>OY282560.1:121686545-131686545 GCA_958295665.1 Tipula vernalis | reverse complement strand
TATATAGGTGCTGTAAAGGCAAAATTTTGCAGCCATTGGAAATAGGCCAAGAATGATCGTATCGACGCTTGAAAACATAACCCGAATAATATACTTTTGTAAAATTAATAGCGGTTCAATGGTATCAAAATAATCTCCACCCCAACATGGTAAACCATAACTGATGCGAGAGTCCATGCAACCAAAGTAAAAATTGACTAAAACATTGGATGGACAAAATTTACGTATCAAATAAATTGCACGTAATGCAGAATTAACTTGATTTTTGACAACTTGAACATGTGATTTCCAGTTCAAATTTGCATCAACGTTCAATCCGAAATATTTAAATAAACGAACATTTTCAATTTTAATGCATAGACTGCTACAATTACGTAAGTTTCAATTACGTACATGATAAAAAATCTCGGGGATGAAACTTCGATAAGCATCACCAACCAATTTGAAGAACATTACCTTAGTTTTTTTCACTTAAGAGCAAGGAGTGATTATCAAACCATGTGCGAAGAATTTTCATGTCAGAATTTATTTGGTTAGTTAGATCATTAACAGTCAAATCAAAATAACTTAATGCAATATCAACAGCAAAAGCAACAATTTTACCGTTTTAGTTTAAGTTAAAAATTGAATTTATGTAAATTAAAAACAAGATAGGACCAAAAACAGAGCCCTGGGGAACACCATGTTCAATAATAAATGGAATGCTTTGCGATTTATCAATCCTAACCATTAATGTTCGATTACTGAGATAAGACTTGAATCATTTCTGTGATACACCTCTAAAACCAATAGACTGGAGCTACGCAGAAGATGATTATGATCCACCATATCAAAGGCTCTCTTTATATCGATGCAGACTGCACCAACAAACTTCTTCTCATTCAGATTAATATGAATTCCATTTAAGAAATTAATTAACGCAAATTCAGTACTTTTGCCAGATCTAAAGCCGTGTTGATGAGGACTAAGAAACTCAAGTTTGTCCAAAAACTTCTCAATACGGGATTTCATCGATTTTTCAACGATCTTCAAAATTGTGGGTTGCAATGCAATGGGCCGATAATTGTCCTTAATAATGATATCACCCTTTTTAAACAAAGGCATAACAATTCCAGTTTTTAAAACATTAGGGATAACACCATTTACAAAACATTGGTTAATGAATTGTACTAAAACTGGCGCAATTGCTATAACCACTAATTTTAGCATATTCTAAGACCAAGAATGCAAGTGCATTACTTGATTTAAGTCCAATAATAATACCAATAATCTCTGATTCCTCCACTGGATTAATAAAAAGTGTATCCAACATTTCAGTAGAGTAAGAACATTCATTAGGACTCAAATCGCTAACGATTATAGAGAAATAAAAACCAAAATCGTTAGCAATTGATACAGAGTCAGACAGAATCTCTGAGTTAATAGACAAAATTCTTTTGATATTAGTTCTACTCAAATTCCCGCACAAAATATCATTAACAACCGACCAGGTCTTCTTGCAATCTTTACCAAATTCCTTAAATTTCCTACTAAAATAGTTGTCTTTAACAGAAACTATAGAATCATTGATTCCGCTATACAATTTGAGATAATAATTATACAGTTTTTTATTCGCGGGGTGTTTTTTACATTTAAGTTGAATTTTTTTCCTTTTATTTATTAGAAGTACCAACTTGTTAGAAATCCACGGTTTAAGCTTTATGTTTGAACTATGCCTAATTACATTTTTGGAACATGAATCAGCTACTTTTGAAAGTATTGAAACCATACTGGTCAAAATTGATGTGGGGTTACTTAAACTTATTAAACTAGAAAATCAAGTGACGAGATTAATGATTCAAATTTAATAATATCAAATTTGCTGTACGCCAATTCTTTTTCGTTAACATAATTACCAAGAACCTCTATATCAATTTTAACCAAATCATGGTCCGTATTGTGTAAATTATGCAATGTACATCCAAAGTAGCACAACTAATTAACACGGACAAAACAGTGATCAATGCAAGTAGCAGTGTTACTAGTAACTCTTGTGGCAGAATTAATAATTGACAGAAATCCATTTGACGGCAACATAAACATATAATCATTACAGGAAGCTGGAAAGTTCAAAATATCAATGTTCAAATCACCAACAATTATTACATTTTGATTTTTAATTTTCGAGATGAAATTTGAAAACTCACAAATAAATGATGAAATTGGAATAAATTGTAGGCGATACACACAAACAAATATATAATTACTAGTAATTACCTGTCAAAACTGACGGAAATTTCTGAAAACTCAATATATAGTATGTAGTTCACATATTTATTTGCTTTTTATACTCCTTACTTCCCCTTCCTAAAAGATCGTAACATATTTCAAAACCCCTCCCTCTCCCAGGCGTAACATAAAAGTATTCACATTTTTAAATTATTTTAATCACGTGAAAGTGAATTTTGCAATTAAGAAAACGGGCTATCAATGATATGATCTATGTTCACTCCTCCCTATCTTTATCAAATCGTAACAAATCATGAAGCCAGCCCCATGATGCGTTACGTAATATGGCCCCATAGCCTGAAAAGTAAAATGTTTTTTTTTTCCTAAAATAATACGAAATAAGACAATATAATATTAATTCAATAATTCTTTTATCACAACGTTTCTTGTAAATGTACAGTTATCATTTATTATTGCGCCTTGGTATGAGAAATTGTTGATCAGCACTCTAAGGTTTTCATGATTTCGTACTCGCGTTAAAGCTACATAAAGCTGGCCATGAGCAAAAACAGGTTCTGGTAAAAACACCCCAACCTTATCGAATGATTGTCCCTGAGCCTTGTTAATCGTCATTGATAAAGCCAAAATGATGGGAAATTGTCGTCGCTTCATTTGAAATCCTAAGCTGCTCTCGCTTGGTTCCAAGTCGATTCGGGGGATGCAAACTTCCGCTCCCTAATTGCTGCCTGCGATTATTTCCGCCTTGACACAACTCCTGAACAGCTTTTTCACGATCAATCGAGTTCCATTCAGAAGTCCCTTCTTTGGATCCAAATTCCTTAGCAACATGATGAACGCACCAACTTTCAATTTCAGTGAATGAGGAGGCATGCCAGAAGGGGTCTGAGAATTCAAAAATTCGACTGGAAAATCGATTCATCGTTCGGGTCGTCGGAGATCATTGAGTCAATGCTCAGGAAGGTTGTTGCATCTCCCGGTAAAAGATCGAGAATGGCATTGTTGAGCTTTGTGACCTGAACATTTTTTGGACTGAGAATGATCTTGTTGGCGACATCGGCGATTTCATCAGCAGTTGTTGTTCGAATTTCAACTCCAAAAATTGATCGAATGATGTTTTCACGCTCTATCATTTCCTCAGGAATTTCGACTAAATCGCGATCGGCTTCTTCCAGATCATTTTGCAATCTGCCATCGCCCAATTGCAAAACCCATTCGTTGAACTCTCGTTGTCCAAATGCTCGCATGTTGGTGATGAGAGTTCGCTGCTTCACATGCCGCCACAAAAGAGAATTTTTCACGCACATTTCGATGATATCAGCATTTTTTCCTATGGGAACAACATTTGAGGTTTGTCGAAAGTCACCGCCAAGGATGAGAAGCTTGCCACCGAAAGGACGAATATTATTCATGATTCCTCGCAGAAGCAGATCAATCACTCGAAGAGAATGCGAAGAAAGCATTGAAGCCTCATCGATAATGAGCATTGCAGCTTCTCGTAATTTAATGGATTCCTCCGAGGGGATTTTCATGGATGACACCGATGTTTCGTTAGCAGAAAGCGGGATTTTGAAACCACTGTGGGCAATTCTACCACCAACTAATAATCCGCTGCAATTCCTGTCGTGGCGAAAGCATGAACAACTTTACTCTGGTCTCTTACATAACTCATCAAAGTGTTGAAAAGGTAAGTTTTTCCCGAACCGCCAGGACCGTCGAGGAAGAAAAATCTTGACTCAGCCATCGAATCATCAATTACAGCAGCAATCTCTTCGAAAATGGCACGTTGCATTGGGTTAAGGGTGGCGATCAAGTTTATGGTCATTTGAGCTTGCTCTTTGACATCGAAACATGTTCGACGTTTTGAATTGGGCCCGGTTCAGGAAGGCGAAAATCTGTGCATTTCATGCCATTCATGCGCAAAATAACCTCAATATGTTGAAGCAGTTTCTTTTCAGCGGTTATGTGATCGAAATACATGATGTAGTCGGCGATTAAATACTCCTTGAATTGCTCGAAAAGCGCAAGAGGATTTTTTGGCGAATTGAAGACACAAATCAAAGCAAATGTTAGGCGAATTTGATGCGGCATGCACACATGACTTGCTTCACTTAAACATCATTCCCATTCGCTATCATCCTCAAGAAGGTTCATGGCTCGTGCTGCATCATTGAAGGTGTCAAAAATCACTGAATCGACGGTCTTAAGATCGGTAAAACTTTGAGCTCCACGAATGTGTTGTAATAGCAGTCTCAAATAAAAACACTCGCGATCTTTCGGACTGACAGCATACATTCGAGTGATAATCCTATCTCCTCTCTGCTTGCGAACTTTCCAAATGCAAAAAGTTTTGTCAAATACGTAATGCTCAGGAATTTCGGAATACAAATATTGTCGAGCATTCTCGTCTTCGTGCTTGTTAAGCTCAAACCATGCAGTCAGATGTGTGTATCGGTGTTAAGCTCGATCAGCTGCAGCATCTTCTTGGCCGTCTTGAAAATAAACCATTTGTTCGTCAGGAAGATGGATGGCAAGACGATAAACAACATGCGATCGATCGTTCATTGGATTTTCGTGCAGTCGCCAAATTGCTTCAGGAGCACAAACATAACGCGCATCGAGAAATTGCTTAATTTCATCATGAACAATCGGTCCTTGTGCACTTAATTCAACAGAAGCACAATCATATCCTTTGTATATATATTTGAAAATGTACTTGATTGCTTGAACGGTTTGGCAGGATTCGACGTTAATGTGACAATTGAATTTGCGTGTTAAAAATTTGTTGTATGGAACGACATGACGATTATCAATTTTCCTTTCTCCTATTTGAATCTCAATTCCTTCACGACGACGATAAATGGGAAAACCATTAACTTCGGTTAACGTTTCCTTGCAAAAGGATTTCGGAAATCTTTTTGCACATTCACATTTTTCCATGCAAGGTGCAAGTGGGTTCTCATTGCCGCAAGGTCCATGTATCATCGAGCGAACAACGATTTCATGCAATATGGGTTCCAGTTGCTGTTCAGGAATCTCAGCGCACACAAATCGATCAATCTTCTTGGCTGTGTCGATTTTTGAGTCATTGGCCAGAATGAAGAGCATGTGAGCATGGGGAAGTCCTCTTTTTTGAAACTCAATCGTGTAAACGTACGCAATGACATTTCCAAAAACCTTGTTCTTTACTATGTCATCGAGTAGTGCTTTCAACTTAACGCTGAACACTCGAGCAACCAAATCTGGCCTGTCACCGGGCTGTTGTACAGGAAAAAGGTTCTCCTGAATCTCTGGCCAATTGGGATTGGATGTCATAGTAATGAAAAGATCAGGCTTGCCGTACTTTGCCACAATTGCCATAAAGTCGTGATACTTTTCGCGCATGTTGCGAGGGGAACCTTGAAATGAAAATGGCAAGATGACAGATCGACCAACTGTAGTTCCATGACGAATTGCCACATTATTCAAAACGTCCATTAGACCTCGATATTGCTCGACTCGTAAGCGTCCCTGCTGATTGCGCACAAAGTTCAAATTGTTGGCTTCAACTTGCAGATGAGCATCAACAGCCCACTGCTGAAACAATTTTCCGCCATGGAGAATTGGATTGAAGCGACCGACTCGAATGACAATTTGTGCAACTTTCCATTGCAGAAGAGTGATTTTAGTTCGCTTTCTCTCGGGACAATGAGCGGTATTCATTTGCATGTTTGGTTGCCAGCCAGCTTCTCCAAAAGGATGGAATAGTACGTATGTCATCGGATCCAAATGTAAACTTAAAATGTTGAGGTTGATGAGAGGTTGTTCATCATTACGTGGGTAAACTCGAAAATCACGTTCAAATGGAGGCTGTCCGTCGGCAGAGCGAAAAATCATTGCCACCTCGTTAACTGTTAGAAGATCGTAACGACGTCTATCGTCATTACGATCGCGCCGAAGTGCCATGTTCACAACGGGAAGCGTTCGATTGTCGGCTGCCGCTGCTTGTTCTTCCTCCCGCTCAACCTCACCAAGATTTCGGTAGGCTTTCGCATAAATATTTTGCTCTCGAATCATTTCATCCAAAGCGCTGACAATAGTTGCGTTCAATCGCGAATTAGAAGGATGATTCATGCGATCTTGATTCGCCATAGCTGAGTCGATAACATAAAGCTGAGCATATTGTCGTTGCTCACCTTCAGCTGGATGCATGTGGCCAGTACGATGATAGATCTGACCGTGAACGCGAAAAAAATAAGGGCCTCGTCCTTGAAACTGATGAATTGGCGCACCCATTGAAGCAAATGCAAGCATAGAGTTGTACGATCGAATGTTATCATGAAAGGCTCGAAAATGTGGGTGATGAGGATTACTGAGAAGCTCATGAAAAAGAAACGGAAATTGTCGCATTTGCTGGCAGCTAGTTTCAAGCAATACAGTTCCTTTGTGGCAACAAAATTTGAAGTTTCCATCCGACGATTTTTCAGCACTAAAATTGAGAGAATGGCAATGTCGACATTCAACATTCATCACACCACAACTGTGAGCATTAATTTCATTGTCTCGGAAGGTTTCATGATCAAAAATCGATGAATTCCCAGCGGCTCTCGATCTTCGCATCCGATTTGCATTTTGAGCTCTGCGAATTATGCCTTCTCCCGGCATTTTATTTAAAAGTCGTTGGCGTTTTTGCTCATTATTGCGTTGACGACCTTCTTGCGACTGTCGATTTCTCCACCTTAGTTGTCGTTCACAATTCAAACGCAATTTCCGTCCTTCCGGAGTTTCTCGTTCAATTCTAGTTAAAAAGTTTAAAATTTTGATTTCTCATGTAAAGTAAAATTTAAATAATTTAATCTTTTTCGGGAACATTGACATTTCAAAAGTTTTAATATTGCTTACATTTATTAAGGTCTATATAACAAATCTATTTACACAACGTCTGTGTAAATTCGTTAAAAATTGAGCGAAAGTTTCGCTCTAATTTGGCACACGTTAGTGCAATAATAAAAACCTATCTTTAAATTCAATAAAATGACACAATTTTAACACTTTATTCACACGTAAAACATAAGAACTAAACAAAACAATTGAAGAAATAAAATAAATTTCAGTTTCTTATTTTTATAAACACACCCGATACCTATATGAGTATGTATTTGAAACTAATTTTACAATGGTTCCTATTATGTTTGGTAGTAACTGATCAACACCGTAAATACAATTGAATTTATTACCTAAAATTACAACCAAAATGCAATACATAACAGTCGTTACAATATGTAAGTATATGTGTTGAAAAGTACATTAATGTTACAATGTACAGTGGCTCAATACATTACATTCCTCCACCTGTGGATGGAACATTACCAGATGATTGAATGCGAACTCTTTCAGATCGACGGATATCATCAGGGTTGATTTGAGCTCTGGTCGATTTTGTTTTTCGGCCTTTTGATACAGGAGATTTTGATTGCTCCGTATGTTGATCTTGCACTTCGGTTGAGTCAGCTGTGGTTTCTGTTGGTGTTAATGATGGTGTGACATCACTCGACGTTGATGGTATATTTGATGGTGAATTAATGATATCGGAGGTATTGTCACGTAATCGCAGCTGATCGATGTGACGGCGGATGATATTTCCATTTCCGGTTTCAACCTGGTATGAGACTGGTCCAGTTGTCTTTGTGACAGTTGCCGGAATCCATCTTGGACCTGCAGCGTAGTTTCGGGCCCAGACTTCAGACTTTGGGGACAGTGATCTAGTGTTCCTCGTATCGTTGGTTCTTTGTTTCGACACAGGAATTGCATCAGGATGTAACCGATCGAAATAAGTTCCGATTCGACGGTTGAAGAGAAGCTCAGCCGGACTTTTCCCTGTGCTAACGGATGGCGTTGCATGGTGGTGATGCAAGAATATTGCCAAACGATGACGAATGTCCCCGGTCGCTTCTTTCTTCAAGTAGTCCTTGGTTGAGCGTACCATTCGTTCTGCTTGTCCATTCGACGAGGGGTGGAATGGAGCGACAAACGTATGGTGAATGCCATTTCCCTTGCAGAATTTTTCGAAGTCGGTTGATGTAAACGCGGTGCCATTATCGCTTACGATTACTTCTGGAATACCGTGCGTTGCAAAGATGGCACGGAGCGATTGAATAGCACACGCTGATGACGTAGACGATACATGTTGCACTTCCAGCCATTTGGAGTAAGAGTCTACCAAGATGAAAAATACTTTCGACTGGAATGGTCCAGCGAAATCTACATGGACCCTTGACCATGGCCTTTTCGCTTCCTCCCAAAAATGTATAGGCGCTTTGGAGTTCTCGGGCTGAGATTCTTGACATGGCGTACAGGAGCTTACGACCTTTTCGATATCATTGTCGATGTTTGGCCACCACACGTAACTTCTCGCCATGGATTTCATGCGCACTACACCCGGGTGGGCTGTATGCAGCGCATTGAGGATAGTTCGACGATAACACGCTGGGATAATTGTACGCTGGCCCCACATAAGGCACTCCTTGATGCAACTAAGTTCATTTCGTCTAATCCAAAACGCTTTAAAATGATCCGCTACCTTCTCGGGCCATCCTCTCATACACCACGAGAGAATACGTGAAAGAATGGGGTCTTTCTTCGTCGATTTTGCTATGTCCTCTGCCAGAACAACTGGGTGCTCGAGCGATTCAATTAACATCACTTCCTCTAATTCAGTGATGATTTGTGCCGGATTGGGTAGACGACTAAGACCGTCAGCATTACTGTTCTCCTTTCCTGGTCGGTGGATAAGTGAGTAATTGTAAGCGTTGAGGAAAACGCTCCATCGCATCATTCTCGGGGACAAAATATGTGGTGTCGGTTTGTTAGGGTTGAACAAACCTAAGAGCGGTTTGTGGTCGGTCACGATCGTAAACTCACGACCATAGACGAAGTCATGGAACTTCTTGACGCCGGCGATAATTGACAGAGCCTCTCTATCAATCTGAGCATACCGACGTTCGGTGGCAGTTAGCGTCCTAGAAAAAAACGAAATCGGACGTTCATTATAACCCACCTTGTGTGAAAGGAACACACCGATGCCATATGGAGAGGCATCACAGACCAACAGTAATGGCAGCTTCTCATTGTAGGGTATGAGAACATTGTCAGTCGATAGCGCAGACTTCAGCTCGTCAAAACTTCTCTGGTGGGCAGTGGACCAAGACCATTTGGTGTTGTCGTGCAGAAGTTGATGCAGCGGCTCTGCGATAGTAGCTTTCCCTTTAACGAATGCGTGGTAAAAATTGAACAGCCCAAGAAAAGCCTGGAGTTGGGCTTTATCCTTCGGTGGCGGTGAATTTCGGATGGCTTCAACTTTGGCTTCGGTAGGGCGAAGACCATTGACGTCGATTCGGTAGCCGAGGAAATCGACAGCTTCACATCCGATAACGCATTTATCTTTCCGAAGACGAATCCCCGCTTCATCAAGTCGTTGAAAAATCTGGCTCAATTTTTCATGAAGTTCGTCATCAGAAGCAGCGATAACAATAACATCGTCGAAATATGGAATGACCCCTGAAATTACACGAAGTAAATTTTCAATAAAATTTTGAAAAATACCTGGTGCCGTGGAGATTCCGAACTGGAGCCGTTTCACTTTGAAAGCCCCTTTGTGAGTTGCGATGGTTTGTACCATGGCGGTGCCATCGTCAACTGTGAGTTGCTGGTAAGCTTGCGCCAAATCCAGCTTGGCAAATATCGACCCTCTTGGCATCGTAGACAACAAATGGGTAGCTGATGGAATTGGAAATGCATGCGGCGAAAGTGCTCTATTTACGGTAGATTTATAATCTCCGCAAATCCGTACTGTTCCATCAGATTTGATCACAGGAACGATAGGTGTCGCCCACTCAGTGTACTCCACTGACTCCAAAATTCCCTGGTTTAACATCTTCTGCAGCTCCTCTTCTATTGGTTTACGAAGAGCGAGAGGTACTCGGCGAGGTGGTAGTCGAATTGGTACGACTGTCGGATCCAATTTTAATGAAACCGGTGGACCACGAAATTCTCCTAACTCAGCTGAGAATAGGTGTTGGTATTTCTCCAATATGTTCGAAAATTTCGTTGGTCGAATTGAATGCACTCCATGGATGGAGATTCCCAATGGTCTGAACCAATCAAGACCCAAGATGTTGGTTTTGTTTCCCGTAGTGACAAACAATGGCATATTGTAGATGAATCGGCCATTGTATTCGACGTCGACCTCAGTGCGACCGAGAATCTGGATCGGATTCTGTTGAAAATCTCTCAATTTAAGCCCAGATGGCTGAAGAATCGGCGGTGATTTCCAGATTAAACTAAGGGCTAACTCCGAAATAATGGTATATCGAGAGCCCGAGTCGACTTCGAAATGGCAAGGCACCTTGTTGATAACGACTGTTGTGTCCGTTTTCACTTCGCTGGACAAGGATACCTGCTTGACAGAGTTTGTACTTCGTTTGTAATATCTTTTCTTAGACTTTGTTGGTTTTCCGGCACGGTTAGCAGGATCAGATCGGCAGACCCGCTGTAAATGACCAATGAGTCCACAGAAATTACAAGCACTGCTTCGATATTTGCAGGTTGAACGTAAATGATTCTCTCCGCAGCTTTCGCATTGAACTGATGCACGCGGATGACGGTGTTGTTCGCGGCTGACTTTCGTGGGCTGGGAATTGAAAGAAGTTGGATGGTTGGTGTGATTGCTGAACAATCTTTACTTGGCCGGACTGTTGATGGGCGTCGGTGATCGCTTTGTGATCCTGAATGGCAGCCTCGGCGGCAACGGCATTATCACAAACTTTCTCCAAGGTCAAAGTCTTTCAGCTAAAAATTGTTGTTGCAAGGCTGAATTGTGGATACCGCACACTATTCGATCACGGAGCATGCGTTCAAGGCTTCCGGTTGGAAAATTGCATTCCTTGGCTAATCGTCGGAGCTCAGCGATATATTCTGCGACCTTCTCCTCAGGCATTTGCTCTCGTTTAAAGAATTTAAACGAGGCCGCAATTTCCGATGGTGTGGGAGAAAAATGGTCAGTGAGACGTTTAATAATGTCTTTATACACCACTTCACTAACCTTTTGGGGAGCTATGAGGGATTCCAAAAGCTCATATGTATTTCCTCCACATAGCGTCAGGAAAATCGCTCGCTTTTTTGTAGCGTCCACAATCTCATTCGCCTCGAAAAATAGTTCGAAACGTCGGCAATAACCTTGCCAGCTGGATCCTTTCCGCACTTCAAATGGTTCCATCGTTCCGATTGATGCCATTGCAACTCGTACACGTACACAATTTTTTTTTTAATTTAAATTTCATAAAATACACGCGGTATTTTATTATAATTAACAAAAGTTAATAAAAAGCAAAATATTATCACACCACTTTTATTTTGAATGCGGTATTTGTGTTATTGTAACAAATAATTTCAACAAACAAAATAGTCACACCACTTTTATTTTGCACGCGGTATAATAAAAAAAAATCTCGAATTTTAATTTTTATTTATTATTTTATTACTTGACTCTCGTCGCCAATATTATGTTTGGTAGTAACTGATCAACACCGTAAATACAATTGAATTTATTTCCTAAAATTACAACCAAAATGCAATACATAACAGTCGTTACAATATGTAAGTATATGTGTTGAAAAGTACATTAATGTTACAATGTACAGTGGCTCAATACATTACAGTTCCCATGGTCATGATTGAATCGAAAGGGCTCCACGAATTAAAAAAGGCTCACTTAGCTGAAATTTACAGCGGGCCGTATTATACGCGAAATATTGATACAATGAGGTGTTGGTGCATTTAGTTTGTAGTAGTGTTAGTGTGTGGGGTGTATAATTATACATATAGCGTCTCGCCCCACACTGGGTATATTATTTAATAATAAATAAAGAGGATATAGTTTTCAATTCGTTATGTTGTAATGAAATGCCGTTATAAAATGAAAAAAAAAATAATGCATAACGTTCTTGGTGAGGATCGAACCCGAAAGCTTATTGGAAAAAATTGAATATCGAAAAATAATTTTCGGTACCAGCCTAAATGTACATTACAGTTTTAAAAAATTTATTATTACATATTACATTATAATCATTGTCTTACAATATAAAATTTTATGTTTTTCAATTCGTATTGAAAAAATGAAATACCGTTATAGGCAAAAAAATTATTAAAATTAATAAGTACTTCGATGAGCATCGAACCCGAAACATTTTCTATTCGAAGTTCCTTGTTAAAAAGTCTCCACCTATATCACTCGGACTACTCAGTTATAAAATTCAAGAATCTAAATTGGAAATATAAGAAAAGCGTTACGGCCGCACACTGTGAATTATATATTAGTAGATTATTATTTAATGAAACAGATAACTTTAAAAGATCCGCAGAATTTAAAGAAATAGGCTTCACTAACACATTGCAAACTTGAATCGTAAAAAGCACAAACACCACCCGCTCTATAATTATTGTTACAGCAACCTATACATTCATAATTAGGAAGATTATAATAATTTAACTCATGATCAAAAATCCAAATTTCCGAAAGAAAAATAATTGATGGGTATTCATCAAATGAACTCAAATTTACAACCAGTTTATCAAAATTTTCGCGCATGCTACGAATGTTTTGATGGACAACAGAGAAACTAAAGATGTTGGTTACAGAATTTTTATATTGATAAGTATTAGAATTTACTAAAACTGAACTTGACTTTGAGTTAAATGCTGGCTTTTTCCAGTTAAAGCTGACAGAGGTATTAAAAAATGATTCGACGATTGCCGACGATAATTTAAAAATTCTTTAATAAATACACCAGGAGGCCACGATGATGAGTCCAACAGCAAGTTGAATTTATTCTCAGGAACCCCAATTTTAAATAAGACATAGTCACGGCCATCACTTCGCCTCATCCGAACCAAAAAGGGTTTATCAATCTCAAATTTATTTCAGATACCGAACCATATCAGCGTCAGCAACATCCTTGCACAGACGTGAAACGAAAATCCATTTAACAGGTTCGACAGTGCGCTGAGTAACATCGAGACCACCACTCCCAATAATAATTTTGGGAGAATTGTTATTATTAATAATACTTACTGATTGGGTAGCAGCAACCGAATAGCCTTTGTTGTGGATGATGAACCCCTAGATTTAGTATTTCGTGACGACGGCATATGTTGGTTAAAACGTCTATTAACCGCAATGTTTTTGTTACCATTGGGTCCCTGTTTATCCTTGACTGCAGGTACCAGTTCATTTTGTGCAGAAACAGCGGCAAAGCAGGCATTTTTTTGGCACGGTAGATCAACAGATCGATGCAGAGTTTCATCAGAGTTTATGTTGTCCATTAAATTATTATTGTTGTTAGATTCGTTGTTATTAATCGGTAATTTTATTACCGGTACCACCGATTGATCTACCATAGGAACGTGTGACAGTGATTTTGCACAATCGATAATAGGAGCTGTTACAATCCCTTTTATAACACTAATATTTTTATTATTTTTATTGTTTATAAGGGGAGAACTCCCAATAAAATGACGACTACAAATTTTATTTAAACTGGAGAATATAGTATTTACCTCTTCCTGTAGCTTATTCATGCTGTTTTTAATTATACCCACTGATTCAGATAAATTTGTAAGTAATCCAGTTTGGAATTTCAGCAGGTCACCACAATCGTCACAAACGTAGCAAATATTTTTTGAGTTGAACAATCAACTCAAAAGTTGTCTTGAATTTAATGCCAAGACATTTAAAATCAATTGCTTTATCACAAGCAACACAACAAAAGTAAAGTTCTTTTGTAGTCGAACCGCAATCATGGCACTTCTTCTCCATTAAAAATCAAAATCGCTCACAATCACAAAGGATTACACCACACAGTTATTACGATCACTATACGACTAACACTCAGCACAGAATAAGACACACCGAACAGCACAGAATTTCACAGAACCGGATTCAAATAATGTTCGAAAAAATGTCACAAAAATTTGCTGGTGATTTGTTTTTTTGCTTTTTGTATTACTTGGAGTATTTCATTGTTGTTGAATTCTTTTTTACTTGCTATTACCTGTTTGTTGAATGGGAGTTTCTATAGTTTGTGGGAAATTTAGGTCTAGAAATGTATTAGCTTGCGCTATGTCTTTTAAAATTTTGTATGCGGATTGTTTCTTATTTTTGATTTTATTTATGTTTTAAAAATTTATGCGAGAAAGCTTTGCCAACTTATTTTCTGTTTTATTCTATTGATGTGCATAATGTTTTCCACCTGTTATTTTTCCTGTTTTTCGATTTTATTTCACATAATTTTTGTATATTATCGTTCCACCATGGCTTTGGTAGTTTATATTTCTTTTGGTTGATTTTGTGTTGTTTTTTATTAATTCTTCCATTTGAGATTCTAAATATACATTTTCTTTAGCTTTCCCACTATTGAATTGTTGTATTACCCTTCACAAGTTTGTGATCTGGTTTAAAATTATGTTGTTTATTAGTAATGTCTTAGCTACAGATAGTTATATCAGGGGTAGAAGTTGCATGCCTGAAACGTATTGCCTCCTAGTAGAACTATCGTTGAGGAGGTTAAAGTTGTTGTTCGTTATTATATCTGCAATTTTCATACCTAATCTTTCTTACTTACTTTTTCCTACGTGTGATTTCCACCGCTGATTTATATTAATTTTTATTTCTTCAATTGATAGGTCTATTTATGTATTTTACGACTATAACTGTCCTATTGAAATTGTCAGAGATGAAGCCCTCGAAAAGGTTAAACTTTCTGAACATCATGGATCATTTTTAGGTTTGGTTTGTGTAAGTGAATTTTATGTTGTTTTGATATAATTGTTAAAAATCCCCTTTACTAATTTGTCAAACAATGTGTCAAAATTCTTATACTAGAAACAAGAAAATCCTCTTAAAAAATTTCAGTTCAACCTAATTTACATTTTTTTACTTAGTTTGGTAAGGAATTATTAGAATTTCCTAGTGAAAATTTTATTTATTTTCCAATTAAATAAACAAATATTTTTACATATCAATAATAATTTTATTTTTATTTATTCAATAGCAAAATTATAAATTTCTTTTTGTCTTTCAATTTTCAAGAAAAATACCAACATTAATGCGACGTTAATATAATTTTAAAGAAAAGTATCAGCCTTAATTATAAGCAAAACAAAACCATTATGTTTGCATTATTATTACATAATAAATTGAATTTTAATTTCAATACGATGGAAATTTGCGTGTATACTATTGTCCCTGTTTCCTTTAATTTACGTTTTGAAAAACAAATTATCGATTTTTCTTTACACTTTTTATGAAGTTGATTTATTGGTAGGTATACACATACACATGAATAAATTGTTATATGTATATGTAATATAAAAAATCTTTTTTTATTTGACATAAAATAAATTGTTATCTTAAAAACAAATTTTCCACTTAAGCTTTTATTCATACGTACAAGAGTAAAAATAAGAAAAAAAAACAAAACTGAAAGCGAACGAATGAACAGAAACGAACGAGAAAAAGCTCTGGCAAAAAAATGAAAAATCAACACAAGTAGCTACATAATACAAAATATATAAATGTAAATACGAGTATGTATACATATTATAATATTAAAGATGAAAAAAAAATTAGTAATAATAATATAAATAATAAATAAATAAAAAGTAGTAAATAAGAAACGAAAAAATAAATAAGGAAATAAAAGCAAAAAGAAAGCTTATGATAAACATTTTCAATTTAACTTTATATTTTCTTTTTTATTCATTTTCTTTTTTTAGATTTTTATTATTTTTGCTTTCTTGTTATTTAAGGAAATTTCATGTAATAAAAATTTCAAAATAATAAAAGCTTTTTTAAAAAGAAAAAAGTTATGAACAAAAACTATGTATAAGATTTTGTTTAAGGTTTTCGAAACAAAACACTGTTGTACATAAATAGTCGAATACACATAATAGAAATTGGTAGAGTAGATGTATAGGTATTTACAAGTAAAGCTAGCAGGAACTACATGTTAGAGTTTTCAAATCATAAACTTAAGTATAAACAATTCGAAAATGTGCTGAAATGTTTAAAGAAATTGATTAATGTTTACGAGATTTTATGTTGATAACAAATAATACTATTATAACCAAATAATATACCATAAAGTGTGAGTATTATTATGCAGTTGCAAAAGTAGTACAGGAAAAGTAGTTTGAAAAAATTATCGTAACTTGAAAAAAATTTGTGCAGACTTTAAACTTTGGTTACAGGTTCAAAATAGGAAAAAGTTCACGATACAAAAAAGGTTTAGGAGTTTTACGGATCCTGTAAGCCTGTACAGGGTGAAAAGGGGGATTTTTTTTTAAAAACTCGATTTTTCTCTATATTTTCGGGAAATATGGCATTTAAAAAATTATTCAAACAAAAGTTGTTTCTGCCAAATCTTTAATTTGGTGTTTTTAAATTAATTTTATAGCAATAATTAACGGAAATACAGCCATTTTTCCATCATTAAAGTTTGCTAGAATAAAGTCTATGGCCACACACTTCAGAATAAACCTGCTTTCATGTATTTACATTATAACGTGCAGCATCAAAAGTGGTTTGGACTGGTTGCAGAATATTTTAGCGTATGTCCAGATTTTCATGCTGGTGCAGACGTTGTAGGTGTTTTTTTTGCATGATTCTTGATTTCATCCGCGACAAGCTTGATCTTTAGATCTCGATGGAGGTTGTCATTTCGAATGTACCACGGTGCATTAACAATACATCGAAGGATTTTATTTTGAGCTGTTTGTATGATTTTGATATTTGTCCTCTTGGCACAACCCCAAAGTTGACTACCATATGTCCATACAGGTTTCAGAATTTGTTTGTATAACAGCAGTTTGTTATGAATCGCCAGTTCAGATTGTCTCCCTAGGAGCCAATGCATTTTTCTAAATTTTATGTTCAGTTCTTCTCTCTTCTTTTTTATGTGTTCCTTCCATCTAAGTTTAGCATCTAAAGTTATGCCAAGATATTTAGCAGTGTTCGCATGCGGTACTACTATCGAGTTTATCATTATTGGTATATGATTAACTTTTAGATTTGTAAAGTTTACTTGGATTGATTTTGCTTCATTTAATTTAATTCGCCATTTCTTTGTCCAATTACATATCAGGTTAGTAGCCTTCTGTAATTTACTAGTGGAGTCATTGATGTTTTTTGCTGTTGCAAGTATGGCCGTGCCATCGGCAAAAGTCGCCATTGTTGCTTCTGTAATTGGTATATCACTAGTATACAGGAGATAAAGGATTGGCCCAACAACACTTCCTTGAGGAACTCCTGCTGTTATCCTTTTTAGTTGGGAGTATTCATTCTCATACTTTACAAGGAAATGCCTCTATGATATGTATGATTTTAGAATTTGAAAAAATTGCTCCGGAAGATCTCGGTGAAGTTTGAATTCTAACCCCTGATGCCATACTTTGTCAAATACTTGCGCTACATCAAGGAATATAGTTGAACATATTTGTTTGCTTTCTAATGATTCCTCGATTACATCAGTAATTCGATGTACTTGTTCTACCGTAGAATGTTTTTACCTAAATCCAAACTGATGTGAGGGGATAAGATTCCTTTCTCCGATAATTGGTTTTAATCTTTTAAGAAGAACCTTTTCAAATAGTTTCGATAATATTGGTAGCAGAAAAATTGGCCTATATGAAGCTTTATCGTTCGGAGGTTTGTTCGGCTTAAGTATCATAATTACTTCTGCAACTTTCCATTGTCTTGGTACATATCTTAGTCGAAATGCTGCATTGATTATATACACTAGTTTCCTCAACGCTTTCTCCGGTAACACTTTTATTATCTGACCCGTTATGAGATCATATCCTGGAGCCTTATACGCATTCAGATTATTCTTGATTTCCCATTTTAGTTCTTTCAATGTTATAGGTGTAATTTTTATTTCATCCTGTTTATTTATCGCCGTAATATTTTCCTCTTCCGTTTGTTTTGGGTAAGGTTGGAATGTTTCTTCAAGGTGATTTGCAAACAAATCTGCTTTTTGTTTAGCATTTCGGGCCCAATTTTCTTTATTTTTAATTGGAGGAACCTGAAGTTTGGGTCTTTTAAGATTCTTTGTTGCTTTCCATAATGAATAATCAGTATCTTTTTTCCCAGTTAGAGTGCTGAGGTATTTATTAACTGACTGATTTTGAATGTCTTTTATTAGATATTTTAATTTGTTACACAAATGATTAAATACCCTCTTATTTACCCTCTTCCGTGCTTTTCTTTTATTTTTAAGAAGTTCTCTCACTTCCTCTGGATATCTAACATTGCGCTTCATTTCCTGATTGTTATTAGGAGTGGTTTCCCACGCAGCACTTTGGATATTATAGATGAGTTTATCTAGTTCGTCTTCTATTTGGACTGGTCCCTGTATTGGGTCCTGCAGATTAATTCTTTCTGTTAACCGTGTTTGGAAGAGATCCCAATTGGTTTTGAAGCTCGTTAATTTCGGGTTGCTCTCTTTCATAATAATTGTTTGGCTAAGTATCATAATTACTGGTGAATGATCTGATGATATACTTTCACTGTTCTCTGGATATAATTATCTGAAATCCATCTTGTAATAAACAAGTCTATAAGATCTGTAGTCTTAGTGATATCCGAGGGCCAATAGGTTGGTGTACCGCCCGAGTGAAAATCGCATTTTAGTTGTTTGCCTGCTGCGAACAGTTCTTTTCCTTTAGCGGTCGTTAACCGTGATCCCCAATAGGTATTTTTTTGCATTATAGTCACCTCCAATTAAAAAGACTCTTCCTAGTGTTTTGAAAAGATTAGTATAATCTACTTGTTTGAGATTGTATCTTGGGGGGCAATAGATTGCTGAGATGAGCAGGTTTTAGTATTGTTTGATTGTATTTTGATTGTTGTGACTTACATGGAAAGCTCCTCAACTTTAAGTTCTTCGTTATGCTTTATATAATCTTTTATGAGGATAGCTGATCCACCTCTAGCTTTGTTCTCTGGATGTAATGCATGGTAGCAATTATATCCTTTTATTTTACAGAATGAAGTTTTGGTGAAATGAGTTTCTGATATAAGACATTACATATATCTATATAATGCATGTTTAAAAATATATCTAGTTCTTGAATGTGATGCAATAGGCCATTTGCATTCCAGGTTATAATTCGTAATGTTTTATTCATTTCTTTGGTTTATAACTCGATTTTATATAATTTATATTTTGATACACTCGATCAAGGTTTTCTTCTACTCTTTTATGGCTCATTTCCTGCGAAGTAAATCTTTTGTTGAGGTTCTCTAGATTTTTCAGTATGTCCTGTAAAACGAGATCCACTTTAGTCTGTTTCTGCTCTGGTTGCTGAACTGTTTGAGCATAAGTAACGTTTTCATTTACTCGCTCTCTTTGTAAGTTAATATTAGGAGTCAACGATTTTGGCTCCGTGGTTTTTTTGATAGTTTGTACATTTCTTGATGTAACTGGTTTACGTATTTTATCTCTCATTTTTGCAGTTCTACTGCAACTTCGCATCCTCTGTAATTGGCTGGATGCTGGCCATTACAGTTGATACACTTCGGTGTTGTATTTCGGGAAATTGTGCAGACATTTCCTGCATGTTTTCCTGCACATTAACACATCTTGCTTCTCGATGGCAGTATTTTTGTGTATGATTATAATCTTGGCAGTTTTTACATTGCGGAATTTGTCGAGTGACCTTTCTCGAGTTTCTATTTTAACTCTGAGGTTAAGGATAGTCTTAATATTATAAATATTTTCGATATTTTCTTGGTTGTCGAAGGTTAGCATGAGAAGTGGGAGACCTCTTCTTGTAATTTCAACCTTTCCCTCCCTGTTTTCTCGTCTCTCTTTTCTGATGATGTTAACTGCATCAACTATTTTCAGGCCTCTGTTTTTCAGGTCCTCAATGATTTCCTCTTTTGAACAAGTTGGGTGTAGACCTCTTGCCATTACTTTAATTGAACGATCATTTTTATCCTCGTAAGTGTACCACTGGTGACCGTCAGCATTTAATTTGTTAGCTAGAGCTTTATAGTCTTCAGGCTCTGTTGTATTTATTTTCCAGATATTATTATCGAGCGATATTACTTTTGACTACAAAGTAGTTGTACTAATTCTTTCATCCATTTCTGAATAATACGGTAATTTGTTATTCCTAGAATATTGATAGGGGTGGGACCTGTTTCTTCTTTTCTGGCTCATGCACTTTTGGTGCAGTAATTGCTTTGGCATTTTCAAAGTGGGTTTGAATTGGCTCAACTTCTGGTGATGATTCAGCTTTCCTCTTACTTGGGTTGGTTTCTTTTCTTATTTTCTTATTTGCTCTCTGGCTTTCTGTAGTCTCCAATTGGTTTCGCTTTCAAGCCCATCTTGATATTCGTCTTGTTCTCTGAGTACTTGAAATTGGTCGTTCATTAATGCTGAGTTTCCTGCGTTTTTATTTTTATTTACTGTTTCCTTTAGCATAATGTTTTCTTTTTTCAACATGACAACTTTATTGTTCAGCTGCGCGATTAACTTCTCCATTTGCTCAAATTTATTTATTAACTCCGCGTTGTTTATTTTAAGTGTTTGTGCACTTTGCGTGACTTCAGAAGTTTGCTTGAGGGTTGTATGCTTCATAGAAGAGATATTTTCCTTCTCATTGTTAAGTTCACTCAGCATTGTGGTGCTCGCTGACGTTGGAGTTGAAGGTGGTGTTCTACGAAGTGCCGTACTTCTTCCACCAAAGCGCCATACTTTTATATCTTGTTCTGTGCTTCCAGTAATAACAGGAAAAGAATCAGCCAGATATTGCAATGACGTTATTTTACTTACTCCAGCGATATTTGCCACAGCAGTAGTAGCAGTGCTTGTAGTTTTATCTGTCCCAGCTGCTAAGTGCACAACTGCTGAGACATTGTGGTCGATGGATTTCGACGACTGGGTGCCCACTCGCTCACCCCCAAAGGTCGCCGGTACTGGGTGTCCGGATCCCTGCACCGTAAATTTTTCTTCTTCGCTATCCATGGTTGGTTTTTGATCAGGGTGTCCTTCCCTTAGCATTTTATGCCTACTGCCAGGCAAGAAATCAGCCGCCTCTTGCATGAGGAACAGACGCTGTTTGAAGCCGCACCTCCCGGTGAAGAGACGCTTGGTGGTATTTTATTTCCCACTTACCCGCCGGTGAACCGGTGAGGGTATCCCCCTATCCGCCACCTGGGGACGCGCCCGATAGGAGATTTGCAACTCCCACGGGTAGATGTCAAGTGAGCAATTTTTTTGAAGCGCTTGTTTAAAAATATTAAATTTGTGTTCATCTAGTGTTGTATTATTTTTACATCCATATAGACTGAAAAAAATTCTCTCTCCTACCTCTTTTACTTCGTTTAAAGAAGAATTTTCATTATAAAAAGCAGCTATAGCATTTTTCTCTCGAAAAGATTTACTCTTTTGTAAACAGTTTTATTGTTCCTTTATGTCCTTTATTGTACTGAGCGCTCGGTGTATCGCAGTCGCTTATCGCATGAGCTAAAAGTAACCATTTTTTAATATTATTCGACTGTCCTTGCAAATCTATTGACGAATACAGTTTTGATTTTGTCCCCACCAAATTTTGTTTGTAAAACATTACGTCTGCATTTTCAGAAGCTGATTCTATTACAAGAACGAACAGATCAACATCTTGCTCAAATATTGTTGTTGTGAACACAAGCTAAAAAATGTTTTCATTAACATTTGAATAAGTTGTTTTCTGTTTTCAATATATGACAAAAACTTTTCTTGGCTTATGCTCACTGGAGTATCGTCTGATATAGTGAAGCGGGTGGGGCCCAGCATTTTGATATCGACATTGCTGTTCATATATTATAATTCTGTTAGGATTGTCGTATCCATCAAACATAATCATAGGCGATTTGTGCCATTTTTAACATAATTTAGATAAATTTTGCGCAAACATCAATAAAAATTTCGCATTTTTTGACGGTCCATTTCACTTTATAGAGCAAAAAACCCATCAACAATAGTTTCAAAAAATTGATCATTGAAAAATGGCCGTATTTCGGTTAATTATGGCTGCAAAATTAATTTAAAAACACCAAATTAAAGATAATTTTGTCAGAAACAACTTTAATTTGTGATTTTTTGCAAATGCAATATTTCCCGGGAAAATAGAGAAAAATCGTTTTTTTTTATTAAAAATACCCCTTTTCACCTTCTACAGGCTTCCGCGGATCCGTAAAACTCCTAAACTTTTTTGTTTCATGAACTTTGTCCTATTTTGAACCTATAACTAAAGTTTAAGGTCTGCACACATTTGTTCGAGTTAAAGTAAACTTTTAATGAACTAAAGATGTAGAAAGAGTTCTACAAAATAAATTTTTTTTCTTTTTTTTTTGCTTTTGTGATAAAACATGGACCCATTGGACATGATGAAACCTATAGTAATTTTAATCATAGTTTTTCATGGGGGTATTGACAAATATTAATACGAACAAACTTGTGACCGACACCTCAAGGCATAAAATTTTTTCATTGAGATTGGTTGAATTGTTTACTTATCGAGATTGGTTGAATTGACTTAATGCAGATCTTAAAAATGTTTCCTTATGGGCCAAGAATAATTCACTTGCTATTAATCCCACTAAAAGTAAAGCATTATTGCTTTCTACAAATAATTCTCATAATATAGCACCTCTGATTTATTTAGACAATGATATTATCTCATTTGTGCCTACAGTTAATAACTTGGGACTAATATTGAACCCTAAACTCACTTGGATTGATCATATAAAATCCCTATGCCAGCGTGTTAATTATTGTCTATACTCGCTTAGGTTAATAAAAAAGTTTTGTCCAGTGAATTTACGCATATATCTTGTTAAAAGTCTGATTATACCAATTTTCACATATTGTGATGTAATATTTAATAACTGTGATAGTACTTCTAGGCGTTTACTTGAGGTTACGTTTAATAACTGCATTCGATATGTTTATGACCTTAGGAAGTTTGACCATGTCTCTGAATTTAGGGTTTCTATTATTGGATGTGACTTGTTTGAATTTTATCGTTATAGAGCTGCGGCTTTTATTTTCCGTATTATTAAAACGGGTAAACCATTGTATTTACATGAGAAGTTAGATTTTTCTACATCGTTGCGAACAAGAAATGTCAACTTGCCTATCAATAGGACAAAGGTTTACAATAACTCCTGTTTGGTGAACATGATTGTCATTTGGAACAGCCTACCACTGGAACTAAAGAATATTGGTTCTTTGAATATTTTTAAAGGATTAATGTTAAAATTGGTACAAGGTAATCTAAATTTTTGATTGATTGGTGTAAATAGTATGTATATAATGTATATATGTTTATGTATATATTTTGTATATATATTATCTTTGTATATTTTGTTTTATTCTTTGTGTTAATTTTAAATTTTGTCTGTTATTCTCTACTTTAATTATTGTATATATTCATGTTGTACAAAAACATTAGGTTTAAACAGCATTGGCTAATTGATAAATAAATAAAATAAAATAAAATAAAATAAAAATAAATAAATAAATAAAATTGCGAGGAAATTCCCTTTTCTTCGTTAATAAAATAATTTCAAATATTGCACACTCTCACATAAAATCCAACATGTCCATATTGAAACTATTCCTAAGATTAGAAAATAATTAGCCTTTGCAATCCCCTTACCTATTTCGGTTACATTTCTGGATCCTTTTTGTAGCTAGAACCTATTTTGAGTAGGCTCATTTAATACTTCAAGATAATTATTACCGGTTGAAAAGTTTTCTATGATATCAAGCCTCGGGTTTATATATGGTACCGTGACTGTGGAACAATGTGGAAAAAATATGTTTTTAGGACGTGTCTGAATTCCATAATAAATAACTTGTCTATAGTAAAGATGAATACTCGAACTCGAAATAGTCGTAATTCTTTTATTGTCCGAATACTGATATAATTTTGACATAATAAATTTGACAGATAATATCGTTGCAATAAAAACTCGAATAATAACTCGAGTTATGTAGTTTTTCCAATTTATTAAAATTAAGAACAACTGCATCAAATGGAACGAACCATTTTTTAAAAATCGTTTCGCCCGTAGATCTTTTACCTCCCAAAAATTTTGACATCAAAATTCATCGAAGCCGTAGGGCAAATAAATAAGAGTTTTTATTTATGATGAATTAAATAAGAATTATTGTTCGTGAAAAACATCACATAATTTTGAAAGCGCTTCTAAAGCCAAATTTACTGTAATAATTTATGTTTTTTGCCTAATACACTGAAACAAGATATCAATATTTATGTACGGCTGCGGTTGCCAATTTACTTCGTTTAATAATTGTTCTAAATTTAAATAAATTTGAAAGCCTACATAACACAGGTTATGTCAGAGCCTTCTAGAGTATAGAGCCATAATCATAATGACGTATTTTTTAGAAGCTTTTTTTGTGGTATAACTTTTCACTGATTTCCATAGCAATCCATAGTAAAAAGGGTGTACTCGTATTTCTGCTTGAAAGTTTTGAATGATAAAAATTTTATAAAAAAGAATAACAAAGCTATTCTAAATATCTTGAACAAAAACATATATGAATCCGGTGTGGTAGTACTAATTATTAATCGCCGAAATAATAAAATAAAAATATGTCCCAAGTTTACTTTCCAAATAGTAACAGTGTACCTACAAAAAATAGTGAGGGCGTTTTCTGTATTATTTATTTTGAATTAAATAATATTTTAGTTACTTTAAACTTGCTTCAGGTAAAACATTGCAGTAAGCTCATTTTTAAATGAAATATATTTTTTTACATAGAAAGGTGTCATTAATGTTGTCGTGCGGTTTTTAATAAAGCCTTAAATTAAATTAAAATGGCTTCAAAACATTTGTATGAGCATGACTTTTGAAAGATTATAAAATGGAAAAAAGCCCTAACTTTTCTTATTATTATAATATCGTAACAAAGATGTCGTCTCTTAAAAAGCTTTCTTGATATAAATAATTTGAAATATTTATCAGCCGCTTTTAATTTTTGGGACACTACAAGGAAAACATTTTCACAAAATTTATTAGCAATAAAAAAAATTAAATAAATACTAAAAGTGTGCATATTAAAAATGTGTAGAATTATTTCTGTTGTTATCTTATATTTTATCCTTTTCTAGCACCATCCTTCAATTTTTTTATTTTTTATTTGCTACCTTTCGATCGCTTTGGAACAAATAAACCATCAATTGAGCTTCGTAGCCTGGATAAAGTACCAAATTCACACTTGCGAATTTTTTATTGCCAATATACATTCGAATACTTTCAAAATTTAAAGTCTCCTCACATTCGAACTGCTTGATTTCATCTAATTTATTCCTTGGAATTTTATAAATTTGCCACAGGTGCCAACATAATTATTTGACTGCCTAATGCCCGCTCAAACTCTCCACTAAATTTGGAATGAATTCGTAAGGCGTTGCATTTTTGAAATGCCAAATTGAACGTAACCCCTTTAGTGTAGTAATTTGTACAATCATTCATATTTTCCTTAATTTTCCTTAAATTCGGGATTTTCGAGCAACCACAGGAAACGCTGAAAAATAAATACTAAGATTTACAATTTTAAATCCAATCAGTTCTAAAACATACTTGGGGATAGCCAATTCCGATGGGAGGTTGGTGCAACATCAGCCAGCATCATTGTTTTATCTTATCGGCCGGATTGACCCCGTTTAATTTTCACTTGAACATTTTTTATTTATACTAACTTTATCTTACTTCAATTTTTGTTTTTAAAATAAAGTTTTGACTATGTACTTAGGTATTTATTTTAAATTTATTACATTTTATGTATCTTAGTAATACGAGAATACCCATTAGTAGTTTATTGCCACACGTAACTCATTAAAAATGGGAGTTATCCCGTCATCATTGATTCTCAAATTGAACATATTTTGTTAAGGAATGATTGGAATATCTGGATATTGTTCCATCGATGGTATTTGATTTCTTAAATTTAGTGGAGACGATAATTTTAAACTAGTCGTCCGCTAGTGGACTTTTTCTTACTTTTCTGGCGTTCCATCTCCTCGTCAACTTCTTTGTTCTAATCGACCTAAAAGTATGAAAAAATCAAAATGTTAATATAAAATCATGCTATACTATATAAGATGTTGTGACCAAAAATAAAAAAATTACAACAACAATCGTACTAGATAGACCAAAAAATGGTTTAGCTAACCCAAAAAAATTAGTGGTTAAACAAATCTTAACCAAATTTTTAGTTTCAATACCTGCCACAAGAGTCGAATTGACAAGCAAATACACGAAAAAAAAATTAGACCAAAATTTGCTTAATTTTGCTGTTGCTTTGACCAGTCAAAGACACCAGATAAAATACCTAACATGACGTCCAGAAAGGCAGCATTTAGCAGGGTAGAAAATTACAATGTAAGTTTATGAACACTTTGTGGTTACAATATTGTTACAATGTAGAGTTTATGAACATACTCCTGCACGAATTATCAAATAGGCCCTATATCTATAAAACAAAGCTAAGTTATGAAATATCATTTCGAATTATTAAGGTCGGTACACATTGAGAAGAGCGACGAGAACGAATTTTTATTTTTCACCAAAATTGGTAAATAGTGAAAAATTGGTAAAATATTGAAAACCGTATCTTTCTAATTAAGAATACATAAAATATTGTACATTTACTAAGCATAAGAAGTAAAACTTTTTACAGTTTTAATACGAAATTTTAATTTATCTTCGAAAATTTTGAATTTAAGACGATAAACTAAAATTGTTTATTAAAACTGTTAAAATTTTAAGAGACACATATGGAGTTGAATGCTGAAAATGATAATATATTTATGAATATTAATAGTGATAATACGGATAATACCAAAAATAGTAATTTGAATAATAATAATAACAATTATAATGATAAAGATTATCCTGATTTGATTAAAAATATTAAAAAAAAAAAAGACGGAAATTAAGTGATACTAAAAAAGAAAAGAAACTTAATAAGAAAATAAATAATACTGAAACTAATGATGAAATTAATACATCAAAAATAGGGAATATTAGCATTGATAATGTGCCCAATGATAAAAGTGTCAATCAAGGTCCAAATGTCAATATAACTAAAACAGTAGTAGTAAAGATTCCACCAATAGTTACATATAATATTGACACCAAAGAAATTATTACAAAATTAACAATTATTATTAATAAAAATGAATTCAAATTAAAAAAAATCAATAAAAATGTAACACATATAATTACGACGAGCATCGAGAATTATCTTAAAATTATGGAAATGTTAAAGAATGAGAAGAAACATTTTTTTACATATACGCCGAAATCACTGAAACAAAGCAGTATTTTACTAAAAGGTATTGATAAATCCTACACCGAAGAGGACATTGGGAATGAACTGGAGACTCAAGGGGTAAGTCAGCACATTGTAAAGATATCTGAATTTGTAACAAAGAGAAAGGTGAATGCAGGGGATGGTTTTCGATTATGGCTCCTGAGGTTAGCTCCCAATACTGATATTTCGGTATTTAAAGACATTAGATATTTATTAAACCAATCAGTAAGATTTGAAAGCTTAATTATGAAGAATTCCATACAGTGTAAAAACTGCCAAAGATATGGGCATGCTGCGCCTAATTGTTAGATGCCGTATAGATGTGTGAAGTGTATTGGAAAACATGGCCCTAGAGAATGTGAGAATAAAGATAAGAATGTAATGCCGCATTGTATAAACTGTGTTCAAGCTGGGCATCCTGCCAATTATAGATAGTGCCCCAAATATAAGGAGTTATTAGAGAGAAAGGAAGCTATAAGGTTACGATTGGAGAGTCAAAAAATGGAAAAAATGCAAATGTATAATAGATATTTTAAGCCTAATCGTTTTTTTGCGAATATTGTTAGCGGGAATAAAGAGAATATTGCGTCACGTAATAGTAGGGTAAAGTCGAACACAGCCATTCATCCTAATCTTCATTGGGATAATGAATGTAAAAACTTATTTGGATCAGATTTTAACGATACTTTGCGTCAGTTCAGTGAATTTACCCCTTCCTACAGATCCTTAACGGATCCTACTCAGAAAAAGTTAACAATGTTTGAATTTTTTACTAGCTTAACTAGTACCTTATGAGTAGCAAGCACTCTTTCCTAACAATTATACAGTTAAATGTTAATTCATTAATTAGCAAAAAGAAAAGACAAGAATTAGAATTATTTCTGAAGAATACGAATCCCCACATTGTATTACTGGAAGAAACAAAGCTAAAACCAGTCCATAAAGTAAATTTTAAAAATTTTAATTTCATCAGAAAAGATAGAATTAATAATTTGGGAGGTGGTACGGGAATACTTATAAAGAATAATATAGATTTCACGATATTGAAGGTCTCTGAAGAAATCAAAGCTTTAGAAACAATGATAATTAAAATTGGGTCCTCAAGTGAAAAAATTATACTAATAGCAGCATATTTTACACCAAGTATAAATTATAGGTATCTTGTTACGGAAGATTTATCAAAAATTATTGGTTATTGTAGAAAGAATGATGCGTCATTCATATTGGGTGGAGATTTGAATGCGAAACATCCCTTTTGGAGTAATATTGATTCTAATATTAATGGAAATAAGTTATTGGATTGGTTCACGTTAAATTGCTTTAATTGGGGTCTTAAGCTATTGAGCACTGATTTGCCAACTTATTGTACCACCAGAGCGTTCTCATATTTGGATTTGTTTATTATATCTGATAGTCTAAGGATTAATTTTGATCATCATAGAGCCCCATACTTACAGGCAATTGTGTTTGAATCAGACCATGCTGCTGTGGTACTGAAAATATCGTTGAAATCATCTTTGAAACCTTTACCACCTAAGAAAATATTAAATTACAACGCGATGGACTGGACCCATTTCAATGATGTTCTTAATCGTAGACTGGAGGAAATCGATATTCCTGTAAATAGGATGTTAGATAGGAGAGAAATTGATTTTTTGCTATTAAAATTACAAAAGATTGTCAAAGATAATGTCATAAGATATGTTCCAACTACCACGTTGAATTTCTCTAATCAGATCCCACTGCCACTAAATTTAATAAAATTTATTAAGTTTAAAAACCAACTTCGTAGATCATTCCATAGAAGTAGAAACAGTCCTTCTGCTAGAGTTTTAAAAGCTCAGATAAATAATGCGAATACTTTGAATAAAGAATTAATTGATATTCATTATATTAATTACTGGAATGCAAAACTAGCAAACATTAGTATGAATAACAATACTTTTAGGGAAATTAATAAAATAACGGGAAGAAAAGTATTTATGGAAATTCCAGTGCTTAAAGATATCACTAATAATGAAACAATAATTCAGGAAGGCGATAAGGCGGATTTGTTAGGAAAGGTATTCGAGGGTATTCACAAGCAAAATGACTCTATGGGAAGTGATTGGTTTGTTTCTGAGGTAGGGAAAGAGTTTGAGAAGTTTATGAATAGGAATAAGAATAATATTGTAGAGATTAATAATTAGAATCGCATTGACGATATTAAATTTAGTGGTTGTAGTGATATAGCATCGAATTTTAGTACATATTCAGGAATTAAAGCGCATATAAAGTCAAGGAATAATAAAAAAACAGCGGATAACTATAATATATCTAATATTGTTCTAAAGAAGCTTTCGGTAAAATTTGTAGAGAAACTAACATTGTTAATTAATCATTCTTATAATATTGGCTACTTTCCTGATGTTTGGAATATGGCTAGAGTGGTACCTACCTGTATACAAACGTGAGAGGCCAGCTGATCTTCCTTCTAGTTACAGACCGATATCTCTACTTCCAAATATCAGCAAAATTTATGAGAAATTTCTATATGATAAGGTAGTTGATCACTGTGAAACTAATAGACTACTACCTGATAGTCAGTTTGGATTCAGGGCCTCTCATTCAACCACTCAAGCAGTAGTAGTCTTAAAAAACGATATAAGTTGTAAACTCAATCAAAAAACACCTACGATAGCATGCCTACTTGATATTGAAAAGGCTTTTGACACTGTATGGATTATAGGTATTGTGTATAAGATGATTAGATTTAAATTTAGCCCATTTTTGATTCGGGTCATACATAATTTTTTGACTAATAGAACATATCAAGTGAGGGTTCGAATCACTCTCTCGAGAATATTCGAACCAGTTCGAGGGTGCCTCAGGGATCTATATTGGGGCCATTGTTATTCATTATTTATATATCCGATATGTCAATGCCATTCTCTTTGGATGTGAAGACCTTAACTTTTGCGGACGATATCATCATATACCTGTCAAGGAGAAATCTTCGGAGAGCTGTTTCTGATCTTAATAAACATCTAGAGAGACTAAACGAGTACTTTAATAAATGGAAGATTAAAATTAACCCAGAAAAATGCGAGTCAATATGCTTCAAAGGATCTAAAGTTTTAACTAAATGCCAAAAGGACTTCAGTAAGAATATTCAACTCAAATTAAACCAACAAGTCATCAAATATAGTCGAGAGGTTAAATATTTGGGATTAATACTGACTGAAGATCTCAAGCCGTATAAACATGTCAAATACATAATAAGAAAAGCTACTATGGCCTACAACAGCATAAGAACAATATTAAATTATAAAAGTAAACTGGAAAAAAAATTAAAATAATATGTTACAAACAAATAATAAGGCCAATATTAAATTATGGATTTCCTTCATGGGCAGACTTATCTTCAAGCCAAATGGAAAAACTGAGAATAAGCGAAAGAAAAATCTTAAGAAGTTGTATGAATATGAAATATAAACCCGATTCTTACGAGTATATCAATAACTCAAAGCATTACACAGAGTCTAATATTATAAGAATTGACAAATTTACGATTAATAGCTGCATAAAATTCCGCGAAAATTCAAAACACAGTAAAAATGGTTTGGTGATCAATAGTGTTGATATAGAATCAAACATCCAAGAGGAAACTCAGCGTTACCCCCCACCTTGTAACATCATAAGACTTAATAATCTTAATCAACTATTTGATCAGTCAAAACTACTTCATTATCACAAACCATTCAGAATAGGTACTCAACATCAGGTGTATAATATGAACCAATAAAACAAACAAAGAAAAGTCAAGATAAGAAACAAAAAATCAAACTAACCCTCCCCATCCATTGGATGACCCCTACCCCACAACTACCCAACTGCCAACATGGGTAGTTAATACAAAATGAAAATTAGTAAACAATAAATAAAATACAAATATAAATAAATTAAATAAGGTTTATACTTAGGTAAAGAGGCTAGCCTCTGTTAAGTAATAGTTTTAAGGAATAATGTAAAACAAAGCAATGTATCACATTTATATTTGGCAATAAAATTTATTTAAATTAAAAAAAATATTCTTTCGTAATCCTTCAACCCAGTCACAAATGTGTTAATAGTTTAGTGTTATTTTCTAGAGAAATAATAATTTGGTTTAAATATTTTTACATTAGTTATTCCGTAATAGTAATAGAAGCATGTGTGTTTAAGTCTAAAAAAGCACACATTAAAAAATCCACAAGGAAATATGAGATAGCAAGAGAAAAAAATACAATGGAATTTAAGCCTAAAGTTAAGTTTCGAGTATTTATTGTTCTTGTTTTCATTTCAGGTATTGTGTTACAAAGCTACCTCGTGTTCGAGTGCTAAATATTGACAAATCTCGGGTACAGCGAATCCTTAAATTACACTTTCGAACTGGGCAATTACGATCAGAAAATCGAGGAGGTAATAGAATGGCCGTCAAACTTGAGGAATGCAACAAAAAGACTGTTGATTTTATCAAGTCATTTAAAACATTAGAATTGCATTGCTATCGCGGCACTGTTACAAGACGACAATACCTCAGTGGCGATCTATTATTTATTAATAAAATGTTTATTGAAGGTAATCCGGGTTTGGCTGTCAAACAATCCTACTTTCGGATGGTATTTCGAACAAAAATCAATGCTAGTTTTAGAACCCCATCCAGAAGAGAGGCAAGATAATACTACTAATGCGGCTAAACCAAATTCAGGCGGGAGTGTCGGTCAATAAGGAGAAGTTGGCGGGCGTCGACAAGTTTCTAAAGAAGCTTTTCGGTATGTAATGGGCGGAAAATTCAGCTTTATTTTTCTATAAAAATATTATAATTGCAATTGATTATATTCCCGAAGAGACAAATGAGGCTTCGATTTGCGAGGTCGCAATTCAGATATTTTATTTTGTTTAATTTTACTTAATGTTATTTTTTTACTGAAAAAACATTCTGTGAATTACATGCTGTGACTAAAAAAAATGAATTACCAAATACTATACTTAGTTTTTATTTTACTTCCCAATAAATGAAGTGATTGTGAATTTTCAAAAGTATTATTGAAATTGTTAATTATGTTAAATTAGTGTCCCAAGCCTGAAGTAACGAATTTAACCTATTCCACGTCACTAATTTGCAAAATAGAGCTATTCCATTGGCTTTGTTGCAAAACGATAATTTAATCACACCAATAATTTTACTTTTTTAATTTCTAAAAATGTGTAATATGAAAAAACTTATAAATGCTGGAACTTAGCAATCTCATTGGTTTTTTCCAGATTTGAATGAATTCAACTAAGATGGAATAGGCACCGGTTTGCTTCTAAGCGACATACTTCATCAACACATAATTCTTTTACTAAAATTATTACAGCAGAAAATATACGTCTGTGGCAATTCAGGAAAAACACTTATACCCCTATCATGATTCTCGCCTCGCCGAACGATTCACCGTGATTCTTAAAGTCGTGTGAGTTAGTTTTTCTTATTGTGGTTTTCGCTTTTATTTTGGCGAATACATTTATGGTAATATTAGAATGCATAAAGCACCACTCTTTATTTTTTATAATTTTTTTGACATTTTCTATCATTTGGCAGCTGTTATGTTATATTTGTTTTCAGTTTGTTGTGTTTCAATGAATTTAAATTTTTTTAAACGTTTCACAATTATGTATAATAAATATGTTATGCAGCGTTGATTTGTTATTTTTGATTTTCTAAAAAAAATACAAATAAAAATAATGTAAAAATACACGTAATAATAACAAAAAATCTTTTAATTATTCTTATACCCTCCATTTTTTATGTTGCTAAAATAAAAACGAACATTTTTATATAGATTCGCCTAAAAATAGATGGCGAACAATTTTGACATTTCAGCTCGCTCACGGTGAACACCATAATACGAAATATTAAATTCACCGACTTCAACTCGCCGTGAAAGTCAAATGTGAAAACCATAACAGGGGTATTAATTCGAGATAAGTGGTTATGTTGAATTCTATTTTAATAGTTACTCCTAATTGTCGTTTATATCCAGTCAATTTTTTGTTGCAATCGCACTATTTTTGTTGAAGTTATAAGTAAAAATAAAACCACTTATAGTCGTGTTTTCCATGAGAACTGCACTAGAACTCGATAAATTTTAAATTCCTTATATTCTATGGAAACAGAAAAAAAAAAAGAAATTCTTAAAGTGCCGATGTGAAGTGCATTTAACACAAATACACATTTTAAGATGTTACAGAAATAAATAATTACGATTATAGCTTATTTTTTAGTTACACTTGATAAACCCATGAATTTATCGAGTGTAGTTGCGTGTAATGACGTCAGCAAGACATAAGAAAATATTGATGAAATAGCTGAAGGGGGGAATTTTTAAACGTAAAATGTGTATTTATGTGAAATACACTACACATTCGCGCTTTATCAATTCATTTTTTTCGGTTTACATAGAATAAAAGTAAATTAAAGTTTATCGAGTTCTAGTGCAGTTCTCATGGAAAACACGGCTTATGTTTATTTTAATCGGTCCTGATTTTTGAAAAACCACTTATCTCAGCTAAAGCTTGTAGGTAATCCGACATAAGTGATATTCTCTAAAATTATTTTCGCCATTTCGAATAAAATCGATTCAGAAAAATCACTTAATTCATAATAAGTGCTTATTTTAAATTTTTGAATTAAATTTAGGTTTACTTAAGACTAAATAAGTGATTATTCTTAATACAAAAATTCGTATATACATCAGAAAATATTTGGATATAAGTTTTGCATGAGTTAAGTTTTTTTTCCAAATTGTAAAAAATAATTATAGTAACTTAAATAGAAATAAGTGGTTTACCTAAATTTATAATAAAACAAAAAATTTCAGTTAAGTGTTTTTTTCAAATTATCATTTAATTGTTTTACGTATACTATAAGACGTTGAAATTGTGTGTGCAAATCAGATTATAGTGCAATATAATTAGATAATGTGTGGTCTGTATTTCTGATATTCTCGTACAAGAGTAATTGAATTTTAAAAGTTATTTTAATAAACAAGTGCTTATTCAAGCAAGAACATGTTGTCTCGTGAGCAGAAAATGGCTATGATGGCCATTGCAAATAGTAATCAATCTAAAGCAATAATTAATAATCCAGCACATTACGATAACCGAGAAAATATAGGAAGTCAGTCAAACCCGGATCATTCATTTAAACCAACTGTAGCAATGGAAACGGATTTTATTCAGGAAAGTGAAAATCTATATACAACTAGTGAAAACAGTGTAATACACAATGATAAAGAAGCGTGTTTAGGTAAGTATTTGTTTGAAAAATTGTAATTGAACTTTAATGACATTATTTTGTATATAGGTGAGTCGTTCGATGATAGTGACTTAGATCCCGATTACAAACCTAGCTCTTCCTCGGAATCTGATAGTGAAATGAATGAAATAGTAGGGCAAATAGAACGAAATATTGAATCAGATTGCGAAAACGAAAATTTGCCGTCATATATTATATCTCAGAAATCAAACAAGTGCTAAATACTGAATAAATTAATAATTTAGCTTTAATCGTAAACCAAACGAAAATTACTAAATTATTAACTTTATTTAAATTTTTCATAAAACATATAAATAAGATACATATGTACTAATGAAATTATAAATAAATAAATCAAAAATAAATAAATACAAATTATTTAGGTGTATGGTACATACTTATGTAAATGTTACGAAACATGTACTGTACATATCCTATATTATATTTGTACGAGTACAATAAACGATAAAAATTACAACATGCTAGAACGGAAAAACGGAAATAATGAAAATTCCGTTTTGGGGTGTGTATGCGAATTTACAGGTATAAAGGAAAAAATGTATATCTCACTTTGTTATGTAAACATATGGTATATGTATGTACGTACTACACCCTGTATTTTCAATATATTGTATAATGTATCATGAATTAAGGGTACCTACAGGTATATATACAATTTTTAATTTAATGGAAGCAATATAATAATATTGTATATAAATATTGATACGTAAACATATTTGTTATTTTTATTTATACGATTTCCGTTACGGCAGTATGCGATGGGTCTAGAAGGAAATGAACTGAATTATTAAGGTATGAGGAGGGTTGATGCGGGTTGATTATATTTATAATAAAATTATACTTAAATAAAATTTTTTTCTTTTTTTTTTTTTTATTAAACATTTAGAAAAACCCCATGGAGTGATAAATATCACGAATATATACTTGCTAGTGTTGGTTTGAAACTAATTAAACTAAATGTAGAAACGTAATACAATTTTATTAGTTGATTTCTATTTCATGTGAACGCATCATGCTCAACTTGAATTTTTATAAAATTTTTTGGCTTTTCAAACAGGTAGGTCAACTAAAATGCAAAGGTAATATATTTATGGGACCTAAAAGGATTTCAGAAATAAAATATTTGATAATAAATTGAATTATATTTTGAAATCGGGAGTCAAACATTTTTTATGTTGATATTGAATTTCTTTTAAATAATTTTAATTTGACAAATTCGCTCAAATAAATTTGTAACTTTGACCAAGAACTTGATATCTTAGCAATTTTGAAAAAAAGGGTAATATTTTTAAATGACTTTGAGATACTATTAACCAACTAACTTCAAACCGTCAAATAAATTGATCGTGGTATCGCACTTTTCAAAGACACATTTTTGCGATGTATACTTCAAATTGATTGTTGCCTCAAATGAATTTGTTGCGGGTATCTAAACTCTACTGTTGTTCTACAATAGGTGTTACACTTATCCTAATTATCCTAAATCAAAATAGTTTGTAAAGTTGCAACTACTTTTATAAAATCGAACGATTATATTAAAAGTTCGATCACTCGCAACATTAGCGTTTACAAAATAAATACATGGTCTGAAGTAAACTAATCATTCTTAAAAACATTGTAATCTCTAACTTTTTTGATTAATTCTTATGCTAAATAAATAATGCGCTTGCTCGAAAATTCTCGGTTTGGATATTCTATTCTTCTTGTTGATTTATTTTCCTGTATGTTATAAACTAATTTTAAGAAGGCGTACAACATTTAACGTGTGTCTATATTCGAATAAAATGTTAATTAACACTAACTCGTAATTCGTTTTTATTTCACTCTCAGAAGAAGGTCCTACTTGCCCTTTGCCTTCTGAGGTTAGCGCGTTTAGAGAAATCTCACATTCGTCATTGTATAGTTATACTACAGACTTGTAAGTGTAACAAGGTTAGGGTGACCAAATGTTTTCCCCGGACATGTTCTGGTTTCTTATACTTCTGAGGGCGTTCGGTTTTTAGAAAATATTCATTCTAAACTTATTAGCAGCTGCATAAACTATTGAACTTTGTTCTAAACTTTTAAAAATTTGAAAATACGTTTTTGCCAATAATTGACAAAATATGGTATCCACTTAACGAAAATAAATAATTGTTCAATTTTAAATAAATCTGTGTACCAGGCTCCGTAAAATTAAACATTACATAGCTTATTTTCAAATTGAAAAATCCATAAAACCAACATGAGTCAATGTAAATAAATATTTAATTGTAAAAATGATATCCAAACCACTTAAAAAAATTGTTTAACCACCGTAACATAGCCACAAATACTCCAATTTTTTAATATTGGTGCTACGACGTCTCGAAACCAAAAAAAATTGGGTCTCCGTCGGACCAGACGGTGGAAGTTATACTTCTTTGGCCATTCACTCACACACACGCACACAGACAGACAGGCAGGATACATAAATGAAATATAACACATTTTTCCCTGTTATTCAATATGGTATATTTCTCTTCAATATATTATAAGTCACATCATTATCAGTAATTTCTTCTATAATCTTTCTTTCATCGTGGTCATTTTCTGGTTGGTATTAGAAATCGTACTGTATTCCACGAAAGACACAATCGCCTTATGATAACTAAAGTAACTAACAAATATTCTAGATTCAAACTTTTCAAGATATCTACTAAATACAGCATCGATGGTCGTTCCGTATTTGGTCGTACTTTGATTCTTATCATTCGACATTACCAAGTCTAGTTTTTCTTTTAGAAAATTTTTCAATGGCCCTGTTTTTTCATCGGAAAAATTGATGTTGAAATCGCCGCTCAATCTCTCAAATGTGTTTCCGATAATATAACTATTGTACATTTTTTGAATACGCTGTCATTCAGATCGAGTGCATGTGCAATGAGCCTTTGACTATTTATTGAATAAAAACTTATTCCTGTCCTATTAGAAATAAAACTTCCCAAAGACTCAATAATTGTTGGTAGTCTATTGAGTGATAATCTTTGAAATTCTCTCTGTATATCTGTTGTACCTATAGAATTTCTTCTGCCATAGTGGAAAATGTTGCTGTCATCTTTTGTAGTGATATATAGACCATTAATACTCGTCACTCTCGATAAGGCAACATACACTAATTCTATGGAGTGGCTTTTGTCGTATTCATAAACAATCTCATCGAAAGTCCCACACTGCGATTTATGTATCGTGATAGAACATGATGATACTAATGGGAAATCATTTCTCCGAATGTTAATTGTTTTATTATTATTCATCGGTATCACGGATCACCTTCGTAAAATAGATACGACATAGCGATCAATATTGTGTTGTGCCATGTATCATGCACATTTTTTCTGCAGCTTCTGTCCAATTTTATTTGGGAAAATAAGCCACACTTTTGAAACTTCCCCATCATCGTTGAATTCTATGTGACATAATTTTCCGACTGTGCCATTAGCCAGACCATCCGAAACATCGATGTTTGTGGTTATAATGTAATATGTTCCATTAACAAATTTAAGTTCAAATGGTAGCCCACCAGTATCTATTGTCGACATTTTATGCAATTTTTGTTTGACAAAAGCCTCCTGTTCTTTATTATGACATCCAGTGTAAATATCTTTAGCAATCGAAATAACTTTATCAACAGCATTTTTCAAAATGGAATTATTATATCTATTAACGGAATCATTTGAGTGTAATAATCGTACTCCATGTGGGCATAGTCTATTTGCTTCGTCCTGTGGAAGAAAACGCGATTCAACAAGTTGGAGTTTTTCTTCCGTCAATTTTTCTCCATTGCCAATTTTAGTTAACGCTGATGAGAACTGGGAGGCTATTTGGGAATTCGATTCGAACGTGATCGAGTCTTCGATGTATAAGATTCATATTTGATTTATTTAAATAAGAAAGAAAAGAATCTGATTCAATTCAAATATGAATCTAATACATCGAAGACTCGATCACGTTCGAATCGAATTCCCAAATAGCCCTGCTGAACATTAGCTTGCCTCATAACCTCTGTTAATTCATAAAATTGTAAACAATGCCACAAGGAGTTCCCAGTAATTTTTTTTTAAAATTTGTTTATATATGCGCGTTGCTCTTACTGGGGGTAATTGATGCAAATCTCCTATCAATATCATATCGAGCCCTCCAAAATTATTGTTAAATTTTCCCGTGATTTGTTTCAATCGTTGATCAATTTGTTCTAATAATTCTGCCGATATCATACTCACTTCGTCAGTTATAATAACTCTGATATATTTAAACAAGGCTCGATACTGATGAGCTACCTCTATATACTCAATGGTAACAATTTTGACAGAGATATTTTTAACGCCGTAAGAACAGTGGTGCCATCGATAGCAACAGCAGCTTTCCCAGTAGAAGCACAAGTTATGTATGCATTACAATAGCCATCGCTATCCGAAAGTCTAATATATATTTCCATGATTAATTTTATTACAAATGTTTTACCACATCCAGCTGGCCCCGTTAAAAATATCTGGAGAAGATTATCTTCACTAGACAATAAATGATGAATCACTTGCAAAAGAAGATTTAGCTGTTTTTCATTCACCATGCGCATGGATTCACAGAACTGTGCATGCGGTAAAACATTTTCTCTTCTTTTAGCTATGGCACCTAATTTGTTCAAGGCAGCTAGTCATAAATCAGCATTACCGTCAACATTCGGATCGTTATATAAATGTTCAAATGGATTAGCTTCCGGGAATCTGCCTCTGACGCCTTGAGCTTCATCGTCATCGCAAGGTGTTTCTTCTCGACAAAGTTCCCTGCATATTTGAATAGTTTTTTCAATATCTATATTGTGTTCGAATTCTTTTCTCCTTTGTAATATGATTTGTTCTTTTTCTTCATAGATCGTTAAAAATTTCATATCCGCTAATATATCTTGTTCTTCATTTCTAAATGGTACATGTAATGTCACCATTTCCCTTCTATATTCATTGAAATCCGACCCAATGTCATAATTTCGATATCTTATTATTTTCTTTTCATCTCTCTTAACATATTCGCCTTTATTATTTTTGTAATATTGGGAAACGAACTGAGCCAATTAAACGTCATTCAATTCATTCGGTCTGCGTTCATACTTGTCGAACCAGTTCTACTTCCATATATCCGTTGATTCACCTTCTAATGCATAGAGCTCTTTCATTGTTTTTTTAATCCTTTGGCGTTCAACGGACCACACTGTTAGTATATAAACTATTTGAGTAGAAGCTTTATACATCGGCTCTCTCATCAGGTACCAAGCAGCTTCCTGGCTAGTCATTTCCATATTGTTTAAAAGATTAACACTTAAACTCCTCGTTATATCTACTATATCAAATTCTTCATTCATAGATTCTATAATTTTCCTCTGTAAATTACTCACGCCGCGATTTGTTTTATTAACGTACTCAACAACGTATGCTGCACAAGAATACTCTTCCGTAATAAATTGAATGTCGGTATTTGACTTAACCACATTAAATATAAACGGATTAAAGGGGTTATGCCATTTTTCTGAAGGTTGACGTTTCACAAACCCTCGTGGATGCTTTATTCCCGCTCGTAAAATATTTAAATATTCCTCATCCGAAGCAATATTATTTTGTGTATAAAATTGATCAATATCAGTATAGTCGTCGTTTTCTAAATTTTTTCTTATTTCCTTATACTTTTTTTTTTCAAAATTAGAAAATTAACTTCGGTATAGTAGGTGAAAGTGTGCTTGTGAGTATTCAATTTAATATTACCTGAAGCTTCCGATGCTGAGACGGAAATGAGCGCATCAATCAGATCAATAGCTTGTTGATAGTCTTTTCCCAGTGGATCATCGGGAGCATTATCACACCAAGCTATAATGTGAGCATGTGGGCTTCCTCGATGTTGAAACTCAATTCTCTTGAAGTAATGTAGAATTCTATACTTCTTGAATAGGCTGAATCTTTTGGATTGTAATATACTCATAATAACATTAACTAATTTGTTGAAGTCTTCAATAATTAGAGTACTCTTGTGCATGTATTCTAATTGTTCGGCTTCTTTTTTTGAAATTAATTTCTTGTTCCGTAATTTGTAAATTAATTGCAATAAATTTGGCCATCCAATCTCATTTGCGCTAATCGTAAAGAATAGCGTTGGTTTCCCTAATTGACGAATCATAGCAAATAGATCTTTTTTTCAGACCAATACCAAGCTGAATTTGGTATAGATCTTAAAAAAGCTAGGTTACTTTCGATGCATCCTTGAATGTAATCTTCTGATTCTATATGTTCCTTTGTAATCTTAGTATTCTTCCCTACATGTTTAAAGGCTATGGTGAGAGAGTCTTTGACTCTGATTCTCATTATTTTCATTGCCATATATAATAAGTGATATGGAGTTACGCCAGGTCTATCTGATCGTCTTAATTCACTCGTTACCATCATAAAAGGCGTGACATTAACTCCCTCTCTGAATTCTCTGAAGTGTCCTAGATATATTCCAGGGAAAGAAAGTTCTTCAGCATGCTCATCAAACAATAGACTGATTGGCAAATTATGTTCTCCCGGTGCGATTCTAAGGTAGAAATCCTCGTTCCAAATCAATGATTGTTGTTGTGCAACTAAACTCTCCTTTATAGGGATATTTTCCACCAATTCATTATCATCGTCAAAATGAAGAAATTGTTCGTTGTCACAGTCATTATCTTCGTTACAGTTTAAAAAACTATCATCAATTGTAATTTGGTACGTAGTATACAACGGCGTTTGTATTAAATATTTTAGCCATATTTTTATTACCCTCTTATTCACCAATCCTTGTACGAAACTCGATTTATGAATTTTCTTTCTTTTAATAAGTACATTGATACAATAATCATCATCCACATCGCGGGGTAACTTCTTAATCATATTATCAACCTCTACTGGGACGTTTATAACTTGTCCATAAATTCTGGCCATTGATATGTCGAAGACGTCTTATTTGCATAAACGGAATACGAGGGGATATTAATCGTTCGGTTACCAAATCTAATGGATGATTACGTAAATCATCCGGATATTCTGGATATTTGAAGCTATTATAAATGGATAATTGTGGAATGTGATTCTTTTGAATGCTTCTAAAGCACGTAGAAACTATTGTGAAATTTTGTTTATGAACCGTAATTATTTTCCTAATGAGTGTAATATTTTCTGTATCATTTTGATTAAGCACTATTTTTAAATCCTTGTTGAACCAAAGGCGATCACACACGTCACAAGGATAACCGAATGGGTTATTAATAAATTTATTTAAAAACTCTTTATGTGCGTAAATATGTTGATTGTACGATATATAAACATTACCCTGCAGTGATTGTTGATACTCTTCCATCTGAATATTGTTTATGTCGTTTTCTCCGTCTTCATTATCATTATTGTCAAGATTATCACAATCAACTTCCTGATCATGGTCTTCATAATCGCTTTCTCTAGGAGTCATATCTGCCCTTTCATTTTCTACAATTTCAATTTCAGCATTAGAAATGGGTACGGCCGATGCTTCATTTCTATAATTACCGGGACACTCTTCCGTAGGAATTCTGGGAACTTCTTTTGTAGATGGACCCGCTATCTGTGAACCATGGATTGGATATTTTCGGACAAATGGCACTTGTCTATGTGAAGGCCCTGCTATTTGCGAGCAATGAATATTTTTTTTGGTTCGTGGTACATCCTTGCTTGCAAATTCAGGTGCTTGCGAATCGTTGTCTGCAATTTGATGAATTTTCCTTACAGTATTTCTATCCCGGTAGTTTCTCGCGCGAATGGCAGCTAATTTTTTCCGATTAATTTCAATGTCTTGGTTAGCGTTTTTCTTTGATTGTTCGTTCTTTGTATCAGATTCTCATGTATCCATAGCGTTTTGTTTTTCAAGTTCTTTTTTCTTTTCACGGTACTTTATTTACACATTATTTACACATTCATTTTATTATATACGCCATTTTGTAAGCGGTAAATTATCATGATATATGCGGTAAACATTCAAAACACCGAATCCGAATTCAGTAATTTAAGCGCGTGTCGTGTAAAAAACTGGGATGAACGTGATAAAAATTCTAGGAAATGTCATGTTTGTAACAGATGCATTCTATAACATCAGTGGCGGCTGCAGACTAAAATTTTCATGTGTTCACTAAATCGAATTGATTGTTTTATGATTAATTAATTAGTTTGCTGGGACGCTGTCACATGGTGGCTGAAACTGTAGAAATGACTTGAATTTTTATTTCGCCTACTCTAAATAGAAACGGCTCAAATCCGTTTAAGGTTAGCCAATTAATCTAAACTTTTCGGTTAACCGATCTTCTCGATTCGATCTTTCCCGAGAATAAAATTTATGTTGAATCATTTATTAAATTTTATGAAAAAAATAATTTCTCAAAAGAATTAGAATCGACAAGCAATGTATCTCTCGTTTTTTGGACTACGAGTTTCGAGATCCCAATTTATAAAGTCGAAATTGTAAGAAAACTCGATTATGTACTTATGTTTTAGGCGGGTATTACATTATCATATTTATATAATTATATAAATATAATTATATTTTTTTACAAAGAAAATACTGTTATATTTAGCTTCTTGAAGCTAAATATAACAATATTTTCTTTGTAAAACAATATGATTATATTTATATAATTATATAAATGTGATAATGTAATACCCGCCTTACAAAGGCTCCAAATGTCTTAATAAACCAGTTTTGTCGCAATTTCGAAAAATTTCTTTACGTGTTTGTTAATTTACAGGGTTTGTAGCTGCGTCTTGTTACATAATTACTGATGCATCGAGACTTTATTTTTTGCGAGCTTTTCGAAATTTCCGTAGCATTAAGTTACCTACAGATAGGTTTGGAGGGTGTTGAAATGATAATAAATGCCATTTCTTGAGGATATTTGAAAACTTCCAGGGATGCTTTATATCTAAATTATTCTTTACATTCGTGATTTTTGTTGAAGACTATTCGAGATTTGTGAGATTTTCAGGGTTAGCCACGAATTCCATTATGATCCATTTTGACAAAATTTACCTTTTAGAATATAACCCACTTCGACTTTTTCTGAGAAACTCTCAGAACAAGTTGCGCTGTAAATTCTGCTGAAAAAAGACGGATTTTAACAAAATATATTATGTAAAGATGGATAACCGAGAGAACCAAGATTATCCCAGATTTTGAGATTAGAAATTCGGTAAATTTTCGAGATTATTGCAGATTTTCTAGACTATTCGAGATTTTTTGATATAACTGAAAATTTTTAAATTCTCACAAGAAAATAATTCCGGAACGCAAAATTGTTGTTGGAACAGGAATTTTAAAACAGATTGCGAGAACAGTGAAATTTTATAAATATGATTAGAGATTCGTGATCAGCGACCCCAAAAAAAACCCGAATAGAGAATTTCAGAATTTTGGGCAGCTTTTCAGTAATCGGCCCACTTTACGTAGTCCAGAATTCAACATTTTGCTTCATTTTTAAGAAACCTTACAAAAATATATTGTAATTGTAAAGATATTTTATAATTAGAATATTTGTTTGCTGTACCGTTGAGGCGACCAAAGCCATATTCTTTTCACAAATTCTTTTTTCGACTACCACCTACTTGGTAATAATTTGAAACACCAACAATAGAAATATCTTGACGCTATAATTAATTGGAGCATAAAACGAATTATGGTCATAATTTTTTAGTTTTACTACTTTAATTAATTATTCTATTTACAATCATATTTAAGAATTTTACTATAAAGTAAAAAAATTAGGACACAAAAACCCTAAGCAAATTGACCTAAATTTTCCCTCAGCAATTACATTTCATTGTCAGATTAGACAAATTTTTAATGTAAACTTTAATTGTCCTGATGAGAAGATTGATTTTTTCATAATCATAAGCTCATCAGTTCGAAACTGGAATAAATTCTCCTACAATCTTCGTAACATATTAAAATCATATAAATTAAAATTTTAATGTAAACAAAGGTAAAAATTTCAAATTTTGATCATACTTTGAGTTTTAAAGCAAATTGCTTTTGTCCACTAATTTTCACTTTGTCATTTACTTCCCTTACATGTATGTATATGATATCAAGCAATTATTCTTAGAACCTTGATGTTAAGTAATTCACATTTTTAAAATTATCATAAATAAAGCATGCCTCACAGACCAGTAGGGCACATGTACTTTAGCAACGAAAAATTAAGAAACCCACAGGCTATTTCGGTTAAGACTTTATAATAAATTAAAGTTAACTGAGGCGCGTATATTTTTGTATATTTCCAAATTTATTGTAATGTCTTACAAATGTCCTCTGATCTGTAATTCTGTACTGATTTTACCTCAACAAACGTAACTTTAATCCTAAAATCTTTAAAATGTACCATTAATTAAAGCTTTTCGTAAAAAAAAAAAAATCAACGAAATTTTCTCACACTTGAACATAGTATACGTAAAATAAAAATCAATTATTTGAGTGTCTCACTCCTTTATCTGCGATTTCCGATCGAAATATGAAAGAGATGTAGATACATTGCACAAAATCACTTAACTTCTAAGCACATAAAATTTTCTCATTCATAAATATACTATACGGAATTCGAACTAATGCGATTACCATCCGATTTCTATACGAATCACAAACACAACGATATTTGTTCTTATCAAAAATAAAAAATTAAAACAACAACAAAAATTAAAAGCACAAAACATTTTTTTTTTAGGGTTACATGATTTGTAATTTATTAAAACAAGAGAAGAAATTAGAATAATAATAAAAATATTATATAACTTTGTGATAAAATTAGAATTAAAAAGAAAAAAAAGTAAAATAAATAATTTTGCGTTATTTTTGTTTTTGTATATTTAGGTTTTATAATTTTTTGGTTTCTTTGCTCTTGTTTGTATCGTATGTATTTTTCGGTTTTCGGAAACGGGGAATAAAAAATGATAAAAAAAAAAATTATTCGTCTATTTTTAGTGAAAAATATGATATAGGTAGAGAGTTTTAATATTTCTGTGAACAAAAATATTTAATTAAAGTTTCAAAATAGATAATAAAAAAAAGTAGTTTGTCATTTTGGCATACAGTTTTTAAAATTATAAATAATAGATAATAAAACATAATTTTGAAACTAGTATTTGTATATTAAATTATATTAAATCTGACAATACTAAATGTGTATAGTATCGTTTTTGTTTGTGTATGTGTACAAAACACTTTTTCATCACCGGATCGGCCATTGCGCTTAAAAAGTCAAGTCCCTTGGTGTACCTGTCAAAAAGTTAATACTTTTGTTTTTGGTATTTTAAATAGTACCTAAAAAATGAAATTGATTTTAAATGATTTTATAATTTTTAGTGTAAATCAATTATTATAAACTATATATTGATTTTTTTTAGTTTTCTGTTTTGGATGCATTCATGAATGTAGATTTTAAAAGAAGTTTAATTCAATTTGATGTTGTCAATTTTCTTTGTAAATAAATCCAAACAAATACAACAAAAATAAATGTTTTTAGTTTTTTGTGATATGAAAATGAGAATTAATATTAATAAATGATCAAAACAAATTAAGTTTTAGTTCAACACCAGTGCAATAGTTTAATTTCATAGTAATCTTGTTTCGGTTAAAATCAATAAAAAAAAAAAAATTAGTGTGAAATAAAGTTTAAAAGTAAAATGCAATTTTAAATATTTATTAAAGTGTATGTGTAATTAAGGTTTCAAAAAAAAAAAAAAATATTTAACCTTTTTATGTAGTTATCTCTTTTTAACATATTCAAAATTCATGTATATCTCAATATTTAAAAAAAATGGTTTCTATTTCGGTGTTTTAATTTATTTTTGTAAATATATTAATTTGTCAATTTTTTTTTATTAACTACACATTTTATTTTTGTTGAAAGAAATATTTATTTATATTTTTTAAATAATGGTTTAACGTGTTTCAAATTAATCAAATATATATATAATTGAATAGTAAAAATGAAATGTCGACATACAAAAAAAAAGAAACAAATTAACAAGCGCCATTATGGAATTTTCTCTAACTGGAATACAGTATAGCACATCCAATTGGATTTTGGTATTATCTTATTAAATGGGATTTACTACCTTAGCTCGCTCCTGTCTATTAAGATGATTTTGGATATTTCAGGTTTTTATTTTTGGATTAATTAAATGTAAGTAATTATGTCTATATAACAATTTAGTGTTAAGGGATCGGTTTTTGAAAATATGTAATAATTTGCTGAAAAATCTTAGTAACAACAGTTAATAACGTTTATGAATTGACTCGGGACTTGTACTATTATAAAACAGTATAAATCGGTAACATTGAGTGTCTAGTATAGTATATATGAGAAACTAGAATAAAATGGTATTTTGCTTCCTAAGAATTGTTTGTTTAATATATTACGTAAGAGTACAGTAGGAGACGAAGTTTTTTGGCCTCATGCCCCAGGCTGTGAATTGCATAATTTATGTATATAACATCAGTTTTGTTTTAAACACGGGTTCAATTCTTTGTATGAAAACAAAGAACTAATTGACTACTTAGGCTAGATAGTATGGTTTGCTACTTGAATCATTGTGCCTATTCGCCAGAGTCTATGCAATGGTGCATTAACGCTTAGGACGTGTTCGAAGTTTGTGATAATTATTCCAGCTGTAATAATTATGACATTATTTTGTATGCAACCAAATTATCACAGCCACTACGTGTTGTAAATTTGACACTTCTGTAATAATATTCATAAACAAAAGCGCGCAATAACAATAACTAAGCCGTATTACGTTAATTTATTTCTAAAAAAAATAGTACAAATAAAACTTATTACAAAATATGAAAGAGGAAATTATTTCACTCCTGTCAAAATTTTTACAAAAACATAATTATTTCAAACTTCGAACACGAAGTAACTTTACTGCGTTTTGGTCGATTTTGGGTTAAGAAGGGTCCCAAATACGATTAAACAATTTGCACAATTTTCTGTTGTACCACATCTCGTTCCGAAAACGATTTGCCGCGTCAATAGACGTGTTTGTAAATTCACTCAACAACAATAGTTGTGCAAATTTTATTTTTAAATTAATAATGCATAAGGCACAACGAAGAAGGTACACAATGTTGCATGTATAACACTCAAACATCGACATAAACATATCGAATTTATCTTTATTGCAAAAATTGTGTGATCGTGTATTGAATTTCCACCCTTTTCTGAATGAAAATAACTCGACAATTCTCTTCAAGTTTCAAAAATATGTTGCAGTTATCAGATATTTTCCTCCATTTCTTCGGAAAATCTAAATAAAACTTAATAACTAAGTAGCTATTATTAAAATCAACAATTTACTTTTTGCAGTTAAGCCTGTTACTAAAGATACATGTTAAATCGAAAGTGGTCTGACTGAAAACATCCGAGATAAATTCAATATGTACACGGCGGCTTGACTGAAAGCAAAGATTATTAACAAGAAGACGTTGTCTTTGTCTCTTATATGGAGCATCAGATTATTTTTCTCTTTTCGTTTTTTTTTTTTGACTGTGTGTCAATTTTTCTCATGGAAAACAGATATCAATATTTTGATTGTATCTATTGATGCATAACTATTCGTTCTTCACGTAAGCTTTGTGCTCAAAATGTCCAACACAAATATTTTCCCTTCCATCATAGTTTATATCCAAAGAAGCGCGGAAATGTTGTGTTGCAGTGTTGACTCTTATGTATTCTTAAGCACTTTCAGTTGCTCGATTTCAACCCAAGAATAACTTGTTTTAGGTAAAAATTCTGGATTTAAGTAGATTTTAGTGCGTAAAATTAAAAAAAAAATACCTCATCGCCATCCGCGGAAGTGCGGAAAAATTTGACATTTTGGTAGTAAAAATCGCTGTTACGTTTTTCGCTAAAGTCTCTAAATGTACTATTTAAATGTTGGGAAATACGGGGTCTAATAAAAGAGGAGGACATATCTAAAAAAAGATATCAGACAAATTCCCGTAGACGTCAAATATCAGACACTTTTATTATTCCTTGAAACTTAAAGAACTGCTATGAAAAACGTCATATTACCTGATTTTTTATGACAATAGTACATTGTTTCATTAGGATTAACCTGCTGTAGGTGGACTGTTTGCTCTAAAAATGTTGGTGAATAGAGGTCAGGTGAGCCCAATATTTTCCCTTGTATTTTATATAAGAAATAGTTCAAATGAAAAAAATAATTCTTGTTTTTAGGTTTTTGGTTATTTTCCCCTTAAAACAGTTAGGCTAGGTTAGACCGGTGACGGTCCATTGTGATACCCACAGCATATATTCCCTTTACACTTGCTGGAACCATTTTAAGCTACTTATTTAGCGTAAAACGACCCGCACTTCGCTGTTTTCGATATCCGACATGTTGCCCGTCTTGAACTTACTCAAGTGTTTGTACCTTCTGAGTTCCAATGCTGAACATGAGTAAGCGAAGTGAACCAAGGTCTCTTCCTCCTCCTCGTCCCAAAAAACCTTCTACATAAATCATTTGACTCACTGCAGGTGAGGGTGTTAGTCCAACTTTCCTCTGCTGCGGCTACCACCTGTTTCCTTAATGCTAATTTTAGCAATTTGATAGGTCTCCGCAGACTTTCCATTTCCGGTTGCAGCTGAAAAGTCGAACCGTGCCTAGCAAGGTTATAGGCTCTGCAGTTCCATGACGTCCGAGTGACTAGGGACCCAGTTCCATGACATCCGAGTGACTAGGGACCCATTTTGAGCTGTTAACAAAGCGCTGGATACTTCTGACGTCCATCCTACAGAGTTCCGTCAGGTCTTTGAAGAGGGGTTCCCCTAGAAACTTTAGACTGTTTCGTGCCAGACGGGGGCAGATGGAAAGAAGATGAAGTACTGTCTCTTCCTCCTCTTCGTCCTCGCAACTACGACAGTAGTCATGTGAGAAGAGACCAAGTCTACTCGCATGCCTCCCTATGAGACAGTGCCCCGTAATCACTCCAACAACCACACTGATCTGACTTCGCTGAAGTGAGATCAGCTGTTTGGATCTTGCCAAGTCCAACTTTGGCCAGACCTGCCGAGTTATTACGCAAGAAGTGATACTTGGCCATCTGTCATTCGTCAGCTTGCTAGCTTCTTCCTGAAGCAGCAGTTTGCAGACCACAAGAGGCATTTCAATATCCTTTCTGCTTTCTGACAAGTAGTCCATTGTACCACGTCGAGCCAATTCATCGGCGTTTATATTCCCTGTACTTATGAAATGTCCTGGCACCCATAAAATGTGGATGTTGAACTGATCTGCCATCTCGTTAAGAGATGAGAGACAGTTCTGGACTACTTTCGACGTGAGGAGGTGTGATTGAAGCGCTTTAATGGCGCCTGACTGTCCGTATATATGCGAATATCACAAACTGATATTACATTATACCTCAACCAGTCTACGACTTCCTTTATTGCAGTTACTTCAGCTTTGAAAAATGCTACAGTAGTCGGGGAGACGGAAGGAGAGATTCAACAGAAGTTCCTCGCAGAACACTCCAGCCCCGACTTTCCCGTCCCATTTTGAACCATCAGTAAAGAAGTTTATAACTCCTGGTTCCAAAACTGCACTCATCATCCAGTCCTCCCTGGATGGGATCCTAGTCCGGAACTTTGTGTCAAAAGATAGTGACGGGGCAGTATAGTCGGTGGTCTTGGGAACTTGTTTGTTGCACAAAATAGATGAGTGACCTGTATTGTTGCAGGTCCACATTAAGATGGATTTCAGCCGTATGGTACAAGCTGCCAACTGTTTCCCCAAGATATCTAGAGGAGTCAAAAATAGCAGAGTCTCTAGTGCCTGAGTGGATCTGCTCCACCAGACTATTACCCCATACAAGAGTATGGGTCTGATTACTGCGGTATAAAGCCAATGTACGATGTGGGGCTCCAGCCCCATCCTTTCCCAATGGCATTTTTGCAAGAGTATAGCGCTACCGTCGCTTTCTTTACCCTTTCCAGAATATAAGGTTTCCTATTTAATTTGCTATCCAAAATGAGGCCCAGAAACCTCGTTTCAACTGTGCAAGTCAAGCTGAACCTATTTAAAGTGGGAGGATCGATATGAGGAAGTTTATATTTCCTAGAGAAGAGAACCAATTCGATTTTGGGTGGGTTCATATTCAACCCACAGCCATTGGCCCATAATGAAAGAGTGCCCAGGGCATTTTGCATAAGCTCACTAAGGGTGCCGGGATATTTACCACGGACACCAATAGCAACATCATCCGCATAGGCAACCACCTTGAAGCCACTGTCCTCCAGTCTCAGCAACAGGTGGGTGCAACTGTGGTGTACCTCTGCTTGCAAATCTTCTGACGGAGGATTCCCCAAAACTAGCATTTATGATCCTGCCTCTTAGCATTTGATCTATCCAGTCCTTGAGTGATTCATCCACTCCCAGATCTGAAAGTGCCCGAGTTATAGCCCCTGGAAGCACATTGTTAAAGGCCACCTCAATATCCAAGAAGGTTACTATTCGAAAGAGTTTTCAATGAAATATACAAGAGAATGAAGAGCAGTCTCTACAGATCTCCCCTTGCAATAGGCATGTTGAGATTTAGACAACTTTTCCGACACAATCGTGCCTCTAATATGAGCTTCTATTTGTCTTTCCAGTGTTTTAAAAAGGAAGGAAGACAAGCTAATCGGTCTAAGGTCTTTGGGATTGCAGTGTGAGCGTTTTTCCGCCTTAGGTATGAAAACAAGCTTCACTTCTGTCCATTTACTAGGAATGTGACATAGTTCTAGACCGCCTTTGAAAATTACCTCTAACCAGGAAATTGTTAGATCCGTAGTTTTTTGAATATCCGCAGGGATAATACCATCGAGTCCAGGCGACTTATATGGTTTAAAACTGTTTATCGCCCACAGAATCTTTTTTCTGCTAATAATTTGGCCTATAAGGCTACTTGCCCTTTTACCTGCTGATGTGCTAGGTACAGATTCGGAACAACCAGGAAAATGAGTCTCCATCAGAAGTACCAGCGATTCCGCATTATTAGTGGTCCATATCTCATCCGGCCGTTGAAGATAACTTGGGATGGAAGGACCAGTTGCTAGTACTTTGTGTAGCCTAGACATCTCCGAAGACCCCTGAATTTTGCCACAGTATAGTCTCCAAGAGCTGTTCTTGGCACTTCTCAATTGATATTTGTAAATTTTGGTTACTTCCTTGTAGGAGTCCCAGTCTACAGCAGCTTTTGTTTTCCGTGCTGTTTTGAAGAGTCTTTTACATTTTCGACGTGTTTGTTGAATCTCCTTGGACCACCATAGGCAATAAGCCGACCTATGTAATCAAGGAGTAACTCACCTCGTTCATTTGTGTCCGTATTTTCCCAGATCGTGTGATGGGCATTTACATCACTCCCACGGATGACTCCAACCTTGCGCTTCTGAGCCTCCCAGATCAGCTCACCTAGAATGATTGGTGGAGTATACACTTCATCATAAGCTAGGTAAGCTGATACTAGCCAGAGGTTTCGTTTATCGACCTCAATGCTGACCACTGCTACATCTCCATTACTGAAATTTGATAGCAGAAAACAACTTATGTTATTTTTAATGAGAATGCACGACCGAACCTTACCTTCTTTTTTTGCGTGCATTAATCTATAATAGGGAGTCTTGAGCACAAGTACCCGGTCTTCAGTGACCCAAGGTTCCTGGATCAAGACGACATCTGTCGCTTTTTTCCCAATTTTTAAAATTAGAGCAGCTGATGCTGCCTTAGAGTGGTGGAGGTTGACTTGCAGAAATGTCAGTGTCATCTCTGTAGCCTATTCTCCACCACAGTAACATCAGAATCATCCCCTGATGAGAAGTTCTCTGAGAGCCTCTTTAAAAACCCCATGGACGTTGACATCTCCATATCCGTCGAAAGAGTTTCCGCTTGGCTGGCTACCTCCGCACACGCAGATGAGCTATCAAGCACCGCAGTAGTTTCTGAAGATGACTTCGGAGCCTCCGGTTTGTCCGCGTCCTTCTTGTACACCTTGAGTGTGACTGCACTAAAACCATAGTTGATTAAACCGTTGGTTTTTTTCAGTGCAGTCAGTGACTCCCTGTTTAAGATGATAACATCTGACCTATAGTCAGCTATCACCTTCGGATCACTAGGCTCCGAAGGGATGTACGCCCTAGCTCTTGGTCTGCAGGGATCTCCTCCCTATCAATCACAGCAAGGCTGGCTCCGGACCATACCTCGCCAAGTCCCCCCACTGCCTTCTTATAAAGCAGCAGGAACCTCTGATCTGCACAGGTAGTCAGTTTCACCTAATTCCTGTGCCAGTCCGCATCCCGACAAGCCGGAGCAGCTCCTGGATTTTCCGACAAGACTTTAAGGTAGGTGGTGGCTAAGGCCGCTTCCACCTTCCTCCAATTGGCGGGCGTGATACTGCCATCCTCTTGGGATTTGTCAATAACTGCCACCACCAGCTGATCCTTGAGGACCTCGTTAAAAGGCCTCATAGCGGTAGCCTGGAGTTTTGTTCGCTTTGCGATCTTAGGACTTACCTCCTGAGATCTGTTTCTTTTCAGCTGTGAGCCAGCTGAAGGGCCTTCCGACTTTTTCTCGGTGACTTTTTTTGCCCACGCAAGCGTGGCTTTGTCTTTATCCGATCTGTCTTCTGGCGAGATATTATTGATCTTAACCAGGGCCCTCCAGACGTTCCTCCTAGTATTATAGGTTGGGTTTGAGGAACCAGCTTCATTCGTGCTTTGGTTCCGCTTTGTATTTGTATACTCAGATTTGGTGAACCGAGTGGAGGGACCAGCCTCGCTTGAGCTTATGTCCCGTCGATTATTTGTAGACTTAGAGGCAGGCCTAAAGACCCGAGTCTCGTTGTCCACATTTTCCGGATATTTTAGAGAGCCGGACTCTTTTTGTTGTTGTGTGTTTTTGTTTGGATCCATGATTGGTCCCACGAGTAGCGGAGAGAGAAATGTCCATCTGTGCAGAGATCCGCAGTACACAGATATGGCTACTTAATCCGGAGGGCGCCAAGTATCCGGATCCACCGTTAGCAACTGAGCTAGTTTTAAAGCTGGGCCCCCAGTCTGGTCGATTATCGGCAAGGTATGATTAATACCTTAACCCAGCCCAGCGATTGTTTAAGGTTGGCTCCTTTAGCGCCGTGTTTTATCCTAGAAGCCAAAGAATCAGCAATCTAGTTACCAGCGATCACCACGTGGAGGTAACACGAGCACTTGTGGAAGTTGCAAGTTACGGAGCTGGCCGCAAATGCCAACTTGACTCTCCCAAGCGAATTCACACCTGGCCACCCAGATTAACTGAAAGTTGAAATGCTGACCCATCTCATTAAGAGATTAGTGACCACTCAACGCCACTTGTGACTCTAAAGAGACAGATTCCAGCGACCTGATTGCTGCGACCTGATTGCTGCGACTATCCACATAGATAGCGTATCACCTGAGGTTACCACATTAAACTTGAACGACGTTAAGACCTCTTCAATCGCTACCACCTCAGCTTGGTACATGCTGCAGTAATGAGGGAGCCGAATGGAAATTTTCACATTTTATTTATCACCGCCGTCCGTGAAGAATTGCAAAGCTACGATTTCCCATATTGACCCGTCCCTCAAGGATTCCGTTGAACAGAACATGGCCCGAAAGCTTTTCTCGAAGCGTAGAGTAGGTATAATATGGTCAAGATTCGCCAGCTCATCCTTGAACGATCTAACAGCAGTCGAGTGTCCTATATTAAGATACTTCCACTGAGAGACGGCTGCAATTCGTACAGCCATATTTGCCGCCATCTGTTTGCCAAAAATGTCGACCACAATAAGGTGCTACATAACCTCTAAAGCACGCGTCGGTGTCAACCTCAATGCCCCGCTTATAAGCATTCAAGCCGTTCTTTGCACCTTCTCCATCTTATTTTTATAAGTTACCTTGTCCAGGGCTGGCCACCACACATTCAGCCCTTACATGAGTAAAGTTTCACTACGGTGGTGCAAAGCCAGTATACCAACTCAGGCTTCAAACCCCATCTATTACCAATGGCGTTCCTGCAGAAGTACATAGCTATGGTAGCTTTGTGTCTCCAACTAAGGTTAATGTTCAAGATACCGCCCAGATATCTTGCTGTCAGTAAACCGTTTAAGGTAGGAGGGACAATTATCGGGATTTTGTATTTCTTAGTAAAGAGTATCAGCTCTCTTGGACTGATTAATTCTTTTGCCAGCCCATTTCTTAACAATTGTGAGCGCATTCTGCGTTACGTCCACAATCGTGCCCAGTTATTTCCTAGAAACAACTACCGCTAAGTAGTTTACGTAGGCGATAACTTTTATACATTCTCTCTTTAGTTCCAGTAATAACCCATTTACCACTATGTTCCGGAGAAGAGTGGACAAGACTTCTCCCTGCTTCCACATTATTAAAGCCGCCTTCTATATCTAGAAAGGCTACTAAACAACGTACCAAGGCGTGCAGAGCTGTATTCACAGATCTCCGTTTAATATATGTTTCATGACTTAATGTCTAAGTTCCTCCTTATAGCCTTTAATGGAGCCCCCTTTGGCTATATTAAAGGCTACCCTACAAACCTTATGAAAGGTCCCCAGTTCTCTGGACCATCATACTGATTTTTGGTTTTTGCCCTAGGCTTAGCCAATGAGCAAGCAGTATTACAGGACCGGTTTCGTGCAGCAGTGATGGTATCGACCAAGTCCTCCAGTTCAATTACAGTCGCCGGGATCTCCGGGGCCCTCTATTAATTCCCCATATTTGCTCCAGTTGGTCCTTCTGAGGTTCCTGAAGTCTTTCCAGGTAACAGGACGAACATGAAGGCTTCAGATTAAATATCGATGGTCAGAAAAGAAGTGTTCCTTATCCACCCTCCATTTTTAACCAAATGAAACATTTCATTTGAGGCGAGGATTACATCTTGAACCTCTTGCCTATTGCTAGTAATAAATGTGCGTTCCAGCCCCAAACACACTGACTCACCTCTTTCGTTGATATACGTGCTTCCCCAGATAGTGTTATACGCATTAGCATCAACACCCAGTACCACATCGATCTTCATTTGTTCCACTTTGAGGATCAGCTCCTCCAAGTTCTCGGTCCATGTAGGCTGAAACCAAGCAGAATCTGCAAGTCCCTACCTCCTGGCTGACTGTGGTTGTATCACCATTGCTATATTGAGAAAGGAAAATATTTAAATTATTTTTCTCAAGAATAAAAGATCTGATCTCCCCAGACTTACTAGAAGATACAATTTTGTACCCCTTGGTTCTGAGTCTCAGATCTTATTATTATTAATCCAGGGTTCCTACATTAATACAACGCCCTCATCCGAACTTGCCAGTAGGACTAGAGAACCCCTTATTAATTACCATTATATATAATCTTAAACCGGCTTTCGCTTCCTCCTGCTTACCGATTTTCCGCCTCATTTTCTTTTAAATATCGGATTATTTCTCCAATACTTTGTATAATTAGATAAATTTTAATTATTAAATAAAACCGTGATTTTTTAATAAAATACGCAGTGCATTCCTAGGTCACCTGTAAAATTTAGTTAACGCGACCAAAAAGCGAAAAAAAAACATCATAGGAAGGTGGCCGGCCGTTCATAATGTAATTTACTCGTAGCTTGTCAAACATTTAAAAAAAAAAGACAAATGAAGCTGGTTAAAAATAATAGTTTGGATGGGCCCGATGGGTACAACTACTATTTTATTGATTAGGATTACAAAAATAATTTTGGTCAAAAGGTACAGTAAAGGAGATGGTGGGAAAAGAGCACCTTACGCAACTCCCTTTCTCACTTTTGTTGCTTTGCAAAGGCAAGAAGCTGGTTTTCTTGCTTCATTTAATCTCACTTATTATTTTTAATTTTTCGTTTTTTAAATGAGTGGTAAATTGTATTAAACGAGGAATGGTCCCTCACTTAACTGTGACACAGATTTTACTAACCGAAAACCAGATTTTAAGGCTGTAGCCTAAGAACCGCGCGTTTGTTTTGGAATGCTCTACAATTTTTCAGATACCCTCCAATGGTTCTGAGATAATTAAGCCTAACAGTGCGTTTTTAATTTTAGTACCAATTTGTGTGAGATGCAATCACCATCCTCCTTGAAAGTCTTGGTTTGAGCTCTTCCTTTTAAATTCAGTTACTTTCCTTTAGAAGGCACAGTTGCGCAAGCCTCAAGAATTAACCAATAACCAAATCTACGTTATTTTTGCTATTTTTTGGGCTTCCTAACTAAATTTCACAGGTGTTAAACAAGTGAGACAAAAGAAGAGACTTTTTAGGAACGCACTTCGAGTTTTATTAAAAAAAACCTAGTGGTTATTTACAACACCTTCAAACATCTGTATAGAACATTTTCGAAGTATATCCCTCTTTCAATTTAATAATTAAGATTTACCTAATTATACAAAGTATTGGAGAAATAATTGTTTATTTAAAAACAAAGGTGTTCTTAAACAACTGAGGCGAAGTGTATGTACAAGTCACTTGTTATAGAAAATTTTGATATCTTGATTTAACCGACATGAATCTCTTTTTTGTTTTTCGTTAGTTTTAAGGCCCGATTGTATAAACGAGGATAGATGATTAATCGTTTGATTTATCGCAGCTCAGAATTAAGAAAAATGATTCGCCGGTTTTTTTACTAGCTGTTTTATCATCTCTTTTTGGTGACCGAATGAGAGAGTAAAACATTTTATTTTGGTTTATTTTTGCCGTTTCAAAAATGTGTACGTGCTACAAAATTCTATAAAGTAAGTAGTATCATATTTAAAGTATTTAATAAAAGTAAAATAAAAACAAATGGAGTAACAAGATTGGTTTTTGAAATCGATAACTTCGTCGAAATTCCTCGTTAGAATAAAATTTTAGAGGTTTATTTCAATCTTTATAAATTTTTGGACGTCGGTTATCGAACAAAAAATCCAAAGCCCTTGTTTCAAAAATATCGGAGTCCGGCAAAGATGACTCTTCCATCCTAATTTATTTATTTTATTAAATCACAGACTATCTTTGGTGGTAGCAATGATTGAATTGTTTGGAATTGTAAATATATACAATCCACTGAAACATACGTCAAATAAAAATGTGTCAAACAAAAAGCTGCTGTAAACCAGAGGATTCAAATTAACACAAGATATACCGTACCAGTCATTTTGACTGGTTTTACTATACAATTTAAAGAGATTAGTTATATGGTTTTAGTTCTGGTATATCTAGTGTTAAATCGTTCATACATTTGGCGAAAATATTCATACATATAATATAAACAAATTTATAATAAATAGATATCAACAAAAAGAAAATTAAAAAAACTGCTATAAACTGCAATGAAAAAGAGGATAGATTTAATGTCGTTCATACAATCGACGAAAAATAAAATCCTCGAGCAATGATTAATTATTACTCTAGTTTTTTGTTTTTTGTTTAGCGATGTTCATACAATCGGCCCTAAGCTACGAAGTAGTTCGCGTTTTATAGATTTTACACAGTAAACAATTGTACATTTTAAATATTTTATGTTTCAATTTTATTTGCGCTTAAATGATAAAAAATAGATAGTTAAGGAAATATGGGAAGTAAGGTTGGGAGAGCGAAAATACATTTTATTTTTTAAACGCTCCTCGCCCATTTCCACTCCTACATTAATCGCTCCAACTCCGCTCCACACTCAGATCAAAATCGGGTCGCTCCACTCCGCTCCTCGCTCCAATCCGCTCCGCTCCGAATCCCTGATAATAACAACTATGCAATGAAAACATTAACTTATCAGAAAAATACACCTTAAACACTTCGCACATTCCATCGAAATTAAAATTAAAATATTATTGTTACTTTTTCGGAATTCGAGCAACAATAGTTGTGTTCTTAAAGGTACAGATAAAATCCAACAGCAAACAAACATATTTAAGACGTGATAAAACAACAACAAAGATGAATGAATCATTAATCACTGTTTGAATCATAATAAATAATGACCGCAAAAGCACAAATTGAATAATAATTTTACTACATTCCAGTCAACAAATTCATCATTAAACTCGGCAGCGTCAGGATCATATAATTTATAATTCGCTAATTTTATAATGGCTTACATTTAAAGCCAATTTGGTGGATACATAAAATTGTACACTCTGTACTGTACACACCACACCTATGTAAGTTTGTGATATAATACAATAAGCCATTAGTTTAACGTGTTAAAAATTAATAAATTAATTTACACCTATTTCAAGTGAATTTAATTTATGAGCGAACAGAAAGTAAAAAAAATGTTGACTTAACTTTAACACCCATAAAGAAAATTTTTAATACTTTAATGTTTTATGAATGTAAATTAGATTTGATCAATTTCCATGAATAGCTTAGATATAAGAAAAATTTTCTCACGGTTATTACACACATATACTCAGAGAAATGTAAATAAATTAATCTATAAATATACTTCTTTGAATATAGGTGTTGTATTAGTGTACATTATTGTCCATATGTATATAAATATATTCAAACCTAAATATTCTTTCATTTTTATTTTTATATTCGGGCTATTTAATGAGCTTTTAAATGCTGTGAATTGAATGAATACACTAATGGTATTGTTCAATAAAGATGTAATTGATACAGCTGAAGCGCGATATTCACAAGAATATGACTAAATTGAGTGACATAATTTCGATTTATGTAAATAAACAAAAGTTTTTTTTTTGTTTATTGCTATTGTGTTTTTCAAATGAGTTTGTTGTTGTTTCATTTTTCAATTTCTAGTATGTATTTAGCTGAAAAATTTTCGTTGTTGTAAAAACTAATTATAAGATAAAAAAATATAATAAATTATATTTTATTATCCTGAAATTCTTAAATATTCTATAATATATACTTATTATCAATGAAAAGTACTTCTGATTTGTACAATATACTATACATTTTAATTGATAACCCGTACATTGTGCCAGATCTTAATCTATTCCGGTTTTAACAAGTTATTCTTTACTGAACATTTGTATATCTGTGCACATATTTACGTTTTGTAAAAAATTTGTAAACTCAGTCATTATGGTAAAGTAATTTTTCAAACTAAATTAATTTTTGTAAATACATTATGTTTAAGGCAATAATGACTCCATTTTAATTCACATCTTTCTGTTTGATTTCATATTTACCTCATCATTATTTCTTTATATTTTTACAAAAATTATAATATTTAAAAAAAATAGTAAATCGAATTAGCCAGCAATAAGCGTGTTGTCATATTACTCGTAAAACTGGAAATTTTAATATGACGGATATGCGCTTGGCGTAATTTGTAGTAAGCGATTCACGCTTTGAAATGAAACTGACACTTTATAAAATCAATCGTATCTTCCTGTGCGAGTAAGTAACCCTGAGATTCAGAAACAAGGTCGAAAGGATGTGAATTTTTTGGGAAATTATTTAAAATATTGCTGAAAACCCGACAGTTGAGCAACAAACCGCTAAATAATAAAAAATAAAATAAAATTAATATTTTCATGTTGTGATCAGTGCTGTCGTTCTGAAAATTTTAAACGAAGTACTTTCAAATTTTCATGGGAGTATTTCTAGACAGAAGGGAGTGTACACGAAATAAGATAATTAAACCTTAGCCATAAATTTTGTTAGCTCTTTATCTATTTTACTATTAAAGCGTTTAGCTCTGTATACTGCTCGAGCTAAATAGTTTTTAACCCGGTTACAACTCTTCACGAGATCACAGATATTTTTAGATTATCGTTTTGGGAGTTTTAAGTTTTTATCGTAGAGAAGAATACCGACCAGCGAAACCGTAAGTGAAATTTTTAATTTTTAACTATGTTTACCTAAATTTTACGTTTTTAGTGAAATTTTAATAAAATCTAATATAAAATAGAATTATTGACGCTCTGAAAATTTTTCTTGGGTCACCTTATTTGGGGTCGCATTTGTTTTAATAAAATAAGAGCCAAATTTAATAAATATTGCGGAACACCGCTTATGATACTTTGGTTGATGCCATTTATCAGAAACATTGTTTCCCTTTTTTTTAGGTGGCACGTTTGTGGATGGATTTTAATATAATATATATCTAAGATTTGAGATATTAAATCGATTCTTTAAGTAGTTCCTAATATAACATTTATTAATTTCGGCTCTGGAAAATTCATTTGGCCATATCATCCGAAGTCGGACTTCTTAATTAAACCATGGTTCAAATACAGAATATATTTGAGTTGAAATTTAAATTAAAAAAAGATATTCACCAAATTTATTTGTATATACTTAGCTAATTCAGACTACTTAGTTTCCAGCATCAAATGGATGGAACAAACACATTTGTTGAGATGAGATAATGGGATTTTGACAAGATATATCAAACTCTGACCGTAATATAAAATTCTGACAGTATCTGACGAATTCTGAGATGGTTTAAAGAATTCTGATGAAATATTGTGAATTCCGACATAATACGTGGAATTCTGACATGATAGGTATACCAAATTCTAAAAGATTTATCGAATTGTGAAAGTATAAAGCGAATTTTGAAATGATATATCGAATTCTGACATATGATATTTCGAATTCCTACATGATGTATAGAATCCGGATATTAAGTCTAATTCTGAGACGACATATTTAATTTTGACATCATGTGTCGAATTTCTACTTAATTCTGACAGATATATTGAATTCTGATAATATATAGCGAATTGTGAGATGATATATCGAAATCTGATATGTTACGCCGAATTCTGAGATAATATATCCGAATTCTGAAATATTATATAGAATACTGATATGATAGGTATACCAAATTTTAAAAGGTTTATCGTACATAACGAATTTTGAGATAGTATATCGAATTCTGACATATGATGTTTCGAATTCTTACTTGATTTAAAAAAACCGGATATTAAATCGAATTCTAAGACAACATAATGAATTTTGACATCATGTGTCAAATTTCAACATAATTCTGACAAAAACATTGAATTCTGATAGAATATAGTAAATTCTGAGATGCAATATCGAATTACAACATTATGTTTCGAATTCTTACATGATATATACAGTTCTGATATGGTATGTCGAATTCTGAGATGATATATCCGAATTCTGACATATATGTATGTCATATCCGAATTCTGGCTTATATGTCATATTATATAGAATTGACATGATAGGTATATCAAATTCTAAAAGATTTATCGAATTCTTACAGTATACAACGAATTTTGAGATAGTATGTCGAATTCTGACATATCGAACATGACATAAAAAAGTGACACAACCCAAAAATTGACTTTTTAAGATATTTCGTCAAAAGTGGTCACAGTTATTTTACAAAGCGGGAGACGGCTTAATTTTCCGATCTTTTTTTTTTTTTGATGCTCATAGAGAATAGTACGGTATAATCGAAATTAGCATGTTTTATTTGGCTCTCCTGAAAAATTTGAAATTTTGAGTTGTCAATATTTTTTGTCACGTGCGATGTATATTGAATTCAGACGTATTATATGGAATACTGACATGATAGGAATACCAACTTCTAAAATTTTTATCGAATTCTGACAATATATAACGAACTTTGAGATGGAATAGCGAATTCTGACATAATTTGTAGAATCCTTACATTACATATGAAATATAATGAATCTTACAGTTTGTATCGAATTCTGAGATGATATATCGAACTCTGATATATGTTTCGAATTCTTACATGATGTATAGAAAATGGATATTGGGTCGAATTCTGAAACGACACAACGGATTTTGACATCATGTGTCGTATTTTGATATAATTCTGACAAAAATATTGAATTCTGATAGTAAATATGTATAACGCGAATTCTGAGATGATATATCGAATTATGACATTATATTTCGAATTTTTACATGATATACTCGAATAGAATTCGGTTATGTTATGTTGAATTCTGTGATGATATATCGAATTCTGACATGAATAAGATACATATGACGAATTTGGAAATGATATGTCGAACTCTGAGATGATAGATCGAATTCTGATAGTAAATGGCGAATTCTAAGATGGTTTATTTAAGCCTAACGCGATTCTCCGAATACCGACATAATATATAGATTTCTGATAGTAACTATAATTACTCATACTAATGGTATTATGACCGATACCATAAATCACAAATTAGAATTACCAATTTTGGTTTTCCATACACAGCCAGCCCCTCCGGCACCGAATGGAATACACACATTTGTCGTTGTGTTTTAGTGAAATTTTATATCGGAGATGTTAAGCCGATTCTATATAAATAGTTCCTAGGTTAGGTTTGGGTGGCGGTCCACAAAGACCGTAGCCATAAATATTTCCTAACCTTAAACATATTATATCACACAAGACGAATGAAATTTCACACAGCACACTGCATAAATCCAGACTTCCATACAACTTTCCAGTCTGGAAAGTTTAAATGACTGCAGAAATTATTTTACAGTATTATTTTTATATAGAAGTGCTAATCTAAGCTTAAAGAATTTTATTTTCCGTACATCGTTTTTGTGTGGTAATTTTTGTATTCAGGAGGTTCTAATCTAAATGTTTAGTCAAAGCAGATACATTTTTTTTTTTGGTAAAATCAGGTGACGTCTGTCATGTTTGAGTGTATCTGAAGTTTTAAAGTTGTAAGTTGTAAAAACTCGAAATTATCTGTTTATAAGTTTTACCAGCTAACATTCAGATTCTGAAAAAATAGCCGTTTGAAGTAGAAGTAATTTAGTTCGCAAATTTTACATGTTTGAATTGATATTGTTTGCTAAAATGACTGATTCATTACTGCAAGAGAAAGGTTTTATGGATTTATGCCTGAAAATGACAGGAACCATTATAAATTGGCTTTGAAAATGCTTTATGAAAAAGCTAGATATCTTCCAGAATATTATAATTATTGCAAGCAAAAGCCGATAACTTAAAATATTATGTAAAAGTATTATTAGAATAACAGTTATTAGAACAGGGGAGTACAAAATGAAATAGCGGAGTACAGGAGTAAGCACTAAGCGAAAGTAGTACAAATACTTCGATTGTACTCACTTCGACAGCACTGGTTGTGATGCAATTGAAATGTATAAATCGTGCAATATAAATAATCGTGCAATATACATACATAATCGTGCAGTATAAATTTGGTGACTTAATTTTTCGATAACTTAAGGGCTAACCAGCGAATCAGTAAGAATGCTTACAGAATTTGACGAAATTATTTCCTTACCTGGGTCATTTTACCTACGTAACGTATGCGATGAGTCTCTGGGACTCATATGGTATTTTCACATTAAAATCAAGTTTATTAAATATTTCAATATTTATTTTAGAAACTTAGCGTATAACAATTCCTCTAAAACATAAAAACAATTAAAAAAATATTTATACAGTTACTGGAAAAAAATCATGACTTTCCCCGAGTGTTTCGAATAAACATTTTTCGTACAGCTCCCGTACAGTTATTTATTCATTCGTCCAAGTGCAGGAGGACACTTGTGGCAACTACGTTTTTTTGTGTTAGTACCTACGTTTTTAGGTTGAGGTTCAATATTCTGAATTTCTGATTCTAAGTACTATATAACATCTTTGGTTAATTTGGAAAGACGCACAGAACTACGGCTTTGAATGTTTGGTATTACCAAACCTTGCATTAAACCTCGCAAGAATAGTTTACGATGATTATTTGGTTCGGTAATATTCCATTCAGGATATACATTTATCCGAACCACCCTGGCTGCTATCCCAGCTTCGTTAATTAAATGATAAAATTGAACCGTGGATGATCTATTTGTTTTTATTTATACAGTCAGTTTGGTCACGGTTTCTTGTAGCCGTGCGAGCTGTTTTATTACAGAACCGAATATACTTGCACAACAACTTAAATCTGTGGTGCGACTTGCTTAGTTTGAATAAAATGTTCCCAAATAGAGAACGCCCAAATTCCAGCAAATCTGATATAGCCTGCTTATTTAGACCGGAGCTGATCAGCAATCTGTTGGCTTCTAGATTTCTGCACGTTCTTCTCGATCTTACGATAAGTTGAATAACTAAATCGCTTATGAATAGCGAAAAAGTATCCACCAGTGAATCCACGTATTTTATTAGAGGAAATTTTACCTTGTTGATTCCGCTTCTAATAAGGTTACAAGCGGGTGTTCTTCTTTGCGGAAATGGCCTATTTTTTTATTGAGTGACATCATTTGTAGTATGTTTCGTCGATAGGTGGTAGTTTGTCAACTTCTTCTTGCTCATCATCACAGTCAGAATAGCTCGCCAACACATCTTTTTCGCTATCAGATGAGTCAACACAATCGAAAATGTTATCCTGACTCTCATCATCACTTTCTTCCAAAGCAGCCTTCACTTGTTCAACTGCCGTTTACTTTATAGGTAAGTAAATTAGAACTATCAAGGTAATGAACGAGTACCAAAAAACATTAAAACACTTATAATATTATAATATAAGACAATGAGTCTATCAGACTCATCGTCTAAGTACGGATTTGTTTTTATTTTGAAAATGGTGTCTCAGAAAATTTACCGTTACGGGTATAAATTTGGCATTAGATTTTTTGGATTTCGAATAACATACTTAAGTATATGTATTAAATATATTTGGCCCAATTTGTCTGAAAATAATTGTTTAAGATAGTTTTTTACAGATCAAACTTAAATTCTTCTAAACTTATATTCTGAAATTTCCATCAGTTTGCGCGTTAATCTTCGCTCTGTTAAGTGACATCTGAACTGAACGAAAAGTTCTTAAAGATTCGCTGGTCAGTAACGTGTACTTTCTATATATCGCTTTCTTACGGAAAGTTGTTACTGACTCGCTGGTTCTCTCATAAATCATTCGACCAAATCTCTTTCATTTTGGACATATTTTTTATGTTGGATATATGTACCTTATACAGGGTGGGCTAAATAAATTTTTTTTTTTAAAAATGCAATAAAACAAAAAGTTCTCAATATTTTTTCAAATTTAATTTTTCATTGTAAAGAACAATCCTTCCGGTTAATTATGGAATGCTATTTCATTCATATGACTGCCTCGGCTGGCCTTGACGTACCCCATACGGTCGGTCCAATTTTTGAGCACATTTTCGATGGTATGCGGCATTATGTCTTCAATGGCAATGCGAATATTGTTCTTGAGAGCGTCAATCGTTGCTGGTTTATCGGCGTAACACTTATCTTTAACGGCACCCCAAAGATAATAGTCCAATGGCGTCAAATCACAGCTCCGAGGCGGCCAAATCACATTAGCATTTCGGCTGATAATTCGATCTTCGAAGACAGTGCGCAAAAGATCAATTGAAACGTGTGCTGTGTGGCACGGAGCGCCGCACAGTGTTGCAAAACAGTGTTTTTTTTGGACAAAGGGTTGCACAGCCTTTAATTTCATCGCGAAAAATTTGAAAAAAATATGGTAGGTGCCTTATTAAATCCCAAAGAGAATCAAAACAAAAAAAAACAATATACACGGAAAAAAAAAACTGAGAAAATAAAAAAAAAATGTTTTTTTCATTTTTTTGGATTTTTTTATTTACCCATTTAATTTATCGGACAAAACAACCCATATGACATGATGACAAAAAACAAGTTAATAACAACAAATGTATGAAAACCCCGAAAATATGGATTTTTTTTAAATTTATAAGGAAACCTTATTTGCAAGCTTTAATTTTATCGCAAAAAACCAAGAAAAAATATGGCAGACACTTCACTAAATCCATAAGAGAAACCAAAAGAAAAAGAAAGGAAACACTGAAAAAAAAACTAAAACAAAAAAAATAAAAACTTAAAAAACAAATCTTCATTAATTGATTTTTTGTTTTCTCATTAGGTCTATCAAACAACAAAATAAATCAAAAAAAAAAAACACTGAAAAAACTAAGATATTTTTTAAGAACATTAAATATATATACATACATGCATAAAAAAAATCTAAGTTTTTTTCAGTGTTTCTTTTTCGAACTAATTATGCTTATTAACAACACATTTGAAAAAAAGAATAAATTAAATCTTACTTTTTAATAAATCAAAACCAAACTTTGTTTCAATATTTCTATTAATTTTATTTATCTAAAAAATCACAAAGAAATTAACAATTTCGCCCAAAAGTGTTGAATTAAAGAAAAATAATTAAAAATATTTAGTCAGAATCTTCATCTTCGGAATCTAAATCTTGGTGTTCTAATAATTTTGCAGCTTCTGATGATAGTACTGAATCCTTCTTGGGTCGCAATATTCTTAATTTTGTAATTTCTGGATCAGAGGACACAAGTAAATGATGCATGATGTCTGTACAATTTTCAATACGTGATGTTTTCCTTGTATTGAATTGTCTAATTCTTTTAAAATCTTTATTTCCTGCTTCTAGAACTTCCCAGAAAGCTGTCCAATCGGAACCATTGCTGCACATATTACGCTAGCTCCATGTGTTAAAACTTTATGTACACTCGCTGGCATATAACACCAATTATAAAGCTCAATGTAAAGCTTGGCAGTTTCTTTGGTTTACTCTTCAAAACGATCACAGTTAATTTTTCTTCCGCAATCTTTCATCAATACCCGTTGCTATGCTCGTTATTTCTGGAAATTTAAAAAATTTTCTTGCTGTATTTCCATCGTTGGAAGTTCCGGAACCTTGTCTGACAACATCTACGAATATTTGCAGTTCTCTTTTTAAGTTATGTTGAATTTCCTGTTTCCGCTTCTGTTTAATCTCTTTATCTTCTTTAGTTACATGGCTTTTTTTTAACGGAAGATTGTATCCAATATGGAGAATACACTCCATAAATCGAATCCAACAATGTAAAGTTGATAATCCAAATGTATATGCATCTTCATTGCATTCTTTAAAATCGAGAGCCTCTAAGTTATTCATAGTCTTCGGTGTTGCTTTTCAAATGTTGCAAGTAGCAGCCGATTTATTTCCTATTAATGCATTGCAAACTTTTCCATCAATCATTGTTAATTGTAGCTTGTGTTTAATATTAAAAGATAAGTTGCCAATTGACACCACAGTGACTTCTAAGTCCTTTATCTGGCTGGTAATGATATCTGCTTCTGAAACTGTTTCTTCCGAAGTTTCAGATTTGAACTCAAATTTTATTGGTCTACAATATAGTGTTGGCGATGGTCTTGGATTTTGCCACAATTTGTGTGTATCTGAGCAAATGTTGATTGGAACCATAGATATCATAAACAAGCTAGCATCTGTACCATTGTCTATAAATGTTTGTTTGTATTGGCTTTGTCCGGAAGAGCCATCCATTCCCCATTTGCTATGTAAAATTAACTGCTTTCCTTCGTATTGTTGAAGCTTATCTAATGATTCTGTTGAAATAATTTTGTTTGCCGTATGATCCAAAAGTGACTGCAGTTTCACACAAGCACCTTTTTTTGAAATAGTGATGTTTTGAGGGTAGCATCTCTGTTTTTCTTGCAGTAAATTTCTATATGCTGGAAATAACTTGTTCGCCAATTTATTGCTTAACTGCTGTACATGTTTTCTTAAGATTCCATATTTTTCCACTGTTAATTTCAAATCGATAAATAAAGCCAAAGCTTTTTTTACATCTAAATCAGTTTCATCAAGGCTGCTGTAATCCGATCCGTGAGACCTTCCAGATGAGGTTCGTTTTCGTTTTTTCATTGACCGCATTGCTGCATGTTCAATTTGATCCGCCTCATATATCTTTAAAAGTTCATCACTTCTTCTAGTTTTTGTTTTCTCAGAACATTTTACGAATTCCTTCTTATTGCATATGGTTGGATTAGACGTTGTTGTTCCATCTTTTTTTCCATACAAAACTACTTCCAAGCTCTGTAAGAGCCAATCAGCATTCATGGTATTAAAACGAGTCTTAATTCTGTATGATTTCGCCCACTTTTTGTAATATAGACTCAAAAACGAATTTTTAATTTTTGTTTGAATCTGTTGTAGCTGCTCCTCGTTGAAATCATGATTATTTTTAGCTATTTCGGTCATTATAACTGACAAATTGGATTCAGAAGAACTTGTATTATTCCATAGAATATTACATAAGTCACTGTTTGAAATATTAAATTTTGCCATCTTGAAATATTTAGTAACTTATTCAACTACTTTAGAATAATGACCCTGAATATAATAATTACAGATATTTTCTTTCTGTTCCGGCTTTTATTAGTGAAGCTTATCGCAAGTACTACTTAGTTTCCAAAACATGCCCAACAATTATTAAAATCCCCATATACCCCAAATACCTGTTATCTGTAAAAGTGCCAAATGCTAAGCAAAGTATAAATAAAACAAAAATAAAAAATCTTACTGATTTTAATTTTTTTATTTTTAGTGGACCTAGCTCCACTAAAAACGTTCTTGTGCACACAGGAGCAAAACGGAGCAGCTGAGATTTTGAGGGTGGTTTTTGAAGGTATCAAGCTACAAAAATTTATTAATTTGATGTTGTCCCCAGGTGTCCCCAGGTCTTAAAAGTTTAAGAGAAGTTAAAATTTAAAAAAAAAAATTACCCTTTTGAGAAATTTGTTCTGTAAACTGGTAAAAATTAATTTTTTTGTGTTTTGTTTCTGCACTTGGTTTTTAGTAATAGATACAGAAATAATATTTCCAAGTTTAAAAGTAAAGATAAATTCATCCATTTTCAGTTTCTTTAATTTTAAATTATAGTAAGATTTTGTCCAATAATGGAAAAAAACGCAAAAGTTAATTTTGTCACACTTTCTTCAGATTTTGTGAGTCGATTTTTTTAATTTTTTTTTGCGTTCCTGATTCATTGGTATGTACCTAACAAGATCCCATTAGCAAAAATATTAAATAAAATACTGTAAAAAACCCTGTTTGTCCACCTCCGCAACACTGTGCGCCGTCTTGTTGATACCAAATGTTGCCTATGTCCTCCAATTCAAGTTCCGGGAACAAAAAATCGTTTATCATGGCGCGGTAGCGCTCACCATTGACAGTAATGGCGGCTCCTTGCTTATTTTCAAAGAAAAATGGCCCAATGATGCCACCGGACCAAAATCCGCACCAAACAGTCACTCGTTGAAGATGCATCGGCTTCTCTACGATCACGTGCGGGTTCTTCTCCGTGCCCCAAATGCGACAATTCTGCTTGTTTACATAGCCGCTAAGATGGAAATGCGCCTCATCCGAAAAAATGATTTTTTTGCCAAGATTTTCGAAGTAATGTTTCAATATTTCCCAGCGTTGTTCAAGCGAATACATAACCATTTTCGTTTAGCGGAAGGATAAAACTAACTTTCTGTCAAATCAAAAGTGACATAACCCTTATTATTATTATTATTATTATTATTATTATTATTATTGGAGGGCCATGCGGGCGATCAGCCACTTCGCACTGCGACCTAAAAGATCTATTGTGCTTGCCCCTGCTTAATTATCCGTCCAGTCAATATTCAGGTTCTTAATGAACCTGATAATACTGCCTCCCGGTACGTGATACATACTATCTGGGCTTATTGCTCCCCCTCCTAGATGTTTACTACAGCATGTAGTGTCGCTATAAAGACGGTAGCATTGGAGCTCAAGGACCTCGAGAGGGTTGTCCCACTCCCGTATATTCCTACTCCTGCTCCGTATTCCGTTTGATTTTACTCTTACGAGTTGCTGGGAATTGCAAATCACCTGTAGGTCACCCAGCTTTACTACAGGAAGGCTAAATAAAACTGGAGGGTGCCTGGTATCCAGAGTCCGCATATTTTGGGCTGATTAACCTATCAGCCATTCATCTTTCGGCATATGCTGTTCCACCTTAGATTAGGGTTTTTTGTCAAGGTTTTCTCCTTTAGCGCCGTACTTTAGCCTGTGCCAAATGGCCAAAAATGTGCCAAGTGGCCTTAGTTACCAGTGGTTGCCACGAGGAGGCAGTACGTACACTTGCGAATTATGAACAGGTTACCCCTTACACAATTATACCCATCACGCTGCTTCCTAATGACAAGACCAGAACAGCTCACGTGATGCGCACCCTACTGGAAGGTTACGGAGCTGGTAGATTAATCTACTCAACTTTGGTCCCCCCCTCCAATAGACGCCAAACCACCGACATAACCCTTACTATATTCAAAATAACCGCTAGTTCAAAAAAAAGTTAGATGGCCTACCCTATATGCACAAAAATAAAACCATCGCACTTTTCTAACTATAATTTTAAAATCATTTTATTTTATTATTATGATGAATAAACTTAAATAAAAAATTAAATATGAATATCAATTTCCATATTTGAGGTGGATTACCATTTTTGGGTACATTGTCTTGAAGAAAGAGAATTTTTTCCCTCTCCAAATGTGTTCATTTTGCCTTTATTGCATCTTTTTAATTTTTTGTTGAATGTTAATTAATTCTTGTAATTTCTAAATATGCTACCGGTCTTACGACACTTTTAAATGTGTTTTTTATTAACACGTAGAAGGATTGATTTGATGGATTGATTTTTTCATAATCATAAGCTCATCAGTTCGAAACTGGATTGAATTCTCTTACAATCTTCGGACCATATTAAATTAAAAATTAAATAAATAGAATTCTGTCTATTAGCCGGTTTTCGTTGAATTACCATTCGTAAATACTAAAATGTTTCTACGTGTTAATAAAAAACACATTTAAAAGTGTCGTAAGACCGGTAGCATATTTAGAAATTACAAGAATTAATTAACATTCAACAAAAAATTAAAAAGTAAAATTAGCGTTCACAGCTTATGTGATTGTCGTGAAGAAGAGAAAAAAATTGTAATTGAATTTATCTGTATTAGTACGATTCGCTAGTACATAAAGCACAGGACATTCTGTATATATAGAATGTAAATTGTGGTATAGTCAGTCCAGTCGCCGCGGCCTGATGAGAGGATTGATTTTTTCATAATCATAAGCTCATCAGTTCGAAACTGGATTGAATTCTCTTACAATCTTCGGAACATATTAAATTATTTATTGCATCGTTCAATTTGTCCAATAAAGCTGTACATATAATAGTCCCCAGGGACTGTCTTTCCTTCTTCTGGATAGTCGATGAGCAATATTCTATGTATCCAACCTAAAAATTGTAGACATAGCCTTTCCAGCTGTAACTCCTGTACTTTCCAGTAGTAACTCATTAGAGCGTAATCTCTGTCGTAATCTATTTAAATGAAATGTTCAGCCCATGTAGCATATAAACGTAAACGTAATAGAGTTGAGCACTGCGATTAGTGTGAAAATTTTTTAATAATTTTATGAACGTGATCTCCCCAATTTAGTGTGATCAGAGACATCCAGATAACGATTTTCTCATCAAATGGGTATTTTGATAAACGAGAAAAATACTTTTAAAATGTAGTTGCTTCTTACACGCTAGTAAAATCAATTTATTGCGCTATAATACGATTATAATGAATTGTGAACACTGTCAAAATCCGAGAAATAATCCGCTTGCCTAAACATATTTCGATTATTGTAAGCCATTTATTATGCCACATTATAATTAATTCCCAGAAATTTAATTCAACTTTGGCATTGCTCAATAAAATTAAAAGCACGCAAATTACATAAATTACTGTATTTATACGCAGAATAATTTAATATAACAAACAAATCTATACAACTTAAGACCTCCTTCAATGTGGTGTGTAGTAATACAAATTAAGTTTAGACGTATTTACTTAAATTTATATCTTTTAAGAATCGGATTTAAATCCAATAAATCATGACAAAAATAAAACGAGAAAAATGTTTTTTTTTCTTAGAATTTACACGTCCAATTTTGTTAGACAACATTTTAAACAAATTAGAATTATTTCAAGAGGTGATTTATCATTCGTATTTTTGCATATTTTTTGTTGCATTCCATTATGACGACAAAAAACCTTGTACATAACCATTGCTTTAAAAATATTTCTATGTTCTATTTTTTTGTCTATTTGGTATGCATACAGTGTAAACATAGTGTATGTACATATGTACTTATTGTCATTACAAACAATCAATTTACTTAAATACAATATTTTTTTCACAAAATTCATTGCACGTAAAATAATTGTTTCTTTTATATTATTTATTCATAATTTCGAATGATTAAGGTCATTTAAACAAACAGGAATACTCTATTAGCGCTGCCTTATTAATTTATAAATATTGAATATACTATACATAACTATGTACTCGTAATTCTTGTTTCGTTGGCTCTTCGCATTTAAATTGCTTATGGTTTAGTTGAGAAATGTTAGTCAACTAAAATGTTAAAAGGACAACAATTTTAGAAGAGAATGGTGATGAATTAAGAAATTTTAAGTCGTTAAATACGACAATTCGCAATTCATTAAATACGACAAATTTTATCAAGCTGATCCAGAATAAGTGCTTCCAATATTTTAACTCCACAAATAAAATAAGTAAGGCAAGACAATGGATACGATACAAACTGTTTGCTTTATTTGTTTGGTTCTATAATGAAAAATGTTTGAAATTAAAAAATCATTTTCTCGACATATGTTTCATTAATGGCTGCCACTTTAACCACTTCATTCAAAAATGGCTTAGTTCCTTTGATTTGTAAATATTTTGTTTTTCCATATAAAAATCATCGCTTTGCTACACATCTCTTTAAATTCGAAAACATCAATAATTTGTTTATTGGAAAAAATGTTAAACTCGTACGCTTTACGAGGTATGTCTGTAGTTATGTACAAATTTTTAGTGCAAGTCAAATTAATACTAATTAAATAAATTTGTATAATTTACAGTGTGATTAATTGGCGTGACCTAAATATTATAAAATAGTATTTATTCATCAATTTCAATGCGGTTCACCCTACATATGTATAATTATTATTCAAATAAAACTCTTAAACAAAATAAAAATTGTAATTGAAAAATATATTGTTGAAAAGATAAATGTCTCATAATAATTGATTAAAAACACTTAGAAATAAAGAATGTATCTACATATGTAATTATTTTCATGTTATTTCTAATATGGATGTACATACATGATTGATTGAACTAAACTAAAATAAATAGAAAATAAAAATAAATTCAGTAAGTAAATAAAATTCTATAAATATTTTATGTCATCATTTCTTTCTTTATTTACAATACGACAAAAGAAAAATTATTTGTAAGTATGTATGTGACAAAGTCTATATTAGTAATTTATCTAATGTCTAACTTATTAGAACAATAAAAGTTTTTACTTCTGATAATTTCTGATATTTAGTAATTTCAATTAATTTTTTATGTTATGCCGACTATAATAAAAAAAAAGTGGTATAGATTTTTTTTGTTAGAGCTTTTTTTTGTTATTGTTGTGCTTGTTTTATATGAGTTAGATATGAAAGGAAATCTAGTAAATTGATTAATCGATGTAATAAATTATTTATGCTCTTTTGTTGGTGCTATTGTTATAATATGGTAATACCACCAGAATTTTGTTATTTTTAGAATGGTTTGGTTTGGTTTTATTTATTTTGGGATTTTGAATTTTTGTATTTGCTTCGTTTTGGGTAATTATATTAAAAGTTTAATATTGATTTTCGTTTGAACTCATGGACGCTTAATTCACACCTACTTATAGCATAATAAGCATAATAAGATTGTATATTTAGAATATACATCCTACTAACAAGGTGTTCCTGGAGGCCTTCCTATATACACTCCTGGACAAAATTAACGCTTTGTAATAAAAAAAAATCCCGCTGGTCAATTTCAGTGAAATTTATATTTTTCTCAAAAGAGGCACAAATGTGGCGTTATGGAATTATAGCGGCTATTTTTCATTGCAAAATGTTAAAATGTATCGAACTATTTTTTTTTTTAAATTTTCAAAAGCGGTTTATAAACGTTAGAATTAGCTTTATTACAATTTAGTTTGATTAATTTAGTAATTAGTATTTTCCCCCCGTGCACTTATTACAGCTTCCTTCCTTCTGGGCATACTAAGTAGAAGGCTTTGTATCATTTCTTGCGGGATGAGGGATCCACTCTTCTTCCGCTACAACTTTCAGCTGTGCTAACGAATCTGGTGCGGGATTTCTAGCTCGATCTGATTAAGATCGGGACTCATTGGTGGCCACTTAATATCGATATCTTGGAGATATTGTCGTACCGTTGCAGCTACGTGGGCTGGAGCGTTATCATGCATTAACACAAAACTGTCATAACCTATGAAGCCCACATATGGCAAAACGTGATCGCCAAAAATGTTCCGAACATACCAGTCTGCATTCATCCTCAAACCAATCTCCACCAGCTCCGTACGGCCCTCCCAACTGATTCCACCCCAAAACATTATTGAACCTTAAAACAACAGCAGCTACGAGGCGAGACGGGATATCAAGTAAGTTCCTTCAGTTTTTGCTTGATTAATAAATCCATCTTGGAAGGAAGATTTCCGGAAAGACTAAAAACCTCTAGAATTATTCCAGTATACAAGAATGGCGATGTACTTGAGCCGACGAATTACAGACCAATTTCAGTACCATCTGCTATCTCAAAGGTAAACGAAAGGGTTATAAATAATCGGCTGGTCGACTTTCTAGGAAGAAATAATGTAATAGCGCCAGACCTCTTACTCGCTTGATTAATAAATCCATCTTGGAAGGAAGATTTTCGGAAAGACTAAAAACCTCTAGAATTATTCCAGTATACAAGAATGGCGATGTACTTGAGCCGACGAATTACAGACCAATCTCAGTACCATCTGCTATCTCAAAGGTATACGAAAGGGTTATAAATAATCGGCTGGTCCACTTTATAGGAAGAAGTATCTTGGATTAATAATAGATAAAAATTTAAAATGGAACCTTCATATTGACATGATTAAATCGAAAATTCGCCCATATATTTTTTCTATTAGACGAATGAAATAAATTTTACCTCGAAATTCTCTTATACTTATCTATACTTAATGCTTTCATTTTAATACATTTGACATATCTCAACCCAATTTGGGGAGGTTGCGCTGGTTTTCGACGGGAAGAACTACAACTGCTGCAAAAACTTACGCTAAAACATATGTATATACCATCTACCTCCACGTTACCCAACATTAGAATTGTTCTGCGATATTCCTCAACTACGACTAACTAATATAATACAGTGCGAACTTCTGGTTTTGATTTTTAAATTCTAAAAGGATTTATAAAATTTAATCGATCCCTCCCATAAACCTCTGCAAGGCATTCATATGAAACACGACGTCGTTCTCATTTCCAAATCGAGTTCTTTAATACTAATTTACAAAATAATAATGTGATTTACAAAGGCCTTCAGGCGTATAACGCATTACCTATAGATCTAAAACAGATTGATAGTTGTAATCAATTTAAAAAATTTGTTAAAATTCATCTGAAGAATCAATAAGGTTCAAACTGATACAAGACTTAGTTAAGTGTTTATTGATTTATAACAATAAAAAAAAAAAAACATTTTTAGTATAAATGTTTCTTAATTCATTTTTTTTTATTTTGTATTTATATTTATATTATATTTTTATTTTATCTGTATTAATATTCACAATTTATAAATTTTTATTTAAAAATCAGTACGCCAAACGAATTATTGTTAATGTAAGTTACATACAACACTAGGTGTCAAGTAACAAAAAATGTAAAAAAAAAACTAATTTTTGGCAAATAAAGAAAAAAAAAACCTCCACCAAAGCTTTTAGTTTGCACCATGTTTTATGGTGCGTAGCGTTCTCCAGGTCTTCTGTATACAAGGTTACGTCCATCTGGTTTCCATAATTGGATGGTGGTCTCATCTGAAAAGAGAACAGTGGCCTATTGATCAGTTCTCCAATTTGCATGAGTATGAGCAAATTCTAAACGGCTGGATTTGTGGCGGGAAAGAAGCCATGGAACTTTTACGGGCCATTTTGGAGTTAGGTTCGCTTCTTTTATTCTTCATTTAATTGTGCTGGCACTAATATTCACTTGGCGCACACTAAGCAACTCATTTTTTAGTTGAGTAGAAGTAACGCTTTCGATCACGTAAACGAATTAATTTTTAAAAATCGGTCGTCGTGCTTGGTTGTGCACCTTTTACGTCCTTGTCCAGGCTTTCTTTTATACTCTCCGGTCTCACGATATCGCTTAAGTATTCGTGAAACCGAAGACGGGTTCACTCCTAATTTTCGTGCGATTTGTACTTGAGTACAATCTTCCTGATACAACATGACGACTTTAACCGCCAGCTCACGAAAGGAAGCCATATTACAATGGATCTTATTTTAGGTGTTTGTTTTAGAACACATTTACAAGAACTAATGGTACTGCATTTACAAATAATTGATATGCAATGGAACAAAAGCCGATCGTTGCGTTGCATTTCAAACAGAATGCACTTTTGATGAAGCATTTTTGAAAATTTTAATTGATTGGCTTGCAGTTGAATTTATTCAAGGTGGTTTCTGATAAAAACATAAATGTGCTATCATTTGACACTAGTAGCATTAAAATTGATCAGCGGGATTTTTTTTTATTACAAAAAAAAAAAATATGCGTTAATTTTGTCCAGGAGTGTATATGTATGTATTTTCTAAACTCCATTATGTTGAAATTTTAAAAATCCTCCGGCTACTTTGCTTCTACGAACAAAAACATTATCGTAAACTTGCAAACAATGTAATTGAATAATTTCCAATAGAATTACCAAAAGTAGAGTATCTTCAAATTTTGTTCAAATTAAACTGACTGATTGTAAATGAACAAATTTATGTTTCATTTAGAAAGTTTAATGAAAATAATCAAATAAAAATATTAATTAAATGGTTCAATGTGACCACCATCAGAATTAACACATTCTGCTGTTCAGGGGAGTCGAGTTCGTCATATTCAGTAAATGTAAGTTCATGGAAGCAACCAGATATACTAATTAGGTATTTTGTTGGAAATCACGAAATTACAATGTTGCCAAATATTGAAATATTTTTTAGTTTCAATAAGGTTTAACACCTCTAAATATCAAAATCTTTTTGGGAATTGTGAAAAGCAACCTCTACTTTTTTGTTTTGTGGAGTTAATCAATTTGTTTTCCCAGTATCATCTTATCACGTTTAATAATAATTATACATTTAGAAAACATCTTTTCCTTAACATAAGTAAGCAGAATATTTCGCAATGAGCACTTGACACATTTCTAGCCTAATGATTCAGGGCTCGTATTCTTGAATTCATTCAGTTTTCATTTTTTTTTTTTTTTTTTTGTAAGACAAAGCATTCTATGGCATACACAAAGCAAATAAAATTATTTCAGCTCTTTTCATATCAATTCATTAAAAGCTTAATAATCTGGTCTTATGGAGTAAGAAGAAAAACATCCCCTTGTCCATCTAATATTCTATTAGGAAATTAATAGCATGTCGGCTGTAGTTAAGCTCAATAAAACGCTGGCTAAGAATTATATATTTAAACTTAATTCTCTTCGTCTACCAAACGGACAGCTAGCTCCTCCAAGAGAGATATCAGTGAGTTGCTTCTTTCTGTTCATTTCCCTGGTTGTGCCATTATCAGTTCTGATTTTTTTTACCTCCAATTAACTTTTCTTAATCACAATCCTGAAGTAGAACTAGAGTTGTTTTTATCCCGAAAGCTTTTAAGTCGGTTTATAAGGACCTTAAGTCTTTCCACCCTATTAGTTTTCCTTTAACCTTTCTTAAGACTTTAGAAAGGATTTTCGATGGATTTATTAGAGATCATTATTTTGCTTAGCTCCCTACTCAGTAACACGCTTCGTTTTGTTACGATTAGTAAAGCATGTACCAATTTTGAAATTGGTGCCACAATTATTAATAGAATCGATTTGATGAGGCGGAGCCGGAAGCCTGTCCTTCTTCGTCAAGGTTGTCAAAGGCTGACCACTAGGGTGGAGCGAATTGTTTTTTTTTTAAATTTTAGTATTCCTGTATGGAACTAATCCAGGAAAAGCGACAAATTCACCTTCAATGGTAGCAAACAAAATCACCGTTATTGAAATGGAAATTAAATCGAGCTATTAAGGCCCTAAGATTTGCTTTGCGGGAAGAAGGAAACCAGCGCATAAAGAACTATTTAAGTGATCTCTCGGCAACCGAGAGGACAGATTATTCTTTGTGGAAGGCAATAAAAAATTTAAAAAGGCCAACAAATTCGAATCCACCGATTAGACTACCAACTGGAAATTGGGCCAGAAGTGTTGAAGAAAAAGTCAATGGTTTTGCTGCTCATTTAACAACAGTATTTGTCCCACACGAAGAAGATAATTATTTCATACCACCGCACCAAATAGATGATGGTTTATCCTACAAACCTATACAGTATAATTGGAAGAAAGTTAAGAATACAATTAAAACTTGCATAAGCCTGAAAAAGGCACCAGGATATGATCTCATTACTGGAAAAATGATAAGGGAATTGCCAGATAAATGCATAAAACTAATAACATTTGTATTCAACGCGATCATGCGAATCAGTTATATTCCTCAAAAATGGAAGATATCTTTGATTACAAGCCAGGAAAAAATGATACGCAAATCTCATCATATCGTTCAATAAGCATGCTGTCCATAATCTCAAAGCTATTTGAAAAAATGTTACTAACGAAATTGAAACCAATATTAGAAGAACGGCGCATTATTCCAGACCATCACCTTCGAGGAAAAGAAATATTGTTCTGCTGCCTTTTTGGATTAAAGAGCTTCACCGAAAAAATTTCACTAATTTTTGGGAAACTATCTTATTCAAAGGCAATACATAATCAAACAAAACAGCGCAGCTACTTGCTTAAATGATATTAATGCAGGTGTCCCGCAAAGTAGCGTTCTAGGGCCAATATTATACTTGTTGTACACAGCTGATATACCTGTAACCAACAAAGTAATAATATCAACATTTGCCAACATCACACTAATCCTGAAATTGCCTCAAAGGAATTACAGAATCATTTAAACAAAGTCGCGGACTGGCTAAAGGCATGGCAAATAAAAGTGAACGAAAACAAATCAACTCACGTCACATTCACGCTGAACAAACGCACCTGCCCACCAGTGAAATGAAACGATAAAAGTATTCCTCAACAAACGAAGGTAAAATACTTAGGTTTGCATCTGGATAGAAGGTTAACGTGGAAAAATCATATTCAAACAAAGCGCAATCAAATAAAAATTACATTTTCCAAACCGTATTGGCTGATGGGAAGAAAATCTCAGTTGTCATTAGCCAATAAAGTTTTACTGTACAAAGCGATAATCAAACCCATATGGACATATGGTATTCAGTTATGGGGATCCACCAGCGCTGCAAACATAGAACTCCTGCAACGAACCCAAGCGAAAATACTTCGCAGTATTATCAATGCTCGGTATTACCTTGGGATTAAAACCGTTAAAGAAATAATTAAAGAATTCAGTTCGAAATATTACTCAAAACTAGAAGCACATCCCAACGAATTGGCCAGGGAGATACTAAAACAGCCGCGATTTAGGCGACTGAGAAGAACAGATCCACTCGGACTGATAAACCTGTGAACCTGTAAATTTAATTCTACATATACATATAAGTATAATTTAGATTAATTAAATTGTGAGCACTAACAATAAGTATTAACATTGGTTAAGACTTAGAATATGTAATAATTTTAGCTTAAGATTTAATTACTTCTTGAGAGTTTTTTATGTAGAAAGATTCAAGAATAAAGCTATTGGCAATATTTAAAAAAAAAAAAAAGTACATATTCCTATATAATTAATCAATGACCTATAGTCTAAGATGTATTCATCTAAAATTTCAAATTTGTTGGCGCATTCGGTTTAAAGTATTAAAAATAGATGAATGTTTTTTTTTTTCAAATAGAGCTTTATTTAAGAAGATACTACAATTCATTATATTGATGCTAAATATTACTAATATGACTAATAACTATGTATAACACGTATTAAATCACCATTTAAATAACATTTTAATGAGCTACATCACTTTCTTGTTGACGGAAATACTGTGATTTGGTGTCGAAATGTGATACGTCTTGTCTGACTTTTATCCTGGTATGAATGAAATCTTCTCTAGTTTCTGGCCCGCAAACAGATAAGAAAGCCCCTGTTACAAGTTTGACGCACCTTTATACTGCCTTAGTAATTTTTTGTTTCCTCCCGCAGAGAGAGATTAAAGAAGGGAACGAAAAATGAATGTAAACACTGAATTTTAACTATAAACAATTCATTCACATGCGAGACAAGACTTCGATGAACGTTGAAATAAAACGTTTATGGCAAAAAAGTAACGAAATCACTTCAATTTGTGGGTACAACATAGAAGTAAAAATGTAAGTTTCTAGTAAACTACCTTCACAGTGAGCCACCTCAAAATAATGTCGTAGACAACAACGTTTTAATGACCTACATCACTTTCTTGTTGACGGAAATACTCTGATTTGGTGTCAAAATGTGATACGTCTTGTCTGGCTTTTATCCTGGTACGAATGAAACCATCTCTAGTTTCTGGCCCGCAAACATATAATGAAGCCTCTGTTACAAGTTTGACGCTCCTTTCTATTGCCTGAGTAATTTTTGCAAGAGTATAGCCCTAGCGTAGCTTTCTTTACCCTTTCCAGAATATTGGGTTTCCAAAACAGGTCCCAGAAACTTCGCTTCAACTGTAAAAGTCAAGCTGAACCCATTTAAAGTGGGAGGATCGATGTGAGGAAGTTTATATTTCCTAGAAAAGAGAACCAATTCGGTTTTGTGTGGGTTCACATTCAACCCACAGCCATTGGCCTATAATGAAAGAGTGCAAAGGGCATTCTGCATAAGGTCACTAAGGGTGCCGGGATATTTACCACGGACACCAATAGCAACATCATCCGCATAGGCAACCACGATGAAGCCACCGTCCTCCAGTCTCAGCAACAGGTCATTTATGACCAAGTTTCAAAGTAGGGGGGACAGTACGTGTACCTCTGCTTGCAAATCTTCTGACGAGGGATTCCTCAAAACTAGCATTTATGATCCTGCCTCTTAGCATTTGATCTATCCAGTCCTTGAATGATTCATCCACTCCCAGATCTGAAAGTGCCCGAGTTATAGTCCCTGGAAGCACATTGTTAAAGGCTCCCTCAATATCCAAGAAGGTTACCATCTCGTAGTCTCTATATTCGAAAGAGTTTTCAATGAAATATACAAGAGAATGAAGAGCAGTCTCTACAGATCTCCCCTTGCAATAGGCATGTTGAGATTTAGACAGCTTTTCCGACACAATCGTGCCTCTAATATGACCTTCTATTTGTCTTTCCAGTGTTTTAAAAAGGAAGGAAGACAAGCTAATCGGTCTAAGGTCTTTGGGATTGCAGTGTAAGCGCTTTCCCGCCTTAGGTATGAAAACAAGCTTCACTTCTGTCCATTTACTAGGAATGTGACATAGTTCTAGGCTGCCTTTGAAAATTACCTTTAACCAGGAAATTGTTAGATACGTAGTTTGTTGAATATCCGCAGGGATAATACCATCGAGTCCAGGCGACTTATATGGTTTAAAACTGTTTATCGCCCACAGGATCTTTTTTCTGCTAATAATTTGGCCTATTAAGCTATTTGCCCTTTTACCTACTGATGTGCTAGGAACAGATTCGGAACAACCAGGAAAATGAGTCTCCATCAGAAGTTCCAGCGATTCCGCACTATTAGTGGTTCATATCCCATCCGGCCGTTGAAGATAACTTGGGATGGAAGGACCAGTTGCTAGTACTTTGCGTAGCCTAGACATCTCTGAAGACTCCAGAATTGTGCCACAGTATAGTATCCAAGGGCTGTTCTTGGCACTTCTCAATTGATATTTGTAAATTTTGAGGACTTCCTTATAGGAGTCCCAGTCTACAGCAGATTTTGTTTTCCGTGCTGGTTTGAAGAGTCTTTTGCATTTTCGACGTGTTTGTTGAATCTCCTTGGACCACCAGGGTGGCCGAGATTGACCCCTAGGCCTGCTAAGGGGACTAGAGCCCAGTATCGCTTCATTAAAAGTGCTGGACAACTCGTCCACCAAGCCATAGAGCTCTTGCGCAGTTTTTGGAAGTTTTGGCACCGGAACTGGTAGTGAATTACCCAGAATAGTTCTAAAGGTATCCCAGTTGGTTTTCCTCCTGTTTCTGTAGATTGGACTTTTTGGAGAAGTCAAGTCCATTTCAAATTGAAGATAACAATGATCAGAAAAGGAGTGGCCCTCCGACACTCTCCAGTTTAATAAACTAATCGCCAGAAAGCTTGAGACAAGAGTAATATCCAATACTTCCTGTCTATTACTAGTTATAAAGGTCGGCTTATTGCCCATGTTACATATATGAAGGTTAGTACTTAAAATGTAATCAAGGAGTAACTCACCTCGTTCATTTGTGTCCGTACTTCCCCAGATTGTGTGATGAGCATTTTCATCACTCCCAAGGATGACTTCAACTCACCTAGAATGATTGGTGGAGTATCCACTTCATCATAAGCCAGGTAAGCTGATACTAGCCAGAGGTTTCGTTTAGCGACTTCAATGCTGACCGCTGCTACATCTCCGTTACTGAAATTTGATAACAGAAAGCAACTTATATTATTTTTAATGAGAATGCACGACCGAACATTACCTTCTTTTTTCGCGTGCATTAATCTATATTAGGGAGTCTTGAGCCCAAGTAGCCGGTCTTCAGTGACCCAAGGTTCCTGGATCAAGACGACATCTGTCGCTTCTTTCCCAATTTTTAAAATTAGAGCAGCTGATGCTGCCTTAGAGTGATCAAGGTTGACTTGAACAAATGTCAGTGTCATCTCTACAGCCTCTTCTCCACCACAGTAACATCAGAGTCATCCCCTGATGAGAAGTCCTCTGAGAGCCTCTTTAAAGACTCCATGGACGTTGACATCTCCGTGTCCGTGGAGAGAGTTTCCGCTTTGCTGGCTACCTCCGCGCACGCAGATGAGCTATCAAGCACGATGATAACAGCTGACATATGGTTAGCTTTTGTCTCCTCGAGCTTAGCAACTTTCCAGTTGTGCGTTGGCAACTCCGGGTTGTCAACCTGCAACAACTGGAGTATCACCTTCGGATCACTAGGCTCCGAAGGGATGTACACCCTAGCTCTTGGTCTGCAGGGGATCTCCCCTCTATCAATTACAGCAAGGCTAGCTCCGGGCCATACCTCGCCAAGTCCCCCCACTGCCTTCTTATAAAGCAGCAGGGACCTCTGATCTGCACAGGCGGTCAGTTTCACCTCATTCCTGTGCCAGCCCTCGTCCCAACAAGTCGGAGCAGGGCCTGGATTTTCCGACAGGACTTTCAGGTAGGTGGTGGCTAAGGCCCCTTCCACCTTCCCCTAATTGGCGGGCGTGATACTGCCATCCTCTTGGGATTTGTTAATAACTGCCACAACCAGCTGATCCTTGAGGACCTCGTTAAAAGGCCTCATAGCGGAAGCATGGAGTTTTGTTTGCTTTGCGATCTTAGGACTTTGAGCCAGCTGAAGGGCCTTCCAACTTTTTCTCGGTGACTGTTTTTGCCCACGCAAGCGTGGATTTGTCCTTATCCGTTCTGTCTTCTGGCGAGATGTTATTTATCTTAACCAGGGCCCTCCAGGCCTTCCTCTTAGTATTATAGGTTGGTTTTGAGGAACCAACTTCGTTCGTGCTTTGGTTCTGCTTTGTATTTCTATACTTAGATTTGGTGACCCGAGTGGAGGGACCAGCCTCGCTTGAACTTATGTCCCATTGTTTATTTGTAGATTTAGAGTCAGGCCTACAGACCCGAGTCTCGTTGTCCACATTTTCCGGTTTTCTTAGAGAGCCGGACTCTTTTTGTTGTTTTTTGTTATTATGAAGATCCATAATTGTTCCCACGAGTAGCGGAGAAAGAAGTGTCCATCTGTCCATCCTCTCTTACGCTCTCATGGTTTGGTGGCCTGTGGGATCTTTAAAAAAACTATGTTATGGTTCTGTGGGTTCTTGGTGGCCTGTGGATTCTTTAAAAATGGCTTCTTTAAAAAAACTTAATGGACTACAAAATATTAAATATAAAATTAAAACAATAAAAACAATTTATTATTAAAACAAAGTTACATTAATATATATATATATATATATATATATATATATATATATATATATATATATATATATATATATATATATAAGTATAAAAACTTTCTTAATGTGGAATTAAAAACTTTTGTTAATATTTTTAACAAGTATCGATTTCGATAATTACCATTATCATCATCAGCTTGTTTCTACTTAAATGAGTATTACAGTGACAATTTGTCATTTATATATCGAAATTTTCGAAAAACGACATAATGTCTTATAAATACAAAATATTGTTTGTAGAGTGATTACTGCGGCTATGTCTTCTACTCCAATTCTTCCTATGGACCCTATTCAGTGTCTGCCTCAGTTGTACAATTTCATTCTAGGCACCGCGCCAGAGGTGCATTGGTGCGTAAAATATTTTTGGTACAACTGTGGGGCGTATGCTAATTATTAGTAAGTACAGTTCTTTGGATTTGTTACTCTCTGAATTCAACTTCAAACATTTATTCTCGGTGGTATATCCGCTAAGAATACGTTTCCAAATTTACTGTTTCGTTCCGGTTCTGTTCCGATTTTTCCATTGGTTGGAACAAGGAATTGCAATAAAGTATTTTAGAAATTCTGAATTGATTTTTGTGTTTTTACAATAAGTGAATATGAGATTGAGAATAGTATTAATAAATGCATGCGTAGACATTAAGTCTAAGTTGATAAAAGTTTCACCATTCTAAATTCCAACCAAATTATTAATTCTTATCTTGCATTCTTAAATTGCATGACTGCATTATTTACATTACAAAAATCCAATGAATATCGATTTTCAAGTCGAAAGTACATTCTATCCACTTGAATTTTTTACTAACTTAATTTTTATCGTTATCTGTTCTAATCATGTCATCAATCTTGATATGCCAAATTGCATATACATGTATGTTTCTTTATATTATATTAATTGGCACACTCATACGGGTTCATTTGAATCGAAAAAAATGTTAAATTATCTTTTCATAAAAGGTTTAACATCAATACATTTTAAATCAGATCGATTAATTTTCACTTAAATATGTACGAGTATATTTGTACGTATACAAGTTATAATACTCAAATAATTGTACATGTTTACACATATTTAATTTGATTATACCATGAATATTACAATTCATTGGCTATAAAAGCAAGGATAATGTCCTAGATTAATCGATAAAATATTTTAAAAAAAAAAGTAGGCACAGCTTAATCACCAAAACAGAAACCATTATTATTTTTATTTAATTTTTTATTTCAATAAATTCTACATAATTAAAAAATAAAATTATAAAAATTATAAAATTTATTTATTTATTTTTATTTTTATGTTCATTCAACATTGTCAACAAAAGAGGGAAAAACAAATTTGGATTATCATAAATTCCAACAATTAATAGAAAATAAACAAAATTAAAAATTAATACAATAAAAAAATTCAAATATAAAATAATATAAATATATTTTTACAAAAAATAAAAATTTGATTTCAAAAAAAAAAAAAAAAAAAATGGTAAAGTAATTGATGTGTTATTTTTTTTTTTATTATTGTTAAAAGTAGAAAAAATAAATAATATAATCGATTTAAAGTGGAATATAAATTATTTATACATATTTTTTATAACAACACAAGGATTATAAATTATACATCGTACATAAATTGGATTATATTAAATCAATATAAATATTTTTGTAATAACGTCACTTACTCCACATAAAAGGTAAGATTTAGTTTAATTGTTAATATTGTTCGATAGAATTATATTATTAATTTTCAGATTGAATGTTTAATTTTATGGTTATGTAATTAATTTTTAATTTAAACAATTTGTAACTGTAATAAAATAATTACTTAGATTAATGTGAGTATTAAAATATAGATAGAGATGTGAACAGTTTTGTTTTTTATTATTTTTCCAAATTTACCAATCGTATTGGCCAGCATGTTTACAGAAATGGTATGTCTTACTGCTATTTTTTTGTTTAAATTCGAAAAGTAATAAGATAAATCAGTAGTTTTCTTTCAATTGACTGTAATTTTAATTCGCCATGTTAATTCCACCTCAAAGATACTAGGGGAATATAAAAGCCCTTAATTTCTTCCGTCCTCGAGTCCGTTAAAGAACCCTATCCAAAAATTGAAGAGTAGTACCGGGTACTTCTCTGCAAACTTGACAGCAATACATGCTGTATTACAACGAAATGCGATTTAATGAACCTTCTGTGTCGATTCACCTTGGTAGTTCTTTGGGTGTTGGTTTCGCCACCACAAAAATATGTTCTTTCACTTGAGGTTATGAAACTAGTTCAGTAAAAATAGGATTTTTATTAACATTGCAAAATCGTTTTTTTTAAATGACTCACTTAAAAGTGCACATTTCTAAGGAAAACATTTTAGAAACTAATTTAAGCTTATAAAAAAACAAAAATTTCTGATTTTTTTTGTCATGTTTCAAGATAAAAATTGGCTGAATCAACAATAACATGAATTTTTAAGAATTTCTTTAAATCGTGAAAAACGATTTTTGCGAGTAAATTAAATAAAAATGAGAGAAAGGTCAAAATAAGGTATTGACAATTAATTACATTTTAAGAGCTACTCCCTAGTAATTAACTGATCATAACTGACTTCGGGTAGCCGGCAGAGAACGGAAACAAGTAAAAAATGTCGTCAAAAACAAACAAAAATTTTTTATTGCCAGCAAAAGCAAAATCAAAACAAAAAATTTCAATAAATTTAAAATTTACATATATTTCGAGCAAATTGCAAATCAATCTACTTACTTATTTCGAAATATTCCGGAATTTTGTTCTGCTTCTACTTTTTGTTAGTTTGCCTTTATGGTTTTGGCAAGTTTATGTTAATTTTTATGTTTTGTTTCAAATTCTTGTTGCCACCGCCCGATTCTTTTTGCCCGATTCTCCACCTCAAACCGATCATCTTTGTTTTTCACTTCATCTGTATGCGTCATAGCTCAGCAAAATAATACTTTTTTATTCAGCTGAGGATCATATCATAGATACATGTCTTCGTTTAAATTCCTGATCGAAATCAGCAACTTCAAATTCCTTTCTTATCCTGCCAAAGTAGGATTCGAACCCGGTAATTTTTGTTGTTGTTGCGTAGAGAATCCAATTACATCGAAAGGTTTGCTATGTTTTAGTTTTCAAACAGTTAATAGAATTATTCTTCAATCTATTTAGCTACTCTTCAGAATATTTTCGGAGGATGGGTGATTTCAAAATCGATTCTAAAGGCTTGAATAATATTTTATAGGACAGTGTTTCCCAATCTGCTGAACGGCGCAGAGATTTTTGCTGGTCTGCAAAATTTTTAAATTTGTTAATGTTTTATGTGAGAACGTTGGCTTGCTAACCCATAACTATTGGATGTATTTTCGCTTAATTACATTTTAATCCTCAACGAAATTTGATAATAATTATAGTAAACAATCACCCAATAACTCGGTCTGTTAAATTTGCGAGTAGTTGGCTTAACTATTCTGCCAATCACCTCTGCGACAAAAGTTCTGCTTGAAACTAGTCGTGAATTACTTAAATTTGATTGAATATGTACAAAGTTTCAGAAATCAACCCTTGTGTCAGGTCAGCTCAACGAATGATTTTACACAATATCGTTTTTATGTAGGAATTTTTTTAAGATAAAATATAAGCAATAGAAAACAATTTACAAATAAATTAGGCACCTTAGAAAACATAAAGTCGTTATTTGACAGATTTAGATTTTTCTAAATTTTGAAGGTATTCTTTAGTATAGTGACAATTAATTTATATTAAAACATAGAGGATAATAAATGTAAAACCATAAACATTAACATTAACATATCAGAAGAAGAAAATGGGAAATTAGCGCTTTTCGCCAGGTAGGATTTCCGCGCGCGGGAAACTGGAAGAACATTAAAACGAAGCGGAACGGTCGTTCTTAATTTTATGAAATTAAAGTCCAATTATGGATCTAAAAAAAAATCTGGTCGACGTTCAACTGTGTCCCCTCGGCAGAAAAGGGAAATTCGTCGATGAAATTCGTGACCATCTAAGATTAAACATAAGTCGTTGTCGGATACAACAAATTTTACTCCAAAATAATCGCTTGGCATACAAGAAACGGAAGAAATTTCCTAGTCTTTTGCCACGTCACAAACAAGCTCGTCTAGATCTTGCAGAAAAATATCAAGTTTGGGAAAATGAGTGGGAACCCGTTGTATTTAGTGACGAAAAAAAATTTAATCTAGATGGCCCCGATGGCTGTCAATTTCAAGTGTATTGCTTTCAACCAAAATGAGTTAGGTATTTTATTTGCTTAATGGCATGTCAAAGCAACAGCAAAAATTAACCAAATTTTGGTCTATTTTTGTTTCATGTATTTTCTTGTCAATTCGACTCTTGTGGCAGATATTGATACTAAAAATTTGGTTACGATTTGTTTAACCACTAATTTTTTTTGGGTTAGCTGAACTATTTTTTGGTCTATCAAGTACGATTATTGTTGTAATTTTCTTATTTTTGGTGAAAGCAATACAACTATCATTGGCAGGATATTCGACGAAATTTAGAAACAAGAAAGTCCAGAAATTTTAAAGACGGTAGCCTGATGGTATGGGGTACTTTCTGATATTACAGCAGCAAGTCCCCAATCTGCTTTATTTCTTGTAAAATGAATGCTGAAAAGTACATAGAGCTTTTAGATGATACTCTGATAAATTATGTAGATGATATGCCTGGTACAAATTGAACTTTCGAACCAGAGAATACCGCTATTCATTCTACCAAAAAGATAAAAGACTCTTGAGTCTCGAAATATACCCCAATTAGCATGGCCGGCATGTAGTCCCGATCTTAACCTTAAAGAAAATGTAAGGGCCTATATTACGCAAAGGGTTTACAGTAATGGCCGTCAATTTCACTCACCCAAAGAGCTCAAAGAGGTAATCCAGGAATCATGGATTAACATTAATCAGGAATACTTACAAAGCCTTATTAATTCGATGACTCGATCGCCTGCAGCCAATTATTATTAATAAAGGAGGAAATACATATAAGAGAAGAATTTTTGGTTTTGGCATTATAAATATTTAATATGGAGTAATTTTATTTTATTATATATTTTGTGTAAGGCACCTTAAATTTATAAATTGAATTATTGCGTTTATTAAAGCATTTGTATATAATTTAATGAAATAAATACGGTTTTGTTATTACCTGATATTTTGTTGTTATTCAAGAAAGTAAATGCATTATAATTATTTTGTTGAGTGTACATATAAATTTGACGCACTATTTATTGGTAAACTTTATTTATTTAATACCAAACTATCGTTAGACATTTATATATGACGGCACGTGATTGCTTGCCCGATTAGCATACAAAAAACACACTATTTGTCAAAACCTAATTATGATCTGATTGAACAGACTGAAGTAATATTTCTTGAAATAACTTAAATATGCACGTCTCCCTTATTTCAGAACCCTAATTTTTTTATATATCCGATAATTTCTCCAATACTTTTTGTAATTAGATAAATTGTAACGTTGTGTGGCAGACTGTAACATAGAAGTGATACGACGTTGTTTTCCCCCTATATTTTCGCAAACTGGTTTCAATGTTTATGAATCCAAATTTGATCCGGTGTCATTAAATAATAAATTACTGCAAACAATGATGATTCGATATCAGGCGATCGTCTAGTCAGTTAGTGCAAATCAACTAAATTAAAAATTGATCTAAATAAGTATAGTATTATTGGTATATTATTGGTTATTGAAACCAATTTATTTTGGTAAATCCAAATGCCAACACCAAATATCCAACTACAGTTGAGGATTTTGTTGGTTGGTCAATGTCATTGGCCTTCACTCGAGACCGTGAAATTGGACGTGGTTAAATTTAACCTCATCTATAAATCATCATATATTGGCCGAGCGTGATTTCTCGCTAACTACCAGGGTTACCGCTTTTGAATTCCTACCGTATAAACCAATACGAGATAGTCATCATAAAAGTCAGCGGAATTTCAAGAACGGATTATGTGCTGACCTTCATTTCCTCATGGCGTGAAATTATATTAACCGTGTGGATTACAGTGTTGTTTGTTGTGAAAAAAAAAAACCTAGAATCTATAGTGTTCTAGTAAAATCTTATAGTTAATTTGCTCTTATATTTATTTATTGTTGTTCTTAAATTTTCTGAAAATTAGTGTTTTGTGAGTGTGTGAGCCTTTGTATTAGTGAAAAGAAAAAAAAATATATTTCGAACAATTCGTGATTGGAAATCGAAGAATCTAAAAATAATAAAAATAGTTTGTCGTCCAAGTGAACTAATTTCATTAAGGGTCCTTGGGCTGTGGCCAGTAGGGACTGTTTCTTTCAGCTTCAACGTCGCGGAGCGCTTTGCAGACTTTGAAGGGTGAGTAAATTTTTTTTTGTCTGGTAAATTTTTCATATAATAAATTGGATACCTGGGCGTACAAACAGTTAACCGCGAATTAGATTGTGAATGTTATACAATCTATTACAGTCCAGTTAGTGGTTCATACTATTGTGTAAGTTAGTATGAAGGCTCTCACGCAGTTAGTTTTTTTTTTCTTCCCAAATTAAAGTTACATAATTAATATTTGTATAAAATTTCAATCCTATAATTTATCATTAATCAGTTTATATAATTACCTAAGTTTATTTTTAATTACCGAAAGATTATTTAAATTAGTATACTATCGATCTCGAATGTTTTCTTTGGTTAAATAAACGGGTTTGGTAACTTAACTTTACTGTTTTTATTTTCGTTATTCATAATCGGTAAATACTAGGTAATATGAATTGTTGAATTACGTCGATGGAGGGAGGGTTGGGGAACTTGCAGGATTCCAGGGGGGGCCAAATAAGACATCTCGTGATGTTCACATGGTAAAAACCACTTGAGTGGATTGGTACTGGTTTCGTCTTGGTCATTTCGTATTTCTTTTTTTTGTCTCTTTCTTCTTCTTATTATTTATTTGATTTTGTTGCACATGATAATATTTAAGCTTTGTAACATAGTGGGGTTGCTGTCTAACGTACCCGCCCAGCCGGAGCTCCCGGAATTTAATATGAGCAAGCATGTGCAGGTTCAGCAGCCTGGGTTACAAAATGGCGCCGAAACAGGGACCCCTGTCGAAGACGGGTTATGACCCCAGGACTCAAGGAGCCCACCGTGGTAATAGGCATACGGCACATGAAGTAACAATCGATACATACCCAAACGGTCCTGCAAACGAATCACTGAAAATCTCTAATTCCGAAGATCAGCCAAACGTGTCAGCGATACGTCCTCAACCTAGTTTAACTTCCGGTTCTACTTATTTGATATGTTGGAATTGTAAAGACGTAGGACATCGTTATCACGATTGTCTTCAAGAATTCAAGGACATTTTTTGTTTCGGATGTGGTAAATCGGGAGTTAGGAAGCCTAACTGCCCGCAATGTAAAACGTATACGTCGGGAAACTCCACACCGAACGCGATTCGTCCGGGGGAAACTCGTTCGGGTGTGAGTCAAAGCTCACCTCGGAAATAAACTATCCTACCAATAATCTTACTTCTTCAGTTCACAACCTCGTCCAACATACCAATATCGGTCCTAATCCAGTAAAGAATTTCGCAGTGAGGAACTCTAGTACTCAGACAGAAAGTTTTAACGAACCGTGTGCTCCTCCGATAGAATTTAAAACTGAAAAATATATTAATCGTCAAAAATCGCGTACCTTCAATTATTGGAAGGAACGGAAGCAACTTAATAAACTATGTGGCGCAACGACCATTCGACAAAAACACGATCTACGGCCACACGTTTCCATAAATCTTCTTGGTACGGAAATAGTTGGATTACTAGATAGTGGAGCCTCTATAAGTATATTGGGCAAAAATTCTCTAAATTTGATTGATAGGTTAAACTTGAGTTTAAAGAAAGTAAAATCCAACATCAGAACGGCAGATGGGACTTCGAATACTATTTTGGGTTTTGTTGATGTATTAGTGAGTTATGATGGGAAATCCGAAAATATTCGACTCTACGTTGTCCCAACTTTAGAAGGTGAACTTTACCTCGGTATAGATTTCTGGTCTAAATTTAATTTGGCCCCTTCAATAATATGTGAATTAGCTAACCCCTTGATCGACTCTAAACGTCACCAACTAAATGACGACCAAACTGAAAAACTTCAAAGAATCATCAACTCTTTTAAATCCTTCGAATCCAACGGTCTCGGTAGAACTCATCTTTTGGAGCACGTGATTGATGTAGGACAAACGCAACCCATAAAGCAACGGCATTATAATGTTTCGCCGGCAATACAAGACTTAATTTACGAGGAACTCGATCGGATGCTTGAGCTGGGAGTGATAGAAGAAAGTTCCAGTGCTTGGAGCTCTCCCGTAGTTCGCGTCAGCAAATCAAATGGAAAATCCAGACTCTGTTTGGACTCTCGTAAGTTGAATCTCGTAACCGTTAAGGACGCTTATCCTCTACCTCTGATTGATCGCTTATTGGGAAGATTACACCAGACCAAATTTATCACTTCATTAGACCTCAAGGATGCCTTTTGGCAAATCCCTTTGGCTAAAGATTCTCGAGACAAAACGGCATTCACGGTACCGGGTAGGCCCTTGTACCAGTTTACTGTGATGCCGTTTGGACTATGTAACGCGCCGCAGACTTTATGCCGTCTAATGGACCGAGTCATACCACACAAATATCACGACAGGGTATTTGTCTATTTGGATGATCTCCTCATCATATCTCCTACGTTGGATGATCACTTCTCGCTTTTATCTACAGTCGCAAAACTTTTAAATGATTCAGGCCTAACAATAAATCTCGCAAAGAGTCGTTTCGTAATGCGAGAGATCAAATATTTAGGGTATCTAGTTGGCGAGGAGGGACTTCGTACTGACCCGGCCAAGGTTGAGGCTATCTGTAGCTTCCCGAGCCCTACGACAGTTAAACAAACTCGCCGGTTTTTAGGTATGGCGGGCTGGTACAGAAGGTTCATCCCCAACTATGCGGAAATAACAGCCCCAATTACTGATCTCCTCAAGAAGGGTGTTAAGTTCCATTGGAACAGTGATGCGCTATTGGCTTTCCAAAAGTTAAAAACCCTCCTTTCAACTGCACCAGTGCTAATAAACGCCGATTTCACAAAACCCTTCTTTATCCGCTGCGATGCTAGTACGGAAGGAGTGGGCGGTGTACTGTACCAGAAAAGTGAAGCTGATGACGAAAGGCCTATAGCCTTCTTTTCTCAAAAATTGAACCGTGCCCAGAAAAACTATAGCGTAACTGAGTTGGAGTGTCTCGCTGCCTTGTTAAGCATCCAAAAATTCCGTGCCTATATTGAAGGATATCAGTTTACAGTAATAACGGACCACGCTAGCCTGAAGTGGTTGATGTCCCAAAAAGACCTCAACGGCCGACTGGCTAGGTGGAGCCTCAAGCTGCAGGCTTTCGACTTTGTAATCGAACACCAGAAGGCCGCGTTAAATGTTGTTCCGGATACCTTATCGCGGATCTACTGCGACTCCCTTGACGAACTAAAGCAAAATTTACCACTCTTGCTAACTGCCATAGACATGAATTCTGATCATTTCTCAGAGGAAGAGTATATGAGGATTAAGAAAAAGATTATCGAGTCTCCACAAAGCTATCCAAACCATCGGATACATGACGATCGAATTTATATACGGTTCGATCCTAAACGGAATGACAGCTTGATGGATTTGCCAGTATGGAAACTACTGATCCCTCCATCAATGACTGACGAACTTATTCGTCAAGAGCACGATAACCCTACGGCGTCACATGGCGGACAAAGGAAGACTTTGGAAAGACTGCGAAGGTTTTATTTTTGGCCAGGGATGCGTCATCAAGTTCAACATTTTATTAAATCTTGTGACACCTGCCAAGCCACCAAAGCTTCCAACAAGTTGCTTCGTTCACCCATGAGTCGTCCTAACTTCACGGAACGACCATTCCAGAAAATTTATATAGACCTTCTGGGACCTTATCCACGGTCCAAAAACGGAAAAACTGTTATTCTAATAATTATGGATCGTCTAACTAAATTTTGCTTACTTAAGACTCTCACCAAAGGAATAGCCAGAAGAATTACAGAATTTCTCCGGGACGAAGTATTCTTTGTGTATGGTGTGCCGGAAACAGTCCATAGTGATAATGGAGCTCAGTTTGTCAGTAAGGAATTCCAATCTCTGCTTAACGAGTTTGGAATTAAACATGTAAAAACCGCCGTGTACTCACCCCAATCAAATGCTTCCGAACGGGTAAACCGTTCCGTAGTGGCGGCAATTAGAGCATACGTTAAGAAGGACCACCGTTCCTGGGATCAGCACGTGGGAGCAATCGCAGGTGCGTTGCGTATTATTATTATTAACCGGAGGGCCATGTGGGCGATAAGCCACCTCGCACCGCGACCTAAAAGATCTATTGTGCTGGACCCTACTTAATTATCCGTCCAGTCAATATTCAGGCTCTTAATGAATCTGACAATACTACTGGCCGGTACAAGATACATACTATCCGGGCTCATTGTTCTCCCTCCTAGATGTTGCAGTCTTTGCTGGAAAATGGCTGGGCAATGGCACAGAACATGTTCCGCTGATTCCGCTTCCAGACCGCAGAAGCGGCATCCATCTGTCGTACTTAGGCCCATCTTCTTAAGGTGATACCTTAAGGGGACATGACCTGTGAGGAAGCCAGTAAGCAGCCTCAACTCAGGTTTCCTAAGTTCAAGACACTCCTTAACCCTGACAGACGAAGGTGATATAAATTTCTTCGCCTGCCGTAAACCTGGAATTCTGCGCCAGTAGGAGGACTTTTGAACATCCTCCCAGCGTTTTACCGCTGCTCTAAGGTGTCCCTTAGTGACACCGCAGAAGGGTTCTGGTCCAAAAAATGGAGAGGCAGAACCCTCACGGGCGAGGCCATCAGCTGCCTCGTTTCCTTCGATTCCAGTATGACCTGGCACCCACATAAGTGTTACCTTATTTGAGCCTGCCAGATGTTTAATAACCTTCAGACAATCCCATACCAGCCTTGACTCAACGGTACAAGACCTAAGAGCTTTTAAGGCTGATTGGCTGTCTGATACAATATAAATCTTTGCATCGTTTAGGCCTTTTGCTATGCCTATCCTAGCGCAAAGTTCTATAGCATGTACTTCTGCTTGAAAAACGGTAGCATTGGTACCCAAGGACTTCGAGAGGGTAGTGCCACTCCCGTGTATTCCTATCCCCGCCCCATCTTCCGTTTTTGATCCATCTGTAAACCATACCATGGACCCTCGCTCAAATGATGGTCCACCTGCCCTCCACACATCCCGGTCAGGTAACCTAACACAGAATGGTTTGTGGAAGTCCAGTTTAGCTGGCATACAGTCGGAAGGCATTCCTATTGTAGGGTCTGTCTGAAATTCCTTAAGGATTTCCATATGACCCACCATATTGCCTGGCTTGATATTTCCTTCCGCCTGCATTTTCAGGGCCATACTTGCAGCGTCCTTTTTAATATGCAGGTGTAACGGTGTCAGTCCTAGAAGTGTCTCCACCCCCGCGGTTGGACATGACTTCATTGAGCCCGTAACACCGATGCAGGCTACACGCTGAACCTTATTCAATAAGGTTTGCGTTGTCTTCTGCTCAGTTTTAGGCCACCATACAACCGATGCGTAGGTGACCATAGGCCTAATGATTGTAAGAAATGACCAGTAGATCATTTTTGGTTGTAGTCCCCAAGTACGCCCATAGAGTCTTTGACAGGCCCAGAGAGCCTTGATGGCTCTATTTTGAACTTTCAACAAATGTTGGTTCCAGTTCAGTCTTTGATCTAGGATAACCCCTAGATATTTAACCTCGCTGGAAAAAGGAACAGTAGTACCGTTTAACGAGGGAGCTGTAAGCGCAAGCTTTGTCCTCCTCGTAAAAGGAACAATGACAGTTTTGCTTGGATTGACACTAAGCCCTTCCTGGTAACACCACTGCCATATTATATTGAGTGCATTTTGCATGCGATCAGAAATGACCTCATCAAACTTGCCTCTGATTATGATAGCCACATCATCCGCATAGCCCTGGACATCAAACCCATGGCTACTCAGAAGGACCAGTAGTCTGTCAATAACCAATGACCACAAAAGAGGAGATAGTACGCCTCCTTGGGGACAGCCCTTTACGGCCTTGATGGTTACTGATTCGCCACCTAGTCTGGCAGTAATCTCACGATGTTCCAGCATGGAACGGATCCACCTAATTGTGGAAAGTGGAACCCTTTTTCCCATTGCTGCCCTCTCTATAGATCCATAGGAGGTATTATCAAACGCCCCCTCAATGTCCACAAAGGCACAAAGGGCAATTTCTTTATATGTCACTGCTTTTTCAATCCTCGTGACTAGCCCGCTAAGGGCCATAACCGTGGATTTACCAGTTTGATACGCAAACTGGTCCCGATGCAGCGGATTCTTTTCAAGGACCTCCCTTCTTATTTGATAGTCCAGGATTTTTTCCATCGTCTTCAAAAGAAACGATGTGAGGCTAATTGGCCGATATGCCCTGGCCTGGGTGTCTGGACGACCCCCGCCCTTTGGTATAAAGACCACATTTACTTTCCTCCACAGTTTCGGAATATAATTAAAAGCATAACTTGCCCGAAACATCTGGATCAAGCTGGGGAGTATTTCCTCAATACCTTTTTGAAGTAAAGCTGGAAAGATACCATCCCCTCCAGCGGATTTGAAAGGTTTGAAAGACCCAATAGCCCATCGAACCTTGCTGGGTGTAAAAATTTTCCCAGAGAGACTCCAGATCCTACTGTGAGGCGAATAGGCCACCTCACTCGAAGGATCATATGAGTTCTCTTGGGCTCCTACCACTACTGAATCCGGAAAGTGGGTCTCTAGCAGTACCTCTAAGGTTTCCTTCCGGTTTTCAGTGAACCCCCCATCTTGCTTCTGGAGAAGTCCTAAACCATTTGAATGATCCCTGGAAAGGACTTTCTGGAGACGAGCTGCAGAGGGCAATTCATTGATTCCCTCACAGAAATTCCTCCAGGTAGCCCTTTTGGATCTCCTTAGTTCGAGATTATATTCCGGCAAGGCCATCTTATACTCGCCCCATTCACCGGTGCGTTTAGCCTTGTTAAATAATCTTCTCGATTTTTTCCTCAGTTTACCCAGCGTCCCGTTCCACCAAGGGACCATCTTTGTGGACTCTCTTCGCTTAACTGGGCAGCTGTTCTCGTAAGCCAAGTGTATAGAATTATGCAGCTGGTTTGAACAGATCTCCAAACCCTCTGGAGACTCTATGTTCCCCACAACCGAGGGCATTTCTGATTCGAGTGAGACTCTATAAGAGTCCCAGTCGGTCAGTTTTGGAATTCTGATTTCCTGCCGCTGCATGGTCTCAGCCGCCAAATCGAATCTGATGTGCAAGTGATCCGATAATGAGGCCTCTTCAGACACATGCCAGTTTTTGACCAAGTCGCTGAAATGCGGACTAGCAAGTGTCAGATCTAGGACCTCTTGCCTAATCGCATTTATAAAAGTAGGTTTCCTTCCCCTATTGACAATGTCTACATTATTTGAGATCAGAAATTCAAAAAGGTACTCACCCCTGTTATTGATGTCCGTGCTACCCCACACCGTGTGGTGCGCGTTTGCATCGCATCCTATCAGGTAGGCCAGCCCATTGCGTTTGCAATGAGCTATGAGCCGCCTAACTTCAAGTGGAGGTATTAACTCTGAGTCTCCAGGAAAGTAGGCGGAGGCCATTATAGCCTCCTGTTTGCCTCTTTCACCCAGAACCTCAACCATTACTGCAACCAAGTCCCTGGAGATGAACTCTGAAATGGGAATAAAATTAATTTGCGAACTGGCCAACACAGCCGCTCTAGGACTCTGAGTTCCGTTATGATAAATTAACTTACCCACTTGATTTGGTATACCTCTAATCTGGTTACCAATCACCCATGGCTCCTGGATTAGAGCCATGCCAATTTTTTGGCAGATAAACCTGCGACAAAGGACGTCTGAAGACGCCTTTGCATGATGCAGGTTTATCTGCAGGCAGGCGATGTGTGCCTTCACTTCACCGAAGGCCCCTTCTGAAGGCCCTGCTCAGCCTCCTTTTCAGCACCGCCACCACCCGCATGCATTCTTTGTCCGGCCGATGGCTGACCAGTGTCCTCCATCGCCGTTCTGCTGGCCCCCGCTGCCTGAGAGCCTCCAGGCCTAACCAGTGGCTTGCACGGGAGGAGTCCTTGTGAGGCCTTCCCCCGCGGAACCCCTGACGCCTTCCTCTCCCTTTCCCGCCTTCTCCTCACCTGTCTCCTGGAGAGGGCGGTCACCCCGGTGGTCTTAGCTAAAGGTGCCGCTACCGTAGCTTCTACAGGCTTCACCACTTGGGTCCCGCCGACAGAAGCTGGCTTAGCCCCACTCTGACCACCCTTGGGATGCAATTGTACAGTCCCAAACTTGTAGTTGACCTTAAAGCCAACCCGCTTGAGCTTCTCAACTGACGAGTGGTCCATAGAGAACGTGAAAAAGGCCGAAGAGCCTTTCGCCTCTCTCCTGATCACTCTCCAGTTGATCGCCTGCATGCCCTCATTTTGGCTTTTTATAAAACTAAAAAGCTTCTCTGTGGGCAATTCAGCACTATTTGGGAAGGTGCCGAACACAATCCTGGCTCGAGGCAGGTTTTCCGCCTCGGCCACGATCAGCTGCGCACCCTCCCATGGCTTGATATTACCTATGGCCTCCCTGAGCCACTGAACAGTGGCCCGGTCAGCACAGGTTAGTACCAGCCAACCAGGCCGAAGCTGACTGCCAAGGAACTTAGGTTTAAGCTCCTTGGCCTCCTGCTCTAGCACCTTATCTAGGATGCCCTCCTGGACAGCCTTTAGCTGCTCTCCAGTGAGGACAACCTCTGGAAAACCAGTGGGCAAGATCCCAACTATCTCCGACTCCGCAGCCTGCCTGAAGGTAAGTCCAGACCGGACCGCAGAACCCGAGACCGTCGGGACAGATTCCTCTCCCCTGGCCTTCTTTTGTGCCGGTGGAGTACCCTCATCCGAGCGGATCCTCTTTGACGGTGGGGCCTCTGCGGGAGCACAAGACTCCCTTTGTGGCCGCATCGCCAGAAGCCTTGTCTCGCTTCCGGGCGGTTTGCCCTCAGCAAGAAGCCTCCTGTACCGCTTCTTCGCGGCCCCACACATTTTCACGCGAGGAGCCGCGGAAGGTTTGTCAGTGCTGCTGACAGCTAATTTCGGGTCCTCCCCGACGACTTTGCTTTCCCCTGCTTTCACAGAGCCGATACCCCCACTTACGGGGTCCGAGTTCTCATCTCCTGAGGTGTCCATGTCGGAGTTGAGAACTAATTTCTCAATCCCCGAACGGAGCTCCCCATCCGATAGACCACTCATCGAGAGTCCCACAGCGGAAAGAGGACCGAGGCCCTCGAACACCACCGCGGAACTATCGCTGGTATATGACGCTTTAGGAGCGTCATCATCCTTATTATTTTTTAAGTGTTTCGACATTTTGTTCCCACGAGTTGCTGGGAAAAGAGAGTCGCCTGTGGGACACCCAGCTTTACCACAGGAAGGCTAAATAAAACTGGAGGGCGCCTGGTATCCAGAGTCCGCATACTTTGGACTGATTAACCTATCAGCCATTCATCCATCGGCATATGCTGTTCCACCTTAGATTAGGGTTTTTTATCAAGGGTTTCTCCTTTAGCGCCGTACTTTAGCCTGTGCCAAATGGTCAGAAGTACCAAAGGGCCTCAGTTACCAGTGATTGCCACGAGGAGGCAGTACGTACACTTGCGAATTGTGACCAGGTTACCCCTTCCACAATTGTACCCATCACGCCAGCTGCCTAAAACATGACCAGAACAGCTCGCGTAATGTGCACCCTACCGAAAGGTTACGGAGCTGGTAGATTACTCTACTCAACTTTGATCCCCCCCTCCAGTAGACGCCAAATCACCGTGCGTTGCGTAATTCTATACACGAATCGGCGGGATTTGCTCCCCACTTTGTTCTATTCGGCTATCACCGAATTGGACACGCCGATGAGTACCAACTTCTTCGAAAAATAAATTGTATTGGAGAAAACGAAGTGCAGGTTGACGCATTACCAGAGCGAATCCGAGAATTACATGAGGAGGTGTGTAAGAATTTGACAGCGGCGTATAACAAATACTCTTCCTATTATAACCTCCGTTCTAGGAATGTTAGTTTCGAACCAGGCCAAACGATATTTGTTCGGGAACACCCACTAAGTGACGCCGGAAATAAATTCTGCGCTAAATTCGCTCCCAAATTTCGTAAAGCTCGTATAAGAAGAAGTGTCGGGAATGTTAATTATGAAGTAGAAGATGAACACGGGAAATTACTAGGTTTATACCACACCAAGGACATAAAAATATAAGTAATAATTTTAAGGAAAGGTCGATGATTCCTCTGATCTAATTTGGTGTGGGTCTTCAGCCTGTTGTTGACTTTGTGCGTAACACAATCAAAACAAGCTGTGCTGTAACGTTGTGTGGCAGACTGTAACATAGAAGTGATACGACGTTGTTTTCCCCCTATATTTTCGCAAACTGGTTTCAATGTTTATGAATCCAAATTTGATCCGGTGTCATTAAATAATAAATTACTGCAAACAATGATGATTCGATATCAGGCGATCGTCTAGTCAGTTAGTGCAAATCAACTAAATTAAAAATTGATCTAAATAAGTATAGTATTATTGGTATATTATTGGTTATTGAAACCAATTTATTTTGGTAAATCCAAATGCCAACACCAAATATCCAACTACAGTTGAGGATTTTGTTGGTTGGTCAATGTCATTGGCCTTCACTCGAGACCGTGAAATTGGACGTGGTTAAATTTAACCTCATCTATAAATTATCATATATTGGCCGAGCGTGATTTCTCGCTAACTACCAGGGTTACCGCTTTTGAATTCCTACCGTATAAACCAATACGAGATAGTCATCATAAAAGTCAGCGGAATTTCAAGAACGGATTATGTGCTGACCTTCATTTCCTCATGGCGTGAAATTATATTAACCGTGTGGATTACAGTGTTGTTTGTTGTGAAAAAAAAAAACCTAGAATCTATAGTGTTCTAGTAAAATCTTATAGTTAATTTGCTCTTATATTTATTTATTGTTGTTCTTAAATTTTCTGAAAATTAGTGTTTTGTGAGTGTGTGAGCCTTTGTATTAGTGAAAAGAAAAAAAAATATATTTCGAACAATTCGTGATTGGAAATCGAAGAATCTAAAAATAATAAAAATAGTTTGTCGTCCAAGTGAACTAATTTCATTAAGGGTCCTTGGGCTGTGGCCAGTAGGGACTGTTTCTTTCAGCTTCAACGTCGCGGAGCGCTTTGCAGACTTTGAAGGGTGAGTAAATTTTTTTTTGTCTGGTAAATTTTTCATATAATAAATTGGATACCTGGGCGTACAAACAGTTAACCGCGAATTAGATTGTGAATGTTATACAATCTATTACAGTCCAGTTAGTGGTTCATACTATTGTGTAAGTTAGTATGAAGGCTCTCACGCAGTTAGTTTTTTTTTTCTTCCCAAATTAAAGTTACATAATTAATATTTGTATAAAATTTCAATCCTATAATTTATCATTAATCAGTTTATATAATTACCTAAGTTTATTTTTAATTACCGAAAGATTATTTAAATTAGTATACTATCGATCTCGAATGTTTTCTTTGGTTAAATAAACGGGTTTGGTAACTTAACTTTACTGTTTTTATTTTCGTTATTCATAGTCGGTAAATACTAGGTAATATGAATTGTTGAATTACGTCGATGGAGGGAGGGTTGGGGAACTTGCAGGATTCCAGGGGGGGCCAAATAAGACATCTCGTGATGTTCACATGGTAAAAACCACTTGAGTGGATTGGTACTGGTTTCGTCTTGGTCATTTCGTATTTCTTTTTTTTGTCTCTTTCTTCTTCTTATTATTTATTTGATTTTGTTGCACATGATAATATTTAAGCTTTGTAACATAGTGGGGTTGCTGTCTAACGTACCCGCCCAGCCGGAGCTCCCGGAATTTAATATGAGCAAGCATGTGCAGGTTCAGCAGCCTGGGTTACAAAATTCCAATTATTAAATTGAAAGAAGGCTTTATTTTGAAAATATTCCTTACAGTGGTTTGAAGATATTGACGTACTGTAAAGAAACTTTAGGTTATTTTTAAAAATCACGGAGCACATCCATTAAAACTCTGATACTACAAAGATGCCGCACAATTGGGCATAACTATCAGATAGATGGCATGGCTACCACATCCCCAAAAAAGAGGAATCTAGAGAAGCCTCGAATTCCGGTCTTTCGATTAGTAAAAGCAGAACACATTAAGCGAGAAATAGGGTAAGATATTAATTGTGGTCAAGGGCACGGTGAACCAACCTTATGCTTGCTGCGTGGGTCATTTAATGAAATTTTCTTTTAATTGTTTTGATTTTTAAATGTGTGGTTGTGCCTCGCCTGACTGTAACCTAGGTTTAAGAGTGATTTTATTGACCGAAATCCAGAATTGAAGGCCATGTTTGTAAGAGATTTACAATTTTTCAGATATGCTCCAATGTTTCTGTGACAATCATGCCCAATTGCATGATATCTTCCAACTTTTGTACTAATTTGGCGGATGCATTGAGTACCCTCCTTGAAATCCCGATTTTGAATTGTTTCTTCTATACTCAGGTAATTTCCTTTCAAGCATTGCCAGATGCAAGTGATGTAGACCGAGATTCCAAACCGTCAAATCAAATGGTTGATCAAATTATTTCATCTACACTATTAAAATTAGTAAAAAATAGTTCGACTCTACAAAACCTATCATATTCTTCGAAAATTTTGTTAAAATTGAAGCCGTCCGGCAAACCGGCAAACTAAAATCCGTCCGTCAAATTATACAATTGGAGTATTTTCAATGAAATTATACCAATTTTAACAAAATTTTCGAAGAAGAACTATTTTTTACTAATTTTGATACTGTACATGATACAAGTGGGTCAAAAATTGGGTTTAACGATTACCTTACTCTATGTAAGAATTGACTATTGAATCGTGAAAAAAATTTAAAACAGATTGCACTACTTAGGTGGGAACCCATATGGGGAACCAGCGAGCCAGTAACAACTTTAAGTAAAAACGCGATATACAGAAAGTGCATGTTACTGACCAGCGAATCTTTAAGAACTTTCCGTTCAGTTCAGCTGTCACTTACCAAAGTGAAAATTAACGTGCCAACTGAAGGATATGTCAGAATACATCAAAATTTCCACAGTTCACTTTTCTTAAAAATAATAAATTTGGCTATTCACATTACAATTTTCATATATTGTATTTATCAGTTGTTATGGATTCGGTGGCCGATATGTCAAATCTTCTGCTTGAAAACAATTTCATCAAATTATTTAAGGATTCTTACCGATTCGCTGGTTCTATAGTTAGCTTTTAAAATTTCAAGATTGAAAATTTTGTTCAAATATTTTATGAAGGTTTTAATTTATCAATCTTTGACGTATCAATTACTTTTAATACTGAAAACGGAATTAAAAGTACTACTACGACTAGGATGGATTAAAAGTGCAGCCTATAGCAACACGTACATTTTTATAATAATAACAAAACCGCCAAATTTTATACCAAATAATACAATGGTATTGAAACAAACGACTTTTAATACGTTTGGAGAAACACACTTTTCTTCTCACAAACACTTGATGCTGAAACAGATGTGCAAAATTTTACATGCTTCGAAATTAGAATACAATATTTTAAATGGAATGAAGTACATGTATTACGCAAACCAAACCGAATTTTGCTTATTGCCTCACAGACAGAAATTCTGCACATGTGTCGCCAGCATTATGATTTTTGCATTTCTTACTTTTATTAATTTGTTTACTGAGATTATTATGATAATGTTATGGTGCCTTTACACTATGCGATTTGTATGCCAAATTTGGTGTACAACATTTTGCTGCGTGGGAATCGTGTAGTGCGAACGTCACGAAATCAAATTGCCTGTAAATTTCATTAAAATTTCAGCCAACCGCATTTTCATAAAATATGTGTACAATATTTTTGACAGCTACCTTAACCTAACCTATAACTATTCTAAAGTGAGAGTTTTGGCGGTTTTGAAAGTCCTGTTTAGCGTGTATATCATACCAGAAATCCCATTTTAGAAAACCGAAGATTTCTATATATAATTCGGACCACTGATTATCACACCAGAAATCCCATATATTCCGTTTATATAATAAAACATATTTTTCGGAGTATGATGATTGTGCAAAATTGTGCGTTACTAAACTGACCTTGAAAATAGTTTATATTGGCCAGAATGCACAAATGTGAAACTTGGTCAGAATTCTAACCACACTTTGTTTTAGTTCGAATGTTAATGAAAGGTGGGATTTCTGGAAATCGCTCGTTAACCTCTTCGAAAAATCACGATTTTGATCAATTGTGGATGTTCTATGGCCGACTCTGGCTAAAGTGTGATATGCACAAACGTGAAACTTGGCCAGAATACTAACCACACTTTGTTTTAATTCGAATGTTAATAAAATGTGGGATTTCTGGAAATCACTCATATAACCTCTTCGAAAAACCACGATTTTTATCAATTGTGGATGTTCTATGACCGCTTCTGGCTAAAGTGTGATATGCACAAATGTGAAACTTGGTCAAAATTCTAACCACACTTTGTTTTAATTCGAATGTTAATAAAAGGTGGGATTTCTGGAAATCGCCCATAACCTCTTCGAAAAACCATGATTTTTATCAATTGTGGATGTTCTATGGCCGCTTCTGGCTAAAGTGTGATATGCACAAATGTGAAACTTGGTCAAAATTCTAACCACACTTTGTTTTAATTCGAATGTTAATAAAATGTGGGATTTCTGGAAATCACTCATATAACCTCTTCGAAAAACCACGATTTTTATCAATTGTGGATGTTCTATGACCGCTTCTGGCTAAAGTGTGATATGCACAAATGTGAAACTTGGTCAAAATTCTAACCACACTTTGTTTTAATTCGAATGTTAATAAAAGGTGGGATTTCTGGAAATCGCCCATAACCTCTTCGAAAAACCATGATTTTTATCAATTGTGGATGTTCTATGGCCGCTTCTGGCTAAAGTGTGATATGCACAAATGTGAAACTTGGTCAAAATTCTAACCACACTTTGTTTTAATTCGAATGTTAATAAAATGTGGGATTTCTGGAAATCACTCATATAACCTCTTCGAAAAACCACGATTTTGATCAATTGTGGATGTTCTATGGCCGATTCTGGCCAATATAAACTATTTTCAAGGTCAGTTTAATAGCGCACAATTTTGCACAATCATCATACTCCGAAAAATATGTTTTATTATATAAACGGAATATATGGGATATCTGGTGTGATAATCACGTGAGAAATCCCATCCTATTTCCTAAAGTACACTATGCACAAATTTTCTAATTACAGGCACAAAATTGCACAATCCCAATAGTCCGAATTATATATAGAAATCTTGGGTTTTCTAAAATAGGATTTCTGGTGTGATGTACACCAGCTGTTTAGCAATGTAATTAGTGATTAAAATAAGAAATTTTATTATTTTTTGCACACACTATTAATAAATATTATTTTAGAGGTTTAAGTGACGCATGGAACAAAACTTGTGTGGAAAAACTCATTGAAACGTATGAGATACACGAAAATTTGTACAACACAAAAATTGGTTTATACCACAACAAACATGCATGAGAAGATTCTATTTTGCACGGTAAATATTTATAAAGTGTGAATTGCGTTCACAAAAGCAGATGTAAAAAAAAATAATAGTTTACTTAATAGTAATAGTTTAGCACTACGCTAAACAGAGAAAAGAAACTAATTGAAAATAGCCAGAGAAGTGGTTCAGGAAGAGATGATATTTACGACCGAAAAGTTTGGTGGTATAATCCTGTTAAATTTTTGGTATTCCATTTGCAGACTTGCACGTCCGAGTCACCAATCCCTTACCGCCGCAAGTAAGAACTATGGAAATATTTTAGGACCATTGAAGTATCACAAAAAATTAATCACGAATTTCAATAGCATACATCTTTGGTTTTAAGTTTATTAGCTCAAGATTGGTCATTTGAACGTTGGCTTGCCAATTACCACTTGCAATTTCTATAGTGGCAGTATTTTCATATTCAATGTGGGATCTCTTGATTCCTTCATGTTGTAATATAAAATTATTAAGGACACAGATGGCTAAGGTAATTTGTTTTACCTTTTGTAGTTCTAATTTTATTTCTTTTTAAAGAACCCGAAACCTAACTACACAAATAATCTAGGTACATACATACATATATTCACAAATTATAAATGGGTATTTTATTTGTTTTTTTTTTGGTTAAAGCCAGAATATTTTACAAACCTGTTCGTCAAACGATAATTTTAAATTTTCTCTTCTCTAGTGGAACGCTTTCCCATTGATTTCAACAATCGCGTTGTTAGCCCGAAACCTTCATCACTAATAAAAACATTTGGTAAACTTTGTGCTATGGTTTGGGAAAACAGCATATTCTGGAAAAGCGAATACATTTGCAACGATCCCACGACATAGCGAACTTTGGGCAAATACGCAACCGTTGCTGATTCTGCCATCACACCCAACATCAACTTAAATAAAATTATAATTTGCATCCTCTAAGGCCATAAGGACAATGCTGTGAAATCCCTTGTAGTTGTAATACATCGATTCGTCGTTGGTGCCCAACGAGTGCACCCAAACAGTTGGAAAAATCGTATTGCCTATAAAAACTTTCGGCCATAATTGCTAACCATTCGTCTTTGCTTTGCGATGTCTGAAATGATAAACAATAATAATTAAATAAAACAAGTACGTATTTAAGGGTAAAACACCGATGTGAAGTTAGCCCAGATTTTCATCCCAGGAAAAACAAATAATATCATCAGGCAGCACTAAAATTACAACGTTATCCCATCCCAACATTATTTCATAAGATATAATTTACTATAGCCCTGAAAAAAAAATTTATTTAATTTTATAACATATTTTGTTACAGAAAATAGCAAAAATTTAAATTTGCCATTATATTAGGAAATTATAGAAGCAAATACTGAATTTTAAAGAAAAGGGCATATAAGTTAGTACACTACCGGGATTTGGCAGGGATAATTTCTTTTTTTTTTTTTTTGGAAACTATCAGTATGCCTTTTGATTTGGCATAAGGTTGTCTAACCCAACTAATCATGTCAAGAAGATTTGCATGTTTAAATTGGCACTATAATTATTTAAATTATCATAGTAACCAAATTTCATGCAACTTGATGGGATTTGGCCTTGGGATGACCGGGATGTTTCTTTTCCGAAAACCATTGGAATGCCATTTGATTTGGCATTACATTATATAATTCCAATAATAATATCAAGAAGATTTGCATGTTGGCATTGGCGCTATAATTATTTAAATTACCATAGAACCAAAATTTCATGCAAATGGAAGCGATTAGGCCCTGGGATGATCGGGAAGTTCCTTTTCCGGAAACCATTGGAATGCCATTTGATTTGGCATTAAATTATCTAATTCCGTTATTAATATCAAGAAGATTTGCATGTTGGGGATTGGCGCTATAATTATTTAAATTAGCATACAACTAAAATTTTATACAACTGGAAGCGATTAGGCCCTGGAATGATCGGGATGTTTCTTCTCCGGAAACTATTTGATTTGGCATTACATTATCTAATTCTATTAATAATATCAAGAAGATTTGCATGTAGGTAGGGATTGGCGCTATAATTATTTAAATTAGCATAGAACTAAAATTTCATGCAAATGGAAGCGACTAGGCCCTGGGATGATCGGGAAGTTCCTTTTCCGAAAACCATTGGAATGCCATTTGATTTGGCATTACATTATCTAATTCCATTAATAATATCAAGACGAGTTGCATATTAGGATTGGCGCTATGATTATTTAAATTAGCATAGAACTAAAATTTCATACAAATGGAAGCGATTATGCCCTGGGATGATCGGGAAGTTTCCTTTCCGGAAACCATCAGAATGCCATTTGATTTGGCATTACATTATTCAATTCCAATAATAATATTAAGAAGATTTGCATGTTGGGATTGGCGCTATAATTATTGAAATTAGCATGGAACCAAAATTTCATAGAAATGGAAGCGATTAGGCCCTGGGATGGCCGGGATGTTTCTTTTCCGGACACCATCAGAATGCCATTTGGTTTAATATTACATTATCTAATTCCATTAATAATATCAAGATGATTTGCATGTTGAGATTGGCCCTATAATTATTTAAATTAGCATGTAACTAAAATTTCATACAAATGGAAGCGAATAGGCCCTGGAATGATAGGGCTGTTTCGTTTCCGGAAACTATCGGAATGCTATGATTTGGCATTACATTATCTAATTTCATTAATAATATCAAGACGATTTGCTTGTTGAGATTGGAGCTATAACTATTTAAGTTAGTGTAGTACTGAAATTTCATACAGCCACAATCTCAACATGCAAATCGTCTTGATATTTTTAATAGAATTAGAAAACGTAACGCCAATTACCGGAATTAGATAACGTAACGCAAAATGGCATACTGGAGGTTTCCGGAACAGAAACATCTCGGTCATCCCAGGACCAAATCGCTTCCATTTGTATGAAAAGTTTTATGCTAATTTAAATAATTATAGCGCCAATCCCTACATGCAAATCTTCTTGATATTATCAATAGAATTAGATAACGTAACGCCAAACCAAATGGCATACCGCAGGTTTCCGGAAAAGAAACATCCCAGTCATTCCAGGGCCTAATTGCTTCCATTTGTATGAAATTTTAGTTTTATGGTAATTTAAATAATTATAACGCCAATCCCAACCTGGAAATCTTCTTGATATTATTATTGGAATTAGATAATATAACGCCAAATCAAATGGCATTCCGATGGTTTCCGGAAAAGAAACATCCCGGTCATCCCAGGGCCTAATCGCTTCCATTTGTATGAAATTTCAGTACTACACTAACTTAAATAGTTATAGCGCCAATCTCAACATGCAAATAAGCTAGATATTATTATTGAAATTAGATAATGTCACGCCAAACCAAATGGCGTACCGACAGTTTCCGGAAAAGAAACATCTTGGTCATCCCAGGGCCAATTCCCATCTAGTTGCATGAAATTTTAGTACTATGTTATTTTAAATACTTATAGCGACAATCTCAACATGCAAATCATCTTGATATTATTAATGGAATTAGATAATGTAATACCAAACCAAATGGCATTCTGATGGTTTCCGGAAAAGAAACATCCCTATCATCCCAGGGCCTAATCGCTTCCATTTGTATGAAATTTTGGTTCTCTGCTAATTTAAATAATTATAGCGCCAATCTCAATATGCAAATCGTCTTGACAATATTAATGGAATTAGATAATGTAATGCCAAAACAAATGGGATTCCGATAGTTTCCGGAAAAGAAACATCCCGATCATTCCGTTCCATGCTAATTTAAATAATTATAACGCCAATCCCAAAATGCAAATCTTCTTGATGTCATTAATAGAATTAGATAATGTAATGCCAAATCAAATAACATTCCGATAGTTTCCGGAAAAGAACCATCCCGATCATTCCAGGGCCTAATCGCTTCCATTTGTATGAAATGTTAGTTCTTTGCTAATTTAAATAATTATAGCGCCAATCTCAAAATGCAAATCGTCTTGATATTATTAATGGAATTAGATAATGTAATACCAAACCAAATGCCATTCTGATGGTTTCCGGAAAAGAAACATCCCCGGTCATTCCAGGGCCTAATCGCTTCCATTTGTATGAAATTTTGGTTCTATGCTAATTTAAATAATTATAGCGCCAATCTCAACATGCAAATCGTTTTGATATTATTAATGGAATTAGATAATGTAATGCCACACCAAATGGCGTACCGATAGTTTCCAGAAAAGAAACATCCAGATTAATTCCCGGTAGTATTCTATCTTAAAGGCCTTTTTCTTTAAAATTTATTGTTTTCTTCTATATATGGTATTCCTGTATAATGTCAGATTTTAATTTTTGCGATTTTCTTTAATAAAATATGTTATAAAATGAAATAAAAGATATTTTCTGGGCTAGAGTAAATTATTTCATATGAAATAATGTTGGGCTGGGATAACGTTGTAATTTTAGTGTTGCCTGATGATATTTTTTTTTCTGGGATGAAAGTCTGGGCTAACTTCACATACATGGGTAAAACTAAAATACCTTAAATACGTACTTGTAAAATACCTTGAATAATCCCCATTTACAGTCTCGTAAATTACAGTTATTGTTTCTGAAACAATCGGTGATATAGCCGGAACCAAAATCCTGAAAGCAGGACTTAATGTTGAAAAATTTTCACTAGTGGTGAGGTATTGCAAAGGTAGCTGTAATCTAGAAATATATTTTTATCTGTAGATATGCTTCAATGACATATCAAATTTATACCTAAAACTGTGTCTTAACGGACGAGGAAATCTTTCTTGCAAAATTTTTAAACGTTTTAGGATCTTCTAGTCTTAGTTCATTAAAAACGAGACTTTGGATATCTTTTTCTCCAAAATCCCGTCTCTGTAGCCAACCCACATCGTCCATCGTTTTCATAATTCCAATCGTATTAGTGCATAATCCGATTAAAATTAAATTTGTTTGATTTTCCATTCTGAATAAGTAGAAAATTAAACCACTATTCTAGTTTTTTTTTGCCAGCTCATTCAATTTTTAGTTGTACGGTGTAGCCAACGAAAAATTCAAATCTCATGAAAATTTTATACGATTTATTTCTCCTGCTGTACAATAGGTATTCCATAAAAATTGCATAGTGTAGAGGCACCTTTATGCTTATATACTTTAATCTAAACTTGTTTTTAACTCTTTTATTTTAAAAATCAGTGTATTTTTCGTCAATTAATTTAATTCAGTCGCTCGCTCGCTCAACAACTAAACAATTACATTCGCTGGAAACCCCTCATTTTTATTTACTTATAGGTAGAACAATCTACTATTTTTGTTTAATTCGATTACAATTGTATTTCCCTTATCTTGAGAAAAAAAAAATCCGAAGATTCCGTTAATATACAAAGAAATAGCTTCTATTTCTGTTTCTCATACCTTTCATTTAAGTTGTCACAAATTGATTTATCAGCATTATTACAAAATTAAATACAGATAATTTATTTAAATTTTTTCTGCCACTTTGATTTCAAGCCAAAGTAGAAAATATCTATTCATTTAAATATCTACGTAGCGCATCTTTTATAAAACGAAGAAAATAGCAAAGTAGAAAAAAATCTTTTATTATTAAATAAATATAATAGATTGAATTAATTTTGTGTAAAATATTCACAAAGTAAAATCGGCAAATATGTCTATATGTATGTATATTCACCTTCGTCAGGGTATTTTTTGCAGGGCGATCGTTTTTATTTTATCGTATATTCGCTGTTTTGTTTTTTTTTTATGTATATAGAAACAGCCTCACACCGGCTTTGTATATTAAACAAAAAATTTCTCCTCATTTCATTTGGATCCAGACATAAAAAAGTAAAAGATGCCATTCTCATTTAATTGAATTTGTTTAGTCAAATTATTTTGTAAAGCGTACAGAGCTTTAACAATTCAAAAATTTATATTTTCAATAACAAAATTTTTTTTGGTAGGACGAATAATGGATCGTGTTATTTGGAATTTCAATACATTTAATTAAGTCATTAAACCAGGCGGTAATTGTGATGAATTAATCATCTTTTGTTATTTGGTGTTAATTTTTATATATGTTATAAAAATAAATAAGAAAAACGAAAATTAATATGATTTAAAACGACGTGAAAAGGCGTTGTTATATTAACTTAATCTTCGATTACATCGCAGGTTATAAAATTGTTAATTACTTAATACTCGTATGTCACGCTGTTTTATTTGTTTATTTTTCAGCTGGACTGACCTCACTGCGTATTGTAACAGACAGAAGGACTCCCACCCAAATTATGATTTATTTTGATACTTACATAATTATTTGATTAGGTCATCGTAACTTAAGATTATCTAAATTTATTTATAACGAACATTAACATAAACAAATCGATAAATTAAATAGCTTCATTTTTCGCAAAACATTAAGTTACTTTTTCAGAAGTGGCAACCTTTCAGCTAATATTCGTACAATATGAATCTGTTTAAGTTGAATAAGAAATGTCTTTCACAAATTATTCATTTATATACCAGAATTTCCATGAATCCGATATGTTAAAATCGAAAACAATAAATAATTTATATGTTAAGATTACCATTTAAAAATATCTTTATTATTAACACCATTCGCACACAAATATTTACACAAAATTAACTTTATGAGTAAACCCGCAAATAAATCAATAAACGTTAAACAAAACAATCACACATCAAATAGAAATATTTTTTTTACGAAACAAACGTTTATAAAATGGATTACGTAATTCTCTAAATTCTACTCGTGCTACTTAAATTTTATATGGAACATAAAATAAAAGAAAATATTGTACTACATGTACGTTTAGCATTTATTCATCCAAAAATTCCAAATAAATATGTTTTTCATTTACTTATCCATATTTTTGTTTTTCTATTGATCTGTTTGTTGTTCTCTATATTACTTTACATAGTTACTGCTGCGGTGGAGTGCGGTTTAATCAGATAATAAATTAAAATACCGATTGGATAACAACAACAACTAACCCAGTTTTCATTTAATAAACGTTCAGTATTTAGTGTATATAACTTAAAATTTATACCGTAAAGTATAAATATTATAAAACAAATGCCATTTATAATTTAATTCAATATTGATAACATAATGTGACAAAAGGTGTTAATTAATAAAATAAAATCTCATTCTTTAAAATAATAATAATAATTTCAGTCTTTTTTTTTTTTTTTTGTACATAAATTTACTTTGCTGATGGCAATGGCAATATGATGATGATGATGATGATTGTTTTTTCTGCTGCTACTCTTCTTATTTTTCTCCTCGTCGTTTTCGCTGTGGAACAGAAACGTTTTTTTTTTTAAATACACACATTTATTTTTTATTCATTGTGTATTGTAATGTTGATGATGATGTTGATGAACACAGAGAAAAAAAATCAATAAATGCGCAGACATACTGGTTAACTATTTTGACTAAAGAAGGAAAGAGGCATTCCATGTTTAGTATTGTTTACTCCTTGTAGATAAAAGGAATAAAACGAGATAAAAAATGGAAATGGTTGTTCAGCAATAGTAGAGCAGAGCAGCAGAAATACAATTTTAAATAAAGGGCCATGACGTTTTGAATACAAAACTTAAATTTGGATAAATTTGTGTACATACATATATTTATCAATATTATACTTAGGTACGCATCTAGATAAAAGAATTACATAAGTTTAGTTATTTAACCGTCAGAAAAAAAATGTATGTACATTATGACTATACATACTATATAAATATATGGTAAACTCGTATTTTATGCACTAAGAAGGATAAAAATTAATAATGTAATCGTTTAACCACGAAACGTTTCATTGACGTAAATGTTTTCCATTATTTAAGGTGATTTTTAATGATTTTCAAATAAAAAGAAAACAATAAAAATTTAATTTTCATGATTTAAAGTAATTATTGCGTTGAAGGTGAGGTGGGGCCCAATTTATTATGTTATTTCGTCTAAAATTGTGTAGTATTACGTAATTTTATTTTCAATCTTTTTACATTATTTACAGGTTTTTAAAAACGTTTGGCAATTTAAGTCACTGTCTAGTCTTCACTTTGGTAATTTGCCAAAAGGTTTGATTAAACTTTTAATAAGATGAATTAGTCTGACGTCATTTTAGATATCTACCCCAAGTTCTTCCTTAATTTTGCGTTGGCGTCTCTCCTAAATAAAATTCACAAAATTCTTATCGCAAGCATTTTAATATATTTACATAGCTACAGTTTTGTTTATTTGCGTTTCTATATTTGATAACTACTCACTGATTCTTTTCTATTTCTCGAATATCAGCTTGAAATTTTAGTATCATGTGTTTTTTAATTTCTTGTTTTAAGAGATACCAAATACCGAGATACTCTCAAAGTAGTTAACATTTTAGTTTTAAAATCGTTCAATACGTGTTGTGAAATTTATATGGAAATGTTCTATTGTTTAACATAAAGACGATTCATTTTTTGATTAGAATAAATTTGAACCCAATTTTAATCTAAAGTATTGAGAAAATTTTCATCTTCTAGTTCCATACCTTTAGATCTGCGATGTTGATCGTTTGTTTGTTTTTAAATTTGCTCAGGTCAGATCTCCCCAAAAATTTCCAGAGACCACTCAGGGGAGGTTCTGGAGGATTGAATAAAGTGTACATAATTAAATTAGATTTATAAATTAAATAATAAAAAAAAGCATAATTATATAAATCAAAGTTTAATAATTAAATTAGATTAAATGAAAGTTATTAAATAAAGAGTAGTAAAAAGAAGATGAAGGATACATATAAATAATAAAAGTTTTGAAATTAAATATAAATTTATAATTCATAATTTTTTTTTTTTTTTAAATAAATTATATAATATTCATAAATCTTAATATTATAATATATAAAGAAAATACGGATACAAATAAAATGAAATGATTCCAAAAGAAAAATCATTGTGTGAAAAAGAGTCAATAAAAATTAAATGTAGTCTTAATTCATCTTAATTTAAATTTGTTGTTAACTGTATGACCCGAGATTAATCTGTAAATTAACCTGGTTTGACAAGATGTAAAATTAGAGTCTTTGAATAGGAAAGATGATCTTGGAGAAGGACAAATTGGTTTATAAAAATGACCGGATGAATTACACATTGATGTGTAGATTTCCTTCCACTTATTATTTATAGATCTGGAGATATCACTAAATGTCTGGTCTGTGAGAGTAGGTTCATTATCAAGAAAGTGAGTAGGAGAAAAAACTGCTGTTTTTGCTAAACCATCTACTATAGTATTTCCTTTTAAGCCACAATGACCCGGGAACCAATGAATGACAAAATTTTTAATTTGGTTATGGCCGATAGTATCAATAATTTGATTTTCATAGTGTCTATTTGTATAGTGTAATAGAGCTGTTTTTAATGAAATACAAGAACTTTGAGAGTCAGTAATAATGATAATATTATTGTTTTTGATGATTAGTGATATGGTAATTCCAATTTTAATAGCAATGGTTTCGATATTTTTAATATATGTAGGGTTATTTAGTTGGATGGCAAATTTCCAATTTTTATCCTCAACGAAAATTCCAATTCCTGGTTTATTGTTAATTAAGGTGCCATCTGTGTAAATTTTTGCGAAGTTATTATATTTATTAATTTCAGCCATAGATAATAGATTATAATGCCAAAATTAGTGGGAGAAGTTTGTTTTATATGAAAAGGTTTAATTTTGGAAAAAAAAGTATAATTCGAATATAAGTCATTAAGTTTATGAAGAGATCTATTGTTTTTAATGTCGTTACCGATTTTGGAATTATTATATAAATTTTTTGTAATATAAATTAGTGTTTTAATAAAATCTAGATCTGAAGATGTTTCTAGGGATTCAGATAAAATAGCTGGAATTGGAGTAGTTCTTAAGAAGCCTAGACAAGCTCTCAGACAAGCATTTTTAATAGATTGACAGATATTAATATCTTTTTTATATTTAGTGTCTGTAAAAACATATGTGTATTCAAGTTTTGATTTAACTATTGCTTTAAAAATATTGATCATTGTTTCAGGATTTACACCTCCATTAAAATGGGTGAGATTTTTAAGTAAGTTAATGGAATTGGAAATATTTGCTTTTAAGTTTGTGTAATGATTTGATAATGAAAGTCTATTTGTTAAAGTTGTACCCAGTATCTTAGTAATTAATCTTTCTTTTATATAGATATTATTAATTTTTAAATTTAGAGATTTGGAATTATTTTTATTAGTGAATAGTCTTAAAAAATGAGATTTATCAGTGTTAATTTGTAGTTTTAAAGATTGTAATTTATCAGTTAATGAGAGTAAAGTAGAATCTGTTATTAATTGTAAGTTATCATGATTATCAGCAGAAATTACAATGCAAATATCATCGCCATAAGTATTGGAAAATTTTTGTATAGGGGTTATTAAGGTCGTGTAAAGAAATGGTATATATATATTAAAAAGGGTAGGACTCAAACAGGTACCCTGAGGAATGCCTTTATTAGTGTAATGAATGGAAGCTTGGATTGATATTTTGAATAGAAATAATTCTATTTGTAAGAAATTGAGAAATCCAATGTGTAATGTTACTAGGGAAATTGAAGTTTTTAAAGGTGTTTAATAAAATATTTTTATCTACATTATCAAAAGCTTTGGAAATGTCAATATTAACTAAAACGATTTTTTTTTTTTGTTGTTTGAGGGAATTGATGAAATTAAACATTTCTACAAAATAGTCAGTGATACTTTTATTTTTTCTAAAACCAAAATTGTAATAGTTAAGAATACTATGGGAGATTAGATGATCATTAATTCGTTTTAAAATGAGTTTATTGAAGATTTTTGAAAAAATAGGTAACAGGCAAATAGGACGGTAGTTAATAATGTTTCTATCATCTCTCCCCTTTTTCAAAATGGCGATTGTGTATGACGTTTTCCATTTTGTAGGGTAAATTTGATTTTGCCAGATGTTGTTGAAATAATTTGTAATAATATTGATTAGGTTAGGATTAGAGGAAACTAATCGTATGATGATTTTATATGAGATTTTATCATATCCTGGAGCAGTATTATTGGAATTTTTAATAATATCAAGAATTTCAATGTTATTAAATTCCGCGGGATTAATATTAGGATTGAGGTTATTAGAGAGATTAGGAGGGGATTCAAAGGAGAAATGAAAATTGTAATTTAGAAAATTATTAGCTAGTATGGAATCTTCTAGAATTCTGTAGTTGGATTGTTTTTTATTTTTAATTTTATTGATGTTGTTCCAGAGATCAGAATTATTGATTTTATGATTGATGCTTATTAAAAAAATATTCCAAGATTTTTTCTTTTCCCTTCTGATTGTTAATTTAAGTTTTTGTATAGATTTTTTTAGTTCAATAGCGGTAAAAATGTTTTTGTTTAAATTATAAATTAGTTGTTTGTGTTTTTTAATCTTCCATAGTCTTTGTATAAGATCGTTTCACCAAGGTTTAGGTTTAAAAGTATTTTTACTAGTGATAATAGAAGTGTTTTCAGAAATTAATTTTTCTAGGTGTTCTTTAACATTGCATTAATCATCAATAGAATTTAGATTTGTGACCAGTTTGTGAATAGTTTTTTTTGATAATAAGTTAGTTTAAAGTCAATAAGTATTGGGAGATGGTCACTTCCTAAATTAATGGTATCAATTCTCCATGATAGTTTTTCAATTAGATTGATTGAACACAAAGTAATGTCCAGTGCTGCAGAACTATCCAATGAACTATCCCAAAGACTATTATGAATATTTATGTCTCCCGCTATTAAACAGTTATCTAGGTTCTGAGTAATAAAATTTTCAAATTCATTAATGATTTCCTGAGGTCTAATAACAGAATTATTATAAAAAGATAAGATATTAAAATTAATGTTTTAAATTTGACGTTAACTTTGAAAGCTTGAAAACGGTTGTAATGAAAATTTAAATCAACAATTCTCCAAGAAATTTGTTTATGTATTAAAAAACCTACACCGCCAAAACCATTCGGTCTGTCATCAGTAACAAGATTGTAATTGTTAAAAGTCAAATTGCTATTTGGATTTGTCCAGATTTCAGATAGAATAACGATATCAATATGATTGGATTGTATATAATGGTCTACGAATGTTAATTTGTAAAATTTTTAAGGGCAACATAATGGAAGGATAAAATGAAAACAAAAACTGGAAAAAGAAAAAGTTTAATAAATTTATTTAATTTAATTTTGAGTGAGTCCAAATTAGCCGGGTTTTTATTAAAGTCATCGGATTTATTTATAAGTGATTTGACGTCATTAAAAATAGAATCTCTTTCATTTATTTGATTTTTTAAGTCGTTTACTAATTTATTTAGGATTTGAATTTTTCTAGCATCAGAGTTCTTTAAGTTGTTATTGGGCCAGGCTTGATTTTCAACACCGATATCATTAGTGAAATCTATTTGTTTAGGGACTTTTTGTTGGCTACCATAAAGGTGGCTTTTGGATTCTCTGAAACTAGATTTATTTAAAATCATATGTTCCCTAATACAAATTCAAACAATTCTGTCTATATCTTTCATTGAATCTTAAAAAGTTAGCAACGTGACCCATTCCACAAAATTTACAAGACTCTTTCATGTCACAATCGTGTTCGTGTTCGCCCTCGATAGTTCTTGCACACGTTGTAATTCAGACATTTTTTACAAAATAAGGGATTAGGTATGAAATACTCTAACTTTAATAAGACACTGTCATACAAAATGACTTTGTATGGAATAATTCCAGACTCGAATGTAAGTTTAACCAATTCAAGATCCTCAGCTGTTTTTGTGACATTATTCCATTTTGTCATCCTTTCTATTTTTGAGATAGGGTATTTAGATCTAATATTTTCTTGAATTTCTTCATTAGAAAGTCCGATAGGAATGTTCCTGATTATGCCGATAGAGGATGTGAAATTTTTAGGTATAAATGTCGTATAATTATCAAATTGTTTAAAGATATCTAATTTGACACAATTATTTGCGTCTTCAAAATTATTAAAGATAACCTTTGCCACATTTTTGCTAACGCTTGAGTTATTTTTGACATTTTTGAAATTGTTTATTTTAAGTGATTTACCTAAGTAAACAATATTAAAATTCTCTTTACTGACAAATACAGTAAATGGGCCATTATCCCGATCTAATCGGATCTAATCGGTTATATAAATTAATTTTTTCTGCAGTAACCGGCGTCATATTTGAATTATTCGATGAATCAACAGATAAAGTTGAAGAAGATGATGTGGGAGCTATTACTTTATTTTTCGAATCTGCTACGTGAATTTTATTATTATTATTATTAAGTTTCCTTTTATTTACCATATTGGGACTATTATCAAATTCACCGTTTACTATTATTTCATTATTAAAAACGATTTTTGATTTTTTAGTATTTATTTCATCTTCAATATCAGAGAAATCAGTAGAAGTAAATGGCGGAGGTACAAAGTACTGCGTACTTTGTCCCTCCTTGCTTGTGTTACGTGGATTTATTATTTTGTGGATAGAAAAAAGACTATGAAAAGACTTACCCGACTGATAAAAACAAACAAATCAAAAATAAACTATTAAAATATAATTAAATGAAATACAAATTAATTAAAATCAAAAGAAAATAATAAAATTTATAAAACACTTCACTAAAAAGAGACGCTCAACAATAAAGTTTCGAGAAAGAAATTGATGTTGATCGTTCCCAGAAACATTTTTAAATTTTGTTTTATTAGATTTTAGATGATCAATTGTTGAATGATCTTGTCACTTTGGCAGCCAATAAAAATACAGTCAACTATATCTTGACTTTAAAGAGACCATCCAAGACAGAGAATTGTCGAAATAAAGGGAGAATTTTGTTAAAGTGAAAAAGTTGTTTATACTAATGGTAATAAAATCATTGACTTAATTTTTGTGCAGTCCAGCCAATGTTTAAATAAATATAAATATGTTTATAAATATTTTCTTGTTATTTAAGAACTTTTAATTTTAAAAATTTTTTAACCTCGTTTGAAAGATTGATGGTGAAACTTCTTCCATTAGAATCGAAGTACAATTTAAAAATTTCAGAATCTTGTTTATGGCTTGCCCATCTACCTGTTCAGGCGAGGATTCTGTTTCTAATTCCATTTCTTTCGTGAAAGTAACTGTTTCATCCTCTTTTTCAATGACCACTGCTTCGATAGTATCTGAATCTGAAAATATTCCACAAACGAGCACACCATTATCCACATCACGAGCACAACATGATCCAATCAACACCTTCGTGAAGTTGGCCCAAAATTCTATCCCAAAAAATTATGATAGTTAACGTTGGCAACACCACTTCAAATCTTATGAAACAAAGTAAACTATCATGAGAGTAAAATAATAGACCATGTAATGTCACGATAGATTTCTATAATAAATTTTGATAGGTTTTTTTTTTAAATAGGTAAATACATTTTACAGAATGCTAAAAATTATGGCACCATAAGTTCATAAGTTATTTTATTTCACCGCTTCCTATTTGAATTTATATTAACAAACAAAAAAAATAATAATAATCCAATTTATAATGTCAGCCCAAATAAATTTCTATCATGATAGAAAAATTTATCACGACAGACTCTCAGCCCAAAAATAAAACTATCATGGGAAAGGAAACATACTAGAATAACTAAGCAGAACTTTGTAAATTTTCGCAATGCAACTGAGTATTTTCTCAAGTACTGTGTTGTTGGCACCAATCTCCTGATGATTTTTTATTAGGCCTATCAATTGTTAGTACTCCGGAACATTTTCAGAATTTTGTGATGGGGATAGCACGGTCAAATATGGCTGGAAATCCTTGTAAGCCGTATTTAATTTGATTTTTGCAATTCTGAAAATGTTTTAGAGTACTCACAATTGATAGGCCTAATAAAAAATCATCAGGAGATTGGTGCCAACAACACAGTACTTGAGAAAATACTCAGTAGAATTGCGAAAATCAAATTAAATACGACTCACAAGGATTTTCGGCCATATTAGACCTTGCTATCCCCATTACAAAATTCTGAAAATGTTCCAGAGTACTAACAATTGATAGGCCTAATAAAAAATCATCAGGAGATTGGTGCCAACGACACAGTACTTGAGAAAATACTCAGTTGCATTGCGAAAATCAAATTAAATACGACTCACAAGGATTTCCGGCCATATTTAACCATGCTATCCCCATCACAAAATTCTGAAAATGTTCCAGAATACTAACAATTGATAGGCCTAATAAAAAATCATCAGGAGATTGGTGCCAACAACACAGTACTTGAGAAAATGCTCAGTTGCATTGCGAAAATCAAATTAAATACGACTCACAAGGTTTTCCAGCCATATTTGACCATGCTATCCCCATCACAAAATTCTGAAAATGTTCCAGAATACTAACAATTGATAGGCCTAATAAAAAATCATCAGGAGATTGGTAGCAACAACACAGTACTTGAGAAAATACTCAGTTGCATTGCGAAAATCAAATTAAATACGACTCACAAGGTTTTCCAGCCATATTTGACCATGCTACTCCCATCACAAAATTCTGAAAATGTTCCAGAGAACACATAATTGATAGACCTAATAAAAAATCATCAGGAGATTGGTGCCAACAATACAGTACTTGAGAAAATACTCGGTAGATTTGCGAAAATCAAATTAAATACGACTCACAAGGATTTCCGGCCATATTTGACCATGCTATCTATCCCCATCACAAAATTCTGAAAATGTTCCAGAGTACACACAATTGATAGGCCTAATAAAAAATCGTCAGGAGATTGGTGCCAACAACACAGTTCTTGAGAAAATACTCAGTAGAATTGCGAAAATTTACAAAGTTCTCCTTTGTTATTCTAGTGTGTTTCCTTTCCAATGATAGTTTTATTTTTGGGCTGAGAGTCTGTCGTTATAAATTTTGCTATCATGATAGAAATTTTTTGGGGCTGACATTATTAACTGTGTGACGTGTTATACATCTTTTTTTGGGCTGACACCAAAGTATGAGGAATTTTTTTTTTTTTTTAGGCTGACATATTAAATTTTATCACGATATACCTTTTTTTGGGCTGACATTGAATCATGAAGAAAAATTTTATTTTAGTGTTACCCCTGCGTTTTTTTGGGGTGAATTTTGGGCCAACTTCACATACATCTCATCGACCGAAAACTTTGTTCCATCTGCTGAATTTCACTGTTAAATTTCTTGTTTTCTAGAATTCTTTGTTTAAGTACATTCAATGCAATATTGTTTTCATCATGTAGTATGAAACGAGCCTTTTGAAAACAATGCTGAATTGTTGAGGGCTTTACTTTTGTTGAACATATATTCGCCAAAATATTGATTGCAGTCAAGATCATAATGTCGTCGTCATTGCGATCGCTCGAAACATTTTCCATTTACTTTTTACGCACCAATTGGTCTCTAATATTTTTGATTATTTCAAGATCAAGAGGTTATCAAACAGACGTTTTATTTGGCGGTAAACACTGTAAATTAGTGGATTTTCATTTCATTTGCAAGTTTTTAGGATGTGCCGCGCAATTATGTAGAATCTTTCTTGTGTCTAAAATCGCTTAATCTCTCCTCATCATTTTTACTTTTTCCGATGACAAGTAAAGGCAACTTCTCAATCCCGATCATATTACATGCAACCATTACAGTAAGACGCTGCTTCGAATACTTGCCTCCATGACATGTTCCTTTTTCAAAGCGTAAGTTTTTTGTTGTGGGATTTGTGGATGTAAATAGTGCTATCTCGTCAGCATTAAACCCATGTTCTGCAGCTTACTTTTTAATGATATAAGGAAATTATTTGTTAAAGTAGCGTCCAACATCACAGCTTTCACCAAAAATACATCACTTGCTTTAAAATTATTAATTTTCAGTGTTTCTGCATATAATTTTGCCTTCGGTTTAATAATTCGATCAGGAGAGTGGAAGATTATGCGCCCCGGATTGTTGGATGAACTGCTCCATTGCACGCTCCAAATTTTCGTCCAAATTTATTATTTTTAATAACTGTCGACACTGAATTTCAAATTTTGTTGCAGTGTCTTTTATAAATACACCACAATCGAATTTCTCAATAACTTTTAATTTTTGTTCAATTGTTAATTTTTTATATTTTTCAATAACGACATTTAATATGTTAAATTTTTTATAAAATTCTGTTAATTAAGTAAGTAATCACCGAATTATCATTAACGTTACATTTCTCTTTATTTCTGCCGAACGGTAAAAACTGAGGTCGAAATATGGAACAGAATTCAAAAGAAAACGTAAAATAGAGTTATAAAATTATCGAGAAAAGGAATGGAAGTTATATGAAAAATTGAAGGGACCGAAAAAATATCGAGAAATGGATAAAATCAAGTTATAGAGAGTTTACTATATTCCAGCTTCCAGTACGTAAAAATATAAGGGTTATCCACGTCACGAACCATTTTGACAAAATCTATTTAGGATATAATCCACTTTTGACTTTTCTGAGAAACTCTAAGAACAAATTGTACGGTATATTTTGGTGAAGGCGAATTTTAATTTTGAAAGGCGTTCTGAGAAAAAAAAATTTCTTTATAATTGTCATACTAAAATCAATGATGGGTTTTAACATTCAACAAAAGTGGATTTTTCTCAAAGGGGTTCCAAAATAAAAAACTTTATTAGAATTCCTCTCGAATTTTAAATAAAATATGAACAGAATTTATACGTTCTAAGTGGTTAAAGGAAGTTTCTTGAAATATAGTTAAGAATATAAATAAATGTCTCATTTTGCAAGTAAAATTGGGAGGTATCAATTGTTTATTGTTTAATAATATCGTAAAGAGAAAATCAGAAAAAATTCTAAAAATTACAATATTTGAAAGACAAATGTGTAAATTTGTCCTCCCATAACTTTTTAGCACCTCCAATGTTAGCTTAATTTTACTCCTTTTGTTTTCAAAATTCTCAGCATTATTTAATTTGTTTAAGGTTTAAGGATTATTAAATTGTGTTTAGTTAAATATCTTTCATAATAAATAATGGATTATAATAATCACAAAATTAAAAACATAGTAAACTTACTTTAAGTTATTTTAAGTTTGGTTTTGGACTCATGTCCTCGATTATAACAAACACATTAATGTAACATTTTTGTAAGCCAGTTTATCACAAAATTGGTAGAAAAAAAGTAAAGTGAAAGCATTAACAATTTTGAAGACACAATTTCCATTTCAACAAGACTGTCTTCCCCAAAGCAGGATGTTTTAACATTAACACGCGCTGTCAATAATTAATAATCTGTCAATTTGTCTTCCGTATGATTTATATTAATATTGGTCTGTGGATACGAACACAAATTTCTTTACTTTTATCATTATTAATATTTCTGGGAAAAAGTAGTATATTGTAAAACAAGTGCGGAGGGAGCCTCGTTGCACGGAGCACGAGCGACTTAGAGGTCTCCAATCATTTGAGCTTTGCAATGGTTCCTTCCGCTAGCGTGTTTCATGCTCTTTTTACAACGAAATTGAAGAATTGTTCATAATTAAAAACAATTACAACAATTTTCAACATTTCCCCAAGTAGGGGTTGCTTTCTCGTAGCAAGTGTCAGGTTCAATTTATTGAAGCAAAGAAATAAGGGTAAGGGTAATAAACCATTTTTTGCTCAAATACGCTGAAGCCGCCTTTCCTCCAAACTGGATCTTCCAGTAATGATCCCAAACCTAAGTCGACGAAGCCGAAATTTTGAAGTAGCCAGCTCAAAAACCCGTTCTAAGACATGAAGTTAATGCGTTAACTGCGCCAAAAAAGTTTGGAATAAAGAAAAATTACGGAGTGTATTCACTGGGAAATAGTTGGGTGCACCGATAGACCACCGGTACAACGAAAGAGTGCAAAAAAGTGCTACAGAGCCTAGTTGAAATAGAAAAAGATTGACCTTCAAAAATAAGACTCCAGTAGAAAATAATGTCCTATTTATTTGAACAATCTTATACAATTTATCACATTTATTGTTTGTACCACTGAACCCTCTAATGTAAATTTACTGAGAGATTTTTGATTTGGTGTTACATTGCCTGCGGACCAATGTGTTTAGATTATTAATTGTTTATATTTCTTCGAATTGAATTGGCGAAAAATTAATAAAAGCGTATTTAAAAGGAACTTTTGATTTACACGAAAATTCATTCGCAGTCCTAGTTAAAAATCCAAAAATAAAATAATCCCAAAAATCAAGTTTTTTAAAAATATCAAATTTTTGAAGAATTGTTTTAATTTGATTTATTATACCTTAGAAATTGACGATTTATTGAAATTCTAACATTAACATTTTTCAAAAATTTCTGTTTTTTAATTCACATACTAAAGTAGAAAAAGCCACTTAGCATTGGACAGTGTCGTCACATATTAAAATAAAAAAAAACTCCTCAAAGCTGCTAGCATTGGTCCACGGTGCGCAAGGCTGACAAGAAATTATGTAGCAGCCTTTTATTTTCTTACTGTACTTAACAAAAACTAAGCAGTCAAGAAAAATTTTGGGGCGACAAACATTAGCATCAAAAATAATAAACTGGCAACACAAATAATATTTTGAAACAAACATTTGAAAATACAAAAAAATTATTTTTGAACGATATAATTAAATATTCTGGGTACACATTGTGCATCAAAATTAAAATATGGCAACAAATATAATATTTTGAAACAAACAAAATGGAATAAATAATTGTTAGTAACACAAAAAAAAAAATATTTAACCGATACAAATTATTTAACATTTGTCCTGTGTCTGCAAGGTTGACGAAAAGCAGTTTTAAAAATAAATCTCCATTTTCCAGAATATTTTAAAACAAATTTCAATTTTTTAAATTTATTATTTTTGTCGCTCGAAATGTTTACTTCGATGCCCAAAATTAATTTTTTGTGTTCCCTATTTCCTTCTAATAATTGCAACAAATTATAAATATTACCAATTTATTATATTTTGTTCCAAAAAACTATTTTTTGTGATGCCAAGAATTTTTGTTTGTTGCTTATTATATTGTGCTATTTTAAAAACATTTTGTGCCTTAAATATTAATTGTTTTGTTGCCGGTTTATTGCCAGCCAATATGTCCAGTTCCCTTACATAACAATAAAGAGATTATTCATGTTTTAATGAAAATTGCGATCACATGGTCGCAAGAATATTACGTTTGCCTACGAAAATTGATTTAGTTTGTAAAACGAACTTTGGCAAAGTGGGATCCGTATGACGTAAACAAGCTAATTCTATAATATTGAACCTAATATTTTTAGTTCCGCAGTTAGGGTTGAATAAGGGATTGAAACAATAATATCACTTTTTTGTTTAGCTACTTGCAAGTTGAGTTACCGCATGCGATTATTAATATTTAAAAAACATTTAACTATAATATATTGTTTTCAGATAAATCCCAACCAAAAACCCATAATCTCACCTCCGAATAATTGGTTAAAAGTAAAATAAGAAAATCAATAAATAAACTTTAAACGTTTCTAATTATAATATAGAGAACTGTATAATAATTTCGTAAAATAAAGAAGAGCGTAATCTAATACCGTAGAGCAGTAATAAGGGTGAGGGTAAACAATGGCATTTGAGGTATGTGAGTACGGGTAAAGTACCTACATATAATAAGATTAGGGTGCCTAACCGTCTTATTTATTTAATAACAATGTTTGTGACTAAGTATATTTCTGGCCGTTTATTTTATTACATCTAATGATAATATATCGATTATAAAGTTCAACCCGTATGGTTTTATGTTTATACTAATAAAACAAAATCATGTTTAACATAGACTCCATTTACCATAATAACCATTTTATGCTTAATTAATTAAAAATAAAAGTTGTTTTTCTTTTTTATTTCACACCAGTTAAACAAACATTGAATTAATATCAAAAATTAATTAATATCATCTTCTAGAAAAAGAAAGTTAAGATGTTAAGCTAGTGTTTTAGTTTAGGCTTATCACAAAGTATTACATTAGAATACAACAACAAAATCATGTTATATTATTATGTACAAAATTTGTATTGGTTGTGTAATATTCCGCAGTTCTCAACATATATCTATCGTTATAATGTACATACAGTTTCTGTTCAGTTAACTACAATAAAGAATAAATCTTCAATTTATCACATTCTACATCTTTTCATCATCAAAAACGTTTTCTTAATTTTTTTCCGTTTGGTTTTGTTTTTGTTTTGTTGTTAAAGCAGCAGAAGTACAAAGAAGTATATAATAACAATAATAATAAAATAAAATAAAAATTCTTTTTTAGTACTATTACTTTATCATAAAAAAAATAATAATAAAGAAAATATATTCAAATAAAAAAAATGTTTTTTTTGCAAGGAAGAAAAATCTCATCATCTCATCATCATCATCAATTTTCCATTCCACTGTCAAGTTTTTTTTTTTTTTTTAAAGAATACGAAAAACTTCGTTCTAGAAATTACATAAAAAAATCGTTCATCTACTTGTAATAAGAATTTTTTATTTTGTTCACTAACTAACACATTGAAATTGTTGAAAATTTTCTTTCACTGTTTCTCCATGTCACTTATATTGAATTTTTCTAATCTTTTGAATTACACATACTCGTATGTTACATATTGTAATATATACACGAGGGAAATAATTATTAAATTACATGATCTTTGACTTTCATAAAGGTATATAAATTACACTTGCCCACAAAATTGTTGCATTTGGGAATATATTGGCAATTAAGAATAGAATGAAACTGACAAAATTGTACTGGCTCTTATGAAAAAAATCAAGTTTATCGATTAAACATAAACTATTGCTCTATAAAATGATAATAAAATCTATCTGGGGGTATGTTATACAGCCGTGGGTAACGGCCAGGAAACCAAGCTTGGACATTTTTCAGCGGTTCCGGCCTAAATTTCTAAGAGTCATAGTAGATGTACCGCCTTAGGAATTCCAGTTCCAGGTATCGCTCAAGATTGATAATTAATCCGAACGAACTGGTGAACACATTTTTGACTACCACAACGAGAGAAAGATTAAAACGTCACAAAATTTTTGATTTTCCAAATAGTTCCTAGATATACCTACCAACTTTAATTTTTAAAATCTCTAATGAATCGAATCAATAATAGTTAAATTTATTCCTTCCGCTGACCAAAGCTGTTTAGGTCTTTTCAACGTTGTCCATCCATCGCTTAGGTGGTCTCCCACGAGGTCCTGCTTTCGTTGGTGCCGATTACAAGAACCGTTTATGGTAAGTGGTCCGATTTTGTGAACGTGCACGTACCCAAGCCATCTAGCTTTAACGATTTTATGAATCCGTTGGTGTCAAGTTAAATTTATGTATTGTACAAATCTGGGCAGCAATGCAGTATCTTTAACTCACTTTGTCTTGGCTAAAAAAATGATGGTGGCGCCATTTAGCAAACCGGAAATTTTTGGAACCACGTTTTTGGTTCAGATCTTTGCTAATACAACTGAAAGCGACAGAAAACAATTTATTTTGATTCGTGCGTTTACTAAAATAAATTTGAAATCTTAGCAGGCGTATTGATTGAATTTACTGCTCTTTCTGGTAATATATTCTGGAAAAAAACCAGGTCATATTCTGGAAAAATCGGAGGAAAATTCTATAAAAATATTTTGGAAAAGAGACAATTTACTGCTCTTTTCTAGTTACATATTAAGAAATGAAAGGTTCTTCCGGATCATAGCCAGATAAATATTTTTTACGAAGAGCGAAATCATCAAGAGTTTTAAAGTTACGTGATGAGAATTATGGAAAATTTAATTTTTAGTCAATTTCATGAGGCTATAGCAACTGAACCTTTGATTACTTTCTATATGTAAAAAGCAGCCATTTAGTTGAAGTATTAGCGAATTATATGCAAACTAACATTTTGGAAAAGAGACAATTTACTGCTCTTTTCTAGTTACATATTAAGAAATGAAAGGTTCTTCCGGATCATAGCCAGATAAATATTTTTTACGAAGAGCGAAATCATCAAGAGTTTTAAAGTTACGTGATGAGAATTATGGAAAATTTAATTTTTAGTCAATTTCATGAGGCTATAGCAACTGAACCTTTGATTACTTTCTATATGTAAAAAGCAGCCATTTAGTTGAAGTATTAGCGAATTATATGCAAACCATATTAAACTCTCTTAATAAATTCAATTTTATTTTATATTTCTGTTTAAACTATAAGGTACAAATGTCATATTCCATACAGAAATCGCATTTGTGCGTTAAATAAAATAAAAGTGAAATTATTAAGATTTTTAATATGTGTTCGCTAATATGTATTTCAACTACATGGTTACTTCCTATATATACAAAGTAATCAAATGTTTAATTAGCATGTGAACTTGCAAAACTCTTCATAATTTTGCTGTTCGTAAAAAAAATCATATTTTTATTATACAAAATTATCTTTTCTTAATTTTGTGAAGAACCGTACTCGTTCTACTTTTCAAAAGAAAATTCCACAGTTGAGGCTAGATTCTGATGAAATGACAATTTTTGTGACATTTCTTATTAGTATAAAAGAGTCCAAAAGCACTCAGAGCTTACAAACGCGCTTTTTTCAGCTGAACAGCGCTTATTTTGTACCTCTAGTTGAAATTAAACGTACTTTTTATTTTCCAGTTCTAAATTTTTTCTCAGCACCGCTTTTTCTAAACAGCATACTGAATTGGCCGCTGAGTAAATAATTAAGCGATTGTAATAGGTGGAAAATGTGTCCATTTATTCAAATGGTTAATTCACCAAAAAAATTTACCCTTAGAATTGGTCCTTGTGCCCAACTCTACAAAATTTTAATTCGAAGTCAAACAAAAATGTCGTTTGTTAAACAACAAAATAATTATAATTTATACACAGCCCACAGCTATGTGGGTCGATTCAGTTTCAGTGAAAAATCAAATCAAAACATTTCTCAGTGGAAATAAATATAATCAAATGTGTTTTCTTCAGCGTTCAAAACCACTCTTCAGTTATTTACTTTATGTTCTTTTCAAGACTTTACGAAATAGAAAAGGCTGATTTTTAAGAATAAAAATGCGTTTTTAATTCATTTTAAAAATAAATTAAGAAAGGTACAAAAATTAAAAGGTTGAATTTAAAAAGGCATTTCTTAATTCATTTTTAAAACTGAATTAAGAAGGGTACACAGAATGAAATAATATAATGCTTTTTCAATTCATTTTGCAAAATGAATTAAAAAAGGCGACTTTTATTTAATTTATAAATTGAATATACCAGAGAAAGGCTAATAAATTATGCTAGTGCTAGAAGAAGACGATAATACAAACAGTAAAGCGAAGCTGATGTGCAGAATTCTGCAAGTACCGAAATTAGAATACATACATTATTTTATATGGAATGAGTGATAGTACATGGTATATTCGGCAATCCACGCAGAATTCTGCGTGTTGTCTCTGTTTCTAATGTTTCTGCGTGTCACCAGGCTACATACGTAAAATAAAACAAATCTAGTGCAATTTGCATACTTTTTATTTTTTACAATTAATTTATTTTAACCCTTAACGAACGAGAGCTTTTGTAATACCAATTGTATCCTCTCTTGTAGCCTTTTGTCTGTTAAGTGTTAATTAAACGAGTCTATAACTAAAGTCCATGCATTTATCAAATGAACCAAAAAGGCACACCTTGGTTGGATGAGAGTTACAAAATGCACAGATATGTTGGATACACTTTTCCATTTGACGATACATCACCGATTTGTCGGTACCGAGACACAGATATTTTTTATCGTATGATAAATCGGGAACTTCATGAACCTTGTTGTTTCGGTCCGATAATTATTTGACATTTTATCTTACTTTAATTATTGAATGTAGCCAGATCCGCTTCATAATAAATCGTTTTTCGTTTTAAATGTAATAAGTGTTACATGTACAATTTATTTAAAAGCGAGATGATGGTACAGGTAGCCATAGCGCCTGACATGATAGTTTTGTAATCTTTTATCGCCACCGATATATCGGTGGAGACGTCCCAGTGAAAAACATATACCGATGTTATCGATATCGTCGAAGTAAAGGGGACGACTTATCGGTATATTGACGACGGTATAATGAAAAAACACTCTTAGTTGCCTCGCTTATCGTTTATACTGCCAACCATGATTTGTTATTACCTTAGTCAATTGTAGACAATCGTCGTTTGAAGTGACAAACGTGACGAAATGACAATTTCGTCGCATACAATTTTCAAGTGACACAAAATTGACGAAGACAGAAAACGATAGTTTTTGATTTTTAAATTGAAATATTTTGTCTATTTCCGGCTAGAATGTTTTTAAATGTATTATACATTTATAATAAATTGTAATTTTAATAATTTCGTATTGTACCTTTAAAAAAATTCTGTTTCTTTCGCAAAACGCGAAGGAATAAAGTCATCCTTTTGTCGATCGATTCACAAAAAATATTCAATTATGTTTGTATTTAATTTTTTTTAAATATTTTTATTTTTGGCAATAATTTCGATTGTTAAACACAACATAATTATTTTGTGTGCACAATTGAGATTTTCTTGATTTTTAAATGCCAAAATTCCGTAAAATACTAGGAAATTATTAGTGATGCCAAAATGATTCTGATTTACGACATTTGTCGTGTCACGTCACTTTGTTCGTCTTGAAGAATACCAATTTATAGTTGAAGTGGCACGACAATTGTCACGTCGAATAAAGTGCGACGACTAAGAAGAGTGAAAATATTAAATTTATAGATTGTAAGTAACCGGGTTTTCTTATAATTTAATGTGAGTGATCGTAATTTCTTAATTTTTCTCAATTTAAAGTATTATTAAAAGTTTCTGTCGACATTTCTGTCACAAAATTATTAATATTATCGTTCGGTTAGAAAAAAAGTGTTATTACTCTAATGGCAAATTGAAGCAAAGCGGGAAATCTGCCAAATTGCTGAAAGAAATCATCGGTTAGCTTGCAAATATTTTACAGAATTTTATAGTGCTTTTAAGTTTTTTAACTTAGTAAATTTATTTTAAAATATAGTATGACTGAATTTTACAATTCTTGAGATTGTGGAGTTGCGGATAAAATCCTAAATTTCACATATTTCTTTATTGATAGTAACATTGATGAAGATACATATACCGAAAGATATGAAGTATATATGAAAACAAATTAAAGATACATCAAACCTCATATTTTATTTATATTAAATTATTTAATTAATTACTTACGACACGAAACGCACCCATAAAAAACTATGCGTGTTAAACCGTTTATTGTGTTGCTTACAACACTCAAAAAAATGTTACCTTTTAAATTTATAAAATCGGTTTGTAAAAGTGTCTACAAAATAAATTTGTAAATTAAACAAAAATATCAAAATTACTACAAAAATTTATAAAATCTATTTAAGATTCTATTAATCTGAAACACGCTTTTATAAAATAATTATTACAAATTCACACTGTCCTGTAAGATCAAAACGAAAAAAACTGCGAAAAAAATTTCTTGTGGCTAGCACCAATTAGTTTCTTGTTTTTTTTGTCATATAAGTATATAAAACGAGCGGAAAGAGGAAAAGCTCTTTCAGCGACAAATCGTACTGTACACTTGATACATTACAACCTAGATATATTATGCACAAAAATATATTCACCATGTATGTAACGCTGTCTATTGAGGTCATATGAAAATTATTTCTTCATTGAGTATTTTGGCGGTGAAAAAATCAATAAAATTTGTATTGGTATATCAATGTACCGATAAACCAATAGTGGTTTCCATAATCGCAAAGGATTGCGATTGATCAGAACTAAGTACAAAACCGATGCCTTGACATTTTTGCTTGAATAAAATTCTAACCGACCGCAAAATCCAGTTTGTGGATGGCTTAACTTCCCACATTCATTCAATTAATTGCGGTGTTCCTCAGAGTACAGTATTGTCACCGAGTCTTTTTTTAATTTTATTAATGATTTACTTATTATTCATTTCTAATCCGAGAGGGATTATCATCTAGACGAGGATTCTAAATGATTGAGAACTTCGTATACGCCTAAGCAAACTTTAGTGATTAGAGGCCATAAAAAATATCGTAGCTCAATATTTTTAGTACATGAGAGCAAGCAAATTTGACAATGTTGACCAGTCTAAGAACGAAATTCATCGTTCAAGTTTAAGTCGAAAACGGTTTTCTCAATTCAATTCTTTAAATGGCCAAATGCGGAGAATTTTCTGTGTTCAATACCGGGATCCTTAGATCACTAATTTTAGTTTATTCACTGAATGAAAATTGTTAATTAATAAATTTTAAACTGAAAACGATTAATTTTGATTTATATTTATTGAGCATTGAGATGGCCGGCGGTTTTGACGTTATATTCTAGAGTAAATGTCAAGGTAATTTTGACTAGTAAGCCGTACGGATATAGGTTAAGAACTCTGATAATCCTAATCAGTCTAGTTAAAATAATCCGCCTAGGGTCAATGCATTGGGCTTTCTGCAACAATCAGAATAAATTTTTAATATTAACTAGTTTAAGAATCCGATAAAGAATAGAAAAACGGCGCTACATGCTGCCTAACAGCAGTTAAAACAATGATTTTATTGCACTAAAACCGTTGCCAGGAAGTCTGAATCCAGAATTTACCGCCAGTACAGTGTTACTTAACACTTGAAATGGAGTTAATTCTTTGTTATTTGATGAGAATGCCACAATTACGACAAACCGAAAATTACAAATTTTAACGAAACAATGGAAATTTAGGCAGCAAGCACAGGCGAGGCGGTCTTTTAACAAATATTAATTTTCGCGTTGGCAACCTTCAATTGAAACTCAATTGACAAGTTTCGAAAGAGGTTTTTCAACTTTGTTGGTGCTTACTTAAAAAGCATTATTTATATTTCTTATTTTGTATTGTTGTTTTAAGTAAAATACTAATTTTTATTTCAATTAGATTATTATAAATACTTAAATCATAAAAAATATTTCAAAATTTATTTGTAAAATCAAATCCGCCTCTGGCCAAGAATGTTTAAAACAAAACAATAAATTTTTGATGAATGAACACGACTCCATGACTTTCATTCGTCATGATTAAATTGTAATTTAATTTAATTTTTTTTTTGTTTTCGTTTTTATCAAATATATTAAAAAATTGTATACTTATTCTATGTCTATCTTTTATATCGTGTCGACAGTTTAGCAGTAAAACAAATTAGAGAAATCATGAGAAAAAATTTGATGGATAAATAATACATAATTATATAGGGCCCGATTCTGAGTTCAAATCTTTTATTATTTGTGTTTTGTTACTTATCTTTTTTTGTTTTATCAATACAAAATCATATGGGAAGCGGGGAACGCTGTACGTTTTTGGAATTTTATAAATATCGTTGGTATGAATTCGACCTTGTTTAGATAACTATAAATACTTTATCAAGAGGTTTTGATAAACTTTTAATCAGATAAAAATGTATAGCGGACAACTATCGCGTACATATGAATTGATAAAGGTTTAAAGAATTATTACAGAAATATATTAAACTACTTCCACTACTACCAAAATGTAGATAGAAAGATATTATAAAGCAAATTGTATTCGTTTAATAGTATTTGTAAACTAAGTCATCAAATTTATTTTCGATCTATCGTGTGTAGGTCTAGGTAAATAAAAATCGAACTCCTGCGTATAATTATAATAAAATTAACATAATTCTGCGCGTTGTTTCTGGACACTTTAGAGCCGGACATCCTACAAATGCACACAATGTTCGCTAACGTTTGCAAACAAAGAAATGGTTGCGAACATTTGAGAGCATTTGTTTGTATTCCGACCGACACGACATATTTTACACATACTGGTGTACATAGTAGTTTTATGAATAATTTGAAATAATAACGAATAAAAAAAATTTAAAAATGACGGAAATATGAGCCAATAAGTAGACTTATTTTCTATAAAAAATGTTCTTATTTAGAAAGGTAATAGCTATAGCTAAGACATAACGCAGCTGCAACGCAATAATAGCTGTTTGAAAAAAACTCTAATTTTTATAGAAATTTTAAGTTTAAAAAATGTATAACTTATGAACGTGGTAACGTTCAAACGATCAAAAAAATCCTACGTCACGTCTGAGATAATATTATAAAGAATACGTGTTGTAAATTGATTGATTGATTGATTGTGAGTGTACGGCCAAACATTATAGCAAGTCTCCCGGACTCCCGGGCACACACCGTACACCCGTTTACACACAACAAAACCGAAGGATAGGATAGGATTATTAGTTGGGACAGACTCGACCCGGTTACAGACACCAATACGATCGATAGTTAGTAAATTAACGGCACAAAAGACAACACAATCTAACTACATTTTTAGATGATCATTTCTCTGGAATCCAGGGCCGGATACTCAAGACTCCCTAAAATTAAATTAGGACTTAAAAAATTATTAATGTTGTAATTTCCCCCTGTCCGCCTTTCATTAATTTACCTGATAAAATATTTAAGAAAAATTAAAATTACTAAGCTAAGATTACAAAAACAGCGCTTATTTCATTTTTCATGGTCCTTCTATATCTAATTAATTAATTATTACGTACTGCAACATGAATTAGAATAAACGTTAAAAACCATTTTAAACATAAAATTTTACTTAAAACTAATCATCAATTTCCTACCGATCAAGAAAAAGAGAGTAAATAATTAAAAATTCAATTATTTTATAAAATTTATAATAAATAATTTAAAAATGATAATGTTACAGCACCACAACAGCCTAAAATCATCAATAATTCAGTTAGGTACTTACTATAAGTATATCAAGAATCAACAAATAAAATCAATATATAATTTCCCAGGCAACTCTGAAAACTAATTTTAATTAATAAATCACCATAATATCAAAGTCAAATCTAATTTTGAAATTCAGGATTAATTTAATCCCCATATTAAAGATTGATTCTGGAACTATGTTATATTCTGAAAATTGAATTATTTATTAGCAAATTAAGGAAGAGAAACCTTTAAATATTTTTAAACTAAATTAATTAATATATATTAATGAGCAAAACACAATACTATATATTACATACAAATATTACAAAAATTAACATTTTATGAGATTGCCTATGTAAACTCTCCCACTTCTAAGCTAAAATTCTAAAAGAATATTTAAAAATTTTAAATTGTTAAGTTATAATTTAAATTCACAGCACTTGTTCCATTAGTTACCATTCTCCTGTAAATAGTTAATTAATTGTTTACCTACTGCAACTAGATTTAAAAATAAAAAGTTGAAAATATATATTTAACCATACTATTAAATTTAAACCAATCGGCAATTTCCTACAAATCTAGAAAAAAGGAAATTAATAATGTTCAAATTAATTATTTATTTATAAAAGTATATAATATAATTTAAATGTCAGAACTCAGGATTTTATAAATTTAAATTAGGACATCAAAAAATTATTATTATTATTGATGTTTTAATTTACTAATCTAGTTGACATAATTAAAATAAAACAAAAAATCAAAAACTACGAAATTTATTATAAAACTTTTACTCCGTTTATGGACATATTATCCTGCAAAATAAAGCCTGCAAAGTAAGTAAAATAATAAATCCATGAAATTAAATTGAAACATTATTCTCCTACAAAACTAATCGGTGTACTAAACAAGCAAAATTGACGTTTACGTGTGAAAAACTGCAACCTAAAACTTCAATCATATTCTATTAAGTTAATAATTAAGTTCAATACATTTAGCCTTTCGAAAATGTTTTCACATAATTCCACCTCGTTCAACATCTTTTAATCGAAATTTGGCATGCATAAATGAATACGTCATTATGTGATGCAAACCAAAATCACAACTCAACTCAAATCAACACTTCCAAGTTAGCATTTTATTTATATGGTTTAGTTAATTTATAGCCTTTTCACATTAATTAAATAAATTTAATAATTTAATGCATTTTATAATACTCTGTAAAAAATAAAATAACTCATATCTAAAATAAATCCATCCCATATGAATTATATAAGGCGGATTCCAATTCGACTCAAAACTTATTTGATTATACAAAAATATAAAAACCCTATTTGAGTCGAATACCCTAAAATTTCGTTGTGTTTGTACAGTTCATGTTTTATTAAGAACATTATATTTAGTTGTAACATGAATACAAAAACAAAAAGAGGCGAAATAACAAAATAGAATAAAAACAACAGATTCTTATATACTAAACCACCAACACACATTAAAAGCAAATATCTCTATAATCTTCCATGTGCGTAGCAAAAGACTTATCATGTTTTCATTATTTTATATACAGCTAATACCATTGCAGCGCACATACAAAACAATCCTGATCTATATATCAAGGTATAGAAAAATATTGGGAACAACTATACTAACACCCACAAAAAAGTCTCTGTTTTTGTTGTTGTTGCTTAGCTAATACATAGCAAAAACCAATAATAAATGGTACATTTCCCTAATAGGATCCGCGTAAAGATCGAACGAGGCGGCCCGTACAAACATTTCGTTCGCTTTGTCATGTATCAATTTTCAAGAATGTATTTCTGTCTATTATACTTTGTACATAACATAAAAACCAAGAACCAAAACCATACCGAAACCAAAATCTTCTATAATAAAAGTCATGAAACTCTCTTTTACATACATCAAAAACATCTATAATTCCAAGACAAACTATTTTTTGTCATTGTCTGGTAATTACTACTGAAGGTAGTATTGGTGACTAAATCATGACGGCAACGTCGCATATTACTTTACATTTATTTTCATACAAATACATATTTACTTTTTATTTGAACACTCTTGACAAAAATATTGTACATTTTTGAATTCATTTTTGAATTTAATAAAAAAATTATTAAGATAATTTAAATTTAAAAGGTGTCTTAATATTAAAAATCGAATTGTGTCTTAATATTTTAATATTTAACATGTAGTAAAGCATTAAAATATGTACGCTTATTCGTATTTTTTAACACAATGAAATGTGCCAATTTTTGGTCTAGAGTGTAATAAAAATAGGTTAGGTTAGGTTATACATCTTTTTCCTTATGTCAAAAAATGTACGACCATTGTTGTTATTGTAATTGGTATTATTTTCCAACACAAAACATACACATAAATAGGATTTGTTTTTACACGATATTATTAAACGGCGTTGCCGTGATGTATATTGTTGTTGTTTCTTATGTATTTTTTGTTTTTTTTTTTCATATTTCATAGCACAAAACCAAAACAAATTAGATTAGTGTTGGTTAGTTTTTTTATTAAAGGCTTATATGTACACAACTAACACTATGGGCAGTCGTCACTTTGTACCTTTAAATTTCGTATAGTTCGTCTTGGAATTATAGATGTTTTTGACAGCAGACATATACATTTATTGATTCCACTAGATTTGGCTGTATTAGTTACACTAACAATTCAACGTAAATTTGAATTTTTTTTTCTTGTTTCTACACCAACACCTTTATACTTAGTTAACTAACACATACACCAATACACATAGAACCTGATTTTTTTTATTTCATATGTATGGAATTTTCATGACTTTTATTATAGAAGATTTTGCCGAAACCCACAAAAATGTTTATACGTATGTATGTATAAATACCTTTGTTTGGCTTGCAAGAACGCATTCAATTATGCGTAAATATAAAATCGAATATGAAATTAACTATGACGTATGTTAATTTACGTTAAAAACTATTTTGATACGATCCAATTATTAGGTTTTAGTAATAAAATCATATACAATCCAATCACAAACACGTTAAAAACATGCACCCAATAGAAATCAATAATTTTCATTTCTTTATCTATAAATAAACATTGCCTGATAAATGCATCCCGGTGGATTGCATTTTCCAAAATTACACTTTAAATTATTTCACTTCCACTTTAATTATTATTTCACTAAAAACTGAATTAAATAGAATTAAAATTATAATTGTTCAACACCTAGAGAAACACAACTTAGTCTAAGAAAATTTCCATACATTTATTTATCAAACTATTTTACACCTTTTCATTTTTCTTATATTGTAGAATCCAAGATGTGATACTGTGATGATTTATACTGATCCATATCGTAATTACCTGAAAAGAAAGTTCATTAGTAAACAAAATTCAATTACATATATTATGTAAATAAACTTATCGCAAAATTCCCGAATTATTACCCGGCTGTATATATCATCCGGTTGACCATCAACAGCTCCACATATGCAGTTAATTAATATAAAAAGAAATTATGTATATATAAGAATTAATTCTATTTAATTATTGTAAAATTTGTTACTTCCCTAGAATCTGTATATTATTGACATTGTATTTGTTGTAAACGTCAAAACTGTAGAACACTTATATAACAGATTATAACACTTCGCCATTTTTATATTTGCTGAATTGTAAAACGTAGATAACTTCATATTATAGCAAGTAATTGTAGATGTCGCATCTGGCGTAAATTGTTAATAAAAATAAGATTGTCAAATAAAATCACTCTCTTCCATTCGACATCTACAGCGAGCAACACGTAAAAAATAATAATTAAAATTTATATAATTCAAAATTATAATTGTTAAAAATAAAATAAAATAAACTTGTATAACAAAAATAGTAATAAAATAAAATTTATAAACAACTATAATTAATAAAAACCAAATTCCTACAAATTATTGTTGTCAAGTTTATACAATAATTATAATTAAACTTTATATATTACATAAACTACATAAATAAAACAAAATAAAAATTAAATTAAATTAAATTTTTGAAGAGGATAGAAAAAACATGTCTATCCTCTTTGACGAACATTCGCTCCATAAATGTAGCGTTTTTTTATTCGCTCCAGATAGCTGCTATCGAGAGCCGCCATATAAAACTTGGCTCCCGATGGCGCTCCGTATAAATAGGTAGAGCCAAATATTTTTTATATGAAGTTTTTGGTAAACAATTGAATTAAAAATGATAGTTTGATGTTAAATAAGTTTAGTTTTAATTTTACTCTCGTTTTAATTTATTTATTTATAATTAATGAAAATGTTATAATTTCGATTTACAAACTAGTTTTTTATTTCCCGCGTTAAAAAATTGTGCAACCTTTTTTAAGTTTTTTAAGTTTACACGAAAAATTTCGCTCCTTTTAAGTTTTTTAAGTGACAGCTGAAGTTTTCATTTCCCCTCCAAAAAAATTTTAAGTTTCTTATTTTAAGTATGGTCGAATACACATAAATCCCCTTTCTCGCTCTCTTACGTTATTTTTTTTATTTTTCTTATTCTAACTATGGTTCTCGCTTAAGAAATATTCTATTCGTTATTCAAACAAAGGAGAGAGTGAAACTTAAGAATGGAAGATTAATTTTGTTTAAGTTACGCATAAGGAAAATAAAATTTGTCGTTTTACACCAAATTATCATAAAATATTCGAATTGTTGGCCAAAATTATCACTGTTCGAACTCAATTCTCAATATAACCCCAAAAATAAATCAAAACAAATTTGCACCTTTAATAAAACTTGTACATTAAATTCCTATTCGAAAAATTATTCACTAATTATTCTTTCAGCAGTGAATAAAACAGGAGAAAATATATTTCTATTCTATTCAGTAGGTCGATTCTCTCATTTTGTTTCTTCTCTTCGCTCATTATTTATTTGTTACTGAATAGTATTCGTGAATTTTTGGTTTACTATTTTAATCGAAGAAGAGAAAAGAGAATTGGAAAATTCACTTAAAACTAGAAGAAAGGGAATAAAAACAAACTGAAGAGTAATTTTAAACGCTGATAAATACTCATATAGAAAGTACATGTAACAATGTTTTTTTTGTCTGACACGATACGAGTAGGAACTGAAAGGAACTGATAATATAAATCCACCTTTATTCATAAAACTATACTGCGTCAAAAAAAATGTTTATTTTGATACTTATCTTGAATTAATTTTGAAATAGTCCGCTGAGACACACTACAAATACTTTCATTGGTAAAAGAATCTCCAAAATGTAAAATCGTGTTTTGACATACGAGTATACGAGTACGTCTGAAATCTCTAAGCAAATTATTCCTTTTTCTTTTCTTGCGACACAAACCTTACCTTTCGTATTCGGAACCAATTTATTGCGCAGTCTGATTTCAAGGATCGATTTTTTCAGCGAAAATTTTTTCGGTGGAGACATTAAATTTAATGTTTTTGATCAAGTAAAAACCATCGCAAATGCTCTCAAGCATTTGTTGCAATTTTTTGCTTAAGATGTAACTCGATTATTTATCAAAAATAAAAAAAAAATGTAAACTTTATTTAATTTATAGTTTAAAATAAAAAAACACATTATTCGATGCATTAAACGATAAGACGGCGAAAATTCAAAGTAGAAGAAAACGCAAAGAATAAATAAAGTTAACATTTAATTTTCACTTTTATTTTTATATTTTCTTTCTGGCAAAAAATTGATTAAATTTTTTATTTTGCATAATAAAAATTTATTTTATTGCATTTCAACTACTTTAAATTAAATAATATTTGTATAAATATTGTAAGATATATTCATTTTCTGCTTCTCACTATTTTTTAATTTAAGTTATTTGCAAATAATTGTTTTTAATGAACGAGAATAAAATGTGTGTACATACGATAATAACATTTGCGAATTGCGATTGTAATTTTATTAAGTTGGTTATTTTTAAACACATCGCGTAATTTTTGTTTTAATTTGTGTAATTTAACGAAAATAGGCTAAACAATTGTACCTTTCGGCACTAGCAAAAACTTAGTATTCATAAACAATCAATATCCACTATAGGATTAGAACCAATGCGCTGTTGCAGGCTGTTTCATATTTAAAGAAAAACGGGAAGTTGACTTTTTAGCCAAGTTAACCGTTCAATAAGCAGGAAATACTATTGCTAGGTGGAAATATTTTAAATTTGCAAATGTTATTTACTACCTCTTTAAAATCAATTCAGAAATTAGCGCCTTACTTTTGGAAGCTTTAGCAAGGAGACAAAAAAAGCAGCCATAGCTTATAAATGTTCGTTCGGAATAACATAACTTGGTTAATGCAATTCAATTAAAGATGTAACGTAATTCACAGAAAGCCTTAGATTTCTTATTGCTGTTTATTGCCAATATCCAACCCATTTCAAAATGTGGTCGAAGTGACGAATTTGTGATCCACAAGCTGCCTCAATAACTGCCACTCCAAACTATTTTTTATTTATCGAATATGAGTAAGGTGTAAAGTTTTTCCCTTTCTAGATGGCTTTGCCGCAAAATGCTGTATTTAATTCTTTCGTACAAATGATTATCATGCAACAATTTCCTAAGACTAAGTAAAATTGAAGTCCAAAGTTCCGAAAAAATTCCGAAAATTCATGTAAATATCGAATTATTTGTTAAACTTCTAAGCAAGTTAAGGCTAAGCTCAACAAAACGATATGCAATATACTTAAATGGAACCCGCAAATCATATTCTTCGAATAAAATTCTCGAGTAACATCGAACTATCAAATACATCCGACAATCTCAAACATACCTGAATAATCTTGAAAGTCTGGAAAAACCTGACTGTTTCGAAACACCGAATCACCAAGTAAGTCTCGAACATCATGCATTTTAAAAACTGATCCAAAGATGAAATTCGACGACAAGGGGATATGAAATATGTAGTTTAGCTAACCCAAAAAAAAAAAAAAAATTCGTGGTTAACAAATCTTAACCAAATATTTAGTTTTAATACCTGCCACACGAGTCGAATTGATAAGAAAATACACAAAAAAAAATTAGACCAAAATTCGGTTAATTTTTGCTGTTGCTTTGAGTAGCGTTAACCACAAAAAATACTTAACTCATTTTGTGCAGCACCTGTGGGACATACATCAGAGACAATTAACAGCCATTCAACCCATACAACATATTTTTTTACACACCAATATTTTTTTTACATTTTTTGACTTAGTCTATTGACATAATTATCGGGCACGTAAGTCACTCTTTGAGGGAACTCCCAATTTTAATCTAATTATAAGAACCATCAAAGTAATAAAATAAAGTTAACCGCCTACACACGTGCAAAAGTTCTTTCAATTTATTTGCTATAAATATAACTTTATAGTTGTTAAGACATATTACTACAGTGTTATTTGTTAAGTACCCCAAACAAAATATAAATAAAAAACACACGGTATAATTGAGAACGACATGAGAAAATTATTTCTGTATTTTTTTTTTAAATTTATACGTTTTTATATTTTCCAACTAAGATGACATGTGAAAATTATTATTTTTTGTATTTAATGTATTTTACAGTGCGCGCGCAAAGAAGGATTATATAGTGTTATGTGTGATGGGGCTTATATTGTAAATTTAATCTTTAATTCAATTTACAAAACTATTACATCCATTTTTCGTGTTGTTTAACTTGGTTAAAATAAATTAATAAAGTTATTATAATTTTTTAGTATGCTAGCAAAACAACAGAGAATATGACTGCCGTAAATTATGTACTGTACATACTATTTATATCACAATAGGGGGGCCTATCACTAATATTACAGTAATAATGTAAAGGAAATTTTATTTCTGTGTTGTTTTTTAAACGTACGCTGTGAAGCACACGAATTAATTAATTACATTTACATAATAAAGTTCTAATTGTGAGTAACAAATTATTATTGCATATACATAAAAGGAAGTTTAAATAATTTAAAATTGTATTTTAAAACATGATTTGTGTTTTAGATTCTAAATACACGATTACTATTGTAGAACAAGATAAGATAAACTATACATGTATGTATGTAATATTAATGGATTTTTATTTTGTCAAAAATGATGTAAAAAATTGACTTTAATTTAGACTGTCGATTTTATCAAGCGATTTTAATGCGTTTATATATATTTTTTTAATCTGAATAATTAGAATGTCATTATTAGAAGGAACTTGTTTAAGATAAAAATCTTAATAACCAATTTAATTTTTATTTATTTGATTTTATGTTTAAATTAATTTTGGGTTATAAATATATACATCAGATCGTTTTTTGATTTTATTTTGATATGTAAACACGAATTATATAAAAATTACAAGTCACTTTGGAACATACTACATATAAAATAACGTAGATCGGGAAGCTCACAGTTTTTGATGTGATTAATTTTTTATTTTTAGAATATTTATATTTTATAGTCGAATGAGTTTTAATAGACCGACAAAATGTTTAATATCTGTTAACCAATTTGTGTGGCATATCCAATAAAAACTGATTTAGTTTGATAATTTGATTAGTTCATACTCAACCACCGCCGATTGCGAATATTTCATTCCATCTAAATGATCAAACGTCAAATAATTGAAATAGTGTACACAAATAAACTCATGATAAAATGGACATACAGTGAAATGGCCACCTTATTCATATTTTTTAAGCATTTTTGTAAAAGAAAAACATCCGTCCGTCTCTGCAATAACTTGAGAACGGATGGATATATAATTCTTACACTAAACGTTCGAGCAATCTAAGGGGAATAATCCTATTAGTAAACACAGTCATTTTACGAGTCCCGGTCGAAATGACATGTTCCAAAACAAAATAAATTACAAAACTGGATATTTCGATGGTACTGGGATTCTAAAACAGAGATCAAATTTAAATACTACACAGAATGTATTAACAATCCTTATATTCAAAAATGAACGAATATTCTTATAACGAAATTGAAAAAACACAAAATACAAAAAATGTTGAATTATGAATATACATATTCGCAACGCGACGAATTTTGAATTTCATTATACTGAATGTTCTTATTTGAGCTTCGCGTTTTTATTTTGGGGGCCTAACTATGCAATTCGATGACAATTTTCGACGGCTATCGTTTTGTATTGGAAAGTAAAGGTTTTCTTTTTCCTTCTTACATCTTCTTATACAAAACGATATCCGTCGAAAATAGTCGTCGAATTGCATAGTTAGGTCCCTCAGTACATATTTCATTTTTTCTATTCTTGTATTTCGTTTCGCATTATACATGTAAATATTATGAACAAAGACCGAAATTTAAATAATTTACAGAAAGAATTAACAATCCCCATATTCAAAAATTTTTGTATTATGATTTTACTTATTCGCAACGTGATGAATTTGGAATTTTTCGATTCATAAATTTCAAAATCCTAAGCACAGTATTTCAAAGATCGAATATTCAGTATAATAAACGTATGAAGAATGCAGTGAAGCTAAAATAAAAGTACGAACTCGATCGTTATCTTAGTTATTTATATTTTTATAATATTTAGGTGCGTAACTACACTTTTTGGGGTAAGGTGGGTTAAATGGCCAAGGTGATAGTTAAATGACTCAGTTCATTTATCTTCGCTCCCAAAACCATCAATGTACAATATTAATTTGTTTTTACTTGGCAGTAATTTTAAAAAGGGCCGAGTATGGTTCAACTTGCCTATTTCTCAACGGACTATGATGAAATTTGACACATGCGTTAGAAATGGGATTCTTTAATGATTTTTGTGATTTTTAGATGAAGTGATGATGGCCAATTAGAATGGAACTTATCTATTTCTCAGCGGATTTTAGTGGAATTTGACATATGCGATGGAAATGGGATTCTAACATGCTTTTTAGATGAAGTTCTGGAATATGGCCAAATATTATGGAACTTGCTTATTCCGTAACCGATTACGATGAAATTCGACATGTGGTTTTTAAATGGGATTCTAAAATGATTTTTGAATAAAGTTCTGGAATTTGGCCAAATATGATGAAACTTTCCTATTCCTAAACCGATTATGATGAAATTCTACATGTGCTTTGAATATGGGATTCTAAAATTATTTCTAGATGAAGTTCTAAAATATAGCCAGGTATGATGAAACTTACAATACATTTTTATCAAGCGATTAGAATGAAATTCGATTTTTACGCTGGAAATGTGATTCTATGATTATCTTTAGATGAAATTCGCGAATATGGCCAATTATGATGGAATTTATCTATTTCTTATATTTCTTAACGGAATTTAGTAGAATTTGACATTTGCGATGGAAATGGGATTCTAAAATGATTTTTGGGTAAAGTTATGGAGTATGGCTAGTTAGGGTGAAACTTGAAAATTGATGAAATTCGAGATTTGCGATAGAAATGAAATTCTAAACTGATATTTTTAATCCGGTACTCTACACTATCCGTAGTGTACGCCATACATTATATGTTTTTAAACATTGCAAAATATACAATCGGGCAACCAATACTCAGAAAACATAACCGTAAGTTTACGCGATAGATTCTCGAAAAAGTTTCTAATTTTACTTCAATATTATAATGCTGATAATCTCGATCGTTTAGCAATTGAAATAGTACGTTTAGGCTGAGTTGACGACACATAAAATGCTGTACCACACTGTGTCGCCACGGACAACATAAACATCATTATAATAAACAACAAAACAGTTATCTTTGAACTGTATTATAAAAATCTATACTTGTTCTGTAAAAATAAAAATTTTCACTTGTTATATCAAACTCAATTCAAACAGTCGAGTTTTATTCATAAACAAGAAAATAAAAATAAAGTGCTGCAACATACGTGGTGAATTCAATTCTGCATTTTGAATCACTAATAATTATCCTTACGATAAAATAATCGTAATCGTCAACAGGCTGCCTCAAAGAAACCTCAACGAGTTCCATCATATTTGGCCATATTCCAGAACTTTATCTAAAATAATTTTAGAATCCCATTTCTAACGCACTTGTCGAATTTCATCGTAATCGGTTACGGAATAGGCAAGTTCCATCATATTTGGCCATATTCCAGAAATTCATCTAAAAGCATGTTAGAATCCCATTTCCATCGCATATGTCAAATTCCACTAAAATCCGTTGAGAAATAGATAAGTTCCATCCTAATTGGCCATCATCATTTCATCTAAAAATCATTAAAGAATCCCATTTCCAACGCACGTGTCAAATTTCATCATAGTCCATTGAGAAATAGGCAAGTTGAACCATACTCGGCCCTTTTTAAAATTTTTGGCAGTAAAAACAAATTAATATAGTACATTAATGGTTTTGGGAGCGAAGATAAATGAACTGAGTCATTTAACTATCACCTTGGCCATTTAACCCACCTTACCCCAAAAAGTGTAGTTACGCACCTAAATATTATAAAAATATAAATAACTAAGATAACGATCGAGTTCGTACTTTTATTTTAGCTTCACTGCATTCTTCATACGTTTATTATACTGAATATTCGATCTTTGAAATACTGTGCTTAGGATTTGAAATTCAATGAATCGAAAAATTCAAATTCATCACGTTGCGAATAAGTAAAATCATAATACAAAAATTTTTGAATATGCGGATTGTTAATTCTTTCTGTAAAGTATTTAAATTTTGGCCTTTGTTCATAATATTTACATGTATAATGCGAAACGAAATACAAGAATAGAAAAAACGAAATACTGTATTTAAAAAAAATAAAAACGCGAAGCTCAAATAAGAACATTCAGTATAATGAAATTCAAAAATTATCCTGAGGAGGAAAAAAACGAAAATACATTCACGAAGTTGCAACGGAATGTATATTTTTCATCTCCGTTCTAAAATGACTTTTAGATGAAGTTCCAGAATATCACCAAGTAAGATGGAACTTGACATGTACTATAGAAATGGAATGCTAAGATGAATTTAGATGAAGTCCTGGCCAATAAGGCCAATTAGAATGGAACTTGGATAATTCTTAACTCTTTTGATAAAAAATAACGCATGGCAACGGAAGATTATTTTGTTTCTTTTATTGTCATATCCTATGTATTCTGTAAGCTACAAAGATGCTTACAGAGTTCGATTCCGAGCCTTTTCTTCTGTGCGCTCTCCTGTGATCCCCGACCTGTTCGAAGACTACAATCATAGCTTTGGTATTTTGCCAGTCGCTTTAATGCAAGGAAAGTCACTAGTCTGACATCGTGCTCAGGAAAGGATAGTTAGCTAGATTACATTCGTGGTGCAGGTTATATTCGATAGTAGCTACATCGTCTACCGACTGTCTTGAAATTCAAGACAGTTGCTTTTTACCTCCGGCCCAAGAAGAAAACCATCACCAAGGTTTCCGAGGTAATATCCACTGTAAAGCAACGTATATCCTTGGGAAATATGGTTTCCACTTTTGGGCTATCGAATTTCTTGGAGAGCAATGAGTTCTAGCCGATCTCTTTCATGATTCTGATAAGGCCATGCGGGTACTCGGTATTTTGTTTTTTTAAAATCAGTAAAGGATTCGGGTCGTTAGGGGCTACCATCGTATTTCCGAAAATAAAAATCCCGAATAATTCAAAGTTTAGTGTCCTATTAAATTTTTATGGATCTCTATTGGTATTGGTTGGAATTTCATTGACGACATCCACGGAGCTTTACTTCACAGACAATTAATTCACAGCGTCATTCAGTCTCCCCAAGCACCCTTCGCCAGTTGAGTCAACATCTGGTGTAAATTTAGAACCAAAATGATTAAAATCAAATTAGACATTTAGTTTGGAGCATAAGCCGTCGCTGTGAAGCTGTAGTTCATAGTAGAGGGGGTAATACGCATTATTGATTATCGATAATTAGAAATGTTACTGTGAAAAAAGTTCGTTTTTCCTAACTACGACTGCTTCTTTAAAATGGATCAAAACAATTTTTTTTACAATGTATCGGTATTGGCCTAACACAACACCTAAATATGTGATTAGAATTGAATATTTTTTTTTTTTTTTTATTATAAAGGTTCATCTTCGATGCTTTAATTTTTCGGACCATTATACCAGTTGTCTATATATGAAACCGGAATTTACCTTTCGACAAACCGCGTCATCGGCGCTATTTTTTCTTTTGACAACCAAACAAGTTTCATACAATAACGCATATTTTTTACGTGTTAAAAATGTCGAGTTTTGTGCCTACATATTACGGTTTGCGGACATCATTGATGTTTTGTTATCATTTGAAGAAAACTGCAGCAGAGCATCGAATGCTTGTCGAAGCTTACGGTGAGCATGCTCTTTGTAAATCACAATGCTATGAGTGGTTTAATAAATTCAAAAGTGGTGATTTTGACGTAAGAAACGAAGAACGTGGAAGGCAACCAAAAAAGTTTGAGAACAGTGAATTGCAAGCATTGTTGGATGAGGATGACGCTCAAACGCAAAAAACAACTCGCGTCACGAGAAGCCGTTCCCATACATTTAAAAGCCATGGGAAAGACTCAAAAGTTGGGAAAATGGGCTACGCATAAACTGAATTAAAGACAACAGGAAAATCGAAAAACCACTTGTGAAATGCTGCTCGCCAGATACAAAAGATTGTCATTTCTCCATCGAATTGTGACTGGCGATGAAAAATGAATCTATTTTGGGAACCTAAAGCGCGAAAAGTCTTGGTTTGATCCAGGACAACCATTGACATCAACTGCAAGGCCAAATCGCTTCGGACGGACGATAATGCTCTGTATTTGGTGGGATCAGAAGAGTGTGCTTTATTTTAAGCTGCTAAAACCAACAACAAATGATCAATTTGAATCGAGCTTTGCGTGAAAAACGGCCAGAAATTGATAAAAGGAAATATGAAGTGATTTTGCTTCATGATAATGCACCATCACACAAAGCAAAATCCATGAAGGAAACGTTGGAAATACTTAATTGGGAAATACTTTCATATGCGGGTTACTCGCCAGACTTGGCTCCGTCCGATTATCACTTATTTGCATCGATGGGGTGCAGGCTTGCTGAGGAGCACTTCACTTCCTACGAAAATAGCCCGATAACTGGTTTGCCTCAAAAAAAGAACAGTTTTTTTGACATAGCATCCACCCATGCATTGCTAGAAAGATGGAAAAAATGTATAACTAATAATGGGCAATACATTGAATAAATACTCTTAACCATTATCATATGATGAACGTATACTTTAATTCCTGTTTCATATTTACACACCTGAGGCCCTATTCTCGAATTCCACATCCATTTTCCACATGCAGACATCTGTCAAAATTCATCAAAAAGTTCGAAAATTGTACATTTTCCTATATGGGGTTACCCTAAGTACCGAAAAAGTTCAATTTTTATGAATTTTGACTGATGTCCACATGTGGAAAATGGATGTCGAATTCGAGAATAAGGCCCCTGGTAGTTTTTTAACAAAAGCGTTAAATTTAGGTACAATTGGATCGCCTGACGTTTATTTTACATTAGGCATTTCTTAAAAACGCATTTTTTGTTTTTTTTAGGTATACATTTGTCCTTTACTGAATTAATTTTTGTCGATTAAATTACTGAATTACGGAACGTTCAAAATACCGCCTTTTAGAATCCTGTTCTTCATGGCTGGTCTCCATTTACATATACATAACATAAAGAATAAAACTAATTTCTCTCTTTGATATTATATTTATATTCCAAAATTTATTATTTATGTTTTAATTTAATAAACAATAATTATTTTATTTTCACCTAAAATTTATTAACCCTTTCACTGAAAATGTTTTTTTGCCTCCTTTAACTGAAAATAGGGGTAAGTAAAATCGACCCAGCGCCTAAAAATACAGTTAATATTCATACAAAAATTTGAAAAAATTCGATAATGCTGCATAAGTCTTCCACTTTACGATAACAATTTAAATTTGAGCTTTACCGAATTTATTTATTAAATAAATAATTAAGTAACTCGTAGAAAATTTTTTTTTGTTTCTTAATTCATTCATAACTCAAAAGCAAATTGTTTGATTTGAATGATTCAAAGTGGAAATAAAAGTTTAAGAGTGCACCTTTCAAGAAAAAAATATTGCAACTTGCTGTTTTGAAAATAAAACCTCAATTTTTTAATGCGAAAATACGCTTTTTCGGAGTTAATGTTAACGCGAACGAGCAGTAGTGATAGGGGTTGGCGAGCGAAGTGTCCCTACGCGCAGGTCTCCAGTATTTATAAAACAATAGAAAAAATATAATAAAACAAATATTTACCTTTGTTTTAAAATTGAGAAAATGCAACCTATTACAAACGGAGGTAAAGCCAACTTTCACTTTTCACTGCGGCAGACAGGAAGCAACTGGCAACATCAAACTTGGGTCACTAGTTCCTCTCCTTAGTGCAATTTTAGGTGGGGATTGCGTTGCGCTCCGTACTCTTCTGTTTTTAAATAGCTAATGGTTGTAGTTTTTGCCTGGGTCAAATTTACCCCCCTTTTCAGTGAAATACATTTCAACTGTCAACATATTCAATATAGAAAGACAGGAACGTCATGATCTCGTCATTTGATCTTTTCTTCTCTTGACAAAATGTCAATGCGCATGCTCAAAACCATATTTACGTATATATTTTGCAAAATGTACTAAAAATGTCACGAGGAAAAAAATGGTCTAGATTTTCTTTCGTCAAGAAAATATGTAAGTGGAGATAGCATAATAAATTCTGAAGAAGGAAAAGTTTAATTTTGGGAAAACAACAAAAAAAACAGCAAAAAATTGTCTCATGCAAAGATACAAAATACTAAACAGCAGAATTGTTTATTTAGCAAAAGCGTGAATATTTTTTTGGCGCGAACGTAATAAAATGAGATTTTAAATTGAATATTGATCAATTTCAATTAGAAAAGTTTTTGAATTAGCAACATACTCCCATATTTTTGTTGCGATGTTCATTTTACAAAAATTCAGTAGGTTGCCAGAAAGAAATTCAGACAATTTACTTTTAACGTCAACTCTATGATAAACGAACCAATTCCGACAGTAAATTGTCGGTTCTAGCGCTCCCGAACTATCTGAAAATTGTAAGGCGAATAATGACCAGTTTCGGACTTAAGCCCGCTGAAGTGTGTAATTTAAAAAAAAAAAAGTAATCTTTTCTTCAGGGCATGGCGAGTGAACACAAAGTAACTTTACTTTAACAATAAATAAAATTGTAAAACTTGTTTCAATTAATTGTAAACAATATGTATGCACATACATCACACATTCCAAAAAAAAAAAACAATTAATTTAATTTTTTACTTATCGCATCAAAAATTTAATTTAATTTTTTTTTAACATATAATTTAAACGAAAAACCTAATTAGTGTTCTTAACAAGGTAATACCTTAAAAAAATGGTTCAAATTATATTCTAGGTTTTAAGTTGCTAAATTTTCATTCCATCTAATAAATGGCATTAAAATCTGTTCATTCATCACAAATGGTTCACATTTTGTTTTGATATTACAAATTTGTACATAATTAAAGATTCTAATTTCCGTGCAATAAACATATTGTGTTGTATTTTCATTTTTGTTTAAATACTCCGTCATTTTGTAACTCGTGACAAACATTTTATTCTTTCTTATTTAAATTTAATTTTTTATTTCTTAAAAAGTAAAAAAATTATTTATACATAAGTAGGTGTACACCAAAAAATAGATGCAGATTCAGTCTTTTACGTAAAAAAGAAGTTGAATTCTAAAATTCCAAGTAAGAATTCCATTGGAATATATATATATATATATATATATATATATATATATATATATATATATATATATATATATATATATACAGGGTGGCTGAGACCAAATGTTACTAACTTCACTCTGCTGTCATTTGTGTAGTTGTCATTTTCGCGCATTAATTTTTTGACAGATTGAAGTTTGGTTAGTTGTTTATATGTGGTCAATAAATAATTGTTCTAAATTAATATCTTAATAAAAAAATCGTAATGGAATTCAAACGTAATAGTGTAATTGCACTGTATTTGGGTGGAAATTCACAAACAGCAATAGTTCGTCAGCTCCAGCATTTGAATTTGAATAAAATGTTTGTGTATCGAACCATAACTCGATACAACGAAACTGGTAGCATCGCTAAACGCAACAGAGGCGGTCCTAAAAAGACAGCAACATCAAAAGAAATGATTCGAAAGGTGAAGAAACGAATCCAACGAAATCCTCGTCAAAGTGCCAATCAATTAGCCGCACGTCTACATGTTTCACGATACAGCATTCAAACCATATTGAAAAATGAACTACACTTGAAGCCCTACAAGATACAAAAAGTTCAAGATCTTACGGAGGCACAAAAAAAAGTTAGGCTTGAAAGAACACGAGCATTGAAGGCCTTGGCCGAACGTGATGAGATTCCAAAAATTGTCTTTTCTGATGAGAAAATTTTCACCATTCAACAGCATGTGAATAAACAAAATGATCGTGTTTGGTTAGAGGACAAGTCCAACGATAATTTGGACACAAGAGTTGCCATGCGCAAGCAATCACCAGCTTATGTTATGGTTTGGGCTGCAGTTACTGCAGATGGACGCACTCCTCTGGTTTTCATCGAACATGGAGTCAAGGTAAACCAAGAGATGTACCGCCAAAAGATCCTAAACGATGCTTTGCTACCTTGGGCACGTAAACACTTTGGTACGAACCGTTGGACATTCCAACAGGACTCGGCACCGTCACACAAAGCTCGAGCGACACAGCAATTTTTACAAAATTGCGTTCCGCGGCTGATTTCGTCGAAAGAATGGCCACCATATTCACCAGACTTGAATCCCATGGATTTCTCCATATGGTCCATTTTGGAGAGTAAGGTGTCCACTAAAAAATACGAAAGTGTTGATGCATTGAAGTCAGCTCTTGTTCGAGAATGGAATAAAATTCCGCAAGCCCACGTTCGGTCAGCATGCAATGCTTTCTATGGAAGACTGAATCAAATAATCAAAGCCAAAGGAGGTCATATCGAGCAGTAACATGTTTTTCATAAAATGTAATATGTTTTCAACATATTCCACGAAATTTCAATAAAAAATAATCAAAATTAAAAAAATTACAGCGTTTTCATTTGGTAACACTTGGTCTCAGCCACCCTGTATATATATATATATAATATATATATATATATATATATATATATATATATATATATATATATATATATATATATATATATATATATATATATGTATGTACGTACGGGTACACTTTATGTAGTTATGTATGTACTTAACTAAAAAAAAAAAAAAAATATTGAATTTGTACAAATTGAAATGGTATTGTGACAATCTTGGCTTATTATTGATCGTATATTTAGTAGTACAAAATAAATCGATTACCTGATTTTCAATACATATTTATTAATTGGTATTTTTCTTTTAATACTCGCTTATTCCGATTACATCATTTAATTTATTAAAATAACGAAATACCAATTTTAAATGCAAATCGATTTCTATTTTTTTTTGTTATTAACAAACTATTTTAAATATTATTTTCCATTACAATGAAAATAATTATAATTTTAACTAACTTTTTATACACGTATGTATGTACATATTTCAAAAAAGCTAAATTATTGTATGGCATTTATAAACATGGAGAAAACAAACAAAAATTAATTAAATAAAATTTAAATCGATTGAAATGTTAATTTGTACGTAATGTTTATATATTATGTATGTACTTAGATGATAAATTATTTATACGTACTAGGGGTACACATCGAATCTCCTATATATGTAGGTGGAGAAAATTAACAATTGTTGAATTCAATTTTTAATTTGATTTGGATGTTTTTTTTTAATAACCAGCAAGAGACTAGAATCCCTGAACCTCCGTTTATTATTTACAATCATAGTTTTTATTCGTTATATTTAGTTTGCTAAATACTACTTTTATGTTAATTGGAACAAAAGTAACAAAAACCTTTAAAAAAATGTCCTGTATGACATTTAGTACCAGTCAGACCACTAAAAATGTTAAATTTTTGGTTTGTGAACAATTCTGTATGTTTTCCGAAATTCTTCAATTCGTATAAATTTTCTTGTTCATTTGCTTTGCCACATCTATTTCTAAATTAAAATGTTTAACCTTATATGCAAAGAAACTGCCGACTAAATTTTCATTAGAAATTAAACTCTACATGAAATTTATACATAAATGGCAAATCTGGCAACTATTTTGTAGAATTAGTAGTTTTTGGTACTCGATCTACATATTCAAATTCGATCTAGTTTATAAAATTTGAAATCTTTTAAACTGATTTTAAAAAATATTTTGATTATTTTAAAATTTGTAGTTTTATAAAAGTTCATTGAAATTCCAAGAAGTTACTCAATTTTTGGAAAAATCATTGGAAAAAATTTTACTTTATAAGTGGAAATGACGAGTCTCGCATACATTTTCTGTGCCAAACTCGACTTTGACTAAAAACGCCCTCCGCATTTTTAAATGTTTAAAAGTCTTAAAAATTTCTTCTAGTTTGAATTAATGGATAAGCTTGTGAAAATAAAAGTTTTTTGTTGAAGTGATTCTGTTTTAGTTGTTTTATTGCTTCATCAAAAATGTTTATTATTCGATTTCAAAAATGTTTATTATTCGATTTAAATATTATTGAACTATATTCGCGTCAGTTTGAATAAAAATTTAAGAAAGCGCTATACTGAAATAAGAAATTTTCATTAAAGTTTGACGAAAATGGTTCATAGGCTCCCAGAAATAGAACAATCTTTTTATAATCCTATTTCCCTCGTACACGTTAAATTGCATCATAATCAAGTTAAGAGTTGAGTTCCATGCCCTGTGACCATAATCAAGAACTTCATGTAAAAATCATTTTGGAACCTCGACGAAAGTCAAATTTCACCAAAATCGCTTAAGAAATAACCAAGTTTGTCCTCGCACAGAGTTGGGCTAAAAGTTAAGTCTGCATGATTGTGTATCTTTAGTTTTGGGAGGTGCAAGCCAAATTTTTCCAGAAAATTATCAAATTTTCCTGGAGTTCACTTTTTGATTTTTTTTTTCTAAATTTAGATAAGTTCTATACTTTTTAATAATTTTTGATGTTAGGATTGTGTGTAGATAGCTTTATGAGGTTCAAGCTAAACTTTCCAATTCATAAGAATACGCTTAATAAAATCTGAGAAAAGTCTCTAGTGCCTCTTGTCTGTTCCTACAAAAGTTGTTTATAAAAAGTTAAATAAGAAGGAGTAATTCACCATGCAATGTATTCGTACTTCTCCATATTCGGTGAAGTGAGTTCACATCATCCATTAAAACACCTCTAAGAGTTGCAGGTGGTATATCATCTTCTTCATATGGTAGCCGCCACTACATTTGAGTTACTGTATGAGAATGCACGAATGAATCTTACCTTTCTTCCTTGCATATATCCATTTATAATTTGGAGCCGTGGGTCCCATTACTCAGTCTCCACTGACCCATTACCCTTGGATCAAGCCTACATCCATTCCATCAGCTTGAATTTTGAGCAGCAGAGCAGCCGAGGCTACCTTACAGCGGTGCAGGTTAATCTGCGGAAGCCTCAACATGGGTCTGAATATTAGCCTCCTCCACCGTCGCGTCGACACCCCACCCGAAAGCGAGTTTCCCGCAAAGCAAATTACTTTTAATTTAACGCTTACAAGTAGTTAAATTACGCTTGACAATAAAAAAAAAATATGCCCACAGTAATAATATAAGCAGTGTTTTTTATAAGTCTCGATGGATCTATTCAGATATTTGTCAAAAAAAGGGAAATTGTAGCTACTTCTGTCATCCACTTAAAAATACTGGCACTCGCTCGCATCACTAAGAATTGTGTTTATTTTGACAACGCTACGTCATTCTTGTTTTCATTATATTTTGTTATTCCAAAAGTATAAATACATGAGGAAAATTCATTTTATCTATATATAAAAATGAGACGGACATACTAAAACATTTTTTTTTTCTTAAATAAATTTTGAGCAACTTTTACGAAAAATGATAAACAGTATTAAAAATGTATTAAATAAAACATTTTGAATAGGCATCTTCGTAGTGCAAGGAAATCATAAAAAATGCATCCTTTTAGTGTACGTTTCGACAGAAAACTTCGTTGTTTTTTTTACAATGAATTTCACACGGATAGTATACATACACAAAAAAAATGTATATCGACACAAAATTTGTAACTTAAACAAATAAAAAAAAACATTCGAAATCACAACCAAAAAGTACTAAGTAATGCCTTGAACTTTTTCCTTTGTATTTTTTACATTAGTACTAAAATATAAAATTTCCTCTTTGAAATTATTCAACCACCCTATAGCCATGTTTTCCATGAGAACTGCACTAGAACTCGATAAACTTTAGTTTACTTTTACTCTATGTAAGCCGAAAAAAATTAAATTCATAAAGCGAGAATATGTAGTGTATTTGACATAAATACACATTTTAAGTTTAAAAATTTCCCCCTTCAGTTATTTCATCAATATTTTCTTATTTCTTACTGACGTCATTACACGCAACTACACTCGATAAATTCAAGGGTTTATCAAGTGTAACTAAAAAATAAGCTATGATTGTAATTATTTGTTGCTGTAACAACTTAAAATCTGTTTTATGTTAAATACACTACACATTGGCACTTTAAGAATTTCTTTTTTTTTCTGTTTATATAGAATACTTATAAGGAATTTAAAATTTATCGAGTTCTAGTGCAGTTCTCATGGAAAACACGACTTATAAGTTATATTGTATACATATTTTTTGACATTTGTAGTATTGTTTTGATTAATTTGACATGCGGATTATCATTTCTATTGTTATTTGTCTATTATGAATAGGTTTGAAGAATTTTACGAAAGAGGCTTGCCATAATGACCATCAATAATACTGAAAAAGTGATTCGTGATCATTATCCGAATAAATCCTTAAATTGTGTACGAAAATATTATAAAATGGCGTATATGCCAACATGGCGGTTCAAAATTAATTTTTTTTTATTCTTATTACTAGATACAAAAACATAATCTAATAAAGCTTGAATTAATAAATTATGGGCATGTTCGCAATTCACGACCTTGATGGACCTTCTTCATATTCGTCCGTAAATTTGTTATTAATTTTCAACCATTTCAAAATCGTATCAAATGTCAAAGAGCAGAAATACATATCCAAACGAAACACCCACACCACCAAACAAAAAAATATTTCCCTTTGTAAAAATAACAACGAACTTTTTTGTCGAAACGTACACTTATCGTACATCTTCTGTCTTTTGAAATAGAGCAAATGATTAAATATAAATCAGCTACTAGATTTCTATTGTACTAAATCAAAATGCCAGATGTACTAAAAATTAACTTTGGTATGTTTCCATGCTGAAAAAAAAATGTTTAATATGTGTCTGTACTCATGAAAGGGAACATATATAGTCTCGATAGAATATCTGTATAAAAATCAAGATTTTCATGTACATACATTTAATAAGTTTTGTCATTCAAGGAAATTAATTACGATTAAAAACGATAAAATGTGGCGTAAAAAAGTCCTACTGGATGAAATTAAACTGAATTAGTCTGGAGGTAATTTATAGAGATCTATCGAGACTTATAAAAAAACATAGCTATAATCCGATAATTATAGCATTACACAATCTAGAATAGGTTATAGTTAAATTTAAATGTATTTAGTTTAGTTTTAAAGATATGTGACCATTTTTCGTAAGGAAATTATAAATGTACTCTACGAATCTTATTGGTTTGAGTTAGATAGATTCTATCTCTCAAAGTTTTTTTTTTTAATTTCGACAAATTGGTTGCCATTTTGACGCCTCGTGCATTATTAATTAATTTTTCCCAAAATAAGTAAAAATATATGCAAAATTGTCCCTTTTATTTTAATGCCGAAATGTCAGTACGAAATAAAAAAAAAAAGTTAGGTCCTATATACCTGTATAGTACGTAAACCTAGCTCTATTCATCGAAACGATACAGGTTAGCGCAGCCATGTTTTCAACTAGACGAGCTTAAGTTTTTTGGCTCTATTGAGCTTGCAATATTCATTTTATTACACAACACACAAGCAATAATTATTCGTCTGTCCTGAACTTATTGATTATTCAATTTTATTTCACTCGTTGACACATTTTTATTTCTAAAAACATTAAATCTTTTTTTTTAACGGTTAAATGCCAATCCCAGTCAAACAAAAACTACATAAAACTATTCTTGTTTATATTCTTCTATTATGATGCTTAATCATACCAAGAATGTTTGTTTGCTAGTTATTCTATTGTTATTGTAAAATAAAATTCAAGTGTTATGGTTATTGACATTTAAATGGAAAGAAAAGACTAAGCATGTATTTATGGAATAGATAAATGCATTGTACAAATTTTTATTAATAAATCAATAAAAAAAAGGTATGAAACATATTACTTACGTGATTTATTATAATTTATAATAATAGATTTACAATAATTATTTATTTCTAACAAGTTATTTAAATCGAATAAATTCAGTATACGAGTATGAATTTTATTTTTTTAATGAATTAATTATTCAAGTCACATATTAACTTCAGACAAAGTTTACATGTTGACAGGCAACAATTAAGTTTCGGTTTATATTCTTTGTTGTTTAATTTACATGAAAATATAGCCTTTTGTAACATACATACATTTATATATCTGTCAATCTTGTTTGGTTAATTTTTTTATGCTTACGTTTACACATACTCTGTAGATTGCTCTATCGTCTATCGTCTGCTTATTTAAAATTATAATAATATTATTATTACTATTTAGTTTAGAGGTATTATTTATATAATTAATGTGATTTGAATATATACATATTATTGGTAATATAGCTTGGGGCAGTTTATTTTATTTATATAGTTTCTATATGTTGTTAATTGGATGTTAATTTTTGGGTTGTGCAAGGTGAACATACATATATGTATTGATTAACATAAACGTAATACATTAAGGTGTTTTGTTTTTGAAGAGGTGATAGGTATCAAAATATATTTGTTTGATGATTTAATCATAATTATGCGCATACCATGAATAACGTTAAGTTCTATTATTGCCAGGTAATATATAATTTTGTCGCGGATTGGGTAATAAAACTCTAATAAATAATGAAACAGACGCTTTTAAAATAATTAATAATTATATTTGGAGCCAGGCATGGTGCCACTTTTCACCATCTAGAGAATTCAATTGGGTTCCTAGTTTTTTCCAGTATTTATTATTCTTACCCGAAATGTCGGCATAGTCAATTAAAATAAAATAGATATTTTTAAGAAAAGATATAATTGAAAAAAATTTCAATAAAAATTTTCTATTAATAACATAAATATAATAATATCAATATTATTATAATAATTATTGTTTCTTACTACTCTATTTTTATTATTATTGGGTATTTGATACACTATAAACAATATTAATATTTTAATTATTATTACATTTCAGTTGAAAATCTATTCTATGTTCATTCTTTCATAAAATAGGTATGAAAAAACAAACTTCAAAACTGCTATAATTGGGAATAATTTTTTCCGAACCAACAATTTTTTCTAAACACCACAATGCACTTTGGGGCAAAGGGAGTGTTACAAAATTTAAAATATCTATACTCCACGAATTAACAGAATAGGGCCGCAGGAACATAAAAATTTATAATTTCTAGGCATGATCTTCCTCCCACCTTATTCGATAGTATTTTATTCAATGAGCGCGTAATGATAGTTCTTTCTCATGAGGAAAGAGTTTGCACCACGAGTGATTGCGAGTAAAGAAAAACAACCATTACACGCAAGCACGAGCAATAACTATCATTACGCACTCACTGAATAATATTATCCACTTTTGTTATATAATAGCCCTATAACTATGCTGATTTCGAAAAAAGAAAATATAAAATAACGCGCACGGTGTGCCTGAACTTCTTTTAAATGCCTCGGAAAACCACGTCTCTATTTTCTTCAAGGATCGAAAGTTCCATGTTTGAGAAGTCCAAAAAAACAAAAATTAGCAAAATCCCCGGAGCCGTTTTGAAAAAAACGCAATTTCAAAATTTTTTTGGTGACGATACGGAAATTTACGACTTTTTTGCAGCTTGTTTGTTCTCTCTTGTAGAAAGAAGAATCGAGAATAGATAGTTTTAATATTTTCAACAAAGATCAACTTTTCCAGACCAAATCAGTAATATTGGACGAAATCTATCGAATTAAGTAATGCAACTTTATTTGAAAAATTACGAAAATCAAGATTATTGAATGAAATACATGGAGACATCAAAATGAAAAGGCAAAATTTATTTAGGCTGCCCAAATCATAATATAGTCCTTACACGAAAAAATGTCTTCTCTTGACTGTCATTGTTTATTCAAGGCTGTGGAACAAAAGCCAGAAACACCTTGAACCTTAAACATGGCGAGAATTATATTCTTGTATAGCTCTTAGAAGTTTGGAGCTATAATCTGGATGTGTATGGTGGACTTTATAATTCATCCAGGTGTTTTTGAAGTCATGGTGAACTGACTCCATAGCTTGCTCACTGTAGTTCCCGAGTCCTTTCTCAATTTTTCGGCAAAAATGAGGAACGTGGGAAAAGACAGCATGAACTTTTGGCGTTACAATACCAATAACGGTAGGTCCAAATAACTTCTTTGAAATTCTGAAATATACACCTCAAATTTTTCGTCAAGACTACTTGAGAAACATGAATTGACGACACTTGAAAAATCATTAAAACATCTGACATATTTTAAACAATGAACACTACATTTTACCCGAAGCAGATCTATCTTGTTCAACAAATTTTTGCAGGCATTGCCTGCGAAACCAGGAGATCCATGGACAAATTCTCTGCTTACATTGCACGATCTTGCCCATTTCTCAGTATCGTCTTCGCATTCCCTCAACATGTGCCCATAAAACGTGTTTACTACCCCGAGCATTAGATGCAGTTCAGGTGGAGGTATTATATCGATGATTTCTGTCTCTGGATTCCCTGTAAAAATAGGTTGAGATACGTGGCTGTAAAAATTCTTGGCATTAATTTTTTTACTGCCACTATTCTTGAAGGCGTCTGAATTTTCACGGCAACTACCAAGGGTTCTATAATTTCCACACTTACTCAAGAGATCTTTAGATGCAGTACACCACGTACACGGGTAATGAGAAGAATGAGCCATGACCCCAGTTATTATATTGGCCATTTTTAGGTCTGTGGCAATGGTCATGACTTTTAAGTCATTCAAATGTAGAGAGGACCACAGAGTGCAAACATTCACATAATTTTCTTGTGTATCAGAAATGATACCAAGGATGAATAACTTTTTCACACCCGTGTCCTTAAATTTATTGGCGTGTACTCCATCATGATAATGCTGCCTGGCCCCTTTGAAATGTGGATTATTATCGGCTCCTTCGAATCTTGATTGAATGGATAAGCAAATCTTCAAAAACCCTCCACCACCGTCAAGCCCAATTTTCAAATCTACTTCTTGCAAACCTCTTTTTTCTCGAATATATGTAACTAAACTTTGTACATTATTACAACAAACAAAGCATCCAGATCTATTTATTACACAAGACTTCTTGGTATTCAATACGTCACAAACACGAGATTCAAAAAACGTATCAAGCTGATGATTCAACAAAAGCAGGTCCTGCTTCAAGTTGGACTGAAACATTTTCCTATTCTTACTGCCAACTCGCAAAGCAGCAGTTAGAGAATGTGTCTTTCTTGTAGACAACCCCAATTCTGTACTTATTTTCAATATGTCGATAGCTGCGACTGTTTCTTTTCTTGAGCTTTTATCCACATTGTTTGAATTCACTGAAACTGGTAGTTTTTTACCTCTCCTTTGAGATAACCGCAACTGTCCTTCATTGTTTGAGTGTTCTGGCACGTGTAGAATATCTTTTAGCATTGATGAAGCTAATTTTTCCTTTTCTTTGGTAGACAAATTTTTTAAAATCAATTCAGTGAGAATAGGGATGCATTTAGGTGAAGTGCAAATTTTTTTTTTATCCAGTAAGTCCTCTGCATTTCTTACACTTTTTCTTGATCACTTTTCTTTTCGCTGAATTTCCTAGACACATATTGTCTGGTGCACGTCTCGCAATTTCACACAACTTGCAGTCACAAAGTATCTTATTTTTAGATCGTGTTACACATGGGAGTTCCAGAAAACCAGAATAGTCCGGTATAGCTAATGCGGTTTCTTCAGAATTTTGTTTATTGAATTTGTATATGATGATTTTGCAACTGCTACAGACAGCAGATGGGTAACGAATATCATCAAGATTAATATTTACAGCATTTTTTACCTCAATTTTCAATGGGCCCACAATATCCCACATCTTATGTTTCTTTCTTAAACACAACAAACAAATCACGCCTCGGTTTTCTTCATGAGTTCGCGCATGGTCCTTTGTCTTTCGTGACATTTTGTTTCACTCTTATGTAGGTAATAGGTTCGTCTATTACTAATAACTGTTATTTACTGGCCGGTTTGTCAACGACTGTTTTGACTAATATTGCGACAACTAAGTCTGTATTTCTGCTGATTTTTGAAGCAAACATTTGAAAACAACAAACATATTTACGTGAAAAGAAACAAAACAATGTCTGTACACAGACAGATATGGTGATATATTTATTTTCAAGCATTTCAGCATATCTCTTGGCTACACCTACAGAATTACGGAAAAAAATCGTGAATTTTCGTATCGTCGCAGAAAAAAAATTGAAATTGCGTTTTTTTCAAAACGACTCCGGGGATTTTACTAATTTTTGTTTTTTTGGACTTCTCAAACATGGAACTTTCGATCCCTGAAGAAAATAGATACGTGGTTTTCCGAGCCATTTAAATTGGTTTAGACACACCGTGGCGAGTAACGCGAGTTATATTACGAGTATCCCATAAGCCTCTGAAAAAAATTATAAAAAATTTAGGAAAACTACCGTCTGAAAATTGTTTACATAAAAAGTCATTATAACATATGCAACCTACGGTTACGCTTATATTCTATTTATTCTACAAGGCTTCATTTAAAACGCGACTCACTTTGAATTCAAATATCATATTTTTTTGGAAATTTTCAAAGCAACTTCGTTCTATATTTTATGGTAGTAAAAGCAGTGATATATTTTTTATTGAAACCTAATGCGCAAATAAATTAAAGCACAATATTCGGGATCGTTAAGAAGGTCAAGTGTCATTTAACTACAAGTCACTTGCTGTCAAAAGTAACAAAAAAAAAGTAGGTTTATTCGCCCCCACGAACGACACTTTTCCCACAAAGCATCCGTTATATGTCACCAAACTAACCGTTTACATTTTGCAAAAATTTTCCGTTATTTTGGGCAAAGGTAGTTCTTAAAAGATGTCACGGGTTTTCTTAAATTTTTACGACACCTTCCCCAATATCATAATTGGTCTATCCACAATTAATGTTAGGATATTTAAAACTGAGACGTGTTGCCATTTTTGATCTTCGACCAAAATCAGAATTAATGTCTCCTCCTTCTAACATAGTATTATATCCTCTGCCCTAGTAGTGTGATATCATTTAAGGGCCTCCCAAAGTAATTTGCTATTAATATTTATTTATATCAGAAATAATAGCTTTAAGGACTGCACACACCAAGCGCGGCGCGTCATGTTCTACACAATCCACTTGCGATTGAATATTTGAATGTATTTATAAAAGTTATTTATATTATTACTCAAACTGCGATTTCCTACTAATAAATAAGCAAATTAATGTATATTTAAATTTCCCGCCGGCGCGCCTTTAAATGCGATTTTATTAAAGCAATTCACAAATAATGTATCGATCAACATGTTTGAAATTTCAATAAATAAAATGTCACAGTAATATTGACGATATTATTTGCCACCAGCAAAGTATTATAGGTAAATTTGGAAATTTAAATTCCATATTACACGATAACATAATTAGGTTGCCTTTACCTATGGAACAATTGTTGGAATTTGGAATGTGTATTAACTGTAGAAAAATATTTCTTTGAAAAGTCTGATATTACCTCAGAAAAGAGTTCAACAAAATAGTTTTACTGTTTTTTGTTAAAACAAAAATCGTCACTCTTGTTTGTGAGAAATTTTTTTTGGAAGTTTCTCTTCCACTGCAACCTCTTCTATTCTAATCTCGAATGGACCCGGAAGTTAACACAAACCGATTATTACTAAAATCTAGCTTTGGACAAAATTTTAACCAAAACTATCAATAGCGGCGTTTCTTGACGTTTGATCTGATCCAGATCAGATCATATCTCTTGAAACAACAAAATGCGTAAAACAAACAAAGAAGGTTTCGTTTCGTTTTGAATTTGCCTGTTTATACGCTTATTGTATTCATCATATTCTTGGTTGCTTCTTTCCTCTACAAAGAATATGATGAATACAAAACTCGTGTAAAGACGTAAAATTAGTTCGGTATTTAATTTTACTGTTGATTTCAGTACTACCAACCACTTCTTAAAAAATATTTTTCACCTACATTTTAATAGCAGAACTAATTTTTAGATCACCATTTGTGATCCAATACCCAATGTTGGATCAAATGTATTTGTTCGGATCACTATACGTCAAGAAATGCAGCCTAATGACTGGAAGGACAGAAGGACCAACACCACATTTTGTAATCGATGTTTTGGAGTTCTCGTAGCCGAATTCGTCTAGAAATGTGAAAATCTAGAACACATTTTTTCGCGATTACAATACTTTATTCTTATCCAATAAAAGAGAGGAAAGGAAAAGTGAAAACTTTAAAAATAATTGTAAGTAATAAGGGAAACAATTTTCATTAGAAGCTACATTACCAGTAATATCAAGAAGAAGACGTTAGCTTTCCGAAACAGAGTTTAGTGAAATGTTAAAAAAGTTTAGAATTTATCTAAATATTGATTCGTGATTTGTTTAATTTGTCTCGATAAGAACTTATTGTTTTGTAGCGCTCAAGAAACTGTGCGTCTGAGAACCGCTTAAAAATAATATCATTAGATTATTAAAGATTAAAAATGAGATAAGCAGGTGTTGCCAAGTTGAATGGAATAAGTTATAAACGATTTTTACAACAAAAATGTTTATACAAGCCATACTATTGCGAAACAAACACAAAATAAAACCTACTAGTTCTGTAAGTATTAGTATCGTGATCCAGTATAATCTTTATATACTTTGATTTTAAATTGTAGTTTTTATCAAAAAATAGTATAAAATCTCTCTAACACCTATAGAAATAGTAGGATTATTATTTAATAATATGCGTACGTCACAGAAACAATACGGCTTGTGTAAACATTTTTGTTGGTTTTGGTCTATGTTAAGAAAAAATTATAAAACGGATTGAAACGTTTTCAAACTGCTGCTTATGGGTTTGATATACCAGTTTATACTTCAAATAAGAAAATATATTTTAAGCCGGTGATTTTAGAATATTTCTGCTAGGAAAACTTATAGGACTCCTTAGGGGCTTAACATATTAGGTTTCGCTTAGTGTTGGCAATTTGGCATGATATCAAACTTTGAATAAAGGATTTAATCCGTGACTAATAAATCATTTATATAATAATAGCAATATAAAATTAGTATATTATTCAACGAGCAGAATCGGAGTAACGCCGTGACTTACACAATCGTTTATTTATTATAAGAATATTTGTACCACATAAAAACCTTCCATTTCAATTTGTGTGTATGAATACTGGCAGCACCTGTAAAAATTGGAAATCAATAATTAACGACTTTCGCCTTCTGCGAAGGACGGAGAAAAATGAATAACCAGGGAAACGAACGAATGTGATCTAAATCAAATAAGAATCCAATTTTTCGAAGACTCGAATACGTTCGAATCGAATTCACAAATAGCCCCCGAAATTAGTTTTAGGTAATAATCGTATTTTATATGCCAAAGAAACTTGGCAACAATGCCATGTATACAATTCCAATTTGGAATTCAATGAATTCTTACTACGTTGATGGAAATGAAATCCAATTCCATTTTGAAGTTTCTGGGTTCAACAACAGGGGTTTCACAAATCGTTTTTTATTTCTGTATGTTGCGTTTTGTGATTTTTTTTTATTATTTTAACTTTTTTTTGGGATTTACAATTTTAAAAAACATGGCTAGGATAAACAATACTGGATGTCTTTATTTTATATTCACGAAACAAAAATTGGGTTGTACAATAATAAGTTTTAAAATGCTACCAATGTTTAAAAACAAGAACGGGTTGGCTGTTTCATTTGACCTTTTAATCAAAAGATGATTATTTGATTTACAGAAAATGATGGATAATCCCATATTACCATACCATACAAAATATAAACAATTCAACGAAATTATTATTATTATTTTTTTTTAGTTTAATAATTTCCAATTACCACAGGGGTTAAACAAAGAATACGAATAACATAAAGATGAATAACACGGTAAGAACAAAAAAAATCTTAGTGTCTTTCATAAAAGTGATTTTTTCACATTTACAGATGAAACTCTTAAAATAAGGTAATTTAATCTTTTCTTAATAAAGTTTTGTTTTCTTTTTAAAAACTACGTATGTCTCAGATTTTTTATATACTCCGACATATCGCAATGTGTTATTTTTGTTTACTATATGTTCACCTTCTTTATGGGAAGTTAGTATTCAGGCAATTTTTAACAAAAAAATAATTTTTCTTTACTTTTACATATAAGATTTATTTAAGATTATTATTATCTGCACTTCACTGGTAGTAGTATAGTGATACATCTTAAATACTGAACAGATTTTTACAGTTGAGAAATTGATTTTTTATGAAACAACAAGTAGCTAGCTGCTGATGCTGGTATGCATGTAATATGTACAAATAAAAATTCAAATCAAATCAAATAAATTTTTTTTATTCGAATTCAAGTAGGTACTACTCAAAAAACACTTAAAAAATGAATCTTTAATGGGTGGAATGACAAAATCATACCTCTTCTCCCTTCTCATCTTATGTATGACAACAAAAAATGGTTATAATTTATATTTAAAAAGAAATCGTTTTTGTTCGATCTTACGTATCACTACTGTGTTTGGTACTCTGAATGAAGTTCTTTCATTTCATTTTAAAGGAGTACATATTCGTATTTTTTTATTTATACTCATGATTTTTTTATTAATCTTTTACTTAATGTGGTTCTGCGGTTTTGTCGCTTTTTCAGCATGTCTGCTTATTTTACGTCTTGTTATTATTATTCTTTTTATGTTTATGAATTTTATTTCTTACTGGTAAGAAAAATAAAAAATTATAATAAAAGAATATAAAACAATTTATTATGTTGAAAGAAAATAAAAAAAAATAAAAATTAAATAAGACAAAACGGAAAATACTGAATTCAACAAATAGTTATAAACACTTATAATTATACATAATATTACTTATCGTATTTGTATATTCTTATATGAAAAAATAGTTGTGTTTTATTTAATTTGTTCTTCTTAATCTGCGGGAATAATGTAGATAAAATTTGTTAAGTGTATGATTTTTTATTTTTATTTAAAAACGCTAGTTTATGGCTTTTCAACATTATTCAGTTTTTTTAATGCCGAAATTTTATGTTTATGAGTATAAGAGCAACCATGAAACTTTATGAAAGCGACCTTTCGGCAACCCAAATTTCACCTCAAGTATCATTTTTTAGAATAGTCTATACTTATTGTACAAATCCATTTAAAATATTTACGATATATAGATTTTACGGCGATTATTACACCTTCCAGCATTTGAACTATATCCGCGTTAATTTCATTTGCAATTCTGAAGCAAATTAATTGATTTGATTGAAATGTTGATAATACTTGTATATAGTTTGCTAGTAATAATGTTTCAGCTGTAAACAAGTTTTAGTTCCGTGAAAGCAAAGAATTCATATGAACCTTCTCAAAAGTACCCCCTAATAGTCAAAAGTACTTCTTACTTTTAAAATTTTGTGGTTGGGCTTTTTTTTGATAGAGTGACATCTGTAATTTTTTTTTTTTTGAATTATTGAGCAGGCATCTTTTCAGTATTGAAAGTTTTTCTAAAATGTGCATTTTTGGATTAAATAAAATTTCACTAAAATAATTAAATTAATCAAAATCGAATAAAACCAAATTAATAAACCGATACATTAATCATATTAAAACACAAATTGACATTAGACAGATGTATTAAAAATGCACATAAAAACTACAGGGTGCGGCATATGTTCGTTGACTCCAAAAAATTAAAAAAATACACATGGCCGTTAAACTTATCAAGACATATTTTATTGACATTTAAAACATAAATAATTAAAATTACAAAATTAAAGAAATTATTCAAAATGATCGCCTTTAGCCTTAATGCAAGCCTTTAATCTGCGTGGGAAATCATTTATTGCAGAACGTATGATCTCTTGAGGAATTTTGTTCCATTCAGCTAGCAAGCACTTTTTTAGAGACTCCACGTTTAAGTAATTTTTGCTGTTGACCTTTGCCTCTAGAATGCTCCATATGGTGTAGTCCATTGGGTTAAGATCTGGCGACGCAGATGGCCATTCATCGGAAGTAATGAAATCAGGAAAATTTATTTTGCACCACTGCTGAACAATTTTTGCCTTATGTGACGGCGCTGAGTCCTGCTGAAATATCCAAAAACCTTTTGGAAATTGTTTTTCTGCCCAAGGTTTAACAGTGTTTTTTAAAACGTTGTCAAGGTAGACTTTGGCATTTATTTTAACCCCTTTTTCAATGAATATCAAGGGGGTTCGTCCACATGTAGTTACTCCGGCCCAAACCATAACTCCAGGAGCGCCTTGACGTCGAGTAATTTTTTTTAGACTTTCCTGTCGCTTAGCTTCCCACACACGGTTATTTTGGCGATTCAATATTTGCTCGACACTAAAAAGTTTCTCATCAGTAAAAACAATTTGTTCGTGCTTGTTGTTTGCGAGTCGAGTTTTTAGTCGTCGGCATCGAACTAGTCTATTTTTCTTCTGCGTCGTAGATAAAAATTGTCCCGTCGTTTTTTTATAGGCCTTACATCCAAGTTCTTGTTTTAAAATTCGTCGAATAGACCGGTCACTTATACCCAATTCTGCAGCCATTTTTCTTGATGAACGACACGGGTCCCTATGAATACGAGCACGTACACATTTAATATTCGGTGATAAAGTAGTTGAGCGCGGGCGGCCGGACTTAGGACGGTTTTCTAAGGTATTAAGTTCCTTATAACGAATAATTGTTTTTGACACTATATAATTGTTTTGAAATTTTTAAAGATTTTAACTCGCGAACTATTTCGTAGTTTCTCTTTCCTTGTAAATGCAAGTCAATAATAGTCTGGCGATGCGTTGACATATTGACTACTCTACTGCTGCTGACTAACTGAGGATTATTTATGTATATTACGTTCTACATATACTACGCCGTATACACACAAAGGCATTTTTTCCTGACGGTATTTTTCCATTATGTTTTCGGTCGTTAAAAATAGTCAACGAACATATGCCGCACCCTGTACATCGCATGTAGTTTTTTAAATGTGTCTTCGCACATTTTCCATTTCGGGCGCACTCAAGACCTCCTTACCTAACCAAAATTTTCAATCTTCAAATTTTAAATTTATATAATTTATACTTATAAACTAGTTTATAATGAATTTTTATTCATTGGAGAAAAAGTAGTATATGTTATCCGCATTAAAAGTGACTTTCTTTCAATCGCAATCTTTTCACTAAGCCTCACACGCAAACATAATTACCCGTCAAAACAAAAGTATCACTTTTAACACTAATGAAAAATGTACCATTTTCTACTCCTGTTTAGTAATAGTTTCATTAAATTAAATTAATGAATATAGTTTGTTAGTAAAAATGTTTCAGCTTTAAATAATTTGTAGTACCGTAAAAATCAAGGATTTAAATGAACTTTCTCAAAAGTACCTCCTAACAGTAAAAAAAGATTTGTGGTTCACTTATGTTACTTCTGTGTTCTAATATGTTATTAGCTTATTGCATGACATATGTAATTCAGTTACAAACTGTCATAGTCTTCCAAAGATGGCGAATCATATAAAATTATCATACAATTCTATATACCTGTCAAGCAAGTCTGTTATTAAAAAATAATTAGTCCGTCTCAAATGGCTTTCCTGCTGGAAAGCAGTATTGTGTTTTTGTTTTTTTAAAAACAATCAAAAATTCGGCATTAAAATTTGCTTGAATAATATTTATCAAGTTTTACATATTTACCGACTTGTAAATTACGATTTGCTATTTTATCGAGTATTTGCCCTACTATTTTTCCTACCTATCTTGTTTTGTCATATTTTCAGTTAATTGAGGAAACAAGACAGTTGGGTAAATAACCGATAAAATATAAAGCAAAGCAAACTATTTTGCTCCTGTAAAAATTGAGTCGCTGGGCTATATTGAAACTATTCTTTGTTACTGTGAGAAAGAAAAAATTGTACCGCGCCGTGTCAATTATCGATACAATTAATTATTAAATTTTGTCAGTAAAGGTGTATTTTTAGTTTTAATTTAGTTTATATTTTCAGAGGGAAATTATATATAAATATTAAACATTAAAAAAACGCAAGGTAACTAAAAGACTAACTGTATAATAAATTATTGTGAAACGGAATTATTTTTCGTTTGCTAATTTTTCCAAAAATACATCAACAATAAAAAATTAGTTAACAATAGTTACGAGATGGATCGTAAATTCACAATATTAAACAAACGCGTACCACTTTTACTTTATGGACGATTGCCCTGTATAAATATTTTAGTTTCTTTTACGGTTTGGGATCCTCTGAGTCCAAAAAATTGATTTTCGACTTTGTGTTTATCTGTCGGTCTGTGTTTTCTTTGCAGCCCAGATGGTTTAATCAATCGAATTGAAACATCATATTTAAGCTTTTTTGATAAATTGGGAGATCCCAGTGAATTTTAGTGGGAAAAGGCCAACCAGAAGTGGCAGGCTCCGTGGACCTAAAAATTTATTTTGCAAATACTTATCTCAAAAAATAAAAGATTTAAACTATTAAGTACAAAATGTTGTTTTCTTTTAGGTTCGTAAAAGAAAGTTGTGTGTTGGCCACTCCTTAATTTTTTTGTTTTGTTCTCCGTAATCATTCTAATATGTATAGTATTATTCTAGCCTGTGCTTAAACCTACATATAAAGATTTATTAACTTTAAACGTTTAATAGTCAAATATAAAACATGACTAACAAACAAGTTGTCTGCTACAGCTACTAAGCTTTAATCTTATTTTGTTTATTTTTATTTCGGGTAATACATTATAAAAGTTCATATACGGACATAAGTATAAATAATCATAATTTATTAAAGATATCCCAATTAAATTAATTCTTACAGGATTTCTAAGTAAACAAAAACTGATAACGATTTGCTAATTGAATTTTTATGCACTACTAGCTTTCGTACATCGTGAAACAACTTCCATAAAACATCATTTAAAAGTTTTAAAAGTAATGTCATCGTGAGGTCCATAAAATTTATTGCTTTACTATACACAACTTATGTACATACATACATACACAACATATAATATTTTCTGAATATCTTGTACAACTTTATTAACATTGACTGCACAATTTGCTAGTACTCGTTTCTTTTGCTTTTTAAATCAAAAAATCTATTCTATGAGTATGTATGTACATACGTGTAGTGCACATGTAGCACAGTAAACTTTTTATTATTCTTTTATAAACTAAATAGTTTTTGTATTATTTTCTATATAAACTGTATTGTAATACCACTACTTAACCTCTTTGTAGTATAAATACTACTATAATAGTAAAGTTTGCCAATTTTGTAATAATCAACAAAAGATTTTTTTTTTTTTTTAAATATAAAAATACTTAATAAGAAATGTACAAAATGAAAATTATAAAAAACATAACTTTACGGTACTTTGAAATGTGTTAACCAAAAGCAACAAAAAAAATTTTAATAACAAGTGAAAGACAAGATATAATTGAAAATTATATTTTATTTCTTCTACTTCCATTAAGTTGAAGAAAAGAAAATAATAGTAAAAAAAGAAACAAAAATAAATTAAATCAATTATGCAATTAAATTAACACTAAAATAAGTTGAAATTAAATTAGTAATAGTTTTTCAAACAAAAATTGCTATTTATGTAGCAGCAAAAAACTATGTCTAGTCTAGACGATTTTAATAGATTTTCAATTAATTTATTATTATGTAGCAATTAATTTCTAATGACCTCTATTACAAAATAAAATCTTTGTATTCGAAAGAGACTACATAAGCGTACGCTGTACACATATTATTCATAAAAACAAGAAATAGAAAAATACTTTTATTTTGACTTTGGCTCGAAACTAAACTACTTAATCGTTCTGCAAACAAGTAAAGAAAAAAAATTAAATGATATAATTATAAGTTGAAAAAGAATTAACTTAATTAATATATATTTAAATTGTAAAATGTTTTTTTTTTTTTTTTTTTTTTTCAATTGAAGAAATGAAAGTTTTGCAATGCTAAGGGTTTGTTATTTTGTGAAATTGGGCGAGATTGATTAAACATTTACAGTGTGTCAAATAATTTATACGGTCACATAATTTTTACTTAAGTTACTTTTATTAACGTTCTGATTTCATTAGAAAAATAATTTTCAGTTTTTAGGTAAAAAAATGCTGATTCAGGCACTAATACATTGTTTATCTGAAACAAGGAAAAGCAAAGAAGTATTTATACATTTTCAATATTTTGGGGGAATATTGAGTAAACTGTTTTCCTAGTATTTGGTAAGACCTCCAGTAGCTTCAATAACTTTCCGCTTTGGGTCCCCATTCAGTGGCAATAATCTGTTTTAGTCTTCCTTTTGAAGAAGGACTTCTTGTACCAATTGTTCGCTCTCATTTCGCCCATAAATGCTCTATCGGAGTTTAATCCGATGATTGGGCAGCCCAGTAAACCATTTCGTCACACCTTTGTTTTGAGCCGATCTAACCTTATTCGGTTAAAATTTAGTATATAAAAGTCAAGTATCTGACACCATCGTTGCCCATACTCCGCACAGCATAACATTATTGCCTCTATGCTTCACAGTTTTACGAAGACATTCTGATGTATTCACCAGATTTTCTCCACACTAAATGCCATTCGAGCCAAATAGGTTAAATTTTGTTTCGTTACTAAATAAACCTTTTTCGAATTATTTAAAAATCATTTTATATAATCTCTAGCCCATTCCAAAGGGACAGTTTTCGTTTTCATAGAAATGAACGGTTTCTTACGGGCTAATCTTGAATTGTATCCAGCTGCATGTATCCGACTCCGTACATTTGGTGGGACAATTTAAATTCCTGGTTTATTTTTTATGTCCAACACAATTTTAGATGCTGATATTGTGTATTTCTTTTAATTTGGTGGATAATATAACGTTCGGTTCGAGATGTGTTTTAGTTTTTGGTCGGCCGGAACGTTGGCGATTCGCGCATCAGTTTGTTCCTATTTTTTATATTTTATCAAAACCCAAACCTTCGTGATATAAGGATATAGATACGATATTATTTCGTTGAACGATATTTAATTCAGGTTTTCGCCATGATTGTTCAATAATCTTTCAATAATCTTTCTCGCATATTCTCGAAATCTTTCTTTCAATAATCTTTCCCGCATATTCTCGAAAAATAAATTTGGGGAGGGGGGGGAAGGGGAATCATAATTCACAGATTACTATTTCATTTAAGTATATTTCGTTTCTTTTCATAAACAACAGTAAAATCAATTTTTGTTGCATTTAATGGTTTGAAATTAGTAGCGTATAAATACTTTTTTGGCGCATTTTCGATACGTTTTAGCAATTAATAAAAAATTAATTTTTCTTAATAATTAATTAGCTAACTTAAATAAATCGATAAAAATTTATTTTTGGAAAAACGTTTCAGTTACAGTCAAATTTGTTTTTCGCAATTGCGCGACATGACTTCAACCGTATAAATATTAAAACTGTAATTCCTACAATATGATTATTGATTTATGCTAATTAGAAATTACAAAGATTTTTTTTTTTTTTTTTTTTTTTTGAAAATAATTCTGTTTTATTATTTCTTTTTTAATTACAATCTAGTCTAAGACTAATAAGCAATTTTATTCTAACTTAAATTACTACATTTTACTGAAATTTAAGGGTTCATCCATCGATGTACTCCTTAGTTTTGATATTTATGATTTGATCGCGCTTTTGTCGTGCGCTAGATAAAGATTTATTTTAACTGATTTACACTAACTCAAAAGGCTTTACTCTTTTGAGCCTTCTAACTAAATCCGTATTATCCAGTAGCTGGTTGGCCTCTATGTTGACATGGTGAAGTAGCCGTTGTTCATGACTTCTAGCAAATTTCATAATTTCGGTTTTGATGAGTTCTATGCCCAGATCTTTGTGGATGTCGCTATTTCTGACAAACCATGGTGCGTTGACGATGCTTCTTAGCACTTTGTTTTGGAATCGTTGGATAATATCCATGTTGCTCTGCTTGGTACACCCCCACAGCTGTATACCATAAGTCCAAACAGGCTTCAATATTTGCTTATAAAGCAGAAGTTTATTAGGGATTGATAAATGAGAGTTTCTTCCCAGTAACCAATACATTTTTTTGTATTTTAATTCCAACTCGCCTCTTTTCTTTTTTACATGAGCTTTCCAGCGAAGTTTAGCGTCTAACGTCATACCAAGATATTTGGCAGTGTTTGCATGTGGTATTTCTTGATTATTTAAATATACTGGTTTATGAACTAATCTCTTGTTCGTAAAGTCAACATGTACAGATTTAGTTTCATTTAGTTTTATGCGCCATTTTTTTGTCCAATTGTGTACTTGCTCTATGGCGTTTTGTAATTGCTCTGCTGTATCTGAGTTGTTGTCACCTACTGCCATGATAGCTGTGTCATCGGCGAAAGTGGCTATCATGTTGTTTTGTGGGATTGGGACATCTCGGGTGTATAGTAAATACAGAAGTGGCCCAAGTACACTTCCTTGTGGAACTCCTGCTTTTATTCCCTTAAGCTCTGAATATTCATCTTCTTGCTTAAGCCTGAAATATCTTTCCGTTATATATGATTCCAGTATTATGCTGTACTGTTTCGGTAGGATTAATTTGAGTTTGTAGATTAATCCTTCGTGCCAAACTTTATCAAAGGCCTGCGCTACATCAAGGAATACTGCTGAACAAACTTTTTTCTCTTCTAAAGTCTTCTCAATAATATTGGTTATTCTATGCACTTGATCGATAGTTGAGTGCTCACTGCGAAAACCAAATTGGTGATTCGGAATTAGATTATTTTTTTCAGTTATTAGTTTAAGCCTTTTTAATAGTAGCTTTTCAAAGAGTTTGGACATTATCGGCAACAACGATATAGGCCTATATGATGTTATTAGATGTGGCGGTTTTCCTGGTTTGGGAATCATGATGACCTCAGCCACTTTCCAAAGTTTGGGTACATATTTTAACCTAAATGCGGCGTTTATGATATTAGTTAACTTTACCGTAGCTTTTCCCGGTAGCTGCTTTATTATATCTCCGGTAATCAGGTCAAACCCTGGTGCTTTCTTTAAGTTTAAATTGTTTTTAATTTCATTTGCTACTTCAGTAGTCGATGTAGGGGTGACATCTTCGAGAATTTGTGTTATGTTTTCATCCAATATTTCTCGTAATTGACATTCATGAGGTTGAAATATATTTTCAAGATGATTGGCAAAACCTTCAGCTTTTTCTTTGTTTTTCCTTGCCCATGTTCCATCTATTTTCCTGATAGGATGGATCGGCATTATTGGCCTTTTCAGAGTTTTAGTTGCTTTCCAAAGCGAATAATCCGTATTACTATCATTCGTTAACTTACTTAAGTAGAAATTAACTGACTCATTTTTTAATTTCTGAATTTCTCTTGTTAATTGTTGAGTAAGATTATTTAGTCTTTTTTTGTCCTGTGGAGCTCTAGTTTGGTGCCATTTTTTTCTGGATTTGCGTTTATCCCTAAGGAGATTTCTAATTTCTATTGGATAGTTATTTCCTTTTAGCCTTGATTTGATTTCTGGAGTACTTTCCCATGCTGATTGTTGAATATCTGTAATGAACTTTTCTACTTCTATGTCCAGTTGATTCATAGTTTTTAAAGGAACTTTCAAAAGTATTCTTTGTTCCAGGTGTACTTTGAAACTTTCCCAGTTCGTATATTTGTTGGTTAATACTGGATTATTCCCTTTTTGGATGATATACTCGCTTAGAGTTAGGACTATTGGAGAATGATCTGAGCTCATATCTTGGCTTTCTTCAACTTTCATAAAATTATTAGAAATATTTTTGGTTATAAAAAAATCGATCAGGTCAGGTATTTTCCCTGGGTCAGTTGGCCAATATGTTGGTTTACCTGTTGAAATGGATTCACATCCATTTTCTTTGATGGCAATCAATAATTCTTTTCCTTTAGTGGTAGTTAATCTAGAACCCCAGTGAGTATTCTTCGCATTGAAGTCACCACCTATTATGAACCTTTTTCCCAGACGCTTAAAGAACTCTGAGTATTGTTTGCTTTTAATTGAATGTCTTGGTGGACAGTATAATCCTGCCACAACAATAGGAAAGTTTTCCGTTTTTATATAAACCACTGTGGCCTGAATTTCTTCTTTTCCGTACTTTGCTTCTTCAAAATGTTGGATATTTTTTTTAATGATGACTGCACTTCCTCCTCTGGCTGAATTATCTGGATGAATAGTGTGATATATGCAATAGCCTTTAAATGTTATGTAGGATTGCTTAGTAAAATGTGTTTCCGAAATAAGACACACATCTATATTCTCAATGTCGAGGACTGCTTGTAGTTCTTGCTGATGCCGGAGCAAACCATTAGCATTCCATGACATGATTTTCATGGTGTTGTTCATTTTTGTGTTGATTTGGGTCTAGCTCCCAATGCTCTATCTTCCAATTTTTGTAGCCTCTCATCAAATTTTGTTAATTTCATGAGAATATCTTGTAATGTTTGACTGATGTCTACATCTTTAGATTTTTGCTGGGGTTTATTGACTACGCCACTTGTTACTTCAGCATATGTAACACCTTCAGTTCTTAGTTGGCGGCCAAATGGTTGCCCATTGTCTTGTTTTGCATGCCTCTCATATCGATTTGACTGGCCATACATTTGAGTTTTATTCATCCTTTGGTTTTTCATTTTCTGAATTTCCTTTGCAACAATACATCCTCGATAGTTAGCAGGATGACCTTGTCCACAGTGTACACATTTAAGTTGAGCTTGTGGATTGTCGCATTTTCCAGTTAGGTGGTGTCCGGCACATTTAACACACCTTGGAAGTTTGCCACAATATCTTTGCGTATGTCCATATGCCTGACACTTTTGGCATTGCGGAACTAGTTTAGACTTTCTAAGTGGTTGAATTTCCACTTTGCAACCCAATAAACTAGTGATCTTATATATTTTAGTTATATTTTCGTCACAACTGAATGTTAGTACAAACATGTCTAGCTTCTTTTTATTTCTCCAGCTAACTTTGTTCATTACGCTGATTATTTTAAATTGTTTCGATGATAATTCTTCTTTAATTCGTTCTGGGCTACATGTATGATGTAAGTTCCTTGCCATAACTCTGATTGGCCTTTCTTGTTTATTTTCATACGTGTGAAAGATAAATGAGCCTTCGGTCAAAGTTTTCACTACGTTTCTATATGCATCGACGCTATTTACGTTGATGCTTATTTTATTTTGATTCATCAATTTAGTGATGAATGATTCTTCTGAAACACTCGCCTTAATTATATCATAGAAAACGTGATAATTTTTAACATCATCTACTATGATCGGTGGTGGGGGAGGTGTTTTTTTATCTGTTTTGATATTTGTCTCAACCTTTTGAGGCTGAGTGTTTTGATCCAGAGTTTGTGGTTTTTGTGGTGGTGACGGTGTATTATTTAACCTTCTCTTTTTACTTTTTCTAGACTTAGCACGAATCCATTCTGTTTCTTTAGCTAAGTCTTCCTCATCGGTTTGATATTCAACGTTTTTATTAACATTAGAATTGGTGTTTTGTTTCTGTATTATTGATGATTCGGTTGGACATTTAACATTGTTGGCGTTAAGTTCGGTATTCTGGTTCTGCTTCATTGATGGCTTAGCTTGAGTTTCGTTCTGCTTTAATTGCATCATTTCTTTTTTTAGTTCGTCAATTTGTTGTTGTAAATTGAGAATAATAATGCTTTGCTGATTTTTCTCATCAGTTACTTTTTGCCATTGTTTGTATAACGTTAGCTCTTTTTCTGAAGTACCACTTTCAAGAATAGATGTTTCACCATAGTTATATGAGGTTGTTATACTTGCTTGTTGGGGTGCTGCTGTTGCGCCCTTATTATTTTGGAATCGTTCCATGTTAAAATTTTCAGATGAGAAATTAAAAGTTTTCTCAGGAGATCTAGCAACGTTTCCTCCCTTGTGGAACGGGCTGTTTACTATTTCCATATTTTTGTTTTTTTGTGTATGCAAGGATCGGCCCTCCCCAGAATCCTTAGGGCCAGTCTCATCAGAGAGTGGATTGCCCAATATTTCTATTGGTTTACCACCTGGGGTATTTTTTCCTTCTGTTTTACTCATTGCATATTGTATATTTATAGTGTAATCCACTCGCCTCTAGTATTTAGCCGATTTTAAAATCGTTGCCCGGGTGTCACCACGAGGAGGTATACTAGACACATTTGGTGGCCTCTACATAGTTGCAGAGCTGGAATATAGTTCACGAAAGTCGTGGCTATAAACGGTCAACTCCTACCCTATTGAAGCGCACCCCCAACACCCAATTACAAAGATGAATAGATTTTTAATTTTTTAACATCTTATATTTGTTTTTTTATAACCTGCCTCATATTGCCAGAAGTTAAGACGCAACACTTTATAATTTTGGGTATTTTATAGTTTTCACTCATAATCTTTACAATAAACTTTGGTGTTAAACACTTACGAGGGGACTAACAAAAGTTAGCTTAGTTGGTGACTCTTAAATCTTTTTTTAAAAAACCAAAAATACCAAATCCTTTGCAATTGTTTTATGAGACTTCTTTCAAAATTTCATAACGATCAGTTAAAATGGAGACGAGAAAACGCAAAATAGCTGAGGATGGATCAGACGAAATTCCACCACCCAATGCAAACGGAAATTCGCTATGTGATTCTCTTCGGTTTTCGGCTTAAACTAAAGCCACTACAAATATTCAATGAATGCCAAATTGCATATCGAACGATTGTACCATCTCTACAGACTATTTCCAAGTGGTTCCGAAGATTCCAGATGGGTCATTTTTCTGTAGAGGACGAGTCCCGAGAAGTTCGACCAAAATCTTCCACACTGATGACGCCACTGTGGCTCTGGTGAAGTCCAGTTGACGAAGATCCACGATTGACACAAGAAATTATTGCTGATGAATTGACCTTGAATGCCATGGCTGTGTCGCTAATATTAAGTCATCATCTGGGATACACGAGGAAATCTGCTCGATGGGTTCCACGAATTTTAAATGAGGCCCAAAAATAGACCGAGTGCATTTTGCTAAATTTTTCTTAAATAAATTCGAAAATGGGCAGTCTAGCAACTTTAGTAAAGTCGTTACTGGTGACGAATCTTGGTTCTATAAGTACGATTCGGAAACCAAACTGCAGTCTATGGAGCCCAACAGGAACAAACCCACCCGTAAAAGCTGAGCAACAAAAATCAGCAACAAAAGTAATGATGTCAGTTTATTCACCCGATCAAAAATTGTAGCTGCTATTTCCTTGGAAAAGGGTCAGACGGTAACTGCAAAATGGTACACCGAAGACTGCTTACCGAAAGTTTTCAAAAATTTGTTGGAAAACCGGAAGAAATAGGATTTGCGGCGCTACTTTTTAAATCATGACAACGCGCCAGCTCACACTGTTAAAATAACGAGTAACTTTATTGCGATCTCTGGCATCGAAAAAATACGACCAGCACCATATTCCCCGGATCTAGCAGCTTGTGATTTCTGCTTATTTCCAAAAATTAAAATAAAAATTTGAGGGAAGAGGTCTTTAACAGTAACGCAGAGATAATTGATGTGATTAATGCTGAACTTGATAAGCTTAAAAAGCAACATTTTGAAGACTGTTTTGAGAAGTGGATCTATATGCTTAAGAAATGCATTGAAATCAATGGCGATTATGTAGAGAAGATAAAAAAGACGAAGATTAAGAATAAATACGAAAAAAAAAAATTTGGTTTTTTTTCTGGTCAACTTTTGTTAGTCTCCTCGTATAACGTACAAAACTTGAAATCTAAAAACCAAAACAAAAATTGATAGAACTAGGGTGGATTCAGAAATTCAGTCGTACTGATTGTAATAACTGAGTATTCGTATGTGTGTTCTCGCTATGCTGAATTTGTAAATGAAATAAAAATGAATCGAAAAAAGTGAAAAAGTTTAACTTTTTGTGATAACTTAGTTGACAACAAATAATTCTGACTCAGTGCAGATCGATTTGCTTCGCAGTAAAGCAATTTGAAAGCATTTGAATTTTAGACAAACGACGGAAATATTTGAAGCTATAAAACAGCGTACGGAAACTGTCGTTACGGTTCTTTTCTATTCTGTTTTATTTATTGTTATTGATTTATAGTAATATGTATCAATTCGTTCAGTTTACACTGTCCGCAATTTTCCGGAAAATCTACCTTTCTGAAGCACACTGTATAGTTTTAAAAAAATGAGAACTTAGCAGAAATTATTACTAAGAATAAGCAGAAGAAAATTATTTTAACTAATTTAAAGATATTTAATAACTATTTATGTATTGGGACACCACAACTTTGATTCAAAATTTTTTTTTTTTTTTTTTTCATAATATCCAAAATATTGGATATAATAACAGTTTGTTCCTTTTGCTCTTCTTTAGTCCCTTACTAATTTAGAAAAAACTAAAAAAAACGAATTTTTTTTATTTCGTCACATTCTATGAAAACTGCCAAAGTTTTAGGCATCTTAAATTTTTCGTTTTATTTTCAAAAGACACACTGTCATTTTAAAACATTAAAGAGAAAAAAAGCAACTTCTATTGAACATGCAAGTGAGAATATAATATAAGAGGAAACTATGTATATTGTTCGTGCCTCTTCTACCTAAAACCTTGTTGTAGTAATATTTGCGGTACTTAAGCTATCTTTTGTGACCAAGAGTTCAAAAGCAGTTCTTAAATTTTTCTCCCAACACAACTTTGCTTTACTTAACTTGATACTTGAGAGCACAGTTTTACAACTATCTCAGATATTTAAAGAAAGCTAAATAAGTTCTTAATTAGCTTAATATTTTAAAGTTTTATCATTTCATCATGAAATGATTATGTAGCTAAGGGGAGTATTGCGGGACTATTACCTATCTGTGTATATATAATATACGATATCTATAAAAACCATGAATACAGTGAAATAATCTTGTTACAGAACACGATGCAACTCAACTTTAAGCAGTAATTCAACAAGTCAACATTAATAAACTACTAGCTGTCTTCGCACAATTTTCAAAATAAAATTTCAAAAAATGTTATCTATGTAACTCAACATTCTGCCAACTTAGCTTAACTGTATCGATACGTAACTCAACGTTATACAAATCCTGGAAAGCTTAAAAAGAAAATTCTCGATAAATCACTAATTTTATAACAAGGTACAACAAAACCCATTGCAAATTTCTAGAAATATCGGGTAACACGAGTAATCTCAAAAAACGTGTGTAATCTTCTGAATGTAATAAGAATTCTAGAATAATCTCGATATTTACTTAAAATTTCGAATATTCCAGAAAAAAGCGGATAAACTTAGAATCATAGAATAGTCTTGAAAAATTAAGAAATCAATAATCTGAAAAGTACTGAAAAATAAATAATAATATTAGCTTAGCTTAATTCCCCACGCTATTTAAATCTGGAAATCTGCATAAATTCAAAAATCTTGAATTTCGGGAATCTCACCTCTGTAAGATAATTCGTTTGAGGCATGCGCCTACTCATAATTCAATTAGAAGCTAAACTCGAATAATATCAAAAGCCTCGACTAATATCAAAAATCTCCAATAACATCAAAATCTACAAAATTTCGAATAATAAACTAAAAAACCTTGGAAAGTCCCAGAAAATATCAAAAATCTCGATACATCACTAGTTCTGGAGCATCACGCAACTCCATAACACCTCCCAAATTTCTAGTATAAGCGAAAAATTCGAATAATTTCGAAAAGTTCGAATAATCTTAGAGTTCTAGAATTATCGAGATATTCTCAAAAAATAATTTAAAAATTTTAAAAATTCAAAAGAAGTAATGTTGATAACTCAAAACCTCGATTTCAATCTAAATTAACTCGCACAATATCGCAATATTGAAGATTCTCGAAATACCTACAAAATATCGAATAATATCTAAAGACAAAACAAATCTCAATTAGCTTGAACGCCTGGAAAATCACGTAAAATCTTGAAAATTCCGCTGTATCTGTACGTCGTTAATATGACACAAAATAACTTCAAAATTCGAGTCGAATAATTCCTATTAAGACTTTATTTACAAGAAAAACTGCAAAACCACCCAAATTAAGAAATAGAGACGCATATGTAGGGGTTGATTATGAAAGCTGATGCCTTACAGGAAATTCGAGATTTTTTTTCGAAATTGCTACAAAACGTGTTTATGTAAGAGATTTTGAGTTCTCGCAATTGCTACATTGAAACTCGAAATATGAGAGATAATCGACCAGCAGAGGTAACCCTAGGAGGTGAAATTTAATTTTCGATTAATTATAATTAATTGCAATTGAAGCTCATTAGGCTGATAATTTGTTTGAAAAACCTAATTTTTATGACACTTTATGCCTTGCGTGACGGTTTACTCCTTGTGTGATAATTTAGGTCAGAAGACGCAACTGGAAAAGAGGGACTGTCTTCAGCCGTCTTATCACTATCAGGAAGCTTTGTAGGAAGAAAGGACGAACACCTTCTTCTCGGTTGAAGAAAATGAATGTCCTGTCCGAGTAATTACTTGTGATGCTGCAACAAACACCTTCAATATGCTTAAAACTGTAATCATATCCGTCATCCTTATCAGCAGGCTTAAGCGAAGATGATTTCCCAGAAACCAGAGTTCCCAAATAATAATAAAAAACGCATAAAATCATTTAGGAAGTGAGGAACCAGAGGCATAATATTAACCATTCCTTATTTTTACTTTCTTTTACGTAAGTAAAATAAAGTATAGTAATTATGAAAATTTTGGACCTTGAGATTCTTAGCGATTTATCTGTTTTGAGGTCCCCTGAGTTCGAAAAAGTGGGTTTCGAAATGGTATCTGTCTGTCAGTCTGTGTCCTCTCTACAGCCTAGATGGTTTAACCAATCGAACTGAAACTTCAGATTTAAGCTTTTTTGATAAATTGGGAGGTCCCACTGAATTTTACTCCAAATTGGCTAACCGGAAGTGGCCACTTAGAAAAACTACTTAATACAAAATGTTTCCAAAAAAATAAAAAAAATAAAAATAAATTAAAAAAAAAAATTTAAAATTTTAAAAATTTAAAAAAAATTAAAATTTCTCAAAATTCTCGGTTTATAAAAGAAAGTCGTGTGTTGGCCACACCTTCATTTTTTTTAATAAAAGTCGAAAAAATATGTTACGCTACATATATGTAACTAATTTTATACGGTTCCTTCTTTATGTTTTGGTTTATTTTACATTAATAGAGAAATTGCTTAGAAATCGTATCGTCTTAGAAACGAAAATATTTGTTGTGTGTCATTTTCGAAAAGCTTTCGTCAGCCTTCAAAATTGTTATAAAATAAAAATATTAATCAAAAACGGTCTAATACGGACTTTTATTAGGCTGATTATCAATATGGTGGTCAATTAAAGCATTGCACGGAAATCAATCCACTTGATTTAGGTAAATTAGGCTTCTCAGCCTTCTTAATCCACATTTAAGGTTTATTTTATGTTTTCGCGATTTAATCTTCACTCCATATTAAAGCTTAAAACTTGTTATTTGAATCTAACTTAACCCTGCTCTTACAAATATTTATGTAAACAGACCTTAGAATAATAATTATTGAGAACTGTTTAAAATCTTAATCTAGAACTGATATTACACTATGAACTTGTTCTAATAATTATCTTTCATTTATTATTGTAGTAAAACAATAAAACATCCGATTAAATTAATCAAAAGTAAATATTTGCGAAAACGATTAATAAATCAACCTTATGCAACTTTGACATTTGACATTTGACATAAACAATAAATAAAGTGTACATAAACAAAAATGGTAAAGCTGTTATGCTTGATTATGATAAATTGAGATTAACCAAAGATATCGGTTTATTTGAATATAAAATAATAATTACTATTTATGTAATAATTTATTATGTTTATGTAACACTATATATATATTTTTTATTTAAGTTATTTTATATGACAAACAAGCATCAGATAAAAAATATCGATATTAGCGTAAAACATGTAATTTAAACAAACAGATACATGATATCAATAACAACTCGCATACACAAATCGCGCGCGATTATTATAATAATAAATATAAAAATAATAATAATAATAATAATAATAATAAAATTAAATAAAAATTTTGTAATGATTATAATCGGAATTTGAAACTTAATTAAAATATATTGCTTTTAGTGATAAACTGCGATAGATAGATATCATAATAAGTTACTGAACTTTTTGCCATTTTATGAATTTTATTTTATTTTTTTTCAATTGAATATACATATAAACATATATAAACACTATAAAAATAAATAAATAAATACAAAAACACTAATTGCATTATGGAAATGAAATTTTATCGAATTCAATTTCGAAATATAACATAAATAATCGATGATAACTGATTATTAATGTGTTTAGTTTAGTAAAAATTGGCTAGGTATATAAATATAAAAACGCGTAAGGTCGGCCCTAAACGTAACGTTTAATCGCGCAAATAAAACTGTGCAGATTATCGCTCAAGTCCAGACTTGTGCAAGTCAGCGCCTAGGCAATACAAACTATTGTTACAGTTTTAGCTCAGATGAAGATCTTGTAATCTGAGAGTGATAATACCCGAAGTTTGTAAAGCAACAAACTCGCAACAAAGTCATATTATCAAAAGATTATTTGCATGTCAATGAAATGTCTAGCAATTCCCCAATTATTTTTCGCCATTATTTATTAACATACAGCTCAAAATATGTAAAAACACAGTGCGCAGTTTTGACCCCAAGCGGTCAAGTAGACTTGCAACGATTGACTTGGGTAGTTAAATTTTAGCAGTTAAACGTTATGTCTAGGGCCGGCCTAAGTGTTAGAAAATATAAAACTTAATAACTGTCGAATAAAAAAAGAGATTATATAAACTAAATCTGCAAAAATAGTAAGACAGATAGAAATTTTATGTCAGACGAAATATTTGTGTAACCCGTCAATTTTTATGAATTTTTCAAAACATAATAGCGCGTTTGAAGGTTATTGTCACACATTCGTGGAGACGGCCACGTAGATCTGAGTATTCGATCATAATGTATGTACGTTTGCAGATGTTTTTTGGCAGACGAAATTTTTGCGCGACCCGTCAAACGGTTCTTATCAATTGTTCAAAACCGCTCCACTAAAAATTAAGTGTAGCTGGGCACTTGATGCCATTGACTGGTAATCGCAGATATGAGTATCCTTCTTATTGTATGTACCTTACAGATCATTTGTATCAGACGAAGTAATTGCACGACCCGTCACGCGGTTCTGATGAATTTTTCAAAAGTGCTTTACTGGGCCCTGCTCAGGGCATTTGACTGCCATTGACCGACAATTTTAATGATGGCTACACAGATCTGAGATATTGTATGTATCCTTGCTGAGCTGATGTTTGCTGGCCATATTGTATGTATCCTTGCGGATGTTTTGACAGAAATGATGGAGATGTCTACGCAGATCTGAGCTTGTGATCATAAGTATTGTATGTACTTTTGAGGATGTTCCGTGTCAGTCGAAGTAGGTATTTGCTCTACCCGTCAAATGTTTTTATGACTGTTTCATCAGCTGGGCGTTTAACAGCCCGCAACCTTAGAATACCAAGGTGCTAAAATTAAAAAGCGTCATTGTAATTTCAATTAATCTATAGTATGTTTTAACTAAAAGGTTAATCGAAATTACAATGACATTTTCGAGTTTAAAGCCACGAAAAATGCCAAAATCGATACTAACTTTAAAAAAATTAAAATATCAGATAGAACCTTGTTATTCTAAGGCCGCATTGACTGACAATCGTACAGATGGCTATGTCAGACGAAACCATGATTTTCTAAAAAAAAGTGCAGCTGGGCATTTGACGGTCATTGTTCCGCAACTGTAGGTCTGATTATTCCATTATCTTTTGTCTTTAGTGTTATACGAAGTATAGCGCAGATCGTCCGGCTGCTTTTTAATGACGGTTTCTTACATCGATGTGCCTTAATTCATAAAATTTTTGTCAAACCTGAGTATAGGTTCGTTTGTAAATTAAGTGGAATTTTATGACTTACAATCCATAAATCGAATCACCATATTTGCCAAATATTTTTGTTCGATTTAGAGAAAATTCGAAATTTAGACGTTAGGAATAATTTATATTTAATCCTCCTGCCAAAATATAAATTCGATTTAAGGAAAAATTCGAGTAACAGAAGTTCGAGATATGGAAGTTTAATTTGCTTTTGCGACTAAGTAGTAAAAACATTATGAGGGAGTTACTACCGAATTTTAGGTGACCCAAATAAAATAAAGTAAGTCAAGACAAGATTTAATGTGAGTTGCAAATCATTAATTTTTTCATATTAAAATTGCTGACTTGCGGCCGGATGGAGGATATATCGCTAATACTACTTAATTTACTGCATAATGTATTCGGCTAAATCGTGATGGATTTCCCACGATCCGGTTTTTCTTTTTGTAATAAATATAATTGTAACCCTTTAAAATTCAGCCCCGATTGTTGATATGGTACCTTGTATTGGGAAACAGTGGTTGAACATCCATTACTGCAAACCCATTCCGAGTCTTAAGTTGTAATTCATCGGAATTTTCTAATGACGGTTTCTACGCAGACAAATGTACACTGCAAAATAGAGAATCTGTAAACGGAAGTTCAACATGTCAAAACGGAGGTACAACATGTTGTGAAATTGGAATTTCTCAAGAAGGAGCTAATTGATGTCAAGGCAAGTGGAACAACGACAAGTGCAAGTGTTTCAGACTCAACGCGACGTTCAATGCTTCCTCAAAATTCCGCTGCTTGCACAGCGTTAACCGACATTAAACTATTTCCGTTAGAAATTCTGTAGGTCTCTCCGACAACTCTACGCAATACTTACATACGTATAGTGTATGCCATTTGTATCATACTTTCCATAGACTTATCGTCAACAAAATTATAATGGAATAATCATTTCCTTATTTGATTTCCTTCCTGATACCAATGATAATAAACCGATTTCTTGACGAACATTGTGTACGTATTTACGTTAGCTATATCAGTACCCGCGACATAGACCTTCTTTATTATTTATTGTAAACCTAAAGCTTATCAAATTTTCTTTTTCTTTTCAAGTGGCTGACAAATTTTAAATTTATTTTTTTGGTGTTCTAAATTTTTATTACATTTTAATATTTTGTTCTTGAAAAAGGGCCTTTTTACTTCAATTTTTAAAGTTTCGGGTGGTCCATCTAGCGTTTGCAATTTCAACTACCGTTTATTTCGAGTGTGGCAACACTTATGTCATTCGTGTTATTACAGAAAATTAGTTTAATATTTGACATTTACGAAATAGGTCGCTTTACACTTAAACAAAATTGGGAAATATTGAAAAATTACTTTAAAAGTGGTGAGTCTTCTAAAGAGCCGAGAACATTACAGCAGTTGCTCAGAATGTGTCTGAGCAACCATCAACATCATCTCGCCATCGTGCTCAAGAATTGAACATTTCACGCAGTTCTGTGAAAGGTGTACAAAGTTAAATTAGTGCCGGCGCTGTTTTCGGTTCGCTAATTGGGCTGTGGAACGCTTGGAACAAAATGAGCATTTTTATTCTGGGTAACAAAATCGAGTTTTTGTTACCCAGAATTCAAGAGGAGGACACATACGACATTTGGTTTCAGCAGGACGGTACAACTTGCCACACAACAAACGAAACAATCGGTCTTTTGCACACTGTCTTCGGTGATCGAATAGTCAGCCGTAACGGAGATATCAATTGGCCACTAAGCAGCTGTGATTTGACTCTGTTAGACTTTTTTTTGTGGGGAGCCGTTAAGGATAAGTGTTACGCTAACCATCCCAGAGACTATCCAAGACTAGAAAGATCAAATCAAAGTTGCCATTGATGAGATAGGTGCCCATACAATCGAAAATGTTCTGAAAAATCTGGTTGACAGAATGGGGTACTGTAAAGCCAGTCGTGGAAGTCATTTGAATGAAATTATGTTCCATATTAAATGGCAATGTGTACTCTTTCTAATAAAACAAACCGCTTTGAAAAATATTCATTCGTCTTTGAATTTAGAGCCAAATTAAATTGCAAACGTTAGATGGACCACCCTTAACAAATTCATGAAAGAATCCTTAAGCGGGGTACCGAATTAAAAAAGGCTGAATTAAGAAAGTTCTTTAAAAATGAATTAAAAAATTTGATTTTTGTATGAACAGCTGCTACTTATATTAATTCATTTTTTTTGTTTTAAATTATGAATTAAAAAAAGCGATTTAGGTAGGAAACTCAGAAAACTCAAAAATGAATTAAGGGAGGCTTATATTATTTAATTTTTAAAACAAATACCTTAATTCATTTTGAAAATGAATTAAAAAAGGGGTATTTTATTTCATTTTATAAAAACAAATCTTTTTTTAATACGTTTTTAATAATCAATAATTAATAACTAATAATTAACAATTAATAATTAAAAATGTATTCAAATATCTCGTTTTATTAATGAAAAAATTCGTATTAATTATTAAAAATGTATTAAAATAACTCGTTTTCATTAATTATTAATTAATTATTAATTATTGATTATTGATTATTAATTATTAAAATTGTATTATTTATTGTTCATTAAGGAAAAAATACTTATTAATTATTATGTAATTATTATTTAAAATATCTCGTTTTTATTAATGAAAATATAATTATTAATTATTAATTATTGACTATTAATTATTAATTATTAAAAATGTATTAAAATATCTCGTTTTCATTAATGAAAAAATACCTAATAATTATTAATTATTAATTATTTTTTCATTAATGAAAAGGAGACATTTTAATACATTTTTAATAATTATGAATTAATAATCAATAATTAATAATTATATTTTCATTATTAAAAACGAGAATTAATAAGCATTTTTTCCTTAATGAACAATAAATAATTAATAATTAATAAATAATAATTAATAATTAATTAATCATTAATGAAAACGAAATCAAAGATACGAAATCAAAATTTCATATATCTAAATTCATTTTCAAAACGAAATAAAAAAGGCTTATATTATTTCATTTTATAAACATATATATTAATTCATTTTGAAAATGAATTAAAAAAGGCTTATTTTATTTCATTTTATAAAAACAAATCTTAATTCGTTTTAGTATTTTTTCATTAATAAAAACGAGATACTTTAATACGTTTTTAATAATTAATAATTAATAACTAATAATTAATAATTAACAATTAATAATTAAAAATGTATTCAAATATCTCGTTTTCATTAATGAAAAAATTCGTATTAATTATTAAAAATGTATTAAAATAACTCGTGTTCATTAATTATTAATTAATTATTAATTATTGATTATTGATTATTAATTATTAAAATTGTATTATTTATTGTTCATTAAGGAAAAAATACTTATTAATTATTATGTAATTATTATTTAAAATATCTCGTTTTTATTAATGAAAATATAATTATTAATTTTTAATTATTGACTATTAATTATTAATTATTAAAAATGTATTAAAATATCTCGTTTTCATTAATGAAAAAATATCTAATAATTATTAATTATTAATTATTTTTTCATTAATGAAAAGGAGACATTTTAATACATTTTTAATAATTAAGAATTAATAATCAATAATTAATAATTATATTTTCATTATTAAAAACGAGATATTTTAAATAATAATTAGTAATTAATAAGCATTTTTTCCTTAATGAACAATAAATAATTAATAATTAATAAATAATAATTAATAATTAATTAATCATTAATGAAAACGAAATCAAAGATACGAAATCAAAATTTCATATATCTAAATTCATTTTCAAAACGAAATAAAAAAGGCTTATATTATTTCATTTTATAAACATATATGTATATTAATTCATTTTGAAAATGAATTAAAAAAGGCTTATTTTATTTCATTTTATAAAAACAAATCTTAATTCGTTTTAGTATTTTTTCATTAATGAAAGCGAGATACTTTAATACGTTTTTAATAATTAATAACTAATAATTAACAATTAATAATTAAAAATGTATTCAAATATCTCGTTTTCATTAATGAAAAAATTCGTATTAATTATTAAAAATGTATTAAAATAACTCGTTTTCATTAATTATTAATTAATTATTAATTATTGATTATTAATTATTAAAATTGTATTATTTATTGTTCATTAAGGAAAAAATACTTATTAATTATTATGTAATTATTATTTAAAATATCTCGTTTTTATTAATGAAAATATAATTATTAATTATTAATTATTAAAAATGTATTAAAATATCTTGTTTCCATTAATGAAAAAATACCTAATAATTATTAATTATTAATTATTAAAAATGTATTAAAATATCTTGTTTCCATTAATGAAAAAATACCTAATAATTATTAATTATTAATTATTTTTTCATTAATGAAAAGGAGACATTTTAATACATTTTTAATAATTATGAATTAATAATCAATAATTAATAATTATATTTTCATAGTAATTAATAAGCATTTTTTCCTTAATGAACAATAAATAATTAATAATTAATAAATAATAATTAATAATTAATTAATCATTAATGAAAACGAAATCAAAACTTCATGTATCTAAATTCATTTCCAAAACGAAATAAAAAAGGCTTATATTATTTCATTTTATAAACATATATATTAATTCATTTTGAAAATGAATTAAGAAATTCCTTTTTAAATTCATTTTATCAAACTTTTTTATTTCTTTTTCAATTGTGATTTTAATTCATTTTTAAAATGAATTAAAAACGCTTATTTAAATTCAGAAAAAATAACTTTTTTAATTCAGCCTTTTTTAATTCATGTAGCCTCCTTAAGCTACTTAAACAATTTAGATGTTTGGGTTTAAGTAAAAAATTGTTAAAACATTTAATTAAATTCTAAGTTTTTAAGAGTGTTAAAATTTTCTATCGAATTTTAAATTATAGCTTCTTAAATATCTGATAAAATCAAACCTAGGTTTCTTGATTTCTAAAATATTGTTTTGTTATTAATCTAATTTTGAATTAAAATTGTTAAAAAAATTTAGTCTGTGTTATCAAGTCGAAAATTAATCAAATTTTAAACTTCATCGTTCTTATTGGATTTGGGTAATAAAAAACCATCGCTTGGGATTGGTACCATAACATTGTATTTAGTTTAATGGGGTAACAGCTTTTCAAATTTATATTTTTTATTGCTTTATCTGAACCAAAGTACAGAGAATCTTCTCGGCGCTTAAAAGATTGTGATTTTTGCGACAACTTGGCTGACGTCGAGGCCAAATTAAATTGAATTAATCAATAAATACCCTTGGCAAATCCTTGAAGAATTCTCTAGAACATTAAATCTTGATAGATTCACTGTTGGTAAAGAAATTGGGTACGACATGAATTGGCAGAAAGACTAACTGCGAGTCGTTTACAACCATGTGCGAGTTGCTGCCTCTAAAACAACAAAAATAATTTTTGCATCGCAAAGCGAATTGTTACTGCTGAAGAAAAGTGGATTCAGTACGATAATCTTATAAACATCCGAAAGTGGACGAATAAAGGCAGGTGAACCAGGTCATTAACGTGCCTCTGGTGGGACCACCACTCGAGCGTGGTGTACTACGAGCTCTTACAACCGAGTCAGACCATCAATGTTGAACGTTACCAACAACAATTAATTAATTTGAGCCTAGCATGCATCCCGACCGGCAATACTTTTAGTATAATATATAAATCCTTTATTTTCAAATAAACTTGTTTTTTTTTTACATAAAAAACGTTAACTTTTAATACCCAATAATTCGAGCTTTGTTAGTTGCACAATTACGATAAAAAACTATGTAAAAATCACTAATCTAAACGGTTGATGAGGAAAAACGTTTACCATTTCGATTACACCATTACATAATATTGTTAATAGACAGCAATAATTGTGGTAATCGGTGACATTTGAAAAAGAATCACGTAAATAATGTTATCAATTTATTTTGTTGTTGATGGACAAAAGATGGAATTGATTGATTTATGTAATAATAAATAAAAATTGTAAATAAATATCAAAAGTCCATCACATAACTCAATACATTACACATTTCCGCGTCCATCATTTTATTACACAAATGTTTTCCACTCAATTATCATCACATACCGTGTATGTGCGTTATCATACTGAATCAGTAAATACTTCTATACAAACAAAGTGATTTTTTTTTTAATTCACATACATAATTGAAACACTAAATATTTGAATTTAATATGTGTGAAAAATTCTATTTTATAAATACAACAACAAAATACAAAATAATATGTATAAATATGTTTTTATCCATATACGTACATTATAAAATATGTACAGACAAACATTCATATAAAAAAATCCATTATGATCAATAAATTTTAACGTTTCAAAATACTTTAATCGATTTTCCATTTTCCAATTGATTTTTAGATAAAGCAAAATTTTAAATTTATTGTATGTACATAATCAAAATACATGAAGGGAAATATTTTGTTTTATAGTTAATACTTTTACAACCCGTGTGGTAATGGAAGCCAATTGATTGTGGTAACATAAGATAAGAATTTCACCATAGACTACAATCATATTATAGAGACGTCTTAATATGAATAAAAAAAAATATCCGAATTAACGTTTATGTCTTTTGTATACCAAAAACAAACGCAAAATTCAATCGTAACATAAAATAAATGAACTTTGGGAATATTTATTTATTCGTATTAAGACGTCTCTATAATATTAATTTGGTCTACGATTTCACAGTTAACGCGCGCGTTAGCACAATAATTTACAAATATTCGGTTCTATCGATTTATTATCGTGATCTTTTAAAATTCAGAGCAATATAAAAATAAACATCATACTTTACAATAATTTTTTTTAACTTTGAAATTTAATTCAATTAGACATGGGAGGATTTGTATAAAGTTGTTGTTACTTTTGTTTATTTCAAATAACCAAACACAATGTTTGCCTAGCAGTTTATTCAACAAAGCACGATAATTTTATTACTAAATAATGTGGCAAGTTTTTATTTTATTTTATTATAATAATATTATTATTCATTTAAAATCCAAAGATTTTATGATCTTGTAACTATACAAACAAAAAAAGAAAGCACTTGAAATTTAGAAAGAAAATATAAAAAATGAATTTCCGAATGGCAACCATAATCAACAAAATAAAATTTTAAATATGCAATAAAAAAAAATAAAAAAAGAGTTGTAAATTTTGTTTTTAGAGCAGAACCAAAATAAAACTTAACAGTTTCATAAAATGACCGTTAAGTTACTTACACAGAGCAATTAAGTTCTTTGCCTCGTGAAGTGTATGTTGTGAACAGAAACATATTATTATATATTGTGTAATAAAAACGTCATTCTTGGTGTCGATTTTGCACCTTTACTTTTTAATGTTAACCAAATAAAAATGATTGGTTCGCTGAATTTTAGTCCGAAGTTCTCAAGAATTGATTGTTTTATTATCGGTTTTATTTCTCACACTTTTATTGTTTTAATGAACTTGTACATGAACAACTGTTAATTGATTCGATTAAGATTATTTACACCTTCCGTTTAATGTACATAAGCAAATACACAAATAAATTACAAATTTTAATTACCGCAGTATAATTTCTCAACAAATTCATTTATATTTATACGAGTAATATGTAAATATGTTCATAAATTTCCTGGTTCGACCTTGCCCTATACGCTTTTTAATAAAAAAATTTAATGTCTTTTGTAATTTTGTTTTATAAGAAGCAAAGTGATTTAAATTGACCCGAATCAAAAAGGTCTACAGCGATCTTTTTATTAAAGGCGTTATTAATTATATAATTTTTAAAATTCCATTAACGTTTTTTTTTTTTTTTTTTTTTTTTAATTTATGACCGTAATAATTAAAAAATCGTATATGGCTATAAATAATTAAATTTATTGTTATTTGACGTCTTCACACCGAAAATCATTATAAACAATAATTTTTATTAATTTTCCCTTACAACAATTGACGTATATCGTTTGTGCGCATGCGTAAAAATTAATTAAATTAATGTTTTGCTTATTATTATCCATCATTATTAATTTAATTCCTCGTATCTGATTAAGAGGAATCAAATAAAATCGTTTCCAATTAAGGTTGATCAGCATTATAAACAAACCGATTAGGTATTTTGTTACTGTGTATATAGCTTCGGCTGTGAATAATACATATTTAATATGTGTTTTATTGTTGTACAGAACTCATTTATAAAAATACAAAATATATTAGCATATAAATTAATTTGTTTTTATGTTAATTAAATGGACACACACACACACACATACACAAGATAATACAAATTAAAAATAATTAAAAGGTTAAATTACTACATTTCAATTTTTTTGCTGTACAAACGATATTTTTGTAATAGCACACACACAAAGTACATACATAAACAATAGATAGACGAATATAAAATTGTTCTTGTGTTTCACATTCTTGTGAATAGAAATTAATTATAATTGCTTTTGTCGTTGAAAGAAAATAATAAAAAAAGTTGTACAATGAATTATGTTGCATATCATTAAAAATTCATTTATTTTAATGGTGTTTTTTGTGTCGAGTTTTTTTTTTTTTTTTTAAATTAAAGTTTAGTGTTTTTTGTAGAATAGAGAACGAAACATAACATTGCATTTTTAAGTAATTCTTTTTGTTGCTGGGATTTTGTTTGATTAAAAGTTTGTCTTCGTTTGTTTTATGAAGTTTTTATTATTTGTTAAGATACGAGTAAAATATGTTTTAAAAAAAAATAAAAAATTGTAGGGTTTTAAAAAATAATGTAAGATGATAAAAGGTGTAAATTTTTGTTTAAAGCAAGCAGGTTGAATGTAAATGAAGTATATGCGGGATAAAAAACTAAATTAGCTTGGTAGATCAGTATGGGAATACCTGATAAATTAATTATTACTTACACATCACAACTGCACTGAAATAAAATAACAAACATTCATAATATTTAGCGTATTTCCTTGCCAAATTTACAACAACAATTGCATAGGATAAATCCCAGCAAGAATAACATTAACCCAAAAAAAAATTGGGTTTATTTAAACATATTTATGGTTATTGAGCCAATATTTAAATAATTAAACAAATTTTTTATTGGTTTTGGGCTCTTTATTTAAATTTATTTTATAGCTTTAGCTTTCGAATCCTATTCGGATTCATTCTCAAAAGCAAAATGAATTTTTTTATTTTTCAAAAATTGTTTCCTTCATACAACAACCAAAAACTATGGCAATCACAAATTCTTTTTTTAAAAAACCGACTTTTCATGGAAACGCACCGCCACACAATTTTTCGAAAAAAATTATATACTAAGGCATTTTCACGTAAAAAAGGTTGTACATTTGAATAAAAATAAATTTGATGAGACAAAACCAAATTAGATGAATTTCCGATTTATGCGTAATCTTCTATAATGTTTATTGAATTTATACTTGATTTAATGTGTAGCATTTCCAAAATCGATCTTTTTCTAAAATTGGTTTGTTTATCTAGAATTTTGATATTATCTAAACTGATTTGGTGGTTTGTATCTTTTAAATGTCGGGAAAGTGCACTAATGCTTGAATTTTGATCTTTATTGACGTCTCTTCTGTGTTGGTAAAATCTTTTTTCCAAAAATTGTTTAGTCTGTCCTGTATAAGTAGCGTTGCAACTACATTGGACCTGGTAGACAACATTTGATTGTTTCTTTAAAGGTATGCTATCTTTAATTTTAGAAAACAATTTGTTGTTTAAACTTGTGGCTGCGCCCGTCCTACAATTTAGAAGTTATAATTTTTGAAAAGATTTTTTATTTTTTCGTAAAGATTTTTAACATAAGGAATGGCCAAATAATTTGTGGTTTCATTTTCTGGTCGGGCGCTGGTTGTGTTTCAATAGGGTAGGCGTTGACCGTTTATAGCCAATTATAAATTGGTTTATACTCCAACGTTGCAACTATGTAGAAACCATCAACTGTCTCTAGTTTACCTCCACGCGGTAGCACCTGGGCAACGTTTGTTTTGCATTTTTAATGTATCACAACGGCTGAACTTCTAGAGGCGAGTGTAATAACACTATAAAAACAAAAAGCAATGGATAAAACAAACAAGGAAACTAATACCCTAGGTGGCAGACCTGATGTTCAGGAAAATCCACTCTCTCCGGAGGTCGGTCCCATGGATTCTAGGGGGGACCAAACATTGCTACATAATTCTAATGATACCAAAAATAAGCTAAGCGATATCAACGCTCAAAAGAGTAACGAGGAAGAACTTTCATTCCGAAAGGGCTCCATTACAATCAGATCACCAATAAAAAAAAGTATTTGCAAACAACGCAATCTCCACTGAAAAAGTAACTTCATTATCAGAACAAGAGCCGAGTGCATCAACAAATATTATAAACAGCGAGGAGCTGTTAAATAAATTTCAAAAAATGGAGAAACTAATCGCGCAGCTGAGCAATGAAGTTGCTGAACTTAAGCGAGAAAACTCTACACTAAAAGAAAAGGTTAAAAATAGCATAGCTAAGGATTCAGCACGAGTTAACAATCTTTCTTCAAACCATATTCAGCCATCATCCAGTCAACATGAACATCATCAATCAAATAATTCCAACTGGTTGCTGCGGCAATTTCCAGTTTTTCAACAGAATAATAGATTCAGTGCTCTGAGTCAAGAGGATTATTGCACAGATGAGGAAGAACTGGAAAAAGAAGTTTCCGGTGCTAATAACAGAAATGCTAGGAAACGCAGGCGCACAAAAACGAAAACTCCTCCAAAAAATACTACACAAATTGTGATCAATAACACTGAACAGAAAAACCCAAAAATACCACTGCCTCCACCCATTAACGTGAGCAATATCAAAAATTTCGAACTTTTTCGACAAAAAGTAATAAAAACCACAAGTGAATCAACTAATTTTAAGGCGCTTTCAAATAGTGACATTAAAATTACCTTTCAAAATGAAAATGATTACAGAAATGTCAAAAAATTACTGGAAGAATTAAAAAAAGAACCCAGCAACCAATCAGAAAATATAGAATATCACACCTACCAGCTGAAGAGCGAAAAGGCTTATAGAGTGGTTATCAGAGGCTTACCGTCTTCCATTAGTCACGATGTAATTAAAGCAGACTTAGAAAAAATGGGACATGAAGTCGCAGGTATTACTAACATATACAAAATGGTCACAACTAATGGTGTAAAAGACAGGAAACACTTTCCATTGTTTTACATCGACTTAAAACAAAAAGACAACAATAAAGAAGTTTACAACATCAAGAAACTTGCGTACTGTATAGTTAAAATTGAGCCACCTAACAAGACAAGGGACATTCCACAATGTACGAATTGTCAACAACTTGGACATACCAAGAGTTTTTGCTATCGTCAAACCAAATGCGTTAAGTGTGCTGGAGATCATCACACGACAAAATGCAAAAAACAACCAGATATCGCGCCTTCATGTGCTCTTTGTCAACAACAAGGACATACTGCAAATTATAAAGGATGCTGCGTATATCAGAACAAAATTAAAAGTCAACAGAATAATAGAACAAGAGTAGTACAGCGATTACAAACCAAAGCTGCTAAACCACAAACAACAATCACACCATCTACAGTTGGATTATCCTACGCGCAAATCACCAAATTATCTGCTGATGAATCAAACCAAAACAACAAACACATAGAAGTTAATAACGAGTCTAGTAACTTTGAAATTATTAAAAAGCTTAGTCAAATTCAACAGACACTTGGTCACTTAACAGAAAGGGTGGCAAAACTAGAAAGTAATTTCTATCCGCCTAGCAAAAAAAGTCAGCATACACACAAATGATTACCTCGTTCCTACGCATTGTAACTTGGAACGCTAATGGGCTCAACCAACGAGCCCAAGAACTGGAAATATTTCTCCATACAAACAACATAGATATTGCACTTATTTCAGAAACGCACTTCTCCAACAAAAGCTTTTTCAGAATAAAGGGATTTAATTCCTACTGGACAACCCATCCTAGTGAAAGAGCCAGAGGTGGTTCAGCTGTACTAATTAAACATAATATCAAACATAATCAACAAGAGGATATTCGAGAAAGCTACATCCAAGCAACTGTTATCTCAATCCAATATAATGGCGCAGATCTAAATATTGCGGCAGCATACTGTCCTCCACGCCATACACCAACGAAGTTACAATTTAATAACGTCTTTAATAAGCTCGGTCCAAGATTTATTATTGGAGGGGACTATAATATAAAACATACAGCTTGGGGTTCCAGGCTAATTTCTCCAGGGAAAGGAAATGCTTTGTTCAATGCCATTCATGAAAACAAATGTGAATATCTGTCTCCAAGGGGGCCAACGTATTGGCCAACGGATGCAGGAAAAATACCAGATCTGCTTGATTTCTTCATCATAAAAGGTATTTCATCCAGTTACACTAGTGTCGAAGGAATTAACGACTTAACATCTGATCACATTCCTGTACTGTTGTCAGTAAGCGCTATAGTCATCAAGAAAAAAAAGAAGCAAAACCTTACTAATAGATTCACGGATTGGGATCTCTTCAGAGAAAAACTGGAAGAGCTAGTTGAATTAAAAGTTAGTATTAAAAGTAATGAAGAATTGGAACAACAAACAAACAATTTCATTGAATACACTCGTATGGCCGCCAGTCTAGCTACTCCAGAATTAAAGGACAAAGCGGAGATTGAAGTCAAATACCCTGCTGAAATCAGGGAACAAATCAAGGAAAGGAGAAAGGCAAGGAGAATATGGCATCTCACCAGAAATCCCGCTGACAAAACCACCTTCAATCGAATAAGTAACAAAGTCAATAGGCTAATCAAAAGTTTCAAACAGGATTGCTTCGACAACTACTTAAGCGGACTAGGTCCAGAAATGGATAAGGACTACTCGTTATGGAAAGCAACAAGAAAATTTAAACGACCTGTAGTTCGAGTACCACCTATAAGAAATGCTCAAGGCAATTGGGTTCGACATGACAAAGAAAAAGCGGAACTCTTTGCTCAACACCTAGCAACAGTGTTTCAACCCTATGACATTCAATCCAACATTGACGTAACACCTGTCTATCAACCAAATCAGGATTTTAAAAGGGTCACGCCAATGGAAATTGCTGAAGAAATCGACAAAAGTCTTAGTCAAAAAAAGGCACCAGGAATTGATGAAATATCACCGGGTCTATTCAAGGAACTTCCACGCAAAGCAATCATCATGATCACATACTTATTTAATGCCTGTATGAGATTGAAGTATGTACCCAAATGCTTCAAAACGGCTCAAATAATTATGTTGAAGAAACCAGGTAAACCAGATGAAGAAGTAACATCATACAGACCAATTTCACTGCTTCCGACCTTATCAAAGCTGTTTGAAAAACTACTACTAAAACGTCTAAAGCCAATGGTAAACGTTCCTGATTTTCAATTTGGATTCAGGAATAACCACTCCACAATAGATCAAGTCCATCGAATAACTACGGTAATAGAACAAGCGTTAGAAGAAAAGAAATATTGCCCCGCCGTATTTCTGGATGTATCTCAGGCCTTTGATAGGGTTTGGCACGAGGGATTGACATTTAAGATGAGCAAAATGCTACCACAAAACTATTGCCAGCTGCTTGAATCATACCTCTCTGATCGCCAATTCAGAGTCATCCATGAAGAAACATGTTCTGACTTTTATCCAACGCTAGCGGGAGTTCCGCAGGGAAGCGTATTGGGACCCCTCCTCTACCTTATCTACACTGCGGACATACCTACAACGAATAAAACATTCATCGGCACGTTCGCTGACGACACTGTAATTATGTCAGTAGACGAATCACAACCAAGGGCAGTGGAAAATCTTCAACGAGCAATGAACAACGTTATTAAATGGACAATTGACTGGAAAATAGTGCTTAATGAGCTCAAATCAACCCATGTGACATTTACGCTCCGACACAAAAATAACAGTCTACACATATACCTCAATGGGGTGCAAGTGCCGCAGGCTGAATCGGCTAAATACCTTGGTCTGCATTTAGATTCAAGGCTCAACTGGAAACATCATGTGAGACAAAAAGCTGAACAGATACGATTAAAACAACGTCAAATGTACTGGTTAATTGGGCATCATTCCAAAATGAACCTGTATTGCAAAAGACTAGTCTACCAGACTATCTTCAAACCAATATGGATGTATGGTGCGCAGCTATGGGGTTGTACTCATAAATCCAATAGAGACATTATACAACGTAGCCAAAATAAATTTCTTCGAATGGTCACCAACGCTTACCGATTTGTGACTAACAAGGAAATACACAATGATCTAAAAATACAATTGATAGACGACGTCATCCGCGAATGTGCCATTAAACATGAGAAGAGGCTTCTTAACCACACCAACGTCGAGGCCGTACAACTACTGGACAGTACAAACGAAGTAAGGCGGCTTAAACGAATCAAACCACATGAGCTAACCGTATGAATATTATATCTTAAGGGAACTGGATACTGGTCCAGCAGACCCACATAAGTTTATGCTTATCTCATAAGTACTAATGTCAACCTTACTAATGAATTAATAATGTTTAAGATTGTAGTAGCCATATCAATAAAGATGTTTTAAAAAAAAAAAAAAAAAAATTTCTGGTCGAGAAACAGGATTTATGTGAAAATGTCTTTGTTTCCAAATTATGTTATTTATTAATTTTTCAGGATATTGATTGCGGAATAATGTATCTTTTAAAATTTTAAGATTTTTATTGTGAAATTTAGTATCAGAAAATTTTAGAATTTTTTGGGTCAAAATTTGTATGGTGTTAATTTTGTAAGATGTGGGAAGCCAAGAGTGAAAATTTAGATATCGGCCAGACCAAGTATCTTTGTGGTACCAATCGCAGGAAATTTTGCCGTTTGGTTCACGAATCAACAAAATGTCTAAAAATGAAATTTGGTTATTGGTTTCTTTTTCTAAAGTAAATTTTATTGTTGTTCTTTGAATTAAAAGCTTCTAAAAATGAATTAATTTTGTTTATTGGTACCGCTGTAATTATATCATCGACATATCTATAATAGAACAAAGGTTGGAAGTCTAAAGAGTTTAAAACTGAAATTTCTAAATTTTCCATTAATAAATTTGCTATGATGGGACTTATTGGAGAACTCATAGGAGAGCCAAAAATTTGCTTATAAATTTTGTTATCAAAAGAAAATTCCGAATTGTTTAAAACGATATCTAAAGCGGTAAGAAACTGGACTTTCGTTAATTTTGATTTTGAATTTTTCTTTATATTTCTCCAATTTTGACTGACAATATTTATTACAATTTGGCTGCGTTCCATTTAACGTGGCAAAGTACACACAAGTACTTCTGACTGCACTCAGCTACTCTTGCTAAATTTTATGAGTAGTTTGTTTTTCGAATTTATGGCGACTTCGTTACCAAAATATTCAGTACAACTAATCGGTAAGAAATGGCTGATCAGTTTTCAAATTAATAATTAATTTTCCAACTTTCCAGATTGCACGTAAATTTTTTTAAATTAAATTTTATTTTCGCAACTAATTTTCTGCGTTCCATTTACCATCTACTCCCAAGTACTTATTTGTACTTTGCCACGTCAAATGGAACGCAGCAATTGGTAAATAACGACGTAACATCTAGAGAGATTATTTGAAAATTTGGTGGAATGGTAACATTCTTAATTTTATTTTTAAAATCTTCAGAATTTTAAATAAAGGAACTTATTTTTCCGACACTAGGTTTTAGAATATTGCCTAAATATGATGATAAAGAGTATGTTGGACTGTCTATGGAACTTACAATTGGTCTGAATGGTATGTTTGGTTTATGAATTTTGGGTAAGCCATATAATTTTGGAATCACTGGTGTGTAACTTGTTGATTTTTTCTTTGTCATTAAATCTATGTTGCCTGATTTTTCCCAGTCTCTTACTAAAGTATTAATTTTTGTCTGTATTGGTGTCGAGTTGTCCTTAAAAATATGTATGTAAGTAGAGTTATCATTTAGAAGGTTATACATTTTGTCACTGTAGTCCGTTCGTAAAGTTAACACTGTTGTATTTCCCTTGTCTGCCCTTGTGACTAAAATATTTGGGTTGTCTTTCAAAAAAGTCTTTGTTTGTTTTAGGTATGACGTAATTCTTTTTTCATGAGGTGTTAAATTTCTTGTATTCGTACTGTTTTTGTAATTTGTTATAATATTTATAAAATTGTTCCGAATGTTTACTCGATCACTGTCATTCAAATTAAAAATTGCACTTTCCACATCTGATATAATTTTGAAAAACGGTATTGCGGTACCAACCGTTGGCGGACAAAATTTATTCCCTAAACTTAAAATGAATTTCACGTGAAATGGAAGATCGATATTGGTAACATCACCTAACCATTTTTCACAATTTAAAATTAAACCGTTTGTTGTATCGTTTAAACTCTCTCTTATAATTTGATCAAATTTTGACTTTTGTCTTACCTTAATCTGATTAAAATGAAAGACATATGTTGATTCTGCTCGCTGAAAAAATTCTTCGTAAATTCTCTTGAAGAAACTGGTTTAGCAGATTTAGATTGATTTTTTTAGTTTTTATATTTCTGATAGTAGCCGAAATTTCTTCATTCATTACTCCAAAAACAAATGTATTTTCTAATCGTTGGAAAACGTCCTTGTTTATGCCGAAGGAATTTTTTAATTTTCTAGATTTTGAGAAAACTTTTTCCTTTCGTGCGATTGGTACCACAAAGATACTTGGTCTGGCCGATATCTAAATTTTCACTCTTGGCTTCCCACATCCTTCAAAATTAACACCATACAAATTTTGACCCAAAAAATTCTAAAATTTTCTGATACTAAATTTCACAATAAAAATCTTAAAATTTTAAAAGATACATTATTCCGCAATCAATATCCTGAAAAATTAATAAATAACATAATTTGGAAACAAAGACATTTTCACATAAATCCTGTTTCTCGACCAGAAAATGAAACCACAAATTATTTGGCCATTCCTTATGTTTAAAAATCTTTACGAAAAAATAAAAAATCTTTTCAAAAATTATAACTTCAAAATTGTACGACGGGCAGCCACAAGTTTAAACAACAAATTGTTTTCTAAAATTAAAGATAGCATACCTTTAAAGAAACAATCAAATGTTGTCTACCAGGTCCAATGTAGTTGCAACGCTACTTATACAGGACAGACTAAACAATTTTTGGAAAAAAGATTTTACCAACACAGAAGAGACGTCAATAAAGATCAAAATTCAAGCATTAGTGCACTTTCCCGACATTTAAAAGATACAAACCACCAAATCAGTTTAGATAATATCAAAATTCTAGATAAACAAACCAATTTTAGAAAAAGATCGATTTTGGAAATGCTACACATTAAATCAAGTATAAATTCAATAAACATTATAGAAGATTACGCATAAATCGGAAATTCATCTAATTTGGTTTTGTCTCATCAAATTTATTTTTATTCAAATGTACAACCTTTTTTACGTGAAAATGCCTTAGTATATAATTTTTTTCGAATAATTGTGTGGCAGTGCGTTTCCATGAAAAGTTGGTTTTTTAAAAAAAGAATTTGTGATTGCCATAGTTTTTGGTTGTTGTATGAAGGAAACAATTTTTGAAAAATAAAAAACTTTATTTTGCTTTTGAGAATAAATCCGAATAGGATTCGAAAGCTAAAGCTATAAAATAAATTTAAATAAAGAGCCCAAAACCAATAAAAAATTTGTTTAATTATTTAAACATAATTCTAATTCTTAGTTATGATACCTGCCACCAGAGTCATAATACATATTAAATTTATATTTTATTTGGAAAGGTTGGCTTTTGTCAATTAAATCAAATTGGCTATTTTCTTGGAAAACAAATAAACCCAAAATAATTCGAATTCAATTTTGGTCAACAAAATACGCTTATTGATAACAATTGATCTTGTTAAATCATATTTTCTTATCGAGTTAAAGATCATCGGAACCTCTTCACCTTCGTAGGGTGACCAGGTCAAAAACGACTAAATCTGAACGAAACGTGCAAAATATTGAAAAACCAGAACGTTTCGGTTTTTAAAAACCACCACATAATGAGGACAGCTATTTTAGTGTCGAAATGTGCAGTATGCTACTAAGATTTCATTTAATTTTTGCACGTTAATTTTTAAAACTCAGAACACTCACTCACTGGATGGAGTGAATAAAAACAATTGAGTGCTTTCAAGTATGTGCAGGTGAATAAAATTGAAGTATATTCTTAATGGAATAATGGATACTAGAGGTTTAAGTACACAACTGCTTTCTCTACAAGCAAATTCTTAAAAATTTCCCAATACCTGTTTAAAAACTCGCGAATCAAAAAAGTAAACTCTTATACTTCTTCCGTACATATTTGATGATTTACAAGGTTGGGTACGAGGAGACTTGAATTTAATTTCGAAATATATTTTGATCAAAATGGCCGAAATCATTAATATTCGAAAAATGAAAATTTGTCGTGAACCCCGGAGAATCTGTAGATCCAAAAGTTTATAGCACGGAGTTATATTTTTAAAGAAGGAGTTATTTTTTGGTTGAAGCGGAGAGCTGGATTTACACCAATAAATTTTTACGTTACTTAAATAATCCTGGGTATCAAGGTTTGTCGCCCTCGGAGTATAGTAAGTAAAGCTTTGTTTTGCAGTTTAGGAGTCTCAGGTTCTATTTTTTTGTGGCGAAAAGAATAAATTTATTACGATGGTTGTTGTGTTTTACACATATTGTTACTCACTTTTCACATGGTATTAGACATGGTAGTAGGTAGAACCGTTTGCAAGAGAATTTCAGTTGGTTCGCACGGGATAATATTCACAATTATGTTAAGCGTGTCGAAGCCTAAATATACAAGTAAAATTAGAGTTTAGAGGTTCGGATTCTCCATTTGTTGGCTTGTGTTGTTAACTCCTTAAAGAAGTCTACCAGACATTGCTACGCGGCTGCCGAAAAGGGTTCAAATGCTGTTCTTTGTAGTACAGCTGTACATAAGACGAGGAGGATGCAGACAATTGAAGCAGTCAAGTTTTCGGTGGAGAAAACAAGGATGGACAGCTACGAATTCGAAGCCTGAAAAAAATGCTGAGGATGAAATACAAAAAATCTTTATAGATTTGTCACAAAATATGCACCAAAATATTTAGATAAAAAGTAGAAATAATTTATTAGAATTACTACCTTAGGAATTATTATTATTATTATTATTGAAGGGCCATGTGGCTCTTAATGAACCCGATAATACTACCAGCCGGTACGTGATACATACTATCTGGGCTTATTGCTCTCCCTCCTAGATGTGTCCCTCCCTTGTTCCGCTAGAAAGACGGTAGCATTGGGGCCCAAGAACTTCGAGAGGGCTGTCCCACTCCCGTATATTCCTACCCCTGCCGCTTCTTCCGTTTGATTTTACTCTTACGAGTTGCTAGGAATTACAAATCGCCTTTAGGGCCCCAGCTTTACTATAGGAAGGCTAAATAAAACTGGAGGGTGCCTGGTATCCAGAGTCCGCATATTTTGGACTGATTAACCTATCAGCCAGCCATTCATCCATCGGCATATGCTATTCCACCTTAGATTAGGGGTTTTTGTCAAGGTTTTCTCCTTTAGCGCCGTACTTTATTAGCCTGTGCCAAATGGCCAAAAATGTGCCAAATGGCCTTAGTTACCAGTGGTTGCCACGAGGAGGCAGCACGTACACTTGCGAATTGTGAAGATGTTACATTTACACAATTGTACCCATCATTCAGCTGCCTAATACATGACCAGAACAGCTCACGTGATGCGCACCCTACTGGAAGGTTACGGAGCTGGTAGATTAATCTACTCAACTTTGGCCCCCCCCCCTCCAATAGACGCCAAACCACCACCTCAGGAATTAAAGGTATTACTTCAATTTTTTCCGGTAAATACTTGTAAATATAAGCTAGTTAATTCACTTCGAAATTAGAGAAAATAACTTGTATGCTGTATATTATAAATGTTCAGTATGCGAAAGAGTAGCTGCGTAGTTGATGTAGGGAAGTCTCATTGTGTTTAATTTTTTACCTTTAAAGTATCTAATAACATAAAAATACGACCTAAAAATGCTCTGAATTTCACAGGCTCTCTATACAATATTGACCTGGGTAAGTTTGTTTCCATCCTTTTCTTCTACATCTTCGTCAGATGTGGCTTCCGTCGCTTTTTAATTGTCAATTAGGGCCTGAAAACGTTTCAGCTGTGAACCCTTCTCCATTTACCGTCATTGCTAACTCGCCAATATTCTCTATAATCGCGACAATGAAAATCGGCCCTAGTGAAACTAAAAGTTCCTTTACCCCCCGGATCCAAAGTTGATGTGACTTCAATGCAGTGGGTGTTTAAATCTGATGCTTCTGGATGGTCGGCTCTAAAAGTCTACCCGTTACTGTTGAGGTATTTTCTGACCTCCAGAACAAAACTATGTTTGAATTAGCCAATAGTGTTTTAGTCGTTCAAGTTTCTTATTGCTCATCGAAAAGCCTGGAAGTTGAGTCTTGTCTTGTTTTTGAAAAGCATGTTTAATTATGTGCCTCGCTACTTTCGAGCAAAAGACAACGGTAAAACTGAGCCGTCTCATCAGTATTAAATACTTGTTCCAGTACGTAACCTTTTTCGTCGACAATTTTTCAAGAAATAAGGGAGCTGCTTGTTCAGTGATTCCACATTTTTTCTAATGTCATTACTATTTTTAAAGTTTAGCTACATTCTTGAGTGAGCGTCATTATTTTTAGTTGCCCTTTTAAGTGAATTACTCCGTCCTGGACTCATTTTTAACTTCAAAAAACTGTAAAGTGTCGCAATCCCAAATAAACCAAAAACACTAATCTTCGTATAGCTGCGTTTTTTTATTCGCTCCGGATAGCTGCTATCGAGAGCCGCCATATAAAAAGTGGTTCCCGATAGCGCTCCGTACAAATAGGTAGAGCCAAATATTTTTTCTAGTAAGTTTTCGCTAAACAGTTAAATTAAAAATAATAGTTTGATGTTAAATAAATTTAGTTTATCAATAAATAGCGTGTCAAATTTAAATTTAGGCGTAGAAAAATGGCGGCTCTCGATAGCAGCTATCGGGAGCGAATAAAAAAACACAGCATATAATGCACAGGCATTAAAGCCTCCATAAATTGCGAATATAAAAATGAAAATTCTCTCGAGTGTGATACACTAAAAAGCATTTTCGCTCAAGTGTGAAACGCTATTTCTTATCCAATTATATAGAAATTAATATAATTGTTACTAATTAATCAAATCAAAATTCTAATTGTTACATTGTTGACCGGCAATTTTACACAAAAACTATGTCATGTCACCGACTATTATTTTGTAATTGAATATGGAAGTAAAGTAAAACATTCTAAATAAACTCCAATATATTTTATTTATACTAAATGAAATTAAACTTAACTTGACGAGATTACTGGTCATCGGTCAACAATGTTTGGGCATGAAACGACGAGCTAACTCGTCACCGGTCAACAACGTTTGGGCATGAAATGACGAGTTAACTCGTCACCGGTTTAATCGTGAATAGAAATGTTCCTATGTTTATAGAAACAGTTCTGTGAATTTCATGGATCACGTTTTGCCACAGCCGACTCGAAGTTTTCGGACGATACATAACTAATTAGAAGTTTAGTGATCTACACATAAATAAAATAGTTGCTTATACAGGTTCAGTCATTATCAATTAAAAATGCTATAGTTTCGTGCTACTCCCATCTTAGCGTTGATTTTAATGTTTTCACACTTTCATAGTTTTTTTTGCAGACTAACATCTACAAAATAGACCATATGGAGAGGTCTATCAAATTTTGCCAAAGGCTCACATTTGTACAGCGTGCAATGTCTTCATCGGAAGATGTGATGCCATCATCTGCGCCAGAACATTGTCTTAACATATTCAATAAAAAGATTTATAATTTACTAAACTACAGCATTTTTAATAGGTAACACTTCGAGTGGGGACCTGTATTTTAATTATTTTAAGCTAAATCTGTAATCGACGGATTTGTTGCAACAACAAAAATCCAGAACAAACAAAAATTGATGGCCAATTTTTTTTTTGTGATGGATTTGTATTTTTCTAAAATCTCAAGTCACCAGGACGAAGAAAATAGCAATATTTATTAAAGAGCATTCCAGTAAATTTCTATAATTTTTTTTATCTGGATATTCATTATTGAGTTCATCTTACATAATAAAGTACAGTTGTTACTCTGTAACATAATCATAATGCGTCGTCTCTTCTAGATGCCACCCAGTATTGCGGGAGGTGCCATTAGAAATGTGTTGATCTGAAACCGGTTTAGAGAAATAAAGTCAGTTGGCTTTATTTCCAGTTAATATGGAATAAACCCAATTGACTTTATTATCAAAATTCAAAATTAATTACTGCCATTAACTATAGCGCCTTTTCAAATAAGAGAAGACTTTCTGGAAAAGGAAGATTTAGTTTTAAAATATTCTGGGAAATTTATTTATTTATAATATTTATTAATATTTAAATGTGAGTGAAGTTAGCCCGAAAAATCATCCCGAAAAGGCTTTTTTTTAATTTTTGTGTGTTTTCTTGCTAAAATCCATACTAGCCCGAAAAAATAATTGAATTATATGAAAAAATGAATACCATCCCCAAATTTGATTAGTACATATATAGATATATGATATGATTAGTACATGCATTAGTAGCACAAAAAAAAATATTTGGTAACGATTACACTTCGAACTTAATAAGATGTAGCTTATTTCATAATTTAAATAAAATATTCATTTAATATTGAACGAAATCCGTTGCAATAATAATCTGCAGAAATTCACCAGTTATTATCTCATTATTAAAAGAGAGTTATTGGTTTACCTTACGGTCTTATCTCCAAACAGTTGTAACAGAATGGATAGCGGACTATCGATCCTGTTGCAGAAATTATTCACGCAGAGGCTCGGGTGCGGTCATCTGAGGCCGGCCAAAGCTCAGGGTATCGGGGTGGGGTTTCCCCGAGCATACGTGAAACTTGTTAGACCGCATAGAATGAAAAGAAGGCAAAAAAAAGAAAAAAACATAACAAAAGGAAATGAACGAGACTCAAAGCAAGGACCAACTTACCAACGGAGACTGTGATTCACCCACCTACCACATCCTACAACCAAGTTATTAGGCACTCATCGTCCTCATCGACTCCTTGAGTTTAGAAACCAAAAAAAAAACATGAAATGAGCAAAAGGCTTAGCTAAAGAAAAGAAAAACCCACGAGAATACCGGTGAACGAAGAGAGAGAGAGAGAGCTGTAAACAAATGTTATTATTAAAAAAAACCGAAACCTATTAAAAATATATGCATGCCATTTAACTATGCGTGTGAGAAAAGAAAAATATTTACCTATGTATATATATTGATATTAATTTAACTGCTCAGAATTTTAATGAATGAAATTTATAAAAAAAAAAAAATAAGCAAATTCAAAGCAATAAATTGAAAAGCCATATCATTAAGCAATAACAAAAAAAAATTTTAAATCCAAAAAGCAAAAGCAAAAAAAAATCATGGAACTGTAAATTTACACTTACATATTAAGTAAAAAAAAAATTTACCAAAAATTCAACAAATAAAAAAAAATTAAATAATAATAAAAAACGAACGGTTCTTTTCACCCGGCTGCCACAATTTCCGCAATCCACATCAGCAATTCACCGCAATCAATTCATGCCAATAATCAACTCACTATAAATACAGCAAAATATTCCGTAGCGGCGTTTAATACTTTTATTTCACCGTAGTTCGCCAAACGTTAATATAACACAGCATCAGAATAGCAAAATAAAACAGCAATTAGCGAACAACTATATTTGCCCCGCACTGCATTCATTACCACATACACAAACAGTAATAATAAACCGTCAGATCACGGGTTTGATTTACAGTAAATCTGCCACACGCAGTAACCAGTATGCAAAGCGTCAAAACGGCAATCAGCGGAACAACCGTATTGCTCAGCCCTTAATTCACTAGGCTTGCACCGAATGATAGTTTATACTTTAAATTCACTATTTCGCTTTTAGCAACCACTTTAATAAATGTTTTCTTATTATTTTTGTTTTAATATCTGTTTTGTTGGTTTTTTTTTTTTCATGCACACAAAAAAAAATCAAACTCATAGAAATGCAAAATTATTATTTCTTTATTTTCTTTGTCTTTTTATTTTTTTCGATTAAACATTACAATTTTGATCACAATTTTTCCAAATAAATTTTCTTTTCTTTATTTATTTATGGCTCAAAAAAAAGAAATTACAAAATGACTAGCGAATTTCGCAAATTGTAAAAAAAACCAAAATTCAAATTTTAACCAATACAAAAAAAAACTTTATTGCAGAATTATATAAAATGAAAGTCAATTATATTTTTCGTTTCTGCACGCACTCGGCTTATTATCACTCATGAGATCAAAATCTTGACTCCCCCAAAAAAAAATCACCTCCGATTACCAATTTTGTTAATTGTTATTTTTTTTTTTTTTATGTTCATTTGTTATCAATCTTTCCCCTCTCTCTTCGTTCAATTGCACTACCAACAGCCACATACAAAAAAAAAATTCAGGACAGTGCAACCCTTTTCGCCGCTGTTCACGATGCGCGGGCTGACGCAAAGAAGCGCTAAACACACGTAGGGAAAATCCCAAACCGCCGGAGACGATGAGGAAGAAACGATGAAATTTCGCGGTTCGGCAATAAAATAATAATAATAATGTGAGGTTGAAACTTTTCTAACGATTGTAACACCAAATGTTACACAGTGTTTCTTAGTTTTTTATACCAAGTTCAACACCCACATATATTTCCAGCCCCTGTTACAATGCTGACTTTCACCAAATTTCTGCATAATGGTATGAAGCACAAGCAAGCTTGCTAAGTTCAGTGCCAACTTCAAACAATTAACCCATTACCATAAGTTTAGGATCAGGAACATTTGTGGGCCGATACTCAATCAAATATTTTCATTAAAACTACTCATTATTTCTACTATTTTATCTCTATTCACAGAGCTTGCTAGACATATTGGTATATGATACTAGCTTGTTAAGTCTAGCCCATTACCATACGATGGGGATCAGGAATATTTGTGGGCCGATACTCTTTCAATTATTTTCATTAAAACTGCTCATTATTTCTACTACTGTGTTTCTATTTACAGAGATTGCTAGACATATTGGTATACGAAACTAGCTTGGTAACTTCATTGCTAAGTTAAAACATTTAACCCGTTATCATACGATGGGGATCAGGAACATTTGTGGGCCGATACTCAATCAATTAGTTTCATTAGAACTGCTTATTATTTCTACTACTGTATCTCTATTCACAGAGATTGCTAGACATATTGGCATATGACATTAGCTTGGTAAGTCAGTTGCAAATATTTACCGTTATTCACAGAGATTCCTCGATTTAGCAAATCTGTGAATAAAGATACAGTAGTAGAAATAATGAGCAGTTTTAATGAAACTATTTGATTTAATCTTGGCCCAGAAGTTTTCCTGATCCCTATCGTATGGTAATGGGCTAAATGTTTTAACTTAACAATGAACTTACCAAGCTAGTTTCGTATACCAATATTTCTAGCAATCTCTGTGAATAGAGACAGTAGTGGAAATAATGATTAGTTTTAATGAAAATATTTGGTTGACCCTTGGCCCGGAATTGTTCCTGATCCCCATCATTTGGTAATGGGCTAAATGTGTTAGCTTGGCAATGAACTTACCTAGCTAATGTCGTATACCAATATGTCTAGCAATCTCTGTGAACAACGACATAAAATGCCGAAATCTAAAATATTTTATTTGATTTCGCTCATACACATTAACGAAAATGGCCTAGAAATGACCCTCATCCCCATCGTATGATAATAGCGGTTTAGGTACTTATTAATGAAGCACCTAAGCAAATGCAATTTTTAATTATATCTGTCAATATGCTAGATATATGCTAGACATATTGACATATGTCATTATCTGACATACCTCGAAGATAAACGAAAAAAATATATGTTTTCAGAAATAAACTTAATCTTTTTTAGGTATTCATTGTTGTAAAAGTCGTTTTTTATTATTTTCGTGCTAAAATGTATTCATTTGTACCAGATTTTAAAATATGAATGCCTGAAAAAATCATTACAAAAAATCTTGTTTCAGGTAAATATTTTTTTTCGGGATGGAGTGTAATTTTACGTTATTTTCTAGGATTTTTCGGGCTAACAGGCTTTTGAAATTGAATTTAGCGAGGACACATCAATTTTTCGGGATGAAAATGCTTTTTTTCGGGCTAACTTCACATCCGTAATATTTAATAGGTTGCTGGTCTATTAAATGGCTGTTACGGTATGACAATTACTGTGAGAAATGCCATATTTGATTTAGGCAGCTTTCTTATATCTTTTAAACCAAAATGGGCGAATAAATCGAATAATGATACTCCTATTGAGTTTAATGAGAGTCTGAATAATCTTTCATTTTAACTTCATGATTATATCCCAATTAATCGTCTATATTTAGGATATTTGTGTATTTTTTATCTTAATCTCCATCTCTATTTCAACTTCAATCTTAATTATTTGTTTACTAGCGATGCATGAATATCACCTTGATCATTGAAAAAAAAACCTGAATCTATAAAACTAATGAAATGCAGAATTCGTTCCGTGTGACACAAAGACAAATTCCAATTTTTCATCTCATTCAAATCGGCTTTTTATTCATGTTAACAGTATTGCTATAATAATAGCTATCTACATTATATATAATCGCCTTAATACATTTTTTATACAATATATAAATATTCTTTAAGAAAAAAAAATAAATTTTTTATACTGTTATGTAATCTCAATTCATGTAAATTACAAATCAATTATGAATGGTTCATTAATTATGTCATTACAAATTAAACAAAACCTCCAAGCGCAGATGAAATTTCATTCAAAAACGACGACAACGGCTATAATACAAAACAGCGAGATGAGAGATGTGAAAAGCTAAAAAACTAGTTTCTTAATATGAAAAATTCATATATAACCTTAACAAATTAATTAAATCTTCCATATACATACTTACATATGTATACACAAGTGTACGTATTCTTAGTATTTTTTCTTATTCTTAATTCGTGTTTTTTTTTTGTTACAGATTAGTTTAAAGGAGAAGAAAAAAAGTAAAACCTCATCACTAAATAAATGATGTTCTATGATATCATAGAATGAAAATGGAAACCTTGGTTTTTTGCTCTATTTGACTAAAGTGGTAAGTAATGTTTCATAATACATGTATTTCGTCGTATTTTTTTTTTTTTGTCTGCCTTAAGATTCTATTTTTATTTTTAAGACAACACCGAGAGCAGAACAAAATACAAATAAAAATTGTGTACATCTCTTTATTATTTGTCATGTTTTCACAGTTATTTGACAACTAGAAAAATGTAAAATTTAATTGTAATATTATTTTCTATTAAATTGTTTATTTTGTTTTGTTGCAGTATTATGTTATATTTGTAACATTATCTGTTTTTTATGTTGTACGCTTCTCTTTGTACATGGGGAGTAGAATGAATGAAAATTGCAACCAACCATCAATTTTTTGTTTTCTGTTCCATTTTATTTTTATTTAACTTATAGTTTAAATGAAATAGTTTTAATGGAGATGTGTGTACGCTGTACACACATGTACTTTGTATTCACATCACAGATGTATGGCTGAGAATTTTTGACGCGTGAAGTTTATCGACAGAAGAGGGTTGATATGATTAATAGAGTTAACGCTAGTAGGTCGTGCAGTCTTTTAAATTACATGTTTTGTAGGAAGTTTAGTAGAAGTTTAGAAAAGATAAATTGGATATATTAACGACAAAATTGATTAATATGTACAAGTATTGCCGAACCGGCTTTATCTATATTAACATTGTAATAATTGCGGCCGGATAAGGAGATTGGCTCTCCTAGTTGTTGCGAGTGTACGAGATATTTACACAATTTTACAATTAAATTTCAAATAAACAAGGTGTAATCGTTTGCGCCGACTTGTAAACAATTTGTATTTATGTAGTTTAATGTAATGTAAAACAATTCAATTAAATAATTATCATACTACAATTATTTGTAACTTATAAAAAATTACCGTAGTTAATAATCTATCACTTAGAAGTTGTATAACCGATTAATGCGTAATGATTTTTTTTTTCATAAAATTGACCCAGCTATACACCTTTTTCGTTTGTACTATAGGTACGACACCCTGTATGTTGGTTTGAGGATTATGTTGGGTGTTGCGTTTGCGGTTGAGCTGGGTTCGATTGGCGGGTTGAATTGGGGTTGAGTTGAAGTTGGATTAGGGTTTAGTGAGCAGTCTTGCCACTAAAGTCACGTAGCTTCAATGTTCCTATTGTCGAAGTCATCTTATACGCCTCGAGTCACTTGAAACGACAAATGTTACTTCAAATGACATTCTTGTTTCATCAATTTTACAAGTGAGAAAAGTGACCAGTTTAGTTAAAATGGAATGTAAAAGGTTAGGTTAGGTTAGGTTGGAGTGGCTGCTTATGCACACTTAGACCGGTGACGGTCCATTGTTATACCACAGAATATCTCCCCTTTTACCCCTATTGGAACCATTTCGAGCTACTTATGTAGCGTAAGACGTCCCGCACTTTAATGTTTTCGAGATCCAAGAGGCAGTCCATCCTGAACTTACCCAAGTGTTTGTACCTTCTGAGAGCCAATGCTGGACATGAGCAAAGGAAGTGGACCAACGTCTCTTCCTCCTCTTCGTCCAAGCAGCTTCTGCATAAGTCATTTGCCTCCAGACCCAGCCTTCTTGCATGTTCTCCAAAAAGGCAGTGTCCCGTGAGAATTCCTAGGACCGTTCTTAATATACGTCTGCGTAGGGATATTAATGCTCTAGTGCGCCCCAAGTCCAGCTTTGGCCAAACTTGTCTTGCAACTCTACAGGTGAGGGTGTTAGACCACCTTTCCCCCGCTGAGGATAGCGCCTGCTTCCCAAGTACTTGTCTCAGCGCTGTGATAGGCCTCCCCAGACTTGCCCTTTCCGGTTGCAGCTGGAGAGTCGTACCATGCCTAGCAAATTCATCCGCCCTGCAGTTCCCCACGACGCCCGAGTGACCTGGGACCCAGATTACCTGGATATTGAAATGCTCACCTATCTCATTTAGAGATGAGTGACAACTCAACGCCACCCATGACGCCAAAGACACCGATTCTAACGACCGGATCGCCGCTTGACTGTCCACATAGATTGTGATATCGTCTGAGGATAACACATTATGCTTCAACCACGTCATGACCTCCTCAATCGCTACGACTTCAGCTTGGTACACGCTGCAGTAATCGTGGAGACGAATAGAAATGTTTACATTTAATTTGTCACAGAATACTCCAGCTCTCACTTTGCCGTCTAGCTTGGAGCCATCTGTGAAGAATTGCAACGCTTTTTTTCCGATAACGGTCTATCCCTCCAGGATTCCCTTGAAGGGAAGGAGGTCCGAAATCGCTTCTCGATCGCTCCGCTAACAAGCATACAGGCCGTTCTTTGCACTCTCTCAATCTGACTTTTATAAGTTACCTTGTCCAGAGCTGGCCACCAAACACCCACCCCGTACATGAGTACAGGTCTCACTACAGCGGTGTAGAGCCAGTGTACCAGCTCCGGCTTCAGACCCCATCTATGACCAATGGCATTCCTACAGAAGTACAAAGCTATAGTAGCTTTCTTTATTTTCTCCAACATGTTGGGCTTCCAACTAAGCTTACTGTCCAAGATAATGCCCAGATATCTAGCTCTATCAGTAAAAGCAAGTCTCGTGCCATTTAAGGTAGGAGGGACAACTACCGGGGTTTTGTATTTCTTAGTGAAGAGTACCAGCTCTGTCTTGAACCGGTTAATACCAAGTCCACATTTGCCAGCCCATTTCGTAACTATGGTAAGCGCATTCTGCATTACGTCTACAATCGGGCTCAGGAATTTCCCGGTAACAGCTAAAGCCACGTCATCTGCGTAAGCGATAACTTCAATACCCTCTCTCTCCAATTCTAGTAGTAACCCGTTTACCACTATATTCCAGAGAAGAGGGGACAACCCCCCCCCCCCCTGCCCCTGCGGAGTTCCCCTAGTTACTCGCCTCTTGATGGTGGAGTCCCCAACTTCGAGCTAACAGTCCTGCTTCCCAGCATATAATTGATTAACCCTATCAGAGGAACGTCCACCTTCAAAACTGACAATCCCTCCTTGATTGCCCCCGCTTTTACATTATTAAAGGCGCCCTCTATATCCAGGAAGGCCACCAAACAGAATTCCTTCGAATTAATCGATTTCTCAATCGTACACACCAAGGTGTGCAGAGCTGTGTCCACAGATCTACCCTTTGTGTACGCATGCTGAGACGGTGCCCACTTCCTGGCATCTATTTTATCTCTGATGTATACATCCAGCAGCCTTTCCAAGGGTTTTAAAAGAAAGGATGATAGAGTTATTGGTTTTAGGTCCTTAGGATAGACATGTGAGCTTTTCCCCGCTTTCGGTATGAACGGCACATTGACCTCCGTCCAGTACCTAGGAATATAGCCCAGTTTCAAACACCCTTTGAATATAGCTTCCAGGTAGGAAAGAATAATTACTGAGTTGTTTTGAAGTTCCGCTAGTATAATTTGATCCGGACCAGCCGATTTAAATGGTTTAAAACCCCCTCAGTGCCCATAGAATCCGTTTCCTGCTTACGATATCCTCTGTGAACACTGACAGTGCTTCCTGATGATTGCTACGCACCAACAGGTCTTCAAAGCTCCCTAGGAAGTGTGTCTCGAAGAGAAGCTCCAGAGATTCTCCCCTAGAAGCTGTCCAAGATCCGTCCGGTTTTATCAAAAAACTGGGACTAGCTGTACTTTTGGAAAGAATCTTCCATTTAGGTTGAAACTAGCCAGAATCGACAAGTGCCTACTTCCAGGCTAACTGCAGTAGTGTCACCATTGCTGTATTGAGAGAGAAGGAAAAGATTAATATTATTTTTCCCAAGAATACAAGATCTGATCTTCCCAGACTTACTAGAGGATATAATTTTGTACCCCTGGGTTCTGAGGCTACAGATCCTGTTTTTATTAATCCAAGGTTCTTGGATTAATATCACATCCTCACCCGACCTAGTCAGCCTGAGGAGTAGAGCTGCCGAAGCAGCCTTAGAGTGGTGAAGGTTAATTTGTGTTATCTTAATCATAACCTTTTAACCTCTACCTACCTTTATAGTATATTCCTGCTACCGCAGGAATATTATTTCCCGGTATTTTGGGATGCGCGGGATTCGCCCGTCTCGCTAACCCCCATACCCTCTGTAGAGGACTTGTCAGTGCCCGGGCTGCCGACATCTTCCTCCATCGGTACACCAGCTCCTTCGTGTATGTGCCCCTCCTCATCTTCCAAGTGAATCCTTGCTAGACCGAGGTCGCCGGATTCACTCTCCCTCCTACCCTCAGCTTCTCCCCCCATGCTGCTGGTACCCCTTTCAGGCCTGGGCGGGTTGCCACCATCCTCGGGTTGGCCTCCCGTACGCGCTTCCACCCCATCCTTTTTATAGACGTTGAGAGTAATTGGCCCGAATCGTAAAAGGTAGTTTATTATTTTTTTTTTTATAAATTATTATTTTTCATCTATAAATGTTTTTAATATGTTTTGATGTATAAATATTGATAATAATTTTTACATAATTTTAAAATAGAACTGTCGCTTGATGATGCGCAACGTGATAAGACTCTAGTCGCGTCACTTGAAATGACACCACTATGACAATTGTAGTGTAAGTGATTCTGGCCGTAATTACAAGAGCAAGAGCAATACAATAATGACGTTTTTATTCATCAGAGCAGAGCGTATTTATTTTCTCAATATAGCGCAATAACAAAGAGCGAAAATATGATAACACAAACGTAATAGTGGAAGAGCAAGAGCCTTATATTAAAAATAATGCTCCAATACTTCAGAGCGATATTTTTTTTTACAATATCGCTGTTTATAAAGAACTTTTTAATAGTTTTTTTTATCGCTCTTGAACAAAAATGAAAAGCGAAGAGCAAAATGAAATCCCATTTTAAACTCTGGTATTTCTACAATATTGTTTTATAGATACATAAACCATAATTACCGTTAACATGAAAATATTTTCAATTTCAGCATATTTTCTATATATTATTGTGAGAGTGATATCATCTCTATCAGGGCATGTTTGCAAATGAATCATGTTTTACAAAATTACAATTTTGAAGTAAAACAAACCAAAGTAAAGGCATTCTACAAAAAAGGATTTTGTATTTTAGGGTTGAAATGAATAGAAAAGGGGTTATGTTATACCACAATATACTCGTATTTGTGAAATAGAAAAAAAATCCTCGATTACATTTTCACATTTAAAATGTACACATTTCACAAATTGATTGAGTAACAAATAACATGCTATGTACTAATTATTTCAAATATTGTGTGTTTGAATAAAATATTTATCTTGACTCGCAATCAACTTGAATACGTATATAACAGAAAAAAAAAGTGTTAATTAGATGAGATTGATTAATTTATAATGCGAATACATATGTAATTTTAATAGATAATTTAAAAAATTCAAATATAATTTGTTTTCAATTAACTGTATAGCCATATACACATACATATTTATAAAAATGCACAACGTAAATAGTAATGTCATGACATTTTAATTAATAATAAACTACTTTATTTAATCGAGCATACAATTAAAATACATTACACACATGCCTCTGAGCAAATATAATTACATCATTTAGTTAAAAAATCAGATTTATTCGTTTAAATTAAAATTATGTTATAAATAACTAAATTAATGCTAAATTTGTCATAAACTCGTGAAACTTTAATTATATATTTAAAATACACATATGTACATACATTATATATATATATATATATATATATATATATATATATATATATATATATATATATATATATATATATATATATATATATATATATATATATATATATATATATATATATATACACGTTTACGAAGTGTATAAATTAATCATTTTAAATAGAAATGCGCTTGCAGATACAAAATTTGAGTTGGCCTTGGTAAATTCAGACAAATGTAATCATCTTTCGCTTTGTTCGTTTGACGGTGTGTGTGCTCTAATAAATCAATAAAACGATGTTCTGTTGTATTTGTATAATATTTGTGTGAGAAAAATATTTAGTTTTAAAGTCAAAACTATTTTGATTATGATTTATGTGATTGATTTTTAAGTTTATTATTTATAAAAAATTTAACCTTAATTAAGGTCGAGTCTGTTTACTTGTACAACGGTAGACCTTAGTTATTTATTAAACGCCGCTGATGACTGACACTTTTGTCAATATCTTGTAAGCATTTTAAATATTGATATATCATTACCATTACATTATAAAATATAAATATATCGTTAGGTAAATATCAAACAGTTTTCTGCTTTATTATTATATTGCATCAACCTCAGAAATATATAATTTTCACCCCGTTATTAATTTTAAATTTTAAATATATTGTCGAACGATATGAACGAATTTCAAATTTTTAAGGGAGAAATAAAACGTCTTCCTTTGTAATAGAGATACCCTTTTGTAAATGAAGAACTAATTTTTCCCACTTTCAAAAACCCCATATGGTAAGTAAACGGTAAACATATACCGTAAAATTAAATGGATGACAGATTATGATTTAAAGTTTTGCCCTAGACAAAACCATTCAATAAATGTAAAAACTAAAATGTTTGAATAACCTTTTATAGTATGAAACCATTTGTAGTAAGCAAAAACAAAATGTCTATTGCCATAAACATCAATCACGGAACTTGATACAGCGAAATCTCGATATAACAAAGCTAAAGGGACCGGAGAAATTATTTCACTGTACATTGAAATTTCGTCCTAAGAATTTATGAAAGTGTAAAATTTTCTTAGTTTACTTCCTTTCCAAATACAACAAAATCCAAATACATTCCAATCCATTCGCTAAATGGAAATTTTATTAATTTATACATATAGAATTACACTAGGCTAACCAAATGAGTTGTGAGTCTGCGTTATAATGAAAATTTCCTTAAATCGGTATTGCACTGTATTTCATTTTGTTACAGAAACAAAAATAGCACGTACTGTATGTTGTATGAACTTATATAATATTCGAACGTAGATAAACGGAATGCTTTAGTTTCCGACTCGAGGTAATTAGACAAATGTAAGCCGATCATCCTGAGCAGTCAACAGAAAAATGATTACTAAAAAAAAATTACAAGAACGTTGAAAACTTAATTTTATTTTTATTTGCTTCGAAAACAGGGTTTCGGCGGCAATTTTAAGAGCAGAACGATAAGGTGTCGATCGAACAAGCCAAATGCAATCTAATATCTAAAGGTAGAAAATAAAAGAGCCGCGATAAATTGAACGACCACCTCTCAAGAAATAGTCGAACTTTTTTGTTTAAATTTTTTGTTGCTCCGAAAATAAAACGTTTAGAGAATTCAGAAGTGACAAGCACATCCGTTCAAAATATAATTTCAATGAAACAAATAAGCCCAAGGAGTACAAAACATGGCAGAGAGAGTATGTGAGATTATGAAAAGCGTTCCATTAGATTCGTTTTTATTTTTTGAATGGGTAAACGTAGCGAAACTTAACATAAGTTACCGTATTAGTAAACATATCCAATTACTTTAAATATCCGTACGAAACCGGTGGGATGGCCAAGGGTAGGTGAAGCGGCTTGACTAAAATGTGCCTCGAAAAAAGCATTTTGGCGGCCATTTTATATACATTATTTTGCGAGATCGCAACCAATACGACTTGGATCGACAGCGAAAATTGGTCGAACGACTGCGACAAGATCTGCTAAATCTAGATAGAAAATTGTAATCTCGAGTAAACTGGAATGTCACCTTTCGAAAAGTAAACGTTCAAATTTGCGAACTATTAAAATTGCTCGAAAATCAAAAATTGAGAGAATGCAAAAGCCGAGATAAGATAAAGAGTAGAAAAACCGAAGAACAAACAAACCGGCCCACTTACATCGCTACGGACTACAAAACATGGCACAGATAGCACAAAAACTGCAAAAATCAATTACAAATAATAGCCAAAGTTATCTACCAGGGTAATGCTGTCTAACACAAATGAGTATTTTTGAAAAAAAAAAAAAAGAATCAGCTGGACAACGCGCTAATTATATTCATCCGAGGTTCACAACAACACTTTCCTGGAAAATAATTTAATTTGGTAATGTTTCACGTCGTCAATCTTTCATGGAAGAGCGCATCTTTAATTAAAGCTAAGTTATTTGAAATTATATAGTTATTGGATGCATCATCGAACACGGTGAGGCCTCACTAACACATTTATGTTTTACCATGTAAAATGTGTGAGATCTACTCTCTGTGCTGGATCTCATTGTAGGATAGACGCTCGATAAGTTCTAGCAAGCTGACATATAAAAATGACATTTTGGTATGCTCGAATGTTTTTGCGACTTCCTAGAAGCAAACATTTTTATTTATATTCTTCTTATTCTTAATTCTTCTTCTGTTAGCAATACATTAGAAAAAAAATGTGTACAGGAAGAAATATTTTGAATGACAAGAAGATTTTTGGATAGAAATTGACGTTAAGTAAACTTGACGCATAAGTAAACTTGATGGCTTTTTTATGTTGTGGCTAATTAGTGGCATATTTAGAGTTTGTGTTCTTTATTTTTTATTTATAAGAAACAGTTAATGAATTGTTGTATAGTTTTAAAATAAAATGTATACTATTGAATTGTCGGAAATTAGTCGATAAAGGTCTTGCTGGCACATTGTTAATACATAATTGCGTTGCCGGAGCAATACATGATAAACAATGGTAGTATTTGTAAAAATTGGGTTCTGGTTCTTAGTAAGTAAGTAAATGGAAAGAGTATAGAACATCAAGATATACGATATACACATCCGCAGAAATAGGAACCTACGCGATTAATGTATATAAACCGGAAATAGAACTATTCACATCTTTGAACAATTTTCGATTTCTGGACAATGTATGTTCACGACACTCTTGCACTGACAATAACACCCAATTATACCTGCTAATTTAAATCACGTTCAGTTGGAAAAATGCTAAGGCGACTGCATCAATCACACAATGAATTTATTTTGAATACATTTTGACAAAAAACTACCGGTAATTGTTAATTTAAAATGCCTGCGCTGAAGGGATTAAACATTTTTTTTTCCTAGATTGGTAGGACTGTCTTTCATTATGGTGCCAACTTTGAGCGCGATCTATTAACCAGTTTATTTACAGGAGTTATAGTATCCAGTTGTAGCACTTCTTGAGCTGCACGCGACCAAGGGTTCGTTTTTTTCAAAATGTATCACCCAGAATAAACACTACTTTGTTATTGTTTAGAAACTAATTTTCAAATGTATTTATTGAAATTTATAATGTACACACAATATTATAATGTTGAATTAATTCAGTTAATATTCTTTTAGTCTTCGACTAAAATAAATTTTAACAATTTTGAATTTTAATTAATTTGCAAAATAAATAAAGGTTTACAAAATGGAGTAATATGTTGCATCACTCGAATGGACAAATACTCTCTACCACTTGACACTGGTATAGTTGTGAGATCCTCCTTCAAAAAAAAATGTAAATCCTTCTCCGCAAGTGAGATCCTCCTGCAAAAAAAATGTAAATGCAAAAGGGTAAAACGGACTGTTTTATTAGGACGATAAACTGATTCTTGCTCAGTTGCCGATTGAAATGGTTTGATTTTTTCCATTAATCGAAACCGTGAATTGTTTGCGAAGGCGTCGATTGACTTTAAAGAGGCCTTCATTTAGAGGAGACAATCCCGTGCGAACCTAATCTGTTCTAACAAAGACAAAATCGCAATTAGCGAGTGATTTCGGAACAAATATATCGTCTTGCTTTGGTTGACGAGTAGTAGTTGGAATTAGGTTCTGCATGGTTTGTCGCAGTTGGTCGACGACTGTGTCGGCAGTTGGTAAAGGTAAAGTAGGATTATCGATGAAGAACTCACCAGGTAGCTTAATGGTTTGTACATAGACCATTTCAGCAGGTGAGCATTTCTGATCTTCCTTTACCGTAGCTCGGATACCCAGCAGGACCATGGGTACTTCCGAACTCCAATTGATAGTGTTAGCTCGGGCCATGAGAGAAGCTTTTAGTTGTCGGTGGAAGCGTTCCACCATGCCATTGCGCTTGGCTTGCGGATGATAAGCCGTGGTACGTATACGAGTTGCTCCGAGGAGTAATGTTAACTCAGAAAATAATTTGGACTCGAATTGCGATCCCTGATCAGTGGTTTTGTGAAGGGGTACGCCGAATCGAATCGTGATACGAAATTGTTTACAAAAGTGGTGGTAATGGTTGCGGCTGTCATGTTGTTCATGCAGTAACCTTCTGGTCAGCGAGTGAAGCGATCGACACAAGTCAAGATGTAAATGTATCCATTAGAAGGAGGTAGTGGAAGGGACCAACAATGTCTATATGGATATGCTCAAATCGGCCAGGTGGAATTTGAAAGTGTCCAAGAGGCGACTTGGTATGCCGTTGGACTTTTGAACGTTGGCAGCCTAAACAAGAATTAGTCCAATGATTGACGTCTTTGTTTAAACTAGGCCAAAAATAGCGAGTTGCTATGAGTTTGCTAGTTGCACGGACACCAGGATGTGAAATGTTATGTAGTGCGTCGAAAATTGTTCGACGTAATGGTTCTGCGATGTATGGGCGATGTGGCCCAGTAGAAATTTCGCAGTAAATTTCCAGGCCGGACAATTTCAAAAGATCCAGTTGCCATGATGAACTGGAGTGACATTTGGAACCAGAAAGTAAATTCTGAAGTTCTAGGTCATCCTTTTGAGCTTTGCAAATTTTTTAGAAGTCGAAGTAAGTCTCGACTGCTGCCTGTTCGGTCGTGCGGGAAAGTGTATCCGCGACCACATTATCACGTCCCTGAATATGCTGGATGTCCGTCGTGAATTGCGAAATGAACTCCAAATGGCGAGATTGCCTTGGATTGCGCTCAGTTTTAGACTGAACCGCTCTTGTCAGTGGTTTATGGTCCGTGAAAATAGTGAACTCACGACCTTCGAGAAAGTATCTAAAGTATTTGACTGCTAGATATATTGCTAGCAATTCCCGATCGAATGCAGAATATTTAATTTCGGTATCCGAGAGTTTCTTTGAGAAAAATCCCAAGGGCTCCCAACTCTCGCCATTGTGCTGTAGTACAGCACCGACGGCAGTATTTGATGCGTCGGTGGTTAGACTAAGCTTTGAGTCGCTTAGTGGATGCCGAAGGAGTGTTACTGTTGCTAATTCAGCCTTAAGCATCATGAATGCTTGTTGACATTCATCAGGCCAAGAGAAGTTCTTGGCTGTTTTGGGCTTGCGCAGGACTTCTGCTAAATGGCTGTGAAGAGGAGCAAGTATTTCAGCTAGCTTTGGTATAAACCGGTGGTACTAGTTCACCATGCCAATAAAGCGCTGAATAGATTTGATTGATGCGGGAGCTGGGAAATCCCTAATGGCATTAATTCGATCTTATGATAGCAAAATACCATTAGGGGTGATGGTGTGGCTGAGAAAATCAAGAGTAGAGTTTTGTGCCAAAGACACATTTTGCTCTCTTGATGTGAACCCCAAATTCGGCTAACCTGTGGAACAGTTGTTCTAGGTGGAGCCGATGCTGTTTTTCGGTCTTCGAAGCCACAAGAATGTCGTCAATGTAGACAAAAACGAAGTCTAAGTTTTGAACAACAGCGTTTATAAACCGTTGAAATGTTTGCGCGGCGTTGCGTAGACCGAATGGCATTCGGGTAAATTCGAATAGACCAAAAGGGGTCGTTATTGCCGTTTTATAAACATCTTCCGGTGCGACGGGAATGAGGTGGTAAGCTCTGATAAGATCGATTTTGCTAAAAATTTTGCATCCATGCAAGCGCATGGAAAATTTTTTGATGTGGGGTATCGGGTAACGGTCAGGTGTTATGACAGCGTTTAAGCGCCGATAATCCCCACAGGGTCGTCAGTCATCGTCCTTCTTCTTGACCATATGTAACGGGCAAGAAACGGAAGAAGACGATAGTTTGCAAATTCCAAGTTCCACCATGTGCTGGAATTCTGTATGAGCTGCTTTGTGTCGGATCGGATCTAATCGACTTGGTCGTGACACTGTTAAATGACCAGATGACACGATGTGATGAACCATGTTGTGCTTAATAGGGACCTTATAATCTGGCTCTGCCGATTGGAAAGTGGATCGGTGACGGTGAGTCGCACTGAACCGTTGCGGCATCAATAGCCAGCTGAGTCTTTGAATCGACTAGCTTTCCGTGTGCAAGATCGACAAGGAGTCCAAATTTAATTAGAAAGTCCGCGCCAATGATCGGACGATTCACAGCAGCTAATGTAAAAGCATGCGTGAAGATTCGTTTGAGTCCGATATTCACTTGCAGTAATTTAGTACCGTAAGTGTGGATGCATGTGCCATTGGCGGCTGAAAGAATCAGATCCGAATTCCGATTATGTATTGAATATAAATCTTTGAATAAACTAACTGGAATAACCGAAAGGTCAGCGCCAGTTTTAACTAAAAATGTTAGTTTATTTGTTCGGTCATACACGAACAAACGGGACGTATAGGGTTTTTGAGACTTATCGGGTAAATTGAAAGGATTGATTGCGTTCGACGTATAGAGTGGACTGCGACTTATTGGTGTGTGAGTAGATGGAGGTGTGGGAGACTTATGATAATTGGGCTACGTATTAGATGTGCAAGTCTCTACCTGGTGGTTTACAAGTTTTTTGTGTCCACCTCCATCTTTGAACCAGATGCAGTTGTTTGATTATTCTGTGGGGCCCGTTTATGCGCCGAATCTGGAATGATACCAGCATTTCCCTTGTTGGGTGGTGGTGGTATCCCTGCCAGGGGTGTTCGAGTGGGTGCTTTGGTACGATTGGTGCCCCCGTGATCGACTTCGACTTTTAAACAAACCGTCGAGTCTGGATTCGATTAATTTGATGCGGTTCTCAAGATTATTTGCTTGATTGCTTGATGTACGGCTACTATTATCTTGCGGCGATTGTGATTAGTGCGGGCCGGAATGAATGTGCCAATGCGCTAACCTCTTGCTGTTGCGGGTTCAGATATTCGAACATTTTGTCCGCAATGCTCGCCAGTGTGTCCATCGCGACACTTTCTGGCTGGGCCGCCAAAGCGATTTTTATTAACTGTGGCAATCTGCGTATCCACATGGAGCGTACCACTTCATCTGAAAACTCGCTTCCGGCAAGAGTGCGGATGTACCGCAAAGCCTCGGAGGGTTTTCTGTCTCCGAGGGGCTGTCCGGTCAGCAGGGCCTCGAGATTGCTTTCACGCAATTGCGATAGGCGTTCCAAAAGTATTGACTTGAGTGTGATATAACGATTTTCGGTTGGCAGGTTTGCCAGAAAATCCAAAATCGTTTCGCATGTGGATGGTTGTAATGCGGCAAGTGTGTGCAGAAATTTTTGTTTATCCGAAACAATATTTTGCAGGCCGAATTGAATCTCGGTTAATCTGAACCAGGTGGTGGCTGACTGAGGCCAGAACGGGTGCAGTTAGAGCACGTTTGAGGCTGCAACCTCGGGTGCTTGGTTAGCGTTGCTCGTGATATCCATGTTTTCGGCTTTATTTTTCTCGTTATCGGGTGGATTCGGTGACATAATGTCTAAAATGTGGTCGATACAAGCACTTCACTGAACCGTAATTAAATGTATATAATATAAATGGTAAATTTCCGTTTTTAATTGTATTCACTTTCCGTATAGCATTGATTTGCAACAACAAGAAAATAACTCGAAAAGTTAACCGAAGGTTTAACGAAACTAACGAAATTAATTGAATATACTCGGTTACTATTCTGTGTCCGTGGTAAAAAGTTTACATTTAAAAATTTGAAATTATACCATATGTGTAATAGCCGAAACAAAAACAAATGTTGAAGTTATAAAATTTATAAAAAATAGAAAAAAAATGTTGATTTTGTTAATCTTGCCAATAATTACGTTAATCTGAGATTTTAAATAATTATAATTTTTGAAATGATGGACACACCAAAAAAAAAACTTTTTTTAAAATTTAAGGAAAAGAAAAAAAATATTGTCCACTTATCTATTTAATGTTCTACTGTTGCTGTTGTTGTTGTTGCTAAGTTGTCTCTGCTGTTGGTCCTGTTATTGCTGCTGTCGTTTTATCCATGTTTTACCACTTGTTGAATCCGGTTGTAACTTATTATTGTGATGGTGATCTCTTGGTGCACGCTTTACTTGTCTAAACCGTTTTAATTGTATATATTTGTACTACAATTTTAATCTTTCACCCTCTTCTTGTACTCGTTGGAATATATAAAAGCAAAAAAAACTTTGACAGTACCGGTTTATTTATTTTCATTTACTTTTACGTACCGTTCCACTTAGTACGGGATCGTACTAGGTGTGCAAAATATTAAAACAACCAAACTCGCAATTGCTGTGCCGTAAACACGGCCGTCGGGGTCACCACTTATAGTATCCAGTTGTAGTACTTCTTGAGCTGCACGCGACCAAGGGTTCGTTTTTTACAAAATTTATCACCCAGAATAAACACTACTTTGTTATTGTTTAGAAACTAATTTTCAAATGTATTTATTGAAATTTATAATGTACACACAATATTATAATGTTGAATTAATTCAATTAATGTTCTTTTAGTCTTCGACTACAAAAAAAATTTTAACAATTTTGAATTTTAATTAATTTGAAAAATTAATAAAGGTTTACAAAATGGAGTAATATGTTGCATCACTCGAATGGACAAATACTATCTACCACTTGACACTGGTATAGTTTTCGCGATTAAAAAATTATTAACTAGGCCTTTTTTTTGCAAAGGAAAAACAACGACTGTCTATGAAAAAAAACTTTATCGAGACGATGAACCAAAAATAAATACCTAAATGAATTTATTTTGCTGCGTTGCCAAAATCAAAATAAAGGAATGAATTTTATAAGTTCGTCATTAGCTAACATAAATGTAAATATCGCTAATGTATTGGGCACAATGTCTGAATAACTACGTTTATGCGGTGCACGCCAATATATGTAATTTGATATATTGTGGCGGAGAAACGAATTAGTAAATATAATTTGTATATTTACATTCGTTTGAACGCTACAGAGTTCGTTAAGCCAGTCGACCTCATTAGTGCACGGCGATTTTTACTCTAAACGAAATTATTGAACAAAGAGTTTGCCTTAAATTTTGTGTTGCAAACGAAATTTCTTGTGCTGATGCGAAAAAAGTAATCGGAGTTATGGGCAAAAAACTCGTGGATTTTACACAACGATAACGCGTTATCACACCGGGCTACGATTGTGAACAAATATAAGGCAAACAATTCAATAAATACCATCCATCAAATACCACAAAGCACCAGGTGATTTTTTCCTGTTTCCCAGCCTCCTGGTCGTCCGATCACCGAAGTCAAGCACCATTGGGCGAAGTTAGTACTTAGATAGGTGACCGCTTGGGAACACTTCGTGCCGGTGCCAATTAACAACCCTCACAACCACCGATGGGGGAAAAACAAATTCCGTACAACTTTTCAGAAAACTTGTGGCACCTCTGGCGAACACTGACTAGAAGATTGTGTTTGTCTTGTGACTAACAGCTTGTCATTAAAAAAAAAAAAAAAATTACTAACCAAAAATAAACTAACTATCGACTAATTAGGTGTCTGGAACCGGGTCGAGCGAGTCTTTCGTACACTAACATACATACCTTTCCTTTCCTTCGGTCTTGTTAGGGTGTACGGAGGGCCCGGCGTCATCCGGGAGTCTAGCTCTTGGGCGCTTGTCGTACATTCTGATCAATAAATCAATCAATCCCAGACTCAAATTGCTACTATGTGGAACCCGTTTTGATTCCATTGAAGCCCTAATACAAAATTCAGTGCTCGAACTGAAGGTCCTCCCCTAACAATTCCCGGTACGATTTTTTCAAATAAATGTCAAAAAAATTTATCACAAGTTTCGGACACAATGTAAATCGGATTTAAGTTTACAATGAATTTTTCTGCGTTAGAGAAAAAATTTTACGTGTTATTCCGGGCTTCGTTTGACTCGCAAACTTTGGACCTGCTCGACTAAGCGGCGCCTCCCTTCTCAAGCGATTACAATTGCTCATCAAACAAAGTATCCCTTTTAATCATAATGAAACAATGTCCTATTATTTACATTAACGCACAACTTCAACATAATTTTATTAACAGCCTTTCGCGTTTTATTAGTTAAACGATAAGGCTCGAAGCTATTTAATATCACACGAAATTTCATCCTGATTAGTAAAATAATTTAAAAGTATTATAATTACAAACTAAAACGTTTGTGGAATTTGATTTGGTCTCAAAAACCTAAAAAATATTATAGGTTTAGCACTAAACGTAATCCCTTGACTGAATATATATTATTTATGGCATGATATTTTTATGAATATTATATTTTAATTTAATTTAAGAAAAAATATTTTATTGCCTACACATCTTGTCAAGAAACAGCAGCAGCAGCAGCATATAAACATATTATGTAATTTGAAATTTTCTTGTTTTATTCTTCTTACAACGAGAGATTAGTATACAGATACAATATAATATATTGGGTGTGGGAGTTTTAAAAAATTATATGTATTCATGTGTACATCAAGAAGCTATTCGTTTATGTTTATATAATCAAATTAAATTTGTGTAGCACAGGAAAATATCGTTTTACTCAAACAAACAGTCGTCTATCTGCGTCATTAATCAATTAATAGCAATAAAAAAAGAAATTAATTAACCATATAAAATGAATATTAACGCCAAAGCTATAATTTCTTGATTATCAAAACCAATAATCAATTTTAATTATTGTGTGTACATAATACTATGTGTGTATATCTTTGTATAGAGACTTTCTCTTCACCTATTATGCCTCTTTTAAAATCAAGCTTTAAAAAGGCTATTTATCTACAAACAAATTTCTGTTGATTTTTTTATATTTTTTTTTACTCAAACAAACCACTGCCATAATTATATTTAATTACAATTTAATTTAATTTATTACATTTTTTTTTTTTTATTTTGCTTGCTAAATTTGACCGTGAATTTAATTTATTAATTAATTTATATAAACAAATGTAAATACGAAGAATTGTAAATTATTTCTGTGTACATAATAACTTAATAGTGTTTGAATAGAGTAGGTACATGGTGCTAGTAGCTGAAATATCAAACCATATTTATTTTAAAAAAACGCAATTACTTTATTTTTATTAGATTTTAATAAATTTGTAATAATATTTCATGCTGTGCAGTAAATGTTCGACATGCACAATATTTTTTATATCGTGGGTCTATAATGTTGTTCATTTTTAGTTGGTGTGATTTATAAATTGGTTATTTATAGTTTGATACCAAAAATATTGTGAGAATTTGTTACGTTAGTCAGGTAATTTGCTAGACTTGTTGATACCTATACTCAACTGCTCTTGGATAATGTGCAGAATTAACGTTATCAGTAATTTAATTGTTTTGTTAATTAGTATATAGAATTAAAATTGGTATACCGACCAAATGGCACAATGGTTAAGATCTCGATATGGGAGGGATGCAGTCATCTGATTACGATCAGTGTTAAAAGCTCATGTATTTTTTGTTGGGTTTTGATTATTATTTTATATGTTTTTAATCCAGTGAAAATATCGCTGTACTGTATAATCTAAAACTAATAAATGTTTGAGTTCGGCGGCCTTCCTCTGTTGCCTTCGGTTCGGCAAAAGGCATATATTATTTATGTTATTTATTCGCAAATAGATTTATATCGATGTTGATAAACCTTTTTTTATCGAAATACAAAAAAGAAAAGTTCACATTAAAAAACATCGCGGTACTCGTCGCGTTTTTTCCACTTTCTTCAGAATACAGCTGCAGATTGCATAGGAATAAAATCTCTATATATATACATTTGTTTACTTAACCACAGGTAATATCTAAATTAGTTAGGTCGTCGAAGTTCGACCAAGCGGCTAGCAAGTTCGTATATACTACATGTCTAAAGCTAGTTGCAAGCCTATACATAAAAACAACAGGAAAAAAAATGAAAAAAATGTCGCAACCCCACAATTAAAATACGGTTATACCTAAATGCATGCTCGTCTTTAAACTTTTTAAGATTGAAAATTAGCTACCATACATTTATACCGCTAAATTAAATCATTTACTACTTTCAAATGTTTCTTCTCATATGTCGTCCTCCTGGTCCCGAGGTGTACTTGTTGAACCGAAAGACCATTGACATCTCTTGTTGGGCTTTTTTTTTACTCTTCCCACTAAAACGAAGTTATAATGGGTAAATATTGTGTTGTAGTAATATATTTGGTGGAATTTATAGATTCACTATTTACAAATTACAACACTTCACATATTTGTTGAAATGAACAATAGGTACATTTGGAAGAAACAACAGAATATGATGACCACGTTAAGCAAGCAAAATGAAGAAACAGAGAAATACATCACCATAGAGTACAATAATAACATCAACAAGAATATAACGAAGGTTTTTAAAAAACACGGATACACGATGGCATTTAAAACCAACAACAAATTAGGGAATCGACTCAAACAACGTAACATAAATACACCAATAGACACCGGAATCTATAAGAATACATGTAATGACTGCCCCAAATTCTTTATCGGACAAACTGGTAGAAGTTTTCAAGTTAGGTTTACAGAACATATAAAAGAAATCGGAAAACCAAAAATCGACTCGAAATATGCACAACACTTGACTACAGAAAAACATAATTACACTGACATCAACACAAACTCACAGGTATTACACAGAATTCGAAAAGGGTTAATAATGAACAGATTAGAAGAACTGGAAATATACAAGGAACGATATATTGTAACCTCATTGTAAATCCGTAATTAATATCACTTTGCACATAAACATCCACAAAAACCAGATGGTCAACAAATTCTTATCTGTTTTTTATCATAAAGCACACACCAGGTATATAATAAAAAGAAGGGCGGTAACACCCATTTTAAGACCCATTTAAGAAGAAAAACAAAATAACGGGGAAAGAACATTCAAAAAGGCACGTAGGCACACAAAAAATAAAATAGGGTATAAAAACAGTTTTTTAGCATAATTTTAGTTAATGTTTGTTAGAAATTTGATAAAGGAGTAACATCCGAAATGATCGTAATTTGATTTACAAATAAAATAAATATCACGTTAAAGAAAGTGACAAAACCGAAATATTGTGTTTTATTATATAAAATCTACAATACTTCGTTTATATTTATTTTAAAACATAAATTTTATTATTATAATTTAATTTTATAATTCACTAACTATAAATCTTATTGATTTAGAATTTTGTTATATTCCAAAAGTACAAAATAAGATGTTATTATATTTAATTTAATGATTTTAAATTATTATTAATTTATTATTATAAACTATTTATTTTAATTAATATTTGACGCCACTGTTATGAAAATTATTTTTCTCTGACCAATCTGGTCAATAATACGATATATATCGTTTTCTGCAATTATCTAAAAATCTATATTTTACAATAATTATATTGTGTGTGTGGCGTCATACTTATACTTAATGAAAATCCGAACGGGGAAAAAATAAAGATAAGTATATAAAAATTTTGTTTGCGCACACTGCATAAGCGGAGGTAAACAATAGTGATCGATAAAAAATTCACCAGGGAGTTTAATGGATTGACCATAAACCATCTCTGCTGGTGAGCACTTAAGATCTTCCTTCACTGTAGCTCGAATACCCAATAAAATAATTGGTATTTCAGAGCTCCAATTAATTGTATTACCTCTGGCCATAAGAGCAGCTTTAAGCTGTCTATGAAAACGCTCGACCTTGCCATTCGCTTTAGGATTGTACGCAGTTGTACGAATCCGATGAGATCCAAGAAGTACTGTAAGTTCAGTAAAGAGCTTAGATTCAAATTGTGAACCCTGGTCAGTCGTTATTTCTGCCGGGACACCAAATCGCGAAATATAGTTATTAACAAATGTAGTGGCAATCGTATTAGCGGACATATTGTTCATACAATAAGCCTCAGGCCAGCGTATAAACCTATCAACACACGTTAAAATATAAGAACAATTGTTGGAAACCGGAAGTGGTCCAACGATATCCAAATGGATATGTTCAAATCGACCTTGTGGAATATTAAATTGTCCATGTGGTGAGACTGTATGCCTTTGTACTTTGGCACGTTGGCAGGATAAACAAGAAGTAGCCCATTGAGTTACATCTTTGTTTATACTTGGCCAAAAATAACGAGCTGTAATCAATTTACGAGTAGCTCTAACTCCAGGATGTGCTAAATTGTGTAATGAGTCGAAAACTATCCGACGCAATGGATCTGGAATGTATGGACGGTTTTTACCTGTCGATTCTTCACAATAGACTTCAAGGCCCGGCAACATAAATAACTCAAGTTTATAACTAGAAGTTGATCGACGATCGTTTGAACCAGATAATAAAATCTGAAGTTCTTCGTCTTTTAATTGTGCCTTAATTATATCTCTATAATCGAAAAATATTTCGTTAGTAGCCGAGTCAATGTTTAAAGTGCGTGATAACGTATCCGATACCACGTTTTCTACACCATGCACATACTGAATGTCAGATGTAAACTGACTAATGTAATCCAAATGGCGTGATTGCCTTGGATTTCTTTCAGTTTTAGACTGAATAGCTCTTGTTAGTGGCTTATGATCGGTATAAATTGTGAAATCCCGACCTTCTACATAATATTTAAATTGTTTAACAGCCAGAAAAATTGCCAGGAGTTCCCTATCAAATGCTGAATATTTTATTTCAGCACTCGTTAATTTCTTCGAAAAGAATGCTAATGGTTCCAACCGATTCTCTTTCTCATTAAACTGTTGCAAGACAGCGCCAACGGCAATGTTCGATGCATCAGTTGTAATACTTATTTTAGCGTTCCCAATTGGGTGCGCGAGAAGAGTAATTTTAATCAATTCCGCAATTACCTGGTTAAATGCAACATTACATTCATCCGTCCAAGAAAAGTTCTTGGTTAGCTTTGGTGACTTATTTAGTACTGCCAAATGTGCGTGAATTGGAGCTAACATTTCCGCTACCTTAGGTATAAATCGGTGATAGTAATTAACCATCCCGATAAAACGTTGAATGTGCTTTATAGAAGTTGGAACCGGAAACTCACTAATTGCTCGAATTCTATCCTCAGAAGGTAGAATTCCATCTGCTGTAATTTTATGACTCAGAAAATCTAATGATGGAACGCCAAAAATACATTTTGATGTTTTAATATGCACGTCATATTCGATCAATCTTTTAAAGATTTGTTCTAAGTGCATTAAATGCTGTTCCTCATTTTCTGAAGCCACCAGTAAATCATCAATATAAGCATAAACGAAATCTATCCCGCGGACTACTTCGTTAATAAATCGTTGGAATGTCTGTGCGGCATTACGTAACCCAAAAGGCATACGTGTGAATTCATACAATCCGAACGGAGTTGTAATTGCCGTCTTATAGACATCCTCAGATGCTACTGATATTAGATGGTAAGCCCTAACTAAATCGATCTTGGAGAATATTTTACAACCATGTAAGTTCATTGAGAAATTCTGTATATGAGATATCGGATATCTATCTGGTGTTGTCACCGAATTTAATTGTCGATAATCTCCACATGGTCTCCAATCGAGATCTTTTTTTCTAACCATATGTAATGGACATGAAACTGGGGATGACGATGGTCGACAAATCCCCAAATCAACCATATGTTGCAATTCAGTAAAAGCGGCTTTATGCCGATCAGGATCTAATCTTCTCGGCCTTGCCATCGGTAAATGACCATTAGTCACAATATGATGCACAACCGAATGGCAAACTGGCAAATTAAAATTTGGTAACGCTGTAAGGCTAGGAAACTTACTTAATAACGTACCATAACCATTATCAATAGAAAAATGCACAGGCGTAAGTGTTTCACAACTCCTTACTATCGCATCAATTGATAATTTTGTGGTTGTGTCTATTAATTGTCTTCTTTTGAGATCAACTAAGAGACCAAATTTTGCCAAGAAATCGGCGCCAATGATCGGGCGACTCACGGATGCTATAATAAAAACATGCGTAAAGTTCCTTTTAAGTCCTAAATTGACTTTAAGCAACTTTGTACCGAATGTGCGAATAATTGATCCATTGGCTGCCGTAAGTGAAAGATCCTGCGAATAACTATTTACATTTATATTATAGAATTTGACCGGGATTACTGATATGTCAGCTCCCGTGTCAATTAAGAAAATTAAACTATTGTTATTGTCGTTGATAAAGAGATTATACTTTTATTTTGTAGCGCGATTAATATTTATTTGAAATTCGAATTACAAATTTGATTATTTATAATTGAATCGCAATGATTAATTATTACTATTAATCGGCTGCTACAATTGTAATCGCGAAAACATTGTATTCCAGATTTTTACATTTCTCGACGAATTAGATTACCAGGAGGCGCGAATTCCGCTTTTATGACTAATGAGAATGAGAAATGACTTGATTTGTTTCTACCAACCAGTTCTCACATCAAAATTCCAATTCCCATATTGCAAACGATTTTCAATTAAAGAAATCTGTTTTAGCTTGAATTACCACCAAAATACATTTGGTTACATACCAAAATTTATAAATAAGAAATAACGGAATAATAAAAAAGAGTTTTGCGTAATTGTTAAAATATTTCCACAGATTTTTTTGCTGAAAGCCCAATATGCTTTTGCTACTTGTGTTTCATATTTGTGTGCTGTGTTTAGTCTAGCAACAGCTGAGAATTTACATTTTGATATATACCCATTTATGAGAAATTTATTATCTTGTGTTATTGTATATTGGAGTCTCTTTTGGATCAATAAATCTCTGAGACACAACACAATAATTTTAGGTTTCTAAGTTTTGATTCTGGCTTCTAAAATTTAAAAAATAAAAATAATTCGTGAAATCAAATTTATTTTACCATCTACATAAATAAGGTATTTCTGCTAAGATGAAGTATCGTTTTTTTTAAATTAATTATTCTTTAAAAATTATCGAAACTGTCACTCAAATCTTCTAAAACAAATACTTATTGGGAATGACTATTTACAGTAAACAACGACCCCGTTCGTAAAAGAAAGTCGTACGGCGGGTACACCTCAATTTTAACAAATTACAATAAATAGGAATATGTAAGTAAATCGTATCACTAGATACAATATTTATTAATTCGAAATTCGTAAAATTACATTATTAATTTTATTAAATTTGCGTTAAATTTTATAAACCACACTCACACGTAGCTAGATTTAGAACAGTCATAAAATGTAAAAAAAATATCGATTTTTAAAATTGTAACGATAATTTGTATAATTAAGTAGCCACAAAGCTCCCACAAAAATAAAACACAATCTTTGTTGTATATACGAGTATATGTATGTATAAACACAGTTCTTATGAAAATCATAAAATTAATTAAATAATAAAAAAATGTAGAAAACTAGAAAAAATATGTATAATCTTATATATATGTATATACATACATAATTATATTTAGAATTAGAATTAATTAAATAGATGAAAAATTTAAATATTTTTATTTTTATTTTGTGGTTTAAGGTTTTTGTTCAGCTGGTTTTATTATTCTTTCGTAAATCTTGAGGTTTTCCATATACGAATATCTACATAACATAATTGTTTTGTTGTATTATGTGTACTTGTGAAGTACATAACAATATTGAGTTGAGAAAATTTATTTTTAATTTTTTTTTGTTTTTTTGAATAATATTAGATTAGTATGATGTATATTGTTACAGCTTTAATAAATAATTGGAATTATAGTATAGTAGATTTTATTTTTATGGATATTTTGACTTTTTAATTTTTCATTACATTTTAGAGTTATACAATCGTTTATAATTCGTTAGTTGCAGAAGTTATGTATATAAATATGGATAATTGGATTTATCAAAATCTAGTGAATTTCCAATAATGCACTGACTTGACTTTAAATCAAAGGTTATCTTTAAATCATTTTGAACAGAAATTATCTCCATAAAACAACACTGTGTTGAGCTCTGTATGAAAGGTGTGGAATTGAAACTGTATAGATTAAATCGGTTCGTCAGAAGCTAATAGAGACGGCCAATTATAAATCATCTAAACCATTTCGGCATCTCAGTACTTATGTGATCTTGACAAAGTTCATATCTCGTTTCAATCAAAATAAATGATTGTGCCAATTGTGTCTAACAGATGATGGCAAAAAAGTACTTATGTGCTAAGTATTACTTTATATGTAGTTATATTTCAGAATTTTACTACAAATGTGATAAAACGACACAATTTAGAATTTCTACTCACAACGCCATTTCACTGTGCCATGACTTCGCAGCGTGCTAATTAGATCAGTTAATAAGAACGGCTTGCATAAAATCCCTCTTTTTCTCTTCTCAAAAATGATTCGAGAGTTTTCCACAGACTTAATTTAAACCAATTATTTACCCCCTTTGAAGGAAAAAGTAGTAATTCTACATTTATATACACAATATCCAATCAAACAAATATTGCAAAGCAAAGCTCTACCCACTTCCATCGAGAGCGAGGATACTATATTGCACTGTTTGATAAGATGATGTTTGAATAACACGATAACAATTTGAAGAAGTTATTTTCAGGCCTTGGCTGGCTGGCGTGAACATTCGGTTATTTTTATCTTAACCTAAGTGGGAGATGAGCGATTTTAATGTTAAAAGTAGCATCTTCGGTTGGAGCATAAACAAACATGAACAAACAGTTGACAAATTGTCAGCAGATTTAAACCTATGGCCATAATAATTCTATTGCAAATAGAATGCAGGTTTTTAGTAAAGACTTGTTCTATCTTTGTAAAGAAGAAATCCACTAGGTACGCACTAAGTTAAGTTGAAAGTTTGACAGTAAAAATAATAAATTAGTTGGTAAACTTTCGTTTTTGTCCATACTTAGGCCATCCTATTTCACTGAGACTGACAATTTCTGGATGAAATTTTCTCGCAGACCAAGGCAAATCATTGCAGGAGAAATCATAGCGTATCAACACTACCGTTGATCACCGAAGTATTTATCATAAATTATAAAAAAATCTGAAGCTATGTAATTTACCTAGCTTCATTGTTAAAGTCAATCATCTCAGGGAAGAAATAATTAAAACAAAATAAAAACTGCTGTTGGGTCACTTAACTTCGACGACCTTCAATTTTTTTTTTTATTGCAAATCCTAAAATATAAAGAAAATCCAGAAGGAATCATCTATAATTGGGCATTATTTAAAATCCGTCAAAATCAATTTTTTTTCTCTAAAACCATTAAGCACAATTTGTTCTGTTCGTCTTAAATTTTATTTTCACTAGCTAATACCAATTTGACATTAAATTATTGTTTTGATTGTAAAATTTGTTGTGATCATTCATCAACCTTTATGATCAAAACTAATGTACATAATGATAGTAAAAAAGCCCCCTTAATTATAGTAATTAATTTATTGAAACGGTGGATGTGATTAATTTTGTAAAACAATTAAAATCTTTTGTGTTGTTAAAATGTGTACTAAAAATTGTATAGATACGTTCAAAGACAATAAATATAGCGCACAAAACATTTTGCGATAATAAATACAGCGAACATAATATTCTGGGAAAATATAGTGAAAATCAATCAAACCAAAACATACAGTGGTTTTTATTTTAATATTTACCGGTTTGAAATTTAGAAAAGACCTCTACTTCCGATTATTTGCACCGCTTTGCAGGCGGACACGGGAGAGCCTACAATCAATATTTGATATCTGTATTTCAGAAGGGTGAATTTCAATACAATTACACAGAAAATAGAAATTCAAATTTGGTTAACACGCATACATATGTAAAAATCTTAAAATTTCATAAATATGTACATCAAAATAAAAAAATTGGTATAGATTTTAATCAAAAAATTTAATGTTAAATTTCAAATTAGTTAACGAAATTATTTCAATCAACTTTATTAAAATATCTTAGGTTGTAATTTTGTTATGTAATTTTATTCGTTTCGCGTTAACTGTTAGTTTCGACAAAATATGTCGTGGTTAACCATAATTTCAGTCAGATTCGAAATGGCTTACATGGCAGTTCAACTAAAGGTTCTATTCCATGAGAAAAATTGACTGTGAGTCAAAAATTAAAACGGGATAAAATATAGATTATACAGTTGTGCAAAGGCAATAAAAAACCGTTTGAGTCAAAAACCGTCTTAAATAAAGTTACTTTTTTAAATTTGTTAAATATTGTGATTTATTGGTGATAAAAAATTCGCAGCACTAGGAATAATTTTTGAATCTTTGTAGGTTATGTTAAAATCACTGTCAAAAATGTTCTATTCAATTTTGCTAGAAAGTAAAAAACAAGAAAAATATACGTTGTCTTACTCTCGTACACCCTTGACTAGTTACCCCCGAGATTAGCTGTAGTGTGTCAAGTTGAAGATTAGCTAATCTCGTTTTATTTGAGAATTACTGTCTAATCGAAATTAGTGCAGTATTCTTAGAAAATTTTGGAGTTTATCTCGTTGTATTGGGTTTAGTGATGGTACAAGTGGTGCTACAATGCGAAATAATTCTTTCAACATTGCTGAAAGTGCAAGCGCCGTCAGTTTACGATAGAATTTATAAAATCAATGACATTTTAAACAATTTGAGCTGAATAACTTTAGAGGTTATGTTTATAAAAAGAAAATCTAGTGTTAATATTTAATTAAAAGATGAGCCGAGCTGATTTACTAGCTATATTTCAGGGAATGAATCACTATCATAGTATTTTACTTCCCTGCCTAGAAAACTAATCCCTAGTCTGTCATCGCAAATGGATTTGTGGTGGATTAGGTAATCTTGTTTCACTAATCGCGCTTACCTAATCCCTAGTCTTTCAAGGGTATTAGAAGGGCATCAGTTTTTTTTCTCCTTTCGTTTTTTTTTGACCGTGAGTTAATTTTCCTCATGGAATAGCTGCTTAACACATCTACATAAATATTGTGTACGATGAAAAATATTTCTCACATGCACTAGTAATTTTGATACAATAGCATGGCGATTTTATGGTACCGATTTTGTTTTAATTTTATGGCGGAAAATATTCGAAGAAAACAATTCTGAGATGAGTATTAATAGTAATTAATTTTTTAGATAATTTTGAGACGTGAAAATAATGAATTATGGTTAATACTTAACTTTTTTAATAATCGTTGGTTATGTTTTTTTTTATGTCAACATTTACCCATAAAATCTTGATGTAAATAAAAAAAATTAAAAAATGTGTTGTCTTTGTCACTCTAATGGATTATTTTTTTTGTCTTCTTTCGACTTCAAGTTAGCTCAGTCAATTATGCACAGTGGAAACGGGTATAAAGCTAAAATGAAGAATCGAAAAATTTGATTTTATAAATATCTGCAACCTCCTCTGCTCCTACATATTTCCATTTGGAATGGAAACTTAAGCTTCGAAAGCTTTTTTTTTTGTGTTTTAACTGTTTAAAGACAAGCCTTAGAATTTATTTACCTATAATTGAATTATAGATAAGTAATAGTATAGGTATGTAACCAAACTAAATTCATAGTACGAGTATAAAACTTTAATTAAAATAAATCTTATTTATATAAGCTTAAAACCAAAATAACAAGAAGATATAATTTTTTTTTTTTTTTTTTTTGTTAGAAATTAAATTAAGATGTAATAAAGTTACTTTTAATAATAATAAAAAAATATTTCTAAGTTCTTGAATAAAACAAGAAAACGAATATAATAGTTTTTATTTTATTTCAATTTTGGTGCTTCTTCAAGTAAACAAAATTGGAAATATAAAAAAAAAAAGAATTCATATTTCTATTTCTTAGAACTTTTCTACATACATATGTAGATGTACAAAATATTGTTTTCAAATAAAACTTAAAGTATATGGTATAGTATATGAAAAGTTTTAGATGAGCGGCAGATAACAAAGAAACCAAGCAAAAAAGGTTAAACTTTTACTATTATGTGTTGTAATTATTTTATATATTTTAGACAAAAAGTGCATTTAATATACAAAATACATACATATGTACAAATAGAAAATCAAAATAGTTATTATATTGCAAAAAAAAAAAATTCAATTAAAATAAGTTTTTTGTTTGGTTTTATTATTTTCTCGTATTAAAACTAAATTGAAAACAATTATATAAGGCAAGAAAAACTTCCTAGATTTCTTTTATTTTTATAAATTGTGTCTTACTAAAAAATTTGCAAAAATAATTACTACAAAATAATGCTATAATATAGTCATAAATGTATAAAATCATATATTTAGTAGCTTGAAAACAAAAAAAATTAATTAAAAGTTTATAAAAACACAAGTAATAATAAAATAATAAAAATAATTAAAAACCATAAAATTTTTATTGATTATATTTTGCTGTATAAAATCAAAAGATGTGGAGTCAAATTAGGTTAAATAAATTTATTTGTTTCAATTAACTACAGCAAACTTGGTGGCATTTTTTTATTATTAAGTGATTTTTTAATTTTTTTCATAGTTTAATTAAGGTGATATATAGATGGTTGTTTAAACATTCAGGACCAGTTGAAACATCAAGTTGATTTACTCTTCCAGACTCATTACATTTTTTACTTCACATAATGTCGTTAGTTTCGGAAATTCTTTAGATGTGAACTAGCCCTTAAGAAAATCCCTTGGAAGAAGGCTTAAAATCAAGGTGCAGAGTAAGACTGTATTGTATCTTGCTAATCAACAATTGTCAATACTTAATTTTTAAGGCGTAATAAGATGGGTATATGTGTTAAACGAAGCATAATTTGACAAAAAGATTAGATCCTTTGCGGACGGAACTAGGTCGTCGGGCGAAAGTTTTAGACTGACATTTACGTCGGACAATGGTATATATGTGGTCTTGTAGAGTTGGAAACTAGTCGAAAAACCTAGTTGATAGAGTAATCATTGAGCAAGCCAAAACTCAACAAAATTCGATTAAAATCTAGTAGTGTTTATGGACTGATCCCTTGGGTGAAATTGTCTATATTAAAATTAGTATGTTGCTAACAATCCGCACTGTTTTATATGGTAGCTCCAGTACTACAAGTATAAATATTTACACGTATTTTTTGATAAAGGTGTATTCATACCCTTCGCATTATGGATCTATCAGGAAACGAATCTCGAATTTTGACTTTATTATCGCTTCTGACTCAATTCTTGCTGGTTTTCTTTCGTTTCCCCAGAACTTTATGCAAATTATGCATTGTGATATTTCTGTAACTACAAATTATGCTCAGATTTACTTAATCGAATTATGGAACCAATATCGCTATACAATTGAAACAATTCGGGGCTTCTTAAAGTTTTTGGCTTAAGAGTTGTGTTGTTTATGATAGTTGATTGGCCGTTATTACACATGAAAAAGTTGAAAGCTTAATAACATTATGTATGTTAAGTTAAATTATATTAGCACAGTACAATCATTTTAAATTTATTTAACCTACCTGCGGCAACAAAAGAAAATAATAATATACAATTTACAATAATTATAATACTAACAACAATAATAAAAATGCCAAGAACCAGGTATCTAATATTAATAATATAGTATTTATCAATATAATCCCAAAGATTTTAAAATTACAATTTCCTGAAACTCTCACATATAGTCCTGCAGATTTAATACATTACTTAATGTAAAACCACGAATTAAATAGTTTGGATTTGTTCCTCAGTCTAAGATTTGCGTAATAAATTGATTTCTCAAGTTTATCAACCAAATATGATTGTGCGTGTGTATGCAATAATTTGTGAATCAATTTGCAAGTACTGTATTTAAGAAAAGTCCTATAGTAGCGTTAAGTGTGCATTCAAATAGTTTTGGCAAAAATAGAAAAGTTGTAGCAAAACAGAAATCGAAATAACCGTTGATCAAGGCGGTGCTGTATTTAGTACTACTATACCTACACTGTATGTAAAATACTCGTGTTGTCTCGTTTCTCTTTCTTTTGTTTTGTATAAATATAATCACAATCAGGCAGTCCATTTTTAGTTACCGAGACGAACACACGAGTCTGAATTATTATAAATAAAAGAAGAAATAATTTATAGTTTATAGTTTACAATAAAATTGAACTTTTATTTTAAATCGTTTGGTGTAACGAAATTTGTCGAGTAAATTACCCTTCTAATCATCAAATGCATAAATCGTGAAGACGACCAAAAAGCAAACATCACATTTTTTTTAAATAAGAGACGACTACAAAATGGCAGCCTTGAAGTGGAGCGTTGAATGTAATTTAATCAGCGGTAGTTGTGCATAGGAGTCGTCGGTAAAGGTATGGTTTAGTGAATTTTGTGTATGGAAGGCGGCATTTAAGAGTTTAGATTCACGAGAGATTATTATTAAGTTGGGAAAAATAAACAAAGTTATAAATAAGTGGTACGCTGTTACGTCGGTCAAAGGTTGGAGCATATTTTCTGTTTAGGGTTAGATTTTCCGAGCAGACATATTTGATTTTGTTTTATTTTCTGTTTAGGGTTTCACTTTCCGAACAGAGAAAGGATTTTATTGTAATAGATAATTTTGCTTAGGGGAAAATTCCGAGTAAATTATTTATTGAATTTTTATCAGTTTCCAGGGTTCTCAGATGTGTATTCGGTTTGGTGTTACGTATCGCGCCATTTTTTTTTTTATGTTAGTGATTTAATGCCGAAGAAAGACACATATCCGGTTTCGAAAATTCCGAAGGATCAAGCCGAAAGCACTCCGAAAAAATCGAAAAGTGTTACGAGAAATCAGACAAAAATAGCGACAAATAATGTTGTAATGATTGATGACCAGTTTCGGAAATTGTTGAACATGGTGAAACAACAAAATAATGATGGAACAATAAGCCCTCAAAATATGCAAATGAATACAGGTAATTTTGCAAAGTGTACGTCCCGGTTCAATGGTGAAAAATCAGTTAGTGTCGAAGCATTTATAGATGCAATAAAAATGTATAAGGACTGTACGCATATTTCGGAGGGGAATGCTTTAATGGGTTTGCCGATGTTGCTTGAGGGCACCGCTGCAAAATGGTGGTATGGAGTGAAGGGTACCGTAGCATCATTTGATGATGCTCTGGAGTTATTATTGTCTGTTTTTGGCCGGAAGAAAGCCCCATATAAGATTTACCGCGAAATATTTTTAAACGTTCAGGCGGAAACAATGAAAACGGATCTCTTCATTTGTAATGTACGCGCATTGTTTTCACAATTACCCCCTGAATCGTTGACAGAAACCGTACAGTTGGATATGGTGTATGGATTGTTGTCAAAGCGTATCCGCTCAGGAATTAAACGAGAGTCATTTACAAAATTTGATGAATTAATAAAATTGGCTCGAATAGAGGAAGAATTTTATGAAGATGAAAATCAACTAAAAGAAAAAATGTTGGTTTGGAGACTTTCTGCAAATATTGTCAAAAGAAAGGTCATGTAATTGAGGAATGTCGAAAGAAGCCTAAAGATTCGAAAAGTTTCAATAAGAGTAAAACTGAAAAATAAGGAAATTCGGCTCAGGAGCCAACTAAATCTACTTATAGTTGTTATGGCTGTGGTACACCGGGATATGTGCGAAGTACATGTCCAAAATGCAGCTCATCAAGTTTTAGTTCTAATAAATCACCTCTCGCGGCTTTTAGCGCTTCAACTGTGGATTTCCATAATCCGATAGCTGCTGAATTTGATTCGGTTTCCTTGAGTTGTTCAATCTCAGAATATAATATTTTGGGAACTACTTTACGAGTAAGTCCTAAGCCAAGGCCGGTGTTGAATATTTCTATATTAGGTTCAAATGGATGTGGTATAATCGACACCGCTGCAAAATTGAGTATTGCGCCTCTTTCGCTTTATAAAATTTTACTAGATAAGGGTGCTACTTTCGAATCTCAGGATTTAAATATTGTTTTGGCGGATGGGATACAGAAATAGCAACAAATATTATTTACGAAAACTGATGTTGTGTTAGAGGGTCGGATGATTCCTACCACTTCTATTGTTTTGCCAGGCGCCGACAATACTAAGACACTTCTGGGATAGATTTTATTAAAAATTCCCGAATCATAATAGATTTCGCAAAAAACCAATGGAAATTTCATGATTCAGAAACAGAATTTAGTTTGAAATTCGAAAATACCAATCAGAAACTGTCTACTGATATATCTTCTTTGAATGTGCTCAGGGCTGACGAGGGATGTTCTCTTACCGATTTACAACGGGGAGAAATAAATAAATTTCTTGAACAAAATGAAACCGTTTTTTCGCTAGGGGGAGTTCCTACTACATGTGCGGAACACTGTATAGATACTAGTGATCACATTCCTGTTTTTGGTCCTGCCTATAAAATGTCTTTGGAGAAACGCAACATTATACGCCAAGAGTTAGACAAAATGTTAAAAGATGAGATAATAGAGGAAAGTGAGTCACCTTGGGCGTCTCCGGTGGTACTTGTGAAAAAACCTAATGCTTCTTATCGATTTTGTGTAGATTATAGGCGGCTTAATGCCATAACGACATCAAATAAGTACCCAATGCCAAGGATTGACGAACTCTTTTTATGTCGACGATTGATTGATTTGCGGTGTGGGTATTGGCAAGTTTCAGTTCGCTTTTCGGATTGTGATAAAACCGCTTTTATGTGTTCGTTTGGGTTGTATCGGTTTAAGCGAATGAGTTTCGGGTTAAAAAATGCGCCCGCGACATTCCAGCGGATGGTCGATAGATTTAAGTCGGTAATCCCAGAGGTCACAATTTTGGTACATCTGGATGATATAGTCATTCTTTCAGAGTCCTTTCAACAACATTTGTCTAATTTGGAGAAAGTTTTTAATCGTTTGATGCAGTTTAAATTACGAGCTAACCGCGGAAAATGTTTTTTCTATCGAGAGAGTATTAGGTTATAAATCATGTCATGTTATAAATGGTGAAGGTATTAGCACTGGCCCCGACAAGGTTTCCGCAATTTCAGAGCGCGACGTGCCATGGAATGTAAGGGAAGTGAAGTCTTTTTTGCAGACGTGTTCTTGGTATAGAAAGTTCGTTCCAGGATTTAACGAAGTATCACAACTTTTGAGCGACTTAACAAAAAAAAAATCGGTATGGGCATGGAATGATGCCCATCAGCGAGCTTTCGATTCGTTAAAACGGTTGTTAATTAACGCGCCCATCCTTCAGCAGGCAGATGAAACTAAACCATATATTTTGCGAACCGATGCTAGTAACTACGTCGTCGGTGCTGTGTTACTCCAGGAGGAGGATGTGAATGAACGCCCAATTGAGTATGCCAGTGGTCTATTACTCCCCGCTGAGAAAAATTATAGTATAACAGAACGAGAAGCGTTAGCAGTTGTGTGGGCTTTAAACAAATTTAGGGGTTATATTGATGGGCAGAAGTAACAATCGGAACCGACCATCAACCACTCAAATGGCTAATGACCTTAAAGTCATCATCTGGTCGCAAGTTCATTTCAAATTGGCTTTCCAACTTATGCTACTAAGGATATAAGGAAACTTCAGTTGGAAGACGACGAATTGGAGAAGATTATAACTTGTTTTGAGCAGCTGGATCATCCCGATATAGGAAACTGGACAGGACGTGGGTATTTAATGGAATCAGGCATCTTGTTTCGTTATTCTCCGGATCAAGAGACGGAGGATGCGCAATTGGTAATACCGGCTGTTTTGCGGGAACATGTTCTAAAGATGTATAATGATAGTCCAACCGCAGGTCATTATGGTGTGGAACGTACCATAAATAAAATTCGCTCTAAATATCACTGGAAAGGAATGCGAAAATATATCGCTGAATATGTCAGATATTGCAATGAGTGCCAAAAATTTAAACCCAGTAACCTAAAACCAAGTGGATTACTCAAAACGCCAGTTATGCAGCAACGATTTGAGGTTCTAGCGATCGATTTATTTGGCTCACTCCCGATTACCGCGGAGGGATATAAGTGGATATTGATTATAGAGGATACTGCAAGTCGATGGGTTGAGTTGTTTCCGCTTTGTGTTGCAACAGCAGAGGCATGTGCCAAGGTTTTGATTAATGACATTTTTATGAGGTATGGACTGCCGAGGAGAATGATATCTGATAATGGATCACAATTCATTAGCGATGTAATGCAACACGTGTCACAGTGTTTCCATATTACTCAAAATTTAATACCAGTATATCATCCGGAGGCAAATCCTGTTGAACGAAAGAATCGCGATTTAAAGGTGCAACTTGCAATTTTAACTGAAACTGATAATACACGGTGGGCAGAAAATATATCCTCAATTAGATTTGCGTTGAACACTACCAGGACCGATTCTACTGGACAAACGCCAGCATTTGTAACTTTCGGAAGGGAACTTCGAGTACTAGAAGATGTAGCCATGGATATAAGGCCCATCATTGAGTCGGAAAATTTTATTCCACAAATCACTCCTTATTTATGGAGGCTTCAGAATAAAATTAAAGAAGTTCGCGACCATAATGAAAACCAGCAAGACAAGCGAAAAGCAGGGGCAGATAAATCCCGTCGCCTTGGACGACAACATAAGGTGGGGGATTTGGTTTTAGTTCAGTCCCATTTATTAAGTAATGCTAATAAAAATTTTTCAAAGAAATTTGCTCCAAGACGCGATGGACCCTACCGGGTATCCAAGGTTATATCATCCACTACGTTTGAACTTGAGACTGATAGGAATAAAAGTGTTATTGGTTAATCCAGTCGCCGCGGCCTGATGAGAAGATTAATTTTTTCATAATCATAAGCTCATCAGTTCGAAACTGGATTGAATTATCTTACAATCTTCGAAACATATTAAAAATCATATAATTAAATAAATAGAATTCTGTCTATTAGTCGGTTTCGTTGAATTACTGTTCGTAAATACTAATATACTTCTCATGTTAATCGAAACACACTTAAAATGGTCTAATCACCGGTAGCATCATATTAGATATTACATGAATTAATTAACATTCAACAAAAAATTAATAACTTATGGCTTATTCACATGAATCGCGATTTTACTCGTACGAGTAAAAATGATTCACTGATTTCTCCTAAATTACAATATAAAATATATACTGGTCACTTAAAAAATAGGTAATAAGCCATTTCGAATGTAATGCCATGGACAATTTTTTTTTGCAAACGCACTTTTCCTAATAAAAATTGCAAAAAAGTGTTTACTCGCGCGAATTTTACAATATGGCCGCGATTTAAACATTTTTTGCAGTTTTTATTAGGAAATGTGTGTTTGCTAAAAAAATTGTCAATGACATTATATTCGGAATGGTTTATTAAATACTTTTTAAGTGACTAGTATTTATTTTATGTCGTAATTTAAGAGAAATCAGTGAACTATTTTTTACTCGGACGAGTAAAATCGCGATTCATGTGAATTGGCCATAATACCTGCATTAATGTCATATCGTCGGAAGAATTGGCCTAAATTTGAGCATCATCGGGAAAAAGTGATAACTACAGTTCTGTAAAACTCTCGGCAAGTCCTTATATGCTGTATTTCTTTATGTTTGATTTGATTCGAATCAGATCATGCTTCATAAAACGACAAGCAATGCTAACAACTATTCTCGATCCAAAAGCCAAAAATTAGCACAGTTTTTTCTTCTTGTTTTCCACGTAAATCGAATCGTATAGTTAGGGTTTTTGTTCGACTTTGTTGGTTTTGAATTGACAGAAAATTTGTGTCTGCGATTTCTCCGATTTTGCCGTATTAACACAAAAACGTAATTTTTTGAGTTGCAAAACTATTCCATGTCACGTGCGATATGTGGTACCTTTTGCTCTATCTATTGGGAACAATTTTGTTATGTTGCATGACAATGCAAGACCACACTGCTGGCATCGTAAAGGAGTATTTAGAAGAGGTATATATGTACGCTCTGACGTGGCCATCCCGCAGCCCGGACCTTAATCATGTCGACCACCTATGGAACATTCTTCAACAAAAAGAAAATTTCCACCAACCCATCAAGAGTTAAGTCAACTTCTGATGCAAATTTGGAACCAAATGATCAAGTTAAAATTACACGTTTACTTTCGAACATGAGTCACCGCTGTGAAGCTGTAATTCAAGTAGAGTAGCTAATACCCATTATTGATTATCGATTATAATAACAAGTTACTGTTATATGTATTACATCAAAAAAAAATCTATTTCCTATTATTATTATTATTATTGGGGGGGCCATGCGGGCGATCAGCCACTTCGCACTGCGACCTAAAAGATCTATTGTGCTGGCCCCTGCTTAATTATCCGTCCAGTCAATATTCAGGTTCTTAATGAACCTGACGATACTGCCTCCCGGTACGTGATACATACTATGTGGGCTTATTGCTCTCCCTCCTAGATGTTTACTACAGCATGTAGTTCCGCTAGAAAGACGGTAGCATTGGAGCTCAAGGACCTCGAGAGGGTTGTCCCGCTCTCGTATATTCCTACTCCTGCCCCGTATTGCGTTTGATTTTACTCTTACGAGTTGCTCGGAATTGCAAATCACCTGTAGGTCACCCAGCTTTACTACAGGAAGGCTAAATAAAACTGGAGGGTGCCTGGTATCCAGAGTCCGCATATTTTGGGCTGATTAACCTATCAGCCATTCATCTTTCGGCATATGCTGTTCCACCTTAGATTAGGGTTTTTTGTCAAGGTTTTCTCCTTTAGCGCCGTACTTTAGCCTGTGCCAAATGGCCAAAAATGTGCCAAGTGGCCTTAGTTACCAGTGGTTGCCACGAGGAGGCAGTACGTACACTTGCGAATTGTGAACAGGTTACCCCTTACACAATTGTACCTATCACGCAGCTGCCTAATGACAAGACCAGAACAGCTCACGTGATGCGCACCCTACTGGAAGGTTACGGAGCTGGTAGATTAATCTACTCAACTTTGATCCCCCCTCCAATAGACGCCAAACCACCATCTATTTCCTAACTATGACTGCTTCTTTAAAATGTTTTTTTTTTTTTCTGCAAACTATCGGTGTTGATCACACATGTAATTAGATTTGAATATTTCTTTTTATTTTAAAAGTTGTAGTGAAAATTACTTTGATACATTAATTTTGCGGACCAGCGCATTTGAACAAACCAGGAAACTATGAAATAATTAAATTTACCATACCAAAAATTATAAATTATTTTCAACAATACCTCAAATGTTTTTGACAATACAATGTAGTTTTCAATATCATATAAAAACGGAATTCCCCTTATAACTAACAGTAAGAGGCAATTAATTTAAGTAGGGCATTTCTTGCACATTAATACTTGAATGAACCAACAATAACGTTTACAAAAATTTAATAAGTTATTAATTATTTATAATAAAGTGACTGATTTAGTGTGAGACTTGTTTCGTTATTTTAAAATAGAACCTTTTTTAAAATAAGCACCCAAAATGTGAATTTAGGGATTGAAACTGGGCCACTCAAAAGAAATAGACGAATGCGTCAAGAACATTGATCGTCAAAGCATTGAATCAACAATATCAGCAACAATATACGCAATATCAATTGATAGCATCACTGTGAATTAATTTTGAATATTTCAATAAAGAACATTGATCTGACAAACATTAAAAGCAACTATGTATCCAAAGAAAAAACCGTTAATTTCAGAGAACCCGTAAAAAGATATTAGCGTTTGCAGATCATTTTGAAAGTAAATAATTTGTATAAATGAAAGTAAATTTCAATATAAATTTCAATATTTTGGGTGCATATTAATTTCAAAACATTTAAAAGTAGAGTGGTCGACATCTTGTCAATATCTGAATGAGAAAACAGAATAATATTAGGAGCCAAATCGTTCGTCTCGTTCGCAGTATTATTCGGCTGGGTTTTTATCATTACCCTTTTCTGCAACTGATCCAATTAAAAAGAAGCGCAAGAGTCAAAAATAAACAAGTTAAATGCAGAAACATTTTAAATATTCGACGTTGGCAAAATTGAAATGAAGAAATTAAAATACACACTGATGATTGAAAGTAATCTCATATTTTATATTGGTCAGAGAAAAATTCGAAATTGCAATATACGCAATGTTTTTTGTAAGTTCCGAATGGCTTGAACTTTATAGGTGTTGAAATGGCTGTATTAGTTTTCGAAAATTTATATTTTTATTATAAATTTAATTCTGAACAATTTTTTATTCTTTAAACTTCTGGAAATTTTAGTATAGAAAAACGATTTTCTTTGTAACCTGTAATTTTTTATCCTGAAATTGTCAATAAAAGACTTATGTAGAGGTTGTAAAATTAGTCCGTTTCCCACCCTAAAAAGAGGTTGTCTCATCGTAAAAAAAACGAAGCCGCGATTTTTGACCATGGAAAGTTCCTGAAAACACTAAAACTAACATAAACAAATTAACTTCATCGAAAAATCTTTAGTCGGGCATATTTGTTAGAAAAGAGCCTAGTCTACTACTACAACCGTGATTCAGGCAAATAGAATAATGATCATTCTTTATTTTCGCAAAATACAAAATAAAAATGGATATACGAGTAACAGGGACATTTTATTTGAAATAAGAATTTTTTGTTTGTCTGAAAAAGTTTTGACTATACGATTCCATAATAAATAAGGGTTACCATTCAGATTGTTATTGTTTTTGGACACTCGATATATAATTCTGTAGAACTAAACCCGGTTTCCAAGTTTTGAGATGGATACCCTAATTCCATCTGATGTTACAACTTTCTTTCCTACACAGGCAACGATTTCGATTTTGAAGTGTTCATTGACCGAATCACCATTACACATATTTCAGTCCGGTGATGGATGCTAGATTCTTTCCAGTCAGATGAGTAAATTTCAATTCTAGTTTAAGTACATACTCGTAGCTCAGCTCGAACGCTACCTACTCAAATTATAAACCTTTAAAAGAAGGAAGGGATTCTTAATTACATCATCATATGGGTTCCCCATGCGGTTACCCAAATTTCCATTAACCATTGACAATGTTGCATGATGTTGTTGTGGTAATTGTGGCAACTCTTCTTTTTTATCTAGTGGATTAGAATAAGAATAATTCAGACATCTATATACCCTACGGTCCAATAGCAATTTAAAATGATTCTTCAACACTTAATTATGACATGTATAGTATCGAAATTAGGCAATTTCAAACTATCTTATATTCAAGGATTTCCATTAACCCGTTCTTACACAAACCTTAAATTCTTGAGTTATGTAATTGTTTATCCGTCCAATTAAGGAAACTGTGGTATTGACATCATCATATCATGTCAACGACTCCCAAATAAAATTTGGTTTTATAAATTAAGTCATCAATTATCTTTGAATTAAACTATGTAATATTCAAATAAGCAATTCATTATTTTATAACCCACTCTGCAAGGGGTAATGTAAACTATACTAAAATGGTAAAAACGGTGACTATTATTATTATTTTTTTTTTTTGTTTAAAAGGGTGGGTGTATGCAGCACAGAGCACTGCCATTGATGCCTATTGTGCATCCCTAGAGATTCCTACGTGAACTGTAGATCTATATCCTTGATAAACGCCGCTACCTGATGCATATCCAGTGGGTCGGCGTTAGGCCACTGGATTATATACGCATTGAGGAACTTTCATCTTTTTAGGATGATAGCATCGCATGTGAATAGTAGGTGTTCCGATGTCTCCTTACCGCAGTCGCAGAATCTGCACTGGTCCGTAAGGGGCCTTCCCATTTTATGTAGATGGTCGTTAAAAGGGCCGTGCCTTGTTAAAAACCAGGTAAGGGATCTTAGGGATTGGCGGTCCATCCTCAGTGCCTCTCCCAGACGTATAATATTGTAACTGAATAATTTCTTGGCCTGTCTCATCCCACTGGAGGACTCCCAGACTAATTTCCTATAGTTCTGCTCCCAGTCCCTTATACCATCTGCCAAATGGGTTTTGGAAAAAGCAATACTAGGACCCAGGAAATCTCGGCTTGCTCCTATTTTTGCACATCGGTCTGCTGCCTCATTTCCTCTAATGGTGGAGTGGCCAGGAGACCACAAAAGGGTGATTTTATTTACTTTACCCAGTTCTAATAAATTACAGTAGTAGCTCCAGATCAATTTCGAATTGATCTAGCAGAGCTACCTGGCTGTCCGAGATTATATAGATCTCGGTCTTCTTATATTTGTTTTGAGACATTGAAGCACACATACCTCAATAGCAAAGGTCTCTGCCTGAAAAACTGTGGGGTGCTACCCAGTGGTATGCATAGCTCTAGGTCGGGCCCGACTATCCCTGCACCGGTACCCCCGTCTGTTTTCAACCCATCCGTATACCATACAGAAGCATGGCGGGGGAGGAAGGAGATAATATTCTCTACCAGTGCCCTATCCGGCAAACTAATAGTAAAATTCCTCCGACAGTCTATTGTCCTTAACATCAAATCCGATAGTTGGATCAATTCCTCCTTAAAGTTTAATTTATGTAGTATACTGTTGTGTCCTGGCCTTACAGTTTTAATTTTGGCTATTATTTTTAGGCTCAGACCTCTTAAACCGGCTATTTTTTTAATGTGTAGGTGCAGTGGTGAGAGCCCCAGTATTCTCTCAAGGGCAGCTGTTGGACAAGTCCCCATTGCTCCAGTTGCACCCACACAGATTAACCTCTGGATTTTATCCAGTATTCTTCGTGCACCAGTCTGCTCCGTCTTTAGCCACCACACAAACGCCGCTTAAGAGACCATAGGTCTAATGACGGCCCGGTAGAGCCAAACCAACATTTGTGGGCTCAGTCCCCACGTTTTGCCAAACATTCTATGGCAGGTGAAGTAGACCTTATTCGCCTTGTTTGTGATATGATTTAAGTGGGGATTCCATGTCAATTTCTGATCAAGTACGACATCCAGATGTTTAACCTCCGTTGACAGTTAGAGAGTTACCCCCTTCCCCACCAGGGCTATCGGCGGGAGGCCAATATTCCTCCGGTTAGTAAAGAGAGTGCCGTTGACCTTGTTGGGATTTACCGTAAGGCCTACCTCCGTGCACCAATCATTTACTACCTCTAGGGCTTGTTCCACCCTTTCCCCTACTGTATTTGCGAATCTGCCCCTAACCATCAAGGCTAGGTCATCTGCAGGGAGAGAAAACACCTCCCTGGGGGCAACCCCTGGTGGCCGCTATGGTGATGGTTTTGTCTCCAAAAGAGGCCGTAATCCTCCTATTTTCCAACATGTTTATAATCATAAGAGGGGTCTATACCCCTTGCTAGTGATTGCTCCTGAATTACCTCGAAACAAGTGTTATCGAAAGCTCCCTGGATATCAATGAAAGAGCATAGTAATAAATCTTTATTCCGAAGCGTATCTTCGATTTCCGATGTCAGCTCGTGTAGGGCCGTTTCAGTTGATTTCCCTGCTTGGTAGGCGTGCAGCCTAGAGTCCAGAGGGTATCTTTGGAAAGTGTTGGATCTGATACAAAGTCCCAGAATTTTCTCCATGGGTGACTATTATAAAATGTATTTTAAAATTCAATGTTACAGTGTTAAATCACAAAATGGAGTTCTTTTTTCTGAAAAGTCAAAGTTATATTCTCGTATTTCATCAATTTTATTTATTTTGTGATTTATGAGAATATTGTTTCTCATTTTCACTAAATGATTCTATAAAACGTGCGGTATTTGGCGTATTTTATACCTCTCAATTGCCGGATGTTTAAGTGTCAGTTTATGGAAGCTTGTATGTCACTCGTGAACAAAGAGAATGTGAAACTTACTCCTCGTAGATAATATCTCGTTTTGCTCCTCCCTTCCATAAATAAATATGAAACTCTACCCCTCGTAAATAGAAAAGCGACAACTATGTGTTGAATATATTTGGCTGATTAATATAAAAATTAAACTGGTTAATGAATATAAAAGAAAGGAAAATCTCCCATCGAAATAAACCGAAAAAAAAAATCTTGCATATCAAACTGTTGAAAATACAATATTTTATTAAGTAAAGCAAATAATTAAAAAAAGGATTTTATTTTTATAATCCTATTCATTCAACCAAAATTGATTATGTATACTTACAAATATCAAAACTGAAATATATCGATACACAAAAACAAAACATACAAATATGGAAATGGAAAAATTCCGAGAGAGATTTTCATAACATGATTTCTATTTTTATAATTTAATTTTAGTTTTTTCTCAAAATATTATATTATGCTACATAATATGTATAATAAAAATTAAAAATGAAATTATTTAAGCATAATGATTATTTAAATGATAAATCTAATCTTTATATGAAAAAATTTTACAAGACCTAAAAAATGGAATAAGCATTATATAAATAGTTTATCTAATTAATTATTATTGACATTTTGTTTATTATTTCATGTGTTTTGATATCTATAATTACATTTATCTATATATACAATATATTTATGTAAATATGTACGACTATATATGTATATAAAAATAATCATATTATACATTTACTAGAGCGCCCTTGTATCTACTTAAATATTAACAAAGAAAACTTTATAAATTTTCTTTTTGTTGTGTATATATATGTACATATACATATAGTATATGTATTTCTGTCCGTTTATATACAATTATAAATTATATTTCCAATTTTTATTGATTTTTGTATTAGAAATTTATTTTTTGTTTAGTATACATACTCATAATATTTGTGTAATAAATTGAGGATGAAATTAGAAAATATTTGGATAGATTTCTAGCATCTGTGCATTCATTCATATACCTACATGTACAATATATGGATTGTGTATACATGATGAAATGAAGGTACTATTGAAAATTTTTACACAATATGTTTTATGTAAGAATATTTTGTACATACTGGAGATAATAATTTCATTTGATTGTTACATTATTTTTGTGCACAGATTTTTAAATCTAAATTATTTTTTGTGTGCTATACCTATTTAAGTTAATATAGGAATGATATCGATGTTTTGTTTGTGGTTATTATACATACTCCTAGTTTTGTGGTTTTTAGATTAGTATTTTTTTTTTTTTAATTGTAGACAGAGTTTTTTGGTACATAAAATTAATGTTAAGTAATAATTTTTCCTTTTATTATAGTAAAAATGGGTAATGCGTAGGTAGGGTGACCAGTTCAAAATCGACTAAACCTGCAGCAGTATTCTAAAAAAAGTAAAAAAATCGCTGTTTGCGAATCTAACGTCTTTTGGCAAACCGAAGTATTAAATATGTATCTGTTTTTTCGCCACCGTACGTCCCCATTCGGCGGTAGGCAGCATCGTGCACGTAGCAATGTCCCATTATGACCACGGTCTATACGGCAGAATTGCCGTAAAAAAAATGTATAATGTGTTGGATAGCCGCGTTTTAAATGGAACATCTTCCATTTCCTTACATTGCAAGAGAGGCTCTGTCATTTAGTCATATGGTGATTTCTGTTTCACGCACAGACCATTTTTTGTGAAGCTATTTAACTTTTTATTGAAAATGATGAAACGACACGAATATTTTCTGTACGACAAATCAATTTGTTTCAAGTTAATTTTCAATAACAGGCTGATAAATCTAATATTTGATTGTTCTCTTTATCCTGAAAAACGATGCTTAATTTATTAATTCCGAAAGTTAATTTTAAAAATATATATATTCAGAAGGAAAATGTAAAAGTAGAGTAGAGTATTTAAGTACTTAAATTAAGATTTAAGTTGTTTACTCTCTATGATAAAAATTTACAAAAGAACGTATGACCAATTAAATACTAAGCGCATGTTCAAGTCACAACAAATTATACGCCACAATTATTTGTTAAAATATTTTAAAGTCAAATAATAAAAAATAAATTTTTTTTTTGAAGCGGTGCTTTTGTAATTGCACACAATTATTAAACAACAGTAAATTAAAAAAATGTCATCGAAAAATAATTACATATTTCTATCTAAATAACTTAATCTCTGCCAAAACAAGAAGCATTTTACTGTTCTTTGCCTTTCTTATTTAACTCTTTCTTCAGCTTGTTCAAAAGAAGACGAATTCAAATATACATAATAAAAAAATGTTAATGGCTTTTATGACAGTAATTATAATTTATTATGTCACCAATAAAACGCTATCTTTGTCATTTTAAATTACTTTTTATTTAAGAAAAAAAATTGTCTTGTTTATAAAATAGTTTTACACGATTTATGTCACAAACCAAATTATGCAAAATTGTCATTAATTTGAAATACTTAGATTAACTTTATGTGCATATTTGGAAAACTCGCATAATTACATTGTGCACATATCCATACATACATTTTATGTGTTCAAAAAAAAATATCTAAAAGGTGTTTTCAGATCACGTAATTACTCAACTTAAGAAAATATTGGCACAAATAAATAAATGAAAATGCTTTGTAATGAAGTTAAATAATATCCGAATATTCTTCATATTACAAATAAAAACATACACATATACATAATTCGTAAGTTTATTTTCCAAAAGCAAATTCAAAATATGTATTCTGAATATTTTTAAATACGTTTACCAGGTACGAGTACATTTTTTTGTTGTAACATTTAATTGAAATGAATATAGACAAGAAAATAAATTTTCAATCTTAAAAATCGTTATGCAAGTCATTCACAGAATAATGATCTGAACATAAATTAATGTGAAGTCTGTGTATAGCATGACAGTTAATTTCTATTCTGTTTTTGTTTTTTTCTTTTTACTTTTAGATAAACGTATCTAAATGTTTTGATAAGAATTACATTTATTCAGTTTCTTACTTATAGAAGAATATCTTCTCATACGTAGAGAAGACTTGATTAATTCGCTTTGTTGCAGCTTAATTTATTTTCTTTCTGCTTAATCAAATCAACAAAAACAATAACTAGTTTAAATTGAAAAATGCACTTGAGTTACAATATTTATATTATATTGAATAAAGAAGTAAATATATGAATTTTATTAAGTGTATAATTTATATGATAAACGTACATTATAGGTACATATTATATTTACTTTTGCTAAAATATTTAATTTTAATTCCATTTTGTTTTATTTGCAGGTAAGGAGCCTAATTTTAACCAATTTAGTGGTATGTATTTGAATAATTGTAATAATAATAATTACACGCTACTTTTCACTTTTTCAATTATATCTCAAAATATAATATTTGAATTAAATTACTTTTCTATAAAGAATAATTTACAAACATATTTATTTGTAACAATGATTTATGAATTTAAAGTTTTTTCACGATGAAGATGATCTGTATGATATACGAGTAGATTATTTGTTATTTTTTGAAATTTTAAAGTGGGTATACAAATATAAAGATATAAATAAGGTCTTGTCAACATGTAGATGTACTCTTATAGCTGATTTAGAAATGAAAACCATTCTTAAGTGAATAGTGTCACCGTTAAGCACTATTAAACGGACCACAGTCGCTATAATTTATCGTAATGCAGGTTGTGCTGCAATTCATCGTACATTGTTTTGCCCACATACGTAACGATCTTCGAACCAATTAGCGATCAAGTTTAGGCTTGGTTTTGCGGTTAATTTCTGTAATTAATTTTTTATTACCTCGTAACTTGCGTTGCATCTTATGAAAAGGTTGGCCCAAAGTGATAATTAGCTTATTACACCCAAAATGAGGGTTATCTTGGAATTATTTTTGGAACAAGCCGTCTTGAGAGATTGCAAATTTCAACCAATTACAATTAATATGAAAACTGCATAAGTTTCATTATTTGGTCATATTCATAATTTTTTATTAATCAAAATACGATAAATGAAATTTAAATTTACATTCAAGAATCGAAACCTATTAAAACGATTCGATTCAAATTTACACAATAAACATCAAACAATAGTATATTATTCAACGAGCATATAATGATAGCTGTTATTCACGAAGATGAAGTTTACCGACACGAGCCGATAGGCGAGTGTCGTAAATCATCTGAGTGAATAACAGCCATTATATGCGAGTAGAATACGATACTTTGTCCACGACCGATAAAAAATCGTATTTTATTATCAAATCATTTAAATAAACCTAAAATAATTTACGTCAACATTTTGACGTCTCAGTTTAATAATAATGAAAATTGCAAGAGACTACTAGATAAAATTTCAAAAATGAAATTTTTATTAGATAGTAGTGAATAATGGAAGAAGGACTACTAGATAAACTAGCAGTGAATAATGGATATCATTATAATTGAAGAAACAAACGTATAAGGAGTATATTATACGTTAGTCGTGGACAAAACTATTATTTGGGTAGCGAAACGAGAATATAGAAAAATGTTTGAACATTAAAACATTAAAAACTATTTCTTTAATTTCATCAATAAAATTATTTCATCACGTGAATTAGACTGATAAGAAGTCATAAACATAACATAAATAGCATAACAAAACATACAAAAGGGGCTTTTGGTCTGTCACTATGGTGAAATTCTGACCATCTAGGAAATGTTGAAATATTTTTCACTAGAAATACAAGGCCTCCTTATCGATCAGGGTGTATCGGCGTTCCATAGCGATCATTGCAGAAATAGTGGAAGATACCCATCAAAGGGAATGAGCACATTGTCAGACGTAAGGACAGATTTCAACTGGTCGAAACTCTGCTGCTGAATTAGTCCCCACTTCCATTTTGTATTTTCTTGAACGACCTAAAAATTTATGAGAACCAAAAACGCAACTTGTCTGTCGGTGGTGGCGGTTTACGGATTGTCTCGATCTTGTCTTCGATGGGACGAAATCAACTTCCGACAATAAGGTATTCTAAGAAATTTGCGAATTCCGTAACCCAATCAAACATTTGTGCTTATGTAAACGTAATCATACTTTGTCGTGTCGTTGTAAGATTTCGGATAATCTTTGACGAATATCATCTTCGGCAGACTCAATTACTACAATGTCATCAAGTATGTAATGACGCCTTAGATTCCACAGAGTAAACTTTCAATGAAATTTTGAAAGATTCTGGGTGGAAAACCCATACTCGTCGCCCATATTATATCCTTTGGTTGATAAAATGTTGATAAGAAAAACTCAACTTATGTGCTTTATTTATTTTATGTTATCAATTGAAAGTTGTTTATTGACTACCTATGGGTATTGTAACTTCCAATAATCAAGTATTGTTTTGTGTGTTGGTACTAAATTACATTAGCTTGATAAGTTTTTCACTTTCGAACAGACAGAAAGCAAAGATATACCGGCCGATAATTAGTCATAAAATACATAATCATAACTTTTGGTTCGCCTCCTTTAAATAATGACAAATAATCAAAAATACCACGAAAAATTGTTATTTCATCAGAAACTACCTTCAAAGACATAGATCAGACTTAGATCCTTGCATCAGAAATAGATGAAAAATGTAAATCAGAAACTCATTCCAATACCGAGTTACACCAGATAATCCAATCATAAAAATGCAGAATTTTTTCAATGTTCATAATATTTTTTCATAATGATTTTTTTGCAACCTTTCATAAAATTGTTAAAATTAGGGAAGTAAACTTGCCGTTTTCTACCTGATACTACTGTCGAAAATAAAAAAAAATTTACATTTTTTTAGTTTATTTTTGTTTCAGTAAAAGTTGATATTATTCCTCAAAAGTAGTCAGGGAAAGGTTAGGTTAGGTTAAATTGGAGTGGCTGCTTAGGCACACTTAGACCGGTGACGGTCCATTGTGATACCACAGAATATATTCCCTACCCCTATTGGAACCATTTCGAGCTACTTATGTAGTGTAAGACGTCCCGCACTTTAATGTTTTCGAGATCCGAGAGGCAGTCCATCCTGAACTTACCCAAGTGTTTGTGCCTTCTGAATGCCAATGCTGGACACGATCAGAGGAAGTGGACCAACGTCTCTTCCTCCTCTTCGTCCAAGCAGCTTCTGCAGAAGTCATTTGCCTCCAGACCCAGCCTTCTTGCAGGTTCTCCAAAAAGGCAGTGTCCCGTGAGAATTCCTACGACCGTTCTTAATTCATGTCTGCGTAGGGATATTAATGCCCTAGTGTGCCCCAAGTCCAGCTAGTCAGGGAAAACTTCATTTAAATTTTAATTAGTTATTTGGTTCATTATCCAACACGAGCGGAGTTTTTTCTGGGGAAACTAAATATTTCTGCTGGTGAAAAATCGGTAACCGCATGTTAATTTCTTAATTTTATGGAAAAAGTTCGTGTAAACATCTCGACACTTCGTTCTCAGATTGTTGCTTCAGGACTTTGTTAAAAATGTTTTAGTTCGGCCGACGTTATTCACGTTATAAAGTCTGGAATAAAAAACATTTACCATGGTTAAAAAAGTTGAAAGTTGTGGCTTTTTCTCATAAAGAGAATCGCTGAAAGACATGCTTATGAACAAATGAGAAGCTGATCAAAAGTCGCTATTAACATTTTCCAAAATGAAATTTTTTTTTCTATCAGGGCAGAATTTTTTAAATGAAATAAACCAAAAGTGGCTATTTCCAGAATGGACCAAAAATTGCCAATTTCTATTTACTAAGATACACTACTCAAATGTAAATATTAACTAAATTTTTAAAACAAAAAGTAAAAAATGTTATTACGAATTGTGATGAGAACGATACACGTCTGACCTATCAGTACGAGTAAAGTCTGAAATAAACATATGGTATGTATATCAGAACAACAAATAAAACTTCTAACCACTAAAATCGTAATGATGGAGATATACTCGACGTTATTCAATCGTTTCAAAATGTCAAAAACGCGCTTACAAGTATACCCAAGATAAACTCACTATTGAATTCGCGTTTTTGACACTTATTTGACATTTATGACACAATAGAAATAATTATAAAATGAATCGAGAAAAGAATGAAGATCGACTAAAACTGTGACCACAAGGCATAACGGCATAAGTCGAGTTATTCCATTTTATGTTTTATTTCAAATTTGAAATCTCCGTAATCGATTTCATATGATATACATTTTTTGTAATATTCCGGCAACTACAAATAACCGTAATAAGCTTTTACAAAAACCAGAATTTTAAAAACTCATACGATTTTGAGTAACTCTTAATTTTAAAAACGTTTTCCTGAAAAATGCGAATTTTCGACTTATGCCTTTTTGCCTTGTTGCCACAGAAAATATTAAAACTGATGAAAAGCGGAATATTAGTTGGCCTTTTAGCGCAACAAATAAAAATAAACAATAAACGAAAAGTCAAAATTATAACAAAAATAAAATAAAAATGGGATATTATTTCTTAAAATTTCTGAAAGATGTCACTTTAGAACTAAACAATGACAAAAAGTCAAAGTTAAATGAACTTTTTTTTGTTACTTCTAAATCGCGTCGAGTATAATCGCTTTCGTAGTCACGTCGGTCGCGTCGAGTATATCACAAGGGTAAAACTCCTTAATTTTGAATTTTAAAAAATCATAACCGAGTTTTCGCAAAATTTTTTCAAAATAAAGGGGAGAAAACATAGCTGCGGTACACCTTCAATTACTTTCAAAAATATCAATAATACGGTTATTCGAGTTACATAAACAAATGCGTCTCGGTTAGAAAAAAATTTTGTTGCAGGTTTAATTGGTAAAGAACAAACATTTAGCCTCAGTTTATTATCGGTTACCGTTACGGTATTGGGTGTGTAAAATTTGTCGAAGAATTTTTAAATTTTAAGAGTTCTGTCGGTGCTTGCTTCTACAAAGTTTGATCCAAATTTTCAAGAAGTTATTAACTCTTTTGAAGACAATTTATGTATTTACGAATATCGCTAACACCAAAAGTTCATTCCGTTTATCTCCATATTTTTGTCCAAAACTGCAGAAAGGTTCTTGGTTATTTCAGTGTACAGGAAGTAGAATCGGTTAATTTTTACTTTGCTACCACATTTGCAATATTTACTTAGAGTAGTAATATAACATATTTAATTTTTTATTAACAGTGTTTTTTTTTTATAAGAAAATATTGATACAGATCAAATCATTATTTTTAAATTATTTTTCTACTTTCTTCAAAACGATTAGTCAAGGCTAGTCAGAAATAGTTCCCAGCAAAAAAAAAAACCAATCGTAAAAGTTTGAGGGTTGAATTGATTTCAGGAGCACTCGGGCCAATGTTATATTTACATTTATTTTTAATGAGTTTCATCGAAAATTTGAAGTAAAAGGAGTAAAAACCATTCACAATTTTTTTTTTTCTGTTTCGTCTTTTTAAAATTTTTGGAAAATGGTCCAATTAGCTATCTCTAAATGAAAATTCCAAAGGATTCCATTTTCAAATTTTTAAGGAATATTCCTATTAGCCACCCCATAATACTGATACGTCATTCCGATTCTAATTTTAATTTAATGCTTGACAAATTAATTTACTAAATGTAAACAATTGAGTGATTTTCTATTTTGTAAAACAAATTAGATCAAATTCTTGAAATGATGCCAAATTTCGAAAGAAATGTTTACAAATTCCTCTTTTTATTAAAATATAGAAAACCATTTAAAACCCTCCGTAATTTTAAATCAGAACAATTTTAGAAACTTCTACAATTCGTTTTTAAAAAAAAATTGTATAAAAATTATTTTTTATTTCATTAAGTAACGTTTCGCTATTGCCCTAAACGTTTGTCTCTTCCTACATTCAAATTTTTCTTTTAATGTCCTTTTGCGCTTAGATAAATCGCGTATTCGTATTAGTTCATTCCTATATTTCAACATACCGTGAAGAAAAAAAAATTAACCTATTTATACTGTCACAGTATTAAGGGTTTGAAATCAACTACACCGACCTGTTATTATTAGATAAACAAACAAATATTATCCGTAAACTAATCTAGCTGTTTTTTTATTTTCACTACTAAAAAATTCTTCACAAAACATATGCATTTATGACAATTATCTAATCATTTCAAATTTACATGTTTAATAAAAAATAAACATTTTTTGTATTGCAATTTAATTCATTTCAAATAAACTTTTAACATTTTAAAATTAACACAAGACAAATACAATACTTTTTATATAGATAAAATAAAAAAAAATAAAAATGACAAATATCTAAAAACAAACAAGATAAATTAATCAAATAAAACTTGAATTAACATTCCATTTCGAACACATAAAATACCTCATTCATATTTATAGAGACTCCATACTCGTAAATGAAATATATATTATAAAAATTGAAATAAATATTGATTGATTGATTTCATTCAACAAAAACGAAAAAAAATGTTAAATTGCAAAAATAAAAATGCTTCATCAAATCATTCTTTGATTATCTCAAATCGAAATCTGAGCAAACCTAACAAAAAAGCGACTACATACTATAGCATCTTACAATATTATTAAAAATATGTGTGTTAATAATAATAATAATAATCCTATATTATGTGATAAGTGAAGTATTTTTGTTGAAAAGAAACTTTGAAGACATTTTTTTGAAGTAGAAAATATAAATTTCTCATTTCTGCTACGTGTGTGTATGTGTAAGTTTTCCTAAAGAAAATAAAACTATGTATGGAATAGTAAGCTAATTTTATTTTGTAACTACTCTTGAAAAATCCATAGCAAAAAATTTTTTTTTACTCATGGGTTGTGTGATTTGTAGGGTGCGTCCGAAATGCGAATCTAAATGCACAATTTTTAAAATGCACATTTTTGAATTAACTTAAATTTCATTGAATTCATTAAATTAATTAACACCAAATTAGTAAATCGATAAATATGGTTAAATAAATATTATACAAAAAAAGTTTATCGCTTATAGTTTTTTAAATGGGTCTTCGCTAGATGCACATTTTATATTTCGGACGAACCCGACGTTTAATAGACCTATTTCCTCCAAAAATGTTAATACTAAATTCATCGAAACCGTAGGGCACTAAACTAAGAACTATTGCTGTGTCAAATAAATAAGAATTATTGTTTATGGAAACAACCTCAAATCAATATAAAAACGTTTCTAAAGTTAAATCTACAGTAATAATTTAATTTCTAAAACACAGAAAACAAGATATCAACATTATGCTTGCCCTACGCTTTCGGCTGTCATTTTACATCATTTGACGTTTGAGGAAAAAGGTCAATTTCATTTACCATGTTTCCATAAACGATTAGGTTTGCGTTAAATTTCAAAATGGCGTCGTTTCCATGGAAGGGAGTTTAAAGGGAAGGGTTGATTTGAAAGTTAATAATAGATTTAGGACTTTTTTATTGCGTTTTTAATTTTTCATTCTCAATATTTTTGGTTATATTTAATTAGTGTAATATTTTTTTATTTCAGTAATAATAAAAATCCTCATTTTGGTTTTTAACCCAACTCAATTCGATTAGCTTCGTTGAGTTCAAAATAATTTAACGAAAACCTAACTTCAACCTCTTTTCCAAGAACACTAACTCCAACTCAAGCCGGTTTCAACATTATATGGAAACAAATTAATTGTTAATTTGAAACTATGGGTGCGTCCAAAATAGGAAATGCGCATTTAGCGAAGACATACTTTAAAAAATAACATGCGATATAGTTTTATGTACATTCTTAATAAATCTTTTTGATGTCAATTTATACAATGTTTTATTTAACCAAATCTATCGATTTATTAATTTGGTGTTAACTAATTTAGTGAATTCAATGAAATTTAATGTAATCCACAATGTGCATTTTAAAAAATTGAATTTAAATTCGTATTTCGGACGCACCCCACTCGTACATGAGAACGATTTATTTTAAATGATTTTTTTACAAATTCTTTTTTTTTTTTTTTTTTTTTCAAGTAAACGAAAAAGCGAAAAGCATATCAGATAGAAAAAAGTTTTAATCTAAAAAGTAAATATAAGGTACATGTGTGCATCTATTATGTATGTACTATAAGAAGAATAAATGCACGATCGTATGTACATATGTAAATATGATGAAAATTAAACGATATAACACAAGATTATTAGGATATTTCTTAATTCATTACCCAGACTTCTAATTACATATATCCACTTTAGGGTCAATACAAATTTAAACATTGTTTCTTCTTTCTAAGAATTTGATTTATTTTATTGGTTCCAAAATAATTACAAATTTTTATGTTAGAGGACAGATGTTGGCTATGTATGAAATTAGCTATTGTTACCCATTCTAGTTCTGTTGTCTAAGGTGTTAAGGCTTTATTTTTGTGGTCACTTGATAAAACGAATTTTGTTTAACACTAGAACTACCGACCGGTCAAAATGACCGATTTACATTTATTGAATTCATTTTACTTTTTTTTACTCTAGTAAAATAAAGTATAGTAATCATGAAAATTTTGGACCTTGAGATTTTTAGAGATTTATCTGTTTTGAGGTCCCCTAACTCCGAAAAAGTGAGTTTCGAAATGGTGTCTGTCTGTCTGTCTGTCAGTCTGTCAGTCTGTCTGTGTCCTCTCCACAGCCCAGATGGTTTAACCAATCGAACTGAAACTTCAGATTTAAGCTTTTATGATAAATTGGGAGGTCCCAGTGAATTTTATTCTAAATCGGTTAACCGGAAGTGGCCACTCCCTTGGTCCAGAAAATTTTGCAAATATCTTAAAAAGTATAAGATTTACAAAAAACTACTTAATACAAAATGTTTCTAAAAATTAAAAACAAATAAAAATACAAAAAAAAAATTAAAAAAAAAAAATTTAAAAAAAAAAATTTAAAAATTTAAAAATTAAAAAAAAAATTAAAAAAAAAGTTATAAAAAAAAATAAAATGTCTCAAAATTCTCTGTTCGTAAAAGAAAGTCGTGTGTTGGCCACACCTCCATTTTTTTAATTATTATGTTAGAATTGTTTTGGAAATTTTTGATGATTTTTAATTTAATGAATTTATTGTCATATTAAAACTCAACAAAAATTTCTAAAATAATTCTAACATAATAATAAAAACAATTAATTCAATAAATGTTAATCCGTCATTTTGACGGGTTGGTAGTTCTAGTGTTAAAACATTTTTTTATGATTCTTATACTTTCATAAACATAGATATACGACAGATTATTTGAAGGTCATCCAAAATAATTTAGTCATGTTTTCTCCTAAAAACAAATACATTTTCTCTGGAACATTTTTTGCCATATCCTTTATTTTCCCGGTAGAGTAAATTAAGAGAATTCTTAGAATACAAATTATATTAATTTGATAAAGAGTTATCTGTCATATGGATCGTTATTTTTGAAAGTGGTGCATTTCCAAAAAAAATTAACCTGCAGCTCTTAAAATAATCGGTTAAAAGTATTTTAAATACTAATGTACTGCTGATTTTATTTTATAACCTTACATTAGTAATCTTTACTAATGACTTAATTATATTTTCAATTCAACTCAATTATTTAAATAATAAAATAATAATATTTAGCCAACCTCTTTGACTTATTATTATGTTACATATTATTTGATAAAATTCTAATCAATTTTTTACTAGATTTGGGTACAATGTTCATACACATATCTGAAATATAAATTTATGAAATAATCATTAATAATATATTGTGTCATTGCGTTTGTGTCTAGTCTACCTCTAAATAAATTTATTTCGAAAATAATTATACTCATACACATAGCTATAGTAATGACAATGTCATAAGTTGAAATAGGTGACTAAATTATTTTTTGTACGATAGAATTTCTTTTTTTCAGTTAAATTAAATACTTGATGGGATTTGTTAAACTCGCTGTATTATATTATGTATCTCAGATTTATATAACTTTCAGTAGGTACATTTAAATATGATTAATGCGCTATGATGTACCACATAATTATATAATGATACTATAGATAAGTTTTTCCATTATTCACAAATATGTATGTATCATCAGCATATCCATAATAAAATTGTAGTTTACAGTCAAATTCATGTTTTATGTGATGTACATATATAGGTATACGAGTGCATCCACAAAATGTTACGTTTCCCCATATAACAAAAAAATGATTCTTATATTGTAAAAGTTATGATTGTTGACCTGAATACATATAGAGTAGAGCTGAACATAGACAACAAACTTCTCTATTTTTATTATATAATAAGTTACAATAAATTTTCAATTTTTTTGATAAATCATCTTAAGGATATAAGCAATTTTTATATTTTGCTTTCAGTTTTTTTGAGAGCTTTTACTTTTGGTTTAATTACTTTGTTGAAATTACTATGGTTTTCGCAAAAAGATTTTCCGACGAATTATGAAGTACCACTTTTCCATTCCGTTCATGTATGAGTTTATTGATGGTTAACAAGTTGACAGGATCCGTTTTTCATTCGATTTTTCAATATTTATTTTTATTTGTTTTTTTTCTTCATTTCAAGTTCGAAGTATGAGTGATACTTACACTACCATGTCCATAAGTTTAAGACTACCCTCATAATTGATCGTGCTGAATACTGTAGTAGACCATTGCACTGTTATGTGGTAAACATTTTCTGCGATAATATTTCATAGGCCTATTTTTTTAATTGTACAGCTAAAAAATGCTACAAGGTTGTAATAGCCTCTTTAATTTAAATTAATAAAGGAAAACCAACTGTTTCTCATAGTCTCCGAATCTGAAGCCGATAATGATGCTTGGTGATGAGCTGGATAGGCTAGTCCGTTTTCAGACCACATGAGGGAGAACCACAGCCAATGCCACGTTAGTTTAAGGGATGGCCAGATTGGTAACCGATGTTATTAAAGCTATATTTCGATAAAATCAGCAATAATATTAATATTTTTTAAAAATAGTAAGTTAGAGTTGTAAATTGTACAGTCCAGTAATTAATAACCGATTTGGAATAAATTGTTGTTGAAAATATTTCATTATACGTGATTCGATAAATTGAGGATTATATCCTATAATTATTCCGAGAAAAATTACTAGTTTATCTTGAATGAACGTTTTAATTATGTATATAAATTTATTCCTTATGGATTGGATAGATCCGAAATCGTAATTGAAATAACAAAAATGATGTTATGGTTACAAATAACGAAAATACGTGGAACCCCAAATTTTTGAAAGTCATCATTTAATTTTATGATTTATTCAATCTATTGTATTGAGTAACAAAAATTTTTGGGGAAGATAATTTTTTTATGGTGTTGGAAATCAAAAACCCCTTGTTTATCCTTTTTGTCATTTAATTCTTTGAACATAACAAAAAACTAGCTTTAGTTGTTTTGGAAAATACGTTTAAGCTTTTTCTTGTATGTAAAAATGTAATTTAAAACGAAAAAATATTTTTCAAGAAAACACGAAAAGGGCTTAAGCTAATATTTTGATATCGTAAAAAGGATTAAATGACGAAAAAAATAAAACAAGTTCGAAAAAAAATTTCGTTTTTGAGAAATTTAAGTAAAAATCAATTCGGTGGCCATTTTGAAAAGGAAGAAATCCCATTAAAGATGGTACTACAGTTAATCCCTATTCGCTTACTTTTAAAATAAGCCTTTTTTTATAATGTTTGGACGATTAGTTTTTTTCAAAACAAAAAATTTTGAAAAAGGGGAGATCGTCTTACTTAAGCGTATTTTGCCAGAAAATACTAATAGGGCTCCAGTTAATTTTTTGGTATGTTCAATAAGATTAAATGAGGAACATTTTGGCGGCCATTTGAAAAAAAGAAATTAAAGATTCGCCACCGATTTTTGAAATATTTGGTCTCCTGTATATACTGCAACAAAAACAAGAAAGTTCCACAGATTTTTTGTACTCCCGAGGCCATAAATTAAACACACTACGAATATTTACATAACAACCAGAAGATAGATCAGATAAGCGCAAAGAGAAACTGCTTTTGTTGGAAAAACTACAGAAAAAATATTTATCTTTAGATTTTCTTCCACCGTCACAAGTTTTTCACCTAACGATTACAATAAACAAATAGTACTTATGTACAACTTAATTACATTAACCAAGCTTACTAATGTGAAGCTCTTTAATTTTCTTATTGCGGATAATTGTTAAACATGGCGCTGGTTGAATATTACTTTTGAATATGTAATGTAATTTATAAAACATAGAATGGAGTAAACTTAAAATAAATAGTTATTTATGTTACTAGTGAGCAAAACAAGATATTATCCATGAGGGATAAGTTTGTCCCACGAGGCGATAGCCGAGTGGGACATTATCCCGAGTGGATAATATCTCTTTGCTCACGAGTGGCATACAACGTTTTATCCACTTTTGTTGAAATAAATTTCGTAAATTAATAAGAAATACATAGTTCCATTTTGTGTTTTCACAGTGGAGCATTGAATTTTGAAAAATATTTTTTATCATAGTGACCGTTCTTTAAATTGTCATGGTGTACTTTAATTTAACTAATTTTTGGAATATAGTTTTTTCAATTTGACTACCAATAATTTTTCAATGACCACTCAACATTTTGTTATACCAAATATAACTCACGTTGCCCCTAGCAACGTGGGTTATACAATAACAATGGGTTATTTTACATTTTCTTTATTTGAAATCAGCATAGTTATCGGGCTTTTATATATCAAAAGTGGATAAATGTATCTTAAGTAAATATTTTATTCATTAGCATGCCACTGTTTCAAAGAAACCTTTGATCGCTACAAAACTTATCAAAAATTTTACCCTGTGGTAATTTGAAGATGATATGGAAATAATACTTAAATTTTACGTATGTAAAGTTATCCCAGGTTTCATCCCAGCAAATGACGTATGTGAAGTTATCCCAGGATTTCATCCCAGTAAATTGCAAAAACTTGAATCAGGCAACTCTAGAAAAATCAAAGCCATATTAAATATGTGAAAGTTAGCCCAGCCCAGGATTTTATTAAAATTAGATTAAATATCGAAATTACATAATATCCAATAAAATAAAATCCACATACAAAATTAAAAAAATTTAAATCATCACTGATATTTTTTATTTATTTGCAAGATTTTACCTAGCACCTAAAAATGTATGCATGTTATAACTATTAGTTTATTTTGCCGCAAATTAAAAGTCTCGTATTAGTGATAAAAATTTTCGAGATAGAGATACCATTAGCTTAATTTGCCCAAGTGCCCGAAATATTGCCATGGGCTGAGAAGTTTCATTCATTTTTATATTTCGATACAATATTCGTCTGGTTTGCCAAAACTAAAAATGTCTCGTATTAGTGATTAGTAGTTTTGAGATGGGGATACCATTAGCTTAATTTAGAAAACATTTCATTAAAATCGTATTGTTCCAAGTGCCCGAAATATAGCCATGGCTGAGAAGTTTCATTCATTTTTATATTTCGATAAAATATTCGTCTGGTCTGCCAAAACTAAAAATGTCTCGTATTAGTGATTAGTAGTTCTGAGATGGGGATACCATTAGCTTAACTTAGAAAATATTTCATAAAAATCGTATTGTTCCAAGTGCCCGAAATATAGCCATGGCTGAGAAGTTTCATTCATTTTTATATTTCGATACAATATTCGTCTGGTTTGCCAAAACTAAAAATGTCTCGTATTAGTGATTAGTAGTTCTGAAATGGGGATACCATTAGCTTAACTTAGAAAATATTTCATAAAAATCGTATTGTTCCAAGTGCCCGTCATAAAAATGAATGAAACTTCTCAGCCCATGGCAATATTTCGGGAACTTGGGCAAATTAAGCTAATGGTATCTCTATCTCGAAAATTTTTATCACTAATACGAGACTTTTAATTTGCGGCAAAATAAACTAATAGTTGTTACATGCATAAATTTTTAGGTGCTAGGTAAAATCTTGCAAATAAATAAAAAATATCAGTGATGATTTAAATTTTATTAATTTTGTATGTGGATTTTATTTTATTGGATATTATGTAATTTCGATATTTAATCTAATTTTAATAAAATCCTGGGCTGGGCTAACTTTCACATATTAAATATGGCTTTGAATTTTCTAGAGTTGCCTGATTCAAGTTTTTGCAATTTACTGGGATGAAATCCTGGGATAACTTCACATACGTCATTTGCTGGGATGAAATCCAGGGATAACTTTACATACGTTTAAATTTTGACATTTTTAAAAACAATTTATACAAAAACCCCACACATATCTAAAATAATATGTTCACCTATTATATTCGTTCTCCACTTTAACTAATTTCAATAAAATGTTTTTTTAATTTTTCTTCTTTCGATCAAACGGAGTGACATCAATTTCGTTTTGAGTTTTTTGTTCTAATTTTGATTTATTTTCGAGAATCTGTTAAAAAATTCGTCAATTTGTCAACAGTATTCAACCAAATTTTTGTATTAAATCAATCAAAAGTTTCATTTATTTGACTAATTAAGACGAAAAATGTACGCACATAAGACGAAAAAATGTACAAATGTAAAATGTCATAGACGTTTAATATTTGATTTGAATATTATTTATTCAGCTTAGCTATTGAACCGTCATTTTGAACAAAATTTTAAGAAGGCGCCCTACTAAATGGTGAAACGTTTCATTAAAGTTTGACGAAACTGACTCGTCAATTTCAACCAAGAAATTTTTTTCAGTGAAGAGTGAATTAGTTAGTGGGTTTGCAAGTAAACTATTTTTATAAAATTATGAATTAACAAATTTTATACCATTCAAAAATGGTTAATCAAAATTAATTTAACAAAACCATAAAATCACATTAAAATATTGGGTGTCTGAATATGACTCCGCCCTTTTTGTTAAAATAAAACACATTTGCTTGTTTAGAAAATGAAAGAATTATTTATTGAAAGTATGCTCCATTTGCAGCTACAACTTCCCCCATTTTTCAGACAGTTTACGGATTCCCTCTCTGAAAAAACCTTGATTTTTCGAGGTCTCTTTCTTTTAATTCATATGGAACCCAGTTTTTAGCTTTTTGAACCCCTTCCGATTGTTTGTAAACATTTTGCAACAGTTGATCGATCAACATTTAATGCTACAGCCAATTCTAATTGTGTTTGAGAAGAATCTTCAGCCAATAACGTTTCCAGTTCAGCATCTTCAAATTTTTGGGTGGTTTTCCATGCTCTTTATCTTCAATGCCAAAATCATCATTTTTAAATCGTCGAAACCATTCTTTGTACGTTGTATTCGATGGAACATGCTCACCGTAAATTTCCACAAGCAAACGATAAGTTTCGGCTGCACTTTTCTTTGCAATAAAATAATGTAATAAAACTTCCCGCAAATGTTGTTTATTTGGAATAAAATTCGACATTTTGAAAGAGTTAAAAATACTATTTGTTTATACATCAACCAAATGTCGTATACTGCGTTTGATAGCTGACATCAAGTCCTATAGAATACAAGTATTGCGCATTTATAGTTTACGTAAGCAGTAAAAATAACGACAGCAATTGAGAAAGGGCGGAGTCATATTCACACACCCAATAGAAAAATTTCAACCACCTTCGATACATGAGGTTTTAAATACGAGTTCAAATTAAAGATTTTGCTTATTTTGGTCATAAATTTAACAACGACCATTTAATCAAAACAGTTCTTAACATCAAAAACCGTATTCAGAACGTTTATTTATCTGATAGAAAGTTTAAACAATGTTCAATAACAGATTTCTTTAAACCAATATAAATTTAAATCTTAGTGATTAATAAAAAACATAATCGTTACATGTGTGAAATTTATTATTTAAATAATAAACTCTTACTTAATATAAGTAGATTTGTACGTAATATAAGTGTTCACATGTATTTATGTTTGAATGAATTAATAAATATAATTCCTTAAAACTAATCATTAAATTTTGGTGGCACTCAAATTTTTACCAAAATTACATTTTTTCAATTAAAACATTTTAAAAATTAAAATTTGCATTTTCCAGAATGTAAACACGATTAACATTACCCGGGATTTTGGAAAGCGCACATCCGTACATAACCCTAATTATTTTACGAAATATAATTTTTTTGTGCAAGAATATTGGGCCCGATTCAGTGTAACGCTTCTGTTTGTATTTTCTTGTATTCTGTGATGTCATGTCGTACCACCACTTTCGGTCCGTTTTCGATACTATACTGTCTCTTTTGTAATAAAGATACTATATTGTCTCTTTTGTGATCTCAGCCTATTATACATATACTTACTCTTTTCTTCACATCGATAAAATATCGCAAACAAAAATTTGAATGATAAAGAGTGATGAATGAAAGTAGAAATAGAATGTTGTTTTATTCGAGCAAGCTGAGATAGCTTTAGAAAATACATAATTGAAAAAGCGAAATAGAGTACAATTTTGTTCTTGTTACAAGAGACAAAATACTATCGAAAACGAATCGAAAGTGATGGTGCAACATGTCACCCCAGCTATTTTCTCTATGAAAACTACATAGATATGATTTTCAACCATTTATGAGTTGTGTGGAAATTTATTAAATTAAATCGAGTTTAAATACCAGCCATATTTTACCATGTTCTTAGCACACTTATTTCTAAAAATTGATCTGCAGCTAAACGCATTTATTTCCGACGACCGTATTTAACTGCCCGTGACTGTATAAACAGAATGTATACAAATACTTTATGCTTATAATATTCATATATACAAACATACTCGTACATAAAACACAATAAAAAAAATTTTGCCAAAAATATAAATGATTTATTTATAAAAATATATAAATTTAAAATGTATTTTCAACAAAAAAAAATTCAATTAAAAAATAAATATTTATTCAACCTAAAAAAAATAAAAAACTTTTTTTTTAATAAAATTTTATCTATTTTCTGTACCAGTATGCCCATAAAACATTAAATATTTCTATATAATATATTAAAAATAAATTATTTTGTTTATTTTTGGCTGTTTGCGTTAATAAAAATTTTAAACAAATCACGATTTAAAACACAATTTTGGCTGAAAAAAATTACATGCATTTTTAAATTAAAACTATAACTATTTTATTGTTAATGAGTTTGATTGATTGATAATAGTTGGGACATAATTACTTAGATAATCGATTCTTCTATAAAATATATTTATTAATTGAACATATTATAGTTTGTGTTGTTGTTTTTAAATTTAATTGAATTGTTTATTTTTATTAAGATGAGGTTAATATCTTTCATTATACGCGGTTGCTGTTAAAAATAGACTCGTCTATTTACGTTTTTGAAAATTATTTTATAAATATTATGAGCGTATATGCCAATTATATACGTCTATTGTGTGCTGCCTCGATTGGAATATAATACATATTGATTTGTCTGTCATAAATAACGTGGTTTGTTTCTTTTTAATTAGCAGACATTATTTTTGGAGACTGCACTTAAATTAATTGCTAAATGGTGGGTATGGTCAAGAATTCAACCGCTGTGCAGCTTAAAAAAGCGAAAAACGGGCAAAATTTTTAAAATTTCGGCTAGATTTTTTGCTTTTAAAATTAGATAATAATAAACAAATTTGGCTGTAATTCTTATTTTTTCTGAATATATTTTCTGAATGTTAATTAGCCTTAATTATATATCAACCTGTTATTTGATTAAAACACTGTGATGTTTTATATAAAACATAAACGGCTTATAATTCTTACAAATTTATTGTATCCCCTTCAAAATGGCCCCTTTGGAGTAGGATACACTTATGCCAACATTTTCCTAGTCTTCGAAACAGATGTTAAAGTCGATTTACAACCTTATTCCATTCTTCTTCTTCCCCGGAGCAATTTTTTGAGTTTCGGGAATAGAAGTCAGACGGAGCTCTATCGGGGGGAAAGGGCGGTTGCGGATTGATATGGGTCGAACTTTTGGCCAAGTAGTCACATACAACCGAGTCCAATCGAGATGTAAAAACCAAGAGTTGTCTGAAACAAAATTTACGTGATGTCAACAAGATCTCTAATTGTCAATCGACGATTTTTGACCACCAAATTCTTGACTTCCTTTACGTGGTGTTCATCGGTAGATGTGGAAGGACGGCAAGAACGTTCATAGTCTTCAACGCGTTCTCCACGTCGTTAAAACACTCGCTCTGAACAGTGCATTGCCACCAAAAGTCTTCCAACATTTCCAACGTTTTGAAAGCCGAAGTTCCATTTTTGAAGCAAAATTTGATGCAACTTTTTTGTTGAACTTTTTAAAAAATCGAAAAATGCACTTTTTTAGATGGAAGTAAAACAAGCTACTAAAGATCTTGACACGAAATTTTACACAGATGTATGTTAGGATGCTACCAACCTAAGACTCGTTTGCTACACTCGTTTGGAAAAGCCCACGTGATTTAAATGAAAATCTCTTACTACTTTTTGATCACAGTAGTATATTGGCTAATGCACGTACTTATAATATTCCTCTTTTGTTGTTACAAATCTAATAGGTGAATCCCTAGTATTAGCTGACATGAATATTAATAAAAGGGTTAATAGCCGAATACTTTAAGTATACATATCTATGTACATATTATTAATACATATTTGATTCGAAGCCAAATGATATCATGTTTATAACACAATTAATCATTAACTTAATGATTTGAAATATGAAAATACATATAATGGATGTATTAAATTATTTATTTATAAATAAATATAAATATTTTTTGTGTGTAGAACTTATTTCTGATATTTAAAAAACTATTACAATTTGACAATTTGTTGTATACATACATAAGTACCAGAACGTATTATAAAGAGAATTTAACAAAAGAAAAATCGTTTTGTGATTAAAAATAATATTTTTTCTTGTCAACTTCTTTTTATCTATCTTATTCTTCTTTTTTAGAGATTTACTAAAACAATAATAAAAAAAATAATAATAATTTATTGACTTCTCAAAAGTTTTATTTCGTTCTTTTGGATTCGAATATTTTTTATGAAAACAATTACGTTTTATTTTTAGTTTTAATTTTTTTTTTCTTTAGAGATTTATATTTATTATGGGATGTTTATGGTGAAACAGCGCTTTTCACATGTTATGTATGTACATATATAATAGCTGTATGTTCCGTGTCTACAGAAAGAAATGAATGGATATAAATTGAAATAACCCAAAAAAATATTAAATGTGAATCTGTAGCGAGTGGGAAAGTGTAAAAAGCACTTCTATTATCGGGTTTAAATTTTTGAGGGTAATTTATAAGTGAGTAATAAAATTTACAAGCGACAAAAAGTAAACAGAAGAAGATAAAATATGACCATTATAACTTATACTAAAATCACTTTTGCAAAAACATAAGCTGTATTTCTTATGTAAATCGGTGGATGATCCAATAGTTTTGAAATCTAAAAACAAATCGGTCTTTACAATCTGAAATAAGAAACAGGTTTCAAATTTGCCGATCGCAAATATTAATTTCTTTAATTAATACAATTATTTAGCTTCGCCCTCATAATAATTATAATTTTCTTCCGTCGTTTGAGTAACATAAAGCGAGCTAAATTAACATCTATCTGAGAAATAGGAATATTTTTGCAGACTGTAATCAATCTGAAATCAAACAAGAAACAGCATTAAAATTGTTCAGATCGATCTGAGGCGAAAAAACAAACAACTATAAATAAGCTAAAACGTGAGGTATTCCTATACATATATATTTAACTGATTTGATTACAAGTATATTAATAATAATAACACAAATTTTAAAATTTAAACATATTCTTAAACCTATTCTTATTTCGGTCTCCCGTCTCCCCAACTGCTTCTGGTGATGTTTATTGTGGAAGCTGTGTATCTTATGTTTTACAAATTCCACAAAGTCTACAAAACATAAAATTTTCCAATCGCTTTTTAATGCACCTAATAGAAAAGAAAGAATGAGTTTTAATATTTTCAAAAATAAATTACGAGTTATTTAATAAAAAAGCTTACCAAATAGAGTTTGGTGTAAATTTTTGAATTTGATTTTCCCCTGAACTCCGGCCAGTTGAACTTCAAGAGAACGTTCAAAATTGTCTTCTAAATAGTGACACAATTCACATCACTATTTACACCATTTTTTTACAATTTTATTTACACGATTCTCACTAAGAATATCTGTCTCATAAATACCAGCAATATTAATAAAATTATTTGTAAAACTCCTGACTTTTACTTTATTGCCATAAACTTTTTTTAACAGATTTTCTTTTATTTTTAGTTTCCTTCTATTTAATTATCTCTTAAGGATATGGAGAATATTTTATTTTTCCATTTTTTAAACTAATTAATTACTATTAACAGAAATATCAAATAGTTTAAACGACACACAATATTCGGAATGCCTTCGATTAAACTTATAATTTTCAGATGCATTAAAATAAGGGTAAGCGTAATGCCTGCCGTTTACATGACGGGTGCAATATATTTAATGCAAAGCTGATATTTTATGAGAATAAGGTTTAGGTCAGATCAATTTTTTTTAAATGTTCCACCTGAAATTATAAATACAAATATAAATTTATAAAAATATAACAAACGAATAAAACTGACAACTAGAAATGAATTATAGAAAAATATTAATTTTATTTTTTATTTATGTAACAAAAAATTAAAAATTCTTAAAGCTGACATCTTTAGAAATAATACCATACTATGTTTCGGGCGTTTTAGGTATTGATCGATTATTGCGCCTAATGCGATCTAATGAATAAAGCTAAAATGGAAAGTATCCAGAGTAAACTGGACCACCAACTCTCAAAAAATAGATGGAATTTGTTTTTAATTCGCTTCGAAAATCAAACGGTTAAGTTCATTTTACACGCTGCGATTTACATGCAATATTTGTTATACAATATTTTGCGGTATAGACGAAAATGAACTTTAGAGAATTCAAAAGTGGGGATAAACCACGTTTATAGAATAGACGAAGGTATAAAACTCCATGAGTTCTTAACCAATTTGAATTATATTTAGTTTATTTAAACTAAACACACAACAATCATTTCAATCGTTCTACCTAGAACTGTCTGAATTTTCTTTGCTATGACAACTCTTTTTACGGACTATATTTCCACTATATTTATCATACAATTCTTCTTTTTGTTTTTCTTTGAATGAAACGCGTCTATTTTAGTCAACTATTCAAACTAACCTCTTTTATTTTCATTTTCCTCGTACATAATCAAACTATACAAAGGAAAGTTTATTTAGCCCGGTGTTTCAACTTCACTATGCTCAACATGGTTCCGCCTTGGAAAGATAAGCCTTTACAATAGTTAAATCCAATTAATTGGTAATTTGCACACTTTAGATATGTATGGCTGTCTTCACTTTTCCTTTTTGTATTCTGACCCCCACCAGTCGAATCCTGCTATCACGCCCGTGAACTGTTCCTCCACTCGACCCATCAAACATTCGACCCATTAGCCGGTATACCGTCTTCATAAACCAAGACGACGTTATTCACCTTTAAACAATCTCGACCAAACTTCCATTTGGGATTTTGTTGTAATTTGTACAAATATTCGTTGGGTAACCTTTTCCAAAAATGCTGTACTAATTGAGTTTTTTGTTTCCAATACGATAGCCGATTGCTCGATACGTTGGTGACATCCACTTCTAAAATGGTATTGATTGGAACCCCTGTTGTGAAATGCCTAGGTGTTAATGGCTCTAGGTCACGAGACAGCGGTTACAAAGGGCGGTAATTAAGAATTCCCTCTAGCTCAATAGGCAATGTCGTTAGTTGTTCCAATGTCAATACTTGAACTCCCACAAATTTTTTCTGTGAGATTTTAACATGCGGACTGCTGCCCCGCAGAGGCCTCCGAAATACAGCGATCTAGGCGGAACATATTTCCATGTGATGCCTTCTTTAGACTAAAATGCTTGCAACTCTATGTTTACTCCACGAACTAAATTTTCCATCTCTTTGACATCTTTGGCATTATCACTATAAATCAGTGCATTCCGTCCTCTTCTTGAAAAAACCCGTTTCAAACGACGATGCAAATGTAAACTTTATGAATATATTGTTTTATGTATTCTTTCGTTATCCTGTATATTCGACTAGAAAAGGATCACAGAAATCAATACCGACTTTATTAAATAGTCTAGCGGCATTCAAACGTTCTGGAGGCAGCAAAGTCATGATCTGTTCTTCTAACTTTGGTTTAAATTTGAAACAGGATACACAGCTTTTAATGACTCGCCTAATTGTATCTTTGCCATTAATTATCCAATACTTCTGGCGCACAGCTGCTGTCATACACTGAACTCCGGCGTGCATATTTTTATAATCTGATGACGAATCATCAACCTTGTTAGATTATGATCGTTTGGTAAATTCAACTGATGCTTTTGATTGTAATCTAAATTGCTATTCTCTACTCTTCTTCCTACTCTAAGGCCGTGCCCGAATACCATGTTAAATATTCACACGTAATAATTTTTGGCATAAAACACACTCATTCGAATTATTACAATCGTGCTTATGATACATTTTGACGTATCCATGTGAAATATTTTAGTAGTGAATGTGATTAGATATAGCAACCAACAAAATAAATTTGAAGGCAAAAAACATGAGTCCCATCGTAAGCTCCGACCACATTTTTCAATACAGGTGTTTGGCTATGCATTTCTGTTACTGCTCCCACTATTCTACGATTTGTCTCACTGGCTACCCGCAATAAAATAAAGCCATGAGTTCTAATTCAAGTTAACATCCATGCATTTTGCGTGATAAAAAATCTGTAATTTTGTGAAACATACCCCAGAAATTCTTAAATGTTTCTTCACTTAATATTTGAGTAATACTCGGATTGTGGGATCGCGGTGTATAATGTAATCGCTAGATAATACTCGTATTAATTTAGTATTGATTCCCGAAGCATTTTTATATTACAACAATAATGTATAATAATTTTGCTTACTTCGGAATTTTGATCCATTTGATTTGGTTTAAAAAAATTGGCGGGGAAATTATCACGCAAAAATTATTATTGAATTCGGGCAGTAAAAATAAAAAATATTTGCGGAGGAGAAAATTTCTCAAGTAAATGTTGTAAATTATTATTTATCACGGTATTATCACAGTATTCGGGTACGGCCTAAGCATTCTTTTTTCGCCGACAAATGCCGAAAGACCATCATCTGAACCGTTCTAATGATTGATGACAACGCGGCCTTCTTCATAATGTATCTGTTTATGAAACGAAAACAGTAAGCCACAACGCGTTTGAGTCCTACTTTGAACTAAAGTCCTCAATCTTGAAAATAGCTGTTACTTTTACAGCAACAAAAGTTTACTGCTTATTTTTTAATTCAAGTCCTAAATGTTTGAAGTCTCAATTTTACTAATTGGACATTTTGTCTTCTCATCTTTCAAAAACAAGAGACCATGCCAGCAAGCATCCAAAAGGCCAATCTCATGAGGTGCAACCTCCCTAGACACTAAGTCAGCAGGATTTGTCTTCCCAGCGATGTATCTGAATTTTATATATTTACTACAATCTAACATTTCGCTCACCCTATTGGCCACATAAGTTTTTAAAATGTGGGGTGAAATTTTTAACAAGGACAAGGCAATTGTAGCATCAGACGAACGCAACCACATTTTAAGCCAACCCTATACAAGAAGCAAGATCGCAGTCAATTCTAGTTTCGGTAAAGAGATCAATCTATTTAATCTCAAATCATTTAAAACTCCTAAACGGCTTCTGAAATCAATCCAATTTACTCTTAAGTTGTCGGGTATGTCAGTATCCCAATCAAGTTTGTTTATTCAGTTTCAAAATAAGAATTTTCGCACTTAAAATTACTGGCCCCAATAACCCTAATGGATTAAACGAACTACTAATTTTGTGGTGGATTGGGAAGTAACTTTCAATTCTAAATGGAGTGATGTTAATGCTCTAGTCGACTCATTTTATTTGGTTTTATTTGATGCTTTCGACAAACATGTACCTAAATGCTATAAACGTAAGAATAACCATCCTCCACGGTTTGACAACAATTTGGTCAATTTAAGAAACAAGAAGAATAAGGCACACACATTTGCCAAAGAATTTGGTGATAACTTGGATTGTCTAAATACTTTTATTCAACTACGCCGGGAATTTGATAAGGAACAACACGGAGCCTATAGGAACTATATTTCACGGCTGGAAAATAATTTTATTTCAAACCTAAAATTATTTTGGCCTTTTGTTGATGTCAAAAGAAAATGTTCTGGTTGTCCACAAATGATATCGTTAAATGATGTAACTGCCTGTAATGCTGAGGACATATGTGAATTATTTGCAGAATTTTTCCAATCGGTCTATCAAAAATAGAATGATAATGCTATTAATATTTCATTAGGACCTCGTAGTTCGCATCATCAAAACTTAATTGGAGTACCTTATATTTCAGTAAAAGATGTCAGCCTTGGTATATCCAAGATGAAATCGGGATGTGGTTTTGATAACATACCTGCAAAAATACTTAAAGATCTTAACAGCTCGCTATCATTATCACTATCTCTGATATTTAATGCGTCTCTGAAGAGTGGTGTATTTCCGTTGGTATGGAAAAAGTCAATTATAATTCCCATTTTTAAATCCGGAAAACGGAGCAACATTAAAAATTATCGTGGCATATCTATATTATCATCAATTCCAAAATTATTTGAGCTTATTATTTCTGATTATTTGTATTTTAATGTTAAACCTTTATTATCACTTCAACAACATGGATTCGTCAGGCATCGTTCTACCACTACAAATCTTTTAAGTTTAACATCTAAAGTATTCAGTGCCTTTGACTCTAAATGTCAGCTTGATGTGATTTTCACTGATTTTGTGAAAGCATTTGATTCACCACAGTTTGAGTTACTTCTTGCCAAACTGGACAGATTTGTAGTGAGTAAATTGTTTTTGGATTGGATTGGATCGTATCTGCGTGATCGGAAGCAGGTAGTTCAAATTAACGGGTTTACATCTAAGATGATTGAAGTTCATTCTGGAGTGCCTCAGGGCTCCCACCTAGGACCTGTATTATTTAATGTCTTCATCAATTAAATTGCTTCTTTGTTTCAGTACTGCGACTGTGAATTATATGCAGATGACTTGAAAATATCAAGAAGTGTATGTAGCCCGCAACAATGTAATGAAATGCAGAGTGATCTTGATTTGCTGTATAAATGGTCAGTTATGAATAAGTTGAAGTTAAATTTGGAAAAGTGCAAGATTATGAGCTTCTCCAGGAAAAAAGCAGTTATTCTTCATCAATATCTTATTGGTAATCACCAGCTAGAACGAGTTATGACATTTAAAGATTTGGGTGTTGTCCTGGACCATCAATTTAATTTTCGAGACCATATTAGTTTAATAGTAGCTAAGTCTAATTCTCTACTTGGCTTTATTCGTCGTATCACAAAAGATTTTCGTAATCCACAATCAATTAAAACTTTGTATTGTTCCATTGTTCGGTCTAATTTGGAATACGCGTCGATTATTTGGGATCCTGCTTACAATATTTATATAGATAGAATTGAACGAATACAGAAGCAATTTATTATTTACTATCTTCATAAATTGAATTGGCCATTTGATCCAAACCTTCCAATGTGGCTGAATAAAAAGAATTTGCCATCCTACGGTGACCGCTGTAGAATTGCTGATTTGATTTCATTGCTTGTAAGACGTAGATGTGCTGCTTCAACATTCATCGCTGATCTGCTTAACAGTTCGATTGACTTCCCTAAACTACTTGAAAAGATTGATATTCATGTGCTCTGTAAACCTACTCGGATTAGGAATTTTATATATTTGCCGACATTTAAATCTAATTACGCATATAATGCTCCGGTCCCGGCGATTTGTCGACAATTTAATTGTAGTTTTGATGTGTTTGATTTTAATATTTCTAAATGTTCTTTTAAAAAATTAATAAAAACTAAATTATAAAATTGTAAAATAAAATTGTAATCAAAAAAGGATTTTTATCCCGTTGATGATGTAAATAAATAAATAAATAATATCAGACAATATTGATCTCTTTGTAATTCTATTACTGTCATCTAATGGCTGAACGTAAACAGGTTTTAATCGTTTCGTTGATATCCAATTCATTGGGATCTCCTCGATTCTTCATTGGAATATGGTTTAGTAATTTACAATTTTTTTATATTTTCCAAAGATTGTAAGAGAATTCAATCCAGTTTCGAACTGATGAGCTTATGATTATGGAAAAATCAATCTTCTCATCAGGCCGCGGTGACTGGACTGATTATACCACAATTTACATTCTATATATACAGAATGTACTGTGCGTTCAAGTACTAGCGAGTCTTACCTAATACAGATGAATTCTCTTACAATTTTTCTTCTTCACGATATTCACACAGCTCTTTCTGTGTAAGCTAATTTTACTAGTTTTTAATATTTTGTTGAATTTTAATTAAAATTCAACAAAATATTAAAAACTAGTTTAATAATTCCTTCGAATTTGAGCACCACTTTCTTACTCTCATTCCTGCTGATGGAAACATGTTTATTAATTCGTCATGCATTGAAACATCTTCCTCCAATCTTAAAAAATGGGGAAATGGGAATAAAATTCAGTTCGGGTCGGACCGAGTTCGGGTAATAATGTCAAATAATCAAACGGGGTCGGGTAAAAATGTAAAATGACACATCGGGCCGGGTTCACATTACAAAAAAGCAAAGTTTATTCACCCCGGTATTTCAATATTCTTAAATTTTCTAATGTGTAATAAGCCACTGCTCAACAGTGCCGTTGCTGGCAAATGTATTTCTATGTGTCGCCGGTTCACTTCACTTGTGAACTAAAACTGTTTTATTGTGCGTGGCGTTTCAAGTGATACTTACCCCAAAATTATGAAACATTTAAAGGTTTTTATTAAAAATTACTTACATATTTTTGCTTAAATTACGATTATTATTCATAGTTTATCTATGGCTTAGAAGCCAAACTCGACTGTGTCTCTATATTGGTGAATGGTGTGTAGATGCATGAACGAACGATTTTACATACAATCGTTTTTAATGTCTTCGAATCATGTTGTAATTAATTACGGTTTTAGTCAGACATGTTAAGAAATTCTCTTAATCAATTCTCTACAATCGACAATAACCCATTTCAATTCAAGTATGACGCGCACCGATTGGTCTCACCCTTACTAATTAGTAGGCTTTAACCAGCTGTTGGTTTAAACTTCCTATAACCTCTAACTCAACAGAAGCAGTATAATTGAGCTAAAAGAAATCATCGTTATATCAAGGTAACACATTATTTAATGGTTAAATTTTTTTTTTTCATTAACGAGAATTGTAATGATTAGCTAGCTAGCTAGCTCTAGCTAAGAGTGTGGTGTGTAAAAGCAGTAAATATATTAATTAATAAGCCTATTTACCTACTCGAATAAATAAATATGTAAAAGGTAAAAAAAATCAAAATCTTACCTATATACAAATTATTGTTTTTGTTTCGTTTTTTAATTTTTGTCAATATCAATGTTTAGGTATTAAATTTAAATTACCATGAAATTATATACATAGATTTATAAATGTACTTATTTAAAAATACATAATACAATATACATAGCTACATATATAATTTCATAAACGAAACAAAACCCAATTTATCGAAAAACACTGTGGATATAAAATACAAACATTTATTCATTGTCCTCTTTATCCCTTAAGTATTTTTAATGGGTGTGAGCCAGATAGGGATCTGTAATTCTGTAATATCAAAATAAAAAAATAAAAATTATACCAAAAACAACAAAAAAAACATAAAAATAAAAAAATTGAACTCTGTTTTACCAAATATAAACGGAGCATGAAAATACATATACTTGTCTCTTTTTAGTTTATGTTCGAAATGTAAATTGTGAATGAAATGCTTGTATGTACGATTTGTGATTGGGGAACGATTCATTTTTATCTAAAACACAGTTTAACGCGTCACTTTGGATAATATGTGAGTTTTTTCTTTATACAAAAAAGTGTAGTAAAGAATTTTTTTTTCGATGTTTGTTTTTTTACATACAGTTTCTTTATTAAAATACAAAAATAAAAATTACAAAAATTGTTTGTAAAATACACTAAAATGAATTTGATTAAACTAAGTATGTGGTTTAGCTTAAAGTGATAAATAGTTTTTATAAAACAAGTGAAAAATATCAAAGAAAATAATTTTAATTTTTTTGTATTTAGCTTTATTGTTTGCCGATTTATAATACACAAAAAAAAAGGAATACAGTGAAAAAAAATTTCTACATAGGAAAAAAAAATGTGATTGTGTTTGTGTTTGATCCAGTGTGTATTCAAATCTTTATATTTATAAAAAAAAAGTTAAATAAAAAAATGTATGTATAAAAAATATGTTGGTTTAATTAGTGTTTTATGTGTAGTTTTAAGTTTTTCAGTGTTTCTAGTGGAAAATATTCAAGAAAATGAAAGAAAAAAATATCAAAATCTCTGTGATATAAAAAAAAAAATGATAAAGCTCAATTTGTATGTGTGTTTATCGTTATTTAAATTGAAAGTGTATTTTTTTGTATGATCAAATTAATAATATTGAAAAAGTGATTAAAACTATTTTGGATAACCTCATAAATTTGGATTACTCTTTACCGCGTGTTAGATTTATTAAGTAAGTACCAAAAGCATGTACATATATAGCATTAAATACATAGAAAAATTTCATTGTTCCCGAAGCAGTTGATATATAGTTAGATACATGTGTGTAGTTGTGAACATAATATTTTATTTCAGGTTCAATTGTTCTATAAGAATAACGTATAACACACACGGTGTGATAATATATATACTTTTTATATAATTCAATTTTGCAACTATGTACATATAAAGTTGTATAAACTCTATTATTTTAATGTAGCAAATTATAAAATAAAACGTAACTTCAACCGATATCCCTTCATTATAAACAAAAACATAAAATGGTTGCCGGTCTCGTTATTACAAATCGTAGTACATATTTCACTAAATTTCCATGTGGTCTTCTGTACTCCTCTTTATTAATTTTAATTCCCTTATCCGTTGTAATGGTTTAACTCAAACAATTGTAACACTTTAGTAGATAATAATTCAATTTAAAGTCTTTTCATCGTCAATTAATTAAGCAACTTTACTGATCAATCTATCTGTTATAAATAAACATAATAAAAAAAACATTTTTATAACTAATAGCAAAAGACCGCATAAGAGCGAACAAGACAACTGACTTTATCGCTCTCTTTTAATTTGTATATAACAAAAAATCAACCATTACTACTTATTTGTGTATAAATAAAATTAATAGTAGATATTTTTATTGTACGAAACCCATATATAAAAAATTAATTAATTAATGATTTATTAAAATTTTATTCATTTTTGTGAAATTGTTTGTTATTAACACACTAGGTATACCTAATAATAATAATTAAACTATAAATTACTTACAACATAATAATTTTAATTGTCATTTTTGCTCGTTCACCCTCTCTTTCTCTTTACTCTTTATTTCGCTTTTACTCAATAATAGTAAATTTTTTAACAAGTAACGTATGTAAATATGTATGGACTTAATTAGAAAATAGTTTAGTTTTATTTTTAATTAAGTTTTTTATTTTCTCTGTGTAAGTATGTGTTCAGAGATTATCGACAGAGGCTTCATTCTTATTTTTTTTCTTTAATTTTTTATAATTTTTGTTAGAATATTAAATTTAGGAATGAAAAATGTATCCTAATATGGGGAAGATGTTTTAACAATCAATAAACGTAGAGATAAGTAGATAAAGTATGGAAGAGTTCACAAAATTACAAAACGATTAAACAGGAAATTTATAAGCGTAATTATGATATTATCTTAGATATGAGTATTGTTTCCGGTCTCATTGAATTTCGGTTTTTTAAATTGATTTTTGACTTGATTAAACGATTTTTTGTATTTGTTATAAAATAGTAAGTTGATACACTGTATCAAAAAATTGTCCGTACAGCACTCGATTACGAAAACATTGATAAATAAAACAATTAGGAATAAAACAAAAAATTCAGTTTTAATTTTTTTATAACTCAAATTACATTTAGGAACCTGGGGGCCTATTCTCGAATTGCACATCCATTTTCCATATGTGGACATATGTCAAAATTCATAAAAATTTAATTTTTTCGGTACTAAGGGAATATTTCCGAATGGGTATAAGCATGTGGAAAAATTCCCCATATAGGAAAATGTCAATGCCGCATGTGTTTTATACACGAATTACAATTTTCGAACGTTTTTTTGTGAACTTTGACAGATGTCCACATGTGGAAAATGTATGTGGAATTCGAGAATAGGCCCCCTGGGGCCCTATTCTCGAATTCCACATCCATTTTCCACATGTGGACATCTGTCAAAATTCATAAAAATTGAATTTTTTCGGTACTAAGGGAATATTTCCGAATGGGTATAAGCAGGTGGAAAAAATTCCCCATGTAGGAAAATGTCCATGCCGCATGTGAATTACATTTTTCGAACGTTTTTGTATGAACTTTGACAGATGTCCACATGTGGAAAATGGATGTGGAATTCGAGAATAGGCCCCCTGAAAATAATAATGATCATAATAAAAATTAAGTTAAGTATTTTCACGTTTGATAAGATTTACTATTTAAACCGCATAAAACGATCTCAAATAATTGTCCGTATACACAAAGAAGTTGAGGGAATTTGGTAAAAAAGTTAGGTCTAATATTTCGTGTTGTAACCTATTCATGAAATGACACTTTGAAATCTTCTTTTCATTGAGAAAACCAACTTCCTAGTTATTTCGGGAGGAATTTTTGGCCCATTCCACCACAATGACCCGTTTTAATTGTTCCTTGCCGCTAATTTGGTGTTTACGGATCTTTCGCTCCAAATAATGGCATAAATTATCAATGGGGTTGAGATCTGGTGGCTGGGGAGGATGAGGAAGTATTGACTTTACATTGTACAATAACCATTCCTTTATCAGCTTTGACGAATGTTTCGGGTCATTGTCATGTGCGGAGCGAAAATCTGGCCAAGTCCCATTTTCTCAGCACTTATTAACAAATTACCCTTCAAAATATCCAATTAATTAAACCGGTTCATTCTGAAGGTCAAATGTCCTACACCCCTTCAGCTAAAAGCTCTTCCAACCATTATACTTCCGCCACCATGTTTTACTTAGGTTCAGTGTTGGATTTCCGCCACACCATAACTCGCCCATCTGAACCAAAAATGTTAGATTTCCTTCCGTCTGAGGGAATAACATTTTCACAGAACTCTTCGGGCTCACTCACATATCCCAATGCATATTCCAAGCGCTTTTTAATTTTGTTTTTGTCGATAAATACATTTCTTGCGTGTCGCACATCATCGATACTCTTGTTTATGGAAAATATTGCGTATTGTCTGAGGTTCTATCGCTCCTTTTCAGCGTTGATAAACTTTGGCTGCGATCGTTGGAGCGATAAGCTTTCGATTCTGTTTTATTGCCTTCTCTATTAGATGTATTTGAGGTGTGTTCAGCTTTCGGTTGCGACCACGCTCAACAACCATCTCTAGTGATTTGGTTTTTTGGGAGTTCTGGATGATATATTGAATCGAAGGTCGCGGGCAATTAGTTATTTTGAAAATTTCTGTAAACTTTTACCTTCACTCTCCAATTTAATGATCAATTTTTTTAATTTCTACACGATTTTTGGTACGAGAATAACAAATTTTTAATTAACTGGACAATATTTAATTCCCCATGAAAAAAGTACGACTAATTAACTTTTACGCAAAAAAAAAGTTCGTAATTTACGGTTAGTTAAAAATAGGAGTACAACAAATAAGAAATTATTAATGTGCTAGTGTTAATTTTCACGAAAGTGCAAGTGTACGGACAATTATTTGAGATCGTTTTAGGATGTTTAAATAGTAAATCATATGAAACGTAAAAGTAAATTAATTTGCTTCATGATAATTATTATTTTCAGGTTGTTTAATGTAATTTGAGTTTAAAAAAAATAAAAACTGAATTTTTTGTTGGTTTTGTAATAGTTTTTTTCATCAATTTTTCTTTAACCGAGGGGTGTACGGACAATTTTTTGAGACAGTGTATATATAAGTCAAAAGTAAAAAGTTCGGTTTTCGTTTTGACGACAAATATAATATTAGGATGTGTTTTTCATTTAGGAAATTTTTTTTAATAGTTTTGCGCAGCCTTTAATGAGTAGATGAACAAATTTTAAAAACTTGGATGAGTCGCATTTATTTTAGATAATAAACGTAAATAAAATAATAAATAATGATTAAAATATATTATATTTCAGTTTTAATACACAAAACATTCAAAATGATTAGGATTTCAGAAATTCAGAATTCCAGTGAGATTTGAATATTACTATAGAGAGTACCCTAATTTTTTAAAAATCATTTATGACATTATAATTGTGCTTTTTTATGTGTGTGTTTGTGTGAACACAATTTATTTTTAACAATAATCATTACAATTAATATACATATTTACTTATCTAAAAAAAAAAAAATCCATTTATTTTTTCGTGTAAATCACATGATCATTTTACACAAAAGCTACAGATGAAATCATTTAAAAAGTCAAATCCAAAATGTCATCACAATAATATACAATGTATATCTTGGTGTGTGTAAAAAGAGGGGTTACTGAACCAAAAAAGGTAGAGTAGCAAAAAATCCACTAAGTATGTGCATTTTTTTTCTGGAACGAGACAGCTTGACAGTCAAAAGAGTACTATATTTACCCTTTGAGTGAAAATTTTTCTACAATCGAATTCGACTCGATGAATTTACAAAAAAGATCTTATACTAGTATATACGAACTTACTTGTCTTAATTTAATTAAATATCGTAATTTGATCATCAATCATACTTACAGTGGCTGCCATATTATTAGGGATACATAGAGTTCTGTTGGGATATGTTAGCTTCTGGCATCTTCTTAAGCCATTAGAAACAATTAGGAAAATGTTTTTTTTAAATTACAAATACATATAAATCTATTCAAAATACAAAATTTAGCTTTGCACTAAATAACATACACTTATGTGCAAAAGTTTAAATACAATGAATTTTTTTTTGCATTAGTGAATGCACTGTCAATTTAAAGTCATTTTTTTAAAAAAATATTTATTTCATAAATTATAATACCAATATCATTATAATATAAAATGTTTAAAATCTTTGGTTTAAAATAAAAGAAAAATAACATTTAAAAAAAACGGATTAAATTATGATGCAAAATTGTACATACAGTTTTATAATATTTCACGTGTGTACATAATTAAACGAAATAATTATTGAATTAATACAAGGTCGGTCGGCCCTTAGATTTAATAACCGCTGCCATTCTCCTTGGCATTGAATTCACCAACTTCTGTGTACTTAGTTGTCGGCTCAATTTTACCCCACTCGGTTTGTAGCACCCGCTTAAGCTCCTCTTAAGCTCTCCATAGATGTTCTATGGGATTCGTATCTGGAGACTGCGGAGATGATTTAAGTTGTTTTGGAACATTATACAATAATCATTCCTTTACGATATGATGTATATTTAGGGTCGTTGATGTATGTTTAGGGTCGTTGTGTCGAGATAACCAAACCTATTCATCGTCGTCTCTATAAACACTAAATTTCCTGTTTATTCCTGTAACGCTACCACCTCCGTTTTTTACATCCCCAACCATATTTTGTTTTTTCAGCTCACAATTAAGTGTCCTCCTAACCCCTATTCGACCATCATTACCGTGGATATTAAATTTACTCTCGTCAGTAAATATCACTAAGTTCCAAAAATGTTCACTGTACTTTACATGATTTTTGGCAAATACATATTAGTCTTTTCCTTGCATTTGTTTTACTTATGAATGGTTTTCTTCTGACAATGCGACAGCTAGTGTAGTACGATAACAAGTTTTCCCAGTGCTAATATTTACTCCTTTTACATTTTTATTTGCCGAAATTTTAGGATCAACCTTTACTTTGTGCACAATGTTTCTAGTTTAAACATCAAATTTCCTAGGTCTCCCAGTATGAGGTTTTGAAGCCACGGAACTATTGATGTTAACGTTCCTTATTATTGTTTGAATAGTTGTAGAAAGGCTTTTACTTAAGTCTTGGTAATTTGTTGTAGCGAATTTCCCTCAGTTCTAGTGGTGGGCTAAATCGATCATTTTAGTTAAAAATCATATGAGAAAATAAACAAAACAGAACGAAAATATCGATTTAGCACATCACTACTCAGCTCTTAGCTTCATTATTAATTGTCTCATTTCTTCGGACGTGTCTTTACTTTTTGTTATCATTGTTTCACTTCTGTTAATATTCACAATAAATCAACTCGGTAAAATAACGATACATTATACCTGTGTATGTAAAATTGGATAGGATGGTTAGAATAGGATTGAGATCGACCCAATTACAGACACCTTGGCGGTCAATAGTTAGTAGTTTAACTCAAGCTTAGGACGATAAAGTTTTTTTAAAAATTCCTAAAGTAAATAGTAATTAGTAGTAATTAGTTACCTCACTTCCTCCGGCCGTTTTTAATAGATTGATTAGTAATTTAACTTTCACTTAATACTTATAACAGCAGTTCGGAGGCGACCTAACCTAATAAATCTAATTAGTTTCAGCTACTTATTCAAATGATTTCCGCCATACTAGTCAACCTTTATATAGAATTGAAAAAATTGGAAATTGAATCTCGAGAACTGTTATATGTAGTTTGGTTGAGTTCCCTTTAAAATTATTTCTTTAAAATAATAATAAGAAAGAAATTTACATATGGGGCGAATCCAGCGCATTTAGTTGTCTCAAAAATATACTTTTTAACAAGTGAAATGACCTACTTGATTTTTTTAAGTGAGGTTTCGCTGCGCTGGATGTGCCCAAATTTAGGCATGGTTTGTAATAATTTTGGTCAATTTTATAGTAAACATTTAGACCTGACAATTGTTTTCAACTCTTCCTCTACTTTAATTAGTTGCAATAAGCGGATTAGTTTATATGTACTGTAATTTAAACTTCAATACAACGCTTAACACAATTGCCTAATTCCCAGCTAATTGTCCGTATGTCGTATATGCTCGTCGAATCGCGAATTCCGCAAATAATAAATATGGTTAAACGATATTTACGGATTTTTATGGAATTCGACATTTGGACAATTTTGTGTTGTCTTTAAATTATATAAATAAAATACATACATACTTATATAGTATAAAACATGTTTTACAATAATTGTGTTACCCTTGTATACAATTTTGGAAGAAAAGTTTAATTTCAAAGTGGAAATGTATGAACCCGGAAATTCTTTATAAGCCATGTTGGAGTCGAAGTAATCTTGGACTGGAAAACATACTACGCTTTTCATTAGTCAATACATAAAGAAACAAATACATGCTTGTGACAACTATTGAATTATCACGATATCAAATTACTAAGATAATTTGATATTAAGGTCCAAATCGACAGATACAACTAAAATCGCAACTACGACTATATTGTCTGTTTTGGTATTTATAAACCACATTAAACTTAAATTTTAAGGCCAAAGCGGGCCTCATGATCAATATCTATATATTACCAATATTTCAGTATTGGCAATACTATTGAACATGTGAGGACACTTATTGAAGGATTGTCAATATACAAAATATTGTGGCGATGGTTTGATGAAAACCAAAATATTTTTAATATTAATATAATATTTACAATACTATTGATCTTCTGAGATACTTTATTGACAAAATACCTATGCAAATAGCTGTAAAAATTTGAATTTGGTGCGCATAACCAAGAAAACGAAACAATTACCTACATGCAGCATTGCATTTATACAAATATAAATATAAAATTAAATATATGTAAGTGGGGCCTGTTATAAAATACAATATATCGAAATAAATGTGATGCAATTAATAATAACTTGGCAAATATATACATATACTACATGGTGCGTTTTGGAATTCACCGATAGGACAAGTAATACCTCAATGGACAACAGGAATACACCAGAAACCCTTAATAATCAAGAAGCGTTAATTAGCTTTGTTTATACATATAGAGAACTTCCAGTATTGTGTTATGTTACATGGAAAGATTACACCAACCGAGGAAAAAAATCTGGCATACAATAAAAAATGGTTCAACACCCTAGACCATATTATTTCCTTTTTATTTAATTTTTTTTTCATTGATAACGCCCAAATAATCGCTACACAAGGTTTACTTTTGTCTAACATGGTTCAAAGTGGAGTATTACCTGAAAATAAATGTTTTTTATTGTTTGACGTTTAAGTGTATTGCCAATAGTATTGATCATCTGAGAAAATTGCTATTTGCCAATAGTTTTTTTCTATATTGATAATATTATATTGGCAATACTTATTGATCATCTGAGGCCCGCATTACACAATCTGTATGTAGACGTCTTGCAAAATACTGAAACAATATACTTCGCTTCATATTTTTCTTCAGTAAATTATGGTTATACACCAGTAAATTATGGTTACATAGTACAGTAAAAACAATTTTTTTAGTACTGAAAAAAAAAAATTCCCTCTCACACCTCAAGTAAATCTATATTTTTATCTCGCTTTATTTTTACTGATAAAAATACTTTCGTAATGGAAATCAGGCTTTATATATTAGCAGTACTTAAAAATTCGATTCAAATCTCAAGTAAATTCGCTGTTTTAATGACGTTTAAAAATATTGATTTCGGAATTCAATTCCGAAACAAATGTACCTGCAATTAAAAGTTGTAGTGGCCTCTCTCAATTTTTATTAAGTATGTATTTTTCAATAAGTTGAACATTTTTATCGAATAATAATAGAAATAGTAGCCTTTCAAATTTTACTGCAAAATGTATATTTGTTTGATCCAACAAATTGAAAATAATCGACAAAAATACTTAATTTAAAACAAAAAGTTGATAAAAATCAAATGATTTGTAGTTTTTTAAAAAATACATGAATTTTTCCCACTCTGCAATCTCTGCATAGAATCAGGTCAAAGCCGTCCAAAGCAACCAAAAACACAATAATCAACTGGAAAGGTTGTCGCTATTTCTGGAGATATATTGCTTATCGACTATCTGGAAAAATTAAAAATCATCTCTGTCTGTATGCAATAGTGCGTTATTGGACAAATAGAATAATGCAATCGAGGCAAAACGAAGACATTTGGCGCGAAGAAAATTCTGTTTCTTCAAGACAAGGCTCACAAGTGTTGGGAAAATTGCATCAATTACACTCCGAATTGTTATCAATCCACTATATTCTTCAGTTTTGGCACCTAGCAACTATTTCCTGTTTCAAACATTATAAAGATGGCTGCAGGGAAAGAGATTTTCGTTGAATAATGAAGAAATAGCTGTAACAAACACACACTTAAAGTTTTTGAAAAATCGCTTTAACTATAAGATAGTATTGAAATGTTGCAAAATCTTTGGATGGAAGTGTTTTGAGTTAAAAAGGAGATTAAATTGAAGATTACTTAAATAAAAACGATGCTTTTTATTACCAATATAGGAAATTTTTCAGCCCATGTAGTACACATACGAGGGCGGATTGAAAATGAAGCTACCTAAGTAGGAAAACAAAATTTTTTTTTGCCAAAAACCATTTATTTCTCAACATAGTCTCCATTTAATTCGACACACTTAGTAAGACGATATTCCAACTTTTTTATACCATCTGAATAATACGATTTCGGGAACCCCTCAAAATACGCGTTAGTTTCGATAATCACTTCTTCGTTTGAGATGAATCTTTGTCCTGCGAGCCATTTTTTCAAGTTTGGAAACAGAAAAGTCACTAGGAGCTAAATCTGGACTATAAGGTTCGAAGTGTATTTCACGTAATTTTAGCATCGTATCTAATGCTGTGTGAACCGGTGCGTTGTCTTGAAGAAAGAGCACTTTTTTCTTCTTTAAATGTGGTCGTTTTTCCTTGATTGCATCAACCAATTGATCCAATAATGCACGATAATACTTTCCTGTGATTGTGGATCCTTTTTCAAGATAATCGATGAGCAATATTCCATGTGCATCCCAAAATATAGTGGCCATAACCTTGCCAGCCGATTTCACTGCCTTTGCCTTCTTCGGAGCACTTCCACCAGCTTCCACCCATTGTTTCGATTGATTTTTGGTTTCAGGTGTGTAGTGGTGGACCCACGTTTCATCAACAGTAATTAATCGACGCCAAAAATCAACAGGATTACGCTTTATCATGTCCAAACACCGCTGTGAAGTGGTCTGTCGAACTCGTTTTTGTTCGACACTGAGCAAACGCGGCACCCATCTTGCCGATAGCTTTTTCATATGCAAATGTTCATGCAAAATGTTGAACACACGTTCATATGATATGTTTACCATTTCAACAATCTCACGCAACTTGACTCGGCGATCATTCATAACGATATCGAGGATTTTCTTGATATTTTCTTCAGTAACCACCTCTTTTGGCCTTCCTGTTGATGATATTGTTGCAGTGCTTCTTCGGCCGCGTTTAAATTCAGCAATCCAATATTTTACCATGTAATCTGACGGAGCAGACTCTCCGTAATGTTTATCGAGCTTTTCTTTTGTCTCTTTCGCCGTTTTCCCTTTCAAATAATAGGGTTTAATCACTGCACGAAATTCGTTTTTTTCCATTTTTCAAGAAACACAAAAGTTGCTTACTTCAAACGACTACAATAAATAAACTAATCGATGAATTTGGGTGAAATTTTAACAGCTGACGTTTGACAGATCGCAATTTCTAAAAAACAAAAAAATTTTGTGTTTGTGCTGCCATCTAGCGCTAGGTAGCTTCATTTTCAATCCGCCCTCGTAGTTATGAGCACAGCAAATTCACGGTTTTTTGCTCCTGTTCTACTTAATCAAAATGTGAATGAACATTTTATTGTTACATAAATGTATTTCGTAGTCATCATTCATCTTCCGCTATAAAGTAGTCTTTTAATTTTTTCAATTTTTTTTGTCAATTGTTGATATAGTTATGGGAGAACTGTACATCCCTCTCCTGCGTGTATATTATTTGACATAATTAAAATAACGATGAATAGATTTTTTAAAGCATATTGAATCAATTTATTTTAATTTTTTATACCTAGTACATTTTTGACTTTTCAATAATTGCGATACATTTGACCATCCTTTTACCTTGTACTTTTCAACTGTTCGGGTTAATATTACCATATTAATGCCCAGTTGCATAAATAAAAAGTTAACGGCCAGTCAAAAATATTTCCTCTTCTTTCAAGAAATTGCGATTTGTTTCAAAATGGAAAATCAATGTAAGTTTATTATATTTATGTTTTTTTATAAACTGTATAAATGCAACGGGACAATTAATTTGACTGTCCGATTTCGTGAAGTGAAACAAATCGCAATTTCATGAAAGAAGAAAGATGAAATATTAGGAAGGAAGATGAAATATTATTAAATGATAAAATTAAATTTAATAGTTAAGTAACTAGTTAAATTTTAACTAGCCTTTGGCTCTTCATGCAACTTGGCATAAAAGTTATAACTACAATGGTGCGTTCTGACTGATCTTGCAGCATATTCATGACTACCATTTTTTCCAATCTTTGCAGAACTGTTTTATTTGAGCAAATTTGCCTTAATAGAGACCTCCAAAACTCACTTGGCTCTGTTTTTTGACGAGAAATCCTTAAAGTTCTACAGTAACGAAATTATATGATTTTAGCTTAAAAAAGGTGAAAGGTAATCAATCAATCAAAGCCCAAATATTTATTTGGTTTAATAAACTTCATTTGAAATATGAAAGAAACGTTTTACTTTTCCATTACAATTCGAAGAAACTTGTTACCTAATCCTTTACACCAAATCAAGAATTGTAATGTATAACGATAATCTCTAACGATTCTCTCTATTCCGTATAATTGGTTTACATTAGTATTAATATTAACCTTACATAGTAAATGTGAATGTGTTTCATTTTTTCCAGATAATAAGTATAAACAAACCGAGGATAACTTCTGAATATAATTTACGCTTTTTACGTTAAGTATTTGTTATAGTCACAATCACAATTTTATTCTTTAATTGAAGCATTATTGCTAAAAACACAGATAATTTATACCAATGGAATACTCCACTGCTTACAGGTTGTTCAACAGAAAAACAACGATTTTGAACAGAACTGAAACAGAACTTATTTATCTTTTTAAAATATGTGATTTTATTATATATTATGATCTAATAATATCCGTCACAATACCTTAAATCGGATCGCTTGGAGTATGGAATCACTCTGAAAAACGGTGTTTAGAAAGGGTGCCCTGAAATTGGCTGATACGGATCGTTGAATTATTTTCTTTTATTATTTCGCATGTGAGGGCGTCTCTGTCAAATTATAAGCGTTTAAACAAGATCTTTCCGAAATAGAACTCTGTGTTGAAGAATCTGCAATATCTTGAAAACTAATTTTCAAATATTATATTCATTTGAAAGCTTATGAAATTGCCTCCTAAACAAAGTATAATCATTACCGTAATTTTTAAATAGTATTAATATTTAGACTGTGTCCGAAACCTGTGATAAATAAATTTTAGTACTAATTTTTGACATTTATTTAAAAAAACTGCACACAACCAAATTATCTTAGTCAATTCCTTTGATAATTTGTGAAAGCTACAGAATAAATTCATTGTTTGATATACTAGATGTGATTGACGTACTGTACCGATTTAACTTAATTGGCGAAATTGTGCCTTAATAAATATACTTCATGGTGACATGACAAATGTATTTGTCCAAACAACTATCCATTTCTCCAAAATTACTTTAATTAAAATGAAGCAACAAAAATGTGAATACGGCGAAATATACCAAAATATTATTACACTATTCGGACAGGACAGCATAATAAAAAATTGTGAATGTAGGGGAATATTTTTCAAATAAATGTCAAAAATTTGTACAAAAAAATATTTGGACACATTCTAAGAAATATTTCTTTAAAGAAAAATAGCTCTCTAAACTTTCAGAAAATCTATCATTTGTCGGTCGTAGTTCATTATTTTATTTTTTAAAAAAAAGTAAAAATTGACATTGAAAATTTCAATTTTCTTTTATTACATACATTCTTATATGTACATATATACTTAAAAATGAGTGAAAGTTTTGTTTCGGCTCTAAGTTGGAATAGATTTAGGAAAATTGATGTTATAAGTACGTATAAATTTTTTTTTTTTTTAGATAAAATAATGACCGCAACAACGACAAATTAAATATTAAACCTCAAAGGATAAAGCTATTTTTCTTTAAAAAATTTTGAAATCTAAAAGTTTTGAATAAATATTAACCCCTTGCCTTACGATCCATTTTTAAAGAAACGTGCATGTGCAGACTATTTCCAGACAAAAAAAACTGGGGAGCCCTCTAGCCATAAGAATTTCTTTTAAATATTTAAATATCGGCGGGTGTCGCCCTTCAAAAGCAAAGAAAATATGTTTGGGTGAGGTAATTTCCACTTAAGGGGTTAAATACTATTATTTAAAAAAGTACAGACGAAATCATTATACTTACATACTTTGTTTAGAAGGCAATTTTATAAGCTTCTAAATGAATACAATACCAGAACCATCTTGATGAAAAATGAACACTTTTGTGAAAAAATGAACTTAAACTAAGGGACATATAAACACTAAAAAATAATTTATTTTCATAGAGTTTGTATGCAAAAACGCGATTTCGATTGACGATAAAACATGAATAAAAATTGCTTCTGAACTCGCTAAAAAACAACTCAATCAATGTCTTACTGATTTAAAAGACAGGTTCTCAAATTTCCCTATTTTCCAGCAATAACCAAAAGAAAATAAGGAAAATTAAATTAAAAAACATTCTACAACTATAACAATATGTATTAAAAAGAGCAGGGTTGGTAAAAAACATGTTTTAAATAAAAAAAACAAAAAAAACGTTTTTTTTTGTTTTAAACTGTTTTTTTTGTTTTAAACAGTTTTTTGGTTAGTAAGAAATACCGGTAAAGTACCTACATATTAATTCATATGAATGAAAAACTGTTTCGTATTAACTATTTTTATTGATTGTATGAGTTACAAACTTATAGCAAACAAAAAACTAACACTTATGTTTTTCATATAAAAAACACAAATAAAAAATATCTTCATGATATATAAAAAATAAATAAAATATTTCCATTATGATTATACAAAATCAAAAATTTTTAAAGTCTGCAAGAACCTATGCACCTATTTTAATTAATTGCTGCGAAACGAAAACCAATTTAACCGCCCTAATAGTTCCGAGTTTGCTTGTTAAAGCAGTTTGCGTTAAGCCAAATTTAGAAAAAATCCTTTCTATACCAGTGAGGCCGATGTAGCAGTATGCAGCTAACCAATCAAATCCAAATTATTACTCGAAATAATATTCGGATAAAGCGATTGCATCGACATCCACCATTCAAAATTTGTGAGCTGCTCACAATTTTTAAAATGTAAATCCCTGAATGGGTTTAATTTTGCGATAAATTTCATAAATGTGTATTTATGAAATTTATTGAAAAATTTAATTCAATAAAATCCATTGCCTTTTCTCTTTCGTCTGTAGTAATAACTGATTTTTTTGGCTTAGGACTTAAAAGATATGCCGCAAAATGTGCATTTGTTAGTGTTTTATTGTATCTTTTTTGATATAATGTTTTAACAGTTCCATTTCCAGTCAAATGTGGCTCCAACCCTTTCCAGACCTCTACAGCGTCTGCTAATTTGCAGGTATTACTTTGTATTTTGTCAAGTGCCACTGTAATTGGCTTCAATTCCTCTGTAATTCCAACATTTCAATTTTTGTTTAAAACAACTGTTTAAAATAAAAAAAACAAGGTGTTTTAAACAATGTTTAAAACAGTGTTTAAAACAAAGTGTTTAAAACTTACCAACCCTGAAAAAGAGAAAATTCAATTTAATAACGTCATGATTTATCCACATATAAACCAATGGTCAGAAAAAGAAAAGACGTCTCCGCTCAACAATCGAAATTAAAATAAATCAAAAAGAGCCAAACAATGAGCGCGAAGAAAACAAAAAATCAAAACAATCTAGCATGCTTCGCAAATTCAAAATAACAATAGAAAGATACTCGTATTCGAATTCAAATTTGAATAGAGGCCAATGAAAGAGATGATTATTGTATTGTTTTTGTTTATAAATTTCGATTTATGAGTTTATGACGTATTTTACAAAAACAACAACAAAAAGTACCTTATTTTTGAAGACGATTTTTACTACGAAATAAACATTTTCATGACTCGATTTTTTAATCAAATAAAATTGCATGTTTCATGAACATTTTCCTATAGAAACAAAAGCTCATAATTCTAATAAACTAAAGTAGTACTTAAATGAAAATAATCGTTTTCCGATATACTTAGTTTCATAGTAAATAAAAAAATTGTTTGTACCTTATTTTAAGCTTAGTAAAAAATACAGTTGACACTGGAGGCTCTGATTTATACAGTAGGCTCTGACAATTATAAAAATTAGTTTCCACGCTACTGTAGATTTTGTAACAACAGCTTATAACTCGGCACGGATGACTCCACATGAGACGTATAGAATCAAATTGCAAATTCCTATTAAAATTGTAATTCAAAAAATTCGTTGGCAACAAACACGGCAAACTCCATTTATTTCCATATGAGTCCGACCGTGTTGCTATCAAAAGCAAAATAAATGAAAACGATAAGATAACTAGAGAATTACTTTTGATAACTAAGAAAATCTGTGTTTGTAATGGCAAAGCGGGCAATCTCTATTTCACACGCAAACACGTCAAAATGCTTTCTTCAAATATCTCAATTTGGTAAAAATGGATAGATTGTACATAGATTACGTGTTTAATACTACTTATACGTCTCACATGTGATACAACATACAAGTAAAGTCAACTTTACTTTAATTAAGGAATCCAATGGTCCATGCTTAAATACATGGTTGAGAAAGATATACATATATGCTGGTGGTATAATTAAGCCAAAAATATAGCTTATAAAATTCCAAATTCGTTTTTTATTCAGTTTTTAAATAAATACAGGTATAACTCAATTATAATAACAATTAAGTGTGCCTAATATTTAGTGACGAATCTTTGACGCAAGGCAGCATCGCGGCGCCTGCCCGTAAACCGTAATGAATCGGTGTTTGACCGTTTCCTTAAAGAATCTTCCCGTTTTACTGATTTTGCAATGCTCCACATATTCCTTATGGGCATGCCTTCTATGGGATTTAAATCAGGACTCCGTGCCGGCCAAGGCAAGACTTGAATTTATCTGTTGAGTCGTTATCATGTTGATAACACCATCGCATAAGAAGTAGTCCGAAAATAGTCAACTAAGTATTTAGATTATCGGGAAGAATATCAAGGTATTTCCGGCCGAGCAACCATAATAACACCCATTATATTGCGAGAAACAAAGCATCCCTCATTCATAAGCGGTGCGCCGCCAATGCTGTGCAATATTATTCTTGCTGTGTAGCGTTTTAAGATTATTTAACGAAGATTAGTTTCTTGCCGCCGCTTTCTGATAGTCAGCTGAAATGTTAACGCCGTGGTCTTAGATGTGTGTGTCTCGTTGATGTGGCAAATGTTGAATGAGAATGTCCTTTTAACTTTTGTTTAAGTCCGTATAACAAACAATTTAAAATTCATTTCATTTAAATTGCATTACTGTAAATAACACTTAAATTTGAAAAATAAAATATAATATTTTATTTCAATAACAATTTACTAGGAATTCGTTTTTTGAAATTAACTTATTGAATATCAAAATAAACTAGTAAATAGTCGTGTATGTAATTAAATTCGGAATACGGATATAAGGGATTTAATTTATTAATTTAATATTCAAAATTAAGTTTTTGCAAATTGTGAGGCAATAAAGCTATCTTCGACAGTTTATTGGGAGTAACACATTTCTTTTAGCTTTATAACTATTTCCGGCTGAACGGCTTCCGAAAAAAATCTTTTAATTTTTACGCTTGTAGCTGTTGTCGAAAAAAATGGTTTTGAGATTTCACTCAAAACAGGCAACATCGTTTCGCCCCCTTTCACCAGACTAATGGATCGAAATATATATTAACTACATATATAGTTTTTCGGTGTGAGTATTTTGAGTTGATAAAACGAAAACATCAGCAAAAGGGCTAATGTCCTCAAAAAAACATTGCCATAATTAACTCTATCTACAAGAACAAAAAAAAATTTTTTTTTGTAAGTGGAAATTTTTATATTTTTTCCAGAAATGTTTAAAATTATTCTTTGTTCGGGCGACGGTGTCGGGAATGCAGAATCTCATCGAATTTGGCATCTCACTAGTAGCAATACAGTATTAGCACTCAGGAAAAAGGAATACATATATCCCTTATTTGTAAAATCACAAAATTCAGTAAAGTCGATTTTAAGATTCCCTTCATTCATTCATTCATTCGTTCAGTGACATTTTCAAGCCAATCATATTCCTAAAAAATGAACAATTTTTTTTTCTTTTAGAATTTTTTTAGAAAAATGGAATCAAATTGTATGTTTGAATGAAATGTATCAATTTCGCCACTTTGCATATCCATAATCCAAGTATCCAATTTCAAAATTTATTCCGAAATGTATGCAATAGATATAATTGTATCCATTCTGGTAAACACTACGGTAGTTATCATAAATTACCGAACTTTCGATGTTGCACTTTTATTTTTCACATTTTTAAAATTTATTTTATTAAAATGCTACAAAAATCAACACTTAAGTATAAACAAAAAAATTAGTGATTTAATTAATTAATTCATTTGTTATAAAGTTTTCAATCTATGGTCTTACAGCTTTATTGTAATAAACACAACACTCGCAACTCTACTCCAAATATTTAAAAACAAAACTAACTGACCTTTTTACACTGAGTTTAGTTTTTTTGTCCAATCAAAACCGACATTAGTTTAACTAACGTAAGTTTAATATGTCACAAAAAATTTTAGTTTGGTGGTGGCCTTATTATAATTCCATCAGTGGCTTTTTTGTAGTTAAAAAAATGAATAAACTCCATTGGAAAATTTATCGACGAAATTTTAACGGGGCAAATTGCCATTATGACAAGAACTGGCGTTTAACTCACTTTTAAAAGGGCCCGCATTACAATAAAGACATTTGCAAGACAAAGACGCAAACTCACAATAATATAATAAAAATATTTGCAAGACAAAGTTATAAAGCGAAATATTCGGAATACACAAGCAAATATTGGAAGTATTAGAAACAGCTGCTGTAAAACTTACAGGATTGTTCCTAAGATGAACTCAATTTTATGATTACCATTTTGGTTTAAAAATAGTTATTATAATTTCACATAAATAAACACAAAAAAAAATGCCCTGCAAAATTTTTGCTGACGCTTGGAGCTGCACGCAATACGAGCACTACTTAAACTGAGGAAGAATATGCAAACAAAAATGGCGATACCATAATTTTTTGGCGTGGTTTTTTACATTTATCTGTAAAGACAAAACTTAAATTAATTTTGAAAACGAAAATCTAAATAAAATTAACGTGGAATACTTATACCATATTTTAAAACATAATTTTTTTTTAAAAAAATGTATTCGATGTGACAGTTTTTGAAAATTTGATTATTTGATTACTTATGTTTTTCTGTTATAATCATTTGGATATTATTGGTTAATGTGTGAGTTTTCATAATAAATATACTTTTATTGTTTTGGGTTTGTTTGTTACAGTACGTCTAAATCGATTTTTATCCTAATATGTAGTTTGAACATAAAATCTAAAATTCTTCTTCATTCAAAAAACAAAAATGACCGTTAATAATCGTTAAACTTGAAATCTCATGTTTTAAAGATAGCAAGGCTACTACTTTCAAATGCGGCAATCTCAATTTTTCGGTTGAACGTGTTTGATAAGTCATTTTTTTCGTTAATTAAATTCCCACATAATCGTCTTATTAGTTGGTTCCAAACTCGGCAAATTTCTATTAAAATGGTAATTCTTATCAAACAAGTCAAATTTCATATATTTCCAAAAAAGCGACTTCAAACGCAAAATAAACGAAAATGACCAGATAACTGGAGAAATACTATACTTTCGATTACTATGAAAATCTACGTTTGTAGTATCAAAGCCGGCAATCTTCATTTTTTAAACTTAATTTATTAATATAATAATTAGTCCACAAACAAATTTGTTAAAAATAATTAAAAGTATTTAATTATAAATGAAATACATTTTCAAATTTTACTTCAATTGCTAAGCAACCTCAAACGTTTTCTTCAAATATCTCAATTTGACAAAAATGGAGATTGCCGTGTTTGGTACTACACCTATCATAAAATGGAATAACAATTTATTAAGTATGTGCAGATTTGATTTTTTCATAGAAATAAAACGAGTGAACTGTAGATAAGTATTTATTGATTTTTTCTATAATTCATTTAACATTTTTTATCGGTGCGTAAAACGATATAAGTTAATAAAACTAATTATTTTGAAATTTTTATCGATCCGCTTTGTAAAATTTGTTTTGCTTTTTACTCAAGATAACCTGTTTTGGCGAAAAATTTTGTTGAAAAATAAGAGCAATTCTTGGAAGCCGATTAGGTTATGTTGTAGGGCTCAGGCTTATTGAATTTTTGATGGTAATATCTATCCCAAAAATTATTATTTAACATAAATATGAAATTATATTAAATTCAAGGGTATTATTTTTGTAAATATATCTAATTTTCCAATCGATTTTATATATTCAATTTTATGTTTTATTACTCTCTTAATATTATAATAGTCTGTATCTATACAATACATAGGTCCAATTCCCAAATTTGCTTTGTGTATAATTAAAAAGCATTTTTCGCCTAATTTTCGAAAATTAATATAATAATTGGTGTGCAATTAACATTATGTATATACTTATAACTCATTTTTTATAAATTGACTGTTCATAAAAAATATATAAATAATGATAATCGATTTAAATATTTTGTACGTATATAATACTCTAGACAGACTGTGGTTTAATAAATTCGATTTAGCTAAACTAGTTTCTATGCAAAAACAAAGGGATTAGCTAAAATCGAGGTCACTGTGACAATTTTCGAAATATCCACTAAATCGGTTTTATTAAATCGCAGTGTGTCTAGGGTATGAGTGTATAAGTATGTATATTAGTTATAAACTTAGTGTGTAGAAAGTTCCGCAACGGTCAAATATCTTGGAGAGGAGTTGATTCTTTGTAAGAAAGGTTACATTGAGAGGTTGTAGAAAAAGACGTGATGCGTTGTACACCACCTGACGTGAAAATCCATAAAACGAACCCGAGTTTATTATAAAACTGCTATAAATCCAAATATGCGCGTTTAAATAATCCGTTAATATACGAAACATACTTTTTTATAACATTAACTAGAAAGTGCCATTAAAAATAATTTGAAATCACCTATCATATCCATAAATTGTTTATATAGGAAGGACTGATCTATAGCGCCATCTACGTGCCAACAAATGAAACTGTTCAGCCCAATATAAGTAGTCATTAATTTTTATTTTGTATTTTTCTGTTATATTTGTAAAAACTAACATTATTCTATTCATTAAGTACTTTATTTTTATATTTTGCCTACTTAATACTGTACAGATCTTTTATCCAGGTTAATTCGACATTAGTTTATCTAAATTGAGTTAATTAAAACTTTTAAAAGACGCTAAGGTAAGGAACAATGGGAGGGCCAGTCTGGTGCAAGCAGCCGCGGTAATTCCAGCTCCAATAGCGTATATTAAAGTTATTACAGATATCTAGAATTCTTCTATCCATAATACAAAAAATAAGCACAAATTATTCATTCGATTTTTAGTAGGTTTCTTAACCCGGATAATCTTTCCAATTTAAGAGCTTATACGGACTAAGAGCTTTTTTTGTGCCAATTTATAAATAAATTTCGAAGAATTCAAGACCTGTCTTATCCGTTTTGAAAAATTGAAATAAACTGATTTTAATTAAACCCATTTCGACTAAAAAAGATAGTTCTGCATAGATCTATAGAAAAAACGCCGGTAATATTACATCATCCACTTTTATTGTTGAAAAATGCATGTAACTCAAGCGTAAGTAAAGATGTAGTTAACTTCTTTCATGTTCAAATTCGAAATTAATGGTTTATCGAACTGGTTAATGTTTTAAAATAACTGGGTCCATTAAGAACGAACAAAAATCTGGAAGGAATATGCCGTTTTTTATTGATATAATTTAAGAGAATGAAAATAATTAGTTTTATGTGGAAACCAGTGAGTAAGTCTGAACCTGTGAATAAATCAGTGCATGACCAGTGAATAAAGAGTATTGGTGAATTATCAACGAAAACTGGGTGAATAATGTGTGAATACCAGTTGAATGATAAGCAATGTTTCATTGGTGAACAGATAGTGAATAATCAGTAATGACTGAAAGATGACTAAACCATGAGAGAATACTGAGTGAATAATATGTGATTAGGTGTAAAATGAGTCGACTGCCGCTCTATGCAAATACATATTTTCTGCATTCAGATTGTGACTAAATCTATAGTAAATTCTTATGCATATATTTTGTATAAGTATATTCTGCAAATTTGGAAATCGCCTCAAAAAATCAATTTTTACAATTAACATTTGTTAGCAAACACGACCATTAAATCAAGATAACTTAGCTCCATCCCTAAACCCATACTAAAGAGACTAGGGTCCACATTTTTCAGCCGAAAAAGTCATCCATGATTTTCTTGTAAAATACGTCATACTCATTACTGTCGAAAATTGTTTCTTACTAAAGTCACTGGCGACTTTTTTCGGTGAATTTCAAGAATACGGGCCTAGGACCAAATGGGAAAAATTATTATGTGAATCGAAATTATATGGATTTTGGTCAATCAATGGTTGCCAACATTTTGCCTTAGTCTGGACAACGATTCAGCGTTGGGATGGTTATAAAGCGTTTCAAAGCAGTTTTTATCCTGAATAGTGGACAAACGATTTTGAAAACGCAGATTTGAGTTGTACATGTATACAGAAGTCTGACGCAACTAATTCAGGTAACTGGTACGATGCGTTTCTCGCTAAGAAAGCGCAAACTGTTGTGCGGTAGAAACCATAAACCTTATTTCCGGTATTCGGGACCAATTCGTGAACTTTCTCCAAAGAATCAACCCTTCGCAAAAATTACTTAGAAAAAATCGTCTAAATTTGACGAAGCAAATCAGGCGACTATTGCTACACATAGCTCATGGTTAAACAGCGCAGCGGAGTAATTTGTTTAAAGGCGCCTGTTAGATTTGAATATTATAAAGCAAAGCTAAATAATACGTCTTTATAATCAGTCATAACTAGATGGGATGAGAACTTGGCTCGAAGCTGCTATATTTTACTCCGACCATCTGAAAAAATTAAGATGTCGTTGATTAATTTTTTCTAGAGAACGCGCTTTTTCGATTGCTTCGGCCCAGGATATTCTTACAGCTCATTTTTCAAGATTGCCACCTGTAATTAACCAGACTTAACGGATCTAGTAGGTTGGAAATTGCGATAAAGTCGTATTGAAAAAGCTTTTAAGCCTCTGTTTTAATCTCTCAAAAATTTTGGAAGGATAACTTATTTCAGGATCGCTCGAAATTGAAAAAGATTATTGAGATAAGTATAAATATCCAATCTCCAATTACGTTGTGTGACATGTACAGGTTATTTCCGCTTGTAAATTTATATATGCGGAAAGTCGCCAACACTTCTCCACAAATAACTTAGAGAGAACTTTGGTGATTTATTTATTTTCTTATCTAATTTATTCGTAAATTTCACTTTAGGAAGAGTTATTGAGGGATTGATTGTAAATTTCCATTTTGTATCTTTTCAAAAACCCCAGATTTTTATGGAAATACGGCATCGTATTTTTAGTAAACATTCCGGAATTTTAACAAAATAAATTGAGAAATCGCAAAGTATTAGGCTGACGCTAATAGTTATTCTCGCTGGTGAAACACCTAGCGCATCAAAAGAATAAACTGTACATCTACACTACCCAAACCTTAATAAAAGCAGTAAAAATTTATAAGTACTTAAACTCATTTTTTTAATTTGCCTATTTCTTAATAATCATTGAAAAAGCGCTTTTCGCAGCAAAAAAAGAAAACAGGAATATATACATGAGAATATGGCAAAAGCGGAATTATTGTCGATAAATCGATGGTGTGCTAGAAAACCGACACAACTCAAAAACTGGAAATTTTCGTTTGTATTTGTAACTTATATGCCACCAAATTTTTTGCCCACTAAAATACCAGAAAAAAATGTTTGCAACATTTTTGATTTCTCAGTGATTGGTAAATCAAATTGTGGAAAATTCTAATGGTTTTTTAGTGGGGGCGGTGTAAGTGGTTAAGTGGGTGGCACTTAGGTAACTGCAAACAAACAAATATTTTTTTTTCAGTTGCGTTTGTTTTCTAGAATACCATCGACATGTAAGAATTTTTAATTATCCATGGAATAACCTTCCGGCCGTTTCTACTAGATATGTAGATTAGATATATCATCAGAAAAAAAAGAATTTGCGGTATTATACGATGGACGGTTGCTCTGCTCGCCGTAAGACCGATTTTAGCCCTTATTTTGCTTCTTAATTTGGAGCTTCTCTAATAATATATCCTACACTCTTTTATTTGTATTGTTTAGCCTTAGAAACGAGATATTTTAGTTGTTCTTGAATAAGTAAGACAAATAAATATGCAATGACAGCAATGACCATTTTTTGGATTATAAGAAGCAATGGCCATTTTTTGGATTTAATAAACACAGACAAAACTTATTGTATCAACTGGTCCAAAATATCCACCCCTCCCATACTGGTATAGTACAACTTTATAATTTCTGGTTGTTTAATACTTATATATTTTTTTGCAATTTATCCCAGCGTTTCACAATCCCTTCTGCTCCAATACCAATAAAATTTGATTATGCATGTAACATCCTTAAAAGAAATAGTTTTCGAAATATAGTTTGTGTCCAGGGGATGTTATTCGTTTGGACAAATAAAGTACAGTAGCAGCACCGAAGCCAAATTTTTTTGAATCTGCCACAGAAATTTCAGTTGATTTGCATTGGAAAATAAAAAAATCATAAGACAATCCACTTTTTCCGCAAAGTACAAAATTTTTAAATCTACATGGGTACGGTTTGCTTTTGACGTATTGTTTGGCTGAAATTTACCTCTGAATGGAAACATCTGTTCATCTATGGATATATTTTCCTCTAAGGTGTGTTCCAAGCATCGATTTCTTACGCTATCAATCATCGGTCTGACCTTATAAAAACTGTTCTTGTAGCTGTTGGTAGTATCTAAGTTATTTACAAAATGTAAATTATTACGCAGTTGATGAAATCTATCACTTGTCATGCAATTAATAACAGAATCCATTCCAATGTTACTGTTCCAATACATTCTGCTCCTTGTAAATTTTAAGCACCCCATAAAAATGTAAAGCTCAAAAAGTTTTCTGATTTCATCAGCGTTAATTGACTTATTTCCTCTGACATCGCTTTGTTCTGCATAGGCGTTAGTGAAAAATGCAGTTTTCTCGAAAAATTCCAATGGGAAATATTTTTCGAAAATTTGTAATGTGGTTAACGCGGTATTGGTCTCAGAAAATTCTTTCGAACAAAACGGAATTTCGTTGGTTTCAAACAGCCTAGTGCCGCGACGCCATTGAATGCTCTTTTTTCTGTATAAGAATTGTTTTGAGTATTGGCTTCATCTAAGAACTCGAACTGAACATTGTCACAAATTGCAATATCGCCCCCCGCAGCCAACACAACTTAGCTTCGGTTAATATCTGTTGGGTACACTTCCGGATCGGTTCGTAAACTTTCTGCGGGCTTACGAATATGAAGTCGATATCCTCAACATCATTTAAATTAGGATTTGGAAAATCGATATTTATCTTTGTACCGGATTTGGAAAATCGATATTTATCTTTGTACCGGATTCTCATATGTAATTGTGTTTCAAAAGTTTCTTCGTTGTCTTCTTCCAAACCATCAAATTAATCATCATCAGAATCATCACCATTCATAATCTCCGATAGTTCCGTTGGGGTAAAATGTTTTTTTCATTCCTTGCAGAAAGGATGCCAATTTACTAAATTGTAAAACAACCCACAATCGTTCAAACGATTTGGGTTTATTTCAACCCAATGTATTTAAAAAAATTAATACATACACCCACCGAAATTTCTATAAGAACAGTTGTAAAATTATATGAAATGAGATGAAGGTCGCTTTTTTATTTATTTTTTATTTTGTCTGTTTGATTCAACTACATACATACATCTTTTATTTCTATTTTTGTGTTGTTTTGTATACGAGTGATTCCCCGAATTTGATATTTCTCGTTTTGTGTTGCGAAATTTCTATAAGAACAGTATTGATTTATAACTGTTAAGGTAAATATACTCAAATTTTTATGTATTAACTAACCTAAAAAAAGTGGAGTGTTCCTTTTTTAGTAAGATTACAGTGGTGGCTCTTGTGAAAAAATCATGCCGAGAGGAAAAATTTTAAACTCATTGGAGCAAGGCCAAATTCTGGCCTATCATGATTAAGGACTATCAGTTCGCAAAATAGCTAATAAAATTGGTAGAGGATCAACTGTGGTGCAAAATTATCTCACTTTATAATCTAAATATGGCACTAAAAAGAGAAATCCAAAGCGTAGCAAAATTAACAATCGAACCAAAAGGCGAATGATTCATCTCGCATCAAATACAGGCCGTACAGCTAACGATATTAAAGTCGAATTACAATTACCACTTTCTACTCGACGAGTACAACAAATTTTAAAATACGATGGAAAGCTGCAACATCTCAACAGGGTGCATCAAACGAATCTTACGCAGCGACACAAAAAAGCTCGTTTTCTTTTTGCAGAAAAGTACCAATTTTGGGAAGATGAATGGCAGAATGTCATATTTAGTGACGAAAAAATGTTTAATCTTGATGGACCAGATGGTAATCAAAAATATTGGCATGATCCCCGAAAAAAACCATTGGCCCGGAAGACTAGAAACTTCGGTGGAGGAAGTTTGATGGTATGGGGTGGATTTGCGTTCAACGGTAGGACACCTATTTGCTTTATTTCGGGTAGAATGAATGCAGAAATGTACACCGAATTATTGGAAGATGTTCTTGTGACTTATGGAGAGGATATTGCGGGTCCGGAGTATGTGTTCCAACAAGACAATGCTGCGGTTCACACAGCAAAGGTAACAAAACACTTTTTTGCTGATCACAAACTTCCCGTGTTGGATTGGCCGGCAATAAGTCCGGACCTGAATCCAGTTGAAAATGTGTGGGGATTGTTGTCTGATGCTATTTATAAAAATAATCGTCAATTTGATACCGTTCGGGAGCTGAAAAAATGCGTTCAGGAGGAGTGGGCCAAAATCGATGTTCTTGTGCTGCAAAAATTGGTGCAATCTATGCCACGGCGATTGCATCATGTTATTATATAGAAGGGAGATCATATTTCATATTAAAATTATTGTATCATTCTTTTTTCTAAAATTTCAATTAATTTTATATTTTATTTTGAAGTGTTCTTATAGAAATTTCGTACCGAAAATATGACATCTCCTAAAATCATTGACTATTGAAGTTCCTAGGAAATTAATATTATTATTTTTTATATTTATATTGTTTTTTTATTGACTGTTATGTTATATAAACTTGTAATATTGAATTAATATTTAAAATAAAAACTAGAATATTGCAAAAAACTAAGTGTTCTTATAGATGTTTCGGGGGGGTGTACTTTCATAAAAATATTTGAGATAAGAAGCAAATTAAATGCAGATCTTAAGAAAATTCAACTCCCGCCAAATAACGTACGTCAAACGCTTATACTCTTGTTGAGATATTGCTTAATACCAAATTGTCTATTTAAAATGAAAAACTTACACAGAACCAGAAATATGTACACAAATAAAACAAAGCGAACGAAACAAACCCCATCGGATTTTCTCTCGCTTTGATTCGTAAAATTGCATTTTGATGTGATGGGTTGATTTCAGTTAACTGAAAATTTGAAAACGATTAAAATATTAAGGTTTTGGAAAAGCGAAAAAATCATGAAATACGACATAAACTTAGATCTAAATGTACGACTTAAACGTTAGAGAAAAACAAAGTTCTGCAACTTGTAAGTTTGTTGTCTCTTTCCTCCAAAAATCGATGAAAATCAAAATTCTACACCTAATCAGATTAGATAACGTAATAAATGTTTAATAATTTCGTATAAATACTTATTCATTTTAGTTTTCGTTGTGAAATTTTTAGATTTTTTTAACAATACTTAGAAAGTATTGGGTGAACAAATAAATTTCCGACATTTTTTACTGAAATAAAAGACATTAGTTTGTGTAGAAAATGAAAGAATGTTTTATTCAAAGTATGCTCCTTCGGAAGCTATAACCTTCGCCCATCGTTCAGGCAATAAACGGATTCCCCGAAGGAAGAAGTTTGGTGGTTTCGAGGCGGTCCAGTCATTGACCCATTTTTTGACGTTTTCATATCAAGTGAAGTGCTGCTGATTGCATCGACCGGAACAAGTGGTAATCAGAGGGAGCAATGTCTGGTGAATACGGCAGGTGGGGTAGAATTTTCCAGTTCTGCCTGTCCAAGTAATTTTTGACAGGTATAGCAACATGTGGCCTAGCGTTGTCATGTTGCAAAATAATCTTATTGTGCCTTTTGTCCCATTCCGGTCGTTTTGCAGCTAGAGCTTGCTTTAAAGCCATCAGTTGTCGTCGATAAACTTGTCCCGTAATGGTTTCACGCTCTTTCAGCAGCTCATAATAGACGACACTCTTCATATCCCACCAAATACAAAGCATCACCTTCGAACCATGGATATTTGCTTTTGGCGTCGACGGCCCTGGTTCACCTGGTTTGACCCACGCTTTTTTGCGCTTTGGATTGTCACAATAGATCCATTTTTCATCGCCAGTGATGATCCGATGCAAAAACCCCTTCCTTTGTTGTCGTTGAAGCAACAATTCGCACATGGTTTTCTGACGTTCTATGTCCCTTTCTTTCAATTTGTGTGGCACCCAATTTCCCAGCTTCTGAACCAATCCCATTGCATGTATACGTTGCGAAACACATTGTTGGGTTTTGGGTAATATTCAACTCTTCTGCCAATTGTTTTTCAGTCTGACAAGGGTCCACATCAAGCAATTCTTCCAATTCTGTATCTTCAAATTTTCTTGGTCTGCCTTCACGTTCTTTGTCTCTTACGTCAAAATCACCAACTTTGAATCGTTGAAATTACTCTTTGCATGTTGTTTTCGATGGAGCATGTTCACCGTAAACTTCCACAAACAAACGATTTGTTTCCGCTGCACTTTTCTTCAACAAAAAATAATGACGTAAAACTTCCCGCAAATGTTGTTTTTTTGGCACAAAATTCGACATTTTCAATTACAAGAAAATAATTGTTGTTTACGCTTTGAACAAATGTCATTAGTAATTATTCAAGCCCGATTGAATAATATGCAAGCAGTGATACTAACGACACCTATCTAAAAAAGGTTGGAAATTTATTTGTACACCCAATATTTTCTATTGTAACTAATTTTAGTTTTTTAAACCTAAGTAGTCTCACAATTGTGACGTTACGCGTTAAGCATACTAGCTAAGCTAATTTCAAATAAAGAAATAATAAATAAGCCACTATGACGAGAGAGAGAGAGAGCAATAATTAAGTGAAATATCAAAAAGTAGTTTCTTATTTCTTGATATTTTTCATTTTCGGTTTGAATTTTTGTGAAGTGCAGATTTTTTGTAAATAATTCACGACTGTGAATAATTTGTTAAAGAGCGATATACGCCAAAAGGGCGAGCAGAAATGGTGAAATTGTTTCGGTTATTTCCAGTCAAAGAAAGTGTATATAGTAGCAGAAAATAATCGTAATCGGTGAAGCGCTCTTTCGCCTCAACGGCAAGTGTCATTGAGCAAACCAGCCATTACTGTGGACCCAAAAACCATCGAATTATTTACGAGAAAGTCGAATTCGACACAAAAAGTTACAAGCTAGTGTGGAATTTGCTCGAAATGAATCATTAGACTCTACAATTTTGAAGAAAATAAGAGCAGTGCCGTGTGGTGCTAGAGAGCTATGATGTTCGACTTTTTGGCATAGAAAGTGGACGAACTTGGTTTAAAGGGTTTATCTTTTAACATTATTGATCAAGCAATGACCATTTTACGTTTCATATCGATATTCGGCGATATCAGATAGCCACCCAGGTCGCCCGATTTGTCACCAACAGACTTTTTTTGTGGGATTACATTAAAATCTTTTGGTGACATCTTAGAGCTGACAGATCTGTGTCGATTTATCAAAAGAAAAAAAAAAATTGTAAAAAAACATCTGTCCTCCTCATTGGCGTTTTATTAAAATTCTAACATTCTTACAAATTAAAACATTTTCCAAACATTTATGTTTTTTGATAATTATTCACATTCTAAAACAGAAAACCCCAGAGTAAGCGGCATTGACCCTTTGCGCAAGGATGGCTGGAAAACAAAAAAAATTGGGAAATATTTTAATATTTACAATGTTAATATTTACTATATTAATGTTAATATTTACGTTTGTATTTCACATACTAAAATAAAAAACTAAAGTCGCTTAGCATTGGTCCTTTCTGCACAAGGATGACAAGAAATTATGTAGCATCTTTTGTTTTCATATTGTAGTTAATAAAACTTCCCCATATAGAAAAATGTCAATGCCGCATGTGTTTTATATACGAATTACAATTTTCGAACCATTTTTTGACAACTTTGACAGATGTCCACATGTGGAAAATGGATGTGAAATTCGAGAATAGGCCCCCAAGTTTCCATTTGGAAATCACTGTTGAAAAGATATGCAATTCATCCATTTTTGAAACATATAACCACTGGATGACAAAGAATGGTTCACTTACTAATAATAATGTGGAATAAAGATCTTGGTCAAAGCGTGGTGAGATGACACAGACGTTGGCAAAGTCATATTTGACGCCAAGGGAGGTGATGCATTGTGTTTGGTGGGATTGGGAGGGAATCGGGTATCATCAAGTGCTTTAACAAGGTGAAATAATTGATTCTGTTCTCTAATGTCAACAGTTTACTAGATTACAGCAGAAAATTGAAAGAAAGCTGCCAGAATTGAACAACAGAAAGGGAGTTGTGTTTTATCATGACAACGCCTAGACCACGCCCTTTTTTATTGGCTTGGTAAAAATTGAGAGAGCTTAGTTAAGAAGTTTTAATGCATCCACAGCATTTATTGTATCGTCAGCATTTATTGCATCGTCTGACGATCATTTGTTTCGTTCGCTGTAGAGCTCTCGTAGTGTTTTTCACCCAAACGCAGATTTTAACCCCAAAAACACAAAAATTTTACGGGATAATGGTTTTACCATGAAAAATGATAAAAAGTAGTCGACGAAAAAGGGACATATTTAGTTTAACTCGTTCAACTCTATCATGGTCTTCTAGGTAAAACGACCACCACAGCCCAGAATTTTCTTCGGAATTATATGACACCAATTGGATTAAACTGTACGTATTTATGCATTTCAACTCCACCAAAAATGTCTGAGAGACGACGAGCTCTGATAAAAAACCGATATATGTGACGAGATAGCTAATAACGAACGAATTAGGCTATATCAAAAAAAGTACGTTTGAAATTTAAGTAAAAAACGGCGAAAACTTTTTAGACCATCCAATAATATCGATAAAAATACGAAAAATTGAATTAAATTAAAATTTAATTATATTAAATTAATAAAAACAACAAACATAATAAATCATTAAAAATGAGCAAAACAATACCACCACCTACTATCACAGAAGAGTATAAATATATAAAAAACCGTAAACAAATACGAAAACCGGAGAGGAAAAAATTGTATAATCAAATAAAAGATAAATAAATTTTAAATTTTAAACATGTTTCATATTAAAACTTCCATAAAATAAATTGAAATAGGAAAACAAACTATAATACAACAAAACTTATTTTTTTATAACAAAGAAACATTTTTATTCTAAACTCTGAAAACATTATAAAATCTGACAAAACTTTATCGATTTCCGTTTCTTTTTCTTTTTGTTATAATTTTTCTTCTTCCTCGCTTTTACTTATTCTTTCACTCTGTATACTCTGTTGTTTATGGTTTAAAAAATTTATTATGAAATTGCTTTATGCTTGCTTATGGAACAGACTTGAATTTTTTATTTTTGCTTTTATAAGTAACTAAGTATGTAAAACAAAAAGATTTTTTGTTTTGGTGAAGAAGAACAGGAGGAAATGAACAAAATGAATATACATACAACTTACTTACATCCAATAAACAAAAAACACATACAAAACCATCTGACAAAATATTTTCGTCTTTCTTTACTTTGACAAAAGAGACAGTATTAATGAAAATCAATAAGTCGATTTATTATTCTTTTTGATTATCTTTTGAATTTTCATTTCACAGTTCATCATTAAAATGGTTTTTGTTGATATTGCAAAAAATATAATAAGTTTGTAATTATAAAAATTTTAGAGAAAATCATTATTTAGCTTAAGAGAATTCTTTAATTTGTATGGATTTTGTAAAGTTCAATAAAATTTATGAAATTAAAAAAAGGGGATCCAAGTACGGAATATTTAGGCCTACTTAAATCCCTTACAACTACACAATAATAATTCTAAAACTAACTTACTACTTCCTCCTGTAAGTTTGCTGATTTTAAAGCTGCTAGTTCTTTATCAATCGTACTTGAATTAAATTCATGGACGTTTCTTCCAAAAAAAGGGTTTTCCGAGCAGCTTTCATCGTAAAATTGAATTCTCTTTTTAATTTATTTTTTTCTTTCTTCTTTTTGCCTTGTTTGTAAAACCCCACTGCGTTCACCATTATAAAGAAGCTCCTGAAATACAAAATTATTGTATTTATTATAATAATGAAATGGATTCATTATTAAGTGGTGCGCCGTGGCTTATATCACTTATATGTACATTGAACTAATTAAAAACTTTTAACTAAAATTAATTTTAAAATGAACTTCAGGTTTGGCTCTTGATCAATTGCAAAATTTCTACATTCAAATAATTTTGTGACGGGCTTTATATGATTTGGTGGGCGATCAACTCATATACCTTCATCGTCTTAGTGTTTATTTTATCATTCAGGAGAAAAAAGTTATTGCATAGCTTATAGATCTCGAATTCTTCCATTCTATTTAATACGTTTCCCTTTTTAATTCTGTGCACGATTTTTAGATTTGTGTAAATGACGGTTTATGTGGCTTGGTTAGTTGACAAATGTTGAGCATAATTTAAACTGTTATGCGTATATTGTTAACCTCATCTATAAGCTCTTTGAAACGAACTGAGAATGACCTCCCCGTCTGATCTAAATAAAATTCCGAGCAATCGTTGGATGAGAGTTTGTGTAATTTGTAAAGTGTTTTAAACGCTGCAGTGTCTCCGTGTTGGTGGAAGATTTTTTTCATTATTCATTATAAATTATTTGAATTTAAGTAGAAATTTTGGAATTGATAAAGAGCGAACCTCGAAACGCGTGTTCTGAATAATACTAACGATTTTTATTCACCTATTAAGAAAGAAAACAAAACAAAAAATTATTTTTTAATTTACCTATATGTTTTATTTATACAAAATAAGTTTACAATAAGTTCATTTTAAAATTTATTTGAGCTAAAAATTAGTTAAAAGTTTTTAATTGGTTCAACAAAATTATTATTGGAATGAAAATGAAATGAAAAAAAAATGAAAAGTAAATCTAATAATTAACCTTCACCCTGTGTATCGCTTATTATCACGTTGTGACCCCACAGATATCTTCATATATTTCATAGGGAAAGTAAATACAAATTACCAAATTTACAAGTAGTTTGAGACCTCTTTTCATTGTATTGCGTGTATAAGATATTAGTTGAGGCAAAACTTATAAGGCAAGCGCCATTTAAATAGAATAATAAGAAACGATTTTTTTAAATTTTAAAATCGATTGTCAATTTGACCCCACTGTCCAGCCCATTCCACAAACGCGTAATACGAAGAAAGAAAGAATTTTGAACTTGTTTGTCTTTGCAAATTTGAGTTCTAGGTTGTATTTGTGAACTGATGGTCTTGTACGTGTTGGCCTCAACAGTCTAGGCATAAGTTTGTAGAGTTCCGTCGAACGCTAGTCAAGAAAATATTTGTAGAAAACACATCAGGCTTCCACTTTCCGTCTTTGGGAGAGTATCAAGGGTAGAGGGGAGATGTTAGTATCTGAAATCATGCGGCATACTTCGCCCTGAACTCGGTCGAGGTCGGCCAGATGGGTCTTCAGAGCGCTCGCTCAGATAGATGAATTATATTCCAATATAAGTCTGATATACTACCTTGACCAACAAGTTCCCGGAATAACCACCGTGTGGCGCTCCCATCGTTCCGATTTGAGTTCTGTTTTTTTTTTGTTAAGTTGGTACATCTCTTGTTGATATTCCCTCTAAATCTTAGCGTCATAGCTTGACATTTGCAAAAGTTACGTAGTCAAGAGTACATCTATCTCTGTGTGTGTTGGCGATTTTTCCATTATTTCCTCTCGGCTGCTGAAATGCGTTCCCCGTAAAGTCACAGGGAGCCAAATCAGGTGAATTCGGTGGCTGTTGGGTGGTATTTGTTGCATTTTTCGTCAAAAATTACGATTAATGATGGCACTGTGCGACGGTACGTTATCATGGTGCAAAATCCACGAGTTTTCTGCCCACAATGCTGGTCTCTTTCGGCGAATTGCTTCACGCAAACGTCTCATAACGCCAAAATAATACTGTTTGTTTACGGTCTGGCCTTCTGGCAAAAATTCATGATGCACTACACCGTTGTAATCCATGAAAACCGTGAGCATTGCCTTCTTTTTTGACTGAAAACGACGTGTTTTTTTTTTTGGTGAACGCCATTCACTTGCCTGATGTCTGGATTGCGTGTCGTACTCATAAACCCACGTCTCGTCTCCAGTAATGATCCTTTTTGATGAATGTGAGATCGGATTAAGCCTCGCAAATCATGTCTAAAATTGTAAATAATCGCCAACACACACAGAGATAGATGTACTCTTGACTATGTAACTTTTGCAAATGTCAAGCTATGACGCTAAGATTTAGAGGGAATATCAACAAGAGATGTACCAACTTAACAAAAAAAAACAGAACTCAAATCGGAACGATGGGAGCGCCACACGGTGGTTATTCCGGGAACTTGTTGATCAAGGTAGTATGCCTTATTAAATTTCCATTAGTTCCGATGAATTATAATCAAATTTGCGTCGTCGTAAATAACCGAGACATCTACCTACTGCCTTAAGCCGAGCATGTCAACAGATTCGGAGTTGCTCTTACTAGAGTCACCAATCTCGAAATTTCGTGCATTTTTATCATTTCTACCGGTGAAAGCACACGATTGAAGCTTCTTCGTGTTAAGTTCAACCCTGTTTCCCTTGACCCATTTGTTGTTTCGCGATAAAGCAGAAGATGGAAAAGGAAAAGAGGAGGAAGTGAGTTGTCGATAGCATAAGAATGAATGGCATTGGGAGTTGCGGATGAAAGATCTTTGATGAAAATTAGAAAAGTGTAGGGACTGAGGACATAACAGATCCTTGAGGAACACCAGCATTTAAAGTATGCGAAACGGATGTCGCACCATCCACCGACACTTGAATAACACGGTTTTTACGGATTATTTGATAAGACCGAATTATGTAAGATATCAAATAATCCGAAAAAAGTGTTAAATCGCATACCGTGTAAGTAAGTGCATACCAAATTTCCGAAAATATCAATTAAATCTTAATTGTTTCTTCTAAATTAATTTAGTAAAGAAGAAAATTATGAATTTAAATTCTAAGTTCCTTCTAATATTTCAAAAAACTAAAAATTAAATGTTGGTACAGGTAATTCTTGCACAACTCTACATTTGTAGTACATAGGACGCAAGTAGTTAAGAATACCCGCACGTTGCAGATTGGCCGACACTTTTGTCTGGATCGGGGTCTTGAATAGCGCGATAGTCGGCCGATATCGTCTTGTCAGTCGGCGGACGGAAGCATATAACGATTTTCCCCAAAATATTTTTACTTTTCACCATATTAGTAAGAAGAATAGTACTGAAGTAAAGATAGAGAATAGTACCGCGTTAATACTTGGAAAACACTCTTTTCCTATTTTTTAAATTATGTTTTCTTTTCCTTTAAGTATGTACTTAATGATATTTGGAATTGTCGGTTGAAGAGAAGATACAAAATCGTTGTAGAATGTAAGTACCTATATGAGTCCTCGTGGTGATCAGTAGCCGGAGGGTGTGCACATTCATTTAGCACGCCATACTTATTGCCCTATTTTTAATCAAATAGTAATTGCAAAGCCGTTTGGATAGTTTCCTTGGTAATTTTTAAGCGGTCGGTGAGGATACTCCGATGTAGCCCTCATAAAAATTGCCAAACGAGCCTCACTTACCCTCCGATTAATAATCTTTAGTGTGCGGTCTCTCTAATCCACCCATATAAATCTTATCTAAATTTGTTTATTTTAGATATACATAACAAATTTCTCGCGAATTTAATAATATTGGTTCAGAAATAAACTAAACCAATATCTGTCATTTCCATTTGGGGCCACTAGTTCTCGTCACTTTACTGAAGCGCCATACGGAAGTTTAACCTACTTTTACTCTAAATTTTTCGATGATACGAGGGCGGATTGAAAATGAAGCTACCTAAGTAGGAAAACAAAATTTTTTTTTGCCAAAAACCATTTATTTCTCAACATAGTCTCCATTTAATTCGACACACTTAGTAAGACGATATTCCAACTTTTTTATACCATCTGAATAATACGATTTCGGGAACCCCTCAAAATACGCGTTAGTTTCGATAATCACTTCTTCGTTTGAGATGAATCTTTGTCCTGCGAGCCATTTTTTCAAGTTTGGAAACAGGAAAAAGTCACTAGGAGCTAAATCTGGACTATAAGGTGGATGATCAACCAATTCGAAGTGTATTTCACGTAATTTTAGCATCGTATCTAATGCTGTGTGAACCGGTGCGTTGTCTTGAAGAAAGAGCATTTTTTTCTTCTTTAAATGTGGTCATTTTTCTTTGATTGCATCAACCAATTGATCCAATAATGCACGATAATACTTTCCTGTGATTGTGGATCCTTTTTCAAGATAATCGATGAGCAATATTTCGTGTGCATCCCAAAATATAGTGGCCATAACCTTGCCAGCCGATTTCACTGCCTTTGCCTTCTTCGGAGCACTTCCACCAGCTTCCACCCATTGTTTCGATTGATTTTTGGTTTCAGGTGTGTAGTGGTGGACCCACGTTTCATCAACAGTAATTAATCGACGCCAAAAATCAACAGAATTACGCTTTATCATGTCCAAACACCGCTGTGAAGTGGTCTGTCGAACTCGTTTTGTTCGACACTGAGCAAACGCGGCACCCATCTTGCCGATAGCTTTTTCATATGCAAATGTTCATGCAAAATGTTGAACACACGTTCATATGATATGTTTACCATTTCAACAATCTCACGCAACTTGACTCGGCGATCATTCATAACGATATCGAGGATTTTCTTGATATTTTCTTCAGTAACCACCTCTTTTGGCCTTCCTGTTGATGGTATTGTTGCAGTGCTTCTTCGGCCGCGTTTAAATTCAGCAATCCAATATTTTACCATGTAATCTGACGGAGCAGACTCACCGTAATGTTTATCGAGCTTTTCTTTTGTCTCTTTCGCCGTTTTCCCTTTCAAATAATAGTGTTTAATCACTGCACGAAATTCGTTTTTTTCCATTTTTCAAGAAACATAAAAGTTGCTTGCTTCAAACGACTACAACAAATAAACTAATCGATGAATTTGGGTGAAATTTTAACAGCTGACGTTTGACAGATCGCAATTTCTAAAAAACAAAAAAAATTTGTGTCTGTGCTGCCATCTAGCGCTAGGTAGCTTCATTTTCAATCCGCCCTCGTATGTTTTGGATAGAACGGATTTAGTTCAATGTGTGCTAACCAACTACTATATATGGAATCCTAATCTATTTTTCCCCACCATTTTCCGAAAAAGTGACATGGTTTGGGTAAAACGGATCTATCAAATTCATGAACATTTTGAGTTTTCATTTTCCACGAATATTTTTATTTCTGAACGATTTGGGTAAAACGGATCTATCAAATTCATGAACATTTTGAGTTTTCATTTTCCACGAATATTTTTATTTCTGAACCCATTACTTAAGTAATAACTAGAACTCACATATATTGTAGAATTTAGCAAACTAAGCTTTTTTAAATTCAACTTTCTCAGGCAGTGTTGAATGCTTTTGTTTTCAATTATTTAGCCGAAACTTCTAATTTAATAAAAATAAGTATTTAAATTTGTAAATACATATAAATATAATATTAATAAATCTTTAATATTATATTTATATGTATTTACAAATTTAAATACTTATTTTTATTAAATTAGAAGTTTCGGCTAAATGACAAGGATTCATTTTTTATTTACCCAAACACATATGTACATTCGCACACCCACATTTGTCGTTATTGGTTTAGAACAGTTTAGGACAAACTTCTCATCCGTCTAACGTTATATAATGTCACACACGACAAACAGAACATTTTCTGAAAATTACTCAATAAATTTACCGTGCAGTGTTCATAATACGGTTTCTCTACCTATCGGATTTATAATTTATGAAAAACGAAAATCGTCAGACCATTACCTTCCGGATTTTATAATGGCGCAAAACCAATCTCGCATTTTTATATTTTATTATATTAGAGGCTTGGAGAAAATAATCAGAGAGTAAATTTGGTGAGAGAGTGAATTTTATTTTGCTGTTTTTCTTTTAAGTAAATGTTTTAGGGCTTTCACTGTAAGTACGGTATGAAAATGATTTATTTAAGAATAAGTACCACAAATAGAATTTTTCCGCATTAATCGTTTTTAAATTTTAGTTTATAAGACGCGATTGTGTAGAGTAGAATTGCGACGTTTCGTACTTGCGGCGGTAAATACTTATAACCAATTACAGTTTGCGTCGCATAAATTCATTGTTGCGTCGAACCATTGAATCGCTTTTCGCGAAATCCCGTGAAGACAACACTAAAAGTATAAACGAAAATGTTTCCACAACATCAAATTAAATTATGAAATATTAGATTCTTCAGCCAGTTAATTATTTTTTACGCGTATATAATTCGCTAGTACTTCAACTAAATGGTTGCTTTCTATATATAGAAAGTAATCAAAGGTGTAATTAGCTACTCAGTCGCTATGTTATAGATTTTAATTATTAAGGCTAAACTGTATAAAAAAAAATTAAACTTGCAAATATTATATAGTATACTTTTACTATATACTTTTATTGTTACATATAATCAACATTTTTTGTAATGAGTATACATATTTTTCTTGTACATGTATTCATATTGTCATCTAAAAGTCAACAACTTTGAGATTTAGATAGAAGATAGGCAGTTCATTTTTGGTGCTTGAGTGAACAAAGCGAAAAAATATAAAAAAAATTTAAAAACCAGTAAAAATATTTTTTTTGTATACTTAAATTAAATTAATAAAAATAAATGTTAACAAAAAAATTAAATAAAGTTATGCTGGAGAGTTTTATTAAAAAGTGTCTATGAACTTTCATACCAACTCACAACAGCTATAGCCTGATGAGATTGGCTGAAACTCAATTTTTCATAATTTTCATTCTGATCGAAACTGAAGTTTTCAAACTCTTGATAATTTCGCCCTTCGTAGCAAATTAAATTATATTCTTGGCTTATCTGGCTCAAGCCATAAAATAAATTTTTGAATTTACTTTTTTTAACTTGAAGGTTCTTCCCAATTTCACTATTACAATGAATAATTAATGTAAGTTATTTGTTTTACAAATATACTACATGGGCTGGAAGTTTCCTTTATTGATAATAAAATGCAACTTTTTTTGGCAATATTTTTATTTAACATAATACGAATTTATAACATTTCAATACCTGTCTTGTAAAAGGATTTTTCAAACACTTTAAAATATGCGTTTGCTTTGGCTATTGCTTCATCATTCAATGCAAATATTATGCCTGCAGTCATCTTTTTAATTACACCCCTGCTATTTTGGTGGGACTATTATAAAACAGCTGCCTAACCCACTAGTAAATTAACTGAAGCATAAATATTATAAATTTTTGATAAATAACAATTTAATTGTTTATTTATTTTTTAATTTTTAAAAGAGTGTTTTTTTAACTATTTACGCTATTTAGACCGCGTTCTAACATACGACTTATTTTTTGTAAACTGACTTATTTGAAAGTCTATTTGGGAGAGTTTCCACACAATTTATTGCAGAAATGCAATTCAAACAAGCGAATTAGAAAAAGTATATTACACGTCACATTTTATCTTGCTTATGTTTCTGTTGAATAGAATAGATAATAAAACACCTAATTGGTGTTTTTTTTATTTAAATAATTTTCTTGGCTTACAAAATTCCTCTCAAATATTACGGGCTAAAAAATTGAATAAATCTCGATCTGAATTGGACCGCTAAATAATTTATCCCATGTCGCTGAAGAAATGTCTGCCATCTGTCGCAGACATCAGGAATTTCAAATTAAATAACTACCAAATTTTGATTCAGAAAATAAGATCTTGTTTAATCTGAAACGACGAAAATTCCCGACAAACAAGGATATAAGTATGTATACGTTTTCAATATTTTGTAGGAATATTGGGTTAACTGCTTATAGTATTTGTTAGGCCCTCCTTTAGCTTCAATAGCTTTCTGGCAACGGAGAGCCATTCATTCCACCAAGCTTTGGGGGACAGTCCCCGCTAATTTTCCCCATTCAGTGGTAATCATTTGTTTTGCTCCTTCTTTTGAAGAAGGATTTCTTGTAGCAATTGTTCCTCTTTTCCATTCATAAAAGCTCTATCGGATTTTAATCCGATGATTGGGCAGCCCAGGGAAGCACTTTAATTTGATTATCTGTAAACCATTTCGTCACAACTTACGCAGTACGCTTGGGATCCCGGTCTTGCTGAAATATGAAGTTACCGAGCCGATCTAAACAATTTGTTTGCCTAAACATTAACATAAATATTTTTTTGATATACTTACTGTCATACTTCGACATTTTAATGTTATTTTTTTTTAACTTGTTGAAAAAAGGATTAATATGGTTAAACGTTATATACCAAAACTTATACAAACTTATTTTTTTTTAACAAATAATGATAATGAAACTGTTATATAATATAATTCATGTCAATTTGTGTGGTCATGGAAAATAATTAAAATACGCACTTATACCCTAGACAGACTACGTTTTAATAAAACCGATTTAGTGAATTTTTCGAGTTTAGTCGCAGTAAGTCAACCTAGATTTTAGCTAAACGCGATTTTTTTTTTGCATAAAGTAGTTACTTAGCACCTTTCCGAAAGTTATTCTTATTTTATAGTTATATACTTATTTGCCTCCATCTTAAATAAGTATGTAAAATCATCCGAATTGATTTCACTTACTTACTTCATATTTTGACAGCAACAAAAATAAAATTTGAACTATTGAATAATTTTTAATTAAATTTTTTATAAAACTTAATTACAACATAATATCACAATGTGTATGCAATGAAATTAGCAGAGTTTTGGTTTAGATTTTTTTTTTGTAAGAAAGGGATAGATGCTTACTTATTTTAAGTTACCTCGCTAACATATTTAAATAATTAAGTATGTCTGACTGAATTTCGGAAAGGGACTTAAACGAGTTTATCTAGATCGAATTTATTAAACTTCTGTCTGTCTAGGGTATTACGCAATATGAATTATTTTAAAGTTGACTAATTAATTCTCGCCTATTACTTGAGCCCAAACAACAACATATAAGAAACTAATTCTTCCTTAAGTAGATACTTTTGTGTATGTCAAGGCGCCGTAAACTGCTTATCCATTTCTAAATGAACTTATAAATACAAATACTTATATATAAATTATGTTAGCCGCAGAGCAAGGGCCATAACCAGTGTTACCACTTTGGATACAATTGTATCCATTTGATATATTTGCGTTCTCTCAGATACGTTTTTCTGCTGAAAAAGTATTAAAAATTTGGTGGTATAAGCCTCCTTAGTATAACCATCAATGAGATTTAAATTGGAAACATTTGGATTCCTCTCCCCTGATCAAACGGATACAAGCTCATTTTTTCGAGTGGTAACACTGGCCATAACGCGAATAGCCGGGCAAATCCATAATCAATAATGAAACAACACAAAATTATTCTAAGCGTCGATCCATTAATATACAGACAGCAAAACAAAAAAATTGGTAAAGCCTTCACGCTAATCATGTATTTATTTATTTTTCGAGTTGTTTTTGAATTATTGTTTTTTTATCTTTTCTTTATACATGTAAATTCTTATTACTGTTACTTGTTTTTAGTTAAATTATTTTTAGTTTTCTTTTTATTTTTTTTTTCTTGTTCGGCATTTTTGTCTGTAGTAGTACGTTTAAAATAAATATTCTTAATAATTACTGCATAAAAAGTATTTGGTTTATAGGTTCACATATTTGAAATTTTAACACGATTTTTCCGATTATATATTTACAATTAAAAATCTTACCTAACGTAATTACTTGGTTTATTGGGAAAATAATAAATTTGAAATTGGACTGAAGAGGACAGGACGTATATTTATGTATGAACATAAGATATTTGTTCTTTAAGAACAGCTTTTGAGAGATTTGATTTGACAGCTTATTAAATTTAAGCAAATATTAGGCCCGATTCAATGTAAATATTCTATTTCTACTAATATTCTCCGAAAAATTGATGTGATTTTCAAACAACTCATAAATTTATCAGAAAATTTTTTAAAGTTCATAGAATTTTCCCAGATGTAATAAAAATTTAGAAGGAAAGGCACCATTTACATTAAATCGGGGCCATTATAATGATTATTATGTTACGTATATAAAGTATCATTGTTTCTTTTTTTCTAGGTAAGTAAGCAAGCAAGCTCACTTTAAATGCAATTTTGTGTAATTATATTCGTGAGTAAGTATATTTAAATTTGGTAAAATAGTCACAAGAAACCGGTCAACGTTAGTCTGACCACTTTGGAAAAAACTGACGAAAATGTGAAATAACTTGAACCGTATTTTTTTTGTTTCCATACCATAGTCCTTTGATGCTGTCCGGTTCGCTGTTTCCTGTTTTACTTATTTTCCTTCATAGCCCAAATTTTCAAAGTGTTCATTATCAAAACCAGTTAACAGATTTTATTGGTCTGATCTAAGATATATCGTCTTTTTTTCATTTTTGTTTAAAGTTTATTTTAGAAACAAAAAAAAAATGGTTAACATAAAAAAAAAATGGTTAACATTCCATTTTTAAAATAAGATAATTTCAATATATCAGGATCTGAATATTTTAAATAAAATATATATTTAAATAAGTATCAAGAAAATTTAATTTTCCTCTAGATAATTGTATGGTAAATATACTTACTTAACACTTAAATGGCCGACATTGCATTTATGCAATCCTCCCTAGTGCATATATGTTTTACTCAAGATGTATAGAAAATAAAGGTACTTTTTCCCGTGTTTCCCGAGTTTTTATACGTTTTATTATTTCTTAACATTACTAAATTTAGTAAGGTTACGTTCGGCAGGAAGTTAAAAAGCCCGCGGTTTAAGTGTTAGTTTTTTTTTAATTCCTGGATTGACTTCTAATTCACCCTTTTTCGAATATAGTATGTACAAGTAAAACAAGTTCTTATTTTAGAACAGGTGTCATTCGAAGCAAGGTTAAGAGAGAGAGAGAGTTAAGTTAATATTATCACCTGAAAATCAAAAGGAAATCGTAAAACTATCTTATCATAAAAGTACGAAACAGTAATAACTAAAGTTTTTCGGACTCAGATATTTGTGTCTGCAAACAAGGAAGTTATCGAAATCTTATTTCTTAGACTAAGTATATGCGCTAATCCAACCACATTTAAACGATGTTCAGTCCGCCCGGCGGTTCAATTCTCGTTCTATGAAAAATAGAATGAAAAAATCGTTTGATTTGGTTTCCATCACATCTTTTTCATTTGTATTATTCACGCAACAGCAATATGCGACTCCCGAAAAAATTGGCGAATAAAACGCTGAATAAATTATTTTCATAATACACCGTCACACTGCAAATACAGGTTGCTTGAAAAGTTTCTAGCCTAAAAATCCCATCGCGGAAACGTGATTCCGAAAGATCTGCAAAATGACCGTTTACGGCTGCTGTAGCTTCTTCATCCTACGAAAAATGATTTCCACGAAAGATATGTTGTAGGTTTCGGAACAGGTAGAAATCACTGGGAGCGAAATTTGCCCAAAACGATGAGCCAAAACGATCTAAATTGCGCTGAGAAATTAGCTTGGGATCGAGGTTTGTTTGAATTGTCAACATATGCGGCACCACTTTTCAAAAAAACATTTTGGTATGTAATTATTCATGAAAAATATGTCGTAATCGTCCATCTGAGCCTGAGGTACCGATATGGTGTCAATTATTTCACGCGTAGTCAGACTTGGACCTTACGAACAATAACTTGCATTTGTTTAATGATTTCTGATGTTGATGTAGTTTTTCGACGTCCACTTCGTCCGGCGTCTTCAATGCTTGTACATAGTGAATTAAACCTAAACATAATTTACGTATTCATTCGATTTTTGGTACGGTGTTGGTCTTTTTTGAGAAAATGATTTGGTTCTGGGCTTCTGGCTCATGCAAAAATTTCGTTGGGTTAGTGGTTTTTCTGGCTAGGTTCAAAACGGGTTTCCTTTTTCGACAAGTATCAAGAAGGTTAAGTATATTAAAATTTAGAAATTTCATGATTGATGAACTTATCCTTGAAAACTCTGTTAATTATTTTTCAAAGGATTACGAAATTGTCGAGGAATTTGATTGGCTTGACTGTTATTTTATCACATAATAATTAGAAATTATGTATATGGAAAATACATAAAGTTACTTTTGTTATTCAGTTTACAATAGGTAGTTTTATTAAGGTAAATTATTAGCCTAAAGAAAATAGTCCAATAAAATTGCCATCAAAAATAGCGAAATGAGAAATTTAGGGAAAACGCAATATTATGATTGATTATTATGGATTTTTGGGCGTAGATTATGGGAAAAATATCTCGCACTCGCGAGAGCCGTTGCGTCACCCCTAAAAATGGGATTAAAATGCGAAACATTCGTCTTTTACTTGTTTTATTATTTTAGCTCAAAAACTAAATGAACATTTTTGATTTTTACTTAGGCGCTTACACACAAATTGACGTTTACTATTTAAATCAAAATTTTTTTATAGGTATTTTATGGAAAATATACTCATCCCCGCCATTCTTTAATTTCACACGTTTTCTACGAATTTATTGATTGCTGCTCCTATATCTCGTACATGTACTTATAAATATTCTACAATTCAATCCGTGTTGACAGTCGAAGTTTTCATGCTGAACTTGACTAGATCTAAGAGAATGTGAAAGCTTTGTAATTCTTCAAGTATTTCATGGGGGGAAAAAGTGAAAATACTTTACATCGTTTATTCCCTTTCACATTTCAAATCTTAATTTATAATAGATCATCTGTTTTATGTTAATTGGCCAATATTTAACCTCAAATCTAAAGCAAAATACAATTTTCCTATCACAAATATAAAATATCAATCATCCATTCAAAAGTAAAAATATTAATACATAAATCAATTAATGTAAAGACTAATTGTGTGAAAACTAATTTTCATATCATATTAAACATTATCTTTGCTTGTATTTTTCTATCTTGTTTTTTGGTGTGTTTTTTTTAATAGGGCAAACTGGCACACCCTGTGCATATATATGTACAATAAACTTACATATTCAATTTTTACCTCGCATGCGCGTGTTAATGTTATGTACATAAAATATTAAGATATGATTTTTTACATATGGTATATGTTGGTAACCGAAAGAATATGATCATGTTTGTATAAAATGTGAATTAACATTTAACAAAATAAATTTTACGGGTGACCATATTTTATCTTAATTACACACGGATATTCATTAAATATTATTATTTGGTGCCAATTTCGTATAAGTATTAGTACTTTTCTTTTTTCGAATAAGACATAATTCAACTAACAGGTTCATTAACTTTATGTTAATCACGTACTCATAAGTACATAGCAAGATTTTTAATCTAATTTTAAAAATCTAAGTAGTAATATAAAATAAAATATTTTACCGCAAGCAATTTTACCGCTTTTACTAAATTATTATTTGTCATTTTAAAATTTGTAATTATAACCTTTAACTCAAATATTTACACGTCAACAGTGTATCTTTGACATGTTCATTTGTATTATAATAGAAACGAAGAATTCACGGCAACGTTAAAAGTTACCTTTGTAGCTGAAACTTAATAATAAGTAAATTCTAAATAATCTTAGGGAATCTAATTTTGGTTGATACAGTCAAATTTTGTTTAATTTTGTTTTAAGTTGTTCTCTTACGGTAAGTTCCGCAAGAAACTATCTCAAAGAAAGCAATAAATAAACTAATTGATATTTATTTCTCATAATATACATTAAAACTAATTTCGCAATTATCTTAATATGTAATCCAGTCGCCATTGTTGTCTATTATAGACTGACATCTCCTATTACAACTTTCAATTAATTTGGCCGCGTATTCTGGAGTAAAGTCTTTCCAGTGTTTTTGAGAACTCGAAAAATTTGCTGTTGGGTTGTTAATCTTTTTCCTCTAAGCTTTTTCTTCATAAGATCGCAGACGTTTTCGATCGCATTAGCAACTGGACTCTGTGACGGCTAATTCAAAGTTTGAATGCCATTTTGCTCTTTCCACTGGGTGCAATAGCGACTCCGATGTTTAGGGTCGCCATCTTTTCAGATATTTTGGTGTATTTTGCTACCTGCTTGCTTTGGGATGAGTAACTAAGAAAACCACTTCAAAACGCTATTTATACTGGAACTCATTTTAGTATTTTTGTTTTGTTTTGCAAGCGAATACGGACGTGCTATGAAAAAAAGTCACATTTGCCTTTTTGTAGTTTTGAGTAATTACAATTTTTCTCTGTTTGTTTGCCGTGTCTTACTATTGACTGAAATTGACTACTAAATAACGCGATTTTATGGCATTTAATGAAGGATATTTGGCGTTTTTAAGCATCTCCCGCTCTCTACCAACAGTAGGCAAAAGTTGCGTTTAAGCGTCTCCCATAAACAACATGTTAATAGTAAAAAATAAATAAAAAATGTCTTACGCTAAAAGTGAACTTTTAATGAAAATGGACTAAAAAGTAAAAAAATAGCCTTTTTTTGAACAAGAATTTTACCTTCACCATCTTTCACTAAAAACTGAAAGTGGGTGGTGCAATCAATATTTACAACTTTAATTGCGCAGGTGCATCAAACTGATGTTATCATCTAAATAAAATACTTCACATAGAGAAATAATTCGTGGGTTTTTGACAAGTTTTATTTTCGCAGTCATCAAACCAGCAGGACTATTTGAGAATTCGATTCGAACGTGATCGAGTCTTCGATGTATAAGATTCATATTTGATTTAAATAAGAAACGAATGAATCTGATTCAATTTAAATAGGAATCTAATAAATCGAAGCGGGAAAAATCTTCGAGACATTCCAGCTAAAGGAAGACGAAATTAATTACGACGCAGTGGTAAAAAAGTTTGCCGAGCATTTTACACCAAAGAAGAACTTCACGTATGAACGGTATGTGTTTAATAAAATGTCGCAAGCACAGAACGAAAATTTTGATGAATTCTATACAAGAATCAAAAGTCAGCTCGATCACGTTCAAATCGTATTCCGAAATAGCCCCCCAGAATTGCATTTTCTAAGTTTTTATATCTTTAGGTTTTTTAAACAAATAAAATCCATATGAGAAATCCGTCATCGAAGCGGAATTTGCCTCGACCTTGTGCAAATATCACATGGTTGCGAAAATAATGTGGCCTTTTCGTATTGCCGTAACTTTTGATATAGCTGTCCTTTTCCTTCCGTGTTTTGTTTTTTATATTCGTGATTTGTTTTAAACGCATTACAAGTTGCATCGTAGTTTCCCATTAGTTATCAAAATGACACCAACAAGGAAAGATGTGCGCAAAAAAATGTTTGTACAATTAGCTAGTGATTGCAAAAATCTGTAATACAAGTATTAGAACAGTCCAAAGAAGCTTGAAAAGATTTCGTGAGGAAGGCACTGTTAATCAAACACCGAGACCTTGTCGTCCGAGTGGTGTGATGAACAAAATAATTGCCAATAAAGTTGTTCGTCTTTATACAAATAATCCGTCACTATCGGCCAATGAATTTGCGAAGAAAGTTGGTGTTTGTAAAAGTACTGTTATAAAAATGAAAAAAATCGAAATTTAGAAACCAAAAAGAAGGAGAAAGTACCTCTTTGTGATAAGAAGCAACAAAAAACAACAAAAATAAGGACCAGAAAGCTATATAATGAGTATCTAACAAACTTTCAACGATGCATATTAATGGCTGACGAAAGCTATGGGGATTCCTATTCGGGTAAGGCGATGGACTTTTATGAAAGTAACAATATTCGAGTCGTACCTAAAAGTTACAACCCGCTAAACTGTCCGCAACTTCGCCCAATTTAAACATATTGGACCAAAATAAAAGGATTTTTACGGAAGAAAGGTAGAATGACTAGAACAATAAAAGAATTCTTGGTGTGCAGACTTTAATGCGGAGAGTTTCGAAAAAAGTGCGGGAGTTATACCGGAGTTCAGATTAGAATTATAAAATGTATTTTTTTTTTAAGTTGAATCTGTATACAAACACTGAATTAAATTATTTTTTTTTTAAATCATAATTAACTGTTTTTTTTATTTTCGAACAGGCGTCATTATTTTCGCGACCATGTGATATTAACAACGCATATGACTCCTTCAAAATTTCATGGCAATGTGATATTGTAAATGTCGTTATTTCCATCAGTAGATTTTTGATGCCAACATGTTGGAAAACCTGAATGCACCCAATTACGTACAATTTATACTTATCTTAATGTATCAGGCTGTATTATTTAATTAGACAAAATCATTGCCTTTAAAAACATTAAAAACAATTTATTTATTTATATTAAATTTATTTGTCACTATAACAATTTTGACATTAGTGTTTTGATTTTAAATTATTTATGTAGTCCTAACCTTTTCGATTAATTATTATTGTAAATAATTATAGTTAAGCAGGAATCAACTTAATTACAGCAATTAGCAATTATTGAAATGGTAGATGGCGATATGATTTGTAGAACAATAAAATTTATTTGTATAACAATTTTTTTTATATAAAAAGGGGTAACAAAATATTCGAGAAATATTCTAAATAAAAAATTTAGATAATAAAATACAGTGAACAAACATTTTGAGGAAATACAGCGAACACAAACATACAGTGAATAAAACAGTGATTGAAAACAAACAAACAGTAATTTTATTTAACATACCGGAACTAATTGGATACAAGAAAAGCCATTTCGAATTATATTGACCTATGCCTTAGCCTATGCCATTGTGGACCAGAGAAAATTACACACACGATTATTTGGATCTGCGCCTTCATATTGGACACGGAGAACATACATAGAACTAATTTAACCAGCGTTTTACAACGGAAAAGAGATACAAACAATTCTACCTTCCCAATATAACATACAGTGGAACTTCGCTTAACGAGCCCCTTGCATAACGAGTAAAACAAATTGTAAAAAAATGATTCGCTTAGTGAGCGTCGTTTCTCAAAACGAGTGACACGAGAAGAGGGATTTTCGTAAGCATCGGTTTCTTTGCAGGTTTATAAGCTTTGAAATTATTTTTTATAGCTAAGTAGTCTGCGGACTATGCTGTCATGGACATTTAAATTTAAAGATTTCACGATATTTTTTAGAATACACGAAGGAATTGTTTTAAATTAATTTAAAAATTCTTCTGTCCATCTTGCATGAAATTTGTCTGGGTCGGGCAACTAAATGCAATATCGTGACATCTTTTGCTGTCTTATATTTGTTAATAAGACGATATGGTTTTGATTTGTGTATGTTATATCAAATTACCTGCAAATTGGTTTTGACCAGAAAATCAATTGTTTATCTAAATAGAGGGAGCTATGCTAAAGTACGTATTTTAGTGCTGTTTTCATTTAGAATCAATAAACTAATACTAACTGACTTTTTATGTTTTCAAAATAACATACGTTTTACTGGATATCGTACGTGTGACACCATACAAACTTATTACTATTGCTATTACTACTATTGCGAACATTTCTTAATTCTTTAATCAAATTGAAATGAAATAATTACCGTTATACAAGTGCAAAAAGAAATGAAAAATTCTGTCAAAGTCTAATGTTAAAATGTTTCTTTTTCTCAACAATATAGCTGTTATCATCTATCGATTCCACTTTTCAAGTGTGCGGTTTATCTTTTTGTGGAATTCCCGATATATAGAGTGAAAATTGTTGCACAATCAGTCCAGTCGTCGCGGCCTGATGAGATGATTGTTTTTTTTATAATCATAAGCTCATCAGTTCGAAACTTGATTGAAATATTAACTTCAAATAAATTTTTTTCGACCTTGACCTAAAAATGACGTTTTGAAAGTGAGGTTCAAGGTGATAATCCAAGGTCTACATTATTCCTCGTTGAAAATTATGTACCTAAGACTAACCTTGGTAATTTTTTTTTTTTTTTGACTGAACTCCGCGAGATTTATAGGGGTTTCCATGGTCATGCTGGTTGGTCATTTATCTATCTTTCGATGGTTTTTGCCCAAAGGCCTGTTTAGTGACCGAATTTTGCGAACGAGGAACGTGCTTAAGCCATCTAGCCTTGATAATTTTATGTATAATAGAAATTTACCAAAGTGAAAATGACGACGATTCATTGTTGTGAAAATTTATGTAGGTGCGAAAATAATATTGATTTATATCACAAATCGTACAATCGAGTGTATAATATGAGAAATCAATATATAAATTTTCTATGAAATAAGGGCGACTTCAATATTAAATTCATCGAAAAAATAAAGTGCGAAGAATAAACGAAATCGGAAATTTCATTTGAAGCCGGCAACAACCAACGTATGTGGTACCCGAGAAATTAAGAACTAAAGGAACTATTTCAAAGAGTATAAACACTTTTCAAGTTGATAGATGAAAACACCAACATTTACGCAATGTAAAAAGGAAGTTCGGCCAATGCATGTAGAATAAATAAATGAACTTTTTGGAATACATTTATTCATTGGATATATCAATAAGCTTAATAATTGTATGAGTATACAAACAACGATCCAAGCAACAAAAAATTAGGCCACAAAGCCATAAATGTTGTTTTAATACTTATTTTACGTCCTTCACTCTTTTGGAAATTCTTTAAAAAAATTATTAAATGTTACTTCTGGCATACCGCCAGAATTATTCCCTTTATAAACCTGTTTTCGTAGAAGATAAAGACTTTAAAAACTTAGACGTGCATCTTTTAAAGAGGATCGCAACTCGCGGGCAAAATTTAGTTTTATTAAAATGGCTAGACAAGAGGATGAGTATTGCTAAGAAATGAGATATTAATTCATAAATGCTATATTTAAAGTAAATTTTTACAAAAGAAGTTTGGATTTAGTATGTCTACTTTATCGCACATTCGACCGGACGTGGTTAATTCGGCTTTGGTTCGTCTTTCATTTTTCAACTGGTCCTGTGGTAAAAGCAAAGATCCATGTCTCATCACTAGTAATTATGCATTTCAGAATGTCATAGTCACCCAAAGAAAGCACGAAGAATTTTCTCAAAAAAGTTCAGTGTTTTCGGAATTACACGAGAAGACATGCAAGGTAAGCCTACATTGTTCTTCAAAATTTATTTAAGTGATCCAAATGATATTCCATTAATATCTACAATGTCTCTAATACTTAATCGGCGAAAACTTAATACAAAATCTTTGATTTTGGTAATATTTTTTTTATTGGTTGACAGAAGGTTGATATATTAGTACATTATATAACACTGATCAAAAAGTAAGTAAGAATTTTTAAATAAAACACAAACTGCTTATTATTCTTTCAAATTTGTTTCTTTCCCTTCAAAGTAATCCACTTCCGATAGAATACACTTATGCGAACGGTGAATCGAAGATTTTTTGAGCACTAAATCTTTGACTTCCTTGACATGGAGAATATCAGTAGACGTCGAAGGACGGCAAAGAGATTCATCGTCTTCAACGCTTTCTCTCGCTTCTTTGAACAACTTATACAATCAAAAACACTCGGTCTGGATAGTGCATTGTCACCAAAAGCCTTTTGCAATATTTCCAACGTTTTGGAAGCCGAAGTTCCACTTTTGAAGCACAATTTGATGCAACTTTTTTGCTGAATTTTAAAAAAAATTTAATAATCCACTTTTTTAGAAGAAAGTAAACAAGCGTATCTCATTAACTAAAGATATTAAGACGAAATTTTACACAAATGTCTGTCAGGGTGTTACCAACCTAAGAAAACTACTCGTTTGGAAAAGCCCGCCCGATTTAAATGGAAAGGTCTTCCTAATTTTTGATTTCAGTAGTATAACAGGTATGCATAATAACTTAAACATTAATTTATTTTTAATACATGATGGTATTTTTGACGATATTTTAGATCTTTAATTAAAAGAAAATTTGAGATTACTTATTTATAAGAGAAACTCTGGCATTTAATTAATCATATTATTTTATTTTTTAGTAACTATCCACGTGCATATAAAATATATAATATAAAGGTGGATTTAATCTCCTTTCAATTCCTATATGAGTATTTATATATCCGTTCCTTTCCGTTTCTACACGCACCGACACAGATAAATATTGCTGAAGAATGTATAAATTGGTGATGTCTGACGGATAGTATAATTGATGATGTGTAACACGATACGATACGTGTAGGAACTGAAAAGAATGGGTAATATAAATCCACCTTAATTCGTGTCTTTCTAACTTATAAGAGAGTCTTTTTCTGATTTTTGCAATTTAAGATTTCTGTTATGAAAATTTTGTATGTGGTTTTTGGAATCGTGCGTACTTACTCGTATAAAATAATTTTTTTTTTTAAATAAAATTTCAATTTCTAAAACAATTTAACTACGAATAAAAACAAAGCATTTTTTAATGTGTAAGTGTAAGTACTTAATTAAGTACGTAAAAAAGAACAAACTCATTAAATTATTCATTCTAAAACAATTTTTTATAGTTGTTTTTTTAATGTGGTTGGGCTTGGGGTGTTAACCAAACCTAAACTTGATGAATCTTATATTTTGATTATTTCATTTGAATAAGCTGTTAAATTACTTTACTTAAAAATAAAAATCTATTTAATCTTCAACTAAATTTTAATTTTGTTATCTATTGAATTTCTAAATTTCTTGACGAACACGATGATATTTGTATTATATATAAATCTATTTATAGTACTTAGTATTTGATAATTATTTTTTATAATTACTATTTACATTCCTTATTATACATATTATTTGATCGAAATATAAAATTGGTATTTACTTGCATGTTTATTAAGTGTAATAGTAAATAAGTTGAACAAAGTTGGATGTTAAAGAAGGTTAAAGCTGTGAAAGAAATTCACAAATTTTGCACGTAGTTAGATTTATAAATTAAACTTTGATACTTGAAATTTATGTGAGTCATTTTTATGTATTAGTTTTTAGCGAAATTTCGATATTTTATCAACCGCGTGTTATTGGTACGAATATTAAAAAATATACTGGGATCCGTGAAGATTAATCTGCGTTGGATTTTGAACCATTTGCAAGATGTTATAGAAACTTAATAAACACATATATATAAGTAGAAAGATTTAAGATAACAAGTTTATTATTGTAAAATACGTTATATCCAGCCGGTAGCTTACTGTGCAATGACCATCAATATTCTATCCTATCTTGTTGGGTATGCGACAACTACATATTTATATTTCAAATTTCAAAAACAAAACAATAATGTAGTATACAAAAAAATATATAAACATTTTTTAGTTTATTTGATTTTGGGTTGAAACCAATGTTCTTCTACCTGTTTGCGATGAGGTTACTCCATTACTCAACTTTCAGCGTAGCGTACGAAACAAATCTTTCTTCGTCGAAACTAAACTGAACTAAGCAAATGATAACTGATGTCGTTTTCAAGTTATTAACTACTCTACTCTAAAGCTACTCAAAATTGACGAATTAGCAAACTACTATACACTAACATGTAACATGTCAAATACTTTCGTTTTGACATCCTTTCTAGTATTTCTCTACGCAACAGGCTAATCAAATCCAAATGTAAATGGTCGAATCGCCCTTTCGTAATATCGAATCGACCAAATTCTGTTGTAATCAGTCGAATAACTTTTGATTTATGGCACATAGCTTGGCCCATCCTTACAGTCCTTCTTCATTTTTTTGGCCAGAAATATTTGTTTTAACAAGTTTCCGAGATACACGAACGCCGGTATGTGAAATATATAAGTATCGTGAAGTTTATCCAACAACTGTTGTTTGGCTATACTTTTAAAGTACTTAAGGACCACTCGATCCAGCTTATATTTCAGAGAAAACATCAACACCGCAAAACACAATAGTATAAGTATAAGCTCAAATTTGGCTTTTGATTTATTGTTATTAGAATTAGATAATTCTGACTTCTGAGTGGACTTACTATTTTTCTCGTCTCATTGCGATAATACGCCAGCAACAATGTTTTATCTCTTGTCTCGGGCTTAGTTCTGTTATCGAATAGATTGCTTTTGTTAAAGGGGTTGTGGTCTGGGAATATTATGATTTGTCGAACCTCTGTAAAATATCTGTAGTGCATAACAAGAATACCGCAATATGACGTCTTATTTAATTTACGTGTCTCTTGTCCGTTAATCAATATGTTTTGTCGGTATTAGTCATAAGCCTTTAGTAATACTCCAAACTAACTGAAAAATATAAAAACTACGATCAACAACGGTTGCTCGTGCCAATAGACGGATTTATTAGTATCGTTTAACAAGAATTTGAACAATTTTTGAGGTCTACATGTCTTGTATATGTCCTGCAGAAGTAAAGCTATCAACAACAAATTTATCATTTTCTGTTTTTACTTATGTCATTTTAGCAATTTGTTGCTGTGTACTTTATAACATTAGTTATTTTGTTCTAGGCAGGTTTACCGAATAGATGTACTTAATGAGATTTTACTAACTAATCGTTTTATATTAATTATAAAACTAAATTATGACTGACAGTTATTAATTATTCTTTTACTTTTTATTTCTTTTTAGGTAAGTTCAAGATACTCAATTACATTTGTCAAACAACACGTTAACACGTTCACTTGTAAGTAACATAATTATGTTTATCAATTGATAAGCGCAAAATTACAACCACCAATTTGACTTTATGTTATAAGTCCATCCTTCTTATCGTTCAGCGGTCATAATAAAATGTGAATACCTCACAGAATTCCGAAGATTAAAAAGAGAAAACTATTCATACAAATTCTTTATTTTCTCTAATCGACGAAAGACCGCTAATAATAATTATTTTGTTTTTCTGTTCCAGATACGGAAATGTTAAGAGCTATAGCATGGCGCATAAAGGTTAGAATTCAGTCCCATTCAGTGCACTTGTTGATGTTGTTGATTAGTAAACAGTTAGATATTTACGCTTCTTGTTTACTTATTTACATTTTAGCTTGTATTAATTGCAAGTGTGTTTACATGATGCTAAATTTGAGTGATTTATCATTTTCATGTACATCACTCTAATATTTCTCTAAAAGAAAGTTGGAAAATTTAGCATACTTGTTCACAAATATATCTGTAAATTATATTTTATTTTGTATTGAATTTTATATAAGCTTAATGTGGTTGCGCTTTTATTTAAACTATATCATGACTTACTTTTGAGTATTCTTAGATAATCTAAATTCACCCTTTATGTCTAAATGTACTGTTCGTTACACATTTTGTATATTCACATTCCAAAGAATACTGTTCAAAATTATAAATTGCATCCAATATTTTATTTACATACATACATATAGCAATATCGGACAAGCATTTCATGGATTTACATTATATTTGTAGCACATTATAAGCGGCATTATTTAATACTTTATGTTTAATCATTTAATGTTTTGTATAGTTTATAATTTTGAGTTTTTTTTTTTTTAAATGCAGCATAGAGATTTTAATTATTCTTCATTTCTACTTTTAGAGTCAACAAAGCGTAAACAGTGTAAAATATTTTAGAAGAATGTAAGTAGCATGACTAAACGAAAAATATTTCATTTACCTGTTGCGGGACTCTATACAAAATTATAAGCTATCTTTGTTTATAAAAAAAATAAAAATAAAAAAAATTATAATGATTTTCTTGTTAAAAATTTTAATGGGTCGATAGTTAGGGTCCTAAATTAGTGATACTTCAATTATAGAGATTATTCCGAGAATTTACAAATTTTATATTTTTGACTGGTTTAATTTGGTTGATATCCGGTGGATATTTTTTCAAATTCATTTTTAATTTTAATTAATCCAACATAATAACATTGACAAAGTAAAGCGAGTAATGATAACTCGTTTTATCAGATGAAGCAAATGTCATTTGGTTGCTAAATATAAAATTACGGTGCAGTTAGTGATTGGTTCAACCTGATTTTTTCTAAAATTTCAAAATTACAATACTTACATATTTTTTTTAAATAAAATGTAAACAGAATTTTGGAAACTGTTTGGTAGCTTAGTTGAAACTTTTGAAGTGACTAAATTACAGCTAATACAACATGAGTTTCTTATCCTTGAAACGTAACTATGAATATTTATTGCTTTACTACAAGCAATATAATTAACGATATGACACAACAAAAGCTTAATCTTAATATAAACAGTAATATGTACTTAAGTATAACATTTATTTTAAGTGAACCTTAATAGTAATTTATGAACACGAGTACTTCATTCAACATTATTTAGAGTACTCAAATAACGATATTTATATCTTCGGTAATTTTTGTCGTTTGTAATTATCAAATGAGGCATTTTTCTAGTTTGTTAAAGTTGAAATGTAAGTACTTATGTAGTGAATTACACAAATGTTTTCAATAAAAGAGATAGAGCAAATTATTATTTAATCTTCTATTTGTTATCAAGTGTTTTAATGTTTGCTTAAGTCGACAAATATTAATTTATAACTCGAAATGTATTAAAAAATATCTATAACTTTTAAGCTAAGTGGATATGATAGAGGAAAACGGTAGAAAGAGTGAAAAATCTTGCGAGAGTCGTCTGAACATACGAAGTATGTTTAAAAATAACGGGAATTTTCGTTTTCTTCAATAGAATAACAAGGCGAGCACAACCTTCACATTCGACCATATTTGTCGAGCTTTTTTCCGACTTGGCGATCTTTGACGCACTTTATTCCACACTTTATTCTATTTTTATAGCAAAATTTAATACAAATTCTCTGATCCATCTTTTATAATCGCCGATCCATCTTTTATAATCGTCGATCATACTAAAACACATGTAACCTTTTTAACAGCTGACAACAGACTAAATATTCAATATGACTAATACTGTACAGATACTTTTCAGATATATTTACCAACAGAACAATGAAAAAATTGCGTGAACCGCACGAATTTATAAAATTGCCGTTACTTTTTCAACCCACCTCATATGTAATTGCTCTACCGGAGCCACTACACCATTTTTCTGTCGTGTAAACCTTCCTTTTGGTAGAGAACTCTTGCTCGCTACAAGGTTTCTACGCATCTAAGCTCTATTCAGCGCCTTAAATAATTTCCACTGCTAAAACAACCAAAAATGTCTATAGAATTAGAGGTTGTAGAGAACTCTCTTAAATACTCTCTACTGCCTCTGAAATACTCTCTACTGCCAAAATAGCTAAAAACGTCTATATAAGCCGTTCGCTCATACGACAGATAGGTACTAATAATGAAATGTACACTGCCATGTGTCAATGGTTTAGTGAGTTTTAAATATGTAATATTAAATCCTTTGAAAATCATCCATTTCGGTTATACGTATTCGAAAAATGCCAAAGTTTTTATTTGTTTTCCAGTGGTGCTGGTGCGGGAAATGCTTTGTACCAAATCCATTTTGAAGTATTTTTGTTGGTGTGCTACCAATTTTGAAATATTTTTGTTGGTGTGGTACTGATTTACCCGTTTGAAGAAATTATTTTTTTTTTCATATTCTTTAATAGAAAAAAATCAGGATTTTTTTTATGAAACCCGAAAGAATTCATTAGTGTGTCTAAATTTATCACATATTAGGTTTCCTAGTTACACTTACTTTTTATACGATGGGTGATCAAGAAATTCTTGATATGAAAGAATAAATGATAAACTTCCAACATGGCCCTTCAAGATACTCATATATAGAGACAGTGTAAAATTGAAAACATTGAAAAGGTATAAAAAATCGTAAGAATACTTGAATCGGTCTGTGCGAAAAGGTCACATCTACTGACTTTTAGAAATTCCGGTTTTCTTTCTACTGCACTCTAAAAGAATAAACTGACATTGCTAGTGCAAAAGGGAATACTTACAATAGTTCTAAACAGGTGTCACTTGCTACAACTTTTCGGCATTATTTGTGAAAAGGGTACATCTACAATCAAAGTGATCTTTTCCACTAGACTGCAATACATACAACATAAACATTATGTTAAACATTAAACATTATGTGTGGCAGTGGCGGAATATATCGTACATGGACGAAGAGCTAAAAAATATTCCGATAAACTCAAAGATATCAGAGAGCTGAATTGCGAAAATGTAATGGGAATTAGCATAGATTACTTGCCAAATTTACCATTGCCAGAGATTCCGGTTCAAGAAATTTTTTACGAAGGTGAAGCTCGGAAAGGCTCAAATGAAGTTTGTACTTTTATAAAAAATTACATCGAAAAAAATATTCCAAAGACGGTTGAAAAATTGTTCTTTTTTCAGATGGCTGCCCGAGCCGGGACAAAAATCATACAGTAGTCGGATTCTTACTAGCTCTCGTTTCTAACCAAAATTTCAAACGAATCCATCATATTTTGTCGTTTAGAGGTCATTCTTTTAATGATTGTGCAACTATCGAGCGCAAAGTTAAGAAGGACGATTAGATTTATGCACCAGCAGAAGTTTGATGTGATCGAAATATCTTATAATGACACTATTAATTTCAAAAGGTGATGGCCAAATTTCTATATGAAATCAGTTTTGTCAACTGCATCATATAGGGAAACAATGCTCGAGAATTGAAAAGGTAGTTTTTCAGGTGTCGCAAGAGATAGTTAAAACTTCGATGTTCATTGATGGAATTTCAACCTTGATGGAAAAATTGTCTTTAACAAAGCCATGAGCGGCACACCAGATCTTACCAATAAACCAAATTATAAAAGTTATAACTGGCGTTAGCCGTTAATGAAAGAACTTTCAATTTTTGCTTAATTTAAGTGTGTGTTGACGTGAAATTGACCATTCATTTATAGTAAACATCTTCGACGTTTCACACCTTGAAAATGATGGAATAAAACCATCGAAACGTCGGATGTTTTTTTTATTATAAATTAATCAAAAATAAATTAAATAACACTTTATGTTTTAAAACTAAATAAATTCTGTTTTTTATTATAATTAAACTTAAATAAACATAAAATAAAGTGTTTTTAATTTTTTTAAAGAAAACAAACAAGCATCTTAATAAAAATGCGCGTCTATTAAATTATAAATGCATTTTAATACTAAACAATTAATTTTAAAATCCATTCGTTTGCTCAAAATATTCAACGGAGTGAAATTAAAAAATTATAGACTCAATCGCTTGCACTTTTTTTATTTTTATTATTGAAGGGCCATGTGGGCGATAAGCCACCTCGCACTGCGATCTAAAAGATCTATTGTCCTGGATCGCTTGCACTTAAAAGGTGCCTTTTAAAAATAGTTTAATTTACATTTATTTTTTTTCATAATTTGCCTCACGTTTTTGAAACAAATTTCCCCTCACAATTAAAATATTTTTAATTTGTAGAAAAATTTTCAGAAGAGGCATCAAATTTATAAAATATAAACTAGAGTAATTTTTAGAAGGGGTACCAAATTCACAAAACAAAATTTCCTCACCTGTTTGCTGAATGTTTTACTCAATGTTTCAGTGTAATAAATGGAAAAAAAAATTTGAATTTTTTAAAATTTATTAGTTTTATCTTTGATTTTTTTTTTACACGTTTTATAACTAATTTATAACTACTGCCGTAGTTCCGAGGAGGAAGAGACAGTACTTCATCCTCTTTCCACCTGCTCTGGTCTGGCACGAAACAGACTAAAGTTTCTAGGGACACCTCTTTTCAAAGACCTGACGGACCTCTGTAGGATGGACGTCAGGAGTATCCAGCGCTTTGTTAACAGCTCAAAATGGTTCCAATGAGTTGAAGGAAACCATTATTCGTGGTATGGCTACGGACCATTTTTTGTATCTATGCCTGGCCCTAGTGGACCGCCACCCAAATCTAACCTAACCTAGCTAATTTATAAGTGGTGTGTTTGTTTTTATTACATAAAACATATGTGCAAATATTAGCATAATTGATCTCAATACTGCGATTATAAGCGCTAGGCTAGAATACCACGGCGTTAACATAACCACTGGCAGGCACAAAGAAGGCGTTAGTTTATGTCGGCTTAACAAAACTGAATTAATTATTAATTAAATCCGACGTTTTATTTTTACTCCTTCAAAATCATGGAATAACACCAACAAATCGAAACGTCGGAGGTGTTTTCAATTATAAATTAATAAAAACTAATTTAAATAAGACTTAAGTTAAATCTAAATAAATAAATTTTTTACAAACACTTTAGTTACATAATTTTTTTTTTGTTGCGATCATCTGTTCAATGCTTTTTATTTAAAAAAGTTCATAGGCGGGGACAATATTTTTCACTAAAATTCACTCGTATCTTTATAAAAACAATAAAATTTAACCATGGTCTTGACAGAAATAACAAATAAGCAAATTACAAGAACTTTTTTTCTCCAAAGTTAATTAACTGTAATATTTTAATAAATTTACAAACATAAATTCATTAATAATTTATTTAAGTATGCCATGGAAAAATGAGCAAAGATAAAATAAAAACAAAAACAAAAAATACCTTTTGACAGAAGTACTCTCCGTTGTTTAAAAATTGTCATTTTAAAATTTGGCAGTAATGTAAATTAACAGATCAAATTTCGGTGAGGAGTTCCTATACCAAACTCAACTCATGCAAAACAATTTGCACATTTCGATATGGCGTAAACCCTTGAAGAAGCAAAATACTTATTTGAGCTTTATCGACAAAAAGTATAGTTGAAAATTTGTGATATTCAATGCTATTACATCACTTTGACCTTGTTTCAATGAAAGCTTCAAACCGGCTTTAGTCGGAGTTAGTGTTCATGGAAACGAGGTTGGACGTTGGAGTTAGGTTTTTGTTGTCATTTTAAACTGAACGAAGCTAGTGGAATTGAGTAGAGTTCAAATCCAAAATGATGAGGCGAATATAAATTAAGTTTTATTATTAACGCCATAAAATAATATTACAATAATTAAATACAACAAAAAAATATTGACAACAAAAAAATATTGACAACAAAAAAATATTGACTGAAGTTGCAAAAATTACCTGTGGATGATCTTTACAAGATCGAAACTAGTTGTAATTTTAAATGAATAAAAATAAATAAATTCAAATATAAAATTTTGCTTTTTTTATTTTTAAGTAAGTGAAAACTGTTGGTGTTTTGTAATTGTACAAAATAGAATTAATTGTGAATTATTATAACTTTTGAAATTACGAGTTTAAGTTTATTCAAATAAGCATTTCATAATATAAATTTATAATCAACGTCTTCAAAAACTCCTTCCTTCCCGTAAAGTGTGAAGCAAGAATTAAATTTGGGTTAGGAAATATGGCAGCTGTGGAATCCGTGAAAATGGATATTTCTTGAAGTACCAAATTTCAAAATTTTACAACAAACTTTGTAAACTATAAAGACACTAATTATGAATTTATGGTCAAAATTTTTTAATTCTCAATGGTGGATCCAATATGGCTACTACAAAATACCAAAAAAATTTCGATAAAAATATATATACTTAAGGGTTTTTTTGAACAAAATTAATCTCAATATTTTAAAAAATGGTAATGTCAGCTATATTTCACTTTAAACGGACTAAATTTAATCCCCTATTTTTAGTTTAATTTTTTTACTTCCTTTGTAAATGAAAACATTCGCTTTCTCGTATAGTTACAAAGTAAACAAAAATTTGTATGTACCTTATTTTAAGCTTAGTAAAAATACATTCGATAATTAAGGCTCTTATTTATACAGCAGGCTCTGCTAAAATACACAAACGAAAAATTCAAGGCCACCTTAGCTTAAATGTGTGTGATTTATACTTACAGTTAGTGTCCGCAATGAATTTTCTTCATTGGAGAAAAAAAGCATGTGTTATTCGGATTAAAATAGACTTTGTTTAACTCACAATCTTTGCACTTGATTGCCTCTGCTGTGCTTCGCCTCGCATGCAAACATAATTGCTTAATCCTAATGAGACAATCACCCCTATTATGATTGACGAGTCGATCGACAATCGATACGACTCTGTGTTGTCTTTTCGTTTTTCATATTGTTAATATCAATATCAAATGAAAAAACAAAAATGCAAAAGAGTCGTTGTCGATCGACAATCAACACGACTCTCTCTCTCTCTCTGTCACCTTTTCCTTTGTCGTATTGTTTTTATCAAATGAAAAAACGAAAACGCTATACAGAGTCGTGACGATTGTCGACTCTTGAATCATAATAGGGGTGATTATTACACGAATTGTATTGGATTGTTTTTGTTTAATATAATGTAGCCTACTGATATGAAAAAAATTTAGAAAAAGGGGCAACAGAATCGTGGGCAAAATGCAGAATCATGCATGGTTTGCAGAATCATGCATGGTTTGCAGAATACATGTATGTTATTCCATATAAAATAGTGTATCCTAATTTCAACCACGCAGTATCCTGCATATCACTTTCCAGCATTAGTCGTTAAAATGCCAAATGTCGTTAAAATCATAATCGCTGTAAATCAAATGCACTGTACTAGTCGATGATTTTGATTCTATAGTTTTCCGTCATTTGATATTTAGTAGGTGTATTTATTTATTTCACTTATTAGTTTACTAGTTTTCGGCACACTCTATTTATAGCACCAGCTCATTCTTAATAGAGTGTACCAAAAGAGCTCGACAACTTAACAATAAAAAAAACAATTTCAGCCAGAAGCATCGCCAATCCCCAGCCTAACTTGAATTTTTGATAGAAACATGTTTACAGCATCACTTTTTATTGGTTTCGCTCGATCCTTCCTACAAAATCGTCAGAAAATAAACTTTGAATATCTTCCTCATCTGACATCACCTTTTCTGGAAATCTGTTGTCAGGATTATATCTGCGTGGCTCGATCAGTTGCGTTACAGCCAGGATCAACAACAAAGCTTCAACTTCGCCTGGATATTCCTTAAAACCATACAGCAACTGTTTCACTATCCTGATTCTGGCTCGATTAATTTGTGTCACCCAAATATTGTAATTGTGATTTTTTATTTTTCCAATTATGCCACTTGCTGAAAATCAATATTCCTTATAATATCTGGGCTCCATGTGACAATTTGTACAATTTTCTCGTGTATAATAATTTAGAAATAAAAAAAATTTGTAAAGAAATAAATTTCAAAGGGGGAAAAAACGTCCAACCAGCGTGAAAGTCAAAGATAACTTAGTGTACAGTCAAGACATAGCCAATTTAATATGGCGCGCTATAAGAACAATCAGCAACTTGTAATTATGCTAAAAACGAAGAAAATTAGCCATATATTACAGTTATTGAGGAAATTATGTATGTATGGTATTTTGCTATGCCTAAATAATGTGACTGCAAAACGAACATTTTACCGAATTGTTCATAATTTGGAAAATTCGTTTAGTGGCGATTAGGCGATCATCTGGCCGTGCAAATACTGCTCGGACAATCTGCGGCTGCAATTATTGGTAGTATTGCGGAAAGTTTTTATAGCCAAGTTGCCAAGCGGCAGTTATTTTCCTAACATGAACATACAGAAACTGATGTTTTACGAAGTTAAAGGGCAAAAACTTCATAAAACAACTTTCTCATTAAATCCCAGCTGGCACCAATCCACTAAACATTTTTGTTTAGAAACAATGTTCGATAATTCGCACGTTGCAATACACTAATAATATTTTACTTATCACTTGATTTTTTGCACTTGTTTTTCGAATTAGTGTTGCCACAGCGCGGGCAAATGAAACCATTGTACAACGTGAAAATCGTTTACAAATAGTTTCATTCGAATAGCGAATAAAAAAACGCATTAAATATTGGGTGCCCGACACTCGAAAATGTTTTATTTAAGAAACTCCACCCCTGCCCCGAACGGAACTTCTGCGATTATGCATTAATTCCATTGAAATTTGGTATCTGACTTAAGCAACATATTTGATGATCAATTAAGTGCAACATAAATGATGAATCAACCTTGCGAGTTTGATACTTCTCTAGAACAGATTTCACTACAAATCTTCTTTCTAACCAGTGGATGGTCTTCGCAAGTAAGCCAAATTTATATAGCATTTTTTTTTTATGAAATACTTAACATATTTCAAGGCTTATGTTCAGATTTTTTATTATAAATGGAAATGTTCTTGTTTTTCAAACTTTTTCATACTTCGCCCAGGTTTAATCGTTTTTGACTTGCAGCTGTATTCTGAAAAAAAGAAAAAAAACGTGACGTGTAACGCAATATTCCTTAATGTGAACGTTTCTTTTGTGTCAAATTCCTATTCCGATAAAACGTTTGAACATCGGAAATACATAAAAACCTGGAAAACGGAAAAAAATGTCCTGTCAAATTAAGCCATTTGACAACAATTTTATTAGTGTACAAGTCTGTTTGTAAATACTTACAACAAAATAAAATGTATCTTTCAGCGAACCGACGCCACACGGGAAGACTTCGAACACAAATGTTTATTGATTTTAAATTACACAACATATAGTGGTGGTTTCTTTCGATTAATTATAGTAATAACAACATTGCCAGATTGGCCAAACCATGCTCAGATTTCTTTTATATTTTTTAGCCATTAACATTATTCGTTTACTTAGTTCAATTCAAATCATCGCAGTACTTCCTTAATCCAATATTTGCTTGTCGCTGTTGCGCGCCGCTTTTTCTGTTGTCTGTTCATTAAATTACTATTAATTTAATGATTAAATTCTAAAACTTATCGGCAGCCAAATTATATTCGTTTTAATAATACAAAATAAAGAATTTTTTTGCTAAATTGCTTACTTCTTGTCATACAAGTGAAAAAACGTTTCAAAAACCCAACTAAAAATCGTGGGTTTTTTAACAACGGTTTAACAATGTACGTTTTTCTTCTCTCTTCGGTCAGAATAGGAAATAACGTTAAATTTGCGATTCACGTTTTTAACTGTCATAAAAAAAATGAAACACAAAGTTATGTTTTTCCTGAAAACAGCTGCTGGCTACTTATATTGAAGCATAAATTAAATCTTATTATAAAAAATTAAATTTTTTTTACTAATAAAGTAAGTATTTCTCCCTTTAGTATAGAAGATTTTTTTTGAATTGCGAAACTCCAAATTTCTTGATTTGTGGATCTGAATTTAAAGTTGGTTTCATAAATTTGACAAAAGAATAGAGAAAACAGAAAAATGATGAATAATCACAATCACAAATATAGAAAATGTTTGTACTTAAAGAGAATTTTTTTGTGCATTAGTATTTTTAATTTTTTAATTCGTGAGTTTTATAAAGCACACTCAAAAATAAGCATTTTCGATGTCTGATTAGGTTATTTGCTTTTTTGAAGTTTTATTTGAATAAACACTCCTTATTCAAATATTTATTTAGTTTGTTGTGCGAAGGAACAAAATGTAATCATTTTTTAGTAAATCAAAAAATAATAAATTTAAAACCATAAAAAGTAGTTGTAATCTAAGATTATAAAATTTAAAAATATACGCAAGTAATAAACAGAAGTGCAAAAAGGCAACGAAAACAATCGTCTTCTAAGAAAAGGTTTAATTTAAATTGAAATTAAAATAAACTTCAAAATAAAGGAGTTTATGATTATAAATTTTAAGGTTTTACACAAAAGAAAGGCCCCCGCTATTATTTGAATTTAGTGTCTTTATTACTATTTAATAATTTAGGTAGAACGATATAATAATAATCCTAGAAGAAAGTGTGTATTATAGTTGTAGATAAACAACTTCTTCAATTTAGCCAAGTCTGTTTATTATTTCTCCCATGATATTTCTTTTCATTCCCTTTTATCTTCTTATGTGTTTTTCTTTGGTTAACAAATATTTAACTTCAAATTACATCTACTTATTATCTATTTTATGCATAAATGATTTGATTAGAAGTACAATTTACATATTTAAAATGTTTTACCGTATGACATTTAAATACATTATTTACAGATTCTACTATTATGTTTTGAATATGAGTGCATAATAGTAAATAGATAGTGATTCATAATTGCTGTTTTGTTATATCGAAACGAGTTATGAAGGATCACAAGAGATGGACTTTATATTTTACAATATGTACTTATGTATATACAAAAGAGAATACATTTAATCAAGTTTCAAAATTAATTAAATTGTTTACAACGGAATTGAAATGTAAAAACAATTTACAGCAGTAAATTAATTAACAATGTTTATGGTAATGGGTTGGAATTATGTCAACAATAATCAAGTCATTAACGGTTTATGCTTAATGTGCTTAAGCGCATTATATTTTAGCGCAAAATATCTTTATATTTCTCATTTTCAGGTGACTAGATTTGTTGTTTATCCGAATTTTCCTTTTGAGGTATTTAAGATTTTAAGAGTTTATAACAGTTAAAATAAAAAGAAACATATTTACGTTATTCAGCTGAATGTAAACAAATGATTTTGTTTATTGCAGTTTCAAAACTTTCCCATTTCATCAAAACCACTTCTGGTTCCAACTTTTTGTAAAGTTCATTTTGTTATTTTCCTTCGTTCTGCCGCAATTACATTTTTTATCTCAGTTGCATAAATACAGAGCCGCTGGACAGTTAAATAATCACTCCTATTATAACTGTCGAGTCGATCGACAATCGACTCGACTCTGTGTTGCCTTTTCCTTTTCCATATTGTTTTTATCAAATGAAAAAAAGAAAATGCAATACAGAGTTGTGTCGATTCTCGATGTCGATCGACTCTTGAATTATAATATGGGTGATTATTTCTTCTCTTCCTTATTTTATGAAATTAATGCTGATGAAGATACTAAGCTACTGAGATGAAACTAGATGATTATATTGAGAGATACTTAATTATATTTCTTTTTTGCTACATGGGCTGAAAAATTCCCTTAATTCAGTTATCATTATCGAATTACATTTCCATAGACAGTTATCCAGGATAAACTTAACAAGTTTGATTGTAATTTATTTCCTCATCTCTGAATGACTAAAGAATAGATGGCTTCTTCATGTGTTTCCAAATAAATGGTGCCTGTTAAATTACTAGCAATAAATTCTGGTCTAATAAATTTATCACTCACTCTGTCTGTCTCCGGAAGTCCACATATTTCCTCTCTACTGACCATATGTTAATTCGTGTAATAAAATACCAGCGACACAGTAACAGGTTTAATTAAGAATTCGATAAACGGAAAGTGCATGTTACTCAAAAGCAAATATTTAACAACTTTTGTTTCTTATCCAGCCTTGCACGCTTAACACCCTTGCTGCAGTTCTTATAGTATTTTTATTCTGAAAAAAACAAGAAAATTAATTTTATGTACTCTTTCTTGTACACAATACACCATTTGAATTAGGTAGGGTTTATCAAAATTGTTTCATTTCAAATAGTTGTAAATTTTTTGTTTACTATGGGTCTGTTTGATAATTCGCACGTTGCGGCGCAGTGCTCATTTTTTCTTTATTTCACCACTAAAAAATAAATCAAAGGAGAGAAGGAAAACAGTATGCACTGTACCGCACCGTCCGAATTATCAAACAGGCCCTATATGTTTTTCTTAAAGTTTTTTCCCTATAAAAAAAATTATCTCAAAAAATGTCGGAAAAAAAAGAAAGGTCAAACTCACTAATTTTTTTTTTCTGAAATTGCTAATAAACAATTAAATGTCTAGATCATTTAAAGCTCAGATTCTCAAGTTTCCGCATTTTTCAGAAATAATAAATTGAGGCTTATAGGGAGGAAAAATACACGAAATTAATAAACTGTGCAATAATATGTACACAAATTATATTTAATTTAATTTAAATTAGTTTTTATTTATTTAATTAATTTTAACTTTTTTTTTAATTATTATTTTCCACCACCATTTTATTTATTGATGTTATTTGTTAGCACCGCGCGATGGTGGTCGGCATGTCGGCGTATTGAAATTTGTGCCGAGACTAATTTTTGATTTTTTTAAAAATAAGTTTTAATTTGTTTGTTTGTTTGTTTGATTTCTTGATTTATTTTTTACCGTCCTACTTTACGCCTGGAGTAGCCAAATCGAGGACGGGCGGCTACAGATCCGTCTTTGAAAACCACCTGCACATTGCATTGCTTCATGCCAACCTGTAGTGCTGACATGAAAGATGGGTCAGCCCTTGGATTATGCACTCTCAACAGGGGGTCATAGATGTGTTCATCTTCATCACCGATCGTAATCAGATGATGAAAAATCCCTTTTGCATCCCAACCCCTATAGGGATTCGAACCCGGTACCTCCCGATCCAACCGCCGCAGCTTTTAACCACTGCGCCGTTTGCTCGGTAGTTTTAATTTTATTTTGTGTATTTTTGTTTTGTTGTTCGTTTGTGTTGTACAGGTGGCACCCAATGTGCGGCGAGCTTGTATTTGTGCCGGAAAATTTGCAGTGGTGCATCGGGTGAACCGCTACAGGCTTTTACTCATTTAGAATGTCAATTGTTTTCTGGGGATCCCATTCCAAGTCATCTGCGATTGGTTAAAAATGATTCCGCTATTCCAGCAGAATTCTCATTGAATATGCCGATCTGCAGAATTTCCCTTAGGTTTTCCAAAGAATTGTCGTTGGCTAATTGAGCTGGTCTCTTCAAAACATTCATTTAGTTTTATTTTAAAACGCGGAAGAATTCATCTTAACGACGTTTCTTCATCCACGTGAGGAAATGTGCCATCTTGAAGAATGTCTTTATAAATAAATTGGTCCACTATCGTTTTTATCACAAGATAACACCCTAGTCGTCGAGAGTGGTTTCGGCAAAATACAATAAATATCAATAAATATTTTGGAATGGGTGCAGAAAAATAAAGTCAATTTGCTTTATTTATTTATTAAATTTACATTTTTTTTAACGAATTCGTAAATAATTAGTCATACTTCTTTTAAATACTTTTAAACTTGCTCCATTTTTTAAGTTACTTGGAAGATTATTAAAAAGATATAAGCCATTATACATTATCATATTTTTTTGATTTTTCTTAATTGTACACTTTTAACCTAAAATCATTTCTATTTCTTAATATATAATCATGAACATCATTAACAAAACTACCTTATCATAAAAGCCAAATTTCCATTTTATATGGGAATAAAGTCCAGGCTTTACCTACTTCTTTTTAAAATGGATTCTATTTAGATTTTCGATCTAATTTCGTTAGACTGGAAGTAAAATCAATTTTCTAAAAAAAATTGAATCCATTTAAACAATAGAAATTCCACATAAAAGAGAAATAAATTAAATTGATGTTATTTCTTTTCCAAATGGAAATAATGGGTGTTTTCCTTTATTGTTTCCGGATATTCTGCGCATTCCGAAGGTGACACCTATATCCTTATTTTATTCATTCTATTCCTTTTTCAGTTAATTATTTTATTTTTTCGGAATTTCAGAACGTGTTGTTTTTGTACTGCATCGAAAGGTGGAATTAATAAAGAAATAAAACCAATTGACATATAAAGTCATAGTAAATGGAAATAAATCAATTGACTTTACTTTCAATTATTTTATTACACAGCGCCAAATTAAAATTTATAAATAATACGGTACGATTCACTTTATAATTAATATCTCGATAATAGCTAAATGGTGCGGTCGTCAGAGATCTATTTATTTTTATGTTTACACTCAGTTTGGTCATGGTTTCTTCTAGCCGTGCGAGTTGTTTTATTATCAAACCGAATATACTTGGACAACAACTTAAATCTGTGGCACGACATGCTTAGTTTGAATAAAATGTTCCCAAATAAAATGTTCCCAAATGTTCCCAACTTCTTCTGTTGGCTTCCAGATTTTTCCACGTTTTTCTCGAGCTTACGATAACTTGAATAACTTAATCGCCTATGAATAGCGAAAAAGCATCCACCGGTGAATCTATGTATTTTCTTGGACGAAGCGGGGGTGTCCTTTGCAGAAATGGGCTGTTTTTTTAATGGGTGCCATCCTTCGCAGTGTAATATATTTCGTCAATAGGTAGGGTAAAACATTCTGAGCCTTTTCGGATTCAGTTCAGATGCTTCTTGTTCACAGTCAAAGTCGCTTTCCAATACATCTTTTTCGCTATCAGATGAATTAACACAGTCCAAAATGTTATCCTGACTCTCATCATCACTTTCTTCCAAAGCAGCTCGAACTTCTTACGTCTACATACGCTTTCTGTTTGGAATACTGTAGAACAATACAAAACGTTACATTTTCATTTGAACAATTTACACACAAACTTACCTTGCCCTTCACTTGTTCAATTGCCGTTCACTTTATAGGTACGTAAATTACAAGATAAATGAATGAGTAACAAATAATCCTAAAACACTTAATAATATTTGATAAATGCACTTGTATAGATAATATAAGACAATGAGTCATCAGACACATCGTGCACGGATGTTTTTATTTTAAAAATGATATCTCAGGAAATTTGCCGACATTGAAATTTTTTTTGATTACGAATTACATATGTACAGGCGTCCCTCGTATAACACGGTACTTGTAAAACACGGTTTCGATATTACACGGTACAAGAATTGATATTAATATAACACGGTTTCGATATTACACGGTACAAGAATTTATATTAATATAACACGGTTTCGATATTACACGGTAATATAACACGGTTTTGAAATAACACGATTTTGAAAAATATGCATTGGAAATTTGAATTTTTTTTCCGTTCAATAAGGGGAATACTCCAAATTCATTGCTACAAAAAAATATCTCATTTCGTTTTGAGAAGTGAAAGTACATATGCGTTTTGTCCTTTGTAAATGAAGTTGATAAAGTTTTAGCTTGCTTTGTTTTTAACATTTTAGAAAGTAAAGTAAAAAGTGATAAAAAGTACATACATAGTAAAAAAGCCTTCTTTTGCAAGTTTATAAGTGCATAATAATTTTAATTTGAGGTATGTAAAAAATGAAGTTGTAACGTTTATTGTAAATCTTATTTTGGACCCTAAATTTAGATAATGTCTGACAAGATCAAGAAGCAAAAATTTAAACGAAAATTTATTTCACTCGAAGAAAAAATTGGAATTTTAGATCGTATAAAAAGCGGAGAAAAGCATACAGCGATTGCAAAATCATTAAATTTAAACGAAGCTACTATTCGAACAATATTCAAAAATGTAAGCGAAATTAGAAAAAATGTTGCCTTTGGTTGCTCGCAAGGTGCAAAACGTGTGTCCCGCAAAAGAGATATAAATATCGTAAAAATGTAACATGCTCTTATAATATGGATAGAAGATTGTTTAGATAAAAAAATCCCTTTGAGTACAAATATTATTAAACAAAAAGCCCTCAGAGTTTACACACATTTAAGGAAAGATGAACTTTCTTCTAAAGAAGAACCAAACCTATCATTTTTGGCAAGTAAAGGGTGGTTTGAAAATTTTAAAAAAAGATTTTCTTTGCGCAATGTAAAATTGCAAGGAGAACAAGCTTCAGCAGATGTAGAAGCTGCTCAAAAATTTATATTGGAAATACCATGAATTATTGAAGAGGGAGAGTATTCAGCAGATCAAATTTTCAACGCCGATGAGACAGCTTTATATTGAAAGAAACTGCCGTCTCGAACTTTTATTTCAAAAGATGAGAAGCAATCACCAGGTTATAAAACTTGTAAAGATCGTGTTACCCTTCACATGTGTAGTAACCTATCAGGAAATTTTGTAGTAAAACCAATGATAATAAATCGTTCCTTGTGAATCCCAGAGCATTGAAAAACGTTGATAAGTCTCATCTACCAGTCCTCTGGCGAGCAAATAAAAAAGGCTGGATGACGCAAAATTTGTTTGAAGACTGGTTTAAAAATTGTTTTATTCTAGAAGTAGAAAAGTTTTTGAAGAAAAAAAATTTGAGCTTTAAAATTTTATTGCTCATTGATAATGCAGGTAGCCATAGTAGAGAGTTGAATCATCCTAACGTAAAAATTGTGTTTTTTCCTCCAAATTGTACGTCATTGATCCAACCATTAGATCAAGGAATCATTGCAACAACCAAGGCATACTACATACGACTAGCATTCCAAAAAATTTTCGAAAGACTGGAAAACGATAAAAATGTAACGCTTACTCAAGCTTGGAAAGAGTTTTCTATTTTAGATTGTGTCACAACTATAGCTGTGGCTTGCAAGGAATTAAAACAGTCTACACTTCATGCGTGTTGGAAACCTTTGTTACCGCAAATGGTCCAGAGAGGAAGCTGTGTCCCATTTGAGGAAGCAGAATTTAGCAGAATAATATCGGTTGCTTCTAATTTAGAAGGGGACGGATTTTCAGATATGAACATTGATGATGTTCGGGAACTATTTGAAGAGCAAACTTTGAATGAGGAAGAACTAATTGAACTACTAAATACCTCCAACTTCGATTACCCCGATGATTCGGAAAACATTTGTAATATTACAACGGTTCCTCATTTAAATTTAATTGATCTGGAGGAAGGAATAGCTTTAGCTAAAAAATTGGAAAATTTTTTCGTTGAAAAAGATCCTTCAGTTGTACGTAGCGGAAAATTTAAAAGAGAATTGAATAGTTCTTTAGCTCCTTATAGAGAAATTCTGAAAGAATTGCAAGATCGAAATAGGCAGGTAGTTTCTACTACGTCAGATAACCTTTGTAATGATGGAGAAATAACTAGTGAAGAGGAGTTTCAACCAACCTGGAGAAAAAAAAGTAGATTAGCTGTAATTTCTGATGAGAGTGATGATGAAAATTAATTTTGTAATCGTAATAAGCTGTTTCTACTTGTTTTATAATATGTAATTATAATTATTAGTCTTTGAATATATTTTTTGTTGTATTTTTTAATTTTTGTATTTCATCATAAAATTGAATTTAATTTATTTTTCTTAATAAAAACTTCAAGGTAACTTCCTTTTTCATTTATGTAGTATTTGGAACGAAATTTCAGCTATCATAAAATTTTACACCTTAAGATTTGGTTTCGATATAACACGGTACACATTGCCTTTAATTATATTATTTCAAGGTTTCGTATAACACGGTTTCGATATAACACAAGACAAGGTCTCGATACTACACGGTATACCTTGTTTCGTATAACACGGTTTCGATATAGCACGGTACGAATTAACCGTGTTATACGAGGGACGCCTGTATATTAAAATACATTTGGCCCAATTTGTCTGAAAATAGTTTTTAAGATTATTTTTGACAGACCAAACATAAAATGAGTCTCCGAGACCCAACCCATACTGATTAGGGTTAATAAAACTAAGGTAAACGCGGTACGATGAGCTTTATTTTGTGAAAATTCCACTTTAAAGTGGGGAAAATGTTATGGAATAACAAGATTTTTCTCGTTTTAGAGTCGCCGTGAGTTGTTATTATTTATATTTCGATAACCGCTTATGCTCGACGATATCTTTATAAAAGTGTTTTTATTTACGAAAATTCCCGCCATTAAAGTGGAGAAAATGGGAAAATATCGAGATTTTTCTCATTTTAGAGTGGTTGTGCGTTGTGCTGTTATTTATATCCCGCTAATTTCTAAATGGCGGTTAATAACGCTAGCTAAGTTAACGTGGCACGATGAGCTATTTATAAAATAATTTTTATTCGTGGAAATCGCTGCCCCTAAAGTGGAGAAATTTTAATGAATTCCGCTTTCATCCTCAAATACTTCGCGATTTTTTTTTTCGTTCTGATTTAACCTCATTCGTGTTGTTTGGCTTTATTTTTGACTTAAGGCATTGCCATAATATAAATATTCGTTCGTTTTTCGGCGCACCTTGCCACTTGGAAAAAACAGAAACGAACGATGTTTATATACGTTATAAACAAACAAAAAAAAAAGATGATTTGTTTACAAATTATAATCACGTTGCAACAAAATACGACACTTTCCTCCCCATACAAAACAAAACAAAAATAAAATATGACAGTAAAGGCATTGCCACAATAGCACAAATTTGAACAATCTTCTGGTAACGAATTTTCCTTTTGTGATTAAAAGGGAGAAGTTTTTAAATTAAAATTACACAGAAACGGTACAAAGTAACATCAATTCCGCTTGAATTTCGGTTTAACTTGACGGACATAAAATTTTATCATATTTTGGTAATTTTTTCCCCTCCATACCAACTTAAAAAAACATAATTTTTTGTCTCGTATAGACAGGAAAAAAATTGCGAAAAAGTTGAGAAAAGTTTATTTATGTCCGTCAAGTTTTTCTGTTGCGAAATTACCATTATTATTATTATTATTATTATTGAAGGGCCATGTGGGCGTTCAGCCACCTCGCACTGCAACCTAAAAGATCTTTTGTGCTTGGACCCTGCTTAATTATCCGTCCAGTTAATATTCAGGCTCTTAATAACCTAATAATACTGATGGTCGGTATGTGATACATACTATCTGGACTTATTGCTCTCCCTAGAAAGGCGGTAGCATTGGTGTCAAGGACTTCGAGAGGCTGTTCCACTCCGTTTATTCCTTCCCTTACCCCATCTTCCGTTTGATTTTACTCTTACGAGTTGCTGGGAATGGAAAGTCGCCTGTAGGTCATCCAGCTTTACTACAGGAAGGCTAAAAAATAAAACTGGGCGGTGCCTGGTATCCAGGGTCCACATACTTTGAACTGATTAACCTATCAGCTATTCATCCATCGGCATATGCTGTTCCATCTTAGATTATGGTTTTTTGTCAAGGATTTCTCCTTTAGCCTGTGCCAAATGGCCTTAGTTACAAGTGGTTGCCACGAGGAGGCAGCACATACACTTGCGAATTGTGAGCACGTTACCCCTTAAACAATTGTATCCATAACGCAGCTGCCTAATACATGACCAGAACAGCTCACGTGATGCGCCCAAACCACCTGCGAAATTACCATAAAAGTTACTGAAATTATTTTTCAAGTATGCGGCATAACTCTCAAATAATTATTACCCAATGGTAAGCGGCTTTGAGGAGTTTTGTATTTTAGTATGAGAAACAGAAATATAAATAATAGGCCGATACTGACTTCCAAAATTTTATGTTATGTTATGTTATGTTAGTTTTGTGAATGAATTTTAACATTCCAGAATCGGGCCTAATAATATAAAATATATTATATTTAATGGGGTCGTTTCAATGTTAATCTTCTATTTGTTTTTTCTTCGATTCTGCTACTATTTCTACGATAACTAGTGCGATTTTCGAACAATCTATAAATTTGTGTTTTTTAAATTGTATCGAGTTTTCCTTCAAATAATAGAAAAATAGAAGAAAAGAAAAATAGAAGATTTGGATTGAATCGACCCTAATACCAATATTTAAAAAAAAAAAAATATGACGTTTTCCCGTCATCCTTGTGCAAAGGTTCCAATGCTAAGCGGCTTCGGAGAGTTCTCTATTTTAGTATTTGAATAATTATTAAAAAACACAAATATTTTAAAAACCTTCTAGTTTCTATTAATATTGGAATTTTCGAAAAATCTCTAGAATTTTGTTTTTGTTTTAGATTAACTCAATTCCTAAAAAATTCAGTTTTTATAGCCGGCATAAACTATGACATTAAGTGTATTTTTTGACTAAAATTTAACCCGAATTATTTAGGTTTTTTTCCCAATAAAATGGCCAGTTTGATTTAATTGAGAAAAGCTAACTTTTCGCAATAAAATAAAAATATAACCATAAATTAGAATTATGTTTAAATAAACCCAATTTTTTTTTTTGGGTTAATGTTATTCTTGTGTCTATCCTATTCTTGTGTCTGGGATTTATCCTATCCAATTGTTGTTGTAAATTGGTCAAGGAAATATGCTTATTGTTTGTGTCTGGTACTGTTTAATTAAACTTCGTGGTATTCTAACCCCTATCCATTCTAATTCCGGTATTGAGATTAATGTAGCTAACATTTCTACATATACATATATGTATTTATGAAATAAAACCACCATGACACACTATTTATATATTAGCTGCAAGATTCATGAGTAAAAAATCAATAAAAAAAGACTAATAAACCTTAAGAAATTTAAAAATTTATTTACCTTATCAATTTCCATATATTAAAATACATATTTGTCATTTCGTATACATTGAGTAAAACAATAAAAACTCAAATTACAAATTACCAAAGTTGACACAGTCAGCACACGTGTGAGCAAATGTTTTTGACAATTTGTTGGTACCCCTGAAAATTAATCTATTTTATTTTTTAAATTTGGTCCTCTTCTGAAAAATTTTCTGCAAATTAAAAATATTTTAATTGGAAGGGGAACTTGGTTATTTTTTTTACTATATCAGGCGATAATCTCAGATCGTATTTTAAAAATGAAATCAAAATAAAATAATTCTATTTAATTTACACTTTCTGTCTCTTTTTATATTTCTTGTTTATCGAGTTTTTGCAACTATATTATGAAAGCATTAAATGTTGTGACAGATTGACAAAAATAACTACCTACTCTCGAATTTGCGATTAGCTAGTTTGTGTCCGTCGAGGTATTACCATCATGAGAAAATACACTAACTAATCCAACAAAAATATTCGACGGTACACAATAGCAAAATGTATATTATGTGCTATGTGTACATACTTATACAAAATTTAAATTATATCCTGCTGAAAATGTGTTCTCAATTTAATATTTTTGACGCTAATGTTTGTCGCCACAAAATTTTCTTAGTTATTCATTTAAATTATCCCTTAAACTGTCACCTACTATGGTGTGAAACCAGTATTAGTGGAGACATTTTCGACTCAAAATAATAAAATGGTGTAGAGTTTTAGATTTTTAAGATAGCATTGGCAACCCTATAATAAATCAAATAAAAATTACCCCGGTTATAAAATACTCATTTGAGAGCACAAGATACCATAACAGCTGTTTCATTATTAGATTAATTCTAATGTATACTTGAAGTTTGTTTTCACACGCATCTTAAAGAAATAAAAGTTTTTATTTATTACTTACTTAAAATACAGTTTTGATTAATTAATTAAATATATGTTGACATGATATAAGTGTGTATAAAAGATATATTTTTATCTTCAAATAAATAGCTAGTGCTGAAAAGAAACTAATTAAGCATTTGAAAGAGTCCAACTGAAAGAAAAACGCGCGTGACTGACAGACAGATGACATATGGATATAATAAATTGAAATATTGAGAAATAGCCTGAGTAAATTTGTTTACATACTAGTATTGTCGTTATGTTTAAATGTAATAAAATAAAATGAAAATTTATTTTAAATTATATTTCTAAAGGTAATCGTTTTGTGTTTTTGTTTACTTTCAGTTTTTAAAATGATTGGATTGGCCCAAGGGCCGCGGCCCTCTGAATTCCGCCGCAACAATAAAAGTAAATTAAATAAATTTGAATTAAAAAGTACTTTTAATTTATTTAATATTGAGTTTCTAATAAAATTAAATACATCAATTTCTGAGTCAACTTCTTCTTCGTGTTTATTAGACGACAAGAAGAAAGTGCTGAGAATTGAGGGCCCGCTTCAAGCGTTGGCCCCATTTTTAACGTCTGCATGGAGTCAATGAGACGTGGTGAGGCGAATACAAGCCACCACCAGAATAAGGTAGTAAGAAATACAATGAAACCTTAAAAAAAATGTATGTCCACTAATATTCATTTTATTCATTTAATTTTAGGTGGCCCTTAACAGCCTAGGTACGGATAGCAATAAACAAACTAATAATAGTTGTAATAATAATATAAATAATAATAATAAACAATCGGCTTCAATTCAATCAACGGAAATAAAAGAAACTAATTTTGAATACGACGATAACGAGTGGGATGTAGGAGGGATTGGTGATTTGTTGATAGATTTAGATGCAGATATAGCAAAATCAACGGGTACATCACAATCATCATCAATATCATCGACAACCGCAACAACGGGTTCGCTATCAACGACGAACTCAACATCTTATACTAGTAATAATACACCAAATACCAATCCAAGTGTTGGTGGTGGTTTCACATCAAAAATTAACACTACATCATCAACGTCAGCAACACCATTGCGCCAGAGTCAATTTAGTAGTAGTAAGTCCAGTGCATTCACGGCAACCAATATTATTAAACAGACGGCAGGCAGTGGTGGAGGCGTGATTAGCAGTAATACTGCTTGTAATTTGAGTAATACTCAATCACAATTATTAATCCAATCTAAACATCAACAAACGGGACCAAATAATATTGCAAATAATACGAAGTCAATCGTTCCATCGGCTTTAATAGCCCAATTAAATAGTTGCAATAAAAAACTTAATGTTCCTGAAAATATTATTAGTCTAGGGAACACATCTAATAAACTTTTACAAAATCAGACATCAGATCCTGATAGAGGTAATATATAAATTTATTTATTTATTTTTAAGTTGATTAAAATTGTTGGTCAAAAAGTTGGAAGATGATATCTTGTGTTTGCGTTCTTTTGTTAATGTCTTATCGTGTTATATGTTTTTTATGCGCGTGGAGTATGGTGCGAGGGAACATAAAGTTTTAGAATATCGATAGATTAGATTACTTATTGCGTTACTGATTTTGTTTTTTTAGTAAAAACCCTACAAATTCAGACAACAATGTCTTCTACGCCTGGAGGAGGTGGAACTGGAAAAGCAACCACCAAAATGTCAATGGACCATCAAGCAACATTAGATAAAGGACTTAAAATGAAAATTAAACGAACAAAACCAGGTACAAAAACATCCGAAGCAAAACATGAAATTGTTAAGGCTGAACAAAATGGAACATCTTCAAATTTAGATGATAGTAATAATAGTAGCTCTAATTCAGGTAGTAAAAAACATTCACAAATATCAGCACCGCCGGTAGTGCCAGCGCCCACGACACCGCAGGCAACAACGAAACGGGGTAATAGTAGTCATAGACGGGATAAAGTAAGTATAATTTAGTTTTTCTATTCATTTTAATACAAAACATGTTTTGTTAACTCGAAACATATTTCCAAACATTGTTTTAATTAAGACCCGTGACAAAACTCCACATTCTCAGAGAGAAAAAGGCGATCATATTAATAGTTCGTCGTCACAAAGTAATACCGAGCGATGCAATTGTTCGCTTGATTTACAAGTGAACGGAAATCAAACCCCTTGCTCTAGTTTAACTTGTATTAGGATACGTACCACAGATACTAATAATAGCTCATTGGGGCAAAGGATTATTGGATCAAATAATAGTAATTCAAAGTAAGTCTAATTAGTCGCACACATCTCCGTTGTTTCAGATCCAGTATATTAAACTCAATTATTTTTATCCGTCTAGTTCTAGTAGTATATCTAATTCAAATTCGGTATTATCGAATAATTCATCGACCGGTATATTTTCAACAAATTTGAATTCAAATTCAACACAAAATACGGGTGGTGGAACACCGAACGCTCCGGGGCCTCCAAAAGAAAATACAGTAAAGGTAATAAAGTAGCGGTTTTAATTCTTTTAATTAGAAACAAATTTTAACGTAGATTCTAACCTCGTCTCACAGATATCATCAACATCGTCATCGCAGCAAATCTCCAATATAACACAATCTCAACAACAATCTCTAAATCAATCTAGTTCATCTTCATCTATCAAATCTCAAAATTGTACAAATTCAACATCTATTTCATCAGCATCATCACTAACATCAAATTCTTCCTCAAATTCATCATCATCAAACTCGTCTATTATTGATGAGAAGTGTAGCAGTAGTCCACCACCAGCAAAGAAAATAAAGTGTGACTCTAAAGACATGGTTGATATGTGTGTGGGTACCTCAGTGGGTACCATTACGGAACCGGATTGCCTCGGCCCTTGTGAACCAGGCACATCGGTTACGCTGGAAGGAATAGTATGGCATGAGACGGAAGGAGGTAAAAATAGATTCATAAATACAAATATAAAACAAAAAAGATTTTTTAAATCATCAATTTTACAGGTGTACTAGTTGTAAATGTAACCTGGCGGGGGAAAACCTATGTTGGTACTCTATTAGATTGCACAAGGCATGATTGGGCTCCTCCAAGGTAAATATAAAATTATCGATGGTAAATTTGTTTCGATAAAATATGTTTTGCTTTCCTTTCAGATTCTGTGATTCACCGACTGAAGAATTAGACTCAAGAACTCCAAAAGGACGAGGTAAACGAGGAAGAAGCGCTACAATATTACCTTGTAACGATCTTAGTAATTTTACCGAAACGAGAAGTTCTGTGAGTTTTGTGTAACATTGAAAATTATCAATTTTATATTTTGTACCTATTGAAAACAACTTATGTTCTAAATCCTTTTTTTTTTTTTTGTACTATTTAGGTTCATAGTAAATTAAGGAATGGTGGGGCCAAAGGAAGAGGTGGGCGAACAAGTACAACGACGGGAACCACTACTAGTACTACAACTACCACTTCGACGGTTGCAACGGGAAATACAATTACAAATTCTAGTAGTAATTCCTCAAATACTCCGTCATCATCCCCCACAGCGTTTCTGCCTCCACGACCCGAGAAGCGGAAATCGAAAGATGAAAGTCCTTCACCGGTAAATGGAGATTCTGCGACACAGAGCGTGGTTAATCCAGTAACTGGTTTAAATGTACAAATTTCAACAAAAAAATGCAAGACTGCTTCCCCATGTGCTGTATCGCCAGTGCTATTGGAATGTCCCGAACAAGATTGTAGTAAAAAATATAAACACGCAAATGGACTACGATACCATCAAAGTCACGCACATGGTTCTGGCTCGATGGACGAGGACTCGATGCAACCGCCAGAATCACCTCAAAGAATAGTTCCTTCTACCACACCTTCGCCAGTCCCACCAAGTACACCACAAAACCCAACACAGCAAACAAATTCTTGTCAACCTAGCACACCGACAAGTTCACAATCGACTACAATTGGAATTACAAGTGAAAGTATTAGCACAACACCTTGTACGGTGACCGGTACTAATACAACAACCACATCTTTAACAATACCTCCTGTGAGCACTAATAATACAAATAGTAATCCTACTTCAAGTTTGAATACACCAGGGCCGACGTTGCCTCCACAACAACCTCCCGCTCCTCCTCAACAAGTTCCACAGCAACCGCCTCCCAATCCATTACACCAGCAGCAACAACAACTACAGTCCGGAAGTATGCAAACGCCAATATCTAATACAAGTAGCCTCTTGACGACTGTTAACAATAACAGTCTCAGTCAAAATAGTCACCCACCTCCTCAACAATTACAACAGCCACTTGTAGCAACAACACTGCCTATAAATCAGATTCCTCAAAATTTAACCCAATCATCTCCAGCATCTGGAGCTGGTGGTAGTATAACATCAGGAATTTCAGGTCAAATGGTGCAGCAACACATAATGGCAGCTACAAATCCATTATTAGTTAATGCATCATCGAGTATACTTGGGCAAACAATACCCGACGCTACTTTATCGGCCATAAATTCACAACAGCAACAGTCACAACCTCAAATGTCCATGAATAATGGTATTACATCAACTCCAACACGAAGTGATCCACAAAGTAAAGTGAAACCAGGAGTGTTAAGATTTGGACCACCACCTTCTGAAAACGATCGACTGCAAGGTAATGCTACCTTAAATATTTATAAACATTGTACCAACCAATTTTTCATTAGATTTTAACAATCTATTTCCAGTTGCGCCTACTAATACTCAATCGGGACCCACAATCCCTTCCAACCCTGGACCTATTAGGCCATCGCCAGTTAATGCGTTGACCGGCAACACAGTTCCACAGCAAAACACAGGGACTCCGGATGGTGTACCTAGCTACAATGCTTTACAACAGAGCCAGCAAAATTTGTCACAAGCATCGCCAGTTGCGGCTTTCAAAGTGAAATCAACTGCGTCTTTAATGCCATCGCAAGGTAAGTTATTTATATTTCTGATTCCCAAACAAAGTACAATAAATTGTTTGTGCTTATTTTCAGTGGGTGGTACAGTGGTAAATTCTTCCGTGAATAAACCTCAAAATTATGGTAAAACGAAGAAGAGTCGAAAGTCTCCTGGGCCTGGTGATTATGAGAGTGCCGCAGCACAAAGAGCCGAAGATGTCCAAAGCCCAGCATATAGTGATATTTCAGATGATTCTACTCCAGTGACTGAAACTGAGATTGGCGGTAATTTTTAGGATACCACTAGCTGCTTATTGATAAACTAATTAAATTGTATCGTACTTTTACAGATAAATCACAACCAATTAAGCATAACGACATTACCAAAAAACCACCGGAAACAACACCTGGACAAATAGGAGGAGTTGGTGGATATGGAATGTACCCATTCTATGCCCAATCTCCTTATATTGTGCCCTCAGATCATCAGCAAAATAAACCACCTATATCTCAAGCTCAGTTAAGTCAGCAAACACCTGGCGATTATAGCAATAAGAATAAAGAGCCACCATTAGATTTAATGAATAAACAAGGAAACCAAACGGGTGAAATGAACTCGCAGTCTAAAGAGAGTGGACCAACGACACAACCTAGTAAAATATTACCGCACTTCTATGCATCATACAAGTGAGTTCGATATTATTATTATTTTTATTTTTTGGACATAAATGACGTTAACCAATTTTTTCCAGCTATATGAACCCAGGTGGATATCCGCCTTATAATATAGATCCTAATTATGGTGCTGTTTCTATGATAACGGACGAAAATAAGATGAACACTTCGAGTCAGACAAATTCAATGGGTGGTGGCGTTAAAGAGGAGCGAAATAAAGAAAATCCTAGTCCAAGTGAGCATGTTAAAATGAGCCCACAAATGATGTCTTCGAAGCTAATCAAATCCGAACCTCTATTATCAAAAGATATAAAATTAGACTCGATGCATGGAAAAGATTCATTACCTCAGTCGTTATGTGGTTACCCAGGGATGTACCAAAGGCATGGGTTAGGTGTTGCTCCACCACCTCAACATATATCGCGCGATGACGATATTCGAAGATATTATATTTATCCTGAGCAACGACGTTCTAGTACCTCGAGTAATTCATCGTCAACAAATTTACAGGGTGGTCTAAAAGATGAGCCACCGTCGCCATCTCAAACGCTTGTACCACAGAATTTGAATCAGCAATCGTCACAGTCTATTGGTTCACAGCAATCGTCGAAACAATCAAAAGTATCAAGTTTAAATTCTTCGGGACAAAATATGTCGCAACAGCAATCACAGAAATCTTCCAGTCTGATGAAAGATCAAAAATCAGATGATAAAGAGATGTTGAAGGTGAAACAGGAGGGTCAAAAACCAACAATGGAAACACAAGGCCCTCCACCACCTCCAACATCGCAATATTATTTGCATCATTCGTATATGAGTCCATCTTTTGGTTTTGATCCATCACATCAGATGTACAGAAATATGTTAGTACCTACAGCACCATACAACCCGACACCGTATCACCTGCAAATGCCGAGGTATCATCCACCCGAAGATTTATCTAGGAATCCAAACACGAAGGCGCTGGATCTTCTTCAACATCATGCAAGTCAGTACTACAATACACATAAAATACATGAACTAAGTGAAAGGGCATTAAAAAGTCCCACTAGTAATGTTAAAGTAGCCGTTTCTAGTCCTAATGTATCTCAACAGAGTAACACAAATTCAAATGTTGGAATGCAACAGCAGAATACAGCAGGAAGTGGTTTATCACTCCAGCCACCATCGTCAACGGTGCCACCATCGGGGGGTGGCCCAGTAGTCAGCGGAGTTCCGTTGAATGCATCAAAGTCAAGTAGTGATAAAACATCCACCGAACCAACCAAGGATGGTCAAAATAATGGTCGTAGTCCACCACCACAAAGACATGTTCATACACATCATCATACCCATGTTGGACTTACGTACCCAATGTATCCTGCACCTTACCAAGGTATTTAATGAAATGGAAATGATTTCCAAATTAACAATTTAAAAAAAAAAAATAAAATTAAAAATCTATAAACTAATAATAATATCAATATAAATAATAAAGTATAATAATAGTTTAAAAATAAAATACGAAACTTATAATAAAAGACCAAAATAATCTAATATCGGATTATTGTTTCTGCTTCCAGCTGCTGTACTAGCCAGTCAACAAGCTGCCGCGGTTGCTGTGATAAATCCATTTCCGCCGGCACCACCGACTAAATAATCCAAACAATAAAAATTCAAATCCAACAACTAATCTAAACCAAATTATAAATAATTTAGATATGTCTAAAAAAAAAAGTTTTAAATAATTATAAACATTTTAATTTTTTAACAAATCGAATGAAGCCAGTGATAATAAATTAATTATATAATCTGATTGTTAATTTTAAGTGTGAGTAAAGTTAGAAAAACGTTATGTGCAAGAAACGATTTAAAAAAACTATTATGTTATGTGATATGGACGAAATGTAAATGTTTTAAATAAAACGTTTAAAAAGTGTTCAAAACAAAAGAATGTTAAATATGGATAAATCCATATTATTACAAATTGTTAATAATTTTTTTTAAAAATTGTTGTAAATTTTTTTTTATTATTTTTAAGAAAATTGTATTTATTTAGGAAATGTAATTAATATAACCGAAAAAATTCTAGGGAGGAATTTTTTGATTTAATGTTTTTTGGAATACACAGATCGCATAAAATATTCAGAATGATCCAATCCTTCTCATATATTTCATTAATAATTAATTAACTTCTCGAATTGCTTCGGAATCCATTTGTGGCTTTGAAGGCATTACATAAATTATGTTTGTTTCTCTTAATTATATTTACACCTTCTAGTAATATTACGAAGGAATTTATTTCGTATTAATCCAAATTACTTAGTCTGTGCATTAGGAGTTACCAGTGCTCGCCCGAGTACGAATGACATGTCTACCCATAAAAATAGTCAGAATAAATTTCTTCTAACAGTGCTTGCAATTAAAATAAAATGTGTAATATATACAAATCACGCAAACAATTAACTATTGTTTTGCCAGTTGGAATACAAATTATTTCAAACTGGGATAGATGTATGGCTTTGTTGTTGTAAATTACCAACAAACGATGCATATAATAATAAAGCGGACGTATACCTTCGAAACATTGAAGGAGATGGAGGAATACAATAAAATTGTTTCCGTCCAGCTTTCCTGTTGAACAAATTTGGTGCCGTCAGTTGTCAAGCAAGCATGTCAACCTGTTAAGTAAATTAAGCGAAACTGATCGAAAAGTTCTTAAAGATGTGCTGGTTAGTAACAATTTCGTACGTTCCGTATGCCGTGTTCCTAACAGGCATAATCAGTATGGCGATTTCGTGCAAATTTATCATGAAAGATAACTACAATAAAAGTTATAGTACAGTACCAACTCGCTTATTGCAACACTCGATAATTGCAACTACTCGATAGTTGCATCATAGGAAATTTTATTCAAAAATCTTTAGAATTGCAATGATTAGAAATTGAATCCCAATAACTTATTTTTTGTTTGTTCGATTTCCCTTTAACATTATTTCCGTTAAGTAAATAATAAGAAAGAAATTTGCTTATTTAGCGCATCCTGAGCTCTCACAAAAAATCATTGATTGTTTTTAGTGAGATCTCGCTACACTGATATTTGCATAATTTCGTAATTTGATGCAACTCATTGATGAAATGAAACAACTGGCCACAACGCTACACAGTTTAGTGTTAATTTGTACTAAACTGTACAGAATTCCTATGCAGTATACAGTGCAGTCGCCATCCCTTAAAATAAGCTAAATTGTTTCCTCTCAAAAACTACTTTTTAAAAAATTTGTAAATTTTTTTACAATCATCGGATATTGAGCTTTGTTATTCACCCCATAACGAACTTTATCTCGGGTTCCGGTTACCTCTTTCTATCCTTTTCGAATGGAAGCTACTGATTTTTACGATGTATTAAATACTGCGATTGGTCAATACCGCTGTCTGATCGCGAGGAGACATTTTGGAAACAATTCTGTGACTTTTCATAAAACATTGATTACAAAACATAATAAAATTGTTTATGTAAGTGTGCCATTTCAAGAAATATTAATCAAACGATTCGATATATGTAGAGACTAATCGTAATTGAAAATTTTGCCATCGCACTACTGCAACCAAAGCGTTTTCGCTGGAGTGTGAGCGTGATACCGGTTGACCCTAAGCAATGAAATTTGGGGAAATATTACTTCAATGAAACCCAATTTATTAACAATTTATGTAATTAATAAGTTCATATAAACAATTTATAATGTTGGCACATTCTTTGAATTTAACTCGTTGTTACTAAAGTTAATTTAATTTACATCGTTACTAATGAAGAGTCAAAATGGTCCTTATATAAAAAGTCCAAAGTTCCGGTACTTTTAATATAGGTTATTTATTTATATTTCATTTTTTTCAGACCACTAATTAGCTAACTATAGTTAGCTACAGGGGTAGAACAGGGGTTAAGAATATATCTCTATAATCATTTCCACCTTATTTTATCTTTATTTGTGTATCACACAGTTTATGAACCTTCCTTTGTCAAAATATGTCAGAGCTTCAAAAATAATGAATATTTTATGTGAAAATTAAAATTTGTTAAAAAAGTATTATTAATATAAATAATTACATTAAAAATCAATTGTTTATTTAAAAAAAAAAACAAAGCAAATAAATAAAATATTTTTGTACCTATTTCTCTTTAATTAAAAGTTGAAAATTTTATTATCTATAATAAAATAAATATATATATATACATATATTATACTTAAATTAATTAATTATCAAACACAAAACAAAATTTTTTTATACCGCTATAGAAATTAGAAAAAATCATTGATTCGTTATTAAAAAAAATTAAAAGAATCTCCTCCCAAATCAATAAACAAATTTATGAACAGACCAGACCGTGAAACACAAAATATCATAGCTTGATAGATTTATTTTTTTGTTTATTATAAATGGATACATTTTTTCCTAAAAACAACAAAAAAATAAAAATTAATAAATAATCAAAATCGATATATAAATTATATTATATTATGAAATTGTATATAAAAAAACCGTAGTAATTAGTTTTTCCTTTTTTCTTAAATAAATACAACTATCGAATTTCAATTATAAATCGTTTATTTGTCATAAACAAAAACCGAAAATTATTACGTTCATATGGATATAATTTAATTTAAATGTACCTATTAACTGATTATTTAAAAATAATCCATTATTTTTTGTTTTAGTTTTGTATATATTGACATATTTTAATAAATAATTTAAAAAAAAAAAGAAAAAGCAACAAAACGGATATATATATATATATAAATATATATATATATATATATCTAATAATTAAATATAATAATTTAATTTAATTTCTCCTACTTTTTAGAAATGATAATAAATTTAAATTCATAAAAGAAAAATAAATAGTATAAAAAAAATATAAATATTAAAACAAAAAATATATTTAAATTATTAAAATTAAACACAAAAATGATATAATTCAATTTTATTCAAAAAACAAATAAATAATATAATATACTACATTATTATAATTCATGTTTTTAGTGATTAAATTTAAAACACAAAAATAAAATATTAATAATAATAAAAGTAAATATAAATAAATTTAATTTAAGTAAATAAATAAATATAAATAAAAAAACAAAAAGTATATATACATATAAATGAGAAAAATAGTAATTAATTAAAATTAAATAAATAAATTAATTAAAAATGGTATATATTAAAAAATATATATATATTTAAACCAGCTTTAGGTGTGAATATTATTATGATTAATTATTATTAAAATGAAATTTAAAATGAAACAAATAATAAGTTTGTTTATTATTTTTGTTTTTTATTTTATTTTTTATGTTTTCCCAAAAAAAAAAAAACACGAAACTCTAAACTTATAGAAATAAAATTATTAACAAAACAAAAAATAGTTTAATTTTTAATAGTTTTTTTATTAATTTTATTTTATTTTATTATGTTTGTAAAACACATTCCTTTCATAAAAAAAAAAATAAAAAAAAAAATTATAAATATATAAATAATATAAAAGCAAACTAAGGATTAAACTTAAATAAATAAAAGTGAAAAACAGAATAAAATAATAATTTATTATATTATTATTATAATTATAAATAAATTAGTATTTTTTATTAATTTTTATTATTATTATGAATTATGATTATTATTAAACAAAAAGCAAACAAGAAAAATAGTTATATTATTTTAATTATATATTATTAAAATAAAGAAACCAGACGAAAGAAGAGAAAATAAAAAGTAAAATAAATAAATAAACAAAAAAATTAAAAATAATATATTTTTTAATTTTTGTGTGTGGTTTTAAGTTGAAAATAAAAATACTGCAATATAGAAAACATTTAAGGGCCAAATACAGAATGCACTTGTTCGATGCAAAAATGTTTGGATCCCATTGACCTAAGCTACCTATATTTAAGAGTTTTATCTAATTTCATTTCTTCAAAAATTGTTGCAAAAGGTGTGTTTCTTATTTAAATCCGTAGATCGGGCAGACTTTGAAAACTGAAATTAATAATCAGTCTGAGCGATCTAAAATAAGAAATAGATTTCAGATTTGTCGATCGAAAATAATTATTTCTTTAATTAATACAAACAATTATTTAGCTTCATTCTCATAATATAATTTTTTAAATAATGGATTTGAATCGAAAACAAATGATTCAGCGTTTTGAATAAAGTGAAGTGAACTAAACTTAAATCAATCCGAGAAATCGGAATAGTTTTGAAGATCGAAAAAATCCTTCTAATCAATCTGAAACAAATAAGAAACAGCAATAAAATTGATCCAAGTGGAATAAAGAAACAGCTTTTTAGAACTCAAACTCAGATCGATTAGATCGGAAATAAGAAACTTAACGAATTAAGCTCGGGACATATGTAACATCAGAAAAAATTACCATAGTAGCAATTTCCTTTCACTAAGCAAATCAAATCACTATAAATGATATAAGCCCCTCCTACTAGTTCTATACTCGAGTTGAAAAAATACTTACTTTGAGCAAAAGATAGCGCAGGGTTACCAACAAAATAATATATTTTTAAAAATAATAAAGTCTATTTTGATTTTGCTCATTGTATGTACAAAATACGTTTGCTCTATTTTTGACAGCTCCGTTTTATTTTGTTTCCATATTTTTCAGTGTTGTGTATTGTGTTCCTATATGTAGATGTTTTTATTTTTAAATAAATGTCTACAGCAACAATTCGTACAGGCAAATTTATGGCAAACCGTCTATTATGCCGTAAACAAATGGTGTATGCGATGTCCTACATCCAGGATTACCATCCGTAAATAAGAAAGACATTAGAGAAAAGTTTGTGTTTGGTTTCCGTACAAATTTTGCTGGTGGTAAATCAACTGGATTGGTTTATGATTCATTAGATTTTGCCAAAAAAATTCGGCCAAAACTTCGTCTTGGATGTCATGGAATGAAAAATACCCAGACACGCAAGGAACGTAAGAACAGATTGAAGAAAGTGCGAGGCACAAAGAAAGCTAACACCCAATGGAAAATTGATTTTTTTTTTATTTACTTTTACTTCGGATGAACTATATTATACAATTCCTGTAAATTAAAAAAGTTTTTACAACACAAATAAGAATAAAGTATTTGAAGTAAAATTACATTTATTTCTTTTAATAATATTAATATGGGTGATAAATATTAAATGCACATAAATAAATTCACAAAATAATAATACAACGCCAAAGACATCAATTTGTATAGCGTATCATTTTTGCCGCATCAGTTTTTTCAATAGTGATTTTGAATCCAATTCGTATCGGTTTATTGAGTACTACCTGCAGTTGTGCTATATATGGAACGATGATAAGACGCCTAAAACTTTTAATCGGCCATCTGAAGAGGAATGAAGACGTAAATCACTAGGCGATTGACTCATTTCCCATAATTTAACGCCACCTCCACAAGAATCGATATTCAAACATACAACCGACTGTACTTCGGGCAAATAGATGATCCTAGATGATCATGTAGAAATAAAAAAAAAAATGATTAAAATACGAAAAACAGAAAAGAAGAACGCGCGAAAATTAATAAGAATTTATTTATTAGAATTGAATTAAGTAAGAAATTGATGAAAAGAATTTATTTATTAGAAATTTAATTTCATTAAAAAAATAAGAAAAACTCATAAACCCGATATAAATAAATCAAGAATCGCCAAAATAATTTATAAATCAGCATAAAAATTTGGTTTTAACATGACACAGTCAACAACAAAAGCAAATTGAAATGCAAATTTTGATTTGAGTTCAAATGACAGTCAAATGGCCTATTTTTTTATTCACACCGAGCAGTGTAGTGTACAATTTTTCTTTGTTTCTCTAATAGAAAACAATGAAAGCAGACAAGGAAAAATAATGAACTGCACTGCACCGGGTGAATAAAAATACAGACCCAAAATAGACTTATTTTTGAGCAAAAAACCGAAAGTACCTAACTTCAATTGATACTAAGGTATTTTTTCTGAATGAATTTGAAAGTTTGATTGGATATTTTTGAAACCTTATCGAGTACATACATAGTTATAAAACATCAATTAATTGGAGCATCAATTTGTGTTTGTTGGATATTCAACTGCAATCAGCTGCTTTCGTGTGTTTAGCCCTTAAATAAAGCAACGGAACTATTTATGTATGTGAGTATGGATAAAATTATAATTATATATTGTATTATGAATTGACAAATTTTTAGTAGGCTACATAATGTTGAATTTATTTTTCTATAAAAAGCATGGTTGCGTTGACAGAGTCCTAAATACTGTCAAACTAAAAAGCCAAGAACTACTTTCGAGTTCGGGATTACTCTATTAACCCTAATTAACTAGGTAGCTGGATCAAATCTATAGTTCGTTAGAAAACTCTCTTGATTCGTGTTACATCCTCAGATTTAGGTATCATTTGTTTCATCAGTTTCTAACCTACATTTAAATTTCTATTATTTTCACTCAAATATGGCTTTTTTTTAATAAAGCTTTAGTAGTTATTGTGCATAACCTCGCCTTTACATAAACAATGCAAGTGAAATTTACTCATCTTTCATCCATGTTTAAAAACATTTTGGTCAAACATATGGTATTGTGGCGAGTTGGCATTTGATTAACATTTGTTTAACATTTAATTAACTTTTGATTGATATTGATTATTATTTCGGTTTGTTGGCACCTTTTCTTGGAACATGAATTTGGAATGTATTAACCCTCCAGACCAGGTGTATCATAAACGTACGGTTTACGAAGACTTTGCTATACTAAGGTGTTCGTAAACGTTACACTAAAACAGTACGAATATAGTACGTAATGTGTACTTTTGTCACATGAGAAGTGAAACAAATTTGCGAAGACATTTGTATGGATTAGTATGTATAAAAGTGTTCATAATGTGTACGCTTAAACGTAATGTTTACGAACTACTTAAGCGTAACATTGACGAACGGTTTAGTGCGAATTGCCCCATTTAATTAGAATAAAACAATTTTTTAAATCTTATCTTTTATTTGTATTTTTCTTCAAGTGAGCCACAACACAAGACACAACGTGCCAAATTTGTTAATTAATCTTTTTCTGAAATGAAATAAAATGTTTCAATCATAGATGAAGTACTTCGAGTATTACTTAAATACCTTTTAAAATATTCATTACAATTATTTTTATACGATATTATGGATATAGTGCTCCTCTTGAATGCCACGAAAAACTAACAATAATTATCAGAAGTTTTTATATTTTCACAATACGACAACTTTAATTTAATTTGTACAAAAAAAATTGAAAATAAAACAAAGCCGCAAGATATAATTGACAGCACTGTGTATAGAGAATGTAAATGTAGTAGTGTATTATAAAAAAAAGCGTTCGTAAACTGTTCGTACGCTGTACATTTTTGCTGTATACATTTTTGCGCCGGGAGGGAAGGTGCGCGTCCCGTCCTCAGTAGTTACGATGCTAAAATGCAGAGAGTGCTGAGGGCGGGAGCAAAACCATTTTTTGTAAAAAAACACAAAAGAAAATAAAAATCTTGAGTTTTTTTGAGTTTTTCGGTGACAAAGCAACTAATGCGTTTACAAAATAAATTTAAAAACTAAGGCGTTTACAAAATAAATTTAAAACTAATGCGTTTACAAATAAACAAATAAATTTGAATTTTATTTCAATAAATAATAAAGTATTTTTTGTCAATATATAAATATATGTATCGTGTAATTGTTTTAATAATTGTGCTACGATTTATCAACGGTTTATCCACTCACATCAACACCCACCAAATTGGTGACCCCGACGTGATCTTAATCGAGTGGAATCGGAATATTTACGTGTACATCGGTATATATAATTATCGCACTATCCAATTGTTGCGATATATCATCTTTATAAGCATATATATTGGCAATCACCGCATTTTTACAATTACCGCGTGTTGCGGGTTAAAATCGGTCCAGTTGCTACGGATTTACGGTACAATAGCAGTTACCACGCGTTGCGCATTATACAATTGGAGCGAAGTACATTCTAAATACATTGTCGCTGTATAATTGCAATTACTTTGTGTTGTATATACTTCAATTGGGGCACACATCCAGTTGCCGTGTACGTCGATACTATATATAATTTTAACGTGTTGGACATAACCCAACTTTCACGTTGATTCGGTTACCACATACGTTGTATAATTACAACAGTACCTCGTGTTCAACATAACCAAATATTTTATCAACTTTTAACGTGGACCCAGGCGCCGTATATGTACCATTGCTGCGTATAGCAGTTACAACGTGTGATGAATACAATTGGGCAATAATTTACGGAAAATTAACATTCATCTCGGAAGTAACTCGTCAGGTAGTTTCAACGATCAGCATTGTTTCAAGAGGATTAAAAAAATTTATTGTAACTTAAAACTGTAAGTACGTTTCAAAGTTTTTGTTTTAAGAAGGGTTGCCTATTTTATATTCTCATTACACAATGATTAGTATTTCGTGCGTATTTTTTATATTTTCTTCGATATTTTTGTGCTTGTGTTACTTTTCTCGTCGCGTTGTAAACGGTATCGATCCCGATAGTGAAGGTGAGGTTTCAAAACATGTTTCTCCTCCCGTGAAATCGGTCGATGGTCCAAGCGCGGTGGGGGGTGATTTGATTACGTTGACTTCGGAGCAGTTAAGTGCCTTGATCGAAACTAAAGTTCAGGGGCTGCTTGATGCGCGATTGTCGGTGACGCAGAGTCAGTTTCCGTCGTCCTCCGAAAATGTCGTTATCGCTTCAGACATAAATCTTCAAGAAGATGAAAAGACAAAATTACAGTTGCTTTCTAGCGCAACTCATTTTCCACATCAGGCGTCGAAACATGAAATTTCACATGTAGCGTTCAAGCCTCCACAACCCTTGTATAGTCAAAACCCTGAAGTGTGGTTTGTAATCTTAGAACAACAGTTCAAAATAGCGAACATCAATTTGGAAACAACCAAATATTCGCATGCTGTTAGTGCTCTTGATGCACGATTGCACAACCAATTCGCAGGACTAATAACGCGGGATAAAGGAAAAACTCCGTACTCTACATTCAAACAGGAAGTGGTTAGAGGATTAGGTGAATCGGAGAAGACCAAGCTGCACAACCTTTTACACGGATTATCCTTGGGAGACAAAAAACCCTCGCAACTACTTGAACAATTTCGACTCAATGCAGGTTCCAATTTTAACGACGACTCAATTCGACAATTATGGATGCAACGATTGCCGCAGCAGGTCCAAATGGTGCTGACTCCTTTTGAGAAGGATATTACACTATCAGTGTTGGCAAAACGCGCTGATGATTTAATCGAAACCATGGCTCATGCGCAGGTGCATTCAGTTGCAGTTCCACCAAGCACTCCATTTGGATCTCAGGCAAATTACACAGCGTCATCCGCACCAGTAAATATTAATGAAATATTGGGACAATTCAAGACGGATATGATGAATGAAGTTTCAGCTTTAATGACCGCACATCCTCGGTCACGCAGCCAAAATAGGCATAGTCGAAACCGAAATCGGTCACAGTCGCGTGAATCAAGTCGCGAAAATTTCGAGTGCTTTTATCATCGACGATTCGGTGAACGTGCATTCAAATGTAAGCTGGGTTGCAAGCATTACACAACGTTTATTCTCAAGCCAGATATCGCTCAAAATCCAAAAAACTAATTACCCATCAGCATTTAGCGACGTGCTTTGATGGCAATAGTTCATGTCGCCTGTTAATAAACGAACTTAATTCTAAGCAAAAATTTTTGATTGATACAGGCGCAGATGTGTCTGTAATACCTCCAAATTTTAGTAAAAATACGAGTGGAATTTCGGATTTCAATTTATACGCTGCGAACGGGACTCGTATCAGAGCTTATGGAACACGACTCCTAGACTTGAATATTGGTCTTCGCAGAAAGTTTTCGTGGAAGTTTATTGTAGCCGAAGTGTCAATACCCATTATAGGGGCAGATTTTTTAAAAAGTACGGGCATAATAGTTGACATTCAGAATAGGCGGATCATAGATCCTTCAACCTCACTATTCACCATAGGTTCTATTGCAATAGTGCAGGTACCTTCGTTGTCAATATTAGACAGATCGGTCATTCACCCGGATGTCGTCAAGCTATTGTCCAAATACGAGGAAATTTCTCGAGATACGTTGAATCCTACAAATATTAAGCACAATGTGACGCATTATTTGGAAACAAGTGGACCGCCGGTTGTATGTAAAACAAGGCGTTTACCGCCGGATAAGCTTAACATTGCCAAGACCCACTTCGAAAGCATGATGGCTCAAGGTATATGTCGACCCAGCAAAAGTCCATGGTCCAGTCCGCTACATTTAGTACGAAAGAAGAACGGTGAATGGAGGCCCTGTGGTGATTACAGGGCACTTAACAATATAACTATACCGGACTGCTATCCCGTGCCACACCTACAGGATTTTTCCTTCCAGCTCGCAGGTTGCACCATATTTACTACATTGGATTTAGTCCGCGCATATCACCAAATACCGATAGAGCCAAAGGATATACCCAAAACAGCCATTTCTACACCATTTGGCCTTTTTGAGTTTTGCAGGATGACTTTCGGTCTTCGAAATGCGGCTCAATCATTCCAGCGGTTAATGCACGCTGTATTATTAGGATTGCCGTTTTGTTTTGTATATTTGGATGATGTACTGATTGCATCCAGTTCCTGGGACGAGCATATAACCCATTTAGATACAGTTTTCCAGAGATTAACAGAAGCAGGCCTCGTTATAAACATAGACAAGTGCGTGTTCGCTCAGTTAGAAGTTGTATTTTTGGGACATCTCGTAAATGCTCAAGGTATTTTACCATCGCCAGCAAGAGTCGAAGTCATTAAAAAAATTGAACTTCCAACAACAGTCCAACAATTGAAGAGATTTTTGGGCATGATAAATTTTTATCGGCGTTTTGTTCCAGCAGCTGCACGAGATCAAGCGATCTTAAATAATTTTTTAAAAGGTTACAGAAAAAATAGTAAAGCCCCGGTCGAGTGGTCCGAAGAGTCGATAGCCGCGTTTGAAGGCTGCAAAGCGAAATTATGTGAAGCAACCGTTTTGGCACATCCATCAATTTCAGCACGTTTGTCTGTTATGGTTGATGCATCGGATACCGCTGTGGGTGCGGTAGTCCAACAATTTGTGAATGAGTCATGGCAACCGCTTGGTTTTTATTCCTTACGTCTTTCGGAGACCCAACAGAGGTACAGTGCGTACGATAGGGAACTTCTGGCGGCTTATCTAGGAATCAAGCATTTTAGGTATTACTTAGAGGGTCGCAATTTTACTCTATTTACAGATCACAAGCCACTGATTTATGCATTCAAGCAGAACCTAGATAAAGCGTCACCGCGTCAACGTAGACATTTAGATTTCGTTGGACAATTCACAACGGATTTACAACATGTAGCTGGCACGGATAATACGGTCGCAGACACACTTTCACGGTTGAATCAAGTCACTATTCACGAAAGCATCGATTACTCAGCAATCGCCGATACACAGGCTAAAGATGAGGAATTGGCAAAATTTATGGCAAACGAAAACTCATCGTTAAAATTCGACCAGGTCCCGGTGTCATTCAACTCGAAAAAAACATTATACTGCGATACATCAACGGGTAAACCTAGACCGTTCATCCCAATTTCACATCGTAAACAAGTTTTCGAGGCCTTTCATAACTTGGCACATCCAAGTATTAAAGCAACAATTAGGATATTGACCGATAAAGTTATATGGCCGTCTATTAAAAGGGATGTCAAGTCAATGGCTCAATCATGTATTGCTTATCAGAAAGCAAAAATCACCAGGCATACCAAGTCACCTACTGGTGACTACATACCAACGTCCGAACGTTTTACTGAAGTGCATTTGGACATTATCGGTCCTCTACCAATTTCAAACAATCAACGCTATTGTGTGACCATGATAGACCGATATACACGATGGGCCGAAGTCGTACCAGTACAAGACATAACCGCAGTCACGGTCGCGTTTGCAGTTTACTCGGCATGGATCGCGCGTTTCGGCGTACCAAAATTCATAATTACCGACCAAGGGACGCAGTTCGAATCTCAATTGTTTTCCGAGTTGTCAGCATTACTTGGCTTTGAACGAAGGCGAACCACCAGCTACAATCCGAGGTGTAACGGGATGATTGAGCGGTGGCACCGTACATTGAAGGCCGCTATTATGTGCCACGACAGAGCGGATTGGCCTAACATTTTACCTTCGGTTCTTTTGGGATTGCGAACCACCTTTCGCGACGAACTACAAGCCTCTTCTGCCGAACTAGTGTACGGAAGCACATTACGCGTTCCAGGACAATTGTTCGAGTCGGACAATAATTCATTGCCACAAGCTGAGTTCGTTGAAAACTTAAAACAACATTTCAGGGAAATTCGTCCGGAAACAGCAACCCGACATTCAAAAGACAAAATTTTCGTCAGCAAACATCTTAATGAATGTTCACACGTTTTTATACGAACGGATTCGGTAAGGAGAGCGCTACAACCACCGTATACTAGCCCGCATCCGGTAATTAACCGTTTCGAAAAATTTTTCGATGTTAAAGTAAAGGGAAAACAGATTAGAATTTCCATAGACAGGCTTAAGCCATGTTTTATGGAAAACACGGAAAGTTGGGAGGAGACACAAGAAAGATTAACCAGAATAGACATTGCGTGGATCAAATTTTTTTTTCATCTTACCTTCTTTTTTGGACATTGAAGTATAATTATTTTCGAATATTATGAATTTTTTGATTATTTAATACAAATTATGCTGTCAAAACAGAACTTGTCATATAATTTCACTAACTATACTGTTAAGGATTCTCAATTTTTATTATTTCAAATAAAAACTAGTAAATCAAAGAATACATAACCCAACTTTCTCTTACCTTCGGCAAATCAAGGTCAAAAAAATGAGTCCAAATTTTTCCATACAAAAACAGCGTTATGACTATGACTGTTCTGGTTAATCTTTCTTCTGTGCTTATACCGTAGTGTGTACCATATGCTATATAAGTATCTTGTAGATTCATATGCCATAACGGACCCTATAGTTAAATAGTTAAATTATTTTTGGATTTCTTCAATGTAATTTCTTTAAAATCTTATTTACCAAATCGGAAAAGTATTTGTCGTTTCGTGAAATATGATTTAATTAGAATCAGATCAACTGGAAAGAAATGCAGCTATTGAAAAATTATTTCTCAAACAGACTAGATATACTAAATAATGGTGGTCGAGAAGATCGGTAAAATTGTTATTTAATTGTGATTAATCCAGTTAATTGAATAAAAACCAAAATTGTATAGCAGCAATCTAGAAAATAAAAAAAATTATCTTGTATGCAAATTACAACATAACATGAACCAACGAAATGTTGCTGGCTTCAGCCCACTTATACATATCTAAAAATTGTTAGTCCAAATTTAAAATAAAAACGAAAATTTTGTTCGTAAATTTTAGGGAGAATCTAGCTATAGACGCTGTTAAAGGAAGTAGACTAACAAGTTGAAGACAAAAAGGCTTTTAAAATAATAAAAGAAAACTATTGTTATATAATTATACATATTTTATTAACAAAATTTATAAACCAAACAGTTGTTACAGTAGGAAATCATCTTCCGGCCCAATAAAATCACCAAATATATTACGACACCCATGACATAATTTTGATTTTAATTCTGAAATCTCACTAACTTCCTCAGAGTTTCCAACTCGATTCATATCTTCGTCTGAAATTTTTCCAACATTTATTAAACTGGGATTAGTTGAGACTGCGCGTGAGAATTCAATTGCAAACAGGGTATTCGAACCATTACAATCGATGGTGGCGCGGCAAAATTTACATTTCATTTCTGACATTGTGTTCGAAGCTATTTTGTGCCCAGTTCGATATACCGTGGATACGGTTGATGCAAAATTTTGTTGTAAATTTTCTACAAATGAATCAGTTAAATTTTGTATGCTCGCAAATTCGCCCATATTTATGCCGTAAGCGGATTCATTCTGATATTCGAGCTCATTGAGCTTTATGTAATTATTTATTTCGTTGATGTTAAGATCACATAGTGGTCGAATTTGTTTTATATCATCGTTTCGTGAGTCTACGAATCCAATATCTAAGGCCACAGAACTTCCACGTCCTAGTGAAATATTGGTGAGGAATGTTTTGGCCAAGTCGGAACTAATTTCTGATGTGAAAATGAATGTACAGCCTAGTTTATTGCATTGTTTGTATAAGAGATTTTTCTTTGTTAATAAAATAAAATCCTGTTTAGATGAAAGAGATTTTATTCCGTTGAATGATTTGAGAAATTTAATCTCATGTTCATTCGGATCATTTGTGACGGTGACTTTGTTAAATGGTTCTAGTTGCTCTTGATCGCCCAATGATGTATAATAAACATCGATGAATTGAAACTGGTCCAATATTTGTTTTATTCGTTTAAAGTTTTCTACTCGGTCTTTGTGCGTAATAAAACTATCGTCAATGTAGAGTAGATGAACATCGAAATGTAGTCGTTTGAATGTCGATTGACTGAGCGCATAGTTGATCATATCCAGCAGTACAATATTATTCCGGGTTCCGTCAAATTCTAACAAAACATTGGAATGTTTTGGAACTATTTTTGATGCGCCTAGAGTGGCTCGCATTTTATGTCTCACATACAGTAGAAAACAATTTTTACATTGTGCATCTTTGAAACAAAGACGGACAACGATTTTTTCTAGGTTACATTTTTTACAAATTTCTTCGGGTAAATCATCCGATTCGATTGTTTTATCTTCTTGCATTGCATGCAAACCACCTTCGTCACCGAAATCATCTTCAACAATGCTGCACATTTTTATATAAATGAATTAAACTAAACACATAAAAATCGTAAACACATCACGCAATATATTTTGACGTTACTGACATTGCTGTCAAATTGTTTGACTACATGTGTTTTCTCATTTTTGGTTGAAGTACAGTTGGTTAAAAAACGTCAAAACGAAAATACAAGTATAACAGTTTTACTACTCCCATCTATATTCCGGTGGGATAACTGTTCTTGAACGTGACAAAACTGGAATAAACACGGTAGATACAAATAAATATTTATTGATTTTTTCGGTTTCGCGACGTAAAGTTCTGTTGTGTCTAAATTAATTTAAATAATAATATAGAAAAAATCAATCAAATGAAATAGTCTAAAATAATTAAAATTCGATAAAGTACTAATTAAAATATGTTTTTTAATATAATTTTACGTAAAATTAAAAATAGTTTAAAAATTTGATAATTTTATTGGTGAATTATAAAATTAAATTGTTTTTGCTGTAACCATAAAAATATAATTTTTTTCTGTGATTTTATTACTTATATAAATAAATATAAAAATTTATTTATAAATATTTGTTCAGTGCAAAAAAAAAAAAAATATAAATAAATAAAAATGGCTTCGACATCTATAGTTTTAAAAAGCCTTTCGATTTTATTGGGATTATTTTTTATTTTCATTGGAACCATGAAAATTTCACCACATATCAGCAAAGAGTTGCACAAAGATTTGGTAAACTGAAAATAATTATTTTTATAAAAAAACAGCAAATGTTTATAATATATGCATGCGATTACATAAGGAATTTGGTGTATTGTTTAGTAAAAGGGAAAAATACGGAGATTTTCATCCCTCAATTATTGTGGGGTATCACAAAGAAGGGTGTGGTTAGTTCTATACAAATGTCTTTTGTTTAATCATAAATAATAAAATTTAATTATAAATTATTCTGTTAGCTGACTACTTGTATATATGTAAAATATACCCACTTTATTTAAAAATAGTCAAGTTTATCGTGTCCGTGGGCCTTACAGAAGTTAAGTCTTCTAAAAACCACAAAAAATCAATTCTTGTTTTTAAATAGCTGGTCACAATAATAAATTGAAGTGTGTTGTGGCGAATTTACAAAATTACACAAAGATTTTTTGATATTGTTATTTGTGCAAATTAATATAGATTAATTGCCAATGTGGTTACACTACAGTTTTTTACAGTTTAGACTATGTAACTAAATTTTATTATTTTCGATAAAATTATGTATTAGAAAATTAGTTTTGCTGACACCCAAAACAAAAAATTATTAATAGATGGCTTAGATATGCTAAAATCGCCATCACTGATCCAAGTGCCGCACTGTGCCATTTGGTCTGTTAATAGTTTTAAATTAATTTTGAGTTATTGAGATTTTGCTAGTCTTGCTTCATTAGTCAACTAGTCGGCGCTTTGAATTTTCATAACATATCTCGTTCGCTTCAAGCTTCAAATATTTTAGTACATATTTCGAAGCTTTGATAGTTTCATTTACGGAAATCAATTATTATACTGAATTAAGATTTCTTCGATGTTTCTTATTGAGGTCGTTCATATGAGCATACCGACGAGTTAGGAAAAAATGAACCCCAGATTTAACCTGTTTCTAGATGAAATTTTAGGTGCTTGGTAATAGATAAATTGTCTGACAACAAAATAAGACATCGGATCATGCTTTAATGGCAAATTATAAATTGAACGCAAATAATTTGTTCAAGCCCGAAATCTTTTAGGGTTGTCATTTCAACCAGAATAAATAAATTTCTTTGATGATTTTTTTTTTTGTTAAAACACCTTTATTGATATGGCTACTACAATCTTAAACATTATTAATTCATTAGTAAGGTTGACATTAGTACTTATGCTCATGTGGTTTGATTCGTTTGAGCCGCCTTACTTCGTTTGTACTGTTCAGTAGTTGTACGGCCTCAACGTTGGTGTGGTTAAGAAGTCTCTTCTCATGTTTAATGGCACATTCGCGGATGACGTCGTCTATCAATTGTATTTTTAGATCATTGTGTATTTCCCTGTTAGTCACAAATCGGTAAGCGTTGGTGACCATTCGAAGAAATTTATTTTGGCTACGTTGTATAATGTCTCTATTGGATTTATGAGTACAACCCCATAGCTGCGCACCATACATCCATATTGGTTTGAAGATAGTCTGGTAGTAGTCTTTTGCAATACAGGTTCATTTTGGAATGATGCCCAATTAACCAGTACATTTGACGTTGTTTTAATCGTATCTGTTCAGCTTTTTGTCTCACATGATGTTTCCATTTGAGCCTTGAATTTAAATGCAGACCAAGGTATTTTGCCGATTCAGCCTGCGGCACTTGCACCCCATTGAGGTATATGTGTAGACTGTTATTTTTGTGTCGTAGCGTAAATGTCACATGGGTTGATTTGAGTTAATTAAGGACGATTTTCAAGTCAATTGTCCATTTAGTAGCGTTGTTCATAGCTCGTTGAAGATTTTCCACTGCCCTTGGTTGTAATTCGTCTACTGACATAATTACAGTATCGTCAGCGAATGTGCCGATGAATGTTTTATTCGTTGTACGTATGTCCGCAGTGTAGATAAGGTAGAGGATGGATCCCAATACGCTTCCATGCGGAACTCCCGCTAGCGTTGGATAAAAGTCGGAACATGTTTCTTCATGTATGACTCTGAATTGGCGATCAGAGAGGTATGATTCAAGCAGCTGGCAATAGTTTTGTGGTAGCATTTTGCTCATCTTGAATGTCAATCCCTCGTGCCAAACCCTATCAAAGGCCTGAGATACATCCATAAATACGGCGGGGCAATATTTCTTTTCTTCTAACGCTTGCTCTATTACCGTAGTTATTCGATGGACTTGATCTATTGTGGAGTGGTTATTCCTGAATCCAAATTGAAAATCAGGAACGTTTACCATTGGCTTTAGACGTTTTAGTAGTAGTTTTTCAAACAGCTTTGATAAGGTCGGAAGCAGTGAAATTGGTCTGTATGATGTTACTTCTTCTTCTGGTTTACCTGGTTTCTTCAACATAATTATTTGGGCCGTTTTGAAGCATTTGGGTACATACTTCAATCTCATATAGGCATTAAATAAGTATGTGATCATGATGATTGCTTTGCGTGGAAGTTCCTTGAATGGACCCGGTGATATTTCATCAATTCCTGGTGCCTTTTTTTGACTAAGACTTTTGTCGATTTCTTCAGAAATTTCCATTGGCGTGACCCTTTTAAAATCCTGATTTGGTTGATAGACAGGTGTTACGTCAATGTTGGTTTGAATGTCATGGGGTTGAAACACTGTTGCTAGGTGTTGAGCAAAGAGTTCCGCTTTTTCTTTGTCATGTCGAACTCAATTGCCTTGAGCATTTCTTATAGGTGGTACTCGAACTACAGGTCGGTTAAATTTTCTGGTTGCTTTCCATAACGAGTAGTCCTTATCCATTTCTGGACCTAGCCCGCTTAAGTAGTTGTCGAAGCAATCCTATTTGAAGCTTTTGATTAGCCTATTGACTTTGTTACTTATTCGATTGAAGGTAGTTTTGTCAGCGGGATTTCTGGTGAGATGCCATATTTTCCTTGCCTTTCTCCTTTCCTTGATTTGTTCCCTGATCTCAGCCGGGTATTTGACTTCAATCTCCACTTTGTCCTTTAATTCTGGAGTAGCTAGACTGGCGGCCATACGAGTATATTACTCCACTACTTCATTACTTTTAATTCAACTAGCTCTTCCAGTTTTTCTCTGAAGAGATCCCAATTCGTGAATCTATTAGTAAGGTTTTGCTTTTTATTTTTCTTGATGACTATAGCGCTTACTGTCAACAGTACAGGAATGTGATCAGATGTTAATTCCTTCGACTCTAGTGTAACTGGATGAAATACCTTTTATGATGAAGAAATCAAGCAGATCTGGTATTTTTCCTGCATCCGTTGGCCAATACGTTGGCCCCCCTTGGAGACAGATATTCACATTTGTTTTCATGAATGGCATTGAACAAAGCATTTCCTTTCCCAGGAGAAATTAGCCTGGAACCCCAAGCTGTATGTTTTATATTATAGTCCCCTCCAATAATAAATCTTGGACCGAGCTTATTAAAGACGTTATTAAATTGTAACTTCGTTGGTGTATGCCGTGGAGGACAGTATGCTGCCGCAATATTTAGATCTGCGCCATTATATTGGATTGAGATAACAGTTGCTTGCATGTAGCTTTTTCGAATATCCCCTAGTTGATTATGTTTGATATTATTTTTAATTAGTACAGCTGAACCACCTCTGGCTCTTTCACTAGGATGGGTTGTCCAGTAGGAATTAAATCCCTTTATTCTGAAAAAGCTTTTGTTGGAGAAGTGCGTTTCTGAAATAAGTGCAATATCTATGTTGTATGTATGGAGAAATATTTCCAGTTCTTGGGTTCGTTGGTTGAGCCCATTAGCGTTCCAAGTTACAATGCGTAGGAACGAGTTAATCATTTGTGTGTATGCTGACTTTTTTTGCTAGGCGGATAGAAATTAATTTCTAGTTTTGCCACCATTTCTGTTAAGTGACCAAGTGTCTGTTGAATTTGACTAAGCTTTTTAATAATTTCAAAGTTATTAGACTCGTTATTAACTTCTATGTGTTTGTTGTTTTGGTTTGATTCATCAGCAGATAATTTGGTGATTTGCGCATAGGATAATCCAACTGTGGATGGTGTGATTGTTGTTTGTGGTTTAGCAGCTTTGGTTTGTAATCGCTGTACTACTCTTGTTCTATTATTCTGTTGACTTTTAATTTTGTTCTGATATACACAGCATCCTTTATAATTTGCAGTATGTCCTTGTTGTTGACAAAGAGCACATGAAGGCGCGATATCTGGTTGTTGTTTGCATTTTGTTGTGTGATGATCTCCAGCACATTTAACGCATTCGGTTTGACGATAGCAAAAACTCTTGGTATGTCCAAGTTGTTGACAATTCGTACATTGTGGAATGTCCCTTGTCTTGTTAGGTGGCTCAATTTTAACTATACAGTACGCAACTTTCTTGATGTTGTATACTTCTTTATTGTTGTCTTTTTGTTTTAAGTCGATGTAAAACAATGAAAAGTGTTTCCTGTCTTTTACACCATTAGTTGTGACCATTTTGTATATGTTAGTAATACCTGCGACTTCATGTCCCATTTTTTCTAAGTCTGCTTTAATTACATCGTGACTAATGGAAGATGGTAAGCCTCTGATAACTACTCTATAAGCCCTTTCGCTCTTCAGCTGATAGGTGTGATATTCTATATTTTCTGATTGGTTGCTGGGTTCTTTTTTTAATTCTTCCAGTAATTTTTTGACATTTCTGTAATCATTTTCATTTTGAAAGGTAATTTTAATGTCACTATTTGAAAGCGCCTTAAAATTAGTTGATTCACTAGTGGTTTTTATTACTTTTTGTCGAAAAAGTTCGAAATTTTTGATATTGCTCACTTTAATGGGTGGAAGCAGTGGTATTTTTTGGGTTTTTCTGTTCAGTGTTATTGATCACAATTTGTGTAGTATTTTTTTGGAGGAGTTTTCGTTTTTGTGCGCCTGCGTTTCCTAGCATTTCTGTTATCAGCACTGGAAACTTCTTTTTCCAGTTCTTCCTCATCTGTGCAATAATCCTCTTGACTCAGAGCACTGAATCTATTATTCTGTTGAAAAACTGGAAACTGCCGCAGCAACTAGTTGGAATTATTTGAATGTTCATGTTGACTGGATGATGGCTGAAAATGGTTGGAAGAAAGATTGTTAACTCGTTCTGAATCCTTAGCTATGCTATTTTTAACCTTTTCTTTTAGTGTAGAGTTTTCTCTCTTAAGTTCAGCAACTTCATTGCTCAGCTGCGCGATTAGTTTCTCCATTTTTTGAAATTTATTTAACAGTTCCTCGCTGTTTATAAGATTTGTTGATGCACTCGGCATTTGTTCTGATAATGAAGTTACTTTTTCAGTGGAGATTGAGTTGTTTGCAAATATTTTTTGTATTGGTGATCTGATTGTAACGGAGCCCCTTCGGAATGAAAGTTCTTCCTCGTTACTCTTTTGAGCGTTGATATCGCTTAGCTTATTTTTGGTATCATTAGAATTTTGTAGCAATGTTTGGTCCCCCTAGAATCCATGGGACCGACCTCTGGAGAGAGTGGATTTTCCTGAACATCGGGTCTACCACCTAGGGTATTACTAGAAGTTCAGCCGTTGTGATACATTAAAAATGGAAAACAAACGTTGCCCAGGTGCTACCGCGTGGAGGTAAACTAGAGATAGTTGATGGTTTCTACATAGTGGCAACGTTGGAGTATAAACCAATTTATAATTGGCTATAAACGGTCAACGCCTACCCTATTGAAACACACCCAGCACCTTCTTTGATGATGACGACGAAATCTGGATGAACCTATCCGAATTTTTGTGGTAGAATCAGCTATTGAAGTTGAATTTATTCCAAGGCGTTATTTTAGTAAGGCTGTTTAAAATGCAGTGACTTTTAATTAAATGTATTGGAACACCTTTCGCAGGTTTGCCACATTTTCAAAAACGTCTCTTTTGTTTAATAAATTCTTGGCCAAAATTGAAATAAACATTAATAAAATATAACCAGTTTTATGTTGGTAAACATTAACAAACTTCCTCAGATTGAACCTCTTACTTTAAATGGTATTAGCTTGGCCTTTAATGATTAAGCGAAATAGCTGGGTGTTGTTTTGGGCAGTAAACTTAGTTGGAAGCCTAATATTTTAGAAAGGGTAAAGAAAGCTACCATAGCGCTATACTCCTGTAAAAACGCTTTTGGAAAACGATGGAGTCTTTCTTGAACCCCATATCGTATACTGCCTCTATACTTTAGTGATAAGGCCCATACTTTTATATGGGATTGTTCTTTGGTGGCCAGCCTTAGACAGTATGGCTAACCAAAAGTTAGCTGATGAAAATTCAGAGAACTTCCAACTGGTGTATTAGTGGTGCGTTTAGGAGTACACCCACTCAGGCATTTGAGGTTCTTTTTCATCTCATACCCCTAGAGATTCTGGGCACTCAAATGGCCGCGAGCACAGCCATAAGGCTCAAATTGATTTCTATGTGCACTTGTAGAAATACAGGACACTCATTTATTTTGTGTAACAGAGATATCCGATTACATGATTCCATTACCATCTTTTGAGAAAAGGTTTCGTTCTGATATTCCCTCCAGAGAGGACTGGCTTAGTGAAGAAATATTGAACCCTGAAGTTTTGAACTTCTTGACGGATGGTTCAAAAATGGATGGTAGGGTTGGTTGTGGTGTTTTCTGTGAGAAACTAAATGTGAACCTCTCATTTCGTCTCCCCGACTATTGCAGCATTTTTCAGGCTGAATTGATTGCGATAATTGGGCCCGTGGATTGGTTGAGGTATAGTGTAGTATCTGTAAGGGATATTCGCATTTTTACGGACAGTCAGGCCGCTATTAAAACGCTATGAGCTAATTTCCTTACGTCGAAGGTATAGTCCAGAGATGGGCCAAATGGACTAAATAAAATATTCACAATTAAAACAAAATTTTAGAAATTTCATAAAATTTATATATTCAATACTTACTTTAACAACGCAAAGTGCGACTGGAAGTACCTTGCCTTAAGTGCATGCCACATACAAATGAAAAACCGGACAATTCGGTCGGATTATCGGTTTACATCGCCACATTCAAAAGAATTGTCGGACTGCAAAATGACGTCACCACCCAAACAATTATATAAACAAAAGTTTAGTAAAATTCTATATACAAATATAATGTTCTTACCGTATTCATTTTAAGTTATTATTATTGTTACTACAGCAACAGCACAACATATAAAGGAAACCGCCATTTATTTGACACTGAAACTAAAATCAAATCCGACAAAAAAATCTGGTGAGAAATGATGGGTTCGTAAAACAGCAAAAATGCGTTCTTAAGCCGACAAAAATTATACCATTCAAAATTTTGATGGACGGATTTTATTTTGACGGCCGTCAAAATATATCATTAAGTTTCTTTGAATGAAATTGTATTAATTTTATTAAAAATTTCCCTGAATGTAATAGTTATCATCAATTCAAACATTTTTTCTAATAATTATTATGTTGTAAGTTTTCTCTTTTTGTCAAAAAATGGATTTGACGGTTTCAAATGCAGGTTTGCCGTTTGTGCATGTGGCAACGCCTTTACGAACAAAACAGAAACAAACGATGTTTACGTCATAAACAAAAAAAAAAAAAAAAATTGGTTTGTTTACAAATTATAACCACGGTGTAACAAAATACGACACTTTCCTCCCATACCAAACAAAATGACGAAAACTAAAATATGCCAAACGACAGCCAGAAGGAAAAAAAAGTATCGCGAAGTATTTGAAGGTGAAAGCGGAAGCCTTTGTAATGATGAAAAAAAATTAAATTATCCAGTGGTGCAATTATTTTTCGATTTTATCTGTTTAAATGTATGTATTCTTGATTTCAGTTCACTGAATAAAAGAAAACATAAATGACCAAAAGGGCACTTCGTTTTATTATCAGGATGTATATATAGATGTACCATCGCAGTGTGATAATGATAATTATTTTTTTGTGTTTACACCAGCACGCGAATTCCGGTCGGATGATTTTTTATTTCGTCTAGTCGAATTCATGTTTATTTGGAGGAGGCTCATTTGTTATAGAACAGGGACACAGCGTACATTTTTCAACACACTTATGTATTGTACAATAGTTTTATAACACTGGTTGTGCAAACATAGTATTCTAGGGTTTCTAATTTTTTTAATGTTTCTTAATTTTAAATGTTCTAATATCCCCCTTCTAGTAAATACCCAAATATTCTAAATTGTATGCAAGGGTTGGGAGGCGAAGCCACGGAGCTGCGCATTTTTGATAAACCGGAAACCGTGTAAAACATTGCTTTTTTCATTTAATATTTTGTCAAAATTAAGTTTTTGTTCAAAAATGACCTGGCCGGTAATAACATTAAATATGATTCGACTAATAAAATTATTTAAAATTATTTTGCATTCCGCCTCTAAGGGCATTCGAGCCTTGTCCTCCTGCTCTAAATGAATCCTAAATTTAATACCATTATTTTTAAAACCGATGCAACCAATTTCATGCCTCTCAACAATTAGATTTGTGAACGTTCATACCTCAATCGAGGAGAATCCTAATGAAATCAAAGACGCTTTCTACGACAAGGTCGAAATCGTCTTGAGCAAAATTCCGCAACACGACGTTAAAATCGGTTTGGGAGACTTCAATGCTCAAATTGACAGTGTTGGCAGTGAATATCACAGAGTCCTGCCTCACACAACAATGAGACACGTCTCATCGAGCAAATTTGCTCTACAACTTGGTGGTTGCCAGCACATACTTCGCACATAACCCCATTCATAAAGCCCTATGAAAATTAAATGAATGGACAACCAAATCCAACACATCCTCTTGTTCAAAAGACATTTTTCTAGTTTCAACGACATCAGAACCAACGTGGAGCTAGCATTGATTAAGATCTCTTCCTGATACTTGTTAACCGCCCTTCTTTAGTTGGTTACCGACCTTCTTTTTTCAGATAAAAAACGAGAATTTTAAAATAAAAGAGAAGACAAATTTACTGACCAATCGTAGTGTGTGCGTGTATGTGTGTAAAAATGATATTTTTTACGGGCTTACAATAAGGTCGTAAATTTTGTTGCGGCCAATTTTTTCGTTTGGTAATAAGGGGTTGTATCATTCTGTGTATATTTCCAGTTCTTCTAATCTGTTCATTAGTGGTTCTTTTCGTATTCGGTGTGAGTACCTGTGAGTTTGTGTTAATGCCAGTGTAATTATCTTTTTCTGTCGCCAAGTGTTGTGCATATTTTGATTCGATTTTTGGTTTTCCGAAATTCTTTTATATGTTCTGTAAATCTACCTTCGAAACTTGGGACAGTCATTACATGTATTGTAGATTCCGTTGTCTAAGGGTGGGATTATACTCTATAGTGTATAGAATATTATTTTGGAATGTTCTGTTGGACTAAATTAGCTAAAGTCGTAGCTATGTATATGTATATTCATATGTAAAGTGATTGATATTTCTAAATTTAATTTTTTAATTTAATCATAATTTAGATTAAAACAAAATAATTGGGTTTTAGTTTTGACGTGTATGCTAAGCTTCAGTGGCTCAATTAAACAATTAAATCGATTATCTGAAAAGAACCGCTGTACTCCTCACTTGAAGCGAATATGCTTAAATAAAATATGATTATTAAAGATAATCGTCGATTTCATTTGATTTCGAAAAAATTTTCAGTGAGTCTCAATTTATTCAGTTCTCATATTTCTCGTTCTTCATAGTTCTCATATTTGACATATTCCTCTTAGAATAATTGTAGCAGGTTTTAATTGTATTTATTTATTTATTTATTACCAACTTTATACTTATATACAATCTGGTTACAATTTCAATAATACATATGTATATACTAAAAATTTAATTAAAAAAAAAAAAGTAAAATTAAACAGACATGAAAAATTACCAATAATTTAAAAGAACCTTAGACATTAAATTCTTAAATGCATCCCTAGATAGATTAAAGTCGAAAGCCGATCGCACTTTGTTAAAAGAAACAGTAGATTGATAAACAGGTTCATATTTACCGTAGTTATGCCTAATATAAGGCAGCTTAATTTGGAAATCTCTAACGCGAAGGGTCCGTAACGGAGTATATATGGTATATCGTACAACACCAAAATCTCAGGACAGTCAATTTTAGACACCAACAAGTCTCTAACCAATAACGCGCCAATTTCGATTCTGCGGATAAAGAGCGGCTCAATATTTATTAATTTACATCTACCTCGATACGGTGGGAGTATAAAAGCGGGTAGGTTCCCATCTCTGGGCAACATTCGCAGAGAAAACCTTAAAAAGCGCTTTTGAACACTTTCTATTCGGGCTGAACAGTTACCATAAAGCGGATTCCAAATTGCTGCACCATATTCCAACAACGAACGCACAACGAGATATATAATATTTTAATAGAATAAGGATCTTGAAAATCCCTCGAAAACCTTTTAATAAACACAAGCATGGAATTGGCTTTAGAAATGCAAATATCTATGTGCTTATTGAACGATAAGTTCGACGCAAATGTTATACCAAGATCCATAAACGTATCAACATTATCAATAATATAGCCATCCAGGGAAAAATCAAAATTAGCGGGCGTGATTGCACGGGTAAAACGGATTGTTTTACATTTGGAAATGTTTAGGGTCAAATTCTGAGCTGTGCACCACATACTGAAATTATTTAAGTCAGATTGGAAGTCTCTTGCGTCATTAGTGCATGAAATTTTTTTAAAAATTTTAATGTCGTCCGCATAGATGAGGATGTCGGAATAACTCAAACAATTCACTACGTCATTGATGAATATTATGAAAAGCATAGGACCCAAATGACTACCTTGAGGCACTCCCGAAGTGACATTAATAACTCTGGTTGTGAAACCACCAATCTTAACTATCTGAGTTCTGGAATCAAGATAAGATCTGATCCAGTCCAGTGGGAGAAAACTACAATGCAAGGAATCAAGTTTCTTCAACAGCAAGTCATGATCAATCTTATCAAAGGCCTTACAGAAATCAGCGTACATAACCTGCGCAATTTTACCTCTATGTAAGGCATTAGGGAAACAATTTGTAAGCAAGAGTAAATTAGTAACGAATAATTGATCTTTAACAAGTTTCTCAAATAACTTGTGTAAGGCTGAAATTATACAAATACCCCTATAGTTCTCAATATTACCACGAATCCCGGATTTGAAAATAAGTTTAATAAGCGATCGCTTCCAAAGAGTGGGGAAATATCCCTCTCTTAGATTTCTATTAAATAGAAAGCACACCGGAGCGGCAATTGCGTTACCGATCAATTTTAAAAATAAAGGCGGTAACGAATCTAAGCCGGCACTATGGTTAATGTCAAGATTTGACAATTCCGATAAGATTGTATCAATTTCCAAACGAAACATTGAAAATTTCTTATTACTCGTGAGATTATTCAAGCTGCAGAGATTAGAACCTGAATCTGGATTATAAATGCTCTCAAAGAAATCAGTAAACAAATTAACCTTATCTAGAATGTTATCACAGAATCGGTCTTTCAAATACATTGTGGAGGGGTAACCATCAGATTTTCTTTTATAGTTAACAAAATGCCAAAAGTGATTGGGTTTCGATTTAATTTGTGATTCCACCTCCAAAACATAATTACACCAATCCCCACGCTATTCATTTAACACGTTTTCGATCTTACACGGTTTTTAAAATCAAAAAAACTACTGCCAACATACATGCAAAGAATACAATTTTGTACGTGTTGTATTACGAATTCCTAGTATCAACTTTGATAGAAATAGAAAAAATGGGAATTCCCCTTTTCATCAAAATTTTATGTGTGTATGAATTAGTTGATTTGTGAGGAACCTATCTTCCGTGTAAAGCGAGGGATAGGTGCACTGTAAAGAAATCGGTTAAGAAATATATACTTTTTACGTAAAACCTTAAATGAGTTGTAATTTACTGTATTCGGAGATAGTTTATAAAGTTTATGAGCCTTACCCTTTCTATTTTTTTAAATTTATCAATTCATTGTTATACCACGGTTCCTTCTTGGCGCCTGAAACTACCAATCTAGGAATGAATGTTTCAATGCCCATTTGAACAATTTTATAAAATTCGTTCAACATATCGTCTAAATTTTTACTATTATAAAATGAAGACCAATTATACTCATCAAGAAATGCACTTAAAGAAACATAATCAGCCATTTTAAAGTTATAGATGACAGAGTCGGTATTATTTTCGATTAATTCACTGTATTCAAACAAGACTGAAATAATCAGCGGCAAATGATGAATACTGGAAGATCCAGCTAAATCATCACAGGTTGTGACGGTCATCTCATGATCAATTGGCACAAAGGCTAGATCTAACACGTTGTTACTGCAATTCTTCACATTGACACATTGTTTTCAGTCCCAACGAAAATATTTCAGATATGAACTTTTCCACATCATCGTTCATGTTTATGGGAGTTAAATTGTTATCCATATACTCCCTTACAATACCTGGCAAGTTAAAATCACCAAAGATAATTAAGCGGTCCTCAGGTTGAAGAAGTGCAGTAATATTAAGTTTCACGGTGTCCAAAAACATATCATAAACCGCGACGCTTGAATGACTTGGTATATATGTGACATAAATGATCAGCGAGTATGAATGAAACCGTAAGCGCACAGCAACAACTTCAGTACCACAGTTGGTTAACGTTATCGGCATAGATGAGTATTTGTTAGAGACGGCTATTATAATACCACCCCCATGGCATAAGTGTCCTGCTGTAGATGTCTGTCTCTCCGATAAACTGCATAAGTTGGTGGAAAATAATTTTATAGAATACATCAATTTAAATGGCGGTTGTTTTTTTTACAGTTTCCAGCAAAACAATTCTAAAAATATTGTATTGTATTTAAATTGAAGTGACTTATATAAAAAATTGGATTGGAACAATTTTACCATCAAAGTTATAGATAAAATATAAATAGCACAAAAAAAAATTTTCAAAATTAAAATACACACGACTTACACGATTTTTCAAAGCGGGTATCCTATTTTGATAAACGATATGCGTTTTTTATGTAGGAATTACGCATTTTTTTGGCTATATTAATTTTTTTTATCTGTGTAAGCTTATAAATATTATTTGGCATAAAAAAATATTAATCAAAAATAGAGCAAAACTGTAAGAAAATTTATTTCAATTGTCTTGTACATGTGTACATGAAAATAGTTGATCCTTAATTTCTAAATTATGTTAAATACAAACTGTGTTAAACTATACTTTTTCGGTTTTCCAACGTTCTTTTCCCTTTGTACTGATATACCAAACGAGCAAATAAAAAGTAGATTAGTCTACAAGTAAAGAAAAGTGAGTTTTTCAGCGCGCGTAATTATTAATTCATGAGCGAGCTCTAGCAGGCGAGTGGATTAAATATTTTACGACTTTTTCTTGTACTTGACGAAAAATACTCTAATTTTTAAATAAAAGTGTTCAAACCAGTTTAGATCAAAATTACTGACAATAGTTTTTGAAGATGCGTCATGAATAAATAAATAAGAAAGCAAATATCATAAAGTGTTTCTATGAAGAAAAGTGTTACTAAGGAGAAAAATAGTAGCTTTCTTTACTGTTTTCTATCTAGAAATGATGCTTTTTCCATTAAGTACCCGAAACAATAATTTTCTTTACACTTTACGTGAAATACAGAAAAAGAAGAAAAAAAATCTTCAGATTTCGGCAATTTTCCAACAAATTTTAAATATATGTACGAACATTCAAGAATTTGATCAAATAAAATTAAAAAGAAAAATTCTCTTATTTTATATGTGGGTAACAATAACATAAATATGTGGCCAATGTTAGTTCAGGATGAATTAATACTTTGACATTGTTGTCTCTGTGTATAGAAAATACACGCCATACTAAATGAATGGTAAAGGGTAAACGTTAGAATTTTAATTGAAATAGTTGACGTGCAAAGTAATTAATTAATTTCATGATTTTACGTATAATGTTTATGTGTAAAATGTACAGAGATTTTGATGTTGTTTACGTTGATCCGTTTTTGCTTAATTAATAATACAATCTTAGATTAAAATTATTATACATACCCACTCGTATAATCTATATGTATTTGTATTATGTGTTTAAAGAATATAGTAAAATTCTAACCATGACAAACAACAAGTGTTTTAAGATTATCGACACACCATGAAAACAGACAAGGTTGATTATTTCTAATTTACGTGAAAAATATATGTCAGTACCAGGGTCAACTATTTTTTTTAACACAGTCTATGTTTTTAAACCATTTTCTAAATACTTATCCTATAAATAGAAAAACTACCTGTACAGTGTGCCCACAGACCTGATGAAAAACTATTTTAGACAAAAGATGCACATTTCTTCAAGCAAGACCTTTTTATTCAAATTTCACATTTTGAGATGTTTAAGCCTAGTCCCGTGTACTATATAATTTCTTATTTATCGTGTACTGGGGCACCTAGTGTCCCCATTTAATTTATATACATATATGTATATTTTTACAGATGAAATGTGAACAATTTTCATTAGCTTAATAAATTTAATTCGCAGGTAAAAAGATTTTGTTAAGTTTTGAGATAAAATTGTGTTATTTGAAGAAGAAAGAAAAACATTTGTAAACATTTTTTAAAAAAATTTTGTTTATTTCAAAACATTGAATTTTTTAGAAACTAGGCATTCTTAGGTTGGAGAGGATATTGAGGTCCATGGAAGGGTCATCGTAATCTTCTTCGATTTTTTCTGGTGCTAGAGAGGTATCACACTTACAATGTTTTGTGCATGTAGGTGTGCCGCATACATCACACATCGCTGTGGGTTTGCTACGTGATCGATTACCTTTTCTATCCGAATCTGAGGAAAACTCGTATTTGTTGAAATTTCAAATCCAATCAATTTCATAGCGGTTTTTACTGAATTTTGTAGGTTATGCACATTGGGTTAAATTCTATTAGCACCGAGGGCTGCAATGTCCAGGAAGTTATAAAATAACGTAAAAGGCCACCGATTTCTTTTCCGTTTACAGCCGTAAACTCGATTTATCTGGTCAAAAGTGCTACTCTGCCCTTAGCTTTATTATAATGTAATATTACTTGATTTTTTTGTTGTTTAATCCACTTTTTCGTCATGGTGCGCAGCTGATGTTATTGGCATAAATAACCAATTGCATAGATCTTGAGAAACAAAATAACTGGTGTGAACTGCATTGTTAGTTCTGGTTTGACGGCTTTAATTGTGCTGATTATAGTAGTGTTCCGTTGACGCCATTATCCAGAAATTTTCGGTTGTCAGCGAATCACAAGTTCACGTGATACTCCACGGGATCGGTTCTCGGCCGAGCATTGGTTACTGGACTACATGAACTTCCAAATGTAGTGGATACATCTGCCTCTGGTTGTGACTAATTCGTAATTGCTAATCGATATTCAGCTCTTTTGATAGTTAGTAAACTTTAGTTAGGGTTTGTTGAAATGCATTCCAAACATGTCTGAACGCAGCCAGTTTATCAGTTTTAAGGCGCAGTGTTCTCTTACGAGAATCGTCAAAACGAATAAACCGGCTAAGTTGTTCGAATCTCTCTAACGACATATTGTAAGTTTTTTTTTGTATATAACAATACAAAGCAAGCCAAAACCATAAATAACAAATAATTATCAAGATAATTTCTTTTACTTGCCATTGACCTTTGTAATTTAAGAATTACATAGCTTATAAGGAACTAAAATAAAATTCACCATAAACTACATTTCCTTTTACAGAAAAAAATGCAAAATGAATTTCATTATTCCTAAATAATCACTCAGTACCAAGTACACGGATCTAGGATTAAGCTATTGTGCGTTTAAGTAAATTTTCAAAATATTCTCCATTTACAACTAAGCAATTGTAGAGTCTTAGTTCAAACTAACTTCTAACTTGTTCCTCTTCAATCCACAACATTGTTATTAAAAACCAAATAACCAACCAACCTATAATCATTGGGGCTTTAATTTCTTAATTTTTATAGGCGACAATTTTGAAAAAAAAAAAAAAATGAAATTGAAAAGCTGCAATCACTGCCTTGTAAATTTAACATTTAACCCGATAAGGCGGAGGCGATCTACCTAGTTGAAAATGTAAAAAAACTTGATTTATTGTATGTTTCCTTCTTCATAAATTTGATTTTCAAACGCCTGAACTAATCTAATATATAGACGGCTTCTTCAAGCATTTCCAAGGAAGGCAAGGATCTATACAAAGTGGTTGTGGTATACGTAAAATGAACCTACAGCGGTTCGTCCTCGATTTAGCTACTGCATAAGGTAGGAAGTCAAAAGTAAACTGCGAAAGAGTTGGGAGTGTCACTGAGGCAATGCTGAAATTGAAGAAAAATCGTTGATCTAGAGTTGATTAGATTAATTCGGAGTTCTTGATATTCCGAGCGAAAATTTTATAGAACTGGAGTATAGTAGAGCGCAATAACGCCTAATGAACGGAAAGTGGCCGAAGGGAGGTAACGTGAAGTGCGTGAATTACCGCGGTATAGCTTTCCTTTGCATAGCATACAAATTCCTATCTTTCATTGTACCGTGAAGGATCACTCCTTTAGCGCAGGAAGTTATTAATGACTGCCAGGGAGGATTTCATCCAAATCATCAAGTTTTTCGGCTGCGAAAGATTTTTTTTCTAAATGTTAAGAAACATCTCTTGATGTAAGGAATGTTTTCTTAGTAATGCACCGTAATCACAATATTGTTGATAACAAGCTACAAACTACAAGAAATTTATGTATTTAACAAGAAAAAATTATAGAAGAATCATATAATGATGGTACAAAAAATTGCCAAAACTGACTCCCGAAGTGCCTGAGCTTTAGATGGCTGCATATATTGCCTATGCCTAAAACCGGGCCTGGAATAGTCAGCGATCTCTGAGAGGTGAGTCACCATTTGGTAGGCGCAAAAGTTGTTATCGGCGATGACGGCTCCTCGGTGTAGAGCTATCTCGGGATGGAAACCGATGGGGTCAGATTATTGATACGGTACGGGCCAGCAATGTTCCGTAAAAACCGTTCATTATTATTATTAAATAAAAAGACATTGGGTTACAATATAATTAAACTTGAAAAATTATTATATTTTTTCGACCAATGGCCAACATGAGGTACTATTCTTGAACTATTACAAAAACTGTCGTATTGCGAGTAACACTGTGTAATGTATAAAAAATAAGCTTATCTCGTTTAAGTGTGCGATATTTCTTTGAAGGATTCTTTGAGAACTCCGACAATTCTGAGAAAACAGAATGCAGAGAAACGACCATTCAGAGAAAATGACAGTTTTGAGAAAACAAAATAATTTCAATGACGTTCATAGACGTCATTATTTCTTTATCTTAAAAATTTGTTTATTACAACCAAATAAGTTCAAATCGATTGGTTTTGCTTTTTATTTCTGTAGATGAAATACGAACCGAGTTGTGGCTTGTTGAAGGTGACTGTTTGTTCGCCGAAAACGGAATTCGAACCTTTCGAAAAACCACGAATTTTTGGAGGAAAACTTGTCACCAAAAATTTTTCTTTTATCCATAATAACAAGAAAACTAAAGAACATACGTATGTATGTACATACAAGAGTACAAAAATTAAGGTTTCTCTTGCAGACAATTTTGTTATTTTTTTATTTCTCTAGGATGAAAATTAATTGAGATATCACCGTTTTAAGTTCGCATTTGACTGTGAGGACCACCTTCCCCGAGCCCTCTAAACTCAAAAATCTTAAAAATGAAGAAACCAATCGCGTTTTTCGGTGAAATTTTCGGATTGCTCTCAAACAACTTTAGATAAAAAATCAACATTTTCAATCGCGAATAACTCGAAAAAAATTGATTTATCGAAAATACTTCATAGTACAGTTTTTGCTTAGAATTCATGCTTCTATCGATTTCTGCGGCTATTTTGAGTGTACTAATTTCCGATCATCATATACCGATGTATGTAATTTTATTCAAAACAAAATTCGAGCTGTTTGGATGATATTAGTCAGTTCTTCACGCTTAAATATATCCGACTTTGCGGTCAATAATTTAGGGTTAGCGAGTGAAACAAATTAAGTAACATAAACTCATATTAAATAATATATATGGTATAAAAAAAACTTTTTAAAATACCACGTTTTTCTAATGCACTAAAAAGAAGAAAATACTTTTTTTCTGGGCATATAGAATTATCTGGGCATTTATACTTAAAACTAGCACCAATTTTCAACAAATAAAAACGTGGGGCGCATTTTAGAAAAGAAAATTGATAAATGTGATTTGGATAACTTCTTATGGTATTTTTAGAACATTTTGCTAGCTTAGAACCTTCCTGTACCTAATTTATGATTAAGGTGTATGTGTCCCAAGTGGAAACTGGACGTATTTGTCTAATAAATATCTAGTTGTAAGGGCGGCTATTGACACGCTTTACGTCTACATGTCATTAGTCTTCCTTACAACTAGATATTTACTAAACAAATTCATCCAGTGTTCACTCGGGTGTTTGATAAAATAAATTAGGAAATTATAATTTTTTATTAAGCCTTGCTTCTAAATATTTTTCAGTCGTCTCGATATTCAATCTTGTACGAGATATGCAGGGTATACGAGAGATTTTGGCGAGAGTTGACAAATATAAGATGCTAGTATCAAAGTCCTAAATTTTCACATTAAGTACACCAAGAACTTATTTTTATTTTTTTATAAAGAATTGATTTACGGAACTTTTACTTTTTTTAAAATTATTAGCAATTTCATATATGATATCCATTTTCTTTTCTAAAATGCGCCCCACGTTTTTAGTTGTTGAAAATTGGTGCTAGTTTTAAATATAAATGCCCAGATAATTCTATATGCCCAGAAAAAAATTATTTTCTTCTTTTTAGTGCATTAGAAAAACGTGGTATTTTTTTTATATATATTATTTTACTCTTTTTAGTTGTACGAATTTTGAATCTTGTTATCAATTGAAACAATTTTTTTAAAAATAAATTTCATCTCTTTATTCAAGTAAATTTATACAATTTATCATAAACATTTAATATTAACTTCCAAACAGACAATCAATAACGAACACTAAAAGTTAATAAAAAGAAGTTAAGGGTATTATGGAGGTCGATATTGTCGCATTCTTTCCATTTCTCTGATTACACTTTCGTTACAAGGCTTCTTTCCTGACAATTTGCTACAGTCCAATTCCTCAATTTGCAGTCCATTTAAAGATCTCAATCTGCTTAATGCGACGTAAACTTGGCCGTCTTGAAAAAGTGATCTTCCTAAATAAACGACTGCATGATCGACGGTACATCCCTGCGTTTTGTGGACTGTACATGCCCAACACAAAATTATTGGTAATTGTCTCCGCTCAATTGTTCCATAATTATATTTAGCAGGAAATTGTATAGCTTTCGGCTCGATAAGTTGAATATTCTCATTGCCAAAATCTATTCTAACTGATGGAACGTCAGTATCGTACATTTGGTCTCTGCGGAAATGCGGCCACATAATCTCTGTGATATTTCCAATGGCACCGTTGACAAGACCCTTTTCAACATTGATGTTTGAGCGTAACATCACTTTGGCACCAACAAATATTTCCAGCTCTTTGGTCAATCCTCCAGTTTTATTTACATCTGCTGGTACTATATTAACCATGTTGACATTATCAACATTTCTTGTTGCATCAATAATTTGATCCTGTGCTCGAATTTTGAAAATACGCACTTGTTGAGCTCGATATTGCTCAAGTACCGCAAGATTATGGGCATCTACTTGGGCTCTTAATGGATAAATTCGAATGGCTTTATCCAATGCAAAATCTCCAGTTGCCTCTGTCATTTGTTTTGACATCATAAGCTCAAAATGCTGACCATTTAATTTTCCAACTCTAAGGGCATTCAAGAGATCAGCAAATGTGTTGTCTCCTTGCTGCCGTATGTTTTCTGTCAGCTCACATAAAGAAAACAATCGCCACAAATGAGTCGCTGGCAAGAATCGAGTTGGCTGATTGAAAATTTGTGCTCCTTTTACGGGAGGCAATTGCATCAAGTCACCGAAAACAATTATATTGATACCTCCAAATAGTTCGTTCTCTTTATTTTTCAATTGTCTCAGTCGTGAGTCAATCATGCAAAGCATTTCATAAGGAACCATGCTTATCTCATCAATGAAAAGGTAATCGACACCAGCCAGCAATACGTCGACAAAATATTAGGTTAAACGGTAGTACGCAGCTAACCGATAATGTACCTACTCGAGACCATGGATGACTTTGAAGAATCAGTCGTTACAGAATTTACATGTGGGGAAATGAATGTATATTGCACCTCCTGCAACGCGAAACATTTTTCATTAACACATTTCACTAACAGTTTTTGCACTAACACATACAAATTTTCTTAGATTTTTGTTTCGAATGTTTGAAAATATGAGATTGTCAGGTGAAACAACCAAGTGAACAAAATTTCAGCGAAATCGAAAGATGAGAAGTGCTTCAAATTTCGACCTCAAATTTTGACCCAAACAGACAGACAGATAGACAAGAAAGCAAGTTAAGAAAAACGTAGTAAAAACGAGGAGCAATATTAAAGAACAGCAGTTTACATACACTAATAACTGAACAATTTCTTAGAGGAAGATCTTCCTACACAAGAACTGGTAGCTATAATTTCAATATCACATAATAATTGTAAATATCAATATTTAGTTTAGACAAAATTATATTTTTTTATAAAAAAAAAAATCAAACAGAACAATTAATACGTGGAACAAATCTTTGATTGTTATATCGATTTCTGCATCTGAATTACGGCCGACCAATAATAATGTTTATATTGTAAGGTATTAAAATTGATAAACAATAATATTTGAATTAAAATAAAAATTCTTGCTTTAAGATAAATAAATTATTAAGAAAATTATTTAATTTTTGTATTAATTTAGTTTACTTAGAAAATAAATGATTATTGGTTATTGAAAAGTTAAAAATTGAAACAGATTGACAGACATATGTCTTATACATATATGAACATACACAAAACAGTAAAATTTTTCCGCGTTTACCAGTCTTGTATGAGTTATTTATAGTATTGTATATAGAGGTATACGTTGCTTTACGGATATTATAGTATTTATGAACTTTGTGCGAAAATGCTGAAAATTTATTTTGTAATATTAAAGATGTACAACAGGTTTTTCTGCAATATGCGTAATTTTGTAATCTTAATTGTAGCAAATGCTGTTTAAAGTATACGATTTGGCGCCGGCCCAAAAATGATTTGTTCTTTTGAATTTAAACATTTTCGGTTTTACTGTTCTTAAGATGGGATAAAGGTATGTAGTTTTACTGCATCCTAATTAAAAAAAAAAAAAATCTTAATAAATTAATTATTGTAAATCTACATAATTCCTTATACCATTGACAAACACAAAGAGTATTGCGACAATCTCAGATCGCGATTTCAATTTCATTTTCAGAAAGACGTTGTGGAGGTTAAACGAATTTACCAATATTTAAATGAAATACACTTATAGATTTATTTATTATTTATTAAGTTTTTAATTACACGCCTTTTCTTATACGTGGTTATTTCTAATCTGTCAGTCTATCTAATAATTTTTACACTGAACTAAAATGGTTCTCCCAATCAACCAAAAATGGTTAGTACCCTTTTTGGGTAGTTGCAATGAGGTTGCCACACTACTCTCCCGCCAGACCGAAGTCATCTCTTGGATCGTTTCGGTGTGACTATGGTACGTCCAAACTTGGTGACTTTGGGCGATTTCTGCAGGCTCTGTGGTGGTTCCGGATCCTATGGTGATCCTTGCAGATTTTGTGGCAGCTCTGGATTTGGTAGTGATGGTTGAACTAGCTGACCGTCCTTCAAAATATGCGCTGGCTTCAGTCGATCCACTGAAACTTTTGTTTCTAGACCCTTTGCTTCCAGAACGAAGTATTTGTCATGTCGTACCTTGACGAGGTATGAGCCATTGTATGCGGGTGACAAAGATGGTCGGATCACGTTATTTCGTACAAAAACGAACTCAGTTTGGCGAAGCGTTGGGTGCTCGAAGACGTCCTGCGATATGATGTGATGCGCTGTGGATGTAGGCTACAACGCCCTCATATTTTATTTAAGGATTTTGATAAATTCGTCCTGATTGGTCGATGAGCTTTCCGTGAAAATTTCTCCGGGCAATCGAAGATTTGTTCCGTATAACATTTCAGCTTGAGTGGCACCGATATCCTCTTTGTGTATTGTGCGTAGACCAAGGAGAACGATGGGCTGTTGAGATACCCAGTCTTGATTTCGCCGGCATGTTATAGCTGTTTTTATTGTCCGATGAAATCGCTCTATGATCCCGTTTGATTGAGGATGTCTTGGTGTAGATCGCAAATGCTTCGTGCCGCAGAGTCGGTTTAATTCTGTAAAGATTTGCGACTCGAACTGGCGTCCTGGGTCTGATGTTATGCGTAGAGGCGTCCCAAAGCGAGCAATCCATCCGGAAATCAGCGTACTGGCGACGCGCTTAGCGGTGATGTCTTCCATCGGGATGGCTTCTGGCCACCGAGAAAATCTGTCAATTATTGTCAATAGATATCGATATGCCTGCGATGATCTAACAATATCGATATTGATATGCTCGAAACGTTGAGTTGGCCGTGTTGTTGTCGAAAAAAGAGATTTCGTATGAATGTTTGACGAATGTTGCACAATTCTTTCGAAGTCCTGGCCAGATAAATCTCTCAGCTATTAATTTGGTCGTTGCTCGCACACCTGGGTGCGCAATGGAATGAAAATAACTCATCACTGCACTTCTGTATTTTTATGTGACAAACGGACGGATGGAATCACCTCGGGAATCGCAGATAACTGGTCTCGCGACACCCGGAAAATGTATTGACTTTAACTGGAGGGACGTCGTATTGCAGCAATGTCTGTATCTCTGGATCGGTAGTTTGATCAATCGAAATATCGTCGTAACTCCATTCCTGTGCGATTGTTTCAATCCTCGATAACAAGTCTGTTGTGTGATTATCTCTTCCTTTAATGTGCCGTATGCCTGTGGTAAACTGGCTAATGTAGGCCAGATGGCGAATTCTACGCGGAGTAGCCTTGTCCGATTTCTGCATGAACGCGTACACCAACGGCTTGTGATCAGTGTATACGATGGCATTGCGACCTTCGAGCATATATTTGAAGTGGCGAACGCCCTGATATATGGCCAGTAATTGCCGGTCGTAGACGGCATAACGCTGTTCGGTTTCGGTCAATTTCTTTGAAAAATATCCCAATGGTTGACCGCGCCGATCGCATAGTCTGAGGCATCAACGTTTAGTGATAATTGAGCGTTAGGCATGAGATATGCGAGCAAGGTTGCTTTTGCTAAATCTTCTTTACATTTGACGAATGCTTCTTCCGCTTCCGCTATCCATTCAAGTTTACTCTGGTCGTTCTTCATGTTGCCCTTGATCAGGCTTTGTAAGGTAATCTGGTGTTTGATAGCATGAGGGATAAACTTTCTGTAAAAGTTTACCATTGCTAGAAAACTTTTTAGCTGCTTGGCGATCGTTGGTTTTGGAAACTCTTTTACGATTTCGATTTTGCTTGGTAGTGGTTTCAGACCTTTGGGTGTGACCACATAACCCAAAAAATCTATCTCATCTTTGAAAAATTCGCATTTCGCGATGGTTATTCGAAGTCTGAAATCCCGAAGTCGTTGGAAAAACGTTCGAAGATGTTCACGATGTTGTTGCTCGTTTTCCGAAGCGATGAGAAAATCGTCGATGTATCCAAACACGTATTGTAGATCTCTTGTAGCATGATCAACATACCGCTGGAACGTCTGGTCGGCGTTGCACAAGCCGAAGGACATGTATACGAACTCAAATAGCCCAAATGGTGTTATTATGGCTGTTTTGTGTATGTCTGCCGGCTCTATAGGTATTTGATGAAATGCCTTGTGCAAATCAATTTTTGAAAATATTTTTTTATTTCGCACTGCGTTAGCACAGTCTTGTATATACGGCAAAGGATATTTATCCGGAATTGTTATTGCATTCAGCGCTCTAAAATCGCCGCAAGGTCGCCAGGAACCATCTGCTTTCTTCATCATATGAAGTGGGCTTGCGTAATGGCTTTCTGATGGTCTGCATATGCCGTGCTTTAACAGGAAATCGAACTCGTCTTTTGCAGCTTGGAACTTGTCTGGTGATAGACAACGTGCCTTAGCGAAGACTGCGTTACCCTTGGTGACGATGTGGTGTGTCACACCATCGATCGGGCGTAGTGATGATGTTGGTTGGGAAACATCCTTAAATTCTTCGAGCAGATCGGCGATTGGATCGTTTATACTGAACGTTTTGAGCTGTAGTGAAGCACTTGTTAACCGACATCCCGTCGGCTTGAGTGACGTAAGCTTATCAATGGGAGCGTTATTCTTTACGTCGACAAGGAGATCGTAATGAGTCAGGAAATCGGATCCGAATATTGGTTGACTCACATCGGCTATCACGAACGTCCAGTGAAAATCTCTCCGCAGGCCAAGGTTTACCTTTGGTGCATTCGCCTCGTATGTGTCAATCGGAGTAGGTACCATTGGCTGCGAAAATTTTGACGGCTTTTGGGTTTAGTTTTGACTTCAACTGCTGTGCTGGCGGCAAGACTGAAATATCAGCGCCGGTGTCGATTAAAAATATCTTCTTTGACGCCGAATCTTTAATGAATATCCGATTTAGTTCGAAGCCGCCGTTGTTGGGGGCTGGCAGGTTACCCGACTGTAATCTGCCTCCTATTGAGCCCTGCAAGCATCCATTCCATACTTCCGATGGTATACACAAGTGGTTGGCTTTGTTCGACTTGGACTACGATGACCTTTTTGACTTTCGCGTTCGTCGTCTGCGTAATCTACGCGTGAACGACTGTTTGAGCGATTTCTATCTTCTCGTTGATATAATTCGTTGACTTTATTCGTAAGCTCGACAATGGCTAGCTGAAATTCGTTTTTGTCAGCAACTTGAGATACTTGGGCAACATGTGTATTCCTGCTGTCCAACGCCTCAATAATGGTGTCAGTGAGCGTTGCCTCGTCGTCGAGAGACACGTTTTCAGGATGCACGGCATTCGCTTTGTTCCCGACTATAACTGCACAAACTTCTGTTGGCATTTGTTCGAGCCAAAAATGCCTTATTAAACTGAGCTGCTCTGTATTTGGATTTCTGAATATATTCCGCAAAATGTTGAGCAAGGCTGTCGGTTTGTTCGTCCCTCGTGGCGTTCCGGCTAGTAACTTACGAAGTTGTTGGGTTTCACTGTCGGCGAAATTGGCTATTATAGCTTTTTTCAGTGGTGCATACTTGTTGCCATGAACAACCCTTCTTAAAACGCCAACGACTTGAGTCAGCAGGTTGGTATCTAGAGCTGCAACCAGTGTATCGTATTTTGCTGCATCATCATTTGCGATATTGCGACGATTGAACCACGTTTCGAGCTGGAAGAACCACATTTCAACGTTATCTCGACTAAAAGTAGGTATTGGGAGTCGATCGTAATAATGTCGATTGAGCGTTGGCTGTTCTGACATATGCGTCTGTTGTATCGGCTGCTGTACCGTTTGTTGGTGCATCTGTGGCTGATGCATCGTCTGCTGTTGCGCATGTGGCTGATGTACCGTTTGTTGTTCGAGCAGGCATTGCATTAACCCTGTTAAGTGCGCAACCTGTTGCTTTAATTGCGTGTTTTGAGTTTGCAATTCTTCTAACGTTAACGGTCGAACAGAAATGCCTGTTGCAACATCCCCGGATTGGTTTTTACCGTCGTAAATTGAACTGTAGCATGGTGGTTTGTGATGTACTTCCGCTGCCTGTGTTTCTGCTACGTTGAATGTGTCTGGTTGTTGCCTTTGAGCAACAGTATTTAACTCCGTTGTCGTTGAAGTTGACACTATTTTGTGTACAACTGCATTTTCAATTTGGTTGATTTCGCCGGTGGTTGTTCCGTTAGAGGATATATTTATTGTCGGCTTTGATATTGCTGCGGCTGAAGTAACTATTGTATCGATGCTGGATGTAGATTCGCTAGTCGTTGACATTTTACGATTATTCACTGCGATTAATTGTTGGAAACCGTATTACAGGTTATGTTTTCCGAATTGCGTCCACGTGGTCGTACGGTAATGTATGTGTCCTCCGACTTGCGGTAAAAATGTCGCGTAAATTTTTTGCGTAATTGACTCGCGTTTTTTTACCAAAAATAATTGCGTTTAATTATTCAAATGTCGTGGGTCACCAGTGTGGAGGTTAAACGAATTTACCAATATTTAAATGAAATACACTTATAGATGTATTTATTATTTATTAAGTTTTTAATTACACGCCTTTTTTATTCGTGCTTATTTCTAATCTGTCAGTCTATCTAATAATTTTTACACTGAACTAAAATGGTTCTCCCAATCAACCAAAAATGGTTAGTATCCTTTTTGGGTAGTTTGGGTAGTTGCAATGAGGTTGCCACAACGTCAAAATAAAACAATTCTATTCTACTTATACTTTCTGTCTCTTTTTTGTATTTGTTGTTTACCGAGTTTGTTTAGAGTACGATAATCATATTATGAAGCTCGGTAATTCCGAAAGCGTTATAATCTTCGAAAATCGAAAATTATAATGTTATAGAATATCCTATCCCTCATTCACAATAAAAAAACTTTTTTATAAAATGTGGGTGTAAACACGAAAAATTATTATTTGAGAAACGAAGATCAGAATTATAAACGGCGATGAGAAGATAATTAAATAAAAATGTCAGGATGTTTCTAATTACACTCTTTATTGATCAACCTGCCGGAAGTAAACCTTTGGTTGTGTGAAACGTTTTTTTTTTGACCATAATCCAACCAAGGTTTGCCTTTTAGGCTCGTTTGATAAATGCATCGATTTTCAAAATAATGTTAATTTTAGTTATAAACTTGTATGTATTTTAATTTGAAACATTTCCATACAACGTATTTGACATCTACACATTCTCTGCAAAAATTTAGTAAATTATTTGATTAGAATTTGAATTTACTGGCATAACAAAAATATGTTGGACTTTCTTCTATCTAACGACGCTGGTTCTATCTCTCTAAAACGGGGTTCCTGCTAAGTGCATCAATATGAATCATTCGATTTCCGCTTTAGTATTTTATTTGGAAATCAAATTCCTGTAGTCGAAGCCACCACCTACCAATTCGAGAAATGATATCTCGCTTAGTTGATGCTGTTAGAAATGCACTACAATTCGTTACGACGATAAATTGCTTACCCAATATAAAACATCTAAACCTTTCCAGCGTTGCTACTACGGCAAGAGCTTCGAGCTCATAACTTATGGTATTTTTTCTCGAGATCAGTTGTCTGGCGACTCAAATACCCTACCGGGTGTAATTTATTATTCTCTTCACGTTGCAGCAATACTCCTGCTAACCCTATTGTACAAGCGTCGGTGTAGATTTTGTGTTGCTTATTATTATCGTATAGAACTAAAATATTACGTTAGCATAATTTATTTTTAATCGATTGAACAGCCTCATTTTGCTCTCATTCGAAGGTTGCATTTTTATGTGTTAACCTTGTCAGGGGTTCAGCTAGCATTGAAAACTTTGGCACGAATTTACGAAAATAGCTTCCTAAACCTACAAATTTGTCTAACTTTATGAACATCTGTTGGCATCGGAAAATTGTCCACGCATAAAATTTTTTCTAAGCCTGGCTTAATGCCATTTTCTGTAATTTCGTGGCCCAAAAAGTCTACTGTGGTATTCAATATTTTACACTTTGCTTAATTAAAAATAATTCTAACAATTTAAGGCCTTTTTCTATGCTATCACTTGGTATAATAATATCATCTAAATAAAGTACTACGTCGTTGTTCATTTCGTTCGCAATTCTATTCATAAGGCGTTCCGAAAGGGCATCTGAAGGGTATCTTTCTGAACAGATATTGGCCTTCGGGGGTAACAAATGACGTTAACTTCCGAGATTCTTCAGATACAGGTATCTGGTAGTATTCTGAAGCTAAATCAAGAACTGTAAGGAACCGTTTACCTTATAGTCGTTGTAACGAGTCTTCAATGTTTGGCAACGGAAATCTATCTTTCACCGTTTTCATATTAAGTTGCCTAAAATCGATGTTTATCCGACTCTCACCGGTTTTCTTTTTAACTACAACTATAGGTGATGAATATTCGGATGTAGAATGTGTAATTATTCCAAGTGCTAACATTTCGTCGATATGCTTACTTGCTTACGTCTGCCCGTATACCAATTCTGATACTGTAGCTTCTAACTTGTCTCGATATGTTATCCTCAATCCTAATAGTACCAATGGCAATACATTTGACCAATCCGTTCTTCGTTGGCTCATAATTGCTGCCTTCAGCGTCCTATGCCAACGTTCCACCATTCCATTACACTTTGGGTTGTACGCCGTCGTACGTCGGCGTTCGAAACCTAATAAACTTGACAACTCTTTGAATAGCTGCGACTCAAACTGTGCGGCTTGGTCTGTCACTATGAATGCGGGAACACCGAACCTATAGCAATCCAATTAGAAAATACAACGAACGCTACCGTGGGTGCAGTGATAACCGCTACCGGAATTGCTTCTGCCCAACGCGTATATCGATCGATCATCGTAATACAGTAACGATTCCCATCCGAAATCGGCAATGGTCCTATGATATCAATATGGACTTCCTTGAAACGTTCAGACGTATGCCCGAAAGAACTCAGTGCGGACTAACTATGTCGTGTGACTTTAGCTCGCTGACATGAAATGCACGATTGTGCGAAATTTTTGACGTCTTTTTTAATCTCCACCCATACTACATGTTCCGTGAGAAATTTAACAGACGCTTTGACTCCCGGTTGTGCTAAGTTATGAAACGCGTCAAAAATTTGCTTTCGTAGACTGGCGGGAATGAATGGCCTGGGTTTACTTGCGGAAACATCGCAATATAAGCCTTTATCAGAACTAAATTGCACCGGGAATTTGCGAAACTTTAATGCAGACTTATCATCGACCATTAACTCGGCCAATTCTTGATCAGTGCTTTGCAAATCTGCAATCAACGAGTAATCTATTGACTCGGAAATGTTGATTTGCTCGATTCGTGAAAGTGCGTCTGCCACTACGTTATTTACACTCGCAACATGTTGCAGGTCAGTGGTGAATTGACTTATATAATCCAATTGTCTATATTGCCGCGGTGTTGCCTTCTCCGGGTTTTGTTTAAACGCAAATATTAGTGGCTTATGATCAGTATACAAAACAAATGATCGACCCTCCAATAAATATTTGAAATGTCTAATGCCTAAATAAGCGGCCAGTAGTTCACGATCGTAGGCGCTGTACTTGCGTTGTGCCATCGTTAACCGAACCGAAAAAAAACCTAATGGTTGCCAACTTTGATCGACCCATTGTTGAACTACAGCCCCAACTGCGCAATCTGAAACGTCAACCATGATTGAAATACGTGGTCATAAGCGGGTGCGCTAAACTGGTAGCCTCCGACAGCTTAGTTTTACATGATTCGAATGCTTCGCTTGCTTGCTCAGACCAATTAATCCGTACTTTGCTAATTTTTCGATAGCCCTTTAAATAATCGTTTAATACTGTCTGATCTTGCGCTACGGCCGGAATGAACCTTCGATAAAAATTTAGCATTCCCAAAAAACCTTCAATTGCTGTACTGTTACTGGTCGTTCATACTGAGAAATGGCTAAAACTCGCTCCGGACAAGGTAAAATACCGTTAGCAGTCACCTTATGACCCAGAAATCGTACTTCGTGCATCACAAAATCACACTTATCCACATTTATGATCAAACCATAACTTGCTAACCGTTGAAATACTACAGAAAAGTGTTCCAAGTGCTCGTTTCGTGAACTGGATGCTACTAGAATATCGTCTAGATAGGTGAAACAAAACGGAAGTCCTGCCAATACGGAATTGATGTGACGCTGAAATGACTGTGCGGCGTTACGTAGTCCGAAAGTCATTCTACAGAATTCGTATAGCCCGAAAGGGGTTACTATAGCCATCTTTGGTATGTCCTGCGGCTCTATTGGAATTTGGTGATATGCACGAATCAAATCCAAAGTCGAAAAAATATAGCATCCTGCCAGCTGAAACGAGAAATCCGGCAAGTGTGGTATTGGGTCACAATCCGGTACTGTAACATTATTCAAAGCTCTATAGTCCCCACAGGGACGCCATTCGCCATTCTTTTTTTGCACTAAGTGCAGTGGACTTGACCAGGCGCTACTGCTGGGCCTACAAATACCTTGAACTACCATGGCTTCGAAATGCGCCTTTGCGATTTGTAATTTATCGGGAGCTAAACGACGTACTTTGCATTAAATTGGTGGGCCTTTAGTAACTAAACAATGCGTTACATTATGCTTGATATATTCACCTAGTCCCTTAATAATTTCCTGCTTAAATGTGGTATAAGGTGTATTTCCCTTGTTGCCCATAATGAGACCAGCAAATTGATCGTGTAAACGTGCATCAGATTGATGTCCGAGTTCGTTATTGGATAAATGAATAACCAAAGTGTGAGGTTATGCACGTGGTAACTATAGATGTCCACGTTCCAAAAAACCGTACTTAATTTTGTACTCCTGATAATAGCTGCTTAACAATTTGTTTATATCCGAAATCACGTCGGCGGTCACCAATATTTTGGGATACTCTGTTGCTTTTTTATATACAATAACAATCCCCACAGCCAATGCGGGTATAAATTAACACTGATTATAGTCAGCCGTACTGTTAGTACTTAAAATTTTAGCACAAAGGTTTATTATTAAAATATCCAGTGATAAATGATGTAAACACAACAGTAAAGTTTATTTACAATATTATCTCAACAGTGATAGTTTTTTACAAAAGATAATAAATTTTATCAAACATTTTTTATTTTTTTAGTTTTATAAAAATGGAATCTCTTTTATTTTTCCGTCTATATCGCTTGCTATTTCTTACTCTCATGTGCATTTTTATTTTCGCCCAACAAACAACTTCTCAGTAATTTAACTCGTTCAGGCGTGTTCGTGTCCCAACCAATCGTATCAAATAAACAGAACTTAACCACGACTATCGCAATTGCTCTCGAGCAACTCCAAACGCCCACACACTCTTTATTGATCAACCTGCCGGAAGTAAACTTTTTTTTTAGTACAGTATGACGGAAATCGAAAATAGAAAGTATTACCCGAAACGGAGCTAGCGACATATATTATAAAAACATAAAAATAATAATGTCGTTGGTTGACAATATTTTTAAAAATTGATACTTTAAAATTACTAAATTTTTTAAATGCTATTAGATCTTCAAGCCTTACTTCTGCTGTATTTCCTTCATAAATCCAAAATCGATATGAAACATATTACAATAACAATTGCATTTTATAGAAGCAAGAGTAGTTTGCTTAACGTGTAATGTCACAATTATGAAATTAGGTCTGTAATACAAGTAAAATTATTTTTTTTCTGGCTGTACTTCTTACATTCACAATACTACTGCTACACAATACTACATCATTCTTTGAAAACGCGACTGCCGAGAAGATATCTTTTTCTCACAAATCTCGTCTTTGTCAATCTCATGTTCATTCTTCATTTTCAAGAAATATTGAGACAAAATACGTAAATGAGGGTTAATCTTACTTCTTTCCACAAATCAAACAACTTTTAGTGGAATTGTGTAGATGTAATCAAAAAATCAAATTTCATCAAATTTGAGGGGAAATTGCCTGCAATTTATTTCCCCAATTGTGCAACAAATATTGCATGCAAATCGCGTAGAGGAAATGTACCTTTAAATGAAAAAGTCTTACAGTGTAACAATATTTAAATAGCTTACTATCACGTTGTCTGTGTATAGGGGTCAATCTGACCCCATGGATATCTTCATGTATTTCATAGGGAAAGTAAATAAAAATTCTTTATTTTCTACAAATATAAATACATTCAAGATTCAAAACATATAAAAAAACAAAAATCACATTTTAATTAGTCAAATTTATGTTTTAATCGGATGCGTAATCTGATGCCACTTCCTCTTCATCCGAAACCATTTTCCGTTTTTTATGCATTCTATCCATATGATTTGGGACAAAATGGCTCATTACAAAAATGACATCTTGGTATGGTTTTCATATCAGATGATTTATGGCTCTGGTATCAGATCAACATCTTCGTCGTTTGCTAACTGTCTTAACCGTCACTTCTTCGCCTGTTGATTCCCGCCTTATTGATAATGCTTTATAACCTATTAAGTCGATTCCTGTCCTTATTTTTATTTAACTTTCGAGTGTTATAGAGCCGCTCCAATACGTTGGCCTGCACTAGTTGCATAGCCAATTATTTTAGAAATGATTTTTTTTCGGATGCTTTCCGAGTTTCATAAAAATTGGCGGTTGGCGCTTTTATACAAAACGTAAAGGCTGCAACATCAGCGAGGTCAGTATAAGGTTAAAAAAAATAACACCATCGGCCATCGTTGAGTTTTCCTTTTGCATGTACAGGTTCTCACTAATTTATAGAAGGTGTCCCCCTTTTGTTGCGTTATAATCCAAAATTTAATTCGTTATATCAGACTCACGGTCTACTCCGTTATTGTTGTGTAAAGTTGATAATAGCAAAACGTTTTTATTTGGTTTAGGAAAAAAACGCTCAAGTGTTTGGTTGATATCAAAACAGAACAGAATTTTGAAGATTTTAGTTCTCGTGTTTTTAATTCCACCTTACTACTAAACTCTTTGGGAAGATCGGTTTTATTTCATCTAATTGTACCAATTATTGTATTTATTTTTTATGCAAAAGTTAATCGGCTAAAGAACAACTAGTGGAAAAGTTGTCCATAGTAATTATTATTTCTTATGCTACCTTGCTGCTTGCCTACCAACATCTACTTCTGCGTTCAAGGGGTATGAATTGTTTCCGTTGCAAAGCCAGAATATTTTAATTCTAATATTTTAATTCTAAACTTCTCTGGCTTCGAAGGTACCAATATACTGTCGGAAACAATATCTCCCTTGACCTAGAGCCAATTTTTGATCAATGATTAAATTTCATAATGGTTTATGAGGTCCCCGAATGTTTGCCAAGGACATATTCCATATATATTGGAATGCTGCCAATCTATCGATTTTTAGCCGCTTCTGTCTTAGACAGCTATAGTAACTGAGGGGTTTGATTTAATTCTGTTTAAACTGTCAAGCCTTCTCTTTCTCGCAGTAGGAGGAAGTTTCGTGTTTTGGTTACAATCGGAGGTTTCAAGCTCCACTTTCCGATAGTTTTTTTATTTTGGGCATAGTACCACATACAGTGTTTGTTTCTTTATCCTCAACAGTCGCATTTTCAACATTTTATTATTCATTTCCTCGACCGTCAGCGACAAGTTGAAAATGTTAATCATTATCAAAATTTATCGGTTCAGCATGCTCATCCTCATCGTAGTTACAAATGTTTATCGGCGCCATCGGAAACTCTACATCAACAGTGTCGTTTGCTATTTCCGCTTCATCTGATACCTTAGGAGTAGAAACTCTATCGAGAAGTCCAAGGGGCTCTTGGCTGCTCTGTCTTTTCCGCACCATAATAACAATATCTATAACCAGGATAAGCTGTTTTTACTACTAAGCACCTTGAATTACAAACAAAAACTAAACCAGAATATCGTTCAGCGATCATTCGAAATATCGGTATCGGTAAAATAATACAAAAGTAAAATGAGGAAAAATATCAGGAATAGTTATGTACATGTACAACCAAAGACGGATAGTGTCGAAAAATAGTATTCGTGGCACAGTTTGTGACACGTTTTGACACGAGTTCTTGACAGTCTTTCAAAACCTTTGTTTTCGATATTTTTTTACAGAACTTTTTGACAACGAAAAAAAACTGAAAAATTTACAATTTTACCTTCATTAACGTTCAGAACTGTTTCAACCAGTTTCTAAATTAACCGGTTTATTTCAATAATGTACTCACGAAACAATAAGAATATTTTATTCCCTCTCTTTTTCCAATATCACACGCACAGTTTTTGACACTTTCCGACAGTTTTTGACAGTTGTTGACATTTTTCGACAGTTTTTGGTCATAATTTAAGGTTCTTCACCCATTTTTGATAAAATTTTCGAAAACTCAGATTTTTTTAGCATTTTTATGTATAATACACATACAGAAAGTGAATAACAAAGCAGTTTCCCTCTCAGTCTCATTAACTAATTAGCTGAAAAATTGCACAAACATCACAGACATATACAATACATTTAAAGATATAAAAAGTAAATAATTTTTGGATTTATATAGAAAATAGTGCATGGAAGTTACTTGGGGTCATTTTGGCCCCAATACACAGAAATGCGCTTGGTTTATTTCAGACCATGGTAATTACAAAATTTACAAGTAATTTGGGCCGGATTTTCATTGTATTGCGTGTATGAGATATTAGTTGAGGCTATCTTATAGGGCATGGGCCATTTAAATAATAAGAAACGTATTTTTTATTTATTTTAAAATCGACTGGGGTCAATTTGACCCCAATACACAGAGAGAAGGTTAAATGTGTTTTGAGCGTTTCTTCAAAAAATGTTATTAGGCCATTTCTTGTGAACATAGAATCACGCTATCCAGTTTATGCTCAATGTTGAATCACCCAGTACATCAAATGACTCGGATAATATTTGATTTATACAATAAACTTTTATTGTATTTGATAAGGGTTGGTGGCAATAACCCGCCAAAAAAAAAAATTCCCAAAAATCAAGTTTTTTATATGAAAAATGTTTGAAATATTAATTTAATTCATTTTTAACGGAACACTTTGTAGTTTTTTGCGATTTTTATTTTTGCCATATTATTCCCGTTTGTTACTTAGAATAAAATTTAGTTCCCATGCAATGTTTTTATTAAAACTTTCAACGAAAATACTTTGATAACAGACGAGTTCTCCTGAACTTTAAACGAAATAGTTTATTTCGAACTAAAAACAAATAAAATCGTATTTTTAAAAATGGCCTTGAAATTGTTTAAGCATAATAATGAACATATTTCTGGAACTCAGTATTTTTTGCCAAATTATAGTTTAGTTTAAATTTTAATAGTTGGTTTCAAATGAAAATCGCGGTTTTTTGTTTATGTAACACTTTTTCCACAGAAATTATTAATCTCGTATACATATGTGTTACACATATTTATTCTACGTAAACCTAAATATTTATATTATTTATTATATTAACATATAATGTTACAAGAAGCATGTTATAGGCTATGATTTATGGGGCACACTATTCTGATTCACAAGTCTAAGGTAGTTTTGTTCGATGTGCTAGAAAAACATGTTCGTCTACACCAAAATAGTAATGTTAGCGCCAAACTTAAATTCATGCCAGCAATAAATTTTCGATCCGGGCGCGGGCTGCTAAATATAATTTCTTTACAAAATTGTCTCAATTTAAAAGAAAAAAAATCTTTAACATTATTATGTCATCATATACTTAATATATTATTTGTAAGTAGTTTTGTTTGTGACTTTTTTACAATTATACTATACACAGGTTTAGTAGGTACCAATATTTTTTTTACCTGCCTACATAAAAAAAATAATAATTTTGTGCTTTACAAAATAATTTTCGGTATGTGCCAGGAATTAAATGAAAAGAAAAATGTAATAAAAAAATTGACCGAATTGACAAACATTTTTTTTTTTATTTTTATTACAAACACAAAATATGACATTAAAAACCGTTATATTTATATTTTTGGATATTCTGAGGTCATGGCCGTACGCCAAAAAATGTGGGAATATTTAATAAACACCTATAGTTTTATATCCGTATTTCTTGAAAAGCAATTTTCGCACTGATAAAAGCAAAAGTGAAAATTCCTATTTTTTGCCATGAATGATTTGACGTAATTTTTAACAGCACATGTGATTAATTTTTTGTATCATTACGTTTGCAATTAGTAAGGTATGTATTTATAAATTTAGATCGGAACAGGTTGTTATGTCTCGAATATAAATGAACTAGTATGTGTAAAAACAGAAGAAAATTTCGCTCATCGCCAAATATACATTTTCATTCTGACTAATATGTAAATGTGTCAAAAATTAAAAACATTAATCACGTTAAAAAAATTTATGAAATGCGAAAAATCTACTTAATCTAAATAAAACTCTTCTTCTTCTTAATCTAAATTATTATCTTAATTTAAATAAAACTACGAGTAGTTATTTATTAGTAAATCTGATATCAAATGTGATTGACCAATTGATCTCAATTACAGCTTATCAAAACATACTTGACTTTGTAAAAATATTTTATAAAATATTGTTCACCATCATTAGATATACATATGAACTCAACTTTCATATCTTTATATTTTAAAAACTCTCAAGATTTTTTTTACAATACAATTATTCTTTTTTTTATTTGGCATTTCACACATTTCAAAATTATGAATTTTACTTTATTTATAATTTTAAAAAATGGGTCTTAGTAAGTCCTCGATTAACAAGGGGTGCAGCAAAATAACTCTCGCGAATTTATCAACTAATTATTTCAAATGGGGTCAAGTCCATATAATAACCAAGTTTAATAAAATGTATAGAATACTTCTCGAACAAATTCTAGGAATTGTCCCAATCCAGTTTGTTTTTCAACTATTCTGTCGACCTAAGTAATTTTTCAATTTTTTCTACCAATGCAATCTAAGCAGAGTTCAAATTTACAATTTAATTAACAATGTGCAAAATGCATCCGTCGCCCGTAGTGAAGATGTAAATAAAAACGTGCACTTCCGTGATTACACAAGCATGAAAGGGCATGACTACGATTTCAAAGCACCCCGCAAAACATTTTTTAAGACCCCTTACGACACGAATTTTAAGGAAAATTTGAACAAATTTATATTGTTTTGAAACGAAGACAACATTCTATGATTTATACTGATTTTCAATCAGTCTTAATCATTTGTATTGTACTAAATGATGTGAAGAGCTCATTCAGAAAATAGCTCAATTATCGACCTTATTAGTTCGTCATGTCTGTTGTTTTAACACCAGATCCATGAACTATCGACAAGTTAAGTATAGTTCTTCGGATTTTTCTCGAGGTAGAGAGCCTACATGGTAAATAGTATTTAATAAAATAATAAAATATTTAAATAAAGTTTCTAAGCAAACTTTTAAAAATTTAGTGGTCAATATTATGTCAACACGGCATTTAAATACTGGGCAATTTCAGCCTATCATTAAGTCAGAAAAATACAGTGCTGTCCAACTCGGTGCAGTTGCTCAATTACCTTTTTATTAGTCTTAGCCCATGTCGTGTAAGAGGTCTATCCTAGGGAAATCCTAAAATTTTATTTTTTGAAGCAAGTGAGTAAGAATTGGAAATTTTATCAACTCGCTTATTGCAACACTCGATAACTGCAACTACTCGATAGTTGGATCCTCCGAAATTTTGCTCTAAACATCTTTAAAATTGCAAATTTTCGTTACCATTCCAGATTTCAATTATATTCTTATAAAATAGATAAGCATGTCAGACAAATCTTTCAATTTCTGTGAATAGATTTTTCCGCTGATTGAAAGAGGCAGGATTATGGGTAAACCTCATTTGATTTTTTCTATGATATTTTCACATAAAGTTTTTGTTTGCTGTATCTTACTGTAGTTTAACTTACAGGCTGCGTTATGCTCCTTGTAATTGGAACATTTCGTTTGTATTGCCGTGAATTTTTGTCTTGCCTCTGGTGATTATATATATTCTTTTAGCAGGCTGATTTGGAATATATGTATACCTAAGTTTATTTTTAAAATTTCTTTCGAAAACACTAGCTATGCGCAGAGTCAATATCTTGTATTGAAATTCCGAAAATTTCTGTCCAAACCAGTTCTGGGCAGGTTTTAATATTTTATTTAAAAATTGCTGTTGGGCAAAGGATATAATGCAGCTCCTGTTTTGCAGCACACACCTATCTGACCAAAAAATGATGGTTTGTACGTCCGGATGAGAATTAATAAATTTCTCCAACATTTTTATAAACACATTTGCAATGTGAGTACCTTCGCGGCCACAAATAGATTCGTACCTAAAAATATAAAAGTTGTTACCTATTTCAAATGAAATGTTTATCTTATATAATATTAATACGTAGAAATTTGAATTTAAAACTTCTTTATCACCATGAACCTTTCTCGTTAAATTATACACGCAAAATTGTGGCTTATAAAAGAAGTTCGAATTATTAGCTTTGAGGAGTTGAAAGACATTTTGAATATCAAACCCGAAAATTACAAACAGTTTGTCTTAGGTAATTTTTATTTAGAATACTACCTTGATCAACAAGTTCTCGGAATAATCACCGTGTGGCGCTCCCATAGTTTCGATTTGAGTTCTGTTTTTTTGTTAAGTTGGTACATCTGTTGTTGATATTCCCTCTAACTCTTAGCGTCATAGCTTGACATTTGCAAAAGTTACATAGTCAAGAGTACTCGTACATCTATCTCTGTGTGTGTTGGCGATTATTTACAATTTTAGACATGATTTGCGAGGCTGAATCCGATCCCACATTTATCAAAAGGATCATTACTGGAGACGAGACGTGGGTTTATGAGTACGACACGCAATCCAGACATCAGGCAAGTGAATGGCGTTCACCAAAAAAAAACCACGTCGTTTTCAGTCAAAAAAGAAGGCAATGCTCACGGTTTTCATGGATTACAACGGTGTAGTGCATCATGAATTTTTGCCAGAAGGCCAGACCGTAAACAAAGAGCATTATTTGGGCGTTATGAGACGTTTGCGTGAAGCAATTCGCCGAAAGAGACCAGAATTGTGGGCAGAAAACTCGTGGATTTTGCACCATGATAACGCACCGTCGCACAGTGCCATCATTATTCGTAATTTTTGACGAAAAATGCAACAAATACCATCCAACAGCCACCGAATTCACCTGATTTGGCTCCCTGTGACTTCTTTCTGTTCAATCGAGTTAAAAAACCATTACGGAGAACGCGTTTCAGCAGCCGAGAGGAAATAATGGAAAAATCGCCAACACACACAGAGTAGATGTACTCTTGACTACGTAACTTTTGCAAATGTCAAGCTATGACGCTAAAATTTAGAGGGAATATCAACAACAGATGTACCAAATTAACAAAAAAACAGAACTCAAATCGGAACAATGGGAGCGCCACACGGTGGTTATTCCGAGAACTTGTTGATCAAGGTAGTATTATCTTGCAATTAATAATTTCATCAATTCTGCTGTTACGCCATTGGTTCTTGTTGGTGAACAACTAACGTTTACTGGGGACTTCAGTCTTCCTTATATTACTTAGACTGATGTTGATGAAGTTTTCACGAGCTCTTCTTCTGAATAAGCAATAGTCGAGGCAAATTCCTCGATTTGGTTTTTTCAACTGATATTAATTTGGAGTGTCCACCGTGTGAGGATTTTACAGAATGTACGAGTGTTCATCATACTCCAATCATGATTTACATTTTCTAAGAAAATTGCAATACTATGTGTGCTTCTACTAATTCTTTTTATTTCGTTTAAAACTTTAAACTATTCGTTTACAATAACTACATTTTGCAAATCGAAGATGAATTTCTGGAAGAATTTCATAAATGGTAAAAACCGAATGGTAAAAAGAAAGTGGTTGGATTTCCTACCCCAATGACTTTTCAGAGAATTATGCAGAAAGTTTAGCCCCAACAGTGACTATCACCTTTAATAATAGCCTACGTACTGTAATTTTTCCTGACCCCTGGAAATTATCTTTCAATCGTCCGATTTTTAAATCTGGCAAAAGAAGTGAAGTCAGCAACTATCGCGGAATCGCTATTCTTTCTGCCATACCAAAACTTTGCGAATCTATAGTACACAATTTTTTCTTTATTTCTCCTGCTCAACACGAAGTTTACCCTTATAGGTCTAATAGGCGACTCTAGTCTCTTTTTGTGGACATTTATATAGCAGACTAGAACATAGGAAACAAGAAATGGTCCATTCGATTCTTATCGATAAGCTGGATAAACTATAGATTGTTAGTTCATCCCTATTAAGTGGTTGCATTCGTATTTTAGCTCTCGTTCATTTTATGTTATCACAGGAGTTCCTCAAGGAAGTCACATTGGTCGGCCTTTATTCTCGTTACTTGTTAATGATGTTGTTTAGTGTTTTGAATTTGTACACTGTCTGCTTTACGCAGATGATATGAAAATATTTGCTCCAGTTAATAGAGTTGAGTTTATGCTCGACTTAGGTATAACATTTTCTTGTCATCTAACTTTTACGGAACACATTGATTTGAATTTTGAAATGAATTTTTGTAGGCACAAAAACGAAAAAATTTTTAGTGGTTATCCCAATTTCGTGCAATTTTGAACAATTTTTTTCATTAAACCCTTTCTCTAAAAGTCTGTAAATGTCGGCTCAAATCTGTTTAGCTGTTATAAAATTAAACAACAAATCTGACGAAAACAGAAAAATTTTCCGACTTGGCACTGCTCGTTATTTTTATTTGTTAATATCCCGTAACTCGTGTCTTGTGTTTGTACTTGTTTTAAGAGAAATTGTAGGTCACAATGCATATGCTTGAATTTTCTGTAAATTTCAGTTAGAGTTTGGTTTGGCCAAAAGGAAGAGTTGTCAGGTAAACGTAGTATGTTTTTAAACGAAATATAAAAATCTCTAAACAATTCTTGGATAAATGCCCCCAGATATTTAAATAAATCGTTTAATCATACGCAAAATTTTATTGTAACTTCACTGCTGTGAGATACAATAACAATAACCCCACACGCGTTTTGTAATACAAGTGCGGAAAGGGCATTATTACAAAACGAGTTTTACAATGGATCCTTCCGCAAGTATGTTATGTGCTATTTTTTCTATGAAATTTAAGAATTATGCCAGTCCAGTCCACTAAGCCAGACACACGTATTGTCTAAGTAAATTCTTGACTAATAACGTTGGGTGTCTCGTTCTCACAACCACGAATTTCATATTTTTATCTGATTTTATTGTGGACTGACAAACTTTTATTCGCAATCGAATACGGGCATTATTCATAATTAAAGGAGATTCTTCTAAATGTGTTTAGTTCGTATAAAATACCAACGAATATTTGACTGATCTCACATATAAATTATTATGGCGGGAAAACATAATTTTTTCTGGTGATTTGTTTACGTTATTTTGTTGTTTAAACAAAGAAAACGATTGTTTTAAATATAAATTTTGTATTTTTACAAATCAATTGCCGGTACTTCGGCAATTTATAAATTCATAAATGTTTCCCAAACATTAACATTATACATTTAATTTTATTTTTAATAGTGTCTTGTTCGTACCAAAAATGGTGTCACATTTTATGTAGCGGCGAATTTTCGAATTTTTCCTTAACCTTCATCCGTCCCTTAAAATAAATAACACCAAAGATCCTTAAGGGCAAAATGGACCCATATCAATTTCCTTCATAAATCAATTAAAAACATATTTTAATTTTAATTTCTAATTTTATTAATCAAAATTAACTAAAATAAAATAATTTCCATTAATACAATTTCATCAAATTTGTATCGTTTTGTATGTTTGCTGTTCGATTTTTCGCCGTAAATGGAGCGGTCTCGTTTTCAGCCAGTTGTCGCACCTAAAGATGAACCTGATGGTGGCTGTTGAGTAGTTGGAACTGTAAGACCCGCGATTAAATTTCGACAGCTAATGGATCGTGGGAGGCGAACTCTTCTAGCCATTTCCACTTTTATCAAAGTTTCACCAAGTGCTACAATAAATAGCCGTCTTCTATGGTGTTTTTCTATATTCCACTCTAGGCAAACACATGTAATGAAATGTCCAATATATTGGTCAACACGACTACTGGCCATCCATTTGTTTTCCTTTTACACGTATAAGACGCAATTTTCTTATCAACTGTATCGACACAATCTTTTGTTTTATTATAGTCCAGTATAATAGACGGTTTTTTTCAGTGGCATATGCGATCTCCTTAATTTTATGGAGCGTACTATGAAGAACAACGCACCTAGTTTTCTTCGGAATATAAGATACCGTTGTTGTGTTTTGGGTAAATGCAAACATTGACGAATATAAAGGTTTTCCTTTGACATCCAGAAGTATAGGTGGAATTGAGGTTTTGTTTTTCTGAATGGTTCCGATCATCGTCCTTTTTCGTTTCAGTAACATTTGCCCAAGTTTATACGATGTAGAAAAATTGTGCATTGTTACATTTCTGCCCTTTAGTTGCGTTGAACGTTTCAGGTTCTGCATCAGCTACTTACATATGTGTTTTCACTGTCACAAAGTACCCAAAATTTGACGCCGAATTTTGCTGGCTTGTTTGGCTTGTATTGCCGAAACGGACATCTTCTCCGAAACCCAACCAACTGTCCATCGACAATTACGTACTTCCCTGGGTTGAGCAAGTTGGCCAGCATTTCCACCCATTTATACCACAATTGTCTAATGGGCGTCATTTTATCAAAATTACCCCGAGCAACCCCGTGTTGTGCAATCATCGAACCTTAGTACTCTTGAAATGGTTTTGAATATGACGGCCTTTTTGCTCAAGCGACAAATTATCTAGGGCTTCATTATTGGATTTTTAAACACCTGCGAGTATCAGTAAGCCAATATAAGCTTCCAGTTCTACCTAATCCAAAGGCTTCCATTCATATATATATATGTATATTCGTACCCATTCCAAGTTTGTATTATCAATTACAATCTGTTCAATGCCTTTTGTGATAAACAATCGAAATGCAGATCTTTCATTTGATATACGGGAAATTGCACATCTTGGGATTCCTGGAGTGAGCAGAATTCCATTTGAGAATGGGGCTCTACCACTATGGGGAAACGGATTTGGGTGCCATTCAATTTTTTAAATCTTTAGATAAATATGTTGATACAGGGTCTTCTGAATAGACGTCGTCCTCGCTTTCTTACGAATCTGCATCAAATTCTACATTATCTGGAAGCCATCTCTTATTTGAATATTCTTCACCTTACAAAAATATATGTTGTTTAGTAATAATGGATAATTCAAATTTGAATAAAATATTTCAATTACTTTTCTATAAAATATATTTATTCAGGTTACCAAACACCTTACACAAGCTCCTAAAACAAAAAGTATATTCACAAGAGGGTTACCTAACTGTCACAATTACTGTTGTAAAATTTCCGATATTTTTAAATTTGGTAATGTTACCGGTAACACGGGTAAAATAGGTAACACACTTTTTATTCAATATTTTAATGCCAATTTGTACCAAAGAACACTAGTAATATTTTTTCGTCTGGACAAAAGTAGTAAGATTTTTAAATAAACACAAACGGCTTATTATTCTTTCAAATATATTTCATCCTCTTCTAAGTAATCTCCTTCGGATAGAACACACTTATGCCAACGTTTTTTCCAGTCTTTGAAACAGTTGTTAAAGTCTATTTCCGGAATGGCCTACAAAACCTTCTTCGATTCCGCTTAAATCTATTCAGTCGTATCAGAACGATGTCCCCGGAGCGGTTTCTTGAGTTTCAGTAATAGCTAGAAGTCAAGCGGAGCTAAATCAGGTGAAGAGCAGTTGTGAAACAATATGGGTCGAATTTTTGGCCAAATAGTAACATAGAACCATTGCAGTGTTAGACGGCGCATGTAAACAAGATCTCTAATTGTCAATCGACAATTTTTGAGCATCAAATCCTTGACTTTTTTGATGTGGTGTTCATCGGTAGACGTCGAAGATAGGCAAGGTCAGGCAATAAATTTTACATAAATATGAGTTTAGGATCATTTAAACTCTTTAATCAATGTATAGTTCATCCCCGCCCATAACCGAATTATTCTTACTTACCGCCAAGTCATCTTCTTCTTCAAGCGAATATGTTTATGCAGTTTCATCTATTAATAATAATTTGTATTTGATTCAGAAGGCAAATACTTCATCTTCGTTATCCACACTTTCTACGTTCGATCTCGACAGGTTTAAGTTGTGCAAAATGTACGTTAGTTTTCCTGCACGATCAACAGTCAATGGATTACGTGTTGAGCTATATGTATAAAACCATAGGTACTGAATGTGTTTTCCATTGCAGATCTCGATGCAGGCATGCTCAAAATATTAACCGCCAAGCACTTAAAGGTGAAGTAGAATACAATCCCTTTTGAGCTGCTCACTTGCAACCACAAACGGTCGTGATAAAAGTTCACTTCGAATATTGTATTGCGCCAAAGGCTCATACATTTTATTGCCCTTATATTTTTTGTCCTTAGTCGCTTCAAGTTTCTGTGATTCCGAAAGACTCTTTCCTCGAATAGCTGGTTCAAGCAAATTGTCTGGCTCATGATTTAAGAATATTTATAAGTTCTTCGTAATTGGCGCATTTATTTTGTTCAAAAGTTTGTTTTAAATTAACAAAATAGTACACCACCTTAGACAAAACAGCAAACTCTCAAAAAATATGGCCATTTAGGAATTGGAGGTAGTACACAGTGAACAATTTCGAATAGGAGATCGTATAGATGTCTTCATAACTGACTTCACTTCGTCTTCGATAGCTTTCAGGGAATATACCTGATGTAGCATGAATGTAGATCGTGTGCGAGTTTTTTTTATTTCCGAAACCATCCGTACGACTGACTGAAAATTTCAAACTGTTGATAGACTGAATCTTGAAGATATCGACAATGAGCAAGTTAAGTCCATGGCAGATGCACCCATACTCGGTATTATAGGGATAGCTTTTGTAACCATTTTTTCGGGACGCTTTATTGTTAGTTCGTTGCAATGTTATTGCAACATGATTTCATCAAAGCGTCCTTTTCTGTCTTATTTTAAACAATAAATCACATTCGAAAGCATCTCTTTCGACATGTTCGAAGAAAGAAATTATTGTATTTGTGTGTGGAGTAATAAAATCTAAATTGCACGGAAATGAATAGTAGTTCTGCAGGTTAATTTGATTCGGAGCAATTGTCTCGCAGACCATTTACTAATTGGAACTATAAAAAATTAAATATGAATTATAAAATAAAGCAAGCCTACATAGGCAAGGGCAAGGATCAATGGAGAAAGTGAGAGTACTTTACTCTAGACTAGAGTCAAGGCAATTTTAAGTTTTTCTTTTTTACTCCTATTAATTCCCGCAATTAGTACTCAATTGCTTACTGTAGTCATAACACTAATTTTATAATAAATTTCGTTACGTTCAATTTTAAAATTGATTACTGGTACATACTACCACCGTCCATTGTTTATGTTTCACATGATTATTTTTATTTTACCAACTAGTATAAATAAATAAAACCTATACGACTTCTTTACATTGAAATCGCTTGTTTATTTATTTCTGTAGTAATTAATAACACATTTAGACGAAAACATATACATCGACAAGCATTGTTGTAATTTGGAACGTAAAATAACATCTTATTATTATTATATTAGCAATTGTTAATTACCTTTTCCGCGAATTTACTGTTACTTTTAGTTTCATGTAAACAATCAATAAAATGTAAAACATTTATTTTAAATAAACTAAATTTAATAGAAGTACACCGTAAACGTCATCGTCTTCGTATTTGCCTCAATATTGTTTCACGTGACGTGACGATCAACTAAATATTACGTACGAGTATCTGCCGTACTTCTTTTATACACATGAAAAAACGACGGATCGTGTGTGCTAAGTCATTATGCGAAATTATAAATTTTATAAATAGAATATATGAAAACTGGCTACGTGGTGTGACAATATATACAACGTTCTGATTTGTTGTAATCTACTTTGCAAAAAAATAAAAAATAAAAAAAATTGTGTTTTATAATTCTTCACATCAAAAATTTGTTATTTTTAATTTTTCTTAAGGTTTCTTCTCGTTTTTATTGTACTTGCAGAGAAAAGAATACGTTAAATATGCCAAAGTGTTTCCCTTGTCAACATCCTTTGATTTTAAAGTACCATCAAAATGGTATCGACGCATTGTTGGTGGATTAGAGGTAACATGTGGTTTAGCAATGGCATTAATACCTAGTCGTAAGTAAAACATAGAAAATTATTTAAAAAGTTCAACATTTTATTTAAAAATATTTTTTTATTAAGTTTTTTTTTTAGCTTTAAGGTTACATAAGAATTTGTCTTTGAAAATCAAGATATAAAAAATTAATTTACACATTTAAAAATAAATAAATAAATCAACATTTAAAAATATCTTAAATTTTCATGGACAAGTTCGGTTAAAAAAAATTTTTTGTTACCATTTTCCTTATAGAGAGAGAGCCATGGCATAAGAAAATCTATCGGAGTGGTACAAGCTAAATTATGGATTCTCAAAATCAACAATTATACGCTTGAATTTTGCTTTATTAATTAGATTCAAAGTAAACCAAACAATAGGAAAGATTTGAGTAAAGAATCTGGTCGACTGCCTCCTCAAATGGCTATCAAAAATTAAATTTCGCGTAATTTAACAGATAAGGAACATGAAGAGGCGAACTGAAATTTTTTCTACCACGTTTACCTTAAATCTAACAAATAAAACAAAATTCAATCCTGTGTACACCTGGAAGTAGTTGACCTGTAACAAATTTTTAACTTCGATATTCTGAATCAGATTGAAATGTTAATTTTGGGAATCCCTAATTTAGTCGTGTACCTCTTCGTTAGATTTTCTTACTACATGGCTCCGAGTCTATAGTTTAAAAAAAAAATTGAAAATTAGTTTTGGAAAATTGCCCAAATTTTTTTATTTTATACACTTTTTAAAGTCAAGAAATTTTATCGTGTTGTTCTTTAATCTTTTTTAGATAAAATAAAAAATACAGCTAATATAACATTACTATTTTTGATGTTTTTGGCGGTTTATTCCCATTATATGGTGAGTGATCCATTTGAACGATCCGGGCCAGCTTTAGTGTTTACATTTATGTTAGGTGGACGATTGGTTGTATGGTTCCAGGTAAGCTAATTTCTTAGTTAAAATACTCGTTCTTTGCATTGCATTATCTAAAAATTTAGCTACTAAATTACCCTAAATTAAACTGTTTAACAAATTTCGTTTGAATCTAAATTTACTGACACTTATGCAAAATATCGAAGAGTATTTTTTATCCTAGTTTGGCATGATCATCTGTGCAATTGTAATTAATTTATGCGTTTGAGTCTTTGTTTGAGAGACTTATACCCATACATACATGTCATACATGTCATTGGTAAGCATGCTGGTAATCCTCCTATTTCCGCCATACGGAAGCAGTTCGTTCTCTAAATACTCTCCTTCTCCAATTGGAACCAATTAGAGCCACTTATGTAACGAAGAACATTACGTACCATAGGTCCATCTTGAACTTACCCAAATGTTTGTGCTTTCTGCGTGATAATACCGGAACAAAGGAAAAAGGCAGTGTCCCGTGAGTATTCCTACGACCGTTCTTAATGACGACCTCTTCAATCGATATCACCTCAGCCCGGTGCACCCTGCCGTAATCAGGGAGACCAATAGAAATGTTTACATTTAATTTGTCACAGAATACTCCAGCTCCCGTTTTGCCGTCTAGCTTGAAAGAAATGCAAAGCTTCGATTTCTGATAATGACCCGTCCCTTCAGAATTCTCTTGAAGGGAACATGGTCCGAAAGCAGTTCTCGAGCTCCGCTGAGAGACTTTCGAGGCTTTCGATATTCAAACATAATATGCGCTATTTTCAGCTATTGGTACAAATCCGATGGTTTATTGATTTCTTTGCATTGAATTTTGAATTGCTGAGAGAAAATCGAAAGTATTTGATCAAAGAAATTTCAGAAGAAAAATTTAAATTTAAAATTATAAAATTAAAACTAGAAACTGGCTCTAGTGCAGCTTAAAATTAGTTGTGCACGTTTCTATAAATCTAAATTCTAAATTTCTTGTCGTAAACCATCAATTTTGCAGGTATAGATTTTGCAAAAATGGTGATCTGACTGCAAAAATAATGAACTTCAGGTGTACCTAATCGATTGTTTCGAAGTTTTTCAATGTTACAGAATACAAAAAAATATAAGTCCCGTATTTTTTGTTAGTGCTTACATCCCTGGTACCTTCTTCGTAAGTGATTGAATTCTAAAGGACATTATAGGCAAAGATTTCATTTTTATTTGAAATATTAGATCAGATAGATAATTATTTTACGAAGAGTAGAAATTGTTAAGAGTTTATATCGTTTCACAATGTAATTAATAATGTACGACAATTAATTTAATTCAATTTATTAAATTTTATTAATTTTAAATTTTTTATTATTTATTACAAAGTTTTTATATTTTAATTTACACCACCATTTGTCACCAGGTAATATTTGGGCGGCCAACACCACGAACTCTGTGTTGTCGCTTTGAGATTTTGATGAGACTGTTGAAAAAATTAATTATTGAATTTTTATTTATCAACGATGTGTCACTTGCGAGTCGTACGTAGAATAGAAGTTATGTGTTTTTATAAATGTATGTGTCTTTGGTTGAGACAGTATGGAAGCGAAACAAATCAAATCAAAATGTATGCGTACTGAAATAAATGAAACTCAGCTAAAAATATGATTTGCTGAATGGTTGCCCAAAACGACAATAGATGGTAATGCAACCGTTCAGGTGTTGTACTAAAGTGTCCAAGATATTTAATACAAAGTAGTGATTTTTCGGTACTAATATATATGTGGGATATTAAGTACGGGCATTAACCATAGAGTAAGTTCAAAATCCACTCTATAGTTGTCACTACTATTGAAAAGGCTGTTCAATTACAATTATATTTTATAACCGAAATGAGTTGCATTTCGAATAATTGTAGGGATAAACGAATGTAATAATTCATTGCATACGTGAATCACTACAAGTTCTGCAATCCAGTTTTGATCTGACGAGGAGTGTGGCATTTTTAATTTTTGTAATGTCTGGGTTTAATATGATACACGATTATAATTGCTTCTTATAATGTTTATTTCTTAAGATATCCAAAGATACGCTTGTTCTATATTTGGACGTCAAAACCCAACCTAACTTAATGTATACTATGAAGTTCGTTTACATTCATACAGTACGACCTCAATACATAACAAACGTCCCCCCAAATGTGTTTACAATACTCAATTACTTAACTACTACTACTACGAATGATTTACTTTAAATTCAACGGTTCTATAACCTCACTCCCCTTATCAACTTTATCATATTATTAACTTATATTAACATTTATCTAAATCTAAATGGTTTCTTAATTATATTTCTATCCCTCAAATTGTGATGACTCTCCTCTCCTGTTTCGTAAACAATTCTGTCAAGAATCCCACTGATAAGGTCATAAACAAACTTTTCGTCGTTATCAACCACTTCACTTATATCGAAGTCTTCAGCACCCTCCACATCACATGTATTCTCTCTTATTGTTGTCGCTTCCGGCTCCTTAAAAAAAACAAGTTATCCTTTTCAATCCCATTAGTTATTTCACGCTGCTTAGTTACTGGCTCAAATTTGTTCTGTTTACACTGATAATTTTCAGATCGGACCAACCGTGGTCGAATCTGATTAATATGTCTTTTGATAACACGACACGTTTCCAATCTGGATAAATAGTTTGTACTACCATATACCTTTACGATAATAGGCTTTGCCAGCCCGGTTTATTAGCGTTACGATAATCCCTCACCATTACCAAATCGTTCGGTTTGAACTTACGTTCTATCGGGTTAACGTATCCATTATTAACTGGTACGACTGTTAGCAAATGATTTTTCGGCTTCAGTAAATCTAACTGGATTTTTGGCTTGTATCCAAGTAACACTGCTGCTGGTACTTTACCCGTTGTCGAATGATTCGTGTTTCTGTAGTCTAATAAAAATGTATTTACCACCACCTCGACACTGGCATTTGGATTATCAAACAAAGACTTTTTAACGGTTTTCACAGCGTTTTCCGCTGCTCCATTTGTAGCTGGATACCCCGGAGAAGTCAGTATTTGCGTGATGCCATGTTTCGATAAATAATTTTTGAAATCCTCAGACACAAACTGCCGCCCGTTGTCTGACACTATAAGCGCGTTTTTTTATTCGCTCCGGATAGCTGCTATCGAGAGCCGTCATTTTTCTACCCCTAAATTTAAATTTGACGCGCTATTTATTGGTAAACTATACTTATTTAACATCAAACTATTATTTTTAATTCAATTGTTTAGTGAAAACTTGATATAAAAAATATTTGGCTCTACCTATTTATACGGAGCGCTATCCGGAGCCACTTTTCATATGACGGCTCTCGATAGCAGCTATCCGGAGCGAATAAAAAAACGCGACTTATATTATCTGGATAACCGAAACACGAAAACACTTCCTGCAACTTACGTATTGTGAAACTTGTTGTCATATCCTTCGTACCAAACACCTCTATCCACCTAGTGAGCGCATCAATTATTATTAAGAAATAATATCCTTTGATTGGACCGCCGAAGTCCATTTGTATTCTGCCCCAAGCTCTACTGGGTTTTTGGCCACGGAATGGATGGCACTTTATTTGGACTTTTCCCATAAGTTAAGCACGCCTCACAGCTTCCCAGCCATCGTTCGATATCCTTATCCATACCCGGCCACCACACATACGAAGGTAATATTGATTTAGTTTTTACCATTCCCATGTGCGTCTTATGCACTTGTTTCAAAATTTCATTTCGCAAATCGGTCGGTACAACCATCCTGTATCCCCACATTAAAATATTTTTTTCGACTGCTAATTGATCTCGTTTTTCGAAGAAACACTGCAGATTCCCTTTTTTAATCTCGTCAAATTTCCCGATCTTAAGACATTCCATTACCTTAGCTAAATCTCTGTCTTTAGCCGTTTCCTCTACCATCGTCTCAAAATCAATTCTCAAACTACTATTGTTTTGAACGTGACAAAGATATGTTGCCTCTCCTTCTTCGTGCTCATCACTGGGACTCTTTCCGATCGGCAAACGCGATAACATATCTGTAGAATTTTTATCAGAACCCACATATTTAATAATGAAATTGAATCCTGATAAATGTAACGCCCATCTCTGCATACGGCTTGCTGACATTTGCGGTATCTCGTTTTATAAATTTTCCAATCCTCTAACGTATGATCGAATTTCGAAACATGAACACGTTCCGCCATTTTGATATCAATTTGGTTCTTCTTTCACCCCCACAAAAAAAAAACAAAAAAAAAAATTTTTTATTCTTAATTTTAATTATTTCTACAAGCTTTCGATTATAACAACTCGTCGCCAGTTTGTAATGTCTGGGTTTAATATGAAACACGATTATAATTGCTTCTTATATTGTTTATTTCTTAAGATATCCAAAGATACGCTTGTTCCACATTTGGACGTCAAAACCCAACCTAACTTAATGTATACTATGAAGTTCGTTTACATTCATACAGTACGACCTCAATACATAACAATTTTTATTGTAAGAATAAAAATATGAAGGGTTGAAATCTCACGAGGTGATCAGAACTTCAGTCCTGAAAATTAACTCAACTCCCAAAGCAATAACTAAATGAACCTCTTCACAGATTCTTCAGCTCAACCTCTAACTCAATTTTCAACTTAACCTCCAACTCAATCCAGGCAATCACCAAATCAACCGCCAACCCAACCCTCAACTCAATCACTAATTCAACCCCAAATTAATTTTTAAATTAACCCTCATCTCAACTCTAAATCAACCCTCAAATAATTCCCCAACCGAACCTCTCACTCAACCCATGCAAGCTAATTCATCCACAACTCAACTTCAACTCAACTTAGCTCGACACAAATCTCACCTCTCTATTCAACTCAGAACAAGTCAAGCTAACTTACAGCTCAAATCTCAACTAAATCAATCCCCAAATGAACCTCAAATAAATCAATCCCCAACTGAATGACTGAATGAACCGCAACTCAACTTAAATCCAACCCTAATTAACTCTAACTCGATAACAAATTCAGTCTTCAAATCAACCCAATCCTCAAATCAACATGGTCCGAAAAAATACATGCTTACATGAACTTAACTCAAACTAACTTCCAACTCAACCCACAACTCTCCCTCGAATAAATCTGCAACTGAACCCATAAGGCTCCTACTTAATCGCTAGGTCAACTAGTTAACCGCTACTCAACTAAATTCCAACTCAACCTCAACTCAGCTGTAGTTCAACCCCAACGCAACCTTAATTACACCTTCTACCCAAACCTCAATCAACCCCAAACTCAACTGTCAAATGAAGATGGTCTTAAAAACTACATCTGTATATAAATTCAACACAAGCTAACTCTAATTCAACCGCCAATTCAATAAATAAACGAATAAATGCCCAGCTGAACTACTTACTAAACTTTAACCCAACCCTGACTCAACTCCAACTTAACCTCAATTCAATCCGCACATAGAACCCAACTCAACCCCCAATTGAACAGCAAACTCAATGCCCAACACAGTCCTTAAACCATTTATAAAAAACATTTGGTTATTACAAACTGCTTTGGATATAACAAACTTCGGTTATAACGCTAAAGCAAATTTTCCGCATACGAGTTTACTATAAACATATTCCATCAAAATTTATTTTCTAAAAAAAATTCGGATTTATCAAACTGCCTTTGTTATAAACGACGTCATTTAAACAAAACTCTGTTTAGAAAATAATTTTTTGTTTTCCCTTGGGTTTTTGTTATATCAGGATTTGTTGGGATATAATTAGTTCGGAGAGAATACGATTAGAATAAAACACGACTGTATCGTTACAAAATCAAAGATTATATATTTAGGTTAAGCATAAATTTCATGACAATAATAAAAGCACAGCGCAGATATGTATACATAACATATCTATCTCTTTTACACGGATATAAAAAATTTTCTCACTCCAACACTCCCACTAGAACATATATTCAATTCAGTAAACCAAGTCCACTACATCAGGATGTATGTTTGTCCTTACTTAATCCTTTGGTTAATATATCTGCAACCACCTGGTCCGTTGAGATTGATGCAATCTTTATTTTCTGATCTTCAACACATTTTCATACGTAATGATGTCTAATGTCTATGTGCAGCAAGATGGAGGGCACTCTTATTGTCACATAGAATCTTCACCGATTTCGGTTTACCAAATTGAAATTCATTTTCAAAATTTTTAAGCCACATAGCTTCTTGTGTTGCAGCAGAGAGGGTCATGTATTCGGCTTCGGTTGTGGATAGCTACATATTGGTTAAAACTTTGTCCAATTTAATATTCCATACTCTGCTGGCTTGCTTCAATCCGTAAAAAGCCTTTTTTAATTTACAAACTTTTGTGCCATTACCATAGCCAACGGGTTGTAACATGTAAATATCTTCATTTAAATCTCCTTGTAAAAATGCAGTGACTGCATCTATGTGATCAATGTCAAGATCGAATTTAGAAGCCAATGCCATTAGATAACGTATGGATGTGTATCGAACCACTGGTGAATATGTTTCACTGTAATCTATCCCCTTTGTTTGAGCACATTCTTTGATTACAAGCCGTGCTTTGTAACGTAGTTTACCAGAAGCCTCAATTTTGGTTTTAAAAACCCACCTGCAATCAATTGCTTTTCGATCTGAAGGTAGATTCACTAGTGTCCATGTTTCATTTTCGATTAGAGAGTCATATTCACTTTTCATGGCTTCTCTCCAGAATTTTTCGTCTGATCGACTTAATGCTTCTTGTACGGTCAAAGATCAGATAATTCACTTGTATTTGCCTTCATAACAAAATTATCAAATTTCTTTCGTAACTCAGTTTTTCTTGATGAATGTCGTTGTTTTGAATTCTTTACGACAGCTTGGACGTTTATATTCTGTTCTTCTTCATCTGAAAACCCATAGAAATCACTTTCAGCTTGAGACGGTTCACAACAATCATCTTCATTGATAATCTGACTCAGATTCTCATTCAAACAAATCTGAGAATTGTCATCTTTAAGTTCATTAACTCCCACTTGCACCGTATTTTCTTCAGGTCTTATAAAGAATTCCATTTCTGATTCTTTTTTAGCATCGAGATCAGCTTTATCGTTACATCCATTGAGAGTTAAAATGTCATTATCAGTCTCAATAAAAACAACATTTCGGCTAAGAATTATTTTTTGTGTTTCAGGCACATATACCGGTATCCTTTTGTTCCAGAAGGATAACCAACAAAAATACATTCTGTTGATTTGGCATCCCATTTCTTACGTTTTTGACTGAGTACATAAGCCATAGCTTTGCAACCAAAAATTCTTAGAAATTTCATATCTGGTTTTTTATTAGACCAAACTTCTTCAGGAACTAATTTATCGGGTAATGCCTTCGTTGGTGATCTATTCATGATAAACACAGCTGTTGAAACCGCTTCAGCCCAAAACTGTTTCTGTAACTTTGCATCAAACAACGAACAACGAGCTCTTTCCACAATAGATCTGTTTTGTCGTTCAGCTACGCCATTTTATTCAGGAGTATATGGCACGGTTATTTGATGTTGAATACCAGATTCACACAGTAATTTATCAAGTGGTTGATATTCAGTGCCACCATCAGTTCGTAGAATTTGTATTCGTTGTCCTGTTTCGTTTTCAACGGCATTCTTAAAATACAAAAATGATTCGTTTACTTTATTGTTTGATTTTAAAAAGTAAACAAAAGTTTTTCTGATATAATCATCGATCATTGTTACAAAGTATCTGGAACCACTTAGAGAATCTATCTCCATCGGGCCACAAACATCGGAGTGTACAATTTGTAGCACTTTTGTTGCACGAGTTCCAGTATTTTTAAGGTTGTTTAGCTTGTTTACCCTTTAAACATACTACACATGGCTTTTTAGTATAAACAGATAGTTGTTTATCACAGAATGGAAGGGGAATGTTCTGCAATTGTCGCATGTAATCAAAATTCATATGGCCTAAACGGCGATGCCGTAACATCCATTCATTATAAACATTATTAGCTGTCATACACTTATTTTTTTTTTCAAGTTGATCCGGAGCACGATTTAGTTTATACATATTATCCTCTAGTTTAGCAGTCTCGATCAACACACTGTCTTCATTATAAATTTTACAACCGTCTACATCAAACACTACTCTTTTGCCATTAGAACACATCTGGCTCACAGAAAGTAAATTCGTCGATAAATTTGGAATATGTAGAACGTTTTTAATATAAACAGGTTCCACATCATTAGTGTTTTCCGAAAATATATTAAATTGTACATCACCTACAGCGGCTATCTGAATACGATCATTATTCGCTATAAAAATTTCACTTTTTGGAGGAACTTTGATATTCTGCAACCATTCACCATGTACTGTCATGTGTGATGAGGCACCGGAATCAATGTACCATTCATCTGCTTCAACTATTGATCCAGATTTTAGACTAGCAAAAAGTGAGGTTATATTTTTCTGGTTTTGGCTAGATGACGATTTATTATACTGATGGTTCGACTCATGTTGAGTTTTATCATCCTTCTTGTTGGGACAGTTTTTGGATATATGTCCAAAATTATTACAACCGTAACATCTCGGTCCCTTTGAGGTATTGTTTCGGTTTTTTGAATTCTTATTTTTATTGAATTTTCCATATAAAGCGGCGTCATTAGAATTCTTTTTTTCAACTTTCACATCTTGCAGCAATTTGGTTTTGATCGAATCACCAGTAATAGAGATACCAGAGCTTTCAAGCCCCATTATCATCGGTCTATACTCGTTCGACAATCCTGCCAATAAAAATGTGCCAATCCATTCATCGGAAACCACAAATCCAATACTTGTGAGTTTATGAGCGGTTATTATAATTTTGTTAACATATTGATCGATTGTATCACATTTTTCCAATTTTGTTGGAATTAAATCACGTATAAGACCAACCTTGCGTGTTAATCCAGAATCTTCGAAAGTTTGTTTAAGTTTATCTCAAACTTCTTTTGCATTTTTTGCTTCAGTAATATGAACATAGTTCACCAGGTCAACAAGCAAAATAATTTTTGATTTTGCTAAAATATCTTTTTGTACTTTAGTATCATCTACTTTCAGGACGTACTGCCATAGGTCCTCATGTTCCAAGTACGTTTTGACTGCGAATCGCCACGTGTTATAATTTTCTCTGCCTTTCAATTTTTCTATTGAAGGAATATAATTGTTTGCCATGGTTTAAAAAAATTATCTGCTTAACTAATTATATATTAAAACGTGTTTCCCTGGGCCCATAACCTGTTGGGATATAATTAGTTTGGAGAGAATACAATTAGAATAAAACACGACTGTACACGTTACAAAATCAAAGATTATATATTTAGGTTAAGCATAAACTTCAAGACAATAATAAAAGCACAGTGGAGATATGTGTACATAACATATCTATCTCTTTTACACGGATATAAAAAAAGGTTCTCACTCCAATAGGATTTCACTGTATAAAAGTTAACCAACTGTTCACAAAACCCTAATTCAACCCCAACTCAACTCCAACTTGACCCCTACTCAACCTACAAACTGACCCCTACCTTAACCCCATTGTCCGACCCCTCTTGGTGTAGAGCTTTCAAAGTTTCTAATTCTACGCTTTGACCATAGAAACAGATTGGCGAAAAAATGTTAAATCGGACCTCGAGATACCATGGGTACAGACAGAATTAATTGTTCCGTTTAGTACATTGTATCAGCTACTCATTCTAATATTGTATGTAAAATGTTACGTAATTATATATCGACGTTTCAATGTGCTAAAAAACGAAAGAAACTTTTTATGATGAAAATGTGTTTGTTGTACGAGTATACGGAATATTTTTTCAAACTTTTCCCACTTTTTAAATTGATGAATTGTTACGTTTGGCCTAATGTAATTTTATAGCGCTTTTTTTAAAGTAGTGTTTGACTAAAACGCAACCTAATAGTCTTTGGAGCCTGCTATTCACCATATGTACAATAAGTACAAAGTCGGTAATCGAAGCGAAAAACTAGCTATTAACTTAATACAAGTTAGTAATAATTAGCTACCAATTATTTTTCGCTTCTGGTCAAAACTCACCAATGTAGTGGTTCAATTTAAAATACGCGACTACATTGTCGTTAGCCTCCATATGCCGCTTTGAGTTGCTTTATTTTATTATTTTGCTTTATGAATAGCTTTCAACCTTGACCTTTACGCTTTCAGGTTTGTTTGTTTACAGAAGCTATTTCTATAGCACTCGGTCGTGCATCTGAAACCAAGTTGGAGAGAATCATTGAATTTTAGTATCAGCGACAGAATAAGAATTTGCACTGAATAAAAAACGAAGCCTAATGAGAGAATTACAAATTCTAAGCTTTTCTTCTAAAAAGTTAAAAGAAGCTTATTTTAGAAAAAAAAAATTAATTTTCGACTGTCCGAGCCAAATTACCCGGGTAGCCGTCATCGTTTGATACGATGAAAAATCCAAATTTTCTAGATCAAATGTAAATTTAATGTTCGTTTGTTAGAAAGGAATGAATTTTGAAAAACATAAATCTGATAAGAAGTATACAGAAGTTACAAACCACGTTTTATGAGTTAATTTACAATAATAAATAATATCAGATTAACGATTCAAGAAATTAAAACGCGAATCACTAACGTCAAATTCAATAATTATTACAGCACGGACCACCAATCATCCCTCATTTCTGAAATTTCCTTTTCCCGCTGTTATTAAATCCTATGAAATCATCATCCATCTTTAGTGACTAAACGATACGTTGTAAAGAATGAGTATTGTACCTAGCTAATATTATATTTATTATATATATTATATTTTAAAAAAAAATTCCAGACAAGTCGACGAGAACAAGAACTAGCAGCAGCAGCTCAAGCAACAGCTAACGGACTTAAACAAGAATAAAAATTGAAAACAATTTCTTAGACATAAATTTAGATAAAAATAATTCTTAAGCCAAAGGTTTCATACGTATATACGTAAAAGTGGCGAACAACTTTTACCTTATATCACAGAAATTAATTTATAAATAAAAAATCAAAACAAAAAAAAAATCGAATGCGGAAAAATCAATTTTATCATTTTTTTAAAAAATTATTTTAGTAAGCAAAACACTTATTAAAATTATGACGAACGAACTATTTAAAAAGAACTAATGTACTTAATTCAAATATTAAGCAAAAAAAAATAAATAATTTAATTTAAAAATAATTTTAGTAATTTAATTTAATACACTGATATAAAATATACAAAATACTTTGTTGTTTGTCTCCCAGTTCAAAAAGCACTCAAATCCTGGTACAATAATATAGATTGATGTATGTATTTCGTAGTAGATACATGAAATAAATAGCCCATCAAGCATATTTTTATTACAAAATTTTGATTTTGATATGATTGTGTAGAGTAAAACTAAAAAAATACCTCCTGGATATTTATAATTGCGTTAAACACTTAATATATTTAAATAGATTTGATCAATTTTAAAAGGATCCCTCCGCGAAAATCGTAGTTCCATTTCGTGTGAAAAAATTTTAATTAACTAAATTACATTATTATAGTAAAGCAATTTGAAACAATTTAAAAATATTAAATAAAAATTTAATTTTTGTTTAAAAAATCAAAATTAAATTAATTATTTGTACGAAACATAAAAAATAAAAGTTTTTTTATATAACCTAATTAAAATAATCTTTTTATTATTATTATTACCGTTTTAATTAAGTTATATAATTAATAATTAAATTATTGTACGATAAAATTATATTCGAAAGACTATTTTAGAAATACGCATATAGTACATATACATACTTATATGTATTTTTATTTATTTGTTTTGATTATATTATGCGATTGTAAATATTTAATGAAGACATTTTAATTTGTTTTTTGTATCCCATCTTTTAATTAATTAATTATTTATATGTATATTTGTTATTATTATTTGTGATTTTATTCATTTAAATGTAATATTTTTAAAATACAAATAAATTTAGTAGAATAAATTAAAAAAAAAAAAGAAAAGTAAAATAAAATAAAGAAATATTTAAGAATTAAAAATAATTTTATAATAAAAAAATGAAAATACGAAGAAGAAATGTTAATATTACAATAAATAAATAAAAAATGCACTTACATAATATTTCAAAAATAATATTAATAATAATTTGTAATCTTACAGTTTGGATGCACACAGTATTGTATGAATTTATACACAAAATTGAAAAAAATTTAAATAAATTATCATTGAACAGATCAAAAAAGAAAATTAAATAAATTTAAAAAAAAAACTGATAATTTTGTTTAGATTTAATTATTTCTTATAGCTACATTTCAGCATTTCCCTCCTTACAAATGAACCGTTACGAATATATACTAGTGGGGCTTATGGCGGCCAGACCTCTTTAGCTTCAGCAACCCCTTTCATTTTTCGCTACGCTTGTTTTATCTTTGTTCGTTTGTACTATCTTGTTCAGGAAAAACGTTGCTGTCCTAAAATTGAGCACAATTGCCCTTGGATTTTTTTGGCTCAGAATTTCGTGATTTATATATAGTAAGGTGATTTTCAAAAAAATCGAATTTTCTATTAAACGTTTACAAATAATCAATCAATATAAATGCGCGTTGGCATAACAATTACAGGTCGCGAAATATATTTTAGAACCGCAATCGAAGCACAATTGTAGATTTTGCATTTTTTGGCTCAGAATTTACTAATTTGTAAGATAAATTTCAGAAAAATCGAATTTTCTATGAAATGTCTGGAAATAACCAAGCCAATCGTTATACCACTCAGCTTGATAAATTCATACAGTACTCATTTTTCCCCATTCGTAATAATTCATTCAAGTTTCTTGCATTCATAACAACATCGAACATTCCTCTATTTTGGCTAAATTTGGAACATTTTAGAATTAAATGTTCGATGTCCTCCACAACCAAACAGCTTTCACATAAATCATCCTCACTCAAATGACGCTTCTTTAAGCATTATTTCCAATTACCATGATCCAATCACACCCGTTCCATCGTTCGTATCATTGTAGTGTCTCCTTTGATTTCCTTAAAAAATGGTTTCCTCAAAGGAGCACTACACCACTCTTTTCCATAAATTCATTCTCCCATTTTCTCCACAGATTCTTCTGAAACATCCGAAGTACATCTCTTGCAAACATCGACGTAAATTCGTAGGACGTAAAGATGTTCAATCTTGAAATTCGATCAAAAAAAGTCGCCCGTGATTTTCTAGTGAAATACGTCATTTCAATCGAAAATTTAAATTGTTTCATACCAAAGTCACCGGCGACTTTGTTCGGTGAGTGCGAGTTTACGACCATTTTCTGAAGAAAAATTTTCAGCAGATTCAATATATTTTAAATGGAAAACAAAAGAATTATGTTCGGAAGGGGAAATTTGTTTACAAAATAGACTACGTCGATTGGTTGCCTGTTGAAAATTTTTCTTCAGAAAATGGTCGTAAACTCGGCATGAATTTCAAGAATACCTCTGCAGCAAAGAAATTCATAGTCCTTAATTATTCTGCTAAACGATTTTGACAGGAATTTCAAAGCTCTAGTCTAGGCTTTAAATAATAGTTTTTTAAATATACTTGGCTATTAACTAAAATGAAAGAGAATCTCCTAACTATTATGAATTTTTAATATTAAATCGGAGTGTGTCAAGGATATTAATTTCCATAGTCTGAGTCTTGTATTTTTATAATTTACAATGGTTACAGGATGAGAATTTAATGCGGTATCGAAAAGGAAATGGTAGGTACATTTGAGGTAAGAATATATTTCGAAAACCAACATAGTTGCGTAATAGTAGTTGCATAGTTCTATAACAAGAAAACTGTATAAGAAACACTTTGTACTAAATGTAGTACGTATGCCCTAACAGAGACATTTATTTTGCTCTGCACGATGTGATAGCGGAGGTAGTAAGGTGATGGATTGGAGTGACGAAGGTCTGGAGTTTCGAGTCCAAGCAAAGCAAACGTAAAAATATATTTTTAGATGAAAAAAATTGGAGATAATTCATAAAGATTATCGGGATCTCGAGATCGCTGCAAAATAAAATTGGTAAAATTCGAATAAATTCGCGTAAATAAAAAAAAAAATAAAGTGAGAAGCTTCAAGAATCGAACTCCAAACCTTTCGCACAACACTCCCTCATCTTACCACCCAACCACTAATCTACATATCATTTTCACTCAGTTTTTCGTTTAAATACTGATAAATTCGGACTGGTGAAGAATCGCGTAAAATTTTTTGTTATTTTACCAGGCGTACAGAATTTAAAAAACAACATTATTGTCAGCAACGTCGGAGCATTTTAGATTTTTGCCGTCCAAAATCTGTGGGCTATAGCGCAGTTGATTTTCAATAAAATCGAATTTTCTATGAAATGTTTAGAAATATTCGAGCAATCCAAATGAAAGTTGGCAAAATAAATACAGATCATGAAGCCTATTGATAGAGCTATTGACCAACGTAATCGGAGCATTTTAGATTATTGCCGTCCAAAATCTGTGGGCTATAGCACAGTTGATTTTCAATAAAATCGAATTTTCTATGAAATGTTTAGAAATATTCGAGCAATCCAAATGCAAGTTGGCAAAATAAATACGGATCCTGAAGCCTATTGATAGAGCTGATTTTTTATTTTTGCCGTCCAAAATCTGTGGGCTATAGCACAGTTAATTTTCAATAAAATCGAATTTTCTATGAAATGTTTAGAAATATTCGAGCAATCCAAATGCAAGTTGGCAAAATAAATACAGATCCTGAAGCCTATTGATAGAGCTGATTCTAGATTTTTGCCGTCCAAAATCTGTGGGCTATAGCACAGTTGATTTTCAATAATATCGAATTTTCTATGAAATGTTTAGAAATATTCGAGCAATCCAAATGCAAGTTGGCAAAATAAATACAGATCCTAAAGCCTATTGATAGAGCTATTGACCTACGTAATCGGATCATTTTAGATTATAGCCGTCCAAAATCTGTGGGCTATAGCACAGTTGATTTTCAATAAAATCGAATTTTCTATGAAATGTTTAGAAATATTCGAGCAATCTAAATGCAAGTTGGCAAAATAAATACAGATCCTAAAGCTTATTGATAGAGCTATTGATCAACGTAATCGGATCATTTTAGATTATTGCCGTCCAAAATCTGTGGGCTATAGCACAGTTGATTTTCAAATAAATCGAATTTTCTATGAAATGTTTAGAAATATTCGAGCAATCCAAATGCAAGTTGGCAAAATAAATACAGGTCCTGAAGCCTATTGATAGAGCTATTGACCTACGTAATCGGAGCATTTTAGATTTTTGCTGTCCAAAATCTGTGGGCTATAGCACAGTTGATTTTCAATAAAATCGAATTTTCTATGAAATGTTTAGAAATATTCGAGCAATCCAAATGCAAGTTGGCAAAATAAATACAGATCCTGAAGCCTATTGATAGAACTATTTACCAACGTAATCGGAGCATTATAGATTATTGCCGTCCAAAATCTGTGGGCTATAGCACAGTTGATTTTCAATAAAATCGAATTGTCTATGAAATGTTTAGAAATATTCGAGCAATCCAAATACAAGTTGGCTAAATAAATACAGATCCTGAAGCCTATTGATAAAGCTGATTTTATATTTTTGCCGTCCAAAATCTGTGGGCTATAGCACAGTTGATTTTCAATAAAATCGAATTTTCTATGAAATGTTTAGAAATATTCGAGCAATCCAAATGCAAGTTGGCAAAATAAATACAGATCCTGAAGCCTATTGATAGAACTATTTACCAATGTAATCGGAGCATTATAGATTATTGCCGTCCAAAATCTGTGGGCTATAGCACAGTTGATTTTCAATAAAATCGAATTGTCTATGAAATGTTTAGAAATATTCGAGCAATCCAAATACAAGTTGGTTAAATAAATACAGATCCTGAAGCCTATTGATAAAGCAGATTTTATATTTTTGCCGTCCAAAATCTGTGGGCTATAGCACAGTTGATTTTCAATAAAATCGAATTTTCTATGAAGAAATATTCGAGCAATCTAAATGCAAGTTGGCAAAATAAATACAGATCCTAAAGCTTATTGATAGAGCTATTGATCAACGTAATCGGATCATTTTAGATTATTGCCGTCCAAAATCTGTGGGCTATAGCACAGTTGATTTTCAAATAAATCGAATTTTCTATGAAATGTTTAGAAATATTCGAGCAATCCAAATGCAAGTTGGCAAAATAAATACAGGTCCTGAAGCCTATTGATAGAGCTATTGACCTACGTAATCGGAGCATTTTAGATTTTTGCCGTCCAAAATCTGTGGGCTATAGCACAGTTGATTTTCAATAAAATCGAATTGTCTATGAAATGTTTAGAAATATTCGAGCAATCCAAATGCAAGTTGGCAAAATAAATACAGATCCTGAAGCCTATTGATAGAACTATTTACCAACGTAATCGGAGCATTATAGATTATTGCCGTCCAAAATCTGTGGGCTATAGCACAGTTGATTTTCAATAAAATCGAATTGTCTATGAAATGTTTAGAAATATTCGAGCAATCCAAATACAAGTTGGCTAAATAAATACAGATCCTGAAGCCTATTGATAAAGCTGATTTTATATTTTTGCCGTCCAAAATCTGTGGGCTATAGCACAGTTGATTTTCAAATAAATCGAATTTTCTATGAAATGTTTAGAAATATTCGAGCAATCTAAATGCAAGTTGGCAAAATAAATACAGATCCTAAAGCTTATTGATAGAGCTATTGATCAACGTAATCGGATCATTTTAGATTATTGCCGTCCAAAATCTGTGGGCTATAGCACAGTTGATTTTCAAATAAATCGAATTTTCTATGAAATGTTTAGAAATATTCGAGCAATCCAAATGCAAGTTGGCAAAATAAATACAGGTCCTGAAGCCTATTGATAGAGCTATTGACCTACGTAATCGGAGCATTTTAGATTTTTGCCGTCCAAAATATGTGGGCTATAGCACAGTTGATTTTCAATAAAATCGAATTTTCTATGAAATGTTTAGAAATATTCGAGCAATCCAAATGCAAGTTGGCAAAATAAATACAGGTCCTGAAGCCTATTGATAGAGCTATTGACCTACGTAATCGGAGCATTTTAGATTTTTGCCGTCCAAAATCTGTGGGCAGCACAGTTGATTTTCAATAAAATCGAATTTTCTATGAAACGTTTAGAAATATTCGAGCAATCCAAATGCAAGTTGGCAAAATAAATACAGATCCTGAAGCCTATTGATAAAGCTGATTTTAGATTTTTGCCGTCCAAAATCTGTGGGCTATAGCACAGTTGATTTTCAATAAAATCGAATTTTCTATGAAATGTTTAGAAATATTCGAGCAATCCAAATGCAAGTTGGCAAAATAAATACAGATCCTAAAGCCTATTGATAGAGCTATTGACCAACGTAATCGGAGCTATTGACCAACGTAATCGGAGCATTTTAAATTATTGCCGTCCAAAATCTGTGGGCTATAGCACAGTTGATTTTCAATAAAATCGAATTTTCTATGAAATGTTTAGAAATATTCGAGCAATCCAAATGCAAGTTGGCAAAATAAATACAGATCCTTAAGCCTATTGATAGAGCTATTGATCAACATAATCGGAGCATTTTAGATTTATGCCGTCCAAAATCTGTGGGCTATAGCACAGTTGATTTTCAATAAAATCAAATTTTCTATGAAATGGTTAGAAATATTCGAGCAATCCAAATGCAAGTTGGCAAAATAAATACAGATCCTGAAGCCTATTGATAGAGCTGATTTTAGATTTTTGCCGTCCAAAATCTGTGGGCTATAGCACAGTTGATTTTCAATCAAATCGAATTTCCTATGAAACGTTTAGAAATATTCGAGCAATCCAAATGCAAGTTGGCAAAATAAATACAGATCCTTAAGCCTATTGATAGAGCTGATTTTATATTTTTGCCGTCCAAAATCTGTGGGCTATAGCACAGTTGATTTTCAATCAAATCGAATTTTATATGAAATGGTTAAAAATATTCGAGCAATCCAAATGCAAGTTGGCAAAATAAATACAGATCCTTAAGCCTATTGATAGAGCTATTGACCAACGTAATCGGAGCATTTTAAATTATTGCCGTCCAAAATCTGTGGGCTATATAGCACAGTTGATTTTCATTAAAATCAAATTTTCTATGAAATGTTTAGAAATATTCGAGCAATCCAAATACAAGTTGGCTAAATAAATACAGATCCTGAAGCCTATTGATAGAGCTGATTTTAGATTTTTGCCGTCCAAAATCTGTGGGCTATAGCACAGTTGATTTTCAATAAAATCGAATTTCCTATGAAACGTTTAGAAATATTCAAGCAATCCAAATGCAAGTTGGCAAAATAAATACAGATCCTGAAGCCTATTGATAGAGCTGATTTTAGATTTTTGCCGTCCAAAATCTGTGGGCTATAGCACAGTTGATTTTCAATCAAATCGAATTTTCTATGAAATGGTTAAAAATATTCGAGCAATCCAAATGCAAGTTGGCAAAATAAATACAGATCCTTAAGCCTATTGATAGAGCTATTGACCAACGTAATCGGAGCATTTTAAATTATTGCCGTCCAAAATCTGTGGGCTATAGCACAGTTGACTTTCAATAAAATCGAATTTTCTATGAAATGTTTAGAAATATTCGAGCAATCCAAATGCAAGTTGGCAAAATAAATACAGATCCTTAAGCCTATTGATAGAGCTGATTTTAGATTTTTGCCGTCCAAAATCTGTGGGCTATAGCACAGTTGATTTTCAATAAAATCGAATTTCCTATGAAACGTTTAGAAATATTCGAGCAATCCAAATGCAAGTTGGCAAAATAAATACAGATCCTTAAGCCAATTGATAGAGCTGATTTTATATTTTTGCCGTCCAAAATCTGTGGGCTATAGCACAGTTGATTTTCAATAAAATCGAATTTTCTATGAAATGGTTAAAAATATTCGAGCAATCCAAATGCAAGTTGGCAAAATAAATACAGATCCTTAAGCCTATTGATAGAGCTATTGACCAACGTAATCGGAGCATTTTAAATTATTGCCGTCCAAAATCTGTGGGCTATAGCACAGTTGATTTTCAATAAAATCAAATTTTCTATGAAATGGTTAGAAATATTCGAGCAATCCAAATGCAAGTTGGCAAAATAAATACAGATCCTGAAGCCTATTGATAGAGCTGATTTTAGATTTTTGCCGTCCAAAATCTGTGGGCTATAGCACAGTTGATTTTCAATAAAATCGAATTTCCTATGAAACGTTTAGAAATATTCGAGCCATCCAAATGCAAGTTGGCAAAATAAATACAGATCCTTAAGCCTATTGATAGAGCTGATTTTATATTTTTGCCGTCCAAAATCTGTGGGCTATAGCACAGTTGATTTTCAATAAAATCGAATTTCCTATGAAACGTTTAGAAATATTCGAGCAATCCAAATGCAAGTTGGCAAAATAAATACAGATCCTTAAGCCTATTGATAGAGCTGATTTTATATTTTTGCCGTCCAAAATCTGTGGGCTATAGCACAGTTGATTTTCAATAAAATCGAATTTTATATGAAATGTTTAGAAATATTCGAGCAATCCAAATGCAAGTTGGCAAAATAAATACAGATCCTTAAGCCTATTGATAGAGCTATTGACCAACGTAATCGGAGCATTTTAAATTATTGCCGTCCAAAATCTGTGGGCTATAGCACAGTTGATTTTCAATAAAATCAAATTTTCTATGAAATGGTTAGAAATATTCGAGCAATCCAAATGCAAGTTGGCAAAATAAATACAGATCCTGACGCCTATTGATAGAGCTGATTTTATATTTTTGCCGTCCAAAATCTGTGGGCTATAGCACAGTTGATTTTCAATAAAATCGAATTTTCTATGAAATGGTTAAAAATATTCGAGCAATCCAAATGCAAGTTGGCAAAATAAATACAAATCCTTAAGCCTATTGATAGAGCTATTGACCAACGTAATCGGAGCATTTTAAATTATTGCCGTCCAAAATCTGTGGGCTATATAGCACAGTTGATTTTCATTAAAATCAAATTTTCTATGAAATGTTTAGAAATATTCGAGCAATCCAAATACAAGTTGGCTAAATAAATACAGATCCTGAAGCCTATTGATAGAGCTATTGACCAACATAATCGGAGCATTTTAGATTATTGCCGTCCAAAATCGGTGGGCTATAGCACAGTTGATTTTCAATAAAATCGAATTTTCTATGAAATGTTTAGAAATATTCGAGCAATCCAAATGCAAGTTGGCAAAATAAATACAGGTCCTGAAGCCTATTGATAGAGCTATTGACCAACGTAATCGGAGCATTTTAGATTTTTGCCGTCCAAAATCTGTGGGCTATATCACAGTTGATTTTCAATAAAATCAAATGTTTAGAAATATTCGAGCAATCCAAATACAAGTTGGCAAAATAAATACAGATCCTGAAGCCTATTGATAGAGCTATTAACAAACATAATCGGAGCATTTTAGGTTTTTGCCGTCCAAAATCTGTGGGCTATAGCACAGTTGATTTTCAATAAAATCGAATTTTCTATGAAATGGTTAAAAATATTCGAGCAATCCAAATGCAAGTTGGCAAAATAAATACAAATCCTAAAGCCTATTGATAGAGCTATTGACCAACGTAATCGGAGCATTTTAAATTATTGCCGTCCAAAATCTGTGGGCTATAGCACAGTTGATTTTCAATAAAACCGAATTTTCTATGAAATGGTTAGAAATATTCGAGCAATCTAAATGCAAGTTGGCAAAATAAATACAGATCCTAAAGCCTATTGATAGAACTATTTACCAACGTAATCGGAGCATTTTAGATTTTTGCCGTCCAAAATCTGTGGGCTATATATAGCACAGTTGATTTTCAATAAAATCGAATTTTCTATGAAATGTTTAGAAATATTCGAGCAATCCAAATGCAAGTTGGCAAAATAAATACAGATCATGAAGCCTATTGATAGAGCTATTGACCAACGTAGTCGGAGCATTTTAGGTTTTTGCCGTCCAAAATCTGAGGGCTATGGCACAGTTGATTTTCAAATAAATCGAATTTTCTATGAAATGTTTAGAAATATTCGAGCAATCCAAATGCAAGTTGGCAAAATAAATACAGATCCTAAAGCCTATTGATAGAGCTATTGACCAACGTAATCGGAGCATTTTAGATTTTTGCCGTCCAAAATCTGTGGGCTATAGCACAGTTGATTTTCAAATAAATCGAATTTTCTATGAAATGTTTAGAAATATTCGAGCAATCCAAATGCAAGTTGGCAAAATAAATACAGATCATGAAGCCTATTGATAGAGCTATTGACCAACGTAATCGGAGCATTTTAGATTATTGCCGTCCAAAATCTGTGGGCTATAGCACAGTTGATTTTCAATAAAATCGAATTTTCTATGAAATGTTTAGAAATATTCGAGCAATCCAAATGAAAGTTGGCAAAATAAATACAGATCATGAAGCCTATTGATAGAGCTATTGACCAACGTAGTCGGAGCATTTTAGATTTTTGCCGTCCAAAATCTGTGGGCTATAGCACTGTTGATTTTCAAATAAATCGAATTTTCTATGAAATGTTTAGAAATATTCGAGCAATCCAAATGCAAGTTGGCAAAATAAATACAGATCATGAAGCCTATTGATAGAGCTATTGACCAACGTAATCGGAGCATTTTAGATTATTGCCGTCCAAAATCTGTGGGCTATAGCACAGTTGATTTTCAATAAAATCGAATTTTCTATGAAATGGTTAAAAATATTCGAGCAATCCAAATGCAAGTTGGCAAAATAAATACAGGTCCTGAAGCCTATTGATAGAGCTATTGACCAACGTAATCGGAGCATTTTAAATTATTGCCGTCCAAAATCTGTGGGCTATAGCACAGTTGATTTTCAATAAAACCGAATTTTCTATGAAATGGTTAGAAATATTCGAGCAATCTAAATGCAAGTTGGCAAAATAAATACAGATCCTAAAGCCTATTGATAGAACTATTTACCAACGTAATCGGAGCATTTTAGATTTTTGCCGTCCAAAATCTGTGGGCTATATATAGCACAGTTGATTTTCAATAAAATCGAATTTTCTATGAAATGGTTAGAAATATTCGAGCAATCCAAATGCAAGTTGGCAAAATAAATACAGATCCTAAAGCCTATTGATAGAGCTATTGACCAACGTGATCGGATCATTTTAGATTATTGCCGTCCAAAATCTGTGGGCACAGTTGATTTTCAAATAAATCAAATTTTCTATGAAATGGTTTAATCCAAATGAAAGTTGGCAAAATAAATCCAGATCCTGAAGCCTATTGATAGAGCTACTGACCAACGTAGTCGGAGCATTTTAGGTTTTTGCCGTCCAAAATCTGTGGGCTATAGCACAGTTGATTTTCAAATAAATCGAATTTTCTATGAAATGTTTAGAAATATTCGAGCAATCCAAATGCAAGTTGGCAAAATAAATACAGATCCTAAAGCCTATTGATAGAGCTATTTACCAACGTAATCGGAGCATTTTAGATTTTTGCCGTCCAAAATCTGTGGGCAGCACAGTTGATTTTCAATAAAATCGAATTTTCTATGAAATGTTTAGAAATATTCGAGCAATCTAAATGCAAGTTGGCAAAATAAATACAGATCCTAAAGCCTATTGATAGAGCTATTGATCAACGTAATCGGATCATTTTAGATTATTGCCATCCAAAATCTGTGGGCTATAGCACAGTTGATTTTCAAATAAATCGAATTTTCTATGAAATGTTTAGAAATATTCGAGCAATCCAAATGCAAGTTGGCAAAATAAATACAGGTCCTGAAGCCTATTGATAGAGCTATTGACCTACGTAATCGGAGCATTTTAGATTTTTGCCGTCCAAAATATGTGGGCTATAGCACAGTTGATTTTCAATAAAATCGAATTTTCTATGAAATGTTTAGAAATATTCGAGCAATCCAAATGCAAGTTGGCAAAATAAATACAGGTCCTGAAGCCTATTGATAGAGCTATTGACCTACGTAATCGGAGCATTTTAGATTTTTGCCGTCCAAAATCTGTGGGCAGCACAGTTGATTTTCAATAAAATCGAATTTTCTATGAAACGTTTAGAAATATTCGAGCAATCCAAATGCAAGTTGGCAAAATAAATACAGATCCTGAAGCCTATTGATAAAGCTGATTTTAGATTTTTGCCGTCCAAAATCTGTGGGCTATAGCACAGTTGATTTTCAATAAAATCGAATTTTCTATGAAACGTTTAGAAATATTCGAGCAATCCAAATGCAAGTTGGCAAAATAAATACAGATCCTGAAGCCTATTGATAAAGCTGATTTTAGATTTTTGCCGTCCAAAATCTGTGGGCTATAGCACAGTTGATTTTCAATAAAATCGAATTTTCTATGAAATGTTTAGAAATATTCGAGCAATCCAAATGCAAGTTGGCAAAATAAATACAGATCCTAAAGCCTATTGATAGAGCTATTGACCAACGTAATCGGAGCTATTGACCAACGTAATCGGAGCATTTTAAATTATTGCCGTCCAAAATCTGTGGGCTATAGCACAGTTGATTTTCAATAAAATCAAATTTTCTATGAAATGTTTAGAAATATTCGAGCAATCCAAATGCAAGTTGGCAAAATAAATACAGATCCTTAAGCTTATTGATAGAGCTATTGATCAACATAATCGGAGCATTTTAGATTTATGCCGTCCAAAATCTGTGGGCTATAGCACAGTTGATTTTCAATAAAATCAAATTTTCTATGAAATGGTTAGAAATATTCGAGCAATCCAAATGCAAGTTGGCAAAATAAATACAGATCCTGAAGCCTATTGATAGAGCTGATTTTAGATTTTTGCCGTCCAAAATCTGTGGGCTATAGCACAGTTGATTTTCAATAAAATCGAATTTCCTATGAAACGTTTAGAAATATTCGAGCAATCCAAATGCAAGTTGGCAAAATAAATACAGATCCTTAAGCCTATTGATAGAGCTGATTTTATATTTTTGCCGTCCAAAATCTGTGGGCTATAGCACAGTTGATTTTCAATCAAATCGAATTTTATATGAAATGTTTAAAAATATTCGAGCAATCCAAATGCAAGTTGGCAAAATAAATACAGATCCTTAAGCCTATTGATAGAGCTATTGACCAACGTAATCGGAGCATTTTAAATTATTGCCGTCCAAAATCTGTGGGCTATAGCACAGTTGATTTACAATAAAATCGAATTTTCTATGAAATGTTTAGAAATATTCGAGCAATCCAAATGCAAGTTGGCAAAATAAATACAGATCCTTAAGCCTATTGATAGAGCTATTGATCAACATAATCGGAGCATTTTAGATTTATGCCGTCCAAAATCTGTGGGCTATAGCACAGTTGATTTTCAATAAAATCAAATTTTCTATGAAATGGTTAGAAATATTCGAGCAATCCAAATGCAAGTTGGCAAAATAAATACAGATCCTGAAGCCTATTGATAGAGCTGATTTTAGATTTTTGCCGTCCAAAATCTGTGGGCTATAGCACAGTTGATTTTCAATAAAATCGAATTTCCTATGAAACGTTTAGAAATATTCGAGCAATCCAAATGCAAGTTGGCAAAATAAATACAGATCCTTAAGCCTATTGATAGAGCTGATTTTATATTTTTGCCGTCCAAAATCTGTGGGCTATAGCACAGTTGATTTTCAATCAAATCGAATTTTATATGAAATGTTTAAAAATATTCGAGCAATCCAAATGCAAGTTGGCAAAATAAATACAGATCCTTAAGCCTATTGATAGAGCTATTGACCAACGTAATCGGAGCATTTTAAATTATTGCCGTCCAAAATCTGTGGGCTATAGCACAGTTGATTTTCAATAAAATCAAATTTTCTATGAAATGTTTAGAAATATTCGAGCAATCAAAATGCAAGTTGGCAAAATAAATACAGGTCCTGAAGCCTATTGATAGAGCTATTGACCAACGTAATCGGAGCATTTTAGGTTTTTGCCGTCCAAAATCTGTGGGCTATAGCACAGTTGATTTTCAATAAAATCGAATTTTCTATGAAATGGTTAAAAATATTCGAGCAATCCAAATGCAAGTTCGCAAAATAAATACAAATCCTTAAGCCTATTGATAGAGCTATTGACCAACGTAATCGGAGCATTTTAAATTATTGCCGTCCAAAATCTGTGGGCTATATAGCACAGTTGATTTTCATTAAAATCAAATTTTCTATGAAATGTTTAGAAATATTCGAGCAATCCAAATACAAGTTGGCTAAATAAATACAGATCCTGAAGCCTATTGATAGAGCTATTGACCAACATAATCGGAGCATTTTAGATTATTGCCGTCCAAAATCGGTGGGCTATAGCACAGTAGATTTTCAATAAAATCGAATTTTCTATGAAATGTTTAGAAATATTCGAGCAATCCAAATGCAAGTTGGCAAAATAAATACAGGTCCTGAAGCCTATTGATAGAGCTATTGACCAACGTAATCGGAGCATTTTAGATTTTTGCCGTCCAAAATCTGTGGGCTATATCACAGTTGATTTTCAATAAAATCAAATGTTTAGAAATATTCGAGCAATCCAAATACAAGTTGGCAAAATAAATACAGATCCTGAAGCCTATTGATAGAGCTATTAACAAACATAATCGGATCATTTTAGGTTTTTGCCGTCCAAAATCTGTGGGCTATAGCACAGTTGATTTTCAATAAAATCGAATTTTCTATGAAATGGTTAAAAATATTCGAGCAATCCAAATGCAAGTTGGCAAAATAAATACAAATCCTAAAGCCTATTGATAGAGCTATTGACCAACGTAATCGGAGCATTTTAAATTATTGCCGTCCAAAATCTGTGGGCTATAGCACAGTTGATTTTCAATAAAACCGAATTTTCTATGAAATGGTTAGAAATATTCGAGCAATCTAAATGCAAGTTGGCAAAATAAATACAGATCCTAAAGCCTATTGATAGAACTATTTACCAACGTAATCGGAGCATTTTAGATTTTTGCCGTCCAAAATCTGTGGGCTATATATAGCACAGTTGATTTTCAATAAAATCGAATTTTCTATGAAATGTTTAGAAATATTCGAGCAATCCAAATGCAAGTTGGCAAAATAAATACAGATCATGAAGCCTATTGATAGAGCTATTGACCAACGTAGTCGGAGCATTTTAGGTTTTTGCCGTCCAAAATCTGTGGGCTAGCACAGTTGATTTTCAAATAAATCGAATTTTCTATGAAATGTTTAGAAATATTCGAGCAATCCAAATGCAAGTTGGCAAAATAAATACAGATCATGAAGCCTATTGATAGAGCTATTGACCAACGTAATCGGAGCATTTTAGATTATTGCCGTCCAAAATCTGTGGGCTATAGCACAGTTGATTTTCAATAAAATCGAATTTTCTATGAAATGTTTAGAAATATTCGAGCAATCCAAATGAAAGTTGGCAAAATAAATACAGATCATGAAGCCTATTGATAGAGCTATTGACCAACGTAGTCGGAGCATTTTAGATTTTTGCCGTCCAAAATCTGTGGGCTATAGCACAGTTGATTTTCAAATAAATCGAATTTTCTATGAAATGTTTAGAAATATTCGAGCAATCCAAATGCAAGTTGGCAAAATAAATACAGATCATGAAGCCTATTGATAGAGCTATTGACCAACGTAATCGGAGCATTTTAGATTATTGCCGTCCAAAATCTGTGGGCTATAGCACAGTTGATTTTCAATAAAATCGAATTTTCTATGAAATGTTTAGAAATATTCGAGCAATCCAAATGCAAGTTGGCAAAATAAATACAGATCATGAAGCCTATTGATAGAGCTATTGACCAACGTAATCGGAGCATTTTAGGTTTTTGCCGTCCAAAATCTGTGGGCTATAGCACAGTTGATTTTCAATAAAATCGAATTTTCTATGAAATGGTTAAAAATATTCGAGCAATCTAAATGCAAGTTGGCAAAATAAATACAGATCCTAAAGCCTATTGATAGAACTATTTACCAACGTAATCGGAGCATTTTAGATTTTTGCCGTCCAAAATCTGTGGGCTATAGCACAGTTGATTTTCAAATTAATCAAATTTTCTATGAAATGGTTTAATCCAAATGAAAGTTGGCAAAATAAATCCAGATCCTAAAGCCTATTGATAGAGCTACTGACCAACTTAGTCGGAGCTTTTTAGGTTTTTGCCGTCCAAAATCTGTGGGCTATAGCACAGTTGATTTTCAAATAAATCGAATTTTCTATGAAATGTTTAGAAATATTCGAGCAATCCAAATGCAAGTTGGCAAAATAAATACAGATCATGAAGCCTATTGATAGAGCTATTGACCAACGTAATCGGAGCATTTTAGATTATTGCCGTCCAAAATCTGTGGGCTATATATAGCACAGTTGATTTTCAATAAAATCGAATTTTCTATAATATGGTTAGAAATATTCGAGCAATCCAAATGCAAGTTGGCAAAATAAATACAGATCCTAAAGCCTATTGATAGAGCTATTGACCAACGTGATCGGATCATTTTAGATTATTGCCGTCCAAAATCTGTGGGCTATAGCACAGTTGATTTTCAAATAAATCAAATTTTCTATGAAATGGTTTAATCCAAATGAAAGTTGGCAAAATAAATCCAGATCCTGAAGCCTATTGATAGAGCTACTGACCAACGTAGTCGGAGCATTTTAGGTTTTTGCCGTCCAAAATCTGTGGGCTATAGCACAGTTGATTTTCAAATAAATCGAATTTTCTATGAAATGTTTAGAAATATTCGAGCAATCCAAATGCAAGTTGGCAAAATAAATACAGATCCTAAAGCCTATTGATAGAGCTATTTACCAACGTAATCGGAGCATTTTAGATTTTTGCCGTCCAAAATCTGTGGGCTATATAAGCACAGTTGATTTTCAAATAAATCGAATTTTCTATGAAATGTTTAGAAATATTCGAGCAATCCAAATGCAAGTTGGCAAAATAAATACAGATCATGACGCCTATTGATAGAGCTATTGACCAACGTAATCGGAGCATTTTAGATTATTGCCGTCCAAAATCTGTGGGCTATAGCACAGTTGATTTTCAATAAAATCGAATTTTCTATGAAATGTTTAGAAATATTCGAGCAATCCAAATGAAAGTTGGCAAAATAAATACAGATCCTGAAGCCTATTGATAGAGCTACTGACCAACGTAGTCGGAGCATTTTAGGTTTTTGTCGTCCAAAATCTGTGGGCTATAGCACAGTTAATTTTCAATAAAATCGAATTTTCTATGAAATGGTTAGAAATATTCGAGCAATCCTAATTCAAGTTGGCAAAATAAATACAGATCCTAAAGCCTATTGATAGAGCTATTGACCAACGTGATCGGATCATTTTAGATTATTGCCGTCCAAAATCTGTGGGCTATAGCACAGTTGATTTTCAAATAAATCAAATTTTCTATGAAATGGTTTAATCCAAATGCAAGTTGGCAAAATAAATCCAGATCCTAAAGCCTATTGATAGAGCTACTGACCAACGTAGTCGGAGCATTTTAGGTTTTTGCCGTCCAAAATCTGTGGGCTATAATATAAGCACAGTTGATTTTCAATAAAATCGAATTTTCTATGAAATGTTTAGAAATATTCGAGCAATCCAAATGCAAGTTGGCAAAATAAATACAGATCATGAAGCCTATTGATAGAGCTATTGACCAACGTAGTCGGATCATTTTAGATTATTGCCGTCCAAAATCTGTGGGCTATAGCACAGTTGATTTTCAAATAAATCAAATTTTCTATGAAATGGTTTAATCCAAATGAAAGTTGGCAAAATAAATCCAGATCCTAAAGCCTATTGATAGAGCTACTGACCAACGTAGTCGGAGCATTTTAGGTTTTTGCTGTCCAAAATCTGTGGGCTATAAGCACAGTTGATTTTCAAATAAATCGAATTTTCTATGAAATGTTTAGAAATATTCGAGCAATCCAAATGCAAGTTGGCAAAATAAATACAGATCCTGAAGCCTATTGATAGAGCTATTGACCAACGTAATCGGATCATTTTAGATTTTTGCCGTCCAAAATCTGTGGGCAGCACAGTTGATTTTCAAATAAATCAAATTTTCTATGAAATGGTTTAATCCAAATGAAAGTTGGCAAAATAAATCCAGATCCTAAAGCCTATTGATAGAGCTACTGACCAACGTAGTCGGAGCATTTTAGGTTTTTGCCGTCCAAAATCTGTGGGCTATAATATAAGCACAGTTGATTTTCAATAAAATCGAATTTTCTATGAAATGTTTAGAAATATTCGAGAAATCCAAATGCAAGTTGGGAAAATAAATACAGATCATGAAGCCTATTGATAGAGCTATTGACCAACGTAGTCGGATCATTTTAGATTATTGCCGTCCAAAATCTGTGGGCTATAGCACAGTTGATTTTCAAATAAATCAAATTTTCTATGAAATGGTTTAATCCAAATGAAAGTTGGCAAAATAAATACAGATCATGAAGCCTATTGATAGAGCTATTGACCAACGTAGTCGGAGCATTTTAGATTTTTGCCGTCCAAAATCTGTGGGCTATAGCACAGTTGATTTTCAAATAAATCAAATTTTCTATGAAATGGTTTAATCCAAATGAAAGTTGGCAAAATAAATCCAGATCCTAAAGCCTATTGATAGAGCTACTGACCAACGTAGTCGGAGCATTTTAGGTTTTTGCCGTCCAAAATCTGTGGGCTATAAGCACAGTTGATTTTCAAATAAATCGAATTTTCTATGAAATGTTTAGAAATATTCGAGCAATCCAAATGCAAGTTGGCAAAATAAATACAGATCCTGAAGCCTATTGATAGAGCTATTGACCAACGTAATCGGATCATTTTAGATTTTTGCCGTCCAAAATCTGTGGGCAGCACAGTTGATTTTCAAATAAATCAAATTTTCTATGAAATGGTTTAATCCAAATGAAAGTTGGCAAAATAAATCCAGATCCTAAAGCCTATTGATAGAGCTACTGACCAACGTAGTCGGAGCATTTTAGGTTTTTGCCGTCCAAAATCTGTGGGCTATAATATAAGCACAGTTGATTTTCAATAAAATCGAATTTTCTATGAAATGTTTAGAAATATTCGAGCAATCCAAATGCAAGTTGGCAAAATAAATACAGATCCTGAAGCCTATTGATAGAGCTATTGACCAACGTAATCGGATCATTTTAGATTTTTGCCGTCCAAAATCTGTGGGCAGCACAGTTGATTTTCAAATAAATCAAATTTTCTATGAAATGGTTTAATCCAAATGAAAGTTGGCAAAATAAATCCAGATCCTAAAGCCTATTGATAGAGCTACTGACCAACGTAGTCGGAGCATTTTAGGTTTTTGCCGTCCAAAATCTGTGGGCTATAATATAAGCACAGTTGATTTTCAATAAAATCGAATTTTCTATGAAATGTTTAGAAATATTCGAGCAATCCAAATGCAAGTTGGCAAAATAAATACAGATCCTAAAGCCTATTGATAGAACTATTTACCAACGTAATCGGAGCATTTTAGATTTTTGCCGTCCAAAATCTGTGGGCTATATATAGCACAGTTGATTTTCAATAAAATCGAATTTTCTATGAAATGGTTAGAAATATTCGAGCAATCCAAATGCAAGTTGGCAAAATAAATACAGATCCTAAAGCCTATTGATAGAGCTATTGACCAACGTGATCGGATCATTTTAGATTATTGCCGTCCAAAATCTGTGGGCACAGTTGATTTTCAAATAAATCAAATTTTCTATGAAATGGTTTAATCCAAATGAAAGTTGGCAAAATAAATCCAGATCCTAAAGCCTATTGATAGAGCTACTGACCAACGTAGTCGGAGCTTTTTAGGTTTTTGCCGTCCAAAATCTGTGGGCTATAGCACAGTTGATTTTCAAATAAATCGAATTTTCTATGAAATGTTTAGAAATATTCGAGCAATCCAAATGCAAGTTGGCAAAATAAATACAGATCATGAAGCCTATTGATAGAGCTATTGACCAACGTAATCGGAGCATTTTAGATTATTGCCGTCCAAAATCTGTGGGCTATATATAGCACAGTTGATTTTCAATAAAATCGAATTTTCTATAATATGGTTAGAAATATTCGAGCAATCCAAATGCAAGTTGGCAAAATAAATACAGATCCTAAAGCCTATTGATAGAGCTATTGACCAACGTGATCGGATCATTTTAGATTATTGCCGTCCAAAATCTGTGGGCTATAGCACAGTTGATTTTCAAATAAATCAAATTTTCTATGAAATGGTTTAATCCAAATGAAAGTTGGCAAAATAAATCCAGATCCTGAAGCCTATTGATAGAGCTACTGACCAACGTAGTCGGAGCATTTTAGGTTTTTGCCGTCCAAAATCTGTGGGCTATAGCACAGTTGATTTTCAAATAAATCGAATTTTCTATGAAATGTTTAGAAATATTCGAGCAATCCAAATGCAAGTTGGCAAAATAAATACAGATCCTAAAGCCTATTGATAGAGCTATTTACCAACGTAATCGGAGCATTTTAGATTTTTGCCGTCCAAAATCTGTGGGCAGCACAGTTGATTTTCAATAAAATCGAATTTTCTATGAAATGTTTAGAAATATTCGAGCAATCTAAATGCAAGTTGGCAAAATAAATACAGATCCTAAAGCTTATTGATAGAGCTATTGATCAACGTAATCGGATCATTTTAGATTATTGCCGTCCAAAATCTGTGGGCTATAGCACAGTTGATTTTCAAATAAATCGAATTTTCTATGAAATGTTTAGAAATATTCGAGCAATCCAAATGCAAGTTGGCAAAATAAATACAGGTCCTGAAGCCTATTGATAGAGCTATTGACCTACGTAATCGGAGCATTTTAGATTTTTGCCGTCCAAAATCTGTGGGCAGCACAGTTGATTTTCAATAAAATCGAATTTTCTATGAAACGTTTAGAAATATTCGAGCAATCCAAATGCAAGTTGGCAAAATAAATACAGATCCTGAAGCCTATTGATAAAGCTGATTTTAGATTTTTGCCGTCCAAAATCTGTGGGCTATAGCACAGTTGATTTTCAATAAAATCGAATTTTCTATGAAATGTTTAGAAATATTCGAGCAATCCAAATGCAAGTTGGCAAAATAAATACAGATCCTAAAGCCTATTGATAGAGCTATTGACCAACGTAATCGGAGCTATTGACCAACGTAATCGGAGCATTTTAAATTATTGCCGTCCAAAATCTGTGGGCTATAGCACAGTTGATTTTCAATAAAATCAAATTTTCTATGAAATGTTTAGAAATATTCGAGCAATCCAAATGAAAGTTGGCAAAATAAATACAGATCCTTAAGCCTATTGATAGAGCTGATTTTATATTTTTGCCGTCCAAAATCTGTGGGCTATAGCACAGTTGATTTTCAATCAAATCGAATTTTATATGAAATGTTTAAAAATATTCGAGCAATCCAAATGCAAGTTGGCAAAATAAATACAGATCCTTAAGCCTATTGATAGAGCTATTGACCAACGTAATCGGAGCATTTTAAATTATTGCCGTCCAAAATCTGTGGGCTATAGCACAGTTGATTTTCAATAAAATCGAATTTTCTATGAAATGTTTAGAAATATTCGAGCAATCCAAATGCAAGTTGGCAAAATAAATACAGATCCTTAAGCCTATTGATAGAGCTATTGACCAACGTAATCGGAGCATTTTAAATTATTGCCGTCCAAAATCTGTGGGCTATAGCACAGTTGATTTTCAATAAAATCGAATTTTCTATGAAATGTTTAGAAATATTCGAGCAATCCAAATGCAAGTTGGCAAAATAAATCCAGATCCTAAAGCCTATTGATAGAGCTACTGACCAACGTAGTCGGAGCATTTTAGGTTTTTGCCGTCCAAAATCTGTGGGCTATAGCACAGTTGATTTTCAAATAAATCGAATTTTCTATGAAATGTTTAGAAATATTCGAGCAATCCAAATGCAAGTTGGCAAAATAAATACAGATCCTAAAGCCTATTGATAGAGCTATTTACCAACGTAATCGGAGCATTTTAGATTTTTGCCGTCCAAAATCTGTGGGCTATATAAGCACAGTTGATTTTCAAATAAATCGAATTTTCTATGAAATGTTTAGAAATATTCGAGCAATCCAAATGAAAGTTGGCAAAATAAATACAGATCCTGAAGCCTATTGATAGAGCTACTGACCAACGTAGTCGGAGCATTTTAGGTTTTTGTCGTCCAAAATCTGTGGGCTATAGCACAGTTAATTTTCAATAAAATCGAATTTTCTATGAAATGGTTAGAAATATTCGAGCAATCCTAATTCAAGTTGGCAAAATAAATACAGATCCTAAAGCCTATTGATAGAGCTATTGACCAACGTGATCGGATCATTTTAGATTATTGCCGTCCAAAATCTGTGGGCTATAGCACAGTTGATTTTCAAATAAATCAAATTTTCTATGAAATGGTTTAATCCAAATGCAAGTTGGCAAAATAAATTCAGATCCTAAAGCCTATTGATAGAGCTACTGACCAACGTAGTCGGAGCATTTTAGGTTTTTGCCGTCCAAAATCTGTGGGCTATAATATAAGCACAGTTGATTTTCAATAAAATCGAATTTTCTATGAAATGTTTAGAAATATTCGAGCAATCCAAATGCAAGTTGGCAAAATAAATACAGATCATGAAGCCTATTGATAGAGCTATTGACCAACGTAGTCGGATCATTTTAGATTATTGCCGTCCAAAATCTGTGGGCTATAGCACAGTTGATTTTCAAATAAATCAAATTTTCTATGAAATGGTTTAATCCAAATGAAAGTTGGCAAAATAAATCCAGATCCTAAAGCCTATTGATAGAGCTACTGACCAACGTAGTCGGAGCATTTTAGGTTTTTGCCGTCCAAAATCTGTGGGCTATAATATAAGCACAGTTGATTTTCAATAAAATCGAATTTTCTATGAAATGTTTAGAAATATTCGAGCAATCCAAATGCAAGTTGGCAAAATAAATACAGATCATGAAGCCTATTGATAGAGCTATTGACCAACGTAGTCGGATCATTTTAGATTATTGCCGTCCAAAATCTGTGGGCTATAGCACAGTTGATTTTCAAATAAATCAAATTTTCTATGAAATGGTTTAATCCAAATGAAAGTTGGCAAAATAAATACAGATCATGAAGCCTATTGATAGAGCTATTGACCAACGTAGTCGGAGCATTTTAGATTTTTGCCGTCCAAAATCTGTGGGCTATAGCACAGTTGATTTTCAAATAAATCAAATTTTCTATGAAATGGTTTAATCCAAATGAAAGTTGGCAAAATAAATCCAGATCCTAAAGCCTATTGATAGAGCTACTGACCAACGTAGTCGGAGCATTTTAGGTTTTTGCCGTCCAAAATCTGTGGGCTATAAGCACAGTTGATTTTCAAATAAATCGAATTTTCTATGAAATGTTTAGAAATATTCGAGCAATCCAAATGCAAGTTGGCAAAATAAATACAGATCCTGAAGCCTATTGATAGAGCTATTGACCAACGTAATCGGATCATTTTAGATTTTTGCCGTCCAAAATCTGTGGGCAGCACAGTTGATTTTCAAATAAATCAAATTTTCTATGAAATGGTTTAATCCAAATGAAAGTTGGCAAAATAAATCCAGATCCTAAAGCCTATTGATAGAGCTACTGACCAACGTAGTCGGAGCATTTTAGGTTTTTGCCGTCCAAAATCTGTGGGCTATAATATAAGCACAGTTGATTTTCAATAAAATCGAATTTTCTATGAAATGTTTAGAAATATTCGAGCAATCCAAATGCAAGTTGGCAAAATAAATACAGATCCTGAAGCCTATTGATAGAGCTATTGACCAACGTAATCGGATCATTTTAGATTTTTGCCGTCCAAAATCTGTGGGCAGCACAGTTGATTTTCAAATAAATCAAATTTTCTATGAAATGGTTTAATCCAAATGAAAGTTGGCAAAATAAATCCAGATCCTAAAGCCTATTGATAGAGCTACTGATTAACGTAGTCGGAGCATTTTAGGTTTTTGCCGTCCAAAATCTGTGGGCTATAATATAAGCACAGTTGATTTTCAATAAAATCGAATTTTCTATGAAATGTTTAGAAATATTCGAGCAATCCAAATGCAAGTTGGCAAAATAAATACAGATCATGAAGCCTATTGATAGAGCTATTGACCAACGTAGTCGGATCATTTTAGATTATTGCCGTCCAAAATCTGTGGGCTATAGCACAGTTGATTTTCAAATAAATCAAATTTTCTATGAAATGGTTTAATCCAAATGAAAGTTGGCAAAATAAATACAGATCATGAAGCCTATTGATAGAGCTATTGACCAACGTAATCGGAGCATTTTAGATTATTGCCGTCCAAAATCTGTGGGCTATAGCACAGTTGATTTTCAATAAAATCGAATTTTCTATGTAATGTTTAGAAATATTCGAGCAATCCAAATGAAAGTTGGCAAAATAAATACAGATCATGAAGCCTATTGATAGAGCTATTGACCAACGTAATCGGAGCATTTTAGGTTTTTGCCGTCCAAAATCTGTGGGCTATAGCACAGTTGATTTTCAATAAAATCGAATTTTCTATGAAATGGTTAAAAATATTCGAGCAATCCAAATGCAAGTTGGCAAAATAAATACAAATCCTTAAGCCTATTGATAGAGCTATTGACCAACGTAATCGGAGCATTTTAAATTATTGCCGTCCAAAATCTGTGGGCTATAGCACAGTTGATTTTCAATAAAACCGAATTTTCTATGAAATGGTTAGAAATATTCGAGCAATCTAAATGCAAGTTGGCAAAATAAATACAGATCCTAAAGCCTATTGATAGAACTATTTACCAACGTAATCGGAGCATTTTAGATTTTTGCCGTCCAAAATCTGTGGGCTATATATAGCACAGTTGATTTTCAATAAAATCGAATTTTCTATGAAATGGTTAGAAATATTCGAGCAATCCAAATGCAAGTTGGCAAAATAAATACAGATCATGAAGCCTATTGATAGAGCTATTGACCAACGTGATCGGATCATTTTAGATTATTGCCGTCCAAAATCTGTGGGCACAGTTGATTTTCAAATAAATCAAATTTTCTATGAAATGGTTTAATCCAAATGAAAGTTGGCAAAATAAATCCAGATCCTAAAGCCTATTGATAGAGCTACTGACCAACGTAGTCGGAGCTTTTTAGGTTTTTGCCGTCCAAAATCTGTGGGCTATAGCACAGTTGATTTTCAAATAAATCGAATTTTCTATGAAATGTTTAGAAATATTCGAGCAATCCAAATGCAAGTTGGCAAAATAAATACAGATCATGAAGCCTATTGATAGAGCTATTGACCAACGTAATCGGAGCATTTTAGATTATTGCCGTCCAAAATCTGTGGGCTATATATAGCACAGTTGATTTTCAATAAAATCGAATTTTCTATAATATGGTTAGAAATATTCGAGCAATCCAAATGCAAGTTGGCAAAATAAATACAGATCCTAAAGCCTATTGATAGAGCTATTGACCAACGTGATCGGATCATTTTAGATTATTGCCGTCCAAAATCTGTGGGCTATAGCACAGTTGATTTTCAAATAAATCAAATTTTCTATGAAATGGTTTAATCCAAATGAAAGTTGGCAAAATAAATACAGATCCTGAAGCCTATTGATAGAGCTACTGACCAACGTAGTCGGAGCATTTTAGGTTTTTGCCGTCCAAAATCTGTGGGCTATAGCACAGTTGATTTTCAAATAAATCGAATTTTCTATGAAATGTTTAGAAATATTCGAGCAATCCAAATGCAAGTTGGCAAAATAAATACAGATCCTAAAGCCTATTGATAGAGCTATTTACCAACGTAATCGGAGCATTTTAGATTTTTGCCGTCCAAAATCTGTGGGCAGCACAGTTGATTTTCAATAAAATCGAATTTTCTATGAAATGTTTAGAAATATTCGAGCAATCTAAATGCAAGTTGGCAAAATAAATACAAATCCTAAAGCTTATTGATAGAGCTATTGATCAACGTAATCGGATCATTTTAGATTATTGCCGTCCAAAATCTGTGGGCTATAGCACAGTTGATTTTCAAATAAATCGAATTTTCTATGAAATGTTTAGAAATATTCGAGCAATCCAAATGCAAGTTGGCAAAATAAATACAGGTCCTGAAGCCTATTGATAGAGCTATTGACCTACGTAATCGGAGCATTTTAGATTTTTGCCGTCCAAAATCTGTGGGCAGCACAGTTGATTTTCAATAAAATCGAATTTTCTATGAAACGTTTAGAAATATTCGAGCAATCCAAATGCAAGTTGGCAAAATAAATACAGATCCTGAAGCCTATTGATAAAGCTGATTTTAGATTTTTGCCGTCCAAAATCTGTGGGCTATAGCACAGTTGATTTTCAATAAAATCGAATTTTCTATGAAATGTTTAGAAATATTCGAGCAATCCAAATGCAAGTTGGCAAAATAAATACAGATCCTAAAGCCTATTGATAGAGCTATTGACCAACGTAATCGGAGCTATTGACCAACGTAATCGGAGCATTTTAAATTATTGCCGTCCAAAATCTGTGGGCTATAGCACAGTTGATTTTCAATAAAATCAAATTTTCTATGAAATGTTTAGAAATATTCGAGCAATCCAAATGCAAGTTGGCAAAATAAATACAGATCCTTAAGCCTATTGATAGAGCTATTGATCAACATAATCGGAGCATTTTAGATTTATGCCGTCCAAAATCTGTGGGCTATAGCACAGTTGATTTTCAATAAAATCAAATTTTCTATGAAATGGTTAGAAATATTCGAGCAATCCAAATGCAAGTTGGCAAAATAAATACAGATCCTGAAGCCTATTGATAGAGCTGATTTTAGATTTTTGCCGTCCAAAATCTGTGGGCTATAGCACAGTTGATTTTCAATAAAATCGAATTTCCTATGAAACGTTTAGAAATATTCGAGCAATCCAAATGCAAGTTGGCAAAATAAATACAGATCCTTAAGCCTATTGATAGAGCTGATTTTATATTTTTGCCGTCCAAAATCTGTGGGCTATAGCACAGTTGATTTTCAATCAAATCGAATTTTATATGAAATGTTTAAAAATATTCGAGCAATCCAAATGCAAGTTGGCAAAATAAATACAGATCCTTAAGCCTATTGATAGAGCTATTGACCAACGTAATCGGAGCATTTTAAATTATTGCCGTCCAAAATCTGTGGGCTATAGCACAGTTGATTTTCAATAAAATCGAATTTTCTATGAAATGTTTAGAAATATTCGAGCAATCCAAATGCAAGTTGGCAAAATAAATACAGATCCTTAAGCCTATTGATAGAGCTATTGACCAACGTAATCGGAGCATTTTAAATTATTGCCGTCCAAAATCTGTGGGCTATAGCACAGTTGATTTTCAATAAAATCGAATTTTCTATGAAATGTTTAGAAATATTCGAGCAATCCAAATGCAAGTTGGCAAAATAAATACAGATCCTTAAGCCTATTGATAGAGCTATTGACCAACGTAATCGGAGCATTTTAGATTATTGCCGTCCAAAATCTGTGGGCTATAGCACAGTTGATTTTCAATAAAATCGAATTTTCTATGAAATGTTTAGAAATATTCGAGCAATCCAAATGAAAGTTGGCAAAATAAATACAGATCATGAAGCCTATTGATAGAGCTATTGACCAACGTAATCGGAGCATTTTAGGTTTTTGCCGTCCAAAATCTGTGGGCTATAGCACAGTTGATTTTCAATAAAATCGAATTTTCTATGAAATGGTTAAAAATATTCGAGCAATCCAAATGCAAGTTGGCAAAATAAATACAAATCCTTAAGCCTATTGATAGAGCTATTGACCAACGTAATCGGAGCATTTTAAATTATTTCCGTCCAAAATCTGTGGGCTATAGCACAGTTGATTTTCAATAAAACCGAATTTTCTATGAAATGGTTAGAAATATTCGAGCAATCTAAATGCAAGTTGGCAAAATAAATACAGATCCTAAAGCCTATTGATAGAACTATTTACCAACGTAATCGGAGCATTTTAGATTTTTGCCGTCCAAAATCTGTGGGCTATATATAGCACAGTTGATTTTCAATAAAATCGAATTTTCTATGAAATGGTTAGAAATATTCGAGCAATCCAAATGCAAGTTGGCAAAATAAATACAGATCCTAAAGCCTATTGATAGAGCTATTGACCAACGTGATCGGATCATTTTAGATTATTGCCGTCCAAAATCTGTGGGCACAGTTGATTTTCAAATAAATCAAATTTTCTATGAAATGGTTTAATCCAAATGAAAGTTGGCAAAATAAATCCAGATCCTAAAGCCTATTGATAGAGCTACTGACCAACGTAGTCGGAGCTTTTTAGGTTTTTGCCGTCCAAAATCTGTGGGCTATAGCACAGTTGATTTTCAAATAAATCGAATTTTCTATGAAATGTTTAGAAATATTCGAGCAATCCAAATGCAAGTTGGCAAAATAAATACAGATCATGAAGCCTATTGATAGAGCTATTGACCAACGTAATCGGAGCATTTTAGATTATTGCCGTCCAAAATCTGTGGGCTATATATAGCACAGTTGATTTTCAATAAAATCGAATTTTCTATAATATGGTTAGAAATATTCGAGCAATCCAAATGCAAGTTGGCAAAATAAATACAGATCCTAAAGGCTATTGATAGAGCTATTGACCAACGTGATCGGATCATTTTAGATTATTGCCGTCCAAAATCTGTGGGCTATAGCACAGTTGATTTTCAAATAAATCAAATTTTCTATGAAATGGTTTAATCCAAATGAAAGTTGGCAAAATAAATCCAGATCCTAAAGCCTATTGATAGAGCTACTGACCAACGTAGTCGGAGCATTTTAGGTTTTTGCCGTCCAAAATCTGTGGGCTATAGCACAGTTGATTTTCAAATAAATCGAATTTTCTATGAAATGTTTAGAAATATTCGAGCAATCCAAATGCAAGTTGGCAAAATAAATACAGATCCTAAAGCCTATTGATAGAGCTATTTACCAACGTAATCGGAGCATTTTAGATTTTTGCCGTCCAAAATCTGTGGGCAGCACAGTTGATTTTCAATAAAATCGAATTTTCTATGAAATGTTTAGAAATATTCGAGCAATCCAAATGCAAGTTGGCAAAATAAATACAGATCATGACGCCTATTGATAGAGCTATTGACCAACGTAATCGGAGCATTTTAGATTATTGCCGTCCAAAATCTGTGGGCTATAGCACAGTTGATTTTCAATAAAATCGAATTTTCTATGAAATGTTTAGAAATATTCGAGCAATCCAAATGAAAGTTGGCAAAATAAATACAGATCCTGAAGCCTATTGATAGAGCTACTGACCAACGTAGTCGGAGCATTTTAGGTTTTTGTCGTCCAAAATCTGTGGGCTATAGCACAGTTAATTTTCAATAAAATCGAATTTTCTATGAAATGGTTAGAAATATTCGAGCAATCCTAATTCAAGTTGGCAAAATAAATACAGATCCTAAAGCCTATTGATAGAGCTATTGACCAACGTGATCGGATCATTTTAGATTATTGCCGTCCAAAATCTGTGGGCTATAGCACAGTTGATTTTCAAATAAATCAAATTTTCTATGAAATGGTTTAATCCAAATGCAAGTTGGCAAAATAAATCCAGATCCTAAAGCCTATTGATAGAGCTACTGACCAACGTAGTCGGAGCATTTTAGGTTTTTGCCGTCCAAAATCTGTGGGCTATAATATAAGCACAGTTGATTTTCAATAAAATCGAATTTTCTATGAAATGTTTAGAAATATTCGAGCAATCCAAATGCAAGTTGGCAAAATAAATACAGATCATGAAGCCTATTGATAGAGCTATTGACCAACGTAGTCGGATCATTTTAGATTATTGCCGTCCAAAATCTGTGGGCTATAGCACAGTTCATTTTCAAATAAATCAAATTTTCTATGAAATGGTTTAATCCAAATGAAAGTTGGCAAAATAAATCCAGATCCTAAAGCCTATTGATAGAGCTACTGACCAACGTAGTCGGAGCATTTTAGGTTTTTGCCGTCCAAAATCTGTGGGCTATAAGCACAGTTGATTTTCAAATAAATCGAATTTTCTATGAAATGTTTAGAAATATTCGAGCAATCCAAATGCAAGTTGGCAAAATAAATACAGATCCTGAAGCCTATTGATAGAGCTATTGACCAACGTAATCGGATCATTTTAGATTTTTGCCGTCCAAAATCTGTGGGCTATAGCACAGTTGATTTTCAAATAAATCAAATTTTCTATGAAATGGTTTAATCCAAATGAAAGTTGGCAAAATAAATCCAAATCCTAAAGCCTATTGATAGAGCTACTGACCAACGTAGTCGGAGCATTTTAGGTTTTTGCCGTCCAAAATCTGTGGGCTATACGCACAGTTGATTTTCAAATAAATCGAATTTTCTATGAAATGTTTAGAAATATTCGAGCAATCCAAATGCAAGTTGGCAAAATAAATACAGATCCTAAAGCCTATTGATAGAGCTATTGACCAACGTAATCGGAGCATTTTAGATTTTTGCCGTCCAAAATCTGTGGGCTATAGCACAGTTGATTTTCAAATAAATCGAATTTTCTATGAAATGTTTAGAAATATTCGAGCAATCCAAATGCAAGTTGGCAAAATAAATACAGATCATGACGCCTATTGATAGAGCTATTGACCAACGTAATCGGAGCATTTTAGATTATTGCCGTCCAAAATCTGTGGGCTATAGCACAGTTGATTTTCAATAAAATCGAATTTTCTATGAAATGTTTAGAAATATTCGAGCAATCCAAATGAAAGTTGGCAAAATAAATACAGATCATGAAGCCTATTGATAGAGCTATTGACCAACGTAGTCGGAGCATTTTAGATTTTTGCCGTCCAAAATCTGTGGGCTATAAGCACAGTTGATTTTCAAATAAATCGAATTTTCTATGAAATGTTTAGAAATATTCGAGCAATCCAAATGAAAGTTGGCAAAATAAATACAGATCCTGAAGCCTATTGATAGAGCTACTGACCAACGTAGTCGGAGCATTTTAGGTTTTTGTCGTCCAAAATCTGTGGGCTATAGCACAGTTGATTTTCAATAAAATCGAATTTTCTATGAAATGGTTAGAAATATTCGAGCAATCCAAATTCAAGTTGGCAAAATAAATACAGATCCTAAAGCCTATTGATAGAGCTATTGACCAACGTGATCGGATCATTTTAGATTATTGCCGTCCAAAATCTGTGGGCTATAGCACAGTTGATTTTCAAATAAATCAAATTTTCTATGAAATGGTTTAATCCAAATGCAAGTTGGCAAAATAAATCCAGATCCTAAAGCCTATTGATAGAGCTACTGACCAACGTAGTCGGAGCATTTTAGGTTTTTGCCGTCCAAAATCTGTGGGCTATAATATAAGCACAGTTGATTTTCAATAAAATCGAATTTTCTATGAAATGTTTAGAAATATTCGAGCAATCCAAATGCAAGTTGGCAAAATAAATACAGATCATGAAGCCTATTGATAGAGCTATTGACCAACGTAGTCGGATCATTTTAGATTATTGCCGTCCAAAATCTGTGGGCTATAGCACAGTTGATTTTCAAATAAATCAAATTTTCTATGAAATGGTTTAATCCAAATGAAAGTTGGCAAAATAAATCCAGATCCTAAAGCCTATTGATAGAGCTACTGACCAACGTAGTCGGAGCATTTTAGGTTTTTGCCGTCCAAAATCTGTGGGCTATAAGCACAGTTGATTTTCAAATAAATCGAATTTTCTATGAAATGTTTAGAAATATTCGAGCAATCCAAATGCAAGTTGGCAAAATAAATACAGATCATGACGCCTATTGATAGAGCTATTGACCAACGTAATCGGAGCATTTTAGATTATTGCCGTCCAAAATCTGTGGGCTATAGCACAGTTGATTTTCAATAAAATCGAATTTTCTATGAAATGTTTAGAAATATTCGAGCAATCCAAATGAAAGTTGGCAAAATAAATACAGATCATGAAGCCTATTGATAGAGCTATTGACCAACGTAGTCGGAGCATTTTAGATTTTTGCCGTCCAAAATCTGTGGGCTATAGCACAGTTGATTTTCAAATAAATCGAATTTTCTATGAAATGTTTAGAAATATTCGAGCAATCCAAATGAAAGTTGGCAAAATAAATACAGATCCTGAAGCCTATTGATAGAGCTACTGACCAACGTAGTCGGAGCATTTTAGGTTTTTGCCGTCCAAAATCTGTGGGCTATAGCACAGTTGATTTTCAATAAAATCGAATTTTCTATGAAATGTTTAGAAATATTCGAGCAATCCAAATGAAAGTTGGCAAAATAAATACAGATCATGAAGCCTATTGATAGAGCTATTGACCAACGTAGTCGGAGCATTTTAGATTTTTGCCGTCCAAAATCTGTGGGCTATAGCACAGTTGATTTTCAAATAAATCGAATTTTCTATGAAATGTTTAGAAATATTCGAGCAATCCAAATGAAAGTTGGCAAAATAAATACAGATCATGAAGCTTATTGATAGAGCTATTGACCAACGTAGTCGGAGCATTTTAGATTTTTGCCGTCCAAAATCTGTGGGCTATAGCACAGTTGATTTTCAAATAAATCGAATTTTCTATGAAATGTTTAGAAATATTCGAGCAATCCAAATGAAAGTTGGCAAAATAAATACAGATCCTGAAGCCTATTGATAGAGCTACTGACCAACGTAGTCGGAGCATTTTAGATTTTTGCCGTCCAAAATCTGTGGGCTATAGCACAGTTGATTTTCAAATAAATCGAATTTTCTATGAAATGTTTAGAAATATTCGAGCAATCCAAATTCAAGTTGGCAAAATAAATACAGATCCTAAAGCCTATTGATAGAGCTATTGACCAACGTGATCGGATCATTTTAGATTATTGCCGTCCAAAATCTGTGGGCTATAGCACAGTTGATTTTCAAATAAATCAAATTTTCTATGAAATGGTTTAATCCAAATGAAAGTTGGCAAAATAAATCCAGATCCTGAAGCCTATTGATAGAGCTACTGACCAACGTAGTCGGAGCATTTTAGGTTTTTGCCGTCCAAAATCTGTGGGCTATAGCACAGTTGATTTTCAAATAAATCGAATTTTCTATGAAATGTTTAGAAATATTCGAGCAATCCAAATGCAAGTTGGCAAAATAAATACAGATCCTAAAGCCTATTGATAGAGCTATTTACCAACGTAATCGGAGCATTTTAGATTTTTGCCGTCCAAAATCTGTGGGCTATAGCACAGTTGATTTTCAAATAAATCGAATTTTCTATGAAATGTTTAGAAATATTCGAGCAATCCAAATGCAAGTTGGCAAAATAAATACAGATCATGACGCCTATTGATAGAGCTATTGACCAACGTAATCGGAGCATTTTAGATTATTGCCGTCCAAAATCTGTGGGCTATAGCACAGTTGATTTTCAAATAAATCGAATTTTCTATGAAATGTTTAGAAATATTCGAGCAATCCAAATGAAAGTTGGCAAAATAAATACAGATCCTGAAGCCTATTGATAGAGCTACTGACCAACGTAGTCGGAGCATTTTAGGTTTTTGTCGTCCAAAATCTGTGGGCTATAGCACAGTTGATTTTCAATAAAATCGAATTTTCTATGAAATGGTTAGAAATATTCGAGCAATCCAAATTCAAGTTGGCAAAATAAATACAGATCCTAAAGCCTATTGATAGAGCTATTGACCAACGTAATCGGATCATTTTAGATTATTGCCGTCCAAAATCTGTGGGCTATAGCACAGTTGATTTTCAAATAAATCAAATTTTCTATGAAATGGTTTAATCCAAATGCAAGTTGGCAAAATAAATCCAGATCCTAAAGCCTATTGATAGAGCTACTGACCAACGTAGTCGGAGCATTTTAGGTTTTTGCCGTCCAAAATCTGTGGGCTATAATATAAGCACAGTTGATTTTCAATAAAATCGAATTTTCTATGAAATGTTTAGAAATATTCGAGCAATCCAAATGCAAGTTGGCAAAATAAATACAGATCATGAAGCCTATTGATAGAGCTATTGACCAACGTAGTCGGATCATTTTAGATTATTGCCGTCCAAAATCTGTGGGCTATAGCACAGTTGATTTTCAAATAAATCAAATTTTCTATGAAATGGTTTAATCCAAATGAAAGTTGGCAAAATAAATCCAGATCCTAAAGCCTATTGATAGAGCTACTGACCAACGTAGTCGGAGCATTTTAGGTTTTTGCCGTCCAAAATCTGTGGGCTATAAGCACAGTTGATTTTCAAATAAATCGAATTTTCTATGAAATGTTTAGAAATATTCGAGCAATCCAAATGCAAGTTGGCAAAATAAATACAGATCATGACGCCTATTGATAGAGCTATTGACCAACGTAATCGGAGCATTTTAGATTATTGCCGTCCAAAATCTGTGGGCTATAGCACAGTTGATTTTCAATAAAATCGAATTTTCTATGAAATGTTTAGAAATATTCGAGCAATCCAAATGAAAGTTGGCAAAATAAATACAGATCATGACGCCTATTGATAGAGCTATTGACCAACGTAATCGGAGCATTTTAGATTTTTGCCGTCCAAAATCTGTGGGCTATAGCACAGTTGATTTTCAAATAAATCGAATTTTCTATGAAATGTTTAGAAATATTCGAGCAATCCAAATGCAAGTTGGCAAAATAAATACAGATCATGACGCCTATTGATAGAGCTATTGACCAACGTAATCGGAGCATTTTAGATTATTGCCGTCCAAAATCTGTGGGCTATAGCACAGTTGATTTTCAATAAAATCGAATTTTCTATGAAATGTTTAGAAATATTCGAGCAATCCAAATGAAAGTTGGCAAAATAAATACAGATCATGAAGCCTATTGATAGAGCTATTGACCAACGTAGTCGGAGCATTTTAGATTATTGCCGTCCAAAATCTGTGGGCTATAAGCACAGTTGATTTTCAAATAAATCGAATTTTCTATGAAATGTTTAGAAATATTCGAGCAATCCAAATGAAAGTTGGCAAAATAAATACAGATCCTGAATCCTATTGATAGAGCTACTGACCAACGTAGTCGGAGCATTTTAGGTTTTTGTCGTCCAAAATCTGTGGGCTATAGCACAGTTGATTTTCAATAAAATCGAATTTTCTATGAAATGGTTAGAAATATTCGAGCAATCCAAATTCAAGTTGGCAAAATAAATACAGATCCTAAAGCCTATTGATAGAGCTATTGACCAACGTGATCGGATCATTTTAGATTATTGCCGTCCAAAATCTGTGGGCTATAGCACAGTTGATTTTCAAATAAATCAAATTTTCTATGAAATGGTTTAATCCAAATGAAAGTTGGCAAAATAAATCCAGATCCTAAAGCCTATTGATAGAGCTACTGACCAACGTAGTCGGAGCATTTTAGGTTTTTGCCGTCCAAAATCTGTGGGCTATAAGCACAGTTGATTTTCAAATAAATCGAATTTTCTATGAAATGTTTAGAAATATTCGAGCAATCCAAATGCAAGTTGGCAAAATAAATACAGATCCTGAAGCCTATTGATAGAGCTATTGACCAACGTAATCGGATCATTTTAGATTTTTGCCGTCCAAAATCTGTGGGCTATAGCACAGTTGATTTTCAAATAAATCAAATTTTCTATGAAATGGTTTAATCCAAATGAAAGTTGGCAAAATAAATCCAGATCCTAAAGCCTATTGATAGAGCTACTGACCAACGTAGTCGGAGCATTTTAGGTTTTTGCCGTCCAAAATCTGTGGGCTATACGCACAGTTGATTTTCAAATAAATCGAATTTTCTATGAAATGTTTAGAAATATTCGAGCAATCCAAATGCAAGTTGGCAAAATAAATACAGATCATGACGCCTATTGATAGAGCTATTGACCAACGTAATCGGAGCATTTTAGATTATTGCCGTCCAAAATCTGTGGGCTATAGCACAGTTGATTTTCAATAAAATCGAATTTTCTATGAAATGTTTAGAAATATTCGAGCAATCCAAATGAAAGTTGGCAAAATAAATACAGATCATGAAGCCTATTGATAGAGCTATTGACCAACGTAGTCGGAGCATTTTAGATTTTTGCCGTCCAAAATCTGTGGGCTATAGCACAGTTGATTTTCAAATAAATCGAATTTTCTATGAAATGTTTAGAAATATTCGAGCAATCCAAATGAAAGTTGGCAAAATAAATACAGATCCTGAAGCCTATTGATAGAGCTACTGACCAACGTAGTCGGAGCATTTTAGATTTTTGCCGTCCAAAATCTGTGGGCTATAGCACAGTTGATTTTCAAATAAATCGAATTTTCTATGAAATGTTTAGAAATATTCGAGCAATCCAAATTCAAGTTGGCAAAATAAATACAGATCCTAAAGCCTATTGATAGAGCTATTGACCAACGTGATCGGATCATTTTAGATTATTGCCGTCCAAAATCTGTGGGCTATTGCACAGTTGATTTTCAAATAAATCAAATTTTCTATGAAATGGTTTAATCCAAATGCAAGTTGGCAAAATAAATCCAGATCCTAAAGCCTATTGATAGAGCTACTGACCAACGTAGTCGGAGCATTTTAGGTTTTTGCCGTCCAAAATCTGTGGGCTATAGCACAGTTGATTTTCAAATAAATCGAATTTTCTATGAAATGTTTAGAAATATTCGAGCAATCCAAATGCAAGTTGGCAAAATAAATACAGATCATGAAGCCTATTGATAGAGCTATTGACCAACGTAGTCGGAGCATTTTAGGTTTTTGCCGTCCAAAATCTGTGGGCTATAGCACAGTTGATTTTCAAATAAATCGAATTTTCTATGAAATGTTTAGAAATATTCGAGCAATCCAAATGCAAGTTGGCAAAATAAATACAGATCCTGAAGCCTATTGATAGAGCTATTGACCAACGTAATCGGATCATTTTAGATTTTTGCCGTCCAAAATCTGTGGGCTATAGCACAGTTGATTTTCAATAAAATCGAATTTTCTATGAAATGTTTAGAAATATTCGAGCAATCCAAATGAAAGTTGGCAAAATAAATACAGATCATGAAGCCTATTGATAGAGCTATTGACCAACGTAGTCGGAGCATTTTAGATTATTGCCGTCCAAAATCTGTGGGCTATAGCACAGTTGATTTTCAATAAAATCGAATTTTCTATGAAATGTTTAGAAATATTCGAGCAATCCAAATGAAAGTTGGCAAAATAAATCCAGATCCTAAAGCCTATTGATAGAGCTACTGACCAACGTAGTCGGAGCATTTTAGGTTTTTGCCGTCCAAAATCTGTGGGCAAGCACAGTTGATTTTCAAATAAATCGAATTTTCTATGAAATGTTTAGAAATATTCGAGCAATCCAAATGCAAGTTGGCAAAATAAATACAGATCATGACGCCTATTGATAGAGCTATTGACCAACGTAATCGGAGCATTTTAGATTTTTGCCGTCCAAAATCTGTGGGCTATAGCACAGTTGATTTTCAAATAAATCGAATTTTCTATGAAATGTTTAGAAATATTCGAGCAATCCAAATGCAAGTTGGCAAAATAAATACAGATCATGACGCCTATTGATAGAGCTATTGACCAACGTAATCGGAGCATTTTAGATTATAGCCGTCCAAAATCTGTGGGCTATAGCACAGTTGATTTTCAATAAAATCGAATTTTCTATGAAATGTTTAGAAATATTCGAGCAATCCAAATGAAAGTTGGCAAAATAAATACAGATCATGAAGCCTATTGATAGAGCTATTGACCAACGTAGTCGGAGCATTTTAGATTTTTGCCGTCCAAAATCTGTGGGCTATAAGCACAGTTGATTTTCAAATAAATCGAATTTTCTATGAAATGTTTAGAAATATTCGAGCAATCCAAATGAAAGTTGGCAAAATAAATACAGATCCTGAAGCCTATTGATAGAGCTACTGACCAACGTAGTCGGAGCATTTTAGGTTTTTGTCGTCCAAAATCTGTGGGCTATAGCACAGTTGATTTTCAATAAAAGCGAATTTTCTATGAAATGGTTAGAAATATTCGAGCAATCCAAATTCAAGTTGGCAAAATAAATACAGATCCTAAAGCCTATTGATTGAGCTATTGACCAACGTGATCGGATCATTTTAGATTATTGCCGTCCAAAATCTGTGGGCTATAGCACAGTTGATTTTCAAATAAATCAAATTTTCTATGAAATGGTTTAATCCAAATGCAAGTTGGCAAAATAAATCCAGATCCTAAAGCCTATTGATAGAGCTACTGACCAACGTAGTCGGAGCATTTTAGGTTTTTGCCGTCCAAAATCTGTGGGCTATAATATAAGCACAGTTGATTTTCAATAAAATCGAATTTTCTATGAAATGTTTAGAAATATTCGAGCAATCCAAATGCAAGTTGGCAAAATAAATACAGATCATGAAGCCTATTGATAGAGCTATTGACCAACGTAGTCGGATCATTTTAGATTATTGCCGTCCAAAATCTGTGGGCTATAAGCACAGTTGATTTTCAAATAAATCAAATTTTCTATGAAATGGTTTAATCCAAATGAAAGTTGGCAAAATAAATCCAGATCCTAAAGCCTATTGATAGAGCTACTGACCAACGTAGTCGGAGCATTTTAGGTTTTTGCCGTCCAAAATCTGTGGGCTATAAGCACAGTTGATTTTCAAATAAATCGAATTTTCTATGAAATGTTTAGAAATATTCGAGCAATCCAAATGCAAGTTGGCAAAATAAATACAGATCCTGAAGCCTATTGATAGAGCTATTGACCAACGTAATCGGATCATTTTAGATTTTTGCCGTCCAAAATCTGTGGGCTATAGCACAGTTGATTTTCAAATAAATCGAATTTTCTATGAAATGTTTAGAAATATTCGAGCAATCCAAATGAAAGTTGGCAAAATAAATACAGATCCTGAAGCCTATTGATAGAGCTACTGACCAACGTAGTCGGAGCATTTTAGATTTTTGCCGTCCAAAATCTGTGGGCTATAGCACAGTTGATTTTCAAATAAATCGAATTTTCTATGAAATGTTTAGAAATATTCGAGCAATCCAAATTCAAGTTGGCAAAATAAATACAGATCCTAAAGCCTATTGATAGAGCTATTGACCAACGTGATCGGAGCATTTTAGATTATTGCCGTCCAAAATCTGTGGGCTATAGCACAGTTGATTTTCAAATAAATCAAATTTTCTATGAAATGGTTTAATCCAAATGCAAGTTGGCAAAATAAATCCAGATCCTAAAGCCTATTGATAGAGCTACTGACCAACGTAGTCGGAGCATTTTAGGTTTTTGCCGTCCAAAATCTGTGGGCTATAGCACAGTTGATTTTCAAATAAATCGAATTTTCTATGAAATGTTTAGAAATATTCGAGCAATCCAAATGCAAGTTGGCAAAATAAATACAGATCATGAAGCCTATTGATAGAGCTATTGACCAACGTAGTTGGAGCATTTTAGGTTTTTGCCGTCCAAAATCTGTGGGCTATAGCACAGTTGATTTTCAAATAAATCGAATTTTCTATGAAATGTTTAGAAATATTCGAGCAATCCAAATGCAAGTTGGCAAAATAAATACAGATCCTGAAGCCTATTGATAGAGCTATTGACCAACGTAATCGGATCATTTTAGATTTTTGCCGTCCAAAATCTGTGGGCTATAATATAAGCACAGTTGATTTTCAATAAAATCGAATTTTCTATGAAATGTTTAGAAATATTCGAGCAATCTAAATGAAAGTTGGCAAAATAAATACAGATCATGAAGCCTATTGATAGAGCTATTGACCAACGTAGTCGGAGCATTTTAGATTATTGCCGTCCAAAATCTGTGGGCTATAGCACAGTTGATTTTCAATAAAATCGAATTTTCTATGAAATGTTTAGAAATATTCGAGCAATCCAAATGAAAGTTGGCAAAATAAATACAGATCATGAAGCCTATTGATAGAGCTATTGACCAACGTAGTCGGAGCATTTTAGATTTTTGCCGTCCAAAATCTGTGGGCTATAGCACAGTTGATTTTCAATCAAATCGAATTTTCTATGAAATGGTTAGAAATATTCGAGCAATCCAAATGAAAGTTGGCAAAATAAATACAGATCATGAAGCCTATTGATAGAGCTATTGACCAACGTAGTCGGAGCATTTTAGATTTTTGCCGTCCAAAATCTGTGGGCTATAGCACAGTTGATTTTCAAATAAATCGAATTTTCTATGAAATGGTTAGAAATATTCGAGCAATCCAAATGCAAATTGGCAAAATAAACACAGATCCTAAAGCCTATTGATAGAGCTATTGACCAACGTAATCGGAGCATTTTAGATTTTTGCCGTCCAAAATCTGTGGGCTATAGCACAGTTGATTTTCAATAAAATCGAATTTTCTATGAAATGTTTAGAAATATTCGAGCAATCCAAATGAAAGTTGGCAAAATAAATACAGATCATGAAGCCTATTGATAGAGCTATTGACCAACGTAGTCGGAGCATTTTAGATTTTTGCCGTCCAAAATCTGTGGGCTATAGCACAGTTGATTTTCAAATAAATCGAATTTTCTATGAAATGTTTAGAAATATTCGAGCAATCCAAATGAAATTTGGCAAAATAAATACAGATCCTGAAGCCTATTGATAGAGCTACTGACCAACGTAGTCGGAGCATTTTAGGTTTTTGTCGTCCAAAATCTGTGGGCTATAGCACAGTTGATTTTCAATCAAATCGAATTTTCTATGAAATGTTTAGAAATATTCGAGCAATCCAAATGATAGTTGGCAAAATAAATACAGATCCTGAAGCCTATTGGTAGAGCTATTGACCAACGTAGTCGGAGCATTTTAGATTTTTGCCGTCCAAAATCTGTGGGCTATAGCACAGTTGATTTTCAATAAAATCGAATTTTCTATGAAATGTTTAGAAATATTCGAGCAATCCAAATGCAAGTTGGCAAAATAAATACAGATCATGAAGCCTATTGATAGAGCTATTGACCAACGTAATCAGGGCATTTTAGATTTTTGCCGTCCAAAATCTGTGGGCTATAGCACAGTTGATTTTCAATAAAATCGAATTTTCTATGAAATGTTTAGAAATATTCGAGCAATCCAAATGCAAGTTGGCAAAATAAATACAGATCCTGAAGCCTATTGATAGAGCTATTGACCAACGTAATCGGAGCATTTTAGATTATTGCCGTCCAAAATCTGTGGGCTATAGCACAGTTGATTTTCAATAAAATCGAATTTTCTATGAAATGTTTAGAAATATTCGAGCAATCCAAATGAAAGTTGGCAAAATAAATACAGATCATGAAGCCTATTGATAGAGCTATTGACCAACGTAGTCGGAGCATTTTAGATTTTTGCCGTCCAAAATCTGTGGGCTATAGCACAGTTGATTTTCAAATAAATCGAATTTTCTATGAAATGTTTAGAAATATTCGAGCAATCCAAATGAAAGTTAGCAAAATAAATACAGATCATGAAGCCTATTGATAGAGCTACTGACCAACGTAGTCGGAGCATTTTAGGTTTTTGTCATCCAAAATCTGTGGGCTATAGCACAGTTGATTTTCAAATAAATCAAATTTTCTATGAAATGGTTTAATCCAAATGCAAGTTGGCAAAATAAATCCAGATCCTAAAGCCTATTGATAGAGCTACTGACCAACGTAGTCGGAGCATTTTAGGTTTTTGCCGTCCAAAATCTGTGGGCTATAAGCACAGTTGATTTTCAATAAAATCGAATTTTCTATGAAATGTTTAGAAATATTCGAGCAATCCAAATGCAAGTTGGCAAAATAAATACAGATCATGAAGCCTATTGATAGAGCTATTGACCAACGTAGTCGGAGCATTTTAGATTTTTGCCGTCCAAAATCTGTGGGCTATAGCACAGTTGATTTTCAAATAAATCGAATTTTCTATGAAATGTTTAGAAATATTCGAGCAATCCAAATGCAAGTTGGCAAAATAAATACAGATCATGAAGCCTATTGATAGAGCTATTGACCAACGTAGTCGGAGCATTTTAGATTTTTGCCGTCCAAAATCTGTGGGCTATAGCACAGTTGATTTTCAAATAAATCGAATTTTCTATGAAATGTTTAGAAATATTCGAGCAATCCAAATGAAAGTTGGCAAAATAAACACAGATCCTGAAGCCTATTGATAGAGCTACTGACCAACGTAGTCGGAGCATTTTAGGTTTTTGTCGTCCAAAATCTGTGGGCTATAGCACAGTTGATTTTCAATAAAATCGAATTTTCTATGAAATGTTTAGAAATATTCGAGCAATTCAAATGCAAGTTGGCAAAATAAATACAGATCCTGAAGCCTATTGATAGAGCTATTGACCAACGTAATCGGAGCATTTTAGATTATTGCCGTCCAAAATCTGTGGGCTATAGCACAGTTGATTTTCAATAAAATCGAATTTTCTATGAAATGTTTAGAAATATTCGAGCAATCCAAATGAAAGTTGGCAAAATAAATACAGATCATGAAGCCTATTGATAGAGCTATTGACCAACGTAGTCGGAGCATTTTAGATTTTTGCCGTCCAAAATATGTGGGCTATAGCACAGTTGATTTTCAATCAAATCGAATTTTCTATGAAATGGTTAGAAATATTCGAGCAATCCAAATGAAAGTTGGGAAAATAAATACAGATCCTGAAGCCTATTGATAGAGCTACTGACCAACGTAGTCGGAGCATTTTAGGTTTTTGCCGTCCAAAATCTGTGGGCTATGTCCAAAATCTGTGGGCTATAGCACAGTTGATTTTCAATAAAATCGAATTTTCTATGAAATGGTTAAAAATATTCGAGCAATCCAAATGCAAGTTGGCAAAATAAATACAAATCCTAAAGCCTATTGATAGAGCTATTGACCAACGTAATCGGAGCATTTTAAATTATTGCCGTCCAAAATCTGTGGGCTATAGCACAGTTGATTTTCATTAAAATCAAATATTCTATGAAATGTTTAGAAATATTCGAGCAATCCAAATACAAGTTGGCTAAATAAATACAGATCCTGAAGCCTATTGATAGAGCTATTGACCAACATAATCGGAGCATTTTAGATTATTGCCGTCCAAAATCTGTGGGCTATAGCACAGTAGATTTTCAATAAAATCGAATTTTCTATGAAATGTTTAGAAATATTCGAGCAATCTAAATGCAAGTTGGCAAAATAAATTCAGATCCTAAAGCTTATTGATAGAGCTATTGATCAACGTAATCGGATCATTTGAGATTTTTGCCGTCCAAAATCTGTGGGCTATAGCACAGTTGATTTTCAATAAAACCGAATTTTCTATGAAATGTTTAGAAATATTCGAGCAATCCAAATGCAAGTTGGCAAAATAAATACAGATCCTTAAGCCTATTGATAAAGCTATTGACCAACGTAATCGGAGCATTTTAAATTATTGCCGTCCAAAATCTGTGGGCTATAGCACAGTTGATTTTCAATAAAATCGAATTTTCTATGAAATGTTTAGAAATATTCGAGCAATCCAAATGCAAGTTGGCAAAATAAATACAGATCCTAAAGCCTATTGATAGAGCTACTGACCAACGTAGTCGGAGCATTTTAGGTTTTTGCCGTCCAAAATCTGTGGGCTATAGCACAGTTGATTTTCAATAAAATCGAATTTTCTATGAAATGTTTAGAAATATTCGAGCAATCCAAATGCAAGTTGGCAAAATAAATACAGATCCTGAAGCCTATTGATAGAGCTATTGACCAACGTAATCGGATCATTTTAGATTTTTGCCGTCCAAAATCTGTGGGCTATAGCACAGTTGATTTTCAATAAAATCGAATTTTCTATGAAATGTTTAGAAATATTCGAGCAATCCAAATGCAAGTTGGCAAAATAAATACAGATCCTGAAGCCTATTGATAGAGCTATTGACCAACGTAATCGGAGCATTTTAGGTTTTTGCCGTCCAAAATCTGTGGGCTATAGCACAGTTGATTTTCAATAAAATCGAATTTTCTATGAAATGGTTAGAAATATTCGAGCAATCCAAATGCAAGTTGGCAAAATAAATACTGATCCTAAAGCCTATTGATAGAGCTATTGACCAACGTAATCGGAGCATTTTAGGTTTTTGCCGTCCAAAATCTGTGGGCTATAGCACAGTTGATTTTCAATAAAATCGAATTTTCTATGAAATGGTTAGAAATATTCGAGCAATCCAAATGCAAGTTGGCAAAATAAATACTGATCCTAAAGCCTATTGATAGAGCTATTGACCAACGTAATCGGAGCATTTTAGATTTTTGCCGTCCAAAATCTGTGGGCTATAGCACAGTTGATTTTCAATAAAATCGAATTTTCTATGAAATGTTTAGAAATATTCGAGCAATCCAAATGCAAGTTGGCAAAATAAATACAGATCCTGAAGCCTATTGATAGAGCTATTGACCAACGTAATCGGAGCATTTTAGGTTTTTGCCGTCCAAAATCTGTGGGCTATAGCACAGTTGATTTTCAATAAAATCGAATTTTCTATGAAATGGTTAGAAATATTCGAGCAATCCAAATGCAAGTTGGCAAAATAAATACTGATCCTAAAGCCTATTGATAGAGCTATTGACCAACGTAATCGGAGCATTTTAGATTTTTGCCGTCCAAAATCTGTGGGCTATAGCACAGTTGATTTTCAATAAAATCGAATTTTCTATGAAATGTTTAGAAATATTCGAGCAATAAATCGAGCAAGATCCTGAAGCCTATTGATAGAGCTGATTTTAGATTTTTGCCGTCCAAAATCTGTGGGCTATAGCACAGTTGATTTTCAATAAAATCGAATTTTCTATGAAATGTTTAGAAATATTCGAGCAATAAATCGAGCAAGATCCTGAAGCCTATTGATAGAGCTGATTTTAGATTTTTGCCGTCCAAAATCTGTGGGCTATAGCACAGTTGATTTTCAATAAAATCGAATTTTCTATGAAATGTTTAGAAATATTCGAGCAATCCAAATGCAAGTTGGCAAAATAAATACAGATCCTGAAGCCTATTGATAGAGCTATTGACCAACGTAATCGGAGCATTTTAGGTTTTTGCCGTCCAAAATCTGTGGGCTATAGCACAGTTGATTTTCAATAAAATCGAATTTTCTATGAAATGGTTAGAAATATTCGAGCAATCCAAATGCAAGTTGGCAAAATAAATACTGATCCTAAAGCCTATTGATAGAGCTATTGACCAACGTAATCGGAGCATTTTAGATTTTTGCCGTCCAAAATCTGTGGGCTATAGCACAGTTGATTTTCAATAAAATCGAATTTTCTATGAAATGTTTAGAAATATTCGAGCAATCCAAATGAAAGTTGGCAAAATAAATACAGATCATGAAGCCTATTGATAGAGCTATTGACCAAGGTAGTCGGAGCATTTTAGATTTTTGCCGTCCAAAATCTGTGGGCTATAGCACAGTTGATTTTCAATCAAATCGAATTTTCTATGAAATGGTTAGAAATATTCGAGCAATCCAAATGATAGTTGGCAAAATAAATACAGATCCTGAAGCCTATTGATAGATCTATTGACCAACGTAGTCGGAGCATTTTAGATTTTTGCCGTCCAAAATCTGTGGGCTATAGCACAGTTGATTTTCAATAAAATCGAATTTTCTATGAAATGTTTAGAAATATTCGAGCAATCCAAATGCAAGTTGGCAAAATAAATACAGATCCTGAAGCCTATTGATAGAGCTATTGACCAACGTAATCGGAGCATTTTAGGTTTTTGCCGTCCAAAATCTGTGGGCTATAGCACAGTTGATTTTCAATAAAATCGAATTTTCTATGAAATGGTTAAAAATATTCGAGCAATCCAAATACAAGTTGGCTAAATAAATACAGATCCTGAAGCCTATTGATAGAGCTATTGACCAACATAATCGGAGCATTTTAGATTATTGCCGTCCAAAATCTGTGGGCTATAGCACAGTAGATTTTCAATAAAATCGAATTTTCTATGAAATGTTTAGAAATATTCGAGCAATCTAAATGCAAGTTGGCAAAATAAATTCAGATCCTAAAGCTTATTGATAGAGCTATTGATCAACGTAATCGGATCATTTTAGATTTTTGCCGTCCAAAATCTGTGGGCTATAGCACAGTTGATTTTCAATAAAACCGAATTTTCTATGAAATGGTTAGAAATATTCGAGCAATCTAAATGCAAGTTGGCAAAATAAATACAGATCCTAAAAAAATCTGTGGGCTATAGCACAGTTGATTTTCAATCAAATCGAATTTTCTATGAAATGTTTAGAAATATTCGAGCAATCCAAATGCAAGTTGGCAAAATAAATACAGATCCTGAAGCCTATTGATAGAGCTATTGACCAACGTAATCGGAGCATTTTAGATTATTGCCGTCCAAAATCTGTGGGCTATAGCACAGTTGATTTTCAATAAAATCGAATTTTCTATGAAATGTTTAGAAATATTCGAGCAATCCAAATGAAAGTTGGCAAAATAAATACAGATCATGAAGCCTATTGATAGAGCTATTGACCAACGTAATCGGAGCATTTTAGATTTTTGCCGTCCAAAATCTGTGGGCTATATCACAGTTGATTTTCAATAAAATCAAATGTTTAGAAATATTCGAGCAATCCAAATACAAGTTGGCAAAATAAATACAGATCCTGAAGCCTATTGATAGAGCTATTGACAAACATAATCGGAGCCTTTTATATTATTGCCGTCCAAAATCTGTGGGCTATAGCACAGTAGATTTTCAATAAAATCGAATTTTCTATGAAATGTTTAGAAATATTCGAGCAATCTAAATGCAAGTTGGCAAAATAAATACAGATCCTAAAGCCTATTGACAGAACTATTTACCAACGTATTCGGAGCATTTTAGATTTTTGCCGTCCAAAATCTGTGGGCTATAGCACAGTTGATTTTCAATAAAATCGAATTTTCTATGAAATGGTTAGAAATATTCGAGCAATCCAAATGCAAGTTGGCAAAATAAATACAGATCCTAAAGCCTATTGATAGAGCTATTGACCAACGTGATCGGATCATTTTAGATTATTGCCGTCCAAAATCTGTGGGCTATAGCACAGTTGATTTTCAAATAAATCAAATTTTCTATGAAATGGTTTAATCCAAATGAAAGTTGGCAAAATAAATCCAGATCCTAAAGCCTATTGATAGAACTATTTACCAACGTATTCGGAGCATTTTAGATTTTTGCCGTCCAAAATCTGTGGGCTATAGCACAGTTGATTTTCAATAAAATCGAATTTTCTATGAAATGGTTAGAAATATTCTAGCAATCTAAATGCAAGTTGGCAAAATAAATGCAGATCCTGAAGCCTATTGACAGAACTATTTACCAACGTAATCGGAGCATTTTAGATTTTTGCCGTCCAAAATCTGTGGGCTATAGCACAGTTGATTTTCAATAAAATCGAATTTTCTATGAAATGGTTAGAAATATTCGAGCAATCCAAATGCAAGTTGGCAAAATAAATACAGATCCTAAAGCCTATTGATAGAGCTATTGACCAACGTGATCGGATCATTTTAGATTATTGCCGTCCAAAATCTGTGGGCTATAGCACAGTTGATTTTCAAATAAATCAAATTTTCTATGAAATGGTTTAATCCAAATGAAAGTTGGCAAAATAAATCCAGATCCTAAAGCCTATTGATAGAGCTACTGACCAACGTAGTCGGAGCATTTTAGGTTTTTGCCGTCCAAAATCTGTGGGCTATAAGCACAGTTGATTTTCAATAAAATCGAATTTTCTATGAAATGTTTAGAAATATTCGAGCAATCCAAATGCAAGTTGGCAAAATAAATACAGATCATGAAGCCTATTGATAGAGCTATTGACCAACGTAGTCGGAGCATTTTAGGTTTTTGCCGTCCAAAATCTGTGGGCTATAGCACAGTTGATTTTCAAATAAATCGAATTTTCTATGAAATGTTTAGAAATATTCGAGCAATCCAAATGAAAGTTGGCAAAATAAATACAGATCCTGAAGCCTATTGATAGAGCTACTGACCAACGTAGTCGGAGCATTTTAGGTTTTTGTCGTCCAAAATCTGTGGGCTATAGCACAGTTGATTTTCAATAAAATCGAATTTTCTATGAAATGTTTAGAAATATTCGAGCAATCCAAATGCAAGTTGGCAAAATAAATACAGATCATGAAGCCTATTGATAGAGCTATTGACCAACGTAATCAGGGCATTTTAGGTTTTTGCCGTCCAAAATCTGTGGGCTATAGCACAGTTGATTTTCAATAAAATCGAATTTTCTATGAAATGTTTAGAAATATTCGAGCAATCCAAATGCAAGTTGGCAAAATAAATACAGATCCTGAAGCCTATTGATAGAGCTATTGACCAACGTAATCGGAGCATTTTAGATTATTGCCGTCCAAAATCTGTGGGCTATAGCACAGTTGATTTTCAAATAAATCGAATTTTCTATGAAATGTTTAGAAATATTCGAGCAATCCAAATGAAAGTTGGCAAAATAAATACAGATCCTGAAGCCTATTGATAGAGCTACTGACCAACGTAGTCGGAGCATTTTAGGTTTTTGCCGTCCAAAATCTGTGGGCTATAGCACAGTTAATTTTCAATCAAATCGAATTTTCTATGAAATGGTTAGAAATATTCGAGCAATCCAAATGATAGTTGGCAAAATAAATACAGATCCTGAAGCCTATTGATAGAGCTATTGACCAACGTAGTCGGAGCATTTTAGATTTTTGCCGTCCAAAATCTGTGGGCTATAGCACAGTTGATTTTCAATAAAATCGAATTTTCTATGAAATGTTTAGAAATATTCGAGCAATCCAAATGCAAGTTGGCAAAATAAATACAGATCATGAAGCCTATTGATAGAGCTATTGACCAACGTAATCAGGGCATTTTAGATTTTTGCCGTCCAAAATCTGTGGGCTATAGCACAGTTGATTTTCAATCAAATCGAATTTTCTATGAAATGGTTAGAAATATTCGAGCAATCCAAATGATAGTTGGCAAAATAAATACAGATCCTGAAGCCTATTGATAGAGCTATTGACCAACGTAGTCGGAGCATTTTAGATTTTTGCCGTCCAAAATCTGTGGGCTATAGCACAGTTGATTTTCAATAAAATCGAATTTTCTATGAAATGTTTAGAAATATTCGAGCAATCCAAATGCAAGTTGGCAAAATAAATACAGATCATGAAGCCTATTGATAGAGCTATTGACCAACGTAATCAGGGCATTTTAGGTTTTTGCCGTCCAAAATCTGTGGGCTATAGCACAGTTGATTTTCAATAAAATCGAATTTTCTATGAAATGTTTAGAAATATTCGAGCAATCCAAATGAAAGTTGGCAAAATAAATACAGATCCTGAAGCCTATTGATAGAGCTACTGACCAACGTAGTCGGAGCATTTTAGGTTTTTGCCGTCCAAAATCTGTGGGCTATAGCACAGTTAATTTTCAATCAAATCGAATTTTCTATGAAATGGTTAGAAATATTCGAGCAATCCAAATGCAAGTTGGCAAAATAAATACAGATCCTGAAGCCTATTGATAGAGCTATTGACCAACGTAGTCGGAGCATTTTAGATTTTTGCCGTCCAAAATCTGTGGGCTATAGCACAGTTGATTTTCAATAAAATCGAATTTTCTATGAAATGTTTAGAAATATTCGAGCAATCCAAATGCAAGTTGGCAAAATAAATACAGATCATAAAGCCTTATAATAGAGCTATTGACCAACGTAATCGGAGAATTTTAGATTTTTGCCGTCCAAAATCTGTGGGCTATAGCACAGTTGATTTTCAATAAAATCGAATTTTCTATGAAATGTTTAGAAATATTCTAGCAATCCAAATGCAAGTTGGCGAAATAAATACAGATCCTGAAGCCTATTGATAGAGCTATTGACCAACGTAATCGGAGCATTTTAGATTATTGCCGTCCAAAATCTGTGGGCTATAGCACAGTTGATTTTCAATCAAATCGAATTTTCTATGAAATGGTTAGAAATATTCGAGCAATCCAAATGATAGTTGGCAAAATAAATACAGATCCTGAAGCCTATTGATAGAGCTATTGACCAACGTAGTCGGAGCATTTTAGATTTTTGCCGTCCAAAATCTGTGGGCTATAGCACAGTTGATTTTCAATAAAATCGAATTTTCTATGAAATGTTTAGAAATATTCGAGCAATCCTAATGCAAGTTGGCAAAATAAATACAGATCATGAAGCCTATTGATAGAGCTATTGACCAACGTAATCAGGGCATTTTAGATTTTTGCCGTCCAAAATCTGTGGGCTATAGCACAGTTGATTTTCATTAAAATCAAATATTCTATGAAATGTTTAGATATATTCGAGCAATCCAAATACAAGTTGGCTAAATAAATACAGATCCTGAAGCCTATTGATAGAGCTATTGACCAACATAATCGGAGCATTTTAGATTATTGCCGTCCAAAATCTGTGGGCTATAGCACAGTAGATTTTCAATAAAATCGAATTTTCTATGAAATGTTTAGAAATATTCGAGCAATCTAAATGCAAGTTGGCAAAATAAATTCAGATCCTAAAGCTTATTGATAGAGCTATTGATCAACGTAATCGGATCATTTTAGATTTTTGCCGTCCAAAATCTGTGGGCTATAGCACAGTTGATTTTCAATAAAACCGAATTTTCTATGAAATGGTTAGAAATATTCGAGCAATCTAAATGCAAGTTGGCAAAATAAATACAGATCCTAAAAAAATCTGTGGGCTATAGCACAGTTGATTTTCAATCAAATCGAATTTTCTATGAAATGTTTAGAAATATTCGAACAATCCAAATGCAAGTTGGCAAAATAAATACAGATCCTTAAGCCTATTGATAAAGCTATTGACCAACGTAATCGGAGCATTTTAAATTATTGCCGTCCAAAATCTGTGGGCTATAGCACAGTTGATTTTCAATAAAATCGAATTTTCTATGAAATGTTTAGAAATATTCGAGCAATCCAAATGCAAGTTGGCAAAATAAATACAGATCCTGAAGCCTATTGATAGAGCTATTGACCAACGTAATCGGAGCATTTTAGATTATTGCCGTCCAAAATCTGTGGGCTATATCACAGTTGATTTTCAATAAAATCAAATGTTTAGAAATATTCGAGCAATCCAAATACAAGTTGGCAAAATAAATACAGATCCTGAAGCCTATTGATAGAGCTATTGACAAACATAATCGGAGCCTTTTAGATTATTGCCGTCAAAAATCTGTGGGCTATAGCACAGTAGATTTTCAATAAAATCGAATTTTCTATGAAATGTTTAGAAATATTCGAGCAATCTAAATGCAAGTTGGCAAAATAAATACAGATCCTAAAGCCTATTGACAGAACTATTTACCAACGTATTCGGAGCATTTTAGATTTTTGCCGTCCAAAATCTGTGGGCTATAGCACAGTTGATTTTCAATAAAATCGAATTTTCTATGAAATGGTTAGAAATATTCGAGCAATCCAAATGCAAGTTGGCAAAATAAATACAGATCCTAAAGCCTATTGATAGAGCTATTGACCAACGTGATCGGATCATTTTAGATTATTGCCGTCCAAAATCTGTGGGCTATAGCACAGTTGATTTTCAAATAAATCAAATTTTCTATGAAATGGTTTAATCCAAATGAAAGTTGGCAAAATAAATCCAGATCCTAAAGCCTATTGATAGAGCTACTGACCAACGTAGTCGGAGCATTTTAGGTTTTTGCCGTCCAAAATCTGTGGGCTATAGCACAATTGATTTTCAATCAAATCGAATTTTCTATGAAATGGTTAGAAATATTCGAGCAATCCAAATGATAGTTGGCAAAATAAATACAGATCCTGAAGCCTATTGATAGAGCTATTGACCAACGTAGTCGGAGCATTTTAGATTTTTGCCGTCCAAAATCTGTGGGCTATAGCACAGTTGATTTTCAATAAAATCGAATTTTCTATGAAATGTTTAGAAATATTCGAGCAATCCAAATGCAAGTTGGCAAAATAAATACAGATCATGAAGCCTATTGATAGAGCTATTGACCAACGTAATCAGGGCATTTTAGGTTTTTGCCGTCCAAAATCTGTGGGCTATAGCACAGTTGATTTTCAATAAAATCGAATTTTCTATGAAATGTTTAGAAATATTCGAGCAATCCAAATGCAAGTTGGCAAAATAAATACAGATCCTGAAGCCTATTGATAGAGCTATTGACCAACGTAATCGGAGCATTTTAGATTATTGCCGTCCAAAATCTGTGGGCTATAGCACAGTTGATTTTCAAATAAATCGAATTTTCTATGAAATGTTTAGAAATATTCGAGCAATCCAAATGAAAGTTGGCAAAATAAATACAGATCCTGAAGCCTATTGATAGAGCTACTGACCAACGTAGTCGGAGCATTTTAGGTTTTTGCCGTCCAAAATCTGTGGGCTATAGCACAGTTAATTTTCAATCAAATCGAATTTTCTATGAAATGGTTAGAAATATTCGAGCAATCCAAATGATAGTTGGCAAAATAAATGCAGATCCTGAAGCCTATTGATAGAGCTATTGACCAACGTAGTCGGAGCATTTTAGATTTTTGCCGTCCAAAATCTGTGGGCTATAGCATAGTTGATTTTCAATAAAATCGAATTTTCTATGAAATGTTTAGAAATATTCGAGCAATCCAAATGCAAGTTGGCAAAATAAATACAGATCATGAAGCCTATTGATAGAGCTATTGACCAACGTAATCAGGGCATTTTAGATTTTTGCCGTCCAAAATCTGTGGGCTATAGCACAGTTGATTTTCAATAAAATCGAATTTTCTATGAAATGTTTAGAAATATTCGAGCAATCCAAATGATAGTTGGCAAAATAAATACAGATCCTGAAGCCTATTGATAGAGCTATTGACCAACGTAGTCGGAGCATTTTAGATTTTTGCCGTCCAAAATCTGTGGGCTATAGCACAGTTGATTTTCAATAAAATCGAATTTTCTATGAAATGTTTAGAAATATTCGAGCAATCCTAATGCAAGTTGGCAAAATAAATACAGATCATGAAGCCTATTGATAGAGCTATTGACCAACGTAATCAGGGCATTTTAGATTTTTGCCGTCCAAAATCTGTGGGCTATAGCACAGTTGATTTTCAATAAAATCGAATTTTCTATGAAATGTTTAGAAATATTCGAGCAATCCAAATGCAAGTTGGCAAAATAAATACAGATCATAAAGCCTTATAATAGAGCTATTGACCAACGTAATCGGAGAATTTTAGATTTTTGCCGTCCAAAATCTGTGGGCTATAGCACAGTTGATTTTCAATAAAATCGAATTTTCTATGAAATGTTTAGAAATATTCGAGCAATCCAAATGCAAGTTGGCAAAATAAATACAGATCATAAAGCCTTATAATAGAGCTATTGACCAACGTAATCGGAGAATTTTAGATTTTTGCCGTCCAAAATCTGTGGGCTATAGCACAGTTGATTTTCAATAAAATCGAATTTTCTATGAAATGTTTAGAAATATTCGAGCAATCCAAATGCAAGTTGGCAAAATAAATACAGATCATAAAGCCTTATAATAGAGCTATTGACCAACGTAATCGGAGAATTTTAGATTTTTGCCGTCCAAAATCTGTGGGCTATAGCACAGTTGATTTTCAATAAAATCGAATTTTCTATGAAATGTTTAGAAATATTCGAGCAATCCAAATGCAAGTTGGCAAAATAAATACAGATCATGAAGCCTATTGATAGAGCTACTGACCAACGTAGTCGGAGCATTTTAGGTTTTTGCCGTCCAAAATCTGTGGGCTATAGCACAGTTGATTTTCAATAAAATCGAATTTTCTATGAAATGGTTAGAAATATTCGAGCAATCCAAATGCAAGTTAGCAAAATAGATACAGATCCTAAAGCCTATTGATAGAGCTATTGACCAACGTAGTCGGAGCATTTTAGATTTATGCCGTCCAAAATCTGTGGGCTATAGCACAGTTGATTTTCAAATAAATCAAATTTTCTATGAAATGGTTTAATCCAAATGAAAGTTGGCAAAATAAATCCAGATCCTAAAGCCTATTGATAGAGCTACTGACCAACGTAGTCGGAGCATTTTAGGTTTTTGCCGTCCAAAATCTGTGGGCTATAAGGACAGTTGATTTTCAATAAAATCGAATTTTCTATGAAATGTTTAGAAATATTCGAGCAATCCAAATGCAAGTTGGCAAAATAAATACAGATCATGAAGCCTATTTATAGAGCTATTGACCAACGTAATCGGAGCATTTTAGATTATTGCCGTCCAAAATCTGTGGGCTATAGCACAGTTGATTTTCAATAAAATCGAATTTTCTATGAAATGTTTAGAAATATTCGAGCAATCCAAATGCAAGTTGGCAAAATAAATACAGATCATGAAGCCTATTGATAGAGCTACTGACCAACGTAGTCGGAGCATTTTAGGTTTTTGCCGTCCAAAATCTGTGGGCTATAGCACAGTTGATTTTCAAATAAATCGAATTTTCTATGAAATGTTTAGAAATATTCGAGCAATCCAAATGCAAGTTGGCAAAATAAATACAGATCATGAAGCCTATTGATAGAGCTATTGACCAACGTAGTCGGAGCATTTTAGGTTTTTGCCGTCCAAAATCTGTGGGCTATAGCACAGTTGATTTTCAAATAAATCGAATTTTCTATGAAATGTTTAGAAATATTCGAGCAATCCAAATGCAAGTTGGCAAAATAAATACAGATCCTGAAGCCTATTGATAGAGCTATTGACCAACGTAATCGGATCATTTTAGATTTTTGCCGTCCAAAATCTGTGGGCTATAGCACAGTTGATTTTCAATGAAATCGATTTTTCTATGAAATGTTTAGAAATATTCGAGCAATCCAAATGAAAGTTGGCAAAATAAATACAGATCATAAAGCCTATTGATAGAGCTATTGACCAACGTAATCGGAGCATTTTAGATTATTGCCGTCCAAAATCTGTGGGCTATAGCACAGTTGATTTTCAATGAAATCGATTTTTCTATGAAATGTTTAGAAATATTCGAGCAATCCAAATGAAAGTTGGCAAAATAAATACAGATCATGAAGCCTATTGATAGAGCTATTGACCAACGTAGTCGGAGCATTTTAGATTTTTGCCGTCCAAAATCTGTGGGCTATAGCACAGTTGATTTTCAAATAAATCGAATTTTCTATGAAATGTTTAGAAATATTCGAGCAATCCAAATGAAAGTTGGCAAAATAAATACAGATCCTGAAGCCTATTGATAGAGCTACTGACCAACGTAGTCGGAGCATTTTAGGTTTTTGCCGTCCAAAATCTGTGGGCTATAGCACAGTTGATTTTCAATCAAATCGAATTTTCTAGGAAATGGTTAGAAATATTCGAGCAATCCAAATGATAGTTGGCAAAATAAATACAGATCCTGAAGCCTATTGATAGAGCTATTGACCAACGTAGTCGGAGCATTTTAGATTTTTGCCGTCCAAAATCTGTGGGCTGTAGCACAGTTGATTTTCAATAAAATCGAATTTTCTATGAAATGTTTAGAAATATTCGAGCAATCCAAATGCAAGTTGGCAAAATAAATACAGATCATAAAGCCTTATAATAGAGCTATTGACCAACGTAATCAGGGCATTTTAGATTTTTGCCGTCCAAAATCTGTGGGCTATAGCACAGTTGATTTTCAATAAAATCTAATTTTCTATGAAATGTTTAGAAATATTCGAGCAATCCAAATGAAAGTTGGCAAAATAAATACAGATCATGAAGCCTATTGATAGAGCTATTGACCAACGTAGTCGGAGCATTTTAGGTTTTTGCCGTCCAAAATCTGTGGGCTATAGCACAGTTGATTTTCAATCAAATCGAATTTTCTATGAAATGTTTAGAAATATTCGAGCAATCCAAATGCAAGTTGGCAAAATAAATACAGATCATGAAGCCTATTGATAGAGCTATTGACCAACGTAATCAGGGCATTTTAGATTTTTGCCGTCCAAAATCTGTGGGCTATAGCACAGTTGATTTTCAATAAAATCTAATTTTCTATGAAATGTTTAGAAATATTCGAGCAATCCAAATGCAAGTTGGCAAAATAAATACAGATCATAAAGCCTTATAATAGAGCTATTGACCAACGTAATCGGAGAATTTTAGGTTTTTGCCGTCCAAAATCTGTGGGCTATAGCACAGTTGATTTTCAATAAAATCGAATTTTCTATGAAATGTTTAGAAATATTCGAGCAATCCAAATGCAAGTTGGCAAAATAAATACAGATCCTGAAGCCTATTGATAGAGCTATTGACCAACGTAATCGGAGCATTTTAGATTATTGCCGTCCAAAATCTGTGGGCTATAGCACAGTTGATTTTCAATAAAATCGAATTTTCTATGAAATGTTTAGAAATATTCGAGCAATCCAAATGAAAGTTGGCAAAATAAATACAGATCATGAAGCCTATTGATAGAGCATTTTAGATTTTTGCCGTCCAAAATCTGTGGGCTATAGCACAGTTGATTTTCAAATAAATCGAATTTTCTATGAAATGTTTAGAAATATTCGAGCAATCCAAATGAAAGTTGGCAAAATAAATACAGATCCTGAAGCCTATTGATAGAGGTACTGACCAACGTAGTCGGAGCATTTTAGGTTTTTGCCGTCCAAAATCTGTGGGCTATAGCACAGTTGATTTTCAATAAAATCGAATTTTCTATGAAATGTTTAGAAATATTCGAGCAATCCAAATGCAAGTTGGCAAAATAAATACAGATCATAAAGCCTTATAATAGAGCTATTGACCAACGTAATCGGAGAATTTTAGATTTTTGCCGTCCAAAATCTGTGGGCTATAGCACAGTTGATTTTCAATAAAATCGAATTTTCTATGAAATGTTTAGAAATATTCGAGCAATCCAAATGCAAGTTGGCAAAATAAATACAGATCATGAAGCCTATTGATAGAGCTATTGACCAACGTAATCAGGGCATTTTAGATTTTTGCCGTCCAAAATCTGTGGGCTATAGCACAGTTGATTTTCAATAAAATCGAATTTTCTATGAAATGTTTAGAAATATTCGAGCAATCTAAATGCAAGTTGGCAAAATAAATACAGATCATAAAGCCTTATAATAGAGCTATTGACCAACGTTATCGGAGAATTTTAGATTTTTGCCGTCCAAAATCTGTGGGCTATAGCACAGTTGATTTTCAATAAAATCGAATTTTCTATGAAATGTTTAGAAATATTCGAGCAATCCAAATGCAAGTTGGCAAAATAAATACAGATCCTGAAGCCTATTGATAGAGCTATTGACCAACGTAATCGGAGCATTTTAGATTATTGCCGTCCAAAATCTGTGGGCTATAGCACAGTTGATTTTCAAATAAATCGAATTTTCTATGAAATGTTTAGAAATATTCGAGCAATCCAAATGAAAGTTGGCAAAATAAATACAGATCCTGAAGCCTATTGATAGAGCTACTGACCAACGTAGTCGGAGCATTTTAGGTTTTTGCCGTCCAAAATCTGTGGGCTATAGCACAGTTGATTTTCAATAAAATCGAATTTTCTATGAAATGTTTAGAAATATTCGAGCAATCCAAATGCAAGTTGGCAAAATAAATACAGATCATGAAGCCTATTGATAGAGTTATTGACCAACGTAATCAGGGCATTTTAGATTTTTGCCGTCCAAAATCTGTGGGCTATAGCACAGTTGATTTTCAATAAAATCGAATTTTCTATGAAATGTTTAGAAATATTCGAGCAATCTAAATGCAAGTTGGCAAAATAAATACAGATCATAAAGCCTTATAATAGAGCTATTGACCAACGTAATCGGAGAATTTTAGATTTTTGCCGTCCAAAATCTGTGGGCTATAGCACAGTTGATTTTCAATAATATCGAATTTTCTATGAAATGTTTAGAAATATTCGAGCAATCTAAATGCAAGTTGGCAAAATAAATACAGATCATAAAGCCTTATAATAGAGCTATTGACCAACGTAATCGGAGAATTTTAGATTTTTGCCGTCCAAAATCTGTGGGCTATAGCACAGTTGATTTTCAATAAAATCGAATTTTCTATGAAATGTTTAGAAATATTCGAGCAATCCAAATGCAAGTTGGCAAAATAAATACAGATCATGAAGCCTATTGATAGAGTTATTGACCAACGTAATCAGGGCATTTTAGATTTTTGCCGTCCAAAATCTGTGGGCTATAGCACAGTTGATTTTCAATAAAATCGAATTTTCTATGAAATGTTTAGAAATATTCGAGCAATCTAAATGCAAGTTGGCAAAATAAATACAGATCATAAAGCCTTATAATAGAGCTATTGACCAACGTAATCGGAGAATTTTAGATTTTTGCCGTCCAAAATCTGTGGGCTATAGCACAGTTGATTTTCAATAAAATCGAATTTTCTATGAAATGTTTAGAAATATTCGAGCAATCCAAATGCAAGTTGGCAAAATAAATACAGATCCTGAAGCCTATTGATAGAGCTATTGACCAACGTAATCGGAGCATTTTAGATTATTGCCGTCCAAAATCTGTGGGCTATAGCACAGTTGATTTTCAAATAAATCGAATTTTCTATGAAATGTTTAGAAATATTCGAGCAATCCAAATGAAAGTTGGCAAAATAAATACAGATCCTGAAGCCTATTGATAGAGCTACTGACCAACGTAGTCGGAGCATTTTAGGTTTTTGCCGTCCAAAATCTGTGGGCTATAGCACAGTTGATTTTCAATCAAATCGAATTTTCTATGAAATGGTTAGAAATATTCGAGCAATCCAAATGAAAGTTGGCAAAATAAATACAGATCCTAAAGCCTATTGATAGAGCTATTGACCAACGTAATCAGGGCATTTTAGATTTTTGCCGTCTAAAATCTGTGGGCTATAGCACAGTTGATTTTCAATAAAATCGAATTTTCTATGAAATGTTTAGAAATATTCGAGCAATCCAAATGCAAGTTGGCAAAATAAATACAGATCATAAAGCCTTATTATAGAGCTATTGACCAACGTAATCGGAGAATTTTAGATTTTTGCCGTCCAAAATCTGTGGGCTATAGCACAGTTGATTTTCAATAAAATCGAATTTTCTATGAAATGTTTAGAAATATTCGAGCAATCCAAATGCAAGTTGGCAAAATAAATACAGATCATGAAGCCTATTGATAGAGCTACTGACCAACGTAGTCGGAGCATTTTAGGTTTTTGCCGTCCAAAATCTGTGGGCTATAGCACAGTTGATTTTCAAATAAATCGAATTTTCTATGAAATGTTTAGAAATATTCGAGCAATCCAAATGCAAGTTGGCAAAATAAATACAGATCCTGAAGCCTATTGATAGAGCTATTGACCAACGTAATCGGATCATTTTAGATTTTTGCCGTCCAAAATCTGTGGGCTATAGTACAGTTGATTTTCAATAAAATCGAATTTTCTATGAAATGGTTAGAAATATTCGAGCAATCCAAATGCAAGTTGGCAAAATAAATACAGATCCTAAAGCCTATTGATAGAGCTATTGACTAACGTAATCGGATCATTTTAGATTTTTGCCGTCCAAAATCTGTGGGCTATAGCACAGTTGATTTTCAATAAAATCGAATTTTCTATGAAATGGTTAGAAATATTCGAGCAATCCAAATGCAAGTTGGCAAAATAAATACAGATCCTAAAGCCTATTGATAGAGCTATTGACCAACATAATCGGAGCATTTTAGATTTATGCCGTCCAAAATCTGTGGGCTATAGCACAGTTGATTTTCAAATAAATCGAATTTTCTATGAAATGTTTAGAAATATTCGAGCAATCCAAATGCAAGTTGGCAAAATAAATACAGATCATGAAGCCTATTGATAGAGCTATTGACCAACGTAATCGGAGCATTTTAGATTATTGCCGTCCAAAATCTGTGGGCTATATATAGCACAGTTGATTTTCAATAAAATCGAATTTTCTATGAAATATTTAGAAATATTCGAGCAATCCAAATGAAAGTTGGCAAAATAAATACAGATCATGAAGCCTATTGATAGAGCTATTGACCAACGTAGTCGGAGCATTTTAGATTTTTGCCGTCCAAAATCTGTGGGCTATAGCACAGTTGATTTTCAAATAAATCGAATTTTCTATGAAATGTTTAGAAATATTCGAGCAATCCAAATGAAAGTTGGCAAAATAAATACAGATCCTAAAGCCTATTGATAGAGCTACTGACCAACGTAGTCGGAGCATTTTAGGTTTTTGCCGTCCAAAATCTGTGGGCTATAGCACAGTTGATTTTCAATAAAATCGAATTTTCTATGAAATGGTTAGAAATATTCGAGCAATCCAAATGCAAGTTGGCAAAATAAATACAGATCCTAAAGCCTATTGATAGAGCTATTGACCAACGTAATCGGAGCATTTTAGATTTATGCCGTCCAAAATCTGTGGGCTATAGCACAGTTGATTTTCAATAAAATCGAATTTTCTATGAAATGTTTAGAAATATTCGAGCAATCCAAATGAAAGTTGGCAAAATAAATACAGATCATGAAGCCTATTGATAGAGCTATTGACCAACGTAGTCGGAGCATTTTAGATTTTTGCCGTCCAAAATCTGTGGGCTATAGCACAGTTGATTTTCAATAAAATCGAATTTTCTATGAAATGATTAGAAATATTCGAGCAATCCAAATGCAAGTTGGCAAAATAAATACAGATCCTAAAGCCTATTGATAGAGCTATTGACCAACGTAATCGGAGCATTTTAGATTTATGCCGTCCAAAATCTGTGGGCTATAGCACAGTTGATTTTCAATAAAATCGAATTTTCTATGAAATGGTTAGAAATATTCAAGCAATCCAAATGCAAGTTGGCAAAATAAATACAGATCCTAAAGCCTATTGATAGAGCTATTGACCAACGTAATCGGAGCATTTTAGATTTTTGCCGTTCAAAATCTGTGGGCTTTAGCACAGTTGATTTTCAATAAAATCGAATTTTCTATGAAATGGTTAGAAATATTCGAGCAATCCAAATGCAAGTTGGCAAAATAAATACAGATCCTAAAGCCTATTGATAGAGCTATTGACCTACGTAATCGGAGCATTTTAGATTTATGCCGTCCAAAATCTGTGGGCTATAGCACAGTTGATTTTCAATAAAATCGAATTTTCTATGAAATGTTTAGAAATATTCGAGCAATCCAAATGAAAGTTGGCAAAATAAATACAGATCATGAAGCCTATTGATAGAGCTATTGACCAACGTAGTCGGAGCATTTTAGATTTTTGCCGTCCAAAATCTGTGGGCTATAGCACAGTTGATTTTCAATAAAATCGAATTTTCTATGAAATGTTTAGAAATATTCGAGCAATCCAAATGAAAGTCGGCAAAATAAATACAGATCCTGAAGCCTATTGATAGAGCTACTGACCAACGTAGTCGGAGCATTTTAGGTTTTTGCCGTCCAAAATCTGTGGGCTATAGCACAGTTGATTTTCAATAAAATCGAATTTTCTATGAAATGGTTAGAAATATTCGAGCAATCCAAATGCAAGTTGGCAAAATAAATACAGATCCTAAAGCCTATTGATAGAGCTATTGACCAACGTAATCGGAGCATTTTAGATTTTTGCCGTCCAAAATCTGTGGGCTATAGCACAGTTGATTTTCAATAAAATCGAATTTTCTATGAAATGGTTAGAAATATTCGAGCAATCCAAATGCAAGTTGGCAAAATAAATACAGATCCTAAAGCCTATTGATAGAGCTATTGACCAACGTAATCGGAGCATTTTAGATTTATGCCGTCCAAAATCTGTGGGCTATAGCACAGTTGATTTTCAATAAAATCGAATTTTCTATGAAATGTTTAGAAATATTCGAGCAATCCAAATGAAAGTCGGCAAAATAAATACAGATCCTGAAGCCTATTGATAGAGCTACTGACCAACGTAGTCGGAGCATTTTAGGTTTTTGCCGTCCAAAATCTGTGGGCTATAGCACAGTTGATTTTCAATAAAATCGAATTTTCTATGAAATGTTTAGAAATATTCGAGCAATCCAAATGCAATTTGGCAAAATAAATACAGATCATGAAGCCTATTGATAGAGCTATTGACCAACGTAATCGGATCATTTTATATTTTTGCCGTCCAAAATCTGTGGGCTATAGCACAGTTGATTTTCAATAAAATCGAATTTTCTATGAAATGGTTAGAAATATTCGAGCAATCCAAATGCAAGTTGGCAAAATAAATACAGATCCTAAAGCCTATTGATAGAGCTATTGACCAACGTAATCGGAGCATTTTAGATTATTGCCGTCCAAAATCTGTGGGCTATAGCACAGTTGATTTTCAAATAAATCGAATTTTCTATGAAATGTTTAGAAATATTCGAGCAATCCAAATGCAAGTTGGCAAAATAAATACAGATCATAAAGCCTTATAATAGAGCTATTGACCAACGTAATCGGAGAATTTTAGATTTTTGCCGTCCAAAATCTGTGGGCTATAGCACAGTTGATTTTCAATAAAATCGAATTTTCTATGAAATGTTTAGAAATATTCGAGCAATCCAAATGCAAGTTGGCAAAATAAATACAGATCCTGAAGCCTATTGATAGAGCTATTGACCAACGTAATCGGAGCATTTTAGATTATTGCCGTCCAAAATCTGTGGGCTATAGCACAGTTGATTTTCAAATAAATCGAATTTTCTATGAAATGTTTAGAAATATTCGAGCAATCCAAATGAAAGTTGGCAAAATAAATACAGATCCTGAAGCCTATTGATAGAGCTACTGACCAACGTAGTCGGAGCATTTTAGGTTTTTGCCGTCCAAAATCTGTGGGCTATAGCACAGTTGATTTTCAATCAAATCGAATTTTCTATGAAATGGTTAGAAATATTCGAGCAATCCAAATGAAAGTTGGCAAAATAAATACAGATCCTGAAGCCTATTGATAGAGCTATTGACCAACGTAGTCGGAGCATTTTAGATTTTTGCCGTCCAAAATCTGTGGGCTATAGCACAGTTGATTTTCAATAAAATCGAATTTTCTATGAAATGTTTAGAAATATTCGAGCAATCCAAATGAAAGTTGGCAAAATAAATACAGATCCTGAAGCCTATTGATAGAGCTATTGACCAACGTAGTCGGAGCATTTTAGATTTTTGCCGTCCAAAATCTGTGGGCACAGTTGCACAGTTGATTTTCAATAAAATCGAAATTTCTATGAAATGTTTAGAAATATTCGAGCAATCCAAATGCAAGTTGGCAAAATAAATACAGATCCTGAAGCCTATTGATAGAGCTATTGACCAACGTAATCGGAGCATTTTAGATTATTGCCGTCCAAAATCTGTGGGCTATAGCACAGTTGATTTTCAAATAAATCGAATTTTCTATGAAATGTTTAGAAATATTCGAGCAATCCAAATGAAAGTTGGCAAAATAAATACAGATCCTGAAGCCTATTGATAGAGCTACTGACCAACGTAGTCGGAGCATTTTAGGTTTTTGCCGTCCAAAATCTGTGGGCTATAGCACAGTTGATTTTCAATAAAATCGAATTTTCTATGAAATGGTTAGAAATATTCGAGCAATCCAAATGCAAGTTGGCAAAATAAATACAGATCCTAAAGCCTATTGATAGAGCTATTGACCAACGTAATCGGAGCATTTTAGATTTTTGCCGTCCAAAATCTGTGGGCTATAGCACAGTTGATTTTCAATAAAATCGAATTTTCTATGAAATGTTTAGAAATATTCGAGTAATCCAAATGAAAGTCGGCAAAATAAATACAGATCCTGAAGCCTATTGATAGAGCTACTGACCAACGTAGTCGGAGCATTTTAGGTTTTTGCCGTCCAAAATCTGTGGGCTATAGCACAGTTGATTTTCAATAAAATCGAATTTTCTATGAAATGGTTAGAAATATTCGAGCAATCCAAATGCAAGTTGGCAAAATAAATACAGATCCTAAAGCCTATTGATAGAGCTATTGACCAACGTAATCGGAGCATTTTAGATTTATGCCGTCCAAAATCTGTGGGCTATAGGACAGTTGATTTTCAATAAAATCGAATTTTCTATGAAATGTTTAGAAATATTCGAGCAATCCAAATGAAAGTCGGCAAAATAAATACAGATCCTGAAGCCTATTGATAGAGCTACTGACCAACGTAGTCGGAGCATTTTAGGTTTTTGCCGTCCAAAATCTGTGGGCTATAGCACAGTTGATTTTCAATAAAATCGAATTTTCTATGAAATGTTTAGAAATAATTGAGCAATCCAAATGCAAGTTGGCAAAATAAATACAGATCATGAAGCCTATTGATAGAGCTATTGACCAACGTAATCGGATCATTTTATATTTTTGCCGTCCAAAATCTGTGGGCTATAGCACAGTTGATTTTCAAATAAATCGAATTTTCTATGAAATGTTTAGAAATATTCGAGCAATCCAAATGCAAGTTGGCAAAATAAATACAGATCATAAAGCCTTATAATAGAGCTATTGACCAACGTAATCGGAGAATTTAAGATTTTTGCCGTCCAAAATCTGTGGGCTATAGCACAGTTGATTTTCAATAAAATCGAATTTTCTATGAAATGTTTAGAAATATTCGAGCAATCCAAATGCAAGTTGGCAAAATAAATACAGATCCTGAAGCCTATTGATAGAGCTATTGACCAACGTAATCGGAGCATTTTAGATTATTGCCGTCCAAAATCTGTGGGCTATAGCACAGTTGATTTTCAAATAAATCGAATTTTCTATGAAATGTTTAGAAATATTCGAGCAATCCAAATGAAAGTTGGCAAAATAAATACAGATCCTGAAGCCTATTGATAGAGCTACTGACCAACGTAGTCGGAGCATTTTAGGTTTTTGCCGTCCAAAATCTGTGGGCTATAGCACAGTTGATTTTCAATCAAATCGAATTTTCTATGAAATGGTTAGAAATATTCGAGCAATCCAAATGAAAGTTGGCAAAATAAATACAGATCCTGAAGCCTATTGATAGAGCTATTGACCAACGTAGTCGGAGCATTTTAGATTTTTGCCGTCCAAAATCTGTGGGCTATAGCACAGTTGATTTTCAATAAAATCGAATTTTCTATGAAATGTTTAGAAATATTCGAGCAATCCAAATGAAAGTTGGCAAAATAAATACAGATCCTGAAGCCTATTGATAGAGCTATTGACCAACGTAGTCGGAGCATTTTAGATTTTTGCCGTCCAAAATCTGTGGGCACAGTTGCACAGTTGATTTTCAATAAAATCGAAATTTCTATGAAATGTTTAGAAATATTCGAGCAATCCAAATGCAAGTTGGCAAAATAAATACAGATCCTGAAGCCTATTGATAGAGCTATTGACCAACGTAATCGGAGCATTTTAGATTATTGCCGTCCAAAATCTGTGGGCTATAGCACAGTTGATTTTCAAATAAATCGAATTTTCTATGAAATGTTTAGAAATATTCGAGCAATCCAAATGCAAGTTGGCAAAATAAATACAGATCCTGAAGCCTATTGATAGAGCTACTGACCAACGTAGTCGGAGCATTTTAGGTTTTTGCCGTCCAAAATCTGTGGGCTATAGCACAGTTGATTTTCAATAAAATCGAATTTTCTATGAAATGGTTAGAAATATTCGAGCAATCCAAATGCAAGTTGGCAAAATAAATACAGATCCTAAAGCCTATTGATAGAGCTATTGACCAACGTAATCGGAGCATTTTAGATTTTTGCCGTCCAAAATCTGTGGGCTATAGCACAGTTGATTTTCAATAAAATCGAATTTTCTATGAAATGTTTAGAAATATTCGAGCAATCCAAATGAAAGTCGGCAAAATAAATACAGATCCTGAAGCCTATTGATAGAGCTACTGACCAACGTAGTCGGAGCATTTTAGGTTTTTGCCGTCCAAAATCTGTGGGCTATAGCACAGTTGATTTTCAATAAAATCGAATTTTCTATGAAATGGTTAGAAATATTCGAGCAATCCAAATGCAAGTTGGCAAAATAAATACAGATCCTAAAGCCTATTGATAGAGCTATTGACCAACGTAATCGGAGCATTTTAGATTTATGCCGTCCAAAATCTGTGGGCTATAGCACAGTTGATTTTCAATAAAATCGAATTTTCTATGAAATGTTTAGAAATATTCGAGCAATCCAAATGAAAGTCGGCAAAATAAATACAGATCCTGAAGCCTATTGATAGAGCTACTGACCAACGTAGTCGGAGCATTTTAGGTTTTTGCCGTCCAAAATCTGTGGGCTATAGCACAGTTGATTTTCAATAAAATCGAATTTTCTATGAAATGTTTAGAAATATTCGAGCAATCCAAATGCAAGTTGGCAAAATAAATACAGATCATGAAGCCTATTGATAGAGCTACTGACCAACGTAGTCGGAGCATTTTAGGTTTTTGCCGTCCAAAATCTGTGGGCTATAGCACAGTTGATTTTCAATAAAATCGAATTTTCTATGAAATGTTTAGAAATATTCGAGCAATCCAAATGAAAGTCGGCAAAATAAATACAGATCCTGAAGCCTATTGATAGAGCTACTGACCAACGTAGTCGGAGCATTTTAGGTTTTTGCCGTCCAAAATCTGTGGGCTATAGCACAGTTGATTTTCAATAAAATCGAATTTTCTATGAAATGGTTAGAAATATTCGAGCAATCCAAATGCAAGTTGGCAAAATAAATACAGATCCTAAAGCCTATTGATAGAGCTATTGACCAACGTAATCGGAGCATTTTAGATTTTTGCCGTCCAAAATCTGTGGGCTATAGCACAGTTGATTTTCAATAAAATCGAATTTTCTATGAAATGGTTAGAAATATTCGAGCAATCCAAATGCAAGTTGGCAAAATAAATACAGATCCTAAAGCCTATTGATAGAGCTATTGACCAACGTAATCGGAGCATTTTAGATTTATGCCGTCCAAAATCTGTGGGCTATAGCACAGTTGATTTTCAATAAAATCGAATTTTCTATGAAATGTTTAGAAATATTCGAGCAATCCAAATGAAAGTCGGCAAAATAAATACAGATCCTGAAGCCTATTGATAGAGCTACTGACCAACGTAGTCGGAGCATTTTAGGTTTTTGCCGTCCAAAATCTGTGGGCTATAGCACAGTTGATTTTCAATAAAATCGAATTTTCTATGAAATGTTTAGAAATATTCGAGCAATCCAAATGCAAGTTGGCAAAATAAATACAGATCATGAAGCCTATTGATAGAGCTATTGACCAACGTAATCGGATCATTTTATATTTTTGCCGTCCAAAATCTGTGGGCTATAGCACAGTTGATTTTCAATAAAATCGAATTTTCTATGAAATGGTTAGAAATATTCGAGCAATCCAAATGCAAGTTGGCAAAATAAATACAGATCCTAAAGCCTATTGATAGAGCTATTGACCAACGTAATCGGAGCATTTTAGATTTATGCCGTCCAAAATCTGTGGGCTATAGCACAGTTGATTTTCAAATAAATCGAATTTTCTATGAAATGTTTAGAAATATTCGAGCAATCCAAATGCAAGTTGGCAAAATAAATACAGATCATAAAGCCTTATAATAGAGCTATTGACCAACGTAATCGGAGAATTTTAGATTTTTGCCGTCCAAAATCTGTGGGCTATAGCACAGTTGATTTTCAATAAAATCGAATTTTCTATGAAATGTTTAGAAATATTCGAGCAATCCAAATGCAAGTTGGCAAAATAAATACAGATCCTGAAGCCTATTGATAGAGCTATTGACCAACGTAATCGGAGCATTTTAGATTATTGCCGTCCAAAATCTGTGGGCTTATAGCACAGTTGATTTTCAAATAAATCGAATTTTCTATGAAATGTTTAGAAATATTCGAGCAATCCAAATGAAAGTTGGCAAAATAAATACAGATCCTGAAGCCTATTGATAAAGCTACTGACCAACGTAGTCGGAGCATTTTAGGTTTTTGCCGTCCAAAATCTGTGGGCTATAGCACAGTTGATTTTCAATCAAATCGAATTTTCTATGAAATGGTTAGAAATATTCGAGCAATCCAAATGAAAGTTGGCAAAATAAATACAGATCCTGAAGCCTATTGATAGAGCTATTGACCAACGTAGTCGGAGCATTTTAGATTTTTGCCGTCCAAAATCTGTGGGCACAGTTGCACAGTTGATTTTCAATGAAATCGAATTTTCTATGAAATGTTTAGAAATATTCGAGCAATCCAAATGCAAGTTGGCAAAATAAATACAGATCCTGAAGCCTATTGATAGAGCTATTGACCAACGTAATCGGAGCATTTTAGATTATTGCCGTCCAAAATCTGTGGGCTATAGCACAGTTGATTTTCAATAAAATCGAATTTTCTATGAAATGTTTAGAAATATTCGAGCAATCCAAATGCAAGTTGGCAAAATAAATACAGATCATGAAGCCTATTGATAGAGCTATTGACCAACGTAATCAGGGCATTTTAGATTTTTGCCGTCTAAAATCTGTGGGCTATAGCACAGTTGATTTTCAATAAAATCGAATTTTCTATGAAATGTTTAGAAATATTCGAGCAATCCAAATGCAAGTTGGCAAAATAAATACAGATCATAAAGCCTTATAATAGAGCTATTGACCAACGTAATCGGAGAATTTTAGATTTTTGCCGTCCAAAATCTGTGGGCTATAGCACAGTTGATTTTCAATAAAATCGAATTTTCTATGAAATGTTTAGAAATATTCGAGCAATCCAAATGCAAGTTGGCAAAATAAATACAGATCATGAAGCCTATTGATAGAGCTACTGACCAACGTAGTCGGAGCATTTTAGGTTTTTGCCGTCCAAAATCTGTGGGCTATAGCACAGTTGATTTTCAATGAAATCGAATTTTCTATGAAATGTTTAGAAATATTCGAGCAATCCAAATGCAAGTTGGCAAAATAAATACAGATCCTGAAGCCTATTGATAGAGCTATTGACCAACGTAATCGGATCATTTTAGATTTTTGCCGTCCAAAATCTGTGGGCTATAGTACAGTTGATTTTCAATAAAATCGAATTTTCTATGAAATGGTTAGAAATATTCGAGCAATCCAAATGCAAGTTGGCAAAATAAATACAGATCCTAAAGCCTATTGATAGAGCTATTGACTAACGTAATCGGATCATTTTAGATTTTTGCCGTCCAAAATCTGTGGGCTATAGCACAGTTGATTTTCAATAAAATCGAATTTTCTATGAAATGGTTAGAAATATTCGAGCAATCCAAATGCAAGTTGGCCAAATAAATACAGATCCTAAAGCCTATTGATAGAGCTATTGACCAACGTAATCGGAGCATTTTAGATTTATGCCGTCCAAAATCTGTGGGCTATAGCACAGTTGATTTTCAAATAAATCGAATTTTCTATGAAATGTTTAGAAATATTCGAGCAATCCAAATGCAAGTTGGCAAAATAAATACAGATCATGAAGCCTATTGATAGAGCTATTGACCAACGTAATCGGAGCATTTTAGATTATTGCCGTCCAAAATCTGTGGGCTATATATAGCACAGTTGATTTTCAATAAAATCGAATTTTCTATGAAATGTTTAGAAATATTCGAGCAATCCAAATGAAAGTTGGCAAAATAAATACAGATCATAAAGCCTTATAATAGAGCTATTGACCAACGTAGTCGGAGCATTTTAGATTTTTGCCGTCCAAAATCTGTGGGCTATAGCACAGTTGATTTTCAAATAAATCGAATTTTCTATGAAATGTTTAGAAATATTCGAGCAATCCAAATGAAAGTTGGCAAAATAAATACAGATCCTAAAGCCTATTGATAGAGCTACTGACCAACGAGTCGGAGCATTTCAGGTTTTTGCCGTCCAAAATCTGTGGGCTATAGCACAGTTGATTTTCAATAAAATCGAATTTTCTATGAAATGTTTAGAAATATTCGAGCAATCCAAATGAAAGTTGGCAAAATAAATACAGATCCTGAAGCCTATTGATAGAGCTATTGACCAACGTAGTCGGAGCATTTTAGATTTTTGCCGTCCAAAATCTGTGGGCTATAGCACAGTTGATTTTCAATAAAATCGAATTTTCTATGAAATGGTTAGAAATATTCGAGCAATCCAAATGCAAGTTGGCAAAATAAATACAGATCCTAAAGCCTATTGATAGAGCTATTGACCAACGTAATCGGAGCATTTTAGATTTTTGCCGTCCAAAATCTGTGGGCTATAGCACAGTTGATTTTCAATAAAATCGAATTTTCTATGAAATGGTTAGAAATATTCGAGCAATCCAAATGCAAGTTGGCAAAATAAATACAGATCCTAAAGCCTATTGATAGAGCTATTGACCAACGTAATCGGAGCATTTTAGATTTATGCCGTCCAAAATCTGTGGGCTATAGCACAGTTGATTTTCAATAAAATCGAATTTTCTATGAAATGTTTAGAAATATTCGAGCAATCCAAATGAAAGTTGGCAAAATAAATACAGATCATGAAGCCTATTGATAGAGCTATTGACCAACGTAGTCGGAGCATTTTAGATTTTTGCCGTCCAAAATCTGTGGGCTATAGCACAGTTGATTTTCAATAAAATCGAATTTTCTATGAAATGTTTAGAAATATTCGAGCAATCCAAATGCAAGTTGGCAAAATAAATACAGATCATGAAGCCTATTGATAGAGCTATTGACCAACGTAATCGGAGCATTTTAGATTATTGCCGTCCAAAATCTGTGGGCTATATATAGCACAGTTGATTTTCAATAAAATCGAATTTTCTATGAAATGTTTAGAAATATTCGAGCAATCCAAATGAAAGTTGGCAAAATAAATACAGATCATGAAGCCTATTGATAGAGCTATTGACCAACGTAGTCGGAGCATTATAGATTTTTGCCGTCCAAAATCTGTGGGCTATAGCACAGTTGATTTTCAATAAAATCGAATTTTCTATGAAATGTTTAGAAATATTCGAGCAATCCAAATGCAAGTTGGCAAAATAAATACAGGTCCTAAAGCCTATTGATAGAGCTATTGACCAACGTAATCGGAGCATTTTAGATTATTGCCGTCCAAAATCTGTGGGCTATAGCACAGTTGATTTTCAATAAAATCGAATTTTCTATGAAATGTTTAGAAATATTCGAGCAATCCAAATGCAAGTTGGCAAAATAAATACAGATCATGAAGCCTATTGATAGAGCTACTGACCAACGTAGTCGGAGCATTTTAGGTTTTTGCCGTCCAAAATCTGTGGGCTATAGCACAGTTGATTTTCAAATAAATCGAATTTTCTATGAAATGTTTAGAAATATTCGAGCAATCCAAATGCAAGTTGGCAAAATAAATACAGATCCTGAAGCCTATTGATAGAGCTATTGACCAACGTAATCGGATCATTTTAGATTTTTACCGTCCAAAATCTGTGGGCTATAGCACAGTTGATTTTCAATAAAATCGAATTTTCTATGAAATGTTTAGAAATATTCGAGCAATCCAAATGAAAGTTGGCAAAATAAATACAGATCCTGAAGCCTATTGATAGAGCTATTGACCAACGTAGTCGGAGCATTTTAGATTTTTGCCGTCCAAAATCTGTGGGCTATAGCACAGTTGATTTTCAATAAAATCGAATTTTCTATGAAATGGTTAGAAATATTCGAGCAATCCAAATGCAAGTTGGCAAAATAAATACAGATCCTAAAGCCTATTGATAGAGCTATTGACCAACGTAATCGGAGCATTTTAGATTTTTGCCGTCCAAAATCTGTGGGCTATAGCACAGTTGATTTTCAATAAAATCGAATTTTCTATGAAATGGTTAGAAATATTCGAGCAATCCAAATGCAAGTTGGCAAAATAAATACAGATCCTAAAGCCTATTGATAGAGCTATTGACCAACGTAATCGGAGCATTTTAGATTTATGCCGTCCAAAATCTGTGGGCTATAGCACAGTTGATTTTCAATAAAATCGAATTTTCTATGAAATGTTTAGAAATATTCGAGCAATCCAAATGAAAGTTGGCAAAATAAATACAGATCATGAAGCCTATTGATAGAGCTATTGACCAACGTAGTCGGAGCATTTTAGATTTTTGCCGTCCAAAATCTGTGGGCTATAGCACAGTTGATTTTCAATAAAATCGAATTTTCTATGAAATGTTTAGAAATATTCGAGCAATCCAAATGCAAGTTGGCAAAATAAATACAGATCATGAAGCCTATTGATAGAGCTATTGACCAACGTAATCGGAGCATTTTAGATTATTGCCGTCCAAAATCTGTGGGCTATAGTGGCGTGATTGATGGGCAATACGTAGTTTTTTAATTTATTTTTAATAACCATGTTATTTTGTTAATTTTTAATTTTTATATTATTTCACCTCGTGCTGTACATTTTATTGTAAATGAGCTACTGCTCAAAATAGAATGTGTAAGCACGAGGTGGAAATTGTTTGAAAAAATTTAAGAGGTTTTTATGCCTAATGGAAGCAACTTCTTTTTTCTTTTTTTGTTTCGATTGCTTTGTTTCCATGTGTGCTTTTCCTCTTAATACTAAATTATTTATAAATACTATAAATAAATAAATAAATAAATAAATAAATAAACTATATATAGCACAGTTGATTTTCAATAAAATCGAATTTTCTATGAAATGGTTAGAAATATTCGAGCAATCCAAATGCAAGTTGGCAAAATAAATACAGATCCTAAAGCCTATTGATAGAGCTATTGACCAACGTAATCGGAGCATTTTAGATTTATGCCGTCCAAAATCTGTGGGCTATAGCACAGTTGATTTTCAATAAAATCGAATTTTCTATGAAATGTTTAGAAATATTCGAGCAATCCAAATGAAAGTTGGCAAAATAAATACAGATCATGAAGCCTATTGATAGAGCTATTGACCAACGTAGTCGGAGCATTTTAGATTTTTGCCGTCCAAAATCTGTGGGCTATAGCACAGTTGATTTTCAATAAAATCGAATTTTCTATGAAATGTTTAGAAATATTCGAGCAATCCAAATGCAAGTTGGCAAAATAAATACAGATCCTGAAGCCTATTGATAGAGCTATTGACCAACGTAGTCGGAGCATTTTAGATTTTTGCCGTCCAAAATCTGTGGGCTATAGCACAGTTGATTTTCAATAAAATCGAATTTTCTATGAAATGGTTAGAAATATTCGAGCAATCCAAATGAAAGTTGGCAAAATAAATACAGATCATGAAGCCTATTGATAGAGCTATTGACCAACGTAGTCGGAGCATTATAGATTTTTGCCGTCCAAAATCTGTGGGCTATAGCACAGTTGATTTTCAAATAAATCGAATTTTCTATGAAATGTTTAGAAATATTCGAGCAATCCAAATGCAAGTTGGCAAAATAAATACAGATCCTAAAGCCTATTGATAGAGCTATTGACCAACGTAATCGGAGCATTTTAGATTATTGCCGTCCAAAATCTGTGGGCTATAGCACAGTTGATTTTCAATAAAATCGAATTTTCTATGAAATGTTTAGAAATATTCGAGCAATCCAAATGCAAGTTGGCAAAATAAATACAGATCATGAAGCCTATTGATAGAGCTACTGACCAACGTAGTCGGAGCATTTTAGGTTTTTGCCGTCCAAAATCTGTGGGCTATAGCACAGTTGATTTTCAAATAAATCGAATTTTCTATGAAATGTTTAGAAATATTCGAGCAATCCAAATGCAAGTTGGCAAAATAAATACAGATCCTGAAGCCTATTGATAGAGCTATTGACCAACGTAATCGGATCATTTTAGATTTTTGCCGTCCAAAATCTGTGGGCTATAGCACAGTTGATTTTCAATAAAATCGAATTTTCTATGAAATGTTTAGAAATATTCGAGCAATCCAAATGAAAGTTGGCAAAATAAATACAGATCCTGAAGCCTATTGATAGAGCTATTGACCAACGTAGTCGGAGCATTTTAGATTTTTGCCGTCCAAAATCTGTGGGCTATAGCACAGTTGATTTTCAATAAAATCGAATTTTCTATGAAATGGTTAGAAATATTCGAGCAATCCAAATGCAAGTTGGCAAAATAAATACAGATCCTAAAGCCTATTGATAGAGCTATTGACCAACGTAATCGGAGCATTTTAGATTTTTGCCGTCCAAAATCTGTGGGCTATAGCACAGTTGATTTTCAATAAAATCGAATTTTCTATGAAATGGTTAGAAATATTCGAGCAATCCAAATGCAAGTTGGCAAAATAAATACAGATCCTAAAGCCTATTGATAGAGCTATTGACCAACGTAATCGGAGCATTTTAGATTTATGCCGTCCAAAATCTGTGGGCTATAGCACAGTTGATTTTCAATAAAATCGAATTTTCTATGAAATGTTTAGAAATATTCGAGCAATCCAAATGAAAGTTGGCAAAATAAATACAGATCATGAAGCCTATTGATAGAGCTATTGACCAACGTAGTCGGAGCATTTTAGATTTTTGCCGTCCAAAATCTGTGGGCTATAGCACAGTTGATTTTCAATAAAATCGAATTTTCTATGAAATGTTTAGAAATATTCGAGCAATCCAAATGCAAGTTGGCAAAATAAATACAGATCCTAAAGCCTATTGATAGAGCTATTGACCAACGTAATCGGAGCATTTTAGATTTATGCCGTCCAAAATCTGTGGGCTATAGCACAGTTGATTTTCAATAAAATCGAATTTTCTATGAAATGTTTAGAAATATTCGAGCAATCCAAATGAAAGTCGGCAAAATAAATACAGATCCTGAAGCCTATTGATAGAGCTACTGACCAACGTAGTCGGAGCATTTTAGGTTTTTGCCGTCCAAAATCTGTGGGCTATAGCACAGTTGATTTTCAATAAAATCGAATTTTCTATGAAATGTTTAGAAATATTCGAGCAATCCAAATGCAAGTTGGCAAAATAAATACAGATCATGAAGCCTATTGATAGAGCTATTGACCAACGTAATCGGAGCATTTTAGATTATTGCCGTCCAAAATCTGTGGGCTATATATAGCACAGTTGATTTTCAATAAAATCGAATTTTCTATGAAATGTTTAGAAATATTCGAGCAATCCAAATGAAAGTTGGCAAAATAAATACAGATCATGAAGCCTATTGATAGAGCTATTGACCAACGTAGTCGGAGCATTATAGATTTTTGCCGTCCAAAATCTGTGGGCTATAGCACAGTTGATTTTCAAATAAATCGAATTTTCTATGAAATGTTTAGAAATATTCGAGCAATCCAAATGCAAGTTGGCAAAATAAATACAGATCCTAAAGCCTATTGATAGAGCTATTGACCAACGTAATCGGAGCATTTTAGATTATTGCCGTCCAAAATCTGTGGGCTATAGCACAGTTGATTTTCAATAAAATCGAATTTTCTATGAAATGTTTAGAAATATTCAAGCAATCCAAATGCAAGTTGGCAAAATAAATACAGATCATGAAGCCTATTGATAGAGCTACTGACCAACGTAGTCGGAGCATTTTAGGTTTTTGCCGTCCAAAATCTGTGGGCTATAGCACAGTTGATTTTCAAATAAATCGAATTTTCTATGAAATGTTTAGAAATATTCGAGCAATCCAAATGCAAGTTGGCAAAATAAATACAGATCCTGAAGCCTATTGATAGAGCTATTGACCAACGTAATCGGATCATTTTAGATTTTTGCCGTCCAAAATCTGTGGGCTATAGCACAGTTGATTTTCAATAAAATCAAATTTTCTATGAAATGTTTAGAAATATTCGAGCAATCCAAATGCAAGTTGGCAAAATAAATACAGGTCCTGAAGCTTATTGATAGAGCTATTGACCAACGTAATCGGAGTATTTTAGGTTTTTGCCGTCCAAAATCTGTGGGCTATAGCACAGTTGATTTTCAATAAAATCGAATTTTCTATGAAATGGTTAGAAATATTCGAGCAATCCAAATGCAAGTTGGCAAAATAAATACAGATCCTAAAGCCTATTGATAGAGCTATTGACCAACGTAATCGGAGCATTTTAGATTTTTGCCGTCCAAAATCTGTGGGCTATAGCACAGTTGATTTTCAATAAAATCGAATTTTCTATGAAATGGTTAGAAATATTCGAGCAATCCAAATGCAAGTTGGCAAAATAAATACAGATCCTAAAGCCTATTGATAGAGCTATTGACCAACGTAATCGGAGCATTTTAGATTTATGCCGTCCAAAATCTGTGGGCTATAGCACAGTTGATTTTCAATAAAATCGAATTTTCTATGAAATGTTTAGAAATATTCGAGCAATCCAAATGAAAGTTGGCAAAATAAATACAGATCATGAAGCCTATTGATAGAGCTATTGACCAACGTAGTCGAAGCATTTTAGATTTTTGCCGTCCAAAATCTGTGGGCTATAGCACAGTAGATTTTCAATAAAATCGAATTTTCTATGAAATGGTTAGAAATATTCGAGCAATCCAAATGCAAGTTGGCAAAATAAATACAGATCCTGAAGCCTATTGATAGAGCTATTGACCAACGTAATCGGAGCATTTTAGATTTATGCCGTCCAAAATCTGTGGGCTATAGCACAGTTGATTTTCAATAAAATCGAATTTTCTATGAAATGGTTAGAAATATTCGAGCAATCCAAATGCAAGTTGGCAAAATAAATACAGATCCTAAAGCCTATTGATAGAGCTATTGACCAACGTAATCGGAGCATTTTAGATTTTTGCCGTCCAAAATCTGTGGGCTATAAGCACAGTTGATTTTCAATAAAATCGAATTTTCTATGAAATGGTTAGAAATATTCGAGCAATCCAAATGCAAGTTGGCAAAATAAATACAGATCCTAAAGCCTATTGATAGAGCTATTGACCAACGTAATCGGATCTATCTGTGGGCTATAGCACAGTTGCTTTTCAATAAAATCGAATTTTCTATGAAATGTTTAGAAATATTCGAGCAATCCAAATGAAAGTTGGCAAAATAAATACAGATCCTGAAGCCTATTGATAGAGCTATTGACCAACGTAGTCGGAGCATTTTAGATTTTTGCCGTCCAAAATCTGTGGGCTATAGCACAGTTGATTTTCAATAAAATCGAATTTTCTATGAAATGGTTAGAAATATTCGAGCAATCCAAATGCAAGTTGGCAAAATAAATACAGATCCTAAAGCCTATTGATAGAGCTATTGACCAACGTAATCGGAGCATTTTAGATTTTTGCCGTCCAAAATCTGTGGGCTATAAGCACAGTTGATTTTCAATAAAATCGAATTTTCTATGAAATGTTTAGAAATATTCGAGCAATCCAAATGCAAGTTGGCAAAATAAATACAGATCATGAAGCCTATTGATAAAGCTATTGACCAACGTAATCGGAGCATTTTAAATTATTGCCGTCCAAAATCTGTGGGCTATAGCACAGTTGATTTTCAATAAAATCAAATTTTCTATGAAATGTTTAGAAATATTCGAGCAATCCAAATGCAAGTTGGCAAAATAAATACAGGTCCTGAAGCCTATTGATAGAGCTATTGACCAACGTAATCGGAGCATTTTAGGTTTTTGCCGTCCAAAATCTGTGGGCTATAGCACAGTTGATTTTCAATAAAATCAAATTTTCTATGAAATGTTTAGAAATATTCGCGCAATCCAAATGCAAGTTGGCAAAATAAATACAAATCCTTAAGCCTATTGATAGAGCTATTGACCAACGTAATCGGAGCATTTTAAATTATTGCCGTTCAAAATCTGTGGGCTATAGCACAGTTGATTTTCATTAAAATCAAATTTTCTATGAAATGTTTAGAAATATTCGAGCAATCCAAATACAAGTTGGCTAAATAAATACAGATCCTGAAGCCTATTGATAGAGCTATTGACCAACGTAATCGGAGCATTTTAGATTTTTGCCGTCCAAAATCTGTGGGCTATATCACAGTTGATTTTCAATAAAATCAAATGTTTAGAAATATTCGAGCAATCCAAATACAAGTTGGCAAAATAAATACAGATCCTGAAGCCTATTGATAGAGCTATTGACCAACATAATCAGAGCATTTTAGATTATTGCCGTCCAAAATCTGTGGGCTATAGCACAGTAGATTTTCAATAAAATCGAATTTTCTATGAAATGTTTAGAAATATTCGAGCAATCTAAATGCAAGTTGGCAAAATAAATACAGATCCTAAAGCCTATTGATAGAACTATTTGTCAACGTAATCGGAGCATTTTAGATTTTTGCCGTCCAAAATCTGTGGGCTATGGCACAGTTGATTTTCAATAAAATCGAATTTTCTATGAAATGGTTAGAAATATTCTAGCAATCTAAATGCAAGTTGGCAAAATAAATACAGATCCTGAAGCCTATTGACAGAACTATTTACCAACGTAATCGGAGCATTTTAGATTTTTGCCGTCCAAAATCTGTGGGCTATAGCACAGTTGATTTTCAATAAAATCGAATTTTCTATGAAATGGTTAGAAATATTCGAGCAATCCAAATGCAAGTTGGCAAAATAAATACAGATCCTAAAGCCTATTGATAGAGCTATTGACCAACGTGATCGGATCATTTTAGATTATTGCCGTCCAAAATCTGTGGGCTATAGCACAGTTGATTTTCAAATAAATCAAATTTTCTATGAAATGGTTTAATCCAAATGAAAGTTGGCAAAATAAATCCAGATCCTAAAGCCTATTGATAGAGCTACTGACCAACGTAGTCGGATCTTTTTAGGTTTTTGCCGTCCCATATCTGTGGGCTATAAGCACAGTTGATTTTCAATAAAATCGAATTTTCTATGAAATGTTTAGAAATATTCGAGCAATCCAAATGCAAGTTGGCAAAATAAATACAGATCATGAAGCCTATTGATAGAGCTACTGACCAACGTAGTCGGAGCATTTTAGGTTTTTTCCGTCCAAAATCTGTGGGCTATAGCACAGTTGATTTTCAAATAAATCGAATTTTCTATGAAATGTTTAGAAATATTCGAGCAATCCAAATGCAAGTTGGCAAAATAAATACAGATCCTGAAGCCTATTGATAGAGCTATTGACCAACGTAATCGGATCATTTTAGATTTTTGCCGTCCAAAATCTGTGGGCTATAGCACAGTTGATTTTCAATGAAATCGATTTTTCTATGAAATGTTTAGAAATATTCGAGCAATCCAAATGAAAGTTGGCAAAATAAATACAGATCATGAAGCCTATTGATAGAGCTATTGACCAACGTAATCGGAGCATTTTAGATTATTGCCGTCCAAAATCTGTGGGCTATAGCACAGTTGATTTTCAATGAAATCGATTTTTCTATGAAATGTTTAGAAATATTCGAGCAATCCAAATGAAAGTTGGCAAAATAAATACAGATCCTGAAGCCTATTGATAGAGCTACTGACCAACGTAGTCGGAGCATTTTAGGTTTTTGCCGTCCAAAATCTGTGGGCTATAGCACAGTTGATTTTCAATCAAATCGAATTTTCTATGAAATGGTTAGAAATATTCGAGCAATCCAAATGATAGTTGGCAAAATAAATACAGATCCTGAAGCCTATTGATAGAGCTATTGACCAACGTATTCGGAGCATTTTAGGTTTTTGCCGTCCAAAATCTGTGGGCTATAGCACAGTTGATTTTCAATAAAATCGAATTTTCTATGAAATGGTTAAAAATATTCGAGCAATCCAAATGCAAGTTGGCAAAATAAATACAAATCCTAAAGCCTATTGATAGAGCTATTGACCAACGTAATCGGAGCATTTTAGATTTTTGCCGTCCAAAATCTGTGGGCTATAAGCACAGTTGATTTTCAATAAAATCGAATTTTCTATGAAATGTTTAGAAATATTCGAGCAATCCAAATGAAAGTTGGCAAAATAAATACAGATCATGAAGCCTATTGATAGAGCTATTGACCAACGTAGTCGGAGCATTTTAGATTTTTGCCGTCCAAAATCTGTGGGCTATAGCACAGTTGATTTTCAAATAAATCGAATTTTCTATGAAATGTTTAGAAATATTCGAGCAATCCAAATGAAAGTTGGCAAAATAAATACAGATCCTGAAGCCTATTGATAGAGCTACTGACCAACGTAATCGGATCATTTTAGATTATTGCCGTCCAAAATCTGTGGGCTATAGCACAGTTGATTTTCAATAAAACCGAATTTTCAATGAAATGGTTAGAAATATTCGAGCAATCCAATTGAAAGTTGGCAAAATAAATACAGATCCTGAAGCCTATTGATAGAGCTATTGACCAACGTAGTCGGAGCATTTTAGATTTTTGCCGTCCAAAATCTGTGGGCTATAGCACAGTTGATTTTCAATAAAATCGAATTTTCTATGAAATGGTTAGAAATATTCGAGCAATCCAAATGCAAGTTGGCAAAATAAATACAGATCCTAAAGCCTATTGATAGAGCTATTGACCAACGTAATCGGAGCATTTTAGATTTTTGCCGTCCAAAATCTGTGGGCTATAAGCACAGTTGATTTTCAATAAAATCGAATTTTCTATGAAATGTTTAGAAATATTCGAGCAATCCAAATGCAAGTTGGCAAAATAAATACAGATCATGAAGCCTATTGATAAACTATTGACCAACGTAATCGGAGCATTTTAAATTATTGCCGTCCAAAATCTGTGGGCACAGTTGATTTTCAATAAAATCAAATTTTCTATGAAATGTTTAGAAATATTCGAGCAATCCAAATGCAAGTTGGCAAAATAAATACAGGTCCTGAAGCCTATTGATAGAGCTATTGACCAACGTAATCGGAGCATTTTAGGTTTTTGCCGTCCAAAATCTGTGGGCTATAGCACAGTTGATTTTCAATAAAATCGAATTTTCTATGAAATGGTTAAAAATATTCGAGCAATCCAAATGGAAGTTGGCAAAATAAATACAAATCCTTAAGCCTATTGATAGAGCTATTGACCAACGTAATCGGAGCATTTTAAATTATTGCCGTCCAAAATCTGTGGGCTATAGCACAGTTGATTTTCATTAAAATCAAATTTTCTATGAAATGTTTAGAAATATTCGAGCAATCCAAATACAAGTTGGCTAAATAAATACAGATCCTGAAGCCTATTGATAGAGCTATTGACCAACGTAATCGGAGCATTTTAGATTTTTGCCGTCCAAAATCTGTGGGCTATATCACAGTTGATTTTCAATAAAATCAAATGTTTAGAAATATTCGAGCAATCCAAATACAAGTTGGCAAAATAAATACAGATCCTGAAGCCTATTGATAGAGCTATTGACAAACATAATCAGAGCATTTTAGGTTTTTGCCGTCCAAAATCTGTGGGCTATAGCACAGTTGATTTTCAATAAAATCGAATTTTCTATGAAATGGTTAAAAATATTCGAGCAATCCAAATGCAAGTTGGCAAAATAAATACAGATCCTGAAGCCTATTGATAGAGCTATTGACCAACGTAGTCGGAGCATTTTAGATTTTTGCCGTCCAAAATCTGTGGGCTATAGCACAGTTGATTTTCATTAAAATCAAATTTTCTATGAAATGTTTAGAAATATTCGAGCAATCCAAATACAAGTTGGCTAAATAAATACAGATCCTGAAGCCTATTGATAGAGCTATTGACCAACATAATCGGAGCATTTTAGATTATTGCCGTCCAAAATCGGTGGGCTATAGCACAGTAGATTTTCAATAAAATCGAATTTTCTATGAAATGTTTAGAAATATTCGAGCAATCCAAATGCAAGTTGGCAAAATAAATACAGGTCCTGAAGCCTATTGATAGAGCTATTGACCAACGTAATCGGAGCATTTTAGATTTTTGCCGTCCAAAATCTGTGGGCTATATCACAGTTGATTTTCAATAAAATCAAATGTTTAGAAATATTCGAGCAATCCAAATACAAGTTGGCAAAATAAATACAGATCCTGAAGCCTATTGATAGAGCTATTAACAAACATAATCGGATCATTTTAGGTTTTTGCCGTCCAAAATCTGTGGGCTATAGCACAGTTGATTTTCAATAAAATCGAATTTTCTATGAAATGTTTAGAAATATTCGAGCAATCTAAATGCAAGTTGGCAAAATAAATACAGATCATAAAGCTTATTGATAGAGCTATTGACCAACGTAATCGGATCATTTTAGATTATTGCCGTCCAATAGCACAGTTGATTTTCAATAAAACCGAAGTTTCTATGAAATGGTTAGAAATATTCGAGCAATCTAAATGCAAGTTGGCAAAATAAATACAGATCCTAAAGCCTATTGATAGAACTATTTACCAACGTATTCGGAGCATTTTAGATTTTTGCCGTCCAAAATCTGTGGGCTATAGCACAGTTGATTTTCAATGAAATCGATTTTTCTATGAAATGTTTAGAAATATTCGAGCAATCCAAATGAAAGTTGGCAAAATAAATACAGATCATGAAGCCTATTGATAGAGCTATTGACCAACGTAATCGGAGCATTTTAGATTATTGCCGTCCAAAATCTGTGGGCTATAGCACAGTTGATTTTCAATGAAATCGATTTTTCTATGAAATGTTTAGAAATATTCGAGCAATCCAAATGAAAGTTGGCAAAATAAATACAGATCATGAAGCCTATTGATAGAGCTATTGACCAACGTAGTCGGAGCATTTTAGATTTTTGCCGTCCAAAATCTGTGGGCTATAGCACAGTTGATTTTCAAATAAATCGAATTTTCTATGAAATGTTTAGAAATATTCGAGCAATCCAAATGAAAGTTGGCAAAATAAATACAGATCCTGAAGCCTATTGATAGAGCTACTGACCAACGTAGTCGGAGCATTTTAGGTTTTTGCCGTCCAAAATCTGTGGGCTATAGCACAGTTGATTTTCAATCAAATCGAATTTTCTATGAAATGGTTAGAAATATTCGAGCAATCCAAATGATAGTTGGCAAAATAAATACAGATCCTGAAGCCTATTGATAGAGCTATTGACCAACGTAGTCGGAGCATTTTAGATTTTTGCCGTCCAAAATCTGTGGGCTATAGCACAGTTGATTTTCAATAAAATCGAATTTTCTATGAAATGTTTAGAAATATTCGAGCAATCCAAATGCAAGTTGGCAAAATAAATACAGATCATAAAGCCTTATAATAGAGCTATTGACCAACGTAATCGGAGAATTTTAGATTTTTGCCGTCCAAAATCTGTGGGCTATAGCACAGTTGATTTTCAATAAAATCGAATTTTCTATGAAATGTTTAGAAATATTCGAGCAATCCAAATGCAAGTTGGCAAAATAAATACAGATCCTGAAGCCTATTGATAGAGCTACTGACCAACGTAGTCGGAGCATTTTAGGTTTTTGCCGTCCAAAATCTGTGGGCTATAGCACAGTTGATTTTCAATCAAATCGAATTTTCTATGAAATGGTTAGAAATATTCGAGCAATCCAAATGATAGTTGGCAAAATAAATACAGATCCTGAAGCCTATTGATAGAGCTATTGACCAACGTAGTCGGAGCATTTTAGATTTTTGCCGTCCAAAATCTGTGGGCTATAGCACAGTTGATTTTCAATAAAATCGAATTTTCTATGAAATGTTTAGAAATATTCGAGCAATCCAAATGCAAGTTGGCAAAATAAATACAGATCATAAAGCCTTATAATAGAGCTATTGACCAACGTAATCGGAGAATTTCAGATTTATGCCGTCCAAAATCTGTGGGCTATAGCACAGTTGATTTTCAATAAAATCGAATTTTCTATGAAATGTTTAGAAATATTCGAGCAATCCAAATGCAAGTTGGCAAAATAAATACAGATCCTGAAGCCTATTGATAGAGCTACTGACCAACGTAATCGGAGCATTTTAGATTATTGCCGTCCAAAATCTGTGGGCTATAGCACAGTTGATTTTCAATAAAATCGAATTTTCTATGAAATGTTTAGAAATATTCGAGCAATCCATATGAAAGTTGGCAAAATAAATACAGATCATGAAGCCTATTGATAGAGCATTTTAGATTTTTGCCGTCCAAAATCTGTGGGCTATAGCACAGTTGATTTTCAAATAAATCGAATTTTCTATGAAATGTTTAGAAATATTCGAGCAATCCAAATGCAAGTTGGCAAAATAAATACAGATCATGAAGCCTATTGATAGAGCTATTGACCAACGTAATCAGGGCATTTTAGATTTTTGCCGTCTAAAATCTGTGGGCTATAGCACAGTTGATTTTCAATAAAATCGAATTTTCTATGAAATGTTTAGAAATATTCGAGCAATCCAAATGCAAGTTGGCAAAATAAATACAGATCATAAAGCCTTATAATAGAGCTATTGACCAACGTAATCGGAGAATTTTAGATTTTTGCCGTCCAAAATCTGTGGGCTATAGCACAGTTGATTTTCAATAAAATCGAATTTTCTATGAAATGTTTAGAAATATTCGAGCAATCCAAATGCAAGTTGGCAAAATAAATACAGATCCTGAAGCCTATTGATAGAGCTACTGACCAACGTAGTCGGAGCATTTTAGGTTTTTGCCGTCCAAAATCTGTGGGCTATAGCACAGTTGATTTTCAATCAAATCGAATTTTCTATGAAATGTTTAGAAATATTCGAGCAATCCAAATGAAAGTTGGCAAAATAAATACAGATCATGAAGCCTATTGATAGAGCATTTTAGATTTTTGCCGTCCAAAATCTGTGGGCTATAGCACAGTTGATTTTCAAATAAATCGAATTTTCTATGAAATGTTTAGAAATATTCGAGCAATCCAAATGAAAGTTGGCAAAATAAATACAGATCCTGAAGCCTATTGATAGAGCTACTGACCAACGTAGTCGGAGCATTTTAGGTTTTTGCCGTCTAAAATCTGTGGGCTATAGCACAGTTGATTTTCAAATAAATCGAATTTTCTATGAAATGTTTAGAAATATTCGAGCAATCCAAATGAAAGTTGGCAAAATAAATACAGATCATGAAGCCTATTGATAGAGCATTTTAGATTTTTGCCGTCCAAAATCTGTGGGCTATAGCACAGTTGATTTTCAAATAAATCGAATTTTCTATGAAATGTTTAGAAATATTCGAGCAATCCAAATGAAAGTTGGCAAAATAAATACAGATCCTGAAGCCTATTGATAGAGCTACTGACCAACGTAGTCGGAGCATTTTAGGTTTTTGCCGTCTAAAATCTGTGGGCTATAGCACAGTTGATTTTCAATAAAATCGAATTTTCTATGAAATGTTTAGAAATATTCGAGCAATCCAAATGCAAGTTGGCAAAATAAATACAGATCATAAAGCCTTATAATAGAGCTATTGACCAACGTAATCGGAGAATTTTAGATTTTTGCCGTCCAAAATCTGTGGGCTATAGCACAGTTGATTTTCAAATAAATCGAATTTTCTATGAAATGTTTAGAAATATTCGAGCAATCCAAATGAAAGTTGGCAAAATAAATACAGATCCTGAAGCCTATTGATAGAGCTACTGACCAACGTAGTCGGAGCATTTTAGGTTTTTGCCGTCCAAAATCTGTGGGCTATAGCACAGTTGATTTTCAATAAAATCGAATTTTCTATGAAATGTTTAGAAATATTCGAGCAATCCAAATGAAAGTTGGCAAAATAAATACAGATCCTAAAGCCTATTGATAGAGCTATTGACTAACGTAATCGGATCATTTTAGATTTTTGCCGTCCAAAATCTGTGGGCTATAGCACAGTTGATTTTCAAATAAATCGAATTTTCTATGAAATGTTTAGAAATATTCGAGCAATCCAAATGAAAGTTGGCAAAATAAATACAGATCCTAAAGCCTATTGATAGAGCTATTGACCAACGTAGTCGGATCATTTTAGATTTTTGCCGTCTAAAATCTGTGGGCTATAGCACAGTTGATTTTCAAATAAATCGAATTTTCTATGAAATGTTTAGAAATATTCGAGCAATCCAAATGAAAGTTGGCAAAATAAATACAGATCATGAAGCCTATTGATAGAGCATTTTAGATTTTTGCCGTCCAAAATCTGTGGGCTATAGCACAGTTGATTTTCAAATAAATCGAATTTTCTATGAAATGTTTAGAAATATTCGAGCAATCCAAATGCAAGTTGGCAAAATAAATACAGATCATGAAGCCTATTGATAGAGCTATTGACCAACGTAATCGGAGCATTTTAGATTATTGCCGTCCAAAATCTGTGGGCTATAGCACAGTTGATTTTCAAATAAATCGAATTTTTTATGAAATGTTTAGAAATATTCGAGCAATCCAAATGAAAGTTGGCAAAATAAATACAGATCTGAAGCCTATTGATAGAGCTATTGACCAACGTAGTCGGAGCATTTTAGGTTTTTGCCGTCCAAAATCTGTGGGCTATAGCACAGTTGATTTTCAATAAATCGAATTTTCTATGAAATGTTTAGAAATATTCGAGCAATCCAAATGCAAGTTGGCAAAATAAATACAGATCATGAAGCCTATTGATAGAGCTATTGACCAACGTAATCGGATCATTTTAGATTTTTGCCGTCCAAAATCTGTGGGCTATAGTACAGTTGATTTTCAATAAAATCGAATTTTCTATGAAATGGTTAGAAATATTCGAGCAATCCAAATGCAAGTTGGCAAAATAAATACAGATCCTAAAGCCTATTGATAGAGCTATTGACCAACGTAATCGGATCATTTTAGATTTTTGCCGTCCAAAATCTGTGGGCTATAGTACAGTTGCTTTTCAATAAAATCGAATTTTCTATGAAATGTTTAGAAATATTCGAGCAATCCAAATGCAAGTTGGCAAAATAAATACAGATCATGAAGCCTATTGATAGAGCTATTGACCAACGTAGTCGGAGCATTTTAGGTTTTTGCCGTCCAAAATCTGTGGGCTATAGCACAGTTGATTTTCAATAAATCGAATTTTCTATGAAATGTTTAGAAATATTCGAGCAATCCAAATGCAAGTTGGCAAAATAAATACAGATCATGAAGCCTATTGATAGAGCTATTGACCAACGTAATCGGATCATTTTAGATTTTTGCCGTCCAAAATCTGTGGGCTATAGTACAGTTGATTTTCAATAAAATCGAATTTTCTATGAAATGGTTAGAAATATTCGAGCAATCCAAATGCAAGTTGGCAAAATAAATACAGATCCTAAAGCCTATTGATAGAGCTATTGACCAACGTAATCGGATCATTTTAGATTTTTGCCGTCCAAAATCTGTGGGCTATAGTACAGTTGCTTTTCAATAAAATCGAATTTTCTATGAAATGTTTAGAAATATTCGAGCAATCCAAATGCAAGTTGGCAAAATAAATACAGATCATGAAGCCTATTGATAGAGCTATTGACCAACGTAATCAGGGCATTTTAGATTTTTGCCGTCCAAAATCTGTGGGCTATAGCACAGTTGATTTTCAATAAAATCGAATTTTCTATGAAATGTTTAGAAATATTCGAGCAATCCAAATGCAAGTTGGCAAAATAAATACAGATCATAAAGCCTTATAATAGAGCTATTGACCAACGTAATCGGAGAATTTTAGATTTTTGCCGTCCAAAATCTGTGGGCTATAAGCACAGTTGATTTTCAATAAAATCGAATTTTCTATGAAATGTTTAGAAATATTCGAGCAATCCAAATGCAAGTTGGCAAAATAAATACAGATCCTGAAGCCTATTGATAGAGCTATTGACCAACGTAGTCGGAGCATATTAGATTTATGCCGTCCAAAATCTGTGGGCTATAGCACAGTTGATTTTCAATAAAATCGAATTTTCTATGAAATGTTTAGAAATATTCGAGCAATCCAAATGCAAGTTGGCAAAATAAATACAGATCCTAAAGCCTATTGATAGAGCTATTGACCAACGTAATCGGAGCATTTTAGATTTTTGCCGTCCAAAATCTGTGGGCTATAGCACAGTTGATTTTCAATAAAATCGAATTTTCTATGAAATGGTTAGAAATATTCGAGCAATCTAAATGCAAGTTGGCAAAATAAATACAGATCCTAAAGCCTATTTACAGAACTATTTACCAACGTAATCGGAGCATTTTAGATTTTTGCCGTCCAAAATCTGTGGGCTATAAGCACAGTTGATTTTCAATAAAATCGAATTTTCTATGAAATGTTTAGAAATATTCGAGCAATCCAAATGCAAGTTGGCAAAATAAATACAGATCATGAAGCCTATTGATAGAGCTATTGACCAACGTAATCGGAGCATTTTAAATTTTTGCCGTCCAAAATCTGTGGGCTATAGCACAGTTGATTTTCAATAAAATCGAATTTTCTATGAAATGTTTAGAAATATTCGAGCAATCCAAATGAAAGTTGGCAAAATAAATACAGATCCTGAAGCCTATTGATAGAGCTACTGACCAACGTAGTCGGAGCATTTTAGGTTTTTGCCGTCCAAAATCTGTGGGCTATAGCACAGTTGATTTTCAATAAAATCGAATTTTCTATGAAATGGTTAGAAATATTCGAGCAATCCAAATGCAAGTTGGCAAAATAAATACAGATCCTGAAGCCTATTGATAGAGCTATTGACCAACGTAATCGGATCATTTTAGATTTTTGCCGTCCAAAATCTGTGGGCTATAGTACAGTTGATTTTCAATAAAATCGAATTTTCTATGAAATGGTTAGAAATATTCGAGCAATCCAAATGCAAGTTGGCAAAATAAATTCAGATCCTAAAGCCTATTGATAGAGCTATTGACCAACGTAATCGGATCATTTTAGATTTTTGCCGTCCAAAATCTGTGGGCTATAGCACAGTTGATTTTCAATAAAATCGAATTTTCTATGAAATGTTTAGAAATATTCGAGCAATCCAAATGCAAGTTGGCAAAATAAATACCGGTCCTGAAGCCTATTGATTGAGCTATTGACCAACGTAATCGGAGCATTTTAGATTATTGCCGTCCAAAATCTGTGGGCTATAGCACAGTTGATTTTCAAATAAATCGAATTTTCTATGAAATGTTTAGAAATATTCGAGCAATCCAAATGCAAGTTGGCAAAATAAATACAGATCATGAAGCCTATTGATAGAGCTATTGACCAACGTAATCGGAGCATTTTAGATTATTGCCGTCCAAAATCTGTGGGCTATAGCACAGTTGATTTTCAATAAAATCGAATTTTCTATGAAATGGTTAAAAATATTCGAGCAATCCAAATGCAAGTTGGCAAAATAAATACAGATCCTTAAGCCTATTGATAGAGCTATTGACCAACGTAATCGGTGCATTTTAAATTATTGCCGTCCAAAATCTGTGGGCTATAGCACAGTTGATTTTCAAATAAATCGAATTTTCTATGAAATGTTTAGAAATATTCGAGCAATCCAAATGCAAGTTGGCAAAATAAATACAGATCCTAAAGCCTATTGATAGAGCTATTGACCAACGTAGTCGGAGCATTTTAGATTTTTGCCGTCCAAAATCTGTGGGCTATAGCACAGTTGATTTTCAAATAAATCGAATTTTCTATGAAATGTTTAGAAATATTCGAGCAATCCAAATGCAAGTTGGCAAAATAAATACAGATCATGAAGCCTATTGATAGAGCTATTGACCAACGTAGTCGGAGCATTTTAGATTTTTGCCGTCCAAAATCTGTGGGCTATAGCACAGTTGATTTTCAATAAAATCGAATTTTCTATGAAATGTTTAGAAATATTCGCGCAATCCAAATGCAAGTTGGCAAAATAAATACAGATCCTGAAGCCTATTGATAGAGCTGATTTTATATTTTTGCCGTCCAAAATCTGTGGGCTATAGCACAGTTGATTTTCAATAAAATCGAATTTTCTATGAAATGTTTAGAAATATTCGAGCAATCCAAATGAAAGTTGGCAAAATAAATACAGATCCTGAAGCCTATTGATAGAGCTATTGACCAACGTAATCGGAGCATTTTAGATTATTGCCGTCCAAAATCTGTGGGCTATAGCACAGTTGATTTTCAATAAAATCGAATTTTCTATGAAATGGTTAAAAATATTCGAGCAATCCAAATGCAAGTTGGCAAAATAAATACAGATCATGAAGCCTATTGATAGAGCTATTGACCAACGTAATCGGAGAATTTTAGATTTTTGCCGTCCAAAATCTGTGGGCTATAGCACAGTTGATTTTCAATAAAATCGAATTTTCTATGAAATGGTTAAAAATATTCGAGCAATCCAAATGCAAGTTGGCAAAATAAATACAGATCATGAAGCCTATTGATAGAGCTATTGATCAACGTAATCGGAGCATTTTAAATTTTTGCCGTCCAAAATCTGTTGGCTATAGCACAGTTGATTTTCAAATAATTCGAATTTTCTATGAAATGTTTAGAAATATTCGAGCAATCCAAATGCAAGTTGGCAAAATAAATACAGATCCTGAAGCCTATTGATAGAGCTATTGACCAACGTAGTCGGAGCATTTTAGATTTATGCCGTCCAAAATCTGTGGGCTATAGCACAGTTGATTTTCAATAAAATCGAATTTTCTATGAAATGTTTAGAAATATTCGAGCAATCCAAATGCAAGTTGGCAAAATAAATACAGATCATGAAGCCTATTGATAGAGCTATTGACCAACGTAATCGGAGCATTTTAGATTATTGCCGTCCAAAATCTGTGGGCTATAGCACAGTTGATTTTCAATAAAATCGAATTTTCTATGAAATGTTTAGAAATATTCGAGCAATCCAAATGAAGGTTTGCAAAATAAATACAGATCCTGAAGCCTATTGATAGAGCTACTGACCAACGTAGTCGGAGCATTTTAGGTTTTTGCCGTCCAAAATCTGTGGGCTATATATAGCACAGTTGATTTTCAATAAAATCGAATTTTCTATGAAATGTTTAGAAATATTCGAGCAATCCAAATGATAGTTGGCAAAATAATTACAGATCCTAAAGCCTATTGATAGAGCTATTGACCAACGTAATCGGAGCATTTTAGATTTTTGCCGTCCAAAATCTGTGGGCTATAGCACAGTTGATTTTCAATAAAATCGAATGGAAAATGGTTGATTTTCAATAAAATCCAATAAAATCTGTGGGCTATAGCACAGTTGATTTTCAATAAAATCGAATTTTCTATGAAATGTTTAGAAATATTCGAGCAATCCAAATGCAAGTTGGCAAAATAAATTCAGATCCTAAAGCCTATTGATAGAGCTATTGACCAACGTAATCGGATCATTTAAGATTATTGCCGTCCAAAATCTGTGGGCTATAGCACAGTTGATTTTCAATAAAATCGAATTTTCTATAAAATGTTTAGAAATATTCGAGCAATCCAAATGCAAGTTGGCAAAATAAATACAGATTCTGAAGCCTATTGATAGAGCTATTGACCAACGTAATCGGAGCATTTTAGATTTTTGCCGTCAAAAATCTGTCAGTTGATTTTCAATAAAATCGAATTTTCTATGAAATGTTTAGAAATATTCGAGCAATCCAAATGCAAGTTGGCAAAATAAATACAGATCATGAAACCTATTGATAGAGCTATTGACCAACGTAATCGGAGAATTTTAGATTTTTGCCGTCCAAAATCTGTGGGCTATATATAGCACAGTTGATTTTCAATAAAATCGAATTTTCTATGAAATGTTTAGAAATATTCTAGCAATCCAAATGAAAGTTGGCAAAATAAATACAGATCCTGAAGCCTATTGATAGAGCTATTGACCAACGTAATCGGAGCATTTTAGATTATTGCCGTCCAAAATCTGTGGACGAATTTTCTATGAAATGTTTAGAAATATTCGAGCAATCCAAATGAAAGTTGGCAAAATAAATACAGATCCTGAAGCCTATTGATAGAGCTATTGACCAACGTAATCGGATCATTTTAGATTTTTGCCGTCCAAAATCTGTGGGCTATAGCACAGTTGATTTTCAATAAAATCGAATTTTCTATGAAATGGTTAGAAATATTCGAGCAATCCAAATGCAAGTTGGCAAAATAAATACAGATCCTAAAGCTTATTGATAGAGCTATTGACCAACGTAATCGGATCATTTTAGATTTTTGCCGTCCAAAATCTGTGGGCTATAGTACAGTTGCTTATCAATAAAATCGAATTTTCTATGAAATGTTTAGAAATATTCGAGCAATCCAAATGCAAGTTGGCAAAATAAATACAGATCATGAAGCCTATTGATAGAGCTATTGACCAACGTAATCAGGGCATTTTAGATTTTTGCCGTCCAAAATCTGTGGGCTATAGCACAGTTGATTTTCAATAAAATCGAATTTTCTATGAAATGTTTAGAAATATTCGAGCAATCCAAATGCAAGTTGGCAAAATAAATACAGATCATAAAGCCTTATAATAGAGCTATTGACCAACGTAATCGGAGAATTTTAGATTTTTGCCGTCCAAAATCTGTGGGCTATAAGCACAGTTGATTTTCAATAAAATCGAATTTTCTATGAAATGTTTAGAAATATTCGAGCAATCCAAATGCAAGTTGGCAAAATAAATACAGATCCTGAAGCCTATTGATAGAGCTATTGACCAACGTAGTCGGAGCATATTAGATTTATGCCGTCCAAAATCTGTGGGCTATAGCACAGTTGATTTTCAATAAAATCGAATTTTCTATGAAATGTTTAGAAATATTCGAGCAATCCAAATGCAAGTTGGCAAAATAAATACAGATCCTAAAGCCTATTGATAGAGCTATTGACCAACGTAATCGGAGCATTTTAGATTTTTGCCGTCCAAAATCTGTGGGCTATAGCACAGTTGATTTTCAATAAAATCGAATTTTCTATGAAATGGTTAGAAATATTCGAGCAATCTAAATGCAAGTTGGCAAAATAAATACAGATCCTAAAGCCTATTTACAGAACTATTTACCAACGTAATCGGAGCATTTTAGATTTTTGCCGTCCAAAATCTGTGGGCTATAAGCACAGTTGATTTTCAATAAAATCGAATTTTCTATGAAATGTTTAGAAATATTCGAGCAATCCAAATGCAAGTTGGCAAAATAAATACAGATCATGAAGCCTATTGATAGAGCTATTGACCAACGTAATCGGAGCATTTTAAATTTTTGCCGTCCAAAATCTGTGGGCTATAGCACAGTTGATTTTCAATAAAATCGAATTTTCTATGAAATGTTTAGAAATATTCGAGCAATCCAAATGAAAGTTGGCAAAATAAATACAGATCCTGAAGCCTATTGATAGAGCTACTGACCAACGTAGTCGGAGCATTTTAGGTTTTTGCCGTCCAAAATCTGTGGGCTATAGCACAGTTGATTTTCAATAAAATCGAATTTTCTATGAAATGGTTAGAAATATTCGAGCAATCCAAATGCAAGTTGGCAAAATAAATACAGATCCTGAAGCCTATTGATAGAGCTATTGACCAACGTAATCGGATCATTTTAGATTTTTGCCGTCCAAAATCTGTGGGCTATAGTACAGTTGATTTTCAATAAAATCGAATTTTCTATGAAATGGTTAGAAATATTCGAGCAATCCAAATGCAAGTTGGCAAAATAAATTCAGATCCTAAAGCCTATTGATAGAGCTATTGACCAACGTAATCGGATCATTTTAGATTTTTGCCGTCCAAAATCTGTGGGCTATAGCACAGTTGATTTTCAATAAAATCGAATTTTCTATGAAATGTTTAGAAATATTCGAGCAATCCAAATGCAAGTTGGCAAAATAAATACCGGTCCTGAAGCCTATTGATTGAGCTATTGACCAACGTAATCGGAGCATTTTAGATTATTGCCGTCCAAAATCTGTGGGCTATAGCACAGTTGATTTTCAAATAAATCGAATTTTCTATGAAATGTTTAGAAATATTCGAGCAATCCAAATGCAAGTTGGCAAAATAAATACAGATCATGAAGCCTATTGATAGAGCTATTGACCAACGTAATCGGAGCATTTTAGATTATTGCCGTCCAAAATCTGTGGGCTATAGCACAGTTGATTTTCAATAAAATCGAATTTTCTATGAAATGGTTAAAAATATTCGAGCAATCCAAATGCAAGTTGGCAAAATAAATACAGATCCTTAAGCCTATTGATAGAGCTATTGACCAACGTAATCGGTGCATTTTAAATTATTGCCGTCCAAAATCTGTGGGCTATAGCACAGTTGATTTTCAAATAAATCGAATTTTCTATGAAATGTTTAGAAATATTCGAGCAATCCAAATGCAAGTTGGCAAAATAAATACAGATCCTAAAGCCTATTGATAGAGCTATTGACCAACGTAGTCGGAGCATTTTAGATTTTTGCCGTCCAAAATCTGTGGGCTATAGCACAGTTGATTTTCAAATAAATCGAATTTTCTATGAAATGTTTAGAAATATTCGAGCAATCCAAATGCAAGTTGGCAAAATAAATACAGATCATGAAGCCTATTGATAGAGCTATTGACCAACGTAGTCGGAGCATTTTAGATTTTTGCCGTCCAAAATCTGTGGGCTATAGCACAGTTGATTTTCAATAAAATCGAATTTTCTATGAAATGTTTAGAAATATTCGCGCAATCCAAATGCAAGTTGGCAAAATAAATACAGATCCTGAAGCCTATTGATAGAGCTGATTTTATATTTTTGCCGTCCAAAATCTGTGGGCTATAGCACAGTTGATTTTCAATAAAATCGAATTTTCTATGAAATGTTTAGAAATATTCGAGCAATCCAAATGCAAGTTGGCAAAATAAATACAGATCATGAAGCCTATTGATAGAGCTATTGACCAACGTAATCGGAGCATTTTAGATTATTGCCGTCCAAAATCTGTGGGCTATAGCACAGTTGATTTTCAATAAAATCGAATTTTCTATGAAATGGTTAAAAATATTCGAGCAATCCAAATGCAAGTTGGCAAAATAAATACAGATCATGAAGCCTATTGATAGAGCTATTGACCAACGTAATCGGAGAATTTTAGATTTTTGCCGTCCAAAATCTGTGGGCTATAGCACAGTTGATTTTCAATAAAATCGAATTTTCTATGAAATGGTTAAAAATATTCGAGCAATCCAAATGCAAGTTGGCAAAATAAATACAGATCATGAAGCCTATTGATAGAGCTATTGATCAACGTAATCGGAGCATTTTAAATTTTTGCCGTCCAAAATCTGTTGGCTATAGCACAGTTGATTTTCAAATAATTCGAATTTTCTATGAAATGTTTAGAAATATTCGAGCAATCCAAATGCAAGTTGGCAAAATAAATACAGATCCTGAAGCCTATTGATAGAGCTATTGACCAACGTAGTCGGAGCATTTTAGATTTATGCCGTCCAAAATCTGTGGGCTATAGCACAGTTGATTTTCAATAAAATCGAATTTTCTATGAAATGTTTAGAAATATTCGAGCAATCCAAATGCAAGTTGGCAAAATAAATACAGATCATGAAGCCTATTGATAGAGCTATTGACCAACGTAATCGGAGCATTTTAGATTATTGCCGTCCAAAATCTGTGGGCTATAGCACAGTTGATTTTCAATAAAATCGAATTTTCTATGAAATGTTTAGAAATATTCGAGCAATCCAAATGAAGGTTTGCAAAATAAATACAGATCCTGAAGCCTATTGATAGAGCTACTGACCAACGTAGTCGGAGCATTTTAGGTTTTTGCCGTCCAAAATCTGTGGGCTATATATAGCACAGTTGATTTTCAATAAAATCGAATTTTCTATGAAATGTTTAGAAATATTCGAGCAATCCAAATGATAGTTGGCAAAATAATTACAGATCCTAAAGCCTATTGATAGAGCTATTGACCAACGTAATCGGAGCATTTTAGATTTTTGCCGTCCAAAATCTGTGGGCTATAGCACAGTTGATTTTCAATAAAATCGAATGGAAAATGGTTGATTTTCAATAAAATCCAATAAAATCTGTGGGCTATAGCACAGTTGATTTTCAATAAAATCGAATTTTCTATGAAATGTTTAGAAATATTCGAGCAATCCAAATGCAAGTTGGCAAAATAAATTCAGATCCTAAAGCCTATTGATAGAGCTATTGACCAACGTAATCGGATCATTTAAGATTATTGCCGTCCAAAATCTGTGGGCTATAGCACAGTTGATTTTCAATAAAATCGAATTTTCTATAAAATGTTTAGAAATATTCGAGCAATCCAAATGCAAGTTGGCAAAATAAATACAGATTCTGAAGCCTATTGATAGAGCTATTGACCAACGTAATCGGAGCATTTTAGATTTTTGCCGTCAAAAATCTGTCAGTTGATTTTCAATAAAATCGAATTTTCTATGAAATGTTTAGAAATATTCGAGCAATCCAAATGCAAGTTGGCAAAATAAATACAGATCATGAAACCTATTGATAGAGCTATTGACCAACGTAATCGGAGAATTTTAGATTTTTGCCGTCCAAAATCTGTGGGCTATATATAGCACAGTTGATTTTCAATAAAATCGAATTTTCTATGAAATGTTTAGAAATATTCTAGCAATCCAAATGAAAGTTGGCAAAATAAATACAGATCATGAAGCCTATTGATAGAGCTATTGACCAACGTAATCGGAGCATTTTAGATTATTGCCGTCCAAAATCTGTGGACGAATTTTCTATGAAATGTTTAGAAATATTCGAGCAATCCAAATGAAAGTTGGCAAAATAAATACAGATCCTGAAGCCTATTGATAGAGCTATTGACCAACGTAATCGGATCATTTTAGATTTTTGCCGTCCAAAATCTGTGGGCTATAGCACAGTTGATTTTCAATAAAATCGAATTTTCTATGAAATGGTTAGAAATATTCGAGCAATCCAAATGCAAGTTGGCAAAATAAATACAGATCCTAAAGCCTATTGATAGAGCTATTGACCAACGTAATCGGAGCATTTTAGATTTTTGCCGTCCAAAATCTGTGGGCTATAGCACAGTTGATTTTCAATAAAATCGAATTTTCTATGAAATGTTTAGAAATATTCGAGCAATCCAAATGAAAGTTAGCAAAATAAATACAGATCCTGAAGCCTATTGATAGAGCTATTGACCAACGTAGTCGGAGCATTTTAGGTTTTTGCCGTGGTACTTTCTTTGTAAGTGATTGAATTCCAAAGAACATTATAGGCAAAGATTTCATTTTTATTTGAAATATTAGATCAGATAGATAATTATTTTACGATGAGTAGAAATTGTTACGAGTTCTGCAATCCAGTTTCGATCTGACGAGGAGTGTGACATTTTTAATTTTTGTAATGTCTGGGTTTAATATGAAACACGATTATAATTGCTTCTTATAATGTTTATTTCTTAAGATATCCAAAGATACGCTTGTTCCACATTTGGACGTCAAAACCCAACCTAACTTAATGTATACTATGAAGTTCGTTTACATTCATACAGTACGACCTCAATACATAACAAACGTCCCCCCAAATGTGTTTACAATACTCAATTACTTAACTACTACTACTACGAATGATTTACTTTAAATTCAACGGTTCTATAACCTCCCCTTATCAACTTTATAAAATTATTAACTTATATTAACATTTATCTAAATCTAAATGGTTTCTTAATTATATTTCTATCCCTCAAATTGTGATGACTCTCCTCTCCTGTTTCGTAAACAATTCTGTCAAGAATCCCATTGATAAGGTCATAAACAAACTTTTCGTCGTTATCAACCACTTCACTTAAATCGTTGTCGCTTCCGGCTCCTTAAAAAAAACAAGTTGTCCTTTTCAATCCCATTGGTTTTTTCTCGCTGCTTAGTTACTGGCTTAAATTTGTTCTGTTTACACTGATACTTTTCAGATCGGACCAACCGTGGTCGAATCTGAGTAATATGTCTTTTGCTAACACGACCCGTTTCCAATCTGGATAAATAGTTAATACTACCATTTACCTTTACGATAATAGCTTTTTGCCAGCCCGGTTTATTAGCATTACGATAATCCCTCACCATTACAAAATCGTTCGGTTTGAACTTACGTTCTATCGAGTTAACGTATCCATTATTAACTGGTACGACTGTTAGCAAATGATTTTTCGGCTTCAGTAAATCTAACTGGATTGTATTCAAGTAACATTGCTGCTGGTGCTTTACCCGTTGTCGAATGATTCGTGTTTCTGTAGTCTAATAAAAATTTATTTACCACCACCTCGACACTGGCATTTGGATTATCAAACAGACTTTTTAATGGCGTTTTTAACGGTTTTCACAGCGTTTTCCGCTACTCCATTTGTAGCTGGATACCCCGGAGAAGTCAGTATTTGCGTGATGCCATGTTTCGATAAATAATCTTTAAAATCCTCAGACACAAACTGCCGCCCGTTATCTGACACTATATCATCTGGATAACCGAAACGCGAAAACATTTCCTGCAACTTCCGTATTGTGAAACTTGTTGTCATATCCTTCGTACCAAACACCTCTATCCACCTAGTGAGCGCATCAATTATTATTAAGAAATAATATCCTTTGATTGGACCGCCGAAGTCCATATGTATTCTGCCCCAAGCTCTACTGGGTTTTGGCCACGGAATGGAAGGCACTTTATTTGGACTTTTCCCATAAGTTAAGCACGCCTCACAGCTTCCCAGCCATCGTTCGATATCCTTATCCATGCGCGGCCACCACATATACGAAGGTAATATTGATTTAGTTTTTACCATTCCCATGTGCGTCTCATGCACTTGTTTCAAAATTTCATTTCTCAAATCGGTCGGTACAACCATCCTGTATCCCTACATTAAAATATTTTTTTCGACTGCTAATTGATCTCGTTTTTCGAAGAAACACTGTAGATTCCCTTTTTTAATCTCGTCAAATTTCCCGATCTTAAGACATTCCATTACCTTTGCTAAATCTCTGTCTTTAGCCGTTTCCTCTACCATCGTCTCAAACTCAATTCTCAAACTACTATTGTTTTGAACGTGACAAAAATATGTTGCCTCTCCTTCTTCGTGCTCATCGCTGGGACTCTTTCCGATCGGCAAACGCGATAACATCTGTAGAATTTTTATCAGAACCCACATATTTAATAATGAAATTGAATCCTGATAAATGTAACGCCCATCTCTGCATACGGCTTGCTGACATTTGCGGTATCTCGTTTTATAAATTTTCCAATCCTCTAACGTATGATCGAATTTCTTAACATGAACACGTTCCGCCATTTTGATATCAATTTGGTTCTTCTTTCACCCCCACAAAAAAAAAACAAGAAAAAAAATGTTTATTCTTAATTTTAATTATTCTACAAGCTTTCGATTATAACAACTCGTCGCCAGTTGTAATGTCTGGGTTTTAATATGAAACACGATTATAATTGCTTCTTATATTGTTTATTTCTTAAGATATCCAAAGATACGCTTGTTCCACATTTGGACGTCAAAACCCAACCTAACTTAATGTATACTGTGAAGTTCGTTTACATTTATACAGTACGACCTCAATACATAACAATTTTTATTGTAAGAATAAAAATATGAAGGGTTGAAATCTCACGAGGTGATCAGAACTTCAGCCCTGAAAATTAACTCAACTCCCAAAGCAATAACTAAATGAATCTCTTCACAGATTCTTCAGCTCAACCTCTAACTCAATTTTCAACTTAACCTCCAACTCAATCCAGGCAATCACCAAATCAACCGCCAACCCAACCCTCAACTCAATCACTAATTCAACCCCAAATTAATTTTTAAATTAACCCTCATTTCAACTCCAAATCAACCCTCAAATAATTCCCCAACCGAACCTCTCACTCAACCCATGCAAGCTAATTCATCCACAACTCAACTTCAACTCAACTTAGCTCGACACAAATCTCACCTCTCTACTCAACTCAGAACAAGTCAAGGTAACTTACAGCTCAAATCTCAACTCAAACCTCAAATAAATCAATCCCCAACTGAATGACTGAATGAACCGCAACTCAACTTAAATCCAACCCTAATTAACTCTAACTCGATAACAAATTCAGTTTTCAAATCAACCCAATCCTCAAATCAACATGGTCCGAAAAAATACATGCTTACATGAACTTAACTCAAACTAACTTCCAACTCAACCCACAACACGGTCTGAAAACTGCTTGTGTCTAGAACTCAATTTCAATTTGATCCTAACTCAACATTTATCTTGACCCCAACACAGCCCTCAACTTAATCCAAATTCAACGTTTAACACAACCCTCAAATCAACGCGACTCGAAAAACTATATTCGTACTTGAATTCAACTCAAAACAACTCAAGTTAACTTCCAACTCAACCCTCAACCCAACCCCAAATAAATCCCCTACTTAATCGCTAGGTCAACTAGTTAACCGCTACTCAATTCAAGCCCAACTCAACTCCAACTCAACCTCAACTCAGCTGTAGTTCAACCCCAACGCAACCTTAATTATACCTTCTACCCAAACCTCAATCAACCCCAACCTCAACTGTCAAATGAACATGGTCTTAAAAGCTTCATCTGTATATAAATTCAACACAAGCTAACAGCTGATCTACTTACTGAACTTTAACACGACCCTGACTCAACTCCAACTTAACCTCAATTCAACCCGCACATAGAACCCAACTCAACCCTCAATTGAACAGCAAACTCAATGCCCAACTCAATCCTTAAACCGTTTATAAAAAACATTTGGTTATTACAAACTGCTTTGGATATAACAAACTTCGGTTATAACGCTAAAGCAAATTTTCCGCATACGAGTTTACTATAAACATCCTATCAAAATTTATTTTCTAAAAAAAATTCGGATTTATCAAACTGACTTTGTTATAAACGACGTCATTTAAACAAAACTCTGTTTACAAAATAATTTTTTGTTTTCCCTTGGGTTTTTGTTATATCAGGATTTGTTGGGATATAATTAGTTCGGAGAGAATACGATTAGAATAAAACACGACTGTACACGTTACAATTACAAAATCAAAGATTATATATTTAGGTTAAGCATAAACTTCATGACAATAATAAAAGCACAGCGCAGATATGTATACATAACATATCTATCTCTTTTACACGGATATCAAAAATGTTCTCACTCCAACACTCCCACTAGAACATATATTCAATTCAGTAAACCAAGTCTACTACAGCAGGATGTATGTTTGTCCTTACTTAATCCTTTGGTTAATATATCTGCAACCATCTGGTCCGTTGAGATTGATGCAATCTTTATTTTCTGATCTTCAACACATTTTCATACGTAATGATGTCTAATGTCTATGTGCAGCAAGATGGAGGGCACTCTTATTGTCACATAGAATCTTCACCGATTTCGGTTTACCAAATTGAAATTCATTTTCAAAATTTTTAAGCCACATAGCTTCTTGTGTTGCAGCAGAGAGGGCCATCTATTCGGCTTCGGTTGTGGATAGGGCTACAGTTGGTTGTTTTTTACTATTCCATGAAAGTGGGCCACCTTGCATCATGAATACGTAACCAGTAACTGACCGCCTTTCATCAATGTCACCAGCCCAATCAGCATCACAATATCCCATGAGATCTGAATTTCCATATTTTGAGAATTCAAGTTTCATGCTGGACATTCCCTTCAAATGCCGCAGAATTCTCTTTACAGCATTCCAATGTTGTCTACCAGGATTATTGTTAAAACGGCTCACTATACTAACTGCATACGCACTATCAGGCCTGGTACCTTGAGCAGCATACAAAATACTCCCAACAGCTTGTTGATATGGCACACACTCCATTTCATTGATTTCACTTGTGTTTTTCGGACACATTTCTTTCGACAGTTTCAAATTTATTTCACGAGGAGTAGATACAGGATTACAATTGGACATGTTGAATTTGATTAAAACTTCATTAATGTATTTTTCTTGATCTATCCAAATTTTATGCTTTTCACGATCACGTGTGATATTTATTCCTAAACAGGATTTAGCTTCACCGAAATCTTTCATCTTGAAATGATTATTAAGTTCCATTTTAACTTTATCTTTAATCTCGGCACAATTACTAAATAGCAGCAAATCATCCACATAATCTGCTAAAAATATCATTTTTGATTTTTCTATATTATAATAAATACATGGATTTACTTTTGATCGTTTGAACCCGATATTGGTTAAAACTTTGTTCAATTTAAGATTCCACACTCTGCTGGCTTGCTTCAATCCGTAAAAAGCCTTTTTTAATTTACAAACTTTTGTGCCATTACCATAGCCAACGGGTTGTAACATGTAAATATCTTCATTTAAATCTCCTTGTAAAAATGCAGTGACTGCATCCATGTGATCAATGTCAAGATCGAATTTAGAAGCCAATGCCATTAGATAACGTATGGATGTGTATCGACCCACTGGTGAATATGTTTCACTGTAATCTATCCCCTTTGTTTGAGCACATTCTTTGATTACAAGCCGTGCTTTGTAACGTAGTTTACCAGAAGCCTCAATTTTGGTTTTAAAAACCCACCTGCAATCAACTGCTTTTCGATCTGAAGGTAGATTCACTAGTGTCCATGTTTCATTTTCGATTAGAGAGTCATATTCACTTTTCATGGCTTCCCTCCAGAATTTTTCGTCTGATCGACTTAATGCTTCTTGTACGGTCAAAGGATCAGATAATTCACTTGAATTTGCCTTCATAACAAAATTATCAAATTTCTTTGGTAACTCAGTTTTTCTTGATGAATGTCGTTGTTTTGAATTCTTTACGACAGCTTGGACGTTTATATTCTGTTCTTCTTCATCTGAAAACCCATAGAAATCACTTTCAGCTTGAGACGTTCACAACAATCATCTTCATTGATAATCTGACTCAGATTCTCATTCAAACAAATCTGAGAATTGTCATCTTTAAGTTCATTAACTCCCACTTGCACCGTATTTTCTTCAGGTCTTATAAAGAATTCCATTTCTGATTCTTTTGTAGCATCGAGATCAGCTTTATCGTTACATCCATTGAGAGTTAAAATGTCATTATCAGTCTCAATAAAAACAACATTTCGGCTAAGAATTATTTTTTGTGTTTCAGGCACATATAACCGGTATCCTTTTGTTCCAGAAGGATAACCAACAAAAATACATTCTGTTGATTTGGCATCCCATTTCTTACGTTTTTGACTGGGTACATGAGCCATAGCTTTGCAACCAAAAATTCTTAGAAATTTCATACCTGGTTTTTTATTAGACCAAACTTTTTCAGGAACTAATTTATCGGATAATGCCTTCGTTGGTGATCTATTCATGATAAACACAGCTGTTGAAACCGCTTCAGCCCAAAACTGTTTCTGTAACTTTGCATCAAACAACGAACAACGAGCTCTTTCCACAATAGATCTGTTTTGTCGTTCAGCTACGCCATTTTGTTCAGGAGTATATGGCACGGTTATTTGATGTTGAATACCAGATTCACACAGTAATTTATCAAGTGGTTGATATTCAGTGCCACCATCAGTTCGTAGAATTTGTTTTCGTTGTCCTGTTTCGTTTTCAACGGCATTCTTAAAATACAAAAATAATTCTTTTACTTCATTGTTTGATTTTAAAAAGTAAACAAAAGTTTTTCTGGTATAATCATCGATCATTGTTACAAAGTATCTGGAACCACTTAGAGAATCTATCTCCATCGGGCCACAAACATCGGAGTGTACAATTTGTAGCACTTTTGTTGCACGAGTTCCAGTATTTTTAAGAGGTTGTTTAGCTTGTTCACCCTTTAAACATACTACACATGGCTTTTTAGTATAAACAGATAGTTGTTTATCACAGAATGGAACGGGAATGTTCTGCAATTGTCGCATGTAATCAAAATTCATATGGCCCAAACGGCGATGCCGTAACATCCATTCATTATAAACATTATTAGCTGTCATACACTTATTTTTTTTTCAAGTTGATCCGGAGCACGATTTAGTTTATACATATTATCCTCTAGTTTAGCAGTCGCGACCAACACACTGTCTTCATTATACATTTTACAACCGTCTACATCAAACACTACTCTTTTGCCATTAGAACACATCTGGCTCACAGAAAGTAAATTCGTCGATAAATTTGGAATATGTAGAACGTTTTTAACATAAACAGGTTCCACATCATTAGTGTTTTCCGAAAATATATTAAATTGTACATCACCTACAGCGGCTATCTGAATACGATCATTATTCGCTATAATAATTTCACTTTTTGGAGGAACTTTGATGTTCTGCAACCATTCACCATGTACTGTCATGTGTGATGAGGCACCGGAATCAATGTACCATTCATCTGCTTCAACTATTGATCCAGAATTTAGACTAGCAAAAAGTGAGGTTATATTTTTCTGGTTTTGGCTAGATGACGATTTATTATACTGATGGTTCGACTCATGTTGAGTTTTATCATCCTTCTTGTTGGGACAGTTTTTAGATATATGTATGTCCAAAATTATTACAACCGTAACATCTCGGTCCCTTTGAGGTATTGTTTCGGTTTTTTGAATTCTTATTTTTATTGAATTTTCCATATAAAGCGGCGTCATTAGAATTCTTTTTTTCAACTTTCACATCTTGCAGAAATTTGGTTTTGATCGAATCACCAGTAATAGAGATACCAGAGCTTTCAAGCCCCATTATCATCGGTCTATACTCGTCCGACAATCCTGCCAATAAAAATGTGCCAATCCATTCATCGGAAACCACAAATCCAATACTTGTGAGTTTATGAGCGGTTATTATAATTTTGTTAACATATTGATCGATTGTATCACATTTTTCCAATTTTGTTGGAATTAAATCACGTATAAGACCAACCTTGCGTGTTAATCCAGAATCTTCGAAAGTTTGTTTAAGTTTATCCCAAACTTCTTTTGCATTTTTTGCTTCAGTAATATGAACATAGTTCACCGGGTCAACAAGCAAAATAATTTTTGATTTTGCTAAAATATCTTTTTGTACTTTAGTATCATCTACTTTCAGGACGTACTGCCATAGGTCCTCATGTTCCAAGTACGTTTTGACTGCGAATCGCCACGTGTTATAATTTTCTCTGCCTTTCAACTTTTCTATTGAAGTAATATAATTGTTTGCCATGGTTTAAAAAAATTATCTGCTTAACTAATTATATATTAAAACGTGTTTCCCTGGGCCCATAACCTGTTGGGATATAATTAGTTTGGAGAGAATACAATTAGAATAAAACACGACTGTACCGCTACAAAATCAAAGATTATATATTTAGGTTAAGCATAAACTTCAAGACAATAATAAAAGCACAGCGGAGATATGTGTACATAACATATCTATCTCTTTTACACGGATATAAAAAATGTTCTCACTCCAATAGGATTTCACTGTGTAAAAGTTAACCAACTGTTCACAAAACCCTAATTCAACCCCAACTCAACCCCAACTTGACCCCTATTCAACCTACAAACTGACCCCTACCTTAACTTTCAACTCAACCCCAAACCCAACGCCCAACTAAATCCTCAAAACAGCAAATATTATAAATTGGTAAATATTTATATAAACTGGTCGTTTTGGGTTAATTCGTATGGCATGTGTCCGACCCCTCTTGATGTAGAGCTTTCAGAGTTTCTAATTCTACGCTTTGACCATAGAAACAGATTGGCGAAAAAATGTTAAATCTGACCTCGAGATACCATGGGGGTACAGACAGAATTAATTGTTCCGTTTAGTACATTGTATCAGCTACTCATTCTAATATTGTATGTAAAATGTTACGTAATTATATATCGACGTTTCAATGTGCTAAAAAACGAAAGAAACTTTTTATGATGAAAATGTTTTTGTTGTACGAGTATACGGAATATTTTTTCAAACTTTTCCCACTTTTTAAATTGATGAATTGTTACGTTTGGCCTAATGTAATTTTATAGCGCTTTTTTTAAAGTAGTGTTTGACTAAAACGCAACCTAATAGTCTTCGGAGCCTGCTATTCACCATATGTACAATAAGTACAAAGTCGATAATCGAAGCGAAAAACTGGCTATTAACCTAATACAAGTTAGTAATAATTAGCTACCAATTATTTTTCGCTTCTGGTCAAAACTCACCAATGTAGTGCTAAAAAGTCATTATTCAGCACGCAGAAAAATATTGGTTCAATTTAAAATACGCGACTACATTGTCGTTAGCCTCCATATGCCGCTTTGAGTTGCTTTATTTTATTATTTTGCTTTATGAATAGCTTTCAACCTTGCCCTTTACGCTTTCAGGTTTGTTTGTTTACAGAAGCTATTTCTATAGCACTCGGTCGTGCATCTGAAACCAAGTTGGAGAGAATCATTGAATTTTAATATCAGCGACAGACATCAAAAACGAAGCCTAATTGTTATTCACACACAGAGAATTAAAAATTCTAAACTTTTCTTCTAAAAAGTTAAAAGAAGCTTATTTTAGAAATAGATTTTAATTTTCGACTGTCCGAGCCAAATTACCCGGGTAGCCGTCATCGTTTGATACAATGAAAAATACAAATTTTCTAGATCAAATGTAAATTTAATGTTCGTTTGTTAGAAAGGAATGAATTTTGAAAAACATAAATCTGATAAGAAGTATACAGAAGTTACAAACCACGTTTTATGAGTTAATTTACAATAATAAATAATATCAGATTAACGATTCAAGAAATTAAAACGCGAATCACTAACGTCAAATTCAATAATTATTACAGCACGGACCACCAATCATCCCTCATTTCTGAAATTTCCTTTTCCCGCTGTTATTAAATCCTATGAAATCATCATCCATCTTTAGTGACTAAACGATACGTTGTAAAGAATGAGTATTGTACCTAGCTAATATTGTATTTATAACATAAATTATATTTTTAAAACTATTCCAGACAAGTCGACGAGAACAAGAACTAGCAGCAGCAGCTCAAGCAACAGCTAACGGACTTAAACAAGAATAAAAATTGAAAACAATTTCTTAGACATAAATTTAGATAAAAATAATTCTTAAGCCAAAGGTTTCATACGTATATACGTAAAAGTGGCGAACAACTTTTACCTTATATCACAGAAATTAATTTATAAATAAAAAATCAAAACAAAAAAAAAAAATCGAATGCGGAAAAATCAATTTTATCATTTTTTTAAAAAATTATTTTAGTAAGCAAAACACTTATTAAAATTATGACGAACGAACTATTTAAAAAGAACTAATGTACTTAATTCAAATATTATGCAAATAAAAATAAATAATTTAATTTAAAAATAATTTTAGTAATTTAATTTAATACACTGATATAAAATATACAAAATACTTTGTTGTTTGTCTCCCAGTTCAAAAAGCACTCAAATCCTGGTACAATAATATAGATTGATGTATGTATTTCGTAGTAGATACATGAAATAAATAGCACATCAAGCATATTTTTATTACAAAATTTTGATTTTGATATGATTGTGTAGAGTAAAACTAAAAAAATACCTCCTGGATATTTATAATTGCGTTAAACACTTAATATATTTAAATAGATTTGATCAATTTTAAAAGGATCCCTCCGCGAAAATCGTAGTTCCATTTCGTGTGAAAAAATTTTAATTAACTAAATTACATTATTATAGTAAAGCAATTTGAAACAATTTAAAAATATTAAATAAAAATTTAATTTTTGTTTAAAAAATCAAAATTAAATTAATTATTTGTACGAAACATAAAAAATAAAAGTTTTTTTATATAACCTAATTAAAATAATCTTTTTATTATTATTATTACCGTTTTAATTAAGTTATATAATTAATAATTAAATTATTGTACGATAAAATTATATTCGAAAGACTATTTTAGAAATACGCATATAGTACATATACATACTTATATGTATTTTTATTTATTTGTTTTGATTATATTATGCGATTGTAAATATTTAATGAAGACATTTTAATTTGTTTTTTGTATCCCATCTTTTAATTAATTAATTATTTATATGTATATTTGTTATTATTATTTGTGATTTTATTCATTTAAATGTAATATTTTTAAAATACAAATAAATTTAGTAGAATAAATTAAAAAAAAAAAAAGAAAAGTAAAATAAAATAAAGAAATATTTAAGAATTAAAAATAATTTTATAATAAAAAAATGAAAATACGAAGAAGAAATGTTAATATTACAATAAATAAATAAAAAATGCACTTACATAATATTTCAAAAATAATATTAATAATAATTTGTAATCTTACAGTTTGGATGCACACAGTATTGTATGAATTTATACACAAAATTGAAAAAAATTTAAATAAATTATCATTGAACAGATCAAAAAAGAAAATTAAATAAATTTTAAAAAAAAACTGATAATTTTGTTTAGATTTAATTATTTCTTATAGCTAATTTCAGCATTTCCCTCCTTACAAATGAACCCTTACGAATATATACTAGTGGGACTTATGGCGGCCAGACCTCTTTAGCTCCAGCAACCCCTTTCATTTTTCGCTACGCTTGTTTTATCTTTGTTCGTTTGTACTATCTTGTTCAGGAAAAACGTTGCTGTCCTAAAATTGAGCACAATTGCCCATTTGGATTTTTTTGGCTCAGAATTTCCTGATTTATTATAGTAAGGAATTTTAAAAAAAAATCGAATTTTCTATTAAACGTTTACAAATAATCAATCAATATAAATGCGCGTTGGCATAACAATTACAGGTCGCGAAATATATTTTAGAACCGCAATCGAAGCACAATTGTAGATTTTGCATTTTTTTTGGCTCAGAATTTACTAATTTGTAAGATAATTTTCAGAAAAATCGAATTTTCTATGAAATGTCTGGAAATAACCAAGCCAATCGTTATACCACTCAGCTTGATAAATTCATACAGTACTCATTTTTCCCCATTCGTAATAATTCATTCAAGTTTCTTGCATTCATAAGAACATCGAACATTCCTCTATTTGGCTAAATTTGGAACATTTTAGAATTAAATGTTCGATGTCCTCCACAACCAAACAGCTTTCACATAAATCATCCTCACTCAAATGACGCTTCTTTAAGCATTATTTCCAATTACCATGATCCAATCACACCCGTTCCATCGTTCGTATCATTGTAGTGTCTCCTTTGATTTCCTTAAAAAATGGTTTAATATTTCAAAAATAATATTAATAATAATTTGTAATCTTACAGTTTGGATGCACACAGTATTGTATGAATTTATACACAAAATTGAAAAAAATTTAAATAAATTATCATTGAACAGATCAAAAAAGAAAATTAAATAAATTTAAAAAAAAAACTGATAATTTTGTTTAGATTTAATTATTTCTTATAGCTAATTTCAGCATTTCCCTCCTTACAAATGAACCCTTACGAATATATACTAGTGGGACTTATGGCGGCCAGACCTCTTTAGCTCCAGCAACCCCTTTCATTTTTCGCTACGCTTGTTTTATCTTTGTTCGTTTGTACTATCTTGTTCAGGAAAAACGTTGCTGTCCTAAAATTGAGCACAATTGCCCATTTGGATTTTTTTGGCTCAGAATTTCCTGATTTATTATAGTAAGGAATTTTCAAAAAAAATCGAATTTTCTATTAAACGTTTACAAATAATCAATCAATATAAATGCGCGTTGGCATAACAATTACAGGTCGCGAAATATATTTTAGAACCGCAATCGAAGCACAATTGTAGATTTTGCATTTTTTTTGGCTCAGAATTTACTAATTTGTAAGATAATTTTCAGAAAAATCGAATTTTCTATGAAATGTCTGGAAATAACCAAGCCAATCGTTATACCACTCAGCTTGATAAATTCATACATTATCTTGTACTCATTTTTCCCCATTCGTAATAATTCATTGAAGTTTCTTGCATTCATAAGAACATCGAACATTCCTCTATTTGGCTAAATTTGGAACATTTTAGAATTAAATGTTCGATGTCCTCCACAACCAAACAGCTTTCACATAAATCATCCTCACTCAAATGACGCTTCTTTAAGCATTATTTCCAATTACCATGATCCAATCACACCCGTTCCATCGTTCGTATCATTGTAGTGTCTCCTTTGATTTCCTTAAAAAATGGTTTCCTCAAAGGAGCACTACACCACTCTTTTCCATAAATTCATTCTCCCATTTTCTCCACAGATTCTTCTGAAACATCCGAAGTACATCTCTTGCAAACATCGACGTAAATTCGTAGGACGTAAAGATGTTTAATCTTGAAATTCGATCAAAAAAAGTCGCCCGTGATTTTCTAGTGAAATACGTCATTTCAATCGAAAATTTAAATTGTTTCATACCAAAGTCACCGGCGACTTTGTTCGGTGAATTTCAAGAATACCTCTGCAGCAAAGAAATTCATAGTCCTTAATTATTCTGCTAAACAATTTTGACAGGAATTTCAAAGCTCTAGTCTAGGCTTTAAATAATAGTTTTTTTAAATATACTTGGCTATTAACTAAAATGAAAGAGAATCTCCTAACTATTATGAATTTTTAATATTAAATCGGAGTGTGTCAAGGATATTTATTTCCATAGTCTGAGTCTTGTATTTTTATAATTTACAATGGTTACAGGATGAGAATTTAATGTGGTATCGAAAAGGAAATGGTAGGTACATTTGAGGTAAGAATATATTTCGAAAACCAACATAGTTGCGTAATAGTAGTTGCATAGTTCTATAACAAGAAAACTGTATAAGAAACACTTTGTACTAAATGTAGTACGTATGCCCTAACAGAGACATTTATTTTGCTCTGCACGGTTGCATAAAACAAACAAATTTATACTAACATGTATATGATCTGATAGCGGAGGTAGTAAGGTGATGGATTGGAGTGACGAAGGTCTGGAGTTCGAGTCCAAGCAAAGCAAACGTAAAAATATATTTTTAGATGAAAAAAATTGGAGATAATTCATAAAGATTATCGGGATCTCGAGATCGCTGCAAAATAAAATTGGTAAAATTCGAATAAATTCGCGTAAATAAAAAAAAATCTAAGTTTTATTTTTGCTTAAAAAAAAAAAATAAAGTGAGCTTCAAGAATCGAACTCCAAACCTTTCGCACAACACTCCCTCATCTTACCACCCAACCACTCATCTACATATAATTTTCACTCAGTTTTTCGTTTAAATACTGATAAATTCGGACTGGTGAAGAATCGCGTAAAATTTTTTGTTATTTTACCAGGCGAACAGAATTTAAAAAACAACAATATTGTCAGCAACGTCGGAGCATTTTAGATTTTTGCCGTCCAAAATCTGTGGGCAATAGCACAGTTGATTTTCAATAAAATTGAATTTTCTATGAAATGTTTAGAAATATTCGAGCAATCCAAATGAAAGTTGGCAAAATAAATACAGATCATTAAGCCTATTGATAGAGCTATTGACCAACGTAATCGGAGCATTTTAGATTATTGCCTTCTAAAATCTGTGGGCTATAGCACAGTTGATTTTCAATAAAATCGAATTTTCTATGAAATGTTTAGAAATATTCGAGCAATCCAAATGAAAGTTGGCAAAATAAATACAGATCATGAAGCCTTATAATAGAGCTATTGACCAACGTAATCGGAGAATTTTAGATTTTTGCCGTCCAAAATCTGTGGGCTATAGCACAGTTGATTTTCAAATAAATCGAATTTTCTATGAAATGTTTAGAAATATTCGAGCAATCCAAATGAAAGTTGGCAAAATAAATCCAGATCCTAAAGCCTATTGATAGAGCTACTGACCAACGTAGTCGGAGCATTTTAGGTTTTTGCCGTCCAAAATCTGTGGGCTATAGCACAGTTGATTTTCAATAAAATCGAATTGTCTATGAAATGTTTAGAAATATTCGAGCAATCTAAATGCAAGTTGGCAAAATAAATACAGATGCTGAAGCCTATTGATAGAGCTATTGACCAACGTAATCGGATCATTTTAGATTATTGCCGTCCAAAATCTGTGGGCTATAGCACAGTTTATTTTCAAATAAATCGAATTTTCTATGAAATGTTTAGAAATATTTGAGCAATCCAAATGAAAGTTGGCAAAATAAATACAGATCCTGAAGCCTATTGATAGAGCTATTGACCAACGTAGTCGGAGCATTTTAGGTTTTTGCCGTCCAAAATCTGTGGGCTATAGCACAGTTGATTTTCAATAAAATCGAATTTTCTATGAAATGTTTAGAAATATTCGAGCAATCCAAATGCAAGTTGGCAAAATAAATACAGATCCTGAAGCCTATTGATAGAGCTGATTTTAGATTTTTGCCGTCCAAAATCTGTGAGCTATAGCACAGTTGATTTTCAAATAAATCGAATTTTCTATGAAATGTTTAGAAATATTCGAGCAATCCAAATGATAGTTGGCAAAATAAATACAGATCCTGAAGCCTATTGATAAAGCTATTGACCAACGTAGTCGGAGCATTTTAGATTTTTGCCGTCCAAAATCTGTGGGCTATAGCACAGTTGATTTTCAATAAAATCGAATTTTCTATGAAATGTTTAGAAATATTCGAGCAATCCAAATGATAGTTGGCAAAATAAATACAGATCCTAAAGCCTATTGATAGAGCTATTGACCAACGTAATCGGATCATTTTAGATTTTTGCCGTCCAAAATCTGTGGGCTATAGCACAGTTGATTTTCAATAAAATCGAATTTTCTATGAAATGGTTAGAAATATTCGAGCAATCCAAATGCAAGTTGGCAAAATAAATACAGATCCTGAAGCCTATTGATAGAGCTATTGACCAACGTAGTCGGAGCATTTTTGATTTTTGCCGTCCAAAATCTGTGGGCTAGCACAGTTGATTTTCAATAAAATCGAATTTTCTATGAAATGTTTAGAAATATTCGAGCAATCCAAATGAAAGTTGGCAAAATAAATACAGATCCTGAAGCCTATTGATAGAGCTATTGACCAACGTAGTCGGAGCATTTTAGGTTTTTGCCATCCAAAATCTGTGGGCTATAGCACAGTTGATTTTCAATAAAATCGAATTTTCTATGAAATGTTTAGAAATATTCGAGCAATCCAAATGCAAGTTGACAAAATAAATACAGATCATGAAGCCTTATAATAGAGCTATTGACCAACGTAATCGGAGAATTTTAGATTTTTGCCGTCCAAAATCTGTGGGCTTATAGCACAGTTGATTTTCAATAAAATCGAATTTTCTATGAAATGTTTAGAAATATTCGAGCAATCCAAATGATAGTTGGCAAAATAAATACAGATCCTGAAGCCTATTGATAAAGCTATTGACCAACGTAGTCGGAGCATTTTAGATTTTTGCCGTCCAAAATCTGTGGGCTATAGCACAGTTGATTTTCAATAAAATCGAATTTTCTATGAAATGTTTAGAAATATTCGAGCAATCCAAATGATAGTTGGCAAAATAAATACAGATCCTAAAGCCTATTGATAGAGCTATTGACCAACGTAATCGGATCATTTTAGATTTTTGCCGTCCAAAATCTGTGGGCTATAGCACAGTTGATTTTCAATAAAATCGAATATTCTATGAAATGGTTAGAAATATTCGAGCAATCCAAATGCAAGTTGGCAAAATAAATACAGATCCTGAAGCCTATTGATAGAGCTATTGACCAACGTAATCGGATCATTTTAGATTTTTTCCGTCCAAAATCTGTGGGCTATAGCACAGTTGATTTTCAATAAAATCGAATTTTCTATGAAATGGTTAGAAATATTCGAGCAATCCAAATGCAAGTTGGCAAAATAAATACAGATCCTGAAGCCTATTGATAGAGCTATTGACCAACGTAGTCGGAGCATTTTAGATTTTTGCCGTCCAAAATCTGTGGGCTATAGTAATCGGATCATGTTTAAAATGTTTAGAAATATTCGAGCAATCCAAATGAAAGTTGGCAAAATAAATACAGATCCTGAAGCCTATTGATAGAGCTATTGACCAACGTAGTCGGAGCATTTTAGATTTATGCCGTCCAAAATCTGTGGGCTATAGCACAGTTGATTTTCAATAAAATCGAATTTTCTATGAAATGTTTAGAAATATTCGAGCAATCCAAATGCAAGTTGGCAAAATAAATACAGATCATGAAGCCTATTGATAGAGCTATTGACCAACGTAATCGGAGCATTTTAGATTTTTGCCGTCCAAAATCTGTGGGCTATAGCACAGTTGATTTTCAATAAAATCGAATTTTCTATGAAATGTTTAGAAATATTCGAGCAATCCAAATGAAAGTTGGCAAAATAAATACAGATGCTGAAGCCTATTGATAGAGCTATTGACCAACGTAATCGGATCATTTTAGATTATTGCCGTCCAAAATCTGTGGGCTATAGCACAGTTGATTTTCAATAAAATCGAATTTTCTATGAAATGTTTAGAAATATTCGAGCAATCCAAATGAAAGTTGGCAAAATAAATACAGATCCTAAAGCCTATTGATAGAGCTACTGACCAACGTAGTCGGAGCATTTTAGGTTTTTGCCGCCCAAAATCTGTGGGCTATAGCACAGTTGATTTTCAATAAAATCGAATTTTCTATGAAATGTTTAGAAATATTCGAGTAATCCAAATGCAAGTTGGCAAAATAAATACAGATCATGAAGCCTATTGATAGAGCTATTGACCAACGTAGTCGGAGCATTTTAGATTTTTGCCGTCCAAAATCTGTTTGCTATAGCACAGTTGATTTTCAATAAAATCGAATTTTCTATGAAATGTTTAGAAATATTCGAGCAATCCAAATGCAAGTTGACAAAATAAATACAGATCATGAAGCCTTATAATAGAGCTATTGACCAACGTAATCGGAGCATTTTAGATTTTTGCCGTCCAAAATCTGTGGGCTTATAGCACAGTTGATTTTCAATAAAATCGAATTTTCTATGAAATGTTTAGAAATATTCGAGCAATCCAAATGCAAGTTGGCAAAATAAATACAGATCCTGAAGCCTATTGATAGAGCTATTGACCAACGTAATCGGATCATTTTAGATTTTTGCCGTCCAAAATCTGTGGGCTATAGCACAGTTGATTTTCAATAAAATCGAATTTTCTATGAAATGGTTAGAAATATTCGAGCAATCCAAATGATAGTTGGCAAAATAAATACAGATCCTGAAGCCTATTGATAGAGCTATTGACCAACGTAGTCGGAGCATTTTAGATTTTTGCCGTCCAAAATCTGTGGGCTATAGCACAGTTGATTTTCAATAAAATCGAATTTTCTATGAAATGTTTAGAAATATTCGAGCAATCCAAATGCAAGTTGGCAAAATAAATACAGATCCTGAAGCCTATTGATAGAGCTATTTACCAACGTAATCGGATCATTTTAGATTTTTGCCGTCCAAAATCTGTGGGCAGTACAGTTGATTTTCAATAAAATCGAATATTCTATGAAATGGTTAGAAATATTCGAGCAATCCAAATGCAAGTTGGCAAAATAAATACAGATCCTGAAGCCTATTGATAGAGCTATTGACCAACGTAATCGGATCATTTTAGATTTTTGCCGTCCAAAATCTGTGGGCTATAGCACAGTTGATTTTCAATAAAATCGAATTTTCTATGAAATGTTTAGAAATATTCGAGTAATCCAAATGAAAGTTAGCAAAATAAATACAGATCCTGAAGCCTATTGATAGAGCTATTGACCAACGTAGTCGGAGCATTTTAGATTTATGCCGTCCAAAATCTGTGGGCTATAGCACAGTTGATTTTCAATAAAATCGAATTTTCTATGAAATGTTTAGAAATATTCGAGCAATCCAAATGAAAGTTGGCAAAATAAATACAGATGCTGAAGCCTATTGATAGAGCTATTGACCAACGTAATCGGATCATTTTAGATTATTGCCGTCCAAAATCTGTGGGCTATAGCACAGTTGATTTTCAATAAAATCGAATTTTCTATGAAATGTTTAGAAATATTCGAGCAATCCAAATGAAAGTTGGCAAAATAAATACAGATCCTGAAGCCTATTGATAGAGCTATTGACCAACGTAGTCGGAGCATTTTAGATTTATGCCGTCCAAAATCTGTGGGCTATAGCACAGTTGATTTTCAATAAAATCGAATTTTCTATGAAATGTTTAGAAATATTCGAGCAATCCAAATGCAAGTTGGCAAAATAAATACAGATCATGAAGCCTATTGATAGAGCTATTGACCAACGTAATCGGAGCATTTTAGATTTTTGCCGTCCAAAATCTGTGGACTATAGCACAGTTGATTTTCAATAAAATCGAATTTTCTATGAAATGTTTAGAAATATTCGAGCAATCCAAATGAAAGTTGGCAAAATAAATACAGATCCTAAAGCCTATTGATAGAGCTACTGACCAACGTAGTCGGAGCATTTTAGGTTTTTGCCGTCCAAAATCTGTGGGCTATAGCACAGTTGATTTTCAATAAAATCGAATTTTCTATGAAATGTTTAGAAATATTCGAGCAATCCAAATGAAAGTTGGCAAAATAAATACAGATCCTGAAGCCTATTGATAGAGCTATTGACCAACGTAGTCGGAGCATTTTAGATTTTTGCCGTCCAAAATCTGTGGGCTATATCACAGTTGATTTTCAATAAAATCGAATTTTCTATGAAATGTTTAGAAATATTCGAGCAATCCAAATGATAGTTGGCAAAATAAATACAGATCCTGAAGCCTATTGATAGAGCTATTGACCAACGTAGTCGGAGCATTTTAGATTTTTACCGTCCAAAATCTGTGGGCTATAGCACAGTTGATTTTCAATAAAATCGAATTTTCTATGAAATGTTTAGAAATATTCGAGTAATCCAAATGATAGTTGGCAAAATAAATACAGATCCTGAAGCCTATTGATAGAGCTATTGACCAACGTAGTCGGAGCATTTTAGATTTTTGCCGTCCAAAATCTGTGGGCTATAGCACAGTTGATTTTCAATAAAATCGAATTTTCTATGAAATGTTTAGAAATATTCGAGCAATCCAAATGATAGTTGGCAAAATAAATACAGATCCTGAAGCCTATTGATAGAGCTATTGACCAACGTAGTCGGAGCATTTTAGATTTTTACCGTCCAAAATCTGTGGGCTATAGCACAGTTGATTTTCAATAAAATCGAATTTTCTATGAAATGTTTAGAAATATTCGAGCAATCCAAATGATAGTTGGCAAAATAAATACAGATCCTGAAGCCTATTGATAGAGCTATTGACCAACGTAGTCGGAGCATTTTGATTTATGCCGTCCAAAATCTGTGGGCTATAGCACAGTTGATTTTCAATAAAATCGAATATTCTATGAAATGGTTAGAAATATTCGAGCAATCCAAATGCAAGTTGGCAAAATAAATACAGATCATGAAGCCTATTGATAGAGCTATTGACCAACGTAATCGGAGCATTTTAGATTTTTGCCGTCCAAAATCTGTGGGCTATAGCACAGTTGATTTTCAATAAAATCGAATTTTCTATGAAATGTTTAGAAATATTCGAGCAATCCAAATGAAAGTTGGCAAAATAAATACAGATGCTGAAGCCTATTAATAGAGCTATTGACCAACGTAATCGGATCATTTTAGATTATTGCCGTCCAAAATCTGTGGGCTATAGCACAGTTGATTTTCAATAAAATCGAATTTTCTATGAAATGTTTAGAAATATTCGAGCAATCCAAATGAAAGTTGGCAAAATAAATACAGATCCTAAAGCCTATTGATAAAGCTACTGACCAACGCAGTCGGAGCATTTTAGGTTTTTGCCGTCCAAAATCTGTGGGCTATAGCACAGTTGATTTTCAATAAAATCGAATTTTCTATGAAATGTTTAGAAATATTCGAGCAATCCAAATGAAAGTTGGCAAAATAAATACAGATCCTGAAGCCTATTGATAGAGCTATTGACCAACGTAGTCGGAGCATTTTAGATTTTTGCCGTCCAAAATCTGTGGGCTATAGCACAGTTGATTTTCAAATAAATCGAATTTTCTATGAAATGTTTAGAAATATTCGAGCAATCCAAATGAAAGTTGGCAAAATAAATACAGATCCTGAAGCCTATTGATAGAGCTATTGACCAACGTAGTCGGAGCATTTTAGATTTTTGCCGTCCAAAATCTGTGGGCTATAGCACAGTTGATTTTCAATAAAATCGAATTTTCTATGAAATGTTTAGAAATATTCGAGCAATCCAAATGATAGTTTGCAAAATAAATACAGATCCTGAAGCCTATTGATAGAGCTACTGACCAACGTATTCGGAGCATTTTAGGTTTTTGCCGTCCAAAATCTGTGGGCTATAGCACAGTTGATTTTCAAATAAATCGAATTTTCTATGAAATGTTTAGAAATATTCGAGCAATCCAAATGAAAGTTGGCAAAATAAATACAGATCCTGAAGCCTATTGATAGAGCTATTGACCAACGTAATCGGAGCATTTTAGATTTTTGCCGTCCAAAATCTGTGGGCTATAGCACAGTTGATTTTCAAATAAATCGAATTTTCTATGAAATGTTTAGAAATATTCGAGCAATCCAAATGAAAGTTGGCAAAATAAATACAGATCCTGAAGCCTATTGATAGAGCTATTGACCAACGTAGTCGGAGCATTTTAGATTTTTGCCGTCCAAAATCTGTGGGCTATAGCACAGTTGATTTTCAATAAAATCGAATTTTCTATGAAATGTTTAGAAATATTCGAGCAATCCAAATGAAAGTTGGCAAAATAAATACAGATCCTGAAGCCTATTGATAGAGCTATTGACCAACGTAGTCGGAGCATTTTAGATTTTTGCCGTCCAAAATCTGTGGGCTATAGCACAGTTGATTTTCAAATAAATAGAATTTTCTATGAAATGTTTAGAAATATTCGAGCAATCCAAATGAAAGTTGGCAAAATAAATACAGATCATGAAGCCTATTGATAGAGCTATTGACCAACGTAATCGGATCATTTTAGATTATTGCCGTCCAAAATCTGTGGGCTATAGCACAGTTGATTTTCAATAAAATCGAATTTTCTATGAAATGTTTAGAAATATTCGAGCAATCCAAATGAAAGTTGGCAAAATAAATACAGATCATGAAGCCTATTGATAGAGCTACTGACCAACGTAGTCGGAGCATTTTAGGTTTTTGCCGTCCAAAATCTGTGGGCTATAGCACAGTTGATTTTCAATAAAATCGAATTTTCTATGAAATGTTTAGAAATATTCGAGCAATCCAAATGAAAGTTGGCAAAATAAATACAGATCCTGAAGCCTATTGATAGAGCTATTGACCAACGTAGTCGGAGCATTTTAGATTTTTGCCGTCCAAAATCTGTGGGCTATAGCACAGTTGATTTTCAATAAAATCGAATTTTCTATGAAATGTTTAGAAATATTCGAGCAATCCAAATGATAGTTGGCAAAATAAATACAGATCCTGAAGCCTATTGATAGAGCTATTGACCAACGTAGTCGGAGCATTTTAGATTTTTACCGTCCAAAATCTGTGGGCTATAGCACAGTTGATTTTCAATAAAATCGAATTTTCTATGAAATGTTTAGAAATATTCGAGTAATCCAAATGAAAGTTAGCAAAATAAATGCAGATCCTGAAGCCTATTGATAGAGCTATTGACCAACGTAGTCGGAGCATTTTAGATTTATGCCGTCCAAAATCTGTGGGCTATAGCACAGTTGATTTTCAATAAAATCGAATTTTCTATGAAATGTTTAGAAATATTCGAGCAATCCAAATGAAAGTTGGCAAAATAAATACAGATCCTGAAGCCTATTGATAGAGCTATTGACCAACGTAGTCGGAGCATTTTAGATTTTTGCCGTCCAAAATCTGTGGGCTATAGCACAGTTGATTTTCAATAAAATCGAATTTTCTATGAAATGTTTAGAAATATTCGAGCAATCCAAATGATAGTTAGCAAAATAAATACAGATCCTAAAGCCTATTGATAGAGCTATTGACCAACGTAGTCGGAGCATTTTAGATTTTTACCGTCCAAAATCTGTGGGCTATAGCACAGTTGATTTTCAATAAAATCGAATTTTCTATGAAATGTTTAGAAATATTCAAGCAATCCAAATGAAAGTTGGCAAAATAAATACAGATCCTGAAGCCTATTGATAAAGCTATTGACCAACGTAGTCGGAGCATTTTAGATTTTTGCCGTCCGAAATTTGTGGGCTATAGCACAGTTGATTTTCAAATAAATCGAATTTTCTATGAAATGTTTAGAAATATTCGAGCAATCCAAATGAAAGTTGGCAAAATAAATACAGATCCTGAAGCCTATTGATAGAGCTATTGACCAACGTAGTCGGAGCATTTTAGATTTTTGCCGTCCAAAATCTGTGAGCTATAGCACAGTTGATTTTCAAATAAATCGAATTTTCTATGAAATGTTTAGAAATATTCGAGCAATCCAAATGAAAGTTGGCAAAATAAATACAGATCCTGAAGCCTATTGATAGAGCTATTGACCAACGTAGTCGGAGCATTTTAGATTTTTACCGTCCAAAATCTGTGGGCTATAGCACAGTTGATTTTCAATAAAATCGAATTTTCTTGAAATGTTTAGAAATATTCGAGTAATCCAAATGAAAGTTAGCAAAATAAATGCAGATCCTGAAGCCTATTGATAGAGCTATTGACAAACGTAGTCGGAGCATTTTAGATTTATGCCGTCCAAAATCTGTGGGCTATAGCACAGTTGATTTTCAATAAAATCGAATTTTCTATGAAATGTTTAGAAATATTCGAGCAATCCAAATGAAAGTTGGCAAAATAAATACAGATCCTGAAGCCTATTGATAGAGCTATTGACCAACGTAGTCGGAGCATTTTAGATTTTTGCCGTCCAAAATCTGTGGGCTATAGCACAGTTGATTTTCAATAAAATCGAATTTTCTATGAAATGTTTAGAAATATTCGAGCAATCCAAATGATAGTTAGCAAAATAAATACAGATCCTGAAGCCTATTGATAGAGCTATTGACCAACGTAGTCGGAGCATTTTAGATTTTTGCCGTCCAAAATCTGTGGGCTATAGCACAGTTGATTTTCAATAAAATCGAATTTTCTATGAAATGTTTAGAAATATTCGAGCAATCCAAATGAAAGTTGGCAAAATAAATACAGATCCTGAAGCCTATTGATAAAGCTATTGACCAACGTAGTCGGAGCATTTTAGATTTTTGCCGTCCGAAATTTGTGGGCTATAGCACAGTTGATTTTCAAATAAATCGAATTTTCTATGAAATGTTTAGAAATATTCGAGCAATCCAAATGAAAGTTGGCAAAATAAATACAGATCCTGAAGCCTATTGATAGAGCTATTGACCAACGTAGTCGGAGCATTTTAGATTTTTGCCGTCCAAAATCTGTGGGCTATAGCACAGTTGATTTTCAAATAAATCGAATTTTCTATGAAATGTTTAGAAATATTCGAGCAATCCAAATGAAAGTTGGCAAAATAAATACAGATCATGAAGCCTATCGATAGGGCTATTGACCAACGTAATCGGATCATTTTAGATTATTGCCGTCCAAAATCTGTGGGCTATAGCACAGTTGATTTTCAATAAAATCGAATTTTCTATGAAATGTTTAGAAATATTCGAGCAATCCAAATGAAAGTTGGCAAAATAAATACAGATGCTGAAGCCTATTAATAGAGCTATTGACCAACGTAATCGGATCATTTTAGATTATTGCCGTCCAAAATCTGTGGGCTATAGCACAGTTGATTTTCAATAAAATCGAATTTTCTATGAAATGTTTAGAAATATTCGAGAAATCCAAATGAAAGTTGGCAAAATAAATACAGATCATGAAGCCTATTGATAGAGCTATTGACCAACGTAATCGGATCATTTTAGATTATTGCCGTCCAAAATCTGTGGGCTATAGCACAGTTGATTTTCAATAAAATCGAATTTTCTATGAAATGTTTAGAAATATTCGAGCAATCCAAATGAAAGTTGGCAAAATAAATACAGATCATGAAGCCTATTGATAGAGCTACTGACCAACGTAGTCGGAGCATTTTAGGTTTTTGCCGTCCAAAATCTGTGGGCTATAGCACAGTTGATTTTCAATAAAATCGAATTTTCTATGAAATGTTTAGAAATATTCGAGCAATCCAAATGCAAGTTGGCAAAATAAATACAGATCATGAAGCCTATTGATAGAGCTATTGACCAACGTAATCGGAGCATTTTAGATTATTGCCGTCCAAAATCTGTGGGCTATAGCACAGTTGATTTTCAATAAAATCGAATTTTCTATGAAATGTTTAGAAATATTCGAGCAATCCAAATGAAAGTTGGCAAAATAAATACAGATCATGAAGCCTATTGATAGAGCTATTGACCAACGTAATCGGATCATTTTAGATTATTGCCGTCCAAAATCTGTGGGCTATAGCACAGTTGATTTTCAATAAAATCGAATTTTCTATGAAATGTTTAGAAATATTCGAGCAATCCAAATGAAAGTTGGCAAAATAAATACAGATCATGAAGCCTATTGATAGAGCTACTGACCAACGTAGTCGGAGCATTTTAGGTTTTTGCCGTCCAAAATCTGTGGGCTATAGCACAGTTGATTTTCAATAAAATCGAATTTTCTATGAAATGTTTAGAAATATTCGAGCAATCCAAATGAAAGTTGGCAAAATAAATACAGATCCTGAAGCCTATTGATAGAGCTATTGACCAACGTAGTCGGAGCATTTTAGATTTTTGCCGTCCAAAATCTGTGGGCTATAGCACAGTTGATTTTCAATAAAATCGAATTTTCTATGAAATGTTTAGAAATATTCGAGCAATCCAAATGAAAGTTGGCAAAATAAATACAGATCCTGAAGCCTATTGATAGAGCTATTGACCAACGTAATCGGATCATTTTAGATTATTGCCGTCCAAAATCTGTGGGCTATAGCACAGTTGATTTTCAATAAAATCGAATTTTCTATGAAATGTTTAGAAATATTCGAGCAATCCAAATGAAAGTTGGCAAAATAAATACAGATCATGAAGCCTATTGATAGAGCTACTGACCAACGTAGTCGGAGCATTTTAGGTTTTTGCCGTCCAAAATCTGTGGGCTATAGCACAGTTGATTTTCAATAAAATCGAATTTTCTATGAAATGTTTAGAAATATTCGAGCAATCCAAATGAAAGTTGGCAAAATAAATACAGATCCTGAAGCCTATTGATAGAGCTATTGACCAACGTAATCGGATCATTTTAGATTATTGCCGTCCAAAATCTGTGGGCTATAGCACAGTTGATTTTCAATAAAATCGAATTTTCTATGAAATGTTTAGAAATATTCGAGCAATCCAAATGAAAGTTGGCAAAATAAATACAGATCATGAAGCCTATTGATAGAGCTATTGACCAACGTAATCGGATCATTTTAGATTATTGCCGTCCAAAATCTGTGGGCTATACACAGTTGATTTTCAATAAAATCGAATTTTCTATGAAATGTTTAGAAATATTCGAGCAATCCAAATGAAAGTTGGCAAAATAAATAGAGATCATGAAGCCTATTGATAGAGCTACTGACCAACGTAGTCGGAGCATTTTAGGTTTTTGCCGTCCAAAATCTGTGGGCTATAGCACAGTTGATTTTCAATAAAATCGAATTTTCTATGAAATGTTTAGAAATATTCGAGCAATCCAAATGAAAGTTGGCAAAATAAATACAGATGCTGAAGCCTATTAATAGAGCTATTGGCCAACGTAATCGGATCATTTTAGATTATTGCCGTCCAAAATCTGTGGGCTATAGCACAGTTGATTTTCAATAAAATCGAATTTTCTATGAAATGTTTAGAAATATTCGAGCAATCCAAATGAAAGTTGGCAAAATAAATACAGATCATGAAGCCTATTGATAGAGCTATTGACCAACGTAATCGGATCATTTTAGATTATTGCCGTCCAAAATCTGTGGGCTATACAGTTGATTTTCAATAAAATCGAATTTTCTATGAAATGTTTAGAAATATTCGAGCAATCCAAATGAAAGTTGGCAAACTAAATACAGATCATGAAGCCTATTGATAGAGCTACTGACCAACGTAGTCGGAGCATTTTAGGTTTTTGCCGTCCAAAATCTGTGGGCTATAGCACAGTTGATTTTCAATAAAATCGAATTTTCTATGAAATGTTTAGAAATATTCGAGCAATCCAAATGAAAGTTGGCAAAATAAATACAGATCCTGAAGCCTATTGATAGAGCTATTGACCAACGTAGTCGGAGCATTTTAGATTTTTACCGTCCAAAATCTGTGGGCTATAGCACAGTTGATTTTCAATAAAATCGAATTTTCTATGAAATGTTTAGAAATATTCGAGCAATCCAAATGCAAGTTGGCAAAATAAATACAGATCATGAAGCCTATTGATAGAGCTATTGACCAACGTAATCGGAGCATTTTAGATTTTTGCCGTCCAAAATCTGTGGGCTATAGCACAGTTGATTTTCAATAAAATCGAATTTTCTATGAAATGTTTAGAAATATTCGAGCAATCCAAATGAAAGTTGGCAAAATAAATACAGATGCTGAAGCCTATTAATAGAGCTATTGACCAACGTAATCGGATCATTTTAGATTATTGCCGTCCAAAATCTGTGGGCTATAGCACAGTTGATTTTCAATAAAATCGAATTTTCTATGAAATGTTTAGAAATATTCGAGCAATCCAAATGAAAGTTGGCAAAATAAATACAGATCCTAAAGCCTATTGATAGAGCTACTGACCAACGTAGTCGGAGCATTTTAGGTTTTTGCCGTCCAAAATCTGTGGGCTATAGCACAGTTGATTTTCAATAAAATCGAATTTTCTATGAAATGTTTAGAAATATTCGAGCAATCCAAATGAAAGTTGGCAAAATAAATACAGATCCTGAAGCCTATTGATAGAGCTATTGACCAACGTAGTCGGAGCATTTTAGATTTTTGCCGTCCAAAATCTGTGGGCTATAGCACAGTTGATTTTCAATAAAATCGAATTTTCTATGAAATGTTTAGAAATATTCGAGCAATCCAAATGATAGTTTGCAAAATAAATACAGATCCTGAAGCCTATTGATAGAGTTACTGACCAACGTATTCGGAGCATTTTAGGTTTTTGCCGTCCAAAATCTGTGGGCTATAGCACAGTTGATTTTCAAATAAATCGAATTTTCTATGAAATGTTTAGAAATATTCGAGCAATCCAAATGAAAGTTGGCAAAATAAATACAGATCCTGAAGCCTATTGATAGAGCTATTGACCAACGTAGTCGGAGCATTTTAGATTTTTGCCGTCCAAAATCTGTGGGCTATAGCACAGTTGATTTTCAATAAAATCGAATTTTCTATGAAATGTTTAGAAATATTCGAGCAATCCAAATGAAAGTTGGCAAAATAAATACAGATCCTGAAGCCTATTGATAGAGCTATTGACCAACGTAGTCGGAGCATTTTAGATTTTTGCCGTCCAAAATCTGTGGGCTATAGCACAGTTGATTTTCAAATAAATCGAATTTTCTATGAAATGTTTAGAAATATTCGAGCAATCCAAATGAAAGTTGGCAAAATAAATCCAGATCCTAAAGCCTATTGATAGAGCTACTGACCAACGTATTCGGAGCATTTTAGGTTTTTGCCGTCCAAAATCTGTGGGCTATAGCACAGTTGATTTTCAAATAAATCGAATTTTCTATGAAATGTTTAGAAATATTCGAGCAATCCAAATGAAAGTTGGCAAAATAAATACAGATCCTGAAGCCTATTGATAGAGCTATTGACCAACGTAATCGGATCATTTTAGATTATTGCCGTCCAAAATCTGTGGGCTATAGCACAGTTGATTTTCAATAAAATCGAATTTTCTATGAAATGTTTAGAAATATTCGAGCAATCCAAATGAAAGTTGGCAAAATAAATACAGATCCTGAAGCCTATTGATAGAGCTATTGACCAACGTAGTCGGAGCATTTTAGATTTATGCCGTCCAAAATCTGTGGGCTATAGCACAGTTGATTTTCAATAAAATCGAATTTTCTATGAAATGTTTAGAAATATTCGAGCAATCCAAATGAAAGTTGGCAAAATAAATACAGATCCTGAAGCCTATTGATAGAGCTATTGACCAACGTAGTCGGAGCATTTTAGATTTTTGCCGTCCAAAATCTGTGGGCTATAGCACAGTTGATTTTCAAATAAATCGAATTTTCTATGAAATGTTTAGAAATATTCGAGCAATCCAAATGAAAGTTGGCAAAATAAATACAGATCATGAATCCTATTGATAGAGCTATTGACCAACGTAATCGGAGCATTTTAGATTTTTGCCGTCCAAAATCTGATTTTCAAATAAATCGAATTTTCTATGAAATGTTTAGAAATATTCGAGCAATCCAAATGAAAGTTGGCAAAATAAATACAGATCCTAAAGCCTATTGATAGAGCTATTGACCAACGTAATCGGATCATTTTAGATTATTGCCGTCCAAAATCTGTGGGCTATAGCACAGTTGATTTTCAATAAAATCGAATTTTCTATGAAATGTTTAGAAATATTCGAGCAATCCAAATGCAAGTTGGCAAAATAAATACAGATCATGAAGCCTATTGATAGAGCTATTGACCAACGTAGTCGGAGCATTTTAGATTTTTACCGTCCAAAATCTGTGGGCTATAGCACAGTTGATTTTCAATAAAATCGAATTTTCTATGAAATGTTTAGAAATATTCGAGTAATCCAAATGAAAGTTAGCAAAATAAATACAGATCCTGAAGCCTATTGATAGAGCTATTGACCAACGTAGTCGGAGCATTTTAGATTTATGCCGTCCAAAATCTGTGGGCTATAGCACAGTTGATTTTCAATAAAATCGAATTTTCTATGAAATGTTTAGAAATATTCGAGCAATCCAAATGCAAGTTGGCAAAATAAATACAGATGCTGAAGCCTATTGATAGAGCTATTGACCAACGTAATCGGATCATTTTAGATTTTTGCCGTCCAAAATCTGTGGGCAGTACAGTTGATTTTCAATAAAATCGAATATTCTATGAAATGGTTAGAAATATTCGAGCAATCCAAATGCAAGTTGGCAAAATAAATACAGATCCTGAAGCCTATTGATAGAGCTATTGACCAACGTAATCGGATCATTTTAGATTTTTTCCGTCCAAAATCTGTGGGCTATAGCACAGTTGATTTTCAATAAAATCGAATTTTCTATGAAATGGTTAGAAATATTCGAGCAATCCAAATGCAAGTTGGCAAAATAAATACAGATCCTGAAGCCTATTGATAGAGCTATTGACCAACGTAGTCGGAGCATTTTAGATTTTTGCCGTCCAAAATCTGTGGGCTATAGCACAGTTGATTTTCAATAAAATCGAATTTTCTATGAAATGTTTAGAAATATTCGAGTAATTTAAATGAAAGTTAGCAAAATAAATACAGATCCTGAAGCCTATTGATAGAGCTATTGACCAACGTAGTCGGAGCATTTTAGATTTATGCCGTCCAAAATCTGTGGGCTATAGCACAGTTGATTTTCAATAAAATCGAATTTTCAATGAAATGTTTAGAAATATTCGAGCAATCCAAATGCAAGTTGGCAAAATAAATACAGATCCTGAAGCCTATTGATAGAGCTATTGACCAACGTAATCGGAGCATTTTAGATTTTTGCCGTCCAAAATCTGTGGGCTATATATAGCACAGTTGATTTTCAATAAAATCGAATTTTCTATGAAATGTTTAGAAATATTCAAGCAATCCAAATGAAAGTTGGCAAAATAAATACAGATGCTGAAGCCTATTGATAGAGCTATTGACCAACGTAATCGGATCATGTTTAAAATGTTTAGAAATATTCGAGCAATCCAAATGAAAGTTGGCAAAATAAATACAGATCCTGAAGCCTATTGATAGAGCTATTGACCAACGTAGTCGGAGCATTTTAGATTTATGCCGTCCAAAATCTGTGGGCTATAGCACAGTTGATTTTCAATAAAATCGAATTTTCTATGAAATGTTTAGAAATATTCGAGCAATCCAAATGCAAGTTGGCAAAATAAATACAGATCATGAAGCCTATTGATAGAGCTATTGACCAACGTAATCGGAGCATTTTAGATTTTTGCCGTTCAAAATCTGTGGGCTATAGCACAGTTAATTTTCAATAAAATCGAATTTTCTATGAAATGTTTAGAAATATTCGAGCAATCCAAATGAAAGTTGGCAAAATAAATACAGATGCTGAAGCCTATTGATAGAGCTATTGACCAACGTAATCGGATCATTTTAGATTATTGCCGTCCAAAATCTGTGGGCTATAGCACAGTTGATTTTCAATAAAATCGAATTTTCTATGAAATGTTTAGAAATATTCGAGCAATCCAAATGAAAGTTGGCAAAATAAATACAGATCCTAAAGCCTATTGATAGAGCTACTGACCAACGTAGTCGGAGCATTTTAGGTTTTTGCCGTCCAAAATCTGTGGGCTATAGCACAGTTGATTTTCAATAAAATCGAATTTTCTATGAAATGTTTAGAAATATTCGAGTAATCCAAATGCAAGTTGGCAAAATAAATACAGATCATGAAGCCTATTGATAGAGCTATTGACCAACGTAGTCGGAGCATTTTAGATTTTTGCCGTCCAAAATCTGTTTGCTATAGCACAGTTGATTTTCAATAAAATCGAATTTTCTATGAAATGTTTAGAAATATTCGAGCAATCCAAATGAAAGTTGGTAAAATAAATACAGATGCTGAAGCCTATTGATAGAGCTATTGACCAACGTAATCGGATCATTTTAGATTTTTGCCGTCCAAAATCTGTGGGCTATAGCACAGTTGATTTTCAATAAAATCGAATTTTCTATGAAATGTTTAGAAATATTCGAGCAATCCAAATGATAGTTGGCAAAATAAATACAGATCCTGAAGCCTATTGATAAAGCTATTGACCAACGTAATCGGAGCATTTTAGATTTTTGCCGTCCAAAATCTGTGGGCTATAGCACAGTTGATTTTCAATAAAATCGAATTTTCTATGAAATGTTTAGAAATATTCGAGCAATCCAAATGATAGTTGGCAAAATAAATACAGATCCTGAAGCCTATTGATAGAGCTATTGACCAACGTAGTCGGAGCATTTTAGATTTTTGCCGTCCAAAATCTGTGGGCTATAGCACAGTTGATTTTCAAATAAATCGAATTTTCTATGAAATGTTTAGAAATATTCGAGCAATCCAAATGCAAGTTTGCAAAATAAATACAGATCATGAAGCCTATTGATAGAGCTATTGACCAACGTAATCGGAGCATTTTAGATTATTGCCGTCTAAAATCTGTGGGCTAGCACAGTTGATTTTCAATAAAATCGAATTTTCTATGAAATGTTTAGAAATAGAGAAAGTTGGCAAAATAAATACAGATCCTGAAGCCTATTGATAGAGCTATTGACCAACGTAGTCGGAGCATTTTAGGTTTTTGCCGTCCAAAATCTGTGGGCTATAGCACAGTTGATTTTCAATAAAATCGAATTTTCTATGAAATGTTTAGAAATATTCGAGCAATCCAAATGCAAATTGACAAAATAAATACAGATCATGAAGCCTTATAATAGAGCTATTGACCAACGTAATCGGAGAATTTTAGATTTTTGCCGTCCAAAATCTGTGGGCTTATAGCACAGTTGATTTTCAATAAAATCGAATTTTCTATGAAATGTTTAGAAATATTCGAGCAATCCAAATGCAAGTTGGCAAAATAAATACAGATCCTGAAGCCTATTGATAGAGCTATTGACCAACGTAATCGGATCATTTTAGATTTTTGCCGTCCAAAATCTGTGGGCAGTACAGTTGATTTTCAATAAAATCGAATATTCTATGAAATGGTTAGAAATATTCGAGCAATCCAAATGCAAGTTGGCAAAATAAATACAGATCCTGAAGCCTATTGATAGAGCTATTGACCAACGTAATCGGATCATTTTAGATTTTTGCCGTCCAAAATCTGTGGGCTATAGCACAGTTGATTTTCAATAAAATCGAATTTTCTATGAAATGTTTAGAAATATTCGAGCAATCCAAATGCAAGTTGGCAAAATAAATACAGATCCTGAAGCCTATTGATAGAGCTATTGACCAACGTAGTCGGAGCATTTTAGATTTATGCCGTCCAAAATCTGTGGGCTATAGCACAGTTGATTTTCAATAAAATCGAATTTTCTATGAAATGTTTAGAAATATTCGAGTAATCCAAATGAAAGTTAGCAAAATAAATACAGATCCTGAAGCCTATTGATAGAGCTATTGACCAACGTAGTCGGAGCATTTTAGATTTATGCCGTCCAAAATCTGTGGGCTATAGCACAGTTGATTTTCAATAAAATCGAATTTTCTATGAAATGTTTAGAAATATTCGAGCAATCCAAATGAAAGTTGGCAAAATAAATACAGATGCTGAAGCCTATTGATAGAGCTATTGACCAACGTAATCGGATCATTTTAGATTATTGCCGTCCAAAATCTGTGGGCTATAGCACAGTTGATTTTCAATAAAATCGAATTTTCTATGAAATGTATAGAAATATTCGAGCAATCCAAATGAAAGTTGGCAAAATAAATACAGATCCTGAAGCCTATTGATAGAGCTATTGACCAACGTAGTCGGAGCATTTTAGATTTATGCCGTCCAAAATCTGTGGGCTATAGCACAGTTGATTTTCAATAAAATCGAATTTTCTATGAAATGTTTAGAAATATTCGAGCAATCCAAATGCAAGTTGGCAAAATAAATACAGATCATGAAGCCTATTGATAGAGCTATTGACCAACGTAATCGGAGCAATTTAGATTTTTGCCGTCCAAAATCTGTGGACTATAGCACAGTTGATTTTCAATAAAATCGAATTTTCTATGAAATGTTTAGAAATATTCGAGCAATCCAAATGAAAGTTGGCAAAATAAATACAGATCCTAAAGCCTATTGATAGAGCTACTGACCAACGTAGTCGGAGCATTTTAGGTTTTTGCCGTCCAAAATCTGTGGGCTATAGCACAGTTGATTTTCAATAAAATCGAATTTTCTATGAAATGTTTAGAAATATTCGAGCAATCCAAATGAAAGTTGGCAAAATAAATACAGATCCTGAAGCCTATTGATAGAGCTATTGACCAACGTAGTCGGAGCATTTTAGATTTTTGCCGTCCAAAATCTGTGGGCTATAGCACAGTTGATTTTCAATAAAATCGAATTTTCTATGAAATGTTTAGAAATATTCGAGCAATCCAAATGATAGTTGGCAAAATAAATACAGATCCTGAAGCCTATTGATAGAGCTATTGACCAACGTAGTCGGAGCATTTTAGATTTTTACCGTCCAAAATCTGTGGGCTATAGCACAGTTGATTTTCAATAAAATCGAATTTTCTATGAAATGTTTAGAAATATTCGAGTAATCCAAATGAAAGTTAGCAAAATAAATACAGATCCTGAAGCCTATTGATAGAGCTATTGACCAACGTAGTCGGAGCATTTTGATTTATGCCGTCCAAAATCTGTGGGCTATAGCACAGTTGATTTTCAATAAAATCGAATTTTCTATGAAATGTTTAGAAATATTCGAGCAATCCAAATGCAAGTTGGCAAAATAAATACAGATCATGAAGCCTATTGATAGAGCTATTGACCAACGTAATCGGAGCATTTTAGATTTTTGCCGTCCAAAATCTGTGGGCTATAGCACAGTTGATTTTCAATAAAATCGAATTTTCTATGAAATGTTTAGAAATATTCGAGCAATCCAAATGAAAGTTGGCAAAATAAATACAGATGCTGAAGCCTATTAATAGAGCTATTGACCAACGTAATCGGATCATTTTAGATTATTGCCGTCCAAAATCTGTGGGCTATAGCACAGTTGATTTTCAATAAAATCGAATTTTCTATGAAATGTTTAGAAATATTCGAGCAATCCAAATGAAAGTTGGCAAAATAAATACAGATCCTGAAGCCTATTGATAGAGCTATTGACCAACGTAGTCGGAGCATTTTAGATTTATGCCGTCCAAAATCTGTGGGCTATAGCACAGTTGATTTTCAATAAAATCGAATTTTCTATGAAATGTTTAGAAATATTCGAGCAATCCAAATGCAAGTTGGCAAAATAAATACAGATCATGAAGCCTATTGATAGAGCTATTGACCAACGTAATCGGAGCATTTTAGATTTTTGCCGTCCAAAATCTGTGGACTATAGCACAGTTGATTTTCAATAAAATCGAATTTTCTATGAAATGTTTAGAAATATTCGAGCAATCCAAATGAAAGTTGGCAAAATAAATACAGATCCTAAAGCCTATTGATAGAGCTACTGACCAACGTAGTCGGAGCATTTTAGGTTTTTGCCGTCCAAAATCTGTGGGCTATAGCACAGTTGATTTTCAATAAAATCAAATTTTCTATGAAATGTTTAGAAATATTCGAGCAATCCAAATGAAAGTTGGCAAAATAAATACAGATCCTGAAGCCTATTGATAGAGCTATTGACCAACGTAGTCGGAGCATTTTAGATTTTTGCCGTCCAAAATCTGTGGGCTATAGCACAGTTGATTTTCAATAAAATCGAATTTTCTATGAAATGTTTAGAAATATTCGAGCAATCCAAATGCAAGTTGGCAAAATAAATACAGATCATGAAGCCTATTGATAGAGCTATTGACCAACGTAATCGGAGCATTTTAGATTTTTGCCGTCCAAAATCTGTGGGCTATAGCACAGTTGATTTTCAATAAAATCGAATTTTCTATGAAATGTTTAGAAATATTCGAGCAATCCAAATGAAAGTTGGCAAAATAAATACAGATGCTGAAGCCTATTGATAGAGCTATTGACCAACGTAATCGGATCATTTTAGATTATTGCCGTCCAAAATCTGTGGGCTATAGCACAGTTGATTTTCAATAAAATCGAATTTTCTATGAAATGTTTAGAAATATTCGAGCAATCCAAATGAAAGTTGGCAAAATAAATACAGATCCTAAAGCCTATTGATAAAGCTACTGACCAACGCAGTCGGAGCATTTTAGGTTTTTGCCGTCCAAAATCTGTGGGCTATAGCACAGTTGATTTTCAATAAAATCGAATTTTCTATGAAATGTTTAGAAATATTCGAGCAATCCAAATGAAAGTTGGCAAAATAAATACAGATCCTGAAGCCTATTGATAGAGCTATTGACCAACGTAGTCGGAGCATTTTAGATTTTTGCCGTCCAAAATCTGTGGGCTATAGCACAGTTGATTTTCAAATAAATCGAATTTTCTATGAAATGTTTAGAAATATTCGAGCAATCCAAATGAAAGTTGGCAAAATAAATACAGATCCTGAAGCCTATTGATAGAGCTATTACCAACGTAGTCGGATCATTTTAGATTTTTGCCGTCCAAAATCTGTGGGCTATAGCACAGTTGATTTTCAATAAAATCGAATTTTCTATGAAATGTTTAGAAATATTCGAGCAATCCAAATGAAAGTTGGCAAAATAAATACAGATCATGAAGCCTATTGATAGAGCTACTGACCAACGTAGTCGGAGCATTTTAGGTTTTTGCCGTCCAAAATCTGTGGGCTATAGCACAGTTGATTTTCAATAAAATCGAATTTTCTATGAAATGTTTAGAAATATTCGAGCAATCCAAATGAAAGTTGGCAAAATAAATACAGATCCTGAAGCCTATTGATAGAGCTATTGACCAACGTAGTCGGAGCATTTTAGATTTTTGCCGTCCAAAATCTGTGGGCTATAGCACAGTTGATTTTCAATAAAATCGAATTTTCTATGAAATGTTTAGAAATATTCGAGCAATCCAAATGATAGTTGGCAAAATAAATACAGATCCTGAAGCCTATTGATAGAGCTATTGACCAACGTAGTCGGAGCATTTTAGATTTTTACCGTCCAAAATCTGTGGGCTATAGCACAGTTGATTTTCAATAAAATCGAATTTTCTATGAAATGTTTAGAAATATTCGAGTAATCCAAATGAAAGTTAGCAAAATAAATGCAGATCCTGAAGCCTATTGATAGAGCTATTGACCAACGTAGTCGGAGCATTTTAGATTTATGCCGTCCAAAATCTGTGGGCTATAGCACAGTTGATTTTCAATAAAATCGAATTTTCTATGAAATGTTTAGAAATATTCGAGCAATCCAAATGAAAGTTGGCAAAATAAATACAGATCCTGAAGCCTATTGATAGAGCTATTGACCAACGTAGTCGGAGCATTTTAGATTTTTGCCGTCCAAAATCTGTGGGCTATAGCACAGTTGATTTTCAATAAAATCGAATTTTCTATGAAATGTTTAGAAATATTCGAGCAATCCAAATGATAGTTAGCAAAATAAATACAGATCCTGAAGCCTATTGATAGAGCTATTGACCAACGTAGTCGGAGCATTTTAGATTTTTACCGTCCAAAATCTGTGGGCTATAGCACAGTTGATTTTCAATAAAATCGAATTTTCTATGAAATGTTTAGAAATATTCGAGCAATCCAAATGAAAGTTGGCAAAATAAATACAGATCCTGAAGCCTATTGATAAAGCTATTGACCAACGTAGTCGGAGCATTTTAGATTTTTGCCGTCCGAAATTTGTGGGCTATAGCACAGTTGATTTTCAAATAAATCGAATTTTCTATGAAATGTTTAGAAATATTCGAGCAATCCAAATGCAAGTTGGCAAAATAAATACAGATCCTGAAGCCTATTGATAGAGCTATTGACCAACGTAGTCGGAGCATTTTAGATTTTTGCCGTCCAAAATCTGTGGGCTATAGCACAGTTGATTTTCAAATAAATCGAATTTTCTATGAAATGTTTAGAAATATTCGAGCAATCCAAATGAAAGTTGGCAAAATAAATACAGATCCTGAAGCCTATTGATAGAGCTATTGACCAACGTAGTCGGAGCATTTTAGATTTTTACCGTCCAAAATCTGTGGGCTATAGCACAGTTGATTTTCAATAAAATCGAATTTTCTATGAAATGTTTAGAAATATTCGAGTAATCCAAATGAAAGTTAGCAAAATAAATGCAGATCCTGAAGCCTATTGATAGAGCTATTGACCAACGTAGTCGGAGCATTTTAGATTTATGCCGTCCAAAATCTGTGGGCTATAGCACAGTTGATTTTCAATAAAATCGAATTTTCTATGAAATGTTTAGAAATATTCGAGCAATCCAAATGAAAGTTGGCAAAATAAATACAGATCCTGAAGCCTATTGATAGAGCTATTGACCAACGTAGTCGGAGCATTTTAGATTTTTGCCGTCCAAAATCTGTGGGCTATAGCACAGTTGATTTTCAATAAAATCGAATTTTCTATGAAATGTTTAGAAATATTCGAGCAATCCAAATGATAGTTAGCAAAATAAATACAGATCCTGAAGCCTATTGATAGAGCTATTGACCAACGTAGTCGGAGCATTTTAGATTTTTACCGTCCAAAATCTGTGGGCTATAGCACAGTTGATTTTCAATAAAATCGAATTTTCTATGAAATGTTTAGAAATATTCGAGCAATCCAAATGAAAGTTGGCAAAATAAATACAGATCTTGAAGCCTATTGATAAAGTTATTGACCAACGTAGTCGGAGCATTTTAGATTTTTGCCGTCCGAAATTTGTGGGCTATAGCACAGTTGATTTTCAAATAAATCGAATTTTCTATGAAATGTTTAGAAATATTCGAGCAATCCAAATGAAAGTTGGCAAAATAAATACAGATCCTGAAGCCTATTGATAGAGCTATTGACCAACGTAGTCGGAGCATTTTAGATTTTTGCCGTCCAAAATCTGTGGGCTATAGCACAGTTGATTTTCAATAAAATCGAATTTTCTATGAAATGTTTAGAAATATTCGAGCAATCCAAATGAAAGTTGGCAAAATAAATACAGATGCTGAAGCCTATTAATAGAGCTATTGACCAACGTAATCGGATCATTTTAGATTATTGCCGTCCAAAATCTGTGGGCTATAGCACAGTTGATTTTCAATAAAATCGAATTTTCTATGAAATGTTTAGAAATATTCGAGCAATCCAAATGAAAGTTGGCAAAATAAATACAGATCATGAAGCCTATTGATAGAGCTACTGACCAACGTAGTCGGAGCATTTTAGGTTTTTGCCGTCCAAAATCTGTGGGCTATAGCACAGTTGATTTTCAATAAAATCGAATTTTCTATGAAATGTTTAGAAATATTCGAGCCATCCAAATGCAAGTTGGCAAAATAAATACAGATCATGAAGCCTATTGATAGAGCTATTGACCAACGTAATCGGAGCATTTTAGATTATTGCCGTCCAAAATCTGTGGGCTATAGCACAGTTGATTTTCAATAAAATCGAATTTTCTATGAAATGTTTAGAAATATTCGAGCAATCCAAATGAAAGTTGGCAAAATAAATACAGATCATGAAGCCTATTGATAGAGCTATTGACCAACGTAATCGGATCATTTTAGATTATTGCCGTCCAAAATCTGTGGGCTATAGCACAGTTGATTTTCAATAAAATCGAATTTTCTATGAAATGTTTAGAAATATTCGAGCAATCCAAATGAAAGTTGGCAAAATAAATACAGATCATGAAGCCTATTGATAGAGCTACTGACCAACGTAGTCGGAGCATTTTAGGTTTTTGCCGTCCAAAATCTGTGGGCTATAGCACAGTTGATTTTCAATAAAATCGAATTTTCTATGAAATGTTTAGAAATATTCGAGCAATCCAAATGCAAGTTGGCAAAATAAATACAGATCATGAAGCCTATTGATAGAGCTATTGACCAACGTAATCGGAGCATTTTAGATTATTGCCGTCCAAAATCTGTGGGCTATAGCACAGTTGATTTTCAATAAAATCGAATTTTCTATGAAATGTTTAGAAATATTCGAGAAATCCAAATGAAAGTTGGCAAAATAAATACAGATCATGAAGCCTATTGATAGAGCTATTGACCAACGTAATCGGATCATTTTAGATTATTGCCGTCCAAAATCTGTGGGCTATAGCACAGTTGATTTTCAATAAAATCGAATTTTCTATGAAATGTTTAGAAATATTCGAGCAATCCAAATGAAAGTTGGCAAAATAAATACAGATCATGAAGCCTATTGATAGAGCTACTGACCAACGTAGTCGGAGCATTTTAGGTTTTTGCCGTCCAAAATCTGTGGGCTATAGCACAGTTGATTTTCAATAAAATCGAATTTTCTATGAAATGTTTAGAAATATTCGAGCAATCCAAATGAAAGTTGGCAAAATAAATACAGATCATGAAGCCTATTGATAGAGCTACTGACCAACGTAGTCGGAGCATTTTAGGTTTTTGCCGTCCAAAATCTGTGGGCTATAGCACAGTTGATTTTCAATAAAATCGAATTTTCTATGAAATGTTTAGAAATATTCGAGCAATCCAAATGAAAGTTGGCAAAATAAATACAGATCCTGAAGCCTATTGATAGAGCTATTGACCAACGTAGTCGGAGCAGTTTAGATTTTTGCCGTCCAAAATCTGTGGGCTATAGCACAGTTGATTTTCAATAAAATCGAATTTTCTATGAAATGTTTAGAAATATTCGAGCAATCCAAATGAAAGTTGGCAAAATAAATACAGATCATGAAGCCTATTGATAGAGCTACTGACCAACGTAATCGGAGCATTTTAGGTTTTTGCCGTCCAAAATCTGTGGGCTATAGCACAGTTGATTTTCAATAAAATCGAATTTTCTATGAAATGTTTAGAAATATTCGAGCAATCCAAATGAAAGTTGGCAAAATAAATACAGATCCTGAAGCCTATTGATAGAGCTATTGACCAACGTAATCGGATCATTTTAGATTATTGCCGTCCAAAATCTGTGGGCTATAGCACAGTTGATTTTCAATAAAATCGAATTTTCTATGAAATGTTTTGAAATATTCGAGCAATCCAAATGAAAGTTGGCAAAATAAATACAGATCATGAAGCCTATTGATAGAGCTATTGACCAACGTAATCGGATCATTTTAGATTATTGCCGTCCAAAATCTGTGGGCTATACACAGTTGATTTTCAATAAAATCGAATTTTCTATGAAATGTTTAGAAATATTCGAGCAATCCAAATGAAAGTTGGCAAAATAAATACAGATCATGAAGCCTATTGATAGAGCTACTGACCAACGTAGTCGGAGCATTTTAGGTTTTTGCCGTCCAAAATCTGTGGGCTATAGCACAGTTGATTTTCAATAAAATCGAATTTTCTATGAAATGTTTAGAAATATTCGAGCAATCCAAATGAAAGTTGGCAAAATAAATACAGATGCTGAAGCCTATTAATAGAGCTATTGGCCAACGTAATCGGATCATTTTAGATTATTGCCGTCCAAAATCTGTGGGCTATAGCACAGTTGATTTTCAATAAAATCGAATTTTCTATGAAATGTTTAGAAATATTCGAGCAATCCAAATGAAAGTTGGCAAAATAAATACAGATCATGAAGCCTATTGATAGAGCTATTGACCAACGTAATCGGATCATTTTAGATTATTGCCGTCCAAAATCTGTGGGCTATACAGTTGATTTTCAATAAAATCGAATTTTCTATGAAATGTTTAGAAATATTCGAGCAATCCAAATGAAAGTTGGCAAACTAAATACAGATCATGAAGCCTATTGATAGAGCTACTGACCAACGTACTCGGAGCATTTTAGGTTTTTGCCGTCCAAAATCTGTGGGCTATAGCACAGTTGATTTTCAATAAAATCGAATTTTCTATGAAATGTTTAGAAATATTCGAGCAATCCAAATGAAAGTTGGCAAAATAAATACAGATCCTGAAGCCTATTGATAGAGCTATTGACCAACGTAGTCGGAGCATTTTAGATTTTTGCCGTCCAAAATCTGTGGGCTATAGCACAGTTGATTTTCAATAAAATCGAATTTTCTATGAAATGTTTAGAAATATTCGAGCAATCCAAATGAAAGTTGGCAAAATAAATACAGATCCTGAAGCCTATTGATAGAGCTATTGACCAACGTAGTCGGAGCATTTTAGATTTTTACCGTCCAAAATCTGTGGGCTATAGCACAGTTGATTTTCAATAAAATCGAATTTTCTATGAAATGTTTAGAAATATTCGAGCAATCCAAATGCAAGTTGGCAAAATAAATACAGATCATGAAGCCTATTGATAGAGCTATTGACCAACGTAATCGGAGCATTTTAGATTTTTGCCGTCCAAAATCTGTGGGCTATAGCACAGTTGATTTTCAATAAAATCGAATTTTCTATGAAATGTTTAGAAATATTCGAGCAATCCAAATGAAAGTTGGCAAAATAAATACAGATGCTGAAGCCTATTAATAGAGCTATTGACCAACGTAATCGGATCATTTTAGATTATTGCCGTCCAAAATCTGTGGGCTATAGCACAGTTGATTTTCAATAAAATCGAATTTTCTATGAAATGTTTAGAAATATTCGAGCAATCCAAATGAAAGTTGGCAAAATAAATACAGATCCTGAAGCCTATTGATAGAGCTATTGACCAACGTAGTCGGAGCATTTTAGATTTTTGCCGTCCAAAATCTGTGGGCTATAGCACAGTTGATTTTCAAATAAATCGAATTTTCTATGAAATGTTTAGAAATATTCGAGCAATCCAAATGAAAGTTGGCAAAATAAATACAGATCCTGAAGCCTATTGATAGAGCTATTGACCAACGTAGTCGGAGCATTTTAGATTTTTGCCGTCCAAAATCTGTGGGCTATAGCACAGTTGATTTTCAATAAAATCGAATTTTCTATGAAATGTTTAGAAATATTCGAGCAATCCAAATGATAGTTTGCAAAATAAATACAGATCCTGAAGCCTATTGATAGAGTTACTGACCAACGTATTCGGAGCATTTTAGGTTTTTGCCGTCCAAAATCTGTGGGCTATAGCACAGTTGATTTTCAAATAAATCGAATTTTCTATGAAATGTTTAGAAATATTCGAGCAATCCAAATGAAAGTTGGCAAAATAAATACAGATCCTGAAGCCTATTGATAGAGCTATTGACCAACGTAGTCGGAGCATTTTAGATTTTTGCCGTCCAAAATCTGTGGGCTATAGCACAGTTGATTTTCAATAAAATCGAATTTTCTATGAAATGTTTAGAAATATTCGAGCAATCCAAATGAAAGTTGGCAAAATAAATACAGATCCTGAAGCCTATTGATAGAGCTATTGACCAACGTAGTCGGAGCATTTTAGATTTTTGCCGTCCAAAATCTGTGGGCTATAGCACAGTTGATTTTCAAATAAATCGAATTTTCTATGAAATGTTTAGAAATATTCGAGCAATCCAAATGAAAGTTGGCAAAATAAATCCAGATCCTAAAGCCTATTGATAGAGCTACTGACCAACGTATTCGGAGCATTTTAGGTTTTTGCCGTCCAAAATCTGTGGGCTATAGCACAGTTGATTTTCAAATAAATCGAATTTTCTATGAAATGTTTAGAAATATTCGAGCAATCCAAATGAAAGTTGGCAAAATAAATACAGATCCTGAAGCCTATTGATAGAGCTATTGACCAACGTAGTCGGAGCATTTTAGATTTTTGCCGTCCAAAATCTGTGGGCTATAGCACAGTTGATTTTCAATAAAATCGAATTTTCTATGAAATGTTTAGAAATATTCGAGCAATCCAAATGAAAGTTGGCAAAATAAATACAGATCCTGAAGCCTATTGATAGAGCTATTGACCAACGTAGTCGGAGCATTTTAGATTTTTGCCGTCCAAAATCTGTGGGCTATAGCACAGTTGATTTTCAAATAAATCGAATTTTCTATGAAATGTTTAGAAATATTCGAGCAATCCAAATGAAAGTTGGCAAAATAAATACAGATCATGAATCCTATTGATAGAGCTATTGACCAACGTAATCGGAGCATTTTAGATTTTTGCCGTCCAAAATCTGTGGGCTATAGCACAGTTGATTTTCAAATAAATCGAATTTTCTATGAAATGTTTAGAAATATTCGAGCAATCCAAATGAAAGTTGGCAAAATAAATACAGATCCTAAAGCCTATTGATAGAGCTATTGACCAACGTAATCGGATCATTTTAGATTATTGCCGTCCAAAATCTGTGGGCTATAGCACAGTTGATTTTCAATAAAATCGAATTTTCTATGAAATGTTTAGAAATATTCGAGCAATCCAAATGAAAGTTGGCAAAATAAATACAGATCCTGAAGCCTATTGATAGAGCTATTGACCAACGTAGTCGGAGCATTTTAGATTTATGCCGTCCAAAATCTGTGGGCTATAGCACAGTTGATTTTCAATAAAATCGAATTTTCTATGAAATGTTTAGAAATATTCGAGCAATCCAAATGAAAGTTGGCAAAATAAATACAGATCCTGAAGCCTATTGATAGAGCTATTGACCAACGTAGTCGGAGCATTTTAGATTTTTGCCGTCCAAAATCTGTGGGCTATAGCACAGTTGATTTTCAAATAAATCGAATTTTCTATGAAATGTTTAGAAATATTCGAGCAATCCAAATGAAAGTTGGCAAAATAAATACAGATCATGAATCCTATTGATAGAGCTATTGACCAACGTAATCGGAGCATTTTAGATTTTTGCCGTCCAAAATCTGTGGGCTATAGCACAGTTGATTTTCAATAAAATCGAATTTTCTATGAAATGTTTAGAAATATTCGAGCAATCCAAATGAAAGTTGGCAAAATAAATACAGATCCTGAAGCCTATTGATAGAGCTATTGACCAACGTAGTCGGAGCATTTTAGATTTATGCCGTCCAAAATCTGTGGGCTATAGCACAGTTGATTTTCAATAAAATCGAATTTTCTATGAAATGTTTAGAAATATTCGAGCAATCCAAATGAAAGTTGGCAAAATAAATACAGATCCTGAAGCCTATTGATAGAGCTATTGACCAACGTAGTCGGAGCATTTTAGATTTTTGCCGTCCAAAATCTGTGGGCTATAGCACAGTTGATTTTCAAATAAATCGAATTTTCTATGAAATGTTTAGAAATATTCGAGCAATCCAAATGAAAGTTGGCAAAATAAATACAGATCATGAAGCCTATTGATAGAGCTATTGACCAACGTAGTCGGAGCATTTTAGATTTTTACCGTCCAAAATCTGTGGGCTATAGCACAGTTGATTTTCAATAAAATCGAATTTTCTATGAAATGTTTAGAAATATTCGAGTAATCCAAATGAAAGTTAGCAAAATAAATACAGATCCTGAAGCCTATTGATAGAGCTATTGACCAACGTAGTCGGAGCATTTTAGATTTATGCCGTCCAAAATCTGTGGGCTATAGCACAGTTGATTTTCAATAAAATCGAATTTTCTATGAAATGTTTAGAAATATTCGAGCAATCCAAATGAAAGTTGGCAAAATAAATACAGATCATGAAGCCTATTGATAGAGCTATTGACCAACGTAATCGGAGCATTTTAGATTTTTGCCGTCCAAAATCTGTGGGCTATAGCACAGTTGATTTTCAAATAAATCGAATTTTCTATGAAATGTTTAGAAATATTCGAGCAATCCAAATGAAAGTTGGCAAAATAAATACAGATCCTGAAGCCTATTGATAGAGCTATTGACCAACGTAGTCGGAGCATTTTAGATTTTTGCCGTCCAAAATCTGTGGGCTATAGCACAGTTGATTTTCAATAAAATCGAATTTTCTATGAAATGTTTAGAAATATTCGAGCAATCCAAATGAAAGTTGGCAAAATAAATCCAGATCCTAAAGCCTATTGATAGAGCTACTGACCAACGTATTCGGAGCATTTTAGGTTTTTGCCGTCCAAAATCTGTGGGCTATAGCACAGTTGATTTTCAAATAAATCGAATTTTCTATGAAATGTTTAGAAATATTCGAGCAATCCAAATGAAAGTTGGCAAAATAAATACAGATCCTGAAGCCTATTGATAGAGCTATTGACCAACGTAGTCGGAGCATTTTAGATTTTTGCCGTCCAAAATCTGTGGGCTATAGCACAGTTGATTTTCAATAAAATCGAATTTTCTATGAAATGTTTAGAAATATTCGAGCAATCCAAATGAAAGTTGGCAAAATAAATACAGATCCTGAAGCCTATTGATAGAGCTATTGACCAACGTAGTCGGAGCATTTTAGATTTTTGCCGTCCAAAATCTGTGGGCTATAGCACAGTTGATTTTCAAATAAATCGAATTTTCTATGAAATGTTTAGAAATATTCGAGCAATCCAAATGAAAGTTGGCAAAATAAATACAGATCATGAAGCCTATTGATAGAGCTATTGACCAACGTAATCGGAGCATTTTAGATTTTTGCCGTCCAAAATCTGTGGGCTATAGCACAGTTGATTTTCAATAAAATCGAATTTTCTATGAAATGTTTAGAAATATTCGAGCAATCCAAATGAAAGTTGGCAAAATAAATACAGATGCTGAAGCCTATTGATAGAGCTATTGACCAACGTAATCGGATCATTTTAGATTATTGCCGTCCAAAATCTGTGGGCTATAGCACAGTTGATTTTCAATAAAATCGAATTTTCTATGAAATGTTTAGAAATATTCGAGCAATCCAAATGAAAGTTGGCAAAATAAATACAGATCCTAAAGCCTATTGATAGAGCTATTGACCAACGTAATCGAATCATTTTAGATTATTGCCATCCAAAATCTGTGGGCTATAGCACAGTTGATTTTCAATAAAATCGAATTTTCTATGAAATGTTTAGAAATATTCGAGCAATCCAAATGAAAGTTGGCAAAATAAATACAGATCCTGAAGCCTATTGATAGAGCTATTGACCAACGTAGTCGGAGCATTTTAGATTTATGCCGTCCAAAATCTGTGGGCTATAGCACAGTTGATTTTCAATAAAATCGAATTTTCTATGAAATGTTTAGAAATATTCGAGCAATCCAAATGAAAGTTGGCAAAATAAATACAGATGCTGAAGCCTATTGATAGAGCTATTGACCAACGTAATCGGATCATTTTAGATTATTGCCGTCCAAAATCTGTGGGCTATAGCACAGTTGATTTTCAATAAAATCGAATTTTCTATGAAATGTTTAGAAATATTCGAGCAATCCAAATGAAAGTTGGCAAAATAAATACAGATGCTGAAGCCTATTGATAGAGCTATTGACCAACGTAATCGGATCATTTTAGATTATTGCCGTCCAAAATCTGTGGGCTATAGCACAGTTGATTTTCAATAAAATCGAATTTTCTATGAAATGTTTAGAAATATTCGAGCAATCCAAATGAAAGTTGGCAAAATAAATACAGATCCTAAAGCCTATTGATAGAGCTACTGACCAACGTAGTCGGAGCATTTTAGATTTTTGCCGTCCAAAATCTGTGGGCTATAGCACAGTTGATTTTCAATAAAATCGAATTTTCTATGAAATGTTTAGAAATATTCGAGCAATCCAAATGCAAGTTGGCAAAATAAATACAGATCCTGAAGCCTATTGATAGAGCTACTGACCAACGTAGTCGGAGCATTTTAGGTTTTTGCCGTCCAAAATCTGTGGGCTATAGCACAGTTGATTTTCAATAAATCGAATTTTCTATGAAATGTTTAGAAATATTCGAACAATCCAAATGCAAGTTGGCAAAATAAATACAGATCCTGAAGCCTATTGATAGAGCTATTGACCAACGTAATCGGATCATTTTAGATTTTTGCCGTCCAAAATCTGTGGGCTATAGCACAGTTGATTTTCAAATAAATCGAATTTTCTATGAAATGTTTAGAAATATTCGAGCAATCCAAATGAAAGTTGGCAAAATAAATACAGATCCTAAAGCCTATTGATAGAGCTATTGACCAACGTAATCGGATCATTTTAGATTATTGCCGTCCAAAATCTGTGGGCTATAGCACAGTTGATTTTCAATAAAATCGAATTTTCTATGAAATGTTTAGAAATATTCGAGCAATCCAAATGAAAGTTGGCAAAATAAATACAGATCCTGAAGCCTATTGATAGAGCTATTGACCAACGTAGTCGGAGCATTTTAGATTTTTACCGTCCAAAATCTGTGGGCTATAGCACAGTTGATTTTCAATAAAATCGAATTTTCTATGAAATGTTTAGAAATATTCGAGCAATCCAAATGAAAGTTGGCAAAATAAATACAGATCCTGAAGCCTATTGATAGAGCTATTGACCAACGTATTCGGAGCATTTTAGATTTTTGCCGTCCAAAATCTGTGGGCTATAGCACAGTTGATTTTCAATAAAATCGAATTTTCTATGAAATGTTTAGAAATATTCGAGCAATCCAAATGAAAGTTGGCAAAATAAATCCAGATCCTAAAGCCTATTGATAGAGCTACTGACCAACGTATTCGGAGCATTTTAGGTTTTTGCCGTCCAAAATCTGTGGGCTATAGCACAGTTGATTTTCAAATAAATCGAATTTTCTATGAAATGTTTAGAAATATTCGAGCAATCCAAATGAAAGTTGGCAAAATAAATACAGATCCTGAAGCCTATTGATAGAGCTATTGACCAACGTAGTCGGAGCATTTTAGATTTTTGCCGTCCAAAATCTGTATAGCACAGTTGATTTTCAATAAAATCGAATTTTCTATGAAATGTTTAGAAATATTCGAGCAATCCAAATGAAAGTTGGCAAAATAAATACAGATCCTGAAGCCTATTGATAGAGCTATTGACCAACGTAGTCGGAGCATTTTAGATTTTTGCCGTCCAAAATCTGTGGGCTATAGCACAGTTGATTTTCAAATAAATCGAATTTTCTATGAAATGTTTAGAAATATTCGAGCAATCCAAATGAAAGTTGGCAAAATAAATACAGATCATGAAGCCTATTGATAGAGCTATTGACCAACGTAATCGGAGCATTTTAGATTTTTGCCGTCCAAAATCTGTGGGCTATAGCACAGTTGATTTTCAAATAAATCGAATTTTCTATGAAATGTTTAGAAATATTCGAGCAATCCAAATGAAAGTTGGCAAAATAAATACAGATGCTGAAGCCTATTGATAGAGCTATTGACCAACGTAATCGGATCATTTTAGATTATTGCCGTCCAAAATCTGTGGGCTATAGCACAGTTGATTTTCAATAAAATCGAATTTTCTATGAAATGTTTAGAAATATTCGAGCAATCCAAATGAAAGTTGGCAAAATAAATACAGATCCTAAAGCCTATTGATAGAGCTATTGACCAACGTAATCGAATCATTTTAGATTATTGCCATCCAAAATCTGTGGGCTATAGCACAGTTGATTTTCAATAAAATCGAATTTTCTATGAAATGTTTAGAAATATTCTAGCAATCCAAATGAAAGTTGGCAAAATAAATACAGATCCTGAAGCCTATTGATAGAGCTATTGACCAACGTAGTCGGAGCATTTTAGATTTATGCCGTCCAAAATCTGTGGGCTATAGCACAGTTGATTTTCAATAAAATCGAATTTTCTATGAAATGTTTAGAAATATTCGAGCAATCCAAATGAAAGTTGGCAAAATAAATACAGATCCTGAAGCCTATTGATAGAGCTATTGACCAACGTAATCGGATCATTTTAGATTATTGCCGTCCAAAATCTGTGGGCTATAGCACAGTTGATTTTCAATAAAATCGAATTTTCTATGAAATGTTTAGAAATATTCGAGCAATCCAAATGAAAGTTGGCAAAATAAATACAGATCCTAAAGCCTATTGATAGAGCTATTGACCAACGTAATCGGATCATTTTAGATTATTGCCGTCCAAAATCTGTGGGCTATAGCACAGTTGATTTTCAATAAAATCGAATTTTCTATGAAATGTTTAGAAATATTCGAGCAATCCAAATGAAAGTTGGCAAAATAAATACAGATCATGAAGCCTATTGATAGAGCTATTGACCAACGTAATCGGATCATTTTAGATTATTGCCGTCCAAAATCTGTGGGCTATAGCACAGTTGATTTTCAATAAAATCGAATTTTCTATGAAATGTTTAGAAATATTCGAGCAATCCAAATGAAAGTTGGCAAAATAAATACAGATCCTAAAGCCTATTGATAGAGCTACTGACCAACGTAGTCGGAGCATTTTAGATTTTTGCCGTCCAAAATCTGTGGGCTATAGCACAGTTGATTTTCAATAAAATCGAATTTTCTATGAAATGTTTAGAAATATTCGAGCAATCCAAATGAAAGTTGGCAAAATAAATACAGATCCTGAAGCCTATTGATAGAGCTATTGACCAACGTAGTCGGAGCATTTTAGATTTTTGCCGTCCAAAATCTGTGGGCTATAGCACAGTTGATTTTCAATAAAATCGAATTTTCTATGAAATGTTTAGAAATATTCGAGTAATCCAAATGAAAGTTAGCAAAATAAATACAGATCCTGAAGCCTATTGATAGAGCTATTGACCAACGTAGTCGGAGCATTTTAGATTTATGCCGTCCAAAATCTGTGGGCTATAGCACAGTTGATTTTCAATAAAATCGAATTTTCTATGAAATGTTTAGAAATATTCGAGCAATCCAAATGAAAGTTGGCAAAATAAATACAGATCCTAAAGCCTATTGATAGAGCTATTGACCAACGTAATCGGATCATTTTAGATTATTGCCGTCCAAAATCTGTGGGCTATAGCACAGTTGATTTTCAATAAAATCGAATTTTCTATGAAATGTTTAGAAATATTCGAGCAATCCAAATGAAAGTTGGCAAAATAAATACAGATGCTGAAGCCTATTGATAGAGCTATTGACCAACGTAATCGGATCATTTTAGATTATTGCCGTCCAAAATCTGTGGGCTATAGCACAGTTGATTTTCAATAAAATCGAATTTTCTATGAAATGTTTAGAAATATTCGAGCAATCCAAATGAAAGTTGGCAAAATAAATACAGATCCTAAAGCCTATTGATAGAGCTACTGACCAACGTAGTCGGAGCATTTTAGATTTTTGCCGTCCAAAATCTGTGGGCTATAGCACAGTTGATTTTCAATAAAATCGAATTTTCTATGAAATGTTTAGAAATATTCGAGCAATCCAAATGCAAGTTGGCAAAATAAATACAGATCCTGAAGCCTATTGATAGAGCTACTGACCAACGTAGTCGGAGCATTTTAGGTTTTTGCCGTCCAAAATCTGTGGGCTATAGCACAGTTGATTTTCAATAAATCGAATTTTCTATGAAATGTTTAGAAATATTCGAACAATCCAAATGCAAGTTGGCAAAATAAATACAGATCCTGAAGCCTATTGATAGAGCTATTGACCAACGTAATCGGATCATTTTAGATTTTTGCCGTCCAAAATCTGTGGGCTATAGCACAGTTGATTTTCAAATAAATCGAATTTTCTATGAAATGTTTAGAAATATTCGAGCAATCCAAATGAAAGTTGGCAAAATAAATACAGATCCTAAAGCCTATTGATAGAGCTATTGACCAACGTAATCGGATCATTTTAGATTATTGCCGTCCAAAATCTGTGGGCTATAGCACAGTTGATTTTCAATAAAATCGAATTTTCTATGAAATGTTTAGAAATATTCGAGCAATCCAAATGAAAGTTGGCAAAATAAATACAGATCCTGAAGCCTATTGATAGAGCTATTGACCAACGTAGTCGGAGCATTTTAGATTTTTACCGTCCAAAATCTGTGGGCTATAGCACAGTTGATTTTCAATAAAATCGAATTTTCTATGAAATGTTTAGAAATATTCGAGCAATCCAAATGAAAGTTGGCAAAATAAATACAGATCCTGAAGCCTATTGATAGAGCTATTGACCAACGTATTCGGAGCATTTTAGATTTTTGCCGTCCAAAATCTGTGGGCTATAGCACAGTTGATTTTCAATAAAATCGAATTTTCTATGAAATGTTTAGAAATATTCGAGCAATCCAAATGAAAGTTGGCAAAATAAATCCAGATCCTAAAGCCTATTGATAGAGCTACTGACCAACGTATTCGGAGCATTTTAGGTTTTTGCCGTCCAAAATCTGTGGGCTATAGCACAGTTGATTTTCAAATAAATCGAATTTTCTATGAAATGTTTAGAAATATTCGAGCAATCCAAATGAAAGTTGGCAAAATAAATACAGATCCTGAAGCCTATTGATAGAGCTATTGACCAACGTAGTCGGAGCATTTTAGATTTTTGCCGTCCAAAATCTGTGGGCTATAGCACAGTTGATTTTCAATAAAATCGAATTTTCTATGAAATGTTTAGAAATATTCGAGCAATCCAAATGAAAGTTGGCAAAATAAATACAGATCCTGAAGCCTATTGATAGAGCTATTGACCAACGTAGTCGGAGCATTTTAGATTTTTGCCGTCCAAAATCTGTGGGCTATAGCACAGTTGATTTTCAAATAAATCGAATTTTCTATGAAATGTTTAGAAATATTCGAGCAATCCAAATGAAAGTTGGCAAAATAAATACAGATCATGAAGCCTATTGATAGAGCTATTGACCAACGTAATCGGAGCATTTTAGATTTTTGCCGTCCAAAATCTGTGGGCTATAGCACAGTTGATTTTCAAATAAATCGAATTTTCTATGAAATGTTTAGAAATATTCGAGCAATCCAAATGAAAGTTGGCAAAATAAATACAGATGCTGAAGCCTATTGATAGAGCTATTGACCAACGTAATCGGATCATTTTAGATTATTGCCGTCCAAAATCTGTGGGCTATAGCACAGTTGATTTTCAATAAAATCGAATTTTCTATGAAATGTTTAGAAATATTCGAGCAATCCAAATGAAAGTTGGCAAAATAAATACAGATCCTAAAGCCTATTGATAAAGCTATTGACCAACGTAATCGAATCATTTTAGATTATTGCCATCCAAAATCTGTGGGCTATAGCACAGTTGATTTTCAATAAAATCGAATTTTCTATGAAATGTTTAGAAATATTCTAGCAATCCAAATGAAAGTTGGCAAAATAAATACAGATCCTGAAGCCTATTGATAGAGCTATTGACCAACGTAGTCGGAGCATTTTAGATTTATGCCGTCCAAAATCTGTGGGCTATAGCACAGTTGATTTTCAATAAAATCGAATTTTCTATGAAATGTTTAGAAATATTCGAGCAATCCAAATGAAAGTTGGCAAAATAAATACAGATGCTGAAGCCTATTGATAGAGCTATTGACCAACGTAATCGGATCATTTTAGATTATTGCCGTCCAAAATCTGTGGGCTATAGCACAGTTGATTTTCAATAAAATCGAATTTTCTATGAAATGTTTAGAAATATTCGAGCAATCCAAATGAAAGTTGGCAAAATAAATACAGATCCTAAAGCCTATTGATAGAGCTATTGACCAACGTAATCGGATCATTTTAGATTATTGCCGTCCAAAATCTGTGGGCTATAGCACAGTTGATTTTCAATAAAATCGAATTTTCTATGAAATGTTTAGAAATATTCGAGCAATCCAAATGAAAGTTGGCAAAATAAATACAGATCATGAAGCCTATTGATAGAGCTATTGACCAACGTAATCGGATCATTTTAGATTATTGCCGTCCAAAATCTGTGGGCTATAGCACAGTTGATTTTCAATAAAATCGAATTTTCTATGAAATGTTTAGAAATATTCGAGCAATCCAAATGAAAGTTGGCAAAATAAATACAGATCCTAAAGCCTATTGATAGAGCTACTGACCAACGTAGTCGGAGCATTTTAGATTTTTGCCGTCCAAAATCTGTGGGCTATAGCACAGTTGATTTTCAATAAAATCGAATTTTCTATGAAATGTTTAGAAATATTCGAGCAATCCAAATGAAAGTTGGCAAAATAAATACAGATCCTGAAGCCTATTGATAGAGCTATTGACCAACGTAGTCGGAGCATTTTAGATTTTTGCCGTCCAAAATCTGTGGGCTATAGCACAGTTGATTTTCAATAAAATCGAATTTTCTATGAAATGTTTAGAAATATTCGAGTAATCCAAATGAAAGTTAGCAAAATAAATACAGATCCTGAAGCCTATTGATAGAGCTATTGACCAACGTAGTCGGAGCATTTTAGATTTATGCCGTCCAAAATCTGTGGGCTATAGCACAGTTGATTTTCAATAAAATCGAATTTTCTATGAAATGTTTAGAAATATTCGAGCAATCCAAATGCAAGTTGGCAAAATAAATACAGATCATGAAGCCTATTGATATAGCTATTGACCAACGTAATCGGAGCATTTTAGATTTTTGCCGTCCAAAATCTGTGGGCTATAGCACAGTTGATTTTCAATAAAATCGAATTTTCTATGAAATGTTTAGAAATATTCGAGCAATCCAAATGATAGTTGGCAAAATAAATACAGATCCTGAAGCCTATTGATAGAGCTATTGACCAACGTAGTCGGAGCATTTTAGATTTTTGCCGCCCAAAATCTGTGGGCTATAGCACAGTTGATTTTCAATAAAATCGAATTTTATATGAAATGTTTAGAAATATTCGAGTAATCCAAATGAAAGTTAGCAAAATAAATACAGATCCTGAAGCCTATTGATAGAGCTATTGACCAACGTAGTCGGAGCATTTTAGATTTATGCCGTCCAAAATCTGTGGGCTATAGCACAGTTGATTTTCAATAAAATCGAATTTTCTATGAAATGTTTAGAAATATTCGAGCAATCCAAATGCAAGTTGGCAAAATAAATACAGATCATGAAGCCTATTGATATAGCTATTGACCAACGTAATCGGAGCATTTTAGATTTTTGCCGTCCAAAATCTGTGGGCTATAGCACAGTTGATTTTCAATAAAATCGAATTTTCTATGAAATGTTTAGAAATATTCGAGCAATCCAAATGAAAGTTGGCAAAATAAATACAGATGCTGAAGCCTATTGATAGAGCTATTGACCAACGTAATCGGATCATTTTAGATTATTGCCGTCCAAAATCTGTGGGCTATAGCACAGTTGATTTTCAATAAAATCGAATTTTCTATGAAATGTTTAGAAATATTCGAGCAATCCAAATGAAAGTTGGCAAAATAAATACAGATCCTAAAGCCTACTGATAGAGCTATTGACCAACGTAGTCGGAGCATTTAAGATTTTTGCCGTCCAAAATCTGTGGGCTATAGCACAGTTGATTTTCAATAAAATCGAATTTTCTATGAAATGTTTAGAAATATTCGAGCAATCCAAATGATAGTTTGCAAAATAAATACAGATCCTGAAGCCTATTGATAGAGCTACTGACCAACGTATTCGGAGCATTTTAGGTTTTTGCCGTCCAAAATCTGTGGGATATAGCACAGTTGATTTTCAAATAAATCGAATTTTCTATGAAATGTTTAGAAATATTTGAGCAATCCAAATGAAAGTTGGCAAAATTAATACAGATCCTGAAGCCTATTAATAGAGCTATTGACTAACGTAGTCGGAGCATTTTAGATTTTTGCCGTCCAAAATCTGTGGGCTATAGCACAGTTGATTTTCAAATAAATCGAATTTTCTATGAAATGTTTAGAAATATTCGAGCAATCCAAATGAAAGTTGGCAAAATAAATACAGATCCTGAAGCCTATTGATAGAGCTATTGACCAACGTAGTCGGAGCATTTTAGATTTTTGCCGTCCAAAATCTGTGGGCTATAGCACAGTTGATTTTCAAATAAATCGAATTTTCTATGAAATGTTTAGAAATATTCGAGCAATCCAAATGAAAGTTGGCAAAATAAATACAGATCCTGAAGCCTATTGATAGAGCTATTGACCAACGTAATCGGATCATTTTAGATTATTGCCGTCCAAAATCTGTGGGCTATAGCACAGTTGATTTTCAAAAAAATCGAATTTTCTATGAAATGTTTAGAAATATTCGAGCAATCCAAATGAAAGTTGGCAAAATAAATACAGATCCTAAAGCCTACTGATAGAGCAACTGACCAACGTAGTCGGAGCATTTTAGGTTTTTGCCGTCCAAAATCTGTGGGCTATAGCACAGTTGATTTTCAATAAAATCGAATTTTCTATGAAATGTTTAGAAATATTTGAGCAATCCAAATGAAAGTTGGCAAAATAAATACAGATCCTGAAGCCTATTGATAGAGCTATTGACCAACGTAGTCGGAGCATTTTAGATTTTTGCCGTCCAAAATCTGTGGGCTATAGCACAGTTGATTTTCAAATAAATCGAATTTTCTATGAAATGTTTAGAAATATTCGAGCAATCCAAATGAAAGTTGGCAAAATAAATACAGATCCTGAAGCCTATTGATAGAGCTATTGACCAACGTAGTCGGAGCATTTTAGATTTTTGCCGTCCAAAATCTGTGGGCTATAGCACAGTTGATTTTCAAATAAATCGAATTTTCTATGAAATGTTTAGAAATATTCGAGCAAACCAAATGAAAGTTGGCAAAATAAATACAGATCCTGAAGCCTATTGATAGAGCTACTGACCAACGTAGTCGGAGCATTTTAGGTTTTTGCCGTCCAAAATCTGTGGGCTATATATAGCACAGTTGATTTTCAATAAAATCGAATTTTCTATGAAATGTTTAGAAATATTCGAGTAATCCAAATGAAAGTTGGCAAAATAAATACAGATCCTGAAGCCTATTGATAGAGCTATTGACCAACGTAATCGGATCATTTTAGATTTTTGCCGTCCAAAATCTGTGGGCTATAGCACAGTTGATTTTCAATAAAATCGAATTTTCTATGAAATGTTTAGAAATATTCGAGCAATCCAAATGAAAGTTGGCAAAATAAATACAGATCCTGAAGCCTATTGATAGAGCTACTGACCAACGTAGTCGGAGCATTTTAGGTTTTTGCCGTCCAAAATCTGTGGGCTATAGAACAGTTGATTTTCAATAAAATCGAATTTTCTATGAAATGTTTAGAAATATTCGAGTAATCCAAATGAAAGTTGGCAAAATAAATACAGATCCTGAAGCCTACTGATAGAGCTATTGACCAACGTAGTCGGAGCATTTTAGATTTTTGCCGTCCAAAATCTGTGGGCTATAGCACAGTTGATTTTCAAATAAATCGAATTTTCTATGAAATGTTTAGAAATATTCGAGCAATCCAAATGAAAGTTAGCAAAATAAATACAGATCCTGAAGCCTATTGATAGAGCTATTGACCAACGTAGTCGGAGCATTTTAGATTTATGCCGTCCAAAATCTGTGGGCTATAGCACAGTTGATTTTCAAAAAAATCGAATTTTCTATGAAATGTTTAGAAATATTCGAGCAATCCAAATGATAGTTGGCAAAATAAATACAGATCCTGAAGCCTATTGATAAAGCTATTGACCAACGTAGTCGGAGTATTTTAGATTTTTGCCGTCCAAAATCTGTGGGCTATAGCACAGTTGATTTTCAATAAAATCGAACTTTCTATGAAATGTTTAGAAATATTCGAGCAATCCAAATGAAAGTTGGCAAAATAAATACAGATCCTGAAGCCTATTGATAGAGCTACTGACCAACGTAGTCGGACCATTTTAGGTTTTTGCCGTCCAAAATCTGTGGGCTATAGCACAGTTGATTTTCAATAAAATCGAATTTTCTATGAAATGTTTAGAAATATTCAAGTAATCCAAATGCAAGTTGGCAAAATAAATACAGATCCTAAAGCCTATTGATAGAGCTATTGACCAACGTAATCGGATCATTTTAGATTATTGCCGTCCAAAATCTGTGGGCTATATAGCACAGTTGATTTTCAATAAAATCGAATTTTCTATGAAATGTTTAGAAATATTCGAGCAATCCAAATGCAAGTTGGCAAAATAAATACAGATCATGAAGCCTATTGATAGAGCTATTGACCAACGTAATCGGATCATTTTAGATTTTTGCCGTCCAAAATCTGTGGGCTATAGCACAGTTGATTTTCAAATAAATCGAATTTTCTATGAAATGTTTAGAAATATTCGAGCAATCCAAATGAAAGTTGGCAAAATAAATACAGATCCTGAAGCCTATTGATAGAGCTACTGACCAACGTAATCGGAGCATTTTAGGTTTTTGCCGTCCAAAATCTGTGGGCTATAGCACAGTTGATTTTCAATAAAATCGAATTTTCTATGAAATGTATGTTCTATGAAATATTCTATGAAGTATTTTCTATGAAATATTGACCAACGTAGTCGGAGCATTTTAGATTTATGCCGTCCAAAATCTGTGGGCTATAGCACAGTTGATTTTCAAATAAATCGAATTTTCTATGAAATGTTTAGAAATATTCGAGCAATCCAAATGAAAGTTGGCAAAATAAATACAGATCCTGAAGCCTATTGATAAAGCTATTGACCAACGTAGTCGGAGCATTTTAGATTTTTGCCGTCCAAAATCTGTGGGCTATAGCACAGTTGATTTTCAATAAAATCGAATTTTCTATGAAATGTTTAGAAATATTCGAGCAATCCAAGTGCAAGTTGGCAAAATAAATACAGATCCTGAAGCCTATTGATAGAGCTACTGACCAACGTAGTCGGAGCATTTTAGGTTTTTGCCGTCCAAAATCTGTGGGCTATAGCACAGTTGATTTTCAATAAAATCGAATTTTCTATGAAATGTTTAGAAATATTCGAACAATCCAAATGCAAGTTGGCAAAATAAATACAGATCCTGAAGCCTATTGATAGAGCTATTGACCAACGTAATCGGATCATTTTAGATTATTGCCGTCCAAAATCTGTGGGCTATAGCACAGTTGATTTTCAATAAAATCGAATTTTCTATGAAATGTTTAGAAATATTCGAGCAATCCAAATGAAAGTTAGCAAAATAAATACAGATCATGAAGCCTATTGATAGAGCTATTGACCAACGTAATCGGAGCATTTTAGATTATTGCCGTCCAAAATCTGTGGGCTATAGCACAGTTGATTTTCAAATAAATCGAATTTTCTATGAAATGTTTAGAAATATTCGAGCAATCCAAATGCAAGTTGGCAAAATAAATACAGATCATGAAGCCTATTGATAGAGCTACTGACCAACGTAGTCGGAGCATTTTAGGTTTTTGCCGTCCAAAATCTGTGGGCTATATATAGCACAGTTGATTTTCAATAAAATCGAATTTTCTATGAAATGTTTAGAAATATTCGAGCAATCCAAGTGCAAGTTGGCAAAATAAATACAGATCCTGAAGCCTATTGATAGAGGTACTGACCAACGTAGTCGGAGCATTTTAGGTTTTTGCCGTCCAAAATCTGTGGGCTATAGCACAGTTGATTTTCAATAAAATCGAATTTTCTATGAAATGTTTAGAAATATTCGAACAATCCAAATGCAAGTTGGCAAAATAAATACAGATCCTGAAGCCTATTGATAGAGCTACTGACCAACGTAGTCGGAGCATTTTAGGTTTTTGCCGTCCAAAATCTGTGGGCTATATATAGCACAGTTGATTTTCAATAAAATCGAATTTTCTATGAAATGTTTAGAAATATTCGAGCAATCCAAATGAAAGTTAGCAAAATAAATACAGATCATGAAGCCTATTCATAGAGCTATTGACCAACGTAATCGGAGCATTTTAGATTATTGCCGTACAAAATCTGTGGGCTATAGCACAGTTGATTTTCAAATAAATCGAATTTTCTATGAAATGTTTAGAAATATTCGAGCAATCCAAATGCAAGTTGGCAAAATAAATACAGATCATGAAGCCTATTGAAAGAGCTATTGACCAACGTAATCGGAGCATTTTAGATTATTGCCGTCTAAAATCTGTGGGCTATAGCACAGTTGATTTTCAAATAAATCGAATTTTCTATGAAATGTTTAGAAATATTCGAGCAATCCAAATGCAAGTTGGCAAAATAAATACAGATCCTAAAGCCTATTGATAGAGCTATTGACCAACGTAATCGGAGCATTGTAGATTATTGCCGTCTAAAATCTGTGGGCTAAGCACAGTTGATTTTCAAATAAATCGAATTTTCTATGAAATGTTTAGAAATATTCGAGCAATCCAAATGCAAGTTGGCAAAATAAATACAGATCATGAAGCCTATTGATAGAGCTATTGACCAACGTAATCGGACCATTTTAGATTATTGCCATCCAAAATCTGTGGGCTATAGCACAGTTGATTTTCAATAAAATCGAATTTTCTATGAAATGTTTAGAAATATTCTAGCAATCCAAATGCAAGTTGGCAAAATAAATACAGATCCTGAAGCCTATTGATAAAGCTATTGACCAACGTAGTCGGAGCATTTTAGATTTTTGCCGTCCAAAATCTGTGGGCACAGTTGATTTTCAATAAAATCGAATTTTCTATGAAATGTTTAGAAATATTCGAACAATCCAAATGCAAGTTGGCAAAATAAATACAGATCCTGAAGCCTATTGATAAAGCTATTGACCAACGTAGTCGGAGCATTTTAGATTTTTGCCGTCCAAAATCTGTGGGCACAGTTGATTTTCAATAAAATCGAATTTTCTATGAAATGTTTAGAAATATTCGAGCAATCCAAATGCAAGTTGGCAAAATAAATACAGATCATGAAGCCTATTGATAGAGCTATTGACCAACGTAATCGGAGCATTTTAGATTATTGCCGTCTAAAATCTGTGGGCTATAGCACAGTTGATTTTCAAATAAATCGAATTTTCTATGAAATGTTTAGAAATATTCGAGCAATCCAAATGCAAGTTGGCAAAATAAATACAGATCATGAAGCCTATTGATAGAGCTATTGACCAACGTAATCGGACCATTTTAGATTATTGCCATCCAAAATCTGTGGGCTATAGCACAGTTGATTTTCAATAAAATCGAATTTTCTATGAAATGTTTAGAAATATTCTAGCAATCCAAATGCAAGTTGGCAAAATAAATACAGATCCTGAAGCCTATTGATAAAGCTATTGACCAACGTAGTCGGAGCATTTTAGATTTTTGCCGTCCAAAATCTGTGGGCACAGTTGATTTTCAATAAAATCGAATTTTCTATGAAATGTTTAGAAATATTCGAACAATCCAAATGCAAGTTGGCAAAATAAATACAGATCCTGAAGCCTATTGATAAAGCTATTGACCAACGTAGTCGGAGCATTTTAGATTTTTGCCGTCCAAAATCTGTGGGCACAGTTGATTTTCAATAAAATCGAATTTTCTATGAAATGTTTAGAAATATTCGAGCAATCCAAATGCAAGTTGGCAAAATAAATACAGATCATGAAGCCTATTGATAGAGCTATTGACCAACGTAATCGGAGCATTTTAGATTATTGCCGTCTAAAATCTGTGGGCTAGCACATTTGATTTTCAAATAAATCGAATTTTCTATGAAATGTTTAGAAATATTCGAGCAATCCAAATGCAAGTTGGCAAAATAAATACAGATCATGAAGCCTATTGATAGAGCTATTGACCAACGTAATCGGAGCATTTTAGATTTTTGCCGTCCAAAATCTGTGGGCAGCACAGTTGATTTTCAATAAAATCGAATTTTCTATGAAATGTTTAGAAATATTCGAGCAATCCAAATGCAAGTTGGCAAAATAAATACAGATCCTGAAGCCTATTGATAGAGCTACTGACCAACGTAGTCGGAGCATTTTAGGTTTTTGCCGTCCAAAATCTGTGGGCTATAGCACAGTTGATTTTCAATAAATCGAATTTTCTATGAAATGTTTAGAAATATTCGAACAATCCAAATGCAAGTTGGCAAAATAAATACAGATCCTGAAGCCTATTGATAGAGCTATTGACCAACGTAATCGGATCATTTTAGATTATTGCCGTCCAAAATCTGTGGGCTATATATAGCACAGTTGATTTTCAATAAAATCGAATTTTCTATGAAATGTTTAGAAATATTCGAGCAATCCAAATGCAAGTTGGCAAAATAAATACAGATCATGAAGCCTATTGATAGAGCTATTGACCAACGTAATCGGAGCATTTTAGATTATTGCCGTCCAAAATCTGTGGGCTATAGCACAGTTGATTTTCAATAAAATCGAATTTTCTATGAAATGTTTAGAAATATTCGAGCAATCCAAATGCAAGTTGGCAAAATAAATACAGATCCTAAAGCCTATTGATAGAGCTATTGACCAACGTAATCGGAGCATTTTAGATTTTTGCCGTCCAAAATCTGTGAGCTGTAGCACAGTTGATTTTCAATAAAATCGAATTTTTTATGAAATGTTTAGAAATATTCGAACAATACAAATGCAAGTTAGCAAAATAAATACAGATCCTGAAGCCTATTGATAGAGCTATTGACCAACGTAATCGGATCATTTTAGATTATTGCCGTCCAAAATCTGTGGGCTATAGCACAGTTGATTTTCAAATAAATCGAATTTTCTATGAAATGTTTAGAAATATTCGAACAATCCAAATGCAATTTGGCAAAATAAATACAGATCCTGAAGCCTATTGATAGAGCTATTGACCAACGTAATCGGATCATTTTAGATTATTGCCGTCCAAAATCTGTGGGCTATAGCACAGTTGATTTTCAAATAAATCGAATTTTCTATGAAATGTTTAGAAATATTCGAGCAATCCAAATGAAAGTTGGCAAAATAAATACAGATCCTGAAGCCTATTGATAAAGCTATTGACCAACGTAGTCGGAGCATTTTAGATTTTTGCCGTCCGAAATCTGTGGGCTATAGCATAGTTGATTTTCAATAAAATCGAATTTTCTATGAAATGTTTAGAAATATTCGAGCAATCCAAATGAAAGTTGGCAAAATAAATACAGATCCTGAAGCCTATTGATAGAGCTACTGACCAACGTAGTCGGAGCATTTTAGGTTTTTGCCGTCCAAAATCTGTGGGCTATAGCACAGTTGATTTTCAATAAAATCGAATTTTCTATGAAATGTTTAGAAATATTCGAACAATCCAAATGCAAGTTGGCAAAATAAATACAGATCCTGAAGCCTATTGATAGAGCTATTGACCAACGTAATCGGATCATTTTAGATTATTGCCGTCCAAAATCTGTGGGCTGCACAGTTGATTTTCAAATAAATCGAATTTTCTATGAAATGTTTAGAAATATTTGAGCAATCCAAATGCAAGTTGGTAAAATAAATACAGATCATGAAGCCTATTGATAGAGCTATTGACCAACGTAATCGGAGCATTTTAGATTATTGCCGTCTAAAATCTGTGGGCTATAGCACAGTTGATTTTCAAATAAATCGAATTTTCTATGAAATGTTTAGAAATATTCGAGCAATCCAAATGCAAGTTGGCAAAATAAATACAGATCATGAAGCCTATTGATAGAGCTATTGACCAACGTAATCGGAGCATTTTAGATTATTGCCGTCTAAAATCTGTGGGCTATACACAGTTGATTTTCAATAAAATCGAATTTTCTATGAAATGTTTAGAAATATTCGAGCAATCCAAATAAAAGTTGGCAAAATAAATACAGATCCTGAAGCCTATTGATAGAGCTACTGACCAACGTAGTCGGAGCATTTTAGATTTTTGCCGTCCAAAATCTGTGGGCTATAGCACAGTTGATTTTCAATAAAATCGAATTTTCTATGAAATGTTTAGAAATATTCGAGCAATCCAAATGCAAGTTGGCAAAATAAATACAGATCATGAAGCCTATTGATAGAGCTATTGACCAACGTAATCGGATCATTTTAGATTTTTGCCGTCCAAAATCTGTGGGCTATAGCACAGTTGATTTTCAATAAAATCGAATTGTCTATGAAATGTTTAGAAATATTCGAGCAATCCAAATGCAAGTTGGCAAAATAAATACAGATCATGAAGCCTATTGATAGAGCTATTGACCAACGTAATCGGAGCATTTTAGATTATTGCCGTCCAAAATCTGTGGGCTATAGCACAGTTGATTTTCAATAAAATCGAATTTTCTATGAAATGTTTAGAAATATTCGAGCAATCCAAATGCAAGTTGGCAAAATAAATACAGATCCTAAAGCCTATTGATAGAGCTATTGACCAACGTAATCGGAGCATTTTAGATTTTTGCCGTCCAAAATCTGTGAGCTGTAGCACAGTTGATTTTCAATAAAATCGAATTTTTTATGAAATGTTTAGAAATATTCGAACAATCCAAATGCAAGTTAGCAAAATAAATACAGATCCTGAAGCCTATTGATAGAGCTATTGACCAACGTAATCGGATCATTTTAGATTATTGCCGTCCAAAATCTGTGGGCTGCACAGTTGATTTTCAAATAAATCGAATTTTCTATGAAATGTTTAGAAATATTCGAGCAATCCAAATGCAAGTTGGCAAAATAAATACAGATCATTAAGCCTATTGATAGAGCTATTGACCAACGTAATCGGAGCATTTTAGATTATTGCCGTCTAAAATCTGTGGGCTATAGCACAGTTGATTTTCAATCAAATCGAATTTTCTATGAAATGTTTAGAAATATTCGAACAATCCAAATGCAAGTTGGCAAAATAAATACAGATCCTGAAGCCTATTGATAGAGCTATTGACCAACGTAATCGGATCATTTTAGATTATTGCCGTCCAAAATCTGTGGGCTGCACAGTTGATTTTCAAATAAATCGAATTTTCTATGAAATGTTTAGAAATATTCGAGCAATCCAAATGCAAGTTGGCAAAATAAATACAGATCATGAAGCCTATTGATAGAGCTATTGACCAACGTAATCGAAGCATTTTAGATTATTGCCGTCTAAAATCTGTGGGCTATAGCACAGTTGATTTTCAAATAAATCGAATTTTCTATGAAATGTTTAGAAATATTCGAGCAATCCAAATGCAAGTTGGCAAAATAAATACAGATCATGAAGCCTATTGATAGAGTTATTGACCAACGTAATCGGAGCATTTTAGATTATTGCCGTCTAAAATCTGTGGGCTATACACAGTTGATTTTCAATAAAATCGAATTTTCTATGAAATGTTTAGAAATATTCGAGCAATCCAAATAAAAGTTGGCAAAATAAATACAGATCCTGAAGCCTATTGATAGAGCTACTGACCAACGTAGTCGGAGCATTTTAGATTTTTGCCGTCCAAAATCTGTGGGCTTATAGCACAGTTGATTTTCAATAAAATCGAATTTTCTATGAAATGTTTAGAAATATTCGAGCAATCCAAATGCAAGTTGGCAAAATAAATACAGATCATGAAGCCTATTGATAGAGCTATTGACCAACGTAATCGGATCATTTTAGATTTTTGCCGTCCAAAATCTGTGGGCTATAGCACAGTTGATTTTCAATAAAATCGAATTGTCTATGAAATGTTTAGAAATATTCGAGCAATCCAAATGCAAGTTGGCAAAATAAATACAGGTCCTGAAGCCTATTGATAGAGCTATTGACCAACGTAATCGGAGCATTTTAGATTTTTGCCGTCCAAAATCTGTGGATTATAGGACAGTTGATTTTCAATAAAATCGAATTTTCTATGAAATGTTTAGAAATATTCGAGCAATCCAAATGAAAGTTAGCAAAATAAATACAGATCCTGAAGCTTATTGATAGAGCTATTGACCAACGTAGTCGGAGCATTTTAGATTTATGCCGTCCAAAATCTGTGGGCTATAGCACAGTTGATTTTCAAATAAATCGAATTTTCTATGAAATGTTTAGAAATATTCGAGCAATCCAAATGCAAGTTGGCAAAATAAATACAGATCATGAAGCCTATTGATAGAGCTATTGACCAACGTAATAGGAGCATTTTAGATTATTGCCGTCTAAAATCTGTGGGCTATAGCACAGTTGATTTTCAAATAAATCGAATTTTCTATGAAATGTTTAGAAATATTCGAGCAATCCAAATGCAAGTTGGCAAAATAAATACAGATCATGAAGCCTATTGATAGAGCTATTGATCAACGTAATCGGAGCATTTTAGATTATTGCCGTCTAAAATCTGTGGGCTATAGCACAGTTGATTTTCAAATAAATCGAATTTTCTATGAAATGTTTAGAAATATTCGAGCAATCCAAATGCAAGTTGGCAAAATAAATACAGATCATGAAGCCTATTGATAGAGCTATTGACCAACGTAATCGGAGCATTTTAGATTATTGCCGTCCAAAATCTGTGGGCTATAGCACAGTTGATTTTCAATAAAATCGAATTTTCTATGAAATGTTTAGAAATATTCGAGCAATCCAAATGCAAGTTGGCAAAATAAATACAGATCCTGAAGCCTATTGATAGAGCTATTGACCAACGTAATCGGATCATTTTAGATTTTTGCCGTCCGAAATTTGTGGGCTATAGTACAGTTGATTTTCAATAAAATCGAATTTTCTATGAAATGGTTAGAAATATTCGAGCAATCCAAATGCAAGTTGGCAAAATAAATACAGATCCTGAAGCCTATTGATAGAGCTATTGACCAACGTAATCGGATCATTTTAGATTTTTGCCGTCCAAAATCTGTGGGCTATAGCACAGTTGATTTTCAATAAAATCGAATTTTCTATGAAATGTTTAGAAATATTCGAGCAATCCAAATGCAAGTTGGCAAAATAAATACAGATCCTGAAGCCTATTGTTAAAGCTATTGACCAACGTAATCGGAGCATTTTAGATTTTTGCCGTCCAAAATCTGTGGGCTATAGCACAGTTGATTTTCAATAAAATCGAATTTTCTATGAAATGTTTAGAAATATTCGAGCAATCAAAATGATAGTTGGCAAAATAAATACAGATCCTGAAGCCTATTGATAGAGCTATTGACCAACGTAGTCGGAGCATTTTAGATTTTTGCCGTCCAAAATCTGTGGGCTATAGCACAGTTGATTTTCAAATAAATCGAATTTTCTATGAAATGTTTAGAAATATTCGAGCAATCCAAATGCAAGTTGGCAAAATAAATACAGATCATGAAGCCTATTGATAGAGCTACTGACCAACGTAGTCGGAGCATTTTAGGTTTTTGCCGTCCAAAATCTGTGGGCTATAGCACAGTTGATTTTCAAATAAATCGAATTTTCTATGAAATGTTTAGAAATATTCGAGCAATCCAAATGCAAGTTGGCAAAATAAATACAGATCATGAAGCCTATTGATAGAGCTATTGACCAACGTAATCGGAGCATTTTAGATTATTGCCGTCCAAAATCTGTGGGCTATAGCACAGTTGATTTTCAAATAAATCGAATTGTCTATGAAATGTTTAGAAATATTCGAGCAATCCAAATGCAAGTTGGCAAAATAAATACAGATCCTGAAGCCTATTGATAGAGCTACCGACCAACGTAGTCGGAGCATTTTAGGTTTTTGCCGTCCAAAATCTGTGGGCTATAGCACAGTTGATTTTCAATCAAATCGAATTTTCTATGAAATGTTTAGAAATATTCGAACAATCCAAATGCAAGTTGGCAAAATAAATACAGATCCTAAAGCCTATTGATAGAGCTATTGACCAACGTAATCGGATCATTTTAGATTATTGCCGTCCAAAATCTGTGGGCTATAGTGTTACAAAAATGTACTTATGAGGCTGAGAAAGGTTAAATTATACAAACCGTTGCATAACGTTTTTTTTTTAAATATGATTATCAAAAAATAGAGAGGAAACAAACCGAATCTTTTTTCTTTGCAATTACTTTTTACGAGGATTTGTGCCATCTAAATTAAGTAATATAAAACTGATTATATATATTTCGATCCAGTACACAATAGGTATTTTGTAAACAAATTTTAGTACAATCATCTAATTTGAATTTTCTTTTTTTTTGTTGTTGTGGTTTTTATGATGGTCATACATAGAACGTTACCTAGAGTTTTATTAAATTTTTTTGTCTTGGTAAAGTTTATATATATATATATATATATATATATAAACGGGTAAATATGGAATTTTTTTTTATTTTTAAACTGTTAACACCAGCGATTTTTTTTTACCGCGCTAAAACAAGAAAGAAGGAAAAAATAACTTGATATCGATAATGGGAAAGCGATCACTTTTAAAGAGGCCACGGTAGTGAGCAGATAGCAATACTGTGATTTTGCTTGAATTAATTTTAATTATATTGCAAGAGGCAAAAAAAAAAAAAAAAAAAAAAAATTGGATTTGGTCGCACATTCGAACTTACCATTTGAGTGGAGTGTGAATAGCATTATTAGTGAATGGTAAGCCCTGATACATAAATTTGATCGCTTTCCGAATTTAACGTATTAAAGTTTTGTTTTATTTCCTTTTATTACACGGATTAGCTAAAGTAATTTTCTCTCACTGGATGAAATTGGACCCTCTGATAAGGAAGGGATAGCACCAAAGACAAAGGAAAGAAAATTTTCCAACAATGGCTTACTAGCGGGGCCTTATTAAATGGACATCAATAATACAGACAAAGTATTATGTATATTGGGCGTATTGGCGCAGTTAGAAACAAAAGAACAACAACAAATATTGTTTTTTTTAATTACAGTACAGTACTATGTTTATATATCTCCATAGACATTTTTAGAACCATTTGTGGAGTTAATAATTTTCAATTTAGATTAAGTGGTTCATTGAATTTTTAAAAGAAAAGAGGCAAAGCAAATTAATTTAATTAGTATTGTTTAATTGAATTATAATTAAGTGCCGGTTAAAAATAATTAAATATTTATTGATTTTGAGTGATATTTGACATAGCAAAAAGTGAAAATATATATTTTTAGTGTTTAGGTTTTTGTATACCGTTCCGGAAGCTTAGCACCAACCTGTGAGCGCTCATCGGGGAAAGTGAGGTAAGCGACAAGTCGTTATATTTATATTTTTTTTTTGTATATATACACATATATTTTCGGTTGTTGTCAAAAACATCGGAGATCACTCAAATCACTTTGATTAATAGTAATCTAATTTAACAATTTTTTTTTTCTCATTCTAATACATTTATATATTTACATGTTTATTTCTCAAGATAGTTTTTTTATTGAATACAGATAATTTTCTTTTCTTTTAAACTGAATTTACAAATGTTTTTACTTAAATCTGAGAATTTGTAAATAATTATGTGGTAATAACCTCATTTTGGTGGTGTTGACATGAATGTGTGAAGGTCGAAATTTGCTATTAACGCTTACTACTAGTCTTGTTAAAGTATAGTCACGAATAAGATTTGTCTGAACAGGATATTCTGGAGACAAATAACCCTCCCATTAAACGGCCGAAGCCTACCCAAACAGCGTGACGGTCTCCGGATGTTCAGTAACAAAATGGCGCCGAAACAGGGACCCGAAAGGTCATGGAGTGTTTGATAATGTGATCTGAAGGTCAAATATCGCGTGTTTAAGGCACAGTAGTTTATGTTTTCACCTTAAACAATTCATTCTATTTTTATTTTCATTTTTTTTTGTTTTTTTTGTTTAAATAGTTTAATAACTCATTGTTTTATTTTGGTCAATCATTTCCAGTCAGTGTTTGATACATATTGAGTTTATGTGAGTTCATACTGATTGGGAAGTGTTGATTAAATTAAGATTTAGTAAGTTTTTGCTAATGTTACTCTGATTGAGTTAGTAATTGATGATTGAATACTTAGAGATTGTATGGTTAATCTTATCAGTTATTAACACTCAGTTGTGATAATTTCATTAATAGATCATTAATAGATATTATATCGTTTGAGCACCTGGTGCATTCAATTTTATGATACTTGTAAAAATTAGCATGAATTCGAATTGATTGTATCAGGCCGGTTCGTATCGATTCAGTTTTTCTAATCAGTTTATTTGTAAATGCTGCAACTTTGATTGAGTTTGTCTTCGTCAGGCTTGGGTTGGATATACAGCAACATTGTGATTTTCGTCCTTGTACTGATTGAAACAATTTCTCGCAGATGCAGTGCGTTCAAAGCTAGATTATTATTATTTTTTCTACTCTAAAATAGTTTAAGGCAATTAGGACATTCACACCAATATAGTCAACACCACCAGTTATTCATTTCATTTGCGTATTTAAATTGCTGCACTTTTTCTTTTCTATTGTTATATTGTTTTGATATTGAAGTTTAGTTATATAAAATATTTTTTTTTTTTTGACTCATTAAGAGCTTGACGTTTTAAAATAGTCGTTTTCGTACCTATAGTTTTTTTCTATTTATTAAAATTTTGATTTTTTTTTTTGTTTTTGTTTGAATTTATTTTCCATCTTACTAGGAATTCACACAACATTGTTATTGATACCCATTTTCTTATTAATACTCTAACGGTACAATTTAAGTTGGTTATTTTTTTTGGGTTAGCGTTAGCTATATTGAATTACCAAAATGGAAGCAATAATCTATCTTAGCAAACTCACAGACTCTGAGGTTGAAGTCGAGTTACAAGTCAGAGGTTTATCAAGTAAAGCAACTGATGCTAGTACAGTATTAGTAAATGCTTTAAATATTGAAAACACTGACAAAACATTTAAGCCTATTAAGTCCCATGAAACAGAGAGTCCTGAACTGGAATCGCAAATTTGCATTGCCAATTACGAGGAAATTTCTAGACAAACCGATCAACATGGAGAGTCACCTCCTTACGAATTTGTTGGTGTTATGTTCGCCAAGACTATACATTATAAAGATCGGTTAGAGCGACTGATTAACACTTTTGGTGAAGGTACAAATCGCACCCAGTTGTTTAGTAACTTCCGCAGGATGTTTAATAGGTATGCCAAATTATGGAAAGATTATGAAAAAACAAAATCTCATTCTCTTGAGAATGTTCTACAAAAACGAACCACGGTCACTTCAAGCCCAACGGGAGAGCAAGCTAATCAGAAAATTGGAAAACAACAAATTAGTTCCCAAAAGAATTATTTTACGGAAGCGCAAGGTTCTCTAGATGCCCAAAGAGGAACTCTTCAAATTGGTACTCAATCTAATGAGTTAATGAATGAAGGAAACCAATTGAAGGAATCCGTAGCAGATTTTTTTTCAAAAATGGAATCGCAAAGAACTAACACTTTACGAGAGCCTAATTTACAATTTACCGCTGATTTATCAGTAACTAATTTAACCGAGGAATCTCAAAGGCGTTTGAATGTTAACCATGCAAGGCAAACGGAAAATCAAAATCCTTCTATAAGAATGGTACCACATCCCAATCAGCTACAAAGAACGGAATCGGCTTTTCGAATGTCCGACTTCTACAAAATCCGCCAAAAATGGAATTTATCATTTGATGGTGATACCACAAATATACATGACTTTGTTTACCGATTAGAGCAAATGGCAAAGGATGATGGTTTCCCAGAAGCACATTTACCAAAAATCCTGCATCTATTTCTTTCAAAAAAAGCAGAAGATTGGTTTTGGATCTACAAATTAGATAATCCTGATACGTTATGGTTAAATATGAGGTCAGCAATGCTTGCATATTTTAGCTCCTTTGATTATGAAGAGGAAATCCGTGAACAAATGCTCCGTAAACGGCAGGCGAGGGAAAATTTCTCCGATTTTGCGTTAAGTATGCAGAAATTAAACGCGCGGCTTCAAAATCGTTTAAAACCGAAAGAACTTATATATAGATTATGCCAAAATATGCATCCAGCACTAAAGAATGTAACTCTGCCATACCAACAAAATCTCAATTCTGTCGAAGAATTAAGAATCCTATGCCAGAGATATGAAAGGATGTGGGATGAAACCGGTTATGACCCAAGACGTTTTTCTGATTCTTCTCTCCGACGACGACCTTCAGTGAATGAGATTAGCAATACGATAGAACAAGTCAGTCTAAACGAACCAGATACGCTGGTAAACGAAAACTCTTATTACCTTCCAACTAATCTGAATACGGCAAATAATCTTGAGGCAATTCAAAAAACAGGTGAAAATGCAAACTTCACTGGTGATCGCCTAATAAACCTGATCTGCTGGAACTGTAGAGAAATCGGCCATAGATATCAGGACTGTATCGAAAGATTCCAAAATGTATTCTGTTTTGGTTGTGGAGCTGCAAACGTGCGTAAACCATCCTGTAGGAATTGCTCAAAATTTAATCAGGGAAACATGCAGCCGAGTGTGAGTATTCTGAGGGCATCACGCTCGGGACTGAATCAAAACCATATATCCAATCCCTCGAGTTCTCAGAACGATTAACGCCGATAAATCACATCTTATTTCAAACTCACAAACCTGACCTAATTCCAACACCAACAAAGTCTAACAAAAGAAAAATTCGTGCCATTAAATATTTCTATCAGAAGCGATCTTTTATAAAGAAATGCATTTCCTCAATAGTGCACAGACTTTATAAAAATGATCCGCGTCCTTACGCACAAGTCACTATTGGTAAGAAAAGTATGTACGGGCTTTTGGATAGTGGAGCCTCAGTGAGTGTCTTAGGTAAGGGTGCCTTAGAATTCCTTGCAAGTGAGAAAATTGAATTCAATAAATTATATTCGTTCATAAAAACTGCTGACGGAACGTGTAACCGAATTGAAGGCTACGTGTGGTTGCCAATTACATTCGAAAATAAAACTGAGATGATGAAAATTAGTATCGTTCCAAGTTTACAGTCTCCATTGTATCTTGGAATAGATTTTTGGGAACGTTTTAATATAACCCCTAACCAGAACATCAGTCAAATTTCCGAGTCAATGCTGAAACCAATAGACGACAACCCACATCATTTAAACGTGGATGATAAAATTAAACTAGAACGAATAATTGATATGTTTCCATCATTTGCAAAGAATGGGTTAGGCAAGACCACTTTACACGAACACGAGATAAGTATCATCAAAGACTGCAAGCCAATAAAACAGAAATATTATCCTGTCTCGCCCGCGGTCCAAAAATGTCTCAATGAGGAGATTGACAGGATGCTTGATTTGGGGGTAATCGAGGTTAGCAGAAGTGCCTGGAGTTCACCGGTAACAATAGTAAAAAAATCAAATGGCAAGACTCGACTTTGCTTGGACGCCAGAAAACTGAACTCTGTAACCGATAAAGACGCGTATCCTCTCCCTCACATCGACGGACTAATTGGACGCCTTGCTGAGACTAAATACATTACGGGACTAGACTTGAAGGACGCATTCTGGCAGATTCCGCTTGCGGAATCTTCCAGAGACAAGACAGCATTTACTGTACCAGGGCGACCGCTCTATCAATTTAGAGTGATGCCATTTGGGCTGTGTAATGCAGCCCAATCAATGTGTCGGTTGATGCATAAGGTAATTCCGCATGAGCTCCATGATAGGGTTTTCGTATATCTGGATGACTTATTAATCATCACCGGCACATTGGCAGATCACTTTATATTGTTAGAGTCGGTCGCAGACTTGTTACGGACGGCGGGACTGACAATAAACTTAGAAAAAAGCAAGTTTCTAATGAGAGAGATACGATATTTAGGATACTTGGTGGGAGAGCACGGACTAAGACCTGACACACAGAAAATTGACGCGATAATAAACTTTCCGGTACCAGAAAACGTCAAGCAAACTAGACGTTTCCTTGGTATGGCTGGCTGGTATCGAAGGTTTATTACTAACTACGCTACAGTGACTGCACCCATTACAGACTGTCTTAAAAAGGGGAAATTTCAGTGGACTCCAGGTGCTCAAGAAGCCTTCAAACATCTTAAAATTTTATTGACCACGTCACCGGTATTGATAAACCCGTCGTATGAAAAGCCCTTTTTCATACGGTGTGATGCTAGTACCGAGGGCGTGGGAGCAGTACTCTATCAGGAAGATGCAGATGGATGTGAACGCCCAATAGCGTTCATGTCGCAAAAACTAAATAAAGCCCAGAAGAATTATTGTGTAACCGAGCTGGAATGTTTAGCTGCAATCCTTGCGGTAAAAAAATTTAGAGCTTATGTGGAGGGTCATGAGTTCACACTTATAACCGATCACGCCAGTCTTAAATGGCTCATGGGACAGAAAGATTTGAGCGGTAGACTTGCCAGATGGAGTCTCAAGCTTCAAGGCTACACATTCCATATAAAACACGAAAGCGGAAAATTCAATATTGTACCAGATGCTCTATCACGAGCGTATTGCGATACTAGTGAGGAATTTATTTCAAGTGTAGGAAAATTCATTTCAGAGGTGAATTTGGACGCCCCAGAATTTAATGAGCCAGTCTATAAAGAGCTGTTAAATAATGTAAAGAATGATCCTGGAAAATATCCCGCGTTCCGCATACTTGATGATCGTCTATTCATCAGACTTGAGCCAAAGAGAAAGGATGAATTGACGGATGTCTCAGTATGGAAGCTTTGGGTACCAACCGGTATGCAACATAGCCTTATTCAATCTGAACATGATCACCCATTAGCATCACACGGAGGTATTGCTAAAACCCTTCATAGACTCCGCATGTTATACTTCTGGCCTAGAATGACGCAGCATGTTAAGGAATACATTGCTAAATGTGAGATTTGTAAGGTAACTAAGAGCCCAAATCAATTAATGAAACCGCCAATGGGGAAAATGTTTCATGTAGAAAGACCATGGCAAAGAATTTATGTTGATCTGCTTGGGCCTTATCCTAGGTCCACTCAAGGAAACACGATGATTCTTATTGTTCTTGACCATCTAACTAAATTCGTTTTATTAAAAGCATTAACTAAAGGTACCTCGCGGCAAATTATTGATTTTTTAAACAACCATGTATTTACAGTTTTTGGAGTTCCCGAAACTGTCCATTCAGACAACGGTGTACAATTCAAAAGTGTAGAGTATCGTGAATTCCTCAAAGAAAATGGTGTAATTGACTCAAAAACTGCGATATACTCGCCGCAATCGAACCAATCCGAGAGGGTCAATCGTTCCATATTGGCTGCAATTCGCTCATACATCTCAAATAAACATACCTACTGGGATAAGCATTTATATGAGATTGCATCAGCCCTTCGTAATGGTGTCCATGATACTACAAAAAATACGCCACATTTCCTTTTGTTTGGGTATCATAAAATTAATCACGGGAACAACTATAGATTACTCAGGGAAATAGGAAATTTGTCGGAAGGAGAAATAATGTTGCCTCTCCCAGAAAGACTTGCACTAATCCATAATGAAGTGAAAACTAACATTGAAAAGGCCTATGAGAGAAGTGCAAACAGATATAATTTAAGAACCCGTTCCATGGAATTTAATGTTGGTCAAGCAATATACGTTCGCACTCATTACCAAAGTGAGGCTATAAAGAAATTCTGTGCCAAATTCGCGCCTCAGTATGCTAAGGGCATAATCTCAAAGAAAATTGGTACTGTGAATTACGAGGTTAAAGACGAATTAGGTAAAATATTGGGAATATTTCACGCCAAGGACATACGATTGTAACTTATTTAGTTTTCTTCTCAGCTTCATTGTCACAGCATACATGTGTGTCAAATGAACCTGCCCTGTTACAAAAATGTACTTATGAGGCTGAGAAAGGTTAAATTATACAAACCGTTGCATAACGTTTTTTTTTTAAATATGATTATCAAAAAATAGAGAGGAAACAAACCGAATCTTTTTTCTTTGCAATTACTTTTTACGAGGATTTGTGCCATCTAAATTAAGTAATATAAAACTGATTATATATATTTCGATCCAGTACACAATAGGTATTTTGTAAACAAATTTTAGTACAATCATCTAATTTGAATTTTCTTTTTTTTTGTTGTTGTGGTTTTTATGATGGTCATACATAGAACGTTACCTAGAGTTTTATTAAATTTTTTTGTCTTGGTAAAGTTTATATATATATATATATATATATATATATATAAACGGGTAAATATGGAATTTTTTTTTATTTTTAAACTGTTAACACCAGCGATTTTTTTTTACCGCGCTAAAACAAGAAAGAAGGAAAAAATAACTTGATATCGATAATGGGAAAGCGATCACTTTTAAAGAGGCCACGGTAGTGAGCAGATAGCAATACTGTGATTTTGCTTGAATTAATTTTAATTATATTGCAAGAGGCAAAAAAAAAAAAAAAAAAAAAAAATTGGATTTGGTCGCACATTCGAACTTACCATTTGAGTGGAGTGTGAATAGCATTATTAGTGAATGGTAAGCCCTGATACATAAATTTGATCGCTTTCCGAATTTAACGTATTAAAGTTTTGTTTTATTTCCTTTTATTACACGGATTAGCTAAAGTAATTTTCTCTCACTGGATGAAATTGGACCCTCTGATAAGGAAGGGATAGCACCAAAGACAAAGGAAAGAAAATTTTCCAACAATGGCTTACTAGCGGGGCCTTATTAAATGGACATCAATAATACAGACAAAGTATTATGTATATTGGGCGTATTGGCGCAGTTAGAAACAAAAGAACAACAACAAATATTGTTTTTTTTAATTACAGTACAGTACTATGTTTATATATCTCCATAGACATTTTTAGAACCATTTGTGGAGTTAATAATTTTCAATTTAGATTAAGTGGTTCATTGAATTTTTAAAAGAAAAGAGGCAAAGCAAATTAATTTAATTAGTATTGTTTAATTGAATTATAATTAAGTGCCGGTTAAAAATAATTAAATATTTATTGATTTTGAGTGATATTTGACATAGCAAAAAGTGAAAATATATATTTTTAGTGTTTAGGTTTTTGTATACCGTTCCGGAAGCTTAGCACCAACCTGTGAGCGCTCATCGGGGAAAGTGAGGTAAGCGACAAGTCGTTATATTTATATTTTTTTTTTGTATATATACACATATATTTTCGGTTGTTGTCAAAAACATCGGAGATCACTCAAATCACTTTGATTAATAGTAATCTAATTTAACAATTTTTTTTTTCTCATTCTAATACATTTATATATTTACATGTTTATTTCTCAAGATAGTTTTTTTATTGAATACAGATAATTTTCTTTTCTTTTAAACTGAATTTACAAATGTTTTTACTTAAATCTGAGAATTTGTAAATAATTATGTGGTAATAACCTCATTTTGGTGGTGTTGACATGAATGTGTGAAGGTCGAAATTTGCTATTAACGCTTACTACTAGTCTTGTTAAAGTATAGTCACGAATAAGATTTGTCTGAACAGGATATTCTGGAGACAAATAACCCTCCCATTAAACGGCCGAAGCCTACCCAAACAGCGTGACGGTCTCCGGATGTTCAGTAACAATAGCACAGTTGATTTTCAAATAAATCGAATTTTCTATGAAATGTTTAGAAATATTCGAGCAATCCAAATGCAAGTTGGCAAAATAAATACAGATCATGAAGCCTATTGATAGAGCTATTGACCAACGTAATCGGAGCATTTTAGATTATTGCCGTCCAAAATCTGTGGGCTATAGCACAGTTGATTTTCAATAAAATCGAATTTTCTATGAAATGTTTAGAAATATTCGAGCAATCCAAATGATAGTTGGCAAAATAAATACAGATCCTGAAGCCTATTGATAAAGCTATTGACCAACGTAATCGGAGCATTTTAGATTTTTGCCGTCTAAAATCTGTGGGCTATAGCACAGTTGATTTTCAATAAAATCGAACTTTCTATGAAATGTTTAGAAATATTCGAGCAATCCAAATGAAAGTTGGCAAAATAAATACAGATCCTGAAGCCTATTGATAGAGCTACTGACCAACGTACTCGGAGCATTTTAGTTGATTTTCAATAAAATCGAATTTTCTATGAAATGGTTAGAAATATTCGAGCAATCCAAATGCAAGTTGGCAAAATAAATACAGATCCTAAAGCCTATTGATAGAGCTATTGACCAACGTAATCGGATCATTTTAGATTTTTGCCGTCCAAAATCTGTGGGCTATAGCACAGTTGATTTTCAAATAAATCGAATTTTCTATGAAATGTTTAGAAATATTCGAGCAATCCAAATGCAAGTTGGCAAAATAAATACAGATCATGAAGCCTATTGATAGAGCTATTGACCAACGTAATCGGAGCATTTTAGATTATTGCCGTCCAAAATCTGTGGGCTATAGCACAGTTGATTTTCAATAAAATCGAATTTGTGGGCTATAGCACAGTTGATTTTCAAATAAATCGAATTTTCTATGAAATGTTTAGAAATATTCGAGCAATCCAAATGCAAGTTGGCAAAATAAATACAGATCATGAAGCCTATTGATAGAGCTATTGACCAACGTAATCGGAGCATTTTAGATTATTGCCGTCCAAAATCTGTGGGCTATAGCACAGTTGATTTTCAAATAAATCGAATTGTCTATGAAATGTTTAGAAATATTCGAGCAATCCAAATGCAAGTTGGCAAAATAAATACAGATCCTGAAGCCTATTGATAGAGCTACCGACCAACGTAGTCGGAGCATTTTAGGTTTTTGCCGTCCAAAATCTGTGGGCTATAGCACAGTTGATTTTCAATCAAATCGAATTTTCTATGAAATGTTTAGAAATATTCGAACAATCCAAATGCAAGTTGGCAAAATAAATACAGATCCTGAAGCCTATTGATAGAGCTATTGACCAACGTAATCGGATCATTTTAGATTATTGCCGTCCAAAATCTGTGGGCTATAGCACAGTTGATTTTCAAATAAATCGAATTTTCTATGAAATGTTTAGAAATATTCGAGCAATCCAAATGCAAGTTGGCAAAATAAATACAGATCATGAAGCCTATTGATAGAGCTATTGACCAACGTAATCGGAGCATTTTAGATTATTGCCGTCCAAAATCTGTGGGCTATAGCACAGTTGATTTTCAATAAAATCGAATTTTCTATGAAATGTTTAGAAATATTCGAGCAATCCAAATGATAGTTGGCAAAATAAATACAGATCCTGAAGCCTATTAATAAAGCTATTGACCAACGTAATCGGAGCATTTTTGATTTTTGCCGTCTAAAATCTGTGGGCTATAGCACAGTTGATTTTCAATAAAATCGAACTTTCTATGAAATGTTTAGAAATATTCGAGCAATCCAAATGAAAGTTGGCAAAATAAATACAGATCCTGAAGCCTATTGATAGAGCTACTGACCAACGTAGTCGGAGCATTTTAGTTGATTTTCAATAAAATCGAATTTTCTATGAAATGTTTAGAAATATTCGAGCAATCCAAATGATAGTTGGCAAAATAAATACAGATCCTGAAGGCTATTGATAGAGCTACTGACCAACGTAGTCGGAGCATTTTAGGTTTTTGCCGTCCAAAATCTGTGGGCTATAGCACAGTTGATTTTCAATAAAATCGAATTTTCTATGAAATGTTTAGAAATATTCGAACAATCCAAATACAAGTTGGCAAAATAAATACAGATCCTGAAGCCTATTAATAGAGCTATTGACCAACGTAATCGGATCATTTTAGATTATTGCCGTCCAAAATCTGTGGGCTATAGCACAGTTGATTTTCAAATAAATCGAATTTTCTATGAAATGTTTAGAAATATTCGAGCAATCCAAATGCAAGTTGGCAAAATAAATACAGATCATGAAGCCTATTGATAGAGCTATTGACCAACGTAATCGGATCATTTTAGATTATTGCCGTCCAAAATCTGTGGGCTATAGCACAGTTGATTTTCAAATAAATCGAATTTTCTATGAAATGTTTAGAAATATTCGAGCAATCCAAATGCAAGTTGGCAAAATAAATACAGATCCTAAAGCCTATTGATAGAGCTATTGACCAACGTAATCGGAGCATTTTAGATTATTGCCGTCTAAAATCTGTGGGCTATAGCACAGTTGATTTTCAAATAAATCGAATTTTCTATGAAATGTTTAGAAATATTCGAGCAATCCAAATGCAAGTTGGCAAAATAAATACAGATCATGAAGCCTATTGATAGAGCTATTGACCAACGTAATCGGAGCATTTTAGATTATTGCCGTCCAAAATCTGTGGGCTATAGCACAGTTGATTTTCAATCAAATCGAATTTTCTATGAAATGTTTAGAAATATTCGAACAATCCAAATGCAAGTTGGCAAAATAAATACAGATCCTAAAGCCTATTGATAGAGCTATTGACCAACGTAATCGGATCATTTTAGATTATTGCCGTCCAAAATCTGTGGGCTATAGCACAGTTGATTTTCAAATAAATCGAATTTTCTATGAAATGTTTAGAAATATTCGAGCAATCCAAATAAAAGTTAGCAAAATAAATACAGATCATGAAGCCTATTGATAGAGCTACTGACCAACGTAGTCGGAGCATTTTAGGTTTTTGCCGTCCAAAATCTGTGGGCTATAGCACAGTTGATTTTCAATAAAATCGAATTTTCTATGAAATGTTTAGAAATATTCGAACAATCCAAATGCAAGTTGGCAAAATAAATACAGATCCTGAAGCCTATTGATAGAGCTATTGACCAACGTAATCGGATCATTTTAGATTATTGCCGTCCAAAATCTGTGGGCTGCACAGTTGATTTTCAAATAAATCGAATTTTCTATGAAATGTTTAGAAATATTCGAGCAATCCAAATGCAAGTTGGCAAAATAAATACAGATCATTAAGCCTATTGATAGAGCTATTGACCAACGTAATCGGAGCATTTTAGATTATTGCCGTCTAAAATCTGTGGGCTATAGCACAGTTGATTTTCAATCAAATCGAATTTTCTATGAAATGTTTAGAAATATTCGAACAATCCAAATGCAAGTTGGCAAAATAAATACAGATCCTGAAGCCTATTGATAGAGCTATTGACCAACGTAATCGGATCATTTTAGATTATTGCCGTCCAAAATCTGTGGGCTGCACAGTTGATTTTCAAATAAATCGAATTTTCTATGAAATGTTTAGAAATATTCGAGCAATCCAAATGCAAGTTGGCAAAATAAATACAGATCATGAAGCCTATTGATAGAGCTATTGACCAACGTAATCGAAGCATTTTAGATTATTGCCGTCTAAAATCTGTGGGCTATAGCACAGTTGATTTTCAAATAAATCGAATTTTCTATGAAATGTTTAGAAATATTCGAGCAATCCAAATGCAAGTTGGCAAAATAAATACAGATCATGAAGCCTATTGATAGAGTTATTGACCAACGTAATCGGAGCATTTTAGATTATTGCCGTCTAAAATCTGTGGGCTATACACAGTTGATTTTCAATAAAATCGAATTTTCTATGAAATGTTTAGAAATATTCGAGCAATCCAAATAAAAGTTGGCAAAATAAATACAGATCCTGAAGCCTATTGATAGAGCTACTGACCAACGTAGTCGGAGCATTTTAGATTTTTGCCGTCCAAAATCTGTGGGCTTATAGCACAGTTGATTTTCAATAAAATCGAATTTTCTATGAAATGTTTAGAAATATTCGAGCAATCCAAATGCAAGTTGGCAAAATAAATACAGATCATGAAGCCTATTGATAGAGCTATTGACCAACGTAATCGGATCATTTTAGATTTTTGCCGTCCAAAATCTGTGGGCTATAGCACAGTTGATTTTCAATAAAATCGAATTGTCTATGAAATGTTTAGAAATATTCGAGCAATCCAAATGCAAGTTGGCAAAATAAATACAGGTCCTGAAGCCTATTGATAGAGCTATTGACCAACGTAATCGGAGCATTTTAGATTTTTGCCGTCCAAAATCTGTGGATTATAGGACAGTTGATTTTCAATAAAATCGAATTTTCTATGAAATGTTTAGAAATATTCGAGCAATCCAAATGAAAGTTAGCAAAATAAATACAGATCCTGAAGCTTATTGATAGAGCTATTGACCAACGTAGTCGGAGCATTTTAGATTTATGCCGTCCAAAATCTGTGGTCTATAGCACAGTTGATTTTCAAATAAATCGAATTTTCTATGAAATGTTTAGAAATATTCGAGCAATCCAAATGCAAGTTGGCAAAATAAATACAGATCATGAAGCCTATTGATAGAGCTATTGACCAACGTAATAGGAGCATTTTAGATTATTGCCGTCTAAAATCTGTGGGCTATAGCACAGTTGATTTTCAAATAAATCGAATTTTCTATGAAATGTTTAGAAATATTCGAGCAATCCAAATGCAAGTTGGCAAAATAAATACAGATCATGAAGCCTATTGATAGAGCTATTGATCAACGTAATCGGAGCATTTTAGATTATTGCCGTCTAAAATCTGTGGGCTATAGCACAGTTGATTTTCAAATAAATCGAATTTTCTATGAAATGTTTAGAAATATTCGAGCAATCCAAATGCAAGTTGGCAAAATAAATACAGATCATGAAGCCTATTGATAGAGCTATTGACCAACGTAATCGGAGCATTTTAGATTATTGCCGTCCAAAATCTGTGGGCTATAGCACAGTTGATTTTCAATAAAATCGAATTTTCTATGAAATGTTTAGAAATATTCGAGCAATCCAAATGCAAGTTGGCAAAATAAATACAGATCCTGAAGCCTATTGATAGAGCTATTGACCAACGTAATCGGATCATTTTAGATTTTTGCCGTCCGAAATTTGTGGGCTATAGTACAGTTGATTTTCAATAAAATCGAATTTTCTATGAAATGGTTAGAAATATTCGAGCAATCCAAATGCAAGTTGGCAAAATAAATACAGATCCTGAAGCCTATTGATAGAGCTATTGACCAACGTAATCGGATCATTTTAGATTTTTGCCGTCCAAAATCTGTGGGCTATAGCACAGTTGATTTTCAATAAAATCGAATTTTCTATGAAATGTTTAGAAATATTCGAGCAATCCAAATGCAAGTTGGCAAAATAAATACAGATCCTGAAGCCTATTGTTAAAGCTATTGACCAACGTAATCGGAGCATTTTAGATTTTTGCCGTCCAAAATTTGTGGGCTATAGTACAGTTGATTTTCAATAAAATCGAATTTTCTATGAAATGTTTAGAAATATTCGAGCAATCAAAATGATAGTTGGCAAAATAAATACAGATCCTGAAGCCTATTGATAGAGCTATTGACCAACGTAGTCGGAGCATTTTAGATTTTTGCCGTCCAAAATCTGTGGGCTATAGCACAGTTGATTTTCAAATAAATCGAATTTTCTATGAAATGTTTAGAAATATTCGAGCAATCCAAATGCAAGTTGGCAAAATAAATACAGATCCTGAAGCCTATTGATAGAGCTATTGACCAACGTAATCGGATCATTTTAGATTTTTGCCGTCCAAAATTTGTGGGCTATAGTACAGTTGATTTTCAATAAAATCGAATTTTCTATGAAATGTTTAGAAATATTCGAGCAATCAAAATGATAGTTGGCAAAATAAATACAGATCCTGAAGCCTATTGATAGAGCTATTGACCAACGTAGTCGGAGCATTTTAGATTTTTGCCGTCCAAAATCTGTGGGCTATAGCACAGTTGATTTTCAAATAAATCGAATTTTCTATGAAATGTTTAGAAATATTCGAGCAATCCAAATGCAAGTTGGCAAAATAAATACAGATCATGAAGCCTATTGATAGAGCTACTGACCAACGTAGTCGGAGCATTTTAGGTTTTTGCCGTCCAAAATCTGTGGGCTATAGCACAGTTGATTTTCAAATAAATCGAATTTTCTATGAAATGTTTAGAAATATTCGAGCAATCCAAATGCAAGTTGGCAAAATAAATACAGATCATGAAGCCTATTGATAGAGCTATTGACCAACGTAATCGGAGCATTTTAGATTATTGCCGTCCAAAATCTGTGGGCTATAGCACAGTTGATTTTCAAATAAATCGAATTGTCTATGAAATGTTTAGAAATATTCGAGCAATCCAAATGCAAGTTGGCAAAATAAATACAGATCCTGAAGCCTATTGATAGAGCTACCGACCAACGTAGTCGGAGCATTTTAGGTTTTTGCCGTCCAAAATCTGTGGGCTATAGCACAGTTGATTTTCAATCAAATCGAATTTTCTATGAAATGTTTAGAAATATTCGAACAATCCAAATGCAAGTTGGCAAAATAAATACAGATCCTAAAGCCTATTGATAGAGCTATTGACCAACGTAATCGGATCATTTTAGATTATTGCCGTCCAAAATCTGTGGGCTATAGCACAGTTGATTTTCAAATAAATCGAATTTTCTATGAAATGTTTAGAAATATTCGAGCAATCCAAATGCAAGTTGGCAAAATAAATACAGATCATGAAGCCTATTGATAGAGCTATTGACCAACGTAATCGGAGCATTTTAGATTATTGCCGTCCAAAATCTGTGGGCTATAGCACAGTTGATTTTCAATAAAATCGAATTTTCTATGAAATGTTTAGAAATATTCGAGCAATCCAAATGATAGTTGGCAAAATAAATACAGATCCTGAAGCCTATTGATAAAGCTATTGACCAACGTAATCGGAGCATTTTAGATTTTTGCCGTCTAAAATCTGTGGGCTATAGCACAGTTGATTTTCAATAAAATCGAACTTTCTATGAAATGTTTAGAAATATTCGAGCAATCCAAATGAAAGTTGGCAAAATAAATACAGATCCTGAAGCCTATTGATAGAGCTACTGACCAACGTACTCGGAGCATTTTAGTTGATTTTCAATAAAATCGAATTTTCTATGAAATGGTTAGAAATATTCGAGCAATCCAAATGCAAGTTGGCAAAATAAATACAGATCCTAAAGCCTATTGATAGAGCTATTGACCAACGTAATCGGATCATTTTAGATTTTTGCCGTCCAAAATCTGTGGGCTATAGCACAGTTGATTTTCAAATAAATCGAATTTTCTATGAAATGTTTAGAAATATTCGAGCAATCCAAATGCAAGTTGGCAAAATAAATACAGATCATGAAGCCTATTGATAGAGCTATTGACCAACGTAATCGGAGCATTTTAGATTATTGCCGTCCAAAATCTGTGGGCTATAGCACAGTTGATTTTCAATAAAATCGAATTTGTGGGCTATAGCACAGTTGATTTTCAAATAAATCGAATTTTCTATGAAATGTTTAGAAATATTCGAGCAATCCAAATGCAAGTTGGCAAAATAAATACAGATCATGAAGCCTATTGATAGAGCTATTGACCAACGTAATCGGAGCATTTTAGATTATTGCCGTCCAAAATCTGTGGGCTATAGCACAGTTGATTTTCAAATAAATCGAATTGTCTATGAAATGTTTAGAAATATTCGAGCAATCCAAATGCAAGTTGGCAAAATAAATACAGATCCTGAAGCCTATTGATAGAGCTACCGACCAACGTAGTCGGAGCATTTTAGGTTTTTGCCGTCCAAAATCTGTGGGCTATAGCACAGTTGATTTTCAATCAAATCGAATTTTCTATGAAATGTTTAGAAATATTCGAACAATCCAAATGCAAGTTGGCAAAATAAATACAGATCCTGAAGCCTATTGATAGAGCTATTGACCAACGTAATCGGATCATTTTAGATTATTGCCGTCCAAAATCTGTGGGCTATAGCACAGTTGATTTTCAAATAAATCGAATTTTCTATGAAATGTTTAGAAATATTCGAGCAATCCAAATGCAAGTTGGCAAAATAAATACAGATCATGAAGCCTATTGATAGAGCTATTGACCAACGTAATCGGAGCATTTTAGATTATTGCTGTCCAAAATCTGTGGGCTATAGCACAGTTGATTTTCAATAAAATCGAATTTTCTATGAAATGTTTAGAAATATTCGAGCAATCCAAATGATAGTTGGCAAAATAAATACAGATCCTGAAGCCTATTGATAAAGCTATTGACCAACGTAATCGGAGCATTTTTGATTTTTGCCGTCTAAAATCTGTGGGCTATAGCACAGTTGATTTTCAATAAAATCGAACTTTCTATGAAATGTTTAGAAATATTCGAGCAATCCAAATGAAAGTTGGCAAAATAAATACAGATCCTGAAGCCTATTGATAGAGCTACTGACCAACGTAGTCGGAGCATTTTAGTTGATTTTCAATAAAATCGAATTTTCTATGAAATGTTTAGAAATATTCGAGCAATCCAAATGATAGTTGGCAAAATAAATACAGATCCTGAAGGCTATTGATAGAGCTACTGACCAACGTAGTCGGAGCATTTTAGGTTTTTGCCGTCCAAAATCTGTGGGCTATAGCACAGTTGATTTTCAATAAAATCGAATTTTCTATGAAATGTTTAGAAATATTCGAACAATCCAAATACAAGTTGGCAAAATAAATACAGATCCTGAAGCCTATTAATAGAGCTATTGACCAACGTAATCGGATCATTTTAGATTATTGCCGTCCAAAATCTGTGGGCTATAGCACAGTTGATTTTCAAATAAATCGAATTTTCTATGAAATGTTTAGAAATATTCGAGCAATCCAAATGCAAGTTGGCAAAATAAATACAGATCATGAAGCCTATTGATAGAGCTATTGACCAACGTAATCGGATCATTTTAGATTATTGCCGTCCAAAATCTGTGGGCTATAGCACAGTTGATTTTCAATAAAATCGAATTTTCTATGAAATGTTTAGAAATATTCGAGCAATCCAAATGCAAGTTGGCAAAATAAATACAGATCCTAAAGCCTATTGATAGAGCTATTGACCAACGTAATCGGAGCATTTTAGATTATTGCCGTCTAAAATCTGTGGGCTATAGCACAGTTGATTTTCAAATAAATCGAATTTTCTATGAAATGTTTAGAAATATTCGAGCAATCCAAATGCAAGTTGGCAAAATAAATACAGATCATGAAGCCTATTGATAGAGCTATTGACCAACGTAATCGGAGCATTTTAGATTATTGCCGTCCAAAATCTGTGGGCTATAGCACAGTTGATTTTCAATCAAATCGAATTTTCTATGAAATGTTTAGAAATATTCGAGCAATCCAAATAAAAGTTAGCAAAATAAATACAGATCATGAAGCCTATTGATAGAGCTACTGACCAACGTAGTCGGAGCATTTTAGGTTTTTGCCGTCCAAAATCTGTGGGCTATAGCACAGTTGATTTTCAATAAAATCGAATTTTCTATGAAATGTTTAGAAATATTCGAACAATCCAAATGCAAGTTGGCAAAATAAATACAGATCCTAAAGCCTATTGATAGAGCTATTGACCAACGTAATCGGATCATTTTAGATTATTGCCGTCCAAAATCTGTGGGCTATAGCACAGTTGATTTTCAAATAAATCGAATTTTCTATGAAATGTTTAGAAATATTCGAGCAATCCAAATAAAAGTTAGCAAAATAAATACAGATCATGAAGCCTATTGATAGAGCTACTGACCAACGTAGTCGGAGCATTTTAGGTTTTTGCCGTCCAAAATCTGTGGGCTATAGCACAGTTGATTTTCAATAAAATCGAATTTTCTATGAAATGTTTAGAAATATTCGAACAATCCAAATGCAAGTTGGCAAAATAAATACAGATCCTGAAGCCTATTGATAGAGCTATTGACCAACGTAATCGGATCATTTTAGATTATTGCCGTCCAAAATCTGTGGGCTATAGCACAGTTGATTTTCAAATAAATCGAATTTTCTATGAAATGTTTAGAAATATTCGAGCAATCCAAATGCAAGTTGGCAAAATAAATACAGATCATGAAGCCTATTGATAGAGCTATTGACCAACGTAATCGGAGCATTTTAGATTATTGCCGTCCAAAATCTGTGGGCTATAGCACAGTTGATTTTCAATAAAATCGAACTTTCTATGAAATGTTTAGAAATATTCGAGCAATCCAAATGCAAGTTGGCAAAATAAATACAGATCATTAAGCCTATTGATAGAGCTATTGACCAACGTAATCGGATCATTTTAGATTTTTGCCGTCCAAAATCTGTGGGCTATAGCACAGTTGATTTTCAATAAAATCGAATTTTCTATGAAATGGTTAGAAATATTCGAGCAATCCAAATGCAAGTTGGCAAAATAAATACAGATCCTGAAGCCTATTGATAGAGCTATTGACCAACGTAGTCGGAGCATTTTTGATTTTTGCCGTCCAAAATCTGTGGGCTATAGCACAGTTGATTTTCAATAAAATCGAATTTTCTATGAAATGTTTAGAAATATTCGAGCAATCCAAATGAAAGTTAGCAAAATAAATACAAATCCTGAAGCCTATTGATAGAGCTACTGACCAACGTAGTCGGAGCATTTTAGGTTTTTGCCGTCCAAAATCTGTGGGCTATAGCACAGTTGATTTTCAATAAAATCGAATTTTCTATGAAATGTTTAGAAATATTCGAACAATCCAAATGCAAGTTGGCAAAATAAATACAGATCCTGAAGCCTATTGATAGAGCTATTGACCAACGTAATCGGAGCATTTTAGATTATTGCCGTCTAAAATCTGTGGGCTATAGCACAGTTGATTTTCAAATAAATCGAATTTTCTATGAAATGTTTAGAAATATTCGAGCAATCCAAATGCAAGTTGGCAAAATAAATACAGATCATGAAGCCTATTGATAGAGCTATTGACCAACGTAATCGGAGCATTTTAGATTATTGCCGTCCAAAATCTGTGGGCTATAGCACAGTTGATTTTCAAATAAATCGAATTTTCTATGAAATGTTTAGAAATATTCGAGCAATCCAAATGATAGTTGGCAAAATAAATACAGATCCTGAAGCCTATTGATAGAGCTACTGACCAACGTAGTCGGAGCATTTTAGGTTTTTGCCGTCCAAAATCTGTGGGCTATAGCACAGTTGATTTTCAATAAAATCGAATTTTCTATGAAATGTTTAGAAATATTCGAACAATCCAAATGCAAGTTGGCAAAATAAATACAGATCCTGAAGCCTATTGATAGAGCTATTGACCAACGTAATCGGATCATTTTAGATTATTGCCATCCAAAATCTGTGGGCTATAGCACAGTTGATTTTCAATAAAATCGAATTTTCTATGAAATGTTTAGAAATATTCGAGCAATCCAAATAAAAGTTAGCAAAATAAATACAGATCATGAAGCCTATTGATAGAGCTATTGACCAACGTAATCGGAGCATTTTAGATTATTGCCGTCTAAAATCTGTGGGCTATAAGCACAGTTGATTTTCAAATAAATCGAATTTTCTATGAAATGTTTAGAAATATTCGAGCAATCCAAATGCAAGTTGGCAAAATAAATACAGATCATGAAGCCTATTGATAGAGCTATTGACCAACGTAATCGGATCATTTTAGATTATTGCCGTCCAAAACCTGTGGGCTATAGCACAGTTGATTTTCAATAAAATCGAATTTTCTATGAAATGTTTAGAAATATTCGAGCAATCCAAATGCAAGTTGGCAAAATAAATACAGATCCTAAAGCCTATTGATAGAGCTATTGACCAACGTAATCGGAGCATTTTAGATTATTGCCGTCTAAAATCTGTGGGCTATAGCACAGTTGATTTTCAAATAAATCGAATTTTCTATGAAATGTTTAGAAATATTCGAGCAATCCAAATGCAAGTTGGCAAAATAAATACAGATCATGAAGCCTATTGATAGAGCTATTGACCAACGTAATCGGACCATTTTAGATTATTGCCGTCCAAAATCTGTGGGCTATAGCACAGTCGATTTTCAATAAAATCGAATTTTCTATGAAATGTTTAGAAATATTCGAACAATCCAAATGCAAGTTGGCAAAATAAATACAGATCATGAAGCCTATTGATAGAGCTATTGACCAACGTAATCGGAGCATTTTAGATTTTTGCCGTCCAAAATCTGTGGGCTATAGCACAGTTGATTTTCAATAAAATCGAATTTTCTATGAAATGTTTAGAAATATTCGAACAATCCAAATGCAAGTTGGCAAAATAAATACAGATCATGAAGCCTATTGATAGAGCTATTGGCCAACGTAATCGGATCATTTTAGATTATTGCCGTCCAAAATCTGTGGGCTATAGCACAGTTGATTTTCAAATAAATCGAATTTTCTATGAAATGTTTAGAAATATTCGAGCAATCCAAATGCAAGTTGGCAAAATAAATACAGATCCTGAAGCCTATTGATAGAGCTACTGACCAACGTAGTCGGAGCATTTTAGGTTTTTGCCGTCCAAAATCTGTGGGCTATAGCACAGTTGATTTTCAATAAAATCGAATTTTCTATGAAATGTTTAGAAATATTCGAACAATCCAAATGCAAGTTGGCAAAATAAATACAGATCCTGAAGCCTATTGATAGAGCTATTGACCAACGTAATCGGATCATTTTAGATTATTGCCATCCAAAATCTGTGGGCTATAGCACAGTTGATTTTCAATAAAATCGAATTTTCTATGAAATGTTTAGAAATATTCGAGCAATCCAAATAAAAGTTAGCAAAATAAATACAGATCATGAAGCCTATTGATAGAGCTATTGACCAACGTAATCGGAGCATTTTAGATTATTGCCGTCTAAAATCTGTGGGCTATAAGCACAGTTGATTTTCAAATAAATCGAATTTTCTATGAAATGTTTAGAAATATTCGAGCAATCCAAATGCAAGTTGGCAAAATAAATACAGATCATGAAGCCTATTGATAGAGCTATTGACCAACGTAATCGGATCATTTTAGATTATTGCCGTCCAAAACCTGTGGGCTATAGCACAGTTGATTTTCAATAAAATCGAATTTTCTATGAAATGTTTAGAAATATTCGAGCAATCCAAATGCAAGTTGGCAAAATAAATACAGATCCTAAAGCCTATTGATAGAGCTATTGACCAACGTAATCGGAGCATTTTAGATTATTGCCGTCTAAAATCTGTGGGCTATAGCACAGTTGATTTTCAAATAAATCGAATTTTCTATGAAATGTTTAGAAATATTCGAGCAATCCAAATGCAAGTTGGCAAAATAAATACAGATCATGAAGCCTATTGATAGAGCTATTGACCAACGTAATCGGACCATTTTAGATTATTGCCGTCCAAAATCTGTGGGCTATAGCACAGTCGATTTTCAATAAAATCGAATTTTCTATGAAATGTTTAGAAATATTCGAACAATCCAAATGCAAGTTGGCAAAATAAATACAGATCATGAAGCCTATTGATAGAGCTATTGACCAACGTAATCGGAGCATTTTAGATTTTTGCCGTCCAAAATCTGTGGGCTATAGCACAGTTGATTTTCAATAAAATCGAATTTTCTATGAAATGTTTAGAAATATTCGAACAATCCAAATGCAAGTTGGCAAAATAAATACAGATCATGAAGCCTATTGATAGAGCTATTGGCCAACGTAATCGGATCATTTTAGATTATTGCCGTCCAAAATCTGTGGGCTATAGCACAGTTGATTTTCAATAAAATCGAATTTTCTATGAAATGTTTAGAAATATTCGAACAATCCAAATGCAAGTTGGCAAAATAAATACAGATCATGAAGCCTATTGATAGAGCTATTGACCAACGTAATCGGAGCATTTTAGATTATTGCCGTCTAAAATCTGTGGGCTATAGCACAGTTGATTTTCAATAAAATCGAATTTTCTATGAAATGTTTAGAAATATTCGAACAATCCAAATGCAAGTTGGCAAAATAAATACAGATCATGAAGCCTATTGATAGAGCTATTGGCCAACGTAATCGGATCATTTTAGATTATTGCCGTCCAAAATCTGTGGGCTATAGCACAGTTGATTTTCAATAAAATCGAATTTTCTATGAAATGTTTAGAAATATTCGAGCAATCCAAATAAAAGTTAGCAAAATAAATACAGATCATGAAGCCTATTGATAGAGCTATTGACCAACGTAATCGGAGCATTTTAGATTATTGCCGTCTAAAATCTGTGGGCTATAGCACAGTTGATTTTCAAATAAATCGAATTTTCTATGAAATGTTTAGAAATATTCGAGCAATCCAAATGCAAGTTGGCAAAATAAATACAGATCATGAAGCCTATTGATAGAGCTATTGACCAACGTAATCGGACCATTTTAGATTATTGCCGTCCAAAATCTGTGGGCTATAGCACAGTCGATTTTCAATAAAATCGAATTTTCTATGAAATGTTTAGAAATATTCGAACAATCCAAATGCAAGTTGGCAAAATAAATACAGATCATGAAGCCTATTGATAGAGCTATTGACCAACGTAATCGGAGCATTTTAGATTTTTGCCGTCCAAAATCTGTGGGCTATAGCACAGTTGATTTTCAATAAAATCGAATTTTCTATGAAATGTTTAGAAATATTCGAACAATCCAAATGCAAGTTGGCAAAATAAATACAGATCATGAAGCCTATTGATAGAGCTATTGGCCAACGTAATCGGATCATTTTAGATTATTGCCGTCCAAAATCTGTGGGCTATAGCACAGTTGATTTTCAATAAAATCGAATTTTCTATGAAATGTTTAGAAATATTCGAGCAATCCAAATAAAAGTTAGCAAAATAAATACAGATCATGAAGCCTATTGATAGAGCTATTGACCAACGTAATCGGAGCATTTTAGATTATTGCCGTCTAAAATCTGTGGGCTATAGCACAGTTGATTTTCAAATAAATCGAATTTTCTATGAAATGTTTAGAAATATTCGAGCAATCCAAATGCAAGTTGGCAAAATAAATACAGATCATGAAGCCTATTGATAGAGCTATTGACCAACGTAATCGGACCATTTTAGATTATTGCCGTCCAAAATCTGTGGGCTATAGCACAGTCGATTTTCAATAAAATCGAATTTTCTATGAAATGTTTAGAAATATTCGAGCAATCCAAATGCAAGTTGGCAAAATAAATACAGATCATGAAGCCTATTGATAGAGCTATTGACCAACGTAATCGGACCATTTTAGATTATTGCCGTCCAAAATCTGTGGGCTATAGCACAGTCGATTTTCAATAAAATCGAATTTTCTATGAAATGTTTAGAAATATTCGAACAATCCAAATGCAAGTTGGCAAAATAAATACAGATCATGAAGCCTATTGATAGAGCTATTGACCAACGTAATCGGAGCATTTTAGATTTTTGCCGTCCAAAATCTGTGGGCTAGCACAGTTGATTTTCAATAAAATCGAATTTTCTATGAAATGTTTAGAAATATTCGAACAATCCAAATGCAAGTTGGCAAAATAAATACAGATCATGAAGCCTATTGATAGAGCTATTGGCCAACGTAATCGGATCATTTTAGATTATTGCCGTCCAAAATCTGTGGGCTATAGCACAGTTGATTTTCAATAAAATCGAATTTTCTATGAAATGTTTAGAAATATTCGAGCAATCCAAATAAAAGTTAGCAAAATAAATACAGATCATGAAGCCTATTGATAGAGCTATTGACCAACGTAATCGGAGCATTTTAGATTATTGCCGTCTAAAATCTGTGGGCTATAGCACAGTTGATTTTCAAATAAATCGAATTTTCTATGAAATGTTTAGAAATATTCGAGCAATCCAAATGCAAGTTGGCAAAATAAATACAGATCATGAAGCCTATTGATAGAGCTATTGACCAACGTAATCGGACCATTTTAGATTATTGCCGTCCAAAATCTGTGGGCTATAGCACAGTCGATTTTCAATAAAATCGAATTTTCTATGAAATGTTTAGAAATATTCGAACAATCCAAATGCAAGTTGGCAAAATAAATACAGATCATGAAGCCTATTGATAGAGCTATTGACCAACGTAATCGGAGCATTTTAGATTTTTGCCGTCCAAAATCTGTGGGCTATAGCACAGTTGATTTTCAATAAAATCGAATTTTCTATGAAATGTTTAGAAATATTCGAACAATCCAAATACAAGTTGGCAAAATAAATACAGATCATGAAGCCTATTGATAGAGCTATTGGCCAACGTAATCGGATCATTTTAGATTATTGCCGTCCAAAATCTGTGGGCTATAGCACAGTTGATTTTCAATAAAATCGAATTTTCTATGAAATGTTTAGAAATATTCGAGCAATCCAAATGAAAGTTAGCAAAATAAATACAGATCATGAAGCCTATTGATAGAGCTATTGACCAACGTAATCGGAGCATTTTAGATTATTGCCGTCTAAAATCTGTGGGCTATAGCACAGTTGATTTTCAAATAAATCGAATTTTCTATGAAATGTTTAGAAATATTCGAGCAATCCAAATGCAAGTTGGCAAAATAAATACAGATCATGAAGCCTATTGATAGAGCTATTGACCAACGTAATCGGACCATTTTAGATTATTGCCGTCCAAAATCTGTGGGCTATAGCACAGTCGATTTTCAATAAAATCGAATTTTCTATGAAATGTTTAGAAATATTCGAACAATCCAAATGCAAGTTGGCAAAATAAATACAGATCATGAAGCCTATTGATAGAGCTATTGACCAACGTAATCGGAGCATTTTAGATTTTTGCCGTCCAAAATCTGTGGGCTATAGCACAGTTGATTTTCAATAAAATCGAATTTTCTATGAAATGTTTAGAAATATTCGAACAATCCAAATGCAAGTTGGCAAAATAAATACAGATCATGAAGCCTATTGATAGAGCTATTGGCCAACGTAATCGGATCATTTTAGATTATTGCCGTCCAAAATCTGTGGGCTATAGCACAGTTGATTTTCAATAAAATCGAATTTTCTATGAAATGTTTAGAAATATTCGAACAATCCAAATGCAAGTTGGCAAAATAAATACAGATCATGAAGCCTATTGATAGAGCTATTGACCAACGTAATCGGAGCATTTTAGATTATTGCCGTCTAAAATCTGTGGGCTATAGCACAGTTGATTTTCAATAAAATCGAATTTTCTATGAAATGTTTAGAAATATTCGAACAATCCAAATGCAAGTTGGCAAAATAAATACAGATCATGAAGCCTATTGATAGAGCTATTGGCCAACGTAATCGGATCATTTTAGATTATTGCCGTCCAAAATCTGTGGGCTATAGCACAGTTGATTTTCAATAAAATCGAATTTTCTATGAAATGTTTAGAAATATTCGAGCAATCCAAATAAAAGTTAGCAAAATAAATACAGATCATGAAGCCTATTGATAGAGCTATTGACCAACGTAATCGGAGCATTTTAGATTATTGCCGTCTAAAATCTGTGGGCTATAGCACAGTTGATTTTCAAATAAATCGAATTTTCTATGAAATGTTTAGAAATATTCGAGCAATCCAAATGCAAGTTGGCAAAATAAATACAGATCATGAAGCCTATTGATAGAGCTATTGACCAACGTAATCGGACCATTTTAGATTATTGCCGTCCAAAATCTGTGGGCTATAGCACAGTCGATTTTCAATAAAATCGAATTTTCTATGAAATGTTTAGAAATATTCGAACAATCCAAATGCAAGTTGGCAAAATAAATACAGATCATGAAGCCTATTGATAGAGCTATTGACCAACGTAATCGGAGCATTTTAGATTTTTGCCGTCCAAAATCTGTGGGCTATAGCACAGTTGATTTTCAATAAAATCGAATTTTCTATGAAATGTTTAGAAATATTCGAACAATCCAAATGCAAGTTGGCAAAATAAATACAGATCATGAAGCCTATTGATAGAGCTATTGGCCAACGTAATCGGATCATTTTAGATTATTGCCGTCCAAAATCTGTGGGCTATAGCACAGTTGATTTTCAATAAAATCGAATTTTCTATGAAATGTTTAGAAATATTCGAGCAATCCAAATAAAAGTTAGCAAAATAAATACAGATCATGAAGCCTATTGATAGAGCTATTGACCAACGTAATCGGAGCATTTTAGATTATTGCCGTCTAAAATCTGTGGGCTATAGCACAGTTGATTTTCAAATAAATCGAATTTTCTATGAAATGTTTAGAAATATTCGAGCAATCCAAATGCAAGTTGGCAAAATAAATACAGATCATGAAGCCTATTGATAGAGCTATTGACCAACGTAATCGGACCATTTTAGATTATTGCCGTCCAAAATCTGTGGGCTATAGCACAGTCGATTTTCAATAAAATCGAATTTTCTATGAAATGTTTAGAAATATTCGAGCAATCCAAATGCAAGTTGGCAAAATAAATACAGATCATGAAGCCTATTGATAGAGCTATTGACCAACGTAATCGGACCATTTTAGATTATTGCCGTCCAAAATCTGTGGGCTATAGCACAGTCGATTTTCAATAAAATCGAATTTTCTATGAAATGTTTAGAAATATTCGAACAATCCAAATGCAAGTTGGCAAAATAAATACAGATCATGAAGCCTATTGATAGAGCTATTGACCAACGTAATCGGAGCATTTTAGATTTTTGCCGTCCAAAATCTGTGGGCTATAGCACAGTTGATTTTCAATAAAATCGAATTTTCTATGAAATGTTTAGAAATATTCGAACAATCCAAATGCAAGTTGGCAAAATAAATACAGATCATGAAGCCTATTGATAGAGCTATTGGCCAACGTAATCGGATCATTTTAGATTATTGCCGTCCAAAATCTGTGGGCTATAGCACAGTTGATTTTCAATAAAATCGAATTTTCTATGAAATGTTTAGAAATATTCGAGCAATCCAAATAAAAGTTAGCAAAATAAATACAGATCATGAAGCCTATTGATAGAGCTATTGACCAACGTAATCGGAGCATTTTAGATTATTGCCGTCTAAAATCTGTGGGCTATAGCACAGTTGATTTTCAAATAAATCGAATTTTCTATGAAATGTTTAGAAATATTCGAGCAATCCAAATGCAAGTTGGCAAAATAAATACAGATCATGAAGCCTATTGATAGAGCTATTGACCAACGTAATCGGACCATTTTAGATTATTGCCGTCCAAAATCTGTGGGCTATAGCACAGTCGATTTTCAATAAAATCGAATTTTCTATGAAATGTTTAGAAATATTCGAACAATCCAAATGCAAGTTGGCAAAATAAATACAGATCATGAAGCCTATTGATAGAGCTATTGACCAACGTAATCGGAGCATTTTAGATTTTTGCCGTCCAAAATCTGTGGGCTATAGCACAGTTGATTTTCAATAAAATCGAATTTTCTATGAAATGTTTAGAAATATTCGAACAATCCAAATGCAAGTTGGCAAAATAAATACAGATCATGAAGCCTATTGATAGAGCTATTGGCCAACGTAATCGGATCATTTTAGATTATTGCCGTCCAAAATCTGTGGGCTATAGCACAGTTGATTTTCAATAAAATCGAATTTTCTATGAAATGTTTAGAAATATTCGAGCAATCCAAATAAAAGTTAGCAAAATAAATACAGATCATGAAGCCTATTGATAGAGCTATTGACCAACGTAATCGGAGCATTTTAGATTATTGCCGTCTAAAATCTGTGGGCTATAGCACAGTTGATTTTCAAATAAATCGAATTTTCTATGAAATGTTTAGAAATATTCGAGCAATCCAAATGCAAGTTGGCAAAATAAATACAGATCATGAAGCCTATTGATAGAGCTATTGACCAACGTAATCGGACCATTTTAGATTATTGCCGTCCAAAATCTGTGGGCTATAGCACAGTCGATTTTCAATAAAATCGAATTTTCTATGAAATGTTTAGAAATATTCGAACAATCCAAATGCAAGTTGGCAAAATAAATACAGATCATGAAGCCTATTGATAGAGCTATTGACCAACGTAATCGGAGCATTTTAGATTTTTGCCGTCCAAAATCTGTGGGCTATAGCACAGTTGATTTTCAATAAAATCGAATTTTCTATGAAATGTTTAGAAATATTCGAACAATCCAAATGCAAGTTGGCAAAATAAATACAGATCATGAAGCCTATTGATAGAGCTATTGGCCAACGTAATCGGATCATTTTAGATTATTGCCGTCCAAAATCTGTGGGCTATAGCACAGTTGATTTTCAAATAAATCGAATTTTCTATGAAATGTTTAGAAATATTCGAGCAATCCAAATGCAAGTTGGCAAAATAAATACAGATCCTGAAGCCTATTGATAGAGCTACTGACCAACGTAGTCGGAGCATTTTAGGTTTTTGCCGTCCAAAATCTGTGGGCTATAGCACAGTTGATTTTCAATAAAATCGAATTTTCTATGAAATGTTTAGAAATATTCGAACAATCCAAATGCAAGTTGGCAAAATAAATACAGATCCTGAAGCCTATTGATAGAGCTATTGACCAACGTAATCGGATCATTTTAGATTATTGCCATCCAAAATCTGTGGGCTATAGCACAGTTGATTTTCAATAAAATCGAATTTTCTATGAAATGTTTAGAAATATTCGAGCAATCCAAATAAAAGTTAGCAAAATAAATACAGATCATGAAGCCTATTGATAGAGCTATTGACCAACGTAATCGGAGCATTTTAGATTATTGCCGTCTAAAATCTGTGGGCTATAAGCACAGTTGATTTTCAAATAAATCGAATTTTCTATGAAATGTTTAGAAATATTCGAGCAATCCAAATGCAAGTTGGCAAAATAAATACAGATCATGAAGCCTATTGATAGAGCTATTGACCAACGTAATCGGATCATTTTAGATTATTGCCGTCCAAAACCTGTGGGCTATAGCACAGTTGATTTTCAATAAAATCGAATTTTCTATGAAATGTTTAGAAATATTCGAGCAATCCAAATGCAAGTTGGCAAAATAAATACAGATCCTAAAGCCTATTGATAGAGCTATTGACCAACGTAATCGGAGCATTTTAGATTATTGCCGTCTAAAATCTGTGGGCTATAGCACAGTTGATTTTCAAATAAATCGAATTTTCTATGAAATGTTTAGAAATATTCGAGCAATCCAAATGCAAGTTGGCAAAATAAATACAGATCATGAAGCCTATTGATAGAGCTATTGACCAACGTAATCGGACCATTTTAGATTATTGCCGTCCAAAATCTGTGGGCTATAGCACAGTCGATTTTCAATAAAATCGAATTTTCTATGAAATGTTTAGAAATATTCGAACAATCCAAATGCAAGTTGGCAAAATAAATACAGATCATGAAGCCTATTGATAGAGCTATTGACCAACGTAATCGGAGCATTTTAGATTTTTGCCGTCCAAAATCTGTGGGCTATAGCACAGTTGATTTTCAATAAAATCGAATTTTCTATGAAATGTTTAGAAATATTCGAACAATCCAAATGCAAGTTGGCAAAATAAATACAGATCATGAAGCCTATTGATAGAGCTATTGGCCAACGTAATCGGATCATTTTAGATTATTGCCGTCCAAAATCTGTGGGCTATAGCACAGTTGATTTTCAATAAAATCGAATTTTCTATGAAATGTTTAGAAATATTCGAACAATCCAAATGCAAGTTGGCAAAATAAATACAGATCCTGAAGCCTATTGATAGAGCTATTGACCAACGTAGTCGGATCATTTTAGATTATTGCCGTCCAAAATCTGTGGGCTATAGCACAGTTGATTTTCAATAAAATCGAATTTTCTATGAAATGTTTAGAAATATTCGAGCAATCCAAATGAAAGTTAGCAAAATAAATACAGATCATGAAGCCTATTGATAGAGCTATTGACCAACGTAATCGGAGCATTTTAGATTATTGCCGTCTAAAATCTGTGGGCTATAGCACAGTTGATTTTCAAATAAATCGAATTTTCTATGAAATGTTTAGAAATATTCGAGCAATCCAAATGCAAGTTGGCAAAATAAATACAGATCATGAAGCCTATTGATAGAGCTATTGACCAACGTAATCGGAGCATTTTAGATTATTGCCGTCCAAAATCTGTGGGCTATAGCACAGTTGATTTTCAATAAAATCGAATTTTCTATGAAATGTTTAGAAATATTCGAACAATCCAAATGCAAGTTGGCAAAATAAATACAGATCCTAAAGCCTATTGATAGAGCTATTGACCAACGTAATCGGATCATTTTAGATTTTTGCCGTCCAAAATCTGTGGGCTATAGCACAGTTGATTTTCAATAAAATCGAATTTTCTATGAAATGTTTAGAAATATTCGAGCAATCCAAATGATAGTTGGCAAAATAAATACAGGTCCTGAAGCCTATTGATAGAGCTATTGACCAACGTAATCGGAGCATTTTAGATTTTTGCCGTCCAAAATCTGTGGGCTATAGCACAGTTGATTTTCAATAAAATCGAATTTTCTATGAAATGTTTAGAAATATTCTAGTAATCCAAATGAAAGTCAGCAAAATAAATACAAATCCTGAAGCCTATTGATAGAGCTATTGACCAACGTAATCGGAGCATTTTAGATTTTTGCCGTCCAAAATCTGTGGGCAGCACAGTTGATTTTCAATAAAATCGAATTTTCTATGAAATGTTTAGAAATATTCGAGCAATCCAAATGCAAGTTGGCAAAATAAATACAGATCCTGAAGCCTATTGATAGAGCTACTGACCAACGTAGTCGGAGCATTTTAGGTTTTTGCCGTACAAAATCTGTGGGCTATAGCACAGTTGATTTTCAATAAAATCGAATTTTCTATGAAATGTTTAGAAATATTCGAGCAATCCAAATGAAAGTTGGCAAAATAAATACAGATCATGAAGCCTATTGATAGAGCTACTGACCAACGTAGTCGGAGCATTTTAGGTTTTTGCCGTACAAAATCTGTGGGCTATAGCACAGTTGATTTTCAATAAAATCGAATTTTCTATGAAATGTTTAGAAATATTCGAGCAATCCAAATGAAAGTTGGCAAAATAAATACAGATCATGAAGCCTATTGATAGAGCTATTGACCAACGTAATCGGAGCATTTTAGATTATTGCCGTCTAAAATCTGTGGGCTATAGCACAGTTGATTTTCAATAAAATCGAATTTTCTATGAAATGTTTAGAAAGCCTATTGATAGAGCTATTGACCAACGTAATCGGATCATTTTAGATTATTGCCGTCCAAAATCTGTGGGCTATAGCACAGTTGATTTTCAAATAAATCGAATTTTCTATGAAATGTTTAGAAATATTCGAGCAATCCAAATGCAAGTTGGCAAAATAAATACAGATCCTGAAGCCTATTGATAAAGCTACTGACCAACGTAGTCGGAGCATTTTAGGTTTTTGCCGTCCAAAATCTGTGGGCTATAGTTGATTTTCAAATAAATCGAATTTTCTATGAAATGTTTAGAAATATTCGAGCAATCCAAATGCAAGTTGGCAAAATAAATACAGATCCTGAAGCCTATTGATAGAGCTATTGACCAACGTAGTCGGAGCATTTTTGATTTTTGCCGTCCAAAATCTGTGGGCTATAGCACAGTTGATTTTCAATAAAATCGAATTTTCTATGAAATGTTTAGAAATATTCTAGTAATCCAAATGAAAGTCAGCAAAATAAATACAAATCCTGAAGCCTATTGATAGAGCTATTGACCAACGTAATCGGATCATTTTAGATTTTTGCCGTCCAAAATATGTGGGCAGCACAGTTGATTTTCAATAAAATCGAATTTTCTATGAAATGTTTAGAAATATTCGAGCAATCCAAATGCAAGTTGGCAAAATAAATACAGATCCTGAAGCCTATTGATAGAGCTATTGACCAACGTAGTCGGAGCATTTTAGGTTTTTGCCGTCCAAAATCTGTGGGCTATAGCACAGTTGATTTCCAATAAAATCGAATTTTCTATGAAATGTTTAGAAATATTCGAGCAATCCAAATGCAAGTTGGCAAAATAAATACAGATCATGAAGCCTATTGATAGAGCTATTGACCAACGTAATCGGAGCATTTTAGATTATTGCCGTCCAAAATCTGTGGGCTATAGCACAGTTGATTTTCAAATAAATCGAATTTTCTATGAAATGTTTAGAAATATTCGAGCAATCCAAATGCAAGTTGGCAAAATAAATACAGATCCTGAAGCCTATTGATAAAGCTACTGACCAACGTAGTCGGAGCATTTTAGGTTTTTGCCGTCCAAAATCTGTGGGCTATAGTTGATTTTCAAATAAATCGAATTTTCTATGAAATGTTTAGAAATATTCGAGCAATCCAAATGCAAGTTGGCAAAATAAATACAGATCATGAAGCCTATTGATAGAGCTATTGACCAACGTAATCGGAGCATTTTAGATTATTGCCGTCTAAAATCTGTGGGCTATAGCACAGTTGATTTTCAAATAAATCGAATTTTCTATGAAATGTTTAGAAATATTCGAACAATCCAAATGCAAGTTGGCAAAATAAATACAGATCCTGAAGCCTATTGATAAAGCTATTGACCAACGTAGTCGGAGCATTTTAGATTTTTGCCGTCCAAAATCTGTGAGCAGCACAGTTGATTTTCAAATAAATCGAATTTTCTATGAAATGTTTAGAAATATTCGAACAATCCAAATGCAAGTTGGCAAAATAAATACAGATCCTGAAGCCTATTGATAAAGCTATTGACCAACGTAGTCGGAGCATTTTAGATTTTTGCCGTCCAAAATCTGTGGGCTATAGCACAGTTGATTTTCAATAAAATCGAATTTTCTATGAAATGTTTAGAAATATTCGAGCAATCCAAATGAAAGTTGGCAAAATAAATACAGATCCTGAAGCCTATTGATAGAGCTACTGACCAACGTAATCGGAGCATTTTAGGTTTTTGCCGTCCAAAATCTGTGGGCTATAGCACAGTTGATTTTCAATAAAATCGAATTTTCTATGAAATGTTTAGAAATATTCGAACAATCCAAATGCAAGTTGGCAAAATAAATACAGATCCTGAAGCCTATTGATAAAGCTATTGACCAACGTAGTCGGAGCATTTTAGATTTTTGCCGTCCAAAATCTGTGGGCTATAGCACAGTTGATTTTCAATAAAATCGAATTTTCTATGAAATGTTTAGAAATATTCGAGCAATCCAAATGAAAGTTGGCAAAATAAATACAGATCCTGAAGCCTATTGATAGAGCTACTGACCAACGTAGTCGGAGCATTTTAGATTTTTGCCGTCCAAAATCTGTGGGCTATAGCACTGTTGATTTTCAATAAAATCGAATTTTCTATGAAATGTTTAGAAATATTCGAACAATCCAAATGCAAGTTGGCATAATAAATACAGATCCTGAAGCCTATTGATAGAGCTATTGACCAACGTAATCGGATCATTTTAGATTATTGCCGTCCAAAATCTGTGGGCTGCACAGTTGATTTTCAAATAAATCGAATTTTCTATGAAATGTTTAGAAATATTCGAGCAATCCAAATGCAAGTTGGCAAAATAAATACAGATCATGAAGCCTATTGATAGAGCTATTGATCAACGTAATCGGAGCATTTTAGATTATTGCCGTCTAAAATCTGTGGGCTATAGCACAGTTTATTTTCAAATAAATTGAATTTTCTATGAAATGTTTAGAAATATTCGAGCAATCCAAATGCAAGTTGGCAAAATAAATACAGATCCTGAAGCCTATTGATAGAGCTATTGACCAACGTAATCGGATCATTTTAGATTATTGCCGTCCAAAATCTGTGGGCTGTAGCACAGTTGATTTTCAATAAAATCGAATTTTTTATGAAATGGTTAGAAATATTCGAGCAATCCAAATGCAAGTTGGCAAAATAAATACAGATCCTAAAGCCTATTGATAGAGCTATTGACCAACGTAATCGGATCATTTTAGATTTTTGCCGTCCAAAATCTGTGGGCTGTAGCACAGTTGATTTTCAATAAAATCGAATTTTTTATGAAATGGTTAGAAATATTCGAGCAATCCAAATGCAAGTTGGCAAAATAAATACAGATCCTAAAGCCTATTGATAGAGCTATTGACCAACGTAATCGGATCATTTTAGATTTTTGCCGTCCAAAATCTGTGGGCTGTAGCACAGTTGATTTTCAATAAAATCGAAGTTTCTATGAAATGTTTAGAAATATTCGAACAATCCAAATGCAAGTTGGCATAATAAATACAGATCCTGAAGCCTATTGATAGAGCTATTGACCAACGTAATCGGATCATTTTAGATTATTGCCGTCCAAAATCTGTGGGCTGCACAGTTGATTTTCAAATAAATCGAATTTTCTATGAAATGTTTAGAAATATTCGAGCAATCCAAATGCAAGTTGGCAAAATAAATACAGATCATGAAGCCTATTGATAGAGCTATTGATCAACGTAATCGGAGCATTTTAGATTATTGCCGTCTAAAATCTGTGGGCTATAGCACAGTTGATTTTCAAATAAATTGAATTTTCTATGAAATGTTTAGAAATATTCGAGCAATCCAAATGCAAGTTGGCAAAATAAATACAGATCCTAAAGCCTATTGATAGAGCTATTGACCAACGTAATCGGATCATTTTAGATTATTGCCGTCCAAAATCTGTGGGCTGTAGCACAGTTGATTTTCAATAAAATCGAATTTTTTATGAAATGGTTAGAAATATTCGAGCAATCCAAATGCAAGTTGGCAAAATAAATACAGATCCTAAAGCCTATTGATAGAGCTATTGACCAACGTAATCGGATCATTTTAGATTTTTGCCGTCCAAAATCTGTGGGCTATAGCACAGTTGATTTTCAATAAAATCGAATTTTTTATGAAATGGTTAGAAATATTCGAGCAATCCAAATGCAAGTTGGCAAAATAAATACAGATCCTAAAGCCTATTGATAGAGCTATTGACCAACGTAATCGGATCATTTTAGATTTTTGCCGTCCAAAATCTGTGGGCTATAGCACAGTTGATTTTCAAATAAATCGAATTTTTTATAAAATGGTTAGAAATATTAGAGCAATCCAAATGCAAGTTGGCAAAATAAATACAGATCCTAAAGCCTATTGATAGAGCTATTGACCAACGTAATCGGAGCATTTTAGATTTTTGCCGTCCAAAATCTGTGGGCTATAGCACAGTTGATTTTCAATAAAATCGAATTTTTTATGAAATGGTTAGAAATATTCGAGCAATCCAAATGCAAGTTGGCAAAATAAATACAGATCCTAAAGCCTATTTATAGAGCTATTGACCAACGTAATCGGATCATTTTAGATTTTTGCCGTCCAAAATCTGTGGGCTATATAGCACAGTTGATTTTCAATAAAATCGAATTTTCTATGAAATGTTTAGAAATATTCGAGCAATCCAAATGCAAGTTGGCAAAATAAATACAGATCCTGAAGCCTATTGATAGAGCTACTGACCAACGTAGTCGGAGCATTTTAGATTTTTGCCGTCCAAAATCTGTGAGCAGCACAGTTGATTTTCAATAAAATCGAATTTTCTATGAAATGTTTAGAAATATTCGAGCAATCCAAATGAAAGTTAGCAAAATAAATACAGATCCTGAAGCATATTGATAGAGCTATTGACCAACGTAGTCGGAGCATTTTAGATTTATGCCGTCCAAAATCTGTGGGCTATAGCACAGTTGATTTTCAAATAAATCGAATTTTCTATGAAATGTTTAGGAATATTCGAGCAATCCAAATGAAAGTTGGCAAAATAAATACAGATCCTAAAGCCTATTGATAGAGCTATTGACCAACGTAATCGGAGCATTTTAGATTTTTGCCGTCCAAAATCTGTGGGCTATAGCACAGTTGATTTGCAAATAAATCGAATTTTCTATGAAATGTTTAGAAATATTCGAGCAATCCAAATGCAAGTTGGCAAAATAAATACAGATCATGAAGCCTATTGATAGAGCTATTGACCAACGTAATCGGAGCATTTTAGATTATTGCCGTCTAAAATCTGTGGGCTCTAGCACAGTTGATTTTCAATAAAATCGAATTTTTTATGAAATGGTTAGAAATATTCGAGCAATCCAAATGCAAGTTGGCAAAATAAATACAGATCCTAAAGCCTATTGATAGAGCTATTGACCAACGTAATCGGATCATTTTAGATTTTTGCCGTCCAAAATCTGTGGGCTGTAGCACAGTTGATTTTCAATAAAATCGAATTTTTTATGAAATGGTTAGAAATATTCGAGCAATCCAAATGCAAGTTGGCAAAATAAATACAGATCCTAAAGCCTATTGATAGAGCTATTGACCAACGTAATCGGATCATTTTAGATTTTTGCCGTCCAAAATCTGTGGGCTGTAGCACAGTTGATTTTCAATAAAATCGAATTTTCTATGAAATGGTTAGAAATATTCGAGCAATCCAAATGCAAGTTGGCAAAATAAATACAGATCCTAAAGCCTATTGATAGAGCTATTGACCAACGTAATCGGATCATTTTAGATTTTTGCCGTCCAAAATCTGTGGGCTATAGCACAGTTGATTTTCAAATAAATCGAATTTTTTATAAAATGGTTAGAAATATTCGAGCAATCCAAATGCAAGTTGGCAAAATAAATACAGATCCTAAAGCCTACTGATAGAGCTATTGACCAACGTAATCGGAGCATTTTAGATTTTTGCCGTCCAAAATCTGTGGGCTGTAGCACAGTTGATTTTCAATAAAATCGAATTTTTTATGAAATGGTTAGAAATATTCGAGCAATCCAAATGCAAGTTGGCAAAATAAATACAGATCCTAAAGCCTATTGATAGAGCTATTGACCAACGTAATCGGATCATTTTAGATTTTTGCCGTCCAAAATCTGTGGGCTATATAGCACAGTTGATTTTCAATAAAATCGAATTTTCTATGAAATGTTTAGAAATATTCGAGCAATCCAAATGCAAGTTGGCAAAATAAATACAGATCCTGAAGCCTATTGATAGAGCTACTGACCAACGTAGTCGGAGCATTTTAGATTTTTGCCGTCCAAAATCTGTGGGCTATAGCACAGTTGATTTTCAAATAAATCGAATTTTCTATGAAATGTTTAGAAATATTCGAGCAATCCAAATGCAAGTTGGCAAAATAAATACAGATCATTAAGCCTATTGATAGAGCTATTGACCAACGTAATCGGAGCATTTTAGATTTTTGCCGTCCAAAATCTGTGGGCTGTAGCACAGTTGATTTTCAATAAAATCGAATTTTTTATGAAATGGTTAGAAATATTCGAGCAATCCAAATGCAAGTTGGCAAAATAAATACAGATCATGAAGCCTATTGATAGAGCTATTGACCAACGTAATCGGAGCATTTTAGATTTTTGCCGTCCAAAATCTGTGGGCTATAGCACAGTTGATTTTCAAATAAATCGAATTTTCTATGAAATGTTTAGAAATATTCGAGCAATCCAAATGCAAGTTGGCAAAATAAATACAGATCATGAAGCCTATTGATAGAGCTATTGACCAACGTAATCGGAGCATTTTAGATTTATGCCGTCCAAAATCTGTGGGCTATAGCACAGTTGATTTTCAAATAAATCGAATTTTCTATGAAATGTTTAGAAATATTCGAGCAATCCAAATGCAAGTTGGCAAAATAAATACAGATCCTAAAGCCTATTGATAGAGCTATTGACCAACGTAATCGGAGCATTTTAGATTTTTGCCGTCCAAAATCTGTGGGCTATAGCACAGTTGATTTTCAAATAAATCGAATTTTCTATGAAATGTTTAGAAATATTCGAGCAATCCAAATGCAAGTTGGCAAAATAAATACAGATCATGAAGCCTATTGATAGAGCTATTGACCAACGTAATCGGAGCATTTTAGATTTTTGCCGTCCAAAATCTGTGGGCTATAGCACAGTTGATTTTCAAATAAATCGAATTTTCTATGAAATGTTTAGAAATATTCGAGCAATCCAAATGCAAGTTGGCAAAATAAATACAGATCATGAAGCCTATTGATAGAGCTATTGACCAACGTAATCGGAGCATTTTAGATTTATGCCGTCCAAAATCTGTGGGCTATAGCACAGTTGATTTTCAAATAAATCGAATTTTCTATGAAATGTTTAGAAATATTCGAGCAATCCAAATGCAAGTTGGCAAAATAAATACAGATCATGAAGCCTATTGATAGAGCCGTCTAAAATCTGTGGGCTATAGCACAGTTGATTTTCAAATAAATCGAATTTTCTATGAAATGTTTAGAAATATTCGAGCAATCCAAATGCAAGTTGGCAAAATAAATACAGATCATGAAGCCTATTGATAGAGCTATTGACCAACGTAATCGGAGCATTTTAGATTTTTGCCGTCCAAAATCTGTGGGCTATAGCACAGTTGATTTTCAATAAAATCGAATTTTCTATGAAATGTTTAGAAATATTCGAGCAATCCAAATGAAAGTTAGCAAAATAAATACAGATCATGAAGCCTATTGATAGAGCTATTGACCAACGTAATCGGATCATTTTAGATTTTTGCCGTCCAAAATCTGTGGGCTATATAGCACAGTTGATTTTCAATAAAATCGAATTTTCTATGAAATGTTTAGAAATATTCGAGCAATCCAAATGCAAGTTGGCAAAATAAATACAGATCCTGAAGCCTATTGATAGAGCTACTGACCAACGTAGTCGGAGCATTTTAGATTTTTGCCGTCCAAAATCTGTGGGCTATAGCACAGTTGATTTTCAAATAAATCGAATTTTCTATGAAATGTTTAGAAATATTCGAGCAATCCAAATGCAAGTTGGCAAAATAAATACAGATCATTAAGCCTATTGATAGAGCTATTGACCAACGTAATCGGAGCATTTTAGATTTTTGCCGTCCAAAATCTGTGGGCTATAGCACAGTTGATTTTCAAATAAATCGAATTTTCTATGAAATGTTTAGAAATATTCGAGCAATCCAAATGCAAGTTGGCAAAATAAATACAGATCATGAAGCCTATTGATAGAGCTATTGACCAACGTAATCGGAGCATTTTAGATTTTTGCCGTCCAAAATCTGTGGGCTATAGCACAGTTGATTTTCAAATAAATCGAATTTTCTATGAAATGTTTAGAAATATTCGAGCAATCCAAATGCAAGTTGGCAAAATAAATACAGATCATGAAGCCTATTGATAGAGCTATTGACCAACGTAATCGGATCATTTTAGATTATTGCCGTCCAAAATCTGTGGGCTATAGCACAGTTGATTTTCAAATAAATCGAATTTTCTATGAAATGTTTAGAAATATTCGAGCAATCCAAATGCAAGTTGGCAAAATAAATACAGATCCTAAAGCCTATTGATAGAGCTATTGACCAACGTAATCGGAGCATTTTAGATTTTTGCCGTCCAAAATCTGTGGGCTATAGCACAGTTGATTTTCAAATAAATCGAATTTTCTATGAAATGTTTAGAAATATTCGAGCAATCCAAATGCAAGTTGGCAAAATAAATACAGATCATGAAGCCTATTGATAGAGCTATTGACCAACGTAATCGGAGCATTTTAGATTTTTGCCGTCCAAAATCTGTGGGCTATAGCACAGTTGATTTTCAAATAAATCGAATTTTCTATGAAATGTTTAGAAATATTCGAGCAATCCAAATGCAAGTTGGCAAAATAAATACAGATCCTGAAGCCTATTGATAGAGCTATTGACCAACGTAATCGGAGCATTTTAGATTTATGCCGTCCAAAATCTGTGGGCTATAGCACAGTTGATTTTCAAATAAATCGAATTTTCTATGAAATGTTTAGAAATATTCGAGCAATCCAAATGCAAGTTGGCAAAATAAATACAGATCATGAAGCCTATTGATAGAGCCGTCTAAAATCTGTGGGCTATAGCACAGTTGATTTTCAAATAAATCGAATTTTCTATGAAATGTTTAGAAATATTCGAGCAATCCAAATGCAAGTTGGCAAAATAAATACAGATCATGAAGCCTATTGATAGAGCTATTGACCAACGTAATCGGAGCATTTTAGATTTTTGCCGTCCAAAATCTGTGGGCTATAGCACAGTTGATTTTCAATAAAATCGAATTTTCTATGAAATGTTTAGAAATATTCGAGCAATCCAAATGAAAGTTAGCAAAATAAATACAGATCCTGAAGCCTATTGATAGAGCTATTGACCAACGTAGTCGGAGCATTTTAGATTTATGCCGTCCAAAATCTGTGGGCTATAGCACAGTTGATTTTCAAATAAATCGAATTTTCTATGAAATGTTTAGAAATATTCGAGCAATCCAAATGCAAGTTGGCAAAATAAATACAGATCATGAAGCCTATTGATAGAGCTATTGACCAACGTAATCGGAGCATTTTAGATTTTTGCCGTCCAAAATCTGTGGGCTATAGCACAGTTGATTTTCAAATAAATCGAATTTTCTATGAAATGTTTAGAAATATTCGAGCAATCCAAATGCAAGTTGGCAAAATAAATACAGATCATGAAGCCTATTGATAGAGCTATTGACCAACGTAATCGGAGCATTTTAGATTTTTGCCGTCCAAAATCTGTGGGCTATAGCACAGTTGATTTTCAATAAAATCGAATTTTCTATGAAATGTTTAGAAATATTCGAGCAATCCAAATGAAAGTTAGCAAAATAAATACAGATCCTAAAGCCTATTGATAGAGCTATTGACCAACGTAGTCGGAGCATTTTAGATTTATGCCGTCCAAAATCTGTGGGCTATAGCACAGTTGATTTTCAAATAAATCGAATTTTCTATGAAATGTTTAGAAATATTCGAGCAATCCAAATGCAAGTTGGCAAAATAAATACAGATCCTAAAGCCTATTGATAGAGCTATTGGCCAACGTAATCGGATCATTTTAGATTATTGCCGTCCAAAATCTGTGGGCTATAGCACAGTTGATTTTCAAATAAATCGAATTTTCTATGAAATGTTTAGAAATATTCGAGCAATCCAAATGCAAATTGGCAAAATAAATACAGATCATGAAGCCTATTGATAGAGCTATTGACCAACGTAATCGGAGCATTTTAGATTTTTGCCGTCCAAAATCTGTGGGCTATAGCACAGTTGATTTTCACATAAATCGAATTTTCTATGAAATGTTTAGAAATATTCGAGCAATCCAAATGCAAGTTGGCAAAATAAATACAGATCATGAAGCCTATTGATAGAGCTATTGACCAACGTAATCGGAGCATTTTAGATTTTTGCCGTCCAAAATCTGTGGGCTATAGCACAGTTGATTTTCAAATAAATCGAATTTTCTATGAAATGTTTAGAAATATTCGAGCAATCCAAATACAAGTTGGCAAAATAAATACAGATCATGAAGCCTATTGATAGAGCTATTGACCAACGTAATCGGAGCATTTTAGATTATTGCCGTCCAAAATCTGTGGGCTATAGTACAGTTGATTTTCAATAAAATCGAATTTTCTATGAAATGTTTAGAAATATTCGAGCAATCCAAATGAAAGTTAGCAAAATAAATACAGATCCTGAAGCCTATTGATAGAGCTATTGACCAACGTAGTCGGAGCATTTTAGATTTATGCCGTCCAAAATCTGTGGGCTATAGCACAGTTGATTTTCAAATAAATCGAATTTTCTATGAAATGTTTAGAAATATTCGAGCAATCCAAATGCAAGTTGGCAAAATAAATACAGATCATGAAGCCTATTGATAGAGCTATTGATCAACGTAATCGGAGCATTTTAGATTATTGCCGTCTAAAATCTGTGGGCTATAGCACAGTTGATTTTCAAATAAATCGAATTTTCTATGAAATGTTTAGAAATATTCGAGCAATCCAAATACAAGTTGGCAAAATAAATACAGATCATGAAGCCTATTGATAGAGCTATTGACCAACGTAATCGGAGCATTTTAGATTATTGCCGTCCAAAATCTGTGGGCTATAGTACAGTTGATTTTCAATAAAATCGAATTTTCTATGAAATGGTTAGAAATATTCGAGCAATCCAAATGCAAGTTGGCAAAATAAATACAGATCCTAAAGCCTATTGATAGAGCTATTGACCAACGTAGTCGGAGCATTTTAGGTTTCTGCCGTCCAAAATCTGTGGGCTATAGCACAGTTGATTTTCAATAAAATCGAATTTTCTATGAAATGTTTAGAAATATTCGAGCAATCCAAATGCAAGTTGGCAAAATAAATACAGATCCTGAAGCCTATTGATAGAGCTACTGACCAACGTAGTCTGAGCATTTTAGATTTTTGCCGTCCAAAATCTGTGGGCTATAGCACAGTTGATTTTCAATAAAATCGAATTTTCTATGAAATGTTTAGAAATATTCGAACAATCCAAATGCAAGTTGGCAAAATAAATACAGATCCTGAAGCCAATTGATAAAGCTATTGACCAACGTAGTCGGAGCATTTTAGATTTTTGCCGTTCAAAATCTGTGGGCTATAGCACAGTTGATTTTCAATAAAATCGAATTTTCTATGAAATGTTTAGAAATATTCGAGCAATCCAAATGAAAGTTGGCAAAATAAATACAGATCCTGAAGCCTATTGATAGAGCTATTGACCAACGTAATCGGATCATTTTAGATTATTGCCGTCCAAAATCTGTGGGCTATAGCACAGTTGATTTTCAAATAAATCGAATTTTCTATGAAATGTTTAGAAATATTCGAGCAATCCAAATGCAAATTGGCAAAATAAATACAGATCATGAAGCCTATTGATAGAGCTATTGACCAACGTAATCGGAGCATTTTAGATTTTTGCCGTCCAAAATCTGTGGGCTATAGCACAGTTGATTTTCAAATAAATCGAATTTTCTATGAAATGTTTAGAAATATTCGAGCAATCCAAATGCAAGTTGGCAAAATAAATACAGATCATGAAGCCTATTGATAGAGCTATTGACCAACGTAATCGGAGCATTTTAGATTTTTGCCGTCCAAAATCTGTGGGCTATAGCACAGTTGATTTTCAATAAAATCGAATTTTCTATGAAATGTTTAGAAATATTCGAACAATCCAAATGCAAGTTGGCAAAATAAATACAGATCCTGAAGCCTATTGATAGAGCTATTGACCAACGTAGTCGGAGCATTTTAGATTTATGCCGTCCAAAATCTGTGGGCTATAGCACAGTTGATTTTCAAATAAATCGAATTTTCTATGAAATGTTTAGAAATATTCGAGCAATCCAAATGCAAGTTGGCAAAATAAATACAGATCATGAAGCCTATTGATAGAGCTATTGATCAACGTAATCGGAGCATTTTAGATTATTGCCGTCTAAAATCTGTGGGCTATAGCACAGTTGATTTTCAAATAAATCGAATTTTCTATGAAATGTTTAGAAATATTCGAGCAATCCAAATACAAGTTGGCAAAATAAATACAGATCATGAAGCCTATTGATAGAGCTATTGACCAACGTAATCGGAGCATTTTAGATTATTGCCGTCCAAAATCTGTGGGCTATAGTACAGTTGATTTTCAATAAAATCGAATTTTCTATGAAATGGTTAGAAATATTCGAGCAATCCAAATGCAAGTTGGCAAAATAAATACAGATCCTAAAGCCTATTGATAGAGCTATTGACCAACGTAGTCGGAGCATTTTAGGTTTCTGCCGTCCAAAATCTGTGGGCTATAGCACAGTTGATTTTCAATAAAATCGAATTTTCTATGAAATGTTTAGAAATATTCGAACAATCCAAATGCAAGTTGGCAAAATAAATACAGATCCTAAAGCCTATTGATAGAGCTATTGACCAACGTAGTCGGAGCATTTTAGATTTTTGCCGTCCAAAATCTGTGGGCTATAGCACAGTTGATTTTCAATAAAATCGAATTTTCTATGAAATGTTTAGAAATATTCGAGCAATCCAAATGCAAGTTGGCAAAATAAATACAGATCCTGAAGCCTATTGATAGAGCTACTGACCAACGTAGTCTGAGCATTTTAGATTTTTGCCGTCCAAAATCTGTGGGCTATAGCACAGTTGATTTTCAATAAAATCGAATTTTCTATGAAATGTTTAGAAATATTCGAACAATCCAAATGCAAGTTGGCAAAATAAATACAGATCCTGAAGCCAATTGATAAAGCTATTGACCAACGTAGTCGGAGCATTTTAGATTTTTGCCGTTCAAAATCTGTGGGCTATAGCACAGTTGATTTTCAATAAAATCGAATTTTCTATGAAATGTTTAGAAATATTCGAGCAATCCAAATGAAAGTTGGCAAAATAAATACAGATCCTGAAGCCTATTGATAGAGCTACTGACCAACGTAGTCGGAGCATTTTAGGTTTTTGCCGTCCAAAATCTGTGGGCTATAGCACAGTTGATTTTCAAATAAATCGAATTTTCTATGAAATGTTTAGAAATATTCGAACAATCCAAATGCAAGTTGGCAAAATAAATACAGATCCTGAAGCCTATTAATAGAGCTATTGACCAACGTAATCGGATCATTTTAGATTATTGCCGTCCAAAATCTGTGAGCAGCACAGTTGATTTTCAATAAAATCGAAGTTTCTATGAAATGTTTAGAAATATTCGAGCAATCCAAATGAAAGTTGGCAAAATAAATACAGATCCTGAAGCCTATTGATAGAGCTACTGACCAACGTAGTCGGAGCATTTTAGATTTTTGCCGTCCAAAATCTGTGGGCTATAGCACAGTTGATTTTCAATAAAATCGAATTTTCTATGAAATGTTTAGAAATATTCGAGCAATCCAAATGCAAGTTGGCAAAATAAATACAGATCCTAAATCCTATTGATAGAGCTATTGACCAACGTAATCGGATCATTTTAGATTTTTGCCGTCCAAAATCTGTGGGCTATAGCACAGTTGATTTTCAAATAAATCGAATTTTCTATGAAATGTTTAGAAATATTCGAGCAATCCAAATGCAAGTTGGCAAAATATATACAGATCATTAAGCCTATTGATAGAGCTATTGACCAACGTAATCGGAGCATTTTAGATTTTTGCCGTCCAAAATCTGTGGGCTATAGCACAGTTGATTTTGAATAAAATCGAATTTTCTATGAAATGTTTAGAAATATTCGAGCAATCCAAATGATAGTTGGCAAAATAAATACAGATCCTGAAGCCTATTGATAAAGCTACTGACCAACGTAGTCGGAGCATTTTAGATTTTTGCCGTCCAAAATCTGTGGATTATAGGACAGTTGATTTTCAATAAAATCGAATTTTCTATGAAATGTTTAGAAATATTCGAGCAATTCAAATGAAAGTTAGCAAAATAAATACAGATCCTGAAGCCTATTGATAGAGCTACTGACCAACGTAGTCGGAGCATTTTAGGTTTTTGCCGTCCAAAATCTGTGGGCTATAGCACAGTTGATTTTCAAATAAATCGAATTTTCTATGAAATGTTTAGAAATATTCGAGCAATCCAAATGCAAGTTGGCAAAATAAATACAGATCATGAAGCCTATTGATAGAGCTATTGACCAACGTAATCGGAGCATTTTAGATTTTTGCCGTCCAAAATCTGTGGGCTATAGCACAGTTGATTTTCAATAAAATCGAATTTTCTATGAAATGTTTAGAAATATTCGAGCAATCCAAATGAAAGTTAGCAAAATAAATACAGATCCTGAAGCCTATTGATAGAGCTATTGACCAACGTAGTCGGAGCATTTTAGATTTATGCCGTCCAAAATCTGTGGGCTATAGCACAGTTGATTTTCAAATAAATCGAATTTTCTATGAAATGTTTAGAAATATTCGAGCAATCCAAATGCAAGTTGGCAAAATAAATACAGATCATGAAGCCTATTGATAGAGCTATTGACCAACGTAATCGGAGCATTTTAGATTTTTGCCGTCCAAAATCTGTGGGCTATAGCACAGTTGATTTTCAAATAAATCGAATTTTCTATGAAATGTTTAGAAATATTCGAGCAATCCAAATGCAAGTTGGCAAAATAAATACAGATCATGAAGCCTATTGATAGAGCTATTGACCAACGTAATCGGAGCATTTTAGATTTTTGCCGTCCAAAATCTGTGGGCTATAGCACAGTTGATTTTCAATAAAATCGAATTTTCTATGAAATGTTTAGAAATATTCGAGCAATCCAAATGAAAGTTAGCAAAATAAATACAGATCCTGAAGCCTATTGATAGAGCTATTGACCAACGTAGTCGGAGCATTTTAGATTTATGCCGTCCAAAATCTGTGGGCTATAGCACAGTTGATTTTCAAATAAATCGAATTTTCTATGAAATGTTTAGAAATATTCGAGCAATCCAAATGCAAGTTGGCAAAATAAATACAGATCATGAAGCCTATTGATAGAGCTATTGATCAACGTAATCGGAGCATTTTAGATTATTGCCGTCTAAAATCTGTGGGCTATAGCACAGTTGATTTTCAAATAAATCGAATTTTCTATGAAATGTTTAGAAATATTCGAGCAATCCAAATACAAGTTGGCAAAATAAATACAGATCCTGAAGCCTATTGATAGAGCTATTGACCAACGTAATCGGATCATTTTAGATTTTTGCCGTCCAAAATCTGTGGGCTATAGCACAGTTGATTTTCAAATAAATCGAATTTTCTATGAAATGTTTAGAAATATTCGAGCAATCCAAATGCAAGTTGGCAAAATAAATACAGATCATGAAGCCTATTGATAGAGCTATTGATCTACGTAATCGGAGCATTTTAGATTTTTGCCGTCCAAAATCTGTGGGCTATAGCACAGTTGATTTTCAATAAAATCGAATTTTCTATGAAATGTTTAGAAATATTCGAACAATCCAAATGCAAGTTGGCAAAATAAATACAGATCCTGAAGCCTATTGATAGAGCTACTGACCAACGTAGTCGGAGCATTTTAGGTTTTTGCCGTCCAAAATCTGTGGGCTATAGCACAGTTGATTTTCAATAAAATCGAATTTTCTATGAAATGTTTAGAAATATTCGAGCAATCCAAATGAAAGTTGGCAAAATAAATACAGATCCTGAAGCCTATTGATAGAGCTACTGACCAACGTAGTCGGAGCATTTTAGATTTTTGCCGTCCAAAATCTGTGGGCTATAGCACAGTTGATTTTCAATAAAATCAAAGTTTCTATGAAATGTTTAGAAATATTCGAACAATCCAAATGCAAGTTGGCAAAATAAATACAGATCCTGAAGCCTATTGATAGAGCTATTGACCAACGTAATCGGATCATTTTAGATTTTTGCCGTTCAAAATCTGTGGGCTATAGCACAGTTGATTTTCAAATAAATCGAATTTTCTATGAAATGTTTAGAAATATTCGAGCAATCCAAATGCAAGTTGGCAAAATAAATACAGATCATGAAGCCTATTGATAGAGCTATTGACCAACGTAATCGGAGCATTTTAGATTATTGCCGTCTAAAATCTGTGGGCTATAGCACAGTTGATTTTCAAATAAATCGAATTTTCTATGAAATGTTTAGAAATATTCGAGCAATCCAAATGCAAGTTGGCAAAATAAATACAGATCCTAAAGCCTATTGATAGAGCTATTGACCAACGTAATCGGATTATTTTAGATTATTGCCGTTCAAAATCTGTGGGCTGTAGCACAGTTGATTTTCAATAAAATCGAATTTTTTATGAAATGGTTAGAAATATTCGAGCAATCCAAATGCAAGTTGGCAAAATAAATACAGACCCTAAAGCCTATTGATAGAGCTATTGACCAACGTAATCGGATCATTTTAGATTTTTGCCGTCCAAAATCTGTGGGCTGTAGCACAGTTGATTTTCAATAAAATCGAATTTTTTATGAAATGGTTAGAAATATTCGAGCAATCCAAATGCAAGTTGGCAAAATAAATACAGATCCTAAAGCCTATTGATAGAGCTATTGACCAACGTAATCGGATCATTTTAGATTTTTGCCGTCCAAAATCTGTGGGCTATAGCACAGTTGATTTTCAATAAAATCGAATTTTTTATAAAATGGTTAGAAATATTCGAGCAATCCAAATGCAAGTTGGCAAAATAATTACAGATCCTAAAGCCTATTGATAGAGCTATTGACCAACGTAATCGGAGCATTTTAGATTTTTGCCGTCCAAAATCTGTGGGCTATAGCACAGTTGATTTTCAATAAAATCGAATTTTCTATGAAATGTTTAGAAATATTCGAGCAATCCAAATGCAAGTTGGCAAAATAAATACAGATCCTGAAGCATATTGATAGAGGTACTGACCAACGTAGTCGGAGCATTTTAGATTTTTGCCGTCCAAAATCTGTGAGCAGCACAGTTGATTCTCAATAAAATCGAATTTTCTATGAAATGTTTAGAAATATTCGAGCAATCCAAATGAAAGTTAGCAAAATAAATACAGATCCTGAAGCATATTGATAGAGCTATTGACCAACGTAGTCGGAGCATTTTAGATTTATGCCGTCCAAAATCTGTGGGCTATAGCACAGTTGATTTTTAAATAAATCGAATTTTCTATGAAATGTTTAGGAATATTCGAGCAATCCAAATGAAAGTTGGCAAAATAAATACAGATCCTAAAGCCTACTGATAGAGCTACTGACCAACGTAATCGGAGCATTTTAGGTTTTTGCCGTCCAAAATCTGTGGGCAGCACAGTTGATTTTCAATAAAATCGAATTTTCTATGAAATGTTTAGAAATATTCGAACAATCCAAAAACAAGTTGGCAAAATAAATACAGATCATGAAGCCTATTGATAGAGCTATTGACCAACGTAATCGGAGCATTTTAGATTATTGCCGTCTAAAATCTGTGGGCTATACACAGTTGATTTTCAATAAAATCGAATTTTCTATGAAATGTTTAGAAATATTCGAGCAATCCAAATGAAAGTTGGCAAAATAAATACAGATCCTGAAGCCTATTGATAGAGCTACTGACCAACGTAATCGGAGCATTTTAGATTTTTGCCGTCCAAAATCTGTGGGCTATAGCACAGTTGATTTTCAATAAAATCGAATTTTCTATGAAATGTTTAGAAATATTCGAGCAATCCAAATGATAGTTGGCAAAATAAATACAGATCCTGAAGCCTATTGATAAAGCTACTGACCAACGTAGTCGGAGCATTTTAGATTTTTGCCGTCCAAAATCTGTGGATTAGAGGACAGTTGATTTTCAATAAAATCGAATTTTCTATGAAATGTTTAGAAATATTCGAGCAATTCAAATGAAAGTTAGCAAAATAAATACAGATCCTGAAGCCTATTGATAGAGCTACTGACCAACGTAGTCGGAGCATTTTAGGTTTTTGCCGTCCAAAATCTGTGGGCTATAGCACAGTTGATTTTCAATAAAATCGAATTTTCTATGAAATGTTTAGAAATATTCGAGCAATCCAAATGCAAGTTGGCAAAATAAATACAGATCATGAAGCCTATTGATAGAGCTATTGATCAACGTAATCGGAGCATTTTAGATTTTTGCCGTCCAAAATCTGTGGGCTATAGCACAGTTGATTTTCAATAAAATCGAATTTTCTATGAAATGTTTAGAAATATTCGAGCAATCCAAATGCAAGTTGGCAAAATAAATACAGATCCTGAAGCCTATTGATAGAGCTATTGACCAACGTAGTCGGAGCATTTTAGATTTATGCCGTCCAAAATCTGTGGGCTATAGCACAGTTGATTTTCAAATAAATCGAATTTTCTATGAAATGTTTAGAAATATTCGAGCAATCCAAATGCAAGTTGGCAAAATAAATACAGATCATGAAGCCTATTGATAGAGCTATTGACCAACGTAATCGGAGCATTTTAGATTTTTGCCGTCCAAAATCTGTGGGCTATAGCACAGTTGATTTTCAAATAAATCGAATTTTCTATGAAATGTTTAGAAATATTCGAGCAATCCAAATGCAAGTTGGCAAAATAAATACAGATCATGAAGCCTATTGATAGAGCTATTGACCAACGTAATCGGAGCATTTTAGATTTTTGCCGTCCAAAATCTGTGGGCTATAGCACAGTTGATTTTCAATAAAATCGAATTTTCTATGAAATGTTTAGAAATATTCGAGCAATCCAAATGAAAGTTAGCAAAATAAATACAGATCCTGAAGCCTATTGATAGAGCTATTGACCAACGTAGTCGGAGCATTTTAGATTTATGCCGTCCAAAATCTGTGGGCTATAGCACAGTTGATTTTCAAATAAATCGAATTTTCTATGAAATGTTTAGAAATATTCGAGCAATCCAAATGCAAGTTGGCAAAATAAATACAGATCATGAAGCCTATTGATAGAGCTATTGATCAACGTAATCGGAGCATTTTAGATTATTGCCGTCTAAAATCTGTGGGCTATAGCACAGTTGATTTTCAAATAAATCGAATTTTCTATGAAATGTTTAGAAATATTCGAGCAATCCAAATACAAGTTGGCAAAATAAATACAGATCCTGAAGCCTATTGATAGAGCTATTGACCAACGTAATCGGATCATTTTAGATTTTTGCCGTCCAAAATCTGTGGGCTATAGCACAGTTGATTTTCAAATAAATCGAATTTTCTATGAAATGTTTAGAAATATTCGAGCAATCCAAATGCAAGTTGGCAAAATAAATACAGATCATGAAGCCTATTGATAGAGCTATTGATCAACGTAATCGGAGCATTTTAGATTTTTGCCGTCCAAAATCTGTGGGCTATAGCACAGTTGATTTTCAATAAAATCGAATTTTCTATGAAATGTTTAGAAATATTCGAACAATCCAAATGCAAGTTGGCAAAATAAATACAGATCCTAAAGCCTATTGATAGAGCTATTGACCAACGTAATCGGATCATTTTAGATTATTGCCGTCCAAAATCTGTGGGCTATAGCACAGTTGATTTTCAAATAAATCGAATTTTCTATGAAATGTTTAGAAATATTCGAGCAATCCAAATGCAAGTTGGCAAAATAAATACAGATCATGAAGCCTATTGATAGAGCTATTGATCAACGTAATCGGAGCATTTTAGATTATTGCCGTCCAAAATCTGTGGGCTATAGCACAGTTGAGCTATTGATCAACGTAATCGGAGCATTTTAGATTATTGCCGTCTAAAATCTGTGGGCTATAGCACAGTTGATTTTCAAATAAATCGAATTTTCTATGAAATGTTTAGAAATATTCGAGCAATCCAAATACAAGTTGGCAAAATAAATACAGATCCTGAAGCCTATTGATAGAGCTATTGACCAACGTAATCGGATCATTTTAGATTTTTGCCGTCCAAAATCTGTGGGCTATAGTACAGTTGATTTTCAATAAAATCGAATTTTACTATGAAATGGTTAGAAATATTCGAGCAATCCAAATGCAAGTTGGCAAAATAAATACAGATCCTGAAGCCTATTGATAGAGCTATTGACCAACGTAGTCGGAGCATTTTAGATTTTTGCCGTCCAAAATCTGTGGGCTATAGCACAGTTGATTTTCAATAAAATCGAATTTTCTATGAAATGTTTAGAAATATTCGAACAATCCAAATGCAAGTTGGCAAAATAAATACAGATCCTGAAGCCTATTGATAGAGCTATTGACCAACGTAATCGGATCATTTTAGATTATTGCCGTCCAAAATCTGTGGGCTATAGCACATTTGATTTTCAAATAAATCGAATTTTCTATGAAATGTTTAGAAATATTCGAGCAATCCAAATGCAAGTTGGCAAAATAAATACAGATCATGAAGCCTATTGATAGAGCTATTGACCAACGTAATCGGAGCATTTTAGATTATTGCCGTCCAAAATCTGTGGGCTATAGCACAGTTGATTTTCAATAAAATCGAATTTTTTATGAAATGATTAGAAATATTCGAGCAATCCAAATGCAAGTTGGCAAAATAAATACAGATCCTAAAGCCTATTGATAGAGCTATTGACCAACGTATTCGGATCATTTTAGATTTTTGCCGTCCAAAATCTGTGGGCTATAGCACAGTTGATTTTCAAATAAATCGAATTTTCTATGAAATGTTTAGAAATATTCGAGCAATCCAAATGCAAGTTGGCAAAATAAATACAGATCATGAAGCCTATTGATAGAGCTATTGACCAACGTAATCGGATCATTTTAGATTATTGCCGTCCAAAATCTGTGGGCTATAGCACAGTTGATTTTCACATAAAATCGAATTTTCTATGAAATGTTTAGAAATATTCGAGCAATCCAAATGCAAGTTGGCAAAATAAATACAGATCCTAAAGCCTATTGATAGAGCTATTGACCAACGTATTCGGATCATTTTAGATTTTTGCCGTCCAAAATCTGTGGGCTATAGCACAGTTGATTTTCAAATAAATCGAATTTTCTATGAAATGTTTAGAAATATTCGAGCAATCCAAATGCAAGTTAGAGCTGATAGAGCTGAATTGATAGAGCTATTGACCAACGTAATCGGATCATTTTAGATTATTGCCGTCCAAAATCTGTGGGCTATAGCACAGTTGATTTTCACATAAAATCGAATTTTCTATGAAATGTTTAGAAATATTCGAACAATCCAAATGCAAGTTGGCAAAATAAATACAGATCCTAAAGCCTATTGATAGAGCTATTGACCAACTTAATCGGATCATTTTAGATTTTTGCCGTCCAAAATCTGTGGGCGCACAGTTGATTTTCAATAAAATCGAATTTTCTATGAAATGTTTAGAAATATTCTAGTAATCCAAATGAAAGTTAGCAAAATAAATACAAATCCTGAAGCCTATTGATAGAGCTATTGACCAACGTAGTCGGAGCATTTTAGATTTATGCCGTCTAAAATCTGTGGGCTATACACAGTTGATTTTCAAATAAATCGAATTTTCTATGAAATGTTTAGAAATATTCGAGCAATCCAAATGATAGTTGGCAAAATAAATACAGATCCTGAAGCCTATTGATAAAGCTATTGACCAACGTAGTCGGAGCATTTTAGATTTTTGCCGTCCAAAATCTGTGGGCTATAGCACAGTTGATTTTGAATAAAATCGAATTTTCTATGAAATGTTTAGAAATATTCGAGCAATCCAAATGCAAGTTGGCAAAATAAATACAGATCCTGAAGCCTATTGATAAAGCTATTGACCAACGTAGTCGGAGCATTTTAGATTTTTGCCGTCCAAAATCTGTGGGCTATAGCACAGTTGATTTTCAAATAAATCGAATTTTCTATGAAATGTTTAGAAATATTCGAGCAATCCAAATACAAGTTGGCAAAATAAATACAGATCCTGAAGCCTATTGATAGAGCTATTGACCAACGTAATCGGATCATTTTAGATTTTTGCCGTCCAAAATCTGTGGGCTATAGTACAGTTGATTTTCAATAAAATCGAATTTTCTATGAAATGGTTAGAAATATTCGAGCAATCCAAATGCAAGTTGGCAAAATAAATACAGATCCTGAAGCCTATTGATAGAGCTATTGACCAACGTAGTCGGAGCATTTTAGATTTTTGCCGTCCAAAATCTGTGGGCTATAGCACAGTTGATTTTCAATAAAATCGAATTTTCTATGAAATGTTTAGAAATATTCGAACAATCCAAATGCAAGTTGGCAAAATAAATACAGATCCTAAAGCCTATTGATAGAGCTATTGACCAACGTAATCGGATCATTTTAGATTATTGCCGTCCAAAATCTGTGGGCTATAGCACATTTGATTTTCAAATAAATCGAATTTTCTATGAAATGTTTAGAAATATTCGAGCAATCCAAATGCAAGTTGGCAAAATAAATACAGATCATGAAGCCTATTGATAGAGCTATTGACCAACGTATTCGGATCATTTTAGATTTTTGCCGTCCAAAATCTGTGGGCTATAGCACAGTTGATTTTCAAATAATTCGAATTTTCTATGAAATGTTTAGAAATATTCGAGCAATCCAAATGCAAGTTGGCAAAATAAATACAGATCATGAAGCCTATTGATAGAGCTATTGACCAACGTAATCGGATCATTTTAGATTATTGCCGTCCAAAATCTGTGGGCTATAGCACAGTTGATTTTCACATAAAATCGAATTTTCTATGAAATGTTTAGAAATATTCGAGCAATCCAAATGCAAGTTGGCAAAATAAATACAGATCCTAAAGCCTATTGATAGAGCTATTGACCAACGTATTCGGATCATTTTAGATTTTTGCCGTCCAAAATCTGTGGGCTATAGCACAGTTGATTTTCAAATAAATCGAATTTTCTATGAAATGTTTAGAAATATTCGAGCAATCCAAATGCAAGTTGGCAAAATAAATACAGATCATGAAGCCTATTGATAGAGCTATTGACCAACGTAATCGGATCATTTTAGATTATTGCAGTCCAAAATCTGTGGGCTATAGCACAGTTGATTTTCAATAAAATCGAATTTTCTATGAAATGTTTAGAAATATTCTAGTAATCCAAATGAAAGTTAGCAAAATAAATACAAATCCTGAAGCCTATTGATAGAGCTATTGACCAACGTAGTCGGAGCATTTTAGATTTATGCCGTCTAAAATCTGTGGGCTATACACAGTTGATTTTCAAATAAATCGAATTTTCTATGAAATGTTTAGAAATATTCGAGCAATCCAAATGATAGTTGGCAAAATAAATACAGATCCTGAAGCCTATTGATAGAGCTATTGACCAACGTAGTCGGAGCATTTTAGATTTATGCCGTCCAAAATCTGTGGGCTATAGCACAGTTGATTTTCAAATAAATCGAATTTTCTATGAAATGTTTAGAAATATTCGAGCAATCCAAATACAAGTTGGCAAAATAAATACAGATCCTGAAGCCTATTGATAGAGCTATTGACCAACGTAATCGGATCATTTTAGATTTTTGCCGTCCAAAATCTGTGGGCTATAGCACAGTTGATTTTCAAATAAATCGAATTTTCTATGAAATGTTTAGAAATATTCGAGCAATCCAAATGCAAGTTGGCAAAATAAATACAGATCATGAAGCCTATTTATAGAGCTATTGATCAACGTAATCGGAGCATTTTAGATTTTTGCCGTCCAAAATCTGTGGGCTATAGCACAGTTGATTTTCAATAAAATCGAATTTTCTATGAAATGTTTAGAAATATTCGAACAATCCAAATGCAAGTTGGCAAAATAAATACAGATCCTAAAGCCTATTGATAGAGCTATTGACCAACGTAATCGGATCATTTTAGATTATTGCCGTCCAAAATCTGTGGGCTATAGCACAGTTGATTTTCAAATAAATCGAATTTTCTATGAAATGTTTAGAAATATTCGAGCAATCCAAATGCAAGTTGGCAAAATAAATACAGATCATGAAGCCTATTGATAGAGCTATTGATCAACGTAATCGGAGCATTTTAGATTATTGCCGTCTAAAATCTGTGGGCTATAGCACAGTTGATTTTCAAATAAATCGAATTTTCTATGAAATGTTTAGAAATATTCGAGCAATCCAAATACAAGTTGGCAAAATAAATACAGATCCTGAAGCCTATTGATAGAGCTATTGACCAACGTAATCGGATCATTTTAGATTTTTGCCGTCCAAAATCTGTGGGCTATAGTACAGTTGATTTTCAATAAAATCGAATTTTCTATGAAATGGTTAGAAATATTCGAGCAATCCAAATGCAAGTTGGCAAAATAAATACAGATCCTGAAGCCTATTGATAGAGCTATTGACCAACGTAGTCGGAGCATTTTAGATTTTTGCCGTCCAAAATCTGTGGGCTATAGCACAGTTGATTTTCAATAAAATCGAATTTTCTATGAAATGTTTAGAAATATTCGAACAATCCAAATGCAAGTTGGCAAAATAAATACAGATCCTAAAGCCTATTGATAGAGCTATTGACCAACGTAATCGGATCATTTTAGATTATTGCCGTCCAAAATCTGTGGGCTATAGCACAGTTGATTTTCAAATAAATCGAATTTTCTATGAAATGTTTAGAAATATTCGAGCAATCCAAATGCAAGTTGGCAAAATAAATACAGATCATGAAGCCTATTGATAGAGCTATTGATCAACGTAATCGGAGCATTTTAGATTATTGCCGTCTAAAATCTGTGGGCTATAGCACAGTTGATTTTCAAATAAATCGAATTTTCTATGAAATGTTTAGAAATATTCGAGCAATCCAAATACAAGTTGGCAAAATAAATACAGATCCTGAAGCCTATTGATAGAGCTATTGACCAACGTAATCGGATCATTTTAGATTTTTGCCGTCCAAAATCTGTGGGCTATAGTACAGTTGATTTTCAATAAAATCGAATTTTCTATGAAATGGTTAGAAATATTCGAGCAATCCAAATGCAAGTTGGCAAAATAAATACAGATCCTGAAGCCTATTGATAGAGCTATTGACCAACGTAGTCGGAGCATTTTAGATTTTTGCCGTCCAAAATCTGTGGGCTATAGCACAGTTGATTTTCAATAAAATCGAATTTTTTATGAAATGATTAGAAATATTCGAGCAATCCAAATGCAAGTTGGCAAAATAAATACAGATCCTAAAGCCTATTGATAGAGCTATTGACCAACGTATTCGGATAATTTTAGATTTTTGCCGTCCAAAATCTGTGGGCTATAGCACAGTTGATTTTCAAATAAATCGAATTTTCTATGAAATGTTTAGAAATATTCGAGCAATCCAAATGCAAGTTGGCAAAATAAATACAGATCATGAAGCCTATTGATAAAGCTATTGACCAACGTAGTCGGAGCATTTTAGATTTTTGCCGTCCAAAATCTGTGGGCTATAGCACAGTTGATTTTGAATAAAATCGAATTTTCTATGAAATGTTTAGAAATATTCGAGCAATCCAAATGCAAGTTGGCAAAATAAATACAGATCCTGAAGCCTATTGATAAAGCTATTGACCAACGTAGTCGGAGCATTTTAGATTTTTGCCGTCCAAAATCTGTGGGCTATAGCACAGTTGATTTTCAAATAAATCGAATTTTCTATGAAATGTTTAGAAATATTCGAGCAATCCAAATACAAGTTGGCAAAATAAATACAGATCATGAAGCCTATTGATAGAACTATTGACCAACGTAATCGGATCATTTTAGATTATTGCCGTCCAAAATCTGTGGGCTATAGCACAGTTGATTTTCACATAAAATCGAATTTTCTATGAAATGTTTAGAAATATTCGAACAATCCAAATGCAAGTTGGCAAAATAAATACAGATCCTAAAGCCTATTGATAGAGCTATTGACCAACGTAATCGGATCATTTTAGATTTTTGCCGTCCAAAATCTGTGGGCTATAGCACAGTTGATTTTCAATAAAATCGAATTTTCTATGAAATGTTTAGAAATATTCTAGTAATCCAAATGAAAGTTAGCAAAATAAATACAAATCCTGAAGCCTATTGATAGAGCTATTGACCAACGTAGTCGGAGCATTTTAGATTTATGCCGTCTAAAATCTGTGGGCTATACACCGTTGATTTTCAAATAAATCGAATTTTCTATGAAATGTTTAGAAATATTCGAGCAATCCAAATGATAGTTGGCAAAATAAATACAGATCCTGAAGCCTATTGATAAAGCTATTGACCAACGTAGTCGGAGCATTTTAGATTTTTGCCGTCCAAAATCTGTGGGCTATAGCACAGTTGATTTTGAATAAAATCGAATTTTCTATGAAATGTTTAGAAATATTCGAGCAATCCAAATGCAAGTTGGCAAAATAAATACAGATCCTAAAGCCTATTGATAGAGCTATTGACCAACGTAATCGGATCATTTTAGATTATTGCCGTCCAAAATCTGTGGGCTATAGCACATTTGATTTTCAAATAAATCGAATTTTCTATGAAATGTTTAGAAATATTCGAGCAATCCAAATGCAAGTTGGCAAAATAAATACAGATCATGAAGCCTATTGATAGAGCTATTGACCAACGTAATCGGAGCATTTTAGATTATTGCCGTCCAAAATCTGTGGGCTGTAGCACAGTTGATTTTCAATAAAATCGAATTTTTTATGAAATGTTTAGAAATATTCGAGCAATCCAAATGCAAGTTGGCAAAATAAATACAGATCATGAAGCCTATTGATAGAGCTATTGACCAACGTAATCGGAGCATTTTAGATTATTGCCGTCCAAAATCTGTGGGCTATAGCACAGTTGATTTTCAATAAAATCGAATTTTTTATGAAATGATTAGAAATATTCGAGCAATCCAAATGCAAGTTGGCAAAATAAATACAGATCCTAAAGCCTATTGATAGAGCTATTGACCAACGTATTCGGATCATTTTAGATTTTTGCCGTCCAAAATCTGTGGGCTATAGCACAGTTGATTTTCAAATAAATCGAATTTTCTATGAAATGTTTAGAAATATTCGAGCAATCCAAATGCAAGTTGGCAAAATAAATACAGATCATGAAGCCTATTGATAGAGCTATTGACCAACGTAATCGGATCATTTTAGATTATTGCCGTCCAAAATCTGTGGGCTATAGCACAGTTGATTTTCACATAAAATCGAATTTTCTATGAAATGTTTAGAAATATTCGAGCAATCCAAATGCAAGTTGGCAAAATAAATACAGATCCTAAAGCCTATTGATAGAGCTATTGACCAACGTATTCGGATCATTTTAGATTTTTGCCGTCCAAAATCTGTGGGCTATAGCACAATTGATTTTCAAATAAATCGAATTTTCTATGAAATGTTTAGAAATATTCGAGCAATCCAAATGCAAGTTGGCAAAATAAATACAGATCCTAAAGCCTATTGATAGAGCTATTGACCAACGTATTCGGATCATTTTAGATTTTTGCCGTCCAAAATCTGTGGGCTATAGCACAATTGATTTTCAAATAAATCGAATTTTCTATGAAATGTTTAGAAATATTCGAGCAATCCAAATGCAAGTTGGCAAAATAAATACAAATCCTGAAGCCTATTGATAGAGCTATTGACCAACGTAGTCGGAGCATTTTAGATTTATGCCGTCTAAAATCTGTGGGCTATACACAGTTGATTTTCAAATAAATCGAATTTTCTATGAAATGTTTAGAAATATTCGAGCAATCCAAATGATAGTTGGCAAAATAAATACAGATCCTGAAGCCTATTGATAAAGCTATTGACCAACGTAGTCGGAGCATTTTAGATTTTTGCCGTCCAAAATCTGTGGGCTATAGCACAGTTGATTTTGAATAAAATCGAATTTTCTATGAAATGTTTAGAAATATTCGAGCAATCCAAATGCAAGTTGGCAAAATAAATACAGATCCTGAAGCCTATTGATAAAGCTATTGACCAACGTAGTCGGAGCATTTTAGATTTTTGCCGTCCAAAATCTGTGGGCTATAGCACAGTTGATTTTCAATAAAATCGAATTTTCTATGAAATGTTTAGAAATATTCGAACAATCCAAATGCAAGTTGGCAAAATAAATACAGATCCTGAAGCCTATTGATAGAGCTATTGACCAACGTAATCGGAGCATTTTAGATTATTGCCGTCTAAAATCTATGGGCTATAGCACAGTTGATTTTCAAATAAATCGAATTTTCTATGAAATGTTTAGAAATATTCGAGCAATCCAAATGTAATCGGATCATTTTAGATTTTTGCTGTCCAAAATCACAGCTGAAGCACAGTTGATTTTCAATAAAATCGAATTTTCTATGAAATGTTTAGAAATACTCGAACAATCCAAATGCAAGTTGGCAAAATAAATACAGATCCTGAAGCCTATTGATAGAGCTATTGACCAACGTAATCGGATCATTTTAGATTTTTGCCGTCCAAAATCTGTGGGCTATAGCACAGTTGATTTTCAATAAAATCGAATTTTTTATGAAATGGTTAGAAATATTCGAGCAATCCAAATGCAAGTTGGCAAAATAAATACAGATCCTAAAGCCTATTGATAGAGCTATTGACCAACGTAATCGGATCGTTTTAGATTTTTGCCGTCCAAAATCTGTGGGCTATAGCACAGTTGATTTTCAATAAAATCGAATTTTTTATGAAATGGTTAGAAATATTCGAGCAATCCAAATGCAAGTTGGCAAAATAAATACAGATCCTAAAGCCTATTGATAGAGCTATTGACCAACGTAATCGGAGCATTTTAGATTTTTGCCGTCCAAAATCTGTGGGCTATAGCACAGTTGATTTTCAATAAAATCGAATTTTCTATGAAATGTTTAGAAATATTCGAGCTATCCAAATGATAGTTGGCAAAATAAATACAGATCCTGAAGCCTATTGATAAAGCTATTGACCAACGTAGTCGGAGCATTTTAGATTTTTGCCGTCCAAAATCTGTGGGCTATAGCACAGTTGATTTTTTATAAAATCGAATTTTCTATGAAATGTTTAGAAATATTCAAGCAATCCAAATGCAAGTTGGCAAAATAAATACAGATCCTGAAGCCTATTGATAGAGCTACTGACCAACGTAGTCGGAGCATTTTAGGTTTTTGCCGTCCAAAATCTGTGGGCTATAGCACAGTTGATTTTCAATAAAATCGAATTTTCTATGAAATGTTTAGAAATATTCGAACAATCCAAATGCAAGTTGGCAAAATAAATACAGATCCTGAAGCCTATTGATAGAGCTATTGACCAACGTAATCGGAGCATTTTAGATTATTGCCGTCTAAAATCTATGGGCTATAGCACAGTTGATTTTCAAATAAATCGAATTTTCTATGAAATGTTTAGAAATATTCGAGCAATCCAAATGTAATCGGATCATTTTAGATTTTTGCCGTCCAAAATCACAGCTGAAGCACAGTTGATTTTCAATAAAATCGAATTTTCTATGAAATGTTTAGAAATACTCGAACAATCCAAATGCAAGTTGGCAAAATAAATACAGATCCTGAAGCCTATTGATAGAGCTATTGACCAACGTAATCGGATCATTTTAGATTTTTGCCGTCCAAAATCTGTGGGCTATAGCACAGTTGATTTTCAATAAAATCGAATTTTTTATGAAATGGTTAGAAATATTCGAGCAATCCAAATGCAAGTTGGCAAAATAAATACAGATCCTAAAGCCTATTGATAGAGCTATTGACCAACGTAATCGGATCGTTTTAGATTTTTGCCGTCCAAAATCTGTGGGCTATAGCACAGTTGATTTTCAATAAAATCGAATTTTTTATGAAATGGTTAGAAATATTCGAGCAATCCAAATGCAAGTTGGCAAAATAAATACAGATCCTAAAGCTTATTGATAGAGCTATTGACCAACGTAATCGGAGCATTTTAGATTTTTGCCGTCCAAAATCTGTGGGCTGTAGCACAGTTGATTTTCAATAAAATCGAATTTTTTATGAAATGGTTAGAAATATTCGAGCAATCCAAATGCAAGTTGGCAAAATAAATACAGATCCTAAAGCCTATTGATAGAGCTATTGACCAACGTAATCGGATCATTTTAGATTTTTGCCGTCCAAAATCTGTGAGCAGCACAGTTGATTTTCAATAAAATCGAATTTTCTATGAAATGTTTAGAAATATTCGAGCAATCCAAATGAAAGTTAGCAAAATAAATACAGATCCTGAAGCCTATTGATAGAGCTATTGACCAACGTAGTCGGAGCATTTTAGATTTATGCCGTCCAAAATCTGTGGGCTATAGCACAGTTGATTTTCAAATAAATCGAATTTTCTATGAAATGTTTAGAAATATTCGAGCAATCCAAATGCAAGTTGGCAAAATAAATACAGATCATTAAGCCTATTGATAGAGCTATTGACCAACGTAATCGGAGCATTTTAGATTTTTGCCGTCCAAAATCTGTGGGCTATAGCACAGTTGATTTTGAATAAAATCGAATTTTCTATGAAATGTTTAGAAATATTCGAGCAATCCAAAAACAAGTTGGCAAAATAAATACAGATCATGAAGCCTATTGATAGAGCTATTGACCAACGTAATCGGAGCATTTTAGATTATTGCCGTCTAAAATCTGTGGGCTATACACAGTTGATTTTCAATAAAATCGAATTTTCTATGAAATGTTTAGAAATATTCGAGCAATCCAAATGCAAGTTGGCAAAATAAATACAGATCCTAAATCCTATTGATAGAGCTATTGACCAACGTAATCGGATCATTTTAGATTTTTGCCGTCCAAAATCTGTGGGCTATAGCACAGTTGATTTTCAAATAAATCGAATTTTTTATGAAATGTTTAGAAATATTCGAGCAATCCAAATGCAAGTTGGCAAAATAAATACAGATCATGAAGCCTATTGATAGAGCTATTGACCAACGTAATCGGAGCATTTTAGATTTTTGCCGTCCAAAATCTGTGGGCTATAGCACAGTTGATTTTGAATAAAATCGAATTTTCTATGAAATGTTTAGAAATATTCGAGCAATCCAAATGATAGTTGGCAAAATAAATACAGATCCTGAAGCCTATTGATAAAGCTACTGACCAACGTAGTCGGAGCATTTTAGATTTTTGCCGTCCAAAATCTGTGGATTATAGGACAGTTGATTTTCAATAAAATCGAATTTTCTATGAAATGTTTAGAAATATTCGAGCAATTCAAATGAAAGTTAGCAAAATAAATACAGATCCTGAAGCCTATTGATAGAGCTACTGACCAACGTAGTCGGAGCATTTTAGGTTTTTGCCGTCCAAAATCTGTGGGCTATAGCACAGTTGATTTTCAAATAAATCGAATTTTCTATGAAATGTTTAGAAATATTCGAGCAATCCAAATGCAAGTTGGCAAAATAAATACAGATCATGAAGCCTATTGATAGAGCTATTGACCAACGTAATCGGAGCATTTTAGATTTTTGCCGTCCAGAATCTGTGGGCTATAGCACAGTTGATTTTCAATAAAATCGAATTTTCTATGAAATGTTTAGAAATATTCGAGCAATCCAAATGAAAGTTAGCAAAATAAATACAGATCCTGAAGCCTATTGATAGAGCTATTGACCAACGTAGTCGGAGCATTTTAGATTTATGCCGTCCAAAATCTGTGGGCTATAGCACAGTTGATTTTCAAATAAATCGAATTTTCTATGAAATGTTTAGAAATATTCGAGCAATCCAAATGCAAGTTGGCAAAATAAATACAGATCCTAAAGCCTATTGATAGAGCTATTGACCAACGTAATCGGATCATTTTAGATTATTGCCGTCCAAAATCTGTGGGCTATAGCACAGTTGATTTTCAAATAAATCGAATTTTTTATGAAATGTTTAGAAATATTAGAGCAATCCAAATGCAAGTTGGCAAAATAAATACAGATCATGAAGCCTATTGATAGAGCTATTGACCAACGTAATCGGAGCATTTTAGATTTTTGCCGTCCAAAATCTGTGGGCTTATAGCACAGTTGATTTTCAATAAAATCGAATTTTCTATGAAATGTTTAGAAATATTCGAGCAATCCAAATGCAAGTTGGCAAAATAAATACAGATCCTGAAGCCTATTGATAGAGCTATTGACCAACGTAATCGGATCATTTTAGATTTTTGCCGTCCAAAATCTGTGGGCTATAGCACAGTTGATTTTCAATAAAATCGAATTTTCTATGAAATGTTTAGAAATATTCGAGCAATCCAAATGCAAGTTGGCAAAATAAATACAGATCATGAAGCCTATTGATAGAGCTACTGACCAACGTAGTCGGAGCATTTTAGATTTTTGCCGTCCAAAATCTGTGAGCAGCACAGTTGATTTTCAATAAAATCGAATTTTCTATGAAATGTTTAGAAATATTCGAGCAATCCAAATGAAAGTTAGCAAAATAAATACAGATCCTGAAGCATATTGATAGAGCTATTGACCAACGTAGTCGGAGCATTTTAGATTTATGCCGTCCAAAATCTGTGGGCTATAGCACAGTTGATTTTCAAATAAATCGAATTTTCTATGAAATGTTTAGGAATATTCGAGCAATCCAAATGAAAGTTGGCAAAATAAATACAGATCCTAAAGCCTATTGATAGAGCTACTGACCAACATAGTCGGAGCATTTTAGGTTTTTGCCGTCCAAAATCTGTGGGCAGCACAGTTGATTTTCAATAAAATCGAATTTTCTATGAAATGTTTAGAAATATTCGAACAATCCAAATGCAAGTTGGCAAAATAAATACAGATCATGAAGCCTATTGATAGAGCTATTGACCAACGTAATCGGAGCATTTTAGATTATTGCCGTCTAAAATCTGTGGGCTATACACAGTTGATTTTCAATAAAATCGAATTTTCTATGAAATGTTTAGAAATATTCGAGCAATCCAAATGAAAGTTGGCAAAATAAATACAGATCCTGAAGCCTATTGATAGAGCTACTGACCAACGTAGTCGGAGCATTTTAGATTTTTGCCGTCCAAAATCTGTGGGCTATAGCACAGTTGATTTTCAATAAAATCGAATTTTCTATGAAATGTTTAGAAATATTCGAGCAATCCAAATGCAAGTTGGCAAAATAAATACAGATCCTGAATCCTATTGATAGAGCTATTGACCAACGTAATCGGATCATTTTAGATTTTTGCCGTCCAAAATCTGTGGGCTATAGCACAGTTGATTTTCAAATAAATCGAATTTTCTATGAAATGTTTAGAAATATTCGAGCAATCCAAATGCAAGTTGGCAAAATAAATACAGATCGTTAAGCCTATTGATAGAGCTATTGACCAACGTAAACGGAGCATTTTAGATTTTTGCCGTCCAAAATCTGTGGGCTATAGCACAGTTGATTTTGAATAAAATCGAATTTTCTATGAAATGTTTAGAAATATTCGAGCAATCCAAATGGTAGTTGGCAAAATAAATACAGATCCTGAAGCCTATTGATAAAGCTACTGACCAACGTAGTCGGAGCATTTTAGATTTTTGCCGTCCAAAATCTGTGGATTATAGGACAGTTGATTTTCAATAAAATCGAATTTTCTATGAAATGTTTAGAAATATTCGAGCAATCCAAATGAAAGTTGGCAAAATAAATACAGATCCTGAAGCCTATTGATAGAGCTATTGACCAACGTAGTCGGAGCATTTTAGATTTATGCCGTCCAAAATCTGTGGGCTATAGCACAGTTGATTTTCAAATAAATCGAATTTTCTATGAAATGTTTAGAAATATTCGAGCAATCCAAATGCAAGTTGGCAAAATAAATACAGATCCTAAAGCCTATTGATAGAGCTATTGACCAACGTAATCGGATCATTTTAGATTATTGCCGTCCAAAATCTGTGGGCTATAGCACAGTTGATTTTCAAATAAATCGAATTTTCTATGAAATGTTTAGAAATATTCGAGCAATCCAAATGCAAGTTGGCAAAATAAATACAGATCATGAAGCCTATTGATAGAGCTATTGACCAACGTAATCGGAGCATTTTAGGTTTTTGCCGTCCAAAATCTGTGGGCTATAGCACAGTTGATTTTCACATAAATCGAATTTTCTATGAAATGTTTAGAAATATTCGAGCAATCCAAATGCAAGTTGGCAAAATAAATACAGATCCTGAAGCCTATTGATAGAGCTATTGACCAACGTAATCGGAGCATTTTAGATTATTGCCGTCTAAAATCTGTGGGCTATAGCACAGTTGATTTTCAAATAAATCGAATTTTCTATGAAATGTTTAGAAATATTCGAGCAATCCAAATGGAAGTTGGCAAAATAAATACAGATCATTAAGCCTATTGATAGAGCTATTGACCAACGTAATCGGAGCATTTTAGATTTTTGCCGTCCAAAATCTGTGGGCTATAGCACAGTTGATTTTCAAATAAATCGAATTTTCTATGAAATGTTTAGAAATATTCGAGCAATCCAAATGCAAGTTGGCAAAATAAATACAGATCATTAAGCCTATTGATAGAGCTATTGACCAACGTAATCGGAGCATTTTAGATTTTTGCCGTCCAAAATCTGTGGGCTATAGCACAGTTGATTTTGAATAAAATCGAATTTCTATGAAATGTTTAGAAATATTCGAGCAATCCAAATGATAGTTGGCAAAATAAATACAGATCCTGAAGCCTATTGATAAAGCTACTGACCAACGTAGTCGGAGCATTTTAGATTTTTGCCGTCCAAAATCTGTGGATTATAGGACAGTTGATTTTCAATAAAATCGAATTTTCTATGAAATGTTTAGAAATATTCGAGCAATTCAAATGAAAGTTAGCAAAATAAATACAGATCCTGAAGCCTATTGATAGAGCTACTGACCAACGTAGTCGGAGCATTTTAGGTTTTTGCCGTCCAAAATCTGTGGGCTATAGCACAGTTGATTTTCAAATAAATCGAATTTTCTATGAAATGTTTAGAAATATTCGAGCAATCCAAATGCAAGTTGGCAAAATAAATACAGATCATGAAGCCTATTGATAGAGCTATTGACCAACGTAATCGGAGCATTTTAGATTTTTGCCGTCCAGAATCTGTGGGCTATAGCACAGTTGATTTTCAATAAAATCGAATTTTCTATGAAATGTTTAGAAATATTCGAGCAATCCAAATGAAAGTTAGCAAAATAAATACAGATCCTGAAGCCTATTGATAGAGCTATTGACCAACGTAGTCGGAGCATTTTAGATTTATGCCGTCCAAAATCTGTGGGCTATAGCACAGTTGATTTTCAAATAAATCGAATTTTCTATGAAATGTTTAGGAATATTCGAGCAATCCAAATGAAAGTTGGCAAAATAAATACAGATCCTAAAGCCTATTGATAGAGCTACTGACCAACGTAGTCGGAGCATTTTAGGTTTTTGCCGTCCAAAATCTGTGGGCAGCACATTTGATTTTCAATAAAATCGAATTTTCTATGAAATGTTTAGAAATATTCGAACAATCCAAAGACAAGTTGGCAAAATAAATACAGATCATGAAGCCTATTGATAGAGCTATTGACCACCGTAATCGGAGCATTTTAGATTATTGCCGTCTAAAATCTGTGGGCTATACACCGTTGATTTTCAATAAAATCGAATTTTCTATGAAATGTTTAGAAATATTCGAGCAATCCAAATGAAAGTTGGCAAAATAAATACAGATCCTAAAGCCTATTGATAGAGCTATTGACCAACGTAATCGGATCATTTTAGATTATTGCCGTCCAAAATCTGTGGGCTATAGCACAGTTGATTTTCAAATAAATCGAATTTTTTATGAAATGTTTAGAAATATTCGAGCAATCCAAATGCAAGTTGGCAAAATAAATACAGATCATGAAGCCTATTGATAGAGCTATTGACCAACGTAATCGGAGCATTTTAGATTTTTGCCGTCCAAAATCTGTGGGCTATAGCACAGTTGATTTTCAATAAAATCGAATTTTCTATGAAATGTTTAGAAATATTCGAGCAATCCAAATGCAAGTTGGCAAAATAAATACAGATCCTGAAGCCTATTGATAGAGCTACTGACCAACGTAGTCGGAGCATTTTAGATTTTTGCCGTCCAAAATCTGTGGGCTATAGCACAGTTGATTTTCAATAAAATCGAATTTTCTATGAAATGTTTAGAAATATTCGAGCAATCCAAATGAAAGTTAGCAAAATAAATACAGATCCTGAAGCCTATTGATAGAGCTATTGACCAACGTAGTCGGAGCATTTTAGATTTATGCCGTCCAAAATCTGTGGGCTATAGCACAGTTGATTTTCAAATAAATCGAATTTTCTATGAAATGTTTAGAAATATTCGAGCAATCCAAATGCAAGTTGGCAAAATAAATACAGATCCTAAAGCCTATTGATAGAGCTATTGACCAACGTAATCGGATCATTTTAGATTATTGCCGTCCAAAATCTGTGGGCTATAGCACAGTTGATTTTCAAATAAATCGAATTTTTTATGAAATGTTTAGAAATATTCGAGCAATCCAAATGCAAGTTGGCAAAATAAATACAGATCATGAAGCCTATTGATAGAGCTATTGACCAACGTAATCGGAGCATTTTAGATTTTTGCCGTCCAAAATCTGTGGGCTATAGCACAGTTGATTTTCAATAAAATCGAATTTTCTATGAAATGTTTAGAAATATTCGAGCAATCCAAATGCAAGTTGGCAAAATAAATACAGATCCTGAAGCCTATTGATAGAGCTACTGACCAACGTAGTCGGAGCATTTTAGATTTTTGCCGTCCAAAATCTGTGAGCAGCACAGTTGATTTTCAATAAAATCGAATTTTCTATGAAATGTTTAGAAATATTCGAGCAATCCAAATGAAAGTTAGCAAAATAAATACAGATCCTGAAGCATATTGATAGAGCTATTGACCAACGTAGTCGGAGCATTTTAGATTTATGCCGTCCAAAATCTGTGGGCTATAGCACAGTTGATTTTCAAATAAATCGAATTTTCTATGAAATGTTTAGGAATATTCGAGCAATCCAAATGAAAGTTGGCAAAATAAATACAGATCCTAAAGCCTATTGATAGAGCTACTGACCAACGTAGTCGGAGCATTTTAGGTTTTTGCCGTCCAAAATCTGTGGGCAGCACAGTTGATTTTCAATAAAATCGAATTTTCTATGAAATGTTTAGAAATATTCGAACAATCCAAAAACAAGTTGGCAAAATAAATACAGATCATGAAGCCTATTGATAGAGCTATTGACCAACGTAATCGGAGCATTTTAGATTATTGCCGTCTAAAATCTGTGGGCTATACACAGTTGATTTTCAATAAAATCGAATTTTCTATGAAATGTTTAGAAATATTCGAGCAATCCAAATGAAAGTTGGCAAAATAAATACAGATCCTGAAGCCTATTGATAGAGCTACTGACCAACGTAGTCGGAGCATTTTAGATTTTTGCCGTCCAAAATCTGTGGGCTATAGCACAGTTGATTTTCAATAAAATCGAATTTTCTATGAAATGTTTAGAAATATTCGAGCAATCCAAATGCAAGTTGGCAAAATAAATACAGATCCTAAATCCTATTGATAGAGCTATTGACCAACGTAATCGGATCATTTTAGATTTTTGCCGTCCAAAATCTGTGGGCTATAGCACAGTTGATTTTCAAATAAATCGAATTTTCTATGAAATGTTTAGAAATATTCGAGCAATCCAAATGCAAGTTGGCAAAATAAATACAGATCATTAAGCCTATTGATAGAGCTATTGACCAACGTAAACGGAGCATTTTAGATTTTTGCCGTCCAAAATCTGTGGGCTATAGCACAGTTGATTTTGAATAAAATCGAATTTTCTATGAAATGTTTAGAAATATTCGAGCAATCCAAATGGTAGTTGGCAAAATAAATACAGATCCTGAAGCATATTGATAGAGCTATTGACCAACGTAGTCGGAGCATTTTAGATTTATGCCGTCCAAAATCTGTGGGCTATAGCACAGTTGATTTTCAAATAAATCGAATTTTCTATGAAATGTTTAGGAATATTCGAGCAATCCAAATGAAAGTTGGCAAAATAAATACAGATCCTAAAGCCTATTGATAGAGCTACTGACCAACGTAGTCGGAGCATTTTAGGTTTTTGCCGTCCAAAATCTGTGGGCAGCACAGTTGATTTTCAATAAAATCGAATTTTCTATGAAATGTTTAGAAATATTCGAACAATCCAAATGCAAGTTGGCAAAATAAATACAGATCATGAAGCCTATTGATAGAGCTATTGACCAACGTAATCGGAGCATTTTAGATTATTGCCGTCTAAAATCTGTGGGCTATACACAGTTGATTTTCAATAAAATCGAATTTTCTATGAAATGTTTAGAAATATTCGAGCAATCCAAATGAAAGTTGGCAAAATAAATACAGATCCTGAAGCCTATTGATAGAGCTACTGACCAACGTAGTCGGAGCATTTTAGATTTTTGCCGTCCAAAATCTGTGGGCTATAGCACAGTTGATTTTCAATAAAATCGAATTTTCTATGAAATGTTTAGAAATATTCGAGCAATCCAAATGCAAGTTGGCAAAATAAATACAGATCCTGAATCCTATTGATAGAGCTATTGACCAACGTAATCGGATCATTTTAGATTTTTGCCGTCCAAAATCTGTGGGCTATAGCACAGTTGATTTTCAAATAAATCGAATTTTCTATGAAATGTTTAGAAATATTCGAGCAATCCAAATGCAAGTTGGCAAAATAAATACAGATCGTTAAGCCTATTGATAGAGCTATTGACCAACGTAAACGGAGCATTTTAGATTTTTGCCGTCCAAAATCTGTGGGCTATAGCACAGTTGATTTTGAATAAAATCGAATTTTCTATGAAATGTTTAGAAATATTCGAGCAATCCAAATGGTAGTTGGCAAAATAAATACAGATCCTGAAGCCTATTGATAAAGCTACTGACCAACGTAGTCGGAGCATTTTAGATTTTTGCCGTCCAAAATCTGTGGATTATAGGACAGTTGATTTTCAATAAAATCGAATTTTCTATGAAATGTTTAGAAATATTCGAGCAATTCAAATGAAAGTTAGCAAAATAAATACAGATCCTGAAGCCTATTGATAGAGCTACTGACCAACGTAGTCGGAGCATTTTAGGTTTTTGCCGTCCAAAATCTGTGGGCTATAGCACAGTTGATTTTCAAATAAATCGAATTTTCTATGAAATGTTTAGAAATATTCGAGCAATCCAAATGCAAGTTGGCAAAATAAATACAGATCATGAAGCCTATTGATAGAGCTATTGACCAACGTAATCGGAGCATTTTAGATTTTTGCCGTCCAAAATCTGTGGGCTATAGCACAGTTGATTTTCAATAAAATCGAATTTTCTATGAAATGTTTAGAAATATTCGAGCAATCCAAATGAAAGTTGGCAAAATAAATACAGATCCTGAAGCCTATTGATAGAGCTATTGACCAACGTAGTCGGAGCATTTTAGATTTATGCCGTCCAAAATCTGTGGGCTATAGCACAGTTGATTTTCAAATAAATCGAATTTTCTATGAAATGTTTAGAAATATTCGAGCAATCCAAATGCAAGTTGGCAAAATAAATACAGATCCTAAAGCCTATTGATAGAGCTATTGACCAACGTAATCGGATCATTTTAGATTATTGCCGTCCAAAATCTGTGGGCTATAGCACAGTTGATTTTCAAATAAATCGAATTTTCTATGAAATGTTTAGAAATATTCGAGCAATCCAAATGCAAGTTGGCAAAATAAATACAGATCATGAAGCCTATTGATAGAGCTATTGACCAACGTAATCGGAGCATTTTAGGTTTTTGCCGTCCAAAATCTGTGGGCTATAGCACAGTTGATTTTCACATAAATCGAATTTTCTATGAAATGTTTAGAAATATTCGAGCAATCCAAATGCAAGTTGGCAAAATAAATACAGATCCTAAAGCCTATTGATAGAGCTATTGACCAACGTAATCGGAGCATTTTAGATTTTTGCCGTCCAAAATCTGTGGGCTATAGCACAGTTGATTTTCAATACAATCGAATTTTCTATGAAATGTTTAGAAATATTCGAGCAATCCAAATGAAAGTTAGCAAAATAAATACAGATCCTGAAGCCTATTGATAGAGCTATTGACCAACGTAGTCGGAGCATTTTAGATTTATGCCGTCCAAAATCTGTGGGCTATAGCACAGTTGATTTTCAAATAAATCGAATTTTCTATGAAATGTTTAGAAATATTCGAACAATCCAAATGCAAGTTGGCAAAATAAATACAGATCCTGAAGCCTATTGATAGAGCTATTGACCAACGTAATCGGATCATTTTAGATTATTGAAGTCCAAAATCTGTGAGCTATAGCACAGTTGATTTTCAAATAAATCGAATTTTCTATGAAATGTTTAGAAATATTCGAGCAATCCAAATGCAAGTTGGCAAAATAAATACAGATCATGAAGCCTATTGATAAAGCTATTGACCAACGTAATCGGAGCATTTTAGATTTTTGCCGTCCAAAATCTGTGGGCTATAGCACAGTTGATTTTCAAATAAATCGAATTTTCTATGAAATGTTTAGAAATATTCGAGCAATCCAAATGCAAGTTGGCAAAATAAATACAGATCATGAAGCCTATTGATAGAGCTATTGACCAACGTAATCGGAGCATTTTAGATTTTTGCCGTCCAAAATCTGTGGGCTATAGCACAGTTGATTTTCAATAAAATCGAATTTTCTATGAAATGTTTAGAAATATTCGAGCAATCCAAATGAAAGTTGGCAAAATAAATACAGATCCTGAAGCCTATTGATAGAGCTATTGACCAACGTAATCGGAGCATTTTAGATTATTGCCGTCTAAAATCTGTGGGCTATAGCACAGTTGATTTTCAAATAAACCGAATTTTCTATGAAATGTTTAGAAATATTCGAGCAATCCAAATGCAAGTTGGCAAAATAAATACAGATCATTAAGCCTATTGATAGAGCTATTGACCAACGTAATCGGAGCATTTTAGATTTTTGCCGTCCAAAATCTGTGGGCTATAGCACAGTTGATTTTCAAATAAATCGAATTTTCTATGAAATGTTTAGAAATATTCGAGCAATCCAAATGCAAGTTGGCAAAATAAATACAGATCATTAAGCCTATTGATAGAGCTATTGACCAACGTAATCGGAGCATTTTAGATTTTTGCCGTCCAAAATCTGTGGGCTATAGCACAGTTGATTTTGAATAAAATCGAATTTCTATGAAATGTTTAGAAATATTCGAGCAATCCAAATGATAGTTGGCAAAATAAATACAGATCCTGAAGCCTATTGATAAAGCTACTGACCAACGTAGTCGGAGCATTTTAGATTTTTGCCGTCCAAAATCTGTGGATTATAGGACAGTTCATTTTCAATAAAATCGAATTTTCTATGAAATGTTTAGAAATATTCGAGCAATTCAAATGAAAGTTAGCAAAATAAATACAGATCCTGAAGCCTATTGATAGAGCTACTGACCAACGTAGTCGGAGCATTTTAGGTTTTTGCCGTCCAAAATCTGTGGGCTATAGCACAGTTGATTTTCAAATAAATCGAATTTTCTATGAAATGTTTAGAAATATTCGAGCAATCCAAATGCAAGTTGGCAAAATAAATACAGATCATGAAGCCTATTGATAGAGCTATTGACCAACGTAATCGGAGCATTTTAGATTTTTGCCGTCCAGAATCTGTGGGCTATAGCACAGTTGATTTTCAATAAAATCGAATTTTCTATGAAATGTTTAGAAATATTCGAGCAATCCAAATGAAAGTTAGCAAAATAAATACAGATCCTGAAGCCTATTGATAGAGCTATTGACCAACGTAGTCGGAGCATTTTAGATTTATGCCGTCCAAAATCTGTGGGCTATAGCACAGTTGATTTTCAAATAAATCGAATTTTCTATGAAATGTTTAGGAATATTCGAGCAATCCAAATGAAAGTTGGCAAAATAAATACAGATCCTAAAGCCTATTGATAGAGCTACTGACCAACGTAGTCGGAGCATTTTAGGTTTTTGCCGTCCAAAATCTGTGGGCAGCACATTTGATTTTCAATAAAATCGAATTTTCTATGAAATGTTTAGAAATATTCGAACAATCCAAAGACAAGTTGGCAAAATAAATACAGATCATGAAGCCTATTGATAGAGCTATTGACCACCGTAATCGGAGCATTTTAGATTATTGCCGTCTAAAATCTGTGGGCTATACACCGTTGATTTTCAATAAAATCGAATTTTCTATGAAATGTTTAGAAATATTCGAGCAATCCAAATGAAAGTTGGCAAAATAAATACAGATCCTAAAGCCTATTGATAGAGCTATTGACCAACGTAATCGGATCATTTTAGATTATTGCCGTCCAAAATCTGTGGGCTATAGCACAGTTGATTTTCAAATAAATCGAATTTTTTATGAAATGTTTAGAAATATTCGAGCAATCCAAATGCAAGTTGGCAAAATAAATACAGATCATGAAGCCTATTGATAGAGCTATTGACCAACGTAATCGGAGCATTTTAGATTTTTGCCGTCCAAAATCTGTGGGCTATAGCACAGTTGATTTTCAAATAAATCGAATTTTCTATGAAATGTTTAGAAATATTCGAGCAATCCAAATGAAAGTTAGCAAAATAAATACAGATCCTGAAGCCTATTGATAGAGCTATTGACCAACGTAGTCGGAGCATTTTAGATTTATGCCGTCCAAAATCTGTGGGCTATAGCACAGTTGATTTTCAAATAAATCGAATTTTCTATGAAATGTTTAGAAATATTCGAGCAATCCAAATGCAAGTTGGCAAAATAAATACAGATCCTAAAGCCTATTGATAGAGCTATTGACCAACGTAATCGGATCATTTTAGATTATTGCCGTCCAAAATCTGTGGGCTATAGCACAGTTGATTTTCAAATAAATCGAATTTTTTATGAAATGTTTAGAAATATTCGAGCAATCCAAATGCAAGTTGGCAAAATAAATACAGATCATGAAGCCTATTGATAGAGCTATTGACCAACGTAATCGGAGCATTTTAGATTTTTGCCGTCCAAAATCTGTGGGCTATAGCACAGTTGATTTTCAATAAAATCGAATTTTCTATGAAATGTTTAGAAATATTCGAGCAATCCAAATGCAAGTTGGCAAAATAAATACAGATCCTGAAGCCTATTGATAGAGCTACTGACCAACGTAGTCGGAGCATTTTAGATTTTTGCCGTCCAAAATCTGTGAGCAGCACAGTTGATTTTCAATAAAATCGAATTTTCTATGAAATGTTTAGAAATATTCGAGCAATCCAAATGAAAGTTAGCAAAATAAATACAGATCCTGAAGCATATTGATAGAGCTATTGACCAACGTAATCGGAGCATTTTAGATTATTGCCGTCTAAAATCTGTGGGCTATACACAGTTGATTTTCAATAAAATCGAATTTTCTATGAAATGTTTAGAAATATTCGAGCAATCCAAATGAAAGTTGGCAAAATAAATACAGATCCTAAAGCCTATTGATAGAGCTACTGACCAACGTAGTCGGAGCATTTTAGGTTTTTGCCGTCCAAAATCTGTGGGCAGCACAGTTGATTTTCAATAAAATCGAATTTTCTATGAAATGTTTAGAAATATTCGAACAATCCAAAAACAAGTTGGCAAAATAAATACAGATCATGAAGCCTATTGATAGAGCTATTGACCAACGTAATCGGAGCATTTTAGATTATTGCCGTCTAAAATCTGTGGGCTATACACAGTTGATTTTCAATAAAATCGAATTTTCTATGAAATGTTTAGAAATATTCGAGCAATCCAAATGCAAGTTGGCAAAATAAATACAGATCATGAAGCCTATTGATAAAGCTATTGACCAACGTAATCGGAGCATTTTAGATTTTTGCCGTCCAAAATCTGTGGGCTTATAGCACAGTTGATTTTCACATAAATCGAATTTTCTATGAAATGTTTAGAAATATTCGAGCAATCCAAATGCAAGTTGGCAAAATAAATACAGATCATGAAGCCATGTGGGCTATAGCACAGTTGATTTTCAAATAAATCGAATTTTCTATGAAATGTTTAGGAATATTCGAGCAATCCAAATGAAAGTTGGCAAAATAAATACAGATCCTAAAGCCTATTGATAGAGCTACTGACCAACGTAGTCGGAGCATTTTAGGTTTTTGCCGTCCAAAATCTGTGGGCAGCACAGTTGATTTTCAATAAAATCGAATTTTCTATGAAATGTTTAGAAATATTCGAACAATCCAAAAACAAGTTGGCAAAATAAATACAGATCATGAAGCCTATTGATAGAGCTATTGACCAACGTAATCGGAGCATTTTAGATTATTGCCGTCTAAAATCTGTGGGCTATACACAGTTGATTTTCAATAAAATCGAATTTTCTATGAAATGTTTAGAAATATTCGAGCAATCCAAATGAAAGTTGGCAAAATAAATACAGATCCTGAAGCCTATTGATAGAGCTACTGACCAACGTAGTCGGAGCATTTTAGATTTTTGCCGTCCAAAATCTGTGGGCTATAGCACAGTTGATTTTCAATAAAATCGAATTTTCTATGAAATGTTTAGAAATATTCGAGCAATCCAAATGCAAGTTGGCAAAATAAATACAGATCCTAAATCCTATTGATAGAGCTATTGACCAACGTAATCGGATCATTTTAGATTTTTGCCGTCCAAAATCTGTGGGCTATAGCACAGTTGATTTTCAAATAAATCGAATTTTCTATGAAATGTTTAGAAATATTCGAGCAATCCAAATGCAAGTTGGCAAAATAAATACAGATCATTAAGCCTATTGATAGAGCTATTGACCAACGTAAACGGAGCATTTTAGATTTTTGCCGTCCAAAATCTGTGGGCTATAGCACAGTTGATTTTGAATAAAATCGAATTTTCTATGAAATGTTTAGAAATATTCGAGCAATCCAAATGGTAGTTGGCAAAATAAATACAGATCCTGAAGCCTATTGATAAAGCTACTGACCAACGTAGTCGGAGCATTTTAGATTTTTGCCGTCCAAAATCTGTGGATTATAGGACAGTTGATTTTCAATAAAATCGAATTTTCTATGAAATGTTTAGAAATATTCGAGCAATTCAAATGAAAGTTAGCAAAATAAATACAGATCCTGAAGCCTATTGATAGAGCTACTGACCAACGTAGTCGGAGCATTTTAGGTTTTTGCCGTCCAAAATCTGTGGGCTATAGCACAGTTGATTTTCAAATAAATCGAATTTTCTATGAAATGTTTAGAAATATTCGAGCAATCCAAATGCAAGTTGGCAAAATAAATACAGATCCTAAAGCCTATTGATAGAGCTATTGACCAACGTAATCGGATCATTTTAGATTATTGCCGTCCAAAATCTGTGGGCTATAGCACAGTTGATTTTCAAATAAATCGAATTTTCTATGAAATGTTTAGAAATATTCGAGCAATCCAAATGCAAGTTGGCAAAATAAATACAGATCATGAAGCCTATTGATAAAGCTATTGACCAACGTAATCGGAGCATTTTAGATTTTTGCCGTCCAAAATCTGTGGGCTTATAGCACAGTTGATTTTCACATAAATCGAATTTTCTATGAAATGTTTAGAAATATTCGAGCAATCCAAATGCAAGTTGGCAAAATAAATACAGATCATGAAGCCTATTGATAGAGCTATTGACCAACGTAATCGGAGCATTTTAGATTTTTGCCGTCCAAAATCTGTGGGCTATAGTACAGTTGATTTTCAATACAATCGAATTTTCTATGAAATGTTTAGAAATATTCGAGCAATCCAAATGAAAGTTAGCAAAATAAATACAGATCCTGAAGCCTATTGATAGAGCTATTGACCAACGTAGTCGGAGCATTTTAGATTTATGCCGTCCAAAATCTGTGGGCTATAGCACAGTTGATTTTCAAATAAATCGAATTTTCTATGAAATGTTTAGAAATATTCGAACAATCCAAATGCAAGTTGGCAAAATAAATACAGATCATGAAGCCTATTGATAGAGCTATTGACCAACGTAATCGGAGCATTTTAGATTATTGCCGTCTAAAATCTGTGGGCTATAGCACAGTTGATTTTCAAATAAATCGAATTTTCTATGAAATGTTTAGAAATATTCGAGCAATCCAAATGTAATCGGATCATTTTAGATTTTTGCCGTCCAAAATCACAGCTGAAGCACAGTTGATTTTCAATAAAATCGAATTTTCTATGAAATGTTTAGAAATACTCGAACAATCCAAATGCAAGTTGGCAAAATAAATACAGATCCTGAAGCCTATTGATAGAGCTATTGACCAACGTAATCGGATCATTTTAGATTTTTGCCGTCCAAAATCTGTGGGCTATAGCACAGTTGATTTTCAATAAAATCGAATTTTCTATGAAATGTTTAGAAATATTCGAACAATCCAAATGCAAGTTGGCAAAATAAATACAGACCATGAAGCCTATTGATAGAGCTATTGACCAACGTAATCGGAGCATTTTAGATTATTGCCGTCCAAAATCTGTGGGCTATAGCACAGTTGATTTTCAAATAAATCGAATTTTCTATGAAATGTTTAGAAATATTCGAGCAATCCAAATGTAATCGGATCATTTTAGATTTTTGCCGTCCAAAATCACAGCTGAAGCACTGTTGATTTTCAATAAAATCGAATTTTCTATGAAATGTTTAGAAATACTCGAACAATCCAAATGCAAGTTGGCAAAATAAATACAGATCCTGAAGCCTATTGATAGAGCTATTGACCAACGTAATCGGAGCATTTTAGATTTTTGCCGTCCAAAATCTGTGGGCTATAGCACAGTTGATTTTGAATAAAATCGAATTTTCTATGAAATGTTTAGAAATATTCGAGCAATCCAAAAACAAGTTGGCAAAATAAATACAGATCATGAAGCCTATTGATAGAGCTATTGACCAACGTAATCGGAGCATTTTAGATTATTGCCGTCTAAAATCTGTGGGCTATACACAGTTGATTTTCAATAAAATCGAATTTTCTATGAAATGTTTAGAAATATTCGAGCAATCCAAATGCAAGTTGGCAAAATAAATACAGATCCTAAATCCTATTGATAGAGCTATTGACCAACGTAATCGGATCATTTTAGATTTTTGCCGTCCAAAATCTGTGGGCTATAGCACAGTTGATTTTCAAATAAATCGAATTTTCTATGAAATGTTTAGAAATATTCGAGCAATCCAAATGCAAGTTGGCAAAATAAATACAGATCATTAAGCCAATTGATAGAGCTATTGACCAACGTAATCGGAGCATTTTAGATTTTTGCCGTCCAAAATCTGTGGGCTATAGCACAGTTGATTTTGAATAAAATCGAATTTCTATGAAATGTTTAGAAATATTCGAGCAATACAAATGATAGTTGGCAAAATAAATACAGATCCTGAAGCCTATTGATAAAGCTACTGACCAACGTAGTCGGAGCATTTTAGGTTTTTGCCGTCCAAAATCTGTGGGCTATAGCACAGTTGATTTTCAAATAAATCGAATTTTCTATGAAATGTTTAGAAATATTCGAGCAATCCAAATGCAAGTTGGCAAAATAAATACAGATCCTAAAGCCTATTGATAGAGCTATTGACCAACGTAATCGGATCATTTTAGATTATTGCCGTCCAAAATCTGTGGGCTATAGCACAGTTGATTTTCAAATAAATCGAATTTTTTATGAAATGTTTAGAAATATTCGAGCAATCCAAATGCAAGTTGGCAAAATAAATACAGATCATGAAGCCTATTGATAGAGCTATTGACCAACGTAATCGGAGCATTTTAGATTTTTGCCGTCCAAAATCTGTGGGCTATAGCACAGTTGATTTTCAATAAAATCGAATTTTCTATGAAATGTTTAGAAATATTCGAGCAATCCAAATGCAAGTTGGCAAAATAAATACAGATCCTGAAGCCTATTGATAGAGCTATTGACCAACGTAATCGGATCATTTTAGATTTTTGCCGTCCAAAATCTGTGGGCTATAGCACAGTTGATTTTCAATAAAATCGAATTTTCTATGAAATGTTTAGAAATATTCGAGCAATCCAAATGCAAGTTGGCAAAATAAATACAGATCCTGAAGCCTATTGATAGAGCTACTGACCAACGTAGTCGGAGCATTTTAGATTTTTGCCGTCCAAAATCTGTGAGCAGCACAGTTGATTTTCAATAAAATCGAATTTTCTATGAAATGTTTAGAAATATTCGAGCAATCCAAATGAAAGTTAGCAAAATAAATACAGATCCTGAAGCATATTGATAGAGCTATTGACCAACGTAGTCGGAGCATTTTAGATTTATGCCGTCCAAAATCTGTGGGCTATAGCACAGTTGATTTTCAAATAAATCGAATTTTCTATGAAATGTTTAGGAATATTCGAGCAATCCAAATGAAAGTTGGCAAAATAAATACAGATCCTAAAGCCTATTGATAGAGCTACTGACCAACGTAGTCGGAGCATTTTAGGTTTTTGCCGTCCAAAATCTGTGGGCAGCACAGTTGATTTTCAATAAAATCGAATTTTCTATGAAATGTTTAGAAATATTCGAACAATCCAAAAACAAGTTGGCAAAATAAATACAGATCATGAAGCCTATTGATAGAGCTATTGACCAACGTAATCGGAGCATTTTAGATTATTGCCGTCTAAAATCTGTGGGCTATACACAGTTGATTTTCAATAAAATCGAATTTTCTATGAAATGTTTAGAAATATTCGAGCAATCCAAATGAAAGTTAGCAAAATAAATACAGATCCTGAAGCCTATTGATAGAGCTACCGACCAACGTAGTCGGAGCATTTTAGATTTTTGCCGTCCAAAATCTGTGGGCTATAGCACAGTTGATTTTCAATAAAATCGAATTTTCTATGAAATGTTTAGAAATATTCGAGCAATCCAAATGCAAGTTGGCAAAATAAATACAGATCCTAAATCCTATTGATAGAGCTATTGACCAACGTAATCGGATCATTTTAGATTTTTGCCGTCCAAAATCTGTGGGCTATAGCACAGTTGATTTTCAAATAAATCGAATTTTCTATGAAATGTTTAGAAATATTCGAGCAATCCAAATGCAAGTTGGCAAAATAAATACAGATCATTAAGCCTATTGATAGAGCTATTGACCAACGTAAACGGAGCATTTTAGATTTTTGCCGTCCAAAATCTGTGGGCTATAGCACAGTTGATTTTGAATAAAATCGAATTTTCTATGAAATGTTTAGAAATATTCGAGCAATCCAAATGGTAGTTGGCAAAATAAATACAGATCCTGAAGCCTATTGATAAAGCTACTGACCAACGTAGTCGGAGCATTTTAGATTTTTGCCGTCCAAAATCTGTGGATTATAGGACAGTTGATTTTCAAATAAATCGAATTTTCTATGAAATGTTTAGAAATATTCGAGCAATCCAAATGCAAGTTGGCAAAATAAATACAGATCCTAAAGCCTATTGATAGAGCTATTGACCAACGTAATCGGATCATTCTAGATTATTGCCGTCCAAAATCTGTGGGCTATAGCACAGTTGATTTTCAAATAAAATCGAATTTTCTATGAAATGTTTAGAAATATTCGAGCAATCCAAAAACAAGTTGGCAAAATAAATACAGATCATGAAGCCTATTGATAGAGCTATTGACCAACGTAATCGGAGCAATTTAGATTATTGCCGTCTAAAATCTGTGGGCTATACACAGTTGATTTTCAATAAAATCGAATTTTCTATGAAATGTTTAGAAATATTCGAGCAATCCAAATGCAAGTTGGCAAAATAAATACAGATCCTAAATCCTATTGATAGAGCTATTGACCAACGTAATCGGATCATTTTAGATTTTTGCCGTCCAAAATCTGTGGGCTATAGCACAGTTGATTTTCAAATAAATCGAATTTTCTATGAAATGTTTAGAAATATTCGAGCAATCCAAATGCAAGTTGGCAAAATAAATACAGATCATTAAGCCTATTGATAGAGCTATTGACCAACGTAAACGGAGCATTTTAGATTTTTGCCGTCCAAAATCTGTGGGCTATAGCACAGTTGATTTTGAATAAAATCGAATTTTCTATGAAATGTTTAGAAATATTCGAGCAATCCAAATGGTAGTTGGCAAAATAAATACAGATCCTGAAGCCTATTGATAAAGCTATTGACCAACGTAGTCGGAGCATTTTAGATTTTTGCCGTCCAAAATCTGTGGATTATAGGACAGTTGATTTTGAATAAAATCGAATTTCTATGAAATGTTTAGAAATATTCGAGCAATCCAAATGATAGTTGGCAAAATAAATACAGATCCTGAAGCCTATTGATAAAGCTACTGACCAACGTAGTCGGAGCATTTTAGGTTTTTGCCGTCCAAAATCTGTGGGCTATAGCACAGTTGATTTTCAAATAAATCGAATTTTCTATGAAATGTTTAGAAATATTCGAGCAATCCAAATGCAAGTTGGCAAAATAAATACAGATTCTAAAGCCTATTGATAGAGCTATTGACCAACGTAATCGGATCATTTTAGATTATTGCCGTCCAAAATCTGTGGGCTATAGCACAGTTGATTTTCAAATAAATCGAATTTTTTATGAAATGTTTAGAAATATTCGAGCAATCCAAATGCAAGTTGGCAAAATAAATACAGATCATGAAGCCTATTGATAGAGCTATTGACCAACGTAATCGGAGCATTTTAGATTTTTGCCGTCCAAAATCTGTGGGCTATAGCACAGTTGATTTTCAATAAAATCGAATTTTCTATGAAATGTTTAGAAATATTCGAGCAATCCAAATGCAAGTTGGCAAAATAAATACAGATCCTGAAGCCTATTGATAGAGCTATTGACCAACGTAATCGGAGCATTTTAGATTTTTGCCGTCCAAAATCTGTGGGCTATAGCACAGTTGATTTTCAATAAAATCGAATTTTCTATGAAATGTTTAGAAATATTCGAGCAATCCAAATGCAAGTTGGCAAAATAAATACAGATCCTGAAGCCTATTGATAGAGCTACTGACCAACGTAGTCAGAGCATTTTAGATTTTTGCCGTCCAAAATCTGTGAGCAGCACAGTTGATTTTCAATAAAATCGAATTTTCTATGAAATGTTTAGAAATATTCGAGCAATCCAAATGAAAGTTAGCAAAATAAATACAGATCCTGAAGCATATTGATAGAGCTATTGACCAACGTAGTCGGAGCATTTTAGATTTTTGCCGTCCAAAATCTGTGGGCTATAGCACAGTTGATTTTCAAATAAATCGAATTTTCTATGAAATGTTTAGGAATATTCGAGCAATCCAAATGAAAGTTGGCAAAATAAATACAGATCCTAAAGCCTATTGATAGAGCTACTGACCAACGTAGTCGGAGCATTTTAGGTTTTTGCCGTCCAAAATCTGTGGGCAGCACAGTTGATTTTCAATAAAATCGAATTTTCTATGAAATGTTTAGAAATATTCGAACAATCCAAAAACAAGTTGGCAAAATAAATACAGATCATGAAGCCTATTGATAGAGCTATTGACCAACGTAATCGGAGCATTTTAGATTATTGCCGTCTAAAATCTGTGGGCTATACACAGTTGATTTTCAATAAAATCGAATTTTCTATGAAATGTTTAGAAATATTCGAGCAATCCAAATGAAAGTTGGCAAAATAAATACAGATCCTGAAGCCTATTGATAGAGCTACTGACCAACGTAGTCGGAGCATTTTAGATTTTTGCCGTCCAAAATCTGTGGGCTATAGCACAGTTGATTTTCAATAAAATCGAATTTTCTATGAAATGTTTAGAAATATTCGAGCAATCCAAATGCAAGTTGGCAAAATAAATACAGATCCTAAATCCTATTGATAGAGCTATTGACCAACGTAATCGGATCATTTTAGATTTTTGCCGTCCAAAATCTGTGGGCTATAGCACAGTTGATTTTCAAATAAATCGAATTTTCTATGAAATGTTTAGAAATATTCGAGCAATCCAAATGCAAGTTGGCAAAATAAATACAGATCATTAAGCCTATTGATAGAGCTATTGACCAACGTAAACGGAGCATTTTAGATTTTTGCCGTCCAAAATCTGTGGGCTATAGCACAGTTGATTTTGAATAAAATCGAATTTTCTATGAAATGTTTAGAAATATTCGAGCAATCCAAATGGTAGTTGGCAAAATAAATACAGATCCTGAAGCCTATTGATAAAGCTACTGACCAACGTAGTCGGAGCATTTTAGATTTTTGCCGTCCAAAATCTGTGGATTATAGGACAGTTGATTTTCAATAAAATCGAATTTTCTATGAAATGTTTAGAAATATTCGAGCAATTCAAATGAAAGTTAGCAAAATAAATACAGATCCTGAAGCCTATTGATAGAGCTACTGACCAACGTAGTCGGAGCATTTTAGGTTTTTGCCGTCCAAAATCTGTGGGCTATAGCACAGTTGATTTTCAAATAAATCGAATTTTCTATGAAATGTTTAGAAATATTCGAGCAATCCAAATGCAAGTTGGCAAAATAAATACAGATCATGAAGCCTATTGATAGAGCTATTGACCAACGTAATCGGAGCATTTTAGATTTTTGCCGTCCAAAATCTGTGGGCTATAGCACAGTTGATTTTCACATAAATCGAATTTTCTATGAAATGTTTAGAAATATTCGAGCAATCCAAATGCAAGTTGGCAAAATAAATACAGATCATGAAGCCTATTGATAGAGCTATTGACCAACGTAATCGGAGCATTTTAGATTTTTGCCGTCCAAAATCTGTGGGCTATAGCACAGTTGATTTTCAATACAATCGAATTTTCTATGAAATGTTTAGAAATATTCGAGCAATCCAAATGAAAGTTAGCAAAATAAATACAGATCCTGAAGCCTATTGATAGAGCTATTGACCAACGTAGTCGGAGCATTTTAGATTTATGCCGTCCAAAATCTGTGGGCTATAGCACAGTTGATTTTCAAATAAATCGAATTTTCTATGAAATGTTTAGAAATATTCGAACAATCCAAATGCAAGTTGGCAAAATAAATACAGATCCTGAAGCCTATTGATAGAGCTATTGACCAACGTAATCGAATCATTTTAGATTATTGCCGTCCAAAATCTGTGGGCTATAGCTATAGCACAGTTGATTTTCAAATAAATCGAATTTTCTATGAAATGTTTAGAAATATTCGAGCAATCCAAATGCAAGTTGGCAAAATAAATACAGATCATGAAGCCTATTGATAGAGCTATTGACCAACGTAATCGGAGCATTTTAGATTTTTGCCGTCCAAAATCTGTGGGCTATAGCACAGTTGATTTTCAAATAAATCGAATTTTCTATGAAATGTTTAGAAATATTCGAGCAATCCAAATGCAAGTTGGCAAAATAAATACAGATCATGAAGCCTATTGATAGAGCTATTGACCAACGTAATCGGAGCATTTTAGATTTTTGCCGTCCAAAATCTGTGGGCTATAGCACAGTTGATTTTCAAATAAATCGAATTTTCTATGAAATGTTTAGAAATATTCGAGCAATCCAAATGCAAGTTGGCAAAATAAATACAGATCCTAAAGCCTATTGATAGAGCTATTGACCAACGTAATCGGATCATTTTAGATTATTGCCGTCCAAAATCTGTGGGCTATAGCACAGTTGATTTTCAAATAAATCGAATTTTTTATGAAATGTTTAGAAATATTCGAGCAATCCAAATGCAAGTTGGCAAAATAAATACAGATCATGAAGCCTATTGATAGAGCTATTGACCAACGTAGTCGGAGCATTTTAGATTTTTGCCGTCCAAAATCTGTGGGCTATAGCACAGTTGATTTTCAATAAAATCGAATTTTCTATGAAATGTTTAGAAATATTCGAGCAATCCAAATGCAAGTTAGCAAAATAAATACAGATCCTGAAGCCTATTGATAGAGCTACTGACCAACGTAGTCGGAGCATTTTAGATTTTTGCCGTTCAAAATCTGTGGACTATAGCACAGTTGATTTTCAAATAAAATCGAATTTTCTATGAAATGTTTAGAAATATTCGAACAATCCAAATGCAAGTTGGCAAAATAAATACAGATCCTGAAGCCTATTGATAAAGCTATTGACCAACGTAGTCGGAGCATTTTAGATTTTTGCCGTTCAAAATCTGTGGACTATAGCACAGTTGATTTTCAAATAAAATCGAATTTTCTATGAAATGTTTAGAAATATTCGAGCAATCCAAATGAAAGTTGGCAAAATAAATACAGATCCTGAAGCCTATTGATAGAGCTACTGACCAACGTAGTCGGAGCATTTTAGGTTTTTGCCGTCCAAAATCTGTGGGCTATAGCACAGTTGATTTTCAAATAAATCGAATTTTCTATGAAATGTTTAGAAATATTCGAGCAATCCAAATGCAAGTTGGCAAAATAAATACAGATCATGAAGCCTATTGATAGAGCTATTGACCAACGTAATCGGAGCATTTTAGATTATTGCCGTCTAAAATCTGTGGGCTATAGCACAGTTGATTTTCAAATAAATCGAATTTTCTATGAAATGTTTAGAAATATTCGAACAATCCAAATGCAAGTTGGCAAAATAAATACAGATCCTGAAGCCTATTGATAGAGCTATTGACCAACGTAATCGGATAATTTTAGATTATTGCCGTCCAAAATCTGTGAGCAGCACAGTTGATTTTCAAATAAATCGAATTTTCTATGAAATGTTTAGAAATATTCGAGCAATCCAAATGAAAGTTGGCAAAATAAATACAGATCCTGAAGCCTATTGATAAAGCTATTGACCAACGTAGTCGGAGCATTTTAGATTTTTGCCGTCCAAAATCTGTGGGCACAGTTGATTTTCAATAAAATCGAATTTTCTATGAAATGTTTAGAAATATTCGAACAATCCAAATGAAAGTTGGCAAAATAAATACAGATCCTGAAGCCTATTGATAGAGCTACTGACCAACGTAGTCGGAGCATTTTAGATTTTTGCCGTCCAAAATCTGTGGGCTATAGCACAGTTGATTTTCAAATAAATCGAATTTTCAATGAAATGTTTAGAAATATTCGAGCAATCCAAATGCAAGTTGGCAAAATAAATACAGATCATGAAGCCTATTGATAGAGCTATTGACCAACGTAATCGGAGCATTTTAGATTTTTGCCGTCCAAAATCTGTGGGCTATAGCACAGTTGATTTTCAATACAATCGAATTTTCTATGAAATGTTTAGAAATATTCGAGCAATCCAAATGAAAGTTAGCAAAATAAATACAGATCCTGAAGCCTATTGATAGAGCTATTGACCAACGTAGTCGGAGCATTTTAGATTTATGCCGTCCAAAATCTGTGGGCTATAGCACAGTTGATTTTCAATAAAATCGAATTTTCTATGAAATGTTTAGAAATATTCGAACAATCCAAATGCAAGTTGGCAAAATAAATACAGATCCTGAAGCCTATTGATAGAGCTATTGACCAACGTAGTCGGAGCATTTTAGATTTTTGCCGTCCAAAATCTGTGGGCACAGTTGATTTTCAATAAAATCGAATTTTCTATGAAATGTTTAGAAATATTCGAACAATCCAAATGAAAGTTGGCAAAATAAATACAGATCCTGAAGCCTATTGATAGAGCTACTGACCAACGTAGTCGGAGCATTTTAGATTTTTGCCGTCCAAAATCTGTGGGCTATAGCACAGTTGATTTTCAATAAAATCGAATTTTCTATGAAATGTTTAGAAATATTCGAGCAATCCAAATGCAAGTTGGCAAAATAAATACAGATCCTGAAGCCTATTGATAGAGCTACTGACCAACGTAGTCGGATCATTTTAGATTTTTGCCGTCCAAAATCTGTGGGCTATAGCACAGTTGATTTTCAATAAAATCGAATTTTCTATGAAATGTTTAGAAATATTCGAACAATCCAAATGCAAGTTGGCAAAATAAATACAGATCCTGAAGCCTATTGATAAAGCTATTGACCAACGTAGTCGGAGCATTTTAGATTTTTGCCGTTCAAAATCTGTGGGCTATAGCACAGTTGATTTTCAATAAAATCGAATTTTCTATGAAATGTTTAGAAATATTCGAGCAATCCAAATGCAAGTTGGCAAAATAAATACAGATCCTGAAGCCTATTGATAGAGCTATTGACCAACGTAATCGGAGCATTTTAGATTATTGCCGTCTAAAATCTGTGGGCTATAGCACAGTTGATTTTCAAATAAATCGAATTTTCAATGAAATGTTTAGAAATATTCGAGCAATCCAAATGTAATCGGATCATTTTAGATTTTTGCCGTCCAAAATCACAGCTGAAGCACAGTTGATTTTCAATAAAATCGAATTTTCTATGAAATGTTTAGAAATACTCGAACAATCCAAAGGCAAGTTGGCAAAATAAATACAGATCCTGAAGCCTATTGATAGAGCTATTGACCAACGTAATCGGATCATTTTAGATTTTTGACGTCCAAAATCTGTGGGCTATAGCACAGTTGATTTTCAATAAAATCGAATTTTCTATGAAATGTTTAGAAATATTCAAGCAATCCAAATGCAAGTTGGCAAAATAAATACAGATCCTGAAGCCTATTGATAGAGCTACTGACCAACGTAGTCGGAGCATTTTAGATTTTTGCCGTCCAAAATCTGTGGGCTGTAGCACAGTTGATTTTCAATAAAATCGAATTTTTTATGAAATGGTTAGAAATATTCGAGCAATCCAAATGCAAGTTGGCAAAATAAATACAGATCCTAAAGCCTATTGATAGAGCTATTGACCAACGTAATCGGATCGTTTTAGATTTTTGCCGTCCAAAATCTGTGGGCTATAGCACAGTTGATTTTCAATAAAATCGAATTTTCTATGAAATGGTTAGAATTATTCGAGCAATCCAAATGCAAGTTGGCAAAATAAATACAGATCCTAAAGCCTATTGATAGAGCTATTGACCAACGTAATCGGAGCATTTTAGATTTTTGCCGTCCAAAATTTGTGGGCTGTAGCACAGTTGATTTTCAATAAAATCGAATTTTTTATGAAATGGTTAGAAATATTCGAGCAATCCAAATGCAAGTTGGCAAAATAAATACAGATCCTAAAGCCTATTGATAGAGCTATTGACCAACGTAATCGGATCATTTTAGATTTTTGCCGTCCAAAATCTGTGGGCTATAGCACAGTTGATTTTCAATAAAATAGAATTTTCTATGAAATGTTTAGAAATATTCGAGCAATCCAAATGACAGTTAGCAAAATAAATACAGATCCTGAAGCCTATTGATAGAGCTATTGACCAACGTAGTCGGAGCATTTTAGATTTATGCCGTCCAAAATCTGTGGGCTATAGCACAGTTGATTTTCAAATAAATCGAATTTTCTATGAATTGTTTAGGAATATTCGAGCAATCCAAATGAAAGTTGGCAAAATAAATACAGATCCTGAAGCCTATTGATAGAGCTATTTACCAACGTAATCGGAGCATTTTAGATTATTGCCGTCTAAAATCTGTGGGCTATAGCACAGTTGATTTTCAAATAAATCGAATTTTCTATGAAATGTTTAGAAATATTCGAGCAATCCAAATGCAAGTTGGCAAAATAAATACAGATCATTAAGCCTATTGATAGAGCTATTGACCAACGTAATCGGATCATTTTAGATTATTGCCGTCCAAAATCTGTGGGCTATAGCACAGTTGATTTTCAAATAAATCGAATTTTCTATGAAATGTTTAGGAATATTCGAGCAATCCAAATGCAAGTTGGCAAAATAAATACAGATCCTGAAGCCTATTGATAGAGCTATTGACCAACGTAATCGGAGCATTTTAGATTATTGCCGTCCAAAATCTGTGGGCTATAGCACAGTTGATTTTCAAATAAATCGAATTTTCTATGAAATGTTTAGAAATATTCGAGCAATCCAAATGCAAGTTGGCAAAATAAATACAGATCCTAAAGCCTATTGATAGAGCTATTGACCAACGTAATCGGATCATTTTAGATTATTGCCGTCCAAAATCTGTGGGCTATAGCACAGTTGATTTTCAAATAAATCGAATTTTCTATGAAATGTTTAGAAATATTCGAGCAATCCAAATGCAAGTTGGCAAAATAAATACAGATCCTGAAGCCTATTGATAGAGCTATTGACCAACGTAATCGGAGCATTTTAGATTATTGCCGTCTAAAATCTGTGGGCTATAGCACAGTTGATTTTCAAATAAATCGAATTTTCTATGAAATGTTTAGAAATATTCGAGCAATCCAAATGTAATCGGATCATTTTAGATTTTTGCCGTCCAAAATCACAGCTGAAGCACAGTTGATTTTCAATAAAATCGAATTTTCTATGAAATGTTTAGAAATACTCGAACAATCCAAATGCAAGTTGGCAAAATAAATACAGATCCTGAAGCCTATTGATAGAGCTATTGACCAACGTAATCGGATCATTTTAGATTTTTGCCGTCCAAAATCTGTGGGCTATAGCACAGTTGATTTTCAATAAAATCGAATTTTCTATGAAATGTTTAGAAATATTCGAGCAATCCAAATGCAAGTTGGCAAAATAAATACAGATCCTGAAGCCTATTGATAGAGCTACTGACCAACGTAGTCGGAGCATTTTAGTTTTTTGCCGTCCAAAATCTATGGGCTGTAGCACAGTTGATTTTCAATAAAATCGAATTTTTTATGAAATGGTTAGAAATATTCGAGCAATCCAAATGCAAGTTGGCAAAATAAATACAGATCCTAAAGCCTATTGATAGAGCTATTGACCAACGTAATCGGATCGTTTTAGATTTTTGCCGTCCAAAATCTGTGGGCTATAGCACAGTTGATTTTCAATAAAATAGAATTTTTTATGAAATGGTTAGAAATATTCGAGCAATCCAAATGCAAGTTGGCAAAATAAATACAGATCCTAAAGCCTATTGATAGAGCTATTGACCAACGTAATCGGAGCATTTTAGATTTTTGCCGTCCAAAATTTGTGGGCTGTAGCACAGTTGATTTTCAATAAAATCGAATTTTTTATGAAATGGTTAGAAATATTCGAGCAGCTGTGGGCTATAGCACAGTTGATTTTCAATAAAATCGAATTTTCTATGAAATGTTTAGAAATATTCGAGCAATCCAAATGCAAGTTGGCAAAATAAATACAGATCCTGAAGCCTATTGATAGAGCTACTGACCAACGTAGTCGGAGCATTTTAGTTTTTTGCCGTCCAAAATCTATGGGCTGTAGCACAGTTGATTTTCAATAAAATCGAATTTTTTATGAAATGGTTAGAAATATTCGAGCAATCCAAATGCAAGTTGGCAAAATAAATACAGATCCTAAAGCCTATTGATAGAGCTATTGACCAACGTAATCGGATCGTTTTAGATTTTTGCCGTCCAAAATCTGTGGGCTATAGCACAGTTGATTTTCAATAAAATAGAATTTTTTATGAAATGGTTAGAAATATTCGAGCAATCCAAATGCAAGTTGGCAAAATAAATACAGATCCTAAAGCCTATTGATAGAGCTATTGACCAACGTAATCGGAGCATTTTAGATTTTTGCCGTCCAAAATTTGTGGGCTGTAGCACAGTTGATTTTCAATAAAATCGAATTTTTTATGAAATGGTTAGAAATATTCGAGCAATCCAAATGCAAGTTGGCAAAATAAATACAGATCCTAAAGCCTATTGATAGAGCTATTGACCAACGTAATCGGATCATTTTAGATTTTTGCCGTCCAAAATCTGTGGGCTATAGCACAGTTGATTTTCAATAAAATCGAATTTTCTATGAAATGTTTAGAAATATTCGAGCAATCCAAATGCAAGTTGGCAAAATAAATACAGATCCTGAAGCCTATTGATAGAGCTACTGACCAACGTAGTCGGAGCATTTTAGATTTTTGCCGTCCAAAATCTGTGGGCTATAGCACAGTTGATTTTCAAATAAAATCGAATTTTCTATGAAATGTTTAGAAATATTCGAGCAATCCAAAAACAAGTTGGCAAAATAAATACAGATCATGAAGCCTATTGATAGAGCTATTGACCAACGTAATCGGAGCATTTTAGATTATTGCCGTCTAAAATCTGTGGGCTATACACAGTTGATTTTCAATAAAATCGAATTTTCTATGAAATGTTTAGAAATATTCGAGCAATCCAAATGCAAGTTGGCAAAATAAATACAGATCCTAAATCCTATTGATAGAGCTATTGACCAACGTAATCGGATCATTTTAGATTTTTGCCGTCCAAAATCTGTGGGCTATAGCGCAGTTGATTTTCAAATAAATCGAATTTTCTATGAAATGTTTAGAAATATTCGAGCAATCCAAATGCAAGTTGGCAAAATAAATACAGATCATTAAGCCTATTGATAGAGCTATTGACCAACGTAATCGGAGCATTTTAGATTTTTGCCGTCCAAAATCTGTGGGCTATAGCACAGTTGATTTTCAATAAAATCGAATTTTCTATGAAATGTTTAGAAATATTCGAGCAATCCAAATGATAGTTGGCAAAATAAATACAGATCCTGAAGCCTATTGATAAAGCTACTGACCAACGTAGTCGGAGCATTTTAGATTTTTGCCGTCCAAAATCTGTGGATTATAGGACAGTTGATTTTTAATAAAATCGAATTTTCTATGAAATGTTTAGAAATATTCGAGCAATTCAAATGAAAGTTAGCAAAATAAATACAGATCCTGAAGCCTATTGATAGAGCTACTGACCAACGTAGTCGGAGCATTTTAGGTTTTTGCCGTCCAAAATCTGTGGGCTATAGCACAGTTGATTTTCAAATAAATCGAATTTTCTATGAAATGTTTAGAAATATTCGAGCAATCCAAATGCAAGTTGGCAAAATAAATACAGATCATGAAGCCTATTGATAGAGCTATTGACCAACGTAATCGGAGCATTTTAGATTTTTGCCGTCCAAAATCTGTGGGCTATAGCACAGTTGATTTTCAATAAAATCGAATTTTCTATGAAATGTTTAGAAATATTCGAGCAATCCAAATGAAAGTTAGCAAAATAAATACAGATCCTGAAGCCTATTGATAGAGCTATTGATCAACGTAGTCGGAGCATTTTAGATTTATGCCGTCCAAAATCTGTGGGCTATAGCACAGTTGATTTTCAAATAAATCGAATTTTCTATGAAATGTTTAGAAATATTCGAACAATCCAAATGCAAGTTGGCAAAATAAATACAGATCCTGAAGCCTATTGATAGAGCTATTGACCAACGTAATCGGATCATTTTAGATTATTGCCGTTCAAAATCTGTGGGCTATAGCACAGATGATTTTCAAATAAATCGAATTTTTTATGAAATGTTTAGAAATATTCGAGCAATCCAAATGCAAGTTGGCAAAATAAATGCAGATCCTAAAGCCTATTGATAGAGCTATTGACCAACGTAATCGGAGCATTTTAGATTTTTGCCGTCCAAAATCTGTGGGCTATAGCACAGTTGATTTTCAATAAAATCGAATTTTCTATGAAATGTTTAGAAATATTCGAGCAATCCAAATGCAAGTTGGCAAAATAAATACAGATCCTGAAGCCTATTGATAGAGCTATTGACCAACGTAATCGGAGCATTTTAGATTTTTGCCGTCCAAAATCTGTGGGCTGTAGCACAGTTGATTTTCAATAAAATCGAATTTTTTATGAAATGGTTAGAAATATTCGAGCAATCCAAATGCAAGTTGGCAAAATAAATACAGATCCTAAAGCCTATTGATAGAGCTACTGACCAACGTAGTCGGAGCATTTTAGGTTTTTGCCGTCCAAAATCTGTGGGCAGCACAGTTGATTTTCAATAAAATCGAATTTTCTATGAAATGTTTAGAAATATTCGAACAATCCAAAAACAAGTTGGCAAAATAAATACAGATCATGAAGCCTATTGATAGAGCTATTGACCAACGTAATCGGAGCATTTTAGATTATTGCCGTCTAAAATCTGTGGGCTATACACAGTTGATTTTCAATAAAATCGAATTTTCTATGAAATGTTTAGAAATATTCGAGCAATCCAAATGAAAGTTGGCAAAATAAATACAGATCCTAAAGGCTATTGATAGAGCTATTGACCAACGTAGTCGGATCATTTTAGGTTTTTGCCGTCCAAAATCTGTGGGCTATAGCACAGTTGATTTTGAATAAAATCGAATTTTCTATGAAATGTTTAGAAATATTCGAGCAATCCAAATGAAAGTTGGCAAAATAAATACAGATCCTGAAGCCTATTGATAGAGCTATTGACCAACGTAGTCGGAGCATTTTAGATTTTTGCCGTCCAAAATCTGTGAGCAGCACAGTTGATTTTCAATAAAATCGAATTTTCTATGAAATGTTTAGAAATATTCGAGCAATCCAAATGCAAGTTGGCAAAATAAATACAGATCATGAAGCCTATTGATAGAGCTATTGACCAACGTAATCGGAGCATTTAAGATTTTTGCCGTCCAAAATCTGTGGGCTATAGCACAGTTGATTTTCAAATAAATCGAATTTTCTATGAAATGTTTAGAAATATTCGAGCAATCCAAATGCAAGTTGGCAAAATAAATACAGATCATGAAGCCTATTGATAGAGCTATTGACCAACGTAATCGGAGCATTTTAGATTTTTGCCGTCCAAAATCTGTGGGCTATAGCACAGTTGATTTTCAATAAAATCGAATTTTCTATGAAATGTTTAGAAATATTCGAGCAATCCAAATGCAAGTTGGCAAAATAAATACAGATCCTGAAGCCTATTGATAGAGCTATTGACCAACGTAATCGGAGCATTTTAGATTTTTGCCGTCCAAAATCTGTGGGCTGTAGCACAGTTGATTTTCAATAAAATCGAATTTTTTATGAAATGGTTAGAAATATTCGAGCAATCCAAATGCAAGTTGGCAAAATAAATACAGATCCTAAAGCCTATTGATAGAGCTACTGACCAACGTAGTCGGAGCATTTTAGGTTTTTGCCGTCCAAAATCTGTGGGCAGCACAGTTGATTTTCAATAAAATCGAATTTTCTATGAAATGTTTAGAAATATTCGAACAATCCAAAAACAAGTTGGCAAAATAAATACAGATCATGAAGCCTATTGATAGAGCTATTGACCAACGTAATCGGAGCATTTTAGATTATTGCCGTCTAAAATCTGTGGGCTATACACAGTTGATTTTCAATAAAATCGAATTTTCTATGAAATGTTTAGAAATATTCGAGCAATCCAAATGAAAGTTGGCAAAATAAATACAGATCCTAAAGGCTATTGATAGAGCTATTGACCAACGTAGTCGGATCATTTTAGGTTTTTGCCGTCCAAAATCTGTGGGCTATAGCACAGTTGATTTTGAATAAAATCGAATTTTCTATGAAATGTTTAGAAATATTCGAGCAATCCAAATGAAAGTTGGCAAAATAAATACAGATCCTGAAGCCTATTGATAGAGCTATTGACCAACGTAGTCGGAGCATTTTAGATTTTTGCCGTCCAAAATCTGTGAGCAGCACAGTTGATTTTCAATAAAATCGAATTTTCTATGAAATGTTTAGAAATATTCGAGCAATCCAAATGCAAGTTGGCAAAATAAATACAGATCATGAAGCCTATTGATAGAGCTATTGACCAACGTAATCGGAGCATTTAAGATTTTTGCCGTCCAAAATCTGTGGGCTATAGCACAGTTGATTTTCAAATAAATCGAATTTTCTATGAAATGTTTAGAAATATTCGAGCAATCCAAATGCAAGTTGGCAAAATAAATACAGATCATTAAGCCTATTGATAGAGCTATTGACCAACGTAAACGGAGCATTTTAGATTTTTGCCGTCCAAAATCTGTGGGCTACAGCACAGTTGATTTTGAATAAAATCGAATTTTCTATGAAATGTTTAGAAATATTCGAACAATCCAAATGCAAGTTGGCAAAATAAATACAGATCCTAAAGCCTATTGATAGAGCTATTGACCAACGTAGTCGGATCATTTTAGGTTTTTGCCGTTCAAAATCTGTGGGCTATATATAGCACAGTTGATTTTCAATAAAATCGAATTTTCTATGAAATGTTTAGAAATATTCGAACAATCCAAATGCAAGTTGGCAAAATAAATACAGATCCTGAAGCCTATTGATAGAGCTATTGACCAACGCAATCGGATCATTTTAGATTATTGCCGTCCAAAATCTGTGGGCTATATATAGCACAGTTGATTTTCAAATAAATCGAATTTTCTATGAAATGTTTAGAAATATTCGAGCAATCCAAATGCAAGTTGGCAAAATAAATACAGATCATGAAGCCTATTGATAGAGCTATTGACCAACGTAATCGGAGCATTTTAGATTATTGCCGTCTAAAATCTGTGGGCTATAGCACAGTTGATTTTCAAATAAATCGAATTTTCTATGAAATGTTTAGAAATATTCGAGCAATCCAAATGCAAGTTGGCAAAATAAATACAGATCATGAAGCCTATTGATAGAGCTATTGACCAACGTAATCGGATCATTTTAGATTTTTGCCGTCCAAAATCTGTGGGCTATAGTACAGTTGATTTTCAATAAAATCGAATTTTCTATGAAATGGTTAGAAATATTCGAGCAATCCAAATGCAAGTTGGCAAAATAAATACAGATCCTAAAGCCTATTGATAGAGCTATTGACCAACGTAATCGGATCATTTTAGATTTTTGCCGTCCAAAATCTGTGGGCTATAATAGCACAGATGATTTTCAATAAAATCGAATTTTCTATGAAATGTTTAGAAATATTCGAGCAATCCAAATGAAAGTTAGCAAAATAAATACAGATCCTGAAGCATATTGATAGAGCTATTGACCAACGTAGTCGGAGCATTTTAGATTTATGCCGTCCAAAATCTGTGGGCTATAGCACAGTTGATTTTCAAATAAATCGAATTTTCTATGAAATGTTTAGGAATATTCGAGCAATCCAAATGAAAGTTGGCAAAATAAATACAGATCCTAAAGCCTATTGATAGAGCTACTGACCAACGTAGTCGGAGCATTTTAGGTTTTTGCCGTCCAAAATCTGTGGGCAGCACAGTTGATTTTCAATAAAATCGAATTTTCTATGAAATGTTTAGAAATATTCGAACAATCCAAAAACAAGTTGGCAAAATAAATACAGATCATGAAGCCTATTGATAGAGCTATTGACCAACGTAATCGGAGCATTTTAGATTATTGCCGTCTAAAATCTGTGGGCTATACACAGTTGATTTTCAATAAAATCGAATTTTCTATGAAATGTTTAGAAATATTCGAGCAATCCAAATGAAAGTTGGCAAAATAAATACAGATCCTGAAGCCTATTGATAGAGCTACTGACCAACGTAGTCGGAGCATTTTAGATTTTTGCCGTCCAAAATCTGTGGGCTATAGCACAGTTGATTTTCAATAAAATCGAATTTTCTATGAAATGTTTAGAAATATTCGAGCAATCCAAATGCAAGTTGGCAAAATAAATACAGATCATGAAGCCTATTGATAGAGCTATTGACCAACGTAACCGGAGCATTTTAGATTATTGCCGTCTAAAATCTGTGGGCTATAGCACAGTTGGTTTTCAAATAAATCGAATTTTCTATGAAATGTTTAGAAATATTCGAGCAATCCAAATGAAAGTTGGCAAAATAAATACAGATCCTAAAGCCTATTGATAGAGCTATTGACCAACGTAGTCGGATCATTTTAGGTTTTTGCCGTCCAAAATCTGTGGGCTATAGCACAGTTGATTTTGAATAAAATCGAATTTTCTATGAAATGTTTAGAAATATTCGAGCAATCCAAATGAAAGTTGGCAAAATAAATACAGATCCTGAAGCCTATTGATAGAGCTATTGACCAACGTAGTCGGAGCATTTTAGATTTTTGCCGTCCAAAATCTGTGAGCAGCACAGTTGATTTTCAATAAAATCGAATTTTCTATGAAATGTTTAGAAATATTCGAGCAATCCAAATGAAAGTTAGCAAAATAAATACAGATCCTGAAGCATATTGATAGAGCTATTGACCAACGTAGTCGGAGCATTTTAGATTTATGCCGTCCAAAATCTGTGGGCTATAGCACAGTTGATTTTCAAATAAATCGAATTTTCTATGAAATGTTTAGGAATATTCGAGCAATCCAAATGAAAGTTGGCAAAATAAATACAGATCCTAAAGCCTATTGATAGAGCTACTGACCAACGTAGTCGGAGCATTTTAGGTTTTTGCCGTCCAAAATCTGTGGGCAGCACAGTTGATTTTCAATAAAATCGAATTTTCTATGAAATGTTTAGAAATATTCGAACAATCCAAAAACAAGTTGGCAAAATAAATACAGATCATGAAGCCTATTGATAGAGCTATTGACCAACGTAATCGGAGCATTTTAGATTATTGCCGTCTAAAATCTGTGGGCTATACACAGTTGATTTTCAATAAAATCGAATTTTCTATGAAATGTTTAGAAATATTTGAGCAATCCAAATGAAAGTTGGCAAAATAAATACAGATCCTGAAGCCTATTGATAGAGCTACTGACCAACGTAGTCGGAGCATTTTAGATTTTTGCCGTCCAAAATCTGTGGGCTATAGCACAGTTGATTTTCAATAAAATCGAATTTTCTATGAAATGTTTAGAAATATTCGAGCAATCCAAATGCAAGTTGGCAAAATAAATACAGATCATGAAGCCTATTGATAGAGCTATTGACCAACGTAATCGGAGCATTTTAGATTATTGCCGTCTAAAATCTGTGGGCTATAGCACAGTTGGTTTTCAAATAAATCGAATTTTCTATGAAATGTTTAGAAATATTCGAGCAATCCAAATGAAAGTTGGCAAAATAAATACAGATCCTAAAGCCTATTGATAGAGCTATTGACCAACGTAGTCGGATCATTTTAGGTTTTTGCCGTCCAAAATCTGTGGGCTATAGCACAGTTGATTTTGAATAAAATCGAATTTTCTATGAAATGTTTAGAAATATTCGAGCAATCCAAATGAAAGTTGGCAAAATAAATACAGATCCTGAAGCCTATTGATAGAGCTATTGACCAACGTAGTCGGAGCATTTTAGATTTTTGCCGTCCAAAATCTGTGAGCAGCACAGTTGATTTTCAATAAAATCGAATTTTCTATGAAATGTTTAGAAATATTCGAGCAATCCAAATGAAAGTTAGCAAAATAAATACAGATCCTGAAGCATATTGATAGAGCTATTGACCAACGTAGTCGGAGCATTTTAGATTTATGCCGTCCAAAATCTGTGGGCTATAGCACAGTTGATTTTCAAATAAATCGAATTTTCTATGAAATGTTTAGGAATATTCGAGCAATCCAAATGAAAGTTGGCAAAATAAATACAGATCCTAAAGCCTATTGATAGAGCTACTGACCAACGTAGTCGGAGCATTTTAGGTTTTTGCCGTCCAAAATCTGTGGGCAGCACAGTTGATTTTCAATAAAATCGAATTTTCTATGAAATGTTTAGAAATATTCGAACAATCCAAAAACAAGTTGGCAAAATAAATACAGATCATGAAGCCTATTGATAGAGCTATTGACCAACGTAATCGGAGCATTTTAGATTATTGCCGTCTAAAATCTGTGGGCTATACACAGTTGATTTTCAATAAAATCGAATTTTCTATGAAATGTTTAGAAATATTCGAGCAATCCAAATGAAAGTTGGCAAAATAAATACAGATCCTGAAGCCTATTGATAGAGCTACTGACCAACGTAGTCGGAGCATTTTAGATTTTTGCCGTCCAAAATCTGTGGGCTATAGCACAGTTGATTTTCAATAAAATCGAATTTTCTATGAAATGTTTAGAAATATTCGAGCAATCCAAATGCAAGTTGGCAAAATAAATACAGATCATGAAGCCTATTGATAGAGCTATTGACCAACGTAATCGGAGCATTTTAGATTATTGCCGTCTAAAATCTGTGGGCTATAGCACAGTTGGTTTTCAAATAAATCGAATTTTCTATGAAATGTTTAGAAATATTCGAGCAATCCAAATGAAAGTTGGCAAAATAAATACAGATCCTAAAGCCTATTGATAGAGCTATTGACCAACGTAGTCGGATCATTTTAGGTTTTTGCCGTCCAAAATCTGTGGGCTATAGCACAGTTGATTTTGAATAAAATCGAATTTTCTATGAAATGTTTAGAAATATTCGAGCAATCCAAATGAAAGTTGGCAAAATAAATACAGATCCTGAAGCCTATTGATAGAGCTATTGACCAACGTAGTCGGAGCATTTTAGATTTTTGCCGTCCAAAATCTGTGAGCAGCACAGTTGATTTTCAATAAAATCGAATTTTCTATGAAATGTTTAGAAATATTCGAGCAATCCAAATGCAAGTTGGCAAAATAAATACAGATCATGAAGCCTATTGATAGAGCTATTGACCAACGTAATCGGAGCATTTAAGATTTTTGCCGTCCAAAATCTGTGGGCTATAGCACAGTTGATTTTCAAATAAATCGAATTTTCTATGAAATGTTTAGAAATATTCGAGCAATCCAAATGCAAGTTGGCAAAATAAATACAGATCATTAAGCCTATTGATAGAGCTATTGACCAACGTAAACGGAGCATTTTAGATTTTTGCCGTCCAAAATCTGTGGGCTACAGCACAGTTGATTTTGAATAAAATCGAATTTTCTATGAAATGTTTAGAAATATTCGAGCAATCCAAATGGTAGTTGGCAAAATAAATACAGATCCTGAAGCCTATTGATAAAGCTACTGACCAACGTAGTCGGAGCATTTTAGATTTTTGCCGTCCAAAATCTGTGGGCTATAGCACAGTTGATTTTCAATAAAATCGAATTTTCTATGAAATGTTTAGAAATATTCGAACAATCCAAATGCAAGTTGGCAAAATAAATACAGATCCTAAAGCCTATTGATAGAGCTATTGACCAACGTAGTCGGATCATTTTAGGTTTTTGCCGTTCAAAATCTGTGGGCTATATATAGCACAGTTGATTTTCAATAAAATCGAATTTTCTATGAAATGTTTAGAAATATTCGAACAATCCAAATGCAAGTTGGCAAAATAAATACAGATCCTGAAGCCTATTGATAGAGCTATTGACCAACGCAATCGGATCATTTTAGATTATTGCCGTCCAAAATCTGTGGGCTATATATAGCACAGTTGATTTTCAAATAAATCGAATTTTCTATGAAATGTTTAGAAATATTCGAGCAATCCAAATGCAAGTTGGCAAAATAAATACAGATCATGAAGCCTATTGATAGAGCTATTGACCAACGTAATCGGAGCATTTTAGATTATTGCCGTCTAAAATCTGTGGGCTATAGCACAGTTGATTTTCAAATAAATCGAATTTTCTATGAAATGTTTAGAAATATTCGAGCAATCCAAATGCAAGTTGGCAAAATAAATACAGATCATGAAGCCTATTGATAGAGCTATTGACCAACGTAATCGGATCATTTTAGATTTTTGCCGTCCAAAATCTGTGGGCTATAGTACAGTTGATTTTCAATAAAATCGAATTTTCTATGAAATGGTTAGAAATATTCGAGCAATCCAAATGCAAGTTGGCAAAATAAATACAGATCCTAAAGCCTATTGATAGAGCTATTGACCAACGTAATCGGATCATTTTAGATTTTTGCCGTCCAAAATCTGTGGGCTATAGCACAGTTGATTTTCAATAAAATCGAATTTTCTATGAAATGTTTAGAAATATTGGAGCAATCCAAATGAAAGTTGGAAAAATAAATACAGATCCTGAAGCCTATTGATAGAGCTACTGACCAACGTAGTCGGAGCATTTTAGGTTTTTGCCGTCCAAAATCTGTGGGTTGTGACAGTTGATTTTCAATAAAATCGAATTTTCTATGAAATGTTTAGAAATATTCGAGCAATCCAAATGATAGTTGGCAAAATAAATACAGATCCTGAAGCCTATTGATAGAGCAATTGATCAACGTAATCGGAGCATTTTAGATTATTGCCGTCTAAAATCTGTGGGCTATAGCACAGTTGATTTTCAAATAAATCGAATTTTCTATGAAATGTTTAGAAATATTCGAGCAATCCAAATGCAAGTTGGCAAAATAAATACAGATCATGAAGCCTATTGATAGAGCTATTGATCAACGTTATCGGAGCATTTTAGATTATTGCCGTCTAAAATCTGTGGGCTATAGCACAGTTGATTTTCAAATAAATCGAATTTTCTATGAAATGTTTAGAAATATTCGAGCAATCCAAATGCAAGTTGGCAAAATAAATACAGATCATGAAGCCTATTGATAGAGCTATTGACCAACGTAATCGGATCATTTTAGATTTTTGCCGTTCAAAATCTGTGGGCTATAGTACAGTTGATTTTCAATAAAATCGAATTTTCTATCAAATGGTTAGAAATATTCGAGCAATCCAAATGATAGTTGGCAAAATAAATACAGATCCTGAAGCCTATTGATAAAGCTATTGACCAACGTAGTCGGAGCATTTTAGATTTTTGCCGTCCAAAATCTGTGGGCTATAGCACAGTTGATTTTCAATAAAATCGAATTTTCTATGAAATGTTTAGAAATATTCGAACAATCCAAATGCAAGTTGGCAAAATAAATACAGATCCTGAAGCCTATTGATAGAGCTATTGACCAACGCAATCGGATCATTTTAGATTATTGCCGTCCAAAATCTGTGGGCTATATATAGCACAGTTGATTTTCAAATAAATCGAATTTTCTATGAAATGTTTAGAAATATTCGAGCAATCCAAATGCAAGTTGGCAAAATAAATACAGATCATGAAGCCTATTGATAGAGCTATTGACCAACGTAATCGGAGCATTTTAGATTATTGCCGTCTAAAATCTGTGGGCTATAGCACAGTTGATTTTCAAATAAATCGAATTTTCTATGAAATGTTTAGAAATATTCGAGCAATCCAAATGCAAGTTGGCAAAATAAATACAGATCATGAAACCTATTGATAGAGCTATTGACCAACGTAATCGGATCATTTTAGATTTTTGCCGTCCAAAATCTGTGGGCTATAGTACAGTTGATTTTCAATAAAATCGAATTTTCTATGAAATGGTTAGAAATATTCGAGCAATCCAAATGCAAGTTGGCAAAATAAATACAGATCATGAAGCCTATTGATAGAGCTATTGATCAACGTAATCGGAGCATTTTAGATTATTGCCGTCCAAAATCTGTGGGCTATATATAGCACAGTTGATTTTCAAATAAATCGAATTTTCTATGAAATGTTTAGAAATATTCGAGCAATCCAAATGCAAGTTGGCAAAATAAATACAGATCATGAAGCCTATTGATAGAGCTATTGACCAACGTAATCGGAGCATTTTAGATTATTGCCGTCTAAAATCTGTGGGCTATAGCACAGTTGATTTTCAAATAAATCGAATTTTCTATGAAATGTTTAGAAATATTCGAGCAATCCAAATGAAAGTTGGCAAAATAAATACAGATCCTAAAGCCTATTGATAGAGCTATTGACCAACGTAGTCGGATCATTTTAGGTTTTTGCCGTCCAAAATCTTTGGGCTATATATAGCACAGTTGATTTTCAATAAAATCGAATTTTCTATGAAATGTTTAGAAATATTCGAACAATCCAAATGCAAGTTGGCAAAATAAATACAGATCCTGAAGCCTATTGATAGAGCTATTGACCAACGTAGTCGGATCATTTTAGGTTTTTGCCGTCCAAAATCTGTGGGCTATATATAGCACAGTTGATTTTCAATAAAATCGAATTTTCTATGAAATGTTTAGAAATATTCGAACAATCCAAATGCAAGTTGGCAAAATAAATACAGATCCTGAAGCCTATTGATAGAGCTATTGACCAACGTAGTCGGATCATTTTAGGTTTTTGCCGTCCAAAATCTGTGGGCTATATATAGCACAGTTGATTTTCAATAAAATCGAATTTTCTATGAAATGTTTAGAAATATTCGAGCAATCCAAATGCAAGTTGGCAAAATAAATACAGATCATGAAGCCTATTGATAGAGCTATTGACCAACGTAATCGGAGCATTTTAGATTATTGCCGTCTAAAATCTGTGGGCTATAGCACAGTTGATTTTCAAATAAATCGAATTTTCTATGAAATGTTTAGAAATATTCGAGCAATCCAAATGAAAGTTGGCAAAATAAATACAGATCATGAAGCCTATTGATAGAGCTATTGACCAACGTAATCGGATCATTTTAGATTTTTGCCGTCCACAATCTGTGGGCTATTTACATTTTTATACAGTTGATTTTCAATAAAATCGAATTTTCTATGAAATGGTTAGAAATATTCGAGCAATCCAAATGCAAGTTGGCAAAATAAATACAGATCCTAAAGCCTATTGATAGAGCTATTGACCAACGTAATCGGATCATTTTAGATTTTTGCCGTCCAAAATCTGTGGGCTATAATAGCACAGATGATTTTCAATAAAATCGAATTTTCTATGAAATGTTTAGAAATATTCGAGCAATCCAAATGATAGTTGGCAAAATAAATACAGATCCTGAAGCCTATTGATAAAGCTATTGACCAACGTAGTCGGAGCATTTTAGATTTTTGCCGTCCAAAATCTGTGGGCTATAGCACAGTTGATTTTCAATAAAATCGAATTTTCTATGAAATGTTTAGAAATATTCGAGCAATCCAAATGATAGTTGGCAAAATAAATACAGATCCTGAAGCCTATTGATAGAGCTATTGATCAACGTAATCGGAGCATTTTAGATTATTGCCGTCTAAAATCTGTGGGCTATAGCACAGTTGATTTTCAAATAAATCGAATTTTCTATGAAATGTTTAGAAATATTCGAGCAATCCAAATGCAAGTTGGCAAAATAAATACAGATCATGAAGCCTATTGATAGAGCTATTGATCAACGTAATCGGAGCATTTTAGATTATTGCCGTCTAAAATCTGTGGGCTATAGTACAGTTGATTTTCAATAAAATCGAATTTTCTATGAAATGGTTAGAAATATTCGAGCAATCCAAATGCAAGTTGGCAAAATAAATACAGATCATGAAGCCTATTGATAGAGCTATTGATCAACGTAATCGGAGCATTTTAGATTATTGCCGTCCAAAATCTGTGGGCTATATATAGCACAGTTGATTTTCAAATAAATCGAATTTTCTATGAAATGTTTAGAAATATTCGAACAATCCAAATGAAAGTTGGCAAAATAAATACAGATCCTGAAGCCTATTGATAGAGCTATTGACCAATGTAGTCGGATCATTTTAGGTTTTTGCCGTCTAAAATCTGTGGGCTATAAATAGCACAGTTGATTTTCAATAAAATCGAATTTTCTATGAAATGTTTAGAAATATTCGAACAATCCAAATGCAAGTTGGCAAAATAAATACAGATCCTAAAGCCTATTGATAGAGCTATTGACCAACGTAATCGGATCATTTTAGATTATTGCCGTCCAAAATCTGTGGGCTATATATAGCACAGTTGATTTTCAAATAAATCGAATTTTCTATGAAATGTTTAGAAATATTCGAGCAATCCAAATGCAAGTTGGCAAAATAAATACAGATCATGAAGCCTATTGATAGAGCTATTGACCAACGTAATCGGAGCATTTTAGATTATTGCCGTCTAAAATCTGAGGGCTATAGCACAGTTGATTTTCAAATAAATCGAATTTTCTATGAAATGTTTAGAAATATCCGAGCAATCCAAATGCAAGTTGGCAAAATAAATACAGATCATGAAGCCTATTGATAGAGCTATTGACCAACGTAATCGGATCATTTTAGATTTTTGCCGTCCAAAATCTGTGGGCTATATATAGTACAGTTGATTTTCAATAAAATCGAATTTTCTATGAAATGGTTAGAAATATTCGAGCAATCCAAATGCAAGTTGGCAAAATAAATACAGATCATGAAGCCTATTGATAGAGCTATTGACCAACGTAATCGGATCATTTTAGATTTTTGCCGTCCAAAATCTTTGGGCTATATATAGTACAGTTGATTTTCAATAAAATCGAATTTTCTATGAAATGTTTAGAAATATTCGAGCAATCCAAATGATAGTTGGCAAAATAAATACAGATCCTGAAGCCTATTGATAAAGCTATTGACCAACGTAGTCGGAGCATTTTAGATTTTTGCCGTCCAAAATCTGTGGGCTATAGCACAGTTGATTTTCAATAAAATCGAATTTTCTATGAAATGTTTAGAAATATTCGAGCAATCCAAATGGTAGTTGGCAAAATAAATACAGATCCTGAAGCCTATTGATAGAGCTATTAATCAACGTAATCGGAGCATTTTAGATTATTGCCGTCTAAAATCTGTGGGCTATAGCACAGTTGATTTTCAAATAAATCGAATTTTCTATGAAATGTTTAGAAATATTCGAGCAATCCAAATGCAAGTTGGCAAAATAAATACAGATCATGAAGCCTATTGATAGAGCTATTGATCAACGTAATCGGAGCATTTTAGATTATTGCCGTCTAAAATCTGTGGGCTGTAAGCACAGTTGATTTTCAAATAAATCGAATTTTCTATGAAATGTTTAGAAATATTCGAGCAATCCAAATGCAAGTTGGCAAAATAAATACAGATCATGAAGCCTATTGATAGAGCTATTGACCAACGTAATCGGATCATTTTAGATTTTTGCCGTTCAAAATCTGTGGGCTATAGTACAGTTGATTTTCAATAAAATCGAATTTTCTATCAAATGGTTAGAAATATTCGAGCAATCCAAATGATAGTTGGCAAAATAAATACAGATCCTGAAGCCTATTGATAAAGCTATTGACCAACGTAGTCGGAGCATTTTAGATTTTTGCCGTCCAAAATCTGTGGGCTATAGCACAGTTGATTTTCAATAAAATCGAATTTTCTATGAAATGTTTAGAAATATTCGAGCAATCCAAATGCAAGTTGGCAAAATAAATACAGATCCTGAAGCCTATTGATAGAGCTATTGACCAACGTAATCGGAGCATTTTAGATTATTGCCGTCTAAAATCTGTGGGCTGTAAGCACAGTTGATTTTCAAATAAATCGAATTTTCTATGAAATGTTTAGAAATATTCGAGCAATCCAAATGCAAGTTGGCAAAATAAATACAGATCATGAAGCCTATTGATAGAGCTATTGACCAACGTAATCGGATCATTTTAGATTTTTGCCGTTCAAAATCTGTGGGCTATAGTACAGTTGATTTTCAATAAAATCGAATTTTCTATCAAATGGTTAGAAATATTCGAGCAATCCAAATGATAGTTGGCAAAATAAATACAGATCCTGAAGCCTATTGATAAAGCTATTGACCAACGTAGTCGGAGCATTTTAGATTTTTGCCGTCCAAAATCTGTGGGCTATAGCACAGTTGATTTTCAAATAAATCGAATTTTCTATGAAATGTTTAGAAATATTCGAGCAATCCAAATGCAAGTTGGCAAAATAAATACAGATCATGAAGCCTATTGATAGAGCTATTGATCAACGTAATCGGAGCATTTTAGATTATTGCCGTCTAAAATCTGTGGGCTATAGCACAGTTGATTTTCAAATAAATCGAATTTTCTATGAAATGTTTAGAAATATTCGAGCAATCCAAATGCAAGTTGGCAAAATAAATACAGATCCTGAAGCCTATTGATAAAGCTATTGACCAACGTAATCGGAGCATTTTAGATTTTTGCCGTCCAAAATCTGTGGGCTATAGCACAGTTGATTTTCAATAAAATCGAATTTTCTATGAAATGTTTAGAAATATTCGAACAATCCAAATGAAAGTTGGCAAAATAAATACAGATCCTGAAGCCTATTGATAGAGCTATTGACCAACGTAGTCGGAGCATTTTAGATTATTGCCGTCTAAAATCTGTGGGCTATAGCACAGTTGATTTTCAAATAAAATCGAATTTTCTATGAAATGTTTAGAAATATTCGAGCAATCCAAATGCAAGTTGGCAAAATAAATACAGATCATGAAGCCTATTGATAAAGCTATTGATCAACGTAATCGGAGCATTTTAGATTATTGCCGTCTAAAATCTGTGGGCTATAGCACAGTTGATTTTCAAATAAATCGAATTTTCTATGAAATGTTTAGAAATATTCGAGCAATCCAAATGCAAGTTGGCAAAATAAATACAGATCATGAAGCCTATTGATAGAGCTATTGACCAACGTAATCGGATCATTTTAGATTTTTGCCGTTCAAAATCTGTGGGCTATAGTACAGTTGATTTTTAATAAAATCGAATTTTCTATCAAATGGTTAGAAATATTCGAGCAATCCAAATGATAGTTGGCAAAATAAATACAGATCCTGAAGCCTATTGATAAAGCTATTGACCAACGTAGTCGGAGCATTTTAGATTTTTGCCGTCCAAAATCTGTGGGCTATAGCACAGTTGATTTTCAATAAAATCGAATTTTCTATGAAATGTTTAGAAATATTCGAGCAATCCAAATGCAAGTTGGCAAAATAAATACAGATCCTGAAGCCTATTGATAGAGCTATTGATCAACGTAATCGGAGCATTTTAGATTATTGCCGTCTAAAATCTGTGGGCTATAGCACAGTTGATTTTCAAATAAATCGAATTTTCTATGAAATGTTTAGAAATATTCGAGCAATCCAAATGCAAGTTGGCAAAATAAATACAGATCATGAAGCCTATTGATAGAGCTATTGACCAACGTAATCGGATCATTTTAGATTTTTGCCGTCCAAAATCTGTGGGCTATATGTATCTGTGGGTTGATTTTCAAATAAATCGAATTTTCTATGAAATGGTTAGAAATATTCGAGCAATCCAAATGCAAGTTGGCAAAATAAATACAGATCCTAAAGCCTATTGATAGAGCTATTGACCAACGTAATCGGATCATTTTAGATTTTTGCCGTCCAAAATCTGTGGGCTATAATAGCACAGATGATTTTCAATAAAATCGAAATTTCTATGAAATGTTTAGAAATATTCGAGCAATCCAAATGATAGTTGGCAAAATAAATACAGATCCTGAAGCCTATTGATAAAGCTATTGACCAACGTAGTCGGAGCATTTTAGATTTTTGCCGTCCAAAATCTGTGGGCTATAGCACAGTTGATTTTCAATAAAATCGAATTTTCTATGAAATGTTTAGAAATATTCGAACAATCCAAATGAAAGTTGGCAAAATAAATACAGATCCTGAAGCCTATTGATAGAGCTATTGACCAACGTAATCGGATCATTTTAGATTTTTGCCGTCCAAAATCTGTGGGCTATAGCACAGTTGATTTTCAATAAAATCGAATTTTCTATGAAATGTTTAGAAATATTCGAGCAATCCAAATGCAAGTTGGCAAAATAAATACAGATCCTGAAGCCTATTGATAGAGCTATTGATCAACGTAATCGGAGCATTTTAGATTATTGCCGTCTAAAATCTGTGGGCTATAGCACAGTTGATTTTCAAATAAATCGAATTTTCTATGAAATGTTTAGAAATATTCGAGCAATCCAAATGCAAGTTGGCAAAATAAATACAGATCATGAAGCCTATTGATAAAGCTATTGACCAACGTAGTCGGAGCATTTTAGATTTTTGCCGTCCAAAATCTGTGGGCTATAGCACAGTTGATTTTCAATAAAATCGAATTTTCTATGAAATGTTTAGAAATATTCGAACAATCCAAATGAAAGTTGGCAAAATAAATACAGATCCTAAAGCCTATTGATAGAGCTATTGACCAACGTAGTCGGATCATTTTAGGTTTTTGCCGTCCAAAATCTGTGGGCTATAAATAGCACAGTTGATTTTCAATAAAATCGAATTTTCTATGAAATGTTTAGAAATATTCGAACAATCCAAATGCAAGTTGGCAAAATAAATACAGATCCTAAAGCCTATTGATAGAGATATTGACCAACGTAGTCGGAGCATTTTAGATTTTTGCCGTCCAAAATCTGTGGGCTATAGCACAGTTGATTTTCAATAAAATCGAATTTTCTATGAAATGTTTAGAAATATTCGAACAATCCAAATGAAAGTTGGCAAAATAAATACAGATCCTAAAGCCTATTGATAGAGCTATTGACCAACGTAGTCGGATCATTTTAGGTTTTTGCCGTCCAAAATCTGTGGGCTATAATAGCACAGATGATTTTCAATAAAATCGAATTTTCTATGAAATGTTTAGAAATATTCGAGCAATCCAAATGCAAGTTGGCAAAATAAATACAGATCCTGAAGCCTATTGATAGAGCTATTGACCAACGTAGTCGGAGCATTTTAGATTATTGCCGTCTAAAATCTGTGGGCTATAGCACAGTTGATTTTCAAATAAATCGAATTTTCTATGAAATGTTTAGAAATATTCGAGCAATCCAAATGCAAGTTGGCAAAATAAATACAGATCCTGAAGCCTATTGATAGAGCTATTGACCAACGTAATCGGAGCATTTTAGATTTTTGCCGTCCAAAATCTGTGGGCTATAGCACAGTTGATTTTCAATAAAATCGAATTTTCTATGAAATGTTTAGAAATATTCGAGCAATCCAAATGCAAGTTGGCAAAATAAATACAGATCATGAAGCCTATTGATAGAGCTATTGACCAACGTAATCGGAGCATTTTAGATTATTGCCGTCTAAAATCTGTGGGCTATAGTACAGTTGATTTTCAAATAAATCGAATTTTCTATGAAATGGTTAGAAATATTCGAGCAATCCAAATGCAAGTTGGCAAAATAAATACAGATCATGAAGCCTATTGATAGAGCTATTGACCAACGTAATCGGATCATTTTAGATTTTTGCCGTCCAAAATCTGTGGGCTATAGTACAGTTGATTTTCAAATAAATCGAATTTTCTATGAAATGGTTAGAAATATTCGAGCAATCCAAATGCAAGTTGGCAAAATAAATACAGATCCTGAAGCCTATTGATAGAGCTATTGACCAACGTAATCGGATCATTTTAGATTTTTGCCGTCCAAAATCTGTGGGCTATAATAGCACAGATGATTTTCAATAAAATCGAATTTTCTATGAAATGTTTAGAAATATTCGAGCAATCCAAATGATAGTTGGCAAAATAAATACAGATCCTGAAGCCTATTGATAAAGCTATTGACCAACGTAGTCGGAGCATTTTAGATTTTTGCCGTCCAAAATCTGTGGGCTATAGCACAGTTGATTTTCAATAAAATCGAATTTTCTATGAAATGTTTAGAAATATTCGAACAATCCAAATGAAAGTTGGCAAAATAAATACAGATCCTGAAGCCTATTGATAGAGCTATTGACCAACGTAATCGAATCATTTTAGATTTTTGCCGTCCAAAATCTGTGGGCTATAGTACAGTTGATTTTCAAATAAATCGAATTTTCTATGAAATGGTTAGAAATATTCGAGCAATCCAAATGCAAGTTGGCAAAATAAATACAGATCATGAAGCCTATTGATAGAGCTATTGACCAACGTAATCGGATCATTTTAGATTTTTGCCGTTCAAAATCTGTGGGCTATAGTACAGTTGATTTTCAATAAAATCGAATTTCTATCAAATGGTTAGAAATATTCGAGCAATCCAAATGCAAGTTGGCAAAATAAATACAGATCCTAAAGCCTATTGATAGAGCTATTGACCAACGTAATCGGATCATTTTAGATTTTTGCCGTTCAAAATCTGTGGGCTATAGTACAGTTGATTTTCAATAAAATCGAATTTTCTATCAAATGGTTAGAAATATTCGAGCAATCCAAATGATAGTTGGCAAAATAAATACAGATCCTGAAGCCTATTGATAAAGCTATTGACCAACGTAGTCGGAGCATTTTAGATTTTTGCCGTCCAAAATCTGTGGGCTATAGCACAGTTGATTTTCAATAAAATCGAATTTTCTATGAAATGTTTAGAAATATTCGAGCAATCCAAATGCAAGTTGGCAAAATAAATACAGATCCTGAAGCCTATTGATAGAGCTATTGATCAACGTAATCGGAGCATTTTAGATTATTGCCGTCTAAAATCTGTGGGCTATAGCACAGTTGATTTTCAAATAAATCGAATTTTCTATGAAATGTTTAGAAATATTCGAGCAATCCAAATGCAAGTTGGCAAAATAAATACAGATCATGAAGCCTATTGATAGAGCTATTGATCAACGTAATCGGAGCATTTTAGATTATTGCCGTCTAAAATCTGTGGGCTATAGCACAGTTGATTTTCAAATAAATCGAATTTTCTATGAAATGTTTAGAAATATTCGAGCAATCCAAATGCAAGTTGGCAAAATAAATACAGATCCTGAAGCCTATTGATAGAGCTATTGACCAACGTAGTCGGAGCATTTTAGATTATTGCCGTCTAAAATCTGTGGGCTATAGCACAGTTGATTTTCAAATAAATCGAATTTTCTATGAAATGTTTAGAAATATTCGAGCAATCCAAATGCAAGTTGGCAAAATAAATACAGATCATGAAGCCTATTGATAGAGCTATTGATCAACGTAATCGGAGCATTTTAGATTATTGCCGTCTAAAATCTGTGGGCTATAGCACAGTTGATTTTCAAATAAATCGAATTTTCTATGAAATGTTTAGAAATATTCGAGCAATCCAAATGCAAGTTGGCAAAATAAATACAGATCCTGAAGCCTATTGATAGAGCTATTGACCAACGTAGTCGGAGCATTTTAGATTATTGCCGTCTAAAATCTGTGGGCTATAGCACAGTTGATTTTCAAATAAATCGAATTTTCTATGAAATGTTTAGAAATATTCGAGCAATCCAAATGCAAGTTGGCAAAATAAATACAGATCATGAAGCCTATTGATAGAGCTATTGATCAACGTAATCGGAGCATTTTAGATTATTGCCGTCTAAAATCTGTGGGCTGTAAGCACAGTTGATTTTCAAATAAATCGAATTTTCTATGAAATGTTTAGAAATATTCGAGCAATCCAAATGCAAGTTGGCAAAATAAATACAGATCATGAAGCCTATTGATAGAGCTATTGACCAACGTAATCGGATCATTTTAGATTTTTGCCGTTCAAAATCTGTGGGCTATAGCACAGTTGATTTTCAATAAAATCGAATTTTCTATGAAATGTTTAGAAATATTCGAGCAATCCAAATGCAAGTTGGCAAAATAAATACAGATCCTGAAGCCTATTGATAGAGCTATTGATCAACGTAATCGGAGCATTTTAGATTATTGCCGTCTAAAATCTGTGGGCTATAGCACAGTTGATTTTCAAATAAATCGAATTTTCTATGAAATGTTTAGAAATATTCGAGCAATCCAAATGCAAGTTGGCAAAATAAATACAGATCATGAAGCCTATTGATAGAGCTATTGACCAACGTAATCGGATCATTTTAGATTTTTGCCGTCCAAAATCTGTGGGCTATAGTACAGTTGATTTTCAAATAAATCGAATTTTCTATGAAATGGTTAGAAATATTCGAGCAATCCAAATGCAAGTTGGCAAAATAAATACAGATCCTAAAGCCTATTGATAGAGCTATTGACCAACGTAATCGGATCATTTTAGATTTTTGCCGTCCAAAATCTGTGGGCTATAATAGCACAGATGATTTTCAATAAAATCGAATTTTCTATGAAATGTTTAGAAATATTCGAGCAATCCAAATGATAGTTGGCAAAATAAATACAGATCCTGAAGCCTATTGATAAAGCTATTGACCAACGTAGTCGGAACATTTTAGATTTTTGCCGTCCAAAATCTGTGGGCTATAGCACAGTTGATTTTCAATAAAATCGAATTTTCTATGAAATGTTTAGAAATATTCGAACAATCCAAATGAAAGTTGGCAAAATAAATACAGATCCTGAAGCCTATTGATAGAGCTATTGACCAACGTAATCGAATCATTTTAGATTTTTGCCGTCCAAAATCTGTGGGCTATAGTACAGTTGATTTTCAAATAAATCGAATTTTCTATGAAATGGTTAGAAATATTCGAGCAATCCAAATGCAAGTTGGCAAAATAAATACAGATCATGAAGCCTATTGATAGAGCTATTGACCAACGTAATCGGATCATTTTAGATTTTTGCCGTTCAAAATCTGTGGGCTATAGTACAGTTGATTTTCAATAAAATCGAATTTTCTATCAAATGGTTAGAAATATTCGAGCAATCCAAATGCAAGTTGGCAAAATAAATACAGATCCTAAAGCCTATTGATATAGCTATTGACCAACGTAATCGGAGCATTTTAGATTTTTGCCGTCCAAAATCTGTGGGCTATAGCACAGTTGATTTTCAAATAAATCGAATTTTCTATGAAATGTTTAGAAATATTCGAGCAATCCAAATGCAAGTTGGCAAAATAAATACAGATCATGAAGCCTATTGATAGAGCTATTGACCAACGTAATCGAATCATTTTAGATTTTTGCCGTCCAAAATCTGTGGGCTATAGTACAGTTGATTTTCAAATAAATCGAATTTTCTATGAAATGGTTAGAAATATTCGAGCAATCCAAATGCAAGTTGGCAAAATAAATACAGATCATGAAGCCTATTGATAGAGCTATTGACCAACGTAATCGGATCATTTTAGATTTTTGCCGTTCAAAATCTGTGGGCTATAGTACAGTTGATTTTCAATAAAATCGAATTTTCTATCAAATGGTTAGAAATATTCGAGCAATCCAAATGCAAGTTGGCAAAATAAATACAGATCCTAAAGCCTATTGATATAGCTATTGACCAACGTAATCGGATCATTTTAGATTTTTGCCGTCCAAAATCTGTGGGCTATAGCACAGTTGATTTTCAATAAAATCGAATTTTCTATGAAATGTTTAGAAATATTCGAGCAATCCAAATGATAGTTGGCAAAATAAATACAGATCCTGAAGCCTATTGATAGAGCTATTGATCAACGTAATCGGAGCATTTTAGATTATTGCCGTCTAAAATCTGTGGGCTATAGCACAGTTGATTTTCAAATAAATCGAATTTTCTATGAAATGTTTAGAAATATTCGAGCAATCCAAATGCAAGTTGGCAAAATAAATACAGATCCTGAAGCCTATTGATAAAGCTATTGACCAACGTAGTCGGAGCATTTTAGATTTTTGCCGTCCAAAATCTGTGGGCTATAGAACAGTTGATTTTCAATAAAATCGAATTTTCTATGAAATGTTTAGAAATATTCGAACAATCCAAATGAAAGTTGGCAAAATAAATACAGATCCTGAAGCCTATTGATAGAGCTATTGACCAACGTAGTCGGATCATTTTAGGTTTTTGCCGTCCAAAACCTGTGGGCTATAAATAGCACAGTTGATTTTCAATAAAATCGAATTTTCTATGAAATGTTTAGAAATATTCGAACAATCCAAATGCAAGTTGGCAAAATAAATACAGATCCTAAAGCCTATTGATAAAGCTATTGACCAACGTAATCGGATCATTTTAGATTATTGCCGTCCAAAATCTGTGGGCTATATATAGCACAGTTGATTTTCAAATAAATCGAATTTTCTATGAAATGTTTAGAAATATTCGAGCAATCCAAATGCAAGTTGGCAAAATAAATACAGATCATGAAGCCTATTGATAGAGCTATTGACCAACGTAATCGGAGCATTTTAGATTATTGCCGTCTAAAATCTGTGGGCTATAGCACAGTTGATTTTCAAATAAATCGAACTTTCTATGAAATGTTTAGAAATATTCGAGCAATCCAAATGCAAGTTGGCAAAATAAATACAGATCATGAAGCCTATTGATAGAGCTATTGACCAACGTAATCGGAGCATTTTAGATTATTGCCGTCCAAAATCTGTGGGCTATAGCACAGTTGATTTTCAATAAAATCGAATTTTCTATGAAACGTTTAGAAATATTCGAGCAATCCAAATGATAGTTGGCAAAATAAATACAGATCCTGAAGCCTATTGATAGAGCTATTGACCAACGTAATCGGAGCATTTTAGATTATTGCCGTCTAAAATCTGTGGGCTATAGCACAGTTGATTTTCAATAAAATCGAATTTTCTATGAAATGTTTAGAAATATTCGAGCAATCCAAATGCAAGTTGGCAAAATAAATACAGATCATGAAGCCTATTGATAGAGCTATTGACCAACGTAATCGAATCATTTTAGATTTTTGCCGTCCAAAATCTGTGGGCTATAGTACAGTTGATTTTCAAATAAATCGAATTTTCTATGAAATGGTTAGAAATATTCGAGCAATCCAAATGCAAGTTGGCAAAATAAATACAGATCCTGAAGCCTATTGATAAGCTACTGACCAACGTAGTCGGAGCATTTTAGATTTTTGCCGTCCAAAATCTGTGGGCTATAGCACAGTTGATTTTCAATAAAATCGAATTTTCTATGAAATGTTTAGAAATATTCGAGCAATCCAAATGCAAGTTGGCAAAATAAATACAGATCCTGAAGCCTATTGATAGAGCTACTGACCAACGTAGTCGGAGCATTTTAGATTTTTGCCGTCCAAAATCTGTGGGCTATAGCACAGTTGATTTTCAATAAAATCGAATTTTCTATGAAATGTTTAGAAATATTCGAGCAATCCAAATGCAAGTTGGCAAAATAAATACAGATCATGAAGCCTATTGATAGAGCTATTGACCAACGTAATCGGAGCATTTTAGATTATTGCCGTCTAAAATCTGTGGGCTATAGTACAGTTGATTTTCAAATAAATCGAATTTTCTATGAAATGTTTAGAAATATTCGAGCAATCCAAATGATAGTTGGCAAAATAAATACAGATCCTGAAGCCTATTGATAGAGCTATTGATCAACGTAATCGGAGCATTTTAGATTATTGCCGTCTAAAATCTGTGGGCTATAGCACAGTTGATTTTCAAATAAATCGAATTTTCTATGAAATGTTTAGAAATATTCGAGCAATCCAAATGCAAGTTGGCAAAATAAATACAGATCATGAAGCCTATTGATAGAGCTATTGATCAACGTAATCGGAGCATTTTAGATTATTGCCGTCTAAAATCTGTGGGCTGTAAGCACAGTTGATTTTCAAATAAATCGAATTTTCTATGAAATGTTTAGAAATATTCGAGCAATCCAAATGCAAGTTGGCAAAATAAATACAGATCCTGAAGCCTATTGATAAAGCTATTGACCAACGTAGTCGGAGCATTTTAGATTTTTGCCGTCCAAAATCTGTGGGCTATAGCACAGTTGATTTTCAATAAAATCGAATTTTCTATGAAATGTTTAGAAATATTCGAGCAATCCAAATGCAAGTTGGCAAAATAAATACAGATCCTGAAGCCTATTGATAGAGCTATTGATCAACGTAATCGGAGCATTTTAGATTATTGCCGTCTAAAATCTGTGGGCTATAGCACAGTTGATTTTCAAATAAATCGAATTTTCTATGAAATGTTTAGAAATATTCGAGCAATCCAAATGCAAGTTGGCAAAATAAATACAGATCATGAAGCCTATTGATAGAGCTATTGATCAACGTAATCGGAGCATTTTAGATTATTGCCGTCTGAAATCTGTGGGCTGTAAGCACAGTTGATTTTCAAATAAATCGAATTTTCTATGAAATGTTTAGAAATATTCGAGCAATCCAAATGCAAGTTGGCAAAATAAATACAGATCCTGAAGCCTATTGATAAAGCTATTGACCAACGTAGTCGGAGCATTTTAGATTTTTGCCGTCCAAAATCTGTGGGCTATAGCACAGTTGATTTTCAATAAAATCGAATTTTCTATGAAATGTTTAGAAATATTCGAGCAATCCAAATGCAAGTTGGCAAAATAAATACAGATCCTGAAGCCTATTGATAGAGCTATTGATCAACGTAATCGGAGCATTTTAGATTATTGCCGTCTAAAATCTGTGGGCTATTATAGCACAGTTGATTTTCAAATAAATCGAATTTTCTATGAAATGTTTAGAAATATTCGAGCAATCCAAATGCAAGTTGGCAAAATAAATACAGATCATGAAGCCTATTGATAGAGCTATTGATCAACGTAATCGGAGCATTTTAGATTATTGCCGTCTAAAATCTGTGGGCTATAGCACAATTGATTTTCAAATAAATCGAATTTTCTATGAAATGTTTAGAAATATTCGAGCAATCCAAATGCAAGTTGGCAAAATAAATACAGATCATGAAGCCTATTGATAGAGCTATTGATCAACGTAATCGGAGCATTTTAGATTATTGCCGTCTAAAATCTGTGGGCTATAGCACAGTTGATTTTCAATAAAATCGAATTTTCTATGAAATGTTTAGAAATATTCGAACAATCCAAATGAAAGTTGGCAAAATAAATACAGATCCGGAAGCCTATTGATAGAGCTATTGACCAACGTAGTCGGAGCATTTTAGATTATTGCCGTCTAAAATCTGTGGGCTATAGCACAGTTGATTTTCAAATAAATCGAATTTTCTATGAAATGTTTAGAAATATTCGAGCAATCCAAATGCAAGTTGGCAAAATAAATACAGATCCTGAAGCCTATTGATAGAGCTATTGATCAACGTAATCGGAGCATTTTAGATTATTGCCGTCTAAAATCTGTGGGCTATAGCACAGTTGATTTTCAAATAAATCGAATTTTCTATGAAATGTTTAGAAATATTCGAGCAATCCAAATGCAAGTTGGCAAAATAAATACAGATCATGAAGCCTATTGATAGAGCTATTGACCAACGTAATCGGATCATTTTAGATTTTTGCCGTTCAAAATCTGTGGGCTATAGTACAGTTGATTTTCAATAAAATCGAATTTTCTATCAAATGGTTAGAAATATTCGAGCAATCCAAATGATAGTTGGCAAAATAAATACAGATCCTGAAGCCTATTGATAAAGCTATTGACCAACGTAGTCGGAGCATTTTAGATTTTTGCCGTCCAAAATCTGTGGGCTATAACAGTTGATTTTCAATAAAATCGAATTTTCTATGAAATGTTTAGAAATATTCGAGCAATCCAAATGCAAGTTGGCAAAATAAATACAGATCCTGAAGCCTATTGATAGAGCTATTGATCAACGTAATCGGAGCATTTTAGATTATTGCCGTCTAAAATCTGTGGGCTATAGCACAGTTGATTTTCAAATAAATCGAATTTTCTATGAAATGTTTAGAAATATTCGAGCAATCCAAATGCAAGTTGGCAAAATAAATACAGATCATGAAGCCTATTGATAGAGCTATTGACCAACGTAATCGGATCATTTTAGATTTTTGCCGTCCAAAATCTGTGGGCTATAGTACAGTTGATTTTCAAATAAATCGAATTTTCTATGAAATGGTTAGAAATATTCGAGCAATCCAAATGCAAGTTGGCAAAATAAATACAGATCCTAAAGCCTATTGATAGAGCTATTGACCAACGTAATCGGATCATTTTAGATTTTTGCCGTCCAAAATCTGTGGGCTATAATAGCACAGATGATTTTCAATAAAATCGAATTTTCTATGAAATGTTTAGAAATATTCGAGCAATCCAAATGATAGTTGGCAAAATAAATACAGATCCTGAAGCCTATTGATAAAGCTATTGACCAACGTAGTCGGAGCATTTTAGATTTTTGCCGTCCAAAATCTGTGGGCTATAGCACAGTTGATTTTCAATAAAATCGAATTTTCTATGAAATGTTTAGAAATATTCGAACAATCCAAATGAAAGTTGGCAAAATAAATACAGATCCTGAAGCCTATTGATAGAGCTATTGACCAACGTAATCGAATCATTTTAGATTTTTGCCGTCCAAAATCTGTGGGCTATAGTACAGTTGATTTTCAAATAAATCGAATTTTCTATGAAATGGTTAGAAATATTCGAGCAATCCAAATGCAAGTTGGCAAAATAAATACAGATCATGAAGCCTATTGATAGAGCTATTGACCAACGTAATCGGATCATTTTAGATTTTTGCCGTTCAAAATCTGTGGGCTATAGTACAGTTGATTTTCAATAAAATCGAATTTTCTATCAAATGGTTAGAAATATTCGAGCAATCCAAATGCAAGTTGGCAAAATAAATACAGATCCTAAAGCCTATTGATATAGCTATTGACCAACGTAATCGGATCATTTTAGATTTTTGCCGTCCAAAATCTGTGGGCTATAGCACAGTTGATTTTCAAATAAATCGAATTTTCTATGAAATGTTTAGAAATATTCGAGCAATCCAAATGCAAGTTGGCAAAATAAATACAGATCATGAAGCCTATTGATAGAGCTATTGACCAACGTAATCGAATCATTTTAGATTTTTGCCGTCCAAAATCTGTGGGCTATAGTACAGTTGATTTTCAAATAAATCGAATTTTCTATGAAATGGTTAGAAATATTCGAGCAATCCAAATGCAAGTTGGCAAAATAAATACAGATCATGAAGCCTATTGATAGAGCTATTGACCAACGTAATCGGATCATTTTAGATTTTTGCCGTTCAAAATCTGTGGGCTATAAGTACAGTTGATTTTCAATAAAATCGAATTTTCTATCAAATGGTTAGAAATATTCGAGCAATCCAAATGCAAGTTGGCAAAATAAATACAGATCCTAAAGCCTATTGATAGAGCTATTGACCAACGTAATCGGATCATTTTAGATTTTTGCCGTTCAAAATCTGTGGGCTATAGTACAGTTGATTTTCAATAAAATCGAATTTTCTATGAAATGTTTAGAAATATTCGAGCAATCCAAATGATAGTTGGCAAAATAAATACAGATCCTGAAGCCTATTGATAAAGCTATTGACCAACGTAGTCGGAGCATTTTAGATTTTTGCCGTCCAAAATCTGTGGGCTATAGCACAGTTGATTTTCAATAAAATCGAATTTTCTATGAAATGTTTAGAAATATTCGAGCAATCCAAATGCAAGTTGGCAAAATAAATACAGATCCTGAAGCCTATTGATAGAGCTATTGATCAACGTAATCGGAGCATTTTAGATTATTGCCGTCTAAAATCTGTGGGCTATAGCACAGTTGATTTTCAAATAAATCGAATTTTCTATGAAATGTTTAGAAATATTCGAGCAATCCAAATGCAAGTTGGCAAAATAAATACAGATCATGAAGCCTATTGATAGAGCTATTGATCAACGTAATCGGAGCATTTTAGATTATTGCCGTCTAAAATCTGTGGGCTATAGCACAGTTGATTTTCAAATAAATCGAATTTTCTATGAAATGTTTAGAAATATTCGAGCAATCCAAATGCAAGTTGGCAAAATAAATACAGATCCTGAAGCCTATTGATAAAGCTATTGACCAACGTAGTCGGAGCATTTTAGATTTTTGCCGTCCAAAATCTGTGGGCTATAGCACAGTTGATTTTCAATAAAATCGAATTTTCTATGAAATGTTTAGAAATATTCGAACAATCCAAATGAAAGTTGGCAAAATAAATACAGATCCTGAAGCCTATTGATAGAGCTATTGACCAACGTAGTCGGATCATTTTAGGTTTTTGCCGTTCAAAATCTGTGGGCTATAAATAGCACAGTTGATTTTCAATAAAATCGAATTTTCTATGAAATGTTTAGAAATATTCGAACAATCCAAATGCAAGTTGGCAAAATAAATACAGATCCTAAAGCCTATTGATAGAGCTATTGACCAACGTAATCGGATCATTTTAGATTATTGCCGTCCAAAATCTGTGGGCTATATATAGCACAGTTGATTTTCAAATAAATCGAATTTTCTATGAAATGTTTAGAAATATTCGAGCAATCCAAATGCAAGTTGGCAAAATAAATACAGATCATGAAGCCTATTGATAGAGCTATTGACCAACGTAATCGGAGCATTTTAGATTATTGCCGTCTAAAATCTGTGGGCTATAGTACAGTTGATTTTCAAATAAATCGAATTTTCTATGAAATGGTTAGAAATATTCGAGCAATCCAAATGCAAGTTGGCAAAATAAATACAGATCCTGAAGCCTATTGATAGAGCTACTGACCAACGTAGTCGGAGCATTTTAGATTTTTGCCGTCCAAAATCTGTGGGCTATAGCACAGTTGATTTTCAATAAAATCGAATTTTCTATGAAATGTTTAGAAATATTCGAGCAATCCAAATGATAGTTGGCAAAATAAATACAGATCCTAAAGCCTATTGATAGAGCTATTGATCAACGTAATCGGAGCATTTTAGATTATTGCCGTCTAAAATCTGTGGGCTATAGCACAGTTGATTTTCAAATAAAATCGAATTTTCTATGAAATGTTTAGAAATATTCGAGCAATCCAAATGAAAGTTGGCAAAATAAATACAGATCCTGAAGCCTATTGATAAAGCTATTGACCAACGTAGTCGGAGCATTTTAGATTTTTGCCGTCCAAAATCTGTGGGCTATAGCACAGTTGATTTTCAAATAAATCGAATTTTCTATGAAATGTTTAGAAATATTCGAGCAATCCAAATGCAAGTTGGCAAAATAAATACAGATCATGAAGCCTATTGATAGAGCTATTGACCAACGTAATCGGATCATTTTAGATTTTTGCCGTCCAAAATCTGTGGGCTATAGTACAGTTGATTTTCAATAAAATCGAATTTTCTATCAACTGGTTAGAAATATTCGAGCAATCCAAATGCAAGTTGGCAAAATAAAAACAGATCCTAAAGCCTATTGATAGAGCTATTGACCAACGTAATCGGATCATTTTAGATTTTTGCCGTCCAAAATCTGTGGGCTATAGCACAGTTGATTTTCAATAAAATCGAATTTTCTATGAAATGTTTAGAAATATTCGAGCAATCCAAATGATAGTTGGCAAAATAAATACAGATCCTGAAGCCTATTGATAAAGCTATTGACCAACGTAGTCGGAGCATTTTATATTTTTGCCGTCCAAAATCTGTGGGCTATAGCACAGTTGATTTTCAAATAAATCGAATTTTCTATGAAATGTTTAGAAATATTCGAGCAATCCAAATGCAAGTTGGCAAAATAAATACAGATCATGAAGCCTATTGATAGAGCTATTGATCAACGTAATCGGAGCATTTTAGATTATTGCCGTCTAAAATCTGTGGGCTATAGTACAGTTGATTTTCAAATAAAATCGAATTTTCTATGAAATGTTTAGAAATATTCGAGCAATCCAAATGATAGTTGGCAAAATAAATACAGATCCTGAAGCCTATTGATAAAGCTATTGACCAACGTAGTCGGAGCATTTTAGATTTTTGCCGTCCAAAATCTGTGGGCTATAGCACAGTTGATTTTCAAATAAATCGAATTTTCTATGAAATGTTTAGAAATATTCGAGCAATCCAAATGCAAGTTGGCAAAATAAATACAGATCATGAAGCCTATTGATAGAGCTATTGATCAACGTAATCGGATCATTTTAGATTTTTGCCGTCCAAAATCTGTGGGCTATAGCACAGTTGATTTTCAATAAAATCGAATTTTCTATGAAATGTTTAGAAATATTCGAGCAATCCAAATGATAGTTGGCAAAATAAATACAGATCCTGAAGCCTATTGATAAAGCTATTGACCAACGTAGTCGGAGCATTTTAGATTTTTGCCGTCCAAAATCTGTGGGCTATAGCACAGTTGATTTTCAATAAAATCGAATTTTCTATGAAATGTTTAGAAATATTCGAGCAATCCAAATGATAGTTGGCAAAATAAATACAGATCCTGAAGCCTATTGATAAAGCTATTGACCAACGTAGTCGGAGCATTTTAGATTTTTGCCGTCCAAAATCTGTGGGCTATAGCACAGTTGATTTTCAAATAAATCGAATTTTCTATGAAATGTTTAGAAATATTCGAGCAATCCAAATGCAAGTTGGCAAAATAAATACAGATCATGAAGCCTATTGATAGAGCTATTGACCAACGTAATCGGAGCATTTTAGATTATTGCCGTCTAAAATCTGTGGGCTATAGCACAGTTGATTTTCAAATAAAATCGAATTTTCTATGAAATGTTTAGAAATATTCGAGCAATCCAAATGATAGTTGGCAAAATAAATACAGATCCTGAAGCCTATTGATTAAGCTATTGACCAACGTAGTCGGAGCATTTTAGATTTTTGCCGTCCAAAATCTGTGGGCTATAGCACAGTTGATTTTCAAATAAATCGAATTTTCTATGAAATGTTTAGAAATATTCGAGCAATCCAAATGCAAGTTGGCAAAATAAATACAGATCCTAAAGCCTATTGATAGAGCTATTGACCAACGTAATCGGATCATTTTAGATTTTTGCCGTCCAAAATTTGTGGGCTATAGCACAGTTGATTTTCAATAAAATCGAATTTTCTATGAAATGTTTAGAAATATTCGAGCAATCCAAATGATAGTTGGCAAAATAAATACAGATCCTGAAGCCTATTGATTAAGCTATTGACCAACGTAATCGGATCATTTTAGATTTTTGCCGTCCAAAATCTGTGGGCTATTATAGTACAGTTGATTTTCAATAAAATCGAATTTTCTATCAAATGTTTAGAAATATTCGAGCAATCCAAATGATAGTTGGCAAAATAAATACAGATCCTAAAGCCTATTGATAGAGCTATTGACCAACGTAATCGGATCATTTTAGATTTTTGCCGTCCAAAATTTGTGGGCTATAGCACAGTTGATTTTCAATAAAATCGAATTTTCTATGAAATGTTTAGAAATATTCGAGCAATCCAAATGATAGTTGGCAAAATAAATACAGATCCTGAAGCCTATTGATAAAGCTATTGACCAACGTAGTCGGAGCATTTTATATTTTTGCCGTCCAAAATCTGTGGGCTATAGCACAGTTGATTTTCAAATAAATCGAATTTTCTATGAAATGTTTAGAAATATTCGAGCAATCCAAATGCAAGTTGGCAAAATAAATACAGATCATGAAGCCTATTGATAGAGCTATTGATCAACGTAATCGGAGCATTTTAGATTATTGCCGTCTAAAATCTGTGGGCTATAGCACAGTTGATTTTCAAATAAAATCGAATTTTCTATGAAATGTTTAGAAATATTCGAGCAATCCAAATGATAGTTGGCAAAATAAATACAGATCCTGAAGCCTATTGATAAAGCTATTGACCAACGTAGTCGGAGCATTTTAGATTTTTGCCGTCCAAAATCTGTGGGCTATAGCACAGTTGATTTTCAAATAAATCGAATTTTCTATGAAATGTTTAGAAATATTCGAGCAATCCAAATGCAAGTTGGCAAAATAAATACAGATCATGAAGCCTATTGATAGAGCTATTGACCAACGTAATCGGATTATTTTAGATTTTTGCCGTCCAAAATCTGTGGGCTATAGCACAGTTGATTTTCAATAAAATCGAATTTTCTATGAAATGTTTAGAAATATTCGAGCAATCCAAATGATAGTTGGCAAAATAAATACAGATCCTGAAGCCTATTGATAAAGCTATTGACCAACGTAGTCGGAGCATTTTAGATTTTTGCCGTCCAAAATCTGTGGGCTATAGCACAGTTGATTTTCAATAAAATCGAATTTTCTATGAAATGTTTAGAAATATTCGAGCAATCCAAATGCAAGTTGGCAAAATAAATACAGATCCTAAAGCCTATTGATAGAGCTATTGACCAACGTAATCGGATCATTTTAGATTTTTGCCGTCCAAAATCTGTGGGCAGCACAGTTGATTTTCAATAAAATCGAATTTTCTATGAAATGTTTAGAAATATTCGAGCAATCCAAATGCAAGTTGGCAAAATAAATACAGATCCTGAAGCCTATTGATAGAGCTACTGACCAACGTAGTCGGAGCATTTTAGATTTTTGCCGTCCAAAATCTGTGGGCTATAGCACAGTTGATTTTCTATAAAATCGAATTTTCTATGAAATGTTTAGAAATATTCGAGCAATCCAAATGATATTTGGCAAAATAAATACAGATCCTGAAGCCTATTGATAGAGCTATTGACCAACGTAATCGTAGCATTTTAGGTTTTTGCCGTCCAAAATCTGTGGGCTATAGCACAGTTGATTTTCAAATAAATCGAATTTTCTATGAAATGTTTAGAAATATTCGAGCAATCCAAATGCAAGTTGGCAAAATAAATACAGATCATGAAGCCTATTGATAGAGCTATTGATCAACGTAATCGGAGCATTTTAGATTTTTGCCGTCCAAAATCTGTGGGCTATAGCACAGTTGATTTTCAATAAAATCGAATTTTCTATGAAATGTTTAGAAATATTCGAGCAATCCAACTGAAAGTTAGCAAAATAAATACAGATCCTGAAGCCTATTGATAGAGCTATTGACCAACGTAGTCGGAGCACTTTAGAATTATGCCGTCCAAAATCTGTGGGCTATAGCACAGTTGATTTTCAATAAAATCGAATTTTCTATGAAATGTTTAGAAATATTCGAGCAATCCAAATGAAAGTTGGCAAAATAAATACAGATCCTGAAGCCTATTGATAGAGCTACTGACCAACGTAGTCGGAGCATTTTAGGTTTTTGCCGTGGTACTTTCTTTGTAAGTGATTGAATTCCAAATAACATTATAGGCAAAGATTTATTTTTATTTGAAATATTAGATCAGATAGATAATTATTTTACGATGAGTAGAAATTGTTAAGAGTTCTGCAATCCAGTTTCGATCTGACGAGGATTGTGACATTTTTAATTTTTGTAATGTCTGGGTTTAATATGAAACACGATTATAATTGCTTCTTATAATGTTTATTTCTTAAGATATCCAAAGATACGCTTGTTTCACATTTGGACGTCAAAACCCAACCTAACTTAATGTATACTATGAAGTTCGTTTACATTCATACAGTACGACCTCAATACATAACAAACGTCCCCCCAAATGTGTTTACAATACTCAATTACTTAACTACTACTACTACGAATGATTTACTTTAAATTCAACGGTTCTATAACCTCCCCTTATCAACTTTATAAAATTATTAACTTATATTAACATTTATCTAAATCTAAATGGTTTCTTAAAAATATATTTCTATCCCTCAAATTGTGATGACTCTCCTCTCCTGTTTCGTAAACAATTCTGTCAAGAATCCCATTGATAAGGTCATAAACAAACTTTTCGTCGTTATCAACCACTTCACTTAAATCGAAGTGAGCAGCACCCTCCACATCACATGTATTCTCTCTTATTGTTGTCGCTTCCCGCTTCTTAAAAAAAACAAGTTGTCCTTTTCAATCCCATTGGTTTTTTCTCGCTGCTTAGTTACTGGCTCAAATTTGTTCTGTTTACACTGATACTTTTCAGATCGGACCAACCGTGGTCGAATCTGATTAATATGTCTTTTGATAACACGACCCGTTTCCAATCTGGATAAATAGTTAATACTACCATTTACCTTTACGATAATAGCTTTTTGCCAGCCCGGTTTATTAGCATTACGATAATCCCTCACCATTACAAAATCGTTCGGTTTGAACTTACGTTCTATCGAGTTAACGTATCCATTATTAACTGGTACGACTGTTAGCAAATGATTTTTCGGCTTCAGTAAATCTAACTGGATTGTATCCAAGTAACATTGCTGCTGGTGCTTTACCCGTTGTCGAATGATTCGTGTTTCTGTAGTCTAATAAAAATTTATTTACCACCACCTCGACACTGGCATTTGGATTATCAAACAGACTTTTTAATGGCGTTTTTAACGGTTTTCACAGCGTTTTCCGCTACTCCATTTGTAGCTAGATACCCCGGAGAAGTCAGTATTTGCGTGATGCCATGTTTCGATAAATAATCTTTAAAATCCTCAGACACAAACTGCCGCCCGTTATCTGACACTATATCATCTGGATAACCGAAACGCGAAAACATTTCCTGCAACTTCCGTATTGTGAAACTTGTTGTCATATCCTTCGTACCAAACACCTCTATCCACCTAGTGAGCGCATCAATTATTATTAAGAAATAATATCCTTTGATTGGACCGCCGAAGTCCATTTGTATTCTGCCCCAAGCTCTACTGGGTTTTTGGCCACGGAATGGATGGCACTTTATTTGGACTTTTCCCATAAGTTAAGCACGCCTCACAGCTTCCCAGCCATCGTTCGATATCCTTATCCATACCCGGCCACCACACATACGAAGGTAATATTGATTTAGTTTTTACCATTCCCATGTGCGTCTTATGCACTTGTTTCAAAATTTCATTTCGCAAATCGGTCGGTACAACCATCCTGTATCCCCACATTAAAATATTTTTTTCGACTGCTAATTGATCTCGTTTTTCGAAGAAACACTGCAGATTCCCTTTTTTAATCTCGTCAAATTTCCCGATCTTAAGACATTCCATTACCTTTGCTAAATCTCTGTCTTTAGCCGTTTCCTCTACCATCGTCTCAAAATCAATTCTCAAACTACTATTGTTTTGAACGTGACAAAGATATGTTGCCTCTCCTTCTTCGTGCTCATCGCTGGGACTCTTTCCGATCGGCAAACGCGATAACATATCTGTAGAATTTTTATCAGAACCCACATATTTAATAATGAAATTGAATCCTGATAAATGTAACGCCCATCTCTGCATACGGCTTGCTGACATTTGCGGTATCTCGTTTTATAAATTTTCCAATCCTCTAACGTATGATCGAATTTCTTAACATGAACACGTTCCGCCATTTTGATATCAATTTGGTTCTTCTTTCATCCCCACAAAAAAAAAAAAAAAAAAAAAAATTTTTATTCTTAATTTTAATTATTTCTACAAGCTTTCGATTATAACAACTCGTCGCCAGTTGTAATATCTGGGTTTAATATGAAACACGATTATAATTGCTTCTTATATTGTATATTTCTTAAGATATCCAAAGATACGCTTGTTCCACATTTGGACGTTAAAATCCAACCTAACTTAATGTATACTATGAAGTTCGTTTACATTCATACAGTACGACCTCAATACATAACAATTTTTATTGTAAGAATAAAAATATGAAGGGTTGAAATCTCACGAGGTGATCAGAACTTCTGTCCTGAAAATTAACTCAACTCCCAAAGCAATAACTAAATGAACCTCTTCACAGATTCTTCAGCTCAACCTCTAACTCAATTTTCAACTTAACCTCCAACTCAATCCAGGCAATCACCAAATCAACCGCCAACCCAACCCTCAACTCAATCACTAATTCAACCCCAAATTAATTTTTAAATTAACCCTCATCTCAACTCCAAATCAACCCTAAAATAATTCCCCAACCGAACCTCTCACTCAACCCATGCAAGCTAATTCATCCACAACTCAACTTCAACTCAACTTAGCTCGACACAAATCTCACCTCTCTACTCAACTCAGAACAAGTCAAGGTAACTTACAGCTCAAATCTCAACTCAAACCTCAAATAAATCAATCCCCAACTGAATGACTGAATGAACCGCAACTCAACTTAAATCCAACCCTAATTCTAACTCGATAACAAATTCAGTCTTCAAATCAACCCAATCCTCAAATCAACATGGTCCGAAAAAATACATGCTTACATGAACTTAACTCAAACTAACTTCCAACTCAACCCACAACTCTCCCTCGAATAAATCCGCAACTGAACCCCTCAGTAAACCTCATCTCAACCCCAACTCAACTCACAACTCAACCTTCAGCTCGACCCCAAACTCAATCGTTAAACCAACACGGTCTGAAAACTGCTTGTGTCTAGAACTCAATTTAATCCTAACTCAACATTTAACTTGACCCCAACACAGCCCTTAACTTAATCCAAACTCAACGTTTAACTCAACCCTCAAATCAACGTGACTCGAAAAAATATATTCGTACTTGAATTCAACTCAAAACAACTCAACCCAACCCCAAATAAGGCTCCTACTTAATCGCTAGGTCAACTAGTTAACCGCTACTCAACTAAATTCCAACTCAACCTCAACTCAGCTGTAGTTCAACCCCAACGCAACCTTAATTACACCTTCTACCCAAACCTCAATCAACCCCAAACTCAACTGTCAAATGAAGATGGTCTTAAAAACTACATCTGTATATAAATTCAACACAAGCTAACTCTAATTCAACCGCCAATTCAATAAATAAACGAATAAATGCCCAGCTGAACTACTTACTAAACTTTAACCCAACCCCGACTCAACTCCAACTTAACCTCAATTCAATCCGCACATAGAACCCAACTCAACCCCCAACTGAACAGCAAACTCAATGCCCAACACAGTCCTTAAACCATTTATAAAAAACATTTGGTTATTACAAACTGCTTTGGATATAACAAACTTCGGTTATAACGCTAAAGCAAATTTTCCGCATACGAGTTTACTATAAACATATTCCATCAAAATTTATTTTCTAAAAAAAATTCGGATTTATCAAACTGCCTTTGTTATAAACGACGTCATTTAAACAAAACTCTGTTTAGAAAATAATTTTTTGTTTTCCCTTGGGTTTTTGTTATATCAGGATTTGTTGGGATATAATTAGTTCGGAGAGAATACGATTAGAATAAAACACGACTGTATCGTTACAAAATCAAAGAATATATATTTAGGTTAAGCATAAATTTCATGACAATAATAAAAGCACAGCGCAGATATGTATACATAACATATCTATCTCTTTTACACGGATATAAAAAATTTTCTCACTCCAACACTCCCACTAGAACATATGTATATTCAATTCAGTAAACCAAGTCCACTACAGCAGGATGTATGTTTGTCCTTACTTAATCCTTTGGTTAATATATCTGCAACCACCTGGTCCGTTGAGATTGATGCAATCTTTATTTTCTGATCTTCAACACATTTTCATACGTAATGATGTCTAATGTCTATGTGCAGCAAGATGGAGGGCACTCTTATTGTCACATAGAATCTTCACCGATTTCGGTTTACCAAATTGAAATTCATTTTCAAAATTTTTAAGCCACATAGCTTCTTGTGTTGCAGCAGAGAGGGTCATGTATTCGGCTTCGGTTGTGGATAGCTACAGTTGGTTGTTTTTTACTATTCCATGAAAGTGGGCCACCTTGCATCATGAATACGTAACCAGTAACTGACCGCCTTTCGTCAATGTCACCAGCCCAATCAGCATCACAATATCCCATGAGATCTGAATTTCCAATTTTGAGAATTCAAGTTTCATGCTGGACATTCCCTTCAAATACCGCAGAATTCTCTTAACAGCATTCCAATGTTGTCTACCAGGATTATTGTTAAAACGGCTCACTATACTAACTGCATACGCAATATCAGGCCTGGTACCTTGAGCAGCATACAAAATACTCCCAACAGCTTGTTGATATGGCACTCACTCCATTTCATTGATTTCACTTGTGTTTTTCGGACACATTTCTTTCGACAGTTTCAAATTTATTTCACAAGGAGTACATACAGGATTACAATTGGACATGTTGAATCTGATTAAAACTTCATTAATGTATTTTTCTTGATCTATCCAAATTTTATGCTTTTCACGATCAGGTGTGATATTTATTCCTAAACAGGATTTAGCTTCACCGAAATCTTTCATCTTGAAATGATTATTAAGTTCCATTTTAACTTTATCTTTAATCTCGGCACAATTACTAAATAGCAGCAAATCATCCACATAATCTGCTAAAAATATCATTTTTGATTTTTCTATATTATAATAAATACATGGATCTACTTTTGATCGTTTGAACCCGATATTGGTTAAAACTTTGTCCAATTTAATATTCCATACTCTGCTGGCTTGCTTCAATCCGTAAAAAGCCTTTTTTAATTTACAAACTTTTGTGCCATTACCATAGCCAACGGGTTGTAACATGTAAATATCTTCATTTAAATCTCCTTGTAAAAATGCAGTGACTGCATCCATGTGATCAATGTCAAGATCGAATTTAGAAGCCAATGCCATTAGATAACGTATGGATGTGTATCGAAGCACTGGTGAATATGTTTCACTGTAATCTATCCCCTTTGTTTGAGCACATTCTTTGATTACAAGCCGTGCTTTGTAACGTAGTTTACCAGAAGCCTCAATTTTGGTTTTAAAAACCCACCTGCAATCAATTGCTTTTCGATCTGAAGGTAGATTCACTAGTGTCCATGTTTCATTTTCGATTAGAGAGTCATATTCACTTTTCATGGCTTCTCTCCAGAATTTTTCGTCTGATCGACTTAATGCTTCTTGTACGGTCAAAGGATCAGATAATTCACTTATATTTGCCTTCATAACAAAATTATCAAATTTCTTTGGTAACTCAGTTTTTCTTGATGAATGTCGTTGTTTTGAATTCTTTACGACAGCTTGGACGTTTATATTCTGTTCTTCTTCATCTGAAAACCCATAGAAATCACTTTCAGCTTGAGACGGTTCACAACAATCATCTTCATTGATAATCTGACTCAGATTCTCATTCAAACAAATCTGAGAATTGTCATCTTTAAGTTCATTAACTCCCACTTGCACCGTATTTTCTTCAGGTCTTATAAAGAATTCCATTTCTGATTCTTTTTTAGCATCGAGATCAGCTTTATCGTTACATCCATTGAGAGTTAAAATGTCATTATCAGTCTCAATAAAAACAACATTTCGGCTAAGAATTATTTTTTGTGTTTCAGGCACATATAACCGGTATCCTTTTGTTCCAGAAGGATAACCAACAAAAATACATTCTGTTGATTTGGCATCCCATTTCTTACGTTTTTGACTGAGTACATGAGCCATAGCTTTGCAACCAAAAATTCTTAGAAATTTCATATCTGGTTTTTTATTAGACCAAACTTCTTCAGGAACTAATTTATCGGGTAATGCCTTCGTTGGTGATCTATTCATGATAAACACAGCTGTTGAAACCGCTTCAGCCCAAAACTGTTTCTGTAACTTTGCATCAAACAACGAACAACGAGCTCTTTCCACAATAGATCTGTTTTGTCGTTCAGCTACGCCATTTTATTCAGGAGTATATGGCACGGTTATTTGATGTTGAATACCAGATTCACACAGTAATTTATCAAGCGGTTGATATTCAGTGCCACCATCAGTTCGTAGAATTTGTATTCGTTGTCCTGTTTCGTTTTCAACGGAATTCTTAAAATACAAAAATGATTCTTTTACTTCATTCTTTGATTTTAAAAAGTAAACAAAAGTTTTTCTGGTATAATCATCGATCATTGTTACAAAGTATCTGGAACCACTTAGAGAATCTATCTCCATCGGGCCACAAACATCGGAGTGTACAATTTGTAGCACTTTTGTTGCACGAGTTCCAGTATTTTTAAGAGGTTGTTTAGCTTGTTCACCCTTTAAACATACTACACATGGCTTTTTAGTATAAACAGATAGTTGTTTATCACAGAATGGAAGGGGAATGTTCTGCAATTGTCGCATGTAATCAAAATTCATATGGCCTAAACGGCGATGCCGTAACATCCATTCATTATAAACATTATTAGCTGTCATACACTTATTTTTTTTTCAAGTTGATCCGGAGCACGATTTAGTTTATACATATTATCCTCTAGTTTAGCAGTCTCGATCAACACACTGTCTTCATTATAAATTTTACAACCGTCTACATCAAACACTACTCTTTTGCCATTAGAACACATCTGGCTCACAGAAAGTAAATTCGTCGATAAATTTGGAATATGTAGAACGTTTTTAACATAAACAGGTTCCACATCATTAGTGTTTTCCGAAAATATATTAAATTGTACATCACCTACATCGGCTATCTGAATACGATCATTATTCGCTATACAAATTTCACTTTTTGGAGGAACTTTGATATTCTGCAACCATTCACCATGTACTGTCATGTGTGATGAGGCACCGGAATCAATGTACCATTCATCTGCTTCAACTATTGATCCAGATTTTAGACTAGCAAAAAGTGAGGTTATATTTTTCTGGTTTTGGCTAGATGACGATTTATTATACTGATGGTTCGACTCATGTTGAGTTTTATCATCCTTCTTGTTGGGACAGTTTTTGGATATATGTCCAAAATTATTACAACCGTAACATCTCGGTCCCTTTGAGGTATTGTTTCGGTTTTTTGAATTCTTATTTTTATTGAATTTTCCATATAAAGCGGCGTCATTAGAATTCTTTTTTTCAACTTTCACATCTTGCAGCAATTTGGTTTTGATCGAATCACCAGTAATAGAGATACCAGAGCTTTCAAGCCCCATTATCATCGGTCTATACTCGTCCGACAATCCTGCCAATAAAAATGTGCCAATCCATTCATCGGAAACCACAAATCCAATACTTGTGAGTTTATGAGCGGTTATTATAATTTTGTTAACATATTGATCGATTGTATCACATTTTTCCAATTTTGTTGGAATTAAATCACGTATAAGACCAACCTTGCGTGTTAATCCAGAATCTTCGAAAGTTTGTTTAAGTTTATCCCAAACTTCTTTTGCATTTTTTGCTTCAGTAATATGAACATAGTTCACCGGGTCAACAAGCAAAATAATTTTTGATTTTGCTAAAATATCTTTTTGTACTTTAGTATCATCTACTTTCAGGACGTACTGCCATAGGTCCTCATGTTCCAAGTACGTTTTGACTGCGAATCGCCACGTGTTATAATTTTCTCTGCCTTTCAATTTTTCTATTGAAGGAATATAATTGTTTGCCATGGTTTAAAAAAATTATCTGCTTAACTAATTATATATTAAAACGTGTTTCCCTGGGCCCATAACCTGTTGGGATATAATTAGTTTGGAGAGAATACAATTAGAATAAAACACGACTGTACACGTTACAAAATCAAAGATTATATATTTAGGTTAAGCATAAACTTCAAGACAATAATAAAAGCACAGTGGAGATATGTGTACATAACATATCTATCTCTTTTACACGGATATAAAAAAAGGTTCTCACTCCAATAGGATTTCACTGTATAAAAGTTAACCAACTGTTCACAAAACCCTAATTCAACCCCAACTCAACTCCAACTTGACCCCTACTCAACCTACAAACTGACCCCTACCTTAACCCCATTGTCCGACCCCTCTTGGTGTAGAGCTTTCAAAGTTTCTAATTCTACGCTTTGACCATAGAAACAGATTGGCGAAAAAATGTTAAATCGGACCTCGAGATACCATGGGTACAGACAGAATTAATTGTTCCGTTTAGTACATTGTATCAGGGTGATTTGGCGTCTACTGGAGGGGGGGATCAAAGTTGAGTAGAGTAATCTACCAGCTCCGTAACCTTTCGGTAGGGTGCACATTACGTGAGCTGTTCTGGTCATGTTTTAGGCAGCTGGCGTGATGGGTACAATTGTGGAAGGGGTAACCTGGTCACAATTCGCAAGTGTACGTACTGCCTCCTCGTGGCAATCACTGGTAACTGAGGCCCTTTGGTACTTCTGACCATTTGGCACAGGCTAAAGTACGGCGCTAAAGGAGAAACCCTTGATAAAAAACCCTAATCTAAGGTGGAACAGCATATGCCGATGGATGAATGGCTGATAGGTTAATCAGTCCAAAGTATGCGGACTCTGGATACCAGGCGCCCTCCAGTTTTATTTAGCCTTCCTGTGGTAAAACTGGGTGTCCCACAGGCGACTCTCTTTTCCCAGCAACTCGTGGGAATAAAATGTCTAAACAAGTAAAAAATAATAAGGATGATGACGCTCCTAAAGCGTCATATACCAGCGATAGTTCCGCGGTGGTGTTCGAGGGCCTCGGTCCTCTTTCCGCTGTGGGACTCTCGATGAGTGGTCTATCGGATGGGGAGCTCCGTTCGGGGATTGAGAAATTAGTTCTCAACTCCGACATGGACACCTCAGGAGATGAGAACTCGAACCCCGTAAGTGGGGGTATCGCCTCTGTGAAAGCAGGGGGGAGCAAAGTCGTCGGGGAGGACCCGAAAGGAACTGTCAGCAGCACTGACAAACCTTCCGCGGCTCCTCGCGTGAAAATGTGTGGGGCCGCGAAGAAGCGGTACAGGAGGCTTCTTGCTGAGGGCAAACCGCCCGGAAGCGAGACAAGGCTTCTGGCGATGCGGCCACAAAGGGAGTCTTGTGCTCCCGCAGAGGCCCCACCGTCAAAGAGGATCCGCTCGGATGAGGGTACTCCACCAGCACAAAAGAAGGCCAGGGGAGAGGAATCTGTCCCGACGGTCTCGGGTTCTGCGGTCCGGTCTGGACTTACCTTCAGGCAGGCTGCGGAGTCGGAGATAGTTGGGATCTTGCCCACTGGTTTTCCAGAGGTTGTCCTCACTGGAGAGCAGCTAAAGGCTGTCCAGGAGGGCATCCTAGATAAGGTGCTAGAGCAGGAGGCCAAGGAGCTTAAACCCAAGTTCCTTGGCAGTCAGATTCGGCCTGGTTGGCTGGTACTAACCTGTGCTGACCGGGCCACTGTTCAGTGGCTCAGGGAGGCCATAGGTTTTATCAAGCCATGGGAGGGTGCGCAGCTGATCGTGGCCGAGGCGGAAAACCTGCCTCGAGCCAGGATTGTGTTCGGCACCTTCCCAAATAGTGCTGAATTGCCCACAGAAAAGCTTTTTGGGTTTATAAAAAGCCAAAATGAGGGCATGCAGGCGATCAACTGGAGAGTGATCAGGAGAGAGGCGAAAGGCTCTTCGGCCTTTTTCACGTTCTCTATGGACCACTCTTCAGTTGAGAAGCTCAAGCGGGTTGGCTTTAAGGTCAACTATAAGTTTGGGACTGTACAATTGCATCCCAAGGGTGGTCAGAGCGGAGCTAAGCCGGCTTCTGTCGGCGGGACCCAAGTGGTGAAGCCTGTAGAAGCTACGGTAGCGGCACCTGTAGCTAAGACCACCGGGGTGACCGCCCTCTCCAGGAGACAGGTGAGGAGAAGGCGGGAAAGGGAGAGGAAGGCGTCAGGGGTCCGCGGGGGAAGGCCTCACAAGGACTCCCCCCGTGCAAGCCACTGGTTAGGCCTGGAGGCTCTCAGGCAGCGGGGGCCAGCAGAACGGCGATGGAGGACACTGGTCAGCCATCGGCCGGACAAAGAATGCATGCGGGTGGTAGCGGTGCTGAAAAGGAGGCTGAGCAGGGCCTTCAGAAGGGGCCTTCGGTAAAGTGAAGGCACACATCGCCTGCCTGCAGATAAACCTGCATCATGCAAAGGCGTCTTCGGACGTCCTTTGTCGCAGGTTTATCTGCCAAAACATTGGCATGGCTCTAATCCAGGAGCCATGGGTGATTGGTAACCAGATTAGAGGTATACCAAATCAAGTGGGTAAGTTAGTTTATCATAACGGAACTCAGAGTCCAAGAGCGGCTGTGTTGGCCAGTTCGCAAATTCATTTTATTCCCATTTCAGAGTTCATCTCCAGGGACTTGGTTGCAGTAATGGTGGAGGTTCTGGGTGAAAGAGGCAAACAGGAGGCTATAATGGCCTCCGCCTACTTTCCTGGAGACTCAGAGTTAATACCTCCACTTGAAGTTAGGCGGCTCATAGCTCATTGCAAACGCAATGGGCTGGCCTACCTGATAGGATGCGATGCAAACGCGCACCACACGGTGTGGGGTAGCACGGACATCAATAACAGGGGTGAGTACCTTTTTGAATTTCTGATCTCAAATAATGTAGACATTGTCAATAGGGGAAGAAAACCTACTTTTATAAATGCGATTAGGCAAGAGGTCCTAGATCTGACACTTGCTAGTCCGCATTTTAGCGACTTGATCAAAAACTGGCATGTGTCTGAAGAGGCCTCATTATCGGATCACTTGCACATCAGATTCGATTTGGCGGCTGAGACCATGCAGCGGCAGGAAATCAGAATTCCAAAATTGACCGACTGGGACTCTTATAGAGTCTCACTCGAATCAGAAATGCCCTCGGTTGTGGGGAACATAGAGTCTTCAGAGGGTTTGGAGATCTGTTCAAACCAGCTGCATAATTCTATACACTTGGCTTACGAGAACAGCTGCCCAGTTAAGCGAAGAGAGTCCACAAAGATGGTCCCTTGGTGGAACGGGACGCTGGGTAAACTGAGGAAAAAATCGAGAAGATTATTTAACAAGGCTAAACGCACCGGTGAATGGGGCGAGTATAAGATGGCCTTGACGGAATATAATCTCGAACTAAGGAGATCCAAAAGGGCTACCTGGAGGAATTTCTGTGAGGGAATCAATGAATTGCCCTCTGCAGCTCGTCTCCAGAAAGTCCTTTCCAGGGATCATTCAAATGGTTTAGGACTTCTCCAGAAGCAAGATGGGGGGTTCACTGAAAACCGGAAGGAAACCTTAGAGGTACTGTTAGAGACCCACTTTCCGGATTCAGTAGTGGTAGGAGCCCAAGAGTACTCATATGATCCTTCGAGTGAGGTGGCCTATTCGCCTCACAGTAGGATCTGGAGTCTCTCTGGGAAAATTTTCACACCCAGCAAGGTTCGATGGGCTATTGGGTCTTTCAAACCTTTCAAATCCGCTGGAGGGGATGGTATCTTTCCAGCTTCACTTCAAAAAGGTATTGAGGAAATACTCCCCAGCTTGATCCAGATGTTTCGGGCAAGTTATGCTTTTAACTATATTCCGAAACTGTGGAGGAAAGTAAATGTGGTCTTTATACCAAAGGGCGGGGGTCGTCCAGACACCCAGGCCAGGGCATATCGGCCAATTAGCCTCACATCGTTTCTTTTGAAGACGATGGAAAAAATCCTGGACTATCAAATAAGAAGTGAGGTCCTTGGAAAGAATCCGCTGCATCGGGACCAGTTTGCGTATCAAACTGGTAAATCCACGGTTATGGCCCTTAGCGGGCTAGTCACGAGGATTGAAAAAGCAGTGACATATAAAGAAATTGCCCTTTGTGTCTTTGTGGACATTGAGGGGGCGTTTGATAATACCTCCTATGGATCTATAGAGAGGGCAACAATGGGAAAAAGGGTTCCACTTTCCACAATTAAAGGATCCGTTCCATGCTGGAACATCGTGAGATTACTGCCAGACTAGGTGGCGAATCAGTAACCATCAAGGCCGTAAAGGGCTGTCCCCAAGGAGGCGTATTATCTCCTCTTTTGTGGTCATTGATTATTGACAGACTACTGGTCCTTCTGAGTAGCCATGGGTTTGATGTCCAGGGCTATGCGGATGATGTGGCTATCATAATCAGAGGCAAGTTTGATGAGGTCATTTCTGATCGCATGCAAAATGCACTCAATATAATATGGCAGTGGTGTTACCAGGAAGGACTCAGTGTCAATCCAAGCAAAACTGTCATTGTTCCTTTTACGAGGAGGACAAAGCTTGCGCTTACAGCTCCCTCGTTAAACGGTACTACTGTTCCTTTTTCCAGCGAGGTTAAATATCTAGGGGTTATCCTAGATCAAAGACTGAACTGGAACCAACATTTGTTGAAAGTTCAAAATAGAGCCATTAAGGCTCTCTGGGCCTGTCAAAGACTCTATGGGCGTACTTGGGGACTACAACCAAAAATGATCTACTGGTCATTTCTTACAATCATTAGGCCTATGGTCACCTACGCATCGGTTGTATGGTGGCCTAAAACTGAGCAGAAGACAACGCAAACCTTATTGAATAAGGTTCAGCGTGTAGCCTGCATCGGTGTTACGGGCTCAATGAAGTCATGTCCAACCGCGGGGGTGGAGACACTTCTAGGACTGACACCGTTACACCTGCATATTAAAAAGGACGCTGCAAGTATGGCCCTGAAAATGCAGGCGGAAGGAAATATCAAGCCAGGCAATATGGTGGGTCATATGGAAATCCTTAAGGAATTTCAGACAGACCCTACCATAGGAATGCCTTCCGACTGTATGCCAGCTAAACTGGACTTCCACAAACCATTCTGTGTTAGGTTACCTGACCGGGATGTGTGGAGGGCAGGTGGACCATCATTTGAGCTAGGGTCCATGGTATGGTTTACAGATGGATCAAAAACGGAAGATGGGGCGGGGATAGGAATACACGGGAGTGGCACTACCCTCTCGAAGTCCTTGGGTACCAATGCCACCGTTTTTCAAGCAGAAGTACATGCTATAGAACCTTGCGCTAGGATAGGCATAGCAAAAGGCCTAAACGATGCAAAGATTTATATTGTATCAGACAGCCAATCAGCCTTAAAAGCTCTTAGGTCTTGTACCGTTGAGTCAAGGCTGGTATGGGATTGTCTGAAGGTTATTAAACATCTGGCAGGCTCAAATAAGGTAACACTTATGTGGGTGCCAGGTCATACTGGAATCGAAGGAAACGAGGCAGCTGATGGCCTCGCCCGTGAGGGTTCTGCCTCTCCATTTTTTGGACCAGAACCCTTCTGCGGTGTCACTAAGGGACACCTTAGAGCAGCGGTAAAACGCTGGGAGGATGTTCAAAAGTCCTCCTACTGGCGCAGAATTCCAGGTTTACGGCAGGCGAAGAAATGTATATCACCTTCGTCTGTCAGGGTTAAGGAGTGTCTTGAACTTAGGAAACCTGAGTTGAGGCTGCTTACTGGCTTCCTCACAGGTCATGTCCCCTTAAGGTATCACCTTAAGAAGATAGGCCTAAGTACGACAGATGGATGCCGCTTCTGCGGTCTGGAAGCGGAATCAGCGGAACATGTTCTGTGCCATTGCCCAGCCATTTTCCAGCAAAGACTGCAACATCTAGGAGGGAGAACAATGAGTCCGGATAGTATGTATCTTGTACCGGCCAGTAGTATTGTCAGATTCATTAAGAGCCTGAATATTGACTGGACGGATAATTAAGTAGGGTCCAGCACAATAGATCTTTTAGGTCGCGGTGCGAGGTGGCTTATCGCCCACATGGCCCTCCAGTAAATAATAATAATAATAACCACACCAATAGAAAATTTGGAGATTTTTTATTACAAAAACCAAAATTCCTTCAGGTGCGGGGATCGAATTCGAGACCTCTATGGTTTTAATCTGCTCTCTTATGGTAAGAGATCAGATTAAAACCATAGAGGTTCGAGTTCGATCCTCGCACCTGAAGGAATTTTGGTTTTGTAATAAAAATCTCCAAATTTTCTATTTGGGTGGTTGCTATTATGCCTTTTTAATTAAAAAAAGTTAATTTTTATTTACCAAATGAGCAGAAATTAAAAAAAAAATTTTTTTTTTTTTTCATCAAAAATCGCAAAAAATTTTTGTCATTTTAACAGGCGAACAGAAATTACAAGAAGGTAGAAATGTCAGCAATATGACTTTATTTTGTATGTTCAAGTGTCACATAATTTGAAGTGACACGCTTTGATACAAAATAATGTCACGTTGCTGACAATAATGTTGTTTTTTAAATTCTGTTCGCCTATTTTTTCACCAGTCCGAATTTATCAGTATTTAAACAACTGAGTGAAAATGATATGTAGATGAGTGGTAAGATGAGGGAGTGTTGTGCGAAAGGTTTGGAGTTCGATTCTGAAGCTTCCCACTTTATTTTTTTTTTTTTTTTTAAGCAAAAATAAAACTTAGATTTTTTTTTTATTTACGCGAATTTATTCGAATTTTACCAATTTTTTTTTGCAGCGATCTCGAGATCCCGATAATCTTTACGAATTATCTCCAATTTTTTTCATCTAAAAATATATCTTTCGTTTGCTTTGCTTGGGACTCGAACTCGAACTCCAGACCTTCGTCACTCCAATCCATCACCTTACTACCTCCGCTACCACATCACATACAAGTTACTATAAATTTGTTTGTTTTATGATAAAAATAAAAAAAAGAACAATGGCTTTGTTTATTTTATCTCAGAAACGAACCCTTCTTTGTTAAAATCAGTTAAAAGTTTTGATTCTGCTCGCCTGGTACAATTGACAAATTATTTTGGCGTAATTGGAAGAAATTTTTCAGTTTTTTTAAATTCTTTATGTCGAAGACAGACGAACAAAATTAGTGACAACCTTTAAAAAAAAAATTCAATTCTATCATCATCATTAAGATCGAATTCGGTACCTTGCTTTCTAGAACATTTCAGGCTACTACTCGGTCATCACATGTTATGTTACATTGAATAAATTATTACAACAGCAATATTTGTACTTACCCCATATCGCCATTTCTCAAATTAATTCGAAATAAACACACAATTAGAGTATATTAATGAGCTTAGGGTTGAAGTTATTTATAATGGTTCTAAGGACGTGTCCGATTTCTGTGCGAAATAATTGTTTTGTGATAAATTAATGTTAAACTGTATGCAATCAAATTATCATAGCACCGGTGTGTTATAATTTTGACATGTCCGTAATAATTCTTGTTTATGTGCCGGTGAAGTAAATAAAATAAGTTTTATATAATTTAATTGAATTTTTATAATATAATAAGTTACAAACTGTGTGTCCACAAACTATGGATCTTGATATGTTCATTGCTGCACCTACAATTCTATAACTAGTCCCACTTGCCAGCCACAGCAAAAATATCATTAGTTCCATTTCCGGTCCCCAACCATGGTTTTTATTGGGCAAGAATTTGCTAATAGCGATGAAAGTGTTAGACGATATCGTTAAATGCATTCTTATCACAGGATGATTATAACCAAGTATTGAATTAACAATACTGTTTGTTGAGGGAATTGTGTAGATTATTGGTCGCTGCAAAGAATGAATTTTGTTAATATTTATAAATACTAGAGAGCAATACATAACATACATACCTGTGAGTTTAAATGTATCATACCTGGTGGCAAAGATGTCAACATAAAAATAAAAATTATTAAGTAATAACAAATTGAAATTATGTAAAATCATATACTTATCTTGTAAAAGAGTAATTTCGCAAAAACATTGTCAATTTTCTATTGGTTATCAAAAATTATATATTTTTTGTTTACCAATTCAATGACAGTAGCATTTATGATGCCTGTTTGTAAATTCTCTGTCTTTAACAATAATTATTTTGTAATAGATTAACGCGTTAGCTTTTGTGTCACGTAACAGAATGCGCTCGATTCAGTAAAGTGCATTAATTAAATAATTTGAATTTAGTTAAACTCGCGCCTAATTTAGTGGTTGTATTTTGTTAACCCAGGGCAACCCAAAATTCCGCGAATGAGTCTGCGAAATATTGAAAAATCGCTCTCTTTTCCTGCGACTTTCGAGCGATCAAGATCTATTAAAGGCGATATCAGAAATATAAAGCGATTTTGGAGAAAAGGCGATTTAAACCATTTAATACGTGAGTTAGCGAAAATTCTTACTTTTACAAGTTAAGATCAATTAAAATATATATATATATATATATATATATATATATATATATATATATATATATATATATATATATATATATATATATATATATATATATATATATATATATATATATTTAAACATTAATAAATTATAAAATAAATTGAATTATATAAATTTACAATTTTTATTTGATTTTTAAATTGTGAATATTAAAATTAATTTGCGAAAATGTTCATGGTCCTTTGAGCCGGATGTAGCTGGCATCCGTAATATTAATAGTTATTTTGTTTGAACTTTGGCCTACTACTTCAAGATATTGTTGAAACTAAATATTTTGAGACAAAAGGCAAACTTAAGCAAGTAGAGTTAAGGGTTACAAGAAAAGAACAACACGATGAGTTCGATACCAGCTTTCAACAACTTGTATCCAATCAAACATCATTTTTAAACGAAATGGCTAATTTGAACAATAAAGGAGAGAGCGATGTCCGATTACCACGTGTGAATGTTCCGGTCTTTTCCGGGACTTATTCTGAATTTACTTCTTTCCGCGATTTATTTGAAGCTTCTATTAACAGCAATCCCAAGATTTCGAAAGTACACAAATTTCAATATCTTAAAGGACTGTTGAAAGGTGAAGCAGCCGCATTGGTGCGCCACATTTCCATCACCGAAGCAAATTACGATGAGGCGTGGGAAATAATCAAGAATCGCTACGACAAAAAGAAGCAGGTGACAAAAATGCTGTTGAAACAATTTATGGACCAACCATCAATTACTCAGGCTTCAGCAAAGTCTCTTCACCATATGCGTGATGTATCTGATGAAGTGTTACGAGGGCTTAAGGTCTTGGGTGACAAGGCGGAGTTACGCGACCCATGGTTGATCCACATCCTAGTTAACAAGCTTGATCAAACCACCAAACACGATTGGGCCCAACACAGCTTCGGAATCGAATTCCCAACCATCTCAGAGTTTTTCAACTTTCTAGAAAAACAAAGTGATACTTTGGAAAGTTGTGAGATTACAAAGCGTAGTACCTATCGGCAAGTAGCGTCTCCCAACCTCAAAGTGATACATGCAGATACCCAATCAATAAGTTGTCTGAAATGCGGTCAAAACCACTATTTACGCAATTGTGAAAATTTTCTGTGCCTTTCGATAAACGACAGGAGAAATTTCGTAGCCGATAATAAACTGTGTTTCATATGCCTGTTTAAAAATCATCTATCACAAGCTTGTCGTTCGAAATTTAGATGTGGCATATGTCGAGCGAAACATCACACAACTTTACATCAAGATGCTCGAAAAACTCCAGAGAACACTACTTTATGCACGGAAATCGTTCCAACTTCTTCAAAGAAACCAGAGGCAAACGCTGAATCTTTAGATGTCGCCCATGCACATGTCACATCTACTAAGAGGTTTGCTGCGCTGTTGCCGACAGCTGTTATTAGGGTGTTAGACTCTTCAAATCAATTCCAGCGATGCCGGGTATTGTTGGATTCTGGAGCGCAGGCGTCCTTCATGTCTGAATCGTGTGCTCAAAGACTGGCATTGCCTCGGAAGAATGCGAAAATTGTGATAAAAGGTCTTACACCTGGCACTGAAACGACCAGAGGTTCAATAACAATTAAGGCAGTGTCCTTATATTCAAATGTAGAAGCGCTAACCCTAGATGTTTTAATTCTTTCAAAATTAACAAACTCGTTACCTTCTTGTGAAATAAATACTTCTAATTTTGTGAAAATGAAAGGGTTACAATTGGCAGATCCACACTTCAATAAATCTGGAATGGTCGATATTATCATTGGAGCAGATTATTTCTTCAAGATACTACGTGAAGGTCGTCTAGAAAATTTAGAAGATGATTTAACGGCACAAAATTCCATGTTCGGCTGGATAATAGCAGGTGAAGCCAAGAAAACACAAAATCCAGACACAAGCTTTAACTTCCATGTTGGTCTAAATGTTGATGAGACAATCCGAAAATTTTGGGAAATGGAGGAACTTCCTAGCTGCAATCCATTCTCCAAAGAAGAAAGTGAATGTGAGGAACACTTCAAACGAAATTTAGTACGACATAGTTCTGGCAGATATATTGTGAAACTACCGCTCAAAGAATCGAACACAACACTGGGAAATTCAGTAAACATTGCGAAAAAACGATTCTTCAACTTAGAAAATAAATTAAAACGCGAACCTAAATTGAAATCGGAATATGTAAAGATTATGCGGGAATACATGACATTAGGACATTTATGTGAGATTCCCAGGGACACTACAACATCTCCAGTGGAGAACAATTATTATTTGCCACACCACGCCGTTGCAAAGGAGGAAAGTACCACTACAAAATTGCGCGTTGTGTTCGATGGTTCCTGCAAGACTACCAACGGCAATTCCATAAATGACATAATTATGGTCGGTCCAACCATACAACCAACCCTGTGGACTATATTATTGAAATTCCGATACAATAGAATTGCGATGACGGCGGACATAAAAAAAATGTACAGGCAAGTTATGGTGTCTGAAGATGATCACAAATATCAGCAAATCCTGTGGCGAGAAAATGAAAATGAACCTTTGAAATCATATAAACTAACCACTGTAACATTTGGAATGGCTAGCTCAGCATTTTTAGCAACACGATCTCTACAGCAAACTGCGTTTGATTTCCAAGAAGAATATTCACTAATTGCTGATGAAATTTTCTTTAATTTTTATATAGATGATTACCTATCTGGCGCGAATACCGTCAAAGAAGCCCGACATACCAAAGAAAAATTAGAATACGTTTTAAAACAAAGAAGATTCAATTTGCGGAAATGGCAATCAAATGTGCATGAGTTGAGGGACCAAACAAACGAAGATTACAAAGCAATGGTTCCCATTGAAGAAACGAATTCATCTACCAAAACCTTAGGCCTTCAATGGAATTCGAAAGATGATTCATTATCGTTCAAGGTAAACCTGCCAAAAGAAATAACACCGACAAAGCGCACGCTAATATCAAATGCGTCGAAGATTTTTGATCCCCTAGGACTTCTATCACCATCCATCATAATAGCCAAAATCCTGTATCAGCAATTATGGCTAAGGAAATTAGACTGGGACGAAGAGCTACCCAATGATACAGCAATTTTGTGGAGACAATTAAGGGACGAACTTCCCCTTTTGGAGCAGCTCAAAATATCGCGATACGCCAAAGGAAACGAGATGCAGATTCATGGGTTTTGTGATGCCAGCGAACGGGCTTGTTTGTTTGTTTCTTGATTTATTTTTTACCGTCCTACCTTACGCCTGGAGTAGCCAAATCGAGGACGGGCGGCTACAGATCCGTCTTTGAAAACCACCTGCACATTGCATTGCTTCATGCCAAACCGTAGTGCTGACATGAAAGGTGGGTCGGCCCATGGATTCTGCACTCTCAACAGGGGGTCATAGATGTGTTCATCTGCATCACCGATCGCAATCAGATGATGAAAAATCCCTTTTGCATCCCGCCCCTATAGGGATTCGAACCCGGTACCTCCCGATCCAACCGCCACAGCTTTAACCACTGCGCCGTTTGCTCGGTTCGAACGGGCTTATGCAGCTGTGATTTATAGCCGATTTAAAAACGAGCAAGGAGAAATGCAAGCGGAACTCATAGCATCAAAAACCAAAGTGGCACTGATAAAACAAGTTTCGTTACCTCGATTGGAATTATGTGGTGCACATCTGCTGTCCAAATTGATATTAGAAGTTAAGAAAACTTTACCGAAAGACGTTCCTGTATACGGTTGGACAGACTCGATATTGTCTTGGCATGGTTATCCGCTCATCCAACCAAATGAAAAACTTTTGTAGCCAATCGCGTTTCTCAAGTCCAACAGTTGTTACCTAGGAATCATTGGAATCACATCAAATCCCAAAATAATCCAGCTGACTATGCTTCAAGGGGAATACTGCCATCAAAGCTCTTGTCACTAAGTCAGTAGTAGCATGGACCATCGTGGTTAATTCAGCCAGAACAGTTATGGCCAATTGCGAAAAATGACGTGTTTTATGGCGATACAATTTGCGAAATGAAGCAGAAACAGTCGATATCATATGTCCACACACAACTACATCAAAAAGACAATGAAATATACGAGACAGTATTGAGTTATACGTTTTGCTTCAATAAAGCTATAAGAATTTTAAGTTTCATTCACAGATTTATTGAAAATGCGAGAAAGAAGAAGGGAACATGTCAAAGTAATGGAATAACTTTGAATGAAATGTCTTCAGCCACAAAAGGTCTTATCAGATGGGTACAGCATAAAGAGTACGCTAGAGAAATTCTGATGATCACCAAAAAACAGACGATACCCAGACACCATCCGCTATCATCACTCGCACCGTTTTTAGATGCTGAATTGCTGATGGTTTATTACGTGTCGGCGGCAGACTAAGCAACTCAATAAATATGTACGACTACAAATACCCCATCATTCTGCCTAATTCCCATATCGTAACCAGAATGATAATTTCATCCTTCCATTTAAAATACCTCCATCCAGGTCCAACCCATACGTTCCATCTTATACGGCAAACCTATTGGATCGTAAAAGGCAGAGCAGTTGTGTGCAATATAGTTCGAAAATGTATCCAGTGCTTCAGAGATCGAGCGAAAACTACCAAACAGCTTATGGGCGACTTACCTTCGGTCCGAGTAACTCCAGCACGGCCATTTGCTAACTGTGGAATAGATTATGCTGGACCCATCGTCTTAGCCAGCAAAAGAGGTCGTGAGGCAAAACTAGTCAAAGGATACATTTCAATATTCGTATGTATGATCACTAAGGCGATACATATAGAAGCGGTCACGGAGCTAACCACGGATGCATTCATCGCGGCATTGAAAAGATTCTCTGCAAGAAGAAACGCTCCAAGCAACATATACTCGGATAATGGCACGAATTTTGTTGGAGCCAACAGAAGACTGAAAGAGGTATATAAATTTACTAGTTCTAAGATTAATAATTCCGTTATTACAGAATTTTGCGCTCATAATGAGATAACTTGGCATCATATACCTCCTTCTGCTCCGCATTTCGGTGGATTGTGGGAATCCGCGGTGAAGTCAGTTAAAAGTTAAAACCCACCTAAATCGAGTTACTGGTTACTGATGTCATCTTACCTTCGAAGAAATGAGTACGTTATTGTGTCAAATCGAGGGAATATTAAACTCACGACCACTTTGCGTTATATCGGAAGATGACGAGTCGTTTGATGCATTAACACCGGCCCATTTCTTGACGGGATCATTTTTATCATCCGTACCTGAGAATGATCTAGGAGACATCGCTACGTCCCGTTTATCTAGATGGCAACAAGTTGAACATAGAGCACAAAGTTTCTGGAAGCGATTTCAGCAGGACTATCTCAATAATCTGTGGTGATATATTCCTAAATAAATCCTATCCAAAAATTATTTGTTCAGATTCGTATTGTCAACAAGTGAGTAAACAAATAGAAGCAATCATAGAGTTCAATAAAATATGGAACGCTTACATTCTGCCCTAAACGCAGTGTTCATAAAAACATAGCTTTTTTACCCAACAAACATTTTGTTTGAAAATAAAATGTCAGTTGAAAATAGATATTCGAAATATGCGGTTCATTACTATATGTACTAAAAGTAAATATAAATATAGTATGAACGATATGCATATTTAAAGGTTATAACGTTCTTTTAAAAAATACATTAAATAAATATTATAAATAATAAAGATTTATTTAAATAAATAAAATTTATGGTGTGTTTTAATAATCAAGTGAATAGTTAATTAATTCCCCATAACTGGTGACCCCAAAGATCAAAAAACGCAACCAACCAAAGAACAAGCAGAACAACTGCATAATAACCAGCAATCAGCAAAACCGTATTAACCAGCAATACAGCACAACAATCAGCAAAGCCGTTAACCAGCAATACAGCATAACAACCAGCGAAGCCGTTAACCAGCAATACAGCACAATAATCAGCAAAGCCGTTAACCAGCAATACAGCACAACAATCAGCAAAGCCGTAAGTGCCGTGACTACATACGGTCCCCTAAATTTAGGAAGAAGCTTCTGGTTTATGCCTGCGTCCGTTACTACATTTCGAATTAATACTATGTCCCCTTTTTGATAATTATGAGTAGGCTTTCGCTTAGCGTCAAATAAGTCCTTATTCTTCAATTGATTCTTAGTTGTATTTTCTACTACTTGTTCCCGAATTTGACTTAGATCTCTATTTTCATCGTTTAATACTTGTATGAACTGACTGAGTATATCATTCTCTCGCGTCTGATTAGCACCAAAAAGGGCTACTGAAGGTGTAGTATTAATAGTGCGGTTAACTGTGTTATTGAATGCAAATTCAGCATCAACAAGAGACGAATCCCAATTTTTATTATTTTCCATATCGATCAACTTGGCGAGCATAGGCACTAAAGTACGGTTCATCCGCTCTACCTGACCGTTCGACTGTGGCGAATTAGTGGCATTCTTTACGAATTTGATACCGAGAGAATTCATGAACATTTGAAATTGATTGGAGGTGAAACACGATCCCCTATCTGAGATCACACGGATTGGGACACTGAATTGAACAAAATACTGTTTTAAGCATTTTATAACTTCGGAGGTTTTAGTAGTCTTGGTAGGGAAAAATCGTACAAATTTGGTAAAGCCATCAACTATTACCAAAACATATTTATATTTACGATTAGTTACTTCGAAAGGACCGAGATGATCTATGTGGACCGTATGAAATGGTTTGTCGTACTTCCCAAATATATTTAGGAACCCTTCCTTTTTGCCTTCCTTAGGATGAAATACCAAACACTTTAGGCAAGCCTTGATAAAGCTCGTTACCTTGTCTTTCATATTAGGAAACCAGTAGGTTCTTCGTATCAATTCCACAGTTTTACCGACACCAACATGACCGATCTCGTGACTCTGTCGCATCACACTAATTTCAAGTACCTCAGGTACATAAAACAAAAGTTTGTTGTTTTCCTTGCGGTATAATAAATTATCTCGAACTGTAAACAATTCGATTTCGTGTCCCGGCTTAATTTTTGACATTATTTTCTTTACCTTTTCATCAGTAAGCTGATACATCGCCAGCGTCTGAGAAAACGTACATTCCGTGATAGACAACAATCCTGGGGCCCGACTCAGAGCATCTACATGACGCATTTGTCTATTATTCCTATGAACAATCACATAATCGTAGTTTTCTAGCAAGAGCGACCAACGCATTATTCTACTATTCGAATCTTTTTTTTCCAATGTTTGTTTTAAGGAATTACAGTCAGTAACTATCTTAAATGAAATTCCATGAACATAGACATGAAATCTCTGCAGAGCATATACTATAGCAAGGGCCTCCAGCTCAAATGAATGATAGCGGCTCTCTGCCTCGGTAGTACGTTTGCTAAAATACGAAACTGGATGAAAGTGTCCATCTTGTTGTCTTTGTAGCAAAATTGCTCCAAACCCAATTTTGCTAGCATCCGTATGGAGTTCAGTCTCACTGAGAGAATTATAATATGCCAGAATTGGAGCTATTGTTAACTTTGACTTCAATTCGTTAAATGCATTTATTTCGGTATCCTCAAGTTTAAATACAGCGTCCTTCCTTAATAAATCATATAGAGGTTTGGCATTTAGGGAAAAATCCCGAACAAATTTGCGGAAGAAACTAGACAACCCTATAAATCGGTGTAGCTCGTGTACATTTTTCGGTACAGGATAATCTCTAATGGCCTCTATATGTTGAGATGAAGGTTTTATTCCAGTAGGACTAATTTCGTATCCCAAATAATCTAACTTGGCTTTAAAAAAATGGCACTTTGACGGGTTGATTTCGAGACAATTCTTGCGGATCAGAAGAAGAGCGGCTTCTAATAGTTTAAAATGGCTCTCGATGGAATCAGAAGCCATCAAAATGTCGTCTATATAAATTGTGATATCTCCAGACTCGATAAAGTCCCTGAAAATTTCGGAAACATAACGCTGAAAAACAGCCGGCGCGTTACTCAACCCGAATGGAGTTTTCACAAATTCAAATTGTCCGTCTGGGGTCACAAACGAGGTATACTTTATTGAATTTTCTTCAATCGGTATGTGGTGGAAACCACTTTTGAGGTCAATTAAACTAAAAACTGATTTTCCCTTAAGCCTATCTAGACAATCGTCTATTCGTGGGAGAGGAAATCTATCTTTTACAGTGATTTTATTAAGTTGTCGGTAATCTACGCAAAGACGATGTGAGCCATCCTTCTTATCGACTAAAACAACTCGACTGGCGTAGTCACTGTTACTTCTCCGTACTACTCCACGACTCAACAAATCGGCAACAATGTCTTTGATTGTCTGTCTTTCTTTGACAGACATGCGACGGGGAGTGACATATATGGGGTGATCCACCTTTAAACAAATTTTCAATTGATGTTGCACATCAGGTATTGACGCTCTTGGCGTCGAAGAATGTTCGTTTAATACATCCCTCAATCTCCTTTCAATAAGGAAATCTTCTGACACTGATTCAAAATATGGACCTATGTTATATGGTGTCTCTTCTAACGAGTCGTCAAACTCGATACTCAATATCTCATCGAAAAGAACTGCCCGATTCTTTTCCTTAACTTCACTGTTTTGTACTATTTCTACACTACACAATGCGGAGCTGTCTACACAATCCCTTTCATGGTTACTTTTAATCATAAAACTCACCTCGGAGTGTAATAAAAATTCCCGGCCAATCAAGCAATCGTGCGACATCGTATCCTCCGGAACAGCGTAGAATCTAACAAAATAAAAATTAGAATTAATATAACATTTAATATTAGCTATGCCAAAAAAACTTAATTTCGATTTATTTATTCCTATAAAATTGTCATCTTCGGGTTCCTTGAGTTCTACCTGTGGCAGTAGACTCCTTTTAATTAAGTTAATCGGACTTCCAGTGTCAATTACTGCTTTAACAGTTTGTGGTTCGCTGTCTTCTAAATTAAGTTGAACGTCAATCAAAATTTCGGTTGATTTACTTATTAACCCAATTTGTTGCTCGGTTTTAGTCAATGCATCACATGGTTGATTATATGTGTGATTAACTCCACACTTCAAACAACGTGGACGACGCTGAGGTTTCGTACATTTATTGGATACATGTCCCAATTCATTACAATTGTAACATCTCATCCGAGATTGATGATTGATGGACGTTGTATTATTTGATGTTTGGTTCTCATGTTTTGTTGAGTTACCATCGAATTTTTGTGACTTATCCTTTTGCTGATTCGATGATACTGGTACGGTGGTAAGTCGGCGATAATTCGAAAATCCATCATGTTCACGAAGAACGTGAAGTAGGTCATCCGCGTTAACGAAACGGCTCAACGATAGTATCCTAGACATCTGAGGATTATTAAGACCTGATATAACGTATTTTATTATTGATGAATCCTGCATATTTCCCGATCTTGCTAAATGTCTAATTTCATAGAAATACTGCTCATAAGACTCGTTCGCCTGTTTGTACCTTGTCGATAGTTTTGAGTGAAGGTCGGCTTCATCCAAATAGGAACCGAATGATTTCAACAGACACGTTGAAAAATCCTCGAATGTTTCGACGTTGGTATCAAGGTCGTAAAACCAGGCTTTAGCAGAGCCTGACAAACGTAGAGTTGCATAATGTAGCGCTTCCTTCCCTGACCAATTGTACATTTTCATCAGATGACGAATTCGTTTCAGCCATTGCGTAACATTTAGACTGTTCCTGGCTCCAGGGTTGAATTCCGGCACAATACTTTCTACCTCCGTTGGATATAAATAATGTGGTTGCTGCAATTGTGTTCGTGCAGCTAACGTAGGACCTGTCTGTTGTTCATTCCGGACATTTTGCACCGAAATTAGTTCAGGTTGTTGTTGCAAAATTCTATACTGTGTGTCTAAACAATTTGCCTGATACGGTGGCATACTATTAGGAACACAATTTTGGTTAGGCGTGTAATTTTGGTTAGACGCGTAGTTTTGATTATTCCACGCAGGTATCGGCATCAAATATGGATTATGATGTGTAATCGGCACATGTTGGTTATTGCAAGTGAGGTTATGTTGAACATCATTTCCAACGAAATTTGTAACTCTCGCTGACATTATTGGGGCACTCGCGCTTACCATAAATTGTGAGTACGGCATATTCACATTTGAAAACGATGACGGCAACTTATCACTTTGCAATAATGGGGTCTGCGATGTTCTGTACGTCGACGGTGTACTCATCATCGATTGCTGTTGCTGCATATAATTTGTCGGATTTCCATTAGCGGTGGAAATATTACACGGATTGATATGCGGCAAGAAATGTTGCAATTCGCGAATTTGAGTTACCGATCCCACAGTAGTCGGTGATGGGAGCTCATCATCAAAAAGCCTTCTCGGATACACGTTTGTTACATCATGTATTTCCCCCGTAAAACTCATTTTTAATTACTTTTTTTTTTTAAATGATCCCACTTCTGATTATGTAGGGAAATAACTGTACCCGATGGCCTCAAATTAAATAAAAATACTTTAAAACTATTTCGATGTTTACTGATTACTTTATTTTTCACTTTTTCTATAAATTGCAACCATTGCACTTCGCTGTTCACATTTCTCTGTTCTCAAACTTTTCTTTCTTCTTTCTTTTACATTTTTCTCTATCGTTTAAAACATAAACTAATAATAATAATTTCATACTGATAGCGAATGCCATCTATGTACAGACATAAGAAATACAATATTTTAAATTTAAATTCAAACTTATTCGTTAATTAACTTAAACTACTACATTAGTTTTTTTTTTTTTTTTGGTTTTAATCTTTGCAATCTGTTCTGGGGCTCAAGGCGCTCCCGAATCTTTCGCAGTTTCACCTGCACATTGCATTGCTTTATGCGAACCTATAGTGCTGACATGAAAGGTGGGTCGGCCCATGGATTCTGCACTCTCAACAGTAGGTCATAGATGTGTTCATCTTCATCTTCGATCGTAATAACTTGATGAAAAATCCCTTTTGCATCCCGCCCCTATCGGGATTCGAACCCGGTACCTCCCGTTATTTTAATTAATACCCCTATTATGGTTCTCACGTCTCACCTCACCGACGAGTCGCCGTCACTCGAAAAGTCGTGTGAGTCCAATTTTGGTATTATGGTTCTCACATTAATTTTGGTGAGAGTTGTGCGCGGTTGATCTTATTGGTTTTGTTAATTATGACCATTTCCATTCGTTTTGAAGTTTGCTAGCCCACTAGCACAGTAGTTTTATATTTTTTGACATATAGTTAGCAGTCTTTTGTACACACATTTACATTTATTGTGATTAATTTTGTAATTTTATGAGTGTGCAAATAGCAAAATACAATGTGGATTGGTTTTTCTGTGGCGAATGAAACTGGAGGAAACAAAAATGTTTGACTACTTACATACGTATTTTGTTGTTAACATGTACAATAAAAATATTTTAAAATGTTTTTTTTTTGTAAAAAAGAAAATTGATTTTTATTCAATATTTAATTAGGAAATATTAATTAAAATATGTATTTTGCCTGTAAAAAAAACTGTAGAGTTTTTTATTCCATTATTTCTTTATTCTTTACAAAAAATTGCACTAGTCACCGAGAAATATTAGGTGAGCAATTTTGACATTACTCCCACTCACGGCGTGAACCATAATACCAAAATTTGATTTGGGTGACTTGAAGTCGCCAAGTGACTCTTAGGTGAGAACCATAATAGGGGCATTAGTTTTTAATAAGTTATTGAAAAATTTTGAAACAAAATGCTATCAACAAAAGTTAGTAGCAAAACGTTTTTAACATATCGAGAAATGAATTAACATGTTAAATTCAAGTTTTTCACAAATGTTGATAATTGACGTAGTTAACATGTTTTCGGAAAATTTTTTAAAATATCTAACAACAAATTTTGTTAACAATGTTATCCCCGGTGTAAAGCTGATTTAACGTTTTAGCATTGTGAATGCACTGCAAGTTTGATTTTAATTAGCAAGAATACTGGCTAAACGAATTAAAAATTTAAAAATGGATTTTTTGTATGAAAAATTGGAAACAATCTTAATTCATTTTGAAAAAATAAAATCTGAATGATTGGTAATTTTTTGAAAAAAACCCTTATTTATTTCATTTTATCTTAAATCATTCACAAAATGCTTCAATACATATTTTTAACAAATTTAAAATTAGTTTTTTTAAAATGAATTAACAAAGGCATAGTTTATTTTATTGTTTAACGCATTTTTGATCACATTTTTAATTCAGAAAATCGCCTTAATTCGTGTAACCAGAATACTGATAGTGATAATATTTTGTAGTGATTTCTGAGCCCGACGAAGATAATGATTAAGTATGTATCATTAACTTCTGATTAGATAGGTAATTTGGTACGCACAGTTAATATAATTATATTTTATTGATAATTTGCACTTTTATAATTTTTAACAGCAAAAGAAACAGTAAAAAGAAATACGTATGCTTTGTTAGCAAAATTCATAAAATAAAAGCCAATATTTCCTGTTTTTTACTCGTTCATATATAGTAAAAATAAAAAACAAAATACTGTTTTTGATACTATGTATCTTGACCAGTTTGCAAAAGTCGCAATCCTTTTTGCATGTTTTCGATTGCTGAATTAATATCATCATATGTGAGCGCTGATCCTGCCCATTTGCAGTATTTCTGTGCTTTGGTTATTTGCTCTGCAGATAGTGTGACCATTCCACCTGGTACTACGGGTGGCTGATATACTATATTGGTGTTGTCGTTTGCTGGAACAAATGGTTGGAAATTGCCGGGAGGTTTTTCAGGTTCAACTGGTGGGGATGGTAGACGTCGAGCAACATCACTGAGTGTAGGGTTTGGCGGTAATGGTGACATTTCGGGAGGTGGTTGTGGAGTAAATCCATAATTAGGTGTTGGAGTATTGTTCATAGATGATGCATCGGCATCATTAGAATGCTCATTGTTGCCTTCGCCACCCAAATCATCTTCATTTTGCATTGGTCCAGGGATTGGAGTTTCGCCAGTTTTTAAGCAATTATGAATGTAAGCAGCTTTCCATTTAGCATATTTGCGGTTTTCAGCCGCCTCTTCAGTTAACTCACCAAATGTTTGGAGCACATCGTACAAAAGTCCTGATGTATAGAATGCCTTAACAACATTTCTAGGAAATAGGTCGATTATTGATTTTGTAATGCAAAAAAACTTATGCAACTTACTTTCCAAAATTTGATGCTCTGTCATTTTTATCAGCAAACTGGAATAGTCTAAGCGCATAATTCTCGACGTAAGCCTGTGCCGCAACATCATTGGTGACGGATTCATTATCGGCAAATTCTTTCTTTCTCGTTTCAAGCCAATCCATAACAGCTACAAAATTAAACAATAAATCATCAAAATCGTGATTAGCTAGAACTGATCAATAATTACCAATCAACAATTTGGTTTCATCGGGCTGATGAGACGACACTTTCAGTCCCACTTGAAGAGCATACAATCTACACCAATAACTAATCACTTCATCTCGGCCATCATGTTCTTGTGCCGCCTTCAAATAATGCTGTATTGATTTTAAGCTTGCTGGGCAATCAGGAAAATTGACCACCATAATTAATTGGATATTTTTTTTTTTTTTCAAACAAAATAATTAATAAAATCTTTCTTTACAGAATGACTTCACTTTTCAATAATTTTGACAGTTCTATTACTAATAAAACGACACTGAACTGAATAACATGAATCAAAACAAGCCGGTTTTACATAAATCCTCTTTACCGACGAAATCGAAATATCTGCAATGCCGACACATTTCATCGATTTTATAAAATTCATCTTGTCAATTCTAAATAAAAACACAAAATTTGTGATTGTGGCAATTTTAATTTTGTAAATAATTTAAAAATGGTTATACAAAGAAATTGGAGGCCCGTACAGCAGAATAATGAACAGCATATACAAAGTTTAACATCATCATCAGAAGATTCCAATAGTTCGTGTCAAATTAATTTAATTACAGCGAAGGTATGTAGTGCCTAAATTTATGCTAAATTGTTTTGACATTTAGGTGAATTTTTTCTTTGTTAATAATTTTGAGATTTTGCCGTTTATTAAAGTTTTTGAGTTTTGATTGAAGTTTGACAGACTACCACTAATTCTATAATTCTAAAGAAGTTAAAATTACTTTATAATCTAGACAATGTTCGTTGTTCTTGAATTCAATGAGATTAAATAAGATTATCACTGTGCTCATAAAAGTAAATTCACACATTCTTGATCGCTTCGCTCATTAAATCAATTTTTCTATTTCTGTGGTATACATAATATTTTCCCTAATTTTCAGAAATATTTCCCCACTTCATCTTCCTCTTCATCATCATCATCATCATCTTCAGGCTCGTCATGCTCCTCTCAACCAAGTGCAGCCGAAAACGTTTTATCAGCCCTAAAGCAACGATACAGTGACCGAAATCAAATATCGTACAGTAATCAAACACCACTCGAAAATGCAATTAAATCTTTAGAGCTTTTGCGACTTAATATTCAACCAATATTTGATAAAGAAATTGAATCAATAGTTCAAAAATTTATCGAAATGTTTTTTCGACCAGCCATAAAAAATATGAAAGAAAATTTAAGCGGTAGTTTGAATATTAACGATGATCAATTGAAAAAAATTTCTTTGGCCCTTGTTGAAAATTCAAAAAGTCAGTATGTTAAGACAGAAAATCAAAATGTTACAAAAAATATTGCTACGTTAAAACAAATTCCAATTATTTCGCCCACAATGGATATTAAACAGGAGTGTGACATTAAACAGGAAATTGATAGCAGTAATGATTCACAGAATTTAAGTGCATACAGTTATAAAAATATTTCAATGAAGCGGAAGGAGTCATCCGATCAATTTGAAATATCTACAATGGAATTAAAAACCGAAAATGTTCAGTCTATAATTCAACATGAGAACCAACAAGTACAACAAATAATTCATTTACCAAGTATTCAATCAATACAACACCAGAATATTCATCATCATCAGCAGCAGCAGCAGCAGCAGCAAATAAATCAGACGAGCCAATATCAAATTCCACCACAGAAAAAATTTATTTTGCCTCTAACCGTCGAAGCATTTCAATCACCCATCTTAACCAAACAATTAATGCAGGAAACTATTCCTCCACCAATGCCACAAGCGATACAAACATTTCAAAATACGTCACACCTGACGTTATCACGTCCGGCACAAATAAAACCGATTATATGGAATACATCAATTGTTAATTCAGAAACACAATTTATTCTCGATATAAAAGCGACCCGACTTTTTGGTCTAAACGACACAAAGGAACGTTTATCGACGAAACATCCTGAACTAATAAGATACATGATGGATAATCAAGATAAAGATTGGATGATACAACAAAAAATTATTCAACCACACGCAAAAAATCAAAAATACTTAATTCTCGTTAAAGATGAACTAATTAAATTGACCGACAATAATTTAGAGTACAAAATCAATTTGAATAAAAATCTAAATGAATTTCACGGATTTAAGGTGTCAGAATTTATTTTGAAGAAAATTCAACGATTTTTTCACGAATTGAATTTTAAGTCACGTTTCAACTTTTATGATTATTCCAATTTTATACCATTAATCACGACACCGACACAATCATCGGCGGCCGTTTCAGCTGTATCCACCATACAAACGACCAATTTACATTCGTCCACACCGAATATGCAAACTGGATGCAGTACAATTATGATAACTTCGTCAACAATGAGTACTATGTCACAACAAGGGATTAATACGAGTATGTCAACAATTCCACTGTCGACGTCAGTGCTATCGTCAAATTTTGCTAATAATAGTAATGGTTTTCATTTTAATACAAATCATAATAATAACAGCAATATGAATAACAACAATAATAATATCATCACAACTTCAATTAATTCTCCAATATGTAATATGAATAATGCGGCACTAAATTCATTAAAATCACGAAGTACATTAAGCTCTACGCATGCAACATTGACCGCGCTATTATCAAACCACAGTGATGGTTCAATTGATCACGAATAAATGAAAACAACTATTAATTATTTTTAATATTGTAATGTAGTTTATTGTAAATACAAAAAAATAAGAAATGTCTATATAATATTGAAATATATTCTTGTTTCATTGTATTTTTGAATGCTTAAATCATTTTAAGACGAATTGAGCGACGACAGAAATACAAAAGAAAAAAAAAACATTTCCGTTTTTCTTTTTCATACGAGCGTAATGATGGAAATTACCGGATGAAAATGGGTTTTTGTTATTTTCTTAAGAATTACACAGAATAGTATTGTTAACTTCTTGGTAATTAAAGATAATTTCAACTGGTTTGCACACAAATACAAGGTAATTATGCCCAACTATTTCATAGTTGTATTGGGTAAATTAGTAGTTGTTCTGGCCAATTGCCTACTGTATATACATTTAGTAGAAAAACACTATAACACAGGGGTGTATTCATAAATTCTTTATTGAAATAAAATTGTATCCATAAAGTGTTCGTAGATGTACATTGAAATTTTCTTCTTTGCTATATCTTGTCTTTCTGGCTGTCAATGTCAAATTTATGAATAAAATAAGATACAAGAAAACTGACTGAATTGCACAGATTAAGGTAGAACCTTTTATTTTGACTTACTTTATTCTGTATATGGTCCTTGATGAAGCGGCTTAATGTGGCCCGCTGAAAAACTACAAAATAAAAATGTCAAGTTGGGGAATAAAATGATGAAGCAGGAAAGGATATTTTAAATCTTTTCCAGAGGAGCCCAAAGTTATTGCGATATTCTATGAGAGTCGCTGGTCCTTTCATTGGGGGGCTGTAACCGTTCTTTAGGGTCTACTTCATTTTGGAAAATTGTTCCACCATAGTGCGTTATCAGAAGCTCTCGAGGATATATCTGGTGGCTTAGAAATACGAATAAAAACAGAATGAGTTTGGGTAATTCGATGTAATTTTGTAATTTAAATAAATTTTAATAAATAAATAAACATTAAAACTATTTTAAACCTCCTCAACCTCTCTTTTTGCAAAATCCGCTCGTTTGGTTTAACATTTTGGAACAGCAGTTTATAGTAGCTGGTATTACTATCATGGTAGTCACGAAGTCTCACATGCGGAGAGCGCTTCGCTGACCTTATCATTCGCAATAAAGGCCGTACTCCATTCTCAATTTTCAAATCCGAAATTTTACGTGTTTTACAAAAGGAGAATCAGAAAAATCGAAATTACACAACTTTTGTGCGGCCTTTTGTTAGGCGACCAAAAACGGTCACAACAGTTGAATGAGTTCAAATTAAATGCTGGAACCGCTTTCGGAGAAGAACCGATCAAACAATTATGGATGGGTCGGTTTCCATAGCAGGTACCTACAAATGGTACTAACAACTTTTGAGAATGATGTGGCGCCAGCAGTATTCGAAACGATGTGCCGCTAGCAGAACAATGTCGCAAACAAACGTCCATACGATAGAGAAAACTAATTTAGATCAAACTAAGATAGCAAATCACAATTCAGAGATTAATAAGCAACATTTGAATACGATTTTGGAAAATTTTAGAAGGCAAATTCTAACAGTGCAAATTCAAATTCAGCGAATTGCCCAAGATCAAACTCAGGATCTCGGGTAAATACAAAACACGAAATTCCAAAAAACTATTTGAAGACCATCAAATATTTACGACCGGTTCTGATGGCTCTAAATCAAGTCGCCTAATTACATCTGATATCATATCCAAATTCAAATTTTAATTGATGCGGTACACCAGTACAAGCTTTTAGTATTAACATTTTGAAACTAAATTTAGGATTTCGTTGCGAATTTGTATGGCTATTCATAATAGCTGAGGTGTCAATACCTATCATAGGTGCTGATTTTTTTAAAATATTCCTGTGTTCTCGTAGACATCTAGAGACAAAGGATTTTAGATCCATTAACCTCTCTGGTTGTAAAAGGAGATTAAACTTTGGAACTAAATTAGGCACTTTCATTCATTGACAAGACGGCTCTAAACCCACAAATTCAAAATTTACTAAAATTTAAATAGTGTCAAAATAATCGAACACCAAGGGATATACAGGCTGAGTTCAAGTTCATGGTCCAGTCCGTTACATCTGGTAAAGAAGAAGAACGAGGAATGGAGACCTTGTCGAGATTACCGCACACTAAACGGGACTACAGTTCCAAACAGGTATAGGTCGTGAGTTCACGTTGTTCACCGACCATAAACCTCTATCTCCACAACAGTGCAGATATCTATATTTTATCGGCCACATATTTCACTCACGGCGCTACATTTCGTACCGCCATATATAAGTATTGATTACGCGGCAATAGCAGATGCACAAATAAACGATGAAGAGCTTCGATAATTATTAGCTTGTACCACAAGCTTGGAATTCAAACAAGCACCATGCACTATTGTTTAACACAACAAAAACTATTTGTTGCGACATTTCGATAGCTACAGCAAGAACGTTCATCCCACTCAGTTTTCGGAAAAAGATCTTTGAATCATTTCACAATTTATCACATCCTGTTAAACGAAAGGCAGTTTCAATCATAAAATATACCATACAAATATTAAGACTAAAATTCAGTTTAAAAAGGAACTTCAGTCCAAAAAAAAAGGTGTTTCGGTCAGAAAACAGTTTGACTGAAATGCCTTTTTTGTATTTGGACTGAATCACACATTTTTGGACTGGAATATCCTTTGGCAAGTTGTAAAACCAGATCGTACAGCTAATTGGATAGACAAATTCTGTCCGTCTGTGGGTAAAACAGTATACGATTTATCTTTCCCATTATATGTATGTACAACTTGTTATACAACTAATATTACGATCAATCGTATCGTGTGTGGGCCGTTTTAGAATGATTAGTAAGCGCTTAATTTGTTTGCAAACAATTTTTATTAATCTGATGATAAATATAATAGAAAAATTTATAACTATAATGTTCACAATTTCCTGATTTTATGCCCCTGCCAAGCCAAATTACCTGCCAAAATACCTTCCCGCTGGCTACTCTGTTGCACTTATAATTTTTTCAAAATTGAATTTAAATTTTGGGATTGCCTGTAATTACGTCATGGTGTCTAAGAGACACTCCACCAGCATATCCAACGTCAGATCTTACAGAGGTGCAGACATGGACAGCGATCATGTGCTTGTCATATTTAAGTATACGTGCAAACTGTCATCTACATTCAACAGACAAGCACAAAAGACCGTTCGGTGGAATATTGATGCTTTAAAAGACCAAGCGTCACTGCAGAGTTACCAATCAGCTGTCACTAATTATTTAGACCGGTCCAATAACAACGAAGAAGCTCCTCCTAACATCCAGGAGCAGTGGCACGCTTTACAGTCAGCCATAACCACCGCGACGCAAAGTTCCATTGGAAGAAGGCCTCCGAGGTCCCGCAATGATTGGTTCGATGATCAATGGCGAAGGATCGTCGAAAATAAACGAAAGCTTCGTGAGAAATGGTTGGCTCGCAACACTAGAAGCACGCTAGCAGAATATCTCCGCGCTAGGAAAGCTACGACTAAATACCTTCGACAAAAGAAGCGCGATCATATGATATCTTGCATCGTAAACATCAGCTTCCACGCGGAAATAGGAAACTCAAGGGACTGTTTTGCTAACGCCAGAAATCTAACTAAAGACTTCCACCCAAGAAGTACAGCCATCAAAGACGGAAATAGAGAGCTGAGAACAAACGTGGCTGATGTTCTCTCTGTATGGCAAACCTACTTTCAAAATCTGCTAAATCGGAATGACGAAGTGACCCCCATTAGAGCAATAGCTCCTCCAGGTGAAGAGGTCTTTGTTGAATATCCCACAGTAGAGGAAGTAGATGCAGCTATTAGTAGATTAACAAATGGAAAGGCACCCGGTCTCGACGGAATCCCCGCAGAATTGATTAAGCTCGGAGGCGCTACTCTTGCAACAAATCTATACGATCTCATCGTCTCGATTTGGGACCAAGAAGAGCTGCCGGAGAATTGGAAGACCGCACTCATATGTCCGCTGCACAAAAGAGGAGACCGTCTTAAATGTGGAAACTATCGTGGTATCGCCCTATTGAGCACTGCTTACAAAGTGTTGGCTAATGTTGTACTTGCCAGACTCATCCCTTTCGCCGAAAACATCATTGGCGACTATCAATGTGGTTTTCGTCCCAACCGATCGACCACTGACCAATGTTTTACCATGAGGATGATCTTGGAAAAATGTTGGGAGTACAACATAACCATACATCAACTGTATATACACTTCAGACAGGCATTTGACAGTATAAACCACGAAAACCTATGGGCCGCGCTCATATGCCTAGGAATTCAAGAGAAACTCGTTTCTCTGTGTAAATTAACAACCTCTGGGTCTGTATGTAGAATCGTAATTGAGGGAGCTGTGTCAGACTCCTTTGAAATAACATCTGGTGTTCGACAGGGAGATGCACTCTCGCCTGTGCTGTTCCATTTGGCGCTTGAATACGTAGTGTGAAAAAGCAACATTGAAACATCGCGCTGTATATTTAATAAATCAGGCCAAATTCTTGGATATGCAGATGATATCGTGCTTCTTGGCCGAAGACCTAGCGATATCAAGGATAGTTTCATACAGCTCGATCGCTGCGTAAGAAGACTTGGTTTGGAGGTGAACAGCAGCAAAACAAAATTGTTATCAACACCCAGGAACATCTCCATGGTAAATCTCGGAATTGGCGACCATAACTTTTATAGCGTCGAAAACTTTAAATACCTCGGGTCAGTTATAACATCGTCGAATGATATGCAGGCAGATAAAAAAGCCCGAATCGCTGCCGGACAACGAGTTTTCTATGCCCAATCGAAATGATTGCGATCTAAACATCTGTCGCAGTCGTGCAAGCTCGCACTTTATAAAGCACTCATAAGACCTGTGCTGGCTTTCGGAAGCGAGAGCTGGACCATGACCTCTAACGATTGTAGATTGTTATCTACCTTCGAAAGGAAGGTCATTCGCTCAATCTTTGGTCCAATTAAAGTCGCGGACAACGAATATCGGATTCGTATGAACCACGAGATAAGGCAACTTCTTGGAGGCTGCGATATTATCGGATTCATGAAATCCAATCGAGTTAGATGACTCGGCCACGTTACACGGTCTCCACAACAACGAATGACCAATAAAGTGTTCCATCAACAACCAGCCGGTGTTCGTCGTAGAGGAAGACCCCGACTGCGCTGGCGTGACGACGTCGAACAAGATCTACATGTATTAGGATGTCGAAACTGGAGGACGAGAGCGATGGATCGAGATGGATGGAGGGCCTTAGTGCGGCCGGCAAAATCCCTCCATGGGATGTGAAAGCCAGAGAGAGAGAGAGAGAGAGAGAGAGAGAGAGAGAGAGAGAGAGAGAGAGAGAGAGAGAGAGAGAGAGAGAGAGAGAGAGAGAGAGAGAGAGAGAAAGAGAGAGAGATTGCCTGTAATTGATATAGAAATAAATAGGATTATTGTCAGTATTATTTTCTACTTGCCAAAATGATGTAGCATTTTTGGCCCGATTATTGGTCATTGATTGACCTGGAGATGGCAAATCAGCTACAACCACGTCTACTGAGTTAGATGATTATAAGTAACATAATTATAGTTCTGTACAGGCAGAACTAGTTTTTTGACTAAAAATAAGAAGTAAACGATTTTTGAGCTAAATAGCAATTAGTGCTTGTTGCTTCTTATATAGTTAACCCTTTCAAACCCATTGTCCATACAGAGGGACAAAAATTTTACATTAGTATTTAAAGCAAACAAACAATATCGGTGTAGGTTTTTTTGTTTTCTCTTTCTCTTTTATGTGTTAGTTCCAATCTTTTGGCGTTAAAATTAAAATCTAATAGGAAATATTTTAGTTTTAACAGCTATTTTGACAAGATCATACGCGTTTCACCAGGTAAGAAAAATTTTTAATGTCAAAGTGTAATTTATAGTTTTGCAGTAATAAATATGTGTTTTAAAAAAATATTTTGGTGATAAACATGTTTTCTAGTTTATGATTATCGCTTATTTTTTCTTTTTAAATAATTAAATATATCTTTTTTTCGATAAAATCATAATGTCCATCTGGATGGACAAACCATTAGAAGTATAATGTCCATCACAGTGGACATAATTCACTTTGTTCACTGGGATGGACTTTTCGTATCTATTGTTGTTGAATTTAGTATTTTTGTTACAGGAAATACTTAACATCTAAATGTTAAATTTCAATTATTAAATTTTATTATTATTATTATTATTTTTTTATTTAAAGTATGTCTCGAAATAAAAAGTTGACCGAAGAGGAAATATATGCCTTGTTGATGGAGAGTTCAGATGAGGAGGAAATTGATGAATCAGTTTTAAATACAGAACCTGAACCCAACTCCAGATTGACTCGCACTACTAGAATCGAAAGAGAACAAATGGAGGATGACCTAAACCTACAGGAGAATGCAGAATGTTCGCATAATGATACTGTTTCTTCTAATTTGGCGTATTTCGATATACCTGCGGCAAATATTGACGATCAACAAATAACTGTTCTTGCCTCTGCAACACTTGAAGGGAATATAGTGATGAACAATGACGTAAATATAGAAATACTTGATTTCACTAAAGCAGACACAAATATGAGCCTTACTAATAAGAAGGACATACAATGGCGGAAAAAATCGGATTGTGTTGAAATCCCTTACGAACCAAAATCACAAATTGAAGATGATAGCGACGAGATGATTGGCGAATACTCACCTCTATCATATTTCCAAAGGTATTTTACTAACGAACTTTTTTGCATTATGGCATCTAATACCAATTTATACGCCATGTAAAACAATCATGCTTTTAAACCAACAGATGAATTCGAAATCATGCGATTAATGGGAATACATTTATTCATTGGTGCAACTAAGATGCCTCAACTGAGAATCTACTGGAATCGCGAGATGGGAATGGACTTAGTGTCAAATGCAATGACACGCGATCGTTTTTTTCAACTAAGGACCAATTTGCATTACGTAAATGTGTTAGATATACCAGCCAACAATACTGATCTGTATTATAAACTTCGCCCTCTAATTGACACCATAAGATCTCGATGCAATCAACTTAATTTAGAAGAAAATCTCTGTGTGGATGAGCAAGTGATTCCGTTTAAAGGACGACTATCAGCCAAACAGTATGTCAAAAATAAACCAAAACCTTGGGGTATAAAAATGTTTGTACTGTGTGGAAAATCTGGTCAGCCTTATGACTTTATCTTGTATCAGGGATCTAATACTGGCTTATCCGAATATAATTTAAAAAAGTTTGGATTTGGACCATCTGTTGTGCTACACCTTGCAGCAAGATTGGAATCGAAAGGTCACAAGCTGTACTTCGATAACTATTTTAGCAGCTACTACCTGTTCGAAATACTACAGGAAATGGGTATCAACGCTGCTGGAACGGTTAGAATAAACCGATTCTTTAATCCAAAATTTACAGAGGATAAAGCTTTTAAAAAAAACAGCAGAGGATATTATGAACAATTATGTACAAGAAATAAGCATATAGCATTAGTAAAGTGGTTGGACAACAAACCGGTCCACATCGCTTCTAATTTCGTTGGAGTTGGATCACCGGTAAATTACACACGATGGGACAAAAAAAATATAAAACATGTGGAAGTGCTGCAACCTGAAGTGATCAAGAGGTACAACGAGTCGATGGGAGGGGTCGATCTTCTCGATCAACTAATTGGGTACTATAGAGTGTTCATTAAGTCAAAGAAATGGCCATTACGAATTACAACTCATTTTCTAAATTTTGCGTGTTCTGCTAGTTGGATTGAGTATAAAACCAGTGCCGAAAAAAAAGGGCTGCCCAGTAACAAAATAAAATCTTTATTGGAATTTCAATTAAGCGTAGCTAAACCATTAATGGCGATGAATAATCAGACCAGTAATCTACGAAAACGAGGGCGTCCAAAAGCCGAAGAATTATCGAAAGCACCGTCATTTCCTTCCTCGAAAAGGAGTCAAGTCGAAATAAGGCCATATGTGGACTTTCGTTATGATTGTGAAAATCACTGGCCCATATTTGACAGCAAGAAAGAAGCGTCGCGTTGCAAATTGGAAAAATGTGCGAAAAAGACACATGTATTCTGCAGTAAATGCAAAGTTCATTTATGCTTCCTAAATGAAAGGAACTGCTTTGTCAAATTTCATACGTAGACAAGCAAGTTATAAAAATTTTAATATGTAATTGAATTGTAATATCTTTAATTGAAATATTTCATTAATTTTGTTTTTATTTTTAAGTTATTTTTATCATTTTAACTTTACTGTTATTATTTATGAATTTTGTAAGACTGAAGTGATTATTATATTTAATTTATTTTCAAATACATTAGATAAACTCCATTAAACATTTTTACTTTTTTTGCAACACTTGAGCCAGAATGTCCATACGGATGGACAATCTGGTAGGCCACCTAAAATATACCAAATTTGATTTTTCTCTCACTGTATAATTTTCAAAACTCATTTTCTTTCGGAAAAACAGAAAAAATTTTTTTTTACTTTTCTAGAACAAAGTCAGGTTTCAAAGGGTTAAATAAAGTTCGCAAAGTTACATAAAATTTGAATTAAACCAAAATTGTGTAAATTAAACTCTGCTCAAACAAAATTATACGCGTATAATTAACTATAATATTGCCTGCACAAATTTTTCTAATAAATTAATCAAAAATCAGGTATAACTTTATATACATGTACGCCTCTAAATCAAACATATTTGCGAAGCAGACAGTACATAAAAAATTATAATATCCCCTCAAATATTCTATATACAAAAAAATTCAAGAGAACATACGAGTACATTACAAAAATTATAAGAAGAGTCAATCGTCTCGAAATAAAAAAATATTGATCTTTTATAAATTGAATTTTATAATAATTTAAAATTAATTGAATTTCAATTAGATAGAATTAGATAAACAATTTGTCCTTGAATAGAAATTCTTTTAAGTTTTTTCTGTTGAAACTTGATTACAAATAATAAACTTTAAATTTTATTTTGTTTAATGTGGTCCAAATACATATTCTAATTTATCTTACTTACAATATTCTTTCTTGTTATAATCTTTCCATTTAATGAATTCGAATGTGTTTTGAATTTTAGTTTTATTAGCATTGATTTGGGAATAACATAAATAATTTTTTTATACTGGTGTAGGGCCTTTCGTGAGATGGTCTATTAATTACAGGTTCATACAAAACTAAACTGAACGATTTTGAAGCCCAAATTTTTTCTGTAAGTTCTGTTCTTAGTGAGCGTCTAATCTATACGTTTCTAAAATCTACAAGCATTATTTAGTTTACATAGTACAGGGTGTTTGGTGCGCCGTTTACCAAATTGAATTGGCCGAAGGGAGGGGTCATTTGCTAGCTCTTAAGCCACAATAACTAATTTTTAGCCATACGGATTTTTATTTTAACTTTTAATTTTTATTTAGAAAAATTGCAATATTCAGCATTCAAATTTTTTCAAATTGATTTACTGTTGTATGAACGTATAAAATTCAAAATTCGTCATAAATAGCATATAGTTTTCTTTTTATTAACTCTTAAAATGTTTGAAAAAGGAAAAAAAAAATTAAAACTCAATTTTACATTGCAATAAAAAAAGAACTAAAAGTGATCGTGATCTTCTAACTGTTTTTATAAGTTCTCTAGTCTATCCCTTTTCCAACGATATGCAATGTACCATAAAAACCATTTTAAAAACTTTATTAAATCACAAAATTTGTGTAACGGAACACAGCAGCCTGATATTCGACATTCCCCTTAAAAACTGGTTTTTACTTAAATAACATACACTACGCTACGGCAACCCAACAACTACGTTTGCTATCTAACTCCCGCACAGTAAAATGTATCCCGTTTTTCATTGAAGCGCATTTTGTCATTGAATTTTTTTGTTTTTTAGTCGACATATCACTGTCCCTGCAAACAAACGCGTCTGTTAAGCTTTCATTCTAATACTGTGTTAAGTTTTATAAGTGTTTTGGTTAAACTTTATGTTTTGGTTAAGTTTTATTGTTATTGCTACAATATGGAAGTGCAAATGGCGTCGCTCGCGCCGCGCAAAGTATTTACCAGGAACGCTTCCCTGATTACCTAGCCGCCACACGTTCCAAAATACTTATCGATGCTTACGCGAGCCCGTAATTTAAATTTTAATGAACCAAGAAGGATTGTAACGCGTTATAATGTTACTGCCGATGAACAGATTCTAGCATTGTTTGAAGAGGAACCCACTTCCAACTAGAAAATGTGGAGCATACTTCACCAAAATAACAAAGATCCTTTCCATTACAGTTCAGTGCAAGATAGGTAATTTTTAAACAGACTTATAACCCGCATGCGCTAACATAAGACAGCTTGTCATTGGTACGAACCCCTTCTCGATTCACCGTATACCTTACCAATGTCAATATTAAACAAACTGAAACTCTTGGCAGTAAGTAATACATTCTTACGTGTATGTATTATATTTGTTGCAGGTCTGGATAATCATGACATTGACAACTGTGTCCAGTTTTGTCATCTTTTATTGCACACAGATGTGGATGATCCCTACTTTTTGAAAAGTATTCTATGGACAGATGAGTCCAAATTTACTAAAGAGGGAATACTTAATTTACACAATCTTCACCACTGGTCGACGAAAGATCACAATCCACGTGCCAATGGACCGAGATCATGATCATTTGATGAAACCTTTTGCATTATATACAACCATCATTCAACGCTGTTGAAAAATTCCGCATTGTAGGAAATCGAGTTTTGGGAGTCATGAAATTTATTCAAATAAATACTACACGGAATAATTAAATTTTGCCGGATTCCAACATTTTCTTAACCGTGTTGCACCGAAATGGCATTATAGAAGTATCACAATACAGGAAAATTTTTGTGGAAGTCCGCCGTATGAGGATTACCTGTTTCTTCTATTTGGTGCTTATACCAAAATCTACAAGTTTTCTTGTTGCCGCTCGCCATAATGCGCCTCGGAAAACCGGAAAAACCCTTTGTTAATTAGACCATGAACGCATTTTTGCGAAAATATCGTTTTATAATAACGAAATCAACATTATTATATAATAGAGTCCCTGTATTTCATTTAACTACGAAACGGACGATCCTGATTCAATTCAAAAGAGAATCCAATACTTCGAAGGCTCTAATATGTTCGAATCGAACTCGCGAATAGGCCCGGAGGAATAGAGCTCCGAATTTTTAACATCCCATTTAAGTATTTTGAAGTCAGAATTGGTCACAGTGTTTGTCGCTACCACTTGTAGTTTTTGTCCTTTGGTTACCTTTAGTTTTGAAAAAAAACATCAATTTAAAATTTGTGGGCAATTTTTTTACTATATTTTGACAGGAAACTTTACGTCATGCACTATTGGTTTGAACCCATTTTTAATGTTTGGTCGTTACTCGTTCTTATAGGTAACCTTTTATTAACGAATACTTTCGGAATTCCAATTGAGTTATCATCAAATTTCCAATTTCCAATAAATCATATCATTTAACTGAATTTTTTCCATCGGTTCATAAAAGAAGGTAGACCCCCAACAGTTTATCGAGAGCGCACGCATTTACTTACTAAAATTATTTAGCGAGAGAGTTAATCGGATTGTCGGTACCGGATTCCGCTTATATCCTTACATATTACGTATTTGAAGCGGTATATGCACGTTTGCACTTAATTGGGCATTCGAATGGAAATGGCAACAATGGGTCTCCAAAATAAGTTGGATGGGGGGCGGATGATATCTATTGACATCCTAACGATTTCCTATCAAAATATGGTAGAAATAATTGTTCGAATTATTTTAATGGTGTGCAAAAAAATTGGTTGATGAGTCCAAACAACAAAATTGATTAGTGACTGATGACCAATCCTGACCTAACGTTGAACAAACTATTCTGTTTCTCATTTTTAGACAAACTAGTTCGAAAAAAAAAAAAACAAAAAAGAATTTTCTTGCAAAAATTTTTTCTTGTTAAAGAAAAATCTGGCAAATTTGATGACAGCCCATTTCTAATTCATATGATAACACAACTCCACTTCCATTAGAGCTAATCCCATTCTATTTCGGTCATCTTCTAACACTGTTTTCAGGACAGAATTACTAATTTCTATGGAAACCGTGGGATCCTTCAGGGTTTAGATAACATGGCTTTTATGATCAAATTTTGGATCAGATTTTCGGAGTGGGTGGCTCAGTTTCTAAACTTTTAGTCGAAAAACTTTGATTGTTCATCAAATCTAAAATAGTTTACGAAAATATCGTGTTGTTTCAACATTTAATGTTTTTTTTTAATATAATGGTGATATCTGACCAAAATAAACGCTTTTGTTAATAATAGGTGAAGTCGATCTAGTTTAACTGCCTTGACCCAATTTAACGCAAAACCATTTGCGTATCTTGGCTCGAAGCTTCTTAATCTAGAGACCGGAGCTTAAGTATCACGCCAAAATGACTCAGTTGGCACAACCCTACAAATTATTAACGTATTAATTACGTTCAATAAAATAACCAAATAAAAAACATTTCAACTGGAAAGACCACGTTTAGTAATGTACATATATACAAATGTATAAGGAGCATGGACAATCCAATTAGAATTTGCATTTATGAATGTATATGCTAACTCTGGTTTTAACGTTTATTTGGAATTTTTCTCCAAATTTTTGTTGTAAAAAAATACCTATGGATTACCAAACGATAGAAAGTGACTCCAACCCTGAACCAATTATTTCATACCAAAAAATAAGGTAAAAATATTTTAATTTTTTTTAATGGGGTGCGAACCTGGATAACACATTCTTCTAAAGTGCCCAAACGATAAAAGCTGGCGATCAATCCTAACCTAACGACGGACAAACTATTTCATTCATCATTTTTATAAAAATTCTTCGATGGGGTGCTAAAAAGTTGGCAATCAGGAATAGAATCCCTGAAGAATATTTGATTTAAATAAGAAACGAGGGGATTTCAATCCTGAATCAATTCAAATGTGAATATTATATATTTGAATTCGTATTTGTTTATTTTGATTGTATCTATTTGCCGGCGTTCACGGCAATTCTTCGTTTATCGAATATTAACAATTGCGACTATTCTGATCAAAATATATTTCGAAGCTAAACTTAAATCTCCCTATACACAACAAATACTAATTTATTAGAATATTAAAGCACACACTTTAAAAACTGCAGTAAAAGAAACCATTTACTTGTTTTTATTCACTCCAATAAAATTTCGATGCCTATGCGAAAATGTTTGTTTGCAATAGGTGTATTTGGTTTGTGTTAAACTGTTTTAATTTTAAAGTATGTAGTATTAAGCAGTTTTAAATAGCAGTGCAATTTACGAACCATCTTGCAATATTATTGAAACACGGTTTTTTGAAAAGCACTTTTTCTGCGTTATTTTTAACAAAAAATCAAAATCGAAAGCATCATGTTCAATTCGCCAAAACATAGCCTTTAACTGCTCTTTCATATGTTACTTTATAGATCGTTGAAAACAAACAATAACAATGAATCAACCAAAACGTTAATATATCTAAAATGTTGATGGTAGTTCTCCGCTAACTCTCGCTATCCTTATGGTTGAGGTTAACCTCCAATTCATTTACGAATACTGCCAAATAATTCCAATATGAATAAAATAAATGTGACAAATTAACAAAAACACTGTCTTTGTGATGATACTTTCAATTCGAATGTTTAGCAAGAAGAAAGTTATAAAAAATGTCAAGTGTGTACGATTACTGGCAAATTACCCTATTATAAATGCAAGTTTGCAACATTTATATCTAAAATTTTATAGTAAATTACATTTAATTATGAGCGCCAAAAATTCAAATATTTACAATAGAATAATCATTTGAGTAAAACAAATGGATATAAGTACAACAATCAAAGCTTAAGTATAAAATATACTCTTTGGTATTTAATTTACTACACTAATTATAATGGTTAACAACCTTTTGTTTTTGGTATTGTTTGACTGTCAATTCATGAATTACTCGTATTTTATTAGTCAACAATAAAATCCCTTGAGTAGGTAGGTATAATTAATAAATAGGTGGTATATACATTGTCATTAATTTTAGGTGGTATATACATTGTCATTTTTTAGCAGTTAAAATTTTAGTACAGTCACAAAAAATTGTCATTTGTCATTTGTCACTTGATCAGAATCTAGGCCCAGCTCTTAGAAAAATCTCATTCAAATAAAATTTTTCTACATCACTAACACTTTTGTCTCTTTCTTGTTTATCGAGTTTATGCAACTAGATTACTGTAGTCAAATTATAAAGCGTGGTAATCCTAAAAGTATTAAATAAACAGACTGAAAAAAAATAACTAAACAACATTTGTGAATTATTTAGATTTCGAAAATAGTTTTAAGCAAGTATTGATAGAAAATTCCACCACAACATAAGTTTAATTCGGCTTCAACTTTAACTGTTGGGCACACAAATACTGCTGTATACACTTTTCCCGCTGAAGCATTTCTGGGTTTACTGGTTTTGATTTCTAATGGTAATCCAACCTAGTTTCTAGAAATGGATGAAGGTGCAATATCTTAAACAAACTGTGTACGTTTTGATGATTGTTTTATGCTATATCAAGCCCCTATCATCCAATACCTTTGCCTCAGAAGGCTTAATACTTATAAGTTGCCTGCATACAAGTGAGTAATATGCGTATCTTTAGTTATTAACCCATTATCTCTGTGATCCTTTGGCAAAGGATCCTTTTTCTTAGTCGCTCTCCAATTCGTAACAAGCCATTCGAATCGATAAACGAATCCACTGATGACAAAAATGTTTGTTTGATAAGCAGCAGTCCTTCTGGATGATTACCATTTTCGCTTTAAAACTGATTTTCTGCACATTACGAAGTACTATGTATTATTTCTACTTCCTTTATTTCTGTTAGACTGATTCTGATGTCTTGTTTTGTAGATGTTTCGCCTTTCCAAATCTCAGAACATAAGCCAAATTTTTTTTGATTTTAAACCAAAAGAATATTTTGCAATTATTTTTAACGTCTAATAGTAACGTCTTCTGGTAAGGAAGTTTCCATCAACATATTAACAAATTTGGGTCGTTCTTTCACACAAAGTTAGTCTGCGTTGAATGCTAATGTGTATTTGGCCAACTATATTCATATTCAGACAGCCATCTCGAACCTTACCATCAGTGCTGGTGTGTCGTTTTAGCTTGAGGCCTAACAACTCTAGATATGTGAGTGGCTGGATTTTTGTGGATTTTATAGAAGCCCATTTACTTCTAGGAACTACGTAAGGAATTTGTGAAGTTCCGATGGCTAGAAAGCTTTTCCACCTCCTTGCGGGACATCCGAAAACTAATGTTGGACAATCATTGAGTCTGCCCAAGCAAACATACTAAATTTATGTAATTTAAAGCTTGTACACAAAATTTCACCAACCTCTATAACAGTGCAGCGTCACATAGCTGTAAAGAATATTATATTTGCGACCGCTCGCAAATATACCACGCTACCACAGTCCGATTCAGATGCATCACAAAACGCATATAATTAATGTGATATCAGGTTTTTCAAGGTGCGTCATAAAATCGCAAATAGCTTTCCACAACTTGTTGATACTACCAGGTACACACAAAAAAATAAAGGGTCACCACAACACCGAATCGGTGTTACATAGTGTCCCACCGATCGGATATTTAAAATTTAAATCCAATCTGATATTTGAATAAAAATGACATAAAATACATTTGGATAAAAACTTTTACACCGTATAAAAACCAAACAGAAATATTCATGTTTAGGAACACACCGAAAGGTGTATTTTATTAGGAAAACACCGAAAGGTGTATTTTATTAAATCCAAAAGAAGTTTTTCTTAAAATTTTTCTTTTCGGATAGTTAAATATATTTATCCGTTGATGCGTGCTTAATTTTATTCGGTTGGGCAAAAATAAAATACTTTTTCGGATAAAAAACAAATTAACACCGCATATTTTTTTGAGTGTAAATTACTGTCCCAATCAGCATTCGGGAGCCATAATAATTTTAAATAATACAATGGTCGGTGCTAGCCATCCCAAAGGGTCATACACTTTAGATGCCTCTGACGGCATTCCATTCCATTTTACGGTTAATTCAGCTAGTTGCACCTTTAGGTTTAAGGTGCAATTAGTTGAATTATCCATAAAATGGTTGACACACATCCAAGCCATCGTGCCTCCTAATTTTTTTATTGACGCATCATCAATTAACTTTGGTATTGTTTTGATTTCTTCCTTTGAAAATGTTTCCACAAAATCAAAAGAATTTTACTTCCATTTTCGTAAATTAAATCTACTGCTGGATTTACAGGAAGCATCAAACCCAACTCTTAGTTTGGTGGTGTTGCTCGTTGTTTTTATTACCGCATGATGTGGGATAAAATGCTTAGGATCATCATCTGTTGATATATCTGACTATATGGGACGCAATGTCAGATGACTCATCTATAAACTTCTTACATATACTACTTACGTAGTATAATGTAAGAAACTCAGGCGAAAGTTTGAATTTCCTTTCCCTTGCGAGTTGCATTTGGCTTGCAGTTTGCCATGAATTACCGAACAGTGATCTGGGTATTTGAAAGCGAAGCCGCACGGTATTGCAACCACGTACCTTTCTTGTTGTTGTCTGTGGATAATAGGATTCGCAGTAATTTTCGGATGCAGTTGATTTGGCACTTCCTTTAGCTCTCCGAATCTTTTTAAAATCTGTTTGATATCGTTTAGAATTTTTGTTATATAGCTTGAATCGTTAACTACAGGAAGACTTGCACCATGTGATAAATTTGTAGTCAATGGGTACTTTCGGTCCGCCAATTATTGGCAACATATTGACTAAAATAAAGCTGTTCTTGCCTGCATGCCTGCGATTTATCGAAAAATTCTTGGCAAAGTGATGGTTCAAAAATCGCTTTATTCATCAGTAAATTATTAATGCCAACATGTTGTGAGACCTGATATCGCCCATTATGTCTGCGATTAACCAGCCAAATTAGCAATTTTGTGACACAGCTAAACTAATTTTTGCCTTTTTGGACTTATAATTTCAAAGAACACGTCTATATTATGTTGAGTTTGTGGAAGTCTGGATCTATCAATTCTAAGCTCATTTGTGCTCTTTTGTACAAGATGATGTTGTTTTGTGATGTTTTTAGTGATATGAGCCGGTATGTTAAAGGTGAATTCTTGATTTTCACGCGAAACTAGTCTCATATCGATATTTGCTCTTACTGATCCTAGGCCTAGGACATTAGCCTGAAGGACGTTTGTGACTCAAACACTGAAATGGAATTTCAGTATTTGAGAATAATATTTTCAGTATGAATTCATTTAAAAATGCATGTTGATCGATTGAATTCGGCTTGGAATCTATTGTTGATGATTGTGTTTGATGTAATAGTTAGTATTCGTTCGAGACTCCTGAGTCATATTAAAGAATGTGGGATATTTGTAAAAGAAACTGGGATTTGCACAGACAATGCTTTCAGTTGCCGAATTATTAGTGTCAGCAACAAATGTTCATGGAACTTGTCGATTTTTTATTATTTTAAATTCCTATTCACAGATTCATCGTCAATTTTAATATTTAATATATGTAAGAGCTCGGGCCTCGGCACCATTATCTAAAGCGCTAGTACCTCTAACTTCATCAGAATTTTCGGCGATGCGATGTAAATCCTTTCGATTTATATGTAGAGAAAGCTTTTGGTCAAGAAAGAACTGAATATACAACATCAGAATTGGATTTAACTTGTTATTGCGTTTACAAAGTTTATCCCAAGCATCAGTATAATTCGCTTCAGTAACACCGATATGTCTAATTAATGCAGCTGCATTTTCCTTTAATAAGGCATTTAAAATCTGCTTGTAAACATCACTTAAACTACCGTTATTATGCACAGTCGAAAAATATAAATCAGAAAACAAGGGTCAGTATTTATAGTTCCCAGAAAATGGTGCACTTACATAAACACCTCCGTAAAACGTTCGAGAATTTCGTTTTTGGTGTATCCTTAGCTAATTGCTTAAACCTTATCAGGTTAAAATAAGGGAATGTTTCCCGGTTTCAGCACCAAAATGTCACACGGAAATCTGCCATTGTCAAAATGAGACGTCACTTGGCATTACAGCCTCAACAGAGACGCGCCGACTCAATCGGCGGTCATCTAGAGGTTAGACGAGTTTAGTTTAGCTTACTCTAGCTTACCTTCCCTGGGTTGGGTACGTTTCTCCAAAAATCGTTTCCCCAAAAACATTTGCCTAAAATTATTTCCCCAAAAATTATTTCCACAAATAATATTTTCCCAGACATCATTTCGTCAAATATCGTTTGGCCAAAAATTATTTCCCCAAAAATCCTTTGCCCAAAAAGATCCCCAAAAATTCCAAAATGGTTGATCGGGCATTTCGCGCGCGCAAAATGCCCAATCAATCATTTTGGGATTTTTGGGGATCTTTTAGTTGTAAAATTTTTATAAATTTTTTAACAACTATGTTCGTGATTATTATCGTTAGAGAGTTGAAGTGCCGATAGAGGCACGACATATTAGAATACAATTCCATATGATACATTTTTTAAAGATATTTTTATATTTAAAATAAAAAATATTTTAATGTTTTTAGAAAAAATACTTACATTACTTACACAAACAAATAAAGTGATGTCCAGCAAAGGCAAAGATTTATTGTGTCATGTAGGATATAGCTACTACAGGGATGTGAAAGCAGTGCAGCAAAATCGATATTACTGGGGTTGCGTGGAACGTCGCAACCACCAAGCGCCCTTCAACGCACGTGTAGAGTACGACAGCGAGCGACTTACCAGTGCGCTTCGTCAACAATAAATTAAAAGAGACCGCTAAAACTACCAACGTACATCCAGCTGCGATCATAAGGGATAGTATTGTCAACTGTCCAATAACGTCAATGAAGCATTTACCGCATAAAGAAGCCCAGAAGGCTAAGATAAAACGAATTCGAGCGACTGCTATTAAAGAGCCAACTAGCATCCGTGACATCAGTGTTCCAGAACATTTGAGAATAATAGATGGTGAAATTCTTTTTTTAACAGAAAAACGGTTTGACAGTGAGTGTATCATCCTTATGGGGACTGTTAAGACCCTGAGAATATTAGAAAAAGCAGACTGTTGGATGATGGATGTCACATTTGATGTTGTTCCATCTATATTTCGTCAATTATTTACAATATTCGCGAAGATTGACGGCGTTACCGTACCGACACTTTTCTGTTTGATGACGTCAAAGTCATGGAAGTGGTATGATCAACTGATTTACGAAATATTGAAAGTTCCTGCGAAGTACTGGTTGATTTTGAAAATACTTCAACCTCTGCTTTTAATTGCGGTACAAATGAAACTGTAGCAATTAATATTCGAATGATCCGGGCCTTAGTGTTCATTCATCCTGACGAAATTCCAGCCTTTTTTAAAGAACTATTAAAGCAGGATGATGCACTCACGCGAAAGATTGCTGTTTGGTTTGGCAATAACTATATTCTACCCGACAACCGAACCAACAAACCGCTATGTACCACATTTTTGGTCTGTGTATGATCAAACTTGTGAAAGTCTGCCGCGGACCACTAACAACGCCAAAGCGTGGCATCGATGACTTCAGGTAATCACTGGAAAATCAAACGTCGGGACATACTGCCTAATTGGGCACCTGCATTTCAGGTTGACAAGCACGCAGCTGGTCATACTTGGCCAACGAATGATTCTCTGGTTCAACGTGAGAAGAAAATCAGGAAAATCATGGCCAAAAAACAAAATTATTCGAAGATGGACTACCTGCGCTCAATCGCATATAATTTGTCCGTATATTAGTTTAATTAATTGATATTTTAGTTGAATTTTGAAAGTATGATTAAGATGTAATATGTTATGTTGTTAAGTAATCATACCTATGCATAGTTTAAATGCAGCTTGAAAATTAGCAAGAATTGGCTTTAGGAGAGGATAGATTTTTTTCAATTTTCCCGTATTCTCAGCATCACCAATATAGTGCCCTTTGATGCAGCGTAATAACTCTTCAAAACGGCGTCCAGACATGGTGTATGGAAATATCTGTTTGAATTTCAAATAATAAACCATATTTTCTCTGACTAAATATAATACATACTTAGACTATATTTTTGAATAATTTACGTTTGGGGTTATGATTTTGAGCAAACGCCTTTTTGGGAAAACGCGTTTTGGGGAAAGGCTTTTTGGGGAAGTGTTTTTGGGAATATTTTTTTATATGTTTTTGGGGAAAAGTAGAATTGTTATAATACAATTCTATAAAATTTTTGGTGTTTCGTGCGTGGCATAAAATTGTTCTTAACGTTGGTTGTGTTTATTTACAAATACAGATAAATAAGTATTTCGCGTTGAGATCTTCGCTAAACGACGTCACCAAACGATTTTAAGCCCTGATTTAGGTTCCCCAAAGATCCCTCTCGAAATTGAGTTGTTCAAATAAAATAGTTTGGTAACAGCCAAACCGTTTTTCCGTTGTTGTGAAAAATCTGATCTCGATTATTTCATAGAACAAAAGCGACAAAACGCTCGGTAACGATTATCGCAGTAACAGCAAATACAGCGTGACAATATATCAGTAGATTAACTGAAATTGTTTCACACTGAAAGTTCAATTTTCCTCTGTCAACCATTTAACCTTAATTTATTATTTCTTGAAGCCATAGTTAATACCTATATCCGAAGCAACAAACAAATTAAACAATTTCCTTAATGCCGACCCTGCATAGTTCCAAAGAACATAGCAAATATAAATATTTTTTTCATAAATAAACAGAAAAAGGAAATAGCACAACTTTTCTGAACACATACATTATTATTATTATTATTATTTTTATTAGAGTTGTTTTTGTTGTTGGAATTCGGTTTTTCAGGAGATTAAAATTTTATTACATTTTTCCTCTTTTTATTATTACATTTTCATTTCTTTACCTATCTACATACCATATACATACTATTTCCAAATTTTTATGTCTATTCTCATCATCAAGATTTTTCTTATCAGTTTATTTGAGTGATTTTGAAGAGAAAAATATTATGAAATAGAAGAAATTGGAAAAATCAGTAAAATTTGTTTATATTCCCGGAAATGAAAATTTCAAATCAAAATAAAGGGAAAGTTACAATTTTTTTTGTATTATTTTTGCCAGACTATTTGATTTTCTGAATATTTTGTTGCAAGATTAAATCATAAATTAAAGATGTCAACCGTAAATAATAGATTTATTTATTTTTTCCTCATAGTTATACTCATCTATACATATTATTGAGATATACGTTCATATTTTGCAATACCTTATAAATTTTGTATAATATACGGAAGGGATATCGTATATGTGATGATATTTTTATGGATTTTGGTGTGTATGAAATGAGTCACTAAAGTTTGACATGGTGTACGGAAAATGAAAATTAATCACCATTTGAAGTAGTATGTTGTTTAAATACACTAAATTCGGCAGTACGTATCTATGTTAATTTGTATGTGCAATTAGAATACAATAATTTTCAATTTATTGAAGCATTCATAATTTCGGTATCACCTTGTAAACATTTATCGATAAATGTATATACGCAGAAAGATAATCTTAAAGAAAAATAATCTTTTTCATTTGATGTACATACATAGCTGTTCGATGTACTACGTTACACTCGTGTATATATATATATATATATATATATATATATACATATAAGTATATAGATAATGTAGATAAAAAACAAAATTTATCTTTTCTGTCTATCAAAATAAACTTTATTAAAAATCGAAAAAAAGAAAAACTTTTAGAAATTTTAAAATTGACTTTAAAATCAATTGAAATTTTTAGTGGTTTTTGATATATAAAGGAATCGAAATGATTGAAAATTATTTTGAGATTTCTAGAAATCTATATCTTTTTAATAAAATAGATTTCGTTGTATAACTAAGGATTGTTCTTGGAAATAAAAAAAAATAAAAAAAATACAATCTAAGTGTTTATAAAATAGATTTAAGTTAAATATTATGGATAAACTATAAATAAAACTATTATTAGATTAAATTTTTTACTTTTAGTTTTAGCAGCTTTGCTCTATATAAAAGAAGTTCTTTTAATGGATATGTATTAATAAACATTTAAAACTTTAAAAACAAATTTATTAGCCATTGAATTAGTAAAATCAATTTATAGTTTTCCGTTCAGGATTTTTAATTAATATTGAAATAAATTGGTACTAGTAATATGGTACTCGTATATTGGAAAATTAGAAAAGCGATCTTTCTTGGGTATAATCGAATGGTACATACAACGGTAGCGAATTCGAAAAAACCCTAGTAAGTGTACTACAACTTCATGAAATTCTTAATTAATTATTTGTTACGCCACTGAAATTATCTAAATATGTACATATATAGTATGTATAAGTAAAAATTGATAAAAAATTAATGTTAATTTAAAAAGCCTTGCATACACAAAAAAACAAAAATATGGAAATAGTAAACAGCCCGTTCCACAAGGGAGGAAACGTTGCTAGATCTCCTGAGAAAACTTTTAATTTCTCATCTGAAAATTTTAACATGGAACGATTCCAAAATAATAAGGGCGCAACAGCAGCACCCCAACAAGCAAGTATAACAACCTCATATAACTATGGTGAAACATCTATTCTTGAAAGTGGTACTTCAGAAAAAGAGCTAACGTTATACAAACAATGGCAAAAAGTAACTGATGAGAAAAATCAGCAAAGCATTATTATTCTCAATTTACAACAACAAATTGACGAACTAAAAAAAGAAATGATGCAATTAAAGCCATCAATAAAGCAGAACCAGAATTCCGAACTTAACGCCAACAATGTTAAATGTCCAACCGAATCATCAATAATACAGAAACAAAACACCAATTCTAATGTTAATAAAAACGTTGAATATCAAACCGATGAGGAAGACTTAGCTAAAGAAACAGAATGGATTCGTGCTAAGTCTAGAAAAAGTAAAAAGAGAAGGTTAAATAATACACCGTCACCACCACAAAAACCACAAACTCTGGATCAAACCACTCAGCCTCAAAAGGTTGAGACAAATATCAAAACAGATAAAAAAACACCTCCCCCACCACCGATCATAGTAGATGATGTTAAAAATTATCACGTTTTCTATGATATAATTAAGGCGAGTGTTTCAGAAGAATCATTCATCACTAAATTGATGAATCAAAATAAAATAAGCATCAACGTAAATAGCGTCGATGCATATAGAAACGTAGTGAAAACTTTGACCGAAGGCTCATTTATTTTTCACACGTATGAAAATAAACAAGAAAGGCCAATCAGAGTTATGGCAAGGAACTTACATCATACATGTAGCCCAGAACGAATTAAAGAAGAATTATCATCGAAACAATTTAAAATAATCAGCGTAATGAACAAAGTTAGCTGGAGAAATAAAAAGAAGCTAGACATGTTTGTACTAACATTCAGTTGTGACGAAAATATAACTAAAATATATAAGATCACTAGTTTATTGGGTTGCAAAGTGGAAATTCAACCACTTAGAAAGTCTAAACTAATTCCGCAATGCCAAAAGTGTCAGGCATATGGACATACGCAAAGATATTGTGGCAAACTTCCAAGGTGTGTTAAATGTGCCGGACACCACCTAACTGGAAAATGCGACAATCCACAAGCTCAACTTAAATGTGTACACTGTGGACAAGGTCATCCTGCTAACTATCGAGGATGTATTGTTGCAAAGGAAATTCAGAAAATGAAAAACCAAAGGATGAATAAAACTCAAATGTATGGCCAGTCAAATCGATATGAGAGGCATGCAAAACAAGACAATGGGCAACCATTTGGCCGCCAACTAAGAACTGAAGGTGTTACATATGCTGAAGTAACAAGTGGCGTAGTCAATAAACCCCAGCAAAAATCTAAAGATGTAGACATCAGTCAAACATTACAAGATATTCTCATGAAATTAACAAAATTTGATGAGAGGCTACAAAAATTGGAAGATAGAGCATTGGGAGCTAGACCCAAATCAACACAAAAATGAACAACACAATGAAAATCATGTCATGGAATGCTAATGGTTTGCTCCGGCATCAGCAAGAACTACAAGCAGTCCTCGACATTGAGAATATAGATGTGTGTCTTATTTCGGAAACACATTTTACTAAGCAATCCTACATAACATTTAAAGGCTATTGCATATATCACACTATTCATCCAGATAATTCAGCCAGAGGAGGAAGTGCAGTCATCATTAAAAAAAATATCCAACATTTTGAAGAAGCAAAGTACGGAAAAGAAGAAATTCAGGCCACAGTGGTTTATATAAAAACGGAAAACTTTCCTATTGTTGTGGCAGGATTATACTGTCCACCAAGACATTCAATTAAAAGCAAACAATACTCAGAGTTCTTTAAGCGTCTGGGAAAAAGGTTCATAATAGGTGGTGACTTCAATGCGAAGAATACTCACTGGGGTTCTAGATTAACTACCACTAAAGGAAAAGAATTATTGATTGCCATCAAAGAAAATGGATGTGAATCCATTTCAACAGGTAAACCAACATATTGGCCAACTGACCCAGGGAAAATACCTGACCTGCTCGATTTTTTTATAACCAAAAATATTTCTAATAATTTTATGAAAGTTGAAGAAAGCCAAGATATGAGCTCAGATCATTCTCCAATAGTCCTAACTCTAAGCGAGTATATCATCCAAAAAGGGAATAATCCAGTATTAACCAACAAATATACGAACTGGGAAAGTTTCAAAGTACACCTGGAACAAAGAATACTTTTGAAAGTTCCTTTAAAAACTATGGATCAACTGGAAATAGAAGTAGAAAAGTTCATTACAGATATTCAACAATCAGCATGGGAAAGTACTCCAGAAATCAAATCAAGGCTAAAAGGAAATAACTATCCAATAGAAATTAGAAATCTCCTTAGGGATAAACGCAAATCCAGAAAAAATGGCACCAAACTAGAGCTCCACAGGACAAAAAAAGACTAAATAATCTTACTCAACAATTAACAAGAGAAATTCAGAAATTAAAAAATGAGTCAGTTAATTTCTACTTAAGTAAGTTAACGAATGATAGTAATACGGATTATTCGCTTTGGAAAGCAACTAAAACTCTGAAAAGGCCAATAATGCCGATCCATCCTATCAGGAAAATGGATGGAACATGGGCAAGGAAAAATAAAGAAAAAGCTGAAGGTTTTGCCAATCATCTTGAAAATATATTTCAACCTCATGAATGTCAATTACGAGAAATATTGGATGAAAACATAACACAAATTCTCGAAGATGTCACCCCTACATCGACTACTGAAGTAGCAAATGAAATTAAAAACAATTTAAACTTAAAGAAAGCACCAGGGTTTGACCTGATTACCGGAGAAATAATAAAGCAGCTACCGGGAAAAGCTACGGTAAAGTTAACTAATATCATAAACGCCGCATTTAGGTTAAAATATGTACCCAAACTTTGGAAAGTGGCTGAGGTCATCATGATTCCCAAACCAGGAAAACCGCCACATCTAATAACATCATATAGGCCTATTTCGTTGTTGCCGATAATGTCCAAACTCTTTGAAAAGCTACTATTAAAAAGGCTTAAACTAATAACTGAAAAAAATAATCTAATTCCGAATCACCAATTTGGTTTTCGCAGTCAACTATCGATCAAGTGCATAGAATAAACAATATTATTGAGAAGACTTTAGAAGAGAAAAAAGTTTGTTCAGCAGTATTCCTTGATGTAGCGCAGGCCTTTGATAAAGTTTGGCACGAAGGATTAATCTACAAACTCAAATTAATCCTACCGAAACAGTACAGCATAATACTGGAATCATATATAACGGAAAGATATTTCAGGCTTAAGCAAGAAGATGAATATTCAGAGCTTAAGGGAATAAAAGCAGGAGTTCCACAAGGAAGTGTACTTGGGCCACTTCTGCGTATTTACTATACACCCGAGATGTCCCAATCCCACAAACAACATGATAGCCACTTTCGCCGATGACACAGCTATCATGGCAGTAGGTGGCAACAACTCAGATACAGCAGAGCAAGTACACAATTGGACAAAAAAATGGCGCATAAAACTAAATGAAACTAAATCTGTACATGTTGACTTTACGAACAAGAGATTAGTTCATAAACCAGTATATTTAAATAATCAAGAAATACCACATGCAAACACTGCCAAATATCTTGGTATGACATTAGACGCTAAACTTCGCTGGAAAGCTCATGTAAAAAAGAAAAGAGGCGAGTTGGAATTAAAATACAAAAAAATGTATTGTTTACTGGGAAGAAACTCTCATTTATCAATCCCTAATAAACTTCTGCTTTATAAGCAAATATTGAAGCCTGTTTGGACTTATGGTATACAGCTGTGGGGATGTACCAAGCAGAGCAACATGGATATTATCCAACGATTCCAAAACAAAGTGCTAAGAAGCATCGTCAACGCACCATGGTTTGTCAGAAATAGCGACATCCACAAAGATCTGGGCATAGAACTCATCAAAACCGAAATTATGAAATTTGCTAGAAGTCATGAACAACGGCTACTTCACCATGTCAACATAGAGGCCAACCAGCTACTGGATAATACGGATTTAGTTAGAAGGCTCAAAAGAGTAAAGCCTTTTGAGTTAGTGTAAATCAGTTAAAATAAATCTTTATCTAGCGCACGACAAAAGCGCGATCAAATCATAAATATCAAAACTAAGGAGTACATCGATGGATGAACCCTTAAATTTCAGTAAAATGTACTAATTTAAGTTAGAATAAAATTGCTTATTAGTCTTAGACTAGATTGTAATTAAAAAAGAAATAATAAAACAGAATTATTTTCAAAAAAAAAAAAAAAAAAAAAAAAAAAAAAATTTAAAAGCCGACATCGATCGAGTAACGATCTCAATAATAAATGCAGTATTAAATAATTAATATCAAAATATATAATTACTATTCTTATACAAAAAATTAAATTATAATAATAAGGTTAAATAACTTAATTAACATTGTGTTAATCCTTTAATTTAAAAAAACAAACTTAACCCTTACCAAAAATATTTCGCAACAGTACTCAGAATTGTTGTTGTCCTAATTATAACACCATCAGTACCAAACAATTCTTCTTTCATCAGGTGTAGAAGTTGAACATGTCTCCAGCTGTTGTAGTGATTATTAAAAACTACCATCGCTCCTAGATTTAGGTGAAATGGCTAAATATACTTGGACCGGAAATAATTTCTAATTTATTTCAGTTTCACTAATAAAAGGACTAAATAAAGGAATAGAGGGGTGATGTATCTGGAAGCTACTTATTCATTTTATTTTCTTGGCATCGTTAAGCGTTACATAATTTATAGGGGAATTCTCAGAGACATTAACTCATTATTCTTATGTTTTTTACTGATGTGTTAAGGGGCGCCCTATACATTTTTGTACACAGGCGCTACAACTATGGACAGTGACGAGGCCTAGATAAATTTCAGTTATTCAGTAACTCAAAAAATAAAAATGCTCAACGTTCATATTGCTTAATTCAGGTATAGCTGTTCCCGAAAATTTCAATAGATTGCATCCAGTAGATGTTCGCTATTTTGGTGGTTAAACTGCAATTAATTCAGTTTAATTTAATCCAGTACGAATTTCTACGCTACAATTTATCGTTTTTAATTCATTTGATTGAAGTACACAACTTATTAAATCAGTTTGATTTTTCGGCATTTTTTATAGACAAATATATTAATTGTTCATGACAACCCCAATATTTTCGATTTGGTAAATTAGAAAAATACAGAGGCCAATCGCTCATAATATGTCTACTGAAAAAAAGTAGAAATATCTTCCCCCCTCCCCGTAATTTTGGCTGAAGGCCCAAAGAGTTATACCAATGTACCACTCTGCAAAAATGAGAACCCTCCATGTGTTCTTTCTGTTGGTAGTTTGGTTTCGTACCGAAAAGTATGGTCTACTCATCAGGCAGCTACGACCAAACTACAAAAAATTTCACTCTAGCCACATACATTAAGTATCTGGCCAGAACGTACTGACATAGCGAATTATTATTCACTACATCAAATATAAAAACCCATGGAGAAACCTCATTTGGTGTGTATTATGCCCACACGTGTATTTTTTGAGAATTCCCCAGCAGCATGGGGGGAGAGTGAATCCGGCGACCTCGGTCGGGCAAGAACTCCCTTGAAGGATGAGGAGGGGCACATAAGCGAAGGAGCTGGTGTATCGATGGAGGAGGATGCGATCAGCCCGGCCAGACGGGGGGCACTAACAAGTCCTCTACAGAAGGTATGAGGGGTGGCGAGACGGGCGAATCCGGCGCATCCAAAAATACCGAGAAATAATATTCCTGCGGTAGCAGGAATATACCATAGAGGTAGGTAGAGGTTAAATGGTTATGATTAAGAAAACACAAATAAACCTTCACCATTTTAAGGCTGCTTCGGCAGCTCTACTCTTCAGGCTGACTAGTTCGGGTGAGGATGTGATACTAATCCAAGAACCTTGGATTAACAACAACAGGATCTGTGGCCTCAGAACCAAGGGGTACACAATTATATCCTCTAGTAAGTCTGGGAAGATCAGATCTTATATTCTTGGGAAAAATAATATTAATCTTTTCCTTCTCTCTCAATACAGCAATGGTGACACTACTGCAGTTAGCCTGGAAGTAGGCACTTGTAGATTCTGGCTAGTTTCAGCCTACATGGACCGGGAGAAGGAGGTTCCTCCGGATAACCTGGAGGAGCTGATCCGTAAAGCGGAACAATCAAAGGTAGGTGTGTTACTGGGAGTTGATGCTAATGCGTATCACACTATCTGGGGAAGCACGGACATTAATGAAAGGGGTGAGTCACTTTTTGATTATTTGATGAGTACTAACCTTTCAGTATGTAATATTGGACGAGAACCCACATTTATTACTAGTAACAGGCAGGAGGTTCTAGACGTGACCCTTGCCTCAAATAATATTCTTCATATGGTTAAAAATTGGAGGGTGGATAAGGAACACTCCTTTTCTGATCATTGATATTTAACCTATAGCCTCGATATTCACCCTGCTACCCGGCAAGCCTTCAGGAACCCTAGAAGGACCAACTGGAGCAAATATGGGGAATTATTGGAGGAAATGTTACCAACGAGGGTAATGGAGCCCCCGACGACCGTTGGGGAGCTGGAGGACACGGTGGCTAGCGTTACTAGCGCATGCAACCGATCCTTTCGCGCTGCCTGCCCACTGGCTAAGCCTAGGGGTAGGCAAAAACCGGTATGGTGGTCCAGAGAACTGGGAACCTATCGTAAGGCTTGCAGGACAGCCTTTAATAGAGCCAACAATACAAGGGTGGCTCAGGATTGGAACTCCTATAAGGAGAAACTCGGAATTTATAAGAAAGAATTAAGAAAGGCACAAAGGAGGTCTTGGAGAATCTTCTGTGATAAAATGGAAGAGGTATCCGAAACCTCCCACCTTAGGAAGATTCTTTCCAAAAGTACATCTAGTCCCAGTTTTTTGATAAAACCGGACGGATCTTGGACAGCTTCTAGTGGAGAATCTCTGGAGCTTCTCTTCGAGACATACTTCCCAAGGAGCTTTGAAAACCTATTGGTGCGTAACAATCATCAGAAATCACTGCCAGTAATCACAGAGGATATCGTAATCAGGAAACGGATCCTATGAGCACTGAGGGGTTTTAAACCATATAAATCGGCTGGTCCGGATCAAATTATACCAGCGGAACTTCAAAACAACTCAGTAATTATTCTTCCCCACCTGGAAGCTATATTCAAAGGGTGTTTGAAGCTGGGCTATATTCCTAGGTACTGGACGGAGGTCAATGTGGTGTTCATACCGAAAGCGGGGAAAAGCTCACATGTCTATCCTAAGGACCTAAGACCAATAACTCTATCATTCTTTCTTTTGAAAATCTTGGAAAGGCTGCTGGATGTATACATCAGAGATAAAATAGGTGCCAGGAAGTGGGCATCGTCTCAGCATGCGTACACAAAGGGTAGATCTGTGGACACTGCTCTGCACGCCTTGGTATGCACGATTGAGAAATCGATTAATTCGAAGGAATTCTGTTTGGTGGCCTTCCTGGATATAGAAGGAGGGATTGTCATTTTTGGAGGTGGACGTTCCTCTGATAGGGTTAATCAATTATATGCTGGGAAGCAGGATTGTTAGCTCGAAGTTGGGGCACTCCACCATTAAGAGGCGAGTAACTAGGGGAACCCCGCAGGGGGGGGGGGTTCTATCCCCTCTTCTCTGGAACATAGTGGTAAACGGGTTACTACTTGAATTGGATAGAGAGAGTATTGAAGTTATCGCTTACGCAGATGACGTAGCTTTAGCTGTTACCGGGAAATTTCTGGGCACGATTATAGACGTAATGCAGAATGCGCTTACCATCGTTACGAAATGGGCTGGCAAATGTGGACTTGATATTAACCCGTCCAAGACAGAGCTGGTACTCCTCACTAAGAAATACAAAATCCTGGTAGTTGTCCCTCCTACCTTAAATGGCACGAGACTTGCTTTTACTGATAGAGCTAGATATCTGGGCATTATCTTGGATAGTAAGCTTAGTTGGAAGCCCAACATGTTGGAGAGATTAAACAAAGCTACTATTGCTTTGTACTCCTGTAGGAACGCCATTGGTCATAGATGGGGTCTGAAGCCGGAGCTGGTACACTGGCTCTACACCGCTGTAGTGAGACCTGTACTCATGTACGGGGTGGGTGTTTGGTGGCCAGCTCTGGACAAGGTAACTTATAAAAGTAAGATTGAGAGAGTGCAAAGAACGGCCTGTATGCTTGTTAGCGGGGCATTGAGGTCGACACCGACAAGTGCCTTAGAGGTTATGTTGCACCTTCTTCCGGTCGACATTTTTGGCAAACAGTTGGCGGCAAATACGGCTGTACGACTTGCAGCCGTCTCTCAGTGGAGGTGTCTTAGTATAGGACACTCTACTATTGTTAGATCGTTGAAAGATGAGCTGGCGAATCTTGACTACATTAAACCTACCCTACGCTTCGAGAAGCGATTTCGGACCTCCTTCCCTTCAAGGGAATCCTGGAGGGATACACCGTTATCGGAAACCGAAGCGTTGAAATTCTTCACAGATGGCTCCAAGCTAGACGGCAAAGTAGGAGCTGGAGTATTCTGTGACAAATTAATTAAATGTAAACATTTCTATTCGTCTCCCTGATTACTGCAGCGTGTACCAAGCTGAAGTCGTAGCGATTGAGGAGGTCATGACGTGGTTGAAGCATAATGTGTTATCCTCAGACGATATCACAATCTATGGACAGTCAAGCGGCGTCTTTGGCGTTGTGGCGGGGTGGCGTTGAGTTGTCACTCATCTCTAAATGAGATGGGTAAGCATTTCAATATCCAGGTAATCTGGGTCCCAGGTCACTCGGGCGTCATGGGGAACTGTAGGGCAGATGAACTTGCTAGGCATGGTACGACTCTCCAGCTGCAACCGGAAAGGGCAAGTCTGGGGAGGCCTATCACAGCGCTGAGACAAGCACTTGGGAAGCAGGCGCTATGCTCAGCGCGGGAAAGCTGGTCGAACACCCTCACCTGTAGAGTTGCAAGACAAGTTTGGCCAAAGCTGGACTTGGGGCGTACTAGGGCATTAATATCCTTACGCAGACGTGCATTAAGAACGGTCGTAGGAATTCTCACGGGACACTGCCTTATTGGAGAACATGCAAGAAGGCTGGGTCTGGAGGCTAATGACATCTGCAGAAGCTGCAAGAGACGTTGGTCCACTTCCTTTGCTCGTGTCCAGCATTGGCTCTCAGAAGGCACAAACACTTAGGTAAGTTCAGGATGGACTGCCTCTCGGATCTCGAAAACAGTAAAGTGCGGGACGTCTTACGCTACATAAGTAGCTCGAAATGGTTCCAATAGGGGTAAAAGGGGATACATCCTGTGATATCACAATGGACCGTCACCGGTCTAAGTGTGCGTAAGCAGCCACTCCATAACCTAACCTAACCTAACCTATTGCTTCGACGACTAATTAATATTAATTCAACAAGGTATTGAAGTTGTTGCGATTGTATGTGATCAAGGCGCTGCAAACAGAACTGCATACAATAGATTTTGAGTTACAACAAAACAACCTTCTTTTAAAATTATGGAGCGTACACATTTTGTTTTTACGATGTTGTACATTTATTCAAGAGTGTACGAAATAATTTGTTAGTGTCTAACATTTTTATTGATTGAAGTCGTTTCCTGGTCAATACTAAAGAAATTATTTTATGCCGAAAATCGAGTGATTCGTTCGATGCATAAGTTGACGGAAGCTCATATCAAACCTGACACTTTTCAAAAAATGAGGGTCAAACTGGCAACTCAACTATTTAGCCACGTTGTTTCAATGGCAATTTTTGCAGCTGCAATCAACAAATTTGTTCAACGAAGAGGAAAGAAAAATTGGTTGCTTTGAGTACTGCTAATTTTATTTTCAAAATAAATATACTATTTGATAATATGAATAGTACAAACAAGTATTCAAATGTGCTTTGTTGATTCACCAAACGGATGTAGAAACGAACCTAAAGGAATCATTAAGGTCGAGTTACAATGAATCCGTCCCATTCCGTTCCGCTTCTGCGCTCAAATCAGTTTTAGACATTTTCTTTACGTTTTGTATGAAGAAACGGAATGGTTAGTTATAAAAAAATGTGAAGAGACGGACGAGCTCATCCATTTTTTCAAAAACTTTAGAATTTACGGAAAGACGGAACATCTTAACCAAACAAATCCAATTAATTTTTTTTTGACATAACGTGGGAAGTAGGCTGTAACTACATAGTGATTTTCGATTATTTGAAAACATTAAAAAAAAATATTAATTTTTTCTTCACTATTTAACTCTTTCATTTGGAGAAAGCTAGACTTAAAATACCCGGATTCGTCCCTATCCAGATTTAATGGACGCACCCACCATCTTCTTTTTTCTTATAAATTCTATAATATTGGTTATACAAAACGTATAAATCAAAGAGAATTTTTAAAGATTTTAGAGTCTCGTAGTCTTCCATTTTATTATTTTTATTTGTTTTTCAAATGTCAGTTTAAACAGACGGAACGGCTGCAATGTAACCAATAAACGGAGAAGATGAGACGGAGAACGACGAAGGGAGGGAGAAAAAAGAGGTCACGTATATTGCTTCAGTGGTTTATGACAAACGATTAATGGGACCCTACAGTTATGGAATGCCATAAAAGGAGAAATGCAACAATATCTCATTTAATCTCATCTAAATTCGGACTGTATAGAAAACACAATTTCTGTTGTAAGAAGTAATCGAGGATCTTACGAGAAAAATCCTTCTGTATTTCGGCTTCATAAAAACTTGAACCAAATGTGTTTTTACAACATAATGGTTCCAGATACTACATCCTCCAGTTTCAACGACGAATCCAATCCACATGAAGCAATTTCGAACGAACTCATGCCAAGTTTAACATGTAAGAATTAATTAAATGCTATTAAAACAACTACATTACTAATTTAACTATGCATTCTTCTCTTTTTATATATGAAGGTAATGTCAGAAGAGAGGACTCCAATAGGGACTGCGATGTGGAGGATGTTGAAGATCCATAAAATTCGAGTTGGTTGATTCTGATGCAGAAGCCGAAGATACTGTTGTTGACGAACATGGAATGGATCCAACTGTAAACGATATGGCAACAACTTATTTTGCAGGATACGTTGCACATGCCGTATCAAAAATACACTACTGTAGAGATTGCAAATCTTTTATGTGCAAGGAAAATTTATATAATAATTACGTCAAATTAGAAAGGCTAATAAAATATCGCCAGTTCGCAAATACTGTAAACGGGGGTTTATTAGTTCCAACAACGGCATTTGTTGTTATAGTTCAAAACATCATTAACTGTTTCGATAATAATTTTGACGAATTTTGTTTCGAAAACAATGTGTTAAACAATTATTTAAAATAAAAAAAGAAAATTAAGAAAATTTGATATTGTAAACCATATTTAAATTAACATGCAACTAATTACAAATACACAAACAAAAACGAATTTATACTTTTTGTTTTTTCACTGTGTTTTGAATGAATTGAACATAAAAGAATACGGTATTTAGTGTATAAGAATAAGCAAAATAGAAAATAAACAACAACCCTCCCGGCACAAAAATGTATACAGCACAAATGTACAGCGTACGAACAGTTTACGAACGCTTTTTTTATAATACACTGCTACATTTACATTCTCTATACACAGTGCTGTCAATTATATCTTGCGGCTTTGTTTTAGTTTCAATTTTTTTTTTGTACAAATTAAATTAAAGTTGTCGTATTGTGAAAATATAAAAACTTCTGATAATTATTGTTAGTTTTTCGTGGCATTCAAAAACAGCACTATCCATAATATCATATAAAAATCATTATAATGAATATTTTGAAAGGTATTTAAATAATACTCGAAGTACTTCATCTATGATTGAAACATTTTATTTCATTTCAGAAAAAGATTAATTAACAAATTTGGCACGTTGTGTCTTGTGTTGCGGCTTATTTGAAGAATAATGCAAATAAAAGATAAGATTGATTTAAAAAAATTGTTTTATTCTAATTAAATGGGGCAATTCGCACTAAACCGTTCATCAATGTTACGCTTAAGCAGTTCGTAAACATTACGTTTAAGCGTACACATTATGAACACTTTTATACATGCTAATACATACACAAGTCTTCGCAAATTTGTTTCACTTCTCATGTGACAAAAGTACACATTACGTACTATATTCGTACTGTTTTAGCGTAACGTTTACGAACACCTTAGTATAGTAAAGTCTTCGTAAACCGTACGTTTATGATACACCTGGTCTGGAGGGAATGCGTAAGCACACGCCCATTCTTTTTGTAAAAAAAGTAGTAAAGTAACAAACCAAAAATCGCGCTTGTTGAGCGACATACCAACCTCGTAGCGGCGAAATTGCCCGGTGTCATTTCTATATGTAAATATTTTTTGGTATACACAAGTACTTCTGACTGCACACGAAGCAACTTCTGACTGCACACCAAGTTAGCATTTTCAAGTACTCCTATATTGAAATTCTATAATACGAATGAGGACGTAACTATTCAAGTAGACGCGAGCATGAACGGGTTTGGAGCAGCATTACTTCAAAAGGGACATCGTGTGGCATATGCATCTAAAGCGTTAAGCCAATCTCAACGAAACTATCCACCAATAGAGTTGGAAGCAGCAGCGATAAGATGGGCTACCACCACTGTATATAAAAAACGACTACAGTCAGCACCATTTAGACCACAACGTATTATGTTTGACATAGAACAATATTCGCCAACGGTAGTGTATGTGAAAGGGTCAACACATAGCAGATATCCTAAGTAGAGACTGTGTAAATATTGAGTCGGAAGAGGAAGAAGAGCTGCAAGTACGAGTATATGTTGCGATTGATTGCTCAAAGGATGCGAAACGTGAAATGGTAGAAACCACGAAGCACGACCAAGAAATCCAGGAGCTGATTAAAGTAACAATGTCAGGTTGGCCGAACAATCAAGCTGAGATACATGAATGGGTAAAACCGTATTGGAATTTCAGAGTGGAAATATCATATTACAACGGTTTAGTGTTCAAAGGAATGAAGCTGGTAGTACCAAAGGCACAAATATCGAAAATGTTGTATAACATACATCGAGGGCATTTTGGAATACAAAAGTGTCTAAGTCGTGCCAGGGAAATTCTGTATTGGAGAGGAATGTCTACAGATATAACGTCATATGTGGAAACATGTTCAATTTGTCAGTCGATGCAGAGATCAAAGGTGAAAGAACCAGTTATTAACAAGGAAATTCCAAGTCTTCCATTTGAAGTAGTGGGAGCCGATCTATTTCATTGTAGTGATAAAGATTACATACTCGTAGTCGACAGCTACTCAGGTTATTTTGAGTTTAAGGAATTAAAAATGAGTACGGTAAAGGAAGTTATAGTAATATTGAAAATATGGTTTTCCATGCATGGAATACCAGCAAAGCTAGAGACGGATAATGGTCCACAATTCTTTCTGTGGCAGAGTTTAAGAAGTTCGCGAGTGATTGGTCGATCAACCATGCTACGAGTAGTCCAAACCATCCACAAGGCAACGGCTTAATAGAACGCTATGTGCAAATAGCGAAAGGAATGATAAAAAAATGCAAAAGAGATAATTCTTGCATATACTTAGCATTATTAAATTATCGGAATACACCAACGTCATCAAGTATAGCATCGCCATATCATAGGTTAATGAGTATAGCTACAAGAACGCCCATAGTAGGCCTTCCGGAAATGTTAAAGCCGAAAATTATTTCGGATATAACGCACAAGTTAACAGAAATACGAAAAATTCAAAAATGGTATGCTGATCGAGGAAGACGAATCGCGGAACCATTGAATGCAGGTGACAAGTTTAGAATTAAACGAGGTGATCGTGATTGGATTCCAGGAGTAATCACGGAGAAAACAAATAATCCGAGGTAATACATATCGCCGAAACACGATTCACATTAATAAAACGAGAGAACAAGCAACATCAAACGTAAACTTCAACAATGTTAATCGTATTACAGAGCCGATACATATTCCAGAAAGTATTAACGATACAAACCATACCAAGGTGAGCAAAGAAAGTAACGAGTCGATGTCAAAGAATTGCGTGAGTGATGACAATGGTGAAGTAGTTCACAATAACACAAAAGAGGAATCACATAAGGCATCACATATGGAGTCTATGGAAGCAGCGACCAAATTACCCATCGTTACCAGATCGGGTAGAGTAGTCAAGCCAATAAGTAAAATGGATTTATACCATCTAAAAAAATTTAAAAAAAAACAAAATAAATAAAGGGGATGTAACATATGAATGTAATATTGTAATCATATGAGCATTACCCACCATTGTTGATCGGGTCATCATGTCATGTATACACTAGTGGAAATAAATATAACGGCAACTGCAAAAATGATCTAAACATGTGATAACGATTATAAAAATTAAAAATTCAGTTATTATCTTAAAATAATATTTATTGCGCAATGATTCATAATATCTATTAATTGCATTAAGATTAACAATTAACGGTTTTTAAAATTCAATATTTTTTGTACCAAAATAATTGGAAATAATTATAACGGCAACGAGCATTTATATGATTTGTTGTTTAGCTAATAGTGTGTGCTAGCGCCGCCTTTATTGATAACTTCAAAAATTCTATCGGGCATCGAATTGATTAATTTTTGAAGCTCTGATACAGGTATATCCCTCCATTCTTTTTGAATTGCATCCTTTAGTTGTTCGACCGTCGTAAATTGCCTTCCTTTAGCGTATACCTTTCGCACTAATATACCCCATAGATTTTCTATAGGGTTTAAATCAGGGCTAATAGCAGGCCACTCTAGTACTTCAATATTTTTACTTCTTAGCCAATTTTTTGTTGCCTTTGCAGAATGAATGGAAGCATTATCGTGTTGAAATATAAAATTTTCATTGATTCTTTCATTGAAAATTTTTTGTTGCCTTTGCAGAATGAATGGAAGCATTATCGTGTTGAAATATAAAATTTTCATTGATTCTATCCGCAAACTCCAACAAAACGTTGTCTAATAAATTAATGTAATAGTCGGCAATCATTTTAGTACTTATCCAACAAATTGGGGTTTTACCGTTGTAACAAAAAGCTGCCCAAACCACAAGAGATCCTCCTCCAAAATTTCTGCTCATTCTAACTTCAACATCTTTAGACAAATTATGCCAATAGAATTGATTTCCATCAGGCCCATCTAAATTGAATTTTTTTTCATCGCTAAAAATTACATTCTGCCATTCCGACCGCCAATGCATATGTTTTTTTGCGAATTCCAATCGTGCCTGTTTATGGTGTGGTGTTAATTTAGGTTTCTTTTTCCTTTTCAGCCATTTTACCTTCTCAGATTGCTGTAAAATTTGCCGAATCCTTCTTGTTGTTGTTGGTACGTTTAGATCTGCTTTTATCTCAGACGATGTGCTGTGTTCTTTTCTAGCTTTCTCGATGATGGCATTTTTCATTCTTTTTGATATGGTTGGTTTTCGTCCTGGTCTTTTTGTCTTGCCATAAAATTGTACCAAATTAACAAAATTGTCCACCACGGTTGGATTTCTTCCTATTTCTTTTGCTATTCACCTATTAGAAAGTCCCATTGACTTGTAGGATTGAATTCGGCCTTTTTCTATTTCGCTAAGCGATACTCCTCTAGGCATTTTAATTTAATGTAATTATAACACCACAAAAACTAATAAAAACTATTTTAATTTCAAAAGTGAATGGTCCTAACTATAGAAGATAAAATACGAAACAAAAATACATTGACACAATAGCAAAAAAACGATAATCGTAAGTGCCGTTATAAATATTTCCTATGGGAAACAAGAAAAAAAACTAAATATTGTTATTATACTCTAATAAGAAAGAAGGAGAAAGAAATAGTAAATAAGAATGTTGTAGAATATCAAAGAGAATTAAATAATACAAAATATTTATTTGCCAAATTTATATTTTTAATAATTTAACATGTTTCGTGGTTGCCGTTATATTTATTTCCTCTAGTGTAGGTTTTTCAAATTAAATGAAACCATTTCCAAATTGAACGAAACTTTTTACAAATTAACAGAAACCTTTTTCAAATAAAACGAAACCATTTCCAAATTAAATGAAACCTTTTTCAATTGGAATGAAACTTTTTTCAAATGAAATGAAACTTTTTCCAATTGGAATGAAACTATTTACAAATAGAATGCAACCTTTTATATAAATTTGATAGGCTTTGAGTTTAATACCGAGATTTATGAAGGATAATCTATAATAACTGTTTTCCATAATTAAAAATTCATTTTACATATAGGCAACGTAGGTCGTAATAATGTAAGGCAACAAAAATAATGCAAGGCAACAAAAATTTTTTTTTGTCCGTAACTGTAAATGCCGAAATTTGAAACCTAATTATTGCTATTGTCTAGGATCCGATTTGAATACGAAGTTAGTTTCTAATTACTGTTAAACTTGAGTGGATTGTAATATTTTATACAATAAATTTCATTTCATTGTCTGAAGTCTATATAAGTGCATTGATATTAATTACGTAAAAATATTTTAATATTAAACAATGATGAGTTCATCGGATTCAGGTAATAAACATGTATAAATATATATATATATAATATATAAATTTGACAACTTAACCGTTTCTCAATTAAGACGAAGAGGTCCAACCGATAAATCGTCGAACCGTAGTGTATCAGGGCGTTTCGCTGGATAAGAAAAAATTTCTTATTAAATTGTTTGAGGAAGGAGAGACGCTCAAAGAAGCAGCTAATGTCGCTGATATAAAATTAAACACAGCAAAAACTATAATTCGCCGCTATAACCAAAGCGACTGCAATCTAATACAAAAAAAGAGGGGAGGAAACCGGCCGTCTAAATTGACACCAGAAATTTTAAGTCAAATTGAGGAAGTGGTTGAATGTAATGCGGGGGCAACATTGTCAATGATTCAGAACAAGCTTTTAGAAAAAAATGTTGTAATATGCAAATCAACTCTTCAGAACGGTCTTTGCAAGCTACGCATTACTTTAAAGCTTGCCAGCCTAGAGTTGGAGAATATGAATTCGGAACGGACAATTGCCCTTCGGAAGGAATATGCAATTCAATTTTCAGGTAAATATGTGTTTTTTTTAATATCGTATAACAATATAGTAATATATATCTATAATTTCAGTATGGGCTCATCAGAATCATGATAAATTAATTTTTATCGATGAATCCGGCTTTAACCTCCATTTACGCCGAAGACACGCTCGTTCGAAGAGAAATACACCTGCTCGAATTATCCTTCCTACAATAAGAGGTCGAAATGTTACCTTGATAGCAGGGTTAACGGATCGGGGCATTATCCATTACAAAATAATTTCAAACTCTACGTGTAATTCAAACAAATTTTGCGAATTCATTGAAGAACTCGTTGCAAAATTAGAGAGCACTGAGTATTATTTTGTAATGGATAATGCCCAAATCCACAAAACTGCGCAGGTCAAGAATATAATAGAAAACTCAGGAAATCATTTAAGGTTTCTACCACCGTACTCCCCCATGTTGAACCCAATTGAACAAGCATTTTCAAAAATTAAATTAAATGCTAGAAATTTGTTGGGTTCAACAAGGGAACAGAATATGGTAGAAGTTATAAGGGACAGTGTAAATTCAATAACATCTGCAGACTCTTCGAACTTCATAATGGATATGATGATGACACTCCCTGCTGCAGCGGCAGGCGAAATATTGCCGTAACTTTTTAGGGTTGACCTTCGATTTTATTGAAATCTTATGTGAAATATATATATGTATATATATTTAATTTTGTGTTGAATTTATAATCGAATGCCAAATAAAAATGAATTTGTTTAATTTTTAATTATGGAAAACAGTTATTATAGATTATCCTTCATAAATCTCAGTATTAAACTCAAAGCCTATCAAATTTATATAAAAGGTTGCATTCTATTTGTAAATAGTTTAATTCCAATTGGAAAAAGTTTCATTTCATTTGAAAAAAGTTTCGTTCAATTTGGAAATGGTTTCATTTAATTTGAAAAACCTATAAATGAATATACTAATAAAGACAATCAGTTCTAACTTCACCATCAACAAGCGTGTTTCAACTAACATTACAGCTACCTGTGACTTTTTCCTGCTTCCGAAACTCAAATATTCGCTCCGAGGAATGCGCCATGAGTTGATTGAAGGCCGAGGCCTATAAGATGTATACACATAAATGGATTAACCGTTGGCAACTTAGGAAACCTGAGTTGAGGCTGCTTACTGGCTTCCTGACAGGTCATGTCCCCTTAAGGTACCACCTTAAGAAGATGGGCCTAAGTACGACAGATGTATGCGGCTTCTGCGATCTGGAAGCGGAATCAGCGGAACATGTTCTGTGCCATTGCCCAGCCATTTTCCAGCAAAGACTGCAACATCTAGGAGGGAGAACAATGAGCCCGGATAGTATGCATCTTGTACCGGCCAGTAGTATTACCAGATAATTAAGTAGGGTCCAGCACAATAGATGTTTTAGGTTGCGGTGCGAGGTGGCTTATCGCTCACATTGCCCTTCAATCAATAATAATAATAATAATAATAATAACCGTTGGCATGCTTGTATTGGCTCAAAAAGAGCCTATTTGTATTAAAATACATAAAAATGTTGTTCTGTTTACCAGTGCGGGTCAAATTTGACCAGATGGTATATATGAATATATCGAATTTTACAACAATTTTGTTGACCTTGTATAAAATTTTGGAAATTTCAAATTGAACTTTGAAATATACAAAATTCAAATTTGAAAAATATGAATTTAAATTGTTATCTATGGTCACAAACAAAGGGGCACAAGTCGAGTTGTCCCTGTTTACATATTATTTGAAATTCGAATTTTCCATATTCGATTTCATACAGTATCAATTTTTTGTAATATTCTGGCAACTATAAACAACCGTAATTACTGTTTACAAACACTAAAATTCAAAAAACTCATACGATTTTCAATGATTCTTAGTTTTAAAAACGATTTCCTGAAAAATGCGATTTTTCGAGTTTTGCCGCTTTGTTATATGAGCACAGAAAATTAATTAGAAATTGACAAACAGAAAAACAAAATTGAAAAACTAATTTTGATTTTGAAAAGTATAATTTTAGACCAGAAAAGTATAATTTCAAAGTGGACATGTATGAAATGAACCCGGAAATGCATGAAATAAATAAAAACAAATAAAAAATAAATCCTTATGCCTTTTTCATTATTTTATTTCAACAAAATATGAGCTTTCACCACTGACAGTAGACAGATTCTCGTGCGCAATTTAAAAATTATAACAGTTAGGCACATTGAATTTTCTGTTCGAAAAAAAAAAAAAAAAAAATAAAAATAAATGAACTTGTTACAAAATTATTTAAAAATCCAGAGAGGGTGAGAATCTAGTAATATATCTACATGTATTAAATGTTGGTAACTCTTTGAAAAGTATAACCTAAGGGTTTCGTTCATCGAAGGCGCCTTACTGGGTTTGGGTTGATCAGCATACCTCGCAGTTCTGAATTTTAATGTTGGCTAAGGTGCTGTACGTGTTTCTTCGCATAAATCTTAATTTCTTCACAGACGTATTCCAGTTTTAGATCCTTATGAAGGTTATCATTTCTTATGTACCATGTTGCGTTGTAGATTTTATTTTGAAAGGTTTTAATTACTTTTGCGTTAGTCTTCTTGGTCCAGGTTGATGTTTTAGGTATGAAACGCGTTTCCGCTCGACTAGTGCCGAGACACCTGAATTTTTTGCAAAAAGAACGTCGAGTAGAGGTTGCAAAAGAGATGTTTGGCAACGTAACTGATGATCCTACATTCATCAAACGAAATATTACTGGTGACGAGACGTGGGTTTATGAATGACGATGAAACTGCCCAACAATCTAGTAAATGGCGCGCCAAAAATGAGCCAAAACCGAAAAAACCACGTCAAAGTCGGTTGAAAATCAAGGTAATGCTAATCGTTTTCTGTCAAATGGTCAACAAAGCATACTACTTGGCCGTTTTGAGGCGTCTACGTTTTGGCCAAACACGAAACAAAAGTCATCGCTCAGCCACCGTACTCGCCAGATTTGGCTACCTGTTCTACTAAATTCGTTCTTTGCGACACCTTAATAAGAAGAATTTCTTACATCAAAAACAGATTGTTTAATAATTCGAGCAACATAAATCCGACCGTCTTCAAACGACTGGAAGATCGATTTATTTTTGCGATAATCACCCAAGAAATTGCTGAAAACTTCGTCCTCATTAACAAAATAAACAAATTAAATTCTCAAAAACTACAATCTATTAAAAATAAAATTTCTCCTTATTATTTTAGAAAATTCAAAATTAAATCAGAAATTTATTTCAAGAATATTTATGATCACATCAAGAAAATTCAAATCAGAAAATATAACAATATGGTAAATGTACCTAGTCAGCAAGAAACTGAAGATGTTGCAGAAACAGGTAACAATAATTCAATTTTCAATAATTTTAACACTAACAATGATTGGTTAGTTAATTTATCTGACATTGCAATTCCCGAGAAAGTATCAAACATTCTCAAGGTCGGAGAGAAGTTTTGTCCGCCAATTAATGCAAAATCTGTACCTGTAATCTGTAATTAGATAAGCCAGTTTTACGGAATGAACTAGTGAATATTTTAACTAATTTTAAAGATCGGAGTGGACTTAGACAGAGTTTAACGGTAGATGACATAAGTTTCATGAAAGATGTTGCAAATTCAAAAAAATTTGTGAGTGACCATCCTGAAATTTTGGTTACAAGAGCTGACAAGGGCAATACTACTGTAGTTGTAAATCGGTGTGACTATGTCAACAAAATACAGTCCATGTTAGAAGGCAGGGATGTCTATAAAGAAATTAGCAAGGATAATACAGCGTCCATACAGAGAAAATTAAATTCTATGGTAACCACTTGGCGTAATGAAGATATAATAACGGATTCTGAAACGAAATCAATAAAAAGTCTTCATGGTGTCGTAGCAAGACTTTATGGGTTACCAAAAATCCACAAAGTGAATGCTCCGTACCGACCCATAGTAAGCTCGATCGGAACTCCTTTATATCATCTTTCTGCCTTCGTGTCACGAATTTTAAACTACACTGTTGGAAAATCTTCCACAGCGGTAAAAAATTCAGTTGACTTTAAGGACAAAATTAAAAATATTGTTTTACCTCAAGATCACACAATCCTCTCGTTGGATGTGGTATCACTTTTTACTAACATAGATAGCAAACTAGCAATATCATTAATTAATGAGAGATGGTCCGAAATTAAAAAGAATTCGAAGACTAAGCTGAAAAAAGTTCAGTATATTGAAGCAATGGAGTTAATTCTCCAAAACTGTGAATTTACATTCAACAACAAGATATATAAACAACTATTTGGTTCCCCCATGGGCTCACCGACCAGTCCAGCTATTGCGGAGTTAGGTATGGAGTTTGTTGAAAAAAGTGTACTGAATTCTCTCAACTTTAAACCAGTTTTTTACTACCGTTACGTTGATGATATAGTCACAGCCATTCCTACAGATAAAGTAGATATTTTATTTGCAGCCTTCAACCATTTTAACATCAATATAAAATTTACAGCAGAGTTAGAGAATAACCACAGGTTGGCTTTTTTAGATCTTATTATTGTACGTAACGAAAATGATGATAATCGGAGGTACAATTGTAAAAATTCGTACGAATTAGTAGATTTCGTAAAACAACAAAATATTCCAAATCACTATGTATTAATAAGCTTGGACGTAGTTTCCTTGTTCACCAATATTAAGATTGATTTGGCTGTAGAAACAATTTCAGATAGGTGGTCAATGATAGAATCACATACCAGAATACCCAAAATAAAATTTCTAGATATTCTAGAATTTTGTTTAAAATCAGGATATTTCAGCCTGTTTAACAACTACTTTAAACAAATAAATGGCATTGCAATGGGTTCGCCTCTATCTCTAGTAGTGGCTGATGTCGTAATGGAAGTGCTACTTGACACCGTCTTGAGCTCAATTGATTTTAATATTTTATTTATTAAAAAATACGTCGATGATTTATTGTTGTGTATACCTGATGATAAAATTGGATGCATACTTTCAAAATTTAATAGTAATCGTTTTGGTTTAGAATTTACTTTAGAAATGGAAGCGGATAATAAATTACCTTTTTTGGACACAATATTAGTTCGGAAGAATAACGGTCAAATTGATACTATTTGGTACGCGAAAAATTTATCGTCCGGTCGAATTCTTAATTTTAATAGTTTTCACCCTTTAAGTCAACGAATTAATACGGCGTTTGGTTTCGTCTACAGAGTTAAAAAATTAACCACAGATGTCACAGTTGATACCAATCAAATTATAATGGATTATCTGATCAATAATAAATACCCGAAATATTTGATCAACAAATTAATCAATCAGTTTGATCAAACTAACAGTGGACAAATGGTTAGTACGATCGGTACCAATAATAATGTTCATCAAAATTTAATTTATAAATCAATTTATTACATTAAAAATCTCAGTGCCAAATTTCCAGCACATTGCGCAAATTCAATATAAATTGTAAAATTACATTTTCAGCGGCTAACTCTATTCGTAACATCTTTAGCCAAATCAAAGATATCACACCTAAGTTAAATCGTTCGAATATTGTATATTTAATTCCATGTAACCATTGCCAATTGAAATACATCGGTACCACGAAACAATTATTAAAAAATCAAATTTCACAACATAAATCGGACGTCAAACCACCTATCAGAAATTCTCAAGCTACTACATTATGCCAGCATTCCTCTGATACTGGACACACATTTAAATTTGATGAGGTAAAAATTTTGGACAGTGAAAAATTGTATAAAAATCGTTTATTTTTGGAAATGGCTCACATTATTGGTAATAATGAAATTGTTGTCAACAAAAAGAGTGATATTGACGATCTTAACCAAATTTATTCTGGCATCATTGATTTTATATCTAAATTCCCAAAATATAAATCGTTTGGAGATTCTTGAAATTCAAAATTCATAAAGTTTGTTTACTAAAAATATTTTGATTGTAGCCGTCCAATTTGAATCAATTTGTCGTTTGTGAAAAAATTTTATTTTCTGTTTACAAGTTCGTATGACAAGAAATTTTCTTCAAATTTATATATGTATATATATTTAACGGTAAGTCGGAGTATGGCATAGTAATTTCTATATATATTTTAATAAACTTCGTATGTATGTATTGTTAAAACCGTTGTAGACCTGAAGAAGATAATAAAATTATCGAAACGTCGATATAAATATTAAAACTTAGTTTTATTGGCTGCCAAACCCGAAGACTAGAGGAAATATTAAGATCCAGCCGTTAGGAAAATACAAATAAAATATTTTTTAATTAAATTTTTTTTTTCAGTTTACATATGTATATAATACATATTTTTAAATAATTTTTAACTTTTTAATATTGTTTAATTTAATAATTTCATTTAAAAATAACAATTTGTAAGTAGTTTTTGAGTTGAGTTTATACCATGTTTTATATCAAAAAAATTTATAGAAGCTCTGAAGATGAACAGGAATTCTGTTTGAAACGTTAGCTTAATAAACGTTTTTGGAAAAAAATAGACTAAAATACCAGTTTTTTAATTATTATTATTTTATTTCAACAAAATATGGTCTTTCACCACCACTAAATAAATGGCTCACGTATATCAGTAGATAGATTCTCGTGCGCAATTTAAAAATTATAACAGTTAGGCACATTGAATTTTCTGTTCGAAAAATAAAAATAAACGAACTTGTTACAAAATTATTTTAAAATCCAGAGAGAGTGAGAATTTATCAATTTTCACGTGTTAGTAATTATATTCTTCGAAATTTTTCATCTGCAGACAAAATAATTTTAAAATCAATATTTTTTTTTATACATTATAATGTTATAATAAGTAAACAACAAAAATGTACTATAAATTAAAAATAACTAAATTTTTCTATTTGTCTGGAAAGGAAACTTTATTTTAAACAAGACACGGAAAAGGAATCAAATTGGAAATAAAATATTGTGTAAAAAGAAAATTGCTGAGAAGAAAAGTGCGAGAGCAAATAGCACACATACAATAAACTGTAGATATAATTTATTATGAAGCATACATAAATACGGAAATAACACGCGGCAACACAGCAAAATAGTATGTAGTAGCATTTTTAAGTAGTATGTACTTTTTATTTTCCACACCAAAAAATTTATATACAAATAAAAATTATACTACTTACCAGGAAATTTTTACATACACTAATAGACACTACACATTGCTTACAGTAAATTTCGAATGGTGTCGACTTTTTCTACCGCTAACTTTGTCTCACATTTTTCTATACATATTCTATTTCTAATAAGAATTTTTTCTAAATAACGTTTTTTTCTTAGCGTGCGAGACGGAGATGATGGTAGTAGCGTAATCACACAGTAAAATCAATATACTAATTTAAATGAAAAAATGAGTACGATGTATATATAATATCAATTGTACTATTTTTTTAAACTTTTATTTTTACAATCGCAAATAAAAAAAATTTAAATTAGGAAAAAACAAATGTAGAAAAAATGAATGAAAAGAATTCTAAAAGAAAAATAAATGTAAAATACAAAAAAAAGTAAATACAACAAAAAAAACAAAAAAAAAAAATAAAACATGATGAGAGCGAAGAGCAACATTGCAATAGACGTCAGTCATTCAAATTTTTTTTTTTTCTACTATTTAGTATCGTTTTGGTAGTTGTCGAGTGTATGTAGTTTTTAACGTCGTTTATTTTTGTATTTTTAATTTTTAAGAAAAGTTGTTCATTTATATTTTATTAAATATTATTCGTTTCTCTCTAGTTTATTAATCTGTTCTTTATTTATTATAGTTTTCATAGTCAAGAAAAAAGAAGAAAAATATCAATAATTTGCTTGAAAATATAAAAAAATATATTTTGTAGTAGTTTTTTTAGTAGTTTTTCCAACAACAAAAGTTATAATCTTGGAAAAATTAAAAACAATAATATTAATTAAAAATAATATTGTTGTCAATACAAAAAAAAAATTGGTTTGTTTATTTTTTTCTGTGTGAAAATTTCTAAAAATTGATAAAAAAAAAAAAATTTTGAGGTTATACACAACATAATAATAATAATAATAAAAAATATTTGGTGAAAAATCGTTTTCAAAAGTTATACAAAATTTAAATGTGTGTATTTATTTAAAAAATAAAAGAAATTAAATCAAATATTATAAGATTTCAGTGAATATTTATATTTTGAAAAAAATATATTTAATATAAACATCCCTTTAAGCCATTTTTTCACATTTTCACACACAATTTTTTATTTTATTTTCGCTCTCCGTACATCCACACATCCATACATACATATTTATTTAGTTTTGTTTTTGTTTTGATTTTTCAATTCTATTAGTTCTCTTCCTCTTTTCCCATATTATACAATTCCTTCATATAGCCTCGAATTTTCCCACATACACACATTCATGCAATTTACATCTCTTTCTAACAATCAAAATATTATCCCTGTTATTTAGTATTTATATTGTATTATTGTTGTTATTAATTTTTGTGGAAAAACTGTGAAAATTTAAAAGTGAAATTTATCTTTAAAAAAATAGCGTTACAGTGTTTTTGTTGTTTAAAATAAAATTAAGTTAAAAGTGTTATATTTATATTATATTTAGTGTGTGAAATTAAAAATTAGTATAAATCTAAATTATATTAATTAAGTGAATTAAATATAATATAGTTAAAAAAAAGGAAAGTTACAAAAAAAAAAAAAAATTTATTACAATGGAGCACCAAAATCAACATGAAATTTTGGCGTCAGGATCACCAGCTGAGGTGCCTAATGACCCAGGGTAAGTAAAAAAAAAAAATTTTATTTGCTTTCCAATTTTTCTTAAGTAGCATATATTTTTAAAGGAAAAATAATAAAACAACGCAAAATAATACCATGTGGGTGAATATGGTGAGATGACAGTTAAAAAGAAAAAAAAAAAAAAATTTGGTTTTTTGTACTATTCATGTGAAAAAAGACGCACGTGTTTTTGTTTTTCTTTTATATTTTTTATTTATTTATTTTTGTGTTTTGATATATTCGATATATTTTGATAATTTTGAGGATTGATTTTTACTATTTTCTATTTTTTTTACTCTTTTCTCAATGTGTGAATTTTTTAAATGTAATTTATTATTATTTCATTTTTATATTTTATGATATATTACTAATGTTTTACGTTATTTATTTATTATTGAATAAATTCGTAACTTTACGTGCATAACCTGAGGTGCTTTTATTGAACTATTACGAAAATTTTCGTATTGCGAGTTAGTGTCAACTTTAACACTAACTCGCAATAAAAGTTTTCGTAATAGTTCAAGAATAGCACCCTTGGGCCCCAATTCTCGAATTCATAATCAATTTTCCACATGTAGACATATGGTGTGGAAAAAATATTTTTATTTGACCTTATTGACAATTGCTGTATTGCTTTGGTAAATTTACAACAAAATTGCATTCTATAAAATAAAATAATACATGTTTTAAGCTCGGGACAAAACATCAGAAAAAAATACCTTAGTATCAATTGAAGTTAGGTACTTTCGGTTTTTTGCTCAAAAATTGTAATGATACGCACATCGGTGAATTAATAATGCTTTATTTCAGTGCTACCAACCTAACATACATATGTATATATATAGTATAACATCAGTAATCATCATTTAAATTACATCTCCCTTTTTATATAAGATTAAGAACTTACAGCTTACAATTCAAAATAAAGCATACTTATAAGTAATACTTTGATATGCCTAAACATTAATTAATAATTTCAATTTCTTACTCTACTACCCCTTATAATATCAACAAGAATAAACTAAGACAGCAATCGTTATTTCCCAATACGAATACAATTCAATAAGTAATAACGAAAGGATTGAAATTTTAAATTATTGTGGAAATTATAAGTCTAGTCTATTTATTGACTTAACCAATCTACCGGATCTAGTTGTCTTCGAAATGTTTGAACTTGATGGGATATTAATAGTTTCGGGTATTTCCTTGTTACCAGCATTGGTAATTGCTTCCGAATGTGATGACGTAGGAACCTCTGTATTATTTACTTGTGCAGTTTGATTTGAATTCGTTTCAGTGACTGTTTCATCAAGATCTAAAAAAGCTTTACTGGGAAAGTCTGCTTTTGTTTTATTGATGTATGCATGATTTCGTCGCAAGTTTTGTCCTTGATTAGTTTGAATTATAAGTGATCGCGGATTTCTTGATACATCAGTTACTTTTGCTCCAACCCACTCACGATGATTAATTGAACTCTGACGTTATCGCCCTTAGTTGGTAAGTCACTGCGTTTTTTCGAATGTTTATCTGCGTACAATTTTTGTTTCGCTCTGTTTTCTTTAATGTGTTGTGATACCTCGTTGAATACTTTTGGCTTAAGTTACTCTTTGTCATATATTAACTGAGAGTTAGTAATTCGACTTTGCAATTTTTGATTTGGCGAAATATTACCCAAACCAGGCGTATTGCGATGATTCAATTATGTGATTTATATATCAGTATTATCCATGATACACTTTTTTATCATATTTTTCGCAGTCTGGATATATCGTTCTGCTAATCCATTTGCTCGAGGAAACCCTGGACTCGATGTACGATGTTCGAACTTCCAATTTCTAGCGAAATCTTTGAATAGTTTTGACGAATATTGCGGTCCATTGTCCGATTCAACAATTTCTGGTGCTCCATGTACTGAGAAAATACGTTTTAGAAATGTTATCACTTCTTCTGATGTGGAATTATTCAAATTTTCTACGTCGAAGAACCCGGAATAACTATCTGCCAAGATAATATAATTATTTCCGTGTATAGTACATATATCACTCGCAACAATTTGAAATGGATATTGTGGAACCTCTTTTGACATTATTGGCTCCCTAATATTTCTTTTTTGTGTTTTTTGACATGTTAAACACTTTTCAACATAGTTCTTGATGTCATTGTTCATGCCATACCAGTACAGAGATTGTCTGGCTCTGCTTTAACAGGATTGTATACCTGTATGACCTTGGTGGATACAACTTAACATTCTGTTAATTTGACTGTGTGGCACGACTACTTTGTGACCTTTGAAAATAAGTCCTTTATAAGTGGATAATTCTTCTCTGAAATTCCAATATTTCTGTACTTCTTTTCCGATTGTGTTTCGATGTTCTAAAATCGGCCAACCAGTTGTAATTGTTTTTGTTAGAGATTGTAGCTCGTTGTCTTGTAATGTTGCTTCCACCATGTCTGTGTAGCATTCCTGTGTCATAGGCAATATTATTTGAACTTCGAGATTGCGTTCATCGTCATCTGTTGAAGTTTCATTGATGCAGTATCTGCTTAACGTATCTGCCAAATATAATTCAGTACATTTTTTATATGTTACCTTAGGATTGTATTGAATAACTTCTAACAAAATCCGTTGAAGTCTTGGAGGTGCACTATGGATCGATTTCTTGAAGATCGACTCCAAAGGTTTATGGTCTGTTTCGATGGTTAACCGTTTACCATACACATACTCATGAAATTTATTGCACCCGATTTTGATCGCCAGCGCTTCTTTTTTAATTTGTGGATACAGTTGTTGACATTTTGTTAAAGCCTTTGTTGCATATGCTATAGGACGTCCATCTTGAATCAGAGCAGCCCCCACAGCTTTTGAACTAGTATCTACTGTTAGTAAGACATCGTTATTTACATTGTAATATGCGAGTACCGGTGATGTTTTCAATAGTATTTTGATTTTTTAAAAAGCGCTTGTATGATGTGCTTCCCAATTCCAAACAACGTCTTTGCTTAGTAGTTCTCGTAATGGATCAGTTATTGATGACAAATTAGGAATAAATTTATGGAGGTATGTTACCATTCCCAATATTCTTTGCAATTCTTCCTTATTTGTTGGTTGTTTCAATCTATTTATGGCCTCGATCTTATCCGGATCAGCTTCGATACCATTAGCCGTTAAAATATGGCCTAAAAACTTGATGGACTCTTTTTTAAACCGGCATTTGTCTTTATTTAATACTATAGCAGCTGTTTTAAATTTTTCAAACACTTTTAGCGTTATCTCATCTAGTTTTTCTTCCGACGTAGCGTAAATGAGAAAATCGTCCATAGAGCACTCAACGTTCTCGATATCTTGAAGTAACGATGACATCATCTCTTGGAACACATCAGGTGCGGATGAAAGACCAAAAGGCAATCTTGTACAGCAATATCTACCCCATGGCGTTGCAAAGGTTAAGTATTTCTCCGTCCTTTTGCTTACCTTTATTTGCCAAAAACCTTTGTTGCAATCTAGCTTGGTAAACAATTTAGTGCCATATATTTTTGCTGCGATTTCTTCTAACGTATTTAGAGGATAGTGGCGTCGTTTTATACATTTGTTCACATCAGTCGGATCAATGCATATTCGAATTTTTTTGTGCATATTCATGCATATGCGTATCATTTTTGCCGCATCAGTTTTTTCAATAGTGATTTTGCATGGATTTTGAATCCAAGTCGTATCGGTTTATTGAGTACTACCTGCAGTTGTGCTGAACGATGATAAGACGTCTAAAACTTCTAATCGGCCATCTGAAGAGGAATGAAGACGTAAATCACTAGGCGATTGACTCATTTCCCATAATTTAACGCCACCTCCCCAAGAATCGATATTCAAACATACAACCGACTGTACTTCGGGCAAATAGATGATCATCTAGATGATCATGTAGAAATAAAAAAAATATGATTAAAATACAAAAAACAGAAAAGAAGAACGGGCGAAAATTAATAAGAATTTATTTATTAGAATTGAATTACAAAATTGATGAAAAGAATTTATTTATTACAAATTTAATTTCATTAAAAAAATAAGAAAAAACAAATTTTTACAAATACAAATTTTGAATTGAGTTCAAATGACAATTAAAATAGGCTTATTTTGAGCAAAAAACCGAAAGTACCCAACTTCAATTGATACTAATGTATTTTTTTCTGATGTTATGTCCCGAGCTTAAGCTAAAACAAAAGAAAAACACAACAAATAAATAAAATTGTTTGTTGTTGCTTTGGACAATTCTAAAACAGCTAAAAAAACTTGAACTTGTTTTCCCAAAGCAATACAACAAATCATAATTAAAACAAACAATTTTGTAAATTTTATATCTCGCTGACAAAGCAAACATAAACATTTATCAAAAATAAATTCAACACACTACGAAATTTGACACAATTTCAATGTATATTAGCGTATTTGGTTATACAGGGGAAAATATCAGGGGAATTATTAAGGGAATTTTGACAGATTCAATCAAAATGATTCTAAACCATGAAAATTAGTCCTAACATACTTAACCTTCACTCTGTGTATAGCTTACCATCACATTATCTGTGTATAGGGGTCAATCTGACCTCATGGATATCTCCATATATTTCATAAGGAAAGTAAATAAAAATTGTTTATATTTTATTACAAATTTATCGGATGCGTCATCTGATACCACTTAATCTTCAACCGAAACCATTTGTTATTCTTTGATGCATTCTATGCTTAGGATTTTGATTAGGTTTTGACAAGATGGCTATTTACAAAAATGACATCTTGATTGTTTGCTAACGGTCTTAGCGGTCACTTCTTCGCCGCCTGTTGATTGGCACTTTTATACGAAACGTAGGCTGTAACACCAGCGAGCATCGTAAGTTAGTCAGTTTATCGAATGTGTCTGCCCCCCCCCCCCTTTCACGGTCTACTCCGTTATTGTTGTGTAAAGTTGATAATAGCAAAACGGTTTTGTTTGGTTTAAGAATAAAACTCACGGAATTTTGAAGATTTTACTTCTCGTTTTTTCTAATTCCGCCTTCCTAGTAAACTCTTTGGGAAGATCGGATTTTTTGTATAATTGTTCAAATTAGTGTAGTTTTTCTGCAAAACTTGCTCGGCTAAAGTACAACTAGTGAAAAAGTTGTTCATGGTAGTTCTTCTTATCATGGTAACAGTTCTTTGCGTCGCATAACCAGAGAGCCACATCTCCCTCGAGCTAGCACCAATTGTTCATCAGTAGTTAAATTTGACGATGGTTTATAAGGTTCTCGAATGTTTGCCAAAAGCATTTTCCATACTTCTTGGAATGCTGTCAATTTAGTGGTTTTTAGCCGCTTCTGTCGGATATCATAGCTCGATAAAATGGACGGGTCTCAAGGCGTAAATTAAAATGCCGATCAGAGCAAACATTTCCACCGAATTACATAGTATCATACCAAACACAGTGTTTTTCTGTTGTTTTATTATTCATTGTATAAAACTGCGCGCTTTTCTATTGGTCTCAGCCACGATAACCCCACGATTCTGGGGTGATTTTTTGGAAAGCTATAGTAACTGAGTAGTTATATTTTTTGCTGTTTGTACCGTCAAACTTTCTCTTTCTCGCAGTAGTAGAAAGTCGCGTGTTCTGGTCACAATTGGAAGATTTACGCTCCACTTTTGGATACATTTTTTATTTTTGGCGTATTACCACATACCAGTATCTGCTTCTTCATCTCAGTGGCAGTTTGACGTTCTTGCTCATTACCTCGATCGTCAGCGCCAAGTTCAAAATTTTTATCAACATCAAAATTTATCGGTTCAACATTCTCATCCTCATCGTAATCACAAACGTTTATCGGCACAGCTTGCCGTTTGCTATTTCCTCTTCATTTGACACCTCAGGAATAGAATTTTAACGAAAAATTTACGACGCTTTTGTCTTTTCCAAGCCACAATAACTATATATTATACAACCAGGACTAACTATTTTTACTGGTAAGCACCTTAAATTAAAAAGCAAACTAAATCTGAAATATCGTTCAATGATAGTTCGGAGCAGTTTCTCTCTCAGTGCGAGTTTACGACCATTTTCTGATGAAAAATTTTAAGCAGATTAAAAATATTTTATATGGAAAACAAAAGAATTATGTTCGGAAGGGGAAATTTGTTTACAAAATGGACTACGTCGATTGGTTGTCTGTTGAACACTTTTCATTAGAAAATGGTTGTACAGTGCTAGTTAAAAACCATTTTCTGATGAACAATTTTCAACAGGCAACCAATCGACGTAGTCTATTTCGTAAACAAATGTCCCTTTCCGAACATAATTCTTTTGTTTTACATATAAAATATATTGAATCTGCTAAAAATTTTTCATCAGAAAATGGTCGTAAACTCGCACACACTTGCACTCAGTGTCACTTTATAATTAGCAGAAAAATTTCACAAAACATCACAGACATAAACAATAAATTCATAAAGATAAGATAGAATATAGAAGAGATAGAATATAGAAAATAGAACATAGAAATAAGTTGGGGTCATTTTGACCCCAGTACACAAAAATGCGCCTGGTTTATTTCAGACTGTCTAATTACCAATTTACAAGTAATTTGGACCCGCTTTTGATTGTATTTCGTGTGTAAGATATTAGTTGAGGCTATCTTATAGAGCATGGTTCATTTAAATAATAAGGAACGTTCATTTCGTTGGTCATTTAAATAATAAGAAACGTTCATTTTTTGCAAACAGGTGTTTTATATGTATTTTGACTTTGACCTAACAATATAAGATGTTATTACTTATGGTTTGTTTAGAAGTTTATTGAAATACTTAAATACAAAATCGAATTTTATAATATTTACTGCTTTACAGTAGTTAATAAATCGTTTTAATCAAATTACAGTGTTTATCAATTTTGAACATAGCGGTTTTGCGCAATACTTTAGAATTCGGCGGTGTCCTTAGTGTTCTTCAGCTTTAGGAATAAACCACACATCAATTCGTTGTTCAATAAAATAGCTAACTATTAATCGCTAACTTGCTAATAACTTAAATCTGCAGTTACGTGTTCTCATGCGTTTGAAAACAAGAAATGATTTTTATTATAATTGAAAATTTAGACTTTAAAAAAATGGTCGTATGAATCACAAAATAAATTAAAAATTATTTAAAAAAATACAATATGTTAATATTAATTAACTTTATATGTTTTGCTTAATTTTTGTTATTGAATGTTGACACTTGACAAAAAATATTTCGTTTAGTTGGGGTATATAAACGTTACGAGCAATTATTCATTAGTTAACGACTGGTAGCATGTTAACATCTAATGAATAGATTAGTCCCTAGTTTACGAATTACCGGTATCATATTTGTCAGTTCGAAAGCAGAATATTGGGTGACCAGATGTCCTGGTTTTTCTGGAAATGTTCCGGTTTTTTAAAGTTCTGCAGACATTTACTTTTTAGATAATATTGATATCGTTTTTATTGAAGGTCGAATTTTATAATTTTTACACATAAACACAAACCAAGACCAAAATCCAAAATTTGTTTGTAAAATATACTCGACGTTATAATAAAAAAATGTGCAAGATCTCAATATAAGTTAAAATGAAATAATTTATTATTAGATAAAAAATGGTTTAAAGAATCGCAAAATTTTAAAGTTATTTCCTTTCTTCCACTGGCGCTATATCCCATTAAGGAATTTGGCCGCCTCAACGATGCTCTTCCAAATAGTTCGATTCACTGCAACAGAATACCAGACACAGTGACCGAGTGTGTTAAGAACTCTTTCAATGTCATCCGACGGTCGGTAGCTGGTCTCCTGCTAGGTCCTACTTTCATTGGAGCCGACTCCAAGGCAGGTGTTTTGGTGATCCAGTTTTACGATCGAAGAACGTGCCCAGTTTTTATGAATCCGATCGAGATCGTTTTTGATCTCGTGATTCCCCAACTCAATGAATAGAAAGGAACAAATTAAATGAATTTACTGTTAGAGTGTTAATATAATTTTATTGGCTACCTACGTATAATAAAAAAATGGAGGTGTGGCCAACACACGACTTTCTTTTACGAACAGAGAATTTTGAGAAATTTCAATTTTTTTTTATAATTTTTAAAATTTTTTTTTTTTAATTTTTAAATTTTTAAATTTTTTTTTTAATTTTTTTTTTAATTTTATTTGTTTTTAATTTTTGGAAACATTTTGTCTTTGGTAGTTTTTTGTAAACTTTATACTTTTTAAGATATTTGCAAAATAAATTTTCTGGACCAAGGGAGTGGCCACTTCCGGTTAGCCGATTTGGAGTAAAATTCACTGGGACCTCCCAATTTATCAAAAAAGCTTAAATCTGAAGTTTCAGTTCGATTGGTTAAACCATCTGGGCTGTAGAGAGGACACAGACAGACTGACAGACTGACAGACTGACAGACTGACAGACTGACAGACTGACAGACTGACAGACAGACACCATTTCGAAACCCACTTTTTCGGACTCAGGGGACCTCAAAACAGATAAATCACTAAAAATATCAAGGTCCAAAATTTTCATGATTACTATACTTTATTTTACTAGAGTAAAAGAAAGTAATATAGACTGCGCTGTTTTTTTCTGCAAAATCTGAAATTGCTTCATGAAATCGAAAGTAATGAAAAATATTAAATATAGACGTTTTCTATTCATTATATTATTGTATTTATATAAGGGATTCCTAAGACCACCGGTAATATTGTCCCGTCACCATCTTTTGACACAAAGTTTCGGACTATGGTTCCCTCCAGAAAGGACTGGGTGATGTATGTAGTTCTAGAACCAGGAGTTATAAACTTTTTCACTGATGGTTAAAAAAGAGATAGGAAAATCGGGGCTGGGGTGTTCTGTGAGGAACTTCTGATGAACCTTTCCTTCCGTCTTCCCGACTATTGTAGCATTTTTCAAGCTGAAGTAACTGCCATAAAGGAAGTCTTACTCTGGTTGAGGTATAATGTAATATCGCTTGGTGATATTCGCATTTATAGGGGCAGTAAGGCTGCCAATAAAGCGCTACAATCACACCTCCTCATATCGAAAGTAATCCAGAACTGTCCCTTATCTCTTAAGGAGACAGCAGATCAGTTCAACATAGATCTTATATAGGTGGCAGGGGATTTCAATAGTACAGGGTATATAAAAGCCGACGAGCTAGGTCGACCACGTGCGATATTACAAAAACCAGAAGGAATATTGAAATACATCTTGCTAGTAAGTTGACGAACGACCGATGGTCACCTGATGTCACTTCGGCGGTGTCAGTCAGTATGGTTTTTGGAGTGATTACTAAAGAGTATACTTGCATTCTTCTCATATGACTACTGCCGCAGTTGTGAAAAGAAAGAAGAGGAAGAGACAGTTTGCACCTGTCCTTGTCTGGCCTGAAATAGACAAACGTTTCTAGAAGCATCCCTTTTAAATATACTGACGAACCTTAGTAGGATGGACGTGAGGAGTATCCAGCGCTTTGTTAACGGCTCAATACGGTTTCAATGAGTAGGCGGATGAATAATAAGTTGTGGTATTCTGGCTTATGTTTGAGTTAATGCCGGTCTTCCTGGACCACCATCTTAACCTAACCTAATTTATTTATAAAAACGTTTTTATTAGACATTTAAGTAACTGACTGAATTATTGTATTTTTAATTTATTTTTCTTTTAGTTTCATCATATGACTAACGAACATGTGATTTAGTGAAATAAACTAAAACCAACTTTATAGAGGCTGCATTTTTTATCATATATTTTCGGTACTAAAAACTGTGCTGATTTTGTCCTAGTTGCTGGAAGCTAGGATGTTCTGGTTTTTCAATCTTGCAGATTTCGTTCAGGTTTAGTCGTTTTTGACCTGGTCACCTTAAGAACAATGGGATTATTTTTTACACACACAGTCCACACAGGATAAATTTGATCTTACTCTCAGGTCAGGGCAGATATGTTGGACATAAAGTGAGACTTAAGAGTAGTGATTTTCATGTACTGGGTGAACCATTTTATTCGCCGGATCCGGGAAAAAATTACCTATAGACAAAATTTATTAAGTACAATGGGGTTCAACTATCTGTACTAATTCCCTTAACATTCAGGCCAATTTTCAAGGCCATTTGAAGGTCATAGTCATTTTTTAAATGGAAACTCCTATTTTTGATGCCGGATTCGAAAAGAGTGGGACATTTTTCTTCCGGATATGTATTTTCCATGACCTCCTAAGGTCACCTGAAGGAATATATTTTAGTTATAGTGGTTATGATTTGCTGTGAAAATTTAAAAAAAAAATGTTTCTAACATTTAGGAGATATTTGGATCCGTCGATTAAAATGGCTCACCCTGATACGCATAAACTAAAATGTACAAAATATACACTATTCTACATTTTAGAAACAACAATAAAATTTGCTGTGTTACATCTAGTATATAAGTACAAATCGTAATTCTCAAGTCTCATTTTCCGACCAAAATCATTGGTCTGAACGGTATTAACGTTAAAAAGAGACTTGAGAGTTACATTTTTTTACATACATGCCGAGCAAAAATTTGACAATTACTCCTCTTCTTAAATACATGGTTAAGTACTGTAACAGCAAATTTGGTTGTTGTTTGTTTTTTTTTTTAATAAAATATATGTACACCTGGTGAACGAAGTCCGACCGGTCTGACTCGATGTACTGTGTACCGTGTTTTCTCTTTGCTCTTTTTCTTTCACGAACTCTCTTTTTCCTTGAAACGTGCCCAAATTTGGCTTATCTTTTTATACTAGAGGGGGAAGTGCATTTTCTATAGTAAAGAATTTATTTGCGACCGAATGGAGGTAACGCCTACCTACCGCTCCGAAAAGCAAGCATTTTAATTTAATACAGTCAACCCCAGGCGAACGGTTTCTTTTCAATCTTTGCTTGGATTCTCAATGTACTTCTCCGCGGTCTTTATTTGAAGAGCATCATCTTCAATCTGTGACACATTTCGAACATTAAATAGATTGGGGCAATGTTTATTCTATGTGTCAAGTGCCGCTTCAAATGGCAGTTGACCTAGTTCTGAAAGTAACGTAAAATCCTGTAATTTCTTTGAAGAAATTAGGCTAATTGCTGGGTTGTCGTACTTTCTAAATTTCAGCTTTCCACCACTCACACTTTCGTTGTCTAAAAATTTGGTTAGCGATTCTCTTACCAAGGGCGGCTTTGTTTTTTCGTGCATTTGTAAAGCTAGTTTGCGCTCTGTCCTGATGGCTATATTTTGTTGCTGACAGCAAGGCAACATCAAAACACTTATTTTTGGGGTTGTTTTTCTTTACAAAAAGATTCCGCTGGGTAGCACTGACAACCGAAGTTTTCGGAATCTTTCAAATAGAATCACTTTGTCCCATTCATTGGAATGTAATTGTTATTGTGCTTTTGTGTGTTTATTTTGCAGACCTCGACAGTTGAAATGTTCAGGAGTTTGGTAATATGTAATTACAACAATTTGAATTTTTGAAAATATACAAATTTAAGTACTCTGGAATTTAACGTATTTAATTTTTTTTTAATCAAATCAGAATTACGTAGTTAATAATTTATATTCCTTCCTTCCTTCCTCACACTGGCACTATATCTCTTGAAGTTATATGACCGATGCTCCTCCAAATAGTTCGACCAACGACAAGAGAACGTCACATAAGTTGACCGGGTGTGTTTAGGTCCCTTTCAACGTCGTCCATCCACCAAGCGAGGTATCCCGCATGCCAATTCCATAAAATTGATGTCCTTATATAATGCCCGAGGTCGATTTCGGCAAACTTGGGCAATTTATAAAATTAAAATAAAGCATGTAGAAAATTAAGAAATTTTGAACATTTAGATTTAAGAATCCTGGAATTTAAAAACAAAGACTAAAGTTAAAAATTTTGGTACTTTTTGAAAATTGCAATTTAGAAATTTTAATACATTTGATATTTATAAACTAAGAATTTCTAAGAACTGGATCAGTTTTGCAGATAAGATGATTTCCAAAGTAAGTAACTAAAGAAACCAATTTATACTTCTTCCTGCTTCAGTTTTGTTAGGGGACTAAGCAATACTATGCATTAAATAAAAGTACTTGTCAACATGTTTGTACTCCTCGCAAAATATAATTTCATTACCGTTGGTTTACAAAATTATAATGACAATAATATTTTTTTAGAAATAATCGTATACGTATGTTTTCAAAAATTATACAGATTTTATGTACAAACAAGCAATTCACTTGCAAATACTTGAATATTACAACAATTGCTTAATTTAAATAACTTCTGTTTATTTGATTTGGTTTTTCAAAGACACAACTGGTTATGCCATTCATTATTCTTAAACAATTCAGTCAAAGGTGGGTTTTCCTCCGACACAAATATCATAACATCATCATTTAAGTTGAACAACCTTCTCAATGATTTACCTCTCGAAAACCTTCCGTATGCAGCAGTAGTGTGTATCAAGATCAGGGGATAAATTTTTTGAAGCTAATGCTTCTCTAAGTATTGTATCATACAATACGTATGTATCATGTCAGATGTATGGGTTAACTTTCTAATAAGTTCTAGTGATCCTTTATGTTTTTTGATGGGAAAGCAAACGGTCTGGGTAGATTTCAACACAATTATTTCATTTGAGTCAATGAGTCCTTAAAAAAAATTTAAAAAAATATGATTTTCAAAACAATACGCAATCGCGCATATGCAAGGAGTTGAGCAGAATTTTTAATGTCTGTTGTTGGTTCAGCTAAATGAAAAACTTTATACTTGTCTTAATTCGGTGTAGTAATTGTGCAAATAAGCCAGATCGCTGAGGAGCGGAGCTCCTAAAAATTTCCATCTGTTTATCCTGAAGGAAGAGTTTGCATGTAGCGAGTGGAATTTTCACCCTGGCACCCACGTTAAGTGGATGTTGAACCGATCTACCATCTCGTTAAGAGATGAGAGACAGCTCTATGCTACCTTCGACGAAAGGAAATAAGCTCATAGCGTTTTAATAGCGCCTGTCTGTCCGTAAAAATGCGGATATCCCTTACAGATACTACTTTATACATCAACCAATCTACGGCCTCGTTTACGCTGTAATAGTCGGGGAGCCGAAATTAGAGGTTCACATTTAGTTTCTCACATAAAACACCACAACCAACCCTACCATCCACATCCAGAATATCTAGGGGTATGAAATGAAAAAGAACCTCAAATGCCTGAGTGGGTGTACTCCTGAGTGCACCACTAATACACAGGGTGGAAGTTCTCTAAATTTTCATCAGCAACTTTTGGTTAGCTTTACTTTTTAAGGCTGGCCACCAAACAACAATCCCACATAAAAGTATGGGCCTTATCACCGATGTATAGAGCCAGTATACGATATGGGGTTCAAGACCCCATCGTTTTCCAAGAGCGTTTTTACAGGAGTATAGGGCTATAGTAGCTTTCTTTACTTTTTCTAAAATATTAGGCTTCCAACTAAGTTTTCTGTCCAAAACAACATAAAGGTATTTTGCTTTATCAGTGAAGGTGAAGCTAACACCGTTTAAAGTAAGAGGATCAATCTGAGGAAGTTTGCTTTGCCCAGGGAAAAGGACCACCTTAGTTTTACGTGGATTAACATTTAGTCCACAACTTTTGGCCCATTTAGAAAGAGGACCAAGCGCTCTTTGCATGCGCTCTCTGAAAGTACAAAGATACTTGCCAAAGACACCAACAGAAACGTCATCAGCATAAGCAACCACCCTAAAACCTTGCCCCTCCAGGTCCAGTAACAGGTTACTTATGACCAAGTTTTAATGAAGGTGGGACAAGACTTCACCTTGCGGTGTACCCATACCTACAAATCTGCTAATGGAGTACCCGCCCAATCTCAGCATCTGATCTATCCAGCTAACGAGCGATTCATTCATTGGTTTAACATTGCTAAAGGCACGTACTAAATACAGAAAGGTTACCAAGGAGTATTTCTTAAATTCTAGGGATTTCTTAATAGGACAAATCATAGAGAGGTCTCTACCGATCTCCATTTACAGTAAGCATGTTGAGATTTCAACCACCTAGCCGGCTCAATATAGCCTCTAATATGCGCCTCTATTTATCTTTCTAGTATTTTTAATAGAAAATGAGAGCTTTTCTTGCCTTTTGTATAAATATTACATTTACTTCAGTCCGTTTCCTAGGAATGTGGCAAAGTTCCAGTCTGCCTCTGAAGATAATTTCCAGCCAGGGTAGAGCCAAGTCAATGGTTTGCTGAATATCCTGAAGCAGTCGTCTTTCTTGCTACTTGTTTATTTACCTTAATATATTAAAATGATAAAATTAATGGAATTATATTATTTAAAGAAAAAATTATCGTAGCTAATTGAACAGTGATACTTTAAAAATATACAAGGATCAGTGATATACATTATTTTCTGTTCAATTTTCTGGTTATTAGGATAGATGTTCGAGAATAAATAATAAAGAATTAGAAATTATCAGTTTTAATTATCAACGATATACCGGAATTACGTACAAAGATAACTTATATTTTACATTTGCAATGGAATTTGATCTTAAGTGACAAATTAATATTATTTCTGATAACTAAGTAAACATATTCGTACATAACTAGAACTAATTAGATTACACATGTCAACACAGTAGTAATACTAAATTCGTTTATTGAGGAATCACAATAATGTCACCTATATTTAGAACATAATTATATTATTTCAGTTTAAGGAAATATTTAAAGAATAAATTGTATTGAAAACGAAGTGTTTGACATATTATTCAATATCAAACCATGAAATCCCAAACCATTAATCACAATAAATCACAGCATGTCTTTGATAACACCCATGGCTTAGTATGATTACATTCATTAAGGACAGTGTGATGATTTTTGGTGGTTTTTTCTTTTAATATGTAAACGGATTCTCTACTTTTCCAATCCTCTATGGGAATAATACAATTTAACGGCTACTTGATGTCTGTCCAAAAGACAAGTATTCAGATCATATTGCTATTAATTTTTTTAAATTTTTTTAATTACCCTAATAACACAGTAGAATCCAATGCCTTGTGCTACCAGACAGAACAACGACGCAGTATTATTCAGTATCAGCTGTCCGAATCATTTTGTGTGTGGAATTTAGGTGTTTGTTAGATTTTGTTGCAAATTATGGATTTTTTGCCCCAACTCAGCTTTTCAAGTTCATAATATCTTAAAATTTGGCAGTCTACTCTATAATGCAATATGCAAGCAAGCATAAACCATGTAAAAAAAATCGGTACAACAATATGTTACGATTGCAAAACTATTGGTGCAGGTACAAATTTTAAAAAGTCAAAAACAATATACAATTCAGAATACGGGTTACTGACTCATTTCCCTAATTCGGTGTTTAATTAATAAGATATATTTTGATTCGTGAAGGGTCGATTAAAAATTCATTTAATTTCTTTTAATAACATTAATTGTTTTAACGCATGACTAATTATTATTTAATATATTGAGGGGGACTAATCGTTCTGTACGAGTAGTTTAATTTAATTTAATCAAGTTTTTTTTGTGTGTATGAGACGGACCACTATTTATGTAATATATAATATTATAAAAATCCCAATGATGTTGTTTAGGTAGATATGGTTTATTTAAGTCATTCGACTCAGGTGTATTATACTTATCTTTGGGATTCCCTTGTTTTTAAGCTACTAATATTTTATTCAAAATGATATTTTAAAATATATGCATTTTGTGTAGTTTCAACCCCAAATTATACGTTTAGTTTTGATATCGGAATTTATAGGGATAGAATTTTGTTCTTATTATTGGTGTGCACATTTTTTTTAAATAAACAAAATTATTATTTTTTTTTAGATTGTTAATTTATGTTAATTTTTCTCAATTTCATGTTTAGAAGCGACTGGGTCCAAGGGTCGGAGTTTTCATATGGGTGGTAAGTCGTTGCTTTATTCCAAATTTAAAACAAAAATCAATTGATTTATTTAATATTGACTTATAAAACTATTTAACATATTCATATAGGCTTTTTCGATTATTTTGTGGTTGTTTTATTAATATGTATATTATTGGCTTTTTCTAATCCGTTAACATAGTTTACTTAATAACCTTTTTAATTTAAATATAAGATTCTCATTTATTCTATGAAGGTTTCCCAATGCTAACTTAATTATTACAATATAAATCTTGTTATGTATAATGTATTGCATATTGCACATGTACAGTATTATTTGCAAATCGCAATTAACGTCTTCAAATGAAATAATTTGACTTAAGTAAAGAAATAGAAGAAAATATTCACATGCTGCATAATCGTAAAATTATTTGTCAAAACGACATGCACCTTATTACAGTGTGATACACACACAATAATTAAATTCCATTATATACATAACATTTTAAATGTAATAAAATGATGTCTAGTAATGAAGCGCATCTTTTATATACTTATTTCTCTACATTCACAAATGACAATTATACGATTATCTTCATGATCATTCTTCAACTGAAATAACACAATAACAACAACAAATAACAACAAAAATAACCCGACACACTAATAATGAATAACTTAATGATCTTCATTAAAATGTCTTTTCATAAATATACATACATAGTACATACGTTTTATTATATACTTACGATCTCATATATTGTGGTTTGAGTTATTATGTTTTAACCTCCTCTCAAATATAGCTTCTTTCAACAAATAGTTTAAAATTAAAAAGCAAAAACACAGTAATAATAAAAATAATTAGAAAATTACATAAAAAAAATAAATTTAAGTATGCTCACGAAAAATAATGTCACAAACAAAAACAAGAGACGATCATACGACACATAGAAACATCAAATGATCATCAACATTTAGAAGCAGGATGTCATTCAAGAAATTTATTTAAAAGTATTTTTGTTTTTGTCTTAATAATAATTTAGTAACAGTGTAGCAAACACTTTAATTGAAATTTATGGACAAATATATCGTAGATAAGATTTGTAATTTATAATTTATATTTTCTGTTTTTTTTTTTTGCAAAATTAATGTGTTTTTTATTAAATGGTAATTCGTTACATAAACAAAAATAAATTCCACCCGTATATTGCATGCTGGAATAATAATTAAATTAATCATTCAGCTCGAGGTGATGAAAATATAATGTACAATGCATTTATACACAACAACACTGATAAAATTTAACTGTCAATAATGCCACATTGATTAAGAAGATAAGAATAATCCTATATACCTATTTTGTAGTAAGTACCTACATACATACGTTTATTGAAATGCTTTTGAATTAATCTAATTCAACCGTGGTGTGCGCACACGGTGTTGATGAGAATGTAATTGCTGTATCACACGCAATTACTATATTTGTTATAATCTGCTTGTAATGTAAAGGCTACAATTTTATATACGATTTAGCAAATTTAAAAATATTTTGTTGATCTTCGTTAATCTTTAAATATTTTTATGTAGTATCTTGTTATTTTTAGGATGAGGAAATGCTATTAAACAGTATTTTACATTTTCATTTACAATAAAAACATGTCTTGTGATGAGTATCAGGTTAATGTTACATTTCATCATGGTCATCATTTTAAATAATAATTTTTTTTTTTTTTTTTTTTATTTTTTTAATTTAATATATTACGACTAAGTTATTACAACTCATTTAGCAATTTTTCTTTCTTATTTTAATTCTCTGTTAGTTGGGCTATAACGCAGTAGTTATTCCTAGTGGGCCCAAATCTTCCGGTTACATCAGCAACTTTCAGTCCTGACTCCTGAGGAACTAAAGGCTTCGTTCTCTTTAGCCGTCTTGTCACTGCGCTGTCGACGTCGTTGACAATATGTTGAATATCCGTGTTCTCATGGAGTTGTAAACGCTGGATATATTTTTTGGCATTTCTTGTGATTTCTTCGTTGACGGTTTCCATCTTTAGATCCCTATGTAGATTATCGTTTCTAATATACCAAGGTGCATTGACAATGCATCGCAGTACTTTGTTCTGGAACGTTTGTATAATTTTAACGTTCGTTTTCTTTGTGCATCCCCAGAGCTGGATGCCATAGGTCCACACAGGCTTGAGTATTTGCCTGTATAAAAGCAGCTTATTGTGAATGGTAAGCTCACTATTTCTTCCAATGAGCCAATACATTTTTCTGAACTTTATATCCAATTCTTGCCTTTTTTTCTTGACATGCTATTTCCATTTTAACTTGGCGTCGAGCGTCATACCTAGGTATTTTGCCGTGTTCGCATGTGGTATTTCCTGCCTATTTATGTAAATAGGTAAGTGATCAACTTTTAGATAGGTGAATGTTGTGTGAATTGATTTTAGCTCATTCAATTTTAATCTCCATTTTTTTGTCCAGTGGATCATTCACAGTGTGCTGTAATTTGCTGGTTGTTTCTTCGATTGTACTTCCAACCGCCAAGATTGCTGTATCATCCGCAAAGGTTGCAATATCTGTTTCTCCAGTAATAGGTATGTCTCTCGTATAAAGCAAATACAAGACTGGTCCGAGCACGCTCCCTTGCGGTACGCCTGCTTTAATTATCTTGAGTGATGAGAACTCTCCTTCATATTTCACTCTGAAATATCTCCCTTCATTGTATGATTTTAATATCTCATAGAACTGCTTAGGAAGGTCGCGATGTAATTTATATTCCAGTCCTCGATGCCAGACTCGGTCAAAGGCCTGGGCAACAGCAAGGAAAACTCCAGAACATACCTTTTTGTTTTCAAGCGTCTTCTCAATCACGTCAGTGACTCTGTGTACCTGCTCTATGGTGGAATGTTTCTCTCTGAAACCAAATTGATGCGATGGTAACAGGTGTTTTTCTTCAATCAGAGGTCTCATCCTTTTGAGGAGTAATTTTTGGAAAAGTTTGGACAATGATGGTAATACAGATATAGGTCTGTATGACGTTTTCTCATTAGGTGGCTTTTTATGCTTAGGTATCAAATAACTTCTGCTATTTTCCACTGCTGAGGAACATATTTCATTCTAAAAGCTGCGTTAATTATGTGTAGCAACTTCTTAAGACATTTTCCTTCCATTTTTAATAACTTTTCCTGTAATAAGATCGTATCCAGGAGCCTTTTTTGCATTTAGGTTATGTTTGATTTCATTTTTGAGTTCTTTCATTGTAACTGGTTGTATGTCTAACTCATCTTCTTTTTGCATTAGAAAGGTATTTTCATCTGCTGTTTGTCTAGTTAAAAGTTGGAAAGTCTCTTCCAGATGTTCAGCAAAAAGATCAGGTTTATCTTTGGGGCTTTTGGCCCAAGTACCATCTGCTTTTTTAATTGGCGGCACCTGCTCTTTTGTTCTCTTTAGTCCCTTTGTAGCTTTCCATAAAGAGTAATCGCTTTCTTTGTGGCCAGAAAGATTTATTAAATATTTGTTAAAGCTTACCGCTTTGGTTTCTTCTATTAACTTCTGCAGCTTGTTTTTGAGCTGATTGAAGATAGTTTTGCTCTCCGGTGCTCGATTTCTATGCCAGATTTTGCGAGCTTTCCTCTTTTCTCGGACCAAATTTCTTATTTCCTGTGTATATGTTTCATTCTTGTGAGGTTTATTTTTGGCAGGGGGAGTGCTTTCCCATGCTGCGGTCTGAATATTGTTTATGAGCAGCTCTTCTTCTCTTTCAAGTGTGTTCGGTTTTTGATTGGAACTTGAAGATCAATACTTTCCTCAATTAACAATGCGAATTTTCCCCAATTGGTCTTCCCGCTTGTTAACCTTGGTGGCTTTTCTTTTTCAATTATTGTTTCACTGATCGTAAGTATGATTGAAGAATGATCCGAGGATAAACCTTCATTATTTTCGATGTGGATATAGTTTTCTGAAATACCTTTGGCTATGAAAAAGTCAATCACCTCTGGTATTTTGTTTGTATCCGTTGGCCAATAAGTAGGAATACCATTTGAATGAAATTCGCAGTTTATTTGATGTCCAGCTTCTAATAGTTCTCTACCTTTAGGTGATATTAGTCTCGAACCCCAATGCGTATGTTTGGCATTGAAGTCTCCTCCTATGACGAAATTTGAGCCCATCATTTTGAGCATTGAGAGGTAATCATCCTTTTTAAGTTGATGCCTTGCTTCTTGTAATTGTTTAGTTGCACGCTAAGTGATACAATTTGCATTGTCTCTATTTCGAGTTTGACATCTTCGAAGTGTTTGATGTTTTCTCTGATGAATATTGTTGCTCCACCCCTAGCTCTTTCTGCTGGATGTATAGAATGGTAACAAGAGTAACCTTTTATTTTTGTATAAGACTTTCTAGTGAAATGGCTCTCTGCTATTAAGCATATATCAATTTTTTCTGTATTCAAAAAGATTTCTAGCTCTGGAAGATGCTGTAGAAGTCCATTAGCATTCCAGGTTAATATTCTTAGCGTTTTGTTCATTTTTTTTGGAGTGAAGGATCAGAAGATAAAGCAACTTTTTTGCTAGAAATCTCCTTAATTTTTCCTCGACATCCTACTTATTGTTCAAGATTAACTTGTCTCTTGTTTAGAAACTCTATATTTTCTTCTATTTTAGAAAGGCGATTGACAATAGCATTCAAGGTGTTTTGCATTGTTGTCATAGCTTGTTGAATTCCAATATTTTGATCTGTAGGCCCAGGTAGTCCTTGTCTTGCTGCTTGTGAGTATGAGAATCCCTCTGCCACTTTCGCACTATGGAACGTAGTGACAGTTTATGTCAGGTTTCTTTTTCTGTCGTTGCTCTCTTTGGCTGGTTTTTGTTTGTTTTATTTCGCATGTTTTGCAGTGTTTTGGCTACTTCACACCCTCTATAGCTAGCAGGATGGGTTCCTTGGCAGTTAGCACATTTTGCTGGAGTGTTCTTATCTATCACGCATTATTTAGTGTCATGCTTTCCCCGCACATTTTACGCATCTGATTTCACGATTGCAGTATTTTTGCGTGTGGTTGTATGCCTGACACTTTTTGCATTGTGGTATGATCCATGTTACTTTTTTCAATGGCTCAAGATGTTCCTAATATTGAATATGTTCTCAATTTTCTCTGAGTTTGCAAAGGTCAGAGTGAATAGTGGTAACTTTATTTTATTAACAATACTCCCTCCTTTGCCGGTAGGCTTCCTTTCAGTTTTACACATATTAACGGCATCTAAGATCGTTAAATTTTTTCTTTTGAGGTTTTCAATTATCTCATCTGGTGTGCATGTTTGATGTAGACCACTAGCAACTACTCTAATGGGTCTGGTATTTTTGTCTTCATATGTATACCATTGGAAACCTTTATCATTCAGTACAGTTGAAAGCTTTCTATAACCGTCTGAATCAAGCATGTTTACCCTTCAGACGTTGTTGTTTAGCGACACAAGCTAATATTCTTTTTCTGTCACTTCTTTCATTAGCGCTTGAATATCGCTAAATTTATTCACATATGTGATATTGATTGGTGGTGGTGGTTTTTCTTTCTTGATCTTGCTGATAGTTGGTAATTGGTTTACCTTTGCTCCCGATATGTTCACACTAGGGTTCATTTCTGGGGACGACTCAGCTTTCCTTTTACCGTAAGAATTTACTTCCTGTGTTTTTTGCTTTTTTAGAGACCTTTTTGACTTTTTCATTATCCAATTGGTCTCTCTTTCTAAATCTTCCTCGTCGGTTTGGTACTCAATTAAGTTAGCATATTCCGTTTCTTTGTTGTTGTTTTCCTGGTTTAGGGCTTATACTTCAACCGAATCTTCATGACCAGTTTGGTAGTCCATCTTTAGATTATGTTTAAGGTTTTTAACTTCTTCTTCAAGAAGTTGTATATGGTGCTGCATCCATTGAATTGCTTTATTTAATTCTTTATTTTCTTGTCTAGACTCGGCTAGAGCTTTGATTACTTCCTCAGATTGAGGGTTATTATTAGTTACTTCGGACGCAGTCGCGACTGTCGCAGCCGTATTTAGTTATAGTGTACAACTACTTATATTTGGAACCTTTAGAATTGGTGATCTCAACATTTTCATGCTCTTAGGAAAGTTGTTCCCTTTATTTTGCAATAGTTGGTCCCCCTCAGGATCCATGGTATCGGCATCCAACGATGATGATTGATTTGATGCTGTTAGAGACGCATCCGTTTCGTTTTCTAATTTCTTTAGGCTATTATTATTATTTCCTATTATTTTTATTCCCACGAGTAGCACGAGAAGTAACGGTCACCCATGACAGAGCTCTGCAATATCTTGGGAAGGCTACGGGTTTAAACCGAACGTCGCCAAATTTGGAGTTCACATACTAACGACTAAGCACCCTCTTAGCCACGCAGCCATCGGCGTATGTAGTGCCACCTTAGCTTGGGTGTGCTAGTTTTTGGTCCGCCCCGAGTATTTGATTTCCCCGATACGTGCCATATCTGGCAAGCTTTCCCCTATCCGCCACCTGGGGAGGCGCCTAATAGGGGAACTAGCAAACCCCACACAGGAAATAATAATTTGAATATGAAGTTTTTGGTTTGGTGCCAATCTGACCGCAATGGAACTGAGAATGCAAATAGGAATCATACATAGCGTGAATGAATTGGAGACCGTCACCCTACATGCGGATAGTGTTGGCTTTATTGATTGTTTTGTGTCAATTTTAAAATTAATTTGTATTTTTGAGTACGAACTAGAGTATCCAGTAGACTCCGGGTACTTCGAGTATTATTCTACTTCGCAGGTACCTCGGATTCACGGTGTTGCTCAAAAATTCAAATATTATTTCAAATTAACATAAAGCTTATTTTGTTGACCAAAATTTAATTCGAATTATTTTGGGTTTATTTTTTTCCCAAGAAAATAGCCAAATTGATTTAATTGGCAAAAGCCAACCTTTCAAAATAAAATATAAATTTAATATATATTGTGACATCTGGAGGCAGATATCATAACCAAAAATTAGAATTATTTTTAAATAAACCCAATTTTTTGAGGGGTTAATGTTATTCTTGCTGGGGTTTATGCTATGTAATTGTTGTTGTAAATTTGTCAAGGAAATACACTTATAGTATAGTAATTTGCACAGCGAACCAATATGTATTAATTTCAGTTCATAAATGATTTATTTCATATCGATACCTTACGGCGCACAAGTGCTATGTCCATATTTTATATTTCTACAACAATGTCTCTAAATTTGAAAATATTTTTAATTTTCATTCAATGTCCTTCTAAATTTTCGCTCAATATCCTTAGAAATAGTGTTCTAAAAGACTGTAGCAGCAGAAAACTGAACCACAAATGATAAAACATACTTTTCTGACATCTTAAATTTGTATTTACCACAAATTGTAAAAGTGGACATAGCACTTGTATGCTCTAAGGTATCGATATTTTCTTTTAGCTTAAGCCGTATCTTCTCCATATCTTGTATGAAGTAGGAAACGTCGTGAATATTTGCAAAATTTCAAAAAAACATGGTTTATATATCGAATGTTGCACTGTTGATTATCAGCAGTACAATAAGAATGTTCAAAATATCAGGTCTTCATATATAATACAGATTGCGGTTTAATTAATCCAATTTAACTAAACTCGTTCAAGTATTCTATGCAGGTTGACATATTGCGATTAAACTCGAAAACATCACTAAAACAGATCTATTAAACCGCAGTCAGTCAGACCTACAAAACAAAGTTTTCTAAATTTGCTGAAAAATCAATGTTATTTTATCAACTATTGGCGATATTTTAGAACGTTTTAATATTATTTCATTAATTTGTTCAAAACAAATAATTTCGGACGATTTTAGTGTTGTGCACGAAGGTAGTTCTAACGAAGCAGATTTAAATGCAATTGAGAATTATTAGAATATGATTAGATAAAACTTTGGGAGATTTGTCGACATTAATTATTTTTAATAGCCTGCGAAATCAATCTGCGAAAATAATTAGAATTAGTTAAAAGCAGAGTTCAAAATTACTCTTCAGTTTGTTTTTATTCACTTTCCGTTCTTTTTAAATTCTCTTTTCTCCTTTTCAATCAAGAATAATACCAATTCAGTGAAAAACGAATATTAAATTGGAACTCTCGTATTATTTCGAGGTAATAATTCTTCTTGTGTATGGGAACATTATTGCGCTGAAGAACAAATTGAGAGCAAACTAATTTATTATCAACAATGAATTTTGGCTCATTTAATAAACAGAAATTGAACTTTGGCCTTGAGCAGTCGTATTTTTTACATCCACATAACCTTTTATTTCTTCCGCAAGAAAAGTTCAACTCTTCAAGGCCAACGTTCAATTTTGGTTTTTTAAATGAGGTAAACATTTCTAGTTTTCCTAGTTGATGATAAATAGATCCGCTCTCAATTTACCCTTCAATGCAAAATTGTCCCCATGCACAAGAAAAACCCTTGTCACAAAATTATAGACAATTTTTGATTATAATTAGTTGTGAAGGTTTAAATGAAAGATCAAAGTCGCGATCTAGCAAGATCAAATTTTTCTAGTAGGATGGATGCTAATTAAACCATGAGGAATAAGATTCCAGGGGATTTTATCAACAAATTTTGTACCATTTTATTACAAATTTATTACTTTTTGTCTTAATTTTTAATATGCACAAATAAAATCAAAATTTCAATGCACAGACAATTTTGAATAAAGCTTTGTCGGTTGTAATTTTCCCCAGATCACAGATTTCTAAAAAAATTGTATTGAAGTAAAAAGCTTAATAATTAATTTAGTTATCTAATAATTTTTTGTTAATGTTGGAGGGATTTATACTTTTAGTTTTTCATAATGTATTGCACTTTTACCCAACAAGAAGGGGCTGTTTTATGGTATCAATAAAAATTATCAAAAACACAATATTTCGATCACTAGGAGTGTTAGAACACTGAAATAAAATTTGACTGTAGCGAAATCCGAAGACTCCGTTAACAGACACGGTTTCAGCTTAGGCTAAGGCCAAGCTCGGGGTATGGCGTGTGAGTTTCCGGATATAGAATTGTGCTTGAATAACCGCATTTAGGTACAAGCAAAAAATAGAAAACAAGATGGAACGACATGATGTCTGCAGAACAAAAAAAAAAAAAAAATCATAAACTGGGTGCTACCGTCCGAGGCGTACCATACACTCCCCCGCACGTTATCCGCACAGTATGATGAAGAAGCCCCTTTGATCATGGGGCAAGTGTGACTACAAGGGCACAGCTGGACGCCGACAAGAGATGGAAGGACACCTCCATATCAGACCATATCTCGACGGTGCGAGGAGAGCCCACAGGGCGTACGCGGCCACCGAAAAACGGTCAACACAGGTGTCATGTCGATCTCTCTACGGTAGCTTCGAGAGACACCAACACCGCCAGAAAGTTTTGGAAAACCGCCCGAACACAAGATCTGGGCTATAAGTATCAAACTTTATTTCAGTGTTGTAACACTTGATAATGATCCTAGTGACCGAAATATTGTGTTTTTGATAATTTTTATTGATACCATAAAACAGTCTCTTCTTGTTATATATTGTGAAAAACTAAAAATTAATTTAGTTTATTTAAAATCAAAAATTTCTAAAAAATTATTCTTTGTTTCATTTTTAATGTATTACGTTGCAATGAAAATTTGGTTAGCAAATTATCGTGAACCATTAATGTACTTACACATATTTATATCCAACATAATTATTTTGAATTTGTCACTTTCTCATTGTGACATTGATTTTTATTTGTAAATTAAAATTACGATCGTTTCGAATGTTATTTCTTTGTCAAATTTCTAGCACACACTGACAAATACACTAACCAACACTCATAAACCAAATTGTCAAAAATGATAAATACCTCCAAAAATTGTCTTTTTTCTGCGGTTTTGTGGTATGCCGAATTACCGAAACAAATAAACAAGAAATTTAAAGTTAGCCAAAACTCTAAAATGAATTATCACCGAAAAATTTGTGCGATTATGCTGGATACTTTAAATGTGGTCGATTATGAATGGCGGTTCGCCCAATTTAGAATATTTGTATTGTCTTTTTTCACTACAATTAAATATTTATTCTCTTTTCCAAAATCTTATACACCGCTAGACTTATTGCTTTTATGAACTGGTCTTCATTTCTAAATCATAAAACAAATAAAATCCATGGGCGTTATTTCCTTTAAAAATATAGAAATATTACCAATTAAATCTTCTTTTCCAGAAATTCTGGAAAAGAAAGATTTAATTTTAAAATATTCTGGAAGACAGATTTCCAGTCTTATTTTTAACTGAAATCTCCCTTTTCCATAATAAAAGTTACACGTTCCCCTTACAGAATTTCTGGAAAATATTCTAGAAAAGGGGCATTCCCATTCCCTTTTCCAGAATATTTTAAAATTAAATTTTTCTTTTCCGTATTTTTTGTATTTCCGTTAATCGATGTTACATCTTTTTAAATTTGAGTATTGTAGCTATTTTCTAAGTGGGGATTAGGTATTCCTATTTTTTCTTGGTCCCTTTAAGAGAAACGCAGCCTCGAGAAAAAAATTACGGATAATATCCAGGGGGGCTGCATAACGGCGCCACAAGGTTGCACAAAACTCAATATATGCTAAAGTTCATATCAAAGATTAACCAAAACGTTAGGTGATTTTGTTTTGGGCGATTTAAATTCTTTTGTTTGGGTAATTGATCATTTAATTTTTGCGTGATTATTCGTATTGAGCAATCGCCCAAAATTTTTGGGTCTTTCTTCATTTGTGTTATTTTCGGCGAGTTAGGTTAACGAACTACTCCGCCCAAACCTAAAATGACGAATCGTCCAAAATTGTTTGATCGAATTTTTGGGCTCTTTTTCATTTTTGGCTTATTTAAGGTTTTAATAGTATAAATATAAGCTTACTTTAAAAATTATCTCAGGTGCACTATTAGCCCTATTCAGCAAAGTATAACCTTAGAGCGCTATTCAGCAAACTAGATAGAATCGATTGTTAAAGATCAAGTTTTCCGAAAGATGTTATAATTAATCGATTAATCTGATTTACGTTTAATCTTTTGCTCCTTTCTAAAAGAAAAGAGATGTTCGATAAAAGGGCATTTTTATATGATTTCCTTGTATTAAAATGAGAAGGAATTCTCAAAGTGTTATTCAAAACTATTTACTGCAACACACTACTTTTTTTTGATGAAAAAGAATGAAAAAATCTGAAAAAGATGAACTGGTTTATCATTTTTCATAAAAGTCGTGGTTCACCCAAATTTATAAAACATTTTGAAAGGAAAAAATGAAATCCTGAGTATTCCCGTCTCATTTATATATATGTATATGCTAAGTGTGCACGGCTCGTCTGAACGAGGCTCAACCCAAAAGTGCTTGCACTTCTGTTTTTTATGGCATTATGTTCCCTAAGGTCTAATGAATAAGATAAAAGTTTTTTTGAAATCATCCACCGACCAGTTTTCATTTTCGCGACAAAATTCGAAAATTGGAACCAACAAAATTATTTTTTGGTCTGAAAAAGTGAAATATCTTATGTTTTATGAAAAGTCTTAGGAAGAGAATGCAGTAGGCAGGTTACAAGAAAAGAATACAGTAGGCAGGTTACAAGGTTAGGTTAGGTTAGGTTGGAGTGGCTGCTTACGCACACTTAGACCGGTGACGGTCCATTGTGATACCACAGGATGTATCTCCTTTTACCCCTATTGGAACCATTTCGAGCTACTTATGTAGCGTAAGACGTCCCGCACTTTAATGTTTTCGAGATCCGAGAGGCAGTCCATCCTGAACTTACCTAAGTGTTTGTGCCTTCTGAGAGCCAATGCTGGACACGAGCAAAGGAAGTGGACCAACGTCTCTTCCTCCTCTTCGTCCAAGCAGCTTCTGCAGAAGTCATTAGCCTCCAGACCCAGCCTTCTTGCATGTTCTCCAAAAAGGTAGTGTCCCGTGAGTATTCCTACGACCGTTCTTAATTCACGTCTTCGTAAGGATATTAATGCCCTAGTGCGCCCCAAGTCCAGCTTTGGCCAAACTTGTCTTGCAACTCTACAGGTTAGGGTGTTAGACCACCTTTCCCCCGCTGAGGATAGCGCCTGCTTCCCAAGTGCTTGTCTCAGCGCTGTGATAGGCCTCCCCAGACTTGCCCTTTCCGGTTGCAGCTGGAGAGTCGTACCATGCCTAGCAAGTTCATCTGCCCTGCAGGTTACAAGAAAAGCAGAAAACTTTTCTTCCTCGATCAGTTCATTTCAGATTTCCATAATGTCGAAAATTTTTAATCCTCCAAAAAGTTGCCCGCGCACTTTTACACGAAGAGAACCGGTGTAAAATTTGTTTGTTGTGCTTAAAAAAGAATAATGTCATGTTCAAGATAGAAGCCTCGCTGCAATCGAATCTAGAAAAATTACTGAAACATCGTGTGGACAATATCTTGTGTGAAGAAAGACTGCCGAATGTTCTTTGTGCCGGATGCAAACGGAACGTCTACCGACAACTTCCCAGTGACGATCCAGGAATCGTTCCCTTCAAGACTGTCGAGCTACCTGATTATTCTAAGTTTTTGAGTGTAAGTTTAACTACGAGCTATTTGTGCCAGATTGTTCGAAGTAATGTGATATCCATGCAATTCTTAACAAAAAAAAAATCGGCTGACGGGAAATGCATCAAACGTTGTTCCAAATGTTTTATGGATCCCAAACGAGAAACACCTCATAAATGTACCAAAACTGCCCACGTTGATAATGTATGCAACTATATAAATACAATGGGGGAGAAAGTAATGGAACAAGTGGCGTCAACATTAATCAGTAAAATTGCAATTCAACAACATGACATTGATGACAAAGTAAACAAAAAAGATTCGACGGTCTCCCTTACTCAGGCACGTGGAGGAAAGTCCATGAAATTATTCATAAATCCCCACGAGAAAAATGAAGAGGAACCAGCTTCGAATATATCCACAGCCGATTTCTTGAAAATCAAAATAAAATTTAATCTTAGTACAAAGACTACTCTTGATATAGCGACCGCTTTGAGAGCTGCTACCAAAAAGCGGGCGATAATTGAGCCAGGATTGAAGAAAAGCCTAGAACAGAAGAATGGTGAGGTAAAAAGTTTCTTTTGTGCTAAGACAATAGATTTTGTAACTATCAAAGCTTGAATGAGCACACCAATCCAATGTCCCATAGTTTACCGCCATACTCTTGAAGATTTTCTTTCTCATATCGAGAAACAGCGGGATATTAGAAATCAGCACTTAAAATTTGGAATTGACGGTGGCGGTGGTTTTTTGAAGGTGTGCCTGTCTGTTCAAGATGATTCAACTGAAATTCGTCAACAGGAGAAAAAACGTCAAAAGTATGATGATGGCGTGTTTGCTAAAGCTTTTGCTGACTCAGGCGTTAAGAAAATCTTTATTCTTGCTATTGTGAAATCGGCTCAAGAGAATTATGAAAACGTGTGAGCAATATGGAAAATATTGAAAATTGAGGATTTTTCTGGTGCGATAGCGACTAATCTCAAATTAGCCAATATTCTGACAGGGATTATGTCTCATTTATCGACGTATCCGTGTAGATGGTGCCTTTGTGAAAGCACAAATTTGGAGCACGTCGGACCTCGGCGAACTGTGGGAAACTTAACCTCATGTTTTGAAGCTTGGAGAACCGCTGGCGGATCGATAATGAAAAATGCGAAAAATTTCAAAAGCTGTATCAATCCTCTAGTTTTTTCAGCTGATGACGATAAAAAGATTCTTGACATTATTCCTCCTCCAGAACTACATCTAATGCTTGGTGTGGTTAATAAAATAGTCAGCCATATGCCAGATGAATTTGTTACTGAAACAACAGAATGGATCAACCTATGCAATGTTCAACGCGAATTTACTCAAGGAGGTACCAAATTCAATGGCAATTCTTGTAGAATATTATTGAAAAAAGTGGATAGTCTCCGATCGTTTTGCTCCAATGGTTGTTTGGAATATGTGAAAACACTGAAGGATTTTGATCGTGTAGTTCACAATTGTTTTGGAATCGAATTAAATGATTGTTACAAAGAATCTATCGCTCAATTCAAGACTAGCTATTTGGCCCTAGGGCTATCAGTCACACCAAAAGTACATGTAGTATTTTATCATAGAGAAGATTTTTGTGAAGGCCATAGAAGAGGGTTTGGGTTTTACAGTGAACAGGCCATGGAGACAGTGCATTTTGATTTCAAGACAATGTGGAACAAATATCAAGTTTCTGAAAACCACCCAGATTATAATGATAAATTAATGAGAGCTGTAATTGAATATAATAGTTACCACATATAATTAATTGAATCAAACTTGAATTAATGTTACTGAAATAAAGGTTTTTGTTCTTCTCGACTTTCATGAGTTTTGATTTGTTTGAAATAATTCATTATATCCCCACGTATGTGTTTAGAAGTCATCTGTCGACAAAGAGAGAAATAATTCGCAAATTAGCAACCTTTTGACCTGAACTTTTCTGCATTCTCTTCCTGAGACTTTCCTCTTTCGATCTTTGTATGCTGGAATCCTCCGGAAGGGCATACAAAATAAGATATTTCACTTTTTCAGACCAAAAAACCGTTTTTTTGGTTCCAATTTTCGAATTCTGGCGCGAAAATGTAAACTGGTCGGTGGATGATTTCAAAAAAAACTTTTATCTTATTTATTAGACCTTAGGGAACATGGTGCCATAAAAAAAACAGAAGTGCAAGCACTTTTGGGTTGAGCCTCGTTCAGACGAGCCGTGTGTGTCTTGTGGTAATCTAAATATCGATTAAATTGCTTGTCCTCTTCAGCCAAATCCAAGATAAATATTTTTCAAATTAACGTTCATTCTCATAACAAGAAGAGAGCAATTCAGTATGTTAGTTTAAACTAGATCAGCTTCAGCTGAGTGTTGTTAATTTGGGCTTAGAAGACCGATGCAATTTTTCCGGTTCCAATACCAATATTTATTCTTCCATTTAGAATTTTATAATTGTTTGAAATTTCAAAACTGGGTTTTGTCTAAAAAATCCTCCATTTTCCATGAATTTTAGCACTCTGGAAATTTGAAAAATTAAATTTGGGTTAAGTTTGTATTTAAATTGTCACAGTGTAGGATGGATTTGGTAAATTTTAGTGCAGCTTAAACATTAAATCATAAATTTCACCAATCCTATTTTCTGATAAATAACACACTGTTATAATATGACATGTTTTTTGTGGTTGAGCTTATATTACAAATATTTGAACACTTAGAGCTTAGAGGTAGGTACTCTTGCACACAAATACTTACAACAATAAAATAAAAATGCTATGTTTAAAATGAATCAACTGACATGAAAATTCTATATGTAACACTTTTAATGATAAATGAGGCATTCTGAGTAATGTTATACATACGAGTATTTACAGGAAAGTAAACTTTTTGTGTTTGTTATTTGTTTATTATTGTTGTTTATCAGCTTCAATGTTTATACAAATCTTTAAGCTATATAAAATTAAATATTTATTTATATTCAAGCTGGATGCTGCGTTTAATATTTGTATAAACCCCAACTTAGAGAAATACTGTTAAATTTTTTTTTGTTTTTTTGTTTGGAGAGTGTTGAAATTAATTATTTAGCTTATTATCTGTATTTTATGCAATACAGCAGTATGTTTTATTAGTACAATATACACGAGGTTTTACACAATAAACATCTTTAGTATTTATTTATAAAAATAATCAACCAATTAATATTATTGCACAAATTAGTAAGTTAGAGTACTGTAAGGACCACATTTGGAGTACGGTAAGAACCCTCAAATAGCTCGAATTCGGTTGATTAATAACCCAATAAATTTTCCTTCAGATCAACGAAGCTAAGACCAAATACAAGTCTCTTGTTTAGGATGACACACAGTCTGAGAGGTAAAAAAATTAGATCTGGCATCACTGAGCAAAACTTTAGTACGTTTTTTGATTCTTATTTTGTGCAGTCAAACCAGAGTACATAGTTAATAATTAAAACGAAACGTGAAAAATGAGCCAAAAATATGATCAGAAATTGTTGGACGATTATTTAGCTTTAGGTCATTATTTAGTAGAAAGAATTGACCGATATGTTGCCAGCCACCCTTGCGCTTAGTAAAGGCAGGCCATCCTATGAATGCTATTTTATTGATAAAGATTCATACGATTGTCCAAATTAAAATAATTTACAAACAAAAGGTTCGAACGTTTAAAATAATGGTATTCTTAACGAAACCAAATTAACGATTCAATCAAACCATTTGAAGTGTTTCAATTAATTTGAACTACATCTGAATTAATCTTAAATTGACTTTCATATCCAGTATCCGAGCTACAATCGTCCTGCGACTAAGATTATAGTTAATTTCGAGAAAGTAAAATTTTTTCAACTTCTTTAAAACTAAATTTTACTTTAGTGTACGATATTTCAAAATTAAATCGTATCGCAAGTGGTTAAGCGTGAATAATAAAATTTTTTGTGTTGATTGTTAATTGTTATCAAAAAAAATAATACGCAGACGTAATGATGGTGATCGGTTTAATAAATTAAAGAAAATTAATTTTAAAGTTCAATCCATAAACCTAAGGACGAAGGAAAGATTTAAACAAATAAATTTATTGCCCTTTCCGATTTAAATTGAAATGAAAGGTGGTAAATTTTATATTGAATAAATCGACGAGCATTGTTATTGCACCAGTAATTAGTATGGGGTTAATAGCTATGAACCGTAGAATGATTGGGCGCATTCCGGTAAGCCAATTGTGGCAAAATGTGATGTTTAAATGTCATGTTTTCTATCGTTAGATTTTTCATGCCAACATGATGGCAGACCTGAATGCACCCATTGTCAATACTTTCAATGAATACTTTATTTGCCAAGTTCTAAATGATATTATTAAGGGCCAGTATTTCAATTGATACGGTTAAACTAAGTTTAACTAACGAGATAAATTGTAATTTGAATTGTTGTTAAAAAGTTGACCAGGGCGAATTGGTTTGTTAAATTAATTTTAGTTTAAATAAATTTATTTTGATTGAAAAATTGGAAACGAAAGTTAATAGTTTAATCTTGGATTAAAGCAAGAGTGTTGAAATAGCGTCTCTTAGCTTTTACCGAAGTAACTGATTTACCCGAAAATTGGTTCACAACCAAAATAGACTGTTTGTAATTTAGTTCAGTTTTTGATTTTTTTTTCATTTTTAACCCTACAACTCATGACTGGGGTCCAAACGCACCCCACGCGAACTCTGAACTAGGCTCCTGACCTAGCGAGCAATATTATCGACTGATGATCTGAACCATAAATAAATTTGAAGGTTGGGTGTGTGGTGTGTACGAACGCCAGTCATTGTGAAGGTAAGTTAATTTTATATTTTATATTGAAATCAACATTTTATACATATTGTTACGTAACCTGAGTAATTTAATAGTTTTCTATAAGCATGTGTTTGTTATAAACGCAACATCGGATATAACAAACCAAATTTGTTATAAACGGAGCTTAAATATTATATTGGAATTTGTTTGCAGGGTTTTTCCGGTTTTCAGTCTTCGAATGGGGTTTTCATTAACTAAATGTAAATAAAATCAGATTTCTCGTACACCATTTTCTTCTTTAAGAAAAAACGAAGAAGACCTTGTATGATAAACTCTGTTTATCAGCATAGGACCGGTTTTATGATGAAAAAAAGAAAAATAAAGTCATGATTTGTAGGGTTAAGCTATCGTTTTCAAAAGGTGTTTTCTGAAAGTGCTTGAGTATTGTTAAACCATTTTTAAAAAAATCGATCTCGGTTAGTCTCTCTTCCAGTTTCAAATGAATGTAGGTATATGGTATTAATTGACTTTGTCCACTATATTTCCTCCTTGGCAATCGGTTTGCTCGTAAACATACTTCAGTTTCCTGCGATACTATTAATTTTAAAATAATAAAATAAATCTAAGACAGATAGTGTCATTCAAATTTCATCCTTTTAAAGTGGTGTACATTCTACTAGGCTTCTTTAAATATTTTTAGAACATTGCCGGTCAACACAAAAAATATTGGCTAAAGTTTGTTACATTCACAAGCACACAAATTTTCTGCACTTGCTAAACACTAATATCTTTAGGTGTCAGCTTTAGACAATCAGTTTTAGCACCTGCTTTTTTAATTTTATGAATGATAAAGGCGAAAAACATGAATTACATTTTTTTTTCAAAATATTTTAATGTCTACACTACTCTGCTAATTAGTTTCATTTTATATTATTGCTTGCTATACACTATACATTATAACAACTCTGTATAGGGCACTTCAAATGACAAGCGAAGAAGCACTCAACATAAAAAGAAAGTAAATACAAATAGAGAAACCGCTCAATTTTAATTTTAATTTTTTTTTTTTTTTTAGTTTTTTGTCCCATATGCGTAAGATCAAATTTCGAGATATAAATATGTATATAGTTAAAGGTTTTCAAATCAACACTTATTCAAAATGTAAATTGCAATTGCCCATATATATAAATAGATCCTAGAGACGTGGGCACGGTAATTATCACCTATGTATGTACTTATATAGGCTCTGATGGTACACATGCTCAATCCACTGGTACGTCTTAAAATAACCATAATTCATTCTCAATAAATTTTGTTTTTTAAAATCTATAAATACTTGGTTTCTTTAAACATAAAAATATGATGCGAGTTCGGTTAATCCAGTATTTTATTTATTTATAAATATTTTTCAATTTCTAAATCCAAAACTCGAAAAACATGAAATATTGAAATGTCATATAATACATATTATTTATATTTTGTATTAGTAATAATAATAAATTTTCTTCACTTAAAAAAATCAACAACGTACGTGTTGTATTACTCATATGTATACAAAAAAAAAAAAAAAAAAATAAGAAGAAATATGAAAAAGACGCGCGAAAACGTCACACTGTCAATATAACAAACTTATTTATTCAGTTCTTTTTGTGAAATTTATTTATTTACTTAAATTTGTTATTTTTATTTATGAACTATTTCATGAATATTTTTGAATACATTTTCTGAGTATACGAGTAAAGATACGTACCTTAAAAATTAGAAAAACTCTAATTAGATAAACCTCTATACATATGGATTTTACTTGTACATATATATAAATTCAACTATATACAAGAAATTATATATTTTCTTATCAGCAGATAAAATTTAATAACTTATTTGATCTTTTGGTGTGTATTTTATAAATATTTGTTTAAGAACAAAATTATCTGAAATCAACTGAAAAATTTACATAAAAAGATCTGTGTTTTTACGTCTAGAAGTTTGCTTTTATGATTTTTCACTTTTAGAGTTACATACCTCGTGGTTTTGAATTTTTTGTTATTTCTTTCCTGTAATAAACGAATAAGGTTGGGAAAGATCCGAGAGAGAGAGAGAGAGAGAGCTACAGAGCATTCACAATGCAAAAACCTTCTACCTTTTATTTACAGGCTTGTATGAATTTCCAACTTATCAAACAAGAATTGTTGGAAATTCATACAAACCTGTAAGTAAAAGGTAAAAGGTTTTTGCATTGTGAGTGCTCTGTTAGTTTAAAGCAAATGAATTCGATGATATTTATTTCGTGATGGGTTAGCAGGCAGCACACTATTGTGGTGACAAGTGTTTCCAACCTAATCTTTTATCATTTCAAAATAAATTAAACAAAATGACCCTTAACTTTGCTTCAGTGATATTAATTTTATTCGATAAACTTATAAAAAACGAATTGCAAAATGGTGCATATGGTGCATTTATTTCTATACATATTATTTGTTAGAGATTGACTGAGATTTCAGTATTAATCGTTATGCTTGTTCTGAAATATTTGTTTTAAGTATATAGATTGTTTTTAAAATTATCCAAATATAAGATTATCACATCCTAACCCGGCTAACTAACCCAAGAAGTATCATTCTTATGTTGTTATTGGCCCTATGAAGATTTCATAAAACCTGGAATATTAACCTTAATTAATCAAGAGACAAAAACTCAATGGTTCTAGTCTTAAAATTCAAATCTCAATTATCTGTCGACAAATGTGTTCATTACACGCTCATCATTGCTTCGAAAATTATTATTTTAGGCTGATAAATAATTCACGGGTTTTTTATTTACTTTTTGATGAACTATCATCATCAAAAAGCAAATATAAAAACTTAATATTCGTTACGTCTTGTGACATTAACTGTATTATATCCTTTATCATACATTTTTTTGTCGTATACAATATTTTGGTTTGATTCATTCCATATAAATATTAATAACCCTAGCTGCGTTCGGTGATGTATTTGAGAACGCAAGAACATATTCCGTGGCGATTTCAAATTCATGGTTTTTCTTGTTTACACCTACCACCTCTACCAAAATACGTTTGAATAAAAAGCGATACATCCACAACAAAAGTATAAATAGCCGAAAAAAGAAGGTGATTAAATTGAGCTTAATTGTTAATAAGTTAACTAAATTAACTTAAATGTGTATTGAAATATAATATTATTGATGTGTCTTATATAACCGCACGATGGAAAATCGAAAACGGAAATGTAACAACCGAAAATATTACAACCGCAATATTATAAGCCATATTTTTCATTTGTTCGAACATACATGGCTTATGTGTAAGATATAATTACTGCCTTACCAATAAAAGGCTTAATATGAGCCATGATGTAATGGACGAGTTTGAAGAGAAGTTTACCACAAGTACTACCACAACAACGGACCACTGGGCCTTGAATGGGTCAGCGAATATAATTTCTTTAAGCGAATTTTCATAAAATTGTGTAGATCCGAAATTTGATAGCATATCAAAAATTCGAATTGAAATTTCCAATACGAATACTTCAAAGTACAAAGTTTCATACAAAGAAATTTTATATTTAAAGATAAATCATATTAGGGAATTAAAATTGAAAATAAATTTCGAAAGCTACAGAATATTTATATTTATAGATTTTCACAACATTTTCTAATACTTTATTGGCAATTCCGTACATGGCCTCTTAGATTTCTGTTCTTTTCTTATTTATACTGAATTGATCCATGTGGTTATAACGGTATCTTCACAAAATATCGAATCATAAAACTTCGAAAACGTAACATTCAGAAAATAAAAACGAACTTAAAATCTCGATCCCAATTAATTAAAATTTCGACTTTATAAAATTCCTAATGCGCACAATTCTATCCTCATGGCGATATGGCTCCTTTTTTATGTAGGAGCCAAGCCTAATAAAAAAAGAAAAAAAAAAAAATTCTATCCTCATAAAATTGCTCATAAAAATGCATTATTTACATATGTACATGTATATATAAATTTGCTTCTACGAGATTTGATTTTTAAAAATCGGGAGTTTTTTTGCGGTTTTGTTTAGTCAGGATTTTATTGTGTCGGAATTTTATTAAACCAGGATTTTGCTAAGTCGAGATTTGATTAAGTAGCGATTTTATTATCGCGATTTGTCGAATTAAATGATTATAATGGCTCCTGTCTTTATTTATATAATCTGTAAATAGTATTTCTAAATGGTCCATATGCTGCTTTATGGTTTTTATTGTTCCCACGTTTTTGCTTGTTCGCTTCCACTATCATTGTCACTGAATTAAAATAGACTTTGATTTCTTCTTAATCTTTAGCAAAGGCAAAACATGGCAGGGAATGGGTTTATTGCATTATGGTCACGAAATCTAAAGGTCCTATAGTTGGTTTTAGACTCATTGATTTTGAAACCAACGGAAGCTGAAAATTAAAAATGGTTCTAGCAGATCAAGTAAGTCATTCACTCCATTGTCATGCGGTCCGATTATTTAGATTCTATTATTTTATTACTTTTTAACAGAAATTTGGATTTATAATCATGAGTTATAAGTACCACTGACAGACTAGGGCGATTAAATCATTTTTCGAGATTAGCTGTAGTGTGTCAAGTTCAAGATTAGCTAACCGCTTTTTATTTTGAGGTTAGTGACTAAGCGCGGTTATTGAACTAATCCTCATTATTTTGAAGTGTATACCTTTTTATTCGGTTTAGAGAAAATGCAATAGGTGACTTTACCGATATTTTTTTATTCGCTGCTGAAAACTGGTATCGAGAGCCGTCATATAAAAAGTGGCTCCCGATAGCGCTCTGTATAAATAGTTAGAGCCAAATATTTTTATATCAAGTTTTCGCTAAACAGTTGAATTAAAAATGATAGTTGACGTTAAATAAACTTAATTTAAGAATAAATTGCACGTCAAATTTAAATTTAGATATAGAAAAATTGGCAGCATCTACATCGGGCGCAAATAAAAAAACACTAATGTAAATGTTAAAATCGAATTGTAAATATAAGTTGCGCTATTTTAATACAGATGGAACTATTATTGACATTTATAAAAGTACAAAAAAGTTTCCAAAAATGAAAAATGAAAATGTTAATTAATAATTAAAGTATTAAAATTATAATTTATTTTTTAATGTTTACGTTGTTTTTATATTGAGCTATTTTTTGAACAAAATCCAAAAAAAATCAGCTCAAACAAGAGTGATGATATTTGTAGTAAAACTGATGCCACAAACTTGTGGCGCCACTAACTAAACCTTAGCCTGTCAATACAATTAGATTAGTGGTAGATTAGCTAATCGCGCTTACCTCATCCCTAATCTGTCACTGGTATTAGACTTTTATAAAATTCCTGAGTATAATAATGCCAGTTGTTGTAATAACAATTATAGAGTGTTATGTATGTTAAGTTATTAAGTTAATGGTATGATCCTCGTATAAATGAAATTACCTTTATTTCTATTATGGTTTAACTCTTAACTTAGTATAAATTATGTAATAAATAAATATTGTATTTAGAGTTAGTGTTGAACAAGCCATGATTAAAGAGAGATGATAAGAGTAGCATTGGAAGGTCGTCTTTTATTTATTAATTACACATAAGCGAATGTAACAAATGGCGACGAGGAAAATAAATCAAAGTACTTAAACAGTGAGTAGAAAAAGTTAAGTGAACGGTAGAAAGTAACTATCTAAAGTGAGTGGGAAAAAGCATAGGATTAGGTCAAGTCTGTTGTGAAGTGTCCAGTGCAAATAAATAATTAAAAATAATCATGTTAGGTAACCTAAATCCGTATATGCTCGGAGATGATTTCAACGAATATGTTGAACGTATGGAACAATTTTTCTTATTGAACGATATTATCGAAGAAAAAAAAAGTGGCATTTGTTCTTACATTTATCGTTGCCGAAACTTATTCGGTGCTTAAAAAACTCATTGTTCCTGATGAACCGTCGACAAAAAGTTACAAAGAACTTATTAATATTTTGAGGAATCATTTTTCACCGGAAGTAAACGAGATTCCGGAAAGGTACCGTTACCACAAAGAAGATCAAAAACAAGGTCAATCCATACAGGAATACATTGTACAGTTAAAAGCCTTGGCGCAAACGTGCCAGTTTGGTGCATTTTTAAATGAAGCTTTGCGAGATCGTTTTGTTTTTGGGTTGAGAGATAATTATTTAAGGGCCCATCTACTTAAAGAAAAGGGTCTTACTTTTGAAAAAGCTGCTGAAATAGCCATAAGTTGGGAAATAGCGGAACGCGAAAAACCGTTACAACAATTAGCGGTTATTGAAAACAAAAACGGTAACCAACAAATCAGAAGAGGTGGAAGTCGAAGTCGGTCGCGTGGTAGAGGTCAACAAAGAGGTGGAAATAGGAACGTCCAAAGTCGCTGTTTTCGATGCAATCGTCAGCATAACCCACAAAATTGTCCTGTTAGGACGTGGGCATGTTTTTCTTGTGGTAAAATTGGCCATACAGCAAACATGTGTTTTCAACGGAATGAAAGATCGAGATCATCATCAAGGTCGTCTTGCGGAAAGAATATGTCACCACGCAGTTCGAATTTGCAACGTAATTCAACATATCAAGCTGTTAAGGAATTCAACGAGGAGCTTTATAAATTAAGTTTGAAAAAAATAAATTATGTGGATGGAAATAATATAAATGCATTGCAACCAATTGCCAGCTCAACAAATAATCCGTTATTTATGGGTTACAATCAAAATGGAAGGGCAGATTATACAAATGGAGGTGGATACCGGTGCCTGTGCAACTGTGATGACTTTAGATAAGTTTAAAACAATTTTTAGTAATTTAATTTTCTGTTACAGGTGAAATAATCAATGTTGTTGGAAAGAAAAGAATGTAAGTTGAAATTGGTGATGGTAGAGTTCAGTGGTTGGATCTAATTATTACAGAACCGCAGAAAGCCAGTGGGCCTCTCATGGGTCGTACTTGGTTGGGTATTTTATTTCCAGCTTGGAGGACTACTTTTAAATTTGATTATAGTCAACAAATTGATCGGGTGAGTCAACATTTTTCTGAAAATTCGGTGTATATACAAGATATCAAGAAAAGGTTTCCCAACGTATTTCCTGGTTCGGGTTTCCAATAGATTTGTTCCATTGGCAAAATGAAATTTTTTTAATCTTAGTAGATTCTTACAGTAAATTTATCGATGTAAAATTAGTGAAAAAATATGATTCTTAAGAAGTTATTAGCCAGATGAAATCAATCTTTAAATATTTTGGTCTGCCGATATCTATTTGCACTGATAATGGACCGCCTTTCAATTCGTATGCTTTTCGCCAATTTGGTGAAACAAATGATATTAAAATTTTAAAATCTCCTCCTTACCACCCACAGTCTAATGGTTTAGCAGAACGAGGCGTACAGACCATAAAAACCTATCTTAAAAAATATCTTGTAGATACTAGTTTTCAGAAAATGTTAACAGTAAATCGATTAAATCAACTATTACTTGCATACAACAATACGCCATCCACTGCCACTAATACATCACCAAACGATTTATTATTTGCGTTTAAACCGAGAACGTTGATTAATTCACTCAATCCGAAGATATCGATGGAAAACTGTGAGAGGCAGAAACAAAAATTAGAAAATCGAAAGAAAACAGTAAGATTCAATTTAGATATAAATCAGGAGGGGAACCATGATAAAAAGGGGGAAAGAAAGTATAAAAGAATTTGCAAAAAGAGATACAATCATGTATCGAAATCATTTTCGGGAGTATTTGAAGTGGATACCGGGCAGAGTTTTAAAATCTATTGGAAATCATATGTACTTAATAAATGTACAAAACATAGTCAGATACGTGCATAAAAATCAAATTCGTAAATCTACTATGGAGGATAAATATCATCCACCGCTTGAAATAATACCCAGGGGTAATAAAAGAAAACGGGGTAATAGTGACACTGATAGTGACGATGATTGTGTTTTTTTAAGAAGGTCTAGTAGAAACAGAAAAATACCTTGTCGGTTTCAATATAGAAATTTTTCAGATCCTTGTTATTATATTAAAAATAAAATTATTATTGTAAGTAAATGTTTATTGTAATTTTTTATTGAATATGTTATAATAATTTTTCATCTTGTATTATTTATTTATATATTAAAAAATTAACTTATTGTAGAGAAAATAAAATAAAAAAGGGGAAAATGTTATGTATGTTAAGTTATTAAGTTAATAGTATGATCCTCGTATCAATGAAATTACCTTTATTTCTATTATGGTTAAGAGTTATAGTATAAATTATGTAATAAATAAATATTGTATTTAGAGTTAGTGTTGAACAAGCCATGATTAAAGAGAGATGATAAGAGTAGCATTGGAAGGTCTTTTATTTATTAATTACACATAAGCGAATGTAACATAGAGCTGGCAATGTATGTGAGTTTTATGATTGCCATTTGAATTGTGAGTATGACACGATATCCTTGAATTCGGTTGATATAATTAAAATATTTTTTTTGTGTTTATAGGTTAGAATTAATTTCAGTTACTAATTTCATATCTGATTTTACGGTTTTCATATCTAAGTTCAAAAATTAGAATGTAATTATTGTGAGTGATATGAATATTGATACATATTTTGGATTTTCCACCACAAAATGGTGAATTCATTTTTATGTTGTCTCCTACTAGAATTACCAGTAGTACTGCCACTTGTATTAATCACTGTTTTGTAATATTTAAAAAAAAAATTAAAGTTTATAAGCAAAATTTTATTATATGATTTTCCACCGTGGCTTTTCATTAAAGTTCCCGAATTAATGTTCCTTAATTCTAGTTTAATTTTCAATCGTACACAGCTCCTTTTGACATGATATCATTGAATTGGTTTAGTTGTTACTTAACCAATAGGAAGTGGATGACTCTAACGGCATTCCTTTCAAAATTGAATATCGAATGCCTCGAGGCTCCTTGTTGGACCTTTATTATTTTTAATTTATATTAATTCACTGTTCTCTTTAAAACTAAAAGGTAAAATAACTGCATTTCCTAATCCGAATTCAAGTGCAGTTACAAGGAATCTTAATCTAACATGTGTGTGGTTCATATCTACTTTTTGCTACTAATTGTAAGTGACATAAGTAAGATTCTGTTTTTTAAGGAGTTATATATATTCCTCAAATTTTTAAAAGCCACTTGCTGAAAAATAAAGCCTGAATTCCACTGTGAATAATTGACTGAACTGACTTCAAGTCGAAAGAAGACAAAAAAAAATCCTTTGGAGTGACAAAGATAAAGCATGTTTTTTTTATTTTTTTTATAGCACAAATATCTTGATAAATTTTGACAGCGACAGCAAAAAATAAAAATAAAAAAAATAAATTTTTGGTTATCACTTGGAGTTTTAATTTGGCTTTTTCACCGCCAATAAATTATTTTAAAAAAAAACATCACTTTATTAAAATGCCAACAATAGTATTTAGCGATATTATCACAATTGATCACAATTTAACTGTACACAAACTTTATATTTTTTTATTATCAGAGCTATTTTAGAAGCAACCGCCAAAAAAAATTATGACACTTTCCATAAAAATAACAAACTTTTAATTAACTTAGTGTGCGGAAAAAAATTTGCGTTCGTACACAAAATTTGTGTGCGTATATTAGTTGGATAACCATAAAATGACTTCGATTTTGATAATTTTTGACCATAATTATGGCGATCCACTATACAAACACACATTTGATGTAAGTAAAATCTTAACTGACTTCGTTTTGTGTTTCTTTCACACAACCACCGATTTTATATTTTTATCTCCCTTTATTTTGACTGACAAACTTTTATTCGCAATGGAATTCAGGCTTAAATCTATCAACTAAAGTTTCTATAAGATCTAAAATCTCCATTCAATTTGAGGTAGTTTTCATGAAAATTCATGAAAGTTTGAATTTCAATGGAGGGTTGAAGTTTGAAGTTAAAAAATCATACCTCAAACTGAATTTTTAATTACAGAAAATTCTGTTTTGAACATAATTTGTCATTAATTTGAATTATTTTTTCAGCTTTTTGAGAAATTTTGGTCCTTACATTTTGGACGCATCAAATGCAGCCGCGTTATCTCGAGAATAGAGGGGCCAATATTATTAATGAGTCGTTGTCGACGTTTCTTGTTTACTATGTATCAATAATTATTAGATTAAATCTAGATTGAAATTTTTACACTTTTAGTAAATCTAAACATTTTTAAACTATGTTTTTTACAATATATTTTACTGGAAATTAAAAAAACTCAATCAAGGTTTTGATCTCGTTTAATATTTTATTTATAAATGTGATAGAAAATAACTTTAAACAAAATACAAAAATAATGAATCTGTTGGCAAATGAGCCTTCTATGCCACAACAAATCCGGACTCTCAATGTTATTGATACGTTACCGACATAGATTAAACCAAACAGCCATCAAACACTTTTCGCCAGCAAGATAAATGCCGTTGCCAATCTAATTGAATCGCATGGTGAAAAAAATTATGTCCAATCTGGAATTCAGGCGAAGAATTTTGTTCGTAAAACGAGACACGAGACTGGAGAATTTTGTGTACCTCCAATAGTAAGAATATTTTTTTCCGAGCTCCTAAATCAATCAAATCACATTGGCATAGAAATAAATACCGAGGGTAAAAACCAATCACTTTGGTTGAAAGTCTCGTTTTACGAATAAAATGCTTGCTCTGGATGCATGCCTGAGCAACTTAACTTCGTAATTGCAAACTACCTTTAAGGCATTTCATTCAATCCGGTACTGTCATCTTCGTCAAATTAAAACTAAACCATATGCAAGAATCGTTTTAAAAAATAATAATATTTTAAATTTCTTATCTATAATTTCAATCAAAAAATAAAAAATAAAAGTATTTTTAGTTAGATTACAGAAATTAGAAAATAATGTAACTGATAAAGAAAAATAGATTAACCGAATTTAAGGCAACAACAACAACAAAATATAAACAAAAATGTTAAATGTTTATTTTATTTGATAATTGCTGACGCCTTTTTGTGTAACTTTAAAATATACAAATATTTGTAATAATATTATGTAAATCAACATTTTGTTGGCTAAATTTATATTAAAATACAAAAAATAATATGATTTTTAAATATCGGCCGGAGGGCAGTTGTAATTTTTTTTTTAACTATTAGCATTTTTTACGTTTTCTGCGAAGCGAATTAGTAAAAGTGTGGGTAGGTAAATATTTTGTGTAGCAGTACCCCTAAAATATATATTTGTTTTGTATACGAGTAGGGATACACCGATACATTTTACCGTAGATAATTAATAAATTTGATATTTTTTTTGGCACAGAAATAAATGATGGTATTTAATTTGAAAATAATTGTAATTATTGCTTTGGAAAATTTAATTAGGGTTGCCTATTGACTGGTGATTTTAATGCCAAGGGACTTAAATACAAATTAAAAATGCAAATTCAGTTAAATAACAGTGATAACTATCTATGTGTAATATGTATGTTCATTTGTATACAAAGAGATAGCTGCTTGTCAGGGCGTTTGAAGGTACATGATTTTAGGTTGAATTTTCATTTAGCTCTCACAAAATAAACATTATTTAAGTGCTAATAAAACCCAAATTAGTTTAAATTGAGGATGTCAGCGTAAAAAATACCAATTTAATCAAATTCGTGACAATTATTTTTATTTCAAATTTGATTGTTATTTTTTTTTGCTAGTTACATAGGTCTTTTTACTTTCTTGTAACAGGTATTCCAAACACAAACTTTGCTATCCTAGACCCCTTCCGAGGTTGTAAATTATTATGTTAAATTCCTTGATTTATGCTTAAATGAAGTAATCTTTTAACAAGAAATTAAAATTTTCAGAATCTAGGTGAATAGAAATATGTAAAAGAGTTACACTCAGTAGAGTTACACTTTTATTTGTTGTAAAATGTGTAATAATAAGTAACTAGAATTCAAGTCTGCGTTCATTTATATTCATGTTAATTTAATCAAGTAGTTGTTTAAAATGTCGTCGAATGAGTTAGAAAATTTAAATTTAGATCGAAAAGTTAAATCGATGTTGCTCAGAACTTCATAAACGATTGGTAAACTTCCAAAAAAATGACGATTCCTGCACTATTCCACTTCATTTTTGTAGATGTGAACCATTTTATAATGCGGCTCATACAAAAGTTGAAAGGTTCTCTACTTTACTTGGAAGTTGAAGTCAATTAAAATTAACTTGAATTCAAGCAAATCAACACATTCATATTGATAAAGTATGTTCAAGTTACTTGAATTCAATGCTGTGTGCCATAGGTCTGTTATTACATTATCATATTTACATGTCATAGAAAAGTAATAATATTTCTCTGACATAAAAATACGAGAAGGAAAATACTATAAATTATTTTGCTGTATTACAAAAATGGAGTAAAAACAGTTCTATGCTTGTGCATCAATAATTTCTGCTTCAAGACGTGATCGCAAGGGAGTTCAGCAAACTTGATTATTATATTTAAGAATCATGCATTTGATTATGTACTATCAAAAATTTCACCTTTAATTAAAAGGCAAGACACACACGTTCGGAATGCAATAAGTGTAAAAGACAGGCTAATGGTTACAGTGCACAATTTGCAGTATAATACCCGATACATGTAATGCAATATTCCAAGCAATGAAAAACAAGTTATTGAAGGTATAATATTTTTTTTAAAGTTAATTTTATTTTTATTATGTAATAATGTTTTTGGAGCCATTTGTGAATTCGATTCGAACGTATGCGACTCTTCATTCGTATTTGATTAAAATAAGAAACGAACCAATTTGATTCAATTGAAATAAGAATTCAATACCTTGAAGGCTCGGTTACGTTCGAATCGAATTAACAAATAGACCCCCAGCTGGAAAAAAAAAACTGAAAATAGTTTAAACAAATTATAGTAGTTATTCGTCGTCAGCAAAATTAGTTCGAAATGAACGAATGGCTTTACATGCTGGATTTGGCCCTTTACCTGACGGTGAATATTGAGTCGAATGTCGCAGATTTAATATTTCGGAGCTCGTTGGCTACAAATTTGCCGAATACGTCGAATTAGTAGGCCTAGTGGTTAGAGATTGCAAGAGAGTATGAAACAAAGTGGAATGTGTTTAATACGATTGGAGCAATGAACGGCAAATACATCCGTATTCAGTGTCCTATTTCTAGAGGAGCACACTATTACAATTTTAAATTGTTCAATAGTATAATTTTATTTGCTATGGTTGATGCAAATTATAAATTTATATATGTGGATTTCGGTACAAACGGTCGAGTTGCTTGATTCACACATCCATTCTTAACATTCACATACAAAAGCAATGACCTAACAGGAATGTTTCTACACCTTATGTCATCTTGGCTGAAGACGCCTTTCTCCTCAGCCATAACGCTATGAAGCCATATCCCTTACATGACATCACTAAAGAGAAAACAATTTTGAATTACCGGCTTTCTCGAGGCAGAAGAATGGTTGAGAGTTCCTTCAGAATATTGGGAAGTCAATTTAGAATATTAATGACTACCATAAATTTGGAACCGACGAAAGTAAGAATCATAACGCTTGCAGGCATTACCTTTCACAAAAAAACATCTGTATACACAAAACGAATCGTGTTTAGTTGAAGAGCAGGGTCACGAATATCTCAACGTACGCTCTTTGAAAGAAAATGCTGTAATGGAAGATATAGAAAAACAAAACCTCAATATTGGAAACAAGCGTTCTGGTAAAGAAGTTAGGGATGCTTTAAAACATTTTCATAATGGAATTAGGAAGGTACCATGGCAAGACCAATACGTCGCTTGAACCAAACGTAAAATAAAATAATTAAACTTAAATAAATAATAATTAAATGAATTACTTACACGAACTTTCATCCAAATTAGATACAGAATTATCCGCTTCCGTGCTCGAATCTAAAAATTTCAGCAATGTATACCAATATACAGTTGGTCTCTGTGCAGAGTCAGCATCCGCACCAAAGTTAAAATAATCTTGTGAACTTTTTGTGAACATTTACATAATAACAAAAGCATAACGAATATTTTAGTTATACAACGTAATAATTAACTATGCATGATAAGTAATAATTAAAATTCACTTAATAATATCCATAGTGTAATACCCATAGTGCAGTCGAATTTTTCCGCCAACGTAAGGTAAAGGTAAACATCATCAGAAAAATACTATTGTATATTACACTATATTACACTATTATATAAATATGTTGATGTTTTTATATGACATATAAATATGATAATGTAATACAGGCCTATTTTCGATTTTTCTAAGAATTGGCTCGTTGATATTAGTCATTTATAGATGGCAATAGGTTCAATAAGACAAGCCGTGCCTGACTTTTCATTTTTCTAAATTGCAACTTTTCGAACGTCAACGTAATGTTACAGAATGTTATTGTTATTTCAAAGAATTAACAAAGCCTACTGTTGAAATTTTTCTTACCTAAGTAAGTGATTTCTTTTTCTTCGACTTTGTGTGAAGCCGTCCAAACAGCACGCTATTTAAATCTATGGTTCTTGGTTCTGAAAGAAGAGTAAGTCTTTCTTAAGATGTATGTATTGTTAAAAAAAAAATGGTTTTATTCCCGTGAAATATTTCAAAAATTTTAAATCTTTTAGAAAACTGTATGGAAGTGCGGCTCTACTACGCCAATTAAAATGAGCCTCAGAGATTTTTGTAGTGATTTATAGAGGATAAATAAGGCTTTCATAATAAGTAATTGTTATTAAAAAAAACCATTGTTGTACTTTGGTGAAAAATGATGTTGAAAAACTAGAGGATGAGCTAACAAGAAAACGAAAGGTATTCTTACTTCTGAAATTATCTTGAAAACAGTTGAGATATAACACTGAAAAATCATTAAAGAGGAATGCAGAAAAAACTTCATCTGGTAGAAACAAATAGATGAAACCTGAGAATTAAACCCTAGAATTGTTTTTGCAAGATTTCGAGGGTCATCTTTTTTGGTAATAACGTCGGACCAAAGACAAAATAAGTACGGTTTGGTTACAAAACTTGAAAACAAAATACTTAATCATTACGTTTTATGACATTTGCTAAATAGAGAATAAAGTAATTAGCATTCGCATCTTTAATTGAGCACTTTAGTAAGTTTGGATTGCTATATTAGTAGAACTAAAATCAGGTAGGACTAGGATGACCAAGTCAAAAAACATTAAACCATTAAAAAAATCAAAAATTATTAAATATACCAAACCGGTATGGTAACGACGCCCACCCAAAACACTGTTACAAAACAGATTTGTTGTGAAATCTCCTCTAAATCAAATCTCCTAAATCCAGCCAAATATGTTGGTTAAGTTAGATATCAAATTTCAATGGGATTGGTGCGTAATCGCAGAAGTTCCGTTTGGGGCAGAGATGAAGTTTCTTAAATAAAACATGGCTAAAATTCAACCAATATTCCGATACACTGCTTATGATCTTTATTCCAGAACACAAACCATAAATCAAAAAATTAGATTTACAAAAGAGAAATTTGCCAATGGATTTTAATGAAATTTTACATAAAAGAATGAATACCTATACAGGAATACCTTAAATTAAAGGTTATATTCACCAAGACCCAATTCAGTCTATATTCTCGGCGATATTATAAAATCTTATTGTTATTGTGGTTTTGTTTGTTATTTTATGGCTTGAAGGATTTTTTCGGTCCTAAGGTTGGGCTGGGATCAGAATTTTGAAAAAAATATAACCCAAGCAAGAAATATTTTGGAACATCACTCTTACTAATGGTATTATGGTCGATACCATAAATCCAAAATTACCCAAACATAGCCAATCCAGACAAATTTGGCCGCCTCGAGCACCAAGTGGAACACACATATCTGTTGATAGATTTTAGTGCAATTTTATATCTGGGAGTTTAGCCGATTATATAAATAGTTCCTAATCTAAAGTAAATGAAATTTTTGGGCCATATAATTTGGGCTTCATTAATATATAAATGAAATATTTAAATTGTATTGAAATTAATATTTTCCTGGTTCCTCCGGCATTTTACAAATAAATTTAGAGATCTGAATGAATAAATTTGAAAAATCAGAACATGCTCGGAGAAACTAGGAAGTCTGGTCTCCCTAAGCAGGATCTATCTCTTTCTTCCTTCGGAATTCGTGTTTGATGAATGGTATGGAAACTATCGAATGTATTTCACCAAAATAAAAATGATATAATATTTTTTTAATCTGTCACTTTTTAGTGTAAACGAACCTATTATGTTATTGTGTAGCAACATTTTTATATAATAAATTTTATATAATCGCCAAATAGGAATTTCAGTGGTATTAAAGGCCATCGGGATCCACAGTTTGGTAGGTACATAGGCCATTGTCGACGTTGGTGGCTCCTCGCATTTTGTGATTGTTTCAAAGAATAAGAAAAGGTTTATTATCAAAGTTTAGGGCTACTTAATTAGGGCTAAAGACGAAACATTACTTGTCAATAGCTTTTTCATAAAATATTGCAATTTGTACTTCAATTATGCTACATAAAATTTGAATTATAAACAATAATGATGACGAACTGAATTCATTACTCAATATTATGTCATTATTGCTTTATCGCAAAATACTCGTGGTGCAAATATAAATTTTACATAAGTATTTCATAACCCAACCACCCTCTTTATAAATGACAACTAAATTGAAAACTAACCTCGCGAGAAAACTTTTCGGTAACGTTTGGTGGGGAATAGCGTAATGTAGTCTCGAATTTAGTCAAAAAAATCGACCTGAGGCACATAGCACAAGTAACCTGACTAATGAGAACGAGGCTTAAGGCTATCAAAGCTAGAAAAGCATTAACTTCAGAATGCTTCGCAAAATAATTAAAACTTTAATAATAGTTTTACACAGTACAATCGTCTGAAATTTTGTGGTGATCGAGTATTAAGCAATAGAAAATAAAAAGCTCAGGCAAATCACTGACAATATGGTAAAAGTTGATTTTTAGTATTCGGAAAGTTTGACATTTATAAACTAAAGGTTCAATCATTTGGATAGAAAGCGTGCTTGTGCAGTGTCACAATTACAGTTATATCCCGAACAGAGAAACAGAAATATATTACTACAATAATTCAAATTTTAAAAAAGTTTAAACAAATTTGGGCTAATTACATAGGACTGCTGACCTGACGCATGTATATTCAAAATTAATCACATAATTTCATCATCAAAATTCTTAAAGAACACTGAAGTGTTTTGTCATCGGTTTCCTATAATTCGGGATATCTTTGAAACGCTCGATAAAATTTTTAATTTCATTCAAAACTTCCCGAGCTGAGAGCGAAAACCAACACAAATGTTTATAGAAGCCATGTTGTTCTCTCATGTAGACAAATATCATAAAACAAACGTACGCTGACTTTTATAAGTGTGCTAGTGACTTTTATATAATATTTAAATATGAAAAATGAATATTTCATGTCGGGTTTGTAGGCGGCGACATATTACTAATACTAATTCGCCAGTGTACTTTATTTACATATGCCTCGGAACAACGTGACTTGTATAGAATTTGTGTTGGTTTTGGATATGCTCATTTTGTACGTATTGTACGTATGTGTTACTTTTTGTGTAGCTTACCAATGGTTTAGGTTTAATTGAACTTAAATTCTTAATTCTTTCTTTCATTAACAATCTATTGAACACCAAAAGTTTTATTTTAACAAAATTCCAACCGCTAAAGGATGTGGAGCTCATGTGGAACGTTTGAACAAATCTCTTGTCAAGAAAAAAATTGTATTTGAGGGTACCTCACCTTTATTTGAAGAACCAATTAATTCGAAATGATGAACAGTTCGATAAACAGTTCATTTCGAAGTTACAATTAAAAAATATATTATTGATTTTGGGGAAGTTGGCAAACTGGAAGTGGCATCAGAAAAGTCAATAAGTATCAAAATGTTTTAATTTAACTAGAAATGACGAATAATTGTATTAACCATAAAACCATAAAATTTTTTTATTCGATAAAAATTTCAAGTTAAGTCCTACGAATTTCAAAAAACCCGTTAATCGTTTCACTTCTGCTTGGGCCTGAGATAAGCTAATCTGTCGATAATAATTTGTGTACTCGAACCCAACGAAGTTAGCCAGCTCGAGGATAAAGTCCCATTTTACAAAAATTTGGATGATCTGTTGGGATCTATTCCTCAATAAGACGCCAGATCACTGTTTAGTGGCTTTAATGCCACAGCTGGAAGAGAGAATGATATAATTTAAGATCGTATACCAGAAGATTTAATCTTAGCCACCAAGACTGCCTCAAGCCAAATTAACAGTTTTCGTACAAAAATTATTGAAATGCCAGGTCAAACTCAGCCGGCAAGCTTTAAGATCACAGTGAGATACAGAGATATGGAGGGGAGATTTTTTTTTGGGTTATGTCCCTTATAGCCAATCAGCAGTTTTACCTTTTACGTGATAAAAGAAGCCCAGCATTGTGTATGCAGAAGCTTTGCGAAAATAAAAAAAAATATTGCTGTTGCTGGAATTTAGAATAAACGTTGTTTAGCTGAAATTTTAGAGTACACGTTGTGAGTTTTTGTACTGACTAATAAGTTGAAACTTAAAAGGCAAGCCGGGCAACTAAACTATGCAATAACTAAAAACACGCGGCATTTTTAGGGAGTAATATATAAAATTGAATCTAGATACCAATATGATGTTATTTTGTATATTATTCTAATTATCTTTACACATCATAGATATTTAGAATTATATGTTTACTTTCCTTTACGACAATAGCTATATGCACAATAAACCAAACCAGCCAATAATGGCCTTCATTTACACAATATTTATTTATTTGTTCTGACAAGTCATTAATAATTATATATTAGTAAGCTACAATATGTGTTAATTAAATTAAGTTAATTAATTTTAAGTTGTGATTTACAAATAAACGTATATTTTTTAAAATCAAAACACTATCGGCTTTAGTACAAATAAGCACGTTTTATAGCTAAGCAAATCTCTTTACCCAGACCAGTTCACTGACCAACCACAACTTCCAGAGATCGTAACGAGATATTTTGTGCAAAGTTATGCTTACATTGCTTTATACACATATGTATATTTGCAGTCATTTATAAAAATAATTTTAATTAAATTTCATTCTGTCAAATTTAAATTTTTTTTAACGCAAAACAATATTATCAGCTCTGTAGAAAAACAGGGTTCGGTATCTCCACATATTACTTGAACAATTTAAATTTTTTGTTGTAGTTGAACAAAAAACATAAAAAGAAAACTTCAGCGTACATACCCTAGTTACACATATTCATTCGTACATATGTATGTATGTAAAATGTATATAAAAAGTAAAAAAAAAAATTATGAATTTTTAATATGGAAATTTTCAAATTTATGCTTATTCATTGAAATTTCTTCACAAATTTGTTTTTCATCTGAGGTTATTTCTAAACAAGTATGAGTATATTCTAGCACCAAAAAAAAAAAAATATTTTCATCTCATTGTGTGAACAGTAAACCCCAAAGTTACGTAATAATATGTACGTTTTTAAGTGAGTGTGCCAAACCATTAGTTATTCCTAATATATTTCCTCGTTTTTTTTTTTGATAACGTTATAGTCGTTGCCTTACTGTATACTGTTCACTGAAAATAGGAGAGGTAAAAGCATCAGCAGCAAAATAAAATGTATGTAATAAAAAACTTCTGTGTGTTTATCATTTATTGTGAACCATTTTCTTGTTATTTTATTTCATCTTGTACAAGAAGAAAACACGTGTCTGTCAGATTTTTTATTATTATTACTATTAAGTACACCAGATTTATAAAATTTTATTAGTAATTTATAAAATAATGAATGCTGACAGTTGCACATTTCATATTTTATTAAGACGGCTGTGTGCGAATTGTGTAATGTTTGATGAATTCTTTTTTATTGTACTGCAATTTTTTACTATGTATTTATGCATAAAAATATTTAATCACTTTGTAATATTCAAGAGTTTGTATTTTAATTGATTCTAATGCATGTGCCTTTAGTAATTGGAATTGCTCCTTGAATACTTAGTTCACAGTATTTTTCCTATCCTAACGTCATCATACAATAATAAATCTACAATGTAAGATACTTTCAAAATTCAAAACATGAAAAATTTAAAACTTATAATGTTTTGTCCACCGTGTATTGAATTCGAATGATACTACTTAAAGTGATTTAGTTACATAACAAAATAAAATAGAAAATTTTTCAAAAGGTCAAGATTTATTGTAATTCAAAGAATAATATAAATTTTATATATTCGGTAACTTGTTGAATATTTTCTTTTCGAAAATCTACTCGGGAATCTACACCCGTACATGGATTGACATTTTGGTAACTGAGAAGCCACGATTTTCCATTATTCAAATTATTTTATCGGATTTTGATTTTTTCTTCTAATTTTTGTTCCAACGGAAATAAGTTTTCATCGATCCATTTAAATTTTACATTGTTGTTTATATTTGATAGACAATTTAGGTATTACAAATAAATTTTGTATATTTTTAAAAATTATGCAGATGGGAAGGTATAGATTCGTACCAAATTGTAATCTAGTTCGCAAATTTTCATAATGATTGCTGAAATATTTGACAAGCTGAATTGTGTAAAATCACGCCAATTATATAGTATAAAACAAGAACACAATACGTTTCAAAAAAATTTATTTCGTGAAGCCTTCTCATAATATTGATTATATTTATTGCATGATGATTTTAATCAGGCTTGTTTAATTAAACATTTCGAGAAATTGTATTTAATTACTTTAATTTTATATAAGTCGAATTAAATATACATTTAAGGCGGACGCATATAGAAAGTAGTCTAGTTTAAACTAGTCGAACAAAGATAATTAAGTTGAATTTTTTCATTTTTTTTGGCGATTTCATATAAAAAAATTGGAAAAAATTGGCAATTTAGACTAGACTATTATCTAGATGTGAACTGTCGGAATGTCAGCATAAATTCTAAAAATAAAATTTGTTAAATTAGTTCTGTCATGATATTTTTTCTTATACAATTTTTCGGCCGACTTATGCTTCCACAAAATTACACGGTTCAATAGAACAATGTCGGTAGAAATAATATAACAACACTACTTTACGAGCATCTAATTCTCCAATTTGATCACACTGTCAGTTTCTTGAATTCTTTAACCTTATTAGTCTGAGATCCTGAGATCCTATATAAATAACTAGACTCCTTACTATTCGAATGTGTACCAATTTCTAAAATGTTAGCACATTTTAAAATTTGAAAGTCTGGAATTAAATTTTTAGAACTTGAACAACCTAACTCTAAAACATTATTAAATCGCTATAAGGCAATTATTGGGTTCTTTTTAAACAAATAAATTTCTGCAGCTGTATTCTAAAAAAAAAGTAAAAAAAACGTGATGGGTAACGTGATGTTCCTTAACGTGAACGTTTCTTTTTTGTCAAATGCCTATTCCGATAAAAAAAAACGTTAACGAACATCGAGAAAAACATAGAATACTGGAAAACAGAAAAATGGTCTGTCAAATTAAGCCATTTGACAACGATTTTAATAGTACACAAGTCTGTTTGCGAATATAAAAGCAATAAAATGTATGTTTTGGTGAACAGGCGACAACAAAGAAGCCACCGAACTGAAACGTTTATTAATTTTAAGTTATACACATACATATGCACTATATAATATAGTAATACTTCCAGTGGATTCATAATATACGAGTATAACATAAAACAACATTAATAACATTGTCGGATTGGCCAAACCGTGCTCGAATTTCTTTTGAATCTTTTAAATGAAATCTAACAGAAGGTTAATTAACAAAAATTAAAATAAAAATATTTGGTAATAAGATATGACTGTTAGTTTTGTTTACTTCAAGTCATCTTAGCATATCCTCTATCCCGCTGTTTGATTGTCACTGGAGTGCTTCGCTTATTATCTTACATGTCCTGTATACTGAATTATTATTATTGTTAAGCTCCAACACTTAACGCTAACCAAATTATTTTAGTTTTAATATTACAAAAAAACGAAAAACGTTACAAAAACCCAACCAAAAAACGTGGGTTTTTTTAACGTCGGAAACGTGCACGTTTTTCTTCAATCAGAATACGAAGTAACGTTAATTTTGCGATTCACGTTTTTAACTATCAAAAAAAAAACGTAAATCAGCTAGTTACGTTTTTTCAGAATACAGCTGCTGAAATGAAAAAATATATCACAATATTTTACGCATTTCATTTTCTGCTAATTTCATCGCGTTAAATATTACGTCTTACCCGACCGAACAGCCAATTTTAGTCGTTAAAATCTGGTTAAAGCTATTGTAAATAACATCTGAATTATTATGTTTTTTTTAAATAAACTTACCCAAATTTAATATTTAGTTACGCAAAGAACAGACAAAATATATTTTAATTTCACAACTAAATCGAAAAAATTAAAAAAACAACTTGGATAAAAATTTGTCAAAAATATCGTGATATTTTTTTTGACATTGTAATTATCTTCAGCTGAAAATTATTGTTGTCTAATTTGCAATCCGCTATATTGCCGAAAAAATGTTAAGCACCGGTTTTAGTATTTTTCTCGGCAAATATTGATAGAGCAATATTGATAATATGGAACATCATTCTTAAAATTAAGCACTCACCAGTATCCGTTAATTTTACTCCAGAATGTTTTTTCCGGATTTATTCGAAATGTGGTATTGAGGAACATCACAATAAAGAAAGGTCTCAGCGAAACGACCAAACTTGGGAAGTACAAAGAAAACTGACAGTGTTGCCTTTTTTTGTCAGACGATTTCAGCGTGATATCATATTGGCCACGGGTGCCATTCGACTATCTTCCAAGGCTTTTCCTTTTGTATTTTTCTCAACTTCTCACATCATTCGATGTGTTGCGGTGGCGTAACGGTTGTTAGAACTAAGAAAGCGATAGCTTATGTACAGTTGAGCAAACTTTTTATTTAGGCTTCTGGAAGATTCAGAAGTGATGTGCAATGATAATTTTGACCGTGAACCTTAAACACATATGGGCCGTTTAAGCAATATAAACAGAACTATAGCACTGACGCATGTTATATTGGAAATTTCGATATTGAGTGTTCATTGGGACAGGTAGCAAAGAACGAAGAAAATCTGAATAAAACAATACATCTCCGCGTTTAAATTCATTGGCTTCGGAAGCCTAACTTTACCTTTGTAGCAGCAGCTGTTGAACTTTTTGTCGGCTGGTCGTTCCTTTATGATATTCAGTGAGCTGATCGGGATGATCGGGACTTTTTATGAAATGTACACTAAGAAGTCATAACCGTTGGGAAATACAGTACCTCGCAAGTGAATTAGCACTCGGTTTTCTTGGCACTATGCTACAAATTTTTGGTTTTGTTAGATCGTGAATATCTTCCACCTCTGCAAGATTGAATCGATATCCTGGCCAGGCCGATACCACTAATTATATTCGAGATTTTTGAATAATTTCGTAGCAATGACTCTTCTTATGTAGAGGCTGACTAATTTATTGTCATCTGGGAATATTACCTTATTCAATAAACCGAAATTAAACATTGGAATTGAATAAAATGCCAATACACATTGCATTTTTTGCAACGGCAGCGTCTTCGAGCTTTACAAGTTTCCAACCGACATGTCTAACGCTTCGTAACGAATCGAATACTGTCCAATGATCGCATCCATATGATCTTTTTCCGGTACATTGTAGAGACGACACAATCGTGAGGTACCGGAATTTGCCACGTGTCTTCCTCACTGCTGCTCTTCCTCCTATTTTGACACTGGCAATTAATACCCCGGCCCATTCTAATCTAAAATCCAACAAATCCATTATACGGTTTTTGGGTACTATCAAGACAGTCTGGCGGTACTCCATTCACGCATTGACGAGTGCTAATTCCTTCATATGACTGTAACGACCTTGAGTGTCCATTTTCTGGATTTAATGAAAGTTCCTTAATACTCGACAGTTTGATCGACTAAGTCAACACCACCCATATTTTGATTATGGACTTTATTTGGACACGTAATTGGTTTATTCCAGCGGTTGACGGCCGTTGTTGGATTACTGCCAGATATGGTAGAAAGTGCAGTGACACATTTCGTATCAAACCATTTAACACACGTCACTTCTTTAGCTCCATTATTATACAATAGCTCCTGGTTTTCACCTCTTGCCATAAGCCGGCCGGCGTTAAATTTTGCATTTTTTATGCGATTATAGACATCACGGTTCCTGAAACAAAATAATTTATTATTATCAATATAGAACATTGTAAATATTTAAATAGAAGTTTGCCTGTGGCATGGTATAATGGGAAATTTACCTGTGGCATGGTAAAACCACTGCTTGGCCTAAACCCAAAGATCGGGTCCCAGGAATAGTTTTTTCATCTTGGTAAAGCTCAAAATCGACTACTAAATTTTTAAACGTAGTTATTAAGAAATTTTTTAACTCAGTATTTCTTGGTTTGTTCTTTACGTTCTGGCGAGCCGGGCATCGCCCAATATGTGCGATGATTTACACATCCAACGAAAAAGTAAATACTTTTCTAGCTAAATCTCGATACCTATCTCGCACAGGATTAATTTTTGGCTGAATCTTTCAAAACGAGTTAGTCGAATCTGCCGATGCTTGATTTACATCCGAGGTTTTCAACTCAGCACCACAATTTTTAGATGATCCGTATTGGTATATGTTGCGCCATCTGTAAAATGACTATTCGGAAAATAAGGCCTGAAATATTTGCACGATTTTACAAATATTGGGTTGGGTGAACCGGTTGAGTTTTACTTGATTGGAGTTTTTGCTCGAATATGCAGGGATACCACACGTTTTTAGGGTGTATATTTTAGTTCGTTGGTTTGATCGACATCATTTTCTTTGTGGTTGTCATTTGATGTATCTGAGTTTTCCTCGATTCTTCTAAAATTCGTTGTAGTTCGGCATCATCAATTTCCCATTGGCCTTGTATTGTATTATTGTAAAACCGTACTAGGTAGCCTTTAGCATACATGATTGTGTATGTTTAACACCAAATTCCAATTTATTCAAACTTTTATTTATTTATAGTACATGCGTATGTATGTTATTTACGGTCGGTCATTGACGACCGAAGAGGAAAGACATGTTTTCGTCGTCCTCTTCGAAAGTTTTTATTAATTTTTTACTTTGTGCAAAGTTTGTATTTTGTGAAACTACTTTGTGGGTGAAAATTTAAATTAAATTATGTGTTAAATAAAAACTAATAAATTTAATTAGATTTCCGTGTATGTTGCTTATTTTACCTCTTAAAGACTACAAATGTAACAAAGGTAAAAAGAGTGTTGTAATAACGTGCGCGCTCGCGAGTTACAGTGAAAGTGAATAGTGTGTGAAAGTTTCAATTACAGTGTGTAGTGAACGTGATTATCGGGTATATTTTGTTTAGTAATGCAGTGTTGCTGGCCGTACTGTTTATGGATACATAAATTAACGGTGTGATTGTATATGTATGTATGTATACATTTAAGATCAACAATACATGTTTATGTTTGTATGTGTGTGTTTATAAATTTAACATCAAAAATAAATACGACGTGGAAGCGCCTATACAAGTTTCGTTTTATGCCGTAATTTCGATATATATCCATCTCGTTCTAATCAAATTCTAAAATTAAAAATCGATATGATAATAAAAAAGTTAGAGAAAAATCAATTTTGTGATTTACAAACGTAATAAAAAAGGTCCCGTTATTTGACCTCTTGCATACACATTCAAATTAACTAATGTGTACATAAATATAGATAAATGTTTCTTTTTTGTTGTTGTTGTGGTTTGTGTACTACGGAACCTGTTTATGCGATTCTTGTTTTGAGAAAATATCGATTGCGACACAGCATCACCGGGGATGATATTGAGCCTTAATATCTCTGCTCAGGCTTCCGCAAAACACGAAACACACAGTGACAAATGATAATTTTTATATATGGAGTAGGATTGTGTTGCTTGCTGCTTTTTTGTTGTATTTTCCTCACTCGTATACATACTACATACAACACACAAGAAGAACGTATAAACACCATCAGAAACTAAGAACTTAATTTCCTTTTTCAGTTTTTTTGTTTTTTTTTTTCAAAAAATTTAAATTTCTTATAATTCGAGATTATACACCGAGAGAATAAATTCGGTTGCCACAATCAAAAAAGTGTCCACCCGTGATCTGTCGGTTATCATTGTATTTGTTAAATTCGATTGTGACAACCTTATGAATAAGTAAGACTAAACTACATCAAGTTGTAGCAACTTCATTGAACATTGAAACAATCTCATTTATTAACAACAGCAACTAAAAATAAGTTACAGCAACCCGTTAATCTACTCAAGTCTAAAAAAAATGTGATGATCACTAATTTGATCTGATTGGCCATTCAGTTTGCACAAAGGGTTGCTTTAACCAGAAACATTGTTATCATGAATGTAAATATGATTGGTCTGCTCGAGTGGTAATAATTAATTCCTATTCGGTTAATTTGACTAAACAAATATTCATATTTTATTTAATTACTTATTTCTTTTATCTTTAATAATCCCAAATTACAAATTTTTGATTTGTGGCATTTTTACATATATAAGAGGTGTAGTTACATACAATACTTTTTAAATCTTTTACAATATTTAAATCAGATACTTCTACTTTAAAAGCAAAAAAAATGTTTATTAAAAAATAAAGTGTTTTTTGGTTTTTTCACATATTATTATTGATAATATAAGTGCCAAAATAGATTTTTCATTAATGTCTGAGCCAATACATATAACCATAACTTTTTTAGTAGTGTACCGTAAAAATGTATCCAAGGTATTTCTGAAAAAAATGCGTTTTTCGATGTCACTAAGTTGGAAGCTTAGTTCTGTCAAACTTTTATTATCTATCTTTTTATTTGCGATTGGATGATAAACGGGTCTATCACAAATTTCTTTGTAGTTCAAGATTATATTTGCAATTTGGAATTGATTTTTACGTGTAATGTTTTCAAAATATTGATGCGGTTGCATGAGTGGTAATTAAATTTTTAAAAGGATTGACGCTTACCTTCGAAACGCATAGAATTTATTAAAACAACTGGTCCAATATTTTATATTATTCATGCATAGTGCAACAAAAAATGAAATTTAGGTTTCAAGAAGCTTTTACTTACTTTGTGGATGTTTTGTGATGTACTTTTCTAAATAATAATAACAATACTTCCCTTAAACAAATTAATGGTTGCCATTCCATTATCTCTAAAGGGACCAAATCTCCTATTATTAAATGTAAAAAGGTTCTAACTGTTTTCATTTCGGAAGAGAAAATTTGAACTTACTTTTTATGAGGCAATCTTTATTGAATAGTGGTGGTCTTTTAGTGTATGGCCCGAAATTAAATAATTCTATTGTTTGATTTAATTGTTCTATCGAGAAATATTTATTTTTTGTAATACTCCTTCTAAAATATCGTACGTACAGTCAACACTAAAATTTTTTGTTACGTGAAAGTTTTTTATGGAATTCCAAATAAAAAATTCGTGAACTTCAGTTTCCTTTGGAAACCACCAATTTAACTACCTATTTAAACTTAACCAGTTTTAACTTGATATTTTGTTCATAAGTTATTATATTTCTGAGATTATCGCTATTGACCTTAACCAAGTATTTCATATCGTTTTTATGGCAATTACAGAACATACGATAATGCAAAGAATTAAAAGATTCTGTAAATTCTAATATGGAATTAACTCCCAAATTGTCTCCAATAATTATAGAAGTAGTTATTTTGACAACAGAATAATTTTTGTGAGTTCCAATGATTCCATTACTTTGCAAACTATTCAGTTGCTCTATTAATGGATTAAACACTGCAGTATTCCCAAGCTGTTTCCTGTCCTCAGTAAAACAACATTGTCAAAAATATATGTGGTAATTTTGATGAAATATAATCCGGTATATATAATATTTTAAGATAAACCTCACCAAGCTTTTGAATACAATTATGAGAACCCAAAGGATTAAGATATTCAAAATCGTCGAAATAAATTGAAATAGGTAATATTTTTAAAAATTTTATAAATAAGGCAGAAAATAAACTATTCAGATCTACCATTTGTAATGAAAAGTCGAATGTTTTGTTTACAATTCAATTCGAATTAGAATACACTAAAGTACCTTTCGATCCTAATTTCACATTTTTGATTTTGATTAAAATATTCATATTTTCCAATTGTTTCAATATCAAATATTCAGAAGTACAATATTTTGGAGCTACTAGCAATTCTTAAATTGAAGATATTTGTGATTGATTGAAATCAATCAATCAATCAATCAATACGTATGTATGTAATATTTACGAAACAGATAATTTTTAATGAATAGTATTTAATAAACAAATAAATAATTAATTAAATTCTACTGTATTAAATTTTACTTACCTTTGTATGGCGCGTCCATTGTGAAATTATCACTTGTTCGGTTAGAAATTTGACAAATAAAGCAATATATCGAAATACAGATGAAAGCATAATTTAATAAAAAGACGAAGTTAACGGATTCCGTACATACACAAATTTGTATGTTGGTCGTTGATTAATATCTATGTTACAAAACGTTAGCGCCTTTCAGTATAACATTCAATTGTGTAAGTTGAACTTTTTAAATCATATGAAATTTAAATCAGCAATGTCCATTACTATAGTTATTTACCTACACATTTGTGTATGGTGAACTTACATAACAACATAAAAGAAAAATTATTTTAACTCGAAATGGTTAAGTTTACAAACGTATTTTTAGCGACATTTTCAGGCAATATTTACTTATAATTGGCTACAAAATACATACTTACAAATTTTCAAAACATAAAAACCGAATTCCGACAAACTTTATCAAAATTTGGAATTTACAAAATCCAAGTACTAAATTAGATTTGAAACTGCCCTTCAGAGTACAGTACAACAGAGTATAGTAAATTCAGTTTCTATTTAGAAATATGATGTTAAGATTTATAAAAATTCAAGTATTTTTAGAAATGCGAACATTTTTCACAAATATGGCTTTTGGCCATTTGGATAATACATTACTACTTTATAGTTGGGCGTCTTATTTCGGCACATGATACCTGGAGCGGGTAATTTTTTGTAAAATTTGTGCAATTTTATTCGATTCAACGAGAGTTCGATAACAAATTCGGTTCAAGATTACTAAGACTAAAGTTAGATACCATACTTTTAAGGAGTCTCACATCTTGTGAATTTTCGTTATGTTTTGTGATAAGGTGCATAATTTATTTTTATTATTTTGACCTTGCCTTTCATATATCTAATCTATTGTTACGTAGGTCTTTGTACCTCATGGTACTATTTATAAAAGAGTGTAACAACAATCTGTAGTACAGTAGTAGTAACAGTTGTGCCATTTTCCATTCTACCGATAGTCTATACAAATAAGTATTAATACATGATCCGTACGCTACCCACAGTCTGCGAAAAATGTACTTTTACGTGTCACGATAACAATGTGTTAAAAATGAAATTAAACACCATCACAAAAATACTCTAAAACCTCTGCTCGGTCCAGTTGTTATTTTAACAAACATAATATCCATACATTTTCCAATTTTCAATCGATTTTCTTACAAATCCATTTCAGTATTATTTACTAATAGATTCTCTTTGTACATTTTAATTTCTAGTCAATTTTTTGTTTTAATTTTGTTTAATAAATGCTAAATTTTAATTAATATTTCCGGAAGCTATTACATAAAATTAAGTCAATAAAAAGAAAACGCATATAAGAACAGAAATAAAAACATACAAAATTAATTTTTTAGTTCTAGTTGCTAATAAATTAATTTACTTAGTTTCAAAAATTTTTCATAATAAATACATACAATACTATATTTACATATTTATAATTAGCAAAAGTTTAAAATGAAAACAAAAAAAAAAAATGTCTGGTAACCTGTAAACACTTGAAGCTATAAGCAGTAGCAGTCTTTTAGTTTCATGTTCTGCATCGTTTGAATTAAATTTCTTATTTTGCGATTTTACAGACATCGTTTATGCCACCATACTGCCAAAATTACACTCATGATTGGTCTCATTAATCAGCGTCCAACTGTCATATCCAAATATGACAATGCCCTTTTTAAATTTTCGGAAGAACAATTTTCGCTTGATGGTTGCAAGAAATCCCATGTCCCCTTCATATGTGTATTTACTACTATTAAAGTTCATTGCGTTATTAAAAACCATAGATCATATATTTTCCATATGAACTAGGAATACCGAAAAATTTCAAAATATAGAATTAGAAATTTAAGGAAACACCTTTTGCATTCCACACCTTAGATTCAAACACCATAGACCGCCAAAGAATGCTGTGCTGTTTGGTCGGTTGCAGTCAAGGTCACAGCACAAAAAGAAACAGAAATAAGCCAAATTTTATGCAGTACGCCTGGTTATTTTATTCAAATAGCAGTAACATTCGCTGATATTCGGTTAACGTTTCGAAAAGTTGCAATTCAGAAAAATGAAACCTGAGGCAGGGCATGTCTAATCGAATCTATGTATCACTATATATTGAATATTTGTTTTTAGGTTTACTACCAGTAAAAAGATTTCCGTTTTTATAAATTAACACTTATTTTTATCACCAATTTTTTGCTTCACATTGACAACTTTGAAATAGATGTAAATCGATTTTTAATCGATATGAAACGAAATTGGATTTTTACAGATTATTTAATTTTCATTAAATATAAAAACTCAATTATTATTAATTAATAGTTTAGTTTTTAAATAAGAAATTTTTTGCGCATTGCTGATGTACTATACTATATATGTTACTAATATTTTAATAACTATTTCGGCCATTTATACTAATTTTATTTAGCTTAGTTACCGTACGACAATTGTTGTGTTTAATTCAGAATTAATTTTAAGATTTTATGATTTTTGATGAGGCATCTCGTCAATTATCCAATTTCTTAAGCGAATGATTTTAATTATAATTTGCCTTACCATTTAAATGTAAATTTGAATATTGAGTGAATTTAGTTGTTAACGTAACTCACTAAAAAATTCATTAAATTAGAATTTAATTAGAGGTTACTATCAAACAATTGTCTTAATAACGAAAATTGACAAATCTTATCTTTATATGATTTTAACTCCATGGTGGACTTAAATATATTCGTGATAGTTATATTTTTGATGACAGTTATTAGAAAATTGCTTGAGGCATCATATTTGTTTGAGATTTACTTGTTAACAAATCTTTCAGATTGATGAAGGGGTAGATCTGAAATCCTTAAAAATTATTTTGCAAGCTTTATATTGTAATGCAAATTCAATTTAATTATAAAAATATGTGTTTCTTCTCTTATAGGTGGCTTTAAGGTAATTCTTTCTAAGTCGAGAATAAATAAACATAAATTTGTTTCGAAATGTTAAGTTTTGTCGGTACTTGACCAAATAATTATTTTTTACGAAGGGAGAAATTATCGAGAAATTTTGCCAGTTTCAATTTCGATCTGAGTGAGAATAACGACAAATTTAATTTTTTTTTACCAGTTAATCTCATCAGGCTATAGCGACTGAAAATGCTAATTACACTTAAGATTACTTTCTATATATAGAAAACAAACGTGTAGTTAAGTATTAGCGAATTATACGCAAACTGACTGGTAAAAAAAATTTAAATTTTTCGTTATTCTCACTCAGATCGTAACGGAAACTGGCAAAATTTCTCGATAATTTGTTCCTTCGTAATAAATTTGTTTCGCTCATTTTTGATAGATAGACAAAAAACTGTTCCGACTCCGAGCTATCAAAAACAAAAAAAAAATAAAATTGAAACAATGTTTAATTTAGTATCTCTCCTTTTTTTCGAATGTACATTTATTACAAAAACTTGCTAACGATAGCCGTCGATAATCATGGCTGAAAGCATTAGTTAAGACCTTCAGCTATTTATAATCGATTAAGTTTCTTTTAAAACTTCTCCAATGGGTTCTTTCTGGTTTTCCCTGGAAATTAAAGAATCCTTGCGGCAGTTTTTTGTAATGTAGAAAGATTTTGGGGAAATAAAAAAATTATTTTAAATGAATACAGAAACGCTAAATGTCTATTTTATTAATTGAACCTCAGGCTTAGGGATTTTGGGGATTTAGCTGGCCTAATGTAGTATTACGAGTACTACTTAGAAGTAGTCCAGTCAACGCAGCAGTGAGAATTGCCCAAATTGTGAATTTTAGGCGGGAAATATTATGGTTGCCTCATAAATTTTTGGGCGTAGAACACGAGAAATATTATACGACGAGTCAAACTTCCCGGAACACCTCTAAAATGGAATTAAAGAAAGTCAAAAGAAATCTTTTTGAATTAATAAGTTCTCAGTCTCAAAAGTTCTCGCGGAATAGCTAAACTTTCTGCACAATTTTTAATGAGGATGGATGGAATCATGAAAGCCCTCTTATTTACAACAAGAAAAGACAAGCAGTCATAAACCTCCGTTTCAGTGAATTATAATAAATTATAATCAGCAAGTGGAAACGTGTTATGTTATGGAAATGACATCGCGGATGGTTCGTACACGAACTCAAAATATTTGGCGAACAAATTGGAGATATCAGAGGGCTGACTCCCCAGTGTATTCTGATAAATCATCGGTGAAGGAAACCCCGCTGCATTCCTATTACCATTTAGAAAATTCCAGAATTTTCTTGGATTGAACGTCAACTCAACTTCAATCTGCAAAATGTATTTATTATATAGGAACCAATTTAAATTTTTAAATTCCTTTTGAGCTACATCGAATCTAGAATAAAACTCCGCACCGTGGTAACCTATATAATGAATTAAATTTGTTAAACCGTTTTTCTAGGCGCAGTAGATTCATATTGTACGATGGTTCACGAACCGATTTTCATTTTTAATTAAAAGGCCAAACCTTTCAACACCAGCCTTGTGTAGTTCGTTGCACAACGAAACGGCTTCGATCAAGTTTTTCCCGCGCTTAAGGCACTCCCAATCAGAGTTGACATGGAATTAGTTTAAAGAGATATAATTAAAACCAAAATGAAAAGAATTATCAAGGGAAAAATTAGTCAACAATATTTGTCATTATTGAGATATGGTAGACGCTCCCATATCCAGTAAAATCACCACATGAAGAAATCTCCGAATACCACACATAGCATCAGATGAAAATACCAAATCCAATAGTTTTCCTCGACGGTTGCTTATCTGGTTCAATTGCTTGGTTGCTATACTGGCAAAGTAATCGGTGATGGCCAATGCTTTTTGATCGTTAGAAGAGGGCGTGAGAACACCATCAGACAGCGATCATGAAGATAAAAGAAATATCGACTTTAACACGTACAGCCACAATGTCGTATACTGGATGACATGCTATAACCTGACTCGAAAGGCTGGTATCAAAACCTTGTAAGTCTTTTCTATAGACCACGTAATCTGATGGAAAGTATTCTTCAGAATTGAAATTTTATGTAAGCCATGTTTTACAAATATCTATGACGTCATAATCGTTGTCGAGAACGCCCAACAGAAACAATTTAGATTTCCCTCGAATACTGGATACATTACGGTAATAAATATACAATATTGTAGTTTATTTTGAGCATATGGGCCGGATCATCCGCTTATTTAAAACAACATCATTTAACCTCTGGGAGTCTTGATGTCTACAGTTGGGTTGCGAAATTTTACGTTTTTAACTTAAAGCCTTTTCCTTGAGATCTTCGTTTATCCCTAATTTAAAACATAGGTATTCCAGATCCTGTTTTTTTTTTCATTTTGAGGATCAATTTACCAACATGGTCGTGGACACTTGTTCCCAAACACTTATTAGTCAGAGCTAAAACATCATCCTCGGTTGTTTGAGGATCCAGTCTGGATAGATGAAGCCAATATTTATGTGGTACGCTTTTGATAATACTATAATATCTGGCAAGATATAAGAACCTCGTACTGCTTGTTGCTTGTGGCAGAACCACATTATGTTGGCAAATTTCAGCGTGATATTAAATGACGTACGATCCACTTCTGCATAACCATAATGGCCCATAACGCCCTATTGCAAAAAGCAGAGCATCTGATCTTCTCCTTTGAAGTGGATATATCCGCTTCGCACTTGCCACAATTCATTATAATAAATTTAAGAAGCACAATAAGGAAAAACACAACACCAACGAACAGTAACGAAACCACAAAACATAAACACATAACAATAAATGTTCTACGTATATATCAAAACTTCCAATCATTATATATTATACTATAATATAAATATACAATTAAAAAATATTTTCGAAAAACAATTTGCACGTCACTTCTATTCGCGATGAAAACTCTAATCGGAAAAAGATGCTAAAACACGTTTATTACCAAAAAACGACATACAAAATTAAACCGAGTTTCCGGATAATTAATTGATATTGTTAATTAATACTTTCCTGAGGCTCGGTGAGATACATAATTACAAAATAAATTGAATAATTGTTTTTTGTGTGACGAATTCCCAAGTAATTTCTAATTATTTAGCAATTAGCAATTTGTTTAATTTTATACAGGAACGTTTTAGAAGATAGAGTGTTTGTTTTGGGTGCTTCAAGGTAGAATAACCATATTATTTAAAAACTTGATTATGCTTTTAATTGTGATTTTGAAAATCTTTTATATTAAGTAATATTCAAATATAAAGAATATAAAATTCAACATTTCACATTTGTTTTATTTATTATAAAATTTTATAATTTATTATAGCAAATGGCTTAAGAGCCTACACTCCCCGAGGGTTTCTCCCTTATTTTCCCAAAATGTCAACAAAATAGTTTCAAATTATATGGAAAAAAGATTCTCTTAATTCACTTTTACCTTTCATTGCAAAAACAAAACAGTTATACCTTTCCAAAAGCTCAATATACTCACTTCATAAACGAAACGAAAAAAAATCCATTTCTGTAACAAAATAAACATTAACACTGTACAGGAGAGCATGAAAGTTCCAAAAAAAAAAAAAAAAAAAAATTAAATTAAAACACTAGAACAACCCTCAAAGTCTAATTTTAGGTGTTGTGACACCCATACACATACAAATGTATCCATTTTCCCCAAATATAGATAACATGTACTCCGTTTCACTTATTACTACAATACAAACTTTGCTTGATTTTTTGTTTTTTTGGTGCTGCTACATTAATAGGAAGAACCCGACAAAATGTGAGAACAAAAACTTATACATTTTTCGGTTTATACCAGCATATCTACCATATATACGAATAACAACAAAAGTTTGTAATTAAAAATCATTTCGATGAGAAAGAAAACAACAAAATTAAAAGAAAATACGGGAAAATTACATGAATTTTCATTTTCTTTTTTCGTGGGTGAAATTAACAACACACAAAAACAAAAGTTTCATGGAAAACAATCAATTCATTTATTTATAGTGTAATACTGTTTTATTTGTTGTTGCTGTTAGAAGGTTTTATTCGAGTTGTGATTTTCGTCTTAAAAAAAACAAAAAAAAAAAGCGAAATGTTCTTGTTTGGTTTCGTCGCTACTGCAAAACTTTTATTTTGTCTATTTGGCTCAAACTTGTCAAGATTTTGGTTAATTTAAAAGATTCATTTTGTTTGAGTCCTTGAATTTGAGGATATTTTGTTCTGTTTGTAATTGTAGACTGTGCACATAAATATATTGTATTTATAGGGTGTAGAGTAAAAGTGATGATGGATTAGCAACTAAAGTTGAATTTAGATAGGATTACAATTTTTATATTATTTTTTTGGATTTATTTATATAATCTTATTTCTTATCAATTTTATTATTGATTGGTGTAATCTAATATAATTAGAATGTTGGATTTGTTTTTTTTCGTTTTGTTTTGATGTGTAGAATGAGAAAATCAAAATTTTTCGGATTTTGAATTTTTTTTATTTTTTGGATTGAACTAAGCTTTAGATTTTTCAGATAAATTAATTAAATAATTTAAGGCAGTGTCATAATATCTTTAAAGTGCATGATACCATTTATAATATTCTAATCCGTTTTTTTTTAAATTGTGTGCTGGTTTATAATCTTCACAATTTATTTTGTTTATTTTTACTAGTTAAGTTTTTGTTATTAATATTAATAACCATGAACACTACTGAACATATTTTATAGATATTCGATTACATACGGTTCTGGTAATTGAAAATATTCAATATGCGTTCAATGAAATCCAAATAAAAATAATTAAATCTAAAGTTAACTTGAATAATTTAATTATATTGCAATACGCTATCGCAATACAAGAAAATGGGCTGTTGGATAAAGTTTTAATTAGTTTATGTTACAGCTATACGTGTTTGAGTAATATAAAAATTAGTCGTTCTTTTCCCAAAAGGAAAAATGTATTCCACTATCTATTACAATAGCATAAATAGCCCAATTTCCAATCACTTGTTCTGTTACTTAAAACTTTTGTTTTAGTTAAGGTCCATTTCGCATTAAAGTATGTTTCGCAAGAAAGCTACTCAATTTATTCTTTCTGTTCAGCCTCCACCACATACCAGGTAAAATTATTCTCTTCACTCTATTACCTTTGTCGCGTTCACTTTTTTCTTCAATTTATTTGGAGTAGTAAGTAAACAACAATATTAAAATGAGTTCCGTTTATATAGAGCGTTTTGAAGTAGTGCTTTTAGTAACCCATCCCAAAGGACCGAAAATGGTTGTGAGGCAAGTAGCAAAATACACCAAAACATCTGTGCCATTTGTGAGGAAGAAGTGGATTGAAGGTATAGAGGCTGTGGAAACGTGAATGATATACTTGGAAGAGAGTTTAGATAGGTGACTATCGCAGAAAAACGATAATGAACAAAGGTAATGCAATAATGATTGAATCTAAGAAGAGGAATGCTTCATGCGCAAGGGGATGTCAGTTTATAACACACAGTTCTAACCAAGATTATTTGCACCTACTAAATTTGTCAAGCAACTTAACACAAACAACTTTAAAAATCAATAAATCTAATTACCCTGCTTAACTTTTCAATCAAAAATATTTTAAATTTTAGTTCTAGGAGAAATTATAGTTAATTTTGTTTTTGCCAACATTAAAGACGGTAGGGCGAAACCCCTAGAAACGAACTCAGCAACATGACAGATTAAACAATTTTAAAATTATTATTTTACTATAAATGTATTTTGTTGACAAAATTACAGCAATAATTGCATAGGATATAAAGGGCCGCATAATTTAAATAAAGCCAAAAAAATGTTTCTTTATTTAAATCGTAGTAGTATATAGGAAAGAATAGGACAAAAAATAAATTAGAAATAAATTTGTTTAAATTTTCATCCAGAAAATACCGCATGCATATGTATCACATAGATTATAATATATAATATTTAAAGAATGCGTGTACTTTCTCTTTGTTTCAAATATACTTCCATTTCATTTTTTTGAGTCACTTGCAATACACATGTATAATTTTTGTTCCTTTTGCTTGTATGAGATTTTCGTTTTTAAAAATATTAAAGATCATTGCTGCTGCGGCCATATATAGTTGATATTTTCACAACAAAATAAAATAAAGTAGGCGGTTTTTTTAATTTTTTATTCGTATTCCGGCTCACGATGATTTTAGCATGCCGAGATAGGCAGACATAGATTTTGTGTTGATTTTAGGTTTTATTTATTTTTTTCTGATTGATATTCACACATACATACATGTAATATTATTTGTTCGGCACAGATGTTTCCGTATCATGATTTCCCTACAATTTTTTAGTTGCTCCTGCCGCTAAAGACGTTTTCACATCAAAAAGTTGAATTTAAATCTAAACCGGAAAATATTCTTAATCTAAATTTTCAAGTTCCGTTAAAGCCAGACTAACACTCGGGGACACACCTGTCTGTCGGTCATCATCCCTCCCACTCGTAAAAGAGTCCTCATTTTGTTCTCGAGGTGGCTGGTTATTATCAGTGATTTCTGAAAGCAATACAAAAATTATGTTAAAATTAGAACGAATAAATTCGATAAGTGGTGAGAAAAGAATGTTACCGTAATGTTCATGTAAAGGAGATCCTCCAGTAAATTTTTGAAAGCATACTTCTTCTTGCTGAAGTTATCGAACTCTAATTTTCTTCCATTGTAGCACTGGAAAAGAGTTCATATTTCGCGTTGCCGTAAAAATCTTAATATTAATTATTACGAAGTACCTGACGTAAAATGTAACAACTTTACCTTTTGTCAGCCATATTTCCTTATTTCTTACAAGTAATGGCGAAAAAATTTGAAAAAAGTAAATTCGGCAAAAAAGGAGAGTTATAACTCTATAATGGAAGTAATGTGGAATATACATATACATAAATATTTAAACGAAACATCAACATTAATATAAATTACAATTTAATACCAATAAAGTGATTGATTTTAGCAGAAGATATTTTTGATATTTTAGAACAAAAATTTTTAATTATGTATTCAAAAATTTAATTTAGGGATTGAAAAATGAGCCTCTCCAAAGAAATAGATGAAAGCGTTAAAAAGTTGATAGTAAAAGCATTGCAAATTTATTGAAACCGGATCAACAAAAATAAGCATCGTTGTGGAACCCACGACTTTTAACTAAGCCGACTGAGCGGAAATTTGCACGAGTAGCAAAATCAGCTACCCCAAAATCAGCTCCAGTGATTAATCCCGTACGTCGTTCAAATATTTATGTCTGATAGTGTACATATTCAAATGATTTCCTTCACCTTAGTCATTTTTGCAACTCAAAAATAAAACTTATACAATATTAGGCTACCTAAATAAAAATCCAATTAGCATCATTCACCTATTGAAGAGATCTCCGCCACCAAAAACCTGCACCTAATCAATAATTTAGAAATTTGATCTCTTTATTAATAAATAAATATAAATATATCCAAAATTTTAACTCAGTTCACGGACCTCATTCCCTGCCAAATCAAACATGCAAAGTAAATAAAACAATAAATAAATGCAATGAAAATGAAACCTTACTTTCTTAAAAATGTATCGATGTGTCGTATACGTAATTATGACGATTATGTGTGCATCCCACCACCTAAATTTCAATAAATCCATTAAGACAACCCTTAAACTCATAAACATTTAGCCTTCCAAAATGATTTAACATAATTCCACTTTGTTCACATAACTGAACTCATCATTTTGTGTTAAAAATCAAATCTTAACTTAACTTAAACCAACATTTCTAAATTCGCATTTTATTTATCTATTTATTTATTTATTTAGTCAATTTATAATTTATAATATTAATTAAATTAATTAGAAAACAATTTGATTCAGTATGTAATACTCTGTAAAAAATTTATTAATCCTACCTAAATAAACCATTCAAATGAATTGTATAAGACAGCTCCCAATTCCAATTCGACTCAAACCAATTCGATTATACAAAGTATAAAAATACTATTTGAGTCGAATATACAAAATCTCATTGTGTTCACATAATGCATGATTTCTCATTGTGTTCACATAATGCATAGTAGTTTCGTGAATGCACAGAAACACAAAGAGATTAACAACACCAGCATACAAGTAACAAAATCTTATATACTAAAACCACCAGCACACATTGACAGTAAATATTTTCTACCATCTTTCATGTGCATAGCAGTAGGCCTTATATTACATATAAACATACCTAAACTATGTATCAAGATAATACAGTAAAATATTGTGACAATTGTATCAACACCAACGAAAAAATTCTCTTTTTGTGGTTGGTTGTGCATTATAATACAAAAACCAACAAAATATACTACATTTCCTTAACCGAATCCGTGTAAAGAGCAAACGAGACAGCTATACAACCATATTGTTGATCCTGCCTTATATAAATCAAGTTGTATGCATGGCAACTGTATCAAAACCAACGCAAAGATTCTCTTTCTCGTTGTTGTTTGTACTTTATAATACAAAAACCAACAAAACGACGCACACTTCCTTCACAGAAACCGTGTTAAGAGTAAACGAGACAGCTACACAAACATATTGTTGGCCCTTTTTTATACCAAATTATAAGTATGGATTAGTGTCGATTGTACAATGTACCCAAAATCACACATTAGAATACAAATAAGTGGCGTAAAAATAATATCTAATACCAAATTTACTGCGACCTATTTTATATAAGTTAACATTTTTTTCAATACTATCTAAATATTAGACTTTAGTAATTAAAAATTGAACTTTGATTTTATGTACAATTCACAAAATATCAAATCATGCACTTTTAATTTTTCTATCTACAAAAATAAAAACGTTGCCTGACAAATGCTTCCCGGTGGATTGCATTTTCCAAAATTACACTTTAATTATTTTCACTACACTTTGATTATTATTACACTAAAATTTAATTTAATATTTAAAATTAATCTCTATATACCTATGTATATAAAGTATATACATATTACTATATAAATAAAACACAAAAATAAAATAAAACAAAATAAAATTAAATTTTTGAAGAGGATAGAAAAAACACGACTATCCTCTTCGACGAACTCTCGCCAACCCTAAGGAAATGCATTTTTTGTGTCAAAAAATGGTAAATAGAATTTTTTACATATTTCTATCTAACTGTAAATCACTTACAAATTCTTTCTTTCGCTGCTCCATTTTTAATTTTATGTACTATTTAACTTTTTCACTGTTGGTAAAATATACGGAAACAAATTCAGACAAAATTCATGTTTTTGACGTCTAAGTGCGAGTTTACGACCATTTTCTGATGAAAAATTTTCAACAGGCAACCAATCGTCGTAGTCTATTTTGTAAACAAATTTCCCCTTCCGAACATAATTCTTTTGTTTTCCATTTAAAATGTATTGAATCTGCTGAAAATTTTTCTTCAGACAATGGTCGTAAACTCGCACTGAAACATAAACATAAATGCAGCCAACACTGATTGTTCTAAAAAATTTCCTTTTTTAATTTCCCCTAATTAGTTCGTATAGTTTTGATTTAGTGAATCGAAGGTGGAAAGAAAAAGTTTTTCTTTTAAATAATGGTTTAAATTATGGTTATATTTCGAGCAATGGGTGTTTTGCAAAGTAAACATGCTTGCTAATTAAACAACTAAAAAATTATTATTATCAAAGGCGTATTGGAATTGCAGTATCTAGATAGTCTAAACTAGCGTAAACTATTTGTTCACATGACAACTGTTTTGAAAATAACAAAATCCCTGCTGCTAATACATATTATCTACATATATGAGCTAATTAGCTATTTTTTTTACTTCTGTAACGTTCCCAAGAACAACTAGTCATTTAACTATTTTGTGTAATTTTTAGGATTTTATAACATTGTGATACCATTAATTTTGCTGTGATGGACAAATTTCGAAGCCAATTGTTACCTGGGCTTTTTATGAGTACAAGTGTAAATTTGGCATTCGACTTCTAAAAAATGATTGCAAATCCTAAAATCGAATTTTTGAGAAGTCCATTCAATTTGTCAAGATGTCGTGTGATCTCTTTTTATATAAAGATGTGGTCTGGTTAGATATTCTTGGAAACCGACCACATATAGCGTTTTATGACATTGTTTTATTTGACTAAATTTATTGTTATAGACATCATATAAATAGGTTGCAGACCATAGAGAATAACGTATTTAACGTAAATCGTAGTCCTATCGTAATGTAGCACCAGAATTACTATTGTAATTTTCGATTTACCAAAAAAAAAAAATCAATCTGTCAAGTTATTCGATTCGCCTAATAAAATCAATCCGTCGAGCAAAATTTTTGGCTCGGTTACAAATCTCGATTTTTTGGCAGATTTACCACTCTTTTACTAAAATCAACAACTAGTATTGTCATTTTCACTAGAACTGTCATTTTTTTATTATTCTCAATTCAAATATTATATTCAACAATGTTTTTCAACTCATCAAAAACAGACATACACATAAAAAAACCGGGCAATTCGATTTTATTGTTCGATTTACCGATTGATTTTTGGAAGAGGTGTAAAACGCGAATTGAAAACGACATAAATGATTATGAATTTTGTTTTATTTTATTTTCTATACAAAATTTATTTAAATAACTTGTCTTGTGATAGCTCAGAATGTCAGTGAGTTTAGCTTGTTTACTCCCAGTTTATAATAAGTAAATAAATATAATCATTTTTGAAAAAGGCCTCTGCCTCAATTACACATTAAACATCTAAAATTTAAGAAGGTATAGTTCAAATTTGAAGGTATAGTTCAAATTTAAAGTATTAATTATGTGCCACTGTTATGATACATAGAACAGCCAGATATTCTTATAGATATTCTTATATTCTGAGTATCCAATGAAGTATTTGTAATGTAAACTAAAAATACGATCTTAGCTGGTCAAGCACTAGTATAATAACTATTAAAATATTATTAGTTCAAACGCTTGATAAAAAGGTTCGTTACAATTTCTGTATTTCTTATTTTTTCGTAAATCTACTTTGCACGGGAACCGTAGCGTGTAGCGTCTGCATTGGAATTGGGACGATGTGGTTTATGTAAATAAAAAATCAATTAATCGTGTTGTTTGTAAAAGAATTACGATAATAAATTCATATATTTTTTGTGTATATGGATATGTAAAACATAAAACATGAACGCATAACACTAATATATGGTTTATTACATACAAAATGTAACATTAGATTTCCACTATCTCTGTTAGAGAATTCTATACATACAAGTACATCCATATTATATTCTTTGTGCCACTGGTTTATTAGTTTTGTGTATTTGCTTATTTCTATTTTATATATAAATTTGTCGTTATTTTATTATTGAAATTGGATTTTGTATATAAATATCTATACAACAAACATAAAAAGTTGTGCTTTTGATAAAAAACAAAAAAGAATAAAAAATATATTGATTGTCGTTATTTTATTATTTATTTTGTTTGCTTGACAAGAGACTAAAATAAAATATGATAAACAAATAAATAAATAAAGTCGCGAAACTATTTTTTTTTTATGTATTCTAGTATGTACATATACTTACTATATGTATTTGTTGTTGAGGGAACGTTTAATGATTTTTCATAAAAAATTTGTAATTTGTAGAAAAAATTGATTGTTGCTATTTGGTTCTATGCGCAGATTTGTTACAATGTGACTGTGACGTTTGCACGATTTTTTGTGGCTCGGTTTATTGATGACAAATTGATAACATTATTTTTTAGTTGACAGACATATTTTAAGTCAAATTGGCGATTGTGTATATAGACATTTTATTAGTATGCCAATTGAAAGTGTCACATTTAGACTTTGATGAAACAATTAAAGCAGTTAGATATACTCGTTTATATAGAGTTTTTGTTAAATAACAAATAATCCTACTCGTTAAGGCATAATCAGTTCGTCAATTGAACTTTAATACATATTATGTTCGATTGTCATCCTTCTTCGTTATGATTGTGCTTGTTTAAGATTTAACTACTTACCTGTAGAGGATATATTAGATGTACTCATGTGCTAAGTAACGTAATATTCTTGTATCTTTCTTAAAACTTTATTAAGATTGTTGAATTTCATTAACATTTAATTTTGTTTTATGCTACAGTATATTTTTGTTTTTCGGATGTTACCAAGTTTGCTATAGCGGTTTTAGTTACCTGGGCCTGAATTCCGGTTCGGTGACAAATGATCATGAGAAATGACTTGATTTTTTATTTCAACTAGTCGGTTGCATTTTTATTTAGAGTAGGCGAAATAAAACATAAAGTCATTTCTCATTCTCATTTGTCATTGATCCGGAATTCGGGCCCTGATCAGTGCTTAAAATATTAAATTATTTCGAGACAAATTATATCCTATTTTTAGTCATAAGATCATGTTTGGACCTCCGACAACTATCTGTTTCTAGTTGCTATATCCGCCTGACTTGTTCAGAATTTTAATCCTAACTTCTTGGGCTTTGCTTAGTTTTATGTGAGGCCTTGTGAGAATAAATTACAGTACGTACTATGAGATCGTAGCAAGGGATCATAATATATATCATTCTTCCTTCTTTACCACTCGCATCGCATCGTAAATTCAAAGACCAATCTTTACATATACATATCTCTTCAAATCATCCAAATTATTACCAGTTGTTTTATAATACTTATACAACAAGTACATAAGCGAAGGTTCGGTGCTATTCTGGCGGTATTTAACATACAGATGAGAGTACTCCTAACCTAAACGACCACACTTACGCAAATTATAATCTTTATTATTTTAAAAGAACTCCTATATGTTCCATTTCTAATAAAGCAAAAAAGGTTACATTTGTCGGCCAAACCGTTGCGTTAAACTCTATCAGGATAATACAAAATTTACAGTGTTTCTTTTGTAATAAAAAAGGGCATTTAAAGAAGGATTGTCGACATCACATACATTAAATGAAAATCGAAAGCTAAAACAATAACATCAACTCACGAAAGTTTCGTCATCACAAAGCGAAACAAGTAACAACCGAAAGTGAATATTGTTTTCATCTTCATTCCGCTAAAAAGTAAAATATTTGGAACATTGATTCGGGAGCTACTAAATACATAGTTAACAATAAGAACAGTTTTATAGAATTTGATAATTCAAATTCGAAAATAGTGATAATGGCGAATGGTCAAACGGAACAAGCCAAAGGTCAAGGAAAATGCTTAATAGCATGGTAAACAACGAGAACTTAAAACTAAAAGCTCTTTTAAAAAATGTCCTTTATATGCCAAAATTGGATTGCGGTTTAATATTAGCCAAACGACTAGTAGAAAACGGTTATACAATTAATTTCAGTCGTCACAATTGTGAAATAATAAAAGAAAACATAATAGTTGGTGTAGCGGATTAAGAGTCACATTTATGGTACTCAGCAAAATGTTGAGTAGAAAACGTGCATCATTAAAGCACATGATGCTTTTGGGCATCCCGATTCGACAAATGGTCCAAAAGAATTGGGCTCAAGGTATTAAATTAACACTTTGACACTCGTACTGTATACAATTGCGTACATACACTTTAAACCAAATTTTTCAGATACAATGCACTAATAAGGAATTTTTTTAGTGTTATTATGTTGGCTCTTACACCTACTCTCCACCTGCCATTAACATCGAGTTATACCATTAAAATTCGAACAGTTGCTAGTGGAAACACGAAATTGCAACGACTTGCCTTATGTTATACAATCATTTGCTGCCAAGAAGGCATAACTTCTTTGTATGTATACCAACATTTTACATTACTTGGCTGGATTTTATAATTTGTAGTTAGAAACTTTTTTTACAAAAATTTTTTGTTCCACAAAAAAAAAACAAATTTTTTGTTGAGATATTTTAAATATGTACATACTTAAAAATGTGGCAGCCAAAAAAGTATCATTAAAATACATATACACTTGTGACGATCTTTTTTGAAACAATTTTTGCATAATTTCTTCAAAATATCAAAACGCAAATGATTTCTAATCGTTAAATTTATTGTATGTTTTCCTCACTCGATGCCATTTTTTTATTGTTGTTACCAGATATGGTAATTGTAATGGTAAAATTTATGTCAGGTGGAGTAGCCGGGTTATGATAGCTACCAAAAAAAAAGGATGTTTGGCGCGAAAAATAATATTAAACATCTGAATTACTCAGTTAGTGAAGGAAAATAAAAGGCGTAAAAATTCTTTATGGCAAGTGTTTTAAAAATTACAATTTAGGGATTTTTTGGATTTTTGGATTTTTTGGAAAAACCTTGTGCGATCTTAACATAAGACAAAATTCGCGCAAGAGAGAAAAACCATTGGAAGACGTACAAAGTGAAACCACTGCCAAAGGAACTGGGTCGTTTGTAAAAGGCGTAGTTCGGCCATTAACTGAAGTGCTGCGGCTCGATGGGGTAAATCACTTGCCGTCACATGATGATTCGCAAGAAGTTTTACTTGTTAAAAGTACTTCAAAAAGTGTTCTCGAAAATTCATCCCATAAAAGCTTTAATATCGTGATCTACAACAGTTGGCTGTGGACCTATACTCATTTGTGTACATTATCCTACAAGATCCCCGGACTGCGAAATTTTTCTGCAAGTTTAGTTTTTGTGTTTTACTATAAAAATTAATAGGAAAACCGAGAGAAACATTTTTTCCTCCTTTTAAAATAAATGACAAGTCAAAGGTTTAAACATTTGTGGTTTGAAATAAGTTTATTTGGTATGTGTGCAAGGGAAAATGACGCATAAACCGTTTCCAAAATTATCACATAGTAAAACCAGTACTCCATTGTATTTAATACATGCAGATATTTGTGGCCCTATGGCTGCGACAACACCAGATGGAAAGAAATATACACATTTATAGATTATTATGGTAGAAACACAATTGTTTACTTACTTCAATATAAATCTGAGGTAACCGAAAAATTAAAGAATATGTGCAACTCCTGAAAACTAACAATAGGTTACAAAAATAAAAAAATAGATACATTGTGGAAGCTGCTCGGTGTATGTTATTGGATGCCAAAATGGATAATACGCTTTGGGGTGAAGCGGTTATGACAGCAGCTGAACCGATTACCATCGAAATCAGTTCGAACTTCACCATTTCAAAAGGCAAAAGGAGCAGAGATCCAAGTTAGATCAGAAGGTAATCCGAATGATATTTGTTAGGGGTGGTTCGATTTCCGGTGGTGCCCATACGATTTGTCACGCTCGGCTGTTGTGTTACTTTTTCTTCAAAGGACCTTAAATCAATTGGAAAAGTAACATGCTTAATATGTTACCTACTCAAATACGCGAACTAATCCTGTATGTTCAGACTATATAGAGATTAGTAATCTCGATTAACTAGCAAATTTAGATTTTCTTATAGTGTGAACGACGATGATTAAGTTAATCCCGTTTCAATTATAGATTAAAGCAATCGTCAAAAAATTGATTGATTTTGTCTGCAATCTCGATTAATTCATATAGCGCGAAACGTTAATAATTTCAAATATTCGTTATGTCATTTTGTTAACATTAAGCAGCCTTATTTAATATTTTCATAACAAAACATTTGAAATAAATAGATGTTCTTTGAATTAGTTACCAAAAATACCAAACAGTTTCTTATACTCTGCTCATATTTCCTTAAGCGGTTTATTTTCTCGATTTATTATTTGGTTTGTAGTCCTAAAGTTCTTATATTATAAATCGTTAAAACTTATATTTTTTCCGACCGATCACTTAGAAATCGTTAGCATACACGGGATATATTATTTACTCAATTCCACATAAAACTGCTAATGGATGACATCATGAAAACGTATATCGACATGTATTTTTAAGAATCCATTATAATCAAACATTTATTGGTATCACGGATAAAATACCATAACTCGAATTCGTAATCGAATCGAGGAATATTTAATGATCCTGAAAATATATGTACGTCTCATGCTTACCGATACATAAAAAAATATGTTGTTGGTTTAATTTTATTGGAAAAATAATTCTCATACACATATAGAACTAAGCCATGGAGTATAATGTATATGGTAAGTACATTGGTATAATTCGAGTACATTTTATGTATAGCAAAGCATACGAAAATTTAATTCAAATTATCTTCTTTTACCTTATTCAAGGAAATTTCATTTAATTTTTTTTTTTTTTTAAATATAAAGCTTTTTTATTTTATTTTGAATACGATTACAAATCATAAAAATATAAAATAATTCAAAAATTTAAATAAATTTAAAAAGTAAAGAGAACTTTTTTTTTTATTTGTATTTTAATAAAATTAAATACGATAAATTTATTAAAATTATACTTTTATGTTTTATGCTGCGCTACGGCAAAAGCACCCACCAAAAGCAACAACAATTGGGAGGTTGGGGGGTATAAATAACGATGAATACTTACAAATTTTTTTTTTTTTTTTTTTGTAATCAGTGTTAGATGGAAAAGTAAAGTTACAGAAATCTGCAATTAAATGCAACAAAACACATTTAGTACTACCTATTACTTCACACGTTTGAATATATTTTTTTTATTATTTTACAGATTATATTGTATAATATTTTATATAATTATTGTTATTATTACTATTATCACTATTTTACCTTTTGTTATTACAGTAATTTTACTGCATAACTTATCACATTACTATTAGAATAATGAAAGTAAGAGAACAATAAAAAATGTTCAAGAATATAAATTAAAATAAATATTTAAATTGAATTTTTTGTTTTGTTTTTGTCTTAAAAGCACAAACGTGTTTGTTATGAAGACTTTAGAGTTGGAAATTAAAATATATTTGTTTGTTTTATTCGTTTTGTATAAATACTATATAGTTTTAATTCCTCAAAACTAACTGCTATAGTTTCTACTCAATTTTATGAGGCTATAATTATATTTTAATTGAGTAAACAGGACACTTGATTTTATTTTGCAACGTTGTGTTACATTTTTAGTTTTAAAGTTCTGGATTCAATGGAATGGTGTTAAACAAAATTTTTTATTATAAATAGAAGCAATATTGCCAACATGAAAATTGATTCTACGAAAAAAAATTCTATAATTTTGCTGCACACTCTATAAGCAAAATAATAGAAAACTATTTTCCAAAATTTTGCTTATATACGAGTACAAACAAATTGTAACAAATCATTTTTTGACAACTCGAGAGTGTGTACATTAATTTTTTTGAAGTTATACTTCTTTGCGCCCGTTGTACACATTGGGATGGGATATTGGTCGAGAAACCGCGTCACGCGTAACTAGTAAAATCCAAACTACTACAAAAAATTTAAATATTAAAAAAAGAAATCACTTTGAAAATGGGATTACACACAGGAGAGATTTTTTTTTTTTGTGTGCACGTAGTAGTTTGTCGATTCTCGCGATTGAATTTTTTTGAACCAAGCGAAAATTTTTTTTTTTTCGTAAATTTAATATATAAATAATATATTTGTTTGGTCGACACAAAAGTCGACATTTCGGGAGATAGATGCGGTAACTAATTTGTATTAGTAAATGCATTCCACAAACTGGTCGACAATTCGTAGTTGTAGCGCTATACATCTCTCCTGGTAAAACTGTGTACCAGATCATAAAGTTTATACACCAAAATTTATTAATTTATACAAGAGAAGGTTCCGCACTGCTCGATGAAAATTTTCATGAAATCCCAATGATAATGAGCGGCGATTTCAACATCAATTTTTTCGATGAGAAAACAGAGCCATTGATAAATTTTCTAAAAGAAAAACTAGACTTGGTAATGTCGAATGATAAAAATCAAAGTACGACCAAATACGGAACGACCATCGATGCTGTATTTAGTAGATATCTTGATAAGTTTGAATCTAGAATATTTGTTAGTTACTTTAGTTATCATAAGCCGATCGTGTCTTTCCTGGAATACAGTACGATTTCTAATGACCACGATGAAAGAATGATTATAGAAGAAATTACTGATAATGATAATATATACATAGGTGTATAATATAATACTGAAGTCACTTATAATATGTATATTGAAGAGAAATATATTGAATAACAGGGAAAAATGTGTTATATTTCATTTATGTATCCTGTCTGTCTGTGTGCGTGTGTGTGAGTGAATGGCCAAAGTAGTATAACTTCCACCGTCTGGTCCGACGCAGACCCAAATTTTTCGTTAATCAATATTCCGTTTTTTTTAAATATTGTTTAACTCCTCAACGGAACGGTTCTAAATATTCTGAACCCAGACATGTTATGAATACTAAACCAAAATGGTTAAAATTCTAATTTAGTAAAAATTTTTAAATTTTTTGCCATTTCCATCAAAAGACGAGCGTCTATTGGTAGTTTTTCGCCATTTACCGATAATTGTTCACAAATTACTTTCCCTGTTAGAATAATCGATGCATTCAATGATACGGAATACGTAAAAAGTAAACATAATACAGGAACAATAGGATTTGGGCCAAAACCTTTGTCTTCAGTGACGATGATATGTCATTGAATACACGTAATTCAAATAATAATCATTTCATCTGGCGATGTGATATTTGATTTTATATTGGCTTGAACGGTGGTTCAATATGAATGAAAAATTAAAAGATGTCAAGAAGTCTTCTTGAGTAAGTTTTGTTATTTTTAAACTTTTTTCATTTATATTCATTGCATTTTGCTTCGTTTTATTTCAAGCTAAAACAAATTAGCATATTTTAATTTGAATTAATTTTGTGAAACTATAAGTACTTTTGGAAAATTTATACCAAATGAACTGAACGCTAATAAAATACTTTTCAGGCAATGCGCTATTTATTTTTTATTTTAAGACTTCTGTTAATTTATGAATTTAGGGTAAAGGTAATCTAATGATGACATTTTCGAAGACGTAGGGTCCGATGATATTATCAACGCAATGACACATAGCAACAGCAATTTTTTCCGGATGAGATTTTGCTTGTTTGTGTAGCCTATTTCACGATAAAATTACATGAATGCAGGAGCATATGAATACTAGAGTGGACCTAATTTACGCGAGTGCAAAAGCCTTGCACCCTCTACAAATGTGAGATTATCCTCAAAACTTAATAAAACAAATATTGGAGCAATCGAAGATGGTTTAGAGGTCAGCTACGATAAGGACGGGTGCGGCATTTTTTTAATCGATGTTTTGAGTCTTGGAGCCTTATTCTCGAATTCCACATGTAAATTGCCTTAATAATTCCTCCTATGTTTATTCCACAAGCAACCAAATACCCTATCCTTGAATCATTTGGAATTTTTTTTATTCTAATTTTGTGGTGCGTTGCATTTATTATTTTGGTAATTGTTCGTGTTTGGTTTGTCAGCAAGACATAAAATATACACAATTTTGCTTATTTTGATTATGGTTTCTTGTATTGCTTTGATAAAGTTTTTAGTTTAAGTTGTTTTAGCTGTTTTAGAATGGTCCGAATCAAGAGCATTAATTTTATTTATTTGTTCTATATGTGGTGTACTTTATACAATGCAATTATAAAATTTATTAAAGAAATACAGTAATTGTTAATAAAGTCAATTAAAAAAATTTTTCGATGCGTTTTTTGCGATCTATCAGTTCTGTTTTTAAGAATTGTTTTTATTTTATTATGAGTTTTGATATAAAAAAAAATTCGAAATGATTTTTTAAATAAATCTTATAAATCTAAAATCTATGCAAATATTGACATTTTCTTGATTCGGAAATATTCCCTAAGTAGCGAACAGTTTTTTTAAGGATGAAACACCGAACCATGAAGTGGTAGAGTTCCGGTAGTAAAATTAAAACAAAGTCTTCTTTATATAAAAACTAATCACCAAGTATTTATTTTATTTTATGGTCGATCGATTCGGACAACTTATTTTGACTGACTGTGTATTGTGCAATGTAAATTAATTATACCGGTATGCGAAACTGAGCAATATAATTATTGGGAGAGTAATTTAAATAATATCATACAGCATAAAAAACCGACAGGCCTCAAAATTGGATAAACAAGAATAACAAAATAATTTATAAATAATAAAACAGTTCAATATTCAATATGCTCCCGCCTTGAACTGTCCGTGGCAGTTCAACCATTGTGTTGACCATCCTTATCAATTGGCAAAACTGCTACTCCCGAGATTGATCTATCAAAAGTATTGGCCGATCTGCGAATCGTCAGCATTCGTACATTACCTTCTTTGTCTGGCTTAGTTGCGATAACTCGTCCCAAGGACCATGTTAACGGAGGTAAGTGTTGTCATCTCTCACCAAAACCATATAGCACCAATTTCAATATTTTCGTTTTTTGCCATCCACTTTGTTCGAGGCTGTAAAGTTGCTAGGTATTCGGTGCGAAATCTAGCCCAAAATTGCTGAACCATCCAATTGATTCGTTGAAACATTTTACCCGGTTAATATTTTCTTCCACAATCGGCTTTTCCGGCAAAGCAATTGGCGCTCCGCCCTATAAAAAGTGACCTGGGGTCAAAGGTTCCAAGTCATTCGGATCAGCCGATAGCGGGGTGATTGGACGAGAATTAATGATCGTTGCAGGTTTACGTAAAACAGTGTGCAGCTCATCGACTGAAATTTCCGTATTGCCAATGATGTTTTTGATAAGGCGCTTCGTGATTTTTATCGACGCCTCCAGAAGTCCGCCGAAATTTGGGGCTCTAGGTGGAATAAACGACCATTCGACGAACAATTGATCACATGCCTTCCAAATTGCGTCTTTATTGTTAATCATCATCTGTTGGGCTTCATCCAGTTGGTTGGCCGTGCCCTTGAAATTGGTTGCATTATCGGAAAATATTTTCTTTACCATGCCTCGATCGGCGATAAATCTTTTCAAGGATCGGATGAACGCCTCTGTGGACAAATCAATCACCAGCTCCAAATAAACCGCTTTTGTCACAAAACAAATAAAAAGAGCTACGTATACTTTTTTCAGAGCCTTGCATCTAATATGATGACGCACGCTTAAAGGCCCCGCAAAATCAACACCACTAACAGCAAATGGTCGAATGTTCCTGTAATCGAGTCTATCTTCGGGCAAATTTCCCATAATTTGTGATATGAATTTAGGTCGCATTCGAAAACATACAGTGCACTTGTTAATAATACTTCTGATTTGAGCCAGTTCATTGATGGGCCAATACTTTGGTCGAATTGCGGCTAGTACGATGTGCGGTCGGTCCTGCGTGAAATGTCCTATGAAGATGAAAAAATCGTATTAAATGCTTGGTAAATTCATGATTTCTGGGGAGAAGGATTTGGTGTTTGGAATTATAGGGAAGTTTGGCTTTTTTTTAGTCGTCCACCCACTCTTATCAATCCATACTCATCAAGAAAAGGTGCCAAACATTTCAGTCGACTATTCTTAGCCACAGTATGATCAGCCTTCAGCAGTTGGTAGTCTTGAGCAAACGACGGTTTTTGTATATTCCGAATGAATAGCAATTCAGCTTCGTCCTCTTCAGCAATTGTGGGTCCATCCACTTTCATGTACAACTTCATTGGGGTCAAATTCAATAACGACTTTCGCGTTTCTTTATTGATCCGCTTCGAATGGCAGTTTCGAATAACACGCATTATGTATGCGAACGCATGAATAGTGCCTCAAAAATTCTGCGAGTAGCGCATGGTACTCGTTACATCCTCGACAACTTTTGTGGAGAAAGCAAACTTAACAGTACGATTCTCACGAATTTCATCACACGGCTGAGGTGGTTTATGAATCGGTGGCCAAAATAATTCGTCTCCTTTCAGAAAATTAGGGCCGCAAAACCAAAACCCAGAATTTGCAATATCAGCCGGCATCATACCTCTACTAATCAATCGGCGGGGTTTAAATTACCAAGTACATGTTCCCGAACTCCGGAACTGGTCTCCTCCTGTATCTTGGAAACACGGTGTGCAACAAATATGCGAATCAGTCCAATACAAAAATTCTCTAACGGTTAGTTCCAGCAACACTTCCCTCTTGAGCCGAGATACTAAATCGGTCATCATTTTCGCAGCCAACAGTTCGAGGCGAGCAATACTGATGGTTTTCGCTGGAGCTACTTTAGATTTTGCACAAATCAGCGTGGACGAGATAATATCATTGTGGTATCCACATCGCAAATATACGCATGTTCCATAAGCCTTTTCGCTAGCATCTGAAAAAGCGTGAACTTCAATAAATTTACATTCACCCTTAGCCATGACAAAACGAGGTATCGAGAAATCCTTTAATGATGACAAACTTGATCTGTATTTACTCCATTTCGCAGTGAGATCATTATCTAGAGGCTGGTCCCATTCGATCTTGAGCTTCCAAAGATCCTGGTAAAAAATCTTTGCCAAAGTTATGACAGGACATACAAAACCCAGCGGGTCAAATAAGCTTGCCATTTCCGATAAAACCACTCGCTTTGTAACTGCTGCTGAAAATGGTTTGGGTTGGTGACTAAACCGAAAAACATCTGCCTCTGGTTTTCAAATTAAACCAAGAGTTTTAACAACATCTCTATCTTCAATGCTAAGATACTTCTCGCGATGCTGCGGCTCGATCGTCGAATGGATAGTCTTATTGTTTGTGCAACATTTGCTCAACGTGAATCCACCACTTTTCAAAATACCGATTGTTTGGTGCAACATTTCTCGCAGCTCCGAAATCGAGTTCGATCCAATCATCATATCATCGACATAAAAATTATGTCGAATTATTTGAGCTCCAATTGGGTATTTAATATGCTCGTCAGGTGCTAATCGATGCAACGTCTTTACAGCAAAGTATGACCCAGATGCCGTACCATAGGACACGGTACGAAGACGGAGTGTCTTGATTGGTTCATCCTTATTGTTGCGCCACAAAATTAATTGATAGTTACTATCAGACACATCCACACCAATTTGGCGGTACATTTTCTGAATGTCACCAGTCACGACAAACTCGAACAGTCTGAACCTCAACAAAATAATGAACAAGTCTTCTTGCAGTTTTGGCACAGTATGAAGAATATCGTTCAATGCAACGCCAGAAGACGTCTTACAAGATGCGTCGAAGGCCACTCGCAATTTCGTGGTAGAGCTCGATAATTTCATTACATAATGATGAGGTAAGAAACAATGCGGGGTTGACGGGTTAAACTCATGAACGACTTCCAAATGGTTCAGTTGCTGATAATAGTTGATAAAGGATGAATACATTTCCTTCATTTCAGGCTGCTTCTCCAATCTCTTTTCTAACCTCAACAAACGTCGAATTGCGAGTTGGTATGATTCTCCTAATAATGATGGCACATCGGCATTTCGACGAGTATAAAGCGCATAATGATCTTCGCACTCCTGATCTTTAGAGCACAACTCCGTGGCGTCGCCAATGGGGAAAGTATCTACTTCCCAATCCCATCGCTGAACAAGTTCAACTAAACTTTCATAAGGTTCGGTTGACCAACATTTTTCGTTACTAGTCAATGTTGTTAAATTATGGCCATCATTCGACATCATGGGACCACCAATGACCCATCCCAGCTTGGTCTGCTGCATCGTCGGTAAATTTCCGCCCAAACGAATTTGACCAGGTAACAGAAGATGCCAAAATAAGCCAGCACCCAACAACAAGTCAATCTTCTGAGGCTTAAAAAATTGAGGATCAGCCAAAACTGTGACTTCAGAGGGGATGTTAATGTTCGATAATGATATTGGATGAGCTGGATGAGCGCCCGATATTTTTGGAAGTATCACTGCAGCAATGTTGAATTTTATTGATACATCGAAATGAGGAGTCAGCGTGATATAACACGAAGCCTTTGATGTTGTAGCCGTTGTGCCAATTCCACCTATACAGTAATGTATGATTTTCGCTTCTTCACATTTAACGTTTGCACAAATCGATCAGATATGTAATTTGTGGTGGCACTACTATCTAACAGAGCACGGCCAGGAATAATCGATCCATTCACATCAAATACATTTACTATGGCTGTAGTAAGAAACGCTGGCTCATCAACAAATGATTCTGAAGTTAACAGTGCTTTGTGTTTTACTCCGGAAGGCAATGGAGGTTGAGTAACAGGTTGCTCGGAATGTGTGAAAATCAATGTGTGATGTCCCTTTTTGCATTTATCGCATTTCAAAACCTTGCAAAAACGGTAAGAATGTTTTATTTTCAGACAGACAACGCATAAATGCAATCGTTTAACCTCGTGATATCGATCCACAGGCGCCATGGCGAGAAATTGTGGGCATAGCTGCAAATTGTGATCGGTAGATGCACATTTACACACAAATTCGAATTCGATGTCGTAAAGGCAGTATGCTCAGACTTAGGTGAATGGACATTCCGTGTTGCGGATGCTTTTGGCTTACTAAATTCTTTTTTTGTTATACTCAATCTTCTCTAAAGTTGTGGCACGTTTCTCTAAGAATGAACAAAAACCATCCCATGTCGGGACCTCCTTATTAGTGGACTCCACATTGTTAGCATCCAATTTCTTTAACATTAGACAAATCAAGAAATTTTCAGCCGCTTCTTGCATGGATCCCATTGATTTTAATGCACGGTAATGTGCACTTACTTGATCGACCATTTCCCGGACACACCCTGAAGATTCTTTATTCACACTATTCATCTGAATTACCTCGTTGATGTCAAACTGTAAAATTAACGCCTTATTTTCATATCGAACACAAAGAGCCACGCACTTCGAAAATTCTCTTGTGATGCTTTCATCCTTGATAAGATTCGTGTTGCACGACCCACCAAACATGATTCCAAAAATCTGATACGATCAACATCGTTTAAATCAGTCTCCTTTATAATCATTGTTGTGAACTCGTTCTTAAAATCTGTCTAATCGCTGTATGATCCGCTGAACTTTGGTGGCTCTAGTTTGGGAAGCTTAACATTCTTCGTAGAAACTACAATCGATTGATTTTGAGAAGTGGTCATGTCTTGGATTGGCTTAGTAGCGACCGCATTTTCATCGATCAATGTTAAAAGTACTGCCTTTGTGTCAATGCACTTTTCCTCAAAACTAGAATATTTCGAAGTGAAGTCGTCATCATCTGAATCAACCTGTTCTGTTATTAGCTCCTCGTTATTTAGAAACCTCGTGTAATGCGATTCAAGTTGCTCTAATTGAAACTTAAGTCTGGAAATGGTTGCCGATTTTCCGTGAGCTGGTACCCAAATCGCTATATTATCGATGATATTCACACTTAAATCTTGTAGCTTGAGTAATCTCTTTCGCTCAGTAGTTCGTTTTACTTTAGCCTTGTCTGCCATTTCTGATAATTCTAACGCTCAATAACAACTGTCCAGTAATGCCCACTAATTGATGGTGTCCTTGAACCACAAAAAAAACGTGTTGAAAACGGTTACTCTCTAGAATGTACTCGAGTGTTTAGATCGTATTCAAAATTTCAGTGAATTGACCACATAAAACACAATTCACCGGTGTACTTATTCGGACACTTTGAGAACTTATACGTATGTATATTGTTAACACCGCAAAAAATAAAAAGTTCTGAATCACAAAAACAAATTTAAGAAAAATATTCTTCCAGTTGAAAATGACTGTGAAACAGCTGATGAATAACGATGAACGAACAATATAATATTTTTTACCGATATGTAATGCAATAAACCGGAACAGCAGCGCACATGTACCAAAACTACTTTCTCGCCCGAATCAAATAAAGAAAACTTTAACACTTATTACAAAAGAACTCCACGAAACTATTAAAACAACTACTCTCTGCTACCAAATATTTTTTAAGGATAAAACACCAAACCATGAAGTATGTAAAAATCTTTACAGTGCTGTTAATATGGAAATATTGGGGGTATTGGGTAATTGTGGGGGTAATTGTAATATTGGGGGAAAGGGCGTTACGATTTAGGAAAAATGGTGACAACATTCCTTTTCAAAATGAAGGTAAATTTTCGCAAAATGCCAAACCAACGGCAACACATAAAGATATTTTTGTAAGGTGCGACGATTTGTAGGAAAAGTTTCTTTCCGGAGTCGGATAGCTTATCACAAAGCTTTTCACAATTTCATTTGTAAGAATAGTAATGCATTTTCTGATAAATTTAATAAGTGTATATAGTGATTTAATTTTATGTTTCATTCAGATGATATCTCACCACGACACCACATACAAAACACAAATTTTTATTAATTGTTACATATTGTATTAAGGCTGTTTTCGAAACATACTTATTTGTGAAACCTAACTTATTCAAATAAGTATCCTATCGAGGTGACTTATTTTCTATCACTTTCTTCCCTATCAATATTTTTGTAGGGTAGCGTGATACCGAAAAATTTAAAATTTGCTTTTGACGAACACTGAAGCTGCGTACATGCTATACATTTCTGGTGAAAAAATGTACACCACAAAGTTAGCTGTATGAGTTGAATTATTTCCAACTAGAATAAAAAGTTCACCAGGTAACCAATTTTAACTAAAAATTGTATTATTTTGCTAACTTCGTGGTGTACATTTTTTCACCAGAACTGGAGCATGTACGCACCTTGAAGTAAAAAATGAATTCTTTCAGATAATTAATTATTTAGAGTTTTTGTTTCACTCTATTGTATGTTATGTAAAAATATTTAGTTGTATTCACAAAACTATTTGCAAGTAGTAGTAACTAGTGAACCATGTTTGTTGACACGTGCTTCTGTTCAAAATTTACTTATGACCTATTATTTATCAAATAGGGTTAGTATATTACAGACAAATTGGTACTGAAAAATGGCTTAACTTGTTGTTGCAAAAAACCATAATCGCTCATCCGAGTTTTTCAGTCTAAAAGTTTTTCTTCTGAACCTAGGTTATTTATTATTTAATTATTAGTTTAGCAAACAAGATTTATACTCTTAGCAATAAAGACAAACATCTTTCACATTTTGTTTAAATGTCATTTTAACTCAATAATAATAGCAACATTAATAAAATAAGAAAATCTAATAACTTTGCTACATGTTAATTTATATATTATATTTCTCTAATTACTCTAGATTACGTGAGATACAAATAAAAAAAAAAAATTAAGTAATAAAACGAAAGAAGCAAAAAAACAGATAAGCTTCATCTAGCAAAGTAATACAAGAACGATCTTATTTAATTTAAACTCATATGGCTTCGTCGTAGTATTAGCAAATTAAATACAAGATATACAAAAAAAATTTAAAAATTAAATTAGTTTATAATTCTTAAGAGAAATCTCAATATTTTTCATTTTATTTGTTTTGTTCGTTTTCTTCTTCTTAAGCAACTTTTCTCACAATTAAAAATTGTAAAACAATAAAAAAATTTGTAGAACTTCTTCGTTTACACTGCTGATGATCCAATTTCATAATAATAATCATACAATGAAAAATAAAACAATTTTTATGTTTGTATGAAATGACAATTAAGATGACTTTACGTACGATTGTTAATTATGTATAGAGCCACATATTAGTACCAAACCTTTATGGATTAAATTTTCTTGAGTAAATATTAATTTATGGTAAATTGTGAAGTAAACAAAGGTGTAATACAAAAAAAAAAATCAAATTGAAATGCACGATTTACAACTCAATCAATCATTTTGGAATAGCACATATTATATTTAAGTAACTAAATTGCTTTAAATTATAATAACCTTGGAATCCTACATAGCTAACGTTTAATAATCGTTGATTTATTCCTGTTATTAAAAAAAAATTGATTTATTATTTGCGTTTCGTGTATATGTCTTATCTAATCTAAAATATTTTCGTTAAAATCATGATACTGATAAATAGTCAAGACAAATGAGATGAAACCATATATAACAATTTTTAGTCTGACCATTATGTAAATATTACATTTTTTTCTAATTTCATTTTTTTTTTTTTCAGGTAAGTTGGACAACGTCAGAAGACTCTATCAAAAAGACTGAAATGCATTGGACGGTCTCTGGGTAAAAGATAACTATTTTTGTAAAGTTTTCACGAAATAAGAAAACCAAAAACGGCGACATTTGTTCGTCAGATATTGTAGATTTCGAATGTTAAATTAAAGCCTTTTAAATTTTACGCAGTATGGTTATAAGTTGAATTATTTTGGGTAAGAAGTTAGGTTATTATTAAAATTGGTTGGGACCCATAAAAGTTCCGTATGCAATGGCCCATGGTGAGAGTGTATTTCTGTACCAAATATCTCATAATTTGGATTTTTGGTTTAATTGCTAACCAAATATTAAGCATTGGTGTAACTTCTGTTTTTACAGCCTCTCATACGTAAATTTATGAAAGCTAAAGTTGGTAAATTCGAAAAGTGAATTGAACATTTTTCTGAATATTAATACTGGGTTAGTCGGTTCTTTAGCGTACATTCTATTCGTAAATCTTTGGAACTTATAAAATACTCTGTTTACGTTATTAATAATTTCAGGGCTTAAAGCTAATTACAAAAATTCGTTCCAAATAATTCTAGAAGATGTAACTTTTCTAGAGTTATAGTGATCCTATTTGCTCAAACTCCATTCATGTTCATGAACCATTTGTTTAACCAGGGCCAACGAAACTGAGAATAAAATACAGTCGAACTTCTTTTATCCGGAACCCTCGGGGATGAACACTTTCCGAATAATCGAATTTTTCGGACATTCGAGATCTCTTATAAAAACGCAATATTACAGGGTATTTCAATCCTCAACTGCTCATGAAAAAATTTCGCTTTCTGAAATAATGTTTTTTATACAAAAATTATGAGAGAGAAAATTTTAAAAATTAAAAAAAATGTTTTTTCTAGTTTTTTCTGATTTTTTTGTTCTTCTGTTTGTTTCGTCCGGATAATAGAAGTTCCGAATAACAAAAGTCCGGATAATCGAAGTTTGACTGTATATCAAAATTCGCAGCAGAATAAACACCGTAGAGCTGAAAAATTGTAAAAAACTAATAAAGTTTAATAATTTATTGATGAATTAAAAGTCTAGTGTGATGGAGGGGTGCCTGAAACCTTACTGTGATTCAGTTGTTTTTTTAATACATCATAATATTGTTTTCCTATAAAAAACATGAAAGATAGGTTCTTTTCTCTGTTTTTAATGGCCAAAACATCTGTTTTCTATTGTTGATTACTTGGTCGGACATCTCGGTGGAACGTGCGATTAAGTGAAATACCAACATAGTACGTAAAAAGTGTAAGTTCGGTAACAAATTGCCGTTATCTCAGTAAATTGTTGATCTTATTAAAGAAAGAGAAAGTTTTTTAAATTAAAAAATGTACATTCCAGTGATCCATATCTGCCAAACAGGCATAAAGCCTTAAGTTATATTATAGCTTCAAAGATTAAGAAAATAAAACGCAAGCGCAATTTTGTAAGGCAATATATTAATAATTTGAAAGAAGTTATGTTCAATAAAGCGATTGTTGCGCAATTGCCGAAATATTTAGTCAATATTTTTTTAGTTCAGTGGCAGTAGTGAATAACCAATTTACTTCTTTCACAATAGATAATTTCTCGTTAGTAAATTATAACGATATACACACAAATTTGATGTGACATTTACTAACAGTCAAGAAGTTAAAAATAACCTCTTAGGTTTAGATAAATCGGCTGCAACAGGTTTGGATAATATATCAACAAAGTTATTGAAATTTATCGTCAATCATATAAAACTTTTGATTGCACAGTGCAAAAATGATGCTTTTACAAGTGGAAGTTTCTCGGATATAAACAAAGTAGCGAAAGTCATTTCAATTTTTAAATCTGTTGATCAACTTGGTGTTCCTCAAGGTTCAATCTTAGGACAAACCCTTTTTAACATTTATATCAATGGTATAGTATTTCTTCAGCTAGAAGGACAAATACAACTTTATGCACATGATACTGTGGTTAATAATTAATATTCTAGAACTTCTGCTTTCAAAAATTCAGAATGATATTCAAATTCTCAGGGAGGGGTTTGTCACAAATCATCCTTTTGAAAAAAATGAAAAGTTTAAGTACACTTAGGCACGATTATATGAACGCGGATAGAAGATTAATTCTCGGATTAATCATCGTTTGCATTTTATGAACGACAATAAACAAGAAAAGTAATCGGCGAATTTTTTTTTTATCCTCTGTTTTATCTACTGTTTTTGGTGACTGAATCAGAGACTAAAAAAATTTGTTTTTGTTTTTGACATTTCAAATGTGGTGTATCATACAAACGAGACATTTTTAAAAAAGAACTTTAATTATTAAAAATGGACTCAACAAAGAAGAAAATGTGAAATTCAGAAATTGAAATTTTATTCTCCTGTGTAGAAAAATATAAGAAAATATTGATGTGTCAAAAAAACCGACGCGGTTTCTAACAGATTGAAAAATGAAACATGGAAAAAAGTTACAATAGCTTATAATTCACAAAATATTAATAAAAAAAGTGAAACACAGCTACGCAATACTTTCAGAAACAAATTAGGTGAATTTAGAAAACAAATAGCGGAAGAAAACGGTGAAAGGTTCAAAACGGGCGGTGGCCATTACAAAATCAAATTGAGTGAATCAAATCCTCTATATTCTTTCGTGGAAGCTTCTGTTCGCCCACTTCAAAATATTGATTCCTCAGACGTATTATTTGAAGTACGTGATTTATAATATGTATATTAATTCACTTCATCAAAGCGTTGCTTCAATATTTTGTTTGTTTCAGGACGATGATGTAAACGACGAGTATTTCGAAGTCGAAATGACGAATTAATGGATTATCCAGAATCCAGCCAAAACCATCACACAGGTTTAGAACCTGAAATAACGATTCAGAGCAATCCGGAATTTAGTAACTTAAATGAAATAACGTCACCAATTCCCACCACCACAACACCCCAGCCATCATCTTCTGGGAATTCCAGATCGAACGTAATAAAATCGCGTGCTTCTAGGATTTCCAAGTCTGAAAACTTAAAAAATCAATTTATGTCTGAAATTATTAAAACTGAAAAATTAAAACAGGATTACCTTAACACAAAAATTAAATATTATAACAAAAGAACACACAAAGAAAATAATTAGAATTATTTTATTTAAATACATATTTAATTAAATTTGATTATAAGTTTTGAATTATTATTTTTCTTGTTCTGTCATCAGGAAAACTTTCCATCGCATTACGGGCAGTTGTTACTGGTCCGTTATAAATAAGAAGAACCTCTATCTCCGGTTCGAAGGTGGTGGCTCTCTTTTTAATATTGCAATATTGTGCAATACGGCGGTAGCTACAATGATTTTTAATGTATTTGAAATGCGAAGCCGACTTTTTGTGGCTATCGATGGAAAACGCCGTTTCCAAATCCCAATACATCTTTCCACCAAATTTCTCGCGCTTTTGTGCTTCATATTGTATATTTTTTCTATCTCGGTACAGGGGTGTCGTATTGGAGTCAACAGGTAATTTTGGTTGAAATATCCACTATCACCAAGCAAAAATCGGTTGCCAAACTCTCCGTTTTCTAATATAATTTTTAACAACGAAAAATTAAAAATGGTTTGGTCATGTGCTGATCCGTGCCATCTAAATTAAAAATAAAAACAAATGTTAATATTACGCAGACATTTCAATGATTTGAGCATAAATACCTAGCAGTCAAGTCAATTATTTTAAAATCTGCGTCTCACACGACCTGGCAGTTTATGGAAAACCACCTCTTTCTACTCCGGAAAAGTTCAGGGTTAGCTCCACTGGGTGCAACTATTGGAATGTGTGTTCCATCTATCAGCCCCAAAACTCTTGGAATACCATTATTCAAGTAAAACTTTACAGCAGTGTTTTCCTGTTCCTCCGCCGTTGGCATTTTGACGAACTTGTGAAAGTTCCAAGCGAGATTTTGATTAACTATTTTTATGGTGCTACAAACGGTTGATGTGCTAATACCGCCTAAATCGCCTATAACATTTTGAAAACTGTTGGTAACGTAGTATCTCAACGCTATCAATAACTGATCCTCGACACAAAGAGGAAGACCTCGCATATCAGTATGACACAAATCTCTTTTAATTATGCCAACAATATAAATAAAGGTAAACTTACAAAATCTATATCTACAACGAAAGTCTTCATCGGAATAAAATTCCAGTGGACTGTTATATGTTTTATACACTTTGGGTCGGCGAATACCAAACAACAGGGTCAGATCTCTCGTTTCCATGAAGTCGGAATCCGAAGAAGATAATGTTTCCACTTCCATCCTAAAATCAAAATTAAATCAAATTAAATTCTTGATTTTTGATGAAATAACAGAAATTTTAGTAAATAAAAAGGCAAACGTCAAACAGAAGTGTTGCCACTCATACAAAAAACTGCTGTAAAAACTGCTATAAAACCTTGCATTAATTATTATTTATCGTCGTTTATAGAATCGATGAAAAAAAAAAATCCTCGGTTAAAGATTAATCTGTACCCTCGGATTTTTATTTATTTAGCGTCGTTCATAAAATCGGGTCTTATTATATTTGAGAACCGGCATTTGGATGAAGAAGTTCTAAATTCTAATTGTATAAAATAAGAAACTTTCTCTTGAAGGTGCAATAAAATATCAATACTTGGTAGTTGTTCACATCATATAGAAAAAGTTAGTAAAAGTATTTTACCAATGGATATATTTAGTCTCGTTTACTCTATCTGAATTAAATATGGAGTGGATGTACGAACTAACGAATGCAAGAACTGGGAATCTTGCCTTGCGAACTTCTTTAAAATATGTGATACGTGCACCTTTTTTGTACCCAACCAAAATATTGTTTGAGCAATTTGATCTATTGCATATTTTAGCTGATACTGAGAGGGAACAACTGATCCTTGTGTACAAAATTGTAACAAATAAAATGAAACGTAATCTGGTCTTAATTAAGTTAGACGAACGCCATAAATATTTACAAAAAGGGTGTCTCATTTTGTAGTGAATTTATTTTCGAAAACAGCGGCCGGTAATAATAACACCCTATATCGTGGTTTTAGGCTCGATTTATTCCTTTTTTTAATTTTTTGCTTGAGCTTTCGGACTCAATTCAAGTCCATTTTCAAAACAATTATTGGCTCAATATTTAAGTAAATATTTGAAGTTGAAATTTAATGTCAGATAGAATTAGTTTTAATCATTTCTTAGAAATAAGCCCTTTCTTGTTTGACTTGCTCAACAATTAAAAAAAAGAAAGTAAATACATATTAAAATAAAACATGATGTCAATATATTAAAATTAATTAAAACAATTATTTACCTTCAACTACATACAGTAAATTGTATTGTATAAAAGTTTTGCGTTGTAACCAATAATGGTTCGAACAGCCGAATGCCATAAAAATTTATTGTATTTTATGTTAAAAGTTATTTAATTAATTTTTTTTAATATAAGAAATCTGTTGTAATAAAATTTTGTCAAACACTTTAATAAAGAAAAAAATTGAGGTGTGGCCAACACACGACTTTCTTTTACGAACAGAGAATTTTGAGAAATTTTATTTTTTTCTTAATTTTTTTTTTTTATTTTTAAATTTTTATTTTTATTTGTTTTTAATTTTTGGAAACATTTTGTATCAAGTAGTTTTTTGTAAACCTTATACTTTTTAAGATATTTGCAAAATAAATTTTCTGGACCAAGGGAGTGGCCAGTTCCGGTTAGCCGATTTTAAGTAAAATTCACTGGGACCTCCCAATTTATCGAAAAAGCTTAAATCTAAAGTTTCAGTTCGATTGGTTAAACCATCTGGGCTGTAGAGAGGACACAGACAGACTGACAGACTGACAGACTGACAGACTGACAGACTGACAGACTGACAGACTGACAGACTGACAGACTGACAGACTGACAGACTGACAGACTGACAGACTGACAGACTGACAGACTGACAGACTGACAGACTGACAGACAGACAGACAGACACCATTTTGAAACCCACTTTTTCGGACTCAGGGGACCTCAAAACAAATAAATCTCTAAAAATCTCAAGGTCCAACATTTTCATGATTACTATACTTTGTTTTACTAGAGTAAAAGAAAGTAAAAACAAACGGATCGACTACTCTATTGAAAAATGTCAATAGAACAAAATTTATACTTGTTATAAAAAGAAAGACTGCTTGATAAATTTATTAAGCTTTTATACGAAAACATCATGTGTTATTCAGACGAAGGATTAGTAATCCACATTTGCCTAATCAATTTTACTTGTAATCTGGATTAGATGTTTTGGCTTTCAGACTGTAAGAGAAAATTCCGATTAAACATGGTGCTGCAACTTGTGGCTTTACTGAAAACTGTTCAAAATCCTATTGCTTATTAGAACATTTTGCTTAAAACTGTTCATAGAGCATTTCAAAATAAATTTATTTGAAATATTTTATTACTAAATATTAAATAGGCCTGCTAATGTTAACCAAATGATAAACTAAACAATAATTGAAACTATTAACGTCTCGAAAACAAAATGTATTCGCTCTGATATCGCAATATTTTAAGCGGCGTAATAATTTAATCGAGATTACTATAATTGAAACGTGATTAACTTAATCTCCGTCGTTCTCACTATAAGAAAAACTAGATTTACTAGTTAATAGAGATTAATAATCCCTAGTCTGAACATAGCAAAACAAGTCCGTAATAAACCTCCTCGGATAACGCTTTGTAATTAAAACGTCAGTTAATTTTTTGAAATAAGCAGGATCTGACAATCTCTTGTTTCGGCCAACCAGAATACCGTTTTATTTTTGTAAGACGATGGAAGCCAGCAATTATAAAATTAAGGTTTCGACCCGCACCCTTCATTATGTACTACTATAGAATTCATAAAGGCTGAATGACCTTGATTTTCATCTTTACGGATAATCTTAACATCCAAAATACAATGTTTGGTAAATTTGAACTATTTAAAATTTCAAAATTGAATATCAATTTTAAAAATAAAAACCTCAAAAAATTTGATAAGCTATTTTAAAAATTCGCAGTATCGAAATTTGAATAAGTTTCAAACCCAATTCATATAAATTAAAACTAACGATAGAGTCATTTTCATTAAACCATTAATTTTAGTCTAAGAAAACATTTACAAAAACCATAATTATAATTAATTTAACGTTAACTTATAAATAGTCAAGTCAAACGAGATGAAATGTCAGATAAGAATTTGTAAATATGTAGTCAAAATTCGACGTTTGGCAAAATTTCAAAATTTTGTTAGATTTTAAAAATTGATATGGAACACAATGTTGCTTGCCAAACATTGAGATATTATGAATTTGTATGTCACCACGATAATAACATGAATAAATTGCTATTAAACACGTCATAAGCATTTTAAAAAACAAAAAGAAACATTATATTTGTCTAATTACACTCATTATTTAAAGAAGAACAATGTTTACGCAGGTTGGAAAATAAATTCGACAAACTAAATGTATATTTTCAATAAGTTAAGTTATAATTTTGATAAATGTAAGAAATTTAATTATAAGAACCTTGGAATAATTCATAAGCTTAAGATTTATTATTCTTATAAATTCTTGTAAATCTGATAATTAATTCAACTCTTAACAATCCTTTAATTTTTGAATGTGGTTTCCTCTTCATAGTATAATAGCGTTCTGATGGAAACCCGAAGTTGATAGTATAATCGCCATTATACTAGTTATCAAAAATATAGCAGGTAGCCAAATGTAATTTTAACACTGGAGATATGGCAGTGACAGGTTTGTTTGAATCCTTACTCAAAGCAATTTTTTTTAAGGCTGACGTCCTCGTGTGTTTTTAATAATTTTTTCTATTTATTCAAGTAATATTTATCATGTAATTATGTAATTATTTATAAATATGGGTTTAATCGTTTTTCGCTATCAAAATAATGAATTGTACCAAAATTCCCGATAAGGAATATTAGTATAATGGTATTATACTATTTTACTTTAATGCTATTGACGGTGGACACAAAACAACGAACGATTCCAATGTTTATTTTTAAATTTTCAAAGTTTTTTGAATTCTTAAAATAATAAAATTGTTTTAATTTTTTGTGACTTCTGTCTGTTTTTAAAATTTTTTAAATTTATTTAAATTTGTTTGTTAATATTTTTAAGTTTGTTTTGAATTTTTGAAATTAAGTTTCTTAAAATTTTTAAAATTCAGAAGTTTTTAAAATTCTTAAAATTATTTATTTCGTTCAATTTTTTAAATTTTCTAAATTCTTAAAATACATTTAATATTCTGAGAATAACGAAAACCATTAGGATTCATTTGCTTCAAAATCTATTATTCTTAAATTAGCCTTAACATTTTTAGAAACCTCAAGTACAAAAAAATAAAAATTATTGAAAGATTTTAAAATTCTTAAACGTATCGAAATGACTACAAACAGGTATTCTTGAAATTCTTCGAACTGCGAATGTATACAGAACTGCAATATAAATTTTCCTAAGATGACTATCGGCATATTTAAAATAACCTAAAATGGCTACCGGCGTCCCTAACAAAAAAATTCCAGCAATGTCGACAAAACATAATATAATACTGTGGCAGAAAAGTAAAGTTTATTTGTATCACAATTTTGGCTGGACAGTTACTCGTACACAAGCAAATTTTTTTGCAAAAAAAAAAAAAAAATTAGGAACATTTTTTTTTTACTTGTATTTTATTTTTGACTTTTGGTTTGAAATTTATTTTGCACATTTTATGGGGGTGTACAATGTATAATCTAAACACCGGCCGAAATTGTGATACAAATAAACTTTACTTTGTTTCTAATAATAGTCTCATGCACATACACTTAAAAAACACAATAAAAAAAAAATTGTTTAGACAGAAGGTTCCATTGTTGGCCTGGCTCCCTAATTGGTTTTTTGCAATTATTTCATTTTAGCCATTTCCAAAAAAATCATTTTTCAAAACATTTGTACGTATCATCTAGATAAGAAAGTATACAAATTTTCACACAAAGTGTAAACAAATTTCAAAAAATTGATAACCGCGGGGTCTGATGACTTTGAAAATTGAATAGGAAATGTTATCACCGAAGCCAAGACACTACGAATTTTCACATACAAACATTTTGAAATAAAATTTATGGGAGACGCTCGATCCCGGATCCAGTAACTTTAAAATTTTAATAGAAGGTTCAAGGAAGTATAAAATGTTCACAAAAAGTGTAAACAATTTGTTTGAGAGTTCCTCGACCTCGTGATCTGAACACTTTGAAATATTATTATAAAATGTTACAATCGGGCACTTTAGGAAGTTTACAAATTTGCAGACTCTAAGCAAAACAGCAGAAACATTGTTATAATGCAGCAAACTAATCAAAAGCAAATCTAATAAAATTATCAATTATCAAGATCATTTTTCAAAATATTGGTGTGGAAACCCTTTACCGCGAGGTCCGATCACTTTGAAATTTCTATAGAAAGTGTTATAATCGAAGCCAAGAAAGTACATACACTTTCATACAAAGTGTAACAAACCTCAAAAAACTTGAGAGTTGAATAAAACTATTCAAAGATTAATTGGACCAAACTGGGCGTCTAAGCACTTTTGAAATTTAATAGAAAGTGTTATTATCGGAGCCAAAGCAAGTATACAAAATTTCCCACAAAGTGTAAACAATTTTCAAAAAAATTAAGAGATCCTCTCGACCCCTGAATTAGATCACTTTGAAATTTTATTAGAAAGCTTTACCATCGGAATTACGAAAGTGTACAATTTTCCAGACTCCTTTGTATACACAGAATGTTCCAAATTTAAACGGAAACATTTCGGGAGGTGATAACCATAAAAAAACTAAGCTTCAACCAAAGTAACGTTTTTCTTAGTTCGGCTTAGTTTTCGAAAAAATAGCAACAAAAGCAGCCAAAAAACACGTATCACAAATAAAAATGCAAAAATTATACGGTCCTGTTGAAAATTTCAAGCGCAATAAAAAAGCTTTTAATAAGTTTTTCTCGTTTCATCGAGAAACAGCTAAGAACCAAAAACATACCTGCAATTAACAACCCCGTTTCCTTATCGAGCATGCAATGCCTTACAACTTTTGTTTATGTTTTAATTATGCATAATCAATTGATGTTTTTACACATTTCATTGGTAGTTGTGATGAATGGTGTCAAATCTGTTTGCGAGAGGTTGTCAACATATAAAAATCTAATAAATAAAATTCAGCGAATGTAAAATCGAAAAACAACCGAAAACAAAATTGACAGAAGTATTAAGACGCTTAAAATGTGGTTATAATTGTACCCGGTTGACCAAATTGTTTTTGTCAATTTTGAAGAACGTCTGAGCATATCTGACCTTCATCAAATTTTTAATTGAGCTAACTGGACCAGCGGACTTCAATGTATTTGAAATTTGCTGTTCTGGTCTGTTATCGAGTATTGAAGGTTGGACTGGTAGTATGTCAACCACGTAGACATCACAGATAAATTATGTTTATGATCGAGAGCAAGCTGCTTGAGGAATCGTGCGGAGGTAATGTCTTACTTCTGTAGTTATTCTGAATGAGCAAATCATTGTGATTGCTGATTAGGGTTCGATTTTACGGAAATACTGAATCTTGATGATTTTATGTACATACATTTTATTTTTTTACTAATTTAAGCAAAATGTTATATTTAGCCGAAAAAAAGAAAATTATGTAATACAATTTGAATAAATGGCATTCGGCTCAGCTGCGCCCTGTGGTCACTGTCATTTTTTCCATTGGTAGTCGATGCCAACATGACGCGATACGCTCTACCGAAACTAATCTAAGAAATGAATTGGAGACATGAATTGGCAATTAGAACAAGCCGGATCAAATTAAAACCAGAGCCGTTAGATAAACCAAACTTTTCATAATGAATTGAATCTTTTGGATTAAGATTTATGAAGATAATTTATGCCTAATGTCTCTGTTTTCATTGCCCGATTTATCTATTTCTTGAACAGAGGTTTGCGATCTAAACAGCTACTAAATTATAGTTACAAGTACAAAAAAATATCTAATATTTATTAGAGTGTAATATAAAATAGTTGGCTCCTATTAGTTGTAATTGTTTAGTTGTTTCTTTTTTATTGTAATTTGTAGTAAATATTTAATTTGATTTCGCGACTCCAGGATTTTGACTATTATTATTTAATCCCGGATCCCGAAAGGGAACAAATGGGCTTTCTGTGAGGTGTTGTGGAAAGTGATCCAAAAGATCTATTATTCTTGTGAAAAAAAGAGAATAAGATAGAAAGAAGAGAGAAAGAAATTCTCTCTTCTAATCTAAATGTGTTAATTATATATGGAATTCGATTTAAAAATATTAATAATTATTGTGTCAGTAGCGGTCCCAGCGAGTGTAAGTTTTAAATATTGGAACTTTGGGAGGTCACTTTTTGGCCGGATTATCATTAATGGCATCGAAAGTTCTATTAAGCTTGGCAACTAAGCTTTTTGTTAAAAGTCGGATAAGTAGTTTTACCAATTATATCAATATAAATATATGTGTTTTACTAATTATTAAAAAACATTTGCTACACGTGAAATATACTGCAATTAATACATTTAAGTTATCAGTTTCTCAAAATTTTTGGAAATAAATGTATCATCATCAAAGTAAAAATTGTAATCCACCATCGCACACCATTAATTTAAAAACGGATGTTTAGCGATCAAAATATGTATATAAATTTTTAACAAATTACAATACAAATTATATTGTTTATAATCTGTTTGCATAGAGAGTGTTATAAGACATTCCCACTTAATACAAATAGTATGTATAAATATATAAATTTATAATCTAAACAAAAAATTCATCTTTCAAACCGCGACGCGTGGAATTACAAATAAAAACAAAACACACTCTATTTTGAAGTGAAATGCAAACTCTTTAATAATATTTACTATAAAATAATAATGTAATCATCATCTCATTATTAATAAAGATTATATTGGGATAGGTCGTAATATATAGAATAGGTGGTATATACATATTTTAATTTTGTGTGTGATCGTAATAAAAAAAAAAAACTTAATTGAAAGTATGCGAGAGCGCGATGTGATGATCGCCATAAATTAAAATAACAAGCAAGGCAAAAAAAAAAAACATAATAATGTCAAATAATTTATTTTTAAAATTTCATGATGTATATAAAATACAAAAATAAATAAATAAATAATCTTATTTATATAAATATATATATGTATACATATTTCACATCTATTAGTTGTTTGGACGACGTTGATGTGCGTCTATTTAGTTACATGTATGTACATAAGTATAAACGCGCGAAATTCTTACTTTATGTTCATCTTGAAATTGATTTATTATTATTTTTATTTAGAATTATACAAAACAAAATTCAACACACACTTTTTAATTGAAAATAATAGTTTAATTAATTTTTTATTTTTATTTTAATTTTAAAATGCAACGAAAATTTGTACTTATATATCCCGCACTATAAATAGGATTATCATATATGTATATGTATGTAGTATGAATACTTTATGGTGATGCGTCTTCTTGTTTCTTGAATTAGTTGGAATTGAAGACAAAAAGCCAAACTCTTTCAGTCTATTTACTATTTACATTTTGAAAACAATTTGGTTGAATAAAGTAAACATGCGTTCTCTAAAATATAAAATATTTTAAGACGATTTGGAATGTGTTAAATGTGATTAATTATTTATGAATATTTAAATATTTTTATTACTGTATATAGTGATAATTATTTATAATGATTCGGGGAATTGATTTTAAATTGTTTAGCTGCGGGTCATGAATTTTAAATGATGAACAAGTGTATTTAGGGAGTTTCATAATAACAAAATTTTTATTTTTGGGTACAATGTGTACTATGTTGCGCTGTAATGGACATATTAAACATGTATTTTATCAGCGGAATGGATAATTAGCTAAAATTTATTGATTTCAATTATTTTGAATTCGGTTTTGATTTGTAGAATTTGTAACAACCTATAGTTTTTGTGATATAGCATATTAATACTATTAAAAAAATAAAGATGAATGGTACAACCATTGCAAATGCTGTTTTATTCTGCACTATATTGTCTTTTAGTATCGTGTTTTAGTAATAAAATTTAGAATCCTACCAATAACCCCCTTTTTTTAATAAGTTTGTCACGTCTTTCAATTATTTCCCAAAATTAAATTATTAATCTTTTGTTCCGTTTTGCGATGGATGTACTATCTATATTTAAGTGAAATAAAAAATTATATTTAAGTGAGAAATTCGAGATAATAACTGAACATGCTGTGCAAGAAAGTGAAGAAATCCTACCGACAACACCAAAAGAAGATAAAAGCTAATACGAATACGAAAAAATCTCCTCTTATTACTGTATACATCTTAAAAGAACTGTCAATGAAAACTCTGGTGAAGCTCACCAATCTTATAAATGCAGCATTTAGAAACAAATGTTGGACACACGTCCACAAAACACAAATTTTCAAAAATTAAGAAATTTTCCCAAAAATTATTTGAAAGTGGTACTACACCAAGTCAATTAACAAAAATCTCAGAGATGTGCTCTTATACTGACTATATAAAACGGATCGGTAATATAATTAGCTGGCTAGGAGGGCATGTGCCATTCACTTATGAAAAAAAAAAATAAGTATATTTACAACACATCTGTGGATCCACTAAAAATTGTTTGCTTTCGACAGTCTACGTTACAACTTTTAAACAAGTATTCTGTAAAAGGCATATATTTTGACGCTACTGGAAAGGTAGTGAAATGTGAAACACCCTATTTGTTACCCTTACCACAGTTACAAGATGATTTTATATTATGTTAATTCCTATCGATGAATTAATATCTTCTTCGCACAATACTGAAGCCATCAAACGGTTCTTAGATGGTCTAAGAATAAATATGCCCAAAGATTTTCTACCGAAATATTTTGTGACAGATTGGTCTTAGGCTTTGATAAAGTCAATGCAGCAAAGTTTTAATTCGATGAGCGTTTTAGAATATTTAAGCTATACTTATGATGTGTTAACATCAAATAAACTACCACATAAAGTCGGCAGTTTTATTGGTTGTATCCACTTCGTGAATATAATTTCAACTCAAGTCACAAACAAATACAATAAAGTGACTTCGGAGGTACGGAATTTTATTTTAGATGTTTTTTTGTATGTTACTAAATAGTAAGCATTTAGCCGAAATCGATTTAATTTTTGAATCATTTTGTTTTATATTGTGTTCGAGATTTTCAAGCCATCTAGTTTCAGAATCCCTTAATACTTTAAAAAAAGTGTTAATGTTGGATCAGACAATTTGAAAATAACACCTTCTGAATCTGCAGAATCGAGATCTATCCAAAGAACTAAATTTTTTAGTAAATCAATCTTTAGTAGCAGCCCTTATTTTACCAGATACAATATTATTTATTTAAATGTAAAGCAACAAATTAAAACTGAAAACGATAATAGCCAAATTAATAGTTTTTTAAACGAAGAATTTTTAGTTTTTTCTATTACAAGTTAAATGGCGTATTTGTTGGCGATCCGTTGTATATAGTCAGTACATGAGCACTACTCTGAGATTTTTGTTAATTGACTTAGTGTAGTACCGCTTTCCAATCATTTTTGGGAAAATTTCTTAATTTTTGAAAATTTGTCATTCGAGCCCAACACATCATATTCTAATCAGTTTATTATATTTTCAATCCGTGGAATATAGCCCCTACATAAGCATATCTATTAAATTTGTGTTATTTGATTTAATGTGGCACTTTCACCCTCATTTTAGTATTCAAAACTTTTTAATGGTTTATTTAATTAATTGATATAACATATAACGTTTTGATTACAATTCCAAATTTGGTTAGTATTGGCAATTTTGTATAACCTTTTTGCATTATTAATTCTAAATCGAAATACGAGAAAATAATGTTTTTTTAATTTCTCATTTAACGCTTTTTTGTGTAGCATTTTTTAACGTTAGTAGCTTTTTTTAACACTTTTTCTACCACTTATTTCTTACACTATTTTTAGTGGCAAACTACACTTTAAATTAACGTTAGAAACTTCACTCCGGTCCCAAAACCTGAGAAACCACCACACATAACACACATAACCCATCTTATAGTACAATTTCGCTATTGCTAAAACGGTTAAATCCGATAATCGAGAGTACAAATTTGATCCCAAATCATGAGTTCGGTTTTCGTAACCAACACTCAACAATTGATTAAGTACACAAGCATAATCGAGAATGTATTAGAGGAGAAAGTCTGTTACACAAGCGTTTAATGGAGTGTGGCATGTTTTAGCATAAGTTAACAAATCTTAAAATTTAAAAACAAATTTTAAAAATGAAACCTTATTGTCACATACGAGTACGTAAGTTAAACAATTTTTTCTTTCTTTTATCGTGTTATACATTTGTTAACAACTTTATAGACCGCTTTCTAGCTCCGCTGTTCGTCAGTATAATTGTACAAATAATAATAGTTTTGTCGTATAATTTATTAGATTTAAAATTAGTTTGATCATTGAGAAGTAATGGGTTATATTAATTATAACTTCATTATTTCATTATTTATATTCAGAACTTTGATTACTTAGAACTTCATTATTTCTTTTCATTAGAACTTGAGGATTATTACTCCAAAGTGCTCTATGAAATATGGGATTTGTGCACTCCAAGCCATATTTGAGGGTGTAGAATTTATCAGAACTTCATGAATCAGCCTGACTGAACAGATGTTACCTTTATTTAATTATATAGGAATAGAGGAGGTGGAATCGATTTACCCTCACCAATATTTGTTAATTTCGCCTTCTGAACCGTTTCGTCATTTCCCAGAACTAAATAAAAAAATCATTTTACAATATTATATCCAATTACACAAGTCGAATTTCACCAAAAATTGATTAAGAAACTTCCAAGTGCCATTCCGATCAGCCATATTCCAGCATTTTATCGAAAAGTAGGTAATTGTATAATGTCATTTCCATCGCACATGCCGAATTTCATCCAAATTGGTTAAGAAATGGCCAAGTTCTATCCTGTTTGCCCATATTCTAGAACTTCATCTAAAAATCATTTTAGAATTCTACTTCCATAGAAGACGTGAATAAAACTTAATTAAGAAATAAAATTTGTTTTGATAATTATAATTTGGAAAAGGTTGATTTTGAATTATGAAAGATTCAATTTGAATTGTAAAAGGTTTAATTTCAAGTGTAAAATGTCCAGTTTGAAGTGTAAACTTATATAGCGCCAGTCTCAACTTACAAATCGTCTTGATATAATTAACAGATTTAGATAACGTAACGCCAAATCAAATGGCTTACTAATAGTTTCTGGAAAAGACACATCTCGGGGTATTCTAGGTCCAAATCCTATTAAGTTGCATGAAATTTTGGTTCTTTGCCTTTTTAAATAATTATAGCGCCAATCTCAACATACCAATTGTCTTGATATGATTCATGGCGTTAGGTAATGTAATGCCAAATCAAATGACATACCGATAGTTTCCGTAAAAAAAAATACGCCGCCCAGATCCAGGTAGTAATCTAACTTAAATGCCCCTTTGTTTAAAATTTAGTGTTTTCTTCTATAATTTCCTGTATTAAGTATTATGTCAGGTTTTAATTTTTTCGATTTTTTCAATTACATCATATGTAAAGACGTTTAATATTTATTTAGACTAAAATAAGCACGTGAAAAATTCGGAATAGGGCCGAAAGACCGAATGTCGAAAGACCGTATGTCGAAAGGCCGAACCCCGAAAGGCCGAATGTCGGAAGGCTGAATGTGTCGAAATGCCGAATGTCGAAAGGCCGAATTTCGAAAGGCCGAATAGGTTGAAAGGCCGAATGTCGAAAGGCCGAAAGGGTCAAAAGGCCGATTGTGTTGAAAGGCCGATTGTGTCAAAAGGCCGATTGTGTCGAAAGGCCGAATGACGGAAGGCCGTTTGTGTCGAAATTGATTTTAATTTTTCATCTTTTTATGAATGAAAATTTTCAAAATTTATCTTTTTATGAAAACCAAAATATATATTTTTATTAATGTTTTTGTATAAAAATGTTTGATACTAAATCGCCTTAAATATTAAAATCTTTAAAATCTTCTTACATTTTTTATGTTATATAATTAAAAATTAATTAATTATAATAAAAAAGAAAAATAAATAAATTTTTTTTCCGACAAAATTTGATCACAATAATATGCTACATTACACAGGATTTATTAGCACAATTTTTCTATTTATTTAAATCATTAAGAAATAAATTCAATGGTTTTAAATATTAATTTCAATGAATTAAGTGAAGGAAAATTTAATGAAAATTCGGTCTTTAGACATTCGGCCTTTCAACACTTTCGGCTTTTCGACCCAATCGGCCTTTAGACATTCGGCCTTTCGATACATTCGCCTGTACGACATTCGGCCTTTCGTCGTTCGGCCTTCCGACCCATTCCGCCTTCCGACATTCGGCCTTTCAACATCGAACGATTTGTTGTCCAGAATTGTTACGACATGTTTTGATTAAACGCTTCATTTTTCCTAATTTTTTGTAATACTTTTTAAGTTAATAATTAATTATGTATTTTTTAATTGTTTCGCTTTGTTTGTTAATTTTTCATATTTAAGAAACTACGCACAACCATTTTGTAAAAAGAATAAAACAAAATGGTTTGTTTACAGAAAGAAAGGCCAACCATATATTTTTTTAATATATCCGTCCCTCTGCAACAGTCCACGCTATATACTCGTATTTAAAGTCTTTGATCATATGAAATAATGCTGGGGTAATGTTGTAATTTTAGTAGATCCGCACTGTTTCCAAAACTCTATTAACCTAAAATCCAAATAATTGTATTTTGTATAGCCCTATAGACCTGCTTTATTGTGGGTATTTAATTGTAAATTATGTGTTTTTCACTATGCTCTCTCTATTGTCGACTCTGGATTGTTGAAATTTGGCATTAGGTCTAGGGTTAATAATCGGTCGGTAAAAGAAAAAAAAAATTAAATGTCAAGTAATGTTTACAAACCATTACGTTTGTTTATTATAACTTTGATCAGAAATATATATTTCCAATGTAATTATTTTGAACTTAACTTTTAACCCGTAAAACTAACTGAGATGATGAAATTGAGACTTAATGATTAACTTACGCTTAGGTAGAATTCTCTTATAAATTATTTATCGCAGTAAATGTTGATTTTTAGTGTTCATTTATTTTTTTGTTAAATTTCACATTTTTTCTATTTTATGCTCGTCCAGCAGATTTACTTGAGAATTCGACCGCAGCCTTAGAACAGTTTAAATAAATTTCGTTCAGAAAACTTAAAAGAAAACAATTTAAATGCTTTCAAAAGCAAGTGTAACTTCTGTTAGTGATTTTAGTTTCCAGTTCTATTGCTTAATAGAAATTTAATGCACGTCACAACAGACATAGCATAAAATTATAGTACTACGTATGTAAATAATGCAATCATAAATTATTAGGAACAAACATATTAAAAACTGAATGCGACATTAATTACGAGTAGCAATATTTTGAGGACATATTTTTTATTTTTTAGTTGTTGTCTGTCTATGTTTTCAATTACTCCGCCGCTACAGACAGCATCATCATTTACTCTTATACATATTTTTCCTATCATAAAAATTATGAATTGTGTGAACATATTATATTTTGGCTTAATTCCAATAGTTCTAATTATTATATATATACAAGTTTATATATATATATATATATATATATATATATATATATATATATATATATATATATATATATATATATATATATATATATATGTCTATTTTCTAATTTATTATCTTAAAAAAAAATAAATTTCAAAAACTGATATTATTGTAGATCAGAAAATTAAATAAACGTGTAATATCTGTGTATACGGGTAGACTCGTATATGAGTTGTCGCTAGGTATTATGTTGGAACAAACGAGAACAACAAAAAATAAATGAGAATGAAAGAAGAAATTTTTCTTTTTCGATTTTTTGTTAATAATAATTGACCCGACCGAAAAATATTATTTTGAAAATACCACATTTAATTTTTTATACTGCGGATAAAAATAATATTGTATTATCTAAATTTATATTTAATCTGGTAAGCACGTCATGATCAGCTGTTTGAAAATTATTATTTTTTGTTCTCTTTTGTTTGAATTTAGAGGAAGACCACTGGGGATATTTTTCTGCTGTTTAAAAACTATAAAAATGGCCAGTTGTGTTAATTTATGATTTATTGTAGCATTAAAATGAAATTTCCGTTTTTTTTATAATAAATTTTTAATTTTGTTTATTTTTATAATTTTTTTTTTTTTATTATTTGGAACAGTGAAAATAATTTTAAATTGGTTATTAACATTTTCAAAGATTTTTTTATTATTTTTTTAATTTTATTTGTTTATTCTTGAAAAGTGGTTGTTGAACTGTACAGATACTATTCTTGCGTTGTTATTTTAATGGGTAAAAGTGGTTTCTTACTGAATGTATAAGTTTCATTCAGATATTGTAGAATGAGGCAGTAAATAAAGGCTCAATCAAACAATTTAAAATGTATCTGCGTTTAATAATATTTTATAAATGTTTTCGGTTGGAAACAAAATTAATACAAGACAAGTATACGCTCATAATAAGTTCTTTTAGTTTTCGTGACCTACATAAGACCTAACAATATATCGCTTACTATGTTATTAATTATTAATGTACATGAACGAACACACCCAAATTGAACAGCGGCCAACATTTTATTTCACCGAAAAACCTTCAAAGTTAGCGCTTCAAAGTTACCTTCTGATAGGTTTTTTTATGAAATTTAAACAAAAAAAAATTATGTAGTATATTGAAAAATCGACTAAGTAATTTATACGTGTATGATTATATTGGTTACGTCTTGTGTAATACATTAGAAGTGTACAAATTTTACTAAAAATAAACAAACTTTCAATATTTTTTAATAACTTATTATTAATTAACTGTGTGTACATGAAAAATTTGTTTATATCTAAGTGAAAAATAATTTTTTTGACGAAGGCAGAAAATATTATAATTTAATCTTTTCTAATTTTCATTTCCGTCCATCAACAAAATCCAATGTCAGACAAGATTTTTCAATCTATACACGTTGTTGTTAAACTTATTATTGTTTATGAAGTAAAATAATTTGTAGAACATGCATGTAATTGTTGTAAATCAAACGTCATCAGGGTTCAACAAGAAATGTATTTCATTAGCATGCGATGGCACCTCATACAATTGACACCTTATAAAATTATAAGCATAAGTTCAAATTATAGAGCGCCTAACTAAAACAATTAATTCATCAATAAAACCCAGCTCCATCATTATCATCATATTTTCTTTACAAGTTGCTTGACTTCACCGTGTCAGTCGGTACGTTTATCGTAAAGTTCTCCTTTTCCAGAATTTACACAACAACGTCAAAATTTAAATCAGCACAGTCTTATTTCCTAAAAATCAAGAAATGCCACTACTTGGCTTTGTTTTAGCGGCGGCTGACTTAAATTTTATCACTCGAGTATAAATTATGGAAAGGTAAATTTTAGTTTTGGAAACAAAACGATAATACGTTTACAAGAAGATTATCCCCATTTGTTTTTCCTTTGCATTATGTTTTTGTGAAGGAACGTAATGCCCATTTTCGGGGTAATATCCGATTTTTAAAGGGTCATAAAATCAATATGGATTTTGTCTCTTTTATCCATTGAAAATAAAATTTACAAAGTTTACGTTTTACTAGTATTTAAGTGTGCATGTATGAAAAACTGGAAATCTCCTTTTTCCAGAATATTTTAAAATTAAACTTCCTTTTCCATATTTTCCCTATTCGTTTATGCAGAGATTGTCCCCAGTTTTTTTTTGGGCATAATGTCCGTTTAAAAGAGACATAATATGTATGGGGCCTATGTTACCCCACCTCATGATTCCACTTCCGCAAAAGTCAATATTTGGCAAATATAGAAGATTACAAAAAATTTTCCGGTTTTTGCGTGATTTTGAATAATGGTCCATAATTGTTGGGCCTTTCGTTATTTTTGCATTTTGGCATCCATACCTAAAATTAAAAATCGTATCAAACATTTTTTATCAAATTTTTGAGTTATTTTTCATTATGATTTTTGGGCGATTTGGTTTTGGGCAATTAATCGTGTTGCCGTTCAATCCATTAGTGTAATAGTACGATTTTCACCTCAACTGTATAGCCTGGGTATGGTAACTTGAGGTACTTCTGCTATTTACTATCCGGTATTTTATTTGAGAGGAGAATGTTATAAGGGACATCCTGGATTCAAATTTATCAAAATGTTTGGATGTTTCGTCTCTTGTTAAATTCTGTAATCTATACCGCCACCTGTGAGAATGCCTTAACAGTTCCATAGGTAGTCCGTAACTAAAATTGAAATGTCTAATATCTAGCTTGATTATACAATCATTGATTAATCATTTTAATATGATAGTCTGTAAAGTAGACCATACTCTTGTACATTGAAGTCTCTGATCACCCCAATGTCTATTTTCTTGTTGGAAGTATAAGCGTCCTAAGCATTGGACTCTTATTATATGATTTAACGAGTAATTTTTGGAAATTTAGAAGTATGCCTCGGTTTAGAAGATTTTGGATGTATTCGATACGCTTGGATTGCTCTGTGTTTTATTATTCGCTGTTTGGAGGTGTTTATCCAGAGCCGTCTTAAATGTACCAGTATATGTAAAGTGATAGTTTGATGACGGTTCGTGCATTAAATTTAAATGTATCGGGCGCTAATAAAATCGTTATTGATTTGCTACTTGATATGGAAAAAGTGTGCGTGTGGAATACCCATTTATTTAAGAAAATTCTATCTGGAAACAAAATACATTTAATGTTTTCGACGAGCCACAAAATACATTTAATGAAGTTGTCAAGTTGCTCTAAGCTTAGCTTATAGGACCTCTTAGCATTCACCGCTCGATGACTTTATTCTCTGTACATAATGTTTGCTCCATATTGTACTTTGCGTTATAGAAATTCCATCATTTTCCTTTAATGTTCTTTTTCTAAATCAACTCGAAAAACTTGTTACAGCTCGTAAAAAGCCTCTTATTTTGTAACGCCTGAGACATAACAAAAACCAAAAGATTCATTAATCTTAAATATTCCTGGCCACCTTGGTTAATTTTGGTTAAATGGTAGAAAAAGATTTGATTTGTGCATTATTAAGTATTACCTATTTGTGCACTAACGTGGGACGATGTGTGATGCAATTGTTTACATTATTTACATAGAAACTTTGAGGTGTGCGAAGTGCTTGGTGGTTTCGCGATGCCAGTTTTGTCAGAAATTCTAATATTTTGTTCGAAGTCCCTCGTTTAGCTTGGGTTTATTTTTTGAATTTTTAATGATCCCCCTACAAGAAGTATTTTCCATTATGACAAATGTCTATTTTCATACAAAGTTTAAAGCAACTATGTATAATATTGATTAAATAAATCTTCCAATTCAAAATTTAAATGGTAAAGGACACCATAAGAAGGCTAAATTAATCTTTTCTGGAAAATATTTTTATATATTGCGCGTTTGTTTGTATGTGTATGTTACAACGTAAAGGTCACTTAATTCTTCGACTTACCTATGCAATTTTGAAATATCATTTTTCTATCTCTTACTTTGCACGTAAATCTGTTTCTTGTTTTTGTTAAATTTATATTAAGGTATATTTTTTAAGAGGTATTTCCACTTTTATTACTACCCAATGCACCAGATTCGGAGTTTCATAATCGGCCGAAGAAATTCCGAAAGAATTTTTATCCAAATCTGGTACACTGGGTACAAACAATCCAAAATTCATTCATACAACAAGTAACATACGCTTACTACATATTTGAATAGTAATCGAAAATTTTGTAAAGTATCCCGGAACGTTTCAACAAATTTTCATCAAATTTTTATTGAAAGTAGAAATAATACAATACGTTTTTCATCACTCATACGGTTTTTTAAATTTTTTTTATTCAGTTGCGTATTAAATTTGACATTTGAAATGAAGGGAATCAGAATTTAAACAAATTAAAACAAAATACTAAGGCTGAAATTACTTAAATTAGTCGACCGAATGAGTTGAGTTTTTGACTTTTACAAAACTGCCCTAAACTAAATACAATGTTTAATTTAGGTTTTGCTGGCCAATAATAGGTAATCGTTTACTTTAGAGTGTCTACGTGCGTTTCAATATTATTTATGACAAATAAAATTTGATATACTAAAGTCTAGGTGGGTTGTGACGACGTAGGCTTTGTTAATTATAAATGCTAAATGTAATTCTAGATAATCGAAGAGGTGTCTACAAAAACTTGAGTAATCCGTCACATCGTAACGTCGTCATTTACTATTAATGCATATAGAAATAATCATACCTTACAGTGCCGATTAGTGACACAAAGGTACATGGAATGAATTTCTTAAGATTATTAGCATTGATTTTACCTCCAATTAGTACACTTGGTACACAAAATTAGCTACCTAAGCAAGTTCCGTATATTATACCACTGATAAAAAAACTTTTTTAAGGTTCCATTTGCCCTTTTCGTGTCAATTTCACTATCAAGCATCGAGCTAACCTTATCGGTTAATAGAGTTGAAATAGAACAGTACACCATGATACTACGAGAAAATACTAACACAATGGTACACTAAATGACCTGGTCTGTACGGTACTATTCTAGGGAATAAATTCTCTATTGAATGAACAGCTTAATGCTTCTCACTTAAGAAAACGTTAAAGTGGATTTGGTGAGAGACAAGAGCTATGAACAGGCAATGAGGGGTTCTAAAAATGTATCGAAAATTATTTAACAGTTGTTTTGAATTCACTTGAAGTAAAGGTTGCTAAATATTTACTGATTGCAGAAGATACAAAATATTTAATTCAAGTTTCAAACCAAACTCGAACCTGAAGCCGCTGAATCCGAACCAGAATCAAATCAATATTCGAGTTGTGGTTCAAAATTAATTTTTCAAAAATTAAAACAATGTTAAAAATATCAATAATATCAATTCTTCTGCTTCAAAATTAATTTTAACGCCATAAAGAATTCAATTGAAAGAAATTCGTTATGAAATATTTTATTTCATCGCTTGCAATAAACGGACATTTTAAGTAAATAAATAATTTCATTTTATTTATTTTTACGCTGTATTTTATCTTAAAAATACAATCCCGTTCCAGGAGCTACTTGCCGCTAGCAATGATTTAAACTAGATCATGGTTAAGTTTGTTGTAATAGGTGATTATTACTGTAAGTATTAGAAATATGGTAATATTTTTCCTGTATTCTTTTTGGCCTAAGAAGATCGGAAATAAAGTGGACATACTTTTCAGCTGTTAAGGAGTGTGTAAGAAGTGCCCTTTCATAGGATTTGCCTCGATTTTGTCTAGAAACATAGAAAATATTATTTTTTAACCATTTTACTTCGGGAATAAGATTTTGCCTTTAAATTATCCGACAATATCTTTAGATTGATTGATTACGTTCTCTAATTAACGTCTTAACAACTGACGAAATAATCCAAAAAAGTGCCAAACAGTTTCTCAACACATCAAAGAATACAGAACGTACCTTTAAGTATTTCAATTTAATTCTGTAACACGTACGTCAAATCAATCACGATTCAATAAGACGGATCTCTTTACTATTATAGCATATTGACATATTTTCAGTATATAATTATTCGTAGGTGTAAAATATAAAATAAATTGAGCAAAAAAGTTATTAATTAATTAAAATTAAAATATGTTTACATTTTTTTACAAATAGTTTTGTTTTAGCACGCATATTCTACCTCTGTTCCTACACAACACATAAATTAGTTACATTACAAAAATAAAATTCATAAACACACAAAATATAACATTTTATTTAAAAATAAATTTATTTTAAATTATTTTAGTTAATTTTAGATTTTCCGATCCTGTAATGTTAAAAAATCTGCATCCGAATTTCTATATCTCGATTTTTTTTATAAATTTCTATTGTTATTAATAATTAAAATTTTGTTGTATTCTACACATTCATAGCTCAAAGTGAATTAATTTTTATTTTATGCAATTCTGACGAAATACAGTTTCCATTTTTCTTACGTTATTCATTTTCTCCAGGATTCCATTTTTTTTTTGTTTTTTTTTTTGTTTTATTTGCGGAAATTTGAAGTCAGGACATGAAACTATATTCATGGAATGAAAGGATTTCATACTCTTTTCCAGTAATATACTGCTTTAATACATACTATATAATACTACTATGTATAATGTACATTTGTAAAAATAAAAAAAATGTTGAGCATCTACTGGTACATACATATAACATATGGTATAGTGTATTCTTTAGAAATTTTATATAAATCATAACTGTTAACAATGGTTTAATCTAGATTTTAAGATTATGTATAAGTTATTTATTACTACATATTATTATTTTAGTTTTTCTTACAGTACAACAAAATATAAATGAATTTCACTTCATGCACTTTGTATAACATGTTCATTTAAATAAAGGTGAAATAGATACGGTACCGACAAGAACTTTAGTTAAATCGAGCTATGTTTTTATGATTTTATATTCTATAGTTTTAATTTTTTACTTCATTTACCTGAATCCTCAACCTGCTGTGTTGTGAACACAAATTATTATATATTTTCCTGTATACAACGGAAGAACATTCCTCGTTAGCTGTATATGTAAATCGAGGAGATTTTTACTAGAAAATTCTAAATTTTTTTGTGGATGTAGCTATATACATTTAAACGAATTCTTCCGTTATACAGAAACACGAAGATTTAAAATGAAATTAAATTTTTCTACTTATGAAAAGGTCTAATTTTTATTTATAGTGAATCAAAACTAACCGAATTCTTTTGTAGCGATTTCATTCTATTCTATGTATTACTCCTAAAATAAGGTGAAATATCTGCAGAAAAGAAATCAGTGTCTTTGGTTGTTTCAATAACATAGGAATTATTTTTTAAGTAATTTAGTTTTAGTTAATAGATAATTAGTAATTGAGCGTAATATAGAAATATTTGAATACACGAAAGTTTGAGCTACGGAAATATTTTTTTTTTAAAATTTGGTTTTAGAATTTTAATTCAAAGATGTTTAAACTTCCTAATTATCTTCCTTCCTAAAGCAGCCAAATCAAAACAAACATCTTTTTACTAAGGCTCGATTTACAATATTTTTCGTTATCATCTATGCAGATCACCCTCCTCGTCTTCTAAATGTATGGGGCTTTACCTGAGATTATTATCTGTATTTATAGTAGAGTAACCTCATTGAGTTTAGAGTAACCTCTTCAGCATTACTGATGTAATGCGATGGTCAATGAATATTGATGACCTTGAGACAATCAAGATCCTGTACTATGCCTACCACGAATCTGGATTAGAATATGCTGCTAATGTGTGGTGTCCTTTTTACGACAAACATATCCGAAGCATTGAAAATATCAAAAACAAAAAAAATCTATACGCTTACAGTGTTTCCAACACCGATAATCGATTAACCGAGTGCTCGTCGATTTTCATGATTTTTCCATTACTTGCTTAACCGGATAATTTCGTTTCATAACAGAGTGCATAAACAATATGTAAACATATTGTTACGTTTTTGCCTTGTCACTCAAGGTTCGTATCACTGGATTGTGAATAATACAAAATCAATTTAATTTATCTCCAACGAATTTATTTATTTCACAAAATTTATTACAACACAGTTTATCAATAAAAATTCACAAAATCACTTTATATAAATTATTCTCAAATTTTACTGATCACTTTTACTTTTTATTTTACACTAAAACACTTTTTAAATCACTTTTTAATTCCTTTTAATCTTTATACACCAAACTTACCAAATATTACTGATCCAATTCGACTTCGTTCTCCTTTTTAAATATACACAAACTAAACTTCTAGAAAGCTCATGATTTTTCTAGTTAGAATAGTGTAGAAAAATTACGTAACAATTTTTATCATGGAACATTCCATTTTAGTACAGTTAAACATTCAGCTATTAATTTAACTTCTTCTATTACACACTAGGTGCCACCGTCACAATATGTTATTAACGTAAAAAGCAGATGGAGACAAGTAAATATTATAGTTAGTTTTTTAAATATATGTACAGGGTGCGAGGGACTAATTGTTAGTAATCAAAATCACTATAACTCTGTAGATTTTTGTTATTTTCACAAAATATCTAAAAATGATATTATTTCAATAAAAAAAAAATACTTATTGTTCCATGTAATCACTTTTGGTCTAGACGATGATATTAATTCTACTGATGAATGTATCGCACGCTGCACAAATATGGGTCAGTGGTGTTCGTTGCGATTCTCAGTGAAGGCGTCCTCTAAACGCATCTATGCTGTGATATTTTTTAAAAGAAACCGTGCCCTCTAAAATACTCCAAATCGAAAATCCATTAGATGGGCATCTGGTGAATAAGAAGGCCACTGTTGCACCGAAATAAATCCCGGAAGTTCTCATACAGAAAATTTGAATTTTCACGTGCTGAAATGTCATTGTCGGCCGATACCATGCCAGATGCTGGTACTTGTTTTCTTAGTGCAACTCTTTGCTCCAGTTTGACTTTTGTTCTGCTTTCTAGAGCCTTGAATAACTTGAAATCTCGAATCTAAAACGAAAAAAGAATTAATTACTCTACTATAATTTTTACACCATGGAGTTTATTCCGAGAATCATATTTATAGTATTCGACAAAGGTTCAAAAAGTTCAAGCACTATTGATGATGATTAGCCTGAGTGTCTTAATCCGTATACGAAATAACAAAGGTGTATTTCTTCCTTTACGACACCAAGTAACCAAAATACAGAAAACTTGCTTTTGGCGTACCCCTTTTATTAAATTGTAACGTACTTGGAAATTTTGCCGTATTTTTACAAAACCATCTTACGTTACAAAATATAATTCAAATATTTACTTTTACAAACATAAAAAATATTGTTACGGTGACACCTAGTATATAATAGAATAAGTTAAATTAATAGCGCAAAGTTTTACTGTACTAAAATGGAATTTTCCATGATAAAACTGTTCTAAATTTTTCTACACTATTCTTACTCGAAAAGTCATGAGCTATCTAGAAGTTTGATTTGTTTATATAAAAAGGTGAACGAGATCGAATTGGATTCATTAGTTTTTGGTAAGCGAAAGTATACGTATTAAAAAATGAATTAAAAGAGATTTAAAAAATGAATTAGTGAGATATAAAATGTTAAAATGATCAATAAAATTTGTGCGAAAATTAAATATAGTGATTTTGTGAATTATTATCGTTAATAAATTGTATTGTAATAATTTTTGTGTGAAATAAATATAAATAAATTTGTTTGTGTTAAATTGAAGTATTTTAAAACACAAAAACGTAACAATATTGTATTTAACTGAAAACAAATTGAAATCTATGTGTCCCTTGACCGTAGTTTATAACAGAGTTTTACTGTACATGGAATTTAAGCTTGGAAAAGAATTTAAGCTACTGGAAGTAAATAGAGGTAAACATTCCGAATAACTTGGTAAATTGTAAAACGCACTGTCGACTGACAAGCCATTTTCTACAGCCTCCGAGCGAATCTTCTCAGTAGTTGGCACTTTGAAGCCGAAAATCCGAAAAAGTATGAGTCCAGAAACCTTAAATGCGCTAATTTCGATTTTGAAGCGAGTTAACCGAATAATCGCCTAATTTTTTGTTGAAATACTAGAATAACCGAGTATTGGAAAAAATCGAGTAATTTGGAAACACTTATATGGCTAGTTTGAAGAAGGCTGGGAGCTGAGATTACGACCAAAACTTACCGTAACCTGAAGCGGTTGCCACCAAATCACTGGATATAAAACCTATCATATGACAACATTGGCTAATAGGAAAGCCTTCTAGAGTATACAGCCATAATCACACGTAATCATTTTTTAGAAGCTTTTTTTGTGGTATAACTTTTTTATTGTTCACCATAGGAATCCATAGTAAAAATGGTGGTTTTTAGCTTTAAGTTTTTCAATGAAACCGCAAAAATATTATAAAACGTTTATAAAAAAGTTTTCTACATATCTTTAACAACAACATACAAGAAGGCTATATTGGTATTACATAAATATTAAAATTAAATTATTTCTAAAATATATTTTTCGAACTTGCATTTTGAAAAATGCATTAAAATTGGCTTCTTAATCTTTTCTGAATTTGTTTTGCTTCTGCCACAATTTTTGAACTTGAAATTTCCCCATGTGGTAATTTTTGGTTTGATTTTACCAAATTTGTACTACCATTTATGTAATGTTTGACCACACCATTCGTAGTAAGCTTTTATTTCAATTTGCCAAAATGATGTTGTTATGAAAATTTTTTATATTTTGGTTTAACTAAATTAATTGAAAATGATTTTCTCAAACGATGTTCATAAATGTTTCAATTAAAGAAGAATTATAGAATTTGTAGCGTTTTGGTTTAAATATTTGTCTTCGGGGAAGAAGAGATTTTCCATATGTGGAAATGAAGTGTTATACTATGGAAAGTTTGGCTTTTTCAATTTTCTAATTCTCTTATAAAAGCTTCATTTTTTAGACTATGGCCTTGTATAACCTAATCAACTAATTAATAAATTAAAACTAATTAATTAAGTTAAATGCATCGAGTAGGAATTTAAGAGTACGTGAGATCCTTTATCTTTAGAAACACAAAACAACCTATGGTGAAAATAAACCGGTACACATAATGCTGTAAAGTTTTAATGAAATTTACCATCTAATCAACCTTTTCTTAAACAAAGGCAGCTTTAAAGATTGGTTGAAGCTACATATATGGTACGTTCCTGGTGAAAAAAAATGTACACCACGAAGTTAGCTAAATGAGTTGAATTATTCTTAACTCGCACAAAAATTTAACCAAAGTCACCAACATAATGTAAGCAAAATGGTTCAAAGGGGAGCAATTTTAGTTCAGAGGGCAGAAATTTAACCCGTAGGGTTACAAACTTAACAACCAATTAGTTACGTGTTCAACTCATGTAGATAACTTCGTGTTGTAAATTTTTTCACCAGAAATGTAGCATGTATACAGTTTGAAGAAACATTAAGCACCAACCTGAAAATATTTTTGCAAAAATTTTAATTCTTAATTTTATCTATTGTGTATTTAATATTATTGTACTTAAGTCAAATTTATTGTCTTTTCTGGAATAAATAAATAAATAAATTAACGTTTTTAATAGCTGTGTTTTTTATTCGCTATACGGAGCCGCTATCGAGAGCCGTCATGTAAAAATAATTCCCGATAGCTGCTCCATATATGTAAATAGGTACAGCTAATTATTTTTTATATCAAATTAACAATTATAGTTTGACTTTAATTAAATTTAATTTTCCAGTAAATAGGATATCAAATTTAAATTTAGGTATAGAAATTTAGCTGCTCCGCATAGCATCTATAGGGAGCGAATAAAAAAAACACAGCTAATATAACATAATATCCGAAGTTGTTTTTAACCAAAGTAAAACGGTAAATTCCCTTATTATTAAGCTAAAATAAGTCAGCCTTCCCAAAGGAAAACAATACGAACCTAATGAAGCAATAAAACTTCGATTATAAAACAAAGATATTCACAATACGTATATAACGAAATTTTAAAAACTTAACCCCACTTTATTTTTATTATTGAATATTTAAATTTGGTTTGTGGGCTGTTAATTATCAGAACAAAAATATGCTGTTGGGTAATTGGTGTCCATTTGAAAAAGAGATGGTTCTGTCTAATACAGGTATTCCTAGGTTAAGGAGATACGAAGATTCTAGTCATCGGCCATAAGTCGAGCTTCATAAAAAAAATAGCGAAAGCGAATTTTAAGGTTTAAACAAAACACGGTATACCGTCCAAAAGAAATTTTGAATGTTGGTTAATTTTTATATAAAAACTTGACATTTCTCTATAAAATTTAACAAGAAAATGAAACTAGAGCTGATACTGGAGCTTGAAAATGTTTTCCAATTTTTATTTTTAATGCCAAAAAAGGATATAGGACTTTCCCTTTGTATGTACATATAGTATATGTTTAAACAGATTATTTTGACTTTATTTAGACACAAACCAACATAACGTGTAAGAAGAAAATAAAGCATATTATATAAAGAATATTGACTCAAAAAATCACCAAACTTATAGAAGATTTTATTTATATAATAGAAAAATTTTGGAGAAAATAACAGAATTTTTTATTTATAGGACAAAATTAAACTTAAATAACTCAGAAACTGTAAGAATTGGGTGAATAAGAGATTCTGACAGAACATGGTCGGCAAAATAAAAATCCATTCATAACTCGTTTTCTACAAAATGGTCTACAGGATAAGATAAAACTTACATGACGATATATTAAATTAAATAATACCAAAACAAAACGAAAAATGAAAAAAGGCATTACAGACTTATAGTAGGTTAGGTTAGGTTTGGGTGGCGGTCCACTAGGACCAGGCATAGACACAAAAATGGTCCGTAGCCATACCACGAATAATTGTTTCATCCAACTCATTGAAACCATTTTGTGCTGTTAACAAAGCGCTGGATACTCCTGACGTCCATCCTACAGATGTCCGTCAGGTCTTTGAAGAGGGGTACCCCTAGAAACTTTAGTCTGTTTTGTGCCAGACGAGGCCAGATGCAAAGAAGATGAAGTACTGTCGCTTCCTCCTCTTCGTCCTCGCAACTACGACAGTAGTCATGTGAGAAGACACCAAGCCTACTCGCATGCCTCCCTATGAGACAGTGTCCCGTAATCACTCCAACAACCACACTGATCTGACTTCGCTGAAGTGAGATCAGCTGTTTGGATCTCGCAAAGTCCAACTTTGGCCAGCTCTGCCGAGTTATTACGCAAGAGGTGATACTTGACCATCTGTCATTCGTCAGCTTGCTAGCTGCTTCCTGAGGCAGCAGTTTGCATACCGCAAGAGGTATTTCAATATCCTTTTTGCTTTCTGAGAAGTGGTCCGTTGTACCACGTCGAGCCAGTTCATAGGCGTTTATATTCCCTGTACTTATGAAATGTCCTGTTCATAGGCGTTTATATTCCCTGTACCCATAAAATGTGGATGTTGAATTGATCTGCCATCTCGTTAAGAGATGAGAGACAATTCTGGATTACTTTCGATGTGAGGAGGTGTGATTGAAGCGCTTTAATGGCAGCCTGACGTCCGTATATATGCGAATATCACAAACTGATATTACATTATACCTCAACCAGTCTACGACTTCCTTTATGGCAGTTACTATAGCTTGAAAAATGCTACAGTAGTCGAGGAGACGGAAGGAAAGATTTAACAGAAGTTCCTCGCAGAACACTCCAGCCCCGACTTTCCCGTGCCGTTTTGAACCATCAGTGAAGAAGTTTATCACTCCTGGTTCCAAAACTGCACCCATCATCCAGTCCTCACAGGATGGGATCGTAGTACGGAACTTTGTGTCAAAAGATAGTGACGGGACAGTATAGTCGGTGGTCTTGGGAATTTGTTTGTTGCACAAAATAGATGAGTGCCCTATATTGTTGCAGGTTCACATTAAGATGGATTTCAGCCGTATGGCAGTACAAGCTGCCACCTGTTTCCCCAAGATATCTAGAGGAGTCAAAAATAGCAGAGTCTCTAGTGCCTGAGTGGATATGCTCCTCAGTGCTCCACTGATCCACAGAGAGATTGTTCTCTGAACTTTTGTCAACAGCTTTTGGTTGACAGTTTTGTCCAGAGCAGGCCACCAGACTATTACCCCATACAAGAGTATGGGTCTGACTACTGCGGTATAAAGCCAATATACGTTGCGGGGCTCCAGCCCCCATCCTTTCCCAATGGCATTTTCGCAAGAGTCTACCGCTACCGTAGCTTTCTTTACCCTTTCCAGAATATTGGGTTTCCAATTTAATATGCTATCCAAAACGAGATCCAGAAACTTCGCTTCAACTGTAAAAGTCAAGCTGAACCCATTTAAAGTGGGAGGATCGATATGAGGAAATTTATATTTCCTAGAGAAGAGAACCAATTCGGTTTTGCGTGGGTTCACATTCAACGCACAACCATTGGCCCATAATGAAAGAGTGCCCAGGGCATTTTGCATAAGCTCACTAAGGGTGCCGGGATATTTACCACGGACACCAATAGCTACATCATCCGCATAAGCAACCACCTTGAAGCCACCGTCCTCCAGTCTCAGCAAAAGGTCATTTATGACCAAGTTCCAAAGCAGGGGGAACAGTACGCCACCCTGCGGTGTTCCTCTGCTTGCAAATCTTCTGACGGACGATTCCCCAAAACTAGCATGTATGATCCTGCCTCTTAGCATTTGATCTGTCCAGTCCTTGAGTGATTCATCCACTCCCAGATCTGAAAGTGCCCGAGTTATAGCCCCTGGAAGCACATTGTTAAATGCCCCCTCAATATCCAAGAAGGTTACCATTGCGTAGTCTCTATATTCGAAAGATTTTTCAATTAAATATACAAGAGAATGAAGAGCAGTCTCTACAGATTTCCCTTGCAATAGGCATGTGAGATTTAGACAGCTTTTCCGACACAATCGTGCCTCTAATATGAGCTTCTATTTGTATTTCCAGTGTTTTAAAAAGGAAGGAAGACAAGCTAATCGGTCTAATGTCTTTGGGATTGCATTGTGAGCGTTTTCCCGCCTTAGGTATGAAAACAACCTTCACTTCTGTCCATTTACTAGGAATGTGACTTAGTTGTAGGCTGCCTTTGAAAATTACCTCTAATCAGGAAATTGTTAGATCCGTAGTTTGTTGAATATCCACAGGGATAATACCATCGAGTCCAGGCGACTTATATGGTTTAAAACTGTTTATCGCCCACAGGATCTTTTTTCTGCTAATAATTTGGTCTATGAGGCTACTTGCCCTTTTACCTACTGATGTGCTAGGTATAGATTCGGAACAACCAGGAAAATGAGTCTCCATCAGAAGTTCCAGCGATTCCGCACTATTAGTGGTCCATATCCGATCCGGCCGTTGAAGATAACTTGGGATCGAAGGACCAGTTGTTAGTACTTTGCGTAGCCTAAACATCTCCGCAGACTCCTGAATTTTGCCACAGTGTAGTGTCCAAGAGCTGTTCTTGGCACTTCTGAATTGATAGTTGTAAATTTTGAGGACTTCCTTATAGGACTTCGAGTCTACAGCAGCTTTTGTTTTCCGTGCTGTTTTGAAGAATCTTTTGCGTTTTTGACGTGTTTGTTGGCGAGGGTGGCCGAGATTTATCCCTAGGCCTGCTAAAAGGACTAGAGCCCAGTATCGCTTCATTAAAAGCGCAGGACAACTCGTCCACCAAGCCATCGAGCTCCTGCGCAGTTTTTGGAGGTTTTGGCACCGGAGCTGGTAGTGAATTACCCAGAATAGTTCTAAAGATATCTCCAAATGCCAACTTGAATCCCCCGAGCAGTTTCACATCTGACCACCAGACTTATAGTACATAAGTGAAAAAAAAAAAAACGGAAAAATATTTAGTCGTAAGCTTGAATGGTCGTAAGTCGAACGGTCGTAAGTCGAGGTATACGATATTTCCGAAAATAATTACCCCCAAAAATCCCCAAAAAATCAAAATAATGTGCCCCATTAAAATTGAAGGCCACATTAAATTTTTGTTACTTACAATATGAAAAGGGTCTAATGCTAAGCGGCTTAGGGAAGTACTCTATTTTTCTCAAAATATTTTCAAAAATGTTTCAATTTCTATCAATATTGGAATTTCAAAAAATCGTAAAAATGGGGGTTTGGGGTGGCATCCCACCCTCTAAGGTATAAAACGAATTAAAATAATATTTCAAAAATTTGCTATATTTAAAAAACTTGATTTTTTGAAATTTTTTTTTGTAATAATTTGGATAACGATACCAAGTCGAAGAATACATTTATTTAGCAATGCTAACGTTGGTAGTAACGTAGATTTTTTTATTATCGCTTTGTATATTTGGCAGACAACAAAAAATTTTAATTTATTTTAATTTATGAGTTCTAGATAATATTCCTTTAATTAAAAATATAAAAATCTTTTCATACAACGTTGAATTATTTCACAATGGTAACCAGCCTTTAGCTGATAATTTTAATTTTGTTCTTAGCTGAGCCAAAAAATGTGTATGCAATTCCACTTACTTGGCATATAATTATTACGTTGCACCTATGCTACCAATATTTTGTGAAAATTGGATTGTACTTACTATCTGGGGTGCCTGCCTCAATATCATTTCAAAATTATCCACCTTCTTAGTTATAGAAGACATACGAATATACTATATAGCATCGATTTGAAGTTAATTGAAGTTGTTAAAAGGCCGTAATCTCAACTTAACTCTAATTTTAGAAATTTTTATTAAATTACTCAAAACTCTGTTCCGTTTTATGTACACCTTTTAAACATAATTATTTATTCAAACATAAAGCAATTAAAAATGGACAATTTATTAATTTCCAATAAATTTTATCGGAGGAAAATTTCCATACTAAAAAAATGAGTTCACTAGCATTTTTCGTATCTACTCGCAACCTAATATTTATTTTATTATACACATAATCCCCCAATTTTTGAAAAAAAAAAAAAAAAAAAAAAAAAAAACAACAAATTATTTCGTGGTGGTATTTAATACCATCATATAAATAAATTATAGTATATATACACACACATTAGTAAAATAATATGATGTAGTTTTTAACATGTTAACTACCATTGGGATTATACTTTTGAAAACAAACAACTTTTATTTATGTTTCGTACATAAACTTTAAAGCAAAAGGAAGTTGATCTTGAAATAAATTTTTGTGTTACTTTTAAATATACCCAGATGATCTGTAAGACAATTACGATTATTATTATAATGAAGAAACCTCTGCATTGCGGTTTAATATAAAGAGACATACAGTATATTCAAAATTTTTAATGTGTGATAATCTTGCGTTGTATATTAAATGTTTACATATTATGTGAAGTGTGTACAAGTACAAATAAAAATACGGGCACAGTATGTATTGTTATCGCGCACCATGTGTAACCCAATATTCCATAAAAAATACCCCTCATTCCCGACTAAACATATTACGTAGTCTTGCAAAACCAATATTGGTATATTTGTGTATTATATTTCGAGATGATGATCATGACAGAGGCATTGATATTTAGCAACACAAAAAAAGTATTATTTGTAATGTAATTATATGTATATACTATATAAAAAAAAAAAAAAACGGAAATCAAAAGTAACAATTTGTCTGTCAAAAATTACTAACAAATATAAAAATTCATTTTGTATTTGTTTTATAAATGATCACGATCATCCTCAACAAAAACAAAAAAATTATAACCATTATAAAGGCAAAGACATTTAAACTAAGTAAATAGAAAATTATGCCAAGTTTTACCCCTCTGTGATTATTTATTATTGTTGTATATTCATTTTATTTAAATCTGATTTTCATTCATCATACTGACACATAATTTATCCGTGCGATCGCGATCCAACCTGTTTATTTTTATCTTCAATATTCATACATAATTGAATAAAATAACTGCGATATGCATGATTTAAGAATCACAATTGTGTATTGTGTGGCTTATAAAATGTGGCGACCTTGTTGTACACATTTGGTTGAAAAATCTACGTATGTACTCGTATATATTTTAGAAGATGATCGATTCATTTTGATCACGAAGTAAAACAAAACAGAAACAGATTCGTTTTTTTTTTTTTTTTGATTTAATGTTTATCTTTTTTTTTTGCTTTGTGAAAATAGATCAATTTATAAAATTAATTAACATTGACTTATTGGATGCAATTGATCTAGTAAAAAATGTATATAAATAAATCATGCGTCTATAATAAAGTGATCGCAATTCACATGCATATAGTATAAGACGCTTGAAACAAATCAGAAAAAGGAAATTGTACATTCTACATCACCGATGAATTGTAGGTTAAACCATTCCATATATCTAAATATATTTTGAAAATATTGGAATTAAATGAATTAAATTGTTGATCACTCAAAGATGAAAGTTTCTTGTTTGTTTGATTCAAAAGTATTTTAAACAGCTATAAACATATTTTTTTATTCGATTTTATTGAAGTAGGGAAGGCACTGCCTATCGAAAACAAAGTAAACTATGATAAGTCACTACAAGCACAAAATATGTTTTAGGTCGCAGTGCGAGATGGCTGAACGCCTACATGGCTCTTCAATAATAATAATAATAATGATAAGTCACATTATCCATCCATACAAAATGTTTATAAAGTAAGGAAATAAAATAAAAATAAGCTAATCCAACCGAAAGCATGCTAACCCGATAGTCATCAGTAGTCAGAAAGGTCAGATTTCTTGGACAGAATTAATATTTGCTACGGTTGATTGATGAAATAGAAAGTAGGACGAAAATGATTTTTTTTGTCCTACTTTTTTAGAATATGTGCACAATAAACTTGATTTGTATTCAATTTGTTAGATTTTTTTTTTGGTATATTTGTAGGCATTATGAGGGCCCACAATTGAGTAAATATGATTTAATTTGAAAATACATTTGATGTAATTAGTAGTGTACGACACTCGGGCGGAAATGTTTCTCGAATTTTTACTAACCAATTTTCTCCAATAGGAGAGGATTCTCATATTTTGGAGTTATTTCTTGCCTTTTGGTGAAATCCCCCATAGACAAGTCTCTTTTAAAAGGACTTATATGGCAAATTAAAGTCAGGCCAATTAAACAATGGAACTAAACTCGGAAAATATATTGAATAAAACGTTTTTTATGAATATTTTCCGAATTTAATTCCACTTGCGGCCTAAAATCGGAAACTCTTGAACAGAATAATCTTGATAATTGATTTTCAATTTCAATCAAATTGTGATCAAGATTTGAGTTTTAAAGTTTCAGCCGGCAAATTTATTCGAGCAATCGTAATCCTGAGAATATTATTTTGAACTAAGGCTATTTAAAAATAGAATATAACATGTTATATATTTGTTCAGCTGATATATGTGTCCTGGGCAGTGGCGTAGTCAGGTTTTTGGAGATAGGGAAGCACTTGACGTAAGGTAGGTAGTTCCCAGCTTGATCCGATTCGCTAATTAGGATCGCAGACCAGAGCACTATGCTTGTTTTCGATGGGAACTGAAAATTGATTTATTATGACTTTTTTTAGACTATTTTGTTATTAGTTTTTCAAGAGCATACTGTAGCAATCAACACAGGATGCTTTGGAAAAATAATACCAAAACAGTTTAAGAGTGTCAGAATATTGCCACGGGGCTATTCGTTAATTGGATTCAATATTTTGTATTGGATTCTTATTTAAAATGAATCAGTTTCGTTCGTTTCTTATTTATAGAAGAACTTTGTACTTCGAATACATCGAATCTTGAGTCGAACACGTTCGAATCGAATTCACAAATACCCTCGCAGATTAAAACTGTTGTGTGTAGTTTCATTGATATTTCTTATTTATTTGTATAAAATTATACAACTAATAACCATTAAAAGATAAAATAAACATAAAAATTTAAAGGAAGCCGCAAATGCATCTAAAATATCGTCGTAAAAATTGTGTCCTCCGCAAACAGGTTCCTGCGTGCTCAAAAATAAACAATGACTATATGTGAAAAATATTTTGCGAAAATCCTTTTACAACTTGGTACTTTCGATAAATTACACATATTACACATACATACACACAATATAATTACAAGTCAGCAAGTAAAATTGAAAGCCATCCGAAATTACTATCACTGCACCTTTTGGAAATCTATCATCGCAAACTTCTGCTAGTGCCTCCGTTTTGTTTATATTTGTGACTACCCAAAAACTAAATCTTATAAAATAGAAAAGTAATAATTACCAGTCAAGAAAAATTAAATTCGTTTCAGAAGGAATACAGCGTCATTATTGAGCAAATATCTAGATTAGCAAAATATGTTCGACAGGTACAGCCTAGTTCAGACATTTTTGGTATATCTGTTCGTTAAAACGTACTAATAAATTATTAAAAAAATATTGGTGAAGCGGAACGGGAAATAGTTTTATAAGCCATGATGAGGGCTCGGGAATTCATATATTCGAAGACATTTAATATGAGTTTAAATAAACGGAGTCGAAAGGCAAGCATCAATGATACAGATTCATCATTATTTGATACCACTATGAATACTGAAAGCATATAAGTGAAACTGACAAAAAATAATGTTCTTCCATTTAGTGGAGAATACACGTAATGGCAATGGTTTGAATGGTGGGAAACGGTTTCTGAACTAACCTTTGGAAACTACTAAATAGTTCAGACGAAATTATTAGATAGCTGCGAACATTGGGAGGAGACTGAGCAATGGGATTCTTGACTCATGGTACTCAATAAAGTCATGCCATGTACAAAAGACGTACGATGTAAATTTTCCAACTATTGACGATTTTTTGAAATTCTTAGGCAACACATAAGATGCTCTGGAATCCCGTAAGTCAGAAAGTAGAAGGACTGGTCCAAATTCTAATGGAAAACTTTTACGATCGTGTGCAATCATTTCGGTAAAATGTGATGTTTGCGATTTTTACGATCATATTTTGTATCAGTGTTAAAAGTTCGCGAATAAATCAATTGACTAGCGGAGAAACGATAGTAAAGAATCAAAGCGTTGCTATAATTTCCTCTTGGACACTCGCTCAGTATATCAGGAAATCTAAAGACAAATTTATTAGTACTAACGGCCTTAGTTAAGGTAAAGGATTGGTGTGGAAATAGGATAACATACAAGGTGCTATTGGATACTGGATCCCAACTCTTGTCTATCTCGGAAGCCTGTATGAATCGCTTAAAATTGCCAAACCTAAATGGACGTATTTCAGTGTCTGGTATCGGAGAAAGTCGGACAGACTCCACAAAGGTGATTACATCAATCCAGATGATCAGCCTAAACAACTACAACTCAAAATTTTACGTCGAAGTAACTGCTGCACTTCCACCACCAACAACCACACCAAAACGACTTAAGTCTATTGATTGTCATTGAATTAGTAGATCCTGAAACAAATAAATCAAACACTATACATGACATTTTATTGAGGTCGGATGTAATTTTGTAAATTTAGGCTATGGCAAAATTCCAAATAACAATGGTCAAATTATCGTGCAATAGACCTTATGTGGATTGGTTTGATTGGACGCCAAGGTGATATTCGAGCCACCGCTCTTCATTGTCTACAATATCAAAATATTCAGCTGATTTCATTATTGACAAAAAGTTGTAAGCCTTTTGGGGAATTGGAGAAGAAGAAGAAAGTGAAGTCTATTTTGTTGCTAATACCGTCAACGGAAGATTCATTGTGAGGTTGCCGTTTGAGGAACCCAAGCCGACCCTAGGAACATCGCTCAATTTAACAATTAGCAGGTTGCACGGCAGGGAGAGAAAATTTGTCAAAAGCGAAGAATATCAAAAGATATATAAATCATTCGTGCAGGAATATATTGAACTCGGACTTTTGGTTAAAATTAGCACAGAAAGGGTGACCCAAGATACTTGTGTATTTTTACCACATCACGGTGTTTTAAAAGAATATATCATCAGTACAATGTTAGTATTAGTACTCGAGACACCAGCCAAATCCGGATCGACCGCTTCGCTCAATGATGAATTCCTAGTTGGACCAACAATACAATCAAGTATTCGGGAACATGCCTTTCTCACGAGTTCAGATATTGTCAAGATGTACAGGCAAATTAAACCAGACTAAACCAAAATACATACCCGGCTGCTGCAACTTTACTTAATGCTAACATATATTTTGAAGAATTGATGACTGTGACCAACGATTTGAGGGAAGCAATAACTTTGAAAGATGATATAACTAAAACCCTGAAGGCTGCGGGAATGCACTTAAGTGACTGACTCGCTCAAGTGAGCGATGTTAAAAAACAGAAAAAATTGAATGAATTTCAAAACAGTGAATTATTCAAAACAGTGAACTATCAAAAGTTTTATTTTTCTTGAAAACAAACGCACAGGTTAAACTTCTGGATCATACCAATACCGACCATCGAAAGTTACCGGGCTTCAACAGTGATTTTTAATGAAAACTTTCACATATAAATACAGCACATACACGACATCCCTTTCTAGCCCTACGGACCACTAGTAGGGTTAATTGTTCTTTTACCTACTTTTTAACAGTGTATAGGGTAAATTTAAGTATTGTACTAAAAAGTTGGGTAAAATATGAAAACCCGTTGTTTTTAACTTTTTCATGTTTCACTAATTTTTGTTAAAATTTCCGCGTTTCCATTATATGTATTAAATGTACGTACAGGTAATAAACAAATGAAAAACAATAAAAATATTTGATTCCTTTGCACCTAATATCCAGCGATTTCAACCCTCCAAATTATAATTTGTACCCATTTTTACTTGTAGAGAATTGGTACGCTATTGAGGTAAATTAGTACTAAAATTAAAAGTTACTGTGCTAAATGATTTACCCGGCTATTGGTCCGCAGCCTGGGTTGTGAAAAATCAACTCATATATGTACGTTTTCAGACATTTAGGTTTTTCTGATATCTTTTTTTAATTTTGTATGGTTGTAGAATGTAAAGCAATCGATAAAACCAAGAAATAGAAGCTAATGTAAATGAAGATAATTTTATGCAGTGTAATATTTCATAGAGAAATAATTAAACGTTATTTTAGTTCCCTTTTGGAATTTGTAATAAACCATATTAGCATTTTGAGTTAGAATTATAGGGAATCAGTGCTTCCCTTGCTTCCAAAGACTCTACGCCCCTGGTCCTGGGTAACTGTTCTCTTACTTAATTCATTCATTAGACATTATTTAATCATTTTCTGCCGAAACATTTAATCATTTAAATCATTTTCTGCCAACGAGGATTATTTGTTGGTATTGTCAATGAGAGCACTCTGGCTGCAGAAAAAATATTGATTCTCCGGCTTCATTAACTGAGAGTAAAATGACAGTTAGAAATATATTCCAGCAACTATTTATAGACGGAAAACAATAAGCATTGATGTTTTTGATAAATACCAATAATTGTTTTCATTTTTGCACTCCCTCCTTTAGCGGTTTTCATCTCCTGTATGTACGCTACAAATCTGTTGTTTGATAAACTGGTATTTGTCCTATCTTATACCAGAGCATAGAGCCGTAATTATATGTCACAACTTTTAGCGACAATCCCATAGAAAAAATAAGGTTTTTTAACTATACATTTTTCAATGAGAAAAGCTCTCAATTGCAAAAAATTACCAAAAATTATTATTATGATCTTTACAAGATCGAAACTAGTTGTAATTTTAAATAAATAAAAGTAAATAAATTCAAAAATATAATAAAAAGTTTAGTTTTTTTATTTTTAAGTAAGTGAAAACTGTTGGTGTTTTGTGATTGTACAAAATAATATTAATTATAAAAAGATCACTTACGTCACTCCGCTTCAAAAAAAATTTTTTTTTTAAAAAAATGTTTAATAAAAACTTGAATGTTATAAAATTTGTATATAAAATTCATATTTGGATGTGGCAGTTGGCAGTTGGAATTGATTCGAATGATGCAGTACAAGACATTTAGGGACGACGAATACGCTGGCTAGAAACTTGGTTCCCTGAGTCACCTTCTATTAGGCGCAGAGGTCACTGTCGATAAAGATGGCTCGTCATCTTCATTAAGACCGCAATGATTTGTGAAAACCACATTATTATGTCTATTTGGGCTACTAGGGACACTATTTAGGTCTATAAATCGTAATGTAGTATCTTTGGAAATTTTAATTGTTTGTACTTCGAATAGTGTCAGTATAAATTTGAAATCTGGTAAGTTACCTCATTTGCTGCTTGATACCAAAGCCGTTCTGTTATATTTAGCGCCCTAGTCTAATAAGTCTGTGTGTGTTACGTGGACAGTTCGCTCATAAAAGATAAAATACATATTCATAATTGAATCTCTCAGAGTGGACTATTCGGTATAATCGATGCAATTAGCTTATGGTGGTTAAAATAAGATTCACATATACCCTAGGCTCTAACTTTTCAAATTTTCTTTCAAAGACCGTATCGACATGCGCCCCAGATCACATAGTAGGTAATATTTTGGTCTGTGTTCATCTCTGTATTTATCTCGCTGGAAATTTTAAAGATGATAGTTCACTTAGATAATTCTTGAAATACTTTGAGAATAAGGAGCAAGAACAAAATATGTGAATATCTGCGTGATATTTACAACTATTGAAGGTAACTTATTTTTAATAGAAAACTGAAATGAAAACTGGCTATATTGCTACGTAACCCTCCAGCTGTTTGGCGGTCGATGATGTGGGAAGATACTTAGTGAGTTTTACTTAAATGTTTATATATTGATGCCCCAGCAGCTCGCTGACCATATGTCTCTCCAACTGGATGAATCATTTGAATTATGATTATTAACATGGTCGTCGTTGCGCGGAGCTCTGGTACTTGAATGTTAATAATGAGACGTCATTGTTAACACTTACAAACTCCAATATACAGTCTTCTGTGTTAATCGTTAAATTTCTTATATTTTCAATAATTCAATTTTCCATTTGTTCACTTTTATTAGCAACATTTTCTGTAAAATATAAAAATCTTTCTACTGCCATTATATGCCAGTATTAAGTTATCTTATCACTGCATATAGTCAACTAATTGGAGTGCGAAATGTCAGGTGTTGAAACAATGATTAAGAAAAATATTTTGCTTCTTTCAACTTAGACACACGGATCTCAGATGGCAGAACCTACTCTGCCGGACAAAAAAGGATTAAAATGCTTTTCGGCAACGGAGCATTCTTTCCGACAAAAAACCGACAAAGTAACTTCAAATTAGAATTTCAAATGAGGGATAGAAAACCTAGGAATTTATAAATTTATTATTTTACGATCTTATTATCTTCCGCTCTACTCGTATCGTATATGTGTGTCCAATCGAAAAATTTAGTTCCGGAATTTTTAAATATAAATTTAATTTTCTATTTCCCCATGTGTTTCATTGTAAAATCAAAATTTAATAATTTTCCGAAATGCTACGCTGAAATCAATTTATTCGTCATTAGACAAACATGATGGAAATATTTCACGTAACAGTTTTCAGGGTAACAGGAAATTTTTTCGTTTCGTTTGTGACAAAAATGAAAAGATTTTATAGCAGCAATACAACTGTTGGAGAATCCCAGTATGCATGCGAATGTTGTTGTGATGGAAGGTTGGAACAGAACCACTAGACACAACCAAACCATAGGAGGGTTTTCAATGCGTGATATCATGATCTTAACGACGAATAAAATAGACTTGTACTGGGCTGCAGCTCCAATAGCCCAATGGTTATATTGTATGATAACACACGATTTATACACAAACATTTTCTCCATCTTTAACAAAAACATACAAAAATACTTTGGACATAAAATAAATATTAATTGCTAAAATATTGAAATTACTTATATAAAAAAGATTTTTGGAGCTTTCATTTACATTAAAGTCTGGTTCTGGGCAACACTTAAAGTGACCAACAATTTTGTTTGTCCAAAACCACTTTTCTCGATATTTTAAAGTTCCACAGTCCGAACAAAAATGTCCGTCCTGCCTTGATGTCTGGATGTTTGAATCTGTGCGATACCAGTATCTCGAGAACGGTTTGTCCGTTTTCTATTTTTCTTTTCGCTAGTCTGCTTCTACGGTCAAGGCGGAGAAATTCAATAACTTTTGGAAACTGTACGTGGTTGTCGATCCATGTTTACCAATTTTTGTATGTATGCAGATTTGTGAATTTAGTTGCTCGTTGTGTTTGCGATTGTGTTGAGGGTTGAATCGAAGGTTAAGTTAGAGTTGGCTTGAGTTGAATTCTTGTACACATGTGGTTTTCAGACCATGTTCATTTGGAAATTGAGTTGGGCATTGAGTTTGGGGTTGAGTTAAGGGCTAAGTTGTAGGTTGACTTGGGCTAGGGTTGATTTGCGATTGAGTCCGAGTTTTCCAAACTGCGTTGATTTGATGAATGTATTGAACATTGAGTTTGGGGTTAAATTGAGCGTTGAGTTGGGGGTCGAGTTGGTGGTCGGGTTAGGATTGAGTTCAGTTGCGCTGAGTGTTGAGTTTGGGGTTAAAGTTTTTATTTATTTATAGTATAGTATTTTATAAATAATTTAGTATTAAAAGGAAAAGCACACATGGAAACAAAGCAATCGAAATAAATAAAAAAAAATAATGAAGTTGCTTCCATTAGGCATAAAAACCTCTTAAATTTTTTCAAACAATTTCCACCTCATGCTTACACATTCTATTTTGAGCAGTAGCTCATTTACAATACAATGTACAGCACGAGATGAAATAATATTAAAAATTAACAAAAATAACATAGTTAATAAAAATAAATTAAAAAAAACTACGTATTGCCCATCAATCACGCCACTCCAAAAATTTTGACCTAAATAATTTTGCCGATCCTAATCTCTTAATTTCCAATGGAATTGAATTCCAAAGGGAAACTTCCCTAACATAAAATGACGTGTCTAGCGACCTACAACAATTTTTAGCCGGAATTAGGCGGAAGTTAAAGGAATGAAACCTACTATACATTAATTTCCTATTTAGATAATAAGGCTCCTTAGCTTTAAGAAGTTTAAAAATAAAAAGACAAACACGAAATTCGTAAAAAATAGATAAACTACATTCTAAAACAAGGCTAGAGTAGGCAGAAATATGATCGAACTTCCTAATACCAAAAATAAACCTGGTACAAGCATTGAAACATCTTTGGAGAACATTCATATTTTCCTGAAGCATATCGAATAAAACTATGTCACCGTAAATAAGATGAGGAAAAAGATAAGACAAAAATAATTTTTTCCTAAACTGACTATCAGAAAATCCAACCACTTTATACAAACCACTAAGCATGCCAAAGACCTTCTTACTAATAGTAACTAAATGGTCACCCCAAGTAAGAGTTTTATTAATAACTAAGCCTAAATCCCTAACAGTATTTGAATATTCAATTAGCGAACCCTGCAGAAAATACCAGGAAAGACAAGGTATCTAACAACGACTGAGATTTATTCGCGTTTAAAACGAGGCTGTTAGAGACCGACCAACTAACGATATTACTTAAATCTTCATTTATCAGAGAAATATTCCTAACAATAGAATCCTGATCTAAACGACTATTTTTATAAATTTGAACGTCATCAGCGAAAATATGAAATGAACAATGTTGAATGGAGGATTCTATGTCATTTATGTACATAGAAAATAATAGAGGACCCAGCACTGAACCCTGAGGCACGCCGGAAATTACAGGAAGGAAATCATACAAGGAATTGTCGAAAAAAACTGCCTGAGAACGATTAGAAAGATAGTTAAAAATCAATTTGGCAGCAAAAAGCGAAAATCTAAACTGAGATAAGAGTTTATTAAAAAGGATTCTGTGATTAATAAAATCAAAGGCCTTAGAAAAATCTAACAAAGTTAAATAAGTTAATTCCCTATTATTCATATTACGCCTAATATCATCACATACATTTAATAATGCAGTAGAAGTGCTATGAAATTTTCTAAACCCAGATTGGAAGCAACTAATTAAACTATTGCTATGTAAATGCGATTGAATTTGATTTTTAACAACTATCTCGAAAGCCTTAGAGAGAGAACTTCAAATGCTAATTGGCCGAAAATGGGATAGCTCTAAAGGATTACTGATCTTTGGGATCGGGATTATTTTACTTAGCTTCCACTGATCTGGATAGGAAGAGGACGTGAGAATAAAATTGAAGATATGTAACAAGTATTTTGAGACGAAAGGGAAAACTACCTTAACGAATTTTAAATTGACGTTATCCAGACCAGAAGATTCCGATTTAACCTTCCAAATAGCAGATTGTAAATCCTCGAGAGAAATATTTGAAAACGAAAACCTATTAGAGGACGCGTTAGAGAACAAATCGACGGAACTACTGCCCGAGTTCAGACTAGAGCAAAAATAACTATTAATTTCATTGGGTTTGAAATCTCCACTTGAACTAATCTTGCATCTATGAGGAGTCTAACTTGTCCTTGAAAAAATTACGTTTAGCAATTCGAATTAACCATACAACTCTGTTACGAGCCTGCTTGTAATCTAAATGAGACTGACTATTAGGACACCTTTTCCATACACAATATTTACTAACTTTAATATTTATGGCATTCGAAATTTCCTGAGACAACCATGGCGGAGATTTTGCTTTGCAAGTAACCTTTTTAAGCGGAACGCAACTATTAAACACCAAACTAATAAACGAGTTGAAAAATTCTATTTGGCTAGTTGCAGAACTACGGCAAAAAATATCCTCCCAAGGAACTGAGTTACAAACTAAGTAAAGGCGGGAATTGTCTATACTAGAAAAATCTCTAAAGCTAAAACTCTTAGGTTTAGGTGGAGAGTAAGAGTTTACAGAAAAAACTAAAAGATCATGATGGGATCCCATACCGAGAGACAACTGATTGAAAAAACAAATAGAGTTAGTAGTAAAAGATATGATATGATCAATAAGGGAATAAGATGCCCCGCTAGCGGTTGGACGTATATCGAAATTAAAGTCACCTGATATATACATTTCATCGAATCTACAAGAGAAATAAATAAATAAACTTTCTAAGTCTACAAGTGATTTTTTAAATTTGGCATACGATCTCTTACTAGTTTTTGGTGGGTTATAGATGGTACCGACTAAGATTTTACGACCATTAATGAAAACATTGACAAATAAAAACTCTAAATCCGATACTAACAATTCTGAAATGGAAGAAGGTATGGTAACTAATCTAGCCTTAATGTGGTCTCCTACAAACATACATAAACCACCATAATTAAGGGGAGGTACCGCTCTATCTTTCTAAATATATAATAACCTTTGATGGCCAAAGCTGAATTAGGGATATTCGGATTTAAAAATGTTTCAGAGAAACAAAGAATGTCCACTGCAGCACCATTAAAAATGTGACGATTCTCGTCAATATTTGGGACTAAACTTTGCACGTTGAAACTAGCTACCTTTAACAAAGACCTATCGACTAACATAGATTTTAAAACTACATTGGGGTTGTTAAACGACATTACACTCGAGTGTAAACACGACGCGACGTGATTGAAGCGCAATACTTATAAATAAATATAAGGAACGCTTCATCCAAACCGAACCGGATTACTAGAAATCTAAAACAAAAAGAAACCAAAAACCAACCAAAGTAATAAATGCCAACTTAACGTAAACAAAGGATCAATACTTAACCGTTGAGCCCCAATTTATGCACTAATTTATTTTAATATTTTTTTTTCCTATGGTGGACAAAAAAAACACAAAAAAAAAAATGCGACACGTCTGTCTAAGGCTACTAATGCCAGTACTAAAATGCGATTCTGGCGAAGTTGAGGATTAAGTTGGGAGTTGAGTAAAGGGTTCAGTTAAAGACGTGTTTGGGGTGAGTTGAGGGTTCAGTTGGCAGTTACAATGAGTTGAGTACATGTAAGCATGTTTCTTTCGTGTTTGTTTTTTCCTTCTTGATGAATTAAGTAGGGCATTGCATTTGGAGTTGGGTTGAGGGCTGAGTTTAGGGTCGAGTTGGGGTGAAGAGAGAGAGACAGAGATGCATTTGATTCAGCCGTTCTGTTGGGAATTTGTTTGGGGTTTAGTTGAAATTTGAGTGGAAGTTAGCTTGAGTTGTTCTGAGTTGAGTTCAAGTATCCATGTAATTTTTCGGATAAAGGTGAGTTGACGCAGCCTTGCAGTTTTCGAATCGTGTTGATTTTGGGATTAATTTGAACGTTGAGTTTAGTGTTGAGTGAGGGATTCGGTTGGGACTTAATTAGGGCTCGGGTTGAGGGAATAGTTAAAATTGAGTTTGCGGTTAAGAGTTGTCGTTGCTACCACATGACAGATGTCTCTTAAATCGCGTTTTTTTTTCGTAGAAACTACGAAGAAGAAATATTTAAACACTCAGTTTTCACACGTTTTGTAATACATATATTTTGTATTGATTTTGCTTTTTTTATAATTTGTGAACTTGAAATTTTTTCCAGCTGATCATTTTTGATTTGATTTTATCAAACTTGCGCTGCTATCTATGTGATGTTTATTAACTAATCCACATGATTTATAGTAAGCGTTAATTTCAATTTGAACGTATGTCATTATTATGAAAAATTTATAAAGTTTGGTATAATTAGATCAATGAAATGAAATCAATTCTCTCAAAAGATGTACCTAGATAATACGTTGAAATTTAAACAGGGGCCAGAACCTAGAACTGAGCCTAGATTCTGATCAAGTGAGAAAATACATTTTTTTGTAACATTGTACTACAATTTTAAATACTGTAAAATGGCAATAACTGTGAGTACTAAAATGCGATTCTGGTGAAGTAACTTTGTCAAACTTGCACCATAAATAAATTGACAAACTAGAGAAAATGGTCATTGCTCATATTTATAAATTTTTAAAATTTTTTTTATACATATTATTTACAGTTATACATATATGTGTATGGGAAATTTTTCCTTTACCGGACACCTCATATTCTCCTAGAATTGGTTTCACTTTTAAGAGACTTGCAAGGGCCTAACATTTACATCTTTTCAACTATGAACATACATTGTTGTTGAAGCAGGTGTTTTTTTTTAAATTTCAATATGACCGTCTCAAAATGGCGGCTGCAATAAATTTCATACGCCTTTCAATTTCTTACTATGGTCTAAATCAAAAAATCCATTAGAACTATTTGAAAATAATTACATTGTGAAACGAAAAATGGCATTTATTGCAATATTATAGCTGCTATAAACTAGAAATACAACTGACAGAATCTACTACAAATTTCAAAGCTCATTTTATCAGAATCGCAAATTTTGATTGACATTATTTTGTACTAATAAAAAATGTACCCCTGGATCTTAATTCAATAAGAAGTGTTATCAAATGCTCCCTCGATATGAAAGAGTACCCCAGGGACTATTATCATTCTTGAAAGTGTCCCTTCTAATTCTCGTAAATATAACCTGACAATTGAAGCCATATTCGATGCTTAGTTGTTGTTCGAAATGGTTACAAATGACACACTACACAAGTTAAGACAATTGGACTTATACAACCCGCGAAACTCCAAAAGTCTGTGTTTTATTTGTTCATAATTTATTTTCATCTATTTGGTGAAGACGTTGGTCAATTTCCAACTATTATGCACTTATGTAAACGGTAATTTACGTAAATGGTAACACAACGCTTTCCAAGCGCATTCGCAGTCCCATTAAATTTCTGAAATATTAATAAATATATTTAAAAAGTTTTGAGCTAGCTAACGTATGCACTAAGACTTTGTCATAATTATCTTAAAATTGTTTAATTGTTAATAATTCATTTACTACTAATTTAATTAAATTTTCTATTTTCAGGTATGTGTCAATTTTTCAACTGTGATCCCAAGTTGCGAAGAAATGGATTACATTTAAATATAAGTATTAATTCTAAAATTGTTGTTAGTTAATTTAACCGAATTTACAAAGTTTTTCCAACATTTACTCGGTCTAATTTAGTTTTTATAGGTGATGATGTTAAATTACTTAGCTCGTTTATAAAAATCGTCCACCTAGAGTTTATTTTGCCATACCAACTAGCAAAACCTTGACCTATTCTTCACAAATAATAAGCGTCTTACATTAGCTGCATTTTGTTGAGACAAAATTAATTCGAATTATTTTGGAGTTATTTTTTTCTCAACAGAACAAGCCGCGAAATATTTTTTCGATTTAATTTTTTATATTCTATGTTGGTATTTCTTCGGTTTTTCATTCAAGCAGTTACGTATTTTATTTGTTCGAGCTCGAATTAAATAATTCAAATTTTTTGCTCGAATTATTTAATTCCTGTCACGTGCAATTGTTGTTGTAAATTTCTCAACAAAATACAGCTATTGATAACTAGAATAGGAAAGGAATAGAAATAAAATTGCAAATTCCAAAAGTGCATGAAATTATAAGGGATTGTTGTTTTAAAATTCCCAAAGCCCCCTACATATATTTCAACAACAAAACTGAGTTCAACTTTTAATGCGTATTTTCAATTTTTAACGAACCAAATTATTTAAATACGTGTAACCCTGTCAACGATACTTAAAAATAAAATCAAACATACATAAATATTTTGATTTTAACGATTTTGTGTGGTATTTGCATTTTTTAAAGAAACACAGAAAAAAAAAGAAATATGATTGTAAATTAATAAGAAATCACTTTGAAGATACAACTTTAAATTTATGAACTTCAAGAATTTTATCGCTACACATTTATTTTACATTTAATATGGCGTTTTAATTTATTTACAATAAATAAACGTTAAAAAAAACATTTGGAGTACAAAATGTATGCAGCGGTAATTTACAACCTTCATAAAATATGCAATTTCAACACCACATCCACGCGTAGAATGTTTAACCATGTTATGAATTACTTCTCTACAGTCACAATATGGATTGAATACGTCACAATTAGCAGTCACCTTAGAAACAGTAATTCCTATTTGCACATTAACTAGCGCTAAAGAAATTTTCTATACCAAAAATATATTTTTAGATTAATTTTAGGTTTGACGCAGACAAAAAAAAAAAAACGTGATTTTGTTCCGTCTGTGTGCGTGGTGTGTTTAAATCTAAAAAATTGTTTTTCAAAACCGAAACGAAACTCATTTATGTGAATAAGACGTTGAAAAAAGTCGCTAAGAAATGCGGGAAGAAGAAATGAAATTTCTAATAAATTTTCTTTTTTTTTAATATATCGTCGATTTGTCGTCATGAAAACGATCGTTTAGCTTTAATTTAACGATTTCGGTTGTAATTTTTGTTTAAGTTTGTTTAATGGTGTATGCGATGTGCGATAAAAGATGATCGTCAATTTGATTTAATGATTCAATTAACAATAATAATAAATTAAACATTAATGAAAAATTATGAGGTGGTTTTATGTCTATAACATTTTTTATTTGATAGAGAGCTAATTTGATAAGTATGGGGATTTCGAACATCATGAATTAATTTGATATATGATATCGTGAGCGTTTTGGGAAAAGTAGGTTTAAGAGCTTAACCAAGTAATCACGATCCTCGTTACAAAAAAAAAATTGATCTTAACAAATTTTATCACAACTTTTCTCTTTCTTGCTTAACAATGTGGTAAATAGAGAAAGTTTAAGAAAGTGCTTGTAATTTTGAAAATTTGTCAAATTAGTTATACGATATTGGTTTTCGGATTTCAGATGCAAAGAAAACCATTTTCGGTTTATCAGTTGGTTTATAATAATAAACGATATGAGTTAAAAAGCTTACTTGAGTTTTATTGATATGTAAATTAGCTAATTCAACTAATTCTATGGTATCATTTGCTTAATTTTCATAACTACAATGCAAATTCAATTAACGATAAGACTGCCTTGGTACTAGGGTATGGCTTTGATACTAGGGTATTTAATCTCAATAATATTTTATCTATTAATTGCTTTGTATGTTTCCTAGTCTTTGAACAAAAAGTAATTTCACCCATACCATTACCATTCCAGAAATATTGTCATAAGATGGGATACTGCATTCCTGTTATACCACTTTCTTTTTTTATAAGTATGATAACCTCACAATTTTATATAATACCTACACACGTTCTGTATGTCATACCAGGTATGTGGCTTGAAACAGCTTGAAACCATGTTTTAAATGTACGTCTAATGGTAAACAAATTTTTCCCAAAAATTTCGCACTTGCGAATTAGTATCGCATTCAGAAATAGTCCCACAAGAAGAAGACTTTAAACTTTTCAGAAATGCCAACATTTTCCAAAAATATTTATTTTTCGAGTGGTTTAATACAGAACCTCTTCATAATTTTTGGGGATTTGTATTTCTTGTTTGTGTTATGTTAAAATTATAATTGTTGTTTTACCTTGCAAACACAGCCCAAAAGAGATAATCCTTAAATAATTTAGCTTCTTTGCTAATTCTCAAAACTACTGCGTTATTAGAATTTCCGTTACAAAATAAATGTAAAAATGTATCGCGGTCATATGTTGTAAATCAAAAATTCTTCTGGCTAAAATTACAGCGGGCCGACAAATTTTTCAATATATGTCAATATAGTAAGGAGTCCTATTGACTAATTCTTCGCTAATTCTGAAACCGGTTAAATCGTTAGAATTATATAAATTAAATGTCTCGTAATCACAAGTTGTAAATTAAAAACAAAAAAAAATTTGTCCAAGATTACAGTAGGACTGAAAATTGGTCTTATCGATCTAGTAAAGAGTACTGTTAAATAAGCCTATCGATATACGAGTAGTAAAGAGTACAATTGATAAGACAAATTTCCCGGCCTGCTGTAAGTTTCGAATGACATGATCTGTTGATTTTTTGCTCCGTGTCTATGACATGTAAAGCGAACGCTGAATTTTCATTTTCGTCGTACGCAAGCTGTATATTTTTTAATATCTACATCGCGTTGAGTTTCCTTGATTGTCCAATGTACAACTTGTCAAAATCTTTGCATTAGATTTTATTTATTCCGAATTTCTCGTAGTCTTTTGGTTTAAACTTTGTGAAACTTAACATATTGGATGGTTTCGTCTCACTGCCTTCCACTAGTGCAATGTTGTAATTTTACCATTCACATCTAAGAAGTGAAGAAATACCGTTCACAAATGGAATATTAACTAGACTATTGGCTTTTTAACGTTGCAAACTACGCATAACTACTTCTTGCTACGCACATTCTGTTAGCCATGCTCTATTTCATTTGTAGTCTGCAGTTGGTATTTTTTGCTACCAGAACATTTGGCACAATATTAATATCTGAGTCATTTGAATGTAGAGCGGTGGTTATGAGGGCGATCCTGAGTTCGGTTCTCGCCGTTGACCAAACATTTAATTAATTTAATTTAAGCTTGGCTACTGACAAGAAAACGGTTGTGTGTAAAATCATTCATTGGGCTGACTATCTAAATGTACATGCACATGTTTGAAAGGTCTCAGTAGGTAAAAAGTTCTCTGATTTTTAAGCCCATAGATCTTTTTTTCGGCAGATTGATTTTCAATTTCATAAACAATTTGCCATGGTGCCCTCAGCAATTGTCAGGTATTTCTTGTATCCAACTTAGCATTTAGCATTTTGAAACGGTTATGTAGCGTAGGTTGACGAAATTTGAAGAAAAACAAAAAAAAAGTACCTACCTGTTCAAATAAGATGTACTTGGATGAAACAATGTTTCAGTCGAAATATTGGAAATTTCTTTCTGTTTTTAAAATAGCCTTACAAAAGCAGTCTGTTGGTATCAAATCGGGCGCCCTGGATTTCAGCTGGTTTTTGACACTTCCAGGCGGAGGCAGGCTTGGACAGTTTATCATTTTCTTGCGCGTTCAATGTATTGCATATCAATTCCTGTTTAGTAATGAAACAATGTTCAGATATATTCAATAATCAATATGAATAAAATTTAATTAAGGAATTGATTTAAAGCCGGCACCACACATGTGATATTTCCAAATACAAACATAATTGGATTTTCGTAAACTATTCGCAGAGCAACTTGTTTATCGAATTTATGTTTCCAGACATTCCCCAATACAGCGAATAACCAATATCCAAAGAGCATAAACAAGGTCCAAAAAAGCACAGACAATATACAAAATATTAATTCGCCACGGAAGCCGATGTTAAAACGATTTTTTTCACAGCTAAAATGTGAAGGTTACACCCTGGTACCACATTATTTGTGCAAAAAGGCAATTGAAGCATGCATCCAAAAATATTCGTGTTAACCCACGAATATATGGATGGGAGGTTTTTTTTTTTTACAGGGTGAGCTATACTAGCCCTGTGCACCGCTACCATTGAGGTCTATAGTGCATCCCCAGAAAGTTTCACGTAAAGTGGAGGTTCAAGTCCTTGATAAACGCCACCAGCTCATGCATATTTAAATGGCTGACGTTAGGCCACTGTATTGTGTATGCATGGAGGAATTTAAGTCTTTTATGGATTATAGCATCACACATGAATAGTAGATGTTCGGATGTTTCCCTTTCCAGGTTGCAAAATCTACAACGGTCTGTAGGGAACTTTCCCATTTTCTCCAGATGTACATTAAAAGGGCCATCCATCTTGATTGCCTGATCTAAACGTCTAATATCATAGCTTAATAGTTTTTTGGTCTGTCTCATCCCAATAGAGGACTACCAGAATATTTTCGTATGTTTTTGTTCCCAATTCCTTATGCCATTTGCCAGGTGGCTCTGGGAGTAACCAATACTAGGCTCGGGGCCAAGGAAAGGGGACTCCGCTGCCCCTTTCCCTGTATATCGGAATGGCCGGGGGACCAGAAAAGGGTTACTTTGTTCTTCCTGCTGAGTTCTAGAAGGTTGCAATAGCAGCTCCAGATTATTTTGGAATAAAAGACAGATGCTCCTAAGGCAAGCAATGCCGCCTGGCTGTCCGAGATTACGTAAATCTCGGTTTTTCTATATTTTTTTGTGAGACATCGAAGCACACATACCTCGATCGCACAAATCTCTGCTTGGAAAGCTGTGGGGGTTTTACCCAACGGAATACAGAGTTCGAGACCCGGCCCGATTATACCCGCACCAGTGCCCACCCCTGATTTTGAACCGTCAGTGTACCATATGGAGGCGTGACGGGGTAAGGAGGAGATGATATTCCCCGCTTGTTCCCTGTCGGATATTTCAATCGTGAAATTCCTCCGGCAGTCAATAGTTTTAACCATCACGTCTGATAGTTGGATTATTTCCTCGTCCAGATTCAATTTGTCCAGGATGCTATTATGTCCTGGTCTAATAGTTTTAATTTGAGATGTAATTTTTAGATTGACTGCCCTTGAACCAGCTACTCTTTTAAAGTGCAAGTGTAGTGGTGAGAGCCCCAATAGCTTCTCAAGAGCAGCTGTAGGGAAGATTTTCATTGCTCCCGTTACACTCAAACAAGCTAGCTTGGATCCTATCCAATATTGAGCAGGCACCACTTTGCTCTGTCTTAGGCCACCACACAAACTCCGCATAAGAGATTATTGATCTTACGATGGTTGAGTAAAGCAAAGTGCCATTTGGGGATTCAGACTCCACGTTTTGCCAATCATTCTTTGGCAAGTCAAGTGCGCCCTATTTGCCTTGTTTGTGATATCTTTTAAAAACCGGTTCCATGTCAGTTTTTGATCAAGTATCACTTCCAGGTACTTAACCTCCGTCGCCATTTGGAGAATTTCCCCATTTAGAGATAGAGGTAGGAGAATTGTTTTCCTCCGATTTGTAATGAAAGTACAAATAATTTTGTTGGGGTTGACTCTAAGGCCCGTCTCAATCCGTCGCTTACCAACTCGAGGGCCTATTGCATACGTTCCGCTATTATACTCTCGAATTTCCCCCTGACCATTAAAACTAGATCGTCCGCGTAGGTGATATTCGAGAAGTGAGAGTTTTTTTAATCTTACAAGTAGTCCATCCATCACGAGTAGCCACAAAAGGGGTGAGAGAACTCCCCCCTGGGGACAACACCTGGTAGCCGCAATCGTGATGGTTTTATCACCAAAGGAGGTCGTTATCCTCCTGTTTCTAAGCATATTGATTATCCACCCTTTGGTGGAGGAGTCTATTCCCCTTGCATGTGCTTGTTCTTTGATCATTTTGAACTTGGTATTGTCAAAAGCCCCTTGAATATCGATGAAGGAGCATAACAAAACCTCTTTATTCCGAAGTGTATCTTCGATATTTGTTGTCAGCTCGTGGATCGCTGTTTCTGTCGATCTCCCAGCCTAATATGCATGTTGGCTGGGGCCTAGAGGATGCCTTAGGAGGGCATTGGATCTAATATGTAGGCCCAGTATCTTCTCCATGGTTTTCAGAATAAAAGATATGAGGCTAATGGGTCTATGAGACCTGACGTCCTCTGCGAATCTTCTTCTCGTTTTCGGGATAAAAATTACCCGCACCTCCCTCCAGCTTCTTGGAACATAATTTAAGCTGTAGCTGGCTCTAAAGAGTAATCAAATAAGGCAACAGTATTTGTAGGCCTTGCTGTAAAAATGCATTATATATAGAATCCCGTCCCGGCGATTTAAAGGGACCAAAGGAATTGATGGCTTATCTTATTTTTCCGGGAGTGAAGATCTCTCTTGAGAACCTGTAATCTTGCCTTGGAATCAGGTAGGGATGCTCGCTGTCTACATCGAGGTCTTCCTGGCCTCCAAGGACAGTACACTCTGGGAAATGGCCTTTCACCAGGCATTCGAGAGTTTCCTCTCTGGATGTAGTTGTCTCTCCATTCGGTTTCCTTACAGGCCCCAACGGATTTCGGTGGTCCAAGGAGAGTGCCTTCTGGAGTCGACAAGCCGCAGGCAGCCTATCTATTTTTTCACAGAAGTCTCTCCAGCTCGACGTCTTGCTTTTCCTAAGAGTGAGGTTATACCGGGTAAGAGTCATTCGATAGGTTGGCCAATCGTTTGTCCTCTTAGCCCTGTTGAAAAGTTTACGAACCTCTCGTCTTTTGGTTTCCAGGGTATGGTCCCTTGTCCCCCTGATACGAACCATGGGTGAGCTTGAGCGGTAGGCATCAATAATTGCCTCGGTAACATTGCTTGAAACTCTATCGAGATCCTCAATAGAGTTGATGTTGGTCTGTAGACCAGTTACGTTAGCATAAAGTCTTTCATTATAGACTGGCCAATTAGTACGTTTTGATATTCTTACTACCGATTCTTGTTTTGAAGAGGTTTTAATATCAAACCTGATATACATGTGATCCGAGAAGGATGCTTTCTTTGACACACGCCAGTCCAGAATTGTACCAGAGGTACCCATGTCAGACAGGGTAAGATCTAGCACCTCCTTCCTGACTGCATTCACAAAAGTCGTATCGTTCCCTTTGTTATTAATAATCACATTTTTTGTTCAACAAAATTCAAAAAGTTGCTCACCTCTGATGTTGGTGTCACTACTTCTGCAGACTATGTGGTGTGAATTTGCATCGCAACCGATGAATTTTTGGTGATGAGTCGTGCAGTAAATCTCTGTACCGGTTCTGGAGGTGGGTCGTCTTCGTCCCCGGGAAAATATGCCGAGGCACAGTTGAGCGTGCTTCGGCCTTCTTTGGGTAAAAGCGTCTCTATCGAGATCGCTGTTATGTCCCTGGAAATAAATCCATTAATGGAGAATATATTAAGTGTCGAGCGACAAAGAATTGCTGTCCTCGGCCTATCCACTTCCGTTTTGTAAATTACAATGATTTTTCCATTGTAGGCCCACGGCTCCTGAATGAGCGCTATGTCCCAGTTCACTATTGGCGGCTTAGGTTATAAGTGGCCGCCTTGGATTGATGAAGATTTATCTGCACACATCTCAAGGATATGTGGTGTGTTGAATGGTGCATCATCTTCCCGTTTATTTTGATAAGGGCTCTGAATAGCCTTGTTCTCTTTTTTTAGGCTGTGATTGTGTCACCCTGCCCCTTGGGCTCAAACCGTGGCTTTCCCCTTCTTACTCTGGCTCGGTCTTGGCCTTGCCGCACCTGATGTGCTAGGCCTATTCGGCCTGCCATGCTCAGATGCAGCTTTGGCGCGTTCCACATCTTTCGCCGCCGCCATCTTCTGTGGTTCCGGTCTCCTCCGCACGACCGCTCTTGTGGTACACCCATTCCTTGCTCTCTCCTTCTTGGGGCGAAAGTGTACCGAACATCCAATTTACTCTATAATTGGAGCCTTTAAGGATCTCCGTCATTTTGTGGGAAACGGACATCGTCACTTGGAGGAAGTCGCCCTCCCGCTCCTTCCTCGCCACAACCTTCCAGTCCGCTCCTCTCAACTCTTTGTTCTGGATCGCCAACCGGCGAATTATCTTATCATTCGTTTCCTTGCCACAGCGTGGCAAGTATACGAAAAAGATTTTGGGGCGAGGAAGCTCGTCCTCCCTGACCACTTTGATGGTTGCCCCCTCCCATAGCTTTAGTTTTGGTACGACGGCTGTAAGCCACTCAGCCGTGCCCTCGACCGCACAGTTATCTGTGAGCCATCCGTTCCTAGTACGGCAGCCCAGAAAGTTGGGGTATAATGGCATCCTGGATTTCCAAGATCTGGGTAATACCCAGCTCGTCATCTGGGAAGCCTTGGTCGATGATTTCCAACTTGATTGATTTGGTTGTTTCGCTGTAGCTGGGTACGGTCGTATTCCTAGGACCCACACTCGCCTCGACTTTGGGGGCACCTTCCGCTCCCTTTGGTGAGGGGCTGGACCTCTTCTCCCGTTTTTGTGCTAGACCCTTAGGGGTAGATCCGTCTGACCGGCTCCGCTTGTTCGTTACATTTGGATCTCTGTCCTTTATCTTCATTCGGCACTGCTCTACGGCGACATCGTGAGGTACACCTGACTGTTTTAAGTGGGACAGGCGCATCCTTGCGGCACCGTTAAGGCGTGGCCTTGTTTTGGTTTCGAGCTCCATGCCCGCGAGATTCTCTCTGACCTCTGTTGTTGTTGAGGTAGATTGGGTCTCAACCTGTACTGGCCAATAAGTGCCATGAGTCGGTGAGCCAACCACGGTATCCATGCTAGAGCAATTGCTCTCGCTATCTGAAAATTTTTTCTCGGTAGCAGGGCCTGCTAAGCCCTTGTCATGGAAAAAGTTGGAGTTTGGCAAAAAGCGACCATTTGCCGAGCGAGACTAGATCTACACAATATGACATTTGCTATTTGGCGAATACCGCATATGTGCGGTTTAAGAGTTGAAAGGCATTGAACCAAGCATGAAAACCGTCAAATCCAATTTTTGACAAAATTGTTTCATTTGAAATATCAAAATTATTCAACAATGGTTATACCAATTTATTCTTAGAACATTTTATTAAAATTGATTTAATTTCATTCAAAAACTGCAATTTCATGTTATGCCGCTCGCTGAGCTAAAATCTATTCATCTCAAGATATGCTATAAGGTGGTACCTACGGGTTTGAACCATTTTTAAATAATTTCCATATTGCAAATGAATCAATTATGTCAAAAACTTGTTTTCACGGTTTGAAATACCGGTTTGCCGTTTGTGCTTGGGGTATTACCTTAACAGTCCATGCACAAAGCGTAAAAAATATGTGGTTGATAACGACAGCTAACAGTTTTTTATACTACATTCTGTTGATTAATTGGTCAATCGCGCCAGATCCTAACAAGAAATACCGGAAAATTTGGGGACGTACATGAAACTGGAAATTAAGTCACATTGAGTTTATATTTTAATTTTACAAAATTTAAAATTTCGCAAAATAGTGTGATAAACCTAATACATGTGATTTAATTTCAATAACTAATATAAGGACTTATTCATAATTATATATTAAACAACAAAGAAAGAAGTTTAAAACTTTAATACTAGTGAAATTTTTTTATGTGTGAGTGATTAGTTTTTACATACTGTCCCCAGTTGCAATTTTTCATTTTGCTCAAATTAGTTACATATTTATGATTTGATAAAGGTGGATAACCTAAAAGAAAACAGAATTTACATAAAGGGCCAGATCACTAGAATTCAAAATTATGTTCGTGATGCGACAGACGGGACATTTTACGATGAGTTAACAGTGCGGCTTGACAAAATTCATACCTTATTTAGGATCCACAATAAAAAATGAAATCGCAACAGTCACCTCAGTTACAAACTTTATTAAGCAACAAGACGCATACTTGTGAATTTTTATCATAGAATCAATAATACTAAGGAAGCGCATGTCAGTGACGGAATGGTAGTCGCTGCCTGCTGTGAAAATTTAACGGTATCGTTCGCTCAAAAAATATTAGTACATGAAAGGGCTCTTGAGGGGTGAAGCACGCGCTTTGGTTCGTCATTTTCGGTTAAGTTTATAAGCATTATACGTAAGCATTAATAAGAAAAAAAAAACACATTTGCACATATGTACATACACATATAATTTAATAATTTATTTTCTTTTATAAATTATTTATTTTTATAATTTATTGTTCACCACAAGATTTATTTTATTATTTTTTATACCACACACTACTTCCTGTACGGCATTATTTGGTATTTTTGTGCATGTGTATGTCGTGCCGCGATCAAGGAGAGGCGGCAAAAGTCTTTAGTGAAATATATTTTGAATGAATATATTGTAGTTTTGAATTGGATGAACCGCTACAAGTGGTTCGTGGTTTAAATTCTCTTGATAACAAGGCAGAGAGTCGAAAACCTTGGTGAAATTATGTCGCAATTCAAAAGATGTACGATGAGACCAAACAAATGTGGCGACTAGAAACTGCTGTGGCACTATTCTGGTTTTCCCAGGGAATTGCGAATTGATTTATTATATTTTTTAGTGGACTTTAGAGTTTTTTTTCCAAAGCTTAGTGTGGCGATTGGTATTTTGTTCAAATTTTTGGGAAAAACTAATTCCATTTCATACCAATTTTATTGTTTATTTCCCCTAAAAATTTGGTTGGAATTATTTTTCCCAAAATATAAACAAAATAACCACCATCACCACAGTATGGTTTGGAAAAAACAATACCAAAATACCAGGGCTGCGAATGAAGAGTCGGTAAAATAATTGGACTCCGACTCCGACGTATTAAAAATTGACTATCCAACTCCGACTCGGGCTTCGACTCCAACTCCAACTGCTACATGTAATCAAAATACTAGAAAATTCATAATAATGCCTGTATTCAAATTTTTTCATCATTAGATCATAATGTAAACATAACAAAAATTAAAAGTCAAATTAAAGAATAAGACAAAGATTCGAGAATATTAAGACTTAGGTCTCTTGATTTTTCCACTTTCTCCAAGCCAACAAAAAATTAAATTTTGAATTTTTGTAATTCGAAGTCGTTTTGGTTTCTCATGGTCATCTAGAAATTTTTTGAATTCATGTTTTTCTTCTACTTCTTTAACAGGATTTTCTTGGTGATAAATAGATAAATATGACGACTGGTCATTATGACTGTGAACTATTCGGTAATATCTAAAACACAGCGCCGGATTACCTTTGTTTTGTTGATCATCACTTAATACTCGTAATACTCTATCCTGGGGCTCGTTATCAAGCAGAAACATTTCTTTCATCTTATGATGATTTTATTTCTGTTTCGAAGATGTTTCAGATTATTCCTAAAACGTGTATTTTAGGAGAGAAAAAAATATAAAATGCGGAGTCGGTGTCGGCCAGTATTTTTCCGACTCCGACTCCACAGACCTGCAAAATTTCCTGCGAAAACCAGAATAGTACCACTTGTCAGGATTATAGTTTTTTTAGCTACTGTGTTTTTTAAATAAGAGAAGGTACAAAGACAGATCCAATTAAAGGTGCTACGTCTAAACCAATTTCTCTAATATTACACATTCTCTAATTTACAAAGACAGATCCAATTAAAGGTGCTACGTCTAAACCAATTAATTCTAATATACACTGCTACAACACTGATAAGCTCAACATTATTTGAGTGATTTTAATTATTTGAGTGTCATGATTCCTCAGTCACTGATCTTAGTGGGCTTAGAGAATATATTTAAGGCATTGCCACATGGAAATCGAACGAACGATTTTTTAAACCGACAATTTTATTTTTTGACAAAGCTGCTATTTGTACAATGCCAAAATTATTAAAAAAAGTTTCAAATTTATGAAAGCTACCATAACAACAAAAAAATTATTAAAATTCCAAAATTTTCATTAAAGAAAATGCATTTTAATCTTTTGTCGGACGAAATTCGACTCGTCGTCCGACAAAAGATGAAAATAAATTTGCTTTAATGAAAATCTTGTAATTTAATTTTTTTTTTATTACTATTATGGCTTTCATAAATTTGTATAATTTGTAAATAATTTTTTCATTGTAGAAATACAAAATTTGTTAAAAATTGGAAATTTCGGTTTAAAAGATCGTTCGTTCGTTTTCTATGCCTTTAGAAACACTCGAGGTATTTTAATTGTCCTACCAACCATCGATTAATTGGAATATAAATAAATGATAAGAAGTGCAGAGGTTAACTTTAGCAGACCCAGTTTTTTACAAGGGTGTTAAAATAGACGTTTTCGGCCGGGTAATAGCTGCTACACCAATTCAATTCAAAGGTGGTATCGGAAAAGTTTCAGTAAATTGGATGTATGTATCATTACGAAAATTTTGGGAAAGTCTTGAAGGTGTCCTAAATTCAAGACCTCTTTGTGAATTATCAAAAGATGAATTTGGTCCATTTACACCGGATCAACATTTATTAGATTAGAAGATCATTTATGAGAAAAGCAGCAATGTTTCGAGATTTTCTAAATATCCGGTTATCATAGATAATAATATCAGACAAACCAACATGAACATTTTTAGTGTTGGTAACGCCACCTATAAATAAACATCAACATTTATTGAATGCATATTTTCTATTTTGGGATCTTTGACTGTTTTTGGGATCTTGTAGAACAAGATATTACAAAATAAAATTGTTTCAGTCCGAGGGGGAAACCTGATTGAGGGCCTTGAAATTACCCAAAACCTCAATTCAAAACCACGCCAAAGCTATGATATTGAAGGAAAAACCTCATAAAACTCACTAAGTCTATAAGACTTTCACTGTTTAACTCATTAAAATTAAACCCATAAATTAATAATGTATAATTATTTTTAGTGCTATTAAAATTATGTTCTATCACCATTATTTTACGATTAATAAAATGACGTTTTTCCTGAATTCATTTAAGTATATGGTATATCGTTGATTTGTTTCTAGAACATTAAAATTTTCTAAACTAAAATTATTTTTATGACAGTTCAAAACAGCAAATACTTTTTTTCAATTCTTGTTCTATTTAGCATACTAAATTTCATAAAATTTCCTTATTGTACTCATAATATTATAAAATTTTATGTGTCTAAAAATTAATTATATTTTTGTACTTACTTTAGTCACATTAAATTTATATTTATTTACCAAAAGTATATTAATGTTAGATCATGGTGTTATACTTAATATGACGGTAGTTAAATTTTAGAACCATGACCGAAATGATTTTACCGTACAGGACAGCAAAAAATTTAAATTTTGTACTCTACCGATAATAAATTGTCACACTATACTTGTAATATATTGTTTTTTTACTAGACTTTAGAGTCAGACGAATCATTAAGATTTAAATTTGCGTTAATCAATAAAGATTTTATTAAGCGAAGTCGCGCGCACTATAATAGAATAGGAAAATTTCATCATATAATCATAAAATAATTAGTATTTGTATTATGAGAACTTTTTGAGATTCAAATTGAATAAACCATAGAAAAGAAACAACATTTTTTTAGTAATACATAATAAAATAAAAATATACGAAATACTTCGTAATACTAAATTATTGTCAGAAAACTATCAAACCGTATCAATCTGTTTACCGTGACATTATAGTTTCGTATACGTGCATATACAGAAATAAATATAAATAATACACAATTTTATTATGTGTAATATACATATTTTATGTAAGAATGTACATATGTAGCTATTTCCCTTTTTGAATGATGCACAAATATAGAATTATACTTACAATACGAAATTATTACAACGAATTGAGTAAGAATTTTATCTTGATACACAGTAAATAATAAAATTTTATTTTAAAATCGCAATAAGTACTTAATAGCAAAAAATGCTATTGTTTTACAAAATAATGTTTTTTAAGTTTTATTAGTTTTTAGATATGTGTGCTAGGTTTCGTACTATGATGATGTATTAAAACCGAGGTCGATGGTCGCTTAATAAGTCAGTAGTGGGTTTGATAAGAGATGTCGCCCAAATTGTAGGAGCAAATGTATTTTTGACTTTTACCATTTTATTTACTTACACACAGAACGTTTCAAGCAGGCATATCTAAGGGAGCATGCTTAGCAGCTTTCGATAGCGAATAAGGTTGAACTGGACAAAACTGAATTTCATTTGCTGATGGTAAAACACTACTTTCTCCATCGAATCAAACATTAAGGAAACTGAAGAAAAAAGCTAAAACAGTATTAAGTGGCTCTGCCTCGTCGCATGGTAAGGTTCACAAGTTGTTCACCGAAATGCGTTGTGGTCATAAAAACACGAACTATAAGATGCCGAGATGTTCCAATGAATATCGCAACCGAAGGGATAGACAATAAAATACATAATGTAGTTGACTAAAACCAAAATCGCACGACCATTTCAATAGTATGTTGTGAAAGCGCAATCTAAATGAGTTTTTACTCTGTTGCAACGCAATAATTCGCAAATGAGAGATCAGCCAAAACGGTAGGTTTCTCTTAGCGAACGTGCTCTAAGGAAGATAAATATGGGTTCATTAGCCGGAAAGGCCATGGTGCCAAATTTTGGGATTCACATAACATAATATCTTTATCAACTATCACAATTTGGCGAAGAAAACATTTAGCGTCTCTTCCATCGTAAGGCACTAGCTCCAGACATGAAGAAATATTCTGGGTCATTGCTGAAACAAACACCTATTCAACAAACTTTGAAAACCCATATTTCTTTGTAAAGTTTAATGAAATTGGAAAGGCATTGAGCAAAGTGTTTCGCCCGAATTGTATGTGTTTGGTTGCTTGTCATTATTACTACAGCAATACATAGTTTCATCTGCTGTATTTAAATTATTACAAAAAAAAAAAAAAATTGTTCGATTCTACAAAAAACTATCATAATCTTTGAACATGTTTTTAAGTTGATATACATACTTTCATTAAAAAAACTCCAATTTTATAATTTTTGTCGAACGGATTTCATATTGTCGGACGGAAAAATAAAAATTTGGGTTTTTTGAATGTAATTATATCAATTTTTATAAAATGTTTGAAGAATATGATAGTTTTTGTAGAAATGAACTATTTTCAATAATTTTCGTTGGATTTAAAATCACAAAATTGCGGTCATGTGATTTTTCCAAATTTCAAGTTGATTTGTTTGATCTTTTGATCTTTTTTATTTGAGCTTCTTGGTACTTCGTCTGACATTTCACTAATTGGAATAATTGGAATAATACCATTGGGATTATATCTATTTTGTGCATTAAAGGTTTATTTACTGAAGATGGCGTTACCACTCTTATAAACCAAAATAGTTGTATCAGAATCTCGTCTACTAATAATCATACAAATATGCTGTACATATCCAACAGATGCCACCAAGAATGTTGAGAGAAATATACTATGATTGAACATATTCGGTCACAACACCTTATGTATCCATATCAGTCGAAAACTCATAGAGTTTGGTAATTAAAATGGCCGCCAGCCTTGAAGACCGATTCAGTTTTGTTCTGTTGTTTTTGCTTAGGGAATACATTTGTCTACACGATTGTTTTTCCTTTCGGTAGCAAATCGTCTTCAAAAAATAAATTATTTCAATAGAACATTTTTTTGTAACGAGCTGGATCTGTCTGCCATCGCTTCTCCTTCATATAGCGACTGGATGTGTGCTGGTTTGATTATTCTTGAGATACTATTTTTATCACGGCTTTTACGTTCCGTAAACTTTTCCTTTTCGAGGTATTTTAAAAGTTAACAAATTTGTGCGTTTACTTTTTAAAGGTAAGTGCCCAATTTACCCAAAAGCACAATTTTCTATCTTTATTCAAAAGTCCGTATTGTTTGAAATCTGGAATAGTAAGGTGGTTACAAAATGGCCTCCGAAGCGTTTTTTTTCTCGACATGTTTTAACCAGCAGGCCTTGACTACACGGTAGTGTTCGTCTCGTTTCGCGTTGTTTACTTGTTCAAACTGTCCTCTATACTCTACAGCATTGGTTTTATGCTAACCTGTTTAGGCTTGAAATATCTTTTTACACTGTTGTGTTTGCTCCACTTTTGAATTTTTAAACGTTAGAATTTAGAAGGAACTAAAAATTAAAAAAAAAAAAAAAAATTCGTCTAGTTTTTGAGAGTTGATTATTCAATTTACCTCGGATCACTTATTTTGTACCTTTATTCATTAAATTTAATCGGGCTCTTTAGAGTTCGATCGACACCTTAAATTCGCCTAGCCGGCCTTGACGCCTTATTTACGCTAATTGAACTTCTTTGTCTACAAGTTAGTATATTTTGCGTTTTGTTACCTGTATTTGTTCAAAAGTTTTAAGCGACTAGTTTATAATATTTTTTATAATTACACTAAAAAAAAAACGATTGCTAATTTTCATTTTTTATATGCCAATCGGCCTGTGACAGGTGGCAAATTTTATTCTAAAAGAGTTTTTCGGATGTCCTTCGTTAAAAGGTTAGTGTAGTTCTTGCAGCTACTATCATTCTTTATACTATCATTGTTTACCTTCTTGTTTTGCAACTAATTGGCTCATTATTTTCAGTGTTTATTAACATCTCACAAAAATTCGAGTACAGTGAAATATTTTATATTGAACAATGACAGTTTTAGATAATGAAGTTTCCCAAGGGATTTTCATTCACTAAAATAGAATTTTTTTTTATATGAAAATGCACTATGGCTAGATGAGTTAAAAGCAAGTAAAATAAGAAAATTTTACATAAAAATTTCTCCGGTCCGTTTGCATTCGTTTGAAGAAAAATTAAACACCCCACTTTCTTTCCTCTTCAAAATATACAGCTTTGTCTATAAAACATTTTTCTAACTCCATATTCGAATTTTCTTATTATAGAAATATTGAGGAAACATAGACATTAAAATTGAAAATTCCTAACTGGTTATAAAAATTATTGTGTTTATCAGTTATTCTAAAGGAGTCTCAGAGTAGATCCATTGATTCTCCATATATTTTAACTTTGAACTAAGTAGATTTGTATTATTTTTGCTCCGGTTTGGTAAACTAAGTCGTGATATTTTAACAATCCAATCTTTGAAATATTTTAAATTTTTTAGCTAAATCGTGCCTTGAGATCTGATGATCTGAACCGTAGACATTTTTTTCGTGGAATACTGAAGAGATGATATCAAATCACTATTTGTGAAATGCTTAAATTTTAATTTCTTAAACAGATCAGTCCGTCATCAGTACCAACTGGATCTATAACGGCCGTTCACTATATTAACGAAACATTGGAAGAAGAAGTTGTTGCCTACTTACCATTTAGAGACGGTATTTTTATGCTAATACAAGACATCATATTGCCAGAGCAATGAATGAATACTTGACGGACGTAAATATTTCGAAGATGACATGGCCAGAAAGGAGTCCCCAACATTTTTTTTGTTGGTTAATTAAAATTTTGTTGTTGTGTTTATGTTTGTGAACATTTAAATAAAATTTTTAAAATTTGTCTATATTTGGTTTTTATTTAAAAATTCGTAAAACCTCAGCCACATATTTAGAAAGAGTTGAGTGGTTTTAGTTTCATGTTTCCAGCTAGTGTGGCTTAAAAGATATTCGCATCAAAAAAAAAAAATTTTTTTTTTAGGGTCGCCCGGTATACTATATAAGTGAACCTAATTTCTTCAACTTCTGTGCAGTTATAAATTTACTATTTGTGGTTTTTAATGGACGTAAAAACAAGAATAATATTGTTGCTTTAATCCGCTAAAACAACGTCATGATGAAACTAGGAAGTTTCCTAGGTCCAACAATTATTTATGAATTGGTTTAAACTCAACCGACAAGTTACCCTCAAGATGCGTACAGGCTCCAATTCTGGTGAAAAAATGTACACCACGAAGTTAGCTAAATAGTATAGTTTTTAGTTAAAATTGGTTACCCTGGGTAAAATTTTTTCTTTAATCGAAATCGACATAAAGTTTATTTTGTTGACCAACATTTAATTCGAATTATTTTTGGTTTTTTGTCCCAAGTAAATAGCCAATTTGATTTAATTGGCAAAAAGCCAACCTTTCGAAATAAAATATAAATTTAATATGTATTATGACTCTGGTGGCAGGTATCATAACCAAGAATTAGAATTATGTTTTAATAAACCCAATTTTATTTTGGGTTAATGTTATTCTTGCGGGGATTTATCCTGTGCAATTGTTGTTGTAAATATGTCAAGGAAATATGCCAATAATAATATTTGGAATATAGATTTGTTTCTGTAGACTAAGAATACTTGATTTTCAAAATTTTCGGTTTTCATTTTAATATTTACTCAGTTTCTCAAGTATTCTTCACTAAAATTTTGATTATTTCTTATTATCGTAGAAATTAGTGTAAAGACTTTAGTCTGTTTCGTGCCAGACGAGGGCAGGTGCAAATAAGATGAAGTACTGTCTCTTCTTCCTCTTCGTCCTCGCAACTGCGACAGTAGTCATGTGAGAAGACACCAAGTCTACTCGCATGCCTCCCTATGAGACAGTGCCCCGTAATCACTCCAACAACTATACTGATCTGACTTCGCTGAAGTGAGATCAGCTGTTTGGATCTCGCCAAGTCCAACTTTGGCCAGACCTGCCGAGTTATTACGCAAGAAGTCATACTTGACCATCTTGCTTGCTAGCTTCTTCCTGAAGCAGCAGTTTGCATACCACAAGAGGAATTTCAATATCCTTTCTGCTTTCTGAGAAGTGGTCCGTTGTACCACGTTGAGCCAGGTCATCGACGTTTATATTCTCTGTACTTATGAAATGTCCTGGCACCCATAAAATGTGGATGTTGAACTGATCTGCCATCTCGTTAAGAGATGAGAGACAGTTCTGGACTACTTTTGACGTGAGGAGGTGTGATTGAAGCGCTTTACTGGCAGCCTGATTGTCCGTATATATGCGAATATCACAAACTGATATTACATTATACCTCAACCAGTCTACGACTTCCTTTATGGTAGTTACTTCAGCTTGAAAAATGCTGCAGTAGTCGGGGAGACGGAAGGAGAGATTTAACAGAAGTACCTTTAACAGAACACTCCAGCCCCGACTCCCGTTTTGAACCATCAGTGAAGAAGTTTATAACTCCTGGTTCCAAAACAGCACTCATCATCCAGTCCTCCTTGATGGGATCCTAGTCGGGAACTTTGTGTCAAAAGATAGTGACGGGACAGTATAGTCGGTGGTCTTGGGAATTTGTTTGTTGCACTAAATAGATGAGTGCCCTGTATGTTGCAGGTCCACATTAAGATGGATTTCAGCCGTATGGCAGTACAAGCTGCCAACTGTTTCACCAAGGTATCTAGAGGAGTCAAAAAAAGCAGAGTCTCTAGTGCCTGAGTGGATGTACTCCTCAGTGCACCACTGATCCACAGATAGATCGTTCTCTGAACTTTTGTCAACAGCTTTTGTTGAAAGTTTTGTCCAGAGCAGGCCACCAGACTATTACCCCATATAAGATTATTGGTTTGACTACTGCGGTATAAAGCCAATGTTCGATGCGGGGCTCCAGCTGCCATCCTTTCCCAAATACATTTTTGCAAGAGTATAGCGCTACCGTAGTTTTCTTTACCCTTTCCAGAATATTGGGTTTCCAATATAATTTGCTATCCAAAACGAGACCCAGAAACTTCGCTTCAACTGTAAAAGTCAAGCTGAACCCATTTAAAGTGGGAGGATCGATGTGAGGAAGCTTATATTTCCTAGAGAAGGGAACCAATTCGGTTTTGTGTGGGCTCACATTCAACCCACAGCCATTGGCCCATAATGAAAGAGTGCCCAGGGCATTTTGCATAAGCTCACTAAGGGTGCCGCGATATTTACCACGGACACCAATAGCAATATCATCCGCATAGGCAACCACCTTGAAGCCACTGTCCTCCAGTCTCAGCAACAGGTCATTTATGACCAAGTTCCAAAATAGGGGGGACAGTATGCCACTCTGTGGCGTACCTCTGATTTGCAAATCTTCTGACGGAGGATACCCCGGAACTGGCATTTATGATCCTGCCTCTTAGCATCTGATCTATCCAGTCCTTGAGTGATTCATCCACTCCCAGATCTGTAAGTGCCCGAGTTATAGCTCCCGGAAGCACATTGGCAAAGGCCCCCTCAATATCCAAGAAGGTTACCATTGCGTAGTCTCTATATTCGAAAAAAATTTCTAGGAAAAATACAAGAGAATGAAGAGCAGTCTCTACAGATTTCCCTTGCAATAGGCATGTTGAGATTTGGACAGCTTTTCCGACACAATCGTGCCTCTAATATGAGCTTCTATTTGTATTTCCAGTGTTTTAAAAAGGAAGGAAGACAAGCTAATCGGTCTAAGGTCTTTGGGATTGCAGTGTGAGCGTTTTCCCGCCTTAGGTATGAAAACAACCTTCACTTCTGTCCATTTACTAGGAATGTGACATAGTTCTAGGCTACCTTTGAAAATTATCTCTAACCAGGAAATTGCTAGATCCGTAGTTTGTTGAAAATCCGCAGGGATAATACCATCTAGTCCAGGCGACTTATATGGTTTAAAACTGTTTATCGCCCACATTATCTTTTTTCTGCTAATAATTTGGCCTATGAGGCTACTTGCCCTTTTACCTACTGAAATTAGTGTTAAGCGTAATTATTTTCCAGTCATACCTGTGTGTGCTGCCACGATTCGTGCGTTTCTTGTTCGTGCTGTTAATGAGATCTTATTCACTTATGATCTTCAGTGAAAAAACACAACCCACAACTTATAGGTTTGTAGCTTTTTAAGGGTTGTTTATCTTATCATCTCTTCAACTGAAGAGTATTTCTTTTAACACGGACATAAAAACGCAATAACTTCAATGTTTTCTTCAAAACGTGCTAAAGCGCCTCACCACTATCTTGCTATGTACTGTTCGTGTAATAATAGATTTTGTCTGTGACAACAATAAAGAATCATTTTTAACATTCAAGTATCAGACTTTCACGTTTCCCTTTGAGCCAATTGTTGCGGTGACGCAGTGAGCAATCTCAATTCTCTTGCTTCCATCCCAATTTCAAACGCTGCATTCGGTTGAAGAGAGCCAGATATTGCCCAAATATTTCATAGTGATTTAAGTAAAAACTGAAAATAGACATTAAAAATTGAATTGAATGCCATGAATCTTACTTAAAATTTAAAAAATTTGTTTATCTCATTTAAAACAGAAGCAAACTAAATTTCCAAAATTATTCATACCCGTTTAGGCAACCAATTACAAATGCTTTTATTATTTAAAATTTTTTTTGTGAAATAATTCCAAAGGTCTCCAAACAGGTAAAAATCTATACTCTGAGGTGAAAAACTTAATAAATTCCAATTTTGGCAAATCGGAGAATTTTTGATTTAAAACATTCAAAAATTGGCAGTAAAGGAAAAAATTTCTTTAAAAGTGAAGCTTTAATATTGGAGTTTTTATAGCTGCAAAGTACCACTTCTCTTTTGATCAATCTTAGCAGAATTATGATTTAACACGCAACAGTAATCACTCTACTAATTGCCAAAGTAAAGATGGCAGAACTGTTAGTATTATAGATTGATAAAAGCAATATTTGGATCATTTATTTTGAAAGTGGTGTAAGTTCATTTTTCACAAAAATTAAGTTAATGATAACAATAGAGATACATTAGTGTGATCTTTTTATCGGTAAAAAATTTTTAGGTAATATAACAAAAATTAAATCCCTAATTCTTATGCAAATTTTAACAAAATATGGACTTACACCACTTTCAAAATAAACGGTCCATTTATTGTCACCTTATCACTACCACATTTCACTGTATAATATTATGATTTGACAGTAGGTTTTTAGTTTTATTATTTTATGACCCACGTCCAACATACATAGGTACATGTTATATAGACCGCAATTAACAATCAAATCCTACAAATTATTTAGACTACCTATACTATTGTAATTTCAAAATTTATTTTGGTAAATTTTATTTTCGTCCTATATTATTGGTTAGTTTAAGTGAACTGTCCAAGGGTTTTCCGCACTCAGTGCCACTCTTCAGCTTATAGTGTTTACCCATAATTTGACAAACGCCCTCAAAACGTGCAGATACAATCGTGATATTTTGACCTGTCACCACCGTCTAAAGCAATCATTCTACCACTGAGAGCGACAAACTTCATTTTTAAAGTACTACGATGTTTAATTCATCAGAATATTAATTACCGTTACATATTTAATACTCTCCTTAAACATTATTATGTACACATTTACATATACGACTACATATAACAAAATGTTCAATTAAAATGTTATCTCATCAATATTATTGCTTTATACTCGTAATTAGTACCTAATATCGTTTTGCATATACTCATATATGGTATAGATATACAACGTTACCGTATTTACAGAAAATCATAAAATAGCAATCCTTAAATATCTTAATTACTGCAGTTATGGAAAAATAAAATAACTTATGTTTGAAAATTAATTAAAATTAAAATGGTGTTGCCAGTTCTGTTATACATATGTTCAGGTATATTTACTAGATCGTGTGGTGGAATCATGAAATGGTACACCTTGTATAAATAATCTATCAATAATACAGATTAAGGCTGCAGAGGATATACATTTTTTAAACTAGAATGTATACAGTGTTGTATACAGTTGAACCCCCTTGTTAGGTATACCAATTCAAATGCAGTCGGGATATTTAGAGAAGGCGAATCAGAGTGATGTCCATACTAGATTTTTGTTACGTTCATCACACAAATTTCGAGAAAAAACAAACAGATCATATAAATTACTCATGATGCTCTTTAATCCAATTACATTGCAAAACACTTTGTATTTAAGTATAGGACATTTAGAAACACCAAAAATAATTACTAGAGTAAAATGTATAATTATAATACAGAGTGTGAATGTTCTGAAAGTTACGATACGAATTATTTTGAAGTTTTTTTGCTCAAATTGGAATGGAGAAACATCGAAGAAAAGTAATTTTGTTTGGCGATGGACAAATATAATTGAAAAAAAACAAAAAACAAAAAAAAAATGGTTTAGAAAACAACGAAATAAATAGAATTCAATAAAAATAATTGTAATTAAGCCAAATTGGAAATACACAGGCATGTATTTAATTGTCAATAAATTGTTTTGGTTTTAAATTATGTAATAGCTATTGCCTTTTGAGTCTGTGGGGGCCATTTTAATAAAGGTTTGCACCTAAAAATGTGTCTTAGTGGAGAATCTATAACTATAGTCATCTGGTTGTATAACTATGGTCATCTTCTAGCATGTCGAAGTTTCTGATACAATTTTTGGAGAGTCAGTTAAGCAAAAATAATAATTTTTACACAATTTTCATAGTTGTATCGTTTCTTCCTAGATTTTTAAATAGTTAATAGATTTGAATCTTGCACTCTACTGAAAAACTTCTTTTTTTTCGCCTTCCGATAAAACTGATAATTTATCGTATTCCTCTACAGCCCCAGATACTGATTTAATTATTCTTATTTTTCCAATTGGCTCTAACATATTTGGGCTTATATTCAAAATAAGTATAACATTTGTGTCGTGATGCGACATGGTCGCACTGCATGATACTTAAAATGCTGGAGATGGATAGATAGAGGTTTCCATTTTCAATGTCCGGATTTTAAAATAGTATAAAAAACAAACTGAGTGGAATTTCTACAATATTTTTATTGTCAGTGAAAGCACTATCGAGGCAATTAGTACATAACAGAAAATAACATCGTTCAAATGGCCTCCACGGCGTGATACTAATACTAGTAATAAACCTAATTCATTACATTGTAGATTATGTTCCAATAAAGGTTGTTAAAATGCGAAAGTTTTGTGGCGATGGATGTTGCAAAGTGCTTAGAATATTTTAAGGAGGATAGACGCTGTTACAATTGTTTAAGTCAAAACCATTTAGTATCTATTTGCGCAGTATTGCACGCTGTAAAAAGTTTAGGAGGAATCATCATCCCATTAGTACACATAACGAATGTAATTCAAGAAGCCAATACATCATGTGCCATTCTCACTGGATGCAATTCAGGTGCTACAGTTAAAGACCAACCAGTTATTGCACAAATTAGCATTTACAAGTTCAATGCAAAATTTATGCAAAGATAATAACGAAGCAAAGAGATTTCAAAAAACTTAATTATACTTCTGGACTCTGGATCGCGGCTAAATTTTATACAAACGAAAAACTTCACAGCTGCCTAATTGCAATTTGCCTCTACCACAATTGGAATCACTAAGGTCGATAAAGCTTGCGGACCCAACATTTTACAAGCCAAGTAAAAATAACATTTTGTTGGAAACAGGGTGTTTTTTTCGATTTTATAGTGTGATCAGATGAGATCAATAATCCGTAATTAATTCTTCATGACCCGGTGTTTGATTATGTTGTCGCTGGCAATTGCTTCGGTCGATGCTGAAGAAGATTTCAAATGAATGAATTTTTGACCCGATTCAGGGAGACTGGGTCAATTTTACTTATTATTTGCCGCACCACGGAATATTGAATTGTGTTACATTTGCCGATTTATTGATAATATGCGAAAGTCTAAAGAATTGCGAGAGAACTCCTGAACTCAAGCAGGTTGCTTTCACTAACGGCATTTTTGGATGTATATGGATTACTACGAGTTGCTGGTGCATTTCAGCACAGTAGTTTGTTTTACGACACAAAACATCCCATTATAATGCATCGTAACTCAAAAATTACGAAGAAAATATTATCCCGATGCTGGGGCAAATTTTCTTGAGATCGAAGGTATTCTCAACAGTCGATCACTTTGTGCTAACACTGAACCAGACGTATAACTATTGATACAGTCGCATTTCTTATTTGGATACGTCCATTTGAATTTCTCTGCAGAAGGCATTACTGGATTACAATTATTTCACTTTAAGAGATGGCATATATTGCAGCGTTTATCACATAGTTTTTGGAAAGGTTGGCAGTTGGAGTACTTAACTGCATTAAGCCAGCGTCGCAAATGGAATAAAATTTCGCAGCCAGTAGCAATTGATTGAATTAAAACCAAACAAGGAGAAGTTAAGCGAGCAGTAATCACTTCTTTTCATATGAAAATTCTTATACACATTTTAGTAAATAGCAGAAAAAACGTTTACCAAAGTTATATTTAGTTTAATGTGCGATATTATCAAGCTTGTGCTGTCATCTATGGTACGTTTATTGACTCAGTAATAGCAAAATGTTTACTAAGCTTTTATTTCAATTTGATCAGAATGCTGTTGTTTCGAAAATTTTATAAATTTTGGTTTGAATAAATCGATTACAGCAAAGAAATGAGAACGATTTTCTTAAACGATGTAAACACCGTGATCAAAAACTTTTAAGACTTTTTAAATAAAACACAAACGTCTTATTATTCTTTCGAATTTATTTCATTTCCTTCAAAATAATCTCCTTTGGATATAATAACCATACGCCAACGTTTTTTCCAATTTCCAATCCGAAATGACCTTCGAAACCTTCTTCAATTCGGCTTGTATCTCTTCAATTGAATCAAAACGATGTACCCGGTGCGGTTTTTTGAGTTTCGGGAATAGCCAAAAGTCAGATTGAGCTATAAAGCATGCGAATAGATCGAATTTTTGGCCAAATATTCACTTATCTCTGTCAAAAGACGATTTTTGAGATTTGATTCATCAAATGCTTGGCTTCCTTGACGTGGTATTCATCGGTAGAAGTCGAAGGACGGCAAAGACGTTCTCACGTATCTAATTAACTTCTAAAGATATTGACATGAAATTTCACACAGATGTCTGTTAAGGTGCTACCAACGTAAGAAAAAACTACTCGTTTTGATATAAGGCCACGCGATTTAAATGGAAAAGTTTTACTACTTTTTGATCACAGTAGTATCAAAGCTTCCTATATATAAAAGTCATAAGTATCAGACCCATTTTAAAAGAAGCTTATTTAAGGGGGATACATTCTACGATTTTTTATAAGAACCTCTGTAAAATTGAAATTTTTTTTTAAAAATATTCGTAACGTAAAATATTGTTACGAACTGAGCTTCTTAGTAATTTAATACTGCTCCCGAAATTTCCTTTATTGTGTGTCATAAATCATATTAATTCTTGGTTATTCTGTTTATGACACATAATCATCTGGAAATATTATTTTATGGCTTGTCATAATCATCATCATTCATCATCGTCGACGGGCGGTGTTGGAATGTAGTTTTATCGTTATTCATTTATTCTTGAATCACTAAACCACGCCTTACTTTGTACGCTACATCTCGGACGTTCTTGTTTTTACTAGATTATTAATGAATTTGAGCGTTGGTATATAAACATCGACCTTCATGTTTATACCACGTACCAACCGTTCTAGCTATCGCTGTTCACAACGTGGACCTGCTGTACGATGGCCATAATCGTCACAATATTTTTAGATTTATATTTAAATCAAAGCTTTGAGCATAACATATTTAAAAAATTATAATTAAAACAAAATTTCACGAATTTAATTTTTCTTTGTGTGACTGTGTGGAAAAGGCAGTATAAACTTATAAAAACGAAATCAATAAATAAGATCTTGTTTTGTAAAATAAATACGTAATTTAGTACTCATGTTTCGTTATAGATGGGGATTTAAAATTAAAAATTTATATTAAAATTACAACTTTAATTTTATTGTACACAAAGTATGCTCAAACTTTGTATGGTTTTAATATTTAAATAAAATCTACCTAATAAAATTTTACGAAACTAATTGTTTTCAATAGAATTTTTTAACGGTTTCCCTATAAGTCATTTATTTAAAACGCTTGGAAAATTAGTGACATCTGCAGTTTACCACAAAAATTTCATATTTCGTTTACTATTCCTCTACGAATGAGTTACAAAAATCAATAATTCGTTGGATTTCTTTTCCTCGGATTTATTCTGCTTAGTAGTAATCATTGAAAAAACCAAGTTCAGTAATTTGGATACAATTTTTCATAAACAACGAAGATTTAAGTGCGTTCAGATTAAATATTTCGAAAAGAAACAACACATTTAGCTGCATTTCTTGACGTTTGATCTGATCCAGATAAGATCATGTCTCATGAAACGACACCAAAATGCTTAAAACAAACAAACACCAAATTTCAATCTTCTGTCTCGTTTCGATTTGAATCTGCCTCTTCATACTCGTACTGCATTCATCATATTCTTTGTCGCTTTACAAAATATTGTTCAACAACTTTTAGGTCACCATTTGTGATCCAAAATGAATATTGGATTAAATGTTGTTGTTGCTTCACATGTAAATTTTGATCTGATCCGGATCACTAAGCGTCAAGAAATGCAGTTTTAATAATATTGTTCTGCTGAAATTTCAATTTTTTTTTTCTATTTATGTATTACCACCGTCTGAATTCGAACTAAAGAACGATACTTACATTTTGATTTTTTAAACGTATTTTAGTAGTCAAAGTTACAAGCAGGTGTCACTATTGGATAATAATAGGGTTTTTAGTAAAATATTAATTAAATGTCTATAAACAACATTTTATTAATTGATCTGACAGATCATTTATTTATCAATTCTTCTTCTTGAGAGCTTAGTAATCATTTTTGCACGATTTTTCATTTAACAAAAATGAAAGTAAAAAATACAACTTTTCATATGGTTTCTAGGAAAAAACCATTAAGTTCGAATTTGATGCTTGTGGCTTATATATCCAGGTGCTTTGATGGTATTAAGTTGAACTTTTAAAATGTATAATAACATCTCAATGATTAAAATTATTTCATGCGTTTTATATGAAAAGTTTAATATTTTGCAATTTTGCGAAACTTATAATGCAAATTTCTTACGAATTTTTAGTTTTTTATTTTTGTCTTAATTTTGAAAACATTTTGTATTTAATAGTTTTTCTGTAAACCTTATACTTTTTGAGATATTTGCAAAATAAATTTTCAGACCAACTTCCGGTTGGCCGATTCGCACTAAAATTCACTGGTAGCTCACAATTTATGAAAAAGTGATTAAAAACACCACTTTGAGACCCACTCGTCTTTCGGACTCAGAAAACCTCAAAACAGATACAGTCCGAACCAAAATTATTTGTACCTGCTAAATTTTTGATGCAACGTAACGCAAAAGGCTTTTAAAATTATACAATTAATAAACTTTTTGAAAACATTAATTTTAATTCAATAAATTTAATTACCCTGCTTTACATTTCTTTAAAAAAATTTTTTAAAATGTTAGTTCTAGGAGAAGCTACTATTAATTTTATTTTTGCCAAAATTATTTGTACCCACAAATTTGTTCTCAATATTATTTGGGCAATATGGAAAAAATCAAAATAAAACAGTAATTCAAATAGATTTAAGATTATTTTTTTGCTAGTTAAATAATGATACAGTCACTCATATTTTGTATGCAGATGGTCAGTTTTAGTTTATCCTCTATAAGATCTAGCAAGTGGTTAAAAAATTTGTTGTTACCATCACCTGGAATCTTATCCCGCTTAGTTTTCTGGGCACCCTGCTACAAATTTTTGGTATTTTTAGATCATGAATGTCTTACACTTTAATTTAAACCTTCGCAAGTTTAAATCGAAAACCTGCCCTGGCCAAGACGAATAATTATATTCAAGATTTTTGGATAATATCGTGGCAATGACTCTTCTTATGTATCGGAGCATTATTGTGCTAACGAGCAATTTGAAGACTAACTAGTTTTTAATCAACCAGGAATGTTACTTCCTGGAATAAACCGAAATTGAACTATGGCATTGAACAGTTATAGTTTATAGAGCATACAGACAAATGGAATATAATCTACGGTCAGGAAATGAAACGTGAAGGGCATCATAAGATAAGCCCTTTGATCTACGGAGAACTGTTTTATGTCCAAATTAGTACACTTTTGTCATAATTTGATAATATTAGAAATATTTTTATTATTACATTAACATCGAGCATCAATTAGTGTGGATACTGCCTCGCTTAATTTTCTCTCGGCAGTAAATAAAAGGTTACACAGCTTTACAAACTAAACTATTGAAGAAGAATGTTGTATTTTGGTTTATTTGGTTAAGTAACACTCCTGGTTGATGATAAGCTAGTCGGTTCACAATTTGCTCTTCAGTACAATAAGGCTCCGATACATAAGAAAAGTCATTGCCACGAAATTATACAAAAGTCTTGAATCTAATTATTTATCTTGGCCAGGGCAGGGTTGCGATTTAAACTTACGGAGGTTTAAATTAAAGTGTAAGATATTTATGATCTAATAATACCAAACATTTGTAGCAGGGTGCCCAGAAAACTAAGCGGGATAAGATTCTAGGTGATGTTAACAACAAATTTTTAAACCACTTACTAGATCTTATAGAGGCTAAACTAAAACTGGCCATCTGCGTAGAAAATATGAGTGACTATATCATTATTTAATTAGCAAAAAATAATCTTAAAATTTATTTGATTTACTGTTTTATTTTGATTTTTTCCATATTGCCCAAATAATATTGAGAACAAATTTGTGGGTACAAATAATTTTGGCAAAAATAAAATTAATAGTAACTTCTCCTAGAACTAACATTTTAAAAAATTTTGATAGAAATGTAAAGCAGGGTAATTAAATTTATTGAATTAAAATTAATGTTTTCAAAAAGTTTATTATGTATATTAATTTTAAAGTTATTTGCGTTACATTCATCAAAAATTTAGTAGGTACAAATAATTTTGGTTCGGACTGTATATCTCCAAAATTTTCATGATGACTATGCTTTATTTTACTAATTTTCGTTTTTTTATTTTTATTAATGAAAATGGAGGGAAAGTAGATACATATTTAAAAATTGTGTTATATCCTCTATTTTGTGGAACCGACAATGATAGTGTTTACCAATATAGATGAAAGTCTTGGTTGTCTAGTTATGGTAGCATTGCATTATGGCCTTGTAAAATCAAGGCTGGTTTGGTTTTGCTTGCTCTTCTGATAAAGTTACTACTTCTAGTTTTTGCTTGTACGTCAGGAAAACCAAACGTGATGTAAAATTAAAATTTGCCCCAGGTTTTTTTAAAGTATGTTTCGTTTAGTAAAATGTATTTACAAGAAAATACCCAATCGTGACCAATTTTTTCTTGCCACCACCGCGAGTCAAACCCCTGATCCCTAGTTTCAAAACATATTCTCTACTCTCTGTGCCATCGAGGGCGTTAAATTGGGTAAATCTGGCCGTTTTCACGAAAAATGAATTAATATTGAGTTCCATAAAGTTACAATTAAACGAAGCGAATTTTTTTTTTATTTTGTCAAGCATCAAAAATAGATCGATTACAGTGGTTTGTTTAATTGTTATGGCTATTTTAAATAAAAATTATTCTATTTCCTTTATTACATTTTTAATCCATCAGAACAGTATTTAAGTAAAGCAAATATTTAACATCAATACCAATCAAATGATTATTGATCTAATTCCCATTTCATTCACATTATACCTACATATATACTTATACTGTAAAATAGTAATAATTATCAATCATATTATTATTAATATTGTACAAACTATCATTAATATCATTACCATATTATACCTGCTATTATACGATTAGAGACTAGAGAAAATATCGTAAACTTTTTTTTGTTTTCAACAATTTATTCAATTTAATTTCATTAAAAGCCAATTTATAAAATGATATCAAAAGAGAAAAAAAAAAATTAAAAATTATTACTATGGAACTCTCTGAATACATATAATACATATAAATATGTATATAAATTGTTCGTACCACATTTTTCAATCAAACTAGTTATAAATCATTTTTTTTATAATTTATTGAATTTTTTTTATGTATTAACAATAATTGAGTAGAACTACATACTGCAGACCATACGCTTGGAAATTGATAAACAAAGCTACGTGTATGTAATTTGAAAATTGTATAATATGTACGTACCATTCATTTGTCGTACCAATAATTTGCGCTGTTATGTCAGTAGTTTTTATTCCCATTATCATGATGTGGTACAGGACCACGGTCATTGAACTCGATCGTCCATTTTCATGCTGCGTATACTAAGCATAATACAAGTGTAGTGGTTCAAACAAAATATTCATAAAAAAAGGAAATGTTTAATTCAATTATGCTGGATAAAAATGCAAATTCGGTAAAGCGATTATGAGAGGGAAAATTCAGAGAGTCTTAACAATAATTGAAATAAAATGAAAAGTTTAAAGTTTCTGAACTAAAAACAAACAAAAAATGTATTTATTAAGTTTATTTTCCGAGTTTTAATTGCAAATTTTAATATTTAATTTTTTATATTTATCCATCAAACTTTAATAGAAAAACAAAAATGTTATAAACCGTATTGATTATTTAAATAAAAGTTTTTTGTTTTATTTGCATGATTTAATGTTGTAGTAAAGGTATATCAGTATGACTCAGTTTAAAAATGCAATATATAAAATATAATAAAATGTACAAAATTCATTTTTCTAAAGGATTGATACAAATTTCCTACGACAATAATAATTTGAGATCGTTCGTAAGTATATTGTTTGCCCAATGAATTAATGACGAGCCCAGGAGGTAGTAAATTTTAACGACAATACAATAATAAAAAAAAAAAAAAATTCCAATTGATTTTTTTTACCGGTAATATTTAATGCAAAAATAAACTTCCTAACTTGTTCTTCATTTGTGTGTTTATACAATTTATAAACTCGTACATAGTAAAAAAGTATAATGGAAAATAATCTATTATTAATTTAAATTTAAATATTTAATGAAAATTAAAACTATTGAAAATAAAAAAAAACGAAATCCGAATTATTTATTGATAGAACTATTACATTGAACTACAATATAATTTGTATTTAATTTAATTATGATTCTTCTACTGCAATAAATTACGGTTTAGGTTTGAGAAACTCAAACTCTTTCTAAATTTGCAAATAACAATATCTAATGCAAATACTTAGTTTATAAAATTTAAATAAATCTGAATCATTCTGAAATCAAATTTAATTTAATATACAGGGTGCGGCATATGTTCGTTGACTCCAAAAAATTAAAAAAATACACATGGCCGTTAAACTTATCAAGACATATTTTATTGACATTTAAAACATAAATAATTAAAATTACAAAATTAAAGAAATTATTCAAAATGATCGCCTTTAGCCTTAATGCAAGCCTTTAATCTGCGTGGGAAATCATTTATTGCAGAACGTATGATCTCTTGAGGAATTTTGTTCCATTCAGCTAGCAAGCACTTTTTTAGAGACTCCACGTTTAAGTAATTTTTGCTGTTGACCTTTGCCTCTAGAATGCTCCATATGGTGTAGTCCATTGGGTTAAGATCTGGCGACGCAGATTGCCATTCATCGGAAGTAATGAAATCAGGAAAATTTATTTTGCACCACTGCTGAACAATTTTTGCCTTATGTGACAGCGCTGAGTCCTGCTGAAATATCCAAAAACCTTTTGGAAATTGTTTTTCTGCCCAAGGTTTAACAGTGTTTTTTAAAACGTTGTGAAGGTAGACTTTGGCATTTATTTTAACCCCTTTTTCAATGAATATCAAGGGGGTTCGTCCACATGTAGTTACTCCGGCCCAAACCATAACTCCAGGAGCGCCTTGACGTCGAGTAATTTTTTTTAGACTTTCCTGTCGCTTAGCTTCCCACACACGGTTATTTTGGCGATTCAATATTTGCTCGACACTAAAAAGTTTCTCATCAGTAAAAACAATTTGTTCGTGCTTGTTGTTTGCGAGTCGAGTTTTTAGTCGTCGGCATCGAACTAGTCTATTTTTCTTCTGTGTCGTAGATAAAAATTGTCCCGTCGTTTTTTTATATATCCCTCTTAAGTAAGATCGGAGAAATAATTCTCGTTCATAGAAGATAATGCCAGTTCACACACTAAAAATGCTTTGATATTTTTCTTTAGAAATTAATTTCCAGAAAAATTAAAACACAATTGTGCATTTTGGTTTTGCCACTTTGTGATTCTGATCTTTATTTTATTTGAAAATTTAAATTGCGATCATTTTGGATGTTACTCCTTTTTCAAATTTCTAACAAACACTAACTAAACTTATATTTCAAAACTGCTTTTAGATCCTATTTTTTGTACCTACGTGACCTGTGAATCTCCTCTCTCCTCTATTTTAGTTTGTCCTTATAATTTATATAAGAAAAAGGGGTAGTGTACCTCCCTTTTTTATGTAAAAAGAAAAACTACAAAATATAAAAGAAGACTATTTTGTTGGCCATCTGGTGTGTGTACAAATGATATTTTAATAATTTAATTTTTACGGGCTTACAATAATGGTTCGCTTAGAGGTACCATTTATGAGCCTCTGAGCCTCACAATACCTTCAAAATAAGCATCGTCGTAAATGATTTTATGGTAATATTGTCGTGCGGAGAAAAAGCAATAAGTCGTTTTATCAGGGCTTATTATTTTGTTGTGATAATGTTACAGCCGTGAAACTATAGTTTATTGTAATTTTTGGTTACTGTAAGTTTATTTTACTAAATGATAGTTGACGAAAGGGTAGATTTCAATGAGCTTGCTGAATTCACACCGACTGGTTTAAAAAAAAGATTTGAGCCGCAGAAGTTATGGTTGAAAAAATTGGCGAAGGTGTAGATGTCAATGAATCAAAACCGTTTGAATTTTTTTTTTATGACTGAATTGAACCACACGGCGCCGGAAATTTAAATGATTTGTTTTCTCTTGATGTTGCAGTAGCTAAAGTTAACAGGTTGCTCAACCTATTTGTTCCAAAGATTGTGTGAAAATTTTCGAACTAATTTTTTATTTTGTTGCATATACTTTTCAAACTTAAATGCGGTTTAGTTATCAAGGTGTGAAGCTTTTTACATTTGCTAATGCAAGAAATTATTCACAATATAGGAAACACTTTTTTTTCCAAATAATTCACTAAGTAATAAGCAAAACGTGCTCAATATTTACGCAATATTTAAAATTACGATAGAACTCATTCATATCAGAATATGATAAAAAAATAACTTTTTTCTAAAACATTATGAAAAGCAACCACTAGAGTATAAGCACAGGAACGTTCCGTAGAGTGATGTTTTCCAATTTTTAAGATAATGAAAAGTTTGTTGTCTAGGTTGAAACTCAATAGGAATAATTTTTTGAATTATTATGTTTCCAGCTTATATCGCATTTCGTTTTAACGAGAGTTGTTTGAAAGGTAAATAAAGATTATAGTCTTGAACCGGTTACAAGACACATAAGTAGTCAATAGTTAGTATTTTATGATAGTAATGATATGATAAGATAAATTAGTTAGCACCACACTGAAATTCGTATTTCTGAAATTCAACTCAACATTAATCAATTGTTACTAAATACTATTTTTTAAACCCACCTTAACCAATATTGTGTAGGTATGCAGCCCCGAATCTGAATGTTAATTAATATTTCTGCAAAACGGCTGAATTTGTTTTTCATTTCATTCATCGCAACCCAAATAAAAATGTTTTACTTCATCGCAACATCGAAAAATGTATTTTAGACATAAGTTAATTTTAATATTTATTCAAGAGCAATATTTATCATATATGTTATTATTAAAGATAGGTACACAGTTAAAGAAGCGTGTTGAAAAATAATGAAGTATGGTTACGGTTATAATATCAAGAAGTCTCTAAAAATATACATAGATTAAAATATTCAAATATTTCGGCTTTTTGATCGGCTCTATTCGAATATCTAAGCTGGTGTCACCCTAAACTATCATAGAACCTGCTTCATATCTCATGGCTTTCCAACGTAAGCCTTAGCGCCGCTTAGGCCGCTCTTAATTTTGCCTGTCACTTATACTCAGACAAATGTGTTCATTTCATCCGTAAATAGAGAGTCGCAATTACCAGTTTAAATCCTCGTTACAAAATGACAAACTTGTCCTTGCTATAACTTCGTCCCGAAGCAAAGTAAATAATCAATAACGACCGATCTTTATTTAGTGCCGAATTCCCTTTTTAGCCCGATTCAAACTTTATATTAAAAAAGCTGGTGCCGATATGTATGTGAAGCTAGCCCGAAACTCATCCCGAAAAAACGCGATGGCAACATAAAACTATCTCTATCGCGACAGTTTTCACTCTCAACCCGAAAAATGTCACGATAGCGACAGAATTTACTATCACGATCAAATATCGTGATATTTTTAACTGTCAGCCCGAAATAAAGCAGATAAATTTTTAATAACATTAAACTCAAATGATGACGAGAAGCGCTCGTGAATCGCTTGTGCTAAAATATTCAGATGACTATATCTCAAAAATTCCAGATACAATTTTCTTGTAAGTTGCACTGAATATAGCTGAAACTTCAATGAATCAGGCCATATACGAGAAGTGCTCGTGACTCGCTTGTGCTAAAATATTCAGATGACTATATTTCAAAAATTCCAGATATAATTTTCTTGCAAGTTGCGCAGAATATAGCTGAAACTTCAAAGAATCAGGCTGTACACGAGAAGTGCTCGTGAATCGCTTGTGTTAAAATATTCAGATGACTATATCTCAAAAATTCCAGATACAATTTTCTTGTAAGTTGCACAGAATATAGCCGAAACTTCAATGAATCAGGCCATATACGAGAAGTGCTCGTGAATCGCTTGTGCTAAAATATTCAGATGACTATATCTAAAAAATTCCAAATACAATTTTCTTGTAAGTTGCACAGAATATAGTAGAAACTTCAATGAATCAGGCCTTATACGAGAAATGCTCGTGAATCGCTTGTGCTAAAATATTCAGATGACTATATCTCAAAAATTCCAGATACAATTTTCTTGTAAGTTGCACAGAATATAGCTGAAACTCCAATGAATCAGGCCTTATACGAGAAGTGCTCGTGAATCGCTTGTATTAAAATATTCAGATGACTATATCTCAAAAATTCCAGATACAATTTTCTTGTAAGTTGCACAGAATATAGCTGAAACTTTAATGAATCAAGCCATATACGAGAAGTGCTCGTGAATCGCTTGTGTTAAAATATTCAGATGACTATATCTCAAAAATTCCAGATACAATTTTCTTGTAAGTTGCACAGAATATAGCTGAAACTCCACTGAATCAGGCCTTATACGAGAAGTGCTCGTGAATCGCTTGTCCTAAAATATTCAGATGACTATATCTCAAAAATTCCAGATACAATTTTCTTGTAAGTTGCACAGAATATAGCTGAAACTTTAATGAATCAGGCCATATACGAGAAGTGCTCGTGAATCGCTTGAGCTAAAATATTCAGATGACTATATCTCAAAAATTCCAGATACAATTTTCTTGCAAATTGCACAGAATATAACTAAAACTTCAATGAATCAGGCCTTATACAAGAAATGCTCGTGAATCACTTGTGTTAAAATATTCAGATGACTATATCTCAAAAATTCCAGATACAATTTTCTTGTAAGTTGCACAGAATATAGCTGAAACTTCAGTGAATCAGGCCATATAGGAGAAGTGCTCGTGAATCGCTTGTGTTAAAATATTCAGATGACTATATCTCAAAAATTCCAGATACAATTTTCTTGTAAGTTGCACAGAATATAGCTGAAACTCCAATGAATCAGGCCTTATACGAGAAGTGCTCGTGAATCGCTTGTATTAAAATATTCAGATGACTATATCTCAAAAATTCCAGATACAATTTTCTTGTAAGTTGCACAGAATTTAGCTGAAACTCAACTGAATCAGGCCTTATACGAGAAGTGCTCGTGAATCGCTTGTGCTAAAATATTCAGATGACTATATCTCAAAAATTCCAGATACAATTTTCTTGTAAGTTGCACAGAATATAGCTGAAACTTTAATGAATCAGGCCATATACGAGAAGTGCTCGTGAATCGCTTGAGCTAAAATATTCAGATGACTATATCTCAAAAATTCCAGATACAATTTTCTTGCAAGTTGCACAGAATATAACTAAAACTTTAATGAATGAAGCTTTATACGAAAAATGCTCGTGAGTCGCTTATGCTAAAATATTCAGCTGACTATATTTCAAAAATTCCAGATACAATTTTCTTGTAAGTTGCACAGAATATAGCTGAAACTTCAGTGAATCAGGCCATATAAGAGAAGTGCTCGTGAATCGCTTGTACTAAAATATTCAGATGACTATATCTCAAAAATTCCAGATACAATTTTCTTGTAAGTTGCACAGAATATAGCTGAAACTCCAATGAATCAGGCCTTATACGAGAAGTGCTCGTGAATCGCTTGTATTAAAATATTCAGATGACTATATCTCAAAAATTCCAGATACAATTTTCTTGTAAGTTGCACAGAATTTAGCTGAAACTCAACTGAATCAGGCCTTATACGAGAAGTGCTCGTGAATCGCTTGTGCTAAAATATTCAGATGACTATATCTCAAAAATTCCAGATACAATTTTCTTGTAAGTTGCACAGAATATAGCTGAAACTTTAATGAATCAGGCCATATACGAGAAGTGCTCGTGAATCGCTTGAGCTAAAATATTCAGATGACTATATCTCAAAAATTCCAGATACAATTTTCTTGCAAGTTGCACAGAATATAACTAAAACTTTAATGAATGAAGCTTTATACGAAAAATGCTCGTGAGTCGCTTATGCTAAAATATTCAGCTGACTATATTTCAAAAATTCCAGATACAATTTTCTTGTAAGTTGCACAGAATATAGCTGAAACTTCAGTGAATCAGGCCATATAAGAGAAGTGCTCGTGAATCGCTTGTACTAAAATATTCAGATGACTATATCTCAAAAATTCCAGATACAATTTTCTTGTAAGTTGCACAGAATATAGCTGAAACTTCAATGAATCAGGCCTTATACGAGAAATGCTCGTGAATCGCTTGTGCTAAAATATTCAGATGACTATATTTCAAAAATTCCAGATACAATTTTCTTGTAAGTTGCACAGAATATAGCTGAAACTTCAATGAATCAGGCCATATACGAGAAGTGCTCGTGAATCGCTTGTGTTAAAATATTCAAATGACTATATCTCAAAAATTCCAGATACAATTCCTTTGAACAATAACAAAGTTTGTTTAGTATTTATTTATAATAATCATTTGTTTACTTGTTTCTATTGTTTTATTCTTTTATCTCGAAAATTATTATATGAATAAATTATTTAATGTTATAGTATTGTTAGAAGTATCGCGAGAGTACTAGTGTTACAATATGAAAAATATCGTATTTTTCCGGATGAAATTTCGGGCCAGCTTCACGTAGGTGATGTCGATGAAAATTAACCAAACGTTATTTATAAATTACTTGACGGGTTCATTCCATAAATTTGGCCACAAAACGGAAGCTTTTCTCTTCTAAAACACTTTTTCACATCATCTAAGGTTTAAAACGAATTAAAATAACCATAAACAAGTTTGTTTTATTGAATATATTTTCTGTAAGTCTTATAAATATTTGTCAGGTTTTTTGCCATCGTGTAGAAATGTTCTAAATAATTGGGCCGGTATTTTATTAGTTAACGGTACAATTTAATAAACCAAACACCACCATAGATTTTCGCCCATTCTCCAATATTATGCTGCTATCTAAATCAATATCTAAATACTGTATTGGATTAAAATTAGATGAACACGAGTTAGTAATAAAATTAAGAAGAGTATTGGAGACAAAAATTGAATTATTGAGAAACAGTTTTAACTGGATTGGGTAAGAAACAATGTCAAAAGCACAACCTTAATTTTAAAATATTTAAGGCTCTAAGAACGGCTTCACGGTCAAAAATCAGCCGTATCGTAAGATATTCGAAGACTTTAGACTTTTATGCAAATTCCAGAAAAACATAAAAATTAGGGCCTCTTTATTTTTCCAACAAAGTCATATATATTATTAATAGACGAGTAGAATAAAATTTTGAAAATCTAATGGAAATTATATTATATTTAATTTAATTTTGTTCAACGAAACAACACATTTGGGACAGATTTTGATATTGTAGTACATAAATATTCTCCATTTTACCCAAATGCTATAAACATAAAAGCACAAAACACATTTTTTTTGTGTGTTTACGAAAGAAAAAAACAAAAAAGATAAAGAAAAGAAAAATCGATAATTTTATTGGGAAAAGCGACATTAAAACATAACAAATACAAAAAAATAAACTTAGGCATATGTTTAATTTGAAATAAGTTTATTTATGTAAAGTATTTATTACCAAAAGCGATTAAGCTGCCCGCCAGGAAGTAGTTGATTTCAAACAAATGTTCAATTTTGTTTGGTCATATCAAGATGCACGGATTTGAAAATTTCTCGGAATTTAAAGTTAAATAAACAGTAACACATTAAATTAGGTCACGTGACCTATCTCAATAAAAATTATAAACATCAAAAATCTACAAAACAACAACAAATAATTGAAATGAGCTTTTCTTCTCTAAGCATATACAACATATACTTATGTAGGTATACCTCCTACACATATGTAGTACAATATTATGAATGTAACGAAAAATTTACAATACACCAAAAAAATATAAAAGAGACAACTTCTGGTTGTGTATTGTGCTTTTATCGTGAGTCTTTATTTTGTATTGTTTTCATTTTTTTGTGGGTGGCCAAATACATTTTTTATTTAAAATGAATAAAAGGTATATCGTTTTGTCATTCTGTTCCTTTTCGACAAAATTTCCCGCACACATTTCATAGTAGTAGTAGCATTATTAGTATTTCTTGACTCTTCTCTCGTATCTGTATATTGATCCAGGCTGTTTTACCATCCGTATTTATAAAATGAAAAAAAGAACCGGCAAACGATTGTTATTATCGGTTTTGTGTACATGTATGTGCATAAATGAAATTGTATATTCGGAGAACCAAATTATGTTACTTGTAAAAGCTTTCGTTTAAATATTATGTAATCAGAGTTTTTTATTATTTTAGAAGAGAAAATATGAGATGTGTGTATCGTAAAATCGTTAATTGAGAAACGTTTTTGGATTATTATTGTTGCTTTTTGTTTAACCATGCCATGTTACAATTAAATCAAAATACGATGTTTTACGTTTTGTATACACAAATAGTTTAGCGTGGGATAAAACTAATTGGAGGGGGTGATTTAACTACCTTTGGTTATCGGAATTATATAATACTCAAAGCTTTTAATGAAATTATCCCTCATTGAAATTAGAATATACCTATGTATGTATATATGTATCTGGGTGTAGCTAATATACACACTCGTAGTATATTATGTACATATTAGCTGAATATCGTGCTCTGTTAAAATGATAACGAAAATAAATAAAACCCAAACCATTCGATACCACAATAGATAGAACTCTGAACACGAAATACATTAGGAACACAAAATAAAATCCATTAAAATTTAATCATGAATGGGCTAATTGATAATACTAATCGTCTAATAATCGACGGAAATTTATTTCGATTTTAATTAATTCGTACACAATTTTCGGAAGGTAAACAATTAGTAAATGGTTAAAGATCGGTTTAGAATTCTATCATACCATACAAACGTTTTGTACTGTACTAAAAAATTTAAAAATTTTCAATTTTCCTGTTTAATCAAATGGAAAACTAAATATCGTTTTGCTTTTTTAATTTTCGGATGGGATATGCTTTAATAGGCGATGTTTTTCATGCGTGCATATAGGGTAAAATGAAAAGTACGATTCGTATTATACAAGTTTAATGTTTTGGTTTCGTGTTTTGGTTTGAAGCAATTAAAATTAATAAATTTTGGTTGTATCCGTGTTTTTAGAGGGAATTTCTTAATAGTAGTTTTGATTAGTTTTTATAAAGTTTATTGTTCATTATTTATTAGAGACAACTATTACCTCGCACATGTGGTGGCACGATAAACCAAAAAATATACTAATTGGAAGTAGATTATATTTGTTCTAGTGCACAGTTTATAATCAGTACTATGTAGTGTGGTTATGCCGCAGTAATTTAGTTTTTTCTAAAATCAGAGCCTGCCAGCAAAACAAACAATTGCTTTTCCAATTCATTAAGATGTTTTTTTAGTTTGGACAATTATGAAGCTGTCAACATGTTATTTAAGCCTAGCATAAATTGGTACACGTTACTGGAAACACACATCATACATACCAGATCAATGCAGAACTATTTTGGCAAAAACAGTACACTTTCAGAAGTTTCTAGTCGTGTAGGAATTTACTAAATTTTACCTTCCCACGCCTAACGAAGGGTAAAGAAATGTATATGTATGTATATGTATATTTCGTTTTCTCGCTGAATAATTTTATTCGACAAATTTGTATTTCAGTTCCTTTTTCGGGATTTTCGTTTATAGTACTAGTTCTAAATCACGAAAACATGTCAACAATCTCTTAGTATTTATTCAATATAAAAAGCCTCAAAAATATTAATACTAGAGTGGCAATATTTTTTATCAAAAATTGGCAAAAATTTACAAAATCGGATTGCAAATAAAAAATATTTTTTTAAATTTTTGTTTAGGTAAAAATAGGATTGTTACGTGCTTATCAGAAATCGGTAGACTATATTAGTTATTTATGGTGCAAGACCGAAAAAATAGTTTCTCGGACAAATTCGATAATAATTTATTTAAACAGCTATCTTTTCGGCCCACCACCGCAAATGACCGCAGTTTTCGATCGAATAACATTGACCAATACAAAATAAAAATTTCGCTTTCCATTGGATCGTAATTAATAACCAATCATTTTGTCTGATTTCAATTTGGCATAAAAGATTTTATTTTTGAAACCTAATAAAATTTGAAATGAGGGCCGAAAAATCTTTCTCGGATCCGGATACCAGACACATTAATTTAAAAACAAAATGGATTGATTGTCATAGAAGCGAAAAAGGTGAAATACATTTTTTCAAGAACTTTCTTACTTGATTTCTTTTTCCAAGGAATTTATTTTTATGCTCCAGATAAATGAAACAATCCAGTATTTATCTGTTTACAAAATTTGAAGTCAATTGAAATATGTACATTAAAATCAATTGAAAAATAATATAAAAGTTTTCTAGGGGGAAAATAATTCTTTGCTTCGATATTTTATAATGATTTTATTGATTGAATCATAAAGTGTCTCGCTGGTGGGAGGAGATATACTGTAGGTGTTTGCACAAAGAAGGTTTCTGTTGAAAGTTATTCGATTTTTTAAGTAGAATACAATTTTTAGAAAAAAAAACAAGTTAGTGAAATGCGCTTCCAGAGACCGAAATTAAAATAATTCCTTATTGCTACCTTTACTTAATAACTCAACATAACTCATATCATAACTCATAAATTATAGCTCAAATAGAACGTAAAATAAAATCAAACACAAAAAGTTATCTAAACAATTAGCTGTAATGGTTAATTTAAACACGAGTTTGGATTTAAACTCTAAGATTTCACATCCATTCATTTTATATCCATTTTACATCCATTCAATAATAATGAGTTGATCTTAATAATGAGTTGAAATATTTTTAACTTTGAAAACCCTAGGATTTAAATATTGACATGAGCTAGGAAAGTTCTGTCGTTTTCTTTAAATTATATAAAATGATTTTTCTTTTCTCTCTTAGGGTTTGAGTTGAAAGAGCTAGATTTGAGTCAGAAGTTCGGTTAGGGATTAATTTGGGGTTGAGCTGAGTTCATATATGCATGCATGGGTTGGCCATTATGTGTGAAGTTGTTGGGCAGAGGGTTGAGATTTATTTCGAGCTAAGTTCAGTTGAAGTTGAGTTACGGTTTGGTTAGCTTGCATTGGGGTTATGTGTGTTATTCGTTAATAATTTTCATATTATTAATTGAGATGTCAGGTATAACTGGGAAATTATTCCTAGAAATGAAAATTTCCTGAGTTTTTCCAATGTTTAATAAAATTCTATTAGATCTAGACCAAGCTAATATATTACATAGATTGTTCAGGACTGGTACTGGCTATTATCAGCATACATGTGGTACTCGGAATATTTTATTGCATCTAGCAGATCATTTATAAACAGAGAAAACAATATTGGGCCGAGAATGGTTTCTTGAAAATCCCACGCCGATATACGTCCAGAGCTCGATTCTTTCCTGTTGATGGAGACTTTTTGGTATCTTTCGGTTAGGTAGCTATGTGTAAGCTTAAGTGCTATAATATCAAAATTAAATAGAAGCATCAACTTTTGTAATAATAGTAGATGATTTAAAAAGTGAAACGCCTTCGACAAATTCAACAATATCAGCACGACGAGTGGTGTGATCTGAACCACAATGTTTGTTTTCCAGATATCTGGAAATACAAACTTCTTGAAGAAATTATTAATAAGGCCGATACAATACAACATCAGATAATTTTTAAGAATTTCAAATTGATTTTATCATGACCCCATGTTGAGTTAGATTTTATCTTATAAAAACTTTGACAATGTCGATATCGCTAATTGATATTCTAAATCCATTCAATTGATCCATTCTAAATTAGAAAAGTAATTCACAGTCATTTCTGCATGCAAATGACAAAAGCCATTTATAAGCCTGTATTCGATATTAACAAGCTTAAGCCTAGCCTTATACGAAATCACAAGAAAGTTCCGGTCGGATATATCTGGGAGAGTATATTGACTAGACCCTATAATCCTAAAGTATTCTGATTCAGAAACAACGCACTGATCAAGCCAAGCACCACCACGGGTTGGTAAACAATGAAACTGAAGTTAAATGGTTAGCTTATCAAGTACATTAATATTCATATCGCAACCAATTAAGAAATGACCATACTTTGAGACATATATATGAGGGAGGACGGGAATTCCTGAAAATTATCTAAGTTGGTTTGAACCGGCGTTTTGGGGCTATACCAACCAACAATCAATACCATAATTCAGGAGAGTTTCATTTCACCCATTTATTTTAATATGTGAATTTTAAATAAAGCCACACCCATTTTAAGATTAATTTCAATTTTAATATTGATAGGACCGGTCAGGGCGTTGTGTGTACACGCTATTTTTTCTGTGACTTTATAAAATTAATTAAAATAGTTGCTCATCATTTATCTATTCTATCGCACATACAATTTAAATCAATGTTTTTTTGTTAGTATGTAATACGACTTTGAATTGTAGGTTAATTATGTAAAAATTTACATATGTTAGTCACTATATTTAATTATTTCGACGTGTCATGGCTGAAGAAAATCTGCAATTAAGTTATTGTATACTCTAAAAGTTCAAAACAGAGACTAATGTAAATGTTAAAAATGAAGTGAAACAAAAAAAGGACAACTCTTATATTAACTTCCGTAGATGTTAGCTTTAAGCACACAATTCATTAGTTATCTGCTTCAAATCATAAAAATTACAGGTAGAAAAAAATCATTTTATATAATTTAAAAAAGCGGCTGTTCACTATCGTACCATAATAACAACGTACAATTATATCAGCATTCGAACCGTCGTACCATCATAAGCTTAAACAATCATTCCATAATACCATGGTACAGGTGGTATATCTTACTATCATATCATCGTAACATCGTACAATCATTTATACAATCACACAATTAAACCATTATACCATTCCATCATACCCAGGGTTTCGAACCCGCAAAATTTTGGGTTCGGGTTCGGGTTCAGGTTCAAAGCAAGAAAATAATTAGGTTCGGGTTCAGGTTCGGGTTCGGGTTAACAAAAAAATAAAACTTCACAGATATTTAAAAAAATCTATATATTGTCCCCTAAGTATTCAAGCGCCACAAACGCATTCTGATAATTTTGAAGTTAGTCCTACCTGCAAATTGACTAAAACTCATCTGTGTCACTCAAACACTGGACTGGCGAAGTGGTATAATAACTAAGTTGGAAACTGATTTGACGATACAGTCTACATTTTTACGTAAAATGGCAGTTCTCACTCCAAAATTACAAAAATGCGTTTGTATCACTTAAATACTCAGATGACGATATTTATTTATTTCATTAAAAACATTTCGATTAGTTTGACGAATAGGATATATCTTAATGATTCTTCTTGAAGGTGTACCCTTTGTGGTGCTAAAATAAACTTTAAAGCCGAAAATGCCCATTCTACACTGACTTTCGTTGCAGGAATCGCTAACAAAATTTTTTCAGCTTCGTATAAAAGTGGAATTTCAATTTTATGGTTTTCCCACTATTACATAATATTTTTCTCCTTGTGGACCCGTGAAAATGATTCATAAGTAGATGATTCATAAGTTCAAACTCCTGCTATACGTTTAGTTCAAAGTTAGTCTAGCTGTCTAAATTGTTGGATTATGATAAATAATATACAGTGGAATTCAGTCAACACGAAAACGGATAACACGAAATATCGGATAATAAGAACATTCTTTTGTTCCCAGTTCCACTGTTTCTTCATATTATTTTCGAATAACACGAAATTCTGAAAACACGAAATCTTTGGTTGTTCCCCGCGATTTTGTGTTATCCGACCTCCACTGTATATAATATGCGATTTTTTTTTTGCCAACCCGGAACCCGGTTGAATCGAACCCGCGAAATGTTGGGTTCGGGTTCAGGTTCAGGTTCGAAAAATGACTAAAAATCTTTGAACCGGAGCGGGTTCGAGGTTCGGGTTCGTGTTCGGTTCGAAACCCTGATCATACCTCTATACCATCATAACATTACACCTTCATATCATCATATATAGCATCTTACCACGGTACCATCATACCATCATACCATCATACTATCGTATTCTATGTACTATTTTAAATCAATAAAGGCAACGGAATAATATACTACAGTAAAATTTCGGTTTAAGAGACTTAGCTCCGAATGTAGAAAACTTGAACATCTGGTACAGAAGTTTATCCATCAATAGAATTGTCGTCAAATTCAGGATTATTACGAAGGATATTGGCTATTGCTTAACCGTTACACTGAAATTCAACATGCAAGATCGAAATGGTATTCTAAAATTATTTTTAGATCAAGTTCTGGTTTAGGGCCAATTTTCAAGGAAATTATGATGAAATTCTGCACGTACGATGAATATGCGATTCTAAAATAATTTGTACAAGAAATTCTGGAAAATGGCCAATCATCAAGGAATTCGGTGATTTCTTTACCGATTATGATGAAACTTAGTATGTAGGGGTAGAAATTAAGCATGTAAGGTTTAGATTAAGTTGGGAGGTATAATTGGCCTATTCCAGAACTTCATTTAAAACTTATTTTGGAATACGATTTCCGTCGAGTCTTCCCAATTTCTTCATAATCGGTTAAGAAATAGCAAGGTTATTTAGGGGAATAGTCGGAAATAATAGCCAGGCCAATCCCAAATTAATCTTGTATACCGAGATTCTTCTGTAATGTATTATTACTATGCGGTAATAGAGTTCCAGAATATGAAATAAATAAATCGAAAACTGGGAAATCCTGAAATTTCCCGTTCACACTTTTGATTCAGAAAACGGATTTCCAGAATTCTGTTTGGGAATCCCTAAATTTCTTATGCGGTTTCTAGCTAAAATAGTACATAATTAAATAGATCGAAACCCGAAAAATCCTTGGATTTCCCGGTCATACTTTTGTGACCTGGATCCCGGGGAACCGGTTATTCTTTTACGTTTTGCGTCGTTACACCGATTAACATAAATTACTTCGGAGACCTTTTTGACAAATCTGGCAGTTGGCATAAGCACAAAATATATAGTATATAGTAAATGTAAGTTTCACGCATGTAAGCCATCTGGAAAATGTGAACATTTTAAGTTTTGCAGCTTAAATTCAATTCAACAATATTACTTACTCTCAAGCAACTACTCAACAACGCTTCTAACATTTCTGTACTTGATTTTATGCAAACAAAATTGCTTTAATATTTTGCTTAAACGTTGTAAATGACGGTTCAATACTTTCTGCATTTGGATACATAGTTTTAAAATCCATTTCAATCTGAAAATCCATCTCCATTTAAATAAACTACTAATCAAAGTTGTCAAATATAGTCGTATGGTTATTTTTATTGTTATTATTATTATTGGAGGGCCATGCGGGCGATCAGCCACCTCGCATTGCGACCTAAAAGATTTATTGTGCCGGACGCTGCATAATTATCTGTCCAGTCAATATTCAGGTTCTTGATAAACCTGACAATACTGCCTCCCGGTACGTGATACATAGTATCTGGGCTTATTGCTCTTCCTCCTAGATGTTTACTACAGCATGTAGTTCTGCTAGAAAGACGGTAGCATTGGAGCCCAAGGGCCTCGAGAGGGTGGTCCCACTCCCGTATATTCCTACTCCTGCCCAGTGTTACCACTCAAGAAAAATTAAATGTATCCATTTATTTAAAAAAAAAAGTATCCAAATGTATCCAATTGAATTTTCGTTAAATAAAACTACTTAATTTCGATATTTGAAATACCAATTTTATTTATTCTAAATAATCACAAAATTCAGGTACCCTTCTAAGGTTTTTCTTACAAAACATCTAAAGCTACTTACATATTTTGTACGTATTATAATTTATAATGTTCGTATAAATTTGCAAAATTTATATAAATTCATACAAAAGTTTAAAATTCTGCACTTGAAGTAAGTTTTTGTAAAAATTGTAAACTAAGGTAAAATCATCCTTCAGTCCTTATTTTAAAATAACTTATAATGTTATAATTATAAATTAAAAAAATCATAAAAATAATAATAATAATAAAGCTTCAAATTAAATTATGTTCTGGCCGGTGGCGCCCATACTTCACACGCCCTGTTGGAACTCAATGACTTGCGTTCATCTGGTGTTAGTAATTCCTTGGCTGCCATCATCGAATCTACAGTTTCAAGTAACAAACGATTTGTTTTTTTCCCTTTGGTATGATGAAGATCCGAAAAAATTCGTTCCGCTGCCGCTGAGCGCTGAGGTAAACACATTAAGTTCATCATAAAATTGGATATGTTCTTAAAAATGGGTTCCCCCAACGAATTCTTGAGTAATCCAACTTTCAGCCAAAATTCCTCGACATTCTTTTTGTTTAAATCAGTCAAATGTGACGAAATTGTAAGTAGTTTGAATTCGTCTAAAATTTCATCCTTCTCATTTTCGTTACTTATTAAGTTTGGAAAAGCATTTAACAACGGAGCTAAATTAACTTTTTCTGCCACAAATTTTTCTGGATTAATTAACGAAAAATATTTGAACGCTGGTTTGTTAAAAACGAATCTATTTTTTATCTGTTGTGCAAGCTCGATATAAAATCTTTTGGCATTAGCTAAAATTATGAGCAATTGATCTTGACTTATAGGGTTCGATGATAAAAATGAATCTATTGCGGAACCCATTGAAATGTTTAATAAATTTAAATGGTTTTCCTCTTTATGAAAATCGATCTCGTTGATATTTTCAGTATTTCTTAAACATGTAGGGATTAAAAAATTGCTTAGGATTAATTTAAAATTATTTTCCATAGTTTCCAAAATCATATGAAGCCGTACTTGTTCTGACTAAAATTCGATGTTCATTTTATTGACTATCCGCAACGTATAAGATAAAAATAATAAATAGATTCGATTAATAGGGTCAGATAATTGTTCTGCTAAATTTTTAGCTGTATCCCGTGCTCCTTTATCTTCCAATGTGAAAGATAGAAAATATAATTGAAGCGCGTCCCACTGTTCCAGTATCCTGTTTACGACTGCTTCAAGTGAAAGCCAACGAGTTGTGCAAGGCCAAGAATTTTATGTGGTTTAACTGTAAAATATTCTTGAAATTCTTCTAAATCGCTGCACCTTTTTACACTGTGTGCAAAGAAATTAAAAATATTTCTAGCCAGCTTTTCTACGGAATATGGCAATTTCTGACAAGCATTACTTGCACATAAATGAAGTGAATGGCATATGCAATTCATAAAAAAAAAATTAGGGATAATCTCTTTAAGTCTAGCTTGTAATCCTGAAAATTGCCCTGACATAACTGAGGCGTTATCAGATCCCAATCCAATCACATTATCTAATGGAATATTTAATGAATTAATATAATCCACAATGGTACTATAAATTGATGCAGTATCAGTTTTTCTCAGATTTAATAAGCCTAAAAATCGATCCCGAATTAATCCCCTCTCCTTATCATAAACACGGGCAACTACAGCCAAAGCCTTTGCTGCGCTGATGTCCGTAGTTTCGTCTATAAATAGTGAAAATTTTTGATGACGCAACTGGTTTGCTACGTTCTGCCGTCCATTTACACCTAACATATTTTTTACCAAGAAACTGGCTTTAGTTCGTCCGCATTTTATATTCTGTTCAATTTTAGAATCCGGGCAACACTTTCGTAATAGGTTTGGCAAAAAAATCCATTAACGCAAAAGACAAGTGATGCATTATGAAAACATTACAATCAAAAGCTCAGCTTCTTTAACTTGTCTTTCCAGTGAAACTTTAGCAGGATTTTTAAAATATATGTTTATGGGTGTAGCTTTAGCGGCTTCGATATTATTTTGGTGAGTGGTATTCATATCGTGGCGAACTAGATGGGATCTTATGTTTGTAATTCTAGTGCAACATACCTTGCAAAACGCTGATCCTTTTCTGTTTTCAACCCAGTTGAACTCGTCCATCCATTGGTATCTGAACATTCTGGTTCGCCTGCCTTTTTTTATAGCGGTTTCCATGTCACTCTCAGAGGCAAAACTTCTTTGTGAATTAGATATGGTTGATCTGTAAAATATTTTAGTTTCTAGATTATTTTTGAAATCTAATTCTTGTAAACAAAACACCTACAAAAGGCTTGTCGAAACCGAATTTTGTTCATTGTCCTCAGCCTCTGGTTTTAGAATTATCAAGAATTTTTTCGCATTTGTTGTCGGAGCTCTTTCTTTTGAGAGTTTGCACAATTTTATTCTTTTTTTTTATAGAGTTACTGGAATTTAATCCCAATAATAATAAACTAAAAACTACTTTTAGGTTAAAATTTTAATCAAATCTACGTTGCTCTAGTGGTGGCCGATGAATTAGCTTTTTGGTTAGGATTTATATTTATTGACCTAAAGAATTACACAATAAAAATAAAGTACTATTATCATTTGTATAAATCAAATAACGATTGTGGTTTACGTACAAAGATGATGAGGATATTGGCTTACTTATTTTATTGTCTATGGTCTCGGAATTTTCATTAATTTGTCTTCTGTCTGAGCTTCCTCTATTCTTCAAATCATGCGGCTTCGACATTCTTTGGATTTCACTAGAATAATAAAGTACATTAATTAAATAAAAATGTTTTACAAGATACACATAAACATAACCAAATATGTTTGTCAAACTTACGTTGGATTAGTAGCTCCCTCTGATGATGCTACCGGTGTGGTAATATTTTTTTTACTACGAATTAAGGTGGATTTATCAGTTCCTTTTAGTTCCTACTCGTATCGTGTCAGACATCATCAATTTATACTATCCGTACCTTTCAATTCAGGCATTTTCTTCGTATGATTATCATTATATATTCGTATCTTTGGGTTACGTATAGACCCAGTTGTACTATGCGTGAGCAATCGAGAAATTTTGTTTGAGATGGCACGTTAAAACATGAAACAGAAGTATAAAGCAAAAAAAAAAAAGAAATCTTCGGCTTTCTTTAATTTGTTTTTCATGTAGTAAATTACAATGTTCGCATTTTTTCCGTGCTATTTTTACGAAATAAGGTATAAAGTGATGATCACGGTGAGGTATAAGAGAGCATCACCGTGATTGATCATTGATCGCTCTTGGAGCGCTCAGTCGTACAACAGGGGAGTAAAGATAACACACAAAAATACAAAAATGTTTTAGTAGCAATTTACAATTTTGGTTTGTTTCGCTATGCTTTCGTGTTTTTTCGCCTTCAGATATCAGACAAAACATTCTTTTCAACAATATGTGTCTGTGTCGGTACGAGTAGGAACTGAAAGGAACGGATAATATAAATCCACCTTTATAAATCTAAAAATAATTTTTCACATTATTTGTATTAATTGGGTAAGAGCCTTACATAATATAGCTAAAAAAATTGAACTTACTTATCCATTTTATATCACCAAAATTAAAAACGTCGTCAGCTTCAACCCACCCGATCAACTTATTTTATGAAACCCACGCACACGATATGCGAGTTTGCGCAAAAAACTAAAGAATTACTTAGAAAACAAAACATAATGTTTTTTTTTTTTTGGTACACTGTACTCTAAATAAAATATAAAATGTAATCCTCCCTAAAAGCAAATCAAGTCAGCCCCGTATTCCGTTTGATTTTACTCTTACGAGTTGCTGGGAATTGCAAATCGCCTGTAGGTCACCCAGCTTTACTACAGGAAGGCTAAATAAAACTGAAGGGTGCCTGGTATCCAGAGTCCGCATATTTTGGACTGATTAACCTATCAGCCATTTATTCATCGGCATATGCTGTTCCACCTTAGATTATGGTTTTTTGTCAAGGTTTTCTCCTTTAGCGCCGTACTTTAGCCTGTGCCAATTGGCCAAAAATGTGCCAAATGGCCTTAGTTACCAGTGGTTGCCATGAGGAGGCAGCACGTAAACTTGCGAATTGTGAACAGGTTACCCCTTACACAATTGTACCCATCACACAGCTGCCTAATAACAAGACCAAAACAGGTCACGTGATGCGCACCCTACTGGAAGGTTACGGAGCTGGTAGATTAATCTACTCAACTTTGGCCCCCCTTAAAATAGACGCCAAACCACCAGTCGTATGGTTAAAAACATAATTTCTAAATTTTTGAAAAAGATATCTTTGTTTGGATATTGCTTTAGAAGAGAAATGTAAGACTAAAAGGAAGCTCTCGACTTATAAGCTTGGATATGGAAGGATAAAGAAAAATTGAGTTGCATTTTTTTTGTCAACGATGTTTAGAATTCGGTTACACTACCGCAGTATATTCCGAATTCGTACAATTTAAAATAATGTTTATCCAATTGATCAAATTAAATAGTTTATTTAATCAAATTTATTAAAATTAATAAATTTAGTTTATTGAATTTTACATGAAGGCTTTCTATCAAATTTATTGATATATTTTTTTGAGTCTATGTGATCTAAAAAATTGTTTATACATTTTGTTGTCAAAAGAAAATTCGGAATTGTTCAAAATGATATCTAAAGCAGTGAAAAATTGAATTTTTGTGAATTTTAATTTAGAATTTTTCTTTATATTTCTCCAATTTTGACTGATATTAGTTTTTGACAATGTGGCAATCTACGTTGGTAAACAGAGGCGTAATATCTAAAGAGATTAACAGAAAATTTGGTAAGATCATAACATTATTAATTTTATTTTTGAATTCTTCGAAATTTTGTATGTAAGAATTTGTCTTTCCTGCACTAGGTTTTAGAATATTGCCTAAAAATGATGCTACCGAATATGTGGATTCATCTATGGAACTTACAATTGCTCTATACGGTAAATTTGGTTGTCCCTCGATTATCTTTTAAAAAAGTCTTTCTTTGTCTTACATATGATAAACGATCGTTAAAAATTGCACTTTCCACATTTGAATTTATTACCTAAATTAACATGATTTTTATATGAAGCGAAAGTCCGATATTTGAATAATTTACTAGCCATTTTGCACAAGTACCAAGTAAACCATTCGTTAAATTATTTAAATTTTCATTTATGATTTGCTCAAATTTTGTTTATTGTCTCACCTTAATTTCATTAAAATGATAGTTGAATGTGCTTGCATGTTGAAAAAATTCTTCGAAAACGGTGCTTGGTAAAATTCCTTGAAGAAACCGATGAAGTGTAGTTAAATTCATTCCTGAAAACGAACGTATTTTCTAACCGGTGGAAGATACCTTGGCTTATATTGAAGTTATTTTTTAGTTTTCTCGTTTTTGGAAAAACTTTTTCTTTTCTTCAGTTTAACTTTTATTTTTATTTTTATTTAAGCGACCTGAGAAGTCGGTTTTAATAAAAATTCGTGATTGCTTTATTTTTTGATTTGTATACGCTTTTGAAAATGTGCCCGAGTAACCCGTTCGAAAGCTAAAGCTTTAATTAGTTAAAAAGAAATAATAAAGAGCCCTAAACCAAATAAAAATTGTTTTATTGATAAATATTTATTGGCACAAAGAAAATAAAAACTAATATGTTTATCATAATTTATTGTAACGATATTTTCAAAAATATTTTTGAAGTAATGGATTAATAAGAAATACAATTTTTGTTTTAAGAATTTTTCATTTTTACAATTAAATTTTTCGGATGTCGTTTAATCCAAAAACATTACTTAACATTTTGAAATTTTAAGATTGGAAACAATTATCCGATAATTTTAAAAATTTTTTTTTTTTTTTTTTTTTTTTTTTTTTTTGAAAATAATTCTGTTTTATTATTTCTTTTTTAATTACAATCTAGTCTAAGACTAATAAGCAATTTTATTCTAACTTAAATTACTACATTTTACTGAAATTTAAGGGTTCATCCATCGATGTACTCCTTAGTTTTGATATTTATGATTTGATCGCGCTTTTGTCGTGCGCTAGATAAAGATTTATTTTAACTGATTTACACTAACTCAAAAGGCTTTACTCTTTTGAGCCTTCTAACTAAATCCGTATTATCCAGTAGCTGGTTGGCCTCTATGTTGATATGGTGAAGTAGCCGTTGTTCATGACTTCTAGCAAATTTCATAATTTCGGTTTTGATGAGTTCTATGCCCAGATCTTTGTGGATGTCGCTATTTCTGACAAACCATGGTGCGTTGACGATGCTTCTTAGCACTTTGTTTTGGAATCGTTGGATAATATCCATGTTGCTCTGCTTGGTACACCCCCACAGCTGTATACCATAAGTCCAAACAGGCTTCATTATTTGCTTATAAAGCAGAAGTTTATTAGGGATTGATAAATGAGAGTTTCTTCCCAGTAACCAATACATTTTTTTGTATTTTAATTCCAACTCGCCTCTTTTCTTTTTTACATGAGCTTTCCAGCGAAGTTTAGCGTCTAACGTCATACCAAGATATTTGGCAGTGTTTGCATGTGGTATTTCTTGATTATTTAAATATACTGGTTTATGAACTAATCTCTTGTTCGTAAAGTCAACATGTACAGATTTAGTTTCATTTAGTTTTATGCGCCATTTTTTTGTCCAATTGTGTACTTGCTCTATGGCGTTTTGTAATTGCTCTGCTGTATCTGAGTTGTTGTCACCTACTGCCATGATAGCTGTGTCATCGGCGAAAGTGGCTATCATGTTGTTTTGTGGGATTGGGACATCTCGGGTGTATAGTAAATACAGAAGTGGCCCAAGTACACTTCCTTGTGGAACTCCTGCTTTTATTCCCTTAAGCTCTGAATATTCATCTTCTTGCTTAAGCCTGAAATATCTTTCCGTTATATATGATTCCAGTATTATGCTGTACTGTTTCGGTAGGATTAATTTGAGTTTGTAGATTAATCCTTCGTGCAAAACTTTATCAAAGGCCTGCGCTACATCAAGGAATACTGCTGAACAAACTTTTTTCTCTTCTAAAGTCTTCTCAATAATATTGGTTATTCTATGCACTTGATCGATAGTTGAGTGCTCACTGCGAAAACCAAATTGGTGATTCGGAATTAGATTATTTTTTTCAGTTATTAGTTTAAGCCTTTTTAATAGTAGCTTTTCAAAGAGTTTGGACATTATCGGCAACAACGATATAGGCCTATATGATGTTATTAGATGTGGCGGTTTTCCTGGTTTGGGAATCATGATGACCTCAGCCACTTTCCAAAGTTTGGGTACATATTTTAACCTAAATGCGGCGTTTATGATATTAGTTAACTTTACCGTAGCTTTTCCCGGTAGCTGCTTTATTATTTCTCCGGTAATCAGGTCAAACCCTGGTGCTTTCTTTAAGTTTAAATTGTTTTTAATTTCATTTGCTACTTCAGTAGTCGATGTAGGGGTGACATCTTCGAGAATTTGTGTTATGTTTTCATCCAATATTTCTCTTAATTGACATTCATGAGGTTGAAATATATTTTCAAGATGATTGGCAAAACCTTCAGCTTTTTCTTTGTTTTTCCTTGCCCATGTTCCATCCATTTTCCTGATAGGATGGATCGGCATTATTGGCCTTTTCAGAGTTTTAGTTGCTTTCCAAAGCGAATAATCCGTATTACTATCATTCGTTAACTTACTTAAGTAGAAATTAACTGACTCATTTTTTAATTTCTGAATTTCTCTTGTTAATTGTTGAGTAAGATTATTTAGTCTTTTTTTGTCCTGTGGAGCTCTAGTTTGGTGCCATTTTTTTCTGGATTTGCGTTTATCCCTAAGGAGATTTCTAATTTCTATTGGATAGTTATTTCCTTTTAGCCTTGATTTGATTTCTGGAGTACTTTCCCATGCTGATTGTTGAATATCTGTAATGAACTTTTCTACTTCTATGTCCAGTTGATCCATAGTTTTTAAAGGAACTTTCAAAAGTATTCTTTGTTCCAGGTGTACTTTGAAACTTTCCCAGTTCGTATATTTGTTGGTTAATACTGGATTATTCCCTTTTTGGATGATATACTCGCTTAGAGTTAGGACTATTGGAGAATGATCTGAGCTCATATCTTGGCTTTCTTCAACTTTCATAAAATTATTAGAAATATTTTTGGTTATAAAAAAATCGATCAGGTCAGGTATTTTCCCTGGGTCAGTTGGCCAATATGTTGGTTTACCTGTTGAAATGGATTCACATCCATTTTCTTTGATGGCAATCAATAATTCTTTTCCTTTAGTGGTAGTTAATCTAGAACCCCAGTGAGTATTCTTCGCATTGAAGTCACCACCTATTATGAACCTTTTTCCCAGACGCTTAAAGAACTCTGAGTATTGTTTGCTTTTAATTGAATGTCTTGGTGGACAGTATAATCCTGCCACAACAATAGGAAAGTTTTCCGTTTTTATATAAACCACTGTGGCCTGAATTTCTTCTTTTCCGTACTTTGCTTCTTCAAAATGTTGGATATTTTTTTTAATGATGACTGCACTTCCTCCTCTGGCTGAATTATCTGGATGAATAGTGTGATATATGCAATAGCCTTTAAATGTTATGTAGGATTGCTTAGTAAAATGTGTTTCCGAAATAAGACACACATCTATATTCTCAATGTCGAGGACTGCTTGTAGTTCTTGCTGATGCCGGAGCAAACCATTAGCATTCCATGACATGATTTTCATTGTGTTGTTCATTTTTGTGTTGATTTGGGTCTAGCTCCCAATGCTCTATCTTCCAATTTTTGTAGCCTCTCATCAAATTTTGTTAATTTCATGAGAATATCTTGTAATGTTTGACTGATGTCTACATCTTTAGATTTTTGCTGGGGTTTATTGACTACGCCACTTGTTACTTCAGCATATGTAACACCTTCAGTTCTTAGTTGGCGGCCAAATGGTTGCCCATTGTCTTGTTTTGCATGCTTCTCATATCGATTTGACTGGCCATGCATTTGAGTTTTATTCATCCTTTGGTTTTTCATTTTCTGAATTTCCTTTGCAACAATACATCCTCGATAGTTAGCAGGATGACCTTGTCCACAGTGTACACATTTAAGTTGAGCTTGTGGATTGTCGCATTTTCCAGTTAGGTGGTGTCCGGCACATTTAACACACCTTGGAAGTTTGCCACAATATCTTTGCGTATGTCCATATGCCTGACACTTTTGGCATTGCGGAACTAGTTTAGACTTTCTAAGTGGTTGAATTTCCACTTTGCAACCCAATAAACTAGTGATCTTATATATTTTAGTTATATTTTCGTCACAACTGAATGTTAGTACAAACATGTCTAGCTTCTTTTTATTTCTCCAGCTAACTTTGTTCATTACGCTGATTATTTTAAATTCTTTCGATGATAATTCTTCTTTAATTCGTTCTGGGCTACATGTACGATGTAAGTTCCTTGCCATAACTCTGATTGGCCTTTCTTGTTTATTTTCATACGTGTGAAAGATAAATGAGCCTTCGGTCAAAGTTTTCACTACGTTTCTATATGCATCGACGCTATTTACGTTGATGCTTATTTTATTTTGATTCATCAATTTAGTGATGAATGATTCTTCTGAAACACTCGCCTTAATTATATCATAGAAAACGTGATAATTTTTAACATCATCTACTATGATCGGTGGTGGGGGAGGTGTTTTTTTAACTGTTTTGATATTTGTCTCAACCTTTTGAGGCTGAGTGTTTTGATCCAGAGTTTGTGGTTTTTGTGGTGGTGACGGTGTATTATTTAACCTTCTCTTTTTACTTTTTCTAGACTTAGCACGAATCCATTCTGTTTCTTTAGCTAAGTCTTCCTCATCGGTTTGATATTCAACGTTTTTATTAACATTAGAATTGGTGTTTTGTTTCTGTATTATTGATGATTCGGTTGGACATTTAACATTGTTGGCGTTAAGTTCGGTATTCTGGTTCTGCTTCATTGATGGCTTAGCTTGAGTTTCGTTCTGCTTTAATTGCATCATTTCTTTTTTTAGTTCGTCAATTTGTTGTTGTAAATTGAGAATAATAATGCTTTGCTGATTTTTCTCATCAGTTACTTTTTGCCATTGTTTGTATAACGTTAGCTCTTTTTCTGAAGTACCACTTTCAAGAATAGATGTTTCACCATAGTTATATGAGGTTGTTATACTTGCTTGTTGGGGTGCTGCTGTTGCGCCCTTATTATTTTGGAATCGTTCCATGTTAAAATTTTCAGATGAGAAATTAAAAGTTTTCTCAGGAGATCTAGCAACGTTTCCTCCCTTGTGGAACAGGCTGTTTACTATTTCCATATTTTTGTTTTTTTGTGTATGCAAGGATCGGCCCTCCCCAGAATCCTTAGGGCCAGTCTCATCAGAGAGTGGATTGCCCAATATTTCTATTGGTTTACCACCTGGGGTATTTTTTCCTTCTGTTTTACTCATTGCATATTGTATATTTATAGTGTAATCCACTCGCCTCTAGTATTTAGCCGATTTTAAAATCGTTGCCCGGGTGTCACCACGAGGAGGTATACTAGACACATTTGGTGGCCTCTACATAGTTGCAGAGCTGGAATATAGTTCACGAAAGTCGTGGCTATAAACGGTCAACTCCTACCCTATTGAAGCGCACCCCCAACACCCATTTTAAAAATTTGATTTAAGAAATATTTCGTTGTATTTGTAGGAGAGATATAATTTAAATACCGACCTAATCATGATTTTTTTATGGTATCAGTCTGTCATTGTTTTCTGATTCACGGAATAAAACTCTATTAAACATACTTACTAAGAAAAATATCAACGATCAAGCTAAAACTACCCAACACCGAATAAATTGGTTAAATTACTAAGCATAACGCCAATTTTGAATTGACATTAGTAAATAAAGAAATTATACCTAGCGACACTAATATATAATATGGTGGCAATATAAGAATGTCGGAATATTAATAATTGAAAGAATTCTTTTAGAAATTCCTTGAGGAAACCAATATTATCGGAAGCTTTTCATTTCAATCCCGTGTATCAAAACTCTTTTTGAAAAAATTAAATCTGGGTTACAAAATGTATATAAACAAATTTTGGTAGATCGTTTTAAAGGTTATATATGTACGTTTTTGTTTACAAAATTAAAAAGGCAAAATTCCGATAAAGTTTCCATTGAATTTGATTATAAAGAACTGTTCGTTTGGTAAGGAATATGTAGGGCAAACCAAATAAAATTTATAAAGAAAGTTTTCCAACGTTTTCCCTTTTGTTTATAATTATAATTAATTTTCATGTTTTTGATTTATAATTTTTTGGAATAAAATTTTCATCTACCCCTGGAGAATGGTGGAATGCACATTTCGTTGGAGGTAATTTTTATAAAAAACATAGGAACATTTAAGTTTATCTAAAATAAATAAATTTGATTGATTTGGGTCTTAATAACATTTGTAGTATGTAGTAGGGTTTGCTTGAACAAATTTTGATTTCTGATTCATAACACCTTTGTGGTTTCTATAGTTGTGCGTGTCTATTCTCTTATTTTGTTTTTAATTATTCTTTAGTTCTTTGGGTTACGTTTACGAGTGGTAAAGTAATTAAACTTTCATAGTGTTCGCTTTCTCCAAATTAAGTTTCATTTTTTATTGTCTTATGTTTCAAACCGGTTTCTTGATAAATTTAATAATATATTAGTTACTACTACATTATCGGCTCAGCCAAGCAAGTAATTAATCAACATGACATTTTTAATTTTTTTTTTATTTAATATTGCAAATAAAACTCTTAGATTTCCCTCACATACATATGTTTGCGAGAGTTAGAGTATGTCACAAAATACTGTATCCCAATTTATATCCATCAATTCAAACAGAAAAACAGGACAACAACAAATAGCACTTATGAAAAATGATCATGGTAATTGAATGGAAAGTTCAAAATTCAACTTGACACAATGCAATGAATTATTTGCATTATGCAAAAATATTTCAACATATGTACATATTAGTATTCACAAACTCACGACAATTTACCCACCTGTTGAAATTATTTCTATTATAAACACAAACTTCCTATTTACATAATACAATACATTTTAATTAATATTTTTTAATGATTAGGCACCGTCTTAGTAATTAGACATAGGTTAACTCGCGGTATCTGTAACTTTCTGCTTCACAAAAATTGTCATTATATGGGGACCTCGTCATCGCCATGTAATTTTATATATTTTTATCTTTACATTGGTACACTAAAATATATGAAATTTTTGACAGGCTAAATGTGTTTCATCACACAACATCTCAGGATGAAGTTAAAAACATTGAAAAAAAAAAAATAAAAATGTTGAGTTCATTTGATTCTTTCGACACATTATGTTATGTTTCACGTACCCGTTGAAAAAAACTTGTAAACTTTTATTCTCTATCGCATTAGTGTGTCTTGCCATTACTATTTACCACTCGGTGTGTCTACCTACTTAAATACAATTATTTTTTTCAAATCCATTTTACAATACATACAATTTCTAATTTAATAGCATACCAAGAGATGTGTACAAGCAACTAAGTTCTATTTTTATTTTTTGCTTTCATGGAGATAGAAATGTTTTTTTTTTTTTTTGTTGTTAAGCATTTTTACTAAACTCAAACACAATTTAATTTGTTATAATTAATTTTTATCTGTTGCAATTATTATTATTAGTATTATAGTCGAAACAGCTGTAATAGCTAAATGTGTTAATGGTCAATTTAATTTTTATTAACTGTTTCAAAATTATTAATTTTTTATTGCGTTTAAAATGTTGCACATGAAAGATTCTCTCCAGAACTTTTCTTTCCAGAAATATATGCTTTATTTCTGCAATGATGCATATACTTACTATAGATTGGCCTGCCATATAGTAGGAACACTTTTATGTTCGTTCCTTGATAATGTATTTAGAAGCAATTAAAATGAACTTCACCACTGGAGTTGATTATGTACTTTGTGTGGCACTGAACTTAAATTTCCAAACATGGATCTTTTCATTTCATGATAAATACTTGCCGATATTTGTGAAATTCTGCACCCACTAATCAAATTATATTGTATATATTCATATTATTTTTGACGTGAAACACTCGCCGGATACTATTTATTTCGTCCTTGAATGAATCCGTCCAGCCTTCCTAAACATTAAAAACTCTCAGCCCATCTTAAGGTACCGTTTTAGTTATACGTTTTTTTCCATTGTACAGTTGTCTTCGTAAGGGCAAATTGTTGTTCTTGCATAGCTTTAGGCATTGGTTTCATTTTAAATAAAATGTGTCTATGATTTTAGAATGAAGCCGCAATTATTTACAAAGATTTGATGCTAAGGAATTTAATGGTTTCACAACTGGTTTATGAACTCTGAAGCGATTCGAAAATTGATTATATGGTTAGTTATAAGGACGTCACTTGTAATACGTACGTGAAATTTGTTCTTATTTGCCTTAAGTTGTCCTAAGTTGTCCTAAGTATGTCTTAAGTTTTTTTAAATGTGTTGGTGTAAAAGTTTCGTTATTACGAATTTATTTAATTCATATTGAAATAATAAAAATTATGCTTAAGATTCTTACAAAATAGATTTACATTTTTTCTATGTCGCGAAATATTCTGATGGTGAATGTATAAAATCAGATCATTTTCCAAATACTGAGAAACTGGCAGAAAACCCGTGTTTAATCTAGTTTGTTTGCGAATTTTCTTGTGAAAATCCTAGGAAGTGGCTACCAAAAATGAGCACAATTCTAAGTTGTCATAAGATCTTATCTTTTCGAAAAATATTTCACTTTTGAAAAAAGTAGGGGATTAGGGTATTTAGGACAACCATGTTTGACATAATCTCTTAGGATATATCGAATATATGTATAAATGATTTTCCGAATTTTCTTGTGAAAATCGTAGGAAGCGGCCACCAAAATGCCCTATATTTTAAGTTGTCGTAAGGTCTTATCTATTCGAAAAATATTTCACTTTTGAAAAAGTAGGGGATTAAGGTATTTAAGACAACCATGTTTGACATAATCTCTTATGAAACATCGAATATATGTATAAATGATTATCCGAATTTTCTTGAGAAAATCCTAGGAAGCGGCCACCAAAATGCCCTATATTTTAAGCTATCGTAAGGTCTTATCTATTCGTAAAATATTTCACTTTTGAAAAAAGTAGGGGATTAGGGTATTTAGGACAACCAAGTTTGACATAATCTCTTATGATATATCGAATATATGTATAAATGATTTTCCGAATTTTCTTGAGAAAATCCTAGGAAGCGGCCACCAAAATGCCCTATATTTTAAGTTGTCATATGGTCATATCTATTCGAAAAATATTTCACTTTTGAAAAAAGTAGGTGATTAGGGTATGTATTTAGGGTAACCATGTTTGACATAAATTTGGAAAATCATTTATACATATATTCGATATATCATAAGAGATTATGTCAAACATGGTTGTGCTAAATACCCTAATCCCCTACTTTTTTCAAAAGTGAAATATTTTTCGAATAGATGAGATCTTATGACCACTTAGAATTGTGCTCAATTTGGTGGCCATTTCCTAGGATTTTCACAAGAAATTCACAAACAAACTAGATTAAACACCAGTTTCTCAGTTTTTGGAAAATGATCTGATTTTATACATTCACCATCAGAATATTTCGCGACATAGAAAAAATGTAAATCTATTTCGTAAGAATCTTAAGCATAATTTTTATTATTTCAATATGAATTAAATAAATTCGTAATAACGAAACTTTTACACCAACACATTTAAAAAAACTTAAGACATACTTAGGACAACTTAGGACAACTTAAGGCAACTTAGGACAAACTTCACGTACTTCTTGTAATTGGGTTTTCTTATCAATTATCTAGTACTTTTAAGAGTTTAGTCCAACTAATCATCCACACTGATGAAGTTTGATTTAGAAAAGCCACATTATTCATATGATCGATATATAAATAACTTAAATAGCTTAGGGTATAGGTTGATTAATTTGGAGTGAATAATTGCACAATTGTCAAACTATCCTTGTGGCACGATACATCGATGGAAAAATATCCTACTAGTGCGATACATCGTTATATTCGGAGTATTAATTTTTTCAACTCGAGTATGAGTAAAAGCTTGGCAACCAACTTACAAGCTTACAATGCTGATATTTTACTATTCAGCTTTAACCTCTCTTATAAGATGAGCGGCCTACTAAATAAATGAGGATGAATGAAATACTAAATTTGTTTGCAGAAGTAGATTTAAATTTGAATTTATAATATTAAAAATTTTTAATTTCCATTTCACAAATAAAGTATAGTAATCATGAAAATTTTGGACCTTGAGATTTTTAGAGATTTATCTGTTTTGAGGTCCCCTGAGTGCGAAAAAGTGAGTTTTGAAATGGTGTCTGTCTGTCAGTCTGTGTCCTCTCTACAGCCCAGATGGTTTAACCAATCGAACTAAAACTTCAGATTTAAGCTTTTTTGATAAATTGGGAGGTCCCAGCGAATTTTATTCCAAATCGGCTAACCTGAAATGGCCACTCCCTTGCTCCAGAAAAGGTAGTTTTGCAAATATCTTAAAAAGTGTAAGGTTTACAAAAAACTACTTAATACAAAATGTTTCCAAAATAAAAAATTAAAAAAAAAACTAAATTTCTCAAAATTCGTTGTTCGTAAAAGAAAGTCGTGTGTTGGCCACACTTCCCTTTTTTTGTAATTGATTTACTTATCTTATAAACAAATCATGTTATGAATTTTCTACTTAAAATTTTCACAAAACTTAATTAAAAATTCAATTGACATGTTTGTATGCTAATTATTATTGCATTCTAGTTCTGAGGTGTTTATGACTACATAGATATATGGTATACACACATATTTATCATAATACACATAAAGAGAAAGATAAACTAATTAAAAATGTCAACATTTTTCTATTTTTCAACTTAATTTAGAAAATTTTCGGATAGGTGTACACTGTACACCACTATAGGGATAGCAAAAAATATTTATAAATCATTTTTTGTTGACTTTTGATTATCTATCGTGGTCTATCCTCCTAAATGAGTGAAGAAATTGTACATACAATATACATATAAATTAAATTATTCTGTACCTGAGTAACATTGTATGTGCTCCATCACTTGTTGAAATTGTTTACTTAACAGTAAAAATGTAAAAGAACATGATGTTAAAATACAACATAATTTTTAATGCAGTACAATTTAATTTAAAAAAGTATTCTAATTTATCTATTCTGTTCTTTTTTTTTATTTTTAGGAAAATGTTCATCGGTGGACTCAGTTGGCAAACAAGTCCAGGTAATTTATATATTTATGTTTTCTATACAATATTATAAAACCAACAATTTTGTTTTTTAAATTTATTATCTCAAAGACGAGGGAACATAATAAAATCAAATGGTATTTCTATTTTTGTTGTGTACACGTTACGTATATGTATGTACGTATGTATTTAAATCAACTTTTATGGTGTTATTGGTAGTGGTGGTGCCCACAAACACACTGGTGCTATTCGTTTTGGAAAATACCGCAGAATACAATTCATGGGAAGGAAAATGTTTAATTTTTATTTTTATTTGAACATGTAAATTTTGATAAAACGAGAGGAAAATGGAAGAAAATGTTTTAAACTAACAAAAAATAATCATTCGAACTAACCAACTAAACTCGTTTGTGTCTTTTTTTTTTTTTTTTTTTGTTGTGTTACGTTTAACAAAATATTTATTTGCCGTATGTAATGTGTACCACCGGGGTCCGTTTACGGTACGCTGAATGAGAAGCAAATATAATTTTTTCTTTCTATAATTTGTAGGATGTTGGCATTTTTTGTGTATTTTCATTTTAATGTATGTTCATAGCTTAAACGTCATGTTACTTCGGATTTTCGATGGCAGCTTGGAAAAATGGTGAAGCTTTCTACGCCTTAAAATATAGGGCGAATTGCGTATTTAACATTTTTCATGAAAATACGAAACATATTAGATTCATTTTCCACTGCTAATGTTTGTCTCATCCGTCTCAATTCGTTAGATTTATCTGAAGTGCAGAGATCTTGCGTTTTTTACTATTAGTAGGTGTTCACCAAAGTTACAAATACAGGATTATCACCCTGACAAATGTTGATGAATAGACTATTCTGAACTAAAATTTTAGTTCATGATAATCTATTACAGCCTAAACTGCTTAATCCTACGGAACGATTGAGGCAAAATCAAATAAATCATAAAATACTAATAATATCATGTATAAATCAAATAATAAATGGGAACCAGCTGTTGTAGTATCAAATACTGATCATCCTCGATTATTTTGTACACGTAACAAAAATAACAATATTAGTCGTCGAAATTCTATGCATCTGCGGAAATCAATGAATACACCAAATATTTACCAAATTCTGGTAATAATGAAAAATTGTAACACCAGTCAGATTCAAACAATGCAGCAAAATCGAGTGGTTATGCCACTAAGTTCGGTCTTGTCACTAAAGCACCAGAATGCAAGCACCTTATAAAGCATAAGCTTTTGAGCTAAAACGGGGGATGAGGAATATTCAAATTAGTATGTTTAAGAGCATACATAATTACATTATTCAGGCATATTAAGAAATGTTGAACAGGAATGGAAAAAACACACATGATATATGAATTTTTAAAAGTTATTATAATTTGTGACATTCGGCTTCTTCAAATAATCCACTTACCGCACTACTGGTTCACACTCCTATTTTTTGGACTCGACGATGCCCTTAGCAAGTCTCCTGGGAGTCGAAGGGCCCACCGCCTATCGCTTCTACACATAACACAGCGGAAGGGATCAAACTTTTTTGGGTTGGTCGAATCGAAAAATTTAAATAAAGCTGTTTTCAAATTGAATAACCTATTAAATGAAATCAGAAGCTAAAATATTATAATTATTTCATATTCCTAAAATTCTTCAAAACTCATAAAAGTCGTCTTACAAAAAATAAATCAATAAACACATAAAATTAAGCAGTCATTTCATTACCGTGTAATCGTTGGCGCTTTTTTTTTTACAAACAATGCAAATAAATCTAAAAAAATACTACTAGTTAAAAATTTGGTTTGCTACTGATAAAAATAAAACCCCTCTCGAAGAATGTACAACATACATATGTACATATAAATCTAAACCGGCTAATCTATATCGATTGATTTTTTTAATTTTATTTAGTAAGTAAATCAAACCGAATTTAAATTATCAGCCGGTCACGGCAGCCAAACGAATATTGTATTAATTTCTAATTTTATCTATTTTATGGCACTAAAACTTTTTAATCACATTATTTACCAACAAAAATTGAAAATATGCGCTTCCTATTTACTAACCAATTACAATGTGTTATATACGAGTCATATATATTGAATGGACATTTTTTGTGAATGGGACAGATACATCAATTGTACGATGCCTCAAACTTTGAGGTGTGTTATTATATTTTGATAAGAAAATCATATTAAAATAAAAAATGAAAATCACTTAATGTATTCATTTATCTGCTATTTTTAGCACCACTAATTGAGTATTTACACCGAATTAGATCGCCGCCGTCGTAATGTAGAGAAAATCAATTCTTAAAGATCAACCAGACTAAACTAAACACAATGTGCAGAAGCAGTTAAAAAAGTAGAAATTTACATTTTTTTTCAATTCCACGATTAATGTGATAAATCTAACAGATAGCTGTTGAAAAATATTTTTTTATTTTGTTTTTTTGGATATAAATTATCATAAATGTGATAATTTCCTTTCTAGTCTAAAAAATGATATACAAATAAATACAATACAAATAAATAAAATAACAAGCACACAAGACGGCCTAAGACGACAACGAAGAAATAGACATAATATGTATGTATGTATGTATGTATTTCTTATCAAAGCAAATAAATTTATATAAAGACCGTAAAGAAGATACCATCGTAGAACACAATAAAATAACAAAAAAAAAATCATTTCGATTTTGTCTCTCCAAATCTTGGTCCTTTTTTCTTCAGTCCTCGACACAAGAAAATATTTACGAATGCAAATAACATAAATAAATAACGCAAATTATGGAGTGTGTTTGTTTAGGTTAATTTTTTGATATATTTTTGTGTCGTCCTTGTGCTGTGTTGTTGTAGCATACAATTTATTTACATTTACATTTTGGATATCCTTATGGATATTTCGATTTGAAGAAATGATGGTCATATGTCATGTGTTAAATACGTTATGGGAATAGTAATTTCTGGGCAAAGAGATACAAAACTTGCTATAGAATTACAAATAATTTTTTTGTATGTTACAATATCAACATAATTTTATTATATTTGCATAATGACTTCCCGGACCCGTATTTACACTAATTCAGTACTAATTTACAATACTAAGGGCAAAATCGACAAATCACAATATTAATTCGCAACTACGACTAAATTGTTTTTTTTTTTTTTTTTGGTATTTTTAAAGTAGATGGAAGTTGTAGTCGTCGATATCAGCGACGACAATCAGTGAATATTTAGAAACGCGAAATTATACAGCGACTTTACAGCGAATTTATTAAGATACCTTTATTATTTGGAAATTGTAGTAGATACCTGATTAATTGCTGTTTTATTCTAGTTTAAAAATACGGTATTCGAACAACAATTTCGAAAAAAGCGTGATTGCAACTAAGAGTTGCAGTTGTGTCTGTCGATTCGGGCCTATACTTCGTGAGCACAGTTTAAACATTTTATTTTAGAGTGGTATAATCAAAAATGGCCAAATTATGGAAAAATGTGAATAAACCGAACAATCTCTATTTGTTCAGGAAAGCTTCTCTAAAATTGTTGGAGCACTACTCTATAAACAACAGGTGCACTAGAGAACCTCTAAAAACTGAAAATAATTTTCTGTTTACTTTTATCAATTGACATTAAAAATTAAATAAAAAATAAAAAAAAATTCAAAATTATTACTAGAATCGGAATTCATTTCGGAATGAAAATAGACGGCATTGTACGGCAAATAATTCATCTAAAGAGTGTTCAAATAAGGAATTTCGGAAGTTTTTTTAAATCTAATGTAAACAAAAAATGTTTAATATACCACGTTTTTAAAATGGGGTAAAAATGTAAAAAAATTTCTCCTAGCAACTTACAGATTCCTAACCCTATACAGCATACATTGTTCTAAAAATTTGTGATTATGAATGTTTAATAGCTATGAAAATACTTGTAAGATTTGAAGGGGAAAACGCGCCCCACGCGCATGCAATACATAATTGATTCATGAATAGTTCACCAAAGCCACTAACAATTTTATTGCATTCCAAATGATATGAACTGTTGTGTGAGTTTTCTCAATGATAGCTACTCTCTAAGCTCCTTAATATTAGATCTATTGGATGCGCCCCACAAAATTCACAATCACAAATTTTCAGGCAATCTGTATGGGGTTAGGTATCTATATGGGGTTATACATCTGTATATCGCGTGTTGTATTAAAATTTATTTTTATTTAAATAATAATTTTTTGCTTTTCAGTATGTTGAAAGGCTAATGTTGAAAGGGCGAATGTCAAAAGACCAAAAGCTGAAAGGCCGAATAGGTCGGAAGGCCGGATGGGTCGGAAGGCCGTTTGTCGAATGTCGTAGGACCGAATTTGTCGAAAGGCCGAATGTCTAATGACCGATTAGGTCGAAAGGCCGAAAGTGTTAAAGGCCGAATGTCGAAAGCTGAAAAATTTCTCGAATTTTTTTCTCGAAACACAAAAAATTAAAATTAAAATCTTTTGTTTTTTCGATCACTACATTCGCCCAAAAAAAAAAAAAATTCAGAAATTTTAAAATCCGGAATAATTGAAAAGTAAAATCCAGAAAAAAAAATTAGAAACTACAAGAAAACCAATCCAGAAAAAATATTTTGTTTAAAATAAATGAAAAAATTAAATTTTACAGGCAGTTTTAGATCTTTTCACAACTTGAAACATTTGTGTTACATTTATCAGTAGAAGCGATACGACGACGAAGCATTAATCAATTTATCACGAATCCGCAATTCGCTCCAATATATTCGTCGATACCATACTAACCCAACGAATTAAGCCAAAAAATATTTGCGGCGCTGCAAACAATTTTACAAAATTATATTAATTATTTGGGATTCGAGATAATTCGCGATTTTGATTTGAAGATTTTAAAATTTCGATACTTTGAAATTCGGCATTTAGAAATTCGAAATTTCGATTTCAATATGACGTTTGTGGAGATGTTATATCCAACCCTCATAAAGATATAAATTTTGAAAATTTTCATTCACAAAAAGATAAAAAATTAAAATCAATTTCGTCACAAACGGCCTTTCGATATCACAATCGGCCTTTCGACATTCGGCCTTTCGACATATTCGGCGTTTCGACACATTCGGCCTTCCGACATTCGGCCTTTCGGCGTTCCGCCTTTCGATATTCGTCCTTTCGACATTCGGCCTTTAGGCCCTATTCCGTAAATTTCATGTTTATTTCAGTTTCTCTTCACCTGATCAGATATCTGGGGCCCTTTTCTCGAATTCCACATCCATTTTCCACATGTGGACATCTGTCAAAATTCATAAAAATTGAATTTTTTCGGTACTAAGGGAATATTTCCGAATGGGTATAAGCAAGTGGCAGAAATTCTCCATATAGGAAAATGTCCATGCCCCACGCATTTTATATACGAATTACATTTTTCGAACGTTTTGATGAATTTTGACAGATGTCCGCATGTCGAAAATTCATTCATTAAAAATTCATTCAAATGGAATATTTTCGGTACTAAGGGAATATTTCGAATGGGTACAAGCAGGTGGAAGAAATTCCCCATATACGAAAATGTCCATATGTTTTATACAAGAATTACAATTTCCAAACGTTTTGATGAATTTTGACAGATGTCCGCATGTGAAATTCGAGAATTTGGCCCCTGAAATAGAAAATTGTTGTACCTACCTACCAATAATATTCCAATCTGTTTAATTGTTATTTTCCAGACAAATTAAATAAAGAAGCAAGCCAAATTTTAAGTTTCAAGTCTCTAGCTCATCGGGAAGTTAGTTTAAAAAATTGACTGCAAAATTTGTACCGAACAGACAAACAAACAGACAGTCAAGAAAACGAAATAAAAAGTGTTTATTGCCTCCCATAATTGCTCCACAGTCCATCAAAGACAATGTACTTGGTGGTAATAATGGACCCATTGGTACAATGTGAACCTTCGATGAAAGTTGGTAGCAGGCGATTATACAATTTCCCAATGAAGTGGTAGATTTAACAAGAAGTCTTAAAATATCCCTTCCTACAGGTTTGTGTTAATTTCGTACTAAAATGTTACTCTCAACTTCTTCAAGTTCAATGCGTGTGAAGTTGGAACTAGATTAGAACTAAAAACAAAATAAAAATTTAGTGCCAACTTAGGATAAACTTCACACATCATATATGTTTTATGAAGTTTATACTAAATCTAAATATTTGCAATTGTATTAGTCAGAAGGTAGTGTATAATAGTTAGTCGGTCATCATTTAGGCAAATATAATTTAATTAATATTCAAAATTTAAATATAATAAAAACGTTACTTTATTTTATCAGTTTAAATACATATTAGAATTTTCTTAAGAAACTCAATATCTTAAGATTTTCGATATTTAGCAAAAACCCCACTATGTGTTTTTGATTGGTCTATAAAAGGACTACAAAACTACCAAACCATTTAAAAAGCTAATGGCTTTCACATTATTTAAAATTACAAATTTCTGTACCGACTTATTAAAATTTTCTTAAGAAATTCGACGAATTAAAACACAATAATCCCAAAATGTCTTGAAGCTATTAGCTTTTTAAATAATTTTGCAGTTTTGTAGTCCTATTATAAACCTATCAAAAAACCATAGTGGGGTTCTTGCTAAATATCGAAAATCTTATATATCGACTTTCTTAAAAAAATCCTAAATAGTAAATTTACAAATATGACAATTTATCCATGTGAAAGGCATTCGTTTTTAAAATGGTTTGGCACGCTTGTAGTCTTAGATTAGACCTACCAATAAATCATAGTGGCGCTGGTGATAAATATTGAAAATCTTAAGATATCGACTTTCTTAAGAAAATCCTAAATAGTAAATTAAAAATACGACAATTTAACCATGTAAAAGGCATTAGCTTTTCAAATGGTTTGACATGCTTATAGTCTTAGATTAGACCTACCAAAAAATCATAGTGGCGTTGGTGATAAATATGGAAAATCTTAAGATATCGACTTTCTTAAAAAAATCCTAAATAGTAAATTTACAAATACGACAATTTAACCATGTGAAAGGCATTAGCTTTTCAAATGGTTTGACATGCTTATAGTCTTAGATTAGACCTACCAAAAAATCATAGTGGCGTTGGTGATAAATATGGAAAATCTTAAGATATCGACTTTCTTAAGAAAATCCTGAATAGTAAATTTTCAAATACGACAATTTAACCATGTGAAAGGTATTAGCTTTTCAAATGGTTTGGCACGCTTGTAGTCTTAGATTAGACCTACCAAAAAATTATAGTGGCGTTGGTGATAAATATGGGAAATCTTAAGATGTAGACTTTCTTAAGAAAATCCTAAATTTTATGTTCCAAATGTGGCAATTTGATTAAGTGAAAAGCATACTTTTAAGGTGGTTTAACAGTCACACATTTTTCTAATTAATTTATTTTAAAGATGTGTATTTATGTAGATTAATCTGGCTTATTTTTTTGGTTAAATAAAATAATTCGATTTCAATAAAATCAAACTTAATTTAAACTTTATAAAAAAAATAAATAAAGGCTTTCAAATTATTTATTGGGAAATGTTCGCCTAAATGTCATGATTTTCATTTTTTACTAATACTTTTATATATTCTGTTGTTTTTGTTGGTTTAGTTCTAACTTAGGATAAACTTCACAGACGTCAAGTTCAAGGGCTTTATTAATGTGGTGGTTGTCGAATCCTAAAATAGTATTTTATGCTAGTGAACCAACGACCTCACTTGGTGCTTATTGGTGGAGTATCGATGATACAAGCCAATCAATAGATCAATTGACTGGGTCAACCCTTTAGAACAACTTCGCTGATTTAAATTGGAGAAGTTAGTTGCGGGAGAATTAAGGAATCTACGGTGAGAATACATTGTTGATTTTATCCTATGTTTTCTCTCGTGCTGGTCGAAACGTTGTCTACTTGACTAAATAATGCAAGAATGATATCTTGATTTGGAATAATTAGCGTGGAAAATTGCAATTGACACCAACTGAAACTAAAATTTGATAAATTTTGAGAACTGACAATAAACAACATTAAGCAAAGTGGAACTGTTTTATGGTTGATTTTTGGAATCTAATCAGATCTACGCTAATTATTCAAAGCAAGTTTATTAATTTCAAATAGTATCCCCTCATTTTCTTAATTTTTTAAAATTAATTTCGACCAACATATATTCTGGTGTAAAACTATAAATCTTTAAATTACATTTTTGCTTCGTATGCTCTTTTAAAATGGTCAGCACAAAACACAAAAAACCTTGAAGAAGAAAATATTGACTTTTTCCCCCCGTTCGCCTTGAAAAACTAAACTTGAAATAGTAATATACCGTACGAACTTATATACGAGTAGGTATATGTATACAAATATTCTATTGCCAGAAATGTACAAAAACCATTAGAGATTTATTGAGATAATTTTTTCCTATTTTGTGTGAATTTTGTATTTTTTTTTTGTGTTTAAACATCAACCGAATACCAGAGCACATATAAAAGGCAAAATCGGATGAAGAAAAACTCTTAATGTCGGGTATTTTAATTATATACCAAGGGATTCCATATGTACGTACGTAATATGTACGTATACATTTAGAAATACGGACAGATAGATACGTTAAATACACAACTTATGGTACAGTATTTTAATAAGAATATAAAATTCCAAAAAAATTTTTTTATGTTATTTTTTGGGAAAACAAAAACAATTTCCAAAAACTCTTCCACTCATATTACGGTTAGTCGTATTTTCAAAATGACTCACTTTTGGAATAAACTTTAAAAAAGTCTCTGTACAAAAAAAAAGAGGAAACATTAATTGTTGTTGTAATCTTCTTTGCTGACTGAGGGTGTTGAAATTAAATTGTGTGAGGTGATAAAGTTTTTTTTTTTTTTTTTTTTCATTTAATAAAATTTTTATTTATTTTTTGTTGCTGTGAATTATTGAAGGTTTTCGATTAAATTGTTTGTGTAAATTGTATTAGATACTAATATACAGTAAGTAATTTAAAATTTGGATTTGTTTTGGTGGGCGCTTTTAATACTTTTTAAATGGGAACATCGCATGTTGTTTTTCAGTAAACGAAAGTTAATTTTTGTAACAACTTGAGATTAAGAATTAATAATTAAAAAAAAATAAACACAAAGTTTACTGCAACTTTGTTTATTAATTTTTATGTAAATTACTTGTTCTAATAATTATTTAAACTGTTTTATAAAATTCTTCATTCGTATGTTGCATAGTTGTTCAATCTCCATCTAGAGAGTATTCATACCTCAAATAACGAATGAAATTTGTTTAGGAAATTTTGACATAAAAAACACATATTGATGGCAAAAGTTCATCACCGTCTATCTACATTTTTGATATTTTTACAGGAGGTGACGAAAACCAAACGGGTTTGCCATATACAGTGGCGAGCAAAACTGAATACATAATTGAAAAATTATCCTTAACATCTAGTTTTTTTTTATTGATAAACATAATCAATTCAATTTTTTTATATTACGACTAACTATACCTTAACTAATTACATTACAAAATAAAAAATAAAAATCCATGTTTAAATTTAAAAAAATAAAATATTAATCATTTGAAGCGTCATTTACTCAATTTTGCACGTTCTACTTTGTTTTTGTTTTTACCTTTTATTTTGTTTTAAATGAAACCGTAAGTACCGTTTTATGCGATCTAGGTTAATACAAAGGTTTTTAGTTATTTGTTTGGTAGTAGTAAATCTAAAGGCAATATTAATTGTGTTTTTTTTAAAAATAAAAGTTTGATACATTTCATCCAACTGAAAATGAAGAAAATTAGTGTGGATTTGGAAGACAACATTGTTTCCTTGATCCAGCAAGGGTATTCTTCTAGGAAAATTGCCCAAATGGTAAAAGTATGCCAAAGAACTGTATGTACAGTACAAAAAAGAAGAAATGTGATCGTGGAAAAAAGTAAAGGAGGGCGTCCAAGACTTTTGTCAGATACTGATGCTCGTTTAATGCATCGTTTGATGAAAACTTAAAAGGCTAGAACGCCCAAGGAGGCTGCACGAAGCGTGAAAAAACATGTGAGTGAATGGACCGCACGAAGAGCATTGGGAAAGATTGGTTTAATATCTGGCATAAAAAAAAAGAAACCGGCAATATCTGAAAAAAATAGAAAGAACAGATTACAATTTTGTCAGCGACACAAAGATTGGAGTGTGGAAGACTGGAAACGTGTGATTTGGTCGGATGAGACTAAAATTAATAGATTCCAGTCTGATGGTAAAGCTTACTATTGGCACCGACCATGCGAAAAAAAACTACAAAAATATCAAGTTAAAGAAACTTTAAAGCATGGAGGAGGTAGCATAATGGTCTGGGGATGTTTCACATGGTGGCATGTGGGGCCATTGGTTAAGATTAAAGGTATAATGAAGAAAGACGATTACCTTCAAATATTGCAGACCAATTTACCCACTTTTATAGACGAATGTGCGTATCCAATTGAATAAATTCTTTTCCAACATGATGGGGACCCAAAACACACCGCTAAAATTGTTACAAAGTGGTTAGAAGAACAACAATTTTCTACATTAAAGTGGCCTGCCCATAGCCCCGATATTAACCCAATAGAAAACTTGTGGGCTATTATCAAACGACGTCTTGTTGAGTACAAAGAACCAGCAAGTGACGTCAGTCAATTATGGGATAGAATTAATACTGAATGGCAAAAAATCGACCATGAAATAATTGAAAATCTCGTAGAAAGTATTCCAAGGCGACTAAAAGCAATAATAAAAAATAAAGGGCTCTGGACAAAATATTGATTTTATTAACAAAACCAACAAAAATTTGCGGAACTGAAAACGTGCAAAACTGAATAAATGATGCTTCAAAGGATTATTATGTTATTTTTCAAATTTAAAAATGGATTTTGTGTTTTATTTTTCTGTAATATAGTTATTTAATGTCTAATTAGGCATATTATAAAAAAATTGAATTGATTATGTTTATCAATAAAAAAGAAACTAAAAGTTAATAATGATTTTTAAATTATGTACTCAGTTTTGCTCGCCACTGTAGATGCATTCATTGCAAAGAACTACGTTTTACGTGCATAATTTAAATTAAAAAAGAAAGCAAATACTAGTTGTGTTACCGATAAACCAATAAAACGATTTTGGGAAATTTTGTAGATACACGGTTATGCACTTTTGCCATCAATATGTAAATATAACGATTTTTTCCATTTATTATACCATAAAAAATAATTATGATTAAACTTAACTCAAAATAAATTCAACTATAAAAATACTTTTAAAATACAAAAAGTAGTAAAGGCTTAGTTAGGGATTATAGTGCGTCTACCATTGGTCAGAGCTAGTCTAATTAATTCTAAACAAATACATAGTTGATGAATGAAAAGTGACAAGTTTGATTATTTCTAAACTTCTGGTTTATTATTGGAAAATTTACATTTTATGTAGTATTTCTACTTAACTAAAACGGAAATAACAAAATGTATGATACAGCGACACCTTTCAGTATTATACAATAATTAACATAACACCAAAAATATTTAAATAAATGATGTATCAGCACCTTTATATGTTTAATATTTACTGATTTGGACCTTTACGTGAGAGTGGGTTTAATAAATTGGTATGGTGTATTTACATTTTCACGTTTCTCTATTTTTGTCGGCATCTTTTCTGTTACCAGCTAATTCAATAACATATTCTCGGGGCCTACTTGTTGCTGTATGGATGATTGGCTAAGGCTCTGGAAGTGGACCTGCTACAGCGACTTGAGTCATCCTTTTATACTTAACATTTTTGATGGCTACCGTAATCAACAGTATTCCTATAATGATAAGTATGAAAGAGATTTTATTCATTACTGTTGTATATCTTGTATCCTGTTAATGTAACTGCCTCTCCTTTCAACAAACAGGTTGGATCGAGTGTTAGAACTCCCTCTCCTTTGATGAAAGCGGTAATTGTTTTGATTGATCCGCTGCTGCTTTCGCAAATCAGATTATAAAGAACCTGTGATTTGATTACAAAGATCTAATAATAAATGTACTCTTGCTGATGAATAGTTGGAACTGGAATAACGTATTATATGTTAAACCGAGTCCACCGAACTAGTGGAATTCTGATCTCCTCAAAACGTTGCCTCAATTTTTATGATTTTGACAGTGGCTATTTTATGGGAGCTGCTGTATCCTCGCTCCATTTTTGCAAATCCTGATTTAGTTATAAGTTAGGAACGATTTACTTGACCTGTTCCTGAAGTTGGTGTGAAGTTAAGAGCACCGGATCGAATGTGTCTTCGGCAAATCTCATACAGAAATTTATCCACATAAGAACATTTCAAGTCAAATTTAGGCCAATAAGGAAGAAACTTGGCTATTTCTTAACCGATTGTGATGTAATTCGATGTGTACGATGGAAACAGGATTCTTAAATGGTATTTGGAAGAAGTGTTGGAATAAGGTCAGTTAGGAAGAAAATTGGTTGTTTATTACCTGATTATGATGAAACCCATTATGCACGATGAAAATAGGACTCTAAAATGATATTTAGAAAAAGTTTTGGAATATGACCGATTAGGAAGAAACTCGGTTATTTCTAAACCTATTTTGATGAAATTCGATAAATACGACGTGAAAGCGGCAAAGAAACAACCGAGTTTCTTTCTAATTTGCCTTAGAAGATTTCAGAAATTCATGTAAAAATTCGTTTATTTATTTCTTGTTAACCTGTAAATTACAATCGGTAATTAAGAATTATGATGCAATACAAAAATATTAGTAATACATTAATGTAACAAAAATATTAATTATCAATAGAAACAAATTTAAATAACTCATTTCTAAAAGAATTTCTTGACATATTAAAATCAACAATTTCAAAAACGTTAAAATTTCGCGACATTTTCAATACTGGGTCAGAAAGTGCGTAGTTTGTAGTAACAGAATCAATATGTACAAATTAAAACGCGTAAGTATTTCATCACAATCAATATGTGAGGTCGAAACATCGTACGCAAAGATAGCCGATGCTATGTCTCTTCGGTGGTCTAATTGTTGTAATTTTAATAAATTACAGCGATCTTCATAAGCTAGAAGAACATACAGCCTTGCTCAAAATTATGGAGCACTCCATATTTGTCTTTTTTCTATAGTTAATATGATGAAATAAAACAAACCAATTAGTTTAATTGTTATTTAATTTCGTATTTAATAGTTTTTTAATATTTGGTTACACCACCCTTTGCTTTTATTACTGCTTCTATTCTTTTTGGCATATTTTGAATAATTTTTTACAAAATTCGGCAGGAATTTTGTCCCATTCTTGTTTAAGTTTAAAAATTAGCTGTTTTTGATTTAGGTTTGTGTTGAGCAATATTTTTTTTAAGCATTGGCCATAAATGCTCAATCGGATTCAAATCCGGGGACTGCGCTGGCCACTCCAGGACGGATATTCCTTGGTCCCGGAAGTATTCCCTTGAAGCTGCTGAAGTGTGGCAAGGAGCGTTGTCCTGTTGAAATAGAAATGTTCGCTGGACCTTTTTATCAAATACCTTACGCACTGAAGGCATTAACACTTGCGAAAGCATTGCGGTATATGTCGAAGAATTCATCTTACCCTCACACACGAACATTTCTCCAACACCTGTTGCTGCCATAGAGCCCCATATCATTACACTTCCACCACCAAATTTAATAGTAGGTACGACGCAGTCGGGGTGAAATTCTTCTCCACGTCTCCTCCGTACGTAAATCGTCCCAGGGGTGCCAAATAGCTAGATGGGTTTAAACAAATTTCATTAATTTTAAAATATGAAATTATTTTTAGTGCAAATAAACTTCAACAGATTTGTGGTTATGTATTGAACATTATTGCCTACGACAACTTACTTGTATATTAGATTCGTCGGACCAAAGCACCTTGGCCCAATCCTCAGGCTTCCAATTCTTATGATGTTTGGCCCATTCCAATCGAATTTTGCGGTTCCCTTTTCGAAAGCCAAGGTTTTTTCCTGGCCTTGCATCTCCTCAATCCGTGATCTGCCAGTCTCCTTCTCTCTGTTTGGGCAGATATTGCCACGATTCCGGTGTCATTTAGGTCAGACGCTAATTCTGAAGAGGTTTTTGTCCTTGAACGAAGTGACAATCTGACCATTTGGCGTTCAATCCTTGGATTAGTTTTCCTAGGTCTGCCCGTTTTTGGTAGGTCCTGATGAGAACCTGTGACAGCAAAACGATGTAACGCAGTTTGAACAGCTTTTCTGGAACATTTCAGGGCTTTTGCAATTTTCACTTGACTCTCTACTTTTTCACTCATCACAATCACTTTTTGCCTATCTGCTAGGCTTAAATATTTTGTATTAGCACTCATTGTCTTAGCACTAAAAAAATGAATCACAAAAATATTCAATTTAATTGCTCTGGAATACACGAAATAGAACTTAACCCAACGACAGCTAATAAATAACTAATGGAAATTTACATGAGCACTTCTGCTGTAAATACAAGCAATACAGAAAAAGTAATATTTACCTTTTTATATAATGATTATTTACTTATTTATAGGGTGCTCCGTACTTTTGAGCAAGGCTGTAGTTATTCACTCGTTCAGAATGTTGGCTACGAAGAGCGTACAGTAAAAAATGCTTATGAACGCTTTCAATTTCCACAGAATGAGGCCAGATTGATAATTGTAGATCTTCCCGGATAAAACCTGTGCAGGCAAAATAAAAGATTTCACATGAAAAAAAAACAAAAATCTCTGTACTGTAGTTTTGAAAGATTTGGGTATGGCAGAAAGAATAGCAATTCCTTGATTTTTGCCAGATTTAAAAATCGAACGAATGAAGGATATTTTCCACTGATCTGGAAAAACCTAAACTTTCAGCCAAATTTTTAATGAGGATGGGTGGAATGCCATCATAACCAGCCCTTATTTACATCTAGAAGGGAGAAGCAGTCATAAACCTCCGTTGCAGTGAATTTGAATGAGTTATAATTAGTACGATTACAGTCAATTGGAGACATGTTATGTGCGGAAATGACGTCGCGGATGGTTCATACACGTAATCAAAATTTTTGGCGAAGAGATTATAGATATCAGAGGGCTGACTCGCCAATGAATTCTGGTAAACCATCGGTGAACGAAACTCAACTTTACACTTTCCTTTTACCATTTAGGAATTTCAAAATTTTCTTAGAATGGACGTCAAACCAATTAAACAAGAATTAATATACAATTTTTTGATTTGATTTGATTTTGAGTGTATTGATAAGCAATATCTCCCGGTGTTGAATTTGACGCCGGGCCCACCGTACACCCTTTTTTTACATTTACTTGGAAGGATTGGATAGGATTGTTAGTATATGATTGAGATCGACCCGATTACAAACACCTTGGCATCCTAAAGTCAATATTAATTAGTTATCAATTACCCGTTATGTATTTCCTACCAGCTTATATTCACGACACATTGCTCACTAAATCCATTCGTAAGCTTTAAGCAGCATTGTTTCAATCTGATTACAAATTATAAACCAGCATTATTTGAATCTTATTATAAATGTGAATAAACAAACGACACAACGTATACTAACCCGCTTTCGGGACCCGATCCACAAGTTGTTCAAAAACCATTGGAAATGTTTTTTTTCCTTTTTTGATCAGGTGCATTTCAAAAAATTTAACGAAAGTTGTACCAAACTGAATTTCAGAGGTCCAAACATAAACTACAAAAACCTCCAGGTTACGTCCACCACGCCATAAAATGAAGAATCTAGACCGAATCCAGGACCACCACAAATGTACGCCCTCCTTTTAACATTTGTAATTTTTAAAACACAGCTGACCAATCAACAAATTAATCAATCAAGAAATTGTTACATTAACAATAAATTAATTACTCTTAACAAATAAATTTTGAAGGAAAATTTAAACAAAAAAGGCACAACCGTTTAACTAGAAAGTCATGGCCAATCTAAGGAACTTCCGATTAGAGTTGATAAGAAATTCGTTTACAAAATTGTAGTCAGCATGCCTAAAATCAAAATAAAAAGAATTATCTAGGAAAAAATTAATATTGCGATCCAGTATGAAAACACTAAGTCCTATTAATTTTACTCGACTGTTGGTTATCTGGTTCAATTGCTTGGTTGCTAGGCCGTAAGAATACAATCAACGTCAAACCAAACAATGTCTGGAAGATAAAAATCACCAATGGTCATGAGTTGTTCATCAAAAATTTTTGTAAGCCATGTTTCACAAATCACTATGACATCATAATTGTTGTCGAGAACGCCCAACAGAAAAAATTTGTGAAATCAAGCTCTTATTTAGAAAAACGTCACTTAAGCCTTGGGAGTCAAGACTCTATAGCTGGGTTCCGAAATTTTACGTTTTGAGGGAACAGTTTTCCGAAAATTCTGATTCTTAAATCTTCTCATATAAACGCCATTTGGCCAGGTTTCCGAAGTATCAATCATCCAGTTGTCCTTGAGATTTTCGTTTATCCCCAACTTAGATCATAAGTATTCCAGATCCTGAATTTTTTTCGTTTCGGGGATCGATTTACCAACATGGTACAAACTTGCTCCCAAACACTTATTAGCCAGGGCTAACACATCATCCTCAGTTGTTTGATGGTCCGGTTTGGATAGATGAAGCCAAAATTTAAGTGGTACGGTTTTGATAATAATATCTTGCACGATATTAGAACCTCGTATTGCTTGTCGATTGGGTTCGACTGGGTAATAGCTTTGAATGTTACCCCTTCATTCGTGGGGCTGATATGGCATCTTATCCAGTTTGCTAGTTATTGTTCCTGATAAATCAATATTTGGGGGCTTAGTTGTTGATTCTGCTGGAATGCTGCAGTAGTAGGGCCGCAAATAGGTTGAATCGTCCGGTCATAAACCACTTCCACTTTGCCCCTTATAAAGTGTTTTTTGCGGCTAAATCACGGCTTCCTACTTCTGTCAAAAACGACCTTATCTGCAGTTTCTAACTTCTAGAACCCTATTTCCGTCGTGCATGCAAAACCATCATAATTAAGAAACGGCCAAGTCCTTCCTAATTGGCCTTTTTTCAGAACTTTAGGTAAAAGTCATTTTAGAATGCCATTCGATTCCACCATATGCGTGCCGGATTTTTTGTGCCAGAACATTTTTTTTTTAATAACATTTTTGAATCCCATTTCCGTCGTGTAGTCTAAAGTTTCATCACATTAGGTGAAGTTCCTTCCTAATTAGCCATATTCCAGAACATTTTCTAAAACTGATCTTAAAATCTCAAACCAAGTTCATTCCTAATCAGCTTGAATTTAATTTGAAAATGCTATTGATGGATAAACTTTTATACGAGATATTTAAATTGTCTTCGTTACGCCGCTATAGATTTAAAAGAGTATATAAAAAATATAAAATTGAAAACCTTCAAATTCCGGAATTTCCCGGTCTTACTTTTAATACAAAAACCGGATCCCAGAATCCCGTTTTGAGAAACCATAATCGCTACTTATATACATTTTAGCTAAATAGCATGTTTTCATTTTTGTTCTTTTTACGTTAATTAAAACAAAGTTTGGTATGCTAGTATCATTTTTTGGTTTTTGCTCTGTTATGAGTGGGGGAAAAATTGGTTACGTAGCTATATTTGGGAAATTAGCAAGGCAACCATATTAGAAAAAAGGATAACATGTAATGTGGTAATACAATAGAAGACTTCGGCTATGGTGTTACTATGAACTTTATTTTTTATGTAATTCATACAAAGAAAAAGGATAATTAAAGGCCATTATACGAAAATGTTGATGAATTACAAACAGCATGATGAATTACAAACAGCTTCATCTTATGATATATGTATTTCAACTATTAAACATTTTTATTTAATTTTAATGATGCGAATTACAACCGTACCAGGATATAATTTGCAGGCCTAGAAACTACACGTGTATTGTACATGGTTTAATTATCACATTAAACCAATATATTATGTCAACATTAACATGAAATCCTAAACATGTTTTTTTTAGTGTAAGGTATACGACTCCTGCAAAAATGCCAAAATCATCCAATAAAAACCATACACCATACACCATACAACCATACATCTCGTATACTGTGTTTATACCTTTTTCGAAAATATTTTGATTTTAATCCATAAAATCCAAACACTGAAATTTTATAGCTCACCACTTGGCACTGATATACATATTATACTCTACGTATATAAAATATAGGAATTATTTTTATATATTTTATACAAAATTTATTACAGTAATAATTTATAATACCTTCTAGCAACAAAAACTCTTAAAGTATCATAAAAATATTTTCTTTTCTCACAATTTATAATAAATTAAGCATTAGGAGTACAAAAAAAAAAAATAAGTATGTGCTGTACGCGTATGTATATGGTATATCTAAGAACAGATAATAGTCCCTAACCCCCAAACTCATAAAGATTATATTTAAATTAAATTTCACACTTTTCTTCGCGCGCACACACAGCCACATACACAATCAAAGCTCAAAACAAACAAAATTTTAATCTATCAAAATTCAAAAACCATAAGATAGGCAGCCTGTATTCTGACATGTGAAATAAAAATCGACGAGCAGCAGAAAATATAAAAACCAATCAAAATTTGACGATGCGTGATTGTAATTTAAATTTTTCGTTCTCACACTTTAAAAACTGAAACCCTTAAATGTCACCCTCGCAAAATGTTTTTATACCTTTAAGAAGAATTTACCAACAAAATCGTTTTCCCAGGCTATAATAACACGACGTTTAATTCCTTTTTCTGGCTGATATATATGTACATATATACATAATCATATCAGTGCCATCATCGTCGGTATCAATTTATTACACAAAATGTTCATCGGGTCGACTGTATACACTTATACCGTAAGAATTATATATGAATTCATACATGAAAATTGGAAAATGTGTCTACATTTCTCAAACCTTTTTCCAGTCATGTAAAGTAACTTTAGAATTATCTTCGCAAATTAAATGTCAGGTTACAACATTTACAATGTCGGCACATAAAGCATGAAAAATAAGAAAGCAGATAATATCATTTTCATTTTTTTATTTTTATTATTTAAGTCTGCCTCTGGAGAATATAAATTTTCATTATTTTTTTATTTTTTTTTATTTTTAAATTTTCAATTTTCCTCTTCAATTCAATTGTGTATAATGTTCCCTAGTTTCAATTTACGAAAAAAAAAAAAAAAAACAAGAAAATATAATATGTTTATGATCGACTTGTTATATGTCTGGTTGTTTACACTACCAACATTAAGATAATGTTACTTGAATCGTTTTTGACTACCTTACAATAAATGGTAGTAAATATTTCGAACGTTTAAATTTTCCAAACTACCTACTCAAAACACATCCGCGATATATTTTCTAATAATTAGTATTTTTTATACAATGAATTTAATAAACAATTATTTCAAAAGAAGAACAAACAAACATCACTGCCTACATTTTTTTAAAATTTTTATTAAAGGAAGCTTTAATTAGTAAATCTTAATAAACAATTTAAAATACCTTTTGAAGCGTAGCAAGTCGATTTTGTGAAATTCAGAGAAAACACACCTCAGAGAAAATGACAGCTCAGCGAAATACAATTCAGAGAAATTGAAAAATCTAAAAAAACGGAAAACACAATTCTGAGAAATGCAATCCAGAGAATAAACAATTCCGGCTGGTAGTTCTGAAAAAATGGCAATTAAAATAATTGTCAGCTTTAGTAAATCAAGTACGAAAAAAATTAAGCCACGTTAAGGTAGAAATCAATCTCACTTGGAAAAGGAATATGTTCACTTGATTGGCTCTTACGATTTCGGAAAAAACTGAACCAAATGATTTTCTCAGGCCCCTTCTTATTGAAGTCAGCTTTACTCTCTTAATGGTGAGTTTTGCAGAGAAAGGGGTAGGATCCGGGCTATACGGGTACATCAAAACTTCCCAGCCAAGCTCTCTGTGATCTGGCATTGTCGTAATGGAAGACGAAACCCTTCTTTTTACGCCCTTTAATCGCGTTATTTGTTGACAGTAGAGAGTGAAACTAATCGTCTGGCCAGGTTGGAGCAATTCATGATGGACGATTTCCTTCCAATCTCATCAAATACAAAGCAGTTCCTAGCAAGGCATCAATCCAAGCGTTGCCACTGTTTATGCAGCCTTATGCAGCTTGTACCACGATATTTTTTACACATTATTGTCGTATATGACCAAGTGGGTCATCACCCGTTATTAATTTCTTGATTGCCCAAATATCGAACTTCTTTTTGTATTCAGTCTTATGAAACTGTGGTTTGGTCAATGTTCAGTTCCGCAGCGATATCATAAGATGAAATGTGCCGGCCTTCCTCAATTTTTTGGAGAATTTGATCGATTTTTTCAATCAATAATCAACATCGAAATTTTTAGAGCGGAAACGAGCAAACCATTTACGTGCTGCTGATTTTGATGAAGCGTCTTCACCATAAACGCCACCAGTTTTTTCCCAAGCCTTGGTAAAATGCTTGGTAACCTCATTACGTTTACGCTGTTCGTGTTGATTTATATCACTCTCAAAGGTCAAGAGCTCCTTTTAGTTAGGAAACCTGAGTTGAGGCTACTAACCGGCTTCTTTTCCAGTCATATCCCCTTAAGATAGCACCTTAAGAACATGGGTCTAAGTGCCACCATTTTGCGCCAACGACTACCACACTTAGATACCATCCAGAGATATTAGCAGGTTCCTTAAGAGCCTGAATATGAACTGAACGGTTAACCAAATATGGTTCAGAGCATGAAAGAATATAATAATCGCAAAAGAACTTAATAATAACATCACAATACCATCCTAACTTCGATAAATCGCTCAAACTGAATATTAGTGACATTGATAGTGGTAAAGCAACATTCTTATGTACTCATAATTATGTACCTATTTTAAGCTGATTGTAACCTAATTAATAATTAAAACACAAAATCGCCTATTTTACATGCTAATCATTTCAACTTGGTGGAATCTCTAGAATGACGAACAACTTGTTGCACAAAATGCTGTTTTGGATAATATCACCAAAAAATTTGGCAAACGTATGCTGATTTTGGAAACTTTGATTTAATCCAATACCGCTACTACAAGGTTTTCCATTAATGGCGACGCATTTTTCTTTTTAATATTGTAACAAGACTTTTATCATTAATTGTGGAACACATCAGTATTCAAATGTCCTGTAGATATTCCAGCAATTTTGCGTTCAATATTGACTCTGGCACCTTCTAATGTCTGTGGCTTATTAGAATAAACCATTATCTTGCTATATCCCCAAAGAAAAAAGTCTAAAAGCGTTAAATCGCATGATGCGGTAACGTTTTCACTGAGCTTCGATTTCAATAAATCGATAGTTTGACTAAACCTCGGGTAAGTCAATGTAGCGGTTTCCATTGGAAATATTACGGATTGTTTATTTTAGTTTAAAAAGAAACATGGATCAATGACGCCTTCAGAATGAAATCGTCAACAAACAGTCAATTTTTGCGAATGTAATGGTGTTTTGTGAGTGGTTTCTGGTTGCACGCTTCACCAAACCCGACAATTTTGCTTATTAACGAACCCGTAGAGTCAAAACTAAGCTTCATCGCTCATGAAGTTTCAACGTGAAGTTTGTTTAGAGCCCAATCAGAATTGTTACGTCGCAGTAGATGGGCGTGCGGCTTCAGTTCTTCGGTTAAGGCGATCTTATAGACACGTAGGCGTAAGTTCTTGTGCAAAATTAGCCATAGTGACATTCGGGAGGTGCCCAATTCCAGCGAATGGTGCGGAATTGACTGATTTGGGTTCACATTCATACCCTCGCTTACAGCCGCAATATTCTCAGCACTCCTTGCATTTCCTTGTCTTATTGACACGGCAATGTTATGAAGTGAATATGTTAATACGAATTTTTCCACAAAACGTTCAATGGATCGTTTAGGTGGACTAATATAACGACCGGAAATTTGAACTAGCGCGTAGGTAAAGTTGTGCTAACCGAACGCGAACTTTGATAAAAAATTTGAATATTTTGTAGACGTTGTTGAAGCGTGTATTCCATGATTAAATGGTACACACTGGCGAATTAAAACGTCAAAACAGAACCGGAGTAAATTTCACGACATACAGAAAAAAATGTAGAACAAAAGTGCGTCGCCCTTAATGGAAAATTTTGTATTAATGAACTTAAAGTTGATAATCCAGCCATATGTATAACTTCTATCGGTTATCAACAACTGTAATTATTTTGAACATCATTTAAATTCATCGAGGTAATAAATTTATGGCGTATCATTTACTTATAGCGAAGATTTGTACAGTGTTTTGCAAGCCATCTGCCAAACTATTTCTTCCAATTTTATCGTGCGAAACTTAAATTCTCCGCCAAGGCAATCGCTATTTCATGGAGCAACCAAACTTTGAAGCAGCAGTTCCTGTTACTTTCTACAGTACAAAATAAAAATATTTTATGTACTCGTACATTTAAGCTTATGATCGTAAACGAAATATAGTTACGGATTACCTACCTAAAATTAAACTTGTGTTACTTCATGAGGCTAGGTTAGGTTAGGTTTGGGTGGCGGTCCACAAGGACCAGGCATAGACACAAAAATGATCCGTAGCCATACCACTAATAATTGTTCCCTCCAACTTATTGGAACCATTTTGAGCTGTTAACAAAGCGCTGGATACTCCTAACGTCCATCCCACAGAGGTCCGTCAGGTCTTTGAAGAGGGGTGTCCCTAGAAACTTTAGTCTGTTTCGTGCCAGACGAGGGCAGGTACAAAGAAGATGAAGTACTGTCTCTTCCTCCTCTTCGTCCTCGCAACTACGACAGTAGTCAAGTGAGAAGACACCAAGTCTACTCGCATGCCTCCCTATGAGACAGTGCCCCGTAATCACTCCAACAACCACACTGATCTGACTTCGCTGAAGTGAGATCAGCTGTTTCGATCTCGCCAAGTCCAACTTTGGCCAGACCTGCCGAGTTATTACGCAAGAAGTAGCGCTTGCTAGATTCTTCCTGAAGCAGCAGTTTGCCTACCGCAAGAGCCATTTCAATATCCTTTCTGCTTTCTTAGAAGTGGTCCGTTGTACCACGTCGAGCCAGTTCATCGGCGTTTATATTCCCTGTACTTACGAAATGTCCTGGCACCCATAAAATGTGAATGTTGAACTGATCTGCCATCTCGTTAAGAGATGAGAGACAGTTCTGGACTACTTTCGACGTGAGGAGGTGTGATTGAAGCGCTTTAATGGCAGCATGACTGTCCGTATATATGCGAATATCACAACCTGATATTACATTATACCTCAACCAGTCTACGACTTCCTTTACGGCAGTAACTTCAGCTTGAAAAATGGTACAGCAGTAGGGGAGACGGATGGAGAGATTTAACAGAAGTTCCTCGCAGAACACTCCAGCCCCGTTTTTCCCGTCCCGTTTTGAACCATCAGTGAAGAAGTTTATAACTCCTGGTTCCAAAACTGCATCCATCATCCTGTCCTCCCTGGATCCTAGTCCGGAACTCGGCGTCAAAAGATAATGACGGGACAGTATATTCTGTGGTCTTGGGAATTTGTTTGTTGCACAAAATAGATGAGTGCACTGTATTGTTGCAGGTTCACATTAAAATGGATTTTAGCCGTATGGCAGTACAAGCTGCCAACTGTTTCCCCAAGATATGTAGAGGAGTCAAAAATAGCAGAGTCTCTAGTGCCTGAGTGGATGTGCTCCTCAGTGCACCACTGATCCACAGAGAGATTGTTCTCTGAACTTTTTTTTTTCAATGAAAAATACAAGAGAATGAAGAGCAGTCTCTACAGATCTCCCCTTGTAATAGGCCTGTTGAGATTTAGACAGCTTTTCCGACACAATCGTGCCTCTAATATGAGCTTCTATTTGTCTTTCCAGTGTTTTAAAAAGGAAGGAAGACAAGCTAATCGGTCTATGGTCTTTGGGATTGCAGTGTGACCGTTTTCCCACCTTAGGTATGAAAACAACTTTCACTTCTGTCCATTTACTAGGAATGTGACATAGTTCGGCCTTTGAAAATTACCTCTAACCCGGAAATTGTAAGATCCGTTTTTGTTGAATATCCTCAGGGATAATACCATCGAGTCCAGGCGACTTATATGGTTTAAAACTGTTTATCGCCCACATGATCTTTTTTCTGCTAATAATTTGGCCTATGAGGCTACTTGCCCTTTTACCTACTGATGTGCTAGGTACAGATTCGGAACAACCACTAACATCATTCCGCACTATTAGTGGTCCATATCCCATCCGGCCGTTGAATTTAACTTGGGATGGAAGGACCAGTTGCTAGTACTTTGCGTAGCCTAGACATCTCCGAAGACTCCCGAATTTTGCCACAGTATAGTCTTCAAGAGCTATTCTTGGCACTTCTCAATTGATATTTGTAAATTTTAAGGACTTCCTTATAGGAGTCCCAGTCTACAACAGATTTTGTTTTCCTTGCTGTTTTGAAGAGTCTTTTGCATTTTCGACGTGCTTGTTGAATCTTTTTTGACCACCAGGGTGGCCGAGATTTATCCCTAGGCCTGATAAGGGGACTAGAGCCCAGTATCGCTTCATTAAAAGCGCTGGACAACTTGTCCACCAAGCCATCGAGCTCTTGCACAGTTTTTGGAGGTTTTGGCACTGCAACTGGTAGTGAAATACCCAGAATAGTTCTAAAGGTATCCCAGTTGGTTTTCCTCCTGTTTCTGTAGATTGCACTTTTTGGAGAAGTCAAGTCCATTTCAAATTGAAGATAACAATGATCAGAAAAGGAGTGGCTCTCCGACACTCTCCAGTTTAATAAACTAATCGCCAGAAAGCTTGAGACAAGAGTAATATCCAATACCTCCTGTCTATTACTAGTTATAAAGGTCGGCCTATTGCCTATGTTACATACATATATGAAGGTTAGTACTGAAAATGTAATCAAGGAGTAACTCACCTCGTTCATTTGTGTCCGTACTTCCCCAGATCGTGTGATGAGCATTTGCATCACTCCCAAGGATAACTCCAACCTTGCGCTTCTGATCCTCCAATATTAGCTTACCTAGAATGATTGGTGGAGTGTCCACTTCATCATAGGACAGGTAAGCTGATATCGACCTCAATGCTGACCGCTGCTACATCTCCGTTACTGAAATGTGATAACAGAAAACAGCTTATATTATTTTTAATGAGAATGCACGACCGAACCTTACCTTCTTTTTTCGCGTGCAATAATCTATTCATCTCATTCATTCAAAATTAGAGCAGCTGATGCTGCCTTAGAGTGGTGAAGGTTGACTTGAAAAAATGTCTGTGTCATCTCTACAGCCTCTTCTCCACCACAGTAACATCAGAGTCATCCCCTGATGAGAAGTCCTCTGAGAGCCTCTTTAAATATTCCATGGACGTTGACATCTCCGTGTCCGTGGAGAGAGTTTCCGCTTGGCTGGTTACCTCCGCGCACGCAGATGAGCTATCAAGCACCGCGGTATATTCTGAAGAGGACTTCGGAGCCTCCGGCTTGTCCGCGTCCTTCTTGTACACCTTGAGTGTGACTGTACTGAAACTATAGTTGAGTTGTGCGTTGGCAACTCCGGGTTGCCAACCTGCAACAACTTGAGTATCACCTTCGGATCACTGGGCTCCGAAGGGATGTACATCCTGGCTCTTGGTCTGTAGGGGATCTCCTCCCTATCAATCACAGCAAGGCTGGCTTCGGGCCATACCTCGCCAAGTCCCCCCACTGCCTTCTTATAAAGCAACAGGGACCTCTGATCTGCATAGGCAATCAGTTTCACCTGATTCCTGTGACAGCCGACAAGTCGGAGCAGGTCCTAGATTTTCCGACAGGACTTTCAGGTAGGTGGTGGCTAAGGCCCCTTCCACCTTTCCCCAATTGGCGGGCGTGATACTGCCATGCTCCTGGGATTTGTCAATAACGGCCATGGAAGCATGGAGTTTGGTTCGCTTTGCGATCTTAGGACTTTCCTCCTGAGATCTATTTCTTTTAGGCTGTGAGCCAGCTGAAGGGCCTTCCGTCTTTTTCTCGGTGACTGTTTTTGCCCACGCAAGCATGGCTTTGTCCTTATCCATTCTGTCTTCTGGCGAGTTGTTATTTATCTTATTCAGGGCCCTCCAGGGCTTCCATGAGGCTAAGAAATGTTTGAAACCTGAATCGCTTAATTTCTAGTAAGGTCATTGCCGTTATACTAAAAAAGTTCATTATTTTTTCTGTGCTGGATGGAATAAGTGACATATATGATAATAATATATAAACTTTGGATGGTACATATATTGTTCTATGTCTAGTTTACTTTATTTCAAATAGTACTAAATTTGAGCATTATAAAACCTTTTGTAACAAGCTTTATAACTTAATGTTAGAGTCTCCGGTTGGATGTCAATTTTTGATATAAGCTGATTTTTACCGACCTGGTGGAACTTGGGGCAGTAATTGCGATACCACATGTTCAGTATTTTTGCATAGTAAATATGCTGCTTACTTAGTGGATACAGTGAGATTTAATGAACAGATGTAGCATAATCATGTTAAGAATTCTCATTACCTTGTATTGTCTAATCTCGGTTGTCAAACAATAATGGTTAATCGAAGTTTGTATGTATTCTCTAACTAAAAACGATATTCGCCTAACTACTTCCCAAACGGTTGAAAAATTGATATAGTAGTAGCTGCAAGCTATCGACCGATTAGTTTACTAAACACCATAGCCAAACTGTTTGAGAGACGAATTCTAACTACGGTTCAAAGCCATATTGAAACGCATAATATTCTTCCAAATGAGCAATTTGGATCTAGGTATGGACATTCAACTAACCATCAACTTACTAGGATTATACCCATTAACAAATCTCAGCTTGATCAAAACCAATCTGTCGGAATGATTTTATTGTACATTGAAAGCACTACTGTAAAACTCATTCATTCTTATTGTTACGTTTTAGCAAACACTCCAATTTAACACAAACGAATTTATTTATTGAACACCAAATATTGGTAAGCAATAATTCACAAAATTACTTATTATAATATTCGGACAATTTTACTGATCACTTATAATTTTTATATCGCACTAATTCACTTTTTAAATCACTCTATTTAATTTTTACACTATCGCTTGCCAAATACGGATAATCCAATTTGATCTCATTCGCTTTTTTATATAATCAAACTAAACTTCTAGAAATTTCATGCATTTTCCAGTTACAATAACTTGTAGAATTTAGAAAGATGTAGCATGGAAAATTTGCATTTTAGTAGGTACAGTAAAACTTTACGCTATTAATTATCTTATTCTATTATACACTAGGTGTCACCCATTTTGCTTACATCAACAATTTTAAGAATTCTATATTCCAGTTTTGGAAAACCAAATTAAAATATATTCATTACAAATTTTTGTGGACTTGCCGCGGACCAGTAGAAATAGATCAAGGACCGGATCACCTTTGTGAACACGGTACTAAATTATGCCATATACCATAAAAATTGATTGATCATCGTTTTACGAAATTTTACTAACAAACTCAAAAAGGTTGAATATTTTAAGTGAATTTGTCATATATTTTCCCATAATACGAAAATAATATTTGAGAGATAAATCAAATTGGAATACTTGGAAAGAATAATATAATTGGTTCGAATCAAAAAATACATGGTCATTATCAAATATTCGGAAATTTATACGAGTGCTATTAAATATCATATATTTAGTTTTTTTAACATTTAATGATAGTAAGTTTGCATCAAACCATTCTTGATTTTTGTCCAGATCAAATTGCATATTTCTATGAAGATCTACCAAACTCTCACAACTGTATTTAACTACTGCATCATCAGCATATAACTGGATTTCACCAGATAAGTTTAGTTCAGTAAGGTCATTAATAAATATATTGAACAGTAGAGGTCCAAGTATTGATCCCTGCGAAACTCCCCTACAAATTTTTTGAGGTGGGCTTAGTTTATCATCAATAGCTACTACTTGGAACCTATTCTCTAAATAATTTCTAAATAAATTTAATTGTTGCGAAGATATGCCGATATTGCTGAGTTTAGTTATTAATAAATAGTGACTCACAGACAACAAACAAGCGACAAATGTTTTTTATCTAAATTAGAACTCACAAAGTCAGTAAGATTAAGACGTAAGATTAAGATTAAGACATGCAGCAGTGGTATTCGACAATTTAGTAAACCCGTATTGCCTAACTGAAAGGATATTATTAGATTTAATAAACTCTGCCAATCTGGAATTAATGACAATTTCATAAATTTTTGATATAGAGCTCAGTATGGATATCGGGCGATAATTTTCAGCTTGAGTTGTACTTCCGCTTTTAAAAACGGGGATAATCTTTGCCAATTTTAGTTTGTTAGGGAATAAAGAGCTCTCTAATGATTGGTTTATTAATTTAGTTAGTGCTGGTATGAGTTGTTGCGAAAATTTCTTTACAAATTTAACCGAGATTCCATCCAAACCTGTTGCTGCTGAAGAGTAAGCTGTCAACGATCTTTCTTATTTCGTCATTTGAAGTTTTTTGTAACAAGAAAGGAAACTGTGCGCTCCTACATAGATCAGCAATAGGTTGACAGTCTACAGCTATTGAATTAGATGATGTACTGCTGTTCAAATCATTACCAACACTAACAAAATGGGCCCCAAACATCGATGCCACTTCAAACTGGTCAGATATTAAGTCATTTCCATTTTCCAAGTAAATTGTAGCTCGTTTGCATTGAGTTGATTGATGAAATACCACTTCCTTAATAACACTCCAATATTTTTTGGAATTATTGAAACAGTTCACAAATTTGTTGCCAAAAAAGGCCAACTTTGAGTTGCAAATTTTCGCAGCTACAAGTTTTTTATAGTGTCTATGCTGACTGCTGACATATTCACTATTTGGAAACTGTCGTGATAAAATAATTTTTCTTTTTTAATTAAGGATGTAATTTCGTTCATCATCCACGGCTGCGTTGCTTTTTTATTAATTGAAATAATTCTGCTTAATTCTGATGTTAATTCATCTAAGCTGTTATATTTCCAAAGATTAGACCAAACTGTTTCGCTTGAAAGTCTTCCATAATCAAGAATCTCAAAGCTAGTTTGAGTTTTATGTTTTTGATGACTAACTTGGATATTGAGGGATAATAATTTATGATCTCCACAACCTTCATTAGCAATATCCTTAACACCTAATTTGTAATGAATATCTACGATATCTGTGATAATGTGGTCAATAATAGTGCCAATGCTGTTTGAGTCACGTGTAGAAAAAGAGGGATGTATTTGATTAAGTATAACAAAACCACATGAGTGTACTATCTCTGTATACAACTTGATAGAGCTTTCAGTGGTATCCAAAATATCTAAATTAAAATCACCGAAGAACAGGCTATTTTTACACTGGGGCAAATGCGTTTCCATAAACTCTAATAAGGAAGAATTGGTAACTTTTTGTGATCAATAAAAACATACCACATGGAAACATACGAGTACACCTCCACCTCTACCAATGCTACATACTTCTGGTCTATTAGAATGGGAACTAGTATATCCCGGAGTTTCATAAAGTCTGTTTTCATTCTCATAAAGCCAAGTTTCTGTAATAGCGACTGCGTGAATCGTACTACCTACTGAATTGATGAGACTTACTATACGATCGTACTTGTTGCGTATACTATTTGCATTCACATAAATAAAATTAATTGAATCATTGTCATTACCAGTACTGAAACTCGTTTTATAATCGATTGAGATATGATCATCCAAACAGCTGACATCATCCAAATTCATTTTAATCAATCTCAAATTTGGCTGATCTAAAATTTATAAAAAAGAATTAATATAATGCGTGATATGTAATTAAAAAAAGTGTAATTATATAATATTTGGAGATAATTCAACAAAAATAAAAAAATAAATAAAAAAAAAATTATTATAATAGAATGAGTTACTCGTATTTCTAATTGAAATTTATTTGTTGTATAGTGTTTAGTTTGCGGTACATGATTTTCATTGATGTGCTACTTATTTTCCTGAGGATTTCGATTGTTGTATAGTGATGTTGTCTAATTTTGTTAAGAAGATCAGCTGAAGACTTAACAATTACAGGTGGAGATGACGTCTCGTCGGCGTTTCGTAGTTTGACAAAAATATTTCCATTAGTAAAAAAGACAGATGATAATATTTTCTCATTTTTCTGTTTTCGGCATTCAAAATGAAGCTTTGCAAAGTAACTGATTAATCTGTCCCCAATGAAGATTTTTCTTTCTGGGTTATCTGAATCCGATTCAGGTAACAACAATTGATTTACGAATATCGGTCCAAGTTCTCTTACTTTTGTCATAAAAGCACTTTTTGGTATTCCCGAAAACGAACAAATATTTGCGAAATTTGCTGTAGACGCCAATCTGTTTTATGGGGTAGTATTTTTTTTATAACAAAATTCAACATTCTGCACTCCAGTTTTAGTCAGCTTGTCTAAATTGGCCATGGTGGTATCGGCATTTAGCATTATGGGACATACCACTTATGATAATGTCGCTTTGGAACTGATTTTGCTTCAAGTATGCTACTTCGTATTATAGAGAAGCTACATCAGCTTGGGTATTTTCAGTTTTAACATTAAGATTTACGATATCATGTTTTGTTTTGGCATTTTCATCCAGCAGAAAATCAATTTTTTAATTTGTTCAATCCATCTTTTTATCAATGCTTTCGTGTATAAGTGCCATTGATGAAAGAATATCTTTCAATGATAAATCGGGTTTATTAACAAGCTGTTTGAGATAATCAATTGAGTCTACTGACTGATGCCGCGTTTTTGGTGGCATTTCAGCGGTTTTTGGTAAGACACATAAAGTCGAAAAAATTAAATGATTTTTATGACAGCAGGCATCAACTTGATTGTACAATACGAATTTGTGAGTTTCGTTTGCTAAATAATAATCTTCGACAATTTAATATTACTTCCACTCGTGCACTATTATATTTAGATTATATTTTTATTAATTTATGTTTTGTGAAGTTTATATTTAAAGATTTCAATATAACTTTACAATTTAAATGCTGGGAACGCTTCCATTTTAAGTAAGAGATTTTAACACTCAGACTCGAATAAAATACATAAAAATTCACCAAACTCACTGGATTATTATCTATAATTCACAGAAACTGTTTATGATTGATCTCAGCTTAACAAATAGTTTTAAAATATTTCTATTACTGAATTCATTGCAGACTTATTACTATTAATTTTCGTTTGATCACAATAATTGGTATAACATCAACTGTATTTGCGGAAGTCAGCGAACCATTCTACCAAATTATTGAAATGACGCAAAAGGATTTTTATAATTTTAAACCACTAAGTGAAATGGCAAATTTCAACAAATGTAATTTACCAATTTCTAAGTTAAATAAATTTAAAATCTCAACAGACATTTAAAATCGCGACACCTGAATATCTATTGCTATTTTTAGTCCAATTGTAATATGTGACAATTTAATGTAAATAATGGAATTCTGATTTAATTTGTAATACAATCTTATTTGTTATATTAAAATGAACATTTGTTCCAAATACAAGTACCTGCATCTAATTTTTTTCTAAAGGTATATAAAAAAACCATCTACTATAAAGTTGATGTTTTCAACTTGTCATAGTGTTATTTGGGAGGTGCGATTTACTTAATAAGGTTGGTTTTGAATCTATTATAACATAAGCTCCACCCAGTTGGATATATTGCGCTAAAAGATAAACTGCAAAGATTCCAAGATGCTATAGAACCAGGTTGCCATACGACGCAAAAGTCACATATCACGATAATTTTTTCTTTAAATTAAATCCTAATGGATTTACAACGAATCTAACAAGGGAAACTTTTTATTTTATTCTTTACAAAAATTGTACCTAACCTCAAAATTTAAAAAATAACATCACCTGATAAATACATACAGTAATTCTTTGGGCAGTTGAGTTTTGTCTCTCGATGTATACACATCGATTGTAATTTACTTTGGTAAATAATTTAAAACAAAAACTGTAAATAAAAGCAATTAAATTCTGTAAACAGAGTGTGTGAAAACAGCGAATATAAAAGTTTAAGTGACAAGAAATAATAAATTGTGAATAGAATTGGCTGGAAATTTCAAGAAAAGGCCATGGGCCTTATCAAATGATTCCCAGAACAAATTATTAAAAATGTCTAATCATGTAGATAATAACAACATAACGGATAATAATATATTCGCAATACCAGTACGTCAAAATCAGTTCGAACCAATCGTTCGAAATATTAGCGGTATCAATGTCAGTCAACGTAACAACAATAGAAATGTTACGCAACATAGCAGAATTCCACCAATTGTTACAAAAATTGGTCATAGTCATATGGTAGATATGATGAAAAAATTAAAAATTGAGAAATACGGTTTAAAGTTGATCAAAATAGGAGTATAAGTATTTGTATTTAGTGAAAGTGATTACGACAAGATTCTAAATGAAATTAAAACTGGTGATCAAGAAGGTTATTCGTTTACTAAGAATGATGATAAGACAACGAAGTTTGTGCTATATGGTTTACCAGATATGGATCCTCAAATAATTGTGGATTCGTTAAAAGATCAAGGTTTTGAACCTTTAAAAGTTCATAAAATTGAATTAAAAAAAACGATTTGATAACGATGCAGTTTACTACGTCCTATATAAAAAAGGTACAATTAAACTGAATCAACTTAAAAGCGTAAGATACGTAGCGCACGTAGTATGTAATTGGGACATCTATCAAAACCGGCCTAATCGACTTACGCAATGCTACAAATGCCATATGTTCGGTCATGGCGCTGTAAATTGCTTTATGAAACCAAGATGTAGATACTGTACCATTACACACGAAGATTCGGAAGAATGTCCCCTTAACAACGATGCTTCAAAATTTAAATGTGCCAACTGTAATGGCAATCATGCAGCTAACTCCGTCATTTGCCCAGCTAGGAGCGAATACTTCAATATGAAGAAACAACTATCAATTAAACAGCACTTACAAGCAAAATCAACGCAGCAACAATATAATACAGAATATCAATGGAACTTAAACGACTTTCCAGCTACAATAAATCAGAATATTCAACCCAAAGTTAACAACCAACCATCAGGATCAAATCAAGGATATGCAAACGCGGTAAAATCAAACAGTGATTTATTTACACTTAACGAATTATTTCTTATTTTTAGTGAAATTGTTGACAAATCGAAGAATTGTAAAACAAAAATTGAACAAATTCGAATGCTCTCAGAAGTCGCTCATAGGTATGTTGGTCATCCATAATAATTTAAAAATTTCCACATGGAACGACGGAGCGTTAAACCTAAAAAACACTTATTGGAAAAATTTCTTACAGACAACAAGATAGACATTATGTTACTAACGGAAACCCATTTGAAGCCTAATATAGCGCTTAATTGTACGGGATATTTTATATATAGAAATGACCGGGTAGGACAACAGAAAGGTGGAGTAGCTATTTTAATCCGAAGGAATATATCTCATAGTTTGTCTTCTGATCTTAATATGAATTCGATTGAATCTATTGGAATAGCTGTTGAACTTGACGACGGAAACCATCTAAAAATTATATCTTGTTATTGTCCAAATTCCAATGTTGTAGATTTTCGAAATGATTTGATCAAGCTTACTAACTTTACATCCCCATTCATTATTGGTGGTGATTTTAACTGTAGACATACTAGTTGGGACTGCCTGAGAAATAATAAAGGTGGGCGCACTTTGCATAATTTACATGTCAATTCCAACAATTTTTCAGTTTTAACACCGGATAAGCCTACTTATTACAGCCATAGAGGTATCCCCAGCTATTTGGACCTATTTTTAACAAACCAATCTATGTATGTGCATAATGTAGCGACAATTCAGGATCTCAATTCAGAACATTATCCAGTCCTTTGCGAATTCAATTTTCAGATTAAATGTAGTAGATTCGTCCCAACCTACTCTAATTACCGCGAGGCTGATTGGAAATCATACCGACAATATATTGATTATAAACTTTCAAATCATGATTTTCTATTAGATAATAACGGACATATCGAAGAATCGGTAAATATATTCTCTGAAATAATTACAGAAGCTCGGACTATTAGTGTGCCAGAAACTCCATTGAAACATCCCGAACGTATTCAATTATCTGATGAGATTCAGAATCTAATAAAACTAAAAAATCTTAGACGAAGACAATTTATTGGATACCGATTTCCATATTTTAAAACAATAGTAAACTATTTAAATAAAAAAATTCAGGAAATGATCTGGGCTCTGATCAACCATAAATGGCAAAATAATTTAAAAGATATGGAGACGGGTTCAAAAAAATTCTGGTACACCGCTAAGAACTTCAAGAATAAACCTCGCCCTGTTCCACCACTTAAGGACGGCTCTAGCAATATTAGATTATTTACTAACGAAGAAAAATGTAATGCACTCTCCGAAGCGTTTAAATTTCCGGATTCACATAGTTCTATTAATTTACTTGATAACGAAATAAAAAATGTTTGTGATGAAATTGATTTGACTGATATTCCAGATACTGGTTCTAATATAGAACTAATAACATGCAAAGAGTTAAGTTCCGTTATACAATCAGTTCGACAATTTAAAGCTCCAGGAGTAGACAAAATTCCTAATCAACTACTAAAAAATCTTCCACCAATAGCAATTTCTCTGCTGTGTAAAATTTTCAACAAATGTCTCTCCTCAGGATATTTCCCTAATGTATGGAAACTTGTATGGAAGTATTACCTGTAATAAAAACAGGGAAAGATCCTACCGAAATTCTAAACTATCGTCCGATTAGTTTACTAAGTTGTATTGGAAAGATTTTTGAAAGACTAGTCAAATCTAGAATGGATACTTATATAGACGATAACAGAATACTAATTAATGAACAGTTCGGGTTTAAATCGCAGCACTCCACTATCCATCAAATACACAGGTTAACCCATTATATCAAAACAAACCGTAAATTACAAAAGTCAACCGGCACGATATTACTAGATCTTAAAAGCGCCTTTGATCTCGTTTGGAGAGATGGTATAATCTATAAAATGAAATGTCTCAATTTTCCCTTATATATACTAAAAACTGTTGTTGATCGTCCACAGCATCTAAAAACATACAAAAAAAGCACAGAGAATCATTTGGGACACAATTATTTAGATGAAATTTGATACAACAGCGATACGGCATTATGCAAAATCAATCCTTTGATTTTTTAAAAGCATTAAACCACAACCTATTTGTTTATAAAACATTTATTTTCTTTATTGTGACACTTAATTATTTGGTATAATCAAGTTGGTACTTCTTTTACTATAATTATTTACAATGAAAATTAATTTTAATTGAAAAGGTTGGTACTTGATCATACCAAATAATTAAGTGTCACAATAAAGAAAATAAATGTTTTATAAACAAATAGGTTGTGGTTTAATGCTTTTAAAAAATCAAAGGATTGATTTTGCATAATGCCGTATCGCTGTTGTATCAAATTTCATCTAAATAATTGTGTCCCAAATGATTCTCTGTGCTTTTTTTGTATGTTTTTAGATGCTGCGGACGATCAACAACATTCTCCGGCGCGTTAACGATCCCGTCGTTAACCATCTTCTTGTTCGGGAAGTTTACATATTTTCACAATGGGTCGCTTTAAAATCGATGTTTATGTTTTTAATGTTACGACCCTAACTGTTCCGCGATCATCAGGATGCAATTCAATTATTTTACCAAGCGCCCATTTGTAGGGTGGCAAATTATCCTCTTTGATTAGTACGACATCTCCAATTTTGACATTGTCGTGCAGTTTTTGCCATTTATTTCTTTGCTGAAGGTTGTGAAGGTATTCTACGCTGAACTTTCTCCAGAATGATTGAACGCGCTGCTGAATAAATTGCCATCTCGTAAGTCTGCCCGCAGGTATCCCTTCATTGAATTCTTTCTCCGGTAAGTAGAAATTTGCAGACCCGATCAAAAAATGCGCCGGTGTCAAAACCTCGAATGATGAATCGCCGTCTAATGCTGCATATAATGGCCTGGAGTTTAAAATTGCCTCGATCTGACTTAGTAGAGTGGCCATCTCTTCAAATGTTAAATGGGTGTTGGAAGTACACTTTATAAGGTGAGTTTTGACAGATTTGACTGCTGCTTCCCATAAACCTCCAAAATGGGGTGTCACGGGTGGAATGAAATGCCACCGCACTTCTGACTTGGATAAATGTTCTGCAATGACACAATTATTGTTATTGTTGGAAATAAATTTATATACCTCATTCAGCTGTCGCTTCGCTCCAATAAAATTTGAGCCGTTGTCACTATAGATATGCGCTGGCGTTCCTCTTCTAGACACAAATCTTTTTAAAGCCGCAATGAAGGCATCAGTTGTAAGGTCACTCACAATCTCTATATGAATAGCCTTTGTTGCCATACAAACAAATAGCGCAATATATCCCTTGATAAATCTGGCGCCTCTTTCCTTTTTTGATGCTATTTGTATTGGGCCCGCATAATCTACTCCACATGATGTGAATGGCCTTGCTGCTTTTAATCTCGCTGCCGGCAAATCTCCCATCAGCTGCTTTGACGACCTCGCATTACTTTTAAAACACGCAACGCATTTATTGACAACTCCCCGTATGCTGCTTCTTCCTCCAACTATCCAATATTGTTGTCTAGTTAACTGGAATGTCAACGATGGGCCCGGATGTAGGTTTTGCTTATGTATGTGCCATATAATTCCACGACTAAATACATGGCTCTTTGGTAATATTATCGGATGTTTGTAATCGTATGGACAATCCGAAAGCCTCAGCCTACCTCCAACTCTCAAAATTCCCTTAGCGTCTATAAACGGTGCCAAGGATAATATGTCGCTTCTTTTGCTAATATCCATTCTTTTTCGTAAGCGATCAATCTCACTGGCAAATGATTGTTGCTGCACATGCTTGATGATGATAAGTCTTGATGTCTGCAATTCCTCCACCGTTAAGAAACTTAAAATTCTGTCATCTTTCGATAATAGACGATTTTTTAGGAATCTCAGAACGTAAGCGAAAACACGAACCAATTTAATGTGTTCCGAAATCCTCTCCATCAAGGAATCGATGACGTCCGCTGTCCGCTGCATGTTCAGAACCAACATTTTGTTTTTCCTTTCTTCTTCTGCCAGCTGCTCCTCATTGTTATTTTCTTCTGTTGGTGAAGCACAAATATATTCAGCCAGTTGCAACCATTCCGGACCGTGCCACCAAAGCTTGAAATTGACTAATTTTGAGGGGAGTATTCCTCTTGATGCGCAATCTGCTGGATTGTCCTCGGATCGTACGTGATTCCAACATTTTCTAGGAAGTTTATCCAGAATCTCTGACGTACGATTCGCCACAAACGTTTTCCATCTTACTGGATGACTGGATAACCACATCAAGACGATACTGGAATCTGTCCATGCATAACATTTTACTGGACGCTTTATTGTTTCCTTCACCAGCATCATAAGCTTTGTCAATAAATGTGCACCACACAACTCGAGTCTGGGCAAATATATCAGCTTGATAGGTGCTACTTTAGTTTTAGATGCCATTATGTTTACAGTAACCTCGCCATTCTCAGCCATCGCTCTACAATACACCACTGCGCTATACGCCTTCTCGCTTGCGTCCGAAAAACCGTGAATTTCAACCAGACTTCCTTGAGGAATGTATCGCTTAATCTGTATATTTTCCAATAGTTTCAACTCACCGCGGATTTCCCTGTACATGCTTGCGATGTTGTCCGGCAATTCATCGTCCCAACCCAGCTTCATCAACCAAAGATTTTGGAATATTATTTTCATCAAAATAATAGATGGAGAAAACCATCCAAGTGGATCGAAAACTCTCGAATATTCTGAGATGATTAGGCGTTTTGTAGCTTTGGAGCCATCATTAAGATTTAGTTTGAATGAGAAAATATCATCAGCAGAATTCCACTGAAGCCCTAATATTTTTGTTTCAGCTGAACTGTGGAAACTCGATATTTGACCAGTATCATCTCTCGCCGTAATGTCAGGTATATTCGATTTCCATTTTCTGATCTTAAAACCTCCAGATAACAATACTTCGGTGATCTCGCTTTTTAGTTGCAGGACTTCTTCAATGGTATCGGCTCCAGAAATAAAATCGTCTACATAAAAATCCTCTAAAATATGTTGTACCATGTTTGGATGATCTTGCTGACTGTCGTAGCCTATTTGCTGCAATGTCCTTATTGCCAAAAATGATGAACTGGCCAACCCAAAAGTGACGGTATTGAGCTTATAGTGCTTTAGCTTGCTCGATGGTTCATTTCTCCATAATATTCGCTGAAAATGCGTGTCCTTTTCAGCAACTAAGACTTGGTTGTACATTTTTTCGATATCGCCTGTTAACGCTACCTTGTGACTCCTGAACTTCATTAATATAGACCATAATGTAGGCTGAATAGTTGGTCCAACCAACATTGTTTGATTTAGGGAAACCCCGGACGAAGATTTCGCCGACCCATCAAATACCACTCTTAATTTAGTGGTCTCACTTGACTCCTTGAATACACAGTGATGGGGCAAATAAAACCTTTTGTGATCCTCAATCTCTAAATCGTTTTCATTCAGAGGCTCCATATACCCCAGCTTCATACATTCGCTTATTACCTTGGTGTATTCCATGTTAATTGTAGGATTAGACTGCAACTTTCTTTCTAATGCTAAAAACCTCCGTTCGGCCGCTTTCACTGAGTCACCAAGCCGGCCTGCTGATTTTTTAAAAGGAATCTTCACCATATAGCTACCTCCTTCAATTCGTTTGTGTGTAGATTTGAAATGTTCTTCGCACTCGGTTTCCTCTGGACTCAACATGTGGATACGGGGGATTTCTTCTTGCTCGAAAAAGCGTTTCAAAGTTTCGTCAATATCGACATCCAAATGTAGATTTAATGTGCATATATTCATCTGAGCTGCTTCACTTAACCTGTTACTATCGGTAATCCCAGAAACAACCCAACCAAATATAGTGTTTTGAGCAATAATGGAGTCACTAAAATCACTGGCTCGTCCATCTCTGATGACGTGGAAAAATCTGTCCGCCCCGATTAATATGTCAACTGCGCCAATTTCATTATACTGCGGATCGGCAAGTTTCAACCCCTTCAGAAAGCTACTGTCCTTTAAAGTAAATCCAAAACTGGGCAACCTAGTTGGCAGTTTATTAATTACAAGGGCATCTAATTGTATTTCTTCCTCTGGAGAGTGCAGCGATCTCACGTTGATAGAAGCTGCTCCTCTTGTGAATATGCTTCCCGCAGTCAACCCAGTTACCGATATGTTCGCTTTCGATCTCGGCAATTTTAATCGCTGCATACATGCCTCCGTAATAAACGATGCTTGTGAACCAGAATCAAGTAACGCTCTGCACTTTAATACGTTTCCAAATCGGTCAGTGACTTGAACCATTGCTGTCGGGAGTAATGACTGGAAACTGGGTAATGTTGCGTTATACACTTGAGTGTCAGAAGTGGTACTCTCCTCTGAATGTTTCACTGTATTGCCGCTTAAAGTTGAGTTCGCTCCTTCTCGTTGCATATCTTCGGAATGTAATGTTACATGGTGTTTTCTATGGCATTTACCGCATCTATATTTGGACCTGCATAAAGCTGCCTGATGGGTTGGAGACAAACAATTAAAGCACAGCTTCCTGTCCGAAACAAATCCTCGCCTATCGGTGACACTTAGAGACAGAAATTGCTCACATCTGCTAATATAATGATCTTTGGAACATTTAACACACACCAGATCAGTGGAAGCAGCGTGAAAATTTTTAACGCGATTATTTGCTATTGGCTGTGGTGCTGGTGATTTATTTGAATCAATCGTGTCCAAAGAATCACTTCTTCTATTTAGAAATTTAAAAAATCTTTCCATTGAGGGGAAATCATCTTCTGCAGTTTCTGTTGCCCAGGCTTGTTTGGTAAGAGCGTCCAATTTATTCACCAGAATATGGATTAGCCACGGATCCCTTTTATCTGCTTCTGCACCCAGCACCTTTAATCCCCTAAGCACTTCATCATATACGTCAGACATCTGATGCAGAGCTTTAGCCGAGGGCTTTGCAATTATTGGTTGATCCACAAACTGCTTAATGAGGGTAGAAATCACCAACCTTTTCTTGTCATATCTCTCCTTTATTTTTTCCCATGCCTCCGTGTAATTCGCTTCAGTTACTGCAATATGACGAACCAATGCAGCAGCTTCATTCGTCAAAAGGTCCTTTAGGTATTGAAATTTATGTACCTTAGATATTTTCGCATTGTTGTCAATCGATGCTTCGAATAAATCTTTGAAAGATGGGAATTCCGAATATATGCCCGAGAACGTAGGAATGTTGATCCTGGGAAGTCGCACGTCACTTTCTCTTCTATTTAAACTTGAGACTTCTTGCAAGAATGATTGCATGCAATGATTGATTATACCAATTAATTATGTGAAATGCTAGATGGCGATACTATTGTATAACAATTAAATTTAATTTGTATAACACTTTTTAGTATAAAAGAGCGCTCTATACTATTCATAAAAATATTGTAAAAAGAGACATTGTGAATTAAAGCTCTTTTAGTAAATACAGTGAACAAACAAAATTGTGAAATAAATCGTGAAGAAAAAATAAACATAAAATTGTGAAGATCGGGTGTTTTTTATTTTAATATAAACTGCGATCATAAAGAAGCCCCCTTCAAAAAGCGAAACAAAAACGGTAAAGTCATTCTTAAAGAATCGCAAATATTTTGTCCAGATCGCCAACTGTGCATCAAATACGGAAGAACTTTTCAGTGGTGTACCTCAAGGAGCAGTATTAAGCCCACTGTTATTTAATCTATTTATAAATGATATTCCTAAATCGAACAACTGTGAAATAGCTTTATTTGCGGACGACATAGCCATTTTTACTGCCGATGAACTAGGGTCGAATATTACGTCAAAATTACAGTTGTACATAAACGACTTAACTGCTTATTTCAATAAATGGAAACTACGTTTAAATACCGCAAAATGTGAAGCAATATACTTCACTCGGTGCCGGGCCTCGAGAAAATTGCCTGATAGACCAATCATACTTATGGGCTCTTCTTTACAGTGGAGTCGATCAGTGAAGTATCACGGAATTCATTTAGACCAAAGGCTAACATTTAAAAGCCATATCAATAGCGTAATTGAGAAAACAAGTAAGTTACTGAAATCTCTCTATCCGCTCATAAATAGAAATAGTAAAATGAATATTGATAGTAAAATACTTGTCTATAAAGCGATGGTCCTACCTATTATATTGTATGGGGCTTCCTTATGGGCAAAGCTACCGAAAACTCATATTCAAAAGTTACAAATCGTTCAGAATAAATTCCTAAAAATTATTAGGAACTTACCTAGAAGATACCACACTGATCGGCTGCATTCGGAAGTAAAGATAAAATTAATTGAAATACTCATTAACGAATCTAAAATAAAATATATATCTAAATTACATTTTATAGATAATCAATTAATACAAACGTTAGGATTTTCAATCTAAACATATTTTGATTATGCATAAATTGCCTATTATTTCAAAGCTAATATACATGCCTCAGGTATGTACATATGGCATGTTGAAAGTGTAGTGATTTTTATAGTTTTAAGTTTAGTGTAAGATTAGGTTAAGATGGGCTGAATTAATCATTTAAGATAATTGTAACACAATTAATTGAAGTAAATCGCTAATATCATTAATTAACCATTTAATTGTAGTAAAGCTCTATTAAATAAGTAGCTCATCTCAATATATAAATCGCTTATAAGAAAACCAAATTTTGTTAAGTTATGCCAATAAATTATTATTATTATTATTATTATTACAGTAATTCTTTTGGCTCACCTTTACATTTCTATTAAATGATAAAGGACATAAAATGGTATATAGGGGTTTTGAAGGTCCTTGAATCACTTTATTATAATATAATAATGCAGATATACGAGTATTACAGCGTTAATTAACTCACCTGACGACTCTAATATGATGTTGTGATCATTCAAATTTTCATTTTCTTATCATAATCTTATCATTTTTTCGACATAATTTGTTATTATTTCTAATTCATCTCCTTCCTCTCTTTGAACCTCAAATCGCAAATAACACAACTAAAGCAAAAAAAAAAAAAAATTGTCCAAGTGTCACGCCAAAAATCTTTTTCCAGTTTATCCAATTAAAAATATCACAAACCAATTTTGTATTACATCAACCCAATAAAGCGCCCGTTGATTGGAGACAAATCACAAAAAGTAAAATACGTCTAAAATTATGAAAAAATCGTTTAAAATAAAACAAGTAAAAATATTTCCGTACAAATCTATATCAAAATAATATGTTTTAATCTAATTTGGGAATGTCCCAGCCTGATAAAAAAATGAGAGTATTTATAACTTTATACTTTTTAGTATCAGGGAGGCTTTAAATTTTCATGAAAAATTGATCATTTATGAACTAGGCCTTGAGGAGTCTAAATCTACCTGTTTTAATTTTTACTAAATAGTTTTGTTTTTAACCAATCTCCCGCTTCTAAAAATATCCCCGCTTCTAAAAATATCACAAACGATTCAATTCTCACTAATAAAAATTTCAATAAATAGTTTAAGACAAAGTAAATTCTGCTACAAAGTTGATTAGATATTTTGAGGCCGATCTGAAATTTGTTAAATTCAAGTCATAATATTAAGTAAAATTAAATTACCAAGTTAATAACAAATACCATACGAGTATGCTACAAAAAATTCTTCAACAATTAATCAATTTCAAATACAGTTCCTTAATTTACCAAAGAAAATCTGAAACTAATCTGTACATAAAAAAAAACTATTGAATATAACAGAAAAACATATTCCAATTAACTTCAACTTTAACCTTTTTTAGCTTGCTGTTGATACTGCCTTATGTTTTATTTTCCATGCATAACTAAGAAAAACTAGATGTAACCAACAAAAACAAAAATGTTTTAAAACGCCCTAAAAACCTCTTCAAAGTATACAGAAATAGCACACAAAAAAAAGACAGATTCTCAAGTAGAAGAGAAATGACATGGAACACAACATAGCACAACTTAAAATTTTATTATTTGTCGTCTGTTCTGTTGTATTCTGCTTGTTTGGTGTGTGTATTCTAGAAGATTACATTGAATGAAATGATTTTCTTTTTGCTGTGAAAAGGTTGTTGTTACTTTATCTTACTTAAATTTTTTTTATGATTTTGAAACTGATGAAACGATGATGATGGTAATCATTATAATGATGATGGTCAAACATTCTTAAACATATATATAAATACATATATATAAGATTACATACCAAAACAAAATAGTCTTTGCTCAAACAAAAAGTTTATTTCTTCTCTGAGTACATGCTTTGAGTATTTCACGTTCGAAAATATATTCTACTATACGGTACCACCGATGGGTTGTTTGTGTTTCATTTTTGTTCAAATAAAACATTTTGTAGATAACAACAACGAAACAATCAAATAATTTAGCAAAAAAAAAAAAAAGAAAAACAATTTTTCTTTTTAGGATTATTGCACAAAACAAAGTAAAGAAATGGGAATTGAAGATTGGATCACAAGATAAAGGAAACTTTTAGTATTTGAGAAAGATAATTCAATTGTGGGTTTTCATCTATTCATTTTATGTGGAAAATTGATTTTACTATACGCTTTACAAAAATACATATCTCGCAAATCTTCTGCAAATGGTGATAAACGGTGCTTGAGTAATCTCGTAGTGTGGTGTTATGCAGAGATTTTCAAATTCAATTTAATTATCCATATAAACTAGCAAGAATTTGTAAAACCTTTATGATTGCTATATTTACTTACTGTTAAAATGCTTTTAGCACCTATATTGATTGATTTAAACCAGTTACAATTTCTATCTATCCTCCTGTATACCTCACACATTTCAATGGAAATAAACAGCAAAAAAAAAAACACTTTTTATAAAAACCGAAACCATACAATAATAAAAAAAAAAAATAAACCTTATCATCATCGCACGAAGTGTCAATAACCTGATTAATACGAGCAGGGGATATGTATGTATTAGGTTAGGAAAAAGGTAGTTGAATTTTGACACTTCACTACTCTTCCCACAAAAAAAAAAAAAAAAAAAAAAAAACGTTCGAATCCTAAGGGTGTAACTCAGCTTAATTTTTGGTTGATTAAAACGAAAACATTTTATTTTTATTTTTGCCACCGTAATCATGATCAAAGATTTCAATCAAACAAGGTGAAAAATAATTTTTATTTTATTTTAAATGTAGAATTTTCCCTAAATAAAAGAAAAATCAAATTTTTTTTTTTCATGTTGATTATACGAGTACTTCAATGTGAATTCTGTATAGTCGGTACGTTAAAATGAAAATAACATTGAAAATGTAAATTTTATATTCAAATTGGCCAATTCACACTTTAACAAATTTATGAAAGGCTGATAGGTATGTACATATGTGTTATATACATATATGTATATTGTACTATATAGAGTAAGCATATCCATGTACAAAATAATATATTCAATTTTGCGGGATATGTAGGTAGGTATATACGTACATTGCACATATAAGATTATTTGTCCTTTTATGTGTAAATTATTTGGAAAAATACAAATGGAAATGTTTTTACAAAATGTACCTTCATAACAATTGTTCGTGTAATTTATTTATGGAAATTTGATATTCGCGCGTCTACATTGTAATTCAATTTATTCAGTTTATTTTGCGGGATACTATTAATCCGTTAGGAAATAAATACATCGTTTGATTTTGAAACAATATTTTGTTGGAAATTTACGTTATTGTCTGACCCGGGTTTTATTACGAGTTGTTTTGAAAACGAAAGCAACGCAAAAGTAACAATAACTGTGACAGTAAAAATGGAGGTTTACTAATTTTTGACTCGGAAGAGACAAGAAAATAGAATTAGTAATTTAAAAAATTCCGTCATTGTTTTGTTACAATTCTGCTTGCATTTTAATGTTATGTATTTACATTTTGAAATTAACAAATTTTCCTCGATTAAGAACAAATTTTCCTCGATTGACGCAACGTCAACGAATAAAAAAAATTCATGGTTATGAATCGGTGAACGCAACTGGAAAATGTAATTTTCATTTTTTAATTTTGTTTTATGTCTTATAAATATTTTTGATAAGTGATCAATTAGAAATTGTGTTATGATCAGAACATCCGTTTGGTTTATTCAATAAATTTTTGTAATATAGTGTACTATATATCCTCCTTCATGTATCGGCTTTCTAAAACCATATTGTGTCGTGCCTTATAAGATTTATGTCAACACACATCAGTAATTAATAACTAATCTTAGGTCTTATTCGAATAATATTAAATAACGAGTCGTTTTTTGAAGTAACCAGGAGAAGCAAATAATTCGTTTACGAGCTTTAACTAGAAATGAAGGTAAGTAAATTTACGGTTATAAATGTAAATAGTTATTTTCATTCAGTCGTATAAAATTTTGTAATTTGTTAGCTTAATCTTAAATTATCTAACAACCAAATCGGACCCTGTTAAAGTTAGCCGAAAGTGAAAAGTCGATGTTATTGACATTTCAGCCGAAAATAAATTAGCCTCTAGAGTGTTTTGTCTGGAGATGAATTGCATTGATGTGACATGTCAATAGCTAACGCAGGAAAAAAATTCAGTTCAAGTTTCCCGTGGGAAATCTCGAAAATTCGATTTTCCAAAAATCATTAGAAAATTTGTATAAAATCAGCCTCTAGAGTGTTATGTCTGGAGGTGGATTGCATTGATGTGATTTATCAATAGCTATCGCAGGAAAAAAATTCAGTTCAAGTTTCCCGTGGGAAATCTCGGAAAATTCAAAAAAGTTTCCAGCCGAAAGTAAGGAATGGATGACTAAAATCAGCCTCTAGAGTGTTATGTTTGGAGAAGGATTGGATTGATGTGACTTGTCAATAGCTATCGCAGGACAAAAATTCAGTTCAAGTTTCCCATGGGAAATCTCGGAAAATTCAAAAAAGTTTCCAGCCGAAAGTAAGAAATGGTTGAATAAAATCAGCATCTAGAGTGTTATGTCTGGAAATGGATTGTATTGATGTGATTTGTCAATAGCTATCGCAGGAAAAAAATTCAGTTCAAGTTTCCCGTGGGAAATCTCGGAAAATTCAAAAAAGTTTCCAGCCGAAAGTAAGAAATGGATGAATAAAATCAGCCTCTAGAGTGTTATGTCTGGAGATGGATTGCACTGATGTGACTTGTCGATTTTCCAAAAATCATTAGAAAATTTGTATAAAATCAGCCTCTAGAGTGTTATGTCTGGAGATGGATTGGATTGATGTGACTTGTCAATAGCTATCGCAGGAAAAAAATTCAGTTCAAATTTCCCGTGGGAAATCTCGGAAAATTCGATTTACCAAAAATTATTAGAAAATTTATATAAAATCAGCCTCTAGAGTGTTATGTCTGGAGATCGATTGCATTGATTTGACTTGTCAATAGCTATCGCAGGAAAAAAGTTCAGTTCAAGTTTCCCGTGGGAAATCTCGGAAAATTCGATTTTCCAAAAATCATTATATAATTTGTATAAAACCAGCCTCTACAGTGTTATGTCTGGAGATGGATTGCATTGATTTGACTTGTCAATAGCTATCGCAGTTAGTTTTTAATTACTACTTTTTATTTGATATTTTTGTTGGTTTATATACAAAATTTATAGCAATAATAAAAATTAGGTCTATCCGACCCCTCGAACCCACTTTTCCCGCAAATCATTCTTTATACGGCGCCCAACCAACCATTTACAGTTTACTATAATTTTCTGTTATTCGGGCAGGGGAAGTCCTTAAATGATATCACGGGTTTTCCTAAATTTGTAGATCTCTTCTCTAAATATCATAATTGGCAGAACAATATACATCTACGGCTTACTCACTAGCAATCAGTATATCGTGACCTTTCAAATTCGGCCTTTAAGAAGTAGCTCCAATTATTTTTTTTCAACAATTATTTTTTACATATTTTTGTCGTTTCTTCAGATGTGTTATGTTTATGTAAGTAACGTGAGAATTGGCAGATAATGCTTTATTCAGCCTGCAGCATTGTTGTAGACAATTCGAACAATACAACCAACCCAATAAAAATTTGGATAACGTTGAAATTGAACAAATATTTCAAGGTTAGAAAGAGAAAGATTTTTCTTTTTTTGCTAATTTAAATTATGTATATCTACTTTCAACAAGTCTTATTCCAAGTTTAATGAATTGTAGTTACTTGGTTACTTGGCGGCAGATTTGGTTTGGTAGTGTCTATTATTTATTAAGATATCTTCCTTTAAAACACAAAATTTATTTTAATAATTTTTTACTACAAAGTTAAAATCTAATAATCACCCGTTGGTTAAATTCAAATTTCAGAGAATTTTAAAAATCCTTATTTTCACTTAACGTTTACTTATACAGATTATTGGAAAATTATTAATTTTTCATAATCCTCTTGATCGAACCTGAATTGCAGTACTGTTAACAATTTCTCAGAAATATTTATCTATCTGGCTAATTCCGGAATAAAATTAATGTTTGATAAAATTTTTGGTTTGATTTCAACATTCGTTCGGAATGTTCTTTACATCGAAATTTAGGCATCGATAAAAGAAAATTTAAAAGTTAAGTTAGAAATACTGGCAAGAAATTTGAAAGTTTTGGGCAGCAGTAGTTTTTATTGACTATTCTATCTGAATTCCAGAAAGCCAACTTTGCCACTTGCAATAACTTGTGAGTTGATACCCAATCTAACGCAAATTTTAATAACAGAGTCTTGTCTTCACTGACGGTTTAGTAAAAGTTTATTGCATACTTGAGTACATTTGAAAAAAGAGGAAAAGGGGATGTAATTCTTATTTTTAATATACAATTTACACGACAACCAACACTATCGAAAGTAGTCTTAAAAACACAACTTTAGCGACATCTAACGCTTCAAATAGTTTTTTTTGTGCTCCGTTTACGGTGGTTCGTACCTCTAATAATAATGTATTTAATTTGTTTAAACTATGTACAAATAAAAAATTTACAACGTTGATTCTCACTGGATTTAAAATTCATAATACATTATCAACCATTAAGTGAATGAAACGAATATATATAGTAAATATTAAGAAATATAATTATTTATAATTGTTTCATAATGCAATTTCAAGCAAAATTATAAATTAGAGAGAACAGAAGATACATTCAACGTCTTGTAGATATATATTGGTGTTTGATAATCATGTAACGCACCAATGGGCAGATTACCGTTGGATTCAGTTTGAAATAAACTCATCGTAGGAAATCATGAAGGTAGTTTCGAAATAGCTTTCAAACTTTATTTTGTAAGATCTGCACTTTTTTAACTTATTATAGCTAGCACTTCCGTATACAATGATCCCGTATAGTATTCGGGGATGAATACATGCAAATATATTAATCTGAATACATATTTAGGGACATAATATGAAAGTTTTTTTTACAAGCCCAACCAAAGGATCCATTTTATTACAAATTGTTTTAATATGCTCACCCCAAGCCAAACATAATCAAACGTTTCTCCTTAGTATTTGAAATTTTCCGCTCGAGCCATTACGATATCATTTATTAAAAAAGACATTTCATTAAATGGAGTTTTATGAGGTGAGTTTTTGCTAAATTAAATGAAATCATATTAAACTTGAAATATTTAACTAAAATGTTGTTTAGTTTCGTATATATACATAAATATTTATATGTCAATCAAAGGCAAAAACGAAATGTCATTAATAAATATCAGGAACAATAATGGCGCTAGTACCACTACCTTAAGGAACCCCACAATATAATTATCAAAAATTAATTTGTGATTATTGGTGTCAAAAGCTTTCTTGAGATCAAGAAATAGAGCCCTAACCTATTCCTTCCGATCAAAAGCTTTATAAATTATTATTATTCCTTCCGATCAGAAGCATTAGCATTAGGTTTATCATATATTCAAGAGCAGTCTCAGTTCCCGCATCTTCCCTTAATACATACTGGTAAGCATAGAAAAAATCAGGTTTATTTAAGAATTCCCTAAAACGCGTGTTTATAATTTTTTCAATGATTTTTTTAAAATCAGATAAAGTAGAAATGGTAATACTATATATGAGTATATGAGTTTTAACTCCACTTTTAAAAACTGGCAGAACTTTAGCAATTTTTAAATGATTGGGAAATTTACCAGTTTCAAAAATTTGATTAGTCAGTCTAGCCAAAATTTCAGAGAAAAAAGAATTGTTACATTATAAAACCAAATTACGAATATTGTCTACTATTTAAAAGGCAAATGATGTTGTATACTTCCAAGGAAGTAATGGATGACAAAAACATTGAATCAGGATTCTTAATATTGTAATATTAATGGTCCTGACCAATATTGTTTCTTCTCACTGATAGACCTAGTGGCAAATGTGTTAGTAACAATCATCCCGGAAATCATTAATATGTTTTTATAATTAGATACTATATCCACGTTCTTATTTACAGGAATATTTAAATCACCGGCAATTTTTTGTCTTGTTAACATCGATGATTTCCAGAAAGCTTAAAAATGTTTCAATATCACACTTAGGTGGTCTATACAAGGCACATCGCTTAGTACAACTGTAATCATGAAGCTAAAGACAAACGAAACAGAAAATGGCCATTATCGCATTTTCAAATATTAAATTTAATATTATTTCTTACGAAAGCGATTAATACCCTCCAATTCTGTCATCACGGCATGAGAAGATTTCTTGAAAACTGTTAAGTTGATATTTTTACTCTGCACCCAAATTTTACCAAGAACTTTAATATAAAATCTTAAATTTTCTGATTAGTATTATTATTGTAATTCGCGGTCGACTAATCCATCGGATTTGGCATTATTTTGAGGTGATGCAGTTGGATTTCGTGACGTCAAACAAATACTTTTGCTATCCTAATTGGAGCGACTACTACCTTGGAGGCGAAAAATATCGTTCATTGAGTGAATGTTATGGGCGTCAGATTCATTTGATTTTCATAAGTAAATTTGACCCCCTAACACGAAAACGGATAACAAGAAATAACGGAAAACAAGAACAATCTTTTGTTCCCAGTTCCACTACTTTTTCAAATTATTTTCCTTTATCACGAAATTCTGAAAACACGAAATATTTTGTTGTTTCCTTGGATTTCGTGTTGTCCGATTTCTACAGTATTTTTTTTCATACTTGTACGTTACTTTGATGTTTTTTGCTTCTCGGTACAGTAGAGGCCAGAGTTTAGTTAGACGGTGTATAATGTGAATTTACTGAATCAGACGATTTTGAGGCAAGATATCTAGGTTGTAATTTAATTTTGCGCATCTGTAATCATACTGTTGGATTTATTTGTTTGTGTTTTATTATTGTTTTTATGAATAGCCTCAATGGACACTATATCATCAGCTTGAATGGACGTCTCGATTTTATTAATAGTGTTTAGAATCATACCTCAAATGTCACCATGTTTTTTGGCAATCCACTGATTGTAATGCTGCTAGCCTTTTGTATTTGGAACCCATTTTCATTTTCGGCTTCCATGAGATGCAGCTTTTTACTATATAAACCTAGCTGTCCTTCCAGGTTTCTGAATTTTAATGTGAGGGTTTAGTTATCTGATACAAGAAGTGAGAAGAGTATTTTAAGTTCTTCCGTGGCAGCTATATTTTTCCCATTTTCTTAAGCTGTTTTCTAATTAGTTTTGGTTAGGCGTATCGTTTTCAAATAGATGGCGAATCGGTTTCTTATACCACTTAGCAGATCATCAGAAACGCCGGCGCACCTTACATGGTAAAGTTTCTCGCAAGGCCCTCCACATTTAATTCCCAGAAAACGCTGCTTAATAATATTGTTGGAGCAACTACAACATGTCGCAGACATTATTCAAAATTTTATTTATTTCACATAAATGATACAACAAATTGGCGGGAAATATTCAGTTGACCAATTTAATATAAATTCGCTAGTGGGTCCACTTTATTAGCAGCAATTTTGACTTAAACTCTTATAAACTTAATAAAAATTAAATTGATAAAAAGTTAGATTCCCCTCTTATTCGTGTTCAGAAAACGCAATACATTATTGTTAAACAACTGCTCTATTCTGTTTTTAATTTTTTGTATAGTTTCAAATGAACCTTTAAGCAAAACACAAAATTTAAGCTTGAAAACGAATTTTGAAATCGTCAACGGATGGAATCGGAAGTTGTTGCAGTAACAGACCAATAATGCAGATTCATCCAATAAGAGTAGCACGTGAGAAATGGGCTAGAAACAATGAAGATATAGCTCGAATTATTGCTGAACAGCTCTGTTTTAAATTAAATTCAGGATAATGCACGGAAACTGGGGCAAAAGCTCCATCAAGATGTGAACATTGACGCAACTCACCTCTTGAACAACAAGGATTTAGTAATCAGACTTAAAAAACCTGGACAAGAGGCTATGCAACTTCAATGGGAAGAAACCATAAATTAATATAAGTTTAAAATTGAAAGGAAAATCTATAGATAATGTTTGAAATATCAACGGCTTAAAAAGAAAATACATTTTACCAATTAAGATATTGTAAGTTATTTAAGATTTTGGGGATCTGCAACCAAGATGATATCCAAATAAAATTAATTGGTATCAATTGTGATGAACATTTCTATACCAATCAATACCCTTATACATATTATAAATACAATTACAAGCATGTATATTCATTTGTACCATGTAGCTGCACCATTATTGATTGTATCAACCGAGCTATTATAATACATAAAAGCTGCAAACGAATATGTTATCACGTTACTATACAAATAAAAATTTCAGTAAGACAAATTTTCATCCGTTTAACTACACCAAATATATACATACAGTCCTTACCAAAATTATTTGTACCTATTAAATTCTTGATGCAACATAACGCAAACAACTTTTTTTTTTAAATTTTAGTTCTTGGAGAAACTACAGTTAATTTAGTTTTTGCTAAAATTATGTTTATGATTATATTCCGTTTGTCTGTATGCCTTATAAACTACAACTCTTCAAGGACATAGTTCAATTCGATTTATTTCATGAAATAACATTCCTGTATAATATAATTATTTGTCTTGGCTAGGGCAGGGTTTCGATTTAATCTTGCGGAGGTTTAAGTTAAAGTTTAAGATATTCTTGATCTAAAAAGACCAAAAAATTGTAGCAGGGTGCCAAAAAAACCGAGTGGGATAAGATTGTAGGCGATGTTAACAACAAATTTTTATACCACTTGCTAGATGTTATATAGGCTAAACAATCAGCTGCATACAAAACACGAGTGACTATATTATTATTTAATTAACAAAAATTAATCTTAAATTTATTTGATTTACTATTTTATTTTGATTTTTTCCATATTGCACAAATAATATATTGAGAGCAAATTTGTGGGTACAAATAATTTTGGTTAGGAATGTATATATAGAAGAGATAGATAACAATGCAATTACTTTTAACTATATTTTCATTCCTTTCGTTTCGTTTTTTTTCCCAAAATGATTAAAACTAACAAGAATTTTTGAGAGAGCACATGAACAAAAACACAAACGGAAAATCGTAAGATTTTCATGTTACTTTGAAAGACACGTACACTTTTCTTCGTTTTTCAATTTTTTAATAACACTTTTTCATCATCATAACAATTTTTGTTTCTTTAGAGCCATATAAAATGTTCTTCATAATATGTATACATATACTCTTATCACTTTATTATCATGTCTCATTGATTTACTGTTATATTATTACAATTTTATTATACATACATATTTATACAGAACAAAAGAAATAGAATGAAAATCACTTAACATCATTTCACTTGATTTTCCTTTTTGTTTTTCTTTTTCATTATATTTCTATTTGTTGTATGTATGTATAATCAATTTTCACATAAAATCTCAAGCAAATGTAAAAAAAAATTATTATCATTAGGGAAAGTATATCATCAAATTTGACATTTTTAACATTTTTTTTTCTGTCTATATGTGCTTTTCTTGTACACGGGCGTATAACAAGAAAAACAAAAAAAAAATAAAAAATAATTATGAAATTGCAGAGCTTTTAATTCTAAGTTCATCAGAAGTATTTGTTGTTGGAATATCTGTACGTTAATATGAAGCGTTTTAATGTATTATTTGGTTGTCTTCATTATATGTAAATTTTTACAGTGAGCTTTTCATGAGTACTGAACATTTATAGAGATAATGTGTTTTAAAATTTTGATGACATTTTTGTGAACGAATCATTTATACATAATATAATTTTTAGATTACTATCAAAATTTAATTATTCAAATTTGATAGACAAAATTAATTTTAATTCAAAAATTCAAAGCCACGCAAGTTATTATATATGAGTTAGGCTGTTTTAATTAAAATGTTGTTATATTTTATCAAAAATTTCATAAGGAAAAGGTTTTTTGATTTTTGCGGCCCAACGTTTTTCTATTTATTTATTATTATCTTTGAATTGTTCGAATGGCTTAAGGATGCATTATTTTAAAGACAATGGGTGCGTCCGAAATGAAAAATATGCATTTAGCGAAGACACATTTAAAAAACTACATACGATGTAGTTTTTATGTGCGTTTTTAATACATCTGTTTGTGTCAATTTATAATTTAATTAACCATACGGATCGATTTATTACTTTGGTTTTGTCCAGTTTTAAATAATTTATTGATTTTAATAAAATTTTATTTTATCCAAAAATGTGCATTTAAATTCGCATTTCGGACGCACCCAATGTACTTATGATTTCTCGCTTACAAGGGAAATACAGCTAGCAACCTTACAATTCCTTTTTTATTTAGCAAACTATTTTTCATGGCATACTTGCCCAAACAAGTTCAATGCTGAGCTTTAAATTCTTACTGAATTGGCTGGAACATTACAGTACAACAGGCTGTAAAGGCATTTGACTTTATTTGCATTGACCTTATTGCACGGCAACATGTTAAAAAAGGTAGTTACAGAAAAAGTTAAAAGTTTGACAGTTTTAGTGTCGTCTCGTATTTGGTATTTCGCTATTTTGCACCTTTTGAAAATTTGTCTAACTTACAAAATTTGAATGAATATCGTAAGCTTGTTTTATTTCTAAAAATTGTTTTTCGAGTTGTATCGGAGATGGTAGATTTAGTTTACATTATTCTGGCATCTCCTCTTTTCGGACGTTCTGAAACAACTGGCGTAGTCTGTCGACTCAGAGTGTCGCAAGACCCTTTCTTCTTTTTGTGTAATCTTGAAATCACCAGCTATATTTCAACCAGCGTTGGTTCCACCAGTCCTTTCCGGAGATCCAGTACAAGTAATGTTGTGATATTGTCAATATTGATGGCAATTTATGCGAGATTTGCGCCGTTAAAATTTAACATATGTAGTTCCTTGGTAAGACAGAATTATGGTGCCGAATTTTAATTTTTAACTTACTAATTACATAAATATTCATCACATGTTTGAATTCCGTGTTGAACTTTAGAATTTGTCGAGTTATTCTTCACAAACTACTTAAGAAGGAATAAAACAAATTTCAAAATTTTACTAGAATTTTTGAAGTAAGGACAACGAACTGCACATATTTCAAGGTTCAACTGAACACAAAAAATGGAACAGTTCCAAAAATTTTAATTTTTTAATTAAAAATTGTGTGAAAATGGTGGTAGTAGCTGATATATGATTGTGATGTGATGTGTGTGCTCTTTTTGAGTGTTTTACTTTCTTTCAATATAAACACGACATGGGTGGGGAAGTTCTGGGTTCGAGTCATGACCAGCGAGTTGCAGAAGGATTTTCAGGTTTCAATTGTTTTAATACCGGTTTCTTTAAAAGCTCTGAAATTGTCGGTCAAAATTGGTATACTGGTAGTGTGCAGAATTTTCTGAGGGATAAATCGAGATAATTTGAATAAAGATGTAAAGAGTAAAGTTGCTTTAGCAGCCTAATACTAACACTGTTAAAAAGTTTCAAAAGTACCTAATGTTAACTTTTTGCAGTTGTATCCAAGGACTTCTAATTTTAAATATCGGAATTCTCAACCTGTTGGTCCAAAATAGGGCAAAAATGTCCGAAAAGGTTTTGATTTCAGCCATAAAATCATGTCATTGTGAGTAATATCTAAATAATAAAATAAAAAATAAAAAATAATAAATCATCAACTATTGAGGATTTTTTTTTTATTTTGTATTTATTGGTTTTTATTTGAATTTTAATTTTGTGATTGCGATTTATGAGTATTTTAATTAAATAATCGTGAATCTAATTCTCATATCAATGTGTGTCCTTTATACATATTGTATTGATATACAACTATTTTGTGATTCTATTTTGTTTCATATAATCTAAACTGTGCTTCCCGGCATTTTACTGTGCTTTTAACTGTTTTTTTTTTATTTGTGATGTACATTGATTAATAAACGCGCAGTGCCTAAGTGTTTGTTTCATAGCAGGTGAACCGTTATATTATTTAAGTTTTACAATAATCGAACCTTAATATCGCGTGCGTCATTTATGTCCAATATGAAAAACAAGTGTAATAAATGTGAGGTCATTTTTGTTGACAATAATTTTTTATGCTGTTTTGGTGCCTGTGGTAAAAAATTACAGTTTGCTTGCTTGTCGATACCAATTGCGAATGCCAAGTTGTGTAATACTTCGCCTATTATTAAATTTATTTGTAATGATTACGTAAACATTCAGTGCAGTCATCAACAATTATTACATTCTCTGATGATCCAACTAAGTGAGATTGGCAACTCGCTGACAAAATTGCTTGCTTATTTTCAGCTAGTATCTAGTAAGTTGTTAGCTGGTACATCGGCGAATAGTGCTAACACCACCGCTTTAGGAAATGTTCAATCGGGGATATTGGATGGTCTGCAAACTGTGATTGCTGGTACCGATGTCCAACAGTCCGAGTTGGAGATGGTGAAGCCCAAAAAATACTTGCACATCTCTAACTGCAAACCAACTACTACGTGCGATGATATAAAAAACCACATTTATTCCAAATTACAAATGTCTACTGGAAATGTTGAATGCCACGAACTAGTTGCAAGGGGTGTGGATAAAAGCCGTCTTTATCTCTTTTAAAATTGGCACGGATTCTGATAGTTTTGATGGAAGCATTTGGCCTTTAGAATGTGCGATTAAACCATTCATCAACTTTCGCCGCTCAGGAAAGGGTCGTATTGCGGCATCATTACCAGCATAATAATAATAATCGTAATAACTACCTAAATAATAACCACTTTAGCACCAGTATTACTCCGTCGAATATCCAACAAGAATTCAATTGTGACAACCGCAACAGTATTATCATGGGTCACTTGAACCCTAAACTGATGGCATTTACGTCGATTTATTACCACAATGCATCCATCATAAAGCCTTTCGGCTTGGGGTTCTTGACAATGATTACGGCATTATAACTATTGGTGAGACCTGGCTTACATCCCGTTTTAATTCCGAGGAATATTTTCCATCCAACTATGTCGTCCATAGGAAAGACCGTTATAACTTCCTAACCATCATGAAAGATGGAGGAGTGCTGATTGCTGTGAAGTGTTCGATAAAGTTGAACGAGATGATCGCTTGTCATTCTCAACTAGATATTATGGTAGTCCGTGTAAAGGTCGCCCATTCCTACGTGATCGTGGTCGCTGTATATATTCCTAGTGGCTCAAACTTGGATTATTATGTGGAGATTACTAATTTTGTTGATTCAATTGTATTACCTTTAGTAGGAGCTGGCGAACACCTTATGTTTGTTGGCGACTTTAATCTTCGTGATGCTATTTGGTTCGATGTTGATGGTGTTTTTACTTCGTCTTCTACAGACGAAAGAGTGTTACATACGATATAATATTTTGCGGGCATTGCTACCACTCAACAGAACAGAGTGTCCAACAGCTGCATCAAGTTTTTGGACATGGTTTTCGCTACTGATGTTTTACATTCGGAGATTTCATCTTGTGAGGGTTTCACTGGCTGTGCGAGCATTTACCATACTCCTACTTTGATAAATATATTTCATGAAAAGTGTGTTACTAATTTTACTTACAATAATGGTTCTCATTTTAATTTTAGATGTGCACATTATGTCTCTTTAAACGAATTTCTAGCCAATTCGGACTGGAGCTTTCTTCAACAAGGAGTGGACTTGAACAAGATTGTCCGTCTGCTGGATGAGCGGATCATGGCTGGCATCGAAATGTTTGTTTCGAAGGTAAAATACAAACCGCAATTTCGTGAGCCATGGTATAATGATAAACTTGTGCTACTCGAGAAGCGTCGCAATAAATTTCATTCATTATTTAGGGTGTATGGGGATAAGTTTTACTCTGCGTTCAATGCAGCCCCTATGGAGTTTCGAATTTTAAACCGGTTCCTTTATAATTGATGAAGATCTTACTACTAATCCTAAAAATTCTGGAATTTCATCAACAGCAAAAGAAATGTTGTTGAATTTCCGTCACATATGATTTATCAGAACTCATCTGCAAGTCGGCCGTCGGATATCTGTAATTCATTTGCCAACTATTTTAAGTCTGTCTATGAGCAATCTCATACCACTATTACTAAATCTAGTGACTGTTCGGAATTTAGTCTGTTGAGGTTTTCTGTAGATGAGATTTCCGATAGTTTGGCACGACTTGACGTGAATAAGGGCTCAGGGCATGACGGCATTCCACCCATCCTTATGAAAAACTGTGCGGATGGTTTAGCTGTTCCTCTCGCGTTTATTTTTAACGAAAGCCTCCGTACAGGGGTTTTCCCGGAGCCTTGGAAGATTTCCTTCATTCGCCCGATTTTCAAATCGGGCAAAAGGTGTGAAATCAGCAATTACCTTGGGATCGCTATACTCTCTGCTATACCGAAACTATTCGAAGCATTGGTACAAACATTTCTATTTTTTCATTTGAAAACGTTAATTTGTCCTGCTCAACATGGCTTTTATCCTGGAAGATCCACAGTGACCAACTTGATTTCTTTTTGTGGTCACTTACATAGAAGTATTGCAATCAGGCAACAACTGGATGTTGTGTACACGAACTTCTTAAGGGCTTTTGATAAGATTGATCATTCGATACTTATCAATAAGCTTGGGAAATTGAACTGTCAATTCATTCCAACTAAGTGGCTTCAATCTTATCTTTCGGATCGATGGCAATATGTTAAGATCTATGACTCGTCCTCAGTTTTATTTCGAATTACCTCAGGTGTCCCACAGGGAAGTCATATTGGACCTCTCATTTTTTCACTATTTATTAATGATGTTGTTCAGTGCTTTGAGTTCGCGCATTGCCTGCTATATGAAGACGATTTGAAAATATTTGCACCAATTTGTAGTGTATCTGTCTTAGGTTGCAAAGGGATTTAGACACATTTTGTGTCTGGTCGGCTAACAACAAATTGTCCCTGAATATAGCTAAATGTAAAACTATTTCTTTCTATCGCATTCGCTCTCCGGTATTTCATGGGTATTCGCTATTTAATGGAGTCGTGGAAAGGGTAGAGTATATGTCCGATCTTGGGGTAGTATTTTCTTCCGATCTGACGTTTGTGAGGCACATTGATTCTGTTATAGCAAAGGCTTATATGATGTTGGGTTTCATAAAGCGTAACTGCAGGGACTTTTGTGACCCGCTTACATTAAAGTCGTTGTATGTTGCCTTTGTCCGTTGTCCGCTAGAGTAAGCCTCGCAGGTTTGGTCTCCTTTTTATAAGTGCCATTCTGATATAATTGAAAGCGTTCAGAAGCAATTTGTTTTATACGCACTTCGCTGTACACCATCAATGAATAATTATGCTATTCCACATTATCATGAGCGCTGCAACCTTTTGGGATTACAGCGTTTAGAACAGCGTCGGTTGGCGGTTTGCGTTTTATTTGTTCGGGACATTTTTTGTATCGTATTGATTGTGCTGAATTATTCGCACGACTCAATATTTATGCTCCCGAACGTTGTCTGCGTCGTTGTGATGGTTTTTTACTAATCGATTCTGGCTCAACAAACTATCAACTTTCGGAGCCAGTCTTGACCACGTCTCGACTTTTCAATTATTCATACGATGTTTTTGATTTTAATTTGACTAGAGATTCGTTCAGACGTGAGCTTTTTAAGACCTTATAGGCATTTTATTGTTTTTATTTTTGTTATGTACATACTCATTTTTTGATTTAAATTATTGTTGCCGATTGTATACCACTATAGGTAATATATTAAATAAATAAATAAATAAAATTCCATAATAAAAAAATGGAACATTTTCATAGTGACCTTAGCAAGGCTTTTCAAGGGCAATCCGAAGGTCCAATAAATATGATTGAGCAGCTTGATTGAATTTGAGCTTTACGTCAAAATTTAATTGAAAATGTAATTAACCAATTTCAATTGAAACACGTTGGGTGCTATTTAAGTCAATTTTTATACGTTTAAGGCACCTAATTGCAAAATATGCTCAACATTTTGCTTATAATGTAAATTCAGCAAAAATATTTTACAAAATCACCTAATCATTTGTCATTATACAAAACGTAACCAGGAAAAAACTTAAAATCAGTAATAATTTCATTTAATCCATTCCAGCATCCCACAAAACGACGATAAACGAATCATTTTTCTGGTTTGTACTTCTTTTTTATTTGTCTTATATACTGCCTTCTAAAAATTTTGTATTTTGTATGCTAAGGGATTACAAACAAACATTACGATGCAATATCAACAAAAAAAAAAAAAGTTCTACATTGAACATACACAAACGTAAAATTTTTCTCGTATTGTTGCTGTAGTACCATACCATATTCATCTTAAATGTAAAGCTTTTGTTTTGGTGCATTGAAATTTGTGCATAGAGTCGAAAGAAAATGGAAAATTCTTGAATAATATGTGAGTTTTGTTGTTTTTTTTATCTCAAAAATTTTGTTGTATCAGCGATGGTGTTTTTCAAAACGACAAAAAAATTAAAAATCTGCTTGTAGTATATTTCTAAGAGGTTTGCATTTTTTTTTCGTACCCGATACATGTACGCTGCTTGAGAGAGCCACTCATAGAGTTTACAATAGGAGATGAACAAAAATTACTTAAAACAGAAAGTAGAATAGAAAAAAGGAGGAAATGCATGTGTGGTAAAATACAAAACTACATCTGACAAAATGACACTTGAATCATTCAGATTTTTTTTTTTATGCCTTTGCAAGCAAGTATTTTTTTGTGTACGTACACACACAATGCCGTGTATGAAAAATATTAGTTGATATAGGAAAATTTGAATTGAAAAATTGTCATCTGCGTTTATTGTTTTGCCGTTTGTGTGTTTTCTAAGAGAACAAAGGTGACTGTTTTTTATATGATACTAAAATATATATAAGTATATATAATATAGATGAAAGACGAACGTGATCATGTGTAACATTTTTAATTACATGTAAGTGGAAAAAGGAATAATTAAGAAATTATGTATAGAGCTTTAAAGCTTTTATGGAATTTTTTTTTATATTATTCTTTCAATGGTATTACTCGTTAAGATTGTGTCATAATTGAGTGGTTGAAATGGAGGTTTATTACATACATTGTTAATACAATATTTCACATACAAGAAGAATAAAAGTAAAGGTTAATAAATCCGAATACAGAGATTATATTCAGCATGAACTAAATATCAACTTCGCCCTATTAATGACAGTATTAGGACCTATTATCACGATATAATTACGGTATTTATTAATTACTTTTTACCTTGACTAATTTAAAATTGTTAGTAAGAAGTTTGGTTTCACAATGGCATTACTTTATTAACATTTTTTTTTTTTAAATTTATTGTTTGCTAGCAAATAGCCGCAGCTAATTTGATTTTGCTATAGATGATTGTGCTATTGACTATGGGAAATAATGTAAACCCTACGCGCTGAATCACTCTCAATATAAATCATATGGAGAGTGAAACTATCGGAATTAAATTAAACCCTAAGCTCTCCATGCAAAATCAAAACAGTCGAATCTTGATTTCATATCGTTTTATTTTTATTTTTTTTGCTACCAATCGAGCTTTGCATATAATTTACGCAATAATATCTTCGAATACTACAAAAATTAATTCATTTCGTAATGAATATTGGAAAGAAAATAGATGGTAAGATTTTAAAAGCTCATTCCTGATAAAAGAATCCTAACATGTACTACACAATAAATATTTTATAGAATAACATAAATTTTCTTTTGGCTCAATTTAATAAATAAGTACTCTCTTCTACTAAATCCGGATGGATAATTCGTTTCTTACGCTTTAGGTTTTCCGCTGGGCATCGGAAATGTTTGTAAAGTGGTTCAACAGAATGAAGAAAGTAACATAAATTGGAACACGTTCAGTTGAGAATACCTTTTGAAAACGCCATTTTTTAAATGCGGAATGGTGGTTGGGCGTCTATTGAGGGGGGATCAAAGTTGAGTAGATTAATCTACCAGCTCCGTAACCTTGCAGTAGGGTGCGCATCACGTGAGCTGTCCTGGTCTTGTCATTAAGCAGCTGCGTGATGGGTACAGTTATGTAAGGGGTAATCTGCTCACAATTCGCAAGAGTACGTGCTGCCTCCTCGTGGCAACCACTGGTAACTAAAGCCGTTTGGCACATTTTTGGCCATTTCGCACAGGCTAAAGTACGGCGCTAAAGGAGAAAACCTTGACAAAAAACCCTAATCTAAGGTGGAACAGCATATGCCGATGGATGAATGGCTGATAGGTTAATCAGTCCAAAATATGCGGACTCTGGATACCAGGCACCCTCCAGTTTTATTTAGCCTTCCTGTAGTAAAGCTGGATGACCCTCAGGCGACTTGCATTCCCAGCAACTCGTAAGAGTAAAATCAAACGGAATACGGGGCAGGAGTAGGAATATACGGGAGTGGGACAACCCTCTCGAAGTCCTTGGACTCCAATGCTACCGTCTTTCTAGCGGAACTACATGCTGTAGTAAACATCTAGGAGGGAGAGCAATAAGCCCAGATACTATGTATCACGTATCGGGAGGCAGTATTGTCAGGTTCATTAAGAACCTGAATATTGACTGGACGGATAATTAAGTAGGGTCCAGCACAATAGATCTTTTAGGTCGCCCTCTAATAATAATAATAAATGCGGAATTAAGGGTAAACTACATTTTGGATTGAGTCTTGGCTCAGAAAACCTTACTATCTGACAGCAAATACCGTATGGTTCGAGTCTTGGGTTAAAACTACTTAATTTGGTTATCATATTTGCTAAAATAAATTTGATAATCTTAGTAAGTGTATTATTTCTTGGATAGATAATGAAAAAACCATCTGTTTTTATAAAAATAAACTATACTTTGACATTTGCGTGTAAATTTTGATTTATAATCAAATGCCCAATTTAGTAATTTATATATTGTGTATAAAATATACTTAACGAATTGCAAACGAATTGATTTCTTCATTTAATGCGATCGCCACTAAAACGTTTATGTTGTTTATCATAAGGGCATCGTCGTAAAAATCAATTTCAAACAACTGATATATAATCATATCACAATGCTATATAGTGGCTGAGAGGGATTATTGAAAATGGATAATGGATCAAATGTGGTTGTAAGTTTACCATTAAATATTCAAACGTGAATGTATATCATCACACGGTACAATTTAATATCCGAACATATTCCGATCAATTAAAAAAACCACGCCAAAATCAACATTTTCACCACTGATATGGAAGTTGCCTATGCCGCAAATGTGTATGGTACTAAAGGCGCATTTTATTTGACTATTTACAAATACAATGCCATGAATCCAATACCGTTTTGGTATTCGTGAATACCCGCTGTGTACGTGGTTTTTAAAATCCAATAATATTTTTTAGTTATTGTGTTTAGCTAAAATTAATTTTTAAAGTTCTAAATGGTTGTCGATACCGTCATGGAGATTCAATTTATTTTGACTTAACAAAAATTGATGTTTGTTTGGTGATTGTGATTTTTTAAATTTAGCGGGGACGCGATTTCGAAATGAATACCAATTTGAATTTGGTCAAATAAAATGCGCCTTATGTATAAGCACTTATGGTTCTAGTTTTTGCTAGATTTACTATAGATAATCTAGCAAAGTTATGAACGATAAGTGCTTATAAGTACTTGCGGTGGTCGATTGGAAAGACACAATTGTAATTATAATGTTGATTATTGATAAGTAACAATGATAATGATGCATGCAGGTAAGGCTGGGCAAATTACATTACACAGAGTAATTAAACTTCTTTTACGAATTACACTAAACTCAGTAATTAAAATACAAATTATAATTACTTTACATTTGTAAATTGATAAATATGATTTGACAAAATGCTTTTAGTGAAAAAACATATCATTAAAACTACGATGATGGCTCTGTGACCAAATCTTAATAAGCCTTGTAAAAATGTAAACAAGAAATTACAAAAACTGAAGTAATTAAACTACAAATTACAATTTCTTACAATTTAAGTAATTACAATACAAGATACTGTTACTTGAAAAACGATTATTTGTATTAAGTAATTCATGGAGGTAATGATATTTCTGCATATAAAATATTCCGTGTTCATATTCTGAAAAATGGACATTTCCTTTATAATCTCTGTTTAACAGAATTTTAATCTATCAAACAAAAACGAAAATTTAAATTCTGTAAACTGAAGATTTAATTTCCTTATCTAGAATTTTGTTTTGAAATATTTCTGAAAATGGGGAATTTACAGCTATTTTATGATTATTTTATTTTCCGAGAAACGAAGTAACGAAGTTACCTCCCGATTTTTTGATTCTAGAACTTTACCTAAAAATCATTTTAGTAACTATCAAATTTCACCATTATTGGTTAACAAATAGCCAAGATAACCACCATAACATCAATCATCATCACCATCATCATGTCAACCCCCATCTTCACCAACATGACCATAACCATCATTATTCACCATTATTTCCATCTTAATTGGTCAAATTTTAAAACTCCTTCTTAATATCGTTTGAGAATCCAACTCCCATCATACACGGTAAATTTTCCATATTCATAAACTTTATCCAAAAATCGTTTAATAATCGCATTTCCATCATACTTGTCGAATTTCATTAAAATCGTTTTCAAAATAACCAAGTTCCATTAATTTCATCTGAAAGTCATTAAAGAATTCAATTTCCATCGTACCCGTCGAATTTCATGAACATAGGTTAGGTTAGGTTAGGTTAGGTTTGGGTGGCGGTCCACTAGGACCAGGCATAGATACAAAATATGGTCTGTAGCCATACCACAATAATTATTTCCTCCAACTCATTGGAACCATTTTGTGCTGTTACCAAAGAGTTGGATACTCCTGACGTCCATCCTACAGAGGACCGTCAGGTCTTTGAAGAGGGATGCCCCTAGAAACTTTAGTCTGTTTCGTGCCAGACGAGGGTAGGTGCAAAGAAGATGAAGTACTGTCTCTTCCTCCTCTTCGTCCTCGCAACTACGACAATAGTCATGTGAAAAGACACCAAGTCTATTCGCATGCCTCCCTATGAGACAGTGCCCCGTAATCATTTCAACAACAATACTGATCTGACTTCGCTGAAGTGAGATCAACTGTTTGGATCTCGCCAAGTCCAACTTTGGCCAGACCTGCCGAGTTATTACGCAAGAAGTGATACTTGACCATCTGTCATTCGTCAGCTTTCTACCTTCTTCCTGAAGCAGCAGTTTGCATACCGCTCGGTGTTTATATTCCTTGTACTTATGAAATGTCCTGGCACCCATAAAATGTGGATGTTGAACTGATCTGCCATCTCGTTAAGAGATGAGAGACAGTTCTGGACTACTTTCGACGTGAGGATGTGTGATTGAAGCGGTTTAATGGCAGCCTGACTGTCCGTATATATGCGAATATCACAAACTGATATTACATTATACCTCAACCAGTCCACAACTTCCTTTATGGCAGTTACTTCAGCTTGAAAAATGCTACAGTAGTCGGGGAGATGGAAGGAGAGATTTAACAGAAGTTCCTCGCAACACTCCAGCCCCGACTTATCCGTCCCGTTTTGAACCAGCAATGAATAAGTTTATAACTCCTAGTTCCAAAACTGCACCCATCATCCACTCCTCCCTGGATGGGATCCTAGTCCGGAAATTTGTGTCAAAAGATAGTGACGGGACAGTATAGTCGGTGGTCTTGGGAATTTGTTTGTTGCACAAAATAGATGAGTGCCCTGTATTGTTGCAGGTCCACATTAAGATGGATTTCAGCCGTATGGCAGTACAAGCTGCCAACTGTTTCCCCAAGATATCTAGAGGAGTCAAAAATAGCAAAGTCTCTAGTGCCTGAGCAGATGTGCTCCTCAGTGCACCACTGATCCACAGAGAGATTGTTCTCTGAACTTTTGTCAACAGCTTTTAGTTGACAGTTTTGTCCAGAGCAGGCCACCAGACTATTACCCCATATAAGAGTATGGGTCTGACTACTGCGGTATAAAGCCAATGTACGATGCGGGGCTCCAGCCCCCATCCTTTCCCAATGGCGTTTTTGCAAGAGTATAGCGCTACTGAATCTTTCTTTACCCTTTCCAGAATATTAGGTTTCCAATATAATTTGCTATCCAAAACGAGACCCAGAAACTTCGCTTCAACTGTAAAAGTCAAGCTGAACCCATTTTAAGTGGGATGATCGATGTGAGGAAGTTTATATTTCTCAAAGAAGAGAACCAATTCGGTTTTGTGTGGGTTCACATTCAACCCACAGCCATTGGTCCATAATGAAAGAGTGCCCAGGGCATTTTGCATAAGCTCACTAAGGGTGCCGGGATATTTACCACGGATACCAATAGCAACATCATCCGCATAGGCAACCACCTTAAAACAATCGTCCTCCAGTCTCAGCAACAGGTCATTTATGGCCAAGTTCTAAAGTAGGAGGGACAGTACACCACTCTGTGGTGTACCTCTTCTTGCAAATCTTCTGACGGAGGATTCCCCAAAACTGGCATTTATGATCCTGCCTCTTAGCATCTGATCTATCCAGTCCTTGAGTGATTCATCCGATTCCAGATCTGAAAGTGCCCAAAATATAGCCCCTGGAAGCATATTGTTAAAGGGCCCCTCAATATCCAAGAAGGTTATCATTGCGTAGTCTCTATATTCGAAAGATTTTTCAATGAAAAATACAAGAGAATGAAGAGCAGTCTCTACAGATCTCCCTTTGCAATAGGCATGTTGAGATTTGGACAGCTTTTCCGACACAATCGTGCCTCTAATATGAGCTTCAATTTGTCTTTCCAGTGTTTTAACAGGGAAGGAAGATAAGTTAATCGGTCTAAGGTCTTTGGGATTACAGTGCGAGTCTTTTTCCGCCTTAGGAATGAAAACAACCTTCACTTCTGTCCATTTACTAGGAATGTGACATAGTTCCAGGCTGCCTTTGAAAACTACCTCTAACCAGGAATATGTTAGATCCGTAGTTTGTTGAATATCCGCAGGGATAATACCATCAAGTCCAGGCGACTTATATGGTTTAAAACTGTTTATCGTCCACAGGATCTTTTTTCTGCTAATAATTTGGCCTATGAGGCTACTTGCCCTTTTACCTACCATTGTGCTAGGTACAGATTCGGAACAACCAGGAAAATGAGTCTCCATCAGAAGTTCCAGCGATTCCGCACTATTAGTGGTCCATATCCCATCCGGCCGTTGAAGATAACTTGGGATGGAAGGACCAGTTGCTAATACTTTGCGTAGCCTAGACAAATCTGAAGATCCTGAATTTTGCCACAGTATAGTCTCCAAGAGCTGTTCTTGGCACTTCTCAATTGATATTTATAAATTTTGAGGACTTCCTTATAGGAGTCCCAGTCCACAGCAGATTTTGTTTTCCGTGCTGTTTTGAAGAGTCTTTTGCATTTTCGATGTGTTTGTTGAATCTCCTTGGACCACCAGGGTGGCTGAGATTTACCCCTAGGCCTGCTAAGGGGACTAGAGCCCAGGATCGCTTCATTAAAACCGCTGGACAACTCGTCCACCAAGCCATCGAGCTCTTGCACAGTTTTTGGAAGTTTTGGCACCGGAACTGGTAGTGAATTACCCAGAATAGTTCAAAAGGTATCCCAGTTGGTTTTCCTACTTTTTCTGTAGATTGGAGACTTTTTGGAGAAGTCAAGTCCATTTCAAATTGAAGATAACAATGATCAGAAAAGGAGTGGTCCTCCGACACTCTCCAGTTTAATAAACTAATCGCCAGAAAGCTTGAGACAAGAGTAATATCCAATACTTCCTGTCTATTACTAGTTATAAAGGTCGGATTATATCCTATGTTACATATATGAAGGTTAGTATTTAAAATGTAATCAAGGAGTAACTCACCTCGTTCATTTGTGTCCGTACTTCTCCAGATTGTGTAATGAGCATTTGGATCACTCCCAAGGATGACTCCAACCTTGCGCTTCTGAGCCTCCAAGATTAGCTCACCTAGAATGATTGGTGGACTATCCACTTCATCATAAGTCAGGTAAACTGATACTAGCCAGAGGTTTCGTTTATCGATCTCAATGCTGACCGCTACTAAATCTCCGTTACTGAAATTTGATAACAGAAAACAACTTATGTTATTTTTAATGAGAATGCACCACCGAACCTTACGTTCTTTTTCCGCGTGCATTAATCTATAATAGGGAGTCTTGAGCCCAAGTACCCGATGTTCAGTGGCCCAAGGTTTCTGGATCAAGAGGACATCTGTCGCTTCTTTCTCAATTTTTAAAATTAGAGCAGCTGATGCTGCCTTAGAGTGTCAGTGTCATCTCTACAGTCTCTTCTCCACCACAGTAACATCAGAGTCATCCCCTGATGAGAAGTCCTCTGAGTGCCTTTGTAAAGACTCCATGGACGTTGACATCTCCGTGTCCGTGGAGAGAGTTTCCGCTTGGCTGGCTACCTCCGCACACGCAGATGAGCTATCAAACACCGCGGTAGTTTCTGAAGATGACTTCGGAGCCTCCGGCTTGTCCGCGTCCTTCTTGTACACCTTGAGTGTGACTGCACTAAAACCATAGTTGATTAAACCGTTGTTTTTTTCCAGTGCAGTCAGTGACTCCCTGTTTAAGATGGTATAGTTAGCCTTTGTCTCCTCGAGCTTAGCATGAACATAATCGTATTCAAAATAACCAAGCTCCTTTAATTTTATCTGAAAATCGTTAAAGAATCTCATTTCCGTTCTCAATTTCCATACTATTTTGCTATTATACTATCTACGGTCTGAAATCGGTATTTAGATGCATTTTGGATTTCCAAAATATATGAAAAATAATACATTACATACTTTTAAAAGATGGACGTAGCTGTCGAATTTCATCATAATCGTATTCAAAATAACCAAGCTCCTTTAATTTTATCTGAACATCGATAAAGAATCTTATTTCCGTTCTCAACGGAGTGAAATCGGTATTTAGGTGCATTTTGGATTTCCAAAATATACGAAAAATAATACATTACTTACTTTTAAAAGTAATGCAATACCTTCAGTTTACAAAAAAAGGCAAAATAATTTTTTTTTGGAAAAGTAGCATTTTTATATGGTTCTTATTATTTCTACATTTTAAATTACTACATTTGTTAGTTTTAAAAATTATCACTTTAGTAAATATGGAGGTACTTTCTAGTTGAAAATATTTCTAAAAATTGGCGCTGTGTCACACGGTATGCTCTACTAAATCATATACATCTACGATATCATTTTATCTACTAAATAATCGGTCGAAGTATCAAACATAATTTGTTTGAATATTATTTCTCTATTTACTATTTTATATTGAACAAGTGGGGCTTTTCCCCCTCTTTTCTTTCATGAACTCTCTTTTCTATTTGTTCAGAACCAGCACATATGTGTAATTGTGTATACAGATGAGACGTAATATTGCTATACCAAGCAAATTAGTTGGGTCCACTATTTCAATTATTTTAATTTTAACACTGTGTAAATATCTAGGAGGCATTGAAACAAATTCTATAAACATAAACAAAGCCTACCAATGCCATAGAATTTTATTTCATATTACTATTCTAACACCAATACATTTAGTGGACAGAATATTTATTGGTATCTATGTATGAGAGTTATGATATGCTCTGGTAAAACCAACACTAATGTGTTTATACAAGCCATAAATAAAGATATAAAACAAATGTGCATTGACTGGTTTATGTGTTGGTGCGTTGAATACAAAAACATTTATAATAAATGTAAAGTAATATGTGACGTTGCCGTCATCATGTAGTTACCAATACTACCTTCAGTAGTCATTATCAGACAATAACAAACAATAATTCGTCTTGGAACTATACGTAGATGTTTTTGTTTGAATATGAGAAAAAAATCTTATTTTTTCGTAATAAATTTTAGTATTGGTGTATCTATAACATATACTTATGTAGTACAAGTTGTCAAACGTTAAAGAATAACATGAAATAGAGTAAAATATTTTATTGTTTGTCTTACTCTTTTTGATAGTACCTTCAAAAAATGAGAAAATGAAAACGAATTAATAGAAAATTAAACCGAAAATGAACAAAAGTCGCGCTTATTGTACGTGTACCACGATCAGTTCGTTCGAATACCAGTTAAACCAGGAATTTTGGTATCGCTGCTGTCGCCATAATTTTTAAACATCAATTTATTACTACTCAGAAGAGGCTTACTCAATATAGGTACATAAGTATAGTTAGATGGCGCGAAAAACGCTGACAAGCGTTAAATAAAGTAATAATGCCATATAAATCTACCATAAGCTCAGCAAACAAATCAAGTTAATCAAACAAAATGGTCGCATCAAATGATTTTTAAATTATTAAGTAAATATCAACTAAATAATTAAATAAATCAAAAATATTTTATATTATACTCATAGCCTCAATACCCAAACAAAAATATCATAATTGTATTATCTCCATTTTATTTTATTGTTTGTTTGCATTTAACGATGGGACAAACATAATCAAAAAATTCATGTTTTATGTATATGAATTTAATAATCTATATTTAAATTTTTTTTTATTGCAAATCATTATTATTATTATTATTTTTTATTTAATTCGATTGTACATAAAAATGCCGCTATTCTGTAAAAAATAAAATAAAAATAAATTTTGTAAATAAACTATATGCACGTAAAGGCCGCAACTAAATTATCTCGCAAGACCTTTGGGAACATTCGGTCACAAATGTGCATGTTATTCTAATTATTTATTTAAAAATTTTGATCTGATAGTCGAACTCGGACCTTAGCATGATAAGCAATATACTTTACCATCCTTACTATAATACAACCATGCTAGGCAGAAAAATAAAAATGAAATTACTGGAGGTCGTAAAAAGTGTAAATTTTATGAATGAATAAAAAAAAGAATAAAAAATTATTAACACGCAATGAGATAATTATGACGCTAATTTGGTTATACAGAAATACTTCATTTAACGCTGTCTATTATTAGTGTTTTAACAATAAAAACAACCAAATAAACTTTTGGAATCTAACAATTTGTCACTAAACAAGCTAGGAACTGAACAGACGATTTAAAATTACTGCTCGTTAAACCATTGTTTGGTAGACAATAATCAAATGAAGAAAGGTTTCAAAGTTAAAAAGGCCACAAATTAAAATTTGAAAAAAATTCCAAATGGGTGAATATATTATCTTACGTTGAGTAGAATGATGGTGCTTTTCTGTTTCATTGGTCACTTTACTAGTGTTAGTTTTCCATATTTTCTGTGTGTCTGAAAAATGCCGGCTACTATCAAATGGTTGAAGAGATTCCGCACATTTAAAAATAAAAAAATGATGGTAAGTTATCCGGCCCAAAGCCTGTCAGTGCAGGCATTATAATTTTATCGGTGATTCCAAGCCGCGACATGTTTTAAGGCTTTACCAATAATAACGGGAAATGTTTGTAAAATATTAATGGTTGGTTTGATGATCTTTAACGAAAGCATTGTGGGAAAGGGGTCGTTTGCGGGGTCAGATAGGCCCTAATTTTTTAAATTTAAGGATCGTTTGTAAGCAAATCCATAGTGGAAGGATACTGCTTCCTTTGGAGCGTTACAGGAATTTGATTTTCTTAGCTTCGTGTTGTATGTTAAGTTATCGCTGGTGTCTATCCCAGAAAATAAAAAAGTTAAATCAGGCAACTATCCTAAAATTTTATATCAAGGATTATTGTATGAAGTTAGCACAGAATTTTATTACCATATATTTCATTTTAATCATAAATAAACGAAATAAAATTAGCTAAGAATACATCAATTAAATAATTAAAAAATGTTTTCAACATTTTTATCTGTGATTTAGTTTTGCTAGTTTAATCGCTTGAGCAGTACAAATATAATAAAATCTAAACGTACAAAATTGAAAACGTGAAAATGTTGAGATTCAATAACGTTTGTCACCTTAGGGGTGTTGTTGCAGTTTTTGTAAAATGAAAAATACAGCAAGCCTTCATTTGTGTCACAAAATTGCATCGTCAATTTTTGATGTTCCTTAAATTAATTCCATCAACGACTCATCTTTATTTTTAAAGACACAGATCCAATTGCTTACACTGTCAGTACTTCGCAATGTTGTAGTTTTTGCACTTTAATCTTGGTATCTAGATGAGAGAGGCCATTTACATGATAAACTTCATCTTCTGTTTTGCTATTGGTCGGAATATTTTCTACATCTAAGTCGGCATTTATGCAAACTAATGAGCGCGTGAAGTTTTCCAGAGATTCTTCCATATGTATAGTGGTGCAGAGTACATTGCTACAAAGGACTTAAAAAAAATTAAAATAAAGAAATTATGAATTGTGTGACAAATTTTAGTATAATTTATCATTTTTACCGACGATTTTATACTAAATAAACTATTCTCCCCACTGTAACAATAACAAAAAAATCGCTTTCTTGTATTTATAATAATCGATATTTTATATGAATAAGAAATAAATAACAATAAAATATATCATTACAAGTGTACTAATAACTATAATTTAATAAAACTAAATGGCTTAAAACGTACCTTCAAATGATTAAAGGCTATCACATTTACATTTATCAATTTCCATGCTTGTTGGTATTTATCTCGTTTGAGAAAATATCGACAGTACTAAAAAAAACAGGATTTAAACCTTAGTTATTGAAATAAAAACATTTTGGAACTCTTCAAATTGTATTCCAATAAGATTTTAAAAATAGTAAATTGAAACGAAACCTATATATCACTCGAAATTTTAAAAAAGTTAAAACTTATATTAAATGAACGATTCGTATGGATTAGGGTTTTTTGACTAAGTAATCTAGATGCCCATTCCATATCCTAGCCAAACCTTTATCATCATTATTGGCAATGGCCGATATTGGCCATTAAGTGTTTAGTTATTATAATGTAGCATCTTATAAGAATTATAATAGTTCTACAAAATTATTATTTTGAAATTGCACTCAACACTCATGGGTCAATATCGGCCATTGCCAACAATGATGACAAAGGTTTGGCCAGTACGTGGAACAGGCCCCTTAATACCCCAGTTGAAAAACCCTAATCGATAAGAATTGTTCGTTTAATAAAAGTTACGATTTTTTTTTTTTTTTTTGAAATCGCACTCAACACTCAAGGGCCATTATCGGCCATTGCCAACAATGATGACAAAGGTTTGGCTAGCACATGGAACAGGCCCCTTAGTTACCTAGTTAAAAATCACTAATCCATACGAATCGTTCGTTTAATAAAAGTTTTGCAAATTTTTTTTTTTTTGAAATCGCACTTAACACTCAAATCGGCCATTGCCAACAATAATGACAAAGGTTTGGCTAGCACATGAAACAGCCCCCTTAATTACCTAGTTAAAAACCTCTAATCCATACGAATCGTTCGTTTGATAAAAGTTCTGCAATTTTTTTTTTTTTTCAAATCGCACTCAACATTCAAGTGTATCGGCCATTGCCAACAATGATGACAAAGGTTTGGCTAGCACATGGAACAGGCCCCTTAGTTACCTAGTTAAAAATTAGTAATCCATACGAATCGTTCGTTTAATAAAAGTTCTGCAAAATATTTTTTTTGAAATCGCACTCATCACTCAAGGGTATCGGCCATTGACAACAATGATGACAAAGGTTTGGCTAGTACATGGAACAGGCCCCATAGTTACCTAATTAAAAATCACTAATCCATACGAATCGTTCGTTTAATAAATGTTTTGCAATTTTTTTTTTTTGAAATCGCACTTAACACTCAAATCGGCTATTGCCAAAAATGATGACAAAGGTTTGGCTAGCACATGGAACAGTCCCCTTAATTACCTAGTTAAAAAACTCTAATCCATACGAATCGTTCGTTTGATAAAAGTTCTGCAAATTTTTTTTTTTTTGAAATCGCACTCAACACTCAAGGGTATCGGCCATTGCCAACAATGATGACAAAGGTTTGGGTAGTACATGGAACAGGCCCCTTAGTTACCTAGTTAAAAATCACTAATCCATACGAATCGTTCGTTTAATAAAAGTTTTGCAATTTTATTTTTTTAAATCGCACTCAACACTCAAGGGCCAATATCGGCCATTGCCAACAATGATTTCAAAGGCTTGTGGTTTGGCTAGCACATAGAACAGTCCCCTTAATTACCTAGTGAAAAAACTAAACCATACGAATCGTTCGTTTAATAAAAGTTCTGCAAAATATTTTTTTTGAAATCGCACTCATCACTCAAGGGTATCGGCCATTGCCAACAATGATGACAAAGGTTTGGCTAGTACATGGAACAGACCCCGTAGTTACCTAATTCAAAATCACTAATCCATACGAATCGTTCGTTTAATAAAAGTTTTGCAAATTTTTTTTTTTGAAATCGCACTTAACACTCAAGGGTATCGGCCATTGCCAACAATGATGACAAAGGTTTTGCTAGCACATGGAACAGTCCCCTTATTTACCTAGTTAAATAACTCTAATCCATACGAATCGTTCGTTTAATAAAAGTTTTGCAAATTTTTTTTTTTTTGAAATCGCACTTAACACTCAAATCGGCCATTGCCAACAATAATGACAAAGGTTTGGCTAGCACATGGAACAGCCCCCTTAATTACCTAGTTAAAAACCTCTAATCCATACGAATCGTTCGTTTGATAAAAGTTCTGCAAATTTTTTTTTTGAAATCGCACTCAACACTCAAGGGTATCGGCCATTGCCAACAATGATGACAAAGGTTTGGGTAGTACATGGAACAGGCCCCTTAGTTACCTAGTTAAAAATCACTAATCCATACGAATCGTTCGTTTAATAAAAGTTTTGCAATTTTATTTTTTTAAATCGCACTCAACACTCAAGGGCCAATATCGGCCATTGCCAACAATGATGACAAAGGCTTGTGGTTTGGCTAGCACATAGAACAGTCCCCTTAATTACCTAGTGAAAAAACTAAACCATACGAATCGTTCGTTTAATAAAAATTCTGCAAATTTTTTTTTTTGAAATCGCACTCAACACTCAAGGGTATCGGCCATTGCCAACAATGATGACAAAGGTTTGGCTAGCACATGGAACAGGCCACTTACCTACCTAGTTAAAAAACTCTAATCCATACGAATCGCTCGTTTAATAAAAGTTCTGCAAATTTTTTTTTTTTTGAAATCGCACTCAACACTCAAGGGCCATTATTGGCCATTGCCAACAATGCTGACAATGGTTTGGCTAGCACATGGAACAGTCCCCTTAATTACCTAGTTAAAAAACTCTAATCCATACGAATCGTTCGTTTAATAAAAGTTCTGCAACATTTTTTTTTGAAATCGCACTCAACACTCAAGTGTATCGGCCATTGCCAACAATGATGACAAAGGTTTGGCTAGCACATGGAATCGTTCGTTTAATAAATGTTTTGCAATTTTTTTTTTTTTGAAATCGCACTTAACACTCAAATCGGCCATTGCCAACAATAATGACAAAGGTTTGGCTAGCACATGGAACAGCCCCCTTAATTACCTAGTTAAAAACCTCTAATCCATACGAATCGTTCGTTTGATAAAAGTTCTGCAAATTTTTTTTTTGAAATCGCACTCAACACTCAAGGGTATCGGCCATTGCCAACAATGATGACAAAGGTTTGGGTAGTACATGGAACAGGCCCCTTAGTTACCTAGTTAAAAATCACTAATCCATACGAATCGTTCGTTTAATAAAAGTTTTGCAATTTTATTTTTTTAAATCGCACTCAACACTCAAGGGCCAATATCGGCCATTGCCAACAATGATGACAAAGGCTTGTGGTTTGGCTAGCACATAGAACAGTCCCCTTAATTACCTAGTGAAAAAACTAAACCATACGAATCGTTCGTTTAATAAAAATTCTGCAAATTTTTTTTTTTGAAATCGCACTCAACACTCAAGGGTATCGGCCATTGCCAACAATGATGACAAAGGTTCGCACTCAACACTCAAGGGCCAATATCGGCCATTGCCAACAATGATGACAAAGGTTTGGCTAGCACATGGAACAGTCCCCTTATTTACCTAGTTAAAAAACTCTAATCCATACGAATCGTTCGTTTAATAAAAGTTTTGCAATTTTTTTTTTAAATCGCACTCAACACTCAAGGGTATCGGCCATTGCCAACAATGATGACAAAGGTTCGCACTCAACACTCAAGGGCCAATATCGGCCATTGCCAACAATGATGACAAAGGTTTGGCTAGCACATGGAACAGTCCCATTAATAACCTAGTTAAAAATCACTAATCCATACGAATCGTTCTTTTAATAAAAGTTCTGCAAAATTTTTTTTTGAAATCGCACTTAACACTCAAGGGTATCGGCCATTGCCAACAATGATGACAAAGGTTTGGCTAGCACATGGAACAGGCCCCTTAGTTACCTAGTTAAAAATCACTAATCCATACGAATCGTTCGTTTTATAAAAGTTTTGCAATTTTTTTTTTTTTTTTTGAAATCGCACTCAACACTCAAGGGCCAATATCGGCCATTGCCAACAATGATGACAAAGGTTTGGCTAGCACATGGAACAGGCTCCTTAGTTACCTAGTTAAAAATCACTAATCCATACGAATCGTTCGTTTTATAAAAGTTTTGCAAATTTTTTTTTTTGAAATCGCACTCAACACTCAAGGGCCAATATCGGCCATTGCCAACAATGATGACAAAGGTTTGGCTAGCACATGGAACAGGCCCCTTAATTACTTAGTTTAAAAACTCTAATCCATACGAATCGTTCGTTTAATAAAAGTTCTGCAAATTTTTTTTTTTTATTCGCACTCATCACTCAAGAGTATCGGCCATTGCCAACAAGAATCGCACTCAACACTCAAGGGCCAATATAGGCCATTGCCAACAAAGATGACAAAGGTTTGGCTAGCACATGGAACAGGCCCCTTAATTACCTAGTTAAAAAACTCTAATCCTTACGAATCGTTCGTTTAATAAAAGTTTTGCATTTTTTTTTTTTAAATCGCACTCAACACTCAAGGATATCGGCCATTGCCAACAATGATGACAAAGGTTTGGCTAGCCCATGGAACAGGCCCCTTAATTACCTAGTTAAAAAACTCTAATCCATACGAATCGTTCGTTTAATAAAAGTTCTGCAAAATTTTTTTTTTAATCGCACTCATCACTCAAGGGTATCGGCCATTGCCAATGATCGTACAGACACAAATGATGCTGAACGATCTGATCGTCCAAATGAGGCTGTTCCTCCAGAAAACGTCACAATAAACCCTCCAAATCATGATGGACAATCGCAAAGTGAAGTTGCGTGAAGTCATCCTGAAGATATCATTTTGTAGTGTTTACACTATATTCCATGAACATTTGGGCATGAATAAGCTTTTTTCCAAGTTCGTTGATTGGCTTTCGCATCGTTGATTCAGAGCGCTGTTTTGCACTTGGTACGCGAAATACAGAGACATTTTTGTTTCGATATGTGACAATGGATGATGAATCCACCACTATTCACCGGAATCAAATCGGCAATCGGTAGAGTGGAGCACCCAGTGAAAACTGTCCGCAAATAAACGGTCCCATTGGAAGAAGAAAGCGCTCTTTCATCAAGACAATGAACCGTGTCCCAAGTCGATTGCCAAATTGCACGAATTGCGATTGAAATTGCTACCGAACCAACCGTATTCTCTGGATTTGGCCACAGCGACCCTTGGCTGTATGCAAACTTGAAAAAGATGCTCCAGGGAAAGATATTTGGCTTCGATAAAGTAATTGCTGAAACTAAGGCTTATTTTGAGGCCAAAGATAAATCGTTCTACACGGTCGGCATTGCAAAGTTAGAAAAGCGGTAAAATGAATGTATCGCGCTTGAAGGAGACTATGTTGATGAATAAAGAAAATTAGTTAGTTAATGAAACGTACACGAAAGGGTCGAATGGCGGAACGAAATGGACAAACAATTTTTTTAATTTGTAATAGTGCCAAAAGGTTGCTTATTGGCCTTATTTAAAACTACAGTAAGATTTGTCGAGATGATGGAAGAAATGTCGGAAAGGAAACTCGTTACCATGCCAACAGTCATTTAGATAACTGCAATGAACGAACTCAAACTAATACCCTAGACACACTGCGATTTAATAAAACCAATTTAGTGAATTTTTCGAGACTAGTCGCAGTGTGTCAACCTCGATTTTAGCTAATCCCTTTGTTTTTGCATAGAATACTTAAACTAGTTTAGCTAAATCGGATTTATTAAACCACAGTCTGTCTAGGGTTTCAAGAGGAATTCAATCAAGTGTTGATAATGGTTTCCATTGCATAGGTGGTGCTTCAAAACCTCAAAACTTTGAACAATTAAAAAATTTGTTTTTAACATTTCCCGCATGATTCTAGGGTGATTTGACTCAGTCAAAATACTCGTTTGACCATAGAAAAGTTAAATTGTTTCCTGATTGAGTTATACCAAGTTTATTTCTCCCAGTTGAAATTTGTCCAGTCAAATTGCGTCGAGTTGAATTGTACTTAATTATTAAAAAAAGAAACTCGTTTCACCCTTATGTACATATAAAAAGATCTGGGTAAAGTCTTTCACCCTAATTTTTGGTAATGTGATTGTTATTGTTGTCTAATATAAGCATGCTATTGTAAAATGTTGATCTTAGTAGTTACTAGCCGCCATGGGTGTAATATGCTCATAACTTCGATACTGGTCATTTATGTCTCAATTTTTCAGCAGTATTTGCTTTGGAGAAGTTAAATTTAAATAATAAATATATGGTATATGTCTTTTCGCAATTATTACACAGTTGGTTACTACGGACATAAAAAGTGAATTTTTAGATCATGTAAACAAATGTTCAGGTCCGCCAACTATAAGTCGATTTTAATTTTTTCCATTAATACATTTTCAAAGCCAACATGTTGCGAGTCCGGAAAGTGCCATTAAGATTAAAAATGATACGTTGTTTGACGAGCAATTTTATTTAGATATGAGGGGAAGCACTACTTAGCCGAGCAAGTGCAAAGATTGCGAGCCAAATAAAGCCACTTTTAATCCGAATAACGCAGACTATTTTTTCTCCAACGAAGAAAATTCATTGCTTACACTAATCCACTAAGTACAAATTGCAGGCGCCTAAAATTTCAAAATTGAAAATTTTATTGAAATATTATGTGTAGCCTAAGGATGCCTTGACTTTTTTTCGTTTGTGTATTTTACCAAGTTATGACGTGTCAATTACTTTTAATATTGAAAACAGTATTAATAGTAGATTACATACCGAGGCGGAATGTATTTTATATTCCATTCGTGTCGAGAGAACTTTAGTTTACCTCCGAGAAGTGTAGCCTTGAGGTGAACTAGTTTTCGAGACGGGAATGGTACTTTCCGCCGAAGTTTGTATGAAACAGAATACAACAGAATATACAGAAACAAGAATAGTTATTTCCGCCGTATGTTTCGATGCTGAATCCGAATCAGGGACCGTATTCTTGAAATTCGATCAAAAAAGGTCGCCCATTATTCTCTAGTGAAATACATCATTTCAGTCGAAAATTTAAATTGTTTCATACCAAAGTTACCGGCGAATTTTTTCGGTGAATTTCAAGAATACGGGCCTTGGTTACAGAATTGCAATTCACTTCAGGATTTTGGGATATCCATTCTTAAAATTGCAAAAAAAGGCTGTTCAATATACATATTTCGAATTTTTGTCTTGTTTAAATTAATGTGTGAGAAAATGCGCTACACGCTAGCTGTTGCGACAGGGACGGTTAAAATGGCCATAACTGTTTTTTTTTAAATACGGAAAGCAAAAATTACTATCGCAACGTTTTAAATTAAACAACTCCTATCTCCTTGAAATTTAGAAATTTAATTTCTCTCCACTCATCGTCAACTTTTTGATAATCATTTCGATTAATGATATTTGGGAAGAATACAATAAATTCTACACAAGAATTTGGAATTTTTTTTATTGAAGACATTGGTTGGCGCCAGTATTTGAAATGCCTTTATTAGTTTGTTGCCAAAATCGAATTTTTTAAGTAACTGATTACATAACTGGATGTAAAATTGCTGGCAATACGTTCTCATTTCCAATTCATCTTCTAAGGACAACGAATGCGAAGTGGCAAGTGCTGCGCTCACGTCAGCCCCTAAATAAATGTCTTCTAAGCGCTTTAGAATTGCCGTGTTATTTAAATCTATAATACATAAAAAATGTTCGGCTACGAATTCTTCTTTTATGAAATAATCAAAGATTTTTGAATATAATCGAGTTATTTCCTGATATAGAAGATGTATTTGAGGGCACTCGCTTTGAAATAGCCTATTGATTCTGTTAATATCACCCAAAATGAATTTTAAAAATTTCAAATAGATTTCAAATTGAGGATTTTGAAGGCATTCGTTTATGCTTCGAACTGGCTCGAATTTATCAACATCCTCGTGAATAAAGAAGAGACGAAGCACTTCGAATCTGCTTAAAATTTGATTGACGGTAACTTCAAGCGATAGCCAACGGGTTTGCGAGGGATGCAATAACTTTATAGGCAAATGAGTGACAAGAGCATTTAAATATTACAAGATCTGCGCAATCATTTTTTAACATCGTCGCCACTGAATGATTCGCGCCAGTCATTACATTCGCTCCATCTGCACCGAAACCAACCAAATATTTTGTATAATTTATATTTTGTTCGTTGAAAAATTCTATAAGTTTGGAATAAATCGATTGCGCATCACATACCTCTACTTTAAGCAAAGCCAGAAAAAAATCCTGAATTTTATCATTCAGCGACGTTCGGACAACCAAGCTCAACAATTTCTTTGTTCAAATGTCGGTTGACTCGTCAATACATAAAGAAAAATAATTTGTGTTTAAAAATTCACAAAGTGCTTCCAGATGGGTTGCCCTATTACATTTTTTAATATTGCTGTAGTTTTCGTCCTGGCGCACGACACGTTTTTTAAAATTTGTGAATCTGGTAGAGCATTTGTTGTAATTGGAATGTTGTGCTCTGCATAAAAAGCACCCAGTTAGCTACATTTTGGTTTGCACTGGAAATTCCCGCAAATAGTTGGCTACTTTTCTGGTGCATTGTTATAGCATTCGAATTGGTGATATGCTTTGATGTCTGGGCATTTTGCTTAAGATCTTTAATCCCACCAGCACTTTTGAACTCGCACGAACATATCCGACAGTATGGCTTATTGTTTATGTTTTTCAGCCAGGGTTTTAGAACTGGATCATCTTCCTAACTGTTTAAATATTTGTTTTTTTTAATTTTTTTAGGCGGCTAAAATGAAATATAATTTTGTTGTAGGGTAGGATGAGATTTTATAAACATGGTCACAAAAATATGAAAAACATTCTTACCGACTGTTGTTCAACAAAATCAGGAATAGGATATAACCTCTGCTCACCGTTTTCCTCGTATTCTTTTTGTAACTAGAATCTAAATTTGTGAATTTATATTCATTCAATTCTAAAACACATTGCCCAAATAATAATTTTAACTTACCAACTTTCTTAAAGTATTTTTCCATTCCAATAAAATGAAATTGTGGTTTACGAGCAATGCGATGTACGAATCAGTTGAAATTTACAAAAAAACATTTTGACATTTCCTCCTGAAAACCATTTCTCCCTGAAAAACTGATTACCCTGTAAACAACAGTATTTGGATTTCGAACAAGTTTGTTGAATAAAATAGTAAAATATAGTCATGGTTTGTTGCTTGGGAAAGTTATAATACTAAATGAAAAATCGAGGTCGCCATTTTTGTATATCTTTCTTTTTTTAGGAAAATCTTTTTATCTTGTTTGACGGTCAAAAATCTTACGAAAAAAAACAAATCTTTGCAATCTGGCAACTCTGTATGTCACACACATTAACCACTATATTCCAATTTATTACTGCGCACATTATTTGATTTACGATATCTTGGTAATAGATAAAGATATTTAGACGTTTAAAATTGGAAATAAGAGGGAATGAATGGTTCTTTACGATGGCACCATTGCTTTTTATTGTGAAAATTCCCTAACAATACACAATTAAAAACCCATAAAAACAGCCTTTTTTGCATAGGGGATTTCTGCGGCCAGATTCGGATTTAGCACCGAAAAATACATCCGAAATAACTATTCTGAGCATTTTACCATTTTAACAAATGTTTTACGAAGTTTGCCTGTATTAATATTTCTTTTCGTTGGTTAGATGTACCATATGTGTAGCGTAAAAGAAAATTTGCCAATTCTCTTAAAATGAGATTATTTAATCTATGTAATCTATCTTTCAAACAAAATACATATTTTAATTGATTTTAATCGTTTTGTTTTATTTAATGTCTCATGTCAAACTGTTTAATGCTCTTAATTAATTTCCTTATGATTTACGGTTAATACACCCAGCGTTATTAATTTTTTAAGCAGTTGGTGCCTCGTTAAATTTACATAATTTATTTGTGTATAATTGTATTACATTCGTGTCTAATGCAAGTTGTAGTTATATAAATTTTATTTACCTAAAAACAAAAATAAACATTACAAAAGTTTAGTGTTTTCTTTAATTAAATTTTATTTTTATTTATTTTTATTTTTTTATTGTTTCATATTTACATTTCCTAATTACTAAGAGGCGATATGTAATTCAAACAGCAAAACAAAAAAACATTTTAATTACAAAGCGAACCATTTAAATAAATTATTCAAAATGTCTCGAAAACATAACTAAAAAAAAAAAAGCAAATAACTAAAACTATCATAAATATGTGCTTTACAAAAATATTGTGTTGTGATCATATAGCAAATAATAATGGTAGAGTAATGAAAAAGCCGCCGTCGAAACAATGTTGTAATGGAAAAGTTTTTTTTGTTTGTTTACGCCCTTTATGTAACTAAACAAAACTTAAATATTTGCGCGCTTTCATGGCACAACATTTAATATAAGAAAATTAAATTCTCTTTCTATTTTCTTTGGATTTTCAACTTACTTTACATTTTTTTTTTTTGTTTTTTTAATTTTAAACTTTTAAACTATTAATTTTGTTTGGTTTCTTGTTTGTTTTGGTTTGTTGTTCGAGTAATGACATTTTAGTACTTGTGTTGGTGTTTATGCCAATAACATGAAAATTAGTTGGTATTTACGGGAAAATGTTGATCCATTGTTGGTGACTCGACTGGTTAGAAGAGGGATTATATTTCCATTAAAAACAAGTTTTTATGTTATCAGCGGTCAAATATTAGTAGGTTTAAGTGGAAAAGGGAACTAACTTTGAATGGTAAACACTATAACTATTTATAATTTTCCTAACTGTCGTTTTTTTTTTTTTTTTTTCATTTCAGGTAAGATAGATGAGCAATTGTTATACAAATACACGTTTCAGGTAAAAATTTAATTACATATTAATTGTTTAATGTTTATTTTAATGTCAAACATTAATTTTCGATTATGCCATTGCCAATGGTAACATTCAACCTACGTAGAACCTCTCTAATAAGAAATAATTCTGGATCAAATTGGAGCAGAATAGTTTATATAAATCCTTTAGATTTTTTTTGTTGTGAGAGCAGTTATAATAAAATTTCCCGTGTAACTCTTAAGTTTAAGGCAAAAATGCTGCACTAAATCGTTTAACGTTAAATTACAAAATTTACATAATTATGACAGATTTTGACTCAAAAAAACTTTTTCTGGTCTCAGTTTAAAATCGATTAGCCGTACATGTTTTTATACTACATTTATGTAATTATACAGCTCTAAATAATCGGGCAAAAATCCCATTCAAATTCTTAATCTGTATCTGTAAGAACAACATTCATACTTTTACTTCTAATAAAATTATTCTCTGGATGTCGCTGGAGTTAATAAAAATTTGCTGGTGGTACTAGATACAAGCGTTCCCGTCAAACGGGCCAAACGGAACATTAGAAGAAAAGGAGAGGTCTATTTTATAGGGAGAAAATAAATCGTTCCGGTCGCTATTCTCGGTTGCTGAAGTTCAATATCCGAGTATAATTACGCATAACCTGGATCTCTACAAATGAAAATTCCTTTAGGTTCTGAGAGTTATCTAGATTTAGAAAAAAATCCCTAAGCTAAAGTTTCCGTCATTAAACGATACAAATTTTATAGCCTGCTGGAAAATTAGTTGAGACGCTTTTAGTTTTTTACTTTGTCTGTATATAAGGAAGGAATCAATGGTGAATTGAGCCATAACTTTCACTATTAATGAATCAGTGTTCGTTCGAATGCATTAGTTGAGTTTTTTTCGGGTTTCCTGAAAAATGTGAATTTTGGACTTTTGCCCTTATGCCTTTTGGCTTCTACCTGCTCAGTTATCTAATATTAAATTACTTTTATGTTTAATTCAATTCTTCGTTTTTTCCTTTATGTGACAACACGAGGTAAATTTATGACGTCAAGTGTTTCAAAGATAGAACACTCTGGATACAAATATTTTAAATAAATTTGCGTCCTAGTCAACTCACGTAAGTTATTGTGAAGTTATAGTTAGTTAAAAATCTTGGAGATGTAACAAGGATGTAGCGGAGAGGTATATTTTAGAGAAATCTTATTATATGTTGCAACATACCAATGTTGTAAAGATAAAATATTGATATACTTGAATAACTCCCAAAACGATTCGGTTCTTTTCTTCCGCACATACAATGGTTTTGTGTTTTGAAATACATAGTTGGCAGACAACTTCCCCTAGCAGAATAAACCGTATTCATTTTAGCGATTAGCAAGAAGGTAACAAATTCTAGAAATTGATCGAATTTGAAAAGATACATTAATAGCCCATTATTTGTTCCGAACTTAAAGGGTTAAATTGCTGACGTGGGTTTTCTAATTTAGGTTAGTGTCCCGATAAATCCCACGATACTTCAATGAGATGACTAATTCAATGTTCAAACAATCATTATGACAATTAGTGGGAGTACATTTAGAGGCAATGTGACAATTTACTTGGTTGTTATTATGTGCAGTTATGATTCCACAAATTTTGAAAAACATTAAGTTGGTTTTATCACTTAGAATTTGGCAATGGTTACCAAACCATTTATGAAGAACCTGAAGATCGGAAGTAATCATGGATGTAGTATCAGTAGAAGATTTAGCAGTGTAAGCTTTTTACCAGCAAAACTAATACTGTTGCCAATTAAGGACCTAATACTGATCCTTGAGGAATAATAACATCAAAGGAACTACGGTCGCTTAAGGTATTGATAATTTTAACTCTCAAAGTAATATTTTCCAATAAAAAGTCTAAAAACCAATGTCTTAGAGAATAGACAACAGAAGTTTATGTTCAACCATATCAAAGATCTAAGAATTGACAATTATAAGGCATAATCTATGTTCAGTTGATTTGAATTGTTCAGCTAATTGCATCTTGAAAACCTTTAGAACTCTTATGCAAAATATTGAATAAAGCCGTTAGTTTAATGTTTAATTAAGCCATTATTCAGCGCTGCTGTATAGCGTAGGACAGTAAAATTTACCTTGACTGATTGATTCAGATGTACGACCAAACCTAAGCAAGATTCCCGGTATACGCCGGGTCCACCGTACACCCATTTTACATATAACAAGACCGAAGGAAAGGAAAGGAATGTTAGTAGTATAGACTCGCCCCGGTTTCAGCCACTTATGCAGTCGATAGTTAGTAAATTTAGTTAGTTACAAGACAACACAATCCAGCGTTCTTCATTGGTGCCGCAAGTTTTCTGAAAAGCTGTAAGGAATTTTTTTTTGTCTCCACTATTTTTTACATCAGCGGTTGTAAGGGGGGGGGGCGAGGTTTCGTTGCATCATCATGTTCAGAACCCGGTCAGCCAATGGTGTAATTTTTATTTTGGACTGAGTGCATTACAAACGTAATGAAATATCTAATTGAAAGAAACAGCTCAACAAGTATTGCGTTACTGTTTCATTGAAAAAGTTGATCTTCGACAAGTGGCTTACCCATATTTTACATCCGTCTGGTTCATATTTGGTATTGGCAAATCGCAAAAAAAATGATTCTACTACGTGCGTTTGTCAAAATAAAATTTGGTGATTGTGGCGCCTCTAACGCCAAATACGAGAATTAAGTTTGAGAAAATCACTAATTGCTGAGAACCATGATCAATTGATGAATGGGGTTCTTCATGAACAGTAGAACTAACACCTTCAATATTTTCTTGTGAACGACCACTACGACTGTAAATTTTGCTTCTTTGATTTTGATCTTCACCTGTACTTGGGCTTCTCAATTTTTTCTCTTTGACCAATTTTACTCTCGATTATCTTCTCCGATCTCCGAAACAGAAAAAAATGCGATATAATCAAATAGTTCGTAGACAAATAACTTTATATAGGTGCCGTTGGAAGAATATTTTGGTATCCAGGTTAAAATTAAACTACAGTACAAATTCGCTATTTGCAATAATCGATAATTGCAACACTCGATAGTTTTATCATAGGTTACATATTCTAAAAATCCTTAGAATTGCAACGCTTCATATTTCGAATAGCTGTGTTTCACGGACCATTTAACGACCATTTTTTGTTTAATAGGGTAGCGCTTCATATTTGCTAACCACAATATTACTATTTGACAGCTGTTAAAAATAAGAATCTTTCTCATGTTGATACTGTATGACTGAACGTAGAATATCATGCGCTTGCAGAATCCAGAGTCAAAATTAGGTGTTTCCATTAAAACAAAAATACGACGACCTTGACGGACCTTGAAATTTGACCTCAAGATTAAATTAGAGGTCATCATTTAATTTTCTCCTAAAAATTTTGCAACTTTTATATCAACACTTTTTTTTTATTTAGGCCTTCCCCTAGGAGTTACTTGAGTGGTTCTTTTAAATTGGTCCACTCCGCATATCCTAGCGATTATTTCTCGAATAATTTTTAGAATATTAACTTTAAAAAATGAATTACAAAGTTAACACTCATTCGAAAATCAAAGAGGTTCTGATACAATATAAACTCGCTTATTGCATATAATTAGTCGAGCCGGAAATGCTAATTGCGAAATTGTTGCAATTATCGGTTATACATTTTTTTAATGAAATAAATCAAACTTTTGCAAAATATACCTACTTATTGCGCATTCAGCGCAATTTTAACAAACTTAATTTTATGTGAAATACTCAATGAGCTGGATGCGCAACTCAATGTGTACGTCTCATTCTTATTATTATTATTTGAACGGTAGTTTTAAAGGAAAACGAACAAACTAAAAATTTCAGTTATCGATGTTTAGAAATTCTAAGCGTTACAATTCTAAAGATTTTTAGAGTATGTAATCTCGAGTGTTGCAGTTGTCGATTATTGCAAATAGCGAATTTCCAACCGTACCTTTATAAAGTTATTTCGTAGGTTTACGAACTACTCAACCTGTTGACTAACTCAATTTAATCGATGTATTTGATTATTGGCTTTTACTTACGGATCTTGGTGAACGGTTTATTCGAAGAAATTTATACCAGGCAGAAAATTTGTAAAATATTTAGTTTTTCGTCCCTAACAATAATAGCAACAATCTGGCGGAGCCCTCCGGGCCTGAGAGCTGACCTGAAAATTTTCAAAGTGGCATTAAAACAAAGGCAGTTCAAAATGAAGTATGTAAACCACACGGTTTTTGATAAAATGTATTTTGGGCCTATTTAAATTGACAGACAATTTGGCAGTTTTTTACATTTAAAATGTTGCAACTGTGTGAAATGTTGTTATAAATGTTTGAGCAGCCTATAGGTGGCCTAGGTTGTTGAAAAAGAAAAAACTACTATTTCAGAAATTTTTAGTCGGTATAAGACTCTGATTAAAAGTTCATATGCTCTCCTACTATTACAAATCCGAACTATTTTTTATTAATTTTGTCATTGCACCCGTTGGAATAATATTTTTGCAAATGTTTTATGTGTTAATATTGATAAAATGACAAGCCCTAGTAATTCTTTGATTTCGCATTCTTAACTTATCACTCTGCTTACAGTACATTTTAAACTGGGATACAATAAAATTTTCCGGGTGAATAACTCTAAACTTAGTACCAAAGATGCACAAAATAATTAAAAGAACATAAACAAATTTGTATTTATAAAAATTCTGTTATCACTAAAATTATACGAATTCTGACCCAAACACCAAACACCAAATAATTATATTCACATTTTATTTGCATTCAAACACATTTGTGATTTATGACACAGCAAAGAGAGATAAGATAATTTAAACCAAAATTATATTTCTTTCATCAAAATTTTGCTTCTTCTTGAATATCACCGTACATATACATACTTTTATTTATGACACAAACAATGTATCATTCATTCATTCCCAACTAACTTATCTCCCACTTAAAAATTTGTTGTTTACGTTTGATAAATAAATTTAATTAATTCTATCGTACTTTTTCTACATGAGTAAACATGAGAGCAAAAATTATACATTTGACGTAATATACCGGGGAAACTGTAGATTTCTTCGGCATGAATAAAAAAAAATTGCCTTCGTTCTTTCTTTACTATATTATATGCATTTGAAGACGACGAACGTATACGTAACTTGTAAACATTTCTTGTGCTGCTGCTGTTACTGCTGCTTATAATATTATAATTTTTAAGAATGTAAAATTTATTTTTCTTATGTTGGATTAGCAGTAAAGATAAGAAAATATTTTTGTTTTCTTATGTATTTCTGTGATGCTATAAAGATCATATTAATACATTCTATTTAGCTTACGTACACATATTATGTATGTACCATATATGTATGTACATACATACATAAGTGTATATTGTTTATCCATAGCTCTACATATGAGATTACATTAATAAGTATGAAATTCAGTAAGCAGAAAACGGGAAATGAGTGTATCTGTGTAAACAATACGGAAGTATTTTTTAAAATGAAAATTATAAAGGGCTTAAGTGGGAAAACGTACTCTACATTTCTGATCAACTTTGAATTTAACATAAAATTTTTATTTTAGCTTATACATATAAATAATGGTCATAAAAAGAAATAAATGCTGTGCGTATTTTTACAAACAAAACGTTTTTCTCAGACATCGCTAAGAAAACGTTAAGTGCCGGTTACATAGTTTATGCTATTTAACGTATAAGAACATTAAAACACGTGTTTTATTACGAACTATTTTTTAAAGTTTTTTTACTTTACTACTTAAATAATGTAATATTAAAGTACATATCTACTCGTATATGTATGTACGTAGGTAGACGTACCTATAATTTTCTTACATTCATTTTCCTGTAGATTTTTTTCTTGTGCGGTGTTTTGTTATTTTTGTGTTGAATTATTGCTCGTATGTTTGTGTTATATGCTTGCTGTACATGAAAATATAAAGTAAATAAATTACTTGTTGAAATTATGATGATTATCGCGTGTATATACTTAAAACGGGTTAACTCTAAAACGTTCTACATATGTACCTAACTATTTTGGTTTATTTGTGTTAATATACAGCAGCGATAATAGAAATTCGGTAAGTTATACACCAAAGCAACAGAGAGGATTTATTTTTTTTTTTTTGCAAAACGTTGCTTTTGATTTTAAAATTTGGAAATCTAAAGCTTCCTTTACACGAACCACTTTGTAACTTGGCGGCCTAGCGGCTATGGTACGAATCTCAAGTTGCTAAAAAACAAAGAATGGTTACCAAATCCTTTTTTAATTATTGGACCAATAATAATTCAAAAGGAGTTAAACATCGCTTTTTTATATTTTAGTAAGGTTTTTGGAGAGATAATTGCTACAAAGTGGCCGGAGATATTCGTGCACTGAAGTAATGCGTGCAGTCAAAATGTGGGACGAGTATATGACATATATAATTTAGAGAACTACATAAAAGAAAACATTTTAGCCTAAAGTTAGAGTGCGGCTATGTTTTAAGAGAGCAGTGCACTTGGTGGAGTACAGTGCTGATAACATATTTGAAAGTCGAATTGAGCCAATAATTCGAAAATGGATTACAATAATTTTTATCAACTGGAATTTCGTAGTCTTCATTAATGTAATTGTTCCGAATTTTAATACAATCTATTCATAGAATTATACCAGAAGTTTGTAAATTTTTCGTGGGATATAACACAAAAACAAAATATCAAAATTATTTTATTTATCATCTCCTACGCCCCCGATTCTATAAAGTACTAAATTCCTATAAGTTTCGCAAATTGTAATAGTAATAGTAAAATTAAAATTTACAAATTTTTCAGAATAATTGTATTTACCGGTTTTAGCCCAGATAAATTATAATTTCATTTTACAAAAATTGTGGATTAAATTATTTTTTAGCAAAAGGTAGTAAGATGTGTATATTGTACTATTAATTGAAAATCATAAACATTGTGATAGTATCTACATGTTCTTTAACACGGGATCAAAGACGTCAAGAAATTGAAAACAATCAAAGGTAAATTTTTTAATTTATAATTTTCTATGTACCACTTTGCTTGAGTCCTATAAAATGTATCTTTGAAAATATGCAGCACCATTTCATAAAGGTATTAGTGTAGGTTTAGTGTAGGAGGTCTACCAAAGTAACTAAATGTTTTGGCCTAATGAAGGCCAGAAAGCAAAAAAGTGAAAATTATGCCCTACAACTTGAAAGGTCAAGGTTCAAACTTTCTTTATAATGATAATGATTATTTTAACCAATCGGGTTCCTTCTAAAGCTTTTCATTCTGTGAAGAAAAACCTGGTTCCGCCTTTACTGGAACAACTTACCTTAATAAACAATACGCAAAGCCATCAACATTTTTCTGTTTAACAAGTTTAGAAATACTTGCAGATGTTCGGTAGTCATTTGGATCGTTGAAACAAGAAGGTAGTTTTGTTTTATTTGATGGTGAGGGTGATAATGATAGAATTGACGGTGACTATTTAATTAAACCGGTCACTTTTTCAATTCAATTCAAAGAGAGAACTGTAATTAACCAAAACTTTCTGTGCCTTAGGGTCCATTTTTGCCAGTAAATATTGCCAATATTGTAAATATTAATCGTAAAGTAATTTTGTTTTATTATACGAAACCTATCAACAATTAAAGGAATAGCTACATTATGGTGAGAGAATGTTGCGAGAAACCATTTAGTTGTATTTAAGGAGAAACACAAATTATTCCAAAGATCTTTTTGTAAATAAAGGCAATAATCCGATGATACACTTCAGTTTTCTAGCAAATCAATTTCCCGTTCGTTGAACTTGCTTGATGGGTATCAATGAGGCTTAAGCTGCCCCAAAGGCAAATTTTTAAGAAGATGCAGTTCCCTTAGTAAAGTGTAAATTAGAACGATTGTTTCTTCGGGTTTAAAAATACAAATTAATAGTGTTGTGTAACACAAGGCGAACCAATAGGCTACATTTGTAAATACAACTTTATTTTCACCGAAGCTTTGGATACCTATTAGTTCTTACTAATAAAGTTATGGTTTGATATTCTGAATATTTCAAATATTTCTTCAGAAATCTCATATCGGTATATCTGTTCGCTTCTTATAACATAACATTATCTATTAATGCACCCTTTTTGTTAAATTTTTACAACATAAGGAATTAAAATTAGTTAAGAGCATTAATTTGAAAGTGATAATTGGTAGTAATATTTTATGGTAAGGGTGAGATGGTAACTCGATCATGACTGAGAATTACTAGTTTGAAATAGTATATAAATTATAAAAATTACTGAAATTTTATTTATCAATGAACAAAGTGGTAAAACTTAGATGAAATGAGAGAAGTGTAAATTCATCGAGTGCTAAAAGCACGTATGTATACAATAGTGAGTAATAAATTCTATAAACTTACCCCTTGATACCTTTTATAAACATAAGTATCTATTAAAAATATTAATTCTTAAACACCGTAAACCCTAAAATGGAATTTTTTATTGAATTATATATATATATATATATATTATATATATATATATATATATATATATATATATATATATATATATATATATATATATATATATTTATATATTTTATATAAAATATATAAATAAAAATTAATTTTTACAATCTCTGCAATTTTAAAGAGGATTTCGACTTGGAAGGACTTATTTTTTTGCAACATGCCACGGAAAAGGACCTGGTGATGCATTAGGAGGAGTTCTCAAGAGGAATGCTGCTCGAGCAAGTTTACAAAGACCGTTTGAAAATCAAATAACCACGCCACATGAATTATATTCATGGGCTGTGAAAAATGAATCAAAAGTCAACTATTCATGGTTTAATACTAACGATTATTTGAAAATTGAAAGAAAATAAAACAACAGATATAATTTAGTTAGACAAATACCAGGCACTCACCAATATCATAGTTTTTCTCCTTAATAAGACATCTTTATATATTAAAAAAACTTCATTTTGTAAAAACTCAAAACTGTTTGATATAACAAAATAAAAATTATTTCAAAATTATTTATTTCTGGTTTATTGTTTTTAAAAAACTATAAAATAGCAAACAACACTAAAACATAAAATAAAATAGGCTTACCTTTTAAAATACAGTAAATGGAGCAAAACGCAGGTAGAATAATTAAAATTTAAACACAAAATATGTCGAGGTTGGTGTATTAAAAAAATCATAACTTTAAAATTGTTCCTAACCCAATGTTTTATTTTTTTTATTAGTTGGTAAAGTAAATGAGCTTTTAAAAACAAATAAAAAATAGGCAACTCGTTGTGGCCCAAAAGACCGAAAAATGACATTATTCAAAAGAATGCTCTTTTTCATAAATAAAAATTTAATTTGGATTTTTTTCAAAAAATTTATACAAAACAATAACTCAATCCCTTTCAATTGAACTAACAAATATTGAAATCGGTTAAGTGGTTTTTGAGAACGAGCTCTTCACAAATTTTAATTTTAACGAAAAGTAGAAAAAGGCAAATCACCCTGTATCGAAACACCGTGACGTAAAGGAAAACAAAACAATGTGGGTGGAGTTATTTCATATGACGAACATTTTCACCAAATTTCATCAAAATCAAAAGGGGTCAGACCAACGGCTGATCGTTATCATATGGAATCGCTGTATATTATATATATATATATATATATATATATATATATATATATATATATATATATATATATATATATATATATATATATATATATATATATATATATATATATATATATATATATATATATATATATATATATATATATATATATATATATATATATATATATATATATATATATATATATATATATATATATATATATATATATATATATATATATATATATATATATATATATATATATATATATATATATATATATATATATATATATATATATATATATATATATATATATATATATATATATATATATATATATATATATATATATATATATATATATATATATATATATTAGGGTGGCCCTTATTTTCGAAAGTTCCAATATCTAACGGGACATCCCCTAGATATGTGAGGTTATGCTAAAAACTTAAACAGAAAAAATATTGTGTCAATCGAAGATGGTTTAGAGGTCGCGACTTGAGCGCGAAGTTCGATAAAAACGGTAATTTTTTTAATTTTTCAATTTCAAACGAACATAAAAACTATTTTAAAATTTTTTTAAGCCTAAATCAAAATTGTGGTGAATAGAGGAGGTAATTACCTTTCCAAAACATCAAAGATATCAAAGATCGGTTCACAAATAGCGACTTGATGGCCAAATTTCAAAATACAAAAACTAGACAAATTGTTACTATATTTTTTTTTATTATAAACGCATAATGATTCTTCTATACAATGATATTGTGATTGAATTTTTATAATGAAAATAATCTATCTAGGATGATCTTCTACCCATTAAGGATGTTTTGGTATGGGCTGGAAACTTCTGTGTGTAGTCATTTACGAATTGTAGTAAATACTGCATTTCATCATCATTTTTTGTTAATTACTTATTATAATCTTGTATTAACTTAACACCACGTTCTGCAATATCATTTACGACTTTTATTTGACTAATAATCTTCCTTCCGTTCTTATCATCCTGAGGCCACATATCCGGATCTTTGTTTAAGAAATCTGTGGAAATCTTGAACCGCTTAAAAAAATTGGCAGTGTTTGGTGTAACAAAATCTGCCAGTTGTTTCGTAATGAATGTTTTCACATCATCAATTTTCAACTCGACGCGCTTACTAGACTCGGCCTCTACATCCCTCATCATATTCAATTGTTTCACCATTCTTCATTTTCACTGCACTAGAAAAGTTTTCGTCGCGACGCGACGCGAGCGATGCTTTCGTCGGACAAATACCACAAATGACCACACATTTTTTTTAGTACAGCCATCGCCACCTTTTCATCATGTGTTTTGTAGAAATAAATATCTCGTAAATAGTTCAAATCCAGCTTTGGTGCTTTAGCTGCTTTAGTGCAATGGAACCAAATTTTCACATAAAATCGAAAATATTCCGTAAATTCTTCTGTTCGTGTTTTGTTAACTTAAATTATTCACGAAAGATAAATAATTTCAACACATAAATCGCTTTGGACATCCAGCGAGCATGATGCATAGGCCCTGGCAGACGGAAACGGACATTTTCATTTGGTATCATGCCCAAAAAAATTAGAGTGATTTCCAATAATTCTTTGTAATCATCCCGAGCATGTTCCTTTGCCAATTCGTTCTTACAAAAACCCGCTAATTCCGCTTTCACATCATTTAATTGTATATGAACGTTGCGATCATCTATGCCTGCTTTGAAGTTATCTTTATTCAAGGAATTCCAGTCATTCTTGAATCTCACAAACAACGGAAAATTTATTCCTGATGTATTGTCCATTTTTGATTCAATTGCCGCACGCAATGTAATTTCACATATGTGATGTCGACAAGGAATATATAATAAACTTTGTTCCAGTTTCTGCTCTAAAATAATAGCTGCTCCATTTAATCTTCCAGAATTTGAATATGTGGTATCGAAGCAAGCCGCCACGACATCGTCAGCTACTCTCCAATCGATTAAGCTTTGGAAAACAGCCTCCACCATTTCCGAACCAGTTGATCTTGATATTTTGGGAACGCCCAATAATTGTTCTCCATCTTTATGAGAAATAATCACCGGTAAACGATCCACGGTCTCGGTTCCAGATAACTCCCGGAGTAATTTTCCATCCCAATGTACTACGTCTGTTGTAAACTTGAAAGTCGACTTAAATGATGCTGCTATTTCTACTCTATTTGTTTCACGACGACGCCTCAGTTTGTTCGATTCAATTTTGGACACTCATACGGGTTAAAACGATTCAGTGATTTCTCCTTAATTACATGATAAAATATATACTAGTCACTTAAAATACGTTAATAAAACAATTCCGAACATAATCAAATTGACAACTTTTTTAGCAAACGCACATTTCCTAATAAAACTACAAAAATGTTTAAATCGCTGCCATTTTCGAAAGTTCGCGCGAGAAAACTCTTTTTTGCCATTTTTATTAGGAAATATGCGTTTGCTGGAAAAGTTGTCAATTATATTATGTTCGGAACTATTTTATTAACTATTTTTAAGCGACCAGTATATATTTTACCTTGGAATTTAAGAGAAATCAATGAATCATTTTTACTTGTACGAGTAAAATCGCGATTCATGTGAATAGGCCTTAAGTTTTTAATTCATAAATTTGCCTTTGAAATTTACTCCAAATGGCATTTTTCACTATTTTTGCATAACTTTGAGACCATCCTATGTGCAATACACACCCTATATCAAAAAATTATGTTATTTTTATTTTTTAACTACTACACGTACACCAAAAACTAAACAAATCAAAAATCATGAAGTTCAGTCACTGCTGCCCAAAAATGAAATTACTCATATACTCGTATGTACATATTTATATTTATACTGCTTATGTGCTAAATCGATCTTGTTTGTTCTCAATCATTTTTAACAAAAAAGATCGATTTAGCCCATCACTAAATTATACATGTATATGCCACAGCCCATAGCCATTAAAATTCATTAAATTTTTCCAATCCATCAATGCTATTGTAGCTCAGAACATAATCCATCAATGCTACTGTAACTTCTATTTTAACTTAATGTTAAGTGTGAAAATTGGTTGTACACATTCAAACGACACAACGGGACCCGCAAATTGAAGCGTAAATTTTTGAGTAAATTATTATATTCGACTGGCTCGACAGTGAAAGCCTGCGTCAAATCCCAAACGTAGCCTACGTTGAATCTAAATGGTTGTTGAACGTGATCTACGCGGCATGGTTATATTATAGTTACCTACCCCGCCGAGATCACCGGATTTTCTTGAGAACTTGCACGAGTCGATAGTCTTGTCTTATTTTCTTCGTCAATAGTTCTGGTTATGGTTTGTACTGCTCTAAGTTTGATCTGCAATTTTCAGGCTGCCTGGGTTGGTACTCAATTACAATTGCTCACGCTCTGTGTAATTGAGGCATTGAATCTCGCTGTTACAGATAAAAACTTTATTTTCTGTACAGACAGCATTTTGTGCTGAATTCGTTGAATAATCCCTAGAATGTGTCAAAATTTGCTAAGGACTGTAAATACTTTATACGATCATGTGGGTTCCTGCCTATCGTGGCATTGACGGCAATGATATTGCTGATTCTCTAGCAAAAGCCGGGGCTGGGTTTAGTTTCGAAGTTAGAGGACATTTCAAAGTGCCTAAAATTCGACCATACTCTACTTTTCTTGCTTTATCAAATTTATAGTGTGATTTTAAATAGATATTTGATAAAATTTTAAATTCTGAATGTTTTAATATTGTTAAATCAATCAACATTTTAGGGTGATGCTTTGACACAGCCAAAAGAATGCTGTTAAAATGAAATATTAACTACCTAATCGATATGGAGATAAAACACTTCATTTGCAATGGGTTTATTACGTCAATCACGTAAAAAAAAATGACATGCTCCAAACAGGAAACGAACGAAAAGCACTTATTTTTCAACAACACATTAAAATAAACAACCAATTACGTTGTGATATGATCAATGGACCATAACGACTAAGAAAAAAAACCCAAATATTGTAAACGGAAATCAATAACTATTTATAAATTTTCTCATTTGACAACAACTTAATATTTTATTTGCCATATTTTTTTCTATCGCAATCTCGCCGTCTATTTGGAAAATTGGAATCATCATTAAATTCAGATCAGTCGCTGTGCAAAAAAAAATTCCGCATAAACGAATTTTTGAATCTTTAATTTTACAAACTATACGGAAACAAATTCCAACAAATATAATATGTTCTCATACGGAAATGATTTTTTATTCAAGAATTATTTCAAACAACAGCAAAATCAATAAATATTTCAATAAACCGATCATTTTTTTAGATCATGGGATGTATAAGTAATTACATAATCTTTGTATACCTATAAAAATAATCTTTGTTATATTTAAAGTTTTTTTTTTGTTTTCCCTGTTGGATGTACAGCAGAAAACGGCAAACAAACGTTTTGGCTCTTTTTAATACCTTTTGGGAACCATTCTAAAAACAAAACAAAAAATTATTCAGGTGAAAAATTTACTGTCGTCATTTTCATTTTATATATTGATCTTAAGAAAATTAATTTTTTTGCTTTTCTCTTATGTATACTATAAACCGTTTAAAGAAACAGCTTGTGTGTTTTTGTATAAGATAGACGTGTGTAGGTGGTTTGAGAGTTATGACTTTCCTCGATTTACTTTACTAAATCGAAAAGATGTATTATAGTTTGTAAAATGTCACATCTTAAAATATGTGTTTAATATTTTACTGCTGTTTGAGTGTTTTTTAATGGTTGGATTATGTAAGATGACCTTAAAGAACATTAATTTTTTAAATTATGTAGGCCTACTTCAATATCAAAAAAATAACTACCTAAGTTAAGCGAAATAACATCCGCCTAGTAACTTCCGTCAACTCTTAAATTGTTCGCTTGTTTAGGGCAACAAAATGCTTCCAATTGGAATGAATAAAAACCGAACTTCAACGTATGGGTCTACGTTGATACAAATTGTTACAAACTGTTCGACAAGGAATATTGAACTATCATTCTATGTGTCAATCATTACAGAAAATGAACCAAATCGTTGTTGAGTTTATCGAACGAAAGATTTTAAGAAACAAAATTGATTCTAGCCAGGAAAATGTCAACATTTTGATGAGGCTGAAACGGATTCGTCGAATTTATTTACACTTCATGGCCTTTTCTGTAAAATAATATATTGATAATCATGGCAATAATTATTTATATCAGCAATGTGTGTGCGATCGATTCTGTTAAATATGTTTTAGAGTTATCAAAAACGGCTGCACGTTTTCATGACGAACATTCTTAATTTCTCAATATTATATTTGGTAATATCAATGGGTATTTGTGTTTGAGGGGTGTCAGTTGAAAGTTTAGTTATCCATTCAACAACAGATGGTTATGAGAAAAGGCAAAATACAGATTGTCTTTCATCGTAACCATCTAGAGTTGAATAGATAACTTAACTTAAGAATATTAACACTTAAAGGGCTGAGGTTTATATAGCAATTAGAATGTAGCTAAATTGTATAGCCGCTACAAATAACATAGATTACAAATACAAATCTTTGTCCACGACTATCTTATAATAAGCTCCTTATACTTGTGTTTCTTCAATTATATTGATATACGGGTCATTCTAAGTTAAGAGGTACTTTCGTCGTCCACGCTAAAAAATCACATTTTTTTTCGAAAAATTGTTCGAAGTAACGTTATTTTCACTCAAAACTCACCATCTTCTTTATGGTCACTTAAATTCACTACTTAATTTGTACTTAATTTAGTCGCCATAGTACCTCAAACAAGAAAAACATATTTCGCCTGGTCTGTCCCCTAACCGATTCTGTTCGTGTATCAGTAATTTTAAATATATCGAAATCTAATAAAAAATCAAAATCGTCCATGTCGCTGTTTCTGCGACCTTGATAACTGCAGTCATTTTACGTTAGGTACCTTAGATTATTCAAAAATTAATCCTAAACCTCGTCTTCTTATTGAGGATATATATGGATCCATATCTGATTCTGATAATGAACCACTGGCACCACTAATATCTAATTCCACAGCTCCCTGACCCATCATTTTGCAAAAACGAGACAGCTAGAAGATGACTCGAAGCTCAACATCTGCGAAAAAGTCGTTGAGCAATGGCGATTTCATGCTGGTCAAACTTCTATACAGAGAAACAGAATACCGTTATGTTCGTTATGTATTGAGGGATTTTTTGTCATTTTTTGATTAAATTTTTCTTTTATTCAAAATGAGTTTTACTTAAGAAGATATTGGCCATTATTATCTATAACCTTTTGACACTTTTTGGAAAATTTCGAAATTCCATCGATATAAAACTTCTATGGTTTATCGGCGAAAAACTTGGCCAAGTGATTTTCATACTTCTTTTTGAAGCCAACTTTAGACCATTAAAGACGAAAGCAAGGTAAAGTGCAAGGTCCGGGCTATACGGTGGATGCCTTAAAACTTACCAGCCAAGCTCTCTCAATTTTTTCCTGGTCATCAAAGGTATTGTTTGTGGTCTGGCGTTGTCATGATGGAAGACAACTTCCAGTAAAAATGCAAAATATTCCATATTTTTCAGAAATTTCACTCATTTCCACACCAAAATAACAAATCTTGACAAGATTGACGGAATACAAAATTATCATCAAAAATCATCAAAATTATTTGAAAATTTGAAATAGTATTTTTCCCATTGGAAATTAGTTATTGAAGTTTGGAAATATAGTAATATTTTTTCCAAATCCCAGGAAATTTTCAGAATAGGGCCACAGATACGCAAACTTGGTCGACCCACTCATAGCTGACAATCTTTTCTAGACCATACTGAGGTAAAAGCGGCTGGCAGATGTTGGTCTAGGGAATTTTGGCACGCTTCGAAGGAACAAGAGATGTATTCCCCCAGAGATGAAAACACATACCTCTGGGCATATTCTTTAATCCGAATTTGGCTTTGATGAAAATAAGGTTGCAATATGCTCTTACGTACCGAAAAAGAACAAAGCCATGATTCTTCTCTCGATATTGCATTATAATACAATAAAAATATAGGAGGTGAATTACAAAAGCCGGTAGCGATTTTATATTACAAGAAGACCAAAGGTGGGGTCGATGGTTACGACGTTGGCTTTCTTTTATAATATAATTGATTTAACGGAATTGGCCAGTTACGTTATTTGTTAAGAAATTGAGGATTTTAAAAATAAAGATGCTTACAGAAATAGATAAAGATGCCCTTCGCAAATTTATTACCTTAACAATTACTTGTTACATCCAACAACAACAATTTTAACCGGTACCAGAGGTGCCGATATTATGGAAAAGAGGCGGGACTGCCAATTATGTTTAATGTCATGTGTACGATAAGGTCCTTCATAAAACTCGCTACTACTGTGAGAAATTTGTGGACCAAGTTTGCTAGCAGCACTCAAAATCCTTCTACAAATGTTTCAAATATGTGAATGAAGATGAAACATCCAATTAAATTAATCTATAAATAAAATTAAATCTGTCTTTCATTATTTGTTTCATTCAAATATTCATTCAAATACCATAACAGACACAAACCCAGAAACAGACACACACACACACACACACACACACACACACACACACACACACACACACACACACACACACACACACACACACACACACACACACACACACACACACACACACACACACACACACACACACACACACACACACACACACACACACACAAACGCACTCACCCAAACACCCAGAAATAGATATAAACCATATAAATGAAAAGGGGTCTGGCTGGACCCTTGTGTTGGTTCACACAAGAATTAAAGTCAAATTTCAAGGTTATTTTAAGATCAAGTCGGGCTTTTTTAATGTAAACACTTATTTTTGACTCTGTATTCGGAAAGCGCGTGAAATTCTACGTTCAGCCTTACAGTATCATCTTTCAGAACCTAGAAAATCGATTTTACTTTGACATGACCTTGACATTTGACCTCAATGTCATCATTTGATTTCCCCCTAAAAATTGTGCCACTTTGGTATCTACACTTATTTTATTTAGGCCTTCCCCTGGGAGTTATTTGAATGGTTCTTTTGTTTAGCAAATTTATTGCTATTTTTTTAAAATTTTGATTTTAATTTACGAGGTCGAGGCCGTTGTAAAACCGTTACATCAATGATGTCGTTATTGAGGTCCATTGACGGGGAGTTGAAAAAGGAATCAAACTAAATGGTGGAACATCCAATATTGATGAGGTGCTGTGATCTTGGCTAAAACCAATCATTTTTGATTGTTAATAGTTTGTTAATCATATTGTCGATCACTTGCTATAGGTATACAGTAGTATTTACTAAATCTATTTCTTAAAATTATAAATAAATAAATAATAAGTCCACCGAAAAACGTCGCCGGTGACATTGATCAATCACGATGATCGCTCTCTTATTTAAGTTTAAGTACTATTTTTTTTTTCATATAAATATGGTTGAATGAACTACTAAGAATAAGTGAATTATAATTTTGTGAAACCGTTACAAGTTGGGCATTTTTCATAGGGTCATGAATGTCCAATTTATAATTCTATTTTTTAAAATGAACTTTGCTAATTTCAAAAGCTATACAATTATCGGCATTTTGAAATTATACTACGGGCATCTTGTTAACAACAAATTGTAATTCCTCGTAGTTTTTTTTTGGTACTAGGTTCGATTTTTTTGTTTCATTGATCAATATTAAGTGATATTTTTCGACTTTTTATAGACACAAATATATTAGTTAAAATGGCATTCACAAGATTTTCGACTGGTTAATCAGAAACAAAATCAAGAGGCCAATTATTCATAATATATCTACCAAAAAAAAAAAAAGTAGAAATATTAATCCCCTCCCCCCCCCCCCCCCCCGTAATTTACTCCACAAAGTGTATACCCCTGAACAAAAAATGAGAACTCCTTGAGCTCATTGTGTTGGTAGTTTGGTTTCATACTGAAAAAGTTGGTCTACAGTACTATGTACTGATTTAGCGAATTATATTCACTAAATCAAAAACTTAAGTAAACCCCTCATTTGTGTGTGTTTAATGCCCACACAATATTAAGAAGTTTAAAAGCCAAAAAAATCATTTGATAAACAGACATACTTCTCTTAAACTTATCAATACTAAGTAACTGAGTCCATTTAAATAACTTATTCGGTTTATAACTTAAAGATAATTTTAAGCTGTATATTTTCGGAATTTAAGTTATTGCTGCAATACCCTCGTTGACAGGTGCAAAAAAATATAATTCTTCATTTCCTTTCCTACCATTTTAACTTTTCTTATATATTGCGTTTATTGTGAAACATTCAAAACTCATTTTGACCAATTGTCGGGAATAAGAATGGATTTAGAACTTATTGAGTATGTGTTTAAGTATTTAAAACCTTCTGAAAAATAATTTTTTATTATTTTATAGATTTCTTCGTTGTCTGTTAACTGTGTTACATACATATGTTTCAAATACCGCAAATACAAGCGAACCATCACCACAAATAATAAATTTTTTAATTCTTTTAATTTTTTGTATCTCTACAACCATGTTCGTCTTTCATTTCAACACCCTCCACTTCAATTACGGGTATTTCACATAAACATAAAAATCATAAAACATTTAATAATAATTCATTATTTCTTACCGAGCTCCAACGGTTATAAGAATATAAAGCAACAAGCAAATTATGTTGAAGAAAATTATTTCTTTTAATGTTTTTTTTTTAATGTTATTTGTCTATTTTATGGTTAAGGAAGAGAAGAGAAATATTATGACTAAAATCCAGTATCATCACACCATCATCATTGTCATCATATTATTAAAGCGCATTATTGTTATTTGTCCATCCGCGCCATTAATTGACGGGTACAGTTGTAGTAGTGGTAGTGTAGTCATAGTAACATAAACGAATAAATAATAATAATGCTGATGAAAAAATAGATAAATAATAAAAGTTATGACATTAATCGTTATTCATCTCATCACTCATTTTTGTTCTCGCCTACGATGTTTTACGAGATAAAAATCCAACCTTAAGCAGCACACTTTAAGAACTATTTATATTTATTTTGCTTTAAATAAATTTTGAAATGAAAACTTATATTTGGGACTTTGCTAATTTATCAGTGAGTCTTGAGACTCATGTTTTTGCGATGTGATTTATTAAAAGTTTGGGCGTGGTTGTGAAAGATGATGAAGTTGAAGAATTAGCTATAAAGTAAATATAATGTAATTTATAAAGTATACTCGTTGGTATAAACATATAAACCGCGTTTTCCTTGAGAACTACCTAGGATTCGATAAAATCTAGGATTCCTTGGTCTTCGTGCGTTTGTAAGTTTGACAAACAATAAAATGTTGTAATTGTTGTATATATTCCTTAAATTAAACTTTTTAATTACATTAAATTGGATTATCAATTTTGCGTAAACTTTATTTATTAAAACAGAAAAATAGTACAAGATATACATATGGTATCATAGCTTCGACATTATCATTAATTTTTTCAAAAATTCTATATCGAAATTTGACCTTGACCTTCAAACTAATGTGAAAAGAGATAAAATTTCTAACGAAAGTTTTCCAAATGAAGTTTGAATTTAACTTTTTTAGCCCCATTTCAAATTTTTAAAGGGTTTCTTGGACCATCAGAAAATGTACACCACGTCGAATTCCTCAGAAATCTTCACTATCCCTCTGTGGCTAAAATATAACCTAACCTAGGCCGCAAGAACTATCGCGTGATTTTATTTGGCCTCTATTGGTTCATTTTTGGAGTCCGAAAAAATTCAAAAACTGTACAATTCGAAAACATCTTTTTCAAGAAAGGTTTTAAAAACATTTTTATTTTTTATTTCATCACTTTTTTGACCTTGGCATATACTAACATCATGAATTTTAAGATTTTATTAATTGGCGCGAATTTGTGAAAATATACATTTTGTGTCTTTTAAGTTAATTTTTGTCCACTTTGAGGCGAAAAAAATTGATTGTAACCAATTACCTAAAAATAAAAAAGAGAAATAACGATTTTCGAAATTTTTTAACATATTGTACGACCTGCTTAAATTCTTATGTAGGTCTCTGATTTTGTTTTTGTATTTTTTGTGCAAAATGTTAATTTAAACAAGATTCAATCTACACTTTACCAAGTAGGTGGTATTGTTAAGGTTGTCTCACTCACGGTTGACTTACCGATTGTTGAAGGTTCTTATCTTTTACACTCTTTGTTTTGCCAACGTTCGCTGTTAATATTATGTTTCTCTTTACGTTTCTTTCTATGTAAACAAAGCTTCAGTGTACGAATTTCATAAACAATGTAATCGGTCTATGATCGTTAGATGTTTCTTGAAGGGCTTCTTCGTATTAACAGGGTCAACCGACGAATAACCTTGTTCAAGTCAAGAAGATGGCGCCCACTAGAAATTACGTTCTGCAAAGCCTTGGTTAAAAAACTAAGTATTCTATAATAAAGTGATATTGGTATTGTTTTTTCATAATTAATTGAACAGAAACAGGAATAACAATTGTTGAAAAGTATAATGATAAGTGAATATAATCGTCCATATACAATACGTATGCAACATTATATAAAAATAGTTACAGAAGAAAGTACTTGGCAAACAGATGAAGAAACAAGAATATGAAGCGAAAGAGACTCTTATCTTTGTAAAAAAAAAAACTTTGCTACTACGTATTTAGGTTTTATTTTGTTCGCCACCTTCTTCTCCCAAGTTTTTGGCACAAAATATATATGTACGTATAAGGAAAACGTGAAAGCCTCGTACATATCAAAAACATTACGTTTGATAATATTTATGATGAATAGGTTCTCTCCGTTCTTTTGTAGTTTCTTCATATACTATACTTTTTCCAAACACAAGAAGGATCGGTTGAAAAACGGAATAAAAATGTGACGGTAACAGTGGAAAATATATCTATTACGAAAAAAAGTTGAGAAAAACAAAAGGAAAAACAATTTCACCGTTTTTTTTTTTTTTATTATGATTATATTTTATTTTCCTTTTTAGAAGGAAAATTGAAAGACATTACTTTCTGCAGAGTATTCAAAAATCGCATAAAAACAAAATCTCTATATGTGTAAACGAGAAACTTGAAAGAAAATGTTTTTGTTTTATTTCCAAACGAGCTTTTCATGTACATACCTATACAGATACGTATTATGTATATAAAAGGAAAATATAAACAAAAGAAAATTAAAAAAAAAAAAGGAAAGAAAAAGTAAAAAACCTAAAAAGGAAACTCATTATCCGGGTGAGGTGTATAAATCAAGCATATACTCACACATACACACAAGAAGAAAAATTGTACAAATAAATAAAGCAAATCTGCAAATTATATATCACTTTTGTGTAATATTACACCAAAATTCCAATGTTAAGCACAAAAATATCAAAGGCAGACAAAAAGTACAGACCGATAACAAGTTTTACATACGATGTAAATTTAAATGAACTATACGAGTTTGCTTATTATAGTCGTGTTTTCCATGAGAACTTCACTAGAACTCGATAAATTTTATATTCCTTTTATAAGGAAACAGAAAAAAAAAAGAAAAATTAAATTCATAAAGTGCTAATGTGTGGTTACAGCAATAAATAATGACAATTATATCTTATTTTTTAGTTACACTTGATAAACCCATGAAGTTATCGAGTGTAGTTGCGTGTAATGACGTCAGCAAGACATAAGAAAATATTGATGAAATAGCTGAAGGGGGGAACTTTTAAACGTAAAATGTGTATTTATGTGAAATACACTATACATTCGCGCTTTATTAATTCATTTTTTTTCGGTTTACATAGAATAAAAGGAAATTAAAGTTTATCGAGTTCTAGTGCAGTTCTCATGGAAAACCCGGCTTACATAAAATGCCTATGTAGTAAATTTGTTAAAAGTACCAAAAACAAATTTAAGGCTACAAATAATTTTTCTGTTTCGTTTTTTAAGTCCAAGTCTTTGTTCGACCGCAAGGGCTCAATTTTTGATTCGTTTGCCAATAAAAAAAAATTTTAGATCAAAGATATGTTAAACGGATGAAATTATTTTTTGTTAAATAATTTATAAATCTAAAAAATCGAAAATATAAGGGCCTATTATACCAAAATGATGAAATCAAGTTTGAAAACAGAGAAGCTGTCAAGTTTTACAACACAGCGAGGAATTTGATGTCTATTTCAAATTTGAGCATAAGTCTTATTTGACTGGATTCCAAAACAAATTACAACAAATTCAAAACAGTTCTGGAAATACTTTAGGTAAGAAATGTGAAATCTAGGGGTGTGTCAATACTGTGCCAATATGACCTTCAACAATATCAGCATCTAAAACGCCATCGAGAGATAGCGGACATGTTTACTGCATTTTTTCAATCTGTCTATTGACCAATCGTCAATATTGCTTACATTGATAAAACAAGCAATAGCAACATAAAAATCATTCCTCCAGAGACCAGGCAGTCTGGAATATTTACTACTATATGATGTAAAAAGTTTTGATATTCCTTTTGAAAAAACTGGGAATATGACTATAACGTACCTTCCTGTTAAAATGTGGCTCGCTTACCACCATATTCAACTACGCGCAAAGAATTTAAAATTTGTATCGTTGAAAACAGACGTCTTCTTCAGGATGCTGCTTTTACCGGAAACTTCTTACTTGGCCACATCGATTCAGCTTATGTATTGAGAAATATTTCGAATGTAAGTAAATCTTTTTAAGTTTTTTAATGCTTTGAATACTAAACCGCTATTGGAGTAGCTGGAACAACTAGCACCAACCATTAGTTTTGAATAGATCAGACGAAATGGCCAAAAATGGGTATACATTGCAGAAGTAACACTAAGGCATTGCTCCAGTTCATGTCAAAAGGTTCTAAGTAAACCTTTTCTGTTTTTTAATGATCTAAAAACGAATCCAATATAAGTACGTTTTGTTCCATTATCCAACAAATTTGAAATTATCAAATCAGTAGCCTAATGAAATTCAAAAATTTGAGGGCTCTGAATCCCACAAATTTTCTGAGCCGAGAGACATTATGGAAAGCAACCTTGATTGTCCTGACACAAATCATATGGGAAAACACTTTTTTCCGAAGACAAATTCTTAAACGAAAACGTACAAATTCTCAATTATAATTTCTAAAATACTTTCATAAATGTTTGAATTTCAACATATACATATGAGCAACTTTTAAGCAAATCGTTTTCATTTTTTTTGTAAAAATTGATTTATATAAACCAAAATATAAAAAAATTTCATAAGAACAGCATTCTGGTCAAATTGAAATAAAAGCTGCAATTACTACAATTCGTTTGGTCATTAAGTCAATATACATTACATAGACGGCAGTGATGGCCGTAAAAATTTTGTAAAATCGTAACAAAAATTACCACCTTGGGAAATTTCAAGTTCAAAAATTGTTGGAAAAGCAAAACAAATTCACAAAATATTAAGAACGTGTGACAATTTTGTGATTAAATAATGTTTCTGGAATCATCTTAGTGCAAAGGAAGCTCTTGCTCATGCAAGGTTGCTGAAACTATTAACGAACAAGACGCTGCAAAGGAGGACTACATGGACGTGGATCGCGATGGCTGTGAAAGTGAAATGAAAGGTAATGAAGATGATGAGTAGGCACCAGTTGGAGAAAGGAGGACACCTCAACTATTCAACCAGAAAGAGCCTAAATATCTTATTCGAAACTTGGAATTGCCAAAAGATTCATCAAATAAAGATGAATAAAATTGAACTGAGCCCTAACTTTTACAAGCGCGAAGAGTGGAGATGGTTTATTCAGTCTTAAAGCGGTGCTAAATAAATACGCCCATCCAATCCAATAGCTCACTTGATAGCATTGATGGAGAATTATGATAACATGCAGCTCGTTTTACAAAGAATACGATATTCAGAACATAAATGGTAAGTTTACGAAGATCTGAAAATAATATCAATCATATTAGCCTAGCAATCCGCATTTGCCAAATACTTATCCATGATTCTTGTGTTTGACAGTAGAAATCGTGCAAATCACTATAAACATAAAACCAATGTACAGAATGAATATCGTTTCATCCGGGGGATCGTAAATAATATCATCAGAAAATCTTTGCTCAAAGTGGATGTTTCAAATATTTACATGGTTAAACAGTTGCCAGGATTATAAAGCCATTTTCGGCCATTTCGGCCAGCTACACCAAGAGCGATTTAATACTCAGGGCATCAAAAAACTTAAACAAGATATACTTATGTCCTTCTGATATGAACAGAAGCAATGATTTTGCGTTATTTTCACGATTTTAGCCATTTATTGTAATTTTCTCAAAACTGGTAGGTGATGGAGCTATACGAACAGTCGACTCGTATTCAAAACATCAAAATACACCAATCCCCCGTTTAACACGCTATTCGTTTAACACGTTTTCGATCTTACACGGTTTTTAAAATCAAAAAAATTTTTACCAAAAACATTGACGGTAACATTTTAAATGTTGTACTGCCAACATACATGCAAAGAATACAATTTTGTACGTGTTATATTACGAATTCCTAGTAGCTATCAACTTCGATAGAAATAGAAAAAATGAGAATTCCCCTTTTCATATTCAAAACAAAATTTTATGTGTGTTTGAATTAGTTGATTTTAAATAACAAAACGAAGTGCATCATTGTTTTCAAACTTTCTAATTAAAATAAATTTGTATCAGTGTTCATAATTAATTGATAGCGTAAATTTATTTAAGGTAAGTAAATAAGAATATTGTCTTATACGAATTCTATGATTTAATTACAATTTTATAGTTTTACCATGGCAAAAGATAAAATTAAAAAAACAGAGACTAAAAGAAAGGTTATATCTTTACAAACCAAAATGGAAATTTTGAACCGTCTATGTAATAATGAAAGAATAGTAGATGTTGCTAGATTTTATTCCATGAATAAAGCTACAATTGAACAATTAAAAAAAATGAAGACTCAATTAGAAAAAGTGTAGCTGCTGGAATGTCTACGAGTCTGACCACAACTTCACCTGTAAGAAATGTTGCCATGGAAATATGGAAAAGGCTTTAATGATCTGGCTAGCAGATCAAAATCAAAAACGAATTCCAATTGATACCAATACCATAACAAATAAGGCTTTAAAAATTTATGAGAAAATCGAGATTCAGTTGCCGTCTACTTCTGCGAATCAGGTGCCTTTTCAAGCCAGTCATGGTTGGTTCGAACGGTTTAAGCAAAGACATTCTTTGCATAGTCTAAAATTAAAAGGTGAGCTAGCATCTGCGGATTTCGAAGCAGCACAAAAATATCCACAAAAATTTGCGGAAATTATTGCCGGTAAGTCTTATAGTCCTGACCAGGTTTTTAATGTAGACGAATCTGGATTATTTTGGAAAAAAATGCCTGAGAGGACTTTTTTAGCTAAACACAACACGTCAGCTAGTGGCCACAAGGCAGCAAAAGATCGTATAACGATTCAATTTTGTGGTAATGCTTTCGGCGATCATATTATGAAGCCATTGGTAATTAACAAAGCCAAGAAGCCACGTTCGTTTAAAGGGATAAATATTGACAATCTTCCCGTATATTGGAATGCCAATAAGAAAGCGTGGGTTACCGATACATTGTTCAATGATTGGTTCCGTAAATTCTTCGTGCCGGATGTGAAAAGGTATTTAATCAAAAAAGGGTTGCCTTTCAAGGTTCTTCTTATTCTTGATAATGCCCCCGATCACCCTTAAGATTTACAAGAGGAAAATTTTGAAATAGTGTTCCTACCCCTAACTTCTCTCTTGCAACCCCTAGACCAAGGGATAATTTCGACATTCAAGGCACTGTACATTAAAAAGTCATTTAAATATATTTTGGATCAAATGGAAAATGAAGAATCTCTTTCGATTATTGATGCCTGGAAAAAATTTACAATTTTTTGATTGCGTCAAGCATATAGGAATGTCATACGTTGAAATTAAACAATCAATGCTCCATGCGTGTTGGAAAGCAGTATGGCCTGATATAGTTGAAGATAAGAATTATAGACTGTCTTTAGACAATGAATATTCTCAGATAATTGAGTTAGGTCATACGTTGGGTGGAGAAGGCTTCGAGGATACGACAGAAGTAGATATTGCTGAAATAATGGAAGATCAAGAATTACATGGAGATGACCTAATGGAAATGCTGGAAATGAAAATGATATGGAATCTGATGTTGATGAATGCGAACTTAGTGCATTTACAGCGAAGGTCGTGCGTGAGGGTCTTGCGATAGGAAGAAAATTAGGCAACTATTTTCAAGAACATGATACGAATGTTGAACGAACTCTCAAATTTCAGCGAGATATTAAGCAACTTTTATCTCAATACGAGGAGGTCTACGAAGATATGACTAAAAATAAGCCACAATTGCTCATATCAGACTTTTTTACTGTGAAATCTCACGGAACTACATTACCTATGGAAAAGGAATCCAATGAAATAGTGTGGTCTAGTGATGAAAGTGATATTGTACAGATTTCTAAAAGAAGGCGTATTATTGAAAGTGATAGTGATAGTAAATAATTTGATTAAAATTAGGATGTTAAGTCCTATTTATAGTCATTAGTTTTACATGAATTCCTAATTTATATTTATAAAGAAGATACATAAGTTATTTCTAAGAAATAGATTTTTTTCATATTTGTTTAATTTTGGAAATGAATTGATATTATTATATTTTATTAAATGTGTTTGCTATTCATATTTTGTATTAAAAAAATGACTAAAAAGAATTATTTATAGTGATTTCCATTTTACACGGTTTTTCTATATAAAAGTTAATTTTTCGAGTTACACGTTTTGTGAGGAACCTATCTTCCGTGTAAAGCGGGGGATAGGCATTGAAATATGTCTTCTATAACAGTAAATCATCTTTCTGTAGCGTTCGGCAGTCACAGTACTTCCAGCAATATTCTCGAAAAAAAACCATACAGTTAATTTTTATGGATGTAAAGGTATTTGTAGTATGGCATGTGAATTTTCAGCATTCTAAATGCAACAATTTTGCTTTTTTTAGAAGCCATTTAACCAAAAATGTTGACCAAAATAATCACGTAATTTACGATACATAGAGGCTTAATACTTTCATTAATTTTGTAATAATCTTTAGCAATTTCTAACACTTTACAACTACTGTGAACTGTACTAAACACAAATGTCAATTTTGGTAAGTACTACTTTGATGACCCATGGCAGACTACTTTGATGACCCATGGCAGACTACTTTGGTAGAATGTTATTTCACATATTTAATCGGTGGCTTAGTTTATTTCTAGAAAAGTTAATCAAACTTGGTCATGTCGGCAGGCTAAAGATGTGAATTATGATTTATCAGAGTTGCAAATTTCTTTAAAGTTTATAGTAATCTGAAATTTAAAATATTAAAATAGAATGCTATCTGGACAGGCTTATCAAATTAAGGAACAGTTTTATGACAAATTTTGGTGAATTAAAATAATTGATAAGGGTTCACTAAAATAATATACGAGCACCACAACAACAAAACACCATCTTTAAGTTATCCCAACCCCTCATACCAAGAAAATGTGAAGCTGCTTCTAAAAAAAAAAAAAATCTTTTGGCTATTGATTACCTTTGGTCTTCTCTAGACTAATTCTGAAACTGGTTTGTCCGTTAAAATTTTTACTACAACATATAAAAAAAATTGAGTTGTGGCCAACACACGACTTTCTTTTACGAACAGACAATTTTGAGAAATTTTATTTTTTTCTTAATTTTTTTTTTAATTTTTAAATTTTTAAATTTTTTTTTTAATTTTTAATTTTTTATTTTTATTTGTTTTTAATTTTTGGAAACATTTTGTATTAAGTAGTTTTTTGTAAACCTTATATTTTTTAAGATATTTGCAAAATAAATTTTCTGGACCAAGGGAGTGGCCACTTCCGGTTAGCCGATTTGGAGTAAATTTCACTGGGACCTCCCAATTTATCAAGAAAGCTTAAATCTGAAGTTTCAGTTCGATTGGTTAAACCATCTGGGCTGTAGAGAGGACACAGACAGACTCACAGACTGGCAGACTGACAGACTGACAGACTGACAGACTGACAGACTGACAGACTGACAGACTGACAGACTGACAGACTTACAAATGGCAAAGAAAAAAAATGGCATTTAAAAATGGCAAAGAAAAAAAAATTTTTTTTTGGTAATTTGAAGTTTTCCTTTGATGAAAGTCGTTTGTAACTTCTAGGTGATAAGCAAAATTATAAGTAAACAATGGTAAAAATCCTTATTCAACAAAGCTTAATTTAAATATTCTAATTTGTATATCCAGTTCGTTTAATAAATAACCAATTTATATAATTTATTCTAGATTTTCTTTATTATCTCTTAATTATCTTGATATTTTTCATTTTATTATATTTCTTTGTTTTGATTCTGTCTTCTTTATCCTATTATTTTTATTTTTTAGCATTTTCATCTCATAAACGAGATAAATTATTTCCTATATACATAAATGGTACATGTATACGTACGTATACATACGAAAATTACCCTAGATTACTTCTTTCGTTATAAATACTACAACAATATTGCTCTCGTTTTTATAAACATGATTCCACTATTTTCTTCAAGAAAATAACATAAAAAGGAAACCCCAAAAAAAGTCAAACGGCATTTTTAAAAATAATAAGGAAACCGCAAGACGAGACATAAGTTAATTTATATTTTCGAAAAATATATAAGAACATTAAACGAAAATTTACTTTTATTTTTATTTCTATTTATATTGTCTGCAATTTTATTCCGTTTACGATTTCATAAATAAAAGTTTATTTATAAACAAAAATGACACGCCCGCCGGCAATCGATTTAATGCCCCTATTTTTATTTCAACATTTGTTTTTTTACATTTTTTTGCCTATGTCTGACTTTTAATTTTTTTTTGTTTTTTTTAGAGCGATGCTGATATTTTTTGTTGATTTCTATTTTCTACAAGCAAAACTTTTAAGTTTTCAATTTTAACAAAACAAAAAAAATACTTAAATTTAAAAACTAAATATAATAAATGAGGCGGTTTATTTTTAGAAAATGATTTTGATAAGTGTTATGTGACACAAAAACAAACTAAAATCATAAATTTAGTTTAACAGAGCAAGTTAGGGTGAAATTTTTATTTTCTATTTAGTTTTCTTTATCTGTGGCCGAAACTCTTCCAACTAAATAATTCAATAAAATTGAATTAAAAAAGTGTTAATAACTTATTGCATGTCTCTATTATTCTTATAAGTTCATTTTTATTAGGACTTAATTAGAAATCAAATTTGGTAAACCTGCACGCAACTCCTGGCACTCCCACGAATGTAAGGTTCTTCGAAAGTACAAGTTAATTGATAGAACTTTTGAAAATAAACTAGCTAAATTCAACGTTGCCGGAAATTATATGACAACCACTTTTTTGTTGACTATAACGCATGAGAGTAAAATGAAAAGTAAGTGAAAATGGAAGAGAGGAAATATTTTTTATATTGAGTGTTAAGTCCACATAGTGTGGAATGCCATTAATGTTGCGACACTGACAACAAGTTGTTTCGATTTACAATTTCGGTTTTGGGTTCAGATTCATGCATAAGAAAATATTGGGTTCGGGTTCGGGTTCGAGTTGGGGCTAAAAAAAAAGTAACTTATTTCATGTTTGTTTATTGTTTTTTTAAATAATAATTTATACGTCCGAAAATTAACTTTAGGGCAGGAAAAGCCAGATCCACGCTGACTTGTGTCGCAGGAACAGCAAAAAATAACTGAGCAGCTTCGAAACATTTTGGTATATTAAGCTTATGGTTCTTCCAGAACTACAATACAGTTTTCCTTTGGAATTCTAGGAAAAGTTTGATGTGCAGTAAAACCCTTTTTTATAATAAGATTAACTGTGTCAATTTTTTATTTATTGTCTTTTTTAACTTTTAAAAAGACGCAATAATTGGAACTGGAACTCAAATTTTGGTTTGGTTCAGTTTCGGGTTCGACTTTACAAAATTCGGTTCGAAACCCTATTTTTAACTAAAATAAATTTTGAGTTTAAGAGTTCTTCTGCCAAATGCATTTTGTTCTCTCTATTTTACATAAATCAATAAAGTTATATTTGTAAATTAGTTAAAATATTACAGTTAATTCACTTTGGAGAAAATACGTCCGCCTAATTTATTTATTTCTTCCATCATAGCAAATGGTATTTTTGTTTGCTTTTACAAAGGTACGTGTGAACGTTGGTAAAAAGTATTTGGTCCGCTGAACTTTTTTTAAATAAAAAGCATTGAACCCGATGGCCAACGCAACAACATTTTGAGGTTTTAGTTGAATTGACTTCGACTTTGACTATGTTTTTTATGGACCGTATTTCCACTAAAATCCAATAATCTTGTTTCTTTTAATAAAAATGCTTCTATTCAGCGTAACTATGCAACACCACTCGGCATTCTCCCCGCCTTGGAAAGGTTAAACCTATACCAACTATTAATTCAAAATTTATACACAAACTTAAACTACTAAGATAACAATTATCAATGCAAACATTTTTTTTTTTTTTTAAATGTCTATTACTATTTTAGTCATTCAATTAACTGGTAATTTACACACCTTCGTTATGGCTCTCTCCACTTTGCCATTTGGTGTTCTGAGTACTACCACTCGAATTCTGTTGTCTCGTCCTGGTATTGTCTTTTCCACTCGACCCATTAGCCATTTTGAGCTTGGTATATTATCTTCATGAATTAAGACGAGGTCATCTATTTTTAAATTTTCACGTTCGAAATTCCATTTGGTTTTTTGTTGTAGTGTGCAAATATTCTCTGGAAAGCCTTTTCCAGAAATGCTGCACCAACTGAGTTTTTTGTTTCCAATACGCTAGCCTATTACTTGATAAGTTTGTGACATCCACCTTTAAAACTGTATTAATTGGACCCCCTGTTGTGAAATGCCCAGGTGTTAGTGGCTCTAGATCACGTGGATCACTAGAAAGTGATGAAAGAGGGCGAGAATTAAGAATTCCCTCTATCTCTATAGCCAATGTTGTTAACTGCTCCAAGGTCAATACTTGAACTCCAACTACTTTTTTCATGTGAGATTTAAACATCCGAACTGCTGCCTCCCAGAGGCCTCCGAAGTGTGGCGATCTAGGCGGAATGTATTTCCACGTTATGCCTTCATTTGAATAAAATGCTTGCAAGTCTATGTTTGATCCATGAACTAAATTTTCCATTTCTTTGACTTCTCTGTTGGCGCCCACGAAATTTCCGGCGTTATCACTATAAATGATTGCACTTCGTCCTCTTTTTGAAAAAAATCGTTTCAAACATTCGATGAAAGATTTGCTCGTTGCGTCCTCGACCAATTCCAAATGGATGGCCTTACTGACGAAGCAAACGAATATGCAAATATAAACTTTGTTTTGCGTATCTTTTCGCTGTCCCTTATATTTGACTAGAAAAAGACCACAAAAGTCAACTCCGACTATATTAAATGGTCCAATTCCAAATGGACGGCCTTACTGACGAAGCAAACGAATATGCAAATATAAACTTTGTTTTGCGTATCTTTTCGCTGTCCCTTATATTTGACTAGAAAAAGACCACAAAAGTCAACTCCGACTATATTAAATGGTCTGGCAGCATTCAAACGATCTGGGCGCAACGATGCCATGATTTGTTCCTCTAACTTTGGTCTAAACTTGAAACAAGAGACACAGTTTCTAATGACTCACCTAACTGCATCCTTGCCATTAACTATCCTTCTGGCACACGGCTGCCAAAGTACACAAACTCCAGCATGTATATTTTTTATGTGCTCATGTCGAATAATCAACTTTGTCATACCATGATCTTTCGGCAAAATCAATTGATGCTTTTGATCGTAATCCAAATTGCTGTTCTCCAGCCTTCCTCCTACTCTAAGCATTCCTTTTCCATCAACAAATGCCGAAAGACTAATCAATTTACTATTTTCCGGCTAGGTTTTATTGTTTAACAACATTCTAATCTCACCTCTAAAATTACGATTCTTAACCGTCCGAATGACTGACAATAACGTGGCCTCCAACTCACAAGCCTCCAAGCCACCAGTGCAAATAGAATTCTTTCTAATATATGTGTTTATGAAGCGAAAACAGTAAGCTACAACGCGCTTGAGTCTCACCAACGAACTAAAATTTTCAATGTTAAAAATATCTATGACTCTTACAGAAACAAAATATGACTGTTCATTTTTCAATTCAGGCAACTCCTGACTGTTTGCAATATTTATTTTACTAACTGGTCAATTTGACTCATCATCCTCTAAAAGCAAGGGACCGTGCCACCAAACATCCAAAAGACCAATCTCGTGAGGTAAAACTCCTCTAGACACCAAGTCTGCAGGATTTGACTTCCCAGCGATGTGTCTTAATCTCATATGTTTACTACCATCCAAAATCTCGCTAACCCTATTGGCCACATATGTTTTCAAATTGTGGAGTGGAATCTTTAACCAGGACAAGGCAATAGTCGAATCAGACCATAAAACAACCTTTCCAACATTTATCTTGAGAGACGCCACTACATTCTGAACTAAATTGACAAGGAGCAATATTGCAGTCAATTCTAACCTCGGCAAAGAGATCATTTTTAAAGGAGCTACTCTAGACTTACTACATATGAGATTCATAACTATACACTACCATCACTATTTTTGCAACGAAGATATACACAGGCGCCATATGCTTTTTCCGACGCGTCACTAAAACCGTGTACTTCTATATCACTAACATTTTCTGGAATGACACATCGGTTCAATCTCAAATTATTCAAACATTCCAAACTATCTCTAAAATTAATCCAATCTCCCTTTAAGTTCTCGGGTATGTTAGCATCCCAATCTAGTTTTTCCATCCATAATCTCTGAATAAGAATTTTCGCCTAATGGATCAAACAATCTACTAGTATCAGACAATACCGATCTTTTTGTAATTCTGTTTCTGTCATCCAACGGCTGAACCAAAAATGTGAATTCATCACATAAGGGTGACCAGCGTAAGCCCAAAGTTTTAATTGTATCGTTGACATCCAATTCATTGGGATCTCTTCGATTTTCCATTGGAATATGATTTAATAATTCCTTAGAATTTGAATACTACTTTCTTAATCTCATCCCTGCTGACGAAAACATTTTAGTTAATTCGTCATACATTGAAATACCTTTCTCTAATGTTTGACAACCCGAAAGTAAATCGTCAACTTAAAAATCAGTCCTTGAAGTTTTTGACGCTATTGGGCAATTTACTGATTTATCTACAGCTAACTGTTGGATAACACGAGTTGATAAGTATGGCGCAGATGCCGTTCCATAAGTTACGGTCTGCAACTCGTAAATCCTCAACTCATCACTGGAACTCTCTCGCCAATAAATCCTATGAAACCCTGTATGAGATTGCTCCAACTTCACTATCCTGTACATTTTTTCGATATCACTTGAGCAAGCAATGGCATGCTTCCTGAATCTCAACACAATTGAAAATAAATCCTCCTGAACTACAGCATCTACCATTAACAAATCGTTCAACGAGTACTTAGACGAAGACTTCGCCGAAGCATCAAAAACAACTCGACACTTAGTTGTGGAACTACCAGGACATAATACAGCCAAATGAGGTATAAAATAACCCGGACCATCATCCACTTCAGTACAAAGCCTCATATGTCCCATTGACTCATATTATCTCATGAACTCGATATACTGCATTTTCAATTCCAAATTTTTATTTAATCTTCTTTCCAAATCTATGAAAATCCATATTAGAAGAATTACCCAACAAGCTACCATCCATTTTAAAAGGTAGTTGTACAATAAATGTACCGTCTATATCTCTCTTGTGAGTGTCACCAAAGTGCTGCTTACATGCTAATTCCTCAGCTGTACGAATTTTATTCTTATCATTACAGCAGGACTCCATATCCCAAAACTTTTCTAACAAACTCTCCAACCCAGTATCCGTTGTTTTCGGTGCTGATGACAAAAAGAAATTCTGGTTGTCTGAACTACTTTCCAACTTTCCACCAATTAACCAACCAAAGCTCGTATTACGAAAAACTGGGAGCTCCTTTGACAATTCTAAACGACCATCTTTCAAAATTTCCCAAAATACTTCACTTCCTAATAATATATCTACAGGTCCAGGTATATTGAAATCTGGGTCGGCCAATACTAAATTAGATGGAACGGACCATCTGGAAATATTGATATACTGATAGGGCAATCCATTGCTGATCTCAGATGCTACCAGGAATCTCAAATTCTTACAATAATTTTCAATGCGAGAATGAATTGATGCTTCTACTCTATTACAAACATCAGTTTTTGTACGAAAGTTGAAGTTTATTGAAAGTTTTAGAAGATTTAGACATTTGTCCTTGACCCATCATATTTTGTTTAGGTCTATTGGAACGTCGATTATTTTCCACTACATTCAAAGCCCTACAACGGGATTGCAAAAATTCAGAAAGTTCCTTCCAAGTAGGGAGCCTTGTTTTATCAAGTTGGGATTCCCAGGCCTTTCGAACATCATCATCTAACCTATAAGTAACAATATGAACTATCATCATATCCCACTGATCAACATTCTGCTTTAGTTTTTGTAATGCACGCAAATTGAGCTCAGTGCGATCAATCAGATTTTGCATATCTGTACCAGATGATTTATTGACGTACACTGTAATTTAAATAATTCACTAATGTGTTTCTCTACCAAAGCATGGGTATCATCGAATCTATCTACAGAGCCTCCCAGGCGATATCAAAGCCATCATCAGAAAAATCGATTTGGTCAATAATTTCTTTGGCCTTTCCAACAACAAACATATCTAAATACCACATTTTTTATATCTTTGAATTTATTTGATGATTATCTATAATAATTTTCTCAAAAGAATCACAAAATCTTAACCAGTCATCTAATTTTCCATCAAATGCGGGTATTCTAATCTCTGGCAATTTTGCCTTAGAAAAAAGACCACCTGTACTGTCACCATTCCCTGAAGCCGCATCATCACCCAAACCTAATTTATCACCTATATTACTCACTACTTTATTAATACTTAAAATCACTTCAAATTTACTCTTTACATCATAAAATTCACGCTCGAATGATTCGCAATCCGTATTAAATTCCTCCTCATTTTTTTCGAACTCGGGATCGTCAACCGATGAACAAAGCCCAGAATAAATTTCAGAATATTCATTTAACAAAAGCTTTAAATTTTCATATCTAGCACTAACTTTGCTTAAGTTTCCTATTTCATCAGGATTTTTTATAAACTTTAATTGCAACGTGAGTTTCCTCTTAACGGTTGCTCTTTTAACTTTCCATGATTCAGTTGTTGCCATTTTTTGCCAAATTATATTATTACACACAAAAGCTCAATATCTATATATATCTCAAAACTAAATACCTTTACTTTTGTTGCCAAAAAATATTCAAATTGTTGAACCAAACTACAAAATGATCAAGTATCCAAAAGGCCTATTTTAAATTCCAACTATTTCCATTGTAGTGGACCAAATATGGACGTCTGCTTTTATAGATGAAACTTTTCTTCTCCAAACCAAATCAAACAAATTCCACCAGATTGCTACTATAAATAACTGGCTCGAGCTGGACCATGAATTGTCTTCGACTTTGATTATGTTTTTTACGGACTGTATTTCCACTAAAATCCAATAATCTTGTTTCTTTTATTCAGCGTAACTATTCAAAACAAAATCCTCAATCAACCGTTTATTTCAACACATACTGGATTGAGATTTTTACATACGTAACGCAACACCACTCGACATTAGTAACAAAGCTTAACTCACAGAGAAAAAATTACTGATACAGTAAGCAAATTATTACAACTTCCTTAGTAATACCATTTGTGTCTTATTCGGATCACTACTATATACAAGGGGGATAACGAACGAACTTTGCAGATCCCCAGCTCTTAACGTTGTAAATGTCTTTTACCAAACATTACTGAATATTTGAACGGCTTACCATCATATTTCCGAAAATAAAAATCCCCAAAAAGATCCCAAAAAAAACCTAATTAATGTGCCCATTAAAACGGAAGACCCCATTAAATTTTGGTTAACTTGGTTTTTTCTTCGATAAACAGAAATGAAAACTCAAATTATTCCTGTCACAAATACTTTTGTATCGGATAGTATAAAATAGGAAAAAATTGAACTTATTATTTTCTTTTACTCTAGTAAAATAATGTATAGTAATCATGAAAATTTTGGACCTTGACATTTTTAGAGATTTATCTGTTTCGACGCCCCCTGAGTGCGAAAAAGTTGGTTTCGAAATGGTGTCTGTCTGTCAGTCTGTGTCCTCTCTACAGCCCAGATGGTTTAACCAATCGAACTGAAACTTCAGATTTAAGGTTTTTTGATAAATTGGGAAGTCCCAATGGATTTTACTCCAAATCGGCTAACCGGAAGTGGTCACTGCAATTATTCAATGAAATTATTCATCAGTATTGCTTGAAATTGTTATAAATGTATGTCTTTTGATCTGCCTTAATATTTACAACCGGACCAAAATAAAGGCATTCTGAATCCAGTGAACAGGGAGAACATTTTTTATTTGACAGAAAATCGACTAAAATGCTTTGTAGTTATATTCAACAATGTTAGAAAAGTATGATCGCGCTTCATCTGGTTGAAAACAATAAAAATCAAAGAACGTATACGAAGTTAGCTCAATTTTCATCTAACACTAAATATTATTGTCGTGGAATTTTTAACTCTCAGTCCCGAAAATCCTTTTGATGAAAATTTTTAATATTTTTTTGAGAAGTTAGTCGAAAATTCTATCCCCAAACAGTATATGATATCTTGGAAAAAAGTTGATTTCACCCTAACTAAAACTAGCAATCAAAATATCCAATTTTCAGATTATCCATTAACACCTTAACGAAATTTAAAGATTTCGAACTACTTAGTGTTTTATCAGAAGTAGATAATTTCTATTTAAATATGGATAAGGATAAATTATTTGATAAAGTCATAATAATTCAAAAGTTGAATTTTCTCAACTATGGGAACGGTTACGAAACTAAGTTAGTTAGAGATATTAGGTGCATTCTTTTCGTACTGCACTTAAATTAGAACAGCGATATCCCAAAAGAACATCCAAAAAATAGGGAACACAAAGAGTAAGATAATTTCAAAACTCTAAAGTTTTCGGAAATCGCATAAAACCTTTTCCGGGTAAACCGTTATACCTAACCACCCCATTTATTTTCTAATAGGAGCTGATAAACTTCTTACATCGGGATTTACAGAAAAATTCAAGTTTTATTAAATTATTTATGCTTAATTTAATATTTAAGGTAAGGATGTGGGGATTTAACTAGTTAAGTAATTACTTTGAGAACAATGCCATATTGGATAAAAAAAGTTTTGAAACCAATAACGCCAATGTTTGCTATATAAAAACACGGTTTATAGTAAGTTTTGACGGTACAGAATTGCCAACTTAATAAAAGTACAAACAAATCTCATTTTTATTAAAATTGGATAAAGCCTCGTTCTCATTGGTCAAGTTACTATATTTCAAGTACTTAAATTCAAGTAACTTAAACCTATACTTGACTTCAAGTTTCAACAAATTGTGAGCTTCAATGGTTGTTGCCTTGATGCTCGCCAAAAATTAAACGAATTAACTTTTGTAAGACCTAGTAACTCATGCAATATTTAAATAGATGTCACTAGGTTAAAAGTATTTAGTTGTACCTTATAGCTAACTAAACATTTTCAATGTTTCGTTAACGTCTAATAAAAAAATAAACCGAGTCGTTTATTAAAAGTATGTACATAATTCAAAATAAGAACTATATATATATATATATATATATATATATATATATATATATATATATATATATATATATATATATATATTGATATATATATATATATATATATATATATATATATATATATATATATATATATATATATATATATATATAAAGGGTGTTCAAATTTGAGGCATATTTTTAAGTTTTAAATAATGCACATTGGTTCCGGTTAATAATGAAAAAGAATGCCGTTCAAGTGACCCCCTCTGATAGCTCGACAGGCTGTCAATCTTTTACCAAAATTTTGAATAACTTTTCGTATAATGATAGTTCAATTAGTGATATTTGCTCGATGATGTTGTCTTTTAGGTATTGAACAGTTTGAGGTTTATCCGTATAAACTTTACTCTTCAAGAAACCCCATAAGAAGTTCAGTGGCGATAAATCGCATGATTTTGGTGGCCAATTGACGTCTGTTCTTCGAGAAATTATTCGATTATTAAACTTCTCTTTCAAAAGATTGGTTGGTTCCGTTGCTGTGTGGCATGTCGCACCATCCTGTTGAAACCACATATTCCAATTGACTCCACAAAAGTTGTTGATTTGAGGCTTAATTGCTGTGAACAACGACGAATTGATGTCCTTGGCTCTTCAGCAACACTTGTTCTCACAGCTGCAATATTTTCACTTGAACGACCACTACGATAAAAAATTCTGCTTCTCTGATCTTGAACGGAACTAGTTTCTTCAAATTTATCAATGATAAGTTTAATAGCACGGTTTGTCAGACCATTTTCTCTACCGTATTTTGAACGAAATTTTCTTCCAACTTCTGAATAACTGTCACCATATTTAAAATAAGCTTTAATAATGAAAACACGTTGTTCACTCATGTAGGGATCCATTTTAACTAACCGAAATGTTTGTACTCGTCATCTGTGAAATAACATATGGTACTCTAGTACCAAAAATATAAATGGCGGAATATTTAAAAAGATACCTCAAATTTGAACACACTTTATATATACCTAATTTGTAAGGTTATGTTACGGTAATAATAATATGTTACGATAACATTATTATTTATTTGTAGATAACACGAAACTATAACAAAACTGAAATTTACAAGCATATATTTGCGAATGATAATGCTTATATCCGCAAATACTTAAGACTGTCTGCTCATTCACTTAATAAAATATGCTGTTTATTCGCCCAACATAAAACTTTAAATTGTTTCAAATTTTCAATAAAATTCCGTGTTTCTATGTTTCTATATTGACGGAACAGTGGAGCGAGCTATGGGCTCACTGGTATAAGTTTCAATTAATATATTGATATACTGTGGCAACAATTGTTCACAAAATTTTTGATATGTTTGTGAAGCTTGCACCAAAGGTAATAAAATTGCCAAGTTTAGATTTATATAGTCTAATTGGCAAACAATTTAATCGACGATCGGTCACTTCAATATATTCGAAAGCGTTAAGGTGCTATTGATGGATGCCACATAAAAATTGTTGTACCGACTGCGTTACTGGCAATATATAAATCGTAAACTTGATTACATTATTAATTTAATGGCATAATAATTCTGGTAAATTTATTAATATTTGTTGTGCATACCTCCGGGTTCCGTACATTACGAAAGGGTCCTACGGAATACTCAATTATATCGCAAACAAACATTCCCACCTCATGGCTTTTTTTCTATTAGGTGACGGTGGATTTAAATGTTCATTATAGGTTCGGCAGCTAAGATCGGAATTTTGAAGGAAGGAGGATTCTCAAATCGTCAAATAGCGGGAAAAATTGGTAGATGGAAAACCGTTATTTGATCCTTTATCTATAATAATAAAAATTATGCTAAAAATAGAGAAGGACGAATTTGGCAAAAACCACATGTCATGGAAGCAAGAATGGAATCGGGTGGCATTTTCGGACTCATGGAAATCCAAATTAATTTTTTTTTCGTTTATGTTAGTAATTTAATTTTATTTAATTTTTTAATTTACTTACTGCGTATTTTGTATGTCATACAAATTGAAAAGTCGTCGAAAAGTAACCTCCTAAACTGCCTTTTCACCAAGATCTATGAGGCAATAGCGAAAGCTTCAAAATTTGAAAAGTTTAGTTTGAAAAGTCTTCTGAGGCACACAGCATAAATGCTGAATAAAATTACTTAGATCTACTGTAAAGTAGATGGAGTTAGTTACATGGAATGGGTATATGCTGCGTTTTTTTATTTGCTCCCGACAGCTGCTATCGAGAGCCGTCATATAAAAAGAGGCTCTCGATAGCGCTCCGTTTAAATAGGTATAGCCAAATACTTTTTATATCAAGTTTTCGCACAAATGATAGTTTGATGTTAAATAAACTTAGTTTACCAATAATAAATAGCGCGTCAATCTTAAATTTAGCTATGGTAAAATGACGGTTCTCGATAGCAGCTATCGGGAACAACCAACGAAATATCGACTTGCAGCACAATAAACGACTCTTCGGCTCTCAAAGAGATTACGTAAGTAAATTTTTTTTTTATAATTTCAGAAATAAGGAATTGAACATTTACAGTAAATCACTTAATTTTGTACCTAATATCTAGGTCAAACACTTCAATGAGCTGTTGAATTTCAGGGACATTGGCTTACATTAACGACAAACCCCAAATAAATATCACACAAGCTGCTTTCGAATTATGTGATAAATTTAATTAACTACAACCCGAAACATAAAATCAAATTTAGGAATCAGAAGTCAAAAGCAGAATTTGCTATATGTACCGCCAATAATTTTAAATCACTCATATGTAAAAAAGTTGGAATAGGGCCGAAATGTCAAATGTCGAAAGGCCGAACGCCGAAAGGCCGAATGTTGAAAGGCCGAATGTTTCGAAAGGCCGAATGTGTCGAAATTGATCTTAATTTTTCATCTTTTTATGAATTTCAAAATTTATATTTTCATGAAAACTATAATTTATATTTTTATCAAAATTTTTGTATAAAAATGTTTAATAGTAAATCGCCTTAAATATTAAAATCTTCTTACGTTTTTTTTGTGTCATATAATTAAAAGATAATAAAAAAAGAAAAATTAATAAATATTTTTTCCGACAAAATTTGATAAAATTAACATGCTACATACGAGGGCGGATTGAAAATGAAGCTACCTGGCGCTAGATGGCAGCACAAACACAAGTTTTTTAGAAATTTCGATCTGTCAAACGTCAGCTGTTAAAATTTCACCCAAATTCATCGATTAGTTTATTTGTTGTAGTCGTTTGAAGTAAGCAACTTTTGTGTTTCTTGAAAAATGGAAAAAAACGAATTTCGTGCAGTGATTAAACACTATTATTTGAAAGGGAAACGGCGAAAGAGACAAAAGAAAAGCTCGATAAACATTACGGTGAGTCTGCTCCGTCAGATTACATGGTAAAACATTGGATTGCTGAATTTAAACGCGGCCGAAGAAGCACTGCAACAATACCATCAACAGGAAGGCCAAAAGAGGTGGTTACTGAAGAAAATATCAAGAAAATCCTCGATATCGTTATGAATGATCGCCGAGTCAAGTTGCGTGAGATTGTTGAAATGGTAAACATATCATATGAACGTGTGTTCAACATTTTGCATGAACATTTGCATATGAAAAAGCTATCGGCAAGATTGGTGCCGCGTTTGCTCAGTGTCGAACAAAAACGAGTTCGACAGACCACTTCACAGCGGTGTTTGGACATGATAAAGCGTAATCCTGTTGATTTTTGGCGTCGATTAATTACTGTTGATGAAACGTGGGTCCACCACTACACACCTGAAACCAAAAATCAATCGAAACAATGGGTGGAAGCTGGTGGAAGTGCTCCGAAGAAGGCAAAGGCAGTGAAATCGGCTGGCAAGGTTATGGCCACTATATTTTGGGATGCACACGGAATATTGCTCATCGATTATCTTGAAAAAGGATCCACAATCACAGGAAAGTATTATCGTGCATTATTGGATCAATTGGTTGATGCAATCAAGGAAAAACGACCACATTTAAAGAAGAAAAAAGTGCTCTTTCTTCAAGACAACGCACCGGTTCACACAGCATTAGATACGATGCTAAAATTACGTGAAATACATTTCGAATTGGTTGATCATCCACCTTATAGTCCAGATTTAGCTCCTAGTGACTTTTTCCTGTTTCCAAACTTGAAAAAATGGCTCGCAGGACAAAGATTCATCTCAAACGAAGAAGTGATTATCGAAACTAACGCGTATTTTGAGGGGTTCCCGAAATCGTATTATTCAGATGGTATAAAAAAGTTGGAATATCGTCTTACTAAGTGTGTCGAATTAAATGGAGACTGTGTTGAGAAATAAATGGTTTTTAGGAAAAAAAAATTTTGTTTTCCTACTTAGGTAGCTTCATTTTCAATCCGCCCTCGTACACAAGATTTATTAGTATGTATTTTCAATCTATTTAAATCATTTTATATTAAGAAATAAATTCAATGGTTTTAAATTAAATTCAATCAATTTAGTGAAGGAAATTTTAATGAAAATTCGGCATATCGACCCAATTAGCCTTTCCACACGTTCGGCCATTCGAATTATTCGGCCTTTAGACATTCGGTATTTCAACACTTTCTGCCTTTCGACCCAATCGGCCATTAGACATTCGGCCATGCGACATTCGGCCTTCCGACATATTCGGCTTTCCGACCGATTCGGCCTTTCCGCGTTCGGCCTTTGGACATTCGTCCTTCCAACATTCGGCCTTTCAACATCGAACGAAACACTTTAAGTTAAAATGGTTGCAAATATAGATTTGTTGTAAGAATAAAGTTCTAAGTACAATATTTTCTGAAATATTGGTAAAGTAAGTGATATTTTTAACTGATATTTTTTAGATAGATAGAACTCCATTTTATGAATTAAAGTATAAATCTCATAAACGTATAAATCTCATTTCATAAAGGGAAAGACAAAGGGTACTTTAATTGTGCGCAATCGAAAGAGAAGGATTTATTTAGTGGGACAGCGTTAACACTTATTTTATTAAATTTTTTGTTGGTTTATAACCTTTTGTTGGCTTTGACTTTTGAATCAGTTGGTCGTCTTTTTTTATTTATTTTTCCTTAAAAATAATTTTTTTTAATCACTTTGTATTTTTATTAAACTAATACTCCTACTATCTTGGGGACCCGTCGATGATGATACGTGAACTTCTGATGACTCCTAATAGTAAAATAATCGGAAATGTATGCAGCAAGAGGGGAGATGAGAGTAGTGATTACCAGAGTTGAGGGACAATATTGTGATCTTGGCTGCAGATATGGTAACACATACAAAACAAGCTATTGCCGTTGACTTCATGTTAGCCTACCCTTTGATGGAAGAGTTGCTGATGAAAAAAGGAAAACTTGCCCTTCGAGGAAGAATCCACATTCTTAAATTATTTGTTATTCTTTAATTCTTTTGGTACACTCCATTATGAATGAGCTCTTGCTCAAAATGGAGTGTGCCAAAAACAATATAAATTAATTTGTAAATAAATAAATAAATAAAATTTTAATCTTCGAATCAAAAAATAGATCTTTAATCAATTCAGATTAATCAATAAAATATATAACTCTCCAAGTGGAAAATGATATAAGTATGTACATAGTTTCGTTATTTTTTGTTTTATTTATCAGTCTTTTTTGGCCACAAAGAACTTAATATTAATTAATTAGTATATTTTTAACGTCTTTTCTTAGGAAAATGGAAACTTGGGAACTATATTATTGAGTATTGAATAATTATACAGCAGAAATATTTTTCACAGAAATCCGCGTGCTAAGTTGACTTGATTTGCAAATGCAAAATGTTTCTACTATATTGAAACATGTTGGGAGACCTGAATGCACCCATTGCTACTGTTAGACGAATCAGTAACAGAAAATAATGCTTCAAATTATTTGACTTACTAATATTTAATAATACAAATTTGTATAAAATACATTGTAGCTTTAAATTTTAGTTCTAGTCAAGTTTTTAGATGAGGTTGCACAAAAAAAAACGTATAAGTAGCACATTTAAATTACTACCAAAATTATTTTTCTACCACCACAGATCGTACAAAACCTGTACATAAACTACAATATTTTTTATTACATTTCTTTTAGCTACCACTTTTAATGGTTTTCTTGTATCATATACATAAAATATACTTAGATTCTAATTTCGTATATATGTACTTGGTGGAAAAATTTTATTTCCTTGAAATTCAAATAAATATTCCTCCGTTATACAATATTATCAACAACTTTAATTCGGAGAAAAATAAGAACGATAATTTAACTAACATTATTTCTTGCTTTTCCTAGATTTTTTCATTACATAAATTTTCATTTTTTATTTCAAATGAAAGGTTTTTTTTTTTTTTTTATTAAACTTACTAAGAGTTCTCTGTAGGAGAACTTTAGTTTTTATTTTTGTTTATACAAAATAATGAAAGACGAAAAAAGCATTTCATGAGAGCTACTGTGTACACATAAACATAAAATAATAAATAGAATGAAAATGTGAATGGATGATACATACAACAGTTGAAAGTAAACATACATATATGTAAATAAATGTAATCAGTTATGATAAGGGCTTCAAAGAATAAGTGTATGACTTTGAAAATTATTTGTACTATTCTCTCGCATATACATAAGTAGCATCTTCTTATATATCTATTTAGAAATGGAATGTTTAGTAAATATTTGCTTACTTACTGTTTACGAGTTACGAATTTGCGAAATTATGTTACATTTTAAACATAATTTGTGTAAACAGAAAGAAGATACATATTTCTCTATTGGACACTTTAATGTCAATTAAATTTTTAATAAATTTAAATTACATTTAAAGTAAATGGGATAAAAATATAATAAATAAATAAGAAAGCAGTTGGCACTTGTTAACACAAATAATAATTTTATTTAATAAATTTGTCATTACAAATAAAAGTTTCTGTATATTCATCTCATTCTCCTTGTGTAGAATCTTCAGTGCTTTGCCGTAATATAAAAATTTAAGAAAGGAATGTTAAATTATTCATTTCTTATTCATATATAATATAAATTTGACATTGAATAACATAATACAATTTATTTTATTTCATTTCATCTTATATCTTATCGCAATTGTGTACTGGCAACAGCAACAGCAACAGTACAAATCCCATAACCAAGATATCTTTCTAACAGATTTTCAAAATATCTTACATTTACAAATTTATTTATTATTTTATTACGTGTATACATTTAACAATTTATTTATTTATTTTTTATTCGATGTTAGAATTTCTTGCAGATATACAAAACGTAATATATTTTATATAACTTTATGTGTGTATATAAAGATTTATGGGGTAGCTTAAAAGTTAGTTGTACCCACGTGATAGAATCAGATTAAATTGTTAAAATAAAATATTTAATTTTATTCGTTGGACCAATCTTCATATTTTATTATACATCCATATACCAAATTTCCTAAGTTTAATAATAACATTTTGTATCAACAGCAAGATATATATTTAACACCTAATACCAGTTAGTGACGAACAGATATAGGAACTTGCGGTACCTGAAAAACATTTGCAATGATGGTTAGTTTATTTTTTATTACGCGGAATATCAAACGATATGTTTATTAATTTAACGATTTTATTAGTTAGTTCAAAATGGTTAGGTTGCAAAAAAACATTGTCGGCTTATATATTGTTGAATCAGACGAAGCAATCATTCTAGTTCACAGTTGGCTAAGGTAAATAGCAAACCTTCCTAAATATTTGCCGTTACGTGGTTAATCGAACGGGAAATTAGCAAAGATTTCCTACACACTTGGAATGTATCGCCGGATTATGGAGTTTATTATGGATTCCTTAAATGTACTTAATATTATTTTAAAAAATTAGGCCAGATAGTTGCCCTAACATTGTTATTGATTGGTTTCACACGGGATTCGGGCATATGACAAAAATAAAAAACCCCAAAGTCCTTAAAATAAACAAAGTAAAGTGTCCCGTGAAAAAGGAAGACCTTCATTAAATTTTTATTAATGATAATTAAACATAATTGCTTTTCCGGATTCTTTTTTGGCGAGATTTTTTTTTTTTTGGGTTATGTCCACCAACTTGTTTCGCGTAGTAGCATAAAATTGCATAGGTATTTCATATTTAATTTATGTGGTGAAAGTTATCAGACCATTTTAATATATCCACATTCAGAATAATATCCTGCACCGGAAGTCTTACTTGCAACCCCGTCTCCTACCGTGCCGAAATATACAGTAAATTAATCTGTTACGATATCCCGTTTGTTACTTTGGCTGAATTCAAACTATAGTTGAGTAGTGACTCTACCCCTGGGCTCTCCAAGTTGTATCACAACATAAATCTGTAAGCTATAATCTTGGAATGTTCTGATGCGCCTTTATGTATGCAAATATTATATTACAGTTATTCAGTAATATTATGTGATCACGTAGGTAGTAGTGGCTTGCAAGATTAACTAAAATTATATATAATAATCACGTGTTCAAAAAATTGAGAGAAACATTTCATAAACTGATGAACGCAACAAGGACTCTAATAGCATTTGTTCACGTAAAACTTTAAAGAATTTTACATGGCCTTGCGAATTTTAATATTTAAAACAAACGAAAGTTTAGCAATTTGACAGAAATTTTTGGTCGTATTTGTAATCAGCTGCTTTAATTGTAAAAAATGCGATATCTAGATATTATGATAGCTTTCGAAAATAGTCGTCGATTTTAACGCCCCGGGACTGAGATTTTGTACAAAAGGCGATAAGCAAGTTTATCTCTCTTTTGCTAACTCTGAATTTGAATACTATTTCACTAATTAGAAATCTTGTTTTTTAATTTAATATCAGTTAGCTATTTCAGTAGCTTTTGTCAGTGTCACTAACCATTTTGTTACGTCTATGAAATGAAGAAAAGGGGGAGGGAGGGTTCAGGTATAATACAAATGGCTAAGATCGCATAGTTTTATTGTTGAACTGGAAAATAGCCATAACTTGAAATCCTAGAATATTGTTGAATAATATTTAGCACAAGAATTGCGAACAATCTCGAAATTCTTTAAAATTTCGAGGACTGGAGTAATCTCGAATGACATGAAAATATCCAATTAAATAGTTACAAGTGATAAAATCGAAAATTTCCAATAAAATTGGAAATCTGGAGTAATCGGATAAATTCTCTGGAGGCGCTGGGAAACCCAAAGTTATGCTTTACACATCTCAGTACTCTCAAATATCCCTAAAATCCTCAAAAATTCTCAGAATTTAAAAAAATGTCTTAAATTGCCTGCAATCTTAAATAATTTGGAAAACTCTTCAATAATCTCTAACAATCGCGTCAGGAATAAACTTCAACAATCGGAAAAATATCAAGTAATCTTATATACACTTGCAGCTCAAAAACAGTAACATGAAAAAACTCAACTCTACTAATTCGAAAAATCTCGAATAATCTGAAAGCCAACCATCTCAAATCTCTGCCATTAAGTCACGAATGCCAATTAAGTCCCGAAAAACTCTTAAGTCGCTATCGCGAATAATCCTAATTTTCCAATACTACAAAATATAGAAATATTTTGAAAATATCGCATTATGTTGAAATTGTGATAATTCTTCCGAAATCGAAAAATTCACGAATCAAATCAATCCAACACTCATCGCACAGCTTTCATGACATAAGAAGTAGAATTCACTTTATAGTTCAAGGAAACGGGTTTTAATAAATTCAAAAAAGTTTAATCAAACCCACCAGAAACCTTATTTTTCAAATTTTGGATTATAAAGTGAAATATGTTTGCAAGTAACAGGTGATTTGAAAAGTTCGTGGAGCGCCACCCATTTTCTAGTAGTAGAACTAAATCTTTAACGATCGTCATATCAACGCATACGAAATTTCAAGTCAATCCGTCAAATAGTTTTGTTCAGACAGCTTAATAAAGTAGACTTGTTTTTGTATTTTTTTAAAATGGAAAAATTTGACATCTCGCTGCCATTAAATCCCTTGTGAAAAATGGTTTAAAGGCTATGGTGATTTAAAATAAATTTACAATTTCATTATAAATTTCCATTGCCTCTAAACCTTTTTTCACAAAGAATTTAATGAAAAAAAGACAGCTGTCTGAACAAAACTACTTGACAGATCGACTTGAAATTTGGTATGGTTTCATATGACGAGTCGCACTCACTCTTATTGTAGTTATACACCTAGGTGTATTTATACTAGCAGAATATAGATGGCATTAAGTAGCGTTTCAAAGCATATTGTTACGTTTTTGCCTTGTCAATCAAGGTTCGTATCACTGGATTGTGAATAAAACAAACTCAATTCAATTTATCACCAACGAATTTATTTATTTCACAAAATTTATTACAACACAGTTTATCAATAAAAATTCACAAAATCACTTTATATAAATTATTCTTAAATTTTACTGATCACTTTTACTTTATTTATCGCACTATAACACTTTTTTAAATCACTTTTTAATTCCTTTTAATCTTTATACTATCGCTTACCAAATATTACTGATAATCTTACAAATTTACTCTATCGCGTTCCAAATACTAATAATCCAATTCGATCTTGTTCGCCTTTTTATATACACAAACCAAACTTCTCGAAAGCTCATGATTTTTCTAGTGTAGAAACATTACGTAACAATTTTTATCATGGCAAATTCCATTTAGTACAGTAAAACATTGAGCTATTAGTTTTACTTATTCTATTACACACTATGTGTCACCGTCACAATATATTAGCTGCGTTTTTTAATTCGCTCCGGATAGCTGCTATCGAGAGCCGTCATTTAAATTGTGGCTCCCGATAGCGCTCAGTGTAGAGCCAAATATTTTTTATATCAAATTTTCGCTAAACAGTTGAATTAAAAATAGTTTGATGTTAAATAAATTAAGTTTACCAATAAATAGTGCTTCAAATTTAAATTTAAAGGGTAAAAAAATGACGGCTCTCGATAGCAGCTATCCTTATAATTAAGTTTTGAGTGATAAAAATGTCTACAAACAAAACAAAAATTAGAGAAAAATTTTGGTTGTACTACTCTGAAACCGGGATGAAATTGACATAAATTCTAAAGTTGTCTAAAATCGTCTTACATAAGACATTTTGTTTAGTTTAGTACTCGCGTCCTAGCTACGAGTATAAGCTCCGTTTCATGTTCTGCACGTAGTCACGGCCTTACCTGGTATCGACAGATTTGATGGTCTTAAGCGTCATAAATTATAATTTCTTGGATATTAACGAGCAATTAAAAATTGAATGGGTTTCATTTTTAATATATTATACATATTTAAACAAAATTTTATCAAATTTTAGCGAAATACAAAATTAAAATTAAACACATAAATTTGTTGGAATTATTATTAAAAAAAAAAAATATTTTTTATGCCAAAGAAAAGGTAACTGAGGTTAAAATTAATTCAAAATGGCGGATCCAATATGGCCGCATTAAAGTACAAAATAGCTGATTTATTCCAATTTTTGAAAACGTCGAAGTTAAATGTATTCATATAAGCATTTGGTTAAAACGCTTAGCTAATAAATTCATAATTAGCGCCTCCGAAACTCGTCCCCTTTAAAGTTTGGAGCAAAAATTCAATTAAGGTTAGGAAATATGGCCGTTGTGAAATCCATGAAAGTGGGTATTTCTTGAAGTATTTGAAAATTTTGCACCAAACTTTATAAACAGGAATTTTGGGAGACCCTGATTAAAAATTTATGGTCCGCCATCTTGAATTATAAAATCTGGATGGTAAATTTGTCGCTGTATACAAATTTACCATCCAGATTTTATAATTCAAGATGGCGGACCAAGAAAGTCAAGAAAACCCATAGATACCGTGTTTCATTGGTTAATATTAATTACTGAACACGAAAGATTCTATCAAACTTCATTTAGAAGCTTGGATGGCGAAGTCGTTCAATTACTTTAATGTTTTAAGATTACCAAATTTAATTTCAATTAATTATATTGTGAAAATCGGTCTGATTAAATATTAATAATATTTTTTCGGTCACCGACCAATCCGGTCTATAATTAGTTAGAAATGTCATTAATTTAAAATAATTAATTATTTCGTGTAATCGTTATATTCAAACGGTTCTGAGACTATTTTAATGTGTTTTGCAAGTAACGCGAAGAAGCATATTATTAGTGGTTATGAAAAGTCCATTTCAAACCGATATTCAAGGAATCATTTTTTCTTTAATTTTCAATAATTTTTGAAGTTAATATACAGCAGGCGTATTGGGTAACGAACAAAAGTAGGAAGTTACCGGCAGGGACGGATAACGTTATATAACGTTACCAGAATAACGTTAAAAAACGCTAAAATTGCGAATTTTTTCAAAAGAACGTAACCAAACCTATTAGGTTATGTTATAACGTAACCATAACAGATAACTTTATAAAATTTTGATATAACCAAATAAAATAACCTTATAGAAAATGTTTTTGTTCCTGGTAGCATTATTTAACACTAGAACTATTGATCCGTCAAAATGACGGATTGTACATTTATTGAATTCACTTTTTCCCTCATTATTGAATCCTCATTTTGACTGGTCGTTAGTTCTAATGTTAAAACTTTACTAAAGCAAAAGTTAATAATTTATTTAACTTTAGATAACGTTATTTGTTCTATAACGTTAAAAACATTAACTAATGCTAGATAACGTTATGTAACGTAACGTTTCACATAATTTAAGGTTAAATAACGTTATAACGTAATCAAAAAAAAATTAGGAATTTTTTCCAATAACGTAACGAAATCTTAGGGTTTTCCGATCCCTGGTTACCGGTAAACAAAATGAAATTACCGGTAATTCAAAAATGGTGATAAACGTCTTAAGGATAATTATCGTCCTATTTCTTTACAGACCACAATTATGAAAATTTTGGAAATGCTTAAAAGTTACGGAAAGAATACTGAGTCAGCTCTAATTGATTTTTTGAATGGGGTTCATATTAAAATTTAAATGGGAAAAAGTGTGTTGGTGCTTATTGATATTAAGAGGGCATTTGACATGGCAGATCACAAGTTACTTTTACTAAAGTTTAACATCTGTGGTTTTAGGGGTGTACCGTATCAATGGTTTAAGTCATGTCTTAGTGACAGGTTTTTTAAAATAAAAATGAATAATTCTCTAGCGTGCCGTTAAAGGCTGATATTGGAGTTCCATAAGGTTCGGCCGACGGTGCTGTGTTATTTCTAGTTTTTATTAATTCTAATTTGGATTTTAAGGGCTAGGTTATTGCTCTTGCTGATGATATTGCATTAAGCTATTAGGGTTCAAGTGCTTCGTAAACATCCAGGTATATTAATTCTCATATGAATACATTGCGATCTTGGTTTGATGATCATTCCATGATTTTAAGCGAAAAATATCCATACTCGAGTTGTGTTCCAAATATTGTTTGCCATGTGCGAAATTGTAATTTAATAAATTGTAGTAACTAGGTTTGTATTTGGATGCTAATTAAAATTGAAAAATTAATTTTCAAAAGTGTCATATATTTGCTAACTGGCGCAACCCATCTCCAGATTTATTAAATTTTTATTATGCATGCATTGAATCTAGCCTTTCCTAAGGATTACCTTGTTGGGGCGAGGTTTACATGATTACATTGGGACTTGGGACTTGGGACCAATATACATTTGGCAAAAATATTTTGTTCGTGTTATGTTTTTAAGAGTCGTCATGATCGTGCTTGGCTTATTTTTGTGGCTTGTGAAATTTCACCATTGTAACGCATGTATGTATTTTAAATAAAAATTACAGATACTTCCTTCCTGTTACGGCTTTGATCCAGCCCCACATTTTTTAATCGTTTTCCACTTCTGTTACGTGGGCGGTTTAAGAATAGAAAAGTTAAGAATTTGATTAACTATTGGTTGTTTGAAAATAGTAATATTGGCTTGTTTTGTGTTTTTTCGATAGTTTTATATTTTATTAAGGTTGTGAGTAATAAATAAATAAAATAAATAATGGTTTACCGGTTTATTTGTTACCGGTATTGCATTCCCTGTTTCGTATTTAGTTAAAACGAGGATTAATTAATTAATTCAAATTAATGTAAAAAAATTGATAATTAAAAATTGCTTACGCAACAATACAGCTGTTTGGAAAATTTGGCTGTAGTAGTATAATTCGCTAATACAAACTGGGGGGTGGCGCGGCATTAAATGGGATTTTTTTTTTCTTTCTATTATCAAAATAAGCATATCCGGGTTAGATTCAAACATTCAAAAATTCTCACTATGAAAAGCAAAATATCCACTAAATTAAATTATAAAATCCCTTCACTTTGTAAATTAAATTAATACATCTTTTAAAATTATGTCATTGTTAAGAAGTGAAAATAATTGCCATATGTTCGGGTCTGGATGTTATTTACCATTAATCGTTTTGCCTACATATGAAGATACGATACTTTTTATTGGTATACCATTCCAAAATATACAGTATAAGGACTTAGTTGCCCAAATCTGTGAACAAGTTTCTACGAAGTTAGAGGAGGTCCGGACAAGATCATCAACTCCCATTATATGCATGAAATTTTGTTGGTTTGATTTTACAAAATAATGTGTTTAGCGTTGTAGATCGTAGTCAAATTCGCCGAGTCTGACTAAAAAAGAGCTGCCCTTCCTAATAAACAAATAATAATTGATTCAAAGCACTTTGGCATATATTTTGGATGAACTTAAATATAAAACTCTTACCTTGGAGGATAACCAAAGAAAATTTATAATCGACGAACACATCAGTTTAATTAATGAAGCGATTTCCGAATACATTGGGCACATTTCATTAAAGGTAGGAAAATCAGAAGCAATAAGCAATGGAGTTATTAACTTAATGTGAAAAAAAAAGTAAATCTGGCCTTTGTTGCTATTGGTTGCGATGGCACTGCTGTTAACCTGGGACACACAGGAGGTGTGATTTAAAATCTTGAAATACACCTCAAACGACCTTTACAATGGTTTGTTTGTCAACTTCATGCAAACGAGCTCACGTTACGGCAACTTTTTGAGTACATCTACGGGAAAATATCTGGACCCCAAAACTTTGATGGTATTATAGGAAAATTACTAAATAAGTACGAACAATTACCTTATGGGAACCTGTGAAGCAATTGACTTAGGTTTTTGTAATAATAAACTTTCGAAAAGGAATCCTGGAAATCTGGTTCATTCTAGGTGGCTCACAATGGGAATTCGAACATTAAGGCTTTACACTTCCAAAGAAAAGCCATCTGCAAATATGTTATACATATTTAACAAAAATTGTAAGCATCTATGTGGTTTCACATTAAAATCAAACCATCATGCATTTATGGAGCTAAACATTTTAGTTTTATTTTCCCAACAATTTAAAGGATATTATTAATCCAGTAATACAGCGCAATTGGCACTAAGAAAGATATTGAAAGATCGACAAACCGAAGGAAATTTAAACCATATACGTACCTATCAACTGCCCATTTTTAATTTTGATGTGAAAGATTTTATAAATATAATAAATTGGGAAAGTATAAGGTATAACGGAATATTTTACAAGCCATAGTATTTTACAAGCCATTTCCGACCAAATTATAATCGACAGTAGCATCCTTCCATCATTAAGGATTTTTTTTCCTTGCCACACTCAAGCCATTGAAAGGCGTGTAAAAATCTTAACAGAAGCCTCAGCATTTATCTAAGGATTCTTGAGATGAGCTGGCTTAATAAAAACTGGGCTGGAATTTCGAAAAAATATGTAACTTTATCAATATTTGATTTTTTCATGTCCTAGAATTTTTTTTTATTTCGATGTTTTGAACAATTAGCTTAGAATTAACCATTCATTTTGTATATTATGAACAAGTAAAAAATCAAATATATTTTTAAAAAGGTGTTTAAAACAGTTATTTTGAACCAACACACTTTGAAAATTGAAGAAAATTATGCTATTCAAATTGTAGATGAACAAAGCATATTTCCCAACCATGCCCATTTTGAAAAATATTTCGGTCCACCGATTTATTCCGATCCACCATTTTCAGGTAATCAATTCATAGCCAGAAGCTCTTCAGTTTGAAACTGGATTAAATTCTCTTACAACTTTTCTGATAAATATTAACTTCATAATTGAAAATTAAATTTAATGCATCAATTATATCTTCCCTTATTGTCAGGGCTTATATTTAAAAATACAAATTACTTACAAATAAATTCTTATTTAAAAAACTTTCAGTAGCTTCTCTTTTCTAATAATTTTAATAAATTAATAATAATTTAAATTTTTTTTTTGTTTCAATTTTCTTTTAATTAATTTTACACAGCCGTCAATCAAGACTGACTTTATCTGTTGAACACACCAAATCATTTCTGAGAGGACAAAGTGATTTTTATTTTTTTGTTATTAAAATGTCTTAAACACATCTGATCAACACATCTTCACTTTACTAATAATTATTTTTATTTTCTATTTTCAGGTAATTACTCTTCCCAGGATACTAAATTTGATTGACTTTAAAATAAAATCAAAATAGTTTTCAACACTGATTCATGTATTAAGTATTCATCAGTTAAATATTCTTGTTTTGCATCAAACATCTTGCTTTATAGTAAGTAGTACTTAACATATTTTATTCGCTGAGAATCGTAACATTATTTACCTCACCCATTACACTATTGATGAAGATTAATGGATTTAGAAATCAAACAATACATGTTCTCTCGTACATCCATATAAATATTATATACAAACATTGAAGTTGAAACTATAAAATTTATTCTATAACACAATTAGTTTAATGGATTTATATTATGTGCATACATACATTTTCAAATAGATATTTTTTTTTACAACATTGAGATTTGTTCATATACAATATTCGTACGTAACATATAAATTATATAGTTTGTGTTTTGAAATTTATGTTTTAAAAATCCAAAATAAAAAAAAATAAAAATTCTCAAAAAATATTAAATATTCTATTTGGAATATAAATTTTGCAATATTTTTAGAATTTTTACATGAATGATTTATGGCAAAAGGATTCAACAACATACACAAAACACAACACAACCAAAAATAATTTGTGTTTTCTGCATTAAAATTCATTTTACAGTTTACATTTTTTTTTTATTTTTATGGTTCAAACAAAAATTAATTATAATTAAATTTCTAGATCTAGATTATATACATAGTATAAAATTGAAATGAATTTTCTTTATACCATATATATATATATATAGAGCTATTTAGTGGCGGGGGAATACTTACATAGTTTACGAGCTAAAGGGATCAATAATATTGATTTTGATCACGTAAAACTATCCAATTTACATATTTTTTGTCTAATACAATAGAGAAAATATCTTTGTACCAAATCTTTATAAATTACCCAAATTTTTGGCACAATACAAAAATATTTAAAACTTCCCAATTACCATCAGCACAACATGATGATAATGTTTTTGGGAAATTTTTTCGAACATTTCCATATACGGATAAAAATTATACCAACAGTTAGCATATAAGCAGAATGAATAACAGAAATATTTTAAAACACGCCCTACGGTTTTTTTGGATCCGCTTCAAATTACCCATATTGTAATTTAGCGCACAGTTACAATGAAAAATAATGTCATACTATCAAAATAAAGCAAAAAGAAAACAGATCGTTCAGTAGTAAATAGTAATTGTGTAACTACCAAAAAAAAAAAAAAAGAAATATCTTAATTGCCAATAATTTCCATGTTTTTTTGGATAATAAAATTCTCTATTAAATGAAAACATGTAAAATTAAATTACATTTTTTTTTGTAAATTTTAAATCCAAATAGTGTACGAAATTTTATTTTAGATTGAAATTTATAGGAAATCCAAAAAAAAAAAAGTGGACTCGTACAAGATAACTCGTTAAAATATTTAAATAAAAAAAATTTGTTCAAAAATATTGTGAAGTTGTGATACAATGTATATGCTTGGTGAATGTGCGAAGATTTGTTTTCTTCGGTATTATTTCCATCTATCTAAACATGATTAAAATTGCCTCGAAAAATTTGTAAATACCTTTATCTTCCTTATACGAAGAAGAGTTGTAAGTGTATCTACGAGTACATGTATGTGTCTACTCATAGCTCAGATATTTGTTGCAGTACAGGGATTTGTTAGCTCACAAATTTTGTTAAAAAATGTGACAGTCGCTCTGGAAAATAGAACCAGATTTTAACGATACATGTTTTCTGCCAACGCGTTTTAATTCTTTTAATATTAACAGAGACGTTTGCTTCTGCAAAACAAAATAATGTCGACTTATAATTCCATAAGTAATATCATAAGTATCGCAATTTCACCTTGTTGAGCTAAATTAGTATGTACCAAGAAGGAAACACAATTAGATATCCGATACGTAAATTAATTTTTAGTTTTCACCTATTTAGATTTTTTAAGCATTTCCTTAATAAAGTTAATTACCCTTAATTATAATTCAAACCAGAATTTACTTCAATAATATATTATAAATGGAGCTGTGTAAATCAAAGAGGGGAAACGTTCAATATTGGAGAGTTAAAATATATCGGTTTTTACTCTGTCATTCTACAGACATAGCAAAGTTCGACCCATGTAATTGGCGATATCTGATTGATTGCATGGGAGCACGTATTGAATAAAAGAAATTCCACAAGAAATTTGTCTACAGATAGACAATGCTTCAATATTCAATAACAAACAACAATTCGAAAATAAGACACCTACATTTAGAAAAGGATTTAATCTATCAATCATAATTCCATTTAAATATAAGCTATTATCACGGTCATTTCATCTTCTAGAAAAGTTCATAACTTTACATTTAGAAACGTTTAGACAAAGCCTATTCAAGTTACACCATTCGCAGAAAATATTTAATTCCTCATCGAGGAATCTTGCAAAAAACTTTTACGTCATCGGCATAAACCAAAAACTAACAAAGTTTGAAGCACCGCTTCACATCGTCTATGAATTTAAAAAATAAAAGCACTCCAAAAGAACTTTTTGAGTACGGTTCGTTAAATATGACAAAATTGACTTTAAAAGAAGGACCCTGGTTTACCGAGAAGAAATTTTTGTCCTTGACCATCGGTTCAAATACTGCGATAATTTTCGATATACGTTCGCCGTCCACTTTTGAAAATTAGCTTAGTGAAACTGGATTTCCAAATTGAACGAAATACACCATTCGTCAAACTCAGTGGTTGAACCAAGATATAAGCACACTCTTTTGACACAAGAAGATGAATTTTGTCCGGGCTACAACTCATATTCTCATTTACATTCAACAGAGAATGCAGAATGTTATCGGTAGTATTTTGAAATTAAATGTTTGGATTTTTACTAAAATCAAAATCGTCATTCTCACCCGAATTAATATTATTCAGAAACTCATTTAAAGCATAATAGTCTCCAATAATTTATTGGATTTGCAGAGGTGTATGAAAAATACTTCAAGAACCGCCAAGGTTATCACAAGCAAAGATTGGGCCTGTAATTCCACTGGTATGAATATCAGATCATGGATATTGCTAATCTAGTTCGCGATATTGTTAATGTGCCCTAGTCCTAGAGAACAGGTAGAGTCCATCACGAGTTCTGAGATTATTACCATTGAATGGCATAGGATCATCATCAATAGTGAGCCATTTTACTTTCGGCAGGTTAAAATCTCCCAAAATCATCACGGAAGCCAATTCATCAGCTGCAACTGCTAGTTGGTTTGAGAAACACGCAGACAGTTATGACAGCTATATGTCAGTTCTGGCTCGGCAGTGCCGGTTGAGCGATAGGTGCAGACAGCGGCATCGTAGTTGATAGAGGTAAATAATCGGTTTAGCTGGCAGTGGATTTTGTTACAGCGTCGGAAAGCCTGCGGAAAATTTTTAGATCGCTGATTGCTGGATCTGATGTTCTTGAAAATAGTTTCTCTGGTGATATTGATTTTAGAACTGATGAAAGTTAGCCTTAGGTCTTTTGAACGATCCCTCTTTAATAAAGATCGGCAATCAAGATTCACCGGATTGCACTGCTCCACCTTTTTGCAAGTAAATCCAACTACTTGCTCAGTTCTTGTTGATGGATCCAAATAACTAGCGTAAAGTTGCCTAATCTTAAACAGTTCAACAGCATAATAATTCCACTAACATTGTGACTTTATTCATTGTTACTAAATACGTTTAGACCAAATGAAAACAAACGAAAACGGTAATTGTGACTGTTTACGGTGCGGGACAGCGGAATAAAACAACGAAAAATTAACGAGTTTCCAAAAATTCGTAACATTTAGTTCTAAACTGAGACGGATGTGAAATTCTCTTGATATCTGGACTCAAAGAGTTCCAATTTTGTGCTCCATAAATGAAGAAAAGCGTCGCTCGGTAAGCTGATTTATTTATAGGCTTGAGGGAGTCACTTATCTTAATGAGTTAGCACATCTAATTTTGTTTTTAAAATATTCAGGACAATTGCCGTGAGTAATTTTTAAGCATTTGGAATATGGAGATGATCAAATGCAGAAGTGTTACACTCAACTATAAGTCTTCTACAATAATGAATGAGCCAATGCTTTCTAATGCGAGTAGAATGTTTGAACTTGGACAGTCTCTTGAAACCTGAATAAATATTTGAACAAATATTCAATATAAATAGCAGGTTTCATGCCTTACTAGTACAAGATAGATTAGGATTGTCAACCGTGTTAGACGGAAATGAATTATCTTAAAATTCGTAAGACGTTAGTTTTGTCCAAATTTAAATTCATCTCATTTTCTTTGATCTAATTAGAAATTCTTCCAAGATCACCATTGAATCGTATGTTTTGGTCTAACATATCGAAAACTTTGGAAAAATATAATAAAACTATGTAGTTATCGCAGTGCTATACTTTGGCCTAAAACCACACTGGAATTAAGTAAGTTTGTTTTGTATATTCAGTTTAGGAACCTTAGATAAAACAGGCAGAATGCTGATTGGTCGCATGTCACATAAGTTACTAGCATGAACTACTTTCGGCACTGGTATTACCATGTGAAATTTGCACTGAGATGAGAAAACTGATCCAAACAAATGTTCATTAATAATGTGACAAATATAGGGGTAAATTTGCGAAATTTTAATCTTGGAACACCATCATCACTCAATGGCATTACTATCAACAATATTGATATCAAAATTAAGGTGCTTGAGGATCCATCATCAATAGGAATTGTTGAATTTTGAACTATGCTTTGAAGAACTGAGTTTACGAAAAAGATGGGCTGTCTTGAGAAAGACCAATACCACGGATATTATTCCACAATTTCCCCGAAAGTAGTTTCTTAGCCTTTTAAAATTTTGCCTGCTTCGGAGAAACAGAACGTGATTGTCAGTCGTTTTTTCGTTAAGCCACAGCTTAAAGCACGCCACCCTTTCAAGAATTGCTGACTCAATTTTCTTATTGAACCATCCAGTATCGTATACACTAGTGTCGCATAACTAGACAGGTTGACTGATCTTTCGGTAAATATTGAAGGTTTTATAAAAAATTCGAACTAGAACCCAATTTTTATCAATAAATGCTTGAATGATCAAAAATTATGTAGCCCACTGAATAACTTATCCAAACTTTTTCACGTCACACTATCACGAATGTAAATAGCAACATCAGCAGCAAGAGAAACACGGTCCTTCCTCAACAATACAAAACCTGGAATATGAAATGAAGAGGAGATCCATGGCTTAAGCCATGTTTCAGTTATATTTTTAAACTAATAGGTGTGCAAATAGAAGCTCTGAAGTTAACTGCATTAAAAACATACTTGAACGCATCCAAATTATCCGCCATTTTCGATATAGGTAAGTAGCTTAGTTATTGCTAATTATGATATAAGTTCCAATAACTTACAAGCTGTCATTTTGTGTGCATTAATTTTAAGAGATGAATGTCGAAAAGCAACATTTGCGCCATTAAAAAGAACCGAAAAAGTGTCAAACTCAAAAAGAGCTTGTAGAACAGTTAGGAGTTATGCACGACTCAATATCACTTCGATCGCATGCAATGGAAAAGATACACTATCGGTTCCTCATAAACTGACAGAAGAAAACAAAAACCGAAGAGTTGACATCTGCATGAATTTGCTTTCTCAGTACAAAAAAGAAAGAATTTTTCCACAAAATCATTACGGGTAAAAATTGAATTTTGTATGACAATCCTAAATGCAAAAAAGCCAAGCCAGCCATCAATATCTAGAGAAAAAAAGTCCATTTACGGGCAGAAGGCTGGGAAATTGTACAACATGCGGTGTTTTCTCCAGTCTTGACTCTCTCTGATTACCATTTATTCAGATCGATGTCATCATATTTGAAAGACCACCGGTTCACGAAAGTTGAAGATGTGGGGAAATGGCTCGATGACTATTTTGCTTTGAAACCACCAAGTTTCTATCGCGAAGGCATTCATCATCTACCCAATAAATGGTAAAAGACCATAGATCAAGTGCCTTTTCAACAAAGTTGAATTTGATCAAAAAAGCCAAGTTTCTACTGGCACACCTAACATTAGTATTAGCTACTTCTTAGGGAACACTTTAAAACACAATTAACTCTTAGTGAAATTCTTCATAGAAACAACACATCCAAATCAGTTCGAAAATAAAATCTAGCGTCGATACATGTTTAAGACCGAAGAACATCAGAACACACGCAATCAGTAAATAGTAAAAAAACGTTAATAGTAATACCCGAACAATATTCACAGGTTTTGCAATATTGCCGTTATCTGCTTGTAAGCCTAGTTTAGTGAAGTCGTCAATTACGATGATTGCATCTTGATTTGGTTTCTTGATGTGGACCAATTCATTTCTAGAGAAAACCTGATCTAACGCACCTTTCTTCTTCATTTGTAGAAGCTCCTTATGAATTTGGTAGTTCCATTTATTAAGATTATCATGCAAGCATGTTTCATTCCTTTATTCAAGAATTTCATAATTATGCACTGATGTATTCTCTGATGTTTCGATGGAATTCTGTACACAGGTTCAATGTATGGATTATCAGCTTTGAAACATATTGCATTACTAATGGTATTAACGTAATCCTTTAAATCTTTTTCTTTCACCATTGGATATCAGTCACTTAAAGGTTACCCGAGTTATGAGCTAATCTCCCGCAACAGACAGTAATTTTAGGGGAAAAAAAACAGAAATCTGCTGACCAAAATGTCCGGGTTTCATTCCAGGATATTAGGAAATGATAATTTTTCATGACATTTTTGCATAAGTACAAAATATTGTCACTGAACATTTGCGATTCTAATGACCTTTACAGTAGTTTAAAACATTTAAGAATTCATATTGCCGAAATTATTTCTAAATTAATTTTTACTCACAGCAACGAAATTTTTCTTCCATTTGTCACATTTTTTTTTTGTCATTTTGAAAAATTTACTTGATTAGATCATAATCAGTTTTTAGTACTAACAATCATATTGTCGTTGATGCTGTGTTTCTTATGTCGGACCTAATCGATCTGAGTACTAAAAATCTGTGTTTTTTACATAGCGTTCTAGAACTCAGATCGGTCAGATCGATTAGATCGGAAATAAGAAACGCAGCATTAGACTGTGCCCGAAACTTATGATACATAATTTTTAGTACAAATTTATGACATTTCTTTGAAAAATATTCCCCGACATTCACAATTTTTTATTATGCTGTCCGAATAGTATGATAATTTTTTGGTAATTTCCTCACATTTTGGACCGAAATTGTGATGGATGGAACCAGAAGGAAGACTTTTTTTATCAGATTTAAAGGACACAACGGGCTATTTATGTATATGTTAGGTATGCGTTCGTGAAAAAGCCACATGCAATGTAACAAACTCCATTGATTTGTGATTTTTCAGGATTTGGTTGGAAGTTTGTTAGAAACATGCTGAAACATTTCAATAAGTAAGTATATACAGTGCGCGAGCCGTAATGGGCATACTTTGAATTTTTTGCTCAAGCACAGAGTATATTAGTGTATCGCGAACAAAACATGGATATCTGATGTTAACATCCACAAACTGGACGAATCAGTAAAGATGATCCACAAACAAAATAAATATTAATCGGATAATGTATGGCAATTTCCGATTTGTGAATGTATTTACGGAAATCAGATTCTCTTCACGACACTCATACAGAAGTCATAATACTCACACAGAAAGCGATTCTGTTAGCTAAGGCGATAATATTACGTCAAACACAATGAATTATTTTGTATCTGTTAAAAAATTATCATAGGAATTTATTGTGAGAATTTGGATGTATTCGCGTTTTTCAAATAAATGTCAAAAATTAGTACTAAATAATATTTATACAGGTTTCGGACACAGTCTGAATAGCAGTTCAAATTTTAGTACAAAGCCTGTAAAAAGATCATATGTCACTTGATCAAAATCTTCCTCCAGGTCAATTGTTCTAAGTTAGTGATGTCATTGTCAGTAATCAGCGTGTTATTGATTTCTTCATAGTCCTCATTGCATTAAGTAAATTAAGCGGAAAAAATTGCCAATTCATGAACTTCACCTCTTCCATCATGTTCTATTTTAAAAATTGATTTTTGCTTTGCTATCTACCGCATGAAGTGTTAGATCTGTACAAATCGAATTTAGTCGAAATTAGTTTAACTAAATTCAGTTTTTCACATTTTGCTAATTGGATATGACAGATTTTTAATCATTATATACTTTATTACCACTTTAAAAAAAAAAAAAATTATTGGTTCTTAAGTAAAGCTCTACTCGAATAGGGTGGTCTTACGGCGATTTCGTTTCACCAAGAAAAAACAATCCGGTTCGATGAAAGATGATCTTTCTGCTGTCAAACAAATATGCCAAAAAATCGAGATTCGTTTACCGAAAATAAATGCACATACCGTGAACATAATAATTATGACCCTTAACTTAGGCGTCAATAATCACACCATAAAATATAACGGTCATTAGTGGTGAGCAATTATCGAGTGTTCGCAAATTATCAAGATCAACTGGTTTGAAAATGGCGGTAGCTATTTTCGAAACTTTAAGCGATTGGGGAGCAGCAGAAAGTATTGTGGCAGCTTGCTTCGATACAACTAATTTAAATTCTGGCAGATTGAATGGTGCAGTTCTTATTTTAGACTACAAACTATAACAAAATCTATTATATGTTCCTTGTCGACATCATATTTATGAAATTATATTGGCAGCGGGCAAATTTTAATCAAAAATGGACAGTACTTTTGAACTAAGTAAAGATTATCAGTCAAATAAAAGTCGTAAATAATGTCACAGAACGCCGTGTAAAGTTAATGTAACACAATGCTTTAATAGGAAATTGAATCCTAGCATTTTAAATATGTTATAAGATTGCCAATTTTTAATCTACATATAAAATGTGAGGGTTTGTGTATGTGTGATATTTATACATATCCACACATGTTGACCGACCAAACTGCACACAATTATTGTTTAAAACCTAAGGACGGTTAATATCTCACACCTCCTAAGTTACCATGGAGGAATTTCTAAAACTTAGTGCAAAATCAAAAATTAATCAACATCGGTGGTGGTAATGGTGATGGTGTTGAAAATAATAAAAAAAAACAACAAAAAAATAATAAAAAAAGTAACCGAAGCTAGAATAGTGATTTCCGACGTACTTTTCGATGCTGAATCCGAACTTGGAAGCAGAATTTCCCTATCACGTCAGGAGTTTGGAATATCCTAACCTAAAAGGGCAAAAACTGCTTTTTTATGGCTTTTCAATATTTTGCTGTATTGTTAGGGAATTTTAGCAGTAAAAACTAATGTTTCCATCGTAAAGTACCATTCATACCCTCACAGAACTCTTCTGTGACCAGATTTGGGTTCAGCATCGAAAAACACGTCGGAAATGACTACTCTTGTTTCTGTTACCTGACCCTTGTTAACCTGTGTTGTTATTGATAACGAAATCTTTCGTAAAATCCACCTTTGGAAGCCCATTTAAAATTTTAGTAACAACACGGAAGTTCATCTGCAAATCTACGCCTCATCGAAAATGTTTTTACGTCAATTTCTTACGTCAACTTACAGAAGGTAAAGACAATGAAGAACTTGAGGGGAAACATTTTTATAAATATAGAACTCAATTACGTGAATCATGTGGATCTCATGGCATCAAAATTCGCTCTCACAAGCTCACATTCAAAATTTACTTCTTGAGGATACAATATACTGATTCCGAGGATTTCAGTTATTAATACGTGTGAAAGATAAAAGTTGAAGAACAAGAACAGCCGTTCATATTAGGCTGTATTCCGTTATTGGCTACTATCGTTATACTGTGTCTGCGTGGATGTCGCAACTTCGGGAGAACCCTGTGGGCTGTTTAAAAATAAAATAAAATAAAACATAAATTGGTTTATTTGGAAACTCAAAGAACGTTTTTGATCACTATATGTGATTATCTTTAGGTTCTAGTTGTGACTAAACATTTAGCATTAAAGAAAAAAAAATAAAAATTACAATTTGACCAATTTAAATTATTCTAGAAAAAAATTTACAAACATCATTGGAAAAATTTGTAATGTTTCAAACACACCCAAACTCAAAAATCCTATTCGAGAAACGTGTCCAGATTTTTTGGAATGACTACATGACTTACATTCAGATTAACTTTAGTTAATCTAGCAAAGACATGAAACATAAGTGCTTAGAAGTATTTGCGGTTGTCGATTGTAAAGCCTTATAAATAGCTGAGTGATTATAATCTATTGAATGTTATGTGTTTAATTATAGAAATCACAGTGGTTCAATTATGTAAATAAAAATGTTCAACCCCTTTAAGGTGCAAATCAATCATAAGCTTTATGTTTACGTGTTTTTATTTACGTGCATTCAATTTGTAAGACGTTTATATAATAAAGAAAGAAACAACACGATTACGAAAATATGAAATTTCGCTGCTGTAACACATTATAAACCGACTAGACAAAAAATCTTATTTAAAAGATTCGTTGAAAATAAAAATACATAAAGAAAGATTCTTTATGATCATGTTGGGAATAATGAAAAACAAATTGTGGTAGGTCAAAAAAGTAAAAGTAGCTGCATAGCTAATTATTAATTATAATTTTTTTTAAATATTGGAAAATATTCCTTTTAGAATATTTAATAGTTCAACAAAGGGTAAACAACAACGTTACTCCCATGTGATTAACTAAATATCGAGAATGCTTCCTTTATATTTAGTCATGGTTTTTTGCTGGTGATATTTTATATATTTAAATTTATTTCGGTATTGATTAAAAATTTTCACGTATATTCTATAAAAAGGCAATAATCGTTTTGAATTGTATCTCAGTGGGTTGATTCGATTTTATTTAGCAGAGAAAAGAAAATGTTCACCCCTTTTCTCAAAATTTTTGTATTATGTGAAGCATTTTTTCAATAATCCATTTTAAATTCGATTAAATTTTTTTTTTATTATTTATTTCCAGTGAACTAAACAATTTCTTGTATGTTGTATATAAATAATTTATGAGATAATATAGAATAAATGAAAATCTGATTTTGAAAAGACGATAGAACCGTGCTGTACATTGTAGGACCCTTAAGGGAAAAAGTTATATTTCCTAATATTATTTATCTAAAATTTATAGAGAAAATTGAAAATAAAACTATTTAAAATTAAATAAATTTGTATTTACGGGTAGATAAGAATTTATGTACATAAAAATTTTAAATTGCAATTTTCTTGAACTTTAAAAATGTTAATAGAGAAACCTAGTCACGCACTAAATTTATTTATAGAAAATATATAGGAAATACAAATTTCTATGCATAGATTAGGTAGAACATAGAATATACATTCTCTATATTCTGACATTAAATATTCATTTTATGCATTGTGTTTAGGTGAATTGCGTGCATTTTGACGTTTCCTTTATTCTAAGCATTTCGTTACTATACAAAAGGGATGTCTATTATAAATAAGCATGACTCTAATACTTTGGCATACAAATATAATCCGAATTTGAAAAACCGTATTCCGGAGCCTACCAGCAAATTTTTCCGGACTTCAAATTATTATTAAAGAACGTAATATTACAATATTAATATTTATAAATCATTTCAGAAATTCAGAATCAGAATTTTATATTCAAATCTATAAACTAATTCGTTGTGATTTGTGTTTTTGACGAATTGTCAAATCAGTGTTCTTAACCAAACGGCGCAGTGGTTAAAGCTGCGGCGTTTGGATCGGGAGGTACCGGGTTCGAATCCCGATAGGGGCGGGATGCAAAAGGGATTTTTCATCATCTGATTACGATCGGTGATGACGATGAACACAACTATGACCCCCTGTTGAGAGTGCAGAATCCATGGGCCGACCCACCTTTCATGTCAGCACTATAGGTTGGCATGAAGCAATGCAATGTGCAGGTGGTTTATACAAAGCGGGTCTATAGCCGTACGTCCTCGATTTGGCTAATACTGCGTAAAGTAGGACGGTAAAATTAACTGCGAAAGAGTTGGGAGTGCCTTGAGCCCCAGAAAAGATTGCATAGTTTAAAAAAAAAAAAAAAAAAAAAAAAAAAAAAAAAAAAGTGTTCTTAACGTAAAAAAAATCATAAAAAACATTGGTCAACAGTCACTTAAGGGTACTAAAGAAAATACTATACGTAAACTACGAAAAGGTAAAATTCGTAGACTCCAACGAAAATTGGAAAATAAATCGGTCAGTCAGACGAGAAAATTATATTCAAAAATAAATTATAGACATTATGGATAAATGGCTTTGGTTGAAGGTCTTTGGAAAATAATTAGCGCATTCTACTCGAGCAATAGTAAGTACATACGTTTCAAATCTACAATAAAAATATATTGTTGAACGGGTAGCATATGAAAAACAATAATTAGCAGAGAAATTAAATCTCAGTTTACTTAATGCATTGGATAATAACAACTTTGCTAAAGCTTTGTAACGAAATAGGGGTATGAATAGCATAAATGGGTCGCGAGAGAATTTCGGTTCCAACTAAATGCTTTTCGTTACTGAAAAATAAAATTCAGAGCTCCAGTGTGGTCATAATTTTGTCGGCTAAGGCTAAGGGGATTGGGGCAGATTTTTCGAAGATGACAGGAAGCTAGCTTGATAGCTTAGGAAACTAGAGGAGGAATTGAAAATTTAGGAAAGGGCAGACCGTGAACAATCACCCCAACAGATTTCACTCCAATACGAATAATTTTAGCGGTACATGATGTTATTGAGCACAGCAAAGTTTCTCATTCTGTAAAAAAAATACACTTCATGAATCGAAAGAGAAAACATGATAACGACCAGCAAAATTATTGAATGAAAGAGGAATTGCTTCATTGAACCATTAAAGTTAAAAAAAAAAAAATTATTTTCACTTGACAGACTTCAACCAATTTAGAAAATAGAAACGAACTAATTAATTATTGTAAAGAATTAGTTTAGTTAGTATACTTAATGACTAAACTTGCTTAAATTATCAAACCATTTTTAACAAATTACTTATTATCCGAAAATGGGGATAATAATGAAAAATTGAGAATATAGAAAAATTATAAAAAGGAAATCAAAATTTTAAGAATAATTTGCAATCGAAATATGTACACGGTCTATTCGACCTCTCGAACAACACTTTTCTTACAAGACGCCCGTTATAGATCACCATCATTTACATTTTACAAAGATTTGCCGTTATTTTGAGCAAGGTCCTTAAAAAATTTCACGGGTTTTCTTAAATTTAGAGACCTCTTCCCCAATATCACAATTGGTCATGACAATATAAATCTTTTACTCTCAGTCTGGACGGAGCATCGTTGTGGACCATTCAAGAATACAAACAACTAATTAATACACAAGCAACACAAAACCAGGACTACGGTCAATTATCTTTTGTGACCAATATCCCACCGCCATGTCACCCAACATTTCATTTTCTATATCTCCTACCGGCTATCTCCTCAACCTCCTCCTTCCTAATTTTAAGGGCATCCCATATTAATTTGCTATTAAGATTTATATACTGTTGTTAAATCAATTTATAAATAATATATCGATCAACATGTCGTTAATATTTCAGTCAATAAAATGTCATAAAATGGCAATAAAACGTCACAGGAATAATTTAAATTTAAACAGTACAGTATTTTAGGTAAATTTGGGCAGGTTACACGGTAACCTATTCATTTTTTCTTAAATACACCTAGGAAATAATTGTAGGAATTTGGAAGGTAGTGAGTGTAACGTATACAATTATTGACACCCTTAAGCAAGAAATCTACTTAAACAGCTGTTGGTGATTCACTTTTTAAAAAAAATCCAATATTTGATTAAATTATAAAATTTCATACATTTTGTCTGATATTTAGAGAAAATATTCATTGTAAGTATATTGCCTATTTAATTATATAGCCAATTTTGTGAAACCTGCTAGAAAAGTACAATTATTGACACCCTCATGTGTATGCATTGGTTTAACTAAATACCTAGCTAGCTACATAGCTACTTCGTAATAGAAATGTATCTGTATCAACAAAAAAAATTAATTCAATTATTGCCAGTTGTTTAACAAGGAACTACATTTTCAAGAAAGTATATTTCATTATCACAGGAATTAAAAAAAATATCGTACAAACAACAAAGATCAATCATTTTATGGCCGCATAGTCTTTAAACGGCCTTACTTTTCAATTGCTGCATAGAAATTTTGGGATGTGGGACAGTTGCAATTGTTGTATACAAGAAACGTGATATTCTCTTGAGCATCCATTGCATTTTATGGTTATTCTTTTTTTAAGAGAAAAAGTGCAATTATAGCACATAGACCCAACTGCAATTCGATTTTCCCCAATATCGTCGTTACTTTCATTCTTTAAAAAAATGGGTGAAATGGCTCGGGTTAGGTGCCAAATTTTCTGCATCGCCTAGTGAATATAGAAAAATTACATTAAATACAGTTTTAAAATATTTTATAGTTAGCTATTTGACTCAATTACCATTAGTAAGTTCAGACAAGTGAACCGTATTTGGATTTATTGTAGTATCGGCAAGTAGGTCGGTCGGTTTTAAGTTTAATATTGTTTGAGTTGTATTCGCACCTCCGTTTTATAAAAAATCTAAAAATTAAAACTCTATAGAATGAAACTAGCTATAACTAAACTAACTAGCATGCCACTTTCAATGCTATTGTAAAAATTACCCAAAGGAGTCGAGTAAGGCAAAGTGTTTTGCATTGCACATCTAAAAATTTAAATAACGAATTAAAGCAAAAACTAATAATAATTCTATTGCTACTCTAATTGTTACCTGAAACCTTTGGGTTGGCTATCGTTGTTGAAATTCTAGGAGCAGAATTTGGTCGAAGTGCTTTTATGGTTGGCTTTTTCTTATTAATTTTTCTCATCTTCAAAACTTCACTTTTATCCTTCACCTTTTTAATTAGTTTTTCAAGTCGTTTCGTTTTTTTTTTTCTTGTTTAATTTTTATTTCCATTTATTTTGTTTCTTTTTTAATTTGTTCCGCACTGATCCATAATTGGTCGGTTATAAACGAATGTTTTTTTTTTGTTTTGTTTTATTGGTTTGATGCCTTGCCTCTCTTTGATGCCTTAAATTAAAATTAATGTGAAGATTGATTTAATGTGAAGTACAATCGATACAATTAAGTTCTGAATAAAACGTTATTCAAATGGCCTCCACGACTTCTTCTGCAGGAACGAATTCGATGAACCCAATTTTCGAGCACTTTTTCCACTAAATCAAGTCGTATGTCATGAATAGCACGTTCAATATTGACTTGTAAAGCTTGAAGAGAGTTTGGTTTATTGCTAAAGACCAATGACTTCAAATAACCCCACAAGAAATAGTCTAATGGTGTTAAATCACAACTTCTTGGAGGCCATTCAATATCACAATTTCTTGAAATAATCGAATCTCCAAACTTTTCTCGCAATAATTCAATTGTTGCACCTGCTATGTGGCACGTAGCCCCGTCTTGATGGAACCAAATGTTGTCAAGATCAACTTCTTCCAATTTCGGCCATAAAAAGTTGGTTATCATCGATCTATACCGATCTCCATTGACAGTAACGGTGTTACCAGCTTCATTTTGAAAAAAATACGGACCGATGATTCCACCAGACCAAAAACCACACCAAACTGTCAATTTAGGTGAATGTAATGGTTTTTCATGAATAATTTGTGGATTTTCTTCTCACCAGAATCGACAGTTTTGTTTATTTACCGCACCACTCAGATGAAAGTGAGCCTCAACGGAGAAGATGATTTTCTTAAAAAAATCGTTATCGTTTTCAAGTTGTTCCAAGGCAATTTGTAAACGTTGTTCTTGCGTAGGTATATCTTACCATGATGAAATTGTAAACATTACTGAATACAATGAAACAAAAAATGACAGATCATGACATTTAAAAATCATATCATTCCTATTGGAAAACCCTTTATTTCTTCGAAAAGTTCGACATTACCTCAGAAAACAGATCAACAAATTATTTTTTACTGCGTTTTGTTAAAACGACATCCACGCAATGCTGCAATTGACTTTAAATTTTGTGAGTAAGTAGATAATGAATACATTTATCATCAACATACAAAAATAAGTAGTCGGTCCCGTTTTTGAGAAAATCTGTTTGACAGTTTTCACTTCCCCTACAACCCCTTCCATCCCAAATTAGAATGCACCCGAAATTTAACACAAACTGTTTATTACTAAAATCGATCTTTGTACAAAATTTCGACCAAAAATATCAATATTTGTGAGAATGGAAGGCAAAAAATAAAATAATAATAAAAATGCATGACTGGAAGGCCGGAAGGACTGACACGACATTTTTTAATCGATATTTTCTAGTTCTGGTAGCCTAGTTCATCGAAAAATGTTAAAATCTAGAACAAGCTGTTTTTTGCTCAGACCAACGTTTTTTAAAAATACTTATGGGATGTTTCACGTCTACCGGACCATGGGCAAAATTTAAAGCATCCAAAAAATATCTTAATAAATCGTAAAAATATCTCTTAATCGTAAATAGCGCACCAATATTTTCGTTGGGACGTCTCCTTTCGAATGACGAGTGCTGCTTTTGACAAAAAAAAAAATAAAAAAAATAAATGTGGCGGTCTTTTAGGGGGTCACGATCATGTTTTAACAAATAATTCCGTTATTTTGCATTTTAGAAAAAACTATCAAAGGCCAAAGTTATTCTACAGAAATTTTCCTATCGCTGTAATTATCTGGTTATTTGATTAATTTGTTAAAACAAAGATATTTGAATTAAAAGCTTTTGAAAGAAAGAAGTTGGTGACAAGATTTTTTTTTGTTTAATCGATGTATTTTTCACGTAGATTAAGAAATCCGATCGAACAAGCTCCACAGAGTTTACATTAGGTAACACATTACTTATCGAATGTGAACTGAACTGTGTTTGTAGACATTTTTGCGAGCCCTTTTGAAATAGCAATGTAAATAAATATTCAAACCCTTAACCCATCTGAGCTGCGAACTCTTTTTTTAATTACTCTTCTTCTCTAGATAATTAATTTTATTTATAATTTAATAATGTTTTGTCAATGAAAAATCGCCTTTTCTCTTTAAATTAATATAATTTTCCTCTTTAGAGGCGCCATATTGGTACGGCCATATTGAATTGTTCAAAGTTATTATCAACTTCTAACATCTGAATGCCAGCCGGTGTATTTTTGTGCGGCAAAGTGTTATCTTACTCAAAAATTGTCATAATTGACCATTTGTTAGCACAATTCATGCCATTTCCTTTTTCAATAGCCATATTGGAACCACCATGGTATGGTGGTGGTTCCAAAAACACCCTTTGCACTCTAACCAGTTACTCAGTATAACATTTTTACTCAGTTTTGAACTTTTCTTTTAACCTAACTAGGCGTACAAATTAAGTTGCCTTATTACAGAGCCTTCTAGAGTATAGAGCCATAATCTTAATGACGTATTTTTTAGAAGCTTTTTTAGTGGTATAAATTTTCACTGATTTCCATAGGAATCCATAGTAAAAATGGTGTTTTTAGCTTCAAGTTTTTCAATGAAAAAAGCAAAAATAATATAAAATGTTTATAAAAAAGTTTTCTACATATCTTTAAGAACAATATACAAGAAGGCCATATTGGTATTAAGTAAATATTAATTGCAGAAATATTAAAATTAAATTATTTCTAAAATATATTTATTCGAACTTTCATTTTGAAAAATACATCAAAGTTGGCTCTGGCAAATTAAAATAATACTTGCTAAATTTATCTTTAGTTTTACTAGTGTACGTAAGATGTCTAAAATGGTTATTGAAAAATACGAAAAAAAATTATTTAATCGCCAAATTATCAAACATTCCTATATTTTGTGAATTTGTTTTGCTTTTCCTACAATTTTTGAGCTGAAAATTTCCCTAGATGGTAATTTTTGGTACGATTTTTCCAAATTTTTACGGCCATCACTGCCATCTATGTAATGTGTATTGACTTAAATGACCAAACGAATCGTAGTAAGCTTTTATTTCAATTTGACCAGAATGCTGTTGTTATGAAATTTTTTTAATATGTTTGTTTAAATAAATCAATTATTACAAGAAAATGAAAATGATTTACTTAAACGCTGTTCATATATGTTGAAATTCAAACATTTATGAAAGTATTTCAGAAATCATAATTAAGAATTTGTAACGTTTTCATTTAAAAATTTGTCTTAGGAAAAAAAGTGATTTCCCATATGTTTTGCGTGTTTTACTATGAAAAGTTTCGTTTTTTCCTCGTTTCTAATTCCCTTATAAAAGCTCAGATTTTTTGATTATGGCTCTATAAAATACAGGGTGCTCTGCTTATTATCTATTCCTCCGTTTTCTGATTCTTGCCGCCAACTTGTTTTTTTCTTAAACGGCACTGGGTATTCAAAAGTGGACGTTTCAATGAAAATATTGGTGGATAAGAAGTATAATATTTTTGGATGCTTTAAATTTTGGGCACGGTGGTAGCCTAGTAGACGTGGATCGTCCCATATTTACGCGGTTACCCATTTTAAAATAACAACTCAATTAACTCCCAGGAGAAGGCCTAAATCAAAAAAGTGTTGATACAACATTTTTAGGGGGAAATCAAATGATGACCTTCAATTTGACCTGAGGTCAAATTTTAAGGTATGTAGTTTCAAGGTGAAGTCGCTTTTTTTAAAAATGGAAACACCTATATTTGACTCTGGATTTTCAAAGCGCGTGAAATTTTATGTTCAGCCAGACAGTATAATTTTTCAGAATCCCGAGTCAAAAATCGATGTTTCTATTAATAAAACCGATTTGACTTTGAAAGATCAAATTGAAGGTCATCATTTGATTTCCCCCCAAAAATTGTGGAACTCGTGTATCTACACTTCTTTTGATTTAAGTCTTGACCTGGTAGTTACTTGGCTGGTTCTTTTAAAATGGGTCACCCTGAATATAAATGGTATTACAGGTAGAGGTTGCTAAAAATTGCAATATTGATTGGTTTGCAGAATTCATATATCTTATTACTAACGGTAGTGCTTTATTTTAAGAGCTGAAAGAAGAATACATATAAATTAAAATATCTCAATAGTTTACTACATATTCTTTGACGACCCGAAGTTCTTTCAGAAAAACAAATTTTGTGATTGTTGTTTTTATTCCTTGACGTCACCTTTTCAAAAATGATCCACTTGTAGTGAATGCCATTTTTCTGATTAGTCCAACAATGAATGTTTTAGTCCCAACCGTCACGGTGTTCTTTTGAAGAAGGTACCGAAGGGTTGGAGTGAATTGAGAGACAACATTCAATTGGATTGATTGAATCAGAGTCAACATTTAATAAAAACGAAAAAATACCTGCAATGACCATAGCTAGCTATTAATTCTGTATGTTTTGGGGCATTTTACAATCTAAATTATAATTACATTCAATTTTTAGAAACAATTTTTTGGCGACCGTCAAATCTTTTGATGTTTCTAAGCGGGTAGTGAGGTTTTGGAACTTGCTTACCGGTGGGTCGAGGCTTTTTTTATATGAAGCAAAATCTGTAGGTGTACAAAATAACTAAAATTTCAAAAAAATATTTGTCAATATGCATATTTCCATAGAAACCTGTAACAGTTTATGTTAAAATAAATGCAGTTTGAATAACAGATCCCATAGGGTGCATTTAAGAATTCATAATACACATATTACTGAACTGGAATGGAGGATCAAGCAATATGCAGAAAAAAATTAATTACATTCATATTACTGAACTGGAATGGAGGATCAAGCAATACGCAGAAAAAAATTAAAGGAGCTATGAAATCTGTTCATATGTAAGGGCCAATTCCCATAATTTTTATGGTTAAAAAAAGTTTCCAAATCCTTCCTCTCCTAAGGAGATAATTTACTAACGAAAAGTAATCAACCAATTGCGAATCCCAACGGATGTTGTTACAAAGGACAAATGCAGGACCCCTAATAGCTATTTATTAAATAATGCAAATGTAAGATTTTCAATTACATGGCGTATAAGGATTTTATAGCAAAAGTACACTTCAAAATCCTACTGTAACGCAACAAGGCAAAAAAAAGTGTTTGCCTGAAAGATTTCTAAAGTTTGAGTTGAAACTTTTTGAAAATATGTAATTTCATGGAATAAAATAGTTTTTTTTTATATAAATATTGTCACATACAAATATTTAGTCTCATCAAAAAATTCTTTAGGGAACAGTTAAGCTTTTTTACTGTATAAATATAGTATATTTTTTAAGAACAGAAGCACAGTAAAAAAAAAGCTTTCATTTATTTATTTTAACTTTTATTGTTATTTTTATTTAGTTTACTGTTTTATTTTTCTTTCTTCAACAATGTAACAATAACAAAAAAAAAACAATCTAGAATTCTATTGCTATATACTGTACATAGTTATAATGGGGTAATATTACTATACCATTAAGGACTTTATTTTTACATTTATAATTGCTGTCGCTATTTTTATTCAATTCATTTTCTATTTTATTGTTTTTGGGATTTTGTTTTTAATAAAAGTACTGTAAAATAATATACTTGCAAAAACAAAAATAATAACAATCCAAAAACGAACTATTGTTTTATTTAACTCTGTGCTCGTGTGAATGAAATTAAACTTAATATTCTTTTTGCGAGATTTTTGTTTTCGTTTGAGTTGAAACCAACAATAATAATGAAACCATTTTATTTAACCTGAAGCTTTGGAGCTTAAAACAAAACTATATTTGTTTTACAATACTGTGTTTTTTTTTTGGTGTTTTTCTTGGCATTTATTTTTATACTATTGAACAGAAACAGATGGAATAAATAGCAACGCCAAATAGAATTTTAATCTTATAATAAAATAATCTTGTAAAAAATGCGGGTGATTCTAGATTTGCAGGAATACGGGATATAATTAATCGTAGTTAATTATTTATCCTAATAATCTTCTTTATATATTTCGCTTGAGGATAAGCCGGTTATAGCACTCATTGGATTAATAAGAAAACAACCAGGACTCCGTGTATAACATTTTTTTACATAGCAGGCTGAAAATACTTAATAGAGCCCAATATTAAAAAATATTACTTAGGCTACCCATAATGGCGACCAGATAATTTTTTGTAGTTGAAAGAAAACTGTAAAGAAAACTCAAATGGTGGAATTGAATTAGCACCGAATGTCGCAATTCTATGCATTGTACCAAGCATTAAAAAACTTTCTAAAAATAAATAAAACAACTTAACAAATAAAAATTAGTTACAATAAAATATAAACTATTTTATAAATGCATACAAATGTTTCTGTTATTGAAATTAAATCTTGCCTTAAAGAGAAATTTAATATAGAGGAAGGTAGCTGCAACTATTATTACCTCTTCCGATTAAGGAAGCTGACCACAGTTTTTCGTCGCAGTTCGAATATGCCTGAGTCTAAAATGGAGAGTCTACTCCCACGTTCTCTATTTACAACCGGAGCTATAACTAAACATTTTGTATATTATACCAGGAAATAAACTAATTTTAGTCCTAGGCTTCATAATAACCCAGCAACTTCATAGCGGATGACTACCGAAAAGCTTATTAATCGCTATTTTACCGTAAAGTTAAAAGCATGTCACTGTGTTATTGAATTTCGAAATTCCTTTTATTAAACTAACTTTCACTTTTAAGTATTAGTTGAAACCTGATTTCAACCTGGTTTTAATGACTTTGCTGTATAGATGTGGTAGATCAGAACGGGAAGTATTAAGGATAGTGGAGGCTTTGTGTTTTTCGCTGTTCATTTCTTCTTCTAATTCTATATATTCCACATAGATTTGTTCAACAACTTTTTCGGCAACTTTTTTTCTCGAATGATTTTGAATTTTAATGTTCCTTTTACTTGACCTTTTGTACCTTGAAATTTTTAGAAATTTATCTGTTTTGATCTCCCCTGAGTCCGAAAAAGTGGGTTTCGAAATGGTGTCTGTCTGTCAGTCTGTCAGTATGTGAGTCTGTGTCCTCTCTACAGCCCAGATGGTTAAACCAATCGAACTGAAATTTCAGATTTAAGCTTTTTTGATAAATTGGGAGGTCCCAGTAAATTTTACTTCAAATCGGCTAGCCGAAAATGGCCACTCCCTTGGTTCAGAAAATTTATTTTGCAAATACACCTGTCCCTCGATTAACACGGTAATTACATTCCGCCAAATTACCGAGTAACTCAAAACCGTGGTTATCGCGACTAATACACCTGTCCCTCGATTAACACGGTACTTGATTAACGCGGCGAAACTTCTGTGCGAGTTAATCAAGACTTTGTCTCAATTCGTTGACCGTGTTAAATCAAATCCGTGTTAATCAAGTACCGTGTTAATCGAGGGACAGGTGTATCTTAAAAAGTATAAGGTTTACAAAAAACTACTTAATACAAAATATTTCCAAAAAATAAAATAAAAATAAAAGTAAAAAATAAAAAATTTCAAAATTCTCTGTTCGTAAAAGAAAGTCGTGTGTTGGCCAAACCTCCATTTTTTTCTTAGTTTCTATTCATAAGAATTGTAAATGTTTGTATTTTTGTCCTTCTTTTTCTAATTCTGGTATTCAAAAACTGGTCAATCAACCGGACTTTTTATTTCTATGAACGCGAACTGTAAAAAATAGGCGGTCAAGATCTCTAATTGTGGTTAAACGTAGAAGTGTAGTAGACGACATAAAATCTGTTAATTTATCCAAAGTATACCAATATTTAAAACGTACTACGGGTACAACAATGTCTCTTTTAAATATGGATCCTGCTCTCAAAATCATCCCAAATTTCGATGGCATATGTCGAATTGTTACATACCGAGCATGAGAAGTTCCTTAAACCAGTTAAATCTAAATGGTAAAATAAAGCATGCCATCATGATACAGAGCATAAGTCATGGAAAGGCTCAAAATTAGAACTCATTTTTGATGACATTTTCCAATAGGGACGCTTCTTTGGAATTTATATCGGCAATGATGTTTTTTTTAGGTCTTGGATGGTGGCTGGACTATCAACGTACACTTTGCTTTTCAAAAATCCCCATAAAAAGTAATCTAATGTCGTTAAACCGTATAATCTTGCGACGCGAAATTAAACGATTTTCGAAGAACTTTTGCAATTCATCGATATTCACGATCTTCAATCGAAGACGACTCCATAGCGATAAAAGGCAAACATTCAACTAACAAAATGACATGAAATGTCAAAGAACAAACATGGCGTCCTTGCAAAATTATTTTTTATTTTCCTGCGTCTCATTTGGAAACCCGTTATAAATGATTACGAGGTTGAAATTTAAAATTTAGAAATGCCCTTAAATAAATTGGACAAATATCATGTGATTCATCTTAAATCATTGACTCATTTAAATTGAAAATTGTTTAGAAACTATCAAATCATCAGCAAGAAAGAAATTCCATCCTAAATTTATGTAGAAAGTTCAATGAAATTTTCTGTTTCCTAGGTGATCAGCTTACCGCAACAGATATAACTTTTAACAATATAGATTGTATGAATCTACGGAAAAGGAAATCAATAAACAAATATCTGAGATGTTACAATAGAAAACGATATAATCGGCCCAAGCAACAGTCCTTGGAACTTTCCATTAATGGTAGTCCCTAAAAAATTAAATACTGAGCAAAAAAGTGGAGAATCGTGGTCGATTTCTGCAAATTGAATGATGCTCCACTTCGTAATGTTTCAGAGATTCGACCCATCTTGACAAATCTAAATATTTTACCACGATTAATCTTGCTAATGGGTATCATTAAACAATTGTAGATCCCAAAGAAAATGAAAAGACAGCATTCAACAGGTATTTAGGATATTTCCAATTTAAACGACTGCCTTTTGAAATTTTAGAGCGCACCAGTGACTTTCCAAAGATTAATGAACAATGTCCTAAGTCGACTAAATGGAATGAAGTGTCCATGGATGTTTAACAAATCCTCCAGTTTTGCAGCACCTCAATTTTATTAAAAACCGACGCGAGTGAATTAACGATAAGTACCATTCTCTCCCGAAAGGAAAATGAGGTTGACTTACCATTAGTGTATTACTAAAGATACATATTAAACCGAAATTGATCTGAATGAAAACGTCCGAGATAAATTCAACATGTAAGCGGTGGCTTGACTGAAAGTTATCTGAAAGTAGTCTGAGTTCGGTCAACTTAAATTTGGTTGGTTCAGTCAATTTGTGTGATATGTAAACTTTAATTTAGTTGACAGATTTTTCATACTATTAAAAAGGCAAAGGAAATAAATTCCAATGGATAGTACTATCTGTGGCAACAAATCGTAAGTTGTGATTGGCGCATAGAACTTATATATTGGGCCCATCATAATCGATAAACTCTTTAATTACTGGTTCTCAGGAATATTGAGTGTCCGAAATAAAGTTCTATGAAACCAACCAACCATGATGTCCGCTATCCACGAAAGTCTTTTTAAGACCATCCGTATGCTGTGATTGGTGCTATCGGCGCATTTATATATGGCTCATTTTAGGTGATACAGATTTTAATTAACGGTTCTCGAGGACCGTGCGTGTTTGGTATAAATTATTGGTATACGGTGTAAGGTGTTAATGATCTAGTTTGTAACTCCACAAACTCCACCAGGTAGTTAGCTTAAAATAACACAAATGAATCAAAATTTATCAGAAAATATCTCATATCAAAAATTAAATTATTCTCCAATGTCGCCTAAACATATAATTCCCTTAACTCTGCAACTACTTCCATAATCGGGACGCCGTCCGTTATCTGAAGATAACGAAGGATGGACCACGGCCAACAAAAATGATAGAGGGACAGATCCAATAATACCTAACATCAAATGCAAACAAATGGAGATAAATGATTACCGGTTTGCGCAACCTGCAGTGCCTTTATCTACTCGATTTCAAAGTTTGCCCGCCCGAGGTAGTCGAAGAACCGCCCAAACCCAAAAAAATAATTGCTCTACCAATATTTTTGAGAGGTGTAGAAACAATCAATCCTTTAACTGTCTTGTTAAAGAAACTGGCTGAAGACAACTTTGATTTAAAAATAATTAGAACTAACCAGATAATCCAATAAAAAGATGCCGAGATGTACCCATTGGTGATTAGAGCCCTAACGGAGCGAAACACCGAATCCCATTCATTCCAACAGAAAGTGAACAAAACCTACCAGGTGGTCATAGTGAGTTAAATAACCTGGGCCACGATGTTGTTAATATCTAAAACATAAGGCAAAGTGGTATGAAAAAGCCACTTCCATTCTTTAAGGTTGACCTTCAAAAGCCACATGTCAAGCGTGATGTGTGGTTCAATGCACTACTTGTCAAAGATACGAACATACCAAATGTAAAGGTGAATATCTCACAAATCAATGTGAAAAGAAAAATGGGGGTACAGAGTTGAAATGCGTGCTCTGTTGTGATAGCCATCCAGCCAACTATAAATGTTGCAGTGTGTATAAAGAAGTTTAAACTCGCTGATTTCCCTCTCTTAAAGAAAAAATCAGAGTTTAAAATGGGATTTCATTTTGCTCTTCGCTCTTCATTTTTGTTCAAGAGCGATAATAAAAACTATTAAAAAGCTCTTTATAAAGAGCGATATTGTAAAAAAAAATATCGCTCTGAAGAACTGGAGCATTATTTTTATTATAAGGCTCTTGCTCTACCACAATTGCGTTTGTGTTATCATATTTTCGCTCTTTGTTATTGCGCTATATTGAGAAAATAAATGCAGAGCGCATGAAAAAAATCGTCATTATTATATTGCTCTTGCTCTTGTTATTACGGCAAACGGTTACATTCAAAACCTTCTAAATTTCTTTAGAAAGCCAGATTGTTTTATTAACGAACAGATGCACGGGCATTGGCAATGGAATTCTAAAATGATTTTTGGGTAAAGTTCTGGAATATGGCCAACTAGGATGGAACTTGGCTATTCCTTAACTGATTGTGATACAATGTGACATGTGCGTTGGAATTAAGATTCTAAAATGATTTTTAGATGATGTTTTAAAATATGGCCAACTAGGATGGAACTTGGCTATGCCTTAACCGATTTTAGTGAAATTTGTCATGTGCGTTGGAAATGGGATTCTAAAATGATTTTTAGGTGAAGTTCTGGAATATGGCCAATTGAGATGGAACTTGGCTATTCCTTAACTATTTTAGTGAAATTATAACGCGCGATGGAAAGGGGATTCTACAATGATGTTTAGGTGAAATTCGGGAATATGGCCAACTATGATGTAACTTGGCTATTCCTTAACCGATTTTAGTGAAATTTGACTCGCGCGATGGAAATCTGATTCTAAATTGATTTTTAGGTGAAGTTCTGGAATATGGCCAATTAGAATGGAACTTGGGTATTCCTTAACTGATTGTGATACAATGTGACATGTGCGTTGGAATTAAGGTTCTGTAACGAAATGAAATTGAGTTGCGGCTCAACATGCTTATTTATTTTAGGTTTAAACCACAACCCTGAATTCACATCAGTTAACAGAATATCCATGTCATTTTAAGAGTCTCGGGGCGGTCATTTTGCTGGCTAAAGCTCAGGGAAGGGCGTGGATTTTCCCGAGACATGACGTGGATCGAGTTGGACCGCAGGATAGGGAGAAGACTGGGTAGGAAGCAACAATTTATTTAGTTTTTTTTTTCTCTCTTCACTCACCTATCTGAAGGGTATACTTACCTTGAACTCATCCTCGAAAACATAACTCACACAGTCATTTCAAACCGAAAGGAGGCAAAAACTGAAAACAAAGCGAAATTCAAAAGACAAGGTCGTACAATTCATTAAGAACCAAAATTTATTAAAAAAAAAAAATCATAAGAAATTATAAACAAAATATTTTTAACAATATCCCACAAATAATCGATTCCAATAATCAAATAAAAAAAAAATTAATAAATACGTAATCCGAAATCAAGCGATAAACAATATTGAAATAAACTATGATACTAAAATACGCACCCTGGACCCTAGCTAGCTATTCTTAAATATAAATTTATACAAACCAAACCGAAAAAAAAATTTAGATAAATAAAAGTTAATAATTAGAACTTGTAATTATTAAAGTTAGATTCATTTAGTTAAAATAAAATTGATACAATAAGAAAGAAAAAGAATTATGGATGAATTTTAAAATTATAATACATAATAATAAATAAAAATTACTTGTTAATGTCCACGTTGATGGTTGGTTATGCTGCATGTTGATTGTTGAAAACCAGGCATGTGGTTAACACACATAGTTTACTTTGGAGGGAAGCACTGCACTAACCACGCGTAACCTTTAAATGTCTTTTACGCTGGATTTACGAAACATAAATTATATTTTTTTGTGTGGTGTATGCTTCGATATGAAAATTTACGAGCACTCAAACACAAGATATTATCATTTTTAGTACATACTTATATTTGAATCATTTATGACTCGTATATCACCAATAATTGTGATATTTATTTATAACCAATTTTACCGTGTCATAATATAGTTTTTTTTTTCTGCACTTGTGTCTATTAAGCACTATTAACTCACGCACTTAACTTAATGTGATACTCTTCACGTTTAATTTAGGTATTATTATTCTTGTAAAATGTTTAAGGTACGTACTACTTATTTCGTAATTAGCCGTATTTTTGGGCTTAATTTATTAACACATGTTTTAGCTTTCACCATTTCATTCACGGGTTATAAAATTGCAAAACGAACTCCACACTTATAGAAAAAAATTCTTTAGTCTTAACAATAAAATGTTTATGGCTTATTTTTTTGCGCCAAACGAGCACTGTTATTTTCAAGCGTTAATGTTTTAAACGTTCTTCAAATGTACCAAAACAGTTTTTTTTTTTTAATAATGCAATCACAAATAAATTTAAACCACTGCACATTAGTACTTTTCGATACACAATTTTTCAATTTAACAAACTACTATACTACTGTACATAATACTTAATAATTAATTTAATCTAGTTATCATGAAAATTAAATTCTAAACTTATTTCTTTTTTTTTTTTAATTTTTTAGTATCTGTTTACTTTAATACCCGAACGCTGACTGACTTTTCTTTTAAAAAAAAATTATCATCCGACCAAAATTTCAGTTTTATGGCCCCCGTCATAAAAAAAAACGGACAAACCAGTCCAAAATTTCGCGCTAATTTTGCCCCCTTTCTTATTTGTTTCTGGTGCTTTCGACACATTATTGCAGTTAAAAAAAACTCAACTCAAACCCTTGATTGGAACGGCGAAAGGAAAAAAAACATTTGACGTCCCATTGCATTCGTCGTTACAGTTCTAAAATGATTTTTAGATGATGTTTTAAAATATGGCCAACTAGGATGGAACTTGGCTATGCCTTAACCGATTTGAGTGAAATTTGACATCAAAATGGGATTCTAAAATGATTTTTAGAAGAGTTTCTGAAATATGAAAAATTTAGATGGAACTTAGCTATTATACAATTATATATATGTGTTGGAAGTGGGATTCTAAAATAGGTTTTAGATAAACTTCTGGAATATGGCAAGATAGAATGGAACTTACAGATTATTTCTCCACCGATTTTCTATCTGCTTCGCTGCAAATAAACCTCGACAGCTGCATGGATACTTGGCTATTCCTTAACCGATTGTGATGCAATTCAATATATGCTTTGGAAGTGGGATTCTAAAATAGTTTTTAGATAAAGTTATGGAATATGGCCAACAGCAGATAAACCTCGACAGCTGCATGGATTACGTAAACTGCCAAAGACAATAGCTTTTTAGGTTACTCATATTGATATATTTAAATATATCAATATGAGTAACCTAAAATAATAATAATTATTATACTTCTGCCGTAACCTGTTTAGATTACTCATATTGATATATTTATTATATATCTGGCGGGAAATTTAGTCGCAATAAACGGAAAATAAGAAAAATGGGGTGACAGCACGCTAATGTTAGTGAAGGATCGCGGAATTGGGAAAATCATTTTAAAATCTCATTTCCAACGAACATGTCAAAAATTATGTCGGTTAAGAAATAGCCAAGTTCCATCCTAATTGGCCATATAGGCCATATTACAGAACTTCATCTAAAAATCAATGTAGAATCCCGTTTTCATCACGCATGTCAAATTTCACTAAAACCTGTTAAGGAAGAGCCAAGTTCCATTACAATTAGCCATATTCCAGAACTTTATCCAAAAATCATTTTAGAATCCAATTTCCAACGCAAATGTCAAATTTCTCTAACATCGGTTAAGGAATAGCCAAGATCCATCACAATTGGCCATATTCCAGAACTTTATCCAAAAATCAGTTTAGAATCCCATTTTCAACGCACATGTTAAAGTTCACTAAAATCGGTTGAGGAATAGCGAAGTTTCATCCTAGTTGGTCATATTCCAGAACTTCATCTAAAAATTATTTTAAAATCCCACTTCTCTGGCGCATGTTGAGTTTCCCTAAAATCGGTTAAGGAATAGCCAAGTTCCATCCTAGTTGGCCATATTCCAGAACTTCATCTAAAAATCATTTTAGAATCCTACTTCTCTCGCGCATGTTGAATTTCCCTAAAATCGGTTAAGGAATAGCCAAGTTCCATCCTAATTGGCCATATTCCAGACGTTCATCTAAAAATCATTGTAGAATCCCGTTTTCACTACGCATGTCAAATTTCACTAAGATCGGTTAAGGAATATCCAAGTTCCATCACAATTGGCCATATTCCAGAACTTCATCCAAAAATCATTTTATAATTCCATTTCTATTGCGCATGTCAAATTTCTCTAAAATCTGTTAAGGAATAACCAAGTTCCATCCTAGTTGGCCATATTCCAGAAATTTATCTAAATATCGTTTATCGAACTTTCTTTATTTAATGATATTCAAAGAGCAATTCTTGTGTTACAAAAAATTTTGCTTCCTAATGTATTGGGAAGGTTGGGAGCGATATTTTTATGTTTTACGCTTTCTGTTTTAAGAGCAAAATTAAAAATAAAAATTTAAATCACTTTGAAAGAGCGAAATAATTTTTTTTTGTGTTTACCATTAGAGGGTAAGAGCGTAAAAGCAAACTGAAAAAAAATTTTATTGGGAGCAAGAGCGAAATTTTTTATAAAGAGCTCTAAAAAAGCGATAAATTTAAACTCTGGAAAAAATAGTGGAAAAGTAGCAGCTCTCTACAAAACAGAATCAATCTTATCAGTTAGTTACTTGGATAACATATGCGCAGAAACTCAAAGATTCAATTAAAGGTCAAACGTCGGAAGGAAATCGTACCAAAGAAATCAAATCAACGAACAATTCAAAAAATCATGAAGAACTGCCCGAGCAGTCTTCTACACAACGGTTGTTTTTTTTCACTGGAGGCACATCCTTTAGAAGGATTTGCTCGCTTTAGCAACTACTGTAGTAATAGAACATTGGCTAGGTTGTATAGCCATTTCGACCATATACTGCCCACCAAAACATGCAATAAAAATGGAACAATTTGATCATTTATTTAGTTTTGGGGTGAATATAATTCAAAACTCTAACAGTGGGCAACAAGGTTGGTGACAACGAGAGGACGAGAATTATTAAAATCAATTCAAAAAAATAATCTTCATCATGTATCGACCAGTAAACCTACATATTGACCAAGTGATAGGAGGAAGATCCCAGACGTCATATATTTCTGCGTCGCTAAGGGAATAGCATATATGTAATTATATTAAAGTGAAGCCATGCTTGAACCTCTCATCGGACCACTCGCCTGTCTTAATCAACTTGTGATCAAAGATAGTGACTACATAGAAATAACCAATGTTAAGCAACAATAAAACTGACTGGAAGTACTTCAGATATAAAGTAATAGAGAATCTAAACTCAAACAGCAGGTGAAAGGCGTAAAGTGATTTAGAACAAGCAGTGGAACATCTCAATAAATGTATTCAGTCGGCAGCTTGGAAGCCCACACCACTACAAAATGTTGTCAAGAAAATGATTATGGAGAAAGAAAATTAAGACAGCAATAACAACGATATCAACTAGCGGGAGATAAACGTAAATTAAATAAAGCCGTTAAACAGTTAAAAGAACTGCTTCTCAATGAAAAAAAACAATCAATTAAAGAATATTTATCACGACTCTCACCAACAGAAAACACAGATTATTACTATGGAAGGCGATTAAGAAGCTGAAAAAACCACAGTAGCATATTCCGCCGATACGTAAAAGTGACGGTCACTGTATGAGCGATAAATAATGAAGAAAAGGCTGAAGTATTTATATACCATTTTGAAAGGGTCAACCATATTCGTCAGAAAGTATGGACGCAAAGAATAACAAGATTTAAAACTACTTGGGAGCACCATTGGAAATGAATCATACTATTAGAAAGTTTCCTATGTTAGAAGTAAGAATTGTGATAGAGAGAGAGTTTAATCCTTAAAAGGTGCCTGGATTATCAGTTTGGGTTTAGGCCAGAGCACTAAACAATAGAACAAATACACAGAATAGTTCAAATAATTGAAGAAGCCTTGCTTGGGTCGATATTATCACTGTTGATACACTGACTGTTTGGCAGAAGAATATTATTAGTATTGAAGCATGGATGAGAAAATGGCGAGGTATATGTCCACCAATACAAATGAATTTCTCAAATGACTAACATGGCGTAAATATATAGGGGCAAAAAGATAGCAATTGGGAATGAAACTGATAAAAAGTATTAGCTGATAGGCCGAAAATGCAGTTTATCGATTGAAAATAAACTACACTACTCTGTAAAATGGTAATTAAAGCTATCTAGACATACGTTATAGCTCTGTGGGAACGGCTAGCAACTCGAACTTGTACATTCTTCAGCGGTTCTAGTCTAAATTCCTATGAATCGTAGTAGATGCATCATCGTTCTTATCAAACGATATAATTCACAGAGATCTACAGGTCTCAACAATACGGGAAGAAATTAGGCGTTCCAGCGTCAGGTATTACTCAAGATTGATATTTCATTCAAAAGATCTGGCGAACAAGCTTCTCACTACAGCAACGAGGGAAATAGTGAAACGTCACCAAATTTTTGATTTACCAAAATGTCTTAAAATCGCTGGTTATATTAATGTGTACTAATCGTAATGTACGTGATATTTTATCAATGGATAAAAATACTCCGATCATGGTAATGTAAAAAGGCAAAAAATTTATTGAATGTCAAAAAAGGAAAATAGTTTTTCGCAAATAGAATACTATTCACTATACAGTGGGAAAAATCAAAGTCTTCTCATCATTAACTCATCTTAATAAATTTTTCAATATCTTGTCGTGATTCTATCTCTTTCAATTCAATCAACGATAAAATCTATATTTACATAAATTTTCAGTATGCGACACCCGTCAAAATATAGCAACATCCGTGATAGACGAATACAAATATCCCCTAAACAAACTTTCACCATCACAGTTATAGATAGATAGTTTTGATCAAAATTCAATTTTCAGTTTGAATTTTCAAATTTTTTTTTTTTATACTCGTATATACAGGTAGGTTTTTCTGTATTATACCTATGTATGTAAATATTTTAATAATTCCCCAGTTTTAAAATAATTCAATAAAATAGAAAATAAAAAAGTTTGCATATTTTATATTTATGAATAAAAAAGATATTTATCTGAACTTATGTATATACCATAGGAATCAATAATCTTGGAAACGAATTTAAAAAAAAACCTAATTGAAATTTTGCAGAATAAAAATACTAAGAAACTATTCTCAGATTTACAATTCCATCTCACAATATTGTTTTAACGGAGCAAAAACACTATCTTACATTTTTTGCGCACTTATTTTTTTATCACCTCACATAAATTTATTATTCATTTGGATAAACAAGAATAAATTATTCTGCCCAGACATTATAATATTTAAAAGTCAAATATGTATATTGTTATTTTTACTGGAGAAAGACAAATAATACAAGAAAAAAAAAAAAAAAAATTCGAGTTTTGAAAAGATCAATGAATTTTGCGAAATAGAGTGCGAATATAGAGATGAACGGGAAATGCTTTTAATTTATTTACCATAAAGAAAATAAACAATATCTAATTGGTTTTCCGTTTATTATTATTATTTGTAGGGTCCATTTGATGCGAAATGATTTGACTCATACATACATATCTCTAAACACAAGAAAATTTATATTAAAATAGTGTATGCACATACGTGTTTGATGACATAAAATAATAAAAATAGAATTTTTTCAATAGTATATCACTACTCCTAGTATAATTCGTTCTATCTACATGGTACATACGATGAAAATTGGATTAAATATTTTTATCGCCACCTGTGCAAAGCTCTATACATATATAGTGTAAAGCACCTTAAAAAAAAGGATTTATTTTCAAAAAGAACAACTTAGTGTCACCCTATTTCAAATAAATTAATATATATTTTGATAAAAATTGTAATCCAATATTTATCGCAATCAACGGAACACAGACCGCAGCAATACAACATTTTGACAACCAATTTTCCACAAAGATTTTCATCATTTTACATACTTTCTAGTGTACAATTAAATTGCAAAAAAGTGACGAAGTAAATATGGAAGAATAAAAATAAAATAATAACGTTAATAATAATCGGATTAAATCTGACATTTATCTGATTTGGTTTTCTGTTACACTTGTCTTTTTTAAAATTGAAAACTGATTGGGAAACAAATCAATTTGGGTTTATATTCGTTGGGTGTGTGTGTGTGTGTGGATATGAAAATTGAAATTACACACTTTATTTCACATTTCTTCGGTAACAATCCACTTATCACTTTTTTTTGGTTTTTTTTATTGTTGGTTCTGGTGAAATTTAAGAACTGTGTTACACTACAGGAGGAGCATAAAATATATACAAATATATAGCAATAGATAAAATATATAAATATACGGTTTTTAAATTTTGTTGAAAAAGCGGAAAAACGTGATTTGGAAATTTTAATATTTTACCTTCGACATGGAAAGGAATTTGTTAAAAAAAAATCTTTACAACAACAAAATGAAATGAAAGCTGATTTGATTAAAATATTAAATTTTGTGCTTAGGTTAGAATATTTATATAATGATTCGCAATCAATAAAATTTATCCAAACTGGAGCTTAACCTATCCTATGTGCTGTAACCAAGAACCATATTAATGTTTAGCATTTTAGTCCCAACATTTTAATAAAATGTTAATGGGATTAGTTTATACAGACATTGCAAGGAGATATTTTTAAGTTATCTTCCAACTGCAACTATTAGAATTACTAGTGGGTTACCCCGCGGATCCTCCGCGCCCAATCTTTAAACTGATGATTTTATCCACCAACCATTGAACCGCTCGCTATCTTCTCAGCTACATGCTACTTGTAGAAATTCGATAGTTTCAGTTTTTGGCTGTATAGTGATGCCTCTACCGCTCACTTGAAGAACCCAGTTCCAATCGACAGTCTTAGTTCAGTCGCCCGTTTATAATATTCATATACCATAGGTTTTTTATTTAAAGTTGTTCATTGCGCCTAAATGTAATCCAACACTTCTACAATTTAGTTGAAAGCAAAATGGACTCCTCTTAAAACAAATCATCGAAAAAAAAAATGAAAATGTTTGGTTAGTATTGCATTTAATGCTGAATTCATATAAAATCAATTGCTCACTGGTGTATATGATAGATATGGTCTTATTGTTATTCGTTGCCTAAGTTAAGCAAACAGGGAACTGATTTCGTATAAAATAGAAATGTATCGTCAGATTATTGACTTTAAACAAAGATATCCTTGGATTAAAATTGTGGCTTACCTTAAATTCACCTCTTAGCTTTCCCCGACAAATAGCCTAATACTGTACAGAATAGACTAATATTGTATCCCTGTGTAGTCCCTGAGTCATACGGAAATTACTGGTTGATTCGTTACTCTGATTTTGGCTGTACAGTATTTCCCAAGTGTTGGCGTCATTCTTCCGTTGTGGCCCTCCCAGTTTCAACCCCGCAGTCTTATCGAAGCCGTCTTTTTATCGATTATTGTTCACCTAGCATATACACTCCTGGACAAAATTAATGCATATTTTTTTTTTTTTTTGTAATAAAAAAAACCCCGGTGTTCAATTTTAATACCACTAGTGTCAAATGATAGCACATTTAAATTTTTATCAGAAACCACCTTGAATAAAGTCTACTGCAAGCCAATCAATTAACATTTTCAAAAATGCTTAATCAAGAGTGCATTGTGTTTGAAATCCAACGCAACGATCGGCTTTTGTTCCATTGCATATCAATTATTTGTAAATGCAGTACCGTTAGTTCTTGTAAATATGTTCTAAAGCAAACACCTAAAATAACATCCATTGTAGTATGGTACCCTTTCGTGAGCTGGATGCGGTTAAAGTCGTCAAGTTGTATCAGGAAGATTATACTCAAGTACAAATCGCACGAAAATTAGGAGTGAACCAGTCTTTGGTTTCACGAATACTTAAGCGATATCGTGAGACCGGAGAGTATAAAAGAAAGCCCGGACAAGGACGTAAAAGGTGCACAACCGAGCATGACGACCGATTTTTAAAAATTAATTCGTTATATGATCGAAAGCGTACATCTTCCTCCGTACTTCTACTCAACTAAAAAATGGGTTACTTAGTGCGCACCAAGTGAATGTTAGTGCCAGCACAATTAGACGAATATTAAAAAAAGCTTAGATTCGCTGTAAAACGGCCCGTAAAAGTTCCACGGCTTCTTCCCCGCCACAAATCCAGCCGTTTAGAATTTGCTCTTACTCATGCAAATTGGGGAACTGATCAATGGGCCACTGTTCTCTTTTCAGATGAGACCATAATCCAATTATGGAAACCAGATGAACGTAATCTTGTATACAGAAGACCTGGAGAACGCGGCGCACCGTGTAACATGGTGTAAACCTTATGCTTTGGTGGAGGTTTAATAATGTTTTGGGGTGGAATCAGTTGGGAGGGCCGTACGGAGCTGGTGGAGATTGGTTTGAGGATGAATTCAGACTGGTATGTTCGGAACATTCTTGACGATCACGTTTTCTGGTTATGGCAGTTTTGTGTTAATGCATGATAACGCTCTAGTCCACCTAGCTGCAACGGTACGACAATATCTCCAAGGTATCGGCATTCGTACACTTAAGTGGCCACCACTACGTACACTTAAGAGTCCCGATCTTAATCAGATTCATCATCATTCTAAAACGCCGCATTAGAGCTAGAAATCCCGTACCAGATTCGTTAGCAGAGCTGAAAGTTGCAGCTGAAGAAGAGAAGAACCTCATCCCGCAAGAAATGATACAAAGCCTTCTACGTAGTATGCCCAGAAGGATGCGGAAGCTATAATAAGTGCACGGGGAAGAAATACTCATTACTAAATTAATCAAACTGAATTCGAATAAAGCTAATTTTAATGTTTAGAAACCGCTTTTGAAAATTTAAAAAAAAATAGTTCGACACATTTTAACATTTTGCAATGAAAAATAGCCGAATATTTCCATAATACCACATTTGTGCCATTTTTGAGAAAAATATAAATTTGGGATCATTTGATACAAATTCCACTGAAATTGACCAGAGGAATTTTTTTTATTACAAAAAAAAAAAAACAAATATGGGTTAATTTTGTCCAGGAGTGTAGGTAAGCACAAAATAAACACAAATTATTTAAAAAAAAATTATTGAGTGCCGAATAGAATACCTATATAAATAGTGTACTACTGGTATACTATTAGTTAAAAGTACCAAATAGTATACCATGGAATACTACTTTGTTTTCAACAGAACATTTTTTTTTGTAGTAGATAACTCGATTAGCAATAGTTGTACTGCTTTCACCAAAAATATAAAAAAATTACAACAACAATCTTACTAGATAGACCAAAAAATAGTTTAGCTAACCCAAAAAAAATTAGTGGTTAAACAAATCTTAACCAAATTTTTAGTTTCAGTACCTGCCACAAGAGTCGAATTAACAAGACAATACACGAAAACAAATTAGACCAAAATTTGGTTAGTTTTTGCTTTTGCTTTGACCAGCCGTTAGCCAAAATACCTAACTCATTTTGGTTGAAAGCAATACACGTAATAATTAATAAAATAAATTTTATATAGTTTTGTGCAACCATTTTTAAACATTGAACTGTAACTTTTCGAATTTGGTAATATGAAAAACATAAATAATTCGGCTGTCAAAATTACGAGTCAAATCAAAATGTTACGATTTTGCCTTGTCAATTAAGGTTCGTATCACTGGATTGTGAATAATACAAAATAAATTTAATTTATCACCAACGAATTTATGTATTTCACACAAAAATTATTACAACACAGTTTATTAATAAAAATTCACAAAATCTCTTTATATAAATTATTCTCAAATTTTACTGTACACTTATAATTTTTATTTCGCACAATTTTACTATTCACTTTTACTTTGTATTTCCACAAAAACACTTTTTGAATCACTTTTTAATTCCTTTTTAATCTTTACTCTATCGCTTACCAAATACTAATAATACGTTCGCCTTTTTATACTAACTTGATCAACAAGTTATCGGAATAACCACCGTGTGGCGCTGCCACCGTTACGATTTGAGTTTTTTTTTTTGTTAAGTTGGTACATCTGTTTTTGATATTCCCTCTAAATCTTAGCGTCATAGCTTGACATTTGCAAAAGTTACGTAGTCAAGAGTACATCTACTCTGTGTGTGTTGGCGATTTTTCCATTATTTCCTCTCGGCTGCTGAAACGCGTTCCTTGTAATGGTTTTTTAACTCGATTGAACAGAAAGAAGTCACAGGGAGCCAAATCAGGTGAATTCGGTGGCTGTTGGATGGAACAAAAGACACGGTGGTTATTCCGAGAACTTGTTGATCAAGGTAGTATACACAAACCAAACTTCTAGAAAGCTCATGATTTTTCTAGTTAGAATAACGTAGATCAATTTTATCATGGAAAATTCCATTTTAGTGCAGCTAAACATTGAGCTATTCATTTAACTTCTTCTATTACACACTAGGTGTCACCGTCACAAAAATATATTGTGATGGTGACACCTAGTGTGTAATAAAATAAGTTAAAATTAATAGCTCAATGTTTAACTGTACTAAAATGAAATTTTCCATGATAAAAACTGTTCTAAATGTTTCTAGACTATTCTAACTGGAAAAGTAATGAGCTTTCTAGAAGTTTGGTTTGTGTATATTAAAAGGCGAACGAAGTCGAATGGGATTAGTAATATTTGGTAAGCGATAGTGTAAAGATTAAAAGGAATTAAGAAGTGATTTAAAAATTGTTTTAGTGTAAAATAAAAAGTAAAAGTGATCAGTATAATTAGAGAATAATTTATATAAAGTGATTTTGTGAATTTTTATTGATAAACTGTGTTGTAATAAATTTTGTGAAATAAATAAATTCGTTGGTGATAAATTAAATTGATTTTGTATTATTCACAATTCAGTGATACGAACCTTAATTGACAAGGCAAAAACGTAACAATATGTATGTGTAGTGAAAACTATGCCGCCAAAACAGAAAAGGAAACTACTTGTGGGTCGAGCGAAACATGTTGAGTCGCTTAATTCTTTGGAAAAACTTATCGGATATCAAATCAACGTTATCAAATAATGAAATCAAAAAAGAGGTCACAGCAAAAGCCAGCCTTTCCTAAAATAGAAACAATGGTAATTGAGTGATTTATTATGAAAAGCAAAGGGAAAAGAAATTGGTGGTCAACTACAACATTTGTAGTACGGAAGGCATAAAAATTTGCAAAAATATTAGAATTCCCTTTGCAACAAATAATTTCTCGTGTAGCAATAAATGGATCAGAGGAGTTTACCATAGAAATAAGATTACATCAAGGAAAATAACTGATTAGAGTCAACAAGACAATTCTCCGGGAAAAGAAATTCGCAATAAAATGCAAAATTTTATTACAGCATTGAACCAAAAAACGATAAACATACTGAAACGGTTACGTGCTATTTTGACATGACATACGGTCAAACACCTCATTTTAAATTAGATGTGTTCCATACTAAAAATCGTTTTTCTATGGTATTGTGTATTTTCGAAGCTGGCATGATGACCTGAACACAAATTATTTTAAAAATGAATTACAAAAAATTCCAAAGGTACACCTAAAAATATCCATCAAATGGATACAGAATTGTTCCAAAGCACAATGCGACATTTTTAGGCGAGAATGTGCCGTGCTCATCGTGGACTTCTTTGGATATCACCTAAAAGCCGAAATTACCGAAAATTTTAAAAAATTGGGCAATTCAGAAAGATGATAGTTCCACCAAAAACGGCACAATTTCTGCAACTATTAGATATTTAAATCAATTACCCATTCAAAATGCTTTGCGATCAGCTTTGCGGAATAAGTGGCTTACAGAAGGACCCTAAAAGTTTTAAAGTTATCAAAACTTAGTGGATTTTACAGCAGCAGCATTTGTGAACCAAAAACCTTAGCACGCTGCTTACGGTCGATACCACTTTTCTGGTTGCTCAATGGGCATTATGGTCGAAACTGCTATTACGACTGAATGCAAGCGTTCGAGTTGTCCATTTCCTCTTGGGACACCTGTTCTAATCAACGTATGACTTGTTCTCTTCCTGTAACATAATCTGTCACGAAACATTTTGAATTCCCAAATACAGCCTTTTGATTTTCTAGGTTTTGGATGCCTTCTTCTGTAAATCCACACGAAATTGGCGAATCCATCTATAACAGAGAAAATAAATTTGTAATTTTTTGCAGTACTAGTCAACGGACCACCTAGGTGGTCTAAATGGTAATAGTGGAACGGAGACTTATCTTTTGGCAGGGGTGTAGAAACCCCTGCTGCTTTCCAGATTTACGAGCAGCGAGTATTATTATATACAGTTGTTTCGAACTGTCGAACTGTCACTTTTCGTACATTCGGGGAATCTAATATTCCCTCCGAGATGATAGAGAATCTCGGTCATCTTTTTCGTCCCAAAATGACCAATACGGTGGATTCTTGTGATAATTTCATCTTGTAGCGTTTTGAGAACGCAGGTCAGCTGATTGAATATTCCTCTATTGGTCGAAAAGTTTTTGTATGGCCCATTCCAGCAGGCTCTTGATTAATTGAAGTTTCTCATCTTTCTTTTGTAACTCTTCGATCTGGTTCAAAATTTCATCTTCGATAAAGAATGTTGCCGGGTACATGCTAAGTGAATCGATGTGTGCTGCGATGATTGCCAATACTTCTAATTCATATGAACTGGAGCTCTCATCGGCAGGTTCGGCCTTCTTGCTAAAGTAATAAATTGGATGAAAATTATCTTCTTGACCCTTTTGCAATAAAATAGCTCCATAACCATGTTTGGAGGCATCTGTGTGTAACTCCGTTTGAGCGTGGGGCCTGAAAATACTTAGGATAGGAGAACTAATTAATAATTCTCTAAGGGCAATAAATGCATTTTTTGTGGTATTCCCCACTCAAATTTTCCATTCTTCCTCGAAAGATCGGTTAGGAGTCCGCTAAACCCCAAAAAACGAAACGCTTGAAAGCTGGCATACCTCAAGTGAAACGCTATTTATTATCTCCGTATCTCCTTGTACATACATATATTGAAGATAGACTTCCCTCTCAAAAATATTTCTTCCCCAAAATTCATCAGTGAATTACCCCTAAGGATTAAAATTCAAGTACAAAACACCCTGTGTAACTTATCCACAATTTAAAACATTCGATTAATTTAACCATTGGAACTTATTCTTTATTTTTAAAGGAAAAACTTGGCCGCAACAAAATTTATGACCTCATTGAAAGTCCGTAAAAAGTATCATTTTTGCACACACCAGATGGTCAATAAATTCTTCCAAATTTTTATTTTGTTGTTCTAGTTTTTCATATAAAAAAGAAGGGCGTAACCACCCTTTTTCTTACATAAGCAATAAGAAAAAAAATCAGATGGGAGAGGAGATTCACATGTCACGTAGGCATAAAAATAGTATGTAAAAGGAGTTTATTAATACAATGAAACTCCTTAGAGCCGCAACCCAAGGGACCGCGAACATTATATGTCTTAAACAACTTTTATGACTTAGATAAATGTTTTTCGATTAATAATTCAGATACAGCTCAGATCAGATATTTATAAAAAAAGGAACCGTGTGTGTATATACATTATTTACTTACATATGTACATATGAATATTCTAAGTACCGAATTTGTACACAGTACTTAAATAATTATGTGTAAACTCTTTTCATTTTTGTAAAGAATTTTAAAATTTTGATTTAGGGAAGCATCTTTGCGCTATTCTCAATTCGAATAAATTTTATTTTAACGAGCATACTTTATCATACAAATCGTTCTACCCCATTTGTCGAGCAAGGTTCTCCATTATAGTTAAACCTTTGGCCGATTCATTTGACATCAAGGCAGTGGATACCATTGTTTACTAAATTCATAAGATTTACTATATGGAGTACCGTTTCCTAACATGACCAACAGTGATCGTTTTTTTTTTTTTTTATTTAAACGCCATATTTTTAAAGAAATATACCAAATAACGATTTTTTTTAAAATGGTAATTGCACCAAACAAAATTTTACATTTCATTTGTCATCCGGATTTATTATACAGATTTCATATAAATGTTAAAATCTCAGAGCAATAATAAAATAATATTGTTTGTATTTAAATAGAAAAAAAGTATGTCTTAATTTACTACAAAGGAAGGATATAAATTTATCCCTCTTGTCTTGTTGTTAGAGTATTATATATCCTTGTGTGATGCAAAAGGAGATTCATTACATTTTTTTTTTGTTTCGTTTGAGGATAACCTCTCCTATCTACATAAGTCTCTTATAAGTACAACATACAGATTTTTTGGTTTTGGAAAATGAAAATCAACAAATAGAGCATAATTTTAAATTTTTTAATAAATTTAAAATTTATATTTTCTTCTTTTCAATTTACGTAATTGATGAACATTTTTTATTTATTTATTTTGGTAACGTTTTTTTTTTGTATCTGTTGTTTGAAGACTTTGGAGCTTACAATAATATGACCAATAAAGTTTGTTTTAAGCAAATTAATTTTGTTTATGTATACGAAAATACAACGAACGGATTCACAAATACCTATCTATTTATATAGTACATATAAAAGTGAGTACTACTAGTGGTCAAATAGTAGTAAGACTTTTCCATTTGGTAACACCCTAACAGACATACAATTTCGTATCAATATTTTTAGTTTTTAATGCGCTTAATGCACCGTTTAACACTTTATTGGTTGTATGTGACTATTACGCTAAAAAGTTAACCCATATCATTCCGCAACCGCCCTTTTCGCTTGATTTAGCCACATATGACTTCCGGCTTTTCCCGAAACTAAAAACAAAACCCTCAGGCGACATCGTTTTCAAGAAAGTTTTGAAGGCCGTTCCGTAAATCGACTTTAACAACTGTTTCGAAGACTGGGAAAAACGGTGGCATAAGTGTATGCTTTCCGAAGGAGATTGCTTTGAAGAAGAAGAAATAAATTTGAAAGAATAATAAGCCGTTTGTATTTTATTTAAAAAGTCGTACTATTTTTGATCACAGTGTTATATTTGGTCCATGTATTTATGTAATAAATACCGATTTAAACAAAATTTTAAACACATATTGTTTAAGGCCTAAGGAAGGTCACTGTTAATTTCTCACTTATCTCATTCTTGTATGGTGATAATATGGTCCAAAGTTACTATTGCAGACTTTCTAAAACTTCACAGATTGAGCTGATTTGTAGATATTTTGTGAAAAATCAAAAATAAATCTATAACGGTTATTTTGCAGAAATGTATTGAACTGATAGGAGACAATGTTGCATAATAAAACAGTTTTTCGTTTTTCAGGTTAGAAACTTTTCACGCAGCCTGGGCTCCTATCAAGATATCCGCGGCGAAACTATTTCGATGTGTTGTATATGTATATGTTTGTCAGTATACGATATTATTTTGAGACTTGTTTTTATTTTCAGTTTTGGTTTTATTATATTTTCGAAACAAATATTTATTTGTGGAACCTAACTTATTCAAATAAGTATCTTGGCGAGGTGACTTATTTTCTACCTCTTTCTTACAAAAAAAAAATTTTAATTGTTTGTAATTTTCTGTGTGAAAATGTATCTAAGGTACACATACAAAATTCAAATTTGCTTTTGGCTGAAATATCAAATAAGCCACCTCGACAGGATACCTATTTGAATAAGTTAGGTTCCACAAATAAGTATTCGTTTCGAAAATAGCCTAAGCTCATTTTTGAACCATTTTTTTGAATAAAAATTTATCATTTCTCAATCGAACTAACGCAAAACACAACAAACAGTAATAAATCAATCGGAAAATTGTGCGCCTTATATTTGTTGGCGGTATTTTTCTCTCTGAATAGGTGGCAAAAAATTATCTTGTTTCATGGTCCCAAATTCACGATATCGTGTAAAATTGTTTGGTGATAGAAATCATTGTGTGGGCCCCTGTATAATGGAATAATGGAATGGTTCAATGATGGTATGACGGTGTGGTGGTATCAAGGGTATAGAGGTAAGACGGTATGATGCTTTAATGTTATTATGGTATGATGTATTGTAGTAAGTTGTTATATTATGATCTAAGTTTCTAAAAGTTTCGTTTCATTATAATTAAAGAAACTAATTACTTTAATAACTTCATTGGTAACACAACTAAAATAATTTTAAGTATTCAATGGGCTTCTGGAGGATAAATGTCTGCAGCTCAGACTTAAATCGCAACAACAAATCAATATCTCTTATCTGCTGTGGTGACTGTAGTTAGGAATAATTTTACCCTGACATAAAATACAAAAAAATAGTGAACATGAAATAAATAAAAAATAGTGAACCATAACCGTAACCGGAAAGATATTTTCATTCGGTTTATGTTGTTTCGGTTTTTAATTTTGATGGTTTAAACATTTTCTTTGGAGATATTTTAGCGCTTACTCAGCTCGTTACTTGGGCCGCTAGCTTACGAATGTGTATAACTACATAAAATAAAACTTCATCATTTGAATGAAAAACTGCCCATCTGATATAATAATGACCAAATCTGACTGTGCTTAGAAAATTCTTATAGATTTAGGAACAATTTACTACTTAACAACCAGGTTTAAATACAACAACTTAACAATTTACTACTTAACAACCCGGTTTCGAACCGGGGTATTACTTATCCTAAAGTTTTTTGAGAAACCAGGAATGTAACCGCAAACCGGAATGAAATCAATTTCGCTTTCAATTTCTCCATAGATATATTCGTCGCCAGCGCCGATTACATTCAGATAAGGACAAATCCCTTTTGTATCCTTTCCCTATCGGGAGCGTATAAAAATGATTACAACAGACATGGAATAATGTTCAAAAAAAATGTGTACAAAAGTACTAAAAAATTCGACAAAAAACGGTAAGAAAACAAACCGATGATTTTCAACAACCGACACAATTCAAAAACTGAAATTTCTTATTTGCAGTTACCTATCTATCACCCGCTAAAAAAAAGCAGAACGAGTTTTCCACAACTTGATCCGTTAATGATTGGTAAATCAAATTGTGTAAAATGCATTCTACTTTTTTAACGGGCGGTAAAGTCTGTGACATAGATAATTGCAAACAAATTTTTTTTGAGTTGTACCGGTTTTCTAGAATACCTTCGCAACGTTTAAAAGTAATCAAAAACACATACAGATAGATGGTGTTTAAGAAAACTGGCATAACTCAAAAAATGAATAACATTTGATTTGCAATTGCCTGTATGCCATCTACTTTTTCGCCCACTAAAGAAGCAGAATGAATTTTCTTCAAGTTGATTTGTAGCGGCCGATCTAAAGTGTAAATTAAATATTTATCGCGCTACGAATTAATGATAGCAATAATAAAATTTGTGAAACAATAAATTTGTTGAAATTGTCATTTGACTAAAACTTAGTCCTATTCAAAAAGTTGTCTAAAAGTATTTTATCTACATCCAATTTTACTAAAGACAATTCGCCTACTTTAAACTGAGCATTATTTTTCTAACAAGCGACGGGAACTCTACGACCAGAGGGCTCATATTCTTGAAATTAACCGAAAAAAGTCGCCGGTGACTTTGGTATGAAACAATTTAGATTTTCGACAGAAATGACGTATTTCACTAGAAAGTCACGGGTGACATTTTTGATCGAATTTTAAGAATAGGGGTCTTGGGCCCCGATTTTAAGCGGTTTTTTGCAATAACTAATTAATTTGTTAATCGATCGACACCATGTGGGTTTATTCGATTCATATTAAGAAGTTCTACAACTTTTTGAGAGAAAAACTGTATTTTGCCAAATTTTGAAAATGACACGGAATTTTTCCGATTTTTTACGTATTTTAGCTAGCTGCCTATAATTTCTGGATTTCAAAATCTAATTTGATTGGACTATTAGCTATTATTACGTTGACTACACCTTTTATATACTTGGTGTTTCTAACACAACTACTTATTTAAAAAATTTTATACTGTCGTTTCGTTTTACCACATCGCTCGCGCGAACAATAAATTTGGCGCGGTTTTTTTTTATTTATACATATATTTTGTTTTTTGGATACAAAAAGGAATAAAATTTGAAAATTGCGTTCGGGTCATCGACTATTAAGGTCGATTTATTTTTTTAATAGAAATTAACAAAATGGTAGTGCTTAAATAATAAAATACTTGGTGTTTCTAACACAAGTATTTATTTAAATATTTTTATACTGTCGTTTCGTTTTGCCACACCGCGCGCGCGAACAATAAATTTGGCGCGGTTTTTTTTTATATATGCATATATTTTGTTTTTTGGATACAAAAAGGAATAAAATTTGAAAATTGCGTTCGGGTCATCGACTATTAAGGTCGATTTATTTTTTTAATAGAAATTAACAAAATGGTGGTGCTTAAATAATAAAATACTTGGTGTTTCTAACACAAGTATTTATTTAAATATTTTTATACTGTCGTTTCGTTTTGCCACACCGCGCGCGCGAACAATAAATTTGGCGCGGTTTTTTTTTATATAAGCATATATTTTGTTTTTTGGATACAAAAAGGAATAAAATTTGAAAATTGCGTTCGGGTCATCGACTATTAAGGTCGATTTATTTTTTTAATAGAAATTAACAAAATGGTAGTGCTTAAATAATAAAATACTTGGTGTTTCTAACACAAGTATTTATTTAAATATTTTTATACTGTCGTTTCGTTTTGCCACACCGCGCGCGCGAACAATAAATTTGGCGCGGTTTTTTTTTATATATGCATATATTTTGTTTTTTGGATACAAAAAGGAATAAAATTTGAAAATTGCGTTCGGGTCATCGACTATTAAGGTCGATTTATTTTTTTAATAGAAATTAACAAAATGGTGGTGCTTAAATAATAAAATACTTGGTGTTTCTAACACAAGTATTTATTTAAATATTTTTATACTGTCGTTTCGTTTTGCCACACCGCGCGCGCGAACAATAAATTTGGCGCGGTTTTTTTTTATATAAGCATATATTTTGTTTTTTGGATACAAAAAGGAATAAAATTTGAAAATTGCGTTCGGGTCATCGACTATTAAGGTCGATTAATTTTTTTAATAGAAATTAACAAAATGGTGGTGCTTAAATAATAAATTTCTTTAAATAATAAAATTTGTGAAACAATAAATTTGTTAAAATAATAAATTTGGTTAGAGAATAAAATTTGTGAAATAATAAAATTAATTTTGTGAATAATAAAATTTGAACACTTATTGAAAATTAAAATATAGTTTTATTCATACTATAGATTTACTTGTGAGTTGTGAATCAAATTGTGAAAATTCATTCCGGTTTTTAGCGGGCGGGAAAATGGGTGACAGGTATGTAATTGTATTGAAAAAAATTAATTTTTTGAGTTGCAGGTTTTCTCAAACACCTTCGAGACGATCAAAAGTGTAAAACTTAAAAAATGACTCATAAAGTGTTAAAAAAACAACAACAAAAATATTATATTTGACGTGTCATACTTTTATTTTCTGTTTAATAAAATAAGTATTCTGAGCTCTATTGTTGAAATTGTCATTTGACTAAAACTTCGTCCTATTCAAAAAGTTGTCTAAAAGTATTTTATCTACATCCAATTTTACTAAAGACAATTCGCCTACTTTAAACTGAGGATTATTTTTCTAACAAGTGACGGGAACTCAACGACCAGAGGGTCCATATTCTTGAAATTCACCGAAAAAAGTCGCCGGTGACTTTGGTATGAAACAATTTAGATTTTCGACTGAAATGACGTATTTCACTAGAAAGTCACGGGCGACATTTTTGATCGAATTTTAAGAATAGGAGTCTTGGGCCCCGATTTTAAGCGGTTTTTTTGCAATAACTAATTAATTTGTTAATCGATCGACACCATGTGGGTTTATTCGATTCATATTAAGAAGTTCTATAACTTTTTGAGAGAAACACTGTATTTGGCCAAATTTTGAAAATGACACGGAATTTTTTCGATTTTTTACGTATTTTAGCTAGCTGCCTGTAATTTCTGGATGTCAAAATCTAATTTGATTGGACTATTAGCGATTATTACGTTTACTACACCTTTCGTATACTTGGTGTTTCTAACACAAGTATTTATTTAAATATTTTTATACTGTCGTTTCGTTTTACCACACCGCGCGCGCGAACAATAAATTTGGCGCGGTTTTTTTTTTATTTATACATATATTTTGTTTTTTGGATACAAAAAGGAATAAAATTTGAAAATTGCGTTCGGGTCATCGACTATTAAGGTCGATTTATTTTTTTAATAGAAATTAACAAAATGGTGGTGCTTAAATAATAAAATACTTGGTGTTTCTAACACAAGTATTTATTTAAATATTTTTATACTGTCGTTTCGTTTTGCCACACCGCGCGCGCGAACAATAAATTTGGCGCGGTTTTTTTTTTTTATATATGCATATATTTTGTTTTTTGGATACAAAAAGGAATAAAATTTGAAAATTGCGTTCGGGTCATCGACTATTAAGGTCGATTTATTTTTTTAATAGAAATTAACAAAATGGTGGTGCTTAAATAATAAAATACTTGGTGTTTCTAACACAAGTATTAATTTAAATATTTTTATACTGCCGTTTCGTTTTGCCACACCGCGCGCGCGAACAATAAATTTGGCGCGGTTTTTTTTTATACATATATTTTGTTTTTTGGATACAAAAAGGAATAAAATTTGAAAATTGCGTTCGGGTCATCGACTATTAAGGTCGATTAATTTTTTTAATAGAAATTAACAAAATGGTGGTAAATAATAAATTTCTTTAAATAATAAAATTTGTGAAACAATAAATTTGTTAAAATAATAAATTTGGTTAGAGAATAAAATTTGTGAATTAATAAAATTAATTTTGTGAATAATAAATTTTGAACAGTTATTGAAAATTAAAATATAGTTTTAAAATTCATACTATAGATTTACTTGTGAGTTGTGAATCAAATTGTGAAAATTCATTCCGGTTTTTAGCGGGCGGGAAAATGGGTGACAGGTATGTAATTGTATTGAAAAAAATTAATTTTTTGAGTTGCCGGTTTTCTCAAACACCTTCGAGACGATCAAAAGTGTAAAACTTAAAAAATGACTCATAAAGTGTTAAAAAAACAACAACAAAAATATTATATTTGACGTGTCATACTTTTATTTTCTGTTTAATAAAATAAGTATTCTGAGCTCTATTGTTGAAATTGTCATTTGACTAAAACTTAGTCCTATTCAAAAAGTTGTCTAAAAGTATTTTATCTACATCCAATTTTGCTAAAGGCAATTCGCCTACTTTAAACTGAGGATTATTTTTCTAACAAGCGACGGGAACTCAACGATCAGAGGGCTAATATTCTTGAAATTCACCGGAAAAAGTCGCCGGTGACTTTGGTATGAAACAATTTGATTTTCGACTGAAATGACGTATTTCACTATAAAGTCACGGGCGACATTTTTGATCGAATTTTAAGAATAGGGGTCTTGGGCCCCGATTTTAAGCGGTTTTTTTTGCAATAACTAATTAATTTGTTAATTGATCGACACCATGTGGGCTTATTCGATTCATATTAAGAAGTTTTACAACTTTTTGAGAGAAAAACTGTATTTGGCCAAATTTTGAAAATGACACGGAATTTTTCCGATTTTTTACGTATTTTAGCTAGCTGCCTGTAATTTCTGGATGTCAAAATGTAATTTGATTGGACTATTAGCGATTATTACGTTAAATAACTTAGAGTAATCCCAATTAATTAAAGTATACTGCACCATCGCGCCATATTTTTTAAGCTGTAGGTTTGTACAGCCATTATCATTTATCATCTATTGCTTTACGAGTATGCTCGCATATTCAGAGCAAAGTACACCGCTGTGAAGTATTTCACACAAAGTGTTGCCAATCAAATTAACGAAAAGTGTAAGTGTACTGAAAAAGTGTATAGGCTTACATAAAACAGGGTAAATAACCAGCAGAACCAGGTATGGAGCGATTATTGCTTATAGTGAACAGGTCAATTTTTCCGAAGCAATTTTTGTTATTTAGATAAAATGAGTTGGGCAGGTTCGACAAATTTTTGAAAATTTTGAAAATTATGAAATTTGTTCAAATTGCTGATACACTAGGGCCATTTTTCAAACTCTCAGAGATGTTACCAGGTGTGGGTCTCTATTTTATCTTATTTAAGTTAAAAATGATTTTGCTTACACTACACCTAAGACCATTTCCCATAATCTCAAGCCTGGGCCTATATTTCCATAAATAAAAAATATCAATCTTTCCGAAACGATTTTTCTTATTAAGATAAAAAATGTTGGATATTTTTGGACACATTTTTGAAAATTGCGAAAAATGGCTATACCTGTTTAAATTGCTGCTAATCAATGGCTATTCTCCATAATCTCACAAGAGAACTTATTGAACTGTCAAATTCCAAAAATTATGAAACCTATTCTGAGTTGTACTACTCAGTGAGACATTAGCGAAAGCATTTTTTTATCGGCAAGCAAATCTTTTTTAGGGGTAAAACCATCCCTTAATTTGCGAAAAAACATCCCTAAAAAACAAAGATGCAACCCTCATAATCTAATTTCCGATGGATTACTTGTAGTTTTTATGAGGAATAATTAACAATTTGTTTTATTAAAAAAAGTGGAGTAGAAGCCGACATATACCGAAAAAAGCGTTTGTTGAAGTTAATTAAGGGGTGGTTTTATCCCCTTTGTTGCCGATAAAAAATGGTTTCGTTAATAACCGTTTTTACTTGAGAAAAATGCAATAGGGGTTTTGTCGGATTTATGTTGGATCAATTTTTACCAAAAAAAAAACAACCGCAACAATTATTTTTGATTTATTATTTTTTTATGAGCTGGTAGCGCAAATAATTTATTTGTCAAATAAGTAACTACATAATGCATACTACAAACTTTGTTTGTTGAAACAAAATACTTAAAATACGAAATTAAAACAAAAAATTTCTCAAAAAACTCTTTTAACTTGAAAAGTTGCTTTACATTAAATCGGAAATTTCACGTATTTATCAGAGTGGCAACATTTGAAAATAAAAATATAATACAGCGGCGTCTCTCGCTAATTACCAAAAATTAAAAAATGGAATAAGATTTAAATAATCCCAAACAAAATGTTTGTATATTTAGTCCCTTAATCCTTGTGTCTATACCCGGCCACCCGTGTGGCCATTTCGATTTAAGACGCTCATAACTTTTGCAATTTCAGAGTTAGACTATCCCTACTCCTTGACATCCAAGAACTACTTATTTTTTATTGATCTTTGAATAAAAATTATTGCTGTACAGAATTATTCGTGTACATATATTATTACCCCTGTAGTCTACACCCGGCCACCCGGGTGGCCAAATAAAAAAAAAACGCTGAATATGATATTTGTTAATATTTTATTGCCCAGCTTACATTATATTTAATAAATTTGACAAGATTAAGTCAATAGTAACATTTCATCACAGAAAAAATTAAAAAGTATCACATAAATAATTCAGTTGGGTATAAAAAATATTTAAAATATAAAGTTCAATTTGGTAAAGATTTACACAAAATTATAAAACTAGTAACACTTAGAACATTTTATTTGAGTGTTCGTGTGTTCAACACACACTGGTCTTCTATAGACTCTACAAGATTTCCGGGTATTTCGTCGTTTTTTGGGATCTGAAGATAAACAAATCCAGCATTTTCCAATTTGAGGTATTCGGCCATCGCTGTCGCGTGACACATTAGATATTTCAGACGTTGGCAGTTCCTGGTTTGGTATTGGTGCATAAAGCGGTTTGCCAAGTATGTATTCTATCCCTGAGCGTGAGTTAAAATTTTTACATACATTTGGTATAGTTGATCGATCTAACACATGCGATAGAGCTAATATTTCAAAATAATGAATGTTTTCGTTTTGTCTCCAATCACTGTATCCGTATAATGTTGAGTAGATAATAATAATACACTTCTATTTTTTTTTGGGGACATACGAACAAAGGGTAACATTATCACCGCTGAATCCAAATATTGAAGAATAGATTTCACTGGATCTGAATGGCAACATTTCTTTTGGAATACAGGGTTTATTTTTTTTAAGGTCCTGACTATTGATAAGTCCCAAGAGATCAACAAACGAGCAAGCGGCAGTTTGCAAAAAAATTGTCCGTTACTATATTTCTCCCGGTCCTTTACAACCCGTTCTCCTTGATTGGTTTCCCTGCCTGATAGTTGCTTACTCATATAGATCTGCCCCGTTATTGGATAAGAGTTAGCAGCATCGCAAACACACCAAACTTTGATCCCATATTTTGTCGGTTTGAGCGGCATATATTGGGTGAATCTTGTTCGTCCTACACAAAAACATTTTTTTAAGTATTTGTAAAATATAATTACGAATGTCTTGATAAATACTTCGATATGGAAACAATTTTTCTTCCGCTACGACGCATTCAGATGGTGTATAATTTTTTCCGCAAATTTTCCTTCAAAAGTTCGAATATTTCACTTCTGGCAGCAGCTTTGTCGGTCTGTAATCGGAATTGCCGCGTATTCTGATTGTCGAAGCGTAGAAATCGGGATATTTCCCAAAATCGGTTTAATCCTATGCTCGCGCGATATAAAGGATTCGATGTAGTCGCCCATAACATCTTCGTATGTTCACTATTTGATTGATGAACACCAGAATTTATGGGAATAGCTAGGTAGGCATTAAATTCCTTTTCGGTCAATAATTTCCACTTTTTCGGTGGTTAACCTGGATTTATAAAAGTGTGTTGCATAAACTTCATTGGCCTTCCTGTTTGTTTGTCTGATGATTATTTCACACATGACGTACGAAAATATACACTTGAAAAATATACACTCGATTTTGTCTCCATATCGATCCATCTTTCTTTTTTTGAAAAGGCGAATTAATTCTATTGTCACTAACAGTTTCATCTTCTTCTTCAACTTCACTATCGCTGAAAATCTCTTCGTCAGACACTTCAATTCGAACTTCAAGATCTTCGTATATGTCCTCTATGTCTGAATCTTCCGCTTTTCTATCCGCTGCTGCAGGAAGTCACTCATCTTCTGAGCTGTCGCCAACGAAATCAAGCACTTTTTCGTCTTCGTCACATTCCTCTAATAAATGATTTAAATATGCTTGTTGATCTTCGTACGACAAACTATGGAAATAAATGTGTATGTAATTTGTAAAAAACCGAACTAATCATTGCTAAATATTAGATCTTACCGTCTAAATTCAGCATTTGAAATTTCTCTGTGATCCGCCATTTTATCACACACACACACAAATGTATATATTTATTTCCAAAAAAAACTTCCTCCGCAAACAACCTTTCCATTTGAATACCAATAACTCTAATTTCCGCAACTCACCTAAGCGATTTTTTTCTATTTCTCTTTTACTAGTATTATCAGGGAATCCCCCATTTATTATTTTGTTTCCTTTTTCTGACGTTAAAAATACTGTACTAAAATAAATAAAGGCAATAACACACAGGCAAATACAAAATACATTACCCATTTCGATTTTAACGAGAAAATACAGGTGGCCACCCGGGTGGCCGGGTAAAGACTAGTGTACATTTTTTTGGGTATAGACACAAGGGTTAAGTAAATACCCTAATTGTCTCACAGAGTACTACAACTTTAGAATAGTTTTTACAATTTTTTGAATTTGACGGTTCAAAAGGCCCTTGTCGGAGATGTTAAGGTATGTTGTGGATGTTTTCATAAAGTGCATAGGCCAAGCTTTCCGAAATTTGTTATTAAGATAAAAATTGTTGGTATGTTCGACAAATTTTTCAAAGTCGTGAAAATGACTTAAAATGCTGAAAACTGATGCTGCGCTAAGGTCATTTCTGATAATCTCAGAGATGCAGCAGGGTATTGTGGGTCTCTATGTCCATAAAGTTGACTGGTTAATCCCTTCGAAACAATTTTTGTTATTAAGATGTTTTTATGCTGATAACCCTTTGAAATAAGGATAATTTCACCACGAATTTGAAATTTATTGATTCTTCAAAACATGTAGAATCCGTTAATTCTGTTACTTGTGAATGCAAACAAAATGATAGATCGAGTTGAAAATGGGAATGGCGGCTAACAAAAAATATTCTGTTTTCGAAATTTATAATAACAGCGTCATCTATGTGCCAATGAAAGAAACTTTTGTACCCTTCTAGTACTTACACTAACTACAAATTACAGGTCTTTCACCGCAAAAATTTTCTTGGGTCCATAAAATGCTTCCTGATGAACATAAAAGCTTTTCATTTTAACATTAAAATTTGATTACGCTATTCTTTAAATGAAAACTTTAAATTAAATATAATCCAAAAATAAAGTCTTAATTTAAGGCATTTTGGAAAATTTTGGAAGGTCTGAATTTCAAAAGGTATCCTTTTTCACAATTTTCAAAAGTTTGTCGACAAGAGTTTGTCGAAGTCCAAACCTTGAGCTGTTCACTTTACAAAAATATAGGCCCTTACCTGGTACTGCAGGTTATTTACACTTTTTTTTATGTATTTTCGTTTATTGGAAACATGAAAATCCATCATTTTATAAACTATTTATTCTTGATTGACATTATACAGCTCAAAATATAAAAGACGATTATTTTTTCTATCTTCCATTTATTAAAGAAAACAAAGAATTATTCAATTGAGTTTTTTCTTTCCCCTCTTGACATCTTGTTAGGTAAGAGTGTAGATTGCACACTAGTATTAAAACTAAAAATAAACTAATTCAGATCAATACAGTTCAAGCGAATAGCTATAAGTGCACAATAGATGTAATTTAACGATGTTTGCACAATGCATAGTGTATTATACGAATACCACAGTAAATATACCACAGTATAATAGTATAATAAAACAATCGATTTATTGATTAAAAAAATAGTTACAAACAATAATTTGATTTTTATACTTAGAAATAGTATTTGAACTTCTAACAAAACTATTTATTGCAAACACGCAATAGTTGGTTTTGGGTTAATACAAACACATACATACAAAATGCATGAATAGATTACGAATTTATTTAATTGTTTTTTGTTATAGTTTAATTGAATTCTTGATTAATTTCATATCGATTTAACACAAAATTTAATTAAAAAACAAAAAATACAATAAAACGTAATGTAATTAAATCAAATTAATGAATATAAATGAAATTCATCTTGTTTCGTATTTTTGTATTTGTACAACATGCGTACGAAATATTCAACCATAGTTCGCGGATTTATGTAAATTTGTTTCATTAAAAAAAAATTAAAGAAAGTGTATAAAAGAGAATCATTCTGACAACCGCACATTATGACGATAATCATCATCATCATCCGTCGTTGGTTATATATTTGAACGCACATATAATAATTTTATTTCAATTGGCAATCACAATTTATAGTTTCTTATAAATCAACGTTTTAATTGCAGTTGTAATTCTTTCGTTCGTTTTTTTCTTTTTTTTTTGCCTTTCAGTTCGTTATATTTACTTTGATGTTTAAATTTTATGTATAAGTACGCTCTCGTTTGATATGCAAGAAGATATATTATTTCTTGCAATGCAAAATGAAAATGCGCTTAACCAACTAAAACACATGAATTCTAATTGACTAGAACATATTTATGGATGGGAAATAATATTGTTGTTGCTGTTTTAGTTTGTCGGTGCTTTAATGCATTGCCAAATCAATTATGTTGATTTATTGAAAAATTCAAATTCAGATATTTATTGTGAAAATTCATGAGAAAATTGAATTTTTAATATGTCACAGAATGAAAAGCTTAATTTAAAATGATTTTATTCGATTATTCTAATTTACATTTTGATTTTACTTTGCATTTTAAAATGTAACCTTTTAATGCCTCTATTTCATAAACGAAGCCTTAAAAGCCAAATTGTTTCGTCTGCGCCATAAACATTTAATTAAGTGCTCCTTGAGTGATACTTGGAACAGGTATCTCTAATTTCTTCCCGTACTGTTGGTACCTGTAGTCAAAACAGTACCGAGAATTATTAATTTAAAATGCCCGCGCTAAAGGGATTTAAATTTTGTTTTTTCTAGATTGGTAGGACTGTCTTTCATTATGAAGCCAACTTTGAGCGAGATCTTAGTGTTTTGCGTTATATTATAGTCGCTCCCCAAAGAATTATACAAATTATCAAATTGTTCTATTAGTTATAGGACTTCTTTTAGGCCAACCTTCTTTTGTCACAGTAATTGCTTGCAGGTTCTCCTTCTTACACTTTTCTATTGTATTGCGTTTAGTTATGTTTTTGATTAAAACTGCAGCGCCACCATGTGCTATTCCATCACGATGATTTGTGTCATCGATGGTGGATCGGGGCATTTTTACGAAACTTCTACCGGTGTTAGTTGTGTGGAAGGCTGCTCCGGCTGTTGTTCATGATTTTTCTTTCAATTTAATCTTTGATTTTCTGCGCATCCATTGCCCCAGTATTTCTGATTTGTAACGCGCTGTGACTTCCAATATTTATCTCTGAGTGGAGGAATCTGCGGTTTTGACTTTTTTGTAAACACTGTAGCCTCTACCTTTTCAGAGCACGCATTTGATGAGATGTTCACCTGTACATTTCACAGATCTGTGTCTGTGATTGCTATATTTTTTATTACTTCCTCATCTTTGATCAGCAGCTTTCTCGTACGCTTCGCCTCATGTTCCAAATAATACAATATTATTATACAATATTATTGTGGCCTAAGTCAATTAATTTACTTTTCGGATATTCTGTGTTAATTGATGGATCTAGGTTTCGTATGTTCACCTGGTAGGTTTTCTTCACTTTGTATTGCAACGAATGTAATTCGGTGTTTCGCTTCGCATCTTTTAACTAGATTTTAACCTGTTTAGTACCAATTATTTTTAAACCAAAGTTGCCCTGAACCAGTTCCTTTAAGAAGAGATTTGAAGAATTAATTGTGTAGCGTGTGGTGGTCATTTATCTTCATTTGTTTTCGGTTAGTGTAAGGTGATGGATGACTGGTGGTTCTACCTCTTTGTTAGGCGTGGTCCATCCTTCGTTATCTACAGACATGAGGAACGCTCGACTTTTAGGTTGTTCCGATTGAGGCAGTATAGTTGCAGTATGAATGGAATAATAAGTTTGGCCGACTAAGAAGAATAATATTTTGGTTATTGAGATGACATGGTTTCTGTTGATTTTAGATTCATTGATGATAGATATTTAACAAAACACGAAAAAAAAAAAAAAATTGACGTGACAACGTGACACGACGAATTCAACGTGACTCTATGTTCAGAAACGTGACACGAATTTTTGCCCTTGGTCATGAGCAATTACTCATCAACTGGAAACATTACCTTTAATTTAAATACATGATTGCTTAGGTTGGTCGTAATCAGGCGGCTATACGATAAATCGGACATTACTATGTGTAACGACTTAAGATCTTGTAACGTGCCACACACACTATAGCGGTAGTTGGTAGACAAAAGTAAAAAAAACACAAATTGGGCGCCAGTCTACCGGCACGTAATTTTCCCGGACTAAGCTCGATGAGCAGGTGGACTCGGGAGGGGTTACTTGCAGTGATAACCTACCGCTTAGAATGACCACGCTTTAATTTGAGTTGGGTCAAACGAAATGGGGGAAAAAAAAGGAGCAAAATTGCGACCACAAAACTAAATAAATGAATAAATAATAATAACAAAAACAAAAAAAGGAAGGAAGTGAAGGATGACTCACCGTTTTCCGCTTGGTTCTTGTGTATTTCCTTTCTGATTGCTCCTCCAGTTACCACGGCACCATCAACTCGTTCTTCACCCAGCTCCTGCTTTCGTTTATTATATTATCTTTTTTTAGCGTTATTTTCGCTAACTGTTTTCACTTTTGGTTCTTTTGTTTATTTTTATTTTATTTTAATTTTCCACTATGGCCTCTTTTACCTTTTTTTTTTGTATTTTTACGTTTTTTTTCTGTTTTAACAAATGGCCGTTTCACTTTTTTTTTTTATATTGCACTGATCACACACTGCCAACAATTACGCCCCGCACAAACGAACAAATAAAAAAACACAGTTTAACGGGGTTTAGGTAAATTCATCAAGCATTTGTATATTGCACCAAGTTTTTATTATTTTTTTTTAGATTTTGTTAAGTACATTAAAAAAATGAAATCTCACTCACACAAGGAGTTTATTAATTTATACAACACAAACAAAATGTGAGCCAACAAACATAATCTCTTATTATTTTATACTACTAACATTATTTTCTAATTGGCAAAACTTAAAACAATTACTGGGCGAGTATGGCCAATACATTTAACGCCATAACTCGCTTAATTTACCAAAAAAAAAACAAAAAAATAGAAATTATATATTTTTTTTAGGTCCTTATCTCGACCTCACCGGGTATATACATTTTATAGGGAAGGGCTTAAATGATAATAACGTTTCTTACCCAACCAAAACAATCGCTGATTGATTCCCAGCTGGCACCCTCTCCCACTCTGCTCTTAGCCTCGTACCCTATCGTACGGAACGCTACAATCTAAGTCATTATCACCTTCCACTGTTCAATCACTTTTTATTAGCACTAGACTTTTGAACTTATTAATTCAGATTTTAGTAACAAGCAGTTTGTGTTAACTTTTGAGTCTATTCGAGTCTAAAATACAGTGTAAGAGAAACCTGCCAAACAGATTTTCTCAAAAACGGGACCGAACATTGTTTTTTTCGGTGTTTTTGTATTGTTTGTGTTTTATTTGTTTAAATTGCTCGAATTGTCCACAGCGACCATCCGTCCAAACTGAAGCACTAAGTAAAGAATTATATCAGACAATTCTGACGTTCCTCACATATAATGTTGTGATCTGAATAAACAAAAGCAAAAAAAAAAGTTTTTGATATTCCTTTTGAAAAAAACTGGCTGGAAATATGACTATAACGTACCTTTTTATCAAAATGTGGCTCGCTTACCACCATATTCGGCAAGGTGCAAAGAATACAAAATGTGCACCCTTGAATTGGCACCCTTTGCTGCTTTTATCGGAAACGTCCTACTTGGCCACATCGATTTGGCTTTTGTATTGGAAACATAGATCCATAAATGCTCCAAGCAGGACATTGGGAAATCACCGGTTTTGGGCGCTAGAACATAATTCCACCAATTATGGCGATAACAACCCAATCAATAGATTAGCAAAATCGTTCAATAACGTAGAGGATCAATTCCATTTTAATCTATCAAAAAACACTTTCAAAAAAAATTAGAAATCCTCCAAAATATAACCCGTGATATATCCTGGTAAGGACTGCGCCTGCTCAAAACAACGGAAAATTTGTATAAAATGTGCGCTTTGCGGCAAAAATTGTGTCGTTCGAGGAGATGGACTTAATTTTTTTTTTAATGTAATAAATTGATTGCACCGTAAATTTTTTTTTACAATAAAATAAATTTGAATGTTTACTGTTCAATTGTTTCACAACGAATCAATCTAAATCAAAAATATATTTTAAAAGCTGCATTCTGTAAACAAAATACAATAAGTCTAAATTCTAAGATATATGTAAGCTCGAATCTAACTAAAATTTTTCCGCTTCAAATAATCGCTTCCTATAAAACATATTAAGCCATAAATATACTATTAAATTTAAATCAATATTTAAGTACGCGTTCACCTGTAATTCTGAACATCATATTAGTAGTATTAACATCAGTTATAAACGCCATTAACTGTTTTAACATGTATTCCTAAACTTCCGTATCTACCATCTCGTTCAAATCGGGATTAGCAGTCAACATCTAACAGGTTGGAACTTTGTTTCGCGGAATGTTGAACCGTCCTCCGAACATCCGTGCACGAATCGATCCGGCATTTCATTAATGTTCTCTCAATTCGCTCTCTCGACTGTAGCGCCTTTTTTCATATAATGGAAATTTAAAGTCACTTACAAATTAAAATAAGAAAACTAATTTTAATGAAAAATTCTTAAGGAAAATTAATAAAGAAATCAACCGTTCGCAAATGACTTTGACAGGAGGACTTACCATTCAATTTACTCACATGTAAATGCAGATTTGACAAAAGTTGCACTTTGTTGGCTAATTTTCACAAATTGACTAAAAAACTTACGCGGAAAATTTGTAAAAATCACCGTGATTATTTATAGTCTGGGATATAGCTGAAAAACATAACTTAAATTTCTTGCTATTTGTTGGCTTTCATTTTGGCAGAAACGTCAATTCAAATATGCGAACGTTGGTGCGAGAATTTTAAGATATTTTGTTGAAACTTAAGAAAATGTCAATGAATGACGATTCAACAAGCTTTAAGTACGAGTAGGGCTAGATTTACTGAGAGCTGTCAGAAGTTTTTACTGTGTCTTACGTCATTTTCTCAAAGTTCTTATCTGCCTGATTCAGATCACCTGAATAAAAAAATATGACTGCAAGATAATTTCCGCATTTCAATTTTTCTCGGAATTTGAATTAAAATCAATATTCTCAAATCCTTTCTTTAGCTAAAAGTTTAGATTTAAAACTAATGAATGTAAAAATGATACTGCAAGACAGATCTTACGGTGATTTGATCTCGAAAGTTTTGAATATGTGCAGTGCGATTTAGTAAGTTTCAGTCATGCAATAAGAATTGCCCGTTCTTTAGCTATAACATTGTAGCATAATTTGTATATTCAGGAAACCATAAAACAGACATAAAATCCCAACTTCCTTACATCTTGCTTGTCTGGCAGGGCTAAATGACTGTAAATTGCTTTGCAGCATAGTTTTTATATTCATGAGATAATCTAAACTTTTAGCTGAAGATTGATTTTAAGGCGTATTTCACGACAGAAACTCACCATATCACGAATTGCACTTCAGTCGTTCTACTGGCTATTATGACATATCGCAATGTATAAAATTAAGACTTCCATAAACCTTTCTTGGTTGGCCAAGTTAAATAACTATGGGAATTATCTTGCAGACATATTGTTGTAATCAGGAGGTTTGCTTCGAAAGTTGTAAGCCGATAAAAGTTTTGAAAGTGTCTATTTCAAGGCATACTGCATAGCTGAGATCACTAGTGTTCTTTAATTTCTGGCATTTTTGAGTGGTACCTATTATTGCGTGTGGAATTATCTTTTTCTAAATTTTCACAATTTTTACCAATAAATCTCCCTCTTCTTAATAAATCTCCCTCATTTTATGCTGACGCATACAATGTCTTCCAGACATTAGATAAAACAATTGCGTCAATAGAATAATTTATTCTCCATAAAAAATTCACTGTCTCCAAACATTTATTTGCCTCAACTAAGTTCTTTCGTATATTCGGCCCTTATGTACGGGTTTCATTAGGTAGGGGAGTGAACTCTATATCGTTTTTTTTTTTTTGTTAGATCATTTTGATAATTCTGCTTTCCTCTAATTAAACCCGAAAATAAGCTGCAAACCGGCAGACGGTTCGATGGCAGACTGACAGAGATACGAACCGACAAACGTATAAACAGACTGATAATCATACATATGAATTTACTTACAAATAAACCTACAGAAACACATACAGGACTTCGAAAACTCTATTTTGGAAATTTGGAAATTTTTATGATTAGCTATTCTTATTATGAAAACGAAATAAAAAGGTTGACACGAAATGGTGTATTGCAATACAAGTGTGGGCACCTTTGCAAAACTACTATTGAAATTTGAGCACAAGCGACAGCGAGGGCTCCATAATCAAGGGAGTTTTACAATGTTCCTTCCGCAAATGTGTTTCATGTTATGTTTTCTACGAAATTTAAATATTATTGAGTGAGTTAAGGAATTATAGAAATTATGTTGCAATAGTATTGCAACACGATTTCAGGCAAAGCTTTTTTTTCTGTCTTATTTTAAACAAATATCGTAGAAAAAATTCTTTACTAAACAATTTATAGAATTTTAGTATGAACGAATATGTCCAACCTGCGGGTCTTATTCCGGAACATAAGAAGGCTCTGCCAAGACAAAAGCGATTCACAAAAGGTAGAACCTTACAACTTTGAAGCGTATTTAACCATTTGTTATTGCACATCTATTCTCAGCCACCACAACAGAGAACCATACTGGACACCGATTTTGGTTGTAAATGAATTCGTTAAAGTTTCGTATTATATTTAAGAGTAATTATAGGGCATGGATAGATTAATCGAGACAATTAATCGATTAATCGAACATTTATTTTCTTGAACAAAGTGTGAACCGATTTAGTAAAATTTGACTTGTGCGTTGGAAATGGGATTCTACAACGAACTTGGCTATTACTTAACCGATATTAGCCATATTTAACATGTGCGTTGGAAATGGGGTTCTAAAATGATTTTTATATGAAGTTCTGGAGTATGGCCAATTATGGATGGAACTTGGCTATTTCTTCAGTTAAATCTAAACAGCTGCCTGGTTCACAGAAACTTTAACAGATAATAGCTCTAATGTTATTTTTTGTAAAGGTTTCTGTGAATCTGGTAGTTGTTGATTTTTCGCGTATTGACATATTTATTATACATCTGCTGAGAAATTTAATCACAATCAAAGAAAAAAAAAAAAAAGTAGGTGGACGGCATGCGCAGCATTAGTGAAACTCCTAATGGTAGTGTAGGGTCCCGGAATTAGAAAAAACTTTTTAGAATCTTATTTCCATAGTGTATGTCGAATTTCATCATAGTTAGTTAAGGAATAGCCAAGTTCTATCCTAATAGGCCATATTCCAGAACTTTATCTAAAAATCCGTTTAGATTCCCATTTTCAAGGTACATGTCAAATTTCATCATAAACAGTCAAGTTTCCTCCTATTTGGCCATATTCCAGAACTTTATCCAAAAACCATTCTAGGATCTCATTTCCAACGCATCTGTCGAATTTTATAATAATCGGTTAGAAAATAGCCAAATTACATCCTATTGATCCGAATGGCGTTTCCTTTTCTTCGATTATAAAGTGATGAAAGAAATCTATATATAAAATGATTGTACAAAATATTTCCTATACGGCTGCGCGCTTGTTTTGGCGAAGTTTCTGTTGTTGGACGTAAACTTGAGAAATGTCGGCCTTCGACGAACTGGCAAAAATCTGTGGCTACTGCTATTTATATAGAAATAAGGAGGTTGCTGACATCTAAGATGTGTCGCTTGTAGGACAACTCTAATACCGGCGTTTATTGTTACCGATGCTAAACTCAGTGATCAGGAAGCGTTCTTAATGTTTAATTTCTATCATTACCAAATAAAACAATTAAACTTGATGTTATTTAAATGTGTCTAAAATTTTGTTTGTTTTACTCTGCGCTTTGCATAAATTGGCCAAGTATGACATCTAATGTACTTAAATACTATAAGTGTAAATAAAAAAAAGACGGTATAGTTGAGCCCTAAACCATTTTTGAATAAAACAACATTTCCCGATAAGCATAGTTTTTCCCATATCGATTTAAACATGTTTTCAATTAAACTTTCACAGTTTAGTGCAGGCAAATCGTAAAATTTGATATGTGCGCAGAGGCTTTTCGTAAAAAATTTTGAAATAAAAAGTCGCAATAGCTTTTAGATTTTCCGGAAAAATGGAGGAATACTATATATTGGATAACAGAAGTTTAGTTTTTGAAACTTTAGGCAATAACCGAGTTATTTTCATTTATAACACAAAATCGACAAAAATGCAGTTAACTAGTTTCTCAAAGAAAGAAAAAAAGCACAGAATTGTTTCCTTTGCTCGCTTCGCTGCACGATTACTATTTTTGGCATTTACTGTATGAATTTGAAATAAATTATTATAAGAAGAGATTCTATTTCAAATTTAAATTTAATTTTTCTTCTGGTCCAGTCATTAAAGCTAAAAAAACAGCACTTTTCTGTTACCTTCCGTTGGCAACCTAGATAAAAGTCTATTAGGTGTTTTTTACGGTCGGCATTTGTCGCCTCGGAAATCCAAAAAAAGCTTTACACATAATAAGCCAATTTTTAAAATTTTTAAATTTATTTAATTTGGGAAAATACACCTATGTTAAAGATAGTGGTCCTATTGAAATATTAAAATTCCTGCGAATTTGATAGCGTTTCCGTCATATTGCTCATAATGCTACGGAAAGTACATTGTCAGAAATTGAATGTAGTAAACTTCGATTGAATGTAGAATTCACTTCAATTAAGATTTATAAATTGTAACACAATATTTTTCCTAAATTTAAATTTTTTAGAACAGGTCTTATAAAATGTTTTAAAATGAACTCTTAACTTTAAAGTACGAACAACATGCCTACAGAAGATATCTAGAATAGAGGTGTGAGAGTAACTATATCATTTTGAAGATCTAATCGAAAAATATATCGCATAACATTTCTCTCAAATTTTTGTTTTGATTTGTAAATCCCTCCCAGTTGGAAATGAAGTTTTTATCAAGAAAGAGAATCCGGGAATACCTACTAGTCAAAAATATTTCAGTCAAAAAACGAAAGGCGCTTCAATTAAAAAAATTTCCCGTATGAACTTTATTTCTAAAATTCCTTTAGAAAAGGAACTTTAGTAAAAAAAAAACGAATTTCGGTCAAAAAACTGTTTTTCTGAAATGGCTTTTGAGTATTTGGATTAAACAACTTTTTGAAAGGTGTTTCAGTCATAAATTTTTGGACTGGAATACCTTTCGGTTGTTTTTTTTTTTTGACTGAAATCCCTTCACCTGCTGCCGAAATACCAGTAAAAAGAAATTAGTCTCGGTCAAAAATTTAAAGATAATTCAGTCAAAATAGTTTCGATCTAAAATGCGTTTTTAGAAGGTAGTTTAATCAAAAAACTGGAAAGGCATTCAAGTCAAAGCGATTTTGATTGAGTTTCTTTCTGGAGTTTCGACAAAAATTCTTTGTGAAAAGGAGATTCAGCCAAACAACTAGAAAGAAATTCTAGGCAATATTGTCTTAAAAAGTGAAATTAATCCTGCGCTTGCACCAAATGTTGTGTTAAGGGGTTCGTCTTTCGTAAGGCATTTCAGTCAAAAAAATAAACCAATCAAAAGGAATTTCACAAAGATCAGCACTTAATTTTTTGATTTTTAAATTTGCGATTAAGCAAGTTTCAAACTTTTCTTTGGTGCTTCTTGAAAATTAGCTTGTTTTTTCCCCTGGGCCAAACGGACAATATTTAATAATGCCTTTGATAATGAAATTTATATGATCCATCGAATAAATTCGGTACTCTGCTATATCACATATCCAATTCAATAATTTATTGCATCCTAAATTAAAATGCAGCCTTGACAAGTGCGTACATGATCCAATTCTGGTGAAAAAATGTACACCACGAAGTTAGCAAAATAGTAAAATTTTTGTGTTAAAATTGGTTACCCTGGTGAACTTTTTATTCTAGTTGGAAATAATTCAACTCATATAGCTAACTTCGTGGTGTACATTTTTTCACCAGAAATGTATAGCATGTACGCAGCTTGAATACACGAAAAAAATATAAAATGATTTTGACAAAAACCAAATGTAAAAACCAAAACTTCAAAAACACAACACTCTTTTTTTATGTGTATGATAAATGTTGTCCACCATTCAACTTTCGGTAACAACAAAAAAAAAAAAAAAACGAGGCAACCAGCAATAACAACAATAACCACGAATAAAATTTAAATTCAGTTTTGATTGATTTTGAATTTGACATACCAATTTTCAATTAAAAATTGTAATTTTTTTATTGTTGACATTAATCACAAATTGGCCATATTATATATGGAGCAAAATGCATTGAAAACTTTTTTTTTGTATTTCAAAGGTGTTTTTTAAAATCACAAAGAACTGCGATTTTGATATTTTCTACTTTATTTGTACAACGGTACACAACAAAATTGTGCGTATAAAATACGCCAAAGTTCATCAACCGGATGAAATAAATTAAAATAATTATTATTCTCTTATTTTTATTTCTTAAATATATTTATTACATTTTAACCTTTTTTCAGTCACTTATTCTGTCTAAATAAAATAAATTTATTTTCATTTACATTTTCAATTAAACGAAATTGATCTCACATTTGAATATATATACATAAACTATTCTGTCTCTCAATAGTCTGATATACATCTTGAGACTAGAAGATATATTTAGTTTTACGTATATTGTAGTGTTCATGTATCTTTGACCCTTTCAATCCCCACAATCTATCTGTATTATAATGATATGGGAACCAACTACATATATTCAATAAATTTTCTTATGTAGATTTACATTCATATAAAGTATATAATGTACCATAGCACCAGGCAATTTATTAGTATACGTATTAATATATGGAATTGATTGATTTTAATGGGATTCATCATTTGCATAAGAATAAAGTAAAATTGTGCTCTCTAGTAAACAAGAAAAGTAAATCTGAAGACAAACAAAAATTACAAATTCAATCGAAAATTTAATCATGCATGTTCGATTAACGTGGTGAATTTTATAAAGTTAAATTGATCGTTTTTATTTCATTTTATTATTGTTAATGTTTTTTTAATTTTTAAGATTGACGTAACTATAAAACATTTTACAAACTACGGTTTTGAATTTTTTCAAAACTTCGAGGGTTAAAATTGCGACTCTTCTTCGTTGTTGGTGTGAAGTTTGTTGTATTCATCCGTTAATCTCACTCAGGAAAATATCTTCCAAAATTATTGCTTTATTCGATCTAGAGCCTTCTAATTGTTGGCCGAACGTACCATACAATACTATTTAGAATTTTAAAAAAGAAATTTGGCCCATAAATAAAAACCAGAATACAAAAAAATTGATTTGTCAAATTTGTTTTTTATATGAAGGGAACATGCAAGCTTGGTTCTTAATATAAAACCGATTAATTCCGGCTTTAAAGAATTCCTTCGACCATGACATCAAATATTGTGAAAGACTGCCAGTGATATTTTATCGGTACTTTAAATTATAAATTATATTAGCCAAATTTATTTTTATATTCTCAGCCAATTCAGACCATCTTCTTAGTATTCAGCCCAAATCGAACAAGCACAAAAAATCAGCAAAAGAAACTAAAACTTTAATAATAAACATTTTTTGAAAAACTCTCTCAAAATGCGGAAATCAAAATAATTTGTCACGGCCGATAAGAACTTTTAACGGTGGCTACGGCGGAATACGAAGAAAACGTGGTCCCAACCTTAAATTTCTCTGAGGAACATAAATGGAGATGGTAAACATCGTGGATGGCAATTAACTGCAGCATACTCCAAAACTGTAAAGTCCACTATGTCTTTTAATTAATCCCAACATAGAATACGTCCTACTAATTATGTAATCATTATTATGTATTAATGTTTTTATTGAAATTTAAGTTGCTTGGAAAAGTGGCATATTTGTTCACCCGTCAAGGTTCATAGAGCCTCAAAACCAGAAGTCCGAGTTCTGCAGAAAGACAAAAATTTATATTTGTTCGCGTTCAAAGACAACTTGTTCAACATTCAAATTACAAAATATGTCAAATTTGTATTGCAGACATGCCAAACATGTTTAGATTTTCTCCATATAAAAGACATATACAAAAATTGAAATGCTGGGCCACGTCATTATTAAAGATTATAAAAAGTATTAGTTCCATCTATCCATAGAAAATTCAGGAGAGCTATTCTTAAATACGATACAAATTCGTAAGTATAAGATTCTAATTTGAATTGATACAGAATAGAATTAGATCTGCACGTTTCTAATTTAAATCAAATACGAATCTTTTATGAACATTCGTATCGTAGGAATACTCCTCCAGAATGGACACAATACCGTAGGTCGTAAAAGAAACGTTTTTGAAAATTCAATATTCTAGGTTAACTACCGATACACCGATTAATAATGAGAATTTTGTACTAATGTGAAGTTTATGACAAATTGACAAAAAACCTAACAACAGCAAAAAAGTGTAGAAGCAATTATTATACACTAATAAACTGTGGATCTCAAATAGTTTTTAATGACAGAACCAACAATTTAGATTTTCACTATTATTCAAACTACTTCCCTAGTATACTAAATAAAATTTTCATTTTAGAATACAAATTTGTATGAATTTGAATCAATTTTATTAATACTTTTTAAAAAGTGTAGGCTAACATTAGGTATTCATTCAGACTTCTAAGTAAATGAAGGCAATCAGTCTTATTGTTTGTCCTAATGAACATATGCTAAGTAAATCTGAATATGCCACCATGTTGTATGTCCCAATGTGAATATTTGCTGTATAGGGTATATTAGCGCGACCCTCAGAGCGCAAGTTATCGAATTTACAAGAAAACACTTCTAAAAAAAGTGTAGGTGGAAGTTCGATGGCCAATGACAGGCAATCGCAGAGATGGCTAAGTAAATCTGAATATGCCACCATGTTGTATGTCCCAATGTGAATATTTGCTGTATAGGGTATATTAGCGCGACCCTCAGAGCGCAAGTTATCGAATTTACAAGAAAACACTTCTAAAAAAAGTGTAGGTGGAAGTTCGATGGCCAATGACAGGCAATCGCAGAGATGGCTAAGTAAATCTGAATATGCCACCATGTTGTATGTCCCAATGTGAATATTTGCTGTATAGGGTATATTAGCGCGACCCTCAGAGAGCAAGTTATCGAATTTACAAGAAATTACTTCTAAAAAAAGTGTAGGTGGAAGTTCGATGGCCAATGACAGGCAATCGCAGAGATGGCTAAGTAAATCTGAATATGCCACCATGTTGTATGACCCAATGTGAATTTTTGCTGTATAGGGTATATTAGCGCGACCCTCAGAGCGCAAGTTATCGAATTTACAAGAAAACACTTCTAAAAAAAGTGTAGGTGGAAGTTCGATGGCCAATGACAGGCAATCGCAGAAATGGCTAAGTAAATCTGAATATGCCACCATGTTGTATGTCCCAATGTGAATATTTGCTGTATAGGGTATATTAGCGCGACCCTCAGAGCGCAAGTTATCGAATTTACAAGAAAACACTTCTAAAAAAAGTGTAGGTGGAAGTTCGATGGCCAATGACAGGCAATCGCAGAGATGGCTAAGTAAATCTGAATATGCCACCATGTTGTATGTCCCAATGTGAATATTTGCTGTATAGGGTATATTAGCGCGACCCTCAGAGCGCAAGTTATCGAATTTACAAGAAAACACTTCTAAAAAAAGTGTAGGTGGAAGTTCGATGGCCAATGACAGGCAATCGCAGAAATGGCTAAGTAAATCTGAATATGCCACCATGTTGTATGTCCCAATGTGAATATTTGCCGTATAGGGTATATTAGCGCGACCCTCAGAGCGCAAGTTATCGAATTTACAAGAAAACACTTCTAAAAAAAGTGTAGGTGGAAGTTCGATGGCCAATGACAGGCAATCGCAGAGATGGCTAAGTAAATCTGAATATGCCACCATGTTGTATGTCCCAATGTGAATATTTGCTGTATAGGGTATATTAGCGCGACCCTCAGAGCGCAAGTTATCGAATTTACAAGAAAACACTTCTAAAAAAAGTGTAGGTGGAAGTTCGATGGCCAATGACAGGCAATCGCAGAGATGGCTAAGTAAATCTGAATATGCCACCATGTTGTATGTCCCAATGTGAATATTTGCTGTATAGGGTATATTAGCGCGACCCTCAGAGCGCAAGTTATCGAATTTACAAGAAAACACTTCTAAAAAAAGTGTAGGTGGAAGTTCGATGGCCAATGACAGGCAATCGCAGAGATGGCTAAGTAAATCTGAATATGCCACCATGTTGTATGTCCCAATGTGAATATTTGCTCTATAGGGTATATTAGCGCGACCCTCAGAGCGCAAGTTATCGAATTTACAAGAAAACACTTCTAAAAAAAGTGTAGGTGGAAGTTCGATGGCCAATGACAGGCAATCGCAGAGATGGATAAGTATATAGAAGAATATATTGACCTCAGCTTTTATTTGGATTTCTTTTGTACCGGTTCTAGTTTTGTTTGTTTCATTTACAATTTGTAAATTGTAAGAGCTATTTTAAGTTTTTGTAGCTTAATTGTATTTTTTTGTTTGACCAGTTTGTATTTTATTTTGTTTTTTTTTGGGTTGCAACATGTCTAAAAGAATTTCAACAAAATACAATTATAAAAAGAAGAAAAATATTCTAACTGAACAAGCATTGACTGCTTGTTTAGAAGAACTTTTCTTTACAGGTGAACAGTTGACCAGTGTCGATAATTCGCCAATGAAATTAATTTGTGGAAAATTAGGCCTTCAAAATTCACAAAGGAATCGAATAAACATTTGTTTAAAGTGGCGGAAAAGATTCAATGAAACTCGCGCACATTCTAGTGATTTTCACAAGACTAGAAGTAGTAGTATTGATGTGGATACTAATCCAACCTCTAATATAGTTGTACCAATGCATAGACATATGGAATATCAGCATGTCACTACCAAAAAGGAAATTCTAATTATTGTTCCACCTCAGGAAAAATTAGCAGACTTTAAAATCAACATTGACCCCAATATTTTAATCGAGGTTGAAGGATACTTACAACAGGACAATGGTATAGAAATTAATAATCCGAGTATTTATAAATCACTTGTTTTAAAATGGAATTTTGGTGCAGACATTTTTCTTAAATCCGATGAATTATTAAATTCTAAAGAAGAAATAAGATTAGCGATTTCAAATGCATTGATTGTTTATAGAAATTCTTGTGTCGTTTCGTATGATACTATTAGGAAAAGAAGTACATTTCAAAAAAATATTATTGCTTATGGTCGGTGTAAATATTCATCGCACCCTCAACAAAATTCATAATAGATGAGCTAAATAAAATGAGCTTTTATGTATCGGGAGAGATATGCGAGGGACATGAGGGGTATAAAGTTTTTGAGCAGGTACGGGGAGAACGTCGCAACATCTTGAAAGAAAAACTCAAATACGACACTCCTCATAATGTAAATTTGGAGATGAGAACTAATTCTGATTTAGAATTAATTAAAAGTGGAAACACTATGAAGTTGACCACAAACGAGGTTTTGCGCAAAATAAGGTCGGAAGTTTTAAAAAAGGATGATTTAGTACTAATGTGAAGTTTATGACAAATTGACAAAAAACCTAACAACAGCAAAAAAGTGTAGAAGCAATTATTATACACTAATAAACTGTGGATCTCAAATAGTTTTTAATGACAGAACCAACAATTTAGATTTTCACTATTATTCAAACTACTTCCCTAGTATACTAAATAAAATTTTCATTTTAGAATACAAATTTGTATGAATTTGAATCAATTTTATTAATACTTTTTAAAAAGTGTAGGCTAACATTAGGTATTCATTCAGACTTCTAAGTAAATGAAGGCAATCAGTCTTATTGTTTGTCCTAATGAACATATGCTAAGTAAATCTGAATATGCCACCATGTTGTATGTCCCAATGTGAATATTTGCTGTATAGGGTATATTAGCGCGACCCTCAGAGCGCAAGTTATCGAATTTACAAGAAAACACTTCTAAAAAAAGTGTAGGTGGAAGTTCGATGGCCAATGACAGGCAATCGCAGAGATGGCTAAGTAAATCTGAATATGCCACCATGTTGTATGTCCCAATGTGAATATTTGCTGTATAGGGTATATTAGCGCGACCCTCAGAGCGCAAGTTATCGAATTTACAAGAAAACACTTCTAAAAAAAGTGTAGGTGGAAGTTCGATGGCCAATGACAGGCAATCGCAGAGATGGCTAAGTAAATCTGAATATGCCACCATGTTGTATGTCCCAATGTGAATATTTGCTGTATATGGTATATTAGCGCGACCCTCAGAGCGCAAGTTATCGAATTTACAAGAAAACACTTCTAAAAAAAGTGTAGGTGGAAGTTCGATGGCCAATGACAGGCAATCGCAGAGATGGCTAAGTAAATCTGAATATGCCACCATGTTGTATGTCCCAATGTGAATATTTGCTGTATAGGGTATATTAGCGCGACCCTCAGAGCGCAAGTTATCGAATTTACAAGAAAACACTTCTAAAAAAAGTGTAGGTGGAAGTTCGATGGCCAATGACAGGCAATCGCAGAGATGGCTAAGTAAATCTGAATATGCCACCATGTTGTATGTCCCAATGTGAATATTTGCTGTATAGGGTATATTAGCGCGACCCTCAGAGCGCAAGTTATCGAATTTACAAGAAAACACTTCTAAAAAAAGTGTAGGTGGAAGTTCGATGGCCAATGACAGGCAATCGCAGAGATGGCTAAGTAAATCTGAATATGCCACCATGTTGTATGTCCCAATGTGAATATTTGCTGTATAGGGTATATTAGCGCGACCCTCAGAGCGCAAGTTATCGAATTTACAAGAAAACACTTCTAAAAAAAGTGTAGGTGGAAGTTCGATGGCCAATGACAGGCAATCGCAGAGATGGCTAAGTAAATCTGAATATGCCACCATGTTGTATGTCCCAATGTGAATATTTGCTGTATAGGGTATATTAGCGCGACCCTCAGAGCGCAAGTTATCGAATTTACAAGAAAACACTTCTAAAAAAAGTGTAGGTGGAAGTTCGATGGCCAATGACAGGCAATCGCAGAGATGGATAAGTATATAGAAGAATATATTGACCTCAGCTTTTATTTGGATTTCTTTTGTACCGGTTCTAGTTTTGTTTGTTTCATTTACAATTTGTAAATTGTAAGAGCTATTTTAAGTTTTTGTAGCTTAATTGTATTTTTTTGTTTGACCAGTTTGTATTTTATTTTGTTTTTTTTTGGGTTGCAACATGTCTAAAAGAATTTCAACAAAATACAATTATAAAAAGAAGAAAAATATTCTAACTGAACAAGCATTGACTGCTTGTTTAGAAGAACTTTTCTTTACAGGTGAACAGTTGACCAGTGTCGATAATTCGCCAATGAAATTAATTTGTGGAAAATTAGGCCTTCAAAATTCACAAAGGAATCGAATAAACATTTGTTTAAAGTGGCGGAAAAGATTCAATGAAACTCGCGCACATTCTAGTGATTTTCACAAGACTAGAAGTAGTAGTATTGATGTGGATACTAATCCAACCTCTAATATAGTTGTACCAATGCATAGACATTTGGAATATCAGCATGTCACTACCAAAAAGGAAATTCTAATTATTGTTCCACCTCAGGAAAAATTAGCAGACTTTAAAATCAACATTGACCCCAATATTTTAATCGAGGTTGAAGGATACTTACAACAGGACAATGGTATAGAAATTAATAATCCGAGTATTTATAAATCACTTGTTTTAAAATGGAATTTTGGTGCAGACATTTTTCTTAAATCCGATGAATTATTAAATTCTAAAGAAGAAATAAGATTAGCGATTTCAAATGCATTGATTGTTTATAGAAATTCTTGTGTCGTTTCGTATGATACTATTAGGAAAAGAAGTACATTTCAAAAAAATATTATTGCTTATGGTCGGTGTAAATATTCATCGCACCCTCAACAAAATTCATAATAGATGAGCTAAATAAAATGAGCTTTTATGTATCGGGAGAGATATGCGAGGGACATGAGGGGTATAAAGTTTTTGAGCAGGTACGGGGAGAACGTCGCAACATCTTGAAAGAAAAACTCAAATACGACACTCCTCATAATGTAAATTTGGAGATGAGAACTAATTCTGATTTAGAATTAATTAAAAGTGGAAACACTATGAAGTTGACCACAAACGAGGTTTTGCGCAAAATAAGGTCGGAAGTTTTAAAAAAGGATGATTTAGTACTAATGTGAAGTTTATGACAAATTGACAAAAAACCTAACAACAGCAAAAAAGTGTAGAAGCAATTATTATACACTAATAAACTGTGGATCTCAAATAGTTTTTAATGACAGAACCAACAATTTAGATTTTCACTATTATTCAAACTACTTCCCTAGTATACTAAATAAAATTTTCATTTTAGAATACAAATTTGTATGAATTTGAATCAATTTTATTAATACTTTTTAAAAAGTGTAGGCTAACATTAGGTATTCATTCAGACTTCTAAGTAAATGAAGGCAATCAGTCTTATTGTTTGTCCTAATGAACATATGCTAAGTAAATCTGAATATGCCACCATGTTGTATGTCCCAATGTGAATATTTGCTGTATAGGGTATATTAGCGCGACCCTCAGAGCGCAAGTTATCGAATTTACAAGAAAACACTTCTAAAAAAAGTGTAGGTGGAAGTTCGATGGCCAATGACAGGCAATCGCAGAGATGGCTAAGTAAATCTGAATATGCCACCATGTTGTATGTCCCAATGTGAATATTTGCTGTATATGGTATATTAGCGCGACCCTCAGAGCGCAAGTTATCGAATTTACAAGAAAACACTTCTAAAAAAGTGTAGGTGGAAGTTCGATGGCCAATGACAGGCAATCGCAGAGATGGCTAAGTAAATCTGAATATGCCACCATGTTGTATGTCCCAATGTGAATATTTGATGTATAGGGTATATTAGCGCGACCCTCAGAGCACAAGTTATCGAATTTACAAGAAAACACTTCTAAAAAAAGTGTAGGTGGAAGTTCGATGGCCAATGACAGGCAATCGCAGAGATATCTAAGTAAATCTGAATATGCCACCATGTTGTATGTCCCAATGTGAATATTTGCTGTATAGGGTATATTAGCGCGACCCTCAGAGCGCAAGTTATCGAATTTACAAGAAAACACTTCTAAAAAAAGTGTAGGTGGAAGTTCGATGGCCAATGACAGGCAATCGCAGAGATGGCTAAGTAAATCTGAATATGCCACCATGTTGTATGTCCCAATGTGAATATTTGCTGTATAGGGTATATTAGCGCGACCCTCAGAGAGCAAGTTATCGAATTTACAAGAAATTACTTCTAAAAAAAGTGTAGGTGGAAGTTCGATGGCCAATGACAGGTAATCGCAGAGATGGCTAAGTAAATCTGAATATGCCACCATGTAGTATGTCCCAATGTGAATATTTGCTGTATAGGGTATATTAGCGCGACCCTCAGAGCGCAAGTTATCAAATTTACAAGAAAACACTTCTAAAAAAAGTGTAGGTGGAAGTTCGATGGCCAATGACAGGCAATCGCAGAGATGGCTAAGTAAATCTGAATATGCCACCATGTTGTATGTCCCAATGTGAATATTTGCTGTATAGGGTATATTAGCGCGACCCTCAGAGAGCAAGTTATCGAATTTACAAGAAATTACTTCTAAAAAAAGTGTAGGTGGAAGTTCGATGGCCAATGACAGGTAATCGCAGAGATGGCTAAGTAAATCTGAATATGCCACCATGTTGTATGTCCCAATGTGAATATTTGCTGTATAGGGTATATTAGCGCGACCCTCAGAGCGCAAGTTATCAAATTTACAAGAAAACACTTCTAAAAAAAGTGTAGGTGGAAGTTCGATGGCCAATGACAGGCAATCGCAGAGATGGCTAAGTAAATCTGAATATGCCACCATGTTGTATGTCCCAATGTGAATATTTGCTGTATAGGGTATATTAGCGCGACCCTCAGAGCGCAAGTTATCGAATTTACAAGAAAACACTTCTAAAAAAAGTGTAGGTGGAAGTTCGATGGCCAATGACAGGCAATCGCAGAGATGGCTAAGTAAATCTGAATATGCCACCATGTTGTATGTCCCAATGTGAATATTTGCTGTATAGGGTATATTAGCGCGACCCTCAGAGAGCAAGTTATCGAATTTACAAGAAATTACTTCTAAAAAAAGTGTAGGTGGAAGTTCGATGGCCAATGACAGGTAATCGCAGAGATGGCTAAGTAAATCTGAATATGCCACCATGTTGTATGTCCCAATGTGAATATTTGCTGTATAGGGTATATTAGCGCGACCCTCAGAGCGCAAGTTATCAAATTTACAAGAAAACACTTCTAAAAAAAGTGTAGGTAGAAGTTCGATGGCCAATGACAGGCAATCGCAGAGATGGCTAAGTAAATCTGAATATGCCACCATGTTGTATGTCCCAATGTGAATATTTGCTGTATAGGGTATATTAGCGCGACCCTCAGAGCGCAAGTTATCGAATTTACAAGAAAACACTTCTAAAAAAAGTGTAGGTGGAAGTTCGATGGCCAATGACAGGCAATCGCAGAGATGGCTAAGTAAATCTGAATATGCCACCATGTTGTATGTCCCAATGTGAATATTTGCTGTATAGGGTATATTAGCGCGACCCTCAGAGCGCAAGTTATCGAATTTACAAGAAAAATATTGTTTTTTATTGAATTTAATCTGATTAAACTGATAAAAGTAAAAAGAAAATTATTTTCGGTTTTTATTTTGAGTATAATTTGCATTTATAGTTTTATACCACTTACTATTCCAGTTACCAAAATAAAACGGCAAATGAATGAGTAGAGAAAATAGTAAATGGAAAAATATACGGGATTTTGAATTTTTCTATTTATTGCACAAGTATTTTAGAGATTAACTTTTTTTTATTTTAACTGTAAATTGTTTACCGTTAAAAAGATTTACTGTCACTTGTCTATTGTTATCATTAACTTAATTTTTTTTAAAAAAAGGCCCTATACCATTTTCAAAATAACGGCTCCTTTATCCAATTAGTATAAAAATTCAATTTTGTCCGAAAACTTCACAATGTACACTCTCATACGTTTCTACCCCCAAAAAACGTGTTCAAAAACTTCAGACAGGTCTCATAATCATAATATTCTTACTGATTAGAGTCAAATAATGTATACGAGGGACGCGGGGTTAACTTTACTATGGGAGTTAGTTTCTAAAATATCTTCTGCCAAGTCATCATGTATTTCCCATGATCCAGTTTTTCTTTTAATATATGCTATATAATGCCCTGATACGTTGCGAATTTTCGCTTGTTGGTAGTGAATAATGGCAACTAACTTTAGCTTTGTCATTCCCAAAGTCAGTTCCGAAGTAATTTCGTTGATTTTTATGTCATAAAATTTATTTGTATTTAATGGTTGGACATCTAAAACTGCAAACCCATTGATTAGTTTTAGTTGCATGTCCTCGGGATTTTCGATTTGTTGTTTACAGTTACTACATTTACAACCGTGAAATTTAAATGCCTTTTCAATTGATTTTAAATCTGCCTCTTTAAAATTAACGTAATCTATCGGAATATAAAAGTTGTCAGTTTCATGGAGAGTTAAGCAATTTGGGCACTTAAAGTTTAACAGAATCGAACGCTTCAGAAAATATTCAATATATTTTGTTACGTTACAAATACAGTCTAACTCGATATTGGTTAGCGTGTTTGCTTTATTAAAACACTTCAATAGTAAGTGACTTCGTATTTTATTTGTGGATTGAACAGCTCCGTTTTTTAAAAAATGAATAATGAAATTAAAAAATTCCGACTCAGTTTCTTTTAATTTATTTAACAAGTATTGGTAATCTAATAATACGGTACGCATTATCTGTGAGAGTGAATCAAATCCGCATGTCGAATAAACATTAATTTTGATATTTCTTTCATTAACATACGAAAAGCCATTTGGTAAGAGCGGTTTGAGCAATTCTGACTTTTCACAAGGAATGATTTCAGTGACACTTTTTTTAAACAATTCTTTTGTAGAATACCTTTTTAGAACACGTTTGCCGATGTGCTTAGGGGAATCATTCAAACGTATTTTTTTATTCCAGTTTTCTGAATTCTGGATGTTATCAGGTTCTTCATCTGAATCATTTGTTTTCACAAATGTTCTCTTTCGCGATTTAGGTGTTGGCTGAAGTGCATCAGAGACCGCTATAGAGTTTACTAGTAGTTCGGTTTTCCGCTTCAATAAAGCCACGAATCTTCCAATTCTTAAAAACTTTTTTTGGGTATAAATATTTTTAACGTGACTGAACCACAGCTCTACATTAGAATTTGATAAACGGCCCTCTATATTTATAAATTTAGAGTAACATGTACTCCATAGTGGAAGATAAGCAAAATAACGCTTTATGGTGAATATTACAAACTCTGGACAGTAGAAGATATTCTCTTCTAAATTTGTTTGTCTATCTTGATTTTCAGTTACAACTTTTCCGTGAATAGTCAAGAATTTTCTGTAGAACATGCTAAGAGAGTAGAGCGCCTTGTCATTTTGAAAAGTAGGATTATCAAGCTCTGGAAAATCTGCTTGATCTTTCCTTGTCGAATTATTTTCATGGCAATATAAAAATTTTAAAAAAATTGTAAACTCATTGTATGCTTGCAATACCGCTTCGCTTTTATATTTATTAGTACAGATAATACAATAAACCTCAAATAAAGTGTATACCTGCTCTAATGTATCGCAATTTAAAATTACACAAAATATATCTAAAATAAAATTTTTTATCATTGGTAGAACATTAGAGATTTTTTTTTTAATCTGGGTTGAAATAATATTAATAAAATGAGTGCAGCAAATAAAAACTGATACAGTCTTTTTGGATGGAACTTGCTTAGTTTCCATACAATTATAGGTATATTGAATATACTCTAACACACTCATTTTATTAAATGTGTGGAGAATTGCTTGAATATAAGCCCAAGTCCAATCTACCACGTATACTAAAGGCAAAATCAATTTCGGAATCAGTGCCATTTCCGATTTGAATTTCATTAAAAATAATGACAATGTTGTGGAATCATGCTTACATGAAATTAATTCAGCAACTGGGACGATGGTTGTACCTAATTTTACAACGCAAGCATAATATAATATTTTATTACAGCTGTGTTCCTGGTGACATTTTGGTTTTCTGACTACGCTGCCAGTTGCGTCCAAATACAAAATTAATGGAGAATATTGTGAAATTAGCTGTAACTGAGCTTTTCTTAATAAAGTAACCTCTAATGGTAAAGAGACACAATTTATATATTTGTTATTACGTTCTAACTGTTCCATATCCCATCGGCGAATCATATCGTATACGTCACAATCATGAACTAAATCATCCTTTTTTAAAACTTCCGACCTTATTTTGCGCAAAACCTCGTTTGTGGTCAACTTCATAGTGTTTCCACTTTTAATTAATTCTAAATCAGAATTAGTTCTCATCTCCAAATTTACATTATGAGGAGTGTCGTATTTGAGTTTTTCTTTCAAGATGTTGCGACGTTCTCCCCGTACCTGCTCAAAAACTTTATACCCCTCATGTCCCTCGCATATCTCTCCCGATACATAAAAGCTCATTTTATTTAGCTCATCTATTATGAATTTAAATCGTTGAGGGTGCGATGAATATTTACACCGACCATAAGCAATAATATTTTTTTGAAATGTACTTCTTTTCCTAATAGTATCATACGAAACGACACAAGAATTTCTATAAACAATCAATGCATTTGAAATCGCTAATCTTATTTCTTCTTTAGAATTTAATAATTCATCGGATTTAAGAAAAATGTCTGCACCAAAATTCCATTTTAAAACAAGTGATTTATAAATACTCGGATTATTAATTTCTATACCATTGTCCTGTTGTAAGTATCCTTCAACCTCGATTAAAATATTGGGGTCAATGTTGATTTTAAAGTCTGCTAATTTTTCCTGAGGTGGAACAATAATTAGAATTTCCTTTTTGGTAGTGACATGCTGATATTCCAAATGTCTATGCATTGGTACAACTATATTAGAGGTTGGATTAGTATCCACATCAATACTACTACTTCTAGTCTTGTGAAAATCACTAGAATGTGCGCGAGTTTCATTGAATTTTTTCCGCCACTTTAAACAAATGTTTATTCGATTCCTTTGTGAATTTTGAAGGCCTAATTTTCCACAAATTAATTTCATTGGCGAATTATCGACACTGGTCAACTGTTCACCTGTAAAGAAAAGTTCTTCTAAACAAGCAGTCAATGCTTGTTCAGTTAGAATATTTTTCTTCTTTTTATAATTGTATTTTGTTGAATTTCTTTTAGACATGTTGCAACCCAAAAAAAAACAAAATAAAATACAAACTGGTCAAACAAAAAAATACAATTAAGCTACAAAAACTTAAAATAGCTCTTACAATTTACAAATTGTAAATGAAACAAACAAAACTACAGTAGCCCGCCAAAAAATTAGAATCACTTTAAAAATTTGTTTAATAAATCCGTTTTTTTATCATTTAGTATGGCAAAACTTAAAAAAAACTACTTTTTTTTTACAAAATCCATTATTTAAGTTATATTTTTATAAACTTATGTAAATAAGACAAATAATCTATTTAGTATGTTGTTATATTTTCTTTAGTTTTAATGACTTCTTTAATTCTTTCAGGCATACTGTTTATACAGTTTTTTATCATCTGCTTAATTCCGACATAATTTTTCCAAATATCCTCAATGTTTTCCTTCAACATTTGAATGGTGTTATTTTGGCGAGCATACACTTTCGATTTGAGGTAAGACCAACAGTTTTCGATTGGGTTCATATCAGGGGAATTACCTGCCCAGGGAAGAATCGCAATATTATGTTCATCGAGCCATTTTCTGCTCTTTTTTGAATTGTGGCAAGGTGCGCCATCCTGCATCAAAGTGTATTCTGTTGCTGGCTTATTTAGGCTATTTATATACGGCAACACGACATCAGTCAACACTCTAATGTACTGATCGCTGTTCATTGTTTCTTCAACAAAGCAAATTGGCCCAGGACCTTCAGCAGAAATGCAGCTCCAAATCATCACCGAAGGTGGATGTTTCACTTTTTTTTGGATGCAATCGGCAGAATATCTTTCCTTAGGAAACCTTCGAACAAATTTAAAGGATTCTGTTACAGCTTCCAGCCGGCACTCATCACTGAAGATGACCTATCAAAATTTGAAAAAAAGAAAAATTTGAATAGTATAGAAAACATTTCTCTAAACCACTTAACTCCCAATATTTTGGCATCTTACCTTAATCCAGTCATTCTGTGTGTAAGCCTGATGAAGTTTAACCCAAATCAATCGCTGTTTTATCATGTTTTGTCAGTTTTGGTTTTTTTGCTGGACGTCGACATTTTAGATGTTTCGTAGCAAATATTCGTTCGACGCTTCGAAGAGAAATATCCACCCCTCCATCGTTCAAGTCTTTAACAATTTCTTTAGCTGGTTTTCTTCTGTTCTGTATTGCCATTCTAACCACTTTTCTTTTGACCCGTTCAGTTATTTTCGCTTTTCTTCCACAATTTCCTCTTCGGTTTATTATAAAACCACTACGTGTATTTTGCGAATTTATGGCTTTTGCAATTTTAGACACCGTTGGCTGACTCACATTAGTCTTTCTGGCTATTTCCCGATGTGAATACCTTTTACTGTCAAGGTACGCAATTATCGAAGCCTTAATATCGCGCGAAACATCTTTTTTTCTACCTATCTTCCTTAAAATGCTAATAGCTATTTATAATTTAAAAAAATACCGAAATTAAACGAAGGTAGAGCAAAATGTAGTATAGAATTTTACTTACCTAATAGCGATACACAATTAAATCAAAAAAGAAATACCAAAAACACAATTAATCAGCGTAAATTATGGAAAATTTTGCCTTTATTTTCAAACGTATTTGAAACGAAAAAAAACAGATGTTGTTTCTAACGAGTTACGATTTTAAATGCGCATTTTTTCGTTTATATACTCGTTTATATTTTAGTGGAAACTAATCGTAAAACATATTTGACAGTACAAATTTGTTTGTTTTTTAATTCTAGGTCATAGCTTACTAGTTCCGTTGAAAACATTGAAATTGCATAGTGATTCTAATTTTTTGGCGGTATACTGTAGAACCGGTACAAAAGAAATCCAAATAAAAGCTGAGGTCAATATTAAAAAACGTATAACAGAGAATGTCCAAAAGAAAGCGGGGGTCGAGTTTTGAAAAAAACTTTTTATAGCACAGCAAAAATACACCAAACGAATTGAAAACAATAAACACAATATGTGAACAGCACGAAATCTGAAAACGCATTAAAGCGAAATGGAAAAAAAATTCCTTTATATACTATTTTGAAAAATATTTTTTTTCTCTTTTGATTATTCTATTTCTACATAATATTTGTTGGATGATTTAAAAAAAAAGTAAATTTTTGTAACATTGTGAAGTTTTCGGACAAAATTGAATTTTTATAGTAATTGGATAAAGGAGCCGTTATTTTGAAAATGGTATAGGGCCTTTTTTAAAAAAAATTAAGTTAATGATAACAATAGACAAGTGACAGTAAATCTTTTTAATGGTAAACAATTTACAGTTAAAATAAAAAAAAGTTAATCTCTAAAATACTTGTGCAATAAATAGAAAAATTCAAAATCCCGTATATTTTTCCATTTACTATTTTCTCTACTCATTCATTTGCCGTTTTATTTTGGTAACTGGAATAGTAAGTGGTATAAAACTATAAATGCAAATTATACTCAAAATAAAAACCGAAAATAATTTTCTTTTTACTTTTATCAGTTTAATCAGATTAAATTCAATAAAAAACAATATTTTTCTTGTAAATTCGATAACTTGCGCTCTGAGGGTCGCGCTAATATACCCTATACAGCAAATATTCACATTGGGACATACAACATGGTGGCATATTCAGATTTACTTAGCCATCTCTGCGATTGCCTGTCATTGGCCATCGAACTTCCACCTACACTTTTTTTAGAAGTGTTTTCTTGTAAATTCGATAACTTGCGCTCTGAGGGTCGCGCTAATATACCCTATACAGCAAATATTCACATTGGGACATACAACATGGTGGCATATTCAGATTTACTTAGCCATCTCTGCGATTACCTGTCATTGGCCATCGAACTTCCACCTACACTTTTTTTAGAAGTGTTTTCTTGTAAATTCGATAACTTGCGCTCTGAGGGTCGCGCTAATATACCCTATACAGCAAATATTCACATTGGGACATACAACATGGTGGCATATTCAGATTTACTTAGCCATCTCTGCGATTGCCTGTCATTGGCCATCGAACTTCCACCTACACTTTTTTTAGAAGTGTTTTCTTGTAAATTCGATAACTTGCGCTCTGAGGGTCGCGCTAATATACCCTATACAGCAAATATTCACATTGGGACATACAACATGGTGGCATATTCAGATTTACTTAGCCATCTCTGCGATTGCCTGTCATTGGCCATCGAACTTCCACCTACACTTTTTTTAGAAGTGTTTTCTTGTAAATTCGATAACTTGCGCTCTGAGGGTCGCGCTAATATACCCTATACAGCAAATATTCACATTGAGACATACAACATGGTGGCATATTCAGATTTACTTAGCCATCTCTGCGATTGCCTGTCATTGGCCATCGAACTTCCACCTACACTTTTTTTAGAAGTGTTTTCTTGTAAATTCGATAACTTGCGCTCTGAGGGTCGCGCTAATATACCCTATACAGCAAATATTCACATTGGGACATACAACATGGTGGCATATTCAGATTTACTTAGCCATCTCTGCGATTGCCTGTCATTGGCCATCGAACTTCCACCTACACTTTTTTTAGAAGTGTTTTCTTGTAAATTCGATAACTTGCGCTCTGAGGGTCGCGCTAATATACCCTATACAGCAAATATTCACATTGGGACATACAACATGGTGGCATATTCAGATTTACTTAGCCATCTCTGCGATTGCCTGTCATTGGCCATCGAACTTCCACCTACACTTTTTTTAGAAGTGTTTTCTTGTAAATTCGATAACTTGCGCTCTGAGGGTCGCGCTAATATACCCTATACAGCAAATATTCACATTGAGACATACAACATGGTGGCATATTCAGATTTACTTAGCCATCTCTGCGATTACCTGTCATTGGCCATCGAACTTCCACCTACACTGTTTTTAGAAGTGTTTTCTTGTAAATTCGATAACTTGCGCTCTGAGGGTCGCGCTAATATACCCTATACAGCAAATATTCACATTGGGACATACAACATGGTGGCATATTCAGATTTACTTAGCCATCTCTGCGATTGCCTGTCATTGGCCATCGAACTTCCACCTACACTTTTTTTAGAAGTGTTTTCTTGTAAATTCGATAACTTGCGCTCTGAGGGTCGCGCTAATATACCCTATACAGCAAATATTCACATTGGGACATACAACATGGTGGCATATTCAGATTTACTTAGCCATCTCTGCGATTGCCTGTCATTGGCCATCGAACTTCCACCTACACTTTTTTTAGAAGTGTTTTCTTGTAAATTCGATAACTTGCGCTCTGAGGGTCGCGCTAATATACCCTATACAGCAAATATTCACATTGGGACATACAACATGGTGGCATATTCAGATTTACTTAGCCATCTCTGCGATTGCCTGTCATTGGCCATCGAACTTCCACCTACACTTTTTTTAGAAGTGTTTTCTTGTAAATTCGATAACTTGCGCTCTGAGGGTCGCGCTAATATACCCTATACAGCAAATATTCACATTGAGACATACAACATGGTGGCATATTCAGATTTACTTAGCCATCTCTGCGATTGCCTGTCATTGGCCATCGAACTTCCACCTACACTTTTTTTAGAAGTATTTTCTTGTAAATTCGATAACTTGCGCTCTGAGGGTCGCGCTAATATACCCTATACAGCAAATATTCACATTGGGACATACAACATGGTGGCATATTCAGATTTACTTAGCCATCTCTGCGATTGCCTGTCATTGGCCATCGAACTTCCACCTACACTTTTTTTAGAAGTGTTTTCTTGTAAATTCGATAACTTGCGCTCTGAGGGTCGCGCTAATATACCCTATACAGCAAATATTCACATTGGGACATACAACATGGTGGCATATTCAGATTTACTTAGCCATCTCTGCGATTACCTGTCATTGGCCATCGAACTTCCACCTACACTTTTTTTAGAAGTGTTTTCTTGTAAATTCGATAACTTGCGCTCTGAGGGTCGCGCTAATATACCCTATACAGCAAATATTCACATTGGGACATACAACATGGTGGCATATTCAGATTTACTTAGCCATCTCTGCGATTGCCTGTCATTGGCCATCGAACTTCCACCTACACTTTTTTTAGAAGTGTTTTCTTGTAAATTCGATAACTTGCGCTCTGAGGGTCGCGCTAATATACCCTATACAGCAAATATTCACATTGGGACATACAACATGGTGGCATATTCAGATTTACTTAGCCATCTCTGCGATTGCCTGTCATTGGCCATCGAACTTCCACCTACACTTTTTTTAGAAGTGTTTTCTTGTAAATTCGATAACTTGCGCTCTGAGGGTCGCGCTAATATACCCTATACAGCAAATATTCACATTGAGACATACAACATGGTGGCATATTCAGATTTACTTAGCCATCTCTGCGATTGCCTGTCATTGGCCATCGAACTTCCACCTACACTTTTTTTAGAAGTGTTTTCTTGTAAATTCGATAACTTGCGCTCTGAGGGTCGCGCTAATATACCCTATACAGCAAATATTCACATTGGGACATACAACATGGTGGCATATTCAGATTTACTTAGCCATCTCTGCGATTGCCTGTCATTGGCCATCGAACTTCCACCTACACTTTTTTTAGAAGTGTTTTCTTGTAAATTCGATAACTTGCGCTCTGAGGGTCGCGCTAATATACCCTATACAGCAAATATTCACATTGGGACATACAACATGGTGGCATATTCAGATTTACTTAGCCATCTCTGCGATTGCCTGTCATTGGCCATCGAACTTCCACCTACACTTTTTTTAGAAGTGTTTTCTTGTAAATTCGATAACTTGCGCTCTGAGGGTCGCGCTAATATACCCTATACAGCAAATATTCACATTGAGACATACAACATGGTGGCATATTCAGATTTACTTAGCCATCTCTGCGATTACCTGTCATTGGCCATCGAACTTCCACCTACACTGTTTTTAGAAGTGTTTTCTTGTAAATTCGATAACTTGCGCTCTGAGGGTCGCGCTAATATACCCTATACAGCAAATATTCACATTGGGACATACAACATGGTGGCATATTCAGATTTACTTAGCCATCTCTGCGATTGCCTGTCATTGGCCATCGAACTTCCACCTACACTTTTTTTAGAAGTGTTTTCTTGTAAATTCGATAACTTGCGCTCTGAGGGTCGCGCTAATATACCCTATACAGCAAATATTCACATTGGGACATACAACATGGTGGCATATTCAGATTTACTTAGCCATCTCTGCGATTACCTGTCATTGGCCATCGAACTTCCACCTACACTTTTTTTAGAAGTGTTTTCTTGTAAATTCGATAACTTGCGCTCTGAGGGTCGCGCTAATATACCCTATACAGCAAATATTCACATTGGGACATACAACATGGTGGCATATTCAGATTTACTTAGCCATCTCTGCGATTGCCTGTCATTGGCCATCGAACTTCCACCTACACTTTTTTTAGAAGTGTTTTCTTGTAAATTCGATAACTTGCGCTCTGAGGGTCGCGCTAATATACCCTATACAGCAAATATTCACATTGGGACATACAACATGGTGGCATATTCAGATTTACTTAGCCATCTCTGCGATTGCCTGTCATTGGCCATCGAACTTCCACCTACACTTTTTTTAGAAGTGTTTTCTTGTAAATTCGATAACTTGCGCTCTGAGGGTCGCGCTAATATACCCTATACAGCAAATATTCACATTGAGACATACAACATGGTGGCATATTCAGATTTACTTAGCCATCTCTGCGATTGCCTGTCATTGGCCATCGAACTTCCACCTACACTTTTTTTAGAAGTGTTTTCTTGTAAATTCGATAACTTGCGCTCTGAGGGTCGCGCTAATATACCCTATACAGCAAATATTCACATTGGGACATACAACATGGTGGCATATTCAGATTTACTTAGCCATCTCTGCGATTGCCTGTCATTGGCCATCGAACTTCCACCTACACTTTTTTTAGAAGTGTTTTCTTGTAAATTCGATAACTTGCGCTCTGAGGGTCGCGCTAATATACCCTATACAGCAAATATTCACATTGAGACATACAACATGGTGGCATATTCAGATTTACTTAGCCATCTCTGCGATTACCTGTCATTGGTCATCGAACTTCCACCTACACTTTTTTTAGAAGTGTTTTCTTGTAAATTCGATAACTTGCGCTCTGAGGGTCGCGCTAATATACCCTATACAGCAAATATTCACATTGAGACATACAACATGGTGGCATATTCAGATTTACTTAGCCATCTCTGCGATTACCTGTCATTGGCCATCGAACTTCCACCTACACTGTTTTTAGAAGTGTTTTCTTGTAAATTCGATAACTTGCGCTCTGAGGGTCGCGCTAATATACCCTATACAGCAAATATTCACATTGGGACATACAACATGGTGGCATATTCAGATTTACTTAGCCATCTCTGCGATTGCCTGTCATTGGCCATCGAACTTCCACCTACACTTTTTTTAGAAGTGTTTTCTTGTAAATTCGATAACTTGCGCTCTGAGGGTCGCGCTAATATACCCTATACAGCAAATATTCACATTGAGACATACAACATGGTGGCATATTCAGATTTACTTAGCCATCTCTGCGATTACCTGTCATTGGCCATCGAACTTCCACCTACACTGTTTTTAGAAGTGTTTTCTTGTAAATTCGATAACTTGCGCTCTGAGGGTCGCGCTAATATACCCTATACAGCAAATATTCACATTGGGACATACAACATGGTGGCATATTCAGATTTACTTAGCCATCTCTGCGATTGCCTGTCATTGGCCATCGAACTTCCACCTACACTTTTTTTAGAAGTGTTTTCTTGTAAATTCGATAACTTGCGCTCTGAGGGTCGCGCTAATATACCCTATACAGCAAATATTCACATTGAGACATACAACATGGTGGCATATTCAGATTTACTTAGCCATCTCTGCGATTACCTGTCATTGGCCATCGAACTTCCACCTACACTGTTTTTAGAAGTGTTTTCTTGTAAATTCGATAACTTGCGCTCTGAGGGTCGCGCTAATATACCCTATACAGCAAATATTCACATTGGGACATACAACATGGTGGCATATTCAGATTTACTTAGCCATCTCTGCGATTGCCTGTCATTGGCCATCGAACTTCCACCTACACTTTTTTTAGAAGTGTTTTCTTGTAAATTCGATAACTTGCGCTCTGAGGGTCGCGCTAATATACCCTATACAGCAAATATTCACATTGGGACATACAACATGGTGGCATATTCAGATTTACTTAGCCATCTCTGCGATTGCCTGTCATTGGCCATCGAACTTCCACCTACACTTTTTTTAGAAGTGTTTTCTTGTAAATTCGATAACTTGCGCTCTGAGGGTCGCGCTAATATACCCTATACAGCAAATATTCACATTGAGACATACAACATGGTGGCATATTCAGATTTACTTAGCCATCTCTGCGATTGCCTGTCATTGGCCATCGAACTTCCACCTACACTTTTTTAGAAGTAATTTCTTGTAAATTCGATAACTTGCACTCTGAGGGTCGCGCTAATATACCCTATACAGCAAATATTCACATTGGGACATACAACATGGTGGCATATTCAGATTTACTTAGCCATCTCTGCGATTGCCTGTCATTGGCCATCGAACTTCCACCTACACTTTGTTTAGAAGTGTTTTCTTGTAAATTCGATAACTTGCGCTCTGAGGGTCGCGCTAATATACCCTATACAGCAAATATTCACATTGGGACATACAACATGGTGGCATATTCAGATTTACTTAGCCATCTCTGCGATTGCCTGTCATTGGCCATCGAACTTCCACCTACACTTTTTTTAGAAGTGTTTTCTTGTAAATTCGATAACTTGCGCTCTGAGGGTCGCGCTAATATACCCTATACAGCAAATATTCACATTGGGACATACAACATGGTGGCATATTCAGATTTACTTAGCCATCTCTGCGATTGCCTGTCATTGGCCATCGAACTTCCACCTACACTTTTTTTAGAAGTGTTTTCTTGTAAATTCGATAACTTGCGCTCTGAGGGTCGCGCTAATATACCCTATACAGCAAATATTCACATTGAGACATACAACATGGTGGCATATTCAGATTTACTTAGCCATCTCTGCGATTGCCTGTCATTGGCCATCGAACTTCCACCTACACTTTTTTAGAAGTGTTTTCTTGTAAATTCGATAACTTGCGCTCTGAGGGTCGCGCTAATATACCCTATACAGCAAATATTCACATTGGGACATACAACATGGTGGCATATTCAGATTTACTTAGCATATGTTCATTAGGACAAACAATAAGACTGATTGCCTTCATTTACTTAGAAGTCTGAATGAATACCTAATGTTAGCCTACACTTTTTAAAAAGTATTAATAAAATTGATTCAAATTCATACAAATTTGTATTCTAAAATGAAAATTTTATTTAGTATACTAGGGAAGTAGTTTGAATAATAGTGAAAATCTAAATTGTTGGTTCTGTCATTAAAAACTATTTGAGATCCACAGTTTATTAGTGTATAATAATTGCTTCTACACTTTTTTGCTGTTGTAAGGTTTTTTGTCAATTTGTCATAAACTTCACACTAACGAATTTTGTAGTAATTTTAAGAGAAACATCAAATGTACTTTATTCAAAGTTATGCCCATCGCTAGCTACACATTTCCTCCATCTTTCAGTAATTTGTGGATTCCGTCCCAATAGAACTTTTTTGTTTTGAGGCAAACCGTTTAGTGACCCAATTTTCCACTTCTTCTTACGTTTTGAAGTGCTGCTCTTGAAATGTGTGTACCATCGATCGAAATATTTGGTAATCTGGGTGGATTAATACTTCCCAGGCAAGATCCTTTAATTCGTCATATAGATTGTGCTGTGCAGATTGTACTAGCGAATTATACTAATACATCCAAATTCACTTACACATTTTTTCTTCGTCACATTCACACAGCTCAATTCTTGTGTAAGTAGATTTTAACAATCAACAATTTTTTACTCTAATTTACTCTAATTAATTCATCACTAAGCAGTGTGGTGCATTTACGCGTAAAAAACTATTTTTTACATATTTGATGTAAATAATAGTAAAAAATAGTAAAAAAATGTAAAATGTAAAAAAATGTAAAAAAATGTAAAAAAATTTTTATTTAGTGACATCTATTTGAATAAAATTATATTATTCAAATATGGTAAATATATTTGATATTTAGTCGATACACACAATTATTATTTAATTATTAAGAATTTAATTTGTCTGGCTGTAATCAATTGATTTTTTCGTAAAATTCGATTTGACATATTGTAAATCAATTCGAAATTGTTTAGGTAAAAGTTTTTGCTTAATCATTTTATACAATATATAAAAAGCATCGTACTTCATTATTCTCACCAGAATTTTTTATTAAATTATTTCTAACATTAGCCTAATCTAGATACTTTGCACTTTGCAGTTTATTAAATAATTATAAATTACAACATTGTTATTAACAAATAAAATATAAATTATATTATCAATGTCCTTGTTATAAATAAATATTAGTTATGCTAGAAGTAAAAAATGTACGTATGTAGTTTTATAAGTTACTTCTTTGCTCTTTCTACGGCTTCCTGCAGTCAAAAATAATAATACATCAGCTGATTTTGTTTACATTTTAATTGTGTTGATAAAATTATGAACGGGTTATATTTTTTCATCCAGATGTTTATTAAACAATAAAAATAAAATTGTAATGTTTCGTACCTCGTTTTCAGTTTGTTGTTAATTTACAATATTACTAACCGACTAACCGTTGATACGTAAAATATGTTTTACAAGGCTAAATATGTCATCACGTTCAAATATGTAGTAAAGCATAACTTTTCTCTTAATGAAAACGATGTTGCATGAGCTTTCTTGAATACATTTTTAAAATTTAGATTTTTCATTATAAATTTTTATTCTAAAATAAAAATAACCAAAAATGCTCAAATAAAAATAACCAAAATGCTCAACCGAAAAATGAATAACCGAAACATCAGGAAGAAAAAATTAGGAAACTTTAACAACCTTAACAAATAATAAAAGAAAGAAATACTCGGACACATGATCGCAAATTACATTTGTAATATACAAGATAAACCAAACAATTCATGATTGAAGAAGTTTCAGTAATAATATTGGTAATGGTATGCATAAACAGAAACTATTACGTTTAAATTTAGTAGCCAAGGAACATTTTGTTGGATAGAAAAAGGTAACAAATAATATGAAACGTAAGCAGTTACAAAAGGTGAATGACCGTTCTACTTATGCTTTATGACGAAAGAAAATAAAATTCGTATATGTATAGTATATTGTAACTTTCTCACATTTATTGAAACCTGCGAGAATTCTCTTTTGAACTCTTCAGAGAGAATTTTCGTAAATAAGCAACTTCTAGAATACCCATAATATTTATGACGTGTAAAACACCTAACATTTATTTATAATAAAAAATATTAACAATATATAATTGTTACTAACAAATAACAATTCAATAACCAAACTTCATCGAGACTTGATTGTAGTCTCTGACTATAATAAATGTAAAAAAATGAGTTAACGACATATGTAAGATGAGATGATCCAGGAATAATTTGTAATTGTTTAAAGAGTTTAATATATCAATGTATGCAACACTAATGATTAATCAATTATTTTTAAGAATAACAATAATCCACAGCCATCAGCATCAATCAATAATCCACAGTCACATCATAAATAACAAATACATAATAATTATACTAATACGTACATATATCTGCAAAAGTGCAAAGGCTCTGATTGTGCCACATATCACTTAAAGTTTTAAAGAAATATTAGAAATGAATTGTTAATTCACGATGAGATGAATTACTTCCTAAATAGAAGGTACGAGGATCAAATCAAGCGGCCTTGTGATTATTCGATTAAGAAATGCATTTCCAATTTTTCAAACACTAAAATCAAATAACCAAATGAAAAATATGTTTAAAACTGGCAACGTTTCACATTAATGTTGTTCTCTGCATACTATCATCAGTGCCAGTGTATTAAAGGCCGTTTTAGTAATATTGCTACCTATGTATGTGTTATAGGATCACAAACAAAAATATTTACATACAAACCGTAAAAAGTTCTATGAAAAAAAAAAATTTTTTTTGATACTTTTTGGTTTCACATTTAATAACTTTTTAAATAAGGCCAAAAATGAATTTTCATTCCATTGACAATAAACTAGGGTATTGAATTATAATATTGGGCAAAAAAAAATTAATTATTGTTGAATATTTTGCATATTTTCATTCAACGCCGTTTCACTGTTTTCTAAAATTTTTGTCTATAAAACTGCGAGAGAGACTAAAATCAAAACAAAAAAAATTAACAAAACAAAATGTATGAAAATAAAATGATTTTATTTATTTTCTTTAGTATTGCGTTGCAATTGCAACTCATGATAATCGGTTGTTCCTGTACGATGTTATGTTCAAGGGTGGGGAAATTGTAGATCAGTATATACAGAGAAAATATAAAAAGCGAGATTTTTATTTTAGTTGTTAGTACTTTCCTGATTGTGCGATTACATTTACGACATGAGAAATGCGTAATTTGCTTTTGCTGATTGTGCGATTAAGAAATGCGTAATCCGTTTTTTGCTTTTTTTATAAACAAATTTTTTTTGTAAACCATCGATTATTAGAAATTAGGTTATTGAATTATAATATTTCATTTTTACTGTAATATTTTGCGCCTAAATAATTAAAAATGTACAAAACTCAAATTTGAAACAAAAAAAAAGTTTGTAAAAATTACATACTATATCTAAAAAATGCATTACTATGAATTTTTACATTTTTAGAACATATAGTTTTATCAATTTATAATTTTTCAGTCGTAAAAAATGACACTAATAATTACTAATAATATTTTAATTACGTTATCTAATTGCTAGTAATCGACCGTATAAATGAAAGTTGTACATAATAACAAAAGCAAATTACGCATTTCTCATGTCGTAAATCTAATCGCACAATCAGGAAAGTACTAGCAACTAAAATAAAAATCTCGCTTTTTATATTTTCTCTGTATATACTGATCTACAATTTCCCCACCCTTGAACATAACATCGTACAGGAACAACCTATCATTATGAGTTGCAAAGCAATACTAAAGAAAATAAACAAAATCATTTTATTTGCATACATTTTGTTTTGTTAATTTTTTTTGTTTTGATTTTAGTCTCTCTCGCAGTTTTATAGACAAAAATTTTAGAAAACAGTGAAACGGCGTTGAATGAAAATATGCAAAATATTCAACAATAATTAATTTTTTTTTGCCCAATATTATAATTCAATACCCTAGTTTATTGTCAATGGAATGAAAATTCATTTTTGGCCTTATTTAAAAAGTTATTAAATGTGAAACCAAAAAGTATCAAAAAAAATTTTTTTTTTTCATAGAACTTTTTACGGTTTGTATGTAAATATTTTTGTTTGTGATCCTATAACACATACATAGGACACCCCATTTTTTTTGTGCTCACACGGCCTTTAATACATAGGCAATGCTATCATATTTGTTTTTGGTATTGTAGATGCTTCTACTTTAGTAGTATTGTGTTTTATTTCGACTTGAACTTGATCTTCACAAATCAAAAAATCCAAATAAATTTTATATTTTTGTTATCCTGTGAAGAACAAAGACGGGTTGCACTTAAACAGTGCAGTTAGAAAGGGATAAACAGTTTCTTTATGTACATATTTGGTTTTTAATGTACTAACAGTAAAATTATATGGTTGAAATGGTTTCGTCTTTCTACGCTTTATTGCAGTCAAAATAATAATACATCAGCTGATTTTGTTTACATTTCTATTGTGTTGATACCAACATAAAGAAAATTGTAATGTTTCGTATATCGTTTTCCATTTATTGTTGATTTACAATATTATTAACTGTTGTTAGGTAAAATATGTTTAGCAAGCGAGAGGTCACCGCGTTCAAATATTGTTATTATAGTCCTCGCCGTGATTAACAAGAGTCATGCTGAAAATGTAGTTATACCTAACATTTCTGTCCATCAATACGTTGTTGATAAATAAAATAAACAACCTTGACAAATAAAATAAACAAAATATTCGGACACATGATTCGCTTATGACTATGACCTATCCCAATATTTTGATCATTACATAAATTCGGTACACGCTATTTTTGGGCTAATATAAACTTGCATACTAAATTTCACTTCAATCGGTTAAGAAACACGGCAAGTTGTAGAAGAAACGTATATTTTCTTATACCAAGCGCTATGGGAATATATAAACAGCCGTATAATCGGAACGAGATACGTTATAATATTGAAATTTGGTACACGCTATTTGTGGGCCAATATAAACTTGCATACTAAATTTCACTTCAATCGGTTAAGAAACACGGCAAGTTGTAGGAGAAACGTATATTTTCTTATACCAAGTACTACGGGAATACATAAACAGCCGTATAATCGGAACGAAATACGTTATAATATTGAAATTCGGTACACGTGTAAGTGTTTTTTAAAACTGTTTTCAAAAGTTGACAAATAAAATAAACAAAATATTCGGACACATGATTCGCTTATGACTATGACCTATCCCAATATTTTGATCATTACATATTACCTATAAAACATCAACCAAATAATTCATGATTGTAGATGTATTGTAGATGCCTTAAAAATAATATTTATGTACAAAAACCAAAAACATCTATAATTCCAAGACGAACTATACGAAATTTAAAGGGACAAAGTGACGACTGCCCATAGTGTTAGTTGTGTACATATAAGCCTTCAATAAAAAAACTAACCAACACTAATCTAATTTGTTTTGGTTTTGTGCTATGAAATATGAAAAAAAAATACAAAAATTACATAGGAAACAACAACAATTTACATCACGGCAACGCCGTATAATAATATGAAATAAAACCAAAGTTATTTATGCTTGTATTTATGTGTAGGTTTGTGTTGGAAAATAAAACCAATTACAATAACAACAATGGTTCTGTCATTCATCATATTCGAAATAATTGACTGAACGAAGACTGACCTTTTTTTTAAATGAAATTCATTATTTATTTTAATTAATTATTGACTTATTTATTTATAATTTTGTTAATTACATGTGACGTGTCACCTTTCCCAATGGTTTTATGCCTAATGGAAGCATTAACTGAATAGTTTACTAAGAAATGTGCTTCCATACGGCTTTTACTTCTGTAATATATTTAAAAAAATTGTCCTTGTTGTTTATTTTATTTACCTACACGAAATTTATTAAATGGGTCTACATATACGCCAAGAGCTATGAATTTTTTTGGTGCTTTGCAATCTTATGCAGTATACTTCGTAGTGTATTCGTGCTCGCATTATTCAAATTTAACATAATTTCACACGATCGAAGTCATCCGAATGCCGCGAATGTATCAGACTCTGTTGGTGAATATTGCTCAGCGGAGTGTGCACCATACTTGATGGTAAATATCCAGGTGGACTGAATATGGATAGACACATTGTTAATCCAACGTTGTTCGTTCGCAAAATCGGTTGAATTATCAAAGAATGTTCACCACCAATTTGTTTGCTTTGGGCCGTCGCCGTATTATTATTAGTATTAAAACCTCCACCACCGCGGGCCCCACTTGGCATTTCTACTACTTCTATTGCAGATTTTTCATGGTGAAATGAACCAGTGATAATTCAGTCTTACCATTTTCAACCTGCGTATATTGATTCGTTTGGCAAACTGGTTGTGATGTAATTTGTTCCTCCTCATTACTGTTAGTGAGCTGCCAATCTGGATGCCCATGTTTTCGCACATCCATTTCGCAAACGAACTTACATCAAACGAAAAAAATCAACAATCTCCAAAGCCCCTGACCGGAAAGAGAAGTACATGACAAATGGCGTAACTAGCGGACTATAATTCGTTAACAAGATGAATCTGGAATAAACATGAATTTAATACAAAATTAATGTAACTCAAAGATACTAGTAGTTACCACTTTCAGTTGCAACAATTGTCCGAATTGATCAGGTACTCTTGATGTACATATGTGATAATTCACGATACGATACTGGGAGATAATGAACATGCGCCGAATGGCTGTCATCAATTGTTCAGGACACCAAATTAAATTCTCATCAGGAATAAAGTTGTGAGATATAACAACAAACGCCGTTAATAGTGTCATTTTAGTGAGGACATTTTCGACCTGGACAACATCCTCATCATAAACGGTTAATATGACAAAAACGCTTAAAATACCACAATAAAAACTAATTCACTCGTTAAATGTCGTAGATATAGTCGGCCATATCATTCAAGTTCCAGGTTCTCGTTTAATCAACTCACCATAATTAAAAAAAAATACATGAACTGCCACAAAAGTATTAACAGACAGAGTATTAAATCTTCTACAACAAAACACATTATTGTCGTGAAATTACCGAGCTCCGACTGCAATAAAATGGTTATTAGACGTGAAATTGAGATTATAAACAAATTACTTACGTCTTTAATTTTGAGCGCTCTGTTAAAATATATTTTTATATAACAAGGGCCACGAAAACAAGATGTCATATGTTTGTCGTACATATTTTTTGACATAAGGAAAAAGATGTATAACCTATCTTTATTACACTCTAGACCAAAAAATGGCACATTTTATTGTGTTAAAAAATACGAATAAGCCTACATATTTTAATGCTTTACTACATGTTAAATATTAAAATATTAAGACACAATTCGATTTTTAATATTAAGACACCTTTTAAATTTAAATTATCTTAATAATTTTTTTATTAAATTCAAAAATGAATTCAAAAAGGTACAATATTTTTGTCAAGAGTGTTCAAATAAAAAGTAAATATGTATTTGTATGAAAATAAATGTAAAGTAATATGCGACGTTGCCGTCATGATTTAGTCACCAATACTACCTTCAGTAGTAATTTCCAGACAATGACAAAAAATAGTTTGGCTTGGAATTATAGATGTTTTTGACAAAAACAGAAAATGTTAAATTACAATTTAAGCCTAAGTAGTTATCTTGGCCGCTATTGCTATCTTCCCTCATTTGCTATAGAAATTGAAAAGGACAGAGAGAGAAGAACAAATTGAATTAATTTGTGAATGTACTTATTTAGGGCAAACCAAACAAATATTTATTGTGTGTGTGTTTGTGTGTGTACATATTCATTTTTGGCGCTAAACTAATTTTTTGACAAATTGTAAAAAATTGTTTACGAGCTTAACTTTGCTCGCTCTCTCATTCTCGCTCAATTGTTTTTGTTCAAATTTATAAATTCTTTTTTTTAAAGTACATGCAGAAGTTTTTAACCTATATACCTATTGTATATTGCACCTACATATACACATACACATACATATTTTATATTTGAAATCTCCTGTATCAGTAAAACCAAAAACTAAAAAAAATTTGGAATATATTTCATGCGATCACGTGTTTGGTTTTTTCAAAAGGTCAATCACCTTTTCTATTTGGATGTTATTTATCATTATCATACTTTTTAAATGCATCCTGATGTGTTGTACTATGGCTATGTGCAAGAAACAAATACAATAATAAAACGGATAATAGATTTGATTATAATTTGTGGTTTTTGATTTCTTTATACAAATTTTATCATTTTTCAGGATTTACCTCAAAACATTCTTTGTTTCTTTGCTATTTGTAGAATTAAGAAAGTTAGAGAATAATTATTCGCAGTTATCTGTTATGAATGTGTTTTTACCGACTTGAGGAGAACGGATTATATATATGTATGTAAGTATGTAAAATCCGTTATTTGTTTATTTGACTTTAGTGTTTGGAAATGCGAGGCTTAAGTGAATAATCACGACGTTCAAGGTTACCCTGCCTTGTTGCTAAACATATTTTAGATAACCACAGTTAATAATATTGTAAATTAACAACAAACAGAAAATGTGAAAACGATATACGAAACATTACAATTTTGTTTATATTGACTTTTCTGGAATCATAAAGAATTAAAATTTGTTATGTGACAATTAATTAAAACACAAAAAAAATTGTTAATAACAATTATCGAAAATCGAAAAATATGGCAATAAATATTTATTTATATTTACATAGCCAAATTAAATGGAAAAATTTCCACATAAATTGTTGGTAAATAAATGTAATTATGTAATAAACTAATAGGAATTTCCGAACATACAATATTTTAAACATGCACGAAAAACATACTACAACAGCGCCATTAATATTATGTAGACGAAATACACCACCCTAGACATTGCCAGGCGATGATTAATTTACTTTATAATAGGTGGAACTTTACCAAAGGGTTTTTTTATTGACTAAAATCATAAATTTAAATACAAAATTTGCTGTAATTCATAACAGATGTCACTTTATTTAATTTTTTACATATTTTTTACATTATGTAAATTTAATTGCCATGTAAAAAATACATTTTTTACGCGTAAATTTGCGCGTAAATTATACGAGGTAATTTACCTGCACAACACTGTCACTAAGGCGCTAAACAACTGCTCTCTTAATTTATCTATTAAAATTAAGTCTATTGAATATTATTTTCACGTTTGAAATTATAAGGTTCATAACCAGAAAATTATTTTTTATGAAGAGCGAAATTATCAAGAATTTTGAAAAATTAATAGATAATTTCTATTAGTTTTTCAACATTCTAATCCATTAGGTACTTCAGAAAATGTAAATTATTATTCGTGAACAAATTATTATTCGTGTTTTCATCTTCAAACAAACTGTGGGAAAAGTGAGAAAAGCGGATGAACTATTCTTGTGAGTTCCACTCTGTGTACACTCCCGTAAACAAACCATTTTGGATTGGAACGCATTTCGTGGTATATCTGTAGGACATACATTTTAAAAGGAGATCATTTAAAAATTTAATTTACACATATCACCATACTTTGCCAACGGATATTTTACCTTGGCCCGGCAAGAATGGAAGTCAGGAGTTAAATCTTACATTTTCACTGTAAAAATAAAGAATTTCTTTTATAGATTACTATTATTTATTACATAATATTGAATTTTTTTTTTGTTACATATATTAAAACTAGTATTTAAAACTTGATCAAATTCAAAAACGGCACCCGAGTTATTCAGATTGTGGAATAGATTTCTCCAGCCAACGTTTATAAGAAAACTGATTAAAGATGGTACATTGCCTTTCTTAAAATTTATTTGAATTCGCTACTAATAACTTTGCAAATTTAATTACAATAAATGTGGTTTGCAAGATACTAGAATTACCTGCCAAATACTCGACTCAATTTCAACGCCATTTAAAGATAAGAAAACTGGTACCAAAATTCGTTCATGATCGTTAAAAAAGGGTTGAAGTGACGAGTCCCAAAATTTCCAAACTTGGTTAGAAAAGTCGTTCGTCAAGTTATTTTTTTGAATAATCTAGACACTTGTCGAGGTTTGAATAAGGTTAAGTTGCTTGGAATATAATTTATTCGAAATTATCAACATTCTTCAATATTTTCTAGGTTATTTGAGGTTTGCCAGTTATTTTTTTGAGTTGGAGGTATTTTGGCTTCTGAATTGCTTAGGATTCAGAATTTTGAAGATTGGTTTAGGAATCTAAATTTATTTGAGATTTTTGGGAATATTCGAGTTTATTTTTTGGTTTTCGAAATTATTCGGGTTTTCGATATTTTCTGGCATTTTTCGAAATTTTAATCGAAATTTTATAGATTTCGATCTTATTCGAGATATTCTATATTACTCCATTCGATCTTACTCGAATAACATCGAAAATCTAGAATAATAAAGAAAACCTCGTATAAGATCAAAATCTAGAAAATTTCGAGTTAAGATAACCTCAATAAAAAAGCATTCACATATTTCAAGTTCGATAGTTCATCAAAAACTTCATTTGTTTAACAATCCAAACGAATGAAAATTTGTGTCAAGCCACCACTGATTAACGGTAATAGCTCATTATTTCAAAACCCATAAGAGACATTAGCGGTACTGCCGTTTGGAATATACACGCAAACAAGAATAGCCAACACTCGCTACATTTTATTTTAACGATAAGTGACTTGCCACTGTTACATATTAGATTTAGTAATTATTTTCAAACAATGCAATAATGATCCCAGCACCTACAATTGTGACATTTTCAGACTTACTATCCTGACGAATATAGTGTAAGACGGTGGAAAATATTTTTCTGGAAGTCCAATTTTCGCGGTAAATGTTAGCTTCCATGTTGTCCATCATCTCTGGCTTATCGTTGGAGACTAGCGACTTCCCCCAGAAAATAATCTAAAGGTGGTTAATCACACGATCGTGTTTGAAGCCAGCTCACAGGTTACTTCTGGTCGGCATCACTTTTGAAGAAATATGGACCAATGATTCCACCAGCTCATAAAGTATATCAAACAGTGAAGTCATTCAACCAAAAATGGGCCTGATCGCTGAATAAAATTTTTAACAAGAGCAATGGTGGAACAAAGCTGAAAAAGGTATTACCAATTCGAAAAACAACCTTTATAAAAAATACGCTTTGGATATGAAAGCTATGTTTTATGTGTTGTTTGTTGGTGATGTTGTTGCTGCAAGAGTTATTTTTTGTTTTATTTAATTAGTAATAATTTGATTAGCAGATGCGTCGAAGGCCGTTTTTCGTACGAAGGACTGCAATTATTTACGGTTTTTGAAGTATTAATAGATGACTAAATTAAAGATCATACACACACCAACTTTACACCACCATTTACACACCAGAATAAGTGACTAGCATTCAATTTCAATTTCAGGAATATCCAACTTCTGACACGGACACAGTTCTTAGAAACAATACTGCGATGTATGCGACAATAATTCCTTGTTCTTCACTGAAACAATTTGCAAACTGTCAAGGTCCTAAAATAGGTTTCTCAAAAATTTACCATTAACTGTTTGATGGACAATAGCAGCTTTCCTAGTCTGAGGAATAACCGCTTCAATATTACATATTTCCACTTCTCAGACATTTTTGCTGATGAATCATTTTAAAACTATATACTTAGCTCCAATTTTGATGTTTAAACCAACAACAATAGCACCAATTTTCATAATTTGTTGTTCGTTCAAAGTGATCAACTCTGAAGAAGAACCAGAATTATATTATCCAATTAAATGCAATATTGCACGTACAAGTATGGTAACATCGCAATAAATCACCCAAAGCTGCAGTATTACGTGTACTACAACAGTTCGCCATCAAAACAAAATATACTAATTCATGTAATTAACATTTACAGGTGTTTACACCTGAATACGGTGCAACACACCACTCGTTTGTTACCCCTTTGCCCATAAACTATATTGGAGTCGGGATATTTGTGTTGCATTATGTTCTCAACAATAACTTTATGTGGTGAAAGAATTGTAACGTATTAACGCAAACAGACAGCCAACCAAAACAGTTGAAGCGTTCTAGAGTATAGAGCCATACTCTTTTAATAAACTTCTTTAGTGGTATAAGTGGTAAAGTTTTTCAATGAAAAAAGCAAAAATATTTTAAAATGTTTTTATAAAAGTTTTCTACATATTGTTACGTTTTTGCCTTGTCACTCAAGTTTCGTATCACTGGATTGTGAATAATACAAAATCAATTTAATTTATCACCAACGAATTTATTTAGTTACCACAAGAATTATTACAACACAGTTTATTAATAAAAATTCACAAAATCACTTTATATACATTTTTCTCAAATTTTACTGTACACTTATAATTTTTATTTCCACTAAAACACTTTTCAAATCTCTTTTTAATTCCTTTTTAATCTTCACACTATCGCTTACCAAATACTAATAATAATCTTACAAGTTTACACTATCGCGTTCCAAATACTAATAATCGAATTCGATCTTGTTCGCCTTTTTATATACACAAACCAAACTTCTCGAAAGTTCATGACTTTTCTAGTTATAATAGTGTAGAAACATTTCTGTGGTCGCAAGGCGTAACCGCTTAAGTCAAATTTGATAATTTTTCTAGAGACGTAGAAAAAGTTGAATATTAAATTTATTTTCGTTTATGCCGATAAAGCTACTACGGCTTGCGACCACAGCATTTAGCCACAAGGCTTTACCACTTAAGTCAATCATTTAGTGAAGTTAGAAAAGAGCTAGAAAACATTACACACTGAACATTATTTTTGTCTTAAGTCGACTTAAGCGGTTATGCCTTGTGACCACAGATTTAGAACTGTTTTATCATAGAAAATTCCATTTAGTACAGTAAAATATTGAGCTATTATTTTAACTTATTCTATCACACGCTAGTTGACACCGTCAGAATATCTTTAACAACAATATACAAAAAGGCTATATCAGTATTAAGTAAATATTAATTGCAGAAATATTAAAATTAAATTATTTCTAAAATATTTTTATCGAACATTCATTTTGAAAATACATGAAAGTTGGCTCTGACGAACTAAAATAATACCTACTAAATTTATCTTTAGTTTTACTAGTATACGTAAGATGTCTAAGATGTTTACTGAAAAATACTGTTAAGTTTTTGCCTTGTCAATTAAGCTTCGTATCACTGGATTGTGAATAATACAAAATCAATTCAATTGATCACCAACGAATTTATTTATTTAATACAAGAATTATTACAACACAAATTTTTTAACAATAATTCACAAAATCACTTTATTTAACTTTTACACAATTTTACTGTACACTTGTAATTTTTATTTCCAATAAAACACTTTTTAAATCACATTTTCACACTGTCGCTTACCAAATACTACTAATTCTTACTAGTTTACTAGTTTACTAGGTTCTAATAATCCAATTCGATCTTGTTCGCCTTTTTATGTACACAAACCCTTCTCGAAAGTTCGTGATTTTTCTAGTTAGAATGGTGTAGAAACATTTAGAACTGTTTTATCATGGAAAATTCCATTTAGTACAGTAAAACATTGAGCTATTAGTTTAACTTATTCTATCACACGCTAGGTGTCACAGTCACAATACGAAAAATTATTTAATCTTGTCACTCGTTCTTAATATTTTTTGAATTTATTTTGCTTTTCTTACAATTTTTGAACTTAAAATTTCCTCAGGTGGTAATTTTTGGTACGATTTTACCAAATTTGTACTGCCATCTATGTAACATATATTGTCTTAACAACCAAACGAATTGTAGTAAGCTTTTAGGTCGAGTTACAGTGAATCCGTCTCGTTTTGTTCTGTCGTTCTCCATTTCATCTTTTCCGTTTGTTGGTTAAATTGCATCCGTTCCGTTCCGTCTGTTAAAACTGACATTTGAAATTAAATTTAAAAATAAAATAGAAGCGTTTTGTGTCAATATGAAACGTACTTTTTTTTATTAAATAATTCGGGAATCTTTTTTATTTCCTCGATTAATCGTTCAGTTTCCATTTTTGTTAATTTAATTTAATTAAAATCCCTATGTAGTTACAGCCTACTTCTCACGTTATGTCAACAAAAAAAAAAAATAATTTGATTTGTTTGGTTAAGATGTTCTGTCTATCCGTAAAGTCTAAACTTTTTGAAAAAACGGATGAGCTCGTCCGTCTCTTTCCATTTTATTATAACTAACCATTCCGTTTCTTCATACAAAATGTAAAGAAAATGTTTAAAACTAATTTAGACGGAGACGCGGAACTGAATGGGACGGATCCATTGTAACTCGACCTTTTATTTCAATTTGACCAGAATGCTGTGGTTATGAAATTTTTTTTATATTTTGGTTTAAATAAACCAATTATTACAAGAAAATGAAAATGATTTACTTAAACGAAGTGTTGCAATTGTTGCGTACTAACGCATGCAGATGTAAATGTCCTCAAGAATACTTTAAAATTAAATCTTCCTTTTCCAGAAGTTCTCAGGTTTTTTTTTTTTTTTTTTTTTTTTTTTGATTATTTATTCCACCTGGAAAGTATGGAAAAATTGTTGGTAGTTATTTAAATTTTTCTTGCGAATTATTTCACTTATTAGTTATTTAATGGACCAATAAAATTGAACCAATGTTCATGCTACATATAATATTTAAAGAAATAAGATGCATTGAAATAAGCGACTTTTTACTTACAGAATTGCATACATATTTAAAATAATAAAGACTGGGTAATCCTTTAAGTTAAATAAGGTAAAGCACTAAAAAGATACCACATCCATCTAGTGTTACCAATAATTTAAATTCCGCATAATCTCTGAAATTGATTGATTATTTATGATCCACGAATTAGTCCGCAATTTATATTCATACTTTGTAATTCTTCTTGTTATTGTGGTTCTGTTTAAAATAAAATTTCCATTATACAAATGAATCGACATCCTCTCGGTAAAAACACCAGCTAATTTACATCAAAAAAAAAAAAAAAAAAAAAACATAAAAAATTTCATTAATTTAATTCGATTTTACGCGAAGTGAGTAGAATTCCTCCTCTACCATTTCCGTTTGAATAAATAAAAAAAAATAAAAATAAAAAAAAATAAATAAACAAATAATAAAAAAAAATATACATAATTAATTAAATACAATTTCGTTTTTAAAACCAATAAATTATATAAATAAAAAGATAAAAATAAATTATATTTTATTTAAATTTTCAATTAAATTTATTTCTGTTTCTGTAATTCTCTTAATTATATAAATAGGAAAATATAAAAAAAAATTTACTTCGACTGAAGATTGAAGAAACAATAATAAATAACATTAATAACAATAAACAATATAGAAGCCAAAAAATCGATAATACTAATTCAAATATACAAAGAATACAAATTTATTACACATTTTTATTTTCGCTTTTTACAAATTACGTTTATTATTTTAAATGTCGATGTTTTTGGCAAAATAATTCATGCAGAATATGGTTTGTATTTTCGGGGGGTACCAAGTTTAAATGAAATAATTCCCTTACAATTTTGTAAACTAGCCTTCGTCCAGTATTTCGATATTAATATAATTAAGCAGATATAAAAAATAATTTTATTATAAATTACAAAATTATCTATAATTTAATTTATTCATGATATTATAATTAAGGGATATAATTTTTATCGACAAAATTTAAACAAAACTATTCCATCTCTATTGTATGTTAAATACATTAAGTGAATATAGAGTCGATGTATAACCGACATGCTACACTTTAATTTTTCAGTTAATTTTCTCTATTTTTAGTAAAATGGAAATGTTCACAGTATGATATGTTGTCAAAAAGGGACACATACAAAAAACATATTTCTGTTATTAAAGTCAATCCGCAATTCTAACGATTCAATGTACAATTGGAGAAACCTATTTATTGAATTACATAATTTAGATAATATTAGTAACACATACTATGTTGTATTTTTACTATTTAGTATATTATACATATATGTACAGATATATATTTTAATTGGGTTATGTTAAAAAATCTGTGTCCGACAGTTTTATGGTATTTTTATTTTTATTTGTATTATTAATATTTTTATTATGTGTATACAATTCGTATGGTCGTACACATAAATACATAAAAATGCCAGAGATAACATGGAGAGAATATTTTTCAATTGAAAATTTCGTGGTAAAATAATTTTTTAAGACAATTGGAAAATTTTGCTGAATTTATATTGCTGTGTATTTGTTAGTCAAAAGCATTTTACATTATGTGTAAAAATTGTATGCCGAATTTTTTTATTTGTTAAATATTTTGAAATCGATACTCGTAAATGGGGAAAATTTTTGTTGAAGTTCGTTCGTACGGCGGAAAAATGTAATTTATGATTTTTGGTAAAGACGAACATAATTTTATTTTGTTTTATTATTTTTATTTAAATTTAACAAGAATTTTTTTATTCTTTTATTTTCAGGTAAGCAATACTATTTGGAATAGGAATTACCATACAATTTAATGTAAGCTATTAATATTTAACAATGGTTTATGAGTTTTAGCTTAAAATATTTAAATTATGCAAGGAATCAGCCAGGATTTTTACATCATCGAACTGGTTCAACTTAAACATGTTATTAAAATTTATCTTTCTACTTTTGTCAGTAGATATATTAAGAGTGATTGCCCTCTTTATTTTTCTGATTTACCAAATCGAAAATATTGGGAATGTCATGAACAATTAATATATTTGTCTATAAAAAGCCAGAAAAATCAATTGAGAGCCTAGATATTGTTCACAATTATTCTCAAACAGGAAATGAATTTCAACACTTTAGAAATTTAAAAAATTAGGATTTAAGAATTTTCTTAATTTTGGGGTTATTGAATCATGAAATTATTAAATCGGGAACTTTTGAAGTCAAAATTTATAAAATGTTCAAAAATTTAAAATCTATAAGAAATTTGGAAATATTTGGTTGGAAAACCATTTTGCACCATCTCCTGCCTATACTATATGTTAATCTGTGGCTTAATTATAATGTCACCACACTATATTTGTACGAATTCTATTTAGCACTTAGACCTATTAGTGAAACAAAAATATTTATTTCTAAGATTTTATCTAGAATTATTGCCGAGTACCTCTAGAGAGTATGTGGTACGAAATCTACCCACAGTTCGACGGATGGCTTGCTCAGATGGTCGATTATGTGCGCCATAAAAATCACGAAGTCGTCTATAAGTTGTGCGAATTGACGACTGGTTTTCAAAGTAAATTTTAATAATTTCGTAGCATTGTTCAAGCGTGAGTCTATGTATGATGATTTGCCAGAGTATACTGAGATCTGCCAGAGTATATTTTTCATAAAAATTTAATTTTTTACAATTTCAAGTTCTATCAGGCTTAAAAAAACACGCTTTACAATAACATCCGCCTTACGTACCCATAAGATCTGAATTTTCTCCATCCCTAGATTATACTCGGCAATTTTTAACACCATCAATCCACAAATAGGCCCTAACCATCATCCGAATATGATATTGGGTGACTTTAATTTACTAAACGTGTGGTAGATATATGATGCTGGATACATGGAAAGCTGTTCTTGTAACATTCTGTCACTTGGTTTAAAGCAATGTGAAACCATAAAAAATAATTTCGGTAACGTTTTGGATTTAGCTCTTCTACCGATGGATCATAATGTGAGAGTGTCTGTTATGTGATGACCTGGCGGGATCGTCGAGTATTTTTGATTGGGCTTCTTGAAGTTAGATTAGTAATTTAGACGCTAGGTTAAACGAATTTTATAATATTATTTATCAAAGGATCAATAAAGTTATTCCGACAGTTTCATTTTTAGATATACTATAAAAAAGGAACCGTGGTATGATAAACAGTTGATTAATCTGAAAAATAGGAAGGATAAATCTCACAAAGGAATTATGCCACTTTCGACGCATTGCGCAAAAAATACACGTTTTTAAATCGGTTCTTATGCAATAATTATATTATCGAAATTGAGTCTAATATTAGGTCAAAGCCCGATCGATTTTGGAAATTTGTTAATAATAATAGAATTTCTAGCGGATACCCTTCCACATTGATTCTGCAAGAGAGAGATCGCGTGATAATCTGCTAGATGCCTGTAATCTTTTCGCTAACTTTTTTGAGAGTGTGTATATAGTAAAAATGTGCTTATCTAACCCCATCAACGATTTGAGTTTCTCTAAATTCTTAATGTTTCGTTTTGAAATCGATGATATACTATCCAAATTGTTAGAACTCAACATTAACCAAAGCGCTGGCTCAGATTCTGTAGCCCCTCTGGTTCTTGATGGTTACTATCCCAGTTTATGGAAATCTTCAGCTATTCGTGAAGATTTGTGAGAACTTTTATTTTAATTTATCTAGAGAGGTATTTAGAAAAGTTTGTCGTTCTTTATTTTATAGCATTGGTAGGTTTTAATCTGTAAATTATTTTTATTACATACTTTTATGTTTCTAATTTTTATTTTTGTTTTTTTAAAGTTTGCTTTATTTTGATTATATTATTTTTATGATATTTTAATATATTTTTTTTTATATCGATTGGAGAACCGCAAAAAGTGTTGTACCGACTTTCTTAGATTCAAAAAATTCAAAATCTAGCAGATTGAATGGTAATGCTGTTGCTTGTGAGCAGAAACTAAAACGAAGTTTATTGTACCTTTCTTGTCTACATCAAATCTATGAAATTGCATTTCGCGCTGCATTGAATCAAAAATGGGCAGTACTTCTGGCGTAAATGTTTAGAGGACTGAATTAATTTTCGATGTATTTAATTTGCCGCCAAATTTTAATTTATTCTGCCACCAGCTTGAAATACAAATATCGCCTTTGAAAGTAAAAGGAATGTAATGATTTAAAATGAACTTGAACTGAAATGTTACACATTCTTGAGTTTTAACGAAAAAGTACTAATAATCTTATTGGATTAGGTACAAAAGATTGAAAATACGTTCATGAAAAAGTACTAAAAACCTTGTACTCCAACATTAGATTGCAATAAATTTAACTCATTATTATCAAACTAGTATAAATAGATTAAACAAATAACAGGTTTTTTCATTATTTTTCATTCCGAAATTAATTCATAATTAAAAATTAATTAATTTCGCGGCGGATTTAATTCACAAAAAAGTTTTTTTTTTTTTTAAATTGATCTTTCTGAATTATTTCGTAATTAAAAATGAAATGATTTAGTGGCGAAAATGTCGCCAAATTGACATATTTTGTCGACGGAATTAACACCCGCGCAATTAATTGACAGAGCCTAAATATTTGGGAGAATCAATTATGCTTGAAATTCATTGAGTAAGGGTAACTTAAAAGAAGATTTTTATAAAAATGAGTTGGCAAAGAAATATGCTCGAGATTCTCTTTCTATGCATGACACCAAATACAAATGTTCGTTTCCGTTAAGCAGGGCCTATAACTTACTACTAAAATAACATCGAAAAATTCCAAACTGATTAAAGTAAGCTATGCTTTTCATAAGTTTACGCATTATCTTATTTTTTAGATAATCAGAACCCAGCACCCTTATTCTGTAAAAAATAAGATAATGTGTAAACGTGGAAACGGTTAAACTTTGTGATTTTTTACTAAAATTACATTAAATTGTTTTTCGATTCTCTTTTTTCGTTCACTGTTTATCACGTGTAAACATTATCTTATTTTTTATAGAATAAGGCTACTGATTCTCTAAACAGTAAGATAATGTGTAGACGTGTAAACTTGTAAAAAGTAAAGCTTACTATTATGAGTTTGCAATTTCTTGATTTGTTGTACTACTAAAATAATTTGAAAAATTCCAAACTCTTAAAAGTAAGCTTTGCTTTTTACAAGTTTACACGTCCACAAATTATCTTATTTTTAGAGAATCAGGGTGCAGGGTGCAGAAAGGAATAATTTACGGGATAAATCAGAGCCTTCTAGAGTATAGAGCCATAATCTTAATGACGTATTTTTTTGAAGCTTTTTTAGTGGTATAACTTTTCACTGATTTACATAGGAATCCATAGTAAAAATAGTGTTTTTTAGCTGCAAGTTTTTCAATGAAAAAAGCAAAAATATTATAAAATTTTTATATAAAATTTTTCTACATATCTTTGAGAACAATATACAAGAAGGCCATATTGGTATTAAAATTGCATAAATATTAAAATTAAATTATTTCTAAAATATATTTTTTCGAACTTTCATTTTGAAAAATACATCAAAGTTGGCTCTGACGAATTAAAATAATACTTGCTAAATTTATCTTTAGTTTTACTAGTGTACGTAAGATGTCTAAAATGATTACAGAAAAATACGAAAAAAAATTATTTAATCACAAAATTATCATACGTTCCTATATTTTGTGAATTTGTTTTGCTTTTCCTACAATTTTTGAACTTGAAATTTCCCCAGGTGGTAATTTTTGGTATGATTTTTCCAAATTTTTACGGCCATCACTGCCATCTATTTAATGTATATTGATTTAATGACCAAACGAATCGTAGTAAGCTTTTATTTCAATATGACCAGAATGCTGTTGTTATGAATTTTTTTTTAATATTTTGGTTTAAATAAATCAATTATTACAAGAAAATGAAAACGATTTACTTAAACGATATTCATATATGTTGAAATTCAAACATTTATGAAAGTATCTCAGAAATCATAATTAAGAATTTGTAACGTTTTCATTTAAAAATTTGTCTTAGGAAAAAAAGTGATTTCCCATATGTTTTGTGTGTTTTACTATGAAAAGTTTCGTTTTTTCCTCTTTTCTAATTCCCTTATAAAAGCTCAGATTTTTTGATTATGGCTCTATAAAATACAGGGTGCTCTGGATAAATTCGATTTCGTCGTAAGATTTTATGTGAAAGCGCCAAATCTGAATTTCAACTATTTAAGAGATATTTATAAATTATAACGAACACGAACAAAAATCATTTTTTGACGAAAATGTTGTCAGTGCAGAGACAAGAGAATATCGAGAGAATGTGATTAAAGATCTGAACCAAGTAGCATCCAGTTTAAAATTTCTGTAAGTCTCTTCATCTGTTGCTTGCTCTAAGTCATCTTCGATTGATCCAATAATTTTTTGTTAGGGTTTTAAGGTAACCTCACATTTTTAGGAAGTGTTTCGTAAGACTTTCGCTCTTTCCTAAATAACGTTCATCCCAATAACGATTTCCATTCTTCTTACGGCATATACGGGTCTATATGTGCAATTATGCAGATTTACTGAAACAAAATCTCGGTTTTAATTTAAACAATTTTTGTTTAACTTTATGGAACAATTCAATTTTGATTCAAATTACTAGTGGCTAGGATGAAACTGATTGGTTTTAAATTAAAAGGAATGGTTATATTTACTTGATTTTGTCTCAAAACAGTTTTTTTTTGGACCAAATATGTTTGTTTCTTATACATAATTATTTTTTAATTTTTTTCCTACAAATTTATGCTAGAATTTTATTTTCCTAATTTAAATAGTGTAATTATTGCAAATAGAAATCTCAAAAAAATTTAGAATGGAATAATGCTGTTCGATTTAAATTTTTTTTTTTCTCATTTTTCAATTTTTTAACGAACTAAACGTTTCTGTAATGCATGACCTAAACATTGAGCCGTTAATTAAAATTTGTAAACTTTAATTAGTTAAATACAAAAATAAGAAATAATTAGAATACTGTGTTTTCCCTAATTCAATTTTTTGTAGAAAATGATCGAAAAGAGTCGTGCTCGAACTCTACAAGCATTTTTTATTTTATTTATTTCATCATCCAAATTTCTCATTCTTAATTTTGTTTCAATACTTTTTTCAAATCATAAATCGTAAATTTATTATTCCTATGAATTTTAGAGAAGTTGGCCAACAAAATCCTTCATATAACCAAACACCTTCAACACAGTGAGGTCAACTTCAATAGGGTTCTTCTACTTGGATTGCTCGAACGCTTAGCTTATACATTAAGTAGAAATATCCTCCGTTCTTAAGTTATGGCGGACACGGATGGACGGAGAACAAATCAAAACCACCAAGCATTTTTTAGATGCTTAAAAACGATCAAATAAAGCAATTTGAAAAATTGCAAAATGTCAATCTGTTGTTCTCGAACCAAACAAAAATTCTTGCCAGGAAACAACATGCTATATAAAATAATTGAAACTTTAGAATTTTTAAATAAAACCAATAAATAATTTTTCATTAATAATAATTCGTGTTTGTGTTAAAATGTTTGTGTGTTAAATTTCAAAATTCACAGCTTTCCTTTCAAAGTTTTTGATTTTTGAATCTAAAAAGTAATTGATTAAAATCAAACAATTTTATCATAGTTTGGCCCAAAATCTGTCAAGTTTTAATAGTAAATAGTTACTTTTTATGTAGAGCTTAAATGCCGCCTTTTTTCTTTGATAAAAACGTTTTCTTGAATGTGAGAAAGCTTCCAACTGCATTTTTTCTTGCTTTAATTGATTTTTGCTAAATACATCAATCAATCTTCATTTGGACTCTATTTTCCCCGCTGCACATTTCAATGCTAACAAATAGACATATGATGATAATAGGCTTATTCGTGCTAAATCGACAGTCGGTTTAAGATGTAATTACTGGTTGTCATTGTCTACTTTGATAACTACGTAAGACCCAGAGTATTAATTGAAAGATGGAAATTTAACTGGAATCATTCGCCTAAGCCGCCGGTTTTTCGCGCCTATTTACGGGAAAGAACAAATGAACATGTACCTGTCTTTTATTGCTGCGATCCCCAAATGTTTATAAATTTGACATTGTATATACTAATTTAAAAGATATCAATTTTGGTATTCAAATTGTAATTTAAAAACGATTTACATATTACCGATGCTAACAAAAAGTAGCATGTTTATTGCAATGCTTTCTAAAAATTCTTCTAGCTGTATCTACGAACAAAATGGCGAAAGATACGAAATCCTAACCAAGGTCTAAAATATACTTATTTACAGATTAAAATAAAAAATCTCTAATTTTGAATGTTAATTAATTAATTCGTGTAATTTCTAATATGCAACCCCGGTCCTTAGACCATTTTAAATGTGTTTTTAAAAATTCTATCAGTTGGTTTCGTTGAATGCTTCGATTGTTCGTAAATACTAATAAACTTCTACGTGTTAATTTGTAAAATACACATTTAAAATGGCATAAGGACCGGTTTCGTGTTAGAATTTAAACGAATTAATTAATTAACATTCAAAATTAGAGTAAAACTAAAGAAAACTTGTAAAAGAATTTAGCTGAATTAGTATAATTCGCTAGTACATCCCGCATAGTACATTCTGTTTATATAGAATGTAAATTGTTGTATAATCAGCTCAGTCGCCTCAGCCTCATGAGAAGATCGATTTTTTCATAATCATAAGCTCATCAGTTTCAAACTGGATTAAATTCTCTTACAATCTTCGGAACATATTAAAATCATATAAATTAAAATAAAAAATGGTTAAATATAATACTAGTCTCACACCTATTTGCGGACAACTTGTCTGGAACACGTTGTATAATGGACAATTGATTTAATTAATTTTCTTTTAAGTTTTATTGTAACTTAATTGTTTTAAGTTTCTAGCGCCCTCAAAATATTAAGCATCGAAATGTGAAAATTATTGTATCTAAATGTATTTGGGAAGACCTTTTATCAAACTTTTTTCAAAAATGATTAGTTTGAATTTTTAAAATTCAATGCTTGAAATTATTAAACTTTTTAATAAAAAAATTTATTTTTACAATTCTTAATTAAAGATTTGCCCTTTCAGTTAAAAATACTGCATCTTATTTGCAATATCTAAAAGTTCTATTCCCTTCTAGCTATTGAAACGCCATAATTTCAATAAAATTTTTGCATTTATCCTATCCATGAAAATATTTTCTGAAATAATTTAATATTTTAAAGTCCTTTGAACTTTTAACAGAATTTATTTATGTATTTAATAATACCAACTTTTAAATTAATTTGATTAAAATTTCATGAATAATACGAAATAAAATTTATATTATGTACAATGATCTACACAACGGGTTTCCAAATACATCTCTCGACATATTAAAACCAAAAGCGATTTAATATAAGCAACTGTAGTATGTATGATAAACAGGTTCACCTTTGCCATAGTTTTCGTGAACAAAAGTTGCCAATATGTGTATTCTACGAATAATAAGGGGCTCTATAATTAATAACATGCATCTACCATCATAGAAAGGCTGAATGCAAGCTAGTATATCATTGTCTCTGGGACGCTTCGAATGTGCAGACCTCCGAAAACGATTTTGAACACTTCCGATCCCTTATAATACCAGCGTATTCCAGTTGAAATGGATGGATCGTGAAAATCATTGAAAGTGTCTTGTCTAGGAATGCAAAACTCATTATGTTTGAAACTCTACTTTAATTTTTAATTTTTCTAGTTACTTAGTTATTTACGGGGCAAGGTTTTGGCACACTGTATTTTGAGCTTTTACGCATTTACCATACAGCATATGAAGAGGACAATATTTTAATATAGCACATCATGCTTTTAGTTCAATTCACTTGAATTTTTCCGTTAGGACCCACCAACAATATTGGTTTGCTTAATGGTTTACTCGTTTAGTTTATAAATCAACTTTCAAAAACATTAAAAATAAAATTCCTCTTTACAATTAGGAACATTTAACTTGGTTAATTGGATTGAAACCAACTTCACCCGTGGTATTCGTAATAGTTTTAAGATATTTATATCACCAGAATAGAAAATGAATGTTCCAGACAGTTCACACTATCATTTATAAATAAGGTGAACAACGTCAGGCCTAAGTGGCTACCTTATGGAATGCCAGAAGTGACCTTAATTATACGAATTTTTACCATTTGGAATCTAGATTCATGATAGGTGTGGTCCATTTCATAGGTAAACAGTAATCCAGCTCAATTCAATGTAAACTTGTAGATATAAATGTGACCACGTGAAACATCGTCGATTTACCTGAACGGAAATCGTGTATTTAATTGAGTAACTTTTATAATGAAAAAATAACTTATTTTTAACTATTTTCTGAAAAAGTTCAGATAATTCGGACGAAATATACCTCTGTAATTTTCAATATCGCATCGCGCTTTTCGCTAATGATTAACAATTTCAGAAGATAAAAAAGACTTTGGTTAATGTCGAGAGCTACCAATCCTGTAGTATTAAACAAAAACAGGATAAGCAGGTCTTGAAGGGAAGCTACTTGAATCTTATTTTAAAATAAGTTCTTCCAGTATCCAGTTAAATTTCTTAATATTAGTCCATTAATTATTTTCTAGACCTTGTAGTTACAACTTCCGAATCAGGAATATCTGGTAGTAAAATTGAATTTTAAAGAACTTGGCTAATTTTCCGAGCTTTTATCAAACTTAAACCTATATTGGTTACTTTGCCTAATGAAATTATAATTTTGAGTTTATTCTGCAAGTCACTTCTTACCACAATAGTCATTTTATACTAATGTCACATCATTTACCAATCACTTGAGAATCAAATTGTGGAAAATTCATTCTGCTTTTTTAGTGGGCGGGAAAATGGGTGACATACATATATGTAATTGCAAAAAAAACATTTTGTTGTGTTGGGCTAGTTTTCTAGAAAATCATCGTTTGATAAAATAATAATTGAGCTTTTAAGTACAAAGCCCAAAATATTTTATTGAAAAATTTTAACTCTTACTTTATGATTTTTTTTAAGTTCAGTTCATCTCATTTTCAATAAAACCATGATTCAACAAATATTGTCTGGTTAGCCTATGTATGTATATCAGAGCTTTTATGTTAGTGTGTGTATATTCATTTCGTTCATTATAATTCAACATTAGTTCCAATACGAAAATATTATGTTACAGCGCATATAAAACAAAAGTATGCTAAAAATAATATCTGGGTTGACAGTCACTGTCGAAATCATATATTTTCACACAAAAAAATATTCTCAAATATTGAAATTTTATATTATCCTTTCCAAATTCGCGCTTACAAACGGATTATGTACATAATATTGAACCATTACTATCATCATTGTCTCTCGCAAAAATTTATTCACTATCCATATTTTTTGTATTAATTTTTAAGGACAATATTTTCCGTTTTTTTTTTACAATTTTCAGTCAAAACAATCATTAAAATTTAACGCCTAAACTAATCCCATAATATGTGTGTATAATGTAAAAAAACAACAACACTGAAATCACATAATAAAAACTGACAACAACAAACCAGTGTTTACTCTCTCTCGTTCTCATGAACACTTTACGGAGGAGCACGTCGGGCACAAAAAAAAAAACATATGCACTTTAAAAGCACACAATACATACACAATTTGTAAAGCTTTTTTCCCCTTAACACGCGAAAGGATATAAATTATTGGTTGAAAAGGGAACATTACAATAATATTAGCAGATAGCTGGACTCGTCTCTCACGGAAATTGAAAAAATATTTAATTACGTTGAAAATGTCAAAGCAGGAAGTCGATTTCCTTTGAAAAAAGCTAAATATACTATTACCATGTGTATAAACAAGCGAGACAACACTACTAAAAAGTATGGGTGTTTTTTTTTTTTTTTTTGTTGTTGATGAAGACAGAGATATTTTCCCACTAGTACTGTTTCGTAATTTTAGAAAAGTATATAACTGTCTCTACTAAATTTTCCAATTAGTTTGGCAGTTTTCCGTTCGTCGTTGAATTTCGGATCACATGTTTTTATTTATGTTTTTATGTCGTGTGTGCACATAAAAATTGGAGAACAAAACAAAAACGGAAAATTCCACAACAATTTCTGTTTTTCTTCGTTTTTTTTTTTTTTTTGTATGTATCACGAAACGGAATGAGATTATCGGTATATAGATTGGCCATCGCCACTAATAATTTATATGTAAATCTGTGTAAAATTATTGTTGTTGCTATTTTTATGTACATTTGGTTTGTGTGGTAAATTGATGATTTTTGTTTTTAATTTCTGGTACAGCAATAAAATTAATAACAAATTTTTTTTTTATTATTTTATATTATGACAAGAAATGAAAATTAGGGGAAATTTAATTTATCGATGGTAATTAATTATTTTAAAAAATGTGGTTTATTAATATTTCGTTTTTTGGCTGTGATTTTAATTTATATTTTGGCGTTGTTGAATAAAATTACAGTGGGTAGCCAACTATGTAACTAGCTACGGTACAATAAAATAAAAAAAAATAAATTGTTATACAGGAAAATTTTTATGTTATTTATGTAAATTAGGTTATTTTTAAATTTATACCCATGACAATTAAACATAAAGGACCATCTATGTTGGATTTTATATAAAATGAATTTTGTTTGATATGCACTTCGTACAGTGTTTTTGTCTGTGTCAGATTTAAGCAAATTTTGAAGGGAGGGTTTTATTGTACATACAATTTTTATTTTATTTTATATAAATTTGGGCAACATAACGGCTTTATTATACCGTCTTGAAAGTTGAAAGAAAAACAAAAATCTAAATCAATATTAACGGAATGGTGCTTCGATTCTATTTTTATTTACTATAAGTTGCTTGTTTCGATATTAGGCGAGACAGGAGTATTATTTTTGTTTCAAAACTTGGTAAATATTCTAACGCTGTTGGTATTCTATAAATGTACATACATATATACCATAGTATTCCAAGTAAATATATGGTAAATAATTGTAAGGGCTTGGAGAATATTTTTAGTATCATCTACCTGTCTCAAAAGTGAAATAAACTTATGTAGGTGTGTAAATGTGGTTGGAGTGGAAAAGTTGAGTGGTTGATAATATTGGTTTTTAACAGGATTTCATTTTAAAGCCGATTTTCGTTTCTTAGAACAAATTTTTGGTATTTGTAATATGATATTACGGATAGCAACGAAATTATCATTCTTTTTAAATAGCGAGATAATGGATACTATTCCACAAAATTCTAGATGTTATTGAGTGTCAAGTATTTTGTTAAAGTAATGGGTGTTACTTTAAGAGTTTTACACATTTGTAAATATAGTAACTTGAATCATAATTTTATCTTCTTAGCTCCAAAAATGGTTGGGAAGAACCTATTCTCAATCAACTAGTGGCGAAGCGTTTGCAAAATTCTCCAATATATGTATCTAAATTCTTATTATTAACTGTAGGATTAATTTTACTTTTTTCTTTCTGTAGAAGCTATAGTTCCGCTTAGCGACGGATAAGAGCTTCTTTCATAGAAGAATCTGTTAAATATTTATACACTAGTGGTGCCTAATTTTGTTATTTTTCACCAAAACTAAACACAATTTTTTTTTTTTATTAAATAATTAACAACCTTAATATTTCGTTAGTGCGCCTTTATTTGACTTCAGTAATTCGTCTTGGTAAACTATCGACAAGTCCTTGCAGATCGATGGATTTAAATCTTGTATAAATTCCTTAAGGTGGCAATCGACGTACACTTTCTTGCCCAGATGTTACTTCAGTTCAGAAGATCCCATAAATATTCAGTTGCGGTTAGGTCGAGGCTATTGGCTGGGTTTTCTATAGATATATAAAACCAAATTAAATTTCATCCTAAGTCAAAGTGTAACGCCAGTGCTGTATTTTTGCGAAGAAGTTTTTCGAATTGCTGTAGTCGAGCAGCAGTTGTTTTCTACGAACAACCTAAAGGTTTAGACGCCAATTACTCGATGTTGAAGGGAATTCTTATCTTGTACTTTCCACTGACTGGGCGCGAATGCCCTTTTGTTGTACATTTCCTGACATTCAGTTTCTTCTTTTGTGAATTCCCTTATAATATCCACTTCTACGCGTTCTCAGAATTTTTTAGCTGCCTATCATTAACGTAGTATTAGTCATTAATATGTTTACGTTGGCAAATGTGTTACCGGTGATGATCGATCCTTGGTTTGTTGCGAAATTGGCTCATCTGGTGGACCTTTTAGAAGATTCGCCGTTATTATTTGACCTTATTAATCAGAGCCTAAAACAATCTGCCCAGATAACATTTTTGGTGTGGCTTCAGGTACTTAGCTTAACCTCCACATTGCATAGATTTCCGGTTATATTTTTAAAGACCATTGAGCCTTAACTTTTGCTTTGAGTTCTCCGATAAAAAGCCACAAATGCCGGGGCTCCTGTAATTTATGGCAATGTATCCTATTTTTCTTTTCTCCGTGTAGGCATTCGAGGGCGTGGTTATGCATTGTTCAATAGTGTGTTGATGTGATTGTTGGCCAACATCCGTTTGTCTTTATATCTGATGGTGATGGTAATCCACGCAGTCAGGCAAGTTTTTTCCAACAGCGTTAACTGATTAAATAGCTTCACGGCGCTCTTCGAACCAAGCAGAATAGGTAATAGATTTTTTATTCGTTGGATATGTTTTCGTTGCAACGTACAGTCTTGTTGAATAAACTGTAGAAGGGTGTCCACAGCTTACAGGAGCCTCAAAACAAAGGAATTTCTATGGTTAGTAGTATGACATTGGGACACTTCCTATTAATGCCTTGATACATAAGTATTTGTAGTATATTGAATACTATCGCATCGTACTCTGCCTGTATTTTGCCGAAAATGTTCAACTTGAAGTATTCCTCGCCCTCGAATTCTTCTTCATCGGTATTCGCCATAATTTGTTCGTAATTGATGGTGAACGTAGCCCATGAATTTGTGAGCTGATTTAATTTGAGTTCACAGTAAACCTTGTTAAACTTGTTATCTTCACTATATTGGGACATGCTGCTAATATTTTGCTTTACGATTTTAACCTTTACTAGTTGGAACTTGTAGCGTTTTGCTTGATCTACGGATTTTCATTAATTATCTATGAGGAAACGTGCTGTGGCTTGAATATTGGTTTCTTCAGATCTGCCTAGCGTTGCCTTTTCTTTTGCGTTAAGAAAAGGTGTTTATTGGTTTCTTCTTTTATCAATATTGACCTTGACTTGGTCATAAAATGCCCTGTATGAATGTTGATTATCTAGCTTGTGGATTAATTCTACATCGTGTGTGAAAAATTAGTCGAATATCTGTTGAAGGTTTATGAGTCGTTCCAGTAGCCGTTTGCTTACGTAGAACTTGTGCTATATCGATGATGTGTGATGCGTTTTTTGTTCACCGCGTTCTTTTGTTTTGTTTCCGCTTGGCAAAACCTTTGGAATCAATTTACCAATTTATTGTGTAACCGGACTAACTGAATCTAATGACATATTCCTTAATTTATTTTAATTAGAAAGTGATTGAAAATGAATTAAGTAAATTGACTTATCGTAGTTAGTATTGATAGTAAATACCAATATTAGCTTCAAAACTAAAAAAATTAAATATAACAAAAATGGTTAAGAGTTCCCCCATCTAAATAGTTAATAAAAAATTATTGTGTTGGAATCTGTTCCACCAATATGCCTTATTATCTCTTCCTTTACCTCTTGAATTGTTGCTAGCTTATTGACATATACCTTACTTTTTAGATAACGCCAAAGAAAGAAGTCCAAGGGTGTTAAATCGCACGATCTCGGTGGTCACCTAACATTGCTATTTCACGAAAAAATGCATCCCGGGAACTTCGGCTTAACAGTAATTTTGCTTGTAACGCTTGTAAGCGTTCATACTTAAGTCTTTTGTTAAAATTCGACGTAATATGGTTCTTGAGAGGTTTAATTGCTGTGCACGATGACTAGTTGATGCTCTCAGGCTCTCGGCCACACTTTCACGTATGGCAGCAATGTTGTGGGCGAAGTCCTGTACGAACAAGCACTCTAATAATTTCACATCTGCTATCGACCCAGTTTACTGGAATTTGTGCACGATATTCAAAATTGTACGATTATAGTTGGTCAATTATTAAAATAAATTGAACTTCTCTAAAATGTGGAACTTTTAAGAAATGAAACCGCAAAGTAGCAGTAAAAAATATGAAGGGTGGCCTAATGGGTATTTCACCATGAAAGTGGTGAATAAAATCTTAATGTCGAAAAAAAAATTGGTTTCATATTGACAGCTGTCATCTACAGGCATTAGGCATTAACAATTTTAGACATGTGCAGATACAAGTTGCCACAACGCGTTAAAATTATCGAAGCCTATTGTGAAAACGGGAGTTAAAAAAGAAATGCATATCGCGCTTCACATGATTTTTTATCATGTGAAGCGCGATATGCATTTTTACTGCTACTTTACGGTTTCATTTCTTAAAAGTTCCACATTTTAGAGAAGTTCAATTTATTTTATTTGGATTTTAGATACAACTACCGGTAAACCATTCAAGTTTTAGTTGACCTAGGTAAATATCTCGAATATTACGGTATATAGAATAAAATGTTTTTTTTTACGGGGTGTGCTATACTAGCTCTGTGCACCGCGACCATTGAGGTCTATTGTGCATCCCAGAAAGTTTCACGTAATGTGGAGGTTCAAGTCCTTGATAAATGCCACCAGCTCATGCATATTTAAAGGGCCGACGTTAGGCCACTGTATTGTGTATGTATGGAGAAATTTAAGTCTTTTATGGATTATAGCATCACACGTGAATAGTAGATGTTCGGATGTTTCCCTTTCCAGGTTGCAAAATCTGCAACGGTCTGTAGGGGACTTTCCTATTTTCTCCAGATGTCCATTAAAAGGGCCATGTCCTGTTAAGTACCAGGTGAGGGATTTTAGAGACTGTCTATCCATCTTGATTGCCTTATCTAAACGTCTAATATCATAGCTTAATAGTTTTTTGGTCTGTCTCATCCCAATGGAGGACTCCCAGAATATTTCTGTATGTTTTTGTTCCCAATTCCTTATGCCATTTGTCAGATGGCTCTTGGAGTAACCAATACTAGGCTCGGGGCCAAGGAAAGGGCACTCCGCTGCCTGTTTTGCACAGCGGTCTACCGCCTCGTTTCCCTGTATATCGGAATGCCCGCGGGACCACAAAAGGGTGACTTTGTTCTCCCTGTTGAGTTCTATAAGGTTGCAATAGCAGCTCCAGATTATTTTGGAATATTAGACTGATGCTCCTAAGGCAAGCAATGCCGCCTGGCTGTCCGAGATTACGTAAATCTCGGCTTTTCTATATTTTTTTTGTGAGACATCGAAGCACACATACCTCGATCGCACAAATCTCTTCTTGGAAAGCTACAGGGGTTTTACCCAATGGAATACAGAGTTCGAGACCCGGCCTGATTATACCCGCACCAGTGCCCACCCCTGATTTTGTACCGTCAGTGTACCGTACAGTGTACAGTATATGGAGGCGTGACGGGGTAAGGAGGAGATGATACTCCCCGCTTGTTCCCTGTCGGGTATTCCAATCGTGAAATTCCTCCGGTAGTCAATAGTTTTAACCATCACGTCTGATAGTTGGATTATTTCCTCGTCCAGATTCAATTTGTCCAGGATGCTATTATATCCTGGTCTAAAAGTTTTAATTTGAGATGTTATTTTTAGATTGACTGCCCTTGAACCAGCTACCCTTTTAAGGTGCAATTGTAGTGGTGAGAGCCCCAATAGCTTCTCAAGAGCAGTTGTAGGGCACGTTTTCATTGCTCCCGTTACACTCAAACAAGCTAGCCTTTGGATCCTATCCAATATTGAGCAGGCACCACATTGCTCTGTCTTAGGCCACCATACAAATGCCGCATAAGAGATTTTTGGTCTTACGATGGTTGAGTATAACCAAAGTGCCATTTGGGGATTTAGACCCCACGTTTCGCCAATCATTCTTTGGCAAGTGAAATGCGCCCCATTTGCATTGTTTGTGATATATTTTAAAAAGGGGTTCCATGTCAGTTTCTGATCAAGTATCACTCCCAGGTACTAAATCTCCGTCGCCATTTGGAGAATTTCCTCATTTAGAGATAGAGGTGGGAGAATTGTTTTCCTCCGATTTGTAAAGAAAGTACAAATAATTTTGTTGGGGTTTACTCTAAGGCCCGTCTTAATACACCAGTCGCTTACCAACTCGAGGGCATATTGCATACGTTCCGCTATTGTACTCTCGAATTTCCCCCTGGACATTAAGACTAGATCGTCCGCGTAGGTGATATTCGAAAAGTGAGAGTTTTTTAATCTTATAAGTTGTCAATCCATCACGAGTAGCCACAAAAGGGGTCAGAGAACTCCCCCTGCGGACAACTCCTGGTAGCCGCAATCGTGATGGTTTTATCACCAAAGAAGGCCGTTATCCTCCTGTTTCTAAGCATATTGATTATCCACCCTATGGTGGAAGAGTCTATTCCCCTTGCATGTGCTTGTTCTTGAATCATTTCGGACTTGGTATTGTCAAAAGCCCCTTGAATATCGATGAAGGAGCATAACAAAACCTCTTTATTCCGAAGTGTACCTCGATATTTGTTGTCAGAGATTTCTGTGGCCCAAGGAGAGTGCCTTCTGGAGTCAACAAGCCGCAGGCAGCCTATCTATTTTTCACAGAAGTCTCTTCATCTCGACCTCTTGCTTTTCCTAAGAGCGACGTTATATTGGGTAAGAGTCATTCGATAGGTTGTCCAATCGTTTGTCCTCTTAGCCCTGTTGAAATGTTTACGAACCTCTCGTCTTTTGGTTTCCAGGGTGTGGTTTCACCAAGGAACGTCCCTTGTCCCCTAATACGAACCATGGGTGAGCTTGAGTGGTAGGCATCAATAATTGCCTCGGTAACATTGCTTGAAACTCTATCGAGCTCCTCAATAGAGTTAAGTTGGTCTGTAGACCAGTTACGTTATCATAAAGTCTTTCATTATAGGGGGGTTTTTCAAAATGGGTTACAAAATATGTAGTTCTTTGGGTTCGATGGAATCAACATTTTTTTGAAAGCCAAGGTATTTACTTACCAATAAATCAATAATATGCGTCTTATTTTAGTAAACAGCCTTTTTCTGATAAAATTCCTTATCCAGGCGTTTACTTTCTACTATAGGTTTTGTGAGACAAGTAAACTTGAATCTTATGGGGTATGTTTCCCCTAAAAAACAAAAACGTCGGTTAACTTAAATGGTTCACCCTGTCTATGTATACGAGTACCACATATATATTCATCGAAAAAAGCTTATTTAATAGAATTTTAAGTTTATTTTCTAAAATTAAATTTTCGTTTGACCTTTACATATAACTGGGAAAATAATTTCCAAGACAAAGAGTGCGCCAACAACAATAATAACAAAAGACGGGACCAAAATGTATATAATCGAAGATAAGAAAGAAATAAATAAAATTTTAAATTATAGTTTTATTGAGTGCGGGTACCAGGTTGATTGTAAAAATGTCTTTATATTAGATTTTCTTCTAAATTTCAATTTCGTAGAAGGAGCAGAGTACATACACACACACAGTACATATAAATAAAAAATACATATTATAACTATTATTTGTTGTAAATAGTTGTTACTATTGTATGTAGAAAAAATATTTTTTTTCTTTAATTTTGTTCCTAGACGATACGGTTGAATAGAATTCTTTTCAATATACAATTCCAACTAGAAAGAATATCGCATATTATAAACCTTTACTGTATTTTTTTTTTTTTTTTTTTGCTTATTCCAAGATCCAAGATATTCAATTTTATTTTATATTTATATGTTCATATGAGTATGGTAAGTATGTATATTGTATATGGATATGTATACATTTATAGAAAACGTAACGATAGTTTGGAAAATTTGTTACATAAAATACAAACAAAAAATAATTTTTGAATATAAATGTCCTGGATTTTCCTCAAGTTTCCCAAATGAAAAGAAATGAAAATAAATTTGAAAGATTTAACATTTTTATCTTATAAATATTTTTTTTGCACTTTAATATTTCTATTGTGATGATTGTCTCTATTTGTTCGTATTGTATGTAGAGAGATATGATACTTCTGTATATCTAAATAAGAGGTTCGCTGGTTCGTTTCTGGTATTTTTATAAAGCTATTTGTGTTTCAATATCTATCCTTATGTAGTGTAGTCGAAGTTAGGTTTTCTAAATATGTGCGCTCTTGTATGTATTTATCAAATTGTGTGCTGAAAGCTTGCATAAAATATGAATCATTTTGTAATATAACTATACAATAGAGAATAGTATTTTAAAAATAATTCCAACCAATTTTTTATTTTTTATTTTTTTTTGTTCAACTTATCTCGTTTATTTCATATAGAAATACTTACATAGCATGAAAAAATTGTCTTTAATAAAAGCTTTTATTGAAAATAATATATTTTTTGTTAAAATTGATTGACTCTTGTTGTAACGAAAAAAATGGTTTAAAATAATAGTATTTCCTTTTAAATATTTCTTTAATCGTTTCCTTTTGTTCCATAACTGTATGTACATAATCCCGAAAAAGGATTAAATTTCAATTATTATCTGCTTCGAAAATTTAAATTATAATAATGACTTGTTTGCTTAATACGTAACTCATAATTTATTCTATTTTATTTCATCAAAAAAATATAAATTTTAATTTCTTTTATTTTAATAAACTTAAATAAAATTCAATTTTAGAACTTGTTTAAATATTTAAAAAAAAAACTAATTAAAATTATTTATCGTCTGGAAAATTAATTCAGTTTGATTAACTGAGATATGTATATACGTAGGTATCCTCCTCCTTATTTATTATTTCAATATTCTTCTTTAAAATATTAAACCCGGTCCGGTCAACCAATTACTATTGATACAAAAAAAAGTTTAGTGTTTGGTGATGAAAAGGCCAACTGGCCTTTTCATCACCAAACATAAGTTTGTTATTTTAGTTTTTCGTTTTACACCGGATTCTTGCCACAAAATTTATCGGGTTTTCTGGTCGGGTAGAGGATAAGTCGGTCGTGGGGTTTGTTAGCTCCCCTTAAGATATTGTTGAAGCCGTATTGGAGAAAAACGTGGGTGAAAATAACCTAAAGGAAAATAAAGGGAAACGGACCAACCACCTATTTAGGATGTAACCTACCTACCGCTCGGAAATCGTTATGGCAGAAGTGAGCTGATTTATGTATTCATTTCGTAAATCACGAAAATAAAAAAAAATAAAAAAATAGGCCCCTAACAGCTAGTTAGTAAGAGAAAAGTTGTTGAGCCTTGTGAACTAAAGGAAGAACAGTGCAAAGCACTTGTCGCCTCCCGTTCCATACGGGACAGTCCACAGTCAATAACCGGTGCCACTTAGTATTCATTTTTTTTTTATACTCACCACAATTTGTCTCCAATAAAAAATTTTCTTTTCAAACACTTTAAATTAAACTCAACGAGAATTTTTTTAAAGATAACAGATTTATATTTCGTAATATATAAAAATATATTTTCGCCACGTGAATCAAACAACTGCTATCGCAATGTTACCCTAATAAAATATTGGCGAGGTTTTTATTCAGTTTTTCTGCTAATTGACCAAAAATATTTTCTTCGTCAATGAATCAATCGAAAAATTGCAATATTACCCCCTCCAATATTTTATCGGTTATCGACAAAATGTGCAAAAATTGCAAATATGAAGCATGTTTTCGTTGCATATGTAAACACATGACAAGCCTAAATTGCAAAAAAAATATGTTTTCACGTTATTCACGTGATAGAATTCAACTTGGTTGACAAAGACCTCAGTTGAACAAACACAAAAGAAAATTAAGAGTAACAAACAAAAAAACCAATTTTGGACACACACTTACTTAAGCATGTGTGATAAGAAAAAAAATCTTTCTACGGTTATTTATTGAAACTTGAGTCCACGCAAATAAACGTAAGTAAAAATATGAGTCATATGGACACGCGCCACTAGAATTAAACAAACAGGATTGATCCAACACAAATAACTTAATTGGAATGGTAAGCCAACCCGGCTATTGTTATTGGGTTATCTTGAGAAGAAAACATCTTCAAAGTTGGGATGCAGTTTTCTTTCTCGTATATTTTGAACCGGGTATGACATGTGCCCATTATTACTTTCTGCCCACAAAGCATCCATTGTACGTCACCAAAACCAACCTTTCACATTTTACAAAAATTTTCCATTATTTTGACCAAGGACGGTCCTTGAAAGATATCATCGATTTTCTTAAATTCTTCCCCAATACCACGATTGGTCATGACAATATAAATCCTCTCCCCCAAACGTTAAATCACAGCCTCACGATTTGCACAAATTGTTTATATGTATATGGGAACGGAAGTCATGTTCTAATTTTATGATTTTTTTGTTTTGAATATGTAGCCCTGAGTAAAAAACAAACTTTATACAAAATGATCTTTTGTTGTTATTGTTTTTTATTAAATATTTAAAAATTACTAATTGCTCGCGAATCTTCCATAAGGATCACTTCTAAAGACCATAACCCGAAATAGCGTCATGGAAAATTTTCGAAAATCACACGAACCGTAGAGAGAACTTCAACGAATCCAACGCTATGCGATAAGTGCTCGCGAATCTGCCATAATGATCACTTCGAAAAACCATAACCCGAAATAGTGTCATGGAAAATTTTCGAATATCACACGTACTGTAGAGAAAACTTCAACGAATCCAACGCTATGCGATAAGTGCTCGCGAATCTGCCATAAGGATCACTTATAAAGACCATAACCCGAAATAGCGTCATGGAAAATTTTCGAAAATCACACGAACCGTAGAGAGAACTTCAACGAACCCAACGCTATGCGATAAGTGCTCGCGAATCTGTCATAAGGATCACTTCTAAAGACCATAACCCGAAATAGAGTCATGGAAAATTTTCGAAAATCACACGAACCGTAGAGAAAAATACAACAAATCCAACGCTATGCGATAAGTGCTCGCGAATCTGCCATAAGGATCACTTCTAAAGACTATAACCCGAAATAGCGTCATGAAAAATTTTCGAAAATCACACGAACCGTAGAGAGAGCTTCAACGAATCCAGCGCTATGCGATAAGGATTGGTAGAAAAATGGTAAAGACTCCAATGGTACTCGAGGCAAGTGCTTACGAACTATAAAGACTATTTATAGACCAAAACTTATATTTAAGGACTACTTGACTAATGACCAATTCTCGATAAAGCGGAATTCTCACGAATTGCTCTTGTTACGACATTACAACCATTGGTTGATAGTGTATTTTTGTACATATTGTATACATGAACAGATTCTATTTTCCGTTTAAAATAAAATATTTTTTATTGTTTGACGTTGAAAAATTATAAATAGTTTTTTTAAATGTTGTTTATTCAGGTAATATTAAAAATCTCAAACTTTAAAAAAAAATTCATAATAACGAGAGATTTAATTTAATTAACCAATACATTCTCAAGTGAAAAAAGTTAGGACAAATTTAGGACAAACTTCACACTCGTTTAATTGAAAATGTTGAACATGAAAGATTAAGTTAAAATTGCAAAATTTTTCAAAGTTAATATTTATTAGTTCACCCACGGTTCTTAATTACTTCAAAAATGCGTGATAACATTGAATTAGCTAATATTGAAGAGTTTTAATGTCAATTCCACGCCACGAATCGCGACTAGCCTCTGATAATTGATTCGTGTTAGAAAACTGTCTACAAATGGCATGTACGTCACGTGCCAGTAGATCCCATAAATTTTCCATGGAATTTGGAAGCCGCCCATAGCTTTTCTATGTGAAAATGCTGGGCATCCTAATAAGTTAATGTAAGGTAATCTAACATTATCAAACATCAAACCATTGTTTTATTAACCGTGAAACGTATTCCCATTCTAGTATTTATGAAAGCTATCGGAAGTGAACCATTAAAACTAAAGCCACAAATCGTTACTGTGGGACCACCAAAATCACGTAAAATGTACTTTTCTGGTTCCTTTTTCAGATCGTTCCAATATTATTGGCAGCCATCTGGGCCATCAATGTCAAATTTTTTCTCATCAGAGAAAACAAAATTTTTCCACTTGTTACCAAAGTCCATTTATTTTTGCAAAAGCTAATCTTGCTTTTTACTTTCTTTTACTCTAGTAAAATAAAGTACATATGTATAGTAATCATGAAAATTTTGGACCTTGAGATTTTTCTGTTTTGAGGTCCCCTGAGTCCGAAAAAGTGGGTTTCGAAATGCTGTCTGTATGTCTGTCTGTCAGTCTGTCAGTCTGTCAGTCTGTCAGTCTGTCAGTCTGTCAGTCTGTCAGTCTGTCAGTCTGTCTGTGTCCTCTTTACAGCCCAGATGGTTTAACCAATCGAACTGAAACTTCAGATTTAATCTTTTTTGATAAATAGGGAGGTCCCAGTGAATTTTACTCCAAATCGGCTAACCGGAAGTGGCCACTCCCTTGGTCCAGAAAATTTATTTTGCAAATATCTTAAAAAGTATAAGGTTTACAAAAAACTACTTGAAACAAAATGTTTCCAAAAATTACAAACAAATAAAAATAAAAAATTAAAATATAAAAAAAATTAAAAAATTAAAAAATTATAAAAAAAAATAAAATTGAGTTGTGGGCCAACACACTTTCTGTTACGAACAGGGAATTTTGAGGCACTTATTACGCAAACTTCTTTGAAATTTATTATTTTGTATTATTTTCTCTAACGTAAGTAAAATAAAGTAATCATGAAAATTTTGGACCTTGAGATTTTTAGATATTTATCTGTTTTGAGGTCCACTGAGTTCGAAAAAGTGGGTTTCGAAATGGTGTCTCTATGTCAGTCCGTCAGTATGTCAATCTGTGTCCTTTCTACATCCCATATGGTTAACTAATCGAACTGAAACTTCAGATTTAAGCTTTTTTGATAAATGGCGAGGTTCCAGTGAATTCGACTCCAAATCGGCTCACCGGAAGTTGCCACTCCACTCCTTTGGTCCAGAAAATTTATTTTGCAAATATCTTAAAAAGTATAAGGTTTACATAAAATCTATTAAATTTAAACTGGTTCCAAAAAAAAACAAAAGAAAATAGAGGTGCGGCTAACACACTTTCTTTTAAGAACGATTAAAGGGGTATGTCAGAGTCCACCATAGCGCGAGTCCACATTCTTTGTTTCAAATTTGGAAATAAACTGTATCTGGTCAGTGGCCAAGGAATCTTTAGCGAGATATATATCACCAAATGCTCGGCTGTAACGCTCTGATGACGTTGACTTCCTCTTGCCTGGTCACACCGCGAGGTGTGGTTATTTATTCTTGTAGGGCACTAGAAATTGCGAGTGATAATAGAACCCTAGCCGTCACGCAACGAAATTTTCCTTAATGCAAGGTAGTCTCGTCGCTGTACAACTGACTCTGTTGCCTGCGTGAACCTTGAGACCCTGCACATTAAGATTGAATACAAGTGTCTGACTTGCGGACCGGTTTCAATGTGAAAAATTATATGTACTGTACTATGTTTTTCATAAGAATTTTCTTCGTAGTTTGACTTTTGTAGTGAAAGTAAATTTTGTAGTAACAAGTGTTTTGTTATAATTTGAATTTAAATGTATGTAGAAATTAATTATTTTAATTCAAAGTAAATTAACCGTCACGTCCGTTTCTTTACGTAAATAAAAACTGACACCACAATTGTCTGATCATATGAGGCGTTCTCTTAGGTAGGTTCGCGGTGCGGCTTTCCCTGCCGTATTAATTGTCTGCGACCAAAAGCTAAATTTCAAGTCGCTCATTTTCTAAAAACAAGGTACTGATTTGTAAGACGTTTTCACTTGTCACGTCAAAAGTTAAAACAAGTAAACATTACTTACTTAAATATCTATTAGGTGAGTGTAAGGGTGACGTGGTTTTCTACCAAAAGTTTGTAGTTAAACCTTAGAAAGCGAAGTTTTTTAATATTTTTTTCTAATAAAATGATTTTGTTGGTTTTACTTTCTTCTACTCTAGTAAAATAAAGTATAGTAATCATGAAAATTTTGGACCTTGAGATTTTTAGAGATTTATCTGTTTTGAGGTCCCCTGAGTTCGAAAAAGTGGTTTCGAAATAATGTCTGTCTCTCAGTTTATTTCCTCTCTACAGCCCAGATGGTTTAACCAATCGAACTGAAACTTCAGATTTAACCTTTTTTGATAAATTGGGAGGTCCCAGTGAATTTTACTCCAAATCGGCTAACCGGAAGTGGCAATTCCTTTGGTCCAGAAAATGTATTTTGCAAATATCTTAAAAAGTATTAAGTTTCCAAAAATTAAAAACAAATAAAATTAAAAAAAAAAAATTAAAAATTATAAAAAACAATAAAATTTCTCAAAATTCTCTGTTCGTAAAAGAAAGTCGTGTGTTGGCCACACCTCCATTTTAATGTTGCTCAGTTAACTTAGGTCTCTCTTTTCGTCCATTTTACGTTTGCGTTACTTGATAAAACTCTTTGTTACGTGTCTTGCGGTAATGGAGAAATTTAAAACGTTCTTTATTTTTATTGATGTCATTTTGCAAATCGGTGCTTTCTTTGAAATTTCTCATTTCATTCGGAAGCTTATAGAAGATTTCCTTCCAGTTCAGCCCTGCGCATTATAATTTTCACCCAACATGATGTAATTCCGTATACCGTAAATGGCCTATTGGGTTTCGTCGCGATATTGTTCATAGAATATCCAGAATCGAAATATGCAGCGGTTTCTCCCTTTTCTTACTAATTGTTGTACCCAATGTTTTTAATTTGTTTAAACTCATACTTTATGAGACTGGCCCTAGAAAAGGTTTTCCGGAAATTTGAAAAACTCATCATTAAAATTTGATTTTTATACTCAAAGAAGGGTAGATCAACATACTTAAACGCATTTTAGTATGTCTAATAGAACTAAATGAGGAAAAAGATAAAAAAAGAAACAGTGAACCCCGGAGAAAATTGAAAAAGAACATTACGGCGGTCATCTAGAAATGGATGAAACGAAAAATGGTACCATTTTTAAAATTATTTTATAATCCATATTCATTTATCATGTAAATGAGCCTAATTTTATAATTTTCGTATATTAATAAATACAAAACCATACGTATGAAATTTTCAAATATTTGATACCCAACAACTTAATTGCACTACACAATCAAAACATAAAATTGTAAAAATTAAAACATAGCTTCCAAAAAAATGTGATTTGACGTATTTTTCGCTATATGCATTTTTCTGCATTGATTCTAAACGATGAACGGCGTGGTAACTGGACAACGTTCGACTGGGCGATGACCATCTCAGCGGTTGTCAGCTCGATGATGTTCAATGCGGATATGGCATAAAATATCATAAAATTAATGAAGATTACGGTAATTTTCCTTTTGATGTAATTTCCCAAATACATAGGTAGATGATAAATGAAACAGAAAAAATCAAATCTGAAAATTGCTAATTCTGAAAAAGGGAAATAAAGAACTGGTTTACAAAGGACTCTGACGTTTTTTCCTCTTGATGATGATAGTAAAAGTGCCAAGTAATTTTTAGCTTTAGCCGAATATGGTTGAGTTGACTGTCGCCGGGTTGACCATCGTTGAGATTCCCGCCTCTGAATTATCCAAAGCCATATCGGCTGTCGCCGAGTTGTTCTACACCAAGTTAGTTTCACCGAAATTACCATTTCAGCGAAAAGGCACCCGGATGAGCCGTTATAAACTAAAGTACAGTTCTTATTTCACAAAAAAAAAAAAAACTTACCTTTATCTTTGTTTTTATATTTTTATTTAATAAACCAATACAGATCTGCCAGTTTTAAAATGTCACCGAACTGTTTTTATTTAACTTTAAAATTAAACAACTTAGGTGGTCCGTCATACACATAAGGGTTAAAGAACAACAAAATACGTCTGTGTCATTTATTTCATAAAGTTACAAATTTATAACCTCGTTATCAATGGTCAATGGTAAATTTTCATAAAGTTACAATCATAACCTCGTCTTCAATGGTCAGGTACTGGCAAAACTTGTACCAGTTTTCTAGACAAATACGAAAGATGGATGAGTAAGGCTGATTGACCTGAACCTAACCATAAAGTTCGACGCTATTTTCGACGCAGTTTTGGGACTGGATTGCCCTAAGGCGTTGTTGATGATAAGTCTACGGTAATTATTAGGGTATTCCAGGGATTAGCGAAAAATACCAACGGCTGCTTTTTTGGACGAACAATTACAAGACTCTCTTGATGAGAAATTATTTAGGCACAAAAAAATCTGAACATACCGCAGGTATGTCCAAATTTCAAAATTTTAAGTCGAAATTAATGCTGAATATTTTTAATTTGTCTTCGAACTATTTCATAACTTCTCAAAAATGCTTCAACTTTATTATTCACATCATTTTATTAAGATGTCTCAAAAAGTTTGTTGTACATAACACTAGGGATCTTAATTTGCTATAAATTATTACTATACTCTTCATACTTCATTGATATAAACAAAATCATCCTGTTTAAGAGTTTGGCCTCTTCAGTTTAATAAAAGCCTGCTTCGAAGGGCCGTCAGATATATTGTTTTTAAGTGAACATATAAAAGGTGTTCCAAGTTCGAAGGCTAATTTTTCAATTTGCTGCCATTTACATTTTTTTGTATTAGAGTGCCATGTGTTATTTGAGGTGGTTTGGCGTCTATTGGAGGGGGGGGGGGGGATCAAAGTTGAGTAGACTAATCTACCAGCTCCGTAACCTTCCAGTAGGGTGCGCATCACGTGTGCTGTTCTGGTCTTGTCATTAGGAAGATGCGTGATGGGTACAATTGTGTAAGGGGTAATCTGTTCACAATTCGCAAGTGTACGTACTGCCTCCTCGTGGCAACCACTGGTAACTAAGGCCACTTGGCACATTTTTGGCCATTTGGCACAGGCTAAAGTACGGCGCTAAAGGAGAAAACCTTGACAAAAAACCCTAATCTAAGGTGGAACAGCATATGCCGAAAGATGAATGGCTGATAGGTTAATCAGCCCAAAATATGCGGACTCTGGATGCCAGGCACCCTCCAGTTTTATTTAGCCTTCCTGTAATAAAGCTGGGTGACCTACAGGTGATTTGCAATTCCCAGCAACTCGTAAGAGTAGAATCAAACGGAATACGGGGCAGGAGTAGGAATATACGGGAGTGGGACAACCCTATCAAGGTCCTTGAGCTCCAATGCTACCGTCTTTCTAGCGACACTACATGCTGTAGTAAACATCTAGGAGGGAGAGCAATGAGCCCAGATAGTATGTATCACGTACCGGGAGGCAGTATTGTCAGGTTCATTAAGAACCTGAATATTGACTGGACGGATAATTAAGCAGGGGCCAGCACAATAGATCTTTTAGGTCGCAGTGCGAAGTGGCTGATCGCCCGCATGACCCCCAAATAATAATAATAATAATAATGTGTTATTTGACAGATGACAAGTATAAATATTCCAGTTATTAAAAATGGAGAGATTGAACAACGCGTATTTATTTTGTGCAATTATTTTGAATTTGGTGAAAGTTATGCAGAACCTGTAAGAAAATTTCGTTTATAATATGGAAGAGAAAATTGTCCGTCATTTTAGCCATTCGAAAAATTGTTGCAAAATTTGCGGAAACTTGTTCGCTAAAGAATGAAAAAAGCCAAATATACCATCATAGCGGTCGTTCAGAAGAAAATATTGCTGACTCAAGTTTAATTTTTATTCTTTTCACCAAGTTTCGTGTAGTTGCTTGTCATGAAAATAGGTCAGATTTTCTGTCGACAGATTATATCAACCCTAATTTTTGTTATGTCGCATTGTTCCAGTTTATGGTATAATTACTGCTTGTAGCTCAATTTTGTAAGCTGTACAAATGAAAAATTATAATTTGTAGTTGCCTTACTTTACCAATAAATTGATTAATCATCATTAGAGTTGCCTTGGTAATTTTACTAATTCTGGGTCAAATTTTGATTCAAATTTGACCTCCAATTCTGCAAACAAATTTTAAATGATGTTAAATTCAAATTATCTTTATTCAAAATATTGTTGAACAAAATAAGCTTCAAAATTACTAGAAAAGTTTATAACCATATAAGTTCGTCGAAACATTTTAGATCACCACACCTGAAATCTATTGTGTAACCAGTAGAAAACTTTGTTGATTAAATTTTAGTCGCTTCCTGAATACCGGTAAGACGATGCCTTTGTTCTCTGATAAAACTCTAAATAACGAAACTCCAAATTTTCAAAATAATCTAAGACTAATTAAAAATAGTTGTTAGTTGTTAACCCTTGTTAATTGTGAAATATACATTGCAGGTCGTAAGAAAGGTTATTAGGATGCCTTCTTAGCTGTATAATTCATTAACTACTCATACCGCGCGTGTTTTAATGACACACTGTATTTAAAGTATGTATACGGTCTTAATCAGAGCAGAATATGTGGAATTACATATATTGCGCGTAAGTAAATACAGACTTATTATCCGAAAAGATTACTATTCTCTATTATACCAAAATTCAAAATCTGATATGCACACAGAAAGGTTTCCTTCCGTTTGAAAAATGCAAGCCTTTTTTTTCAAAATGAATGATATACTTAGAGAAGGGCCAACTTTACAAACAGACCCATCAGTAAATAATAATAGTTGGAAAGTTCAGCTAACGAAACGCGATGTGTGCACTGCCTGACTATGTTTGATATGATGATAAGTGTATTTCTTAATTAAAACAACTGGTATCAAAAATATAACAACTAGAAGCAGTTCTTTCAGACAATTTCCGATGACGTGTAATAAAACCCGAAAACAATTTTTCTCCAATCTTTTGTAGACGAATTGTGAAAAGTTCTAAAGGAAGGGCGGTGATTTGTGTAGTGATCAACTTGACCACCACAGGGTCATTATGAAGGGCGGTTTCCGTAGACATTTAAAAATACTTCCTCAACGGAAAAATCATCAATTAAATTTTCTAACTTTTTCAGAAAAACGGAAAAAGAGAAATTCAGCTAAATGACCTATGATCCAGATAAGATGTTTTCCCAAATCCTGCAATGACAACTGCTCGAGAGTCAGACACGCTTTGGGCACATAGAACAAGCTGACGCAACTTTAAAATAGTAACCATTAGCATGTAAAAATAGTCATCATCAAACCAAAGTTGAGTCATGACTGGTTAAACACCACTTCCTCCTGGAGCAAACAGCCCACTTAATCTTCTTTCACACTTCCAAATTGAAATTGCTCACCGTAGCTATGTTTCTATACTTTATAGAAACTTGCTTCTTGTTTGCTCTTTGTAAACATCCATATGGTTACATTAATAAGGGATTTTCCCAGTATACGGATTTTGATATTCGGGATGAGTGGGGATACAACCTAAAGTTTCTTTTCTCTAATTCTACCAATTATTTCAAGAAAATCGATAGAGGGATTTTAATATTCGCGGACAATGTGAATGAAAATTCGATGCCATTTAGCATCACACAATCTTTTAATTTTCGGGAGGTACCGGGTTCGAATCCCTATAGGGGCGGAATGCGAAAGGGATTTTTCATCATCTGATTACGATCGGTGATGAAGATGAACACATCTATGACCCCCTGTTGAGAGTGCAGAATCCATGGGCCGACCCACCTTAAATGTCAGCACTATAGGTTGGCATGAAGCATTGGAATGTACAGGTGGTTTATACAAAAACGTGTCTATAGCCGTTCGCTCTTGATTCGGCTAATACTGCGTAAAGTAGGACGGTAAAATTGAACTGCGAAAGAGTTGGGAGTGCATGGAGCCCCCAGAACGATTTCATAGATTCAAAGAGGGGGGACAAAATTCTAATTTTATAAAACTTGAAACAAATTTGCTTAGTTCTGAATTGTTTTATCTTCTGAATTTTTCGGCCGTTTTTCTATTTTACTTAGAAATACAATAGTATCTTAAAAATAATGGTAAATATTGTAATCAAATCAAGTATTAGCTAATAAGTAGTTATCTCTTAAGGTTCAGAGAAAGAAAGTCAATGGAAGTAAAGTCAATTGACTTTATTTTAAATGTAAAGCGAATCCTTCAGTATTTAAGTTTCGAATTATTTGCTGGTATTGCAGCAGCGCCTTTTCCAATGAAAAAAAAAAAAAACTTTCTGTAAAAGGAAGATTTAATATTAAAATATTCTGGAAAAGCGGGGGCAAGTAAAACTTGCATTTCAAACATTTATGGTACTATCAGAAGACACGATAAGAGCGACAAAGCTCTTTGAACTATGTCTGCCAGCCCGACGAAGCATAAACATTTCCATTCTAATCTTAAAATTAAATCTTTCTTTCCCAGAATTTCTTCTTTTTTTTTTTTTTAAAAAAAAGGGGACATGCCAGCAATTAAATTGAAAGTTAGATACTTCACTTTAATTTCCAAATATAGTAAATTGGCTTTATTTTCATTTGAAAAAGAAATAAATCCAATTGACTTTAAATCAATAGTAATTGTAAATAAAGCCAATTAATTGTACTTCCAATTATTTTATTAAAAGGCACCAATTTAAAATTTATAAGTCAGTGACTTTATTTCCAAATACATATGTATTCGTTAATTTTATTTCCATTTCATAAAGAAATAAAGGAAAATGGAACAAAAAATGGAAATAAGCCTACTACTGCCGTTGGCTTTATTACACGGCACCATCTCGTCGCAGGAAATCTCAATTCCTCTACTTATGCTGTGTGCCTCAGAACACTTTTCAAACTAAACTTTTGTAAAACCCTGTAATTCATGCAATATTTTAATAGATGTCACTAGGTTAAAAGTATTCAATTGTGCCTTTGCTTATAATCAACTAAACTTTTCAAATGTCATTCAAATTTTATAAACAACTCAAAATATTGTAAAATTATAAATTTTTTATTATTATGTTGTAATATTATCACGGCTCGTCTGAATGCGGCTCAACCCAAAAGTGCTTGCACTTCTGTTTTTTTTATGGCATCATGTTCCTTAAGGTCTAATGAATAAGATAAAAGTTTTTTTGAAATCATCCACCGACCAGTTTTCATTTTCGTGCCAAAATTCGAAAATTGGAACCAAAAAAATGATTTTTTGGTCTGAAAAAGTGAAATATCTTATGTTTTATGAAAAGTCTCAGGAAGAGAATGAAGTAGGCAGGTTACAAGAAAAGCAGAAAACTTTTCTTCCTCGATCAGTTCATTTCAGTTTTCGATAATGTCGAAAATTTTTAATCCTCCAAAAGTTGCCCGCGCACTTTCACACGAAGAGAACCGGAGTAAAATTTGCTTATTGTGCTTAAAAAATAATAATGTCATGTTCAAGATAGAAGCATCGCTGCAATCGAAACTAGAAAAATTACTGAAACATCGTGTGGGCAATATCTTGTGTGAAGAAAGACTGCCGAATGTTCTTTGTGCCGGATGCAAACGGAACGTCTACCGACAATTTCCCAGTGCCGAACAAGGAATCGTTCCCTCCAAGACTGTCGAGCTACCTGATTATTCTTTCTATCGTGTTTTTGAGTGTAAGTTTAACTACGAGATCTAGGACTCAAAATCCCTGTCAGTGCTATTTGTGCCAGATAGCTTGAAGTAATGTGATATCCAAGCAACTTCTTAACAAAAAAATCGGCTGACGGGAAATGCATCAAACGTTGTTCGAAATGTTTTATCGATCCCAAACGAGGAACACCTCATAAATGCACCAAAACTGCCCAAGTTGATAATGTATGCAATTATATAAATACAATGGGGAGAAAGTAATGGAACAAGTGGCGTCAACATTAACCAGGAAAATTGCAATTCAACAACATGACATTGATAACAAAGTAAACAAAAAAGATTCGACGGTCTTTCTTACTCAGGCACGTGGAGGAATCTCCATGAAATTATTCATAAATACCCACGAAAAAAATGAAGAGGAACTAGCTTCGAATATATCCACAGCCGATTTCTTGAAAATCAAAACAAAACTTAATCTTAGTACAAAGACTACTCTTGATATAGCGACCGCTTTGAGAGTTTCTACCAAAAAGCGGGCGATAATTGAGCCAGGATTGAAGAAAGCCTGGAACAGAAGAATGGCGAGGTAAAAATTTTCTTTTGTGCTAAGACAATAGATTTTGTAACCATCAAAGCTCGAATGAGCACACCAATCCAGTGTCCCATAGTTTACTGCCATACTCTTGAAGATTTTCTTTCTCATATCGAGCAATAGCGGGATATTAGAAATCAGCACTTAAAATTTGGAATTGACGGTGGCGGTGGTTTTTTGAAGGTGTGCCTGTCTGTTCAAGATGATTCAACTGAAATTTGTCAACAGGAGAAAAAACGTCAAAAGTTTGATGATGGCGTGTTTGCTAAAGCTTTTGCTGACTCAGGCGTTAAGAAAATCTTTATTCTTGCTATTGTGAAATCGGCTCAAGAGAATTATTAAAACGTGTCAGCAATATGGAAAATATTGAAAATTGAGGATTTTTCTGGTACGATAGCGACTGATCTCAAATTAGCCAATATTCTGACAGGGATTATGTCTTATTCATCGACGCACCCTTGTACATGGTGCCTTTGTGAAAGCACAAATTTGGAGCACGTCGGACCTCGGCGAACTGTGGGAAACTCAACCTCATATTTTGAAGCTTGGAGAAACGCTGGCGGATCGATAATGAAAAATGCGAAAAATTTCAAAAGCTGTATCAATCCTCCAGTTTTTTCAGCTGATGACGATAAAAAAAATTCTTGACATTATTCCTCCTCCAGAACTACATCTAATGCTTGGTGTGGTTAATAAAATAGTCAGCCATATGCAAGATGAATTTGTTACTGAAACAACAGAATGGATCAACCTAAGCAATGTTCAACGAGAATTTACTCAAGGAGGTACCAAATTCAATGGCAATTCATGTAGAATATTATTGAAAAAAGTGGATAGTCTCCGATCGTTTTGCTCCATTGGTTGTTTGAAATATGTATATGGGAACACTGAAGAATTTTGATCGTGTAGTTCATAATTGTTTTGAAATCGAATTAAATGATTGTTACAAAGAATCTATCGCTCAATTCAAGACTAGCTATTTGGCCCTAGGGCTATCAGTCACACCAAAAGTACATGCAGTATTTTATCATATAGAAGATTTTTGTGAAGGTCATAGAAGAGGGTTGGGGTTTTACAGTGAACAGGCCATAGAGACAGTGCATTCTGATTTCAAGACAATGTGGAACAATTATCAAGTTTCTGAAAACCACCCAGATTATAATGATAAATTAATGAGCGCTGTAATTGAATATAATAGTTACCACATATAATTAATTGAATCAAATTTGAATTAATGTTACTGAAATAAAGGTTTTTGTTCTTCTCGACTTTCATGAGTTTTGATTTGTTTGAAATAATTCATTATATCCCCACGTATGTGTTTAGAAGACATCTGTCGACAAAGAGAGAAATAATTCGCAAATTAGCAACCTTTTGACCTGTACTTTTCTGCATTCTCTTCCTGAGACTTTCCTCTTTCGATCTTTGTATGCTGGAATCCTCCGGAAGGGCATATAAAATAAGATATTTCACTTTTTTAGATCAAAAAAACTGTTTTTTTGGTTCCAATTTTCGAATTTTGGCGCGAAAATGTAAACTGGTCGGTGGATGATTTCAAAAAAACTTTTATCTTATTTGTTAGACCTTAGGGAACATGATGCCATAAAAAAAACAGAAGTGCAAGCACTTTTGGGTTGAGCAGCGTTCAGACGAGCCGTATTATAACAAATTTAACCTTGTGCATTATAAAGCACGAAGCATTATGGAAAATGCATTTGGACTAAAGAAAGCACGATGGTGGGCGATTTTTAAAATCACTGGAATTGAAAATTAAAAATTGCGATAACTGCCTATTGTGTAATGTACAATATTTGCATTAATAAGAGTTTTGAGTTGAAACCGTTTGAAGTAGTCTTAGATGAATACTACGATAATTTTAATAAAGATGCAGATGATGAAACAGCTTTAGGATTATTGACATACATTAAGGAATCTTCCCATACAAATAAATGTAATATAATAAAACAATATGAATTCAGTCTTTTATTTAAAAGTAATTCTTAAACTAGTTCAGCCTTTCAAAATTCATATATTTCACTATATCCCCAGTTTTATTATTATGTATTTACCTATGTATATGAAATACATCATGTCGTCACTCATGTTCGCTTGAACTAGAAAGTTTCATCAAACTGGACAAATACTTTATGTACAGTTTGGTGGCTTTTTTTAAAACTTCATAATTTTGTTGTTGTTTATTTTGTACATTTTGGTAATTTAATTTTTAATTTGGGCATACTACGTATTTTAAACTGTACGTCACACATATTGAAAAGTCGTTTAAAAGTAAAAAGTAACCTCATAAATTGACTTTTCACCTAACATCTATGAGGAAGTAGTGAAAGCTTCAAAATTTGAAAAGTTTAGTTTGAAAAGTCTTCTGAGGCACACAGCATTACAGTAGAGAGCAATTGAAAGTTTACAACACCAATTTTTGAAGTTAAAGTCAAAAATTAAAATTATTTTAAATGGTATGTTTATTTATTATTGCATAAATACATATTTAATATTTTTAACTAAACAACCCATAATTAATTATATTGCATAGTTGGTAAAAATCCAATATCAATTTGAATGAACAAATACCAAGGCACAAATGAAAGTTGACGTTATGGCGCAAAATAAAGTTTACGGTGGAAAAGTTGCCTAAATTTGAATTTAACCATAAGGGTACATTAAATTTTTTGGTGGCAAACTTTACACATTGTTCCTGAAGTGGCACCGAGAAAATATTTTTATTAATACCAGCACTCAGTGGAATTCTAGAGTTTATTCTCGACCAAAGCTGTTTTGGGGTGGCCGTTGCAGCGTTTCAATACCACTTTCAGTAAAATAATTTTTAACAATTCGAGATGTACGCTTTTGGGCTGTTATCTTGCTGGAAGATAAATTGACCTAAACCCATCTTGGCGACTGATTCTAATTAATTTTATCTAGTACGTTTACGTATAAACTGCCAGTCTTCCTTTAGAGAAACATCCCCAAAGCATGATAGAGCCATCTTCATGCTTCACGTTTTTTTGAATGTACTCATCTTTAAGGGGACCTTCTTTCCTGCACTAGACTCGTTTTTTGAGAGATTTTAATTCAAACTTGGATTCCTCACTTCAAATTATTTGGTTCCAATACTCGAGTGTACTGTTTTCGTAATTCTCTGCAAAAATGTATTCTAAGTAGACGTTTCTTAGCAATATAGTTATTTAGACTAAAGGTGATATTAAATTAAAAGTAAGTATATATGAAATATTTTTAATAATAAAGCAGATTACTACGAAGTCAAAAGTGGCAACCAAATTTGTACACATTAAACAATACGCTCAAAAATAAAATCAATGGAAAAGCCACAATTTCAATGATGACAAAAATTTAGATTTTGAATTTAAGCAACGTATATCTCTGGGAAGCTTGTTAAAAATTGTAGGAGCGGTAACTGAAAAGTAATTAAAATAATCGGTTTTTAAAAATTTAGGAACCGTATGAAAATGCATTGTATCCTTTCGCAAAGTGTAACTTTGACAACTCAAGAAACGATTTCTACATCTCTCAAAATATACATTCATGGCCTTGTAAACATAAAGATGTTTAAGTGACAGAATATTACTCATTTTAAATAATGGCCAAGATGAACACAATTTATTTTTGCAAAACATCAATCTGAGTATGAATTTTTGAGCAATAACCAAAGGTCGGACTAACTCCCCAGCAGCAAATACCATAGCGCAATCTGGACTCAATTAAGGCATGATAAAACATTTTTAGAACCGAAAAATAACAGTTAGAACGGAATAGATACATTTTCCTAATACCAGAATGTAGTGAATTATTTAGGTCAGATATATGGCATGTCCAGTCTAAACGGCTATCTACGATTAACCCCAAATATGTTATTCACGGAATCAATCATCAAACAATTAGCACTCTTAGTACAACGACAGTTGTGGTAAATTATGTCTCTATTGAAAGCACGCAACTCATTTAAATTAAACAACATTGCTTTAGATTTCGGACTTAATACCAGTTTGTGTGCAGTGAACCACTGACTTAATAAACCTAAGTCAAAATTAATATTAAATGTAATTGTGGAATAATTATAACTATTGTACACAAAAGCCATATCGTCAGCAAAAGCCACCACTTTACCCTTAAAATTTTGAGTGAAAACCGAATTAATATATGTATATCAAAAATAAGACCGGGCCAAATACTGAACCCTGTGGGACACCGGCTTCCAGAACCAATTCTCCACTAAAAGGACGTTATGATCCACCATATCAAATGCCTTTGTAATATCGACAAATAAAGCAGCTACCATTTTAGAATTATTAAGACCCCCATGAAGTGGATTTAGCAGTTCGATCAGAGCATCTTCAGCCCCTAAATTACAAAAAATAAGGGAAATAAATCGAATTATACGTATTCTTTCCATTATCAAGTTTCTGCAGTATTCCGGTAACTATAATACAAACCACTGTTATAAGCGATTACAAAAAAGAATTCTAAGACTTATACGAATTTTAGAATTATTCCCTCAAGCAATATTGCCACAGATTGTTTAGTGATCATTGGTGGATGAATAAAAACAAGTAAATGTTGCTAGTGTTATTTATTTAAATTACTTTTTATTAAGTGAATTAATTTGATTCTACTTTCAGGTTACTTCCTAAAATTTGGCTATGAGTATATTTTTTCAGCCTTACCATAATAATGGTTTATGATTTCATACGAAATATCAATATGTTCATATTATTATATGTATTGTACAAAATATTTGTTATAAAAAAATCAAAGTCCCTTTGAAATTAAATGTACGATAAGAACCAAGAGAACCTAACATAAATATGTATATTTGTTATGCTACGGACAATGTTGAAAAAACTCAAAGATCATCTCATATTATATGAAGAAAAATTAAACTATACAACAACAATGTGAACGAATCTTACAATTTTTAAATATCATCATATTATATACCCAATTTGCCATGCAAATAAATTTTAAAACGGCTAACAAGAAGGCAAAGCTATTTTGTGATATTAAAAATTGATATCGCCCAACGACGGAATAAAAATAAAATACAAAAAAAAATATCTACCTTATTTTGCAACCAACAATAGAACTTATTACAGATAAAAAGAAAAATCCGGGAACAATTAAAGAAAAGAAAAAAAAAATTGAAAGATTTTCATTTCTATACATTTTAAATAATACAACAAAAAAAAATCGATTTTTTTTTCCTAATATCAATTTTCTTTTTAACTGTGCGGTTGGTTTTTTTTTTACGATTTTTACAATTTTTTTTTTCTTTCCATTATTAATAGATGGATAAAGTAATTGAATATATAAAATAATTTGAATATCAAAATCGATTATTTTGTGCAAAGTCAGCACAAAGATAGGTAGGATCTAGATGTTTATAGCTATGTATATACGTATGACTACGGTAAACCATTATTCTATTTTAAATGAATGGTAATCTGCTGAAAAGAAAAATACTGTAATCGACTTATGAGCTACTCGTCTATATAGATAGAATAACAGCATAAATGTAGGACAAACTTTTGATTTTCCTGTCATTCTCATTACGTTGTTGCTGGGTGTAGATACCACGAGGAGGGAAAATCCACTATGTATACTGTGTAAATAAACCGCTGGCAATTTTTCTTTCCGTGTTTTATAACAACGAATTGGATTTTTTTTTTTTAGTATTAGTGCATATAAAAAATATTTTCTATGTATATTTATAGTGGTTTTGTCACTAAATCGAAACAAAAACATAAGAAAAACTGTGTATAGTTGTTTCTATATATACAGGGATCAGAGGAAGCGCGTGGGTGGATGGGACGAACAAGATAAAAGCGTTGTTATTACTTTTCGTAACTCATTATAACCGGAAGAAAAAGAAAATCCTGTTCGTTTTATCGTTCAAGTTCTATTAATTGCAATATTATTATTATTATTATTATTATTTTATTTATTATTATTACTTTTCTAACAATTCGGTTTTTTATGTTTTATCAAAAGAATAAGGAATTTGAAGAAGATAGATGGAATATAAGAAATATACAGTAATAATAATCAAGGATTTTCTGATTATGTTTTTTTTTTATTTTATTATTTTTTATTACAAAGTAGAGAACAATACAAGAAACTGTTACCGGAAAATATTCTTGGTTTTATTGTATTTTTATGGACTAGATTTTCTTTCAAAGAAAATTGTTTTTCTTTAAGTAATTAAATAATGTAATACAACACTTGCTTCAAAGATTTTCACCATCTTTATTTATATGTTTGGTTACATATGTGTACAACCGAAGAAGTTTTAGAAAATATATTACATTATGATAGTCTAGAACTAATTAAGTCTATGAGAAACCATAACGAGCTTCTAATATTATTTTCATTCCTTTTATTATAATCGAAGTTTTTAATGTCTAAAATTTTTTTGTTGGTTAGTAGAGCAAAATTGGTCCATTTAAATAGTTTTAAGAGACTATAATAAATAAAGATATACGTTTTTACTTGTCAACATATTATTAACAAGTGATTGCCTCTTATTGGGCAGTATTGTAAAAGTAGTGGGTTTTCTTCGAAATTTTTAAACTCGGAAATATTGTTTAAGAGAAAGAGAACTCTCCTTGAGCTCATTGTGTTGGTGGTTTGGCTTCTTACCGAAAAGTTGGTCTATTCTACAGGCAGCTACGACCAAACTACAAAAATACAATTCCTACTTAACACAGATAGTGTCAAGAACGAACGTATTGATTTAGCGAATTATATTCACTAAATCAAAAAAACTCAAGGAAAACTCTCATTTCTGTGTGTTTATTGCCCACACAAATATTTAAGAGAAAGAGAAATTTGTCTGTGTATTAAATTATTACGATTCTTTCGGCTTTTTATAGACAAAATATATTAACAATAATGGTGTTGAAGCAATATTGCATTATGATTCCATTATTGTTAATATATTTTGTCTATAAAAAGCCGAAAGAATCTTATTGAAATATTGTTTGAAAATTTAGACTAAAACCAGATATTTTGGTTTTAAATTTCAATAAAAACCCGTAAATCAATAAATTATTATCATTATTACCTATTCCACAGAACACATTTAGTTGACACTACCATGTAAAAACACCACTTTTTTAAAAAGCGGTATTAAGGGTGAACTAAGTTTTCGTTTAAGTCTTGGGTAAAAATACCTTATCACAGAAAATAACTTATTTTGATTCGTATCTTTGCTACAATAAATTTGAAATCCTTGTAGGCATATTGTTTCTTAGCTAGATAAGAACCATCTATTTTTAAAAAAATAAACTATTTTTTGACATTTGCTTGTAAATATTGTTACGTTCTTACCTTGTCAATTAAGGTTCGTATCACTGGATTGTTAATAATAATACAAACTCAATTCAATTTACCACCAACGAATTTATTTATTTAGCACAAGAATTATTACAACACAATTTCAATACAATTTATCGATTTTAATTCACAAAATCACTTTATATAAATTATTCTCAAATTTTATTGTACGCTTATAATTTTTATTTCGCACTTCAACACTTTTTTAATCACTTTTTAATTCCTTTTTAATCTTTACACTGTCGCTTACCAAATACTAATACTCCAATTCGACTTCGATCGCCTTTTTATATACACCAACCAATCTTCTCGAAAGTTCATGACTAATAGTGTAGAAACATTTAGAACTCTTTTGTCATGGAAAATTCCATTTAATACAGTAAAATATTGAGCTATTAATTTAACTTATTCTATTACACACTAGGTGTCACCGTTAAAGTATTGATTTGTTACGTTTTTGCCTTGTCTATTAAGGTTCGGATCACTGGATTGTGAGTAATACAAAATCAATTTAATTTATCACCAACGAATTTATTTATTTCACACAAGAATTATTACAACGCAGTTTATTAATAAAAATTCACAAAATCACTTTATATAAATTATTCTCAAATTTTTACTGTACACTTATAATTTTTATTTCCACAAAAACACTTTTTAAATTCCTTTTTAGTCTTTACTCTATCGATTACCCAATATTACTAATAATCTTACAAGTTTACTCTATCGCGTTCCAAATACTAATAATCCAATTCGATCTTGTTCGCCTTTTTATATACACAAACTAAACTTCTCGAAAGTTCATGACTTTTCCAGTTAGAATAGTGTAGAACAAATTTATCATGGAAAATTCCATTTTAGTACAGTTTAACATTGAGCTATTAATTTAACTTATTCTATCACACGCTAGGTGTCATCATCACAGAGTTATAATCAAAGGCCTGCTTTATTAATTTATTTGTATGTATGTGTATAAATCACAACTATAATTCCAAAACTGGACATTTGACATTAAAAAAAAAATAGTTTGATGCGCCACCGATAAGAAAACTATAAAAACTTTACTCTAAAGTATCATATATTCAAAAACTATAAATTGCATCGAAATAATCGATTTCATTCCAAAACTAGCTATAATATTTCTTTTCCATTACTAGTCTTCTACTAAACAAAAATCCTTTTTTTTTGTTAATTGTTGTTCCATAACTTTTCATTTTTCGAACTATAGAAAACTGTAAAACGCTGCAAATCTAACGGTTTTTCTGGTTTGTTTTAATAACGCATGTGAGTTTTATTGGGAATTAAGTTTTTCAAGAGGTCGGATCGACTATCGAATAGATTTTATGCCAAATGGATTTGTCTATTATTCCGGCTGCAAAAGGAAAGGGCGGAAAAAGAATTGCCGGTAAAGAAATGTGGAAGAAAAATATTGAAAAACCTAAAGGTTAGTATTCTATTCGAATGTTCAATAAGTATACGCGAGAGTGAATATTATTTAAGAAGGGGCTGTAACATCTTTACTCCTACCGACGTGTGGGCACAATTGTACAAACAAATTAGCTTGCTCCAGCTTTTCTAGAAGGGGCATTCAGCATTTTAATTTTGTTTTTTATAAAACTACTAATAAGATAAACCAAGATAACCTTATTTTGAAATATTCGAAAACCTATACTACCCTAAACAAAAAATCTTGTTGGAACTGGATTACGAGAGAAAAAGGTTACTATAAAGTATTTCGTTAAAAAGGGTTAAAACAACCAGGTAAAATACCTATTGTTCCGGTACGTCGGAAAGCATTTTTAGAGATTCTCAACGTCTCAAAATTCGGAGTAATTGTGATATGCAAGCGTAAGAAGTAATAAATACGAAGACAAAAAAAAATCAGTAAAACAATTCATTGAAAGTTTAACTATAACTGAGTCACATTATTGCCGTGAAAATTCGAAAAGGCAATACTTACCCAGTGAATTAAATATCAGCAAGCTATAGCCAATGTATAACGAGACAAGTGACCGCACTCAAAAAGTAACACATTCATATTTTAGAAAGATATTCAATACATCGTACATTATAGGGTTTGGAGCTGCGGTAACCGACGCATGCTCATTTTGAATAATGAAGCGGGAAAGATTGAAAACTGCCACGGACTAAATGGAAAAATCGAATTTAATGTGTGAATTAAGGCTTCACAAACTACGAGCCAACGCTTTTTTTGAGTTATTGAAAAGCCACCGAGACAAAGAAATCATCATCAATTCATGATTTCGAAGAGGTCGAATTAATTTTTCCCATTGTGAGGCATTCCTACATTCCGCCTGACCGTGTTTTTGGTAGAATTGAACAAGAGTTAAAACATGGTCCAAAATAATCGATCCAAACAATTATTTGCTAAATACGGATCGGACACTTCGAAGCTTCCAGCATCATGGCATTTTAAATTAAATCCAAGCAAAATGATTTCAATTAAAAAATCAAAGTTCAGTGTGATCATCAAAGGAGAACCATCATACTGAATTGATGTGGGAGAATATCGTGGAATCCTCAATAAAGGAAAGGCAATCCTAGGAATGCAGAAGCAGGAAAGGAATTTGCAGAATTTCCGCGCCATGCTGGACTCTTAAATAAATAATATATTTTTCTTTCATCTTTCCAAAACTGGACATCTGATTTTTTTAAACTTAATTTATTTTAGAATAGTTTAACCCTTATTCGGCACATAGGGATATTAAATATTTTAATTATATGATCCCAGTGTCCCGAACAAGGGTTAATATAAATTATTCAAAGTTATTCAGTAATTAAGAAACCTAATCTAAGCTTTAATTCAATTAATATTAACAGTTTTATTGAAATTCTGAGCTAAATTGTTAAATAACTCAATAACTCGAAACGGCACTATTGACATACTATATGTCTAGTTTTAGAATTACACAGCTCAAATATACTTTGTTAATAAAATAATTTATAAATAATAAAAGTGCATGTTTGTGAGCACAACGAATTGATTTCTTTGTTTAATACGACCGCCACCAAAATGTTTATTTTTATCATAAATGCATCGGATTTGTGAGTAGTATGTACTACAATTCAATATCCCGTCGTATATCATCACAATGCGTAGGAGACTGGTCGAGAGAAATTATTAATAACATCACCACCAGCATCAAACTTTTCACCACCGATATGGAATTTACGTTTTTCCACATGGTAATGATAATGTTGGTAATCAACATCATCATTACCATGTGGAAAAACGTAAATTTCATATCGGTGGTGAAAGGTTTGATGCTGGTGGTGATGTTATTAATAATTCCTCTCGACCATTCTCCTACGCATTGTGATGATATCCAATCGTATATTGAATTGTAGTATATACTACTCACAAATTCGATGCATTTATGATAAACATAAACATTTTGGTGGCGGACGTATTAAACAAAGATATGTATAATGGTGATGATAATGGTGAATGTAATAGTAATTGTTTGTGATAATGTTGGTGAAGGTGATGTTGATGTTGAATTAATAAAAATATTTTTGTTCGAAAATAGAGATTTAATTTTAAAGTTAGAATGCAAATTTTCATTTTTCAGAATATTTCAACACACAAAAATTCTCGAAAGGAAGATTAAATTCTGAAATAGTCGGGAAAATGTAGATTTCAGCAAAAAAAATGTATTAATTCCGGTGCGCGGTGCGAACGTTTACGCTTATTTTAATTAACGTATATCCGCACGCTTAAGTCTTAAACTCGTGGATGTCTTAGAAAAGAAGAAATATGCCAATACCTATACAAAAATTCACTCGTTTCCACGCCGCCCTAGTGGAGAAGAGTGCGCTGCCTTTTTTAATGTGGTTTCCCTAATAGCCCCAATCCACAAATTACACTAACATACACCACCATTGCTCAAATCATTTTTATTCGGAATACTCAGTATTCCGAACGATTTCTAAAAAGACATCCGCCTTTTAAGACAAACACAATTTTCTAAACATGAATTTTGCTAGCTAGCATGTGAAGTAACTCTGTCTCGAAATGATATACTGTATAGTTAAATGGTCGGACACCCTCCGACAATCAGAAACTATTATTGTTTCCGGCAGTATACGCTTTTTAATAAGATCGGCTAGTATTGTTCGGTTACGAGTATCAAATTTTTGCGGAAAAGGCTTTCCTAAAAGTCATTCGATCTCTCGAAAACCCACCGCGCCTCCACATGATGATCACAATGGTATTTACTTTTCCCAAACTTGCTTTCGTTAATCTCCACGATAACACCTGGATCTCCAGATGGTGCCGCTTGCAACAAGTAGGCAACTAGAACTTCACGCACATAAGTACTAATGTCATATTGTACTCTTACATCATGTATGTTGAACCTGGATTATGCAGAATGACAAAAATGGTCAGTATTATCAGCCCAACTTTCAGCTGACCTCAGCTATGAAGGAAACGGTTAAGAAATAGTCAAATTACAGGCAATTTAGAGATATTCCAGAAATTCATCTAAAAATCATTTAAGAAGCCCATTTCAACGTGTCTGTCGAATTTGATCAAAATCCGTGAAGAAACAGCCAATTCAAAAATTTCATCTGAAAAATTTTAAAACTGTAAATGTAGTAGAAAACCAAACATTTTTGTACTTTTTCTAAATGTTTTCAGAACCTTATAAAGCTAGATTTAAACGTTTTTGAAACGTCTTCAATAATAAGCATTACCACATAAATATGCTGCTGCATCACTGAAAGGATCCAGTTTGCTTGGGAAATTGTTCTACGCTCAATTGTCTTTGTTACAAAAAATCATCGTGCAAAAATATTCGTATAAAAGATTTTAATATAAAAATTGCAAAACTTCAACGTTTGGTTCCTGCAGCAGTTATCACTTCCGTCAATTAAATTTATGTCAAACTAAGTGCTTCCCCAAAACAGTAAAATAGAAATTGGACGTAAATTAGTTTTGTAACGGGCTCGAATCAACGCTGGACATCTAGGACGGAATTTAACAAATGGTATACAAAAGTTACACAGGAACATTAAGCGTACTTCCTTTGCAAACTTACAACAACAACAAACTTACAACTCACAGGAAACATACAAGACGTTTTTTTCATTTACAATTTATTTCGAATGGTAGGTTTTTTTCAAAATGAATTAAATCGGCTGCTGTCTTGGAAAACAGTAAAATCCAAAATAATTCAAATTACATTTTTCTCAAGAAAGATTGATGAAAATGATTTTGATGAAAATGTATCATTTTTTTTGCAATGCGTGGAAATAATCATAGGTGTACCAAGTTGCAAGAAAACACTTTAGCTATTTATAACGGCCGAGTACATCCTACTGAGCCGCTCTTGAGCAGGCCACACGAAGATCTTGGAAGCGCTAGTAGTGTAATGGATTGCATAGGATCCACTTTCATCGGCTGCAGGACAAGAAATGGGTGGCTCACTGTAAAATTTGCATAGCAGGGCACAGCGGCACGGCTTATTTCCACCATGCTTGCGCTAAAGTCACGAAAAAACATTGATAGATAAAGAGAGTGGACGAACTGCCATACCGGAAGCGATTCTGAGAGGAGCTGGAACTTGAGAGAGAAAAAAGCACCAGTCTTAATCGGATTTTGTATTTATGTTTATCAACTTTTCTGATTTAGTCTTTAATTTTCGGGTTAGATCTCCCATTTTATGTTGGTAGCTGAAATATGATTTTTTACGTCACTCCAGTAAACCGATCGGGATGTGCATAGTTAAGAAACAGCCACCGCTCTAAAAAATAATTTTATAAAGCAGCTTTGGCTTAAAAATTAAAAAAATGGTTTTCATGTAAAGGCAATTTTAGGCTAAGATGCACATCATCTTGTGGTTTCTGCAATGGCGAAACTTGTTTGAATCAAGAAATAGCCATAGAAAATAATGAAAAAATTGAAGCGAAAAGGAAACTGAGAACTAAAATTTTATTGTTTTAATTAATTGACTTACATTTTGTAATAAAAATTAAAAAAAATTGATGTACTTAGTGAATAAATATGTTCTTAATATAAAAATAAAATATAAATAAAATAATCTGAAGCACCCCGAAAAAAACAACAGATTTATATTTTATAAATAATTTAAAACAGTTTTAATATAAAATTGTGGCTTTATTCCGCCATATAAGGGTCCTTATTTTGTGTTTAAACACCAAAAATTTCATTGCGATTCAAAATCTAATTGGGCTGTCAACTTTTTATCATTTCTTTGTATCCAATTGGTGTCGTTTTATGCACCAAATTTAAAATTTAATTGTAGATTTTGGTTTAAGGTAACCAAGATCCTCGGTGTCCGGTTTCACAAAAAATTATCCAATCTCTAGTTAAATAATATTTCCTCCCTTCCTTCTTTTATGAAATTGCGTTTTGTTTCATAATGTAAATATTTTATACATAGAAATATTCAGCCTTCAGCTTAATATTTATCTGGATGAAACTGTGCTGTTAAATATTTAGCTCTCCATTAAAATAAATGAAATTGGCATACGTTAAATTTGTATTTTGAAATAAATCGCAATTTCTTAAAAGAAGCAATAGATGAAATATTATTATCATAGGTAAATTATAACCGGCACAAATTCTTTATTTTTTTTTTTAATATATTTGTTATGGCACTAGCTCCAAAAAAGGAGCCTTCTGGCCCGATTTCAAATTTTCAATTTTTATTTTTTACATATTTTATTATTTTTTTTTCCTTTCAATCAACTTTCATACCGTTATACCACTACTCAGCTTGATAAATTCATACATTATCTTGTACTCATTTTTCCCCATTCGTAATAATTCATTCAAGTTTCTTGCATTCATAAGAACATCGAACATTCCTCTATTTTGGCTAAATTTGGAACATTTTAGAATTAAATGTTCGATGTCCTCCACAACCAAACAGCTTTCACATAAATCATCCTCACTCAAATGACGCTTCTTTAAGCATTGTTTCCAATTACCATGATTCAATCTCACCCGTTCCATCGTTCGTATCATTGTAGTGTCTCCTTTGATTTCCTTAAAAAATGATTTTCTCAAAGGAGCACTACACCATTCAAAGTACTTCTTTCCTTTTACCCTACTCTTTTCCATAAATTCATTCTCCCATTTAAACATCCGAAGTACATATCTTGCATCCATGAATTCATAATCTGTTATCTTCTCAAGCATACAACCCCTTTTTGCAATCATATCGGCTCTTTCATTACCTTCAATCTGTAGGTGTGAAGTTATCCATTGTAGAATCACCTCACTCTCACAAGATTGAAGGTACTCATACATCATTTCTACAAACACACTACCCTGAGTACCCCCTCCCTGTTTTATCAGAATAGAACTACTCTCCTCCTCCCTTCATTCATTGCCAACTTGATTCCTTCCATAATTCCAATCAATTCTGCATTCATTATACAGATACTACAATTCAATCTTAACATTTTCTCTTTTTACATTGCCGGAATGTAAATTCCTACACCCACTCGATCCTCATTAACACTAGCATCTGTATATACTTCCACTTGTGCAAAATAATTCAGTTGCATTCTTCGAAATTCTCTCTTAACCGATAACTCATTCATCATCGCTTTTGTTATGCCTCCAAAATTCAAGCAAACAGCACGATTTTCGGGAGGAACTTTTGGACCCACTTGTCTAATTTTGGAAAATATATTCATATTTTCCTCCATTATTTTCGACCGTTGCGTTTTTTGGTAATCCGTTCCTCCTTCCAATCTTAGTTTTATCTCATTCACTAGCACATTATCTTTGGTCACATTCGCACAGTCTCTCGCACGGTGATCCATTCCCTCTTATAATTAAGAGGTGAATCATCCATTTCGGCCCATAGAGTATGTATTGGGGTGGAATTAATCGCCCCCAATATCACTCTAGCACATGCATTCTCAACTTTCATTAATTTTTCAAACTCGCCCTTAGATCCATCACCACACTCACTCAACTCATAAGCAATTTTGGAAGACACTAGCGCCTTTCGCAGCATATCAGTCACGCTAGGGTGAGCCCCCCATTTTGGTTTACTCACCCTTTTGATCAAATTTAATCTGCTCTTACAATTATCGGCTAATTTTTCCATGTGCACTTTAAAACTCAATCGATTGTCGATCCAGATTCCCAAATACCTAGTCAATCTTGAATGCTCAATTATCTCATCATAGATTCGCACATCAATTCTTTGATTCGTTCTAAATGCCATAGTATTACATTTTCTCGAATTCACCCGCAGATTTAAATCGTTGAAACATTGTGTTCCTTGAAGCACACACTCCTGAGCTCGATTTAGGGTCTCGCCGATAGTTTTGCCCTTGCCGATTAGTACAAAGTCATCTGCAAATTGCAAGATAACTTTGTCGGGGGCGTTATACCTATTTATTGAGCTCGTATACAGATTGAAGAGGGTCGGAGAAATTTTGCTCCCTTGAACCTGATATAGTTTCCCTGGAACCACATAATCATACGCTCTTTCAATATCCAGAAATACCGCCACAACAAACTTCTTTTCCTTTCGTACTTCCCACACAAATTTTTCCACACATTCGTTTGCAGAATGGTTACGTCGGAAACCAAAAGTGGTCTCTGGCAATAAACTATTTTCATTCATAAACTTTTCAAGCCTGCCTTTCATCATCCCATTCACCATTTTAATAAAAACATTCAACATACATATTCCTCTATAGTTTATTGCCAGATTTGTGTCGGGATCCCTTTTGGGAATTGGAACCACTCTGCAATCCTTCCATCTTTCCGGTATCTGAACATTCATCCATACCCTATTGAGAATTCCAAGCAAGATTTCCTTTGCTTCAACGCTCAACAGCCCAATCATTTTATAATTTACTCTATTTATTCCTGGGGTCGTCTCAGGAACTCATTCCATTCAAATTACACACACATTTCATTCAAATTTTCACTAACATTTTTCAAGTAACACCCAATCGTTAATATCACCTACATTATTCTGAACATCCGCCATCATTTGTGAGAATTGATTTCCTTTTTCAGGATCATCCATTACAACATATCTTTCATTCCTCATTTTACCTCTCACTCTATATTACATTTATTCCATACATCTTTAGTTGTGGTTTTGTGTGTCATTTCTGACACATAGTTCCGCCAACTTCTCCTTTAGCTCTACGGATAGCCTTTTCCAATTTTCCATTTACCCATTCATAATTTCGTCTACAATCATGACAAATACATCTGTTAAATTCACGCAAAGCTATCCGTTTCCTTTCATGCCAATACTGAATCTCGATGTTTCACCAACCGTTTACTTTAATTTCATTCGCTCTTATTTCAAAACTGCACATTTCATTAACTTTCTCTATTTCACACTCAAACTGGTTTGCATCATTTATTTCATTTGTTATGAGAATCTCATTCATACGTTCAACCCATTTCTTACTATTCAGCAACACCTTTTAGTCAATATCAACATATACACCACCTAAACACGAAATGATCATAAAATGATCACTACCCAAATTCTCATCTGTTACATTCCAAGTGACTTGGGCCGCCAGTCCGCTAGATACTAAAGTGATGTCTATCGCACTGGCTGTGGACCCAACATACGCCATCTTTGTTGGCCTACCATCGTTCAGAATCACGAGATCGGAATCCAGAACGAGGTCCGCCAACAAGTTTCCCCAGGCATCATTCCATTGAATTTGCATTCATATCACCCCTCAGAATCATATCACTTTTCCCACGCACCCATTCAAATAATTTTTTTAAATCCCTCAGGCCTTATCCCTATCACTCACAGTTTTAATTGAAGCTGCATATACACTAACAATTAACAAATTTCTATCTAGATTCCTAGTTTTGGCAGCGATGACCTCGATTTACGAAATCGGGGACCCCCACATTAGTCAACATTATATTGGCTTTTGCCAATATCGCTACTCCGCCGAAGCCATCGGCCACAAATTCTTAAAATTGACAAATTTATTAAAATCAAAAGTGAACAATTGGGTTTAGACCTTACGTTACTTATTAGATATTCGAAGAACTCCAGAAAACCACCCCGCCCCTTTGACTTCTGTCCCATTTTGCGCCAACTAAATTTAAATTAGAGTATTGGACAGATTTTCAATAAAAATGTCTTAATTTTAATATGTTTTCTTTCGTTTCAGGTATGTTGTACACCTTGCATGAGCATTTTGTAAGTAAATGAATAAAATAAAAAAAAATGTTACAATTTATTGGTCTTTAATAAAACATATTTTATCTGTTATTGTCCCTATAATCTTTTTATCAATAAGTCGGTTATTTTTTGGCCGAAATTCCATGCTTATCTCATATTTCCTATTATTCATGACACAATTTTTTGTATTTACATTTTATATTTTTTATACAGTAAACACATCAAAAATGTTTGATAATAATACAATCGAAGTTCCAGAAATTTGAGACACAATTTATCTTATTTTATCATTTGCAAAAAAAAAATCCACATAAGATGGTATATTTACTGAAAATAAATATTACTTACATTTTGTTGTGCACATACCCACACACAACACACACACAAATAAAACACAGTTCAATTTACAGTAAATAATTTATTTAACAAGTGTTTCTCATAAAACCATTAAAAAGCCTCAAATTGAATTTAGTTAGACAAACTTTTGTACATTACAGACTCCTAACAGCCTTATGAAGATGGTATTAAGTTATACTTATAACATAACAATCAAATTTATTTATGATCTCAAAATGCTTTTTTCATCACATTCATCTGTTATGTGTGAAATTTAATCTTCTTCACATAAATTTGTATTCTTTGCAAAACATCTTCGCATATACACATCTCTCTTAAATGGATGAATATTATACGTAAGAATAGTAAAAATTGTATTGATATACACAAACAGAAAACAGAATATAGTATGTATAGTAAATGTTGGGGAAAAGTACATTAACAAAGATATACACACACAAGTACGAATATTTTATTTGGGGTTTTCTTTTAAAGGCTTGAAATTGATTGATTAAATATTTCGGAGAGGAATTTTTTTTTTGAATGCTTTTAAATTTTTAAGTGAAAATACAAATAATTTTCTTTAGAATTGTTTTTATAAGTACGCTTGTGTGTGTGCGTGTGTGCATGGGGCGCGGCATATTACTTTCGTGCACACTCGAGAAATTAAAATTATTTGGTTATGTTAAACCTGATTTAGCAAATCGAAAACAGGCGAGTTTATGCCTCACACGACTTTACTCGTACATAGATATTAAATTTCGGAATAAATATATCAAGATCATTTGGAGAAGCTCAATTAAGATCATCAAAATATGTAACCCGAACTTGATGTGTATTGTTTTCATTATTTCCTGGTGTCTTTTTGATTTGCTCTACTTTCGGCGGATGATTTGAAGATTTTCCTTATTTTGGTACGTGGAGGGAGGAAATCTTTAGAATACGTAACTTGTGAAACCTTTAATATATTCGAGATTTAAGCAAATGACCACTTCAAATTCATAAACACCATGTTACCAACAATATACAGAAAAAATGATTCATTACATATTTGAAATTTTATTTCAATAGCTTGCTTCTATTCGCCGTGGAAAACCATACATAGCAACTTATTCTACTGTGCCTTCATCCTTTTTATACAAAAGAATTCTATTACGGAAGCTGTCCTCGATAGTAATTAAAAAATATCCTGGAACTTTTCTTCGACATAAATCGTCATTCATAATTCGCACTCCTAACTAGTGGGTTTTTCTCGGGAATTCTCGGGACAAAATCCCGGGATAATTAATAGTTTTTTATAATATTGATTCCCGGGAATTTTGATTAAAATCCTGAGATTTATCAAAAATGTTTTTTTTTGCACAATATTAAGCTTTTTGGCATATTAAAAAATAATAATTATAAATCACCATCGCTGGATATTTGTTGAAGAATACCCGAATAATTCGCGAGTAACACTGGTCAAAATGGACTTCTAATAAATAATTGCTCCAAATTTTAAAACCCTTTGAAAAACCAGTAGTAAAAGGAACGTTGTTCTACTTATGTATGTCAGAAGAAATTATTCAATTTCTCTTATAAGGGAACTTTTATAATACTAACATTGTTTGTCAAAAATTTGATAAAGGAGCAAAAATTTACATTAAAAAGTCACAAAACTAAAAATAATTGTTTTGTTATTTAAAAGTAATTTCATGTCTTAAAAAGACAGAGGTGCAACCCTCATAATCTAATTTACTATGGATTACTTGTATTTTTTATGAGGAATAATTATCAATTTTTTTTATCAAAAAAATTGGAGTAGAAGTATATATTAAAAAAGCGTTTTTTGAGGTTAAATTATAGGGTGGTTTTAACCTCTAAAAAAATGGTTTCGTTAATGTCTCACAGACTACTAAAGGGTTTTCGAATAAGAGGTTTCATTTTGATATTAAAAAAAAACGAGTATTTTTTAAGAGAAATCAATAAATGTTTATTTCATTGTAAAGAGGAAGGTATGCCATTAACATTGGAAAACGATATCAGCCAAACGGCAGCCAAACGGCCGCCACGGCTACGCTTGCAACACCATATCCTTTTCATGAAATTTTCCATGACCAATTCGCACATTTGCGGCTGTTTGTCCTCGATAACTTCACGAATTCCATCTTTAAGGTTTTGAATCAATTGTGGAGCATTGGCATATACCTTATCTTTCACGTAGCTTAAAAGAAAAAAGTCTAAAAAAAACCACAAGATCTCGGTGGCCAATTGTGATCATCTCTTCGAGAAATAACACGGTCAGGAAACTTTTCTTACAAAATTGCGATTGTTTCGTTGCTTGTGTGGCACGTAGCGCCGTCTTGCTGAAAATAAACGTCGTCCACATCAATATCTTCCAATTCCGGCCATAAAAAATCAATAATCATAGCTCGGTAGCGCAATCTATTCACCGTAACAGTTGCACCAGCCTCATTTTCGAAAAAGTAAGGTCCAATCACACTGCCAGCCCAAAAAACGCTCCAAACAGTGACACATTGAGGATGGAGAGGCTTTTCAACAATCATTCTTGGAGTTTCTGAGCCCCAAATGTGACAATTCTGGTTATTAACGTAGCCTCCGAGGTGAAAATGGGTCTCATCAATGAAGATGATTTTTCGATGAAAATCCGGGTCATTTTGATGCATTTGAAGGACCCAATCAGCCTTAACCTAAGTATTTATACAAAATACGTTGTAATGTCGTTTGTGGAATGTCTAATTCCAAAGATCGACGAGGAATCGAGAAACCTGGGTTTTCTTCAACACTACGGGCTATGGCAGCAATATTCTCAGTTGTTCTTGAGCGACGCACACGGTTTCGATTCTTCACATCACTAACTTGTCCCAACAGTTCAAATTTTTGCACCAGTTTCACTATTGCCGGCCGAGAAGGTACTTCACGACGACCAACAAGTGCTTTAGTTTTGCGAACAGTGACTGCAAAATTTTCACCATTTTTGTAGTGAATTTTAATAATTTCAATGCGTTGTTGAAACGTGTATCGTACCATTTTTAGTAATGGCGTAGTTTTTACTTGTCATCTGTCAGAAGATGACAGTTTCAAAATTGACAGCTGCCCAAAAAGCAGGCCATTCAAAATGAAACCTCTTATTGGAAATCCCTGTACAACTTAGAATAGTTTTTATAATTTTTTTGATTTGACAGTTCGAAAGGTTCCCTTGTTAAATTTACGTTATGGGTTAGCTGGCCCTAGGCCATTGTAGACCAACAACCTCAGATGTCGTCGACGTAGTACAATTTTAGAAACCATCGAAAATCACCAAATTTGTAAAAAAATATTTCAATTATTTTTTTTGTTTTTTGATCTATTTTGAATTAGGGATAAGAGCTGAATTCATTGAATTTGTACTTGATTTGATTTATAGCGTTTCCAACGTCGATGCTTTTCTAAAGTTTTAATCTGTAGTAGTCCGGTGGTTTGACGTCGGCTTTATTGACGTCATTTCTGAGTTGATAAAGTCTTTTTCCGAAAAATTGTTTTATCTGTCCAGTGCAAATGGCATTACAACACTTTGGAATTGGTAAACAACATTTGACTATTTCTTCAAACTTATGTTATCTTAAATTTTGGAAAACAAATTGTTGTTTAAACATGTGGTTGCACTTTAAAGAAACAATCAAATTTGTTTTTGCCTGTTTCTAGCAATCGTCCCTAAAAAACGTGTTACGATTTGTCCATTCGATGTCGACATTTTGTATTTTTTAAAAGACATTTTTAAAGGTGAAAGTTACATTAATAATTTTACATAAAGAGCCCGGGAAAACCCGTGAAATGTCGGGATTGTGTAAAACTTTAGATTAGAACAACATTCGGGGACTGGACCCATTATTCCTATCTTTGTCATATTACATGAATTTCTCACATCTAGCGGAGCAATGAAACAATATTGCTTGCTATATCCCTTTAACGAAGTTAAGAACATCAATTGAGGGGTCTAAATGCAAAAACCGATATAATCCAAATTTACAGTTTTACAGGAAGTATAAAAAACTAATATTTACCATAAGTTTAAGTTTGTATAATGAGTAAATTGGAGAACTGACAACATTCATCAACGTCATGGTAATGTCAGTTGAATTATTGCGTTCACTATCCAAAACGTTTTTGTAAAAACGTAGATTATTAAAATTGCGCCATTCATCGCCGTAATGAGCTTTCAGTAGAGCCTCGACATCTGAAAATTTCTCGGGTTTGACATAGTTGCCTAAAGGTACGACTCGCCGTTTTATTGAAGACAATTTACTCGATTTTTTCTAAACCGATTTCCCGCTATTAATGTTAACCATATAGTAAGGTTCCCCCCTGACGAGAATGGTACCAGCCTTGTCACCTGTGATTAGTATGATTTTTTTTGCAAATAGAACTTAAAATGCCATAGCCCAGGCAACTTTAGGTGTTTCTTAGCCTGCTCGCGCAAGTCTGTAAAAGATGGCCGATGCAATTTCATTGAAACGTTTAGGTCTATCTATTTCGGGCCAAGCGTAAATAAATACGTTATTCTGAGTAAGGGGACTTTTCGATGTTCCTTGAACTAAGGTAAAATTGTACATATACAATTGTCGTCAATCAAATGAGAATATCATGACACCTGGTGCTTGTTCTTTAAGCATTCTATAGAAAGCCGAAGCCTTTAAAATGTGAACCTTCTTTTCCGTTAATAATGCATTTTTTTGGTCAGGATCCGTGATGCATTTAGCCGCTCTTTAAATCTTAAGCAGATGGAACATGCATCGGCTAATGGTGAACCAAATCCATTGTTATACTCTTTATTGAATGTTGATCGAAAAAAACATTCTTTTACACTACTCTTCTATTCATTCAATTCGTTGTACATCCTCGGGCGAGAGTTGTATTTTTGTAGTTTGGTCGTAGCTACCTGATGAGTGGATCAACTTTTTAGTATGAAACCAAACTACCAACATAGGATCTCAAGGATGGCTCTTATTTTTGAAGAGTAATATACTTGTGTAACTCTTCACCCTTGGGCTAAAGTACGGGGAATGATATTTCTACTTTTTTCAGTAGATATGTTATGAGAGTTTGGCCTCTTTATTTTTCTGATTAACAAAATCGAAAATATTGGGAATGTCATGGACAATTAATATATTGTCTATAAAAAGCCGAAAAATCAATTGATTCAGATATTTTGTCGAGGGTCGATACTTCAACATTTATAACGACCACAAACCTGCAACTAGAGCAATTTAGATTAAAGCTAACTCAACGCAATGCATGCCAATTTACCGCAAACGTTTTTGAAAACACATAACCTCGAAAAATCGATAACGGAGCGGCCACAGTCGAAACAGTTTGACCTAAACAAAATCGTTACTACTCAAAAATCTAATCTCGAACTTCAGAATTTTCTTTCTGGTCTCGAATATTGCACTAGTTCATAAATTAAACTAGAGCTTCTCAAACTACCTGGCATCGACATCGTCTGCCAAACCTCCACTGAGTACAAACGCCTTTACACTGCAGAATCCGTAGAACACATCAACATTTCGCATCCTGGTGTCCACTGGTAAATTGGTTACTACTTGCGATAAAATTTAACCTGGATTTAACCATTAAAAACATTAAATATTTACGGGTGTGAAGTTTTAGACAAAAACCAAAAATGAATATGTATTGGTGCATGATAATACACTAGATCAAAAATTTGTTATTTAAGAAAATAATATAACATTCTTCACGTTATAAGTTTCGGCTTAGAATTACTTCACGTACAAAAATCTGCCAGTTTGAAAAAGGTATTAAAATATTTAGTTAGAGGAAATTTAATTGAGTTACATAGAAATTAATTAGATATTAATTAGACCATACCTACTCACAGAGAGGTTCCGTGGTTGGACCTATTAGGATAATTAGGCATATGCATCCTGTATCAACTACACGTAGCCATATTCCAATACGATGAAATAGATAAGCATACATTTTTGGGCCCCACTGTATTGAAGATTGGCCAATTCACAGAGATGTTCCGCGGGTTTGACTAATAAAGATAATTAGTTATAGGCATCTTATATCGACTGCATGTAGCCATATTCCGATATGATGACATGTGTTGTTGAACTCAAATGTTGGTAATTTTTGATATGATATGCAGAAATTTTTGAGGTTCACTGTATTGAAGATTGGCCAATTCACAGAGATGTTCCGCGAGTTCGACTTACAAAGATAGTTAGTTATAGGCATTCTATATCGAATACATATAACCATATTCCAATACAATGAAATAGGACCATTTGTTGTTGAACTCGAATGTTGGTAATTTTTGATACCAAATGCAGAAATTTTTGAGGCCCACTGTATTGAAAATTAGCCAATTCACAGAGATGTTCCGCGGGTTCGACTTTTAAAGATAGTTAGTTTATAATGGATTCTGTCCCTTAGTTCTGGATATTCTACATGACAAGGACATTACGGGACTATCATATGATCTTTTAAAATGACGTTACAAAATTTTTTTGCAATAAAAAAATTAAAAAATTGTAGGGCGCTGTTTATAATGGCTTTGCAGGGGCGACCAATATGTACAAGTTATTCTGTTCCTTATTTCTGGATATTCTACATGACAAGGACATTACGGGACTGTCATATGATCTTTTATATAATTTAAAATGACGTTACAACATTTTTTTGCAATAAAAAAATTTGAAAAATTGAAGGGCGCTATTTATAATGGCTTTGCAGGGGCGACCAACATGTACAAGTTATTCTGTTCCTTAGTTCTGGATATTCTACATGACAAGGACATTACGGGACTGTCATATGATCTTTTATATAATTTAAAATGACGTTACAAAATTTTTTTGCAATAAAAAAATTAAAAAAATTGTAGGGCGCTGTTTATAATGGCTTTGCAGGGGCGACCAACATGTACAAGTTATTCTGTTCCTTAGTTGAGATCAACAACAAATGGTCCTATTTCATCGTATTGGAATATGGTTATATGTATTCGATATAGAATGCCTATAACTAACTATCTTTATAAGTCAAACTCGCGGAACATCTCTGTGAATTGGCCAATCTTCAATAGAGTAAACCTCAAAAATTTCTGTATATCGTATGAAAACTACCGACATTGAATGTGAACAACAAATGTCCCTTTTTCATCTTATTGAAACGATGTAGCTGTACTGTCCAAAGATGATGCCTATATATCCTTAAATATCGTTTTATACAGACCCGCGAAAAATTTTTATGATTTGGCCTAGGCTTACCAAACAAAAATAATAATCTTTTTGTTATTTATTTTGAAATTGCAGTAAATTTGTACGCGATTTGGATTTAGTGAGTAATTTTTTTTGTTAGAAACCGTACTCCTTAAGCTTACTAAGGCATCCTACGGTATAGCTAACCTCCATATCTCAGAAAAATGTTTTCAATTTTCAGACTCAGTAAAAAACGAATTTTTTTCCAATGTTCATATTATGTTGATATCAAAAATCATTTATTTAAGTCAAAAGTAATAATTCGTATATTATGTTATAGTTGTTCCTGGTTTTTGGCAGGAATTTGTTTTAAATTGCTTTTACCGACTATTTCACTAATATTAATAAGTTTTTTTTGTTGATTAAACAAATTTTGTATACATATACGTTTTGTTGATTTTGTTGTTTTGTCTAAAACTTCACACCCGTAAATATTTAAGTATTTTTCAATATTTTGATTTTTTTTTTAACAAAAACTAACAAATGATCATTTCCCCTGCGGTTAACTTATATATTATAATTTTGTTACTGCAGCAAACCGACTGGAATAGCAACGAATTATTTTTCGAAAACGTCAGTTCAACTTTAGTTAAATATTTAACCAGTGCAAAATAACTAGTTAAATTAATCTTAGTTTAAGCAAATTAGTTTTGATTGAAAACCCGAAATCAAGAGTTAGACTGTAGTTAAGGGTTTACTCTAAGTCACTTATCATGGCGGAGTTACCCATAAAGCTGGCAGGTTCCTTAGAGATTAAGTCAAAGCCAAACGTTTTAAGTTTAATTTAGTCAAAAAAAATAGCATCAACATTGAAATTTTGAAGCACGATAACTTCACTATTCTTAATCATAACATCGCCAAAAACGATTTTCAGTTCATACAAGTGGCCGAATTGCCCCGGAGGTAAATCGTGTTTTACTAGATTTTCGTGATCCAACTGGTACCATTTTTAGCACAAAAGGAAGATGCGGAGTTAACTTTGTCTTTTTCTTTTGGTTTATTTCGGCTACTTACGAAGTTGCTACGTATGAGTTTAGTAAGTTTCAGAATTTTCTAGAACGTTCTAGAATTTCCTGGAATTTTCTAGAAAATTCCAGATGTTGCGAAATGTTTTAGATTTTTCCAGGATTTTGAAAGTTCTAAACAGTCCAGAATTTTCTAGAATGTTCTGAAATGTCTAAAATGTTTCAGAATATTTCGTAATTTTCTAGAAAAGGAAGGTTTTAGAATGTAATAAAAAGTTCCAGAATTTTTTGTAGAATGTTTCAGAATATTCCAGAATTTTCTGGAAAGTTCCAGGTGTACTAAAATGTTCCAGGACTTTTAGAATGTTTCGGAATGCCCCAGAATTTTCATGAATATTCTCAAATTTTCTGGAATGTTCCTGAATTTTCTAGAAAGTTCCAGAGGTTCTAGAATTTTCTAGAAAATTTCAGAATATTTCAGAATGTTCTAACGGATTCCAGAATTTTCTAGAAAGTTTCAGAATATTACAGAATTTTCCAGAAAGTTCCGTTTTTACTGGAATGTTTCAGGATTTTTTAGAATGTTTCGGAATGTTTCAGAATTTTCAAGAATATTCTCAAATTTTGTAGAATTTTCTGAAGTTGTCTATCCAGAGGTTCCAGAATTTTCTAAAAAGTTTCAGAATATTCCAGAATTTTCTAAAATTTTCCGGAATTTCCAAAATTGTCTATAATGTTTCAGGACATTCCAGAATTTCTTAGGATTTTCTAGAAAATTTCAGAATGTTCTAAAAGGCTCCAGCATTTTCTAGAGAACTTATATATACAGGCGTATTGGATTGTTTCCGGATTTTTTAAAATGTTTCGGAATGCTCCAGCATTATCAAGAATATTTTCAAATTTTCTATAATGTTTCAGAATTTTCTTGTAGACAACTAGAGCTTTCCTTTGATAACTAGAAGTTCTGGAATCCCTGGAATTTTGTAGAAAGTATTAGAATGTTCTAGAATTTTCTAGAATTTTGCAGAATTTCCAAAGTTTTCTAGAATGTTGCAGGGCGTTCCAGAATTTTCCCGAATTTTTTGAAATCTTCAGAATGTTTCAAAATGTTTTAAAAGGTTCCAGAATTTTCTAGAAAGATTCAGAATATTCCGGAATTTTCCAGAAAGTTCCACGTGTACTGGGGTGTTCTAGGGTTGTTTAGAATGTTTCGAAACATTTTAGAATTTTCAAGAATATTCTCAAATTTTCTAGAATATTGTCTGGCTATTTAAGGTAGCATTAAAAAAATTTGTTTCTAATAAGCGAAAGATTAGTGTTCGAATTTAAAGTGGTATCAGAGGCAGAATGCAAATATGGTCATTAAATACTAAGCAAAATTTTGGGAGATAAACATCAATCACACTTTTCTAGAAAGTGATAATTTTTCGTTAATGAAATAGGCCCCAGATACCGGAAATTTGAAACAAAACACCAAATTAAACATTAAATGGATACCAAAACGTTTTATTGTCAATAATTCTTAACCTTGTTCTAATTGCCGTGATCAAATTCTATTTATTTTCCAAAGTAGCTAGGCGCGATAGCAAATAAGAAGAGAATTAAGAAAGTTCATTATAATTAAATCGTATTTTTCATATGTATTAATGTACTTTCATATAGATTGAACAGCTGTTGTATGTGTATTCTTGTATTACGAGTATATGTTACAAATATATTACATATTGAAGAGGGTAGTAAATAAAAAATTTATTGATTTTGTAAAAAAAAAACGGTTGTTTTTTATGATTTGGATGGTCAACTGTAATGTGCACAATATACACTACATTTATCCATGAAGCATATGATGAACGAACTCATAAAATGAAACTTTATACGAGAGGAAAATGTAGAAAAAGGAGAAAATTTTCAGTTTTTTTATGTCTTTTCTGAAAGCCGATTACGAATAGGTTAGAGAGGAAATATAAATCGGATTTATGGGAATTATTCGAAAATATTTTGGTGGCTGCAAAACATTTTTATTTTCTTTTTTTTATGAATTTTTAAGAGGTTTTAAAGTGTGAATTGAATAGAATTAATTGAATTGGGGTAAATACGTTATAAGAATAAATTATCTTTCACTTCGCATCGCACATACATACATATATTCTGCTATACAACAGGTTGCGGTCGCGTAACGATACAATAAACAGTAAAAAAATAAATATTTTATAGTTTGTTATTGATACGGGATTTATGCTGATTTAATATGTCACATAATGTACGCTTTATTGACACAGTTGTTATTTATAAAAGTATATAAATTTATGACGGTAAACATTTAACCGCGTAACCGACAAAAGAACTCATTTAAACCATATCTGGTTACACAATATTGTTACATAATGTACATCTATGTATGTTTGTATACGCACAGACTGTTTAAATCAAATTAATTACCAAATTAATATATAAGCTTGTGTTTATAATAAATTAAAATTTTATTTATTTTTAATTTGTTAATTTCGAACTATAATGCGTTATTATATGTACGAGTATGTGGTATTACAAAAGAAAACACACAGTACGGTAATAAAAAACCAAAATGTTTATTTTAAACTATCATTTTGTTTATTTAAAGAAGAATACATAACAAGAAATTGAAGAAAACCGTCATAAAATAACATTAGGATCATTTAAAAACTCATAAAAATGTCAGCACAGCAGTAAAAAAAAATTAACTTACTCCAAAAAATATAAAATACACACACCCAAATTGTTGTTGGTTTTAAAATTTGGTTTAAATCTTGGCTTAATTTATTTTATTGTAGGGATGAGAATTTTAATGTGTTTTTGAATGAGGCGAACAAGAAAGAGTTAAGGTGAATTTATATTATCAGTTCCTTTCAGTTCCTACTCGTATCGTGTCAGACAAAAAAAAAAACATTGTTACATATATTTTCTATAGGAGTATTTATACTATCCGTTCCTATCCGTTCCTATAGTACCGATACAGACACATATCGTTGAAAAGAATGTTTTGTGTGATATCTGAAGGCGAAAAAATCCGAAAGAATAACGAAACAAACAAAAATTGTAAATTGCTACTAAAACATTTTTGTATTTTTGTGTGTTATCTTTACTGTAATCAAAAGATACGAATATATACGATAATCATACGAAGAAAATGCCTGAATTGAAAGGTACGGATAGTATACTATAAATCCATCTTTAGTCGGTCCAGAAAGTATGGTAATATATAGGTAATATTACCATAGTTTCTGGTCGGTCACACTGTGGTTTAACAGTGTGTCAGTCTGGCAACGCTATAATTACGAGATTGCAAATGATTTAGGCAACATCAAATGTTTCTCAAACCCAGGTAATAAAACTCGATTCAAATTAGACAGAGAGAGAGAGAATACAGGAAGAAGATAAGAGAGCGTTCGAAATTTTTTAAAAAATTTTTGTTAAAATTGAGATTTAAGTTTGAGGGACAGTGTAATAAAAAAATTGGATCGTTTTAATGCAATTTTATCAATTTTAACCAAATTTGCGAAGAATATGGTAGTTTTTGTAAAGCCGATTTATTTTTTAACAATAAACGGTACAGACTTTGCCAAGGTGTGTTTCCTGAAAGAGCCACCTGAAGATCCGCCATCGTATAGATGAATCTGTAAGCTCAACGCTGCGGAGAATATATTGGAGTGAATAATTTCGAGAGATTAAAGAAGGCATTTGTAAGATCTGGTGACCTCGCCAAACTTCAAAAAGGCAAACTTAACAATTGAGGGGTTTAAATGCAAACACCGATAAATCCATTTTTTTTCAAAAATGAATTATGCATATCACTGAACCGCAGCTCGAACACTAGAATACGAATTTAGAAATGTATATTTGCAAAGAACGATAACTACAGTGTTAAATGCATTGTAACTTTAGAAAAAAAAAAAAAAAAATACAAAACCCGATATTTCCAATAGCCAGTATATTCAGGTTGCTTTTAATCACGTGACATATTTTTTTTTCCTTTATTTAATACTACAACTGATTTACAAATCATTTAGTAATTTGTCTTTCTTAAATGAAGATTCACATTTGACGAGCAGTAGCAGAGCTTTCTAGAGTATAGAGCCATAATCTTAATGAAGTATTTTTTAGAAGCTTTTTTAGTGGTATAACTTTTCACTGATTTCCATAGGAATCCATAGTAAAAATGGTGTTTTTTAGCTTCAAGTTTTTCAATGAAAAAAACAAAAATATTATAAAATGTTTATATAAAATTTTTCTACATATCTTTAAGAACAGTATACAAGAAGGCCATATTGGTATTAAGTAAATATTAATTGCAGAAATATTGAAATTAAATTATTTCTAAAATATATTTTTTCGAACTTTCATTTTGAAAAATACATCAAAGTTGGCTCTGACAAATTAAAATAATACTTGCTAAATTTATCTTTAGTTTTACTAGTGTACGTAAGATGTCTAAAATGGTTACAGAAAAATACGAAAAAAAAATTATTTAATCGCAAAATTATCACACGTTCCTATATTTTGTGAATTTGTTTTGCCTTTCATACAATTTGTGAACTTGAAATTTCCTCAGGTGGTAATTTTTGGTACGATTTTTCCAAATTTTTACGGCCATCACTGCCATCTATGTAATGTATATTGACTTAATGGCGAAACGAATCGTAGTAAGCTTTTATTTCAATTTGACCAGAATGCTGTTGTTATGAATTTTTTTTTAATATTTTGGTTTAAATAAATCAATTACTACAAGAAAATGAAAACGATTTACTTAAACGATATTCATATATGTTGAAATTCAAACATTTATGAAAGAATTTCAGAAATCATAATTAAGAATTTGGAACGTTTTCATTTAAAAATTCGTATTAGGAAAAAAAGTGATTTCCCATATGTTTTGTGTATTTTACTATGAAAAGTTTCGTTTTTTCCTCGTTTCTAATTCCCTTATAAAAGCTCAGATTTTTTGAATATGGCTCTATAAAATACAGTGTGCGCTGGCAGTAGCCCAATGGTTACTCCCGTTTGAATTTACATAGTAATTATTTTTCTCTATCCTAATTAAATACAACTGCCCAATTCCAAAGGTTTCCGCCTTTGAAGTCTTCTTACTGCATTGGTGGTATCCAACAAACTTCGTATGTCTGCATTTTTGTGCCGAGATATCCGCTGAATGTGTTTCTTCGCATGTTTAAGTCCCTATGGAGGTTATCATTTCTAATGTACCATGGTGTGTTTACAATGCCACGCAGCACTTTGTTTTAAAAACATTGAATCATTTGTCTTCTTGGTACAACCCCAAAGTTGAATACCGTAGGTCCATACTAGTTCAAGTATTTGCTGATATAATAACAATTTGTTATGTATTGTAAGCTCAGAGTTTCTAGAAGTCTCTTGAGCAGTAATTTTTCAAATAATTTTGAAATTACCGGAAGTAGTAAAATCCGTCTGTACGACTTTTTATCGTTCGCTGGTTTGCCTGGTTTGGGGATCATAATAACTTCAGCAACCTTCCATTGTCGTGGAACATATTTTAGTCTGAAGACAGCATTGATAATTTGAACCAATTTTCTTATAGGTGTCCCTTCAAAATTCCGAAAATTTAGACCTTCAAACAATTCCGCACTTACTATTTTTATGGAACCAAACAATTCATTTATTTGAAAAGTTTGAGCAAATACAACAAAATTCTTTTATCTTAATCAAGATTGATGTTATAACAATTACAATTAATACCGTTATTAAAATTGTTTAAACATTGGATTGCAATTGCATTTTATTCCTTACCTGTAATTAAATCAAATAATTCCAATATAAATTATACATTTCCGAGTAATTATTGTTCAAAGGAATAATTATAATCACGCACACGTTACGTTAATGTTGTCGTTTGATGAATATCCATTAAATTTTTTAATACCCAATAATTAAAATTCATATGCATAATTGTAAAATAATTCAGATATTTTTTTGATAAAAAATATTTATTTTCTAATTTTGCATTTTTATGTTACCATAAAAAATAATTTATATTAAAATAGTCGTAAACCTAACGGAACTTGATAATTAAGAAGACCAAATACAAACAATAATAAGAAAAAATCCACTTTGATTATTAGTTTCTTATATTTATATTTTGACCAGATGAATTAAAAGGCTAATTTTTATTTGGTTTAAGATAATACAACTTTAATTGTTATTGTATGTATATTTTACATTAAAAAAAAATTATCATAAAAACGAAGAAGCTGGAAAAGTTTTTATTTCTTGCATTAAGAATTTATTAAATCCAATATTTAATATTTGGTAAACCTAAACGATTTTGTAATTAAACTTAAATTTGTTTGTTTTATACGCTACCAACTTAGGTCATAATATCCGTAACACCAATATACGTATATACATATGTACATTGTACATAAACATATTAAATGCTTAATCATGATAGTTTTGTTGTTGTCGTTGTCACGAGAAGACGTGAACATATAATTAAATTTCATTTTTTTAATTTAACGTCTCATCAAAAATTATCAACATCATCATCATCACGATAATGACAATTAAATTTAACACCCCTTTAGCTTTACGCTTATATACTTATGAAGTTATGAGGAAAATCCAAAAAAAAAAAAAAAAAATGTTAAATTTCTGATTAAAAAATAGAAGAAAAACTCTGTACATACCCTCGAGATAATATTTACTTCTTTCATCATAAATTGCATGTAATTTCTAATTTTAAAGCATCCCATTTATTTTTCTCTTCCATGCCATCGTTTTTTTTTCTGTACGTATAATTTTCAAGATGAATATACAAAAAAAAAAAAAAAAAAAAAGAAAAGAAAATTCTGGTTTGGTGTGGAAAATTTCTAGGTGCGGAAAATATTATAAATTAAAAATCGGTGGATGAGGTACAACCGAATATAATTTATTCTCGTGTTAAATTAAAATGCATTATTTGTGCGTCTTGTCAAAAATTGTGTATTATATGTACGTAATAACATATTACAACGTACTCAAAATTTGTCCTAAGTTCCCGTAAGTTTTACTAAGTAGGTCCTAAATTTTTTATGTCTCGTTAAAAAAGTCATGTTTAAGTTTGTGTACTCTTGTCGTGGACTCTATGGTTGATTAAAACGTAAATGGCGTGGATGAAAATCGATAACGAAAATATTTATCATAGTATAAACCAAATGAAAACTTTATGGCATTTACCAATTAAGTTTAAATTAACCGCGGCTCAAATTGCCACCATGGCCTCAAATATATAATTAGATTTTTGTTATGGTTTACGACAAGAGATAGATAATTTAGGTAAAGTTTAGCTTTTTGATGTATTTTTTTTTTGGAAGAGAAGTTCTTTTCAATTTACCAGAGATAGTGATCGCTTGAGTGCTCTACCATTCACCACAAACAAAACATATTTCAAACAAGTATTTTTTTAACGATAACACCAAATTCAATTTATATTTAATTGTAGTTTTTTCCTAGGATTCCGCTTCCTAGGATTTTTTCAAGAAAATCGGAAAATCACCTTTGCATTTATTCGAAAATTATATGTTATTAGGTGAAACATGGTTGCCCTAAACATCCTTATACCACACTTTTTCAAAAAATGAAATATTTTTCGAATAGGTGAAGCCCTAGCGCAACTAACACCAGAAGCTTCAGAACCCAGAATATAAAGGAGCTGAAACCTCAAGAGGTGATCAGAACTTCGGTCTCGATTAATCCAACTCCCAAATCAATACCGAAATGAACCTCATAAGTCAATCTTCAGCTTAATCTCCAACTCAATTTACATCTCAATCTCTCTCTCAATCGCAATACAATAATCAGCGCAATCACCAAATTGGGGGGCCGACCCTTGTGAGCCAAAAATAATTTTTAGAAGAGGTTGTGAGAAATATGTCAATATGGCGTCTATAATGTTGTCTATTTAGGATTTGTGAGTCATGCCGCTGTTGAAGTTTCTTACATATTACATATTTTAATTACTAATCGATCAATATTATGTCCGTAATAATATTCAAATTCCATTAGAAAATCTGTTGCCAATCCTTCGCTTTAAACTTTTATTTATATTTTCTATCAGAGCGGAGTATTTGCTGTCAGAGCGGTAAGTTTGGCCTTGTTTAAAAAAATATAGTGTGTAGCGGACACGCGCCGCAGTATTGAAACTACTAATGGTAGTGAAGAGTTTTGGAATTAGAAATATTACATATTATAAATCCTCATTCCCTATCTCGAATTTCATAATAATCGGTTATGGAATATCAAAGTTTCATCCTACTTGACCATATTCCAGAATTTTATATAAAAATCACTTTAAAATCCATTTTCCATCGCACAAGTAAAATTCCAATTAAATCCGTTAAAAAAAGGAGAAGTTCTATCCTAACTGCCCATACTCCAGAATTTAATCTAAAAATACAAATCAAATATCATCATAACTGCTTGAGCAATAGGCAAGTTCTATCATACTTGGCCATATTCCAGAACTTCATTTAAAAATCATTTTAGAATCCGATTTTAAACGCACTTGTCGAATTTTATCATAATCGGTTGAGAATTAGAGAAGTTTCGTCCTAATTGGCCGTATTCCAGAACTTCATCCAAAAATCATTTTAGAATCCCATTTCCATCGCACATGTCGAATTTCGAATTTTGATAAATATGCAAGTTCCATCATACTTGGCCATATTCCAGAACTTCATCCAAAAATCATTTTAGGATGTCACGTCGTAGTTCGTCGATGTAGACAAATATAGTCTGGATCTCTGCCAATTTCCTTGATAAATGCTCGTTGGAACGTTTGAACGGCCTTTCTGGGACCAAATGACATCCACGTGAATTCGAAATGACCAAATAGGGTTCTAATTGGCGTTTTGTTAACGTCTTCAGGTGCGACGGGAATGAAGTGACATGCTCTGACAAGATCGATTTAGGAGAAAATTTTGCAAACGTGCAAGTGCATGGAGAAATTTTTAATGTAGATTGTCGGATAGAGGTAAGTTGTTCTGACCGTGTTTAATCGACGATGGCAGAAGCATTGTTGTGCCGCAGGTGTGGATTATTGTGCCATTGGTGGCTATTTTGTGTGGTATAGTCTTATGGTATGCCGCAATACCCGTAAGCTTCTGTATATTTTGTGGGCTGCCCGATCCGAATCCGCAAGTAGTAGTGCTATTTTGTGCTTGGGCACCGAACTTACGATGTTGATTTTACGCAAGTGTCCTTTATGGACACGTTTGCCGCAACTTATTTATTTCATTGTTGAGCGTGATTAATGGTTCACTGCGCTGAGATTTTATGTGGTAAATAATGTCTCATTGAGCTTGTCAGCCCCCTTTGCAAGTTCATCTGCTGTTTTGTCGTCTCTTCTTTCCCGCAATGTTACTCTACGTATGCCAAATTGAAATTCTTTTCAAGAACCGTAATGGAGGATTGATGGCCCAGGTTAGTGGCAAACGTAACTATGGCAACGTTCAGGCAACGATTGATGGATCCTGATTGTTCTATGTCCATTTTGTTACCGTCCATTTTGTTACCGTCTTTTTTATTCTTGTCTTTGTCGGTAGACATAAATATTTGTTGTAGTTTGGTTGTTACCGTAACATGAAATCTGGTCGGTAAAAATTATGAACAAATTTTCGTTCAGTGTTGCTACATATTTTGAAATGTAATATCTGTGAAAATGATAAATTAAAAAGGAACCATTTCGATGTGTTTCCTATAATTTATTTATATTTAATGAATTAAAAAAAAATAAAAAATCTGTTTGTGAAGTTCTCAGTATAGCGGAAAATATGACTGTAAATTAGTAAATTATTACAAGTAAATCGAACGAGCGAAATTTTGAAAATAATTTGAAATGTGAAGCCCAATAAAATGACTGCCCGAATTTATTCAGTTTCAGGAATATAGTATATAAGCAACCCGATATAATTCCAATGATGAAGAAATTCTGCTGTACGATTTGTGAATAATTAAATAAATATTAAAAATTATAATAAATCGTCTTAATTATGGCTCGCTACGCAAAATCATCATTCTTCAACTCAATTCTATCAAACGATTTTTGACGGATGTGTAAATGGTTTTCTTGATATCGATTGCAGTAAAACTGGTCGAACACCCCATTTGTTCCCATCAATTCATTCTGTGCGAATTTTTAAAATAAAATATGGTTAGCTTGATTCGTCAGAAATACAATGGCGGTTGATTGAATGCATTCTTGAAATAAGAATATTTATCAGAGGATTTGATATTTTTTACACACATCTAAAATCGTTCTAGCTTGCGTTTGCTTTAGATCGCGCCGGTTACATAAATGAGTTTTATAGGCTGGGTTTCTGTTTGATCATTTCGTTTGGGTTCAAAATATTCTGACCTCTCAGGTCTAAATTATTGACTACATTTTTGGAGGGTCTCTTGAACTATTAAAAGTGGTTTCAATTAATAATACTTGTTGCACATTTAGAAACAAGTAAACTGAAGTGTTGGTTAGCATTTTTCGGCACTTAAACTGTTTTCATTTTGCTGCGGTTAATTTCTTAAAGAATCAAAAGTCAAAAAGTCAAGCAACATAACTTTTCGTAACACATTTATTTCATCTGATATCATTACTTCAAGCAAAGATTGGTGTAGCTTTTATGAATAGTATGTTGTTGATTGAACAGAAAATTTGACCATTTGGTGGTAACCACAGTTTCCCACTGAACAGCCATCCTGCTAAACTATCAAATAGGTTTCAGTTGTGATTTCGAAAAGTATGATGATAATGAAGATGATGATGATGACCTTGAACACTAATGAAAATGGTTACGACAATATAAATTTAAAATACAATTTATCAATGAATTCTTCTTTTCTGTGATAATGAATGTAGCCTGAAACTATCTGAATATTTTATTTCGACACATACAACAATTTTTAAAAAAATACTCGGGTACTCGGGTAAAATTAAGGTAGTTGAGAAACAGATGCGGGCAGTCTAACTACAAATTTCGGGCCCCTCCATAAAAATAGTAACCAAGATAGTTGAGGAACAGATGCGGGTAGTCTAACTTCACATTTCGGTCCCCTCCGCATTTTTAAAATTATCTTATTTCGAGAGTAGGATTTAAGAAATTGTACTTATTTTAATCTTGACAAGTTTTGAGTTCTTATGAATTTTGAAGATGTTAAAAAACTTGCAAGTACCAAAAACCGAATTTTCAAAAGCCTAAGACCCTGCAGACTGTTAGTGTCCGGGAAAAACTCTCAACTGGTACAAATTTTTACCATTTATCGGTAAGCCTTGCGATTTTCCATTTACCGCAAGTTTTTAACAGTAATTAAAATTAATCAAAATTTTAATTTTAATAAACACAATTTTTCGCCGAAAGTAATGTGTTACTCAAACCTGACATGAAACAAATAATTTCAATAATTTCGAAATAATCTCAAAAATGTCTAAGTTTAGAAATATTTTAATATTCCAGAAAGTTGCCAAATATCGAATTATCCGTAACTATGCAAAACCGAAAAAAATATACTCGCGCTAATCACCGCCATGTAAAATGTAAATAACCTGAACATTCCTGAATAATTTCGAATAAATCCTCGGAAATCGAAAAAATATCGAAATTGCCCAGAACATTACCATACAAAATACGATAAAATTCGAAAATCGTGAATAATCCTCAAATTGTCGAAACACTTAAGAAATCTAGAATAAACCACGGAATAATCTCGATTAATCCAGAAAAATTCGAATAATCTCTGTGTAGGAGAATCTCACCGAGTACAAACAATTTTTATTTACCGTTTACCGGTGATCAAAAAGATTCGGTAAATGAGAAACTATAAATCGAACGAACTGTAATTCATTAAAAAATCTGACTGGTTTGTCTCAAATATTCATTGATTCCTTTTCTAAACACAAAAGCGCTTAGGCTGGTGAAAAAATGGTTTTCAGTCGTGGTTTCAACCATTTCTTCTTGATTTTTATGAACATCAGAATGTTTCTTCGCAAACTGCTTGAAAGGAAAGCAGATTAGTTCAGGTCCCTTTTACAAATCAAATTCAATCTTTTCTAAGCAAAAAATTGATTTACAGAAGGTTGAATTTGTTTTGCAAAAGGTTGAGCTTGAAGTGCAAAAGAGGTAAATATCATTTGATGACGAAAGCTGTGATTTGAAACGAGTTTAGTGAATTTTCTTCTAATTCTAAATGTCTGTCAGAACTTTTTACCATTTTTATTTCTATGGGGTCGCATTACTTGAAATTACTCAAACATTTACCTTGGGAGATGAAATTTTTGGGCCTATCTTAAGAAAACACTTAACAACACGAGAATCCTAACGAAAAGAACAATTTAATAATTTGCTAATTTGAAAAGGTGGTCTAATTTAAGCTTAATCTGAATTACCATCTATATAATCTCGATTTTTAATTAATATTTGAATGCCTTATAAATATCGGGGTCCAATAACCATGCAGATATCTAGTTACACCACTGCGAATATTTTTTTTCAATGATTTAAATTTTATAGTAGATAGCGGTTTTAAGCTTTTACTTTCTTTTACTCTAGTAAAACAAAGTATAGTAATCATGAAAATTTTGGACCTTGAATTTTTAGAGATTTATCTGTTTTAAGGTTCCCTGAGTCCGAAAAAGTGGATTTCGAAATGGTGTCTGTCTGTCAGTCTGTCCGTCTGTCAGTCTGTCCGTCTGTGTGCTCTCTACAGTCCAGATGGTTTAACCAATCCCAGTGAATTTTACTCCAATTTGGCTAACCGGAAGTGGCCACTCCCTTGGTCCAGAAAATTTATTTTGCAAATATCTTAAAAAGTATAAAGTTTACAAAAGCTACTTAATACAAAATGTTTCCAAAAATTATAAAAAAATAAAAATAAAAAATTAAAAAAAAAAAAAAATTCTCAAAATTCTCTATTTGTAAAAGAAAGTCGTCTGTTGGCCACACCTCCATTTTTTTAATACAATTCTAAATGTAATAAATTTAAAGAATTTCAAATATTTTCTTTATTAATTAAGTCAAAAGTCATAAGATTATTTACATTAATCGTTATGGTTATAAAATTAATCACAAAACGCACCAAACTATTTTTAACGGCAGTTTCAACGAAATTCTTATTAGGCATCTTAAACATATGCTGAAACTACAAATTTACAAAATACAATCACCATATGCCATTAGGCCTGTGAGTCTACATTAAAATTTAGAAAAATATTTTTCTATTAATGACTAATGTTAATTTAAGACCTAAATGGTAATTTTGTTTAGAACGACATGAATTTCTCAAAACCCAAACTAACAACCACAAAAAATAAAAAAAATAAAAAACTGAAAAAACATTAATGTTGAACACAGCACACAATAATAACAACCACAATGCGAATTGAATTAATTAAAGTTAAGTTTTTATTTTTGTGTACGCTGCCGTTAGTATTTGTGTCAAATATTTTCGGTCCTTAAGATACTAATCTAACACCCACGTGGTATTTTCTAATTTCTTAGATTTTTTTTTTTGCTTCTGTCGTATTTTTTTTTTTGAAATTGATTGATGATGTTGTATTAGTAGGAATTTTTTGTATACTTTATTTCTTGATTAGGTGTAATTTGAGCTGCAGTCACTGTAAGGCGACAACAAAAACAAATTGACAAAAGTATTTAATTGTCAGTATGGAGGGCAATTCCTTAATCATGAAACTATAATATGGTTTATAAAGTGATGAGTAACATTGTAAATAATTTTAAATTAATTTAATTAAGATGTCATGATTTTTTTTTTGAGTTTCACAACCCACGCATATTTAATATATTCAAGTAATATTCTATAATAAGACTATATTTGTATTAGGTTGAACCAAGGTGAATCAAAATTATATCGAAATATATAGCCGGGTCCCGTGCAATTCACCAATAATTCACTTTGAATAAAATTCAAATTATTATTGTTTGAAACTTATTTCCACGTATATATCGCGGATTATGAACATACCGTATATCGGGGGTACCTCTATACGTAGTGAATAGTTACAAGTTGTCAATATCGCGTGTCTTCAACGGTACAGTTAAATAAAATAAAAACGCAACAAAAAACAAAAAAATGTTAATTTAATTTTTTTCAATTTTTTGAACGTATTTTACGTCGTTTTTATTTATTGTCATTCATAATTATGATTGAGTTTGATTACAAAATGTTCAAAACATCGTGATTACTTATAATTTTCTTCTTGGCTGAGTTCAAATAGTTTTTTATTATCATTATTATTTTTCGTTAAATATAACTTATAATATCACTCAATTGATAGTGCGTGTTTTGTCTATAATATTGAGCGAATTCCAACCCCCTTTGATGTTGCTACTTACGTAATGTACATATAACCAACCGTATGTTTAATCTATAATAAATACTGGTATATGTACATATGATGTTTACGTACACAAATATGTAGTGTGAATTACAAGCATCTAGAATGTTGTAAAAATTAAATTCCAATTAAATGTTTTTCAAATTTACACATCTATGCTGGCATCGTGTGTTCGTATATATTATACACGAACAAAAATATTAAATTCTTAAATAAACATATATACGTTAATTAGACTTAGACATTTTTTGTGTTTTAATAAATTTAATGGTTTTTATAAAGAATTTCTACTTGAAAAGATTACTTTTATGAATTTGTATGTTGTATACATGGCATAAGAATTTCGATACTGGAAAAAAGTGTTATGTAAAAATTTATTTTTCTTTGATGTCTTAATTGACATTTATAAAGAAACTTAAAACGATATAAAAATTTGGAGCAGTCACTTCATAAATCGAAACGAATTAAATTATTTCTTATTAATTGGTTTAGTTAAGGCCTTAATTAGTTGTTATACATACATTTATACTTTAGCATATATCATTGGTGCGTCAAACCTAGCAGATTTGTAGGTCATCTGCGGCAAAAATTAGTGAGATTAATGCTACCTAGACAGGGGCCTGAGGCGTAAACAAAATTTGGTACACATTCTAAGTTTTAGTTTATTAAGGTACTTTTTTGCAGAAAAAGCAAATTTGTTTATTTATGTAGGTATTTGAGAATGGTGAAAGACAATTCGTTCTCTACTTTGTTTGGAAACGCGCAAGATCAAAAATATTTGGAGGTCACATGATAAATGTATCTACACCTTTTTGTTGACTTGTCATTTCCCACACTATGTTGTTGCTTTAATTGGTCTACAAGTATTTGTTGACTCGTCATTTCCCACGCTAAGTTGTTATGATGTTATCTTAACTCTTCCCTCTTTAAAGATTCACGTCCCGTGAGTAAAAACTTTAATCTAATTGGTTGGATTCCTTGCTGGTTCCTGGAAATTTCTTCTTGGTGGGTTAGTTTGTTTATAAACAACATTCCTTTTTGTCTTCTTTCTCGTGCTTTGCTGACAAAGAACATGATGAAGGCATATAACGACAGTTATAAGTATCCCGAGTCGATTTTGGTGCTCTGAATAAAAGCTGATCAATGACCTCAATTTCAGCTCGAATGTTGTTTTTAAGTTGTTAAATTGTTTGTGAATGATTAGCATAAACCTTATACCTTTCAAATAACCCGATAAAAAATAATCAAGTGGTGTTAAATCCGGGCTTGTTGCAATAACGTTCCCCATTCATGGTAAGGGCATCTTTCTGTTCGTATTCAAAGAAAAACGGCTCAATTATGCCACCAGCTCATAAACCACACCAAACAGTGACTCTTGAAGGAGGATGAAGTTCTGCTTCGTGAATAACATGAGGATTCTCCGCTCTCCAAATTCGAAAATTTTGCTTATTGACGTACCCATTAAGATGAAAATGAGCTTCATCGCTAAAGATGATTTTTGATGAAAAACCTTCGCTTCGTTCAAGCATCCAATTAACAAAACGACGACGACTTAAGTGGTCTGGTGGCCTCAATTTTTGAGTGAGTTAAATTTTGTATGGATGCAAAATGCGTCGTAATGTCATTCGTGAAATGATTAGTTCTTGTAAACGATGCCTGGTTGATGTGCTTGGTTCATTACGAACAGTTCACTAACAGCTGCCACTCTATCACGAGTACAAACTGGATTAAATTTTGATACGGTCTACGACCTTTCACTGAACCAGTTTCTTCAAAACGATCAATAACTTTTGCCAACTGCACGCTCAGTAGAACGTCCATGTCGACCAAAATTCTCATGTAATTTATGAAATGTTGTGTTTGAACGATTATTTTCATAATAAATTTGGACAATCAAAATGCGTTGTTGTGTTGTTACCCGACTCCATGATGATAAATGGCATATTTTTGACTTTTCATATGTCAACGAATTTTTTTAGAACAGATAACATTAAATACTAAAATTCATTGATTAAAAAATGGACCAACAGATGGCCCACCCTGTAGTACTGGTGGTAGAATTTGTGACGTTTTTACCTCCCTATTTGTAAACGTTGAGTCGTTGATTTTAATTGTTTCATTATGGTATTGTATCAAAAATCTTCCCTCTAAATATTTGCTTGAGTTGGTTTAAAGGATGCTTCCATTAAAGTTGGTCGGAAATATGGTGTTATCGTTTAAGGTTTCGATAATTTGATTGATGCAGTAGTCCTCATTTAGTTCTTTCAGTTTACTTGTTTCGCGGATTGTGATGTCTCGGGAAACGTTGCCATATAATTCGTTTTCCAAGATAGGATATTTCCTATTCAAGGAACTTCCACGCAAAGCAATCATCATGATCACATACTTATTTAATGCCTGTATGAGATTGAAGTATATACCCAAATGCTTCAAAACGGCTCAAATAATTATGTTGAAGAAACCAGGTAAACCAGATGAAGAAGTAACATCATACAGACCAATTTCACTGCTTCCGACCTTATCAAAGCTGTTTGAAAAACTACTACTAAAACGTCTAAAGCCAATGGTAAACGTTCCTGATTTTCAATTTGGATTCAGGAATAACCACTCCACAATAGATCAAGTCCATCGAATAACTACGGTAATAGAGCAAGCGTTAGAAGAAAAGAAATATTGCCCCGCCGTATTTCTGGATGTATCTCAGGCCTTTGATAGGGTTTGGCACGAGGGATTGACATTCAAAATGAGCAAAATGCTACCACAAAACTATTGCCAGCTGCTTGAATCATACCTCTCTGATCGCCAATTCAGAGTCATCCATGAAGAAACATGTTCTGACTTTTATCCAACTCTAGCGGGAGTTCCGCAGGGAAGCGTATTGGGACCCCTCCTCTACCTTATCTACACTGCGGACATACCTACAACGAATAAAACGTTCATCGGCACGTTCGCTGACGACACTGTAATTATGTCAGTAGACGAATCACAACCAAGGGCAGTGGAAAATCTTCAACGAGCAATGAACGACGTTACTAAATGGACAATTGACTGGAAAATAGTGCTTAATGAGCTCAAATCAACCCATGTGACATTTACGCTCCGACACAAAAATAACAGTCTACACATATACCTCAATGGGGTGCAAGTGCCGCAGGCTGAATCGGCTAAATACCTTGGTCTGCATTTAGATTCAAGGCTCAACTGGAAACATCATGTGAGACAAAAAGCTGAACAGATACGATTAAAACAACGTCAAATGTACTGGTTAATTGGGCATCATTCCAAAATGAACCTGTATTGCAAAAGACTAGTCTACCAGACTATCTTCAAACCAATATGGATGTATGGTGCGCAGCTATGGGGTTGTACTCATAAATCCAATAGAGACATTATACAACGTAGCCAAAATAAATTTCTTCGAATGGTCACCAACGCTTACCGATTTGTGACTAACAGAGAAATACACAATGATCTAAAAATACAATTGATAGACGACGTCATCCGCGAATGTGCCATTAAACGTTGAGGCCGTACAACTACTGGACAGTACAAATGAAATAAGGCGGCTCAAACGAATCAAACCACATGAGCTAACCGTATGAATATTATATCTTAAGGGAACTGGATACTGGTCCAGCAGACCCACACAAGTTTATGCTTATCTCATAAGTACTAATGTCAACCTTACTAATGAATTAATAATGTTTAAGATTGTAGTAGCCATATCAATAAAGATGTTTTAAAAAAAAAAAAAAAATATAATTCGTTTTGATTTAATAAAATTTGGTTGAATTTCAGGTGTATTTGTTTGTTTTGGTTAATTGTTGACCTTATGGTGAAGTGGTTGTAGTTCTGCTTACTTGTCTCAGGCATCGTTATGACATATACGATTGTAGAATTTTTAACCATCATCATTAGTTCTGCATGTATTCCATTGCCTCTATAATTCGTTGGAGTATGTCAAGGCTTCTATTTCTGTAATTATTTGGCCTATTTCACTTTTATCAAGTAGATTGGTATTGATAATTTTTCCTTTTGCTAATGGCGAGCTCGAACAATTTCCTTTATTTCCTCTTTGATAATTATAAGCCTGTTGAACAGTACTTGTTGCATTTGGTGGTCTCCATCTTCATGTAAATGTTCAACTATACTATTGTATTCATTAAGCATTTGTTGGGATGTGTCGATTAAGCCCTTATTAATCTTGTATTGTTGGTTGTTATTGTTGATTACATGGTTTTATCCATATTCATGCGCTATTGATGGATTAACTGAGGTCGAAGTTTGCTTCCTTGTTGTATGCCGTTGATTGTTGGTGTTAACCGATTGGATTAGCTTAAAGTGGCCCTTAATAATTCGTCCGTTCCCTTGTTTTAAAGTTACTATCAAGCATCATATTCCCATAGAGATGATGTAATTGGTCTATCTTTGTTCGGCTCCTATTGCCGTGCCCGAGGCATCGGTAGTCAGGTTGAATGGTTTGGTGAAGTTAGGAAATTCCAATATTTACGATGATGTTAGTAGCTCCTTAATATGACGAAATGCTTTAATCTACTCTAGATACAGACTGATTTTTACGTTCTTTGATTGATTCGCTTTAATCTGGGCGTGCTCACCTCTTATAAGATTGTTGGATTGGAGTAAGATTGGATTGAAACGCCTATAGTATGATGCCAACCAGAGAAATGATTTTAGTTCCTTAAGATTCTCAGGGGTTTTTAGATTTTGAGTAGCAGCTGCTTTCTTTGGATCGGTCCTAATCCCTTGGTTCGTGATGATATAACCAGGAATTCAGTTTCTGTTTTTAAAAATTTCGTTTTGTCCAAATTTATCCTTTTCATGTTTGGAGAATATTTTTTCAGTATTTATAAGATGTTTCTCTTCGGTTTCCCCTCCGTAAACTATTACGTCATCAATGTAGTCATAACATGTTTTACCAATAAATTCCTTCAACACGTCATCTATCATCCTCTGGAAGATAGCTGGTGCATTTTTAGGTCCAAAGGGAAGTCTCCAAAATTCGTACTTCCGTTGAGAAGGAGGTTTTCGGTATGTCGGACTGTGGAATCCCAAGGAACTTGGAATTTCCAAGATTCGCGATCGTGTTAGAGATGTCCGGAATCGGGTAAGTATCTGAGATGGTGACGGCGTTTAATCGCATGAAATCAATAACCATCCTGTATTTTTGTGTTTTTTGTTCACTATCCAAATCGGTGAATTATATGGGCTTCTTGAAGGCCCTATGATCCCATCCTTTAGAAGTTTGTAAATTTGTTGCTCAACTTCGTTCGTCATATTGGCCGAATAGGAATAAGATTTTGTGTATATTGCTTTGTTGATTTGATTTCTGCCGTCATAGTGGTATTGATTGGTGTTTTGTTTACTGAACCAAACAATGTTTTGCATTTTGATAGCTTTATCTGAATTTTCTGCTTTAGTTCGAAGAGAGGTGGCTATTCGGATTTCCAAACTATTTACCTGAGAAGCTTGTGTTTCATGAAGTGGTATCTTAATATTCGAAACAAGTGTCAGGATGTTGTTTTTTCGATCAATGACTGCATCGAGTTGTTTCAGTGTGTCGTCGCCAATTATGCCGTCGAATGTTTTTAATCCCGGCAAAACAAACAAATTCTATAGCTGTGTCAATCCCGATCCTTTTATAAAATTGTTCACAGATTTTCTCGCTGATTTCGATTTCCCCTCCTGCTGATATTATTTTGAATTTAGCATTGGTGGGAATCGTGTTTTTGGCTAATTGATGTTTGATGAAATTTTTATTGGCTTCCGTATCAATCAGGAACTTACGGATGTTGCCATTTTTCATTTGATACTCTATGTATGGTATGCTAGAGAGGTACTCATTATAAAATTTAACTCTGCATTCTCTTCTAGTTCTTCTTCGTCTTCATGTTCTTCGATGTCTGATTTTTTCCTTAACAGCCGCGAGAATTCATCTTTATCCTGTTCTTCCTGAGTATCTATGTGGTAGATTCTCTGTTGTGTTAAAAACTTGTTGGCCATGTTGGGCTTGTTGCGGTGGACGGTTCATGTAATTGATTTGTCTGCTCTGTAACGATGGATTAATGTCCATTGGTTCTGGTGGTTTGGGGGTGTATTGACCTTGGTGGTACCTTCCTGTTTTGGTGCTGAATGTTATAGGCCATGTTCCATTGTGGTAATATCATTTGGTTATGGTTTCTCCGAAAATCCGGTGGATTGATGTTTGGTCGTGAAAAATTTTGATTTCTTATGGACTGTGAAATTTCGATAGTTTAAATTCTGGATTTCCAGGCGTGATGCGAACGCTTCTGGTAATGTTTATGTTTTCTGGATGATCAGTATTCTCGATAATTCTTCGTTTAGTTCCCTGATGAAGACATCGAAGGCTCTGTTTCGATATGTTTCGATGAGAACATTAATCATGTCAGTCGACTAATCTTCCGTTTTAATTTTATTGACAATTAAAAAGAATTAGTTATTGACATTTGCGTAGAATTCGTTCAATGTCATATCCCTCTGAGATAGGTTGCTGAGTTGATGCTCTAGTGTTCTCAGGTCTCTCTTGTCAGGGTATTCTCTCTTGTCGAATATGTTGTAAGATATTAAGGCTGAGTCAGCATTTCGCCTAATACGTCTAATAAGAGATAACAAATAATTAGGAATGCTTCATTCATTCTTTAAATTGTTTTTGATTTGACACAACCAATATTTTGACAGTGACACCTAGATTGTAATAGAACAATTTAAATTAATAGCTCAATGTTTTACTGTACTAAAATGGAATTTTCCATGACAAAATTGTTCTAAATGTTTCTACACTATTCTTAATGGAAAAGTCATGAACTTTCTAGAAGTTTGGTTTGTGTATATAAAAAGGCGAATGAAGTCGAATTGGATTATTCGAATTTGGAACGCGATAGTGTAAACTTGTAAAATTTTTATTAGTATTTGGTAAGCGATAGTGTGAAGATTAAAAAGGAATTAAAAAGTGATTTAAAAAGTGTTTTTGTGCGAAATAAAATTTATAAGTGTACAGTAAAATTGTGTAAAAATTAAATAAAGGGGATTTTGTGAATTTTTGTTATTAAAATTGTGTTGTATTTGTTTTTGTGCTCGTTGCTGATAAATTGAATTGATTTTGTTTTATTCACAATCCAGTGATACGAACCTTGATTGACAAGGCAAAAACGTAACAATATGAACGTAAATAAAATGAAGTACCACCTAAATCTATTTGGTGGTACTAGAACGATACAACTACTAAACGATAGATATCACATCAATAATCGAAAGGGTATTAATATTGAATATCGATTTGTTGTTTTATTTATTTGCTATTCCTAATTTACCAACCAATACTGTATATTTTAGATGGCCTAATATTTAATTCATCATGTTCTTTAACTTAATATTGACTTTATGATGTTGCGAAATTTGATGAGTGACTTAAAAAATTTATATGTTTGTGAAATAAATTTCCGACCATGAGATAAATTGGGAGCTCATAAGACATTTGCGCTTAAAGTTTAGCACCCTTAAAAATGTTGCGCCCTGCGCGTCCGCATAGTCCGCATACACTTCGAGCCGGCCTTCTTGTGTTTTATTAAGACATTCATTTCTCCTAAAAATTCAATTTTCCTTCATTTCTCTCTCCCTTTTTGCCAGTTGATTGGATTAAGTTTTATCTGGTATTTATAACTCAAATTGTAAAATTTGGTAATTTCACTTCAAGAGTGATTGATGTTTCTTCAGGAGTCGTTCAAAGTAGCCATTTAGGTCCCATACTCTTTATCCTTTTCTTAAAAGATTTGGAAAATTTTCTGAGTTCCGTAGACTTTCTCATTTATGCGGACGACATTAAAATTTACAAAATTATTTACTGCGCCAACGATGCAATTTCGATTGCTATACATCATATAATTTGATGCTAAACATCTCCAATGCAAACAATATGTTTTACTCGATTATGCTCAACCAATGGTATCTAAAATCGATTTTCTGCCGCTTCGTAGGTCAACTATAGTTAATGTGAGCCGATTTATCATTCATCATAACAGCTTCTTTTAATAAAGTACGGTCAGCTTTTGGAAATGAATTCAGGGATTGATGTCGAAGCTTCTTTTAGATTATTAGTAAATTTCGAACCTTGTTTTGTAGGTTTTGGCGCTAATCTAGATTTTAGTTTTCTTAATTTTTCTCCATGGATTTTGTTGATGAACTTGTGTTTTTTATTAGTTCTGCCTAGCATATAATTTTGAAATTGTTCCCATAAAACTGGGTAACACAATTTCCTTTTATAATATAAACTCAACAATCTAAGATGTATATCATAGAGGCCACAAAGCTTTCAACTCACTGGAGAAAAACATAAATCCGCATAATGAATACCGAGGATAGTCCGTATAAGAGCGGATAATTATTTTTATTTCAAGGACTCATGTAACAAGAGTACAATTATTTTAGTAAGAAAACAAACTCGTACAGGTGAGAATTCTCGCAAAGTGAAGCCTGGGCCATATACAAACATGTTAAACCATAGATACGTTCCAAAATTGGTATTAGTTTTTCTATCTTAAGTGAAAGGTAACAACTTTTTTATATTTACATAAACAAAATTTCCTGAACAGATTTTATTTTTTTAAGAGACGGTTTAAGTTTATTCCTGAAAGCTGAATTTTTTGGTTTTACTTTAGTAATGCGTTGTTTGATAAATCAAACAATTGCCTGGTGCAGGCGTGCTTAACTTGTTGGAAGCTACTTTATCTAAGCCCTTTTTTGGGGTTAAAATCACCCCTTGGGATGCTCTTACACAACAGAGTAAAAATACAAGAACAACAAAATTTCAGCTTGAACAAAATTAATGTCCAGCTTCTATTCGAAAATCGATAAGAAGTAACTCAAAAATTAAAAAAAACTCGAGCATTTTAAAATCAAATGGCTAACCCGGGTAGCTGGTTATAAACACAAGAGCAAAGTAATATCCCACGAGATATAGAGCTCGAAGCATAACTATCAGTGCAAGAATACATTTTCAATATTTCAATTTTATTTCTATTCAGGCAAACATCCAAAACAACCATAAATTTGTATCACAAAATACCTGAAATAGTATAACTTGATTAAAAAAAAATTTTATTGAGAAAATTCTGATTGAAATAAGAAAAATCCACTTCATCAATGTAATTGAAATTTTAGCAAATACATTTTTTTTTTTTTTGTAGTTGCAAATGTACAGAACAAAAACTGTCCGAAGAGCGAAGTATATACATATGTACTGTGTATTCATAGTTATACACATAACAACTTTATTTTTGTCTAAAAGTTAAATTCAATTCACTGCAGTCATATCAATTTATTGTTGTTAGTTATGAACAAATTGAAAAATTACATGATTGATTATCGTTATTGGTAAAAATTGTTGTTTTCTACTTTTTGAAATATGAAATGAACAAACGTAGAACATTTTTTTCTTAATTTTATTTTTAGTTTTATGATTTTACTTTTGTTGAATAAAATGTACGAATATAAGTTTTATAGAAATACATTTACTTGATTAGTTAATATGTTGATGGCTGCATTCCAAAAAATCGATATATTCTGGTTTTTATTTTATGTTTTATTATTTTTTTTTTTGTGCTGTGAGGTGAATCCCAACTTTCTCATAACACATATGTATCGTTACAATTTGTAGGAATAGGGAAACTAAAATCATGAAATTCAGAATAAACAATTTTGTTGTAAAGTTTTTACATTTTAGCATTGTACGACTGCTCCAGTACAACTGTGTGAAGCACTTATTTTAGTGGTAGGGAAAAGTAGCAAGCAACATGCGTCATTTACATTTTCAAATCGATCTATCATTTAGTTTACATTTTACAAGCAAACAAATAGATGTATTCTGCATTTTGTGAACAACGGATAAATTTCAAATTCGTGGTGCAATTCATTATCTTTAGTTGAAAGGATTATCAGCAGCCGATTTCAAAAAGGATATAGATCTAACTTTGGGCAAGTCTACAAAATTCTATAAAATTGTCAGTTTTTCGGTCGGTGAATTTAAATGCTTGTTGTCGCACAAGTGTATTTTTCATGATGAACGCAGCTTTTAAAAACAGGTGACCAGGAATGAGTGAAAAAAATCTATATTATCAAGTTAGTTTTCTTGGTATATAAGAGCAGTCTAATATGTAGTTTTAATTCAGTGTTCCTTCAAATGAACCAATACATTTTTCTATATTTGATGTTCAACGCTACATTTTTTTAACATCCTCTTTCCACTTCAGTCGAACAGGTAACCAATTAACATTTTTAGCGCCTCTCACTTCTACTGGATAGTTGACGCGATTTTCCGTTTGGTTTTCAATAGGGGGAATACTATACCATACTGCTTATAGTGTACTGTTGTTTAGCAGCTCTCTGGACGAGTAATTTCCTAATGTATACGACTAAGTTCCGGAAGAGATCCCAGTTTGTTTTGTTTGTTAACCTAAGCAAATTTTCTTTCTTGATAATGGTATCACTGAGTGTCATAATGAGAGGCGTTTGTTAGACGAAATTCTTTTACTGTTTTCGAGTAGTACGTAGTTTTCAGATAAGCTCTAACAAGAAACAAATCTATCAAATCTATTAACTTATTTGTATCTGCAAGGCAATATGTTGGTTAATCTCCAGTCAGAAACTTGCATTATATACCCCATTCAGCTGCAAAACAGCCCCTTACCCTTATGGATTGCTAGTCTTGCATTGCAATATCTATCTTTAGCATTAAAATTGCATCCGATTCAGAAGTTAAAACCGAGCGATTTCAGTAACGTGACATAGGTTTCTTTATGTAGTCAGGTTATAATGTGGGGGGGGGGGCAATATATTGAAAATATGTTGATTGCCCCCTTTTGATTATTTAATCTAACATTCACGGTGGCTACTTGCAAAATTTCTTTTTCAAATTTTACTCCTTAGTAATGTTTGATATTTTCCTTCGCAAATATGGTTGAACCACATTTCACTTTTCCTGCTGATTTTGTCAAATGAGATTCCGAAATTAGGCATATATCTAGCCTTTCTAAATTTAGTAAAATTTCTAACTCTGGAATTTGTTACAACAGCTAATTTGCGTTCCAATGTTCAATTAGAAGAACATTTGATTGCAAATGAACTCCTTTCTGATGATAAAAAATGATCATATTTTATTTCGTGGGTCAGTACTGAAACTTTGCATGAATTGTCTTAAATTTATGATGAGAAAGGTTAGAAAAAAAAAAATCCATGAAAGCCAATATTCTTATTTTAGCAGCATATTGTTCGTTCCTACAAACGAAAATGAAACCGGCTGAAACATATGTCGAGTGCGTTAGTAATTTAAGATTAGAAGCGCGAAATTGTCGATTTGCATATGAAAAGACGTGTGTAAACAATCATTTTCTAACTCGATAATTAGCGATGTTAGTACTACATAAGCCGCATGACGCTGCTCAAAGGGCAGGGTGCTTGACCGGGTTATTTGTCGTTGATGAAATAATAGACCAATTTGAATCGGTTTTAAAAATTAATGGTTGTCTTCAACGTAAGAGAAAGAAAATATATTTATCGATTGAAATTAATAGTCGAAATGATGTTTGAAGTGATATGGAAATTTAAATTTTCGATTAAAATGTTTAATAAACATTTCTGCCAAAATTACAGATGTGGAAAAATATATGAAATTACTGGTTCCAAATTGTCCTCAAGTAGGTAATTTTTTTGGAATGAATTGGTTTGATCAATTCCTATTTCAAATTTACCAATTCAGTAAAAATTTTACTGTCCAAGAATGCAATCAAGTTAATCGAGAATGTGAAAGTTATGGTGTAACAATGAATGAAGTTAAAAGTTTATGTGATACATTTAAACAAGTGTTTGATTACAAATTGGGTCCCTAAACAAATTTTAAGTCATCACAAGTAATATTTAAGATTAAGGGTCTCACCGATTTAATCGTGAGTGACAATGATACTAGTTTCACTTCAAGCGAGTTCCAAACATTCTGCAAAGAAAATAGACTCCAACATCTCATTACTGCACCATTTCATCCAGCTTCTAATGAGAAAGTTTAAAGATGTGTCCGGACGTTTAAAACATCCTTAAATGATTTAAAGCTGAATGGGGATTCTACTGATCGTGCTTTGTTAAAATTTCTAAGTATTGTAATACATATCGATTTTCTCGTGGTATTACTGGAAAATCACCTGCTAAATTAATTCATGATCGTCAACCAAAAACAATTTTATTGTTAATGTTTCCAAGACTCATGCAACACATCTAGTTGAGGATGGTAACTAAAAGTTTTCGGATGGAAATTCGAAAGAATGATGTACTTGGTAAGAACGGCCACACCATACCATAATAACTTACGAAGAGATCACAATCAAATGAGAACTATAGGAGTTGCAAGTATGAAAGATCCAAAATTTAATAAAGTTTGTCGTTCCAGTATTTTTAAAACATTCGTAAATGGCGCGTCAACATCGGCTGATCATCAATTAGAAGTAACTGCAAAATAGGGGCTCTCCTAAAATTTTCAAAGCGATCAATATCTAGATTCCGGTTTCGTGAAATGAATTGGATTGGAACGGAATTTTTATTTTTCTCACATTTCGTTTTCTCACTGAATAATTTCGATAAAAAAATTTGTATTCTAGTTCTCTTTGTGGGATTCACCTTTAGTACTAGTTCTAAATCTACTTTTAACGAGATTTACTTTGACAAGTAAGGTTTCAAAATAAAATAGCGTTCATCAAAATTAAGTGCTGCATGATCTCATACAACAATTCATGGATTAAAATTCCTATACCTAATTAAATTAAAACTAAATTTTACTAGTAAGTATTTAATTTTATTCATTTATTGTACATATCGGTGTTATTGCTACATTCACTGACGGCGTTTCTGCTATCTCATCCCACTTTTCGTATGACCAATATTTCGGTTTGTGTTTTAAATGATTAATAAAAATATTTCTAAATCATTACTTACCTTCCCCGAGCCAAATCCAAACTTTGCTCTATATATCTTCAAGTTAAATTCCACGGCACTAATAATTGTATTTCACTGTCAAATTCCATGACGAGAAATTTTTACGTTTCATTCCACTAAAAGCCGGATTTATTTTCTCATTCCTTTGATCCGGAATGCAAAATTCTCGTTTAGAACCAAATCCCATTCCACAAAATAATTCCACACAAACCGAAAACTACCTAAAGAGTTTTTATAAATTGAGATTTGGGAGTTGTTCTGAACGAAAATAAGATGGACGAATGATGGATATTTTGCATAAACGAAAATGTTCCAGTTTTCAGACTCCATTACTATTGCGGTCATCGGTTTGAGTAACAAAATTAGCCGTTATTTATTTAACTTATCTTTCCATAATTCAAAATATGAAACATTGCACATTCTTCCAATTTTGCTTGTTTTCAAAATTTTAAATTACCGCTTTTTATTTTAAATGCAAATTTACTGCTATGTATTATTATTATGCACATGCTATTTCGAAATATTATTCATTCGTTATTCAATCGTTGAACAGAACTAGTCGATTTTTTATTAAGTTTTAGTTATGAAAAAAATACCCACGGGACTTCAGAATTTTATCAAATCAAAGGGGCATTCTTAAAGAAAATTCTTATTTGTGTCATGTTACACCTACGACTGTGCGATTAGTTGATCAAAGAAATGGTATTGGGTAACGCAGGACCAGAAAGGACGGTGTAAATTATTCAACCGATATGCTTGTCTGTTGGAACGCCATTTAAATGAGAAAGCCACTACCAGAAGAATTAAAACACCGTTAGAGGCAGCTAAAACCATAAATAAAACTGCAAGCAAATAGACAGCCCAATGAGTACTTAAAATAATTGGATTTGTCAGCAGGGTCAAACAGAAAAAATCAGCTTCATCCGATAAAAATGTAAAAGCGCGTTACAAGATTGCAAAAGAGCATAACACTTCCAATGCGGAAAATTGGGAACGAATTAATTGGTCAGATAAAACCAAAATAGACCATTTCCAATCAGATGGGAAAAAATAATATTGGCACAGACCTGGCAATAAATTACAGAAGCACCAAGCCAAAGAAACTGTAAAACATGGTGGTTGACGTTTGATGATTTGGGGCTGTTTACTTCGTGGAACATTGACCTTTTAGTAAAAATATTTATAATAATGAAGAAGAAAATGTATTTAGCCATTTCAAAAGAAAATTTGCCAGATTTTATTCGATGAAAGAATTTTTCACCAAGACGGTATTCCCAAACTCACTGCCAAAATCGTACAATAATGGTTGAACGAACTAAAATTTACAATGTCAAATTGGCCATCACAAAGCCCGAATTTCAATCCGATAGAGAAATTGCTGGCAATTCTCAAAAGGCGCTTGCGAGATTACGAATAATCTCAAAATTATCAATGAGCTATGGGACCGAATTGAGGTATTTGGTAAAAAGTATGCCAAGAAGAGTAGCAAGCGTAATTGTGAATAAAGGATTATGGAAAAAATACTAATTGGCAGTTGTATTATATCCCAAAATGGATCCGTGCAAAATTGGAAGATTATGCACTATTGAATTTTTTGTTATTCTAGTCTTAATTTATTATTTAAGTGTTGAATTATATTTTAAATATTAAAACACATAAATTAATTCTTCTTTATTTGCTTTTATTAAACCGTAGTACTGATAAAATAAGAACTCCCTATTTATTCGTCCATTTTTGCTCGCCACTATAGCTACACACTTAAAAAATGAAGATATGAAGATTTCTAAAGCAGTATTTGCATTAAAAAATATTTTTAATAAAACTATTAAACATTTTACAGGAACCTGTTCCAATTGAAAAATTATGCCAACATAAAATTCGCTAGAATAAGCGGACTTAAATGTACATATCAATAATAAATTCTTGCGCGCAAAATTCGCTAAATCAAACCGACTAAATAACAAATAAAATAATTGGGTTTTCTGAATTCGAAAATGTCTATTATGTTAAAAGGTAGGCTTTTCAGTTCTTAATTTATAGTTTATTACCTTAGGCGATATAAAGTGAAGTTGCCCGCCAATGGAAAGATGAATGTTTGGTTTTTTAAAGTAAACTCAAGGGACCAAAAATAAAGAATAAATGACCAAACCCCAGAAAAAATGGGTTAACTTACGCAACTTTTAATGCAACTTGCTTTAAAATTTAATTCTTCTAAAATATTTTATTAATGCAGTCTTTGATAAATTTTAAAGCAGTTGATTGACGGTTCTTCTACAATTTGCTTTACATTCTAATGGAATGGTGTACTTTAAATTAATGCAAATTGTATTAAATCCTTTTTAATGCAAGCTTTGTATTATTTTGTAATACAGCCTTCCACTGGACCTATATGTAATGCAATTTACGTAACATAAGCAATATTTTTTTAAGTGCGTAGCTTTGGTGCGGAAAGCTAGCAATCCCACACGAGCTTGTTTAATTGCATTGAATTTAAATGCAAATAGATCTTGGTTTATATAGTTAATAGTAAAAGAAGAGTTATAATTTATTCTATCGAAAATTATCTCGAGCGAAACATGTTCTTTTTCAAGCAAATTTTTTGTCAGTTGAATATTCTTAAAGCAATATAGTATTTTCGGCTTCGGGTCAATCGAAAATGACAGAAGTCTTTAGAATGGTTTGATTAATACCTTAACGCTCTGAAGCCACATTTGCTTTGGCAAACAGCAACTTATTTGGATATGGTCCTTCACAAAGGAAAATGTTCGATGGCTGCCAGATTTACCTGCTAAAAGCACTTCTTTGGTAGATAGGGGGAAGTGGGGCTAAAGTAAGCACTTTCCACAATTTTCTTAATAAAACCTTAAAAACTGAAATATTCGGAATTTTTTGATACGTAGATTATTTTATGAAGTTTGTCCTATACAATGGGTCTGTCGGAAGCAAAAAGAATCCTTTTGATTTATTTAAAAAACAGCTTACAAAAAAGTATGTTTCCGCTTACGTTTACCCCTACATTGGGGTAAGTGTAAGCAAGTGAAATTTTCCTGTGGGGTAAAAATAAACTAAACAACCTCTAATAGGTATACTTGATTAACATAACTCTATTAAAATAAAATAATATCACAAAATAAAATTAAACAGTTTCATTGTAAAATAAAAAAAATAGGCATCAACTAAAAATAATTAAACAGACTTAAGAATATTTATCGCATGTTGTAACCGCTTAAATCGACGGTAAGCCTATAGTAACCTTTAGACCTTTAGGATAAGGTCTTATCTGGCCTGGTATGGCCGAATAGCAGCTTGCCGCGATGTTGATGGTTGTTGATTTTGATGTTGCAAATTATGTTGATTACTTTCTAGAAGAGAAGCATCGCTTAAAACAGGTTGATTAAAAGGCCGATCTGTTACATATGTTTGGCGGCCAAATTCCTGGTTTTTGAAATAATGACATAATATTTTTTGCGGTAAAAGCACTTTCATAAGCACGCTTTGCAAGCTGAGGTATATCGTAGATCGTAATAATTCTACCAGGTTGAGTTAGCATACAATCATTGAAAGCTATCTTCAAAGCGCTTTTGAATAGACCGAAAATTTCGACGTCTAATGGCTGTAGCTTGTGTGAACAGTGTAGTGGAAATGAGAGGAGAACAATTCCCCACGTTCTTGCAAAATCTATTGCAGCTAACGAGCAGTGACTATTATGGTTGTCCATCAGCAAAAGAATACAATTGTCCTTAGTGTACTGAGTATGGATTTGGATATGTTCCAACACTTCAGGGATCTTCAGGGAAGAGCTCAGTATCGTTATCCACCCAGTTTTTGATTCATGACCCAAACTTCCAGATGGAGCTTCTTGAAAAAAATGGTCTTTATATCGAACACGGGGAAAGATGAACACTGGTGAAAGCGAGTTCCCTGCGGCATTTACAATTCCACAAAACTTTACCAACTCACCACGTTCTGCCGAGACAATTTGACCCATTTGTCTTTTCAACTTTTCCGCAATAAACTAGACAAAAGTCAAAAATTAAATCCCATAATATAACTGAATAGGTTTAATATTACCTTTGGAGATTGCATAACTGTAGTTATACCAGTTTCATCAAGATTAAATATTTTAGAAGCAGAGAATTTATTACGCTCCATAACTTGCACATAGTTATTAAAAAATTCTCCCACATTTGTGACATTAAAAACTGTATCCCGTGCCAAACTCGTGTTTTCAGGTTTCCTTACGCTTAAATCGAAATGCCTTTTCATAAACCCATACATCCAGTCTCTTCCGACTGCTTGATTTAATACCCAACTATCAGGATATGATTTTCCAAGCTTATGTGCATATTGATATAACATACAAAACACTTGTTTGTGATGTTTGGATGCAGGTGTTATATTTTCATCATCGCTGTCATTTCCAAAATCTTCTTCACGCACTACTGGATTTAATTTGGTCAATTTAACCCGCTTAAAAAGTGTGTTGTGGTTAATCTTATATTTGGATGCAGTTCCTCGAATAGACTATTTTTTTCTAAGGACGTCTTTTATCGCGGTGGCCATAAACTCCTCATTAATTCGGCTTTCTGTTTTTCGTTTATAATTTCTAATCATTCTCAAAATAATTAAAATGTATTAACTAATTAAACTTAAATAAGCTCTACATTTTGAAAAAAATTCATTAAAATGTTTTGGGGTAATAATAAGCATGCTTAATATTACCCCATATACAATGCTTAACTAAACCCCACGTGTTTTTTTTTTCAATAACGGTAAAAAAAAATTGTGAAGTGAGCTACATAATTAATAACACAATTTGTTAATAAATTGCAAATTGTATGTATACATTTTAATAACTTTTAATAATCCTTACCTGTTTCAGTTTTAAATTCACTATGGAAGTTTTTCCAAACACTACATAAATTTACTAAAACGATTAAAAACCACCTTTCCACCTATAAATCCAAACTGACCAAACTATCGAAATACATTTTTTTTAGTATGAAGATAATATTCTCTTTCATTGTTATTTGTTTCCTCACTTCAATAAATCCCACTGGTTTGAGAGATAAATAGCCTGTTTACTTTTACCCCATGCTTAAAGTAGCCCCACTTCCCCCGCTTCGCAGAAATTTGTTATGGTGTTGAGCACCAGCTGAAATTTTCTGTATTATTCTGCGGTATGTCGCGAATTTTTGTACCTGTCAGAAATGGTTTGGACTTGAAAACTTCTTATCTCTAAAGTGTGTGTGCATTTCTAATAAATTAAATCTTTCAAAGAGTTCACCTAAGAAATATTATTAGGAATTCTTTTTGGGCCTATATTTCCGTGCCAAATTCAACAAAAATATCCCGTTCATCAATACAAGAAAAAACTTTTAGTGCCGTGGCAATTATTAAGAGCTTAGCTTTCGTCTTTGTACTCAATTTTTTCATCAAATATTTGTTTAACAAACATTTTGTTACGGTGACACCTAGGTTGTAATAGAATAAGTTAAATTAATAGCTCAATGTTTTACTGTACTAAAATGGAATTTGCCATGATAAAACTGTTCTAAATGTTTCTAGACTATTCTTACTGGAAAACTCATGAAATTTCTAGAAGTTTGATTTTGGAATTATTGTTAATAAATTGTGTTATTTTGATTTTTGCTGTAAAATAAATAAATTCGTAGTGTTGAACTAAAGTGTTTTGTTTTATTTTTGTTTTAATATTTTAGTAAAATACTTAGAACAATTAATAACTCATTATGTACATTAATTAACTTAAGGCAGATACAAATAGATTTAATATAACAGTAAATCGTTATGAGGGTTGTAATGTTGCCACATGCAAATTGATAAATGTAAGGACACTACTTATTGGTCTTTACAGTCACAAATCCCAAAAATTTTGATTCAACAAGTTCATATAAAAACAAACGGATAATACGAGTATGTACTTGTATCGTTGCACCATCTTATAAACAATTGTAATTTTTTTTTTTTGCAATTGCTTTTCATTAAATTAGAAATATTGATTTAATAAGTGCGCTTTAAAAACTCTCTGCTTTACAAGTACATAGTAATTTTTAATAAATATACGTTTTTATTGAATGCATCACTTTAAAAAACATCAGCAGCAAAATAGAAAATTGAAAAACCAAAAAATCAAAACTGCAGTAATAATAAATTAAAAAGTTTTTCTTTAAGTAATCATTGTTGTAAGTAAATAATTTTTGTTTTTGCCATGCTGTACATAACTGGAAAGTATAAAACAAATTCAATTTTCAAGTATCAAAATGTGCAAAACTACAGACGTTGTTGTTAAACTTAAAAACTTTCATCTTTTTAACCCTGTTTGATGTAAAAAATAAAAAAAAAAACACAAAAACTAGAATAAAGCGATGGTCTACTATATGTAGGTACTACAAGTACATAAAGTATACAAAATACATACATATATATATAGAAACTTGAACAAACTTAAAGTTTATAAATTTTTTGGTTTTTATTTATTTATGTATTTATTTATATTTTTTGTTGTTCATCATCGCCATCGTTGTTACATTTATGGTATATTCCAAAAAATAAAAATAAAAACTCTTTTTTTTCTTTTTTGAGAAAATAAGTTTTATATCGAGCGGTAAAAAAAGCTTTTATCAAAAAACGTAGTAGTAGAGTAAAATAAACCAAGACGTCATTCAATTTAAAACTTTTTTTTTTTTTTTTGGTAGGAAAATAAATTATTGGAAAATCGTACCGCATCAATATTGTCGTTTCGCTAAAAGTTTTGCTGAATTTTATTTTATTTTATTTATTTTTTATTTGTTGTTGTCAGGCTGCTTTAAAGTTTAACATTGAACTAGAGAGCAACTAAAAGGTTATTTATATGTAAACTTGCCGAGTATTTTGATTATTTACATGTGTGCAAAATAGTGTGTAGTCAAGTAATTTTATTTTATTTGTGGAACGCATTTAGGTACATTGTTGTTGCGTTATAATTGACTCCGCCTTATGGTCCTAAATATACATATATAAATTTGTAAATACAGACAGTAACATTCATCAAGTTATATATTTTAAAAATTACACAAAAAATCTGTTATTCTTTCCAGGATTATTCATTCGCATTTAACAAAACGGAAAATATTGTACAAAAAAATTAAAAACGCGCCATAAAACTTTAATTTCTACTTGTCTCAGATTTTTCGATTTTTTTTTTTGTATGCTTTAACTTCGCGTGTCTTATAAATCATCTCGCTGGAACAAAAACACAAACAAACAAAAAATAGTTTTCCAAAAAAAAAAAAAAAAAAATGGAAAACTTTGCAATTTTTCTATAAATATTAAAAAAAAAAATTGTAAAGAACGAATAAATTTCGAAAGTTTTTAGTCGTGAACATATCTATACGTGTGTGTGTGTGTTTATACTATGTGTAGGGGTTTGTTTGCTTTTGCATGGTGAAATAATAATGTTACGGATCGCGTAATCTCTTTGATATTAAGTTTATATAGAGTTTTTTTTTGGTATTTGTGTTTGTTGACAGTTATTAAAAAAAATGTAATGGTTTTCTATTTTCGGTATATTCTTTTGCTTGTATTACCGAAACAATTTTTTTATCGAAATTTAGTTCTTTTAAGGACACTACTATTGAAATGTTATTTGTCTTTAATGGTAAATTCAAAACGGACTGAATGTCTGATTCACATTTTATTGGCTACATACTGTGAAATACATCCTCATGACCTTAAAATAACTTAACATAATTTCTGGGCGGTTAACGCCCTTTAATTCTAGTTTATTATTCGAATTTTCGCCTTAACCTTCGCCTTAAATTCAGATATTCGATTTTTTTTAAACTATGAATAGAATCTTGAATTTTTATGGATTTCAACTTTTAATGAATACTTAATCTCACACGTTAGCAGCCAATTGCCATCACCGCCCTAAAATTTCTCGATATCACCAGGCTCGACAGCTCAATCGGTTATAAAAGACAATTGTTAATATTCAAAATTACTTTGGGCGAATTAATGAAACGCACATATTCTGAACAATTGATAGATCCTTTGGTTTTGTGCGAACGAAATATAAGTGGTTTTGAGAGCACAGCTCTGAAAATCGTAAGTTACTAAACGCTTCACATCACCTTGTCCAACCGACGTATTTTAAATAACTTTTAGGGAAATTATTATCAGAATACTAAGCCGAATAGGACCGCTGGTTATCTCCAATGGTAGAGACACCGACAATCGTTTTATTTCAATCGTCGTAATTATCGTTTAATTTTAAATTTTGTGGAACGGATATTTACTAAAATTAACGGAGGTTAAATATTAGATCACAGCGTAGGATTAACATAATTTTTTGTTTATTTTAATTGTGAAATTTAATTGAACTTAAGCAAAATTAGTTTTAGTGTAAGTCAATTAATTAATTATATAAATCATAAAATTAAAGCAAATGCTGCAACTCTTGTGTATAAAACAAAGTAAGGTTGAATAAGGGAAATTAAAAATGGGAATGTTAATATTTTGTAAAGTATGTACATGAAATGAAAACTGATCTTCACGAAATACATTGTATTTATTCATGCTTATAAAATCATAAAAAAGTTGCACGAAATTAGTCCTATAATTTCAAATAATTTTATTTACCAAGACATTAAAAACTGCGCAAAACCACCAAAAAAACATTTCTCGTGATAAACAAATGGGACTCTACGTAATTTAGTGAAGAATTTATTTTAATTTTGTGCTTTATGATTTTAGATAATTGGATTTTATATTTTACTCCCCCCGCCCGCTTCTTCTGTTCCTAGCTGGCGTGTCTGTAAATATCCTAAAACACAGCGTAAGAACAAAAAGCGCACAAACGATAAACAAATTTAATGGGGTAACGAATGGAAATTATTAGGAATTTCAATTTCATGATTTGTTAGTTTTCAGTTTTATTATACATTTGTAAATTTTATTGTATTTTTAATTAAATATATTTGTGTATCAAAAAACAACTGTTGTCTTATTTACCGTAAACGAGGTGCTCATTGTTTTACCTGATTATAGATTATTAAAATACCTTGTTTTGTAAACCTGCACCGGAATGACCACAACTATGACATAATTTGTTAAAATCGTTTATAGCGTTCAAAAGCGTTTTATCTTAAACAAGAGTTTTGAGTTAGCACTAGTAAGTCAGTTTGCGGTTAGTTTTTAAAACTAACTTTCAAACTATTTTTAACTACATTTTACGAGTTTCATATCTTGAAGACGGCTTTTAATAGCGGGTCACTCGACCTTTTGCTTTGAAGGCCGTTTCTTTATCTTCAACAACTTTCTTAAGCGTTTTAATGTTTAATGATTGCTTTGATCTGGGCTGTTTTCTATGGTCATGATAAAGAAGTAATTTCCAGTTTATCTTTGTCTACTTTTACCTTTATTATAAAAAGAAGGTACAAATTGAAGAAACTAAAACAAAAATTATTTCCTGCGTAAAACACTCACATTTTAGCTGTAACTTATTTGTCTCACCTTAAGCGTACCATTGGGTCCAAATAAATTAAATTTTGATTCGTCAGAAAATACCAATCATTTACGGGCCAATTTTTATGTTTATAACACAAGACGAGTCTATTCGATTTCATTCTCTTTGTTAAAAATTGTTTTTTTGGTTGGCGCTCTGGATTTCAGACTATTTTCATTCAGGCGTCCTTGCACCGTCCGCAAGCTGCTTGGGTTTATTTGAGATTTTACTAACTCGGTATAAATTCCAGCGGCCGGTAAAAATCGATTTTGCAGCAATAGACGCGTTATATGAAACTCGTCTAGAACCTTTTTCACAGCTATAGGGCTACACTTTATCTTACGTGCAGTTTCCCATTTAGACGCACTATTTTTATATAAAGCTACAATTTGAATTCTATTTAGGCCATTAGGTTTCAAGATTTTTAATAAATTTGTGTTTAGCTTTAAAATTTGACGAAGCTAAATTTATCGCTAACACTTTTATCGAGAACTAGATCAATATATGTATTCTTAAAAACTATTTTAAAAATATTTTTCGGTACTAAAGTAAAAATACCTAAGAGAGAAATAAAACAGAAATACGTTTTCAAACTTTTAATTGTCGTTGCGTGTAGATTCTGGACCGTCAATTTATGATAAAACATTGGCGTGGTAACTTATTTTATTAAGACCATGACAAGTGACAAAATGCCCAATTGTTAAAATGTTTCAAATTTTTTCTTTTAATTACATAATTCAATTTCAAAAGTTCTGTTATTTTTTGTCAAATTGATTGATTGATTGATTCGAGTGTACGACCAAGCCTTGGTAAGATTTCCGTATAAGCCGGATCCACCGCACACCCTTTTACACTTAACAAAACCGAGGGATAGGATAGGAATTTTAGTGTTAGAGACTCGACCCGAGAATATAGTAAAATAGTTAACACAGTCCAACACAATTTCTATACTGCAAGCTTATTCATTTCTAGTTGATCCTGGAGAGTTAATTCAAGCTTTAACTTTATCTGAAAATCACGGTTAATTCACTCCCTATAATAATAATGATTAATTCTTCTTGTAATTCTTAATTAAATTAATTTGCTTATATATACATATACATATATACACGTAGTATATATATATATATATATATATATATATATATATATATATATATATACTGTTGTAAAATTTCCGATATTTTTAAATTTCATAATGTTACCGTTAATATTACCGGAAACACGTGTAAAATAGGTAACACACTTTATTCGATATTTTAATTCCAATTTGTACCAAAGAACACTAGTAATATTTACAACTCAACAACGTCTGGACAATAGTAGTAAGATTTTTAAATAAGACGAAACGGCTTATTAAGTATTCTTTCAAATATATTTCATCCTCTTAAAACTAATCTCCTTCGGATACACTTATGCCAACGTTTTTTCCAGTCTTCGAAATAATTATTAAAGTCTATTTCCGGAATGGCGCACAAAACCTTCTTCGGAGCGGTTTCTTGAGTTTCAGGAATAACCAGAAGTCAAGCGGAGCTAAATCAGGTGAAGGGCAGTTCCGAAACAATATAGTTCGAATTTTTGGCCAAATAGTCACCTCTAATTTTCAATCAACCATTTTTGAGCATCAAATCCTTGACTTATTTGATGTGGTGTTCATCAACAGACGTCGAAGGACGGCAAGGTCGTCTTCAACGCCTTCAGTAAATAATAAATTTTACATAAATAAGAGTTTATGTTCAGTAAAACTTTTTAATAAATGTATGGTTCATCCCCGCCGACGCATTTATCATCTTCAGCCCATCATCCATAACGGAATTATTCTTACTTTTCTCCAAGTCATCCTCTTCTTCATGCGAATATGATTATGCAGCTTCATCCGTTAATAATAATTTGTATTTGATTCAGCAGGAATAACTTCATCTTCGTTATCCACACTTCCTACGTTCGATCTCGACAGGTTTAAGTTGTACAAAATGTGCGTCAGTTTTCCTGCACGATCAACAGTCAATGGATTACGTATTATGCTATGTGTATAAAACAATAAGTACTGAATATGCTTTCAATTGCAGCTCTCGATGCAGGCATGCTCAAAATATGAACCGCTAAGCACTGAAAGGTGAAGTAGAATACAATCCCGCCCACCAAATTTTACCAGAGAGCTGCTCACTTGCAACCATAAACGGTCATGAAAAACGTTCACTTCGAACATTGTATTGAGCCAAAGACTCATAAATTTTATGGCCCTTCTATATTTTGTCCTTATATTTTGGGTGAAATTCTGCGACATTAAAAATAAATTCAGTCGCTTCAAGTTTCTGTGATTCCGAAAGACTCTTTCCTCGAATAGCTGGTTCAAGCATATTTGCGGCAAAATGTAGCGGTTGTAAGCATTTTTCGGCCTGTGATTTGAGAATACTTATAAGTTCTTTATAATTGGTGCATTTATTTTGTTCAAAAGTTTGCTTTATATTATAACAGAACAGCAAACTCTCAAAAAGATGGCCATTTAGTAATCGGAGGTAGTAAACAGAGAACAACTTCGAATAGGAGGTGGTAGATGCCTTCATAACTGACTTCACTTCATCTTCGATAGCCAGCGCCTTCAGGGCATATCTGATGTAGCATGAATGTAGATCGAATGTAGCATGAAAAATTAGTGAGATTTTTTATTTCCGAAACTATCCGTACGACTGACTGAAAATTTCAAACTGTTGATAGACTGAATCTTGAAGATATCGACAATGAGCAAGTTAAGTCCATGGCCGATGCACCCATACTCGGTAATATAGAGATAGCTTTTGTTAACCATTTTTCAGGACGCTTTATTGTGCGTTCCATTGTCGGTAATAAGTACATTGAATTTATAAATCTCGACGTCTTTTAACACCGCTTCAAATTTCTCGAAAAGCAACTTTAAAAGCCAAATATCGATTTTCCTTTGTGAGTAGAATTTATAAAAAAAGGCTTTGGGTGTATTGATCACATAATTTATTATGGAGCTCCTGCGTATGTTCCACCAGTCTGCAACGTCAGTTTGATTGGAAAGTTGATATCTCGAAGGAAATTTATAGAACCGTCGCAATTTCTTAAACAAATCAATACAAGCCGACTTTGTGGTTGAGCCTAATGGATCACCAGAAACGAAAATTGCTCGAGTAATAGCTGATCGACCATCTGGTGCTACTTTGGTCTCATGTTCTCAACGAAATTCCAGCACACTAGAGGTTTTCATTGACTAAGACAATGCAGCCACTTTTCTAGTTAAAATATTGATTGGTGTTTTTACCAGACAGAGCGATGGATCATATTCAGGGTCAGATTCCAGCTCTATTACGTATTTGCCAAATGGATATGTCAATGAAACAGGAAAAAGGTATAGATTATTATATTTTACAGCAAAAATTTGGTGTAATAGGTTAACAATACATAAGGAAGTATAATGCAGTAATGCAGTGGTGTCACAATTTTTTTGCATTTAGACTAGTTGAGTTGTTTGGAAAAAACATTTTTAATTTATGTTACCGAAATTACCACGGTAACACCATTTTGGGTAATATTACCTAAAATTACCGATTTTACCGGTAATATTCCCACCGAGAATATTACCGTTTACATCACTATATATATATATATATATATATATATATATATATATATATATATATATATATATATATATATATATATATATACACATATATATATATATATATATATATATATATATATATATATATATATATATATATACATATATATATATATATATATATATATATATATTTATATATATTTATATATATATATATATATATATATACAGCCTTGGCCAAAATTATAAAGCACCCCTCCCAAATTGCAGTATCTACAAAACGAATGAAGACAAAAATTAAAACTCAATATTTTTAGGAAATACTTTTTATATTTTATTAATTTTAGTATTTTGTAGGTCCTCCTTTGGCTTTGATGAAAGCCAGGACTCTTTTATTCATCGTCCGTACTAATTTTTCGCAGGTATTTCTCGATATATTTTTCCATTCCTCTGTCAGCGCACGCTTGAGGTTTTCCTTTGAAGTCATACTGCGATCCTTGATTTTTTTTGTTTAAATTGACCACAAATTTTCAATGGGATTTAGGTCTGGTGACTGGGCGGGCCAGTCCATGACTCGAATTTGTTTTTTTCGAAACCAACTCATCGTAACGTGGGAAGTATGGCAGGGGGCATTATCCTGTTGATAAATTATCGAAGAACTATCCGTTTCCCCAAAGATTTGCCGAATTGAGGCATTCAATGCAGCCTCGAGGACGGTAACATAGTTGGTACTGTTCATCGGACCCTCACAAAACAACAGTTTTCCCACCCCTGATGATGCCATACAACCCCACACCATCAGTTTACCCCCTCCATGCTTTACGGTAGGCACTATACAATCAGGATTGTATGCTTCCCCGACTCTTCTTCTTACGATGATTTCGCCAGGAGTTCCAAAAATCTATAAGAATTCCATCAAATTTAACATAAATTTCTCTATTAATTCTTTTAAAATACATAGCACAATTTTTTATTTTTTTTTTGACTAATTATTTTTTAATATTTATTTTTTATATTTACCTCAAAAGTAGATTCATCTGACCAAACAACTCTCGCCCAATCCACGTCATTCCAATGTTTGTGTTCTCGAGCCCATCTCAAGCGACTTTTTATGTTGGTAAGTGAGAGCAAAGGTTTTTTTCTTGCTTTACAACCTTTCAATCCAGCTTGCAGGAGCCTTCTTCTAACTGTCCGTGCCGAAATGTGAACTTCTTGTTCTGTTAAATGCTCTGCAGCTATCTCAGCAGATGTTTTTCTTCGGTTTTTGAGAGATTTTCGCACAATTTGTCGATCGTCTCTTACCGAAGTGATACGATTTCTGCCTGAGCGTAGTTTATAGGCATAGTCCCCGGTCTCTTTAACCCTTTTCAATGTAGATTGAACTGCTCCACGAGAGCATTTTAATTTTTGGGATATTTTAATTTGGCTTACACCCTGGGAATCCAACAACACAATTTGTGCCCTTATTCCTTCACTGAGTTGGCATGCTTTAGGCATAATTATCACAAACACACTTTTTTTCTCAAAAAACTTACGAAAACTCTTTTTGATTTAAAACACTTTATGTGAAGACTGCACACGATCAAATACAAAACTAAAATAAAAAAATTTTACGACGCTACAACTTCTTGTTAAGAACCTAAAACAAAACAAAAATTGGTGATTTTCAATAATTAACGGTCGCATTCGGTGGGATGACTCGTTCGTTAAAACCCATTGTTTAGAAAGACATAATATTAATATATAATGCTAATAGATAGGGGTGCTTTATATTTTTGGCCAAGGCTGTATATATATATATATATATATATATATATATATATATATATATATATATATATATATATATATATATATATATATATATATATATATATATATATATATATATATATATATATATAAATATATATATATATATATATATATATATATATATATATATATATATATATATATATATATATATATATATATTTATATATTTATATATATATATATATATATATATATATATATATATATATATATATATATATATATATATATATATATATATATATATATATATATATATATTATATATATTGAGCCGCTGCTCATTTAGTATCATTCGTACATTACATTCGAAATAGATAAGAAAATTTGGACTGAAAACAAAGGGTTTCCCCTTAGGGACATAACAATTTTATATTGTAATACGAACGCACTTTTGAACGCTTTGAACGCGCCTGTCACGTGAAAACGTCAGTCAAGATAAACATTTTTATCATGGTGTGGTTCAACGAACGAGCAACGTTTGAAAATTATTAAAAATTGCTACCGAAGTTCTTAGTCGGTCGTCGCAACCTTAAGAGTGCTTACTCCAGTTTTCGGTTGTAATAATCGTCCCACCAGACAGGCTGTACGTGTTATAGTGGATAAATTCGAGTCAAAATATTCACTATTTGATGTTCCTGTGCCAGTGAAATACCGAAAATATTGCAGCCGTAAGTGCTTCAGTTCAAAATGAGCCAAATCAGTCGATTGCACGCCGTTCACTGGAATTGGGAATCTTTCAAACAACATTGTGGTGAATTTTGAGTAAAGACATTGACTTACAGATTTACAAGATCAAATTAACTCTAGAACTGAATCGTCTTGAGCATTTGAAGCGCCGAAACTTCTCCGATTGGTCCCTGCTTAAGTTTTGAGAAAATCCTGAATTTCATCGAAAAATCATCTTCAGCAATGAAGCTCATTTTTGGTTTAATGGCTTTGTCAATTAGCAAAATATGCGTTATTGGCGAGCAACAAAGCCACATATGCTTCAAGAGACTCCACTACAATCACAAAAAGGGACCGTGAGGTGTGCTGGAGGTGTGATTGAAGCGTATTTTTTCGTCGATGAAAATAATTGCCATGTTATTGTCAATGGAGTTCGCTATCGTACCTGCTTCAGTGACATTGTAACATGGGCGACACCGCTTTTTCGGTCCTGCTACATAACGTGCAGCTGCATTTAGCAGATGATTCTTAATAATAGTTTATTCGTTGCACATTTATTTTTTTAGTGATGGATTTACCGCCTAGTAGCCGCGGCGATTGACATAGGTATGATACCGCATTGTGTTGACTATTGTAAAATTTATATTCGCCAAATGTATGCTGGTTGGAGGATCATCATGGTGGTTTGTTTCCAGTCCAGCATATCCTAACACAATTATGATCTCCTTTAGTATCGGCTCCAATGGAGAGAGATTGCAATTAATAAAAACTATATCATCAGCATAGGCGAGTACCAGTGGAAGCTGTAATTAATCTCATTGCTCTAATTTAAGTTCCGGGAAGTGAGTATGTTAAACATACGTGGAGATAAAGGACATCCTTGCTTAACGCCTTTATTCTTTCTTATTCTTCTAGTGGTCATGTTGAACCATTTAATGCATGTGCTCCAGAAGCAGGTCTTAGTTACCCGATTGATTAAATAGTATGGAACATATTGTTGCAATAACATTCAGCTACCACTTCTAATTTTATTGTATCGAATGCCTTTGCCAGGTCAAGTGATAGCAATTAGATACGATGAACTCCTCTCATCGAGTATTCTGCGAATTGTGAAAGGTTTGCCAGGAAAGCGGCTTGATATGAAGATGGTAACGCCAGGAATTCATCTAGACGATCCAGAAGAAGTTTTCCATATATTTTGTATCCCACGTTGTATAATGTGATTCGACGATATGCATTAACATCTTTTGGATTTTTCACTATTGGTATCGGTACCTGAACAGTTTCAATCCATTCACTAGGAAGTTCATTCTTTATCCAAGCGGCCTCGATTATTTATCGGGTTCAATTGGAATCCCATATATATCCGGGGCAGCTACAGATCGAATCAAATCGACAGAAGTTATTTCAGTAGCAGTTGGAGGAGGCCCTAAGGGAAAATAATCTGTTTCCTCCAACAGAACAAGCCAAGCTCCTTTTTCTTTCCGAAGTTCATTATCCCATGTGGATATAGAGATATATTGTCCTTTTGACGAATTATTAGACCGTGAATGTTGTTTGAGATAAGCTTAGGATTTTCGCAGACGTTCGGATGGTTTTTGACCTGACAGGTTGTTGAAAAATGGTTGAATGGCTTTTGACCTGACAGGTTGTTGTGCCCTACGTTCGGAAACAGCCTGATTAAAGAGGGCTCTGGCATTTTTTAATTGAACGTTAACTACCGGGTCGCGAGAATGTGCGTTTTTCTGATAGAGCTTTGGTTTGATAGAGAGCTTTTTCTAAACGCACTTGTTGCGCCCCAGATTTAATGCTATTCACAGTTCTGTTATTTTTTGTCAAATTAATCAAATAATTTTATTGAACTTATAGAATTATTCCCAGTAAAATCATACTGAATCTAAATATCAGAGAATTATGAATAACAAAAATTGAAAATAATGCTGATTTATTAATATTGTAAAAGTAACTGCGCACAACTTTGTAATAATAGGTAGATAATCCATTCATTTGAATTACAAGAATACCTACTAGTGTGAAGCAATAGCAACATAATAAAACAACTATAATGTCGTCGTTGGTCATAATACTACACAAAAGAAAATAACCATTAAAAAGACATTGAAGCAAAAGCTCTCTATAGAAATTTCATTTTACAGTCCTTTTTAAATACATAAAATATTAAGTTTAAATTATTTTTTTAATTTTTAGATAAAAATATTTAATTATTTCAGTACAAATATTTTTTAATCCTCAACTTTGTAGAAAAATTTATAAAATCGCGAACATATTGTTGTGGTTTAATTGTTTTGCTTTTTTGCCATAATGAGCTTTTTCTTTTCATAAATTTTTATTAAAAAAAAAAATAAAAATATAAAATTAAATTTGGCCAGAAAAATTTCAAGTTTTTTTTTTCGTTTGTTTTGTATGGGCACATCTCTTTCTCTCACTCCGCTCAATATTTTTAACTGTGGCCCATGGAAGTTGTGTGAATATTTTTTTGATAATATAAATTTAAATTTAATTCCTCTGAACAGAAATAATTATGAGGTTGTTCTACATATATACGTACATTATACACATTTAAGCGTATTCATAAGCGAATGGTTTCTGCATGATTACAGTAAAACGTGATTTACTGTTGAAACACTACTACATAATAATACAACTTATAACAAAGCAACGTTGATTATACAAATCCATAGTCTAAAAAACGAAGCTTCTATAAGGGAATTAGAAACGAGGAAAAACCAAACATTTCATAGTAATACCAGAGCCTACTCTATAAATAAGAGCCTCCACATTGACTGTATTTTTTACTAAGCTTAAAATAAAGTACATAAATTTTTTTCTTTACTATGAAACTATATGGGAAAACGATTGTTTTCATTTACATTTTTAGTCTATAAGAAATATGAGCTTTTACATTATTTTTATACGAAAATGTTCATAAAACATGTAATTTTATTTGATTGAAAATTCGAATCATGAAAATGTTTATTTCTTAGTGAAAATCCTCTTGGAATATAAACTATTGCTAAACTTTTTTGGAATGTTGTTGTTGTAAAATACGTCATAACATTAAATTTATTAACAATTATAACCATCTCTTTTTAGTCTCCTTCTAAAAGCATTGCCACATGACAAAAATCTACCCGAATACAGATTTATATTATGTGGCAATGCTTTATTAACGACTTCTGTTTAAACCATAGATGTCGCATACAATGAAAAACTTATTAAAAAAAACAAATAGGTGATCGAACCGGTCGGATTCTAAAATCGGTCTGATTTTTGATTTGGTTAAACATATTTTTGTGGCTTTCTTTATAGTAATAATTAAATTGTAATAAAAATTAATTTAATATAATTTTTTTATAAATTTACTAAAATTAAACCATTGCTTTGAAAGAAATTATGGTAATTTTACGTAAAAAGTTTTCTTTCAAATCGTTTACTCAGCCCGAATCCCTGTTGTTTTTAATTGTGTGTTAAGTGACATCTAGGAATGGGAATAATAAGTAAGAGTTATTTTATTTTATACACCGCTCTCAAATGTTATGACAATTCAAATATTCTAAACAAAAACTTATTTTGAATGGGTCATTATTTTTTGGGAATAAAAATCGATGCCAAATATTAATCATGTTGTATTTATTTTCAGCTGTGTCTTAATTTAAATACAATAATATTTTTAATACTTGAGAAATAAATAAGGCATTTATATTACAGTTAATGTTTGTTGGTTATTTCGTTTATTTGTGTTGCATAACAATCTGGGTTGATTTGATTTTTTTGATTTCTTCGCGCTCAATGCATATTATTATAATTTTTTCTCTTTGACTCTCTTTGATTTACATATTTGAATTTTGGCTGTTCAACGTATTGTCTTTTTTTACCATTGATTTTAGTTGTGAATATGTGATGACGTCATTAAATAGAATATTCTCTTTTTAATACACATTGTTGTTGTTGTTGTAGAACGTTTTTTAATTTAATTCCTTTATTTTCTTTTAATTATATCTGGAAAATAGGGAAGCTTGAGAATCTGTACTTTAAATGAGCTGGTCATTGAGTTGTTTATTAGTGATTTCAGAAAAAATTATTTATCTAGGTTTAATTTTTAATTCATATTTTTTCGTCAATCGAAATCGCGTTTTTTCATACAAACTCTATGAAAATAAATTATTTTTTAGTGTTTCTATGTCCTTTATTTTAAGTTCATTTTTTACATGCCGGCTCTATTCATATCAAGATGGTTCTGGTAATACACACAAAATAAATGGGAAATCAATTTTTTTCCAAAGACAAATTTTTAAATGAAAACGTTACAAATTCTTAATTATAATTTCTGAAATACTTTCATAAATGCTTGAATTTCAACATATATGAATGTCGTTTAAGTAAATCTTTTCATTTTCTTGTAATAGTTGATTTATTTAAACCAAACTATAAAAACATTTCATAACAACAGCATTCTGGTCAAATTGAAATAAAAGCTTACTACCATTCGTTCGGTCATTAAGTCAATATCCATTACATAGATGGCAGTGATGGCAGTAAAAATTTGGTAAAATCGTATCAAAAATTACCGCCTGGAGAAATTTCAAGCTTAAAAATTGTAGGAAAAGCAAAACAAATTCACAAAATATTAAGAACGTGTGACAATTTTGTGATAAAATATTTTTTTTTTCGAATGGTTACATTTTTGCCTTGTCAATCAAGGTTCGTATCACTGGATTGTAAATAAAACCAAATCAATTTAATTTATCAGCAACGAATTTATTTATTTAGCACACAAATTATTACAACACAATTTATTAATGATAATTCACAAAATCACTTTATATAAATTATTCGCACAATTTTTCTAATCACTTTTACTTTTTATTTCGCACAAAAACACTTTTTAAATCACTTTTTAATTCCTTTTTAAACTTTACACTATCGCTTACCAAATACTAATAATAATCTTACAAGTTTACACTATCGCGTTCCAAATTCGAATAATCTAATACGATTTCGTTCGCCTTTTCATATACACAAACCAAACAGCTATAAAGCTCATGACTTTTCCTGTACGAATAGTGTAGAAACATTTAGAACTGTTTTTATCATGGAAAATTCCACTTTAGTACAGTAAAACATTGACACCCTAGATGTCACCATCACAGTATTTTTCTGTAAATATCTTAGACATCTGACGTTCATTAGTAAAACTAAAGATAAATTTAGCCAGTATTATTTTAATTTAGCATAGCCAACTTGATGTATTTTTCAAAACGAAAGTTCGAAAAATATATTTTAGAAATAATTTAATTTTATTATTTCTGCAATTAATATTTACTTAATACCAATATAGCCTTCTTGTATGTTGTTTTATTTTATAATATTTTTGCTTTTTTCATTGAAAAACTTGCATCTAAAAAAATACCATTTTTACTATGGATTCCTATGGAAATCAGTGAAAATTTATACAACTAAAAAAGCTCTGCTTATAATCCTAGAAATTTACGATTAAACAGGAGGAAATAAAAAGACATTATCAAAGGTTGATATGAAAATGATTGCCTTTATTTGGAAAAAACGATAAAAGAATGAAAAACCAATTTATCGCTTATATCAAAATATCCAAAAAAAAAAAAAAAATAATAATTGATCGTCATACAAACATATTTTCAAACGACACAAAACTGTTTTTAAAATCTTGATAAATTGCACCTTAATTACACGATGTTTGCGATAAATTTAAATTATTTTTTTGGGGATTAGTCACACGAAGCTCGTATATCGTGGTTGATTCTACGGTATTTCAATTTATGTACATCGATTTAGCTAACAAACTACTAGCAACTAATAACCTTCAACATTTTCATTAATCGTCCATATGCATATTCCCTAAGGTGTGTTCATTTACTATAACGTTAAAACATAAATAATAATAACAACAATTTGTTAACTAAAAACTGATATTATTTTTCCTATTATACGAATATATACAGGGTAGGGTATACATATATTCACAGTTTAACTTCATATTTAATGAAGTGTTAATTTTATCAAGCCCGCAAATCATATACAGAACAAAAAGCAAAAAAAAAAAAATTTAAATTAAAATAACAATTAGTACTTTTCACACTATATAATATAATATGTTTATATACATGAATATACCCCGTGTTATAATAGAAAAACTATCAAGCGCAAAAAAAAAATTAATTAACATTTTTAGTTTTTTAATAAGAAGTCAGACGGAAGACGTAAACTGCAGCGAACAAAAAAACTTCTTCCATGTTAAATAGTGTGGTGTTAATTATGTTAATACAAACATAAAAAAAAAATCTATTAAATTCAATTAATATGTCACGATTTTAATGTTAAATTGCATGTAAAAATATTTATTGATTAACTTTAAGTAAAAGGTAAATGTTTACATGTTAATATGATTTTTTTTTTATGTATTATTAATATTATAATCTAGATTATGATGTTGATAATTATTACGTTTAACGTAAGGATTATGATCCAACATGAATAATTACATATGTAATAATTAATATTGTAATAAATTGTATGTGAATATTACATAAATGTGGCAGGTGGAAATGTAATTGTGTTATGTAACGATTTTGTATATATTGTGCGAAAAGGGTACATCGTGCTGGTTGAATTTTAAATTATTTTTCAGTTTGGTTAGTGGCTCAAGGCACTCCCAAATCTTTCGTAGTTCGCTTAAAATGTTCTACATTATGCAGTACCCAAAACGACGAGTTACATTTCCGGCATCCCAATCAATTAAAAAAAATAAAATCCGGATCAGTATATATATATATATATATATATATATATATATATATATATATATATATATATATATATATATATATATATATATATATATATATATATAAATATATATATATATATATATATATATATATATATATATATACATAGATGAAAAAAAAAAAAATACCGGAATCAATTAAAAATATTCGCATTTAGCATAATGTACAAGTTATGACCAAATGGGTTCGGTTTAAATTTTGTTCTATGTTCACTATGTGTGGCATCGCAAATAAAATTTAATTACCAAAACCCATATACATACTGTATGTTGAACTGGAAATTTCTCGTGTCCGGTAGAATAGCGTTGGTCGTAATAAAAATGGTTGTTTTGTTGTCGGTGTCCAAAATGAAGGCGAAGGTCCAAAAAAATCGTTTGGGGTATTATCGTGCCCAATTTACTTGCGTAGGTTAATAAAGTATCGAAGCGGTTTTCTCAATTCCAATTTTTTGTTCCGGTATATAAAATAAAAAATAAAAATTCACTGGATTTTTTTGTTTGTTTGGTTGATCACTGTATTCACTGTGTTATCTCAGAATGCTGTCCATAATATTTTTTTTTTTACATATTTATATAAAAAGTAATTGTTATACAAAATTAATTTTAAGTATTATACAATAAATATCGCCATCTAACATCTAAAATAATTAATATATTAAGGTACTATAATTAAGTTGGTATCTTTACTATAAATTATTTTCTAATTGATAATAATAATTTTAATTACAATGGTTGGTATTATCGTCTCTTGCATGAAGTTTGGTGACCTGTCCAAGAGGCCATTTGCATATCGGCGTGTTGTCTTCCTTTATAAGTACGACGTCGTTGATTTGCAGTTCTTCTCTTGTCTTTTGCCATTTATGCCTTTGCTGTAGGTTGTGTAAATACTCGGTGTAATATTTTTTCCAAAATGTTTGGATTCTCGCTTGAATCCTTTCCCATCTGGCTAATGACGAATCCGCTGCTGTCACTGATTTTTCTGGAACAGACCCCGTTGAGGTGCCAATTAAGAAGTGAGCCGGTGTAAGCACTTCATAATCGTCGTCTGTGGATGTTGCACAAAGCGGTCGTGAATTGAGGATGTTTTCTATCTGACACAAAAGGATAGCCATCTCTTCAAAAGTCAGATTTACATTGTGCGTGGATTTGAGTAAATGCGTTTTTACTGATTTCACAGCTGATTCCCACAGCCCACCAAAATTAGGAGATGCAGGTGGAATAAAATGCCAATTTATTCCATTGCTAGTAAGGTACTCTGAAATTATATAATTTTGATTAATGTTTTGTATCAGCTTACAAGCATCATTCAGGATTCTCTTTGCGCCGATGAAGTTGGACCCACTATCCGTATACATTTTCTTTGGTATACCTCGCATCGCCGTAAACCGTTTAAGTGCAGCCAAAAATGCTTCGCTCGTCAGATCGCTTACCGGTTCTACGTAGATTGCCTTTCCCGAGAGGCAAACAAAAATGCACAGATATCCTTTGATAGGATTAGTTCCACCTCTTCCCTTTTTCGATGCAAAATAAAGTGGTCCAGCAAAATCAATTCCGCAATTAGTAATAGGTCGCATAGGTGTAACTCTTTCTGCTGGTAGATTCCCCATCAATTGAGAACCTGTTTTATGAGCGAATTTTGCGCAGACCACACATTTTTTTAATACAGATCGTATCTTTGACCGCCCATTCACTATCCAGTATTTCTGGCGTAGTATGTTGTTAGTGAGTGTAAAGCCGGAGTGTACATTTTTTAAATGGGTTTCTCTTATGAGCCTTTCAGTGAATAAATGGTTTGGAGGAATTATCACCGGATGTTTGTTCGCAAAATCGCCCCACTCTTAGTATGCCTGTCGCGTCAATGAAAGGTGTTAAAGATAATAACTTAGAATTGCTTCTCACTGATTTGTTTTGTCGCAAATGTTTTATGTCTTCGTTGAATTCATGGCTGAAAATAAGACGGGTCGAAAACTGGAAATGCTACGAACAGATAACGGAACAGAAAATTTCAACCAAACCTGTATGGTATGGCCGAACGCTTGAACAGGAGTGTAAAAAAAAAGGATAATGTATGTTAACTGACGGAAAATTATTCATTCAATTTTGGGCGGAGGATGGTAACACGAAGTATGGTTAGGCGTTCGTTCAGCGTTGTCGCATTTTCTAGTGTTTGGGTGTGAGTGTAAAGAAAAACGAAAATAATTCGAGCCGAAGTCTTTATCATGCAGAATGGTGCGCTACAGAAACCAATCTAAGGCATTTCGGCGTTTTTATTTTGATCCGGAAACAATGAAAACGGTTGTTAGCTGTGCCTTAGTTTTCTTTGAAAATGAGCGTCAGGCATCAGGTAGCAGTCAATTTTATTTTGTATTAGAAAATGTGAAAAATAGAACTGAGCCAATGAATAAAATGATTGGTACTTTCCACCACGGTCAAGGAACTCCGACAAGTTGGAAACTAGACGATCAAGTGGAATTTCAAAGCCTATTGAGAGTAGAGATTTCGTTTCATTGGCGACAGTACACCCGATTCAGCTACAGTGGGGCAGGCCTTATCTTCACCTAATGCAACGAAATGGCGGCGAGCTATGCAACATGAATATAAGTCGCTTGTGGAAAACGATACTTGGATCTTGGTTAATCTTCTAACAAATCGTAAACCAATTAACTACAAGTGGGTGTTTGTGAACCAGAATAAGGTGTGTTTGGTTGTGTGGGGATGTGCGCAACGTCAAGGAAAATACTATGAGGAGATGTTTTATCCGGTGGTACATTATTCTCCAATTCGTTTTTTTACCTTCATGGCTGTGTAACGTATATTCTAGTAAAACAGGGTTGGTGACAAATTCCCGAGGGACAAAATCCCTCGAGACATAATCCCGAGGGACAAAATCCCGAAGGTACAAAATCCCGAGGGTACAAAATCCCGAGGGGACAAAATGCCCGAGGATACATAATCCCGAGGGTACAAAATTCCGACGGTACAAAATTCCGAGGGAACAAAATCCCGAGGGTACAAAATCCCGAGGGAATAAAATCTCGAGGGTACAAAATCCCGTAATCTCGAGGATCGCCCCTTCTGGTGAAGGAAAATTTTAATTTAAAGTAAAATAAAAATCAAAACAATGAAATTTTACCTAGCGTCTGTATTTATCTTAAATCTAACAAACAAAACAAAATTCAAGCGTGTTCTGGTTCATTTTCTTTATTATGCAATTTTTGTCTAATCTAAAAGGATACAAAATGAAGTCAACCAGGAAGAAATTTTTGTGTTTTAGTTTAGTTTTTAGATCTTCATATTCCTGTAAGTTCCTCACTTTTACTTTAAATTTACAATCATTTACTAACAATGAATAAACAAAAATTAACTCAGCAACTTTTGATCCGCACAGAAAAAATCACCGCAATGCAAAATACTCCAGCACTCAACAAAAATGAACGAAGCGAACTTTAGATTAGCGTAGATAGTATGCAATGTAAAACACTCTTTTACGCATTTTGCGAATAACACTATCGGTTTTTACAATTGATTTTTTATTTATTAATTGAACTTACTGCTTACATTCATTTTATTACTTACTATGTATTTTAATTGGTGGTATACCAGTACTTATGCATCCGAGAGTATAATTTGATTATGGTATTTTGTTGGAGGTGTATGACATAATTGGCTTCAAGTCATCAACATTTCATTAATGTTTGTTCAATGAATAATGACGATTTTCTTGAATCGGATTTTTAAATTTCGTATTTAATACTTGAAACGAAATTTTAGAATCGAATTTTTGTTTTGGAGATACCAAAATTTGAAAATTACGAAAGACCGTGGGAATTACGGGGTTTATTACCTGCTCTTCGCATACCTCCACCCACACACCTCCTCGTGACCGGTTCAAGATTTCATTGATTGCAATCAGTGCTAACGTGATTCGAACCAGTTGCAAAAGTTCCATAACAAATCTTCCGTGTATACCATAGCGTTTTTAATTTAGACACTAAGGCCCGAATTTATAGTAGTAACTATTGCCGTTATTACCCTTGATACATTACAAACAAATCTTTTAGTGAGGTTTATATATAAGAAAACTGTTGCTATAACAGTAGTTTTAGTTGTAGAAACGACTATAAATTCGGGCCTTACTGACTTCGAATCTGTGTATTTATGACCTCGAAAAGGAACGAATTATTTTTTGCAACTAATTCTCTATATTATTTCCTCTTCCGTGCGGCAAATTATTGAAAATATTAATTTTTCTTTTGGCCATCATAAAACAAAGCTGGACTTTTATTATGTTGTATTTTATATGTTTTCTTTGATCCAATAGAAGAAAATGTGTTCAAAATGGATAACAACCTAAAAAAAAACAGTAAAAGCACGTAAGAAAAATAGATTGTTTCAACGGATAGAATAATTAAGTTAAATCTCTGATAAAACTTTTATTTACTTTAAACTTTTATTTTTGTTGTTCTTTATGTAGGAATATGTACATATTTCGCTAGTGGTGTAACTAACGTATACATTTTGTTGCTGTGTAAATTTTTCGTTTTGTATTTTGTTTGATTGATTTATTTTTAATTGAAATTTCAATTTTATTTAATCTTGTTGAAATGTCTGCGTCTGAAGAAAACTTTTATTATTGCAACATTATTTTATATAGTTGTTGTATTTATGTATATTGTTCTTTAGGATTAATGCGAAAACGATAAGAATAAAAAAAAATTTGATTATTACAGAGCTATGTTTAAGAGCAAATTAAACACCAATAAATAATTAAAGTACATACCATTAACGTTTCAATTCTTAAGGACGAAAATTATGCAAAATATATACGAAATTTAATTCACCAATTTTATTTCCAAACTATACATAAATCACAATATGTGACTTAATGTAATGTAACGACTTTTTACAACGAATTTAAATATTTAAAATGTATTTTAATGAAATTATAAAACATTCATCATTCATATACATACATATGTACTTTGTAACATATCCATCCGTACACATAAAAACTCATGTCTGATGGTCATATTAACAATTGTAGGTACATTCAGCGCTACGTACTCTTAGCAACATATTGGCTAAAATCAGCGCGTTGAGTAATGAACGCTCATAAAAATTAGAAATTTCATAGTAATGTTATAGTTTCAATATAATTTTTTCCATCAGTAAATTTTTGAGTCCAGAATGTGCGCACCCATTGTCTCTACTCTCTTACCATGGCTCGCTCCGCCGTTTTATGTTAGGTGACATCTTCAATATTCATAAGTTAATATTTATATTTTAGGAATAAATAATTTTCTACCTACCCATTACGTACCTAAATTCTCAAAATTCATTAAAGGCAATATACAAAATTTGTATCATTAGTTCTGATAACAACATAATGTGAGCAACGTGAGAATTGGTAGATATAATTCTTTTCTCTGTTTGAAGTATTGTAACAGTAGCAGATGACTGTTACCTCTTTATTTTGTATCTTTAAAACTGTTTCTACCTACAGAAATGATCAATCACTGCACGCCGAATGACGAAGTACCAAATCGGTGCAAGTATAATTATTCTTGGATCTTGGTAAGCGTATATTTTAGTAATCTTTAAGACAGGAGCTACTCACCTGACTGATTGCAATACACGACCAAGCCTTTAGCAAGAGTGCCGGAAGTCGCCGCGCTCACCGTGTACCGCTTTTACACATAATAAGGAAAGGAAAGTTATCGGTTCAAGACACCTACACTGAAAAAAATGCTAAGTCAATGCAGACAAAAACTGCATTAATAGCAAGAAAAATTCGTTAAAACTGAGCCAATACGACCCTTCTTTAATAGTACGAAAGTAATACGTTAATATGGTGAAACACATAAAAAAATGTATTTTAACTTTGACTACTTACGTTGTAATATTTATGAATTGATTCATATAAAATACGAAAAATGTTAAAATTTTAATGCAGTTAAAAGCATTTGTGGATGAATAAATTCTTATTGTTAACGTAAGAAAGTAAAGATAACATAAAATTTTTCGTAACTCTAATGAAATGTTACGTCATATTAACGAATAAATTCATACATACATATAAGAGTAAAAATTCATTATTTGTGCATACGAACTTATTCGTATATAGGAAGAACGGCATACTCAGTGGTTAAGAATAATACACAAATATGATGATTATTTTGATAAGTATATTGAATATTTTATATGTAGGAACGGGTTCATAATTGATAAACAAAAGTACATAAGATTTATGTAGGGTTCATAATAGGAACGTATTTCTGGGTGGTTATGAATAAATCGTAAAATTTATACAGCGCAGTATAAAAAAATAAAAAACATAAAATTTCCTTTTATAATATTGCTTAATTTATTTAATTTAAATAGAATTTGATAAAATGTTAGGCTTTTAATTCTAGTATTTTGTATTAAATTATAAGCATATTATCTATCACATCATTAAATTATAGCATATTTGCTTTTAATAAACTAGAACTTAAAAATATTCAGATAAAAAATACAATAGGAGCAGTAAACGCCATGTTGATAATCGAATTCCAAAACTTTGGTAATCTTGAGAACGTCTTTTTTGTATATGAACTTTCAATATTTTTAAAACTATGATAGTGATGTTCTGTTCTGTAAATTCAATAAATTAAATAACACTCACATTTACTTTTATTTGCTTATTTTTATTACCTTATGTTCGCAATACCCCAAAAGCGGTTTTAATGCCTGGCCTTCTCCATGTGCTGTACTTACAGGATGAGCAAAATTTATAGGGTGGATGGTGGCTCGTATTGTTTTCCTTGCTCATCTTTGATATCTGATATTTTTTTGCAAGCAACAATCAAAAAGTAAAAATATTATTAACACAATAAATTTCTAGTCCCGTATATCACATAATTTATAAATTTATAAATTATTTATATTATGAAATAGTGTTTTCTGCACAAAACTGTTCTCATTTTAATTTAACAGAATGAGAATTCCGATAAAGTCGCGGTCATAACGAAAACACTTATGTGTACGTACAACACTAATACAAAAAAAACAATATTTACCTGAATTTCAACACACAAAAATTTATTATTTCATTAAAATGTATTTTATTAATTTGAAGAAAATGTTCTTATTCATCACAAATTAAACAAAATAAACGGATGTTCGTAAGACACATTTCAGGAAGCACTTCTGTCTTCACTCAACGCACATTTAAGAGCCGAATTATAATATTCATGGTAAGTGCCAGATTCGTTAATACGACGAACAATAAGAATTTAGCATATATTTTCGTACCTAATCTTATTCATAAATATTACGAATTGTTCACAAATGTGTTCACTAATACGCAAACAACTTGTGATTGTATTTTATGTATAGTACAATAAACTAAACAATAAAAAGTAAACTAAAAAACGAACTATGATTCTTACCATTAATGCACACATTTTTATGATTTTGCTCTAAATTTCGTTTTTTTACGTAAAAATAACAATTTTTACATTAATAGTATGAATTGTGGTCAACGAACGCCATTCGTAAATAAAACGCAGTATTTTTTTTTCAGTGTATGTAGTCAATATTTAGTATTGATATTAGCATTGTACATGATAAAAGTAAAGGCTACTACAAGACGACACAATTTATAAAAAACTACATATCCGCTGAGTGTTTTTTTCTGGAAAGCTGAAACAGGTTCCACGGGATTTGCTGAAGATCGAAATCGAAATTAATTAGGTATTTCTAAACCTAATAAGAGTCCACTCTTCCAAAAACCTCTACCGTTAAAATCCCTGCAGCCCCCTCCCCTTAACCGAAATTAAGAACTTTTAAATTCAAATTCTGATTTAAAAATCTGAAACAATCTATCGATTAACAAATTTAATTAAAACCTAATTCCCAAACATACCTTGTAACCGATCTTTAGGCGGCCAACACGTTTTTGTTCATTGGTTATGCTGAAGCCGATAATTGGGGGGTTCTGTGCCGCCGAACTTTACATAGCATTCGGTAATGGATTGATTTATGCATGATTTATCTTGTGGTACCCGAAGACGATAAAATAAGGAGAATTTCTAACGCTTTCATCGATACCATTGCGAAGTGCGGATGCTATCTCGGGTAAATGTTTATCCCAATGAGTATGTTTACTGCCTATGTAAGCCCTGATAGCAGCCAAAATTGAGCGGTTGACTCGTTTAGACTGGTTTGACTGGGGTGAATAGATAGCAGTTTTTGTATCAGCTACGCAATAGCTTTTCAGTAGATCTTTTTACTCGACACTTTTAAACTGAGATCCATTGTCCGAGTTAATAGTCTCCGGCACTCCATAGACGAAAAATATCTCATTTTTTTAGAAATTCTACAATCTGTTGTGACGTCCCCTTGCTTAATGCCTTCAATACAACGAATTTCGTGAAATGGTCGATACGGCCCTAGTAAATCTACGTAGACTCGCTGCCATGGCCTAATAATTTGATACATATCGCTAATTTGTGGTCTCAGTGATCGGTTTGGTGCTTTTGACATTTTACAGGTGTCACATTTCGAGATGAACTCTTTCACTTGTCTTGTCATACCAGGCCAGTAATAAAATCTTCGTAGGATCTCCAATGTATTAGCAATTCCACTATGCGATGCTAACGTTGCTTTCTTATTTTCATCGGTGTCCACAATTTCCAAATAGATAGGTCAGATAACTCTTTGGTTCGAGCCGAATAAAAATACGTTCGTTATCTACACGAAATGCTGGAAAACTGTTTGGATCAAGTAAAATTTTTGAACGTAATGCCTTGTATTTTTCGCCTTCGAACTCGGACGATGCTATTTCCATTAATGCTCTAATCTTTAAGATGCTGGACAAATGCTCTTCGTTAGAATAACATTAAATGCACGACAGCACATCTGGAACAACATTTTCTTTACCCTTCTGGTGTTCTATTGTAAACCAGTACCCTTGAAATTTTAAGCTCCAACGTCCGAGTCGACCACTTAAATCACGTTGTCCCATGAGCCACTTCAAACTTGCGTGATCTGTAATCAACGTGAACTCATGTCCCTCCACGTAAGGTCTAAATTTTTTGATTGCTAGTATCGCTGCTAAACACTCTAATTCTAATAGTTTTTTTGTGCTTTATTTAGCTTTTGAGACATATAGGCTATGGGCCGTTCATTTTGTTCCTCGTCTCTTTGATAGAAAACTGCACCCACGCCTTCTGTAATTGCATCACATCGTATAAAAAAAGGTTTGGTCATAAGAAGAATTCACCAATACTGGAGCTGTCATCAAAAGTGTTTTTAACTGGCTGAAAGCATATTGTGACTCTTTAGTCCAACAAAACTTTCCCTTTTTTAAGCAGTTAGTGGTAGGAGCTGTGATTGAAGCGAAGTTTAAGATAAACCTGCGATGACAGCCTGCCATTCCGAGCAGTCTTCTGGTCTGTTTTACGTTCTCAGGTGCAGGTAAGTTAATTGGTGATGTATTTAAGTATGAATTTTAAAAGCAAGAATAAAAATAAAACAACGATATGAATTTTTTGTATTTATCGAGATGTATCGAATTTATTTGTTTTGAGGTCCCCTGAGTCCAAAAGTGGGTTTCGAAATGGTGTCTGTCTGTCTGTCTGTCAGTCTGTCAGTCTGTCAGTCTGTCAGTCTGTCAGTCTGTCAGTCTGTCAGTCTGTCAGTCTGTCAGTCTGTCAGTCTGTCAGTCTGTCAGTCTGTCAGTCTGTCAGTCTGTCATTCTGTCAGTCTGTCCGTCTTTCAGTCTGTCAGTCTGTCAGTCTGTCTGTGTCCTCTCTACAGCCCATATGGTTTAATCAATCGAGCTGAAACTTCAGATTTAAGCTTTTTTGATAAATTGGGAGGTTCCAGTGAATTTTACTCCAAATCGGCTAACCGGAAGTGGCCACTCCCTTGGTCCAGAAAATTTGTTTTGCAAATATCTTAAAAAGTATAAGGTTTACAAAAAACTACTTAATACAAAATGTTTCCAAAAATTAAAAACAAATAAAAATAAAAAAAAAAAATTTAAAAAAAAAATTTAAAAATTTAAAAATTAAAAAAAAAAAAAATAAAAAAAAAATAAAATTTCTCAAAATTCTGTGTTCGTAAAACAAAGGCGTGTGTTGACCACACCCCAATTTTAACTAGGTAATTAAGAGACCTATTCCATATGCTAGCGAAATCTTTATCATCATTGTTGAGTGCGATTTCCAAAGAATAATTTCGTAGAACTTTTATTAAACGAACGATCCGTATGGATTAGGGTTTTCTAACTAGGTAATTGAGCAACCTATTCTATGTGCTAGCGAAACCTTTGTCATCATTGTTGGCAATAGCCGATATTGGCCCTTGGGAGTTGAGTGCGATTTTCAAAAAATAATTTTGCCGAACTTTTACTAAACAAACGATTCGTATGGATTAGGGTTTTCTAACTAGGTAATTAAGGGACCTATTCCATGTGCTAGCGAAACCTTTTCATCATTGTTGGGTGCGATTTCCAAAAAATAATTTCGTAGAACTTTTACTAAACGAACGATCCGTATGGATTAGGGTTTTCTAACTAGGTAATTGAGCAACCTATTCTATGTGCTAGCCAAACCTTTGTCATCATTGTTGGCAATAACCGATATTGGCCCTTGGGAGATGAGTGTGATTTCCAAAAAATAATTTTGCCGAACTTTTACTAAACGAACGATTCATATGGATTAGGGGTTTCTAACTAGGTAATTGAGCAACCTATTCTATGTGCTAGCCAAACCTTTGTCATCTTTGTTGAGTGCGATTTCCAAAAAATAATTTCGTAGAACTTTTACTAAACAAACGATTCGTATGGATTAGGGTTTTCTAACTAGGTATTTGAAGAACCTATTCTATGTGCTAGCCAAACACTTGTCATCATTGTTGGCAATGGCTGATATTGGCTCTTGGGATTTGAGTGCGATTTCCAAAAAATAATTTTGCAGAACTTGTACTAAACGAACGATCCGTATGGATTAGGGTTTTTTAACTAGGTAATTAAGGGACCTATTCCATGTGCTAAACTTTTACTAAACGAACGATTTGTATGGATTAGGGTTTTCTAAATAGGTATTTGAGGGACCTATTCTATGTGCTAGTCAAACCGTTGTCATCATTGTTGGCAATGGCTGATATTGGCCCTTGGGAGTTGAGTGCGATTTTCAAAAAATAATTTTGCAGAACTTTTACTAAACGAACGATTCTTATGGATTAGGGTTTTCTAACTAGATAATTAAGGGACCTATTCCATGTGCTAGCGAAACATTTGTCATCATTGTTGAGTGCGATTTCCAAAAAATAATTTCGTAGAACTTTTACTAAACGAACGATCCGTATGGATTTGGGTTTCTAACTAGGTATTTGAGGGACCTATTGTATGTGCTAGCCAAACCGTTGTCATCATTGTTGGCAATGGCCGATATTGGCCCTTGGGAGTTGAGTGCGATTTCTAAAAAATAATTTTGCAGAACTTTTACTTAACGAACGATTCGTATGGATTAGGGTTTTTTACTTTCTTTCCCTCTTATAAAATAAAGTATATTAATCATGAAAATTTTGGACCTTGAGATTTTTAGAGATTTATTTGTTTTGAGGTCCCTTGAGTCCGAAAAAGTGGGTTTCGAAATGGTGTCTGTCTGTCTGTCTGTCTGTCAGTCTGTTAGTCTGTCAGTCTGTCAGTCTGTCAGTCTGTCAGTCTGTCAGTCTGTCAGTCTGTCAGTCTGTCAGTCTGTCAGTCTGTCAGTCAGTCTGTCAGTCTGTCAGTCTGTCAGTCTGTCAGTCTGTCAGTCTGTCAGTCTGTCAGTCTGTCAGTCTGTCAGTCTGTCAGTCTGTCAGTCTGTCAGTCTGTCTGTCTGTCAGTCTGTCTGTGTCCTCTCTACAGCCCATATGGTTTAATCAATTGAACCGAAACTTCAGATTTAATCTTTTTTGATAAATTGGGAGGTCCCAGTGAATTTTACTCCAAATCAGCTAACCGGAAGTGGCCACTTCCTTGGTCCAGAAAATTTGTTTTGCAAATATCTTAAAAAGTATAAGGTTTACAAAAAACTACTAAATACAAAATGTTTCCAAAAATTAAGAAAAAAATAAAATTTCTCAAAATTCTCTGTTCGTAAAAGAAAATCGTGTGTTGGCCACACCTCCATTTATTTATGATAATATTCCTGTGACCTTATTTCGTTGCACCTAACCAGAGGAGGCAAATTCAAATTTAAGGTTAACCGATTAATTAGTTAATCTTATTAATCTTGTTTGCGATTAATAAATTCTTATTAACCGATTAATCGCCTTAAGTATTGTTTTTAGTTTTATTAGTTTATCGGACACTGAAGTTGAAGAAATTCCGACACAATTTAAATAATCAACTAAATTTTGCTATTCGCTTAAAAAGATTTCAATTTTAGTTTAACTAATAATTTGTCCCAAATTTCTCAGAGTCGATCGTCTTGAAAAATATCTTTCAAACTGCAAACCTTTCTACTGTCATCCGGATTCCATTCGACATTCAAGATATGTATTTGTGTTAGATGCTTTTCAAAGAATGTCGGCTTATTTATTACAAAAATTTGATAGATTTACTTTTGCACGAAATTTTATCTCAACGATGATTGGTTGCTTATTAGCACTTTGGTAGGACCTTAGTATTAATCGCCGTCCATTGTTGTCGTCCCTATTCTTTTTAAAACTCTTTGATATTCTCAATTATTAGTTTGTCGCCAGTTCGATTTTGGGGCTTTGTTTAGCTTATTTATTGTATTTGTTAGATTGATATGAAAATGAAAGTAACTTGTATTCTTTGGAGTTTGCCAATTTATTTTCCTCAACTAAGTTTAGGTTAGGAACGGATTTTGACAACCGTGTATTATTCATTTAATAGCATTTGCCTTTGTTTGGCTCCAAACGCAGATCGGAAGATGAATTTTGATGATGTGCTTAAATAGACTTAATTAGACATTAAAACAAGAAAATAATTAACAAATCTCGATTAATCGATTAATTTAAAGAAAACAATTCTTTTGATTGTAACAAAATCTCGTTTTATATTTTACCAACATATATATAACCAGCTGTGCGGGGCCGCTTCGCGCCCACGAGGCTAGTGAGCGCTAGCGCGCTCAACCGGCTTGGCGCTTCGTGCCTCTAAAGCGCTTCGCGCTGCAACTCTGAATAAATTAGTTTTAGCTTTTGTACTACTTCAAATTTAAGGAATAATATTATGCTACGAAGCTACATATATTATATTCGAGGATATTTTACTACAAAAACAATTAATCAAGATACATTTTAAATAGTTAAAATAAGATTATGTCATTAATTATCACAATAAAATTAAATTTATTTAATTAAAAACCAATTACATAATAGAATACAAACTAATTATTTAATTACATACACAATAACAATATACTAAAATCAAAGTGTTTTGTTTTAATTTTGGAACCCGGCTATTTTGAAATCCTGTTATAATGATGCGGGTTATTTGGCGGAGGGCAGGGTTTAGAAATATATTTAAGAGAGAGCCTCTTTATAGACAATATTGGCAATTCAAGCACCAGGACCAAGTAGGTAAAGTTGCCGGCCGGAGCTCACACGGGAGCAGGCAACTGATAGTTGGCCATGAGCGAAACACTCGCCGCGAAGGTTCACACCGCCTACCTTCAATGTTTGGCCTTATGCCTTGTTTATGGTCATGGCGAAACACACTCATACGGGAAACTGGAGGCGTTTGCACTGAAATGGTACATCTGATGGGATCATAGGGATGCGAGGAATTATCACTTTTTCTCCAGTCGCGCAGCCGGTTAGAACTGTAGCTCCTATTATGAAATTTTTGAGACTGTTTACTTGTAGGCGGGTTCCATTACAGAGATTTGGTGGGTTGAGGTTCCGGAGCAGGATGATAGGTGCGCCGATTTTCAGTTTCAGCTGGTGAATTGGTATACCAGACGGGTTTGATGAGTTTAAAAATTCGACGGGATATTGAATTGCTTCTTGAGGATCAACGACTGTATCTATGGATTTGTATGTTCTGAACAGTGCTTCAAATTTGTCTAGGATGTACTCGTTAATGTGGTTCACAGCTTCGTTGGTCGACGCTAAGATCGCTCTTTCTCTAAACGAGGACAGGGGCTTTTCTGGAAGATCCCCGATGCCGGGATATACGGATGCTACTAATTGCTTTAGATCATGTATTCAAACGCACAGCTGAGGATTGTCGACGGATACTTTACGTTCACTTTCAGGTAGGCCACCATTTCCTAGTTTCAGCAGAATGTTGGAAAATTCGGTCAAGCTGCTGTCGCCACAGAGAACGGCACGCTTAGTTACCGAGAGGGAAACCTTCACTACTTCCGACCATATGTAGGACCGTTTCAGACACGCATTAATCTCGTCGGCACGAGTGCCTCTTAGAATGATTGGAAGGGTTTGTCTAAAGTCTCCAGCAAATAGTACGGTAACTCCACGCATAAGCGCTCGGTTTTCTCGAAAATCTCTGAGTGTCCTATCTAGAGCTTCCGAGGATGTTTTGTGAGACATTTTACTCTCATCCCATACAATAAAAGCACATTTTTGGAGCAATTTAGCGGTTGCACTCTGTTTTTAAATGTTGCATACGGCAGTGTGGTCATTGCAAATGTTAAACGGCAGTTTAAAAGTTCTACCACCTTCCAGAAGAATGGCCGCTATGCCGGACGAAGCCACGGCAGTCGCGATGTGACCATTGGATCTTAGTTTAGCTAGGACTAAATTAATTAGGAATGTCTTTCCTGTACCTCCAGGTGCATCTAGGAAGAATACTTCTCCGACGGACTCGCTAACGCTAGCTAAAATTCTGTTGTAGGCTAACCGCTGTTCTGAATTCAATTTGAATTCATTGTTGGTTACAATCTGTAACATGGCCGATCTATCATACGATGTCTCGCTGGCGAATTCCATATCTAGAACTGTTGAATCGTTTATATTTCGTCTATGCAAACCAAAATCCTTTACAGTTTTATTCGCAAGCGCTTTCACAATTTTATTCAGTTCCCCTAATGCCAAATCAAAGATATTCTCTTCTATCTGTTCTCTCTGTGTACTACCCATAATGATAAGGGTTTGGATGGATGGCAAAATACCAAAATGATGGAAAACAAATTCCTAATAGAGGCAGCAGAGCAGCCTAAAGCTGCCTTCGTCAATGCATCGAACCAGTGAGAATCACCCTCCAGCAGACCAAGCTCCTTGCAGGCTAATTGGAAAGAAGCGTGTGCTACACCGTTTATTGTGCGTAAGTTCGCAAAAGAGGTGGGACCCTTGACAACTTGTAGAAATATTCTTAAGTAGTGGCATTCGGTGTTGTTTGGGTGGATTGTCTAGACTCGACCAAGAGCACCACTCTTCTTTACTCCAGGATGTCCTTCCACGGGGACTCCTTGCTTACGACGGTTAAATTTCTTGTTACTCCAAGTATAGGAAGAAGGAATCTCATTATATGTCAAAGTTCTGGCAAACGCATCGTTCGAGCATAACTTAAAAAACGCAGTCAAGGTTGTGTCGCTGGGATTATTAATGATGCCGGCCGCATTAGTCTTTGTGAAGTAAATGCGTTGGTCGTTTTGAAGGTAGAGTGATAGTTGGATTATTGCCGGCTCGCGCTCAGGCATTTCGAACGATAGTATTCTCCACATCGCTTCGGAAGTGTGATTGTACCGCCCGGACTGAAACTGATCCACCTCATTTGCTGCGTGAATACTGAATGTCGCCTGATCGCTGCCCTTATTTATATATTTACAAACTTATTTAATTGACTTAATCGAGCTACAGAGTTCTACGTTTATATGAGCGTCGAAAGCTTTCAATAGCACGCGATTATGAGGCACCATCCACCGGTTGTCAATGCGCAACGTACCGTTGCGTACCGTTGACTCCAACCCTCCTATATCAGGTTGCCTCCGGCATGCGCCGGACTGTAAACATGGTGACGTCGGGTTCACATGACCGCAGGGACCGTGGATCATGTGCTTCAATACGGTCGCATGCAACGGGAGTCAACATTGATATCCGGGATCTCTGCACTAATGATGGAATCAATATCATCTGGTCTGATTTGATCCTGCAGCCAGATTAATAGGTGCATATGTGGCAAACCCCGCTTTTGCCACTCCACAGAATACATGTAGCACTGTATTGGCCCGAAAACGTTTCCTCTTGTGATAAGCTTCATCAATTTTTTTACTTTTAATTGAAACACTCTGTTCACTATATCGTATCTGTCTTGCGGGACGTTATTCATAAATATATTACTCTGTATTTCTGGCCAGCTAGGGTTGCAGGTGGCAGTAATAAAGAGGTCCGGTCTGCCGTAATGTCAAACGTACGTCATTGTATCCTGCGTACGTTCGTGCATGTAGCGGGGCTCGCCAGTAAATGATAATGGCAGTATCGTCAGTTGACCCACATCGCCAATATGTTCGTTGTCATTTAAGGCATCTTGCAGGCGTATATATTGTTCGAATCGTAATTTTTGTTGATGTCATCGCATGTAATTGAGTCTTTCCGTTTCTATTTTTGCATATTGATCGACCCAATATTGATTCAACAGCATTCCATACCGCAAAAGAGTATTAAATTGATCCGGTCGTACCATAATCCTGTAAGCGTAAAAGTCCATGCAGGAAACGGTTCTTACGGTGCGACCTGTAATATCATCGATGTTAGGCTCACCCGTTACAGGAAGGGTTTGAGGAATGGATATATAATATCCGTCCTTACCGCGACACGTCATCAACGGATATTGCAGGGCGCCCGTGCAAAATGATGCCTCTTCTCTCGAATTCCTGACCTACTATCAACACAGCTACTTCGCTCGTAGTCGGAGCATTGTATCGCCGCGCGTGCTGGTCGATGGGCTTTCTATCTGCGTGAATAGTTAGGTTAAAGTCCAGTCTATTTGGCGGAATGTTTTCGAGTGCGGTTTTGAATGATATGATGTAGCTGTTGTGAAGATGCAGCATATTTTGCAATAAGCTGATAAGAGGAAGATTAAGTACTTGCCGAATATTATTACACCGGGTCGTAGCCTGCGTACCAAGGTCTTGGATGAAATATATTTGTAGGAACTTGTGGTCGTCGGAGGATGTGGGTAGTACACTGCCGATCAAATGATACATCTGACCTTGGACCTTGAAGGTCGGCATATAACCGCTTTTTATAGGTTTACTCATGAAGGAAGTCATTTGAAATCCATTATTATATGACCTTATATTTTTGGCAAACTCTTTGGATAAAGGATGATGACCGGAAAGCAATGAAAACAGAGGCTCTGGAGCTCGTTCTTCCACTTAAATGCACGGCAGTATTGACACTCGACAGTCATGGGACCTAAACTAACCGACTCATCGCTACGATAATCTATATAAGGGGTATAGTGAAAGGTAGAATATTCTTTAATGCGCCAATCAGTTAAAGTAGGATTCGCTTTTTGAAGGCTATCTCCTTCCAGAACTCTATTTGCCCTAAGTTCATTCTGGCGCATGCTGTCTTGAGCAAGTTGTTCCGGCCTTTGCACGGAGACTTCTCTTTCTGAAGCGTGTTGCTCTCCGTTTAAACAAAGCCGCCTTCTAAAAAAATAGGTTCGCTCTCTTTGTAAAGAGAGGCGAACTTCTCTTACCTCATTGGTTTCACTCTTCCTAAGTACTCGGCTTCGCTCTCTTTGCAAGGACAGGCGAATTATTTTCTGCTGTGGAGTTTCACTTTGGCGCTGACAGGCATGTCGCTCTCGGTTTATCAAGTGGCGATGTTCTCTTTGCGAGCTATCCTCATTTCATCTTCGGATGCCCGCTCTTTCAGCCGCATTAGTATTTCGACCAAGTGAAAACTTTCTCTTGGGCATTGTTAAGTTATTTATTATAAACCTATTAAAAGAAAAATGAATAATTAAAAAAATTATAATAGAACTACTAACGTTTACCTACGAATACGGTCAGCTGAAATCAGCTGGAATTTTAGAAGTTGTGTTTTTACACAATTACAAAGAGATGCACGTAAAAGAACAAACTGACAAACCTGTTTAAAAAGAAGGAAAACACTCAAGTTAAATATTTACTCTAATTACAATCAAACAAAATGATCGGTTTCTTGGAAAATTAAATTTCTCGGGAAATTGCAATCTACTTTGGAGTGATTCTTCAATTTTCTTCTGATAATACATCGCCAAACTGCGTATGTCGTAGCTGCGTATTTGGCCATAAATTGATGTGTTGTGTGATGCTGAGAAATACTTTTAGAGTGCTCATATTTTATTCGTTTTTGTAATTGAGGATGTTGGGCGTTAAAGCTATAGTAGTTCCTTTATAATTCTTTAAACGCATTCCACTATTAAATTATTTTTCACACGGAAAAGTTTGGAATCGTAGCGATTTTTGTTCAACTTTAAATTCTTCTAGAAACTTCAATATTGAACTTCATATTACAATGATACATTGAAATTGATGCAAATACATACCTTGATAATGAAGTGCCTATATAATAGAAGTTTGGGTATGTACGATTACATAATAAACATTCAGATTCTACTAATTTATATCACAACAAATTAAAAATTAAACGAACTTAAAAATAAAAATAAAAAAACGAGCACACAAATTTCTTCCCTAAAAAACTAAAAAAACTCATAATTGGATTACCTGATTTTAATTACAAACTTGAACTCACCTAGAAAAACTCTTGATAATAAAATTTAATCAAAAGTATTCATCAAAGTAGAACTATAGCTCGTAATCGCGTAAGATACCAAAACAAAAAAAAAAAAAAAAAATGGTGTAGGTAGACTAGATAGAGGTAAAAAAAATGTTTTCCGTAAATACTGTTATACGGAATGTAATAAATTAAAACGAAAAAGTTTCGCGATAACATGCAACATTTTGATCTTAATACAAAATTATCTACTTAAACGATGCCAGGTAAGTACTACAAGTATGTATAAATTTCTTTCATTACATTAATAAGAAAATAAAAATAAAAATTTAATATAAGAACAAAAAAAACTTCTTCTTTCTGTTTTTAATGAAAATCTTGTGAACATTTTTTTGCGCTTCTCTCCATCTAATTACTATTTAGTTAGAATTTTTGTTTTTGTTTGGATACGTACATATGTACGTACGTACTTTGTACATATACAGGTATGGAACGTTTGGATCTTATATATGTAGGTTTACACATAAAAATAAAACAACATATACTTATACATACATACATCTCCTTTTCCATCCTAGTTAGGTTTTCAAGTTTGTGTTATGTTGGGAAATTTGTGTTTCTTTTTTTTTTTTTTAATTGAAAACCATAAGTCATTGAAAAAGATTCTAGAGACGTTTGTAAGTGCGAGGGGGAACGTACATACATAGCCAAACGTACAAAGGTATAAAAAAGAATTTGTAATTCAAAGTGTTTCCATTTTAATTTTCTGTGTTAAAATAATGAGATGTGGATTGGTACGTTTGAATTTTTAAACAAAAAAAAAAAATGTCTTGTTCTAAAGAAGTTACCATTCATACGTTCATACTTATGAATATACCGATAAATTCTTGATCACGTTTTAACATTATGGTTTGTTGTATATCATATACGTACGTACGTACGTACGTATGGTACGTATGTGTATTATTTGTAGAATCCTTATACTTGTTCTTATATGTACGTACATTTAAAACAAAAGTGGTACAGAAAAAAAACTGCTACTTGCTGCTGGAATCATATTCGTCTTATTCGTGTTGTTTCAGTAATTCTATTTAAATCCATTCGTACAAATATTACAGACGTACTCTGTTAACAATGTTACATATGATAAAACTTTAACTAGTTTAGGTTTTGGTATTCTTCATATTTCTACCCACATAAGCGAATGTACACACGGAGTACATATATAAATAATAAATAGGTGAGAGATGTTTATGGATTTTCATGTTACTCGTGGATTTGGTTATGCATACGTATAGTTTCTAATTTTTATATAAATTTTGTATATAGTACATCTGTGACGGTGTTATTCTTCCCCCAACATGCAACATCGATTTTTAATTCCACGATATCGAAAGAGTGTGAAAAACCCATTAAAATGAAATGTCAATTTTACTTTTAAGTATATAAAAAATTCTAGTACAATAAAAGATAAATCATCGAAAAGAAAAAGATTTTTGACTTAAAAACTAAAACATCAAACACTTTTTTTTAAAAAGTTTTAAGTTATATTTTTGGTTCGGATTTTTGTTGTATAAAAGCTATCTGTAAACTTTACATAACGAAAATGTTGTATTATTCTATACTTTGTGCGCTGCTCTGTTTCTCTATATTAGGATGTTATAGTTTGTTTATACATAAACGTATTTTCTGCTTTTTTTGTGCTTTGGTACTTTATTATGTGGTTGTGAGATTTTTTAATGTTTTTTTTTTGTCATTTCTAATAAAGTTTTTCCACTGTAAAATGAAAATGCGAGACATAGTCAAAGTTTGTCTTCTTATCTATCTATCGATGTAATATAAGAAATGTTTTTTGTATACATTTATTTTGCCAAAAGAGTTTATAAGAAATTGATGGATTTTTATTGAAAAATGGTTGTTTATAGATATTTTGTTGTGCCAAAATCGGATGCACAAATATGTTGGTTTCAAATGTGGTTTAAGTGTAATTTGATACTGTCTTTCAAATTGTTGTGGAAATAATAAAGTTTATTTTCCCTCTCAAACATTGTATTAATATATTTACAAACATACTTTACTATGTTTTTGTAATTGAAAACGATGTCCAAAAAAATATTATAAACGGATCGGGGCAATAATTTACATGAATTGCTCACAATTCACTAAGATAATGTGAAAACGGCACCATTTAAATAATAACACGAAAAATTCTAACGTTATAAATATTAACTTTATTTTGAGTAGCAAAATAATTAGGATTCTAATCGCCTTAAATTTCAATATGGATTGAATGGAAAGGGTAGAACTGACAAATGTCTTATGGAACTAAAATATAATTGGAAATAGACGCAGTGATTTATTATGATTTTAGTCCAGTTTATGGTTGAAGTCAAACAGTTCGATATTTTTTATTACGTTTCGACCTTCGTGGTGAGGAAATTTCACTTGATGATTGCAAAACAGGCGACTGATTTGGCAATATAACTACAAAATTGTGTAGTTCCTAAAATGAGAAATGTCTTATGCAGACTCTGGTTTCGGTCTCGACCAAAAACATTTTTCATCCAATTTTTGTTATGATTCGGCCTTCAACCGCGCGGTCGTCAAATGATTGATATGAGCTGTTTTCCATTGTCTGATATAATGGTTTCAAGCAAACTTTCCATTGAAAATATTTTTTGTAGAGCCGAAATAGTTGCTGTTGTATTGTAATATTACGCATTTCTATACGGTATATGGGTACTTCGAAAAATAATCAACGCCAATTAGCCATGTTTTGTTAAAAAATAGTCCTGCAAAGTCTATATGTATTCTTTCCCAGGGCTTTTCAGCGACCAACCAACTGGAAAATTTTCTCTTCGGATCACTCGAGCCAACTTGACATGTTTGACAACTTTTTGCTACTTTTTCGGTATTTTTTATCGACGTTTGGGATGCAGCAGTATCGTAGAGTAAATTGTTTCATCCTTACGGCTCCCCAGTGTCCATCGTACAACATACATAAACTAGGGGTCACCTGTGCAATTGCACAATTTTATTATTAATTTGTTTCTTTATTTCTAAATTTCTGTTGCTCGCGTACTCCCAACTCTTTTTTATTCAAATTTGGATTTTTAGAGGCAGCCAGCAGCAGCAGCAGAAAAAACAAAAATATTTTTTAAATAAAACTGTTTAATAATTTCAAAAATAAAATTAAGTGTTTTATTTATTATTATTATTATTATTATTTATATTTAAATTCCGCTATGGGAAGCACATTTTCACTCCAAATTTGAGTCTTGCGCGTCTTCGAAGACGTACAGTTGTAGGTCCGTTTTTCATATCGAAAATCTGGAAAAGGTGAATTATTTAGGAACAAAATTTAAACTTTATTAAATAGAATATGTACTTACATAATTAAGAGAAAACCTCCTGATATACCATATTGTCGATTACTGTGACATCATCAACAGTACTTCCTTGTTTTGATCCTTCGATAATTTGAATTTTTAGAGCAGTAGATTGTGTTGCTCTTGATAGTGCTGTGTAAAGCTGGCCATGGGTAAAAATAGATTCAGGAAGATAAATGCCGATTTTTTGAAATGTTTGTCCTTGTGCCTTGTTTATTGTCATTGCGTATGCAACACGTACTGGAAATTGATGTCTTATTAAATTGAAAGGTAATGCTGGATCGTTCGACGTATCTAAAGATGAAATGTGTAGTACCCTTTACTGTGCCAGTTAAAATTTCAACTTTTATTACGTTCCTCTGTAAATCTGTGACTGCTAATCTTGTTCCATTACACAAACCGTTTTTAATAGATAGGTTTCGCATAAGCATTACGATGGAGTCCTTTTTTAATTTTAAAATATGTGGAGGAAGACCAGAAGGATTTAACGAATTCAAAAATTCTGTTGGGAAATTCACTTGTAAATTACTGTCATCGGTACCATTTTCGTCTTTAACGAAATCTACTGAGCAAAAGGACACTTCTTCGGCATTTAAATTGTTCAATACTGTGTCATTTATATGACGAACTTCATCATTTTTAGGACAAAGAATTGCTCTCTGAGATATAGATGCCACATCTCCTGGAGTAAAGTTATTGCCAAATGTATCGGTCTGTATCGTCTGATAGAAATTCATTTGGTATATTTAGTGAATAATGTGTTTTTTTAATTGATTGATCGGAGCAACATTTACCATCGCCAATTGAAAGTTGGATCAGTGATTGCTCTCATATTTTGATAGAGCTTAAATATTTGAAAAAGTTTCCATAGTGGTGACTTTTTTATTGTAGCATTTACAACGCTGACACGGTTTCCTCCTCGGATAACAGGAAGAACTTGCCGAAAGTCGCCGCCTAATATAATAAATTTTCCACCGAAAGGTAAATTATTTTTCATTAAGTCACGAAATACTAAGTCAATAATTTCTAGAGCAATTGCAGGTGCCATAGGTGCCTCGTCCCATATAAGGCAATCAATTGATGTTAGTAACTTCCTTTTGTTTTTTGGTAACTGCGGAAATTTAACGCAGTCAAGGTTTAAAGGCAGTGCAAAGGCAGAATGTGAAGTCATAGCATGTGGCAGAAGATTTGCCGCAATTCCAGTCCAAGCAATACATAATGTTGTTTTATTAATTGTGCTGAGTTTTTGTATTAATGCTCGGTACAAAAATGTCTTTCCGCTACCTCCAGGGCCATCTAAGTAGAAATATTTCTGTGAATTTATACCTTGAATAGAGGACCAAATGTTTGAAGCAGCCATACGCTGTGCTTCGTTTAGATTATCCCAAAGATATGGTTCATTGTTAGGAATACAAAGTGGTGCTGTAATAAGGTTGATATATATTTCTGAATTTGGTACTGGTAATACAGTAAAGAGATCAAACCCAACATCTTCACATAAATCTCGCAGCGAAATAATGCAGTTCGTTAACGCAGCATCTTCCCCTAGACCACAATAAATGAAATCTTCAATCATATAATCTTTATAGTCGTTGAATAATTGTAATGGGTTTGAAGGATTGCAGTGACAAATAATTGTAACAAAAAGAGAGCATAATGATTTTGGAAGCAAATACTTCGAAGCTTCAGAAAAAGACAAAAATGCCATTCTGCAGAATCGTTTGTCAAACCTCTAGCTCGAGCAGCTTCTCTGTAAGTTGAATATACTACATTTTCAAAACTTTTTTAGCTTTCGAAGGAAACAGCTTCTCTTCCTTTAACCGAAAGTAATAACAGTCGGAGGTGATACCGCTCAATATCTTTTGGTGAAACTGCTATTATTCTTCCTGTAGCTTTATTGCCGTGATGTAAATTTGGGGATCGTTTTCCCCATTTTTTATTTTTAAATATGTGGTATATCGGTATGTCTTGATATAAATGATTATGTGCAGTTGGATCATTCAAGTTTAAATCAAAAAACGATGTTAAAGTCGTCACTGCAATAGATTCACGTCGCAAATCATTTTCAATGCTATTCTCGTTAAAAAATATTGATTGCCCATCTTTCAAGTGCACAGATAGCATAACAATATTATGGGACTGACCATGAATTGGAAGTTCTTGGAGTTGCCAGGCTGCTTCTTGTGCACTAATGTAGCGACAGTTAAGATACTGCGAAATTTCATCGAAATCAACAACAGCTGTGGGTTCATTATTAGAATTAACTTGTACACCAATTCTAGCACAATCATGTCCTTTGGTAATATATTTGTGAATATATTTTACGGCCTTAACTGTTTGTTTAATAGCTGAAAAGAAAAGAAAATGTATAATTAATTATAGTTGTTATTAGTATAAGTTTATAAATTATAACTTAGCTAATTTTGTTGATCCATCATGACAGGTCGGAATGCTGAAAATGACACCACAGTCGAATTAACTCCTGATACCTAGTAAAAAATAATTTTGTATTTACAATATATAGCTAAAAATTGTCACTCATATTCAGCTTTCTTACCTTTTATTTAGTTGATTTTCTTTAGTTATTATTAGTTTTTATTTAGTTGATTTTCTATGCTTATTATTATTTTATAAACATATTTGTAAACAAAGTTGAAATTTATTTGAAAACGTCAAAATAATGATGGATTCTCGTATTTTATTTTTATTATATAATCAATGTTACCAGATGTACATATTGAAATTTAATTATCACGCTATCTATTGCAAATTTATGAAATTAGTATTTAGTACATTAGTAATTATTGTGAATTTATATTGTACACTAGTCTTATGTCAATGTATAAATTCAATATTTTAGTACTTTTTGTGTTCAGTCAGACGAAACAATTTGGAAAAAATACAAAGGGCAAAACTTTAATTGAGAAATATAATAATAAATAATTATAAATCAAATCATTCATTTAATCTATTGAAGCCAACGTTGCCAGCTGTAATATAATTCAAAACGTTTCTTATTGCGTTTTGTTTACAAATCATACAGTCCACAAAACTCGGGAAATAAGTATACCAGAGCTGCAGGTTGAACCAAAACCAATTTGGCGTATCATCGAGCGGCCGTACCCCGACATTTTGGTCCTTCGAGCCGGATAGTGATTCGTCCATTCACATCAGTCATCATTAATTATCGTATTTTTAACGATTCAAATCATCTGTCGCGGTACAGAAATCAGGAATTCTATTCAACACGACGGAAATCACCACATGTTCTGAGTAAGTTCGCCATTTTAAATAATTCGTGCGCGTGGAAAATATATAGTGTATACATAAACGTGATTCTAACCTCAAAGAAAATTGGTGTAACTTTTTACAATGGACAAAGTGTCTGAGCTTGCTGCCCTTAAAAAACAACGAAGTGTTAATAAAGGCAAGTTAACAACTTTAACAAAATATGCAAGCGCAGACCAATCAGAAACGGGTGTAACAGAATTATCCACGCGGTTAAGGCGTGTCGAAAAATTAATGGAAGAATTCACAGATTTAGAGTTTCGTATCTTTCAACTCGATCCAGAAGAGAACAGTGACCTCACATACGAAGAAAACTATTATAATGCTGTGTCCGCGTTTAACAACTGGATACGTTCGAAGAGTCTTGATCAAGGTGTGATCAATCTAGACACTTCTAATAACGCAACGCAACATGGTGAGCACACACAAGTAAAATTGCCTAAAATAAATATTCCCACATTTTATGGAGAGTACGCTGAGTGGCAGTCATTTTATGACTTGTTCACTTCTACCATTCATGAGTCACCCAGTCTCAATTCGGTACAGAAATTTCAGTACCTAAAGGGGCTTCTCCGAGGAGAAGCGGCAGTACTATTGAGGCACATAGCCGTCACAGAAGGAAATTACATAGGAGCGTTAAATAAGCTGAAGGAACGCTATGATCGAAAAAAGCATATAATTAACTCATTCATTCGGACGTTCATGGAGCAGCCTGTCATACATAATTCAACAGCAGCCAACATAAAACGACTGATGGATACGTCAGACGAGGTTATTCGTGGACTTCAAGCTCTTGGCGAAGTAGCAACAGGCAGAGATCCCTGGCTCACTTACATTCTCATGCACAAATTAGATGAGAAAACAAAGGCGCTCTGGGCAGAACATGTGGCAAATATAATCAGTCCAGATTTTTCTGAATTTTTAAAATTCTTGGCTCGGCGAATAGATACTCTTGAATCATTAACTTCTAGTGCCAAACGATTCAATCCGAAGAATGAAGTAAAAAGTCACGTTGCTTCTAGTGCTTCAGATCATAAAACCGAAAATCGCTCTGATGGAAAAACAGGGTTTACATTCCAATGTGCAATGTGTGACGACAAAAGCCATTCGATTTATTATTGCAACCAATTTCACGCTTTAAATGCAGAAGAACGAAAAGCATGGGTGAAGAAAACAAACAGATGCTTCAACTGCCTAGGCACTAATCATCCAATCTTTCGATGTCCGTCCAGACGTCGATGTCAAAAATGCAACAAAAAGCACAACACGCTGGTACATCAAGATGAGACATCAAATGACACAATAAATCAACCGCAGCCATCATCATCAGAGTCAGGAGACAAAGTCGCTTTATTAGCAAAATGCAATATATCCGCAATACTTCCAACAGCTATCATACATGTTGTTGACGTATCAGGTAAGACAACATTATGCAGAGCACTTCTAGATTCAGGTTCTCAATCCAGTTTCATAACTGAATCTTGTGCGCAGCGTTTGCAATTAAAGAGACGAAATGCTCGCATTTCAATTCGTGGTATGGGTCAAATCGGTTCTGGGACTTCAAAGGGCTTGGTTACAATAATTATTAAACCAGAAGGCTTTCCTCAATTGTCCATAGAAGCTTTGGTAATGTCGAAAATTACAAGCCAGATTCCTTCACAAAACATATCAGCTAATTTTAAAGCATGGTCTGGAATCAGATTAGCGGATCCCCAATTTAACAGGACGGGCAATATAGATATTCTGATTGGAGCAGACTACTTCTTTAGCATCCTTTTAGACGGTCAAATAAAAACTAGACCAGATGAGCCCATTCTGCAAAACACAATGTTCGGTTGGATAGTTTCGGGACAAACCAGTCAATCAAGGGACAACGAGTCAATCTCAATGCTAACCATCACCAAGCAAGAAGATATTGTCGACATCGATAGAAGCCTGCGCAAGTTTTGGGAACTTGAATCTATCAGCGAGGAGAATATCAAATTATCACCGGAAGAAGAGTTTTGCGAGCGCCATTTCATACAGAATCTAACAAAGGATCAGCAAAACCGATTCGTAGTAAAACTTCCATTCAAGAAATCGCCGGCACTCTTAGGTGAATCACTTTCCTGCGCAATTCAAAGACTCAGAGGCATGGAGCGTCGTTTTGATCGAGATCCAAATTTCGCACAATTATACCATCAATTTATGCGCGAATATGAAGAACTCGGCCATATGAAAGAGATCCCTCCTCCAAAGGTAGCTGAAAATGAATTTTACTTACCTCATCATGGGGTGCTAAAAAATTCAAGTAGTACCACCAAATTACGAGTGGTATTCGATGGGTCAGTCAAGTCCAGCTCAGGAATTTCGCTGAATGAATGTTTAGCGGTCGGACCTAATGTGCAATCAAGTTTATTTGCCATTATATTGCGTTTTAGAGAGCACAAGGTAGTCTTCTCGGCTGATGTCGAGAAAATGTACCGACAGGTAAACGTTTCATCGGATGACACCAAATATCAGAAAATTGTTTGGCGATCAAATACTTCCGAACCAATTCGCCACTTCCGTTTGATGACGGTCACTTACGGTCTAGCCTCTGCTTCCTATTTGGCCACTAGGACCATTAAGCAAATATCAGAAGAGCATCACAAATCCTCACCGCATGCCGCTCATGTCATATCCAGAGATATCTACGTTGACGATTTGATGACAGGAGCTGACGACGAAGTCAAGGCATCGCAACTCAAAGAGAAAATCTCCGAAATACTTACAAATTACGGCTTTAATTTAAGAAAGTGGAAGTCCAATAATCCAAACATATTGCATAGAATTCCGCATAATCATCAAGAAGCTGCCAACAAGCCAATGCAAGACCAGGTCAATGAGTCCATGGATTTTGTCAAGGTGTTGGGAATTGAATGGAATCCCAAATCAGATAATTTCACATTTAAGTCAAACATCCAAGAAAAATCGAAGTTTACAAAAAGAATCATATTATCTGAAGCAAGTCGTCTGTTTGACCCGCTGGGTTGGCTCGCCCCAGTGGTCATAACGTTCAAAATCTTCCTACAATCACTTTGGGGCGCCAATCTCGAATGGGATGAGCCGCTTCCATCAGATAAGCGTTTGATATGGGTGAGATTGAGGAACAACCTAAAATCTATAAGCGCTTTTTCTATTCCCAGATCTTTAGCAACGACCAGCAGTTCAGGCGTTGAGATGCATGGATTTTGTGATGCAAGTCAACTGGCCTATGCAGCCGTGGTATTTTTCAAGATAGTCAACGACGATGGGATTACTGTAAAACTCATTACAGCGAAAACTAGAGTAGCACCAGTGAAGCAACAATCGCTACCAAGACTGGAGCTATGTGCCGCCGTATTGTTGGCCGATCTAATAAAAATCATCAAAAGAGAATCAAATTTATCCATCAAGGAAGTATATACTTGGACCGATTCTCAGATAGTATTAGACTGGTTGGCGAGTCAACCGAGACGATGGAAAACTTTTGTAGGGAATCGCACCTCAGAAGTCCTGTCCACTTTACCCCGAAAAAATTGGGGACACGTCTCTTCGGCTGAAAATCCAGCGGACTGCGCCTCTCGAGGTCTATCACCAAATGAACTTAAGTTTCATAAGTTGTGGTGGAACGGCCCACCTTGGCTACAACAATCATCGGAATTCTGGCCACCTCAAAACCAAAATTATGGGAGCGTTGAAGAAGAGGCATCAAATAAGCAATTCACATTCAGTCTTACAACCACACCAGCCATCGATTGGTATGACGAAATCATCAGCAGATACTCGTCATTCGGCAGACTACTTAGAGTCATGAGCTACGTCATCAAATTCGCCAGCAACATTGCGAAACCCAAACAATCTAGGCCCAATTCCATCAGCCTACAAAGAGAAGAGCTGCTTCAAACTATCCGCATACTGTGTCAGCACGAGCAGAGAAAATACTACGAAGATGACATAAAAGCATTGCAAACGAAAGGAGAAGTCAGAAAAGGCAGCAGCCTCCAATCTTTAAACCCGTTCTTAGACGAATTCGGGCTACTTCGTGTTGGGGGAAGATTGCAGAACAGCTTAACTCCATATTCTACGAAGCATCCCCTAATAATTCATGGAAAATCCAAAATCGCTGAGTTAATTCTTCGTGACAATCATCTGAACAACAAACACGCAGGTCCAACCCTTCTTTTGGGCATCACTCGTCAAGAATACTGGATTCCGAATGGAAAAATCAAAGCAAAAGAAATAGTCCGAAGATGCGTTGTCTGCACTAAATTTAAATCGCAATGTCAACAACAACTAATGGGCAGTTTACCAAGTTCGAGAGTTGAATTAATCCGTCCATTCTTGAAGACTGGAGTGGATTACGCAGGGCCTATATCCATTCATCTGGCTAAAGGTAGAGGACAAAAAACATACAAGGCATACGTATGTTTATTTGTGTGTTTATGCACGAAAGCAGTTCACTTAGAGTTAGTTGGTGACCTTTCCAGCGATGCATTTTTGGGGGCCCTTAAAAGATTTACGGCGCGGCGTGGAGTCTGTTCAGAATTACATAGCGACAATGGCACCAATTTTATTGGATCTGATTCCAAGTTGCAAAATGAGTTCAACAAATTGATCAAAAATTCGAGCTACATTGCCAATTACTTCGCTATAAATCGTATCGATTGGCATTTCATTCCGCCTAATTCTCCACATTTCGGGGGATTGTGGGAGGCTGCGATTAAATCCACGAAGTTCCACCTAAAGAGGGTGATTGGTAAAAATATATTGACTATCGAGGAGATGAACACACTACTCGCTGAAATCGAAGGAATTCTTAATTCCCGGCCATTGAGCACCATCAACGATACCGAGGTCGATCCAATTACACCGTCACATTTTTTAATAGGACATCCGTTAACAAAAATACCGGAGTCCGATATTACGCATCTAAAAATTTCACATCTTACTCGATGGCAACTAGTGCAACAAATCAGCCAACATTTCTGGAAGAAGTGGTATATCGAGTACCTGACATCTCTTCAGCAGCGTTCCAAATGGAAAACCAGAACTCCGTCATTGCAAATCAACGATATTGTTCTGATTAAGGACAACAATTTACCGGTGAATCATTGGTTGCTTGGTAAGGTCACAGAATTACATCCTGGCTCGGACGGTCAAGTTCGAGTGGTCACTTTAAAAACTCAGCACAATCAGATCAAACGACCAATTCAAAAACTGTGTTTGCTTCCCGTTTCCCGAGCAGAACCAGAAGAAGTACATGATTTAGCTGAACTTCCGAGGTTTCATTTCAACACATCACAAAAAACAAAACCAAAACACCGATTCACATCACAAAAGTAAACATCGCTGTTACATTTTATTAGCATATAAAGTCACACATCCATATTTAAACTTTTCATCTATAACACGAAGAATCTTTTGAACATGCCAGTTCAAGGCGGGGAGTATGTTTAATAGCTGAAAAGAAAAGAAAATGTATAATTAATTATAGTTGTTATTAGTATAAGTTTATAAATTATAACTTAGCTAATTTTGTTGATCCATCATGACAGGTCGGAATGCTGAAAATGACACCACAGTCGAATTAACTCCTGATACCTAGTAAAAAATAATTTTGTATTTACAATATATAGCTAAAAATTGTCACTCATATTCAGCTTTCTTAAATTTTATTTAGTTGATTTTCTTTAGTTATTATTAGTTTTTATTTAGTTGATTTTCTATGCTTATTATTATTTTATAAACATATTTGTAAACAAAGTTGAAATTTATTTGAAAACGTCAAAATAATGATGGATTCTCGTATTTTATTTTTATTATATAATCAATGTTACCAGATGTACATATTGAAATTTAATTATCACGCTATCTATTGCAAATTTATGAAATTAGTATTTAGTACATTAGTAATTATTGTGAATTTATATTGTACACTAGTCTTATGTCAATGTATAAATTCAATATTTTAGTACTTTTTGTGTTCAGTCAGACGAAACAATTTGGAAAAAATACAAAGGGCAAAACTTTAATTGAGAAATATAATAATAAATAATTATAAATCAAATCATTCATTTAATCTATTGAAGCCAACGTTGCCAGCTGTAATATAATTCAAAACGTTTCTTATTGCGTTTTGTTTACAAATCATACAGTCCACAAAACTCGGGAAATAAGTATACCAGAGCTGCAGGTTGAACCAAAACCAATTTGGCGTATCATCGAGCGGCCGTACCCCGACACTGTTGAACAAAGCTCAACATTTATATGAGCATTATATTTTAAGGTCAAAAACGGATTGTAGGGAACTATGAAACGATTATCTACATAAACATTATCAACACGAAGAGATTTTTGATTGGATCGAATATACATTAAGCGATTGGCTTCTACACGCGCATAAACATATACAATATACTGCTGAAATAGCTTTCCCCCATAGTGAAGAGGGTTAAAAATTGTTGGTCTAATTGCTATTTTATATGCGTAAAATTGTAGGACGGTGGTAGTATTTCGTACAGCCGTAGAGTTCGTTGTATTATGAGGTATATTGTTAGTCCATCCAAAATCTCCATTAGGGAAAAAAAGAGGAAAAATCATTGGGTCCAAATGTTTGGATAGGAAGTTAATTCGCTTAATGCTTCTGCTATTGGTAGGATAAACTGCAAAATCGATTTGGGCAGGTATGTTGCCATCACGATCGGGAACATAAATTAACGCAACATGATTAGCATTTGTAGGTGCATTATTCACTCTTTGATCATCCTGTAAATTTCTATAAAAAACTAAGGACACTTTATTTATCTCGCAGTTATTTTGGGCAGCATATGCTGATTCGGTTTCGAATGCTTCTCGAAGCTTTTGATAACTTCTAGCGTATGGTGATATGTTATGCAAAACATTACCAATTGTTGTCATGATTTCTTTTAGGCAGGCTGAGTTATAATGATTATTCATACGAATATTGACAGCGGTATCAGTATCATAAAGAAAAAGTTCAGCATATAAAATATCGGCATCAGCAGTGTGGACGTTTCCCATATTCAAATTTAAGTCAATTGGAATGTTATCATCAGTTTTGTGGTAGACTTCACCAGAAACTTTAAAGCAATAAACACAGCCCTGTATATTATGTATATTGGCTCCCATTGAAGCAAAGGCGTTAGAGTTGTTGTATTGCCTAATGAACTCATTACGGCTTTTGCGATCAGTACCAATGTATAATTCTTTAATTTCAATTGGAAAATGTGCATTGGAAGTAGGTAAATTAGACAACTTACCATTGTGGCAACAATTCGATTTAAGCTCACTTTTAAAGTGAACTGCAGCGCAATGGATCCGTGACATCATGAGTCTGATGAAAACAAAAATTCTGAAGATCCCGAAATAGCCGACTTGTAAGTGAATTTGCGAAGTTCAAGATGAATTGTAGGTCTATTAATATCCACTTGGTGTTGTGAACGCCTCACTCGTTGCCGTTCATTTATTTCACTATTTCTTCTACGACGATAGCTTGTAAAATATTCTTATCTGTAGTATTTCGTTTCATACTAATATTTCGGAAAATTTAACTCTTAATTATACAATACTATTTGTAATCACGAAAATCACATTAATTATTAAATCTAATTTCATCGAAAGTCGAACTGATTTGATGATGCGCAAAGTTTTTGAATATTTGTTTTATTTATCCCGACGTGTTTAATATATATAATACGATACGTCATATTACAATACTTATGCATGTATATTAGTATTTTATAATTAATTTCTAAGTCAATGTAATGGTGCATGTATCTTAAAATCACACAGCTAGCTATAACTGTAAATTTTTTAATAACACAGTCGTGTGGATGCAGATTGCAGAAACATTTTTGTCTATTTCAAATATTTTTGTCTTTTGTTCTTAATTGAAACAAAAATTGTTTCTCGTGTATAGCAACACATAATATACTGACAAACACATTGTGATATACATTATGAACAAAAGGAAAACTGGGGAAATAAAAATATTTTGTGAACGAAGTATTTTATGTAAACGAAAACACACGATGGTTGCTTCAATCGGGTATACTTCCCAGTTGTACTTTGCATGATCGACCGAAGTTTTTTGTATGAGATGGCATATGAAAAACATGAGACGGATGTATAAAATTATAAAATAAAATATTCGGTTTTTTTAAATGTGTGAGAATGAATATAAATGGTTAGGCACCTGATGTCAACTAGCGGAACTAATGATCGATCTACTTATTTCATTTTTTGATTTCCAAGTATTTTATCATTCTAGATTTTACTTTGATGTGAAATGTACGTAAGCACAAGAAATTTTTTAACGTGCAGTGTAATAGAAAAATAATCTATTTAATAACTATTAATTAATATATTAAATATTAAATCCAAATTATGTAAGTACCTATTTTAGTATTAGATATTTTGAATATTTTGAATTATTCTTTAACTTGAATTAAATTAATTTTATTTTATTAATAGTAGAATTTATTAAAAAAGTTATACGATTGAGTGCTCCAACAGCGCTAATTTAGCGATCACCGTGATCGCTCAATTTGACCTCACGTTAGCTTCACACTATATCTACATTACCGACATAACAGCACCATCTATCAACCAATTTCTTAAACTAACCGTTTACATATACTACTGCACTATATATTCCGTCGGTATTCGTTCTTTTTTAGACGAAATATGGTGTAAAGTGATGCTCACGGTGAGGTCAAATTGAGCGATCACGGTGATCGCTAAATTTGCGCTGTTGGAGCACTCAATCGTACAACTGGGTTGTATATTGTAATATAGATAATACGGTTCTGTTCTATAACGAAAACGAAAATTTACGATCAAAATATGGCTGAAAACTAGCTTTCTTTTCTTTTGAGAGCGTTTCAGGCTATCCTCTGAATAAAATGGGAAATTTTCGATAAAATTTAACCTTCTGATATAGACTTTTCGAATAATTTGGCATTTAACAAATAATTCTGGATGTTTGGCAAAAACAATAATTATTTCTTTTGAATTTAGTTTTATCAGCAAAATATAAAATATACAAAAATGTTAACTTCTTTATTTTGTTTCTATTTTCAGGTAAATTTTTTGATTAAATACGACCAAATCCTTGCAAAAAAATGTTTTTTGAAAAAGCAAAATTCCTGAAATGTAAGTACTTGGAGCGCCAATTTCGTAGAATCAAAGCAAGAATTTATTTTGACCGAAAATGTACGTACTTGGAATAACTTCTCAGAAGGTAAGCGAACTAATAATTTTAGGCGTATAGTAAACTTCTTTAAATATTTTGCTTTTGGCTAATGTGTTCGGTAGAGTTCTTTTGAGTAAATCGAAAAAAAAAAAAATATAAATGCTTAAAGAGTGAATGTGTAGTGTATTTAACATAATATGTAAATATACATTGCTATAACAAATAGCAGGGTCCCGGTCGATATGGCATATTTCAATACGGAATATGACAAAACGGCATGTTTGAAAATGGAATATTTCAAAACGGCAATTGGTACACTATGGCATATTTCAAAACAGCATATTTTAAAACTTGGACATTTGTTAACCGATCAAGTTGAAATTCTAAATTATTATGGCTTCAAATTGCTAAGGTTCAGAATCAAACTTCATTCTTTTTTATAAATTTATAAGATTTCCGACCATTTTCTTATTTTGATTCATTACAAGAAAGATGGAAAAGCCCAACATTAGAAATTCCTGATAGTGTTTATTTCTAAAATAATGCTTAGGTGATAAATAAAGTTTATTTTCAGTGAGTGTTTCTGTTGTACTTCGACAGTTGTTTTTTTTAAATACCTTCAAAAATGGAAAGCGGTGACTAACTGAAAATATAAGTACAATAAAACATCTGATATACTGTAGTTGTAAGATAAACTACCAAAAATCTGGATTTCACTACACATCTTCGTAAAAAAGTAACCCTTAAAAACAATCATTAAAAAAATAAAATTAAACATCGGCGAATTAATAAGCGAATTAGCAATTACCTTGCTAATTATTTATGTTCGTTGAAAATTTGTTGTATCTATTAGAAAATTATTTTATTTAATAAAAGATAGATTTAATTAAAATTAGGTTTAAATACAAATTTATTCCCATTAGAAGAATTAATTTAATTTTTTTAAGTGAACGAAAATTCTGATAACTGAAGAAAAATTCCAATAGGTGAAGGAAAATTTAAGTAGACTAAAGATAATCCTACTAATTGAAGGAAAATTCTGCTAGGTGAAAGTTTAAAGGAAAATCCGTTAAGTGAAGGAAAATTCTATTAAGAGAATGGATTTTGGCATAATCGGCTAAGAAATTGCCTAATTCCAGATTAATTTAACTTATTCCAGAACTTCATCTACCAATCATTTTAAGATTCCATTTGCTTTGCACTTGTGGAATTTCATAACAATCGGTTAAGAAACAGCCAAGTTCCATCCTAATTTACCACATTCTAGAATTTTATCTGAAAACCATTTTAGAACCCTATTTTCGCCGAATACGTTGAATTTCATCGTAATCGTGTAGTATTTTGTTTTTAAATACTTATGAACTAGTTCATATTAGTGCTTCAAAAAAAATCATTACTAAAATAATAAAAAATTCTTGAATAAGTACGCGATTAGCTAATTATGTTCCTAAATTTTGATATTGGTAGAAAATTGGTTCATTCTTTAAAAATAATTTCAATTAATAAAAATAAACCTGAGGGGCTAATGTGTATACATATTTCTACTTTTAAAATTAGATTTAATTAAAAATTAAAATTATAGATAGCAGTTCCCGATTAAATCTCCATTACCAATATTGTTATTTCTGTTGGGAGAATAAATTTAATTTCATTAAGAGAAGGAAAATTATATTAAGCGAAATAAAATTCCAATAGGTATAAGGCAATGTTAGTAAGTATAATGATGATTTAAACAATTTTAGAATCCCATTTCCATCGCACTTGTTGAATTTCATCAAAATCGGATAAGAAATAGCCGAGTTCCATCAAAATTGGCAATGTCCCAGAACTTCATCAAAAATCCATTTTAAAATCATATTTCCATCACACTTGTCGAATTTCATCATAATCATTTAATATATAGCATTGTTGGATCAAAATTGGCCATATTGCATAAAAAGCATCTTAGAATCCCATTTCCAATATTCCTGCCAAATTTCATCATAATCCTCTAATGAATAGCCGAATTTCATCATAATTGGCCATATTCCAGAACTTCATCTAAATTTCTTTTTAGAATCTCATTTCCATCTTGTACGTCGGATTTCATCATAATCGGTTAAGATTCAACCAAGAATCTAAAATCAGTTAACAGATCCCATTTCCATCGTAAATGTTGAATTTCATCACATTCGGTTAATAAATAACCAAGTTCATCCTAATTGGCCATATTTCAGAATTTGGTCTATAATCCATTTTAGTATTCCATTTTCATTGCACTTGTCAAGTTTCATCATAATCGGCAAAGAACTAGCGAAGTTTTAGAATATGCCTTATTGTACCATATGCCATATTGAAATATAGTATGCTGTCATGTACCTTATGCTTTATAAGTATTCCGTAACGTACCATATGCCATAGTGTCCCTTATGTCGTAATTTACCGTACGCCGTAGTGTATCGTATGCCGTAATGGTACCATATGCCGTACTAAAATATACCGTTTTGTTGTTACAAATATAATGCCATTCGATGGTCCACTCCCATTTAGATATGGTCTAGCGTGCTAGGGTTCGTCATATATTTTGCCAAAATAAAGAGTTTAGTGTTTAGTCAGAAACATTATGTAAGGATTATTGATCGCAAAACGTTTTTTGTCACCTTCATTTCCTTTATTTTTAAAGTTTTGAAATGGTTTTAAATAGAAGTGGAAGTAATGGATTACAATTTAAGACATACTAAGATTTGTGTGATGCCTGCTGTTAATCCGGAACTTATCAGAAAAAATTTCATGTGTAAGTCACCTTACCTTTTCTATAAAATTCCACATAATAATTATGTCAGTAAGTTAGCTTGAACCATAATTTTCCTTAATGGTTCAATTATTATTGGAGGGCCATGTGGGCGATCAGCCACTTCGCACTGCGACCTAAAAGATCTATTGTGCTGGACCCTGCTTAATCATTCGTCCAGTCAATATTCAGGTTCTTAATGAACCTGACAATAATGCCTCCCGGTACGTTATACATACTATCTGGGCTTATTGCTCTCCCTCCTAGATGTTTACTACAGCATGTAGTTCCGCTAGAAAGACGGTAGCATTGGAGCGCAAGGACCTCGGGAGGGTTGTCCCACTCCCGTATATTCCTACTCCAACCCCGTATTCCGTTTGATTTTACTCTTACGAGTTGCAGTGAATTTCAAATCGCCTGTAGGTCACCCAGCTTTACTACAGGAAGGCTAAATAAAACTGGAGGGTGCCTGGTATCCAGAGTCCGCATATTTTGAACTGATTAACCTATCAGCCATTCATCTTTCGGCATATGCTGTTCCACCTTAGATTAGGGTTTTTTGTCAAGGTTTTCTCCTTTAGCGCCGTACTTTAGCCTGTGCCAAATGGCCAAAAATGTGCCGAATGGCCTTAGTTACCAGTGGTTGCCACGAGGAGGCAGTACGTACACTTGCGAATTGTGAACAGGTTACCTCTTACACAATTGTACGCATCACGCAGCTGCCTAATGACAAGACCAGAACAGGTCACGTGATGCGCACCCTACTGGAAGGTTACGGAGCTGGTAGAGTAATCTACTCAACTTTGGTCTCCCCCTCCAATAGTCGCCAAACCACCGTGTAATTGGTATAATAATGTTGAAATTTTTCTGATTTAATCGTAACTTTGGTTTTAGCATTTCGATAAATTTTTGTATTATTGATGTCGAAATGGAAAGATTTTTATTATGTTTAAATTGTATTTTTAGTTAATTATAATAGGATGAGAAGAAATCCTATGTCTCATTCAGGTTCAATGTACCGTATTTTATTTAAGGTTTACATACATATCGATCGTCCCGTTCCCCATTCATTAGTAGAACATTTCAAAATCGACCATTTTAGCAGTACTTTAAACTATAACCATTTAAAACAGCATTTTCAACTTGTTCCAATAATGAAATGGAAAGTCGGCTTATTACAAAATTCAATGCAAACAAGAAATAAAGATAAATAATAATAAATAATTTTTCGAAATGTTCCACTAATGAATTGGATGATCGATATACAAAAAACCAGTTACTATGGGAAATTAAATTAAAATTAATTTTTAAAATGTTTTGGAAAAGGGAGATATAATTGTAAAATTGTTTCATCGCCTTGCAGACACAGATGAAATAGTTCTTATTGTTCTTATCGGTTCTTCCGAAACAACGATAATATTAAAATATTTTCGTTAAAATATAACAATTCTTTCAATGTTATTTTAATTATTTTTAAACCTTTAAGGATGAATCAAGCCCATCATACTTTCGGAGGATTTATAGAATTCTTATTGTGTCAATTATTTGAATAAAAATTATTTAATTTGATGGTTGTTGTGATTTTTTTGATTTTGTTACGAAAACTTATTGTTTTTGTATTCATTTCATACAAACAAACATAATTTCAAAATATTATAGTTACATATGTAGCTCATTTATTATTTTTACAACTATTTTGATTTATATACAACTTTTAGTTGCAGTAACTCTTTTTTCGAAATTGATACTCCAAATACCGTATTTTTATACCAGAGTAAAACCGCAAATTAAATGTGAAATCAGGTACAATTTGCAAGCAATAATTTTTTTCATTCTATCTCTTTTAAACGGCAACCTCATAATACAAATAATCTTAATTGATGATTCATTGCTAAATATGTATTATTATTTATTATTATGACCTAAACTAAATAGATTTATTTGTTCGCTGATTGTAGTCGCCAAGATTCACGACTACAACTTCAATTTACACTTTGATCTATGAATTTATTGAAGTTTAAAAATACCAAAAGATGCAATTTATTCAGTCGTATTTAAGAGCATAATGTATGAAGGCAAGAGTATGCTGTGCAGGTTCGATAAGCATCTGTGTGAATGAATTCATAGTAAAAATTATGATTTTGGCTTCAAGCTTTTCAATTAAAAAAGCAAATATATTATAAAATGTTAATATAAAAGTTTTCTACATATCATTAACAACAATATACACGAAGACTATATTTGTATTGAATAAATATTAATTGCAGAAATATGAATTTTGCAAAATACATCAAATTTGGCTCCGACGATGCTAAATTTATCTCTAGTTTTACTAGTGTACGTCAGATGTCTAAGATGTTTACAGAAAAATACTGTTACGTTTTGCCACTGGATTGTGAATAAAACAAAATCAATTCAATTTATCACCAACGAATTTATTTATTTAGCACAAAACTTATTACAACACAATTTATTAACGATAATTCACAAAATCACTTTTTATAATTTTCAAACAATTTTATTGAATACTTATAATTTTTAAATCGCACTACAACACTTTTTAAATCACTTTTTAATTACTTTTTAATCCTTATACTTTTGCTTACCAAAAACTAATAACCCAATTCGATTTCGTTCGCCTTTTTATATACAAAAACCAAACTTTTAGAAAGTTTATGACTTTTCCAGTAAGAATAGTGTATAAACATTTAGAACAGTTTTAGCAAGGAAAATTCTATTTTAGTACAGTAAATATTGAGCTATTAATATAACTTTTTCTATTACACCCTAGGTGTCACCGTAACAATACGAAAAAATAGTTATTGTAACGGTGACACCTAGTGTGTAATAGAAAAGGTTATATTAATAGCTCAATGTTACTGTACTAAAATGGAATTTTCCATGATAAAATTGTTCTAAATGTTTCTACACTATTCTAATTAGAAAAGTCATAAGCTTTCTAGAAGTTTGGTTTGTGTATATAAAAAGTCGAACGAAGTCGAATTGGATTATTAGTATTTGGTAAGCGCTAGTGTAAAGATTAAAAAGGAATTAAAAAGTGATTTAAAAAGTGTTTTAGTGGAAATAAAAATTATAAGTGTACAGTAAAATTTAAGAATAATTTATATAAAGTGATTTTTATGAATTTTTATTAATAAACTGTATTGTAATAATTCTTGTGTTAACTAAATAAATTCGTTGGTGATAAATTAAATTAAAATTAAATTGATTTTGTGTTATTCACAATCCAGTGATACGAACCTTACTTGACAATGCAAAAACGTAACATCATTTAATCATAAAATTGACGAATGAAATGGTGTGCTCTAGCGGACAATAGTGAAATATGTGATAGACTATAACAAAAATTTGCTACATGAAGTTATATGGAAATAGTGGCTATTTAAATTACATTTTTATTTTGTGAAAATTGTAATGATTGGAAAATTGAATTAATCCAATATGTAAAATGTTTAAAGTATTATTTTTGTATATCTGTTTCATTTGGTACATTCTTATCATTTAAAATATCAGAAACTTGTGCTTTAAAATGGCAGAAATTTAATGTTAAACCCACTACCATATAAATATATATGTGGGTCACTAAACATTTTTTGGAGCTTTATATTAAACCACAGTTGCTACGCTTTGACTTATTAATACAATCTTAAATTTAATATTTTAAAACATTTGTGTTTTTATTAACATTAGCTCATTTTGAAATTTCGGAAATTTTTAAGTAAACCTATCTTATAATTAAAATGAAAAGAATGTCACAAATGAACCAGATACAAAAATCACACTTTAAACTACATATTGGATTAATTCAATTTTCCAATCATTACAATGTTCACAAATTAAAATGGAATCTAAATAGATACTTTTTCCATATTACTTTTCCTACAATTTTTGAACTTGAGAAATTGCCCCAGGTGGTAATTTTTGGTACGATTTTACCAGATTTTAATTTTTCAATTTGACCAGAATTCTGTTGTTATGGAATGTTTTTAAAATTTTGGTTTAAATAAATAAAATGAAAATGATTTACTTAAACGACATTCATGTATGTTGAAATTCAAACATTTAAGAAAGTATTACAGAAATCATAATTAAGAATTTGTAACGTTTTCATTTAAAAATTTGTCTTGGGGGAAAAAGTGATTTCCCATAAGTTTTATGTGTTTTACTAAGAAAAGTTTGTTTTTTTCCTCGTTTCTAATTCCCTTATAAAAGCTTCGTTTTTTAGAGTATGTTTTTGTATAATCTAGGTTGCTTTGATAAACTCGTGCATAGTTTTGTATTTTTTCCTAAATTATCTATTATATATGGTCCTTAAGTTGTACTAAATTTTCAATAATATCTAATATTGTTATGGAAAATTACTTTCCAATGTCCTAGAGCCTCATGCTATAGCTCTAAAAACTACAAAAAAAAATCTAGGCGGCCCCATTCTCCTTTGATTTTGAAATTATGACCTCCTTCAAGTTCAAAGGTCATAAAAACACATTTTAGTGCTTTTCTTATACTTCCAAATTACATCTTCATATTTTATACCTCAGTGGCCTAAGTGATACAGGTGTTGACGATTTGACAATGACAAAGTAGCAACAAACTTCCTTTTCTTATTGAAAACGTGTCAGGTTCGATGGTCATCAAAGTCCGTATTAATTTTTTAATAATATTTTTTTTCATAACGGCATTTTATTGGTTTAATACGAATTGAAAAACATAAAATTTTGTATTGTAAAACAATAAGTATGTAATAAATTTTGTAAAACTGGTAATCAACATTTAGCACAATATACAGCAAATTATTTCATTCAATATTTAATAATTACCAAAAAAATTCGGGTTCGATTCTCACCAAGGACGTTTTGAATTATTTATTTATTTTTTATTTTTATTTTATAACGGCATTTCAATGCATCATAAGGAATTGAAAAATATAAAATTTTGTATCCTAAAGCTTTAAGATGGCAGCATTAGGCAATTAGGGTGTTTCTACATTTTTTTCCTAAATCGAAACCATAAAGTAAACCAAAGCAATTGTCATGGTAACAATGGGGATCTGTTTTACCTGTTGCCTCTACAGGAATTGCAGCAAATCTGCTTGATGGAGGGAGAACTTACCATTCTCAGTACAAACTCCCTTTAGACTTACATGACGATTCTTCCTCAAACTTTATAATATCAGATACAAGTGTCAGTGCTGATATTGAAGCTATCAAAAATGCTAAGCTTTTGCTTTGGGACGAATGTACAATGACCCCTAAATACGCATTGAAATGTGTTGACATACTCCTAAAGGAGATAATGCGAAATAATTAACCTTTTGGTGGTAAAGTTTTGTTGCTTGGAGGTGATTTCCGGCAGTGCCTTCCAGTTATTAAACATGGAACGAGAAATTCTATTTTAGAAGCAATTGTCAAAAGATTTAATCTATGGAGAGACTTCCAGACTCTAAAACTAAAAAATAATGTGCGGTCTCAAGACCCACCATACAGTGAATTCCTCCTTAAGATGGGAGTGGAACATTAAAAAACCAAGACGGTATTGAGGGCGATGTTATCGAAATACCTCAAGAATACCTTTCAAACTCCTTAATAAAGGATACTTTTGGTGAAAAGGTAACAAAAGATCAAATCCCACAATTAGCTAAAACTACTATTTTGTGTCCCTAAAATGAGGATGTGGATAAATTAAATGAGGAGATTCTTGATATCTTAGAAGGAGAAAGCAAGACTTGCATTAGCATTGACCAAGTTGTGTCTGATGATCCTCAGGAAATTGATAATTTCCCTATTGAGTTTCTTCATAGTCTTACCCGTCCCGGTATGCCCCCTCACAAGTTAAATCTTAATGTTATTGCAAAAACCTTAACACAAAAAGGGGACTTAGCAATGGTTCCAGGTTGGTAGTCGAGAAACTCCAACCAAACCTAATTAGAGGAAAGGTATTTACCGGTTCTGCGGAAGCGAACTTAGTGTTCATTCCCAGAATAGACCTTACTCCATCTGATGGCGATCTCCCCTTTAAAATGAAGAGACGCCAATTCCCTGTGAAATTGGCTTTTGCAATGACCATCAATAAGTCTCAAGGTCAAACACTGGATAAAGTGGGTATTTATTTACCTGAACCAGTATTTAGTCATGGACAGCTTTATGTAGCCTTCTCAAGAGTGAGTAGAGGATCTGACATAAAAATACAAATATTTGACAGTCATGGCCAAGGTAGAATTGGTCCAGACAAAATAAAAATTTACACTACGAATGTTGTGGACAAAGAAGTTTTCAGTAACGATTAGTAGTTACTGACCGAGCCAGCGGTGGCTCTTGACAAATGTACCGCCCGTGCTTTCTCCAAGTGAGAGAGCCTGTGGGGCAGCAATCAGAGGAGGGTCCACGTCCCCTGCCCTGGGCAAATTTCAACGGAAAATCCCTTTTGTTTAATTACCACATATTTTAAATTTAACTGTGCATTGTAAATTATTTTGTTTTGTGTTTATGGTGTATACAAGTATGTGTACGAATATGTAAAAATGTAAAATTCCATCAAAAACATAAATATTGAGATTTATATAATGAAGTTAGTACGTATAAAAGCCAAATAAACTACAAACATATAACCGCTTAGCTTCCAAAACGGCTTTTGTTATATATTTTAATTAGGTTTCAATAAATTTGTTTACGGTTCAACTAATTTCAAGCGTGTTTTTATTAAAAACTAGACGTAAGCGCGTGCTACGCACGTGAGATATCAGTCGATAAGCGCTTATCTACTAACTCACAGGTCAGTAATATCGGATGATTAACATGCTAGCACTCAGTAAACATCCTAAAAAGATTTTTAGTAAGCGCGTGCTACGCACGTGAGATATCGTCTAGTCTTTTAATATTTTGCTAATGGCTCTCAAACTTGTATAAGTTGTGCAAGTTCGATGCGGATAGACAACAATAATAGAAGCAACATTTTTTCACAATATCGTGTCTAGTTTTGTTCTTTTGTGAATATTTTACTTTTATATTATAGAAATAATTATGAAAACACTTTACTCATAAAAACCAAATTTTTTCGTGAAAATAAGCTCAGCAAATTATCGATAGTTGGCCATTTGTCATTACACACGGTACACATATAGTGTAGGTACACATATACGCATTGGAGGGTTGATATAGGTGAAATTAAATACGTGTTCATAACAAATTCAATTTTGAGGCCTGGTTCGAAACGAAATTTAATTTTAGTAAAGGACGCTCTTAATGTTTATCGCTACAAATCTTTTCTGTGATGTTCTAAATTTAGAAGTGACAAAATTTGCACAAGAAAACAGACTGTATATAAAACCATTATTTTTTTGTAGATAATTTAATAATAATTCTAGTAGCTTCCAATATTTTTAATCATTTCGAAATGTTTAAGTTGTGTACGTGTCTTGTACGTTCTAAAGAGCTGCCGGTGTATATATTTAAGATTTCCCAATTGGAAAATAATAATATGTATATTCAATTTTCATTTTCTTTTTTTATCTGTCAATGTATGTATTTGTGGAAAAATGAATATTTGTTGCTGTACTCGTATATGTATTTTTGTAATATTTTTTGGTTGCTCTTTTGTATTTGTGGTGTGATTTTTATTACATCGAGATCGTGATCTTTTCAAGAGAATTGATATTGAAATTTTATTTAAATCGTACTCGAGAAAAAAGCATCAGCTACAGCAGAACACAACACAAAGAATTACTTTACAAATATGAATTGAATTGAGATTTGATGTTCCGATTAAAATTTACAATATTTTGTTGTACATTTTTAGAGACATTTCGTTTGGTTTTCTGGTTTTGTTGTGATTGAAGATAATATTTTGTTATTATTATTATTAGTTGTGTGTTGGGAATATTTAGAAAAGAATTGTTATATAAATTTGTAATATTTATTTTTTGTTTTTTGCTACATCTGTATGTGGGATAATTATTTGTTATTGTTGTGTGGTTAATAATTTTGCTGTTTGGTTGATAGCAAAAACTGGAAACAAATTAAGATTTATGTTAGTGTTTCGTAATGGAAATAATGATATTTTTGTTTATTAAAAAGATTTTTTTTTTAATATGGGTTGATCATGCTCGTTTTATAAATATAGTACTACTACTTGATTTCCAAACAGATTGCATTTTTACGAGAGAATTCTCGAAATGAATGAGTACTCAACTTTATGAAAAAATTATCTATTTTCCCAAAAACAATCTCTCGAACCTTTATTTACCTGCAAATCGATTTAAAATAAAATTAGTTTTTTATTAGGATTGAGGGTTGAATTTGAAAACTACGGTTACCAATTCATAGATATAGATAACTAAAGAATAAAATGTAAGGCTTCTAGATTATAGACATTGTAAATAGTTTACAATTTGTACAGACCCATTTGGAGTTCAAAGGCTTTAGTTTATTGTTCGAAGATTCAATTTTATTTTCTACGAAGGTTTCTGATTTAAATTATTAGTTATTGCATATTGGATATTGGAAATTCGGAAACCATGTATAAATATTTTTATACATGGTTTGATTCGATAGACGTACTTCTTAACTTATAACCCTGAACTTGTTATTGTCAGTTTCATCTATATTGAGCTGCCCGCTTGTTCATCTTATTTCCTCCAAACGCAATGTAGAGACAAATGTTTTACAAGGCATTTTCGAAACCTGTCTGATAAGAATAGTATTTTGACAAAAAATAAAAGTGATGTTGGGCTTTTATTTTTTGTAAAAATACTATTCTATCACGATCGCTGTTGGCACATATTTGATTCTTCAACGTTGAACATTATAGTTGAACAATGTAATACTCAGCTTCCTCATTTCACCAAAATGGGGGATTGAGACCTTTTCAAATTTCTCACTCCAACTGGTTGAACCATAATAAAAACACATTTCTGTCTGCTGTTCTTATACGAATGTTTAACTAAATTACCCGAAATTTTATTTAATACTTTTTTTCCGTTTCTATAAAGTACCGTTGGGGTCTTATCGCTTTACAAACATATTATTCGGCCATACAGTTGCAATACAGTAGATACAGTAAACTTTTGGTTTTAGTGAGGTGGTAGTTCACACCGCCATATTTAGTCCTGGACTATACACTATATTCGACCTAAACTGCACAGGTCACATGGTGTAAACGGTAGTGACCCAAGTTAGGTTAGGTAAGTAAAATGTGTGGCCTAACCTAATATAGGTGGATTAAAAATATGATGTAAACGCTCCGACCCAAAGGGTTATCGTATTTTTCAATAGATGTAGTTGGTTAATTGTTATTCATAAAGAAAATATACATATTTAAATCAAAGAAATCATTTGATCACAAAAGCCATTTTAATAAGCTGACAGAAACACTATTAATATTTATATTTTTTTTAATTTATTAAAAAATAGAGACTTTAAAATATAATATTTTTTTGTTAATAATATAAATATAATTTCTTGTGCTAATAATATAATATAGCTTAATAAATAATAAATAATACATAATACGAGGTACTAAAATAGCCTACAAGTGAAAAATTAATTTTTTAGGTATGGATAGTGAAAGTGTCGCACATTTGTGATGTGAATCGGAGGTCGGAGTAGACTTCGATGAAAATTTAATTTATGATGTGGAATCACAAATAGAATTGCCGAAAAGGAAAGGTACTAATTGGACGGACGCGGAGACAAAAATATTTTTAAATTTGTGTAACGAAAATAAAAATGTTGAGCTTAATGGACGGAAAGAAATATAAGCATAATGATATCTACAAGTAAGTTATTTATTTAGTTGCTCTAGTATATTTAATTCAATGATTATTTTTATATTATTTAATTAAAGATCATTGGAATTCAATTTATGCAAAAAGTATGTGTTGAAGGATGCAAATCAAATGAGGACAAAAATGAAGCACTTGAAAGAGCATTACTATCAATGTAAAAGGAACAATGGAACCAGTGGGGAAAAGCGAATTAGTTTTAGTTTTTATAATGATGTTGTACACAATAAATAATGGAAACACAAATTAATTAAATGTTTTAATCCACATTTACAATTTATTTATTGATTGAAAATATATGTTTATAAAATACAATTTTATTTTTATTTAAACTACGTTAATCTTTTATTTTTCACCACACTCCGTTTCGTAAGAAAAATACTATATAATTTTTGACGCGTGTTTTTTTTCTATATCCCATTTCTTTTTTTTTTTGTTGGTACCCAACGTGAAGCTGGGTTCATGTAAAAAAAATATTTTTTGTTTAATTTTTTTGTGTGTTGGCACACGAGAAGTATCGCATGCCGATTTTCGTTGTTCTATGGAAAACGAGATGGAGTCACAGAGAATATCACTCAAGTTTATTTTAGAAAAACAATGTTAACGAGATGGGGCAAATATCACACAATATAATTTAGTGTTCGATTATATTTTGTGTATATGTCATCTCGTTAGATGGCAAATGAAAATACGTTACGCAAAGAGATACTTTATGCGTAAACCAAATGTGTATGTGGTGGTGAATGCATTGCAATTTATATAATCAAATAATTAATTTATATGATTTCAATGCGTGAGCCGCTACATGACTCCGCCGCAAGTGAGTCCCCCTACCTAAGGAAGTTCAGTGTTAGGCTGAAAACGAACAGATTTATGTTGACGATAAACTGATTTTGCATCAGTGGAACATAGTATGCCGTAAGCCGGTTTGAGCCGGCCAGTTGAAATGGTTTGATTTTTTCCATTAATTGACACGGTGAACTGTTTCCGAAGGCGTCGAATAACTTTAAATGGGCATTCATAGGGAGTACATAAGCCTGTGCGAACCTTATCTGTTCTTACGAAAACAAACTCACAGTTGGCAAGTGCCTTTAGAACAAAAATATCATCTTGTTTGGCTTGCCGTGTTGAATTCGGGATAAGGTTTTGCATAGTCTCACGTAGTTGTTCGATAACTGTATCACTAGTTGGAAGTGGTGTAAGAGGATTTTCGACTAAGAACTCACCTGGTAGCTTGATGGTTTGTCCATAAACCATTTCGGCTGGTGAGCACTTCAGATCTTCTTTCACAGTTGCTCGGATTCCCAGTAGTACGATGGGTATTTCCGAAGACCAATTGATTGTGTTCCCTCTGGCCATTAACGCGGCTTTGAGCTGCCGGTGAAAACGTTCGACCATGCCATTGGCTTGAGGGTGATAAGCCGTTGTACGAATACGATGTGAGCCAAGTAGTTTTGTTAACTCGGTAAAAAGCTTTGACTCAAACTGCGTTCCTTGATCAGTAGTGATATTAAGGGGCACGCCGAATCGTGAAACGTAATTGTTGACAAAAGTCAAGGCAATGGTTGCAGCTGACATATTAGTCATGCAATAAGCTTCAGGCCACCGAGTAAATCTATCGACACAAGTGAGTAAATAAGAATATCCATTAGAAGGAGGAAGTGGTCCTACTACATCTATATGGATATGTTCAAATCGAGCAGATGGTATTTGGAATTGTCCATGGGATGATTTCGTATGCCTTTGGGCTTTGGTACGTTGGCAGGATAAACAGGACTGAGCCCAAAGGCTTACGTCCTTGTTCATACTAGGCCAAAAATATCGAGCAGTAATCAATTTACGAGTAGCACGGACACCAGGATGCGAAATGTTACGTAAAGTATCGAAAACGGTTCGACGCAGTGATTGATCGATGAATGGGCGATTGTACCCAGTTGATGTTTCGCAGATGATGTCGAGGCCAGGCAATTGGAAAAGCGCCAGTTTCATTGATGAACCAGAGTGACATTCGGAACCAGAAAATAAATTCTGAAGTTCTAGGTCAGCTTTTTGTGCAATTGCGATTTTGTTTAAGTCGATATGTGTTTCGACTGCGGCCGTTTCATTGTCTGTTGTGCGAGAGAGTTTATCTGCAACAACATTGTCCTGTCCGTGAACATGCTGAATGTCCGTGGTAAATTGACTAATATAATCCAAATGGCGAGCTTGCCTCGGATTACGTTCAGTTTTAGACTGAATTACTCTAGTCAGAGGTTTATGGTCGGTAAAAATGGTGAAGTCCCGACCTTCGACGAAATATCTGAAGTGTTTCACTGCCAGATATATTGCTTGATACGGTTGATATAATTAGTTTACATATAATTGACATTTTTTTATTAAAGAATAACCCCTTACTTACACAATCTGTTTTAAGCATAAAGCTCATTCATAACAGTTTGTGTAGATTAGGCATTTAACCTAATAACAACTTTAAAAACGACAGATATATATAATTACACCGGATACGAGCGCCCACCCATTTATATTCATTAAATTTTGCCATCCATCCAAGATTTGTAGCTTGGAACATAATTCAGCAATGAAATTGTAGCTTTTATTTTTTACATTTCCAGGCGATTAATGTTAAGTGTAAACATTGGTTATAGACCTTTAAACGACATGACGGCCTCCGCAGGTAGAAGTATTTTTGAATTAGTAAATATATACATTTAAAATAAATATTTTTTTTACGAAAATAAATAAATTCGACTGACTCGGCAGCCAAAGCCTACTTTATTGCGAGTAATTCCCGGTCGAATGCGGAATATTTTTTCTCAGCATCCGAAAGTTTCCTTGAGAAAAATCCCAATGGCTTCCAAGATTCGTTATTGAACTGTTGCAGTACTGCCCAACGGCAGTGTTAGATGCGTCAGTAGTTAAACTTAGTTTCGAATCGCTCAATGGATGTGCAAGCAGTGTTAATTGCGCAAGTTCAGCCTTAAGTGACGACACAATGGATGAACTATTAGGTCATAGACCTAAAGCGAAGACCATAAACTCAATTGCGGAATGCGGGATAGATTCTGGTCTATCATCGAATAACACTGAAATAAATGAGTCGAACGGTTAGTTTGATCTATTCATTTTTGTAATTTACTTGTTACTAACTGTAGTGTTTAATTTCTAGACAATTACTGGAGGTTAGTAATGTTTATTTTCTTTTAGTTTATCTTATAATAATTAATTTTTTATATGTTATAAAGATGGTATTGATCCATTTTATTTTTAGGGAGATTATCAAACATTAAAAAAGCGGAAGAGTTTAGCAAAGCCTTCAATAAAACCCAGGCCGAAATATTCAATACACTTATTGAAAAGCAGAACAAACTATTCGAGGAATCGACGAAAAAACAAATGGAGGAGCAGAGACAGTGGGAAAAGTCAATGCAAAAAGAGGAGCACGAAAAATTATACAAAATTATACAAACTATCCAAAATGTAAATTTTCAAGGCCCACCTAATCCTTATTTCTCTTCACATTCAACCCCTCAACAACCTAATTCCGGATTTAAACCCCAAATATATTCACCTTCACAACCGGACTACTATCAGTACCAACAAGCTGGTGCAACTACCTCAACTTTGCAAACACTCTTGCACCTCCACACACCTCCACCACTTTAAAACCTTTGCCTTATATTTCAAATAATTTAAAATGTATAAATAAATCTTCAATCCCCCAAACAGCCTCAATTCCCAAAATAATAACCATTACTAAACTAAAACAAACTCTAAATAACACGACATAAAGTTTTGTTAAAAAATATACATGTCGATACTATTTTTAATTATATTTATTATAGTTAGGTTAATGAATAAAAAATGTATGAAATCAATAAAAATAATAAAATTAATTATTAAAAGTACAAATTAAATATACATATAATGAATTAAAAATATATTTATGAAATGAAATGAAAAAAATTATTTTATTAAAATTTATATTATAAAATTCTACTACGAAGTGGGAAGTGTTTGCCCAAATATGCAGTTAAATGATTTCTAATCTCCGCACCTGACATATCTTCCCTTTCTCGGCTTGTTCTGGTTGACGGTTGAGGAAATAATTCGGAAGATTCAGCCACATCTTCGAGCCATCGTGAATTGAACTATTCCTTTTTGGATTTTACAAAATTTTGCAAAATGCAGCAAGAACTTGTGATATTGAGACGAGTGATATTGAACGAAGGTGAAATTCACGTCGATCCTTTTTAATAGTATCCGCCATCTTCCTCGTAAACGGCCAAAAGCCATTTCAACATTCACCCGTGCGGAATTCAAATGAATGTTAAAGGAATCTGTCAATGGCGATATACCAGAACCTGGGAATCCTTTTAGTAACCAAGATAATAATGGATAGGCTGGATCGCCGACTAACATGTATGGTATTTCCACACCATCTACATTTTTCTTTATCTAGAAATAAAAATAAATTCTTACTACCCTTACAGACTGGGAGCTGTGGTGTAAGAAAATCTCATATGAAGAGGTACACGGCTAAATCATGGTTCCCAAAAATCAACATTTTAGCCTGATTTAGAATATCGACATCAAAAAATTGTTCTAGGCTAGCTTAATCTTGAATCCTAAAAGATTATACCAAAATTTTGTTGTAAAAATAACGGAGAGGTACACGCTTAATTTTTATTTTATTTGGTCGATTGTAGGTAAACAAAAACTTTAGAAAAATTTCACTGAAAATTTGGCCGACTACCTCTTCAAAATGGCTCTCATTTATAATAATTATATATAATTAATATAATTTTCTAACGCTTTTATTTACCTTATATCTACCAAATAAAATAAAAATTAAGCGTGTACTTCTCCGTTTTTTCTTAAAAACGAATTTTTGTCTAATCTTAAAGGATTTAAGATTATTATTCGATATTTTGAATCAAACTGAAACGTTTATTTTGACAATCCAAAATTTAGCTTCGTTAGATTGTCTTATACCACGGCTCCCCACTCTATTACTAATATTCAATATTTATTTTTACCTGCGGGATCATATTCCTGTAATTCTTAAATATACTGGAATCTTTGAATACAGCTGCGTCATGTGTGTTTCCAGGATGACGAATACAAATATGACGAAATTTGAAAATATAATTATTAAAAATATAGTTTTTTATACAGATATGATAAGTTTACCTGCATTTGTCATCATCAACCGCTTGCAAATTAAACGAGGGCCACTCTTTCCTATTAACATAATCCCTGTAGCCGTCCACAGGTGCCAGTATTGGTATGTGGGATCCATCGATGCATCCGATTAATTGAGGAATATGGCAAATTTTTTCGAAGTTTATAGCAATTTCGGCTGCTTCCTCATCATCTGGCATTGTTAAATACGCACCCATAATTTCTCCATTAATTGCATTTACCACCCTATACAAGCATTTTTTTAGTGTCGCTTTATGAACGTCAAAAACGTTGCCTACTAGTCTGTATTCTGCACAACTCGCTAACTTATATAAAGCTATAGCCACTTGCTTCTTAACGGATAGTGGATCTCGAGGTTTCAATATTTGTGGTTTTGGGTCGAGCTTATTTGTCAAAATTAAGCATAATTCCTCAAAAGTTTTTTTTTACATTCGGAAGCATTCAATCCAATCATACTCATCGAACTGTCTTAATACAATGTCATCCCAAAAGTGCGGGCTGCGAGGTTTCATCCAAATCATTTTTTATGGAGTGGATTACCGATATCTTGCAGAACAGGTAACAAGATAAATTGATTTTGCATCATGGTGGTAAACAATCTATTTTGTGCTTCGGCTTGAAGCATTATATTTCTACGCAACTCACGACGTCTTTTAATTATTTTAATTTTAATAACCATTTTATGTTTATTACTTTCAAAAATTAAGTTTTGATAAAAACCCATAATCAAACAAATTATTTTCGATTATTGATCCATTATAAATTTTTATTATTTTTCCACAAATTTTTTCTACTTCTGTCTTTTGACACTTCAACACAATACAATTTATTGATTTATTTTATTTTAAAGAAATTTATGAAAATAAATAGTTTTAGTATTATTCAATAGATGGTGCACACAATGACCCATAAGATACCTATATTTTCTAATGATGTAAACGGCTGGTAGGTGGACTAAAATAGGTCGTCATTTACGTAGGTCAGTCCACTAAATATTTCGTGGTGTAAACTACCTCAGTAGCAGACCGAATTTTTTGTACTAATCATATGTTTTAAACGAAATTTCGTGTTCTTATATGAATATTTATCATTCTATGTAGAAACCACTTCCTAAGCGAAGTGTGAACTTCTCTGCTTTATTACATTTTTATGCATTCAATTAACTTTTTAGTAGTGCTTGAGTCGTGTGCCAAACTTCAAAAGTATTAATAGTTATAAATAGCTATTAAATGAAACAGTCTGCAAATTTTGTAGGCGCGATAACTTTCATGAACTTAAACCGCCGAGCAATTCCCATCGCGAATATTAATATAACGACCAAAAAAGCAGCATATTGTTTACGACCCCAACACAACAAATAATGTGCTGAGCATAAAAAATCGTAAATTTTGTGTTGCCAAATACATTACATTGGAAACTACAAAAAAAATTGTAACATGCAACATAGTAAATTATATATTTTTATTATAATTTAATTTTTATTATTATTATTACCATTTTGTGTGTTTTTTTTTGTCAAATATATTAATTGAAAGGGCAATTCATTTTATTTTTTAAAAACATAAACTTAAAAAATAAAGAAATAAAAATAAAAAAATCGCGTGATTTTTTTAAATAAAATTAAAATTAATTTTGTATTCACAAGCAAAAAAATACAATTTAACGCCAATTTATTTTAGAGCATTCGAGCTTCTTTTTTTTTATTTTTTATATCAAATTTGGAATTTTTTTTTCTATGCTTTTTTTGGTATGCTGTTATGATAACAAAAGCTAAAATATATATGTATGTAAAAAAATGTATAAAGCTTTAAAAAAAAAAATTGGAAAGTAATAAATAAAATAGTTGAATAAAGTGCGATACTTTATAGGTGGATTTGTGGAAAATATGGTGGAATTTGTAAAAAAAAAAATCCGTTATTTTTTAGTGGATTATAGCTAGTAGAAAAAATTTGTTTGTTTTTTTATATAAAACTAACAATAATAACAAAAATAAAAATGTACAGTAGATATTTTTTACTGAATAGTTAAACTATTATATACTGTTTTTTAATTTATTATGAATAGGATTTGATATCAGGATTTTATAGCAGGATTTTTTATTTTGCTTCGCATGTTCAATTCATTTTGTTTTAGTTTGTACTTAAAAGAAGAATCGTTGTTTTAAAATAGTTTTATTCACTAATATGCTATTATGTTACTATCGCGTAAATGATTTGAAATAAAATGCATTTGTGTTTAAAAAATTATATCAACGATTATTAATATTAAAAATTATAGCTAGCTATTTATGATACAAGTGTTAAAAGTGGAGTTTTAGTTTGAGAGAATGGAAGTTTGGACACGATCCGAAGCGAGTAAACAAACAATTTTAAAAGGTAAAAAAACTCGGGTTCCTAAATAGATGCAGAAGGTTTTTTAAATCGCATCAAGTTCTCCAGATATATAAAACCTTCATCCGACCATGTATAGAGTATTGCTGTCAAGTTTGGGGAGGTGCGTCTGGTACCACCCTCCAGTTATTGGACAGGGTTCAACGCCGCGCTATCCGAATAATACAGAATCCCAGACTTACCCAAGAACTAGACAGCTTACAGCATCGCAGAGATGTTGCAGAACTCTGCGTCTTCTACAGATGCTTACATGGTAAATGTTCTGCATAACTATCGGAGAAAATACCACCATCCGTAACAACAACAAGAGTAACAAGAGGAACAACCAATGCACATAGGTTTACGGTGAAGCTCCTGAAACCTCGAACTGAAGAAATTAAGCGCGAATTTGTATATCGAACATCAAAAAAGTGGAATTGGCTAATACACTTCAAATTTCCGGAGGAATACAAAATGAATAAATTTAAGGTAGCTATTAATCTTTACTTGAAGGATCGCGCATTGGGTGCAGAAGCTCTGACAGTTACAAGGAGCTAGGACCGTTAATAAGTCCGCTCTGCACCCAATTAAAATATGTATATAAAAAAAAATAAAAAAAAAAAAAAGCATAAATAGATGCATCTTGCATATGGGTTGGTTTCTATAGATAGAAGACTTTACTTATTTGTTGTCAGTTAACAAAAAAAAAAAAAAAACTCACAGAAATTACCCTGTTAAAGTTAGCCGAATGCTTTCAGCGGCAAGTAATTCAAATGTCGGTAATGCAGATAGTGTCTTGGATATTTCAGCATAAAGTTACCAGCCGACTTATTTCAACCCAGTTAAAGTTAACCGAAAGTTTCCAGAGGAAAGTGAAAAGTCGATAATGCAGATTATGTTATAATCCAGCCGCAAATAAATCAGCCTCTAGAGTGTTATGTCAAGAGATGGATTGCATTGATGTGATTTGTCAATAGCTATCGCAGGAAAAAAATTCAGTTCAAGTTTCCCGTGGGAAATCTCGGAAAATTCGATTTTCTAAAAATTACAAATCTTCTAATGAGTTTTTGGAAATTCGGAGATACAAATCTTCTAATGATTTTTGGAAATACGAATTTTCCGAGATTTCCCACGGGAAACTTGAACTGAATTTTTTTCCTGCGATAGCTATTGACAAGTCACATCAATCCAATCCATCTCCAGACATAACACCCTAGAGGCCGATTTTATTCATCCATTTCTTACTTTCGGTTGGAAGCTTTTTTGAATGTGAGATTTCCCACGGGAAACTTGTACTGATTTTTTTTCCTGCGATAGCTATTGATAAATCATCAATGCAATTCATCTCCAGACATAACACTCTAGAGGCTGATTTTATACAAATTTTCTAATGATTTTTGGAAAATCGAATTTTCCGAGATTTCCCACGGGAAATTTGAACTGAATTTTTTTCCTGCGATAGCTATTGACAAGTCACATCAATTCAATCCATCTCCAGATATAACACTCTCTACTTTCGGCTGGAAACTTTTTTGAATTTTCCGAGATTTCCCACGGGAAACTTGAACTGAATTTTTTCCCTGCGATAGCTAATGACAAATCACATCAATGCAATTCATCTCCAGACATAACACTCTAAAGGCTGATTTTATTCATCCATTTCTTACTTTCGGCTGGAAACTTTTTTGAATTTTCCGAGATTTCCCACGGGAAACTTGAACTGAATTTTTTCCCTGCGATAGCTATTGACAAATCACATCAATGCAATTCATCTCCAGACATAACACTCTAGAAGCTGATTTTATATAAATTTTCTAATAATTTTTGGAAAATCGAATTTTCCGAGATTTCCCACGAGAAACTTGAACTGAATTTTTTTCCTGCGATAGCTATTGACAAGTCACATCAATGCAATCCATCTCCAGACATAACACTTCAGAGGCTGATTTTATTCATCCATTTTTTACTTTCGGCTGGAAACTTTTTTGAATCGTCCGAGATTTCCCACGTGAAACTTGAACTGAATTTTTTTCCTGCGATAGCTATTGACAAGTCACATCAATGCAATCCATCTCCAGACATAACACTCTAGAAGCTGATTTTATACAAATTTTCTAATAATTTTTGGAAAATCGAATTTTTCAAGATTTCCCACGGGAAACTTGAACTGAGTTTTTTTCTTACGGTAGCTATTGACAAATCAAATCAACGCAATCCATCTCCAGATATATCACTCGAGAGGCTGATTTTATACAAATTTTCTAATGATCTTTGGAAAATCGAATTTTCCGAGATTTCCCACGGGAAACTCGAACTGAATTTTTGTCTTGCGAGAGCTATTGATAAGTCACATCAATGCAATCCATCTCCAGACATAACACTCTAGAGGCTGATTTTATATAAATTTTCTAATAATTTTTGGAAAATCGAATTTTCCTAGATTTCCCACGGGAAACTTGAACAGAGTTTTTTTATTTGATAGCTATTGACAAATCAAATAAAAACGATTCAGCTTCAGATATATACTCTAGAGGCTGATTTTATTCCAATTTTGTGTATTCTTCTGATTTGCCGATACTTCCTTCGAAGCAAAGTTTTACACGTAAATTTATTTACAAAATTTTTTATTTAGATCTATGTATCTTATTTACTTACGTCTGATAACTACTAAATTGGTTTTTTTCGGCTGGCATGTTATATCATAATCTGCATTATCGACTTTTTACTTTCGGCCGGGATTATCCAATCTGCATTACCATTTTTCTTACTTTCGTCTGGGCGAACACAATCTGCATTATCGACTTTTCACTTTCGGCTAACTTTAACAGTATCTTATTTCAGACGAAATATATTTCATGTAAAATGAAAACTTAGCCAAACAACGTAACACTAGTATTTCAATATAGTGATTTTATGGCTGGGTACAGGCTCAATTTGGTTTGTCACTGCTTACGCTAGGTGTTACAAATTTAGTTTTATGGAAAGGTTATAAAAAAAAAATTAAAATTTATATAAATTCAACCTTTAAAGTGTTTGGAAAATATTTCAATTAGGGTGCCTAGCTAACAGTTATCCCTAGAAAAATTATTAGGTCAAGTTTCATGTGGGAAGGCCGAGAAAATCGTTTGAATGAAAGGCCAATAAAAAATTTAAAATTTTTTATAAATTCAAACTTTAAATGTTATTTCTGGAAAGTATTTCAATTAGGGTGGCTAGCTAACAGAAATCACTAGAAAAATGTTCTGGTCAAGTTTCAAGTTAGGAGCCCGGGCAAATTCGTTTGAATGAAATGCCAAGAAAAAATATAAAAAATTTTTTAAATTCAATCATTAAAGTGTCATCTGGAAAGTATTTCACATAGTGCGCTCAGCCAACCGCTGTCCTGAGAATAATTACCATTCATGTGGGGAGCCCTAGAAAAAGTAGTTTGATTAAACGGCCAATATAAAATTTAAAATGTTGTTGTTCTTGCGGCGAATTATAGATGAATTCCTCGTGTTAAGTATTTCGTCGTATCCAAAGAAAATCAAACATCAGAATGAAAGAACACGAGACAATGTTTATTTAATTTTACTTTAGTTTAAATTATTATGGCCATAATGCCTTTAATACAATTAAAATAGTACAAAAAAAAATGATTATTCTCCAAGATATAAATGACAACTAACTCAGCTCACAATTCACTACCAAAAATATTAAATATTTGGCTGCGTTCAGTAGACAAAATACCAGATGTGCGCACCTGGTCTAAATTGATTTTCATTTAAGCAGAATGTTAGCTAAATTAATAGTGTTTTTTTTTTCATATAAAATACAGTGGCATAATTTGAATACTTAGGTTGGATCATAATTTTTAAAACCAATCCAAAACCAATATTCATATGATGTAACAATTGGCTTTTCTGATGATATGATATTTTGATGTTTGCTTGGTATAAGTAATGGTACTAGTTTGTTTACGGCTCTTTTTACTTCTCCCCTTGGTGTTCTAATTGTAACCACTCTTATCAATTCATCTGGGCCTGGATGCAAATTTATTATTCTTCCAAGTAACCAGGTACCTTTAGGCAATCCTTCTTCTTTCACTAATACCATTTGTCCTATAGAGAGATTTTGCTCTGTCTTGGTTCACTTATGCCTCTGTTGCAACGAAGTAATGTAAGATTTTGACCACTGACGCCAGAACCCTTGCACGCAATTTTGAATAATCTGCTACATTGATAATTTCGACTCATTGATGTGTTGAAGCTGCGGCTCAGGTAATGCAATTATTGGACCGCTAATTAAAAAGTGACCCGGAGTTATGGCATCAAAACTATTTACGTCTTCTGATAATGCACCAATTGGACGTGAATTAAGTAGGGCATCTATTTGTGTTGAAATAGTGTAAAGCTGCTACCTTAACATTGGACTCCCAGAGTCCGCCAAAATGTGGAGATCGAAAGAAATATTGACGAAAATATTTTTCAGATTTAAACTGAGCAAACAATTCATCCAATTCTTTCCGTGCTCGTTCAAAATTTGGTACCATTATCGGAAATAATTTCGAGTAGAAGACCTCGACGAGAAATAAATCTTTGCAGGGCCGCGATGAACGCATCGGAAGATAAGCTAGTTACAATCTCTAAGAGAATTGCTTTCACTTTCATACAGACGAACAAAGCCAAATAGCCCTTAATAACTTTATAAGGGCATCGACCAACTCTATCACGAAGATAAATGGGTCCGGCATAGTCCACACCCGTCTAAGTGAATGGCCTTCCAGGTGTCACATGTGACTTTTGCAGGGTTCCCATTAGCTGTTTGGTACATCGATGTCTCTCTTTGATGCATATTATACATTGTCGTATATGATTTCTTACAAGATTTCTGCACCCCAAAATCCAATATTTCTGTCTAATTACAGCAATCAATGCATTTGTTCCAGCATGAAAATATTTTAGGTGTAAATATGCAATAATTCTAGCCGAAAGATGTGATCTCTCGGTAATATGATTGGATGCTTGGTATCGTAATTGCATGATGATTCAGATAACCTGCCTCCAACACGCAATATCATATCACTATCGAGGAATGGGGTAAGGGGTAACAATTTACTATTCTTCGGCAGTTCCCCTCTTTTCCCAAGTAACTTTATCTCGTTTTGAAATTGTTCCCTTTGAGCACATCTCTCCGCTATTTTCTCTACACTACGAAGTTCATTAACTGATACGGCTGCTATTTCATCAAATGGTGAGTTGATTACTGGGATCGAATTGTGGTTGTTCTTTTGCGAATTCATTTCCAAAAATGTACATATTGATAGATATTGCATTTAAAGATTAGGTACAGGGATATTGTCATATTTTCTGTCTTTGCGAAGTTTTAAGTTAGCAATATAACGTCTAACAAAAGCTAAAACTCGATAACTCTTTTGAATAGAACTGTGGATGCTGAATACATATAGGCAGATATCAGCTCCGGGTTCACCGACCAGCTGGTAAACGACATTTTGCGATTTCTTCTCTTCCACTAATGCTTCTCCAATAGGACCAAATGCTTGGATTGGCCAGCTGGTGATTGGTTCTTGTAAGAAATCGGGACCTGACCACCACATGCGGTTACTGATTAACTCATGTGAAGAACAACCTCATGAAACTAAGTCGGCTGGGTTTAAATTAGTTGGAACATGGCCCCAACAGCCTCGTGGTATTATATCCAATATGTATGATGTTCGGTTGGCCACAAAAGTTTTCCACCTTGATGGATAGTCGGATAGCCAATCCAATACTATTTGTGAATCTGACCAAGCATATATTTCATCAACTTTAATATCTAGTGCTTTTGAAATATATTTAGATAACGATACAGCTAAAACAGCGGCACACAGCTCGAGTCTGGCAATGGTAATTTAATTTATCGGAGCTACTCTGGATTTTGATCCAATTAACTTAACTGTTACTCTTCCTTGCTTGGTCTCCGCACGTAGATATGATACTGCCCCCTAAGCGCTTACAGATGCATCTGCAAATGTATGGATTTGGTTACGAACAATAGTCACATTTGGTTTTAAACAACGATCAACCTTGAGCTATTTCTAGCGCAATTAATTTGGTTCTTATTTGATTCCATTGATTTTCAATTAATTTTGGTAAATTTTGATCCCATTCAATTTTACGAATCCATAATTGTTGGAACAAAACTTTCATAGTAATGGTTACTGGAGTAATTAGACCCAGTGGATCATATATTCGGGAATGTCTGAAGTCTCCATTGCAGATATTCATATTCGCTCATAAATTCCTTGTAACGAATAGCAAATTGAAGATTTTTCTTGAAGTTTTTCTCCATCGACGTTACTCGTTTAAATGCAGCGTATTGTGACTCGCTGAGTAAATGAGTTGAATGTTTTATTGGTAAACGTACGGTATATCGGCCCTCAGAATTTCGTATTGTTGTAGTAATATAAATATTATCGCAATTTTGATCATCTGGATGAATCTGCTTTGTTATTGGAACTTGTTCAAGCTGTCAGAATTTTTGTAGTAATTCGAAATCTTCTGAAATTGGCACGGCTGTAGTATGAAAAATTTGAACTTCGTTTCCGTCGGCTTGGTTAATACTCCTTCCACCAATGACCCATCCAAAAGAAGTAAGTTGAGCATATATGTACATTGGGTTGAATCATACATTTTTCAGGCAATAAAATTTGCAGAAATACATCATTTCCCAAAATCATATCAATTGCACCTGGCGGTGTAAGATCTGGATCAGCAAGTTTGAGATGTCGTACAGCATTCAAATGTAAGTTGTATATTTTTGTTGTTGGTAACCACGGCGTCAATTTTGTTAGAATCAAGACGTTCGTGTTATTGTGCATGATGTATCGAATAGGGATGTCAGTTTTACACTCACTACTTCCTTTGATATTGCCGTATGATTTCCTGAAATTTCACTGATGACAGTTGATGATGGATGTCTGATTAAGCCAGTTCTTTGTACACAGCTATCAGTAATCAATGTAGTTTGAGAACCGCTATCTAATAGGCCTCTTCCTTTTAAACACTGATTGTTGCTAAAGATGTTTAGTTGAACTGTTGATAAAATTGTTTGGAAATTATTGAACCAACTGGCAGTTGTTGAATGTTGTTTGTAGCTTCCTAGTTTTGTCATGATTGCTGAAGAGTTATCGTTGGTTACTGCGATAGGAATATTACCATTTTTTGCAATATATGATGTTGACGGAGCATTATTTTTATTGTTTATATCAGACGACGAGTTTATTGATGACCGTGTATTAGTGTTTATTAATAAAAAACAAGTGTTTCGAATTTAAATGATCTGCTAATAGTACCAAATAACGAAATTTTGATCGTTTGCGCATTTGGTTATACAAGAAGTATGGTCATATTTTATAGACTCTATGTCACGGACAACAACTGTCTTTTGTTGTTTGACCACATAGGCAAAGTAATAAATGTCAAAATATAGTGGTTCAATAGATTGTACACAAATATTAGTACTTCAAACCTCATTGAATTAGTAGCAATTATTGGTCCTATCTTTTCCATTATGGTTGCATAATGCAATAAGAAGTGAAACTTTGGTTTTAAATGTCCTTTGGATAGTTCAATAAATAAAGTGTTGTGCCTATAAATAAGGTCTCTTAAATAATGAAATGCGTTGGAATGGAATATCTTTCTGTGCACTAGGAAGACAATTTCCCTTAAAAGTCTAACTAATTCCCACTCTTTTGAAAATAATGGTTTGAGGTCACCGATTATTAAAGTTAGGTGGGTTACAATTACCTTCATCTCAGATGCTGATAGTTTAAATTTTTTTTTTTTTGAGACAATCAGTATTAAATAGAGGAGGTTTTTGAGTGGCAGGCCCAAAATTGTATACTGCAAACCTGTTGTTTAATTGTTCAATCGTGAAACAATGTTTTTCCAAAACAAAAATTTTAAGGATTAAAGAAGGTCGTTGTGGCAAACCCCCTCCAGTAGATAGTGCATACAATCAACGCTCAAATTTTGAACCACATGAAAATTAATTAAAGTATGCCATACAGAATTTTCTTTAATACCAGTCAATTGAGTATCGTTTAAAATGACATCGCAATTATAATTGTTAATATTCCGCAAAGTCGTTAATTCCTCTTTACATAGATATTTCATTACTTCGATCTTGCATTTACAAAATCTACAATAATACAAAGAGTTAAATGATTCTGTAAAGCCCAGCACAGAATTAACTCCTAAATTGTCCCCTATAATAACACACGGAAATAATTTGATTATATATTGGTTAACTTTAATCCCTTCGCTCTTTAGAAAATTCAGCTGCCTTATAAGGGGATAAACAATTTGATTATTGCCGAATTTTTTTCTATCTTCTGTAAAAAACAACATAGCTAAAAAAATTGATTGCAATTTAGAAGATAAATGATCCGGAATATTTAGTATTTTTAGATATACTGCCCCAATTTTCTCAATGCCACTGTGGGAACCTAATGGATTCAGGCATTTAAAATCGTCAAAATAAATTGCAATTGGAACGACTAACAGATTATCTTGTTTATTTGGATTAATTTTTTTAACTTTTTCTTTGAAAAATGTGGTTTGTATGATATTGGAAATAGTTGTTTCGAGTTTCTCAGTTTTACTAGTTTAGTCTAAAATTAAATTGAATATAGATGTTTGAGAAAACAAAATCGTATAAAGCTGCCTAACATTAACAATAAGTGAATAATAATCATACTGAATATTTTCAATTATATTTAAATTGGAATAATTCTGACTCCGCACCGAGTTTTATATTTTCAAATTCTACCAAAATTTTCATTTTTCGTAATTGCCTCATAATTAGAAATTCAGATTTAAGGTAATCAGGACTAATAAGTGATTTTAAAATTAATGATAGTTCTTCTAAATTTCTAATAGTTTGATTTTGATTAGTATTACTAATTATGTTTAAAGCCGTTCCAACATGTTTTCATAAAAGGAAAAAATGTTTTTAAATATATTTAAAGCAGTTGTTCTAGGTACTCGATCATCACTAATGGTTTGCAAAATTGCTTTCAATAAAGAAAACCGCATCTGATCAGCTATTGTAGATTGTGATTCCTGCAAAAAATTTTGGCTCGTCGTTTCGCTATCGGATTACTATCTGATTCTTCTTGTCTTTTTGAACTACTACCATCTAGCATTTCTGATATTTCTACTGAAACTTTCTCTTTCATTATTAAGTGGTCTCTATAAATATGATTCAAGTGTTTATTGATATCCGAATAAACACGTTAATAGTTTAAATTTTCACAATGAAACCGATTCAAAAGTGTGTGATCAGTTTTGAAATGGTCGCCATATGTTTTTAAAGAAACAAAACATTTTTAACAAACAAAACACTTAGGAACTATTGCTGTCGTATTTCGTTTTTACACAGAATACATATTGTTGAATGTAGTTCCGTACAGTTAGGCTCTCCGGTGGATATGATATGTTGAGCGCCAAGTACAAAAGCATACAGTTTAGCACTGCTTCATGTGGATTGTCGAAGTAATACTTTTTATCAATTAACGTTACATAAGCCGTCAAATGATTAAAATCACCAACAAAAACTACCCGTGGTTGATCGCCGCAACTTGACTTAATTAATGCTCATTCATAATTGTCAGCCTTTTCTAATGTCTATAAGGAATAAAATAATTTATGAAGAATTAGCATTAAAAAATATAACTAATTAGCAGTTTTAAGATCAAAGTTTACTTACATCGAATTGAATAACAAATTTCTCCTGAAGTTCGATATTCGATGCTTTAGTTCCTCTTTTTCCAGATTGGCGTTTGGTCGACGGGAACAAATAGCTGCTGATTTTTTGGTTTCTAATTAGCATAAAAATTAAATTAGTAAGCAGATATCTACAAATAAACTTGCGCAAACTTACTTTCGTCACAATCTTTTGTTGATTCAATTATAGATTTCACAAATTTATCTCGTAATAATAATCCCTCTGTTAAAACATTTAAGTAGAGTTGTTCCCAGATATCTCCATTTTGGAAATCGCTGTGTAGTGACTTTACGTCTGCAAGACACTATAAATAAACAATAAAATTAGTTTTCTGATTAATTGTTAACTATTTAATTGTTTTAACTTACCAAATCAAAAAGTATAGTATCGTTTAATTTAAAAACAGGAAATAATAGAAGATAATTATTCGTAGATATCCTTTTATCATTAAGGATTGCTTGTCGTAACTTTAGGCAACGTGTCCAGTTTTCTTTTAATACACTAGTCGGTTCAGTATTGTTTTTGACAAAATCAAAATCAATTGATGCGTCTATATCTGAAATGACATAAATTTTGTAATTATTAAATGTTCTAAGGACCTTGCACAATGTAAATTTCTGCCACATGCTAAAACAAACTGAATAGAATGAAAAGTTATTTTAAATAAATGGAAAATATACGTACCATTAACTGGAAGTACCGAGCTTGTAGAAATCTTTTGTGAATACGCCCTTCGTTTTATCACACCAAATAACCTTAAGAGTTTGGTCAAAATTATGTTGTTTTACCTTAGCTGTTACTAGTTTACTTAAACTAGTTTGTTTCTCAAACTCATTCGCCCCAAGACAAGATAGTGTTCGAAACGGTACTGTAGTATTAACAAATTCATTTATATCGATTATAGTGTCATTTGGTCCTGCCGAAGTTGATGGTTCTATCGTGTAGCTCTGAACTATCGGATTGTATTCAGGATCTGATATGGTAAAAGTTTTCTCTAAATTTACTTTCATCTACTGACACATGCAGTAAGTCAAATGAATATACAACTAGATTTTTATTATTTCAATAATTTCCTAAATGTTTAACACATGCAAACCATATTATATACTTTAATAAATTAAAACAACCTGCTTCGTCATCAATAGCTCCTAAGGACCATCCAGGACATGAGTGATATTGATTAACATAGCTAACCAAAATATCTTCAGGAATTATACACGACGTCTTATTGTCATACAGTTTAATTTTATTATTTATTTTATAAACGCGTTTTACTATAAATGGCATAAGGAAAAAATAAAATTAAGATATGTATATAATTAAATGAAGCGTTTTCTTCGTAAAAAAAAAATGAGTACCGGCTTCGTAATAATCCTCCGCTGACAAATTTTCAAATTTTGGAGTGACAGCGACAATATTAGTTAGTTCGTTATAAAAAACATTTACAAACACGGCCATTCTACATAATATAAATTAAATTTATAATAAACATATTTAAATGAATAATACCAGCTATAGTTAGAAAATTGTATTGTCTAGTTGCGTGTTTTAATATTCGTGTCAGTTCTAAATATTGTTAAAATTTTGTATTAGATAAGTAAACTTAATATCTTACACTTTTATTAAAAAAAATCCTCTAAAATTTCGAGGCTAACGGTTTCGGTAACTCTCACGGGCACGCGGGAGGTCACTGCGCTCCCCCCCCCCCTTAGCCCTCCGAGGGGCTCTTTATTTAAACTTCAGGGGACGTAGGACCCGACATAGGCAAACATGTCGCACTGCGTGCCGCACGTTGGAGCGGATTATAGTTAGCCTTTATCAAAGTTAAATTAGGGGTTGGCCACTCCACGTTGGGCTCCAAAAATCGATAAATTGAATTTTATCCATTTTTATACACACATTTACCGGTCTTCTCACATTTACCGTAACATATATACTTAATTATAAGCTAATTAAATTAAAATAATTTGTATCGTGATCTACATTAAACACTGGAATACTTAAAAAAAATTAATCACTTGTAATCCTGAATTATTCTTAATTAATCCCATAATACACTATCATATTACTATGTCGTATCAGATATTAGCGTCATGAAACTATGTTAAAATAACGCGGTAACAAAAAAATATTGTAAACTATCCAGATACACTATCATATTCACATGTAAATATATTGGAATAACATATTTCTACGACATAGAAATTGAATAATATAATATCGGCATTAATGTAATTTTTAATTTATGTTAAGAAATGTAAATACAAAACCTAAACTGTAACTATTATAAACAGCACTACAATTTTTAATTTCACTTTAAAATAAAATTCACAAGAAACACTAAAGTACATATACTTACTTTGGACGGTACACTTTTGTGACAGTACTAGTCACATTAATTTAGAAATCTAAAATCAACAAGATTAAAATGGCACTGTGCACTAATTCAATTTTTTTAATTTATAGTAAGGGTAAAGCAAACGAAAAAATATTGCAACCAACAAATTTCCTTTGTTGTAAACAAATAATTTGTATATCGGTTGGGACAAACAATATACAATTGACAGCAATAATAATATGTGATCGTAATTAAAGAAACATATTTATTTTTGGTTCAAATAATATAGTATATTTGTAGGAACAATATCTAAGGACAGTTGTTGCAACTAAGAACTTTTACCCCTAGTGCACAAACAATTTAAATTTGATTAAGTTTTACTTCAAACATATTTCGTTTGTTAAAATAGATATTCTATAGTTAAAACAGATTTTTATTTGTGATGAATGAATTATGTTTAAGCCAAAAATGATATATTGTGACAAACGAATTCTGTTTAATACAACCGTCAGCCAACGAATTAATTTTCTCAGTGATGCCTTAAATAGCTCATACTATAAGCTATCGATATGATAATGTCAAATTAATGGCTAGTGGGGAACACTATGAATTAACCAGCTCTGAAGTGCCAAAATAGTCAAAATTCACATGATTTTGGTAACAATGTTGTTTAATTAATTTTGTCAGGGCGATCCTAGAGTTTTCCGACATATCACATCATGTGTCTTAAATAGCTCATACTATAAGCTATCGATATGATAATGTCAAATTAATGGTTATTGGGGGAACACTATGAATTGACCAGTGCCAAAATAGTCAAAATTCACACGTGTTTTGGTAAAAATGTTGTTTAATTAATTTTGTCAGGGCGATCCTAGAGTTTTCCGACATATCACAGCATATGCCTTAAATAGCTCATACTATAACCTATCGATATGATAATGTAAAATTAATGGTTAGTGGGGAACACTATGAATTGACCAGCTCTGAAGTGCCAAAATAGTCAAAATTCACACGTGTTTTGGTGAAAATGTAATTTAATTAATACACTTTCTTCAATATTATCTTTGACAAATTTTGTCAGAAACTTCACACCGATATCACTCGTCAATTCTTTGCCGAGATATAACTAAAAATACAAAATACAACAAAAAAAGACGGCCAAAACCTCGCTCACATTTCATTTCACACATTACCACATTGCAGCCACGAGAACCATGCATTGTTTTTCTGAATCTTTAATTTTTCCTCTATCTAACCTTATCTGCATCATCGGGTGACACATTCCGTGACACTAAAAGCGTGAAATATTAAAGCCGAAAATTTTTGTACGGCGAAATTTATTCACTTTCAATAAAAATTAAATCCGCGACATTTAATTTTGGTAAAAATGAATTAATTTTGCACGGATTTAAATCAGTTTTTAAAAATTAAATGTCCTGGCTTTGATTAATATTGAAGAAGAATTAAATTGGGGCTGAATAAATTCGGCGAAATTAATTCATTCATTTTAAATATGAATTTGTTCTGCAACAAAAATTAGATGGTTCAATTATCAACCGCCCCGGTTGACACATTGGAGTCAAAGGTAGGAATGACTTATATTTTCGTGATCGGTCGCTTGTACGTCCCTTTGGATGTTTTTACGGTAAGGACTCGAATAAGGTTGTCCTCGCTAGGATGAAGTTGTTCCACTCGTCCTAGCGGCCACTGTCCGGCAAGTAAATTTTCACTTCGCAGCAAAACAATATCGCCAATCTTGATGTCGCTGCCTTTGCGCTGCCATTTGGTAAGGCGGTTGAGCGTGGTTAGGTACTCATTGTACCAACGATCCCAAAAATGCTGATATAGTTGCTGCATTAATTGCCATCGTGAAAGTCGGGATATTTTGAGACTTCGAAGATCAGGTTCAGGCTGAATATTAAGCGGTTGTCCAATTAGAAGATGTCCAATGGTTAGGGGGTTCATATCATCATCTGCTAATTTACAGAGAGGCCTGGAATTTAGTGTCGCCTCAATTTGCGTCAACAGGGTGTACAACTCTTCATAGGTTGGTTTTACGCCGAGGAGCACACGTTGCAAGTGAAACTTTGTTAATTTCACCACGGCTTCGCACAATCCGTTAAAATGAGGAGCTGATGGTGGGACAAAATGCCAATTTGTTCCTTGTGTTGCTGCCCAATTTTCGATAGTCTCGGCAAACTTCTTGTCCTTGATGCTGTCGTGAAGAATTTTGAGCTCCTTGGCGGCTCCAACGAAATTCATCCCGTTGTCGCTATAAATATCGCTACAAATTCCGCGACGGTTTTGGAACCTTTTTAATGTTGCCAGGAACCTTTCTGCGGATAGATCGGTGACGAGTTCCAAATGCACCGCTTTTGATGCCATGCATGTGAAAACTGCCAGGTAGGCCTTGTATGTAGCGGCTTTTCGTTTGCGTTCGGTTCGTAGAATATAAGGTCCCGCATAATCGACGCTAGCTTGCAGGAACGGTCGGATTAGGTTTACTCTCGACTGGGGTAGTTGACCCATTAGCTGCGATAAGGTGTTATTCTTCAATCGCCAGCACGTGATGCATTTGTTGGTAATTTTCTTCGCAAGATCCTTACATCGAAGTATTGCAAATTTCTGACGTACAATGGCTGCAAGTAGTGACGGCCCAGCATACATGTGTGTATTGTGAGCCTCATGCACGATCATCTCCGAAATTTTGTGATTGTTTGGCAAGATGACTGGGTACTTTGCATCGTATGGAATTTCTGCCTTTTGGAGTTTGCCACCAACTCGCAGGATGCCATCATTATCTATCAATGGATTGAAAGAAATTAGTTTGCTTTTATGTGATAATGGTTTTGTCTGTGTCAGTGAGCGTAGTTCGTCTTTGTAATTCTCATGTTGAGCAACCTTAATTATTAAGGTTTCCGCAACCGAGAGTTCCTTATAGGTTAAAGAACTCGACTTGGTGTTTTCGAGGTTGCGAAAATTGTATGCAGCTCTTACAACCCATGCCAGGATTCGTTTTGATTTGTAGAAGCTGAAATGGTTGTTAATTATGCGATGAACCTCATTTTTTATTGGTAGTTGTTTAGCTTTAAGAACGTTTGATGTTTCCGGAACTGTTAAAATAAGCATGTTTTCTTCTCGATTTTCTAACGGTACGTGCATGGGATGATTTTTAAGCCAACTTGGCCCCTGCCACCATAAATCATGTGTTAAGAGCTCTGAAGGTGATATGCCTCTTGAGGCGCAGTCGGCCGGGTTTTGTTTACCTGGTACTTGTTGCCACTGAGTAGTATTGGTAGTACGCAGAATTTGACCGATTATGTTACTGACAACAACTTCTTGATTAACTGGTGGTGAGGATAACCGGCTTATGACAATTGACGAATCGGTGAAAAGATGAATGGGAGATGATTTTTCCAGATCCAATGAATCCAGCACTGTTTTCAATAAATTAGTGAGTAGAACCGCTGCGCATAATTCTAGTCGTGGTATCGTCTGACGCTTCGTGACAGATAATGGTGCAACTTTAGTCTTAGCGGCTATCAAATTAGTTAGGATATTTCCATCTTCCTGCAATGTTCTCGAATATATCACTGCAACATATGCTGCTTGGGAGGCGTCTGCGAAACCGATAAGCTCAATATTTTTCGAAGAGTACAACCATCTCGGAATTTCAAGTGATTCCAGTATCTTTAGATTATCTCTAACCTTAAACCATTCGCTGCTTATCTCAAGAGGTAACTCGTCATCCCAATCTATTTTTAACTGCCAGAGCGATTGGTAAAGAATTTTGATGACAATTATAACGGGTGATAGCCAACCCATAGGGTCGAATATCCTCGAGGCTTCAGACAACAAGATACGTTTTGTGGGTTTTTTCTTGGGTGATAAATTAACCATAAAGGAAAATGCATCTTTCATTGGCAAAAATCGTATGCCCAGAACAGAAATGGTTTTTGTGCCCTCGTTTTAATTCTCTTGGAGTAATCTCTTGGTCTTCCACTGGAAACTGGGACAAAAGATCGACATGATTCGCAGCCCATTTTCTCAAGTGAAATCCGCCCGACTTAAGGATCTCGATTAATTATTTCTGTAGTCTTATCGTTTCTCCGGTTGTGTCTGCTCCAGACATAACATCGTCCATGTAGAAGTCATTTTTTATAATTTTGGCCGCTTCAGGGTATTTTTCAACGAAATCTTCAGCTGTCAGCTGAAGGGATTTTTGCGATGGGTAAGATGCAGATGCTGTGCCATAAGTGACGGTGAGGAGACGGTAGTGTCGCAGAGGTAAAGCGGGTTATTCTCTCCAAATAATTCGCTGAAATTCAGTATCAGATTTGCGCACCCATATTTGCCGAAACATCTTTTCGACATCGCCAGAGAAAACAAAACGATGCTTGCGAAATCTAAGCAAAATGTTGTGTGAGGAGTTTAGCGATTCTCCAGACTTTGATACCGCGGAGACGTCAAAAACAACGCGAAGCTTAGTCGTAGAGCTGGATTCCTTGACTACTCCGTGATGTGGCAAATAGAAAATTTCGGAATACGGTTTCTTAATCTCGTCCATCGGAATCAGCTCCATGTGCCCCAACTGTTCATATTCCCTCATAAATTGTACATACTGCTCGCGTAGGTTTTCATTTTTTTAAAAATCTCTGTTCAATAGAGCTGAATCGTTTCAGCCCTCGAGACAGAGATTCGCCTATTTTAGGTGCGTTGGGTTTTAATGGGAGAGCTACTGTAAACTTGCCGTCCTTTCCTCTAGCGTAATTTGACATGAAATTATCCAAGCATAATTCCTCATCTTTTGACAACATTGAAATTTGCGGAACATTCTCTATTTCTCAGAATTGTCTTAGAGTCCTATCAATATCTACTACTTCATTATGGTGAGAAGTCATAGTTGTGGAATTTCCGGCATTCGATAAGTCGGCTAGGTCTCTATAAATTCCTCCCACTATCCATCCTAACTTGGTGTGCTGAGCGGTAGGTAACTGTTCACTTTTATTCTTCTGACCTTCTGTTAGGAGGAGCAGGAATCGATCACAACCTACTAGGATGTCAATTTTATCCGGAAGATTGAAATAAGGGTCTGCCAATTGGAGATCACGGAGATATCGCAATTTCAAGAGTGGTATTGCCTTTGTTGGTAGATTTGACGTAATTTTGGGTAGGATATACGTTGTCAAATTCATGGTAAATTTATGGTCGGTTCTGGATCGTATTCGCATGGTTGTTACTCCCTTGGAGCAGCCAGCCTTTGCGCCGTTGAGCGTGTCGAAATTGAGCCGTTGCATTAGCTCTGTGTAATCCAAGGCGATGAATACAAGATTCGGTGGCAAAAGATCTAGTTGAAGCTGAGTCCAAAAGTGCACGGCAAGTTTGCCATGTACCAAACTTATCTTGGACTTTAACTAAAGCTGTTAAACTTACTTGTGTAAAGCAGCAGACACACTTGGTTTTGTAGGCAACAAATAGCAACAGGTTGCGTCAGCACTCTTGCCTGACGGTAAAGCTGATGATGCGTTGCTGGTAGTAACTATTGGTATTGGTATATATTTGGAGTTTGGGCCTTGGTAACCTAACGAGTGATGTTTTTTCCCACAATGGTGACATTTCTTTTTGGTACGACAATTAAAGACTGTATGAGAATCGCTAAAGCAATTGTAGCACCGATTTGAATCCCTAATATACTCTCTGCGTTTGTTTAGGTCCATTTGGATGAATTTAGGGCAATCACAGAGCTTATGCTCTTCACCTTCGCATAGAAAACACTTAGGGAGAGTTTGGACATGGAAAGCTTTGGCTGGAGATGGTTTTGACGCAGATTTTCTTGGTTCAATTCGAGAAGCTTGTGGTTTAAGTCCTTCCAAGGAGTCCATGCGTTTACTGAGGAATGTTAAAAATGTATCATATGACGGAAAATCAATTTCCGCGGTCTCTTGACGCCAAAGTTGACGAGTTACTTCGTCGAGTTTATTTTCAGCTATGTACAGCAACCAACAGTCCTTAAATACAGCATTTTTTCCAAGTGCCTTTAAGCCACGCATAACTTCGTCACATACATCGTGCATGCGACCAATTGTTTCGGAAGAAACAGACGTGATTGATGGCTGATCCAGGTACAGTCCGATGAAATCGTTAACAATATGTCATTTTTTGTCATAGCGCTTGACAACACGTTGAAATGCTTCATTGTATGACGCATCCTCAATTCTAAAATGGCGCAACAGTAGCTCTGCAGGTCCTCGTAGTTGTCCTTTTAAATATTGAAATTTTTGCGCGGGGGAGAGGCTCGTGTGGTATCGTGGACTGTAGAACGGAAAAGATCAAAAAACGAGTTCCACTCTCTTGGTTTGCCGCTGAACATTGGTAAATTTAACCGAGGAAGCTTGTAGTCTGCTGCTAAGTTCATTGAATTTGAGGTATTAAGAAAAGTATCATTTAGAGAAAACGTAGAATTATTTGTTGCGCTTGAAGCATGAATTTTTGAATAATCGACAAAATTTTATAATAGTCTTCATCAACCGTGTCCATGTCGGACTTAACGGTAGCATCAATCGCGAAAATTTGGTGTTCTAATTCAACGAATTCCTTATAATGCGCATTAAGCTTTTCAAGACGAGCTTTTAAATCATCGTAAGCCACTTGTTCAGTAACGGCTTTCGCGTATTTAACGAATTTAGTCACTTGGCCTTTTACTATGCCTCTTCGTCGAATTAAACCATCCATTTTCAAAGTTCGTAAGACGTACCGTTACACATAAAATTCGAAAATAAAATAAAAATATGTCCCGACAATCACCAAAAAAATCACAACATTTATATCACTCACAACACAATAATATGAATAGAAATATCACGCAATAATATTGGTAAGGATTTGCGTTATTAAATATTATGTGTTAAATATTGTTTAATGTCTCTTAATTAATTATATTTTTTTTTATAGAGATGTATTGATGCAAATTATTGTTAGTAAAAAATATATGAATGTGATACTTAAGGTTTTTGCGATGATCCGATAGCGGTACTGGATAACTGATTAAGTTCCGGAAGAATTTTTCCATGCGGTGAGGTTTCGGTACAACCTCGAGATATCCAACGATGGCCCCAAATATCTTCAATTAATCGGCAGCTTAATCCAATTCATCCGGCTCGAAGGACCAAATGTAGGTGCAGGAACAATCGCAAAACTAAATTATAACCTTGTATTGGGTTAACAATAAAAAACTTGGTTGGTTATATTTTACACAATATATTTTTTATCGATTAAATTCACTTGTTGACACTTGTTTTTTTTTAAGAGACAAATTTTGTACTGCTAATAATAATAAAAAGATACATAATCATAAAAAAAACGGGTGCTCATTCTATTTATTTTTAAAGCTACGACAAATCAATTGGTATAATAAAAATATTAATTTGTTATAGCCGCCAACAAATAGATGGTAGCACTTACATGAAAAAATATAAGATATTTAGTTTATACACATTTTTAGATGATGACATTTTGGCGCAGAATATAATTATTAACAAATAATAATAATGTTATTAGGGAAGGTAGACCTTTACTTGGGCCTGCCTCGAGATTATATAGGAAAAATTAGGAAGGTAGGGAATTATTACTGCGATTCTGTTGATTGTATCATTCGGAGATTTTGGGTTGTCATCGGTATCGGGTTCATTTGTCTGGTTCCAACAGGTATGATGTCGAAAGTGAAATGGATGTAACATCATTAAATAAACTTGAAATGTTAAACAACATGTTATGAAAAAATACTAAAAACTTGTTCAATTATATAAGATTGAAATAAAAATAAATTAAACAAATAACAGTTTTTTCTTTACGAAATTAATTCATTATTAAAAATGAATTAATGTCGCGGCGGATTTAATTCAGTTTTTAAAGAAATTGATGTAACGATTGATCTAAAGAAATCTATGTAGTAGTGTAGTAGCTTATTTGTTTGTGGTATAAATCTCGCGTAATGAACTCGCAGAACCTCTATAGACGTAGTAGTGTATAACCAGGTGATAAATAAAAGTACACAGTTAATTTCACTCTTCATACAAAATAATTATCTGGCTAAATTCCAGGAGAACCTAATATTGTAATTGGAAGAGACATAAATATATATATTGAACAAATTAGTGGATGTCTGCTCATTTCGTGCGTCATTGAATATTCCATTATTTATTATCCACATTATAAACTGTTAAGTGTAATAAAACGAGCATAAAATTTATGTAAAAATTATTATTATATTTATACATTGTCCTGTTTTATTTGAAAAATATTTTCTTATCAATCAATCGCACCTAATTTTCAATTTAAACAATAAACATTTATATTCGTGCCAACATTGTATAGTGTTATGAGAAAAACCTTCAATCGTATTTGAAATAAAATTGTGTACGTACATACATATAAAAAATTATAATCTCAGCATTAAAATCTATCAAATGAAATCAAATGGTATAGCTACATAAAAATAAAATAAAACACAAAATAATCATTGATTTATGTACATTAAAAATTACGTGTTTATTTATATTCAATAAATTGCTGAGATATAAAATCAAATGAAATAAAAATTCAATAAATTCACCATCCCTGAGATTATTTCTTACCGTTGCTGCTACTAGTATTTTTAAAAAGGCAAACAAAACATAATTTTTTTAATACATTTTATTTCCACGATCTTTGTTGTGCATTTATTACGTACGAACGTTTTTTTTTTTTTTTTTTTTTTGTATATCCGTTGGTAAATAGTTACAAAAATAATAAATTGGTAAATTCGTTGCCAATTTTAGTTTAAAAGTTCGAACTAATTTAGACGGCATGCAGCTAAATACGTATCGTCTTTCTGAATCAGACAACGAACATTCCCATGTTTTATTTTTCGTTCATAATTGTCTATGAATAATTTTGCAATTTGTAACGAAAATGTGTATATAATATCGAGGTGTTCTCCGACGGCGTCTTAAAGTTTGCCATTTATTTTTTTTCTTCCACAGTAATTTATAGAATATATACATTTTTTATAAATTACCAATTTAGTTTTATATAATATCTACCTTTTTCCGTTTCTCATATAAAAATGTACAAACATACACACTCAGCCACACACACACACACACATTTTGTACATATACATCCTAATTGAATTACATTAATTTTCAACTATGGAAATCTTAAATCCCGAACATGTTTCGAATATATATTTTGAATAATTAATTCGATGTTTTGTGTATAAGGAAGGAAAAGGCAATCAGGTCAGGAACATAACGAGAAACGAAACTACAAAAAGTTAAGATTTACCAAATATGCCCTAAAAATATAATTTTTGGTTCTTCGTTTTCGGTTTCGCCTTAATCTAATTAAGAAAATTAAAAATTATAAATTTTTTTTTACCTTTGTTCTTAGTAAATGAAGGTAAGAAAATTTACTTAAAATTCTAATTTCACACATAATAATAATTTAAATACACGTATCAAAATCACAACGCACTTACTTTTTATTCAGGTTGTTACTTTTATGTATTTTAATCCATTTTTTTTTTAAAGCTAATTAAATTTTATTTCTTAAAATTTTATCCTTTTTTAGTTTTGTATATGGTACCGATATATGTGTATCTCGAGTTATACATACACATGTATTATTTAAATATCTGGAAAGAATAGAATACATAATGTTTAATACAAATCTACTTACTCTTCATCCTTAATTTATTTTTTCTTGTTGTTTTATACATTTTTCCTGATCTCTTGAGAATATTTTCTTCTTCTTGCCGTTTTTGCTCGTTTAAGTTATTATACGAAAATTTATATTTTTTGTGTAAAAAATTCAACAACCAAAATAGGAAACTAACAAAAAAAAAATTAAGGATTTAAAAAAATTATTTAAAAGGATAATGAAGGAAACGAGGAAGACGAATGGAAAGATATTTTCCATATATGTGTGTGTTTTTGAATAATTGAATTTATGTGTACACATTGGTAATAACTTATGTTTGTAGTAAACCTCCCGTACATCAAGCAGGATTTTTGGGGATAGTGATAGTATTTGAATAAATCAAGGTTCTGTGATAAATTAAATGTTATTGAAACACGGCGAAAACATGCGGTGCCGTGATTTTTGGGGAGAACTATTTTAAGATCCCTGAGATTATAATATTTTGGGAATAAAATACGTATCGTCATTTTTCTTCCAGAGAATTTAAAATGATCCGGTATGTAAATTTTGAATTTTGAAATATGCCATTGGGTTTTTTCGATCTTGAAAAGATTTAACGTTAGGTTATACTCCTATAGCATCAATCAAAATTCGGAATTCCTAAATTTTAACTGCAGTTTAACTAAATTTTTTTGGTTTACATTATGGATCACTGCAGAACAACATTCCCTTAGTTTACCATTATTACTTCAAGAAATAAAATGGCGTTAGAGCGTCATTTCAAAGATATATCTACAGTGACTACAAAACAATGTGTAACAGGACCGTAAAGTCATGGTTTTTAAATAAACTGTTAGCAGAAATTGTTTTATCACGTTCAACTTACTCAGGGCGGTCGTTCAATTGCCGGCTCGAGCTCAGGGTTTGGGGTGGGATTTCTGAGAAGTTGAACGGATCTTGAGAGACCGCGTAGAAAGTGGAAAAAAAAATTAATAAAATTTAAAAAAATAAGAATATCAGCTAGTCACCATTTATCACTTACCGTGATTCCATCCCGCTTCTGGATCCCGGTATTAATTCATCGAATTTTCACTATTTCACCACAAAAAGAAGCACAAAAAAATCAAACGTGAAGAGAGTAATTAGCGAGAACAAAAAAAAAAAATAAACATAAGAAATAATAATAATAAAAACGAAGATCGAGAAATAATTAGTGAATTATTACAAATGTATTTATTTTTGAAATTAAATAAAAATAAAGGAAAATCTTAATAAAAATATAAATGCCCGTCACCAATTTAAATATTAAATAGTTTTAAAAAAACAGTTAGAAGAAAGAAAAGTAATAATAATAATAATAATAATGGAATATAATTAAATATCCGTTGCGGATCCGCTAGTAGAAATATCGGCTAATGATGCGACGCGTCGGGTCAAATTTTCTTCATTGATATAGAAGTGTTTTTTTTTTAATTAGTATTGTTATTAATAGCTTTATTAGGCCTGAATTAATTTTGAGTTGATTTATTATAATTTATATTTTTTTATTTATTTTTGGTTAATCACTTTTAATGTCTAAACATTTTTTTAGCATCAACACTGGACTAATCACACTAAGAGGAAATGACCTCCAAATTGTTCGGGATGACCACAATATTAAATTATTGATAAAGTTATTATAATTGAAATGTGTTGAAATATTAAATATATTTTATTGTTGGTATGCATCAAAGACTTTATTCTGCTCTGAGAATTTATGGCTTACATATACTTATTATTCACTTTAAAATCTACATTTAGTAATATTTAATTTTATTTATTGTTTTATTAGTTTAAGTAACATCATTGTCCATTGATCGAACCACAAGCACATTTTACATCACAAAACACAGACTTTGTCGACCATTTTTGTTCATAATATTTTAATGTTTTTAAAACTATGTTCACTTATGTTATCACTGATTTGATTAGTGAGATAATTAATATACATATTACTATGATTATCAATACATATTCAGTTTGAATACACTTATTATTAGAATTTTATGATTATCAACTTATTATTATTACCGTATTTAGAACAAATTTTTTTTTATATTAATAATTCTATATTACTGATCGCCAAGATCATATTTTTACGATCACTCACCATCAACTGACCAACAAAAAAAAAACAAAAAACATTTCCGGCATCTCCAACGACGATCAATACATTATTTTCCCCATCAATGTATACACAAACAATAAAAAATATTAGGATCAATTAAAAAAAAAATACAATTATAGTACAATACATCTCATTACGGTGAACATACCGCCTATACCAACCACAAATGCCTAATTTTAAGACACTAATATATTCCAGACGCCTTTAATTTAGTGAACATCTCTTCATGATGAAATTCAAACTTTATGGGACGATAATACATATTTTCGTTACATTCGTAACGGACGTACCCATCGATCCCTGAGGTCTCATAATGCTGGGCAATTATTTACTAGGCTTTTACGTCTTTAAAGTGGTATATTCCAAGAATATTATCCTGATCACCAATCACTTCACATGATACGTTTCCAATAAGTCGGGTAATTTTAGCTTTTAAGTATTTCGGCGCCAATTTGGCGGAATAAAATGCTGCTGCGTTACTTGGAGAAAAATTTCGGACGAAAACCCTTTGATCAATATGAAACTTAGGTAGCTGACTACGTAGATTGTATGGGGTATGAGCCTTATTTTGTGCTTTGCAAAAATTCGCACGAACCTTCTCGGATATTTGTAATAATTCGTCTGGCTTATTTTCGGCGAGCATATAGTTGCCTGTGTATGATTATACAGTACGAAGTAATTCATAAATGGACCCATACATTATTGGATGTTGCCCAAAGACTATGAAACGTTGAATATTATTTCGCATGTTTGGCCATAAGAAATACCGTTTGAGCAATTCCGAAGTTTTTTAAGTTCCTAAATGTGCCGATGTGGGAGGAGAATGTGCCGATTTGATTAAGTCTAATCGGAGAGGTTCTGCAATTATTAACTTCCATTCGGGAATATCTGGTTAGTTTTACAAAGCGAAGATTTTACCTGCTCAATTTGCTTCAGATTTGCGGGATTGTGAAAATGCTTCGATTGCAAGTCAATATGAATGGGATAGTCATTGCCATTTAGTAAAGCTTTATCTCGCATTGTCCTTCCGTCAAGCTTATCCATGAAAACACGAGACAACGCATCCGGTACACAATTTTGGGTTCCTTTTCGATACTCAATCTCGAAGTTAAAACCTTGCAATTTAAGGCTCCATCGCACTAGTCTACCGGTCATATCTTTTTGGGACTTCAAACATGTAAGACTAGCGTGATCGGTTATAACCGCTCAACTTATTAATGGCCAAAACTGCTGCTAAGCACTCTTATTCAGTCAAACTATAATGGCGTTGAGCCGAGTTTAGTTTATGCGACATGAATTCAATCAGTTTGTCTTCCCCTTCGTCAGTTTTCTGGAACACTACAGTCCCTACTCCAGTGGAACTAGCGCCACATTGGATAAAAAATCTCCTGTCGAAATCGGCCGTGTTCAACACTGGAGCAGTAGTAAGAGCAAATTTCAAATTTTCGAAAGCTTTTTGTGATTTTTCGGACCAAACGAATTTTTGGTTCTTTTTCAACCAATTGGTCAATGGCGTCGATAAAGTGGAGTATTGATCAATGAACCGCCTATACCAACCACAAATGCCTAAAAACTTTCTTATCTGATGTACCGTTTTTGGCACGGAGCACTCTGCAATGGCCCTCACCTTATCCGGATTGGGACGCAGAGTGCCCTCATCCACCACATGACTAAGATAATCGATTTCTCTCAGTAAAACGTAGTTTTTTCGACATTAATAGTGAGACTCGCTGCAGTTAACTGAGATGCTACATTTGTCAAAAGAGACAAGTGCTCATCGAAGGTCGAGGTTGTAATGAGCATATCCGAGATAAACGAAAACTCTGTGCGACGATTACTCTGTGCATCAATTGGCATAAAGTTTGTGGCGCATTGCTGAGACCAAATGGCATAACAGTAAAATGGTATAGCGGGCGTCCTGATACTGTAAAAGCAGTTTTTTCCATAGACTGAGAGTCTAGCGGAATTTGCCAGAACGCATCCTTTAGGTCGACACTGTACATTTACCGAGCCCTCTCTAGTCATCCTTCTTAGTAACGCTGTTAAGCTTACGTTCATCGAGGCATAACCGCACCTTCACATTAGATTTCCGAGCCATCAGAGAACACCAGGGACTGGTGCTTTCCTGAATTACGCCCAAGGACAACATACGGTCTAATTCATTATACATCTCGCTTTGCAGTGAAGGCGAAACGGTGAAGAAACGCAGCTTTATTGGAATGCATTTCCCGTGTCAATTACGTGTGTCATTAAAGAGGTTTTGCATAAGCCCAGTTTCTTTGAGCTAAGAAAGAGACCGACTACTTGTTTCAGAATAGCTGTTTATACTCAGGAAAAAAACATATAAAACAATAAGAATTCATATTGAATCAATGAGTTTTTACCATTAAAAGTGGTCAATGCGATTTCTCCTATTATTGCTTTAGTTGGAAAACTATTGAATTTATAGTACCTTCAGAATATGTTTTTCAATAGTTCATACCATTGAAAATTAATGAGATATCCCACTATTTTCAAAGAGTACCAGAACATATGTGTACTCCTGAAACTACTATTTTTCCCATTAAGGTATATTTGATTAATACTATTAATTCAATGTGGCCTGTTTATTAATTTAATTATGCAAACTATTATTTTAATTTTTACGTAATATTAAAGCAATAATTCATGCCATGGAAAATTAATGAGACATCCCCATTATTTTCGTAGGTTACCATCAGAACAATACTATTGAATGTATTATTTTTCCTATTAATTTAATATGATGTGATGCTATGTGACTATTGTTTTAATAATTAATTTAATTTTATAAGATTAACAATAGTTAATTAGTTAAACTTTATACTTATATTTTTAATATACAATCCTCGATCCCGGTTTCAACTAAATCCATAGAGATAAGTAAATAATAAAAAGTCATCTCTTATAATATATTACGATGCTTAAGTTGTACTAAATTTTCTAAAATTGTTTTGGAAAATTACTTTCCAATATCCAGAGCCTCATGCTATACCTCTAAGAATCACAAAAAAAATCTAGGCGGCCCCATTCTCCTTTGATTTTGAAATTATGACCTCCTTCAAGGTCAATCTAATATATAATTCTAACAATCTAATATATAATTATAAAACCCAATTCATTCACTGATTCTGGAACGCTTTTCTTATATTTCCAATTTACATCTCCAAATTTTGTAACTCAGTAGCCTAAGTGATATAGGTGTTGACGATTTGACAATGACATTGGATATGTCCGAACTGTGAATTTAAATGCACATTTTTGAAAATGCGCATTTTTGCATAAAATTAAATTTCTCTATAATCATTAAATTAATTGAATTTCTGCAACTCTGAATTGATAAATCGATAATTATGATTAATTTAAATATAAATTGACATCAAACAACATGTTAAAAATGCACATAAAAACTACATCGCATGTAGTTTTTTGAAATGTGTCTTCGCTAAATGCACATTTTCCATTTCAGACGCACCCTTTGCGTACACATTTTTGAAAATGCGCGTTTTTGGATTATATTAAATTTCATTAAAATCATTAAATTAATTAAAATTGAACAAAATCAAATTAAAAATCGATAAATATTGTTAATTAAAATATAAATTGACATCAAACAGATATATTAATAATGCACATAAAAACTACATCGCTTGTATTTTTTTAAATGTGTCTTCGCTAACACGAACATATGCACATTTTCCATTTCGGACGCACCCAAAGTTTTTTTACAGAAAACGTTTCGGGTTCGATACTCATTAAAGTCCGTATTAATTTTAATAATATTCTTTTTTCATAACGGCATTTTATTGGTTTAATACGAATTGAAAAACCTAAAATTTTGTATTGTAAAACAATGAGTATGTAATAAATTTTGTAAAACTGGTAATCAGCATTTAGGCTGATACAGCAGATTATTTTATTCGATGACAAAAGGACGTTTTGCATTATTTATTTATTTTTTATTTTTATTTTATAACGGCATTTCAATGCATCATAAGGAATTGAAAAATATAAAATTTTGTATCCTAAAGCTTTAAGATGGCAGCATTAGACAATTAGGATTTTTCTACATTTTTTTTTTCTATCGAAACCATAAAGTAAACCAAAGCAACCAACACGAATGAAACTGACAATTAGACATAATTTCGTTGAGTTATTTACATGCTTGAAGATTTCTCTGAAGTGATTGCAATATACATATAATAATAACAATAAACTTAAGGAAACCCCGGACTCTGTTGGTCAGGCTGTAACGCACCAAAATAACAATGACAATTAAATATGATTTCTTTTATGATTTGGATTTCAGTGGTATATACCGCACTGGACTAGCACTACAAAAGTCTTTTGTTCGATTCTCCTTAAAGTTTTCCTTTCCAATTTTTAAGTTTTTTTAACGTTTTATTATTATTTTTTTATTATTTATGTACTAACCAAATATTTTACTTTAATTAAATATTGCTCTTTATAGTTACTACAGTAATTACACAAAAAAATAGAAGGTAAACTTTTAAGATTCTCCTAAATAAACAATATGCAACTACTATTACAAATTATTTAAAAATTCTTATATTGTCAGTTGTAGTAAGACATGAACATTTTTGGGCAAAACATTTGTCTGAGGTTCGACTCTGCCCAACTCATGTTAGTTTTGTTTATCCGTTTTTTTTTTTTTTTTTTTTTAAATAAAAACCCAGGCTCTGCCTTTTTGTCGGTCTGTAAGGTTTTGTGTGATGCCCCAACACATGTAACATCATTCTTAAAACCCCTTATTCTTTGCTTTAAGGTTTATTAAGGTACAAGCTGAGAAATACCGATAAAAAATATCAAAAAAAATATCAATTAGATAAGATATCAATCAAAACATTACATAACTATAGTTGTTCTTAAAATTGTATCCGTCCTACGACCGGCTGTACCCCCTAGTAATAAATAAGATTTTATAAAATTTTAAATATTTGACTTTATTAAAATTCAAATTTTTTTTTTACTAAATTCTTTTTAAATTCATATAGCTAATATGTGTAAATTAAAATAGTTTCTTACGAAATGCTTTCTTTCCATTATTAGGTAAATGTAAATATATAGAAAGACCATCAAACTCTGTAATATCTTTTAGAAATGATTTTCCCCCTAAAGAATAATTGTGTTATGCAATGTGCAGCCTTAAGTTCTATCACGTTCTGATGAATATTTTGAAAAGTCTTTTAACAATTAAATCTTCCTCAAAAAATGTTTGGTTCAAAAAAATGTTCAATGTAGTTAAAAAAATGTTTTCCTTCGATGGGGCAGGTAAAATTCATAACGTGAAATAATTTAAATGTTGTAACTAAACATTTTAAAAAATTGGTAAATTTTATTTAATATTCTATTTTAATAGGTAAAAATGTTCCTAATGAAGTCAATTCCGGTCGTACAACAATAATAATGGGTTGAAACGTCATACCTCGGTGATACATTTTTTGTTTAATTTCTCCAGTTTCTCTTCGTATTCACTGACACTTATGTATACAGTGCAGTATTGTTGATTCCTGATAGTCAGTCATGCTTGTCCTCCACTTTTGTTTTATCTTGTTGTTTGATGAATTTGATATTATTGCAGTCTTGAGAGTCGAAATAAGTAATAATTACTAAAGGCGCAATGCTGGATTAATAAAAAATCAGTTGAAACCAGAGCTGTAAATTTTCAAGTATTTGATAATTATGCTCATTATGCTCATACTAGTATATTATAAAAAACAAGATCACATTTTCAAGAATACTGGGGATTTACAGACCAATACTCTTATGTACCAGTACTTTTGAAGTTCAACTCCTTAAGTACCAATACTTTTACTCTGCGAGTAATACCATACTTCAAAAGCACTCTAAAACTTCATTACACAAAAAGTAAAAAGTACTTTTACTTGAAAAGCGCAGGTTAAGTATTTCAGTAATAATATTGTTACGTTTTTGCCTTGTCAATCAAGGTTCGCATCACTGGATTGTGAATAATACAAAACAAATTAATTTATCACCACCGAATTTATTTAGTTAACACAAGAATTATTACAACCCAGTTTGTTAACAAAAATTCACCAAATTATATAAATTATTCTCAAATTTTACTATTCACTTATAATGTTTATTTCCACTAAAACACTTTTTAAATCACTTTTTAATTCCTTTTTAATCTTCACACTATCACTTACGAAATACTACTAATAATCTTACAAGTTTACACTATCGCGTTCCAAATTCGAATAATCCAATTCGATCTTGTTCGCCTTTTTATATACACAAACCAAACTTCTCGAAAGTTCATGACTTTTCTAGTTAGAATAGTGTAGAAACATTTAGAACTGTTTTATCATGGAAAATTCCATTTAGTACAGTAAAAAATTTAGCTATTAGTTTAACTTATTCTATCACACGCTAGGTATCACCGTCACAATATATTATTGTGACGGTGACACCTAGTGTGTAATAGAATAAGTAAAACTAATAGCTCAATGTTTAATGTACTAAATGGAATTTTCCATGATAAAAATTGTTACGTAATGTTTCTACGCTATTCCAACTGGAAAAGTCGTGAACTTTCGAGAAGCTTGGTTTGTGTATATAAAAAGGCGAACAAGATCGAATTGGATCATTAGTATTTGGAACGCGATAGTGTAAACTTGTAAGATTATTAGTAATATTTGGTACGCGATAGTATAAAGATTAAAAAGGAATTAAAAAGTGATTTAAAAAGTGTTTTTGTGCGAAATAAAAAGTAAAAGTGATTAGTAAAATTTGAGAATAATTTATATAAAGTGATTTTGTGAATTTTGATTGATAAACTGTGTTGTAATAAATTTTGTGAAATAAATAAATTCGTTGGTAATAAATTGAATTGAGTTTGTATTATTCACAATCCAGTGATACGAACCTTGATTGACAAGGCAAAAACGTAACAATTTGGTGACAGCGGTGGGATTGTGAATAAAAAGATAAAGAAAATGATTCTCAACGAATTAAAAGTTCCAGAATTAAAAAGAGAACTAGAGAAACGGGGTTTGGTTACTGATGGTACTAAAGCAGCTTTACAAGCGCGACTACGTGATGCCATGGAGAAAGAAGGGCTGGACGCGGAACATCATGATTTTGGAGAGAAAGTAACGGATGCGGCAACCGTAGAGCAGAAGGCAGAAGATAAACAACCGTTGGTCGAAAAGACACAAGAACATTCTGGAAGTTTCGATTTGTCGCAGTTAATAGCTGCTATGAACCAGATGACGGGACAGATGAGTCTAATGAAACAACAAAACGAACGACAGCTAGGAGAAATTAAAAGCCAAATTACTGATGGTCATAAGAGAATGGACGAGAAACTTCTCGAATTATCTGCTAACATACACGGCGAAGTAGAGAAGCTGCAAATGGAGATTCAACAGGTTGACCAAAAACTGCAAAAGGAAGTTCAACTTGTCAAAACGGAGGTTCAGCAGGTTGAAGAAAAATGCCAACGGCTCGAGAAAGAACTAACTGATATCAAGGCAAGTGGAACAACAACACAAGTGGTACAAACCGTCCAATCAATCAAGATAAAGCCACCAACATTCGACGGAACAACATCTTTCGTCATTTTCAAATTTCAATTTGAGACGGCAGCCAATCAAAATCATTGGAACGACGAACATCGTGTCGCGGCATTAATAGTGGCCCTCAAAGGCGAAGCAGCAGAGGCTTTACAAACCATCCCGGAACAAGAGCGCAGCAGCTATCTCGAAATTATGAAGGCGCTGGATCGGAAGTACGGCAGTGATCACAAGCGGGAAATCTATCGAATGGAATTGAAAAGCCGCTACCAAAAGGGAGGAGAATCACTTCAGGAATTTTCATCGGCAATCGAGCGACTAGTACATCTAGCACATACCAGTACGTCGGCTGATTATATGGAAAGGCTAAAAATTGACGCATTCATTGACGGCATTCGAGATCCAGAGACACGCAGGGCGGTGATGTTGTCACCTAAAGCAACCTTTGCGGAAACCATCGCTTGTGCGTTAACAAATGAAACTGCACAAGCCATCACCAAACCGTCAATGAAAATACGCCGAGTAGAAATCGATACAAGCATAAACAACGAGCGGTCAACACCAAGATACCGAGATGGAAGCGGCAAAATCAAATGTTGGGCATGTGATAAGGTCGGTCACATCTCTCGCGACTGCTGGGAATTAAGAAGAAAAAGGGGAAGATCACCATCTCCTATGCAGCGACGACCAAGCGGGGAGCAGGCGTTGGCTAGGCAAGAAGGCCAAATGACGGCGGAGCCGTTAAACTACAACGAGTCAGCTTAAAGGGGCAGAAGCTGACTCCCACAACCGATTGCCCCATAACCTCCATCCGCGTTTCGAAAGTAGCAAGAGGCGGTGACAGCTTAACAATCAAAGGCGACATTGATGGCACGGATTGCATCATCACTCTGGATACGGGAGCAAATCGCACGATTGTCCGTAAAGATCTGATCGATGGAGGTGTACAACCAGCTAATGGATTGAAGTTACAAACAGCAACTGGAGATAGTTCAATAATAAAAGGCAAAAAGATCGTGAAAATAAAAATCGGGAGAACTCTTTTCCAACACGAAGTGCTGATTGCAGATATTGTGGATGAAGTCATAATGGGGATGGACTTCATGAGGGCAAATGGCTTCGTGGTGGATGTTGGACGAGGAGTTTTAAGTTACGATAACATCGAGTTGCCACTTCAATCTAGCAGTGCCGGAGCAACTATCAGGCGAATTATTATTGATCATCGGGAGAAGCTGCCACCGAATTCGGAGACGATCCTATGGGGAAAATTGGAGGGAGGTTCTGGGTCACCCAGGTTGTGGGTTGTGGAAGCTAACGAAGAGGAGAACGGAGCCAAGGAAATTATAATCGGGAAAGCCCTAGTTAAACCAGACAACGACTATAGAGTACCAATTAGGACTCTAAATCTCTCGGATAAGACGAAAACCATCAAGAAAGGGACAGTCATCGGAAAATGTAACGAGGTTTCAACTATAGTAAAGTGTGAACAGAGAAGTCCGGTTGAAAAAGCCGACATACAAGAGCAGAAAGAAATGGTAGAACAACTCATGCAGAAATGGACCGAAGATCTTACTGAGGCACAGAAAGATTCTGCACATCAACTACTCAAACAGTACACGTCCATATTCTGCAGTACATCGGATAATAACGGAAGGACCTCAATGGTAAAGCATCGAATTGATACGGGAACGGAGATGCCGATTCGTCAACCACCCAGGAGGCTACCTTTGGCAAAACAAGAAGAAGTCAATCGAATGGTAACTGATATGCAGGCAGCAGGAGTAATCGAACCATCTAACAGCCCATGGAGTTCACCGGTAGTATTGGTCGAGAAGAAGGACGGTAGCATGAGATTTTGCGTTGATTACCGAAAACTCAATGCTGTGACGAAAAAAGATAGCTACCCACTGCCAAGGATCGATGACACGTTAGACACATTATCGGGTGCTCAAATATTTTCGACATTAGATTTACAAAGCGGCTATTGGCAGGTGGAAGTCCATGAGGAAGATCGCGAGAAAACAGCGTTCAGTGTGGGTAACGGACTTTGGCAATTTAATGTTATGCCGTTCGGATTATGTAATGCCCCTGCGACTTTTGAACGATTAATGGAGCGCGTGTTAAAGGGATTACATTGGAAGACTTGCCTAATATATCTGGACGACATCATCGTTATGGGGAAGGATTTTGACGAGCATCTAAAGAACTTGGCGGAAGTTTTGGATCGGATACAGGCTGCCGGATTGAAGTTAAGTCCAAAGAAGTGTAAGCTGTTCAGAATTGAAGTCAAATATTTGGGTCATCTCGTAACGATTAATGGAATTCACACCGACGAAGAAAAGATCGCAGCGGTTAAGAACTGGCCAAGACCTAAAAATTTACACGAATTACGAAGCTTTCTCGGATTGTGCACCTATTATAGACGCTTCGTGCCAGGATTCGCCAACATCGCCAAGAGTTTACACGAGTTGACCAGGAAGAACAAGGCATTCGAATGGAAGAATGATCAGGAAGAAGCATTCGTGGAACTAAGGAGACGGTTGTGTGTCGCGCCAATCCTCGCGTACCCTATACCCAACGTGAAATTTATTTTAGACACCGATGCAAGTAATGACGGTATAGGAGGTGTGTTATCACAGAAAATTAATGGTCAAGAAAGAGTTATTGCGTACTTCTCCAAAACATTAACAAAACCGGAGCGTAATTACTGCGTGACACGGAAAGAATTGTTGGCTATAGTGGAGTGTGTCAAGCATTTCCATAAATATCTTTATGGCCAAAAATTCCATTTACGGACAGATCACGGCGCTTTACGGTGGCTGTTACAATTTAAGAATCCAGAGGGACAAGTAGCACGCTGGATCGAACGTCTTCAAAGCTACGATTTCCAAATTGAACATCGGAAGGGAAGTGCACACAGAAATGCCGACGCATTATCAAGACGGCCGTGTCCAGTAGAATGTAAACATTGTGGCCATGTTGAAGCAAAGGAAGGCATCATCGACGTTAGGCTTACGCAAGTGCTGCCTGATGAGGAGTGGACCGACGAAATGGTTAGGAAAGAGCAATTGGATGATACGGATTTATCAGTTATAATGGAATGGAAGGAAAAGGAACACCGGCCAACTTGGAGCGAAATCGCGGACAGAACTCCCATTGTCAAGGCTTATTGGGCTCAATGGGATAGCCTCCGTCTTGAGAATGGCTGTTTAAAACGATTGTGGGAAAGCACGGATGGCAAAGTGAAGCAATTGTTGCTGGTGATACCAAAGTGCCGGATTGCAGAAATTCTGAATGAGTATCATGGAGGAGCAAGTGGGGGCCACCTTGGAATTAATAAAACTCTAGCAAAGATACGTCAACGATTCTACTGGGCAGGATGTAGGCAGTCTGTGATAGAATGGTGCCAAAAATGTGACCAATGTGCGGCGGTGAAGGGACCCGCACGCAAAAGTCGTGGAACCATGAAGCAATATAACGTTGGAGCACCATTCGAAAGAATTGCAATGGATGTAGCGGGCCCATTTCCCACCACTGAGAGCGGCAACAAATATGTGCTAGTAATCATGGATTATTTCAGCAAATGGCCGGAGGTGTACCCCATTCCCAATCAGGAGACGACAACAATAGCTGATGCCGTGGTAAACAATTGGATTAGCAGATTTGGAGTGCCGATGGAGATTCATACCGATCAAGGACGGAATTTTGAGTCGGTGGTGTTTCAAGAAATATGCCAGATGCTCGGTATAAATAAAACGAGAACAACGCCTTTGCATCCACAGTCTGACGGTATGGTGGAAAGATTCAATGGTACATTGGAGGAATATCTAGCAAAGGTCGTTGAGAAAAACCAACGTAACTGGGATCGACATATACCGATGTTTCTGATGGCCTATCGATCAGCAATACATGACACAACCGGAATGACACCAGCTAAAACGTTATTTGGAGATAATCTACGGTTACCTGGAGATCTAAAGTTTGGGGCTGTACCATCATCGGCTTTATGTGGACAAGATTACGTAGACCGAATGAAAGAGGAACTTAATGAGATTCATCAATTTGTACGGGAGAAAATACGGATGTCAAGTGACCGGATGAAGGCTCGATATGACATACGAGCAAATAACCAGGGCTTCCAGGAAGGGCAATTAGTATGGCTTCACAACCCGCAACGGAAAAAGGGATTATCACCGAAGCTGCAACCAGCATGGGAAGGACCTTATACTGTCATCACAAGGATGAACGACGTGGTTTATCGGATACGGAAGGGACATCGAGGTAAACCAAAAGTGGTGCATTTGGAGAGGCTAGCCCTATACAGAGGAGGTGATTTGGGTCCTGTTCGGGACGAACAGGCTTAGGTGAGGGGTAGTGTGACGGTGACACCTAGTGTGTAATAGAATAAGTAAAACTAATAGCTCAATGTTTAATGTACTAAATGGAATTTTCCATGATAAAAATTGTTACGTAATGTTTCTACGCTATTCCAACTGGAAAAGTCGTGAACTTTCGAGAAGCTTGGTTTGTGTATATAAAAAGGCGAACAAGATCGAATTGGATCATTAGTATTTGGAACGCGATAGTGTAAACTTGTAAGATTATTAGTAATATTTGGTACGCGATAGTATAAAGATTAAAAAGGAATTAAAAAGTGATTTAAAAAGTGTTTTTGTGCGAAATAAAAAGTAAAAGTGATTAGTAAAATTTGAGAATAATTTATATAAAGTGATTTTGTGAATTTTGATTGATAAACTGTGTTGTAATAAATTTTGTGAAATAAATAAATTCGTTGGTAATAAATTGAATTGAGTTTGTATTATTCACAATCCAGTGATACGAACCTTGATTGACAAGGCAAAAACGTAACATTATTGTTACGTTTTTGCCTTGTCAATCAAGGTTCGTATCACTGGATTGTGAATAATACAAACTCAATTCAATTTATCACCAACGAATTTATTTATTTCACAAAATTTATTACAACACAGTTTATCAATCAAAATTCACAAAATCACTTTATATAAATTATTCTCAAATTTTACTAATCACTTTTACTTTTTATTTCGCACAAAAACCCTTTTTAAATCACTTTTTAATTCCTTTTTAATCTTTATACTATCGCTTTCCAAATATTACTGATCCAATTCGGAGATCCAAAAGTAAAAGTGATTAGTAAAATTTGAGAATAATTTATATAAAGTGATTTTGTGAATTTGGATTGATAAACTGTGTTGTAATAAATTTTGTGAAATAAATAAATTCGTTGGTGATAAATTGAATTGAGTTTGTATTATTCACAATCCAGTGATACGAACCTTGATTGACAAGGCAAAAACGTAACAATTTGGTGACAGCGGTGGGATTGTGAATAAAAAGATAAAGAAAATGATTCTCAACGAATTAAAAGTTCCAGAATTAAAAAGAGAACTAGAGAAACGGGGTTTGGCTACTGATGGTACTAAAGCAGCTTTACAAGCGCGACTACGTGAGGCCATGCAGAACGAAGGGCTGGACGCGGAACATTATGATTTTGGAGAGAAAGTAACGGATGCAGCAACCATAGAGCAGAAAGCAGAAGATAAACAACCGTTGGTCGAAAAGACACAAGAACATTCTGGAAGTTTCGATTTGTCGCAGTTAATAGCTGCTATGAACCAAATGACAGGACAGATGTGTTTCATGAAACAACAAAACGAACGACAAATGGTGAAAATTGAGCAGTCAAACCAAGAAATTAAGAATGAAATGAAACAACAAGGAGAGGAAATTAAAGACCAAATTATAGATGGTCAAAAGAGAATGGACGAGAAACTTCTCGAATTATCTACTAACATTCACGGCGAAGTGGAGAAGCTGCAAATGGAGATTCAAAAGGTTGACGAAAAATTTGAAACGAAGGTTCAGCAGGTCGAAGAAAAATTACAAGCAGAGGTTCAACGTCTCGGGAAAGAGCTAACTGATATCAAGGCAAGTGGAACAACAACACAAGTGGTACAAACCATTCAATCAGTTAAGTTAAAACCACCAAACTTCGACGGTACAAATTTCAATTTGAAACGGCAGCTAATCAAAACCGTTGGAATGATGAACATCTTGTCGCAGCGTTAATAGTGGCCCTTAAAGGTGAAGCTGCGGAGGCCTTACAAACAATTCCGGAAAAAGATCGCAACAGTTATCTCGAAATTATGAAGGCGCTGGATAGGAAGTACGGCAGTGATCACAAGCGAGAAATTTATCGAATGGAATTGAAAAGCCGCTACCAAAAGGGAGGAGAATCACTTCAGGAATTTTCATCGGCAATCGAGCGGCTAGTACTTCTAGCACATACCAGTACATCGGCTGATTATATGGAAAGACTAAAAATTGACGCATTCATTGACGGCATTCGAGATCCAGAGACACGCAGGGCGGTGATGTTGTCACCTAAAGCAACCTTTGCGGAAACCATCGCTTGTGCGTTAACAAATGAAACTGCACAAGCCATCACCAAACCGTCAATGAAAATACGCCGAGTAGAAATCGATACAAGCATAAACAACGAGCGGGCAACACCAAGATACCGAGATGGAAGCGGCAAAATCAGATGTTGGGCATGTGATAAGGTCGGTCACATCTCTCGCGACTGCTGGGAATTAAGAAGAAAAAGGGGAAGATCACCATCTCCTATGCAGCGACGACCAAGCGGAGAGCAGGCGTTGGCTAGGCAAGAAGGCCAAATGACGGCGGAGCCGTTAAACTACAACGAGTCAGCTTAAAGGGGCAGAAGCTGACTCCCACAACCGATTGCCCCATAACCTCCATCCGCGTTTCGAAAGTAGCAAGAGGCGGTGACAGCTTAACAATCAAAGGCGACATTGATGGCACGGATTGCATCATCACTCTGGATACGGGAGCAAATCGCACGATTGTCCGTAAAGATCTGATCGATGGAGGTGTACAACCAGCTAATGGATTGAAGTTACAAACAGCAACTGGAGATAGTTCAATAATAAAAGGCAAAAAGATCGTGAAAATAAAAATCGGGAGAACTCTTTTCCAACACGAAGTGCTGATTGCAGATATTGTGGATGAAGTCATAATGGGGATGAACTTCATGAGGGCAAATGGCTTCGTGGTGGATGTTGGACGAGGAGTTTTAAGTTACGATAACATCGAGTTGCCACTTCAATATAGCAGTGCCGGAGCAACTATCAGGCGAATTATTATTGATCATCGGGAGAAGTTGCCACCGAATTCGGAGACGATCCTTTGGGGAAAATTGGAGGGAGGTTCTGGGTCACCCAGGTTGTGGGTTGTGGAAGCTAACGAAGAGGAGAACGGAGCCAAAGAAATTATAATCGGGAAAGCCCTAGTTAAACCAGACAACGACTATAGAGTACCAATTAGGACTCTAAATCTCTCGGATAAGACGAAAACCATCAAGAAAGGGACAGTCATCGGAAAATGTAACGAGGTTTCAACTATAGTAAAGTGTGAACAGAGAAGTCCGGTTGAAAAAGCCGACATGCAAGGGCAGAAAGAAATGGTAGAACAACTTATGCAGAAATGGACCGAAGATCTTACCGAGGCACAGAAAAATTCTGCACATCAACTACTCAAACGGTACACGTCCATATTCTGCAGTACATCGGATAATAATGGAAGGACCTCAATGGTAAAGCACCGCATTGATACGGGAGCAGAGATGCCAATTCGTCAACCACCCAGGAGACTACCTTTGGCAAAACAACAAGAAGTCAATCGAATGGTAACAGATATGCAGGCAGCAGGAGTAATTGAACCATCTAATAGCCCATGGAGTTCACCGGTAGTATTGGTCGAGAAGAAGGACGGTAGCATGAGATTTTGCGTTGATTACCGAAAACTCAATGCTGTGACAAAAAAAGATAGCTACCCACTGCCAAGGATCGATGACACGTTAGACACATTATCGGGTGCTCAAATATTTTCGACATTAGATCTACAAAGCGGCTATTGGCAGGTGGAAGTCCATGAGGAAGATCGCGAGAAAACAGCGTTCAGTGTGGGTAACGGACTTTGGCAATTTAATGTTATGCCGTTCGGATTATGTAATGCCCCTGCGACTTTTGAACGATTAATGGAGCGCGTGTTAAAGGGATTACATTGGAAGACTTGCCTAATATATCTGGACGACATCATCGTTATGGGGAAGGATTTTGACGAGCATCTAAAGAACTTGGCGGAAGTTTTGGATCGGATACAGGCTGCCGGATTGAAGTTAAGTCCAAAGAAGTGTAAGCTGTTCAGAACTGAAGTCAAATATTTGGGTCATCTCGTAACGATTAATGGAATTCACACCGACGAAGAAAAGATCGCAGCGGTTAAGAACTGGCCAAGACCTAAAAATTTACACGAATTACGAAGCTTTCTCGGATTGTGCACCTATTATAGACGCTTCGTGCCAGGATTCGCCAACATCGCCAAGAGTTTACACGAGTTGACCAGGAAGAACAAGGCATTCGAATGGAAGAATGACCAGGAAGAAGCATTCGTGGAACTAAGGAGACGGTTGTGTGCCGCGCCAATCCTCGCGTACCCTATACCCAATGTGAAATTTATTTTGGACACCGATGCAAGTAATGACGGTATAGGAGGTGTGTTATCACAGAAAATTAATGGTCAAGAAAGAGTTATTGCGTACTTCTCCAAAACATTATCGAAACCGGAGCGTAATTACTGCGTGACACGGAAAGAATTGTTGGCTATAGTGGAGTGTGTCAAGCATTTCCATAAGTATCTTTATGGCCAAAAATTCCATTTACGGACAGATCACGGCGCTTTACGGTGGCTGTTACAATTTAAGAATCCAGAGGGACAAGTAGCACGCTGGATCGAACGTCTTCAAAGCTACGATTTCCAAATTGAACATCGGAAGGGAAGTGCACACAGAAATGCCGACGCATTATCAAGACGGCCGTGTCCAGTAGAATGTAAACATTGTGGCCATGTTGAAGCAAAGGAAGGCATCATCGACGTTAGGCTTACGCAAGTGCTGCCTGATGAGGAGTGGACCGACGAAATGATCAGGAAAGAGCAATTGGATGATACGGATTTATCAGTTATAATGGATTGGAAGGAAAAGGAACACCGGCCAACTTGGAGCGAGATCGCGCACAAAACTCCCATTGTCAAGGCTTATTGGGCTCAATGGGATAGCCTCCGTCTTGAGAATGGCTGTTTAAAACGATTGTGGGAAAGCACGGATGGCAAAGTGAAGCAATTGTTGCTGGTGATACCAAAGTGCCGGATTGTAGAAATTCTGAATGAGTATCATGGAGGAGCAAGTGGGGGCCACCTTGGAATTAATAAAACTCTAGCAAAGATACGTCAACGATTCTACTGGGCAGGATGTAGGCAGTCTGTGATAGAATGGTGCCAAAAATGTGACCAATGTGCGGCGGTGAAGGGACCCGCACGCAAAAGTCGTGGAACCATGAAGCAATATAACGTTGGAGCACCATTCGAAAGAATTGCAATGGATGTAGCGGGCCCATTTCCCACCACTGAGAGCGGCAACAAATATGTCCTAGTAATCATGGATTATTTCAGCAAATGGCCGGAGGTGTACCCCATTCCCAATCAGGAGACGACAACAATAGCTGATGCCGTGGTAAACAATTGGATTAGCAGATTTGGAGTGCCGATGGAGATTCATACCGATCAAGAACGGAATTTTGAATCGGTGGTGTTTCAAGAAATATGCCAGATGCTCGGTATAAATAAAACGAGAACAACGCCTTTGCATCCACAGTCTGACGGTATGGTGGAAAGATTCAATGGTACATTGGAGGAATATCTAGCAAAGGTCGTTGAGAAAAACCAACGCAACTGGGATCGACATATACCGATGTTTCTGATGGCCTATCGATCAGCTATACATGACACAACCGGAATGACACCAGCTAAAACGTTATTTGGAGATAATCTACGGTTACCTGGAGATCTAAAGTTTGGGGCTGTACCATCATCGGCTTTATGTGGACAAGATTACGTAGACCGAATGAAAGAGGAACTTAATGAGATTCATCAATTTGTTCGGGAGAAAATACGGATGTCAAGTGACCGGATGAAGGCTCGATATGACATACGAGCAAATAACCAGGGCTTCCAGGAAGGGCAATTAGTATGGCTTCACAACCCGCAACGGAAAAAGGGATTATCACCGAAGCTGCAACCAGCATGGGAAGGGCCTTATACTGTCATCACAAGGATGAACGACGTGTTTTATCGGATACGGAAGGGACATCGAGGTAAACCAAAGGTGGTGCATTTGGAGAGGCTAGCTCTATACAGAGGAGGTGATTTGGGTCCTGTTCGGGACGAACAGGCTTAGGTGGGGGGTAGTGTGACGGTGACACCTAGTGTGTAATAGAATAAGTTAAAATTAGTAGCTCAATGTTAAACTGTTCTAAATGGAATTTTCCATGATACAATTGTTATACACTATTCTAACTAGAAAAATCATGAGCTTTCTAGAAGTTTGGTTTGTGTATATAAAAAGGCGAACGAAATCGAATTGGATCAGTAATATTTGGAAAGCGATAGTATAAAGATTAAAAAGTGATTCAAAAAGTGTTTTTGTGCGAAATAAAAAGTAAAAGTGATTAGTAAAATTTGAGAATAATTTATATAAAGTGATTTTGTGAATTTTTATTGATAAACTGTGTTATTATAAATTTTGTGAAATAAATAAATTCGTTGGAGATAAATTGAATTGATTTTGTATTATTCACAATCCAGTGATACGAACCTTATTTGACAAGGCAAAAACGTAACAGTATTTTACAGCTTTAGTTGAATGTATTAATAAATATTTGAGTATAACTTACTTGTTTCTATTTCCTTGCAAATGTTTAAGTATAATGTACGATGGTTTATCTTTTATGGAATTGTCTAAATATGGAACGACGTGTTTCTTTAATATCGGCCATTTAGTAAATAAACTTAATGAGTTTTTGTGAAACAAAAGTTCATAGTCGATATCAACCTATTAAATGATTTTATATAAATTTACATTAATAATTGTACATAAATAAATTTCTATGATTTTAATATGTTCCGAAGATTGTAAGAGAATTTAATCCAGTTTCGAACTGATGAGCTTATGATTATGAAAAAATCAATCTTCTCATCAGGCCGCGGCGACTGGACTGATTATACCACAATTTACGTTCTATATATACAGAATGTGCTGTGCGTTATGTACTTGCGAATCGTACTAATACAGATGAATTCTCTTACAATTTTTGTTCTTCACAATATTCACACAGCTCTATTTCTGTGTACGCTAATTTTTACTTTTATTAATTTTTTTGTTGAATATTAATTAATTCATGTAATTTCTAATATGCTACCGGTGATTAGACCATTTTAAGTGTGTTTCGATTAACACGAGAAGTATATTATTATTTACGAACAGTAATTCAACGAAATTAACTAATAGACCGAATTCTATTTATTTAATTTTTTAATTTACATGATTTTAATACCTTTCGAAGATTGTAAGAGAATTCAATCCAGTTTCGAGCTACCGGTGATTAGACCATTTTAATTGTGTTTTTATTAACACGAGAAGTATATTGGTATTTACGAACAATCATTCTACGAAATTGACTAATAGACTGAATTCTATTTATTTTGACTAATAGACGTAATTCTATTTATTAAGTCATATTTGATATTGTCACTAATACCAGTTTATTTTTTGGCACAGTATGTTATGTAGTGCTCGATTGTTAATAAATTTGAAGATTTTCTACAAAACAAATGTTAATTTCGAATTAAGCTTCATACAACTTTCGTAAACCCGGGCATTAGATCAGTAATTACAATAATTTTTGCTGCTTCTATTTTTTATAAATATTCGTTTCCGAGAGCTTAAGTATCTTCACATTTCAATAGTAATGTAAATCTTTTGACCACTTATTAACAATCAAAGAAACACACAAAAGCGAATCAGGAAAGAATAGATTACATGTCAAAATTTTGTTGTTCTATAAACATAATTTCTTAATTTTCAAATTGCGGTACGCGTTCTTTTTGTGCAGATGTTCATTTTCATTTACGAATTTTTTTTTTTATATTAAAACGAGAAGTTTTATAATGCGTGACTCACGAAACTAAAATTATTAATGAATGTACAAACGAAATTCACTTAATGAATATATACCATGGCTATAAATATCGTCAGATAGTTAGATACCTGTTGTTTCTTCAGACCTACATTGTAAAATACATTTTAATCGTAATCTCTGTTTTTAATTATACCTCGAATGAACATCATTGCATATTGATGCTTTACTTAAATATCTAAATTATTATTTTATACAACACACACAAACACACACACACACACACACACACAGTATAAAATGAAAAATCCATGAAAAGCAATTTATTGAAAGAAAAATTATTTTGTCGTGTAATAACAATAATGATGATTCTAAAGCCATTACAAAATACTGTCTAACAATTGTTATATGGCTTCCGGTTCCGGTACTTATAATAAAAGCACACACAAAACAGACATATAACTTAACAACAACAACAACAACAACTACAAAGTAAGCATGAGAAAGATGATTATGTGCACTCACACAAAAACTACACAACAAAAAAAACGAAGAAGAAAAACTCTAAAATTGTTTTGTGTAAAGGGAGGTCGATATCATAAATATACCTAGTAATAAAAGGGGTAACAAGAACAACACATGTCTAAGGGTGATTTTGAAATATAATAATATGTCGTGTACGTATACAATACGAAGAATGAGGTGAGAAAAATTACATACATTATGATTATATACTTTCTATATCGTATATAACCATATCATACACATTAACTCACTAATAATTTTAATAGGTCTCACCCCCAACCCCGGAATAACGAACTTTTTTTTTTTTTTTTTTGTTTAATATATGATACCAAATTATATCTATATACAACATGTATTCACAATTATTATAATAATAATAATAATAATAGAAATAATTATTATTTTTTAACTTCTGAACTTCATAAATTTTAAAATTAAACTTTTCTTTCTTATCTCGTATATCCATCTTACACACATATTCAATATTTATGTATTTTGGTTTGTACACTCGTTTATTATAGTACATACATTTTGTTCAGTTTGTATTACCATATATGTACGTACGTACATATATTTGTGCTGGTATAGTCAATTTTTATGGTGGTATAATTTAAATTGGATAATTAGAATTTAAAAATAATAAAATTAAAAAACATTGTTGTTAATGTATGTTTCTAGAATTTTTAATATGCGAAAATATTATATGGATTTTCCAGTAAAATTATTATAAAGTATAATGTGTGGTGATTAAGATAATAGGATTTGTATTTCTGGAATTAAATATTCAATGATTATCAATTAGAGATAATGGTTTTATTGGTTTTTTTTTAATTTTTTTTATTCTGTTTTGTAAATGATGATTATATCGTATAATTGCATATTTTATCTTACGCTATACAATTTTAATACATCCATTAGGGTTTAGTTGGGGACAACTGACGGACATTCGAATTTTTCGTACAATTTTTACTAATTAATGAAACGTTTTTTTTTTATTTCAGGTAATTCGAAGTTTTATTGCTGAATTTGGTGTGAGTAAAATTATTGTTGCATTTGCACCTGTTTGGTGTAATCTATAAAATTATAATAAATTTGAACTCCCATAGTTTTGACTAATGAAATCATATTTTTAGTGTAAATTTTACATAAGTCAAATAATTTCTGTTGATTTAGATCATTAAACTTATCTGATTAAACTTATCATTAAAATTGCTAAAAGCGCTTATTACATGAAAAAAAAGTAAACATAATTTAAAAAAAAAATTTATTGGTTTTAGGCTCGATTATTTTTTTTTTTTTTTATTTTTTGCTTGAGGTTTCGGACTCAATTGAAGTCCATTTTCAAAAGCGTTTCACAATTGGAATTTCTTTTTATATACAAAAACGAAAGCAAACAAACTATAAAAAAAAATTTCCGTATAAACCATAAGTCCTATGCTTAGACTGAAATTTATCGTAAAAGTCTTTGACGAAAACTTGTAGTAAACTTTAAAGATATAACTCACATGTTTTGGAAAAATATACAGTGCTGGGGAAAAAAATTGGGCAAACATATTTCATTACAAATTGGAGTCTTTTTTTGCTAAAATTACAAAACTTTTGAAACCAATTGGCTTATTGTTTCATTTTAAATACATGTATGACCTAATTTTTTGAAAAAAAAAAAAAAAAAAATTACCTATACAATTTAAGGGGGGAAACCCGAAAAATGTCAAAATATTCAAAATACGTTGATTGGAGTTAAAGTAATGCAATAAATTTAACACTTATTTTTTAATTTTTTTTTTGTTTTTAACTGATTTATAGAAATTCTATCTTTAATATTAATATTTCGTTGGACCGCCATTTACTTTTATTACAGCGATACACCTCTGATTCATTGAATTTGATAAATTTTTCAAAGTCGTAGAAAATATGGATTCCCAAATCGTCATTAACAAACTTTTTAAAGCTTGAATTGATTCTGGGCGCTTTCTTGCTACTTCTAGCTTCATTATAGACCAAATATTTTCTATGGGATTTAAGTCTGGACTGTACGGAGGCCAGCTCAACAAATCGATATTTTTTTCTGCGAAATACCTTTTTAGCTTTAAATGAAAAGATAAAAAAAAACAAGTTTTTAACTAATTATTTATATTTATCTGAAAGCCCATTTTTCTATCTCCAATCCAAAAAAAATAACTCACAACTTTGGGGGTATGAAACGGAGCGTTGTCCTGTTGAAAAATAAATCTGCAAGTCTCGCCAAAAAGCTTTAACGCAGAAGGCTCAAATTCGTTATGTAGGACCTGCAGATAAACAGCAGCTGTAATTTTGGAACTAAGGAAGCACAATCGACTGGTTTCATTTCCAGAAAAGCATCCCCAGAGCATAACTCCTTCATTTTTCGGTGGAAGTCTTAAAAGACATTCGTTGCTAAGCCTCTCGCGAGATTCTCTCCTTACGAGAATTCTTCCATCTCCAACATGCAGCTTAATTTTGATTCATCGGAGAAAATCACATCATTCACATAGCAAACGCATCAGTTGCGGGGTTGTACCGCCGTAATAGAGGCAAAAGGCTGTTCAACAAAATATTAATATTAAAGATAGAATTTCCACAAACCAATAAAATAAAAAAAAAATGTTTATTTTATTCCATTACTTCCACGCTCTTAAGCGCCAAATGGGATATTTTGATTATTTTAGCAATTAATTGATTTTGCCCCTATGTTGTAGGTAGCTATTTTTTATTTTTTAAATGAGTCTTAAATGTATTTAAAATAAAACATTAAGTCAATTGCTTTCGAAAGTTTTGTAATTTTAGCAAAAAAAAACTCCAATTTGTAATAAAATATGTTTACCCAATTTTTTATTCCCAGCACTGTATATGTATAAGAATCAAATTTAATAGTTATATAACAAAATGTCTATAAAACCAAAAACCAATTTTAGATAAATAAATCATACGTATTAGGTATTACCAATACAAGCTTAATCTCCTACAATGTATATTGAATTATTATGACTTTATGTGTAACATTTCTAAAATTGATCTTTTCCTAAAATTTTTTTGTTGTTCTAAAATTTTTACATTATCCACAGTTATTTTATGATTTGCATCTTTTATATATTCGAAGAACCGCACTTTTGTGATGATAAAAACGTTTCTCAATAAATTGTTTTGTTTGCCCAGTATACTATATGTTACGTCACACTCGCATTGAACTTGATAGATAACATTTGATTGTTTGTTTAGAGAAATTGGATCCTTAAGTTTATCAAAAAGAGTTGCATCTAAATTAGATGCTGGTCTTCCAACAATTTTGAAATTATAATGACTGTCCCTTTCTTGATGGTTTTCGTCTTATCCGAGAGATTTAGAGTTCTAATTGGCACTCTATGGTCATTATCTGGTTTAACTAGGGCTTGCCCGATTATAATTTCCTTGGCTCCGTACTCCTCTTCATAAGCTTCCACAACCCACAACCTGGGTGATCTAGAACCTCCCTCCAATCTTCCCCATAAGATCGCCTCCGAGTTCGGTGGCAGCTTTTCCGATTATCAATAATAATTCGCCTGGTAGTTGCTCCGGCACTGCTATATTGAAGTGGCAACTCGATGTTATCGTAAATTAAAACTCCTCGTCCAACATCCACCACGAAGTCATTTGCCCTCATGAAGTCCATTCCCATAATAACTGCATCCACAATATCAGAACTTCGTGTTGGAAAAGAGTTCTCCCGATCTGTATTTTCACAATCTTTTTGCCTTATTGAACTATCTCTAATTGCTATTTGTAACTTCAATCCATTAGCTGGTTGTATACCTTCATCGATCAGATCTTTCGGACAATCGTGCGATTTGCTACCGTATTCAGGGTGATGATGCAATCCGTGCCATCAATATCGCCTTTGATTGTTCTTGCCACTTTCGAAACGCGGATGGAGGTTATGGGGCAATCGGTTGTGGGAGTCAGCTTCTGCCCCTTTAAGCTGACTCTTTGTAGTTTAACGGCTCCGTCGTCATTTGGTATTATTGCCTGGCCACTGCCTGCTCCCCGCTTGGTCGTCGCTGTATAGGAGATGATGATCTTCCCCTTTTTCTTCTTAATTCTCAGCAGTCCCAAAAAATGTGACCGATTTTATCACATGCCCAACATTTGATTTTGCCGGTTCCGTCTCGGTATCTTGGTGTTGACCGTTCTGTGTTTATGCTGGTGTCGATTTCCACTCGGCGTATTTCATTGACGGTTTGGTGATGGCTTGTGCAGTTTCATTTGTCAACGCATAAGCGATGGTTTCGGCGAAGGTTGCTTTAGGTAACAACATCACCGCCTTGCTTGTCTCTGGATCTCGAATGCCGTCAATGAATGCGTCAATTTTTGGCCTTTCATTATAATCGGCCGACGTGCTGGTATGTGCTAGATGTACTAATTGCTCGATTGCCGATGAAAATTCCTGAAGTGGTTCTCCTCCCTTTTGGTAGCAGCTTTTCAATTCCATTCGATAGATTTCCCGCTTGTGGTCAGTGCCATACTTCCTATCCAGCGCCTTCATAATTTCGAGATAACTGTTGCGCTCTTGTTCTGGGATGATTTGTAAAGCCTCTGCTGCTTCGCCTTTGAGGGCAACTATTAATGCCGCGACACGATGTTCGACGTTCCAATGATTTTGATTGGCTGCCGTCTCAAATTGAAATTTGAAAATGACGAAAGATGTTGTTCCGTCGAATGTTGGTGTCCTTAATTTGATTAATTGGACGGTTTGTACCACTTGCGTTTTTGTTCCACTTGCCTTGACGCCAGTCAACTCTTTTTCGTGACGTTTAACCTCCGTTTGAAATTCAGCTTGTAATTTATGTTCTACATCTTGCAATTCCGTTTGCAATTTTTCTACTTTGTCACGTACCGAAGTGGATAACTCGATAAATTTCTCGTCCATTCTCTTTTGCCCATCTGCAATTTGGTCTTTAATTTCTTGATGAGACTGATTTTGTTGTTCCATCTGGTGTTTTATTTCTTGGTTTGACTGGTTTATAGTCTCCAACTGTCGCACATTTTGTTGTTCCATTTTTATTTTTGACTGATTTTGTTGTTCCATCTGTCGTTCATTTTGTTGTCTCATTTCACTCATTTGTTCCATCATCTGATTTATAGCAGCGATTAACTGCGACAAATCGAAACTTCCATTATTATCTCATTCTTTCTGCTCTTCGGTTGCCGCATCCGTTACTTTCTCTCCAAAATCAAAATTGATATGTGTCTAACCCTTTTTTCTCCATGGCTTTACGTAGTCGCGCTTGTAAAGCTGCTTTACCACCATCAGTGGCCAAACCCCGTTTCTCAAGTTCCCTCTTTAATTCTGGAACTTTTAAATCGTTGAGAATCATTTTCTTTGTCTTATTATTTACAATCTGACCGCTGTCACCAATTGTTACGTTTTTGCCTTGTCAATTAAGGTTCGTATCACTGGATTGTCACTGGACAAAATCAATTTAATTTATCACCAACGAATTTATTTAGTTAACACAACAATTATTACAACATAGCTTATTAATAAAAATTCACAAAATCACTTTACATAAATTATTCTCAAATTTTATTGTACACTTATAATTTTTATTTCCATTAAAACACTTTTTAAATCACTTTTTAATCTTCACATTATCGCTTACCAAATACTACTAATCCAATTCGATCTCGTTCGCCTTTTTATATACACAAACCAAATTTCTAGAAAGCTCATGACTTTTCCAGTTAGAATAGCGTAGAAACATTTAGAACAATTTTTATCATGGAAAATTCCATTTTAGTACAGTTAAATATTGAGCTATCATTCTTTCTATTCCACACTTGGTGTCACCGTCACAATATTGTTACGTTTTTGCCTTGTCACTCAAGGTTCGTATCACTGGATTGTGAATAATACAAAATCAATTTAATTTATCTCCAACGAATATATTTATTTCACACAAAAATTATTACAACACAGTTTATCAATAAAAATTCACAAAATCATTTTAAATAATTTTTACACAATTTTACTATTCACTTATAATTTTTATTTCGCACTACAACACTTTTTAAATCATTTTTTAATCTTCACACTGTCGCTTTCCAAATACCACTAATAATCTTACAAGTTTACTCTATCGCGTTCCAAATACTAATAATAATCCAATTCGATCTTGTTCGCCTTTTTATATACACAAACCAAACTTCTCGAAAGCTCATGATTTTTCTAGTTAGAATAGCGTAGAAACATTACGTAACAATTTTTATCATGGAAAATTCCATTTAGTACAGTAAAACATTGAGCTATTAGTTTTACTTATTCTATTACACACTAGGTGTCACCGTCACAATATTAATATTGAAATAAGCGTCACAATAATATTTTGAACCGTCGTTTGAACGATAACCGTCACAATAATAATTTGAATAAGTAAAACTAATAGCTCAATGTTTTACTGTACTAAATGGAATTTTCCATGATAAAAATTGTTACGTAATGTTTCTACACTAGAAAAATCATGAGCTTTCGAGAAGTTTGGTTTGTGTATGTAAAAAGGCGAACAAGATCGAATTGGATTATTAGTAGTAATATTTGGAACGCGATAGAGAAAACTTATTAGATTATCTGTAATATTTGGTAAGCGATAGAGAAAAGACTAAAAAGGAATTAAAAAGTGAATTAAAAAGTGTTTTTGTGGAAATAAAAATTATAAGTGAACAGTAAAATTTAAGAATAATTTATATAAAGTGATTTTGTGAATTTTTATTGATAATCTGTTGTAATAATTTTTGTGTGACATAAATAAATTCGTTGGTCATAAATTAAATTGATTTTGTATTTTTCACAATCCAGTGATACGAACCTTAATTGACAAGGCAAAAACGTAACAATATTTTGTTTGCCTGCTTTTTGCTTTTATTATGGCGGTACACCTCCGATTCATTGTGTTTTATAAATTTTTCAAAGTCGCAGAAGTTATGTACTTCTAGATGTTTATCAACCAACTTTTTAAAGCTTGAATTAATTCTGGGCGCTTTCCTGCTTCGTCTAGCTTTGACTTTTTGACGTTTAAATGAAGAGATAAGGGAAAAAATAGGATTTTAATAAATTATTGTTGTTTATTTGAAAGATACTCACAACTTTGGCAGTATTGCACGGAGTTGAAAAATAAATCTGAAAGTATCATCGAAAAGCTCTAACACAAAGGGCTTGATTTCGTTATGTAGGACTTGCAGATAAACAGCTTCTGAGCTGTTGTTGTACTTGAACTAATAAAGCACATCCCACCTATTTCTCTTCCAGATAAAACTCCCCAGACCACTTCGGTGGAAGTCTTAAAAGACATTCGTTGGTAAGCCCCTCTTGAGGTTTTTTTCGTACAAGGATTCTACAATCTCAAACATGCAGCTTGAATTTGGATTCATCAGAGAAAATCAAGTTATTTCACATATCTTGAGTCCAAGGAGCGTCCTCCAATTGTTTTTGGCTGTTTTTGTTTGACTCGTATTGCGAAATCTGGCTTCTGGGCTGTTCAAGTGCTTGCAAGCCAGCTTTAACTAGTATTCGTCTCACTAAGCTGGAATAATACAAGCTAAATGTGCTCCAAATAATATTAATATTAAAGATAGAAGTTGCATAAAATAATAAAACAAAAAAAAAACATAAAAAAGAAGTATTTACTTTAATCCACAACTTCCACGCCTTTAAGTTCCAAATAGGGTACTTTGAACATTTTGGCATTTTTTCCATTTTTCGCCCTAAATTGCAGGTTATTATTTTTTTTTTTTTTTTTAATAATTTATACTAAAATATGTTTGACCAATTTTTTTCCCCAGCACTGTATAACTAATTAGGGAATTTCTTTAACCATACAATTTTACAATAATTAAATTCGTAAAAATCTTAAATTTTTGGATGCATCACTAGATTTTCTCTTTAAATTCTTAAAATTATTGATATTTTTTTAATGTTATAAAAATCAGGGTCCTTATGTATTGTATAGCTAACATGCACACTGAATTAAATTAAATGAGTTTAAGTGGCCTGAAAGAGAAAACAGTCACGAGTGTAAATTGTCACGAGTTTTTAAGAATTGAAGATGAATTTATTACAGCTAAGATATCGAAAACAATATGTGGAGCTATTACCAGGTGCTTACAGTTTGTCTTTCCTAATGGTAATCTATTAAAATGTTTAGTTAATGATGGCAGATTTGATTCGGTGATCAGACAGTTAGCACTAGAGAACAAACAATTTCCTAACAAAGCGCCCAGACAGGTTTCTGGAACTAAATCATTTATTACCAATTACTACTTATTAATGCAAACACACAAGGGAACTTTTTGAACTGTCAAATTCCAAATATTCTAAAAACTATTCCAAGTTGTAGTACTCTGTGAGACACTAACAAAACCATTTATTTATTGGCAACCAAGACCTTTTTAGGGGTTAAAACCACCCCTTTATTTGCGAAAAAAGGTAACTTTATCCCCTAAAAAACCAGAGATGCAACCCTCATAATCTAATTTACTATGCATTACTTATACTTTTTACGAGGAATAATTACCAATTTGTTTTATCTAAAAAAGTGCAGTAGAAGCCCAGATATATCGAAAAAAGTGTTTCTTGAGGTTAAATTAAAGAGTGGTTTTAAACCCTAGAAAGGGCTTGGTTATAGATAAAAAAATGGTTTCGTTAATGCCTCACTGAGTACTACAACTTAGAATAGTTTTTATAATTTTTTGAATTTCACATTTCAAAAGGTTCCCTTGTCAGAATCCTTGAAACAGATTACAAATTTCAGAGACACCCCAAATAAACAAATTAATAATATTCAATTCCTTATTGACTTTTTGTTTCAAGTTACTGAAGATGTACAATTACCATTGTGAACATTTGCTAAAATGCTGATTTAACCCTTGTGTCTATACCCTGCTGTAAATATTTTAATTTTGAAGTTAGATCATCCTAGTTACATGCCATTCTAGATTTGTAGATTTTGTAATGAGTTTTGAACAAAAGTTAGATATATATTTTATACAAACTGAGTTATTTATTCTAAAGTTTTACCCTTTTATAATATACTCGGCTACCCGGGTAGCCAAAACAAAATGTAATTGAAAATCGAATTGTCACTGCATAATATAAATAATATATTTCATCACAGATTATCAATTCAATTGGTTGTGCCTAATTGTGCTCTGATTGTCGATGTATAGTATTGGTGGACTCTGTTGAACGCACCCCACATTACGTCATGAATTCAGCTTCGGTAGTGGAAAGGGCCACTGTCTTCTGCAGACGACTCCTCCATGTGATAATGCCCTCGCCCAGAACAAATGCATAGCCGGTTACATATTCAGTGTACATATTCAGCGTCGGAATATCTTCTCAATGTTGTCGACGATCCAGAATATTCGATTCCTCTTCCGGCCGTTTTATTCAAATATCGAAGAATGCGCTTGACAGCCGAAACGCGGGGTTCTTTTGCATTGTCCAAATGTTTGCTTACTTCTCCCACTGCATATGAAATGTCTGGTCTGGTCACGATAGCGGCAAACATGAGCGATCCAATCGCTTGCCGATACGGGAAGTCGACGCTGCCCTCTTCGCGCAATTTGGTCAATATGGCATTGCTGTCGGCTGGATTCGAAATGAGCTTCGAATCCTGCATGCGTTCTGATTGATAAAAATCGTCATTTTCTTTCTGTTTCGATGTATCTCCATGCCGACTTAATGACCAACGCTGCCTCATGTCATCTCAAAATTATCTGTCAGATAACTCGTCACTGTCCCAATCGTGTTTCTGCATTTCGACAAAATCAATCCGTCATCCACGTACAATAATAACATGACTCTCACACCGTTGATATAACCCGCTGAACACACATTGATCTGCCTTCTAATGCACTATGTTGAAATCACTGAGGAATTTCGTGAATTTCTTGTTGCACACTCTGGATGGAACAAGAAATTCACCAGACCATGTTCTCTTTCTCCATGTCCAGTCTTTTTGGTGCCTCCACGAAAATCTCTTCGTCCAGGTTACCGTTCAAAAACGCAGTTTTCACGTTGAACTGAAACATCACCAGATCTTCTGCTGCCCACTGCTGAACCACTGGTGAAAACGCTTCACCATAATCAACTTCTTTTCGTTGCGTAAAACCTTTTGCGACATGGCGAGCCTTGAAAATTGGACCAGATGGATTTGGCTTCAATTTATAAGCCTATGGGCATCCGACAACGTTTCGGTTCTTCGAACGTTTCACCAGCTCCCATGTCGAATTCTTCTTTCTCATTTAGCAGCTTCCTCGGAATTTAATGCTTCTTCATACGTGTTTGGCTCCAACATGACACTCGTTCACTTTCTCACGCAAATTATAACACACATTTTTGGGTACGTTCTCGATCTCATACTCATCGTCATCTGCTGTCAACGTGATATCATTTGTATCGAGTAACTCATTATCAGACATGGACGATGTATTATGTCCATTGTCATTCGTGCCGATACACTGCGAATACTGTTCCATGACCGGCAACTTCTCTTTCGTTCGTAGCTCGGTCGACGATTTCTGGATCGACACTTGCTTCTTGACATCATGATCCAAATCTTTCTCATTCAGTTTTACGTTGCAGCTCACGATGATCTTCTGTGTGTCTGGAGCAAACAGCCGAAAGTTCTTCGACGTGGACTCGTATCCAACTAAAAATACCTTCTTTGCCTTTGCGTCCCATTTTTACGTTCACATTGCTTTGGTATTTGTACAAAGCACTGTCTACAAAAAATTCGCACATGACCCATTTCTGGTTTCACACCAAACCAATTCTCGTACGAAGTTGCGGTCGGGCATTTCTTATTCGACGTTCAAGATGTACACTGCTGTTCGTACTGCTTCTGGCCATAAATACTTCTGCAAACCGCTGGAAAGCAACATCGTGCGGGCGGATTCCACAACGGTACGCATCTCCAGCTCCACACGCCCATTTTGCTCAGGCGTGTACGATGCGATTCGCTCAACTGTCACTCCAGCATTCGACAGCACTCGCATACAATCTTTATTGACAAATTCATAGCCGTTGTCGATGGTTGCACATATGTACGCTTTATCGTGTCCACATTCAGATGTCACAATCGATGATGCTCAAGCCTGACAGTCGCAGAATTTACACGCTCTTCGATTCTCTGTCGAAACATCATTCACAATTGCTTGCGATTCATTTTTCACGCCAACAGGATACACGATTCCAACAGCATCCATCATTTTGTAGCCATCATGGATTAACATTATCTCAAAAGCCTTCGATGTGGCCGACGCTTTCGAGAATAAATTCTGCTTCAGCTCAGGAACATGCTGTACGTTCTTCAGGTGTCTCTTCTCCCACACACCGTTGACCTTGGGTTCGATTAGAATTGTGCCCGTGCTATGAATCGGTAGACGAAGGCCGTTTGCGATTTAGACAAACCGCTCGACATCACACCTCTTATAATCAACGAACCATTCGACGCGAGAAGACATGTGTTATGCGGCACCCGAATCAGCAATCCAAATGTTCCTGTAGTCTATTGCTGTTCCACTCTCGTGATCCGTGATCCACAGAAAATGCAGCAGCTTTTCATTTTTTCGTTATTAAAAATTAAAATTTTTGAATAAGGTTGCAACAACGTACAAGAAAATATAAATTATTTGGTTTTAAAAGCAGAATGTGTACGTTGCTACCTGGGTAGCCGGGTATAGAACAAAGAATATTTTCTTGGGTATAGATAGACACAAGGGTTAAGCAAAGTAAAATAAACTTTTATTATAAATAATAAATAAATTCAGTAAAATTACGCCACAGTATCAAACAGCAGCAAAAATTGATTGATTTGATTGATTGATGAGAATGTACGACCAAGTTGAAGATACCAGGCTCGTTTCCAAGTGATGCCGAAACTGGCCAATATTAAGTATATTTTATTAGTACTATATCTGATAAAATAATTAGCACAAGGCACGACAATTTATAAGCTTTCTGGTTCTTGCACATTGGTACAATAGATGTAATAATTTAACTGACAATTAATTTTAAATAATTGTTGTACAAGAGACTACTCTGAAATAACCTAAATTAAATCTGGAACGCATTAAATAAAAACGGATGGAAGGCGTTAGTTAATAACGACAGAATTGACCCCGGTACGAACACCTTTGTAGTTAATAGTTAGTTTGTCTTGTTAACACTACTGATACTACTATTCAAGATATTCCCGTAAACTATTTTGATTTAATTGCTTTTAATCGCACAAAAATTTAATACATCTATCATGATTTTTCAACACGAAAATATAAATTTATTTCCAATAAGCCGTTTTTTATACACACTGTAAATATTAACATCTATTTATTTTCATTTCAAAGTGATTGCAATAATTATAACATACTAATTTAATATATTTGCGTAAATGACACCGGTTGGAGTTGGCTGATTAGAATCGGGCAGTCAGTATTTTAAAATTGTTAAAATTCTTTAATAGCACGGCGGGTCGGTCGTTGACACTCGAAGAAGAGGAAAGACGTGTTTTCATCGTCCTCTTCGAAAATTTGATTTAATTTAATTAAATTTTTTTTAATAATGTTTTACTTTGTGCAAAGTTTGTATTTTGTGAAACTACTTTGTGTGTGAAAATTTAAATTAAATTAATCACGTCGGTTATAAAAATAATAAATTTAATTAGATTTCCGTGTATGTGCACTATTTTTGTTTATTTTACCTCTTAAATACTACTAAGGTAGCAAAGGTAAAACGACTGTTGTAATAACGTGCGCGCTCGCGAGTTACAGTGAGAGTGAATAGTGTGTGAAAGTTTCAATTATAGTGTGTAGTGAAAGTGATTTCGGGTATATTTTGATTAGTTTATAAATGCAGTGTTGCTGGTCATACTGTTTATTTATTTGTTACGGCTAATCTACAAAATAGGAGAATGTACACATTTACCGGTAAATGTTCACCACTCACTTTGGGGAAACAGCAAAGTTCCATCTTAATTGGCCACATTCCAGAACTTTATTCAAAAATCATTTTAGAATCCCATTACCACCGCTTATGTCAAACTTCATCATAATCGGTCAAGAAAGAGCAAAGTTTCATCTTAATTGGCCACATTCCAGAACTTTATCAAAAAATTATTTTATAATCCCATTGCCCATGTCAAATTTCATCATAATCGGTCAAGAAACAGCAAAGTTCTATCTTAATTGGCCATATTCCAGAACTTTGTCAAAAAATCATTTTAGAATCCCATTTCCATCGCTCATTTCAAATTTCATCATAATCGGTCAAGAAACAGCAAAGTTTCATCTTAATTGGCCACATTCCAGAACTTTATCAAAAAATTATTTTAGAATCCCATTGCCCATGTCAAATTTCATCATAATCGGTCAAGAAACAGCAAAGTTCTATCTTAATTGGCCATATTCCAGAACTTTGTCAAAAAATCATTTTAGAATCCCATTTCCATCAACCAGGTCTAATTTCATCATAATCGGTCAAGAAACAGCGAAGTTCCACTTTAATTGGCCACATTCCAGAACTTTACCCAAAAATCATTTTAGAATCCCATTTCCATCGCCCATGTCAAATTTCATCATAATCGGTCAAGAAACAGCGAAGTTCCACTAATTGTTTCTTAATTACAAAACGTACAGTAGCATAAATAATCTACATAAAATAATTTATCCACATTTACCAACGTTAACTGGCAAATATGTACATTATCCAAATTTAGTAGGTAAATGTAGGTTGAACTCACATTACCCAAAATAACAGGCGAATATGCATATTGACCGGCGAATGTACATATTCGCCGCTCTATGTACATTAGCCGTAACAAATACATAAATTAACGGTGTGATTGGATATAAGTATGCACAAATCTCAGATCAACAATACATCTTTATCTTTGTAAGTGTGTGTTTATAAATTAAACATCAAAAATAACTGTGATGTGGAAGCACCTACATATATAAATTTCGTTTTATGCCGAAATTTTGATATATATCCATCTCGTTCTAATCAAATTTTAAAACTAAAAATCGATTTGAATAAAAATGGTCCCGTTATTTGACCAATTGCATACACAATCAAAATTAATATGTACATGAATACAACATGTTTCTTTTTTGTTGTTCTTGTGGTTTGTGTACTGCGGAACCTGTTTATGCGATGATGGGGATGATTTTGAACATAATTATGTACTATTATACCCTTACATTAACGACACAGAAGAACGTATAAACACCATCAGAAACTAAGAACTTTTTGCTGACATAATTTTGTGAATATAATTAATTTACACGTGCTTATTTCGGGAAAAATTATTTTTGTGCAGTGTTTTTTGTTTTTCTTAATTACACGAGGCCCATAATTAAATATATTTTTAGTGATAAAGTGAAAAAGAAATATATTATATAAATATATATAGTCTATATGTGAAAAAATCAAGTGTGTTAAAAAAAGGATGGAAAATATGTTTTCATCAAAATAAGAAGAAAATGAAAAATAATTTTATGAAAAATGTGTTGTGAAATATTACGTGTGTATTATGTGTGTTAAATATTCTGTTTTTTGTTTAATTTAAATGATAATAAAATATCTATAAAATGATAACGTCGGAATGAAATGGAAGCGGCAGTACGTCCACAGTTCAGGTTGGCCCACCTGGCCTAAGAAATGATGCAGGGCCCCCAAGCAAAATTCCACGATTGGTACATACCAGCAGCGTGTATATCAACAGCTTCACCAATTCATAGGTAAGAGAATTACACGATTATAATTAACTAACTGCCTGTGGCCGCTACGCGTGTCCAATCTACATATCAGTAACTGTATAAAAAAATATTATTTAGATAGACAGCCAGAACAAATATTCAGACCAACTTAAATATACATCTATTTGATTGCATGTAGTTAATTATAATAAATTGTTTTAAAAGTTATTACATTACATATTATAATTATTTATTTATCTATCTATTTTACTAAAACTTCCGAGTAAACTACATTTTTAGTTTCGTTTGTGTCTGGAATTAAAATAAATTGGTTTTTTGCACCTCCCGACCTGGACATTCCGACATATAATTGGCCGTGAGAAAAACATTCTTTCCTCAAATCTACTCCTACATATTTGTATGTTTGTCCTTGTGACTTATTAATTGTAATTACAAATGAAATTTTTACAGGAAATTGTAGTCGTTTAAAGGAAAAAGGTAAATCTGTGCATATCATGGGAATGCGCGGTATGTGAGCCAATTGTCCAGATGCTGGGCCCGTGATGATGGTAGCTTCGATGACGTTGTTTCTCAACGATTTGACTTGCAGTCTTGTCCCATTACATAGATTTGGTGGATTCAGATTCCGCAATAAAATAATTGGTATTCCAACTTTCATTTTAAGGCAATGTGGTGGAAACCCTGAAGGACTTAAACTGTTCAAAAATATATTTTGAAGTCACCAAATACTTTTTTTAAAATTTCATCGTTAATTTCGTCAACAGAAGAATTTCTTGCAGTTACGATAGCCCTTTCGCACATCTAAGTGTAATCTTTTTCGAATATATTGTCTGTACCAGAATAAATGTTTAATATCAACTCATTAAGAGTTGTTACAGTCTTTCTTAACTCGCTGCCAATTTTTATTTGTCCATTTTGTTCATTCAATTTTAATAATTGACCCGAAAAATTATAGCCACCACCTCCCAAATGAGCTCTCATATTTGCCTTTAATGTAACGGTTTGAATTGAACTCCACAGAGGTGAGAATTTTAAACACGCTTTAATAATGTCCGCTCGCGTTCCTTTTGGGATTACAGGCAATGTTTGGCGAAAGTCTCCAGCAAAGACCAAGGTGACACCCCCCATTGCTTTTTCTGAATTCCTAATGTCCTTCAGAGTTTTGTTTACAGCTTCAATGTGCGATCGATGGCTCATTGTACACTCATCCCACATAATTAGAGCAACTTCTTGGAGGACTTTTCCTAGTGGCCCATTTTTGCGAATTGCACATACTGTTTCTTGGTGGAAAGAAACATTTAGAGGCAATTTAAAAGTAGAATGGGCGGTTTTCCCGCCGCTGAGCAGTGTAGCTGCTATTCCAGATGAAGCAACTGCGACAGCAATTTTACCTGTTGATCTACCTTTAGCCAACATTAAGTTGATTAAAAACGTTTTCCCTGTTCCACCAGGAGCATCGATCAACAATATTTTGCCTTCATTATTTCTCACGCTATTTATTATTTTATCATATGCATGTCGCTGGTCAGGTACTAATTTTGTAACATTAATTGATATGAAGTCACTCTATTGGTTGACATCGTATGGGCGTCTCAGTATCGCTTCTAAAGGATCAATTGATTGACCCTCCCGATTCGGCGAGGGAAGACCAAAATCTGCCAGATTTTTCCCACTTAGCTCAAATAATGAATTTTCAATTTTTATGAGGCCCTCATTTAAAACACTGTCTGAGCAAAGTAAAGTGATATCATTACTTTGTTGCCGCTCCCTATGACGAATGTCTTCACAAAGGTCTTAGCCCATTTTTTTGCATTGCATTTGTTACACAATTGGTTCATTTTTCCTATTTGGATGAGCACTGCACTGTGTTGAGAATACTCAAAGTTTGCGTTATAAGGGAAGGCCGGTCCGACTTCATTTATGATTTCTGGATTCTGTCGCAGAGCTCTAGACCTAGTTTCTTTCATGTGAGCCTTATGTCTAGAAAGCCTTTCAGACCGTTCGGAACTCGATTCCCTAACACGAATTTGTGATGTTCGAATATTTTGAATGGTAAGTCTTTCAGAGCACTCTGACCTCGATTCTCCAGATAGTCTAGAGGAAGTCGCTGAAGAAATTTGAGAAAAACGTACTACCCCTTCGTCATGAGTTTCATCAAGACGTCTTAATTTCATCTGCCTAGCAGCTGAGATTTCTATTCAACTGAGACTTTCTTTTAGGCATTGGATCGTCCTACGGATCAATAATGTCAGGTAATAAGTATATACAAATAGTTATTGAAAAGACTTTCTAACATGTAAAAGATTTAAACTTACAAAATATACGAAGAAACGAAATAAATTTAAAATGATTTCAAAACGAAAAAAATGATTCAAATATGATTTTTACTGAACTGAATGATAATAACAATAGAATAAACGTTTTCAAAATTTTGAAAATTTAAAAACAATCGAATTGTGCAAAAGATGAATTAAATTAAAATTATTTTGATGAATAAATCAGTTCAATTCACCAAATGTCTTGGGATTGATTAGATTAATTGTAGTATAGCAATGGCTAATCTCCCCCAGAATCCATGAGACCGACCACCGAAGAGGGTGGATTCACCTGAACAACAGGTGTATTACCTGGGGTATTAGTGCCCATATTTGTTCCGCACATTGCTCATTTATAGTGTGCTGTACCTGCCTCTAGTATTTAGCCGATGCATCACATCGTTGCCCGTGTGTTATAACGTGGAGGTGTACTAGACACATTTGGTGGTATCTACATAGTTGCAGCGTTGGAATATAGACCACGAAATACATGGCTTTAGGCGGTCAACCCCTACTCTATTGAGACACACCCAACACGCATTCGACTAAAACGAATTCAAAAATTATGAATTCAATTCGACTAAATTGAGTTCATAATTTTTGAATTGCTTAGATTCTAAATTTCCCCCTCATGTGTTTATTTCGATCAGCAATCTATGTTCGACCACGAGGCATTACCAATTATTTCACAGATTACTACAATTAAATCGATAATACACGCTATATAAATGCCCCTTACATAACTCTAGCCTGTAGTATTGCCATGAATTCTGGCCTGACCACTTCAAATTGTTGATCCACAACAAGTCCTGAGATACAAAAAAAAATTCTTCAATTTTTGATTTTGATGATAAAGCTTAGTTGCGAAAGCTTTAATTTTGCAATAATTATAATATCAAATATCAAGGGAATACGTAATTAAAGTCGATGAATCGTTCAAAATTTGTGATAATGTAAAAATATTGGCAGAACTAAAAACCAGTATACCAAATGAATTATTTTATGACAAGTATAATAAATTTACTTAAAAAAATATGAAGGGTTTGATTTGGACAATATTTGTTTTTGCAGAATTTTGTTAAAGGACCATCGAACTAAAATTTTTTAGACCTAAGAATACCTGGTTCAAAAATATTGCCAACTTATTGCGGCTCATAAATATGCATATTCTCAATTGAAAAAGTCCAAGCGGAAATAAATTATCGGGATAGTGTTTTGCAGGATATACGCTCAGGTGGCCGAGAAACGTACAAGCCCATTTCTCGTCCACCTGAGCGTATATCCTGCAAAAGACATAAAGTAAAACAAGAATTTTAAAACAAAATGTCTTTAATTGATTTAAAAGATTAACAGCATTGACAACAAATAAAAAATAATTCTAGATTATGCTACAATTTTATGCAAAAATGATTTTAATCCAAACATATTAGTAGGAACTGTTTCCTCCTCTGAATCGATCCACATTAAATTCACACAATATGGGACTGAGTCTGAGAGCTTTAGGCATCGCTGGGACGATATGAAATTAGGTTCAGCAATGTGCACAATGTGCAAATTTTTTAATCATAACATTTACAAAGATAAAAACAGCTAAACATTAAAACGTTTTATTTTATAGTTGCTATTATAATTTTCATTATTATTTGCCAACAATGGAAATTAGTATTATGCTTATGCAGATATGGATTTTTAGTTTTGTGGTTTTTTCAATAACTCTATGTGAACTATACGGCCGTTGGTATTACATTCGTAGACCTACGTACTAAGGAATATGACGAACGAACGTTATGTGCAATATGTGCATATACAACATGACCAGTAAAAATATGTTACATGCGCATATATACATAAATACATTTATTTATAATACTGACAGAAAGTACGTATTTATTTATACCTTTTTGTAAATTTTTATAAGGCCGGCAAAATGCAATTACATTCTACAATTACTTTATTTTCATTCATTTATTTCAGAGTCACGATAAATCATTTTGTCATTTTTATATGCACAGTAGTTTTCCCATTTTTTTTTTGTTTTTTTTTTTTTGTTTTGTTGCTGTGATATAATCATATTAAAACGCAATGAAAATAGCAACAGCAAAAAAAAAAAAAATTACCATGTGCATTGAACATGAACAAAACCCAACGTTTTTACATTTTTTCTAGTTCGATGAAAATTGTGTGTTACTGTGTTGTAAAACGGATTACAAATGTATATAACAGGAGAGAACTTTTTTATTTATCTGATTAATTTATTTTGTTTTGTTTTCTTCCTGATTCGGTTTTTACAAAAAAAAAAAAAAAAAAAAAAATTAAATACGTGAGCTTTATAAACAAATTATATATATGTACACTGAAATTTGTTCATTGAATTGTGTCATTTTCAATCAGATTTTACTATCAACAATTTTCTTTTCAATACGTCGTCGTCTTATATATGTAGTCTGTTCTGCGATGAATCAATGTAATCAATAAGTTGCATGCAAATTGAAAACAGTTTTTCCAATTTTCGTTAATGCGCTACTATAAAAGAGTATATCACATCAAAAGCACACACTATTTAACAATTCAACAAGACGAAAAGTAAAAAAGTCTCGACTCAATAGACAAAAAAGCAAACACTGTACAATGAAAGAATAAATTTAAGTTTAATAAAAGATTATAAATAAGAAAATAAAATTATAATTCTATTATATATTCAAACTTTTCATTCAACATAATACATACACACTATAGTAGATATGTAAGACTATATACATAATATGGATGTTTCTTATCTTTTGTATTATTCAATTTGATTTGTTAAAGAAATGAGAAGTAAAAAAAAAAAATCGTAGAGCTGAAAACATTTATTTAAATATTATTTATTGCACAAAAAAAAAAAAATAAAAATGTTTGAGTTAAACGCGAACGTGTTGGAAATGTGATAAGATTTTTTTTTTCTCTTCATTTCTGTGCTAGCTATATAAAATACAAAAAACTTTTCGCGATTTAACATTTTTGAAATATGTTTCAACGTCATTTCATGTTGTAGTTTTTTTTTTTGTTTTTGATTAAAATGTTCATGTGCTAGATGAAGTTTAGTATCCTTGTTAGTTAGTTGGATGATGGAAGGTTGTATATACTGTATGTTCGCTAATTGCAGTTGTTTATAGCGATTTGGACTTCAACATTTTTCGAAAATGAATACGACGAGTCATCAATTTGCTAGTCGAACTCATTTGGCAATTTTAGTGTTTGTTTTTGTTTGCTGGGGCGTTAAAATGAGATTTGTTTATGTTAAATTTTGCATAGACAACTTGCAAGTTTGGCTTATTGAATAATAAATAGCAACAATTTAAACATTTAAAATACCCTTTCAGAATATTGACCTGTTAGTGGTAATGGTACCGCTAAAATTAACTATTATATAAAATATTCTGGAAAATATAGATTTAAAATTAAGTCTTCGTGCTCAAGAATATTTTAAATTTAAGTCTTTCTTTTCTAGAATGTATTATATCTGTGAAAAATAACTTTATTATTTACAAAGCCGAGCTTGCGGAAAACAAATCTTATAAGAAAAAAAAGAAAAAATCAATTGAAATACGTGGTTCAACTAATTGGAATAAAAAAATAACCGATAGCATATAAAAAGACATTGTATTTTGTAATTCTACATTTCGGTGTATATTAATAAAATAAGTGAATTTACAAACGATGTTTAAGCTGCGGTTGGTTTCCTGGTCGTTCAACATTTCAACATCTCACAAAATACAATTTTTGTTATCAACATATATAAAATTATCATTTACAATACCATCGGTACTTCAACACCAAATCAAGGCATTTGTTCCGGACAGAAAATTACAACAATTTTATCAAGATTATACAAACGAAGTAACAAATAAATAATCAACAAGTTGTAACCAACAGAAAAGGCAGCCGGATTATATATCCAACCGCATTCGACGTGTACGCAACGCAGCATTGTTGTTGTTGTTGTTTATTCTTGATTTATTTTTTACCGTCCTACTTTACGCCTGGAGTAGCCAAATCGAGGACGGGCGGCTACGGATCCGTCTTTGAAAAACCACCTGCACATTGCATTGCTTCATGCCAACCTGTAGTGCTGACATGAAAGGTGGGTCGGCCCATGGATTCTGCACTCTCAACAGGGGGTCATAGATGTGTTCATCTTCATCACCGATCGTAATCAGATGATGAAAAATCCCTTTTGCATCCCGCCCCTATAGGGATTCGAACCCGGTACGTCCCGATCCAACCGCCGCAGCTTTAACCACTGCGCCGTTTGCTCGGTTAATGCAGCATTGCGTGCAGGATTATTTATCAGCGACTTTGTGAATCTAAATAAAGAAGTTAACTTGTGTATTTGTCCGATTCTCCATCATGAGTTCACTGACTCAAACCGGAGATAACCCTTTCAACCGCTCGTCAGTTATGACACACACTCCCCTACGACTGCAATCAAATTGTCCACTTTGTGATGATCCGGACAATAACAACATGGTCCGCTGTGATAATTGCAAATCGTAGTTTCATCTGAAATGCGTGGGAGGAAGTTCAGTGATAATGAGCTCCAAGAATTGGCAATGCCGAAAACGTAAACAACCGTTCATTGATAAAACTAACGAAGTGCAAACATCTGGTTTAATCCAAATCGGTGCAAATGATGTCGACGAAGAAACATCGCAACCAAATAAAATGGACGGTCTATCGAACGCGAACGTTTCCCCTGGTGGAACTGATGGTGATTCGATACCAAATGAAATCGTAAAGGAATCGGATGCAAAATCAATTGTTGATGAAACGAAATCAGTAATAAGCGGTTGTCGATCACATATTTCAACGAAATCATCAATTAAAAGTCGTAAAAAAGCAACAGCTCTTGCCAAACTAGAAGAGTTACGAAAAATGCAAGAGATATACATTTCGGAGAGGTACAAAATCATTGAAGAATTCGATGAAGAGTCGCCGGACACCGACGAAGACACATTGAGTAATTTGAACTTCGACGCAAATGTGACAAAGTGGGTCAACGAAAATCATAAAATCTCGTGGGATGATCCACAAACATCAAAAACAACACTCAAGCAACAACTGAACAAGAATATCAAAAACCAATTATGAATACTGATGTTAAATTTGGGACAGAAGATGTGAAAACTAGAGAACGAGAAAATGTAAGATCTAGCCAACAACCGCGTGGTATCAACACGGAACGGCATACAAATCGGCCGCACTGAACATTTACAACTACAACAGTCAAACTCCCCTTGGTTGTCAGCAACAAATCAAAATGACTTTCTACGAAGCACAACGAACGTGATCTATTCAGATGACGAAGGCGAAAACCACGTTTCCATGAAACAAATTGCATATCGTCAAGTGATTTCAAAAGATTTGCCCATCTTCTCGGGTGACCCTGGAGATTGACCCATGTTTATCACGTCATACGTCGAATCGACAAGATTGGGGCGATTTACAAATAAAGAAAATTGTGATCGACGATTGAGATGTTTGAAAGGAAAAGCATTGGAAGCGGTAAAATCCAAACTTTTGTTTCCGGAAATGGTTCCCTACGTGTTGAACACATTACGAGTTTTGTACGGTAATCCCGAAGTGATCGTCGAAACTATTATCGAACAAGCTCCTACCGAAAAACCAATACATCCGGAAAACCTTGAACGTGTAGTCGAATTCGCAATGACCGTGCAACATTTATGCATAATGATCGAAGTCTGTGGTCTAACTGAACACAGCACAAATCCGATACTTCTCAAAGAATTTGTCGGAAAATGACCTGCGGTTTGGAGAATGGAATGGGCCACCTTCAAGCAGAATCATCAAATTGTAAGTTTATCAACGTTCAACGAATACTTGCATGATTTGGCCGAGCGAGCCGGTAGTGTGATTATGATGAAACCGGTAACATCGCATGTTTCAAAATCGAAACCCTCCGATGGTCAAGTACGGCAACATGCAGCACATACCGTCATGACCACCGGAAAATCCAAAAACAGTTGTATTGTTTGTAAAGACAACGAACACGAAATACAAAATTGTAAAAAGTTCAAGAGTATGCAACCAGCCGATCGTTGGTCATTTGTTAACAAACATAAACTTTGCAAAAGATGTTTACATAATCATCGTAACAAATGTGCTTTCGATAAAGTTTGTAATGTGAACGGTTGTGCGCGCAAACACAACTATCTCTTACACAACCCAAATCTCCATTCCGATGAACCGTTAAATAATACACCATCGTCATCGAATACAACATCTTCGCCAAAAACACAATCAACATCAATGCCGATTGAATCACAAGATGAAAGTTCATCGACTAAAATGGACATGTACTCAACTCATGTGCCTTCCACTTCGAAAATGCACGCAACACATTACGGTGCAAGGCAAATACTCTCGCGAGTGGTCCCAGTGGTTCTGTTCGGCAAAAAGCTTAGTGTCAAAACTTACGTTTTCCTCGACAAAGGTTCACACGTAACAATGATCGACGAAAATTTGGCCAAACAACTGGAATTGAAAGGCCCCACCGTAGATCTCGAATGACAATGGACCGGCGGAAACACACGAACCGAAATAAACAGCTTGCGTACTTCTTTTAAAATTTCTAGTATCGGTAATCCGAAACAATATCAAATGGATGACGTATATATACACCGTGAAATCATTGGAGCCTCCAAGACAGTCGACCCCTATCGACATCACAAAATACGAACATCTACGCGATTTACCAATAAAGGAGAGTACACAAACGCAAAACCACAGATCCTCATTGGTGCGGATCACGTACAATTAACCAGCACATTTCAATTACGCGAAGGGCATCTGGGGGAGCCCGTTGCAGCAAAAACCAAAATCGGATGGGCAATTTATGGGCCGTATTGCTCAAGCGGGTATAATTCACCACCGTTTCTCGGATTTCATCGCATAGCTCTGCGATCAATGAATGATGAACTTCACGATATTGTCAAAGACTTTTTCTCCATCGAAAACTTCGGTGTAGCTTGTCCAACAAGCACGAACTATCATGGAAAACACAACACGGAAAATCGGTAATCAATATGAAACAGGACTTTTCTGGCGATACGAAAATGTCAAATTACCAGACAGCATGCCCATGGCAATTCGTCGTTTTGCAAGTTTGAAAAACAAAATGATTCGTGAACCTGATACAGCCGTTATTCGGAACAACGAAATTTCGAAGTACGTTCAAAGTGGGTACGCGCACAAATTGTCACAAACGGAAATCGATGACACAAATGATAGAACCTGGTATTTGCCAGTTTGCTCCGTCAAGAATCCGAATTAACCGGAAAAAACACGAATCGTTTGGGATGCTGCAGCGGAGGTCAACAAAACATCACTCAACTCTGTTCTCTGGCCTGGTCCAGATTTACTCTAACCGCTCCCCGATATTCTTCTTCGTTTTCGAGAGTATCCAATCGCGATATCGGGTGACATTCGTGAAATGTTTCATCAGGTAAAGATAAGAAAATCAGATCAAAACTCCCAACGATTTCTTTGGCCAAGTTTAACCGACAAACCTGATGTATACGTATTAACGGTTATGGCATTTGGCGCATGTTGTTCTCCGAGCTCAGCCCAGTTCGTCAAGAACAAAAATGCAATGGTATTCCAAGAGGAATGCCAAGAAGCTGTTAACGAGATCGTCAAAAATCACTACGTGGACGACTGGTTGTCTGGTTTTAGTATAGAAGAAGATGCTGTCAAGATCATCAAAGATGTCGTTCGTATTCATGCAATGGGTGGATTTCTCATTCACAAATTTATCTCCAACTCGCAAAATGTTCTTCAACAAATTAATGGATCCGCTGAACACGAACCAAGAAATCTAAATTTATGTGGCGAAAGTGAAGCTCGCGTCCTCGATATGTGGTGGCCTACAACAGACGACGCATTTTTCTACTCATTGAATGTTAAACGTGCCGGTGAAAACATCATCAATGGCGAACGAGCACCCACCAAACGAGAAGTCTTGAGAGTTTTAATGATGATATATGGTATGACCCGCTCGGGTTGATCGGATTTTTCATCGTCTACATGAAAATCTTTCTCCAGAAAATCTGGAAATGCGATACTGGATGGGATGACCCAATCATTTCTGAACACTATGATATGTGGCTCCGGTGGACCAAATGTCTTCCCCTCTTGGATAATATTCGCATACCACGATGTCACTTTTCTGAAACACCAATCTCAGTGCAACTGCATGTAATGGTAGACGCAAGCGAAAATGGGTTCGCAGCTGTTGCGTTCTTCCGAGTCCAAAATTTGAATGGTATCCGGTGTTGGCTCGTCAGCGCTAAAACAAAAGTCGCACCACTACGTCCAATGTCAATTCCCAGACTAGAATTGCAAGCCGCAGTATTGGGAACTCGATTAAGCAAATGGATTCTAGACTCACACACCGTCAAACCGAGAAAAGTTATTTACTGGTCCGATTCACGAAACGTTTTATGTTGGATCCGATCAGAAAATCGAAGATATCGCCAATTTGTGGCTTTTCGGGTATCCGAAATTTTAGAAACCACAAATGCCAATCAATGGTTTTGGGTCCCAACAAACCTCAACATCGCGGACGAAGCAACAAAGTGGAAGGGGAATCCCGAAATTTCAATCAACAGTCGGTGGTTTGAAGGACCGCCCTTTCTTCTTGAACCCGAAGAAAAGTCGCCAGTTGAAGAAAATCATCCACCACCCCAGGAATTGGGAGAGATTATGTCAATTATGCTTCACAATAATAGCAACGCGATTTTCGAAATGGATGCGTCTAGTACAAACACAAGCGTATGCAATGCGATTTTTTTATATTGCACGTCATAAAATATCACCGCACAATAAAGATACGATCGATCCAACTGAAATTGCGAACGCCGAAAACGAAATATATCGATATGCGCAACAGGCTATCTTCGCTCGTTAAATCGAACAACTAAAACAAGAGCCCAATACGGCACTGGAAACTAGCAGCCTCCTTTTTCAACTAACACCCTTTCTGGATGATAATAATATCCTACGTCAGAGAGGACGGCTCTCAAAAGATACATCGATTCCGTTTGATACACGATATCCCATCATCATGCCAACCGATCATTGGATAACATTTTTATTGGTTCGATACTACCACGAAGACGGAGACCATCAAAATCATGAAACCGTCGTGAATGAACTACGACAACGTTTTGTAATATTCCAATTACGCGTATTGCTTCAGAAACATCGGTAGAAATGCAATATGGGCAAACTCATGAGTGCAAAACCAAGGGTGCCAAAAAAGGCCGATCACCCTGTATCACGTCTGGCAACACACACTGCTCCGTTTACGTTTTCTGGAATCGATCTCTTCCGGCCTCTCGTAGTCAAAGTAGGTCGACATGTTGAAAAAAGGTGGGGCGTTCTTTTCACTTGTCTGACAATTCGTGCAATTCATATTGAGATTGTACACTCATTTGATTTTCACTCTTCCATTATGTCAATGCGTAATTTTATTACACGACGGGGTCAACCGCTTGAAATATGGACCGACAACGGTACAAATTTTCATGGCTCGAACAACGAATTACAACGCACATGGAAAGAAAATGAAAAAGATCTCCAGAACACCTTCGTTCGCATTAAGTGGAGATTTAATCCTCCAGCTGCGCCACACATGGGCGGTTGTTGGGAACGCCTCGTTAAAAGAAGAGCATCAGACATGCTATGCCAGAACGTTATCCGAATGATGAGACATTGAGATGCTTCTTGATGGAAGCTGAGAGTTCCATCAATTCAAGCCCCCTCACCTATGTACCATTGGACAACGAATCAGCCGAAGCAATTACGCCAAACCATTTGTTATTGGGCTCCTCTCGAGGAGCAAAACCATTTGAACCATGTACAGATGACGTATTATTCCTGAAAAATAGTTGGAAAATTTCACAACGGATGGCAGACATTTTCTGGCACCGATGGATACGAGAATATCTACCAGACTTATCAAGACGAACAAAGTGGTACAAACGAGTAAAACCTATCGCTAAGAATGATCTCGTCTTGATAATTAACGAAAATCACCGTAATGAATGGCAGAGCGCCATTGTTATTGAAACATACCCAGCAAAAGATGGCCAGGTACGACAATGTCTATTAAAAACAGCGAACGGCACACTTAAACGACCTATTTATTTTAAAAGTTTATTTCCTAAAAATTTAATTAACTTAAGATGTGACGATAACGATTTATTTTTGATTTTAAGCTACAAAAATATTTAACCTGCTTTTCGCTCAATACCACAAATGCTTTAGCAAATTCGACTTTCAATTATTGACAAATAAATTAATCTCCAAATGGATCTGAAATATTATAACCCGGTTAATAATATGGCAATAATGTGTGTGCAAAATTAATAAAGACAATGAATATCTCGGTAGAGCTAGGGAGAATGGTTTTTAGAAAATTATCAGGAGAGTTGAATTTTGAATTTTGTTTGAATTTTGGGCGTATAGCATCTCGATTCTCTTTAAAAGTATCATTTTGACTGATTCACCGTGCTTAACTTGAATCAGCTTGTCGTTCTAAGATATAACGATAACCGCAATAATAAACAATTTACCTTCTCCCGCTTAGCAGCCAAAAGTTTAAACGCCAACGCCACTACACAAACAAATATTATGTTTCACCCTCATTATGTTTCTTCACATTCCTCTAACGACGAGCCACCACATTTCTCAAATTGACCACAATGTGTATTAATCGTCAATAAATGTGTGTTGTGATGACGGAGAGACTTCTCACTGTAGGTACGTGCCTGACAAATCCAGCACACTAAAATAAGAATAATTACTGAGACTGATACAAATATCCTCTATAGACGGCCGAAGATAATGTTCCATATGAATAAACCGATTTTCGTTGACTTTACTGTTTTTGAATGCAAAAACAGACCCAATCTTTTGCAGGACATGATCGGTTATCAGCAGACGTCCACAACGATGACAACTTTTTGATGGATTGTTATTAGTCCTTTTATTTGATGTAGATGGAGAACGATGACGTGTATCTGGCTTTGAATTTGTATGATGTTGTTTTACAAGGTTGACTTTATTTATTTCCAACGGATTAATTTCCTGCTGATGTTTAAGAAACATTAACACTAGATTGCCCAAGGAAGTCATTTTGACTGCTTTTTAATTTCAATTAGAAAAAACAATTATGTATACAATGACAAAATATCTTAGGATTTTGTGACTTTTTGTACAACATATAAATGCGTTTATTAATAATTGTAGTTACCTCTTTCCTCCTTCTTTTCCGGTATATATATATGTTATATACCTATATTGCCCAAAAGCAGTCATTTTGACATGTATATGTAGGTTAGGTTAGGTTATGTTACAGTGGCTACTTTCCGCACACTTAGGCCAGTAGTGGCCCATTCTGATACCAACAGGGGGCGGGGGTGAGGTAAGTTGGTTCTTATCACAATCTGTTTTCTTTTTTCAATGTTCCTAATCCCAATTTGTACTAACCCGAGCAATGGTTGCTTGACGCCGTTGGTCAAGTTGTTGCCATCTCTTCTATCATTACCACTCACCCCCCACTCTTATTATTGAATTGAGTAAATGTCTTATATAACCAGTTCGGCTCTGTATTGAAATAACAGTTTTCATTTTTTTTTCGATTACCGTTACATGCATACAAGTACATGATAAATTGTCGATTTGGGCGTATACTTGATAAGTTGCAGTTGCTCAATAACATAAAGAAACCAAACAATGTAATTAGATGTGAAAAAAGGTTCAATTTATTGTTTTATGATCGTTCAACTTTTCTACGATCAACCCAAAAGTTATATTAGTTTTTAGACCTTATCCTCACCAATCTTATCTATGTATATTAGTTTTAGTTAGGGTATATTTTATATTATATAGAAGAAGAACTTCTATTGGTCCATTTTTGGTTTTTTGTAATTAGTACTAGGGATAAAAAAAAAACTTATAAAAACTCGGTGATCAAATAAAATAAATATCAGATAGTATCATAGTGTCAGAGAGAACTGAACTGAAAGAAATGTCGAATAGAAGTGAGTTATTGGAAAAGCTAACGAACATAAATGAAGAGTGCTCCGATATAGAATCAGTCGAAAATGTCAGTGTCATTAATATGCCGAGGAAAAGGTGTAGGGTGCTAAGTTGTTCAGACTCTGATAAACTGAGAACACCTTTCAGGAGACCGAAACAGCTGCTGATGGTACTGTGAGGTCAAAATTTGACGAAGGTGGTATTCCTGGAAGGTTACCATCTACTTGTATTTTCAAGGATGTGAACGGGCCAACAGGCTACGCAAAAAGGAACATTATGGCAGATAATCTTAGCAGTGCTTTCTCGTTGATAATAGATAACCATATTATCAAACATATAAAAAAGTGTACCGAAGAAGAAGGCCGCCAAATTTTGAGGAACGATTGGACAACAGCATTACCGGAAATACTTGCATTTATTGAGATTTTATATGCTCGTGGAGCCTATGAGGCAAAAAATTTGAAACTGTCATTTATGGTCAACAAAATGGGGTGCCGAATTTTTTAGAAAAACTATGGCCAGAGAAAAGTTCAAGCAAATCCTACGATTTATTCGTTTTGACAAAAGAACCGAAAGAAGTAGGCGCCTACAAACAAATAAATTTGCCTTGGTTTCGGAAATATAGGACAAGTTCATTGAAAATAGACAAGCTTGCTATCAACCAGGGCAAAATATAACAGTTGACGAACAATTATTTCCGTCAAAAGCCAGGTGCAGGTTTACACAGTATATGCCTAATAAACCAAACAAACTTGGCATCAAATTCTGGCTTGCTTCAGATGTTAGTAGCAAATATGTTTTGAATGGTTTTCCTTATTTGGGGAAAGATGAACAACGACCATCGTCAATGCTTCCCAGTGAACACGTTGTTCTGAAACTTGTCGAGCCATATACAAGCTGTGGAAGAAATATCACGACCGATAACTTTTTCACTAGCATGTCACTCGCGACAAAATTATTGGCCAAAAAAACAACTCTAGTTGGAACTATTAGAGGAAACAAAAGAGAACCCAAAGCAGCCAAACAAACGAATGATAACATGCCTCGTTTTTCCACTCTTCTATATAAATCAGAGAATTGTGTTCTTACAATATATAAAAGCAAACCAAATAAAAGAGTAGCTGTTCTAAGTTCTAAGCATAAATTTGTGAAAATTGATAAAAGTAATAAAAAATGTAACCGGAATCTATACAATTTTATAACAGCACAAAATTTGGAGTTGATATGGCGGATCAAATGGCCAGAAAATATACAGTAAAAGCTGGTTCTGGTAGATGGCCCCTCCAAATATTTTTCAATATTTTAGATTTGGCTGCTATAAATGCTTGGATCCTTTACAAAGAAACGACAGGAATACAAATACAACGAAAAGAGTTCTTGTTTCAATTAGCAGAACAGCTTTCCACCGAATACAGAGCTGCAAGGCAAAAAAATTGATCAGAACATGAAGACCCACAAAGATCAACTGCAACATCATCAAATGCAACCCATTCTAACAAACGCAAAGTTTGTCAAGTGCACTTTGCCACAAGAACAAAACAAATAATATATGTGAAAAATGTCAAAAGTATGTTTGTGAAAGATGTACACATAAAAAGATTTCCACTTTTAGTTGCATAAAATGTACAAATAATAATGCATAAATTATTTTATTTTTTCCAAGTGAAGTAAATTTGTTTTTATTGTTAATATTTACTAATAACTTGTTATATAACTGTAAATAATATAAAAAATAGTAAAAAATAATTTTAAACAAATTTCTTTACACATTAGTTCTTCTTTCACAATGTTGTCATTTTGACTGCTTTTGGGCAATATAGGTATATACTAAGTTTCAGTCTCTCTAGTGTTAACAGAGAGCTTCGACATATTTATCGAAATCATAGTTATCGTTATATAGTAAATTTTGCTGAATATTATCATTACGAAGACTAACTATGAAACGATCCGTTAGCGCATCGTCTAAGAACTTTTGTTTATCGGTAGCATTATCAAAAAAATTTCCAAAATAACAGGTTTCTGCATAATCTTCGACTTCAAATAGTAAAAACAAAAAACCGATAAAAGGTTTCCTTAAGATTAAATTCCTGTGGATGACATTTATGTCAAGTTGGATGAAATATTTGAGACTTTATAAAAACAAACGATAAAAAGGTATTAAGTTTTTCATTCAAGATTTACAGATTCTCTAAGCTAACATTCTGAAAGATGACACAGATGATAGATAATAATTTCATAAATTCGACACTTTTTTTTTTTTTTTTTTTCATTGTTTATGGACTTTTAGATGATTATTATACTTAACCTATTTCACCTTCGCATTATATTTAGATAGACATTACTAATATCAACTGTCAATTGCATCATTTTAATAATTCACAAAACTATTTTATAATATTTAGTTTGTATATACACCCAATATTTCTTCTAAAGCAATAAACTTGTCAGAGAAAATACCAAAAGATAATAAGAAACGTCACTAACAAATATCTTTCATATTTATAGTAGACATCTATCTGAACGAAAAATGAATAGATTTTTATAAACTTATATAAACATCTGTATCGTGACAAATCATTTTACACTTAATTATCGTTAAACAACCAGCCAAAACTAACATACACATACATAAATAAATAATAAATTCATTCAAAAATCTCGCACGCCAGAGATCAAAGAATACAAAACTTAGTGAGCTCTTATGCTTAAATGAGATGTGAATGAACAATGAACCTGATATAAATATATTATAACGAAATATAACATTTAATACAAGAAAATACAACTTCAATGAATGTCATCATAAAAATTATTATTTAAATTTATCTTTCCTTCTACACGTTTTAAGTATGTACATATGTACCAAAACTGTTGGGAAGAAAATGTATATGATCTTTAAAATGATTACTGCATAAAAGAGACGCGATTGTGACAATATGTCTATGTACTGTATACAGACTGCTGAATATAGTATACATATAGAGAAGTGCGCGCTAATTTAAATCGATTACAAATGACTTAATTTAATCTGTGTGGGATGGATGGTCGGAGATTTAAAATACAATTTTCAATTTGACAGCTACAAATAATTTATTTTTTATAATTACAAATTTTTGTTTGCTTAATGTGTGATTATGAGGTTGTTAATTTTTTATTTTATATGATTGCATGAGATTAATTTTTATAATACTCGTAAATACATTTTTTTTTAAATGTTGTTGGTGTTACGAACAATAATATGTCAAACATACATACACAACATTGTTGGATATGTTTCAATTTTTGAATTATGTTTATAATAGCGTGTGGACAGCGAATTTGTATTTACAAACAAGCGAGACGTGTATAGATTAAATTTTTTGATTATTATACATAAAGTGTAAGGAATCCAAACCAATGTGTTACAATATGTTAGTTAACATTTAATACTTTGGCGGAGTGAATGGAACGCGATATTTCGATAAATTTTAAAATGTCAGCAGAATAATTTACCAGACAGATTGGAAATTACATGTGGAATTCCTTATGTTTACAATTCATTAGTTGAGGAGAATCGTTTGGATTAATTTGAACAGTTACCGTTTTCGACGTTTAACAAATTATTTTTATTCGACATTAGTTCAAGGTTTAGTTTATAGATTTAGTTATACCTACTTGGTGAGGTTCCGGATTTTAATTTTTGATTGAGAAAACTTATTCAACTCAATCAACTTGCATTGACTTTATCTGAGAGGTACATGTGTATTTATGAAAGAGGTCTAAATATCAAAACAAAAGGCCACGCGATAATTTCAGGGCGTAATGGAAAACTCGCCTTGGTAATGTCTCAACATGTTAGCCCATTTAAAGTGATTTGTTTTATCTTTCTTATTTAGTTTAAGGTAGCGAATCATCCTCATTTTGTGAAACGATTTAGTTGAGAATTCAAATTTTATCCAACTGACGAAGGTTAAAAATCGTGCAACTTAATTAAAAAAACATAAGTAGATCGTGATTTGCGCCTATTCCTATTAATGATGTAAACATAACTATTCCAAGCATGTGAACGAGTTTTGTTGTGAATGTTTCTCCTTAAGGGGTTTAATCCTAATTAGACTTATTAGCCTTATTACTTGAAGAAATTCAGCAAAATGGGTTTAAAATAGCCAAGTTCTATCCTAATTGGTCATATTACAGTACTGCATATTGCACTTGCATTGGTCATATTGCATTTGCAGAAAAATCATTTCAGAACCTCAGTTTAATCGTTGGACTAAATCATAATCTGTTGAAAAATGGCCCAGTTCCATCCTAATTGGCCATATTCATTACCCTTCTTAGGTACATGTTCAATTACATCATAATCTCCATTAAGAAGAAAATAAACACAACTATGACTCCCTGTTGCTGAGTACAGAATTCATGGCCCGACCCACCTTTTCATATCAGAACTAAAGGCTGGCAGGGAGCATAGCCTATACGAAAGTGGGACCTTTAATAGTATATAGATCGCCCGAGTATCATAAATAGGTCTTCGATTTCACCAAATAATGGATAAGGTAGGACATATAAAGTTAACTGGAATAGAGTTGGGAGTGCCTTGAGCCCTACAAAATTATTGGATAGATAAAAACCGACAAACATGGTTTTTTTCTAAGAGGACCACCAATTTCTTTTTTATACTATATTTCTGCATTGAATCTTTTGCAAAGCTTAATATTTATTTTTGCAAGAGTTAAGATGTAAACTTTTAACAACAAACCGTTGAGAGAAAATTATTACTATAAAAGATTAGAAAATAAAAATTATATAATAAGAAGATATTTAGATTACAAGCAAATTTATTTTAAAGAATTTTTAAATACGGTCGCTTATCTTTTCAACATTTACTAGCTGCCACAGGTTAAAGAGCTTTGCCTAAATATAGGAATTATGAAAATCAAATTTTCAACAAGGTTTATTGCAATACAATTCGTTTCCTATAAACTTAAGGCGAATTTTATCAACTAAAATAGTACGCCCCAAGTACCGTACTCCCTTGTTAGAGATACCCAGAAAAAAAAATGCAAGAACTGTACCCCCCAATTATAGTTTTCACAACTTAAACAATTTATTTTTTTAAAACTCTGGATTTTATCCAGAGCGATAATTTTAAAATATAATTTTAAAATAAATTCTACTCGTGCTTAATTAAGCAAGCTACACAGAATATATGATGTCATGTTATATGTGGTAAACAAATTTTTTATTGGTTTTGAGCTCTTTATTTAAATTTATTTTATAGCTTTAGCTTTCGAATCCTATTCGGATTCATTCTCAAAAGCAAAATGAATTTCTTTATTTTTTCAAAAATTGTTTCCTTCATATATACAACCAAAAACTATGGCAATCACAAATTCTTTTTTCTCAAATCGGATAAAATACGTCAGTTTTCTGGTTTGTTATCTGTCAGCAAAATGAAGTATTCCCCGACACTACATCGTTGCTAGGCAACTTACTAAAAACAGTACTGGAAAGTATTCCTTGCCTAATAACAGTACTGGAAAGTATTCCTTTGCCTAGTAAAATTGACAGCGCACGCGATTGTTATAATTCTAAGGTAACTTTGATAGTGAAATCTATTGAAAATATAAATTGGAAAATGTTTATGCGTATTTTAAAGAATATAATGAATAAAATGGATAATCTGATATACTGCCGATTAGAGAAAAAATCGTATGTGCAACTCGTGGAAAAACTATAATTCCCGGACTCTTATGGTTGCAACTTCCATACTCGTCCGGGAATATATCGTTTTTCCTACACGATACACAATATACTATTTTTAAAAAACCGACTTTTCATGGAAACGCACCGCCACACAATTTTTTGAAAAAAAATTATATACTAAGGCATTTTCACGTAAAAAAGGTTGTACATTTGAATAAAAATAAATTTGATGAGACAAAACCAAATTAGATGAACAAATCATATGAGTTTCCGATATAGGCGTAATCTTCTACAATGTTTATTGAATTTATACTTGATTTAATGTGTAGCATTTCCAAAATCGATCTTTTTATAAAATTGGTTTGTTTATTTAGAATTTTGATATTATCTAAACTGATTTGGTGGTTTGTATCTTTTAAATGTCGGGAAAGTGCACTAATGCTTGAATTTTGATCTTTATTGACGTCTCTTCTGTGTTGGTAAAATCTTTTTTCCAAAAATCGTTTAGTCTGTCCTGTGTAAGTAGCGTTGCAACTACATTGGACCTGGTAGACAACATTTGATTGTTTCTTTAAAGGTATGCTATCTTTAATTTTAGAAAACAATTTGTTGTTTAAGCTTGTGGCTGCCCGTCTTACAATTTTGAAGTTATAATTTTTGAAAAGATTTTTTATTTTTTCGTAAAGATTTTTAACATAAGGAATGGCCAAATAATTTGTGGTTTCATTTTTTGGTCGAGAAACAGGATTTATGTGAAAATGTCTTTGTTTCCAAATTATGTTATTTATTAATTTTTCAGGATATTGATTGAGAAATAATGTATCTTTTAAAATTTTAAGATTTTTATTGTGAAATTTAGTATCAGAAAATTTTAGAATTTTTTGGGTCAAAATTTGTATGGTGTTAATTTTGGAAGATGTGGGAAGCCAAGAGTGAAAATTTAGATATCGGCCAGACCAAGTATGGATAAATCTAAGAATTTAAAAATATGATACTAAGTTTAATTGTATGTCTACTAATAATTCATATATTGCCGTTTTGCTAAAAACAATTGTTAATTGTTCTGCAACCATTTACTTTAACTTAAGGTCAAAACGTTTTGAATGAACTTTAGAATTGTGTTTATTTTATTTACTATGGTTAACATGTTGAGGAGATAAATGCGAGTATTTCCACTTGCAAAATGCAACTTTTTAAGTAAATTGGCTTCCTGTGGTGAGGGGATCATTCTGAGGGGATACGTGCCAGTACCTCCAATTGTAGAATGTATTTATGATTGGGTAGTGTTCTACTTTAATATTTTATGGGTTTAGTATTTTATGGGTTTAGTATTTTATCAATATTTTGTTTATTTATTACTAGTTTACTTCTACGAGGCCTATACTACTTTTTAGTTCGAATGGAGAGATTCGTACTAAGGGATATTGGGATTATTAGGGTAGGTATATTTATTTTTGTCTTAGTTCCTATTTGAGTTCTCTTATCAGTCTAGTTTCAGTCGATTATTGTGTACAATTTTAAGTGTATTATTTATTTTTATAGTTGTATTCTCGGGTGAATTTGCTTGTACTACTTGATATGGTCCTAGGTAGAAGGGATCTAACTTTGATCTTGCGGTTTCGTTTCTGAGCCATACGAGGTCGCCTATGTTGATTTTGAATGGTTCTGATTTCTTGTCATATAGGTTTTTACTATTTGTTTTACTTTTAATTATATTCTCTCTGGCAAAATATCGTGCTAGTTTAAACCTTGATTTCATTTCAATTAGGTAGTCTTCGTAAGAGTATACGGGTTCTGGTTCTCTTTGAATACTTGATGGAATCTTTGGTGATTTCCCGAAAACCAGTTCATAAGGGGTAAAATGTGTTACTGAATGAGGGGTTGTATTATATACAAAAATTGCGAATGGTATCATATCGTCCCAGTTACGAAAATCTTGCTGTATAAAGCATCTAAGATATTCCTTTAAAGTACGATGGGTTCTTTCCAATGCGCCATTCGTCATGGGGTGGAAGGCTGTTGTGCATAATTTCTTAATTTTTAGTATTTTACACATTTCAACAAAAAGTTTACTCATAAAATTCGTGCCTTGAGCAGCAAGTATGCTGTCTGGGAATCCAAATTTAGTGAATACTTGAATAACTATTTCCTTAGCTACTGTGGATGCTTCTTGGTTCTGGATAGGGATGACACCTGAATATTTTGTAAGATCATCTTGAAATGTGATGATACATTTGTTTCCATTCTGGTCTGGTAATTGACCCACTATATCAAACGCTATTCTTTCAAATACTTCTTTTGAGGTCGTAGTTAGTTTCAATGGTATTTTTGTGTGTCTATAGATCTTGTTTTCTTTGCAGAGTTTGCAATTCTTTGATAAACGTCTCTCAACATTTTTGGCCAGCAATATACCATTCTAATTCTTTTGAATGTCCTGTAGATACCAGAATGTCCCCCGCAAGGTGAGTTGTGAAACTCCTCGAGGATTTTCAATTTTTCACTCGGATTAAGGAATCACCTGTGGGTTCTTTTTAAATATGTTCGAGGTATTACTGACGATGCCAGGTATTATCTGGTTGTATTCTTCTTCAGGCCTTCCAGGATGCACCTGCGATCGTTTATTATTATTAGGGTTCATAGGATCATGGGAGCTTGTTTTAATTTTTTGTAGATTGTTTTCACTCTTCTTTTGAGCTCTAGTCATGACAAGAATACGATCATGGTTTATTCTTGATAATGCATCAGCATTTGTATTTTTAGAACCTGACTTATGAACAATTGTAAAATCATATTCTGCTAATTTCAATCTCCATCGCAGAAGACGGGAAGGAGTGTTTTTAATTTCCCCTATTAAGGGCTTATGATCCGTCACAACTATAAATTTACGTCCATAAAGGTACGGGCGAAAATTCTGTATTGCCCACACCACAGCGAGCATCTCTTTTTCAACCGTGGAGTAATTACGTTCAGCTTGATTTAACGATCGGCTAGTAAAAGCTGTTGGTAGGTCATCATTGTTGTATTTCTGGCTTAACACGGCCCCGAGGCTGTATTCACTTGCATCGGTAGTAAGAACGAAAGTTTTACTGAAGTCCGGGAAGTTTAAAATTGGTGAAGTAGTAAGTTTCTGCTTCAGAATTTGGAAAGCGTTTTCACAATTTTCTGACCATCTATAGATTACATTTTTTCTAAGTAGTTGGTTGATTGGTTCGGCAATCTCCGAAAAATTTGATATGATTTTCCTGTAGTAGTTCGCGAGTCCCAAGAAGGACTGAATTTCGCGCTTGTTCTTGGGAACAGGATATTTAATAACATTTTCTACTGTTTTAGGGTTTGGTTTGATCCCTTGTTCTGTTATGATATGTCCTAAATAATTAATTTCTCTCTTCAGAAAATTACATTTGGATGGTTGCAATTTTAAGTTGCATTTCCGAAAAATTTTGAAAATGTCTTCGAGCTTTTGGTTGTGGTCGTTTAGGTTTTTACCGTATATTACACCGTCATCCAAATATACAAAACACTTGAGGCCTTGTAAACCTGTTAGGATGTGGTTCATCTTCTCTAAAAGGTGCTCTGAGAATTTCTTAAACCAAAAGGCATTCGATTGAACTCATAATGGCCATATTCGGTACTAAACGCCATCTTATGTCGGTCATTAGCATCCATTCTAATCTGGTGGTAACCGCTAGCTAAGTCCAGTGTAGAAAAATACCTGGAATGGCCCAATTGGTCGAAGATGTCTGTGATGTTAGGCAGGGGAAATGTATCGCCTATTGTAGCGTCATTTAACTTCCGGAAGTCTAGGACGATTCTCCATTGCTTTTTCCCACTTTCATTTGATTTTTTGGGTACTGCTAAAAGTGGCGAATTAAAAGGACTAGTACTATGGCAAATTTTTCCTTCGTTAAACATTTCTTCGACTTGTCTGTTAATTTCTTTTTTCAAAATTTGAGGCAGACGGTATTGTTTAACATTAATAGGAGGTGTATCCGGGTGCAGTTGAATAGAGTGTTGCACGCCCGGGATGCAAGATAAGCTCTCTCCCTTTATGTGGAAAAGGTCCGTAAATTTCAAGCAAACTCCGAGAATGGAACTACGTTCTTCAATATTCAAACATTCATCCAGTTTTTCGTTTATCATATCTATGACAACTTTGTGGCGGTTTTCGTTCTGATCGATGAAGGATTGTTTGATGCAGTTCTCCAATTTCTGAATACTATAGTTTTCTGTCGGTTCAATTTTTGGTGAAAAGGGGAATTTCTACTCCATGGTTATACGCATTAATTAATGGGATCAGTGCTCTGTTATTTGTCGCCCTTGTGATGCAATTGCCAATAAATAGGCCTGATTGTAATTCTTCGGAAACACAAATTATTTCTCCGTTAATTGGCGTGTAAGATTGAATATACATTTCACTTCTAGGTGGGATCTTCATCGTATTCCTATTTGTTTCTAAAGTTATCGTTTACGCGTTGTCGCCGTGTGAAATTTCTAATTGATTTTTGCTGTACAACACCTCCTTGTGCTATAGGGAATTCATCACTAACAACGTGAAATTTTTGGGTTATGTAATTATTATTTTGTATTTGAAATGTTATGTAGCATGAACCAATGGTTATGGTCTCACCAGAACCTATACCATGTAAGCAAACCTTCATATCTGGATATATCTTTACCGACTTATTCAGACAGCTATGCTTAACCAAGGATACATCCGCACCAGAGTCGATTAATAAATGTAGTCTTTTTTGTCATTTCTGTTGTAAGAGTTACTGAATTGGTAGTCGAACAAAATTTTGAACATAAGAACATATTATAGTTAGGATAGGATTGAGGTAACTTACTTACTATGTTTGGGCAATGGTTATTTTCTAAACTATTAATTTTATTAGTCGTGTCAGTGTCATTACTCCTGACATCTTCGTTGTTTTCATAAACTTTCATGGATATGGTGCTATGAGGGGTGATTGGGTTTATAATTAAGGGATTTTGGTTGTTCTTTGGACCCAAGCATCGCTTCTCTCCTGTGCGTTCTCGAGCCCGTTGGAGTTTTCCGAACAAATTTCTTCACTCACATAATGGTTAACATGGGCATTGCGTTTGCTTAGAGGATTGTTAGTTTTGTTCTCGGATATATCTAAGTGTTGAAGTGAACTGGTAATATTTTCCATTCTACCATTATCTATGGGGTTATATGGTGTATTGCGCGTGTAAGAATTTTTTATCGGTGTTGACACTGCTACGGGATTCCGCCATGATACTAACTGAGAATGTTGGGGCTGCCACATTGAATTTTCCGAACCTTGGACGTTTTGCAGTGCTTTAAAGAGAGGGGGTTGCATACTACTCTGGTATTGGGGATTTGAGAAATAACTATGATTTCGGTTGTTATTTGACTGAAAAGTTTGGGGAGGTTGGGCGTTATGGTAGTATCCTGTATATACCTGAGAAGTTCGCGTATCATTTCTGTGTTTAGTTCTATATTCTTGTATTATATGCCCGTTTCTCTTACAATACCGACAAAATTTAATTTGTTTTTCTTGTGGTGGTGCAGTTTTACCATCTGGTACTCTAATAGAAGTGTTTACTCTTGAATATTTCGTTTTGTCGTAGAAGTTCTTTTCGGAACTCAATTGTTGCTTTGCTATTTCTAAACATTTTTCGAGAGATTCACCTTGGTGAATTCTAACGAAGTTTCTTATCGATTCCGGTAAGCCAATGATAAATCTAGGAATTATTCTTTTCTCTGCGATTTTTCTAGCTGTAACGTCGTCACTTACATTGCACTGTGTTTTCAGTAGTTTGTGGTACTTTTCTACCAGATTAGTAGTTCTCATGGAGAATTCATGGAAATTTTCGAACAATGGTTCAAATTTTACTTGTGATATTCTTCTTTCAATATCATCAAAAGTGTCCTCTACCTGATACATTTTGGAAAGTTGTGCTTTGATGTCTGTCCAGGTATTGGGTTTTGCATTAGCTATTATATTATACACTTTACTCCCTAACTTGAATAATATGTAGTCAACCAGAATACTACGCTCATTATCTGTTGTGCACTGTTCATATACTCTGTCCACGCAGGAGATAAATTTTAGCAACTCATCCGGGTTACCGTTAAATTCGGGTATTCGGCGAGCAAGGCTTTCCATTTTCTGAAATTTTTCCATCTCTAATTTTTCTATATCACACGGAGGATTAGAATACAGAGAGTGCGAACATTCAAAGAGGATAGACGTGTTTTTTTCTATCCTCTTCAAAAATTTAATTTACTTTTATTTTTATTTTTGTTTTATATATGTATATAGTGTTATGTATATACTCTATATACATACATATAGTATATACATTTTAATAATTATTAATTAATAAAATTAATTAATTGACATTAATTCAGTTTTTAGTGAAAAAATAATTAAAGTGGTAGTGAAATAATTTAAAGTGTAATCTTGGAAAATGCAATCCACCGGGATGCATTTGTCAGGCAATATTTTATATTTATAGATAAAGAAATCAAAATTATTGATTTCTTGATTAAGAGCATGATTTAACTTTTATGTGATTGTACAATACATGGATTTTAATTACTAAAATCTAATAATTGGATCGTAAATTGACATACGTCGTAGTTAATTTCATATTTGATTTTATTTTTACACATATTTGAATGTGTTCTTGTGTTTTATGTTATGTACAATCGACATAAATACATTCTTGAAGCGTGATACATAGCAAAACCAACAAAATGTTTATACAGGCCGTCTCGTTCGCTTTAACACAGATCCTATCAAGGAAATGTACTATATATTATTGGTTTTTGTAACATAATAGTTAAACAACAACAAAAACAGAGAGACATTTTTGTTTATTTTGGTATAGTTGTCACAAATATTTTGGTATTGATCCATAGATCAGGAATATTTGTATGTAGCTATAAGGGTATTATCTGTATATAATATAATGAAAACATGATAAGTGGAGACTACTATGCACATGGAAGATTGTAGAAATATTTGCTTTCAATGTGTGTTGGGGGTTTAGTATATAAGAATCTGTTATTTATTTTGGTAGTGATGTGCAAAATCGATCTTTTTCGTTCTGTTTTGTTTATTTTCTCATATGTTTTTCAACAAAAAAGATCGATTAGCCCATCACTATATTTTGGTGTTGTTTTCTTTCCTTGTGTTTTTTGTATCCATCAAACAACTACTTAGTGTTCTTAATAAAACATGATCTATACAAACACAACGAAAATTTTAGTGTATTCGACTAATTGAATAAATTTGAGTCGCATCAGAAACCGCAATATACAATACATATGTATAAAATATTATACATATTTAGCTATGATTAAAGATTAATTTTCTTACAGGGTATTATAAACTGCATTAAATTATGTCTAGTTAGTTTTTATTAATATTAATAGTTTATAAATTAACTAATTATGTAAATAAATACTAATTTGGAAATATTATTTTTGAGTTGAATTGAGATTTGGTTTGCAACACACAATGACGTATTTATTTATGCATGCCAAATTTTGATTAAACGAATGTGAACAACGTGGAATTATGTAAAAGCAAATTGTTATGCTAAATGTATTGAACTTAATTAATTAACTTAATGGATTTTTTGAAGTTTAGGTTGTAATTTTTACATACAAACGTCAATTTTACTGAAATGGTACACCGATAAATTTTTAAGAAAATAACGTTTCAGGTTCCTTTCATTGATTTATTATTTTACTTACTTTGCATGCTTGATTTTGCAGGGTAATATATCCATAAACGGAGCCGAAGTTTTATGGGGTAAATAAGTATAAATTTCGTAGATTTTGATTTTTGTTTATCTTAATTATGTCAACAAGATTAGTAAATTAAAACATTAATTATAATAATAATTGTTGATGTCCTGATTTAGATTTAAAGAATCCTGAGTTCTGGCATTGGTTTACAGAGAAACGAGCATCTAATCATGTAGTTAAAATGGCTATCTTGTACTAACCTGTTTATCATTTATTGCACTAATAATTTGCTATATATTAATTGCTTAGAAGTCCCAACTTATAATCATATTCTATTCATCGGTTTTGGTATGTGTAAATGAGTGTATACGATGTGTGATCGTGAATACTGAAGATTATGTTATAATAATTATTCATTTAAGTAATAAAATTTGATATTATGGTGTTTTATTAATTAAATTTAGTTTTCAGAGTCGCCTGGAAATTTTTATATTAATTTTATTTGTTGATTCTTCATATACTTATAGTACCTAATTGAATTATTGATAAGTCTAGGTGTTGTGGTGCTGTAACATTATCATTTAAATCATTTTATATAAATTTTATAAAATAATTGGATCTATAATTATGTATTTTCTTTTTCTGGTTCGGTAGGAAATAGATGATTGGTTTTAAGTTAAATTTTATGTTTAAATGGTTTTTAATGGTTATGTTAATCCTTATTGCAGTACGTAATAATTAATTAATTAAATATAAAGGGAATATGAATAAGGAAATAAGTGTTGTTATTTTATATTTTTCTTAAATATTTTAGCAGGTAAATGAATGATAAGCGGACAGGGGTGAAATTACAACATTATTAATAATTTTTTTAAGTCCTGTTATAAATTTAGGGAGTTCTGAGTATCCGACCCTGGATTCCAGAGACATGATCATCTAATAATGTAGTTAGATTGTGCTGTCTTGTGCTAATCTTTTTATTATGTTGTGTTTTGTTCATTAATGTATATTAATTAATTTAGTTTAAAGAACATTTAAAGGGATCTCTTCCTTAATATGTTAATAAATAATCCAATTTTCAGAATATAACATAGTTCCAGAATTAATCATTATTGTAGGGATTAAATTAATCCTGAGTTTCAGAATTAAATTTTAGCTTGAATCAACGCTCCAGGATCAAGAAGTAGTAAATTAGCTGTAGTTTAGAAATTGTGTTGTCCTGTGCTAACTATTTTACTATATTATTACTAACAATTTACTAACTATCGGCTATACCTAGGTGTCTGTAACCGGGCCGATTCTGTCACTTCTAACTATCCTATCCTATCCTTCGGTTTTGTTATGTATGAAAGAGTGCACGGTGGGACCCGGCCAGGGGTGGACATGATGCAGTCACATTTATGTGATATCGCGAGTGGTTGTGCTCTCCTTGTTGTAATGATGCTTAGGTATCTTCAGTAAGGAAAGCATTCACCTGTGTTATAAAGTGGTGTGACAGTTTAATGACCACATCACTAACACGGGATTTCTTGCTTCATAAGCTTGGCCGTGCATTCATATCAATCAATCAATCAATCAATCACACGGAGGATTAGAATACTGAGTCTTAGGATTCGCGTTTATGCTTGTTTTTGAGTTTGAGTCGGGTGGGTTGGGTAGATTTTGGTTTGATACTTCTGTTTTAAGATCACCGTTAACACTGGACATTAATTTCCGTATGTTCTTATATGGTGGGATGAAGAACGGATCTTTATCTGATTTATTTGGCATACACTAATTTCTAATTTAACTACAAAAATAAATTTAAAAAAATAGAATACTTACCTTAAATTTGGGAAATCGGGAACGTATTCCTTTGTTTCGGCTGCGCCACTGTTATACTTTTTCCTATTTCTACAACACTAAGTCACTTTATTCACTCACCAACACTAAACTCCACGAATTAGTTCTTTATAGCACATGGAATTCACAATTTAATTTATTTAATTTATTTATTTGTATATAAAATTTTTACAAATTTTCTTATTTATATAGATTACATCCAGAATTATAGAATAATTTTAGAGTTTCTTATTTATATGAATTACTTTCACGATATTAGGATAATTTTAGGATTTAATTATTTATATGTATTACTTTCAGAATTATGACCGTTATGGTCTATGCAATTTAACTAACTACTACTTTTTTTTCTTAACACTAAAAATATTTTATTTTAAAAACTGCCAATTCGGCTTAATGTGTAAATATATATTTTTTATTTTTATGGACAATGACATAAAATTGGGCCAATGCTTGTTTTGTATATTTTTTGCTTTTAAATAATTATTGTTGATAATTAAATTTCTTAGGAGTTTAGGGTTATTGAAATTATAAAGTTGGGAAACTATTTGGGTAATGGAATTTATAAGGTTGGGAAATTATTTTTGGAATGTGAGTTAATGTAGGTTCATTAACTCACGGTTAGGATTTCACAACACATTTTAAATTCCTTATGTTTGGCTTCGTATCTGAAACACCAATACTGGCTAGGTGGGCCGGAATATTGAATTACAGTAGGGTAATGCGTTATTAAATGATGATTGGGCTTTATGTTATCTTTAAATAACCTTAAGTAATTTTTATGGTGATTTTGAATTTTCTTAGCTAAAATAAGTATAAGTTATTAGAGACATTTGACTACTCAATAACAAATCTACTATTTCTAAAAGATCTAGAAAAAATAGCCACACTTCACCATCTCTTGGAATAAGATCACCAACCATCAAAGGAAAAAAGTGAATAAATGTTTTCATTTCTTTGGCGGACATTTTCAATTTAAAGCTTTTTAAAGAGGCTATTTTGATTGGTTGTGAAATATTACCCTTTTCAACGTAACCATAATTAAACAATTGCTTTCGAGCATTTAAAATTTCTAGAGAAAAGTATTGTGCTTCTTCTATAAAATATAAAATGACATGACATAGGTCGTAATGACATACACCCTCGTAGAAATCGTGCATAATATCAACAGAAAAATTTTGAGTTACGTTAAATGTTTTAATTTGATTAAAAACCGAATTTTTATTTATACCTGTTGTTTTAATATGTCCTATTTGACAATCATTAAAATAATTAGTTTGATTGCGCATCATATCTTCTTTTTCATAAGCAAGGTGTTTCGGCTCACCTTTTAAAACTTTACAAAATTTGCAAAATGATGTTGCAGAAAAAGATTTACAGAAATCCAATAAAAGATTCAAGCCCAAATTGTCTCCTAACACAAGTCCCAATACAAAATGTACTACCTTTGGGCCTGTTGGTGTTTGAATAACAAGACCTAATTCTTCTAAACGCTTTAATTTATTGATCAAATATTGAAGGCAACTATCAGTTCCAAAATTCTTAAGATCAATCGATTTTATAATAGCACCTAAAAATATATTTTCTAATTTTGACATATCATTGATATTCTTCAGATTTTTTTAGATATTTTGCTAATGGACCACTATATTTTAAATAATGTGGGCATTAGGACTTAGTAATAGAGAGATTTAGCATCAACTTGGCTTTCAAAGTCGATCCTAAACAAAAATTTTGGAGCAACATTTTTGTTTAGGGTTGACTAAAAAAAACTAAGGTATTCTTATCTTTTCTATTCTACGGCACATTGCATTTTACGAAAGCGTATATTAATATGTTAAGTATTGCTTTTACATATCATTTTTCAATTAAATTCTTAACTTTTTTTAAATTATATCTGTTTCCAAATTCACCAAATGTTTCATTGAAAATTTAGGTCTTCTAGCACTATTTCTTTCAAATATGTTTGTTTAGAACTTGGTTAAAAAATGTACAAAATTTTGATAACTATATAAGTTCACAGTTACTAAAAACATAACAGTGTAGCTAAGATATTTGGTCCAAGTTATGCGAATTATTTTCATAACCTTAGAAGATGATGACGTCGAGCTGATTTGGAATTAATTTGCTTTAAAAATATCATTCCGTGTATTTAATCGGATATTAACCTAGCCGTTATTTTCGTTAGCGTTGTTCAATCTGACTTTTTTAATTAATTAAAGGAAATTCGAGCGAAGGAAATTGAGGCGGCCAAATCCCTTCATGGGATGTAGCAACAGCGGAAGAAGAAGGAAATTCGTATATTTTTCTTTTTCATTACTCAATTAAAGCTTTAAACCCATTGAAAAAGGAGAAGAAAAACTGAGTTTCGATTTTTCGCGATAATCCCAAAATTATTGCTTTATTTTAGCTAAACCCTTACGGAACCGAACGCGACACACAATACTACTTTGAATTTAAAAAATTCAAAACAAATTCTAATTTAATTTCTTTAAAAAAATTTTTGCATAATAATCTAGAAAAAGTTCCAGAAGATCTTTTCTAAAACAAAGTAAAAAATTTGAGTATTGCAAATAAACGAATCGCAGCTTTTCTTGTCGGTTTTTTGTGGGTTTGACATTTTAGGCTGTTTAGCGATTTACGTTTAAAAAAAAATTAGTTAGAATACATAAAGACATTGTCAATTTTTAAATTATTAGTAAAACAATTTTTTCTGTTTTTATTTTAAAAAATAAATTATATCGAATACAATAGTTTAGTAAATTTTAGTAAATTTTTTTTACTAAATTGGTTGTTATTATTACTACCTATACCATAATTAAATGGATCAAATTAGTTATTTTAATAGATTTATAGTGAACACGACTAAATTTTAACTAAAATTTGGCATAATATAATAACTAGACGTAGTTTGTAATATCAACTACGGGCTAATTATTTAACGAAATGTTTTTTTGTAATAGTTAATGTTATTTTTGCGTCTATCACTAAAAGTGTTAACAAAAGTGATTTTGTAAATATGATAATCGTTTTTTTTTCTATGTAATTGTTGGACTAAATCATAATCGGTAAAAAAATGACCCAGTTCCATCCTAATTGGCCATATTGACTACTCTTCTTAGGTACATGTTGAATTACATCATAATCTCCATTAAGAAGGAAATTAACACAACTATGACTCCCTGTTGCTGAGTACAGAGTTAATGGCCTGACCCATCTTTCATATCAGAACTAAAGACTGGCAAGGAGCATAGCCTACGAAAGTGTGACCTTCTATTTGACCAAATAATGCATAAGGTAGGACGTATAAAGTTAACTGGAATAGAGTTGGGAGTGCCTTGAGCCCCACAAAATTATCGGATAGATAAAAAGCGACAAACATGTTTTTTTTCTAAATTGGTTTTACTCCAAAGAGGACCACCAATTTTTTTTTTATATTATATTTCTGCATTGAATCTTTTGCAAAGCTTAACATTTATTTTTGCAAGAGTTAAGATGTAAACTTTTAACAACAAAGCGTTTAGAGAAAATTATTACTGTAAAAGATTAGAAAACAAAAATTATATAATAAGAAGAGATTTAGCTAACAAGCAAATGTATTTTAAATTTCGATGAAAACGAACTAAACAATTTTTAAATACGGTCGCTTATATTTTCAACATTTAATAGCTGCCACAGGTTAAAGAGCTTTGCCTAAATATAGGAATTACGGAAATTAAATTTTCAACAAGGTTTATTGCAATACAATTCATTTTCTATAAACTTAAGGCTTTAGCAACTACAATAGTATGCCCCAAGTACCGTACTCCCCTGTTAGAGATACCCAGAAAAAAAAAATGCAAGAACTGTACCCCACAATTATAGTCTTCACAACTTAAAAAAATTATTTTTTTAAAACTCTGGATTTTATCCAGAGCGATAATTTTACAATATAATTTTAATATAAATTTTGTTCGTGCTTAATTTAGCAAGCTACACAGAATATATGATGTCATGTTATATGTGGTAATTCCCTGGTAAGATATAATAGTTGATAGACACAACATGATATATTCACTGTGTTCCATCGGAAACAATTTGCTACTGCCAAGTACTTGTGAGTAGATGTTCAATGGGACGCAAATTTTTGTGACAGTAGTAAAACATAACCTCAATTTAAATAAAACTGCCAGATTTTAATAAAAAATACATTGATCTAATAATATTAATAAGTAATAAAATATTAAACAACAAAATAATTAAAATATTTTTACGATTTAACAATTGCACGTCGTATCGCAAACATAAAAAATTTTTTTTGTTTTTAACCCTAATCGAACCAACATATTTTTGTTATGTCAGTAAATTCAAATTATAATCAAATAATTTACGAAATTTTTTTCAGAGAATGATTAGCTGTCAAGTACGTTGTATGGAAATATTTCAAAATAAAATACATACAAGTTTATAACTAAATTAACATTATTTTCAAAATCGAAGCATTTATCAAACGAGCCAAAAAGGCATACCTTGGTTGGATTAGGGTTAAAAAATTACGTTTCACACAACCAAAATTGATATAGAGCCATCTATTAGAATTTTTTAAACTAAAATCCCTCTTTCGTTAATTATATGCGTAACTACTTCTAACAACTACACCATCACTTGAGCATGAGTAGTTGTGAGTAGATACAAGTACTTGTGAGTAGTTTGCTAACACCAATAGAACACGCCCCGTAAAACAATTTTAGATTTTATGACCATTAAAAGTCTGAAAATTGGCTGTACGATCATTAGAGACGAAATAAGTCAAATGTCGGTCAATGGTTCAGTCATTTGTTCGTCTAATCTTAGCCGGAATATGGACGAAATTTAAAGACATTTTTGTCACAACAGATTCGTCTTCCATTTGATCGTTGCAATCGATGGACAAATGGTTGCCAAATTAGCTGTAGTCTAATCCACAACATGTAGTACCACAACATGTTATACAATATGTAGAAACTGTATTATAAGAATGATTCATAACGATAAAAAAGGCAGACAATTTTTAATAATTTTATCTATTATCCGAACCTATTATCCGGATATTCGGGTAATTAAATTTTTTTTGAAATACCCGGGTACCTGATACCCGGGTAATACGAGCCATATTTAAAGTATATAGTAATTCTAGATAACGATAAGACAAAATATCAAATTTTATTAGCAAAACCAATATGAAATCAACAAATAATTTAAAAATTTTGAAAAATCTATGTAGTAATATATATGTAAATATAAAAAATTAAAAGACGGATAAATAATGATCAACAAAACTATTAATTTATTAATTTATTTATTAAAAGTTTTCATGAAAAATTAAAATCATGTTACGAGTTCATGCTTATACGAGTTTAAAGCTAATGACGAATTATGACATTTTTAACCGGCAGTAATAGCTTTACTTTGTCCGTATCTATAGCGCTCAGCGCTAAAATTTTTTTCGTAATTCGGTTTTGCTTATTTCAGGAAATCCCAGTTCCTGAAAAAGACAATTGATAGTAGTTTCAATTAAACTAATTAAATGATTCATGTCCGAAAATGCCTTTTTATTTTTTCCTAAAATAAGAAATTAATAATTAGTAAACTTGATCACTTAATACAAAAAAAATTAGATTTATATACCTTTCTTAATATTGACTGCACCTGTCCATGTAAACTGATGTAATGTTTCAGGTTCGATCAGCTTTTCGAGTATATTACGAATATTTTTATTTACTTTTCGTCCCTCTACCCTCCGATTTGAGAATAATTAGCTACAAATTCAGTGGCATTAATTGAATGTTTACATTAAAATCAAACTTTTTTTCATGTACCATTTGATCGCTGAAGGTTCTGTCTATTAATCTGAAATTAAACTGCTCTACTTCATTTATACTAGAAAATGGAAGTTTTGGTGATTTAAAAGAAGGATCTTTTTCAATTGAGTTAGTGGTATTTTTTCTCATGAAGGCTATTAGATCTGGTAAAAGGTAAACAATTGGTTTAACAGTATTCTCCATTTCATGTATTCGGTGTTTTAACAACTTAATTTCGTCCGTTAATTCGGAGATAGTCTTTGTTAAAAAACTGGAAACTGCTGTGTTAGTATCCTGAAGTAGTACGCCAGATTCTTCATCGTCGTAATTTGGGATTATTGTTGCATTGCATCTACGCAATTGACCTTAAAAAAGACAAATTAATTTTAAATATTTTTTTTTTGCATATTTTCTAAATTACCTAGATTGTCGTTACCATTTAAGCTTTGATGGTCATCCTGATTGATATCTTGACTAAAAATTATGGTTTCTTGTTCGTAACTTATGCCTCGATTGTTTTCTATAATAATAGCATGGTTGTGTTCATTTTCAATGGGTATTGTTGCCGGCGAGTTCAATTCTGCATTTATAATGGTTGCATTAATATCCCCACAATTTTGTAAATTCATATTAGCAATAGTTTATATATTTTCAATAATGAAATTACCACGGCTTTGAATTTCTTCGAATTGGTTATTTAGATCCACACTTTTAAATTTTTATTTTTTATGATGAGAAGCCGCTTCTGATTCTGAATTCGAGAATGCCTCAAACATTCTTTCCCGTTTTTTTGGCTTCAGTTAAGGTTTCTGGAAATATTTATCAATAAACATTAATGAAAATTTTTAATTAAATAATAATTTATTTTAATTATAAAATAATAACTGACCTATATTGTTTTGTAATAATTTATAAGGATATTTAAGCCAAGTGTCCGTAGGGGTTGCATGACTTTCCAACAGATATCTAACGTTTTTCTTGTCCGGCCACAACACAGTTTTTTCATCTATCCAGGTTTTCGATACAATTGACACCTCTTTTTCATTATTTGTATCGCTCGTTTCGATAATCGCAAACATTTTTTATTTTAATATTACATAGTTATGTAAATTTTTAGTATGTAAATATGTAGTATGTATTAGTAGATAAGCAATAAGCTAGAATTTGAAAGCAAATAAGTAATATTTTGAAACTAGAATTATAAATCTTGGGTATCGATTTAAATTATTTTAATATATGTATGTAGGTTTTAAAGGAAAATATGCCCTATAATTCACATCTTGAACCTCCAGCGCAAACATTTTTTTGATTGATGCATCAATTTTCCAATATTTTGCAGTATCAATTACCAAATCAGATTCATAAATGTCAAGCTTATCAGATGAAATTGGCAGTTGAAATAAATTTCGTTTTTTGGTTGCTTCTGATCCAAAAATATATAAACAATTTTCCTTTTTAAAAACATGGACAAACTGTATAATATTTTTCTGTTGTGTTAAAATCCAGCAGAGTCTCGCTTACTACGCTATTTAATCGGAAATCCTTAAAAACAATTTCTTTAAAGATAGTTTTTGTACTCTCCCTTGAAATTATAGTCCTTTGTCGCTTTAAAATTGGGAATACTTTGTCATTACAATATTTTGCTTCTGGTATTTCACTCAGTTCCATCAGCCGATTGTAGATCTGCGATAGTGGTTGACTATTTTTTTCGTAATAATGATTTTATTTTAAACATAAAACTTTCGAATGGAAATGAACTAAACATGTTAATGCTTCCATTTTTATCAACGTCTTCTGGCAAATGCGAAAGTGCATGCATATTAAAAACCAAATGATGTGCACCGTATAAACTGTTTACCCCATTAATAAATTCATTTAAAATAGTTTTACATAAGTGTATCAAATTTTTTGATAAATTATCAGTGGAGAGCAGCCGAATTGCTACATGTAATAACATAAAATGATTGTACTTGTCTTCTGATAATATATTGCGTAATACAAATGGTGAATCATACAGTAAGAATCACCTATATTCTGTACCTTTGAAATAAGACAATTGAGATAGGGGTCTCGATTTTCGTTGAAATTCACTCGGTTGAAGGAGTGAAATAGAATTTAAACGACCGGAAATTCGTTCTATCTGGCTTTAAAGCAAAAGAGACTCAGAAGCGCCAACCATCCACATACGCAAAAATGTTTTGACTACTCCTAAGCAAACTACGTGTAGATAGTCGTACGGAAATTGGTCAACCATATTTGAAGGTCTTCTAAAATGGAATTAGTATTGTGGTGATTTTCATCAGATTTACTTCGAAATGAGCTATCCGTTCTTCTTGTTGCTTGATTTTCGGGAAAGGTCATCCGATTTTTAATGTGGTCTCCTTCTTGAGTACATCTATTGCATCCAAAATAGGCTGTGACTTTATTCCCAAAACACTACTCCTTGATGGTGTATCGCAAATAAAATTGTTGATTTTAATGTTAATTGGCAAGTTTTATAACTAAAACTAACACATATATCCGTCCCTTAATTCATCAACAAACGGTCGAAGAAACTCGTTAAATTCGTTAGGTTTTTTGAACCCGTGATAAATTCCTATATAACGAAAATTCGTTTGCTGATAGATGATCTGCCTAAAATTAGCCAAAAACAACTATTCGAACTCTTGCTAATTGGCAGACCATCAATATTAAAATCGATGAATATATCCATTGGTAAGTTTTCTGTGTTTGCCCAAAATTTGTCCAATGCTACACGAACTCCGATGTGCGCATATCTTCCTAGATTTACATTTATAATTGTTTTGCGGTTGGGTGTATTTAATACTGTTCGGCTATCTAATATTAAGCGGGGATATCCATTTGATTTAAAAAATTGTAACATTTCATTTAAAGCTATCATTGTAATGTTGTAATGCCCACGTTCTCAGAAACATTAATAACTCATCAGTGTTTATTTTTTCTGAGCCATCGGTATTATGTTTCACTTCATTATTTAGATTAAAGCAATTATGATTATAATCATTAGCGTGGTCCAATAAAAACTCTTCATCATCATCGCTTTCAAAACTGTTTTGTGAATTTAAATTTGATTCTCGATTGGATTGTAGCTGACAATTATCATTTTCGTAGGTAGATCTTATGTCCGTATTAGGTTGAACTACTTTGTTTTGTTGTGAGACTATTTGAATCTTATTCTTAGCCAGAATACTTCCTCGATTTATACGACGTTTAAGGGAATCACGTTTAAGCTCGAGAATATGTTTTCTATACCTCGGCATTTTTGAAAATATCTAATTATTTGCCACAATCTATTAATAATTTAAACTTTAATCAAAATGATAGGTAAAATGAAAATACAATACAAAAATTAGGACACAAAAAAACTTAGCACAGACATATACAGGTTGTTTTGTACTGGAGTCTAAATATTTTCAGAAGTGATTCCTTGATTAATTTTGAATAGTAAATATTAAAAATGGACGCCCCCCCCCCTCCCAACAGGAAAACTTTTTGCTTGAAATTAATCAAGGATTAACCCCTTAAAATATTTAAACTCAAGCACAAAACACCCTATATTTTGAGGAGCCGAATTATTTTCACGTGAATTAATTCCGCCGGGAAATACAAAATGACAGAATTAGTAGAAATAGGCTCACTATGAAACGTTTGAATGCATGGGCTAAGCGGTGACCGTAATTATTTTATCCTCAAAGATAAAGCGCCATCGGAATTATTTTATCGTCAAAGGCAAAACGCGCCTGCGTTGGCTACAGTTGATTTTTCGGCGAAATTAATTCAGGGAGTCATATATTATATCTACAATAAATGTATGTACAAACATTGAGCCCAAACAGGCGACACACGAGATGTTTATGTGACACGGTAGAATACAAATTGGGTGGCTTACCTTAATATTTTAGGCACCGTTTTAACCAGTTTTATTATACATATTTGTGTGTTACATTTGGATATATATTTCACGTCACTATTTGTATAATTACCAATTATTGTAATATTGAACTAAACTTTCACTTGAATAAATTGTATTACGCACGAAGGATGATTTGCAAATAAACGTGATTTGCATTATTAGTGGGTAATGTCACGTTATTTTACCATTTTCGCCTCTTTTTTGTGTTCTTATTCGGATTCATGGACAAGTTCGTTTCTATTTCGGATTTGATATTTTCATTCATGGTCATTTTCGTCTCTTATTTGTTCCTCATTCGGATTCACGGACAAGTTCGTCTCAATTTTGTATTTCATAATTTTATTTATGGCCAGTTACGGCTCTAATATGTTTCTGTTTTGCAATTTAAAGCCAATTCTGTCTGTTTTTTATTTTTATTATTTTTTTATGATTTTGCTGTAGACATTTACGTCTCTAACAGATTTTTCGTCTCTTTTAAGGACGAAAATGTTAAGATGGACGAAAATTGTTTTACGGGCGCCTATTATTTTGTTACATCTATTCGGTTGTGTCAGCTACAAGTTCGATGTCATTGATATGGTGTATATGCAACGTGACATCAAATTGTTTTGTGTTTTATGTTTCAGCTTCATCAGCTGGAATACGGATGTTGGCCCGTTACAGGTATGTTAAGAATAACGGCTGGTTGCAATAGTGGTCTTGTAGTGGTTGAATAACATTTCCTAATAGAAAGTATGATTATGATAGAGATCATAATTGTTATGACTATCAATGAGACATGTCCTGATGATGTGTATAGTTTAACATGTTTATGTAGTAGATTCGTACGTTCCAAGTTTGCTATGGTTTTGTTATGTAAGATTTGGAGATTAATTTCGGGTGATGTGTGATTGATAAATACATATCGTTGTATGGTAATACAATTTCTAACTGCTGTATCAATTCGTTTTCCAATGTTGAAAATTCCTGACTTCTGATTGTTATTGTGCAATTTGTTATCTGTTTACAATTGGAATTATATGTAGGGATGTGGTATCGAAACGAAAGTATCGATACTTTACTCATTACTTAATAGGGGGGGGGGGGGGGGGGGAGGGATCAATAATGCATTATTATTATATTTCAATAATACACAAATGTATTATAATACAAGGTTTATATATTTTTATAGCTCATATTTATTTATTATACAAGAGAAACACAAAACAAATAATAATTAGTAATTTTATTTTCGAAAGCCCAATCTTCATCATTGCAATCAGACAAAGAGAGAAGTTTTTCCACCCTGTCATCCATAAGTCTGTTTCGGGTTTGTTTTAAAATCGCTTCAGCTTTAGAAAACAATCTTTCTGATAGTATGGAGGTACCGGGTATTATCAGGTACTTCTTGGCAAGGCGGTACAAGTGAGGGCAAACGTTTTCAATTTCTTCCCACTGAATTATAGGATCCGATTTTAGTGGGTAAACTGAATTCGCCAAATATAAACTCAGCTCATCTTTGCCTCCGTCTTTGCCACAACACATTTTACGACGTTCGTGAGCTGATATTTTGTGATGGCTCTGACTATGATGTGATATCATAGGCGTCCATTATTTTCCTGATAAGCTAAGGTATCATTAAAATTAATATTTTTGAAGCGGGGATCGAGAATCGTTTAAACAACCATAATGTGGTTGTTTTTGATTTAACCAAACCGGCGGTTTAACTAATCCACAACATATTCTTTTAAGGCTTTTTTTATTTCTTTAATGAACATTTCTTGATGCCCATTTTTATTTTAGCCTTTATTATTTCCCGTAGCCCATACATATGCAGTAGTATGTACGATTTTTTATCTAAAAGTGTCGATACCAGTCGGGTATCGTTACAAAAAGTATCGAGTACAAAAGTAATTGGTATCGCAATCAAAGTATCGATACTATAAAGTATCGATACTTTTTGCGGATCCCTTCTTGGAGGACCATCTAAAGCAAAACTCGTATACTATCGAGGAAAATGTTTGGAATGTATGGACTTATGGAATAAAATAAATTTTAAAATATATTTTAATACAAAATGTTTAATATTTATTTTAATAAATCATTAATTGACCAGATTAAATATTATTTTCATTTATTACGTCCTCGTTTGTGTTACACGAGCGGCGACAAGATTTGCGATACAACAGTGTCTTATACAGTTTAAGCGCACTAAAAACCACACCAATCACGAAAAATCCTACCAATAGTATTTTTATAACTATCAAATTACTGTTAATGTTTGTTATATTGTCCAAAATTGGGCGCATTTGATTTAAATCAAATTTTAATTGTTCATTTTCCCTTTGTAAATTATTTAATAAAATGCAAGCTTGATTTATTTCAGACATGTAATTATTATTTATAGCATCATGATTACCAATACTTGTATGATTTTGATCGTTGGTACACTTTATCCCACCAACATTTGTTTCGTTTTTTACCAATTGACCATTATCGATATAAATTTGAATACGTATCCGCCTAAAATATATTAACATCGCAAATAAATTAGTGCACATCCAACTATTTGCGGAAATAGCGATCGTTCTTAATTTTGGAAATAAATTTCCAATATGTTCGAATGGTAACTGCGTTAAACGGTTCCCATCAATAAAGAGATGGGATAGATTTTCAAAAAACGATAGGGTTTCGAAGTTAATCGATTTCAATTCATTGTACGATATATCAAGAAAGGATAACTGAAATTCGGAAAACATTTGATAATCGATTTTCTCTAAATTAACCAGATAATCGCCGATCCGATTGTATGACACGTCAAGTTGTTTTAATTTGGATAATGGTTTTATAAAATCTAAATTATTTAATAAATTATTACTCAACGATAGATTTAATATATTAAGTCCCATTATTAAATTCGCACTAGTTAACTGATTATTGGGCGCCTCTAATACCCGAAGATTATTGTTAGTTTGTAATACCGTTAAATTATTATTACCTATTCGTATGGTTCCGATGTTGATTCTGACATCAACAAAACTCAAATTTTTCACACGATTATAATTTAAATTTAACCTTTTTATAAATTTCGTTTTTATAAATGCCCGCTGATCAACAGTTACGATAATATTTTCTGATAAATCTAATTCCATTATATTCATATTGGTATACATATCATCATCGTTTATCGATTCAATTAAATTCACACTTAAATCGATGTATCTTAATGCTTTTGAATATAAAAACACAGTTGACATCTTTTTGATTTGATTGTTTGACAAATTAATTCGTTTTAGGAATATCAAATTTTGAAACGTGAGATCCTCCACTTGTGTGATTTTATTGTACGATAAATTGATTTGCTCCACCTGAAAGGCATCCCAAAAAATGTGATTCCTTAACATGGCCAAATCGTTATGCGATAAATTTATACCGATCAGGTTGAAAGCTACATCAAAAGCAGAGCGTGGAACTTCTAGCACGTGACAATTACTAAAATCAATCCACTGCAAACTTTGTTGTTCTTTGAAAATTCCGTGCGGTATATACGAGATACGAGAGTTGGTGAATTTTAGCGTGACATAATTATGGCCACCACCTTCTAACTGGAATTTAGTTAATTTGGTGTAATTGGCGTTGTCAATTGTACATGTCGATGATATAAATTCTCCTGAATCCTTGCACTTGTATGTTACTCCTTCGCATGTGAGAACACTAAACAACAGCGCAGCGAGACAGGTGTTTAAATATATTTTATAACTGTAATGAAAATAAATTTTAGTATAATGATACAAATTATATAAAATTATTTTACCTAGACATTGTACAGACGAGACGAGGCAACTGGCCGGTAAATTCAAAATATTTTCTCTTTATATAAAAAAAATTATAAATTGTCTTATCAATAATAGCAAGCAATTTTGACATGAAGAATATAAGACAAATATTGATAACCCGAATATTTTATGTAAGCCATTTTCTGAGAACATACAATACATTATTTTGAGGCAAAACAACATTTCGCGTTAAAGAAGATAAAGAAGCGTAATATTCACACCATTTGTTGCCCTAAGACCGACATTAAATCAGTGCCCTCTTTTTTATTCCCAAATGTTTCTTCTCTTAATCAAAATCAACAAAACAAAAATGAAGTTTAAGGATTAATTTTAAACTCAAAAATATTTCTTAATAATATTTAACATGTAATTATGAACTGCTAAGTAATAACAAAATCCGTCAAAAAGTTAGAATTGCGAAAAACTTGTAGATGTTTACAAGCAAAACAAGCACTTGCCTAGGGCAACAAAGGAGAGAAAGCACCAACGATTAACAATGTTAAATAAATTTTAGACAAATAATTTAAAAAAAAAAATTATTATGCCATATTTTATATACAACAATAAGTAATAACATTGGTTAAGACTTCAAAACTATAATAATTTTAGCAAAAGATTTTAATACTTCTTGTTAATTTCTTCGGTAGAAAGATTCAAGTATATAACCATTGACGGCGTTAAAAAAACTTTTATATTATATAAATTACCCAAAATGTACCGATGACGCCATTTAATTAAACCAATATTTTATTTATTAAACATGATCCTATAAGCGCTTATTAGCTTTCGGCACCCACACAAACTAACATAACAAATTAAATACTGTTGAACTGACCTTCTTGGGTAGTATGTATAGGATAATACTATATATTTTGAACTTAATACCCTTAATGAAAGGCATTTTAATAAAATGGATTTAGTGAATGTTTGAGTTCGGTCTCTGTTGAAGCAACACGCAGGAAGCAATACTTACCGTCAAGCATTGTAAGTGACTTATTTATCATAAAATAAAACAATTAATTTCACACCCCAACTTTTATTAACTGAAACAAAATAATAACATTTAAGTCAAAACATCCCCAAGTAGCACGAGTGAGTTGGTATAACGTTGTACTGTGGTTGGCTAAATGACTACTGGTCGGCTAGCCAACGTTGTGACAATGGTATGACAACTGAGATACAACGTTATTGGGGAATAAATTTTGAGTTATAACAACGTCGTAATAACTATTATCCGACTTGTCAATTGACCATAGAATACAAATCAGGAAATAGATATATTGACCACTATTTTGTTTGTATTTTAGCAGACAGGACAACTATTTTTTATAAAATATATAAATAATCATGTTGTCTTCTTTTATCTTATAAATATAATAATTATTTGTCTATTTCCTTTATCATCTATTTCATTATTTACGACTTTATGAAAATTTACTTCATAATAATTGTAAATGTAATATTCACATTCTCTGTATTAATGATAACCCAAAAATCTGGCAAGATACGACATATTTTTATAAACAAAGCAAGTTTTATCGTAAATGTGCACCTATCAGTGAACTAAAAACTCATGCGCCTTATAAATTCGTCTTTTTTAAAAATATATTTCTGTTATTTCAAAAATATTTTTATTTTAGGTTGACTAAAATTTTCTAAAATCAATTTAAACCATATTGAAATAATCCCCACCTTTAAAATAATGATATTACAATAATATTTAGTCATGAGAAGTATGAAAATCAGAATTTTATTTTCAAAAAATACAAATTTTTATATGCATGTATAATTAAAAATGGCGAACTTGTGCGATTCAACCTATATCAACGCAGATGAACAAGCTGTAAGAAATCAAGATTTACATTCAAAATAGAAATTTGATTCAATTAAACATTTAATTACTCTCCGTAGTCGGAAGAACGTTCTTGGACGAAACATTTGCTTTATACCTCTGATAAGACTTTACGAGCTTTAAAGGCTTTGCGCATACAGTAGTTTTTGGAGTTTCTTTAAGAGATTTAACGCTCGAGAAGACCTGAAAACTGTTCTAATGTTCGTGGTAATATATACTACACGGATAATAGGTGACAGCGTTATCATGAGCGCAATCACAATCACACAATCAATCAATGTCAACTGTCTTTCGAAAAAACATTGTATACTGTGTAAGATTAAGAAGCACCACACTTTTCTTCAATCAAACCAAACTGAAACACCCAATAACTTAATAACTAGTAGTTCAAATATTGGGGCTGCTAATGCTGAAGTCACAACTAACGTATTAAATACTCAAAACATTATAAATATAAATAATACAGTATTATCAACTATACTCTTTGATTCCGGATCACAAGTTTAATTTACCTCTGAGTTGTTCGGACGCAAATTTAAATTATCAATTAAACAACAAAAACTGCCAGTAACCGGGATTGGTAAAGTAAAAGGAGGAAAAATTAAAAGGGTATGTTAAGATTGGTTGATTAACAAAATGAAATGGTGGCTGCAATGCTTCCTCAGCTTGGTTTTACTCGAGAGGATCATAAATATTTAAATTACATCAGCAAACTGATCCATCGTAGCCAGTGATATAGACGTACATATTAGCGCGGATCATTTTTTTAGTATTTTACAAGAAGGCTAAACGAACAAAACCGGGTCATCGCTCAAAATAGTAGGTTTGTTTGGGTGGTAGGTGGAAATACGTCTTTTGAAATACAGTCTCATCCAGTAACAAGTTTATAATTAATAGAGGACATATAGATTGGTCATTACAAGCTATGTGGGAAACCGAGTCTGTAACAAACCTGTTTGCATTAAGTGATACAATAAAACAACAAACAGAGACGCACAATGGAGATATGTAGTTCACTAAATCTCTGGAATTAGAGATAGGCAGAATTTGAAAGATTAACTAAAACGTTCATGAACTAATATCGTTATCTTGGCTATATGCAACTGCTAAGGAATAGCGTAAAAGTAAGACGTCATACTAAAGGTCTGTGAACAAAATTTTAATGGTGGGATCAACAGTTCAATCATCGCTGTCAATATAATTGAGATTCTGTACACATGTATTAGTGTTTAAGTGTAATATCCTGAAAATATGCAGGCAAATTATGATATCACTGTATAAAATTACAAGTGGCAGCGAATCGTTTGGAGGGAGTCAGAAAATTTGACCATACACCATTACGAATTAACGACAGTATTGTATGCGGAACAGCAGCAACCCCGGTTCCAGCAACGAAGACCATCAACCAAATTACAACAGATATTAAAACCGCATATGAGATTATATGGATATCAGGATTGAGTAAAGTTAAGGTTCTCCGATAATACTCAAGCACTAATTGTAAGGAACTGGAGATACACTGCTTTTGTGATGCTAGTTCTGTTGCTTATGGAACAGCAATCTATTTATGAACTATCAATGAACATTATAAGTAAGCAGCAAGTCGAAGGTGGTACCCATTAAATGTTTAATAATTCCGAAATTGGAATTATCTGCTGCGGTTTTGTTAAGGAAAAGGTGGAAATTTATTAAAGAAAGCTTTAAATTCATCAAAATCAGGTCCGTAACTGCATGGTCAGATTCCATAATAGTTTTAGATTCTACGGATCTTTCTCTGACAGGTTGATTTTGACTTTTTTTGATGCGTTCGCTTTGATTTACGCATTTTCACCCCTGGTGAGATTTGTGAGTAGTTTGGCCAATTTGGCGAAATCCAATATAAAGCACTTGTAATAGGATGTGAGGCCGAGAAATGATTTTAAATCTCCGGGATCCTTATTTTCTAAATTGCGCGAGCTTTCTTTTCATCAGGTTTGATGCCCTGATTTGTTATGGTAGTCGCGTTTTCCATGAGAACTGCACTAGAACTCGATAAATTTTAAATTTCTTTTATTATATGTAAACAGAAAAAAAAAAATAAATTTATAAAGTGCTAATATGTAGTGCATTGAACATTAATCCATATTTTAAGTTGTTACAGCAATAAATAATTACAATTATAGCTTATTATTTGGTTACACTTGATAAACCCATGAATTTATCGAGTGTAGTTGCGTGTAATGACGTCAGCAAGAAATAAGAAAATATTGATGAAACAACTGAAAGGGGAAATTTTTAAACTTAAAATGCGTATTTATACCAAATACACTACATATTTGCGCTTTATGAATTTATTTTTTTTCGGTTTACATAGAATAAAAGTAATTTAAAGTTTATCGAGTTCTAGTGTAGTTCTCATGGAAAACACGGCTGGTGTAACCGAGGAACTTGGTTTCGTTCTTGAGAAACTCCGTTTTATTAACATTTACTCTCAGATTTGCTTTTTCCAATTTTGAAAATATTTTCCTGACGTTGTCCAAATGTTCCTCTTCTGTATTTCCTCCGAATATTATTATGTCGTCTATGTAGACATAACCTATTTTTCCGATGAACTCCTTCAGCACGTTATCTATCATTCTCTGAAAGATAGCCGGTGCATTTTTTAATCCAAAGTAAAGCCTTAGAAATTCGTACTTCCCCTTGTTGTGATGGCTCCAAAAATCGTATGAGGTTAAGGGCTATTCTGCCCGATCTCCTTCGTCATTTGATATCATAGGCATCCATTATTTTTCTGATGGATGAAATAGCACGGGCACCAGCTAAGGTATCTTTAAAATTAATATTTAATTGAAGCGGGGATAGAGAATCGTTGAAATAGCCATAATGTGGTTGTTCTCGATTTCACCAAACCAACTTTTAAGGCTTTTTGTATTTCATTAATGAACATTTCTTGATGACCATTTTTATTTCAGCATTTATTATTTCGTCTAGCCCATAAATATGCAGTAGTATGTATGATATTTTATCAAGAAGTATCGATGTTTTTTCCTCAAAATGTATCGATACCAGTTGGGTGGAAATTATATGCTGTGGTAACTTGTAACTGGATGTTATGTTTTTCCAGTAGGTTTTTTACGTCCTATCTCCGAATCGTCTACTAGTTTTTCCGGTAATCCACGTTGACTGAAAAAGTCTATAAGGTTTTACGATACAGTTTTATTAGTTTTTCCCATTGATCATCGGATATGCTGCCGAAAATTTACTGAATTTGTCGATTATCGTGAGAAATACTTTTCCATCCAATAGTAATAGGTCTGTATGGATAATTTCCATTGGTTTTTTTGGGGTATTTCACTTAAGGTTAATTGTAGATGCGGTTGTAGCATGTCATATTTCGTTCGCTGGCAAATATCACATTTATTTATGAACTATGTAATCATTTCTTTAGAGTGTGGAAAATAATATTTTTGCTTTAGTTTTTCATAATTATCAACTATTTCGCTGTGTTCATTTTCTAAATGTATATGTTGTATTAATTCGATTTATTAAAAAGGTTTTTGATCCCACTAAGTTTACCTTTGGGTTTTGTGCTTCGTGATTTTGTAGAGATCTTGGCTTTGTATGCTTTCATTTCATACTGGAAGCATTCTTCCGTAGTGTTTATGCAAGTGAGATTTCGGGTTCTTCCAAACAATTTTCGCAGCTCCTCGTTAATGCCCGTTTTGATCCCACGCTTTCTAGGTAGCTGGAGTGTTACTCGTTTCTTTTTCCCAAAATGTATTTCATTTTTAACCAAGGGACTTTTTAGTGTATCCAACAAATGGTATTAAATCATCAGGAGTAAAGAAGAGTCCCAAGAAACTCTTTATTTATTTTTTTGTTTTGGGTAACGGAAAATTTCGTATCGCTTTAATTTTGTCCGGATTGGGCTATATGGTTTGGGGCACAATGGTAATGAAAATGCACACGTTAAATACACTGACGGCTGCACAATTCTCTGTATGCGCCGGTTTATATTTATAATTTTTAATTGAGCACTACAATATTTAATAACTAAAATCCACCACCACTTTTATTATAATTTGGAGCAAATTAATTAATTTGGCTTTTATTAAAACCGATATTTTAATTTCGCTTTTCTTGTTAATTTTTTTATTTGTGTGTCAGTCGGATTTTGAGGAAAAAGTATTTTGTATTGTTTGAGACGATGAACCAAAAGATTTTAGATGAATTTTAAGTACGTAAACAGCGCACTGAAATAAAAGTAAAATTCAGCTAAAACATTATTTGATGATTAGTTATGAATAACTACAAAAGATGGTGGTGAAATTGTTTTGAGTGTTGTACTAAGGTATCCAAGATATTTGCTTAGTACAAAGTAGTGAACTCTAGGTACAAATAAATGTGGGATATATTTAAGTACAGATTCGAACCCTAGAGTAAGTCAAAATACACTCTATAATTGTCACTACTAAGCTGAAAAAGGCTATTCAAATACAATTATATTTTATAGTCGAAATGAGTTGCATTTCGAATAATTGTAGGGATAAACGAATTGTAATAATTATTTGCATGAGTGAATCACTAAAGAGCCTTACTCCATCCGACTATATGTCACAAGAGGGCTTTTTCTTTATGCACAAATTCCGATTTGTCCAATTAGACTTTCAGATTCCCGTTTTGTATCTTAGTAAATACTTCGGTTAGACTTTCCATATATTCTTGGAGCGATGTTGAAAAGACGATGATATTGTCAATATAACAGTAGTGCCCGAATTCAACGGAAAAAGCGGTTTTACCTCGATTTGTTAAAATCCAGAGGCTAAGTCTATCGTGGTGAAATAAATGCACTTTCCCAGTTTGTCCAAGATGTCCGAGATATTAGGGAGTGGATATCTCTCTTATATGGTTTTTTCATTAAGCTTCTTGTAGTCTCTAACCGTTCTCCATTTGGTTTGACCTGATGCATCTTTCTTCTTTGGCACGATCCATATTGGTGACGACCATGGTGAAAAACTTGGTCGGATGATTCCTTGTTCTAACATTTTGCTATTTGTGATTCAACCTCTTGTTTGTGAACATATGGGCACCTGTAGCTTTTAGTGAAGACTGGCTTCTCATCATTAGGGAAGAGTGTTCACTAAGTGAAGATTAGTGGGTTGTGTGCCCTTTGAAATATGTGTTCGAATTTTGAGCACAGCTTTTCTATGTTTGTTTTCTCTTCGAAATTAAGGTGACTCATCGGTATTAATTGAGTGATGTCTTCGCTATCATTTTTTGTAGAGATTGGTTCAATGTTATGGATTTCTGTGTGATTTGCTCCAAATTCTTCGCATTCTGCGTATAATATCATATATTTCTCCGTTGGCTTCATTTACTGGAAATTTTGAAACTAATTTACTCCTTGGTGCGATACCGTATGTTGCTGGGATAAAATTTATTTGTATTGTATTGGGATTTCTATGGTAGGTGTGACTATCTTAGAATTTCCTTTATCCAAGTAAGTGACTTTTAATTTTTGCGTAATCTCCATTCCGATTATGCCATTTAGTCATGGAATTTGAATAAAATAAACTGTAATGGTTCAGTTGTTTCGAATTCCTTTAGGCCTTTTAATACTACAATTTGGTCGACAGTGGTACTGTTGAACAAAGTTGCGCTGGTCAAGGGTTTGATTTTTTGAATGGATTTTTTACAAATTATGTCAGGACTAATGAAAGATTTAGTGGATGTCTATTAAAAATTTGTAATTTGTTTGGTTGAACGTTAAGTTTATATAAGGTAATTGATACCCTGTTTGACGTTGGTTGGTTTGTAGGCTCAAGTAGCCGTATCATCCAATGGGGTTTCGTGAAAATCCTCGTCTTCGTACGTTTCTTCATAATTTTCAATTTGTACGTTCTCATCGTATGATTCGTAAAAGTGATCGCTTTCGTGATCATAAGGACTGATGGAAACATTGTACAATTCCTTTGGTTGGAATCTGGGACATCTATTCGTGTTGAAATTATATTGACGTGGATTATTAAAGTTAGGAGGTTTTTGTTGTGCGAACGTAGGTTGCTTATATTTGTTACTTTGTATCCATGGGTTCGAATTTCCTTTCCGAGTGTTAGCGAATTGATTATGGTTAGTAAATGGTCGATATTAGGATTAAATAATTGATTGTTATTTGCGTGTCTGGGGGAGTTTGTGTCGTAACTAGGTTTATACATCTGTACACGTGGTGGTACCGTTGGTTTTGTGAGCTGTATTTACCCTCTACCCAAAACTTTATTCCTCATTTAATCGGTGTTTTGTTCCTTTATTTGTTCCTTTAAGCAATCAATTCTGGTTGTCGGTAGATTGGCGGCTTTCATGGCTCTAACCATTAATCCTAGTGGATCTTTTAGATTTGAGACGAATACTGCCAAACCCATTTCGTCGTACCACTTTGATTTAAACTTTGTTTCATTCTGATCGCTTGTATTTAACGATGCCCATTTTTTTAGAGCATTCATAATTTCTAATACTCGCTCGTCAATGAGCGAAATGAATTTGTTTAGGTCTGTTCGGTTGCCGCCGAATGGCGGTATGTCTTTTATTGCGTCTGGTACTGGCAATAACTGGAGAATTTTCTCCATTTTAGCAATTTGTTCTTCTTCCGTCATATTTGAAAAATCTCTGTTCGGGTTATATTTAATACAATAATCACACAACAATTTTTTAATTTTTTTATTAGACTTTAACTGTGTTCAACAGTGGAATTTCGCAATTTATCAAAAAAAAAAAACATTTTGAGAATACTGAGAATTTTGGGATAAGTAAAGGATTATTATCAAATAGTTTGCACTCACCACAGTTTTATTACAAGTATTGCCAAAAATATTTGATGAACCAACATTTATTCGCGGCAATGTCGATACTTCTCCTGACATTATGGGTTAATTCCGCTTCGGTTTCTTTTTCATTGTTTAGTACTGACTTCCGAAAAAAAATTTTATTTTTTTTTTTAAATAGGGTAGGAGAGGATAGGGGCTGTAGGAGATAGTGGGAATAAAACAATATCTAACAAAGAGATGGGCATCGGTCGCAAAAGTTATTCACATTAATTCCGATTTTGTATTATTTGTATTGTTCGAATGTTCTAAAACAAAACAATGCTTCAGATAAAAGCACTGAGTAATGAATTATCTGTCAATTGATACGTTATCGAATATTTTATATGTATGTATATAAAGTTAGCCCAGGATTCATCCCAGAAAAAAGAAATGGTAACACCACAACTATCGCGACACAAATTGTCATCCCAGGAAATCAATATCAATCATCCCAGAACATTTAAATGTATTATCAGCCCAAAAGATAACTATCACGATAGTAGGTATTTTCCACCATCACAGGAAGAATAATCACAACATCGAACGAAAATAAAAATGCCTTGCGATTTTTGTATGTATTGTAATTTATTAAAATTACACATTTATAATATATCTTATAAATGTAAAACTTACATTAATAAGATTTGAAAATATTTAAAAAAAAATTTAAAAAATCCTTTTAACATTTATTAAAATAACACGAACCGAAAATTATATGGAAGTGTTATGATACAAAGTTAAACCTCTTGGTGGATTTATCGCTATAGTGGCTCTATACAATTGTTGGGCTCGGTTGATGATTTTTCAAAAATTTACAAAATTGTCAAAAATCGTATGTGAAAGCGTTGTGATGATACAAAGACGAATTTCACGAATCTCAGAGATTTCCTCATATAGTGACTATATACAATAGAAAGTGGTTTAATTATACTTCGTAAATTTGTTTGTCCTATTCGATAAAAAAGAGTTGGGCTCGGTTGATGATTTTTCAAAAATTTACAAAATTGTCAAAAATCGTATGTGGAAGCGCTTTGATACAAAGACGAATTTCACGAATCTCAGAGATTTCCTCATATAGTGACTATATAGTATAGTATACAATAGAAAGTGGTTTAACTATGCTTAGTAAATATGTTTTTCCCATTCAAAAAAGTTGGGCTCTCTTGATGATTTTTCAAAAATTTAATCCCTCCGGTAATTGAACCATTTCGTAAATATGAGAGATACGGACTTTGGATCTTTAGTTTTTTACTGTTATATTTCTCTGTTCTAATTGATTCTTCGTTAAACTTTTTATTAACAGTTAATGTTTGAATAAGTGAACTTTTTCGTTCTTGTTCTGTCATAGAGTTTAAAGATACTAATATGGGCCGATCAAAATGTGTGGTAGATTTTTTCGAAGTGCTATTTCGTTTTCTCCAATTTTCTTTCAAATTTAAAATTGAAACATAAGGGTTTTCTTCTTTAATGTTACTAACATTTTCTTTCTTAATTCCATTTACTTTAGATTTCACATGTTGTTTTGGAATTTTTAATATAAATCGTTTTAAGACAAATTCATTTCGAATATTAATTTCTTTTAAAAATCTTAAAGTTTTGGTTGGTAATTTCCCCAATGCAGCATTCCGATTAACTCGTCTTTTGATTATACCAAAATAATTTTTAATGTAGCTGTTACTAAGCCTTCGGGAATGAAAAATACCCGACCAGAAAGGGAGAAAAGTAAGGTACTTTTTGAGGATCGTCTCAAGTAACGGAGAATTAAAATATACATTTAGAGGTTCTTTGTTTGCTGATAAAAAACATGATTCCGATTCAATATTTTCAGAAATCGATTTAAATATTTCGTAGAAAGGACTTTGAGAGTAAAGCGTCTTGTTAAACTTCCTAACATTCAATTTTGTAAATTTTTGAAAAATCATCAACCGAGCCCAACTCTTTTTTATATAATGGGACAAACATATTTACGAAGCATAGTTAAGCCAGTTTCTATTGTAAATAGTTTGAGAAAATCTCTGATATTCGAGAGAATCGGCTTTCTCTCACAGCACTTCAATTTTTGTGAATGTTAGAATAAGGATTAATTTTATTTGATATTTTTACAACAGTTTTTCAAATATTATTAGTATTAGTGCAATCAATTTTTATTCTTAATATAATTTGTGAGCTGGTCAGTTTGTTTAATACATTAAAAAAACATTAGTTTGATATTTGGTATATTTCTTCTGTGATGTTGTGAATAGTGATAGTTATTTTCTGGGCTGACATAAGTTACTATAATAATAATGATAAGTTTTTAAATTGTTGTTCACAAAAAATTTACTAGTTTTTACGTTAAATAAATGTTGCTTCTGTATAAGATTTTAATGTAAATGATACTTATAAAGTTTAAAATAATATTTAAGATTCACTTGTTAATTATAACATATGTATGTTCTCTATTTGGATTTCTTGAATATACATACGTATGTCGTGATATTATCGCAGTGTTGCCTAATGTATATTTTCGATTTTTCTGGGATGAAAGTCTGGGATAACTTTGTTTACGTTTTATATGTTGACAATGTTATGTAAACGAGCGGCACAAATCTTCGAAGTAATTTAAATTGGTAAATATTTTCAACAATACGAAACACTTATGATGGAAATGAAAAAATGGCGAATGTGGTATTGAGTCCAGTTGCTTGCAGTTCTAAATAATAATAATTGATTGTGTCTGTGATTGGGAAAGAAGCGTCCAAATTTAGGAAACCCGTGACATCATTTGACTTCCTATGACTGTTTTTATAAGTGTGAAGTTTATACCAAAAAAAATAGCAAAAAATTACACTGCTAAATTAGCTATTTTTCCATTTGGAATTCCATTTTCAGATAGCTGGACCATTTGTTTATCTCGTTAATCAAATTGTGTTGAACATTACTATATTTCAGTTAATTTAAATGAACAGCATGTGCCATACCACATAAAAATTTGGAGTTATTACGTGCTGACATTGCCAAGGTCTGGAATGAAATATTGAATGAAATTCTAGAACTTATTGGTATTTTGAAAATTTTTAGTTGTTCTATTAAATAAACGTGTTGTTTACAAACCTATAAGATTTTGAAATGATTTGATTCAAATTCTTTAGAAATATTTGGAATTTAATCAGTCTCCGTATTATATTTTCACCAGGTAAAACGTAAATGGTTGATTTGGTGACCTGTAAAATTTTTTTTTCGAAATGAAGAACTATGGAAAACTGATGTCCGTTAACTGATTAAAAATATAATAATTTGATTACCTGAAATATTAAAATCATAGTATTTGAAATTTCCTTTATTCTTTCGAATATTCGATTTTTAACAAACATTCAACTTTGCCTAGCGAAAGTTTTGTGATCGTTATAAATAATATCAATTATGTTTCATAAATTCCAAACAGAAAATTCGTTATGAACTTCCCAATTGTAAAATGTAAAACTATAGCAAGTAGGCTACTAAGTAAACGCCGAACCAAAAATGTTCCATTATACCTGAGTAAACAATTACCTTAATTAATTAAAAAAAAAATAATTTATAGTTTCGAATACATTAGTAACTTAAAAAATCTGAAGAATCGAAAAACTTTTTGAGGGGCCATGAATTCTCTCAGGTAATATATAAATGAATGCAATAATGTAACAAAATAAATATTTACGGCAGCGTATAATAACAGCCATAATAATACATCATAGAAACAGAATTTAAATAATTTTTAATTGGAAATTATTTTAAATTTTCTCTATTCAATTGCACATACTATATATATATACATTCTAGAAAATATATTTGCATAATGTAACGATAAAAAAACTTTGTAGAACTTGAATAATTGCATATAGGTAAATACACCCCCGTTATCCAATTCATCATAATCGAACAATATAAAAATTCGATAAACAAAACAATTTTCCAATTCATTCAATCCCAATCAGAGTTTCAATTCACTTCCATTTATATATTTTTATAAATCAGCAAAATTAAAAACTCAAATAAAAATAAAATTACAGGAAATTAAAAATTTTAACCTTTTGAATAATAAAATGATAGTTTTGTCATTGCTGCCGATGATTTTGATTCTGTATGATGAAAATATAGAAACAAATAATAAAAATGTCTATGCAGACACACATATCCACATACATAACGTAAAAGAAGCGAATTTAACTTTTTTGCAATTTAATTTCCATTTAATTTTTTTCGATTGAACACTAAAATTGAAATTTAATTGGAAAAAAAAACTACAGGTATGTAGTTGTTTTGTATATAGTAAGCAATTATGTATATACCATATGCGCAAAGTTCACATTCAACACGAATTCAGGATGATTATTATCTTCCGAAATTGATTTGATATGTTAGATTTGTCTATATGCATCAGTTCTACAAATAACAGACTTTTTAGAATTATACAATTTTTAATTCGTTCATTTGCGCTCGGCAGTTTGAATTTTTAATGGCTTAATTTTCAGAATTTATCCGTCGAATAGAAAGTTTATTTAAATATATTTTGTATTGCAATTTGCTATGTACGAATTGTCTAATTGAAATTAGTTTCAAAGTCAAATATATTGGTATATTCAACATTTTGTTGTGCTAGCTATTTAAACCTTAATCTTAATATAAACTATTTATGTACATAAATATGTGCTATATTACTGTTGTTGTCAGATCCCATTCACTAGGTCTATTGGTTTGATCCTTTGCAGACGTCTTACTGCCATCGATCTGTCCTGCATGTGACATATTTCAAAATGTTTTCATGCTGTCTGCATAATTCGTAATAACCGCATTGATGTATTCCATGTTTAAGTCTCGGTACTTTGTTTTGAAATACCTGTATCATCTTGGCGTTCGTTTTCTTGGTGCAACCCCAAAGCTGTTGACCGTAAGCCGATACTGGTTTCAAAATTTGCTGGTACAGAAGCAATTTATTATGTATGGATAGTTCAGAGTGTGCGACCTATGAGCCAGTTCACTTTCCTATACTTCGTAATCAGCTTCTCCTTTTTCGTTTTGACATGTTCTTTCCATCTTAATTTGCCATCTAACATGGTACCTAGATATTTCATCTATTCGCGTAAGCAACTTCTTTAGTGTTGATTGGGATTCTCTTAGAATTGGTTTTGTTAGCAAAATTCACAAGCAATTTGGTTTCGTTATCATCCAGTTGCTGACTATATTAATCGATGTTTGCAGTTTATTTGTAGCTTGCTACGGTTGATTCTTCCATTGGTGGTACGTCCCTAGCATACAGGTGGCTATGGTTCCTTCATTTGTGGTTAGTATGTCACTTGTATATAGTAAATACAGGATTGGTCCTAAACCACTCCCCGGCCGGACACTGGCAGAAATTTTCTTTAGCCCGGATTACTCAACCAAGATCTTGTATTCCAGACCACTGTGCCAAACTTTATCGAATGCTTGCGCGACGTCCAGGAATATGCTTGAGCACACTTTTTTACGTTCTAACGTTCTTTGATTTATGTTTGTGATTCTGTGCACCTATTCAATTGTAGAATTGAATTTTTCTCTGAATCAAAATTGATGTCGGTCCTCAATTATTGGTTTAAGTCTCTTTAGTAATAATTTTTCAAAGAGTTTTGACATAATTGGCAGCAAAGAAATTGACCTTTATGATTTTTTGTCGTTTGGTGGTTTATCAGGTTTTGCTGTCATGATTACTTCTGCTACTTTCCATTGATGCGCAATATATTTTTATCGAAGGGGCGCATTGATTACGTGTAATAGCTTACGAAATCCTTTGTCAGGTAGAGCCTTGATAATTTGGAAAGTAATCAAGTCATACCGTTGGGCTTTTTTAACATTCATGTTACTTTTCACTTCTTCTTTTACTTCTTTGAGAGTTACTGGCCGTATGTCAAACTCATCTAGCTTGTGATTTGACATTATATTTTCATTGGCAGTTTGTTTTGGTAGTAGTTGGAAGGTTCCCTGGAGATACTCCGCAAACAGATCCACCTTCTCTATGTGACCTCTTGACAAGGTCCCATCATCGTTTTTGAGTGGAGGCACTTGCATTTTGGGTCTTTTGAGTCCCTTCGTCGCCTTCCATAATGAGTAATCAGATTTGTTTTTCATCAGTTAGGCTAACTAGATATCTGTTGATTGATTCATTTTTAACTTCGTCAAGAAGAGATATGTGACTGTTACATAAATTGTTAAGAATTGTTTTGTTCTCTGGGGTTCGATTAATTTTCCAGGTTTTATGTGCGTATCGTTTTTCTCTTACCAACTCTCTAACTTCCATTGGGTAGGATCTGCTAAGCGTCTACTTATTCTTTATGATGGGGTCTTATCGGTACCTGGAGATTGATTTTCCACTAATTCACGAAAGGGATTCCAGTTGATTTGAATTTGTTAATCTGGGTGCACTATCTCTTTGAATTACCGTTTCACTGACTGCCATGATAACCGGTGAGTGATCCGATACTAGAGAATTGCTGTTTTCAATGTGAATGTTGCTCTTACTAGTAAAAAGTCTATTAGGTCCGGTATCTTAACCTTGTCACTGGGCCGGTATGTTCAGGAACCACCAGAGTAAAATTCAGATTTTGATGTCTGCCCTGCTTGAAACAATTCTTTACCCTTTGACGTCATAAGTGTAGATCCCCAATAGGTGTTTTTCGCATTAAAGTCACCTCCAATAATAAAATCACATCGTAGCGATTTAAATAGTTTAATGTGGTGCCCCCCTTTCAAGCTATGCCGAAGAGGACAGTATATTGCAGAGATCGTTAGCTGTCTGTGTTTAATGTGAATCCTTATATGTAGTAGTGACTTGCATTGTTTGTACATGGAGGTTTGCCTAACCACCTCTTGCTCTGGAATGGAATGATATAAATTATAATCCCGGATTTTAACAAACGAAGATTTAACAAAATGGCTTTCGGATATTAGGAAAATGTCGATTTTTTCTGTATTTATCTGATTACGTAGTGGGAGTTGTATTTTCTTTAGTTGATCAAATATCATGTTGTTCAGTTTACTTTGGTCATCTAACCGCTTTGTAATAGCTTCGATGCTGTTCATAATGTTTTCCATAATTCAGTTATTTTCAGAGCCCATATATTTGGTTGAACCCGAATCTTTCACTACCTGAGCAAATGTTCTTGGCCCTGCGTTGCTTGGTTGTGAATTTCGTGATTTTGCGGTTTATTTCGTGTTTTATCTCTTAATTTTTGTAGTTGTTTAGCAATCTCACAGCCTCGATATTTAGCCGGATGTTGACCCTTACATTTTATACACTTAGCTGGCACATGCCTGGGTAATATGTTTTCCTGAGCATTTTACACATTTCGGATCCCGGCTGCAATATGTTTGGGTGTGACTAGCTCCCTGACATTTCTTCCATTGCGGTATGCATGTCTCCTCCATTGGTTCAATTTTTACCTTCATGAGAAGAATTCTTTTTATACCATAAATGTTTTGAACATTATCTTTGTTATCAAATACCAGCATAAAAAGAGGGAGTCCCCTTTTACTGAAAGTTTGATTTCATTCCTGATTTTCTGTTCTCTCTTTTTTAACAATATTCACAGCATCTAGTATTTTAAAACCTTTGTTTTGTAAGTCTTCCATTACTTCTATGGTTGAGCAAGTGTGATGCACACCTCTTGCCATAACTTTTATTGGTCGAGCCTGTTTGTCCTCATAGGTAAACCACTGATAATTTTCAGCATTCAACTTCATAGATAAGGTTCTATAAGAATCTGAGTCCAGAGTATTAATTTTCCAAACGTTATTGTTTAGCGTTGTTACCTTGTACTCTTTGTGAGTAACCGATTTCATAAGTGACTAAATTTCTGGGTAACTGGTTACGCTCACAATACTTATTGGTGGGGGTGGTTTTTCTTTCGATTGCACCAATTTTGGTGCAATGTTCTTGGTAGATTTACTACCTTTTGGTTGATTGACCTCGGGTCGGACAACTTTCGGTTCGGTACTTGTAGTTCCACTACTATTTAATTGTTCAGCCTCAGGTGGCGATTCAGCTTTTCTTTTCTCACTCTTCCTGGAGTGTTTTTTCTTCTTTAGGATCCATTCCGTCTCCCTCTCTAATTCATCCTCATCAATGAAATAGTTTAATTTCTCTTATTCAATACCCTCTATTTTACTATATTCTTTTGAATCCCGATTCATTTTTAGAAGTTCATTTTCTCGGTTTAGATACTCGATTTCTTCGCTTAACTTGACAAATGATAGCTCCATTTTCTATAGCCTCCCCAAGAGATCCATATTTTCCTTTTCTAGATCTGGCATGCAATGTTTGGCCCTCCCCAGAATCCATCAGGCCAACCTCCGAAGAGGATGGATTGTCCAGTCGGCTGACTGGAGTACCACCTGGTGTAATAAATCTCTCTGTTTTGAGCATTGCATATAGGCTTTTTGGTCCGCGGGAGGTATTTTGTTTCACTCCTATCCACCAGTTTTTGCAAAATTCATTGCTTAATGAAGTATGCAGCGTTGTAACCATCTAGACCTTTACTCTGCAATTGTGCATATTGGGTTTAATCATCTAGCCATAACCTTAATTGGCCTTTCGTACTTGTCTTCATAAGTATTTCACTGAACTTTTTCAGCATTAAGCTTCATAATTAGTTTTCTATATGTATCACAATCTGGGACTTTTTTTATTTTTAGTGCTACCAGCTGGAATACTTTATGATTAATGTCATCTGAGTCTGATATTATCGATATTGATGTGTTTGATATTATTGATATTAGTAGGTGTAACCTATTTTTTTCTCTCTTTAGCTTGATTTTCACTGTTGTGCTCTGAGTTCATAAGTTACTCTATGTTGATATTTACTTTGCGTGTTCAACATATTCTGGCGATAATTCGGCTTTTCGTTTCCTTCTGTGATTGCTTTTCTTTATGATCAAATCAGATTCTATTGCCGCTTCCTCTGCCTCAGTAGTTTCCATGATTAAAGTGACGGGTAGACACGGTATGAAATTGCAGGCATTACAGACAAGCTCTCATGCAATATTTGATGTCCATTTTTTTGAATAAGCTTTGGAAGCTGCATGTTTTCAGATTTACACAGGTGAATACTATATATCATCTAGATTATGTGATGTTTTGTATTTCATTGTGGTTAGGTTTTGAGTAAATTCCGTCTGGACGACATTTGCGAATGGCACCTACTTGAAATTGAAATATGACGATGAATATTTAAAATTTTTAAAATCTTCAAGGCGCAACTGCAAAATGTTGCATAATTTTTCTTAGAATTTTCCTTTGGTCAGCATAAAACTGGAGAAAAGAATTCACTATTACGAAATATTCGTTGAAAGCAGCTGTAGAGGTTGTCAATTTCTTGGATGCAAGACTCGAATGACATAATTGAATTACGATTCTTTAAAATTATTTCATGTGAAAACATTTTGCAGATCGAAGCAAGCGACTGGCACCACAGTTGGTCTATCGATTTCCCGTTTTTCTTTGGCATATAATTTTTTGGTGTCGTGAAGCTCGTATTTTTTCCCCATTTTTAGCGATTCAGAACCAGTAGTCTGCATAACTTTATATTCTTTACAAAGAACGCATCTGTTCCACTTTGGTACATGAAATCCGAAATTGAGTTTTACTTTGAATAAATTGTACATCTGCCTGATTGATAGGTGCGGGGCTCCAAATACATTTTGGTATTCGATTTTCGGCAGTAGTCAGAATTTATGACAGGAAACGAGTTTATGTGTTCTTTGATAGTACCTTTAGCCTGTTGTGATATATTTTTTTTAATGTGCTTGTCTTTTTTGGATTTACGTGCCATTCGTCGATATACCATCGTTTCTGCTGTATGCATTATACACTAACTTTTGGCTAACAGCAAGTGTTCGTAGATAGAATTATTTGCAAACTCGAATTCGGCTATCATTAATTTAAAAGAGATATTGGTACGTGAATTTCTTTCTGTTTGATCGACGCTTTCATCTTGTCTGTTCATTCCTTTCAGTGCTCCTTAAAATGAAATTTGTTTTGCCTTCTGCAACCGTTTTATAAAAATCATTAAATATACTACATGCATATGTCCGTTCATCTTCACTTATAAGTTGGCAGTTTGCTTTACATTTTTCGATTAAGCAATTTCCTCTCCTTATAGTTTTCGCTTTTACTGATTCATGCTTCACCGGCCTGCCGTAGTTAGAATTTCCATTTGCTATGTTGTTGTTTTTTACGAGTTTGCAGTCGAGTAACGGTAACTTCTTCTTCTTCTTGTATATATTCAGTATCTTTGTAAGCTTCTTGTTCTGAAACATTTTAAGGTACACGTTACATTTTCATTGTTTAATTTTCAATTAGTTTACAGTATTCAATGTTAATATACCTCTGCAAATTCATGTGATGTGTGTGCTGCCGTATGTCTTCTTCAAATATTGCGGCAGTTACTTGATTGCTTGTAGATATATCTGCGGTATATAGCAGATATAATATCTGCCCAAGCACGTTGCCCTGTGGTAGACCAGTTTTAATTGGGCGAACATTTGTAAACGCATCTTGATGTTTTAATATAAAATATCTGTCCAGTAGATATGATGTTAATATTCTGTAAAAGCCATGTGGGAAACATTGTTTAACACATTGTTGAACGGCAATTTTACACAGAAACTATGTCATGTCACCGGCTATTATTTTGTAATTGATTATGGAAGCAAAGTAAAATATTCCAAATACTTAAACTCCTATAAATTTTATTTATACTGAATGAAATAAAATAGGATTTCATAAATTGAAATAGAAAATGCAAGGGCAATGACGAGCTAGCTCATCATCGGTCAACAACGTTTGGGCATGAAATGAAGAGTTAACTCGCCACTGGTCAACAATGTGTTAATTTTATATTGTACTCCCACATACCACACCTTGTCAAACGCGTGTGCTATGTCCATGAATAAAACATCTTTATTCCTTTAGGGCTTCTTCAATTACTTGAACTCTTCTGTGCACTTGTTCTGTTGTTGAGTGCTCTAGGCTAAATCCAAACTGATGATCCGGAATCAGCTTCTTCTCCAACAATATAGGCTTTAGACGCTCAAGTAGTAATTTTTCAAATAATTTTGACATAATTGTTAGCAAGCTTATAGCTTATAGGTCTGTACGAAGTAACTTCTGCTGGGGGCTTGCCTGGTTTTGGTATTAATATTCTTGTGAAACCTTTCATTTTAGGTTTAGATTTGTTTATTAGTCATAATTAATAAATTACATGTTTTGTGATCAGTATGTTATAATACTTCAAGAGAGATAATTATATTAGACTAAATTTTTAAAACTTAAACTAACTACAACTAACTTACATCTAAATATTCAATAAGGTTTATTGAAATTGTTATTTAGCAAAAGATATGTAGTATTACTTAGATTAAGATATTATTTATTGTTTCCAACTTACTCCAGTATTTTAGCTTGACCTCTTCAGCGCAGATAGCTACTAATTTTGTGTCGGTAACCGAGTGCAACCTCAAAGTTCTATAACGTATATGCATCTTCAAAATAGTTTTAGGAAATTTGTTCTGAATCACTTGCAATTTTTTAAAAACGCTTTTATTAATTATTTTCGTGTTAGCTGCACTCTAGACATTTTGTCTTCCGTCGCTAGTTTAACATGTTTTAGAATTCTATGGATCTGGTGTACAGTCGAATGTTGTTCTCTAAAACCAAACTGTTCGTTTATGATAATACTGGTGGCCTCTGTAAACTCGAGTTTTTATAACATACTCAAAGGGGGGGGGGGCGCATTAGGGACACTTGCCAGTTTGTCGAACGGTATTGAGGGTTTGATTAAGCAAGTTATTATGGCTGCCATGTAAATCTAGTTTGCAAAGTATCGGCAGATGTTCAGCATTAAGTTGCTGCATTATTTTAACTGGTATTTGATAAAAAGATATCTAATGTACTCGGTATTCCAGTGTGACTGAAAAATGTATGGTTTTCAGGAGCATGAATAAAACAGGAATCATTATTTATCAATATATCATACAAAATAGAGCGAAGACAATTCCAGTTGGAATGGCGACAATTAAAATCTCCCATCTAGATAAGTTTCATTGCTGTTGGTAATTTTCAGTAAATCATTTCTAAACTCCGGATGGCTGGAATTGCGACAATAGCAGCAAAATATTTTAAGATCAGGACCGCAAATATAAGTTATTCCTATTGATAACCCAATACATTCAATGGTCTGTACAAACAAGTCTGGTAAAAGATATTGATTTTTTTCCTTTTTAATCAAAATAGCTACTCCACCATGAGCTTAATATTGTCTGTCACTGCGATAGCACCAATAGCACCAATAATTCGGAATGCTAAAATATATGTTATTTTTCAGAAAAGTTTCAGTTATAAGTATTATTAGTACATTTCTCCGAATGTGGAACTACTACCACTTTGCTACGATCGCAATCCGGTTGAGCATCTCTGTCATTGCTTGAAACAAAAAGAGTGACATCGTGACATGTGGAGCTTCTTAATCTAAAAGGGAACTTTTGTATCATTTTTCAAGAGATATTTTGCCAAGTATATTATTGAATAAAGTTCTAGAAATAAGCACCTTATTTCAACAAGACGCTTAGTCTGCCAATTTATCTGGAATAAAATATTTTAAGTGCCTTTTACACGAAACTCGCCTGAGTAGAAGCTGTCCTTCTTTGAGTTAATTATTATTATTATTGGAGGGCCATGCGGGCGATCAGCCACCTCGCATTGCGACCTAAAAGATTTATTGTGCCGGACGCTGCATAATTATCCGTCCATTCAATATTCAGGTTCTTGATAAACCTGGCAATACTGCCTCCCGATACGTGATACATAGTATCTGGGCTTATTGCTCTCTCCTACATGTTTACTACAGCATGTAGTCCCGCTAGAAAGACGGTAGCTTTGGAGCCCAAGGACTTCGAGGGGGCTGTCCCACTCCCATATATTCCTTCTCCTGCCCCGCATTCCGTTTCATTTTACTCTTACGAGTTGCTGCACCGAGAGAACACTTTGTTTGCGGCAACCGAATTTTTTGCCTACCGAATTAAGCGGTTGTACTAAATGAGAAAATATTGTTGCGATACCAATAATTTGAGGTTGATACAAATTGATTAATGATTGTTATAAACCCATTTTTGGTTGTGCTAACTAATAAAAAGTTTCTGTAACCTTAATATTAGTATTTCCAACTGAAAAATCGATCGTGTGAACTAGAAAATCGTTCCTGTGTTCAGAATTACCGCAAAATTTAGTTGGGTCTACTGAAAATTAGCTGTCACATCCGAATGATTTTGTTATAAAAGCCTTGTGGTAACTAGTAGTAATGGTAAATAGGGTTTGATTCTACCGTCTTAAGTTTAGGTTAAATGCGTACATATTTGTTGCTTTTGTTGGTTTCGGTTCCGGCAAACATCATAATAGTATTTTATCTTCGTCTCAAATGACTAATCTGAAATTTTTTGTTATTTTTTTTTAGTGAAACTTCAAATATTCATATTTATTTATTTTAAATATTTAAAATTTTAATTTTTATTTTTTTTTTTTTTTAAATGTTGCCAATGGCTTTATTCTTGAATCTTTCAACATAAGAAACTAACAAGAAGTAATCAAATCTTAAGCTAAAAATTATTACATATTTTAAGTCTTAACCAATGTTAATACTTATTGTTAGGGCTCACAATTTAATTAATTTAGACTACACTTATATGTGTATATCGAATTAAATTTACAGGTTCACAGGTTCATTAGTTCGAGTGGATCTGTTCTTCTCAGACGTCTAAATCGCGGCTGTTTTAGTATCTCCCTGGCCAATTCGTTGGGATGTGCTTCTAGTTTTGAATAATATTTCGAACTGAATTCTTTAATTGTTTCTTTAACGGTTTTAATCCCAAGGTCGTGATGTATATTACTATTTCGAATGTACCAAGGAGCATTGGTGATACTGCGAAGTATTTTCGCTTGGGTTCGTTGCAGGAGTTCTCTGTTTGAAGCGCTTGTGGATCCCCATAACTGAATACCATAAGTCCATATGGGTTTGATTATTGATTTGTACAGTAAAACTTTATTGGCTAATGACAACTGAGATTTTCTTCCCATCAGCCAATACATTTTGGAAAATGTAATTTTTATTTGGTTGCGCTTTGTTTCAATATGATTTTTCCACGTTAACCTTCTATCCAGATGCAAACCTAAGTATTTTACCTTCGTTTGTTGAGGAATATTTTTATCGTTTAATTTCACTGGTGGGCAGGTGCGTTTGTTTAGCGTGAATGTGACGTGAGTTGATTTGTTTTCGTTCACTTTTATTCGCCATGCCTTTAGCCAGTCCGCGACCTTGTTTAAATGATTCTGTAACTCCTTTGAAGCAATTTCAGGATTAGTGTGAGACACTAGGATGGCAGTGTCATCGGCAAATGTTGATATTATCACTTTGTTGGTTACAGGTATATCAGCTGTGTACAATAAGTATAATATTGGTCCTAGAACGCTACCTTGCGGGACACCTGCATTAATATCATTTAAGCAAGTAGTTGCACTGTTTTGTTTGACCATGTATTGCCTTTGAAGAAGATAGTTTCCCAGAACTGAGTGAAATTTTTTCGGTAGAAGCTCCTTAATTTTGTAAATTAGTCCATCGTGCCAAACTTTATCAAAAGCTTGGGCGATATCCAAAAAGGCAGCAGCACAATATTTCTTTTCCTCGAAGGTGATTTTGATTGCATTTACAATCCTGTGTACTTGCTCTGTAGTACCATGTTGGTTTCGGAACCCAAATTGATGGTCTGGAATAACGCGCCGTTCTTCTAATATTGGTTTCAATTTCGTTAGTAACATTTTTTCAAATAGCTTTGAGATTGTGGGCAGCATGCTTATGGGACGATATGATGAGATTTGCGTTTCTTTTTTCCCTGGCTTATGTATCATTGTGATCAAAGATATCTTCCATTTTTGAGGAATATAACTGGTTCGCATGACCGCGTTGAATACAAATGTTATTAGTTTTATGCATTTATCCGGCAATTCCCTTATCATTTTTCCAGTAATAAGATCATGTCCTGGTGCCTTTTTCGGGCTTATGCAAGTTTTAATTGTATTCTTAACTTTCTTCCAGTTATACTTTATAGGTTTGTAGGATAAACCATCATCCGTTGGCTGGGGTAGCACAAAATAATTATCTTCTTCGTGTGGGACGAATACTGTTGCTAGATGAGCAGCAAAAGCATTGGCTTTTTCTTCATCACTTCTCGCCCAATTTCCAGTTGGTAGTCTAATCGGTGGATTCGAATTTGTTGGCCTTTTTAAATTTTTTGTTGCCTTCCACAAGGAATAATCTGTCCTCTCGGTTGCCGAGAGATCACTTAAGTAGTTCTTTACGCGCTGGTTTTCTTCTTCGCTCAAAGCAAATCTTAGGGCCTTAGTAGCTCGATTTAATTTCCACTTCAATAACGGTGATTTTGTTTGCTGCCATTGACGGCGAATCTTTCGCTTTTCCTGGATTAGTTCCTGTATATTGTGTGACAGTTTATTAACTTTTTCCGAACTACTTATGCCGGGTGTAGCCCTTTTAGCAGATAATGTCATTACATCTTTTAGATTTTCTGCCGCCGCATCAATATCAGCTGGTGTGATCAGAGGAATATTAAGTAGACACTTTTGTTCGACTAACCTCCTATATTGATCCCAATTAGTTTTTTTGTTTGTAAGACGGTTCGGTATTTCGTTCCTTAGGACATCAGTACTCAATGTTACTATTACCGGTGAGTGATCAGAAGACAGATCATAGCAATCAGTGGCCTTAGCATATGTATGTGGAATGCCCTTAGTTACACAAAAGTCAATTAGATCAGGAGTTTTCTTTTTATCCGTGGGCCAGTAAGTTGGGTTACCGGCAGATAAATAATCCAGGGACTGTTCCTCTATGGCATCATAAAGTTGTTTACCTTTCGGCGAAGTTAATCTGGAACCCCAATGAGTATGTTTAGCGTTGTAATCACCGCCCGCAAGAAATTTATTACCCAGCTGGCTGAAATAATCCAAGAACTGGAGTTTTTTTATAGCATGTTTTGGAGGGCAGTACACTGCTGATATGACGCAGTTTCCAGACCACTCCTGCAGACAAATGCTCGTTGATTGTATATGTTCTTTCTCATATTTTGTAAGTTCGAAATGTTTTAATCTTCGCTTAATCAATACAGCAGTGCCTCCATGTGCTTTACCATCTGGGTGCTTGGTGTCATAAATAGAGTACCCATTAATTTTGAAATAGCTATTTTTGGTGAAGCGTGTTTCTGATATTAACATTATGTCAATATTGTGTTCAGTGAGGAATGCATGTACCTCCGATGTATGTTGTGTTAGGCCGTTTGCATTCCATATGGCTATTTTGATGATGGTCATTTTTGGCTTTTTACGACTATCTGCATCAGCGTGCTCATATTCTGCATCATTAGATCCATGGTTCTCTCCATCATCGCCATGAAGCTTTGCATCATATTGGTCAATTTGTTTAAAGCTGTTGTGATGTTTCCCTCTTCACTTGCTTGCACCTTAGGAGCGGTACCTTTGAGAACACTTGCGTATGAAACCCCTTGGTGCACGCTGCCGTTTTCAGTTGCGCACTGATTTTCATTTCGAGCGTTTCTGTTTACAATTTCTGGCCGTGCTTCTTTTCTACCTGAAGAATGAAGATTAAGGATTCGCTGCTCTGCTCGCTGCTTTGGATTTATTCTCCTTTTCAATTCCAGATAAATTGGACACCCTCTATAATTAGCTGTGTGACTTCCATCGCAGTTGCTGCATTTTCTCACTGATGCTTCATTTTTTGCTTTATTGCAAACCTTTGAATTATGGAGTTCACCACATATAACACAAACATCGTTCAAAGTGCAATAGGCTCTAGTGTGGCCATATTCTTGGCACTTAACGCATTGTACCGGCCCATTTCTTTTCCTGGGTTCCTCAATGGTAACCCTTCTGTGCAATAGATATTTTAGGTCAAATATTGCATGGTTGCCTTTAACCTTTTTATTGTCTGGTTCTAATTCCAGACGAAACAATGGCTGAGGAACCTTCTCCCGATTAAAAATATTGGTAATAGTTTTGCACTGGAAACCTTTTTCAGTGAGAGCAGCTTGAATTTCGTTTGCATCCACGTAACTCTCTATTCCTTTTAACACAACAACCAATCCTTTTTGGCTCTTTAATTGATACGTGTAGTAATGTTTACCAACTTGGTCGAAATGTTTAATTAACGCTCTGTAAGCATCAGTATTGAGCGGTTGAATTTTTGTTTCTTTGATATTTCCTCTTTTGATCCCGGAAATATAAAATGCACCTTCAGTGATAAACTCGATCGTTTTAGCAAGTTCTCTATTTGATTCTTCCCTCAAATAGATTGGTGGTGGCTTCTCAGCTTTTGAAGTTTTTTCGGGCGGCGGCTCGTCAACAACCAAGCAAGAATACCTATTACCATGCGTTAATTCAACGCTAGCTAGCTTAGTGAATTTATTCGCGCTTGCACTGGCCGCTGATCTAGGGCTTCTTCTTCGTTTTGATGTGACAGTAATATACCGGTCTATTCCCGTTTGCACTAAACACTGACCTATATCACTGTTTATTTTATTGTCATCTGATGTCGATGCACTCTCATTGTTTTTTTTATTGTCAATATTTGGCGACGATGCACTTTTATTTTCGTTATGGTTCAACACACCAATGTTATTTAAATTAATAATTTCACTTTGATTAAAATTGCCTGGTAAGGTAATTTTTTGAACATTTAAAGTTTGTTGTCGCTTTGGACTATGCTGCACTTTTGTATTTTTATTAAAAATATCTGAGGTCGTGACGTTCGGTGGCAAATCGCTTGCGGACATCGCTGTCTGCTGATTTTGCCCAGCCTTTTTTACTTGAGGCGGAGATGAGAACATCACGATTTCACTTATTTTTCACATCACAAAATTTTAAAAAAAAAAAAAAAAAAAAAAAAAAAAAAAAAAAATTTTATGGTAATATTTAAAGTTGTTGAATATATTAACTTAATGGTCCTAAATTATAAAATGTTGACTGTTAGCAGCCTTACCTACTTATATAAGAAGTGTGATTACATTTTAGTGAATCTATGTCATATACAAAAAATGTGTTTTGCAATTCAACCTTATATGCAAAGTAGTGAGTACTAAAATATTTCTCTGAAAAGTCGAAACAACTCCCACTCTTTGGATGTCTGGGGTACCAGATCACCAATGATTAACAAAAAGTGCCTTAGGACGTGTCCGATTTCTGTGCGAAATAATTTTTTTGTGATAAATTAATGTTAAACTATACGCAACCAAATTATCACAGCACCGGTGTTTTATAATTTTGACATGTCCGTAATAATTCTTGTTTCTGTGCTGGTGAAGTAAACAAAATAAGTTTTACGAGTATTTAATTTAATTTTATTTTATTTATATAATATAATAAGTTCCAGCATTTTGTAGTGTCCAGCATTTTGTGAACAATATCACAAACTGTGGATCTTGATATGTTCATTGCTGCACCTACAATTTTATAACTATTCCCACTTATCAGTCACAGCAAAAATATCATTAGTTCCATTTCCGGTCCCCAACCATGGTTTTTTGGGCAAGAATTTGCTAATAGCGATGAAAGTGTTAAACGATATCCTTAAATACATTCTCGTCACAGGATCATTATAACTAGGTATTGAATTAACAATACTGTTTGTTGAGGGAATTGTGTACATTATTGGTCGCTGCAAGAAAGAATTTTGTTAATATTTATAAATATTAGAGGGCAATACCTAACATACATACCTGTAAGTTTAAATGTATCATACCTGGGAGTTTATGAGATCCATTATTAAAGGTCGCGTAAAGTTCCATGTTCTTCTCATTAAACACATGTAACCCGAACTTAATAGAAATAATACCATATTTGGATCAAATTCTGCTTCTATCATTTTATAAACACTTTTAAATAACTCTCTATGTACAATTTGTCATTTGTTGTATTTCCAAATGTCAATTTTATTATGTCAAAATTATTTCAGTATTCGGACAGCAAATGAACTTATTTCAAATATGGAAGAGAAAATTATTTCACTAATGTCAAATTTATCACAAAAAAATTATTTCGCACAGAAATCGGACACGTCCTTAATATAATTTTCATTTCTGATGGAGATAATTTAAATTTATTTTTCTGGAAACAATCAGTATTAAAAAGTGTCGGTTTCTGTGTCACAGGTCCAAAGTTGTATATTTTGATTCTCAATTGTAAAATAATGTTTCTCTAAAACAATAATTTTTAGAATTAAACCAATATTATAGTGGAAAACCCCTTCCAAGAGATTATGCATACAGTCTACACTAAAATTCTCAACCACGTGAAAATGTAGCATCGTATTACAGACAGAACTTTCTTTAATCCCTGTTAGTTGCATGTTGTTTAGATTAACATCGCAATTATAATTGGTAACATTTCTTAAACTAGATATCTTTTCATTACATAGTTGTTTCATTTCTTCAATATTACATTTACAAAACCTGCAGTAATAAAATGAATTAAAAGATTCTGTAAAACTAAGCATTGAATTTAAACCTAAATTATCACCTATAATAACGCAAGGAATTAATTTTATTAAGTATTCCCTCATTTGTATGACTGTCCTTTGTAAATAATTTATCTGTTTTATCAATGGATTAAATATTTTAGTATTGCCGAATTTTTTCTATCTTCAGTAAAAAAAAAACATAGCTAAAAATATTGACTGTAGTTTAGAAGAAATGTAATCCGGTAGAGCTAATATTTTGATATAAACTGCTCCAATTTTTTCAATTCCACTATGGGATCCCAACGGATTCAAACACTCAAAATCATCAAAATATATTGAAATAGAAATAACGATCAAATTACTTTGATTATCAGGATTAATTTATCTACCTTTTGCTTTCCAAAATGGAGTTTGAAGTATACTAACAATTGGAGTTTCTAAGCTCTCGGTTTTGTTAATATATTCTTTAATTAATTTCGGTATTAAAGTCTTATAAAATAAAATAGTAAACAACTGATTTAAATTTACCAGTGTCGAAAAATAATTGTATTGGACATTTGTGATTTCGTTTATGTTGGAATAACCTTGATTATATTCCGAGCCTAGTTTAAAATTGTCAAAACCTACTAAAATGTTCATTTTTTTTTATTGCTTATCAGTGAATTTAAAATTAAAGATAACTCCTCGAAATTACCCCTACTACTATCCGCATTAGTTAACAATCTTAAAGCCTTTTGAATCTGAGAATCATAAAAAGAAAAAAAAAACTTTTGAATACGTTTAAAGCTGTCGTTCTATGTACTCTGTCGTCACTTATTGTTTGCAAAGTTAGTTTTAACAAACAATGACTTAAATTATTTTCATCAAATGAATTAAATTCTCATCTGCTCTCAAGATTTTTAAGAAAATTACCGTTTGTATCCGGTAAAGAATGTTATCATAGGTAAAATATTACTATTCAGAGAAACCACCAGTGACGCTACCTTATTAGTATTATTGGTAGTTTCATTTGAAGCTTTATAGATAAGTGATAAATGATCTCTGTCAATATGATTTAAATGTTTGTAAACATTTGAATCTATTCAGTGACATTTCGAGTCTTTACAATAAAATCGATTTAAACGTGGATGTTCAATATTTTAAATGATCTCCATACATTTTTAAAGATGCGAAATTAGTTTCACATACAAAACATAACAATTCCATTTTATTTCAAAAAAAATCTTTTGTTTTAATCTATTTAGTCGACAACTCAGCGATTAATCTTTTGATTGATAGATACTAGCTGTGCGCTACTCATATCATATGATGTTTTTATGCAAAATACTATGCTGTTGTACGTAATTCCACACAACTTTACTTTCAGAGGGATAAGTAATATTTAATGAAAGATAAACGGTCATGCAACATTTAACAGCTTCACATGGGTCTTCAAAGAAATATTTTTTGTCAATCAACGTCACATATGCGGTTAGATTTTTTAGATTACTAACAAAGACTACTCTGGGTTGATCTCCGCCATTTGATTTTAACAGATTCCTCTCATGATTGTCTGCTTGGTCTAATGTCTGTTAGAATGAAAACAATTATTTGAAATAATTAATTGGAGTTTTATTTACATGTCTTTGAATTTTATAATAATACTTACATTGTAAGGATTATTCTCAATTAAAACAAAGTCTTTTAGTACACTTTTTATTAAGTTAAATTACAATTCTTTTAGGCAACAATTATTATTCCCAAAAGTACAATTCTCAATACACTTATATAAAAACACATATATCGGAATACAATCAATTATTAAAAAAACGATCCGTCCTCTATGACGGTTCCAATATCAATTCAATTTTTTCTCATTCTCTTCGTTCTTTTTTTTTTTTTAACTCAAACAAGAGCAGCGAATTTAATGTTTTAGCTCAAACAAGAGCAGCGTACCCAATTCCTTTTTTTATACTAGTTTACCCAAAAAACCTTACAACATCAAATTGAACAACAAACTTTTCCTGGACTTTTATTTTTGATGCTTTAATTCCGTTTTTTCCATGCTGTCTCTTAACTCTGGTCGATGGAAAAAGATAAGGCAATACTAGCCACGCTACTGTCTTTCTAATCTCTATATAATTTAAAATGAATCTATCAATATCGATCGATAAGTTTTACTACCATTTTTTAATAACTTACTTTCATCAGAATCTTTTGTTGAATCGATAATTGTTCGAACAAATTTGTCCCTACTCAATGCCCCTTCTTTATTAACATATATTCTATCCCATACATCAACATATCGGATATCGCTATTGATTGCTTTTACATCTGCAAAAATGTATAAATACAAAAATATTTTAATTATTAATTTTATTATATTTACATTAAATTCAGATTTAATTACCAATTTAAAAATAAAGGTGTCGTTTGATCTGAAAATCGGGAACAAATTAAGGTTTGTTGATACTTTTTTATCATTAAGTATTTCTAAACGTTGCTTGAGGCAACTAATCCACTTTTCAGCTATTATACCAGTAGGTTCTGCATTAATTTTTTATAAATTCAAAATCAATTGAAGCATCATTATCTGAAAAAGAATGTTATCGAATTAAGATTATTTAAATTATGAAATCAATGTTTTTTCAAACCATTAAATATAACTATAGTGTGAGTAAGTGTTTGCTTTGAGTAAACCCGTCATTGAATAATACCTGCTGAACACAACTGTCTTCGATAATTTGAATACACGTCATAAAGCTTACCAGATGCTTTCTGACTATTTACCGCTCGAGTGTAGTAAACCTAGTTTAACGTCGAAAAACGTCGCCAATTATTTGCGATAAAGAAATAAAATCTTGTCGGGTTAACCTATGTTAAAAAAATTAAAAATATTGGTAACCTAATCTAAATAATTTATACAATAATTATTATTATTATTATTATGATTATGATTCCCGAAGTAATAGAAATAAAATGAAAAAATATGGCGAACGAACCAAGACGAAATCGACTAGTTAAGGAAAACAAATCCAATTTTAATTCTTAAACTTACTCAATATTGGCATCGTTTTCAAGAATAGTTTTTATGACTACCTTGCATAATTTTATTTGATCTACATACATTAGCTCAAAATGGTTTCAATGAGTTGGAGGAAACAATTATTCGTGGTATGGCTACGGACCATTTTTGTGTATATGCCTAGTGGGCCGCCACCCAAACCTAACCTAACCTAACCTATATTTGTTAAAATTGCTTTATTTTTCTGGTAAAATCCGTAAATGATTTTATACTCAATGTCTTTAAGCGATGGTAGTGTCTGAAATTTTTAATAATAAATTATTTGTAAAGGAGGTTAGGTCATATAAACTTAAACGAACTTGAACTTACTTCAGCGGTTAAAATTCTACACAATTTGCTTTGCAAATTTGTATCAAGATCCGATCGCATCGAAGATGGTGAAGCGGCACTCATAAACTCCGAGATATCGATGATGCGCGACTTGGTGGTTTGTTCCGATGGTTCTACTTGTATAAGTCACATTGAAAAAATTACCATTCTACATAAATTATAAGCAGAAAAATTAATATATTAGCTTAAGTTAATCTAAAGCAAAATTACTTAATGCAATATTTAAGATTTCACTAAATTAATTCACTAAATAATCTCACAAAATTTTAATTTTGTGTTTAATGCACTTAATATACTTTTTTCACAGAAACTGCACACATGACACTAGACTACGCGGTAACTCAATATGGACACATATGAGTTTAAAACAATCGTTTTTCGTTTTCATGAACTTGCCAAAAATGATTTATTATTGAAGCAACTGATTGAATTTTAATTTGGTTGGGACAACTGAATTTTGATTGTGTTTCTCGAATTATTTGTTAAATCAGTTTATAACGTCGGTTACCGCAACCATATTATTAAATAGCGACTACAAGCGCATTCGTAATCCTAGGTTTTTGTTACTACTAACAGTCTTTGATTGGAGAAAACAAATTTTTGCTGGCTGGATCGAGATTTGGATTTTGTAAGAGTTAGTTATTTAAGGCATATGATAATCTATCACAATAAACAAAACATAGTTAATTTAACTGTTGTATATTGGAATCGTAACTACGATACAGTAAATGAAACACCAGCTTCAAGTATGAGAACAAGACTGAAGTTTATTATTAAAAATATCATAATCGTAGGCTATGTATCAATACCGATTCATAGGCCATGTACAATACGAATAGGCTTTATATAAATAGGTCATGTACAAATAAGTATGTAAATAGTGTGATCATGTACATAACATTTTCCTTCTTATAATAAAAATTCAGTTTCAAAATTTAATAATTATACAAAATTTTAAGGCTTAAATTTAAACAAAACCGTTTAATAGTGCAATCTTTCAGGAGGTTTTCGTATTCTGGCTGAACGTCGTAGTTCCACTTCGTGATTGCTTAGAGACGGATTGTCTTCTCCGTTGACTGCGTAATTTTCAGTTGGTAGTATAGATTTTCTGGTATTGGTTGGTTGTTGCAATTGCGATGTTGTATTTTCATTCTCCTCTGAGGGGTGTAGTACTGTAGATGAATTCATAGAAGACGGCTGTAAATAGTTACCCGTTCCACCAGGCAAAGCACGTGGCCGTAATTGTCGTTGGTGTACTATTCTCAGTTTGCCTTCGTACGTGATGATATATCGATTCCAACTGATAGGTTTCTCGACTGTAGCGGACTCCCAAAATGGTTTGTTAAGCTTTACCCACACGGGGTCTTTAGATTCGAATATTTTTGAGGGAAACGTCAAATTTGTCGGGCCGGATATAATCTGTGAATCTCCGTAATTCGGTCGCAATTGACTTAATAACGTTCTAGGCGAATACTTAAGTAGAAATTCCGCCGGACTTTTTGAAGTACTCGGTGTCGGTGTGGTGCGGTATGTAAACAAGAAACTCTGAACGTGTTTCTTCAAATCGGCTTTAGTTGATTTTAAATCTCCCCATGACTTCTTGAAGTTTTGCTTTACTGTCTGAACCTCTCGTTCTACCATTCCGTTAGCTTGTGGTAAATATGGTGGACTCTTCATTGGCTCAATTCCATTACACCTTAAAAACTTTAAAAATCGTTCGGACGAAAACGGCGGACCATTGTCCGTTACTAACTGATGTGGTATACCAAAATAGCTAAAGGATTGTCTCAATTTATCAATAACATCCACTGCTGATGTTGCTTCCATTACTATAATAATATTATATTATTGTTGTTATTGTTGTTACTAGTCTCGACATTAATGGGTCCAAATTAGTGTTTTTAGCAACATCTTCCGCTGATATTGGCAATTCCTTACAATCCATTAACAGATTGATAAGACTAGTTGTAATGTCGATACTTTGTGTAGATGGCAGCGCTAAACGCGACAACGCGTCAGCTACCGAATTTTCTCGGCCTCGTTTATAACTAATGGAGTAGTTATATGCTGATAAAATTATGGCCCAACGATGTAACCTGGATGCAGCTGTTATTGAAATGCCTTTCCGTGGGTTGAAAATACTAATCAAAGGCTGATGATCAGTATAAATTACAAAGGACCTGCCAAGTAGAAATTTATTAAATTTTTTTAAGCCAAAAATTATAATTAACTCCTCTTTTTCCAGTTGCGAATACTTTCGCTCAGCTTCCGACAACGTTGCTGAAGCAAATATTACGGGCTGCTCCACTTTGTTACACATTTGGCTTAAGACAGCTCCTACACCTGTAGAACTTGCGTCACATGACAGGAACAGTTGCTTTGTAGGGTCATAATGTACCAATAAACTTTTTTCGGAGATAATTGCTTTCGATAACTCAAACGCCTGCTGACTTTCCGCACCCCATATAAAATCTACGTCTTTTTGAGTAAGACGGTACAGTGATGTCAACACATCTGCTTGCATTGGTGCAAATTTTCTATAATAGTTGACCAATCCTAAATAGGATTTCAACTCGGTGATATTGGTAGGTGTTGGCGCTTCTTTGATAGCCACCACTTTCTTCGGGCACGGTTGCACTCCGTCTTTGTTGATCACATGACCTAAATATTCCACACTAGGCTGATAGAATAAACACTTGTTCAAATTTACTCGTACGTTAAAGTTCGAAAGACGCTCCAAGACCTTTTCCGTATTGGCAGCACATTCTTCCATAGTACAACCCGTTATAATTACGTCATCTAAGTAGCAAAACGTTCGAGGCACTCCGTTTAAAATTTGGTCCATTGTGCGCTGGAAAATAGCAGGAGCCGATGATATACCATATGTTAAACGGTTAAAACGGAACAATCCCAAATGCGTGTTGATTGTAAATAATGGTTTCGACTTTTCATCAATCTCCAATTGCTGGTAGGCTCCGGACAAATCCAATACTGTAAATCTTTGACCTCCCGTTAAACTAGCTAGAATGTCATCACATTGTGGTAATGGATACGAATCGTTATTTATAACCCGATTAACTGTTGTTTTAAAGTCAACACAAATACGTAAACGGCCGTCTTTCTTCAACGTTGTAACAATTGGACTGGCCCATTCACTTGTATGTACAGGGAATATTGTACCATTAGCTTGCATTTTTCGAAGTTCCTCCTCCACTTTTGATCGGAGTGAATATGGTACAGTATACGGCTTGCAGAACACCGGCATCCAATTATCTTTCAATTCAATTGATGCTTTGTGCAATTTAATTGACAAATTTTCTTCTGAAAACACATTTGGAAATTTGACCTTGTACGAGTCTACAAGTACTTGAAGGTCATTGTCGCCGTTGCTTTTCACATCCACGTGGATCACCATGAATTGTTGTTCCCATTTGGGAAAGAGTACGCTTAACCAAGTACGCCCCAATAACGGTACAAATTGTTTGTCTGTTTTCACTACAATCAATTCTAATGCATGATTTTTATTTCGATGATTTACATTGACTACTGTAAATCCATCAATCGCTATTGTTTCTCCACTCACGGTTTTCAAACTATTATGTGGCTGTAGAGGTAACACTCCAAAAGTCTTCTGAAACGTCGACGCACAAATAACGGTTCCACAGGCTCCAGTATCCACTTCAAAACGAAGGTCGATATTATTTACCGATAAAACTATAAACACCGGTTTAGTTTTATTACCGTTTATCTGATAAATATACCCTAACACGTCATCATCCGAACTTTTATCACCCGGTATTTCATCTTCAACCTAATGAACCGACCGATTTGCGTGACACATTTTAGCTATATGACCCCTTCGCTTGCACTTGAAACATGACCACTTGATTGCTGGGCATTCTTCCCCGTTATGTACTTTGCCACACCTCGAACACGCTTTATTATTTTCGTTATTTTTATAACCTTTCATACTTGAAGCTTGCTTTGTTGTTGTCGATTGTTTCACGTTTGTATTTCTCACTTGATTTCTCTTATTAAACTGTATATATGAAATTTCCGTTTCTGTATGAAAATGTTTTGTTTCACTCGCAGCTAATTCCATACTTAACGCCTTAGTACATGCATTTTCAAACGAGATATCACTTTCCACTAAACGGTTTTGGATAGCACTACTACATAAACCACTAATAAACCGATCCCGTAGCGCGTCATTTAGAAATGTACCAAACTCACATGTACGCGCCATTCTTTTCAATTCCATGATGTAATCGCCAATTGTTTCTGTTGCTTTTTGTTCCCGTTTATTAAATTTAAAACGTTCCAAAACAACCAATTTTTTTGGATTATAATGTTGTTTAAGCAACTCTACGCACTCGTTATAGGATTTTTCTGCGGGCGAGTTAGGTGTACACAGGTTTTTTAAAGTAATAAAAGCATCCGCACCAATAGAAGTAAGAAAAAACGGTAACTTGGTTTCCGCAGTTATTACTGTTTTATTAATCTTAATTAATTCGGAAAATCGTTCCATATACGTTTCGAAATCGCACTTTGATTTATCAAAGCATTCAATTGAACCAATAAATGCACTTTGGTTTGCCATAATATTCACAAAAAAAAAATTACTCTCACTTAAAAAAATATATATATAGCCAACACGCGTGCGTTTCAACAAAACACAAAAAAAAAAATTATGTTTACCGCTTCGTCGCCAAATGTTGTATATTGGAATCATAACTACGATACAGTAAATGAAACACCAGCTTCAAGTATGAGAACAAGACTGAAGTTTATTATTAAAAATATCATAATCGTAGGCTATGTATCAATACCGATTCATAGGCCATGTACAATACGAATAGGCTTTATATAAATAGGTCATGTACAAATAAGTATGTAAATAGTGTGATCATGTACATAACATTAACCTTATCCCAACAAATTATTTTTATCAGTGTGGGAATTGCAAATCACCTGTAGGTCACCCAGCTATACTACAGGAAGGCTAAATAAATCCATCCATCGACATACGCTGTTCCACCTTAGATTAGGTTTTTTTTCAAGGTTTTCTCCTTCAGCGCCGTACTTTAGCCTGTGCTAAATGGCCAAAAATGTGCCAAGTGGCCTTAGTTACCAGTGGTTGCCACGAGGCGGCAGCACATACACTTGCGAATTGTGAACAGGTTACCCTTTACACAATTGTACCCATCACGCAGCTGCTGCGTTGAGTTAACTAAATATTTATCGTAAAAAACATTTAGTCTCTTCTACAAGTATGCTTCATTTCAGTTCAAAAAACCGCCCCAATTTTTATTGGCTTAATCCCTGAAATGGTTAGAACCCTAATTTTATTGTAGCAATTTCTGGTCTTGTTGCAAGCCTTGTCTTAATTTCACAGCTTCGAAACTTCAGCAAAAAAAAAAAAAAAAAAAAAAAAATTGTGTTACTTGTGCACCTTCCCTCCATTTCTCCTTATAATTTTATTTTATTTTCAGGTTTTTAGCAAACCTCCACTAGCTATTTGCAAGTAGGTTCTTTGAAACCTAGATATCCTCATTAATATTTGTACATGTGGACTTTCTTAAACAATCCAGACACAAACACAGCACTTTTTACGTAACGCAATTGTTTTGGTTGGCTGGTCTCGTGACAGACTGTACATCTGATAAATATATCTAGTGACGAAAACCCTTTTGATAACAATAAGTGCAGAAAACGATAAAATTGCAGAACAAAACATTATCTCAGCTCAGTGCCGTTTATCACAAACCAAAATAAAATAACACAACGTTGAATCAAATTAAAACCAGCGGCCATTTAATTTTAACACTAGTGTAAAAGCATTAAAATCGCACACCAAAAAAAAACAGCATAATTTTTTTTTTATAAGCATCTCTGCTTTGTTTTGTTTTTCCACTTCACCATGAGTAACAAAAAAAAAAAAAAAAGAAAAAGAAAAAATTGTTTTCCAAATAATAAATATAAGTAATGAAAAATACAAAACAAACCAGCAACAAGATTAAAATTAATTCCAACACTTTTCTACGGTTTCATAAATTTTTATTTTTTTTTTTATTATTATGGAGTGAGAGACTCGTGAGTGTATAACAATAGTGCTGGTGCAATACAACAAAAAACAAGAGCACGGTAAAAATAAGAAATTAAATTATAAAAAAATGCAAGAAATTTAAAAAGTTTCCTTTGGTTAGTGAATCTGTGTGTGATTTAATAGCATTTAACGTTAACTTTGTTTACATACAAATATACGGCCCTACACCGCCAACAACAAAACTACTGTACGACACACCAACACAATAAAGCAGCGGAACAACAAAAAACCATCTATAAAATGCAGTTTAAATTGAAATAAAATAACTTTTGTAAAAAATTAGAAAATCCTTATAAATGCAATTTGACACTTTTGACTTTTTTTTAGTTTTCATTTTATTATTATTTATGCTGATTTAAACTAAAAACGAGAGCAAAAACTGGTAAAACTAACTATAAAAAAATAACGAACGATTTTTTTTTTTTTTAAATTTAAATGGAAATCGATTTAAAGCATTTTTGTGTGCCCTGGAACAACAAAAAAATAGAAAAAATGAAAATTTGTAGTTTAATTTTTACGCTAAAAATGAAATATTGGCATTCGAATTTAAGATTTACTGCAGCTGTGAAATTTATATAGAATAGAGAAATTGATCGATTGGTGCATCGGATGAAATGCCAAAATTATTAAGTGGTAACAATTTCGTTTAATATAGATATGTATATTTATACATTGTATATGTTGTTTCTCTTTTTGTACAAAAAAGTAACAAATCATTTAAAGTCAAGTGGGGTGGAGCAGTACAACAAAGCAAAATGTAAAAAATGTAAATTGTGATTCTGATCATTGCGAACTAAAACAAGAATGAAATAGTAATTGAAGATCTTAATCGATAATAAAAAATTCATTTACTCTAAAAATAATAGTACATTGTGTCATTAGGATTAAAAGTGATACTTTGTTTGACGAGCAATTATATTTGCATGCGAGGCGAAGCGCAGCGTAGCCGAGCAAAAGCAAATATTTGCGAGTCAAACAAAGTCACTTTTAATCCGAATAACACATACTATTTTTTCTTCAACGAAGAAATGCTTATTATAAACTAATTATACAAGTAAGTACAAATTATGTAATTAAAATTTCAAAATTGAAAGTAATTTTGTTGAAATATTTTGTGAAACTAAGGAGATCATGACTTTTGTTTGGTTTGACTATTGTAAGTGTCAAACTGCCAAGCTATAATTATAATATTTTTCTTGCGAACAAAATGTTTGAATCAGAAGATTTATCAAATTTACCTCCGGATGTGGTTCAAACAGCAAAGGAAATTGTATTAAACCTATTGCCATCAAAATCAAGATTGAACATTTTATTGAAATATTTTGTATAGTTAAGGAGGCCTTGACTTTTTTTTTGTTTGTGTATCTTACCAAGTTATGACGTCTCATTTACTTTTAATATTGAAAACAGTGTTAAAAGAGCATTTACACCTAGGATTAAAAGTTCAGCCTAGCAACACTCACATTTTTTTAATCGTAACAAAAAGGCCAACTTTAATGCCCAATAATAGTATTAAAACAAGCTACTTTTAAGACGTTTGGAGAAAAAATGTATTTATTGTAAATATGGGTTTTTTAATGAAAACTATTCAATTATTATTTGTTAGTCAAATCGTTTAAAATAATCTTTGATTTCATATTTTAATAATTTATCGATTTATCGATTCAAACACGAATATGTGAAGGTTCAAATTTAAAACAGGCTATTTTTTTTTTAAATATTTATTGGTTTTACTAAATTTTATGAAACCTTACATATTTTTGAGAAATTATTGTTTGTTGTGACGGCTTTCTTCGGGGCTAATCGAAAGTACCTTATGTTTGATATTGTTGTATTGGCTATGTCTTATTTAATAATTTGCTTATTTATTTACAAAATTATTAACAATAATTACAATAACGGGAAAATGGAGATGCTGCCAACACACGACTTTCTTTTACGAGCGAGGAATTTTGAGAAACTTATTAAATGGGCTTTCTGTAAACCTTATATCAAAAACTATAATACATTTACATTTAGCTTTTACGAACGAATAACGGCGAACGAATATTTTATAGTACTCCCTGAAAAATAAAAATAAATAATGTGAAAATCTATACAAGAGAAAATTTAATACCGGACGCTCGCGGAGCGGTTTATGTAAGCAAGGAAAAACGAATCAACACAATAAAAGGAAGCGAAATAGAATTGTCGAAAAAGAAAAGAGAAAAAATAAATTCCCAAAAACAGGGTAATTATTATAAATGCGTGTATTATTCGTGTTGGTCTTGATAATAACTAACTTATATTTCAGGTTTTCTGGTATGACATATACAGTCTAGGTTTACATTATATCATGCCTAGACGGTATGTTTACACCATGTACTAATATGTACTAAAGTTGAATTGGGATATAACAGTCTTCCCCTTCTAATTTAATTTAATACAATGTCATACTTCAATTTAACATAAAATAAAATTAAACAATTTAAATCTAACTTGTATATAATGCAAAACTAGTTTAACTTAATTTTCCTTCACATGTAGTGACTCTTGTGCACCTTTCCCTTGTTTAATGTTCGAAACCTCAAAATTCGCAACTTGTTCAAATTTTTTGTTGTAAGTTAAAATTGTCTTTGCTTTTATTTCTCTTTTGGGTCTCGATTGCTCTGAAATCATTCTGGTTTCTGTCTCAATAGCTCTCGATGCTTCAGTAGATTGTTGTTGTAGTTCTTCTTCTTGCGCCGGTGGCCGAACTGGATCTCTGAGATTAGTGCTCCTCTGGATTTCTGGTATTATGTTACGATTTTCACTCACATCGTAATGGTATGGAATTGTATCGGGTTTTGGTGGTTGTATTTCCAATCCGATTCGATGTATTTGGTCGATGTGCCGTTTCCATATTCGACCGTCGTCCAATTTTACTATGTAGTGCAATAGCCCTAACACTGTAATTATTGTACCCAGTTTGTATTTTCCATCACTATTGTAGTTCCTAACAGATACTCGGTCGCCGACATACATTTCCCGAATCTTTATTTCATTTTTTTGCATTGTCCTTCCATTGTCATTCCTTTCGTTTTTTGTAGGTAGCATGATATCCAATCTTGAACGTATTTGTCGGTTGAACATCCGAAATGAAGGTGATTCTCCAGTTGTTGCATGTGATGTACGTCGATAATTTAACAATATTTTACATAGTTCTTTAACTATTTCTGACCGATTGCACCTCATTGTCTTCAATTTATTCTTTATGGTTTGTACATTTCGTTCTGCTTGACCATTTGTTGCAGGATGATATGGAGCAATTAATTTGTGCAGTACACCATTCATATTCATGAATTGCTGAAACTCATCTGACGTGAATTGAGGTCCGTTATCACTTACCAATACTTTCGGGATTCCGAATCTGGCAAATATCTCCCGGCATTTCTCGATTGTAATCGCCGTCGTAATATTTGGAATTATGCATACTTCCGGCCACTTCGTATATGCGTCAATGAGAATAAAAAAATACTCTCCCATAAATGGCCCGGCGAAATCTACATGTACCCGTTCGAAAGGTGATTTTGCTGCTTCCCACACATGCGTTGTAACTTTTGACGGATTAGTTCTTGTCATCTGACATTGTAGACAGTTTTTTGATACATTTTCAATATCAGTGTCGAGTTTTGGCCACCAACAACAACTTCTTGCCAGCGATTTCATGCGAGTAATTCCGAAGTGTGCTATATGCAACTCTTCCAACACTTTTTTCCGTAGAACCATTGGAACGTAGACGCGAAATCCTCGCAATAAACAACCCTTTTGTAGTGTGAATTCATTTTGGTCTATATTAAATCTTTTTTCAGGTTTCACCATTTTCCCTGATTTCAATCCATTTATTAAATCACTCACTACTTCATCCCTCAATGTTGCCTCTTCTAATTGTTTGACAGTCAACGGTAATGTTTCGATGGAGTTAATTTCTATTATTTCTGCCTCTTCTATTTTTTCATTTTTTTTCCATCACTGGTAATCGTGACAACGCATCTGCATTTGCGTGATCAGCTGACTTCCGGTACCTTATTTCATAATCGAATGATTGAAGAAAAATGGCGTAGTGCTGCATTCGTGTTGCTGAAAGTGTAGGCAACCCTTTTTCTGGCGATAATATCTGCGTAAGTGGCTTGTTATCCGTTATTAAAATAAAATTTCGCGCATAAACGTATTGGTAAAATTTGCGAATCCCGAAAATTATGGCATACGCCTCTCGATCAATTTGGGTATATCGCTGTTGTGCCGAGGACAGTGTTTGCGAGGCAAATTGTATGGGTTTCTCACTACCATCAGGGTATATGTGACTTAACACTGCTCCCACTCCCACTGGACTTGCATCTGTTGCCAATACCAACGGCAATTTGGGGTCGTAGTATACCAGATGTATCTCTTTCTGAATCTGAGTCTTAACGGCTTGAAATGCCTTTTCACAATCTTTCCCCCAAATAAATTCCACTTTATCTTTTAATAAATTGTTAAGCGGATATAATATAGTGCTGAGATTTTCAAAAAACCTGCCGTAATAATTCACCAATCCGATGAACGCACGTATCTCGTCCTTATTTGTTGGCACCGGCATTTGTCTAACTGCATCGATGTTGTCTTCATTTTATGTATTCCCAATCGATCGATTCTGTAACCGCAGCACTCTATTTCCGCTGCCATATATTCGCATTTTTCAAGGTTTGCTCTCATATTGTATCTACTTAGGCGTGATAGAACTTCTTCGAGTCGCTGCAAATGTTGTTCGTCGTTTGGTGCCGTAATTTTGATATCGTCTAAAAAAACTGAAACTCCATCAATATCTTTCAAGATTTGTTCGATCTCTCGCTGCCACTTCGCTGGACCAGATGCAATTCCATACATCAACCTTGTGGGTTGATAGAGACCACGATGTGTGCTTAAGGTCAGTATTTCTCGGTCGTCCGGATGAACTTCCATTTGCAAGTAGGCTTTACTGAGGTCGATTTTTGTAAATTTCTCTCCACCAGCCATGGATGCGATGTTCTTCGACAATGATTCTTGGATTGACTGTGATTTTGTAGTCTCCGCATAGTCGAACTTTATCTCCCTGCTTTCTTACCGGAACAATAGGTGTAGCCCATCTCGCTGAATCCACCTTCTGTATTACGCCATTTTTTTCTAACTCATCAAGTTCTCGTTCTATTGAATCTAGCAGCGCATAAGGTGCCTTTCTTGCTTTCACGAACATTGGTTTAGCTCCCTCACGTAGATAAATCCGTGCCTGAATATTTTTAATTTTTCCCATCGAGCTTTCAAAAACTATGGAATATTTTTGTTTTAGCTCTTCTACTTTGTTCATAGCACTTTGTTCTATCTTTACAGAAGAAACGGCCTGATTTGACCCCTTGGAGCCCAAAATTTTATTCCAGTCCAATCTCAAACTATGCAACCACTCTCGTCCTAATAATGGTCCACGCTTTGATTCCACCACATACATGTTTAATTCCTGACAATCGATACTTGCATCCACTCGTACGCTCAAGCAACCAAGCACTTTAATTTCCGTTCCACAATAACTAATTAGTTTTTTATTCGTAGACTGTAATTTTTCATCCTTGAAATATCTCTGCATATCGTCCCTGTTGATGATCGTTACTGGGGACCCGCTATCGATTTCAAATCCCACAATAGCATTATTTATTTTCAAGTAAATGCCCAATTTTGCATGCTTCTCATAGTCTGTGGAAACATTGAATATTTCTTCAATGCAATCTGTGGTACTGGTGTCATTTATGAAGTGTACTTTCTGATTACCCCCTTTCTTTGCTTTGAAACAATCCGACTGTTTATGTCCCTTTAGGTTGCAAAATGAACACACCGAATTTTTTTGTTCACATTGATTTGCTCTATGCCCCTGAATTCCACAGCGGTAACAGGCGAACTGCTTATTGTATTTTGGTTTCCAACTGCTGCTTAAATCAGTTTTATTCGAATTTTGATTTTGATTTGACGTCACCATCTTTTGTTGTAAATGGTCCACGACCTGTTTTGCCTCCTTTTGCTGCTGAATTTCTGCACCCCCTATGGCAGAAAGCTCCATTGCTTTGGCTGTAGTCAAAGCATTTTCCAGTGTCAAATTTGATGTTTCCAGCAGACGATTTTGTATTCTTGAGCTGCTTAGACCAAAAACGAATTGGTTCCTTAACGCCGTATTGAGATATTGGCCAAAATTACAATTTATGGCCATTTTCCGAAGAGCAATAGAAAATTCTTTCATTGTTTCATCGCTCGCTTGTTTTCTCATGTGAAACCGATAATTTTCCAATATCTCCAGAGGTGCTGGGTCGAAAACGCTCGTGAGAATTTCGATAACCTCACTGTATGTTTTGTCCTTAGGTTTCTCCGGTGCCAGTTTATCCGCAAGTATATCGTATGCTTCTTGCCCCATATAGTGCAGAAGTAGATGAATTTTCTTTTTATCTTCTGGTTTCACTATTTCCATTGCACCTTCAAACCGTTCCACCCAACGTGACCATAATGTTTTGGTTTTTTCGAATTTTTCGAAAATGGAATACTCCGACATTTTGTAATATTTACTCGTATCAAATTTTGGGGTTATGTATGTAATTACACACACGTGCGTAATATATATTTTTTTTTTTTTAGTCCTGTATTTGTACCAATAAATGTAAATGGGTTTAGGTATATGTATTTCAAAACCACTTGTTAACACGTAACTATTATTGTATTTAATTTGTTTTCGTTTTCAATTTTTTTCTTTTTATTATCTCATCCTCGTCGCCACTATTATAAATGCGTGTATTATTCGTGTTGGTCTTGAGAATAACTAACTTATATTTCAGGTTTTCTGGTATGACAGATACAGTCTAGGTTTACATTATATCATGCCTAGACGGTATGTTTACACCATGTACTAATATGTACTAAAGTTGAATTGGGATATAACAGTAATAGTGTGTACGAAATGCCTAAGCCAACCTAGGCCAGCAAAACGCAGCCGCTGGACCAAAAAGCCATCAGCTTTGTAAATGGCATGATCAACAAAGCCAATAACAAGATATTAGCCGAACTAGCTAACTTAAAAAACTTTATAACGTAGTCAAATAAACCCTCTTTGCAGTTGGAGAATGGACACTGCAAAGACATAAACGAGCCGCAAGCCGAAAACGGCCAGACGAAGAAAACGAACCAAAGTCAGAGCACAAAACGGCTAAGAGAGAGCAATGCAGATATAAGGATTGATGTCAACAAATTGATGAGTGCTCTGAGCGATTACTCCACAGAGTTAGAAAAAGAGATGGAACTTTTTTACGGTGCTGTTATTCTTCGCTGAAATTCTTTTTGGCTTCCCTTTTCATTTGTCGATCTTGTTTATTTTGAATTTCTTGTTCTTTTTCAGCTTTTTTTTTGTGTTATAATTTATGTTTTCCTCCGAAGATACTATAACAGTCGGAATCCGTTTTTTGACTTTATTTATAGATGCCTCATTCGATTTAGTTTCTGGCCAAAAGAAACTGTTCTTAAAGGGCGTTTGCACATTCGATAGAAATAATGGCTCATTTTCAGTTTCAATATTCTTTGAAATGCTTTTAGCTTGATCATGGGCATTTTCATCAATGGCTTTGTGGTTTTCTATTGACAAAGTAATTACTTCCTCTACTCCGTCAACATTCTTCCACAATTGATCAACATCGAAACCACTAAATGCTGCATTAAGATCAATGTTTTCCAAAGTTGTTTCGCCAATTACTAGAACAGACTTCTCCTGTTGTACATCATCCACAATAGTGGAATTCAAACTATTGGCGTCACTAATCATAGAATAATTAATTTGTTTCGGATGATATTTATTTTTTACATCAACCCACACTTGGTACAAATTTTGGTCCTCTTTAATACCTCGCCATATCCCTCGGGTGTCTTTAAAGCATTGCAATTGATTTTCTGTCAGAAAAGACTCAAATATATCTACAAAAGACTCCGATCGTACTCTATTATCCGTTCTAGGTGTTGTTGCTGCTGGTGTTGCTTGTGGATCCCTTATCATTTTGAGGTAATTAACAGCTGCACACATGTTTTGAAAGCATTTTTTATCGTCGATGCTTTAGCAGCTGTTGGTAAGACTTTCGCCAGCAATGGTGCAAAATCTTCCTTTTTCAACTTTTTGCCTTCATTTTGCATTTTCCAGCTATGTACAGCTTTCTTCTATTCTACCTTTAAGGGGCGAAAAACACCAACATCTAGTGGGTAAAGTGCTATTAGAATAATTTCGTGTTCCTTGCAAAATTCGCTTAAGGCGAGCGATAAATGCGAGATACGTCCGTCTAAAATTAAAATCACTGGGAATTCCGCACCATTTTGATGCAGCCATGGCAAAAAGACATTTGCCACATATTCGTAGAATACTTCCTCATTCATCCATCCAGATTCAGAGCAGCCCATGCCCCAGCCGTTTGGCATTTTTCGCCCTAACGCAAACGGGATTTGTTTATATTTATATACCACCATTGGTGGAGGAATATCGCCTGCAGCATTTACCACAATCAATGTAGTTAGGCACTCTTTTTCGTCATTGCTGCTCATATTATACGCCACTTTTTCACCTTTTTTGGCTAGGACACATTTTTCCTTAGGCGACAATAAAAATGCGCTCTCATCGCAGTTGAAAACACGTTTCGGATCATCAATAATATGCAGGTAATTATTTTCTGCAAAATACGTTTTAATCTGCTGGAACCAGTCACGAATATGATGCATTCTGATAATAGCAGGACTCCTAACTAAATGTTGTGAAACACGCTCCGAAATATCTAAATCGTTTTAAAAAACCCTAGTACCATCGCCTTCCTGTTCTTCCACCTCTAAAATTATTCTGACGATTTAGGTTTTTAAGCAGTAGTTGAGCACTATCCAAAAGCTCATCCTTTGTTGCGGGAAACCCAGCCTTACCGATATAAACGATCCATTGTTTAATTTTTTGCTCCTCTTCAGTAGTCAACACTGTTGGGTGACCGATGGTTTGTATATAATATTTTTTTTTTTTTTTTTTTTTGTATATATGTACATATTTTAATTGGGTGCAGAGCGGACTTATTAACGGTCCTAGCTCCTTGTAACTGTCAGAGCTTCTGCACCCAATGCGCGATCCTTCAAGTAAAGATTAATAGCTACCTTAAATTTATTCATTTTGTATTCCTCCGGAAATTTGAAGTGTATTAGCGAATTCCACTTTTTTGATGTTCGATATACAAATTCGCGCTTAATTTCTTCAGTTCGAGGTTTCGGGAGCTTCACCGTAAACCTATGTGCATTGGTTGTTCCTCTTGTTACTCTTGTTGTTGTAACGAATGGTGGTATTTTCTCCGATAGTTCTGCAGAACATTTACCATGTAAGCATCTGTAGAAGACGCAGAGTTCTGCAACATCTCTGCGATGCTGTAAGCTGTCTAGTTCTTGGGTAAGTCAGGGATTCACATATAAATTAAATGGTTTTTATTACAATTAAATGCACCGAAAATATACAGTCAGTTTTAAGTTTACCCATATTTAATTACTTTTAAATCATTTAAATTATTAAGAAAGTCATTAAAATTAAAATAAATTGTTTAAATTTAAGAAAATAAATTTCAGATTACTTTCATATTGAGGATTTTATATTGAGCTAAGTAAGGACTTATTACTGACAGTCCCCTTTAACAATTATTTCTGACAAAACTGCTATAAATTATTAGTGTCAGAATTAGGACAGTACAATGATAAGTAAAATTTGGAACTAAATCAAAAAACCATTTTAAGATCGGTTAAACACAAATTTCTTAGAATAAGATTTAGAAATAATGCTTATAGACCTAATACTGACACATGTGTCAGTAAAAGGGACAAGTCAGTTATTCATTTGTGTCTAATACTGACAAAACTATTTTAACAAAATTTATATTTATCTTCAATTTTTTCACTTAAATACACTTTAATAATTGAAAGTAATTAATAATAAAACTCATTTAAATTAAATTTAATAATTAAATGATACTTACATAAGAAATATCACTAAAAAAGGCACTTAAAAATTTAAGGTAAAATGGTAAGAAATTTGCACAATGCACGTGTATCCACGATCGCTGTCAAATTGTAACTGATTTTTATTGAATTTTATACACCAATACAGGAATATTTTAGAAGGATGAGACAGGAATATTCATGTTTTTATTTAAACAAAGGTTTTTGTATAAGTGTTGAACAATTATCTCAAAAACTAAAAAATATGCAATATATGTCAGTATTACCGCCTATGTCAGTATTATAGCCGTTTACTTTAATATACTTGAGTGAAATCAAACTCAAAAACAAACACTCGGTTCATATCGTGGGATATACAATTTATCGAACAAACGCAAAAAAGAACTTCGGGTGGTACACTACACAACTGATGCTCTGATGAGAATTCTTAAATATGCCAAAAAAGCAAAAAGACACCATAAAATCGTGCCTGCTATATTTGTGGACGTTAAAAAGGCGTTCGACTCGGTGTGGCATGAGGGCCTAATGTTTAAACTGGTGTCCTGCGGAGTACCTCAAGTAGTAACAGCAATCATAAAATCATATCTAGCAGAAAGAAAATTTTTGTCAGTATCAATAACACATATATTTAGGTCGACTATACGCAGGGCAATGGCGGCAGCCCCACAGGGTTCGGTCTTAAGACCACTGCTGTACATCAGACGAGACTCCAAATTTTTGCGAATGACACCACAGTTTTTACATACAGCCGAAGCGAATTCCAATGCACAGCTAGAATACAGACATATCTAGATACCCTCATTTCATATTACAGTCGCTGAAGACACAGCTAATATTCTGTTATCCAAAAAAGGGCTACGAGAACGAGTTAAAAAAGGTCGAGCTAGCGGATTGGACTGTTTAAACCAATGCATTAAATACAAATTTTATATCAGACCCATAATTACGTATGCGGTCCCTGCCTGGTACGACTTGACAAATAAAATCCAAATAAACTGCCTACAAACAATTCAAAACAATTCCAAGACGACAAGTGACCATGTCAAAAGTCCCTCTTCACGAACAAAATCGATGCTTTTTGTATTTGTCGTGTCGATATAGTGGTATATGCTATTAGCCACTTCTTGTGAAAGGACTCGTGTTGTACGCGAATGTATCGCATAATAGATTTAAAAAAAGGAATGCCCATTGAAATCAGTTTAATAATAATAACCAAGAAAAGACGACTTTAAAATATTCGTTCCTATTTTCTATTTGTTGTTTATATATTTCAATCAAACTTTGAAATTACTTTATTAAAGCTCAGAATTTAATTAAATTGGTTACCAGAGTATACTTTGCAGCAGCGAAGCAGTTGCAGGAATACGGGATAAACTTGTGAAAAGCCTAAAGGCAGGGTTCGGGATCCACCTCAAATCCGCTTCTCTGGGTCATCGTCCACGTTGGGTTTCATATGCTCTTATGAGTTTGTGAAGGAACATACAGTCCAACTACCGAGACCCATAAAGTCTGATTAAATTTCAGCATTAGAATTTATAACAACTGTTGGAACATTAATTGGCATGATCACCTAAATTAATAATAATAACCCAGCCAGTTTATTAATAATAACAAATGTTTTAAAGATTTTTATTTTCTCCAAATTCCGTCAGGATTTCTATAAATTTGAGGATTTATTAGTAATACCCAATTTGTTCAAAAATTTGGGTTTTTTTTGTTTCACGCTCAAAGATGTCTTTTTACGGTAACCCGAGAACAGCTCATAAGAAAAATTGTGCACAAGCTAACATATGTTACTCACATAATTACCGGTGAAAATTAAAAAGCAATTCAGGGTCTTGATTCTCATATTAAAATCGGGATATTCCCAAAGCCGCTTATTTCATGTACGATTTATTCTACATATGTGTGCATTTTCATTGTGATCTTTTTATTTATGAAGTTAGATGGATGTTGAACTAATTGAATTTATCGAACACAACATTTTGAAAATGCTCGAAGGCAGCAGGTACATATATTCGAGCAGAAGGACTAATTTGTCCATTCGCAATTTTCTTCTTTATTTAATAATGGTAAACCTGATCATTTTATAATTCGTTACGCCTCAAGACATAAGGTACACAACACAAAAGATTTGAAAGTGGTGGCCAGTTTGGCTGTATATTATATCCGATTTATTTCATGAACGGGGATTATTTGGACAGAGGAAATTAGCACCGATTTTCAAAAATGGCCTCTATGTTTCAGATAAGAAAAATTAAATTTTTCTAAGTTTCACTTCAAATTACAAGAAATTCAAATGAACACGAGCTGCAGATAAATTTAAATGCATGGACTTTTTTCTGTTCACACATCGCACGGTAGATATTTTTTATTTTCTCTATTATCCTGAAAGTAAAATTTTTAAAAAACCGAACAACAACAAATTTAGGGAGGTGAGAAATCACTAAAAATAGTTTAGTTTGTGAAGAGGGTAAGAAAATAAAGTTATTGCGATTCTATTTAGTTTTCAATTATTTTTGTTGTTGTTTAATTTTTCCAAAATAAATGTTCATAAGACGTCTTGGTATTTTACATAGTCTTTGCTTATTCTTTTGGAGATATTTGCAAAATACATTTTCTGGCCCATGGGGATGGCCACTTCCGGTTGGCCGATTTAGAATAAAACTAACTGAGACCTCCCAATTTATGAAAAAAGCTTAAATATGAAGTTTCAGTTCGATTGGATAAACCATCTGAACTGTAGAGAGGACACAGACAGACTGACAGACAGACACAGAGACATCATTTCGAAATCCACTTTTTCGGACTCAATGGACCTCAAAACAGAAACATCTCCAAAAATCGCAAGATCGAAAATATTCACGATTACTCTACTATATTTTCTTACGTAAAGGTAAGTAATATACTAATTAGTTATGAGATGGCATGTACACTAACAAGTATTTTGTAACATGTGACACATGTTTTATTAAAAACTGTCTTGTATGGTAAACTGTTCTACTTCTAAATAAAGAAGCACCATCTGGCTCGATCAGAAGCTTCTTTCAAATCAAGTCGCTCATGAAGTTTCTTTCAAATCAAGTCACTACGATTCATTGAAATTGTACCAAGTATTGACTGTAACAAGTTACTTTCGAATCAAATCGGTGAAATAAATAGGATAGTTTGATCGTACGTACATAAATTAGGGTACTTTGATCGTTTCATTCAATCAAATCACTCAAGACAAATTAACCCCAGTTTCCTTTTTTTTTCTGTAATTTAACGACGGCAATATGTTTCATAAACAGATCGCCCATTAACGGCGGTAAGGTTAGGCGTCCATAAAATGGGGCATTCTTGGGCCGCGTTTTATTTGAACATTTCCATATATTGAATTTAAATTTAAAATAAAATTTGTTTTCAATCTTAAGAATTTGTGAATACTTAGTACTTCTGTAAATAAGCCATTCTGTAAATTTTTCAGAAATATAATTTCAATTCTGAATTAAAGAATTTCGCTAAACTCCTATAATTTTGAATGTATTAGCCAGTCAAAGAATAAACACGACTATACCCAGAGTCCATTTTTATTCCAACAAAAATATTTTTCAACCAATCCTAGCAAGTCAACTAATAAAATTATTAATACTGTAACATTTATTATTTTTTGTAGGATAGAATTTCGGAAATTTTTAATGAAATGAACAACAATCGATAATATAATTCAGAAGTATAGTTCCTTTTAAACTTCAAACATAATATGTTAGTTCATGGAATTCTCTAGGTAGTCATTTATTCTTAATAAAGATAAGTAAGGTATAGTTAGAACAATGATCTTCATTAATACGTTATGACAACCAAATAAGTCCTCTTATTACTTTTCAACATAAACTAACAAACACAAATCTCTCATTTGATAAATAATAAACATTGACAAAAGAAATCAAAAAAACTGCAAATAAAAAATTAAATTGACAAATCGCCTAAAGCCCCTGGTGTCAAAATAAAATACAATAAAATAAAATTCCTAAAAAATAAAGATAAATTCTAAATATCCTAAAAATGTTTTTATTTCAATTTTGGTGTAATTTCTATATATGCGGGGGTGTGTGTTGTTGGTTGTGTTATTTATTTATTTAATTTCTATGTTTTGCGCTTAAAACCGGATATGCAATTCTTTTAATTGCATTATACATGTACCTAGGTTTTCAATTGAATTGTTCCACAAGTAAAGTACATTTTAAAAACCCTTTACCGAAACAACATTTTTGTTTTTGATGGTTTTAGTCGGAATGGATAAAACTAGAAACAATCAATGATGATGACCCCACATTCACTCATGTGTAATAGAGCAACAAACAAACAAAACAAAAAAAATAATACATAACGACCGAACACATGAGGAGGGTGCATATAAATGCCATACATTGCAAAATAGTGTATAAATGTAAACACCTATCTATATAGTATTAAAATAACAACAAGAATGCCAACAGCAGCGAATCGTACTCGTAAAGGAAAAAAAATAAAATCGGTATTATAAAATTCAATTCAATTCAATTTCGACTTTTCAATTGAATTTTCAATTTTTATTATTATTTTATTTCAATTTGTTTTTGTTTTTGTAATTTCCGTTTTATCGGTCGATTATTAATTTCCTTTTGGCGATTTTCATTTGTGAAAATGTAGCAAAAATATTCTCTACATATAAAATAAAATTATAGCTAAGATAAAGATATTTAATTAAAAAATAAAAAATATAAAAAATGAAATCGGTAAATAAAATTTAGCAGAAATAAATTACTTACGATTAATAAAAAGTTGTAAAAATAAATTGATAAAAATTTGTTTACTTGATAATTGATGCATCCAATTGAGTTATTTTTTTAATTTCCTCTTTTCTATCGTAATGTAATTTAAACATTTAAAAATTTTTTTTTTTTTTTGCTTCTATATTTACAATTTCCTTTTATAGTAAATAGACAAGGTGTGATCGTACATATAAAGTCAATAAACATCTAACACTTCCACATACTATACATTGTTTGGCATATTTAGATTTTTTATTTATTTATTTGTTTTATTTGTTTCTTAATACACAACAATTTGGCGTAAGAGACCAACCTCTTGCTTACCACTCTAATTTGACCAGAAGCTCATTCCTTATAGAACCTTCCCTATAAAAAAAAAATAATAATAATAATAAAATTTTAGGCGCAGGATCACAGCATCCCCTTCAATGTGCTGCTTGCTTCTTCTTTGAAAGATACTTTTTGCTAAGATTCGTATTGTTCATTTGTAATCTTTAGTACTCTGATGGTCCCCTCCAAATATTTCGCAATTGAAGTAATATCGCAATAACCTTATTCGCATCCCTTGCAAACACGCGGATGGAATTTTCGAGATAGGTTAATTGAATACACCTAGCAGCAGTTTACAATCTGTATAAATTTGAATTTGCTGTCCATATAGCCATTGGTGATATGTATTTCGTACAGGCAAAATAGACAACTAACATCTCTTTCTCGGTTTGCGAGTAATTTTGTTCAGTATTTGTCAAACTTTGTGAAGCGAAGCTACACCATCTTTACTACTATCAGTTTGAAGTTCAATTTCCTTTTTTAGATCAAACGTTTAAAGAACTGGTGCATACATTATAAGGTGTTTAATTTTATTTAAGCATTCGGTATGACTTCCGGTATATATATATATATATATATATATATATATATATATATATATATATATATATATATATATATATATATATATATATATATATATATATATATATATATATATATATATATATATATATATATATATATATATATATATATATATATATATATATATATATATATATATATATATATATATATATATATATATATATATATATATATATATATATATATATATATATATATATATATATATATATATATATATATATATATATATATATATATATATATATATATATATATATATATATATATATATATATATATATATATATATATATATATATATGTATATATGGGGAATTCTTTTTCAAATCGGACACCCCCTCTGCCCACTTCAATTTTGGGGAAAAACATTTTTTGAGCCCACGAAAAAATTCGTCAAGAAGTCTAGTTTTTGATACCGTTAGGTGTTTAAAACAGAAAAAAAGTGCTAACCTCAAAAACTATCTAAAGTGAGGTATCTCGCAATAAAAAGCCATTTTTTAGTCAAAAATGATCGAAAAAATTATAATTCCTCAATAATTTTGACCAAATTACTCATTAAAAGTATTTTAGGGGTCGCTGAACAAGAATCCGATATCAGAATTCAAATTCAAAATGGCGGATGCAAGATGGCGGACCTTAATTTCAAATTCCAGATTGCGGTTCCAAAATGGTGGACAAATATTTTCTCATAATTGGCTGATTTCTACAAAATTTTGTAAACCGAAGTTTTTGAGGTCTGATAACGAATTTGAGCTCAGGTTTCAAATTCAAGATGGCGGATCCAAGATGGCGGAGAGTATTTATCTTACTGTTGGCCGATTTTTGCTAAATTCTGTGTGTTGAGGGTTTTGGGATCGCTGATTACGATTCTGAATTCGAATTTTAATTTCAAGATGTCTGATCCAAGATAGCGGACCTTAATTTCAAATTCCAGATTGCGGTTCCAAAATGGTGGACAGATATTTTCTTATAATTGGCTGATTTCTACAAAATTTTGTAAACAGAAATTTTTGAGGTCTCTGATAACGAAATTGAGCTCAGGTTTCAAATTCAAGATGGCGGATCCAAGATGGCGGACAGTATTTTTCTTACTGTTGGCCGATTTTTGCTAAATTCTGTGTGTTGAGGGTTTTGGGATCGCTGATTACGATTCTGAATTCGAATTTTAATTTCAAGATGTCTGATCCAAGATGGCGGACCTTAATTTCTAATTCCAGATTGCGGTTCCAAAACGGTGGACGGATATTTTCTTATAATTGGCTGATTTCTACAAAATTTTGTAAACGGAAGTTTTTGAGATCTCTGATAACGAATTTGAGCTCAGGTTTCAAATTCAAGATGGCGGATCCAAGATGGCGGTCATTACTTATTTATCATCGAATTTATTCAAATTAACCGGCTTAAAATTCGAATTTCTCGAAAATATTTCGGGAGATGATTTATAAAACTATAAGGAGTCAGAAAATATAAGAAAAAATTTTTTTTTTGAAAATTCTAGACCGAAATAGTCCCTCAACAAAATTCAAAATAACGTTAATTGTAGATAGATTATTGGAATATCGATTATTCTTAGATCTCTGCATTTACTAATTTTGGTTCGTCCGGGGATCTCATTTCCCAGTACCATACTTGTTAAGGCTTTCCCCTATCCACCACCTGGGGAGGCGCTCGATGCGGGACTAGTAAACCCGACACGAGTCTGTCTTCGTCTATGTCAATTCTGTCTGTCTGTCCATCTATCTGCAAGGTGCAGCTTATCTAAGTCAATTTCGTCTTTCTGTCCATCTGTCTGTAGTGTAATTGTTTTTGTGTTTTATAATTTTAATCTTTACAATGAATTACTTCTTTGATTCTGGTGACCAGTAATTTGTATTTTCTTTCGTATCATTAGACAATTTTTTAATCAAAACTATTCCATTTTTCTGTACGATAAAACCGTGGATCTTCGATTCAGTTTTCGCCTCATTTTGTCATGAAATACTTTATCAAAGTATAAAATATTAATATTATCGAATTGTTTTTTTGCCAAGTTGAATGGTGCTTGGAGAGATAATATTGCCTCAGACGGTTTTGCCGTAAGGCTTGGCTTGTAGGGTGACCTTTTAAAAGTAGCACCTGTTCAAAATGATGTCGAGCGATGAGCAATGTTTACCTGCAAAGAAAATTAAACCAAATTAAATCTCTAAAATTATTGTAAAATAAAACTTAGTAATAATACTTATCTTTAATTATCCGATTAGAATTCTTTGATATCATCTAAAGTAAAGTACATCATAATTTTTGTGGTCATAATGTTTGCAAAACATTTGACAATTTATAAAGTTTATTAATTTGTATACATAAGAGTATGTAACTTGTTTTGATTTTTATATGTAATTCAATTTGACATAAGTTTTTTGTTGATGTTTTCAGTTCAGTGACCTTTTTTATGTTCTAAATTTTGTCACACTGCTGCGAAATAGCGTTCGATATAACTGTCTCTTTTCTTTAGTATAGTCAATTTATAATAAGATATTTATTCTATTAAAAACTTCACTTTTATTTTTGCCTTTGGAACTGAAGGACACTCATTAAATATAGAAAAAAGGGAAATAATCCCGGCACCGACCAGTTCAACAATTCAGTTTTACATTTACTTACACTCAGCAGATTTTCGGATAATTAAGAATAAATCAAATTAATAATTAAAAATCAGACAAATAAATTATACGTTTCATTGAACGAGTGTTTTAATATTTCGTTGTGGAAGCGAGTACTCGTTTCAATTGCAAATTTGTACATTGTTTCATTATGGAAGTACAATAAAATACAGCACCTATTCCATCATACGTGCTTTTTCCATGTGCATTTGCTGTGTAATGCCATTCTGCTTCAATGTTAAAATCTTTTTTATGACTAATCAAATTGTTTATTTGAAATTTATTTTTAAAATGTTGTTTAGCGCCGTCAGTACAATAATAAATTTTTTGAATTCTTTTAACCTTTTTTTTAATTTCTGGTATCAATAGTGTTTGAATAGAATATACAGCTGCAGTGTCATGTTTCAGTCTAAGACAAAAAAATCATACTCTGATGTTCAAGTTCATCATTTTCTTTTTAATAGAAAATCAAAGGTACCACTGGAAAATCAAAGGTACCACTGTACATTGGTTATTGTTGAAATGGAAAGCCTGGGAAGCATCCTGACACACAAGCATAATTTTCTAATAAATCAAACATTACAAGTACTTCATGTGGGCTAAGATTTTCTTTTTTTTTCATTTATAAACTGAGTCTGCTGCTTTGCTATGTAAGAATGAACTTTCAGAGTATTTAGCTTATTGTCTAGGGAGATGAGTTTGGGGAAGGAGTATTGATTGTCGTCACGTTTAGGCTCGAGCAGGGAGAATTTCATAAAAAATGACGTCTTCTTCAGTTTTGTGACGACTTGTGATGAAGGAGTGAGAGAGGCGGAGTTAGGAATGGCCCAACAAAACTTGACGTAGTTTATGAACGGACTGTTATAAATTTTTTCCTCTTTGTTTTTTAATTTTCTATTAGAAGTAAGAATATACTAAGAATCGACCAACAAATTTTAAACAATTACATTATCAGGTCGAGCGTAAATTAGTTAAAAATTGAAAATAACATATAACAATTTGATTTTATATTCCAAAAACGGGTAAATCGTCATATTTAAATGTATTTTGCACGAAAACGAAAAATTTTACTAGCGCAAGTATTTAGTATGTGCAACAGAATTAAAGGACGTAAAATTTCAAAAAAAAAACAAAAAAACAAAAAAAAAATTGGACGATCATTGAGAAAATTCAAAAATAAAATTTTGGCGGGAAATTTGAAAATGAAGTAATTAAAGAACTTACATTTTTATATTTTTCTATTAATCCGTATTAACTTACCTTTAAAACGAGCCCTATATCATAAATATCGGATATTTATTTTTCCTTTCAAAGCCATAAACACAACATCATGTTTATCATTTTCCTCATAATTTGACACCCTGTATTTTAAACAACAACAACAACAAAAACAAAATCATTTTCTACAAAATGTATTTTTTAACTAGTACTACCAATTGAAAACAAAAACAAATAAAAAATTTAAACACGACTTCCGGTCCCATATAACAAGTTTGTGATTTGACGTATTTTTCACCATATATTGTCCGCAAGTAACCGTTGTTTAAGTATTATACTGAAAAATATTTTTTGTATGCTTATTTGGCTGAAATTTCATCAAAGGTCGGAATAAGATAATTTTCGCTATAAATCTCACAGTTTAATTCTTTAGGATCTAGGCAAAGATGGAGCGGTTTATTTTGATTTTCAACAACCACTAATTTCCAGATTCTCTAAACCTTTCAGCAATATCTTTAATGGCTTAATTAAACTCAACGGTAGATAATTAAACTCAACGGTAGAATAACACTAAAACATTTTTGTTTATCTTCTGTTTTAATTTCAATAATTCGCTTGACTAAATTTAAACCTATGCACATATTTAACCCAAGAATTTGACTGTATTGCAATTATCTACGTAGAATTTTAGTATGCATATTTTATTTGTAACGCAACAAACTAAATTTGCAAAACCAAGTACGTTTGAATTATTACTACCTAATTCAAGAAAACGCTTTTGTACCGTTTTGCCTTCAATACCAAGGACGATCCTATCTCTTATCATGCGGTTTCCTTGTTCTGAAAAATTGCACGTTCTAATTAATTTGTTTAAATCGAGCAAAAAATTATGAAATGGTTCTCCGCTGCTCCACTTACGATTATGAAATACGTCGGTTTTTGGCTCGCAAAATTTTTGAAATGCGGAAGTCACTTTATGATAAGTTTTTTTTTTCATTTTCTGTTAGATTAAAACTGTTATTTGCTTATTATACGTTAATAAACGAAGTTCGTTATTTGTAGTGTATAAGAAAAAAAATGTTCATGCAAATTCAAAGATATCGTTCGTAATAAGCGTTTGTTCGTTATATGCATGGTACGGTACAAACGGATTCTTGTACTAATAATGTTCGTAATTTAGGTTTATTTTTGATAACCCCTGCCCATGAACTAATGATATAAATCACATTAGCAAAAAAATTAATTTTCTTCTTCGATATCTGTGGTCAACAACAAAGTCCTCAACATTGAATCGCGTAAGAAAATTTTTCATGCATACTTACTACCTCACTTTATGTATCGTGACAGTATTATTTATGGTTTAAGCAAGTTGCAATTTTATTAAGATACAACTATTATTTAATAGATGTATTCGATATTTTTAAGCGCAAGAAATATGACCGTGTTTCTAAATTAACTTGTGATCTGATTGGGTGTAATTTATTTGATTTATTTAAATTACGTATATGCTGTCAAATTTTACAGTTATTAAATATAGGAAACCTATTTATTTATATCCTAAATTTAACAGAATAAAATCATCACGAATTAAAAATGTAGATATTGAACGAAACAAACATAAATTACACAGGCCAACAGGGACACGAAAAATCGCCGAAAGAGCTCAAATTCTTATAAAACCTACGGTTAAACGCAATGGATGTAGCGGGGCCATTTCCCACCACCGAAAGCGGCAACAAATATATGCTAGTAATAATGGATTATTTCAGCAAATGGTCAGAGGTGTACCCCATTCCCAATCAGGAGACGATAACAATAGCTGATGCCGTGGTAAACAACTGGATTAGCAGATTTGGAGTGCCGATGGAGATTCATACCGAAAAAGGAAGGAATTTTGAATCGGTGGTACTTCAAGAAATATGCCAGGTGCTCGGTATAAATAAAACGAGAACAACGCCTTTGCATCTACAGTCTGATGGTATGGTGGAAAGATTCAATGGTACATTAGAGGAATATCTAGCAAAGGTCGTTGAGAAAAACCAACGCAACTGAGATCGGCATATACCGAGGTTTCTGATGGCCTATCGATCAGCAATACATGACACAACCAGAATGACACCAGCTAAAACGTTATTTGGAAATAACCTACGACTGCCTGGATATTTATTTTTTTTCCTGGAGATCTAAAGTTTGGGGCTGTACCATCAGCGGCTTTATGTGGACAGGATTACGTAGACCGAATGAAAGAGGAACTTAATGAGATTCATCAATTTGTACGGAGGAAAATACGGATGTCAAGTGACCGGATGAAAGCTCGATATGACATACGAGCAAATAACCAAGGTTTTCAGGAAGGGCAATTGAAGCAATTGTGAAGCCATACTTCACAACCCGCTACGGAAAAAGGGATTATCACCGAAGCTGCAACCAGCATGGGAAGGACCTTACACTGTCATCACAAGGATGAACGGCGTGGTTTATCGGATACGGAAGGGACATCGAGGTAAACCAAAGGTGGTGCATTTGGAGAGGCTGGCCCTGTACAGAGTAGGTGATTTGGATCCTGTTCGGGACGAACAGGCTTAGGTGGGGGGTAGTGTGACGGTGACACCTAGTGTGTAATAGAATAAGTTAAATGAATAGCTCAATGTTTACTGTACTAAAATGGAATTTTTCATGATAAAATTGTTACGTAATGTTTCTACGCTATTCTAACTGGAAACTTCATGAACTTTCGAGAAGTTTGGTTTGTGTATATAAAAAGGCGAACAAGATCGAATTGGATTATTAGTATTTGGAACGCGATAGAGTAAACTTGTAAGATTAGCAATATTTGGTAAGCGATAGAGTAAAGATTAAAAAGGAATTAAAAAGTGCATTAAAAAGTGTTTTTATGGAAATAAAAATTATAAGTGAACAGTAAAATTTAAGAATAATTTATATCAAGTGATTTTGTGAATTTTTATTGAAAAACTGTGTTTTAATAAATTTTGTGAAATAAATAAATTCGTTGGAGATAAATTAAATTGAGGTTATTTTATTCACCATCCAGTAATACGAACCTTGATTGAGAAGGCAAAAACGTAACATTATAATATTGTGACGGTAACATCTAGTGTGTAATAGAATAAGTTAAATTAATAGCTCAATGTTTAAATGTAGTAAAATGGAATTTTCCATGATAAAAATTGTTCTAAATGTTTCTACGCTATTCTAACGGGAAAAGTCATGAGCTTTCTAGAAGTTTGGTTTGTGTATATAAAAAGGCGAACGAGATCGAATTGGATTAGTAATATTTGGTAAGCGACAATGTAAAGATTAAAAGGAATTAAAAAGTGATTTAAAAAGTGTTTTAGTGTAAAATAAAAAGTAAAAGTGATCAGTAAAATTTGAGAATAATTTATATAAAGTGATTTTGTGAATTTTTATGGATAAACTTTGTTGAAAAAAATTTTGTGAAATAAATAAATTCGTTGGTGATAAATTGAATTGAGTTTGTATTATTCACAATCCAGTGATACGAACCTTAATTGTCAAGGCAAAAACGTAACAATATTATTCATATTTCTAGGATAATTCTCTTATAAACAGAAATAAAAATATAAAACATCAATTATTCAAATTAAATATTAAGAAAATTGATTGAGATCAAGACCAGAGGCTATTACTCCTTCGACTTGTAGTAAAAGAAAAAAAATTTGAAACAGTTAGTAAGGGTGGTGGTGTTGCAAAAAATACGTATATGTGAATAGTATTTGTATACAATATTGCATTGAACTTTTACACGTAAATTACTCAAATAACAACCAAATCTTAATATTATTAAACTACTAATGTAAAATAATTTGGAATTAATTTGTTGGAGCCAGGTGGAAAATATTGAAGAAAAATGTAACATCTTTACAGTTCATTAAACATTTTATTAAGTTCTTGTAAAACTGCTTAGGACGAGCTTCACTTCTCAAATTTGGCGGCAAATTTTTAAACAAAATAGGACCAGTTACAAGAACATATTTTTTAAAATTAATGGTTTGAGGCAGTTCATTAGTGCATAAATTATTTTTCCGAATATTGTAGCTCTTTAGTAGTCTAGTTAACCTATTACCACTCATTTCAAAAAACAGCCTCAAGGCTCTAAATACGAATAAATGTTGTAATGGTAAAATCCCCTTTGCCACAAAAATAGAGAGCCTTAGTTGCATCATATGCACAATATAATTTAGAATTCACTAAAGCATAATAAATCATATTTAGTACATCTTATTATATATAAAACTAGTAACCATGAACAAATATTTTTTTTGCATGGTGCAGCGCAGTTTCCAATTTAACTGTGAGTCCAACAATAGTCCTAAACATTTGTAATTTAATACTTTTTCAATAGAAAAGCATTTATCAGAACAACAATTATTATTGCAGGTACTACTTAGTGTGGAATTTAATTTCATGGTCAGTATTAATATTAGGCAAACTTTTAAGTTTAAATTCCATTGCTTTAGATTTACTATTAACAATCATTTGATGACTATTCAACCAAACATTCTTTCTTTCTTCATAGCAAATGCCAATAATTCATCTTTAAAATTTACCTTGAAAATTGAATTCAAATAGACCAAAAATAGTGTGAGGCCTAATACCGAACCTTGGGGGACACCTAGACTATAGATTTGTAGTTTGGTATAGTCTATCAGATAAATAAGATGAAAACCAAACAGATACCACACCACGAAAACCTAAAGTATTTAAAATCCTAAGTAAAATTACATGATTGACGATGTCAAATGCTTTCATCGTGTATGTACAGCGCCATAACATGATTCTTACTGTTCAGCTTCACATGCACGGTATTCATTAACTTTTTAACGCAGTTTTCATGCTTAAACATTTCCTAAACCCAAACTAATTATCAGAAAAAAAATTTGTTTTGTTTAAAAATTTTGGAAATTTCTTTTTAACTATTTTCTCAAAAATTTTAGAAAAAGTTGTTGCTAGCTGTTTTACAACCTTTATAAAAAATTGGAGTAACTATACCATGTTTAAAGTGACTTGGAAAAATTCCAGTTTCTAAGCTAATGTTAAAAATATGAGCCAAAATATCACAAACGTTGGTACTAACCATTTTTAAGATATAATTACTAACACCATCTAACCATTTATGAACAAGATATTGTGTAATCGAAAACAGCATTTTCAGTAAGATCATGTGGTTCAAAATGTGATTCTATCAAATTTGAGGCAATACGAGCAAAAAAAGTTATTAAACAATTCAGATATTTGAGCTGAATTTTTAACTTTTTTGTTATTAGTATTAAAGGTGCTGGAAGTAACAGAGCCCAATGTTTCTTGTTATCACCTTGTACATTATGAAATGTAGCATTATAGTAAGCAGGTTTCTGGTTTTCTAATTCGACCTTTCAGGAACTCAACAGTTTTTAAACCTCTCATTCAGCCTTTTATTATTGGGATGTTTTTTAGTAAGTGCCACTAATTTATTTTCGGTATTAACTTTATGTATGATTTATTTATTTATCAAGGGTCGTAATGCCTTACTTTTAGTAAATTGTTCGCGGTTACTACTCGCAAAATTGAGGTATTCCTTAAAAATTTGCTAAAAGTCTGATTTGGATTATCTAAGGATAAAACATATTTCCAAGTTTCAGAATTTGGGTAAGAATTTGATTTATTATAATCAATTATTTATGATTCTATTATTGGACTCTAATTTAAGTGATTTATCCAGTAATACCATAATAAAACACAGTGCAATTTATTGCAAAGCCCATTCCAAAATTATAAAAAAACATGCTCAATAGACGAGCCACATAATTTACGTGGTAGCTTCATATACCCCACATTCAAACCCAAATGAGGATAACATATAGTCACATAATCATAACTTTCTGAAGGATATATGCTGATTAATTTTCATTTAGAAGACAAAACTTCTTTCTAAATGAGCACCAATCTGATTTTTTTTTAATCTTAAACCAGTTAAAATCTTATAGGGGAAAAATCGCTTGATACAACAGTGTCGTTGAAAGGTTGGTTTAGATAAACTAATAAGTGTTAAACATTTAAACCAAATATTGCAGAATAATTGGGTATAATAATTTGATAAATTTCAAACGTATGCCATCAAGGCCGACAGAATCAAATTTCACTGAAAACAAGAGCGTCAATATTATAAAAGTAAAAGTAGGACTTATTATATTGGGTATACTATTTATTTATTTTCTCCGTAGTTTAAAGCAAGCATGCTAACCACTGTGCCACCGGGGCGGCCACGGATGGTGGTGAGATAAAATTACAAAAAAAAAAAAATTCTACTCAATTTTATAATTAATTTTGTCACGTTTGTTGTCTACTGCTACGAATCAAAAATCGAATGAAGTAATTGAAGCAATATTAAATGGGTAAATAATTCAAAATCGGCCCTACTTCATGCCAGATTCTTTAATGGTTGAAAATAAGAATTCGACGACGCGATATAGGCTGTATTATAAGTAAAGGAGAGTAATAACCACTTGATATTTCTAAAGAAAATTAATCAATCATTTATTAAAAGCAACAGAAGTAGTCTAAACTTATTATAAAAATAAGCTGCAAAACGCTTAAATCCTGTTGCATATTTAACTAAGCTAAGCGAGAGAACATAACTTCGCTTAATTAATTTAGCTTAGCCTACTTCGTTGCATATTTCAACTGATAACTTCGCTCACACAATCATTAATATTCTTGTAAAATTTATTTATGGCACAAAACCTAATGTAGCTAAGTAACCTAAAGAGAAAAATATTAATGGAGATGTGGGCGATTTTATACCTGACAAGGCTCGTTCAGCTAAGCTAAGCTGAATGATGTACGCTATGTTTGTAGCTCTCAGTTGTAAATAAAGAGCTTCAGCTAAGCTATGCTAACTATATTTTTTGTTTTGAGCATTGCAAACTTTGTTTGCATTTTTTGTGATTTGTAAACCGTCTTTCTATAAATCACTATTTTGCTTTCAAAATAGCGAAATAGCAAACACAAAGTGTTTCCAAAGTGTTTACTGTTTGAGATGCGATATTGTTAAATAATAATTGGTGCTTCAAAAGAAATTTTCGATATTATAGACTCTTTGCTGTTTTACCTTGCTACAACGTAATGACTTGCCATGAATTAAGCCTGTCATAATGATCTGACTATTTCAGATTGTTACTTGTATTTGCTCAACAAAAAAGGACTAGAGGATTTAAATGATGTTTTAAACACGTTTTAAAATAGAAAAACCTACTATTTAATTAGGACTGCCAAAAATTTTATTGCCCATCTTATTTAAAAACTTTTAATTGTGAAAATATTTAGCAATTCTAAAAATACAAATTCATTGAGAAAACTATTCTGCATACCTAATTTTTTAAACTAACATATGTATGAATGTGTATATAATATATACAAAAATAGTACTTTACATTAAAAATTTGCATCATTAATAAAGTAGAATGAAAAAAACAGCAAACAAACAGAAAATTATAGCTAAAATGTTAATTGCATAAAATAAAATTCATTATTTGTTTAAAACAATAAAATAAAATAAAAATTCATTCATTCATTTACAATATTTAATTTAATGTTAAGGCAAGGCAGGAAAATAAAAATAGAAACTTTATGTTGTTTCTACCATTCTAATGCTAATTTTTCATTTCGGTTCAGTTGAATTCTTTTAATGTACTGACTAAAATAAAAAAAATTAAATAGAATAAGAAGAAAATAACAAGAATAATTAGGAAAATATTTTGTCTCGCCATATCTTGTCAAACCATTTACCAACATACTCGTACATATATATGTAAATTATTCTCGTACATAAAATTGCATAATTTCAGTTTTTGACTTTCTAATTTTCTATATACGATTTGTGTAGTAAAAATAAAATTTGATGAAGTTTAAATAAGTTTGAAAAACTAACTTTACAAGAAAATGTCTCCATAAAATTACACACATATATGGAAAAGCACGTCATTGATTTTTCTAGCTGACGTGACAATATAATCAAAATAAAAATGTTTATTTCTACTAAATTTTTATAAATATTTATTTATAATTTATGATACTTTATATACATTTGTACAATATATATGTACATAAGTATGTTTATGAGAAAAGTTTTATGTATATCTTGTATATATTTTTGTTATCATTTTTAATTTGAAACAATTAATTATGTACAAAATGTTTAGCAATCGAAATGAATAATTACATTTGTCAAAAAATAAAATTAATTGTTTAAAAAGAGAATTATAAATATGACTTTGTTTTATGTTACGAAATATTATTTTGTGTTGTGTCACAATTTATATTAAATTAGATAAGTTTTGGATAAAAAGGTATGGAAAAATAATAGTTAACGATAAAAAACGATCCCCCAAATTGAAACATATTTTCGTTACCTTTCCTCAGTTCCCGGTTTCCCTAATTTTTAATCATATTTATACATTTCTGGTTGTAAAATATCAAATTTTTGTCTACCTTTACCAAATTAAAAAATTTTATAAATTACAATCATTTGAATAACCCAAAATTGTTTAATTTTATTTCATATTATAAAAACTCAAATTTCTACTTCCCAAACTTCAAGGTCGGTAACGGCGATTGTGCTGGAATAGAACCAGCAATTTGTATAAAACTATCGTAACATGTCTGAAAATAATTTTTATTGTATCGAAAACAAGGAAGGTAGCAGTAGAGTTATACTCGTATTCGATTGTCGCTGAGTTGACGACATGACATGAATATGACATAAATTTCTTAAATAAAGACTAAATTCCTAAATTAACCTCAGAGGATGGCGAATGTCACCCCAAACCCCCGCTTTGACGTTTTATTGAAATTCCAACTCAAAATCGTAAAAATATTTACAAAAATATTAATATTTATATTAATATTGACGTTTGTATTTTTCATACTAATACAACAAAACTTCACAAAGCTGCTTAGCATGGGTCCTTTCTGCGCAAGGATGAGAAGAAATTATGTAGCATCCTTTTGTTATCACATTTATGTTTATCGTAGGTTACAAAAATCGAATGTTTTTATAGTTGAGAAATCAAGGTGCTCAGTCCAAGTATTGAAAACTGTTAGTTAATTTCCGATATTTTCCAACTATTATATTTTCGTGGTTGCCACTCATATCACACGTGGCAAAGAATAGTGGCAAACCTCAAAATTTCAAATTTTTCAGGAGAGCAAAGGAAGAAATGGTCATTTCGATTTTATTACACTATTCTCGAAGGGCATCAAAAAAAGGAAGATCGGAAAACTAAGCCGTCTCTCGCTTCGTAAAATAAATATGAAAACGCCACTATGGCAGGTTTTATGAAATCGATCATTGCGCATCTTTTCGACGAATTATCTCAAAAACTCAATTTTTTGAGTTGTGTCACTTTTCTATGTCATGTGCAATATTTAAAAGAATTTAATTTTTTTTTGTTGATTAAAATAAAGTTAAAATAATTTTTTAAATCTTTTCGCAAAGTGGTTCATTGCCGCGCGAGAAAAGAACCGTTGCCAGCAATCTTTGAAGCGCCAGAAATTGGTTTGCGGTCATGGGTTTTTTTCGTAAAATGGTTGTAAACTGCCTTTTATATAAAGCATAACAATTATGTTCCACTTGGTCGCACGTTGCTAAGGGAGATGTTTTGGACATATCTGGTTTTTGCGTGCAAATCGTGCTGATTTGTCCATTTTCTTAACTTAGACAAATTAGCGACAAACGTGTGATCTACATTCAACTTCAATCGGCATTTGTGAACCATTGGAGGAGATACATTGAACAATAAAGATAAAAAGCAAACCATTCAAGATAAGAAGCAACTCATTTATTCGAAACAAAAGAAGCGTTTATGGTCGACCGTGTCAAAGACTTTAGCACCGTCAACCAACAATCCTGCGCAAACTGTATCACAGTTTAAGCGTTTGTAAATGTTATTCAAGGGACTTCAACAAAGCCGAGTCATTGCTTTGACGAAAATTCATGTTGGTTCGCACTGAGAATAGCTAACCAGAATTATTAGCTGTAGTAATATTGGAATAATCTTTGCTGATTTCAGCCTCTCAGGCACAATTCCTTGTAGGAAAGAAAGGTTGAAAATATGGGTAAGGACGGACAAACAAATTTAGAAACTGCCTCCAATATGTAATTACTAAGTTTATCGTTATCAAGTGTCTGTACGGTTCTAACGATTCTATAATGGATTCAATTTCAAAGTTGCCAATAGACGTCATAAAAATTGTCTGTTGACTATATAATCATACGGGAGATCATAGTCACATAAAAAGATATTCGAAAATTGTTTAACTATTAAATTATTAGCAATACTTGTAAAATAAACATTAAGTTCATTAGAAATGCCACAGTCACTCATTACAAGAGTTCCATTATCTAAAAGGATGTTCGTATATAAGCAAGTTTTGTGCGTTCTGGTTAAACCTTCTTTTTCTTTTATTGATGTAATAGATAAGTTCAAGAAATCATTGTCTGTAAAAGTCTGACCTTTTTAACGTGGGCATAAGAATTATGATGACATTCCCCAAATATGTTCGAAAGTGTGTTGAGGAACCGATGATGCGCCAAAAATTGCTCAAGTTCAATGAATAAAATCCCTATGTTGATTTTGGAGTCGTGCTTTGTATAAATTGAATTAAAGTGCCACTGTTAATGGTTGAGCTTAGGTTGAACATTTCGCGTATAAACTCTCCCTGCATAAACCCTTTGAAGCATCATCGAATCCAAATATGAAATTATGGTTATTTGGCTAAACGTTTGGATCTAAGATTTTGTTGAGATATAACTGAATTTGTTTCTTCGTGATGAACAGTACCCCTCAAGAAAAGTTTGATCAGTAACATGATGTAACTTTAATTTAAACAAATATAACATTAATTGGTGAAAGTAGGTAGGTATATAATTTAGAATGCAATTATTAGAATACCTAATTAATTGATCAAGATGCCCTTCAACAATTTTTTTTTCAAATTTAACCAGAGCCTTCTAGATTTCAGAGCTTTTTTAGTGGTATAACTTTTCCCTGTTTCCTACAGGAATCCATAGTAAAAATACAGGGAGTCCCATTTTCAAGACCCACAAGGTAGTTGATTGGTGACCTTGAAATCTGTTTTCAATGTTATTTGAAGGTCAACCCTTTCCTTCTATGAGAACTCTAATTTTTGACCCCGGATTCTGAAAGAGAGCAAAATTGTACATTTAGATAAACACTTAAGCCCAAGGGGATAACAACAGTTGTTGCCGTCAAGACATTTCACCCTTACCGTCAAATCCATTTGAAAATCAACTAAATGTTTTAATATGGAAACGCTTTTTGTGAGCACAGCTTCTAAAATGCGTAAATCGTTTCGCTCGATGACCATAATAGTACGATGTCGTAGTCATATAATACGAGGTCGCTATCTCTCATAATCTTCAATTCGGGAAATTGGGCGATGATTAGGACGGTGATCTCTGTCAGGAAAACGCAATCGATATAACCGTGGTGCTGCGCGATAATTTTCATATGTAGTTAACATCATCAACGAATTGGTTCGATTCTGAAACGATAAAATTCATGCTATGTTATTTAATTGCCCCGCTTAAAATATTTGAACTCAAAATCGGGCCCATTATTTTCAAAAACCAATTATCTAGCTTTTATATCTAAATTCTGTACTAAATTATAGTACTGAAAGTCAAATTATTTTCATAAATTGATTTTCCTTGATTTTTCTGGATTTTCCTAATTTAACAATTAAATGTAATAATTTTGCAAAGGAGTGAACATTTAGGCCAATTTATTAAGATTTTTTCAAAATTAGTTCCCGCAATTTTTTTTCATACTACACATACGGCTATATTATGTGTAAAAACTGTAAACGGCGGCCCCGGCGACCTAAAAGAGGCTTGCTAGAGATGTACTATATGCTGCAATCAATCAGTGAGAAAACAGTAATTTTAAATAATATCTGAGTTAACATTAGCTGGGAGAAGGTTGGACAGGTGTTTTTTTTTTGTAGAGGTAGACCTTGGGGTCATCTGTTCACTAAATGCTAAATCAGAATTCTAGAGTTTTTGTCTGAAATCCCTGCATCATATATGTGCATAATATATTGTTATCATAACAATTTTAATCTTTCTAATTAGTTTCCAGAATATTATTACATCTTCTCTGTTTCACTGAGAAGTTAGATTGTGAATTAACTTTAAATTTAATTTAGTACCTGACAATTTGATTCAGAGTTTCGGAACATTTTTTCGAAATAAAAAAATCCTAAAATTTCAAATTTTTAATAGGGGCTCATTTCTCTGTAAAATGAGCCCAAATGTATAATTTTCGAATAATTAGTATTTTTCTAAAGCAATAAATACCACACCACATTACCACCCCATAGCAAGAATTTTATCTTCAACTATGTATGTTACAATTGTGGTTCCGCTGACAGTTTGTTTATGCTCTTAGATGGTGGTTAAAGCCCGTCATTTTCAATTAATACAATTTTACGTGGAATATAAAATTTAAAATATTTTTAATATAGTTTTCGATTATTACTTCTGCTGTCTCCCTACAAGCAAAATAACCAAATATCGTAATTGCATAAAAATCGAAAATTAATGTGTGAGGTTCGTGTAAAAGCCGCGGATTATTTTTTGGAATTTCAGAATACTGAATGTCTATTATCCAGCAGTTTTCTTAGTACGATTACTAACATAGCACATTCTAATTTTTCTGCCTTCGAATAATTTGTTAAAAAAAATTACATTATTAGAGTTTATGTTCTGTTATTTGATTTACTATATGTCGCTTGTCTTAATTTTTAACAGATTTTTTGTTATTCACAAAGCCTTGTAGATACCGCAAATTTTATATACCTCGGCATGTTTGTTTAGTTTTTAGCGAAGCCTTATGTTTGTCGCAAGTGGAACCTATATAACATTTCAAGAAGCATATGACTTGATTCTTTCTTAAAATATAATACTGTTGTAAATAATGTAACCTCTCAAACTCTGTTTGCTTTAATAAATAAATTTTTTTTTCTTATTCAATTCCAGGTAACTACAAAATGCAACTGATTTCTCTCAACCAAATACATATTTCAGTTAGTAAATTGATTAAATAGTTTGTTTAAAAATCAAAATAGTATTGCCTAAAATTTATTATTGATATCTGTGTACTTATTTGAAATAAACATTTATATTATATACTGCCATGTTCAATTAAATGTCGTTACCATTTATTTTATTGCAAATGATTGTATTTTATGGTGCGTCACACAAATCTCACGAGCCGCCATTGGCACCAAAAATAAACAATATTGTGTTTTTAATTTATTAAATACATTTATTTTTGTTGCCATATACATATGTACATATACGCGTTACACAAATAAATGAAAAGGTGTAAATCATGGCGTATTCAGGCTATAATTCATTTTTGGTCCAAAATCAGCCATCATCATCATATTTTTTGTGTAGCGAGAGTAGCACAGTACCAAAAAAAAAATAAAAAATCTATTTTAAAACACCATACCAATTATCATGTCACAAAACATTCCTCCTTTTATTTAAAATGTTTGTACCAAATAGGTATGTACATACGTACATATATGTATGTGTAACATTGGATTTCCATAATTTTCCTATAAATTATAACATGTTAAATTTATTATATGGATCCGACCGAATTCATAAACATACATGGTCACACAGCCAGAAATGCTGAACCGAAAAAAAAATGTAAAACGCCAAATTCTTCAAATGACTATGCCGAAAAAAAAGTGAGGAGGATTGTAGCACCAACCAATAACACCAACAAAATCATAATTATAACGACAACAAATATGTAAATATAAAACGTGTTGATGTTTTTTTGTGTTGTTGTATTTATTTTAATAATTTTTATTTATTTGTTGTTTTGTTTGGTTAGAGATTGTCCTCGCGACTTTTTTTGTAAATTCAATTAAAACAGGATGTATAGTTACATGACCATTTTTTAATGTTAAATGTTTTTTGTTTTGTAACTTTTGTTGGGTTTTGTATGTGTTTTTTATGTTTAATTTATGTATTTTATGTTTGGGTTTTATATTTGTTTTTATTGTGTATATATTCGCTTGTTTGTGTATATTATTTATTTATGCACATGTATACTTGTTTATGTGTCTCTATATTATATTCAACTACATATTTTTTATGAAAATTCGGTAAAAACATAAATATATTTTTTTTTTGAAACCATCAGTTTTTGCTTTTTTTTTTAAAATTAATAATTATGTTTTATTTGTTTTTGTTTTGTTGCAAAAATAACCAAATTTCTAACGATGTTTTGTCTGGAGGAGTCAAGTTCAAGTGTGTACTGGTTTTATTTAACATCGAGGGTCGAATTAACAGATGAACCATTTTTAAAAACTTTGTAAAATTTTAATTACATAGTTGAAAACGAGCGCAGCAGTCTATGCTGACCTGGTTAGAAAACCATAAGGAATCGTCAAATGATACTTATAAAATTGGGTCGTTAGTAATTTTCCATAAACACAATACAGCCCCAATCAATTGGTTGTTAGGCACAATAATATACATACATCCTGGCTCCGATAAGCGAATTCGTGTGGTAACATACACTTAGAAAAAAATTATGATATACGATATAATTAATTATGTATATGACTTCAGCGAAAAATTGCACCACATTTTGAAACATGTCTTGCAACAAAAAAGAAAACGAAAATGTTTGCATCGAAATTCGATATAAATTGCATTTAACTTATAAATGATGCAAAATGTAACTAATTTTAAAAGAATGTGCAGCAAAATATATCTTGATGGACGTTACATTAAAATTTGAAGGAAAATGCACTCAAATTATTTATGATGCACTATGCAGCCAATTTTGAAAGAGTGAGAACATCAAAAACGTTTTAATGCACGTTAGTAGTGAAACTCTGAGATTTCTAGCTTAGCACCCGTCATTTAGGGGAATAGAAACATTTAGGAGCAAGCTATCATTTAGGGCAATTGATCATTTGGGTGAAATACGAGCATTTAGGGGCACTCCATTTAGGGGCACTATCCAACATTAAGGTGAATTATTCATAATTACATTTAGGGGAAATTGTATGACTACTTACCGGTAATTTAGTGGAAATGACGGTCATCTTGGGATTTACAAGTCATCATTTAGGTGGAAAACAACATTTAGGAGAAATTGTTTGACTACTCGCCGGTAGATTGTAGCAAAGTAAATTTCCGCATTTAGGTGAGATTTACTATTTATCAGTAGATGCAGTTAACTAAAATGATGTGTGTCTATTCTAAGTACTAAAATGAGTCCATGCTAAGTACTAAAATCGTATATCGTTAATGTAGTACTAAAATGAAATCATGCTACTAAAATGAGTCCATGCTAAGTACTAAAATTGATGGATAATAATCTTTTATGTAGTACTAAATGAGATCGGGCTAACTACTAAAAATGATGTATAATAATCTTTTATGCATTTTATTATAAATTTCATATGTGTATTGTGATTACTGCTAGACCCAACTTATGTAATGTAAAAATATTTTTGTATAAAATTAAAAATTAAATTATTAAAAATTGTAACAAAATGTGTTCAAAATATGATACAGAAAAGTTGTGTAAGAATTTAGTTGCGGACAGTTCAACGCCATATGTTGACGCTGGCCAAATGCAACATCCAAATCTTCAAGATGACCTACAAGGAAACAAAGATTTAGAATTAATAAATTTTTATTACAATTATATTATTGTAAACTTATCTTCTATTTAATTAATTACCGATGAACTGCACTCACAAGCGCAACACAAAATTTGTTTCAATTAGCTCAATTTTTGTACATGTAAATTTATAACATTAGTTTCACTACTCGATAAGAGACGTCAGTATAATTTTTTTATTTTGTAAAGGTGACACCTAGTGTGTAATAGAATAAGTTAAAATTAATAGCTCAATGTTTAACTGTACTAAAATGGAATTTTCCATGATAAAATTGTTCTTAATGTTTCTACGCTATTCTAACTGGAAAAGTCATGAGCTTTGTAGATGTTTGGTTTGTGTATATAAAAAGCCGAACGAAGTCGAATTGGATTAGTAAAGTAGTAATAGTTGGTAAGCGATAGTGTGAAGATTAAAAATTAAATAAAAAATGATTTAAAAAGTGTTTTAGTGAAAATAAAAATTATAAGTGTAGAGTAAAATTTGAGAATAATTTATATAAAGTGATTTTGTGAATTCTTGTGTTAACTAAATAAATTCGTTGGTGATAAATTAAATTGATTTTGTATTATTCACAATCCAGTGATACGAACCTTAATTGACAAGGCAAAAACGTAACAATTTAAAATTATTTAATGTAAATTAATTAAAATAGATGTCTCCTTGGACAGTTTTTATAATTATTGGCGGTTTATAACCAGTTTCCTAATATCTGGAAAATTTTGTAACAGAAGTAGCTAGAAATAAAATTTAAAATAAATTGGAATTTTGAAGTGAAAACATCAAAGTCTTATTATTAAAAAATCATTCGGAGTGGATAAGGAGCGACTACAAATAATCAGAAATAAGGAGCTGAAATAATTATCATTATTTCATAAGGAGTGTCGAATAACTATTATTCGGACAAAACACCATATTTATTACAGAAGTCCCAAATGAGAAGTTATTAATTTTTGTAACTTATTTGTTTCAACGTCTGTCAGTTCCTATCGAAATAAAATATTTATTATTTCAATTAAACTTAATACAAATTTACACAGGAATCCCTTGGGATCTGTAAGAAAACCAAACGGAGAGACAACCACAACCAGGGAGTAGACTCTGGAATGTCTAGCGAGAGGTCACTTCTCAGAATGTGTAGTACTGAGGGATTAGCAAGAATCCAATGCAATTAGTGTACATCCGTATCTGGTTCTAAAGGGGACTCACAAGTTCTCGAAGCAAGTTTTCACGCCGGAACCGATAAGCCGGGCAGTCAAATCATTTGGCTCTTTCAAATCACCGGGAGGGAACTGCGTATACCCCACCTTTTTACAACCAGGCCTGCAGACCTTGTTGCCTTATCTTACTATATCCTTCAGAGCCAGCTACAGCTTGGAGTATGTTCCAAAATGCTGGAGAGGAGAGAGGTTCGGATGATTTTTATGCCAAAAGCGCGAAAAATATCCTCAGAGTAGATTAGGTCTTATAGACCTATTAGCCTCATATCAGTGATACTCAAAACCATGGAGAAAATTCTGGGACTTTGTACTACATCCAACACTCTCCAAAGAAACCCTCTGGACTCTAGGCAGCACGCCTACCAAGTAGGGAAATCAATAGAATCAGCTCTACACGAACTTATATCGGAAATCGAAGATACGTTCCGGAATAAAGAATTATTACTATGCTCCTTCATTGATATCCAGGGAGCTTTTGACAATACTAGTTTTGAGCTAATTCAGAAACAAACACTAAAATTGGGTATAGACCCCTCCACCGTAAGGTGGATAATAAACATGTTGCAAAACACGAGGATTACGACCTCTTTTGGAAAATAAACTATCACCATAGCGGCCACCAGGAGTTGCCCCCAGGGAGGTGTTCTTTCTCCCTTATTGGAGCTGATCGTGATGGATCTCAAACATTACCTATGCGGACGACTTAGTGCTGATGGTTAGGGGCAGATTCGCAAATACAGTAGGGGAAAGAATGCAACAAGCCAAGAGGTAGTAAATGATTGGTGCACGGAGGTGGGCCTTACGGTAAATCCTAATAAAGTTAACTGCGGCACTCTCTTTACTAATCGGAGGTAAACTGTTTTCCCGCCGATATCCCTGGGGGGGGGGGGGTAACTCTCCAACTGTCGACGGAGGTTTAATATTTGGGTGTCGTACTTGATCAGAAATTTACATGGAATCCTGACTTAAATAACATTATAAACAAGGCGAATAAGGCCTGCTTCACCTGCCAAAGAATGAATGGCAAAACGTGGGGACTGAGCCCACAAATGTTTTTTTGGCTCTACCGGAATGTCATAAGACCTATGGTCCCTTACGCGGTGTTTGTGTGATGGCCAAAGACGGAGCAGACTTGGCCACGAAGAATACTGGACAAGATCCACAGGTTAATCTGTGTGGGTGCAACTGGAGCAATGAGGACTTGTCCAACAGCTCCCCTTGAGAAATTACTGGGGTTCTCACCACTGCACCTGCACATTAAAAGAGTAGCCGGTTCAAGAGATCTGAACCTAAAAATTACAGCCAAAATTAAAACCATAAGGCCAGGACACAACAGTGTCCTAATAAATTAAATTTTAAGGAGGAATTGATCCAACTATCAGATTTGATGGTAAGGACAATCGACTGTCGGAGGAATTTATGAAACCAAAACTATAAGCCGAAATTCAGTCATAAATGGTGTTACGTCAGTTGCTCTCGTTACCGCAGATGTACCGGATAATACAGTTGAAGATTTACTTGATATTATTAAACCTTATTCATTATTTTTATTTTGGTTGTTGTTATCTGCTAAATTCTTCCCCGATGATGTTAATGTGTTCCTTGTCTCTGGTGTATTTAATGAAATCTCACTTGTTCATCTCACATTCACTATTGTTGTCGGTTTCAGTTCCATTTTCATTATCACTGCTTTTATTTGTATCTAAGGCTGTTTTGTTTTTAATTTTATCGTTTGTTTTGTGTTAGATTTAAATATATTTCGACTCTTTGCAATAATCACTGGAGTTTTTTATTTTCTCCGAACTGTTTTGTTTTTGTTCAACTGTTTCACTTGGAAGTACTGCTTACTTCGCTTTAGCATATAATTAACAGATGTGCTGGGATCTCGATGCGGATCATCGTCGGAAAGTTTTGTAATTTTGGACGGCGATGTCGATGGTCGGTTTTGTTTCTAACATGGACGATGATGACAAAGGTGCGGTCGAGCCGATAGACAAATACGAATCACCGTCAAAAATATTTGTGATTTTCGTTCGTGCTGTCGAAACGGGTGTTTTGGAAGTTTTCAGTTGCACCGCCACATGTCTTGATCTAGGGGAAAAGCTTTTAAAATCGTTCAACTCGGGTAGTTTATCTTCGAAGAAATTTACCTTCAAATTTTTTTTTTACGTGCTGGTTGCTGTTCCCCGGAACAACGGTTACTGCGATTGAACAATTGGTTTTAATTTATGTTTTCCCACTGTTGTGGCTGTATTCTCCAGTTTGATTTGATTTTGTTTCGGGATATCACCGATTATATTATATAAATTTAGGTTCCAGTTAATACCAGTACTCTTGTTCTATGATGACGAATTATTAAATGAATCCTCTAGTGGTTTTGGATTTGATGAAGACGCTTTGCTTGCCGGTTGGTTCTTTTGGTTGGAACGCATTATCAGTGCTGCTTTCAAATCGCCCTTTTCTTCGCCTAAATCTATAGACACTTTTTTACACCAATCATTTATCTTACTTATCCTCTTATTTATTTTATCACTGGTTTCTGTTCTCATAGGCCCAATTTCCAGATTTTCTCTGAATTGATCGGCGTATCGATCTCGTAGTCATCAAAATGGCTCTAAAATGCCAAAATGGCTTTATTAAATTCGCCGTTTATATGTTTTCGATAGTCAGGAATTCCACCCATCCGTCTTCTAGAAGCGTTCCGCATTTTCTTATTTCCGTTGTACGAGTGGTGTCGCTAAAAGTTTTCTATTAAATTTTGTCACTTTAAATTTATTCAAAGATTTATTAGAAAAGGGCGCCAATCCGGCTCGAAGGACCATGAACAAAGTGTCGCCAATGAGTCCGGTCTGAATTTCTGCCTAGTATGCACTTATAAAGCACAGTTCACCGTTTCCGAAATTCAGATATTTAACGCTTATTTATTGTTGTAGAATTGGAAATGTCTTGTGTCCGGTTGTAAGGCACTGGTCAATTCAATCTTTTATGAATTCTCCGTATCCAAATTACGTAGCAGGTCGAATAATCGTGGTAGTTCTCTCGTTTCCAATTCTCAGGCGAAGGTCAATAAATCAAATGCGGCTTGTCTCGTGTCGAATTGTCATATTTTAATCTTAGTTGTTCCCATATTAATTTCAATTGAAGTTCAAATTGGATTTCCTCAATCGTATCAATGTCATTCAAAAGCGCTTTATAGAATTGACCGTCCACACGCTTTCCGATAGCTAGGAATTCCTTCCATTCGTTTATATTTAATGAAATTACTTTTTTGGGTCGAAAGTACCTCCTAATCCACCCAAAATATCATCCCTGGTTCATACATATATCTCACACACAAATTTATTGTAAAATGAACCAAAAAAAATAACGATAAGCTGTGACCCTCCAGCATTACTTAAGAAATAAATTCACTTCAAATATAATAAAAAATTGACAAAATAAATATGGTATTCACTATGGACGAACAAATACACACTGTAAGCATAACGATCATTTAAACGATGACGATTATTGAAAATCAATTGGGGACAAAAAATTAACGAATGAAGAAAGGAAAGAAAAACAGCTATTCAGGGATCCGGACCTAAGAATCAAAGTTGTAGTACCTAAGTTATATGTACCTAATTTTATCATAAAGTAATTTTATTAAAATTTATTTTTGGTATATAATGTTATGTAATATTCAGTACTCGATTTATAAACAAATATTTTAATTCCTTAAAAAATACCGTGAGTAGCCCTGATTCCTATTGTACCAAAAATCCTAAAATAATTTCTTTCACGTTTGATACACTTTTGTTTATATTCGTTCACGTTTCATCCACTTTTATTCTTTTTACTCAGTTTTGTTATTTCGCGTAGAATACGCGCCTTCATTGTTTTTATATTAGTTGCAAATTTTAATTGTAATTGATTCGATATGCTAGCTTTGATTCGAAATATAATATTTATTCAACTAAGGTATAATATTCTGTAAGCCATTCGATGTGGTGATTAGCACAAAACACTTTAGCATCTTTCTGAAAATTTTGTGAATAAAATAAAGTTCGAAGTTCCTTTAATTCAGACCGAGCCCCAATGAAATTTGTGGTATTATCTGAATAAATTTTGGAACAGTAGCCTCGTCTTGAAAAAAATCTACGAAGACAAGCCAGGAACGATTGTGATTATAAGTCCATAATGATTTTTAAGTGAGTTGCTTTTACTGCAAAATAAATGCTTATGCAAATTTATATTTTAGTTTTAGTTTTGTAACTTAAATTTGACTTGGCAAAAAATGGTCCACAGAAATCTATCCCTACTATTGAAAAAGGTTTGGATTGTGTTAATTTTGTTTTATTCTTGAAACACGTAATAAATTTATTAACAATCTGTCTACACAAATTTCTACCTGATTTTATCCAATATTGCGTTCTTAAATTATAGGGAAAAGTTTGAGGTCCACAATGTAACAATCGGTCATGCTCGGGTCGAACTAATAACGTCGAAAATATATGCTTATTTGGTAATATAATTGGAAGTTTATTGGGAAAGTCCAATTTTGAGTTACCAAGGCATCGTCCAACACGAAGTTTTCCAATTTCATCAATAAATGGATTTAATAATTTTAAATTACTGGAGGAGTGGACAACTTTATGTTGTTTAATTTGGCGAAGATCTGTGCTGAATTCATTTTTCTGTACATTTTGTAGCAGGCTAAATAATGTTTGTTGTAGTTCACTCACGGTAAGCTCATCGGTATTTTTAAGCTTTTTCGATTTCAGGTTACTTATGAATCAAAATATATAGGCTATAATACGACATAGGCTTGGGATTCAATTAGCGTTCGAAAAGAAAAGAAGGACCCGACCACCATAAGTCCTGCTTCAAAAACTCGCTGGGCATTATACCACGTGACACGAAGTCAGACGGATTTTGTGCTGTAGGCACATAGCCCAAAGTATAAGCCGAAGTGGTCTCCTGTATTTGGGTAATTCTGTGTGCCACGAACGAAGCATATTTTGATGGTTCAGATTTGATATGCAAAGCAGGGTTATTTCTGAATCCAAACACAGATAAATGTGGTCAAACTGCGCAACGAAAATTTATAAAAATTCATGTCCAACTCATCAAGCGATATATTCCAAGATAGACCAAGCACTAAAGAAATATTAGAAGCCGACTGAGAAGATGATGATATGATAGGGACGTTCGAAGAAAACTTCCTTAGGTGAAACCTACCCGTTTCTAATATTGTTACTAAATTCGACTTTAGTAGTAACGTCTTTCAAATGAATCAAAACCCGTCAAAAGTTAGTCATTCAGTAAAACGTGCGAAGCTAAAGAAAGTGGCTTGGTTCTTCTAACGCTAGTTGCTTTAAGGTGCGGGTTGCTAAATATGGTGCACTTTTAGTTCCATAAGTTAATGTGGATAATTTGAAGATAGATTCGCTGTAAATCCTGTTGGTAGTCATCATAATTTGCCGATACATTTTAGCAATATCGGCTGTGAACGTTGTTATTGACAACAAATCCTGTTGCACTATTTATTAAGCACTCATTAAGAGATAGTTTGGATGATGACTTTGAAAATCCATTAAATACCACTCGCAATTTGCTTGGTAGTAGTACTGCTGTCTTTAATTACAAAATGATTCGGCAAGTAATACATTTTACCTTAAGAATTACTAGTCACACTTGGATCTTCAACTAATTTCATATGACCCATTGACAAATCGACCCATCGACTCGGTCATGAATTCGCGATATTGATGAAAAATTTCTGATTTACGGGATCAGTCTTTTCTTATTCGCGTAAAATTGATTAAGCGAGGAATAGTTTGAAAATCCTAGCTCATTGATTTTATCATTCACAACATAAAAAAAAAACGCTATCGTAAAATGGGGGGAAATTTTTTAAAACTGTAATGGACTTACCGTTGAATAATTAGTTACGAATAAAAAGGTATCATCTAAATAAATGTCAGCAGGAATTAATCGTATATACGCGTTAACTAGATTTGCTGGTAGGAAATTTGTTATTTTTGGTATCACATAAAATTCTAATGATGTTGAGAAAGTGGAAACTCTGGAATATACAGACAAATATACCTCAGATTTTATCTTAGTTTCTGAGCCGTCTATTCCAGGTATAATTTTGGGGGTTGAATGTTTTTTGATTTTTAATAAATTCACAATACTTTCTGTGATGAAATTTTCGCACGACACAGAGCGGTACCAATTAAAATTTGATTTCCCTTCAAAGATATAGTGTTTGATTTACTGGTTTGTGATTCGATGTGCATGTAGAAATACCACTTGTTTGAACAATAATTTCATCGTTATTGATATTGAACCTTTCAATTCTGTCTGCCTCCTTTGTATCCGAAGTTCACTTGAAGCTAGATGATCTACCGGTTTCTACACTAATGTTAGAAGTATTCCGATCATTACTACTTGAATGATTTATTTCATTTGAACTAAGAACAGTATTTCTTGGAATATTTTTTTTTCTGATAATTTTTGCGATTTGTAACTTTTACCCAAGTGAAGAAGACTATTATGTTTTAACGAACATAACTACAGGGTGGTTTATAACATAATCCAACCTGTTGTTACCAATTCATTAAATAACGTGAACCATACAACAGGTCATATAACTAAATTAAATAATTTGCTCTTTATTCGTGTTGTGTCACACAACACCGTTTTTCCGGCAAAGCCAATATTAAATGCTTACTAGACGTTATACTTTTATTGTTTCTGTGTATAACGTAATAAATTTTGTATAAAAATTCAAGCAAATGAAATATAAAAATCAGAATAAATTTACCTTCAATCGTGTGTTTATTTCATTCTCAAGATTATTAAGACCCCCCCAGTGGTAATCTTAATAATCATCAAATGTACAAGTTCTGAGCAGAGGCGAGAACTTTACATGGTCCTTCGAGCTTATTGAGCATAACCAAACAACAACCAACATCAGGGAGTTCAAAATGGATCAGCTACTACAAAAACAACAAGAAAAGAAGGAGCAGCGGATTCCGATGAACACAAATTACCACAAAGATGGAAATAGCAGAAAAACAATAAGCTATCTCGAAACCAGAATCGCTAAACTAAAAACATTATATAGCGAATACTTAACCATCGATAAGGCTATCCGAAAGATGGGTCCGCCTTTAGAACCGCAGCATCCATATGTTATAGTAAGAAAACAAGTTACTGACACATATACGCAGCTGTTAGATGATATGTGGCTACGATTAAATAACGGGCCACCGAAAACGCCGACAATAAACATACCAGAGAGCAACCCGCAACTTCCAAGGGCCTCCAAACAACAACCAGAAATGGAGGAGACAACAATGCTACAGAACAACCAGAGGAATCAACAACCAGATGAGGGAGCAAGAAGCGATCAAAACCCTCACCAGCCATCATACATTAATAGCTGGCCACCTCAAGCGTCAAAAATGGAAGACAATAACAACAAAAGGTTGTTTAAGACGCAAGACGTTCTTATGCGACAAATTTATCAGAAGCTAACCTAAATAGAGTACTCACTGGATACTAATAAAAACCAGAACACGTACTTCGAATTAAAAATGAATCAACTGACCAAGGAGATGGATGAGATTGATTCACTACACATAACGATCCTCGTCGAAACAGACGAACATGAGCAGACATCGGATTATTTCCGTGAAAACTACTACGGTACACTCAAGGATAGGGTGGACTCCATTATAGTGCGATTGCAAGAAAGACAGACCGAATCAACAACCTCAATCAGGACAACAACAGTGCAGCTGCCTTAAGTCGAACTACCAACATTTCATGGGGATTATGAGGAATGGAGCTCTTTCAACGATATCTTCACAGAGCTCATCCACGGAAACAACCAGCTATCAGATACGGTAAAAATGCCGTATTTAAAATCGCACATTCAGAAAGGGGCAGCACAACTAATCAGTCATCTAGCAACAACGGGAGACAACTATGAGAAAGCTTGGGAAATATTACAAGCTAGACATAACAACCCTAGACTTCTGGCAACCAAATATTTCAATTCATTGCTATCATTATCAGCGGTGCACACAGAATCGGCGGGAGCAATTCGTGCCCTGCACGATACAGCAAGGGAAATGCTCCACAATATCAACCGCCTTAATATAAGCGCTCCATTTGATGCATTCATAGCTTTCATCTTAAGCAGAAAATTAGATCCAGAAATAAGTAGGCTGTATGAAGCAACATTACCAAATTCTAGGGAAATTCCAAAAATAAACGAATTATTTAGTTTTTTGGAAAGAAGATTTCAATCGTTAGAGGCGATGGGATGCACTAAAGTAAGCAGCCCTCGGTCACAATATATACCGCCCCTAAGACGTGTATATGCTGCAACAATCAACAATCAGTGCCTGGTAAGGGGATGTCAAGGTAGTCATAAGTTGGAGGAGTGCAAATTATTCAAGGAGATGTCAACATTGGATAGGAAAAAATTGGTGAGCGAAGCAACTATCTGTGTCCGGTGCTTAAACAAACATTCCAACAATGACGTCACTCCCTATTCCTGCTCATCAACTACACGCTGCATGGTATGTAAGGGAACTCACCATACTCTTCTACATGGAGACAACTCAGTATCAACAACCACTAAAGGTACGACACAAACTTTCCTGGTCAACTAGCAAGGCCCAGTATTATTGCCAATTGCAATAATTAAAGCAGAAACAGGAAATGGGAATTTCACCACACTAAGGGCACTAATAGATCCAGGCTCACAGGCAACATTAATCTCTGCAAAGGCGACCAACTTATTAAACACCAAAAAGAAGAAGGTTCATGTGAACATTTCTGGCATAGGCGGAAATAAGGCTGGCATTTGTAAACATGTAATAAACCTAAAACTAGCCCTATGGTTCGAGGAAGACTTCCGATTAGATATTGAAGCCTTAGTATTCGACAAATTAACACAACAACTACCCGAGACAAATGTCGACACCAGTAAATGGACCTATCTGCAGAATATACAATTAGCAGATCCAACTTACTACCAAGCTCAATCAATCGATCCATCGATAATAAAAAACAAAATGATAAAAGGCGGAAGTCAAAAGCCCATGGCACAACACACGGAGTTCGAATGGATCATAATTGGAAGCATGGGTAATCTAGAAAACCAAAGCAGAACAACCATGGTGACAACCGAATCAATCGAAGAACAATTGCTGGGAACAACCACATCGCAATCGGAGACAGCCCTGGCCCACAATTCGGAAGACAACCTACCAGAAGTACAGCAGCAGGTGCAACCAGAGCTGGAAGAGAAAGTAGCGCTAGTAACCGTTACAAAGGAAACACACTCTCTCTCCGAAGTATTTAACAAGGTCTCAGCCTACAACAAAATAAGGCGCATAGCCGCATATTGTTTGCGATTTATCGAGAGGTTGGGATGGGTTATCCAGACTCACGCCGGAATGGATGATTTAGTGCGAGTAGCCACAGTCAAATGTAAGGACGCAATATACAAGCGGCCAATAACCAAGCTATGCAAACTACCAATTGAAGATCGATCTGAGGAAACACTGCCAATACAACCAACTCAACTGGCGACAGATGTAACACTCAAGAATAATACGCCGAGTTCCAATCCGAACCATAGCGCCATACCTATACAACAACCAAGCAGGCAACCCAAACCCATACTGAATCCTCTAGCAATAAGAATGCTATCAGTCTGCTGTCTACTGGGACTCGCAAATGCCAACATCCAAGTAAACTCGTTCAATCAGTCCACCGGCATATATTTCGAGAGACTGAGCAAACTAGAAATTGTGGCCATGGAGTGGACTCCAGTAATTCAGTACAACATGAGCAGCTATTGGGACGAAATCAAAAACGTCAAACTAAATCACGAACAACTACAGGCACTTTGCAAAGAGCTGCCTAAACTAAATTGTAATATTCTAAACCAACTAAAATGTCAATTAAAGAACCTAATTGCGGACAATGAACTTCTACTAGCAAGTAACAACGGACAAAAACGCGTGAAGCGAGGTTTCGGAGACACGACTGGCATCATACTAGGGGACATGTTCGGAATATTCACACAACGAGAGGCCAGCGAATATGAAGATCGGTTCGAAAGAATTAACAACAACGAGTACCACCTACTGTCACTAGTGAAAAATCAAACAACCTTGATCGATAATACCGTTAAATTGGTGAAACACAATACAAACTTCACCCTAACATCAATAAACAACTTGATATTGGAGCTAAATCACCTCCGACAGGAAATGTCGGAGCTTGAGGAATACCGAACATACGAGGACCGAGTTCGGTCGATACTACTTAACATAGTCGAATTGAGTCTAGTCATCAAAAATCTGGAGGATACCCAACAGGGTCTGCTTGACGTGGCTTATGATGCTCATTGTGGAATCATACACCCAGCTATACATACACCAGCTCAGTTAAACAGGGAGCTGCAGTTAATTCGGCAACACGTGCCGGCCTCCATTACCATCCCAGGACACAACCTCCACGACCTTACTCAAAACCTCTTTTACAAAACCTTATGTTTATCAATTAGGCTACATAATTGATTATTGCAAATAAATTGAAATCGCATTTGTCGACTAATTTTGAAATCAGAAAATGATGGGCAATTTAGAAGTAAATGTGACCCACAACAATAAGGAGATAGCCGTCTGTTTCGAAGTTGTTGCACTTGTGGGGACATTTCATGTGTAAACACACATATGAACATTTTAACAAACGAAATGAACTTAGTTAAAGTCTTTATGTTTTCGGAATAATTGAGCTTGGTTAAAATATGGAAGAACCTTTTTTGCCTAAACGCAGTGCACATAGAAATAAAAATAAAAAAGCAAAAAAAAATATATTGTTTTAAAAATTGATTACCAGAAAAGAAAACTGGAAAGATATAAAAAAAAATTTAGATATTCTTTTAAAAAATAAATGTTAAAAATTATTTTTTAATTATTGAACTAAATATTATATAAAGTTGTGTTAGTATAAATTTAAATTGGGGTTTTTAATAATATATTGAGTAGAGTAACCTACGAATATATATATATATATATATGTATATACAAAACGTGTTCACCAACCCCAAAGTGGTGACCCCGACGTGATTCACAACGTCAACAACAATTTATTTGTGTTATTAAGAGCCAACACAGCTATTAAAACATTTTTAATTATAAAAACACATCTTTAACTGGCAGAAGCAACTAAGAAAAACATCTTTATTTTTAAAAAAACAACGAAGAAAAAACATCTTTATTTATAAAAGCAAGAAGAAAACATCTGTAAATAATTAATCTTTTCATCACGAGCTCCAACGTGGATATATGGTATAACGAACCAACCGGATCAGATAATCAGCGGAAAATACAACATCCAATCATCTACAAATTTTTTGAAAGATCTTTGGTACACTGTCAGCGGGGAACAAACCGTGAGTACATTTTTAACTAAGCTCAAATAAATTTAAAAAAAAGTAAATCAACATTAAATTTTCGTTTTACTCATTAAATTTTATTTAACGTCGTCATATGGGTTCATTTCGTTTGGTATATTGATTCTATCAAGTGTTTCTTGTTTCTTTTTTTCGTTTTCTATTTTGTTCAAAAATTTCCGTTTCGCCACATTAAAATTAAAACATAACATTTTTAAATTTAAAAAAAAAATGAGTTTTAATCCTGAGGGTACTCCCATTCCAGTGGACGACACTCACGACAAAATCATCACAATGACACAAGAACAACTACGGACCTACGTAGACGAACAAATTAGACAAACTTACGGTAACATTAACAGAACCAACGTAACGGACATAGCCAGTTCAAGTTCTGAAACGACTCCACCAGTTAACGACAACCGAACGGTGACACAACCTTTAACAAGCAATATCAATCATTTAGCTTTTAAACCACCTCAACCACTGTACAATCAAAACCCTGTAGTATGGTTTACAATTTTGGAACAGTCTTTCGGCTTATCAAACATTAAGACGGAAAACACAATGTATGCTCATGCTCTAGCTGCATTAGATGCAAGACATCATGACACATTTGCGGACTTAATACTACGTGACAAAGGACAATTTCCATATACAATTTTCAAAGACGAAATTACTCGAGTTTTAAGCGAATCTGAAAAGACTAAACTGAATAACATTTTACACGGACTCACTCTCGGCGACCAGAAACCTTCACAGTTACTGAACAAATTCAGACTTAACGCTGGACGGACTTTTGACGAGAAAATGTTAAGACAACTGTGGATGAAACGACTACCGCAACAAGTACAAATGATTTTGACTACTTTCGAGAACGACGTTCCATTAATGACATTAGCAGAAAGAGCTGACAATATTTTAGAAACCATGAGACAAACAAATTTGACTTCAATAAATAACATTACATCAACTGCAATGGATCCAAATTCAACTAACCGTACTGAAACATTTCACAACACTACGGAAACAGCTAACAATGCTACAGAGACAGACCACAAAATTAATCAACTAACATCAATGGTTATGGAATTATTTGATGCGTATCAAAATTCACGTTCTCGATCCGTCACTAAACCTTCCTCTCGAAATTCATCACGATCAGCGTCGCGAAAACGTATTAATCCAAAATACGATCAATGTTTTTATCACTGGAAATTCGGTTCCGATGCACGAAAATGTTTACCCGGTTGCAAATTTTTCGATAAAACCACGACAGAAAAGACAAATTTTTAAGTAATCATCAATACTCAACGGCAAGTATTGATGGTCAAATTACTAACCGATTATTAATTTACGAAATTTTTTCTAAAATAAAGTTTCTGATTGATACAGGAGCAGATGTTTCGGTGATTCCGGTTAAATTTTTACAAATTCCAAAACCAGTTTCGACACATAAATTATTTGCAGCAAACGGTACTCCTGTTCAATCTTTCGGCACCAAAATTCTTAAACTCGATATCGGACTTAGACGAGAATTTAGATGGGAATTTATAATTGCGGACGTTTCAATACCAATAATTGGAGCTGATTTCTTAAAACACACGGGCTTATTAGTAGACATGAAGGGCCAACGGATCATTGATCCACTAACTTCTTGTCACGCCAAAGGTGTAATATCTCAAGAAATAACGCAAACATTATCATTTTTAGACAAAACGTCACTACACCCCAAAATTAGCGAGTTAATAGCCAAATTTGCCGAATTAACAAGTAGCAGTCTCAGTTCCAAAGTGATTAAGCATAATATCACTCATAACTTAGAGACGAATGTATCACCCGTCGCATGTAAAACTCGACGACTTGCACCCGATAAATTACGGATGGCAAAGGAAGAATTCGAAAACATGATGGCACAAGGAATATGCAGACCAAGTAGCAGCGCCTGGTCGAGCCCACTTCACCTAGTTATGAAGAAAAATGGAACATGGAGACCAGGTGGCGACTATCGTGCTTTAAATCGTATTACAATTCCCGACAGATATCCAATTCCGCATCTGCAAGATTTCGCTTATGAACTTGAAGGCTGTACAATTTTTTCGACGATAGACCTTGTCCAGGCGTATCACCAAATTCCAATTGAGCCGAAAGATATTCCCAAAACTGCAATAACCACACCTTTTGGCCTTTTTAAATTTACAAAAATGACATTTGGATTAAGAAACGCTGCTCAACTTTTCAAAGACTTATGGATTCGGTACTTTTCTGCTTAAAATTCTGGTTTGTTTATTTGGACGATGTTCTAATCGCTTCAAAAACATTTGAGGAACATTTGGAACATCTACAAATTATTTTTCAAAAATTTTCAGAACACGGGCTGATCATTAACATGGATAAATGCGTATTCGCGACTTCAGAAATAAACTTTTTAGGGCATATGATCACTAGCAAAGGTCCAAAATCAAGATCGCATCCAAATTATTAAAGATTTTAAACGTCCAGAAACGGTTGATGGAATTAAAAGATTTTTAGGTACCATTAATTTTTATAGGCGCTTTATTCCTGGCGCTGCAGCCGATCAAATTATTCTTAATGATTTTTTAAAAGGCTACAAGAAAAATTGTAAGACGAAAATCAATTGGTCAACCGATTCTATTAACGCTTTCGAAAATTGCAAGAAAAAGTTATGCGACGCCACTTTATTAAATCACCCTTCATTATCCGCGCGACTAGCAATTATGGTAGACGCTTCAGATACGGCGATTGGGGCTGTCGTTCAGCAGTATGTCTCTGACGCTTGGCAGCCGCTCAGTTTTTTCTCTGTACGTTTGAACGAAACACAACAAAGGTATAGTGCTTATGACAGAGAGTTGCTTGCAGCTTATTCTGGCATTAAGCACTTCAAACACTTGTTAGAAGGTCGCGAGTTCACATTGTTCACCGACCATAAACCATTAATCTACGCGTTCAGTCAAAATCCAGAGAAAGCATCTCCACGTCAATTTCGACATCTCGATTTCATCGGTCAATTCACTACCGATATACAACACATCTCCGGCGTAAATAACGTCGTGGCAGATACCCTCTCTCGCATCAATCAAGTTTCTGTTCCCGAAAGTATTGATTATGCGGCAATAGCAGATGCTCAAACCAATGATGACGAATTACGAGATTTTTTGATTAATAATTCACACACATCTCTTAAATTTGTGCAAATCCCTCTTACGTTTAACACAAATAAATCTATATATTGTGGCGTATCAACTGGTATACCAAGACCTTTTATTCCAGCAACATTTCGGAAATCTGTTTTTGAATCTTTTCATAACTTATCACATCCGGGCGTAAAAGCTTCAATCAAACTTTTAACTAAAAATGTTATTTGGCCCTCTATTACTAAAGATTCAAAAATAATGGCTCAAAATTGTATACCATGTCAAAAATCGAAAGTTTCAAAGCATATCCAATCTCCTCTCGGCTCATATTCTGTTGCATCGCAACGCTTTTCGGAAATTCATCTCGACATCATTGGTCCACTACCGATTTCTGGAAACAACCGATATGGTGTGACGTTGATAGATCGTTACACGCGTTGGGCTGAAGCGGTTCCAGTGCCGGACATGACTGCTGTCACAGTTGCATTCGCCGTTTATTCAACATGGATAGCTAGGTTCGGCGTTCCCAAATTTATAGTTACAGATCAAGGATCTCAATTTGAGTCTCAATTATTTTCGGAACTGTCCAAATTACTCGCATTCGAACATAGACGCACAACGAGTTATAATCCGAAGTGCAATGGTATGATTGAGAGATGGCATCGCACCCTCAAAGCCGCTATAATGTGCCATAACCGAACTGACTGGACAATCATATCATAATACCAACAGTACTACTAGGACTATGGACTACATTCAGTACCGAATTTAATACGACACCAGCAGAACTTGTTTACGGATGCCCATTACGAATACCCGGACAGTTTTTTGCTTCGACTACTGACACCAAAATTGTTCAAAATGATTTTGTACAAAATCTAGTAAAGTATTTTGATGAAATCAGACCGACACCGGCATCCAGACACTGCTACAACAAAATTTTTATTTCAAACGACTTAAATACTACTACTCACGTTTTCTTACGGATGGACGCGATACGGAAATCGTTAGAACCACCGTACACCGGACCATACAGAGTAATTGAGAGGACGGACAAAACATTTATCATCGAAATTAAAGGCAAACATTTGAGAATATCAATCGATAGACTAAAACCATGCCACATTGAAAACACTTCCGACACCAGTATCTTACATGACAACAAAACGAACCCAGACATACAAGTTGACAACACAGACACTACACCACGGAAGGTATCATTTGATCGGCAAACAAAATTTTTACCTACACATATACCAGTACAACAACCTCCGACAGTTACACAGAGGTCAACATTCACAAGAACAGGCAGAGCGGTAAAGACACCATCACGTTTTCTATAGGAATTTACGTAAATTCGTGTCGAATTCACTGGAAGGGGAGTATTGTGGGGACATTTCATGTGTAAACACACATATGAACATTTTAACAAACGAAATGAACTTAGTTAAAGTCTTTATATTTTCGGAATAATTGAGCTTGGTTAAAATATGGAAGAACCTTTTTTGCCTAAACGCAGTGCACATAGAAATAAAAATAAAAAAGCAAAAAAAAAATATATTGTTTTAAAAATTGATTACCAGAAAAGAAAACTGGAAAGATATAAAAAAAAATTTAGATATTCTTTTAAAAAATAAATGTTAAAAATCATTTTTTAATTATTGAACTAAATATTATATAAAGTTGTGTTAGTATAAATTTAAATTGGGGTTTTTAATAATATATTGAGTAGAGTAACCTACGAAAATATATATATATACAAAACGTGTTCACCAACCCCAAACACTCGTAATCTAAGATACGAACACGATTTTTTAAAATATTTACAAATTTTGCAAAACTTAGTAATTTGTTCGATTCTGAATTCTTGATAATCTCTATTTTTGAAGAACTATCAAGTTTTTCTGTTCAAGTCCCATATGCCAATTTGAACATGCAATGATTTTAATGCGTTATAGTTTTTAACCAAACTATCAATAAAAGTTTGAAGAGATTTTGATGAATTGTCTTGGTGAGAGTTGATGTCATATAACTCTTTCATATGAGTCTTTTGAATAATTATTTCATTATCGTATCTATTACATAGTGTTTTCCAGCCTAATTCATAATTTTCCGAAGTAACAGGAAGATTTTCAATTAAATTATATGCCTTACCCGAACGAATATGTGATATTAAATAAACAAATTTGACTGTTGCTTTGATGTTGTCATCGTTGATTTCAATTTTATACTGAACATGATGATATTTATCGTACATCAATTGTACTTTACGGATGTTCGATTCAATAGCACCTTCGATTCAATAGCTTATTTATTGATAAAGGTGCATAGGCTAGGTTTATCCTGGTTTATACGATTCCATTTCCGAAAATTCGAAATTCAATTGAAGAAAATGAAAGCAAATATTTTCTCTCTCTGTCACGACGCAGAGGCAAACTTTTTTCTTTTTTGTTTTTTTTTCTACCACGAATTTTTGCTTATGTCGTCTCAATGGCTGTTTATTCCAATGAGTATGCCTTAGGTTGGGGTCTTTATTTGTTCGGTTTTGAGCAGAATCTTGAATTGTTTTTGAATAAGATATTAATGCTATTATACCACAACACCAAAACGTTAAATATCTCGGCCTACATTTAGATATAGAAGACTTATATGGAAAAAGTCCATGGAGGCAAAACGTCAACAAATCAAGCTCAGATTTGTTAAAATGAACTGGGTTGTAAGAAAACATTCCAACTTAAGCCTCGACTGTAAGGTTTTGCTGTACATAAATGGTAGCAAATAAATAGTAGCAGCACTCGAAATAGTAGCAGACAAAATCAAGCAGTACAGCAAAAAGTACCAATTGAAATTAGAACATCATCCCAACGCCTTTAGCCAGGGAACTATTAAAAAGACTTATTTATCGGCGTTTAAAAAAAGATCCTTTAGATCTAGCTATCTAACGAAAATTGATATTAACAACTGACATAATATGTTAAGTCTTAATGAAAAGATTGTATATTAGTTTGTATGATTTGATTACATCTTGTGATTTTCCTAGATATATTAAAGACTCAAGCATAAAGCCTTAGGCAGTTTAAAAATCATTATTAAAGCTATTGTTGAACTATTTTAGTATAAAATTTGCTTTTCCAAAATACCCAAATCAATTTATAAAAGTTGAAATTGCTAAAAAAATTATATCGGTTTGTTACACCATATAAAATATCGATCAAAAGAGAAAAATATAATTCGGAATACACATAAATGTTTCTGGACTAAGTTATCAAAAATACATAAAATTTGATAGCTAATCAAATCAAAATTTTTTATTTTATTTTTACTGTTGATTTATAATTGTAAATTAAATCATAAAATAATTTTACCACGTCGTATAATGTAAAAAGCTAGATTTAAGAAATTCAATCAATCCAATATTTAAACGGTAAAATAAATGAAAATCTTAAACAATTATATACGAGTATAATCCTTAAATCTATCAGCTCGAAAGACGAATTAAAATTATAATTTTCCAACAAACCGTATTCCACAAAATACTATTGACTAAATATCAATAGGTGTCGAATTTATTATCAAGATTCATTTTATCTACTTTATTTAGATTTTCAATTTTCATCAAGGAATTCTTAGAAGTGGCGTAGATACAAATTTGTTGCTAGTTTGTGAAATGTAATGAGAAATTTGATTTATTTACCTAATGAAGATAAATGTTTAAATTATATAAAATATATCGATACTTTCGTACGTTCGTATACACTCACGTAGTGATTTATTATATTCGATTTAATTTATTTATAATCCTTTTCCTCTATACATACATATTTGTTCATTTATAATATATTTTATAGACATCTAGGACTGGTTACTTTCTTCGTAATGTGGAATAATTATGGAAATTTATCATCCTACACTGACAAGTCTTTTTGTTCGATGCGTACAACTTTTAGTTCTTCTCTTCATTCATTTTCAATATATTCTTCATTTTTTGTTTATATCGATTATCATTACTCACTTGATACAGTATATTTGACCGGCAGTAAAATTTATCACGAAATAAAGCTTGGGGTAAAAATAAGTGATTGAGAGTTGATTACACAAAGCCAAATGAGTATTTCCGACAAATTTTCATAATAAATAGAGCAATATACTTCGATAACAAAAAGACAACTGGGCAGAGTGTTAAATTTTATGGTCCTGGATACATAAATAATTACCGCGTTGTCCAGCTGATTTTTTTTTATCGAAGTTTTTTTGCCTACTTATTTGACTTGGACACCGACCGCACTTGTGTAAAGAATCATGCAAAATAATGAACAAAATAATTCATTCATTTTGCGGTTCCCGAAATATGTAATTACAACTCAAATCTACTCTAATTAATATGCTACATATTAAACAAATGTTTAACGCATCACATATGCTGCATATCAATTTCCACAAATGAAGCAAAAGTGGGGTGGGGAATATACACATTGTAAAAAATTCTAATTAAATTATAGCATACACATAAAAACATACAACGAAAAAATTGGGTAGCCGAAATAAAATTTAATTTTTTTTTTTTTTTTTTTGCGTTTTCAAATATAAATTTTATAGAATACAAAAAGCACAACATCATAACAACAAGGACTATAAAAAAGCGAAACAAAAATTTACGATACTTTCGTTTTGTAATCTGTAAACTATTTTGTTGGTAATTTTCCAAAATAAAAACACAGAGACAACTAAAACCTTATAACCACATTGCATTGTTGCTTTATTTCGTTTTTTTTATTATTTTCGTCTTCAAAAAATTTTCTACTATATGTTGAGAATACATAATAATCATCAGCTCTATATGCTTTATATGTACATGTACATAATATAATGTAAAACCAGCATATTCGAAATGGCGAAAGAGGCAACAACGAACCAAACCAAAATAAAATGTGTGCGAGTAGAATAGCAACAAAAAAAAAAAAAAAAAAATCTGTACAAAATGACCATTTAAAACCACCATCAGCAACACTATCATTATCATTATTATTATGATTGTATCCTATTAGAGAGAACCAGATACTTCACATATATGAAAGTGATTCATGAGTTTAATGTGCGACATTTTTGTTGGAGTGGTATTTTATATTGTTTATTAGGAGGAGGATGGTATGATAGTCGATGGTGGTTTGCTTGCTGTAATCTATTTTAAATACTATACTACATATGTACAATTTTTAGGTTGCAGATTGTTGTTATGAAGTTGATTCATTAGTAAACGAAAACATGTATGTGTATTTTTTATTTTTTGTGAAAAAATATTATATAACCCATTAAATTAATAAATTTGCAAATAAAAAATGTTATACGTATCTTTAAATATACTTACCCTTTTTGGTAAAAAAATAATAAAAAAATCCGTATAATATCTCCTAGTCGTATTTCATAATAATGTTTTTTAAAAGTTAAAATAATTTCATTTATCTTTTGTCGTAAATTATCCCTTCGCTTCCTATCATATTTCATAGATCCAGGAAAATACATATTTTTTTTGTTTCTTTCCTCTCTCGACTCAACTCACTATTGCTTGCTGCTACCAATAAAACTACGAAAATGTTTGTCTTTTCAATTCAAATCGTCGTTACTGAATGGCAAAAAAAAAATATGGGCTTGTTACCCTAATAAATATGAAGCTACAGTAAATCATATAAAATCCAGACAGTAAACAGAAAATTATACAATTAATTTTTTTTTGGAAATTGATTATTTTACAAAACCCCAAAACATTTCACCAGAAGTTATGTTTTCTTTTAACTTTTCCAATTTTTTGAAATTCCTTTCACAAATATTTTTTAAACATTGATTAAATCAACCAGGTGATGATCACACAAATTGACGGAAAATATTTATCTATCGATTGAGAACAGTGGCGTAACTACAAATTTCGGGTCCCCCGCAACATTTTTTGGGCCTCTAAAAATGCTTGTACCTATGAACAAGTAGAGCTTTTAGTGAAAAATTTATTTCTTCCTATCGTCTGGTGTCGCATTAATTTAAAGTATCTGATTTTGAGAGTACGTGACACGAATCATATTGCAACTTAATGCTGTGACGATTTCTAAGTATATCGATAAAGCATCACCAATTTCGAATATAATTTGAATAATATCAAGAATTTCGAAATAATCTCAAAAATGTCGAATTTTCAAAGTATCTTGAATATTCTTGCAAGCTTTAAAATAACGAATTATCCGACGGTTTTGTTAAAAATGTATTTGTATTTGCAAAAAATAGTCAATTAGTTTAAGAGTTTGATAATTAATTTAAACAATTTTGGGTTTTAACTTAACTTTAACGTTGAGCCTTTTTTATTCTAATATACATATGTTCTAAATTTTGGCTAAAATTTAGAATATTTGTTCTCAAACGTTAATCATCAATCATCAAAAGCTTTTAGTTTTAAGAGGTTTTCAAATCAAACCATTTACCTCTAAAATTTGATATTATAAAGAAAGGTGGTATTCTAGGATAAATTTAGAATTTTTGTGTTCAATGAGCTTTAAGCTTGATAATTAATTTATACCTTTTGGGTGTGAACTTAACATTTGTGATCTTTTTCATAATTTCAGGTTTTTGTTAAAATGTTTTATGAGCAAAAATGGTTTTCCAAAAAATGTCAAAAACTATGAGTTTTAAGAGCTTTCAAATGGAAAAGCTTTCGAACCCAAACCATTTTAGAAAGGATAACGGAATTTAGGGGCAATTTATTATATTTGTTTGCAATGGAAATTATCAAGAGCTTTTAGTCAAACCGAACCATTTTACTAGGAAATTTAGTTTTATAAAATAAGCTTTCGTTTATCGAAGGTTTTTGATTCAGATCATTTTACTCTGAAATTTGGTATTAAAATGGGCAACGAAATTTTGGGATGAATTTAGAATGTTTGTTTCCAATGAGCTTTAAGCTTGACAATTAATTCATACTTTTTGTCGAACATTTAGTTCTAGGCGCGTTTACGCATCGAAGCTTTTTAACCCGAATCATTTACTTTTTATTCTGAAATTTGATATTTTAAAGAAACGTGGGATTTTGGAATAAATTTAGAATATTTGTTATCAATAAGCTTTAAGCCTCACAATTAATTCCTACCCTTTGGTTGGGGTTTGAACTTAACATTTTTTAACTTTTTAATAATTTTCAAATTTTAATCAAATGTGTGACGAGCATAAATTATGTATTTGAAAAAATTGTCAAGAGGTTTACTTTTCAGAGATTAACCCAGAAAAATACGAATAATCTCTATATTCTGTGAATCTCGATTGATCTCGAATTCTCGAACAATTTCAGTAATGCCGAAAAACCTGAATATTAATGTATATTATCGGAAAGACTGTAAAAAATTTAAATTCGTGTAAATATGGAATTATAAGCAAGTTAAGGCTAAGCTCAACAAAGCGATATGCAATAAGAATAGAACCCTCGGATCTTACCGGGTAATTTTTTAAAATATGAATCTCGAACAATCGTATTCTTCGAATAGACTCTAAAATTCTCGAATAACATCGAACTATCAAATACACTCCACTTAAATCTCAAACATACTCGAATAATCTCGAAAATCTTGAATAACCTGATTGTTTCGTAACACCGAATCACCAATAAAGTCTCAAACATCGCGCATCTCACTTCGATGATAAACTTAAAAACTTCAAAAATCTCGAGAAATTTTATAAAGTGATCAAAAGATGAAACCTGAGACTAGTGAATATGAAATCGGGAAGTAAGATTTTCCAAAATCAGGAGAACCCTACCAAACATAAGCAAAGAAAAAAAAACACCATCACTAGTTTTAAAATTAAGTTGGCACTTCCTTAAATTTAAAATAGTTTTTCAAAATAAACCTGTAAATTTCATTTTTATTTACCGTTTACTGGTAATCAAAAGATCCATTAAATGAGAAACTATAAGTCGAATGATGACTGGTTTGGCTCAAGTGAGGCAAACAAGAATTTAATTTCAGTCGCGTTTATGTATTTTTATAGTTTCTTCTCGATTTTTGTAAACATCTCAATGATACATCGCAAGCTGCAAACACCAGCAAGTTACTACAAACTCCCTTTTTCAAATCATATTTAACCTTATGCAAAAGAAATTTTATCTGTTGTGAAATCAAATTCAACCTTTTCTAATTAAAACTTTATTTGTAAAACATTGAATTTGTTTGGCTCAAGGCTCAATGTGACTTTGTAAAAAGTTGAATTTTGATAAATGGAAAAGCGTTAAACTTAGGAGGGAGTTACCCAAAACGTGTAATATAAAGAGATCAAAATAGTAAACACAAAAGTTGTTGTCGTTTGATGTCGAAAGCTTTTATTTTAAACGTGTTTAGCTAATTTTCTTCAAATAATAAATATCGGTCAGAACCTCAAGGGATTTGTATTTCTATGAAATCAGAACCGAGAAAAAATAATTGACCCTGTCTTAAGAAAATATTTAATAGGAACAGGAACGATTTCTTCTTTTTCTAATTAATTAGACCACCGCCTTTTCTTAAACATGTCCAAGAAAAGTACCGTTTTGAAAATTAGCACTATAAGCTTAATCTGAGCTATCTAATCTAATGAACTACTAAAGGAAATCTCGTGGGCCCCAACAACTGTCGGCCTGTCTAGCTAGGGCATTCGGTTTGAATTTTAGAGAGTACACAGTTGAAAAAATATTGATGATTATGTAATGCAAATTGCATTACATATAGGTCCAGTGCAAGGCTGTATGACAAAATGATACAAAGCTTGGATTAATAATTAGTTTGATACAATTTGCATTGATTTGTAATACAACAATTAGATTAAATTTTAGTTTAACATTTCATTAGAATACTACCTTGATCAACAAGTTCTCGGAATAACCACAGCGTGGCGCTACCATCGTTCCGATTTGAGTTCTGTTTTTTTTAAGTTGGTACATCTGTTGTTGATATTCCCTCTAAATCTTAGCGTCATAGCTTGACATTTGCAAAAGTTACGTAGTCAAGAGTACATCTACGCTGTGTGTGTTGGCGATTTTTCCATAATTTCCTCTCGGCTGCTGAAACGCGTTCCCCGTAATGGTTTTTTAACTCGATTAAACAGAAAGAAGTCACAGGGAGCCAAATCAGGTGAATTCGGTGGCTGTTGGATGGTATTTGTGGCATTTTTCGTCAAAAATTACGAATAATGATGGCACTGTGCGACGGTGCGTTATCATGGTGCAAAATCCACGAGTTTTCTGCCCACAATTCTGGTCTCTTTCGGCGAATTGCTTCACGCAAACGTCTCATAACGCCCAAATAATACTCTTTGTTTACGGTCTGGCCTTCTGGCAAAAATTCATGATGCACTACACCGTTGTAATCCATGAAAACCGTGAGCATTGCCTTCTTTTTTGACTGAAAACGACGTGGTTTTTCTTTGGTGAACGCCATTCACTTGCCTGATGTCTGGATTGCGTGTCGTACTCATAAATCCACGTCTCGTCTCCAGTAATGATCCTTTTGATGAATGTGGGATCGGATTCAGCCTCGCAAATCATGTCTAAAATTGTAAATAATTTCTAAAATTATAAATAATCGCCAACACTTACAGCGATAGATATACTCTTGAATACGTAACTTTTGCAAATGTCAAGCTATGACGCAAAGATTTAGAGGGTCAACAACAGATGTACCAACTTAACAAAAAAACAGAACTCAAATCGGAAAGATGGGAGCGCCACACAGTGGTTATTCCGAGAACTTGTTGATCAAGGTAGTATAAAGCCAATTGTAGAAGAATCATCAATCAACTTCATTAAAATTTATCAAAGACTGCATTAATAACATATTTTAGAAGTATTAAATTTTAAAGCAAATTGGATTAAAAGCTCCATAATTTTAGTGATTTTTTTTTGTTTTTCCGGGGTTGTTCTTTGTTTTTGGTGCCTTGAGGTTGAGGGTCGAAATCTCAGAGAGCAGTTTACTTCCAAAAATAAAAAAAAACTTTTATGTTCATCTCATCTTTGAATGGGCGAGCTAGCCTAGTTCACTTTATGGTCGCCCAAAGTAATAACTTATAAATTAAGAACTGAAAATCTTTCGTTAAAAAGTAATAGATATTTTCGAATCCGGAAGCTGCTTATATGTCATGTAGTCGGTTTGATTTAGTGAATTTTATACCAGTAATGCAAAACTCGTGCATGATCCTATTATTCATTTATACATTAAGGTCCGCTTGTTTTAGCGAATTTTATGTTGGTATAATTTTTCAATTTGAGCAGGTTGCTTGAAAATTTTTAATAGTCGTATTAAAAATATTTTTTAATGCAAATACTGCTTTAGAAATCCTCATAATTGCATTAAAATTCATTTTACCGCAATCATACTTTACAATTTAATAAAAACTTGCATTACATAAGTCGCGCACTGCAAGGCTTGCATTAAAAATTAAAATTATTTTTTCAACTGTAAATAATTTTTATGATTTAAATTTCACGTCACTTGATTTCATCTAAATTATAATATAATAGCGTTGCTAGACTACAGTTTAATAAATCTGAATTAGCTAAACTGGATCAGGTACTCTATGAAACAAAATGCGATTAGCAAAAATAAGGGTTGATACGCTACAGCTAAACTCGAAAAATTCACTAAATTCGATTTATTAATGGTATCATTTTATCGGTACGTTCTTAACAAAATTTCTTAATATAAATCGAGACAATTATTTTGTTCGATATCTTGTCTAATTCAATATTTTGTTTGTCGAGATTTCAAAGCGTTTCTCCTATTAAACTATTTTGTTTTTCTGGTTATCGTGGTAAACTCCTTAGAACTATTATAACATTTTAATGGGTCGGCTACCGTATCTCCGACGTGTTCGATTTCTATGATAAAAATTTCAGCTGTAATAATTATGGCATTATTTTGTATGGCACCAAATTATCACAGCGACTCATGTTATAATTTTGACGTTTCCGAAATAATTTTTGTTCATTTTAGTAAAAAGACTTTTGCATTGATGAAATTAAATTTTCGACCAATAAACTTATTGTCGTTTTTAAAAGTGATAAAGTGTGGCTTTATTATGTTCTCTTTACTGATTTCTAAATTTAGTGCTATTACATGGTTAAATTATGGTTTTTAAATTATTAATAAAAAGCAAATATTGTTGATCAACCAAAAATTGTATTTGTTTAAAAATGCCAAATTTTCGTGTGAGCCCTATAATTTCATTCAGTTCTGTGATAAATACGCCGATGATCCGTAGATTTCTTTATTGGAGTTATATTTTCAAATAAAATGATTTAGACGGTATTTTAGTGTTGTTGTTTTATAGTATTCTCCAAGCATTATCCATCAAATTTATTAAGGGGGACGACTAGACCAGAAAGAAGAAGACGTAACAACTACCACAACAACCTCAAGCAACATTTTCTATGGTTAAAACAAATTTCTAACTGGGAACGTTGTAATAGGTGTGTTTTACAATTTTTCATGAAATAAGAAAAAAAAAAAGAAAAAAAATTACTAACTATCGACTGCCAAAATTCTTCACTGAAACAAACCAGGTCAAGCCTATATGTAAATGGGGCGAACGGATGGCCCGACGTATTCTGTTAAATTTATTATGTCAAAATTATATCAATATCCGGACAATCACTGAATTTATTTGAAACATGGAAGAGTAAATTATTTTACGAACGTAATATTTAACACAGAAAAATTATTTGTCATGGAATTCGGGCGCATCCCTAGAAAAAATTACAGAAACTATGAAGAAAAATTGCAGTGAGGGATCACTACATTTGCATGAAAAAAAAAAATCCCGAAAACAAAAAATCTAGAATTACCAGAAAAGCAATCCAGAAAAAAATCCACAAAGATGTACAACGAACATTATCCTCTAAGGTATACAACGAATTAAAATAAATATTCAAAAATTTGTTATAATTACTTAATTATTTGCGATTTTTTGTTTGTCAAATCGTCTAGGGTAATCCTACAAAATGTCTATAAAATTTGAATTTTTCGGTAAAACTTCTTAATATTTGTTCGGACAAAGATAAATGGAATTTTATCGCTCGTATCACCTCTACTGTTAGTTCTACCAGAAATGTTTCAAATTGTGTTGTGGTTAGCTTAATCCGTTGGGTTAGTATGTTATCGACGAATGTATTGGAGCGAATGTCGGACTTGTGTTAATGCCTCGTCAACCTTGCCGTCCCCGATCAAAGGAATTGTATCGCTCGTATAGATTCTGGTAATAGATGTACCACAATTGTTTCAGTGAAGATAAAGGTTCAAAAATGCCTATAAAATTGAATTTTTTTTAGTTATTTTCAACAAAATTTTTTTCTGGATTGCTTTTTTGGTAATTTGTAGACTTTTTTCGGGATTTTTTTTTCTGGATTTTAAAATTTCTATTTTTTTTTTTTTTGTTGAGTTTCTGTATCGTTTTGTAGATAAGGTAGCCAATTCTTTAAATATAAATAATTATGATTTTGCATAAATTCGCTTAATCAGAATGATAAAAAATTAATTATCAAACATTAAAAATTTTGGCCTCAAATGCCGAGTAATTTATAAATTATTTGCGACGCCTCGGATTGGTCATAAAACCTCGACGATCGTTATATCGAAATAAAAATCTCGAAATCTCGAATTAATGAAATAGTGAATTTCAAAACTTCGAAATTTCAAACTGTCGAATTTAAAACCTTAAAAATGTTTTCTCGAATCTCGAATAATAAAAATATTTTGGGATACCATCATATTCCCAAAAATAAAAGTCCCAAAAGTGAATCCCAAAAAAAGCAAAATAATGTGCCTCATTAACCTCATTAAATTTTTGTTAACCACAATAAGAAAACAAACGGAGGCTACATAATTTCTTGTCTACATTGCGCGGAAAGGACCAATACTAAGCGGCTTTGGAGAGTTTTTTATTTTAGTATGTGAGTAATTATTAAAAAACACAATTTTTTTTTTTGAAAATATTCCAATTTCTATGAATGTTAGAATTTCAAAAAATCGTCAAAGCAGGGTTTTGATGTGGTAGCCCTCTCTAAGGTATAAAACGAATTAAAACAGTGTTTCAAAAAATTTTTATATATAAAAAACTTGATTTTTTGGGATTCTTTCTTTTTTGTGATTATGTTGTTTTGTCTAACGATACCAACCCGTTCTAAATATTTATGATAATGTAAATTTGCCTCGTCAACATTGCTTCGGCCATTGTTTTCATCCAATCTACTTCTTCCCCTCAGACACATATTTAAAGTTTTAAATATATGAATATATTTCAAGTTTATGCATTGAGAAAAAATAATCTCAGTTCAAAAGTAAATTTCAAAATTTTATACAACAGATTTTCACAAATATTCCCTCGTTACAGCTACAAGGATTTTCAATGAATTACCTGCCTTAAAAATTTTATGTGTTCTATGAAATATTGGCTATTTATTAATGAGAATGTCGAACTTCCTTTTGCCGGCGGTTTGTACTATCACTGTTATTATTAGTGTTTAGTGTTTATTTTGGTTTATTTTAGTGATTATTTTGGACACGCCTTTTGTTTTGATATTTTTTTTGTTCAAATTGTTTTGCATTTCATTAATAATTTCGTTGTGTTATGTTTCACATTTTTTTGGAAAATTTCACTTTACTTAGTTTAAATTATTTTCTATGGACCTCTTTACCATTATAGCAGGGTTGTGGAGTTTGAAAACAAATGTTCAGCTTCGGCTCCGACTCCGGAAATGTATATATCGATTAACGACTCCGGCTCCAGCTCCGGCTCCAGCTCCAGCTCCGACACTAAATATATATTCAGTTTGACAGGCTGGCAGCAACTGGCGTTAATTTGCAAAGGTCACTGTAGGGACCCCATATTAGACTTTTCTGTACAATATCAATATTAGATTATTTATCGGGGAAAGCTGCTATACGGTGCATTTAAGACCAGCCATAATTTTATTCAAAAGATATCTTTCTATAAAGTCAATAATCTGACGATACATTTCAATTTCGTACGAAGTTAGTTCCCCTTTTTCTTAACAGTAGACGGAACGAGTAACAGTAGGTCATCTCTAAGCTGTGGAACTTCTACAAGTACGCATAGTTTCAGTCTTAGGGAAAGGAGGTAGCGTGTCGGTGGTTGCTGGAGTAAATCATCTATTAAAGGAGGGGGCTCGGATCATCCGTAGGATTATCTGTTGAGCTGTTACTCAAAATACACAGAATCTGTAACGGTGACGTGGATATTGTTTGAAAAAATGTAAGAGGGTTTTACTTAATGACAGTAGCTTTTTATTTAGTTTTTTTTGTTCAGATTTATTTCATAACCATTTCTGCTTTTCAAACAAATCTGTGTTTTTCTCATAAATTTTGAGTTATGAATTGAAATAGCTCGACAAGTTTCTAAATTTTCAAAAATAAGTTTCAGATTTTGAATATTTTCCTAAAAGCTACTGTGACATTTTCAGTTACCTTGTTTTTTAAGAGCAAACATGGAAATAAACTAAAGGTTATTTGCGATTCTTCCAGTTGCTTCATAAACGTACAATCCTTTTGCCAACGAACGGAATTTCTGGCTCAAATTGCAATCTTCCATATTCGAGTTGAATTCTGCGTAAAACAAACAACATTTTCGGTTATGGCTTTTTCCAGCTCTAGCAGAGTAGCTGTAAGATCGCGTTGAGAGATTTTGAATAAGCGTTGGCTATTTTGCAATTGAATTGAAACTTTTGCAATTTTTTTTGACACCCCAAGATTTTTATTCATTGATTTGTAAGATACATTTAAGGCACGATGATTGGTTTGAAAAGGTTTATGTGAAATTTAATAGTAAAGCATCCTAGCTTGTTAAAGTTTCGTCAGAGTCCATATTAATTCTTCTTGATATTTTTCCAATTTTTTGTTTGGTTTAATAACAATAATTTTCCGTGAAATGTGATAACAAAATATTTATTTCGATTTGCGTGCTTAATACAAAATTGGAAAAAATTAAAGATTTCACAATAATCTCGACCCAATTTTTTTAAATTTACCGCAATTACGTTTAATACGATTTGGAATGCCAAATTGAACTGCGGTAATTCATATACAAATATTTGAGATACGTAGGGAAATAGGAATAAAAACCAACAAAAATCTGGAGCCGAAGTCGGTCAATTCCACATGGCTCCGGTTTCGACTCCGGCTCCGGCTCCGACTCCACAGCCCTGCATTATAATCATATTTTGTTTTGTTACTAAAGCTAGTTCAAAACAGACATGGTATGTCTATGAACAAACCTAATTTTATTCAATATATTCGTGTTATTTTTAGTTTGTTTAAGTTAATGTAATTGTCATTGATGATAAATCATATAAATAAGCAAAATAAATAATAATTTCTGTATCAAACCCGCATATATCACATTTGCAAGATACCAATAAAGAAAGATACCTCCGCTTAGGTCTTTGCCTATGAAACCATTTGATAATCAATGTTCGATATTAGAAGCAAGAACGAGACAACAAAATGGCATCTTATGAATTCTTGCTCCAATTGTTGTGTTCCTTTTTTCGTTTCACACGCGACACAATCGCTCCTGATATAAATTATAGTGGAAGAAATATAATTATTGTAAAAACTATATGCCTAAAGACCTATTATATAAAAAAACCATCATACCTACAACCAAAAGCGTCATAAACTTAAGACATTAAATTAATAACTTAATAGAAATTCAATTCCAAAATAAAATCAATATAAAACCATTTTTTTATTCGAATACCAATTACCAAACAAAAAACATCCGAACATAAAACCAGAAAAATGGAAAACCCATAAAAATACTTGCTTCTTTTATCTTCAGCCTGTAATAATAATACTTGAAAACCAAAAACCGACCGAACAAAGCTAAATGTTTTGTGTGGCCGGCAGATCACAAATATAAACAACACATACCGTAGTATTTTAGTATAAATCAATTCAATTATCTTTAAGATAAAAAAACGAGAATTTTTAAATGTCATAAAACAGACCCAAAACATTTTACATTTTTAGTAAAAAAAAACGAAGGAGGTGGTTTAAGGGGACAACATTTTCATGTACTGAAACCCTCTTTCGATATCATTATTTGGTCATATTTTCGCCTTTTAATAAAACGCATAACAAATGTATTATAAAAAAATGAAAACAAGTAACACTATGGTTGTGGAGATTTATCCACTCTTGTTTCAATATGGAAATCACATGAAAAACTCTTTTCCTCAACACAATTTTTTTTTTCTTTTTTTCAGTTTAGTATTTTTTTTTTTTTATAAAAATATGAATATAAAAAATAATGATAATAATTCTACCAAATAAAAAAAGGAAAATAAAAATGAAATGTTATTATTTGACTTTCCGATTATGGAAAATAAAAGTAAATATAATATTTTTTTTTTTTCAATAAAATAAACATATTCCCTTAGGATAATCGTTAAATATTAAAAAAAAAAAACTCGAGAGACATGAATATAAAAAAAAAACCAAAGAAAACTTTATGTAAGATTCGTTTCTTGGAATTGAAATGAGAAAAAAAAAATTTTAAAAATTTAGATGAAAAATTGCATGAGATTTACAAAAAGCTTAACAACAACAGCAAAAGTCTTGTTTATTGAATAAATTTTTTTTTAATATTGAAATTGAATATATATTTGAATATGTATACATTTTTTATATTTAATTATATTTTTATGTTATCAATTTCTAATCATTTTTCTAAAGGTATAAGAAATGTAATATGCGCTATTGAAATCTCTTGTACTTGTAGTGTGCATGTCAAATAGTAATAGATATTTTCATACAAACGTACATACGATTACATTAGATTATATCGAATTTTCAATAATACATATGGGTAAGGAAGAAAAATATTTAATAGTTTGAAAATTGAAGTAGTTTCTTAATGTAATAGGATTTTAAATTTCAATTTGATCCTACTCATATAGATGCGCTAGAATTAGAATGGATTCTAAAATCGATTTAATAATTTTTCTATTTCTGGAATTTCACGGGAAACACTACAATAACATTGTAAATTCAAAATTAGTTCAATTTAATATTCGTTACTATATATTATTTACTAGCTAGATTCGTAGCGGCAATAGTTGTTATCAAGTTTATAAAATACCTAGGCATTAGTTTGAAAAGTTCCGGAAAAAAAGTTTCGTTGAAAATCAATCATTGATGCAGATGGCAATAAAGCAATGTTCAAACAAAAAACGAATAAATGATTTAGTGTTATTGACAGGTTTTCTCGGATAGTTCCTAAATTACTTATATATCTCGTGATTTTGTTAAAACAAAACAACACCTTTCTATGAATAAATTGCAGATTTCTAACACGATTCATTTTATTCGAGAATTTTTGAGTATAAAGAATGTAGAAAAATATAAAAAGAATTTATGTAAATCGTTCGATGTTGAAAGGCCGTACGCCGAAAGGCCGAATGAGTCGGAAGGCCGAATGTCGAAAGGTCGAATTTTGTATGGCTGAATGTGTGGAATGGCCGAATGTCTAATGGCCGATTGGGTCGAAATGTTGAAAGTATTGAAAGGCCGAATGGGTCAAAAGGCCGAATCGGTCGAACGGCGAAAGTGTGGAAAGGCCGAAATTGTCGTTCACTTAATTGTTTGAAATCAATATTTAAAACCATTGAATTTATTACTTAATGTAAAATGATTTAACCTTTATACGACCTTTGGGTGAAATTTACCCATATCAGTGTGTATGTACACATATTTGGTATTGCACGTAGAAGATTCGGGTACATGTTTGAATTTACTCAGGAAAAAAAATTTATTATAATACGTGTGAAATCCAATGCCAACTTGTCATAAAAGCCGCGAACAAACGTTTGCCCGCAACCACACTACTTTTATTGTGCCTGTTTACATTTGTATTCTTGCATCAGTTTTCCACGTTTCTTACCTTTGTACCCAAAACCAAGTTTTTAGTTTATTGGTAAAGAGATAGGAACTAGGAAAAGCTGATGCAGGAATTCGAGTGTAAACAGTAGTGCTTATAACACAATACTATGTATATAAATTCGTGTATTTCATTTCTTCGATTTCATAGGAAATTTTATTTTTGTTTCGATATGTAATTCGCTAAATTCAGTCGTTAGTATTGGCATAGACCTTTATGATTCTCTTTGGTATTCTATTATTTTTTGTTTTGTCTAAAACTATAAAAACAAAATATTGCACATTATGCTAGAGACCTTTTGTTGAGGATGGGAATGATCTCGACAATATCACGATTCAAGCGTACATAGGAACCCTAATTTTGGCGGGGTTTTCAAGTCTAACGGGGAATTTATTGATAATCTGTGGGATGATCAAAAGAGCAGAACAATGTTTCGATGTACCAAGGCAAAAAATGACTACTCAAAATGATTACTCGCGTCATACAGTTTGATGGTAGGAGCGATCGACAAAAGCGCCGAGCTTCCGATAAATTGACGCCTATTCGTAACCTGTGGAATAAATTGGTGGGCAATATGCTACTACTTTATATTCCATATTATGAAAACGTGACTATTGACGAGCAGTTGTCGGCTTTCCGTGGGCGTTGTCCTTTCAAGCCATCTAAGCTAGCAAAATATGGTATTAAAATATGATCTTTATGTGATAAAACCTCGAAATTTGCTTGGAACCTACAGGTATACATTGGAAAAGAACCAAATTCAGCACCTGTAACAAATCAGGGTCAGAATGTGGTGTTCGACCTAGTAAAAGACTTAAAGGGTCGTAATATCACGTGCGAAAAATTTTTACAACTCTCAACTTGGCTAAAGAGCTATTCAAACACAAAAATACAATTGTTGGACCAGTACGCTCAAATAAAACATTTTTATCAGCCGTCACGAAACAGGAATTACGTCAGTGTCCCGTATTTTCCAGCAACTTTTATTTTTACGAAAAAATATCGTTGGTGCCAATATGTTTCAAAAAAATATAAAAATGTCATAGTTTTGAGCACATTTCATCACACAACTACTACCACGGATGGAAAATGTTTACCTGAAATGTTCAACTATTACAATAAAATCAAGTCTGGTGTCGATACCTTAGATCAAATGGTTGGGACCTACACAACAAAACGAAAAACCAATCGCTGGCGTTTCACCTTATTTTGTAAAATGATAGACGCTTCAAGTGTCAATGCATATGTTTTGTGGCTGGAAGTCGACCCCGACTGGAATAAAAACAAACTATACAAACGACATTTGTTTCTAGAACAACTTGGAGCTGACCCTGTCTATCAACAAATAATATGATGACCCAGATAACCAAGAGGAAACCTGAATATGAAATGATGAAAATACTTGCTAATAAATCCTGCATATTAATCAATTCGAAGTAATCCAATTTTGTCGGAAAAAGAAATTTATTTATTTTTCTTTTTTTATTATACATAATTAATTTTTAATTATATGACAAAAAACTAGCGTAAGAATATTTTAATATTTAAGTCGATTTACTATTAAACATTTTTATACAAAAATTTTGATAAAAATATAAATTTTGGTTTTCATAAAAATATAAATTTTGAAAATTTTCATTCATAAAAAGATGAAAAATTAAAATCAATTTCGACACATTCGGCCTTTCGAAATTCGGCTTTTCAATATTCGGCTTTTCAATATTCGGCTTTTCAATATTCGGCATTTCGACCCTTTCGGCCTTTCGACATTCGGCATTTCGACACATTCGGCCTTTCGATCTTATTCCATGTACATATTTTGCATTTTTTACATTGTCATGATCGGATCGGAGTATTTTTAGTTAACGTTATATTAACACTTACCTTCTAATAAATTTAAAAATGCTAGTTTGTTTTGGCAAGTGTTACGTTGACACCAAGGTTAGGGTATTATTCCGGGCCCGGGTTCTGTCAGGTTTCTTAATTTGACTTATTTGAACTTAAGTTCTTTCACCCCCTTCGTTGCTTCCCATAGCGAGAAGCCGGTCCCTTTTTCAGCTGTAATACTTCTGTCAAATGTTTTTTCTGTCAATTACTTTTTCTGTCAATTGTTTTTTCTGTAAATTATTGTTTCTGTCAATTGTTTTTTCTGTCACTTATTTCAATTGTTTTTTCTGTCATTTGCTTTTTCTGTCAATAAATTTTTCTGTCAATTGTTTTTTCTTTCTCTTTTTTTTCTGTCAATTGTTTTTTCTGTCACTTATTTTTTCTGTCAATTGTTTTTTCTGTCACTTATTTTTTCTGCCATTTGTTTTTTCTGTCAATTGTTTCAATTATTTAGAAAAAACAATTAACTGAAAAAGCAATTGACAGAAGAAACAGTTGACAGAGAAAACAATTGACAGAAAAATAATTGACAACAAAAGCAATTGACAGAAAAAATAATTGAAACAAGTGACAGCAAAAACAATTGACAGAAAAAATAAATGACAGAAAAAATCAATTGCTGTCAATTGCTTTTTCTGTCAATTGTTTTTTCTGTAAATTATTTTTTCTGTCAATTGTTTTTTCTGTCAACTGTTTTTTCTGTCACTTATTTTTTCTGTCAGTTATTTTTTCTGTCCTTTATTTTTTCTGCCAATTGTTTTTTTTGTCAATTTTTTTTTCTGTCAATTGATTTTTCGGTCAATTGTTTTTTCTGTCACTGTCACTTAGACAGAAAGAACAATTGACAGAAAAAGCAATTGACAAAAAAAAATAATTCGTGTTAGAAAAAACCATTGACAGAAAAAATAAGTGACAGAAAAAACAATTGACAGAAAAAAGAATGGACAGAAAAAACAATTGACAGAAAAAATTAGAGACAGAAAAAACACTTGACAGAAAAAGCAATTGACTCAAATATCTCTTGGTTGGCTCATTAATAACTTCTAAAAGTAAGTGATATTAGTTTATCGTCTTTCCTTTACCAATTCTATTACTTCCACTGGAAAAGTTTGTTCGAATTTCTTATCAGTTTGACTGATCGGTAAATTCTCATGGGCTGCAGATATTTTTTGTATGAACAATATTTTTGTATGAATTGTATTATTTCAATAAGTAGTTCTAGTTCTTCTTCCAATTATTGGGGATTTTTATTGGTACATTCAAGTTGATTTTTGTTTCAGTCAGCTCGTTCTTAGTTCTCTCGTTAGTTAGCCTTGGCGCATGTTTCTTTTTGTTTGTAATTCACTAATCGTCTGACAAGAGTCCATCGAATTACTAAATGTGAATCTATTTGTCGGATGCTGCTTTTGTTATATAGAAATATACGAGTATAAGGCTGGGATCTTGTTCGCGTCTGTGGGCCAGAAAAAATTCTCGTTTCTGTCGAGATAAATTTGGGATTTAAGGGCAAGAAAAATGCAGAATGACCGGTCATACCATTAAAAACCGGATGTGCTACGACTCCTGTCCAAGCGACGCATATTACTTTTATATTACTTTGATTAAATCTTTCAATTAAAGCTCGATATAAAAATGTTTCCACACTACCACCAGGAATATCAATGTAGAAACATTTTTTAAATTTGTCGTATCATCCAATGGTAAATAAATATTTGAACCAGGTTCTAATTACTAGTCATTTAAAGAAAGCCAAATATTTGAATCTTCACTAATATCAGTAATCACATCATTTATATTGACATTTGAAAACTCCGATGAATTTAATGGCAAAAAATGAAATAGGTAAAAACCCGCCTGATTACAAGAAAAGAAATCTAGCAACAACCGCATTATGTTCATTTAAGCCTTTATGTACTTAATCTTTAATCATAATTTGTTTAAAGTCATCAAAAATAATGGCGTTAAAATATGTTAAGTGAATTTTAGTGACTTAATATTTTGAAGTTATTGTTTTATTTATAATTCAGCAGTAGCGTTGGGATTATGAATAATAAGAAAATGATTCTCACCGGAGAGAGCAATTTATCAGTCGAACCAGTGACAGTTACGGAAAATTAAACAGGCAATCCAAACGATGGGGCAACAGTTGGGAGAAATTAAACATCAACTAGGAGACGACCGAAAGAGAATGGACGAGAAAGAAGTACGGCAATTATTAATGCACTCATAAGGGATATCCCAGATCTGGATCACAGCCGTGATGTTGTTACCCAAGAAAATTCTCTTGGAAACAAACCATCGTGAATAGCGAGCGGTCGGAACCAACATCCGGTAGCAGCAGGCTTAGGTGTTGGGAATAAGACCGGTTAGGTCGGCAGTATTTATTGTCGAATACATAATTGTGGAATTTTTGTTGTGTTAATTTTTGTATTGTAAGAAACGAATTACTGGATTGTGAGTGATTCAAAGCTTGACTGATAGGGCAACAGCGTAACAATATTATAGAACGGAACTTTGTTTTCTATTGATAACTTATTGGCTAAAACATTTTTCTCAGTTTCATCCTCAATTGCTTCTTTTTTGTCCATTATGCTTTCACCATGTTAGTCTGTGTCGGATGGATCCTGGTTATCCATTTTATTTTCATTTATTTAAATTGTCCCTTATTCAATCCGTACTTGAATAGTGTTAATATTCATGGGGCCTTCGTGTGTTGGGAGGATTATGGTGTTGGCTGCAAATATTGCTACATCAATTGACTGATTTTAGAAATTTATATGCGATATAATAGTAATAAGTATGGTTTCGGGTCAAGATCGCAGAAGTTATGTGGTAAACACAAAATGCTTAATTTTATAAAATAATCCAGAAGCAGGAGGCACGCTGATATGTCCATGCAGAACAATATCAAGTTTTTAAAGTTCTTGTATTATTTGAACTAGTCTTTATCCTGGTTCTGTTGTGGAGTGTTGTGGTCTAAACCCAAAATATTAAACTGCATATAGAAATATGGGCTTTAGACGCTTAAGTTTTCATTGGCAGTAAGCTTATGATGTAATAACTTCTTATGAAATATTCTGCTCTTAAGTATTACGTAAACATGTTTTAGAAACTTAGAAATCAAATACCCTTACCTGGTACCTAACTGTTAGATCATATCCTGGCTTTAATAAAAAATTAAATAATTATTTGAACAATCAACTCTATCGTAAAATCTGGATTTTCGAGTATAGGGGTATCTATGGGGTATGCTTTGAGATCAAGGAATGCCTAATTTTCGTCGTGTTCGGGACATGGTACTTGATCCTTTCTCTGGGTCAGTCTTTAAAGCTATCCGTGAAATTATATACCACGTATATTTCATTTGGATTTTCGCAAAATTGATTGTAAGTCCTGGATGCTTTAAACCAACAGTCGAAAATTCTCCTCAAAATTTTTGGTTGATGTGATAATATCGTCTAAATACACAAGTACTTGAAGCTCAAGATCAAGTTCAAGTGCTCGGTCCATTAATTAGGCCTGCGCTTGCGGAGCATTATGTAAACCAAACGGCATGACCTTAAATTAAACATGCTCTTTGGAAGAGAATTTCTCGAATACGCTAAGTTGTAGAGTTCTACCGTATCTCAACGATTTTTTCCCCCGAAATACCAGCGACATTGGGTAATTTCTTTGTTTTATTGGCCGTCACTTGTATCAATAAAATGAGACCGTACAGTAGTTTGATCAATTTTATCGATATTAAAATGCGAAAGCGAGATACATGGTTTTTAATTGTGTATCTTGAGGTTCGGAAATCGTATTCCCGGAACTTTAGAAACATTTATAGAAATCGGGTTAAGATCCATGCATCAAACCACCGGTTGTATATTGAATAATTTTCAAAAATCGGTACCAAGGATTAATAAATTTGAGATGGATGGTACTATTCCATTATAAGAGGAAGGCACATTTACATAACCATAGATTGCATAACTAGCTCCATCTTCTGTTGACATTGATATGTTAATATGATAAACGGTCAATTGAGAAATGCGGGCGGCAGATTTTTCAGGGAAATTAGAATTTTTACAAACGGTTTCCCGAAATATTAGTTGAACATTTAGCGCACTGTGGCAATATCAGAAAAATTTTGCTTTTGTTTTAAACAGTTGTCAAATGTATGACCAATTTCTCTACAATTCCAATAAGTAGCAGATCTTGACATTGTTTTCTCAACAATGGAAAATTCTGGAAGATACTCAAGTAAAATTTCTTTGTCACCAGGTAGCGTGATTTCAACGTTTGAATCATTTACGGGTGCCACCTGGTGATCCGTTGAAATTCGAAATGGTTGATAAGATAAATTTCCAGAACCTGATCTTCTATACTAGTTAATCTGCAAATTTTAAAACTACGCATTTCATCTTTCTCGTTCAGCGACCGGTTCTAGAAAATGCTGATATTGTAGCTATATTACAGCTAAATATTTTATTAAGACCCTGCATAAGTTAGAAACCGTGATCCTCTGGAACGAATACTTTCTCTATACCTTGCACCAATTGTTTACAATTATTATACTTTTCGTATGATGCTCTGTATTAAACCTTAATTGGGCCGTCAACGATCGAGCGAATGCCGATAATATTTCGGTAAATGGAAGTTTCCACTTATGAATAGGGCATGTTCTGAATCGAAGTATGGATTGTTCTCTATCTTTGATATATGGTAGAACGACCACAAAATGTAGTATATAAGTATTAGTATATAAGTATTAGAAAGCGCTTTTACTTCAAACAATTCTTGTTCTCTTCTTATGCTAACGACGGCAAAAATCACTTTCTTTGAACTTTTATCAAAGAGTTTATTTTAATCCTTTTACTGTATTCCTATAGCGAAAGTTTTAAAACGATATTGCGATTGGTCCTAAAAGAAAATTAAAGTGGAAATTTGAGTATAGCGATATTTTTTTAAGTTTTATTGTTTTGGATTAACTAAACTTAAATTTTGACATACCCTATTTTGAGCATGAACTCATTCACAATAGGGTGTCACTATACAAAAACGCGCAAACATCCTACAAAACTTCAAGGAATATTGTTGGAGCACCTCAACACAAAACACGTCTGTATGTCTCGAAAATCAAAGCGTCTTATAACGTAATAATATGTATGAATTATTTAAAATTGTTGCCCGTTCCAAATTATTCTCAATTCCAATAAAAGCCAATATTGTAACTTTTATAAATTCTTTTAAAATAAATTTTAAATTCTCATTCACATTAAAATGGGCCACTTTTGACATGCTGTTTAAATTAAATTTAAGTTCAATCTAAATTAATAATGAATTCAGACAAATACAGATGTACATACATAATTGGCGAATTCACATGCAAAATGAGTTTGGTTTGATTAAATTGAATTTGACCTTTCCAATTATATTAAAATTCAATACACACATATCCAAATAAAGCAATTCTCCTATAGGTGCACGTAAATAATTTTTTTTTTTTTATTCAGTATTTCGTGTGCAGTATTTTGAATTGTGTTCAAATTTATGCTACCAAATTAAAAATTATATTCCCCTGATTTAATATTAAACCGAGAAATAAAATTCAATTGTTATCATTTAATCCGATAACCAAAATGTTTTTTTTTAAACGGCTTTTAAATTACAACGAAAAAAACAGCAACACTACCTGCTACTTGTTGCAAACAACAAAAATTCATGTTATTAAGCTAATTGAGTTGATTTGTTTTGGGCTGTTTAATACATTATTTGCTCTTGGTCTAGCAAAGTACTTATTATCCGTATTTTTAATATAATTACTTAAAAAATACACAGAAAAAAGTCTGGGTTTCCTTAAACAACGGAGAATAAATATTACGAACGTATGTATGTACATATGTATAAAAATTTATAACGAAATAAAGAACAGTAAATGGTAATTTAATTCCCGAACAATACCGTAAATAATTAATATCCTCTTTTTAGGATTTTTTTTTTTATTCGTTTTGCTTTTCAGTTTTATTTTGAAATTAAATTTTCATTTTATATTACTGTATAGAGCTTATGTATTGTATTTTAAAAATAAATAAAGGAAAATAATACGGGATATTGATTTTTGTTTTTATTTATAAATATTATATTGAAATATCTATTAAATCTAATTTTCAAACCATTTTGTTTTTATTTTCATTTCAGGTAAATAATACCACATTGTCAACAAAAATAAATATACCAACAAAAAAAAAATTCTGATAAGTACAATTTACCTGTAATTTTAGTCATAATCTAACTGTTTTTAGATGTGCCCTATCTTTAGTTTAAAACTAACCGTTTAGACTGTATAAATACTTTATATAACCTAATAGTTTTATATCGTTAATTTATTTTATAATTTTTTCAAATTTACAATTAAGATAACCACAGCTGATAATACAATATTTCGTCCAATGTTATGTTACAATAAAATTAAAATAAATTTAACTACTTTGCGTGACAATTTATAATTTTTAAATCATTCTCCTATACACAATATTTAAATACTTGTTTAAATGTCGTGAATTTTGTTGGGTGATTTTGATCAACCTCTCTTGAAAAACATCGCTCAAATGTAATATTTACTCAGATACAGATCAAAGTTGGCAATGTACTATGGCATGTTTAATATGCAAAATTGTGAATTAGTTTATACATTTGGAGACAAATAGATACTTTTACATCCCTACTTAAAAATTTTCCACAGCAAAAAACAACTACAACTTTACTAATTACAAAACAAAATTACACAAAGTTTTTCTTTTTCTTTTTGTAATTTGCATTAATTTAATTAATTAGTTAATAAAACAGAATTGTTTACACCCATTGCATTGGAGTGGTAATTTATAAGCGTTATTTGGCAATAATTAAGGTTCCTTTACTTAAATTGAAATTTATTTTGCAAATGGAATTTCTTTTTTTTTTTTTTTGGTGGAAACAGAATAGTCGTCGTAAATTTGCATTTGTTAGGGAGAATCTCTGAGACAATAATTGAAATTAATTGTAAAATGGTTTTCTAAATAAAGGCATTCAAGTATAGTATGACTTGGCCAAAGATTTTTGCAGTGGCGGCTTCTGACTAAAATGCTCACAAATGCACAAATGTACTTTGAACGCTCTAATACTTTTTTTGTATAAACAAATTATTGGATAATATGAAATAGGTTTCTCGGATTGGTTTCTATATATTCGAAATATCTATATATTCGAAATTATCAAAATTTTCAATATTTTCGAGTATATTCGAGGTTTTCCAGTTATTTTTTCGTGAAAGAGGATTTTTCCTTTTGAATTGCTTAAAGCATTTTGATTTTTCAAGATTATTCTAGGATTCCGAATTTGTTTGAGCTTTTTGGGAATATCTGAATTTTTCTGATAATACCGCGATTATTTTGGAACTTTATGTAAGATAAGGTCAATTTTTCGAAAACGTTCTTCTTTTCGAATTTCGCACTTATACTCGAGATTTGGAAGACATTTTATTTGTGTAATCTTTCCTAATTAGTGGTTATCAAAATTTTCGATGTAATTTTCTCGAAAGAATTCAAACATAACTCGCAACTTTGGGGAAAAAAATAAATGTTTAGTATACTCCTGATTTCAATGAAAAAATGTTTCGGCGTAACGAGTTAAAGTAAGAAAATTAACAAAATTAAAGTACAAAAAGGTACGGTGCATTTAGATATGTACATACATTTAAATTATTAATTTTAATTTTAATTTTAGTGTTTAATAAGATACATTAACAATAAGCCGTAACTATTTACAAACTTCGAATAACTCTTCAATATCGTCGCCATTTTTGGTTAATAAATATGCTTTTAATAAATGTAAAAATTTCTTCAAAATACGTTGTTGTTTGATATCAAGCACTGTGTAAAGGAAACATTTTCTAAAAAAATCTCTTCTTGGTTTCACATAATAGCAATTTGACTTATTTATTAAATTATAAGCTACGGATTCTTTATAGTTGATTATGTGTTTTTAGATGGTCATAATTGTTTTGAGAGAGCTTTCATATGTTCCACCCCAGCTAACTATACCATACTGCATGTGAGAATACATAATTTCATTTGACGCATAAGCTTTTAATCGATATAATTTTATATTAGCTAGCACAAGGGTTTTCTTTAGTTTATCAATATGAGCCTTCCAGTTTAATTGATTGCCCAAAACTACACCCAAATTTTTAAATTCAGCAACACTCTCAATATCATGATAAAAATTATTGCATGTTAAATTATTACAGTTTGCTGAATGATATTCAACACCACGGATGGGTATGTTTTTTACGAAGAACAATTATAAAATCTTTGATGTGTCGTTAAATAATTAAGAACAACTTCATTTTATTTTGTTTTACTAAACTATATTTAATTTCACAATATCAAGCACCGACTTGTGGAAATGACTGTTCGGTACTACTTACTTTTTCGAAATAATCTCCTTATTATTTTTATATATGAAAATTAATTTATTGACTTAAGCATAATAATTCCGAGTTCAATAATTGTACGGAATGTGTTATATTGCTACATACCATATGAATATGCAAAGTTCACATGGTATGTAAGTGGGTCGAACGACATTGACCATGCATTTATTACTCGCATGATTGTAATATCGTTAAACATTTGACCCATTTTATTTCTACACTAACAATATTTTTTAAGAATTTAATTTGTCTGTCTGTAATAAGTTGATTTTTCGGCATTTTTTATAGACAAATATATTAATTGTTCATGGCAATCCCAATATTTTCGATTTGGTAAATCAGAAAAATACAGAGGCCAATCGCTCATAATATATCTACTGAAAAAAAGTAGAAATATCTTCCCCCCCTCCCCGTAATTTTGGCTGAAGGCCCAAAGAGTTATACCAGTGTAGATCTAGACAAGAAAATATATAATTATGAATTCAATTATTATATAAAATTTATATAAAATGATTTAAATGATAATATTACAACACCACAACACCTAGATTTATTAATAATTCAATAATTCAATTAGGTACCTAAGAGTATTAAGAATCAACAAATAAAATTAATATAAAAATTCCCAGACGACTCTGAAAACTAAATATAATTAATAAACATCATAATAAAAAATTTTATTATTTAAATGAATAATTATTATAACAGGATCTTCAGTATTCCCGGGCACACATCGTACACCCATTTATCCATCCCCGGCCGAAGGATAAGAGTAAATTGTTAGTAATTATATAATAAAAATAGTTAGCACAGGATAATACAATTTGTAAACTACAGCTTATTCACTACTTGTTGATCCTAGAGGGTTGATTCAAGCTAAAATTTAAATTTGAAATTCGAGATTAATTTTGATCCACATTAAATAAATGCAGATATGAATTAGCTACGACCTACATCAAATTAAGTTAAAACAATTTTAATACGATCCAATCTAAAATCATGCACTTAATCAAGAAATCAAGAATTTGATTTCTTTATCTATAAATATATATAAATACATCCATAAAACTTTAATTCCGTTTAAGAACATACCAACCTGCAAAATCAAGCCTGCAAATTAGGTAAAATAATAAATCAATGAACGGAAATTGAAACATTATTCTCATCAAAATTTTATCGGTGTACTACATACGTAATATAGACGTTTGTGTGAAAACTGCAACCTAAACTTCAATAAATTCCATTAAATTAATAATAAAATTCAAACCATTTAACCTTTCGAAATGTTTTTACTTAATTCCACGTTGTTCACATTCGTTTAATCGAAATTTGGCACACATTAATGAATACATCATTATATGTTGTAAACCAAATCTCAACTCAACTCAAATCAACATTTCCAAATTAGCATTTTATTTATATATATAGTTTAGTAAATTTATAATTTTATAATATTAAATTATATTTTATAATATTAATTTATAATATTAATTAATTTAATACAGTTTGTAATACCCTGTAAAAAAATTTAATTATACCTAAATAAACTATTTTATATGGATTGTATAAGGCGGTTTCCAATTCGGCTCAAATTTATTCAATTACACAAAGTATAAGAATCCTATTTGAGTCGAATACACTAAAATTTCGTTGTGTATATTCGTTTCATGAATACAAAAACACAAAGAGAAAACAACACCAGCATACAAATAACATAATCTTATATACTAAACCACTAACACACATTGAGGGTAAATATTTTCTACCATCTTTTATGTGCGTAGCAGCAGACTTATTATGTTTTCATAATATTATAGATAATAACCTTATATATAACATACAAACATACCTGATCTATATATCAAGATACAGGAAAATATTTATGACGACTATATCAAAACCAACAAAACTGTCTTTCTGTTTTGTTGTTGATTGTATGAAAAATACGTCTATCCTCTTTGACGAACATTTGCTCACCGTTGTTTACTAATCTTGTTTTGTCCACGACTAACGTATAATATACTCATTATACGTTTTTTTCTGCAATCATAATGATATCCATTATTCACTGGTAGTTTATCTAGTAGTCCCTTCTTCCATTATTCACTACTATCAAATAAAAATTTCATTTTTGAAATTTTATCTAGTAGTCGACGGAAATTATTTTAGGTTTATTTAAAGCATTTGATAATAAAATACAATTTTTTATCGGTCGTGGACAAAGCATCGTATTCTACTCGCATATAATGGCTGTTATTCACTCAGATGATTTACGACACTCGCCTATCGGCTCGTGTCGGTAAACTTCATCTTCGTGAATAACAGCTATCATTATATGCTCGTTAAATGAGAAGTAGTCAATTGTTATATTGAAATTTAGCAACGTTGGTTTTATGACGATAACCGTTGTTTTTCGGATTGATGACATCTATGCCATACGCTGGTTTTAAACGATCGATTGAAATCGAATTATTTTTCCCTTTTATTTCGATTACGAAATGTTTTCGCAATCTCTTTACTACCTGTAGCGGTTCACCCAATAATTCAAAATCACCCAATGAACCACTACAAACACAAGCTCGCCGCATATTGGGTGCTACCTGTACAGCACATTGGGCAATAGGTCACTAACCAATCACTGACCGGGTTGTCCAAACACGAACAAAAACACAACACATAACACTTACACAATACACAAAACAAAATAAAATAATTTAGTCTGCTCTAGATCGTCATACGGTAACATGTCGCCCAAATCGCACGGTATTAATGGTGGTGAAAGACAAATTATTTTGTTTATAAATTATATTAATTAAATAAGCAAATGTTTATAAAATTAATTTAAAATAAAATAAAATAAATAAATTAAACCAAACATAAAATTTATTAAATTAAAACCAATTTAATTGTACACAATTATTTATTGTTTTCTAAATACCTTATAAGGGCTATTGTATGGTGGCGTTAGACTACGTCTTCCACCGTAAAAAACGCCTAGGCGCTTTATTCGGGAGTAGCTGAAAATACGAACATTTTGAAAATGAAGGAAAAAAATCAAATAAAACGCCCATTCAAATAAAACGCTTAAGCGCTGTATTTGGAAATTCGAATACCACTAAGAAAATAAAAATAAATTTTTGAATGTAAATATTATATTATTTTCGTAAAACAAAGAGGAATATAAGGTACATTTGTACCAAAATTTCATGTTTTATAGAAAGATACCTTTCAAACAACTCGAAAAAAAAACGAATTTGACGATTGGAAAATTTGGAAATGCGATACCTACCGCCCGAAAGTAAAGATTCGCACCCATTAAAAAAACCTAACTGTGATTATTTTTTTCAGATCTGGGGTGCTATTCTTGAACCATTATGAGAGTTTTCGTAATACTTTTACATTAACTCGCAATACGAAAATTTTCGTAATGGTTCAAGAATAGCACCCCTGGTTGCAAAGCTTTTTTTTGTCCAATAGAGCACATGGTCCAGTAATATATAAACAATAAAAGCATTCTAATTGTTATTTGTGTATTGGGGACACAAAATACTATATAATGGATAAAACATTGCCTAAAATATAAACTAAAATAGCTAATTGCCTTCCTAGCTGCTTCCGTTATCAACTTGGTGGAGAGGAAAGGGGTAAGTTCGCTAATACATTCCACGAAAAATTAAATGAGTTCCTGTGGATAGAACTATTTTGAAACTTAAAAAATTTAGTGATTAAAAAAACCGAATTTTGGATTTTGCCAAACGAACTTGTCTTGGAAAAATTTAGAATTTTATAAATTAAATTTTTTTAAGAGGCGAGTAAAAACGTTTTACTTACAGTTAAGAATATCTGAGCTATTACGTTTAAAATTTGTAGCTGTAAGCCTGCGAACTGCAATAACGAAGAGAAAGTTTGAATCTGTTATTTGCTGTTGGTAAACCTCTAAATTGTCTGCAGTCGAGACTAAAATTCTAAATAACGTATGGGCAGGAAAATTTAGACAAATTTAAACTGTATAAATTCAATATTTCAAATTTAGGAAACTGGATTTCAATTAATTTTAAAAAGTTGATTACATTTATACATTAATGTAAAAATTGATTTACGTTGGTTCGTTGAGCCTTTCGTACGTTTAAAGGGACTCTCTCCATTGCCGATTTAAATATCGATGTATCGAGTTCCCTGAGAGTCGCTTTAATTTTAGTGATAAGGCAATTTATGTTTTTTGGTTGATATCTTTTTCTATACACTTTCCGCTTAAGATTTGCCCAAAAATCCTCTATTGGACGCAACTGAGGCACATTTGGTGAATTTTCCTCTTTTGGTACAAAACGAATATCCAATCGCTGCATTTCATCTGTGCTTGCTTTAGAGTAATGGGTCGATGCTAAATCCGGCCAAAACAGCGTCTTTTGGTTTGCATGGTGGTTTCTTATAAATTTTTTAACTTTTGGTAAACATTCGACCTTGTACCTTTCACTGTTAATGGCTAATCCAGCTTTAAAAAATGCAGGTTCCGACATTCCGTTTTGACTTATTGCCAACCACAGTAAAACTTTGTCTGGAAACTTATCTTTGGGTATGAACTTCACCTTCTCGTCGATATTACATGTGCCATTGACATTGTCAAAGTAGGCTTTGGGTTAAAATTCGTTGCCATTTAAAGTAAAATAGGCTTCGTCATCTTGAATCACAATCACATTATCTTTTGCTGGCAAAGAATTGTGTACAAGTTTTTTTAAACGTTGTTTCTGGACCTTTGTTTATTTTTCGTACACTTTAGGAACAATTTTTCTTTTTCTTAGCGTAATGTTCATTTTGTTTAAGCATTTTTAACCGTATTTTTGTGGCATTGGAATTTAATTCCTTAAGAACGATATGATTTTGCCACTTGGCAACTGTAATTCGCTTCAATGCCCTTCGTGCTTTGTTTAATGATAACGATGACTTCGGACCACTTCCCGCTTTTCTTTGAACTGCATTTATATTCTTAAATCTTCTAATTAAATTATAAGCTGTGGAGCTTTTATCATTTAATTTAAAAAGTACTTTACAACATCAGAAGTTGCTACCTCTGATTTTTTGATAAAAAATTGCACACGACTTTTCGCCACTCAAATTCGTTTTGAGACATATTTTCGTGGCTAATGTTTCCAATCGACTAATTTTTTCACAGTTTGTTATATACACAATATAAAACCAAATAAAATTATTGGGAATCCTCTAAATAAATAAAATGCATTTTGTTTTTACTATCGCATTTTGTCCAAATTTTCTTGCCCATACGTTACTTTTAAGATAATCAAAAAAATCTATGGCTCAGAAGCCGGAATCGAGCTTATCACGCCTCAACTGGTACCTTTCGAACCGTAATTAAAACGTTTTGTTGAATGTAGTAGCTGGTCAGCCCAACGAACGATTGTGCTTCATGTTTGTCGATGTATGGATGTGGTTAAATGTTGGTCTGTGGCTAGAATCGAACTCAAGACCGCTTGTTGTAAGCAGCTCTATTGATGCTCTATGTTTGACTACGAAAGTTTCCTAAGCCGTCATAGAATAATTCTGAAAAAGAGTTATACGAGAGCTCTAAGAAAAAATTATTATTTTACATAGTATAGTAAGAAAATTCAGTAGTTTCATAATTCTTCCACCACATCATCATTCTTCCTTCCAACCATGTCAAAAACGATAATTCTACTTAGGTCAAATTCACTCGGCATTTAAACTTAAAATTAGATATTTTCCTTACAGAGTACTAATTTACCGAACAAATTCTTGGATTTTAATAAGAACTAAATTTAAATTGGTTCGAAACTTCACGTTTCGTTACACTATCAAGATTAACCTAATAAAATCAAGGTCAAGACCATCACTCAAAGTAATATGAATTTAGCATATGAATTTTTCGAACTAACTTATAGGTATACATATATTTTATAATGAAATTCCTCACAGCATTACGACGAATTATTCAACTTTCGAAAACAATTGTATTTTGATAATATAAATCGTTTAACTTGAATAAAACGCTCTGGGCGTATAATTCGAATAAAACGCCCAGTAGGCGCTCTATTCGTTTAAAGCGCCTAGGCGTTTTTTACGGTGGAAGACGTAGGCTTCACTTTGTCGACTCGCACAAACACATATTCACAGTTTAAAAGATCTTTTGGAACGTAAATATTGTTCTGACTATGTGTTAGTAATGTAATGCATGCAATTTCGCAGTTGCTCAACGTACGATATAGAATCTAATTGTGGATTGCGGCTAGAAGGAACGAAAAAAATTCCGGGCACCCTGAGTGTTTGTCCGTAGACTAACACTAGGGGAAGTTCTTCACTCCAATTAATTGTGTTACCGCGGGCTATCAGAATCTCTTTTAAATTGCGATGAAATCGCTCGATTAACCCATTTTATTGCTCATGATATGGAGTCGTTCTTATTTTGTGAATACGTAGCATTTTGGTCAATTATTGGAATAATGAGGATTCGAATTGATAACTTTGATCGCTAGTTAGTTCAATTGGAATACCAAATCTAGCAATAAAATTGCTCAATAATGCCTTTGTGACTGTTTGAGCGGTGCCATCCTGAAGAGGAATAACTTCAGTCCACCGAGTGAAACGATCAATAATGGTCAGTATGTACACATTTCCATTTGATGGTGCTAAGAGACCTACCAAATCGATGTCGATTTTTTTAAAACGACCCGATGGTAGTTCGAATTTTTGGAATTCGGATCGCGTGTGTCTTGTTATTTTTGCTTTCTGGCAGTCAATGCAATTTTTTGCCCAATGTAAGGTATCCTTATTCATTGATGGACAGAAATATTTTGCCGTTACTTTCTTTCTTGAAGCTCTTACTCCGGGATGAGATAATTTATGAGTATTATCGAAGATTTGACGTCTCATTGGTTCCGGGATGTAATATCAATTTCGAATCAGCCTCAAGTGAAATTTGTTCTAGTTTAATTCTTTTGTTAATAGGTTTCGTTTTATTTAGAATTTCTTTTAATTCAACAAAAAGTTAAAACTGAAACCTCGTCAGTTCGTGAGATGTCCTCCAAGGGGTTTGCCTCGGATTTCGCTCCGTCTTGGCATTAATTGCCGTTGTTAAAGGTTTGTGGTCCGTATAAATTCGGAATTTACGCCCTTCGAGGAAATGTCTAAACTTTTTAATTCCGACAAAAACTGCTAATAACTCGTGATCGAAAGTAGAATATTTCTGTTCCGGAATAGTGAATTTTCTTGAAAAAAAAAACGCTAAAGGTTCCCAATGCTTTCCATTTAGCTGTTCCAGTACACCTCCACACGCTATATTCGAAGCGTGTGTCCTGATGCAATATGTTGTGTTGCCCAATGGGTGTGCAAGTATTGTACAGTTAACAACAGAGCTTTTTATCATCTTAAGAGCCTTTTGGCACTTTGAAGTCCTAGAAAATATAGCTTTTTTCCCTTACTTGATCAAGATTCACGTATGCATACCGACAACATGTTGAATATGACGGACCGTGGTGGGGTGTGGAAAGTCTTTGATTGCTTTAATTCTGTTAATTGATGGTTGAATCCCATCATTTGTGATCTCGTGACCTTTAGAACGCCGAACTCGCATTTAGATAAAGAAATGATGATACCGTAATCTGATAAACGTTTGAATACTATTCGTAAATATTCGCTGTGCTCCTCGGGTGTTTTACTTGCAATTAATATATCGTCGACGTAAGCGGAAAAAAAGTGTAGATCTTTTGTAACTTCGTCAATGAATCGCTGAAATGTTTGACCTGCGATTCTTTCTATCTAGTCAAAACCGATAAGAAATGATTGAGCCTGTCTTAAGAAAATATTTAATAGCAATAGGAACGATTTTTTCTTTTTCTAATAATTTGACCACCGCCTTTTCTTAAAAATTTCCAAGAAATCTACCGTTCTACAAATTTACATTTTAAGCTTAATATGAGCTATCTAATCTTAAATTTGAACTAATAAATGAAATCTTGTGGGCCCCAACAACCCGCGGCTGCGGGAGCTGCGAGTACCTAGTTACGCCACTGATTGGGTGACCGCCGACTTAAAGTAAGCGAGCTAGCACACATGGTAGAAATTTTAAAAAGTGCGGTACATCGCATATTGACTGAAAGACAGTTCCATATGGCTGCAAGATCATGGTGTCAGTATTTTGGAATGCGCATGAGACAATTTTTAAAATGACAGGCTTCAATCTAATTGAGCCATATCTGTACCGTATCTTAAAATCTAAAATGGAAACCAATTTGTAATTTTATTGATTTAAAATTAGAAAACGGATTGTATGAAACACGTTAGGGTACCATAATTCTACATGTCATTTTTAAATATTTCCGGAGAATAAATTCGATCGAGGGTTGCCCAAAGTGAATATGGGAATATGGGTTTAATAACATTCTGTATTTTGGTAATTTGATATTTTGATTGAGGCCATCAACTTAATGAATATCTTAATAATAATTTACAGTGTATTTTACCCAAGTTTTATGATTTCCTTACATTATCTACAACCTTAACACACAAATAATGAATAAAAAACGTCTGGCTGGTTTTTACCGGAGGAGACAAATTTTTAAATCTCGCTTAAATTACCGGTGGTTTAGCTTGTCAGCCCAGGTCGCAATAGTACAAGCTACAGACATATAGAGCAAATTATTCTTTGGAAAAATGACACAAATTTACTTCGCGGGAACAGGCATGTTGGGCATTAAAATCAGAGTAAAAAGCATCCACCATAATATTTTTTCTAGAAAGATTTCTTCACTAAGTTCTAGAAGAACTGTTAACGGGAATACTAAATGCTATTTATAAGGCGTATTGTTACGTAAAGGTGGTCTAATTGCCTTCGTTGTGAAAAATTTGAGAGTTATTTCAAAATAATTATTTTTATTTGTCAATTAGCTTTAAAAACATTGAATCAAATCAATGTGAAAATAATTAACACTATTTTAAATTAATTTAAGTAGTTGCTCATTTTGGCATAATACAGAAAAAAATAATTTATACATAATAACTCTATTTTAAATATTATATTTAAAATTTTAAAATAATACAATTATGATTAATAGCCAACATAATTTTATAAACTTCCAAAATTATTAAAAAACTAAAAATTAAAATATCTTTCTAGAAACATAATATTGAATGTACATTGTACATCAATTATAAAATTATAAATTTATAAATACATATAATGAAAATGTATGTTTGCAGAGCATAGTTATTTAGTAACAATACGTTAAAATTCCCAGAGGATTTTGCAAACATTCATTCATACATATGAACGAAATTCTCTCATTCTACATGAATTATTTTTTAAATTGTTATGTTCAAAATAAAAAATATATGCATGCTCAAATTATTAAATTACATATTATATTATGTATGTATACATGTATTGTATATCAATTTGATGTGCCTTCAATTATAAACTCTCTATATATAAATTTTTTAGCTGGAGTAGATTTTTTTATTTTATTTTGAGTTTTAATTTTATTATTATTTTGTGCCATAATAAATTCATAATATTCTATACATACTTTATTTATCAATATACGATATAACTATAAATATTAGTATTTTATGTATACTTATTGAACATTAAGCAACAATATTATGAAGTTTTTTATGCTGGGTTGTACATCCCATAATGAAAATATTGTTGACTTTTTATTTATTATTTAAGTTTCAATGAATTATTTGTCATGGTATCACTTTGGGATAGACATATTATTATAATAGGATTATAGATTTCGGGGCGGAATAGTCAAAAATATACATAAGCATAACAACATATTTAAAAGTTAATTTTGGTATAAATTGTACATTTACTGGAATTCAGCCAGTATCGATATGATCATAAAATTCCGCAGCAGTTTATAAAAAAAAAAAAAGTTCGACAATTTAACATCAAAACCAGATTGTATCAAAATAAACTTTGGACATGACACGTTAAAAAATTTTAATTAAGGTAATATTAAGAATTTATAACTTTTATACAAATATTCAACTCTATAAATGTATTTTGAATAAATAATTCAATCTCACAAACATTTTTTTTTTGTATATTCATTCGAAATATTTCATAGAGCTAAAATTCTAAAGCAGTGTTCGTTTCAGGAGAGACTACAGTTTCATGTTGTGAAATATTATTCAGCATCATCATCCAACATAGTATACAGAAGAGGAAAAAAATTTAAATATTTCTAAATAAATCAAAATCAAACCAACCGCAACTAAAATATTTCAATTTAAAATAGATTTATCAACCTATCCATCAAAAATTCTTCCAATTTCTTTTTTTTTTGCTACTTTGCTACTACTCTGGTACTGTACACTAACTACTACTGTACACTAACTAATTTTATTTTGGGAACAAAATTTCTGTGTTTTTAACTGTATATAGCAGCATAATAAATTAAATAGGTTATAGTATCATCCTGAAATAGCATTTTCAATTTCCTATATTTATGTTTTTCCATTTCAGATGTGATATATTTTTGGACAGATAGACACAGAACACACACAAAAATCGACCAACATAAATAAATATGTACATAAGTGATGGATAATATTTATTATTATAATAGGGGGAGTGGTTTCCCAGAATTTGAGTACATTGTTTTTTTTATATAATATCACGAGCAGATTAATCCATTATTTAGGCCATTATGGTATGACACCCAATTCCAAACAAATATGTAGAATATGGGCGAACCTGATTTATAATATTATTTATAACATTTATTTTATATTAAACTCCTTTGCTTTTGACCATACTTGGTCTACTGGAGAGATACGGGTATCTTGATTCAAATAAATTAAATTTGTATTAACAAAAATGGTCACCTCTTTCTCATTTTGCATTTAAAGAATTAAATACCACGTTTTCGAGATTATCGTTTAGTTTGACTGCGTTAACAGCATCTTCCTTGTTGCTATAAAATTACCTACCAAACCGATAGAATGAATAGTTTTCCTTCAGACTCTATTTCTCTCGAAAACAATCAAAAAGAATCGGTTTTGCACCGTGGATAGTCCATCTGAATACAAAGAATTAATCGTATTGCAGCTTAAAATGTCAACATGTATTAATTAAACATTTTGGTACTCATAAATAATCAATTCTAATTTTGGTATTTTTTCAAGTTTATCAGAAACAATTCTAAACAATCCTAATAATATAAAAGTGTTTTTTTAGAGGAATATATTATACGAATATATTTATATTTTAATCAAACAATGTTTTAAATTTTAATTCCAGGCAAAATTACAGTTAATTTAGTTTTTAACAAAATTATTTGTGCCCCAAATCGATAAATCAATCAATCAATGAGAGAATTATTGCGCTGAACAGCAAATTGAGGACCAACTAATTTATCAGAAAAAAACTAGGAATGTTACCTCATTCAATAAACTGAAATTGAACGTTGGCCTTGAACAGTTGCAATTACTAAGGTTGATAAACAAACGGAATATGATTTACAGTTAGAAAATAACCCCTTGAAATCTAGAGAGGTAGCATTCCTTAGTTGACGATAAATTAATCGGCCTTCAATTTGCTGTTCAGCACAATGATGGTCACATACATAAGAAGAGTCATTGCTATGAAATTATTGAAAAATCTCGAATATAATTAGTGATCTCGGCCAGGGCAGGCGATCGATTTAATCTTACAGAGGTTTAAATTCAAGTGGAAGATATTCACAAAAATTTCAATTATCAACCAATTTTTGGAACACTTGCGAGATGTTACCAAGATGCAACAAAAACTGACCAAATGCATACAAAACATAAGTGACTAAATCACAGTTTAATTAACAAAACATAATTTTAAATTTTATTGATTTACCGTTTTGTTTTTCCCATATTGCACAAAAAAATTTGGGTGCACAAATAATTTTGTTAAAAACTAAATTAACTGTAATTTTCCCTACAATTAAAATTTAAAACATTTTTTGATTGGAATATAAATACGTACAGGATATTCCTGTAAACAAGAACCATTATATAAAGATGGCTCTAATTCAATTGCAAGGTACTATGAGACTGGAAAATCTTAGAATTTCTCACAGAATTTTCTTGCTTGAAGTCTCATAGTATAACCATTGGGGGGAGGGAGGGGCGTTGGAAGAAGGTACATTGGTATTGCTCAATAGCCGACAAAAGATTTGCAGTTTGCCAGACCCTCTTGTATGATAGAAGAATTGGAACACCGTCGGTATTAATTTATAACCGATGTGAGGCCGGTTAGGGGTTTTGCCAGTCCCTTTTTAAATTTATCTTATATCTAAACCAGAAAAAATTAGAGAAATAGGAGATCTTATTTTAAAGAGTATTTCACCATGAGAATAAAATCTGAATATCAAAAAAAACAAAAACTTATTGGCATCTGTCAACTACTGTCATTAATAATTTTAGTCACGTAGAGATACACGGTGGCAATTTTAACGCGTAAATTATCAAAGCCTATTATAAAAATGGCCTTTCAAAAAGAAATGCATATCGCGCAATAGATGATTTTTTGGGTGTTAATAATTGACGAACTAACTAAGCGTCAGTTGAGCAGGGTTGGTAAAAAATGTGGAATCATCAGTGACGCCGAGATCCCAAGCACAACAACTCCGCATTGACGAGGTCCATTTTCATCTCAGCGGACACGTTAATAAGCAAAATTGTCGCATTTGATCCGATGAAAACCTAAGACAGATTGTCGAGAAACAGATGCATACTCAAAGAGTCACTGTTAGGTGTGGCTTTTGGGCGTTTTACAGTTTAGCCGTATTTTTGGTTTACATTTTCAGCCAGCATTCTACGGTCCCGAATGATTGTTTGACAGGATTGAATACTGTTTGAAACTAAAGGCTAACCCAAGAAAGTCCATAGAATTATCGTGAAAATAGTAACCAGAAAATTTAAATTGTTTGTGAAAGAACATGTTTCCAACATTTACTTAATTCATCGCTGTGTATACCCTTCTAGCTAATATAAATTTATAAATAGAGTGAAATCTCAATATAACAAAACCAAAGAAACAAAAAACAAAAAATGGCTCTAGGGGTAAATGGTATGATTAACTTTCAGATCGAAAATGTCATACCTCAAGCTTAGACATCTGCCAAAAACAACAAATCAAAATATTTGTTATATTTGTATTTAAAGCCAAATATTCGTCATTTGTGGGAAACCTCACTTTCTTGCTTCAATTTAAAGAAATCTGCGGGTGAGGCTCATTGAATGCTTTTAGAAGTATGATTTTAACTTCAAACAAAAGGAACGCAGTGGAAGGCCAAAATTATTCCAAGATGAGGAAATGAAACCAATTCGAAATGACGATGCATGTCGAACGTAATTAGAACATGTAAAATTATAGGGAGTGACTCAACAAGCCATCGAAACTCGGTTGCATGTACTTGGAATGATTGAATTACAATCTTTTCTCGGGCTAAAGGCATTCTCGGCTTGAATTGCAATCTTTTCTGCGGCTCAAAGCACTCCCAGCTCTTTCGCAGTCCACTTTTACCGTCATACTTCACACAGTAGTAGCAAAATCTAGGACGTACAGCTATAGTTTTGTGGAAACCACCCTGCACTTTGCATTGCTTCATGCCACTCTCAACAGGGGGTCATAGTTGTCTTCATCGTCTTCACTGATCGTAACCAGATGATCAAAATTTTCTTTTGCATCCCGCCCGTATCGCGATTCGAACCTGGTACCCCCGATCCAAGCGCCGTAGCTTAAATCAGTGTTCCGTTTGGTTGGAATTGAAGCCCATGGGCGTTGAACGGCATTTTCCACTTGCGAACCTCTGTTTGAACGGCAAAAACAGAAAGATTTTTTGCATCGAATCATTACGGGTGATGAAAAGCGTATTCATTACGATAATCCAAAGCGTAAGAGATACGCGGGTCTTCACGGACACGCTTGAACATCGACAGCAAAGCGGAATATCCATGGTTCAAAGCTAATATGCTCTGTATTTGGTGAGGTCAGCTGGGTTTTATTTATTTTGAGCTGCTGAAACCCAACGAAACCATTACTGAGGAACGCTACCAACTCCAATTAATGCATTTGAGCCGAGCACTGAAGGATAAACGGCCGCAATACGCCGAAAGGCATGACAAGGTGATTCCTCCGTATAACAACTCTCGACCTCTTGTTGCGAGATCAGTTTAAAATTACTTGAAAACGTTCAAATGGAAAGTCCTACCCTACCCGCCGTACTCTCCAGACATCACTTTCTGTGATTACTATTTGTTCCGGGCAATGACTCATGGGCTGTCGTTTCAACCCTTTACCGTTTGCTGCCTTTAAGATGGACAAAAGTCATAGTTAGCGATGGCAAAAACTTTCAATAATTTATCTGTAATCTTTATTTCGTAAAATTTTCTTATACATAGCGTGCCAAACTTCAATCAATTTTAATTCATATAGTGTGTATGTAGTTCAAAATTATAGAGTATTAAATTTTTGGACGTCCATAAAATTCTAACATTTTTCAACTTTAAACCTTTTATTTTCTCAAAACTATGATTTGACTTATGACACTATAATAGTGCGACGACGATATTTCTTCGATATAACTCATTTGGTTAGCCATGCACTAAGCATTTCCATATCACAAAATTTCCAATGTTAGCCAATAAAAAATCGTTGCTAATCGTTGTTATACTGAAATGGCCAAATCGGTATTCACTATAAAATTTTCCAACTCATCACTTTTTTGTGCTTTTCAATTGAAATAAATGCAGTTTCTCTTGCAAGACTCAGCAATAAATTGAATTTTTAAATCTGGAAATGTTAATGCAACTGTGAACATGAACAAGATTCAACTTTTATATCTTCCAGTGCTTTTTGTTCATAGCGGTCTTCACTGTGAAAAAATAGTTAATTCAACAAGATTCCACGTTCAGTATACGTCGATACTAAAAATGTGGTTAATATTGCGGTGTCAGTGATCCTAAAATATTTTCAAATATATATGGAAACATTGGTGGCTTCTGAGTTAAATTATCACACATGCATTAAAAGGATTTTTTTTTAGCAATTTTAACTTAGTTACAAATTGATTTGGGTAATTTGGTACCAGCACTTTTAAGTTTGTGAACAAATTATCAGAAAGAATTAGGCTCCGCCAGCAAATTGTCAGCTTCTACGAGAGAACTCAAAATCTATCATCACTTTTTGTCGCAATTTCGAAAAAAAAAAACTCTTGAAATGTTTTGACAGCAGGCGTCTCGATTTCCTGATTTTGGGGGATTTAGAATTTGTTTAATGTTGTCTTATTATTATTATTATTATTGGAGGGCCATGCGGGCGATCAGCCACCTCGCACTGCGACCTAAAAGATCTATTGTGCTGGACCCTGCTTAATTATCCGTCCAGTCAATATTCAGGTTCTTAATGAACCTGACAATACTGCCTCCCGGTACGTGATACATACTATCTGGGCTTATTGCTCTCCCTCCTAGATGTTTACTACAGCATGTAGTTCCGCTAGAAAGAGAGGAGCATTGGAGCCCAAGGACTTCGAGAGGGTTGTCCCACTCCCGTATATTCCTACTCCTGCCCCGTATTCCGTTTTATTTTACTCTTACGAGTTGCTGGGAATTGCAGATCTCCTGTAGGTCACCCAGCTTTACTACAGGAAGGCTAAATAAAACTAGAGGGTGCCTGGTATCCAGAATCCGCATATTTTGGACTGATTAACCTACAAGCCATTCATCCATCGGCATATGCGGTTACACCTTAGATTAGGGTTTTTGTCAAGGTTTTCTCCTTTAGCCCCGTATTTTAGCCTGTGCCAAATGGCCAAAAATATGCCAAATGGCCTAAGTTACCAGTGGTTGCCACGAGGAGGCAGCACGTACTCTTGCGAATTGTGAGCAGGTTACCCCTTACATAACTGTACCCATCAAGCAGCTGCCTAATGACAAGACCACGACATCTCACGTGATGTGCACCCTACTGGAAGGTTACGGAGCTGGTAGATTAATCTACTCAGCTTTGGTCCCCCTCCCCCTCCAATAGACGCCAAACCACCTTCCATAATGTTGTCTTAATAGAGGGTGATTTAATTTCTCGAATTTTGACGTTATCATATTACCGACTTACACGAACACCGGGATCTTTTAGAGATTTTTCGATGCTATCCAAGATTTTCGATATTATTCAAGTTAGTTTGAATTGCAATGCTTTTTGCAATAAATTAATTAACATTGAGTTAGGTTGAATTGCAATAAATTAATTAACATTGAGTTAGGTCAGATTTCCGAATTTCGAATTTTTGAGATTTTTGGAATAATTTAGTTATCTGTAATACAAGAACCTTAAGTATTATTTATCGAAATTAACAACATTACTCAATATTTTCGAGATTATTCGAGTTTTTTAAATTATTCTTTTCGCAAAAATGGTTTGTTTGCTTGCAAAGCAATGACATTTTTCAAAATTATTGCAGACATCTAAGCTTATTCGAGATTTTTCGAGAATATCCGAATTTTGTTTGAGGATATCGCGATTATTCTAGAACTCTAAAATTATTCAAGCTTTTTGGAATTATTCGATCAAACTCGCTAATTTCGAACAACACTCGAAACTGAACTTTCATCTATATTTTCGATATTTTCCGAGGTTTTTATGTTTATTATTCAAAATTTTATAGACTCTCATATTATTCGAGATTCGAGATAATGTTGGAGTTAAAATACGGGTAAGCGTATCACTTTGTTAAATCAATCTACAGAGAATAGATTTTCGAAATTCGAGACTTTCGATTTGTCTAGATTTCCAAATTTTTTAAATAGCATTGGATAGCTGTAGCTTAACATAAAATTTATTCTAGCTTACCGTCATTGTCATATTTTCTACATTATTCGAGGTTTTGCGACTCTAAGTAATTTCTTGATTTTTTAAGATTCAAGTTTTCCTGGAATATTCGAAGTTTTTTGTAAATATCAAGATTATTCTAGAATTCTAACTTGTTACAGAATTACTGATTTATTGAGAATTTTGTTTTTAAGATTTCCAAGATTTGCCTATAGCAATAAGTCACATATATGTATATATAGGTGAATTAGGTAGACACGGTATTGGTCTAGGATATTTGTGGTTTTCCGTGACCCGTGAAACAGGTTTGAATTAATCAACATTGCGAATTATTTCAACGACATTTGGCTGCTTGGTTTCGAGATTATTCGATACTTTCCAAATTATTGGTGACGTCACTTGCGCGATATTACAGGTTATTAAGAATTGTGGAATATTCTTATTCGTAGATTCTGCGAGATTATTTCAAATTTACAGTTCGAAGCTACTTGATAGTTTATTAGTTGAACTATTGCTCAGAGTTGGATCAAATTCTTTTGCAAGACCAATACATAGTATTCATCGATTTTGTGGGTAATTATTGTTCCACTAGCTAATGTTGTTTTAATCAATTGAGGATTAATCTACAAAATATTTAACTAAGTTAGAAATTGCTCTCTTTAAATAATGATAGTCTTTAAAACTGTACTCATCAACTTGATCGATTCTAGATTTCGCAAAAAAATTAACGCAAAGTTAAGGTACAAATGAGGGCTTATGTACTGCTAATGTTATTTCTCACTTCCACACCCAATTGATGCTGCTTTTTCTCTATTTAATTAATGAAGGTAAAGATAGTTGTGATTATGGAAATTTCCGATTACAACCCAATAATTAAAGGGTACATAGATAAAAACAGCATCTTAAAATTGGGGAACGATCTCAAAAACAGATATCTTAAGGACACCAATGCCGCCATAATTAGATCAACGAATATCAAAAATAAACATCAAATATATTTTAATAAGCAGGTCTTTAGTCAATTTCACAAAAAATTGAACTATTGAACTAATAGATACAGTACAATCTATGCATAACTACAATGGTCTAATTTGTGTCATTTGATGCAACTAATATTTACTCCAACATTCCAAAGAACGGCACAATAAAAGTAAAATTTAATTTATTAATTAAAAAGAAGAATAACCAAAATAAAATTGTCATAAAGGTCATCGATTTACTGAATGTCATCAATAAGCAAAATTATGTACGTTCAACACCGAAACGAATTCTATACGCAACCGGATGGTTTGTCTATGCGAATCCTGTTCTCAGCGACATTGGCCAAGTTTTAATTACATTTTATTGAACGACACTTCAAGTGAAATTCACTAAAACACGCATTGAAATCAATTAGGACATTAAGCAGTGGTTCGGTGCAATTAAAATTAAAACCTCAACGCGATTTCTCTCTGACGAGCGTAAATGCTAAACCTCTCAAGATACTCAGGGCAGTCAATTCTCGAGCAAAGAATATCCCGGGTAAATACAGAATATGATATCACACGCCTTTGTGCCAAACTCTGCAAATTAAGTAATAAAAGCTGATATTTATATGGTTCGCGAACATGACCTTTTTGCCCCGAAGATGTAATATCGAACTAACGCATGCTCAAAGCCAGATCTAATGTAAGTAATGTAAAGTGTTTTCAATGTGTATGGTGTATTGATTACCGTGACGTTGTTAATTGTACAATCAACATGCTTATTGGATTTTAAATTACTTGTGAAAACTTCTCCAAGATCACGGAAATCGTAATCTTCGAAAAAATGTATGGAGCCTCAACACAAGATTATCTTGCCCTAGAGAATGACATTACTTTACACTTATTAGTTTTTTAAGGCAATTTATTCGCCATAGACCAACCACAAAATATGTTAAGTTCGTTCTGCATGCGTTCATTATCAATAAAAATTTTAATAATAAATAAAAGGCAATTACAAGAAAAGTTTTACATATTGTTTACGTTCACAAATGTAAAATTCTATCCAATTAATCGGAATGAAATCGGAACCGAATAAATCGGTTTCCGAATTAAAATTACATGATCTCTTATATCGAAAGATGTAAAGAAATTAGCGTTTATAACATCCACCAGACGTTTCTCGACAATATCAAATTTTCTGCCCTCTCAAACAGGTCATACAATTCACATATCTTCCCAGTATTCATGTTAAACAAAAAATAGCAGCGTATCATCATTTAAATCGTTACTCAGAGTTTTTAATTATTTTTAAAATGTGATTACAAAATCTGTCAACTTTATGTAATGATGAAAACACAAACAGAAAATTCATAAGATTCGCGTATAATCGAACAACATCAAACATTTAGAAAAAATCTAATACCTACACGGTTATCATCTAAGATGCTACCGCCTTTACTTAAAATATATTACGAACCAACAGGTGCACGAGCCTCAAGAATGGCGATGCGTGCAAAAGAGATCAAACATCCACAATTTTTAATACAGAAATCAAAATATGCTTAACATTTAGCTATCGAGAATCATCGTTACACCGATATTAATGAAAATTTACGTTTTACATAAAATGAAATAGGACAGTATGTTGGAAGAATATAGGAACATCGTAGAAATCCGTAGCAAAAAAATGTGTCACTTTGAAATTTTATTAGGAAGTGTTGTGGAAGTGTAATTAGTTTGATTTATAGTTGTTTTCAATAGTAGAAAATAGAGTAAGAACAATTTTGATTTATTTTTTATATTTTGAATTGGTACAAAACCAACACAAATGTATATTCAAGTTGGAGCACAAATTTCATTTGTCGTGACACAAGCGAAAACGAAAATGAAAATTTCACCGCTGAATTTCACTTTACGGTACGCAGTTTAGCTAGCGAAATGTGGATTTTCGTATTAGAATACACAATGTCTCTATTTTATCTATACACATTTTTCACTTCATTTTCATCTTCTCTGACGATATAAATGTGAAGCTAAATTTTAACGTTTCATCATTTGAGTTTCTGGTTTTTCAATTGCCTATTGCATTCAATTTTAATTTTGTCTTTAAATTCCAAATTGAAGTTATCTGAGACCAGTGAACATTTCATTAAACTTCAGCAGCATATCGACCTTTAATCTGTTGAAGTGAAATACAATTTTTACTAATCTCCAAACAAAAAAAGTGCGTGAAAAAATTGGTTTTTCAATTTTCGTTTAATTGTAGATCTGATAACTTCAAATTAGAATTTATACCTCAAAATGTAAACCTAAATGCATTAGGTGATTGAACAAAAATGAGATAACAAGCAACTCGTCCTGATGGTATTGAATTATTAAAGCTTATATATATATATTTGTATTGGATTTGTTTGATGGCTAAATTACTAAGGGGATTTAGTAAATATGGATTTAGTAAATATTCACCATCAAATATAGTTATTTTTGAATGAATAGTGAAATTTACTACAAAAAACGTTTAAATATTTCATAACTGGTAATATTGTCAGTTAACACCATGATATTTAATTATTACCATGATTTGAAATGTGATGATTGAAATGTCTTTTTTATTACCAACTTGTCTAAATAAAATAGATAAAGAGACATCTATCGTGAAATACGGTAAATAAATGTGGGAACAGCTGTAAATAAAATGAATAAATCTAGATTTAAATAAACTAAAACTCTTTTTGGATTATTTAGTGCAATTGTTATTGTACATCTCTTATTGAAATACGGTAATAAGCCGGAATGCTATATTGGAATAATACACAATTATATCTGATAGAGTTGTTATAGGTGGGAATAAGCATTAGTCAAAAATTTGCACTGGTGGATTGGTATGGTAGCGCAGTTTACAGTAGGGTTGAAAATCTTTAACATAATCTCGAATAATCCTAGAAATGTCGAAAAACTTAAGAAATCTAGAATATACCGCGGAACAATCTAGATTACGTGAATAATTTCAATAATACCGAAAAATCTGGATATTAATGAATAATTTCAGAAAGCCTGTAAAAATTTAGAAACCCCTCAAAAATCTCGAAAAGTTTCGAAAATTCATGTAAATGTAGCTATTAATGTTACTAATACTACTAAGCAAAATGCTATACTAAGCAACTTAGGGCTAAGCGCAACAAAACGATATCCAATAAGAATGAAATCCTCAAATAATATCGGATAATCCGTTAAATATCGAACTAATATCGAAATCATAAAACTAATATCGAAATCATTTTCTTCGAATAGGCACAAAGATTGTTGAATAACATCGAGCTAATAAATACCCTTAACAATCTCAAACATACTCGAATAATCTCGCGTAATTTTCGTTTCGAACACCGAATTGGCTCGAACATCTTGCATCTCATTTCCATGCTAAACTCCAAAAATCTCGAGAAATTTTAAAAAGGATCAAAAGTAAAAGTTAAAAGGATATTAGATCTTATACATATCTATTTAAAATAGTTTTTCAAAATCAATCGATTTTTACCGAGTTTATTTTTATTTACTATTTATCGGCAATCAAAAGATCCGGTAAATGAGAAACTGTAAGTCGAACGACCGCTAATTGATTATAGAGAGTGATTGGTTTAGCTCAAGTATATGTTGATTCGCTTTCTAAAGGCAGGGGCGCACTTAATGAAGGAAACAAGAAATGGTTTTCAGTTGCGGTTAGATATTTTTCTAAGAAGAAAGATTCAACGATTTTTTTCTATGAACATCAAAATGATACTTCGCAAGATGCTTAGTAGCAAAGCAGATGAGTAATTGCTCCCTTTTTCAAATCAAATTAACCTTATGCAAAAGAAATTTAATCTGTTGTCAATCACAATCAAACTTTTGCAATCAAATACAACCATTTCCAATCAAAACTTGATCTGTAAAAAGTTGAATTTGTTTGGCTAAATGCTTAATTTGATTTGTAAAACTATATTACAAATAAATGAACCCAGCAAACACTAAAATCTTTATCCTTTGATGTCAAAAGCTTTGAGTTCAAACGAGTTTAGTAAATTTTCTTCTAACTCTATATATCTGTTGGAATCTAAATGCATTTGTATTTCTATGCCAGAGTCAGATTACGACCGAGAAGAAATTGTTAGATATACCTTAAGAAAATATTTAATAGCAACAGGAACGATTTATTTTTTCTCTAAAAATTAGACCACCGCTTTTTCTTAATTTCCTAGAAATAACTCGTTTTGCAAATTTGAAAAGATGGTCTACTTTAAGCTTAATCTGAACACCATCTATTTAACCTTGACTTTGAACTAATATTCCAACGCTTGATAAATTTCCTGGGGCCCAATAACCGTGGGCCACCCAGCGGCTGCGGGTGCTGCGAGTACCGAGTTACACCACTGATTTTGAATAAAATTCTAATCCAACCTTTTTTAGAAAAACTTAAAGTTTTCCTGGAAAATTTGTCTTGCACCTCCTAAGAACATGGATAGGCAATCCTACCATTTTTGTTGTCTACTCATGTACTAATATCACTTTCTATTGATAGAGAGAGTAAGAGCTGTTAGTAAAACTGATGATCAACAAGCATAATATGTACTCGTATATGTATCGCAATCATTTGTGACTTTTTTGCTCAGCCAAGAACTCGAATTAAAAAGTATGATTTAACTATTCCACTATTAATTATTGAGTCTGATACAGAAAATTTTCAATTTATTACCATACACAAAATTTTCAATTTATTGAAACGTTTCTCAATGACAATATTTTTGATGGTGAGTTATTTTCTCGTTACTACATCGTATATAGGGGAGATATGAACTTCTCGGAACTCCTTCCGTGTCATTGAATTGGAAGTTTTTGTTGACGAAATTTAAGTCGATAGAACTTCGAATGGAAATTCGAAATAAATACGATCGAATTCTAAGCTAAATAATTACCATAATTACTTTAATTATTTTTTTGTAAACACAAAATACTAATTTTCTCCTAGCCTAGAATACTTTAATTTACTAATGCTAAATTGGAGGAAAATTAATAATGTGAATGGCTCTTCAATTTCCGTTGCCACTTAATTTCATAGGCATTAATCAAACAAATTTTATGGACAATGCTAATAAGTGAATTTTGGATTTAGTTATTTAAAATATTGATCTAAATTATAGTCCTCCTTGAGGTGGAGAGTGGTGCTAATAGTGGTAGAGTACAGATGCAGTAAAATTTATTGTAGAGGTTTAAGATAGAATTTGCAGTTTTTGAAGGTTTTTAAAGCAATCTAATTGATAATAATTATTGCAGATGATGCAAGTGATTTTTTGTGTGTACCTACTAGTGAGTAACAACTGTCTGAGGACAAAAGAGAAGGAGTAGTCAAGTTTCCAAAGAAATTATCAAACAGAAGGAACAAAGGAAGCAAGGAGGAATAGATTGACTAAATCATTACTAACAATATCTTGATTTAGGACAACTTTAGTTGGGACTTTATAATTTAGCAATTATTATAATTAATTTTAAAATGTAATTCAGAAATTCGGGACCTACCGAATAAGTAGTAGTTATAAACAACTGATATAAATACGCAAGATTATGTTAAACTAGAATATTTTATTGCATGAGCTTATATTACTAAGCCTAATCCTTTATTTAAGTCATAATGAGAATTTGCGAGGAGCTTGATTAATGCTTTGATCGTATACTCCAATCAATCAATTTTTTTAATATGAGTTTTACAATGAGAAATATTTTAGACAAATGATTTTGGAAAAATGTTCTGTTACTCTTTAGCAATATTGTTATTATATCTAGTCCATTTTTAAAAGTGTAATGGAAATCAGTTTTTGAAATTTATATCTACTGGGAGCTTTGGAATATAGCCAATAAAAATTAAACTTGGCTGTTTGTCTACTGATTGCGATTATGCTCATGGACTATTGATGGAGGTGGGATTCTAAAAGGACTTTCATATGAAGTTCTGAAATAAGGCGATTCGACTAAAACAACTTAACTAGATCTGGGTCTTTAACTCAACTAGACCCTGTCTTCGTCTACTCCAAGCTATTAAAATTATTTATGTTACATCCTGTTGTATTTGTGGAATTTTTAATAATAACAACTATTTGTTCGAGTACGATTTATTTATTATTTTATTTCTTTATTTCTTTGTTATTGCGCGCTGTGCGAATTATAACACAAGACTGACAAAAATGTTAACACAAAACGAAAACAAACTAAAACAAGAGAGTAGAGCGATGATGGTGGGGAGAGAACAAGTAACCCAGCGACGAAACGCGTCGCATGGTCACATGCTCTCGCCGCACCACCACAGCTCGCCCTCTCTGTACATTTATATATACTATAATATTCGAATATACTATACACTATAATGTTAGAATATCGCAACAGCGCGTGGTGTGAAATGTATTTGAACATTCCCCCCCCCCCCAACGGCTGAGAGCCCAAGGATGATCCCACATTTGTGCAAGGGAAATGGAAAAACCTAGCTAGAAGAGCTAGCGGAAAACGCATTTCTAGATCACTGGGAGGGTTGAGATGTCACGAAGCACTCGCGCCTACGAGTGATTAATGGGAAGAACGCAAAGTTTTTGAATGGGGCGTTCTTTGGTGCCAGCAGCTGTTCTAACGGTCACATTACGTACAAGACCATCATGACCGGGAAGAACTTCTTCGATTCGACCAAGGGCCCAACACGTCGGTGGTAGATTTTCCTCCAGTACGATTACCATGTCACCTGTCGGCCTTAATGTTTTCTTGTGATCGATACCATTTGCTTCGTTTCTGTAATGATACAAGAAAATCAACCTTCCAGCGATGCCAGAATGATTGAGTTATTTTTTGCTGTTGGCCCCACAGCGTGAGACGGTTGTCATTGCAATTTATTAAATCTTCTGATGGTGGATGATGCAATAATGATCGACCAGCCAGAAAGTGACCAGGTGTAAGAGCCTCGAGGTCATTGTGATCATCAGTTAATGGTGAGAGTGGACGTGAATTTAAGCAGCATTCGATTTGAGTAAGCACTGTATACAGCTGATTGGCTAACAATATACGTTGATCGACGACTCTTCTCAGGTGGTACTTCATGTATTTCACACACGCCTCCCAAAGCCCGCCTTGGTGTGGAGCAGCAGGTGAGTTGAACCGCCAGGTTGTACCCAAATTAGCCAATTCTCGATGAGGGATTTTATTTTGCCATTCTTGACGAACACGTGGCAATTCCTTATTTGAACCAACGAAATTCTTGCCGTTATCGCTCCATAACTGACTACATTGCCCACGTCGACTGATAAATCTTACAAAAACTTCCAAGAATGCCTCCACCGATAGACCATGAGCAAGATCCAAATGCACGGCTCGAGTTGTCATGCATACGAAAACCACAACCCAACATTTTATGGTCGCTGGAGGTTTGTATGCTTTCGCTGCTAGTTGTCGTAGGTTCATTTGTGGCGCAAGCGTTTTACGAACCTCAAACGGTCCTGCAAAATCGACGCCAGATACCACAAATGGAAATGATTGATTGGTTCTAGCTGGAGGTAATGAACCCATCAATAGTTTGGCGGTATCCTTCTTGAACCGTATGCAAATGACACACTTGTTTATGACTTTCTTGACTGCCGCACGTAGATTTGTTACCCAAAATTTGTGCCGAATGATGCCCATTGTCAACTATGTTCCACCATGGAATGTGCGTGAGTGAGCGTCGGCTATGATCAACTCACAGAACTTTGATTCTGGATGAATGATGATTTGATGCTTCATTTCCAATGGCAGATTTGATTTGGCTAATCGTCCACCGACATGAACCACATGTTCACTATCGATAAACGGACACGGTTGACGCAATTTTGAGTTCGATGGAATCTCCTTTTTATTCTGTAGAGCCTTCCACTCTAAATCAAAGCATTCGATCTGTACTAAGCGGGACCATTATTTTATTGTGTTATCGCGCTCAACTGATGACTCAGGAGTAACGTCTTTAAATGTTGCTGGTTTGACAGGTTTAACGCTATTTCCCTATATTCTTCGAATGAACCGGAAAACAAACGCTGTTGTTCGTATCAATTTATTCAGCGTGGACGCTCTATTAATCAGTGGTTCATCATTAACCATAAAGGCTGCCACTGGAAATTCATAATAGATGTTGATATGCGCATTTAATAAACTTACCTTTGATTCGGCTTCATCAGTGTTCATGTCGTCCTCAGATAAGTTCAACAGCATATTGTTTGGCCAGTTGTTCGGTTCTTCTTGGAGCCATTGCGGACCATTCCACCATAGTTGGTAATTTTTCAATTGCATAGCAGCACAGCCTCTCGATAAGAAATTTGCTGGATTCTGATCTCCAGGAATATAATGCCAGTCGTTAACATCTGAAGATGATAATATAGTAGCAGTTCGATTTGTGACAAACGGCTTTAACGATTGCTGCTTTTTCTTCAACCAATGAATGACGATGGTTGAGTTCGTCCAGTAATGAACAGTTATATCTGACAGCTTGCATGCCTTTTGAACGAACTTGCATAAATTGACACGTATGACAGCCCCCAATAGTTCTAAACGGGGAACTGTTTGTGGCTTAATTGGTGCGACCTTATTTCTTGATGTAATGAGACGAACAATCACATTTCCATTATGATGAACTGTCCGAAGGTAGGCACATGATCCATATGCTGCTTTCGAGGCATCTGAAAATAAATGCAGCTGCAGTTGCACTTCTTTTGAGTAAGCTATCCATCTTGGAACGGGTATTGTTACCAATTCAGTTACGCTCTGATGAAACGATGACCATAATGCCATAATGTGATTAGGAACAAGGTCGTCCCAACCAATATATAGTTTCCAAATTTCTTGCGTGGCAATCTTACTAGCAATGATAACTTGTGCGAAAAGTCCAGTAGGGTCGTATACTTGAGCAATTCGACTGATGAATTGTCGTTTGGTAAAGGTTTTGTCCTTGTTTGCTGTATATAATCATCGATTTTGATATAAAAATCGTCTTTGCTAGGATTCCACATCATACCTAATATCCCGGTATTAGGTTGTAGTTCGATTTCACGCAACTCATTTTGAACAAGTTCTTTAGCCAATTCCGAGTTACTGGTAGCCCATTTTGCTAATTCAAATCCAGCATAAGCTAACATTTCAATCATTTGGCTATGCAATGTTTTTAATTCTTCCAATGTTTCAGCACCAGATAGGAAGTCATCCATGTAAAAATTTGCTAGGGTGGCCATAGAAGCAGCCGGAAACCTCGTCGTTTATGAACATCGTTGTAACGGTTATTTTGGATATGATTTACTCGCATCACAGGATATTTAGGACAATTCATGCGATTATGTTTAGCACAGTCACAGCCTTTGCACCCTTTCCACGTACATTCGTTTTGTGAAGGCTGATTCGATAGACAAGAATCGCATACATTCATATCTTTAATTTTATTCAGTCGGTCCGTGTATTCCAATTTAGCTAGTTTCCCACAATTCCACGTACGGTGATTTCCGTTGCAGTATACACAAGTATCCACTTTCTTATTCCTTGCGAATGAGTTTGATGATTGTTGGTTGTTTGATCTATCCCTATCCGTTTTTGAGCGTTTGGAGTGATTATCATGAAAATCCGAAGCATGGCGCTTGATGCGATTCTCATTCGGTGGATAGATATTATTTTGGTTATTTTGACTAGCTTGTGGCACTTGATTGGCCTTTAAATTCCGTATTGCTGGAATACGGCGTTCGAGGAATGGTAGCAGATCCCGAAGTGATGGTGGAGCAACGGGATCACGGTCCATTTCCCATGCAGCTCTGGTCGATTTGTCCAGTTTACGCAATATAAACACTGCCATAAATGGACTCCAAGCCTCGGTATTACAATCAAACCGATTTAACGCCCGCAATTCTTGCTCAATGGTATCGATGATTGAACGTATACGATCTGGTTGGGAGAATTCCATGGGTGGAATGTCCAGAATCACATTGATATGAGCCGTTACAATTTGATACGGGTTGTCGTAGGTACCCTCTAATTTCCTCCACATACGATCCAACTCGTCCTTATCCCGATGCTCGGTTTCACCAGCGCAAGACTTGGCTTCGCCAATCAATGCCGACATGAGCAGATCGATTTTCGAATCAGCTGGTAGTTCGGTGTTCAACACTTTACTAACGAATTGGGCGCGCCACGATGTCCAACCCGTATAGCTACCATTGAATTTGGGCAGCATAATTTCATTCACCTTTGGTACTGTTCGATTATGATTAGGCTTGGCAATATTCATGAATGCGGACAACCTTTCCTTCGTATTGTGATACAAGGTCGCCATTCTTATAGCCACCTCCTCATTACGAGCGCGCCTGCGTTCAGTGAGGTTAGGTAACTCAGCTATTTCCAACTGTTTGTTTTGAAACAGAGCCCAGTGACGTTCGAGGGTATTTAGTATTGAGTCGCTTAGTAAGTTTAATGGCTATGGTTCGTTCTTTTACCAGCCCCTTAATTTTTGCGCTACCCTTCATTTGGCTACCCTGTAATAATCCAGAGCCGATCAGATTCCATACTAGCACTTCTGGCCGTGCCTGCAGATGTGAAAATTATAGAAAAACAACTTCAAATAGTTGCAGGTGATGTATCTAGTAATCGACGCCATCACCGTGTACACGAATTATACAAAACTAATTATAAAATATTTGCAGGCAATGTATCTAGTAATCGACGCCATCACCGCGTAATTGATTAAAAGAGATGGGCGGTGTCTTATGAACCGTTCAATGCATTAACAATGCGATAGAACATTCCAGCAGTGCATGCCTCGTGGAATTTGTCCAACTAATTTCATGAATTTCACAATGTGAGAAACATATTGCGCAATAATTGACTAGTGATAATGGATCACTTCACCACAAATTTACAACATTACACGTAAAAACAACAATTCCAATCTTATCATACACATTTTACACGTACACCGCCAATCTAAAAATTTCACCAGCGGTCACTTAAACAAAACAAAAAAAATATACCTGATGATCGGCTAACACCGCCACAATTACACGGCTCCAGTCTATTACAACTTCAATTGTTGTAGACGGGGACAATCACTACGTCCCGGGTTTCGGCACCCAAAATGTTGTATTTGTGGAATTTTTAATAATAACAACTATTTGTTCGAGTACGATTTATTTAATATTTTATTTTTTTTATTTCTTTGTTATTGCGCGCTGTGCGAATTATAACACAAGACTGACAAAAATGTTAACACAAAACGAAAACAAACTAAAACAATAGGGTAGAGCTAACCCAGCGAAGAAACGCGTCGCATGGTCACATGCTCTCGCCGCACCACCACAGCTCGCCCTCTCTGTACATTTATATATACTATAATATTCGAATATGCTACTCATATATATGTACTATAATGTTAGAATATCGTAACAGCGCGTGGTGTGAAATGTATTTGAACACATCCAACAACAAGAAATTTGTACCGGGTGATTTAAGGCATTATTAAATTACACGATAATATTGTTCAGTTTGTGTCCATTATTTCGTGCTTAATTTTAAAAATTCAGTTGCTCGCTACCAAATTTTTTTATCAAATGTTTTTCAGCGAACACCATCAGGATGCAGTAACCCATAGTAGTTCCTTTTGAAATAATTACTATATTCTTCGTAGCAAAAGACTATTGTTCTCAATAAATGTTCCATAATATTTGTCTTGATATAATGAAGGAATAAACGCCAAAGGTAAGCAAAGCCTATGTTGGTGTCATATTTAATTGCCGGTAAACAGATGTTTTTAAATGAAAACAAAAACAGCAAATTACCTGATAAACGCATAATTTACCATCCTAAATGCACATTTGATCATAAAACAATTAAATTACGCTAATTACGACCCAGTCGAAATGTGTCCAGTCAAATTCTGCCTAGTTGAGATATAGCCAACTAGGATGTAACTTGGCTATTTCTTAACCGATTTTGATTAACTAAACATTTGATTGAAAATAAAATGATTTTTTTATGAAACATCAAACATATTGTTTACCAAAATTCTGATAATTTCTGCATTCAACTAATAAATTGAAAAATCCCTAAGGGATTAAAATGCACACTTGTTTTTAAATATAACATATTCTTCACTTGATTTAATAATATCACTAATAGAATCACCTATAATCGAAGTAGTTTTGCGTTCTGTTGTGCCCACAGAACTGCTTTCGTTATAACCATTTGGTCAGAGTTTAATGCAAGCATATAAAGAAAAAAAATTCTTCGTTATTGCCATTTATTTGATTCACGTTATTGAATTAATTGAAAAAATTACAACGCAACAGTAACCAGCAGACAAATTGGGTTTGATGGAATCTACAGTAACTATTGTTCATGTATTCTTGAATAAACCTGTGACTTCTTATAATAATGTGTAAGGTATTAAATTAAAAAGCCAACTTTATGTTAACATTTACAATACAAAGCTTGTGAAAATTAAAATCCCATTATTTCAATTAAAATCAGTTGAATCTCCTCAAATTTTCTGTCAGTATTTTATATTCATGAATAAATTGAGAAATAGGCCATTAATTTTTATGGGCTGTAGAAAAAATGAGTACCCCATTTGCCCCTCTAATTTTCCCAAATATAAATACATAAACACCCTGCAAAATAATACTGTTCCGTTAGCTTTAAATAAAATAATTAAGTAAATAATTTTCTTATTTTCTATTCTATTTTAATGAATTTATATAAAATATAAATTTAAAACCAATTAAAAAATCTCAAATCTTGAAGAAAAAAAAAATTGTTTTATAAAAGTCAGAGATTAAAGTATTAAAGGGTTATGTTTTATTTTTTATTTTTTTTAATATTCTTATTATTATCTAATCTAATACTCCTTTTGGTTTTTATATCTTTTTATTATTATTATTTTATATTCCAGTATAAACATCCTATTTTCCTTTTTTTTTATATATACGTACCAGATTTCTTTTGTTTATTTTCGGTAACATCATGAAAATCAATAATTAGAACCAAGAGCACCAACCAATGTAGTAAAAGTGTGAGAGAAACTCAATTTAAAAATAAAATTTGTGTGTGGAAACGAGTATCTTTAATTTTTAATTTTAAAAATTTTGTAAAACCAAAAAAATTTTAATTTTTTATAAATTTTGGTTTTTTGGGTATTTTATTTTTTTATTCTTTTTTTGGAAATATTTATTTACCTTTCTATTGTTTATTTTTATTATTCTTAAGAAAGGAGGAAAGGTAATATTTGTTATTTTTTCCGTTTGTTGGTTATGGTTTTGATTCTAATTTAATTTTTAATTCTACTGGTCGGTTCTGTACGTAGGTATGTATACTCGTATATAATGTTACATTATATTTTTATTTGATTCTGGTTTTTACGTAGTTATTATACATAAAACAACATCCCGAAAATTAATTTTTTCCGGAATTTATAAATTTTTAAAAACTTTTCCGTTTTTATACTTTAAAATCTTAAAAATGTTTTATTCTCATGCAAATTTTCGATATTCATATATTTCTTATCATTATACAATCGTTAGATACATATTTTTATTTTTTTTTAAAGAAACATAAACAACCAATAAATTTATTTCAGAGTATTAATAACGTTACACAGATGGAAATAATTGTATATAAATTATAGTATAAGCATTGAATTGAACCGATGTAGTTAGTTTAGCCACTATATATGTATTATAGTAATATGTAGAACTATAAAATTGAATAATACCAGAGTACTCGTGTATTGTTCTAAATATTTTCGAAACAATAAATTAGATTTTGTTTTTCATAAAAAAAAAAAATTATTCTGAAAATGAACAAACATTTTATCTAAAATTTATTTTATGACATTTTAAAATACAATAAAATTATGAATTATATGTACGAGCTAAGGAAAAACACAAAATCTAATAAAATTTTCGATTTCTTTGTTGGTATAAATATTCTTGAAAAATAGTTGTGTTTGAATTTGAATTTTCCTCGTAGGGAAATGCTTATGAAAATTTGGTTTGTTGTTGGCATTCAATTTAGTTCTATTTGTTGTACTTTTATTACAACTTAAGATTACTACATGAAAAGGGTCAAATCTTATTTGACCGACAGAATGCTGATTAAGGGCTTTGGCGTTTGGATCGGACGCGGAGGATAATTTTTTCCTAATAAATTGATCACAAAAATCAAAGTAATTTGGGCAATAATTTGCATTAAAAAAAAAAAAAATCGCGTGCCTCATCCACATAAGCTTGCGCGGGAAGTGAAACTTCTTCAGTCGTAGATGTTTGTTTCGTGTTGCCGTTGCCGTCCACGTGGTCGTTGCCCTTGTTCTTGTCGCTGCCTTGCTCTGAATTCACGAACGTGTTTCGTTGACGATTGTTGTGGCATTCTGAAGTACAGGATTAATATTATTTCAGTGTAATTTGTCGCATTAAAATATGCTGTAGTAACAATGCATGTTGGATACTTACGTTGCTAGTATATTCGTATGGTGTAAACGGTTTAAACAATATGTTTGATGTTTCATAAAAATCATTTTATTTTCAATCAAACGGTTTCAATCAATCGGTTAAGAAATAGCCAAGTTACATCCTAATTGGCTATATCTCAACTAGGCAGATTTTGACTGGACACATTTCGACAGGGTGGTATAGTTCGACTAACTATATAAAAACAAGAACGAATTTATACGTTTCCTAAATAAAAATGTGACATTCACCTTGGTCGTTGGAAAATAAAAGATAAATGCAAAAATCGATAATTGCAAAAAGTAGGCGAATTGTGATACAAATACAAGAAATGGTATGTGTGCATTTTATTATCAAACACTTCAATGCATATCATTGTACCCTCCTCATTATCTACAGCCATATGACTTGAGCACCATTCATTTTAAGAGCCGTTACACACCCCATAGCGATAGTGTTCTACTTGTTTTCTATATTTAAATTGTATATATAATCAGCAAAAGAAAAACTCAAAAATCGATTATTGGCCATTTTCTAGAACTTTATCTAAAAAGCATTTTAGGATCCCATTTCCATCGTATATAGTATGCTGAATTTCATCAAAATCGGATAATAAATTGCCAAGTTTGTAATGAGATCGAGTGTGCTGCAGGCAATTTGTGGTAAGTATTATTCTAACTAATTTGAAAAGGGGCCCGATCAGTAGCGGGTCAATTAGCAGCCTCAGTAGAGGCAAGTGGAAGTGTGCTTTAATGCACCGCCGCTCTTCAGTTAATTACGTGCTACTGATCTAATTCTAACATACTAACAAATCCCTCATATAGGGAAGTATATGTTGTCAATTTTTGTGACTAGTTTGTTTTTTGTAATTACGCTTGGCTAAGGCCAAGAATTTGCCCATTCATGCTGGACAATTGATTCCATTTTTTTTTGGTCACCATAGATGGGTCCAACCATTAGTCTCACTATTTTCCTATTTGTGATCCTCATGATCACCTCTTTCTGCTCTCTACAAAATTCGGTATAACAAGGTCCATAAAACCTACCATCAAAACCCACGACAAAACAAAAAAAAATTACCTCTACCGGCTTGAAGCTGCAGGTAATTGCCGCGATTGGTCAAGGTTTATGGACAATATCTATAATGAGTCGAGGTAACACTCGATTTCATTACAGTGGCGCCCAAATCTTTGAGGCCAAAATTCGCCTCCATCATTCTCATTAACAATCTATTTTTTCATAGAAGTGTTGTTTTCGTCCGGTATTCTTCTCAGTCTTTGTTGCATACCTAAGTGAGGGTGATATGTTGTAAGCCATTTACACAAATCACAGCTTGGTTAATGAGACATTGAACTGCTCCCTATTTTTATTTCCCAAATTAATCATCAGTTTAGGCACCATATTACAGTGGTGCCCAAACAAGGGCCAAATAGGCCCAAACTATCTGGTAAATTTTGGTTATCAAAGATATTCAAATAAAAAAATCTCAATGAGGTTTTGCCTTAAATAAATTCAGTAAATGTATCTCCATCAACAACCAATACCATCTGATGATTAATCAGAGTCAAAATTAAAAAGTCCGTTTCATATAGGTATCATAGTAAGGTTCGCGTCATTTTCACTTCGGTAAAGATTATTAATTTTTCTTCCTTCGGGATGGGGTCGTTAGTCCACAATTAGCATTAGGTTATCGTCCAGGGTGTTTCTCTGACTACTTATCACGCCTTTGATCTGCCATGGACAGGTTTGGAATTCAGGTGTGGTAGTTACGGATAGTCAGCAGATTCATTGTAATAACATGAAACGGAGCACAGCAGCGGGCGAGCTGTTGTCCCGTGTGAAACTGACCAACATATTTCTGCCAGAGGCATGGGAAATATGGTCAGGATAATTCCGTCAAGTTACACCTCTACACACGCGGTCTAGCTCTTCCTGAAGGGAATTGATGCAAATTGCAAGGAAGTGTAGGTTTGTGTTTGGTGGAACACGCGGGTAAAACCCAATAGAGCTGAAATGCCTGCATCCGCCATAGCAGTGAAACTCACTCGTATAGAGTTGGAATGCCACTGCGTCATTGGGAATGTGGTCAACAATTCTATCAATCAGAAATTACAATCCCTTTTTCCTTTCCTTTTTGACCTGTCTTAGTGACATGACTATTCCGGTGTCACATTTCCAGCATGAATGGATCACAAATAGAATTAAAAAGTTAGTTTAGTTAAATAAGAATTTTTAGTTTAGGTTACTTTTTAGTGCAACATAGCACCCTGTGGTAAACTGAAAAGAGGCAAGATGAATGCCGAAGAGTTCAAGAAGCGAGTTGAGGCTCTGGTAGTGGAGACAGTCAGCTCAAACGAGAGTATGGAACATGTGATTGCAACCTGTCAAAAGGAGTTATGGCTGGTGCAGCAGTTCTGGTTAAAACAGATCAGGACACGTGCTTCAGTGGATGATATATATTCTGATATTAGAGCCAGGTTAATGCACATCCATGGGACGTGGTACCGCTATAGCAATGTAACATGCCCAATATTAAGAGCACGGTTACAGCGCGTATATATAACGGTGCGCATGCTGCGTCAGATGAATATTGATTTATATAAAGACGTGAGTTCACCGAGCGATGTAGTTGCCAAACTATCCAGGGTGGTAATAAGATGTGAAAAGCCAGCAGAAGAAGTGCAGAAGGAGGATCTTGCACAAGAGGAAGTTCAGGTAGAGGAGCCAACTCCTAGTGATACCAAAGAGGAATCCACCGAAATAGAGCCTGTAATAGTTTCAGTCACACTGCAGTAGGCAGACAAAGATTCTGCGGCGCAGGTAGGCCATTCGATATTTGAACTACCAGAGTGTTTTTGCTCGCCTAATAAGACCAAAGGCAAGTTTAGAACTAAGATGCGGGGCAAGCCCAAAGCCAAATGCAGGAATGAATCGGGTAGGCGCGAAAGAGAGAATCCGTTGGAAGAGGATCCGCGGCGCTTGCTTAGTTGCGCAATTCTGGGAGTGGGCCAATCGGCATTTAGCGCAAAATCAAGTCCCTGTAGATCATTTATCTGGTGTGCTAGATTTGCGTTAGAGGACGAGGTGCTGGCCAGGTCTAATGGGCGACTAGTTTTCGCGAAATTATAACTCTCTGCGGTTACCATTTTCCCTTTACAATGCCTACAAGTTTACAAATGATGTTAACAATAGGTAATGTAAAGGAAAAATGAAGGCTGGTATGTTTCTGGTTTATTGCCATAAACCAAGAAATACCAGTTAGGGCTAAGAATTTATTAGGATTAGGAAATAGTTAGGTTTAGATAGGACTACTAACATAAAATAGGAGTTAGATTAGGGATACTAACCTAGAAAGTAAGTAGAATAGGAAATCTCATTAGTAGTTTAACAACAACCCACATCCAAGTATTTGTTTTGGTCTACGGGGGAGCGGCTGAAGGTTACCGAGTGCAACCTTGGTACTTAAATGTGACACGCACACCATGTTACTCTAGTTATTAGCACGAGTGGGAACATCCGCAGTAATCACATCACCATCTTACAAAATTCCTGTTTTCTACAAATACTACCATATAAATCCACAACAATAAGTAATGATCCAGCAAAATGCATCAAAATACCATCATCAGCAGCAACAGTTGGCAGATGGGACTTGGATCCATGTATACAAGATCCTGACTATCAGACCTAAGTCTGTTCAGGATAAGGCCATCTTCGAAATCCAGTTGACGTTATTGCACGGAGACAAGATTAACATCATTTATGGACTCATCCAGCAGAAAGATAAATTGGTGTCCAAAAAATTTCAGTAAACAACCATCAGACAGGGGATGAAGAAGCATTAAAAGGGGCTACAACCTTAGGGGGATTCAGTTTTTTTGATCAGCTGGTGGTGGTCATCATACAGTTTTGTGGCAGCCAATTTTTATCGACCAAAAGGGAGTTTGTTAAATTAATTTTTTTTTTTTTAAATAAAAAGTTTGTTAATTAAAAATATTTTTATTTTTTTTTTACTGGAGTTAAGCAGATAATTTGTGGTAAGTGTTATTGTAACTAATTTGAAAAGGGCGCCAGTTCAGTAGCGGGTCAATTAGCAGCCTCAGTAGAGGCAAGTGGAAGTGTGCTTTAATGCACCGCCGCTCTTCAATTAATTACGTGCTACTGATCTAATTCTAACACACTAACAAATCCCTCATATAGGGAAGTACATGTTGTCAATTTTTCCATTCATGCTGGACAATTGATTCCGTTTTTTTTGCTCACCATAGATGGGTCCAACCATAAGTCTCACTATTTTCCTATTTGTGATCTCTATGATCACCTCTTTCTGCTCTCTACAAAATGCGGTATAACAAGGTCCATAAAACCTCCCATCAAAACCCACGACAAAACAAAAAAAAATTACCTCTACCGGCTTGAAGCTGCAGGTAAATGCTGCGATGGGTCAAGGTTTATGGACAATATCTATAATGAGTCGAGGTAACACTCGATTTCATTACAAGTTCCTTCTTAATAGGCCATATCGTGCATTTTAGAATCCCTTTTCTGACGTGCATGCTGAATTTTATCAAAATCGGATAGGAAATGGCCTAGTTCCTTTCTAATTGGTCATATTTTAGAAATTTATCTTAAAACCATTTTAGAACCCCATTTCGATCGTACATGCTGAATTTCATCAAAATTTGTTAAGATACATAGAAATAAAGTTTTGCTCTATACGTTGCCCCTTCATTTCTCGCACTTAGGCTTTTCTCTTATTTCCCCTTTCATGTAACCATTTCCCTTTAAGTGTAACCAAAAATTTCAAACAGGTACGTAGCTAAGTTTCACCTGAAAAAGTGGGCGAATTACGATACAAATTTAAGACGTATGTATGTATGCATTTTATTATACATTATACTATTTTACTTGTTTTCTGTACTAAAATTGTTTAAGCAAGCATTCAATGTACTAAATCCTTTCACTTTGATTTCCGTTACAATTATTTCGGCATTTCAAAAATTTCAAACAGATACGTCGCTAAAGAAGTTTCACTTCAAAATAAAATTTACTCTCTTTGGAAAATACCAATCCTTGTTGGTCGTCTCTGATGCGGAAGAAAAGTTTGCTTCTAAGATTATTTTATTTTTTTTTTAAATGGTGGGTGTATGTAGAAGAATGCCGCTACCTGATGCATATCCAGTGGGTCGGCATTAGGCCACTGGATTATGTACGCATTGAGGAACTTAAATCTTTTTAGGATGATAGCATCGCATGTGAAGAGTAGGTGTTCCGATGTCTCCTTACCGCAGTTACTTATATTGTGCAACTTAATCCCTTAAATTGTACTTATATTGTGCCTTGAGCGACAGCGAATTGCTGTCCTCGGCCTGTCCGCAGCCGTGTCGTAGACTAGCTTACCTGTATTGGCTGCAAAACCTTTAATCTTCCTCTTGTTGGTCCAAGGTTCTTGTATGAATGCTATATCCGAGTCCTTAATCATAAAAAGACGGTTTAAGTTGTTTGTAGCCGTCTTCGATCGATGCAGATTAATTTGAACGAATCTCAGTTTCGCTACTGTCGCAGGTTTGGTGTGTATCACCATGATGTGTTTTTTTATTTTTTATTATTATGTCTTAGGCTGCGGAGAGCCCGGGTTGCTTGGTAACTGTTGCTGTGCCACCCTTCCTCTAGGGGTCAGCCCATGGCTCTTCCCGCTCTTTCCTCGGCTCGGTTTAGCCGGTCTCCCTGTACCGGAGGTGCCAGGTCTCCTGGCTTCCCTCGTCCCAGTAACCTCATCACCGCGGCCTGCGTTCTCAGCCAAAACCGCCCTTGAAGTACCGGGCAGATTCGTCTCCGCCACTCTCCCCTTCACTGTATCGACCGCCCCCTGCTTTGGGCGGAAGTGTACAGAGCCAAACATCCAATTGACTCTGTAGTTGGAGCCCTTCAGTATCTCCGCCGTTTTGTCTGAAACGGACATTGTGAGTTGAATGAGGTCGCCTTCTCGCTCCTTCCTCGCAATAATACTACAGTCTGCGTCTCTAAGGTCCTTATTCTGGATCGCCAGTCGACGCAGTATCTTGTTGTTTGCCTCCTTACCCCATCGTGGCAGGTAAACAAACATAATCCTTGGGCGAGACAACTGCTCCTCCCCGACTGCCTTAAGGGATCCCCCATCCCATGGCTTAAGTGAGGGCACTGTGGCCCTAAGCCACTCTGCCGTTTCTTCATCGGCACAGTTGACCATGAGACAACCGTTTCTGGTGCGACATCCCAGGAAATTAGGGCTGATACCATCTAACGGCAGCTCTTCCACTGTCTCCTGCCAGAATCTGGGCAATACCCAGTTTTGTTTCTGGGTAGCCTTGGTTGGTCATCTCCAACCTGATAGCCTTCACTGCGGCACTATACGTTGTGGCCGTGTCGGCCCTATTCTCGGGGCAACTCTCCTTATTATCGCCCTCCGTTGCAGCTTTTGGGGCGGCTTCCAATGCCTTCGGTGAAGGACTGGGAACTTTCCCTCTTTTTGCCGCGATGGCTTTGGGTGTAGAGTCGTCATCCGACCTATTTCTCTTGTAAGTTGAGACAATTCTGTCCCTGATCTTTTCCTTACATTGCTGCAAGGCAGCGTCGTGGGGGACGCCTGACCGAATTATATGGGATAGACGTCTCCTCGCGGCCCTACTGAGGCGCTCCTCTTTGATGCTCCCTCGAGCTCCAATTCCTCGAGGTCCTTATTTATTTCAGGCGTTGTCGACGTGGATTGGGCATCCATTTTAGGCAATAGAGTGCCATGTAAAGGAGAGCCCACCACTACGTCCGTACTAGAGTTATCCATTAATTTTACGATCTCAGAAGCAGGGCCTGAATGGTCCTTGTCATTTTCTGAGACTGGTGCATTTGAAGGAGCACCGCCCTTATTACTTTTGTTTTTAATTGAATCCATACGTTGTCGATTTGTTTGAGGAATGGAAGGTCCACCACGGCAGCGCCTCTTGCCGTGGTAAGGCTGGTTGAAACTGGAGGTCGCCTAGTATCCGGAGTTCCGTGCTAGCGACCAACTAACCCTTCATCATACATCTCTCGGCGCACGTGTCTCATCTTAGATTTGGGTGTTTTTTTCTAGGTTTATACCATCCTTTAGCGTCGTACTTTAGCCTGTTGTTCGGTAAACGAGCCAACAGTTACCGGAGGTCACCACGAGGAGGTAGTACGTACACTTGCGAATCACGCTCAGGTTACCCCTCACGCAGATCGTAGTCCACAGACAGGACTGCGTAAAACATGACCAGAACAGCCTGCTGTAGCCCACCCTAAAGGAAGGTCACGGAGCCGGTATTACTACACAGCTTTATACCCCCCTTCCAGAAGGCGCCGGACCTCCCCTCTCATAATCCGCAAGATTATTTTATTTAGCTTTGGAAAAAATCTAAGCCTTATTTTGTCGTTTTCTTATTTCTATTTAAAATTTTGAAATTCGGCTATCATAGAAGATTTGACTTTATTTAATAAAGAAATCACTCTACTCTAATGTACCAATACAACGATTCAGTATTTTATTAACTTCAAAAAACCCACGCTGAAAATCAATTAGTCGAAATTCTATACATTTTTAATTTGAATAACACAAAATTCCACGAAATAACTTTGAAACATCTAACAATACCTAATAGTGGGTTAGAAAGAGCAAGTTGGCTTAAACTTTTAAATTTCTAATTTTTTTAAATGAAATAAAGAATTAAAATTTCGCTAAATTACACAAACACTTTTTGTTTTAAAATTACCGATATGTATATTCAAAATTATTATTCGAAAACATTCCGTTCGAAAATTTCGGACTTGAACAATTTAAGGAATTAAGAATTCGTGTTTTTATTCGAACAGATACGCTTCACTTTAAAGTACTGAATATTACTAAAAATAGTTTATTCAATGTTTAAAGAACTCAATAAATAAAATAAAGGAATTTGGGCTTTGGAGAATTAGGTTTTGCTGTTTCGTAACCAAATCCCGAAATTTTTTAATTGTTAGTTTCCCTTCCCATGTGCCAGGTTCAATTATTTTCAAAAATCTACTGTAATTTTCCTAATTCAATAATTCCTAATTTATATTATTTTTTAAAATCACAAAACTAATTTTAAATTTTTAAATTTCCTAATCTAAATTGGGGTAATTCGCTTTACTCAATCCTGATTTTTAGTGAAACTCTTGGAAGGGCAACAAATTTTTGTGTTTTAATACTTTGTTCCGTGAAATTGACACCATTGGTACATTTTGTTCGTGTATAGTTGATGCGTGGAAACGACCTATTAATAAGCAACTAATGTTTAAGAACTTTTTGTTTTCATTTAGGTTAGCTGTGCCTGAATCAAAATAAATCCAAGTTTTCATAGCATGCTTCGGCAAAATTAGTAAAATTATAACTTCTCGTTATAATTTCAATACTTTCAATACTGCGGAATAGTTCGACTAAAGCAATATATTAAAACAAAATAAAATAATTCCAATTCAACTTTTATCTTTACAATTCGCTACATTAGAATGACCAGATTCTAAGTAAACATTGTGTGACGATGACACCTAGTGTGTGATAGAATAAGTAAAATTAATAGCTCATTGTTAAACTGTACTAAAATGGAATTTTCCATGATAAAATTGTTCTACTCTATTCTAACTGAAAAAGTCGTGAATTTTCGAGAAGCTTGGTTTGTGTATATAAAAAGGCGAACAAGATCGAATTAGATTATTAGTATTTGGAACGCGATAGAGTAAACTTGTAAGATTATTAGTATTTGGAACGCGATAGAGTAAACTTGTAAGATTATTTGTAATATTTGGTAAGCGATAGAGTAAAGATTAAAAAGGAATTAAAAAGTGAATTAAAAAGTGTTTTTGTGGAAATAAAAATTATAAGTGAACAGTAAAATTTAAGAATAATTTATATAAAGTAAATTTGTGAATTTTTATTGACAAACTATGTTGTAATAAAGTTTGTGAAATAAATAAATTCGTTCGAGATAAATTAAATTGATTTTGTATTATTCACAATCTAGTGATACGAACCTTATTTGACAAGGCAAAAACGTAACAATTGCATAGTGTGACGGTGACACCTAGTATGTAATAGAAGAAGTTAAATGAATAGCTCAATGTTTAACTGTACTAAAATTGAATTTTCCATGATAAAATTGTTCTACACTATTCTAACTAGAAAAATCATGAGCTTTCTAGAAGTTTGGTTTGTGTATATAAAAAATTGAGGTGTGGCCAACACACGACTTTCTTTTACGAACAGAGAATTTTGAGAAATTTTATTTTTTTCTTAATTTTTTTTTTTAATTTTTAAATTTTTTAATTTTTTTTTTAATTTTTAATTTTTTATTTTTATTTGTTATTAATTTTTGGAAACATTTTGCACTTAGCAGTTTTTTGTAAACCTTATATTTTTTAAGATATTTGCAAAATAAATTTTTTGGACCAAGGGAGTGGCCACTTCCGGTTAGCCAATTTCGAGTAAAATTCACTGGGACCTCCCAATTTATCCAAAAAGCTTAAATCTGAAGTTTCAGTTCGATTGGTTAAACCATCTGGGCTGTAGAGAGGACACAGACAGACTGATAGACTGACAGACAGACAGACAGACACCATTTCGAAACCCACTTTTTCGGACTCAGGGGAACTCAAAACAAATAAATCTCTAAAAATCTCAAGGTCCAAAAGTTTCATGATTACTATACTTTATTTTACTAGAGTAAAAGAAAGTAAAAGGCGAACGAAGTCGAATTGGATTAGTAATATTTGGTAAGCGATAGAGTAAAGATTAAAAAGGAATTAAAAAGGAATTAAAAAGTGAATTAAAAAGTGTTTTTGTGCGAAATAAAAAGTAAAAGTGGTCAGTAAAATTTGAGAATAATTTATATAAAGTGATTTTGTGAATTTTGATTGATAAACTGTGTTGTAATAAATTTTGTGAAATAAATAAATTCGTTGGAGATAAACTAAATTGATTTTGTATTATTCACAATCTAGTGATACGAACCTTAGTGATAGGAAACAGCAAAACCTAATTCTCCAAATCCCAAATTCCTTTATTTTATTTATTGAGTTCTTTAAACATTAAATAAACTATTGTTAGTAATATTCAGTGCTTTAAAGTGAACCGTATCTGTTAGAATAAAAACACGAATTCTTAATTCCTTAAATTGTTTAAGTCCAAAAGTTTCATGATTACTATACTTTATTTTACTAGAGTAAAAGAAAGTAAAAGGCGAACGAAGTCGAATTGGATTAGTAATATTTGGTAAGCGATAGAGTAAAGATTAAAAAGGAATTAAAAAGGAATTAAAAAGTGAATTAAAAAGTGTTTTTGTGCGAAATAAAAAGTAAAAGTGGTCAGTAAAATTTGAGAATAATTTATATAAAGTGATTTTGTGAATTTTGATTGATAAACATTATATTGTTGTAATAAATTTTGTGAAATAAATAAATTCGTTGGAGATAAACTAAATTGATTTTGTATTATTCACAATCTAGTGATACGAACCTTGAGTGACAAGGCAAAAACGTAACAATTGGTGACAGCGGTGGTATTGTGAATAATTAGATTAAAAAAGTATATATTTAAAAAAACGTACAGGTTGATAAATTAACCAAACCCTTCCTTAATTCATATTTGCACTTCGGCTTTAGCAATAGTATACTATCAATAAAAAATAAAAATTCAATAAAATTTTTTTCCAGCTATATATTCCATTACAACTGAAAAGCTACTTTATAAAATTCTGCATCTTATGGAGGCATACATTTTAGCATTTGCTTTATATCGTTTAACTTTAGCGTAGATAAGATTGGTTTAGTCATTACAGTCTTAGATTTGCTTGTAACAAAAACGGATTCTTCTTCTTCATTTTGTCTCGTACTTTGGTCTCGTTCAGGTAATCTTATATTCGCAGTTTGGTACTCGATGTCTGCATGAGAAAACTTATAGTGTATTTCCGGAAAACATTGAATAAATTTTAAAGTGCTAACTTTAATAAATAGCACTACTTTGTAATTAAATAATTTTGAAGTTGCTTGGTAATCCTTAAAAGCCGTCCTTTTCATTTGGATGATCTTGAAGGGTTGCTTACGATTAACCATCTTCAATTAACGAATTAGGCCTATTAGAGAGTATATTTCAGTTTTTCTCATATCTTTTTCGATAAGTGAATGAACAAGATCAATTTCTTGGATACAAGAATATCCCGGTATCGAGAATTACATAAAAAAAATTTCCATTTCCGGATTATTCTTTAAGAATTCCATAATAGAATAAGACATGTGAGACTTTCGGTTTTGAGGGATGCTTGAATCGCTCCATAATATTATATTCGTCAACACATTTTCACAAACCACATATTCCAATATTTTGTTCAACAGCTCTACCAGACAATGATTCATTCCATATTTCACAGTAAACTTGATTAGTTAATGAAAGTTTTGCTGTGAGATTATATAGATTTAGCTTACGCCTGTAGAAAAATGAGCTTATTTTAGCCCTAGGACACGTTACCACATTTTGTAGATAGAAGCTCACCACTTTTGTCCGCTTCTCTTTCTTTTCGCGTGTTTTCCTTGTTTGAGATATGCGTATCGTATTCATTTTTTTGGCTCTCGGTAATCGACAAGTTATGTTTAACACTGTTATTAAACGCTTCACATAAATCGCATCGATCACTTTTGGGAACGTGAAATCCAATGTTAAACCCTGTATTAAACACTCGACGATATGCTGATTCTTTAGCAGGTTGTATATTTTCTACTTTTTTTCATACATTTTAGAAATATTTAAACAAGATTCTAAATATTTTCGCTGCGTCGTTTGCCTGCAATAGTGGGACTCCACGACCGGAAATGACCGTTTATATGTTCTACGATCTTCTAATAGCAATAGCTAATAAACGGCTACTTCCACTAGATTTACCTCGCCCATCTGGTTTAGCAGTACATGCTTCTGTCTTGTGAAGGTGCGCATGGTAAACCATATTTTGCGAAATATGTAACGTTTTAAAAAAAAACTTCTTACACACGTGAAAAATTTCTCCTGGATGGACCCGCTTCATTTTTTAGTGTTTTTCTGGCACACAAGACTCTCTCGGTCTGTTAAAGCAAAAATTGTTTTTTCTCGTTTTGTGCTAAAGTGTAAAATGACGCAAATATAACACTTCTCTCATTTTTGCTGACCATCGAAGTGCATTTAAGTCGACACATCTTAGAGCAACTAGGAACTTCTTTGACTTTTCTGGCAGACACCAATTTTCCTCTTCTACTAGCATACTCTTTCCCGCTTTGATATGTTGGTACGTTTCGTTCGTAGTTTGGGATACTTAATATGGATTTCTCTTCGCACAAATAAACATTAAACTTATTCTTTAATTTATTTTATAATTATTTATTTATTTAATCAAAAATCATTACAGCTCGACAATTATTTGGCAACTGATTTTTAGTTGCAGATTTATATTTTTCCAAATATAAAAATATATAATATAAAAATGTATATCTAATATATAACGATGCATTTGTATAATATGCACTTTACAATACTATACACACAAACCAATTATTTTATTTAAATACATTACAATGAGAAACATTATGTACTAGCTAATTACTATAAAATATGTCTATGTAAATATAATTTGGTATATAACACGATGTATAAGAAATATATAGACATGAAAAATAAAATATATTCGTTCGAATTAGATTATGTTTTGTGTTACAGTACCGATCAAAACAATACGACCATCGATCGCTACATCACTCCCTCTCCAGCGAAGCGCTTTCAACTTTATTTAAATTGTCTGGAAGGAAACTTTACGCGAGCGTGATTCATTCATGCTAACAGAGTATTCCGATGTATATGCTGGCTTAAGCCTGTCAATTGAAATGAATGTATTTTTCCCTTTGACATCCACCACAAAATGTTTTCGAAAACGCTTTACGACTTTATACGGTTCATCGTAAGGTGGATTTAAACCCGTTCTAATTTTATCAACCCTCACGAACACGTATTCATTTGACTGAAGATCATCTAGAACATAAACTGTTTGTTTAGATTGTCGTGGTTGAGAAAACTTAACTTTTTGTATTTGTTCTCGCAGAATACTGACAAAATTGTTTGGATCAGGAGTTGGTTCGATGTTTGATGAAAAGAATTCTCCTGGAATTTATAAAGTTTCGCCATACACAAGTTCTGCGGGTGAATGTTTGATATCTTCTTTGAGAGTAACTCGAATACCTAGTAATACCCAAGAAATTTCGTCATACCAGTTTACGGTATTTCCACGAGCCATGAGGGAGGATTTAAGAATTCTGTGAAATCGCTCTACCATTCCGTTCGATTGCGGATGGTAGGCTGTTGTGCGGATACGATGACATCCAAGAAAGCAGGTTAGTTCGGGGAACAGTTTCGATTCAAACTGAGAACCTTGATCCATGGTTATCTCTAATGGAATACCAAACCTCGGTATGTACTGAGAAACGAACGTTTTAGCTGCAGAACGAGCAGACATGTCTGGTATTGGATAGGCTTCGGGCCATCTAGTATATCGGTCAACAATGGTAAAAATATATGAACATCCATTTGATGTTGGAAGAGGCCCAACCAAATCCAAATGGATGTGTGAAAATCTTGCTTGAGGAATACTAAATGTACCATGGGCAGACTTTGTATGACGGTTAACTTTACTTCGTTGGCAAGCTATACAAGATTTCGTCCATTCAGTACAATCTTTATTTAAGTTTGGCCAAAAATACCTGGATGCTACCAATTTTCGTGATGCCCGTATCCCTGGGTGAAATAATTTGTGTAACTGCTCAAAAACACTTCTTCTCACAGATGATGGAACAAATGGACGTTTCTTTCCAGTTGATGTATCACACCATAAACGTTCTTTGGTAAACGGCAAATCGGTCAATTCTAATTTGAATTTTGAATTCGGCTTCCTGTGTTGAGAGGAAACAAGAATTTTTAGTTCATCATCCGACACCTGTAAATTAAGAATAGCTTGAGCAATAGAATCCATAGCATCGATATTGACAGTAGATATACTTGGGCTACCTAGTCGAGACAGACAATCTGCGATCACATTATTTTTCCCACTAATATGTCTTATATCGCTGGTGAATTGAGCGATATAATCTAAGTGTCTAGATTGACGCGGACTACGTTCTGTTTTAGAGGTAATTGCGCTTGTCAGTGATCTGTGATCTGTACATATCGTGAATTCTCTTCCTTCGATGTAATATCTAAAATGCTTAAGGGCTAGATAGATACCAAGTAATTCTCTGTCAAATGTGGAATACTTAATTTCAGTTGGAGAGAGCTTTTCGAATAGCACGCCAAGGGTTCCCATTGACCGTTATAATACTGTTCGAGTACCGCGCCAATTGCCCAATTAGACGCATCAGTGGTAATATTAAGAGAGGCGTCATCTTTTGAATGAGCCAATAATGTACAGGAGGCTAGCGCGTCTTTACACTTTTTAAACCACTCTTCACAATCTTCTAGCCATGTAAATGTATTTTTCTTTGATTTAATTTTTATCATAGAAGCTAGGTAATGGTGCCAACAGATGAGCGCTATCCTGAATAAATCGACTGTAATAGTTGATCATTCCAATAAATTGTTGTAACTGCTTAATAGAAGATGGTGACGGATAATTAGAGATTAATTCAACTCTAGATTGTAATGGAGAAATTCCTTGCTTTGAAATTGTATGTCCCACCAAAATCCCCATTTACTATATTTCATGTATTTTATCAATTGCTTAACGAAATCGTTCAGTTTATGAACGCTTGCCTATATACTGTAGGCTTTGCATTCATTACATTTTTACACATAAATGTAAAGAAAATGACGCTTTTCATACAGTAGAAACGAAGCAAAAAAATAGTACATTGTGTCATTAGGATTAAAAGTGATACTTTGTTTGACGAGCAATTATATTTGCATGCGAGGCGAAGCGCAGCGTAGCCGAGCAAAAGCAAATATTTGCGAGTCAAACAAAGTCACTTTTAATCCGAATAACACATACTATTTTTTCTTCAACGAAGAAATGCTTATTATAAACTAATTATACAAGTAAGTACAAATTATGTAATTAAAATTTCAAAATTGAAAGTAATTTTGTTGAAATATTTTGTGAAACTAAGGAGATCATGACTTTTGTTTGGTTTGACTATTGTAAGTGTCAAACTGCCAAGCTATAATTATAATATTTTTCTTGCGAACAAAATGTTTGAATCAGAAGATTTATCAAATTTACCTCCGGATGTGGTTCAAACAGCAAAGGAAATTGTATTAAACCTATTGCCATCAAAATCACGTAAGATTTACGAGTGCGCATATAACCGATTTTTGAAGTGGTGTACTGAAAAAAATGTGCAATCTGGATTATATTCAGAAAGCGTTCTATTGGCATACTTTGCCAATTTGTCTACGAAGATGAAAAGTTCGACTCTTTGGGCGCAATATTCTATGGTTAAGGCCACATTAAATTATAAAAATGGCGTAAACATCGAAAAATATTCCAAATTGCGAGCATTTTTAAAAAAACAGAATGTTGGTTACACAGCAAAAAAATCGAGGGTACTCGATAAAGCACAAATCGACTTGTTTTTAAATTTTGCTCCCGATAAAACATATTTAATGATGAAGGTAAGCTTTAAAACTTAAAGATAATATTTATACTTATATTTTGGTATTTTTCTAGCAGGTTGTTTTAATACTGGGAGTAGCGGGTGCATGTCGTTGCGACGAACTAGTAAATTTAAAGATAGATGACATTGAAGACGTTCAATCAGCTTTGTTGGTAAAAATTCCCAACTCCAAAACAAACAAATCGCGCCTCTTTACTGTTTTGGGAGAAAATTATTTGGGGATTTGCAGAAAGTACTTTGCTCTTCGCCCAGAAAATTTCGAGGAACGACGTCTTTTTATAAAATACCAGGGTGGAGTATGTCATCGGGTAGTAGTTGGTATTCACAAAATTAGTAGCGTTGCAAAAGAGGTGGCATTGCATTTAAATTTAAAAAATGCAAGTGAATATACCGGTCATTGCTTGCGTCGAACTTCAGCTACACTCCTTGTAGATTCTTGCGGTGACCTCACTTGCCTTAAAAGGCATGGTGGTTGGAAATCTAATACTGTAGCTGAGGGATACTTAGAAGATTCCACAACAAATAAAACAAACACTGCTATAAAAATATTACGGCCCGATGAACTTAGTACCAGCTACAGTACTAGTACCAGCTACAGTACTACTCATGAAAATATAACCGCTCATGATACTGTAGAAAATGAGGATACCTTTGCTGCAGAAATATTACCCCCCGAAGATCCCAGTACCAGTCCAATTACCAATATTGTTGGCAATATGGTTACAAATGATAATAATGTTGACAAATCCGGTTTGCTTAATTTTTATCAAAGTTGTTCAAATTGTACTTTTAACATTAATATCCAGAACAAATAATTTTTTTAAATGAGTATGTAAATTGAGTTTTTTGTGTTAATGAATAAAAAAAGTTTTTCCGAAATAAAAAAAATAAAAAATACTTTCATATATACATTATACATATTATTGTGTCTTCACTATAATATTTTTCTCCTATAGTATTAAAAATACCTACTTTTACACCAAGGATTAAAAGTGTAGCTTAGCAACACACACATTTTATAAAATAGTAAGAAAAAGGCCAACTTTAATACCAAAAAACAGTATTAAAACAAGAGGCTTTTAAGACGTTGGGAGAAAAAATGAATTTTCTCTTCGGTTACTCGTAACATTATTGAATATTTTTTGCGTGAACTTTCTGAACAGTTTTTGCGTAAAATTTTCGCTAAATGTGTAATACTCAATATATATATTACAGCGAAATCCCAATAAATCGAACCTACAGGAAAAGGTGAAATTAATTGGAATTCCGCTGTAATGAATTTGTGAAAAAGTACTTTACTTCCTGAAAACTCATTTGGTTAGCCATAGTGCATTTCCAAATAATAAAATTTACATTTTAACCAATAAAAATTCGTTGCGAATCTTCTTTACACTAAAAATTTCGTTGAAACTAATTAGTGTTCGTTATATTATATCAATAGGTTTCAGTGTATTAATTTTTAAATTTAAAGGCAAATTCGACGAACATGATCCAAATTTAAATAAAATTCGATTCATTGTTTTTCTTGCTTTTTAACCGCAAGAACGCGTTTTATTTCAAGCCCATCAAGCCTAGGTGTAATATACCAATGTGAGCTGCAGTCGAAATATTTCAAGAACTTTTAAAATTTCCTAATTTTTGGGACTCTTGAATAAAATGCCTAGGCGTTGTTTATGGGGTAAGAGTGTAGCTAGATGGAGCATATAGTATACCCAAGCTTTTGTAAAATTGTTTGAATATACTTCAAGAAAATTAAGGTTCACTGGTAGTGTTTTGCTTGTAGCTTTTGATATTTCGAAAACAGAGGATTATAAAACTAAAAAATTTGTAATATGCTGTATTCTATCCATGATTTCTTTCTTGTGGCCCTAAAAATTTATAATTTGCATTCTTTTTTTTTTAGCTTGTTGGTTTATTGCTTCTTGGGTACCGACAGTGGACTTCACAGAAAAACTTAATTTTAGGTTTTAATAGTCTCATAAAGTTGATAATTATCTAAGTTAGTCTAAATTTTTTACTAGATTTAGTAGGTAGCCTTAATTCTAATGCTAAATTCGATATATAATGTTCGTGAAAAATTGCAGCGATAATTAAGTGAGAATTAAGTTGACCGCGATATTTCATTTTCGAGAAGTAGTAACGCGTATATCAGCAGTAAATTATAAAACTATCGACATAATGGGTGTATCCAGCACGAAATCTGGATTGATATTTTTATGAATCAAGCTGAATAAAATATAAAGCAATTTTAAAACTTTAACTAGCCCCTAAAAATGTGTGGATAATAATAACTAACTAAGAACTACACAACTGAAATTTTCTGTGCGCTCTGCTGGGTTTCCGACCTGTACAAAACTGCCATCTTTCCTTCATAGCGTTTAAATGATGGTCACAGCCTACGAACTTGGTAGCCGATCGATAAAATCGTACATCTTAGGTGAACCGAACTCTTTCTTTTGTAATGAAATCCGAGTTCAATTTTGCGGTCTTATTAGCTAGTTTTTTGCGCAAGCGGAGCATACACAAGGAACTGAGAGAAGAAAATGATTTTGAGAGAAAAGATAAATGCGAATTTAAAACTTATAACCTGGAGGTTCAAATCGACTATTACCGCATCTTTATTAAGAACATCTAAACGGTACCTTTTAGTGAACGTTTTATAGGTAGAGCCTAACTCCACGTACTTGGTAAAAAACTCTTTGATTTCTATGGAATGTAAAAGACCTAAGATGTTTGGTTTTTTTCCCATAATCTGGTTTACTTGTATATCTGTTGCTTTCCGAAAGAAATTCTACCTTGGTGAAATTGTGATGACACCCCTCAACTAACAAGGGTTGGTGAAGAACGGTTTGATCACAATTGAGCTGCTTGCAAAGAGAGAAGGATTTTTAAATATAATTTTTTTGCATCGAGCAAATACTTCATTTTTTGAGAGGCAACTCATTAAATCAGTCCAGTATTGTTGTGCGTTGTTATGATGCAGCCTCCTTTAAGCATAATTTCTCTAGGTTTGGGTTTATTGCCATCTTAACATTATAGCACTCTCACTTATTCCTTACTGATTCATCGGTCCACTGTTGAACCAATTTATTCGCACTAGTGACGGATTTGAAGTATATAACATATTTGGCACTCTTCAAGAAGCTTACCCCAGGTATTACGGTTATTCCATTTGATGGGCTTAAACACACATGTCGTTCCAGCAAATATTCTATTTATTGATTTCTGATCTACACGGCATGAATTTTTTAAATAGTCTTTGACGAATGAAGAACTATAAATATCGTCCAAGCGTAAGTATTCCTTCATTTTGACCTGTGTGTCATTTTAGAGCAGTGAAGCCTTCCTTATCTTTACTGTCACTTACCAACTAGCTAAACAAATTATTACTAATTTGCATACGAAAAATAAAATATTTACTACTGAATTTGAAACCGAACGAGCCTGGTTCCTATTTTGAAACATTTTCCATTTTCCAGTCAATATTCAGGCACTTAATGAATCTGATAATACTGCCGGCCGGTACGTGATACATACTATCTCGGCTTTTTGCTCTTCCTCCTAGATGTTTACTGCAGCATGTAGTTCTTCTAGAAAGACGGTAGCATTGGTACCCAAGGACTTCGAGCGGGCTGTCCCACTCCCGTATATTTCTTCCCCTGCCCCGTCTTCCGTTTTGATTTTATTCTTACGAGTTGCTGGGAATGGAAAGTCGCCTGTAGGTCCACCGGCTTTACTACAGGAAGGTTAAATAAAACTGGAGGGTGCCTGGTATTCAGTGTCCGCATACTTTGGACTGATTACCCTATCAGCCATTCATCCATCGGCATATGCTGTTCCACCTTAGATTAGGATTTTTTGTCAGCCGTACTTTAGCCTATGCCAAATGGAGAAGAATGTGCAAAATGGGGTCTGTTACCAGTGGTTGCCATGAGGAGGCAGCACGTACACTTGCAAATTGTGACCAGGTTACCCCTTAAACAATTGTATCCATCACGCAGCTGCCTAATACTTGAACAGAACAGCTCACGGGATGCGCACCCTAATGGAAGGTTACGGAGCTGGTAGAATAATCTACCCAACTTTGGTTCCCCCCTTCAATAGACGCCAAACCACCCCAGTACTATCACTAAATGTTTCATAATGGAAACCAGGCTTTAAAAGGACGAATATAGCTAATTATTTATATGTATAATATTGTAATATGGAAAAGTGAAACAATACAGTGAATCAGCAAGAATCATGTTCTAAAGGAAAAATAAAATTCGGAATTAATAAAATTGCATTGTTTGGTAAAAAGCTCTTGTAACATTTTATAATCAATGCCTTTAAAATTGTGTCCCCTGCATCAAAAATAATCTTGCAAGAACTCTCGCTCGTTGTTCACTTGTTGATATAATACAGTCTACCACGCCCTTAATATATTTTTTGACTTCTAAGCATTAAAAATAATTTATAACAAAATAAAAAAGCTAAAAACCACTGACTGAATTTCCTTTATAAAAGAAAATACTACATTATATTGTTAAAAAAAAAAAAAAGAACAAAGTAGAAAAGGTAGATTTTGTGTAAATTAAATTAAACCTCTTATTATTTTTCTTCGCCGTAATTTTTTTTTTTTTTTTTTTTTTCGTCTTCCACCGAGAAAGTTATGATTATGAATGAGTTATGTTGAGGTATACGATTAACGCGGTACGAGAAAAGTAGAAGCAAAAAAGAAAAAAAAATTATATTAATCTTAATTGAGGAAAATTAAAATTATTTTCATTTGACTGCGTTTTTTCGTCGTCTCCTCCTCATCAATCTCTCCCTCACCCATGATGATGTACCTATATAATAATTTGTTGGTTTTATTTATGTTTTGTGTTGATTTTGTTTTGAACCCTTTAAGAGCTGGATATATTTTCCTTCTGTTACGAATTTATTAAATTAAACGGTTTGATGATTTTGGTGCGGTTTTTGTTTTTACTTTTAATTTGTGGTGGCTACGATAGTTAGTGTACATAATACCTATGTACGTAGGTAACTAATTACTATGTCTGCGGATCCAAATGAACGGATTAATTTTCAGTTTTTTGTTTAATTTAATTAATATCATCGTCTATTTGCTAAATTATTTGTATTTTATTTTTTGGTAACTACACTAATTATCATTGCGCGCGCTATACTGCCACAACAAGAAGTATTATATTGTTAATCCAAACAATTTTCTTATATATTTAAGTATACTGTACAAAAATAGTAGAATAGAAAGTAACATCGTTAATTTAATTCTTTTTATTTTATTTTTGTCTGTATGGGTGTGTGTGTGTGTGTGTATGTTTATATTCCGGTTCCTTGTAATTTGTATATAGGTACGTACATTTAAAGCATTTTTGTATGATAAACTTTGTCATAAATTTATTGCAATGTTACATATAAAAAGTCTTCAGTTTTTCTTTCTACTTTTTCCTGAGTTAGAAAATTAAATAAATTATGTAATTTTTTTTTTATTTTATTTTATTATATAGCATTCCTTATTTTCTCATTATTTATTTTAATTCTTTTCATTTATATAATATTATGTACGTATATGTACGGAGCTACACCATTGCAAAAGAATCCTGTATAGTGAATTAAAATGAAAAATTGTAGGAAAAATTAACAAAAATTATTGTTGCAAATATTTTTGTTGCTTTTGTCTGCTGTAAAAGAAATAAATAATTTAAGTTATTTATCTATGGAATTTAATAATTTTGTGTGGTTTTTAATATTAAAGTGACATTTGAATTGTACTGTACAAGTTTCAAAATTATACAATACACATTGTAATATTTTCCCAATCGACTTGTATTCAATGCTAATGGTGAAGATAATTCTTCTTCTTCTTCGAATTAAACTGAATTTAATTTTTTTGTGTTTGTGGTGTTTAATGGTAGAGAATTATGCCTGCTATTTTGACCTGGTTCATTTGCCATAATATTATCAATGAAATCCTATAAACCCGTCAACCCGGTTAATAAGTCTGCAGAAAACAATGGTTGGTTGAACATTTTAGATTCATTTCAATAATGCCTCTAACTCGAATATCTAAATTCGATAATCGAAATTTGTTGTTTTCGGCCTGTTGAATTTTTTTTATTTTTGACATTACGTTATTTTACTTAACATTGCATTCCATATTGAAAACTTCCTAAGCTTTAGTATGGGAACATTCTTGAAGCATGACCCTAACTTCATATAAGCTGAAAAATAGCTTTCCGCGTCGGAGCAGTCACTTAAGGTTACAGCACTTTTAATAAGTTTAATGTTTTTTATTTATAATTTATTATTTTGTCTTCTTCCTAACGACCCTCACTTAACGACTAACTAAGAAATATTGTTACGTGTTTGCCTTGTCAATCAAGGTTCGAATCACTGGATTGTGAATAAAAACAAAACATTTCAATTTATTACCAACGAATTTATTTATGTCACACAAAAATTATTACAACACAATTAATTAACGATAATTCATAAAATCACTTTACTTTAGTATTCGCACAATTTTACTGATCACTTATAATTTTTATTTCGCACAAAAAACTTTTTAAAGCACTTTCCAATTCACTTTTTAATCCTTATACTTTCGCTAACCAGAAACTAATAATTCCACTTCGATATCATTCGCCCTTTTTATATACACAAATCAAACTTCTAGAAAGTTCTTGACATTTCCAGTAAGAATAGTGTAGAAACATTTAGAACAGTTTTATCATGGAAAATTCCATTTTAGTACAGTAAAACAGCTATCAATTTAACTTATTTTATTACAATCTAGGTGGCACCGCAACAATATTTTTATTGCTAGGTTTTTGCCTTGTCAAGCAAGGTGTGTATCACTGGATTGTGAATAAAACAAAATTAATTTAATTTATCAGCAATGAATTTATTTATTTCACACAAAAATTATTACAACACAATTTATTAACGATAATTCACAAAACCACTTTTTACAATTTTCACACAATTTTATTGTACACTTATAATTCTTAAATCACACTGCAACAATTTTTGAATCACTTTTTAATTCCGTTTTAATCTTTACACTATCGCTTACCAAATACTAATAATCCAATTCGATCTCGTTCGCCTGTTTATATACACAAACCACACTTCTAGAAAGTTCATGACTTTTCCAGTAAGAATAGTGTAGAAACATTTAGAACAATTTTACCATCGAAAAATTCCATTTTAGTACAGTAAAACATTGAGCTATTAATTTAACTTGTTCTATTACAATCTAGGTGTCATCGTCACATTATTTTATTGTTACGTTTTTGCCTTGTCAAATAAGGTTCGTATCACTGGATTGTGAATAATACAAAATCAATTTAATTTATCTCCAACGAATTTATTTATTTCACAAAATTTATTACAAGACAGTTTATCAATAAAAATTCACAGAATCACTTTATATAAATTATTCTTAAATTTTACTGTTCACTTATAATTTTTATTTCCACAAAAACACTTTTTAATTCACTTTTTGATTCCTTTTAAATTTTTTCTCTATCGCTTACCAAATATTACTAATCCAATTCGACTTCGTTCGCCTTTTTATATACACAAACCAAACTTCTAGAAAGCTCATGAATTTTCTAGTTAGAATAGTGTAGAACAATTTTATCATGGAAAATTCCATTTTAGTACAGTTTAACATTGAGCTATTAATTTTAACTTATTCTATTACACACTAGGTGTCACCGTCACATTATTCTTTTTGTGATGTTCAAACGGTACCGTATTTGGTAATGTCGTAATCATATTTTGTGATTTTAAGTTTTTTAATCTTGCAGGTTAATCTCCCAAGTAGCATTTTACAACTAGTTAGTTGTGTACAACCAATTGATGGTTATCACATTATTGTCACAACCAGGAATTGCTTGTGAAATGGTTGTCAAATTTAGCAAAAACTTTATTGAAAAATTATAGTTGTGAAGTTGTTGTCTCTTGTAATATCCACAGCTGAATGGTCACCACAACCAATTAGTTTGTCACATTAGTTCACACATACATGTCACAACTAAAAAAGTTACCAATTACGAAACGCCACACATTGGTTGACAAAATTGGTTCGCACACGCATGTCACAACTAAAAAAGTTACCAGTTACGAACCACCAACAATTGGTTCGCTGCGTTGGTTGGAACATACATGTCACAACTAATGTAATAACCAATATTGAACAATAATAAATGTTACATTAAATTAGTTGTGAAACAGTTCTAACAACTGGTTACAATCACTATTTAAGATAAGTTGTTAATGGAGTGCATAATAAGTTGTGAAATAAACACAAAACTCATTTTACGAACTAATTTAGCTGTCGTTTAAATTGTTAGTTGTACATTGGATGTGAAAACTGAGCTTGAGAACTACGAATAGCCATTTTGTTTACATGTCATTTGACAATTTAAGAAGTTACATTTTCACGAAATATCTTAAATTCAAAATGTTCAAGCCGAAAATTGAGATTTCCAAATGGAAAAAATATAAAAAAAGTGGTACATACAGACGGTTATTGATTAGGAATCGGTTAAATTTAAAAGTTTGCAATATAGACATTGTTCCTTGTGAAAATACGGTAGTTGAAAGTATTGTATCCCTGAGTAACCAGAACGTGCCTTCAGTTGAAAGTATTTTATCCCTAAGTAACCAGAACGTGCCTTCATTTCCATTTAAAAGCATAAACGATATCGAAATCACAAGTCAAGGAAATTTGGAAAATGAAGGTCATTATGAAGATTTTGAAAATTTTTGTGATGAAAGTGAAAATGAATTTGAAAAAATCAATAACGATACACATTTTCAAGAGGATTTAAGAACTTGGGCTACTACTTATAACATAAGGCATACAGCAATCAATTCTTTACTATAAATTATAAGGAAACGAACGACGGTAAATGTGCCTCGCGACGCAACAACATTATTAGATAGATTCACGATAATGTAGAAATGTCAAAATTCTAGTAGTGAAAATAGTTCTTCACTAGACTGTTTCACAACCCATTCACAAACAAACGTTGTTAGATTGGTTCTCAACAGAACTAATCAATATAGAAAGTTCGCTTCACAACCGATTCACAATTTATTTTCTCTAACCTAGTTCCAAACACAACCATTTCACAAAATTGTATTGTTCAACTTGATCTAGAACGGTTGCAGGCACAACTATACTATAATATGGCGTATACAATATTTTTATAGGGAGAATACGTTCCGCCATTTTGAAAAAAAACAAATCATAACCTACCCTACATACAGCAGTTCATTGATCTTTTAGTTCATATAAATTATTTTTTTTTAATAATTTTTCCTTAAATTATTTTTTTTGAAATGCAAATGACATCGGGCCAATCTTTATTTTACAACTAAAAATCCCTGTTTTACAGTAAAATTAACATTTCCCATGGTTTTTCACGTACATATATGTGCGATAAATAATGAAATTGAATTATATATAAAATCACATTAATATAAAATATTATTATTATTCATTATTATTATATGTTCATACTTTCATATAGTTATTCTTTTCAGTTGTGATAAAAGTATTGGTTCAATCTATAGACAACTTCGTAGTATCACAATGGTTGTGTTATTTTAATAAATACCTTATGTATGTGAAAATTTGGTTGTGAGTCTCCGATCACCAGTACTAGTTGTGAAATAGTTGTAAATGAGCTGCGGCAACTCTCACACAGCGTTGTAACAACTTTTATAGAACTATTTTACAACAGCTTCATCACCGTTTCACAAATTCAAACAGTTGTGGGATATAACCATAACTTGCTCACAACGTTGTCACAATATTGTGACAACCGATTATTTTCGCCAAATTGGTTGTGACAACCACGTGGAGCCGTTGTGATCTACGGTTCGCCACATCCAAATAGCGATGAAATTAGTTGTGACAACGATGTGGGAACCGTTTCACAACTTGAAATGCTACTTGGGGGGTGATCCAATATTATATTTGTTATTATAATTTTCCATGCGTCGCCACTGCAACATCCCCCCCCCCTCCCCAAATTCATTGATACAAATGTGTTGAATAAGGTAAATAATGGGGAATTATATATCGAGACCAAACGACAAAGTTATCCAACATTCGTTGTTCTCGATGCTTGTGATATATGCTAGTTTGCGGCGTTCTACAATATTGAAGTAGGTTTACCTTTAATATCTAGAATAAAATTATTTAATTTAATTTAATTTTAATTATTTTAAATCGACCAAACCCCTTTGTTTGTTAATTCTAGTTGAAGGCGACCCACTTAAACATCCACGTGTGTTACATATATTTAAATCTCGTGGAATGAAATTGTCGGATTGCTTTTCTGAGCGAGTTGTTTGGGGTAATAAATTTGACATACAATCTCCTAATTTTTGAAAAAAAAAGTCATGCGGATTCAAAAAGAGTATCAGAACCATCTATGAATAATCGCTAGAAATGTTGATTGTTTGTCCGTACATAATTTCGACGGGAGAGACTCCCAAGTCTTCTCTTACTCTTCAACTCTTCAGCTCAATATATCGGGTTTTCCTGTGCTTTCAGAGCGGTTTTTAAGTGTCTGTGAAATCTTTTAATGAGACCGTTACTACAAGTGTAGTAAGGTGATGTTCTGATACGGTGTAATCCGAGGAGTTTCCAAAAGTTATCAAAAAGATGAGATTCGAACTGAGTTCCTTGATCAGTTGTAATGTTCTGTGATACTTCGAAACGTGAAATATATTCGAAAACCAAATGTTTTAGCAATAGTTTGTGCCGTTATATCTTCTATTGGATATACGCTTCTGGCCATCGTGTGAAACAATCGACTATTCTAAGAATATACATTTTGTCAAAGAAGTTCCGGGAATTGTTAATTTAAAATGCCCGCACTGAAGGGATTTAAAATTTTTTTTTCCTAGATTGGTAGGACTGTCGTCTTTCATTATGATGCACACTTTGAGCGAGATCTGTCAACCAGTTTGTTTACATCAGTTGGTTAAGTCGGTCGACCACATTAGTGCACGGCGATTTTTTCGAAAGATTGCCTTATATTTTGTGTTGCAAACGAAATTACTTGTGCCGATGCGAAAAAATGGACCGGAATTATAGGAAAAAAAACTCGTGGATTTTACAAGACGATAACGCGCCATCACACTGATGTACGATTGTAAACGGATATAAGGCCAACAACTCAATAAATATCATCGGCCAACCACCAAATTCGCCTGATTTAGCACCAGGTGACTTTTTCCTGTTTCAAAGAGTCAAATTGCTTCTCTGTGTAACCCGTTTTGACTACATTGAAGCCATAAAACAAAATTCGGCGCGCGAACTGAAGGCCCTCCAGGAAAGTACCTTTAAAAAATGTTTCGATGATTAGAAAAACACTGGCATATGTGTATCCTCGTATCGTCGAATGGGGAATACTTTGAGGGCGACAAAATAAACTTTTATTATTGAACTTAAAATTTGTGTTTTATTTAACAATTCCAGGTACTTTTGTGACAGAATGTATATTTTTTTTTCATTTGAAGGAGGTAAAGAACCTGTAATGTCCATGCGGTTCATACCGCTTTTCCATTATTGTTCAAACCTACCTACAGGCAAGTCGAAAGTATGTATCTTTTGGCGATTTTGTATGTCGATGGATTTTTGATCGCTGGCAAGTAAATACATGATTTAGCCGAGAAGGTTCATATTTGGTCAGAAAAACTTAGAAGATATTAACGTTCTAGTAGCTTAAACTCCAGGATAAGTTAAGTAGTGATTAAGATCAAAAATATGTTTTCGTATTGGTTCAGGTATGTATGGTCGTACGCTTGACTGTGAGGTATCACATCAAATCAACGTTTTAGATCCTGGAAGAATGGTTGGATCTAATTTAAATTTTGAAGCGGTTGAGTAATCTTTAATTTTGTTGTAGTTATCCTACAATTGCTTTAATTTTTTGAGATCTATACCAGATAGATTTATCATACCAATATTGTATAATCTTGATAAAAAAAAGAGGACAGTATTGTTTTTCCTGTTACGTGGCTGATACCGGTCGTGAATTGAGAAATGTAGTCTAAGTGGTTATCTTGGCTTGGAGATCTCTCGGTTGTGGAAGCAAGTGCTATCGTAAGTGGTTTATGGTCAGTGAAAACAGTAAATGAGCGACCCTTGATAAAGTATCGGAAAAGACGAACTGCCAAATAGATAGCTCCCGCTGAAAAGAGTAGGAGAGAAAAACATTCATGGTCTCAACCGATTATTCTAGCACACCACCTACTGCGAGATTAGAAGTGTCTATGAAAATTACGTATTTTCCTGTAGAACCAGGGAATGATAACAGAACTGCGGAAGCAAGAGCTTCTTTGTCACGTTCAAAAACCGGCCAAGGAAAGTAATTTTTCAATTTTCCTTTCTCTTAGGCTACTTTGACAGAGACAGAGACAGAGAGAGAGAAAGAGACAGAGACAGAGACAGAGAGAGAGAGAGAGACAGAGAGAGAGAGAGAGATCTACTAGTAAGGCAGTACGTTTGTGAATCGGGCCGAGAATTTTGACCATTTTCGAAATGAAGCGGTTAAAAAATTGATCATCCCGCCAAATTGTTTTATTGCCTTAATTTTATAGTATGAAGGCTTAATTCCGTCCTCTGTGACACTATGACTTAAGAAATCTATTTCAGATGCTCCGAATACGCATTTGGGCGATTTAATATTTAGCCCAAAATCAGTAGGACTTTGAAATAGGTGTTTTAAATGTGACATTTGTTCTGTTTGATTTTGGCTAGCGACTACTATATTCATCTATGTACACAAAAATAAAATCCGATTGTTGACTCCTCCTAAGATTCTGGATTAATGAAATAATTTTTGCACTGTAACTTTAGTTGCAAACCTACCTCCTGAATTTTTTTTATCACTTCTATAAAAATTCACCATATTGAGGTGAACATCAAATTTTTCAGTCTGATGTAACCGTGTATCATGCACCTTGTAAAGGTCTTTGAGAATGCAATAATTTTAGTTCTGACACATTAGTTATCGTGGACTCGAAAATGGTATTGATGGAACGATTTTGATCTAGAAAAGCAAACCTAATTAAAATTTGTGTTTCTTACCTAACTAAAATTCACCATGTTGTTCCATCACTGTTCAGATACTGTTGGTAGTCATATCGGTTTGACATTTGCTCAGGTATAATGTTGTAAATTAATCTAGAGAAGCAAGAGTAATTGACGTGAGTCACGATGACTTGAAAAGTATTCATTTTCAATCGATTATAACTGTGCTGTATAAAGTTTTAATGGCCTTAGTTATCAAATTCGCTGTAACGCGCTGGTCGCAATTAGACCGGGTTGGAAGCCGTATCGGCTTGGGAGTACGTATAAAAAATTGACCAGTAAAAATATAGAATAAAATAAAAATATTGAGAATGTCATTACAATTAATTATTTTAAATATAATTATTTAAAACTTTACATTCACATTTAATTTGGTTAATGTATATATAGTTAACTAACATTAATGTGATTTGATTGAAAACGATTCTAACCATCATAGGAAACCATCATGAAAACGATTCTAACCAAGTAGGAAGTACCAAAAATTGTAAGGAAGCCCTGTGATACAATGCCACATTTCCTGAATCTCAGATTATATACAATAGAAAGCACTTGAATCAGGCAAATATGTATCTCCCATTTGATTAAAAAGAATTGGGCTTGGTTGACCATTTTTTTAAAATTAACAAAATCGTCCAAAAAATTGAATTTGGAAGTGCTACCATGCAAAACCAAATCTCACAAATCTGAGATTTCCCTTGTTCTTACTGTATACAACAGATGAAGTTATATCAGGCTTTCTAAATATGTATGACACAAGTGATAAAAAAGAGTTGGGCTCGATAAAAATTTCTGAGATTCGTGAGATTTGGCTTTGTATCACAGCACTTCCAAACGTAATTTTTGACGATTTTGGTAATTTTAAAAACAATGGTCAACCCTTTTTCATCGAACGAGACATACATATTTAGAAATCCTAATTCATAGTCAGTACAAGAGAAAATCTCATATGATTTGTGAGATTTGGGTTTTAATCGAATTCTTAGAAGGATTTATTTAGTTTTTTTAGAAAAATTTTATAAGTTAAAATTGAATATATTACTTTTTGTTTAATATATTTACATTTGCAAGATTAAATGAAGAAAATTTAATTTTGATTAATTACATACATTAAAAAAGATATTCTAGACATTTCCAACATTTTGGCTGATGCCAAATATCTATCACGATAGTAATTTTCTGGGCTGATACAACATACTTATATGGTTAGTGATTTCTAAGGATGATAGAGAGTTCCTAGGATGATAGTAATCTCGTGGGACGACAGTTTGTGTCGCAATAGTTGTGTTGTCATGATTTTTTTTCCCGGAATAAATCCTGGCTAACTCTATACATATACGTAAATCTTGGGAATTATATTGGTGGAAAGTTTTGCTCTAGGCACGCAGGAACCTATTTTACATCTTCTAAAAAATTTCTTCAGTAATAAAGTTCACAGTTATGGCGCTGATAATTATTGGTGGTTTAATGTTTGCTCAGATCTCGTATTGGATAGGCCTAATTTTTTCACGTTATTTTATTTTATTTTAGCTAGTTAAATTTTATTTGTATGCTTGTTTTCTATAAATATGATCGATTTTAGAAATGCTACAAATTTAATCAAGTAAACATTCAACCAATGTTTTTGAAGTTTATGCTTATATTGTAACCCAAATGTTGTGCTCATATAAATGGTTCTTCTCTCAAAGTGCCTTAGTAAACATTTTTTTGGAAAAATTTTCATTAACTTTTTAAAAATGAACCCGAATAGGGTTCATAAGCTAAAAATTAAATTATAAAAAAATAAAAAGTCCTAAACCAATAAAAACTGTTTTATTAAATAGATTAAAATTTGTAAATTTTATTCGTTCAAAATTGATTTTCTATCGTGCGAACCTGGTGCGCGCTTCTCAAACTACAGCTGCAATTACATAGAAGATTCATAGCCTTGACATGAACTTTCGATTCGGCTGATTCATAAAAGTTTCAATTGACGATATATTAGATTTTTTAATTAATTCTATAGTAGGATATCTTAGGGGCAGACCGTAAATTAATTTCAGGCAGCGGTTTTGCATTGTTTGTAGTTTCTTTTTGTATATATTTGCACATTTCGCCCAAATTGGAGAGGCGTATAACAATTTATTGCGAATTATTATGGTATAAATTAATTTCTTATTTTCTGGTGTTAGCTTAGATTTGTAATTTTTATAATTTTCTCACAAGCTAAATTATTCAGTGTAAAGTGATTTTCCAATGTTAGTCAAGGTATTTTACTGAGTCTTGCCAAATTATTGCTCTGTTATTAATTTTTAATTCTCCGTTAATTGGTAAGATACGTCTTGCATACTTTCTTTGTCAGAAAAATGGCTTTTGTCTTTAAAGGATTAATTTGAAATAACCAATTGCAGCAGTAATCAGAAATTTTGTCAGTCGCAAGTTGGAGTTTTGTTCAATATTTCATTTAAGTTATCGTTTGATTTAAAAATGACTATTTTGTCAGCATATAATCCAATGTGGATATTATCTCGGATGTAATTCTTCTATGTCAGCTGTATATATATATTATACAGAAAAGGGGAGAGCAACTGCACCTTGAAGGACTCCAGATTTTATGGAAACAATTTCAGATTTTTCTAAACGAAAAGTATCAACCCCGTAGATTATTTAGTATTAATTGCTCTTTTAATATCTGAAGTAATTCTCAGCAACTGATGACTTGTACAAGGTTTTTTTCTAGCCCCAAACTGCTCATTTGGTATTATTTTACTTGTTTGAGGATCAGTCTCCAGTTTTTCACACATGAGTTTTTCAAAGATTTTTCCAAATCGATGTAGTAAGCTGATAGGTGTATAATTTTCAACTGGAAAGTTCTCTTTCCCAGGCTTAGAAACAGGAATAACCTTAGCGATTTTCCAGCTATTAAGAAAATAACAATTTCTGATGCATTCAATTTGTTTAATAAGAATATTAGTAATATCATCTGGTCCAGGAGACTTCGTATTTTTTAGGTTCTTACTAAATCACATTATGTATCTTGGGATCATTAGCTCGGCTGAGGTAAATTTGATAGGCTCATTTGTTCTAAAATAGTTTGAAATCTCAGAAGATACTTGAAGTTTTCTGTTAGTACTGCAGAGTTGATTTGGTTCGAAAGTTAGTTTAAAATGGTTCCACAAGGTGTCTGCCTTTTCTTTATCTGTTATTTGAAGTTTCGATGAAATATTTTGGGTTTTTTAAATTAAAGTCGGTATTGATTTTTTCTTTTTATTCAGTACTTTTGTTATTTGCCAAAGTTTTATGTTGTGGTGGTCGGGCCTGGTATCTATTATATTTATTATTTTATTGATCACAGTTTTGAAGTAAAGATGGTGGGTTCATTGCCATTGTCTTCTTAAGAAATTTAGATTTTGGGCTTAAATCAATTAGATTATTGATTGAGCATTTGTATTTAGACCAATCAGCGTGCTTGAAATCTAGGTATGTTTTATTAGCATTTTAACCCTAAACTTTGTATTAAGTATTTCGAAATATATGGGTAAATGATCGGAAGATAGTTTGTGTAAGGTAACTATTTGCGTCATATTGTCAACTTGCACAATATCTGTTGTTGAGAATGTTCGTGAATTTGGAGGGAAGTATGTCGGGTTATCTGGATGTTGAATTATGAAATTACCGGCGGTAAGTTGGTTGTATAATACATTACCAGCACGATTACTTCTCGGAGAATCCCATAGTGAATGCTTTGAATTTAAATCCCCGCAAATCAGATATTTACCAGTCAGATTTGTTAGTATTAGTATCTCATCTCTACCACTTGGAAAAAAGGCTGAAACTAATGTTAAGCTACCTGTATTTGATGAGATAGTAACGCATATTGCTTCAATCACAGCAAATATAATTAACAACTTTTGATTTAATTTTTGAAAATTATATAATTATGTTTATTTGAATTTTATTATCTATTTAAATACACATCTAGAATGTTTGACTGCATGAACTTAAATGGGTTTATATAGTTGTAACTTACACATTTAATAGAACTATATATAGGGGCCCCTGTGCATTTGCACAAAATATTTTTTCAATCGTATATTTCTTTATAAACTATATTGTCTGTTACTGTAACATCATTTTCTATTCCCTGACGTGGTGTTTCGAATTTTTAAAGAATCTTATGTAACAGTTCTAGAAAATGGGGAAAAGTTGACCATGTGTAAAACATGGTTCAGGAAGATACAGTCCAACTCTTTCGAATGTTTGACCTTGCAATTTATTTATTGTGATTGCATAAGAGAGACGAACTGGAAACTGATGTCGAACGAAGTTGAAAGGCAAAGATTGATCATTAGCTGTGTCTAATGTAATTCTAGGAATAAAATGTATTGTCCCTGAATGTGATCCGGTAATTATTTCTACTTTTAAGCAGTTGGTGCTTAAATCAAGTACCACTAACTGTGTTCCATTGCATAATCCATTTTTTATTGCAAGATTTCGCAGCAACATAATTATACAACCTTTTTTTTTAATTTAAGGCAATATGGCGGTAATCCTGATGGATTTATTGAGTTAAGATATTCCACTGGAAAATTAACTTGTATGTTTTCATCATCAGAGCCGTCATCGGCCTTAACTGAATCGATTGCACAATAACATATTTCATTTGAAATAAGTTTTTGAAGAACATTATCATTTATTAATCGAACATGCTCATTTTTCGGACACAAAATTGCACGTTTTGATATACATGCAAAATCATTTGTAGTAAATGATGAATCAAAAATATCTGTAATAAGATTATCGGAAATATAACCTGAAGGTATTGGAATAGAGTATTGTGATTTTTTAGTGTGTGAGGCATCAAAATTCTTCCCATCACCAACGTTCAAAAGCCAACTGCTAAAATGTGGATCCAATAACAATCATTGATGCTGCGACATTCTGATCATTGTTGAGTAATACCCACATATTAGGTTCAGTTGTACTTATAATAGGAGCAAAATTTATGTTTTGATTTAAGATTTCTGTTGCATTAGGAAGTGGTAAAAGTAAGATTAAATCAAATCCTGCTTGCTCACTCTGCTCTTTTAATTGAAATACGCAATGAGCCAAAGCTTCATTTTCAGTCATACCCTGATTAATAAAGTCTTCCAAAAGATTGTTCTTAAAATCATTAAAAAGTTGAATAGGATCTGATGGATTGCAATAACACAGTAAGTATAGTAACGAATAATGCTCGCAACGACTTTGGCAACATATGAGTGTTAGCTTCTGATAAGCAATTATGCCACTAAACGCTATCATTAATTAGGCCTCGTGCCTTAGCTGATTCTTTAAACGTTGGGAATACACAATTATTAAAAGTTTTTAAAGTATCGAAAGATGTAGCCTCAGAGTCCTTCAGTTTAAGAAGTAGTAGCCGTAAATGATACAACTCAACTCTACCGATAGCTTTCTCCCCAAAGTGTGCATTTGGAGAGCGTTTTTGCCATTTATTGTTTTTATATACATAATGCATCAGAATATCCTGATACAATATGTTATGAGCGAAAATGTCTGTTAAATTTATATAAAAAAAATGCGGTTAAAGTTGTGACCCTAACATACTCTCTTCTTAAAGCATTTTAAATATTATCTTCGGTGAAAAATATTGATTGACTATCTTGTAAATGAACAGATAGCAACATTGCTTGTATTGTTAGCAGAATCAACCACAACTCCAATTCTTGCGCAGTCTTGACCCTTTGTTATGTATTTGTGTATATACTTTATTGCTTTGACTGTTGAGCAAATTTTAACGTTTATATGAGCGTTATATTTAAGACTCAGGAAAGGATTATGAGGAACAACAAACCGGTTATCAATTACAATGTTCGAACGTGATCTGGTTTGATTTTTTAAATTAGTAGGAGGACGTCGCCTATATTTTGGATAATTATCTACGGAAATGTCAGTCTCACTGCAGTAACTTTTTGGGAATTGTTTCGAACATTTTCCGTCAACCATGCAAACACGATTTCTGTTCAATACTCCACATGGACCATGAATATTTTGTTTTATAATTATTTCATAAAGTAGTGGTTGTTCATTCTGATTTTGAATTTCAGCCATTTTTTTTTTGCTGTTCTAAATTTATCTTCATATGTGGTTATCCACGTTTTTGATGTTCAATTGTATAAACGTACGAAACAACAGTTCCAAATATCTGCTTTTTAACAATATCATCTAAAAATAATTTTAGCTTTAAATTAAAAACTCGACTATATCCGGGCAGTCTGGAGGATTTTGAAAAGTTTTAAGTTCTTCTTTAATTTCTGTCCACGATGGATTACACGTGAATGTAATAAATAAATCAGGACGACCAAATTTGCGAACCATTGCCATATTATCTTGATACAATTTTGCCATAAACCGTGGCCCGCCAGTAAATGAAGAGGGCAGTATATACAAATTACCTACACTAACATTTCTTTTTTGATAATAATCTAAAAGACCTTGATAAGATTCCACACGAAGAGATCGCTGATTGGTTCGTATAAAATTTAATCTATTAGCTTCAACTCTAGCTTAGCAATAAACTAAGTATTGCTGAAATAGTTTCCCACCATAATGCAAAGGATTAAAAACGTTGAAATGGACTGCAATTTTATGGGAATAAAATTGTAGTGCTGTAATTTTGTTTCGGATTGTAGTGGCATTTTCCGAAGAATCATTCATATTAGTTGTCCAGCCATATTGTCCATTAGGAAAAAAAAGTGAATATATCATTGGATCAAGGTGTTTAGATAATGAATTAATTCTTTTCATGTTTCTAGAGTCAGCTGGATGTACAGCAAAGTCGAGTGTATATTACCATCGCGACCTGAAACAAAAATCAATGCAACATCATCAGAATTCGTCGGATGATTGTAAACACGTCGATCATCGTGTAAATTTCGAGTAAAAATTAGTGATACGTTATTTATAGGACGACCATTTAGTGTAGTATCCTCAACTTCAAGTCATAGATAAATAACTCTGCGTAAGCAATTTCTCTACAGCGATCGTAGTAGTTTGCTGAATTTAAGGAGAGGTCAATAGGAATATTTTCAACTGATCGATGATACACTTCACCTGATATTTTAAAACAATAAACGCTTTCTGGCATGTCATGTAATTTAGCACCCATTGAAGAAAATGTATACATACAACTATTGAAAAGGCAAATATTTAATTCTACCGTTAAAATGTTCATGTAATAAGGAAATATAATCAGGTAACATTGATTTTGAATTTTAAAACAGATTGCAATTTCATAAAAGAAGAGGGACGAAATTTTTTTTAACTGAGGATTTTCCATCTAAATCACCGCTAATTTAATATAGTGTCAGGTCAAATAACCGATAACATAATAAACACTAGTTGATTAAAGGAAAAAGTATTGCTTCTTTTGAAGTCAATAAAATCTAATAGACCTTGTTAAATAAATTTAATTAAACATAAAAGCTCATAATAACATGTATTTGTCCACCCAGCAACACATTCCAAATTTCCAATTCCACACTAATAGCAGTTGTAGGGTAAGGTAATTTTATGGTAATTCTCGCTTTGAATAAAAAAAAAAAAATCTAAACTCTATAATTAATGTAGTTCGTTAACAATGTGCCCAATTTTGTGCTGTACGGGTATCCATTTATACGCACAGTCATTAGAATTTTTGCAACTTGTAAATCATTTCTTTAAATCGTTTTTCAAACCATACCCAAATTTAGAAATGCCATTCATATACCCGATTATTATTAGTCATAACAAAAAAAAAAAAAAAAAAAACAATTTCTAAGTAGAAATTCATTAAATATGTAACTTTTCAATTAACACACTTCTAATATTTTATTATATTTGTGATATACGAGTAATTTAACCGCAAAACCGGCAAAGAATCGTGACTTATTATGATTATAATGATTATTTTTTCGCTACACACCAAACACAACAAAAACACAAATTTATTATTTTATTATAAATTACTTTAAGGATTTGATGTTGTTTATTTCAATTTTACCTTCTCATCAACGCGAACATTTTTATTTTAAATTTTTTTAGTACGCCGCAGAGAGGTGTGATGATTTATAAATTTTTGAAAGAGTATGGCTAATTTTGTAGTACTTAGACCGATTTTCTAAAAGATGTCACTACAAACTATCATTTCTTATTAAACGGGAACAAATGAAGTAGTATTAGTTTTCCTTTCTAATACTTTTCATGATTTTTAAACAACAAATTTATTATTTTGCAACTCAAAGATTTATGAAAATCATTTACAAATAGATAAATTCCATTTTTTTTTTTTTTTTTGAAGGAAAAGAAAAGCTGCATATACAAAAGAAAATGATTTTCCCGTTATTTTTATTTTATTTGGTTAAAAAAAAAAAAAGTTTTATTGTCACTTAAAAAGAAATATTTTCTTATTAAAAGAAATTTTGTGGGAAAAGAAAACGTAAAAAGAAAAACGAAAAAATATTGATGAGTGAAAATGTAGATGCTGATGATGATGATGATAATCATTATTATGGTAAACTATAATATAAAAATGTTAAAGTATTAAAAGCGTAAATGTTGAGTTTCGTTTTTTTTTTTTTTATTTTTTTAAATGAGATACTTTATGGATTTTATAAGCGATTTTGTGATAAATTTTATAGCTTCTTGGTTGCTTTCTTCTGGTTTTTACTTTTCTTTATTTTGTAATCAGAATAGATAAATTTGATTAGGGTGTTTATTGAAGGTGAATATTATGTGTACGATGTACGGTACCGTATATGCTCGAAGTGTATTAAGTGGAAGAGTTTATATGGTCGTCAAAAATAATAAATGATATTCCTGTTTTTGTGCTGAATAAAGTTACTCGTACATAAAAGAGATTTAAATTTTCATTTTATATAATGAGATCGTTAAGTGGATGGGAATTTATGTACTTATACTCGCTTTAGGAGAATAATATTATTTGTATTTTTCAGTGGGGGATTTCTGTTTAGGGAACAAAAAATTAATGCCATCTTTCAATTTATCATTCCTTCTATACAAAATATTATTTACTATTTGTTGAACGGAAGCTGAGAGCATTAAATAGTATTTATTTTCACCTATACTCATGTCATCCACAAATAAGTTACATGCTTAATCTAAAGTTTAGTGGCTGTACAAATAATTTATATTTTTGTCTAGCTTTTGTTGGAGGCTGGATTCAATTTTAAAGTATTCTGCAGAATACGCGCACAAATATGGGTAAACAACACTTCGTTAAATGAAAATCTTAGCTTAAGAACTGCTTAAGTTGATTTATTTAAATATTTCGAATTTAAATGTATCGAAAATAAATAATTGCAGAAAAAATGTTACAGGAAATAGTTGTTCGATTTTGGTGTGGGAGATGAATAAATTATGTTTGTTGACCTTTATATTACCTATCAGTAGGCAGCAGGTAAAAATAAATGTTTCTGAATAAAGTTATACATATGTGTCTTCGCGTAAAACAAGACTTCGCTAAAAAATATGAATTGCTAATATGCCTTTTGAGCAATATTCTACCACAATTGATTTATAGCTGAGAGCTGAGAGATATTCGGAACTTCGATCCGGAAAAGGATCTAAATAATCTACTCAATTTAACCTCCAACTGAACTCCTAAATAAATCCTTAACTGAACTTATTAATCCCTTACTCAATCTCCAGGACAATCTATAACTTATCCTCCATCTCAATCGCAATCTCACAAAAAAAAATCACCAAAACAGGCGTCAACAATATCCTCACAACTCAATGACCAATTCAGCCCTAAATCAATTTCTTTCAAATCAACCCTTATATAACGCCAAATTATTACCGCAAACTAATTCAACCTCAACTCAACCCTAGCTCCAAACTCAATCCGGAAATCAACTCGATTCTAAATCTTCGTGCCTGTATAAACTCAATGCAATATACGGATGTGAAGTTGAACCGAAAATCCATCCCGAAAAAAGTATTTTCAAAATGTTTCTCGGCTAAACATTAAAAGTGTCTTAAGTTTTTAAAATGACAACCCCTCTATCAACGCGATGAATGGGAAGGTATTTTGTAGAGCTATAAGGATACCATATAAGGATTTAGCTCTAAAAAACACCCTTCAATCCATCGTGTTGGTATAGAGGTTGTCATTTCAGTAAGGTAAGGCTTATATCTAACATCTACTAAGTACAACTATTAACCACTGAGAGCTGAGATCCAGTGGTGGACATTAGTAGGTTTTCGATATCTCAAGCCAAATGTGGATGTAGCTCTATCAAACACCCTTCAATCCATCGCATTGATATAAGGAATACCATTTTAATATGGTAATGCTCATACCTGACATCTACTTAGCACCAATGTATCTACCAATCCCTGTGAATTTAGATCCAGTGGTGAACAATTGAATATTTTTGATAGAATATCTCATCTAACCTCCCACACTCAAACCATATTCAACCTCAACTCAACCCCAACTCAATCATTGACCCAACCTTAAACTCAACGCCAACTCAACCTTCAACTAAACCCCAAATCAACCCTCAACTCAACCTCTAACTCAATGTTAAACTGAATCGCTAAGTCAAAACGATCCGAAAACTGCTTGTGTACATGAATCAACTTAATCTTATCTTCACCGCAATCCTCCACCCCACATCCAATAAATCCTCTCGACCACGACTCAATCCTCAACACAACGCCCAACTCAATCCTCTAAACAACAGGGTCCAAAAACTTGAACTCGCGACTAAATCATCTCCAACCATAACTCAACCCTAAATTCAGCCCTCAACTCATCCCCAAACTGAACGTCTAACTTAATCCTCAATTCGATGGGTTAGGAAAACTACATTCGTATTCAAACTCATCTAAAAACAACTCAAGCTAACTTCAAACTCAAATCTCAACATAACTCCAAATAAATTCAGAATTTAACCTCTAACTCAACCTCAGTTAAACTCCAACCTAACTTGTAGTCAACCCAATCACAATTCAACCACAAATTGATTTGTACCCCATCCCTTAAATCAGCTCCACACTCAAGCCCAAATCAACATAGTCTTGAAAATTATATGCGTTTATGAACTTCAACTGAAGCTAAGTCTAATTCAACCTTCAATTCAACATTCAAATAAATCCTCAGCAGAAATGGAATCCAACTTAACTCAACCGCAAGCTCGACGCCAAACTGAATTCTCAAATCAGTGTATGTATATAAAAAATTAGTCAGCTGCTCACTAAAACTTAATCAAACCCCCAACTCAGCTGCAACTCAACTCGTAAATATAACCCAACCCAACAGCAAACTAATCGCCCAACTCAATCGTCAAACCTGGTTTTCCGCCTTGATCATTGGCGCAAAAAAATTCCAAATCACGACATTCTCGAGATACCATGGATACAGACATCCGGACAGTTGGACGGACACACTTTTTTTTAAATTTCGAGACAAGTGGTTTTGGACCAACAAAATGTTTGGTCTACTTTTGTAGAAAATGTAGGCCTTAGGCGACGAACTAATATTTCGAACGTCTAAATCTTTCAATAAATAAAAAAAAAACTCTAACCACTTGATAGTCAATATTACATCTATTATTTAGTAACGTTGAAAATTTAATTAATTTTCGGCCGTTACAATTTTCTAATCACAAGAGGTCTTCTTCGTAAGACTTCTGTTATGAAATTTTGGCACAAAACTCAAAACTTAACAAAAAGAAAAAACCGTATGCCTAATTTCAGCTACTACGGTTTCCAACTAAATTATAGGCCGCATCAACTTTGGTTCTTTTGGATCTGTTTGACGTTTGTAACAAACGGTTCTTACACATGCAACCAAAAATCTGATTATAGCAAACTGTGAATTACTTCACTAATTGTCTGTTCCGAACCAAACGTCATCCACATAGAAGTTCTCGTATAAGTCTGATAGACTCTTTACTTCCAGAGGTCGTCACACATTTTATCATCATTTCGAGTTGTGACCACTGGAACCATTTCTTATTTTAACAGTGATTTCCTTTCGCCAGATCATTGTTTAATGCGTGATTCAAATTGCAATTACAATTTTTGTATGTTTTGAGGTCTTTGTGTAAGTTAGTTTCTAGGCCCACGGCTGTCAGCATATGAACCGGTTGTTTCTTACTCTCAAAGGACCAATGACGAATAGTCAACTGAAGAGGTTTCCTCACACCATCTTCCATAAACCATTATCATTTACCATATCATCGACGCTTTGGTCACAGGCGGTTGGATGGGAATGAAATATTACTTAACCCTTATATATTAACCCCTTCTTCTATATAATTGCGAAAACACCATTGCGTTTTTATTAGTTTTAGCAGTGGTGCAAAAATCAATTTTGAAAATAGTCTTTTTACAGTTATTTATGGTATACTTTGCAAAATAAACCTAAACGAACATGTGTGTCGAACTATTTGCATTGTGCAAAAAAATTATTGAAATGATCGCGCGGGTTAAACCTTGATGATAAATTTGCGAAATGTAGTATTGAACTACACTCGCGAGCAACTAAATCGACTCAAACCTTTAGCGCACACATAAAGGCGAATTTTTTAAAACGGTTTAACCGCTTTTCACAAGACTTTGTTGTTTTTGAAAGCTTAATATTTTCACTGTAAAATGACGCAATTTTCATGAAAATTGGTTCGGTACATTTTTTTTAATGAATTTTTAATGAAAACGCAACCAAAATTGATGATTATGAAAAAAAATAAAAATTCTAGCAAAACAAAAACAATTTTATTGGTTAAAACTTAGTATTGTCCCCTTGCATCTGCAACGGTTCGCATGCGGTTCCCCATTACCTTATTAAGGTTTTTACAAAGACCTGGGGGATCGCACCCCACTACTCATCCAACGCAATCTTGAGGTCACTGATGTTAGATGCCACCGGATTTCTGGATCAGACCCTCCGTTTTAGTCCGTCCCATAAATCCTCAATTGGATTCATGTCTGGACTAAGGGCTGGCTACCCCATCGTCTCGAGTCCAACCTCATCCATGAACTGCCGATTGGTTCGAGCTGTGTGACACCGGGCATTGTTGTGCATCAATATGAAATCTTCTTTCTAAATAGACATCCTCTACGACCGACGGTCAGACATCGTCTACGACCTCCGCCAGGTATGAAAACAAGATCTGTTTTTTCCTCAAGCGATATGCCAGTCCACATTATGCACGAGCCATCGCCGTACGAGACCGTACGAACCATGCCGATAGACCCGATCTCTCCTATCACTACCATGGAGACATATTTTGCAGTCGTCAGTGAATGAAACGGATCTCCATTGCCCGATGCTCCAATTGATGTGTCCGCGAACAAATTCAAGTCGCTCTTTGCGGTGGCCTGCTCTCAATTTTGGGCCTCTAGTGGGCCATCCTGTGGGGCGACGCCCGTGATATGGCGACTTCGCAATTAAGTTAGGACGATAAATCCATCGTCCCTTTCCAGATGTACTTCGATACCCGGTAGTATGTGGTCTCCGATTGAAAGTATCACTTTCCCGAAACCTTCTGGATATACTTGAGACAGTATATTGGCTCATGTTTAGCTGACGAGCGGTTGTTGTGCGGCTTTTTCTGGAGTAGTGTCCATGATTTTGAGGAAACAACTAATGAAACTGGTAGAAATTTGTTCAGGTCAACGTCTGATAAGTGACTGATGGTAAATATTGGTTAACGTGGATACAGGAGGTTGCAGCACGCCAATTGTTTTCACCGAAACATCGCATTTTGCTACGATTGCTTTAATTTGAAAAGTACTGTATAGATTTTAATGATCAAGGTGTCCTTGTAAAGATAAAATACTAAGCTGTCAAAAACAGTTGTTTTACGCATATCGGTTTTTATGCCTTTTATACGCGCGGAGGTTTGGGTCGATTTAGTTGGTCGGGACTGTATATTGTATATGTAATAATATTTACAAAATTATCAATTTGGAAAATAATTTTTTGAATTGGAAAGTTTCAAGCATGAAAACATTGATTACGTTTAGAAATTCATTGTTTCATGTCGTTTCATTAAGATTTAACGTAAATTGAAATAGTAATTTGAATAGGAATACAAATTTTGGCCAGTTTTTTTCAATGAATTCCTTCAATACAATAGCGGTCTATAAATATACTCTGGTTAACGAATTTCGGGGGAAATAATAAAATCGCCCAGATCACTTAGGATATTTACATAACACTTAGGGTGTAAAAATGCATTATTTCGTAGTAAAATACTAATATATTTAATTGTTGAATTCTAAATCAGTAATCCATTTTCATTTTTCTTATTTCATTACAGGTATGTTCAGATGGAGCCACACTAATTTTATTTTAGCATTGTAAGTAATTATTTTTAAGATATCGTCACCTCAGTACTTATGTGATATAAACGGATTTTTGCCATTTTTGCGTTACTAGTACCACCTGGTTTGTGTTAATTAAGATATAGTATCTTACATATTTTATGAAGTTTTATTTTATTTTGGAAAGTAATGTTTTGCTTATGTTAGTAGCAGTCTAAACTTAAGGTTCAACTATATCTCGATTTCACTGATCTGACGATATTTATTATTGCAAACGTTTTTGCAAAACTTGATTTATAAAAATACTGTCCAAATTCTGCGGTAAAAAACCGTCTATAACTACCCTTCGTAATTTCAATAAATCTCGTGAAATTGTAATTTCGTTAAACAATAAAATACGATATAAAAAAAACACGGTAGTGTAAAAAGTGTAAAATACAAGAAAAGCAAAAATCTCCAGTATTTTTCAGTATGTACTATATTTGTTGAATTTTTATTTTTTTTTTCATCTCGTAGACAACAATCCTCTTCATTATTTTTAACGACACAAGATTTTCTTTTGTATTTTCATTTTCTTCGTAATCTTTTTCTTTTCTTTTTTTCTTTTTCACTTTCTTTGTGCATATACAAATTTTATCTGCTGGTTTTGTATTTGCACAACATTTTTTCAACCAGAAACTCCAACAAAACAAATAATTACAATTTTTTTTTTTGTTTATGTATGTGAAAATATAAGAGGAAAAACTAGGAAAAAAGGAAAACAAATTTTGTGTTACTTCCATACTTTGTTTTGCGCTCTATACGGTATTACAAGAATTATAATATTAAGCAAAGGAGATTTTTTATTTTTTTTTATTTTGTGAAAATATTAAACAGAAAAGATGTTCAAATAATTGAAATACGAACATTACTTATGAAAGACAAAATTTATATTTACAGTAACTTTTTGTTTTACTTTGTCTATCTGTTCAAGGGGAAAATTATAATTGATGTAGAGACAGACAGTAGTTTTTACAGTGATATATCTTAAACACGGTGACGATTTCCTTTTGTGTGTACCATCCATTTTTTGTCTTCTTCGTGTTTTTTTTTTTTTCGTTCAAGTCTGTTTAATATTTAAAAACGATTTAAGAGTTTTAAAATCTTTTTGACGGTAAAACTTTGTAAATGAAATTAAAAAGGAGTGAGGTGGGTTTAAATATTTATTTTTTTCAAGCAGCAGCAGGTATACGTCAAAGAAATACTATACAGAATATAGAAATACTGGTAATGAAAATGGAATGGTTTATGGTTGGGTTTTCATTTTTTGATGTTACACACTTAAAATCTATGGGGGTTTCTTTTTCTAAATTGTAATGTTTGTGAGTGGTTTGAGTATAGAAATCGTCCTATCTATTTATTTTGTACGATGTATCCGATAAATCTGCGCTGTTCATTTCTGTGAAGAAAATATTTGTTAGGATTTTACAATTGTTTTATTATTATTATTGTACTGACTTATCAATAAGCTATAAGCGTTGTACATCTTATAATTATTAAAAAAAAGAAAAATTACTACGGTGACTAACTTCTATCCCAGACTGGCCTATATGCTTGCAGGTTTTGTCATTCAGACTCATTGCGAGGTTGCTTGAGTTTTTAGGACCAAATTAACAGACAGCAATTAATTCGCTAATACGACTAAATCGTCTCTTTTAGTATTTTGAAACCTCAATAAACTCACCAGATCAAAGTTTAAATCAGAAGTTGTACAATTGACGTTTAATTATTTATTTATTTTAGGTCATAATAAATAATAATAAACAAACTTTCTAAATTTAGCAATGAATAATCAGAAAAGTATGTAAATTAAAAATGTTAATTTTATTTGAAAAAGTTTATCGTTTCAAAAATTGTACTGTAATTGTTCCTGATAACTTTGCAGTTTTATTCTGGCTTAAAAATACGATATTCGAGCTTCTTGACCAATATAAACGTGTTACTTTGCTTGACTTCAAGTTTCAGGTAAAGTAGAAAACATTTCAACTTTTGTATTTAAGTTGAGTCGTCTGAGATGAGCCACATTATAAAATTTAGTAGTGTGGAAAATTCTTCGAAAATTTTGACATCTTCAAAAATAAGGAGGAACATCAATTTATCTTTTCGATTTAAATTTAACTTTTCCAACTCATTCGACGACATTTTAAACAACTGCTTGATTTAATTAATTTGAATGTATATGAATGCAACTTGAATTCAAGTTACCTAAATTCAAGTTGGCTAATGAGAACGAGGCTTTAATGCTAATTCTTTCAATCATATTGAAAATCGTTTTATATTGAAATTATTTATAAATATAACCAATTTCCTCCCAAATTTGCACAAAAATCAAATTGATGTTGTCAAAGAGGCGATTAAAAGCTTGTAGATTTAAGTACTCTGTCGTTTTTTTTTTAATGCGTGCGAATTTTCTGAAAGATTCACATCTAAAACTAATAAATTTGCCAAAAAATTTGAAAAAAAAAAGAGAGTTAGAGAGCACTAGAGAGTTTATTGAAATTAGAGACATTTTAGCTACAAATACAATTCGCATTTTTTTGTGTGCAAATATAAATAATACGACAAGAGCATAGATGGTAAAAAATGACCATTATAGGTTTGCATATCCTCACCAACCAGGTGTATTAATTTACTCGATCCCCTCGTTTCACACAATTCTAATTAATTGCATTTTTAAAAAAAAAAATTCAATTCACTAAAGTAATTAAAACCAGAAAAATTGATTTTTAATTTCAAGTAGATTTACTAAAATAACGATACTTATAAAACAAACTTGTTATATATTTTTATAAAGGTAACATTTATAATTATAAAAATATAATTACACGGTCTGTATAGTAATTTTTTGGAAGCTCGCTGAGTAAACTTTGCATTAACGAAATTTCACTCATTAAATTTGATTTTTTTAATTTTTAATTTTCAGCTTTAATTATAGACTTGTTTTTAATTTTTAATTTAATATATTAATTTATTTAAAAATCTAATTTTTCGCCAATATTTCGATGTTGTACATCATTTTCAAGTGCCCAAACAACGAATAAAACTGATACAGATTTGTTCAGGCCAATGTCTGATAAGTGACTGATGGCAAATATCGGTCAACGTGGTATTATACAGGAGGTTACAGCACGCCAGTACTGTCAAAAAAAAGTTGTTTTACGTTTTGGATGTTTGAGTCGATTTAGTTGCTCGGGAGTGTATATTGTATATGTAATAATATTTACAAAATTATCAATTTGGAAGATTATTTCTTGAATATGAAAGTTTCATGCGTGAATTTGTAAACATTGAGAATGGCCTTGAAAATAATGTACAACATCGAAATATTGGCGAAAAATTAGATTTTTAAATAAACAAATATATTAAATTAAAAATTAAAAAAGGTCTATAATTAAAGCTGAAAATTAAAAATTAAAAAAATTACAGAAAGACCTAAAAACTTTTAACAATAATTAAATTTGATGTTTCAATGGCTTCAAAATGTAACCTAACATCTGAATTTTATTTTTTTATTTTTAGCGTAATCTATGAGACATTCAGAAAAGATCCGCTTTTAAATATTTCTTTTCTAATCATAACGTTCTAAGCTACATGCCATTCTATAGCTAAAATGTCTCAAATTTCAATAATCTCTCTAGTGCTCTGTTTAAGCTCCTTTCGGCTGGCCCGTGCAAAACTTTTTCAAATTTTTTTGCAGATTTATTAGTTTTAGATGTGAATCTTTCAGAAAAGTCCCACGCACCAAAGAAAAAGGAAGATTCTGGAAAATTGGACTACTTTACTGTATACATTTCTAATCCTAGAAATATATCAAATTTTTAAAATTTACTTTGGATTTTCGAAGTAAAGTTTGGATAAACAAGAATTAATATTGGCTTTATATAAGTTAAATGATAATGAAAATAATAGCGCAGGCAATTCATCGCATTATCAATTTATCATAAACTACAGTCGGTGATCAAATTATTAGAACCGCTTTGTAGAAAATTAGCACCAGTAAAAATATTTAATACACATGTAAAAATTATTTTTTAAGTAAGTAATTTATTATGGATGGATTATAAGTGCAAAATTTAACATGTACTAATTTGTACTAAATTTATTATTTTTTTTAAATTTTTGTAGCACCGTCATAGCTGCTTCTACTCTAGTTATGTCAAAACACCAAATGAAAGAAATGTAGAACTAGTCCTAGAGAACAATTCATCTTTTTAATATTTTGAGCTAGCTCTGCTAGAAATAGTATTTTTTTTAAATAGAAATTTAGCTAAATATTAGTAATTTAAATTATTTGTAAAATTTAGTACATAAATAAATTATTTTAAAACATGTAATATTTATAACAACGGTAATCATAATTGCTGGGTTCCATTTAACGTGGCAAAGTACACACAAGTACTTCTGACTGCACGCAGCTACTCCTGCTAAATTTTATGAGTATGTAGTTTGCTTTTTGAATTTATGGCGACTTCGTTACCAGAATATTTAGTACAACTAATCGGTAAGAAATGGCTGATCAGTTTTCAAATTAATAATTAATTTTCCAACTTTCCATGTTGCACGTACATTTTTTTAAATTAAATTTTATTTTCGCAACTAATTTTCTGCGTTCCAACGCACCAAATATTGCAATGTGTTTAAAATATTTAGTAAATTATCAGTATTCAAAGTGGTTCTAATAATTTGATCACTCACTGTAATTCATCGTAGTTGCTCGAATTTAAAAAAAAAAACTGTTACGTAATTTTTTTTTTAACCATAATTTTATATTTCATTTTCTTTATTTATTTTATAAATTAAACTAATTGTAAAATTATTAGCTGCCCTCCTGGGATACGGTAACAGCATCAATTAACGCTTAGAATTACTCTTGTATTTTTTTTATGGTTCTCCTGTGTCGTGTGTAATGAATTGCTCTAGAACCATTTCATTTTTGGCTTGTTCAGAAATGATTGTACTCATGAACAGCTATGTTTGGATGATCAACATTGATGTGTATGTGGAAACCGTCATTCCATCCTTCATTTATAACAGATTTAAACAACTTTCCTTTATAACAGATTGATAACAGTTCCATTCAGCTATTAGCAATTTTGAAGATCCCTGTACACCACCTAATCCTTATCTACCTATATAAGTGTCTTCAAAGTAATCCAGGAATATCCTGCGAAATTGTTTCCTGAAGTTCATGAAGCTTCCTGAAGTTACTTTACTTTTCGTAAAGGAATTAGAATCAGAATCGTACCTCAGTTATGACTGTCGATTGCAAGGACTCTAAAAATAAAGCCTATAAATATTGTAATTTTTTTTGATTTGTTAAAAGCATAAAATATTGTATAATCGAATTTTCCACAAAGAATATCGCGTGCAAAAGTGATAGTCTCCGCCTTAAAGATACTGTTTGAAGACCTAAATGTACGGCAACAATTTGTAACCATTGGAATCAGTTGATGGTAGTTTACTAAGTACAAATAATAAAAATTGATTTTGGATGCTTTCAATTCTGTTTAAGTAAGGAGACCATATAACACAGCCATACTCGATTTGTAACAGCATAAATGAAGTACGTGCCTAATGATTTGAAGGTCATCGTATCATGAAAGTCTTTCGAGTTAGGTTTGATAAATCCTAGCATTGTATAAGCCTTGCTCATTGAACATTAGATCTGAGCTAAAAATCACCCGCAAATCATTAACTAAATCGATCCGTTTTAATATCTGGTGATTAAGGAAATAACTAAAAATTAGTAAATGCTTAGAAGAAGAGCGAGCAGTTACTAAAGGTGTTCAAGCCTTTTTGGAATAGATCTTGATCCAATTCGAAAGGTATGTTACATAAAATTTTCATGTCATCTGCAAATAATAGATATTCTGCAAACTCGGACGACTTAACAACTTCGTTAACATATAACCAAAATAGCAATGGTCCATGACTGCCTTGAGGTACGCCTGAAAAAAACCGTGAAGCATTCAGACGATTTCCCACGATTCGATAAGTAATCTTAGCCAATTTCGCAATTAAATTCACTAAGCTTATCCAACAAAAGAGGGTTATTCAATCAGTCGACAGCTTTACATTGCGTATTTAGTTAAATAATTCTGAAAAAGCGCTAATCTAGTTACAGTAGATCGATAGAGGAAAACTCCATGTTGTTGAGTAATTTTCAATTGCTTGGCTTTGGAATACAGGATATTGTGGCAATTCCACGATTGTTTATTACATTATTGCGAGGTCCTTTTTTTATAGATCGGAGCAATGTATTGTTATGTTTTTGCCTTGTCACTCAAGGTTCGTATCACTGGATTATGAATAATACAAAATAAATTTAATTTATTTCCAACTAGCTAATTTATTTATTTCACAAACACAGTTTATAATTAAAAATTCACAAAATCACTTTATATGAATTATTCTCAAATTTTACTGATCACTTTTAATTTTTATTTTACACTGAAACACTTTTTAAATCACTTTTTAATTCCTTTTGATCTTTATACTAGCGCTTACCAAATATTACTAATCTTCTTACAAGTTTACACTATCGCGTTCCAAATTCGAATAATCCAATTCGATCTTGTTCGCCTTTTTATATACACAAACCAAACTTCTCGAAAGTTCATGACTTTTCCAGTACTAATAGCGTAGAAACATTTAGAACTGTTTTATCTTGGAAAATTCCATTTAGTACAGTAAAACATTGAGCTATTCATTTAACTTATTCTATCACACACTAGGTGTCACCGTCACATTATAAAACTTTCCAGATCTCTGCATAGGTTTCCTGTCTTAGTCTCTGAGTGAATAAATAACAAAGTGAAACTGGAAGACCGGTAGCGTAAAGCTTAATCAGTGACGCCGGCAAACTATCAGGAACGAATTTTTAAAGGCATCCATATTTTGAAGCGCAGTCTCTACATTTAAAATAAACTGCTCAAATAATTGGCAAACAAATTACAAATTGTAACTGAATAGTTCGATTTCTGCCCGTAGAAAATCATGAATGTAGGTAAACCGCGGTAAAGTTATTTTTCCTCACGTTCTATACAAAAAAACAAGCAAGTTTTGTTGTGTTTTTGTGGTTTATTTTATTTCATTGATATGAACAAATATCAGATCACAATTCCAATATTCATATAGTTGAAACTGGGTTTGAGTAAGGCTGTGTTCCTGGCAGATTGGTTTTTTGCAACAACCTCATTTTTTTCTTGTGGATCTCTTCTTTTTCCCTTCACCATAGCACATTATGCGTTAATCGACCGGATGCGTCTCGATCAAATAATTGGTCTGGTCGAAACAAAGTATTACTGGGCCTTTGTAATTGTTCAATTGGTAGGCCTAGAATGTATTGTATTGCACTTCTGGTGGCATAATGGCTTACAACTCTTTTAAGTAGAGCTCTCTTTTTAATTAGTGGGATGCAAAGGTTTTCACCCGGATCTTCTAAAAATTTTCGCCGACGACAAGTTTTTACAGTTTGTTTATTGGACGGGTTATTTGTAATATAAATTATGTAAGTTGCTAGTGCCGCCATGTCTACAATGTTCAAAAACATTGCCAGTGGCCAGCGATTTGTCTTCCGCTTTGTTGTATATTGTGACAATATTTTGTCCATTGTATCAACGGCTCCTTTGTAGAATTATAATATAAAATAATATCGGGTTTTAATTTTGTTCCAGAAGTACTCTCGTTATCGTGCTGCGTCGATAATAATAAATACATTACTGCTTTGTTCGCTTTTCGCACATAGGAGCAAGGCACCATTTTTTCTCCAATACCAAATTTGCTTGACAGAACCTCTCTAGGTCTAGATGGTTTAAATTTTACGGGAATACATATTTTGCTTTTTTTTATTGTACCGACTATAGATAAATTTCATGTTAACAAATCCTTTGCAAGTGCGTAGTGACATTGCGACCGCTATTTTGGTATGGAGCTATGAGTTCCTTAACTATCCGCTCACCTTGATTTTTGTCACGAATATTCCCAATATAATCCGTATAAATTTGACCATTAAACGGGTATACGGTTTTGGAATCACAGGCCCACCATATCTTGATCCCATACTTGGCGGGATTAGAGGGAATATATTGTGTAAACTTCGTTCGACCTCTAAACGGAAATAACTGTTCATCAATTGTAATTGATTTATGAGGTCTATAATTATTTTTCAAATTTGCGTTTAGCTTCTGAAAAATTTCCGTAATTGGTGCCGCCTTATCAGTTTCCATTTGACCTTGCTGAGTTGCATAATAGTCGAATCGAATGAAACGAGTATTATTTTTAAACCGTCGAACAGACATTGTAGCTCGATACAATGGGAATACATTTTTTTCCAGAGTTCGGCCGTTGGTTCATAATTGGATTTGTGAGCACTAATAACTATTAGAAGAGCTAAATAAGCTAACAGTTCTTCTTCTTTCAACGATTCCCAGACCAATTTTTTTTTATCAGGATTCGCTTCCATGTACTTCTTATACTGATTTTCGGCCTTTTTGTTGGTATTTCTACAAATTATACTTTGCAATGAACTACCAAATAATTTACAAAATATGTCTACACCATTTAAATTTTTGGTATTCGGATTAGGATCCATAAATAGTGGTTCGCGCAAAACATTGTGGGCCAGAAAACGGTGTAAATTAGGACCCGATTTTCGCCATTTAGTACCATCTTTACCGATATAATATTCACTATCGTTTCCATCATTCTGGTTTAGATCACCTCTATTCACATCTGTGTTGTCGTCTGTATTACAATCTTCTTCGTCATCAGCCTCTGAGTCAGTAGTTTCCCTTGTCTCAGCGATAACATTTTCGAGCTCCACATCTGAATCGTACGCGTCATTTGCAGGGATATAATCAGGGTCGATTTAATCCTCATCAAACGCCAAATCATCTTCCGAATTCGAAGCTAAATTACGCACTACACTTTCAAGATCATTTTGCTTTTCTTCATACGATAATCTATAATAGATAATTGTTGATGCAATACACGCAGCAATAAACCGTTATTTTTATAAATACAGTTACAAATTTAATTATATTGTATTACCTGCTCATTTGAACACTTGACAAATATTCTAATTTCTCCTTTGCCATCTTTATTTTTTTTCACATTTACAGAGTCACAGTTGTTAAATAATTTTTTTTTTTTTTTCAACCAACTACATTTGGTAAAACACAAGCAAGAGCAACAAACCAAAATTAAAAACAGTAAAGTAAACAGAGCTGTATTCAAATATAAGCGAAAATATATGAAATTTTTTTCTTTACCCGGGTAGTCGTAATCAAGATTGAGGGATTTTTTTTGCCGACAATGCGAAGGTTAAAAAAAGCTGTTTATTGAAGTGATGTTAGCGAAATTGTGGTTTTTACAGATTTCATACCATAAATTGTCGAGGTTGGTGTGTGAAAAATACTCGAATAACCAGCAATATCATCACAAAGTTCCATTTGATAATTGAGTTTATTAGTGTAAACGCACCAAAGCTAGCCATGTAATCGCACTGGGATGATTAGTTAGACTGTCCACGAATTCGTTGTAGAATTTGTCTGTCTAAGGCAGGCCACACACGTACAGTTTTAACTGACAGTTTTAACTGTACAGTTAAAACTGTCAGTTTAAACTGTACGTGTGTGGGTGTTTCAGTTCAGTTAAACTTAACTGTACAGTTTAACTGAGAACTTTAAAATTTTTATATTTTTAACTGACACGATTAACTGAACTGAACGTGTGTGGGGGTTTAACTGCACAGTTCTCAGTTTTGTGTCGAAATTTTGAGATAAGAGGACGTGTCATATAATAACTAAAACATTGAATTATACAAAACTGGTTCGACTATTTATATAATTTTCATGCAAAGGCTACATGCTATAGAACTTTGCGCTAGGATAGGCATAGCAAAAGGCCTAAACGATGCAAAGATTTATATTGTATCAGACAGCCAATCGGCCTTAAAGGCTCTTAGGTCTTGTACCGTTGAGCCAAGTCTGGTATGGGATTGTCTGAAGGTTATTAAACATCTGGCAGACTCAAATAAGGTAACACTTATGTGGGTGCCAGGTCATACTGGAATCGAAGGAAACGAGGCAGCTGATGGCCTCGCCCGTGAGGGTTCTGCATATCCATTTATTGGACCAGAACCCTTCTGCGGCGTCACTAAGGGACACCTTAGAGCAGCGGTAAAACGCTGGGAGGATCTTCAAAAGCCCTCCTACTGACGCAGAATAGAATTCCAGGTTTACGACAGGTGAATGAAAGAAATTTATATCACCTTCGTCTGTCAGGGTTAAGGAGTGTCTTGAACTTAGGAAACCTGAGTTGAGGCTGCTTACTGGCTTCCTCACAGATCATGTCCCCATAAGGTATCACCTTAATAAGATGGGCCTCAGTACGACATATGGATGCTGCTTCTGCGATCTGGAAGCGGAATCAGCGGAACATGTTCTGTGCCAATGCCCAGCCATTTTCCAGCAAAGACTTCAACATCTAGGAGGGATAACAATGAGCCCGGATAGTATGTATCTTGTAGCGGACAGTATAGTATTATCAGATTCATTAAGAGCCTGAATCTAGTGGTTCTTCTTCACTTAATTCTTTTAATAAGTTTATATGGGAAGTTAAATTTCGTTTTTGAAGCCAATTCTTGCACCACTTTTTAGAATTTTTTTTATTTAATTTTTTTAATATTAAAAAAACCACACCGAGAGCAGGCAAATCGTTCCGCTCATTCAAATCCATGATAATAACTGAAGGATTAGACTGAAGGTGTGTGTGCATCTCAGTTCACAGTTAAAACTGACAATTATAACTGCACAGTTAAAACTGTCAGTTAAAACTGTACGTGTGTGGCCTGCCTAAGTTTAGCCTGGCGTCCATATATTCTAAATTTGGGTCTGAGAATAACAGATAATAACTCTCTAAACATCTTTTTACGCACAGCAATTAGAAGCCCCCCTCCCTTAAGACGTGTTCTAAAACTATAACGGTAACGACGGAAAAAAGGAAAATCCGACGGAAAAATCCCAGAGGTGTTGAAATCAATACACATAGACGGTCATGTTTAGGTTAAAACAATGACATCGTAATTTGCATTCCAACGGACCTAGATAAAAATCTTTGGATTTCGAAATCGGAATTATTGGTATAACATTGTTAATACCATTGACATCGAGAATTAAATTAGAATCTAAAATTTCCGGTAATCGCGCACACGTCTCGTTTTTTGAGCTCCGCCGAACTCTAAACTCTCGAACTGGGACACCTGATGCTAACAAATCTGGAACTCTCAATATGTTGGACAATCTTCGATAATTCCAAGCTTAGATGTCATAAATGTCGGATCAGTTGTAAGACGAACTTTTGGCATCAGTGAGAAAAACGTCTTGGTTGACGGGGTAACATCTGGATGGAATCGGCTTACATATAAGTAGTTTCTCCGAACTGTAAGTACGGTTCAAAGCTCATCATTACGTTGATTTAAACTTGAAATTGTTGCTTGCTTTCCGTAAACTTAGCTTCAGTTGCAATCGATGAAAAATTTGTTGCTGAATATCTCGGAGACAATCGAATTTTAATTACATTTTTCCCCGAATTTGTAGATCTTGGTCTATTAATTGTCTTGAATACCAACTTTGAGATTTAATTGGTAAATTCATCGCCAAGTGGTTTTAATAAGAAAACCAGAAACGGTAATTATTTGCGATGAAATGCTTGCAACGAATTGCTTATGATGAACTAGCCTGAAAGTTAAACGTAACAAGTGTTTGCATTGTGAATGTCCTAATTCTTATGATGATGTACTATTTATTTAATAAGAATATTGGTTCGAATTTCGAATAATTTGCCTGTTCAAAGTCACTTTGACATAATATGAAAAATTCTAATTTCTAAACCAAATTATGAGTAGAAATAGAAATATAAGTCAGAATTGTAGGTGCAGTATATTTTAATGATACTAGCGTCATCTTTGATTGACTGACTTGAACCAAAAAAAATCGATATTATATGATTCCATTAATAAACTTTTGACATCCAAAAAGAGAGATTGAGCTACGGGAAATTATAACCGAAACATTTTTTAATAGAAATTTATCATGTAAGTTTCAAATCTACATAATTAAATGAGAACGATTTCAATTTAGAGGGGAAATCTGTTACGACGTCAATATAAGTATACGTAAGTCTGAATATTTTGAGATAAAGTTTTTCTTTTACTTATGTTACATACAATCACAGATTATTTGATTAAAGCAATTCTTTTCATAATTCAAGATTCAATCTTTAAACATCCTAACAAAATGTTGTCAAATGTGACTCTAATTTGAATTAATAATTTTATGCCTCTGCTCTAACCGAAATTTACTAACTTACTTCACATGATGACGATTTATTGTTTTGTGTTTCCTGGTTTAACACGTTTACAAGTCAACCTGTATATGTTTGGTATGACTGGACTCCCAGTAAAACTATTTGACACAAATAATCGTAATGGAAGTTACTAGAAAATTATTCCTGTTTCGAATAATTTTATGTCACAAATGTCACAAAAATCCTAAGCTCATTCGGAGATCCACCAAAGCCTTTTTTGTGGTCATCTCCGATTTTTTTTTACTAACTCCTAAATTGGTTGAAATCGGAATACATTAGGAACATACAATTTACAGTTGGCCCTTACTCCTTTTTAGAAAGTCACAGTATATTCATTAAACTTATATTTTATCACGTGTTAGAAAAAAGTTTCAGAATAAATATTCGTAATTTTTTGAAAACGCGCTATAATTTTTCATAGGGTTCCTTAAATGATTATATGTAAATGTAAAAGTTATATAAAGACAGATTTAGATGAAGAAAAATGTTTGCCCGACAAAATTTTTGCGTGTCAGTGGTTAAAAAGAGAAAAGATATGTACACAAAATTAGCGATGCTATAATTTTTGGCGGCTGATAATTGGACGCCAAATTTTTTACATTTATCGGTAGTGACATAAATTAAACTAATTGGGCAAACGAATAAAATTAAATTAAATATGAAAGACCTTAATTAATTTTTTACATTTAAAAATTTTCAAAGAAAACTGGTTATCATCTCCGATAAACTTTTGACGTCTAGTCGTTGTATGGGATACTCACGCCCTATTTTGAAAAAAAAAAATCATAAAATTTGAACAATTCAAGGAACAAAGTGTACTAAATTTTCTTGACATGCTTTAGTGGATATCTAATTGACTTTCAATTAATATTTTAAAAAATTCTCCTTATTAAAAAATGGGCGGTCTATTGGTTATTACACGTTGCGTTTTCAGTTGAATGACTTCGTGTCTACAGTGCTCCTTTTTCTATTTCTTTGAAAAGGTTTTGAATTAAGGCCAAAAAATATCGACAAGTAATGTTTCACGAGCCTTCCTTCTTTGCTGGGAGCAAGGTTTTCGTTGACAATTTCGATCGATCGTGATTCCTAAAATGGATTCAGGCGGTAATTTTGATCCAGCCACTTTGGCGGCTTTATTATCTATTAGGTTTATTATGTACACTTATCGCTTAGTTAAATGTTGATCATTTATATCTAGATTCCGTAAGGAAACCTCTGTATAATTCTTGTACATTTTATACAGTAAATTTAGTTAATCAATTTACTGTCAATAATAAGGAAAAGGTTTCATACTATAAATCTACACAAAATAATATTTCAATTTAGCAGGTGCCTAATTTTATGTTCCGTAATTAAAAAAAAAAAAAGCTCATTGAAAAATTTTCGTTAAATCCTTTTATAATTTCTCAACAATTTTTCAGCCATAACCTTTACAAAATTCTATTCAACTTTAGAAAAAATAAAAATCCCTCTTCTGTTGTTTATTGTGGTTTTCACTCTTAAGTACTTCGTATTTCTAATGAATACACAACATTTTTTTTGTTATTGTTGTACATATTGTAATTTTCAAAAATCCTTTTCATTGTTTCAAAAAAATATTAATTTTTTTTTTTTACGTTGTGCTGTGCTGCTGCTTCCACTGAAAAAAGAGACTCATTTTTGTGGTCTCATTATAAAAAAAAACAAAAAAAAAAAATTAAATTATAATATTTAAATTAATTATATTATTTCGAAATGGTTAATTTCACGTTTTGTTTGTCAAAAATAATTGTTCTGTTAAATTCATGTTTATTTGTATATGTATAACAACAACAGACGATTTTCCCATGTTCTATAAATTACGTAGAAACTCAAACGGAAAATAAAAAGACTTGCGCTTATTTATGAAACTATTCTATAACTATGCAGTGTATTATACTCGTACATACAAGACAAAAAATGTAATATTTCAGCGTAAGTAATTTAAGATAGAACATTAGCATTGGTGTCAATCTTATATTTAAACGGAATGGAATTTTTCAACAGTTGTCTCTTACTTGGAAGTTTATACAATTTAATTTTTTAACTGCTTTGTTACAGACAGTGGAATTTTTTTTTGAAACAGTTTTATTTTTTTATTTTTTGTATCTAACAAAATACAAAACCATTTTGTTATTTTTGAAATAGATAAGTTAATTTAATCTGCTATAGTTAATAGATTATGGTTACACTAATTTAAAATTTTTACTACTTACTTTTGAGTTTTCAACAAATGCTTCATTTAATATGGACACTTTTTTCGTTTTAGTAAATTACTGGGAGTTCGTTTAATGCTTTTCGATGTAACATATTGCTTAAACATTTTTCGATAAGGTCCAGCTACGAAATCTTCATCTTCTTCGGCATAAACATACGCTTCGTTATGTACCAAATGTGTTGTCGATGGTACAGGCTCCCCATCTAAGTCGTATACAGTAATATTTTCTTCTATTCTATGTGATGTGACGATTTTGTCGACTTGTTTTCTGGTAATTTTCATTGGAACTTTGAATGGATCTCCATTTTTGAAGAAATATACAAAAAATTTATTTGGCATTTTCTTTTTTTTTGCCGTCCACTTTTAATTTAAACTTTTTAGACAGAACTGTGAAACATATCCCATCGCACTCTATATACGAAAATTTTATTTTTTATAATTTTTTAAGTTTATATAGTAATAATAACCTAACCTAACGTAGTCCCGTTCCTGCAATGAAAACCTCATCTGTAAAACAGTGGACTCCGAAGCTTCTAAATGGATTTGGATGAAATTTTTTGTGGTCGGTTTTAATTGCGATTTAATTGCAATTTAAAACAAAGTTCTCTGACAAAAATTAAATTAATTGGGAAAACGAATTGAAATGCTTACCATTTGACATAACTGTAAAATTACTAATTTTGTTCTGATATAAACCATTGACGTCTGGTTATTATACGGGTTTTCATAATAAGCTTTTATTGTGTTTCTTTGTTGCTATATAATATGAAAAAGTATAGTCGGGTCGAATATATTTTATAGTAACAATTGCTCAAAAAAGGAGAAAAATCCTAACAAAATTTTGCATGTTGATGTTTGCAAGACAAACAATTTGCTACGTCTAATCGAACTTTGGACGTAGAAAAATGTTTGTCTTGCAAACATTTGCTTTTTTGTTACTATAAAATATGTTCGACCCGACTATATTTTTTGATTTTATATAGCAACAAACAAACACAATAAAAGCTTATTATGAAAACCCATTTAATAGCCAGAAATCAAAAGCTTTTTTTCAAATTTTCAAAAACAGTAACTTTGAATGATAAGATTTTATCTTTTAAAATTTTTAAATGTAGAAATTAGATAATTAAGGTTGATTTATTTTCTCAATTATTTTAATTTGTGTGACTAAAGATCCATGTGAAAAGCCGCCAAAAAATTATAGCATTGACAAATTTTGTTTACATATTCTTTCTCAGTTTAACTAGTGAGAATTTTTGACTTGTGTACAGCTCTAAGCTTCATGCAAAAACATTATTTTAAACTTTGTTTAGTGCTTTGAGTTTATCCTCAACATTTTTAAATGGCGTCTGAATGGCGGAAGAAATATATTTCTTGTAATTTTTTGACTTTTTTTTTTTTTGATAAATATAATAAAAGAGTTTTTCGGGCAAAATGCTTAATGAATACAAATAATCGTGAAATTGGAAATAATTGTCATAATGTTGACCTCAGATTTATAATCAGCAACTTTCAGTTAAGAACTGGTTCATAATTATTGAGAAAATTTACAAAACCGTACTGAAGAGTATTTTTGGGGTCAAAATACTCTTTTACGTATATGGTTTCGTACATTTTTCCAAGAATTATGAAACAGTTCTCAACTGAGTGTTTTAGCGGCCATATTGGACCTGCCATCTTGAATCATGAAATCCATACCATAATTTGGTATAGTTCGCTGTGAACAAAAAAAAACATGGGTACCGAGTTTCATTGCTTAATATTAATTATTGGGCGAATTGTAGTTTTGCCATTTTATTTTGCAATAAAAAACGGTAAATTGATGTTAAAAAATAAACAATTAATTTCAGGTCCCATCAAAATCCATTTAAAAGTTTCGAGAGAGACAGAAAAAATTTATAAACAAATTTCCCCAAACACGAAATCCCCAAAGTTATGCAAAATCGCCAAATTAAAAATCACCGAGCCCAAAACCATCAAACCAAAAAGAACGTATTATACAGAATGGGTTCATAATACGGATTGTGTTTTGGGGGAAGTATATCCAGTAAATTTTACTAGTATGTAAATAGTAATATATTTTTTCTACGATAGTGCAGTAATCTATGCTTTCGATGATGACTTTTGAATTTCAATGCTTTTCACAAATCGTGTTGCAATTTCATTGCACAACGATTTCTCATTTGCCACACGATTTGTGGTGAAAACCCAAATGTTTCAATTATATTGTGATCGTTTCAGATATTAGTTTTGTTGATCCGTAGAAGTTGGTTATTTTTTATGTTGTTAATTATTTATAAATATTACACGACTATCATACAGTAGAATAAATAGCGTATATAACTCGTGTGAAAACGTGTAATTCCAGTACTCAAGTGATTGCAGCCCTCGTTCTCGGTCAGACTGCAAATTTCACTTTCGTATTGCAATGAGCCGTTTTCTTCACTTGTTATATAATATACTATTTCAACGGGTATATAATTTTGGCTATTATTCACGAAGATGAATACTTTGTCCACGACTAAACGATGTTGACTAGATATTATTATGATTAATCACTGCTCGTAATGCATATTCCGTGTGTTAAATTAATCATTAATATGGAATTAGTTATTGAAACATTTAATAAATGGAATGAAAAACGGCGATTTCGCCTTCTAAAAATGAAAGTAAATGATTACCGTTTGTCTTGCAACAAGGAAGCAATTGTTGTGCATCACATTAAAATGTCAATGGCTAGTATATCATAACCACGACCCAATAAGCATTTGTTGCCTGTATCCAAATATAATACCAGTCGCAAGGGAGTTAGAAGCATATCTAGACTTAAACAATCATGGCTGCTCTTCACTTACATATTTTTCTATTGACAAAAAATAAATGAATTCGATTCATAACAGTTTTTTCTACCACTACTAACATAAAGAATATAACTAATTTCTGGCTTTTCGGCTTCTGGGTTCCTTTTTCGATTAATACCAACTGGAATTTGTTTCTATGGTCAAGGCGGAGATTTGAAAAACTTTCGGAAACTGTACGTCAAAGAGGGTGGGGTACCTGCCGTACGAATTTTTTTCGAATATGCTGGTTTGATTTTTGAATTGGGCATTGAGTTTGGGGTTGATTTGAAGGTTAAATTATTTGTCAATTTACGGGTTGAGTTGAAGTTGGGTTGAGGTGAGATTAGGATATAGTGAGCAGTTGACCAATTTTTTATATATGCTGGTTAGAGGATTGAGTTTGACGTACAGTTTATGGGGGAGTTGAGGGTTGTGTTGAGTTCCGTTTGCGGGTTAAACTAGGGTTGGGTTGGGGTTGGATTAGGGTTTAGTGAGTAGTGGATCAATCTATATATGTATATATATATATATATAAGTGAGTGTTTTTATGCATGCGCAGTATATGTGTATGTGTAAGATATTTAAAGAAATCCACACGTTTGATGGTGATAGTGATGGTGATCCTCACGTAAGTGGAGACCGGTCATCACAAATTATCGGAAAAACCACAGTTGACTGTACCTTAAAAACGAGTCGAAAAGCTAAAACTTCAAGAATTAAGCCTGTATTCCATGAGAAAAATTGACTCACAGTCAAAAAAAATGAAAAGAGAAAAATAATCTGATGCCCTATATAAGAGACAAGGAAAACGTTTTTTTTAATTTTTTATTTTGCAGCAAAATTATTTTTCTATAAAATAAAAAACTTTGTCTTTGTCTCTTATATGGGGCATGAGATTATTTTTCTCTTTTCGTTTTGTTTGACTGTCAGTCATTTTTTCTCATGGAATGCAGTCTTTAGGAAATCAAACGAGGCTATGAATGAGCCACAAAATTTGACAGATAAGTTGTTCCTGAAACTATAAAATACAAAGAAAGCGACTTTTTAACTTAAAAGATACTACTTTCAACGACAGTAAAAACTATTGTAATGGAGACGTGGAACTCATTAAACATATTGGGTGGTTTTAAGTGTTGGATATTGGATGGAACATTTTATGTGGTTCGAACTATTTACTATTGAAGGTCTTATTGGTGAGCAATTTGTATCAATGATTTTTTGATTTTTCAGTAGGAAATAGGTCGAAAGTATCCAAATCTCTATCCCAATAGGATTATCACTGATTTTGACAAAACTACTTTTGCCGTAATTACGGCCAAACAATATTCACCATATTTGTAAACAAATTACCAAGGATGGTTGTTCCGTTGTGGTAAGATTGTTTTCAGGCGTGTGGAAGGCGAAGATCTGGCCCAAAAATGTGGGCATTGTGAATAGTTCAGCATTCATATTCGAATGCTTAAAAGCTTATGGTTAGTTGTTACTGAACATATTTTAGCTTATAACAAGATAATATGGTTTAAACAAAACCGTATTAATGGAAGAAGTTGAAAAAAGGGTCCTAAAATTAATTGTAAGCCGGGATTTTGGTACACATCGTAGATTCTATTAAAGGAAATATTCCTCACATGCAAAATTTAATAGAAGCTTGGCATTGAAAACTGAAGCTGGAAAACAAATTGTGGGTTATTCGAAAGCGCAATATCATAAAGAAAAAAAAAATACGAAAAATTAAAAATGTCCAAAAAAACCAAGTTTTTTAAATATAACAATTTTTTGAAATATTATTTTAATTCGTTTTATACCTTAGAGGATGGAGCCTGCTGCCCCCAAATTCACGCTTTCATGATTTATTGAAATTCTTATATTCACAGAAATTAGAACATGTTTCAAAAAAGGCTTTGTATCCCTGCGCAACGGTATATCGTGAAAGAAAAAATTCAAAAGTATTACATTTTTGTTAAAATTAAGGTTTGGGTTTTGGATTACAAAAACCCAAAAAATACAAAATAATGTGCCCTATTGAAAACGAAAACCCCATTAAATTTTTGTCAGCTACAATATGAAAACAAATAGAAGCTACATAATTTCTTGTCATCCTTCCGCAGAAAGCACTAATCCTAAGCGGCTTCGGGGAGATCTCTATTTTACTGTGTGAATAATTATTAAAAAAACATTATTGTTTTAAAAATGTTCCAAATTCTAGGAATGTTAGAATTTCAAAAAATCGTCAAAGCGAGGGTTGCGGTGGCATCCCCCATCCTCTAAAGTATTAAACAAATTAAATTTTTGGGATTATTTTATTTTGGATAATGATGACAACCTTTGCATTTCACATACTAAGATAAAAAAAAAGATCCTCAAAATATGCATAGTAGCAAGGCGGACAAGAAATTATGTAGCTGCATTTCGTATTGCAGCTAATAAAAATTTATTAATTGCCCTTTCAACGGGGCACTGTAATTTTTTGTGATTTTTTTTGCGAAGATGTCCGGTTTCCTATTTGAAATCATAAGATTGTTGTTCAGACAAATCCATTCTGTTGAAAGTATAACTCCTAAGAAGACAATTCTTGCCCAGATGAAAAGGTAAGAAACGTGCTTAGGATTCTTAGGTAAAAAAATATTTTTTTTGGGAAACCCAAACCAAAAATTACCAACATTATATGTAACCACATATACATATGTATATAAATATTGTCGCATAATCACTTATTGCTACCTACATATTTCAACTTATTTTATGTTTCCAAATATTATTAATTTTTTTTCGAGAAATACGTAATTCGACTTAATTAGCTTAAATTTTATAAAGCAAAGACGTTTAAGCCAAAAGATATTTTTTAGAAACTAACCAGTTTTACTTTTGCATAAACTACTTAAGTTAGAACAATAAATTAAGAATAAACCAAACGTTTAAAATAGCTTAATAGTTTACTGTACATTCTTTGACGATCAGGAGTTTCTCTAGAAAAGACAATTTTGCGATTGTTCTTTTTATTCGTAGAGCCGGTGGACGTTTCATTCACAGAGTTAATACCGGCTGAAAATGTATGAAAATGTAGGTTTTGTTTAAAAGGTAGTTTTGTCAACAATCTGGCTGAATTCCGGGTCTGAGTCGCCCCAGAATCGTTCAAAGTTCCATTAAAATATTTGGGAAGTAGATAGCTTGCATTTTTGATAACATGCGTTTTAGAGCTATTTAAGCGATAAAACAAATATACAGGCGATTTGGCTTGACTTAGCATGTCGTAAGGTGACTGTAAAGTGGCTCTTATTATTGAGTGTTACACTTAAAATAATTTATACCGCCTGCCATTTTTACAGTACATTTTCAATTCTATATTGAAACCAAAGAGAATACACATCAAGAGGAACATCTTATATGCACCTCTTTTGTATATGAACTAAAAATCTTAAAATATTTCAGAATTATTTGGTGATGGCAAACGAAATAGGATAAACATATATTTTTTATTTGGTTTTCTCTTTCGAACAAAAACAAAAAAAATTATTTTACTATTTAAAATAACATAAACTTTCTCTTACTAATTCATATTATAATTCCATTGGAATTGGAAATAATCGGCCGGATGACGCTGAACATAGAATTTCATTAATTTTAGTAGATCTAGAAGATTTACTTTCCAATCGTGAAAGCCTAATGGGTCAATTGATTTTGGTTTTGAAATGTTGAACCTTGCTCAAGAACAAAGCAGAGCTCGCATTACATTTTCTATTACACTTTTTTCTAGCGAGTGTCATAATAAAATTGTACTTTGCATAATCCGTGACACGTATTTTATTAAAAAAACGAAACCGAACCAATAATCCCTGACTGTGAATTGTAATGCTACACCAAGCCAATTAGCAAAACCTTAAATGGCGATTAGCAAAATATTTCTGGTAAATTTAGAAAAGGACTTGGGTGTACCAAACAGAAATATACGAAGGTCTCTTAGGGTTGCACGTTAACAAAAGGTTTCTCACTAACTAATGCAATTACTTACAGAAGGCGCCTTACTAAGTCTTGATATATTTTGGCCAACCAAATCCGATACTATTATAAATTTGGTACAAGTATTATATGACGATTATTTGGCCTTTAACATACAAAACGTTTAAGCGGTGGATTTTTCTTCAGCACTTGGGCAGGTTTGTCAGCTATACAACACTGTCAAATAGAATTTCATTTTGGTTATTAAAATTTGTAAATAAACCTTTTTTAAATGTAGTGATTTTTTTCATTTTGCTTTATGAATTACATAAGAGTCTGGAAGACTCGTCACATGCATTTAAGTAAGTAAAGTGACCCATGCTGATTAGGCTTAAAGGGGCTGGCTCGATAAATCGACTTGGATCGCTTAAATAGGTGTAAAATACTTGTTAAAAAAATTCAAGCGGTATGTACGCTTCATATTGAACTGCCCATTTCTTAATACAATTTTGAACGATCCTGAAGCGGGTCAGGCCCCTCAAAAAAATACCTTTTCATAAACTTTTAGCTGATATAAAACAATTTAAACAAAACGTTCACAAATTCTTAGGCTACATGTACCTTTATCAAAAAATGAAATAATTCGCGCCCAACGAGACATTTATCTGATTAGTCCACAATTTTAAAAATGTATGTAAAGGCATGCTTCGAATTTTAAACGAATGAAAGGAGAGTACATTGACCTATAAAAACATACAAAATTCAATTCTACCCTATTTTAATAGCGTGAATCGTGTCAACCCTCGCGTTGTACTTTAGAAGTAGGGACCGTTTACGTGTTCAAATTTTTAAGTGTTTGGGGATGTGAAACCAATTTTTAATAATAATACTCATATCTTTACAAAATACATTTTGTTAAAATCCGTGTTCTTTTATAAAAATCTACTTTTGTTCCATCTTTGATTTTAGTATGACAATTATAAAACAAAAATATTTTTTTAAATATTGGCGCTCTGGGCCCGTATTCTTGAAATTCACCGAAAAAAGTCACCCGTGATTTGCTAGTGAAATACGTCATTTCAGTCGAAAATTTAAATTGTTTCATAACAAAGTCACCGGCGACTTTTTTTGGTGAATTTTAAGAATACGGGCCCAGAACTCGTTTCAAAACTAAAATTCTCCTTCACCGGAATTTACCGCACAACTTTTTCTTAGAGTTTCTCAGAAAAAGCAAAATTGGATTATATCCTAAAAGATGGATTTTGTCAAAAGGGATCGTGACGTAATTGATTCGTGGGTAACCTGAATTGAAATCCTCTTATGATAAGTTCTAGTTTTGGTTTTTTTTCAAGATTTGACCACAAATTTTTCATTTTAATCACATATTTTGCAATTATAATTACGTATTCTAGGACATATTTTTGATTTTTAAAACCCAAAATTCCTAAGCTTAGCGATCAGCAAACGTCAAAATATGGTCAAATTGGATTATTTGAAATCTTTTTCATATAACAGTGTGGAATAAATGATTATTTTATTTTGAGTAATACATTTTAACATTAACTATACACACCTGTTTTTAAAATATTTTAATCACTGCTAATCAATGCTAAAATTATGTTTTGAGATTATGAATGTAGTGTTTGAGGATTTTGTGCACAGCGATTTTGAAATTAAAGATTTATGTTTTGGAGATTATGTTTTTGGGATTTTGGATTGGGGATTTAGTTTCTGGGGATTATTTTTGTGTTGGGCTTGACTCCAACTCAAAAAATTACGTCTTTTTTTATTATATCAATAAGATTGTTTCGGCTTTTTATAGACGAAATAAATTAAAAATAATGGCATTCACAACAATTTCGACTTGTTAATCAGAAAAAATGAAGAGGCCAATCATTTATAAATATATCTACCAGAAAAAGTAGAAATATCAAAATCCCACCCGTACTTTAACCCGTGGTCAATACAAAGTGTATCGACTCCAAAATTGAAAACTTTCCTTGAGCTTTCTCTGTGGTAGTTTGGTTTCGTAATGATAAGTTCGTACAAACAAAAAGTTCGGTCTACTCATCAGGTAGCTACGACCAAACTACAAAAATAAAATTCTAACTTCATACATTAAGTATGAGGTAAGAACGCATTGATTTAGCGAATTATAAAATTCACCAAATCAAAAAACTCAAGGAAATCTCATTTCTGTGTGTTTTATGCCCACACAAATTTTTCTGATTAACAAGTCGAAATTGTTGTGAATGCCATTATTTTTAATATATTTCGTCTATAAAAAGCCGAAACAATCTTATTGATTTAATTAATACAGACAAACTTTCTCTTTCTATTTTTTTATTACATAATATAAAGAAGAAAAAGATTCAAAATATATAAAATAATATACATTCCAATTATGTTAAATAAAAATTATAATTATGTGCATATAATTACAATATTATACACAAATTATGAACATAAAATACATCTTTAAAATGTTCTGTTTGTAACGTATGTAATACGACTTTTTGTTGTTGTATTTTAAGTTTATCTCTCATTAAAACATTAAAAATGATTTAAAATAATAAATTAAATTTATTTAATTTATTTTTTTTTTTAATTTCCAATGCAATTTTTTACCAGAATACACTGTAATACCAAAAATGTATTTAAATCAATTTAATTTAAATTAATTTTATTTTTTACAACAACAATGGACGAAAGGTTAAAAAATTGACTTTTTTTGTATGTTCTGCAATTTTATTTTTAATACTTATTTTTTATAAATTCACTATAATAGAGATAATTTTATCAATTCATTTTTTTAAAATAAACAGGTTTCTGTTTTTATTTTATTTTAATTATACATACATACGAAAAGTAGATTATCTAGTTTAAATTAGTTGAGGTGATTAATTTTTTTATTTTGTTAGTTACGAGATATTATTTCGTGTACAAAAATTAATTGTAATCGATTTAAAGTAATTATTGTATTAATTAATCAGCCTATTGATAAAGCTGCTTTGCTATTTTAAAGAATAAGCTGCTTTGCTATTTTAAAGAATAAGCTGCTTATAATAGCAGCAAATACTGTTTATTGTAGATTTTAATGGGTTACATTGATAAAACTTTCTGGTTCACTATATGTTTAAATGCACTTTAGAGGGGTTGAAGTTGGTTAATGTGAAATCGAAATCTCATAACTGTGCAGTAAAAAATTATGATGTTATGTAAAATAAAACTTAGTCAAAGACTAAGAGAGACGCTTGAAACTTAGTCAAATCTTAATTGTTTATAATTTTCCACCAGTGACAATTTAAGTAAATTTTATCTATATTTTAATGGTGAAATTTGTTTTTTGAACAAAATGAAGATTTCAGTAATCCTTTACAACAAGCTATATGCTGTATAACTGTTTGTTACCATGTTTACATGAATCCAGATTCTACTATAATTTTATTTTTTTTTTTTAATTTTTCGCGCTCGTGATCTTTAAATCTCTCAGGAGTTCTTACGTTTAAATTCGAACGTCTTACACTGCCTAAATTAAAATCTTCCATTACTCTTACTGAATTCGCTGTGTGGTCTAGATTTTCTGAATTTATATAAACCGAATTATTTTCTTTAAATGAAATGAATTTCTTCTCAATATTTTATATATTCTGTTCTAATTAAATATGACCTATGTAGGAGCCAAAAGTTTTTAATAATTCTACCTCTAAGCCAAATTTTACCTCATTGATTCAAAATTTCTCCGTTAACCTCAAAGGATATTCTTAATTTAGTATGTTTATTGTAATAACTCCGAGATCGGTTATTTAAGTATTCCAATTTATCGGTACCAAGAGTAGTACATTAGTAATTGTATCGGTGAAACATTAATGTAACTAAGCGGAGTAATTCTATAATTTAATAAGGCTGAAGGCCAATCTGTTGCTTTCTTTAATACGTTTTTCGCTGTTTGAACAGCTCTCTCAGCGAGACCATTAGAACGCGGATAATTTGGTGATGACGTTCCCTTTCGGCCGCAAATTGATTCATTTAATAACTACCGAACGGTTGACTATCGGCAACTAACATATTTGGTATTAGTAGGGTAGCGAAAACTAATTTTAGTTTCGAAATTACTTCTGCTGCAATTTTACTTTGTGTTTCTATAATTTATAACTATTTACTATAATAGTCCACTAATATTAAATAATAGTTGTTTCCTATTTCACAAATGTCAACGGCTATATGTATTTTCTTAGAGTCGATTAGGTAACTCGTGACTCCTTAACTCTTGTTTCTTGTTACTGTTCCTAAACGCGCTACTAAAGTAACAATTTCATTGTCTATTCCTCAACAGTGTAAAACTAACCTTGCTCGCTATTTTGTCCTAACCATACCAAAGTGAACTTCATGTATTTTATCTAGCATTTCTCGCCTTAAACTGAGCGGAACTATCACTCTATCTGCAAATAACAACAAGTTATTATCTATATATATTTCATTTCGCATGATCTGTTGACTTGAAATTACCTGCCATAAACATAGTTATGAAACTTAAGACATGCATAGACTACAGCTAATAGTCTTTGTCTATCTGCGAATATTGAACTTCTGCCTCTTACAAACTTCGCGAAGCATAACATAAAGGTTGGCCATCCTGTATTAAACAAAATCCAATACCATTTTCCGAAGCATCAGTTTGTATAACCAACAGTTTCTTTTCATCACATATAGCTAACGCTGGAGACTTTACTATTAGATCTTGTATTTTCTGTAAAGTTTTTGTTTGACTCTCTAGCCAACCAAATTCCCTTTTCTTATTAATTCCCTCAATGGATTTGAAACGTCAGCTCAATTTTGGATAAATGAACGCATGTAGTTTATCAGCCCTAAAATACTTTGTAATTCCTTTTTATTTACATTTGGATTGCCCTTTATACCATCCTTGAAAAATATGCGTCCCAAATATGTTACACTATCAACCTTATATTGATTTTTTTTCTCGTTGAATTTTATATTCCATTTCCTAGATCTGTCAATAACTTCTTTCATAATTCGATCGTGTTCTAATTCTGTACTGGCCACTATTAGTAAATCATCAATATAGTTACTAGTTACACTCTCTATATCTTATTTGTTAAACCTGTCGAAACTTCTTCAAGCGTTGCAATATGATAATATTCTTGAATAATGCCCTCAATTCAATCTTTTGGATGTAAACGTAGCCGCAAAGTTTTATCTGGTTTTTCCACTATCATTAAATTGCTGATCCATTCGACGAACCCATTTACTTTCGTTATTATTCGATCTGACACTAATTTGTCCAACGTTTGTTTTACGGGATCTTTTAATAGTATTGTTACCCTACGAGCAGGTTTTACTAGAGGTTTGTTTACAGGTTTACATGAATTCAGACTCTACTACAATTCTGAATTTATTTCAGCTATATTGGTAAGATGCTATATTCATGTATCTGAATATAACAAACACTAAATTGAGAAATTAAACATACAACTGCAACCAGTTATGCATGGTCAACTGCATCATAAAATCGCTTATAACTTTGCAAGTTGATGATCTCCTCCAAAAACCGTCCAATTAGAAAAAATTAAAATACATTTTAATGAGTAAAACTCTTTCCTGTGTACTCCAACTAGCGCCAACTGTCATTTAAATTGAGCTTTCAGAATTGTTACTTAACGCTTAAAATTGATTGTAAAACTTTAAAAAAATATTAATGGTGTCACAGAAACTAAAGATTAACCGTTCACACTTTATTATTCTGTTTTTTGCTCTCCCATGCTAAGAAAGTACGGTTAAGTTTTCTACACCTAACTTTCTCCAAACAGTTAAAATACCGCAACAACTTGTACCAAGACTTTCTTCCTACGTAACGTGTGTTACTAATTTTACTTACAATAATGGTTCTCATTTTAATTTTAGATGTGCAGATTATGTCTCTTTAAACGAATTTCTAGCCAATTCGGACTGGAGCTTTCTTCATCGAGGAGTGGACTTGAACAAGATTGTCCGTCTGCTGCACGAGCGGATCATGGCTAGCATCGAAATGTTTGCTCCGAAGGTAAAAGACAAACCGCAATTTCGTGAGCCATGGTATAATGATATACTTGTGCTACTCGAGAAGCGTCGTAATAAACTTCATTCATTATATAGGGTACATGGGGATAAATTTTACTCTACGTTCAATGCAGCCCGTATGAAGTTTCGAATTTTAAACCGGTTAAAAATTTCTGGAATTTCATCAACAGCAAAAGAAATATTGTTGGATTTCCGTCACCTATGATTTATCAGAACTCATCTGCAAGTCGGCCTTCGGATATCTGTAATCCATTTCCCAAATATTTTAAGTCTGTCTATGAGCAATGTCATACTACTATTACTAATTCTAGTGACTGTTCGGAAATTAGTCTGTTGAGGTTTTCTGTAGATGAGATCTCCGATAGTTTGGCGCGACTTGACGTGAATAAGGGCTTAGGACATGACAGCATCCCACCCATCCTAATGAAAACTGTGCGGATGGTTTAGCTGTTCCTCTCGCGTTTATTTTTAATGAAAGCCGCCGTACAGGGGTATTCCCGGAGCCTTGGCAGATTTCCTTCATTCGCCCGATTTTCAAATCTTGATATCCGATTTGCTATAACGAAACTATTCAAAGCATTGGTACAAAAATTTCTATTTTTTCATTTGAAAACGTTAATTTGTCCTGCTCAACATGGCTCTTATCCTGGAAGATCCACAGTGACCAACCTGATTTCTTTTTGTGGTCACTTACAAAGCAATATTGCAATCAGGCAAGAACTGGATGTTGTGTACAGGCAAGAACTGGATGTTGCTGACCGAATGTATACAGAACTATTTTCAATTTGAAATATTCAAATTATTAACAATTAAAATTTTTTAGGAACTGTATACTCCTCAGTATAAGTGCATTGAATTCAAAATCAGAGGACGGTATTGGATAGTCGAAATTCTTTTTGAGATTAATTATAAATTTGACTTTAAACTCAGTACAGTAAATAGTAGTTGTTAGGATTGCTAGTGCTTAGTAAAAAAAACTGGACGAGAATTATACTGTGCAATTTTTTCTTTTAAATTGTTTTTTGCGCTGAGTATTTTATTTATTTGTTCCAAATGTGAGACTTTTTGAACACATTTTTAGCCGTGTTTTCCATGAGAACTGCACTAGAACTCGATAAACTTTAAATTCCTTTTATTCTATGTAAAACGAAAAAAAATTAATTCATAAAGCGCGAATGTGTAGTGTATTTGATATAATTACATATTTTAAGCTTAAAAATTTCCCCCTTCAGTTATTTCATCAATATTTTCTTATTTCTTGCTGACGTCATTACACGCAACTACACTCGATAAATTCATGGGTTTATCCAGTGTAACTAAAAAATAAGCTATAATTGTCATTATTTATTGCTGTAACAACTTAAAATGTGTATTTATGTGAAATGCACTACACATTATCACTTTATGAATTTAATTTTTTTTTCTGTTTACTTAGAATAAATGGAATTTAAAATTTATCGAGTTCTAGTGCAGTTCTCATGGAAAACACGACTTTTGAATTTATTCCATATAATTTTCAAAATTAAATGTGCCAAAGTTATCAAGATGTAAATCTTTTTGCATCTACTACCAAATGCAATAAATTATACACATTACACAAAACAATTTCGATCCCAAATAATTCACAAAATAATACGCTAAATGTGTAAAACATTTGGTTTAACCAAAATTCTGATAAATAAAAAAATTAAACTTGTCTATAATATTCTGAAAAGCAACTACCCCAGTACGGTACAGGAACGTTCTGTATTCTGATGGTTTCCAATTTTAAAGATCGTGAATAGTTCGTTGTATACGTTGAAGCTCAACAGGAATGCATTTTCCATTTATTTCCAACTTATAATTTATAGCTTTTTCGGAAATTCCAGTGTGTCTGATAATCCATTTCAGAAGTAGAGCCACCCATTCCACACGACTATTTTCCGGATTTAGAACTTCACTTGGTTATTGGATTATGCTGCGTGTGAAAGTGACTATAGGTTCTAATTATTTTTCGAATATAATGAGCAAGAAGTCAAGATAAAGAATCTACAGAAAATATGTAAAATCTACATATCTAAAAGCGCTGAACGGGTTATAACTCAGTAAAAAAATGGAGGGTCAACGCGTTTTGGTGAAACTGAAAATTGTCTGCATCTACGTAGATATTTTTCGTTTGAGTGAAATATTCTATATTTTAGAACATTGATACATGTAGTATTGCAAGGAAAAAATGTTGTGGTTCACTGGTGAAGTGAGCTGATAAGACGTAGAGCTACAATTGCCAGTCGCCGTAGTTCTAGATGAAATTATCGAATAATTTTTTGAGTAAACGAAACTCGCGTATTCTCTGCCATCTTTTGTGTTAGTAGTAGTGGTATTAGGCTTATTTATTTAGTCTTGGGATGCTCCTAGGGCCTATTGTGCTTGTACCCACCTTTGAATTCTCAAAACGTTTGATTTTCAATTCCAATTTACGCCGTACCATTAATTGTTTGCCTTTATTAAATAGACTTCAATGGGTTGATTCGATCGATGCCTTTAACGTTCTAATTAGTTGAGAGCTCTTGGAGTTAAGCACCTAAAATGACTACCAAAACTCTTTTTTCAAGCACCGTTGGTATATATTTTGCATTTCGCTACCTTTATTTGTTCAAAATTTATAAGCCATTAGTTTGTAATTTTTTTGTTGGGCATCTTTGTGGATAATTTTTAACCGCACATCGAAAAGGATTGTTACATATGAAATTGAAATAAAAATCTGTTGAGTGTTTTCAAAATCTATATTTTGAAAATCGGAGGTAGTTACTAAACGACTGTTTTACTTAATGATAGCACAGATTTTATACTTTTTGGTAATTGTTTTTTATCAGTAAACTTGTTGATTTCGAAATATTTTTCGATTGAAAACATTCATCTAATAATTTTAAATTTTCTTGCGGTTAACCAAAATACCAACCTGGCCATGCTGTTTTATGATACCAACCATTGGTCAAACTTCCATCCTCATTTCGTTCGTCTAACGATTACGATTTTTTTTTTAATTTCGCACGTAAATTTTAACCGCGAGGTAAATTTATTACAATCATTAAGAAAAATATTAACTTCAGAATAGCCGCAATAATATTGTTTGCATACCTTAAAAAAAATATTTGTAAACGAAAATGCTTCCAACGCTTTAGCCTCAATGTATTCCATCTTTAAGTTAACTGTGATCAAGGATAATTTTTAACACCTCTACGAGAACATTTAAATCCAAAGTGGTATGAATTGTTAATTTTATATAATTCATTATTAATCAACTCTAAAACTAAATTTGACTTCACATTAGAAACAAGGAAACTACCCAATATATAAAATAATTTGGTGGTAGACTAATTCTCAAATTATTTAACGCTGAACCAACATAGCTAATTGGTCTTAATGGATTTCCATCTTTGTATACTTTAGGAAGATCGTAAATGGTTGGAGTCGTAACATTGTAGCTTCTTAGGTCATTACGCTTCACCCTTCACAAAACGGGACATAAAACCTGTTTATCTGTGTGAGTTTATGAAATATGTTGTATTTTGACCTTAGTCAAAAATGTATTTGTAAAATTATTGTTAAATTTAAAATTTGACAATTCTAAGATATAGAATAAAATCTTTCTTGAAAGATAAACAAAATACTTTAATAATTTTACGGTTTTCAAACGTTGTGAGGAATTGCCGAACCTTTTAAGTCTATAATCCCTTTCTCTTGATTGCTTCAAAAATGTAACCGTATCGATTTGGCACGGCCAAAATGTTACTGCCTAATATTGATTTGTTTTCGTGTTTACAATCAAATCCACTCAACACCATAAAAAGTCATTTTATACTAACTACGTACAATATATACACGTGTAATCGAATTTTAAGTATTAAGTATTAATACACTTTAACACGCCAAACGGAACAAATAAAACTGAAAACCAATATAATCGTCAATTTTCATTAATAATTATTATTAGCTAGGCCTTTCAAAATTTTATAGACTTTAATCGATTTCTTAGCCTTCAATTCTTCAAAATTCATTCATTTTGTATATTTTTTGTACGGTCTCTCTCTCACTCTCTCTCTGTGCGTGTACAGGCAGTTTATATATTTTAACCCGCACACAAAAGTCTATCAAAATCCATTTAATTTGTAAACAATAGAAAATAATTTCCCATTTTTTTTTTGTCAAATCATCATAATTAATATTCTTCAACATAAAAAAAACGGGCTTTTTGTTTCGTTGTTGTATCAGAACACCCTCTTTTAATTCCTTTTGCGCGTCCATAAAGAAACTTGTATGTATTATACAATTTTTATATATGAAAGCGACACAAACACTTCATTCTTGTTAGGCACACACAAAAAAAATTTAATGGATTTTTTTTTTTTTTTTAATCATGAGATGTTTCTATATATTGTACATACTAGGCTATGTATGTAAAAACATGTTAGGAAGAACTGAAACGTTGCGAACGAATCAATATAACATGAAAATGCTAAATACAATATTTTCAAAGGCATTAGCGTTTTGCTGTTAATCCGAATGACGCATTATAAATATGCTGGAATTTATGTTTGTTATGTTGAATTTGTGTGTTCAAACACATACCTTACTAATTCGTATATAATATAATATCTACGTACATATGTATGAACATATTAAAATGAGCTAATGAGCAGATAAATTAATTTTAATTTATTTAATAATTATATTAAGCGACGCGAGAATGAAAATAAACAGTGTGGGATAAAATTTTGCCAAATTTTATTCCATTCCATATAATCATCGTATACTACATATAAGTACTCATACATACCATATGTACATATATCAATGAATATGAAAGGAGAAATAAATTCTTTTCTAAAGTATTTTTTATTGCTATCGAGTTCTATCGCTCCAACAAAAGTAAAAATAAAAATTTAAAGAAAAAATTAAAATAAATTAATGAAAAAAGTTTTTAAATTGTGATTTGGTAATAAAATGATTAATATTTTTATTTTGCAAGTGTCATTAATTATATCCAATATATTTTTGTTTGAACTCATTGTAAAATTTGTTGAATGAAATTTAATGTTATGTAATGTAATAATAAATAGGAGGGAGTCAAATATATTACATTTATTTTAAGTCAACATGCGAGAATACGTTTTAGTTCATCGACGACGAAATGGAAAGTGATTGCAATAGAAAATTTAGAATTGGTTGTTTTAATATAATATTTTGAATCTTTAGCGAAATATTTCTTTGGTAATGTCACTACTATGATAATATACTCCGCTTATAATTTGGGAATTCAATTCAAATTAGAAACTGAAATGTTTTTCAGCGTTGAGATTTTACTAAAATTAGATTACTCTTTTCATGTAGACCTTTCATGATTATTACATTGGTGGGTGTGAAATTTTTTTGTGGTTTTATCTTGAAACCTAATTAAATAGCAGGCACAATTTAAAAACCATTAAAAAACAATCCTTGGGATATATCAAAAGATAGCATCCAAATTGAATGAATTATTTCCAATTAAACATTGCGAACGGTTATTAAGGTTTCACGTAATCCAATGAATAAAAGAATAAATGTATTATTCGTGTGATCCTATTTATGTAACAATTTAGCATGAACTAACAAAAATGTATACAAATCATATCAACTTTAGCACTAAACATTATATAGGCAGTTACATACACCTAGATCCAGCCGATACTTAGTAATTTAGGATAATACAATGACACCACAATTCAAATCTATTAATTATTTCTTAAACTTCAATCAAACTAGCTCCCATTAATGCTTACTTATTACTTAACCAAACCCAAAAATTATTTTAAATCTAAATCTATGAAACAAATTCTCCTTTTAATAAATAAAATTAAAAATGAAAACTAATTAAACATTTTAAATATTAAATAATTATATGGTTAGGTATACTACATAAATAATATATTATTTATGTGTACAAATTGCAGCCAAAACTCTACACAAATTTTCAAAATTAACAGCTCTGTAAACATTAAGTTAAAACTTAGTCTCGATTCAAATAGATGTCTCTGCATGTAGTTATAGTTTTTTTTTTTTTTGTGAGGAGATGGAAATCCATCATGGACGAAGCAGGTGCACAACACCCGCAACGGTGTGAGACTCCTAATCACCAAAACCACCTCCTAAATCCTTTCCATCCGGGGCCACCGCAAGGTATTACTTCGGATGGAAGGGGTCTGTACGTATGTACTATGCTATGTATGTTCTACACAACTATCATGTTTGGCGGCGATCGCGCTCCAAGCAACGTAACTTCCTTATTATAGCCGCTGCAGAATCAGCTATGGCTCTCCATGCCTCTGGAGTAGCAATCATCACTTCGACGATGCTTTTGGGGACTACGTCGTCGACATCGAGCGATCTTACGAGTATTTCCCTGTTGTTACAGAACCGCTCGCATACGAAGAATATGTGCTCAGCGTCTTCAGGCACTCCACAATGAGGGCAATTCGGCGAGTCCTCGTGCCTAACACGATAGAGGTACGATCGGAAGCATCCGTGGCCTGACAAAAACTGTGTCAGGTAAAAATCGACCTCACCATATTTACGGTTTGTCCAGATGGATATTTCCGGAATAAGCCTCCTGGTCCAAGAACCCTTCTCCGAGCTGGTCCATCGTTGTTGCCATACAGAGATGGTAGCCTCTCTGAGTATACTCCTGTTATGCATGTTTAACGATGATGCTTCGGCTGCTCCTCCATGACCCCTCTTGTATAATTTTTATCGCTCCATTCTCCAGCAAATCGATTGGGCACATACCCGCAATAACACAGGCAGCCTAGTCCGAAATAGTTCTGTAGGCACTAACCGCTCTAAGTGCGCAGTTGCGGTAGACTGAGTTAACTTTCCGTCGGTATGATGGCACCTGCAGCGCTTGGGCCCATTTAGGGGCTTCGTAGAGGATGATAGATGTTACATCCCCGATCAGTAGTCTTCGTCGCCCTTGGCTTGGTCCGCCAACGTTTTGGCATAATCCGACATAAAGCCTTACTAGTACTGGCTGATTTCTCGCTGACATAACTCGCGTATTCCTTAAACGACAGCCTTGCATCAATTTGCACACCTAGGTACCTAATCGATGGTTTTTGATACAATCGTATATGTACCAATTTGGATCGAAAGTGTTTCTACAACCTTTCGGCTGGAAATCAGCACCGCTTCGGTTTTTTGCTCAGCCAATTGCAGATCCACTGAATTCAGCCATTGCCGAATTAAGTCTACAGCATCTCTGTAGATGACCTCCAACTCGTCCTTGTACTTTGCTACTACTACACTGGCAATATCATCGGCATAACCACCGTTACCTCCTCGGGAACTTGAAGTCTGAGGACCTCGTCGTACATAATATTCCATAGTAGTGGTCCAAGTACAGAGCCCTGAGGGACCCCACAGGTAACTCTGTATTCCTTGCTCCCATCGTCCGTATGATATTCCAGAAAGCAATTCCTAGAATAATCCGCGATTATTCTTTGGATGTATCCAGGCACGTTCCCTTTATTAAAGGCGCACATAATGTGTTCCCACTTTGCTGAATTGAACGCATTTTTAATGTCCAATGTAATTACTGCGCAGTATTTTTTGTGGCCTCCCTTCCATCTCCTGCCAGTTGAATAGCATCCAACGTTGAGCGCGCCTTACAAAAGCCATATTGGTTTTGAGAAAGAACTTTATCTCTTTCAACGGCTTCTTCTAGTCGGTTGTAGAGTAATCTTTCTAAGACTTTTCCCGCTCCATCCAAAAGACAAACCGGACGAAACGATGATGGTTCTAGTGGCTGCGTTTTGCCCTTAGTAGCAGTATCAGCCTTTGCTTCTTCCAGATGTCCGGGAAAGTACCTTCTCTAAGACAGGAGTTGAACACCTCCAGAAACTCCTCACCTTTCTCTTGGATTGCAGCCTTTAGGGCGACATTGGGTATATAGTCTGGTCCTGGCGCTTTCTTGCTAGGAATCCTACTAGTTGCAGACATTAGCTCTTTGATCGTGAATAGTGGTACATTATCAACTTCGATATTTGGACGAAAGGTTGTGGATTGATGCGGGAACAGTGTTGAAACTATATTACACATCAGTATCGAGCACGTTGGTACAACAACTCTGGACAGTTTCAGTTTGGACATTATCAACAGGTAAGGCCTACCCCACGGATTTCTCTCGACCTCATCACAGAGTGATCTCCAGCGTCTCCGCTTACTCTGCTTTATGGCCAACTTCAGGGCACCTCGGGCCTCCCTATATGTTTGCTGTAGGCTAGGAGATAAGTTGGAATTTCTCCCACGTTGCAAATTCCGTCTAGCTCGATTACACCTTCGTCGGAGCAAGGCAATCTCCTCATTCCACCAGTAGGCCGGCGGACGACGTTCGCTTATTATTCTCCTAGGCATTGTTATATTACAAGCCCTGATAATGCTGTTTATCAACTGAGTTGCCTTAGTGTTGGCGTCACCCGTCAGGTTAGTGTTGCGAAGCATGCATCTGTATATGTCCTCGTCAAAAGCATTTGTCCTCCATCCAGCTTTCCGAAGATCACTCCTATGATATGTTCGTCGAAGTTCACACAGAATAGCCCGATTCGCTAGCAAACGTCAAGTCTATCACCGAACCAACATTACCCCTGTTGAATGTGTACGTGCTGCCTGTGTTACAGAGAACCACGTTTAGAACTGAGAAGGCTTCCAGTAGTGCTTGGCCTCTTCCGTTGGTTTGAGTGCTGCCCCACTCAGTAGACCACGCATTGAAGTCCTCAGCAATTACCTTGGGGTAATGATCTTTCGCATCCATGACCAAACAGTCCAAAAAGTGAGTGAATTGCACGAGTGGCTCACTCGGAGGGGCGTAACAGCTATAAAAATGTACTCCATTGATTTTAGCTCGAACCAACCCGACGAAATTTTGCGAAGTTTCTTTGATGGCAAAACTACCACATGCCCAAATTGCAGCCTTGCCACTACGAGCACTAACCCAAGCGTTATCGTCCACATTCCTATAATGTTCGCATAACATTGCGACGTCTGGATTCAGCTCATGTACGGTCTGCCATAGAAGGTCCTGGGCAGCTTCGCAGTGGTTTAAATTTAGTTGAAGAACTTTCATTTCCGGCGAGTGTTCCTTGTGGTCTTCTGTCGTGCTGGGCAATTACCCTTACCGGTGATGTGACCGTCTCCGACTTCCCCATTTCTCATACGGCAGAATGCACATTGCGGTTCGCTATTACAATCCCTTGCCTTATGACCAGCCTTGCAGCATCTAAACCAGAGGTTTGATAGATCCTCGGCGCTTTGGCATGAAGCGGATGTGTGACCAGGCTTCCAGCATTTTTAGCACCTCGCTGAACTTGTTACCTCACGAATGCGGCATCTGACCCAACTTATTCGTGTCCTGCCAACATCAACCATTTTCCGGGCTAAAGCCGTTGGTACCTTAATTACCGCAATCTGCGTGCCTCTGTGCGCTGGTCTTAGACTCTTCACAACACTCTTATCGATTTTTCCCCACTCCTTGAAGTCAGTGGCTATAGCATTAAAGACTTCCTCTTTTGTTGTGACCTCGCCAATGTCCCAGATCTCTAGGGTGGTTTCATTGGGGTCTACGAGGGCCTTAACCTCCAATTTTCCCTCGAGGTAGGTCTCGATCTTACCTCGCATTGTTTCAAGGTTGGTACCTATTATCAGCTGACCTCTGAATTTTTAGTAGTAAGTACCCCTTCTCGGATTTTTGAACCTGGGCTACACTATCCCCAATGCTTCCAGAGCAGGATACTCTTATCCTGTGCCAATTCTTCTATTTGCATGCTGGCGTCTACACTTCCCGAGGGCTTTTGCGTGGCCTGTCGGAACATCAATTTCAGTTGGACAACCATTCTCCTTATCTCATGGTGGATGTTCGTCTTCTTCTTTATGAACTCTGCCAGCTCATCAATCTGTTTGCCAATACGCACCCCTGACTGTAAGGTTTCCGGAGTGGCCGGCCTTGCCGTAAGATTCGTTAGGGACCGAGATGTCTGGCGGTCCAATATCCTTATCGGCGAGTGCCGTATGCGTTTGCTCCGTTGAAATATTTGTTTTTCCTCTATTTGGTCATCGAGCGTGGGTGACGCAATTGCTCCAATTACAACACTTGCAATTTTATCTGCAACAACAGCCATGTTCCCAACTGTTGAGGCATTGCGGTCGTTGGATCTCGACGGTGTTGAGCCCGCTTGCTCACTCAACAACTCCGCCGGTACTGGGTTTCCGACTCCCTGCACCGTAAACGTTCTCTCCTCCTCGCTTAACATTGTGGTTTTTTTTTTAGACAGGGTGTACTTCCCCTGACATTTTATACCTACTGCCAGGTAGAAAAGCTCAGCCATGTAGGTATAGTTGTAGTAAGTAGATTGTATTAGTGTGTAAAGATTATGAAATGGATTTGGCAATATTGCTAATGAGCTATTGGAATATAAACTGCTTTTAAAGGAAGACAATGGAGAGATACAGACCTGGCCAAAATTATAAAGCACCCCTCCCAAATTGCAGTATCTACAAAACGAATGAAGACAAAAATTAAAACTCAATATTTTTAGGAAATACTTTTTATATTTTATTAATTTTAGTATTTTGTAGGTCCTCCTTTGGCTTTGATGACAGCCAGGACTCTTTTATTCATCGACCGTACTAATTTTTCGCTGGTATTTCTCGATATATTTTTCCATTCCTCTGTCAGCGCACGTTTGAGGTCTTCCTTTGAAGTCATACTGCGATCCTTGATTTTTTTTTTTTAAATTGACCACAAATTTTCAATGGGATTTAGGTCTGGTGACTGGGCGGGCCAGTCCATGACTCGAATTTGTTTTTTTCGAAACCAACTCATCGTAACGCGGGAAGTATGGCAGGGGGCATTATCCTGTTGATAAATTATCGAAGAACTATCCGTTTCCCCAAATATTTGCCGAATTGAGGCATTCAATGCAGCCTCGAGGACGGTAACATAGTTGGTACTGTTCATTGGACCCTCACAAAACAACAGTTTTCCCACCCCTGATGATGCCATACAACCCCACACCATCAGTTTACCCCCTCCATGCTTTACGGTAGGCACTATATAATCAGGATTGTATGCTTCCCCGACTCTTCTTCTTACGATGGTTGCGCCAGGAGTTCCAAAAATCTTTAAGAATTCCATCAAATTTAACATAAATTTCTCTATTAATTCTTTTAAAATACATAGCACAATTTTTTATTTTTTTTTTGACTAATTATTTTTTAATATTTATTTTTTATATTTACCTCAAAAGTAGATTCATCTGACCAAACAACTCTCGCCCAATCCACGTCATTCCAATGTTTGTGTTCTCGAGCCCATCTCAAGCGACTTTTTGTGTTGGTAAGTGAGAGCAAAGGTTTTTTTCTTGCTTTACAACCTTTCAATCCAGCTTGCAGGAGCCTTCTTCTAACTGTCCGTGCCGAAATGTGAACTTCTTGTTCTGTTAAATGCTCTGCAGCTATCTCAGCAGATGTTTTTCTTCGGTTTTTGAGAGATTTTCGCACAATTTGTCGATCGTCTCTTACCGAAGTGATACGATTTCTGCCTGAGCGTAGTTTATAGGCATAGTCCCCGGTCTCTTTAACCCTTTTCAATGTAGATTGAACTGCTCCACGAGAGCATTTTAATTTTTGGGATATTTTAATTTGGCTTACACCCTGGGAATTCAACAACACAATTTGTGCCCTTATTCCTTCACTGAGTTGGCACGCTTTAGGCATAATTATCACAAACACACTTTTTTTCTCAAAAAACTTACGAAAACTCTTTTTGATTTAAAACACTTTATGTGAAGACTGCACACGATCAAATACAAAACTAAAATAAAAAAATTTTACGACGCTACAACTTCTTGTTAAGAACCTAAAACAAAACAAAAATTGGTGATTTTCAATAATTAAGGGTCGCATTCGGTGGGATGACTCGTTCGTTAACACCCATTGTTTAGAAAGACATAATATTAATATATAATGCTAATAGATAGGGGTGCTTTATATTTTTGGCCAAGGCTGTATATTTAGCTGATTCTTATATGCAGCACAGTGGTGCTTCGTAACATTCTTTATTTGAAAATTTGTTTGATTTAAAATTTGGTAATTAAATGAATAAAATAATCATTAATTAGAATTACAAATGTTTTATTGCAATGCTCTTAGACTAGGCTTAGGATTCATAGGTAGAAAAATATTTTTTTTTTTTTGGGAAATCCAAACCAAAAATTACTTCTTGTAAACTCCGCTAATTAAAATGCCTATCTCAAATTAAAATACATATCTCAATATTTTAGTGCACATTATTTGATAAAAATGAAATAATTCACGTTGGGACAAATGCCTGATTAAGGCAAAATATGTAAATGTATGTAAAATAATTCATCGGAATTTAAATGTATCAAAGAAGGGTTAAAATTTCTTATACTATATGAACGTACAACTGGAATTGTACCCCATTTAATTAATCACTTAAGCAACAGTTTTAGTGCTATTCATATTCAAAATGGGCTCGAACGAAAACCAATTTTGAATCCGAAAAGTTGCAAGTTATTATATGTTTGAGGGAAATGTTGAATGTAAATTTGATTACAAATTAAATTAAATTAAATTTAAATTTAATTTGATTTGGTAAATTACAAATCGATTTCGAATTACAATTAAAACACGATGGACTTGACCAAAATTAGAAGGAAATCTAAGGGTACCAAAATTAGCTTCAATTCTAAATGATTGTGAATGAAATTTTAAGTAGAATAATTAAGCAGAATTTTAAGAAATAAAATTAACTCAGAATTCAAGCATGAATTTTAGTCAAATATTGAGTGCCATTTACGTGAGAAAAGTACAACATACGTTTGTGAATTTCAACATATCGTATATATAAAATCAGAATTTCGATCAAAAATCTGAATGAGAATTTGAAGTCCCAAATGAAATTGAATAAATTCTTGAGTAGTAACTCAAATTTGATTTAAAAATTGAATTAGAATTACAAACTAATATGAATCAAAAACTAATAGTAGTTTTCAGCAGAAGCATGACTAAATATTGAGTGGATTAAAAAAAAAAACTCCGGTTTTAAATCCATAAATTTTCAGTTTGAAATTTAACAGATTCAATTTTAATTGAGTTAAAATTCGATTACATTTTGCATGGAATTTAAATAATACAAATTGTTGTACAGTGTTGCAGTGTTGCTTGGGTTAAAAATTGATTTGGAAATTTAGATTAGAAATTGATTAGGAAATTCTACTTAGTTTTGAACAAAAATTTGAGTTTACATTTAGTTTCTAAACTAGATTCAAATATTATTTTAATTGCAGTTAGGTTAGAATTGAGTTGCAATACGAGATTTGGTCTCAAACAAACAACAAAATTTCCTTAGAATTAAGTTTAGAATTTTGAATTAGGAATTTAAATTAAAAAAAATGGTTTTGGCATTTCAAACCAATTTAAATCTTTGGTAAAATTGTAAATAGGAATTTAGTTAAAACACGAATTTTGATTTCACAAAATTTTGGGAGAAATATATTGTAAGTTTACAATAGATTTGCTGAGTGGATTTTCAATTAGAAAACAAACAAAAATAAAGCAAATTAGGTGGAGCAAAGAATAGATATGTCAAGGGAAAACCAAAATAAATATTTTTTGAAACCAATTTGAATTGAATCAAAAAATTAGACTGGAAAATAAAATAGTTGTTTTGGATTCGAATAAAACCTTAGATGCATCCAGAATAAAATTAGATTACAATTCTATCTGGATTTGAATGAACTGTGAGGGACATTTTAATCCGAAATTGAGTTAAACCTCCAAACTATTTGAATGTTTGTTAATTGCAATTTTGATCACGCTCATTGAATTAAATTGAAATGAAAACTTGAGTGAATTTATAGTTTTTTACAAAGTTTTAACAAATATTTAGGTATTCTGCTAATTGATTATTGTAATTTTCGTTTTAAAAAACTTAGTTTAAAATCAAAATAGATTCGAAAAAAAAAAAAAGATTTTTGGTCAACAATTTATTTTCAAGCGGTTCTCGAAGTTGAACAAAATGATAAATGGAATTTTGAACATGAATCAAGTCTAAATAGGTCAACTGCTTTCGACAGAGAGGAAATTGAATAAGGGAACGAACAAAGAATATTAGCTTGAATTCTAAACTCGATATAACGAATTTGAGTGAAATTTTAAGTAGAAATTGTCTTCTTTATTTTCCATGTGCGAAAAACATTTTCAAAAACCTTTTTAGCAAAATATTTAATGGCCTTTATAATTCTAAACACGTTTTCAATAAATCTTTTAGTTCAACTAGAAAATCAGGAATCCAGCAAAAATCTGAAAGAATTTTGCTTTTTAATAGAAGCATATCAATTTTGAATTGAATAAAATCTTAAGTTGTTGCAAGTGCATTTAAGAAATCTATTGAGAATTTATTTGAGTGTTATTAATAATGCTGATTTAAAGTCGAATTAAAAACTCTAGTTTAAATCAAAAGGTTTGCTAAATTTGTATCAGATTTTTGAACAGAAATCTGAGTAATTATCGAAATATATATTTGAATTTTAAGCCGTACTTTAAAAAAACGTTGAGTAGAAATTGAATTTGAATAGTAATTTAGGCTTGAGCAACTTTAACTACATAACTGTAATATTGTTTTTAGTTTAAAGTTAATTTTGTATTTTGAATTGGACAGGTAAGAGAAAAATTAAAGATTAAGTTAGAATTATAAAATCGATTTGAGCAAAATTGTATATTTAGTGAGGCCAAAATTCTGAGAAAAAGTTGGTTTTGAATTCCAAAATTTTGGTTGAAGTTTCTTAGCAGCTAAGTTTCTAAATACTGGCTGGTAGAGTGCTGATAATATCGTAGAAGGGATGGCTTCAGTCCTACTAAAAATGTAAATGTAATAGCAAGGAAAATGAAGAATTTGGAACACAACATAGTTATAAATAGGCCTAGGATTCTTAGGTAAAAAAATATTTTTTTTGGGAAATCCAAACCAAAAATTGGTTGGATAGTTATTCTTTTTAGAATAAATAAAAGCCAATGATATTTTTACATAATTCCACTTATTTTATGTTTTACCACATATTTTATGATTTTAATCAAAAGCTAATCCTAGTTTTCAGTAGAAATTTAGCTATTAATAGACTTTAAATTCCAATCTTTGAAGATAAATTCCAACCAGGGCTTGTTGATTTAAAAAAAAATCCGGTTTTAAATCCATACATTTTCAGTTTGACATTAAACAGATACAATTTTAATTGAGTTACAATTTGAACCTTTCAACATTTTGAGTGAAATTTAAAATAGAAATTAAGAGAATGTTTCTCGATTAAACTACAATTTGCTTGGAATTTAAACAGTACAAATTGTAGTACAGTGTTACTTGAGTTAAAATATCATTTGAAAATTAATTGCAATTAGCTAAAAATTGAGTTACAATTCGAGATAAGATCTCAAAGAACCAACAAAATTTCCTTAGAATTTAGAGTAAGATTTAAATAGGAATTTAAATTTAAAAAATGGTTTTGGCATTCCAAACCAAATAAAATCTTTGGTGAAATTATATGTAGGAATTAAGTTACAACTCGAATTTTGATTTCACAAAATTTTGAGAGAAATATAAGTTTACATTGCACAATTGATTTACTGAGTGGGTTTTCATAATAGATATGTCAAGGGAAAACTAGACTGAATTAGACTGGATTCGAATAAAACCTTGGATGCATCCAGAACAAAATTAGATTAAAATTCCATCTGGATTTGAATCAACTTTGAGTCAACATTTTAATCCGAAATTGAGTTAAACTTCCAAACTATACTTGAATGTTAATTGTAATTTTGATCACGCTCATTGAATTAAATTGAAATGAAAACTTGAGTGAAATTTACTGTTTTAACAAAGTTTCAACCAATATTTAGGTATTCTGCTAATTGTTTATTGAAATTTTCGTTTTAATATGTGAATCGCATTCTAAACACGATTTCAACAAATTTTTTAGTTCAACTAGAAAATCAGGAATGAGCAAAAATCTGAATGAATTTTGTTTTATAATAAAGCCACATTTTTATTTTGAACGGGGTAAAACATCATTTGAACAAAGTGTGTACTAAAAATTCAATTTCAATCTAATCGAGAGTTTCCGCAAAAATTTGGATGCAATTTAATTAGAAAACATTTCAAAAAATGAGCTTGAATTCCAAATTTAATTAACTGAAAATTATGGTTGCAGGTAAAGTCGACATTTTGTTATATTTTGTTTACAAATTAAGTAAAAATTCTAATCTAGATTTGTCTAAATGAGCTTGATTAGAAATTTGAAATACAACTTCAGCTTTAGTTTAATTTATTTGAGTGTTATTAGAAATGCTGAATTAAAGTCGAATTTAAAACTCTAGTTTGGATCAAAAGATTTGTTAAATTTGTATCAGAATTTCGAGCAAAAATCTGAATAATTTTCGAAGTTTTGATTTTTAAGCCGTAATTTGGACTTGAGCAAAAATATAACTGTAATTTGGTTTTCAGTATAAAAGTGGAGTTTATATTTCGACTGCAAGGCTAAGTTTCAAACTCGATTTAAAAAAAAATTGAAGGAGGAATTGATTTATAATTTTGAGTGAAATTTAAATAGAAAATTTACAATTTTACCTTTCATTCTAAAATGATTCGAGAAGTGTAAGTTTGATATCCCTTTTTAAGTATATGGATGTGGAACCATTTTTCGACTACTTTTCCAGCACTTTGTAGTCCAGGGGAGCTAGTTCATCCAAATTTGCAGCCAAAACCTTGATAATTTTTTTTTTGTTAATGAGTGAATTGAAATCCTCTTAAGATAAGGTCTAGTTTTGGTTTTCTTTTCAAAATATGACCCCATATTTTCATTCTAATCACACATTTTACAACGATCGTCGATAGCAATTTTTACGTTTCCAATATCCAATAATTGGTTTGCAAATAAATGGGCTGATGCATCGTTTTGTAATTGTACTCGCAGGTTTACAGAAAGTGATAACTTTTGAAAAAATCGTCACAAATGAGATGCTTTCAAACACGCGTTTAATTCATCTGCAGGTGTTGAACCTGTGATAATTGGTAAAGTTTATCTAAAATCACCTGTCAATAATATAATAGCACCTCCAATATGCTCGAATGATTTTTTGTGCTCCATTGTACATTCATCCCATATAATAATCTTGGATTGTTGAAGTACCTTTCGCATTCCAGATGTTTTAGAAATATTGTATTTTGGTGTTTCTGTTGCCAATATTAACGAATTTAAAAATGTTTTTCCAGAACATCCGGGAGGATCTGGGAAATAAATTCCACCAGTTTCTTCATTGATAGTTTACATAATAGTGTCGTAGACGTGTTTTTGTGGTTGATTCACGATTAAATACGTCTGTAATGATTCGATTAGGTGATGGCATTCGCAACTGATTCAGTACTTTACTTACCAACATTAGCAAACGTCTTCAATGTAAATTAATGCTTGATTATTCATCGCCGGAGTGTATTGTAATTCTAGATCTGCATGTGCATTATATGATTGATGTAAAATGTCATCTGTCATGGCATTTTTATATTTTTCCCACACTTCTAATGCATCTGATGGAAAGCATGCTTTTGATACGGAGAACCAGCAACTGATGGATGCATCGAGAAGTTAATGATCATAATGTTCATCGGTTTCAAATAAATTGAATTGTTAAGAGGCGTCAGGATATGATTCGCACAATATATTATTTACCGTTCTTAAAGTTCGAAATGATGTCGGGCCACTTACATTAATCAACAGCAAACGGAAATAATAGAAAATAATAAAGCATCATCTGAAAATGCATTTAAGTGCCCAGTTACTACTTGTCCCATAGTCATGTCACTGTCTTTGTTAACATATCTAGGGAAAGCTAACTTTATCTAGGGATCTAAGAAAATCCTAAACTTTTTTTGTGACTTCTATAAAAATTCATCATGTTGAGGTGAAAATTAAATTTTTCAGTCGAATTTAACCGTGTAGCGAAAAGGTCTTAAAGAATTAATTTTAGTTCTTGCACTTAAGTGTAATGCCCCTGACTCAGAAAAGATATTGATTGAAAGGTTTTGATGTAGGGGCGCAAGAAAACATAAACATATCTTAGCCCTCGAATAAAAATCACCATGATGAGGTGAAAAACAAAATATTCATTCGAATATAATCGTGCAGGATATCGCTATAGAGGTTATGAAGAATACAAGTTGTTAGTTATGGTTTAACTAATTGTTGGCAAGTTTATTGTTTGCTCAGATCCTGTAGACACTTAGAATAAGTGCCGTTAATAAGTTCCTGAATTGAGAGCCCCTAATTAATTAAGATAGTACTCTCCAAAACTATAAAAAATCACCACGACGAGGTGAAAAGAATTTTTTTTTGTCTACGAGTATTTCCATACGATTTTGATTCGCAATTTAACCTCTTCCGAGGAATTGGTTGGTATAAAATTTATTATTTATTAATGTATCATTTATTCTTTATTTTCTTACTAGAATTATGGTATACGCCTAGTAACCAGATAGTAGTTCAAAAATTTACTTAAACTACTTACTTATTTAAACTTGTTACTTTAATTTAAATTTTCCACAATAACTTTATCTACACAAGCTTTACATATGTTGGAGCTTTGGATCTTCTTGAATGTGATGAGGAGATGACTATTATTGTCATCTATAGCGTTAAAATTAAAGTTACCCACTAAAATGTTGGGAACAGGATGTCATTTTCCAGCAATATCATTAATTTTTTCTGCAAAAGGTTCAGAATACCAAGATAATTTACATGGTTTGCGGTGGAATATTTACGGTTACAACTATTACCGATTTGTCATTAATTTAGCACACATCAGAGTTACATGAAATGTAGGTTGGTTTTAAGAGCTATCCTTATCGTGTATTGTACTAGATAATTCCTAACAGTTAATCTATTGAAATTAGCAACATCTTATATTCTGGATTCTGGTACATCTAAAATTGTATGGGTGTCCCATCTATGTCTCACAATGAAATGAGTGGCCAAAATCTAGACGTTCGCTGCTAATTGAATTTGAGCAAATACAAGTAAGTTTAATCAATTTTACTTAAAATTGATTTCAAGCCTATCAGAAGAACTGGTAAATCATAATTAGTTTCATTATGAGTTTCACATAAACTTTGTTTTGCCCACCGATAAAAATATATATGAATCCGTTTCATGATTGTCGTCGTCATAATCTGCAAATATTTAATCTATGATTAGAGGGTTGTTCCCGGGAATTCCCGAGAAAATAGGTAATTTTCGGTAAACCTGGCTCCCGTGATTTTCATCATAAATCCCGGAGATTTTTAATTTTCCTAAAATTCATTCAATTTTCTTAAATAGAAGCTGCGGTGTACTATCTAAAATAATTTCTAAATGTCTCAAAACTATTTTATTCTATTTGAGAATAAGTGAATGATTCTAAAATTTTGTAATTAACTTTAATCTCAAAAGTCAAATGAAAAACTATCAAAGACGCAATAAGAAAGTGGTTTTAAATAATCACAGTGACAGTTACAGGTTCGTCATGATAAACGAAAAATTGAAGTAGATGCGTTACATTTCGATTCAATTTCTATGTTATTCTTAAGATTGTGCTGAACGGTTCACAATATTTCCAGTAATGTCATCCTTACAGTATCTACCTACTGCAAATTTCTTCATCATCCTCTCCGTATAGTGCTAAATACGAACCGACTCTACAAATTGTTTTGGGGCTTCTTTACATTTGTGGAAAATGTCTCGCTGGTTAACGGGATAGGTAAACTTTCAAGCTTTAGAATATTTTTAAGGTCTTTTAATGTCTCTTGAAATATATTCCTAAGCATGATACAGTGACAAATTGTCGAATTTTTTAGCATTAATAGAATCATAGATTATGGTTCTGGCAATAAATTCGGAGAAAAAATGTGCAAATTCCTATGACAAGGAGTTGGTCTGTCGCTACTCCAAAAAAGGCTAGCAAAAAAAAAATGTCAGTATTTTTAATGGTTCTTTTTTGTGGGTCAGTGTTCTGGTTTTCATCGAGTCTTTTTGATGGTGGCGGATTCTTTACGCTAGAGTACTTATTTCCAAACTCCTTAACCAATCAAATTATGCATGGTTGATTCAGCGAGGGTAAGGGAAAAATTGCACGTAAAAAAATGAACGGGAAGGAAGAAGCCGCAGAGAGACATGTACCTTTCCAGCTGCTATGATTTTACAGTCAAAATAACCCTTATGTCTAACAGGGCTACCCTATTTCAATTATGGAATCTTGAACAAGATTGCCGTTTTGAGTAATGGTGTATTTTAAAGCGTGTTCGCTTCAGGTCAGGTTTTGCTGTTTAACTTAACAGAACTGTATTTTGCTCAAGCTCAGCAAGACATGGATATACTGAAATATGGTCGTTTGCATTTCTGGTTGTCAACAAATAAATTATAAATTTTTAATTAAACAATTAATGTTGGTAACGTTCGCTTTCCAAACCGAAAATAGAATAACTTATTGACTTTTTAAACCAAAAATGTGACGTAATTTTAATAATAGCCATCTATCTGCATTGGTTTCTCAGGTAATCGAAAAGGCTCGAAATGATTCTATATAATTATGCAAAAAGGTTTTCACATAATTAGTGGTTTTTTACCCTAGGAATTTATTTTCGTACTCCTCCTTCAATCAATCAGTACATTTGATTGGTTTATAAATATATAGCGGTCGATATTTCTACGACTACCGATTTCTATGACTCAGAATTTGAAGAAGAATTTTCGGATTCTAATCCTGATCTAGCAATAAATTTGAACGATGTATGCGCTCAGAATATAAATTAAAGAACGATTTAAGATCGTGTAGTAAATTATAAACCATCTATTTCACACAACGATACAGAATGATTAGAAAAATAATTTTAATTTTACGAAAGAAGGTAAAATTAACCAAAAACAAGTGATGTTTCTATTTATTTAATTGATTTCTGTGATTGGATAATTTTTAGTTCGTTCCCTAGGATACTGGGAAATTTGGGTTTCTCGCTCCCTGCTCCAGGGATTTTAAGAACAATCGGGAAAGCAATCCACTATCTATGATCCCGTATTTAAATTTCTTAATAAATATAATCTAAAAACTAACAACACTTTCACATATTTTACTAATTGCATACCGTTATATATACATTTGTGTTTACTATTTCTACCGAATTTTTTGTTACTAGGGTAAATAAAACTGTTTGAATGTGCATTTTATTGCAGAATCAAAAACGGCAATTTCTGTAAAGAATTTCTCACTAGTTTTTTTAAACCAACGACAACAAGTAAAAACCAACGACTAAAAGTAGTTTTACGTTTGTTTGTAAGTTGTGTCCAAAACATTCATTTGATATTCTTACATTGGTTGATTTCCCGGTAAACTTGGTTGTGTTGTGAAATGACTTCGGTCGATAAAGTGGCTAGGGCATCTTAGCACTAGAACTACCAACCCGTCAAGATGACGAATTGTTCATTTATTGAATTTAATTTTTTTTAGTTATTATGTTAATATTTTTTTGGAAGTTTTTTATGAATTTTAACAAAATTACTTTGTTGTCATATTAAAAATCATCACAGATTCCCACAAACGTATTAACATAATAATTAAAAAAATTGAATTCCATAAATGTAGTATAACCGGTCATTTTGACCGGTCGGTAGTTCTAGTGTTAGTGAATCTTTCTCGGTCCTTCCAGTAAATTTAAAATAAATATTCGTTATTAGATGAGGAATCAGTCTAATGAATTCCAACGTATTTATGAACTAGCGTGTTCAACGTATTTATGACCTGGCAGTTGAGATGCCAGAATAAATTATATAAAAAGTAAAATCAATGCAACCCTATGTCAGAATAGTAATCCGTTATCCACTAATACCGGGTTTGAATGAGCCTCTCAATGAAATGAATTTTTCTTTAGAATGTTGTAATTTAATTTGCGCACACAGTATAGGGATACTGATGATTATGGTTAAGACTAGAAACTCATTTAAATAATACATTAATCTTAGGGCCATTAAACAAACCTACAATTCTACTGAAATCCAATAAAATTTAAGTTCATTAAAAATTCATATAGACGACAAAAAACAAAATATTCTAGAAAAAGTTACCAGGATCAATTCCAAATTTTAATTTTTTCATTATCTTCCTCCATGTTATACCTCGACGACATGTGAAAAGCTTATATACGAGTACCAATTTACTACATACCTGTACTGAATACGATATGGTTAGTATCTGTGTGTGGTATATAGTTGAGGATTACTATCGGTTTAAAAAAAAAAAAAAAAAAGTTGCAATATTAAAACGGGGTGGAAAATAATAATATTATAACGATTTTACCAATAAAGAATAAGCAACCACCAACCCTCTCAACAACACAGCCAAATAGGAAAATTAAATTAAGAAATGTAAAAATAAAAAAAAATATCCAATAATTTTCCGCAGCTCTTCTTGCTGGTATACGTATATACGCTACTCTTCTTCGCATTGTGAATGTCGTTTTTCGGTGTGTTTTTAGGTTTATTTATAACAAAACAAATATCCTTCTATTTATATCATATAGCCTATATATATGTGTTCAAATATAATATTATTATGTATGTAGGTATCTCTACAACTATAAAACGACGACATAGAGCCCAAAATGGAAATAACACAACAAGAACTTGGTATCTTCATACTACCTACACAACACTACTTTATACTGGAAAATAAATAAATTTATTAAAATACGAAAAAGTATAATAATTGTAATATAAACAAACAGTATGGTAAAAAGATTGTATATAAGTACAAGCAGATGTAAATATATAAAATAAAGCTCCAATTCAAATAACAATAAAGAACTTGGTTTTTTTGGTTGGTAAAAAACGAGTAAATTGTTATAATATTCTGGTTGGTTCTTTACTTTTATACAGTAATTTTAAGTGAATTTGTATTATGTGCTGGAGTTTTTTTTTAATACATATTTAACTTGTAGATTTGGTGTATAATAGTGTAAATATGTATTTGAGCGCAAGACTTTCCACTTTTAAATATTTTATAAAATAATTGTACACGGCATATTTATTTCAAGAATTGTTTCATCAGAGCCATCTATATTTAAATGAATGCTCTTATTTTATAGTGGGAATTTCCGCTTTATTTTAAATTTAGAATGATGTATTCAATGTTTGAATATTACGTTTAGAGTTAACTTGCACAACAATTTCAAAGGAAGTCATTTTTGAACATAATTGTAGTTTGTGTTGTACAAGGGACCAATCAGTGAAGAATTACAAAAATTACAGCTTTGATTGTAAAAATTAAAACATTACTGAAATTTGTTAATTTTTTTTGACATTCCAACCATACTTTCCTTAACATTCTTAATTGTATTGTGCCTTAATTGTATGACATGTAAACACAAAAATGGTTGTTCCGTAAAATTAAAAAAAAAATCAAAATGATGAACGATTGTGAAGAAACAAGTGTTGTATAGTAAATTTCCCGCCGATCTTAAGGAATATTTATCATAGAGAATAGCGATTCCACATTTGTCCCCCAACCGGCAGTTGGTATTGCACGATAATTTGGTGATTGATTGATGCAATGCCAAACTTGCTAAATAGAATGAATTTTGGTGTACGAATAGATTAGATATTCTGAATAAATAGGATTCAAATAGGTTATATCGTAACTATAGTCTAGGCTAAAGTCTACTTAAAATTAAAGATTTACGGTTTCGGCCTGTAATATTTGAAATTTGATTCACAATTTCACGTGTATATTGTCAAAAAATGTTTTCTAATTATTTCGAACTCACTTAGAATCTGGCATGTTTTTATGCTTTCAAGGCCGGTCAAGGAACCATTTACAATTTCCGCTAAATTAAAGAGCTAGAAAAAATCTCGGCAAATAGCAGGTAATTAAAAGACAAACATGGTTTCGTTTATCCAAATTTGATATCTGGTCTATAAGAACATTAACTCTTTCACCGAAAGCATTTTTTTTGCCCCCTTTAACTGGAAACGGGGGTAAAATCGACCCAGCGCTTAAAAAATACAGTTAATATTCATACAAAAATCTGAAAAGATTCTCTAAGGCTTGCTTAAGTCTGTTACTTTACGATTAAAATTTATATTTGAGGTTTACCGAATTTATTTATTAAATACATAATTATTTATTTTTAAACAAATTAACTCGTAGAATTTTTTTATTTTTGTGCCATAATTCATAACCCAAAAGTTAAAGAGTGCACCTTAAAACCCTTAATTGTTTATGTGAAAATACGCTTTCTTCGAAGTTAATGTTGTTTGTTTGGCGAGCGAGGCATGCTGTGATAGTGGTTGTCGAACGAAGCGAGTGGTCGGATCCATCCAGTATTTATAAAACAATAGAAAAAAATACAATAAAACAAATATTTACCTTTGTAAAAAAAATTGACAAAATGCAACCTATTACTGAAAACAGGGCTAAAATCAACCTGAAGCCAACTTTCACTTTTCAATGTGGCAGACAGGAAGCAACTAGCAATTTAGTTAAAGATTAATAATAATATGGATCATGAGAGGAAAATAGGAGATTATTGCTCCTTTTGAATGAAGAAATTTCACTGAGCGAGAATAGTAATCGACATTTACTCCTAAGTTGTGGAAGCCGAAATTCTTTGTTGAAACTCATTTTAAAAGTCGAATATTCACTTTTTTTAGATGAAAGTAAACAAGCGTATCTCATTAATTACTAAAGATATTGACACGAAATTTGACACAGATATCTATTAGGGTGCTACCAACCTAAGAAAAAAAACTACTTATTTGGATAAGCCCGCGCAGTTTAAATGGAAAAGTTTTATGATCTTGTAGATGGAAAAGTATTTTGATCACAGTATTTACAGCACGGAAGAAAAGACTATATTGTAAATTTATACAGACAACGAATATAGGGTGGGTCATAATTAAGTGAACGATCAACAGATGACACCATTTTCGTGTACACTTCTCAATTCTACATGATTTTTCCTGATGCGTCAAGTTTGTTATGAAAAGAACGAGCAGAAATGCTGCAATTGTTTTATGAAAATAAATATTCGGTGTTTGCACTAACCATTTCGATAAAAGTATCGTTATCTAAAGGCGCTGAACGGAAAAATTATTTCCCGAAATATCGACCGATACATGTTAAGCACAAAGTACTTAAAAGCGAGGTTGCATCAGTGCTAGAAGTGGCCATATGCCGGACATAATTTTTCACACGTAAGCAAAACAAATTATAATGATATAAATAGAATCTAACAATCGTACTTTTAAAGAATTTTTTTTTAGTTACTGACCACTAAGGTATTAAACGAACAAATCATTCATTAAATTATGGTTCACTCTAGTTAATGGTGAAAAACCAATTGAATAATCAACATCCCTAGTAGATTTCACATATTCGGAATAGTTAAAAAAATCGGGGGACACTTAGCTGGTAAAAAATGCGTCGTGGACTTCTAGTTTCAGAAAACTTTTCTATAAACTAAAACTATTTTTGGAAACAATTTGCGGCTGTTTATAAAAATCCATATATATATATATATATATATATATATATATATATATATATATATATATATATATATATATATATATATATATATATATATATATATATATATATATATATATATATATATATATATATATATATATATATATATATATATATATATATATATATATATATATATATATATATATATATATATATATATATATATATATATATATATATATATATATATATATATATATATATATTAGGGTAGCCCTTATTTTCGACAGTTCCAATATCTAACGGGCCACCTTCTAGATATGTGAGGTTATGCCAAAAACTGAAACAGAAAAAATATTGGATCAATCGAAGATGGTGTTTAGCAGTAGCGAATTGAGCGCGAAGTTCGATAAAAACGGTATTTTTTCATTTTTCAATTTCAAACGAACATAAAAATTATTTTAAAAAATTTCTCAGCCTAAGTCAAAATTGTGGTGAATAGAGGAGATTCGGTTCACAAATAGCGACTTTATGGCCAAATTTCAAAATACAAAAACTAGAGAAATTATTACTATTTTTTTTATTACAAACGCATATAGTTTCTTCTATACAATGATATTATGATTTAATTTTTATCATGAAAATAATTATTCTAGAATGATCTTCTACCCATTAAGGATGTTTTGGTATGGGCTGGAAACTTCTGTGTTTAGTCCTTTACGACTTGTAGTAAATACTGCATTTCATCTTCATTTTTTGTTAATTTCTTATTATAATCTTGTATTAACTTAACACCGCGTTCTGCAATATCATTAACGACTTTTATTTGACTAATAATCTTCATTCCGTTCTTGAAATTATCATCCTGAGGCCACATATCCGGATCTTTGTTTAAGAAATCTGTGGAAATCTTGAACCGTTTAAAAAAATCGCCAGTGTTTGGTGTAACGAAATCTGCTAGTTGTTTCGTAATGAATGTTTTCACATCATCAATTTTCAATTCGACGCGCTTACTAGACTCGGCCTCTACATCCCTCATCATATTCAACTGTTTCACCATTCTTCTTTTCTCTGCACTAGAGACGTTTTCATCGAAAAAAGAGGATGTGATACTTTCGTCGGACAAATACCACAAATGACCACACATTTTATTTAGTACAGCCATTGCCAACTTTTCATCATGTGTTTTGTAGAAATAAATATCTCGTAAATAGTTCAAATCTAGCTTTGGTGCTTTAGCTGCTTTAGTGCAATGGAACCAAATTTTCACATAAAATCGTACGACAAAAATGCAAATTTACCGTAAATTCTTCTGTTCTTGTGCTGTTAACTTAAATTCTTCACGAAAGATAAATAATTTCAACACATAAATGGCTTTGGACATCCAGCGAGCATGTTGCATAGGCCCTGGCAGACGGAATGGGGCATTTTCATTTGGTATCACGCCCAAAAAAAATTAGAGTGATATCCAATAATTCTTTGTAATCATCCCGAGCATGTTCCTTTCCAATTCGTTCTTATAAAAACCCGCTAATTCCGCTTTCACATCATTTAATTGTATATGAACGTTGGGATCATCTATGCCTGCTTTGAAATTATCTTTATTAAAGGAATTCCAGTCATTCTTGAATCTCACAAATAACGGAACATTTACTCCTGATGTATTGCCCAAGGCAATAGATTCGACAAGGAAGATATGATAAACTTCGTTTCAGTTTCTGCTCTAAAATAATAGCTGTTCGATTTAATCGTAGCTAATGCTGTGTGAACCGATGCCTTGTCTTGAAGAAAGAGCACTTTTTTCTTCTTTAAATGTGGTCGTTTTTCCTTGATTGCATCAACCAATTGATCCAATAATGCACGATAATACTTTCCTGTGATTGTGGATCCTTTTTCAAGATAATCGATGAGCAATATTCCGTGTGCATCCCAAAATATAGTGGCCATAACCTTGCCAGCCGATTTCACTGCCTTTGCCTTCTTCGGAGCACTTCCACCAGCTTCCACCCATTGTTTCGAATGATTTTTGGTTTCAGGTGTGTAGTGGTGGACCCACGTTTCATCAACAGTAATTAATCGACGCCAAAAATCAACAGGATTACGCTTTATTATGTCCAAACACCGCTGTGAAGTGGTCTGTCGAACTCGTTTTTGTTCGACACTGAGCAAACGCGGCACCCATCTTGCCGATAGCTTTTTCATTTGCAAATGTTCATGCAAAATGTTGAACACACGTTCATATGATATGTTTACCATTTCAACAATCTCACGCAACTTGACTCGGCGATCATTCATAACGATATCGAGGATTTTCTTGATATTTTATTCAGCAACCACCTCTTTTGGCCTTCCTGTTGATGGTATTGTTGCAGTGCTTCTTCGGCCGCGTTTAAATTCAGCAATCCAATATTTTACCATGTAATCTGACGGAGCAGACTCACCGTAATGTTTATCGAGCTTTTCTTTTGTCTCTTCCGCCGTTTTCCCTTTCAAATAATAGTGTTTAATCACTGCACGAAATTCGTTTTTTTCCATTTTTCAAGAAACACAAAAGTTGCTTACTTCAAACGACTACAACAAATAAACTAATCGATGAATTTGGGTGAAATTTTAACAGCTGACGTTTGACAGATCGCAATTTCTAAAAAACAAAATTTTTTTGTGTTTGTGCTGCCATCTAGCGCTAGGTAGCTTCATTTTCAATCCGCCCTCGTATATATATATATATATATATATATATATATATATATATATATATATATATATATATATATATATATGTAGGAATCGGTAATATATTTGCTGTCAACACCAAATAAAACGAATCCAATATTTTCAAACGACGTTATAAATTAACTTTATTCCTTTTTATTTACTATAAAATTACCGCCTTATAATTTGTTTAGATTGCGTCCGCTTGTTGTCAATCTCCCAAAAACAATGATGTCCGCTCGTCATCCAAATATTTATTTTCCAAATGTATTTGCTACTGCGTTCTCTCGACTGTATATATCACCGTTACTGATATAGTTGAATTGAGTGGTGAATATAATATAATATGTAGCATATTAGGTTGATATAGAAATCCTACATATATATATATATATATATATATATATATATATATATATATATATATATATATATATATATATATATATATGTATATATATATATATATATATATATATATATATATATATATATATATATATATATATATATATATATATATATATATATATATATATATATATATATTTATATATATACAATATATATATATATATATATATATATATATATATATATATATATATATATACATATACATGTATACTATATATATATATATATATATATATATATATATATATATATATATATATATATATATATATATATATATATATATATATATATATATATATATATATATATATATATATATATATATATATATATATATATATATATATATATATATATATATATATATATATATATATATATATATATATGGGCTTATCCATCACTTTTTTAACAAACCGGACGCATGCATTTTACCGCATTCACCGATTTAGCTGTAGCTTTTTTCAGGAAAAGTAGTCGATGAAAAATGGAGTTTCCCAAAATTTTACCCTTAGCTGGCCCCCTTCTCGAGTTATGTTTTTTCGAAGTTAAAAAATTGGAGTCCTTATTCTTTTCGTTTTTAACTTAAAATACTTTTATCTAGGCTCATTTTTCATCTTTTCCTGATCTTTCCAAATTTTTGAACTACATTTAATTTGGTGAAAAACTTCTAAAGTTACATTCGTTTTAATACATATAATTTTCCACCTAATCAGAAAACGTCTTCTTCACACCTCTGTAACTTTTCTCGTCTTACTTCGAATGGCACCAACTTTTGGAAGGAAGCTCTTCGTTTTCTCCTCACAACACCCCAAGAAATACGTGTTTGGATATTGAGATACTAACTGCGTAATAACTCCTTAAAAAATCAGGAGTAGTAACGTACGTTATAATTCAGTATTTCACAAATATTTCAGCTTCTGTTTATCGTATTGTATCCGAAAAATATGTACTACTTTATTTATTATGAGGTTGCCTTCAAATGTAACACTTTTGACTTAATAACACACTAAAAAAATTTAAATCGCTCAAATCATTTTTGATTTTATATAGACCACTATGGAGCTAAATAGCAAAGTTCACCGTTAAAATGTAGAAAAAAATTCACAGTTGTGATCCCCTTGATGAAAAAAAGGTGAAAAGTAAAAGTAGATGTAAGTTTAGTAGTAGATGTAAGTTAATCGAGTGGGGAGCCAGGAAGGGGTGAAATTTTGAGAAACTCCATTTTTCATCGACTACTTTTCCTGAAAAAAGTTACAACTAAATCGGTGAATGTGGAACAATTCAATTGAACAATTGGTTTTGAATTGAAAATAATTGCAATGGTGGGCCTAAATAATTTGCTTAGTATTGCATTAGTACGGCATGTATAGAAATTTTAGCTAGCTTGGGACAAATATTTTTACAAGCCCGACTATGTCAGTTAACATGCAGATACCGCCACAAAAGCCAGGCTAAAAAAATCAATTTGTTTAATTTATTTTCATTCATTTTTATCTACGTAGGTCTGTTTGATAATTCACACGGTATATTAAAGGAAAGAATTGTACACTGCACGACGCACCCTTTCATACCGTATTTACACAAAAAATCAAAAATTAATTATTTTGAAAAGTTTTGAATATACGATTCGGCACCAATACTACAATAAATGAGGCCAAACAAATCGTTTATGTCTTCCAATATATGGGGCTTGTGTTTACATTTACATTGGTTTTGATAGAGAATAGAATGGATTGTTTTTGTACGCGAGCGTGATCTTAGCGTTTTGTAAAATATATGATGGATGATATGATAAAATATGTTATACTGGAAAGTTTTCAACTTAAATCGAAATAAATTATGGTTTATATTTTATTTACTAATAATTACAATAACAACTTCCAAAAATTAATTCTTTTAACTATCAACTGGGTTAACCTTAGAAAACATGCTTTCAATCCAACAAAACCAAATTTTTTTTTTTTTTTTTTTGTAATAAATGGATTAAATTGGAATATAAAAACACCAAGCACGCAATTTTTACTTTTATATAATAAATACTTGAATAAAATTATGCTTTCGTCGGAAATTAATTGCTTTTGTTGTTAGTATTTTATTAATTATGAGCGCACATATCATAATAAAATAAAACATACGAATTTTTAATATTGAGACAAAATAAAAATGAATTATTTTGAAACAACCCTCGAACTATACAAATAAAAGTTTACAAAGAGTAATTGTTTATTACTTTGAACTTTTTGTTTAATTACCACACACCAGAATAAAAAACCGAAAGTTTATTTAACATAAAAAAAAAAACATAATTAAATGCCATTAACCGGTTTTATGTATATACAAATAATATATTTCATTTTCCAATATTATTCTACCACTAACACCCACCTAAAAAGCAACGGAAAAATCATTTTTTTTCATAAATAATTTTCAATCAAAAATATTCAATGATGAGGAAAATTTAAAATAATAAAATTCTAATGTTACGCATAATAATTTCTATTGTTATTATAATAAAAAAAAAAATTTTTCTACTTTTAATTGAACTCAAAATAGAAAATAATATTTTCTTTTTTTGTTATAAAGATTTTCCAATAACAACAAAAAACAGCATTTTATGTTGGGTTGAACCAATGATAACCTTTTTGAAATCGAAAGAAAATAAATGAAAATATACGTTCCTTATTTTGCCTATATTTTCAATTGCAAAAACGATTTTTTTTTTTTTGTATTATTATTTATAAATTTTTAAGGAAGGCAGAATGAAAATTACTAAAATTTTTTAATTTACAATTGATTCGAAAAGGGTTGAAAATTGATTGAATATTCAAATTACATTTTTGGTTTAAGCACGTTTATTCATGCTGATAAATCTGTGTTAATTCCTTTTTTATTTTTTTTTTTAATTAACACGGCCAATTGTCGATGATGATTTTTATATTTTAGGCAAGCGATTGATAATTGTCGTCAATAACCAATCACCAATTAACATAAAGAAACAATTATAAGAAAGTTCCCATTTCCAATACACATAATAATAATTCTCTAAAGTAGATGACATTTTATAAAAGGACCATATTATGAAGCATTACAAAAACGAAGATAGGATAAAGAATCTTTCATCGTCCTTTCACCACATTTTACAGTTTTATATGCACGTTTTGATACAAGCCGCTGCCGTCCATATTATGTGTTGGATTAAGGAAAATCCTGGCCCTAGGCAAGCTTTCATTTCCGGACCTCCTCCAAACAATAGGAAAATCCGAGCCATAAGGAAGCTTTTTTCTCGATACAAAATTAAGTTTTCCTACAAAAAGCGATTAGGCTTTTTCTCTGATTTCCAAACCCAAAACGCTTTCGTTTTCTGCATTGATAACTACGGTAGTTGCACGTTTTCCTTAGCAACGTGAGACCAACTAATTTTATGCATGAAAATTTGTTCAATGAAAATCCTAGTAGCAAAACTCGTAAAAGTCAATGTTTTTAAAGGATCTGGCATTACAATTAGATTTAACATAGTGTGCGCTGAACCCACATAACCAGGATTGTAAGATGGCTAAAGTGCACTAAATTATTGAATCAAACTGAATTATTTTTATTATTTAGTGTTAAAACGAAATCCAATTTGTATAACAATACAATTTTTTTACAAAGCCATTATTACATCAAGTATTTGGCTTGTGCTGGATCCCGGGTATCCGGCTATAGAAAAGGAGAGTACAAATATTAAAACAAACAAATGTCAACTTGACCAAATCTACTGTTTAGCTCCAATTTAAAAATCGCTTCAGAATTCCGACGAGCAAGAACCTAATAACACAAATATTAATTTTACGAGAATTTTAAAATCAAATATCTACCCGAGTAGCCGCTTGTAGATACAAGGGTTCTAGAAAAGAATTGACTGCTGCATTGAAAATTAAAATCTGTTTAAGGCAAATGATCTGGCACCTGGTGGGTGTCAAAAATCCAAACCAATACAAAATTTTACCAAATAATAAAAGGGAGAGGATAAATAATAATAAAAGGGGCCCCATCATCCATAACAGGTTGCAATTGCAACAGGTGAATTGGTAATAAAATAAATGAGTTCGTTTGGCCTGCCGGAAGAATTCGTTTTCAGGTTTTATGAAAAAATCAACACCTAAACGAACCTAATTTTATCAATATTTTGATATTTTGATTTGAATAATTTTAAGTTTTTCCGTCAACTTTATTAACGACTTAACATGAATTTAAAAGAAAAATGATTTCTTAATTCAAGGATGCCAGGCTGTAATTAAATCAATTTTTATTTGTTTAGACATTTATAAAAATTTAAAACAAGATTTTGTTACATTAACTTTTTTATTAAGAATTTTGTCATCTATGTGTTCTTATAATTCGCGAGATAAAAACAATATTTTTCGAGAGACAAGGTTTAAAAACTATACTTAAAAGTTTCTAGAAAATGGACAAAAATAAGAGCCGTAAACAAGAAATGAGGAAGCTGATTTTATGAACAATGCAAGCAATTGCAGCAGATTCAATGAAAATAACTTGCCATTAAAACTTATAATGGTACTGGGTATTTCCAAAAGCGACCCACAACAAATCGAGCTCCAAAAACGAAAAACAAAGGTAGTATTAAGAGTGACCCTTTTTTGACCGGCAGGAAAATAAATGGAGCCAGGTCACTTCAAATTTCTCAGACTTGGTCGGACGGGGGCAGTTACACGTCGGTTGATTAAATCTGGATCGCGTGGTTGCAAAACACGCAAACAGCGAATCGTTCGCAAACAAAATTTAAAACACGGATTCATTTTGTAAAACAACATCTGCACAAACCATTGGCAATTTGGAGAAAAAACCTCGTAAGCGACTAATCGAAGTTTCATTTGTTTGAGTAAAAAAGCAATGTTTAAGTGAGGCGGCCGAAATATAAAGAATTGGATCCCAGATACATTATTGCGGCCATAAAGCACGGAGGTGGGAACATTATGGCTTGGAAGCATTTACCTGGCGGGGCATTTGAGAATTAATAAGCAAATGAACCAATTCATGTACAAGCATGAAAAATGTAATGGATCCTTATTCCTTCGAAAACACGCCAGCTTACTGTAAAGTTAGTGAAGCATTGGTTTACGGATCAAAAAATTGATGTTTGGAGCGCCTGACCTTAACCCAATCGAAATACCTTATGGACAGAAGTTGAGCAAGGAAGAAAAACGAAAAGTTTTTAAGAATTTTTTTCATATCAAAAAAATTTGGAAAAACATCCCAGGGCCTGCTTTCATGAAATTCATCCGAAAAAAGCATTCGGTAACTTTCTATTTTCTAACCCGTCTTTCGAGACGCTTTGTGACGGTTCTGAAAAACCAAACGCTATTCACGGGCCCTAGGTATATGTGCAGTGTGCCTAGGCTTCAATCTGCCTCTGCCTATATTAGAGAAAAGGTATCCTTTCTTGTCTAATTTTGACCATTTGATAAAATATAACTAAGATAGAACCCTAAAGAACTGTTTGCATAAAAGTTTTGGTAACGCCAACATTTGGAACGTCAAATGACGCTTAAATCCTTGTTTTTACTGTTCAGTTACTATTTAGTATTCGGAACATCTATTTAAGCGCTGTTCGGGCTAAACATACAACGAAATGAGGAAAATTCGAAATTTCTAAATTAAGTTCAAATCTGTTTGCGAATAAGGTTACACATGTATACTAGATTAAAACTAAAGTTAACTCGAAACTTTAGTTAATTCTTTAAAACATGATTGTGGGAAAATTGCTAAATCCCAAAAAACGTTTTAAAGTAACCGTTTCTAACTTTTGAATAAATAAAAGTAGTGAAACGAAAAATATAACAACTTGAAGAGTTGCAGACAAAGAAGTGAAACCGTCAAGGAAGGCCAAGCGAGCCATGCAAAACAGAATTTCAACAGCCATTTTAGGTGCATAACTCTATGAAATATCAACTATTTCGAGCGTTAAAGTGTCTTTCGGACTAGCCAATTACGATCTAATGATTGTTAGTAAAAAATTAATTAAGTAAATTGAACTACCAACGCTCAAAAAACAGAAGATATTTTTTCAACTATAACTTGTATCGACAAGATTTGGAGACCTCTAAAGCGGAAAGAACACATTTGGCAACTACATTTGGCTGAGAAAGCTGAAGAGGCTATTAAAAATTAGATTCGCTTGTATCTTTTGAACAGGTAAACATATAGCGAAACAAGAATAGACAGATGTGGATCTTGTATGGGCCATATTTGCATTCCAAATTTCAATAGCAAATTCCAATCCAGTCTGTTTAGACCAGGACGTATATATAATTTACAGTTCTATCCCTTTTTATCCTTTTACCCATGACTATTTTTATTACATCAAAACAAAAACGAAGCATTTCGTTTTTTTGGTGGTCGTTTGTAATAAAAATAGTCATGGGTAAAAAAAGGGATAGAAATGTAAATTATATATACGTCCTGGTCTAAATAGATTGGATTGGAATTTGCTATTGAAATTTGGAATGTAAATATGGCCCATACAAGATCCACATCTGATCTGTTGCGAAACGTTACATACACCAGCGTTCAGAGAAAGAAGTCCAATTACTATAAATATCCGTATGAAACCGGTACGATCTTCAAGGCTTGTGAGATGGGTCGGATCCATTTTACATGGTTTACTATGCAACAATGCAAATTTTTGGGATATTGTTAGAACGACTGTGACAAGATTTAAAATGAAATTGTCGTCTTAGACAACCCAAGTGTTACTACTTCAAATATATTCTTGTTTTTCTGGAACTTTTTTTGGAACTGAGAACGACATTTGAGTTCCATTTTATTATAAGATTTCCTTTGAACAGTGGAACAAAAACCCTAAACTAATGGAACTAAATATGTTTGATTGTATGTATGTATGTATTCAAAATAGAATTTGGCGGGAATCACTAATTTGAGGTTAGATTAAAAAATATACTTACTATTTCAATATTTTCCGTGTTAAATAAAAGAATCGTTTTTTGTATGAATTTGATAAAAATGCAATGTATATTTAAAGAAGTACTTGGGAGGAACATTTTCTTGGTTTTTGGTTGTTGCTATCTAATCATTTACGTTGTGGAAATCTTTTGCTATTTGGTTGAATTTTGATGTTGCACATTATAAAATTAAGAATATAATTAACATGATCAGTTGTGTATTTGGTAGTTGCTAAAAATCTGTTAACCATTTAATAAAATTAAAAATAAATAATAACATTAAAATTGTTGGCTGATAAATCCTCTTGACGACCTTTCAATGTGAACTGTTGGGCTGATGGACTGTGCTTGATGATTTATTTAATTATTCAATTATGATTAAGAGTATTAAATGAGTATTAAAAATTTTACACCATATAGGAATTATTTATTTACTTACAAAAAATTTAAATTACATTACCACAAAAAAGCTCAAAAGCAAAAATAATTAACTTCATTTGCCAAAAATAACAATGAAAATAGCGTTGATCGCCCTCGTATGTACGAGGGACATAGAAATGGAGTCGCACACATACTACTACGACTAAATAAAAATAAACCATTTCCATCACTTCCATTGCTCATGGAGAAAAATAGAACATTTGTTGGAACTGTCAAATTCAGTTCCATTTTGTTATACTTGGGAAGCTAGCCACTCATCTTTCAAAACTGACACGTACAAATTTGAGAGCTTTCAAAATACATGTGATATTAATCCGATCTGTTATATATCTAAATAATAAAACGCCGATTGTACATATTTTAATATAAATTAATTGAAGCTAAAATACACAATATTTTGTATTACCAGCACACCTAAGAAACAAACCGAAAAATTATTGAATTTCGCTAAGTACAATAATTTTATGTTGTATGTTATTTCTCGCAGAAGCGCAGCAGTAACCGACACCAACACCAAAAATACACGAAAAACAAGTATTGAGCCAAACAATAATTTATACGTTAACCTACCCAATATGGCTGTGGGGTTGGTTTTTTTTAACCCAATATTCTATCTATGTATATATATATATATAGCATACCATTCCATACAAATTTACGATTTTTTTTAGTATTTATTTATTCAGTTTATAAAAAATAAAAACCAAAAACAACAACAACCAAATACGAGTAAAGAGGTGAATTAAGATAATTTTTTTGGCACGCGATTTTTTATTTTTTATAATTATAATTGGTTTTGTTTTTCAACTTTTTTTTTTTTTTTAACTTTTACGAAATAAAATCATGTCAGAGTTATTTTCTTATTTTTTTTTTTTTTTTTTTTTTTTGTACTTCGTTAAGATTATACCGAACAAAATGTTTTATTTTCTTCCTGTTCAAATCTTAATTATAATTTTTTTAATTTTTTATTTGGTAAAGTAAATTTTGATTTATTGTTTAGCAAATGTTATTGTATTGGAAGTTATTATCTTGTAATTAAATTTATTTATTATTTATGAAGTTATTTTGTTTTGGTTTTTTGTTGGTTTACTCTATATTTGTTTATTTTATTTATTATTTACCTACTTTTGATTTTTTTTTTGTTTTTGTTTTTTTTTTTATATAGTGTGTCTTATGTACTTATAAATTATTTATACTTGAATGTGATTAGTCTGTTATTTTAAGATAATTAGGTTTTTAGAGTTTATTATTTTTGTATATTGGTGTTATATTTACTTGTTTTGGCAGTCCATTTAAATTAAGAAGGGCGGAATAAATTATATTACCTCACACTATGCAGTTTATTTACAGGTTATAAATAAAATGTGGTTAATTATGCCGCCTAAGTAACCGAAAAAAATGTTGACACAAAAAAGGTGTTACAAACATGTTGATGAAAAAACTTTTAAATATCAAAATAATTTTAATTTCATTAAGAAAAAAAGATTTTAGTTTAAAATTAAATCAGCTGCTAGTTTTATGTAATTAAAACTTAATGAAATGAGAATAATAATAAAATCTCCGATTCGTTTCGTTAGTACAATATAAGAAATCTAAATCAAGATTATGCAGAAACGGAATGTTTATTTTGCCTCACAATTAATGGCTAATGTAAGTTAATGTTTCAATGTTTCTCTCGGAAAATTGCAACCACATTACATGGTGACCCCGCAAACTTTTATAAATAATTTAACAAGGAAGTTATTCCCTTTAAATTATTATCTGCAACATCTTTGTGACTTGTGACAACAAACAACATACATATATGTACTATACATAATATTATTCGACTAGACAATATAAAATTTAGTTTCGTTTTGTTTTTTGTAAAACTGAATAAAACTACACAATTTGATCTTTATTATAATTATGTTATATTTTTTTTTTTACAAATTATAGCAAACACCCAACAACCTAAAACCCACAACACAATATGATAATTTTTAATTTAGCATGTAGATCACGCTTTTCGATTAAATTAGAAAAATTCTAAATCCCATTCAATTCAAATAGCAACAACAACGAGTATACCTAAAAAAAAAAGACGAAACATAGCAGCAGTATACAACAAAACTATACACAACACAATAAAATTGCTTAATCGTTTATTTCATTGAATGAACAAAAATTGGCAAAAATCCTAAAATTAAAATAAAACAGTTTTTGTTATAAACAGTCAAATTGGTTGATTTTTTTGTTGTTGCTTTAATACTTAAGTTGTTATAGATATATTTTTGTAGCAAAAACAATCGCAAAATAGAGGTGTTGGTTTTTTTTTTTTTTTTTTTTTAACAGAACTGTGCAGACTTTATTATATAATATTTTCTCTCCAATCGTATATTCTGAGCAAGAAAACTTCATGAAACATTACATGAAATATTGTATAGAAGAAGCAGAGGTCCTCATAACATCTCACTCTCCATCGATTTCAGTGGGTAAGATGAAGAACTAATAAAACTGACAAACAAAGAAGTAATCGCTTAAATTAAATTATGGTATTTGAAATGTCAATATTCATGAAACTGTGAAACATGAACCATTTTCACTAAATATGTATTTTGTATAGCAAAATATTGGCAAGCTGAAGTTGATGGAAAAGTTTCGTTGAAACTACTAAAATATTTACCAGAACCACTCCTAAAGTACCAATTAAATTCTTCATTACCTCCATGTCCTAAGAACTTAATGGGGCGGAAATGATTCTTTAAGTTTTGAGTACATAATACGATTGGTCGACATAGTATGGAATAACTCTGATGATGACCTAAGACCAGCCGGCTGGGTGAAATTACCCCAGTCGTTCAGTTTCCAAATGGGTTCACTATGGGTCCAATATTACCAACTAAAAAAAGAAACAATTTATCATATATCATTTTGCCCACTAAGTTCCTAGGAGATAGATAGGGATTGATGAATTTAACCCTTTATTGCATGCCCTTTTATTTTAGGAATCAAAATCTTGCTTCCTAAATTTGATTCAATAGATTATATTGTCATAGATTACAGTCTAATCGCTTGAAGTTTCCTAAGCGAAAAGAATATTTTAAGCTAAGGGCAGCTTTAAATAGGAAAAGTACATTTGGTTGACGTAAATTACCTGAAACACCACCATTAAGTTTGCTTAACTTTGCTGAATTATGAAAACTACCACAAAATAATTTTTTTTTTGCTAATTTTACAGTAAAGGTAAAAAACTTTCATATTACATAGTTTTTCACTAGTGTAGTCTTAAGTTTTTATGCCTGCGACCAAAGCAGACATTCCGAATTTCAAAATGTTAGCCCAAACTGAATCAATTATTAAAAATATTGACAACGAACCAACGCGATGTCGTGCGATATACTATTTGTCATATTTTTCAAAAAATTTTATCAAGAAATTTCTGTTTAAACATAAAAAAGAAACATTTACGGGAAATGACTCTCGAAGCTAAGAATTTCTTGAAAAATAATCAAAATATCATTGTGTTAATTGCTAATAAGGGAAATATGGCTGAAATTATGCTAAGGTGAGAGTATGATGCAAAAATTTTGAATCTACAGCAAGGCCAAAAATACATACCAAACATTAAATAAGGATGCGACAACTTCATATCACAACTTAAAAAATAAAATGGCCCCGAAGTTTTTTGGACTTTCTAAAGTATTTAAAGAAAATCACTCCAGAGTCTCAGCGCCATTGTATCATTTATCAAAAGCCCCACATAAAAGACATCTAAATATTTGGCTGATTTGTAGAAAGTAGCAACTCATGATCTAAAATACATCTGTAAAAATTCGTTTGATTTAGTTGAGTTTGTTAAAGAGTAGATTATACCATAGCGATATACATATGCCGATTAGCTTAGACGTAGTTTCACTTTTTACGAACATCAACCTTGGGATAGCTTTAGATACAGTTTCAGATAAAAGGTTAGCGATAGAGCCATACACCAACATTGGCAGAACAGAATTTTTAGATCTTTTCGAATTTGGTTTAAAATCGAGATACTTTACAGCATCTAACATACTTTACAAACAAATCAATGTTGTTGCGATGGGTTCTTCGTTATCGCCGATTATAGCAGATATAATAATGGAAGTTTTGCTCGAAAAGTTTTGCGCGATACAATACTCAGCTCTATTAATTTTAATATTCTGCTTGTTAAAAAATATGTCGATGATCTGTTGTTATGTGTACCTGAAGATAAAATCAATGAAGTACTATTTCTTTTTTACAAAGTAATATACCAAGTTTGACGTTTTTGAGTATACATTTTGATTTGGAATATTTTTGGGGAAATATAGTGAAACTTCTTTCTGGTGGTTAGAACCCATTCATCATTAAGCATCAGACAAACGTGTAAAAACCAGACATAGTTCCAACGAAAGTTTAGTGAGATTGCGAATTAATTTAATAATTCAGGCTTCCTCAAGCTTTACTAAACTTCTTGAGGTTATTCCAAGCTTCCATACATCATTAAGCATTAGACAAATGTATAAAAACCAGACATAGTTCCAACGAAAGTTTAGTGAGATTGCGAATTAATTTAATAATTCAGGCTTCCTCAAGCTTTACTAAACTTCTTGAGGTTATTCCAAGCTTCCATACGGAGAATATTGTGTCTAAGCAAGATAGGGCTTCATCTTATTTTGATTACTAAAGTGTCGATGATAATAATTATTGGCTTATCATAATTACCGTCAAACCAGTATTTTACAGTAATTACTATAAGCCAATAATTATTATAATCGACAATATTTTGTATTTTTTTGTAATAAGCGGTAGAATAGAAAAGGTAATAGTTAATCCTACAACTTAAACTAAAGACGGATTGATTTACGTTAAATAGTTAAAAGGCTAGTATTTAGTCAAATGTAAATCTAGTTATCATGTCGAACAACTTTTCTTTGTTGTGCTGTATCTCCTCAGATATTTAAAATGGGTTAATTGTTTGCCTCAAATTTAATAAAGGAAACGTCCCTTAAAATTGTACAGTAATGTACTTAACAATCGGCATAATGAATTTTGTGAGATTTTGTTGCTTACTGACATTGGATTATTAAACCAAGCCAAATTAAAAATTGGAAATAAGCGAAAGAAGATTTGAAATCTTCATGAAACTTTGCAATAGTGATACCTGTGCAATTCAGTTTAATTTGTTAATAGGATTATTCTCTGATAATTCTTCCAGACTGACTAATTTATTAAAAAAACGTTTCTGAAGCTATTGGCTTCGATTCTGGAATGACAACGTCCCTGCTTCCTTTATGAACTTGAAGTAAAAGAAAATAAAAACATCAAAACATCGAAATTTTAGAAGTTGGCATTGGCCCCGCAATAAGTCTTCAACTGTTTTTGCTTTACTACATAAAATATTTTTTCATGACATTCCTGTCGAAATTGAAGCACCGTACTTCACAAACCAAATGCCAAGGCTTTAACTAATGTGCCGTTTGGTTGGTGTTTACATTATTCAATTGTTAATATGATGCAGAAAATCTTACTAAGATCACTATGATTCTATACATTTTGGTGCAGCATGATGCAACTTTTATGAAAAAAGATTAACCAGTTTACCCAGTATATTACTATCCTTCATCATTCTAAGTAAAGGAAACCGCTCGTGCAATTGTTTTTTCTATTTCATATTTCATCGTTTGAAAATCTTCTAGACAAGTGCATTAATAATTTTAGTGACTGATTTTTCACAAATTTTTCCTTGGTTATTCATCATTTATTTGGAAATATAATATTTTTTTAATTAACATGATAAAAGGTCTTTAATTTTTCGGTAAATTATAAACCATTTTTATTAAATATTATAAACTTTATTAAAAACTATTTCTGTCAAATTTTCGGTGCTTTGCACCATTTTCAAGGGGATCCGCTCACACGAATTACAATCAGAGCTCTCAAAAGAGGCATAGTGCTTTTCGGGTACTTTAAATGAAAGTGAGGCACTGAGGCGCTTAGAAGTACCGAGAAAAATTTACTAAGGCACTGGTTCCACCTTGAATTTATCTATTTTCGTTTTTTGCAAAACACTTAGGAATTCAAGTAATTATTAATTTCTCTATCGAACTCAGTTTTAATTGTTGCGCGTTGTCGTTGTGATGAAGATATAGATTTACACTAAGAGTTACCTTATCATTAGCCTCTTAAAGGGTTTGAGCGAGCTTATTTATATTATATGTAGATGTCTGATACTTCAGGTACACGTGCCCAGTTGGTTTTTGATTTAATGCCAATTATTATACCATTATCTGAATGACGATTATGAAAAATTTATTTTCAGTCAATCTCATCAGGCTATAGGGACTGAATTGCTAGTTACTTAGTTTAATGGGTATTGCGTATAATTCGGTAATTCTTCGACTACATGTTGCCTATGGTTGGTAAATATGGTATATAGAAAATAATCAAAGGTGTAGATTGAATGAGAATCCTTTTTATTGAGTTTAGTGGAAGTACAAGTGGCGCTATTTTATGTAAATGTTAAAATAAAATGGCAAATAGAAGTTGCGCTATTTTAATATAGATGAAAGTATCATTGACGTTTTAAGAGTACAAACAATTTATGCTATAAAATTTTAAAATTAAACTTTTAATTAATAATTAGAGTATTTAAATTATAATTAAATTTTTTAATGTTTATGTTGCTTTTATTTTTCAAAAAAAAGAAAATCAAAAAATCAGCTTAACAAAGAATAATGACATTTGTATTAATATTACAAACTCGTGCTGCTACTAGCTAAACGGTAGTTTACCAATGCAGTGGTATAAGGATCAGCTAAGCGTGATTAGCTAATCTACGACTAATGTAATTATCCAGACCGATTAAGGTTTAGCTAGTGGCGCCAAGAGTTTGTAGTATTTATATTAATAAAAATGTCAATTTTTGTTGAGTTCACTTTTTTGATTTGTTTTGAAAAATAAATTAAAATAAAATCAACATAAACATTAAACAAATAAATTATAATTTAAATACTTTAATTATCAAATAAAATTTTCGATGTTTTTTTTACTCGTTTACCGCAAATATTTTGTACTTTTAAAATATCAATGGTAGTTCCATCTGTATTAAAATAGCGCAAATTTTATTTAGCTTATTGTTACGTTTTGGCCTTGTCAATCAAGGTTCGTGTCACTGGATTGTGAATAAAACAAAATCAATTTAATTTATCAGCAACGAATTAATTTTACAATCGCTTACCAAATACTAATAATCCAATTTGACCTCGTTAGCCTTTTTATATACAAAAACCAAACTTCTAGAAAGCTCATAACTTTTCCAGTTAGAATAGCGTAGAAATATTTAGAACAATTTTATCATGGAAAATTCCATTTTAGTACAGTTAAAGATTGAGCTATTAATTTAACTTATTATATTACACACTAGGTGTCACCGTCACAATATTGTTACTATGACGGTGACACCTAGAATGTGATAGAATAAGTTAAATGAATAGCTCAATGTTTTAATGTACTAAATGGAATTTTCCATGATAAAACAGTTCTAAATGTTTCTACACTATTAGTACTGGAAAATTCATGAGCTTCTAGAAGTTTGGTTTGTGTATATAAAAAGGCGAACGAGATCGAATTGGATTATTAGTATTTGGAATGCGATAGAGTAAACTTATAAGATTATTAGTAGTAATTAAAAAGTGATTTAAAAAGTGTTGAAGTACGAAATAAAAATTTTAAGTGAACAGTAAAATTTGAGAATAATTTATATAAAGTCATTTTGTGAATTTTTATTGATAAACTCTGTTGTAATAAATTTTGGGAAATAAATAAATTCGTTGGAGACAAATTAAATTTGATCTTGTATTATTCACAATCCAGTGATACGAACCTTATTTGACAAGGCAAAAACGTAACATTACGTTTTTGCCTGGTCAATTAAGGTTCGTATCGCTGGATTGTGAATAAAACAAATTCAATTCAATTCATCACCAACGAATTTATTTAAACACAAGAATTATTACAACACAATTGTTTTTAACAATAATTCACAAAATCACTTTATTTAATTTTTACACAATTTTACTGTACACTTCTAATTTTTATTTCGCACAAAAACACTTTTTAAATCACTTTTTAATTCCTTTTTAATCTTCACGCAATCGCTTATCAAATACTAATAAAATTCTTACAAGTTTACACTATCGCGTTCCAAATCCTAATAATCCAATTCGATCTCGTTCGCTTTTTTATATACACAAACCAAATTTCTAGAAATCTCATGACTTTTCCATTAAGAATAGTGTAGAAACATTTAGAACAATTTTATCATGGAAAATTCTATTTTAGTACAGTTAAACATTGAGCTGTTCATTTAACTTATTCTATCACATCCTAGGTGTCACCGTCACAATATACCATTTTCTTACTTATTTTGAATTAATTAATTAATTCGTTTAATTTCTATTTATTTTGACATTTACATATAATGGCGCTACTGGTACTTTCTTCAAACTAATAAAGAGAGTTTACTTCAATATGTTGAGGCATTACTAGTTCATTCATCGCGCTTGGTCACTATTATTGAACCAAAAAGCGATTAGCTAATTTTGAACTTGACACGCTACAGCTGATCTCAAAAATTACTAATCGCAATTAGCTAATCCCTAATCCCTAGTCTGTCAGTCGTACTATATTACTGACAGAGTAAAATGCTGTAACTAAATAAACTAAAGTACGATTAGTTAATATAATTTATATGAATATGGCACTAGCATAAAAGTTATTAACTGTGCCTCAAAAGGAACTAAACTAAATTGATATAAATTCAGAAATGTTCTATAAACTACAATAAAAATACATAAACCTATAAATTTGTTTGTATAATAATTGATATTGGCCCATTTATCATAACCCCTTATTTTAAGCAAAAATGTATTTCCAATAAAATACACAGAAATGTCGTACAAAAGTAATTTCGTACAGCGCCTATGCGTTTAACGTGTGAAATAATTGAACTAAACTGTTCGTTAAATTTCCATAATTTTAAATTTTGTAGCTAAAAAACAAATATTTTTTAAAACTAAGGTCGTAAATTAACTTTTCGGTTACCGCCTATGAGACAATATCAGAAGCTCCAATTTTTTTTTTTACTTTAGCTAGTTGAGTCGAATAAGGTACACAACATAAGCGCGAATGATACAATTTTCGTGATTAGCTGTAGGGTTTCAAGTTCAAGGTTAGCTAACTATTCACTTTTTATTTCGAGATTAGTAACTAAGCGCGATTAGTGAACAAATTTCTCAATTATTTTGAAGTTTATCTCCTTTTATTGAATTTAGTTGATGTACAAAGTTGATTATGTAAATGTTAAAATAAAATTGTAAATACAAGTTGCGCTATTTTAATATAGATGGAACTATTAGTTTCTGTCTAAAAGCACAAACAATTTATGGAATAAAAAAAAATTGAAAATGTTAATTAATCATTAAAATATTTGTAATTATATCTTATTTACAAAATCAAACCAATCATCTCAAACAAGAAAAATTATATTTGTATTATACCGATACCACAAGCTCGTGGCACCAATAATTGAACCTTAGTCAATGCAATTAGATTAATGGTAGATTTGCTAATCGCGGTTAGATAATCTCCAGTCTCTCAGTGGTATTAACCTCTTTTATGGAAATCAGATATATAACGAATAAAAATGTTAATACTTTTCATTGAGGCACTGAGAGGCACCTATTTTGCAACGCGACCGCGCTGATCACAATCTTCGCAAACAATTTTGTAAATTAATCCGTCTTTTATATCACATGGTATTATTGTTTGACACATTATTAGTAATTTTATTCGCCAGTACTAATTGTTCATAATTATTTTAAATAGTTTTAGCAATTTTTTCTGTTAATGTTGGCACATATTTATTACAGCAAATTTGGTTTCTCGATTTGTTCGCACTTTTTTATTATAGGTGTATAATGTTTTTGTAATTAAATTATTTACCTGTTTGACGGAATAATTGTTCATTAGTAATATTTTTATTATTCTGTCAATATTATATTATTATTTCGTATTGTTTGAGAGTGACAATGTTTTCATATAAAGTGGCCAAAATAGCTGCGTTTTTTTTATTCGCTACCGATAGACCCCGATAGATAGATAGTCTCGATAGCAGACCCCGATAGATAATCTCGATAGCAGCCATCGAGAGCAAATAAAAAAACACGACTAATAATGTCATCTACATATTGGTAAATAATTGTCGGTTATATCACTAATATGGTTAGTTTTTCAATAAATATTTTTTCCAAAATGATGTCAATGGATTGTCCTTTGTCAAACCAAATTTTTATTTATAAAAAATATCCCACGAAAATCTTTTTGAGTCAACATGACGGCTGATTCTATATCAACCGACCTTCCAGATATTGCTGCCTTAGCTGTATCGAATGTTACATTGGTGAATAAAGATCCACGTCTAATACCCTTGACAGACTGCGATTCATAGCTAAACTCATTTTAAATTGCGGTTAATACACTTAAACTGTTATTGTTTTCATAATATTTGTCAAACTAAAACTTTCCTATTACATCGTTTTAGTCGTTCGATGTTGGAAGGCCGAATGTCATATGGCCGAATGTATCGAAAGGCCGAATATGTCTAATGGCCGATCGGGTCGAAAGAGCGAAAGTGAAAGTGTGAAAAGCCGAACAGGTGGAACGGCCGAACGTGCGGGAAGGCCAATTGGGTCAAAAGGCCGATTTTTTATTAAATTTTCCTGCACTTAATTTATTGAAATAAATATTTAAAACCGTTGAATTTATTTCTTAATGTAAAATGATTTAAATAAATTTAAAATATGTGCTACCAAATCCTATGTATGTAGCATGTTAATGTGATCAAATTTTGTCAGAAAAAAAATTTATTTATTTTCCTTTTTCTATTATAATTAATTAACTTTTAATTATATGAAAAAAAAAAAACGAAAGAAGATTTTAATATTTAAGGCGATTTACTATTAAAAGATTGAAAGATGAAAAATTAAAATTAAATTCGACACAAACGGCCTTTCGACATTAGGCCTTTCTACACATTCGGCCTTTCGAAATTCGGCTTTTCTATATTCGGCCTTTCGACCCTTTCGGCCTTTCGACATTCGGCCTTTCGACCCATTCGGCCTTTCCACATTCCGCCTTTCGGCGTTCGACCTTTCGACATTCGGCCTTTCGGTCTTATTCCAATTTTTTCACTACTACTTCCTGTGTTTTTGTTTTGGGATACTAATTAACTGCATTTTTGTCGATTTTGAGCTATGAGTGAAAACAACACGACAATTCCCTATACTTTCTAAAATATATTTCAATTTTCCAGTATTTTCCTCCATTTCTCCGGAAAATTTAAATAAAAATGAGTAATAACTACTAAAAGCTACTGCGACTTTTTATTTCAAATGCGTTTTCTGAATAATTTTCTTTTTACAGTTAACTAGTTTCTCAACAAAAAAAAAACATTTGAAATGCATTTACAAAACGCGATATTTCAAAACGCGATACGGTACAAAACAGGATATGGTACAAAACGCGATATTTCCAAACGCGATATGGCACAAAACGGGGTGTAGTACAAAACGCGATAATTCAAACGGTGATACTTCGAGACGCATATCCTCCTTCGATCGTACATGTTAAATTTCATCATAATGGCGAAGGAAAATTTTATATGTGAAATGAAGGAAGATCATGTTTTGAAATATCGCGTTTTGTACTTTATCTCGTTTCATCATTTCGCGTTTTGGAAAACCGCGTTTCGAGCGGATCCCCTTGGAAATTGTGCAAAACACCGAAAATTTCCTAGAAATAATTTTAAATAAACTTTTAATAATTTATTAAAAAAGGTCTACATGTTACCACCATCGTTACTTTAAAAACTCTAAGATCAGCCGCTACTCAACAATATACGCTACTACTTTATGCTTAAACAAAAATCTTGATGTCTTTTTAAACCGACGTTACTTGAAAATCGCGATTATCTTAATCGTATATGTCTACAGCGCTTTGTACAACATTTAACATTGTATTTATGTTTGTAAATTTTTTGCTAATGGTTTTTATGTTTTATTAAAAACAACAACCGTATAAATAAATAAATAAATAAGAGCAGATATGATTATGATTATTATATTTTATTTAATTTCCTTTAAGGTATCCCGAAACACATTCTCAACCGCACCGTACACAACATACACACATACCCCCAAATCTAATAATCGTTTTTATTATATTTTCTTATAATATTTATTTATTTATTTTTTATATTTTTCAATTTCGTTTCGTCTTCATCCAAATATAAATAATACAGTAAACAATAAAAAAGAAAATCGGATGAGGTTGTTTTGTAAGAAAGGAAAACAATTTTTTTTTTTATTGTTTTTTGATGTTATGTTATGTCCCCTAAAGGATTTTGTTAGATGATTTTTCACTCTTGCGTTGTTGTTGTTGATTATTTTGAACAAACATTTTTGTCATCATCGTTAACAACGTTATACATATAAATTGTTTTATTTGTTTATTGGAAAACATAAACAAAAGACGAAAAGAAAAAAAAAATTATCTAAAAATATAAAATTTACGCTTTTTAATTAAATTTTCCTTGTTCTGTCTCATTTGACATGGTACTGAAAATTATATTCCTTTTCCAGAGAGTTTATAATTTTATTACATCCTTTTACATATTATATCTAAAGATATTATAGGATATCTCCTCTAGTATAAAAATTACGTACATATAACAAAAGTTTTTTTTTTTTTTTTTTCTATATTTTGTGTCTTCATGCTATACTACATCCATATGAATTGTTTTGTGTATTTGGGGATGTTATCTCTCTATCCATAAACGTTACATCATCATATGTACAGTGTTAAACTGTTGAATATATGAAGTCAAAGTGGAAATCAGTTCGTTAAGTTTAATCAAACTTTTTTTTTTTCTTTTTTCTATTCGACTGTTTTTGTTTAATATTTTCTAATTTAGTTTAGTAAATAAAACACTTGTCTTTATGTTGGTTTTGCGGCAAAAATTCCGGGTGGAATTTCTATTAAGGATTGACATAAAGTTGAAGGTACATAATTCTTATTTAAACTTTTAAAGGTTATTGGGTTGTAATATTTATAACAATCTTTCAATTAGTCTCAGCATATTTGTTTAATTTAAATTTATTTCGCACGAAAAATTTGAGTGAATGAATGAATTCTTTCTTTTCTTTTTTTTCTACTTTTATTCTTTGCCTCGTTTCTATTTAGTTATTTAGCACTGTTCTACTGGGCTATATTTATATATTATTCTCGTATTAATGAAAACAATAATATATTTTATAAAAATAGTTCTAATGAATATATTTGCCCTTTCATTTAAAAAAAAAAAAAAATAAAAAAAAGTTGCTATATATACATAATTACACAAACTCGTACATTACATTCACAAGTATGCATATTTTTTATTTCTTGGCAATTATAAGTGCAATGTGCAGTTAGTAGTCTAATTATTCTAAGTAGTCTATTTTGCTTGAGAAATGCGTATGATAATAAATTACATTATTTTTCATCACTATTCATTCAGTATGTCAAAAAATCTCGGCAGAGACTCGAATATTATACTGAACTACTTAACTCCTCCTACTTTTGTTAATAATATGAGTGATATGGTCATAGATTTTATTGGTTCCAATGTTTACTTTATCGTTTAACAGGGTAATTGTTCAATTTGTTTTTGTTTACTATTTCTATGTTACATGGTTTGATTTAAATTGTAATATGTGTATGCATGTTTTTCAGATTTTACGTATAGTGTGTCGAATTTTTTATCTCGCTAATATGTTCTTTAAATGTTACTTTAACTCAGCGGCTTTTTTATCCTACGCAGACTGCGATTTAGTACAAACAGCGTGAAGCTAATTTCTGTCTCTTTTACTAACATTGAATTTGAACACTATTTCGCTTAGTAGAAATATATTTTTTTAATGCAACCTTAGCTAACTAGAATAAATCGACCTCCTATTTCAACTAAAATTCGTCTGTTGTATCTCTCACCAATCAAACAAGGTACGTGGTCGAAACGGAGAAAACAGATAGTGATAAACACTATCAAAAAATATATTCTTCTGAAGACTCGCTTCTCACCTTTTGTGCAAAAACCCAGTTCTGTATTTGTTGGCGGTTTATGTTTAGTTTTGTAAACAGGCTTGTATTCGAGTATATTGTATGTTTTTTGTAGTGCGTTGCTAATGGTTTTTTTGTAATATTCTGGCATATTTTACATTTTTGTTGTTATCTTTTTGGGTCATTGTAGTCATTTTGTCAATTAAAGTTGATTTGTGTCGTACCTTATCATAGTCATTCTTGTTCTTTGGAACATTGCTTAGCCTGTTTATCATTTGGCGATCAAAAAACAGAAATCAATAACGAAACTGGAAGCTGTTGTATTATAAATTTAGAAAGGTCAATAATGAGCACATGAAAACAAAAATGGATACACAGATACACCATTATAACTTATCACTTAATAGATTACATTATTTGTTATTGCAGTTCTGACAAAACATTTCAAACAACTGATTTTGAAGGATTTTATATTTTGGAATTTGTCGATGCCTCATTAAAGCGTAAAATGTAGTATAATAGGTTAGTTCCCTCTATTATGAAAATGCAACAATAAAATTTCAATATTATAACATTTTGTGAAGAATGCATAAATCTTAAATTCGTTATGTCATTCATTATCTTTATTTGAAAGGCTCATCAGCAACCAATATCAAAAAGGAGATAGACCTAACTTTGGGCGAGTCTACATCCACCTTGAAACTGTTCGTTTTTGGTCTGGCGAATTTAAACGTGGTCGCACAATTTTTTTTATTTTTTTTTGATGTTGAAGGCCTAAAGAGGTCACAACACCAGAAATGATTTAAATAATAAAAATATTTAAGTGAGTGATCATATTGTGAGGATCAGCGAAATTATTGAGATCGTAAACGTTTCAAAAGAACATATAAAATTATCTTCCATAAACATTTGAATATGAAGAAGTTTAAAGCAAAAAATGTTCGCGAGTAACCACTTCAAAGCAATATTTTGACAGTTAAAGCATAATAAGGGGGACTTTATTTGAGAAAAGTCTACAATTCTGACTTGAGTACATTAACATAAAAGAATTTAAATTGAAATACAAATATTTTCAGGTCGGAGTTTAATGTTGCTTCAACCTACGTTTATAGCTGCCTTTACTTAAGTTCAAATCGAACAGATGAGCGATTTTATTAAAACTCTTGGACATGATGTTAACCGATTCATTGTCACCATAGTTTGTACTGTATTTATTCAAATGAACAGACGGTGTCTTTATTTTGATTGATTCCAGAATAGATGCTTGAATAATTTTTGCAAAAATATACCAAATCGAATACTTTCTGTAAAAATATACAAAATATTTAGTATTATTGTTTAACAGGGTTAACTTTTCGTTCGAATGATATTGACTTACTGAAATATGATTTAAACCAGACAACAAATTGTTTGGAGAAAACGAGTCGATGTTTTACAATGACTGATGGAGTCAAAGGCTTTCGCAAAGCCAGTATACACCCCGTCCACTTTCTTTTATTATAAATCCATGCTAATATTGTGAGAAAAAATCTACTAAAGATCTGAATGAGTTCCATAATACTAGCTCAAATAATTTGGGTATTGAATGGGTTATTTTTCTGGTTATTTCTGTGGAAATTCAGCTAGGTTGAGTGATTGATTAAATAGAAGACAATGTGGAATTGCCATCATTGTGAAACCATTCAATAATGAAGATGATATGCCATCAGGACCACATACCTCTCTGAATACTTCTAGAGCACGATGAATATCCTCGGTTTCAATCCGTGGTGTTAGGTTACGTTATTGCACCATTATGTGGATTTTTGTATTTATTAATGTCTTCCTACTTATAAACCGATAGAAAAACTCAGAAGACACGTTTTATATAACCTGCGGATCACATGATTTACGTTCCTTCCATGTCATACTCGGTAACCATTAGTTTAACGGTTTTCTTTAAAAAATCGCCAAAAATGTTTTGGATCGTTTCTTATTTTTTCTTTAATACGGCTAATGTAACTCTTAGATACTTTATCTCAAAGTAACTTTCAAAATTTTGATAATACTCAACGAATTTCTGTTTGCTTTCTTCGGAATAGAATTTGAGATTTTCTTATCATTGTATCGTGTGGAATGTTTGTTCGATTTGGCCACAGCAACAGCAACAAATAGTTCTAAGCCCTTATTATTTTGTAGAATTTCTCTACGTTAACATCTATGCTGCTGCTGATAAGTTCCTTCCCCCAGTTAATCTGCTCGTTATGTGAAGGTTTATTGTGTCGGCTTTTCTAAAGTTGTAATATGGCTTACGATTTTAATAGTTATTAATAATGGTTATTAAAATGCCATTGCTTTCCAAAAATATTTCAATGCTTTATGGTTAATATCATTAATAACAAATGGCGATGGTAATTCATTCTCTTTACATAGAATTGGTTCTTTTTTAAAAATTCGGTCCAGACCATTTTGTATCTCGGAAATTTCGCTTAGAGTTTTATTGAAAACCGTATCAACGAGCAGTCACATTATTTCCGAATTCACGTTTATAGGTAAAATTTGACCCATTTCTTTGCCATAAGTCCAGCTAATAGTTGGAAAATTAAAATCCCCCGTGATTAAGATGGTGTCAGATTGATTAGCAGCATTGTTGACTGTTTGTTGATTACAATGCTGGTCAACGCCGGCGACAGCGAACAAAATACAACAATCAACTGGAAAGACTAAAACCACTATTTTTTGCGACACCTGGAATGTTGCTCATCGAGTGTCTAGAAAAAGGGCACAACGTACAAATTTGGCGAGGAAAACAATTCTCCTTCTTCAAAAATATCTAGTACCTTTTAAATCTAAATTGTTCCTGTTACGTTTTGTTGATTGAAATTTGAATGACATGTTGATCGATAAACTATTTGTGTGTTGCTTTAACGGAAACTTCTAAAAATGTATTATTTTCGAGTAATAAATTCGTTTGTTATTAAGCCTCTTATATGAATGTTTTGTTAGGTCGGATAAGGTTGGGCCAGTTGGGAGAGAGGCAGTAGGAAATAGTCAATGTTTAACTCTATGTAGCAGGGAGGTGGGGTGTTGCTTGTAGGTTTTTTTTGTATGTAATGAACCACAACGATACTTCAGACTGAAGCAATGTGTAAAGAATTGTTTCAGCCAATTCTCCCGTTGCTCACACAATCTTGTTTTCATAACAAATGACACAAAAAAATAAAACTTGAATGTTGTGGATACTCTCTGAACGGTGTAATTTAACTTCTAATACTGCTAAATTAATTCTCTGATAATCTCTCCATTTTCGCATGCTTTTGATCGTGCTGTTGGCAACGCCGCTTTGGTGGAAACTATTATCAATGGTAGGCCTGGCGCTCAAACAATTGAAACATCGATTGAATTTTCGAAATAATTACAAGAATAACCTTTTTCCACTATTTTTTTCCATTATCTCCATTTAGGAGCATAGGGCGCCTACTAGACTGCACCATCGAACTTTATTTGGGGCTATTGTCTTTAGCTCCCCCCATGTTTTCCCGAGATCATTGCTGGTCTTCCAACATTCCTCTTTCCTTGCGGATTTCATTCCAATTACATCCTGGTTATGTCAATTGGAGTCTTTCTCAGCGTGTGTCCTATCCATCTCCATTTCCGTTTCCTGATCTCATTCTCAATGTCCACTTGGTTAGTTTGCCGCAGCAGTTCTTCATTTGTGATGGTATTCGGCCAGAAGCATTTGATTAATCGCCTAAGGCATTTATTCACAAATACTTGGAGCCTTCTTGTTATTTTCTGCGTATGTTTCCACGTTTCACAGCCATACAGCAGTACTGTTTTTACACAGGCATTGAACATTCGTATCTTGGTGTTTCTTGACCGGACAGATGCATTCCAGATCTTATGGAGCATGTTGAACGTGTTTCTCGCTTTGTTGATGCGTTGGTTAATGCCTTCTTCCGTTCCACCTGATCTTGACACAGTACGGCCGAGGTATACGAATTTTTCGACATCTTCTTTTGTGTCTTGGTTGATGCGAAGTGGTGTACTAATGCTTGTGTTCAGTCTCAGGCCCTTTGTGTTTCTTATATTTATCTTGAGCCCGACATCTTGTGCTATTTCTGATAACTTCTGTAGCTTTTGCTGCATGTCTGTGTATTTATGTGTTATCAGGCAGATATCATCTGCGTAGTCGAGATCATTGAGTCTTCTAATTGGAGCCCACTGGATTCCGTTTGGTGATGCGATGTCTAGCTTGCGCATGACACTATCCAGTACTATGAGGAACAGTAGTGGAAATAATACACATCCTTGTCTGACTCCTTGTGTATTGTAGTATGTGTCACTCTGCCTTTCTTTGTGTTGAACTCTATTTCCAGCATCCCGGTACATTCCTCGGATGAGTTCGGTTATTTTCCTCGGAATGCCTATTTCGCAGAATGCTTTCCAGATTGCGCTTCTTTTGATGGAATCGAATGCGCGTTCGAAGGCGACGAAAAGTAGGTATAGTGGTGAGTTCCATTCATTGGATTGTTCGATGATAATTCGGACTGTGCTAATGTGGTCTATACAGCTTCTTCCTGGTTTGAAACCAGCTTGTTCGTTTCTTATCGTTAAGAACTCGTTAACCAACCAGTTGGTGATATTCGTTCAAGGATGATCATTGCTAGTACTTTCATTATGCCGTTAAGAAGGGAGATGCCTCGCCAGTTTCTGCATTCTCTTAAGTCGCCTTTCTTTGGAATCTTTATGGTTAAGCCCTCTTTCCATTTTTGCGGAATTTTTCCGGTATTCCACACTTCTACTAATAGTGGTGTTAGTGCTCCTGTGGTTGTAAACGCGTCACCATTGAGTAATTCAGCTGGTATATTGTCGGTTTCAGCAGTTTTGTTATTTTTCAGCTTCTTTATGGCACTTGAAACTTCTCGCTCCGTTGGTGGATGGGTATTAATGGTTTTGTTATAGTTCCCATCTGGAAGCTCCTCAACTGCTTCGCTATCTATGCAGTTGTTCTCAAAGAAATCTTTCCATCTATTTAGTTGTTGTCGTCTGTAGTTAGGACTTCTCCATTTGAGTCCTTTATAGGTGGTATATTTGTAAATTTTCCTGTAACCTTTCTTACACTTTGATGTAATGTGCGCATATTTATATTTGCTGCCGCTGATTCGGTAGTGGTGAGAATGTCTTCCATATATTTCTTGCGATCACTCCTTGCCATTTTCTTCACTTGTCTAGCTGTGTCCTCATATTTTCTTCGAATTTCCGCCGTATTTTGATTGCATAGTTGTATTTTAAGTTGGCGGCGTTCCTCAATTTTCTTCCACGTTTCATCTCTAATCCATGGTTTTCTTGTGTTGTCTTTGTAGCCAAGCACACTTGTAGCAGTTTTGACGTAGGCTTCTTCTAGTTCTTCCCATTTTTGATCTATGGCGCTGGTTTCGTTATTTGGTAGATTGATTTGGAGCGTTTCATTGAAAGTGTTTCTTATGTCAGTGTTTCTCAATCTATCTATGTTGAATTTCCTCCGATTAGTTCTTGCATTTTTCACTGCAGCTGGTTTGATTTTGAAGGTTGCTATTGCCAATTGGTGATCGCTGTGTACATCTGCTCCCCTCATTGCTCTGACATCTTGTAAGGAGGATAGAAACTTCTTATTTACCAGTAAATTATCAATTTGATTTCTCGTTCTGCCATCTAGTGATGTCCAGGTGTATTTATGAATATTCTTTCTTGTGTGGGAATTTGCTGCCGCCTATGAATAGCTGATTTGTGACATAATAGTCGATGAGTCTGTCTCCGTTGTTATTCTTAGCAGAATCTAGTGCCTGCTTACCCATGATTGTCGCGTTGAAATCTCCTTGAATAATCTTGTCATTTCGGTGTGCGCTTGATATGACGGCTTGTACTTGTTCGTAGAATTCATCCTTTGTTGTGTCATCTGCGTCTTCTGTAGGCGCATAGCATTGTATAATCGTTGTATTTCTAATTTTTCAGTGAAATATTGCTCTAATTATTCTGCTACTTATATGTTTCCATTCGAGTAGTGATTTCTTCCCTTTAGCCGTTGTTAGTATACCTACACCTTGTTCATGTGTGTCTACTCTACCAGAGAACATCATATAATTTCCTGCGCTGGTTGTTATGTCTCCACTATCCTTCCATGTTACTTCACTGAGGCCAAGAATTTCTATGTTATACCGCTTCATTTCCTTCTCAACTTGTGCTAACCTTGATGTTTCCGTTAGAGTTCTTATCTTCCAGTTTCCAATTCGTGTCCGGGTACGATAGCCAATGGTCGATAATTGTGTTGTTTGCCGATCTACCACTATAAACTATAATTAATGGTCGAAAACTTTCAATATTTTGCTTTTGTTTGAACAAATTACCCTGAACACAACTTCTTAGAATAATTTTTTGTGGTGCTTCAGAAGTTTCAAAGATACAAATTCATTTATCTAGAAAAAATGAGATTGTCTTTAGGAGCTGGAATGATAGCCTAAACAATTTGAATTTTCTCATCTGATTTCCTAGGACACTTTTTTTTGTTTACATTAGTGTAAACAAATTGTTTGTTATGTCAGAGTATGTCGGACTTCTTAAGATTCCCAGGAAAAATGCATTACGTCCACGTTATGTCGTACTTACTATTGCTCGTGTATTATTTTAGGAAGCAAAAGCGACAGTGGGCGATATTTGAACACCGTTATCTGGTTCGATTTTGGTCACGTAAACAATAAGAATATGCCTAATGCCGAAATAATGTCGAATAATGCCTTTTACTTCTCGTATAAATTTCTGTTGACCAAATCTCTATTTCCATTTAAGCTAATTGAAACCACCATAAACGGGGAGGACAAAGTCCAACAATCGTTCATAATATTTTAATATGTACGCCGTTTTGTGATACCATCATAAATATTTTATCACAATAAAACATATTATTATTGTTATTATTACAGTTATTGTCTTTCATGTAATATGTACGAGTACATATTGAATTTTTGTCTTATGGTTTTGCCAAGCATAAAGCACATACAATCATTTTTTTTGTTTGTTCCATTTTGTGAGGCAAAAATTACTTGGAATACAGAACTTCATGAATATTTATTTGATATTTTGTTAAGAGATTTTTTTGTCTTCTTTTACTTTATGTATGTACAATGTACATAGAGTTTAGTCTTAACTATATGCAATTGTGGTTTTTGTACGTACATAAACGTACAATATAAAACAAACTAAAACTGTGTGGTGTCCTTGTACGTACAATTTTCTAAATAAAAACTTTTTTTTTATTCACCCATTTTTGGTTAGGTTATGGCAGTTAGCATTCGTGGTATACACGAAGATGGGAGGTTTAAAATATTTGTGAAGTATAAATAAAATAAAATTAGGATACAACAGTCATAACAACGTTTGAATACATACTTGAACTGAAATAACATTGGATTTAAAGCATTCCTGAAAATCTCAATATATTTCGAAGATTTAAATTTAAAATCAACATTAATTGGCTTCGGGGGTTGACACAAAATCCTGACTAATTTTAATTACTTAAAAATATAAAAATCCGATAAAATTAATTTAATTTGTTTTTTTTTTCATTTTAACTTAAAGCTCTTTTAAAGCTGTAATTAATTTCACTGAACCAAACTACGATACTCTATTATATAGTTATTTAATAACAAAAGAGAAACCAAGGAAAATGTTAAACTTATCTATTAATTGTTGTTTGTTGCTGTAGCTGCTGTAATTTTGTCTATTATAGTTTCTAATAAATTTTCCCTTTTAAATGATAAATCAACAAAATAAAAAATTAAAAATAAAAATTATTTTTAATTAATTCAAGTGATTTATTTTAGATTTAGATTGTAGAATTTTGTTGTTTTCGTTTTATTTAATTTTTCACAAACATAAAATTAATTTTCATTTTTTTAACTTAAAATAAATAACAAAACCAAAAGAAATTACAGATTATCTATTTTTATGTGTGTATGTATACAAAAATATATACAAGGTACTTGTACATATTATGTAAATACAGAGAGACGAAATAGTAATTAATATGGAAACTAATAAATTAGGTGAGTTTTAAAAGTGTGGTTTCATTAATTTAAAATATTTTGTGGTATTTAAAAATTTTGATAAAATTAGTCTAACCAACTGTAATGGGTATATATAATTAAAGTTTCATATTAAACATATATTGAGGTTTAATTATGGCAATTTTAGTGCGACACCGGTTATAAAAAATTATCCTATATGTAAAAACACAAAACGTTCAAACAACTGTGGATGGAAGTTTTTAAAGCAAGTTTTTATTTGTAGCAGGTACCACAAAAAAAAAAACATATTTCCAAGATAAAGAGATAAACCCAAATTAATTTATTTGTATAAATAAAAACAATCTTTGGACAGGTACAATCTAGCGGTGATTAGTAAATGAATAAAACTAAAAATTTAAACAATATACAAAGCAATAATGCGTTAATACATTAAAATTAAGCTACACTTGAAAATGCATCAAACCATTCACACTTGAGTCACTAAATACAAATATTTTGAAGCCAGATGAAAATTTACTAAGTTTTCGACAAGGATTAAAAATGGATTTAGTAGTATTTTAAGAATTTAATTTATTGATTAAAGTATTAATTTTGCTTAGATTGCTACTGGTTTTCTTAGCCCCTATGACTGCCGCTGGATAGTGCTTTAAATAAAATCGTACTAAAAATTCCATCAACTGTGATATCTCCTTCGGATACATAATATTTAATACGTAATAGAGGCTAATAATGTACTGGATAATTATAGTGATGTTACTTGATTGCTGCTGCTGGTAGAACACCTCAGTTTTATCTATAACAATGTATACTGAAACCGTGTCATCCTGTGGGTCCAAGCTCTCTGTGAACAGAAATAAATAGAATTTTATTGTATCAAATAACAATTTGTTTTCTGGTTAGCTTGTAATCGCAAACCAGCAAACTATTGCTAGATTTTATTATCCGAACTTTTCAAATGATCGTCGTTGATTTAAAATGTAAATTTAATTTAGGACAAATGAGTAATTCATCCACTTTAAATTCATAATTGTTGTTAATACTTACTTATTAGAGCCGCCCAGGGTGTATTAGTTGGAATTTCTTGAATTACTACTTCTAATTTTATTCCAAACTGTAGCGATAAACATAAAATATTTGTATATTTATTTATAAACTTTTAATAAACTCGTCTTATCAAAGTTATACTTACAGCAAATTCTTTTAAGAGATAATCCATTTTCGCCTTGAAATAATTAAACAAGTATTTTATAATTTGTTTGTTTGTAAATTCCTTTTCCTTAGCCTTCAAGTAACCGCAACTTTGTATAAATTGTTCAACAGATTTTTTAGTTCTTTCAAAGTTAATAGAAAACGTATTAATGTGTGTTGCGTCAAAATAGCGGTATCGAATAAATAAGGTCAGTCGCGCAAAATATCTTTAATCGCTGGTACATTCTCCGTATTGTTAAGAAACGATCGTTTTATACTGAAGCAATCGTTCATAAAATTTTAAATTTTTAGTCGTTCCTTAGGTGTGTTTGATCCCTTGCTATACAAATCTTGTAGTACTTTTTTTTATAATCAACCGTGGAAGAAAAATCACTGGTTTCATCCTTTTCAGAAGGTTGCCAATTGGCGCATGTGGATTTTAACACATTGGCTCTTTTCCGGTTTTTTATATGAATTAAGCCTTCATTGTCTTTTTCCATTATTGAGTCTGGATATGTTTCTGTCGCTTTTTCAGCTACCGCACGAAGAACGCTAATTGGAATAGATAGAAAAGGAAGATGCCCATAATTCATCAACAATAGTGTTTGCTACTATGTTTAACTGTTTGCCAAGTTTCGTTTTATTTTTTAGCATCTCCGTAATGTCATGCGGCATTTTATTCCAAGGAATTTCAAAATTCGCAAACATTTTTCGGCATTCCACATTGGTGTTAGATGACGATAACAATTCGGTGCTTTTCATTTCGGGGGTATCATGTGAATAATTGTTTTCAAATTCATCTATGTCATCAATGTAAGGTGGTGCTTCAGTAACGACCTCGTTGGTGGTAGTTAAAATAAACTTGGATTCCTGGATAAAACACAAATTAGTTTTAGCGGTATAAAAGTATTATTTTTGTGCTGTTTTTATTAAATTAAATTCGTAGGTATATTTAAATTTTATTTTGTATTGTTAATTTTTAATTCTGAACGATTTACTGAATCTAATTGATTGAAATGAGAATTGTAATTTAAAATTTTGAAAATAAATAATTTGCTTTTTAGTTTTTAATAAGCAATAATACAGTTTTTTTTATTTTGTTCACAATTCACAAACAATTTTAATCAGAACCGTAAGGATTACAACAAAAAAATTTAAAATTTTCAAATGTGAATCACTAAATTTTATTATCTAGGTCAATCTAACCTAACTAACCCATTTAAAACCAACAGTAATTCGAAACAAAACTAATTTGAATCTAAGGTAACTTACATTTTCATTTCCCAAATTTTGTGTTGTATCAGCCGAAATCCATTGCTGGTTTTCATTCAATAGCAGAAATACTGAATCTGGGTTATTTTTAATTATATGTTCTAAGACATCATTTTCACACATATCAGAGCCGTTGTTTTCTAAAACCAGTTTTGAACCATGGATACCGTAAGACGACGCTGAAATACCAACAATAAATTAGTTAAATGTAGTTTAGAATATAGTGCATTTATATTTTATTATACCTTTTGTAACAACAGATTCGATCGATGGGTAACTCATAAATAATTTGCATACAGTTCTGTCGTTATTCCAGATATTGAACATATATTTGTTCATTTTGTTAAATATTTTATTTTATTATATTAAAGGTAAATAGCTAGTTTACTTTATATTAATAATTAGTTTTGTAATTTTAAATTAAAAGAGATATTACATTGATTTGGAAATAAAAATTATTTTAAATTATATGTGCAATTTGGTGAATAATGAAAATGGTTATCAAACTTCAAAATATTAACAGGCTTTACATTTAAAATATTTTCTAAACTAACTAATTGGTTCGTTTTGCCAACATTATAACTTTTATACAAAATTAAACTTTCAGGGTACCACATTTTGAGTAAATTTCCATAAAACAGTGCTTTATCATAAGATTTGTTTATAAAAATTGATTTTACTATTAATATTTCAGCATTGTTATTTTCATCCAAATTAAAATTGATAGCATTATTTTCTTTATAAACTGTGTTTAAATATGACATTTTTTTGGTTACAAATATAAATTCGTTTGGGATATTTATTTTAAATAATTTATTTGAAAAATGTTCAACTTGGTCACATATTATAGAAGCCTTAAACCGGTCTTCCTGTAAATTTGCTTGAAAATCTTGATGAGCTTTAGCAAGTGTAAATGTAATATTTTTAAAGTTTCTGCATGATTTTGCCTTATTTTTTAAAAAAACTGATACTTTTGTTCAAAAGGTATAATGTCCATAAATTTTTCAATGTGCCAAATTTTCTAATAAAGCCCGGATAGTGATAAATGAAATGATGCTTTGGTTTTAACTTGTTATTTAAAAAGCAATCTTTCCTGAGCTCAAAATAAACGGTTAAATAATGGGATAATAAACATAAACTGCTATCAGATATGGTGGGTGAACATATGAGCCGAGTCATTTCTATCATAGTGCTTAAAAATGTCCAATAATCGGAATCAGGATTTGAAATTTTACCTAACATTATTAACGGCATCATAATTAACATATGTAGAACTTCATTACATTTACCAGGAATTTTTTTCATATTTGTTTCAAATTTCGGAAAGTTTAATCGCAATTGAAATTTTTTTCTTAAATATGCAAGAGTCATATTTATACGAGTATAATCGTAAGAAACGTTTGAATTGGAAATGAAATAGTTCACAATTAGCATTAAATCATAAGGAATTATTCCTTCGAATAAATCATGGCCTAAACAAGGAGGAAGCCCAGGATTGCAAACGTGAAAGTATTTTAGTTTATTAAGGCATGAATCAAATTTAATACCTTTTACAAATGTTTGTCCAGTAGAAACCAATTCAGCAACATTTAAACAATAATTTTCTGGATTTCTTAATTCACAATGGGTTAGGTTAAAATTTGTTAGCATTTCACGATTGTAAATCGTCCAATTTGATGGCTTCCTAAATTGTCCCCCAACATTGCGTATAAAGTTCCATAGTATTGAGTTGGTGAATTAGAATTGGAATCAATAATATCTAAGCCGTTCTCTAGTACAAGCAAATCTCGTAAATAATTTCCGGATGGATTTGTTTGTCCCTAACGCCCTTCTGTATCCGTCCTTGGATATGTATCGACTTAGTGGCCACACAATTTGCAGTAAGCTTTTATTTCAATTTGATTTTGATGTCGTTGTTATGAATATTTTATAAATGTTGGTCAATTGTTACAAGAAAATGAAATAGTTTTCCATAATATGGAACAACGTTTGGTTACAACAACGAATTACTTTGTAAAAGCACAGTTTTTCACGTGATGGCTTTGTAAATTCAACTTTGCTTTGGTAATGCGGAAAATCTTACATTTTTGCTTCATCCGGAACTCTATTTGAAACTGAAATTGAGAAGTTCTAATTCTAATTAATTAGTACTCGTACCCACGATTTTAAATTATTGACTTTTCGGAATAGGTTACACCGATTTATTATGAAACATTGTGAAATTTCAAAAGAAATACCAAAGTGTAAATTAGACTTTTAAAGAATCAGAAACTTTTTCTAAACGCTTTCTTGGAAATTTTGAAATATTTTCAGAATAACAAAAAAATTTTTTTTTTTTGATTCCTACTTATATGGGAAGAGAAGAGATAATAAATACTTTAAATGTACAAATATACTCGGTGTATATATGTATTTTAAGAAAGATGTAGACAAAACAAAATACTTCGAATCGTATATATGGTATTTACTGAAACATATCAAAATATACATACCATATACAGTAGAATTTTAATATAGAAAGTTTAAGGTGGAAATAAGACGATCTTTTGTTATCTTTCTATTGGTATTGTAGTTATTGTTATCAATAACGTCAGATTAGTTTTCTTGAGTTTGTCATATAATTTTGCTTATATTAAAACAACATGTGGAATAAAAATACATACATCTCATACTTTTATAGAAAAAAGCAGTAATTGTTAGCCTATGTTTCACGGAACACTTTTGTTCCAAATTGTTTTGTTATTTCTTGACGTTTAATTTCACTTTGTAACTAAATTCAATCACATTTCGCCAACACTTTTAGTTAGTTTATTTCACCAATACTCATATTTAATAGTTTGTGACTAAACTTGATTTATAATCTAGAATTTAAATCTAATTTCAGACACACGAACAATTTAATATTTTGATAAAAAAAAATAAACCGCTGGTGGCCAAAGCTTTGAAGATATATAGTACCTACATATGAATAAATAAACATCCTTGCAACGAATAATTTTAAATCCATCAATATGAGTGCAGTCGAAAAGTTTTAGCTCTCTCGAAAATTTGAAAGAATATAACAAAAAATTACAATATGTTTTGCAATCTTACCTATGGGTAGATTTGGTCTGTAGAATGGATAGTTCCGGACTAGTAGATGGTGGCGTTGATTTTTTTGGGGGTTTCGTTATCCATTTATATATGTATACATTTTCTGTTTTGACATTTCATTCATTGGCAATGTGCCAACTATTAATTTATCCGTATTGGTATATAATATGTATGTTAAATATTCAAACGTGGAGCATATTAGAACATATTTTTGTGTTTTTTTAACGAAATGTCATTTTTTAAATTTTTAGACCGAATAAAAAAATTTAACAAAAAAAAAATTGAAAACTCCACAGTGTTTTAAAACAATTTACCCAACAAAGATTGTTTGTTTCTCAATTTGCATTTTGGTTGTTGAGTAGATTGGGTATACAACTTTCGTTTATATTGTTTAATTGTTGTTTTTGACAATAATAAGTATGCTCAATTATTTGACATGGTTTTTCAATATTCATATATGTTTGGGAGTTTAGGATAATGAATGTTCAAAGATTTGGTTATTTATTGGGATTGTTTTAAGTTTTTGAAAGGTGTATAATTCTTTGGTAAATTGGGGTATTGCGATTAACAATATTAAATCTTTTCCATTGTAATAAGCTTTCAGTTGTATCATGGAATCAATTTGTTCTTCCGATATAATTTTAATGTCAGCTTGATCAAATTCTTCGGTTATACAATTCATTTCATTATTATCTAGTGTGTGTCTGTTTATTTGTTCTTCTATAATTAACATGTTATTAAATAGTTCTAAAACAAATTTATTTAAAAAGAAATGTTCAGTTACTGTCTTTGAAATAGTAGCTTTTTTAATGTATTCATTTAATTTTTTTGTAACATTATTAAAATGTCTGTCATGTCTTCGTATCTGTCTATTAAAATTTGATTTATTTTTTCTTGTTCGTTGTATGTTTCTAATACTTTAATTTCTCCTTTTTCTAAACGTTGAATTGTCATTTGAATTTCTGTATAGTCTTTTTGGTTTAAATTTCCTGTTATATTCGGATATTTTATGGTGTTCTATAATAAGTCTTCCTAGTTCCTATATCCAATTTTGTTTGATTAACTAATTCTAAGTTTAATTTTATTTTATTTAATTCAGTTATATGAATAAGTTTAGAGTAGCTGCAATCCTATAATGCCTTTATTCTTGCTTAGATCGAACGCCTCTAGTGATTGGTTGATTACTAGGATTATGCTGTAATAGAATATTATCTTTGTTTAGATCCTTATTACAGTTACGAATTTTTCTTTTATGAACTTTTCGTTTATTAGTTACAACGTTTGTATGAGTAAGAGTTTATCTGTTGTAGTCGTTTTTTCAAAAATTTTGTCATTGGTTTTAAATTCCCTGATTCTTCTCGATTAATGTTTAACTTATTTATTACTTTTGTTTTATTTTGTAAATTTAATTCTGCTATATTTTTTGCAATTTGTTGATATTTTGATCTAATAGCTTTTAATATATTATATTAGAATATCTAATATAATCTAATATATATTATATCTAATATCTTCTAATATATATTTGTTCTTATTAATATGTATCCTTTGTGGAGTTTAAAAAGTGTTAGTTTTGTTGAAGCGTGAATGGGACTGTTGTAGGTTAATACTGCTTCATACATAACGTCTTGAATTGAAATATTTTTATTCTGAGAATAAATGGTTCGAGTTAACTCGAACCATTGCCTGTCGGTAATGGGACTATTGCCTGTCGAACCTTTTGCTGTGGTAATATGTAAATTTATATTCGTAAATTTTTTTGAATAAATCTGAATTAAATTTAGTTGCTGAATCTAAAATTAAGTTTCTACCTTCACTCTAAAAGAATATTTTAAACATTTTAATCATGATTTGAGATCTTCTGTTTAGAAGGTCGAAAATGGAGATAAATTTGGAAAATTTATACATGATTGTTAAAAATGTTTTTGATCTTGAAACAAAGGTAGCCGCATGGATTATTTTCATGGGCCTTTGGGGTTTTTGTGAAATTTCGAACTTTTTAATTGGTTTCCTCTCGTATCCTTGTACTTTTCTTATATCCGTAATATGTACTTGTAAATTTGTAGAAAACACAATGATATCGTCGAAATGACAAAGGACATAATTACCTAGGATATTATCCATGACGCGTTGAAACGTGCTAAGTGCGTTTTTTTAAGCCAAACGGCATACGTACAAATTCGTAATGCCCGGATTCGATATTGAATCCTGTTTTTGGAATGTTGATTTGGATTTGGTGGAAACCCGCGGCTAAATCTATACTTGTAAAATAATTACATTTACCGAGGTTATCGAGTATGTCTGCCTATTACTTTGCTTGTAGTCTATTACGAGTCGCCATTGTTTGTTACCCTTTGAATCTGTTTGTTTTGTTACTAACCAAATTAGACTAGACCATGGTTCCCATTCGAAGAATTGGCTTCTCATTTACTGTTTTTTTGGTGTTTAATCGCATTTGAGAACGTAAATTTACCGATGTGAAAAATTTCGTTCGACTCTTTCCACAGTTTTTAAATTGCCGTTTTTCCTCATGATTTAAATTTCCCAGGTTTAATTTAGTTTCAATATTTTTATTTTCGTGGTTTCGGTACTGGGAGTTGAGAAAATGTATCTCATTATATTTTGTATTTGATTTCTCGACTTGTAAGGAATGTCTAATCATACGTTTAGACGTTATGTACGATTAGACGAATTAATTATTTCCATGTAACCTTGGTTGTTTTTATTAGTTTTATCTCTAGTGAAAGTTTTAAAAGCTGAATAATTATAATTTTACAGGTGTATTGATGTAGAATTGTCCTTTTAATGTTACTGGTATACATTCTTATAATTATTTTTGTAATGATTCGAGAAAGAATAGTTTTATACACGACATTACTTTGTTATGTAATTTGACTGAAAAATTGTTACTTTGCAATTTTTGTTCATTTAATATAACGAGTCCCAGGAGCACCGAGCTACGCTCGTTCCGAATTACATTAGCGTTTGTTACACGTTCATGTCACTGAGTTTCACCTCATTCAATTGAGCAATATGTTAGTTCCATTTAGACTGTCGATTTTCCAGAAAAATTTCCGACACTCATGTTTGAATCCCATTTTATACTAAACAAATCCCATTCTATACAATTCATCCCAATTGAAAGGAAATGGTTTAATTCTATTGAAACTAGAATAATATTCATATTCCCATTTTACAATCCCATTTTCATGGTACATACCGAGTTCTATCGAAATCGGTTGAGAAATGGCTTTGGTCCATTGGAATTGGCCATTTTACAGAACCTATACGATCCATATTTGGAACTAATTTATGATCTCTATATAATTCTCAAAAATCACAATTGAACAAATAAAAAAAACAAAACACAATGCAATATCAATAGCAATAACAACAATTAGATTTCCTTTGTTAGAAAATAAAATAAAAATGAAACCCGAACCTCTCCAGAAAGCCTACTAAAATATTTTTCCAAGAAATCAAAACCCATTACAATTGCTTCCTTTCACTAGAAAATTTCCATCTAACCAATTACTATTAACAAAAGAAAATAATAAAAATATGAATTCCCATAGGAGGATCCTCTTAAATGAATTTTACTGAAATAAAACCACCCCAACCAACATTAATAAAAATCAAATAACCGTTTCAGAAACCGGTAGTAAGTTAAAAAGTAAGATAAAACCAAGCAAAGAGGGGCTCACCGGACGAGAACTTCCTTAACGTTTTTTTAAGAATCAATACCCGGTGTTATCGCGTTTTGGCACTCGAAAACTCTCTTTCACCAATTATGATCAATAAAAAAATATTCAAAAAAACGAACCCCAGGCCTATTAGAGGACCCACTAAACGACATTTCCCGAAATCAAAGTCCACTGCAAATGTTTCCTAACACTAGAAAATCCCTGCTCACCAATTATTACAAAAATCGTTGAACTTAAAAAATGGACCTCGACCATCCGGAGGACTCTCTAAACATATATTTCCCGAAATCAACACCCATTGCAGACCTTTCAAAACCCTATTTGACTTCAATCAATACCCATGGCGATCGCTTCCTGCCGCTCGAATATCTCTCATTACCAAATGTTTACCAAAATTGTTAAAATGAAAAAAGGAACCCGGATACCACTGAAAGACCCTAAGCTAATTTTTTTAAACCAAGACCCATTGCAATCTCTGTCTGGCACCCACCCGCTCACAAATTTTTACCAAAAATGTAAAAATTAAAAAAAAGAAGCCCGGGCTTAACTGGAGAACCCCCTAAACGAATTTTCCAAAAATTTATACCCATCACAATCGCTTCGTGGAACTCGAAAACCCTCTTTACCAACTTTTAACAAAATAGTTAAAATTTAAAAAACCCAAGTTCCAATGGATGACACTCTGGACTGGTAAACATACTTACCAATTTTCAACAAAATCATTAAAACTATAAAAATGGAGTCTGAATTTTCCTGAAATCAAGACCAATGGGGATCACCTTATACCACTTAAAAACACTTCTTACCAATATTTACCAACATCGTGAAAATTACAAAGGAGCCCGAGTTCCACTGAAGAACCCCCTAAACTATTTTTTTCGAAATCAAGACCGGTCACAATTGATTCTTGGCACACGAAAACCCCAGCTTACCAATTTTTACCAAAATCGTAAAAATTAAAAAAGGCCTGGGCACAAATGGAGAACACCTTCTAAATTATCAAGACCCGTCTCAATCGCTTCCTGGCACCCGAAAACCCCCGCTCACTAATTTTTTAGCAAATTCGCCAAAATTAACAAAAAAGCACCCGGGCCCACTGGAGAACCCCCTAGACAAATTTTCCCGAAATCAACACCCAGCGCAATCGCTTTCTAGCACCCGAAAACCCCTTACCAATTTTTAACAAAATCGGTAAAATAAAAAAAGGCCCTGAGCAATACTAGAGGACCCTCTAAACGAATTGTATACGAATCCTGTAATCAAGACTAGTCGCAATCACTTCCTAGCCCTCAAAAACCGGTTTCGAAATCGTTGCACAAACAAACAAACAGACAAACAATTTTATGCCGTTTAATAATAGTAGATAGATAGATAGATAGATAATAAAAGTGTTTTATTCTTTTTAGCTCTTTATTTTAATATTTTTTATATTTACCCGAGTAACCAGATGTCACAAAATATCATCAAATATTTCACAAATTTCTGTGAATTGTCGAAATTTGATAATTTTTTTATCGTAAATAAACTTTAAAACTATTAAATATATTTCAGAAATACTTTTCACCACGTTTAATGTATTTTTGAAGATTGAAGATAGGTATAAAGAAAATAAAAAGTTTAGATTTTAAAACTTTTATGGACACATTTACACTACATGATATTCAAATTCTCTAATTTTTAAGCAACGTTTCTTAGTGTTTTGAACAATAAAATTGGACCAACTCATCAAAATATTAAAAAATTACACTTTAATTTATAATTTTAGTTGACTACGTATGTACTAATTATTGAAATTTTAATTAATAAAATTTAAATCCGCAACATCATTATTTCCATACTATAGACAATGGACTTGACGGTTTTAGTGGTGGCGTTGCGGCATTTGGATAATTTTTCCAGATTTGAATGCTTTACAAAGTTTTCCCAGACATTAGACCAGTCTCAATCGCATTTTCATGCAAAAACACGTCATATAGCCATTTTTCGCCAACGAAATCGCTCTCGAAGTAGTTTTTCGTGGAGACATATATACATACAATTATTGCTCGTTTCATAATATAGATAAATAAACTAGGTGCCGGAATCTACAGCAACTCTAGTGTTGATATAATTTTGATTACAAACCTTGCCAACGTGTGTGTTATTGTTACGACCAATATTAATCAAATGATCTATAAGGCGCTTGTTTCGACGCGTAAGTCTTTTTGATTTGATCGACTCAAATTTAGTCAGTTTGCCTGCTTACGACCATGTCCCTATACTAAATATTGCTGAAAAATTTTGCCACTACAATGTAACAAATTATCAAAATTTTCGCTCGAGTTAATGATCCTTCACCCAAATGCGTATATGTATGTAGTTCACCCAAATTATACCGATATACGTATACATTGATTACCGACGCGAGTGAAAATTAATGATATCTGTGTAATATTGTGATTGGCTAGCTAACCATTGGTAAAAGCGGTCGAAATATTTACTGCAATATAAGTGTCGTATATGAATAACTCAGTATAAGAATCATTTGATCCCCGATTAAGATAATTATCTGGATTCAGTAAAAATCAATTCTAATATATTCCGATTAGCGATGATACCGAATATTTTGAAGGTAAAAACAATACCGTTTAAATTATCAATCTTTGCATCTATTGTTGCAAAAATAATATATATAATATGGTACTGTAAATGTATGTATTGTACTTATTTCGGTAAATGTATAGACATAACTTGAGAAAACTTTACAAACTTAATTCGAGCGAAAATCTTGAAAATTTCTTCTAAATCTAATTTGAAAAAAAAAAAAAAAAAAATCCCAGCCTCAATTTACATCATTAGGATTTAATTTCCACTCATTTTCGTGATTTTTTGGTCAAGAAAATCACTGGAATAATTAAATCCTACAATTGAAAATTGAATCCAATATTTCCAGAAAATTATTTCAATATCGATTTCATATAAATTTTCAAGATTCTCGCTCGAATTAATGATCCTTCACCTAAATACATATATATATATATATATATATATATATATATATATATATATATATATATATATATATATATATATATATATATATATATATATATATATGTAGTTTCCCAAATTATACCTACGTTTACTGATATACATACATTTACCGTAACTTAAATGTAAATGTAGTTTTTGTAGTTAATTCTTGATTTTTGTGAACGTAAATGTCATAATTGTGCCTTTGCAACACAAATAATTTACTATAATAGCCTAAATGTAGCTTACAACTTTTACATTCATCTTTTATTATTATTCAATCATACATGCCATATAAATTTGAAAAAAAAAAACGAAAAAAAATTTATCTCAAGAATGTAATTTTCGAGGTTCGAACTACGATCTAAAATTTTAAAATCCACAACGCTAACACCTAGACTACTGCGGCATGGGAATTTGCCGAAAAATTACTTGGTTTTATAAAAAGTTTTCAGCATTCTACTAAATTATATAATATGTAGATAGATTTACACAATGTGACGTATCAACATAGAGAAAGATAAAATTTATCAGATCTTTCTGTAATTTGGTATACAGATGAAGAAAAATATTCTAAGAATAATTTCCTTTTACATCATATCGGAAAAATCACGGAAAATGCGAGAAAATCGCGAATTTCCACTCGGAAAATTCGTCGGGAAAAGACTAAAAAAAATATGCTGATCATCCAACATTAATTTAAATTTTTTTTGTCGTGATTTTTGAAAAATGGACATCCATGAAAAAAAAATCATAAAAAAAAAATTAAATACATCCCAACTCCGTATGCTGCTAACTACGCAGCTGTACTATTTAAAAAAATCATCAAACATTCTTTTCTATAAAAAAAAATACACAATACATATCGCTCATTTGCTGCAACAATGACACAATTTAAAAATAACAAATGTTATAATTTGAGAGACATTTCCGTTTGTCTTGTAGTGAGCTTTATAGCTTTAGGTGTGTCGTTATATCAGTTTTAACTATATTAAAAAGCCGATATTTCTCTATAAATAAGTCAAAAACGACCGATTTTGAGTTATGCCATTGTGGTAGCAAATGAGCGATATACAATTGACCATTTTAGAGATGGCGCTGTAAAATTTGGATAATTTTTCCAGATTTGAAGGCTTTACAGAGTTTTCCCAGACTTGAGACCAGACTCAATCGCATTTTCATGCAAAAAGACATCATATAGCCATTTTACGTCAACGAAATCGGTCTCGACGTAGTTTTTCGTGCGGACATATATACATACCCGCAATTATTGCTCGTTTAATAATATAGAAGATAGCTTTAGATATGATAAATTTGAGCCCGGGTCTATTAAAATATATATATATATATATATATATATATATATATATATATATATATATATATATATATATATATATATATATTTTAATAGACCCATTATATATATATATATATATATATATATATATATATATATATATATATATATATATATATATATATATATATTGATATATATATTGATATATATATTGATATATTGATATATATATATATATATATATATATATATATATATATATATATATATATATATATATATATATATATATATATATATATATATATATATATATATATATATATATATATATATATATATATATATATATATATATATATATATATATATATATATATATATATATCTTTTACGGGATTATAAGTTCTGATTAAGCAGTAAATATTAAAGGAAAAAACAAATTTATTTTTTCATGATTAATTTTGCTTTCTTGTTTTTTCTAAGAAAATGGTAAATTTAAATGTTCACTTGAATAAGAACGATTAACTAATCTTAATAAAAAGTTATTTTGTTGACTATAAATACAATTGAGTTCGATTTATTATTAAAAATTAATTTAGTTTACATGGTTTTAGTAATGCGTACTACTTCCTTTATTAAAAATTACTTCATACAACCTGCTGGAGATGGAGTCATACAAAGATTTTAAATAATCTAAAGAAATTTCCTTCCAGGCTTCATTTATCGCCTTAATAAGGCTTTCTTTGTTATCGAATTGTCGACCACCTTCATTAACTTTCCGAGACAGTCAATCCCGAGAATACGGTGGCCATGGCAAAAGTTCTACGTTTTGCTGCGATATCCATGTTTTAATTATATTAGCCGTATGGATAGGGGCATTATCTTGCTGATATATCCATGGCAATGATCCAAAAGTATCATAGAATCTAGGAAATGCATCTTCAAGGATGCCCTTGTATGTTGCTGTGGTCATTTTTCCGGTTGGAAATGACAAATCTCCCGGACCATAAAATGATAACGCCTCCTTCCCGACTATGGTGTTTTGTTAAGAACTTTTCCTCTTTTCGAAGGTCGTGAAAATAATAATTAAACCCATCAGGGTCATCGAGGTTAAATTTCTTCTCATCAGAAAAAACGACACGTTTCCATTTTTCAGCCCATGTCATATGTTGCCTCGAGAAATCCAACCTTTTCTGTTTTCTCTCCTGATTTAGAGGTGGTTTCTTTTGAAGCTTTTTTCGAATAAGGTGATCTGATTTTTTAATCACTCTCCATACTGTTATTCGGCTCGCCTCCACACTAACTTTTGCTTTAATTTTTGCACAAGATAGTGCGCAATTGGATGCTGTCCTTAGTATAGCCACTTATCGGCTGCAGATGTGGCCTCAACAATTCGGCCTTTGTTGTTTGAGCCATATTTATTTGGATTTTTTGTAAAATTGAAAATTACAGTCTTACTTCTTCCTATTTTATCTGCAATTGCTTGTAGAGAATAATTTTCGCTGTGTAGTACTTTAATTTGGGCTATTTCTTCCTTACTAAGTTTTTTTCCTCGACCCATACTTTTATTTGTTTATGTTAAATTGGTAACGTTTTAAAAAAAAGTAATTTAAGTTAAGTTTAAGTTGCTAACACTTCAAATTTATTGATAATTATGGTCGTTTCTATTCAAGTGAAACAAATAAAAATCACACTTTTTAAGAAAAAACAAAATAAAATAAAATTCTTCTGGCCTACTAATTTCTTTTTATTTAAAAATTTTGTCATTTTGAACAAGTGCTAATTCTGTAAAAGACAATCTTGAAAAAGTTGGATCGATTTCGAAATATTCCAAAAAAACTGTCGTTCCTATTCAAGCGAACTGCAGTGTATGTATGTTTAGAAAAAGCTTTATATTTCATATTACGTAAGTTAATAATTTTCTCAAAGTTTTTGCATTAAATTAATTTAAATTGATATGCAAATTTTAAAAACAAATTGAATATAAAATCATAAACACATCCAGTTACATGAGTATTTCAAGACAGCACAAAGAAAACGAATGGCCGAAATTAAATTAGGATCAAATTAAAATAAAATTAAAATTCCATTTAATCTACTTACAAAATAAATAGGTTAAAAAGGTTATCATAAAACATTTTTAATCTTATTATCAATCTATAAAATTATTATATTACTTTTAGCACTTCTTTCACAATCGGATAAAGAGTGTTGATAAAGCTGTAGAAAATAACTTAAAATTATATAATTATAACCAAATTATTATTAATTTTTATTTTTTATACCAAAATTGCTCACATTAACCTTCTTATACTCGGTAAACCGAAAGTAACAATAATCTTTATTTACATGCATTCTTAAGAAAATCTATATTATATATACATATATGTATATGTAGATTCAGAAAGTATTTCATTTTACCTTTATAGTATGTATGTAAATTGAAAAATTATAAATACAATCTACATACATTGAAGAACAATAATCTAAAATCGATTTAAATTTTTAATATAATTTTATTTTAAAATAATAAATTGTTAGATTTTATTTCAGGTACCCAGGTTTAAGTAAAAACTAGAGACGATGTCAACACAACATCTCTGTGTAACATGTTTTCATTTTTAGGTGTGCTTGTGTGTGTGTAATTTGTGGTAACATAAAATATTTTTTGGAATTTTATATTAAGTTAAGGTGATAAAAGTTTTTGGAATTAAAATATTTTATATGTTCCATACTTATTTCCCCTACTAAATACATACCCTGTAGGTAAACATAAATTTCCAAAATACATTTTATCATTGGTTCCTTGTATATATGCATGCATACAACAATTTTCTGCAATTTTGAATTAATTACCATCATGCTTAGGAATAATAAATTTCCAAAAAAATGTTAATATTTTGTAATATGAAGTAAAATATTTGTTGCTTTTATTTGAAAACTATTAATTTATAATAACATGGCATTAATAAATAAATTTTATGTTTTGTTCATAAAAAATAAGAGAAATAAGAAACTTTAAACATTTTTGAGCCATATCCCATTTAGGTAATAAATATTTTGCATGCGGTATTTACAGTTAAACGATATCGTATTTATGTAAATTCGAAAAGATTTTAATATTTTTAAAATTGGTTGTTCACCAGAAAATTGGACGAAACTTATCATTTTTTCTGGTGAACTTACCAAACTTCAAGCGCGGTCAGTTGGAAAGCAATCTCGATTAATTTCATTGAAGAAAAACATTCGCTTGTTCGCTAGCGGTATTTTGCGATGTATGGCGTATAGGCTGCTCATTCAACTTTATTCCATAGTCGGGTTGAACACCGGTGTGAAGTTTTCCACAGAATTCAAAAGTGTAGCTACACAAATTAACAGATTTGAAAAATTTAGCTACATAATTTAGCAAATAGTGTAGTTGTACACAAAAAAATGTAGCAGGATAAGTTTATATTTATTTTCATGCAGAAAAAAATTAAGCCGAGTATAAAATTAAAAATTATTTTTAATGGACTATAGACATCTGAATAATAAAATAAAAATTAAATTTCACTAATAAAATAAATAAAATAAAACTAATGGGATAGTGGTCACTTGGTCACAAGCAAATCTGAGTATGCCATATTATTGTTTGCTTTTAGTAGAACATATGGGCCATGTATCATTTTAACGCGACCCTCAAGGGGTGAGATATCGCATTTCCACACTTTTATTTTATACAAATAAAGTGTAGCGGTCACTTGTTGGCCAGTTACAAGAAATCCTAGAGATGTCTAAGTAAATCTGAGTATGCCATATTATTGCTTGCTTTTAGTAGAACATATGGGCCATGAATCATTTTAACGCGACCCTCAAGGGGTGAGATATCGCATTTCCACACTTTTATTTTATACAAATAAAGTGTAGCGGTCACTTGTTGGCCAGTTACAAGAAATCCTAGAGATGTCTAAGTAAATCTGAGTATGCCATATTATTGTTTGCTTTTAGTAGAACATATGGGCCATGTATCATTTTAACGCGACCCTCAAGGGGTGAGATATCGCATTTCAACACTTTTATTTTATACAAATAAAGTGTAGCGGTCACTTGTTGGCCAGTTACAAGAAATCCTAGAGATGTCTAAGTAAATCTGAGTATGCCATATTATTGCTTGCTTTTAGTAGAACATATGGGCCATGAATCATTTTAACGCGACCCTCAAGGAGTGAGAAATAGCATTTCCACACTTTTATTTTATACAAATAAAGTGTAGCGGTCACTTGTTGGCCAGTTACAAGAAATCCTAGAGATGTCTAAGTAAATCTGAGTATGCCATATTATTGTTTGCTTTTAGTAGAACATATGGGCCATGTATCATTTTAACGCGACCCTCAAGGGGTGAGATATCGCATTTCCACACTTTTATTTTATACAAATAAAGTGTAGCGGTCACTTGTTGGCCAGTTACAAGAAATCCTAGAGATGACTAAGTAAATCTGAGTATGCCATATTATTGCTTGCTTTTAGTAGAACATATGGGTCATGTATCATTTTAACGCGACCCTCAAGGGGTGAGATATCGCATTTCCACACTTTTATTTTCTACAAATAAAGTGTAGCGGTCACTTGTTGGCCAGTTACAAGAAATCCTAGAGATGTCTAAGTAAATCTGAGTATGCTATATTATTGCTTGCTTTTAGTAGAACATATGGGCCATGTATCATTTTAACGCGACCCTCAAGGGGTGAGATATCGCATTTCAACACTTTTATTTTATACAAATAAAGTGTAGCGGTCACTTGTTGGCCAGTTACAAGAAATCCTAGAGATGTCTAAGTAAATCTGAGTATGCCATATTATTGCTTGGTTTTAGTAGAACATATGGGCCATGTATCATTTTAACGCGACCCTCAAGGGGTGAGATATCGCATTTCCACACATTTATTTTATACAAATAAAGTGTAGCGGTCACTTGTTGGCCAGTTACAAGAAATCCTAGAGATGTCTAAGTAAATCTGAGTATGCCATATTATTGTTTGCTTTTAGTAGAACATATGGGCCATGTATCATTTTAACGCGACCCTCAAGGGGTGAGATATCGCATTTCCACACATTTATTTTATACAAATAAAGTGTAGCGGTCACTTGTTGGCCAGTTACAAGAAATCCTAGAGATGTCTAAGCAAATCTGAGTATGCCATATTATTGCTTGGTTTTAGTAGAACATATGGGCCATGTATCATTTTAACGCGACCCTCAAGGGGTGAGATATCGCATTTCCACACATTTATTTTATACAAATAAAGTGTAGCGGTCACTTGTTGGCCAGTTACAAGAAATCCTAGAGATGTCTAAGTAAATCTGAGTATGCCATATTATTGTTTGCTTTTAGTAGAACATATGGGCCATGTATCATTTTAACGCGACCCTCAAGGGGTGAGATATCGCATTTCCACACTTTTATTTTATACAAATAAAGTGTAGCGGTCACTTGTTGGCCAGTTACAAGAAATCCTAGAGATGTCTAAGTAAATCTGAGTATGCCATATTATTGTTTGCTTTTAGTAGAACATATGGGCCATGTATCATTTTAACGCGACCCTCAAGGGGTGAGATATCGCATTTCCACACATTTATTTTATACAAATAAAGTGTAGCGGTCACTTGTTGGCCAGTTACAAGAAATCCTAGAGATGTCTAAGTAAATCTGAGTATGCCATATTATTGCTTGCTTTTAGTAGAACATATGGGCCATGTATCATTTTAACGCGACCCTCAAGGAGTGAGAAATAGCATTTCCACACTTTTATTTTATACAAATAAAGTGTAGCGGTCACTTGTTGGCCAGTTACAAGAAATCCTAGAGATGTCTAAGTAAATCTGAGTATGCCATATTATTGTTTGCTTTTAGTAGAACATATGGGCCATGTATCATTTTAACGCGACCCTCAAGGGGTGAGATATCGCATTTCCACACATTTATTTTATACAAATAAAGTGTAGCGGTCACTTGTTGGCCAGTTACAAGAAATCCTAGAGATGTCTAAGTAAATCTGAGTATGCCATATTATTGCTTGCTTTTAGTAGAACATATGGGCCATGAATCATTTTAACGCGACCCTCAAGGGGTGAGATATCGCATTTCCACACTTTTATTTTCTACAAATAAAGTGTAGCGGTCACTTGTTGGCCAGTTACAAGAAATCCTAGAGATGTCTAAGTAAATCTGAGTATGCCATATTATTGTTTGCTTTTAGTAGAACATATGGGCCATGTATCATTTTAACGCGACCCTCAAGGGGTGAGATATCGCATTTCAACACTTTTATTTTATACAAATAAAGTGTAGCGGTCACTTGTTGGCCAGTTACAAGAAATCCTAGAGATGTCTAAGTAAATCTGAGTATGCCATATTATTGCTTGCTTTTAGTAGAACATATGGGCCATGAATCATTTTAACGCGACCCTCAAGGAGTGAGAAATAGCATTTCCACACTTTTATTTTATACAAATAAAGTGTAGCGGTCACTTGTTGGCCAGTTACAAGAAATCCTAGAGATGTCTAAGTAAATCTGAGTATGCCATATTATTGTTTGCTTTTAGTAGAACATATGGGCCATGTATCATTTTAACGCGACCCTCAAGGGGTGAGATATCGCATTTCCACACTTTTATTTTATACAAATAAAGTGTAGCGGTCACTTGTTGGCCAGTTACAAGAAATCCCAGAGATGACTAAGTAAATCTGAGTATGCCATATTATTGCTTGCTTTTAGTAGAACATATGGGCCATGTATCATTTTAACGCGACCCTCAAGGGGTGAGATATCGCATTCCCACACATTTATTTTATACAAATAAAGTGTAGCGGTCACTTGTTGGCCAGTTACAAGAAATCCTAGAGATGTCTAAGTAAATCTGAGTATGCCATATTATTGCTTACTTTTAGTAGAACATATGGGCCATGTATCATTTTAACGCGACCCTCAAGGGGTGAGATATCGCATTTCCACACATTTATTTTATACAAATAAAGTGTAGCGGTCACTTGTTGGCCAGTTACAAGAAATCCTAGAGATGTCTAAGTAAATCTGAGTATGCCATATTATTGTTTGCTTTTAGTAGAACGTATGGGCCATGTATCATTTTAACGCGACCCTCAAGGGGTGAGATATCGCATTTCCACACTTTTATTTTATACAAATAAAGTGTAGCGGTCACTTGTTGGCCAGTTACAAAAAATCCTAGAGATGTCTAAGTAAATCTGAGTATGCCATATTATTGCTTGCTTTTAGTAGAACATATGGGCCATGTATCATTTTAACGCGACCCTCAAGGGGTGAGATATCGCATTTCCACACATTTATTTTATACAAATAAAGTGTAGCGGTCACTTGTTGGCCAGTTACAAGAAATCCTAGAAATGTCTAAGTAAATCTGAGTATGCCATATTATTGTTTGCTTTTAGTAGAACTTATGGGCCATGTATCATTTTAACGCGACCCTCAAGGGGTGAGATATCGCATTTCCACACATTTATTTTATACAAATAAAGTGTAGCGGTCACTTGTTGGCCAGTTACAAGAAATCCTAGAAATGTCTAAGTAAATCTGAGTATGCCATATAATTGTTTGCTTTTAGTAGAACATATGGGCCATGTATCATTTTAACGCGACCCTCAAGGGGTGAGATATCGCATTTCCACACTTTTATTTTATACAAATAAAGTGTAGCGGTCACTTGTTGGCCAGTTACAAGAAATCCTAGAGATGTCTAAGTAAATCTGAGTATGCCATATTATTGCTTGCTTTTAGTAGAACATATTGGCCATGTATCATTTTAACGCGACCCTCAAGGGATGAGATATCGCATTTCCACACATTTATTTTATACAAATAAAGTGTAGCGGTCACTTGTTGGCCAGTTACAAGAAATCCTAGAGATGTCTAAGTAAATCTGAGTATGCCATATTATTGCTTGGTTTTAGTAGAACATATGGGCCATGTATCATTTTAACGCGACCCTCAAGGGGTGAGATATCGCATTTCCACACTTTTATTTTATACAAATAAAGTGTAGCGGTCACTTGTTGGCCAGTTACAAGAAATCCTAGAGATGTCTAAGTAAATCTGAGTATGCCATATTATTGCTTGGTTTTAGTAGAACATATGGGCCATGTATCATTTTAACGCGACCCTAAAGGGGTAAAATATCGCATTTCCACACATTTATTTTATACAAATAAAGTGTAGCGGTCACTTGTTGGCCAGTTACAAGAAATCCTAGAGATGTCTAAGTAAATCTGAGTATGCCATATTATTGTTTGCTTTTAGTAGAACGTATGGGCCATGTATCATTTTAACGCGACCCTCAAGGGGTGAGATATCGCATTTCCACACTTTTATTTTATACAAATAAAGTGTAGCGGTCACTTGTTGGCCAGTTACAAGAAATCCTAGAGATGTCTAAGTAAATCTGAGTATGCCATATTATTGCTTGCTTTTAGTAGAACATATTGGCCATGTATCATTTTAACGCGACCCTCAAGGGGTGAGATATCGCATTTCCACACATTTATTTTATACAAATAAAGTGTAGCGGTCACTTGTTGGCCAGTTACAAGAAATCCTAGAGATGTCTAAGTAAATCTGAGTATGCCATATTATTGTTTGCTTTTAGTAGAACGTATGGGCCATGTATCATTTTAACGCGACCCTCAAGGGGTGAGATATCGCATTTCCACACTTTTATTTTATACAAATAAAGTGTAGCGGTCACTTGTTGGCCAGTTACAAGAAATCCTAGAGATGTCTAAGTAAATCTGAGTATGCCATATTATTGCTTGGTTTTAGTAGAACATATGGGCCATGTATCATTTTAACGCGACCCTAAAGGGGTAAAATATCGCATTTCCACACATTTATTTTATACAAATAAAGTGTAGCGGTCACTTGTTGGCCAGTTACAAGAAATCCTAGAGATGTCTAAGTAAATCTGAGTATGCCATATTATTGTTTGCTTTTAGTAGAACGTATGGGCCATGTATCATTTTAACGCGACCCTCAAGGGGTGAGATATCGCATTTCCACACTTTTATTTTATACAAATAAAGTGTAGCGGTCACTTGTTGGCCAGTTACAAGAAATCCTAGAGATGTCTAAGTAAATCTGAGTATGCCATATTATTGCTTGGTTTTAGTAGAACATATGGGCCATGTATCATTTTAACGCGACCCTAAAGGGGTAAAATATCGCATTTCCACACATTTATTTTATACAAATAAAGTGTAGCGGTCACTTGTTGGCCAGTTACAAGAAATCCTAGAGATGTCTAAGTAAATCTGAGTATGCCATATTATTGTTTGCTTTTAGTAGAACGTATGGGCCATGTATCATTTTAACGCGACCCTCAAGGGGTGAGATATCGCATTTCCACACTTTTATTTTATACAAATAAAGTGTAGCGGTCACTTGTTGGCCAGTTACAAGAAATCCTAGAGATGTCTAAGTTAATCTGAGTATGCCATATTATTGCTTACTTTTAGTAGAACATATGGGCCATGTATCATTTTAACGCGACCCTCAAGGGGTGAGATATCGCATTTCCACACTTTTATTTTATACAAATAAAGTGTAGCGGTCACTTGTTGGCCAGTTACAAAAAATCCTAGAGATGTCTAAGTAAATCTGAGTATGCCATATTATTGCTTGCTTTTAGTAGAACATATGGGCCATGTATCATTTTAACGCGACCCTCAAGGGGTGAGATATCGCATTTCCACACATTTATTTTATACAAATAAAGTGTAGCGGTCACTTGTTGGCCAGTTACAAGAAATCCTAGAAATGTCTAAGTAAATCTGAGTATGCCATATTATTGTTTGCTTTTAGTAGAACTTATGGGCCATGTATCATTTTAACGCGACCCTCAGAAGTGAGATATCGCATTTCCACACATTTATTTTATACAAATAAAGTGTAGCGGTCACTTGTTGGCCAGTTACAAGAAATCCTAGAAATGTCTAAGTAAATCTGAGTATGCCATATAATTGTTTGCTTTTAGTAGAACATATGGGCCATGTATCATTTTAACGCGACCCTCAAGGGGTGAGATATCGCATTTCCACACTTTTATTTTATACAAATAAAGTGTAGCGGTCACTTGTTGGCCAGTTACAAGAAATCCTAGAGATGTCTAAGTAAATCTGAGTATGCCATATTATTGCTTGCTTTTAGTAGAACATATTGGCCATGTATCATTTTAACGCGACCCTCAAGGGGTGAGATATCGCATTTCCACACATTTATTTTATACAAATAAAGTGTAGCGGTCACTTGTTGGCCAGTTACAAGAAATCCTAGAGATGTCTAAGTAAATCTGAGTATGCCATATTATTGCTTGGTTTTAGTAGAACATATGGGCCATGTATCATTTTAACGCGACCCTCAAGGGGTGAGATATCGCATTTCCACACATTTATTTTATACAAATAAAGTGTAGCGGTCACTTGTTGGCCAGTTACAAGAAATCCTAGAGATGTCTAAGTAAATCTGAGTATGCCATATTATTGTTTGCTTTTAGTAGAACGTATGGGCCATGTATCATTTTAACGCGACCCTCAAGGGGTGAGATATCGCATTTCCACACTTTTATTTTATACAAATAAAGTGTAGCGGTCACTTGTTGGCCAGTTACAAGAAATCCTAGAGATGTCTAAGTTAATCTGAGTATGCCATATTATTGCTTACTTTTAGTAGAACATATGGGCCATGTATCATTTTAACGCGACCCTCAAGGGGTGAGATATCGCATTTCCACACTTTTATTTTTTACAAATAAAGTGTAGCGGTCACTTTTTACTTTAGCAAACAATTATTCAAAATAAACTTAATTCATTTGGTTAAAATAATATTTATTGGAAATTAAATTTCATATAAGGACTAATAGCCTCTGTTGTGCTCTTTAGGGTTAAAACTCATTGTTTAAAAAAGCAACTAATATTTTGAGAAAATTAGTATCGCAGGATTTATTTTTGTATTAGGATTAATTTCCATTGGAAATGCTAAAAGGTCATCATGTTGCTCCCAAATATTATTTTTTCGTTTTATATAGGATCGAAAATGGCTTGCCACATTTTTATTTTTAGACTTTTCGTAATGAATTATTCCTTTTAAATAAAACTCTTGGCTGGACAATATAATTTTGTTACTAGTTTCATTTATTCTGATCGAGTAATTGTTATTATTTGGCTGTACATCTGCAACAGCTATGCCATAGTTGCTAAAATAATCTATTTTCCTGATATCTTGACATTGTGGGCAAACAGTAGGTTTAAAGTCAATAGCATTTTGAATATTGCTTAATGTTTGTTGATTGAATTTAAAAACATCTTCGAAAGGGAGGTAAAATGTTTCTCTTAATACATCCGAATGTTTTGTTTGTAAACAACTACGAATTTCTGTTAAAGGTCGTGGTAAAACGTTCTCCTAAATAAAAGAAATACAACAAGTTGCGTCTAATTTTGTATAGTTGTTGGTACGAACTAGTGCTGTACTTTTCGAATAAATTTCTAGCATTAGGCGGGATCTTTCTCTATAAAGAAGTGAGTTATCAGGAAATTTATTTATTTCAGATACAAATTTAAAAAATGGATTTACAGATGTGTGAAATAATCCTTTAAAATACTCTGAATCAGTAAATAAACATAAAAATATTTGCGTAGTTGCATCAAAAGCGCAAGTATTAATTACACTTATTACTTCGCTATTTTCAACAAAAGAATATCCATTTTTTAATATATGCACATCTTCACGATCACCTGAATAATTGATAGATTTAGATTTCTCTGTAGGCTGACAATTACTCTGTGCTAAACGTCGTAATACTCTTTTACCAAAATGCTTAGGAGAATCGAGAATTTTCAGTTTTTTATTCCACGTTTCTTCATGATGCTCATTATCAGGGTCGTCCAATATACCAGGTTGAACTGCATTTTCATTATAAGTTGCTTCAGAAATTTTTCTAATTTCAATTAATTTTGTTAATTTCTCCGTTTTATCCTTTAAAATACTAATAAACCTACCTAAGCGTAAAGATTGATGGTTCGTGTAATGATTCTTCACTAACGAAAACCAACTCTCAGCGTTTGCATTCGATAGTCTTCCAGATATGCCCATCTTCCTAGCAAAACACACTCCCCACAAAGGTAAAAAAGCCATATATTTTTTTAATGTAAAGTTAACAAATTCAACAATTTAATAGATGTTTAAATTTGATTCGTCGGTATTATTAGACTGATCGTTAATTCAGTTCATAGTCTCGATAAAAATATGATTAAACCGTATATAATACGGACTACAGCTAAACGCAGATTTTTTAAAGAATGTTGTTCGTTGAGTTAATCTCCATGCTGCTGATTCCGATGGGTCAGTACTATAATTCTCACTCTTGTTATTATACAATTGAATTATTATTTTTTTTAAATTTTCAAGAGACTCTGAAACATGTTGATTTGAGAATTTTGTGCAGCAAATTATGCAGTAAAGTTCAAATAATTGATCAATATGTTCCAAAGACTTACAATTTAGTATGCCACAAAATACATCTAAAATAAAATTTTTTGTTACTCTGTTAGCGTTTGGCCACTTTTCTTTTAATTGCGACGATATAATATTTGCAAAGTGGGCACAACAAATAAAAGTACCAACTTTATTTATTTGTTTCAATTGAGTAGTTGAATTGAGAATGTCATACGTATAATCAATGTACTCAGAAACAGTCATGGTATTGAAACTGAGGAGTATCGATTTTAAAAGAGCCCAGGACCAATCAGTCACAAAAAATTTTGGAATAAATTCTTTGGGAATATGTTCTTTTAAATCATCCAAAAATCGTTTGATTGTTAGAGAATCATGCTTAGAGGAAATTAGCTCTCCTATCGGAATTAAATTATTGCTTATATTTACAACACATGCATAGTAAAGTATGCGCTTGTAGCTGTGATAGGGATGACAAACAGGATGTTTGGCGACTTTACCGGTTGCATCAAAATAAATTCCATCTATTGGATATTTCTTAAGTAGCTCTAAAGTAGAATGCCTTAGCAGAACTACTTTTAAAGGATCAGGTGACAACTCATGGATGTATTTATTTTTTTTTGGTTCAGTCATGTTCATTTTACATATATCTATTATATCGCAATCACGGACAAGATCATCCTTTTTCAATTGCTCTGATTTTATTTTCCGAATAATTGTAGAAGGAACAAACGATTGTGTGTTACCAAGTTTAAAAAGACTAAGGTCAGTGTCTTTTGCTAGATCAAGCGAAAAATTATGACATGATGTTAATTTCAATTGGTTTTTCATATTTTCTCGTTTATTTCCCCTAATTTGGTTGTACACTTTCTTTTCCCCATCATGACTTACACATCTTTGCCCATTTGAATAAATTTCAAGCCATACATTTTGCCTAACTATAAATTTATATTGTGTTTCTGGAATTAGTTTGCACTTTCCATAAACAACCATATTTTGTGGGTTTTTTATTGACGATAGTCTCATTGATTTAAACGAAATCACACAAGGGTTTCTAATCTCAATTAAATACTCGGTAATTTTATTTCGCACATCTTCTCTGCTGAGACCGGTAAATGATGATGTTAACTTTATTTTTTATAATTATATTTTAACATTTTGTTAAAATAAATGTGCAACTATGGAATATAGAAAAAAAATATCCAAGAATCAAACAGAATAAATTAATGTAACTGCAAAAAACAGCAATATTTGCAATATCTATTAGCTGTTACAAGCAACGACAATTTTATTATTCAACTAACTAGAACCAGTACAATAGAAATCCAGAAAACAAGCCAAGGTCAATAAGTAAAAAAGCAATAATTTTAAATAAATATGTAAACACGTTTTTAAGAAAGTCCGGTAGAAAGCAGTGGTCAGTAGTTTTGAAAAAAACTTTTTATTTAGCAAAGAAACTCGAAACGAAATCTGAAAATAACACGAAATGAACAGTACAAAGTATGACAAAGTATTAAAACAGAATGTAAAAAAAATTCCTTTATATACTAAAGCGAAAAAAAAAAAAAAATATTTATTTTTATTTTGTTTCCTTTTACTCACACAAACTAAATTGTTTAATTCATTACACTAATAAATCCGTTAGTTTTGCAATTATTTAACAATGATACTGTTATGAAAATAATTTCGATAAAATAAAACTTATTCTTAAAGGTTAAAAATTTAGTTCATTTCATGAATTAGCTAGCAAACAAATAACCATTACACTATATTGACTATAAAATTAAAAATGAGGAAATGCGATATCCCACTCCTTGAGGGTCGCGTTAAAATGATACATGGCCCATATATTCCACTTAAAGCAAATAATAATATGGCATACTCAGATTTACTTAGACATCTCTAGGATTTCTTGTAACTGGCCAACAATTGACCGCTACACTTTATTTGTATAAAATAAATGTGTGGAAATGCGATATCTCACCCCTTGAGGGTCGCGTTAAAATGATACATGGCCCATATGTTCTACTAAAAGCAAGCAATAATATGGCATACTCAGATTTACTTAGACATCTCTAGGATTTCTTGTAACTGGCCAACAAGTGACCGCTACACTTTATTTGTATAAAATAAATGTGTGGAAATGCGATATCTCACCCCTTGAGGGTCGCGTTAAAATGATACATGGCCCATATGTTCTACTAAAAGCAAACAATAATATGGCATACTCAGATTTACTTAGACATCTCTAGGATTTCTTGTAACTGGCCAACAAGTGACCGCTACACTTTATTTGTATAAAATAAAAGTGTGGAAATGTGATATCTCACCCCTTGAGGGTCGCGTTAAAATGATACATGGCCCATATGTTCTACTAAAAGCAGGCAATAATATGGCATACTCAGATTTACTTAGACATCTCTAGGATTTCTTGTAACTGGCCAACAAGTGACCGCTACACTTTATTTGTATAAAATAAAAGTGTGGAAATGCGATATCTCACCCCTTGAGGGTCGCGTTAAAATGATACATGGCCCATATGTTCTACTAAAAGCAAGCAATAATATGGCATACTCAGATTAACTTAGACATCTCTAGGATTTCTTGTAACTGGCCAACAAGTGACCGCTACACTTTATTTGTATAAAATAAAAGTGTGGAAATGCGATATCTCACCCCTTGAGGGTCGCGTTAAAATGATACATGGCCCATATGTTCTACTAAAAGCAAGCAATAATATGGCATACTCAGATTTACTTAGACATCTCTAGGATTTCTTGTAACTGGCCAACAAGTGACCGCTACACTTTATTTGTATAAAATAAAAGTGTTGAAATGCGATATCTCACCCCTTGAGGGTTGCGTTAAAATGATACATGGCCCATATGTTCTACTAAAAGCAAGCAATAATATGGCATACTCAGATTAACTTAGACATCTCTAGGATTTCTTGTAACTGGCCAACAAGTGACCGCTACACTTTATTTGTATAAAATAAAAGTGTGGAAATGCGATATCTCACCCCTTGAGGGTCGCGATAAAATGATACATGGCCCATATGTTCTACTAAAAGCAAGCAATAATATGGCATACTCAGATTTACTTAGACACCTCTAGGATTTCTTGTAACTGGCCAACAAGTGACCGCTACACTTTATTTGTATAAAATAAAAGTGTGGAAATGCGATATCTCACCCCTTGAGGGTCGCGTTAAAATGATACATGGCCCATATGTTCTACTAAAAGCAAGCAATAATATGGCATACTCAGATTTACTTAGACATCTCTAGGATTTCTTGTAACTGGCCAACAAGTGACCGCTACACTTTATTTGTATAAAATAAATGTGTGGAAATGCGATATCTCACCCCTTGAGGGTCGCGTTAAAATGATACATGGCCCATATGTTCTACTAAAAGCAAACAATAATATGGCATACTCAGATTTACTTAGACATCTCTAGGATTTCTTGTAACTGGCCAACAAGTGACCGCTACACTTTATTTGTATAAAATAAAAGTGTGGAAATGTGATATCTCACCCCTTGAGGGTCGCGTTAAAATGATACATGGCCCATATGTTCTACTAAAAGCAGGCAATAATATGGCATACTCAGATTTACTTAGACATCTCTAGGATTTCTTGTAACTGGCCAACAAGTGACCGCTACACTTTATTTGTATAAAATAAAAGTGTGGAAATGCGATATCTCACCCCTTGAGGGTCGCGTTAAAATGATACATGGCCCATATGTTCTACTAAAAGCAAGCAATAATATGGCATACTCAGATTAACTTAGACATCTCTAGGATTTCTTGTAACTGGCCAACAAGTGACCGCTACACTTTATTTGTATAAAATAAAAGTGTGGAAATGCGATATCTCACCCCTTGAGGGTCGCGTTAAAATGATACATGGCCCATATGTTCTACTAAAAGCAAGCAATAATATGGCATACTCAGATTTACTTAGACATCTCTAGGATTTCTTGTAACTGGCCAACAAGTGACCGCTACACTTTATTTGTATAAAATAAAAGTGTTGAAATGCGATATCTCACCCCTTGAGGGTTGCGTTAAAATGATACATGGCCCATATGTTCTACTAAAAGCAAGCAATAATATGGCATACTCAGATTAACTTAGACATCTCTAGGATTTCTTGTAACTGGCCAACAAGTGACCGCTACACTTTATTTGTATAAAATAAAAGTGTGGAAATGCGATATCTCACCCCTTGAGGGTCGCGATAAAATGATACATGGCCCATATGTTCTACTAAAAGCAAGCAATAATATGGCATACTCAGATTTACTTAGACACCTCTAGGATTTCTTGTAACTGGCCAACAAGTGACCGCTACACTTTATTTGTATAAAATAAAAGTGTGGAAATGCGATATCTCACCCCTTGAGGGTCGCGTTAAAATGATACATGGCCCATATGTTCTACTAAAAGCAAGCAATAATATGGCATACTCAGATTAACTTAGACATCTCTAGGATTTCTTGTAACTGGCCAACAAGTGACCGCTACACTTTATTTGTATAAAATAAAAGTGTGGAAATGCGATATCTCACCCCTTGAGGGTCGCGTTAAATTGATACATGGCCCATATGTTCTACTAAAAGCAAACAATAATATGGCATACTCAGATTAACTTAGACATCTCTAGGATTTCTTGTAACTGGCCAACAAGTGACCGCTACACTTTATTTGTATAAAATAAAAGTGTGGAAATGCGATATCTCACCCCTTGAGGGTCGCGTTAAAATGTTACATGGCCCATATGTTCTACTAAAAGCAAGCAATAATATGGCATACTCAGATTTACTTAGACATCTCTAGGATTTCTTGTAACTGGCCAACAAGTGACCGCTACACTTTATTTGTATAAAATAAAAGTGTGGAAATGCGATATCTCACCCCTTGAGGGTCGCGTTAAAATGATACATGGCCCATATGTTCTACTAAAAGCAAGCAATAATATGGCATACTCAGATTTACTTAGACATCTCTAGGATTTCTTGTAACTGGCCAACAAGTGACCGCTACACTTTATTTGTATAAAATAAAAGTGTGGAAATGCGATATCTCACCCCTTGAGGGTTGCGTTAAAATGATACATGGCCCATATGTTCTACTAAAAGCAAACAATAAAATGGCATACTCAGATTTACTTAGACATCTCTAGGATTTCTTGTAACTGGCCAACAAGTGACCACTATACCATTACTTTTAATTTATTTATTTTACTAAGTGAAATTTATTTTTTATTTTATTAGTCAGCTGATATCTATAGTCCATTAAAAATAATTTTGAGTTTTATACTCGCTTTAATTTTTTTCTGCTTGAAAATAAATATAAACTTATCCTGTTACATTTTTTTGTGTACAACTACACTATTTGCTAAATTGTGTAGCTACATTTTTGAAATCTGTTAATTTGTGTAGCTACACTTCTGAATTCTGTGGAAAACTTCACACCGGTGGGTTGAACGTGGTAAAAATGTGATCTAAATTTACTTGTGGTTCTGAATACTTTCACAAGGGTGTGTTATTAGGATTCCTGAGTAGTTCTAATAACAGTAAAATATAGCTTAGGAGGCGGTTTCGGCTCCTTTAATTCATCAGAAGGTTTGCGGTGATAATACCCTTACAAAATACATAAAACACCGACATTCCTCCTACGGTTTAACGAGGCCAGATAAAAACGGCAGGGTTGATTTTGTGTTTGAAGCAAGCCTACTAGGCGGATCCACAGCTAAGATTTGAACCGATGGAGAATTTGTTACTAGTTTGCCGTTCAATCATAATGGTATAAAATAGACATGGCAGGCGGCAGCCGCTGATGTAAGACAAACTCGAAATTTATTTTCTTTAAACTTCAATCTATTGCTAACAGAGCAACGCCATAACCATTGATTGAGTTGACACCCTGTGCCACATATGAACGTAATAATGCCTTTTGGAACGTGTAGTAAGAAGACAGTGTACTTTAGTTTACAAAATGTGCATTTTATCAGAGGTGGTTGCTAAAAATCATTAATAAAAATATGCAAGAGGGTTATAGATAAAACCGAACCAGCATTAACAGCGTACGGTTAATTAAGCAACTCTCAATAAATGCTAATAAAGGGAAACATAACTCCAGTTCGAGATGCGGAAGTGATGAAAGTAATATTCATAGTAATTGTGTTCCAAAATCGTATATGTTAAGGATACAATAAGAAAATCTGCTGACGAGAATGTTTTTTTGTGGGCGTCCTCGAATTGTATTGATCAGTCCACTATATATCAAAGTTTTTATTAGGAAATTTTTTAACTGAAGAAACTACACATTGTTATATTGTTTATAGATCTGTTGCCACAGGTCATAGTAGCTTAAGTTGACTTAAGATGAAAATTATTTTCAATATTCAACATTTTATATCTCGCCTCTAACTTCACTAAATTTGAATCAAGTAGCAATGGCTTGTGGCCGAAGGCTATGTTGGCAAGCCGTAGCAGCTATAGTTGGCATAAGTGGAAAATGAATTTAATATTCAACTTTTTCTAACTCTCTAGAAAAGCTACTATGTCTTGTGACCACAGAAATAAATATATTCTAAATAACCTATTCCTTACGATTATATATAGTCTTTCAAAGCGAAGCGTAAGAAATCATCTGATCGCTTCGGTCAATTCCTGACATGTATTCATTATATTAAGCTTTATTTTCTGGTTTCGTTTTCTTTTTACCAAATTTATTTGTTGTTTCAATTAAATTAAGTTGGTGTGTTATACTAATTGCAAATAGTTAGGTTCCTCATATCTTTCTATTTCGAAACACAGATTTGATTTTTCTTCTCCTCACAAGTTCACTTTTCTTTAATTTTTTTTTTTTCAAAACCCCTAAACGTAACTCTAGCTTCAATTTGTCAATGCTTTCCCGGCTGAATCAGTTTATCAGTCAAAGGTCGGGCCATAACCAGTATGGACATTTTCACTAAAGCTTTCAAAGCTCTAAATGAATCTTAGTTTGCTTAAGGGTTTAGATAAAAGACCTTACGCCATTTCACGGAGACATCTCTGGGTCGTCGCAACAAGTTTCGAAAATAGGAGTGATTCATTGTAAGTATTATGTAAGAAGTTTTGGTTAAGGGTTTTGAATATTTTTTTTTCTAAATGGAAGATGGTTTACTGAAAAGCTTCATTCATTATTTACTGCAGTATTTACTTGTATTCTTGGATCTAATAAGCTAAAATAACAACCGCGAATTGCAGGGTCAATGCAACATTCATCAATAATTTCCTGGAACACATTCCTGGACTCAGCAATGGAGTCATTTTTACAATTTTATAAGCTCGTAAAATGCATTATGATACTTATACCAGAGCCTACTCTATAAATAAGACCCTCCACATTGACTGTATTTTTTACTAAGCTTAAAATAAAGTACATACATTTTTTTCTTTACTATGAAACTATATGGGAAAACGATTGTTTTCATTTACATTTTGAGTCTATAAAAATTATGAGCTTTTACATTATTTTTATATGAAAATGTTCATAAAACATGTAATTTTATTTGATTGAAAAATCGAATCATGAAAATGTTTATTTCTTAGTGAAAATCCTCTTGGAATATAAACTATTGCTAAACTTTTATGGAATGCTGTTGTTGTAAAATACGTCATAACATAAAATTTATAAACAATTATAACCATCTCTTTTTAGTCTCCTTCTAAAAGCATTGCCACATAACAAAAATCTGCCCGAATACAGATTCATATCATGTGGCAATGCTTTATTAACGACTTTTGTTTAAACCATAGATGTCGCCTACAATTAAAAACATATAAAAAAAATCAAATAGGTGATCGAACCGGTCGGATTCTAAAATCGGTCTGATTTTTGATTCGGTTAAACATATTTTTGGTGGCTTCCCTCTATAGTAATAACTAAATTGTAATAATAATTAATTCAATATAATTTTTTTTATAAATTTACTAAAATTAAACCATTGTTATGAAAGAAATTATGTTAATTTTACGTAAAAAGTTTTCTTTCAAATCGTTTACTCAGCCCGAATCCCTATTGTTTTTATTTGTGTGTTAAGTGACATCTAGGAATGGGAATAATAAGTAAGAGCTATTTTATTTTATACACCGCTCTCAAATGTTATGACAATTCAAATATTCTAAACAAAAAATTATTTTGAATGGGTCATTAATTTTTGGGAATAAAAATCTATGCCAAATATTAATCATGTTGTATTTATTTTCAGCTGTGTCTTAATTTAAATACAATAATATTTTTAATACTTGAGAAATAAATAAGGCATTTATATTATAGTTAATGTTGGTTGGTTATGTCGTTTATTTGTGATGCATAACAATCTGGGCTGATTTGATTTTTTTGATTTCTTCGCGCTCAATCCATATTATTATAATTTTTTCTCTTTGACTCTCTTTGATTTATTTTAATTTTGGCTGTTCAACGTATTGTCTTTTTTTTACCATTGATTTTAGTTGTGAATAAGTGATGACGTCATTAAATAGAATATTCTCTTTTTAATATATATTGTTGTTGTTGTAGAACGTTTTTAATTTAATTCCCTTATTTTCTTTTGATTATATCTGGAAAATGGGGAAGCTTGATAATCTGTGCTTTAAATGAGTTAGTCATTGAGTTGTTTATTAGTGATTTCAGGAAAAATTATTTATCTAGGTTTAATTTTTAATTCATATTTTTTCGTCAATGGAAATCGAGTTTTTTCATACAAACTCTACGAAAATATTTTTTTTTTATGGTTTCTATGTCCTTTATTTTAAGTTCATTTTTTACATGCCGGCTCTATTCATATCAAGATGGTTCTGCTTATACATAAGCGTAAGCTTTAATAAATTATTAAAATGTTTTCCGTTTTTAGTTATGTTGCAATTACTAACGTCCCAAAATATCTGGACAATAAGAAACCTTGATGTTCTTAACTTACGGTAATGAATTTAATTTTTCAATGGAACTGAAAAAAATTTTTCTTTTCGATTTTGGTTCTCAATCATCCTTTAATGTAAGCACCACAACAAGGTAACCGGAAACTATAACTGTAACTTTATAACCCAGCATAGTATGGCACTTATCTGATGGACTAAAACGTTCGTGCAAACGTCGCTGTATAGATGGCCAAACATTATTTTTTTTATTTTTTTCAATAACTTGAAACTTTTTTTGATTTAGCCCATATCTACTATATAGTTAAGTTTACACTTTATGTATCTATGTTGGATCGCAGTAACGTGAACTCAGGTTAAATTTTAACAGCATACCGTACTAAATTTAAGATGCAATACTCATACCGATTATACAAGTCGCGTGATGGACCGCGGAGGGAATTTTATTCAGATTTAACGTTTGACGTATTATTGAATATGTCGAATGAAAAATGATCAAATGACGGTTATGCAGTGCGAAAAATTGGTATTATTCAATCCGTGCGTGAATCGCACTCGGATGTGAAAGATTTCGGTCTATTTTTTTGCCCTGGAGACTAATAAAATTTGAGTTTAAATGTTTTGATTTAATTAAACTGTCAATTATAAACAAAATAAGTTTAAAAATAAAATTCTTTATAGAAAACGCACAACGAACCGAGTTCAGTTTGAGAAAATATTTTGAATCATGAAGACTCATCCGGATATAACAAGGAACCATGCAAAAGCAAACCTTGAGATCTTTCAAAAGTTTTGCAAAAACATTTGCGACGAATTACATTCGCTGGGACCACCGATGAAAGAAATTACGGCCTGAAAAATGGTTAGGAGATTTGCTCAAATCAAATAGCTGTTTTAAACCTCCTTTGGAGGAAGTAGTGATTGAATATAGGTATGGCTTAGAGATTGTGTAGAAGGTATGGCAAAAGCCAATAAGTTCGGTGTTCCTCGCAAGCGACCTTTTAACTCTGATAATGCCAAATGTCAAAGTACGACATCTGAAAATTATTTACTAAAAGAATCGCTGTTACCTGAAGAAGAGATCGAAATCGGTATGGAAACGCCTACAGAAGTTGTTCAAAATAAAGGGCCCAAACAGTTAAGGCTGTTTAAAAAACAAATAAACATTAAGGAAAAGTTGTACAACGATATTAAAGAGTTTACCAAAACGCAAAATGAAAAATTCGAGGAAGGAAACTCAAACCAAAAGCAATATACAGGGGGACAAAATAAGTGTTCATCAAAAGGCTTTAAAGCAAACTATGGATGACTTATTACAAAAAAAAAACAAGAGGCATTATTACAAAATGGAGCAGCTTAGACTTGAGAAAAAATTAAAACAGAAACTCTTAGAAATTGAGTTTCTGAAACTGAACTAGATATAAGGAGAAATGGAACTGAATTAGATATAAGGAGAAATTTTAAGTATTATGTTTAGTGATAATAGCCATGAAGGCTGTATTTTTTTGTGATATGTCTAACCAAGGAGGTTGACTAATTTAAGTTAAAAACAATGAAATTTTTATTATCACTCTAAAAGTTCAATACATTTTTTTTCCGAAATTCATTCGCTTCTGTAGAATACCTTTGGTCTTCTTGGGGTTAAATTTCATGGTCGGTAATTTTATCGTCCTCTTGAAAATGTTGGTCAACTGGCTCATCATAATCTGGAACATTAAAATGTATTCTAATAGTATGTAGAGCAGCTGCCACATTAATGATTTTCATAGCTTTGTCAGGTGTGTAGTGTAGATGTCCGGCTGCTCCAAACAAGTATCTACACCAATTTTTCCAGACCCCGATTGTACGCTCGACATTATTACGGCCGGAACTGTGACTTTTAAAAGTGTTAACCCCTAGCACTTCTGAATGGAGTAATAAGCCACGGCAAGAATGGGGACCTCAAAGCGTCAGCTTCAAAAAAAAATTATTGAAAGATTAACAGAATAAACAATTTGTAAGATGAAAATTCTACCGAGTAATTGTTGGTTTCTATCCCCATTATTAAATATGCTTTTGAAATATTCGGAAGCCTCGCTATTTGTCTAAATAAAAGAATCGTGACTATCTACTATTGTGACTTATAGTCAATTGGTCACATATCTAAAAGAAAATAAAAATCCATAAAAGATAAGAAAAAAGCCTTTGCGGTTGTAAAAAACGTGAGCATTATCACCTGATGGCTTAGCGATTTTAATGTGCGTATATCATCGACATATATAACAACACCAAGAATGAGGAGGAATGAGTTGAGAATTACCGGAAGGCAATAGTGTTGGTTAATTGTATTGGTGTTCAAAGAAAAGAGCAAAATAGAGAATAAACATTTGAAAAATAAAAAAACAATGCATTGTCATCTCACGGGTACGAAAGGAAGGTTGTACATATTTTTATTTGTAGTAATTTTCTGCAAAATTTAAAACTAACTAACTAATTGTTAATTGAATAATGATTTAAAGATAAATAAATATTAATTAAAAAAGGAAAATAAGTCAGAAAAATATTTATAAACTATAATTTTATTAATAATTTTAAGTTATGAAAAATCACACGACGTACATACTCCCTTTCCTGCGCTTGGATTAACACTAAAAGTCCAAATCACTAATTTACTTCTTATATTTTTCACAGTATCCCTCTTATCCGATGGTTAACAAAAAACCGTTTGCCACTGTTTCAAAAAATTGTCCGTACACCCCCGAGTGTAATGAAAATAGTTGAAAAAACAATTACAAATCAAACAAAAAATTCAGTTTTTACTTTTTTTAAACTCAAATTACATTTAACAACCTGAACACTTGCACTTTTATGAAAATTAACACTAGCACATTAAGAATTTATTATTTGTTGTACTCCTATTTTCAACTAACCGTAAATTGCGAAATTTTTTTTTGCGTAAAAGTTAGTTAGTCGTTTTTTTTTCATGACGAATGAAATATTGTCCAGTTAATTAAAAATATGTTATTCTCGTACGTATGAATTGTGTAAAGCTAATAATGCCTTAGTTGAAGCCAACAATTTAAACAAGCAAAGGATGATGTTGCAAATATTATCCAGAATGAAGGTGAAAGTTTACAGGAAATTTTATCATCCAGAACTCCTAAAAAAACAAATCACTAGAGATGGTTGTTGGGCATGCTCTTAACCGAAAGCTGAACACACCTCAAATACATCTAATAGAGAAGGCAATAAAACAGAATCGAAAGCTTAGTGCTCCAACGATCGCTGCCAAAGTTTATCAACGCAAAAAAGCAAGAATCGCAAGAAATGTATTTGCAGACAAAAAAATATTAAAAGCGCTTGGAATATGCATTGCGATATGTGAGTGCAGCCGAGTTATGGTGCGGTCGGAAATCTAACACTGAACTTGAGTAAAACATGGTGGCGGAAGTATAATGGTTTGAAGAGCTTTTAGCTGTAGTAGGGGTGTAGGACATGTGACCTTCATAATGAACCGGTTTAATTATTTGGATATTTTGAAGGGTAATTTGTTGACAAAGTGCTAAGAAAATGGGACATGTGCAAGATTTTCGCTCCGGACATGACAATGACCCGAAGTATTCGTCAAAGCTGATAATGGAATGGTTGTACAATATAAATTCAATACTTCCTCATCCTCCCTAGCCACCAGATCTCAACCCCATTGATAATTTATGCCATTATTTGGAGCGAAAGATCCGTGAACACCAAATTAGCGGCAATTAAAATGGGTCATTGTGGAGGAATGGGCCAAAAATTCCTCCCGAAATAACTCGGAAGTTGGTTTTCTCAATGAAAAGAAGGTTTCAAAGTGTGATTTCGTGAATAGATTACAACTCGAAATATTAGACCCAACTTTTTTACCAAATTCCCTCAACTTCTTTGTGTGTACGGACAATTATTTGAGATCGTTTTAGGCGGTTTAAATACACCCAAAAAAATATTCCTGTAACACGAACGATTTCTAGTGTAGCATTTACGATTGCAGCGTCTATATTGAGCCGACAATTTTTCCGTACATGGGACATACTTTGAATAATTAAACATCAAAAAATGATTTAAGTATCGGTTTATTACCCCAACGACTATTACATAAAACCATTTTTTCTTTTTTAACAAACCTTTTTTTAATTCTACTCATTATTAATATTTCTCTGTTCTTAATAGTAACAAAGTTCCGTTAATACGACGATTTTGTATAGAAATATTGTTTTAAGAGTAACAACTTTTCCTTTTCACTATTATAGTTTATATATTTCAACAAAAGATACGTAAAACCTAAAATTTAATTTATAAGAACAATTCGTCTATATTAAGAATTATTAATTTTATTAGAGGAATTTCTTGAGCACACATTACCAATTTTAAAAAAAGTTTCTTAGATACAACGACATTTAGTTGACCAAAAATAACATCTTACTTTGCGAAATAAAGAAAATTCGTAGGATGTACGAAAATATTTGTTTCTAAATATTATGTAGGACCCTGTCAAATAAAACTAGCACTTTATTTTAACAAAAGAAAACTTTATTTTTAAAATCATTAATATGGCAAGAAATAATATAAATTCAAAATATTTTGAAGGTTCGTTCAATAAGTACTTGGTAACTTATACAAAAACTATGTACTTAAAAAAAAAAATAATATCTAAATATAAAATTCATAAAATTGTAAAAAATATTCACATGTGCGTATGATTAAATTCTAAATTGCATTCTTATTTTAGTTTTATTTATAAAAAAATAAAAATGTATCAGATTTTGTTTATTTCAAATTAATTAATTATTTCTTTAGTCTTGAAACAAACAGATCCACAGAAGGAAATACTGGGTCATAAAAAGTTTTCACATTATACAAATATGTACTTTTGAATAAATAACCAAACAGCCACACTTTCTTCTGGATAGATATTTTATGTTGAAAACTTGAAATATTTTTAACGCACAGTCAATTGCTGAAACAACGCTTGGTAATTTGTATTTAATTCCATCCATATATATGTACATAAAAATTTGCTGGTGCAAATTCATTTGCACCTAAAACAAAAACGAATGGTGGAACCGTATTTTTTCCTGTTGTAGCGGTGCATTTTTTACATTCAATTATAGTTTCGCCTTCTTGGGCTGTTTTGGCAAAAATCATTAACGAGTTTTAAGAGTCTGAAATTGTAATGGATAAATTCTTTTTTATTATTGACTATGAGGCACTTTTTAGTTGTTGGCCTAAGCAATCCGTGCAGTAAATGAAATGCTATACAATTTTTCGTATCTGAAAGAAAAAAATATTTCTTATTCTAAAAATTCATACTTTAGACAATTTATTTATAAAACTTACCAATTGTTGTATTTCTCTGTTGTTGGATCTCTTTAAACAACTTTTTGCATGAAGGATCGGATAATTTATTCTTGAATATATTGAATAATTCGTTGACAAATCTGTCAACATGAATAAAAATCTTTGTTGCCTCGGGATACAAATAATTAAAATCTAAATTATTTAATTTCGGTCCATAGGCTTGGGTGTAAGCTGGCCATTCCTCTTAAATATTTTGGATAGTTTTAACCTGATTTCCCCTAAGGGTAGTTTTTCTATAAACGACCGTTTCTCCCCATTTATCCAATATCAATTTCTCGTCATTGTCGTCTCGATTATATTTCAAATACTGACAGACTTTTTCGGCATTCTCTTCCGGGGTACCTTCATCAGCTGTAGAAAAAGACATAATTGTAAAAATGATTATTTAAATCATCAAAAACTCACTCCAAAATGTTTTTGATTACTATCCTAAACCAACAATTTTTCATTAATTGAGCCGTTCATTTTGAAAGTGGTACAAGTTCATTTTCAAAAAAAAGTCAAGCTGGCTTTTATAATGTTTACAATTCCACGTAACTTTTTCATTTTTAAACAATTTGCAGCTAATAATACATAACAATGTTAACAATTAATATATTAGCTGCAATTTAAAAAAAAAAAAAATTAAAAGGTAATATGGAACTGCAAACATTAGAACATCCAACTTGACTTTTTTTTTAGAATGGACTTGTACCACTTTCAAAATAAACGGCTCAATTATAAATTAAATACTACAAAAAAAATTTAATTTAATTCACATCAATTTGTCGAACAGACGGTCGCATTAAAGTACTCGTGTCTAGGAAACCAAACGAAGAATTGAAAGGCTACAATATTCAAAAGACCGACAAGTTTAGTGATAGCAACATTACGGTGTGACGTTGTACTTGTACGGCTACGCGTGAGAAAGCTAATTTTTACAGAAATAACAATAAATAGGTATTATATTGATCTAATTAACTAAAAAAACAAATGTCCGTTTTGTTTTATTCTTAATTTTAGTTACTTCCTAAATATCTTTAGTTTTAGTTTTCATAAGATCGACTTCGATTTCAAGTAATCACCTTCCAGTTATCGTGCTATACTTTGAGTACATTTCGATAAATGAAGATGAAAATAAAAATTCAGTGTAAAGAGTTAAATAAAATTGCTTTTTGGAGTGAGTGAATTTTCTGAAAAGTGAAGTGTAAAATTCCTTACCGGTAAATAATTCTTCTGCCTTAAACCTTTTAACTTTAGGAAGGAAATCATTTTGTCTCAGCTTTGATATATAATTGTTGTATCGATCATACAACTGTCCTTTTGGTTTAAGTTTCGGCCTTCGTTGAAAATATACACCCTACAGAAATAAGGAAAAAATTAAGTTTTTCGTAATTTCTTTTAATTTTTAAAATATCACCTCACTCTCTTCGGAGAAAATATTTATAATTTGACCCGATAATGTTTCACATTCTTTTACGCTCAAATGTAAATTTTTCTGAATGTCAAAATTTACTATTAAGTTTATTAATATCGATCGACTAGCGTCAGATAAAATTTGGCGCTCTTTTGATAATTTAATAAAATTTTCCCCTTCTACCGATAGATTTAAAATATCCTGCAATGTAGCCTGAAATTATATAAATAGAATAAATAAATTTATTAGTTCTTGTCAAATAATATACGTTTTATAAATCACAAATCAGTTTTATGTAGAAAGTAATCATGCTCTAAATAGAACATGCAAATTACACCATAAACATTCTCTTAAATACGTATATAAAGCAAAAATACACTAAATTAACTGAAGTATAATGGAAATATTAAAAATCTAAGTTTGTACATACATTTTTACTTCCGCTTGATTTTCTTTTGGTGGAGTTGATAATGATGAATCAGCTAATGTTGATTCTGCGATTACTCGGCCGGCCGAGGTCATTTCTATATAGGTTCCCTGAAAAAAAAAAAAAAAATTATTTGATATCAGTTAGTATACGAGTATCATGAAACATTTATATTACCTGCTCTTTTTGCCACTCCATTAAATATCGTTCAAATTTTATTTTTTTTCCCATCGTGCATGAGCTTAGAAGTTTCCCTATATGCCCTTTGTCCATATATTTTTAGAGGAGTAATATCAATATCATTTTCTAAATTTCACAGCAGAAAGAAATATATTTTCTATTAGCACGTCCGTTCGGGAAAATGAATAAGGATTTGCTATATTACTTGTCTCGTCATTTGATACAGTTTTAATTTCTTCTGCGTTTACACACGATGGGGCCTTGTCCAATATTTCGAAGTGATTTCCATGTTTTTTTTTTTAACATGTCTTTTGAAAGTTGATAAATTTTGGAACGACTGGTTACAATATTTTTCTACACAGGAGTAAGTCGAATCTGTTTTAAAATTATGATAATATTTAAAGTGCGCAACTAATTTTGATAACTCATCTTCGGACAAACTACATACAAAACAAATCATAGTGATTCTAGATAATAAACTTCCTAAATTTACAATTAAATTAATTGTATAATTATCCCTTTAATATAATTATTCTATTAATTACTAATTAAATTAAAATAATAGGTGGAAATTCCTGAAAATAACACGATTTTTAACTAATACCCTATATTTAAGCACATAAGAAATAAACTTAGGGCATTAAACAATTTTTATATTACCGATAATTTGGTGTTTTTTCAATTCCATGTAGTTGTATAGTTTAGGTTCAAATCATTTTTTTAATTCCACTAAATTATAAATCTTCTAATTAATAATGGTGTTATCGCCAATTTGATTTTCTGTAATATAGAAATTGTGCTAGTTATGAACTTTCAGTTTAAAATGCGAAATAAAAAGTATACAGAATTGAGTTTTTAAATAGAGTATACAATTTTGTAAGCATCTGAGTAAGAATTTTGTTCGTTAAACGAGCGATTTTTATCTACGTACTTGAAGTACGTACGTGTAAATATTATCGTTGTTTTGGTTTAATTTTAATACTATTGAATATCTAGTATGTAGGTAAAAATCAACTCTCGTCTTGTTTAAGGAACAAAATACTTGCTCTGATTAAACATGTGTATACTTACGTCTCAATGTCGATATAATTATAAGAGAAACCTTTACACTTTTTCACTCAATTTATGTGTACAGATGTACATATATAATAATTATATAAATTTAATTTTAATATAATTAATCAAATATATTTGTAGTTAGTATATTAATTATAAATAACTAAATTTTGCCAGCACATCAAGTCACAAGACGCCTTCCAAGAATGAAATAATCACGCAAATTGTGAAAAGAAGCGTCTGTTTTAACAAAATTCTTTTACATTTAGTAATATTTAATACACACTACATAAAAGTGTTATATTAAATAAAGTTAGTTACATTTATTAAATATTAATTATCCTGTATAACATATGAGTTACGAAAAAATAATACAATTAACAAAATTTCGTATATCCGATTAAATTTAATTAATTTTACGAAAAGATAATATGATATGTAACGGTCAAATATTTGTAACCGTTTTTCTGTTCTATATATTTTTATTATATTTAATAATAAGTACAGCTTAATTATATTGTTAAGGACTGAACATTATTCATTTTCGTTTGATAAAATAGCTTGGGATTCCATACACAAGAATAGAGTTTTGTTTTATAGGGTTTAAGCCGGTTGTCGTGCATTCTGAGGATGGTTGGATAAAAAATACTTGAACTAAACAAATTTTAGATACAGATATTTCTTTTTTTTCTATTACAATGACATCGGTAAATCTTACGTCTTACATGCAACGATAATCCGCTAAAGTGATTTTATGTGCAGAACGAAAATCAATTTAAATTAAAAAAATCTTCTTTAACAATTTTATTTTCGGCACGTAGATAACCGAAAATAAAATTGTTAAGAAGATTTTTTAAATTAAAGTGATTTTCGTTCTTCACAAAAATTCATTTTAACGGATTATCATTACATTTAAGATACAGAAATACTCTGTACAACAAAATCATTACATATGAAATATTTTAATAATGAATTTAAATAGGTTAAATTAATAGTAGTTAGTTAAAAAAAATATTTTTCATTAATAAACTTAATGATTTTTTGTTAAGTCAAGTAAACTATTATTACAATTATTAACGATCATTATAGGTACACCAAAATTACGTTAAAATTTAACGAAATTCATTCCGTTAATATTACCGGATTATTTTTTTGAGTGTAGTAAATCTTATCAAACGTGAAAGTAACTTAATTTATATCATGAATATTATTTTCAGGTTCTTAAGTGTAATTTGAGTTTTAAAAAATTAAAACTAAATTTTTGGTTTGATTTATTCAATTAAAAATTTTATTAATTTTAAATTTGGCAGAAAAATATGTGCAACATTCCTTTCGTACGCATGAGATGACACTGAATTGTTTTTTTATTTTTCAAATGTTTATTTTCATTCTCACATAACTCAAAAAACAACAAATTCAAAAAAAAAAAGTTTAAAATGTTATGAATGTGGCCGACGAAGAATGTATAAATTAAAAACCATTTATTTACGTTGCTTTGTGTTTTTTATATTGGCGACCAAGAGCAATTTTTTTGATTGCGTATATATTTTGGTTTGGATTTTTATTAACCAAGTAAAATGAATGTCGACGGTTACAACAACAATAGATACCAAAACATGAATTCCTCATATTATAAGAAAGGGAAAAATAACTCAAGGCGAGCGAAAGTATCAAAAATTTGAACCGATTTACTTTTCCTTTCTACTTTGCTTATTTTTGATACTTACCATCATGAGAAAACACACTAATACAAAATATTATACGCCGTGTACATATACAAAATACTCAATCCTTGATCCTCATTTTGCGACCAAAATCGATATCTAGGTTTTCTGCAATTTGAAAAAAAATAACTTTCCCTCATATTTTCATATTCGATCATTTTTAGCGATAATCATTTAGGACATAAAGTGGTTTCTAAAATACCAAGCATTTCCGATAGTACAACCAAAACTGTTGTTTGTGCCATACCACCAAAATGATCCGGGCCGACACCGTTCTGGTATCCGCCTTCTACCAAAAATCTTAGACACGCTGCGAGTTTAAATTTTGGAGTTAGTGAGGTCGATTTTACTACCGATGGCAATTTAGTTTTCAGTTCTTTTAAAACATAATTAAAAGCGGCATTGCTTATTCCGAAATTTTTTATAAATCCAAAAAAATAAATAACCGTCAGGAACAATCAATATAAACAAAACCAAAGTTCAGCAAATTTTTACTCTCTGGACGTTTGACAACTGCCAAATGTCTTCCGTGTTTCTTTCCTGTTATTTTTTTCCTCGTCTAAATTTAAATAAAACCCAATTACCCATAATTACGTAATAATAACACTTAAGTATTTATTTTTCTTAGAAAGTCACTCGAACTACTATTTATTTTAACTGAGAAGTCATATGCAGTCCCTCATCATAATATTTTACTTGTAGCTTAAAAATGTTACATTCAATTCGGTCATTTTTATTTTATTTTACGGTTATCAAATGACCATATTACCATACTCACAACACCTTCATATAACTTTTTTTCTAATTTAATTATCTTTACCGTTATAAATTTCTTATCAGGTTAATCCTTTTGTTTTTAATATAATATATGTTATGCTATATATTTGTTTCCTTTTTACCAAATAATCACTTATATTTTATAAATCTCTGCAATAATAATTTAAAAACAGAGTTTTGTTTTTGTAGATAAAATTAAATGGCTATCGTTTTAAATTAACAAAAACGAAAAAATCTGCATTTTCTTTTATTCTCTTCCTCTCAGTCCCAGAAAAAAAAATAAAAAATTCGTAATGAGATATCATAATTTCAAAAAGTCAGGTATTACCTTTTATGTTGGTAAAAAAGGACATTTAATATATTTTAATGAATAAATCATCTGACCATCATAATTTTTTTTTTTTTTTTTTAATTTTTAAGTAAATGTCCTTTTTTAAGGTTTTGCGGTAGTTGATATTACATTTATAAAAAAAAATGGAAAATATGAAAATTGAATAACTTTTTATGATTATTATTCTCGTATTTCTCTGTTTTTTTTTTATAAGGGTATACGTACATATACAATACATATCGGGGAGGATAAAATTAAAAAAAAAAAAAAAAAAACAAGGAGATAGTAGACGAGAAAAATTAAATGAACGAAAATTAGTAGAGATTATATTGATAAGGAATTTAATATGAGTTGAAAATTTGAATTTAGAAAATTAAAATGTTTCAAATACAAACAAAGAAAAAAAAAGGTTTCAGATTGGTTTACATTAAATTTACCTTTATACATATATCTTGATGTATATGTGTAGTTTGTTTTGTTGATATAATTAGGAACTTTATCGAGATTTTATTTTTGGATAAAGGATAATCGCATCCCTATATGTATACATATATACATACTATATATAAAAAAAAAGTTTTTGGATAAAATTCAATTATTTTTAATGTTACGATTTTTTTCTTTAAATCATACACACCTGCTTACTAAACACGTATATAGGTCACTTAAATTTTTTTTTTTTTTTTTTGGTTAAAGATCATCTTTTAAAATCACATTAACATTATATATGAATTTTTATCCTGTGATTACAATTTATACAGAATTATAAAGAACTGCAAAACAAAAAAATAGTTTTATTTTGTGTGTACACTTTGTACTAGTAGAGCTTTTATTTAAATATACAGCATAGAGCACAACTTAAACTTTAGATAAAAAGGGATATAAATGTGGATATAAAGATAATTTATTATAAATTTGGTTTTCGTCCTGCTTTTGGTTAGTTAATCCACAAACTAAGTTTAAAATTTGACCATAAAATAATAAACAAAATTAAAGTATAAAAACCTCTTTAATATTGTTGTTATCATAATGATAATACTTAAATTTGTCTTTCGTCTTGCCTTATGAAGGATTAACTTTAAATTTTATTGTGTTGCGAGATAAAAATTATAAACTTTACGTTTTTGTATAATAACCATAACTTTAAGGGATTTTATATTACGAAATACACAGACATATTTTATTCAAAAGCAACTACATATTTACTTTTGACTAAATTATTTTCAATTTAGAATTAAATCTAAGGAAACCAATAATTGTAGTATGTAATTTAATTAAAATATTTATAATACAGACAAAATTTGAAAATTGATTTATGCTTTTAGTTTCATAAAATTTGCAATTTAAATGTAATAATTAATTTTATACCTATTTATTGGGATTAGTTTTTATTAGCCCTGAAGGAATTTAAACTAGGTAAACTAGGTACATCATAACATTATTTTATAGTATGAATTTATTATTGTATATGCAGTAAGTAGGTAGGTAAAGAAATATGTTAAAATTTGACATTAAGTTTCAACTTCCAAATCCCTATATTATAAGCACATACAAATCGCGTTTTGTATGTGACTGACGCACAGATAAAACCAAAAGAAAAAAAATCTTTAAATTTATATTCCTGGTATGGTTGCCTAATTAAAATTCATGTCATCTTTATACATTTCATAAAGAAAAATCCATGTGTACTACCAATAAAAATGTTCACAACAAATTTAGCTTTATACGTGAGTAGATCTTTGTACTCTATCAAATCGATAAATTTAAATTGCGCTTTTAGATCGTGCTGATAAACATACATATTTTATAATCAATCCTACACTTAATTTATTTTCAAAACAAAATTATTCGATGTCACAATACTAAAAAAAAAAAAATCTAACAAAGATTTATTGTAATTGAAAATTAATTTCTTAAAATTTCAGTTTTAATTTTTTTTTATTTTTTATTCCTAAATTAAAATTTAAGAGGATTATCCTTATTAAAATGAAAATGTTAAATATTTAATCCAGTTTAAAAAGGATATTTTTTGTTGTTGTAGATAAATAAGAATAGAAAAGTGAACAGTTATAATAATTGTATATACGCAATCTACATAAATACATAGCAGCTATATACATTATTATTTAAGGGTCAATTTGGATAAATTATATAGAAATTAAATTTATTTATATACCAGTAAAAAAAAAATTAATTAATTATATCAATGTGCTGAGATTATTGGATTTTTAATACTTAAATAAAAAAAGGTTATTTGTTTTTGCTAGAAACAAGATGGAAATTAGATTGTTTTACGTCGGTTTGATGTATTATAATTTAATTTTATTGGTCAATAAATTAATTATAAATAAAAAATGTTGTGTAATATTTTTTGAGGATTAGTTGGAATACTAAGGGATATACATTTTAGTAATATGATTTACGAGCCAGATTGTATCGAGCAGATTAAAAATTTCCTTAAAATAAATAAAATAAAAAACTTTTTAATTGTCTCAAATTTTATTTTTTCAGAATTTGATTTTGTTTTAAAATTAATCATTTTTAAGATTATACGAACACTTTTATGTATTACAATTGGTATAGATAAAATAAAGTTTAACAAAATTTATATTTTATTGTTATTCTGACAAAATTTAACCAATAAGAAATGAAGACAACCAATAGGAAACAATCAATTCTTGATATTACTTTGATCTTTAAGCAAAGATTTGGATGTTTTATGGAAGCGCACTGTATTTTTGTAGAGGGTTTGTCTATATTGGATGTGCCAATTGTAAATTTATTTTCGATAGGCTCGACAATTCGAACCTCTCCTAGCAAAAGATTTTATAAATAACCGTTTCATATGTCTGTGGAACTATGCTGTAATTAGCTAACAAAATATTTGGTAAGGGGTGAGAGTCGAACTCAGTGAACCGAAGACCGCAACTTGGTAAAAACTAATAAAAACTAACTTTGCCACTGTTCTAAATAAAATGTTAAATAAGACGATTGTTGATATTTTATTACATTTGACAAATAAGAATTGAGAAGTGCTTACGAGTGCTATTATTGCTTTGACAGTTAATTGTATGCCCGAATTAAGAAGAATATATCTATTAAAATGTACAGTTAACCGATTTAGGTTTGAAAACCAGCACCTTTGTAATATATAAATGACTTAAAACAGACACATATGTGTCAAGGGATTTATAACAATCTATTCATCGAATTTTATCTAATATTATTGGCACCCAAAAACAAGTTTATGAACTAATGATATGATGTGGCGCGAGTATATTTAGAACCATTAATCGAAATAATTTAATGAAACCTTGTCGAAAGGCCGAATGTATCGAAAGTCCGAAGGGGTCGAAAGGCCGAATATCAAAAGGCCGAATGTCAAATTGCCGAATTTGGCGAAAGGCCGAATGCCTAATGAAAGGCTGAATGTCTAATGGGTCGAAAATCCGTATATGTGGAAAGGCCCAATATCTTAAGGCGGAATGGGTCGAAGGGCCGGATGCCAAAAGGCCGAATGTCGAAAGACCAAATTTTCATGAAATTTTCCTTCAATTTTATTAATAATGTAATAAATCCTCTGTAGGTGGCATTAATGTGATGAAATTTTGTCGGAAAAATGTGTCTCGTTTTTTTTTATTGCTATTGGATATATCGGTTACATTTTTTGTATTGTTTTGTTTTAATAACTGTTATAACAGGCGATGTGTTTATTTTTTTATGGTCAAGTGTTTTTATATGTAAGCCTTATTCAGCAATTGAGTAGGTAAGAAAAAATATAGTTACGTTTTTGCCTTGTCAATCAAGGTTCGTATTACTGGATCGTGAATAATACAAAATCAATTAAATTTATTACCAACGAATTTATTTAGTTAACATAAGAATAACACAGTTTATTAATAAAATTCACAAAATCACTTTATATAAATTATTCTCAAATTTTACTGTACACTTATAATTTTTATTTCCACTAAAACACTTTTTAATTCCTTTTTAATCTTCACACTGTCGCTTACCAAATACTACAATCGCCTTTTTATATACACAAACCAAATTTCACGATTCATGACTTTGCCAGTTCGAATAGCGTAGAAACATTTAGAACAATTTTTATCATGGAAAATTCCATTTTAGTACAGTTAGACATTGAGCTATTAATTTAGCTTATTCTATTACACACTAGGTGTCACCGTCACACGACCCCCCACCTAAGCCTGTTCGTCCCGAATAGGGCCCAAATCACCACCTCTGTACAGGGCCAGCCTCTCCAAATGCACAACCTTTAGTTTACCTCGATGTCCCTTCCGTATCCGATAAACCACGTCGTTCATTCTTGTGATGACAGTGTAAGGTCCTTCCCATGCTGGTTGTAGCTTCGGTGATAATCTCTTTTTCCGTTGCGGGTTGTAAAGCCATACTAATTGCCCTTCCTGGAAGCCCTAATTATTTGCTCGTATGTCATATCGAGCTTTCATCCGGTCACTTGACATCCGTATTTTCTCCCGTACAAATTGATGAATCCCATTAAGTTCCTCTTTCATTCGGTCTACGTAATCCTGTCCACATAAAGCTGATGATGGTACAGTCCCAAACTTTAGATCTCCAGGTATCCGTAGATTAACTCCAAATAACGTTTTAGCTGGTGTCATTCCGGTTGTGTCATGTATTGCTGATCGATAGGCCATCAGAAACATCGGTATATGTCGATCCCAGTTGCGTTGGTTTTTCTCAACGACGTTTGCTAGATATTCCTCCAATGTACCATTGAATCTTTTCACCATACCATCAGGCTGTGGATGCAAAGGCGTTGTTCTCGTTTTATTTATACCAAGCATCTGGCATATTTCTTGAAACACCACCGATTCAAAATTCCGTGCTTGATCGGTATAAATCTCCATCGGCACTCCAAATCTGCTAACCCAGTTGTTTACTACGGCATCAGCTATTGTTGTCGTCTCCTGATTGGGAATGAGGTACACCTCCGGCCATTTGCTGAAATAATCCATGATTACTAGCACATATTTATTGCCGCTCTCGGTGGTGGGAAATGGCCCCGCTACATCCATTGCAATTCTTTCGAATGGTGCTCCGACGTTATATTGTTTCATGATTCCACGACTTTTGCGTGCGGGTCCCTTCACCGCCGCACATTGGTCACATTTTTGGCACCATTCTATCACTGACTGCCTACATCCTGCCCAGTAGAATCGTTGACGTATCTTTGCTGGAGTTTTATTAATTCCAAGGTGGCCCCCACTTGCTCCTCCATGATACTCATTCAGGATTTCTGCAATCCGACACTTTGGTATCACTAGCAACAATTGCTTCACTTTGCCATCCGTGCTTTCCCACAGTCTTTTTAAACAGCCTTTCTCAAGACGGAGGCTATCCCATTGAGCCCAATAGGCCTTGACAATGGGAGTTTTGTCCGCGATCTCGCTCCAAGTTGGCCGATGTTCCTTTTCCTTCCATTCCATTATAACTGATAAATCCGTATCATCCAATTGCTCTTTCCTGACCATTTCGTCGGTCCACTCCTCATCAGGCAGCACTTGCGTAAGCCGAACGTCGATAATGTCTTCCTTTGCTTCAGCATGGCCACAATGTTTACATTCTACTGGACACGGCCGTCTTGATAATGCGTCGGCATTTCTGTGTGCACTTCCCTTCCGATGTTCGATTTGAAAATCGTAGCTTTGAAGACGTTCGATCCAGCGTGCTACTTGTCCCTCTGGATTCTTGAATTGTAACAACCACCGTAAAGCGCCGTGATCTGTCCGTAAATGGAATTTTTGGCCATAAAGATACTTATGGAAATGCTTGACACACTCCACTATAGCCAACAATTCTTTCCGTGTCACGCAGTAATTACGCTTCGGTTTCGATAATGTTTTGGAGTAGTACGCAATAACTCTTTCTTGACCATAAATTTCCTGTGATAACACACCTCCTATACCGTCATTACTTGCATCGGTGTCCAAAATAAATTTCACGTTGGGTATAGGGTACGCGAGGATTGGCGCGACACACAACCGTCTCCTTAGTTCCACGAATGCTTCTTCCTGGTCATTCTTCCATTCGAAAGCCTTATTCTTCCTGGTCAACTCGTGTAAACTCTTGGCGATGTTGGCGAATCCTGGCACGAAGCGTCTATAATAGGTGCACAATCCCAGAAGGCTTCGTAATTCGTGTAAATTTTTAGGTCTTGGCCAGTTCCTTACCGCTGCGATCTTTTCTTCGTCGGTGTGAATTCCATTAATCGTTACGAGATGACCCAAATATTTGACTTCAGTTCTGAACAGCTTACACTTCTTTGGACTTAACTTCAATCCGGCGGCCTGTATCCGATCTAAAACTTCCGCCAAGTTCTTAAGATGCTCGTCAAAATCATTCCCCATAACGATGATGTCGTCCAGATATATTAGGCAAGTCTTCCAATGTAATCCCTTTAACACGCGCTCCATTAATCGTTCAAAAGTCGCAGGGGCATTACATAATCCGAACGGCATAAAATTAAATTGCCAAAGTCCGTTACCCACACTGAAAGCCGTTTTCTCGCGATCTTCCTCGTGGACTTCCACCTGCCAATAGCCGCTTTGTAGATCTAATGTCGAAAATATTCTAGCACCCGATAATGTGTCTAATGTATCGTCGATCCTTGGCAATGGGTAGCTATCTTTTTTAGTCACAGCATTGAGTTTTCGATAATCAACACAGAATCTCAAGCTACCGTCCTTCTTCTCGACCAATACTACCGGTGAGCTCCATGGGCTTTTAGATGGTTCGATTACTCCTGCTGCCTGCATATCTGTTACCATCCGGTCGACTTCTTGTTGTTTGGCCAATGGTAGCCTCCTGGGTGGTTGACGAATCGGCATCTCCGTTCCCGTATCAATTCGATGCTTTACCATTGAGGTCCCTCCGTTATTATCCGATGTACTGCAGAATATGGACGTGTACTGTTTGAGTAGTTGATGTGCAGAATCTTTCTGTGCCTCAGTAAGATCTTCGGTCCATTTCTGCATGAGTTGTTCTACTATTTCTTTCTGCTCTTGCATGTCGGCTTTTTCAATCGGACTTTTCTGTTCACACTTTACTATAGTTGAAACCTCGTTACATTTGCCGATGACTGTCCCTTTCTTAATGGTTTTCGTCTTATCCGAGAGATTTAGAGTCCTAATTGGTACTCTATTGTCGTTGTCTGGTTTAACTAGGGCTTTTCCGATTATAATTTCCTTGGCTCCGTTCTCCTCTTCGTTAGCTTCCACAACCCACAACCTGGGTGACCCAGAACCTCCCTCCAATTTTCCCCATAGGATCGTCTCCGAATTCGGTGGCAGCTTCTCCCTATGATCAATAATAATTCGCCTGATAGTTGCTTCGGCACTGCTAGATTGAAGTGGCGACTCGATGTTATCGTAACTTAAAACTCCTCGCCCAACATCCACCACGAAGCCATTTGCCCGCATGAAGTCCATCCCCATTAGGACTTCATCCACAATATCTGCAATCAGCTCTTCGTGTTGGAAAAGAGTTCTCCCGATTTTTATTTTCACGATCTTTTTGCCTTTTATTATTGAACTATCTCCAGTTGCTGTTTGTAACTTCAATCCATTAGCTGGTTGTACACCTCCATCGATCAGATCTTTACGGACAATCGTGCGATTTGCTCCCGTATCCAGAGTGATGATGCAATCCGTGCCATCAATATCGCCTTTGATTGTTAAGCTGTCACCGCCCCTTGCTACTTTCGAAACGCGGATGGAGGTTATGGGGCAATCGGTTGTGGGAGTCAGCTTCTGCCCATTTAAGCTGACTCTTTGTAGTTTAACGACTCCGTCGTCATTTGGCCTTCTTGCCTGGCCACTGCCTGCTCCCCGCTTGGTCGTCGCTGCATAGGAGATAGTGATCTTCCCCTTTTTCTTCTTATTTCCCAGCAGTCCCGAGAGATGTGACCGATTTTATCGCATGCCCAACATCTGATTTTGCCGCTTCCGTCTCGGTATCTTGGTGTTGACCGTTCCGTATTTATGCTGGTGTCGATTTCCACTCGGCGTATTTTCATTGATGGTTTGGTGATGGCTTGTGCAGTTTCATTTGTTAACGCACAAGCGATGGTTTCCGCGAAGGTCGCTTTAGGTGACAACATCACCGCTTTGCGTGTCTCTGGATCTCGAATGCCATCAATGAACGCGTCAATTTTTAGCCTTTCCATATAATCGGCCGACGTTCTGGTATGTGCTAGATGTACTAGTCGCTCGATTGCCGATGCAAATTCCTGAAGTAATTCTCCTTCTTTTTGGTAGCGGCTTTTCAATTCCATTCGATAGATTTCACGATTGTGGTCATTGCCGTACTTCCTATCCAGCGCCTTCATAATTTCGAGATAACTGTTGCGATCTTTTTCCGGAATTATTTGTAAGGCCTCCGCAGCTTCACCTTTAAGGGCCACTATTAACGCTGCGACAAGATGTTCATCATTCCAATGATTTTGATTGTCTGCCGTCTCAAATTGAAATTTGAAAATGCCGAAAGATTTTGTTCCGTCAAATGTTGGTGGCTTTAACTTGGTTGATTGAACGGTTTGTACCACTTGTGTTGTTGTTCCATTTGTCTTGATATCAGTTAGCTCTTTCCCGAGACGTTGAACCTCCGCTTGCAATTTTTCTTCAACCTGCTGAACCTCCGTTTTGACCATTTGGACTTCCGTTTCTAATTTTTGGTCAATCTGTTGAATCTCTATTTGCAGCTTCTCCACTTTGCCGTGTATGTTAGTAGATAATTCGAGAAGTTTCTCGTCCATTCTCTTTTGACCATCAATAATTTGTTTTTTAATTTCCTCTCCTTTTTGTTTCATTTCATTTTTAATTTCTTGGTTTGACTGCACTGCTTGTTGCGCCATTTGATTTTTAATTTCTCCTAGCTGTCGTTCGTTTTGTTGTTTCATTAGACTCATCTGTCCCGTCATCTGTTTCATAGCAACTATTAACTGCGACAAATCGAAACGTCCAGATGGTGGTTGTGTTGTTTCGGCTGACGGTTGTTTATCTCCTTCTTTCTGCTCTACGGTTGCCGCATCCGTTACTTTCTCTCCAAAATCATGTTGATCTGCGTCTAACCCTTCTTTCTCCATGGCGTCACGTAGTCGCACTTGTAAAGTTGATTTACTACCATCAGTAGCCAAACCCCGTTTCTCAAGTTCCCTCTTTAATTCTGGAACTTTCAATTCGTTGAGAATCATTTTCTTTACCTTATTATTCACAATCCCACCGCTGTCACCAATTGTTACGTTTTTGCCTTGTCAATCAAGGTTCGTATCATTGGATTGTGAATAATACAAAATCAATTTAATTTATCTCCAACGAATTTATTTATTTCACAAAATTTATTACAACACAGTTTATCAATAAAAATTCACAAAGTCACTTTATATAAATTATTCTTAAATTTTACTGATCACTTTTACTTTATTTATCGCACTACAACACATTTTAAATCACTTTTTAATTCCTTTTAATCTTTATTCTATCGCTTACCAAATATTACTCATCCAATTCGATTTCGTTCGCCTTTTTATATACACAAACCAAACTTCTAGAAAGCTCATGATTTTTCTAGTTAGAATAGTGTCGAACAATTTTATCATGGAAAATTCCATTTAGAACAGTTTAACATTGAGATATTAATTTAACTTATTCTATCACACGCTAGGTGTCACCGTCACATTATGTTACGTATTTTGCATTTTTTTTTTTAGGGTGAAAGATTCAAAAAGATATTTTACATGAAAACTAATACGAACATTTCGTTAAAACTGTTTTTGAATTATGTGATAAAATCATTAAATATTCTTGAATAGGAATTCAATTGTAGCGAAAATCTTATATTACTTTATAATTCAACCACTATAATTTATAAAACATTTTATTATTTTATTTAAAAATAAAAGAAAATAATTGTTTGTACTACTTAGAGCAAAGTGATAGTATCATATTGCAAATAATCAAAATCCAAACAAAATCCAAAAAAATACAAAATAATGAGCCCCATTAAAAAGGAAGGCCACATAAAATTTTTTGTTTACTACATTATGAAAACAAAAGGAAGCTGCATAATTTCATGCCACCCTTGCATAGAAAGGAACAACGCTAAGCGGTTGGGGAGTTATCTAGTTAAATATGTGGAAAAAACATAAATTTATCAAAAATGCTCCAATCTCTATGAATGTTAGAACTACAAAAAATTGTCAAAGCGGGGGTTTCGGGGCGGTAGCCCTTATCCTCTAATGTATAAAACAAACTAAAATAATATTTAAAAAAACTTGATGAAAAAATGATCAGATCATTGTTTTGAAAATGACAGAACGACGTGATTCAGTATAGTATATTTCAGTACAGCAAATGGTACACTACAGTATATAGTACACTAGGGCGTGTTTCAGTATGGCGTTTGGTACACTACGGCAGGTTTCATTACGGCATATAGTACACTACGGCATATTTCAATGCGGCATATAGTACAATACGATATATTTCAGAATGGCATATGATACAAAACGATACATTTAGGGACTCGGCTATTTCTTAACCGAATATGATTAAATTCAATTTATGCGATGGAAGTGTTAATGGTTTATGGCCACTTAAGGTTAGAATAGAATTTTACATCACTGTTTGGAATTTTCCTTTATTCAACAGAATTTTCCTTCACTTAATATAATCTTCCCCTACTTAAGAAAATTTTCCTTTACGTAATTACCTTCACTTTGATTCGGCCTTTTGACACATTCGGCCTTTCGACATTCGGCCTTTCGATATTCGGCCTTTCGACCCTTTCGGCCGTTCAAGATTGGGCCTTCCAACATTTAGCCTTTCGACATTTGACCTTTAGACCGTATTCCGTTTCTGCTGCACTTTACTATAAATGTTGGCTTATAACATCTAGGAGACAAACGCGTAGAATGGAGGAACGAATGCTAAATTTGAGAGTTGAACACAATGGTCTACAATTTTTGACTTTTAATATCTGGTGTTTCAGTTACCATCTACATATATATGGATTAGAAAATACAGTTAGTAATCGAATACGTTTATGTTAAAAGCAGGTTCCTTTGAATTTCTTAGTTTTTTATAAGTTTTTCAAAAGTTTGAACAATCTTTCCAAATATTTCTAAATTAATGTACAGGCAACGCGAATTGAACGTAAGTTTATAATACATCGAAATGCAAATGATTGAAAAATATCGCTTAGTTAAATCTATGTATAAAGAAACGTTATTTTGTTATCAATTCTATGTATTTGTTGCTAAATATTATTTGGCCAAGGAAAACAAAAATTAATGTTGTCCAAGAATGTAACAAAAGGTTGGTATGGGATGTCCTTTTCCATCAAAATCCCAATTTTTCAGATAAATAATCCATAACTAGTAAGAGCTTCTTATCAATTCAACCGTTATCTTGTCAACCTCATTTGTGATATTCCATGGCTATATTCAGAAGTTTCGTAAGATCCCTTCAAAAGTTATAAACGGATTCATTAACATCAACTTTTAATTTTTTTCATATGGATAATCCAAAGGTCACTGTTTACCACGTTCTACGGTACTATTTAGAAATTGCGGGTAACTCCATCAAAAGGTATAAAGGAATCTCATTTTAAGTACTAAACGCTTTTGATTAATTGAACCGTTAATTTATAAGTCTATTTATCAGTAACTGGTGTTGACAAATTAACGGTTGCATTAATCAGAAGCCTCTAGCATTTATGAACGTGTCATATGAAAAATCTGAAAGTTGAGGTATAAAAGACTGTTTCATAATTTTTGAAAGGGTCTTACAAAAATTTTGAATATTGCTTGAATAAGATCAGAAGCCTCAAGTACTTCTGAATTATTCATATGGTAAATTTGAAAGTTGATGGAAGTGAAATACTTTTCTATCATTTGTACATACATATTTGCCGTATGGAAATTCTGAATGTTGCCATGGAACATGGTAAAGGGTTGACCCCACACAATGAAATCACTACTGGGGTTGACAAATAACCTAATAAAAATTTAAGGTAAAAGGAAATTTTCAGGTTTAGTTCTATTAATTTTTAGTACATTTTACCGGTGAGATATGTACTGAAAAGAATCGAGGCGATAATTAGCAATCTCAATTAATAATGTCTTAAATTTAGATACAGTAACAACTCGCCAAGACCAGCTTCCGTTAGTCCAATTCAATATATTGCGGGTTTTTATTAAAAAAGGGAAATTTTAAACGATTATGCGGGTTTGGGAACCAATATCTCTTTTTCTAGTCATTTTGCTACCTCAAATAGTCCGCGGTAAATGATGCGGATTTATTACCTGTAATATGCAAGGTTATGGTAACTCTTTACGGTCAATGCAAAAAGTTGCTTATGTACCTGAATTAAACCCAATTAGGTAGGTAATCTTTTTAAATTTAAGAGTTGTTATAAATAAGTGTAAAATGGAAACGGAATTGCATCAACTATAGACTTTAATATAAAACACATTTGAAAGTTTAAAGTTTCAAAGTTGAATGGGAAGCAAACAAAATTATTTATCTGTCTCAGACAAAGATTATTACTTGTCTTACGTATGCAATTTCAGTTAATTAATGGCAGACCAGCCGACCTAATATAAAAATATGAAATATCTTGGTACGGATACGAAACTTGCACTGATGGCTAAACGGCACTGCATCGAACGAGGATTAATCCTTTAGTACATACAAATTACGTCGAACATCACTACGAGCCAGAATGAAATATTTTTGATCGCTTTCGACTTAAAATATGAATCTGTTTAAAATCATTAAAATTGTGTACAGAATTAGATATTAAATCGCTTAAATCGTGTTACATTACTTGTGTGGTGGAACACAAATATTGTTTTTGGAAATGATACAATCTTAGTTTTCAATCGAAATACTTTCATAATAATAATTAAATAGCATCAGTATAATTCATCGGTGAATTACCAAGTGTTTCTAAACCACCTTACGCCTAAGAAATGAGCAAACAATTTCATAAAATAAGAAAAAGCCAAGTTCTATTAACATTCAATTTCAGATTATGCACTAGTAATCATTAACAACATTCGGCTCAATATTACACTGAAACCAAAATGTGCAACATTAAATGGAATACATATTCAACTTGCCAAACATTTTTTAATGATTTCAAACCTCATTAAAAATTACTACTAATCATAATCATTTAATACATAGAGAACCTCGATTTGGTTGCAATTTTTTTTTAAATTTAATATTCAGAATTTTAATCCAATTCATTTAAAAGTTACAAAAAAAAAAAAAATTCAAATGTTAAACCATAAAATTTAATCTGCAATTTAAAACCAACAAAGAACAAAACAAACCGACAGAAAATACTGTTTAAAAAAAATGAAAATTTGCAAGCCAAAACAATAAAATAATAAACAGAAAACTTAAAAAAAAAAAAAAAAGAAAATAAAGCTCGAGTGATAAAAAAAGAAAATTCACATTCACACACACACAAACAAAATCAACAATCTCCTCTTGTATTATTACGTTTTAATGTTTTTCTTGCAGCTCGAGATTTTTTTTTTGGCGTACATGTACGGGTTGGTGTTGATATTACTGCTGCTGCTGCTGCTGCATATCTCAGCTTGCCACTAATATCTTCCAATTACATTTCCTGTCGCCATTACAATATTATTTTTAGTTCTTTAAACACCAAACAACTAAAAATAAACTTTAATATATAAAGGGTGTCGCAATACGAGAGCAACCAAGGTTAAAATCATTAAATTATTTGCATTGTGCTTTGTAAATAGGCGCTATCACGCAAAGCTTCTTTATCGAAATTGTGAATTCAACTTTTACTATGTCACCCTTTAAACAACAAAAAACGAGTTTGGTGCTTAGTTGGTGGTAATCAAGAACGGGCTAAATTACCAAATTAAATGTTTGAATGTGATTTTCCTTTTTGGTTTCTTTAGTACTGTTATTGTTTTCTTCGTTTCTTTTTTGTAAATAAAGTTGTTGCCTGTTCTGTTTTTTTTCGATCTTCATTGAGTTCAACGTTGTCGACGCCTTTTTATCTATTCAACTTCTGCTACTTCAATTATATGATTTTCTTTTTATTCGATATACATATGTGTATGTACATATTCTACCCTATCATTGGTATATTTTAATAAAAAGTAGCTACAAACAAAAAATAAGAATACTATTTTGAACCAAAGGAATAGAAAAAAAAAACTGTTGTATAAACCAGATCTCAGAAGAATAAGACCTTATCAACTATAATGTGTGGAGTTTCGAAGTAAGTAAGAGTGTCTATGAGCTTTTTCGAAAAAAAAAAAAAAAAAAATCCAACTATTGAAGAACATTTTTTGTATGTAAAGGAAATTTTATCGTTCTCGAATATGCAAATGCATTCTAGAGATTTGTGTATTTGTATGTGTTGAATAATAAGTATAAAAACAACAAAAACAAATTTACATATTTCTTGGTGTACGTTGAATTTTAGTTCTCAATAAACGTTTGGTTTTATGTTGGTCAGAATTTATATAATGGAATGTATTGTGTGCTTGTGATATCTATTTATAGGTCACCGAATAATATTTGTAGGGAAGCTGACCACTTGTTTGGTTCAAATTATATTTTAACAAAGCATTTTATATTCAACAAAAATTTGTTTACCTAATTCAGGCTTTGACCGAAAAAGTTTTTCTGTTTTAGTTCTTGATTTGATAAATTCAAGCTTACGAAACTGAATTTATTAAATTAAAGTTGGTTGTTATTTCCATAGTCCAAAAATAGACGATCTTACTAGGAGGTTTAGCTAATGTATTACAACAATTTCTTAACACGATAGTGAGGAAACCATTTAAAGGTTAATTTCCAAATTTTTAATAAAACACATAAATTATTTGATAAGTATCTAAATTTTTATTTCAAATGATAGTTCAAAGGTTTTGGTTTAGTAAAAGAAAATTATGTCTTGTATGTGACCTGCTGCTCCTGTACGGCAAGCTAACATATTTTCATTGCTGATAGCTGTCTTCCATTCACGGTAGTGAAGCACTCACCAATACTTGTAGCTACTCACAACTCACTAGTTACGCATAAAATTTGCATTAGGTGGATTTTAGTTGCGAAAATTCCAATAAATTCCTTTTAGAATTTAAATGTCAAATTTAATACAAAATTGTTTTGTTGTTTATGTTACATTTTTAAGAAAAATGGATTTAAATATCAATGCTTTGCCGTCATTACATGTCCAAATTTTTCTCATATTTTCAATCTAATTTTATTTATCCCCTTTACTATAATATACAACTCTAAAAGCCAAAAAAAAAAAACAACTAAACAAATGGCTACGTTTCACTTGTTTTTCCCAATTTCTTGTTCCTTTGGGTACGTACTAACAAGTACTTCCAAGTAGCGATTTTTTTCCTACGGAAGATGGCTAATGACATTCTGGCATAACTGCAGCACAACTTCTACAATTAATAATATTCTACTTTAGGTCATTAATAGTTTATGGATCGTTGGCATAGACTTTTGCCTTCAAATAGCCCCATAGGAACAAATCTAGGGGTGTTAGATCGCAAGATCTAGGCGGACAATTATTGTTCCCTCTTCGAGAAATTTTTCGGTTATCCACGCGTTCGTGCAAAAGTTCAATTATTTATATTTGTAGTATGACATGTGGCACAGCACAGCTAAAACCACATATTCTAGATATACATACCTTCCAATTCGCCAAACAAAAAACTCGAAATCATATACCGATATCGGAGTCCATTTACAGTAACAGCAATCCCAGCTTCGTTTTCAAAAAAAAAAATACGGTCTGATTACTCCATCAGCCCAGAAACCACACTAGACAATCACTGTCTGTGGATGCATCGGTTTTTTCAATATATTTCGTAGATTTTCTTCATACCATATTCGACAATTTTGTTTGGTAATAAATACACACATGGTGGAATGTGCTACGAACGATGACGAATTGATGTTTCGGACTCTCATTAACACTTCAAACTAGCACTTCAGCAGTAATACTTTCTTCTGAACGAACAGCTACAATTTTTGCAACAATTTTTCTAATGGCCACAGTTGATGAACAATTTTCTGCTTCATATTCTGTATGAGATTTTCTTACAACTTCTGTATAATTTTAACCAAACTTAAAATAATTTTTAATAATAAATACTCGTTGTTCAATCGTGTATCTCTAATAACCGCAATGTAGTCAGTCATCTGTCCAATAACATTTATGGCACTCTAGTACAAAAAATATAAATAACGGTCAATTTAAAAATTAACCTCAAATCGGAGCACCTTTTAGGCTCAGATAAACTCAGAACCAACAACACAATGATCGCAGGAACAATTTGAAGATTTAATAGGTATCTATTATGTAGAGTAGGGCGACTCAAACTCGAATGGAACTCGAATTAAACTATCAGTAAGTTGAGGCTTAGGGTTACGAGAAAAAAAAATATTTTGGCAATCAAATCATAAATTAAAACCTGACATCTCTTTAAAGAGTTGAATTCAGGGTATTCATTTTAATTGATTGTAAGAAAGTTAGGGTAGAGGAACAAGATACTGCCGCGGATGTAAACTTGTAACGATAGGGCAAATTTTATCATTTATGTAAATAAATTTTCAAATTTAACTTTTGTTCAGTTTCTTTGAGCGAACATTTTCCGTTGAATTCTACATGGTTTTGGGCATAGTGGGCAAATTAGCTTACCCTATTCACGTAACTTTACGTAGCTGTATTTTAAAATTATTATAATTATTTCCGGATTGCTTAGAATTTTATCACGTACACTAAACTTCTTAATATTTAATAAATAAACTAATACATTATTGGCCATATTTTTATTACATCGGAGAGATCAGAGAGCTAATTTATCTGAAATTATCCATAAATTTAAATTGGCTAGCTACTATTTTGTAACAGACTATGACCAAAAAAATTGATTACTCTTCGCCTGTCGTAAACTTGGAATTCTGCACCAGTAGGAGGACTTTTGAACATCCTCCCAGCGTTTTACCGCTGCTCTAAGGTGTCCCTTAGTGACGCCGCAGAAGGGTTCTGGTCCAATAAATGGAGAGGCAGAATCCTTACGGGCGAGGCCATCAGCTGCCTCGTTTCCTTCGATTCCAGTATGACCTGGCACCCATATAAGTGTTACCTTATTTGAGCCTGCCAGATGTTTAATAACCTTCAGACAATTCCATACCAGTCTTGACTCAACGGTACAAGACCTAAGAGCCTTTAAGGCCGATTGGCTGTCTGATACAATATAAATCTTTGCATCGTTTAGGCCTTTTGCTATGCCTATCCTAGCGCAAAGTTCCATAGCATGTACTTCTGCTTGAAAAACAGTAACATTGGTACCCAAGGACTTAGAGAGGGTAGTGCCACCCCGTGTATTCCTACCCCCGCCCCATCTTCTATTTTTGATCCATCTGTAAACCATACCATGGACCCTCGCTTAAAGGATGGTCCACCTGCACTCCACACATCCCGGTCAGGTAACTTAACACAGAATGGTTTGTGGAAGTCCAGTTAAGCTGGCAAACAGTCGGAAGGCATTCCTATGGTAGGGTCTGTCTGAAATTCCTTAAGGATTTCCAGATGACCCACCATATTGCCTGGTTTGATATTTCCTTCCGCCTGCATTTTCAAGGCCCTAATTGCAGCATCCTTTTTAATATGCAGGTGTAACGGTGTCAGTCCTAGAAGTGTATCCACCGCCGCGGTTGGACATGATTTCATTGAGCCCGTAACACCGATGCAGGCTACACGCTGAACCTTATTCAATAAGGTTTGTGATGCCTTCTGCTCAGTTTTAGGCCACCATACAACCGATGCGTAGGTGACCATAAGCCTAATGATTGTAAGAATTGACCAGTAGATCATTTTTGGTTGTAGTCCCCAAGTACGCCCATAGAGTCTTTGACAGGCCCAGAAAGCCTTGGTGGCTCTATTTTGAACTTTCAACAAATGTTGGTTCCGGTTCAGTTTTTGATCTAGGATAACCCCTAGATATTTAACCTCGCTGGAAAAAGGCACAGTAGCACCGTTTAATGAGGGACTTACAGCAAGCGCTTACAGCAAGCTTTTTCCTCCTCGTAAAAGGAACAATGACAGTTTTGTTTGGATTGACACTGTGTCCTTCCTGGTAACACCACTGTCATATTATATTGAGTGCATTTTGCATGCGATCAGAAATGACCTCATCAAACTTGCCTCTGATTATGATAGCCACATCATCCGCATAGCCCTGGACATCAAACCCATGGCTACTCAGAAGGACCAGTAGTCCGTCAATAACCAATGACCACAAAAGAGGAGATAGTACGCCTCCTTGGGGACAGCCCTTTACGGCCTTGATGGTTACTGACTCGCCACCTAGTCTGGCAGTAATCTCACGATGTTCCAGCATGGAACGGATCCACCTAATTGTAGAACGCGGAACCCTTTTTCCCATTACTGCCCTCTCTATAGATCCATAGGAGGTATTATCAAACGCCCCCTCAATGTCCAAAAAGGCACAAAGGGCAATTTATTTATATGTCACTGCTTTTTCAATCCTCGTGACTAGACCGCTAAGGGCCATCACCCTCGCCATCACCCATTTACCAGTTTGATACGCAAACTGGTCTCGATGCAGCGGATCCTTTCCAAGGACCTCACTGATAGTCCAGGATTTTTTCCATCGTCTTCAATAGAAGCGATGTGAGGCTAATTGGCCGATATGCCCTGGCCTGTATGTCAGGACGACTCCCCCCTCCCCTCCTTTGGTATAAGGACCACATTTACTTTCCTCCACAGTTTCGGAATATAGTTAAAAGCATAACTTTCCCGAAACATCTGGATTAAGCTGGGGAGTATTTTCTATTTCCTCAATACCTTTTTGAAGTAAAGCTGGAAAGATACCATCCCTCCAGCGGATTTGAAAGGTCTGAAAGACCCAATAGCCCATCGCACCTTGCTGGGTGTGAAAATTTTCTGAGAGAGACTCCAGATCCTACTGCGAGGCGCATAGGCCACCTCACTTGAGGGATCATGCGGGTCCTCTTGGGCTCCTACCACTACTGAATCCAGAAAGTGGGTCTCTAGCAGTACCTCTAAGGCTTCCTTCCGGTTTTCAGTGAACCTCCCATCTTGCTTCTGGAGAAGTCCTAAACCATTTTAATGGTCCCTGGAAAGGACTTTCTGGAGACGAGCTGCAGAGGGCAATTCATTGATTCCCTCACAGAAATTCCTCCAGGTAGCCCTCTTGGATCTTCTTAGTTCGAGATTATATTCCGTCAAGGCCATCTTATACTCGCCCCATTCACCGGTGCGTTTAGCCTTGTTGAATAATCTTTTAAATTTTTCCCTCAGTTTACCCAGCGTCCCGTTCCACCAAGGGACCATCTTTGTGGACTCTCTTCGCTTAACCGGGCAGCTGTTCTCGTAAGCCAAGTGTATAGAATCATGCACCTGGTTTGAACAGATCTCCAAACCCTCTGGAGACTCTATGTTCCCCACAACCGAGGGCATTTCAGATTCGAGTGAGACTCTATAAGAGTCGGTCAGTTTTGGAATTCTGATTTCCTGCCGCTGGATGGTCTCAGCCGCCAAATCGAATCTGATGTGCAAGTGATCTGATAATGAGGCCTCTTCAGACACATGCCAGTTTTTGACCAAGTTGCTGAAATGCGAACTAGCAAGTGTCAAATCTAGGACCTCTTGCCTAACCGCATTTATAAAAGTAGGTTTCCTTCCGAGGACGTCCGAAGACGCCTTTGCATGATGCAGGTTTATTCGCAGGCAGGCGATGTATGCCTTCATTTTTTCAAAGGCCCCTTCTGAAGGCCCTGCTCAGCCTCCTTTTCAGCACCGCCACCACCCGCATGCTTTTTTGTTCGTCCGATGGCTGACCAGGGTCCTCCATCGCCATTCTGCTGGCCCCCGCTGCCTGAGAGCCTCCAGGCCACACCAGTGACTTGCGCGGGCGGAGCCCTTGTGAGGCCTTCCCCCGTGGAATCTCTAACGCCTTCCTCTCTTTTTCCCGCCTTCTCTTCACCTGTCTCCTCGAGAGGGCGGCCACCCCGGTGGTCTTAGCTACAGGTGCCGCTACCGTTGGTTTCACAGGCTTGCCCACTTGGGTCCCGCCGAAAGAAGCCGGTTTAGCACCACCCTGACCACCCTTGGGATTCAATTGGACAGTCCCAAACTTATAGTTGGACTTAATGCCAACCCGCTTGAGCTTCTCAACTGAAGAGTGGTCCATAGAGAAGGTGCAAAAGGCCGAAGAGCCTTTCGCCTCTCTCCTGATCACTCTCCAGTTGATCGCCTGCATGCCCTCGTTTTGGCTTTTGATAAAACCAAAAAGCTTCTCCGTGGGAAATTCAGTACTATTTGGGAAGGTGGCGAACACAATCCTGGATCGAGGCAGGTTTTCCGCCTCGGCCACGATCAGCTGTGCAACCTCCCATGGCTTGATAGTTTCTATGGCCTCTCTGAGCCACTGAACAGTGGCCCGATCAGCACAGGTTAGTACCAGCCAACCAGGCCGAAGCTGACTGCCAAGGAACTTAGGTTTAAGCTCCTTGGCCTCTTGTTCTAGCACCTTATCTAGGATGTCCTCCAGGACAGCCTGAAGCTGCTCTCCAGTAAGGACAACCTCAGGAAAACGAGAGGGCAAGATCTCAACGATCTTTGATTCCGCAGCCTGCCTGAAGGTAAGTCCAGACCAGACCGCAGAACCCGAGACCGTTGGGACAGATTCTTCTCCCCTGGCCTTTTTTTGTGCTAGTGGAGTACCTTCATCCGAGCGGATTCTCTTTGACAGTGGGGCCTTTGCGGGAGCACAAGACTGCCTTTGTGGCCGCATCGCCAGAAGCCTTATCTCGCTTCCGGGCGGTTTGCCCTTAGCAAGAAGCCTCTTATACCGCTTCTTCGCGGCCCGACACATTTTCACGCGAGAGTCAGGAAGGTTTGTCAGTGGTGCTGACAATACCTTTCGGGTCCTCCCCGACGCCTTTGCTCCCCCCTGAGGTGTCCATGTCGGAGTTGAGAACTAATTTCTCGAACCCCGAACGGAGCTCCCCATCCGATGAACCACTCATCGAGAGTCCCACAGCGGAAAGAGGGCCGAGGTCCTCGAAAACAACCGCGGAAGTATCGCTGCTGCGTGACGCTTTAGGAGCGTCACCATCCTTATTATTATTTACTTGTCTTAACATTTTGTTCTAACGAGTTGCGGGGAAAAGAAAGTCGCCTGTGGGGCACCCAGCTTTACTACAGGAAGGCTAAATAAAACTGGAGGGCGCCTGGTATCCAGAGTCCGCATACTTTGGACTGATTAACCTATCAGCCATTCAGCCATCTTTATATGCTGTTCCACCTAAGATTAGGGTTTTTTATCAAGGATTTCTCCTTTAGCGCCGTACTTTAGCCTGTGCCAAATGGTCAGAAGTACCAAACGGCCGCAGTTACCGGTGATTGCCACGAGGAGGCAGTACGTACACTTGCAAATTGTGACCAGGTTACCCCTTCCACAATTGTACCCATCACGCCAGCTGCCTAAAATATGACCAGAACAACTCGCGTAATGTGCACCCTACCGAAAGGTACGGAGCTGGTAGATTACTCTACTCAACTTTGGTCCCCCTCCAGTAGACGCCAGATCACCTATAAGAATTATAAAATGTCGATAATTTTTATTGTCTTTAAATTAAACAACAAAAGCGACTCTCAACAATCGCGGAGAAAATAAAGTTACTTAAGCTGCGGTATCAATCAAAATCGCCTCTGTCAGAAATAATGGTAATAGCAACAAATGACAAGTACCCCACTTTTAGGTCTTCTTGAACTCATACAAAAAATTGTCGAAGCTCTAACCCTGGAGAATGTACTTGTTTACTAAACGTATATGGTACACCTAATTTCGTCTGTCACTGGTACTTAAACAAAAGCACGATTTTTGACAAACATTTCAGTCTTACTGCACGATATCTAGGGAGAGAAATTGAACATATGGCTACTCTTCTTGACCTTACCCCTTCTTTTTTTTAGGCAATTACGAATGGATTGATGCGATATCGGGCGGTTTAGTAGCGTGCGGAATTCAGTTTGAATCGATTTGGCCGTACTATTCATGTCTCTCAGAGAAGCCAAAACTATGCGTCGGTCTTCATTTGACGTTGTGATGCTTTTCGTTAAACAAACGTTACGTATCGAACAATATGATACTCCCATTAATCTCGCTACAAAACGCAAACATTTTCCCTCTTGGATCAGTGTCGTCACTCTTGTCACCTCCTTTCCGTGAATGCGTAATTAAAACGTAAACAAAAAATGAAAAGGAAACGATAAAAAAATATTAAGAATTTTTTGTTGCGTTACATGGGTTTAGCTTAGTTTTCTCTTGACCGATCACTTCCTGAAATATTTCCCTTTAAACTTGTAAGACCATGTAAGTAAATCACATATAATAAATTCGTAAATTTTAAATTAGGACAATGAATGAAACTAACCAAAACTGATCTTGTAACGTTTATGGTGATATACCGGCGATACAACTCCGTTCTGTTCTAATTCTAAAACCTTGATGAGGCTCTTAGCTATACATCTAATTTAAAACGGTAATAGCTGTATGATTACTCTTAACTGGATCGGGACATTCTACGAGGCCCTTGTTAATTTTGTTTGTGCAATTATTACTCATTACAATACTTATTAATTCTGGGCAAGTCCCAATGATTCTTAGAGAACTGAATTTTCCTTCAATAAATTCTGTGCGCCCAAATGACTATTACTGTAAAAAATCTGAACAATACGATGTTTTTATAGAGACGTCTACGGTTTATAGAAAGAATATTAAAACCTGAACTGTTATTTGGCCTAATAAACGATATTACTAAGGGCATAGGGCCATGTAACAATAGAGTTGTCTTTAAGGAACAATTTCTCGACCGATCAAGAAAATGTAACTATTATTACTAAGCAAGAATGTATTAGTTAAAGAAATACTTCGTTCTGTTGCTCCTCCTTAGTTTGACATCAAATTCGTTTCCGAATAGGTTAGTGAATACAGCGTTGGCCCAGCCAACATCCATCAAAAAGGAAATTGTCTCATTTTGGTGCCCATCCAGGTAATTCACAGTGTAAATAGATTCCTATAGGATCAATTACAATTATCCCCCAAAATATGTATAAGTTGATTTATTTTTAAGTGTCCAAATATTAATTTCTAACTCTTTAAAATAAAATACTCATATACATATAAAAAATAATAGAGAGAAAACTCCCAACATATTCCAACCTCCAATAAATATATAACAAATTAATTTTAATTAGCATAAATCTTAAATATTAAAAATAATTAAAGGATTTAATTTTAATTCTATGCTTTTGTATTATTATCCTAATTAAAATTATCCTCGACAGTTAAAAAAAACAAAATCAAATTATAAAATAAAATAATTATATTATTTTATTATAATTTCGCAGATCCTCAAATCCACAGTTTTCTCGTTTTTAATTTTTTATTTTGCGTTGTTTGATAACTAAGCACACAAAATAAAAATTTAAAATATAACCGAAGGAGAAAAAAAAAATTATTCAGCGGTTTTCCTATGAAAACATTTTTTTATTAAATTTCATTTAATTATACATTTTTTAACTCGAAGAAAAATCAAAAACTTTTTTTTTTGAACTTAAAAATTTTTTATTGTTATTATTAATAAATATTTGTAATTTTTTCGAAAGCATTCTCACAGCAAACATACAACACACAACAAAAAAAAAATTTAAAATAAATTTATTGATGTTATTGTCATGAAAATAAAATTCGAGTACCATACATAATATAAATAAAACATAAAATATAATATCTGAATAATTATAAATTTATTAACATGAAAATACAATTATTGCAGAGATTAAATTTACATGAAAATATTTTTGTTCTGTGTGATATGTATCGGAATTCGTATGAATGTTTAATGCCATTTTTTTTTTTTTTATTGATAGAATACATTTTAAAATTGGTTTTGGTACACTTTAATGTTGGCGTTTTCCAAAATTAAATGAGAGATGGATTTGCATTATGGATGATTAAATTTTAATTTTAGCATCCATCAATTATATTTGTCAAACAATGAAATTAGCTCTAATTTTCTTCACAAATGAATAATCTAAATTTTGACATAATATATTGTAGAAATTAATTAGAATTTAGAAAATACATTATTCACTTTGCCAATAAAAAGTATAATAATATATTAAATGTATGTATGTATATAGCTCACACATAAGTATACATATACGGTACATAATTCATTTAATTTTCCGTTTTCAACTTTTCTTGTTTTTCAATTCAACATTTTTTTTTTTTTTGGTTTTTTTGTTTTTTAGGGAAATGTACAGAAAAAATAAATTCTCCAAAAAAGGAACAGGAATTGAAAATGATAACAAATTCCGAATAGATAAAAATGAAAATTTATGTGAAAATTTGTTGAAAACGAATGACATTGATTAAAAATCTATTTAAAGATTTTCTCATCTTCTTTATTTGGTGGAAAAAAAATGTGTGCGGGGAAAATGGTAAACGGTTAAAGGAAAAAAAAAAAAAACACGGTGTTAGATAATCCTCACGATTTACTTTTTGTTGGCAGCAAAAAATCGATTGTCATCAATTTAAATTTGTAATTAAAGAGATAAGTGATTAATCGTGCGCGCGTTTATAGTTGAGAATTATTTAGAAATTGTATTAAAGACACCCGAGTTTCTTAATAATAAATAGAATTAATCCTTCTTGTAATTTTTCAAAACTTCTAGTTAAAGTGAGATTAACTTGAGAAAAAGAAATTGCTAGCTATAATCTTGTTGGGAATAACTATATGTATGGGTTTAATTTATAAGTAGTGAATCGGTCGACTTTATGTTCAATGAGGCACTAAAAAATACAAAGGTAATCAACACGCGAAAGTTTATTATTTCGACTGAGAAAATACATTAAACATCATATCTTCCAAATTGATTTAGCAACGCTTAACTTAGCATTTTTTGTGAGGTTCTTGTTACGTCCCCATAAGCAAGAAGCAGTTCTCTGCACTATGCAAGCTAATTACTTTGTACATTCAATTTTTTAATAGAACAAAATTTTATTTTAACAAATTTAAATAATGAATTCTGCTGAAACGCAATTTACTAAAATGTTTTATGAACTTGGGAAAAATTATTATCAAATATTTCGCAAGTCTGAAATGTCCGGAATAAAGTTATAAAGAAACAATTTTCTCTAGAAATTCTTTCTTTGTAAAAAGAAATTATTGAGAGAAGAAATCGTTTCGGTGGCTGTTAGGTATTTTTAATGAATGAAAGGTCCAACAATTTCTTCTCGATTCCTGATGGTAATGAGTAACTACTCATAATCTGGTGCTGTACAAGTACAATTTTCTTTAGGCTAAGCCAGATATTGTGGTTTTGACGAAAATTCGAAAATCAAAGCTTCCTTTGAGTTATACAATATGTATATGCAAACCTGATAAAAAATTATTAAATTTTTTTTCCTAGAAAAATACCTGATAGCGATTGAAAACAACTTCTTGTTTCCTTCTTTAGAAGCGTCCTTGACTGTATTTCACTTCTTTAGCACGTTGAAAAGTATTTGCGTTTTTTGGATCTTGAATTTTTAAGTCTTAACTATTTCATTGCATCATAACCATCAAAATTGGACAATATTATACGTAATTTCACAATGTGGGACTGAGATAATAGAAACGTAAAATTGAAATCGACAAGTCAATAGCCGATTTTCCTATACAATAATTGGTTCATAACTATGTTGTCGCCAAGAAATCATAAAAAATTATTTACGAGTAATCAGCTCTGTAGCATTGAAGTTTACAAGTAATTTTCCAAAAATTTTATGACTATGCAACTTGATCAGTAATCATTTTAAAATATTTACAGATATTATTATCATGGGGGCCATTACTGCATTTCATGTAATATATTTAATGTTATTTTTAAAAAATGTGTATGAAACTACCTTGTCCGATCAAAAGATAAGATAAAATATGTATACAAGGCAGGGCAGCCATTAAACTGGTTGCCTACTCGTATAACAAATAACTAACGCATGTCCCTGTCAAGATCTTCACACATACCTTCAAACAATGCAGCAACTTGAGCGTATGCATAATACTGCTACTGAATTCGATTATCGCTTAATGTAAACATAATTCGTGGCCAAGCTTACTAGGAAATCGAGAAAATATTTACTAAATGATATCCGCCACTATAACTGAATTTTTATGAAAGACATCAAGAAAAAACTAAATCCAATAATAAATATTGGTATGCCACTCTGTTCAATTTAAAATAAGCTAAATCAGCTAAACTCTTTTTTATCAAAGCAATACACCTATTACTACTACCGATTCGCAAACGACGCCCTTCATATGCGAAATAATCATTATTCTTGCATCGTAAATGGATTGTTGAGATAAAAAGGTGAATTCTGATCAACATTTAAGAAGTTACTTTTATTTTTATTTTATTTACTAACCAGTCATTCGCGAACCAACTAACACTTGTAAAATACAAAATTATAATATACAGTTAAAGTCGGTGGTGCGGTCATCCATCATCTTGTCCAAATGAGATGAAATCGATTGCTCAACCAAAATAATATTTCGATTTTACATGAACTTCAATCAGTACTTAATAAAAGCATTCCAAATCGATACTATGTACCTCGGTACATAGGTGTACCACTAAAACATTTTTTATATTTTTTCAAAAACCCGGAGCGGATTTTTTGGTAGCTACACTTTCTCTGAAAACTTCACATTGGTAAATTTCACAACGTTGGTGAAAATTTTAAAGAAAACGATATTTAGGTATAATAACCGGTAATAATCTAAATTAAATGAAAAATGATCAGATTTGAAACTTCGGGGTGTAAAAGAATTGACGGTGTGGATATTCTAGGGGGAAAAAGGCGCTTGTATCTGTTTGGCTGCAAATTCAGAGTATATGTACATTAGAAATAATTGCTAGTCTGAAATTTAGAAGTGTGGAGAGTCCAGTTTGCTCCGCGGATGTTGTTGGTTCGACGTTGCGGCTTTGGTTTACCAGATTAGGAAAATTGTTTTTTGACCAATCCAAATTATTAAAAGATGATTTATAATGATTTTTAGACAGACCATAGCACGGCTCCATGGCAAAGTGGTTTCCTTAATTGTGTATTCTTATCCTTCAATAAGGGAGAGGCTGCATATTTCGATTTCATATGACAATTGCTCGTGGTGTGCCCATACAGAAAACAGTTTATATATTTTGTCAGACGTTCGGGTCTTTTATGAAGTATTTCCCGAGTATGTAGATGCGATATTACTGATTCTGCGAATATTTTTTTTTAAATGGTTGAAAGTAACGGAATTCGGAAATGAAGGAAAATAGATAGCACACGATCATTATATCTACTGTTTTTAGGTAACACTAGTAATTGATTGCCGAATAGGTAAGCCGAAGAGAATGTATCTAGCAGTCTTGTTTGAATCGGAAACCGGCACTTTATGTTCAATGGATGTCAATTTCCTTTGAAATTTCAAAATTTTCAACGATTTAAATAAATATGAGAATCCAGTTTCGTTATAATCGGAGGTAATTTTGAGTTTATTTTTATTACTATTTATCGTGGCTTTATTTTTAATTTGATTTGGATTGTTAGCTGACCCATGCAATAAACCATCAAATTTATTGCCTGTTGCATGATAACGGATACGATCCAATCCCGTTATTCGATTTTTGATTCGTACCCATAGCCGATTTACGTTTCTTGTCTAGATGCGCAAATTTTGGATCTCAATGAAATAATTCACTACATGATTGTCTTTTAAGCATAAATTAAATACCACAGAATCTACAAAATTTAAGGAAATTATAAAATTTTAAAATTTTTGGAATTTGTAATTTTTTTAAAATTTGTAGAATTTAAAAAATTTATAGAATTGTAAGATTTATAAAATTTATAGAATTTATCGACTTTATAGAATCTATAGACTTTATATGATTTATAGAATTGATCGAATTTATTAAATTTATTGAATTTTTAGACGATGTAAAAATAAAAAATCAGTAAAATTTTTAAAATTGATAAAATTTAAAAAAATTAAAAACATAGTAGAATATTTAGCATTTATAAATTTTGTTTTAATTAATAAAATTTTTTATAGAATTTACATAAGTTATGGAATATATAAAATTTGCAATTATATAGAATTTATAAAATTCATAGAATTCATTGAAGTTATAAAAATTATTAAATCTGTCGGATTTACAGAGATTATAAGATGTATAGAAAGGTGTTCTAAAGAACTTATTGAATTGTTAACATTTATAGAGTTCACAGAATTTATGGAATTTATTAAGTAAATAAAATTATTAAAATTTACAGAAATCAAGGGATTTAGATAATTTAACGAATTTACAAAAATTATAAAATTTTTTTGGAAAAGTGAAATTTCTGGCTAATTTACTGTATAATCTAAAAAATTAATAGGATTTGTAGAACTGTCAGAATTGATAAAATTTAATGAGTGACGAATACATTATTTAGTGTATTCCAAATCTAAATTATACTATTAGGGAGAAAGAAGGTGATAGTCATTATGGAGTAGGTAATTATTTAAATTTTGATTTTAAGCGAATTTTCTGGAATCGTAATTAAGTAAGTTTATAATTTCGAAAATTTTAGTCATTTCAATTGTTAGATATCAGGAATATTAAATTACATAATTTTAGAATTTAACAAAAAATAAAAAAATTAGGAATGGTAGTATTACGTATATAAAATTTTGGAATTCAGAAAATTCAAGTATCTGATAGAAGTAATTAATTTTGAAATTCTGTTTTGTGCTATTTTCATGCTTAATTTATTTAATTTTAATTGACTATGCATTTCTTTAAACTGTTATAATTTCAGGCAGATTACTAATTTGTTTCAGTGTTTTGACAGCAATTCATACGTATCAAAAATTTTTATTTAGTATTTTAATCTCTTAATATAGCGTTCCTAATTATAAAATTATTTAAAATTTTAAATTAGTTTTCTAACTGAGAAGTTAATTTACGGATTAATTTTTAATTTCAATTATTAATTCATAATTTGTTTTAGAGATTTAAATTTAAAAAAAGTTAGGTTTTGTTTATGTTGTTTTTGATTTTCAGAAATATCACATGATATTAAATTTAAATAGAAATTAATTGTGTTTCTTAGATGCAAGTTTAAGAAGTGTTTATACTCGTAGTTGTTATTGAAGTTGTTTTCAACAAAAAGTCATTAGGATAGTAGTAAGTAGTTATAACGATATTGATTTGAAGCAGCGGAGACAAGAATAGGGGAAATTAACAAATGTATTGTACGTAACTTGAGTATGTAATAATTTGAATTTATGCTCTGATTTAAATTCCTAATGTTAGACTTAAAAAAAAGCTGGTTCAATTGTAGTTTTAAGAAATAATTAAAAGATTCGAATTTTGTTGTCATTGTATTGTCTTAAACTGCTAACTAACCTAGACCAACCTTGGGGTTTGTTGTGTGTAAATGAGTATGTATACGATATGGTTCGCCCCTCAAATATGGAATATCTTATTTAATGCCTGGTTGATCATTCAAATCAATCAAATAATGTCTCAAAGAGATTTTTCTCGGCGATTCCCTTATCCGATCACGGTTAAAAATAGAAGTTGCATACATTTATTTTATGTAATGCCTAAATCCGAAATTTACGCACAGACGTACTTACGCTCAAACATAACTATCTAGACAGAGATTTTTCAAAAATGGCTTAAATTGAGATTACATTTTTTTTAAAAATGTAATTAATTTTAAGTTTGTAATTAAAAAATGACTTTAGAAAATTTTTATGTTAAGATATAAGCCTTGTTTGTTCGTAGGTATATACAGGAAGAATTTTTAGGGGCTCAAGAAAGTTGTTGCGAAGGTGCTCGACATTTGTGTTTATTCTTAAATCAAGGCTCTATCGATTGCCATTTTTATTTTAATTAATTAATTAATAAATTAAAGGCGTATTAGTTTTGGCTAACACTACCCGAATTTAGACTCTTTTGGAGTTGGTTTAATTTTAGACTGTTGGTACAGGCTACAGAGTATAATTGAATTATGGTTTCAGTCCTGATTTTCCATTGCTTTTTATCTTATATTGTAGAATAATAATTTAAAAACTCATTGGTATCAGTTTTCTTGCCAAGCAACCCCCGCAATTTTATTTGTTAAAAATCTCAAGATGAAGTCCAGTGAGCCAGTGTGAATGGTACGATTAGTAATACGAACGAAATGGTAATCATATTGAATCCCTTTTTTAATTAGTACACTATTTAAAGATCCACCCACCCGATTAAAATTGCAATCTACTATGATTTTAATGTGTTTATCTTAATGACATTTAATTGTTACAACTACATCGATTTGAGTAAAAAAATGAAAAATCCACTAATATAATTCTTCATAAAGTATTGCGTTTCGGCAAAAAGAATAATTGTATATTTTAATTTTAATTAGCCGTCGTAAAGATAAGTAAGATAGGAAAGTAATCCGCTAAAAAGGCACAACAGGCTAATGGTACGATTAACCGGCAATCGATTTAAATGGTATTCGATTAAAAAGTTCAAAATAATTTTTAAATTTCCAGTAGTTAATGACGGCTACTATTATTCATTTATGTTTCCAATATAAACGGTCACTGTAGTGTGCTATAATCTGCTGCCTCTATATGGACGATCTAATCATTCTATTGAACTCATGTTCCATTAAAGAAATAGAACTTATTACAAATTATGTTTATATTGCAACAGATAGGTTATTGTGAAACCTAACGGATGAGAATAACACCAAAAAGACCAACTTTATGGTGACAAAAGGAAAGCTTATTACTATAGTTCTATTGAATGATGTTAAGTCAGATTATATCTATTGTCATTCAGGAGTCCCTCAGGGGTCCCATTTAGGCCCAATTATATTTCTTTTATTCGTGAATGATATTCCTAATATTTTTAAATTCTGTAAATGTTTATTATTTGCTGATGATTTGAAGATTTTCATGCATGTTCAATCTGTAAGTGATGCTGAGGTTTTGCAATCTGAAATTAATATATTGTCTAGTTGGTGCTCTAAGAATAAATTGTTCATCAATGTACAGAAGTGTAAGGTGATGTCGTTTTTCAGAACACTCAATCCAAATATTGTCAATTATTATTTTGATGGAGATCTATGTACTTTGTAGAGTAACTTCAACTGTTGATTTAGAAGTTCTGTTTGATCAAAAATTAACTTTTGCGTTACACATAGATAAAATAATATTAAAGGCCAATTCTATGTTAGGTTTTATTTTTAGAACGACAAAGGATTTTATGGATGCATTTTCGTGTGTTAGTCTATATACTTCTTTAGTAAGATCTCACCTTGAATATGATGTAGTGGTTTGGTATCCTCATCAGGATGTGCATATTGCAAGATTGGAATCTATTCAGAAACGTTTTACTATCTATATGGCCAGGAAGCTTGGTCATTTATCTGATCGTCATCTACCTATGTGGGAACAGGTGCGAAGTCTCCCATCGTATGTGATTCGGTGTGAGTGCCTTCACATTGATACGCTGGTTAAACGCCGCAAAATTGCATCTGCCTTGTTTGTTAGTGATTCCCTTAGTGGCCGCATTAAGTGTCCTGAACTCATTTCTGCTTGGAGCATTTATGTACCTACCAGAAGCTTGCGTCCAAGGGAATTTTTGTTTGTTGACTTTCATAGAACGAATTATGGTTCCAATGAGCCAACCAAGTCAATGGCTAGAATTTTTAATGAATTTTACCATTTATTTAATTTTGAGAGATCCAGAGTGTATTTTCGGAAGGCAATTAGAAATTGCAATTTTTAATCTCATTTTACGTTTTTAAAGTTTTCGTTTTTTCATGTTCCGTATTGTTAGTATTCCTTTTATTTCTTTTTAATCTATAATAATTCTTTTTTTACTATTCATTAAGTTTTTAACTGTAGAATAGATTTAAATAAATAAATAAATAAATAAATAAATACAAACTGGACGACGAAATAAATAAATTAAACTCATTTTTATTACATTAGAATAAGAAATAAGTGATAATACAACTTCCCTTAATCTCTTTTGAACTACCTAACGTTTAGCCGTGTTCCTTATCATATTCAGGCATTGGATTTAATCTTGGTAAAAAAATTCTATGATATTAGCTAAACCTCCTATTTTTAACACTGCAATGTGCGTTAAACATTTTCAACCAATCGTTCCAGTTTTGCAATGGTTCCTACCGCAAGCCTACGAAATTTAAGAATTATCCGTAATTAAAGGAACGTCCTTCTAAATGAGTACATGAGTACATTATGAAATTATCCACAATTGTTTCCAAGGAAATGAAAAACTTACTGATTGAAATATCGTGGAATAGTTTTTCCAATCCTAGAGCAATTAAGAAATCATGTTGCAAAGCATCCTCTTCCAAAAAATCATGATCAATGCATTTGGAATTTCTGATTAATTACGAACGAAGTGCTGAGATTTTCCTTGGTATAATTCGTGGAACGAATGTGTTCTCAAATAAAAATCATAAATTTCAATCTAAATATTTCCAATGCATATTATCGCCTGTCACTGTATTAGTCGATCGGAACTTGGATAAGTTGGCGGGTTATTAACATAAACCTCTTATTTACTGAAAAGAAGCTTGCTCAAGAACCTTCAACATAAAGTAAATGTGTTAAATTAAAGTATCAAAACTACTTTTTGAAAAACACATTTTTTTATAAGACTTTCTAAACACCATCCCCAGTCAATTATATATTTTTGACTTTGATAAGCAAACTGAAATTTATAAAACTTGGGATTGATTTAGTTTTGGGTTTAAAAAATTTGGTTGATTTGGTGCAGATGTGAAATTTTCACCGATTAGTATCGTGTAATTATTTTGTTTTGCTGTAAAGCTCGTAAATACTCTAATTTAATATTCTAAATATTTCTGTCCTTGTGGAGTGTCAAAAGACATTTTAGTAAATAAAAAAATAAAATGCTTATCGAGAAGGTGAAATTTAGCATTGATTTTGGGTAGGTGCGGCGTGTATTAGGTAAAACTATTTTAAATTAGAAAGTGTTTCTTCCTACATTTTATTTTAACCAATTTATCCAATTAGAACAAAATAAAAATAAAACACACATTAAACTATAAAGTAGTAACTATTTGTCTAGATCTAAATAAATCTCTTAAAATTATTAATTTCGTTAAAAATTTTCTCAAATCATTTGCTCCCATTTTTGCCATTAATCCAAACTAGTTTTATAAATCAAAACCCACCCACACATCACCAACATACACATTATACAGTATATCACATATAGTTGATAGTTTATTTTTCCTAACCCCAATTTTTAACCCTTCCAACATTTTTTGTTTTTAGTTTTATTCTAGATGAATGTTTTTCTGCAGATAGAAGATTGTTAGATTTTGGAAAAGAACAAAAAAATTAAAAATCTAAAATGAATGAAATGAGTTTACGTTATTTGTGTGTCTTAAACATAATACAACAAAATTTATAGGCGAAAATTATTGCCATTTGCATGCACCAAACATAAATTAATGATAACAAAAAAAAAAAAAAAAAACAACAAATATTTTTATGGTGTAAACAATTTACTGCTTATTATTCAAAATATACTCGTATACGAAGTAATATGAAACATAAAATTTATTTTATAATAAATAAATTTTATTATTGCTATTATATTATACAGTGGGTGCCAAAAGTGAGTAGACACTGATGAAACGATGAGTAGTTTTAATTCTATTTGTACAGTTTTGAAGTTTGAAGAACCTAAAGTCTAGTGAATTAAAAATAATTTACAAAGAACATAGAAAAGAAAGTAAAATGTCTCCAAATGTTGGTATTACACGTATTTAATATTTGGTTGACAAACCTTTCAATTTTATAAGGTCTTTTGAACAACCGAGCACCGAATTATCCAATGCTTTTGTGTCATTGGGTTAGATTTTAACTGAACTTTTCAATTGTTAATTCTAACGTGACATAAGTCACGAAAGCAGGTAATCTCGTGAATGATCGGACAAGGATAAAGCTTTTCATAAATCTTTTCCTTTGGCTTATTAAACCAGATACGAAAATAGCTCCATTAATCACTTTTATCACAAAACTGGAGGTAACCTTTTGAATATAGAGGTGAAGAATGGGACAGGAAGGTCAGCAAACTCAAAATAAACAATTGGCTAAAATAGTACCAAATGATTCAAAAGCTCTGGAAAATTCAAATCCCACGATTTGATTACTGAAACAAATGGTGTATTTTTCTTACAACTTCTAATAAAAAGTTTAAGGTTTGCTGTTCTTTCATATTTAGAAATTGTATTTTATTTTATTTTTTTAATGAGTTGCCTGAGTTGTTTCCTTCGAAAATGTAAAAAAATAATTTAAAAATTACATAATTTTGACACCAAGTGTATATATGGCATATGTACATGATCTGGAAATGGGATACGACTACCTAGTTTATACCCGAAAACAAAATATTTATGAAATATTGATTGTTATCAAAATAATGTACTATATGTACATGTGTGTATGATAATGTTCCCCTATATACGACTGTATACATAAATAAATTTTTTCAATTAGAAAAACCCAAAGGAAAATTTATGTAATTTTGATACACCTGAAAGATTTTATGTCGATAAGTAGTTTCAATTATTTTATTTATATTTTTTGGACAATACATATTAACAAGATGGTTAAGTGAGATTGTAAATATTATTTTATTTATGTGTACCTTCAATGTATTCTTCATACATAATATTTTTTAAGGATATGTCAACAGGTAATTTTTACTTTTTTAGTTTTGGTAAACAAAACATAAAAAAGGGATCTCGTTATTTTATCTCGTCTTTGAACTGAAGTTCAAATTGATTAGAAAAATGTTTTATTGTTAGTTTATGTTCCGATTAAGTTTAAATACGAGTATATATTTTTAAATACGAGCATATATTTTCGTATATATTTTGAAAGTAAATAATTCTAATTAACATTTTTCAATTTTTCTTTTCAGGTAACTGCAACTTTTGCAATGAATAATTTAAAAAAAAGGAAGCTAGCACTCAGCAACAATGGATAGCGAAAGAAGAATTGTTGATGAGTATAAAATATTTTATGTTTTAAAGTAGACTTTTCAGTGTTTCAAAGTATAATTAAAAATTTAAAACAAACGAGCTATTTTTTTAATTTTCCGCTATCGATTTAATCAAAGAAAGCACTCTCTTAAAATATCCTATTGTCAGTTAAATGTTGCCCTCGGTGCAAAATATTTTTGCTCGAGATCATTTTTCAGAAATTTTAATTTTTTAGCAGACCCCTCCTACTGTGTATATAAATTATAAACTACCCCAACAACCTGATTTTATCGTTTGGGTATCTTTTCCATTTTGATATTTTTTTTGGGGTTATTGTGTTTTTAGGCTTTTATAAAATAGAGTTAAAATAAATTTCAATTGTGATTATTGTGTGAAGCATTCAAAAAATGTTATTTAAAACGTACAACATGTGAAAAGATGTGGTGATTAATATTTTACTTACAAAAAATCGTGTATGTATTAGTGTACTGCCATAAGTTCTAATAGAAAGTTTCAAATATAACATACGTATTCCCTCCATATTAAGAAAGTGCTGAAAAGAAATCTAGTAACTCCTTGGTTAGGCACTAAGATAATAAATGCTACTAAAACTTGTAAATATTTTTATTCCAGTCGAATCGTCACACATTTTAAATAGTTATTAAACTGCATGAAATAAAGTCACCTCCCATAAATATTCCGTAAATATTTTAAACGATTTTTTCCTAATATTTATCAAAATTGTATAACATTACCCCTGCCGGATCGTGACATTCATCGGAATTACTTTAATTTCTAATAATCTGGTCGATTTCGCTGAGATGACTGGAGATCCATTCAATCGCTGTTGGTATAGATAGTTTCAAGCTACAGTTTATTAAAATAATCCTGCGCTTGATTTTGCCTCAATTGCAGCTTATTTTTAATGATTGCACTAGTCGATCCTTATTTCTGTATACACAAGGAAATACAAGGAAGCTTACAATATTCAAGATTTTTGAAAGTATCCTAAAGAATCAGATTCAAAGTTTTCTAAAACTAAATAATTTTGAGGAAAGCAATAATGCGTCAGTTTTGGTTAATGTAATTGATGGGTTTGCAGGATTTCTGGATAAACAAAATAGCTTTGTAAGACTAGTTTTGCTTAACTTTCGATTTCTAGTCGAGTTCAGCTTTAAAAATGACATTTTCATTTCTGTCGCAGAGAACTCAATTTGTTGATTTCTGGCTTTCTGGCTCCTTTGTTTTTTTAGCATTTATCTCAATGACCTTTGTAGCAGTATTAAGTATACGAAATTTCATTTGTACGCTGATGATTGCCAGTTGCTTATAGGTGGTTCTGTTGTTAATAGATAAACAATGTTTTAGTCTCTAAATCAAAAGCGTTATGGTTAGAAAGCGATATGGTTATACCTTCTGGAGTTTCAACTCTGACTCTCCTGGTAGCTGTGATGATTCAGTTTAAGGCCTATGAAGTACCAATAGGTTTAGATTAATACTGAAACTGGATCTGGCTTTGGTGGTGTTCCGCCATTGATTTTGAGTAAATGTGAAAATTCCCTGAGTGAACCATTACTTCATTTATTTAATTTGAGTCTATATCGATCGAGTACACATATTTTTAAACCGAGTACTACATATATTTTTAAACCGCATAAAAGAAATAAGTGTCTCCTAATGTGGCTTTTTAAAAGGTAGATTAACGGGTTCCAACTTAATTGCTTTCTTTAGTCACGTATATCTGGTTGATTTCGGTTCCTATTTCATTCCGATTAATTAGATTAAATCTTACATTTATGAACGTAAGTAATATGCAAACATTTCAGGTTGTAAATCTTACACTTATAATAAACCATCTTATCTCAAGGGAACCGTCATGGCCTACTACTTCGCTTAGACGTCTTATCGTCGGAGCAAAATGATCATGTTCTCGAACTGTATAGAAATCGGCTTCTATTACATAATTTGTAGAGTTTGACAAAAGGCTTGAGGTATCCTGTACTTTATTTGCCTGGGTCCGAGGTCTGACTGCCCCAAGTTTGGCATTTCCGCTCCTCACATAGCTTTGAGGTTGCGTTTAGGACTTTTACGCATTCCGTTTTGCAGTAAAAATGTTAATTGCCCCAAACGTTCAATGTCGTTGAACAGCGTTCAACGGGTGTTTTAGTGCGGTTACCTTAAAACACAAACGGCTTATTATTCCTTCAAATTTATTTTATCCTCTTCGGATAGAATATACTTACAGCCAACGATTTTTCCAGTCTTCGACACAGTTGTTAAAGTCGATTTCTGGAATGATCTTCAAAACCTTCTTCAATTCGGCTTATATCGCTTTAATCGAGTCAAAACGATATCCCCGAAGGGGTTTATTAAGTTTCGGGAATAGCCAAATGCCAGACGGTGCTAAATCAGACGAATAGTAACGTACCACGAATGCAGTGTAAGACGGCGAAATCGTTATTGTGATGCAAAAACCAAGAGTAGTCCGCCTATAATTTTGGGCGGTTCTGGCGAACTCCTTCACGTAAACGACGCATAACGTTCAAATAATATTTCTTGTTAACAGTTTGGCCGATAAACGAAGAAAAGTGTCAAAAAAAGACGATTTTTGAGCCACCAAATCCTTGACTTCCTTGATGTGGTGTTCATCGGTAGACGTTCATAATAATACACAACTTTTTTGGTGAACTTGTCGTACCCATCGAACAGCCGAGATCCACCCTAATTGACCATATTTTAGAATTTTGTCTAAACGCCAATTTAAAACTCTATTTTCGTCGAATATGTCGAATTATTTTAGGATTTTTTTTATAAATACTTATAAGCGAGTTCATACTAGTGGTTCGAAAAAAATCATTACTAAAATAATAAAAAAATCCTTGAATAAATTCGCGATTATCCAATTACTTTGCTAAATTTTGATGTTGGTACAAAATTGGTTCCTTCTTTAAAAATAATTTGAATGAACAAAAATAAACCTGAAGGACTAATATACATATTTTTACTTTTAAAATTAGATTTAAATAAAAATTAAATATTATAGGTATCTAGCACTTCCCGATTATATCTTCATTACCAATATTTTTATTTCCGTTGGGAGAATACATTTAATTGCATTAACTAAAGGAATCTTATATTAAGCGAGTTGATTTTTTTCAGTTGATGACTAAAACTATTTTAGAATCCCATTTTCTTCTAACTTTATGAATTTCATCGTAATCGGTTAAGCAATAGCCGATTTCATCCGTATTGGCCATATTCCACAACTTCACCTAAAATTCATTTTAGAAACCAATTTCCATTACATTTGTCAAATTTCATCATAATCGGCTAAGAAATAGCCAATTTTTAGAATATGCCTTATTGTACCATGTGCCATATTGTAATACGGCGTCGTGTACCATTTGCCGAACTAAAATATGCCGTTTTAAAATTTGTCATAGTGTACCTTGTTCCGTAATGTAACATACATATGTCGTGCTGAAATATGCCATAGTGAACCTTATGCCGTAATGTACCATATGCCATAGTGAAATATGCCATTTTGAAATATGCCACAGTGTATCTTATGCCGTAGAGTACCAAATGCCGTATTGAGATATGCCATAGTGCACCATATGCCGTAGTGTACTATATGTCGTTTTAAATATGCCCTTTTGAAATATATCATGTTGAATAAATTCCCTTTTTTCATTTTACCATCCATATTTACAAAATTTGCGCCAACATTTTAAAATATATCAACAAATACTCAATTTAATTGATTTCAAGGCGGACATAATTCATAACCTGGCAGGAGCTTTTGAAGTCGCTGATTACGTATTTATGGTGAAAATGCTTTTTTGAATACAGTTAACCTTAAAATTTCAAAAATTTTAATAAATCAGTTAGTTGAGTCGTCTTTTTGAATTTTATTTTTTTCGCCTCAGGTTCGCACTCAGCGACCCAAACATATTTTTCGATATGGTTTTATAATTTTTTTGAATAATTATAAAAAGTTGTTAACTGAAGATTACAGCGGCCATTTTGGATCCGCCATCTAGGATTAAACAATCTGGGCCATTAATTTTTAATCAGCGACCAAAAAACCGTCGATACTTTCATTGCTTATCGAACGAGTCTGATTCAATTCAAATAAAAATCCAATTTGTGTTGAATCAAATTAACAAATAGCCCCTCTTTAGAGAAACAACTAAAAATGGTTTAAAGCCAATTATAGTAAAGTCATTCCATAAAGAACTTCTTCAATTATGACGTTTTCAAATAACGAAGAATCGTCTTCAGCAAAATTAGTTGAATTCAAAATCAATAAGTTGCTTGTACACCCGGACGAGGAATCTCATCGATCGTATCGCATATATTCAGCATTACATGCTGGATTTGGCTCTTTATTCGACAGTAAATAATTGGGTCTGATGTCGCAGATTTAATATTTCAGAGCTCGTTCTATACAAATTTTCTGAATACATAGAATTCGACTGATGATTCCATAGGTGCCGTTGCTAGTTTCGTCATGTCGTCCATAGTCTTGTTTGCCTTCGCAACAAGGCTATGATAATCATCGCCTTTACCATTACCGGCAGAAAATGCTTTTCCCCTCAGTAAATCGATTTAGAATTTTTATGACTACTATAATTTGGAACCAGCTAAAGTAAGAATCATAACACTTGCATGCGTTATCTTACACAACTTTTTAGCAGAAAGAAGAAAACTTCTGTTTACACAAAACAAATTGTGTTTAGTTGAGGATCCTCAAAACATTTTTATAATAGATTTGGGCGACGAAATGAAATGAAGACGAACTTTCATCCAAATTAGAGATAGAAGTATCCGGCTCTGTACTCGGATATAAACATTTCAGCAATGGATACCATTATACAGTTCCTGTATAAACAGAGTAAGCATCAGGCCCAGTCTTTCGACTTTTCCTTATATGCAAAAATAAATATCAAAAGGTAAAAGAAAATCTTGTAAACTTTTTGTGAACATTTAACAAACAAAAGCATAACCTCAAAAATGGTCCATTTAATTTTGCCCAATTACTCACGAGTAAAAGTAATAATTAAAATGCAATTCTTTAAATTTTTCGTTCGAATATTATTTTCGCAAACCACTTATTTTACGGTTTAGTTCTTCCATGTCTAACCCACTTTGCTCAGTATATAAACTTTTGAGGTTGCGTTGGTATACTTTTACTCGCTTGTTCCAGATTTTGTAATTTGCGTGCAGCATATTGTACAGAATTTCATTTTCTCACTCATATTTCAGTTGCATTTTTACTTCGACTTTGATAAAATTAAAACAACACGTTCCTTTCGAGCAACAGTTAGGCCTTAACATATGGCATTTTGCTTCATCAAGTTTGTTTTTTTATATCTTCCTACCATGCGCATTAGCCAAAACGTGGACGCCCGGCTATATAAGTTTATTTACGTAGTCTACCTGCGCCTTATAATGCTCGTGCCCCATGCCAGCCTAAAGTAATGGTGTCAAAAGTGAATCAAAAGTGAAATTAAAAAGTGTTTGATAACGTAAATCAATAAGGATGGTTTCATAAGTTTGCTAAGACCCCTTCTCCCTTTTATCGTTCAAAATAGGCATGTCGAATTTAACAGACCGATCACTTTTAGTTAGAGTACAGAATTTTACATGACCTTTAAGGACTATTCTCTGACCTCATCGGGCTGGTTCTTTATGTTGCCTAATATGTAAATATATTTTTATAAATAAATTCTTATAATGGGAAAGCCCTTTTAGATTTTTCGATGTGATTGTGCAAACGTACATATCCCTTAAGTCTATGCATCTTTTTTCTTACGTTAATCAATTAAGGGTTACCCAGGTAACCTTTACCTTAACTTAAATGATTTTGGCATTCCTAGGCCCTAGAGCTAAAATTCCATTGAAAAAATAGAAATTTTATCGATTAAAGTTGAAAAGGTTACCCGAGTAAACCAAAATAGAGATAGGGATATACCTTAAATTAAAATCTGCAAAGATATAAATTTTATTTTTCTGTTCAGGTTCTTGCAACCGACTTGCTGAGTTATATATAACTAATTTGCGGTTTCTGGAGGTTTATCTTGGCAGTATATTCCAGGGTGTGATATTTTACCTATCTTGAATTTTAAGGTGTTGTTCATATTTTCACGATGTATTTATACAATAGTAAGGAAATTTATAGTTTCAAATAAATTTAAAATTTAATCACCCAAATCAACCGCATTGAACCTATTAAAAAACAAATAACAAACCAACAAGAAATAACACTCCATTGTTTCCATTAAAATAGTGCAGCACAATAACTATAGTAAATCCTAACAAATCATTATATTTTTTATGTGTTCGCATCTTTACTGTTATTGTTAACTATTATCTCGTTCTACCAAACGAAAATGACAAATTTCCAATTTGTGACACTTAAAGTTTTCCCCTCCAATCTTTTTTTTTTTGTTATTTTTTCACTCGTAAAACTATAATGATTTATTTTTTATTTTTTGGTTCTTAAACGACAGTTAATTTGAAGCAAAAAAAAAATTAATGAAAATATGTACCTAAATTTAAAAACAAAAAATATTTTTATTACTTTTCTAGTTTATTATTAAGAAAAGAGAAAAGAAAGCTATTACACCAACAAAAACAAATTAAAAATCTTTCTCTAACAAAATAGCAACAATGCTAAAGTTTTTAATCAGACCATTAAAAAGAGTAGATTTAGTCAAAAAAAAAATAAAAGGAGAAAATTGTGAAAAACAATCATCAATAAAAATGTCAAATTGTTTTGCTGTAGTTTTTGTTAAAGCTCGAGACGATCGAAAGAATTAAAAAGACACAACAAAAAATACATAGTTTCCTATTTATATTGTATGTCATAGTAAATTTGTGTCCTGTTGAATCATGGAAAGATTTTTCTTTCTCTCATTCGTTTTTCATTTTTTGTTTTCTAGTTTCAATCCAACGTAGTTAAAAAGTAGTTTTGTTCTATTTAGCTATTTCCATTAAATGAAAAATAACAGGATAAATTAAAAAGTTCTCTAAACACAACTTACTTTTATATATGGTATGTATGTATTATACTATAAGTGAAGGTATTTTAGTATGTAGTATATATAGTATAGTAGTAAAATAAAAATAATTGAAGATTCGCTAGAAAATAAAAACAATTTGAAAGACATACTAATTGGCTAGTTTTTCAATTTCTTGTCTAGCGAAAATCGAATATTGCAACGGAAAATATATTGTGTACATAGACATTAAAAAAATAAAAAAAAATAAAAATGTAAGGTAAATAGGTTGTTGTTTGTTTTTCTTGTTAATAATTTTTTTTTTCTTCCATTAAATAAATTTTACTTTGAAATTAAATCTAAGTATTGGTATACTCGTTTATTTATTAGCTCTAACATAAAAACTTATCGATTTTATATTAAATTTTAAGGTTGCTGTTATTTGTCTGTATATTATATTTGGAATGAAATTACGGCAAGGTGTCTACAACATGTTAACTTAAAACTTAAAAAATAAAAAATAAATGGGGGGTACTTTTATTGACAGCGGTCAACTATAAATCTTGTTTTGTAATTTTTTGCAAGACAGTTAATTTTAGACTGGTTACATATTTTCTCTGTTTAGGCTTGTTGAGTAATAGAATCAATTTATTTCAGATTTTCAAATATGTAACTAGCAGTATTTGTAATGGTTACTATAAGCTTTCTGGATAGCGGTAAATTTATTTTTAATACCGCAAATAGATGGATTCGCTAAAATAAATTTAATTTTAGAAAATAAAAACGAAGATCATTCAATCATTTGATATAAATATAATATGTTTAAAAAATGGCTGTAACAGGGTGATCTATTGGCCAAAAAAATATTATTTTTAATTCATATTTTAAAAAAGGTGTTTTTTTATCAATAAAAATTTACAAAATCACTTTATATAAATTATTCCCAAATTTTACTGATCACTTTTATATTTTATTTTACACTAAAACACTTTTTAAATCACTCTTTAGTTCCTTTTAATCTTTACACTATCGCTTACCAAATCTACTAATCTATAATTGACAGTGTGCGGCCGTAACGCTTTTCTTATATTTCCAATTTAGATGCTTGAATTTTATAACTGAGTAGTCCGAGTGATATAGGTGTTGACTTTTTAACAAGGAACTTCGAATAGAAAATGTTTCGGGTTCGATGCTCATCGAAGTACTTTTATTAATTTTAATAATTTTTTTGCCTATAACGGTATTTCATTTTTTTAATACGAATTGAAAAACATAAAATTTTATATTGTAAGACAATGATTATAATGTAATATGTAATAATACATTTTTTAAAACTGTAATGTACATTTAGGCTGGTACCGAAAATTATTTTTCGATATTCAATTTTTTCCAATAAGCTTTCGGGTTCGATCCTCACCAAGAACGTTTTGCATTATTTTTTTTTTTTCATTTTATAACGGCATTTCATTACAACATAACGAATTGAAAACTATATCCTCTTTATTTATTATTAAATAATATACCCAGTGTGGGGTGAGACGCTATATGTATAATTATACACCCCACACACTAACACTACTACAAACTAAATGCACCTGTTTGTATCAATATTTCGCGTATAATACGGCCCGCTGTAAATTTCAGCTAAGTGAGCCTTTTTTAATTCGTGGAGCCCTTTCGATGCAATCATGACCATAGGAACCATTGTAAAATTAGTTTCAAATACTCATATAGGTATCGGGTGTGTTTATAAAAATAAGAAACTGAAATTTATTTTATTTCTTCAATAGTTTCTTATTATTGCACTAACGTGTGAAAAGTTAGAGCGAAACTTTCGCTCAATTTTTAACGAATTTACACAGACGTTGTGTAAATAGATTTGTTATACAGACCTTAATAAATGTAAGCAATATTAAAACTTTTGAAATGTCAATGTTCCCGAAAAAGATTAAATTATTTAAATTTTACTTTACATGAGAAATCAAAATTTTAAACTTTTTAACTCGAATGGAACGAGAAACTCCGGAAGGACGGAAATTGCGTTTGAATTGTGAACGACAACTAAAGTGGAGAAATCGACAGTCGCAAGAAGGTTGTCAACGCAATAATGAGCAAAAACGCCAACGACTTTTAAATAAAATGCCGGGAGAAGGCATAATTCGCAGAGCTCAAAATGCAAATCGGATGCGAAGATCGAGAGCCGCTGGGAATTCATCGATTTTTGATCATGAAACCTTCCGAGACAATGAAATTAATGCTCACAGTTGTGGTGTGATGAATGTTGAATGTCGACATTGCCATTCTCTCAATTTTAGTGCTGAAAAATCGTCGGATGAAAACTTCAAATTTTGTTGCCACGAAGGAACTGTATTGCTTGAAACTAGCTGCCAGCAAATGCGACAATTTCCGTTTCTTCTTCATGAGCTTCTCAGTAATCCTCATCACCCACATTTTCGAGCCTTTCATGATAACATTCGATCGTACAACTCTATGCTTGCATTTGCTTCAATGGGTGCGCAAATTCATCAGTTTCAAGGACGAGGCCCTTATGTTTTTCGCGTTCACGGTCAGATCTATCATCGTACTGGCCACATGCATCCAGCTGAAGGTGAGCAACGACAATATGCTCAGCTATATGTTATCGACTCAGCTATGGCGAATCAAGATCGCATGAATCATCCTGCTAATTCGCGATTGAACGCAACTATTGTCAGCGCTTTGGATGAAATGATTCGAGAGCAAAATATTTATGCGAAAGCCTACCGAAATCTTGGTGAGGTTGAGCGGGAGGAAGAACAAGCAGCGGCAGCCGACAATCGAACGCTTCCCGTTGTGAACATGGCATTTCGGCGCGATCGTAATGACGATAGACGTCGTTACGATCTTCCAACAGTTAACGAGGTGGCAATGATTTTTTGCTCTGCCGACGGACAGCCTCCATTTGAACGTGATTTTCGAGTTTACCCACGTAATGATGAACAACCTCTCATCAACCTCAACATTTTAAATTTACATTTGGATCCGATGACATACGTACTATTCTATCCTTTTGGAGAAGCTGGCTGGCAACCAAACATGCAAATGAATACCGCTCATTGTCCCGAGAGAAAGCGAACTAAAATCACTCTTCTGCAATGGAAAGTTGCACAAATTGCCATTCGAGTCGGTCGCTTCAATCCAATTCTCCATGGCGGAAAATTGTTTCAGCAGTGGGCTGTTTATGCTCATCTGCAAGTTGAAGCCAACAATTTGAACTTTGTGCGCAATCAGCAGGGACGCTTACGAGTCGAGCAATATCGAGGTCTAATGGACGTTTTGAATAATGTGGCAATTCGTCATGGAACTACAGTTGGTCGATCTGTCATCTTGCCATCTTCATTTCAAGGTTCCCCTCGCAACATGCGCGAAAAGTATCACGACTCTATGGCAATTGTGGCAAAGTACGGCAAGCCTGATCTTTTCATTACTATGACATGTAATCCCAATTGGCCAGAGATTCGAGAGAACCTTTTTCCTGTACAACAGCCCGGTGACAGACCAGATTTGGTTGCTCGAGTGTTCAGCATTAAGTTGAAAGCACTACTCGATGACATAGTAAAGAACAAGGTTTTTGGAAATGTCATTGCATACGTTTACACGATTGAGTTTCAAAAAAGAGGACTTCCCCATGCTCACATGCTCTTCATTCTGGCCAATGACTCAAAAATCGACATAGCCAAGAAGATTGATCGATTTGTGTGCGCTGAAATTCCTGAACAGCAACTAGAACCCATATTGCATGAAATCGTTGTTCGCTCGATGATACATGGACCTTGCGGCAATGAGAACTCACTTGCGCCTTGCATGGAAAAAGGTGAATGTGCAAAAAGATTTCCGAAATCCTTTTGCAAGGAAACGTTAACCGAAGTTAATGGTTTTCCCATTTATCGTCGTCGTGAAGGAATTGAGATTCAAATAGGAGAAAGGAAAATTGATAATCGTCATGTCGTTCCATACAACAAATTTTTAACACGCAAATTCAATTGTCACATTAACGTCGAATCCTGCCAAACCGTTCAAGCAATCAAGTACATTTTCAAATATATATACAAAGGATATGATTGTGCTTCTGTTGAATTAAGTGCACAAGGACCGATTGTTCATGATGAAATTAAGCAATTTCTCGATGCGCGTTATGTTTGTGCTTCTGAAGCAATTTGGCGACTGCTCGAAAATCCAATGAACGATCGATCGCATGTTGTTTATCGTCTTGCCATCCATCTTCCTGACGAACAAATGGTTTATTTTCAAGACGGCCAAGAAGATGCTGCAGCTGATCGAGCTCAACACCGATACACACATCTGACTGCATGGTTTGAGCTTAACAAGCATGAAGACGAGAATGCTCGATAATATTTGTATTCCGAAATTCCTGAGCATTACGTATTTGACAAAACTTTTTGCATTTGGAAAGTTCGCAAGCAGAGAGGAGATAGGATTATCACTCGAATGTATGCTGTCAGTCCGAAAGATCGCGAGCGCTTTTATTTGAGACTGCTATTACAACACATTCGTGGAGCTCAAAGTTTTACCGATCTTAAGACCGTCGATTCAGTGATTTTTGACACCTTCAATGATGCAGCACGAGCCATGAACCTTCTTGAGGATGATAGCGAATGGGAACGATGTTTAAGTGAAGCAAGTCATGTGTGCATGCCGCATCAAATTCGCCTAACATTTGCTTTGATTTGTGTCTTCAATGCGCCAAAAAATCCTCTTGCGCTTTTCGAGCATGAATTGCAGGAGTATTTAATCGCCGACTACATCATGTATTTCGATCACATAACCGCTGAAAAGAAACTGCTTCAAGACATTGAGGTTATTTTGCGCATGAATGGCATGAAATGCACAGATTTTCGCCTTCCTGAACCGGGCCCGATTCAAAACGTCGAACATGTTTTCGATGTCAAAGAGTAAGCTCAAATGGCCATAAACTTGATCGCCACCCTTAACCCAATGCAGCGTGCCATTTTCGAAGAGATTGCTGCTGTAATTGATGATTCGATGGCTGAGTCGAGATTTTTCTTCCTCGACGGTCCTGGCGGTTCGGGAAAAACTTACCTTTACAACACTTTGATGAGTTATGTAAGAGGCCAGAGTAAAGTTGTTCATGCTTTCGCCACGACAGGAATTGCAGCGGATTTATTAGTTGGTGGTAGAACTGCCCACAGTGGTTTCAAAATCCGGCTTTCTGCTAACGAAACATCGGTGTCATCCATGAAAATCCCCTCGCAGGAATCCATTAAATTACGAGAAGCTGCAATGCTCATCGATGAGGCTTCAATGCTTTCTTCGCATTCTCTTCGAGTGATTGATCTGCTTCTGCGAGGAATCATGAATAATATTCGTCCTTTCGGTGGCAAGCTTCTCATCCTTGGCGGTGACTTTCGACAAACCTCAAATGTTGTTCCCAGAGGAAAAAATGCTGATATCATCGAAATGTGCGTTAAAAATTCTCTTTTGTGGCGGCATGTGAAGCAGCGAACTCTCATCACCAACATGCGAGCATTTGGACAACGAGAGTTCAACGAATGGGTTTTGCAATTGGGCGATGGCAGATTGCGAAATGATCTGGAAGAAGCCGATCCCGAATTAGTCGAAATTCCTGAGGAAATGATAGAGCGTGAAAACATCATTCGATCAATTTTTGGAGTTGAAATTCGAACAACAACTGCTGATGAAATCGCCGATGTCGCCAACAAGATCATTCTCAGTCCAAAAAATGTTCATGTCACAAAGCTCAACAATGCCATTCTCGATCTTTTACCGGGAGATGCAACAACCTTCCTGAGCATTGACTCAATGATCTCCGACGACCCGAACGATGCAATCGATTTTCCAGTCAAATTTTTGAATTCTCAGACCCCTTCTGGCATGCCTCCTCATTCACTGAAATTGAAAGTTGGTGCGTTCATCATGTTGCTAAGGAATTTGAATCCAAAGAAGGGACTTCTGAATGGAACTCGATTGATCGTGAAAAAGCTGTTCAGGAATTGTATCAAGGCGGAAATAATCGCAGGCAGCAATAAGGGAGCGGAAGTTTGCATCCCCCGAATCGACTTGGAACCAAGCGAGAGCAGCTTAGGATTTCAAATTAAGCGACGACAATTTCCCATCATTTTGGCTTTTGCAATAACGATTAACAAGGCTCAGGGACAATCATTCGATAAGGTTGGGGTGTTTTTACCAGAACCTGTTTTTGCTCATGGCCAGCTTTATGTAGCTTTAACGCGAGTACGAAATCATGAAAACCCTAGAGTGCTGATCAACAATTTCTCATACCAAGGCGCAATAATAAATGATAACTGTACATTTACAAGAAACGTTGTGATAAAAGAATTATTGAATTAATATTAAATTGTCTTATTTCGTATTATTTTACGAAAAAAAACATTTTACTCTTCAGGCTATGGGGCCATATTACGTAACGCTTCATGGGGGTGGCTTCATGATTTGTTACGATTTGTTAAAGATAGGGAGGAGTGAACATAGATCATATCATTGATAGCCCGTTTTCTTAATTGCAAAAATCACTTTCACGTGATTAAAATAATTTAAAAATGTGAATACTTTTATGTTACGCCTGGGAGAGGGAGGGGTTTTGAAATATGTTACGATCTTTTAGGAAGGGGAAGTAAGGGGTATAAAAAGCAAATAAATATGTGAACTACTATATATTGAGTTTTCAGAAACTTCCGTCAGTTTTGACGGGTAATTACTAGTATTACTAATAATCTTACAAGTTTACTCTATCGCGTTCCAAATACTAATAATCGAATTCGATCTTGTTCGCCTTTTTATATACACAAACCAAGCTTCTCGAAAGTTCATGACTTTTCCAGTACTAATAGTGTAGAAACCTTTAGAACTGTTTTATCATGGAAACTTCCATTTAGTACAGTAAAACATTGAGCTATTAGTTTAACTTATTCTAACACACGCTAGGTGTCACCGTCACACTACCCCTCACCTAAGCCTGTTCGTCCCGAACAGGACCCAAATCACCTCCTCTGTACAGGGCCAGCCTGTCCAAATGCACCACCTTTGGTTTACCTCCTTGTCCCTAATCTGTCGCGAATAATTTATATCCAAACAAAATAAGATGTGGCTTCGACGGTGGTCCAAAAACAAGAGAACGACCATCCATCATTCAAAATATACATTAATATGAGTAATATAATACTAAGGAGAGCGAGAAATTACAATTCATATTTAGATATTAATTGGAAATTAAGTACAGGTGTAGGCATTAATTTCGACATACATATCATTTTCCTCCCCTTTTAAAAAATATTTTAAATTTCAATATACATTACAATTTACAATATAACCCAATCTTATAAATTTTAACCCATTTCCCAAATTTTTATTTTTTTTATTTTTTTTTTTAATTTAATCCAACATTTAATAAGTTTAAATTTAAAATAATTTATTTACTTGTTAAAATGAATATGTTTATCTATCAGGTGGTCTGCGAGTCCTATTGGATCTTCTAAGTGCAGGAACAGGTGAATTAGTAGTATTCATATTGTAACGGTTTCCTTAGTTCACAGTATTCTGGGAAATTGTAGGCTTTAGAACCGTTAACAGATCTCTCGGTAATCTGTGTGATGGAGCAGCATTTTTCCGGCTAGGTGACAATCAGTACGGGTGGGGATCGTAACATCCATCACCGAGAGCTTGATAAGCTGCTTTTTATTTTTCTACATGAACACTAAACACAACACACATATACCGCTAAGTCCGTGACCTTAGATGTTTAGCCACAGATTACTATACCCCAACCTCCTAATTTTTATCGGGCTTTATACTTAAAAAAGCTTTCCCCTATAAGGTTTTGTTGAAATCTAAATCATCACAGCACTATTAATTTAATTTAGCATTTTTTGTTTTATATTCACTGTACACTTATAACCTTAACAGAAACCGAACTTTCGACTGTACGCACAACCAACTTAGCCACTGCAACGAACATGAATTTAGATGCACAAATTTTCTCACAATTAAATCGTTAAGCAAAATAATTAATATTCGTTTGTATTTATAAATTTAGTAGATATTTAATTAATTATCCAACCACAGCACAGAAATTTGCCTTACTAATAACTAGGCCTATTAAATAAATCCATATAATAAATATATAAACACCATAACATGATTAAAGCTAATTTACACAAAAAATTTGCTAATTCCTAGGAACCATGACCCTAAAATATTTTAAATTCTTAAAAATAATGATTTTATATAACACAACGTTTTATCTATCAATGGACAATTTAATTGGTAATAAAAAAAATTTTGTTAGTATGTAGGTATATATTTATCTAGTGTAATTAGTAAAAAAAATTTATTTTAATTTTATTATATGTTCGTTTTTTTTATATTTTGTTTTGGTCCCATCGATTGACATCATAAATGACTATTTTCCATTACACAGAAGAAACGACCTCAAGGTCATGCTCACAATTTATTTTCATTTATCGTTTATGTACAAGAATTATATCTCTCAAAATGATATTTGTTATATGTGAATACTTATCCCCTAATTTGTTGGGATCAATTGTAAATAAAAACAAATAAAGTCGCTTACCAAGTAAACGGACATTCGCCAGTTGCCACCGTTTAATATATTTTGATTATTCCCGTTTCTAAAAAAAACAAAATTTTGTCACACAAAGTACGCCAAACAACTTACAATCCCTAATTACCTTGGTAAGCGCCTTATTATATTTAATTCAACTTTTCTCATGTGTTTTTCCACAAATTGTTGGTTGCACTCCGTAAAAATATTTAATCAAATATCTGAAACTATTGTATTAACTTGCACACAAAATCCGACAATTTCACTTGGTATTTATTAATCTATCGCAGTGGCACTACTGACCAACGATAATTATTTTGCTTTTCTTATTTGATTTTAAGGGGAAACTCGTGCATTCATCAAACAGGTTATAGAAACGACCCAAAAATTAAACTTCACAACGACTGTTGTTGTTTAACATGTCGTACATTACGTGACTCAATTAATTTTTGAAACGCTCTCGTGACAAGTGGCTTATGCGTAATATGTCAATTTTCCAGAATATCACCATGTAACAGGCGTCTGTTACAATATCCAAAGCGGTATTTGGAAGGCTTAAGTTGTACTCTTACGGAAGCAAAACCTCCCTAGTTTTTTGCAGTATCAACCCCTCTTTCCGCCAATCCATTAGACTGTGGATGGTAAGGTGGACTTTTTGTAGCTTTTATACCATTTAGAGCAAGAAAATTTTTAAACTCTTCTGATCCGAAAGGGGGTCCATTATCAGGCACCACTTCGACCGGCAAACCAAAAACAGACACAAATGATTTTATTTTGTTAATCACCGATGTAGCTTTGGTATCCTTCATTAACCATATGGCCGTATATCGAGAACAGCTATCTACTAAAATAAAATATATTGGTTCAGACAAATGAAAAAAATCTACATGTACTCTCTCGAACGCAAAATTTGTTTCTGGCCAGGCAATCGATTGAGATGGTTTTGAATTTGCATTTAAAGCATAAATTTCAAAATTGGACGTTATTTTTTATATCTCTGAATCTAGATAAGACCACCATAAATATGATCTGGACAACATTTTCATTCGCACAATATCAGTGTGACTCTCATGTAGAAGAGCAAGCAGTTTCTGTTGGAATTCCCGAGGCACGACTATCCTACAATCTCGCATTAAACAACTATTCTCTATTACGATTTCATTTCGTACCGCAAAATATGGTTTTATATGAATATCTTTCACAAAATTTGGCCACTCTTCAGAACAGTATATTTCAGATAAAACCGGATCTTTCATAGTGGCGATTGCGACATCGTTAAACTTGAGTGGGTAAGACAAATATGACACATTTTTTACACAAAAATTTTCTTCACCCTCTAAAGCTGACGTTTGCTAAAGAGGAAGTCGTGCAAGCGCATCGGCATTACCCATATCAGCACCTTTTCGATAAAGTATTTTGAATTTATAACCCGAAAGAAAATGGCCCATCTTTGAAGCCGATGACTTGCGAGTACGGGGAGACCTTTTTCCGGATTAAAAAGTATTTATTAAGGCTGATGGTCTGTGACTAGGGTAAATTCATTTCCATATAAATATTTTTGAAACCGTTTGGAAAACTTTTTTTTTCTTATGCCAATGGAACATTATAAAATTTACAGTATTTTGGAATTGCTTTTTCTTGTACTCTAACTTCCGCGACAAACTTTTTTATGGGACTATTATCTTCAGAATTAAATACACTTCTATATTTGTTTCGTAGATTTTCCATAATTTTTGAACAAGGTATTAATGGCTGACTGATGTGACATGACTGAATTGGATTTACTACACCATTCACGTTTTGAACAATATTATGTTTGTAAAATTCCGAATAATCTAATTTTAAAATTAACTCACGGTACCCTGGCATTATTAGTTCCATCCAATCTCTTCCAAGTAACGTTGTAAACGAGTGATTCGACTTGACGACTGTGATGCCCAATCTGAATAAGTTTCCATGAAATTTGACCGTAACTAGAATTTTACCGATTCACCGTTCACTAACTGTAGTTTTACACCACATGTACTCGACGACACATCTAGAAAAAGAAATTTATATGAATTATATGAGAAAATTGTAAAAGCTGAACCAGTGTTCACTTCTAATTTAATTAATTTATTATTAATATTAATTGTTACTAATATAGGGTCCAACGCTAAAGATGCAATGTTTACAACGTTGTTGATGTTTTCGACTTCTTGATATTCCCGTTGCACAAATTTCATGTTTATTTCCGGAAATTCACAAAATTCTACGTCCGATTCGATTCGATTTGATATTTTCGCTCTATTTTCGTTTATAACATTAACTTTCTTACCGAATTTCAAAGAAGCATCCGTGTCTTTTAAATTTGACCAACTTATAGAACTTAATGCTGTCGCTCTAAAATTGTTTACCACCTCACTATTAACACCGACGTCCTTTTCTGATTCATCACTGTTGTCATCTTCTTGTACATTCAGATTGTTTGATTTTTCGGCATTATTTATAGAGAAATATATTAATTGTTCATGGCAATCCCAATATTTTCGATTTGGTAAATCAGAAAAATACAGAGGCCAATCGCTCATAATACATCTACTGAAAAAATGTAGAAATATCTTCCCCCCTCCCCGTAATTTTGGCTGAAGGCCCAAAGACCTTCAGCCAAAATTACGGGGAGGGGGGGGGGGGGAAGATATTTCTACATTTTTTCAGTAGATGTATTATGAGCGATTGGCCTCTGTATTTTTCTGATTTACCAAATCGAAAATATTGGGATTGCCATGAACAATTAATATATTTGTCTATAATTAATGCCGAAAAATCAAACTGATTACATACAGACAAATTAAATTCAGATTGTGTACTTGCACTGTTTTGATTTCTAGTTCTACACATCTTAGCAGTATGACCTTTAATATCGCATACTTAACAGTCCCTTTCTTGTCCTGTAGGGTTCCGTCCATGTACGCTGCACTTTCAACGACGAATCCTTCTTCCACTGTAGAGCGCGGTTCCGTTTTAGCCGCTTTTCGTCAAATCTTCCGCCGTTGGCTTGTTTGCCATAACGATCCCTCATCCAGCCACCGGACACTAACACTTCTCTTCGCACAACTCGGCCCTTCTTATCCAATATCTGCTTAACCTAGTGTTCATTCGTTTCCTCAACAATTGTTTCAGATTTCGATGGCAGCTCCTCGCAATGGCTGATTTTTACTCGCCTTATTGTCGCATCCATACCGTTGAATTTAAGTTTCAGCTCGATGTTATCGCTGCTCAATGTTCCTCGTCCAAAATCAAACACAAATCCATTCATCCTCATAAAGTCCGTTCCCAAAATGACCTCGTCCACAATGTCTGCTATCAGCACTTCGTGTTTGAAAGGAGTTCTCCCGATCTTATTTTCACGAACTTTTTGCATTTTGCACTCTCTTCATTTGCCATTCTTAATTTCAACCCATCAACCAGCTGCACAGCTCCAGTGATCAACTCTTTCCGGACAATTGTGTGGGTTGCGGCGGTATCCAGCGTAATGATACACTTCCTCCCATCAACATCGCCCTTGATTGTTACGCTGCTTCCGCCTCGTGCTTTACTTGTGCTAGACGGCGAAGCCAGCTTCGGTTCCTTCAAACTGACTCTTAATCTGTCCACTTTACCGACTGTTGCTGCCGATACCTGTTCTCCTCTAAGTGCTCTTTCGACAGAAGTTGGTGATTTGTGCCGTTTTTCTCTTGCTTACAAACAATCTCGCGAGATGTGGCCAATCCTGTTACATACCCAACATCTTCGCTTGCTGCTTTTAGACCTTTGTCCCGACCGTTTGGCATTTGCCCGTATAAAAGGTGGCGATCTTCTCTCTCCATGTAGTACTTTCCGACAGTCCATTGAGATGTGACCCAACTTGTCACATTCCCAACACCTAAGCCTGCCGCTTCTAAATTTTGGTACCGTCCGCTCCATGTACCCTTTAGCGTCTAAATTCATTTGGCGCCTAAATACCGATGGTCTGGTGAAGTTCTGCACAGCCTCGATCGTTAAAGCAAACGCACCGGTTTCCGCGAACGTTGCTTTAGATGACAACATCACCGCCTTACGTATCTCTGGATCTCTAATGCCGTCAATGAATGCGTTAATTTTTAGCCTTTCTATATAATCGGCCGATGTACTGGTATGCGCTAGATGTACTAATCGCTCGATTGCCGATGAAAATTCCTGAAGTGATTCTCCGCCCTTTTAATTGCGGCTTTTCAATTCCATTCGATACATTTCCCGCTTGTGATCACTGCCGTACTTCCTATCCAGCGCCTTCATAATTTCGAGATAGCTGCTGCGCTCTTATTCCGGGATAGTTTGTAAAGCCTCTGCTGTTTCGCCTTTGAGGGCCACTATTAATGCCGCGACACGATGTTCGTCGTTCCAATGATTTTGATTGGCTGCCGTCTCAAATTGAAATTTGAAAATGACGAAAGGTATTGTTCCGTCGAATATTGGTGGCTTTAATTTGATTGATTGGACGGTGTGAACCTCCTGTGTTGTTGTTCCACTTGTCTTGATATCAGTTATCTCTTTCTCGAGGCGTTGAAACTCTGTTTGAAATTCAGCTTGTAATTTATGTTCCACCTGTTGAACCTCCGTTTTGATAAGTTAGACTTCCGTTTCTAATTTTTGGTCACCCTGTTGAATCTCCATTTGCAGCTTCTCGACTTCGCCGTGTATGTTAGTGGATAATTCGAGAAGTTTCTCGTCCATTCTTTTTTGACCGTCTATAATATGGTCTTTAATTTCCTCTCCTTGTTGTTTCATTTCGTGTTTAATTTCTTGGTTAGACTGATTTATTGTCTCCAACTGTCGCTCATTTGACTGCTCAATTTTCTCCATTTGTTGTTTTATTTCTTGATTCGGCTGCTCTCCTTGTTGCGCCATTTGATTTGTAATTTCTCCTAGCTGTCGTTCGTTTTGTTGTTTCATTAGACTCATCTGACCCGTCATCTGTTTCATAGCAACTATTCACTGCGACAAATCGAAACTTCCACATGGTGGTTGTGTTGTTTCGGTTGACGGTTGTTTATCTCCTTCTTTCTGCTCTACGGTTGCCGCATCCGTTACTTTCCCTCCAAAATCATGTTGCGTCTAACCCTTCTTTCTCCATGGCGTCACGTATTCGCGCTTGTAAAGCTGCTTTACTACCATCAGTAGCCAAACCCCGTTTCTCAAGTTCCCTCTTTAATTCTGGAACTTTTAATTCGTTGAGAATCATTTTCTTTATCTTATTATTCACAATCCCACCGCTGTCACCAATTGTTACGTTTTTGCCTTTTCAATTAAGGTTTGTATCACTGGATTGTGAATAATACAAAATCAATTTAATTTATCACCAACGAATTTATTTTTTTCACAAAATTTATTACACCACAGTTTATCAATAAAAATTTACAAAATCACTTTATATAAATTATTCTCAAATTTTACTGATCACTTTTACTTTTTATTTTACACTAAAACACTTTTTAAATCACTTTTTAATTCCTTTTAATCTTTACACTATCGCTTACCAAATATTACTAATAATCTTACAAGTATACTCTATCGCGTTCCAAATACTAATAATCTAATTCGATCCTGTTCGCTTTTTTATATACACAATCTAAGCTTCTCGAGAGTTCATGACTTTTACAGTACTAACAGTGTAGAAACATTTAGAACTGTTTTATCATGGGACATTCCATTTAGTAGAGTAAAACATTGAGCTATTAGTTTAACTTATTCTAACACACGCTAGGTATCACCGCCACAATGTAAAAGTTTTCTACATATTGTAACGGTGACTCCTAGGGTGTGATAGAATAAGTTAAACTAATAGCTCAGTGTTTTACTGTAGTAAAATAAAATTTTCCATGATAAAACAGTTCTAAATGTTTCTACACTATTCTAACTGGAAAAGTCATGAATTTTCGAGAAGTTTGGTTTGTGCATATAAAAAGACGAACAAGATCGAATTTGGTAAGCGATAGTGTAAAGATTAAAAAGAAATTTAAAAAGTGTTTTTATGCGAAATAAAAAGTAAAAGTGAATAGTAAAATTGTGCGAATAATTTATATAAAGTGATTCTGTGAATTATTATTAATAAATTGTGTTCTAATAAATTTTGTGCTAAATAAATAAATTCATTGTTGATAAATTAAATTGATTTTATTTTATTCACAATCCAGTGATACGAACCTTGATTGACAAAGCAAAAACGTAACAGTATCTTTAAGGACAATATACAAGAAGTCTATATTGGTATTAAATAAATATTAATTGCAGAAATATTAAAATTAAATTAAGTTTAAAATATATTTTTGGAACTTTCATTTTGAAAACTACATCAAAATTGGCTCTGACGAATTAAAATAATACTTGCTTAATTTATCTTTAGTTTTACTAGTGTTCGTAATATGTCTAAAATGTTTACAGAAAAATACGAAAAAAATTATTTAATCACACGTCCGTTTATTTTGTGAATTTGTTTTGCTTTCCCTACAATTTATGAACTTGAAATTTCCGCAGGTGTCAATTTTTGTTGCGATTTTTCAACTCGATCAAGTTCGAGATCATTCATTGTAAAAGATGTTATATTAAATGGAGTTTTCAAATAAAATTCAAACATTCAAATAAAATTTTCATGTCGTGTTCCATTTTATTAATTATTTCAGAAGGACCTTTTGTTTCATAGATAACTACAGTATCGTTAATGGTCGGTCGTTGACACTCGAAGAGCAAAGACGTATTCGAATTTTCCGAGATTTCCCACGGAAAACTTGAACTGAACCTTTTTCCTGCGATAGCTATTGACAAGTCACATCAATGCAATCTATCTCCAGACATAATACTCTAGAGGCTGATTTTATATAAATTTTCTAATAATTTTTGGAAAATCAAATTTTCCGAGATTTCCCACGGGAAACTTGAATTGAATTTGTTTCCTGCGATATCTATTGACAAGTCACATCAATGCAATCCATCTCCAGACATAACACTCTAGAGGCTGATTTTATATAAATTTTCTAATAATTTTTGGAAAATCAAATTTTCCGAGATTTCCCACGGGAAACGAACTGAATTTGTTTCCTGCGATAGCTATTGATAAGTCACATCAATACAATCTATCTCCAGGCATAAAACTCTAGAGGCTGATTTTATATAAATTTTCTAATAATTTTTGGAAAATCGAATTTTCCGAGATTTCCCACGGGCAACTTCAATGCAATCCATCCAGTCACATCAATGCAATCCATCTCCAGACATAATTCTCTAGAGGCTGAGTTTATATACATTTTCTAATAATTTTAAAAAAATCGAATTTTCCGAGATTTCCCACGGGAAACTTGAACTGAATTTTTTTTCTGCAGTAGCTATTGACAAGTCACATCAATGCAATCCAGCTCCAGACATAACACTCTAAAGGCTGATTTTATATAAATTTTCTAATAATTTTTGGAATATCGAATTTTCCGAGATTTCCCACGGGAAACTTGAACTGAACTTTTTTCCTGCGATAGCTATTGACAAATCACATTAATGCAATCCATCTCCAGACATAACACTCTAGAGGCTGATTTTATACAAATTTTCTAATAATTTTTGGAAAATCGAATTTTTCGAGATTTTCCACAGGAAACTTGAACTGAATTTTTTTCCTGTGATAGCTATTGACAAGTCACATCAATGCAATCCATCTCCAGACATAACACTCTAGAGGCTGATTTTATATACATTTTCTCATAATTTTTGGAAAATCGAATTTTCCGAGATTTCCCACGGGCAACTTGAACTGGGTTTTTTCCTGCGACAGCTATTAACAAGTCACATCAATGCAATTCATCTCCAGACCTAACACTCTAGAGGCTGATTTTATATAAATTTTCTAATAATTTTTGGAATATCGAATTTTCCGAGATGCCTCACGGGAAACTTGAACTGAACTTTTTTCCTGCGATAGCTATTGACAAGTCACATTAATGCAATTCATCTCCAGACCTAACACTCTAGAGACTGACTTTATATAAATTTTCTAATAATTTTTTGATAATCAAATTTTCCGCGATTTTCCTCGGGAAACTTGAACTGAACTTTTTTCCTGCGATAGCTATTGACAAGTCACCTTAATGCAATCTATCTCCAGACATAACACTCTAGAGGCTGATTTTATATAAATTTTCTAAGAAGTTTTGGAAAATCAAATTTTCCGAGATTTCCCACGGGAAACTTGAACTGAATTTTTTTCCTGCAGTAGCTATTGACAAGTCACATCAATGCAATCCATCTCCAGACATAACACTCTAGAGGCTGATTTTATTCTTCCATTACTTACTTTCGGCTGGAAACTTTTTTGAATTTTCCGAGATTTCCCACGGGCAACTTGAACTGAATTTTTTTCCTGCGATTCATCTCCAGACATACTCTAGAGGTTGATTTTATACAAATTTTCAAATAATTTGTGGAAATTCGAATTTTCCGAGATTTCCCACGGGAAACTTGAACTGAATTTTTTTCCTGCGATAGCTATTGATAAGTCATAATTCTATCCATCTCCAGACATAACACTCTAGAGGCTGATTTATTTTCGGCTGGAATGTCAATAACATAATCTGCATTATCGACTTTTCACTTTCGGCTCGAAACTTTCGGCTAACTTTGACTGGGTCATAGATTGTATTTTGTGAAACTTCTTTGTGTGTGAACATTTAAATTAAGTTAATCACGTCGGTTATAAAAATAATAAATTTAATTAGATTTCCGTGTATGTGCACTATTTTGCTTGTTTTACCTCTTAAAGGCTACAAAGGTAGCAAAGGTAAAACGGCTGTTGAAATAACGTGCGCGCTCGTGAGTTACAGTGAGAGTGAATAGTGTGTGAAAGTTTGAATTATAGTGTGTAGTGAACACGATTATCGGGTATATTTTGAATAGTTTATAAATGCTGGCCATACTGTTTTTGTATACATAAATTAACGGTGTGATTGTATATATGTATGCACAAATCTCAGATCAACAATACATCTTTATCTTTGTAAGTGTGTGTTTATAAATTAAACATCAAAAATAACTGCGACTTGGAAGCGCCTATATAAATTTCGTTTAGGCCGTAATTTCGATATATATTTCCATCTCGTTCTAATCAAATTCTTAAATTAAAAATCGATATGAATAAAAAGGGTCCCGTTATTTGACCCTTTGCAGACACATTCAAAATAACTAATTTGTACATGAATACAACATGTTTCGTTTTTGGTTGTTGTTATTTGTGTACTGACTGCTGAACCTGTTTATGCGATACTTGTTTTGAGAAAATATCGATTGATTTCGTTTGTTTTTTAGCGGTGATGTTTTGAACACGATAAAACATCTTTAGATTTACGACACAGAAGAACGTATAAACACCATCAGAAACTAAGAACTTTTTATGAAAAAGCTGACATGATTTTATGAATATAATTCTTTTACACGTGCTTTTTTCGTGGAAAAATTATTTTTGTGAAGTGTTTTTTGTTTTTCTTAATTACACGGGGATCATTATTTAATATATTTTTAGTGATAAAAAGTGAAATAAAATATATTATATAAATATAAATAGTCTATATGTGACAAATTCAAGTGTGTTAAAAAAAAAGCATGGAAAATATGTTTTCATGAACATAAGTTTATGAAAAATGTGTTGTGATTAAATATTCTGTTTTTTTGTTTAATTTATATAATAACCTATAATAAAATATCTATAAAATGATAACGTCGGAATAAAATGGAAGCGGCAATACGTTCACAGTTCAATCTCGGCCACCTGGCCAAAGAAATGTTACGGGGCCACCCAGAAAAATTCCACGATTGGTACATACTAGTAGCGTGTATCAACGGGGGCTTTACCAATTCATAGGTAAGAGAATTACACGATTATACTGATTCCGTTTATCGAGACATATTGTTATTGATTCTTAAGTAACTATTGATTAACCTGAATGACATTTCACGAAATCCATAGCATTACAATTGATCGAGAAGTAATTTGTGGTCAACACACAAGAAATAGTATCCCTACATATTCCTTACGATCAAAAGCATTATGTATTAGATTTGTCATTTCTACTAGAGCCATCTCCGTATCTGTATCTTCCCTAAATCAATATTGATAAGCTTAGAAGAAATTCGAACTATTTAAGAAATTCCTTATGCGTATGTTTATTATTTTTTCAATGGTTTTATCAAATACAGATAAAGTAGCGCTGGGCCTGTAGACATTAGTTTCAAAAATATAATTATTTAGTTCAGCAAGGATCTCTGAGAAAGAGGAAGCATTACGCTTCAAAACCAGATTACGAATATTATCTAGCCTACCAGCCTTTGTACTATTTAGTAGGAAAATAATCACCCTTATTATGATTGTCGAATCTAGGATTCGAACGCAACGTATTAAATTTATGAATGTTTTTATCATTCCCAATTGCTAAGCCCAGTTAAATACCTATGTATTTTCTAAAGTTTTTCTAACTAACATTGCTAAACATATTTTCATAATATCGCTTCGTTGCAAAATACTTCTCAGATGATATTTTTTTTTGTACAAATTGCAAAGTTGATTTCGAATTTCTAAGTTATGGTTCTATAACACGAAGCGCGGCGCATCGGCGGCCATTTTAAATACATGTTTTTTTTTGCTTATGTAGTGATAGAAAAATCATTTACAAACTTTATATTTTTATTGTAATATAAAAGTTACAATTTTTGTAAATGGTATAAAATGAAATTTTAATCGCCGCCGCGAAACCCAGCGGCAGAAAAAAATCGTCGTTCATCGCTAGTTTATATTTTTGCACAAACTATGACTTCCTTTCACTATGATTTCCTTCCTGGTGTGATAAAACCTTTAGAGTCTAATTTATACTTATTTAAAACTCGATTGCGCCGCCTACCAATGAGCTTGCACAATTTATATGTCATCCAGTTTATTTGAAACGAAGCGATGTTATGACTTTGAACCCAAGTCTCTTAAAACGTAAATACTAGAACATTATCAAACGTATCAATATTATTCGCACATTATATTGAAAGATATTTAATTTTTTTGATGCGGAATCGGAGCAATGAATATGCGTCCACATTAAAATGTAAATTAAGTAGATGTAAAAAACTAAAATGCAAATAATTGAAAACGTAAAATACAAAGTTAATAAAAATTTTCTATTTGCTAAATAAAAAAATATAAATACCTTGTTACACAATACCGTGTATACACACAAAAATCGAACATCGAAATTTGTGATGGTTACAATAGCCGCGTTTTCCATGAGAACTGCACTAGAACTCGATAAACTTTAAATTCCTTTTATTTCATGTAAAACGAAAAAAAATAAATTCTTAAAGCGCGAATGTGTAGTGTAGTTGATATAATTACATATTTTAAGTTTAAAAATTTCCCCCTTCAGTTATTTCATCAATATTTTCTAATTTCTTGCTGACGTCATTACACGCAACTACACTCGATAAATTCATGGGTTTATCCAGTGTAACTAAAAAATAAGCTATAATTATCATTATTTATTGCTGTAACAACTTAAAATGTGTATTTATGTGAAATGCACTACACATTATCACTTTATGAATTTAATTTTTTTTCTGTTTACATAGAATAAAAGGAATTAAAAATTTATCGAGTTCTAGTGCAGTTCTCATGGAAAACACGACTAATGGGATCGTAATGACGATTCGCGTAGTTTAAAATCCCGCTTAATTAAAATCGCAAATGTTCAAAGTTCTACATCCCAAAATACCACACGCCAGTATTCCATAAATTAAAATTCCAAAATGCAGTTATTTGTTGTTTTCATAGAATAATTTGCGCGCGCATTTTAATTGGTTTGATACTTTTTGTGACAGCTAAGGATATTGAACGAAATAAAGTGCATACAATAATTATACAAAATTGTTTATCATTTAGATCTTGTCTTACAACTTGATGGCTGAATTTTGTGCAAAGTGGTATCAGAAAAAACATGAAAAGTATTTTCTAAAAAAATATTGGAGTGATAAATTTTATTTCGAAACGTTTAAATTAATCAGATTTTTTCTGTAAACATGAAAATTGTTGTTGTTTGCTCTAACAAGGGCGGAGAAAAATTATTCATAGATGGATATTTTAAAGATAAAAGTAATAAGGAAAATTTCGTTAGCTGGAGACGGGACAAAAGATTAAAATATACAAGTATTTACAAAATACTTGTTACACCAACGGATCATGTACCTGACCGGTTGGTAAATCAGCTACAAGTATTTATGACTAATCAAAATGTAAAATTGTTGGCACAAAATACTGGACTTGCACCTTCTCAAATTATAAGGGAGGGAGTGGTCGCTTGTGAGGAAAATTTCAGAGTCTATTTACCGTCAAAACAGGACCAAAAATCTAAAATATCCCGAGTCAGAGCTTTATAATATTCAATATTCCGAAAAATTTAAAATTTTTGATGGAGAACTTTTTCTTCTATCTGAAAAGCAATGTGCTGGAGAATACTTTGTAATTCTTGGAATTGTGTAGAGTTTAAAATATGAGGAGGATCTAAATGTTGGATTTTCAACTGTTTACTATTCCTGGACAAGTGAAAAATCAGTAAGTTCTTCTGGTGTTTTTCCAAAAAGTTATATTAGGAGTTTTTTTTTTTTGAATTGCTGTCTTTTGTTGTAAATTTAATATTTATCTAAATCCGGCAATAATAATTTCTGATTTTGAGCAGGCAATAAGCTCAGCTGCACGGCAATTTTTCCTAACACAACTTTTAAAGGATGTTTGTTCCACTTTAGGAAAATTATATGGTGACAAGTTCAAAAGCGAAACCTAGCGTCACAATATGGCGAAAATAAACAAATGTTGAAGTTCTTGACTCTGGTTCCTTTAAATGAAATTTGTTAACTACGCAAAAATTTTGATAATCAGAAAATTACACAACTAGGAAACTGGTTCACAAAAAACTACATTGCTGGGGTTAATAAGCAGAAGAACCCAAGATATAAACCGGAATTTTGGTCTGTGGCGAATTCTTCGAAAATAATTTTTCCTCATACGCAGAACAGTGCCGAGTTCTGGCATCGCCGGCTTAAAGTTATTGTTGCGAGGGAAAATTGCGAACTTTATAAATTAATTGAAAATTTAACAAAGGAACTTGAAATTTCCAAAACTACGGTATAGAAAATCAAATCGGGAGAATTTCCACCTAGGAATAAAAGAAATGTAGCTGTTTTTCGTAAGCCTAAAAGAATAAAAACTGCCAAAATTATTCAAAACTTCAGTATTTAAAGCGTATCGCGCAAAATATTAATTTTTAAAATAATTTCGTTTATTTTAATGAAATAAATAATGAAATATAAATGTGTTTATTTTGTTTATTTATATCTAATTTTTCTAAATACGTATTTCAATTGTGAAATTAATTCCACCATTTTTGAACTTCAATATTAGAATTTAAATAATTGGGGAATTTTAAAACAAACGGATTTTCTTGGGATTACGGGATTTTGTTCCCTCGGGATTTTGTACCGTCGGGATTTTGTACCCTCGAGATTTGGTACCTTCGGGACTTTGTCCCTCGTAATTATGTCCCGCAGGATTTTGTCCCTCGGGAATATGTTACCAACTCCTCTTTCTCACTGTTTAGATCGATCAGTGGTAAAAATGATTATTCGATCACTAAAGAGCGAATAATACACTTTAAAAAGTAAGTTTTAGAACGCTAATATTTTTCCTTTGTGACATTATATCATAAATTTGACTAATTGTTAAACGCATGTTTTAACAAATTTAATACCACAAAAAACGCAAATAGCAAACACTACACAAACAAAAATATTTCCCAAGTCAGAAATATTGATTTTTTAAACTGTAGTGTTAACTATCAGCTACACAAAGTTTATTATCGAAAATGGAAAATTAAAAAATCTCTCTCTCTCTCTCTCTCTTTCTGTGAACTATTACTATTATTTCGAGTATTATTTTTACTATAAAAAGTACATTAAAATGAAATGTTATTGGAAAGTTTTTTTTTTTTTAGATAAAGTTCAAAAATTTATTTTATTTTACAGTATTGTTGGTATTTTTGTTTGCTTATTTTTATCAAATTACTATTTAATGAAAATTTATTATACTGTAATAATTTGTTATTTTAATCGATGAATTACTTAATTAATAGTGTTATGTATTTTTATTTTTTAAATCGGCGAAAATAAAAAAGACCTGACCAGTATCGTATATTAGAAGTATGTGGTATAACGTATATAGAGAGAAACGAAATTCAAATTACAAACTAAACCCATCAATTTTTATTGTTCCAGTTTATGATCTGGAACTAGTTAGTTTTTTTTGTTTTTGAATGACTAATATAACTTTCCAGAAGTCAAGTAAATACTTCCGTTGTTGAGAGCTTATTTCATATGTGCAATGCATGTACATTTAAATGGATAACAATCCAATGTATCTAGTTTGTTTCTACATTTTAATGCATTTTTATATTGAATACGAATTGAATGAAAATACATTATTTAGTTCATACATTTTGTAATAATAATAATAATAACAGAGAAAACCATATTTATCTTTATCCATTTTGGAAAATTTCCAAAATTTAAAAAAATTTTGTATGAGGTGTACACAATTAGATATACAAATTTATTTTCGCTGTACATATTGTGTATTGATTTTTGAGTGAAAAAATTCAGTATGTGAACTTTTTCTGTGAAAAATTTCTATTCCAAAGCAAAAATTTTCAAAATTCAAATGTAAAATTTACGAGCGTATTTATATTGCGTTAGCTAGTTTATATACAGTAAAATAAAATCACGATTCTGGGAAAATGGAAAATTAAAAATTAGATTTTTATCGTAATAACACTTTGCTCATTTAAAATATATAATTTTCATTTTATCATGGTAATTTACCTTGAAATATATAATAATAATATAACAAACATGTACGAACGTACAAAGGAACAAGGGGAAGATAGAGGATACATGTTTACCAAATGAAAATCTAAAATGACCATTATGCAAAAAAAAAAAAAATCCTTTTTTTGTGTGTTTCGGGTAATTCTATTTTCACTGCTTATGTTTTATTTTATGTATGGGTATATGCTTGTTATTATACAAAAGCCATTCATTTCTATTAGCATGAGATAAAGTCGACCGTGATAATACACAACGTTTTGCAATTTAAAATTTTAAAATTAGTTTTCTTACTCGTGTTAAATACGAAATTCATCTGTTTTTTGATCTAAACTCGTCACCATCATTGTTGTTGTTGGTACCCAATTACCCATATCAGAAACAACAACAAAACATTGTACATATACAATATGTCTGTGCTATAGAAAGAATAAAGTCGCAAAAGTCATAATTTGTTCTAACAATATTAAATTTGGTTATATGACGAGTACTATTATAGCCGTGTACACCAAAAAGCTAAATTTAAACAATAAAAAATTGAATTTACTTGTTGCGTTCGTAAACTGTACGAGCAGAAATAGAAGACATTTAGCATTAAGTTTTTTTACTATGCTTATGATATTGAACATTTTGTGATCTTTTATAAAGCAGATGGTTTAAGATATGTCATTGTACCGTCGCGTCGTTGCAAATAATGTTTAGTTTATGCAACACCCCCATTTATTCTCTACCAACCAGCAAAATATTACTCGCCTCTTGCAGAAATATAAAATTAATTTCATGCATCATATAATTAAAAAAATATGTTTTAAAAACTTTGTTATTTTTATTGGAAAAACGAATTATTATTATTTATATCTGTCGATTGGATTATAATACATCAACTATCGTACAAATTTAACTAGGTCATTTTTAGAATAATAATGTTATTTTAGTTTTACTGATTTATTGCTTGTGATTTATTTAAATTTTTTATTTTGTATTCCATAAACCGAAAAATAAAATTAATAAAATGACATACAAACAACTAGAAAAATTATATGCCACTGCCACACCAGTATATATGTATGTCTGTACATATATACCACCCTGAAAATTATATAATTTGAAATGTACACCGTATAAATGGTGGTTTGGCGTCTATTAGAGGGGGGGGGGGATCAAAGTTGAGTAGATTAATCTACCAGCTCCGTAACCTTCCAGTAGGGTGTGCATCACGTGAGCTGTTCTGGTCTTGCCATTAGGCAGCTGCGTGATGGGTACAATTGTGTAAGGGGTAACCCGTTCACAATTCGCAAGTGTACGTAGGCTGAAGTACGGCGCTAAAGGGAAAACCTTGTCAAAAAACCCTAATCTAAGGTGGAACAGCATATGCCGAAAGATGAATGGCTGATAGGTTAATCAGCCCAAAATATGCGGACTCTGGATACCAGGCACCCTCCAGTTTTATTTAGCCTTCCTATAGTAAAGCTGGGTGACCTACATGTGATTTGCAATTCCCAGCAACTCGTAAGAGTAAAATCAAATGGAATACGGGGTAGGAGTAGGAATATACGGGAGTGGGACAACCCGCTCGAGGTCCTTGAGCTCCAATGCTACCGTCTTTCTAGCGGAACTACATGCTGTAGTAAACATCTAGGAGGGAGAGCAATAAGCGCAGATAGTATGTATCACGTACCGGGAGGCAGTATTGTCAGGTTCATTAAGAACCTGAATATTGACTGGACGGATAATTAAGTAGGGGCCAGCACAATAGATCTTTTAGGTCGCAGTGCGAAGTGGCTGATCGCCCGCATGGCCCCCCCAATAATAATAAAAAATACACCGTATAAATTATTTTATGTATTATTCTCTAAACGAATTTGTATAAATGATTTATGAAAATACAAAAAAAAATTTCGAATGTTTTAACATGAAATACCAAGAATTCGGGACCACAAATTAAATTATGCATTTCGAGATTCATCAATTTTATTGTTAAAACCTTAGAGAATAATTTGACTTAATTAATAATTCGTTCAAATATTAGAAATTCTTTAAATCGGACTTAATTTAGTTTTACTTATGAAATTTCAGCGGTATTATGCACACAACTAAAATAATTTGAATAATAATCACTTTTTAGGGTTTAACCCTCCAAGAGCACACTGGATCAATTTGACCCTTATCTCAAATTTCCTAGTATTTGATTTATCAAATTTAGATGCACCTTACCGTGTTTTTTCCAGAACTGACCTTATTTGATTTTTCTATCTCTTTTAAGATGTAAGCTGGTTTTAACCGATCAATTGAAATGGTTTACCTTTTACATCTACTACCATATTTTTCCTTAATTTCCTAATGATTTTGAAAGGGCCATCGTAAGGATCGTTGAGACTCGGTTTTATTCGATCGACTTGTATGAAAACATAATCATAGTTGGTTAAATCCTGCGGAACATAAACGCCCTTTTGTTGAACTAAACGGGTATCGGATGGAGAGAGTTGTCTCATATTTTGACGAAGCCGGCTTATAAAGTCGTTTGGTTCTGTGATGGTAGAATCGGATGGTAAAAACATTTCGCCTGGAATTTTTATATTTTGCCCATATGTAAATTCTGCTAGAGAAGCTTTGAGCTCATCTGTTATTGTTGCCCTAATGCCTAGTAACACGAAAGGTATTTCATCGCTCCAATGAATGGTATTTGCACGTGCTCTCAAAGTATCTTTTAAAACGCGGTGAAATCTTTCCACTAATCCATTCGCACTTGGGCGATATGGTGTTGTATGGATTCTATGCACACCTAGCAATGTAGTAATTTCAGAGAAAAGTTGACTTTCAAACTGTGTACCCTGATAGGTGGTTACACGATAAGATGTTCCAAAACATGGTATGTTTTTGCTACAGTTTGTGCAGTAATATTCGGAATTGGAAAGGCTTCAGGCCAACGGGTGAAACGATCTATTAATGTCAGAATATATGTATTATTATTAGAGCAAGGTAAAGGCCTAAACCAAATCTAGATGGATATGCTCAAATCTTTCTGACGGAAAATCGAACCTACCAAGTTCTGATCGGGTGCCTATGAATTTTAGCTTTCTGACAATTAATGCATGTCTTTGCCCAGTAACCAACATCAACATCGATGACAGGCCAAAAGAATTTGGCTCTTACTAATTTTCGTGTTGCTCGAATCCTAGAGTGTCTTAGATTATGAATGAGTTCGAATACTGAACGTCTCAATTGTAGTGGAATATATGGTCGTTTTGTTGAAGTTGAAACTTCGCACCATATATACATTTTATGATTAGGCATATAAATTCTATCGAGAATTTTACTTGAGTTTCGCTGATCCTGAGTGAGAGATTGGAGCTCTTCATCGGCCTCTTGTAACTTGCTCAGTTCGAAATAGTCTAGTCCAGAAAGAATAATTGAATTTATTGAGTCGTGGCTGCTTAAAAGAGATAAGGTGTCTGCAACTATGTTTTCCTTACCATGTATATGACGTATATCGGACGTAAATTGACTAACATAATCTAAATGTCTAGATTGTCTAGGACTACGTTCTGTTTTTGTTAATAATGCTGTAGTCATTGGTTTGTGGTCGTTGGAAATTGTAAAATTTCTTCCCTCCACAAAGTAACGGAAGTGTTTAATTGACAAATATATAGCCAAAAGCTCTCTGTCAAATGCGGAATATTTCCGCAGCTTCTTCGAATAAAATGCAAGAGGTTCCCAAATTCCATTACTTAGTTGCTCTAAAACTGCTCCTACAGAAATACTTGATGCATCTGTAGTCAAACTAAATATTGCATTCTCTAGTGGATAAACTAAAAGGGTTGAAGCGGCCAATGCATTTTTACTTTCTTTAAATGCAATATTACATTCTTCAGGCCAGGCAAATTCTTTCTTGCTTTCTCCTTTCTTGAAGAGTTGTGCCAGATGCTCTTGAATGGGTAAAATTAATTCAGCCAATTTAGGGATAAACCTGTGGTAATAGTTTACCATCCCGACAAATAGCTGTATCTAGCTAATGGAAGTTGGTGTTGGGAAATTGGGGATAGCTAAAACTCTATCTTTAGATGGAAGAATACCATCCTTGGAAACTGTGTGGGACAGGAATTCCAATTCCGGAACCCCAAAACACATTTTGAAACCTAAATATTCAGACCGAAATCGGACAATCTTTGGAAAAGAAGTTTGAGGTGTTCTCTGTGTTCTTTTTCAGATGAACTCGCCACTAACATTTCATCGATTTATACACAAATACGAATTTTAGATCTCTTATCCTTATTACCCGCCTCTCTTAAACCGTATGGTGTTCTCAAAAACTCGAACAACCCGAAAGGAGTTGTTATCACGGTTTTGTATACATCCTCGGGCGCAACTGGGATTTGATTATAAGCTCTCACCAAGTCGATTTTTGAGAAGATCTTACAGCCGCGTAGGTTCATTGAGAATCTTTGTATGTGTGGTATTGGGTATCGTTCTGGGACCGTCACATTGTTCCTTCGGTAGTCTCCACATGGTCTCCAATCATTAGAATCTTTTTTGGATACAAGATGTAGAGGAGATGATGCTTGTGAAGAAGAAGGACGACATATGCCCAATTGACACATATGCTCAAACTCTGATCTAGCAATACGATGTTTCGTTGTATCGAGTCTGCGTGGTCTCGCAAATGGGAGGTGACCGACAGCTGGAATATAATGGACCACGTTATGTTTTACGGGTGTATCACACCGCGGTTCTTGTGTTAATTGGGGAAATTATCGTAATATTTCGCAAAAACTGTTGGCTTCTACTGAAAGGTTTCGAAATCAATGCGTTAGTTTTACCAAAATTAACGTCACATTTACCAAAGGCAAATCTTTACCGTGCTGTATCAGCAGAAATGTAGGGCACATTGCAGTTAGCTGACCGAGACTTTAATCAGCCAGGTGAAGTAAATATTCTAACAGAAAAACAAGATATTTGGCTGGGTACTATCAGAAACCTGCGAAAAAGAACGAGAATCCACGAACGTCATTTTTAGCCACTATTTAGTTCAAACCTGCAGCATTTCAAAGAGATCGTCAGGCGGATGGCAGACGGTAGATTGGTCGTATCTTTACGGCTTAAACAACCATCGACTAAATCATCACATTAAATCTCCCTATACAGAGGCTTCGGAGCATGGAGAGGCGATTACGAGAAAGCAAAATCACAGACGAAGAGTATTATTTGCGACTTTACGGCGTTTTAAAAAGCAAGAAGTTCCTCGACAAAATTGAGAGTTGTTTTCAACAGGTAAGCCTGACCATCTAATCAAGATTAAACGCGGGAAGTATTGGTCAATCAAAACGATACAAAGTTTCAGCAGATTATTTGGCGTAAAAGACAATCGGATCCAATATCTTATTATTGCTTATAAAGAAAATGGTCCTCAAATTGTCCAGAAGTCCTAAATTCTGTACGCAACAAAGAAACATCGGTAACATTAAAGAATTAGATGATCGAGCGATAGATATTTCACCACATGTAGAAGCATTAGGCATTAGTTCGGATCCACAACACAAGTAACACAAAACTTACGAAATACGTCGTTTTTTCTGAGTTTAAAGTGAGATGATGCTTTACCCGATGAGCAGGAGCAGCAGTAGAAAACAATACGGTGCAATCTACAAGAAGTCGAGCAAGTTACTATCTCGAGATACATACACTCTTCGTACCATTCCAAACAGTGCATTTGCAGTTAGTGGGTATTTTGCTTCAGTTATGCGGAGCTGTACAGTTGGCCAATTTAATTTAAACGGTAAAACGTAAAATTAGTTTCAAGACTAATCTCTAGAGAACCTTGTAGATTGTGCCAGTCGTGGATTGCCATGATCAACATTGGCCACGATGACAGAGCTAATATGGATGAAGCCAAGAAGAATGACTAACAAAGCATTCGAAGGGTTCTAAGCTAATAAAATGTTGGGCACAATGTTAGCCAAATATTCCTTCGGTTTATTAGCAACTCACGAGCAAAGTTAAAGATTTAGAGAACTAGAGGACCATTTCTGAAGCCCCGAGATTTGCGAAAGATCGTACCATCAAGAAATATCCGCTCTCAAGTGCAGTGGTAACAAAAATAAATCAAGATATTTTAATTCGTTAAACCCATTCCTGGACGAAGATATCCTACTTACAGTCGGCGGCAGAATTGAAAATTGTACAGCATCGTATAGCACAAAAAGCCATAACCATGCTGGACTAATATTGTTGCTATCTAATTTTTCTCCAAACATATTGGTCAACTGGTGGACAAACTGTAGTAACGTGTAACCGAGTAGAATTCACGGGAGTATTTTGCCGGTCCAAAATTAATCCATTTAAAGAAAGTTAAGGTCGTCGTGTCTGAGTTCAAATGCAATTCATTTAGAGCTGGTAGAAGACCTTACAAGCGAAATCTACTCATTTTCTCCGTTTCTTTCAAGGAATTTCATTTCCTGTCATTTTGTACCGCCACATGCACATCATTTTAGTGGTATTTGGAAAGCTGCAGTAAAATCAGCAAAATTCCTTCTGAAACGGGTAATAGGCAAAGCTATTCTAGATTATTAGCAGAGGTAGAAATCTGTTTGAACTCAAGGCCTATCAGAGCCTTATCAGCTGATGAAACGTATCCATTAACATAAGGACGTTTCCTCGTTGAACATCCATCAACAAAAATTCCTGCGTTAGATATCACAGAGCTTAAACTATGCACTAGATGGAAAATGGTAAAAATAACTTTCACAATAGTTCTGGAATAGATGGCAAAATGAATGTTCAACCTCACTAAAATAGGGAACAAAATGGAAGTACCCAGAATCATCAATACAAATTAACGTCGTCGTCATAATAAACTAAAAGATAAAGTCAGATCCTTACAAACTAAATTTGGACAGTTGAAACAGCCCATACAGAAATTATGTTTGCTGCCTACGGGTAATAATATTGATGAAATCAACTCTATGAAGTCATCATCAAAAAATATCAAATACAACACGAAATTAAATTAAATAATACTGAATTATTTAAAATTTTTGGTTTATTGAATGAGGTAACGTTTAGATTCTTATTTCAGATTTTTATCTACGGGAGAATTATTGTGCTGAAGAGCATATTGAGGACCAGCTGATTTATCGAAATTATTAAAAAATCTCGAACAAAACTAATGGTCTCGGGCATCGACTAAATCTTCCAGAGGATTAAACCAAAGTGGAAGATACTCACTTGTGAGATGTTACCAATAAGCAACAAAAACTGACCAAGTGCATACAAAATATAAGCGATTAAATCACAGTTTAATTAACCAAAACCGATTTGATATTTAATTGATTTACCGTTTTGTTTTTAATTTTTCCGTATTGCACAAATAATTATGAGAACAAATTTCCGTGCACAAATAATTTTATTAAAGACTAATTAACTGTAATTTTTCCTAGAATTAAAATTTAAAACATTTTTAGATTAGAATATAAATACGCGTCTATTCCCACAAAAAACAACCTTTATATTATTAGGATTATTTGTTTCTGATAAATTTGAAAAAAATACCAAATTTAAAAGGTGGCTCTAATTCAATTGCCAGGTACTGTATACTACGAAATTTGGAGAAACTGACAAACAAAAATTCAATAAGTTGTACAAGTCCACACGACGTCTTATTGAAGAAAGCTTTTCGGATACTCAAATTCCCTGCCTTAATTATAGACGGCTGAACCGTAAGGCTTCTGCAATGGTCGTCTTTGTATGTGCTACGATTCACAATATGGCGTGCACGATACGCCTAGAAATAAATTTCCGAAGTAAAATTAATGAACATGAGGTTGAAGAATGTGACATTGTCTATTTTGTGGTAGAAAATGAATCTGAAAAAATGTTGAAAGACAAAAAATTATGGACTCATTTGGTCTTCTATGGTGTCAAAAGTTTGTACCGAAATAGGAATCAAACTCCTTGTTCCTACTAAGGGTGGTAAACTCAATTCTCTTTCTAGCTTCTTACATTGTAAGCGCCTGTGGTATGTTTCCACAGGCAAAAGCTCTAACCTCGCTTCACTTTCTTCTTTTTCTTTTAAATGTTCACGTTTCCTTTTAACTATCCCTGAATTCCGAATATTATTGTTGGTATTATCGGCGGCATTCTCACCATACGCTTCCGGTAAATTTAGTCCCACCACCACTTCAGAGTCGCATTCTAAAATATCCAAAATCAAATTACCTTCTTGGACCCGGTTTGATTCGCGTTATCATGCTTTGCCCTGATTAACTAAAAATGAAGCGTTGGCATAAATAAATAAGCTAAAAACCAAAAAAAATAACATGTTGAAGCAAAGTTTGACTAAAGTACGGGTTTTCCATAAGCCATATATTTCCATAAGCTTCAATTCTTATCGGCCGATGCTAGTTTTAATGATTTTATACTTAATAAAGTTTCCTTCCATCCTGCCTTCTTTTCTTGTTTTGCGAAACTGCCAAAGAGGATATGTTTTTTATTTTTGATGTCATGTGTAGAATACAAATTGCAAGTGCTTTAATTCTTAAAACTCGACCAAAGCTTCATAAAAGATTTGTATGCAAGATATAGTTAATTTCATTTGTAGAGTAGAATATATAATTTTTTTTAAATATATTTGGTAATAACAAAAGTTTAGGGCCCTGGTCGGTCCGATTAGGGGTAATGAAAATTATATATCAGTTCCCACACAACCGTTGCAACTGTCGCCCCGTTGTGTCGCCAGGTTATGATTATGGAGAAGTGTGAAGGTCTGTGTTCTAAAAATTTGCCAATACCATTTACTGCTAAGATGAATTTTCCAATCATTAAAACAAATAAAAAACTTTATTTCAATTTTAATTTTTAATTTAACAATGAAGTTAAGTAAATTAAAATCGAATGGATGTATATGCATTGTACGTTTCTATGTTGAATTTGAATTTGAATTTTATCATGTTTTACTGTGAGGTAAATTAAATTTTCAAATGCACCAACATGTTATGTATTTATGTATTTATTTTATATCTATGTTGGTACCTAAATTTATACATTAAATAAAATACATCAAAAACGCCAAATTTATTTGAATTTTATATTTAAGTTTTTGCTACACATATGCAAAAATATATACGTTTAAAATTCTATTAATTTATCAAATAAATTATATTTAGTTTTTAATAATATTATAAAATTTAGACCACAAATGTATTTTTTTTGTATGCGATATAAAATGAAGGAATCATGTGGTTTGTGGTTTTAAAATACATTATACTAAATTAAGGACAACTTTATACAATAATTGACAAAAAAATTAAAAATTTAATTTGGTTAAAATTTATGTTTAAATCCATAATATTAAAATTATCAACCAGAAACATTTTTATGTGCACATAATTAAAAATGTTGTTATCCGCGATTTGAGTACTTATTCTGAATTAATTACGAAAATCTCGAAAATAATTATAACCAATAGAAATAAACCGTTAACCATAATCAAATACTATACCATAATACATTCATTGCAATTTATAATTTGTCATCAATTTTTTAATAATAAATGATGATGAATGGTTACCACTAATGAAAAATTATTTGGTTGATGCTGGCAAATGAACCAATAATCGATTTTTGATAATTAAGGCATTTTTAGAACTTTTGTACCATTTTAAATATTAGATTTTCTTTATTCAAGGAAAAATAATTTACCAACAACGTCTTTTAGACCTTTACTTAAAATATGCTAGTACTAAATATGAATTATTATTTTTTGTTTGGGAACTCGAAACGATAACCACGGGGGCATTTAACAGAAACAATTTATTAGTCTCATTTCAGAATTAGTATTTAAGTGTATTGAAATGAAACAAGAATATAATATATCCAGGGGCATATCCTCCATCCGAGTTTTTCAAGTACAAATTATATCTTTTTGAGTTTTAGTAGTTCGACTAGTAAAGGTTTAAACAGAATAATGTCTCTTCCGTCCCGTTCGGATTTTTTGGTATATAAGACAGAAAATTGAATTCTACAATAGAAGGAGAATAAAACGAATGCAAGACTAGATCCAAATTTAAAATTTTAGAGTAAGAAAAATTGAAATCAATAATAAACGGAACATTATGAAGAAGTTACTATCGATTTTTTGGCGGCACAAGTAAGTCAGACAATTAGGCTGTATCCGAAACTATATCTCTAGGTGATATAGAAAAATTGAAAATTTACTTTGGCTGAACACTGAAGCAAAAAATAAATTCTATCAGATTTTTAATTTTCGAGTGTTATGTTTAGTGTTTCTGAACAAGATATTGTTCGTAGATTAAAATAATAAGTGTGGATTAATATTCTTTATTAATATTTAGAATTACATGTGTCTGTTCATGTACATGAAAAACTATAACCTAACATACTACTGTCAAATTATAAAAGAGTACCTTTTATACTTTTAAAGCTGGCTTCACATGGCGTTCCTCCCCACCACAGTTGACTGCTGCAATCACAAATCCAAACGAACTGGTGCCCTATGTGAACGTTGACTTCCTCGAATAACTGGAGTTGGATCTACTGTTGCCGTTGTTAGTTCGGACCCGGTTACCGAAACCTGTTGGTTTTAAGGACTGCGATTCTGTTGTACGGTGGTAGATGAATTTGCGGATCCTTGTAGTTGGTGTGGGCTGCTATCTAATGCCGCAGTCGGCGGGCTCTTGCATTCGATAACTAAATAAAAATGCATTGAGCTGAGCATCGAGATCTTCGTTATCCTTCTCACTTGACTTCATTCGTCGTTTAAATGTTTGAATGAATCTTTCTGCTAATCCATTTGTCTTTGGGTGGTATGGCGAGGATGTAATATGTTTCATTCCCTCCTTCTCACAAAATGTTTTGAATTCGTGAGACGTGAACGAGGTTCCATTGTCAGTTGGCACTAACGATTACTTGAGGCGCTCCATAACTAGCGATTAAACTGGTAAGCACTTTCTCAAGCATGTTTATCGTGATACTTGGCATCGTATAGACTTCTACCCATTTCGAAAGCGCGTCCATTACGACCAGAAAATGTTTGTTTTGAAAAGGTCCCGCGAAATCGATGTGAATCCGTTCCCAGACGCGTGCTGGAACGTTCCATGAGTATAATGTCACTTATTGTTGACCGTTTCGGTTCTCTTGACAACTTTGGCATCGCTTAACGAAGTTTTCAATGTCCTCATCGAGTTTTGGCCACCATATGTAATACCGAGCCATTGCATGCATAGCTACAATACCCGGATGGCCGCTGTATAGACGTTGGAGTGCGGCTATACGTAATGATGCAGGTAGCACCATTCTTCCTTGCCACATGAGGATATTTTTTTCTACAGACAATTCGTCTTTGCGCTGTAGAAACAATTGGAATTGTGATTGTTGGCACATCTTTTGTGTCCACCTTTGTTAAACTGCACTAATAATGCGAGAAACCTCCTTGTCTTTATTGGACTCGACTGAGATGCTTTTCTCGCAGAACTGGAGGTCATCCATCTTTGCTTTGCCAATGTAGTTGACATCGTCTTCAGTCTTTTGCCCGTCGAAGTGTGGTTCTTCTGTTGTAGTCAGCATACGTGATAAAAAATCGGCAAAAATGTTTAATTTTTCCGGAATGTACTCGATGTCATAGCTATATGAATTTAATAGCAATGCCTATCGAATCAAACGATTATTAACGAGTTTAGGCAAATTGCGATTTCTGCCAAATATGTGCGTCAATGGTTCGTGGTCCGTGACCAATGTAAAATGTGTACCCGCTAGGAATCTGTCGAACTTTTGTACCCCAAAAATGATTGCAAGTACTTCTTTGTCAATTGTGCCGTAATATAACTGAGCACCTGATAATTTTCTTGATGCAAACGTAATCGGTAAGTCAATCCCGTCGCTGTTGCGATGACTGAGGACAGCACCAATTCCTTTGTCTGATGCGTCGCATGTAACATACAGGTCCTTTTCATCATAATACGGGTGTAAGACCTGTGCGCGTGAAAGCTGGAACTTAATTTCGTTGAAAATTGCTTGTTCATGACTCATCCATTTGAAACGTTGATTTTGCCCTGATGTATGTAAATCAGATGCTGTACCGTACAATTTTGGTATAAATCGCTCGTAGAAATTTACAAGCCCCATAAATGAGCGTAACTCTCGGGTATTCGTTGGTGGACTGGCGTTGATTATGGCGTCCAGTTTGTCTTGTGTTGGGAAAATTCCCTCTTTGTTGAAGCGATGTCCTAAGTACACCACTTCGTTCTGGAAGAAAATGCACTTCTCTCGTTTGATCCGGAAACCCGCTTGTTGTAATCGTGTGAGCATGTGCTCGGCGTCGGTTATTCCTGTGATAGCAATATCATCGAATATATCGCCACTGAGTCAATATTTGATAATAATTGTTGGAAAATAGCTGGAGCGTTTGCTATTTAAAACGGTAATCGATTGTACCTATAGTATCCCATGTGCGTTGAGATTGTGAGTAAATGTTGTGACTCTGGATGATCTTCGAACTATAGAATCGATTTTTGAGAATCGTTTTCCACCAGCAAGTGTGCGCCGTAAATTATCAAAAATGGTACTGGATGTTTTTCCAATAGCAAGCAGGGGTTTATCGTAACGCTGAAATCCCTACAGATTCGTATGTCTTCGTTGCGTTTTGGTATGTTTAAAGTTGGTGTAGCCCATTCTACCGGTGTTTAATTTGGATCGACTGGTGTCAAAACGCCTTCGTTGACTAATCTGTTGATTTCCTTTTCGACATTGTTCTGCATCCCGAATTTGACATATCGGGGGTCGTCACGTTTTGGTTTTGCATCATGTTTCAAGTGTATTTTGACTTTGTAGTCTTTGATGCGCCCCATTGTATCACTGAATAATTCGTCGTAATTTACAAACATATTTGCTAACCCTGTGCGTGTTTGGGGTGCCTGTATCATTGTATGTGATTCGGCGTTTGTAATCGAATAAACGTGTGCGAGAAATGGCATGTTGAAAGCTTCGCACCATGGTAAACCAAACAAAAACGGTTTTGCCTGTTTCATGACAATTACAGGTAATTTGAGTGTTTCGTTGTTGTAGGTTACGTGTATATCTGCCTGACCCAGAGTTTGTAATTTATGACTGCCATAAGCCATCAGCTTAGGTGCCTGTATTAGCGTTGGTTGACCTATTTGTTTCCAGAGATGTTTATCGATGATGGATTGTGATGCACCAGAGTCGTAATCAAATGTAGCTTTGATTCCATTGACGTGAATGTCATTGCGATTACTTGTTTTAGTAACATGATTTATTGTGTAAATGAAAACCCTGCCATTATCACTGATATTGCTGTTACTGTCAGCTGTGGACGTTGCCGCCATTTTGTGAATGTTTCCCGACTTACGTGGATCACCTTCGATGGGTGTTGCAGTTATTCCACTGTTTTTGTTGTTGTTGATAAATTTGTGCTCTGCCCGTTTTAATTCAACATGACGCATAGTGACCACTTCGCCTGCACGAATGGCATATCACATTTGTTGCTGGACACGTCCTGTCGTTTGTGTGTCTCTCTTTACCGCAACGTTTGCAATGATTTGCGTATAACTTTTGTGGAAGTTGTGTAGTGTTTGTGTTTCCATGTTTCGATGTTTTTTTCGTGTATTTTATTAACACTTTCTTGATTTCCGTTTGTTGCATTGGGTTTTAATTCGTCGTTTTCTGATCGTTCTCGTGACTGCACCACTTCGAAAATTGATTTAAATGTCACTTCGCCCATCGTCTCCATTTCTTCATTTGCAGCGTTTCTAACTGTACGTGTTGTTTTCAGATCCGGCCTATGTCGAAGTTCGATTTCGGCATGTTGATGACGAATGCCAGTTTCGAGACGATCGCGTAATTGACGATCGAGATTCTCAACATCACAGTCACGGCTAATTGCACGTAATTCGTTTGCATATTGTTCGAAGGATTGTGTTTCTTTGCGCGTACAATTCCAAAACTGTGACAATGCCTTAAATCGAGTCATTTTGTGTGTAAACAAATTAATGAAACGATCGATTATTGTTTTGTATGTATTTTGTTCGAACGGTGTGGTGGCATCCGTAAAAGACACTTTAAGTTCGTGATGAGTGTCCGGTGACAATGAACACAGGAATAAATCGCGTTTTGCGTTCACGTATAGGAACGTGTTGGAACTATTTAGTCCTCTCATGCGACATTACGCCTCGAAGGCATCCACAAAATTTTCTGCCGATAATGTTGAAAATCTCGCATTTAAATTTTTTTTTAATTTCTCGAAGTTCCTTTTCATCTAAGTTTTGCGGAGTTTGTTGTTGGGTATCTGTATCTCGATTTTGTTCCCGTATCACTTGTCCTACTGTTTCCATAAGCCCGGCGTTATTCCGGCTGATCAATTCCACAAATTGTTCAAATTGCTCTGGAAATAAATCGTGAATATAAATCCTCGTTGCCAGTATGTTATGCTTAGTGTTTCTAAACAAGATATTGTTCGTAGATTCGTAGACGCACACATAACAGTCAAATTAGATTTTGCAGGCCCACGGTCAATTTGATAAATGTTCCGGGCCACTTTCGTAGCTAGCACAGATTGCGTTTTGGGACAAAGCAAAAGATTGGTTTTAATATCAGTACTTTGGACTATCCTGAACCATGTGCAGAACGTCCTCCTTCCATTTAGGAAACCGTTTTTTGGCAAGCGATCAACCAATCAGAGATAGCACGCTCTTCATCTGCTGTTAATATGGTTAATGGTTGATAATTTCAAGACATGATCGATTTGGGAATCTGCCAATATTTATTGTCGTGTGTGTCGTTTCATCTGCAACTCGTTTAAAAGAACGACAAAAATGGTTGGAGGCCATGTGGAGTAGTACTTACCCAAATGGTAATGCCGTGTTCTCCAAAATCGTCCTTATATGTGAGCACTTCGAGAGCTAAATTTCACTTAGGCGTATATTATGGATAAAATTTTTTAGTAATGAATAACAAAGACGAACATCTGCGTTATTTAGAACAAGTTTTTCAACGTTCAAGAGATTTCGATTTTTCAATCAAAGTTTCGAAATGTGAATTGGGGAAGCAAATCCTCGAATTTCTTTCTCACAGTACATTCTATGCATCGAATGGATGCAATAGTGGCTTTTCAACCACCGAAATCTATGAGAGAAATTCGAAAATTTTTGTGTATGCTAAATTATTATTACATTGGTGAAAATCTTGGATCAACACTCATTTATCCGAATTAAATAAACTCTCTAAAAATCAGAAATAATTATGCTGGTCGGATGATTGTAATGACGCAAAATCTTCTTTATCTTCGTTTGTTCTGCTGGCCCACCCAATTCGTGATGCGTATCTGAGTATTCCAATAGATAGTTCAAGTGTAACATACTTAAAAAAATGATTCTAATATGGTTTTTTGAACTCGTTTTATTTTCATTTTTAAGCTAAACGACAGGAATATCATGACAAGAAAGTATTTTACTAACGTTATATTTGCTCAATCAGTGGAAAAAGAGTGGGTTGGGTTTTGCTCAATCAGTGGAAAAGTGGTTATTCTTTCAATCCCTGAGATAGGACGAACTACTTCGGGGCTCAACATAGTCCGGCTGCGGATTACCTACCATTGACTACAAAAACATTATCCTCGAAGATCATAGTATTGTATGGGGGTACCGGTACCTGAAATTTGGTTAATTTAGTCACTTGGAAACTTCCTAATTTTTCCAGGATTCCTGGTTGTGCGAGCTTTGTGGTGGAAAAGATAGCATAACACAATATACTCTATGGAACAATGCGAAATGTGATTATCCATTTGTAAGAGAATTGTGGTGTCATTTATTAGCGTGAATTTAGTAAAATTTTTAATACGCTGCAAAACATTAACAAATATCTCCAGATTAATCCACCTGCCCTACGAATTAAAAGCTACAGATTCTATCACTCTATCGATTACCATTTTTCGATTCCTATTACAATAAAATTAAACAAATTTTTTTTAGAAATGGTTTATTAGAAATAAGTTTAAAATAATAACGGCATGATTTAGAACATTTTTCGGATTTTTAGAACGTGCTTAAGGTAGCTAAACACCATTTGACGAAAATGCCTCGTTAACGAATTTGCCCCATTTTTAATGGAATTTAACTAAGCAGAACTGGAAACTTGAAAAATAAAACATGGATGATTCCAGATTAATTTTTATTTTAAAAAACCTTTACTTTTGCTTCTTTTAGGTTGTGCCACTTGAAGAAGATATTATTGACTCAAGTGAAGTTAGCTACAATAGTTAAATACAGTGAAACATATGAAATGATTCGAATGCGTTCAATGCTTATTTCCAATACTCCACCTCATTTGAATCATCAGTTAACTCCACATGCATCCCGAAGAACATTGACACGAGGTCCAGCCAATGGTTTTGTCAACAAATCTGCCACCATAGTTTCCGTAGGGCAATATTGGCATGTAACAATACATTTGTCGATGTAATCCTTGACAAAACGGTCTCGAACATCAATATGTTTGGTACGTGACGACAATTTCTCCTCCTTAATGAATTTCAAACAACTTTGATTGTCTTCGAAAATTGTTACCGGTTTTTCAATGCGTTGTTCGAAATCATTGAGTAAACGACGAATCCAATTCGCCTCTTGACATGCTTCAGACAAAGCAATAAATTCTGTTTCTGTTGATGATAACGCAATGCAATCCTGTCTCCACCAACAGAGAATACCGTTACAATACTTGAATATGTAACCAGATTGTGACTTTCTGCTTGCATGATCATCAGCCCAACTTGCATCTGCATATCCGATTAACTGATCCGTACCATCACTCTTGCCAAGTGACAATTGCAAACCGGCAGTACCCTTGAGATACTTTAATACTCGTTTCAATTCGTTCCAATCCTCCTGGTTTGGACTGGACATCTTTTGTGCTAGAATTAAAACTGCTGTCGATATGTCAGGTCTCCTGTTGACTGATATGTACAGTAAGCAACCGAACAACTTTTGATATTTGCCGTTGCCTAACAACAAATCCGTATTTCCTCCTTTACCATATCTAACTGACAATGGAACTGAGGACTCCTTTGCATCAGACATTTGGAAATCCTTTAGTAATTTTCCAATGTAAGCAGTCTGATTCAACGTGTAGTAGCCATCTGCTTCCTTCTTGACTTGAAGACTCAAGAAATCCTTAATCTCTCCCAAGTTGTTAATCTTGAATTTCGAACTTAAAAACGTTTCGCACTTGGAGATTATCTCATTGTTTTCACCAGCAATGGCCACATCGTCAACGTAGATTAATACGTAGCATATTTTTCCATCATATTTGTAGGTGTACAAGCATGGATCATTCTTGGTTTGAACAAAACCGAAATCGATGAGAATTTAATGAATTGTTTTGTTCCAATTGCGCGCTGATTGCTTTAGACCATATAAACTCCATTTTAGTAGACACACTAAATCTTCGCCGCCTTCAACTTTGAATCCTGGAGGTTGTCTCATGTAAATTGTTTCAGACAATTCACTGTTGATAAAAGCCGTTTTCGCATCTAGATGATAAACCTTCATGTTCTTGTTTGCTGCCACTGTAAGCAATGTTCGAAACGTAGTTTGACGAACAACTGGAGCAAACACCACATCATACATAGTCAGTACCGTATTTTTGCGAAAAACCTTAAGCAACAAGCCTTGCCTTGTGTCTGACTACTTTTCCATCTGAATTGCACTTTAGCTTGAAAATCCACTTGCAGCCAACTAGATTTGCACCTTCTGGAATTTTCACAAGCTCTTATGTTTGATTCTCCATCAATGACTTCATCTCATCTGTCATTGCTTGAGTCCACAGCCTCTTTTGATCACCCTTGATAGCTTCTACGTAGCACTTTGGTTCTTGAATGACTGAACTCACCACGTTCATTTCTTCAATAAGTTTATTTGGTGGAATTCTTTTGTTAGCACGTTGTGATCGTCTAACAGTTTGCTCTTCATCTCCATTCTGAACGTGATCTTGTATTGGATTCTCTTCCTGAACTTCCTCATCGACTAATTTCTTTTGCACCTGATCGTTTTCTGCATCTTCAAAGTTGTTCAACTCTGAATTGTCGATAATTTGTTCCTGTTGATAATCTTCGCTGGACTTGTCACACTAACTGTAACTCGATCGGTTTCCGGACTGTAACAACGATATGCCTTTGATTCGTAATCATAACCGACCAGCACTGCTTTTACTCCCTTTGAATCGAATTTGCTCCTTGTTTGTTTTGGTACATGCATATAACATTCTGATCTGAATTTTCTGAAGTATTGCACATTCGAACTTTTCTGGAACCAGCCTTCATATGGCGTTGTTTCTGTACCCTTTGTTGGCAAACGATTCTGGACATAGTTAGCCATCATTACAGCTTCGCCCCAAAACTTTTTCTCAAGACCTGCGTTAATTAGCATACAGAGAGCCATTTCTACCAACGTTCTGTTTTTGCGTTCCGCTGTTCCGTTTTGTTGAGGTGTGTACGCACTAGTTCTCTGGATTTGAATTCCGCTCGACTTTAAATAATTCACGAATTCATTACTGGTGTACTCTCCTCCTCGATCTGTACGGATACATTTAGGTTTCTTTCCTAATTGAACCTTTACCATCGCAATATATTCCTTGAATTTGCTGTAAACTGATGATTTATTTGCGATTAGGTAGCTGACTGTAAATTTTGAGTAATCATCTATGAATGTCACAATGTAACGATTACCTGATGGTGTGGTCGTTTGCATCGGACCACAAACATCCATGACTGCAACTGCTTTATTACTCGACTAGACCGGAAACTTGATTCGAGTAATTTTTCCTTCGAGATACACTCTGCAGTTGATTTCCCAATCCGCTGTACACTCGCTAAAGTTGATGCCTTTAACCAAATTTCGTTTCGCCCATGATTTCACAACTTTGATGTCTCTATGGCCTAGAACCTTATGCCAATAATGTATGCAGCCATTGGATTCCTTTTCGATCGAGTAAACTTTGTGAGGTTCGTTTAGTCTGTAAAGTTGACTGACTGTTTTCCCTTATTTCACACTTGTTGCCCTTGAAATTTACTTGAAAACCTTTTTCCGTTAGCTTTTTGACTGAAAGTAAATTTCCCTTGATATCTGGCATTAGCAACACGTCTGTGATTCTTACTGGAACACTTTGATTTTTCTCATTCAGAAAATCAACTTTAATTGTGCCTTTACCCGCAGCTGTGAATTGTTGACCACTTGCAACGCTTACTTTATCACTACAATTCATGTCGATATTGACGAAAATATCCTTGGAACTGGTAATGTGACATGTGGCACCTGAATCGACAATCCAGCCATCACCTACTTGATGTGTCACAAACAGTTTTTCTGTTTCATCTTTCGCTAGATTCGCCTTCTGATTACTTCCTTCCTTTTTGTTGAGCCAGGCTTTGTATTTTCGACAATCCTTTTTGATGTGACCGCTTCTTTTGCAAACATAGCACTCAAACTTTTTATTTTCATTTTTTTGACCTTTCGTTGTTCTTGATGTGTCAACTTTTAATGCAGTGTCATCCGTTGTTCCGCCTCGATCCATTCTTCTTTTGAATTCCGTGAGAACCTTTGATTTAACCAACGTGAGTGGCAATTCAATCTCTTCTTTACCTTCGAGCGCCGTTACCAAACCGTCGTAGCTTGGTGGTAAAGAAGGCAACAACGAAGCACTCATAAAAAATTCCGGACCAAAATCTGCACCAAGCGCCAATAATTTTCGAAACAGCTCGTTCATGGAATTGACGTGTTTTTTCGCATCTCCGCCTTCATCAAGCCGCTGTTGCATGATTAACTTCAAAATGTGCACACGATTGCTTGATTTGTTTGATTCATACGTTTCCTTAAGAATTCTTCATGTATTTCTTGCTGAATCTGCACCGATGATGTGATGCATTTGATCGTCGTCTACATTCAATGCAATTGTTGAATGTGCCTTTTCATCATTTGCTGTCCACGCTGCTGTAACTGGTGATGGTTGTACCTCATTGATAACTGCCCATAAACCTTTTTCCTTAAGAAACATTTCCATACAAATAATTTGTTCCGTTTAGCTTTGAAATGCTGTATCTTGATTCAGCTGACGCCATCCTTTTCCGTGTGTGAATTTCACAACACCGAAAAATCAATTTCACTTTATCCAATTAATCTGCCTTAATTTTTCGATATATCCGTATTCTTCATCCACTGGGCCAATAATCGAATGGAATTTAACTCAGCAGAGCTGGAAACTTGAAAAATAAAACACGGATGATCCCAGATTAATTTTTATTTTAAAAAACCTTTACTTTGGCTTCTTTTAGGTTGTGTCACTTGAAAAAGATATTATTGACTCAAGTGAAGTTAGCTACAATATTTAAATACAGTGAAACATATGAAATGATTCGAATGCGTTCAAGGCTTTTTTCCAATAATTTTACCCTACCCATTATTCTATACCCTAACCATTAAGTACTATTATCGTCGGATAAATCCGATGCATTGGTTCTATCAGCAATTTTTTTTTTCATTTGTATAATTTACATTTTTAAGGCCTGGTTGCCATCTGAAAACCTAGTCAATTCAGCTTTGTCCTCTTAGGCTTTGATTCAGCGATATTTTTAATCTTCTTTGACAAATTACTAAAGAGATGGATTTTGTTGTGCAATTTTAGGAAGGCAACAGAATTCCGACTGTGCAAGTGTCCGACATTTAGCTAATTGCAATCCTAATGGACATTTTTACCTACACATTATTTACTCTAAAAACCTAAGGAAAATAAATCAACTTTTAAACCATCTACGAGTACTTATTGCTTCTTTGAAACTAAACCTGTAGTTTATATAAAAATGATCTAAAATGAATTTTTGTTTAAAGGAAGTCAGAAAAGCGTGCTTTGCATGAAACGGTGTAGCAATATTGATATGCAGGGTGTCCCATAATCTAGGAATAGACTTCCCTCTATGTACTCTAGGAATAACGAAGATGATTTTATTCTGTATTTTATGCAAATATCAACGTTTTTATATAGAAAAAAGATGATAATGGTTATATTGAAATGACGTAATCCCGGTAACTCGATCACGTCGTATTGCCGCTTTTATTTAAGGATAGAAAAGTTTACAAGAAAATATGATCTAGGGATAATATGATGTTAAGGAACTTCAAGCAATCAAAAGAGGATTTTGTAATTGAACACGAATTACTCTACAAGGAATCAATACCAACTTTAAATAATCAGAATTTACAACTGGGTGTGCATGTTGAATTTAATAATTGTTATGGTGGTCACCATAATTTCTTTTTTTTTGGATATATTTAATCTCAATTCTAGTGATTAAAAATTAAAATTGTTATTATCTTAAAAGAATAATGTTTGGTTCACCGCTTGAAAGAATCTACAAATGAGAATAATCTTCATTTGAGATATCCTCCTTGTTTTAAATAAGAATTTGAATTGAAGAAGTAAGAATCGAAAGTTTTGTTTAAATAAAAGCTACTTTTATTAACAAACGGCCATAGTTTTGACTGCGTTATTTATTTATTTATTTATTCAAAAATAACACCAATAATAAAGAATAAAAATTAAACAGATAAGTGAATCAGGTTGTTTTCAATCGTTAAATTGAAATTCTTGAGGTTGCCGAACGAAAACATATCAAGTGAATTGAAATAATTGTTATGCTGCTTTGTAGTCTGATTGATGGCGAGTTATTTCTCATATTAGTGCGGTAAGTGTTAATAGTGAATGTAGGAGGATTGCGAGTAGTGTAATGACTGTGACACCGAAAATTTACTTTATCATTAAGAACAGTATCAATAATTTTATGGACAATTTTAAATAGCACCATCTCATCAATAATAATTCTTCTATTATGCAGCGAAGTAATGTTAAACCGAGACAAACGTAAATCTTATCTTTCATAGAAAATATTTTTTTTTGTGGTAAAGGAAACGAGTAAACTTCTTTTGTACCCAAGGAAGATTAAAAATTTGAGCCAGTTCTCATCACGAAGCCAAGCATTTTATAAGCATTGCTGATTAATTGATATATATGAACCTTAAACAAAAAACCCTCATCTATAAAGACCCCTAAATCTTTAACAAATGGACAAACCGATATACAACTATTACCAATTTTGTATGAAAATTCACTAAACAAATATTTATATTTTATTCTGAGCACACAGCATTTATTAATGATTAGTTCCATGTAATTTCTATTACACCATCGCACTAATTTATCAACATATGATTGCAGAACAATGCAATTTTGTAAAGAACAAATTGCGCGAAATAATTTTAAATCATCCGCAAACATTATTACCTCACTATCAATACCAACAACTATATGTTTAATAAAATACAAGAACAATAGTGGGCCAAGGATTGAGCCTTGTGGAACTCCCGACGATGGAATGAAAACTTCAGATTTCGAATCTACTATTTGAACATAATGCGATCTATTGGTTATATATGACTTGGTCCATTGGATGGTTTTGTTATCGATTCCAAAGTTAGAAAGTTTCGATAAAAGAATTCTGTGTTTAACTTTATCAAAAGCTTTCGCAAAGTCTGTGTAAATTACATCAAAGCTGTGCCCTGAGTTCATTGAATCATAAACAAATTCTGTAAAGTTAAATCATATAAATTTAGTCAAGGTAGACCTAGATTTGTAGAAACCATGCTGATGATTAGAAATTAAATGTCCCGTTTTTTCGATTAATGCATTAAACACAAGTCGTTCAAATGTTTTTGCGATAGTACCTAGCAAGGCAATAGGTCTGTAGTTTGAAACAAGTGATTTATCACCAGATTTGAAAATAGGTACAGTAATTGGCCTCTACCAAACATCGGGAAATACGCATTCATTTAGCGACTTATTGAACAATAAAGAGAGTGGGAAACTTAATGTTTCAGCTGTGTGATATAAGAAGTAAGGTGAAATGTCGTCAGGTCCACCACCCTTGCCTAGATCCAAATGTCTCAACTGGGCAGTAACTATGGAAGGGGAAATAAACGGATTATCAAGTGTATCAATCAAAGACAAAGTGTTCTCCTCTATAAGTGAATTGGGATTCAAAGGTGCACGGTTATCAAATGTATAAACTGACTTAAAATAAGAGGCGAACATTTTACAGATATCAGTATTGTTGTTCGCAATGCTAGTATTGTCTCGGATGCTTTGGGGGAAAATATTGTGTTTTTTAACGATTTAGTATAAGACCAAAACCGTTTTGGATTGAATTGGATGTTCGATTCGATGGAAGAGAGGTAGCTAGCTATCGTAACACGATTTTATTTTATTACTCACTGTTGCACGTAAAGATTTGAATAAACTACAATACTCGGGATCATTGATTCTTTTGGATTTTTTATAAATTAAATGTTTAAATTCAATTAATTTAATTAGGTTTCTTGAATACCAACTTGGATAGTCCTTTCGTTTTGGTGTCATGAATGGAATACAAGATTCAACAATATTATTCAGTTCGTTATAAAATATTCTGATTGAATCATTAATGCTTAAAGAACCAAATCGAACTTATTATGGAATTTATGCGATCATAATTTCCCTTTTTCCATAGCCTAATTAATCGTGTTGAACCCTTCGATGTTTTGATATGTTTAATAGTTACATTAATTTCTAACGGTGGATGATGGGAATCAATTTTAGACAAAACGTCTGAAGCCAATGACACATGAATATAATTCGGAATATTTGAAATAACTAAATCTAACATTCTACCATTAACATTTTTTATATAATTATGCTGTTTAGTGCCCGTGAAATTTAGCATATTAATGAGAGACTCAGCAGTACCGGAAAGAGATACCGTGGTTAAATTATTTAGGTTACTCCAAGGAACCATAGTAAGGTTAAAGTAACCAGCTATAATACAGTCAGAGTTTGGATTTAAATTAATAATAGAAGAAATTCCCACAATTCCGCTTTTCCGTGAGCTGAATTTGTTGCCACTGAGGTATCTATATGTATTTAAAGTATTGAAAATGTTTTTTGTTCGCAGCAATAGTTATCATAATCGAATAAATCATGCGCATAATATGAGAAATCCAAACAATTTTATCGGTCTTCGTTGTAATAATGAAAAGTTTAGGAGATTTTATCTATATATGGCACCGTTTTGGTTCCATCTTTTACCTAACCACGTGAAAATACTTCCATCTATGCAGAAACACAAATTTAACAGAGAAATTCGGACTTGGCTGCTTGGCATGGATAATATTGAGCGATATTTTTAGCATTAGAATTGAAGTATGCTATATTCCAATGTGTCTTCGTGTAAAAAATGTATATAATGTAATAATAACTGAGCTTGTATATTGTAGAAAATTATTATATTTTATACTGATATCCAAAGAATATTATATTAATTTTATTAATAGTTTGTTTTTAATTGCTCCACTACAGACGTAATGTCTAAAGGAGCTTTACTCTATTTCAAATTTTTAAATTGTTTTGCTTGTAATTAGCTTTCATTATGTATATATTTTATTTGAAATAAAGATAATAATAATAATAATAATAATAATAATATTATCATACTAACGATTATAGTTCCAGTTTTGGCATTAGATATGTAGGGAACATTAATATAAAGCAACTTCTCATTATCACTTCGAATGTCAACCTATACTTCCTCTTTAAACACTTCCCATTCAACGTTTCTAAAAGAGTTAAATTTTTTATGGATTGCAATAAGGCAAACCACACCATCTTTTTTATCTGGAAATAAATTTAAATCGCGATCTCTTCTGTATACAATAAAGTCACTTGAGAACAACTCACCATCAAAAATGTCATCATTCTGAAATGTCTCACTCAAACAGATAATATCATAACTACACACCAAAATATTTTTACGAAGAATATTAGTTTTAAACAGCGCCTTAATGATTTCAATAGAGTTCAATTTAATTATTTTTGATTTATTATCTTTCCTGCATAATACATTGCCACGTTGTGACCATACAAACTTATAGTTCCGGGTTGTTTTCAATTCTCTAGCTTTCTTCATGATTAGTTGATTAGCAGCAGAAAGATGATGAGTTGAAAAAATCGCGGTACTACCATTACCGTTGCTCAAACCTATGTCAGATGGTGTTATGCTGCGATTTAGTTGAAGTTTTTTTAACTTTAAATGCATCAACAATTTTTAATTTTATCGAAACTGCATCACATTCAACGATTAAAGGTGGTGGTACAGTTGTGTTCATATTAAAAGCAGCGCTATCCAGAAGAAGAAAAAACTCGTATAAGTCTTCAAAAACGCAAGTTTGATTAAGATTTATTCATGAAATATATTTGATATTGTCATATTAAGCTATAAAAAGACAAACAAATATTTATTCTTTTGATTAAAAATTAATATAAATAAAAAATTCCATTTCATGGTGTTCACAAAAATAGCAGTCTGAAATAATGTTTAGGAATAATTAAAAAATTCATCAAAAAAAAAATTAACAAGCACCACTTCTCTGTATTGCTTTTTAATAAAGCAGTCAATATTTAGTTGCATTCCCATTATTACGAATGACAGCCGCGGATTTCCTTTTCATAGAGTCCACTAAGTTTTGACATCTCTCAATGGGTATTGTACTCCATGCTTCTTGCACTGCCTCCCACAATTGTTGGGCATTTTTTGGATTAACTTTGCTCACTTTATTTTTGACATCAGTACACACGTTTTCTATGGAATTGAGGTCCGGTGATTGCGTTGGTTACTCCATAAGATTAATTTTGTACTTCCGAAACCATGACTTCGCCTGTTTGCTTGCGTGTTTTGGAAAGTTATCTTGTTGAAACACTTATTTCAGGGCCATTTCATTCTCAGCATACGGTATAGCATGGTGTCTTCAACTATTTTAATGTATACAAATTTATCAATGATGCCCGTTATAGGATATATCGGCCCAACACCATAGTATGAGAAGCAAGCCCAAACAATCAATTTTGCACCACCATGCTTAACAGTCTTTACTGTGTACTTTGGGTCGTGAGCGGTGTTTGGAGATCTTCTCACATATTGTCGACGACCTGTGGAACCATAAAGGGCAATTTTACTTTCGTCGCTCCATAAAACATTTCGCCAGTTTTCTAGGGGCCAATTGACGTGCACCTTATTCTTTTTGCTACGTGCCTCTTGCTGAGCAATAGTAATTTTCTCAGACTCCTGGCGACCAATTTAGCTACTAATAGGCGCCTCCGTGTAGTTACCGCACCTACAGGTATCTGAAGTTCCTTCTTTATCTTTTTTCAGCTGATATGGGAGTCGTTCTTTACCATTTGTATGATTTCTCGGGTAATAAGCTCAGTTGTTTTCCTTTTTGGCCCACGTGTTTCAGCCTTATCAGTCCGTTTCAGCCTTATCAGTCCAACATTAGATAATTTCTTGTATTTCACGGTAAGATTTTCCTTCACATCGAAGTTTTTTTCCCATCAACGCATTACTTTTCTAAAATCCACTTAAATATGGTTTTTGCACTTTACGAATTACGAGAAAAATTTGAACTTACCAATTAGTTAAAAAGTTTCAACTCTTCGTTAAAAACCTCGCTTGAAATTATGTTTCTTGCGTTGCTGCTATTATTATGAACAGCTTGGTTCAAATACTCGCTAACAAATGTGTAGTGAAGCCGAGCGGTTAACTTTCACTACTTTCTTTTTATTATTTAATAATTTTAATAATTTATTTTATTTTATTACTTTTATTACATTTTATTAAATTTTCGTTTTATTTTTAACAGTTTAAATATATTTATCATCTTACAAATATATAATGAATTCAACTTGGCGTTCCACACCAGACTAATTAATTTATAACTTTTTTATTTTTAATTTCTAAAAAGAACCTTTACCAAAAATGGAAGAAGAGTGGTGAATATAATTATATCATTTTAATAGGGCTGCACACCGGATAGAGCAATTACATTAAATCGGGTTACACACCACACCTCCCTCCATAAGACAAAAGTTATTTAATAAACTTTTGTTTCAAACTTATTTCATAACTATACATTTAAAATTTGTATTCTTCTTGTAACCTATTTTTATAATAATTTATATAATTTAATTTATCTTAGATTTTAATATAAAATATAATCTGAATTTATAAATTTTTATTTTGTGTTTATTAATTTTTTATTTTTTTTTAATTATCTGTTTTGTTTTATTATTTTCATTAGTACAATATAGTTCATTCTTAAGATTAATAGTTTACAATTATATACCTATATTTTTTTTTTAATTTTTATTAGATATACATATATATTTATTTTATTTATTTATTTTTTTTTTTTTTTTTTTTTTTTTTTTTTTACATTTTCTTCCAAAATTTACATATTGAATTGGTTTATGAAACTGTAAGATACTTTGCATATAATATGTTAATTAAGTGAGTTAAATAATTTTAACCGATTATTGTGAATTATTTTAACTGTACGACCGATTTTGATTTTTGAGTTCTCGTTGGAAACTATGTCCTCGACGGTATATGGTTCAAGCCATAGTGGAGCTAGTTTGCCTGTTGCACCGTCATTTTTTAATAATACTAGGTCTCCATTTTTAAATTTAGCTGGATTTATGTATTTGTCATAATATTGCTTATTTCTTTCTTTAGACTTTAATAGGTTATTTCGTACAATAGCAAATGAATTTTGTAATTTGAGCTTTAGGTCATGATAACAATCGTCAATGGTATATATAGGTTCAGGATCGTTACTTATGGATGTAGGAATATTTGGTTTAAAACCGAAGATTAGCTCATACGGCATGAATGACGTTGTCGAATGTGGTGTTGTATTATAAGAGAAGGTTAAGTATGGTAACCAATTATCCCAATTAAAAGGGTCGTCTTGTGAGAAATTGCTCAAATATTCACCTAAGGTTTTATGAAATCTTTCTAAGGATCCATTACTCTGTGGATGATAAGCAGTTGTGGAAAGTTTTTTAATTTTTAGTAGCTTACAAACTTGATTGAATACTGTACTCATGAAATTTGTTCCTTGATCGCTTAGAATTTCCTCGGGAATACCGTAAATACAAATAAATTCTTCTACCAGGATTCTGGCGACCGTTTCGGCATCTTGACTGGGTATGGCTTTGGCAATCGAAAATTTGGAAAGATCATCTTGAATTTTTAAGATGTATTTGTTGTTTCTATGTGAGGAAATCATAGGACCCACTATATCAACAAATATTTTTTGGAAGCTTTTGGTAGACATAGAAGTGATTTTCATTGGTTCTTTTGTATATTTAGAATGCTTGTTTATTTGACAAGATTTACAAGAAAGAATGTAATTTTTTACGGTTGTATACATATTTGGGAAACGAAAATATTGGTTAATGCGATGATATGTTCTATAAAATCCTTGATGACCACCCAAAGGTGATACATGGAAATCGTGTAACAACTGATTGATTTCGGATTCGTTAGTGATAAACTTTATATTGGAAGTTATATTGGAATTTATATTGAACTCGCTTGATTTGTTAGGATTAGCAAGGTTTTCATTATGAGGAAATGGTAAATTTATCGTGGAATCTCTTTCCTTTGCTTTGGAGGTGTATAATCCATATTTTCATCACTATAGGGAGAATTTAATATCGAATTTGTATCTTGACTTTCGCTTTCTATTTCTAGATTTTCAGGAGAGATTAACTCACTTGTGTCATTTGAGTCGTTAACAGTAGTATCTATCAAATTTTGTTCTGAATGTTCATCTATATGTTGTTTACGAGATTGTGCTCGAGTAATTGCACTACATTCGACGATTTCGGGTAACACTTCATCGGAGTTATCTAATTTAATTCGGCTCAATGCATCAGCATTTTTGTTTTGAGAACCCGGTTTATATTTTATAACGTAAGTATATTCGTCAAGTAAGATTCTCCAGCGCATAAGCCTGGACGTTGGGTTTTTTAGGTTGCAGAGCCATATAAGTGGCTTATGGTCGGTAATAATTTCAAAAGTTCTGCCATATAAGTATTGATGGAAATGCTTCACTGACCAAACTATGGCCAGAAGTTCCTTTTCAATGGTAGGATAATTCAGTTCAGCTTTGTTTAAGACACGGCTTGCATATGCCACAGGTAAATCAATGGAATCGGTAGTTTGAGATAACACGGACCCAATTGCAAATTCACTAGCATCACAAGTCAATGTAAACATTTTATTAGGGTTAGGTGATTGTAACACGGGTTCGTTCAATAAGGCCTCCTTTAAAGTTTGAAAAGCTTCTTCTCACATCCCATTCCAAATAAATTTCTGATTTTTCTTTAAAAGACTGGTAAGTGGTTTTGCAATGCCAGAAAAAAGTGATATGAATTTTCGATAATACCCCGCAAATCCTAAAAACGATTTTAACTCTGTCGTATTTGTTGGTCTGGGAAAATTTTGAACAGCAGATAGTTTATCTTCATCGGGCTTAATACCATTTGGAGTCACTATGTGACCTAAATATTTGATTTCATGACGTAAAAAGTGGCATTTATTTGGGTTTAATTTTAATTTAAATTCTCTAAATCTCTGGAGTACACTCGTTAACCTTTTGTTATGTTCTATGAGAGATGAGGCAAAGACAACTACATCGTCCAAGTATACAAGACATTTAAAATTATTCAAACCGCATACAGTTCATAGCTCTCTGGAATGTGGCAGGTGCTCCTTTAAGTCCGAAAGGTAGTCGCAGAAATTGGTAGTGACCTTCATCCGTGCTAAAAGCAGTTTTAAGTCTGTCGGTCTCTTCTAAATTAATCTGATGGTAACCGCTGTATAAGTCCACTGTCGAAAAATATCTTGCATGGCCAAGCATGCCAAGAATATCCGATATATTTGGAAGTGGAAATACATCGTTAACGGTTATTTCATTTAACTTGCGGAAGTCGACTACTATCCGCCACTTTTTTTCACAAGAATTTGTTTTTTTAGGTACCGCCAATAGTGGGAAATTCCAAGGACTGTTGCTATGTTCTATTATTTTGTTTTCCAATAATTCATTTACTTGTTTCTGAATTTCAGCTTTTATAGTATGTTGTTGACGATATTGTCGAACATGAATTGGTACAAAATTAGGTGGAGTTTGAATTTTATGTGTGGCTACATCAGTAGCAGTTAGCGTATCGCCTGATAGATGAAATACGTCGCTATATTGGTTTATAATGGAGATAATTGAGGCGTATTCTTCATTGTTAAGATGTCAAACTTAGTTGGGACCTCAAACTCTCGTTACGATTCTCGATTTTATCAGACCATTTTTGTAATTGCTGGATATTATAATTATGTATTGGTTCTACTGTTAGTTTTAAGCTACTTAGCTTCAGCCTATTCTCAGATATATTTAAAACTTGTACAACGGCGAGTTGATTTTTTATCTTATAGATACCGTTGGGTAAAAATATGGAAGGTGCTATTTCCTGCGAAAAGCAAATAAATTCAGTTTCATTAGGATAATTGATTTTCAAAGACAATGTCTGCTCTGAACGAGGTGGAATATCTAACGATTCATTACAATAAACGTTAATATTGGATTGTAAATTTAACGAAACAGTTTCATTCGGCAATGGAATATTTACACTGTGTTTTAAGTAATCGATAGTACAATTGTATTCATTAAAAAAATTTTGACCTAAAATACCGGAACTATTCATTGGAAATGAATCATCTACGATTTGTAAAATAATAGGAATTTCTTTAAAATTCGGAAGGATAATTGAAGCATCGCATTCAGCAAAGGTTTCTACTCAATCTTGCGAAATACCCTTCAAATTACATTTCATATCCTTGTAAATGATGGTGTCTGGTTTCAGCATGCTCTTCTTGATTATGCTTACGTCAGCACCTGTATCGACTAAAAAGGTTATATTTGGAAATTTTGAAATATTTAGATTCAAATTAAGATATTTTTTATTAGCAATTGAATGTTGGTTTGATACAGTAAATATATTAAAGTTGATTTTTCGGCATTTTTTATAGACAAATATATTAATTGTTCATGGCAATCCCAATATTTTCGATTTGGTAAATCAGAAAAATATAGAGGCCAATCGCTCTCAATATATCTACTGAAAAAAGTAGAAATATCTTCCCCCCTCCCCGTAATTTTAATTTTGGCTGAAGGCCCAGAGTTATACCAATGTATAACTCTGCAAAAATGAGAACCCTCCATGAGTTCTGTTGGTAGTTTGGTTTCGTACTGAAAAGTATGGTCTACTCATCAGGCAGCTACGACCAAACTACAAAAATTTGCACTCTAACCACATACATTAAGTATCTGGCCAGAACGTACTGACATAGCGAATTATTATTCAACTACATCAAATATAAAAACCCATGGAGAAACCTCATTTGTGTGTGTATTATGCCCACACGTATATTTGTTAAGAATTTAATTTGTCTGTCTGTAATAAAGTTGATTTTTTGGCATTTTTTATAGACAAATATATTAATTGTTCATGGCAATCGCAATATTTTCGATTTGGTAAATCAGAAAAATATAGAGGCCAATCGCTCTCAATATATCTACTGAAAAAAGTAGAAATATCTTCCCCCCTCCCCGTAATTTTAATTTTGGCTGAAGGCTTAGAGTTATACCAATGTATAACTCTGCAAAAATGAGAACCCTCCATGAGTTCTGTTGGTAGTTTGGTTTCGTACTGAAAAGTATGGTCTACTCATCAGGCAGCTACGACCAAACTACAAAAATTTGCACTCTAACCACATGCATTAAGTATCTGGCCAGAACGTACTGACATAGCGAATTATTATTCAACTACATCAAATATAAAAATGCCGAAAAATCAACTTTATTACAGACAGACAAATTAAATTCTTAGTAAATATATTATTTTGGACTTCCTCAACAAATCCTCTATTGGTACTTTCTTTTAATTTGAAGGCAAAACTACGGTAAATGTGAGCCGGTTTATCATTCTTCTGCTTCCTTTAATAAAGTACGGCCGGCTTTTGACTTTAATCTGTCTAGAAATGCATTTAAGGAATTGATGTCGAAGCTTCTTTTGAATTATTGGTAATCTTTACATTATATAATTTTATTAAATTTCTTATTGATGTAACCAGTTATGTATAAGTTGGTAATAAATAAATAAATAAATAAAATAAATAAATAATTTATTATAACAGTTTACCATAGAGAGACACTCTAGTTGTCGTCGATCCTTGAGGGAGTGCCTCGATTGGTCCTCAAAGGTCTGGATTCGTTTCCCGACATAGAATTTGGATTTTTCCCATGATCTTCTGAAATTGTACGTTCCTTTTCTTTTCTTTGCTTAAGGAAGCATTGATCGATTTTGTGTCCAATACGATGACAGTAGTCACATCTATTTGAATTAATAATATTTATGGATGGTTGCATTCTATTATTTGATTCGGATTTATGTTGTTGTTCATTGCTTTTATTTCTTCGAAAACATTCGCTAATTCTGTGTCCGGTTCGATGGCAATAATTACATTTATTTGGAGTGTTATTTCTCATGAATGAATGACGAATATTATTAGGTTCTAAAGATAATTGAGAAAACATTTTATTTGACAACTCCTCTTCGCATGCGCGATTTATGGAATCCGACAATCCAGTAAACCGGCAGGCTTTCACAATATTTTTAATTTTCGGATCTAACCCCTCTTGGAAGGATTTTAAAGCAATATTCGAATTTAACTTTCTAATGACTTTGGCTGATTCTTCCCCTTCCGAACTAATGCAAGCTTCGTTCAAATCATTCATTAGGGCTTCAACACGACTTGCGTAAGTACGTACATCTTCAAACTTTGTTTGACGTATGGTCGCTAATTCCATTTGTAAGTGTCCAATAGATCGAGTTTCCTTGAATTCAACATTCAAAATAGATTTAAGTTGAGCCCAAGTTTTTATTTCAGAATATTTGATTAAAGCGTAAGCTTTACCTTCTAGCTTTAAAGTTATTATCGAGAGAAAATCTGAAATGTCTTCTTGTTGGACATTTTTATGAGCCAATTCGACACTAGCAAAAAACTTATGGAGTTCCCGTGAACTACCAGAGAATTTTGGCACTGACTTTAATATAAATTTTGGATCCAATTTAGACATTTTGAGAGATGGTACTCCTAATTTATTAAGTTTATTAACAGAGTTGGCTTGATTCAAAAGTGATGATTGACCTCGATTTAAATTTGTTTTATCACTTTGGGAATCCACTTCTATTTCTAAGTTAATTTTATTGTCTTGTACTTTTTGTTCACATTTTTTCGTTGACCCTTTTCGAATATCGGATTTCTCAATCGTAATATGACGTAAGTGCAAGAACGAAACGTCATGAGAATTGTCTGAATCCGATGAACTCATAAACAAAAGTTATCAAATTGAAATTAATTTTGCTATTGTACACAGATAAGCATAATAAATTATATATCGCAGATATGAATCGAAATGTTAAAAAAAAATCAAATTCAGTTATAAACTCAAACAAAAAGTAATAATTGAACGGATTTCAATGCAAATTATCTTAAGTCACACTGATATTGTATGCTTAATTATATATGTATGTTGTATGTATATAACGTAAAATATTTGGATATACTTAAAAATTAAAAAATAATTCTAATTACGTTTACTATAATTATTTAAAACTTACTCAATGAAAATTATGATGACTTCAAATTGTTGAATGTGTGTTAATTCCAAGATGTTGAATGAATATTATGATGAATCAGCTCATAAAATAATTGAAATTGCTGATGATATGTATGATGATATGAATTTTATATCAACACTGCAACACAGGAACAGTCGAATGATATAACGGCGTACACATAATTTTATTGCCTGCAGCAATTATATTTATAATGTGATTATGGTACAATGAAAAATGAATGTAGATCGATGATGAAATTTTATTTACAATCAGATAGAGATAATGTGTAATTGATGACCACATTTTTGGTAACACTTGAAGATTATTATTAATTTTTTTTTTTTTTTTTTTTTTTTTTTTTTAATTTGAACTACGGTAATCAGATACAACTTAAGCACGTTCCCGAAATTTCTGAATACAAGAAATTTTCGAGCACTGAATCAACTTTTTCCGTTACATTAATTTATTTATATTGTAGGTGCATGTTTTATTATAGTTTATATGATATTTTTACTTTTAAATTTCAATTTTACAGAAAAAATTGAGGTTTTTGAATTTTTCAACAATGAATCTGTTACACTTTTTGATTTTAATTTTTGTAATTTTATATATTTCATTTTACCACTTTATGGATTTTAAATTTTACAAATTTTATAGACTTTCATTTTGTATAATTTTATATATTTCACTTTGTATTATCATTAGGTATAACTTTAGAATAATTATATTGAATATACTCAATTAATTTTTAGACATTTTTTTTTTATATTTTTTATTGTCCACAAACTTACTGTGTTAAATCATTCGATTTATTTGTTTATTTTTTTTTTTTTATCTCATTGGATCGAACGATCCATTTTCTTATGGTAGAGCATTTTTGTTTTTTTTTTTAAAATGCATCCCTCCGCTGCCACCAAATGTAGTGAAGCCGAGCGGTTAACTTTCACTACTTTCTTTTTATTATTTAATAATTTTAATAATTTATTTTATTTTATTACTTTTATTACATTTTATTAAATTTTCGTTTTATTTTTAACAGTTTAAATATATTTATCATCTTACAAATATATAATGAATTCAACTTGGCGTTCCACACCAGACTAATTAATTTATAACTTTTTTATTTTTAATTTCTAAAAAAAACCTTTACCAAAAATGGAAGAAGAGTGGTGAATATAATTATATCATTTTAATAGGGCTGCACACCGGATATAGCAATTACATTAAATCGGGTTACACACCACAAATGTAATCTCATAAAAAAGAATTAAGAATTTTTTAAAACAGTAATGATATACCGTTAATAAGAGAGGAGAGAAGAAACTTTCAGAGCATTGCCACCCTTGAAAAAGAGTAAGGAGTAAAAAATATTTAAGAGTTATTAAAGCAAGGTAATGCGCTACTATTATTATGAACACAACTGTATATTGGATTCAGAATTTTTTATTCACATTCTCGAAATTCGTATAATTTGCTTTTCACATGATGGCACTTCCAAAAATGTCAAAAATTGTTTCAATATAGTTGGTCGATTTTCATCTTTACCGACTGGTATTTCATGAAGCAGAAAATTCCTCAAGCGGTTTACATCGTCAGCAAAACCAAGTTGATCACGTTTTAACTTCAATTCACTATTTAGTTTTGCATTAGAACTTTCTAAAATGTTGATACGACTTTCATGATCAGACAGAATTGCAGACGACCTTAACAGTTCGTCAAAGTTTGAATTCAAAGAATTTAGTGATGCGGTGAAACTGTCTTGCTGAGTTTCCAGATTAACCAAATCAAACGAAAACCTAGACAATGTGCGTTTAAAATTAGAAATCTCTGAGGTTTCGGAGTCACTTTCAACATATATGTGTACATTTACAGAATTTGACACATTTTCAGTTTTGCATTCACTGCAATTCCAATTAATTGTTCCACCATCAATTTGACTGTTTGGTTTTAGTAAATTTCTTATTAAAACTGGTACACTTATTCATATCAATAATGCGTCAAAACACAATACTATACACAATGTTAAATATCCTCAATCTTCCTTATCTGATACTCGTATTGGTTTTAACAAAGTTAACCTTCGGTAAGTTAAGTAACAGCAAGATAAAATTAATTTATTGATTTTGATCTGGGAATGAAACAAGGAAATCAACTTAATTTCGCTCCCAAGAACGAGTCGCTTCTACATACATAATTTTACATAGCCAGTCGAGTTCCATAATTTACTTGATATGAAACTTACATACCTAATTCATATTGTCTTGTATGTAATCGGAAACCTCGTTACACATTTATGGCAAGAAAAATTGCCTTTACAAATATTCTAAAGCTTCAGAGTGACCGTCAATATCCAATGATAGGCTTTGATTTTAAGGATTTTTGGTTCAAAATGAATGATAAAAAAATTTCGACTTTTCAATGCTACCAGAAAACCTTGTTATTCAGAATTAAGAAACAGGGAGTCAAGCAAAACATTTGCGGACTCATTCCGAGGTTCTAATTTAAAATTGATGACGTTTTTTTCTGATTAGTTAGGCAAAAATGACCATTAAACTTAATGCATGTATTTTCATTCCATTTCAGTCTTGCTGTAATTCCGTTGAGCGGGGTTGAATTTAGCTGAAACGTATGTTATTTTTGGCTCTTCATTTGACTCAGATCGAAATCTCTGAGATTCTTGAGAAAATCACACTTAGAGTGAGCATGCGATACCCAATTCTTTGTAAATGTCATTTTGAACTGCATGAGACGTAAGATAATGGATTTGTTTAATTTGGATAGATTTGAATATTCCAACATATGTATAAGGATCGTTAGAGTCATTTATTAGTGATTGTTTTTTTTTTCGAGTGACGCAAAATGTTTGTACTCTATGGAATTTATAAGCGGCTTTTATTTTAAGTCGAAATCAACTTTAACTTTGCCTGCGACTCATTTTGTTCGTATTGGATGCTTGATTTTCTAGAGGACATCATTAGAGGTTTGTCTTGCTTTGGTCTGGCTTATGATATTTTCGATAGCCAAGCTACTGTTTGTTCATGTTTTTGATGGTTGTTAGCGCGCTAAAAATTTAGTTTATTAATTGTGCAGTAAGATTTGAGGATTAAAGTAATTACCTTTTAATTACCTTAGATGAACATGTGACCCTTGGGACATTTATTTGACATCGTTAACATACCTCGAGAGGCAACCCACTTCTAGGCATGAAATCTTTGAAAGTCAAGCACAACTGAATCATCTTCTTATTCTAACTTATGTCATCTCCATTATAATTGACAAAAAGCAATTAATTTAAGCTTTCTGCGAAGCGATGTGAAAATTGTTTATCTGAGAAAAACATTTAGAACAAAAATGCCAAGAAAATTAATAGAACTAAATATCTCTAAGTAAATCTTTACACCATACATACAACACCAATAAACTTGAACAACTCGCAAACAAACAAAAATATAAATTATTGATTTAACTTATACAATCTATAAGGACGAAGGAACCAATAAAAAAAATAAACAAAACAATTGGCTTTTTCAATATCAATACAAGAATTAATTTTTCAGATTAACCAATAAATAAGCACGAATTTTCCCAGAATCACAAATAAGACAAAACTAATAATTGTAATGTTATAACATGTATAAAAAATAATCGCACATAACATTTTGAAGCCAACATAAATAAGTAGAGAGAATTACTAAAATGAAATATAAAACATAATTTTTTATTTGTTATTATCCGTGTTGTAAATTGAATTGAACAATAAAATTGACTTTGGAAATTGCTTAGCCAAAAAAATAAAAATAAAAGTTAAAAATGCAAACCCACACATATCAAAAACTTAAAGTATCGAACAAAAATTAAAAATTAAATTAAATTCTAATTTCCAAATATAAAAAACAAAACAAAAAAGATTTATCACGAAAAATCTATATAATTTTCCTTTAGTTTGACATATATTTTAAGTAAGTTGGATTATCCTATCGAATCCAATTCTTTCAATTTATTTATTACGAATTCGAACCGAAATAAAATACAGCACACAGTAGGAAACAGAAAAAGTCGGAAAAACTACAACTGGAAGGGCAAAAAAAAAAAAAAAAAATAAAAATAAAAATTAACTTTTCAATTTAATAGATTAAAAACGAAAAGTGGATATATGTTAGATAAAGTATAGAAGAAAAATTCCTCTTTGAGAAGGAGATTTTTCTGACGAAACAAAATTTTGTTGTAGGTATTTTGTAATTTAATCGGATTTTCATTGAATTGATTTAATGTAATCATGGCATAATTTTTTTTCCTTCTAGTAAGTCTTATTGACAAGAAAAATAAAAATCATTTTTACATCTTAATTTTACTACCTTATTATACCTATTACCGTAAAATAAAGTTGTTGCTGTTCTAAAAGTGTGAGAGGGGAAAAAAATAAAAATAAATATTTATGTTAAAATTATTAAATTGTCAAAAGTAATTAATTAATTTGTTTATAAGTAGAAATAATTTTGTTTCTGCTGTTGTGAAATGTTTTGTTAAGATTTTTTTTTTCTTTTCTTTTCTATTTTCAGAAAGTTTAAGAGATTATTTTAGTAAATTTGGTGAAATTACAGAAGTTATGGTAATGAAAGACCCTACGACACGAAGGTCGAGGTAAGTGTTTTTTTAATTACATACACATAGCTATTTATGTATATATTTTTTAATATTATATTTAAGGGTAAAAATTGTTACCGTCTTTACCAGCTTTTTATTTTTGTGAGTAAATATGTACGTGGGGAGAAAAATTGTTTGTTTCGGTTATATACGCACTCAGTTACTTGATGTTTCATTCATCATTTTTAATCTGACAAGTTGTAAAACTAAATGGTACGGGGTATTTAACATTTGATACGTAAATGAATTGCTGTTTTTTTTTTTTTTTGAAATTTGACAATTAATTTTCATAAAATTTTGTGTTTTATGGGTAAAGCTCGACATTCATTTACATAACAAACGCGATTTTATCACAGAAATTGTTTTAATTTACTGAGAGTTAGTGAAATACATAAATTGTATGAGAATGGAACTGATTCAAATTTTGTGCGATGACATTTTAGAAGAATTCGCGCTAACAATTTGTATAGGGCTGAAATAAGGTCATCTCAAACTTTTTTTTTTTTTTTTTTTTTTTGAAAATAATTCTGTTTTATTATTTCTTTTTTAATTACAATCTAGTCTAAGACTAATAAGCAATTTTATTCTAACTTAAATTACTACATTTTACTGAAATTTAAGGGTTCATCCATCGATGTACTCCTTAGTTTTGATATTTATGATTTGATCGCGCTTTTGTCGTGCGCTAGATAAAGATTTATTTTAACTGATTTACACTAACTCAAAAGGCTTTACTCTTTTGAGCCTTCTAACTAAATCCGTATTATCCAGTAGCTGGTTGGCCTCTATGTTGACATGGTGAAGTAGCCGTTGTTCATGACTTCTAGCAAATTTCATAATTTCGGTTTTGATGAGTTCTATGCCCAGATCTTTGTGGATGTCGCTATTTCTGACAAACCATGGTGCGTTGACGATGCTTCTTAGCACTTTGTTTTGGAATCGTTGGATAATATCCATGTTGCTCTGCTTGGTACACCCCCACAGCTGTATACCATAAGTCCAAACAGGCTTCAATATTTGCTTATAAAGCAGAAGTTTATTAGGGATTGATAAATGAGACTTTCTTCCCAGTAACCAATACATTTTTTTGTATTTTAATTCCAACTCGCCTCTTTTCTTTTTTACATGAGCTTTCCAGCGAAGTTTAGCGTCTAACGTCATACCAAGATATTTGGCAGTGTTTGCATGTGGTATTTCTTGATTATTTAAATATACTGGTTTATGAACTAATCTCTTGTTCGTAAAGTCAACATGTACAGATTTAGTTTCATTTAGTTTTATGCGCCATTTTTGGTCCAATTGTGTACTTGCTCTATGGCGTTTTGTAATTGCTCTGCTGTATCTGAGTTGTTGTCACCTACTGCCATGATAGCTGTGTCATCGGCGAAAGTGGCTATCATGTTGTTTTGTGGGATTGGGACATCTCGGGTGTATAGTAAATACAGAAGTGGCCCAAGTACACTTCCTTGTGGAACTCCTGCTTTTATTCCCTTAAGCTCTGAATATTCATCTTCTTGCTTAAGCCTGAAATATCTTTCCGTTATATATGATTCCAGTATTATGCTGTACTGTTTCGGTAGGATTAATTTGAGTTTGTAGATTAATCCTTCGTGCCAAACTTTATCAAAGGCCTGCGCTACATCAAGGAATACTGCTGAACAAACTTTTTTCTCTTCTAAAGTCTTCTCAATAATATTAGTTATTTTATGCACTTGATCGATAGTTGAGTGCTCACTGCGAAAACCAAATTGGTGATTCGGAATTAGATTATTTTTTTCAGTTATTAGTTTAAGCCTTTTTAATAGTAGCTTTTCAAAGAGTTTGGACATTATCGGCAACAACGATATAGGCCTATATGATGTTATTAGATGTGGCGGTTTTCCTGGTTTGGGAATCATGATGACCTCAGCCACTTTCCAAAGTTTGGGTACATATTTTAACCTAAATGCGGCGTTTATGATATTAGTTAACTTTACCGTAGCTTTTCCCGGTAGCTGCTTTATTATTTCTCTGGTAATCAGGTCAAACCCTGGTGCTTTCTTTAAATTTAAATTGTTTTAATTTCATTTGCTACTTCAGTAGTCGATGTAGGGGTGACATCTTCGAGAATTTGTGTTATGTTTTCATCCAATATTTCTCGTAATTGACATTCATGAGCTTGAAATATATTTTCAAGATGATTGGCAAAACCTTCAGCTTTTTCTTTGTTTTTCCTTGCCCATGTTCCATCCATTTTCCTGATAGGATGGATCGGCATTATTGGCCTTTTCAGAGTTTTAGTTGCTTTCCAAAGCGAATAATCCGTATTACTATCATTCGTTAACTTACTTAAGTAGAAATTAACTGACTCATTTTTTAATTTCTGAATTTCTCTTGTTAATTGTTGAGTAAGATTATTTAGTCTTTTTTTGTCCTGTGGAGCTCTAGTTTGGTGCCATTTTTTTCTGGATTTGCGTTTATCCCTAAGGAGATTTCTAATTTCTATTGGATAGTTATTTCCTTTTAGCCTTGATTTGATTTCTGGAGTACTTTCCCATGCTGATTGTTGAATATATGTAATGAACTTTTCTACTTCTATGTCCAGTTGATCCATAGTTTTTAAAGGAACTTTCAAAAGTATTCTTTGTTCCAGGTGTACTTTGAAACTTTCCCAGTTCGTATATTTGTTGGTTAATACTGGATTATTCCCTTTTTGGATGATATACTCGCTTAGAGTTAGGACTATTGGAGAATGATCTGAGCTCATATCTTGGCTTTCTTCAACTTTCATAAAATTATTAGAAATATTTTTGGTTATAAAAAAATCGATCAGGTCAGGTATTTTCCCTGGGTCAGTTGGCCAATATGTTGGTTTACCTGTTGAAATGGATTCACATCCATTTTCTTTGATGGCAATCAATAATTCTTTTCCTTTAGTGGTAGTTAATCTAGAACCCCAGTGAGTATTCTTCGCATTGAAGTCACCACCTATTATGAACCTTTTTCCCAGACGCTTAAAGAACTCTGAGTATTGTTTGCTTTTAATTGAATGTCTTGGTGGACAGTATAATCCTGCCACAACAATAGCAAAGTTTTCCGTTTTTATATAAACCACTGTGGCCTGAATTTCTTCTTTTCCGTACTTTGCTTCTTCAAAATGTTGGATATTTTTTTTAATGATGACTGCACTTCCTCCTCTGGCTGAATTATCTGGATGAATAGTGTGATATATGCAATAGCCTTTAAATGTTATGTAGGATTGCTTAGTAAAATGTGTTTCCGAAATAAGACACACATCTATATTCTCAATGTCGAGGACTGCTTGTAGTTCTTGCTGATGCCGGAGCAAACCATTAGCATTCCATGACATGATTTTCATTGTGTGGTTCATTTTTGTGTTGATTTGGGTCTAGCTCCCAATGCTCTATCTTCCAATTTTTGTAGCCTCTCATCAAATTTTGTTAATTTCATGAGAATATCTTGTAATGTTTGACTGATGTCTACATCTTTAGATTTTTGCTGGGGTTTATTGACTACGCCACTTGTTACTTCAGCATATGTAACACCTTCAGTTCTTAGTTGGCGGCCAAATGGTTGCCCATTGTCTTGTTTTGCATGCCTCTCATATCGATTTGACTGGCCATACATTTGAGTTTTATTCATCCTTTGGTTTTTCATTTTCTGAATTTCCTTTGCAACAATACATCCTCGATAGTTAGCAGGATGACCTTGTCCACAGTGTACACATTTAAGTTGAGCTTGTGGATTGTCGCATTTTCCAGTTAGGTGGTGTCCGGCACATTTAACACACCTTGGAAGTTTGCCACAATATCTTTGCGTATGTCCATATGCCTGACACTTTTGGCATTGCGGAATTAGTTTAGACTTTCTAAGTGGTTGAATTTCCACTTTGCAACCCAATAAACTAGTGATCTTATATATTTTAGTTATATTTTCGTCACAACTGAATGTTAGTACAAACATGTCTAGCTTCTTTTTATTTCTCCAGCTAACTTTGTTCATTACGCTGATTATTTTAAATTGTTTCGATGATAATTCTTCTTTAATTCGTTCTGGGCTACATGTATGATGTAAGTTCCTTGCCATAACTCTGATTGGCCTTTCTTGTTTATTTTCATACGTGTGAAAGATAAATGAGCCTTCGGTCAAAGTTTTCACTACGTTTCTATATGCATCGACGCTATTTACGTTGATGCTTATTTTATTTTGATTCATCAATTTAGTGATGAATGATTCTTCTGAAACACTCGCCTTAATTATATCATAGAAAACGTGATAATTTTTAACATCATCTACTATGATCGGTGGTGGGGGAGGTGTTTTTTATCTGTTTTGATATTTGTCTCAACCTTTTGAGGCTGAGTGTTTTGATCCAGAGTTTGTGGTTTTTGTGGTGGTGACGGTGTATTATTTAACCTTCTCTTTTTACTTTTTCTAGACTTAGCACGAATCCATTCTGTTTCTTTAGCTAAGTCTTCCTCATCGGTTTGATATTCAACGTTTTTATTAACATTAGAATTGGTGTTTTGTTTCTGTATTATTGATGATTTGGTTGGACATTTAACATTGTTGGCGTTAAGTTCGGTATTCTGGTTCTGCTTCATTGATGGCTTAGCTTGAGTTTCGTTCTGCTTTAATTGCATCATTTCTTTTTTTAGTTCGTCAATTTGTTGTTGTAAATTGAGAATAATAATGCTTTGCTGATTTTTCTCATCAGTTACTTTTTGCCATTGTTTGTATAACGTTAGCTCTTTTTCTGAAGTACCACTTTCAAGAATAGATGTTTCACCATAGTTATATGAGGTTGTTATACTTGCTTGTTGGGGTGCTGCTGTTGCGCCCTTATTATTTTGGAATCGTTCCATGTTAAAATTTTCAGATGAGAAATTAAAAGTTTTCTCAGGAGATCTAGCAACGTTTCCTCCCTTGTGGAACGGGCTGTTTACTATTTCCATATTTTTGTTTTTTTGTGTATGCAAGGATCGGCCCTCCCCAGAATCCTTAGGGCCAGTCTCATCAGAGAGTGGATTGCCCAATATTTCTATTGGTTTACCACCTGGGGTATTTTTTCCTTCTGTTTTATTCATTGCATATTGTATATTTATAGTGTAATCCACTAGCCTCTAGTATTTAGCCGATTTTAAAATCGTTGCCCGGGTGTCACCATGAGGAGGTATACTAGACACATTTGGTGGCCTCTACATAGTTGCAGAGCTGGAATATAGTTCACGAAAGTCGTGGCTATAAACGGTCAACTCCTACCCTATTGAAGCGCACCCCCAACACCCTTCTCAAACTGACATTTAAAGTATAATTGCCCAACCACTAAATATCGTGATTGCTATAGTAAAAATATAAAGGGCTGACACCTCATAAGGTGATCAGAACTTTGGTCGTGATTAATTCAACTCGAAAATCAATCCCGAAATGAACCACTTAAGTCAATCTTCAGCTTAACTTCCAACTCAATTGACAACTCAACCTCTGTCTCAATCGCAATACAATCCTAAACGTAATCACCAAACTAATGGTTAGCCCAGCAATTTTCAAAATTAACTCGATTCGAAAGCTACATACTTGTATGAACTCAATTCAATCTAAGCTCTCACTAAACCTTAAACACGATCTCATATTAATCCCTAACCGAACTTTTTTTTCAAATCCAACTCAATTTCAACTCAAACCCTTACTCACGATCGTCGTACCATCACCTTAACAAATTATTCCATCATACCATCATACCATGGTCTATACCATTAAGCCATCATACAATCGTACCATTGTACCACATAGTGATGTCGAAATATCACACCATCACACCATGATGTATATCTTACCATCAATTCACCACTCCTTCATACCATCATACCGTCATATCACCATAAAATCGTACCATAATACCATCATATAATCATACTATCATACTGTCAGGCTATGATATCATCATACCATCCAACCGTCATAACATTTTACCGTCACACCATCATACCCTCATACCATCATACCCTCATACCATCACACCCTCATACCATCACACCATCATTCTAGAATAAATACCGTCATACCATCGCACGTTGTATCAATCCGTCATACCAATATATCATCATAACATTACACAATCATACTATCATACTCGTATCTACCATTTTACCACTATATCATCATACCATCGTACTGTCATACCATCATACCATTATACCATCTTACCACCATACCATCATACGGTTATACCATTATACCAACATACCATCATACCATTATATTATCATACAAGTTTTACATTTCAAATTCGACCTTTTACATTCCAAATTGAACCTTATTACATTTCAAATTGAACCCTTAATAAATTATATGAATGGCCAGTTAGGATGTAGCTTGTCTATTGCTTAACCGATTATGCTGAACATTGACATATGCGTTGGAAATGGGATTTTAAAATGATTTTTGAATAAAGTTCCGTAATATGGTCAATACGAATATAACTTAGCTATTAACCGATTATGATGAATTTTGAGGTTTCCAACGAAGGAACTGTGACCCAAAATTTTTTTTTAGACGAAGTTATGAGAAATATGTCAATATGGCTTTTATAATGTTGTCTAACTCAGCCTAACATACTGTTTCAATTCAAACCGATCAACATTATCTCCGTAACAATATTCAAGTTGGATTAGAAACTTTTCTTTCAAATCCATCGCTTTGGGTTATGTCCTCTAAGTATTTGCTGTCAAAGCATTAAGTTTGGCCTTGTTAAAAAAAATATAGTGTGTAACGGACACGCATCTCAGTATTGAAACTAATAACGGTAGTGCAGAGTTTTGGAATTAGAAATATTATTTTAAATCCTCATTTCCAATCTGGAATTACATTAAACTTGGTTAAGGAATAGCAATGTTCCGTCCTATTGGGCCATATTCCAGAACTTTATCTAAAAACCATTTTAAAAACCCCCTAACAACGCACATGTAAAACTCCATTAAACTCCATTTAACAATGGACAAGTTTTATCCTAACTGGCCATATTCCAGAATTTCATTTAAAATCATTTTAGAATCTCACTTCCAACGCACATGTCAAATTTCATCATAATCGTTTGTGAAATAGGAAAGTTCCATTATCATTGGCCATCTTCCAGAAGTTCATCCAAAAATCATTTTAGAATATCATTTTCAAAGCGGATGTTAAATTTGACTAAAATCCGTTAAGAAATGGATAAGTTACATCCTAATTGGCCATTCATATAATTTTCTGTAGGTTTAATTTGAAATGTTCAAGGTTCAATTTGAGGTTTGAGATATTAACAGTGACCTTTCTTAAGTCTAAAACATTATTTTTGTACAGTTTGGTTTAAATCGGTCATGTCGTGTGGATTTGTCTGAATATGATACACATATGATGTACATACAAATAAACACTCACTTATATAAATTCAACCCGCAAACGGCCCCCAACTCAACCCTCAACACAAGCGCAAACTCTTTTACAATTCAATTCTCAAACCAGCATATATGAAACATTGGCCAACTGCTCACTATATGTAAATCCAACCCCAACTCAACTTCAACTCAACTACAACTCAACTTCAACTCAACCCGCAAATTGACTCCGAACTTAACCTACAACTCAACCCCAAACTCAATGCCCAACTTAATATTTAAACCAGCATATATAACAAATTGGTAAATATTTCTATAACCAGGTGTTTCGGGTCAATTTGTATGGCACGTACCCGACCCTCTGGACGTAAGGTTGTAAAATATTTTCAAGTCTTCGCCTTGACCATACAAACAGATTGGTGAAAAACATTCTAAATCGGACGAGCCGTTCTCGAGATACCATGAGTACAGATATCCAAACATCTAGACATCTAACGCTCAGACATACCGGACGGAAATTTTTTTTTTTTTTTTTGCTTTTTTAGACTCAGGGACTTTCAAAACGTCGAGAAAAGTGGTTTTGGAGCTACCAAATGTTTGGTCATTTTTGATAGGATTTCAATACTTTGGTCTTTTTATACCGAAGTAAAAATTGTATTATGTGTAAAATGCCTATTTGGTAGTACTACAATTTGAGTTTATCCACACAAACCATTGAAATGCGACAATTTTTCCGGCTAAGCCTGGCCAATCGCTGAATTTATCTTATAGGTTTTGAAACATCCAATTTTTTATTTTTTGTTTATTTCTTGTTTCTACTGACTTTAGCGATGTAATATACAAATCGTAGAAACATGGTAAACTTATACTTTGAGGGCTGAAACGCTACTCGTCGTTGCTTTTACCTGCCACAAGTTTCTCACCATTTAATGTCTAGACAGAACGATCAGAAAATTTTTAAAGTTCCGACTTAAATTTGTTTTAGCACCCAAACAAGTCAAAAACGTGTTCATCGTCCTCACCGATGGTAATCAAATGATGTTGTAACTGCCATTATAAATGACTGCACGTTTCTGAGTATCGGATAGGCTCAACTATAAATAAGAGCTGATGGGCCTGTCCTGTATCCCTATGAGCGATTTTAGCTTTACGCCAGGCACTAATCTCCTATCATTTATCTAACGATAGAGTATCTCATCTTTAAGAATGGCTAAAATGGAGGAATGACTTATACACATTCAAATACAATATATAATTACGGGCAAGTACAATAAATATGCCTCGCTACTTGGTTTGTGTATTTAGCAATATCGTGGTATTTTGAATATAAAGTGTATGGGCTTACAATACATAGCTTAAAGTGTATGGCTTATACTGTTTTACTACGCAACACCTAGATATTTACATACAATTAAAAATTCTATTTTTGCAGAGGTGAAGTCAACGAGAGTTAGAATTATTAAAATTTAAGGTCAATGACCGAAGGAAATCATAGCTTTGTTTTGTTAGGCGACTGTTTGATATCATATTGGAAATAATACGCAGCCTTATCAATGTAAAATCCGCAGATTTAATCCTTGCTTTAACCACCGTTTGGTCAGTATAAAAGTATTTATATGGTCTAAGCCCACCTAAATCTTCAAGTCTTAAATTTTTACTGTATTTGTTTAGAAAGCACTGAAAAGTCAACGCAAAACGAACAAGAATTAGACTATAAGTACTTACCAAGTATTTTGAAGATTTTCTATACATACAGACAAATTGTGGTTGCATTGGATCCACCCCATTATATTATTTAAAGTTCCCTCCTGAGCTTAATAAATTTGGATCGGTTTAAGTATAAAGGTTTTTGCATTCCAAACTACACTTTTTACAAAGCAAATTCTCCTTCCTTTTGCTCAAAATTTTGAAAATCGAATTTTGATTAGAAAAGGTTGAATTTTATTTGCAAAAGGTAGAATTTGTTTTGTGGTAGGTTGAGTTTGATTTGTAAAAGAAAATATTTGATTTGTATGAAGGGTGAATTTACTTTGCGAAAGGCTAAAGTTGAAGTGGAAAAGGTTGAATTTGGAATGCAAACCTATATTAAATAATTGGCGAGAAAATGACATATGTATTATTAATACAATATTTAAATTCGAATTATTTAGTGAAATCTGATTAATTAATACTTTGCTTTAGTTTATTATTTTTTAAAAGTGTTTGTGACCTTTACAGGTAGTTAACATTAACACTAATCGCAATAAAAGATTAAATTTTCTTTGTGTTGTCTATGTATGTTCCACAAGAATTTATCTCAAAGAGAACATTAGAAACTCAATAAATAAATTATTTGATATTTGTTTTTAATAATAGAAATTAAAGCAAATTAATCAATTATCTTAGTGTCTAATCTTAGTATCTAATATCTCCTAGTGAAACTTTTACTTAATTTGGCCGCATATTCTGGAGCAAAGTCTTTCCAAATTTTTTTGAGATCGCAAATAATCTGTCATGTGGTTGTAAGAGCCCAGACATTTTCGGATAAGCATCTATATTTTGACATCCAAATAGATTCTTAGCGGACTTCAACAAACCATTTTGGTATAATTTCACCAATAATTGTTCATCCAGGTCTCTACTGACCTAGTCTTTCAAATTTTTAGGAAGAGAAGCAACCGTAATCATCGAAATTTTGTTGGTGCTTCACGGTTCTTTGAGCAAGTATCTGACCTTTAGTAGTCCAGGCTTTTCGCCATTCCACATGGAACTCATTTTATGTAATATTATTGCTTATCACATAAAATCCAATTTACAGGCGGAATATTATTTTCATGCAAGAGGACTTACTATTCGAAGATTTTTGTCATTTGTACCTATTTTGAAGCCCACTTGATCAGTTGATATCGTGATAACCTGTTTATGTTAACAACAATATCGGCAACCCAATCAGAAAGTGGCCTGGGCTAAAAGCGGAACGATGGCTTTGATCATTCGACATTGCTGTAAGAGGTCTTGAATTTAGGCAAGCTTCAATTTGGCAGATTGAGGTGTGGTATTGCTCTAAAGTTATATAACGTGTGTCAATAACTTTCTTCATATGCGATTTAACATTTTTGATGGCTGACTCCCATAAACCGCTACAATGTGGAGATTGTGTGGGAATCGCTAGCCAATTTGTCTGACAAAAACAAACACCTTAGCTCCTTCAATTCAGATCGACCACCAATAAAATTAGTCGCATTATCTGAATATATTTTCAAACCGAGCCGTCGGCGAGAAATGAATCTACGAAGGCAAGCCAAGAATGATTCTGATGATAAGTTCATGACAATTTCCATATATAGCTTTGACGGCGAAACAGATGAATAGACAAACATAAATTTCAGTTTTCGATTGGAATTTTGCACTGAGCTTAGCGGAAAACGGTCCGCAAAAGTCAATTCCAACTATGGAAAATAGTCTAGACGGACTAACGCGGTCAACAGGTAGATCGCTCATTCTTTGGTGTGACAATTTTGGTTTGTTACGAAAGTAACGAATACAAACACAATTGACAATCACGACCTCCGATGATCCAGTACTGTGACCTTAAATTATATAATAAAGTTTGAGGCCCACAATGCAATAAGGTTGAGAAAATAAGACTTTCGTGAATTACTAAGTTAGTTAAGTTAATTACTAATAAATCGCAGCATATAAGCCGTTACGCAACGAAGGTGAATGATGAAAATCGAACAAAAAAAGTCCCAAAACGAGGAATTGCACACCGTTCTTGAAAGGGTTTGACGAAATTCTATGTTCAATAAATCTAAACTAATCTTTAAATTACAATTTTTGGGCCATCTGGATCGGTCTCCTCGTAGAAATGAAGGACCCGACCACCATAAATCATGCTCTAAAAATTCACTAGGCATTAAACCTCATGATTCGAAGTTAGGAGGGTTTTGGGAAGTCGGTATATCGCACCAACTTTGTAATGGAATTAATTCTTGAATTAAACTGATTTGGCTGGCCACAAATGTGGCATATTTAGATGGCTCCGATTTGATACGGAGAAGAGTTATCTCTGAGTTTGACAAAAGAAAGATTTTATTGCACCCTAAATTAAGACTTTCAGGTACTTTGCTTAATGTTTGAGCGAGCAATAGTACCCCACAAAGCTCGAGACGTGGAATAGTCTGTTTTCTGAGTGGAGCCACTCTAGATTTGGAGCAAATTAGTTTCACATGATTTTTATTATTCTCCTCTGTGATTCTCATGTAAATCACGCATACAAAACCTTTCTCAGAAGCATCTGAGTAACTATGAATTTGTATTAACTTAACTGTTGGTGCTATAATACATCGAGGAATTATTATTTTATTTAACCTAATTAATTAAGTTTTGAATTTAATAAATTGAACTTTAATTTGTTGTGGAATTTGGGGGTCCCAATCCATATTACCAGAATAAATGACATATCTCTGATAATACGTTTCTCTTAGTATAAGCAGTTTCCAAGGAGAATTTGGAGAAACTCATTTCGAATTCATCTCGCAACGTATTCCGGGGCAGATATTGAAGAAATCTCCGGTATATTTTACGAAAATTTACGTAAATGGTGACCACCAGCCAGTTCTAGGAACTGGCATAACTCAGATTTAAGGTTCACTGCATTTTCAATTGAATCAGAGCCAGTTAGACAATCGTCAACATAAAAATCGGAATTACAATTTTTGATGCTGTTGGAAATAAGATATTTTCATCCAGCGCCAATTGCTTTAAAGTACGTATTGCGAAATATGGGGCGCTTTTAGTCCTATAGGTGACAGTACTCAATTTGTAACGCTTAACACTTTTTGATTGAAATTGGCCGGTACATTTTGGCAATGTCAGCAATAAAAGCAACGATGTGTTTCCAGAACCGTCGAATAATAGATAGTGAATCTGATTGGATAGTAGCACCCTTATACAAACAATAATTTAATGATAATGTGGATGAGTATTTTGAGGATCCATTGAAAACTACCCTTAACTGAGTCGTGGTACTACTATTTTTGATAACAAAATGGTGAGAAAAGTAAAATGCTTTACTGAAGGAATTATTTATGGGTTTTTGGTTCTGAACTACTTCCATATTTCGCATAGTTAAATACTCAGCCATGAACTCCCTATATTTTTGGTAAATATCAGGTTGACGTATTAATTTTCTTGCCATACTATAAAATTGCATAAGTGCAGAAAAGTTTGAAACTCCAAGCTGATTAATATTATCTTTCAGAGGAAAAGTTACTGAGTAACGATCAGAAGGAAGGCGTTTGTGATTTTTAAAGAGCCTCTAACTCCCAAAACCGCTTTATGTCATTGTGAAGGGTTTCGAAGGAATATGTAGATTGTCGTTCCTGAATGGCATTATGACACATAACTTTACCACTAACTACATATCCAAAATTACTCGAATAAAATGGAGGCAGATTATTAAAAATTGTAACGGACGTTCTATTCGTGAATAATTCAATATAGATGTCTGCCCCAGTCAAAATATAGGTCTGCTAATTCTATTTTAGCAGGAACTAGTTTTAAGTCAATTTTGAAAGGATATGACGGTAAATAATTCGTTATTCTAGGAATCACATAAAATTCTATTCTGGCCGAAAAGTCAGAGAACTCGACACAAGTAACGAAACCTTGTTTTTTATTTCAGTTTCTTTACCACCATGCCAAGAAATTATTTTATTTGTTGGCGTTTTGAGTTTTAATAGATTGACAATATTTTCAGTAACGAAACTTAAATGCGATCCCCTGCCTAGCATCGCTCTGCACAACAAATGTGTATTAGGTTTCGATGATATACATTTACTATCGCTGTTCCAATCAGAATTTGATTAACACCTATCGAACAAGATGGTTGACGGATTTAGGTGAGGTATATTTGACAAAGTATCGTCTCGAGTTGGAGATTCCGTTGTGTGTTTAGATAAGCTAGTGGAAACATTATTTGAAATTTGGTTCTTACGTTTTAAATAGGTGGTTTTGCCAAAATGAAGAAGCGAATTATGTTTAAGGCTGCTTATCACAACTATTAACGGTATGATTACCAATCAAACAGTTTGTACGTAATCTATGATTTCGAATGAACTGATATCGCATCTGTGGTGTAATTTTCGACAATAAAGAAATTGAGAAGTATGTGATACAAGTGATGATGATTTGTTTTTAAAATAGTCTGGTCTTTTGTTATCATTTGTATATTTCACAGAAGAAACGGTACCTTTAATCACTTCTAGCTCTCGAACATGATTTCGAAGTAGGATTATATATTTCTCAAAGCTCAATATTTTCGATGATTTGTCTAACTTTTCCGTTTTACTAACATTTACTCCCAAGCATCAATTTGTACTTGTAAAGATTTTAAAGCATTGTAATTTTGTACAGAATGGTTAATGGAACCTTGCAAGGCAGTAGACGAATTTTCGAGTGGAGATTTGATGTTATAAATTTCGCTCATGTGACCCCATTTTTACAGTAAGTGAATTTCACAGTATTTTCTATGTTAGATTTCCTATGAATCACATCTAAAAAGGCGCACCCAAAATGCTAACCGTTCGCTTTCAGTACCATTGAAAGTTGATAACTTGAGTACTGAGAGCTTAATAGACATCGATGGGATGGCTTGCTCAATTTTAGTACTGTTTGCTGATGCATCAAATGCTATTTGTTCGTCCGGTAAATTTTGTATGCGCTTTAAATTATGAAGTTTGTATAACAACTTTCTACGTATTCCTAGTCGTCTTCGAAGGACACCCGATCAGTAGAAGCAGATTCATCTTGCATTTCGATCTTCAATTGCACTTCATGATATTTATCATATGTTTGTTGAAGTCTTCGAATATTTGATTCAATTGAACCAATCATTGCGACGCATAGAAGTTTGTTACGAAATTGTGTTAATTGGCCTTTGAAATCGCTTCTTTGCCTTTTTAGAGCTAAAGTGTCATCTGAATCTATCATTTTGTGTACAATATGGTCTATTCAAAAAACCAATAAATATATTGTGAGTGAACAATTGATCAAAGTTTAATATGTGATACTGCAAGTACAAGTGAATGAAACTGGAATTTAACACTGTCAATAGCAACCGATGTACTATGTTTAAAAATAATTACGAAAATAGAAAATTCAAATTGGGAAAATTTCAAAACTTCACACTACTGTTTCAAAGGGGTAATATATGTAAATTGTTATATAAACATTACTTAATAGCTTAAAAAAAAATGAAAATGTAAACACTATTAAATTATAACTGTAACCAAACCTACACAATGATTCGTTGATGATGGATATTGCCCGCTAATCTCCGTTCATTGGGAGATTTGCATTAAATATTTAATTGATTTTTCGGCTTTTTATAGACAAATACATTAATTGTTCATGGCAATCTCAGTATTTTGGACTTGTTAATCACAAAAACACAGGAGCCAATCGCTCTTAATATATCTACTGAAAAAAGTAGAAATATCTTCCCCCCTCCCCGTAATTTTGGCTGAAGGCCCAAAGAGTTATACCAATGTATTACTCTGCAAAAAATGAGATCCCTCCATGAGTTCTCTATGTTGGTAGTTTGGTTTCGTACTGAAAAGTTGGTCTACTCATCAGGCAGCTACGACCAAAGTACAAAAATTTCCACTCTAGCCACATACATTAAGTATCTGGCCAGAACGTACTGACATAGCGAATTATTATTCACTACATCAAATATAAAAAACCCATGGAGAAACCTTATTTGTGTGTGTATAATGCTCACACGAATATTATTTTAAGAATTCTAATTTGTCTGTTTGTAATCAATTGATTTTTCGGCTTTTTATAGACAAATACATTAATTGTTCATGGCAATCTCAGTATTTTGGACTTGTTAATCACAAAAACACAGGAGCCAATCGCTCTTAATATATCTACTGAAAAAAGTAGAAATATCTTCCCCCCTCCCCGTAATTTTGGCTGAAGGCCCAAAGAGTTATACCAATGTATTACTCTGCAAAAAATTAAATCCCTCCATTACATTGGTATAACTCTTTGGGCCTTCAGCCAAAATTACGGGGAGGGGGGAAGATATTTCTACTTTTTTCAGTAGATATATTAAGAGCGATTGGCTCCTGTGTTTTTGTGATTAACAAGTCCAAAATACTGAGATTGCCATGAACAATTAATGTATTTGTCTATAAAAAGCCGAAAAATCAATTGATTACAAACAGACAAATTAGAATTTTTAAAATTAAATATTTACTCGAATTATCATGAATTTCAATATCGAACAGAAATAATCTCGAGTAATAATGATGAAATTAGAAGTTAGATGGCCACTAGAACATGTATCTATTTCCAAATATGTCGAAGAACGTTGAAATAAACACTTGATAAATACTGGTTAAATGGATGTCCATAGATATTCCTTTGACGGTTAATGAATTTGGTTGACCAGTGAAATATTTGGCTGCTGTATAAATATATGTTTAACGTTTCACAACATATGATATATGATCTTGATGATTATTGACCTTGTTTGGTTACGTTAATTAATTGTACGTTAATTGAAACTTCGTAAAATATGGTGATCTATATTTCGCATGTAGCGAGGACTTGAACGACGACAACTATTTAAGATGATTCACTTAAATGATGTAAAGCTATGTATCTTCGTTATTAAATATTGTTAACTGGATAAATTTCGACTGATGTTTAATGATTTCTCGCTTGATGCTGGATTGAATGTATTGTTCTCGCTATATTTTAAGTCTCTCTTGAATTGATATCATATACGATTCACTTTTATGATGTTGGACGTAGTTATTGAACAATCCGCTCAAATCTTGATTGATATTACAATAACTTCTCATGAATGTCATTACTGTATTGTACGCATTGTATTAAATCGTCGTTGATAGCACACTCAATAATTTTGCCCTAGAATATTCTCCACATAAAAACGGTATCACTATTTCAAAGACGTTGAGAAACTTTAACTTATTTCCTCACACGTATGTACATATATTCGAATGAACAACAGCACAGACCCGCAATATGCACCAAAATATCATTTTTTGTCGTGGTCCGGCTCGAAGGACCAAAATAAATGATCGAAGAAATTTTGAAAACTATTCCATTTAAATAAAACTTCAAAATTGTGGAAGCTTTGTTTCTTTATTATTTTATTTTATTTATAATTTTACAATTTTGATGACGATCTTGGTCATCTCAATGATAAATACAGAATAATACAAAAAACCAATTCAAAATTATTTTATAACATAACATTTTATGAGTTCCATGGGCTACGTACTCAGATTTAAAATTTATTTATTACAGTGCCGTGAATATAAAAAAGTTCATACGGCAAAATTTTACATGTATTCTCGACATACAACTTTTTCTTTTTGTCACATAAGGTAATTCAAATCAACCAATCAGCGCGCTGGATTTTTTTTTACCTTAAACGAAGTTGTTTCCATGTACCTTTACGCTATGTTTTTAAAACAAAATAATTAATAATTTTAGCGGGCTGCTTATTTGAAAAACACTTAATTTTGTCTTAATGCATAACCAACTGTAGATGTCGATAGTATGTTTACATTTAACGTTGCTTATTCCAAAATATGTTTTCTCCCAATTCAAAATGAAATTGTTATCAGGAAACTTGTCTTGTGCATTGAAGTGATTGACTACTTTTTTCAAGAGAATTTCAATCTACCATTAACAAGTCACAACCACAATAACTGATGCTTATATTTTATGAGTGTGAAGTTTATGCTAAAAAAAAATAACTAAAAATTACACTGTTAAATTACCTATTTTTTAAATTGGAATTTAAATGATATGAAAATTTAAACTTTTTGTAATTTTGGATTTTTCGTACCACCTAACAGGTTCTTTTCATCAAGAAACAGGTTCTTTTCATCATTTTCAGATAGCTGGACCATCTGTTTATATCGTTAACCAAAAGCATTCAATTGTGTTGAACATTACTATATTTCAAATAATTTAAAAGTTGACTGATTTTTGATGGTTTAAATAATTATTTAGCGCCGATTCTGAAAATGTCTTGAAGGCCCCGCACATTTCTTATAATAGGTAAGCCATATAGCGGTTAATGTCACCAAGCCGATCCAATTATGGTGAACTATAATATATTTCACAGTTTTTGGAATTTTTAATAATTTTGGATTATTTTAAAAGTTTTATATCGCTGACCACACAGATGTGTACAAGGTCTTGCACATATTCTCAGATAGACCATATTGTCGGATAACTTGGCCATATGCCAGTCTACGTGGCCAACTTGATCCAATTGTGATGAACTATACTAAATTTAACCGAGTTTAGTATTTGCGGTATCTGCTATAGCAACGGAGTGTGTAACATTTTAAAGTTTTTGATGTACGCACGTATTTTGATTTTTCATTTAATTTGTTTGGTGGGTTCAAAATTGTGTTGCGGAACGCAATGTAGTTTAGCGGTGGGGAGTCACAAGGTTCAGATACTTGGGATCTCTTTTACTTAATGATAATATTGTAGTGGAGGATATTAAGAAGCGTCTTGCCGACGAAATGGGATTTTAAAATAGTTTTTAGATAAAGTTCTGGAATATGGCCAATTAGAATGGGAATTACCGATTATTTTTTTATCGATTACCGATCTGCCTTACAGCAGATAAACCACGACAGCTGCATGGTTTATGGAAACTGCAACAGACAATAGCTTTTATGATATTGCCTGTTGATATTTTTGAGAATTTTCTGCCAACATCTCTGTGATCGGAGATACAACAAATTTAAAACACCATCAAAATTATTAGAAAATCTTAATTCTGTGAAGTATAGTATAGTTCATCACAACTGAATCATGTTAGCCATGTAGACTGGGACATGACCAATTTACCCGAAAATATTGGCAAGACCTTATGGACATCTCTGTGATCGGAGATACAACCAATTTAAAAAAACCATCAAAATTATTAAAAATTCTAAATTCTGTGAAGTATAGTACAGTTCATCACAACTGGATCATGTTGACTGGGACATGACCAGTTTATCCGAAAATATGGGTAAGACCTTGTGGACATCCGTGTGATCTGAGATACAACAATTTTTAAAACCATCAAAATCATTAGAAATTCTAAATTCGGTGAAGTATAGTATAGTTCATCACAACTGGATCATGTTGGCCACGTAGACTGGCACATGACTAATTTATCCGAAAATATTGGCCAGACTTTGTAGACATCTCTGCGGTCAGCGATATAAAACTTTTAAAATAATCCAAAATTATTAAAAATTCCAAAAACTGTGAAATATATTATAGTTCATCATAATAGGATCGGCTTTGTGACATTGACCACTATATGGCTTAGCTATTATAAGAATTGTGCGGGGCCTTCGGAACATTTTCAGGATCGGCGCTAAATAATTATTTAAACCATCAAAAGTCAGTCAACTTTTAAATTATTTGAGATATAGTAATGTTCAACACAGTTGAACGCTTTTGGTTAACGAGATAAACAGATGGTCCAACTATCTGAAAATGATGAAAAGAACCTGTTTCTTGATGAAAAGAACCTGTTAGGTGGTACGAAAAATCCAAAATTACAAAAAATTTAAATTTTCATATCATTTAAATTCTAACTGGAAAAATTGCTAATTTAACAGTGTAATTTTCAGTTATTTTTTTTAGCATAAACTTCACGCTCATTATATTTTTTGTAAAAATTAATGTTATTTAGCAAATGTTATGTTCTTTCAACAAACGAAAATTTTAATAATTCTATTTACAAAGAGCTGATACTTTGATGTCTCTCAAACTGGTTCAAAATGAAATTACTTGTAAGTTTTCCCGTTTTAATGATTATTTGAGTACATTATTCGAATACTGTTAAAATATTACAACATTTTAAAAAGTTTTAAGTATTTTTTTATTTAAAATCAAACTAAACCTATCAGGAAAACCAGGAAAGCCACTCCAAAATTTGCTACGATTTAAAATTTAACAAAAATTCGAATCTGAGAACATTTAGTAATTTTAGTTTGTTACACACACACGCACAAACACTCATTCAAACACACTTCTTTTTCATCTTGTTCATTTTGTGTCAACGGAGTTGTGTTTAGTTCTATAACTTCGTACTAGGAGGTAACTCTATCAAATTAGTCGTACAAGCATTTAAACATAAGCCTTCCTACTTAGCACCCTGGCTTGAAGAAACTACTTTATTGTTTTTACTTGCCTAAAAGGGTTTTGCCGGTCTTTAAATATTACAATAATTTGAAACAAAATCTCTTATAATTGAATACAACCTTTTAAATTTCAAATAAAATGTTATCTGCGGAGCAATTATTTCGTAAAATATCTTTAATATTTAAAGTAAGCTGTGCTTTGGGGAAAACTAAAATTTATCGAAGTTCTGATTAATACTTTGCATATAGAAAACAAAAGTTTTATTGTAAACTTTGTATTTTCCTTTAATTTCATTAGTGATGGGAAAGAATATTTGACTTGTACTAAAGAGCTAAACCCACCAGAAAACGAGGAGAAAAATTGTGTTTCGTACCGTTTTTACGCTTAGGCCTGTTAGACTCATACTTAGAGCAATATATAATTTTAAGGAACTAGAAAAGGGAAATTTATTTTAATTTATTTCTTTTAGTTTGACACATTAACGAGCGAGGTGCTTAGAACATTTTTTTTGTGCAAAAAAAACAAAACACAGACAACCAAATTTACAGCTTTATTTATTTTACAACCAAAACAACTTAGTCCTCTGACTCGTCATTTATTTTAAAATGAGGAAACAAATGTTTCTCTCGGTTTTCCTATTAATTTTGGGTAGTAAAGTTCAAAAATTACACTTGCAGAAATATTCCGTAGTCCGTGGGTCCTGTGGGATAATGTACATGAATGTATACATCCACAGCCAAATGTTGTTGATCACAATATTAAAGCTTTTATGGGATGAATTTTCGAAACACATATAAATTCATTAAATAATGTAAATAAAAATTAAAAATAAATAAATAAATCTTAATATTAACATAAAAGGAGCTTAAAAATTAAACAGAGATGAACTTTAAATTTGATACACAATACTCTGGATCGCCCCAGACCATTTTTATTTCTGTATTGAGTAAGCTTCTCTTGCAACATCATGTGACGGTAAATTATTTACACCATCGAGCTGCAGTGGTCTCGCTTTGTACGTCTTCCGATAGTCTACCTCTCTTATTTCGTCTTACGTTAAGAAAACACAAGGTTCTTCCAAGATTTTGTTTGAAATCTAAGAGACTCATTATGTCTTTATTCGCAATACCAGTTTTCTTAAGCTTCTTACGATAAAGCATCCAGATGGCACATGCTGCAACATCCACAAAATGAAATATGACGCGGAGAGTCCATTTTTTATATTTTATAAATATTCGATAATAAGAAATAAGTTAGTCGAATAAATGCACACCACCCATCCCATTCATACACAGTTCCACTATTTGAGGCTGCTTGATATTTATGTACTCCTTCTGTTTTTTTTTTGTCGATTCTTTAACAATTATTTCTTCTCGCTGAACAACAAAATTGGATGCAATATAGATGGGTCTGTTATCTTGCTATTTAATTAAAACAATTTTAAAATCGCGGCTTACAAGTTGGTCGGTATTTCCTCGCCCTTTCTTTTTTAATACTGCATCACTTAAAAATTGCGGGTTACTAAACCGATTTATGCTTATAGTTCCCACTGCGCTTATTTTCCGTTATTCTAGAATTTCAAAAACCTGGTAGGGTGCTAAAGAAATTATCAAAGTACAATATAACTGGTGACCATTTAAGGGGAGTTTTTTGGTTAAGTATAAAATCGTAGCAGCACCATACTTAAACCGGCTACTGTCATAAGTCGACAGCTTCGTGTTTTTCCCTTAGCACAAAACAGAAATCATAGGAGAAATCGCTTTTGCCATTTTGAAAATTAAGCTTTACCTTTTACGTATTGTGTAACGTTTAACTTTCTTCTAAACTGAATAATTTGCTCGTCGATGGAAATAACTTTTTCAACTGGTACTTGTATGCAGTAGCTTAAGATACTGTTAATTAGTGATCGCATTTTAAAAATTTGGCTTCTACTATCATCTTGGATGCCTATGTTGTTTATTAAATGCAAATTTGTTCGATGCTGATAAAAACGGTCACATGAATCATTATCTGGAGTAACTTCATTGTTCGCTCCATTGTTCATTGTTTTGGTTAGTTGGAAAAGATGAATAGTTTTCATCATTTTCAAACTCATTCCAATCATCTGATAATTCGAATTCGGAATCCGTTGCATTTAGACCGTAACGCCATATTCATCATAGGGAAATCGCTTTTGCCATTTTGAAAATAAAGGTTTACCTTTTACGTATTGTGTAACGTTTAACTTTCTTCTAAACTGAATAATTTGCTCACCGATGAAAATAACTTCTTCAACAGATACTTGTCTGCAGGAGCTTAAGATATGTACTATTAATTAGTGGCCGCATTTTAAAAATTTTACTTCTGCTATCATCTTGTATGCCCATGTTGTTTATTAAATGCAAATTTGTTCGATGCTGAAAAAACGGTCACATGACATCATTATCTGGGGTAACTTGCATTACCTCATCTGGACTGGTGCGTTTAAACATTATGATACTCTGTTCTTTATGTTCTGCGTATAGATTTGTATACGTAGCCATTCTAACATACAATTCGATTGGAACAAATTTTGTAAAATAGCTGAATGGTTCTTTAGTTGACACATCGTATTCCGTATCACTGGGTAATTAGCGTGCAGCCGATTCAGCCAATTAAAATTTTCTGAAGTCAAACTTCTCCATCAACATCATCATTTTCGACAATTACAGTCTCACTCTGAACGTCCTCTATTTCAGGTACAGGTATCTCGTCATTCATCACTTACTCGATTAATGTGTTCTTCTTAAGTACATTTTGGTTAGTTGGAAAAGATGAATAGTTTTATAAATTAAACAATTTTTATTTGGTTTAGGGCTCTTTTTATTTCTCTTTTAATTAATTAAAGCTTTAGCTTTCGAACCCAATTCGAGTTCATTTTCAAAAGCGTAATGAAAAATATATCAAAAATTCCTTATTTTATACGTAAATCAAAAAATAAAGCAATCACAAATTTTTATTAAAACCGACTATTCATGGAAACGCCCAGCCATGTATTTTCGAAAAAAAGCCTTGCTAATGCGCTTTCATATAAAAACGGTTGTACAATTGACTAAAAATAAAATTGTTTGAGGCAAAAAACAATTTAGATGAACAAATCATAAGAGTTACCAATATACGCGTAATCTTCAATGACATTTATTGAATTTGTACTTGATTTAATTTGTAGCATTTCCAAAATCGATCTTTTTCTAAAATTTTTTTGTTTCTCGAGAATTTTTATGTTATCTAAACTGATTTGATGGTTCATATTTTTCAGATGTCGTGTAAGTGCACTAATGATATTTATTTAATTATATGATTTTAATATGTTCCGAAGATTGTAAGAGAATTCAATCCAGTTTCGAACTGATGAGCTTATGATTATGAAAAAATCAATCTTCTCATTAGGCCGCGGCGACTGGACTGATTATACCACAATTTACATTCTATATATCCAGCATGTGCTGTACGTTTAATACTAGCGAATCATACTAATGCAGATGTACTCTCTTACAATTTTTCTTCTCACAATTTTCACACAGCTCTATTTCTGTGTACGCTAATTTTTACTTTATTAATTTTTTGTTGTTATTGTGAACAACAGAAAAGTTCCAGCCTAAATAACTGATGCGATCGGTTTAGTGAAACATTTTAAGGACGGGCCTGTAAACTATTATTTTCCAACAAAAAAATCGTTTTGAATACGCGTCCGGAAAATGACATTTTACAGTAGCCAATTTCGACAAACAATCTTGTTACTGAGATGTTACTTCTGGACTACGAAGGACCCAAATTATAGTGAAAGTTTTTGATTTTACGATACTTTGCAGCATGTTTAACAGCAACTTACGAGTAGTTTCTACGCTGTACGTTTACTTGTACACGAAAAACAAACGCAAGCTAAAAATAATTTTGTTCTTGAACATTATAATTGTCAAGCAGAAAATAAACCAAAATTGAAAACTATCTGAAAATTTAACAATTTGATACAGGTATTTAGAAAAAATTATGAAAAATTGTCTTCAAAATAATAATAAAATAATTTTTGGGAAATGATAGAGAAAATGGAAAATTTTATTTTTATTTTCCATCTCTTCGCACACTACACTACAGCTTCAGTCAGTGTGTAAATCCTTTGTTTTGTGTAACGTAATTTAATTCAGTTTTGGCAGTGAAATGTTTATACATTTAGCTTTCGTTATTATTGCTGATGGTGAAAATTTTATATATAGATAGATAGGTGGTGTATAATATAGCAAAGTGTACAGTTAAGTATGTACGTACATATATAAGGGTTAGAAATTTTTAACATTTGTAAATGATATTCATAGAAAATAAGAGATAAATTTAATTTTATTTATTAAGGTTAAATCTGTCCAATAAATTTTGTATGTCTTGAAAATGTTCAAGATATTATATAGTATACGTATAGAATATGTATACACCAGGTGATTGTGAATTTTATTGCCTTCGCACCACACCACGTATATAATGATGTTAGTTCGGTTCATGATATGGAAATTATATTTTCGCAATTTTCACAAAAATAAAAAAAATAAAAATTTAAAGGGATGGAAAATTTTATTTACCATAACAATTTAAGTGGTCAAAATGGATACTTTATTTTAAATACCATCAACTCATCGTCCGTTTAGCAATCCATCTATCCATCTTCATTTTAATTTTTCTTCTTCAAATTTCACTATCCGTTGGCAACATGGTGAAATCATCCTTCTCATCGCATATACTTATACCGCATAGTGTATGTATATTATATAAAATGTAAAACAAGAAGCGATCCTGAGAAAATACCATCAATTTTCTTGAAAATGTCAAAATAGACAAAAATGAAAAATCCTATACAAAAGAGTGGATGATGAAAATAAAAATAATAATAGGTCAAAAGGGAGAGAACTTTTTCCCTCAAAACAAGACAAGGATTTTCGTTTCATTCATTCAATTCATTTTGAAGGATAATAATATTGTAAATAAAACATGAAAAGAAGATTCAAGGATTTGAAAGTTTTTTATTTTTATATTTTAAAATTTAAATTAAAAATGTTTGTTGTGTTTATATAATACATAAATGTATATATACGTACAACTCGGTATATTTGTTTATATGCTTTCCTTTTTTTGTTTCTCCTACAAAATGTAAACAAAAAGGGTTCACAGAATGGGTTTTGTTATTTTTTTTGTATTCTGAATAATAATAAAATAAAAAAGTTTTAAATACAACAAAAAAACATTCTGATTGACATAATTTTTATTTTAACAAAAAATCGTCCGGCTGAGACCAGTTTGGTATCATCTTATCAACAAGCAAAAAAAAAAAAAAAAATTGACATTTCTATTTAGCTTGGTGTGTCCTAATTTTCCTCTATATTGATTTTTCGATTTTAATTATTTTTAAAAATGATGACACAAAAAAGTTTGGTTTTTATAAAATACATACATACAAACTCGTATGTCCGTTACGTAAAAAGGTGGAGCTTTTCCTTTTTATATACCGAAACATTTTTGAACTTTATATTAAGTTTTCATCCATGGTTTAACTTTTATGTGTATTTTATTTTTTAAAGAAAACCGCACATTAGCATTTTGATTAATGAATTAAATGAATGAAATGTTGTGTTGTCTTGTTAAATTGTTAGATAAAATTTATATTTTTATATAAAAATAAAAGACAATTTTGTGGATGGAATGTTTCTGACATTTAATTTTTTTTGTGTCTCTCTTGTAAATGATTTGCCTTGTAAATAAATACCAAAAATTAATGTATTTTTTTGTGCTTTTGTCTTAGGCCGTCGTTTATTTTATATGAACAATACCATGCAGTGTTATTTTTTGACATTACACATACTATAAAGTTAACAAAAAAAAAACTATAAATCACTTAAATATTTTGACAAAGATGATAGACGAAAAGCCATAATTTATATTTTAATTATTTCAAAATGTTCTATACACACTAGACTGTATGAGTTAGTAGAATGTAGTAATTCTGACTTGAAATGTGTTTCAGCGACAACTATTTATATGGCACTCGTTAGATTTCATGTGTATATACATAAATAAAATCTAGATTTGATGAAGTTATGTTTAACATATGGCAAATATATTTATGAGGTTTTAGTTTTATTTGGTAGTAAACGAAAGCAATTTAAGTTGTGGTTGAACAATTAATTTGATAAACTTTTCACATATTTATGAGACTTTAGTTAGTATATAGATGGTGAAACGTTTGCATTGATTTATTTGCTTAAATGTAATTTACCATTAAACCTTTAAAAAAAACAAAACCGAGGTTAACCCAAAAAAAGAAAATTAAAATGAAATCAACAATTTTACAAACAAACACAAAACCTTTTGAAATTTAAGCCATAGAAATTTTATTTTATTTTTCATTTTAAACCAAAAAAAAATTTGTGGAATACTCAAAGTTAAGCTTTTCCATATAATGTTTATATTAAATATTCAGACTATATAATAAATAATTTTCCAATTTTAGAATAAATTCTCCACTATGTAAATATATACTTATATATATATATATATAGGTCTGAACCCACGACAAAAAAATAAATTCAAAAATTCAAGATATATTTACTTGTCCGATGAGATCGTTCAGAAAATAGTTTTAATAGTTTTTTCTTAAAATGGAGCTCTAATTAATGGTTTTATTTACAGCAGTGGTGTCCAATCCAAATGGGTGTTTTTGACACATTTTCAAAATAAAAGAAAGCAATACAAGATGGAATAACTATTGCGGTGGCCATCACAATTTTATCTGGAAACTTTAATTTCGATTTCATCAAAATGCATTTTCTTGAAAACCTCTAGAGAAATAACCTCCAGTAAGTTTAAAAAAACAAAATTGGATGGGCTCTTATTACAATACATACTTTGGCAGACTTTAGTACCGATTTATTTTAGAACCATGTAGCGGTTATCAAGTATTTGAAAATTTAATCAAATTTGTGTGTAGAAACTTGCCTGATTGCAGGCTCGAATTCAAACAATTTTATGTTTTGTTAAGAGCCAAAATCGTGTACTGCTTACGTGTGTTCGCTTGAACAACGCCCTATTCCAATCTGATTTTGAAATATAGGATCTAAATTTTCCAAAACATTTTTAAGTTTCTTGCGATACACATACATTACATACGTTTGAGTTTGGCTTTATGTTTAAACAAAAAAACTGCTTGGTAACAAGTAATTTTCTTCTACCGCACATTTTTACTTTGAAATCAGGCTCTCGGGATTGAATAAAGGGAGTTTTTGGTAATATAAGAAGGGTTTTGGTTAGGAAACTGTCTATGACTTCTAACATGAGTGTTTATTTTTTAGTACAGGTATGATAAATGTGTGTAACATTTAAATGTGTTTTATATCTTGGCCAAATTAAAAATTAAACAACAGTAAAAGACTTAAGGGATTGGTTAGATATTGTGGTCAATAATTGACGTAATGAACAGAATTACTTTCTGTTGCAAACTAACAAAAGCTTTTGTCCAATTCTTAAAATATGAATATTTTAGCACTAACAGGCTGGAAACAGAAACATTTGAGTTTACTTGAAATAATTTTTCAACAATCAACATACAGTACATGCCGATGAAGTTTTTACTATATTTTACTAAAACGTTTTTAGTTCTTGTTTAACCGGTGTGAAGTTTTCCACAGAATTCAGAAGTGAAGTTACATAAATTAACAGATTTCAAAAATGTAGCTACACAATTTGGCAAATAGTGTAGTTGTACACAAAAAATGTAGCAGGATAAGTTTATATTTATTTTCATGCAGAAAAAAAAACCGAGTATGAAATTAAAAATTATTTTTAATGGATTATAGACATCTGACTAATAAAATAAAAATTAAATTTCACTTAGTAAAATAAATAAATTAAAACTAATGGTATACTGATCACTTTTGGCCAGTTACAAGAGATGTCTAAGTAAATCTGAGTATGCCATATTATGGTTTGCTTTTAGTAGAACATATGGGCCATGAATCATTTTAACGCGACCCTCAAGGGGTGAGATATCGCATGTCCACACTTTTATTTTATACGGACAATAAAAAGCAAACAATAATATGGCATACTCAGATTTACTTAGACATCTCTAGGATTTATTGTAACTGGCCAACAAGTGACCGCTACACTTTATTTGTATAAAATAAAAGTGTGGAAATGCGATATCTCACCCCTTGAGGGTCGCGTTAAAATGATTCATGGCCCATATGTTCTACTAAAAGCAAACAATAATATGACATACTCAGATATACTTAGACATCTATAGGATTTCTTGTAACTGGCCAACAAGTGACCGCTACACCTTATTTGTATAAAATAAAAGTGTGGAGAGGCGATATCTCACCCCTTGAGGGTCGCGTTAAAATGATTAATGGAAGAAATGTTCTACTAAAAGCAAACAATAATATGGCATACTCAGATTTACTTAGACGTCTCTAGGATTTTATACAAATAAAGTGTAATGGTCAATTGTTGGTCAGTTACAAGAAATCTTAGAGATGTCTAAGTAAATCTGAGTACGCCATATTATTGCTTGCTTTTAGTAGAATATTTCTTCTATTATGCCATTTCTGAATATGCCGTATTATTGTTTGCTTGTAGTAGACCATTTGGTCTATTAATCACTTTATCGCGACCCTCAATGGGTGAGATATCGCATTTCCATACTTTTATTATATACAAATAAAGTGTAATGGTCAATTGTTGGCCAGTTTCAAAAAATTCTAGAGATGTCTAAGTAAATCTGAGTATGCCATATTACTGCTTGCTTTTAGTAAAACATATGGACCATGAATCATTTTAACGCGACCTTCAAGGGGTGAGATATCGCATTTCCACACTTTTATTTTATACAAATAAAGTGTAGCGGTCAATTGTTCACTTGGTCAATTTTCTCACCCCTTGAGGGTCGCGTTAAAATGATTAATGGACCAAAGGTTCTACTAAAAGCAATCAATAATATGGCTTATTCAGATTTACTTCAATATTTCTAGGATTTCTTTTAACTGGCCAATAATTGACCACTACACCAATTAGTTTTAATTTATTTATTTTACTAAGTGAAATTTAATTTTTATTTTATTAGTCTATAGTCCATTAAAAATAATTTTTAGTTTCATACTCTGTGTAATTTTTAATCCTGCTGCATTTCTTGTGTACAACTACACTATTTGCTAAATTTGTGTAGCAACATTTTTGAAATCTGTTAATTTGTTGAATTCTTTGGAAAACTTCACACCGGTTTCACTGTCCTGTATAGCAATGTGAAATTTTTAATATCTAAAACTAATCAGAAATATGTAGTCCCCTATGTGACATTTAGGGGAATTAAGAGTTTCAATATTTTTCAAATTTCTATGACTCTGTGTAGATTTTTACACAAAAATTCGCTAAAATAATTTTATACTAATTTTAACAAAATATTAAGCCTTATTTCAATAAGATATTTTACGATCTTAGCCGATTGTGATAAAATTCGACACGTACAATGGAAGTGTGATTCTAAAATATTTTTGAACACAATTCCGGAATATGAAAAACGAATGAAACTTGGATCAAACCAATTAAGATAAAATTCGAGATGGTTTCGAGAAACTATGGAATATAGAAAACTGGATTGACTTGGGTATTTCTTAAGTAAATATTTTTATTTATCGCTTTCGATGGTAGTGTTGGGCGAAACTGGTTAATTTGGTAACCAAGATCAATTGGTGTTTTTTCAGCAGTAACCAGGTTTATTTAACCTGATCTTTTAACCAACTCTTTAACCAATTAGATTTTCTCAATTGGTTTTTTTAGAAACGCAGGACTCATCACCACATAGAGACAGATATATATGTATAGGTACTACCCCGAAAATTAGAACAGCAAGAATCGATAACCAAATTGAATGATATTGAAATAAAAAGGACAGAAAACCTGAAAAAAGATTTTGTATTGAAACATTATTGCTTATAAAATTATAAAATAATAGAAAAAGCGTTAGACATTCAAAAAAAAAAAAAAAAATTGTAGATATTACAACAATTTCATTGTATGAAATAAAAGTTGTTGTTGTAACATGTTTATTATTATTATTTTTTTTGAATTACGACGAAAATACGATTAGCTACTTTCATAATTTATTTGAGAATAATATCGCCGTCTATAGGTATCAAATTAAAAAAAAACATCTTGTTTTGATAATTTCACGCAAAATTTTTTTGTATTTATTACATATTTTACATTTTCAAAAAATAGGAAAATCATAAATTCATAAAAATCATAACAAAAAGTAAATAATTCATTTTAAGTAAAAATATCAGTTTGATTATATATGGTATGTACATTTAAATAAAAAATTTCATAAAATTAATATTTCTATTAAGGAAGACAATTTGTTGCAAATTTTTGGCTTTTAATCGATTCCTTCTTTCGCTTAAAATTAAGCCAGTTTTGGAAAATATCCGTTCTGAAGGAACAGACGACGCTGGGATTGCCAAAAACCACTTTGCTAGTCGCGCAAGCCTCGGGTAGATGAGTTGTCTACTCTGCCACCATATTAAAGGATCATCTTTGCGCGGGAGGAGATTTTCCTCGTTGTATTGGCGAATTTCAATAATTGCCTGACTATGGGGATTCGAAACAGTCGTAACCGGGCACTGAATGTCAAAGTGACCCCAAATTGGATTATCCACATCCACATGCACCACACTTTCAATTTGAACTTCATTAGGAGTTTCTAATTGATCTTTTTGGATTTGGTCAGATACCAGTCTAATTATTCGATCTTTTGTTTGAATTTTAATTGACTCTGACATGGTTCGGTTTTTAAATCGCGGATCCAAATATGTAGCCATTTGCAGAAAATAATTTCGCTCCACGTTTTGGAAACGTGTATCTATTCTACCTACTAAAAGATTTATTAGGTCCACTCCTATTGTTGAAATAGTAGTAGACCTAACGCTTCTTAAATAGTATTTCAATTCATCGATAGTAACTGTTATTTTGGACACTGTAACATTATTTTCGGCGCTTAACTCCGTGGTCAAACTGTCGAACGGCTTTAAAATTATGCAAATTTCTTTTAAAGATGCAAACTCAACAGTGGTTGGCATGTCTAGAGGGATGTGTAGTAAGGCAACAGCAGCTTCAATGGGCTCTTGTAGTTTACAAAATCTGTAATTAAAAATTAAAAATTATTAAATATTAAGATTACGAATTTTAAAAATTCACCTTTCAAACATATGAAACGTAGAGTTCCACCTAGTTGTCACATCGTTAATCAGCTTTAATGGAAGCGTCGTGCCACTCATTTGGCTTTGTAAATGCCGTAATTTTTCGGTTGCCCTTGGGCTTCTGTGGAAATGTTCTACCATGGCTTTCACTTTTTTTTGAATGACTGCTATTTCAACTAAGCCATCTTGCACAACCAAATTTAATGTATGGGTGAAACACCGAAGGTTTTCATACCCACTAGCTTTAACAGCAGCTGAAATATTGGCAGCGTTGTCCGTCACTATGGCATTGACTTTTTTGTCAATAAGAAAATTTGAAAAACAATTGCGTAAAGTTTCTTTTAAATTTTCAGACGTATGTCTGGCCGAAGAAACGTCAATACAATCCAATAAAACATTCTGCAATTGCCAATCCTGCGTAATAAAATGGCCAGTAACTGCCATAAAGCTATCGGTATTGATGGATGTCCAAATATCCGTAGTAACGGAAATTTTTGCTGCTTGTTTTAAAAAATTGTGTACGTTGTTCAAACATGCTTCGTACGCCTGAGGTAGCAACGATTTTGTTAATGTTGACCTGGATGGAAGCTGGTAGGTTGGGTCTAGAGCTTTTGTGTAATCAATGAACCCTTTATCGTTCACAATAGAGAATGGTTGGAAATCTCGAACAATAAATTTTAATAGAATCATATTAATTCTACGCTGCCGGGCAACAGATGCCGGTCGTACTATATAGCTCGATAGAGTTGGTTGATCTAGCCGAAGGGGTAATATATGTTGATCAATTGCTACGGAAGATGGTCCCGGATTTGACCGAGAAATTTGGTCGTTTAGTCCTGAAGTTGATGGATTTGACGTAAGCGGAATAATTGACGAAGAAGAAGGGTGTCCCATTGTCGATGTTTCTTCGTTAGACTCATCGTGCATTGTTCTTGCTTGTGTTGAAGAGCAGGATAATGTTACAGTAGGGTGCCTATTGCTCAAATGCCTTTTTAAATTTGTAATGGCCCCACCTTTATAGGATAATGTGCTTTTGCACAGGTCACATTTGGCTTTAGAATTATCCACTTCAGTAAAATGTAACCAAATATTGCTACGCTTACGTGAAGTGGCCATGTTTTTTATTTTATATTATTTTAACTTTTAAAATGAAACTTAAATAAATATTATATACACAACTTAATTCATAAAATTAGGGCACTAAATAATTAGCGTTTAGCACCTTTATAAAAATCGCCGCAGTAAAACAAGAACTATTTACACTAATTTTAATAATTACAATAAATCACGACCGTTTATCACAAAGATTTAAATTCGTAACGTAAAACACAATACAAAATGATCGTCACCTATTGTTTAAACCAAATCTTTATAATGTACAAGTGTATAGGTGTTAGGCGATTGATCTATTTTATAACGGTTAAATAATTAAAAGGTATAAACGGTCAACGCTGTAATGATATTATGCCTGTGGCTTACAGGGTTAAGTTCCACTACGTAACGAGCGTGTAATTTTATACGTAAACTATTGGTACAGACCACTGATTTCTATCCCGAGAGATCCTTGAGATTCAAATCAGTGGTACAGACTTAAACCCAATATTATAATTGGCCACTAGACGCTTGTCTTTTGTAGGTAATCAGACCCCAAATGGGGAATGGCATATTTTTTACCGTTGGCATAAACAAACTAACTTTTGAATAAGCAATCGGATAAAACGAGAATTCGAACTTGCAAAATGAAATGAATTTTTACCGGATTACAGAAAACCACAATAATGAATGATTTAATCAAATTAATTTTATTAACTACATATTGATATAATACATTAATTCACTATATTAGAATATTTTTTTCCGTCATAGAGAACTCCAATAGACTTTCATTTTGATAACAATTACTATGTACATATTTCAAATACAATAAATTTAAATACTAAAGTGCTTTACCCATTGAAAAACGAAAAGAAAAATCGGATTTAGTTTTTTCGATATAATTCCAAAATTATTGCTTTGTTTTCGCTAAAAACTTCTCGTTTTTGACCGAGTGTACCATACAATACTATTTTCAATTAAAAAATTTCCAAAACATTATAATTGAAAATTTTATTTAGCTGAGAAAATGAAAATTAAATTTTTTCGGTTCTAAACCATTCTCAGCTAATTAAAATTTTTTGGAAATTTTTTAATTGAAAATAGTATTGTATGGTACACTCGGTTAAAAACGAGAAGATTTTAGCGAAAACAAAGCAATAATTTTGAAATTATATCGAAAAAACTAAATCCGATTTTTCTTTTCGTTTTTCAATGGGTAAAGCACTTAACAGAGCAGGACTGGTGGAGTAAGGAAATCTAACGAAGAGGTGCACGATTAAATTATGAATTCCGAAAATCAAAATTTCAGTTTGATTCAGAATATCGAAATTAAGAATTTGTACTAAGTGGCCTTAAATGTGTGGCTCCATTCTACCAATCTATGCAAAACAAGGCCATCTAGTGTATTATTCAATGTTTTGCGTAAAACTGTTTTTATTTGATTCAGTATGAGTAGTCTGATTTGCTCTAATGTGATTTTGGGGGGCGCGGTAAAATCGTTAGATTGTCTTCTGCCACTGCTCCCGCTCTATAATTGTGTCGATTTGATTCAACAGCGACCTATTCCCTTTTTTTAAATTAGTTGTTTATTGATTTTGTTTCCTTGTTTTAAATGGAATTTATCGTTTTAAATAAATAAATGACATAAGTTTTAAATGAGATCTATTCTAACATACATTCTACAAAAAATAAAAACTGGAATTTATGCATTTGAAACATACTTCCATAGAAGTACGTGCAAAAATGGCCACATTCCAAATTTTAATTTTCGGAACTGCTCCTTTCCAAAATTATTTTCAAAATATAAGATTAAGTAATCTTCGACAAAATATAAGATAAACAATATTAAACGAAAATGTCTGAACAATGAATGTGTTACATAAAAAAATAATAATTTTCAAAATAAATTTGAAACTAAACGTATTTTGGTTAATCTTAAAAATACAAACAATGGAAGAGATCGTTTCTAAATCTAATCAACACAATTGATTCGACTGCGCTTGTACGTTCTTTATTATGTCCAATATGAATAATTTATTTAGTACATGGATATGAACATAACCTGTCCCCCTAAAATTTGAACAAATTTCCTGCAATATAAAAATGTGTTTCATAACATATGAGTAACATACATAGAATATATGAACTATTTGACTATAATTACCGATAGAAATTTTTTGTGGCCCATTTAGGTTGAGTGACGTTTAAAGTTTTCATCATTCGTTCATCTCCAAAGCAATAATACAACAAACTAAGGTTTCCTTAGAATTACGCCTTACACTTACTGGACATAGTCAATTCCACAGATCGTGGAACACAATCCGTATGTCGTTTGTAATAACCGATGTTTTCGATTCCGTGAAAGCGAAGCTTCAGATATCAATTCATCACGGTACCAGCTCTACATATCTATCGAAGAAATCGAAGAGATAATCGACGAAACTTGCAAAATGAAAACATAAAAGAATCACAAATTAACGTTGGAATTTAAAGTTTTGCAAACAATAAAATGGCAAACATCAAAACAAAAACAATAAATTTTACTCTCAAATGTCAAATTCACTAACACGTAACATCGTGCAGCTTTCCCCTTTCATTTTTAGTATTTCCCGATGTTTATGGTTAAAAACAAAGTTTAGTATGTTCACACTTCGCAATTTTTGCATTATATCTTTCTCTTTTTGACACTTAATAAAAGACAGACTTTTAATAATTTTATTTTTACATATTGATAATTAATAGGTTCGTTGGCCCTCAATAAATAACATAGAACATACTAAAACTATTGTATTGATTTATAAGCGCCTTTTCAACTTTACCAATCGTCAATAGTGTGTTGTGATTATTGGTTTTTACTTGGTCTGGTTTGTTGGTTAAGTTGAACAACGAAAGAGGAGAAAATAAAAAGTAGACAGAACAAAAAACCAAATTGATACTTTTTAACCTGGGGTGAGATGTTGTAACCATTACGTTTTTCGCTTCGATGCATTTTCGATAGAATAACGGTATTTTAGAACTAAATTGTTTTAAAATTTTATATTTTTAACAAAGCAGTACAGTTATTCTATCGAAAATGCATTGAAGCGAAAAACGTGATGGTTACAACATGTCATCCCTGATCTTTTTGAGCTAACCAGTTCGATCATTTCGATCTTTTGAACGATCAGGTTAAAAAGATTTGGTTAGATCAATTTTGAACATCACTAGATGGTAGAGTAAGTAGAACGCTTGCTTTATCATCCGAGGGTCACGCGAAAGAAAAATCTTTTTTTTTTTGTCAATGTATTTGCATTTCACAATTTTCGTAAAGACCTGGAAATAACGCTTAATATTTTGTTTGCTAATTAATTTTGTAGGATAAAATTTTACTGTGATTCAACAATTCTTGCTAATCTCGCTTTTTGATTGGATACGGTTAACATACGTCGACGCAGATATGATTGTTACAAAAATATCAATCTCATTATGATTTACTTTTAATCAATGGGTTGAACATTATTTGTGGAAATTTTTAAAAAATTCGCTTGGATTTTACAACCCCTGGGATACTTGAAGTGAAAATTATTAACTTTAGTTGAATATCTTATAACTTAAACGAACGAACGAGAAAACATTCAATTATATTTTGCCAGTTAAGCATCAATCTCATTAACATTATTTGTTCATGAACAAATTTAGTAATTTTCAGTTCAAGTATCCCAGGGGTTGTAAATTCTAAGAGAATTTTCAAAAAAATGTCCAAAAATAATGTTGAACCTATTCACTAACGGTAAATCATAATGAGATTGATGCCTAACCGGAGAAATTTAAGTTAATGTTTTCTTGAATTTATATGATTTTCATAGGTGCAAATGGTGCACTGCAACCGGGCGCAAAAATAAATCAATATTTAATGGGCGCAATAGTTAAATTAAATACACTGTTATATTAACATTAATAAAATTATAATTTAATTTATTAAACTAAATAAAAATTTCATATGAAAAATCAACGTCTATTATTCGACTCATAATTTATTTTACCTATAATATTTAGCTTGATAAACGATAAAAGATAATTATGAGATGAGTAAACTTAGTATCAAAATCAACAACAAAATCCAATTTACATATTGGTAGCTTTATTAATTTTTTAATTCTAAAATTTCTCTGTAAAATTATCAATAATGTCGCATCTTACCTCAATATTATTAACTAAATTACAGCCTTGGCCAAAAGTATTGAGCACCCATGATATCTTACAGTTTTTTGGAGAGTATCAAATTGAAATAATTTGAAACCATTTTTACAGATTAATATTACTATTTATTCATAAAAAATCAATATTTTGTGGGCCCACGGCAGAAATTCTTTTCGACATAGAGCTGACAAGTTTTTTACACTTTTTAAGAAGTATAGAGTTCCATTCTTGGCGCAGGCGGCATTTTAGCTCCTCTTTTGTGTTTATTTTGTGTCGCCTGATTTTGCCTTTTAATTAACCACATAAATGTTCTATGGGGTTTAGGTCCGAGGACTGGGCAGATCAATGCCTTTTTCTCGAAACCATGGAATTTAACGCCAACCATATTCGTTTCACCAAAAAGTGTTGAAAATGAGGGCAGCAACGCAGATTCAAGGACGTTTATACATTTTGTAGAGTTCATGTGGCCCTCACACACAAATATTTTGCCAACTCCAGAAAGAGTCATGCAGCCATAGACCATTATGCTGCCTCTGCCGTATTTTACGGTTGGTACCATACACTCTGGGCTAAATTCTGCACCGACGCGGCGACGCACAAACGTCACACCAGGAGTACCAAAAATCTGAAATAAAGAAAAAATATTAAGACTTCGAAAATCTAAAATAGTTTTATCCATAAACTTTATTTTAAAATCATATTGTTTAATTTTAATAAGGCATAAAATTGATTAACTAACCTGAAAGTTTGATGCGTCTGACCAAACGATATTTGACCAATCTTCTGCGGTCAAACTTTGGTATTTTTAGGCCCATTTATACCGAGCTTTCTTGTTGTTTTCGGAGAGCTATGGTTTCTTCCTGGCTTTACACCCTCTCAGACCAGCTTCCTGAAGCCTTCTACGAGTGGTTCGACTCAGCACTAAGGTCTGAAAAAGTTTTTTTTTTCTAAATTTCAATGACTCTCTCACTAGATTTCGGTATTAATATGTGATCCGGTTGCGGAAAATCGCTCAATAGCATATTGCACAGATCGACGTGAACATTTCACAGTTTTAGAAATTTCTACCTGTGATTTCCCTTGCTCATACAGAAGCTGTATCTACACACGTTGCTCTGAACTAGGTTAATTTTTTTTTGTTGGCATAATTTCATATTTGCTAGTATGTACATAAAATGGCAAATGGACAGATCGTTAAACGAAATTGGCTCATATATTCTATTTCAACGCAGGCCGTATTTGGTTTTGTTGTAAATTGTTTACTTCCCGTTGTGATGATAATATGACTCTTATTAATCAAGGATTTACAGATTGGAACCATTTTATCAGATTAGTTCAGTCACATGAAAATAGCGTGAACCATTTAAAATATTTTAAATCATGGAAAGAATTAAAAAAACGCTTAAGATCAAATACAACTATAGATTTTGATCTTCAACGACACATGACTGCAGAAGTTCGACACTGGAGGGAAGTGCTTAAGCGATTAATAATATTTGTTGAATTTTTAGGAATACAATCACTTGCATTTCGGGGAAAATCTTAAGTAGAAGTGAACCAGAAGCGAATTTTTTAAAACTGGTTGAATTTATAAGTAAATTTGATCCTGTGCTTTCTGTTACACCTTCGAAGAATAAATAATAACGAAATAATAATAATAAAGAAATATTAATTTTTTACAATAAGTTGTTTATAAATGAGATTAACTGGTTTTTAGCCATCGCTTTGAATTATTTTATATTACTTAATTTAATTTTTCTAATGTTGTAGGATAACAGAGTATGGATTTTGTGTTGTTTATAAACGAGGAATAGGGCTACTGGGAATACCTCAATAAAAAAAACGCATCCTTTTTGTGCCATTCTATATTAAGGTTTATATCTTCAGCTATAAAATCTATCTGATTTGACATAAGTTATAAGTCTGAAAGAAATTTACTTAATGAAAGGTACTTCAGGTGATGTGAAATAGAGATAATATTAATAATACACAATAGTTATTGTGTTAATTAATAATAAACTTGACCAAAAATTATATATATTGAATTAAGTAAAAATTATTGGGGCGCAATAAAATGTAAAAATGCACCAGGCGCTAAAGTGCTTGCGGACCGCCCCTGCTTGAAGTATCCCAGGGGTTGCAAAATCCTAGAGAATTTTTGAAAAATTTCCACAAATAATGTTGAACCCATTGACTAAATTATAATGAGATTGATGCCTCTCATTGGGGTTGTAAAGTCCAAGAGAATTTTCTAAAAATTTCCACAAATAATATTGAACCCATTACTTAACGGTAAATCTTAATGAGATTGATGAATAACATATAATTTTATATTTCGAGCCTATCAGTAAATTAAGATTTCCAATTTTTTTACTAAGGCTTAAATAGTCCAATAGAATTTCCCAAGTTTTTTCAGAGATATAACTGAATCTAAACTTCTAATTTTTTAATTGGGATGTAGTTTAATAAATCAATATATATTTCAGTTTATTCTAAATAATCTATCTAATTTTATTGAAACAACTAAATTGAATATTCTATGACGACATTATACAAATTTGCAAAATTAAATTTGATAATTTTATTTCTTAATGGAATACCCCTGTATCCCTGTATGTATGCATTTGAATAGCTACTGTCGCCATTCTTATTTAGTACAAATTAGTAAAATCTTCATTCACGTCCTTTCTTTAACTTTGAAACCTAGAAGTCGAATTAAAAAAATCATCGAAATGGAAAATTACTTTAAAATGGGGGTGTCAATATCAAAATGTCAGGTGAGCACCGCAGTAATTATATGTGTCTCGAGGGCCACAAAATTTAGCACTCTGGAAATAGTGTGAGAGCCAGGCAACCAACGTAAAATCTAAGTTTTATTGCTTTCTTAATTATGAAAATTTTTCAAAAAGACTCATTTGGATTGGATACCTCTTCTTGAAAGGAAACTTTTAATTAGAGCTCTATTTTAAAAAAAATTACCATTTTAAATTATACATTTGAGTACATAACTTAAAATATGCAGTGCAACCTTCTCAAATTATTCGATTATTATTATTTAATAAACTGTTTTTAATAATGCTTATCATTAGCAAGTAACTCACTGTGTGTAAACAATTTTAACCGCTCCCTCCACACCAATTAATTATTCAAGCAGGGCTAATCAGTCAAATCACACACGAAAATTAAATCCACCTTGATTAATTTTAATTTGAGTGTATATTTGATTTAAATTTTAATCTAGTATGTTTAGTAAAGGTCGGTTAGGTGGAGTGTATAGTAATTATTAATCCCCTATCAAAATTAATAATACACAAATTCATTAACCATTATTATTACTAGTAGTAGTGTAAGTGTCAAATATTTATCACTTTTTATTTTTGTTTGGTTTAAATATTTGTTGTATTCTATTATATTTTTTATCCTCTCCTCAAACCAAGCCAAAAATTTATCGTGTATTTGTACACAAAGAGTATAATACACAAATGTCAAACCCAAATACCAAAGTAAAGTTTTTTTTTTAACACTAAATTATAATTTAATTCAATTCCATTTCTACCCTTGAGAATTTTCCAAGTCATAATGAATCCAGTTTTTTGTTTTTGTTATATTATCGTTTATTTTGCTTTTTATTTTCATACACATATACACACAAATATTTTTATGTATGTATGTAGTTCTTATATATTTCCAACCCTGTACATTTTTTGGTTTTATTAGGAGAGTGAAATACATTTAGCTACGAGTATGTATAGGAACGATAGTCTAAACTTGCCTAAAAATTTCTGATATTTTTTCGACATAGAAAGTGAAAAAATCAAGGATAAAACGCAAAACTTTCAAATTACTCACTAACTAACTAAATAGATTGGTTAACACAAAAAAAAAAAAAAAAAAAAAAAAAAAACTAAAACTATTTTTAAAAATAGACACAAAAAATATTATTTTGTGAATACAATGCTGAAATGAGTTGGAGAATGGATTAAACTAAAAAAAAAAATTATATTTCCCAACTACGATATAGCCGTGCATATGGGATGAGGAGCATGGTAGAGTAGTTTTTCAGGATTTACCATACAGAATTGTAGGATAGTTATGCAAAAAAAAAAAAACTATTTGTTGTTGTTCTGTATATTGTGGGTGGATTTTGTTCTTCGTTTTTATTAGTGTTATTTTCCTTCTTTTCCCACTTATTGTATGACAATTTTCTATACATAAATTTGTTATAAAAATGGGTAGAGTTAGGAAAATGGGTTTAAATATGAAAATAAATATATAGCTAAGTGTTCGTATCTCTATAGGAAAAAATAGATATTATACAAATTTTATATCTAAATCCACCTCTAAGCTAGTATTTAGTTATTTAGTGGTCGATGGCTGATATTTAGAATTAATCATTTAAGAGATTTTTTTTTCCATTTGCTACTGTTTTATCCCTTTATTTTACACAGCACAGAGTATCTCTGTTTTCCTATTTTAGATTTTGTTGTTTGCACAAATATTTCTGTATGTATTATATTTAGTTACAGGAAAATAGTTTTACGTCCAATGTTATCTACACTGGTTGCTCTATGTAGTAGTATGATATAAAAACAAACATAAAGGAAAAGGGAAAATTACGTAACAAGGATATTTGTTTATTTTATTTTTCGGATATTTTCTGATTTTCACTCTTTATTGAGTTTGAAACAATATTTTTTTAAGGACATTTTAACAAGTATTAAAATTACTTTTTAATTGAAATATTTTGTGAGGGATACAAAAATTTAAATTTTTTTTTTTTTTGAGGATCAATTAACACCTCTGTGTGAAAATAATATCATTGTTGACCAAAATAAAACAAAAAGGGAGCTCTCATGAGTAAATTACATAATAATAATAGTTAAACGAAATTTAATTAGTTTCCTAAATTAGAATTCATTTATATGTATGATATTGTCCGGTAAATAACAGGTATATAACGTAGATGTGAAATAAATTACAATATGATAATGTGTTCCGTATTCCGCCTGCTTTTATTTATTCGACGACAAACAAAAACCTTTTCTCCACAATATATTTATTGTTTGTAAACGAATAGGTGTATTACGTAAAATAGATATTAAGTGCATATAATTTCATCGAAGCAGCAGCATATTTTGGATATAAAATTTCGATTAACAATCGACAAAATATCAATTTTACTCAATTTGCGCCTTCTTTAAATACGAAAAATTAAATTAAAATTGTAGAACAAAAATCTAAATTTTTGATTATTTTGTATCTACGCTTATTCACTTATTGAACCGGTTTAATTTATGTAACTCAATCTTCATATTTAATGTATACCAATTGAAGTCATATATCAACCGTATAAATTGATAAGCCATAATCTCCTTATATTATTGAATTTGCTACTTATGTTTTTTTTTTTTGTCGTTGGGAAATATAAAATCCAGACAAATTATAATCATCGTTATCATCTATATATGTATATATCGTTTGAAAGTCTCAGGAGGCTTTATATTCGTATGGTAGAAATGAAAAAAATAAAACATTGTTACAATTTAATTTCTTAGCGAGAGTTGGGTTGGCAACGTTCATGCTGAAAGTAATCGAACCAATGGTATAAAGCCACATAAATGGCCGTGGTTTTAATTAGGTAGTAATCTCAACGAAAACTAATTTACAACATTAGATTAATAGGATTCTAACTTCAAAATATTATTTTTTAAATTGGTTTTCGCACTCCTAGATATGAAGTATCAATTTGTTTTTGGTTTGATTTCTTGCGAAATAATTCTCTTAGTGTTTTGATGTAAATATGATTTTGTAGTGATATGCTGATCTTGCTTGCTCATAAATTTAAACTTTCGATTCCGGAACTAGGTTCGGTTGATTGTTTTTAGTAATCGCATTATCGTTTACTTGAATGAAAGAATGACCGGGCAGAGAAAATCGTATTTCAACAGATTCTACTTTTGAATGGATAGAAATAAATTTTTAATTTATTTGAAGGTAATATTTTCGAAAATTGTAAGAGAATTTAACCCAGTTTCGAACTGATGAGCTTATCATTATAAAAAATGAATTCTTCTCATCAGGCCGCGGTAACTGGACTAATTGTACCACAATTTGCATTCTATATATGCAGAGTGTACTGTGCAGGTTGTATTAGCGAATTATACTAATACAACCAAATTCCCTTACAAATTTTTTCTTCGTCACATTCACACAGTTCTATTCCTGTTTTTTTTTGTCTGTATATGGTACATTTCTGGTGAAAAAAATGTGCACCACGAAGTTAGCTACATGAGTTTCATACGTAACCAGTTTGTTACTAGGTTCGTAACCCTGTCGATTAAATTTTGATTAACCATGTGAACCATTTTGGTTACATTATGTTGGCAACCCTGGTTAAATTTTTGTACGATTTGAGAATTCAACTCATTTAGCTAACTTCGTGGTGTACATTTTTTCACCAGAATTGTATCATGTACGTGAGGGTACAAGAGTCACTCCAAGTTATCAGTTGAGTTATTTTATTTTCAGAGATTACTCGTTCCATGCAATGTCATTGCCGGTTCATTAAACGGTAGCCTCATTCCATATAGCACAATAAACAGCTTTGCTGGTGGACAAATGTACCATCGTCAAGTTGTAAACGTTGAGTTTTGATAAGTAGAATGATTCGTCAATGTTTTGAGAATGGATACTTAGTAACTACTTTTGACAGGTGATTCATTTGATCCCAAACATCTTTTGGAATACAAATCATACATTTTGCAAATGTTTCTTCTTGGTTTTTTCTCTGCAATAGTTCCACTATGCGAAAGGGAAGCTCTTCCACTTCTAGTGCCCTTCATACTTTTCCATAGTAATTTCAAATAAAGCTGCTTTTACCGAGTTATTCTGTTTCCAAGAAAATTAAAAAAATAAAAATACAACATTTTTCGGCGAGATAATTTGTCCAATTTCTGTTTTCGGTGAGTATCAATCCGTTCGGTAATTTTCGATATGAAGGTGTATTTACCTGCTTGGTTAAGTGAATATTAATCATCAAAAATTATTTTCAGATCAGCTTCACATATCTGTTTCGAACAAGATGTCAAAAAATTCTTTAAATTCTGGCTTGCTTGCTGGGACGAATTTGACCTTTGTGATTTGTGAATTCCAAATCCGATTGGTAATTTCGGTTTTCAGGATCATTTATAATCAAGCAATCGCCTTTCGCGTTGAGCGGTTCAAATTTCTAAAATTGGGGATGCAATAAACCACACCAACTACAGCAAATACTCCAGACATGGTATTGCTACGATTATAATAATGAAAAATTCAATTTACGAATTTGCAGAGGTTTTTTTGGGTTGCTGATTAAAATTCTAAAGTCAGAGGTGCAAAATTTAACCCCCTTCATCCCCTATTGGCAACTCCTGTTCATGAAACAGCGTGTATGTCATGTTACGATCAAGGTGGTTATCATTTTCATGGTTGTTTGGGTCGCTGACTACGAATCTGAAGTTAGAGTTGCAAAATTAAAACAAAATTAAGTGAAAACAATAACCGTATTTCCTGGACAAAGTTACACAAAGTCTTTATTATAATCATAGTTGTAGTAGATAGATTCCAAAGAAAATAAATCAAAACTAAATTTTTACATTTTTCTCAACAAAATACAACTTATAAAAGGTGATGTCCATCTGAAATTCGATAAATTCTGGAAATTTCGATGACAAAGATGCACTTCGCTCTGGTCGACCAATCACTGAAAAAGTCGTTAAAATCTTAAAAAAATTCAACGAAAACCGACACATAAGCAGCCATGACATTACTAAGGAATTAAATATCGACCACAAAACAGTTTTAAACCATTTCTATAAGGCTGGATACACGAAGATTGGCGATGAACAATTTAATTGGCCGAATTTCCGTAAGCGAAATCGACCCATTTTTAAAACAAAATGTAGTCCATTTGAAAAAATCATGGTCAAAGAAACCTAAACCACCACAAACGCCTTCAAAGTCAGAATTGACGCCCCATACCGTTAAGATGTGTGTACGGTGGGATTAAAATTTTACTGAAAACTAAAATTGTTTGATTGTGAATCGTACATTATGAGGTTCTAGAACTTGGTCAAACGATTGATTCTAATCTCTACTGTCAGTCAGCAATTAACCAGATTGCCACAAGCAATTTAAAAAAAAACGACCACACACATCTCTGATGGACCGGCAAAAATTGATAGTGCTTGACTGGAAGTTTTGATACATCCACCATTTAGCCTAAACGTTACATCCTCTGACTACCATTTGTATCGATCTCTGCAAAATTCCCTTGATGGTCTAAAGTTGGAAGCAACGATGGAATAATGAAGCTTCCCGAAAATATGTTCCTAAATAAAACTAATTTTGAATAGAAGAAAAATTTAATCAAAAAATGACAAAAAGTATCTCAATACTTTTCCCCAACCTATTTTTCAAAAACTTCAATAAAATCCGAAGAAGCAGCTTAAAGCAGCATAATACTTTCACCTATAACGTCTAATAAGTTTTACAATCATACACGACAGAACAACACATCTTTTTGATAATAACATATCGTATTTTAAAGATTGACATTGATAACATGCTTTCAAAATTAGTACATAACAATTTATTTTCATGTTTTACTTACTTTGAGAAGTTGATTCCATATTGTCCGATAAGAGTTGGTTGTGCTTTCGATTTTCTGTATTACTTTTATCAAGCGCATAGTTTACCAATTCTCTAACAATGTTGACACTACTCGGATAAAGGTAGCATTGTGGCTAATGTTCTAGAGCAGGAACATTAGACATGTAAGTTAGCCAACCAAAATGTAAAAACAAACCCCATCTAGAAACATTTGTTTTTGAACTTTTGGCCAGCTTTTTTCGATTTGGCCGCACTTTGCATCGCTTTTACTACCCATTCTAAAACGCTGTACACGCGGCTATAAAAGTTTAACTTTAAAAAAGTGAAATTCCATAAACCAAATTAATGGGTCTAATGGTACTGGCAGAATCAGTGGTGTATGGCGCCGCCATATTTGCTAGCTGATAAACTTCCTACATCCGGATTCAAAGAAAAAATCAAGTTTTTCGTTCTCTCTTCAGTAGTGTTTGAAAAAAATGTACACGAATAAAGGCGGTAATTCCTTCGGTGGCACGTACTCGTCTAGTGTTTCTTCACTTCCTTCCAGTTCAATTTGAAAAATAACATTTTTATAGTACTGAAGGTCCGACCGAGCTTTCCACACTCATTCAAAATGTTTGGTTAGCAACTTTCTGACTTCTTCCACTTTAACTTGTGTTTTTTTTTTCTTCAAAAGAATCATACATTTTGTTGTTGCGAATAGGAAGTGTAGTTGCCCGGGGGCTTTAACTTTTTCAGCTACAGCAGATTTAAAATCAAAAATTGGAACATCCTGCCCAACATTTTAATATTATTATAATTTTGCGGTTGAATTATTGTGTCCATCTTTCGTAGCCCATTCTCTATCTCCGAAAACCCTATCAGATAGCAAATAGGAGTGCCCCACAATTGGAAATATAAATTGAATGGTTACCATTTTGGGAGAGGAAAACTCACAGAGACATTTTGCCGATATACCAATCGTGATGTTTTTATTTTGTCCGGGGCATCCGTCAGAAAACATGAGTGCCTTCGCAAATGGTCAAATTATACTAAAAAAATGCCTAGCATACTAGGCGGCTCGAACAAGAATTTTGGGAAGAACGAGTTTTTTTTGGCAATCAAAAGAAAGTTTAAATACTTCCGGACATCATTTTTCAGCATTTCATCAAAAGCTTTTTATTTCATTTTATGGACAGTAATGGCTCTTTACTTTAAGCTGGATGTTCGATTTAGTTGTTATACTGGGTTCCTGGGTTCAAAACATCTTGATGGTCCATTCGCTTAGAAAATATTGTCGATGCTCCTTGCATCGATGTATTTGAATTCTAGATTTGGATGCACCGAGGATGGTCATAAAAGCCGAGCCGCATATCTTAAGAAGTCTCGTGATTTTTGTCCTAATGTAATATGAAAAGGTAATGCCTTTGGTGTGGTCTTCGTTTATAGTCGTATCTAAAAAAAAGATTCCCATATATAAATCTTTAATTAATACTTAGCTTTGTCTTTATTTGAATTAGAAAACTCGTGAAACCTTCGTATATTTTGAACGGACACATTATGGCATGTAACACTCTTTTTTATGAGTACACTTTGGTAATGTGGGGTCTCTTTGATTTATGTCTATAAAGAAAATCTATCTGTATACCTTATAACTTTTGCTTTCCTTAATTCCAAAAACTTTTATTTATAGTTTTTTTTTCTTCCTTTACCCTCATTTAATAAGAGAACGAACCCCACTATCCATTTCACAAATATGACTACATTAACTGTATTATAAAAAAACAATCTATCGAACGCAAGGGTCATTTACTGACTGATAGAAATATTGGTTTACAAGCTAACTTAAAGGGTATATCCTCCAACAGGTCGCAAATAAACTATTCGCGCTAGAAAAACTCGATTGTTTGATTGGTTGAGTTTTTCAATTGAAAATTTTTTGTTTTCAAGTTTTATTTACTTTTGCGACTGAGTAATAAAAACATTATGACTATGTAATTACCGACTTGTTGACGATGCAAGTCAAATCAAGCAAAGCAAGACAATTAATAGAACAATATCTACCCGGGTTGACATTTTTTTCTTGATGCGTTGTATAAGGAAATTTTCGACAGTTATATATTAAAATGTGAAAACCAAGTAAATCAGTATTTTTAGATATAGTTTATTTTATACATACTAAAAAAAAAACCAAAAGTAATATAACAAAACATAAATAAAATTTAAAGTTCAAGTTCGTTTCATGAAACTCTCAAATAATAAATCATTAGGAAAATGTATATAATAAACTAATTCATATGACATTGCTCGCACTTTGCTTGCGTAAAACTATGTTCTACGCATACCGGTTTTCTGTATTTGAAACACGCATGACGGGTGGCCCGCTTTTTCTTCGGTAGCACATAATAACATGCACCCTTTTGTTTTATGCGACCGCTGGCATCTCGATCGTCTTGGTCATCGGCATGAAACTCATCATCACTCATTCCCCCAACAGATTCACCTAAAATACACTCCATTGCGCTTCTTATGGAAAACTTCCCTACAACCCTTCGATTTTGTGATCTCGTTCTTATTTGGAGCAAGCACAACTGTTTCCCTAATAATTGTAAGAATGTACGCCTTTGGCTTCTTTTGACTGCTCCCTTTCCTTGGGGATTGTTTTTGGAATAAATGATATACGCTGCCAAGGAAGCAGTGTCCAGTAAATTATATAATAAAGCTAGCGGCCACCGATTTGTTCTACGCTTAGTTGTGTATTGATCTAACATTTTGTATATCGAATCTAGACCCCCTTCGTCTGATTATAATATTGTACAATATAATTTCTGGTTTGTCGTTTGGACCGGATACAGTTTTGTCCCGATGTAGAGTAGATAATAAAATCACGGCCTTATCTTTTTTCGGGACGTAGGAACACAATACCGTTTTGGGTCCGAATCCAAACTCAGTAGAAAGAACTTCTATACTTTTGGAAGCCTTGAATTCATTCGGTATTTAGCGTTTGTTTTTTTTTAGTGTCCCGACAATTGACAACTTCCAATTTATTAATACCTGGGCCAATGGTAAGCTGGTGAAAAAATTATCCACACTCACATTTCGGCCAATATTTTGATAAGGAGCAATAAGCTTTTTCACAATTTTCTCGTCTTGGTTTACATCTCTGATGTTACCTATTTTTCCTGTGTAAATTTGACCACCAAAGCTTTATCCCATATTTAACCGGCTTTGATGGCATATACTGCAAGAATTTAGTGTGTGCTCTAAACCGAAACAAATGCTCGTCCACGGTGATCGACTCCGATGGTCGGAAATAATGCTTTAGGTCAGCGTTTATCATTTCGAAGACGTCTCTTATCGGAGTTGCCTTGTCGTTAGCCAATCGAATTTCCCGGGTAGCTTGTGAGTCAATTCGGATGAATCTAGTTATTTTCTTGAAACGTCGTATTGACATTGTAGGGCGATAAAGCGAAAGAGCATTATTTTTCCAAATCTCAATGACAGGTTCGTAGTTCGACCGATGACTCCCCATTATTAACAAAATTCTTAAATAAGCCGAAATATCCTACTCTTTCAGGGGTTTCCACATTAGTTGAATTTTATTCGGATTTTGGCTATTCCAGTCGCTGTATTCTTTTTCGGCTCTTTTATTGGTGTACCTGCAAATTATATCTTGCGTGCTACTACACATTATACAATAAAACGTGTCCCTTTCTGACATATTTTTCGTAACCGGATTAGGTCCCACATACGACGTATCGTGAAAAATATTGTGCGCCCACTGACGTTGCAAGATCGGCGGATTTTTATACCAAACTGTTTCATACGTTTCGCTAGTTCCTGGAGTAGTATCATGTTCATCATTTTCTTCATTCTCATCTTGTGCACATTCCTCGTCATCCGTTTCAAAATCAGTATCTGGAATCTCCATCATTTCTACTTCATTATCCAACTCAGCATCAGAACCAGCAGTTGTATTTGCCTCTAGCAGCAAATAGTCATCATCGGAGTCATAATCTGCATCAACTTGTGCAAATTCTTCCTCGCTATCGAGATGCACAACAAAAGGAATTCTATCACACACGTTTACAGGAAAATTACCATTAATTTTTTACACTCATTAACCAAATTTTGCTTACATTTTTACATAAATATTAAACGACAAGTAATAATACCTACACAACCAAGGATAAAATCCCAAAAAGACTTATTATATGGAAACATTTACATAATATGTATATACAAATATCTACCGGGGTAGATACTGTTCATTTAAGTAAAATGCAATTTCCGTTCAAGCGAAGGTTAAATCTGAATTTCTGAAATTTTGTTAATATTTTTCAAATTTCTATAAAATTCCTGAAAGTCAATTTGTTAAATTTTTAACCCGGAAAGTGACGAAAGGTTAATCTTGATATTTTAATGAAAAGTTAACTTTCGAACTAATTTAAATTTAGTTCTTGTTAAAATCCATGAATTTAAAATTTTCAAGTCATTTTACCAAAAAAAAACTGTATTTTTTTATTAGCATAATAGGTTGGTAAATTGGTATTCGGTGAAGAAAATTTAAATATATAATTTTAAGTTTAAATGCCGAGTGAATTTGACCTAAGTAGAATCATCTTTTTTGACAGTCTTCGTTATTACAGTTCGCAGGCTTACAGATACAAATTTTAAACGTAATATAGCTCAGATATTTATAATGGTAAGTAAAACATTTTTACTCGGCTCTTAATTTGATTTATTTAATCACTAAATTTTATAAGTTCCAAAATAATTCTATGATCAATGAAATCAAAAGATCAAGAATCGGCCCACATAATAGTGAAAATTGAATAATTTTTCTTGTTACTATGAAGAAAACGAAAATGGCTCATTAAATGTAAGTCGAAAGATTTTTGTTCATTTAATTTTTCAAGGAACGAATTAAATAATTGGCTCCTTTCCTTACCTATAAGTTGATAACGGAAGCAGCTAGGATTAACAATGACGCAACTAGCCACATATTTTGTTTTATATTTTCTGCAATGTGTTATCGATTATATTTTGAGTCCCCAATATACAAATAACAATTACAATACTTTTATTTTTTTATATATTGGGTTTAAAAAATCTAATGGTTTTATTGACAATTGGACCACGCGCTCTATCGGAAAAAAAAGCTTCGTACCCAGATTTGAAAAAATAATCACAGTTAACTTTGTTCATTCACTCAAATATTATATGAAATTGATTACTATATCAAAGCTGTTAGGCGTTTTATTTGAATGGGTGTTTAATTTAATATTTTTCTTTCATTTTCAAGATGTTCATATTTTCAGCTACTCCCGAATAAAGCGGCTAGGCATTTTTTACGGTGAAAGGAAATAGTTGGGTTGTTTGGCTAAAACGTTTTTAATTTAAGCTACCGATATTACCACGGTGACAGCACTTTGGGTAATATTACTAATGAGACTATTACCGTTTACATCACTATTTATGGGTGATTATCGAGGTCGGATTTTCACTGTAGGGTACTTTTTTTTCGCGCGACTGCATAGCAAAAAAAAAAATCTACCTTTATACATAAGTGGGAGGAAAGGAAGAGGACAAAAAATAAGATTTTGCTGTAAATAAAATTACAGGAGAAAATGTGAACATTAAATTAAAAATAAAATAAAAATTAGAGTCTTAAGCTTTACAATTCTAAATACAGAATATACAAATTAAAAAATCATTTGATTTTTAAAAATATTATAAATTTTAACAATATAACCAAATTTACCACTTTCATATCTTTTAAGTCAGACGAAGCGCAAAGGGACTATATTTAAATAATTGTTCAACACCTAACATATTTTAATGAAACCAATGTTGATTTAGGAACATTAAAAGAAACAAATGTCTTAATGAAATTTATATTTGCTCAAATTTATTTTATTAAAAGTATTGTATTTCCATTTAACCGCAAGTCGACCAACTGCTTTTCTAAATATATAACCAACTTTGTTGTAACCAAAAATTATCTCAAGTTACAACTAAACAAGAAACTTTATTTTAGTTTTATTTAGTCCAAAAGCTGTCGACTTCTTTTTCGGTTTATACTAGTACGAGTATATAGATATAGTATAATATACATATATTACATTTTGTTTAGTTTCCTAAAATAAAATTAAAAAAAAAAAGTATACAAAATAAAACTAAATTATTTATTAGTTTGTATTTTAGTTAAAATTTTCCAAAAACATATAATAATAATAATAAAATACGAAAAACCAAAAATATTGCAGCTTATTACTATTTTTGGATAAAAAATAAACTTTGTTGTATGCTTAAATGTTTATAATGTGTATTCTATTATTTATTTAAATTTTTGATGAAATTTATGAGTAATTATTTAGATAGTTTATCTTTGGTTGTTTTCCCGGATATAATTTAAATAATTAACTAAATACCAACAAATATACATATGTATATATCACAATAATGTTTTATGTTAATTAAAGGTTTTTTGGGGCCTCCCTACCGTCGAAAACAAATTAATTATTAATATTAGAAAATCTAGCATGTACATACTCGTACATAATCTTAACAAACAAGACAAATTATCGTGCAGTCCGTGTATATTCAGTGTGTTTGTGTCTAATATATGGTACAACAGCCCTTAACAGCAAAAACAGCAATTTTATATTGATTTTCTAGTAAAAATTAATTTTAATGTTTTCCTCCTTAATTTATTTTTGAATCATTAAAAATATAAATATAAAAAAAAAATAAAAATCTAATAAAATTTTCATAATTCCATCTGTCACCTTAATTTAGATGAAAAAAAAACAAATATTTTCCTTCCATTTTTAATTAAAAACAAAATAAATATATGTCTGGATGTGTATAAAAATTAAATAGTTTTTAAAACATAAGGAAATTAAAAATACATAATATAAGCTTTATTAAAGGAATTGCATTGAAAATATGTTGCAACACAGTAATATAACACAAAACGCTGCTTGTTTACAATAAAGTACCAACAAATAGTCTGAGAAGAGAAAAAACAGGTTAAACAAGCCGAACAGGTTATCAATTTTATTTTTCACAATCAAGGTGTAGGAGTTAAATTAAAGCAACTAAATATGTATAACTACGAGGACAGATGTTTTGTAATTTGAACATTTTTCATTCGATTTTTATTTTTTTTTTGTTTTTCTAATTTAAATTTTCCTCATCCGTGTTACTGTCGACGACGACGGGAGTACTGAAAAACATTAAAATTCAAACGCATGTATTTACATGAAAACACCTGTGTATTTTTCTATTTTATTTTATTTTTTGTTTGTATACAAGAGGATGGTATATATCGAAATTTATTTTTCATTTTTTTTTTTTTTTTTTATTGTTTGACATAAAAAAGACAAGAAAAAATGAAAATTCTTTGAATCTTTTCTATTTTTCCAAATATTTTTTATTTTTTTTTCAAGGGTAGAAAATTATTAAGAATAGACGAAAGCAACAAAAATGATTGGTACGGTAATAAAAAAAAAATGAATTTAATCATCTTATGTCAAAAATCTTTTATTACTTAAAAAAAGATGATTAAATTTAGATGTCTAAGTTAAAGTATTCAGGGAGCTTACAATACAAAAAAAAAGCACAATAAAAAAATATTCGAAAAAATGAAAAGAATTAAAAAGTAAAAATGTTATAAAGGAGTATTAATTTAAAATGTGGGGAGCCTGCAACGTGCCCTTTGTTTAAATAAATGAGTGAGAATTATCATTGAGCTGTTGCAAAAATAAAGTTAGCAGTTTCTTTTAAGGGCCAAATAGACGAAAGAAGTTTACATATTTTACTTTGGGTTGTGATGAACTTGTCAAAACAGGGCAACAAGGTATACCTTTTCTCTAATCTGGGATGAAAAATGTTCGATAAAATATATCAAAATACATATATGAGTATGTACGGGGGTAAACTATGATTTGTTGATCGTGATGAAACTTGCATAAAATATTTTTTGAATCCACAATTGCTTCCGTCCTCACGCGCATGTGCAATGACACACAGCATGAAAGGGCCTTTCCAGTGGGGTACAGTACAATTTACAGAGACTCAAACTCAATATCAAAAGTAGGTTTTTTGATGACTCACCTGTCGATCCTGTTTAATCCAATATTAATTATATTGCAATCTGGTTCTAATTTAAGTCTTCTAAATTTTCAATAGTTCCGATAAAATAAAATTTGTATTGTCATAAATAACCGAGCAAAAAACTACACTCAACGCTGCCTTATTTATTTGATCGGCCTTTTTGTGACTTTTATGGGTTTGTAATATAGTAGATCACATAATTTTTATATACAACCTCGATGGGGTTAGCTACAGTATCAATTTGTGTTTATTTTATATTCAATCGTTTATTTGGCCTCTAAAATACATTTTACTGAGCCAATCAATTCTAAATAAGTAAAAATGTAAACTTCTTTATAAAATTCTTAATGAGTACGTTTTAATTATAACTATTAAAATTACAACTGAAATGTCCGTAATGACGCGATTTTTTTTTCAGTATTTCGGGACTGCAAAATAGAATATTTTTTATTCAATCTTGAAAATAGTCTCCTTTTAACTCAATTTTCCAATATTAAAATGCTTATGATGTTCACAATCTCACTCAACTTCACTTTAGGATCATCTAATACAATATCATGGATTTTTCAATCATTTCTAGTGTCACATTTTTTGGGTCCATAATCTTTTTGGGCCCAGTGTTGCCTTGCCCAAAGTTCGATCCATATCCTTTTTGATATCGGTTACTGATGAGCCTTTCAAATAATTATAATGAACTGCACCACGAATTTGAACTTTATCCATTCTTTACAAAATGCAGAATACGTGAATTTTGTTGCTTGTGACAGATCGACTTGAAAATGGAAATCGCACTTTATAAAAAATCCTTTTTTTGAAATTTATTAATGATAACTCATTACAACGCCATCTATGTGTCAATATAGGAAACTTTTAGTAATATAAAATTACTAAATGGAAAAATTAATTACAAAGAAGTAACAAATAAGATTTTAGAAGCTAGGAAGAATGTTAATTGCATCAGGTGCACCGCAGAGTTCTGTGTTGAGACTTCTGTTATTTTCATTTTATGTCAACGATTTACTGGATCGCTTTAAATACTCGAGTTACCATTTTTAAGCAGATGATTTACAGTTTTATATAACTGGTCCCGTGAGTAACGTGGAAGATTTTTGGAGTAATTCAAAAGATCAAGAAAAACATTGAATTAGAAGAGGATGCAGGGGAGCTATCGGTCGATTTTATCTGTTTAATGTAATGATACAATCTGTGAATTGTCACAATCCAGTGTCGATTCAAATAACATTAAAAACCAAAATATATTTACATATACATAAAGGTAGATTTTTAGAAATAAAAATATAAACAATAAATTAAATTAAGCTTGAAAATACATAAATCATTCATATTCATGCAGCTAAATAAAGATCTTTTTAAGCTGATCACAAGTATATGGTATTGAGCTTCCGACAATTTTTCAATTCAACTGGAAGATTATTGAAGGTTTTAGGAGCCAATATTAAAAGTGATTTCAGAAAATTGGTAATAGAAAATCTTTAAAGTAAGAACGGAAATAATGCCCATGATGCAGCCAGTCGATATCAGTCGAAAAAGTTAATTTTAGCTCGGAAATTATCTGTGAAATCAATCACACTATTTTGGGAATGAACATTCAGCGACGATTTCTCACTTAAAAACATAAACAAATTTGGATCGTTAATCATCTTGAAGTTAAGTTTCAATCTGGATTCAATTTCACATAGTTGTCTAATTTGTGATAAAATAAAAATACAAAATAGAAAATCAAAATAAAATGCCAAAGATATTTTGTTTCAAAATTTCCTCGTTCAATAGGATAACTGGACAAACAAGAATTCAAATATTGGTAAACAAAACCTAATACGGTCTAAAGAATAAAAAAAATATTAATTACTTCAGAATCTATAAAATATTTGTCTATAAGAATCTATAATAAGCATTTTTGGGAAAAATGATCTATAGGACACTGTAGTGCGCTAGTGACGAAATACTGCTGTGTTCAAAGTATGAAACCTTTAAATACATAGAACTGAAAGAAAAGAAAAAAACCGAATTAAAAAATATTGCCTTAGGTTTTATAAATGAAGGTAACTGAAAATCTATGTCGCCATTTCGTGTGTCAGTTGATGCAATCCTAAAAATAGGACTACTTGGAGATTTAAATTGAAACTCTGTGACGAGATCTCCAGCTGACCATGAATCAGAGTTGATTAATTTAGCAAGCTGAAAAATGAGGAGGACTGCTTTGGCTTAAATATAGTAAAGTTGAACTTCTTACCCAAATATTGATTAATGTGATCAACATTGACATTACTTATAACACAATTGAGTACATCCCTTACAGTACTGTTCTTCTAAAGAAACAAAAAAACAAAACCAAAACTTAAATAATTTATTATGTAACGTTAAGTTAATATGTTAAATAAAAATATATCTCCACAATCTTTAAATTATTCAATTTAATTGAAAAATTATTAAAATAATTTGTTATACCAGAAAAATGTTTCTTCTTTAACTATCACTCTTAGCCCTCCGAATCGGGATATATAGTCCTCCGATAGGATTAAAAAAAAAAACGATTGGGTAACAAATACATATGCTAGTTCTCGCTAAATTACTCACATGATTTCTGGCATAACTAATTTACATGTCTAACTCCAATCCTACTTAAGTATTGTCGATACTTAATTAACGAAATCTTACGTTTTATGTCAATTAAGTTTGATATTGGTCAAGCCTTTCATCAGATTATCTCAATTGTCAAAAGCAATAGGACGGGTGTTAATGGCTGTTTACGTTTTATCAAGCTCATTGTGAATAAAGATTTTCTAAGCGAACCATTGTTAATCCAATCAACGAGAAAACGTTCAATATGGACTAAAATTTTATCAAACTTTTCCACCAACAACACAATTAATTCCAACAGAAGTTTGAACTACAGAAACTGTCTTCGCCTAAAGATGAACTTGATTTTCTCAAACTACGGAATCCGTATACAAATAGTATTATTTAAAAAAAAAAATAAAGGCTGGTGGTGTATTTCCAAATTTTTTTTTTTAGATCTCCGTTTAAGCTTTTTTAACCTTCTTTTAGATGATTTATTTGACAGACACAGATTGCTGTACCACTAGAGATTGCAATACCGGTATTACCGTTACCGGTAATACCGGTTTAAGATCAAATTTTGTCTAAATTTGCTATGAAAATTTAAAAAAAAAATATACAAAGCATTGAAAAAGTACTACGGTTTCAATCCATTATTGGTAATACCGATTACAAAATTTGGTCCTAAAACCGGTATTATAGGTAACGGTAATATTGCAACACCTTTGTACCACCAGTGGCGCAACTAGGTACCCGCAGCATCCGCAGCCGCGGGGCCTCACAGAAATCGTTCCTGTTGCTATAAAATATTTTCTTAAGATAGGCTTAACCATTTCTTCTCGGTTCTGACTGATATTTAGATTTAAAAGAAAATTAGCTAAACTCGTTTAAAATAAAAGCTTTCAACATCAAATGACAATGATTTTTGTGTTTGCTGGGTTGATTTGCTTGTATTATACCTTTTGCGTAAAGCCAAGTTTACCCCTTTTGCATTTATCAATCATCCTTTTACAAATCAAGTTTTGATTAGAAAAGGTTAAATTTGATTTCCCAATAGATAACATTTGTTTTGCAAAAGGTTGAATTTGATTTGAAAAGGGAGCTTATAGTGATCTACTGTTGGCAGTTTGCGATGTGTCATTGGGATGTTCATAAAAATCAAGAAGAAACTAGAAAAATACGTAACCGCGAGTGAAAATAAATTCTTGTTTTCCTCACTTGAGCCAAACCAGTGTGTCTCTATAATCAATTAGTGTTCGTTCGACTTATAGTTTCTCATTTAGCGGATTTTTTGATTAACAGTAGACGGCAAATAAAAAGGAAATTTACAGGTTTATTTTGGAAAACTATTTTAAATATAAGGAAAATGCAAATTCCAACTTAATTTTGCAACTAGTGGTGGTATTTTTTTAGAGAGATGATGATATTTAAAAGACCTTGGTGAGATTAGGCCAAAATGTTAATATAGAGAAGCCAAAATTTTGATATGGAGATATTAGAGCATGTCCAGGTTATTAGGTTGTATGGCAGGGAATATCACTTAAAGAATTTTCTACGTTTTTGTATAGAACACTTATACCCTAGATAGACTGTGGTTTAATAAATCCGATTTAGCTAAACTAGTTTAAGTTTCTATGCCAAAACAAAGTGATTAGCTAAATCGAGGTTGACACACTGCGGCTAGGGTATTAAACTAGTTTAGCTAAATCGGATTTATTAAGCCACAGTTTGTCTATAGTATAACGCTCGAAAATGGAAGCCAATTTTGGATGAAGGATATTTACATTGAGAACGAATAGTGTACATTTTTTCCAAAAAATACCCTTTTTAATATCAAATTTCTCGATAAAATTATTTGATTTAAAAAGCTTCGATAAGTCAAAGCTCTTAAAGCTAAAAGCTCTTGACATTTCTTGCAAATAAATGATTTATGCTCATACAAATTTTAACGAAAGACAGAATTTATCGAAAGGCGCAAAAATCACCGAGAAAGTATAAATAAATTATCAAGCTTAAAGCTCACTAAAAACCAATACTCTAAATTAATCCCAAAATACCACCTTCCTTTATCATATCAAATTTGAAAGTCAAATGGTTTGGTTTGGAAAGCTCTTAAAACTAAAAGCTCTAACTAGTTTACTTTGAGCACAAATATTTCAAATCTTTCAAAAAGCTTCGTTAAGTGAAAGCGTTTAAACCGAAAGCTTTTGACAATTTTTTCAAATACATAATTTGAACTCGTCAAACATTTGATTAAAAACCGGAAATCATTATAAAGCTCAAATATTTTAAGTTCAAACCCAAAAAGTATAAATTTATCCCAAAATTCCGTCGCCTTGTTCAATACCAAATTTCGGAGTAAAATGATTTGATTCAAATAAAGCTTATGTTATAATATCAAGTTTCCTAGTAAAATGGTTTAGTTTAACTATTTCACCATTATAGCTAGTCAAAAAGGATCGCCTTTTGGAATTGGGGTGCCGACATTGATTTTTGAGTAAGAACAAACCTAACAGTAATTAAACAAAAATTAATTTATCAAAATTTGATTACCGACGAGATTACAGCGATACGAATTTCACAAACTCAAAGCTAAAACGCTAATAACTTCTAGCAAATTCATTTATTTGTCGGTACCCCTCCCATAACTTAACACCTTTTAATTTCCTACTTAAACAAAATTTAATGTGTTATATCTGAATTTAGTTTCTTTAAGTTCGTAATCAAAACCAAAATAAATTAAAATTTAAATTAAAACTAAAATCGATCAATAATTTTTTCATTTTTTTTATTATAATTTTTATTTATTTATAATATTTAAAGTAAAATTTCAGCTTTTCTACCAGAATAGGAAAATTTCCGTCAATCAATCATTTAATGTTATCAAAAAATAAATTTAAAAAAAAAAACAGCAAAAAGAAAACGTGGAAAACGGAAAAATATTCTATTTTCATACGCATTTTAAATATGACAAGATAACAACGAATATAGGAACAGAAAATCTAAATGAAAATTTTCGGATATTATTCACACCCTTCAAAATGGAAAGCAACCAGCAAAAAAAAAAAAAAAAATCTAAACAATGAAATTTTATGGGTCGATTGGTTTTGGTTTTTCCATTTTTTTTTTTTTTTTTGATTGGTCGATCGATTACAGCGGTATTGATAATAATGATGATGATGAGTGACGTATTTTTGTTTATAAATATAAAATTTCCTCGATTTTATTTTAAAGTATAATTTTAAAAATTAAATTATATTGAGTGGGAGCTGAAAGCTTTTTTTATTTATTTTTTTTTTTTATATATACGACGACGAAAGATATAAAGCACAGATAATACATTTTTTATCTTTAATTTTATTGTTTTAAATAATTTTTAAAATAAAATAAAAACAGGTTTTTTTATCGTCTTGATGAAAAATATAATTTCATTTATAATAAATGATGCTGTCCTTACAAATTTAATGTCCCACGAGACATTATTTTAAGGTAAATCAACAAAAGATATTTATTGATAATGAGTTGATAATATAATGAAAATATTTAAAACACACACAGAAGAATGAAGGAACAGCAGAAAAATTACCTTTTCATCATCGTCTATAATAAGCGAGAAAAATTGATGAACATTTTTAAATATTTTAAATCAATTTTGACGTGCTTTAAAATTCTTGGAATATACACTGTCTTGTACTGTTTTCTCTTAAGTTAAGTAAGTAATTTTCCACAAAAACAAAAAAAAAACAAAAATTCCGCTTTTCTGGGTATTTAGTTAAAAATTTTCAATCACATTATTAGATAGACGAGTAGCTAGAGTAAGAGAGAAACTAAGAGTGGAAAACACAACGTAAATATTACACTTGAAGAAGAAAATATGGGGAAAATTCATTTTAATTTAAAAAAATTTATTTTATAATTTATCATCATCGTTTGTATTGGATAAAAATGGATTTTCCTATACACAATGTGTTATATTTTTAAAACAAAAAATAAAAAAAAGTAAAAGAAGTGACTTTTAAAATTTTTATGCTGACAAATTAAAATTGATCGTTTTCGAAGAATATGGAGGTTTTTTTTTTTTTAATATTTTAAATCTGTAAGTGAGATATGAACAAAAACGAGTATATATGTATGCATGTATGTGTGCTTAATGAATATTGACCTAATTAATTAGTTTCAGTTTAAAATATGAATGATTACTTTTTTTCGGGTTGGTGCAGATTTTTCAGACATATTTTTTGGAAATACATGAATTTTGTGTGGCACATTTTTTGGTTTTGTATATTTCTCAGACATTAATGGATATATGAATGTACATACATGTAAATTGTTTATCTGTATATAATATGAAATAAATAGTACGATAAATTTGAAATTTAAAGGGTGTTCTGTAGCGGCCGTATATTTTCATCTCTCGTTTATATAAAATTATAAATAATATAATTAGTTAATTAGTTAGGAAAAGACGAGATTTAGAATGCAAAATTATTTTTTACGATTTCGATGCTGACACGTTTAAAATTCAATACGTTAGGTTGGGAATTTAAAAAATGTACATCACGACCGTTACTAAGTTCGTAACCCTGCCTGTCAAATTTTTGTCCTGTGAACAATTTTGGTTACGTTATCTTGGTTAAAATTTTGGTCGAGCGGAGAATTATTTATCTAACTTTTTCTTTTCTTTTATTTAATTAAATCGTACAATTGTTAGACCCAAGAGACACGGGACATTTTCAAGGGAAGTACTAAGAAGCAATTTGAGCACCTATTGCATACTCTAACTCTACTCTGAATGAGCTGTAGCTCAAAATAAAGTGTGACAAAATTATTGTAGATACATAAATAAATAAATAACTTTGTGTTGTTCATTTTTGGATTCAAAGCAACCACAATTTTTTTAAATATAATTTTAAACAATATTAAATAATTATTTTATTTTGTTTCAGGTAAGGATTTCCAATAATTTATAAACAAAACCAAAATTATTAACGTTCATCTATAAGGTAAAGCTTCATATATAACCAATTAAAAAATTTTGCAAAAAAAAACTTTAAATTCTGTGTTTAGTACAAGCTTGCTGTTATTGCTTAGACTGTGACCGAAACCTGTGATAAATATTTTTTAGTACAAATTTTTGACAAATTTTTTTTCACAAATTTTTATTACACTGCCCGAATTGTGTAATAATTTTTGGAAGTATTCCCCTTCTTGTCATATTGTTGTTTGATTTTAATGGCAAGCAACGCATTTTTTATACGCATCGAATTGGCTTTCATCTAATACTATATATTGTAGCGTAGATCTATATTTGTTTGTAGATCTATAATTCTCGCCAAACATTTGGAAAATATAATACCATAGCTATCTATCCCAGGAAATAAGAAGATCATGGGTATTCTCAAATCAGAATTGCATGGCAAAATAAAAAATATTGGAGGCAACTCTATAAATCGTTAATGATGTGGTGCATACGATTCAACATTTTATTTCAATCGACCAATTAATTCTTTAATAGCTTCAATAACTTGTCAGGCGATAGTGGTAGCTCTCAAATTTACTCCCTAGATCAATATGACATATAAATAAGAACCTTTAGTTGATATAAACTAGAAGAAAATAGTTGTCGGCAAGCTGCTGCAGTTGAAAATTATTATGTTGCTATTATTATGTTGCTGCAAACCATATATTATGTTATCGTATTGGCTAGTTGACATTTTATTTTGATGATATAAAATGCTAAGGCGACCATGTTAAATGTCGACCGAACAATTTTTCTGTTTGTGTCAAAAATTATCATAGCAAAAGACCGTGATAATTTGGGTGTATGCGGTTTTTCAAATAAATGTCAAAAATGTATACTAAAAAATATTTATTACAGATTTCGGACACAGTCTTAGTCAGCATAAATTTGCAACCTAATAAAGCTCCATCCGTGAAACAAAGCGATAAATCAAAAACATTATTTTTCAGAAGAGGTTTAGAGTTATGTTCTAATGCGTTGTGTCAAGATTTTTAAAATTTTTGTGTTTTTGGTCCTCGATTTTTTTTTTTGGATTGTCATAAGGTTATTATTATTTTGATCTGCTATTGGTAAATATATTGATATATTTATCACATGTTGAAATTGAGTGGTGCATTCCAACATTCTGGTATTTCCCAATACTATTGGTGCCACGCCTTTATTTTCTATGAAGTCTTCTAATTCTATTGATGCGATGGCCCTGCAATTAGGGAATGACGTTTAATGTTTTTCTTGTGTATTGTTCTCTTGTTTGTTGTAGCCGTGGGACCATTATTATTTTTTATGATTTCGTATTCTATGTAAACTGTTGTATTTCTGATGGAATTGGTAGTTGCTCTCTATTTTCTTTGTTTTTTATTGTTCTTTTTTCTGTTTGTTTTTGCTCTTTAATTGTGATTTTGGTTGTTCTAATTTTATATTCTGATTGAACAGCTTTTGTGAAGTTTTCTGTGCTCAGATCTTCTATGATGTTTTTCATTATTAGATGTGCTCATTGTAATTACTGAGTGTATTGAATTACTATATGCCATTATGACTGCCGTCATTAGGTCATCGGTTTAAGGTTTTCCATTTTCATCGAATTTTATTCTGACCAGTTCTGTTAACGTTGAATGCAATCTTTCAACTATTGAATTACCCGTACTTGATTTTGGTGTTGTTGTGTGATGCTCAAAATTATATTTTTGTGTGAATTTTCTAAAATTTTCAGATGTAAATTCTGTTCCACTATCTGATATGAATGTTTCGAGTATTCCCTCTTACGGGAAATGTTTTTAAGATCGTTTATTATTTTGATGGTTTCTCTTTGCGCGTAGTTTTCTGATATTCCTCGATGATTTTTATTATGTGTTTCCATTATTATCTCCATTTGCTGTATAGGGTTTGTTATGTTTTGTTGTTGGTTTGTTAATTCTTAGGGGTTTTCTTCCTGTATTGGCGAAATTTCTGTCTGTTTGTCTTCTGTATTTTCTTGTAGTGGTGTTTTTATTTCTTGTGGTACGTCAATTGTTTCAGGTATGAGTTCTTGAGGTGGTATTATAACTGTTGATAGTTCAAAATGGTTTCGGTTCAAATGGTTTAGGACTTCTCCAGAAGCAAGATGGGGGGTTCACTGAAAACCGGAAGGAAACCTTAGAGGTACTGTTAGAGACCCACTTTCCGGATTCAGTAGTGGTAGGAGCCCAAGAGAACTCGCATGATCCTTCAAGTGAGGTGGACTATGTGCCTCACAGTAGGATCTGGAGTCTCTCTGGGAAAATTTTCACACCCAGCAAGGTGCGACGGGCTATTGGGTCTTTCAAATCTTTCAAATCCGCTGGAGGGGATGGTATCTTTCCAGCTTTACTTCAAAAAGGTATTGAGGAAATACTCCCCAGCTTGATCCAGATGTTTCGGGCAAGTTATGCTTTTAACTATATTCCGAAACTGTGGAGGAAAGTAAATGTGGTCTTTATACCAAAGGACGGGGGTCGTCCAGACACCCAGGCCAGGGCATATCGGCCAATTAGCCTCACATCGTTTCTTTTGAAGACGATGGAAAAAATCCTGGACTATCAAATAAGAAGTGAGGTCCTTGGAAAAAATCCGCTGCATCGGGACCAGTTTGCGTATCAAACTGGTAAATCCACGGTTATGGCTCTTAGCGGGCTAGTCACGAGGATTGAAAAACCAGTGACATATAAGGAAATTGCCCTTTGTGCCTTTGTGGACATTGAGGGGGCGTTTGACAATACCTCCTATGGATCTATAGAGAGGGCAGCAATGGGAAAAAGGGTTTCACTTTCTACAATTAGGTGGATCCGTTTCATGCTGGAACATCGTGAGATTACTGCCAGACTAGGTGGCGAATCAGTAACCATCAAGGCCGTAAAGGGCTGTCCCCAAGGAGGCGTACTATCTCCTCTTTTGTGGTCATTGGTTATTGACAGACTACTGGTCCTTCTGAGTAGCCATGGGTTTGATGTCCAGAGATATGCAGATGATGTGGCTCATAATCAGAGGCAAGTTTGATGAGGTCATTTCTGATCGCATGCAAAATGCACTCAATATAATATGGCAGTGGTGTTACCAGGACGGACTCAGTGTCAATTCAAGCAAAACTGTCATTGTTCCTTTTACGAGAAGGAAAAAGCTTGCGCTTACAGCTCCCTCGTTAAACGGTACTACTGTGCCTTTTTCCAGCGAGGTCAAATATCTAGGGGTTATTCTAGATCAAAGACTGAACTGGAACCAACATTTGTTGAAAGTTCAAAATAGAGCCATCAAGGCTCTCTGGGCCTGTCAAAGACTCTATGGGCGTACTTGCGGACTACAACCAAAAATGATCTACTGGTCATTTCTTACAATCATTAGGCCTATGGTCACCTACGCATCGGTTGTATGGTGGCCTAAAACTGAGCAGAAGGCATCACAAACCTTATTGAATAAGGTTCAGCGTGTAGCCTGCATCGGTGTTACGGGCTCAATGAAGTCATGTCCAACCGCGGGGGTAGAGACACTTCTAGGACTGACACCATTACACCTGCATATTAAAAAGGATGTTGCAATTATGGCCCTGAAAATGCAGGCGGAAGGAAATATAAAACCAGGCAATATGGTGGGTCATCTGGAAATCCTTAAGGAATTTCAGACAGACCCTACCATAGGAATGCCTTCTGACTGTATGCCAGCTAAACTGGACTTCCACAAACCATTCTGTGTTAGGTTACCTGACCGGGATGTGTGGAGGGCAGGTGGACCATTATTTGAGCTAGGGTCCATGTTATGGTTTACAGATGGATCAAAAACGGAAGATGGGGCGGGGATAGGAATACACGGGAGTGGCACTACCCTCTCGAAGTCCTTGGGTACCAATGCTATCGTTTTTCAAGCAGAAGTACATGCTATAGAACTTTGCGCTAGGATAGGCATAGCAAAAGGCCTAAACGATGCAAAGATTTATATTGTATCAGACAGCCAATCTGCCTTAAAAGCTCTTAGGTCTTGTACCGTTGAGTCAAGGCTGGTATGGGATTATCTGAAGGTTATTAAACATCTGGCAGGCTCAAATAAGGTAACACTTATGTGGGTGCCAGGTCATACTGGAATCGAAAGAAACGAGGCAGCTGATGGCCTCGCCCGTGAGGGTTCTGCCTCTCCATTTATTGAACCAGAACCCTTCTGCGGTGTCACTAAGGGACACCTTAGAGCAGCGGTAAAACGCTGGGAGGATGTTCAAAAGTCCTCCTACTGGCGCAGAATTCCAGGTTTACGGCAGGCGAAGAAATTTATATCACCTTCGTCTGTCAGGGTTAAGGAGTGTCTTGAACTTAGGAAACCTGAGTTGAGGCTGCTTACTGGCTTCCTCACAGGTCATGTCCCCTTAAGGTATCACCTTAAGAAGATGGGCCTAAGTACGACAGATGGATACCGCTTCTGCGGTCTGGAAGCGGAATCAGCGGAACATGTTCTGTGCCATTGCCCAGCCATTTTCCAGCAAAGACTGCAACATCTAGGAGGGAGAACAATAAGCCCGGATAGTATGTATCTTGTGCCCGGCCAGTAGTATTGTCAGATTCATTAAGAGCCTGAATATTGACTGGACGGATAATTAAGTAGGGTCCAGCACAATAGATCTTTTAGGTCGCGGTGCGAGGTGGCTTATCGCCCACATAGCCCTCCAGTAAATAATAATAATAATAATAACTGTTGATGTTGTTTCATGTATTCTACAAATGTTTAGTTTTCTTCAATTTTCGCTGTCATTTTCCACATTGCTATTGCTTGAACTATTTGGTCGTTGCATTGAATTGCCATGTTTCCTTTATGTTTCATAGCCAGATTTCCTATTATTGATCTGATGTTCTGGTCATTATATTCCTCCTTTTCATATATGTATTTTATTTTGTTCTCTGTTTTCTCTATATGCCTGATTGGTCTGTTCCTTTTGTCCTGTTTGCCTGATCTAAATATTACTTGTAGGTTACAGTCATCTAACGGTGTGTATGTCATAGGTAACGTCATTTCTGTTTCAGTATTGTTAATTTCCAACCTAGATAATGCATCGGTATTATTGTTTGCGGCTCCTTTTTTGTAATTTATGTTAAATTCAAATTCTGATAATTTCAGTCTCCACCGGATTAGTTTTTATGAACGATCTTTTATTTCGAATGATTTCTTATACAAGTATGGCCTAAAGTGCTTGCAGGCCCATACTATGGCTATTTCTTTGCTTGGGGCAACATATCTGGTTTCAGTTTCACTCATAGGTCGGCTCGCGTATGCTGTAGGGTTGTCCGTTTCGGATCCATCTGTCGTTGGTCCGAAAGTTCTTGATGGGTTTTGCGGTTAACATTGGTTTACACTTATCAAAAAGTTTTCGGTATTCATTATTTTCTGGTTCTATTACTGTATTCTTTTTTAAATATTTTGACATTGGTTTTGTGATTGCTGCAAAGCTTTTCACAAATTTTCAATAACATCCGATGAAACCTAGAAACTGTTTTATTTGTTTTCTAGTTTTTGGGATTTGTATTTTTTGTATTGTATTAATTTTCTCCGGATCTAGTTGCATTCCTTGCCTATTAACAATGTGCCCTAACTGAATTCGCATGTTCGATTTCATCAGAATTTTGAATATTCCCTCTATGTGTTTATTTATTCCCCATATGATCTTCCTTCGCAGTGCTGTTCAATGTTCTATTCATAGGTCGTAGGAACGTGGACGGCGCGTTTTTGAATCTGAAAGGCATTCTTTTGAATTCATAGTGATTTCCTAAAATTGAAAATGCTGTCTTCTCGATGTCTGTGTGATTTATTTTTACCTGATGAAAGCCGGATAGCGGCATCCATGTAATTGGTCCAATAGCTCTTCGATGTTTGGCACAGGAAATTGTGTTTAATTCTCTGTAGTCTATGACCATTCGGAATTTCTTTTTCCCTGAGTCGTCATCTCTTTTGTTGACAACAATCATTGGTGAATTCCATGGGCTTTTGCTTTCTTGTATTATGTTGTTTTCTAATAGTTCTTTGATCTGTAGTTTGATTTCTGCGATTGAGAGTTGGGATATCTGTATTCTTTTTTGTAGATTGGTTTATCATTATTAATTTCTATGGTATGCATTATATCTCCATTGTATGGTAGAGTTGATGTTATGTCAAATAGTGATTGGTATTTTTGAATCAGCTCCTCCATTTGGTTTCATGGTAATCCTCTGGTGAAGTGTATTAATGTGCTATCTGCTTTGCTAGTTATCATGTTTTGAAATTTATTATTATTCCCAACTATGCCATGATATTTGTCCCAAGTAGTTCGTCAAATGTATCGTGGAATTTAATTCGGTGAAATTTTTAATTTTTGGTTTATTCTAAACTCTTTGAGGCCATTTAATGTGATTGTTTGGTCTATTAATATAGATCCTCCTATTGTTTGGATTTTGATCGGTTGAATATGCTGAATTTTTTCTGTTTTTATTAATTTTGGGTCTATATATGACTCATCTGCTCCCGTATCGATGAGTATGTGTATTGGTTGGATTTTTATGTGAATTTTAATGTATGGGAGTGGTTGTTTCTTGAAAAAAATCGTTATTTTCTCCCTCGTTTATGATGTCTTCTCCTTCTTCGTCTTCCTCTTCTTTATTCCTTACGGCTAACCATTCTTCTTTTGGTATCTTTGGATGTTGATGATTTAAATGTTACGTGTGGATTTGGTTCTTGCATTGAGAACCTTTGGAACTTTTGTGTTGGAGGTTTATATTTGATGTAGTACATATTCTCCTCTTCTTGACATACATTTTGTGCTTCAGATATTGTTTCTGGGTCTCTGCTCCTAAAATTTGAGCCTAATGGTTCCTTAAGGTTGGCCACAAATTGTACTAGACACATTTCTATGTATAGCTCTCGTTTTGCATCGCTGTTGTTGTGAATATTTGAACGGCATATTAAGACTGTTTGTATCTCCAGTTATTTTCCTGTAGAATTGTTTACTTGTTTGTATTCCCTGCCTTGTCCTAAGTATGTCTCTGATTAGAGCGACCTCTGACCTAGGGTCTGAATAATGAATTATTAGCGTTCTCGTAATGTCTGCCCAGTCAGTTGATTCCACATCGTTTGCGGTTAGTACTTCGTTAGGATTTTTATTTGGGTAATTACTTGAGGACTACCGGCTCGCCAATTATAGGTTATTAAAAATAAAGAATTTAAACTTATTTATATGTGTGGTATTTATTCACGAATACCTTGTTACAGAAATAATATAATAAATGACGCTATTGATATCCCCCATAATGATTAGAACATCAGCAATTAATCCAGTTAGGAGCTCATCGTGTTTATTTAGGAAAATATCGGCAGTAAAAGCATGTAGGCGAAACCCAAAAAACAGAATTTTGTAACTGCACTTTGAACAAACTTGCACTTTGTACCTTCCACTTAAACTCATTCTTTTGCAAGCAGTTCACATTCGAAGTACTCTTGTGCATTTTCCGGTGTGTCACTTTAAAAATTGCTGAAACAATCAATTTGGATTTAAAAATAGAAGAAAGATACTCATATGTACTTATATGAATGTAATAAAATTAAGAACTAAATTTAATTCTAGTATCGTTGTTATTATACAGACATCGTAATTTTTGTAGTAACAAAACAGGAATGTGTTCATGAACTTTACATTGTAGCGATATTGTAACAATGACCGCCAGGTCATGAAGTTTATGAGCACTTTCTGGTTATAATATTGTTGCAAAGTAGATTTTATGAACACAATCCTGTGCGCTGATTCTGGTCGTATTCCAAAAACTGTAATAAACCATTGGGTTCGTAAATCGATAGCCTTGGATACAAATATCTGTATTAATATAAATTCGCTAATTCCGAGTGCCAGTGTCAGAACTATTTGGCTTTTACTTATCTTTCATTTTAAATTTAAAAATTTAAATTTCTTTTCACGAAGTTGTTTTATCGTTATTTTTGGGTACTGAAAAGCTATACGTGTTCTTTGTTGTTAGAGCCCCTCTGAAGATTTTATACAGGCCAGGAAATGGAATACTTTTCTTTCCGGTACAATCACATTTAAATATTGTGACAAATATTTAAATTTTTTGCCGCTGATAATTTAAAAGATTAAATAGAGTCAAATTCTACTTAATATTTTACAGTAGAACTACCTATTTCAGGACCTAATGTGTTTTGTGGGATGCTCTGTGTAAAGGTTGATCCAACATTTAAATCGAAACGATACTCATAAACATTGATGTTAAAACAATAAAATTACCAAACAGTATAAATCGGAATGGATTAGAACTTTGTCAACACGAATTAAAATTAAGCTAAAAATAATTTATCTTTTTAACTGTATTTTCCTACCAAATCAACTTTGTTTAATTTATCCGTATTTGGGAAAAACGAACGAACACAAAAAAGTGAAGAAAAACAATCTTTTTCATTCGTTTTTCCGTTTTATTTTTTTATTTTTATTTTTGAAAAACATTTAAAAATTACGTGACAAATTTAAGATAAATTTTCATTTTATTTAATATTGTATTTTTGTTCGTTTTGTATTTTATTTTATCGTAAATTAAATTTTCAGTAGATTTTCTTCTCTATTAAATCCTTAATTTAAAAACGAAAAAAAATAATATAAAAATAAAATAAAACAAAAATAAATAAATAAACGAAAATCTCTTCAATTGATTTAGAAAGTTTAACCTTTTTCCTTCGTTTTTCTATTTTCTATGCTTCAGGAGAGAGAAAATTCTTCTTAAGCTATACATACATCTATACTCGTACGTATAATATAGGTACATAATGTACACCATTTTTAAGAGGTCCTTTTCTATGTTTCTTTTATCAGATTTTTAGTTTTTTGGTTAAATTAATTTTTATTTAGATCTACTTACAACAAAATTTACAAAAATTTGAAATATGCATAAATACGAGTACATATTATTATACAACACTGACAATATGAAAAAAATTATATTTTAAAAATAGAAGAAGAATGAATAAAAAAGAAAACAATTTAATAATAACGTTACAGCAAAAAGTGTCATTTAAAAATTAATTTCCCAAAGTGACAATCAAATCAACATAATCAACAGATAATATACCAAAGCAGAAAAAAACTGAAGTGGTAAACATAAAGTTGTACATAATATGTTGTATATATATGGATTAGATACGCACATACACATATTTTTTGTTGTTGTTAGCATCAGTGTACATTAATAATTTGTTTGGATTAAGCGAATTAATTATTAAAAAAATAATTTTTTGTTCTACACAGCAGATGGGTTAATAAATATCTACATTTCCTTAACTGTGACTAATCACAAAACGTAAAACTTGAATTAACTCGGTTAAAGCCGAACTTTATTTGAATCACAAGTAGTTTATTGCTGTTAACACTTTGGGTTTGGTTTTATATGACCATTAAATAAACGAGTTGGACTGTTTTTGTAAATGAAGCCGTAAATATACGAAAGAAGGAAGGAAATAGTAACACACAAGAGCTTTTTCTAAAAAACAGGCTTCTGGCGGAGCTTTTATGATATCTCAATATTTATGTGAAAAAACAATGTGTTCATTTAGATGTTATATTTCGAAGTTTTCTGTATTTTTTTTATTTTAGACTGAGTGCAATAGAAACGTAATGAATCGTCTAACCTAATCGTTGAAACTATAGATAGGATTTCACCTCAGTTTCATAGACGTCTTTATGTAATCTTGTAATAAAAATAGTTTTACGAGGTGGTAGTTGCAAATTTTTGGCTGCCAATTTTTTCTTTTCTTAATACACCTTAACAACAAACAATGTAAACTCAATCACCGAATTTAGTTTAATTTAATTTTTTAAGTTCGTTTGGTGAGACAATATTTAAGGCTATGTTGTGTGTTATGTTATTTTATTTCGTCATCGTTTGCTAGCTCTTTTGTTGTATGTCTTTACTATGGTGACATCGGCGGCAGACAAATGTATTTTGTGATAATTGTTTGAAGTCATTGCTCCTGATCTGTTTATGCCTTAAAAGTATTTAAGTAAAATCATGTTTACAAATATAAGTTTTTTGTCTAAATAAGTCCTCCAATAAGTCTGTCCCCGTATATATTTTTTATTATTAGCATAGTTGACGCATAGTGATCCGGATCAGATCAAAATTTATATGTGAAGCAACGGCAACATTTGATCCAACATTGATTTTGGATCACAAATGGTGATCTAAAAATTAGTACAGCTATTAAAATGTAGTTCAATACAATACGAGTACGAGAAAGCAGATTTAAAACGAAATTTGGTGTCGTTTCATCTGGATCAGATTATATGTCAGGAAATGTGTCTCTTAATAAAATTCATTGTGTTGTGATTAATAATAAATATCAAATTTAAAAACTAATCTAGGCGAAATTAATAATTTAACGAAATAAAATATGGTTAAGTTAGTAGGATTAGTATATGGGATATTTCAGAGACATTTTTGACGTTATCACTACAAATGAAATATTTTAATATACAAGCGTTGGAATGGAACTACAATATTTCGGAGAGTTTTGAAATACACCAAATAATATACTTCGTTCCTACCAAAGTAGAATCTTTGAAAATCCAAATGTTTATCTACCCGATCTACCTTGTCAGAGCCACATTGAATTAGTGACCAGTGTAACTATCATTTGCCGCTTTAAGTAAACTTAGTCGATGAGGTACGCTGTCAACTAGCTTCTTATAATAGTCTGCGCAAATTTCGTTCCATTGTTTTGCGATCAAATCACGTAATTCGTGTACATTATTGCGGCGCCACTCAGCCATCTTAGTTTTTAGGTAATCTTAAAAATTTTCGAACGGTAACAGATCAGGACTTTGTGGTGCCACTCTAAAATCGGTATTTTTGTATCTTTGAGGTATTTTTTGATGATTCCAGCAGTATGAATAGGTGGGTTGTCTTGTTAAAATATGAAAAGTTTTCCAATTAGACGTCTTCCATCCTTTTTTAAACACCTTATGAAAACACTTCCAACACCAGCCGGGGACGTTCATCACCAAATCATGACACCTCGTTTTTGACCTTTAAACTTTCGTTTTGTACAGTTGTAGCTTAAGGCTTCTCCTTATTTTCGCCAAACATGCATTTTTTTCGTGTGAATAATGCTTGGAGATTTGAGTTTTCATCGGACCATAACACTCTTTGCCAATAATTTAAACAGTCGATAGCATGTTTTTCATAAAATCGCAAACGCTCCTGCCTGTTTACTCTAGAAACGTACGGTACTTTTTGTGGAGACTATGCTTTTAGACCAGCTTAGTGTTGCGTACGGCAAATAGTCGCTTTCGATTCTGGTTCTTTCAACTGAATTTTTATTTCACTCAATGAAACTCGATTGTTTTGTCCGTGCGACTGCTAGTGCATTTTGGTCGACCTTCGCGATGAATATTTTCATTATTTTTTCGCTCTTCACTTCTTTTTAAAAACCTTCCAATTGCTGACTTTGTTCTTCCAGGACCCCTGATTAACGAATATGTTCGATTCGACGTTCTTCTTCAACTCTTTTATAAGTCTTTTTTTCTCCAACGAAAGTTCTTTACCCTTTGGTATTTTTGATATTATAATAACAAGTATAAAAATATAAAATATAAATAAAATACTAACAGAAAGAAAAACTGGGACTTTTTATAATATAACGTTTTATTTTTTATTAGAAACGGAGCAACTAAATTACGTCTTTTCACTACGACGATTGTACAGTAATAATTCTTCTTCTCTTTCTCCCCCCAAATATATTTTATTTTAGTACACGTAGGTACTACCAACTAAACGAATATTAAATGATATAGCTAAAACAAATCAACTAACTAATAACAGATGGATTTGCCATCCATAAAATAATTCAATGTAAAATCTTTTTACATTCGGCCATCCTGCAATAGAAGTTGGCCTCAATCTTCTTCAATTTCATCATTTTCTCTGAACTCATCATCATCAGGAACTACTACTAATCGCAGATGATCGGATGGTATAACTCCTCGAAACCGGCGTCTTCCATCATCGGCGCTAACATCCTCCACGCGGTACCGATCAGCATACAATACATCGGTAATAACATACGGTCCTCTATATCGGCGAATTAATTTACGACTTTCTCCAACTGATGGTGGTTCTCGGAAAACGGCAACCATATATCACCCACATTATATTGACGTGGTGACTTAAACTTTGCGTCGAATCGTAATTTTCTGTTGACGTTGATATTGTTCGCTGCTTGGTCTCTATTTTTATCTCTTTTTGCTGGCTCGAACTTCTCTTTATTTATTACGACATCACTTTCTAATTCTAGTGTTAATTTGTCGGCATATTTAGACTTCAAATTGAAACCGAAGAAAATTTCGTGTGGCAATAGTATGGTAACTGCGTGCTGTTGACTATTTATAGCCCATTGTATCTTAGGTAGCAATATGTCCCATTTTTCAGGTTCCTTAGCAGCCATAGTTCTCATAGTTTGTAAAATGGTTCTGTTATATCGCTCGACTTGCCCATTTGCTCGTGGAGTTGATGTTGGATTTAACACATGCACTATATTGTGTTGCTTGCAGTATTCGGTAAAGTATTTCGCAGTAAAAGCAGTACCACGATCCGTAATAATTCGTGTTGGCAGTCCAAAATATACAGCTATACCATTCAGAACATTCACAGCAAGTCGCGATACTTTGTAAAAGCGTCGACAATTACCAATATGTGACAATTTTGGCTTTTACTTTTTATGAAGGGACCCAAATGATCCAGATGCCAGGTGTGGCACGGAACAGGTACCTTTTCGATTGGGTGTAGCTCGATTCTATGAGCATCTCTATTTGTTTTATGATATAAACATTCTACACACGTTGATATATATTTTTGAATAAATTGTCTCATGCCTGGCCACCAAAATAACTCGCGTATTGCAAGTAAAGTTCTATCGAGGCTGAAATGACCCGCATCATCATGATAACTACGACAGATTCGCCCATGTGCACCTTTTTTAACCGACTATTTTCTACCATATAATCGTCGTATTTTGGATCGTGAATATTCTCTTTTATTTCACGAATATCAGAATCGTTTTGTTGCAATACATTCAACCAATCATCATCTACATCCTCAATCATAAAAATATCTAACTTGCCAGGTTCAATTTGACTAGGTGCCTCAACTGCATTTCTACTTAACGCATCTTTATGTAGCATTTTCTTACCACAACGGTGTCTAATTTCGTATTGAAATTCTTGTAATCGAAGCCACCATCTACCAATAAGCGGTATTAAGTCTTTCTTTGACGAAGTAGTACGGAGTGCTTGACAATCTGTCACGACAACAACCATTTTTCCTAAAATAAAGGTTCTGAACCTTTCTAACGTTTCTACGACTGCTAATGATTCCAATTCATAACTATGGAATTTACGTTCCACATCACTCGTTTGTCTACTAAAATATGACACTGCATGCCATCGATTATCTTCCTCTCTCTGTAACAACATACCAGCAATTCCTAATGAACTTGCATCGGTATGTATTTCATGTTCCTTTGTACAATCAAACAAGACTAACACATCTCGGCGACACAAAACTTCTTTAATTGTCTGAAATGAATCTTTTTGCTCCGATAACCATTCAAATTGAACATCATTACGAGTCAGTCGCGTAAGTGGTTCCGCACGGATAGCAAAATTTGGAACAAACTTTCTAAAAAAATTTGCGAGTCCTATAAATTGCCTTATTTGAAGAACATTTTTGCGGTGTAAGGAATTTTTGAACAGCAACAGTTTTCCTACTTCCTGGTCTAATTGAATTACGTGATACTTCATGTCCTAAATACTCGACTTCGCTGACCATAATCTTACATTTTGTTAATTTTATTGTTAAACCATACTCCCTTATCTTTATAATTACCCTTCTAAATAAATCTAAGCCACCGGTGACTGTATTACTTGGCAATATAATATCATCGAGATATACATATGTACGACGATTTCATTATTAAATTCTTGTGAAAATCTATTCATCAGCCGCTGAAATACGGCTGGTGCATTTACGAAGCCAAAGGGCATACGAACGAATTCGTATTGATTATCCGGCGTTACGAAGGATGTATATTTTCTGGAGCTTTCACTTACCGGTACCTGATAATAGCCAGAAGCTAAATCTAATACGGTGAAAAACTTCTTTCCAGACAACCGTTGTAGTGAATCTTCCATGTTTGGTATGGGAAACCTATCTTTAATTATCTTAACATTTAATCGACGAAAGTCTACACAGATTCGATTTTCTCCGTTTTTTTTTTAACAACGACGATAGGATACGCATATTCTGAATTCGATGGTTTCACTATTCCTAACTCTAATAATTCGTTTATTTGACCTCTAACTTCTATTAGCTGTGCTGGAGACAGTCTATAGGGACGATAACATACAGGCACTTTATCAACTAACTCTATTGATATTTCAGTTTATCAGTTTTTCCTAAATCTCGTAAATTCATTGCAAAACAATCACGATATTACTTTATTAATTGTTTTATGTTGTTTTTCGTTACAACATCAATCTTTTCATCGATGCAACTGTTAAAAACATCGCTCGAAACTTGCGTAAATTGTTTGTTTAATAACTTCTCCGAAGAATCGTGAAAAATCTTCTTCTAAAACTAACTGGTTTCGTAAACCTACACTCATACTACTATTATACTTACTATTTACTTGACCATTAAAATAACCCTCACTAATCCATTGAATAAAACTATCTTCGTTGCCTATATCATTTTGAACTTCTTCGATTTCATCACGGATATTTGACGTATTTAAATCGGAACTTACGACCATATCCTTATCAACTACTAATTTCGAACTAACATGATTGTTTACACATGAACCACTTTTAATATTTGCTGATAACTTGAAATTATATTTTTCATTTTCTTTATTAATTGACATTTCGTCTTCATTCAAAGGTAACTTAACAATTTGTAATAATTTATGTGCTTTAAGCACTACGATGTTTTCCTTAACAACGACAATACGCCCTATCATTAGTGACTCATGTTGAGCAAAATCTGGTACAATAAGTACTTTAACATTTTTAATTTGAACATCATCAATATCTATATCAATGACAGTTTCCCCTAATGTACTAACTTGACTATTACCAAAACCTCGCAATTTATGAGAAATATGATTTGTGGTCTTTTCCAAACGCAATCTTCTGGCAAAAGATTCTCTAATGGTAACGCAATCGCTACCAAGATCAATAAAAGTTTTCACATCTATACCATTTACCTTTATCATCTTTACTTTACGTATTCATTCTCCAATTCTATTCTAAGTACATTTTGTTTCTTTGAAGGACAGTTTACTTCATAGTGCCCCTCACAACGGCAAAATGAACAAATAATTCGTCTATATGCGTTATCATTACGTGGTTTATTTTGCAAAACGGAATATCTATTTTTATTATAATTATTATTTTGAAGCTGTTTATCTTTGAAGATTACTATCATTAGTTCTAATTGGAACAATACTTTGATAATTTCTAATTCACTCTAAAAGAACATGCACTAAAGAAATATCCTGCGATGCCAGTGACTTAGTAAAATCCGGGTCATTTAAGCCTCGAATTATATATTTAATAACCGATGATTCATCTAAATTTATTTCGCTAGCAATTTTCCGCATCTCATAAACATACTGACTATACGATTCGGATTGGTGGCGACGACGACTTGACAAAATTGAATGAACATCAACGGGATCGCGATTAGAACCAAATTCTCGAGTCAACCCTTCACGCAACTGATACCAATTACGTATAGATCCATTCCTCATTTCAGTGAAATACCACGTGTTAGCTTCGCCTTTTAACTTACTCGCAGATGCAAACAAAACCAATCTATCGTTTAATTGATAAATACTACGCATTTGCTCAACACACTCCAACCAGTAATTTATTGAGATACCCTCACGACTTGATGGGTTAAAATCAGGAATCATATCTGATATTTCCCGAACACCGAAATTTGTATCACTACGTTTCGTACCTGCATCAGCATTTGTTGAATAATACGCATTTTGTTGAATATTTCCCATTACATCCGGAATATGTTGCTGTTGTTATATACTACCGAAATGTTGAAACACGTGTTGGTTTGGATTTACATATGGCATATTCGTAAGACATTGTTGTTGTCATATCTGTTTCCATTATTGAAGTTTTGAAATGGTTGATGGTTGATTTCGTTGTAATACTAATGACCATTTTTATATTGGGGTACTCCCATGAGGTTTGCATAATAAGGTGAATTTGCGTTGGTAAGTGGATTAGCCACATTATGATCGGCAGACACAGCGATATTCGCACTGTTGTTTCGTGGCCATGGTGTTTGTTGAACGTTTAACCTTACTTCTTCGTGCGACGCAATACTCGAGCAATCTCGAAAATACGATAATTGTGGATTTTCTTTTCCATCCATTATAATTTTATTAATTTTATGATGACACTTTATTTATCACATTTACGAAGAACTTTGGATTTATCCAAATTTTTATAGAATACGGAGCAACTAAATTACGTCTTTTCACTACGACGATTGTACTAATAACAGATGGCTCTGTCATCCATTAAATAATTCAATGTAAAATCTTTTTACACAAGTATTCACTTATCTCTTATTTTGATCTTTATCACTTCTTTTTATTGTTTTTCTATTATTTCCGCAATTATTACTCAGTTATTAACCACAACTTACTTTTTAACAGCGATCTACTTCCGGTGAGAACACAATATGACTACGCATATCTTAAATAATTTTTTAACTCTTTTTTAGCTCTCTTTTTTACTTTATTCTCTATTGCGTTTTCATATCGACTTTTTTTCCCAGCAAAAACTGTTCTATTGACGATTGGAGGCATCACAGATTCCACCTAGTGGACATTTTTTGAACTGATCTAGCTGATAATTTGATGTTCGAAATTGTTGTAAAGAATTCCAATTTTGAACTGTAAACAGAATTTTTACTTACCCGATTGCTAATACAAATTGCAAATAATTCCAATTTCGGATTATAAAAACAATTTTTAACTACCGGATTGCAAAATTTTCTTTCGTCGCATTTGTGAGAAATATCATTTTGTCAGTTGCCTCATTTTAACTTTTTTCCTCGAGAGGCGCTTTCTCTACTTTTACAACCATCCATAAAAAGTAGATATACTTTTGCAACACACCAGCAAAGGATGTACATTGTTTGATTATTTTTGGAAAATGAAATGTGTTGAATTTAGCTAAATGTAAAGTAGTATTGAAATTAGAAAACTATAAACTAATAGAAAAAACAACAAAAATGCAGTAAGTTGTCAAGAAGTTTGATATCTTATTCTGTATTGAAAAAAAACACTATGGTTGATATACTTTTGCAACACACTGTATGTTTACTCTCCGTTCTGTTTAATGGCATACAAAAACTTATTTAACTCTTTAATATATTTTCACAAAATACAATTTATCGCATTTGCATATAGCAGAACATAACAAAGAGAAACGTCATTGAATTTTCATTTATGTAGGTACATATCTACCTACTTTACAAAAATTCATTAGAAATCTCATTTTTTTTTTTTTTTGCACAACGATTAATAATATTAAAAAAGCAGTTTCAAGCACCGATTTCTTCTCTCTCGTATATTCTAGTTAAACTTTATATTATTTTTTAAATTTTCAATTTCAAATGTAGATAGCAAAAAAATATTTCTAAATTAAATGTATTCTGTGATTTTAAGGATTAAATGATTATTATCAAAACGGAAAATACTTTACGAGAAAGACGAAATTCATTTGAAAAATGTAGTATTCTAAAAGTGCATTAAATATTAATGAGAATGCAATAATAATAAAAGCTTTATAAGATTGTATATCCTTTTTGGGGATATACGTACGTAGAAAAAAATCTTAAGATGTAACAAAAACAACAGATTGAAAATAAAAATTAAAGGAAAATTTTATTCGTAACAAAAAAAAAAAAAAAAAAAGAAAAAATTAACAATTTTTCATAAAAAATGAAATTTAATTTATTTTTTTTTTTGCAAAATCTAATTTGAATATATTAAATTATTTTGTTTTGGTTTCATTTTTATTTTATATATGTATATATTTCCAAAATATTATCCTTCTTGTGTTGTTTCTGTTTTGTTTTAATTACTCCCAGTGGAAAAATTGAAAGCTTTATTTGATAGCTTTTGTGCGCTTATATTGTACATAGAAAAATGTAATGTTGTTGTTGATTTTTTATTTGAATTTCTAATTATCTGTTTTATTCATTTTTATTTAAAGAATTTTTTTTTGTTTGCTTCTTAAAATTAATGTTATTTTGTTATTTATATAATAATATAATTGTGGAGTGTGTGTATATGCGATATAATCTCAATTGGTAGAAATTATTTATTTTTTGGTTAGTTTAAGTTCTATTATTTCGTTTTAAATTTGAATATCCATTCTGGTTTATAATTTTATGGTTTATGAAAGAATCTCTTTTAATTTAGTTTTAGTCGCATTGGATAGATACAAATAAACAACTATAGTAGGGAAATACTGGGAACGGAAAGATTATAATTAAACACTTTGAAAATTGTTATATGTAATGCATACAAAAATATAGAACAACTGTTATCTACATCTTCTTAACATATTGCTTACGTTGATTTCACGTCTCAAATTATCTCGAATATATGACATCTTTTTCAACCCTTTAACCCCATCTTCATTCCAGGTTCTACCACCGATACAAGCATACATATATTTTGCTACCCTCTCATATTTTCAAGTGTTTTCATACAGATCTACAAAGTAAAAACAAGAAAAGTAATTAAAAATACATCCTAATCTCACACTTATGTACATATTTCTGGAACGAAAACCTGTAAAAGTACATACACTACACAGACATATATGATTGCTTTTACCGTGATTATTGTATGCACATCCCTTTTTCAATATTTTTCCACTCATCCCTCTTAATATTTTTCCGGTTTTCTGTTCTTATTTTTTAATAAAAGTAAAGTAAATCACCCTACATATTTAGAAATCAAAATGTATAGAGTTTCAAGATTTTTGTTTTGTAGTTTATGAACAATAAGTTGACGTTGAATGCGATTATTATTCATTATGAAGTTTTACTTTTTTACGGGTACAACTACAAACATGGGCTGCACCAATCTATTATTCAACATAGTTTGTTTATTATGCGTACATTGATACAAACAAAACTATAAAATTTTATTCATCACAGATAAGCATCGAATTGTTTAGCCAATGAACAAAACTGACTTTTTTTGATTTAAATTTTTTAAGATTTTCATCTTAAAGCATACGAAAACAACAACAAAATTTATGAAATTTCTCATTTCCTTTTTCAAGCATCTCATTTTTTTTTGTACCTTATTTCTTACCATTCTTAGTTCTTAACGAACATAAATAATAATACAAGGTAGCTAGCTAGCTAGCTATGTTTTATACCTCTCTTATATATATGTACATATAAGAACGAAAATTCAATTGTTTGTGATTTTCCTATTCACAGTGAAAATTATTTTCGTTTCTCATTTCTCATCTCAATTGAAAAGAATTCATTTTTTCGTTCGTTACTTTTCTACACTTCTTATCAAGATTATCATTTTTAAATTGATATTTTTTTTTGGAAATTTTTTTTTTTTTTTGTGTTAGCTACCTACCCGCTAAATTAAATATCTTTATGTAAGATATACATTTTCCGTTTATGTAAACATATTTCCAAAAAAAAAAAAAAAAAAAAAAATGTGAAAATTAAAATTTTTGGTTTTAATTGAAAATTTTCTGACAACAACTGATTATGTTAATGATAATAATATTATTATGAAATATGTATTTAGGATTATGTAATCACCCCCGTATTGTAAAAATTCGTAAAATGGCGAAAAGCGGTCCATGTTATTAGATTAAAGAAATATCAAGATTCAGTTTTTGGAATGAAGTTACTCGTTAAATAGTTGATTGTAGTTCTAGAGTCCCAGGAAAGCCTCTTATCCATTTTGTAATTTTTGGCTTTTCCTCTTAGATTACCTAATCCGTATATCGGTTAAGTAATTATGAAGTGTTCAAATTGTGAATAAAAAAAAATGATTGGAAGGGACGCCCGTCTGTTCGTCTGTTTATGTAAATGTAAAGGTCGTAGCAAACTTGGCAAATCCAACTAACTGAAAACACTATTTTAGAATTTTTGTATACCGGTGAGTTAACATCAAACGCATTAAACCATCCTACTACTAATCGTGCCGTTTACATCGACTGACTAAATAATATGATCCGGAGAGTAATTTTTCCAAATTTTTTTTTTTAAATTTCTGCTATAAATCTGTCGGGATAGTAATATTTTTCGTTTGATATTGAAAGGCTAAATGTCGAAAGGTCGAACGCCAAAAGGCCGAATGGGTCGGAAGGCCGAATGTCGAAAGGCCGATTGTATCGAAAGGCCGAATGTCTAATGACCCTTTGGGTCGAAAGGCCAAAAGTGTGGAAAAGCCGAATGGGTCGAACCCGCAATGGGTCGAAAGGCCGAATGTCGAAAGGCCGAATGGGTCGAATAGCCGCATGTGTGGAAAGGCTGATTGGATCAAAAGGCGGAATTTTCATTAAATTTTCCTTCCTTCACTTAATTGATTGAAATAAATATTTAAAATGATTTAAATAAATTGGAAATACGTGCTAATAAATCCTGTGTTTGTAGTATTCTATTAAACATTTTTATACAAAAATTTTGATAAAAATATAAATTTTGGTTTTCATAAAAATATGAATTTTGAAAATTTTTATTCATAGAAAGTTGAAAAATTAAAATCAATTTTAACACATTCGGCCTTTCGACCTATTCGGCCTTTCGACCTATTCAGCCTTTCGACACATCCGGCCTTTCGAAATTTGGCTTTTCCATATTCGGCCTTTCGACCCTTTCGGCATTCCGCCTTTAGCACACATTCGGCCTTTCGACATATTCGGCATTTCATCGTTCGGCCTTTCGACATTCGGCATTTAGGCATTCGCCCTTTCGGCCCTATTCCATATTTTTTGGTGTTGGGAGCAAAACTGTATAAAAGTATTATACCCTAAGCAAATTGCGGTTTAATAAATCCGACTTAGCTAAACTCGTTCAAGTACCCTATGGAAAATGCGATTAGCTAAAATTGAGGTAGACTTAGCTCAAAGCGATTAGCTAAAATTGAGGATTAAACTCGAAAAATTCACTAAGTCGGATTTATTAAACCAAAGTCTGTTAGAGCTATTATATAACTACTATAATCGTAGAAATTTAGTATCAGGACATCTTATAGTTTCTAGGGAAAGAATTTTGGGCTAACTTCAGAAAAATTATTGGTAGACCGTCCAATATCTTTGTGAAGTTAACTCAAAATGCTATCTCCAAAAACTATAAGATGTTGAACTATATCATATAGGGCGACATTTTATAAATCATTATGGAAAAAAAGATTTTGATATTTGTTTATTCAGTGAAAAGTTATTTTGTGTTAAAAATGAGTGAAATTAAAAAAGAAATTTCATACATTTTAAAATTCCAGTTCGAAACAGGGAAGAAGCCAACTGAGGCTGCTAAAAAAATATTCGTAGTTTATGCTGATGACACCTTATCAGAAAGAATAGCCGATGAATAACTCACTCTATTTCGTTCTAGAGAATTTGATGGCAAAGGTGTACCTCACTCTGGCCGCCAATCATTGAAAAGATCGATGAAGGCATGCAAAAAATGGAGCAGAGGAACTCAACATTCACCCGCCAAACAGTTTTAAAGCTGGATGTTTGGGTACCACACGACTTAACAGCGAAAAATTTAATAAACCAAGTTTCCTTCTATAAAACATATGATTACGGGTGACGAAAATTAGATTATCTTGGTCAAAGCGTGGTCGTATCTTGCACCGTCAGACGATCATCAGTTCACTGCAGAACTCTGCAAATTGCTCAAATTTTAATTTAAATGTTAATAAAAGGTAGGATTTCTGTAAATCGCCCGTATGAACTCTTCCAAAAACTTCGATTTTAATCAATAGTGGATGTTCTGTGGCCGATTTTGTCTATAATGTAATACAAACAGACGTGAACTATGGCCAGAATATTAACTACACTTAAGGTGGGATTTTTGGAAATCGCCCATATAACCTCATCGAAAAACCGAGATTTTGATCAATTGTGGATGTTTTACGGCCGATTTTGGCTAGAACATTAACTACACTTTGTTTCAATTCGAATGTTAATAAAAGCTAGGATTTCTGGGAATCGCCCATATAACCTTTTGGAAAAAACCGCAATTTTGATAAATTGTGGATGTTTTTTGACCGATTCTGGCCAAAATGAGAATCTTGGCCAGAATATTAACTATACTTTGTTTTAATTCAAATGTTAATAAAAGGTGGGTTTTCTGGAAATCGGTCATATAACCTCTTCGATAAACCGAAATTTTAATAAATTATGGATGTTCTATGACCGATTGTGCCCAATATAATCTATTTTCTAGGTTAGTTTAGAAATGCACAATTTTGCACAGTCATCATACGCTGAAAAATATGTTTTGTTAGGTAAACGGTGTATATGGGTCTTATAAAGTACACTATGCAAAAATTTTCTAATTACAGGGACAAAATTGCACAGTCGCAATTGTGCGCAATATATATAGGAAACTTCTGTTTTGTAAAATGGGATTTCTGGTGTGATGTACTCTTTTGAGCTAGTACTTTCTAAATTAGAATGATTTTGACTTAATAATAAATAAGAAGGGAAGTACGAAAAGTTGATAAAGGTATAAGTCGACTTCCCTTGATTCTCTTTATTAGGGAACACCGAATTCCATAGAATTTTACAACGTATTTTAAAGGAGCTCCTATAATATTTGAGCCTTGTTCATTGAAAAAGGGTCTTCGGGCTCCAAAACGCACATGAAGCTGGATGGAAACGTCCAACGATCTTGAAACGTCTTAAAAACATCCTGCGGATAATATAATAATAATCATTAGTCTAATCAAAGACTATAAAATAGAAAGAACCACCTAACTAGTCAGGGAATTTACGGATACGTAATTGGAATATTTTTCGAAAGTAATGTTTCGGGTTTCTGTCGAAAATGAGTGTTCTTACTTAATTTTTGAGAGTGATGTTGTTGAAACGGTACAAATCAACGACTACTTTCACTCATGTTGCTAATCGTTATAATCCTATTTCATAAGAGTTCATGTGCTTTCTTCTAGAGTTTGAGCATAGTTCATTTCTTCTGAGTTTTGGCATTCTAAATGTGAAACTTGATTTAATCTTAACTATGTTATAGAATTTCCAAAAAATACTCTCACACTGCTTTTTAGGAAATTGGCAAAAATATTTCAATTCTTTAATTTCAGCGATTTTTTTAATCTTGCAATAATGTGTTTCTAAAAAGTACTTACCAATGATACAGCTACCAGGAAAGTGTAATGAATTATCAACGACAAGATGAAGAATTTCCAATCTCTGAAAGACCACAAATGATACAAGATAGTGAGTGGTATAATCGGTTGAAACACATTTTGTTTGACGGTTTTGGAATCTAACTTTTTATGTAAAATGTTTGTATTTATTTATTTAATTTATTTATAACCAGCACTAACAAATAGCATAGGTTACAATACCAATAATTTTGTAGATAAAAAAGTGTTACAAATTTTTATTTCGAATACGACTCTTAAAAAGATTCCTTGAAATGTTAAAATCGAAAAGTTCTGAATATTGGTTAAAATATTTTGACGTACGCGCGACCGGTTCATCAATTTCATAATTCGTACCATGAAAAGCAATACTCAGTCTTAACTGTCGTGGACGAAGAATTCTCTTAGGAACGTAAAATGAATATACTATAAATGAAGCAATACCGGGCAATCAATTTTAGCACAAATTAAATCCCGAGCAAATACTGCATGAATCATCTCTCTTCTGAATTCAAGACTACGAATGTTCAAAAGTGTACAACGACCGGCATAAGAAGGTAAACTAAATCCTGAACTTGACCTTGGAAGTCTTCGGAGGGCAAATATTAAGAACTTTTTTTGAATCCGCTCAATACGATCACTAAAGATTTTATAACCAGAACTCCAGATAACTACAGCTTATTCCAAAATAGCCCTAACAAAAGCAGTATATAATGTCTTGAGAGTATATGGGTCAGAAAATTGACGAGCATGTCTCTTTATGAAACCAAGCATCGAGCCGGCTCTAGTTACAATCATTTCTATATATTTTGTAAAACTTAGGTTACCTGTAAACAAAACACCTTAATTAATAAACTGAGTAAGTCTATCTATTTCCATGTTTTGTAAACTGTACGGAGCTACAAATCTTAATTTGTGCAAATTACATAGTTTTACATTTGGAGATATTGAGAGCTAAACGATTTTCGGCAGTCCAATCACTAAACCGATTAAGGTCCTGTTGCATCAATAAAACGTCTGCACCATTTCGGATAGTAGCGTAAATTTAAAGGTCATCTGCATATGACAGACATTTACTAAACTTAAAACATGTAACAACATCATTAACAAATAGAATAAATAATAATGGGCCTAAATGACTGCGCTGAGGAACACCAGATGAGACTGTAAACTTCTCAGAATAATTTTGACCAATACGTACTAGTTGAGACCTTTGCGACAAATAAGATGATAACCATTTTATAGGAATAAAATTAGAATTCACTTTAATCAATTTATCAATTAATAATTTGTGATTAATTTTGTCAAAGGCCTTACTGAAATCTGTATAGATAGTGTCAACTTCGGCACCTTTTTCTAAACAGCATATCGCATCATTAACAAATACCGCAAGATTGGTTGTCGTTCATCTACCACAAAAAAAACCTTGCTGTTGGGGAACAATTATGTTTTTAATATTAAGATAAATACAATCCTCTACCAGTTTTTCAAAAAATTTAGGGATAACAGATAATATAGCTATTTCTCTATAATTCTCAACTGAAATTTTAGGTCCCGATTTAAATACTGGAATTACATACGAGGGTTTCCAGCACTGGGGAATAATACCTTGCCTAAGGCTGTAATTAAATAAACATGCTTAGTAGTACATAGTACACATAGTACATAGTACAATCCCCCAATACATTACTTGTACCCACGTGCCATAGTTTTCTTCGTATTCCGTTTATTCTCAATCTAATTAAGAGATGTTATAGTGTTAATATTTTACCAATTTTATTTTGATCTGTAAAACAGTAGGCGATGATTATCAACTCATTTGTTTAAATGTTGAAAAAACAAAAACTAAATATTTTCAGATTCAGTCATTAGTTTCGAGATATTATCTAGTGTTGTACCAGTGTTGTGAATCAAAATTTTAATTAATTTAATAAAATTAATATTATAATGGCACAGTTCTCAGGTGAGGAGTACATTGTGAAATGTTATTATTTGTCGCCATGAAATGTTATCGCCATGAAATGTAGATCGCCATGAAATGATATATTTATTTTTAGATATTGGTTATTTGTAGTTAATTATTATTATAGCCAAGGGTGAAGAGTGGCCTACGCTTCTTAACGCAATTTCTTGCGTCGACTAAAGCGCCTATTTGGCCCTCGCCATTTACCCACCTTATATTGCAAGGTTAATTGCAACTTGGTTTCAGCGGGGTGGCTCCTTGTTTTTAGAAGAAACTAATTAATTTAGTTGATCACTCAACTAGATCCAATTTTATTCTTTTTTTTGTTTACAAAATTTTACAGTTTATATACTTAAATTTAATGTGTAATTTATTGTCTGATTGAAATTTACTTTACTTATTAATTTGTTTAATTGACAAAATTATATTAAAATATTCGATCAGCGCATTTATAATTTATTACACTAACAATTGTATTTGCACGCGTTTAATTTTATTACATTGATTACAACAATAACATCTTTGTACACGCGCTTATTGAAATAAAAATGTATGATTATATTTCAACATTGCTGATTCAAATTTTACTATCACTAATTACACTAACAAATAATATACTACTTATATTTCCCATTTACAAACGATTGGAATGCGTTTGTTTGTTTACTATATGAAATGAGAAATGTAATATGTCATTACAATTAATATCCATTTGAGCTCGCAATGAATATCAACTCAGATTTCCAACACGTCGCATTCCTGACGCAAGAGTATTTATAAATATTCATAGGAGACTGCCAAATATCGTAACAAGATCGAATACCCGGGCGGAGCCCTATTCAGTCTCACCAAACCATTTGGATGTCAACGAAGGTATAATCCGTAATGTAACAGCAAATCCTTCTATTAGCATAAGGAGGCTCGCTTTACAATTAAACGTCTCTCGCTATCGAATTCATCAAGTATTGCACAAGGAGAATCTTCATCCATACCATACAACACCCGTTCAACAACTATTACCGATAGACCGCACTACAAGATTGGAGTTTTATAATTTGTTGATGGAAAGGAATTTGGACAATGCAAGTTTTGTGAAACGTATCCTATGGACGGATGAATCTCAATTCACAAGAGATGGCATAACAAACTTTCACAATCTACACACGTGGGCTGCTGAAAATCCTCATTCGAAAAAACAAATATCATATCAGCACCGATTCAGTGTAAACGTATATACGTGTAATTGGCGATAAATTAATTGGACCATTCATATTACCACCTAGATTAAATGGTGAACGTTATTTACAATTTTTACAAAACGATTTGCCACTCCTTTTTGATGATGTTCCCATTTTAAGTAGATTCTCGCATACATACCAACATGATGGTGCACTGTGTCACTATAATAATGTTAGGAATTTTTTTAACGAAAATTATCCAAATAATTGGATTGGAAGAAATGGTCCAATTCATTGGCCTGCAAGATCCCCCGATCTTACGGTATTGGATTTTTATGTATGGGGAAGGATGAAGGCGCTTGTATACTCCAAAGAAATTGAAACAAAAGAAGAACTTATACAACGAATACACACAGCAGCACAACAGATAAGGGAAGAATTACCAAGAATTGAAATACCCAAAGGCATACTTAAACGAATATTAGCGTGTATTCAATCACAAGGAGGACATTTTGAGCACCTTTTATAACTCCTCGACCCAAACTTTGTATTAAGGGATTGTAGAGGAGATCATGACAAATTAAAATTAAATAAACAAAAGAAAAAATTATAACGGTTTTTTTGAGAAAAACTCGATTTTATAAAAAACAAATATTTTTTTTTTTACTTTAAATCACCATAGCTCTCAGACGGATGCAGATACAAGATAACCACTTAAACCTTAATAATAGCCTATACGATTACCAACCAAATAAGACTAAGTTGGTTGCTCTCCGATAAATATTTTGGAAGTTACAGTTTAATATTGGGGTGTACTTTTTTTCTGAACCAAATTTTTTAAACACCCTGTATCTCAAGGGATATCAAAAATGGATCCTCCCTCAACATACGATTTGTTTCTCAGAATGAACCAAGGATTCACCCCAAGACGGATCAGCATCCCAAACCCGGACACCCTGTATATGCTCTAATAGGGATTAGAGCATGAAATTTTCGTTTAATTTACCACTAAACTTACCCGAAAATAAAATTTGTTAAACAAAAAATTGAATGTTTGATTTAAATTTGATCCTACTTCCAAAATGAAACTATGAAACTACATACACGATTGTTGTTTATTGAAAATCCAACCTAGGTAATATTTAAATGTAGTCAACATTTTTCATGTTTATTCAGGGTAAATTAGGTTAATACTTGATAAATAGCTTGTAATATACTTCACATATTACTATAAGAATTCTCATGATTTATTGTTTTGCTTTGGTCATAGTTGCGGAGGGTTTTATAAAAAATATTGAAGATTCTAAAGGAAACAATAAGATCTCGACAATCAAATATAGACAACAGTCAGACTTCACATAACCAAACAAAAAAATAAAAATAAAACCAAGCCATTACAAGAAAATCTAACAAACATTTCGACAATCAAATTTGCGTTCAAATCATTTATTTATTTACCCAAATATCAATAACCATTATTGTAGCTGTTTGTTATGGTTGGTATTATACATAAAACAAAAGTTTAATATCTAGTCTAAAATAAAAGTAAACAACATGCTATAAAACATTTGTAAAAAACAATAAAGTTTAACTTAAGGCTATTGATTATTATTGTTTTTATTTTCACCCATCGTCCTCCTTTTTCTATTAGTGTTGGTGATATTTTCCGTCATAATATTATCGTATTGCAATAGAGTTGTTAATAAAACTTTTGATTGTTATTTTATCGACACTCTCGACCATAAATTAAAATTAAAGTTAACTATGTAAATAAAATTTATTTAATTATTTTAGTAGATGCTAATATGGTAAATAGGTTTCGGATGACTAAATACGTTGTGGTAGTTTTGACATTCACACCAATTTGCCTTATATTTTAATAATACTATATACTGAAACTCTACAACATCTTAAATAAATTCAATGATCATAAATAACTCATTGTAAATTCCAACAGCTAAATATAGCTTAACCATTCAAATTTTCACTGCATAAATTTATCATTGTTGTAAGTGATAGTGATTTTGTTTTTGAGGATTTTCTTTTTTATAGAAATCTAACTAAAAACATACAATTTTCATTGTTATAGCGTTGTATCTTAATATATTTATGTATAACAACAAAAACCATTCTGAATTTTCCAACAAACAATATAATAAAAAGAAAATATAAAAATATAGAATACATACACAAAAAATATACACTAGGTACTGTACATATATCTACATAGTGTTTCTCCTCTATTTGTTTTCTCTTACATAATACATAACATATCAGACACAACAATACAATAATAAAATAAAAACTTAACTATTTTTCAAATGAACGAAAAATATGAAAAATGATGAAAAGTTTGTAAAAAAATCGTAAGACTAAAATACATAAAATAAATATGTAATACAAGATACAGAACCGTACCAAGGAAAATACAAAAGATTTTTTTTTTTATTATACTGTGATGATGGATTTCAAAGTATTTTTTACATATTTGTAAAATACAACAAAGAACGGAAATTTTTTTACACAAAAGTGCATTTTCACCGCACACGTTACTTTTTTGTGCATTCTACTTTTTATCCATATAAATAATACATTTCCATATGATAACACAAGAGAAACAAAAGCAATTATTTATTTCGTACATGTTACTGTGAGTGCTAAAAGTTATGAGATGAGAACTAAATTCGGATGTGGGAAAAACATATAGAAACACTTTTAATAATGAAGTTATTTAGCCTCAATACTTAGAATTTTTTTGTAGAATGAATTTTTGAAATTGATTCATCTTTAAAACGAATTCCTCTCTGTTTGGAAGTAAATTTCAAATAATTTAATTGAGTTAGTTTTAAGCCCGGTTTAATTATCAAACTCATAATAGTATTAAAAACAGGATTATAAACAGTTTAACAAATTTTAAGTTCCATAACATTTTAAACACACATTTTTTCAAAATTGAAGAAACGGGAAAAACGGGATAAATTTTAATGGTTTTTGAAAGATAACGTCGAAATTTATGTGATGTGATTGTGTGAAAGTTGATAAGGATATCACAAATTTTAACGGGAAAATGGGCTCACCAGTCAGTCCAACAGTGGCTTTTTATACTTTTAACTTTTTATGTTGATGTTTTGGGAATGGTTTCTTATGTTGATGTTTTAGTAATACGTTATGACGATGGAAGTTTAATAATGAACTGGTATCATACTAAAAATTTGGTCGGGTCGATACCTAAATTATGATTCGTAGCTTCAATCTTCATACAAAAACAATACGGTGTTCCTACTGACGGAACAAGTTTTGAGCCGAAATTAAAATAAGAAGGAGAATCTTACTAAAAGGCTTATTTTGGAAAGTATACATATAAAAAAAAATGAAATTTCTCAAAATTCATGAAATACTTAATTTGTTAAATTATAATGATAATTTCTAAAACTTTGTATTATATAAAATTGATTTTTGGCCATAAACTTAGATACTTTAGACATTACAGCAAACAAAAGTTTGGAAAAAAAACCATAATTGGAAAATTTTTATAACTTATTTCCCCCTGAAGATAACGGGATATACCGTCGAAACGTATTTATACTAAATTTTGAATTTCCGATTATTTTGGGAAATTTTAAAAATGTTGGAAAATGTTAATTTAGCATAAGATTAACTAAATTTAAACTTGACTCTCTATGTTTTAAAATTTGTAAATACATATGTATTTATGGTTTTGAATGATTTTTTTACTAAGTCTCCCACATGAAAGATATATTCACAATTTCAACATCAACCTAAAGGACAGGTGGGTGTGATTACTGCGAAGAGTATAACTAGATTTTTCCTAAAGTTTGCTAACCCTTCTGTGCTTTAAGTCGTCGTGTATACCTCGCGGATCTAACGGGGAACGGTGATCAACTTGTGATTAATCTTATCGATTTTGCCTTGATACCACGTACGGTTAAACAATTCGTAACTGTTAACAATCTGAATCTATTGTAATAGTCTGCTTTGGTAACTGTGTTTTTTCAGCCTGAACATGCGGGCGTGTTATGAAAATCGAGCCTACGCATTTTATCGTCAACTAGGTAAATGATGCGATTGTATAAATTGACCATGGTTTTTGGTAATTCGATACCAACATTTAATTTAAATGTTTATTTTTGACCCCAAAATAAATTTGAATTTAAGTTTACCTAAAACCATTTGGTCTTAACCTTTTGTTCTTCTTAAAAATACTCCCACATAACATACCCGTTTTTAGTTCGCTAGTGTCAATTTAGTTATGTATGAGTTATGTTGTGTTCCTTATCGAATCGACCCAGATTTCGTTGAATTTTGTAATCTACACACACACCGTACACCGTGAACATGTACTGTATATTAAAATATTTCATGAAAATAAATAAATAGAATAAATTCTAACGATAGTTTAATTAAAATAGTCAGCGCCCGTGTATTAGTTTATCAAAGCAACCTAGATTACAAAGCCATAGTCTTAAAAACGGAGCTTTTATAAAAAATTAGAAATGCGGAAAAAAACTAAACTTTTCCTATAAAACGTATGGAAAATCAGTTTTTTTCCTAAGACAAATTTTTAAATTTAAACGCTACCAATTCTTAATTATGATATCTGAGGTATTTTCATAAATGTTTGAATTTCAACATACATATGTGAATATCAGTTCAGAAAATCGTTGTCATTTTCTCTGTTATAATTGGTTTATTTATAGCAAAATTTAGAAAATTTTCGTAACAACATCATTCTGGTCCATTTAAAATAAAAGCTTACTACAAATCATGTGGTCACCTAGATGGAAGCACACATTTGGTAAAATCGTACCAAAAACTACCACCTGGGGAAATTTCAAGTTCAAAAATTTTAGGAAAAGCAAAACAAATTCACAAGATATTGAGAACGTGTGGGAATTTTGTTATTAAATTCTTTTGTTTTTCGTATTTTTCTGTAAACAACTTAGACATCTGTCGTACACTAGTCAAATTAAAGATAAGTCTACCAAGAATTATTTTAATTTGTCAGAGCCAACTTTGATGTATTCCTCAAAATCAAAATTCGAAAAATATATTTTATGCTGTGTGCCTCAGAAGACTTTTCAAACTAAACTTTTGTAAGACCCAGTAATTAATGCAATATTTCAATAGATGTCACTAGGTTAAAAGTATTCAATTGTGCCTTTGCTTATACTCAACTAAACTTTTCAAATATCATTCAAATTTTATAAACAACTCAAAATGTTGTAAAATTATAAATTTTTTATTATTATATTTATAACAAATTTAACCTTGTGCATTGTAAAGTACGAAGCATTATGGAAAATGCATTTGGACTAAAGAAAGCACGATGGTGGACGATTTTTAAAATCACTGGAATTGAAAATTAAAAATTGCGATAATCGCCTGTTGTGTAATGTACAATATTTGCATTAATAAGAGTTTTGAGTTGAAACCGTTTGAAGCAGTCTTAGATGAATACTTCGATAATCTTAATAATGATGCAGATAATGAAACAGATTTAGGATTATTGACATACTTCAGCCTTTCAAAATTCAATATATTTCACAACATCCCCAATTTTATTATTATGTATTTACATACATATATGAAATACAAATACATACATGTCGTCACACATCTTCGCTTGAACTAGAAAGTTCCATCAAACTGGACATATACTTTATGTACAGTTTGGTGGCTTTTTTTAAAACTTCATATTTTTTCTGTTGTTTATTTTGTACATTTTGGTAGTTTAATATTTAATTTGGGCGTACTACGTATTTTAAACTGTACGTCACACATATTGAAAAGTCGTTGAAAAGTAACCTTGTAAATTGACTTTTAACCTAGCATCTATGAGGAAGTAGCTGCAGCTTCAAAATATGAATTAGTTTAGTTAGAAAAGTCTTCTGAGGCACACAGCATTAGTAAGACCCAGTAATTCATGCAATATTTTAATATATGTCAGTAGGTTAAAAGTATTCAATTGTGCCTTACAGCCAACTAAACTTTTTCAATGTCTCGTTTAAATAAATGTCGTTTAATAACCGATGAGAAACCGATTGTTTGTAAACCGAATTATGTAAGAAAATTTTTAAAATAGTTAAAACTGTATGATTTTAATGAACAATAGTTAAAAAAACGTGCATTTACTAAAAATAAAATTTAAAATTTTAATAGTTTTAATACAAAATTTCAATTTATCCTTTTAATTTACGATGATAAATTGAAATTATGTATAAAAATTGTAAAAATTTTAAATTTTATTTTTAGTAAATGCACGATATTTTAACTATCGTTCATTAAAATCTTACAGTTTTAACTATTTTAATAATTTTCTTACATAATTTGGTAAAAAAGGAAATATAGTATCGTTCTCGTTACTTGTTCTCAATCTGTACCGGCATTTACTGACTACGTATTTTAAACTGTGTCATACAAATTGAAAATTCATCGAAAAGTAACCTCGTAGACTGCCTTTTCACCAAGCAATCTATGAGGAAATAGCGAAAACTTCAAAATTTAAAAAGTTTAGTTTGAAAAGTCTTCTGAGGCACACTGCATTAGACAGCCTTATTCTCGTATATTGTTGTTAAAGATATGCCGAAAACTTTTAAATAAACGTTTTATAAAATTTTTGACATTTTCATTGAAAAACCTAAAGCTAAAAAAAAAATCTTTTTTACTATGGATATAACGAAAAAAACATCTAAAAATTATGACGTATGTTTATGGCTCTTTACTCTAGAAGGCTCTGTTAAAATACGATCCCATACCTCGTTATACGGCCTAGATCGGTTCCTAAAAGTTTGGCCGTAAATCGAAACGCCGTGAAGCGAATTTTTATTTTTTTTTTTCATATAGATACAAATTTCATGCAGTTTTGACAAAGGAAAAATATAATAAAATTGATTTGTTTAAATTTCAATTTATTTACCAAATTATATAGCGATTTCAAACATTAGCAAATTTAAATTTAAATTCATAAAATAAATAAAATAAAATACATATGTACATAAACTTAAAAACAAGATGTGTATCTATGTGCATAGCATAGCATATCTCAAATTCGTTCAGAATCACTATCGTTATTGCTAGCTTCTAACAATATTGCGCTTGGACTTGACTGCTTTGGTTTAAAGAAAAGATCAATCGATCGTTGTTTTGCTTTGTTCCTGGCTTTTGTTTGTATTTCTTTATAGCACGTTTTTGCTGCGTTAATACCTCGCACTACTTTGTCGATGCGTTCTTCATTAGGATCAGCTTTAGCAAGAATGCTAATCCCTTGCTCAAAATGACCAAGATCTTTTGATAAGTCATGCAATGACAATTTTTGAGGCTCGGTTGGTTTAGGGGCTTCATCATCTGGTAATTGCTGTTGATCAAAGTTGATTAGATCCTCGTTCGAAAGAGGTTCCTTATCCGCATTAAATAAATTGACCACATTGCAATCGGTGACATCTTCAAAACCTAGTTCATTTGCTAAATTAACAATATTTTGTTGAACTGTAGAAAGTGAATCAGTCTCTGCTACCTCATCAGTCATTACGCATTCCGGCCATATTGCTTTTCACACCCTATTTAGAGCAGTTGAATTAATTTCTTTCCAGGATTTGCCGATGTTTTCTACGGCATTTTTAATATTATATTTTCTCCAAAGTTCTTTTAAGGAACCACCATTATCTCGGTTAATTAATCCTTTAAAGGTTCGTCTGAGGTAATATGCCTTAAAAATGGCTATGATGCCCTGATCCATAGGCTGGATTAACGCTGTTGTGTTTTTTGGTAGATATTCTACTTGAACATTTACCGTTATTTCTATCAAATTTATTGGGTGTCCTGGAGCATTATCTAACAATAATAAAACTTTATTGCTCAAATTTTTCATTTTCAAATATTTTTCGACTGCAGGGCAAAAATGTTTTTTAAACCATTCGGTAAATATAATTTTGGTCATCCATGCGTTTTTATTTGACTTCCAAATAACCGGCAATTGATTCTTGTCGATGCCCTTAAATGGTCTTGGATTTTCAGAAATATAAATTAATAATGGTTTAAGCCTGAAATCTCCAGCGGCATTTGCACCAAAAAGCAATGTTAAACGTTCCTTGGAGACTTTGTATCCCGAAGCCGATCTTTCATCTCTTGAAATATCCGTACGATCCGGCATTCGCTTCCAATATAGGCCGGTTTCATCTACATTAAAAATTGGTTCTGGAACATATCCGCCAGCTTCTATTAAATTTTTTAATGTTTTCGGGTATTCACTAGCAGCATTTTCATCAGCACTAGCTGCTTCTCCTTTCATTTTAATGCTGTGTAGGTTATGTCTACCTCTAAACTTATCGACTGGCTAGGAAGGTGATATCACCATCAGTTTCGTTCGTGCCTGAACTTTTTAAGGTTTCGAAAATACTCAGAGTGCTTCTTTCTCTTGGATTATCATTTGGCTCATGGGCATTCTGCGATTATTATTATCCTCAATCCATATTAACAATAACTTTTCCATCTTTTCTAAGATATTACTTCTCTGACGAGTTAACCTTGACGTATTTGGTGCGGCCAATTGTGAATGCTCCTTGATTTTGTCGGCGTTATCGCGGATTGTTTGGATAGTTGATTTGGCAAGCCCCAGTGCATTACAAATGTGCACGATTTTCTCCCCAGATTCGATGCGGCGCAAAACCTCAAGTTTTTTTTTCCAAACTCACAGACACACGGTTTCTCTTTATATTTCCTTCCTTTTCTAGATTGGAAGTGCGTTTTGGGGGCATTTTGATGCTAAATAAATTTGCAAATAAATTGTTAATTACAAACGCCTATTTAATATAAATCAGTTTACATTTGTTAGTTACTTACCAATAACAATAACGTTGTAAACGTAAAAACCGCAGAAATAACTTCACAAAATCAAACAAAATATTTCACGATAAACTCACTATTTATTATTTATTTGTTTTAAATGATCTATCTAATCGTTTTTTTATAATAAACGGCAAAACACAACAATATGTACTTACGTATATGTATGCAATACGTTGTATCTTCTCCAAATAGCTTTTTTCTTTTATTTTTGATCTAATTTACGTTTTTCATATTCCACGGGAATCCCCCAGCTTATTATTTTAATTTTTACGTTTTCTTTTCGAGAATAAAAACGTTTGACATACACTTTTTGTATTTTTTATTTTAATTTTATTTTTGGCCGTATATCGAATATTTGTAGCCGTAAATCGAAAAATAGGTCATAATTAGAAAAAGCCGTTATAGCGAATCGCCGTAAAACGACGCGCCGTATAACGAGGTATGGGCATACTTGTTTTCTACTATGTCTTTGTAACGTTTTTGTTGCATAACGTTTTGGTGCCAGCGACTGGTATAATTTCGTCCGTACCGTAAGGAAGAAACATTCAAAGTTGTGAAAATGCAAACTGTAGATTTTAAAGATTTTGCAAAAATTTTTAAGAATACAATTCAACTGTACGCTGGCTTTGATATTCTAAATTGGGAAATATACAATTTAATGAAGACCTACAAGAAAATATACCATTTTGCACGTTAAAGATCTTAAGAGGGAAAAATATTACTACAAAAACCACTGCCCATTAAAAAGGAGCAAATGTAAGACTTATTGGATCTATTGCCTTACATTGACCCAGCATGTCACAAGTTCTACAAACGCAACTGATGATGAAGAAGCTGTTTATGTATTACTGTTTGTAATTTATTCGCTTATTATTATTACGTTATTTTTATTTTTAAACTTGGGCGTGGGTGCTGATGAAGTTTTGTACTTATCGTTCCTTGGAAAGTCCGAAAAATTCTATACAAATTAAATCTAACAGTCTTTATAAGAATTTGTTAGTTTCGACAGGGTGAATTAATTACTAAAATATCACTCTCCTGAAAACTAACAAAAATCGACTTATGGCTTTTGACCACAGAATTATTTACCCATATAAACATTTATTGCACACGAAATTTCTTTACTAAATATATTTCAAAAGCAAAAATTAATAAATTCGCAGCCTGTTAAAAGCAGCTTGCAAAATTAATATTAGGAGGAGTTCGACTCCTAACTTGGCTTGGCTAATAAATTCAGTCTCTGACTTTTAAATCAGCCGTTACTTAATTCAGTCGTGAGTAATGCGTTAATTTTCCTTGTTTTGTTGTGGGGCAATTCGCTGGTAAATCATCTGAATAAAATAAATGAATCTTTTTCATCGCGGGAAGGTAAATGTTTCACTTTTAAATTATTTATTTTGTATTCTTATAAACTTTGAACAACCAATCAATGGCAAAATTGCGTCTCTTTTTTTTGTGTGTCAACTTAATGTAGTGTATACGAACTTTTCACTGAAATACATATAATCAAATAAATAAATAACCGATTCTTATCAAAACCCTAGAGAACATTAACTAGCAGTTCATCTCAAGCAGTGGATTCCATTTGTACCATCTGATGAGCCGCTGAATAGGTACATTGCTTGAAACTTATTAACTATTTTTAATTTGCCTAGTGATTATCTTACGCGAACTTATTAAAATCGATGCGGTGTGCGGCTTCAAAACGGTTTCATTTAAAGGTAGGAAGTGAATTTAGGTAGGAAATGAATTTAGTGGATTTTTACGGTGTAAGTGGTTTACAGAAGTTCATGCGGAAATTTTTTAAGCAAACAAACTTACCTAAAAATTTCCGCATGAACGTTCGCTGATAAAGAATGGAATAATAGTTTACATAGTTTAGATCAAATTTTACACTGAAAACGACAGCAAAAATTAACAATTTTTTGTTTTTGAATCAAAATTTTGATCCCGAGTATTTCTCTTTAAATTGCGAAATTGTGCTTGATTCGTTGGAAGTGTTTAAAGATTATAACGATTGCAAAAAATTAATCAAAATAAATAAATTTTTAAACTTTGCAGACGACCGTTGATTACTAATAAGCTATCTTTGTTTGGACTGTACCATCTTTATAGTTTCATAAAATTTAAAACGACGATACTAAAATATTTTACGGAATTTAATTTAATTCGTTTATTTGTTTGAAGAACTTGGTTCCAAATGAACTAAATCAGAAATCGGCTGTTGACAACTAAATCGGGACTAGCCTATGATGCTTTATGAAAGAACTTTCTTAAAGAACGATGACTACTTCCAAAACATATCGAGCTCTATTGTCCTGTGCAAATAAATTTTATAAGGTTATTGGTTTTCAACATAAGGTAAAATCACTCTAAATAGATTTGTATTGTTAATTTTAAAACAAGTAACTAAGTAACGAATTTATTAATACAAATCTTTTTGGTTTCGTTCTAACGTTTTAAATTCATAATTTAAATTTTAAAAATTCGTCCAATAAAAGATTAATTTATTTTCAAATTTACTTTAAATATTTGGATTTTTGGTGCCTTGTATGATTATGACGAAACCTTTCGTGTTATTTTTAACGATTCGAACTAAAAATTTTTATTTTGCTCCAAACTCCAATGCGTATCAAATAAAATGAGCTTCACTGTAAACATAAACAAAATATAGATAAACGACAAAAAGGAACAAAAAAGGAAAACTAAAAAGTAGAGTAGAAAACAATCTTTTGCATGATGATGTATACAGATATTTTTCACTTTGAAAAGAAAACATAAACCGGGAAAAATCTTTCCTATTACACTATATATTGAATTGATAAAGTGAAAATGAGATGTTTCTTTATTTTTATTATTATTGTTGTTGTTGTTGTTGCTGTATGATATTGGAAAAATTATTATTTTTATTACAATAATAATAACAATAATGATGATGATGATGATGATGTTGCTGATGAATATACTATGAATTGAACAAAAAAGAAAAAGGAAAATCTTTCGTGTATTTTGTTTTCCCGTTTTTCTTATTCAAAATTAGTCTTTAGAATATTTTATTATTATTTGTCATTTTTTTCTTGTTGCCGTTTTTGTTCTCAATTCTATATACATATACATAGATAAACAAAACTTTGTGTGAGTGTGTTTCTTGTCTATGTATTATATTTTCTGGATAAAATGAAAAGATATTTATATTTTGTAATCAACGCAAAATTAAAATCACACAATTTTTTGTTGTATTCTGTGTGTCGCATATTTTATATATATGAGGGTGTGTTTCATTCAATTTTTTTAATTTTTTTTTTTTTTTTAGATAAACAATGTTAATATCTTCGTCTCGTTATTAATGTTTTTAAATGCTGGGTTTTTAAGAGGATATCAAAGTGAAAAAGTTTACAGTAAAGATAAAAATATAAAAAAGATGTTGAGATGTTGAAAACAGCTTCTCAAAGAAACTAGCAAACAACAAGACCAAAAAAAAAAAAAAAAATCTCTGGCTCCAGAAAAAAAAGCATCTAAACAAAAACTTTAATATTTTTGTTTACTTTGTGTGAAAGAAGGGTGAAAATTACAGTAATTTGGTAATGAGTTTTTTTTTTTCTTGCGCTAAGTCGTCTTATGTACATATATACTTATCGAGTTCTATATATAAATACAAACACCTTCATGGCTTTAACCAAACCAAAAGTATCGGATTAATTTTGTAAACGAAAAATCCAACCCCAAAAATATAATCAATAATTTTTCACTTGCATATTTCGTATTCTTGACAAGCAGTCAATGACCTTTTACTTACATTTGGGCACATGATTTATTTGATAGATTTAAAAATTTTGTGTTACACATTTTCTAAACCATAATATGTACCATAATCGAAATAAATCTAGAAATAAATTATTATATAATTTTTCAAATGTAAATTTAAGCTTTAAACCATGTGTGACATATTTCTAATTATATTTATTTTGTTCGAGTATGTGTATGTGTAATTGTCTATGTTTATATACATACACATATATCATATACACATAATATTATGATTATTTTAACACATTTTAAAATATGCCTTGAAGGGAGAATATTAAATTTTTTACATTAATATTATGATTTTGGATTAATATTTTCATGTAACATACATAAATGCGTGCTCGTACTGCTATATAGTATGTATTATGTTAAAGTAATTTTAATTTTCATCCTTTTTTAATGAGATATTTTTATAAATTAATTTTTGAATTAATCATAATTTTATGGTTCACTGTGCTGTTTGTATTGTGTACAGTTGAAAAGATACAATATAACATTTTACATTCGTATAAATGAACTCATACATCCGTGGATATCGCATTATATGTTTAAACCGTATAGAATATAAAAATCATCCTTGAATACTAAAGAAATAAAAATTAAGTATGGATATATGCTAAACAATGAAATAATTTGATTAGATTGAAATACATTATGTGTAGACGTGCAGCATATAATGTAACCATGGTCAGTTGGTGTACTTGTTCATTATATACATATGTCCGTACGAGTTGAGTATATTCATATATAAACACAAAAAGTTTTTGTTTTTATTTATAACATTTAATATTAATAGAAATATTTAATTTTTAACAAGATCAAATTATGGTACACGTTTGCTCTCCTTAAAATACATAATACATATACATGATTACACCAGTCCAGTTTGACAATATTATATTATATGAGTATAACGTATGGAATTCATCGACGATGTACATATAATGAGAAAACTTGTTTGCTATGTACACATTTTTTATGACTTATCCCCAGGTCGCACAAGTCACATTAATTTGAAAGAGAACAAATAATAAAAATAAAAATTGGCCACAGCTATATAATCTGTGTAATCAAAACTGATTGCCAATTTAATTAATCTAATAAAGTTAATAATATTGCAAATAATGGCGATTGTAGGGCTCTCCTGACCATTTGAAAAATTGGTCATATTAATTATTTAATAAGTGGTACTTTTTACCTCACAGACTATATCGATTCGAGAAAAAATGGCTCTAGGCTGCTACATAATTTAGTTGGATAAGACCGCGTACCATTTTAATTACTGCAGTCGGCTTCTTTAGGCCTACAAACTTTACTCGAATTAAACAATCGAAAGCGACCTTCTATTAAGAGTACATACTAACTAGTTCTTTTCCCCAAAGAACAACTGTAAAATTGCAGAGTACAAATGTTTTAGGTTTTCAATTTTAGGACTATCTTCTTGTATAAATAAATACAATATTAATAAATTTGACATTTTTTGTTTTTTGTACGCCAAATATTTGGAAAGGACAACCAAAAATGTTAGTAGTACCAACGCCAGCATTGCTAAATGTTAGACGAAGCCATATAATTTTCAAATTAAAATCTAAATTATCGAAAATAATATTTTTTTTCTGGTAATAATTAACAGAGTAAGCTTTAAAAAATTTTGAATTCGTTTTCCGAGCAATGCGACGAAAAGACCAAAATCCATATAAATATGGCTTAACTGATCTGCGCACATTGAAAAATGCTAGCGAGCGAAACCGTGCATAAGTAATTAGCTTTAGCTGAATATTTTGATGTAGGACTAAGTCTTTGTTTTTATTATATATGGGTTTTTATTATTTATGGCACGTCTCGGAATTGACATACTTACGAAATTTATTTGACTAAAGAAATGTCAAATAAAAATTTGTGGATTGAAAAGAAAAAATTAAAACAAGAAATTTTAAATATGAATTTTAATTTCAATTTTAAGTTGATCGTAAAGTTGATCGAGTAGTCATATCTGCCGACATGTAACTGTTGATTTGGTTGATTATCGAGTATTTACCCCTATATCTAGTAAGCTTTTATTAATAGCAAGATATTCTCATTTCTGTGACGTTAACATTTCTCTGACATTTTACTGACATTTTGTGAAATTTTAATGATTAAAATTTCAACGATATATTGATCGATATATTATTTGTGAATTGCTTTGGGACGCCTTTAAAATAATATCAACCATTAGGGTGGAGCAAGTTTAGGTGAAAGGCGCTGGGAGATATAGGAAATGAGATATGCTATATAATATTAATTCTGATATTGTATTATTTGTGCTTTATTATTTTGTATTTTCGAATCGTCCACAGTGATGCCAAGCACTGAGTGCAGAATCATATCGGTCGATTCTTACGTTGCTCACATAATATTGTAAAACGGCACAAATTTTTAGAAAAGAAATTTTTAACATTGAGGATAACGAAATAATTTAAATTCTTAAGGTATTTCAACAGTATACTAGAGATGTATAATTGGATCTAATTGTTAAATGTCGAAGATGAAAACACGTGTCAGTTCTAAATAATCTAACAAGGGAACCTTCGGAACTGTCAAATTCAAAAAAATATAAAAACAATTCTATAAGTTGTAGTACTCTGTGAGACATTAACGAAACCTTTTTTTTTATCGGAAACCAAGCTCTTTTTTTGGGGGTAGAGCCATCGCTGGATGAAATTACCCGTTTTCGCAAATTAAGGATTGGTTTTAACCGCTAAAATGGACTTGGTTGCCGGTTAAATAAAATGGTTTCGTTAATGTGTCACAGAGTACTACAAATTAGAATAGTTTTTATAATTTTTTGAATTAGACAGTAAAAAAGTTCCCCTTGTAAGGTTATTGTGATATTGGGGAAAAGGGCTCAAAATTTAAGAAAATGCTGGTTCAAAATAACAGAAAATGTTTGTAAAATATAAATGGTTGGTTTGGTGATATTTTAACCGACCGTGACGCTTTGTCGGAAAAGCGTCATCTGAGGAGCCGGATATTCAATTTTTTTATTTTTTATTTTAAAACGGTATTTAGTATTGTATAAACAATAAATATAAAAAATAATAAAAAAAAAGTAAAACGGGTAATTAACATTTAGGCTGATACAGCCTAATGCATATGTATAAAAAGTTAGCCCAGGATTTTCATCCCAGAAAAACGAAATTGTTAACACTTAAACTATCGCGATACTATCCCAGGAAATCACTATCATTCTATTATTTTCTACCATCCCAAGAAATCATTGAAATGCTAGTTTGTATTTTTAGTCATCCCAGGATATAAACATATATACATAATTATACCATATATATATATACGTTATACCATATGTACATATCGCAATTAAACATATGTAAACTTGTACATAATTTTTAAAGCAGTGATTAAAATAAAATATACTATTAATTTCAGATAAATTAATATATTGAATTAAGCTCAATTAAAAAATATGTTCTAAAAATTAATAAACAGGGAAAAATTCATATAACATCTCTGAGATTCGTGTGATTTGGCTTATTGTAATAGCACTTCCATACAGATATTGAAAAATTTGGTACGTTTTGATAAATTGTAACCAGAGCCCAAGTCCTTTTTATAGAATAAAGCGTACCTAATTTGAAGGGTAATTATATTACCTTTTAAGCTAATGTAGTCACTACCTGAGAACATCTCTGAGTTCGTGTGATTTGGCTTAGTGTAGTAGCACCTCCACACACACACAAATATTGAAAAATTTGGAACGATTTGAAAAATTCTAACCAGAGCCCAAGTCTTTTTTATAGAATGGAGCGTACATAATTTGAAGACTAATTATATTACCTTTCAAGCTAATATAGTCACTACCTGAGAACATCTCTGAGATTCGTGTGATTTGGCTTAGTGTAAAAGCACCTTCATACAGATATTAAAAAATTTGGTACGTTTTGATAAATTGTAACCAGAGCCTAAGTCCTTTTTATAGAATGAAGCATACCTAATTTGAAGGGTAATTATATTACCTTTCAAGCTAATGTAGTCACTACCTGAGAACATCTCTGAGATTCGTGTGATTTGGATTAGTGTAAAAGTACCTCCACACACACAAATATTGAAAAATTGGGTACGATTTGAAAAATTCTAACCAGAGCCCAAGTCTTTTTTATAGAATGAAGCATACCTATTTTGAAGGGTAATTATATTACCTTTCAAGCTAATGTAGTCACTACCTGAGGACATCTCTGAGATTCGTGTGATTTGGCTTAGTGTAGTAGCACCTTCATACAGATATTAAAAAATTTGGTACGTTTTGATAAATTGTAACCAGAGCCTAAGTCCTTTTTATAGAATGAAGCGCACCTAATTTGAAGGGTAATTATATTACCTTTCAAGCTAATGTAGTCACTACCTGAGAACATCTCTGAGATTCGTGTGATTTGGCTTAGTGTAGTAGCACCTCCACACACACAAATATTGAAAAATTTGAAACGATTTGAAAAATTCTAACCAGAGCCCAAGTCTTTTTTATAGAATGAAGCATACCTAATTTGAAGGGTAATTATATTACCTTTCAAGCTAATGTAGTCACTACCTGAGAACATCTCTGAGATTCGTGTGATTTGGCTTAGTGTAGTAGCACCTCCACACACACAAATATTGAAAAATTTGGTACGATTTGAAAAATTCTAACCAGAGCCAAGTCTTTTTTATAGAATGAAGCGTACCTAATTTGAAGGGTAATTATATTACCTTTCAAGCTAATGTAGTCACTACCTGAGAACATCTCTGAGATTCGTGTGATTTGGCTTAGTGTAGTAGCACCTCCACACAAACAAATATTGAAAAATTGGGTACGATTTGAAAAATTCTAACCAGAGCCCAAGTCTTTTTTATAGAATAAAGCGGACCTATTTTGAAGGGTAATTATATTACCTTTCAAGCTAATGTAGTCACTACCTGAGGACATCTCTGAGATTCGTGTGATTTGGCTTAGTGTAGTAGCACCTCCACACACACAAATATTGAAAAATTTGGAACGATTTGAAAAATTCTAACCAGAGCCCAAGTCTTTTTTATAGAATGAAGCATACCTAATTTGAAGGGTAATTATATTACCTTTCAAGCTATTGTAGTCACTACCTGAGAAAAACTCTTCGATTTGTGTGATTTGGCTTAGTGTAGTAGCACCTCCACACAAACAAATATTGAAAAATTGGGTACGATTTGAAAAATTCTAACCAGAGCCCAAGTCTTTTTTATAGAATGAAGCGTACCTATTTTGAAGGGTAATTATATTACCTTTCAAGCTAATGTAGTCACTACCTTAGGACATCTCTGAGATTCGTGTGATTTGGCTTAGTGTAGTAGCACCTCCACACACACACAAATATTGAAAAATTTGGAACGATTTGAAAAATTCTAACCAGAGCCCAAGTCTTTTTTATAGAATGAAGCGTACCTAATTTGAAGGGTAATTATATTACCTTTCAAGCTAATGTAGTCACTACCTGAGAACATCTCTGAGATTCGTGTGATTTGGCTTAGTGTAGTAGCACCTCCACACACACAAATATTGGAAAATTTGGAACGATTTGAAAAATTCTAGCCAGAGCCCAAGTCTTTTTTATAGAATGAAGCGTACCTAATTTGAAGGGTAATTATATTACCTTTCAAGCTAATATAGTCACTACCTGAGAACATCTCTGAGATTCGTGTGATTTGGCTTAGTGTAGTAGCACCTCCACACACACAAATATTGGAAAATTTGGAACGATTTGAAAAATTCTAGCCAGAGCCCAAGTCTTTTTTATAGAATGAAGCGTACCTAATTTGAAGGGTAATTATATTACCTTTCAAGCTAATATAGTCACTACCTGAGAACATCTCTGAGATCCGTGTGATTTGGCTTAGTGTAGTAGTACCTCCATACAGATATTGAAAAATTTGGTACGTTTTGATAAATCGTAACCAGAACCCAACTCAATTTTATCGATATTTGATGCTTTGAAGTCCCCTTTCTAGGTAACTTAATCATTCTTTATTTTTGGCTTAATATACTGTGTCATGTCCTGTCATTGCATACTTATGTTATATGAATTATTCCCTGTTTATTAATTTATAGAACATATTTTTAAATTGAGCCTAATTCAATATATTAATTTATCTGAAATTAATTGTGAATATACCTAATTTTTATTCTTACGTGGATCCATAATTAGAATGATTACATATATTTTATTTTAATTACTGCTTTAAAAATTATGTACAAGTTTACTTATATTTAATTGCGATATATACATATAACGATATATGTACATATGTTTATATCCTGGGATGACTAAAAATACATACTAGCATTTCAATGATTTCTTGGGATGGTAGAAAATAATAGAATGATAGTGATTTCCTGGGATAGTATCGCGACAGATTAAGTGTTAACAATTTCGTTTTCCTGGGATGAAAATCCTGGGCTAACTTTTTATAGATCTAATACATAAAGATGGTAGCATTAGACAATTAACGGTTTTTTTAAATTTGTAATTTCTAAATTTTGGTTTCTATTAAACGGTACAAAAAAGTTGTCTCAATTGTACCTAGTCCTACGTTAATAGGTCGTGTCTCGAACCACAAGCTCGTCAATTTTTTTATAAACTAGTAATGGTCCAAAATGACAGGCATTTTTCTTGAGCTTCTCGTAAAGCTTCTGTTCAATGTGCAGCTGCATTTTCACTTTGGAGAGCCGTCCGCTTTGTTTGTTGCACAGGATTGGGGAATGTATAACCGATTACCGGTTTAGCGGTAAAATAAAATTTTTATCAGGCGAAAACTAATTTGGATGAACAAATCATATGGGTTGCAAATCCATATATCGCCGGTGACGATGCAAAAGTGTTTATCTGCAAAATTCCTCAAAATCTTTTTATTGATTAATTGGTAAGGAAATTAGTGTTTACTGCCTTTTACATCCAATTTTGTTAGTTCAATTTATTGTATCCACTGAGGTAAATTCGCGGTTTTTCTCGCTTCTTGAAAAATATCTAAAACATAGATACACTCTTTTGCATCGTCACCAGCTATATACAAAATCTACAACATATGCGTATATTGGCAACTCATATGTTCTGTTCATCTAAATCAGTTGTTGTCTAATGCAATATTTTTACGTGAAAACGCCTTAATGTATAAACTTCTTCCGAAAAATGACTTAGTTGTGCAATTATTTATTTTAATGCATTTTGGTAAACAATTTTTTAAAAATTGTTTTACAATCCCGCTTTTATCCCATGTGTTGGATTTTATTAGACTTATTCCAGAATTTCATCTTAAAATAATTTTAGAATCCCGGTTCCATCATCGCAAATGTTGAATTTCATCAAAATCGGTTAAAAAATAACACCGATATTTTTCTTTCGATATAAATATAAATTTTAGTGGCGCATTTCATCTAAATAAAAATTAGTTAAAACATATTTTTAACTTGCATTGCATATTCATTTGAATATATATATTTTACGCAAGACTTTTTGTGCTTAAAAATTACTTTTTTTTGGGAGAAACAGAGTAAATTGTGAGGCAAAACATTAACAGAAATTATCGCTCGATGTCTTTGTACAGTATAAACTGAAAATACATTGAATGCATACAAAATACGTTCGCATTTACTTGTGTTTGTTTTTGGTTTACAAGATTCTTCAACAATACGGTAATAGATGAGAAAATAGGAATATACGTATTTTCTCAACTCCCACATATCTCCCATATAAATATCTCTACTAACACTCTTGCCTATTTAACATTTTTACAAACATACACACCCACACCAAACGAAAAATACATCCAACACGATTTTGCATTATAAGTATTGCATTCATTCTACGTAATATAATTTAATTCCTATTAACAAGTATTTACCGTAGAATTTCATTATACTGCAAAATCTATAAATAATTCTGACATATTACCACATTCAAAAACTCCATAAAGCGTGAGATTACCTGCCAAACGATACCTGAGCAGTACCGTTATGTAAATTTTGAATATGAGTTAACGTCGCTACCATCTCAAACTATCGAATGTGACAAAATTAATATTTCAAATCGTCAAATTCTCTAGCTTTAATAAAATCATAGATAATGGCTCTAACAAAGTTTAGAATAATATGCATATTTTTCTCAATATTACTAAATGAAATTATCGAACATTTTTTACCGCTCTGAAAAGAAAATTTTCACATTTGATAGTTTGAGATACCATAACCCTTAAGGCTAACGAAATTAAACCAAATTATACCAAAATTAAACTTAATGAAACCAAAACACGTCTTTCTCCGTCGAACAGTCTTCGCACACCCCATTTTAAGCCAACCTGTTCAATATTGAAGAATTAATACCGAGTTTCACTCTACAAAGTCCCGATTTAGTAATGTCGAAAATTGAAGTTGAAAATTGAGTTTTCCAAATTCGAAAATGGTTATATCATTCTCTGAGAGCATGATAAAGGCAAGGATTTTCACTCTTTAATTTAACATTTATAACATGGGTGACTATAAATCTGAATTGGCTCTCGTTTGAAAAGATGAATGTTTAAAGTAAACTGCTCAAAAGTTGGAATCTCTGAGGTCACGACTCTAGCTCGAGGATGTGTGTGAAGTTGGCGCAAAAATCATCGGAAAAAAACGCAATGGTAACACTAAAATAATTTTTTTTTCATAGTTAAGTGTCAGTCAAAAAAGTATTTCATCGTACAATTTAACATGGCAGCCGAAAAAAAAAATTATTTTTTTCAAAAACTATTTATGATAATGTCGGCCCCCAAAAAAAAATGCTACCACGATAGAAAAATTTATCATGACAGACTATTAACCCAAAAATAAAACTTTCTAAATTTTCACAATTCAACAGTCTGTTTATTCAAGTCCTGTATTGTTAGCACAAATCTCAAGATGATTTTCTTTTAAACGTATTATTTGCCACTCAGGATTTTTTCAGAATTTTTTCGTTGGACGGATAGCATGGTCAAATATGAACGCAAAGCCTCCTGAGTCGTATTTATTTAATTCAACAGAATATTTTCTCAAGTCCTATATTGTTAGAACAAATGTGGCCACAAAACCTGGTGAATCGTATTTAGTTTTATTTTCGTAATTCTACTGTGTATTATTTCCTAATATTGTCATGAGATGGCATAGTCAAATATGGCCGCACAGCTTGGGAGTTGTATTTAATTTGTTTTGTGCAATTCAACTGAGTATTTTCCGAAGTTCTACATTGTTGGCACTAATCTCGCGATGATTTTCTATTACGACTTATCAAGGGCCATTAATTACTCTGAAATTATTTCAGGATTTTGTCATGCGAATGTCATGGTTAAATATGGTATGGCTGCAAAGCTTATGAATCGTATTTAATCTAATTTTCGTAGTTCAACTGACCATTTTTTCTAGTCATGTATTGTTGATTTTCTGTTAGACCATCGATTGCAAGTATCCTGAAATTATTTCAGAATTTTGTCATTGGGGCGGCACGGTCAAATATGACCCCAAATCTCATGATGATTTTCTGTTAGACGTATCAATTGCCAGTACTCTGATTTTTTTTTTAGAATATCATCTTTTAGATCACATGGTCAAATGCGAAAATCTTTGAAAAGGAAATGCGAAAAATTAAATGAAAAACTTATAATATTTGCAATATTTGACAAAATTCAGAAAAAATTCCAAAGTACTCGCAATTGATAGGTATAATAGAAAATAATCGGGAGATTGGTGCCAACAAAATAAGACATGCGACAATTCTCAGTTGAATTGCGGAAATCATATTAAATATAATTAACGAGCTTGTACGACCATATTTGACCATGCAATCTCCAAGAAAATATTCTGATTTAAATATTCTAAAAAAAATTTCAGGATACTGGCAAACTGATAGGTCTAACAGAATATCATTATGAGATTTTTGCTATCTATTTAATTTAATTTAATTTAATTTATTTAATTTAATTTAATTTAATTTAATTTAATTTAATTTAATTTATTTAATCTTATAAATTTGTATACGCGTGTCCACTCTATTTTGAGCCTAGGCTCATTACAATAGAGCGGTCAAAATAAATACGATCCACGAGCTTTGCGACCAGAATTAACCATGCCATCCCTACGACAAAATCCTGAAATAATTCCAGAGTAATGGCAATTGACAGAAAGTAGAGCAATGGAATTCTAGCAGAAAATCATCATGAGATTGGTGCCAACGATATAGGGCTTGTGAAATTACTCAGGTCAACTGTGAAAATTTAAAAAGGTCTCCTTAAACAGGTATGTTTACTCTCCCAAGACAGTTTTATTTTTGGGCTGAGAGTCTATCGTGAAGTATCCTCTCATATGGGTTTGATAATCTACCCCTCACTAATCTTTCTCTCTGAGATATGGATTTATGAATCTAAATTTTTATAAGATACCTAATTTTAATATTTTTGGGTATTGCAGGTGGTGTTTGTTTTCTTTATGGTAATAATAGCCTAAACTGTTCAGCAGATATTATAAAGTTATCGTTAACTGCTGTCGTTAAATTTTCTGCTTTTATAAAAAAAAAAAATAAAAATAAGAATGTTATTGTTTTGGGAGATTTAAACATCAACATGCTACATTTTCCTTCTTCGAGCGATTAATACTCCCACTAGGATTACAAGCTATTCTTCGACTTGTATTAACTACTGTTTTGTTCATGTATTATCTGGGTTGCAGCATTACAATTTGCGGATATCGGAAAATCATTTAATTAGTTTAGTTTTGGAAATAAATTGTAATGCCTTGAACAACACCATTGTTGTCTCTAATAAATTTGATAATTTTGAGTTTTATAAACAAATTCCATCCTCTGATTTCTCAAGTTAATGTTCTTAGTAATTGTCACAAGCTACTCTTACATTAACTTTATTTGCAGGGTTTAAATTTGTGCCACTTAAGTGGTTTGAATCTTACCTTTGCAACATATTTTTTCAAAACTGAAACCCTGGATTTAACGTCGTTTGATAAAGAAAACTAGTAATAATGGTAAGGAGCATTCTGGTAATATAAAACTTCATGGATATTATTTTAAATTCTGCCGCAAAGTTGATGCCATGAAAACTTCTGATAAATTTGCATTGTGCAGTAATATATTTCAACAGTGTGCTAACGATATTAAGAAGACCTTGTCTCTTGTAAATCAAATGTTAGGTGATAGTTTTGGTGATTTTATTGATAAAATTTCGTCGTTTGATTCTGAAGTTCGTACGGATTTTGCAAAAAATGTGTCTGATTTGATAATGGCTGAAAATCGTAATAAAGTTTTTTATTACTACTGGTGGTGTCACTAGAATTGTTGGTAAAGCTATGTACACTATTGGTATGAGTCCTTACTTGTTAAAAGCAAGTACCCATATTTGGTCTCAAATTTTGATACATCTTAATAATCAATGCTTCTTGAACGGTAGTATATTATGATCTTTAAAAACCGCAGTTGTAATTCCATCGTTTAAAAGCTGCTGAAGGACAATCTCGACCTTTTTCCTTGCAACCCTATGAAAATTATGATGAAAGCGTTAAAGTCACAAACTGAGGGGTTCCTTCCTTAGTTCAATATTTTTTAGATTAGCTGGTAATCCGTTTTTGGCTTGTGTTGTAAAGGTGGTTTGTCAAGTGCAAAATTGTAATTTAGTAAATTGTTGTAGCCTCTACGTATTATATCAGTCTTATATTTGCTGCATTCACTTTGTCCAAGCCTGTGTTGCTTTGCTACGAATTACTTTGTTGGGATGTGATTTACATGAACAGTCGGATTTTGTTTTTTAGAGTTGTCGTGATCATACTAGGCCACATTTTGGGGTTTCTAAAATATTACCATCGGCCTTTATATATTTAAAGTTTAATTATTGTTTTTTTTTGAAACTGGGAACCGACTAATGAGGTTGAGTTCTACTCACAACATTCGATATTGGGTTTTTGTTTACGAAATAAGTTATATAATTATCATATATTAGCAAATTTGTCTAATACTTACTAATTTTGTATTTTATTAAATTGAAGATAAATTGGCCCACGCCAGATTAACCTATCTTCATAACCTTTTTATTATTATTATTTTTTTGAATTGTTAATAATATTAAATATTTTAATTTTTGTACATAAATATTTTATATTGGTTTTGAGAAATAAATAAATTATGTTGTTTTATGCTTTAACGCGCTACACAGACAACATCTACAATTGTACCTGAACTAACTTATTTGCATTTCGTTCGGATCCGGTAAGTTGAATGTTTCATAAAACATTGATTTGATAAAATGCCAAATGTAGAGTTGCATAATGATTGTTGCATGTATTATTCGGGTTTGGGTAAGCTAATATTTGGCGCAACAAATTTATGCTAATTCGAATTATGATGCAAAAAGTAAAGATATTTGGAAAACCTTAATAAGGAAAGATGCTAAACCTAAATCTACACGAATGTAACTGCTAAATCGCTTACCACTAGATTGGTTGCAGGAATAAAAGTTATTGCGTTTATCTCTTATGTTGCCAAGTTAGAGTGGTTGTGTTAGTTGTAAAATCTTTAATTTACATCTTTTTTTTCTTTGGTTAATTGATAAAGAGAAGAATTCTGTTTAACTATATTTATAGCGCTTAAGAGAACTCAATGCATCAAGAAAGATACAATTATCATAAAGAAATCAGGTAATAAGAAAATTCTATAGGTTAAAACGTCGCTGAAACTAATGTTTGCTTTTGGAAAGCTGATGTTTTTGAAAGCCCTACATGAAGGGGCACAATCATTTTTGTGCTGAAGAAACTTCCCAATTTGTTCACCTTCCACAAATGTTATGCGGCACCTAACACAGTTTCAAAGACTAAAACAAAGCACTATTGCTTAATTTTCACCCTGTCACCAGACACTTTATTTAAAACTTTATAATTTGATTTAGTTTATTTGGTTTCAATAATTTTTTTGTCACTGAGATACATTGAATAATAAAAATATTTTATTTACATAATAACATTTACAAATAACAACGGCAAAATTTGTATATAACATCAATATTCAAGTATATAAGAGAGTAAAAATAACAATAACTTGAATTTTGCGTTATATACATTCTCGCCCCCTTGAAACGTCACAATCGTTTCAATATTGTTCTTAGGAAGACGGCAGATTTTAGAAATACCACGTTTTAATATTCCTCGATCAGTTTTTTTTACATTGGCGACACGAACTAGCCCATCATCTCCATGGTAAATCTCAATTACTCGACCCAGCTTCCATTTAAGAGGCGGCAGATTTTCTTCAATTAGGACCACCAAGTCCCCGATTGCCAGGTTTGATGATGATTTGGTCCATTTATGACGTTGCTGAAGAGCTCGCAGGTACTCGGTTGACCAGCGATTCCAAAACGTACGATGGTAAAAACCAACTTGCTTCCAGGTTTCGTACGGCGTTCGGTCAATTAGACCAGGTATTGGTAGCGAATTAAGCGGTCGTCCAATCAGGAAATGTCCAGGAGTTAGACAATCGATGTCATCGACACTACTTGAAATTGGTCCAAGTGGCCGTGATTTTAAAACTGCCTCTACTTGTTTTATCAGCGTCAATAGTTGTTCATAAGTGAGCTTAGCTGAGCCCATCGTACGGCGAAGGTGAAATTTAGCTAGTTTTACACCTGATTCATGAAGCCCACCAAAGTTTTGGGAAGCCGGTGGAGTGAACTTCCATTGTATGCGATCATCTTCACACATCGGCTGCAGTTGGTTCTTCAAGTATTGTGAAGAAAGAAGTGGAAAGAGTTCACACAATTCAGAATTTGCTCCGATAAAATTAGTACCATTATCGGAAAATACCTGTTAGCAAAGGCTTCGGGTGCTCACAAAACGCTTGAAACATCCCACAAACGCTTTTGTACTAATATCAGAGGCCAATTCGAGGTGTATTGCCTTCGTGACGAAAGAGATAAAGAGGCAAATGTATGTCTGGTGGGGTGGCTTACCGCGGATGCGATAGTGTACGTAAAATGGTCCGGCGAAGTCCACCCCAACTGAATAGAAAGGTGGTGAGGCGACCACCCGTTCTGGTGGTATATTGCCTATTTGTTGCGTCATAAGAATTGGCCGAAAACGAAAGCACTCTCTGCATTCTCGAAACACATTTTTGCAGACAATCATTCCATACGTTTGGAGCAGCGTGTAACAGCTTCCTATGATAAAGATTGATCAAGGTTAATACAAATTCGTGAGAGTTATGTAATAGGATGGGATGTTTCGAAGTATAGGGTAAGGTGGTCTGATGAAGGCGACCACCAACTCAAATAATATGGTCCTTGTCCAGGAATAGTGACAGCGAGTGGAGTTCCGGATGTTTCACCGCGAAATGTGTCTTTTCCAATCCCATGTACTCGACAGGGAATGATTCCTTTTGAATTATTCTAATTATTATACTGTCTGCCCGGTCTAATTCCTGTAACTTCAGCGGTCCGCTAAATTTGTAATTAGGCGTTGGTTTAAACCTAAAGAGGTAGGCCTCAATTCGTTTTAGTCTCCGGAAGTTGTTGTAATATTCGATTTCAGTGAGAATGTTAGGTGCTTCGTTTGGCACTACGTTGGTACTTGTAATTTTTCGTGCCTCACACAATTATTCCTGCTCTAGAAATTGCTCACGAAGCGTTGGCCAAAAAGATTTTTCCTGGCGTTAGAATGCAGGGCCCTGAATCCAGAGATCTGATTCAATAAACTTATCAGGCATCATTCCTCGTGATAGTAGATCAGCTGGATTCCAACCGGTCGGTACGTGTATCCAACTTTCCGATGATGACAGTTCTTGTATTGTAGACACTCGATTTGATACCAAGGTTTTCCATCTGGAAGGGCAAGACTTTATCCAATGGAGTGTTATTGTTGAATCTGACCAATAGAATACTTTGTCAACATTAAAATTCAAGTTCTCGCGAATTTTGTGAATTAGTTTAGCGAGCAATAGGGCTGCACAAAGTTCTAAGCGTGGTGTTATTATCTTCTGTAGCGGTGCAACTCGAGGTTTTGAGCATAGCAGCTTAACGGAGACATGACCATACGCACGTTCGCTAGCATCGGCAAATCCGTGTATTTGGGTGGATTATTCGTGGAAAACAAATGGCGATGCATTGCAAATTTATTTAGGTCGATGAGACTATGTCGGTACATTTCCCAGTATGTGTGTAAATGTTGTGGAAGCGATTGGTCCCAATCCAGCCTCAACACCACAACCGGTTCCAAAAACCCAAGCGGGTCATATATTCTGGTAATTTGAGAAAAAATGGCTCGCTTCGATACGATGGAATCATGGTTAAAGTTGACAAGAAAAAATTTAAATTCATCTGATGTTGGATGCCAAAAAATGCCAAGGATTTTGACTAACTCGTTTTCATCAATTCTCAGATATTTTTTGGTGTGGTCTTCTGGGATATCTTGTATAATTTCATTAGTATTAGCACACCACTTTCTTAAATCCATTCCCGCAGTTCGAAGTATATTTGAAATTTGATGTTTAGTTGTATTGAGCTGCAATTGAATTTGTACCAGTCAATAAATCGTCGACGTAGAAATCCTTTTCAATAATATCGGCAGCTCTGATGTCGGATCCGAAGAAAATGGCAGTTTCACTACAAATCTTCCTTCTTTGTTGCGCTTGGTAAATTGTTCAAAATGTTTCTCACATTCAGCTTCCTCGAGAGACATCTGTTTAACGGAATGAGGTGGATTTTCAGCAGTCCAGAATTTCTCAATTTGATCGTTCAATGTGGCAGAATCTTTGATAGTCACGTGACAAGCATAATCAGACCCTGAATTAGAAGACATTTTTCCAGAAACTATCCATCCCAATACGGTATTTTGTAACATTGTCAGATGATCAGCCAACTTAATTTGTTCCACAGAGAGCAATTCTTGATAAATTTCTGCACCCAACAATAAATCGACGTTTTGAAACTCAAAAAATTCCAGATCTGCTAGTGAAATGTTTGCTGGAATTGTCCACGACTTGATGTTATCAATTGGAATGGTTGGTTGATAGGTGGTGATTTTTGGATTGCAAAACGATTGTTGAGCTGCTCGAAGCTCTATGATGGGGAATCTTCACAACAAACGCTAAAGACTTGGTGATAAGATTTAGATGTGAACCGGAGTGTAACAGTGCTCTCCCAATAACAGGATGTCCCATATGGTCAAGGACTTTGACCAATGCTGTTCCTTAATAGACAAACGAGAATACTGTCTTGGATTTGGGTTTGGCAGAAACAAGCGATGATGGTACGGCGAGAGTATTAGAATGGATGTTGGGTTTGGCGTTCGCGACATCGGATGCGGCTTCTCTTATGTTTGACGATGAAGATGGTGCAGTCGTGGAATTGTGTAAAAGCGAATGATGATACGAGTCGCAGTGTCGGCAGCGGAACTTCACTGAATACGCAGAAGCAATGTGATCAGGGTGAAGGCAGTTGTAACACAATTTCGATTCTGTTACGAACTTGTGACATTTATCAAACGGCAATTTTAAAAATTTGTGGCAACGAACTATCGAGTGACCGTTTGCATAGCTCGTAATTTTCATCGGTATGTTCCACCGCAGCTACAGCACTAGCAGCGACACCTTCAAGTGACAATTTTAAATATTGAAATTTGGTTTGGTCATTCAGGGATGGGTAGTCGTGTATCAGGCTATTAAATGTCCCATAGAAACATAGGATTTATTTGGTTACCATGCTGGTCGTCACAGATGAGTGATTTGCGTCGAGCTTCCTTTAATTCATCTATCTTTTCCTCTAGTTCGGATACAACACTAATGTACGACTCTTCGATTTCAGTGCGAACACGTTCTGTTAACAGCTCAGTGTCCATGAGCTCATACGGTGGCAGCATGCGTTGGTAATCGAGCCAACTATCACCCAGCTCCGTTATTCGGTGCTGCACATGTCTCGCCTTTGCAATCGGAAGATCGTTTTCAATGTACTTCTCGAAACGCTCCAATTTCTCACGGAAATTATCGATAAATTGTTTGGAGCGACGAGGATCCAAAGCAGGGAGCATTTTAAATTTAATAAAAACTGTACTCACGGTTTTATCCGGACTACAACGACAACTGTTTTTTCCCGTTTGCTCGTGCCGCTACTACTTTACCGCTATTACGCAAAAACCACAGTAATACTGTAAGCCGCTAGTCCAATGTGGATGAGATGAGTTTTACTGTTAATGGCGTTGGTCAGTATCCCACTTCTGGCACCAAAAGGAGGGGCACAAGCGTTTTTGTGCTGAAGAAGCTTCCCAATTTGTTCACCTTCCACAAATATTATGCGGCCCATACAGTTCCAAAAACTAAAACAAAGCACTATTGCTTAATTTTCACCCTGTCACCAGACACTTTATTTAAAACTTTATAATTTTATTTAGTTTAATTGGTTTCAATAATGTTTTTGTCACTGAGGTACATCGAATAAAAAAAAATATTTTATTTACATAACAACGGCAAAATTTGTACATAACAGAGTATATAAGAGAGTAAAAATAAGTAAAATGTAAATGAACGAGTTATGTATGTATATACTATTGCAAGAGCTGTGCAATACATAGCGAATCTAATACATAATAATACAGTACATGAAGAAATTCTTAAATTCGAATAATAATTTTATGATGCGTCGATTGATGCGTCAACACTACCCCTTAAAATTGTTTTTGTCAATGTCAAAACGGAAGCGACGATGTAAAGTGCTTCACATGCAGTAGTTGAATTGAAATATTGTAGATTCGTTTACTAATTATGATTTGAAAAGTTGTTTTGTTATATTAAAATAAAATCTCACCTTTACCCTACCGATTGTACCTACAAACAAAAAAAAAAAATATTTCTTTTGTACGGTACTGTTACAATATCAAATTATATTATACAATCTGTAATAATTTCATTAAATTAAAAATAAAAACATGAAAATGATTAATTAAATGATATAAACTTTAACCTGCTTTTACCTGTTAAATTACATTACGTTTATACAACTTTGTGAAAATAATACTGGTATTTTCTTTTTCTCGCCCTCGATATTTAACTTTTATTCTATTTCTACATTAATTTATTTTATTTTCTATTCACTAAAGTAGAAAATGTATCTTAGAAAAGTTAAAATAACAAAAATAAATAAATAAAAAAGGAAATTTAACTTATCCTTTCTACTAGCTATATAAAATTATTATTATTTTATAATATTACTTGTTCAAGAATTTAATTTTGATGTAGACGTACGATCTAGGAATTTTACTTTATGTTTTATAACAAGCGAATGAGCAGCACCAGAAAACGAAACTTAACCCAAAGAATTTAAATGAAAACTTTTTTTTTTTTTCTGTTCAAGTATTGTGTTGGAAAATATTTCATTATAAATTTTAAGTTGCTTGCTTATTACTTTCATTCCTTTTTCCTTTTTTCTGTATACACATATTTACGTGGTTTAATTACCCTTCATTTCGACCAAAATTTTTTTAGAAACATTATTATTTCATAATTTTAATTTACTCAAAATGAATACAAATAAAAAATACACAAGGAAACGAAAAGTATAGCATAAATAAGAAACTTTTTAATTTAATAATGATTATCTTTTGAATTAAACGAAAAAAAATAAAAATAAAAAAAAATGTAAGTTGTTGTATTTATTTTTGTTGTAAATCATGTCGAGTGGAATGTAAACATGATTTTGATAGTCTAATGCTAATCCGCTTGGTTCAAGCATCTTGTAATTTCTATTATTAGAATTAATTCTACAGATTTTGAAATTTATTTGGTTTCTTGGAAGCTTTCGAATATTATTTATTACTAAGAAGGATTCAAATCAACAAAAGATTTTATGGCCTGTCTGTATTAACTTTTTGATTGTATTCTAATTTTAGAAATTTCATGCAGTTATAAAATAGCTCTTTTTGGATTATGTAAACTTTTGAAATATGTATTTCTATTTAATGTTTTTAGAAAATTTTAAAATTTCAATCACATTAGTCTAGTAGCTCAAACGATCAGATATTGAGCTCCATAGCAAGAAGATCTATCCATCAGTAAGTTGTGCTGTTCTCTTTTTTTTTTCGATCCCATTTGATTGTTCACCTATTAATGGTTTTACTTTAATAGTGTCTGTTAATTTTAACGTCCGCAGTCATTTAAAGCTTACCAAAATTATTAGTAACTTTAAAAAAAAATCTAGGTTTAGGCCTTTAAATATCTATATTTCAGTATGGTGCACCAAAATGTATGTAATAGCAGCTAATCAGCTGTTCAGTAAAATATGAATTTCGATATACTTACGGCGATTTACGTAAGGGCGGTGCACGATGAACGCTCGATGGAGATGGACGTGTTTTAGTCTGTCTCCGTAAGTGAAATTTGTTTTAAATTTAAATTAAAGTAGTGTTACTACATATATGTTATGTTGTATTATATAGTGTAATAGTGTAGTATAATAGTATAAAAGTGGATGTACATATATATGTATATAAATAGTTTTGATTGTGAGCGGTGTTTTGTTTTTGTGACAGTAAAAATATAAGTCAGTTTAGCGTAAAATTAATTTTTATGTTTATTTGGAGGATTATTTTGTGTTTAAGAACAATGAAAACGTGAACAAACGTGTTAAAAAAACAAAATTAACGGTACTCTCGGTTATCGTTATACAGGTATTTTATCATTACACGTATTGGAATACATACATGTGTGTGATGATGAATTGTGTAAAATTTTTAATCATTAAATCAAAATCAACACTAATGTTCTAGGAATACAACGGGGAATTATTATTGTATCAATTGTATTCACCAATTTAATATTCACCCCTATTGTGATTGTCCAGTCGATCGACAATCGACACGACTCTGTGTTGCCTTTTCCTTTTTCGTATTGTTTTTATCAAATGAAAAAACGAAAACGCACTACAGACAGCGATTGTCGATCGACTCTTGAATCGTACACGGTGCTCTGGAGTCGGTTTAAAAAAAAGTGCGGTGTCTCCGAAATTCTTTCGCCCAACGTTTGTACACCTAAAAAGGAGTACTTTCAGCCGCTACAGAAAAAATCGGCTCGGCGCTTTTTTTTTCTAGGACGAAAATACGAAAAATAATATGCCTGGAGAAGATAACGCTCTTTCATGTGTGATGATGATTCTGGATATATATACAGGGTGTCATATACATTCGCATTGGTTCATACACAGTATAATGATAGATATAGGGTGTTCAAGAAGTGTACGGCAAGTGTTGTCACTCATAAAAGCATTATTTATTATTATTATTAAAAGCATAAAAACACAACAGAAAAAATGAAAATTTAGAGAGGTTTGTAAGAACCGTTTACGGCCCCCTCGAGGGTCTTGTCTAGACAAGAAAGAAACAAAAAACAATAGCACACATATCATAAGTGAAAACTATTATATTCGCATACAGCTCGCAGTAATTTGAATGAATAGTCAGGATAATTTTTTAGTACTTTGTGACGATTCCAAGTCTTACTAAAATCTGCAGGGGTCGATTCGACAGCTTGTTCGCTATAAAACTATAGTCCTCTTTTGGTTTCGGAACAAAAATCTACTACATGGTATAGTATGCCATGAATTTTTGGTGGCACAGGTATCTCGAGTGCTTGATAACTAACCTTGAAATCTTCAATATTTCTTTCGAAATTGGTGTCTAGTTTCAATGAGAAGCAAGAATCGACAACTTTCTTCAATTTTCTAAATGTCTCCACATACTTGACACAGCCAAGGCATTTCATGGCATCTAAAATATCCACCTTATCGAGCAAGACCTTACACGCATTTACTTCAAATGTTGGACTACCATAGGTACACTGCCGGTCCACGTGGCACCCCCGGGCCCATTTTAGGCTGACTTCTTCGTTCTCCAACATCATATGGTGGAAGAGGGTATTTACTGCTCCCAACAGTAAATGCATTTCTGGAGGTGGGATTATGTCGATGATCCGCTTATTTTCTTCTGCATTGAAGAAAGGTGGATGTATGCAATTATCAAATAACTTGGCTGACTTTCTAAGTCCTCCTTCTGAACGCCACTTTTCGCATTTGGCGCGACAATCATTGATCGTTTTGTAATTGCCCGAGTTGATCAAGTTTTTTTGGGGAGCTTCTTACCATGTGCAAGGATGTGCACTTGAGTTACTCATAAGACCCGAAATAATATTGGCCAGCTTTAAATCCGTTGCAACTGTTCCAAGAAAGGAATTTATATCTAATGCTGACCATATAAGCGAGACATTATGGTAATTTTCCTGATAGTTAGGGGCTAAACAAAGAATAAATAATCGTTTCACCCCAGATTCGAGGAATTTTTCAGCATATCTTGTACTTGGAAGCTTTCCTTAAGGTGCCATGGGCGGTTGATCGTTCGATGACTGGATGGAAAGAGAAAATTTTAGAAAACCACCCCCACCGTCAATTCCGAATTTGAGTTGTACATTTGAAACTTGTCGTTGCTCTATTACATCTTGGATGAAACTTCGCAGATTCTTGCAAATGACGACAAACTCTGGAGAATTGACAGATTTTTCACCTTTAGTTGTGACAAATGCAGATACTCGTGGCTCAAAATACTCGTCAAACCGATGATTACTTTCTGATATTTTTTTTTGATAATTGGGTTCTATTATTCCTGGTGTGTTGGTTTCTACACGGATGAAAGCAGCAATTCTCAACAATTTTCTGGTACTTAAATCCATATAAGTTTGCATTTGCCGCAGCGAATTTGCCAAAATTGATGGTACCTGCGAATTCCTTGTTCCTCCAACAATATTCACGGTCAATGGTTTTTCGTAATGCTGCGAGAGGGATATTAACCCTTCGTCACGCGATTGTGAGCCTTCTCCTCCACACGAATTTGTAGCTATCTTATCTTTCAATAATAAGCGAGTTGATATATGCTATTTTTGTTTCGAATTGAGCCCTAATTTTTGCATGTTATTTAACAAGTTCGTGCCTTTGCACACGTGATTAATTCCTCTGGCCAATAATCCTAAACATTTACCACAACGTTTGATAACTGCTTTTTTTTTAATTTCAGGAACCTTAGAGGCCTTTCCTCATTTTGTCTTTTTTCTCTGCTGGTGATTTTTATTTACGGCCACTGGTGTCAGATTTCGCGAGAAATTTGGTACCACAGGGCCGGTAACTACCACACAAAGATAACATTCGCACTGATCTCCTTTCCTAACCGATTTCGTGCTGTACTTCACAGACAGAAATTTTCCAATTTCTGAGAATTCACATCTTTTATCTACTTTCAATGACTTGCCTAGGCGTAGATTACAAGCTGGGCACAGTTCAACTGGCACTCTTGTATCACATTCATCAAAACCAGAGATTACTTCCATCAAGTTTGATTTCACCTTTCCTTGAATAATCACCATTTTTTTTCCACAACACAGACATATTTTGAAACGGGTTTCTTCGTGATTTCCACGCTTTTTATAATCCGGATAAAACATATCGAAAATAGAAAAATCGGCAATTTCAGATTACTGTTTACTCGTCAGTGCCTACTGGAATACTAAATGTAAAACATTGGAATACTAAATGTAAACATTGAATCTTGGCTCTCTTTCTCTCATTCAAAACCAAAACATGTCAATTTTCTTTATAATTATATCGAGGCGGTGTAGAACGGGTCTTACGAACGTCTCTAAATCTTTATTATTTTTGTTGTGTTTTTACGCTTTTAGGAATCACATCCATTGCCAAACCCTTCTCGGAAACCCTATATCTATCATTATATATGTGTATGAACCAATGCGAATGTATATGACACCCTGTATATATATCCAGAATCATCATCACACATGAAAGAGCGTTATCTTCTCCAGGCATATTATTTTTCGTATCTTCGTCCTAGAAAAAAAAGCGCCGAGCCGATTTTCTTCTGTAGCGGCTGAAAATACTCCTTTTTAGGTGTCCAAACGTTGGGCGAAAGAATTTCGGAGACACCGCACTTTTTTTTTAAACCGACTCCAGAGCACCGTGAATAGGAGTGATTATCCATATAAAGAGATGATATGCCCTCATGCTTTTTACTGATGCTACAGCAGTATCGGTTTCTTCCGTTCATTAAGCTGTTGGTTGATTTTTATTTTATTTTTTCACTATTCGAGTGACTTCAGGAAAAAAATTATCCTGCTACAGTTAATATTCCTTGAACTTTCACGTTTTTTTTTTCGTGACACTAAGAACAGTTTGTGGTGGGTGATTTTGGCAAGAGTTCTATAACTAGTCTTATACTTCGCATTTCCTGTTCATATGATTATTATCACGTACGTGAAGTTTGTCCTAAGTTGCCTTAAGTTGTCCTAAGTTGTCCTAAGTATGTCCTAAGTTTTTTTAAATGTGTTGGTGTGAAAGTTTCGTTATTACGAATTTATTTAATTCATATTGAAATAATAAAAATTATGCTTAAGATTATTTACTCTAACAAATTAAATTTACATTTTTTCTATGTCGCGAAATATTCTGATGGTGAATGTATAAGATCAGATCATTTTCCAAAAACTGAGAAACTGGCAGAAAACCGGTGTTTAATCGTGTTTGTTTGTGAATTTTCTTGAGAAAATCCTAGGAAGTAGCCACCAAAATGTGCACAATTCTAAGTTGTCATAAGATCTTATCTATTCGAAAAATATTTTACTTTTGAAAAAAGTAGGGGATTAGGGTATTTAGGACAACCATGTTTGGCATAATCTCTTATGATATATCGAATATATGTATAAATGATTTTCCGAATTTTCTTGAGAAAATCCTAGGAAGCGGCCACCAAAATGCCCTAAATTTTAAGTTGTCGTAAGGTCTTATCTATTTGAAAAATATTTCACTTTTAAAAAAGTAGGGGATTAGGGTATTTAGGACAACCATGTTTGACATAACCTCTTATGATATATCGAATATATATATAAATGATTTTCCGAATTTTCTTGAGAAAATCCTAGGAAGCGGCCACCAAAATGCCCTATATTTTAAGCTGTCGTAAGGTCTTATCTATTTGAAAAATATTTCACTTTTGAAAAAAGTAGGGGATTAGGGTATTTAGGAAAACCATGTTTGACATAACCTCTTATGATATATCGAATATATGTATAAATGATTTTCCGAATTTTCTTGAGAAAATCCTAGGAAGCGGCCACCAAAATGCCCTATATTTTAAGCTGTCGTAAGGTCTTATCTATTTGAAAAATATTTCACTTTTGAAAAAAGTAGGGGATTAGGGTATATAGGACAACCATGTTTGACATAACCTCTTATGATATATCGAATATATGTATAAATGATTTTCCGAATTTTCTTGAGAAAATCCTAGGAAGCGGCCACCAAAATGCCCTATATTTTAAGCTGTCGTAAGGTCTTATCTATTTGAAAAATATTTCACTTTTGAAAAAAGTAGGGGATTAGGGTATTTAGGACAACCATGTTTGGCATAATCTCTTATGATATATCGAATATATGTATAAATGATTTTCCGAATTTTCTTGAGAAAATCCTAGGAAGCGGCCATCAAAATGCCCTATATTTTAAGTTGTCGTAAGGTCTTATCTATTTGAAAAATATTTCACTTTTGAAAAAAGTAGGGGATTAGGGTATTTAGGACAACCATGTTTGACATAACCTCTTATGATATATCGAATAGATGTATAAATGATATTCCGAATTTTCTTGAGAAAATCCTAGGAAGCGGCCACCAAAATGCCCTATATTTTAAGTTGTCGTAAGGTCTTATCTATTCGAAAAATATTTCACTTTTGAAAAAAGTAGGGGATTAGGGTATTTAGGAAAACCATGTTTGATATAAACTCTTATGATATATCGAATATATGTATAAATGATTTTCCGAATTTTCTTGAGAAAATCCTAGGAAGCGGCCACCAAAATGCCCTAAATTTTAAGTTGTCGTATGGTCTTATCTATTCTAAAAATATTTCACTTTTGAAAAAAGTAGGGGATTAGGGTATTTAGGACAACCATGTTTGACATAACCTCTTATGATATATCGAATATATGTATAAATGATATTGCGAATTTTCTTGAGAAAATCCTAGGAAGCGGCCACCAAAATGCCCTATATTTTAAGTTGTCGCAAGGTCTTATCTATTCGAAAAATATTTCACTTTTGAAAAAAGTAGGGGATTAGGGTATTTAGGAAAACCATGTTTGATATAAACTCTTATGATATATTGAATATATGTATAAATGATATTCCGAATTTTCTTGAGAAAATCCTAGGAAGCGGCCACCAAAATGCCCTATATTTTAAGCTGTCGTAAGTTCTTATCTATTCGAAAAATATTTCACTTTTGAAAAAAGTAGGGGATTAGGGTATATAGGACAACCATGTTTGACATAATCTCTTATGATATATCGAATATACGTATAACTGATTTTCCGAATTTTCTTGAGAAAATCCTAGGAAGCGGCCATCAAAATGCCCTATATTTTAAGCTGTCGTAAGGTCTTATCTATTTGAAAAATATTTCAGTTTTGAAAAAAGTAGGGGATTAGGGTATTTAGGAAAACCATGTTTGATATAAACTCTTATGATATATTGAATATATGTATAAATGATTTTCCGAATTTTCTTGAGAAAATCCTAGGAAGCGGCCACCAAAATGCCCTATATTTTAAGCTGTCGTAAGGTCTTATCTATTCGAAAAATATTTCACTTTTGAAAAAAGTAGGGGATTAGGGTATTTAGGAAAACCATGTTTGACATACTAACCTCTTATGATATATCGAATAAATGTATAAATGATTTTCCGAATTTTCTTGAGAAAATCCTAGGAAGCGGCCACCAAAATGCCCTAAATTTTAAGTTGTCGTAAGGTCTTATCTATTTGAAAAATATTTCACTTTTGAAAAAAGTAGGGGATTAGGGTATATAGGACAACCATGTTTGACATAACCTCTTATGATATATCGAATATATGTATAAATGATTTTCCGAATTTTCTTGAGAAAATCCTAGGAAGCGGCCACCAAAATGCCCTATATTTTAAGCTGTCGTAAGGTCTTATCTATTTGAAAAATATTTCACTTTTGAAAAAAGTAGAGGATTAGGGTATTTAGGACAACCATGTTTGGCATAATCTCTTATGATATATCGAATATATGTATAAATGATTTTCCGAATTTTCTTGAGAAAATCCTAGGAAGCGGCCATCAAAATGCCCTAAATTTTAAGTTGTCGTAAGGTCTTATCTATTTGAAAAATATTTCACTTTTGAAAAAAGTAGGGGATTAGGGTATTTAGGACAACCATGTTTGACATAACCTCTTATGATATATCGAATATATGTATAAATGATATTCCGAATTTTCTTGAGAAAATCCTAGGAAGCGGCCACCAAAATGCCCTATATTTTAAGTTGTCGTAAGGTCTTATCTATTCGAAAAATATTTCACTTTTGAAAAAAGTAGGGGATTAGGGTATTTAGGAAAACCATGTTTGATATAAACTCTTATGATATATCGAATATATGTATAAATGATTTTCCGAATTTTCTTGAGAAAATCCTAGGAAGCGGCCACCAAAATGCCCTATATTTTAAGTTGTCGTATGGTCTTATCTATTCTAAAAATATTTCACTTTTGAAAAAAGTAGGGGATTAGGGTATTTAGGACAACCATGTTTGACATAACCTCTTATGATATATCGAATATATGTATAAATGATATTGCGAATTTTCTTGAGAAAATCCTAGGAAGCGGCCACCAAAATGCCCTATATTTTAAGTTGTCGCAAGGTCTTATCTATTCGAAAAATATTTCACTTTTGAAAAAAGTAGGGGATTAGGGTATTTAGGAAAACCATGTTTGATATAAACTCTTATGATATATTGAATATATGTATAAATGATATTCCGAATTTTCTTGAGAAAATCCTAGGAAGCGGCCACCAAAATGCCCTATATTTTAAGCTGTCGTAAGTTCTTATCTATTCGAAAAATATTTCACTTTTGAAAAAAGTAGGGGATTAGGGTATATAGGACAACCATGTTTGACATAATCTCTTATGATATATCGAATATACGTATAACTGATTTTCCGAATTTTCTTGAGAAAATCCTAGGAAGCGGCCATCAAAATGCCCTATATTTTAAGCTGTCGTAAGGTCTTATCTATTTGAAAAATATTTCAGTTTTGAAAAAAGTAGGGGATTAGGGTATTTAGGAAAACCATGTTTGATATAAACTCTTATGATATATTGAATATATGTATAAATGATTTTCCGAATTTTCTTGAGAAAATCCTAGGAAGCGGCCACCAAAATGCCCTATATTTTAAGCTGTCGTAAGGTCTTATCTATTCGAAAAATATTTCACTTTTGAAAAAAGTAGGGGATTAGGGTATTTAGGAAAACCATGTTTGACATAACCTCTTATGATATATCGAATAAATGTATAAATGATTTTCCGAATTTTCTTGAGAAAATCCTAGGAAGCGGCCACCAAAATGCCCTAAATTTTAAGTTGTCGTAAGGTCTTATCTATTTGAAAAATATTTCACTTTTGAAAAAAGTAGGGGATTAGGGTATATAGGACAACCATGTTTGACATAACCTCTTATGATATATCGAATATATGTATAAATGATATTGCGAATTTTCTTGAGAAAATCCTAGGAAGCGGCCACCAAAATGCCCTATATTTTAAGTTGTCGCAAGGTCTTATCTATTCGAAAAATATTTCACTTTTGAAAAAAGTAGGGGATTAGGGTATTTAGGAAAACCATGTTTGATATAAACTCTTATGATATATTGAATATATGTATAAATGATATTCCGAATTTTCTTGAGAAAATCCTAGGAAGCGGCCACCAAAATGCCCTATATTTTAAGCTGTCGTAAGTTCTTATCTATTCTAAAAATATTTCACTTTTGAAAAAAGTAGGGGATTAGGGTATTTAGGACAACCATGTTTGACATAACCTCTTATGATATATCGAATATATGTATAAATGATATTGCGAATTTTCTTGAGAAAATCCTAGGAAGCGGCCACCAAAATGCCCTAAATTTTAAGTTGTCGTATGGTCTTATCTATTCTAAAAATATTTCACTTTTGAAAAAAGTAGGGGATTAGGGTATTTAGGACAACCATGTTTGACATAACCTCTTATGATATATCGAATATATGTATAAATGATATTGCGAATTTTCTTGAGAAAATCCTAGGAAGCGGCCACCAAAATGCCCTATATTTTAAGTTGTCGCAAGGTCTTATCTATTCGAAAAATATTTCACTTTTGAAAAAAGTAGGGGATTAGGGTATTTAGGAAAACCATGTTTGATATAAACTCTTATGATATATTGAATATATGTATAAATGATATTCCGAATTTTCTTGAGAAAATCCTAGGAAGCGGCCACCAAAATGCCCTATATTTTAAGCTGTCGTAAGTTCTTATCTATTCGAAAAATATTTCACTTTTGAAAAAAGTAGGGGATTAGGGTATATAGGACAACCATGTTTGACATAATCTCTTATGATATATCGAATATACGTATAACTGATTTTCCGAATTTTCTTGAGAAAATCCTAGGAAGCGGCCATCAAAATGCCCTATATTTTAAGCTGTCGTAAGGTCTTATCTATTTGAAAAATATTTCAGTTTTGAAAAAAGTAGGGGATTAGGGTATTTAGGAAAACCATGTTTGATATAAACTCTTATGATATATTGAATATATGTATAAATGATTTTCCGAATTTTCTTGAGAAAATCCTAGGAAGCGGCCACCAAAATGCCCTATATTTTAAGCTGTCGTAAGGTCTTATCTATTCGAAAAATATTTCACTTTTGAAAAAAGTAGGGGATTAGGGTATTTAGGAAAACCATGTTTGACATAACCTCTTATGATATATCGAATAAATGTATAAATGATTTTCCGAATTTTCTTGAGAAAATCCTAGGAAGCGGCCACCAAAATGCCCTAAATTTTAAGTTGTCGTAAGGTCTTATCTATTTGAAAAATATTTCACTTTTGAAAAAAGTAGGGGATTAGGGTATATAGGACAACCATGTTTGACATAACCTCTTATGATATATCGAATATATGTATAAATGATTTTCCGAATTTTCTTGAGAAAATCCTAGGAAGCGGCCACCAAAATGCCCTATATTTTAAGCTGTCGTAAGGTCTTATCTATTTGAAAAATATTTCACTTTTGAAAAAAGTAGGGGATTAGGGTATTTAGGACAACCATGTTTGGCATAATCTCTTATGATATATCGAATATATGTATAAATGATTTTCCGAATTTTCTTGAGAAAATCCTAGGAAGCGGCCATCAAAATGCCCTAAATTTTAAGTTGTCGTAAGGTCTTATCTATTTGAAAAATATTTCACTTTTGAAAAAAGTAGGGGATTAGGGTATTTAGGACAACCATGTTTGACATAACCTCTTATGATATATCGAATATATGTATAAATGATATTCCGAATTTTCTTGAGAAAATCCTAGGAAGCGGCCACCAAAATGCCCTATATTTTAAGTTGTCGTAAGGTCTTATCTATTCGAAAAATATTTCACTTTTGAAAAAAGTAGGGGATTAGGGTATTTAGGAAAACCATGTTTGATATAAACTCTTATGATATATCGAATATATGTATAAATGATTTTCCGAATTTTCTTGAGAAAATCCTAGGAAGCGGCCACCAAAATGCCCTATATTTTAAGTTGTCGTATGGTCTTATCTATTCTAAAAATATTTCACTTTTGAAAAAAGTAGGGGATTAGGGTATTTAGGACAACCATGTTTGACATAACCTCTTATGATATATCGAATATATGTATAAATGATATTGCGAATTTTCTTGAGAAAATCCTAGGAAGCGGCCACCAAAATGCCCTATATTTTAAGTTGTCGCAAGGTCTTATCTATTCGAAAAATATTTCACTTTTGAAAAAAGTAGGGGATTAGGGTATTTAGGAAAACCATGTTTGATATAAACTCTTATGATATATTGAATATATGTATAAATGATATTCCGAATTTTCTTGAGAAAATCCTAGGAAGCGGCCACCAAAATGCCCTATATTTTAAGCTGTCGTAAGTTCTTATCTATTCGAAAAATATTTCACTTTTGAAAAAAGTAGGGGATTAGGGTATATAGGACAACCATGTTTGACATAATCTCTTATGATATATCGAATATACGTATAACTGATTTTCCGAATTTTCTTGAGAAAATCCTAGGAAGCGGCCATCAAAATGCCCTATATTTTAAGCTGTCGTAAGGTCTTATCTATTTGAAAAATATTTCAGTTTTGAAAAAAGTAGGGGATTAGGGTATTTAGGAAAACCATGTTTGATATAAACTCTTATGATATATTGAATATATGTATAAATGATTTTCCGAATTTTCTTGAGAAAATCCAAGGAAGCGGCCACCAAAATGCCCTATATTTTAAGCTGTCGTAAGGTCTTATCTATTCGAAAAATATTTCACTTTTGAAAAAAGTAGGGGATTAGGGTATTTAGGAAAACCATGTTTGACATAACCTCTTATGATATATCGAATAAATGTATAAATGATTTTCCGAATTTTCTTGAGAAAATCCTAGGAAGCGGCCACCAAAATGCCCTAAATTTTAAGTTGTCGTAAGGTCTTATCTATTTGAAAAATATTTCACTTTTGAAAAAAGTAGGGGATTAGGGTATATAGGACAACCATGTTTGACATAACCTCTTATGATATATCGAATATATGTATAAATGATTTTCCGAATTTTCTTGAGAAAATCCTAGGAAGCGGCCACCAAAATGCCCTATATTTTAAGCTGTCGTAAGGTCTTATCTATTTGAAAAATATTTCACTTTTGAAAAAAGTAGGGGATTAGGGTATTTAGGACAACCATGTTTGGCATAATCTCTTATGATATATCGAATATATGTATAAATGATTTTCCGAATTTTCTTGAGAAAATCCTAGGAAGCGGCCATCAAAATGCCCTAAATTTTAAGTTGTCGTAAGGTCTTATCTATTTGAAAAATATTTCACTTTTGAAAAAAGTAGGGGATTAGGGTATTTAGGACAACCATGTTTGACATAACCTCTTATGATATATCGAATATATGTATAAATGATATTCCGAATTTTCTTGAGAAAATCCTAGGAAGCGGCCACCAAAATGCCCTATATTTTAAGTTGTCGTAAGGTCTTATCTATTCGAAAAATATTTCACTTTTGAAAAAAGTAGGGGATTAGGGTATTTAGGAAAACCATGTTTGATATAAACTCTTATGATATATCGAATATATGTATAAATGATTTTCCGAATTTTCTTGAGAAAATCCTAGGAAGCGGCCACCAAAATGCCCTATATTTTAAGTTGTCGTATGGTCTTATCTATTCTAAAAATATTTCACTTTTGAAAAAAGTAGGGGATTAGGGTATTTAGGACAACCATGTTTGACATAACCTCTTATGATATATCGAATATATGTATAAATGATATTGCGAATTTTCTTGAGAAAATCCTAGGAAGCGGCCACCAAAATGCCCTATATTTTAAGTTGTCGCAAGGTCTTATCTATTCGAAAAATATTTCACTTTTGAAAAAAGTAGGGGATTAGGGTATTTAGGAAAACCATGTTTGATATAAACTCTTATGATATATTGAATATATGTATAAATGATATTCCGAATTTTCTTGAGAAAATCCTAGGAAGCGGCCACCAAAATGCCCTATATTTTAAGCTGTCGTAAGTTCTTATCTATTCGAAAAATATTTCACTTTTGAAAAAAGTAGGGGATTAGGGTATATAGGACAACCATGTTTGACATAATCTCTTATGATATATCGAATATATGTATAAATGATTTTCCGAATTTTCTTGAGAAAATCCTAGGAAGCGGCCATCAAAATGCCCTATATTTTAAGCTGTCGTAAGGTCTTATCTATTTGAAAAATATTTCAGTTTTGAAAAAAGTAGGGGATTAGGGTATTTAGGAAAACCATGTTTGATATAAACTCTTATGATATATTGAATATATGTATAAATGATTTTCCGAATTTTCTTGAGAAAATCCTAGGAAGCGGCCACCAAAATGCCCTATATTTTAAGCTGTCGTAAGGTCTTATCTATTCGAAAAATATTTCACTTTTGAATAAACAAAGTCACATTCACAAAATAAAGAGAGCTTATATACTCTAAAAGTCTAAATATTGGTAAAATAAAATTTTGACCTAAGAGGTACAAACAACATCAAATTTGTTTCTCCATTTAAACAGCGATTATAAGTTATTGAAAAATGTACTTTGCCTAAAAGTTGTTGGCAAGTTAGTATCTAAATTGAAAATTAGTTACAGAAAAAGAAATGGGACAATGAGGTTGACTCCTAAAAAACACTTTTGCTTGGCGTGTTTGTTTTATATTAAAAAAATCTGAATTTCTTTACGCATATGCAATGAATGCTTTGCATCCATAGACAAGTCGCTACATTTTTTATGTATTTTTTTTAAACCTTTGAACATTTAAATATATTGTTGGAAATAAATAAAAAAATAAAATTTGTTAAAATCTTGAGTTGTAAAATTGTCATAATCCTTATACTTTATACTTTGTATAAGAACAGGTTTATTCGGAATTAGTTAAGATATCGATTTTTTGTTTAAATTGAAAAATGTTCGAGATTGTTAAAGATTATTGATTGAATTTGTCATTGATTGCATTGGTTACAGAATTATTTAAATATATGTGTCGTTTATTTGGAAAATGGAGCATGTTGAACCGAGCAACAGAAAATCAGCAAATGTAAAATCATACGTGGTTGTGAATTATCTGAAAGGCCGAATGTTACAAGCCAGCCTTCCGATAATAATACCATTACTCAACTGCTTGGAAATCAGAAAATTGCCAGCAATTTTAAAACATCCCCTATGTTGTTGAATTTTGGAGTAAATTAAATATATCGAATGAACTTATATTTTTAGAAGTTTCTTGCTATGTGCTAAAATTATTTACTTGATAACCTAATTGAAAACTTAATCTATGCAAAACAATTTTTATTGAAGAATAAACTTTGCTGGGAATCGTCTGATGCGTCAGGCTTATTAAGGATCCTCTTAAGGTCCTTATTGCGGATAAATTTGTGTGTACGGATGGAGAGTTTTAATTAAAAGAATGAAACCTAAAATACAGTAAAAGTGTTTTGTTTCGTTTTGTTACCGTATTGTGCAGTCTAAAGTTCCTTATTATAAAGGTTTAATAAAATAATAAGTAAAAGTTTGTTTGGTTAATTATCCTTTTACTTGAGCAAATTTAGTATGCATTTATCCATACATGATTGTAATTGTCTATGTTTAATTTGGCCGTTTAGTTATTTTGATTGAATTGAAAATAAAGACTGATTTTCAGGATGGATTGTGTTATAACTTCGATTTTTAATAACATCGTTGTTTTTTTTACAATATTTTTTAAAATCTACTGTATTTGAAAATATTAACACAATATTTTAATATATATGTACATAGATTGCACTGCAATACTTAAATAATTTGTATACTTTGTACTTATATAATTTAAGGCATCATAGTAACCTGGGATAACCTGGGTGTATTCAAATCTTGTCGTTTTCGCCTGATTTTTTGTTTTAAATTTTCTAATGTTCGATGGTACGTTTACGCATCCACACTCAAATGTTGTTAATTTGCTACTTTTCTACCATCATTTTTGTGGTGAACACATCTTGGACTGTCTGGTGAATTGCCGAAAGGGCCGACCCACTTATGCTGACATGGAACAGGTTGTTCAGGTGGCGTTCTCAAAACGAACCTACATTTAGCCATTCATCCTCGATTTGGCTACCGCGTAAGGAAGTTAGAAGCAATTTGGGGATGAATTGGGAGCGCCTCGAGCTGAACTGGTTGAACAGATAAAAACAGTCAAACAAATTAAGTCGAATCTATTTCATTTTCGGTATTTGACTTTTTAACCGGCCACTTTTTATTAGGTAGCACCGCCGCATTTTACTGTTTTAAACATTGTTTTCTCACTGTTGTCATAATTGAATTTTGTTGTACAATAAATTCCGAAAGATAAGAATTGTAAGCATATTAAGCTTAATATAATTTGTTTTAAGATTATAAAGATCATCAAGTTTATCGTTCATTAATTATTTAAATTAAACGTATAAATATTTTGAAATAAATTCCATTTAAAATAATTAATCTTAACTTTTATTATTTGTTTTATAATTTCAGGGGTTTTGGATTTATAACATTCGATGACCCGAATAGTGTAGATAAAGTATTAGCCCAAAGTACACATGAATTAGATGGCAAAAAAGTAAGTACATACATACATATACATCATTATAATTAATTAAAGGTGTTTTTGGTTTTGGTTTTGGAATTGCGGTGCAAGGAAACTTGGTCACTCGAACATTTATGATAAAAATCATATCACATCGAATTTAGTTGTCATTATTTTTTTTATTACCATTATTACTTTAATGTATTTATACGTACGTACACATATTATTACTCCTATGGTGATTTAAGGTTATGTCGTTATATTTTTACATGTTACATAATTTATTTATTTATTATAAAAAACGAAATGTTTTATATTTTGTCGGTATTTATTTAGTTGTGTTTTCGTTATTTTTATGTTGTTGTTGGTCAACTTTTTGTTGATAAAATATTGTGTGAGTGATAATAAATTTTGATAATGTCATCATTATCATGATAATATGATGATAATGTCATTTACAGTAAATGTCAAAATTCTACAACAACAAAAAAACAATAAAGGGAAAATGAAAAATGTATAAATTTTTGTTTTATGTGATTTTCTTATACAATCATGTGCATGTGTGTGTATGTGTATAGTGTATATGAGGTGATAATTTTTATTTTTGTTCTGATTTGTATTTAATATAATGCCAAGTAGTTTTTTTTTTTAAAGGTGTGAGTTATTGCCCATTTCTGGAAATGATATAAGTTTCAAAATTTATGTATTATGTACTAAATTGTATATTATATAGAGATAATGTATTAAATGGCATAGAAAATAATTGATGTAAATTATAATGTTTATTGAATTTATTTCGTTTGTTTTGTTTTAAATAATATATTGTGGTACTCGAATATAATTATAATGTATGTATGTCTATAGATTTCGTTTTGATGGGCAGGCGGTTAATTCAAGAAATAATTTATGTATATTTACCAAATTACATTGGAAATTAACTACTTGTATTGATAATTTTTAGGGGGTAAAATTATAACAATAGAGTTTGGTAAATTATGTAAAAGCTTTAATTTGTTATCTTTTTGAGTTTTTTCGTACGCAATTATTGTTTGGTAAATTGTATTAAGATAGACAGAAAATTGGGAGTGAATTTGAAACGGCCTTAGAATTCAAAATTAAGTAAACGGCTTATGTTCTACAATATTAAACTATTTTCTAAATTGAGCAATGATTTAAGATATTAACGTCGAATTTATTAATTTTCCATTAACTTTCAATTTTTTTGTGCAATTTTAAGTTTTTCTTATAAATTTATAGAAAATGTATATTTAAAAAGAAATTTTTTAAATTTTGGATAAACAAGTTGAAAATTTCTAGTTTGACATTTCAAACTAGTCAGAAAATTGTCAGAATATTAGAAATTTGGTAACAGGAGAAATTTAAAATGCTGAAAAATCTTTAAATTTAGTAGGTAACCGTGAATTTCGAAAACTTAAAATTTTAAATTAAAAATTTAAACTGAGAATTTCTGTTGATAAGATTTTGTTTTCTAATTTTCGAAATTTAATTAAGTAATTTAATAATTCGAATGATTTTAAATTGCGGCAACTAATGCTTATCGGACTTTTGTTTAGCTCTGCTTTTATCTGAGAGCTGTAGGAGACTAATGCAACGAACCGTATCCTAACTCTATTACTTTCGGTAATTATGTATTAAATGCCAATCTCGTGCTTAGATACTTTCAAGCATCATTCGCAGCTCTTCCCTTAACGGTAACTGGAAAACTTTCAATCTAAAACAACATTTTGGAAGAAAGTTCTGTACCATAACGCCTTAACTAGAGATTGCGATTTCCCGTTAGATTACCTTTCTCGAAAAATCGAGAAATGTTGTTTGCCCTGTTTTCATTCCTCGAGAGTTCGGGAGTCTCGTAATTTTTACACGAGAATCTCGAAAATTCTTGGGAAATTTTCTCAGTACTAGAAAATAATTATAAACACAAGTTAGTATTCCACTGATTTACGTAAAATAAAGGTAAATAAATCAATTAATTTATTCACATTAAATAAAATATTATTTTTGTATATTTTTTTCATATGAATAGAATAATAGCCGTAATCATAAAAAAATATAATACACCAAGGTCCCGCTTTGCGTCCCTGTTCGGTTCCACACGGAGATACGCAAACTAAATTTCGTCGCATATCGAACAATTTAAAATATTTGTGGCCGAAAAGTATTGCGGAAGATTAATCCACATAGAATTTAAAATAAAACAAATATGTATGATAAATAATATAAATAATATCACTTTATTAATAATAATTCGTTAATTAATTTAACGTTTTTTTTAGCCGACGCAAGAGCGAATAGACGCACATAGAAACTAAATGTCCTGATATCGAAAAATTCCGCTCATTTTGAGTTGACGTGGGTCGAATGGTAAACAGAGATTTTCTAATTAAATTTAAATTACGAGATATTTGGGCAGTTAGTTCAAATAAATTAATTCCTTTTAGTACAGTATTTATATCATTGCGAATTTTATCGGTTCCTAGACTCGAATGGATTGCTTGTTCTATGCAAATTATTGTTTCGAAGGGCCTCGAAAAGAAATTTTAAAATTCCTTCGCAAGGTTAATAAGTTAGTGTCGTATCGCGATAGAACCTCCACAGCAATTTCAACTGGCTGCAGAGCTACCAGGACACTTTTTGCTGTGCTTGTGTATTTACCATCTCACAAATGCTGCAAATTCAAATCATTCAATGCCTTTTCTATTGGACCCATCATCTTTAGAAATCTTTCGATCAAGGGGATAAAGCTGTTTCATCTCATCTTACTATCGAGGAGTAGCTGTAACTCAGCTGGACAGGAGAATTTTTAAATTTTTTAACAATTTTCCGAATTTTGGTAACTGTAGGCCTGTGCTGTTGTCCTCATCTTCATGAAAAAATTGATCATGTTCGCCGTCGGACTCACTTTCATCATCGCAACTGAACAAACTTCCTAGAGCTGTTTTCGTTTTAGTGTAAAATACACGCAATACTGCTAAATGAATGGCGTGGTTGTAGCATAATTGTGTTATTGACTGAGATAACGATCCAAATTTAATTATAACGCTGGAGCCATCGCTTGTGATACCGACAACATCTTTTTCAAAATTAATTTAAAACGAGTGTAATTTTTGGTTAACCAAGTCAACCATTTTTTCTGCTGGGCAGCTTCCGTGGATACAAACAAGTTCGAGATTGTGAGATTCATCGTTTTCATAATAAATATGAACATTTTTGCGTGTTCATTTTTGCGAGTTAAAAAATAAAAACTCATAAATTAAACCACAAATAAATATCAAATAATAAATTTAAACATACCTTAACACTGTTCACGACTTTTAAACGCTCACAAAATTGAATTCCATAAGAAACTTTATTTCTTGAGTAATAAACGCTTGTAGTTCTTTGGAAAGTTGTGTTAAAAATGTACTAGATTGCGTATTTATTACTAAACTTTATTTATTTTGTAATATCGATTTTATTTTATATAAGTTAGTGTCTTTTAAAATCTCGACACAAATACGCTATTTCTCGAAAAACCGAAAAAGGATTAAAGTAAATTTTTCGAGACAGGAATTTCCGATCGCTATCACTAGCCTTACACTGAGAGAAAAAAACACTTAAAATCAATGAAAATCACATTAAATCAAATAAAAATCAATATGAAAAACACGCAATGTCGATTTTTGTAATTTCAAAGATGTTTTTGATTGATTTTTACTCAATAGCGTACATCATTATTTCAAATATTTACAACTTTAAACTGATAACGTCTTCTTTTGAATATATGCTTGGCGATACCTTTTGAAGTGAAAGAGTTCTACTTTGATTTAATAGTTTGGTCGTACATATTTAAATTTACGAAATACATAATAAAATTAAACTAGATATTGGATTGAAGCAAGAGTGGGTGCCAATTAAATCAAAAAGTTATCGACTTGATAATGTATTGTTTATACTACAATATAATGCGTATTATTTTGATTCAATGAAGAATTTCAATTAAAACAATCATGAATTATTGTTCAATTAAATTATTATTATTTTTATTGGATTTAAATTTAAAATGTTAACAGTTTTCATTTGAATATTTTATTCTATACTTACATAATTACGTCTGGTGTAGCATTTCTCATTTGGCAGTAAAATATAAAATTTCTAACTAAAAATGGTATTTTATTTCAATGTATTTATAAATTTAAAAAGAATACACAGTATACAATAATTATACTACATGTTACAATACTTTTCCTAAAAGTGTATATAATCTAAAATAAAATTATTAAATATGCTTATTTTTAACATAAGTTTTGCCATTATTAATGGAATATAAATTCAAGGGTGGAGTTGAAAAATAATTAATATTTTTAATAAAAATATTTTCACTATTAATCGATCCTACTTCATAAGACTGGAAATGTTCTACAAATTTTTTAATTTTAATTTCATTACATAAAATAAATAAATCATTTTCATATAAAAAACATACTATTTTATATAATTCAAAATGAGGCTTCTCATATTTTGCTAAATAATAATTTATTTCGTAATCACTACCTTTATAATTTATAGAATCATTGTTTATTTGTACCCAATTATAATTAATATTTGGTATTTGTAAAATTTGAGTAAAAAAAACTTCGTTTACTAAATTTTTAAATTCAAAATTTTTAGTGTCAAGTAATTCTCCAAAACCATTTTCATTTAAGAATTTTGAAAATTTTAATCCAGATTTTACAGCTAACGAACATGAGGGGTTTAAACGGGATGTGATACTATTCATATACATTTTTGATTGTTTGTGTTTAGCTTCGAATCGCATTACCCAGAGATACTTTAATGGCCCACATTTTTTTATTGCTGTGGTATAATGGACTAAAAAGTGATGTTTAGGCTTTAAAGTTGGTCCATAAAGCTTAATATATAATGAATGATGTTTTCCGACTAAATTGCTCAAAAATTCTAAATCGGTTAAACTATAACTTGACCGTTGTAGAAAATCAATAATTTGTGAAAGAATAGTAAATAATTTCCAGTGTTTATTACCTACAGGTATTAAATCACCAATCATCAATGGTAAAAAATGTACAAAGTTCATAATTTCACTGGCAGTCATTTTCAAATTAAAGGATTTTAGTCTATTGAAATCCAAAGGGGGCGATATATTTCCAGCATCCTTTTCCCCAAAAGTAAATAAACCTTTTCTGTTATTAATTACTTCCAAAGAGATTATACGATCATTTATCAAAGCCTGTAAAATATTACAAACGTCATAAATGCAAACACCCTCATAAATATCATGCATAATATCAAAACAAGTAAGAGTGTCAAAAATGCAACTTTCTTTAATGCCGGTTTCTTTAAAGTTATTTTCTACTAAATGTTTGTTATAATTATCTTCATTTCGTAGGTACATATTCATTTCAGTTATATCTCTCTTCATTTCATCTCTATCTCTAGTACAAACCCGGCAAAAACGTTTCGCATTAAAAGATTGAAGAAAACCTAGTACGCTGTTGACACCCAAGTTGTCACCAAGTACCACTCCTAAAATAAAATGAACTTTACGTACTCCAAAAGAAGTATTAATGTCAATTCCATTCTCTAAAATTTTAAGTTGTTCAACTAAATGATACAAAGCATTTTGGTTGCCGTACTTTTTTAAATCAGCGGATGAAATAAATGCTGCATGAAAAATGTATTCGAGTCTAGATAACAAATACTGTGGCATTGTAGGAAATTGATAATAAAAACCACAAATCGATGAAGTGTGACTACCTAATGAATTATTAATCTGAAAATCATCAGAATAAAGAACATAGGGTAGAACTAATGAATCTTTTAATTTTTGTTGTTTCAGTTTAAAAATTTCTCCTAAACCAAAATTAGTGATGTTTTGAACATTTAACATTTGGTTAGTGTTTTGCAATGTAATATCTAATATATTCGGTAGTTCAAATAAAGCCTTAAATTGAAAAACTAACGGCATTATTTGGATACTAATAGATTTAGGAGCTAATATTGGATTGCCTAAGTTGATTGTTTCGCTTACTGTATTACTTATAACATAATTCCTGTGATGTTCATACAAATTAAGATCTTTTAAAACTTTAAAAAGACGATGTTCTGACTGTATTTCTTGGAATGGATGGTCGCAAAAATTTAATATGCAATCCAAATCATTTTCGTTTGCTTTCACAATATCATTTTCTTTTATTGAATTTTTTATTGCAATAGAGACATTTGTAAGTAGACTTTTTATTAAACCTTGAATTTCTAACACTTGTTTTCTAGACATTGAATTATTTGTATACAGGTTTAAAGATAAACTTAGAGCATTTTTTTAAGCGCGCGAATGGTTTCTTGAATTGACATCGTAACATTTTTAGAACTAGAAGGCACCGATTGTTCAATTTTAGTTTGAGATTGTTGCTCCAAAAATTGATGATTTGGTGAAAGCACAGGTACATCCATTTTAATGTTAAAATCAAAACTATGGATTTTCTCCAAATGAGAACGAAGATGTTGGAAGTTGGAAAATATCTGATTGAATCATTTTGTTTACATTTTATTTCAAGTAGTTTGCCTGAAATTAAATGATCATGTTTATAATGCCGGATCAAATTTGTAGTTGATGAAAATAGTTTTGGGCACTTGAACCATATATACATTTTAAATTTTATTTATTTAATTTATATTTTTTAATTATATTTTCAGTTGTATGAATGAATTGCTTTTCTTATTGCTTTAATTGTCAACCATGTGAGATAAAAGCGAAGTCAAATTTGGCGTATTAACATCAAATTTGGTTTCAATATTAAAAAAATATTTTTGGATGAAAGTCCAGGGATACTGACAAGCTTGTGGATATTGCAACGATAATATTTGAAAGATTTTAAAACAAATGTCTAAACTTTCAATAAAGTATGATAATTTATAGGTTCTATTATCAAAATAAACATAAAAATTTTTTAACAAATTTTCGCTACCATCAACTATGATGAATGGTTGAATCGACAATCCGATGTTGTAGTACTTGTCGGTCAGCTCTGAAATTGTAATTTTATAATCGTTTATGCATTCTAAACGTATAATAAAACACTCCTGTGCGTCGGCAATTGTCGCTTTACGTTTATTCCTACCACTTCGATCCTTAAATCGCGCTGTCGGCAATAATACTGAATTTAATAAAGATGTGAGTAAATAGTCTTTTGTGTCTGAAATAATATTACTATTTTAGAAAATATTTTAAAATGTTTTAGAAAAATAGTATACTTTTGTCTGTAGTAGTTTTTGCAAGTTTAAATAACTGCTTACATCTTCCGTTGTTTATGTTTATTTCATAAAACGTTGCAATTTTAGTTTTAAAATTTTCCCACTTAGAAAATAAACATAATGATCTCATAGGATACAATATTTTAAAAACAATTTCGATCTATAATACAAAATAAAGAAGGAATTAATAACTGAATTTTTACACTATCCGTAAACTTACCAGTTCGGGAGCTCTGCTATCACCAAACTTCGACCAAGCAGTAAGGAACTCAACGTTTGTTAATGTTTTGAGCTCTTTCTGACGAAGACTAAATGTTTTCAACCATCTATCTTTAATTTCTTCCCAATTGGAACTATCTCTATTTAAGACCGTTTTAAAGGCAATGGCAATCGATTCGTCGACTTCCACGACACTTTCTTCTGCTTCTTCTGGTAATTCTTGAATACCACCACTATCATGAGTTAATCGTCTTTTTTTTGATCGTATGTTAGAATATTTACAATAAAGTTTTCCGGTAGGATTTTTGTTATTTTTTCGTGGTACGTAATAATAATCCTGTTTATAAATTTAATTGAAAATAATGAATCATAATTGAGTTAGATTTCAAACATATAATTAATATACTTTTGTACTTAGTTCGGATGGAAACACATCCAAAATTTGATTCACGATTTTCGGAAAATCATAAGGCCTTAGCACTCTGTTTGTTGCCAAGATGTCCTCTAATATAATTAGAATAAGTTCATCACGATCACTGTTAGTTAATCTTCTTTGATCTTGATATTTTTTAATGAGAAATTTTCCTTTGGTCGTTTCGTTTAATAATTCCAGCACCGTCTGAAATATACAATAAAATAAGAACATTATAAAAAATTTCATATTTATTTCATTATAGCTCTCGTTGCAAATGTCAATTTTGTTATCATCACATAAATTATATTATTTATCTTATACAAATTAATTACCTGTTGTTTTACGTTGGTATGTAAAAGAGTATTTGCTGAGCTTGGTGAAGCTTGGTGATTTTCTCCATCGGAAGTACCATTAAGCCAATCACCTACTTTTGACGAAACTGTTAAAGTGCTGTCATCCAAACCGAACTGAAAAGGCAATTATTTTGAAAATGTTCGAAGCAATTATTATTACTGAAAAATATACCTTCTCTTTCTGCCAGTGGAATAATTTAAACCGAAATTCCGCACGTAATGGAATGTCCTTAATAATTTCTTTTATATCTTCGCTTGATAGATATTGAAGGCTTCGATATGTGACGTTTGATTCTAAATATAAAAAGAAATATTTTAAAATTTTAAGTACCAATATGCAGTATTTATTTTGGGGCGGTATTATCCACACAAATGCATATAAAACAGCCATACCAGTACCGAAAATAAAGCAAAATTGATTTCTATAATGCAGGATTTCCCTTTCAAAACGAAATATTTAAATGATGTATTACTCTATCACTCTCTTATTCCATATGAGGATTAGAGAATAAATGTACCCCATGGTACAAATCATAAAACTAATTATCATCAGATCACTATAATTAAAATTATTGTAATAGAATTTATAACATCAAATGTTTTATAGAATTAACGCATCTACATACGGTAATATATAATTACAATTTTTTATTCTAACCTTACTTTTATCAGAAAATCCTTATCCATTTACTAAGCAAACTAAAAATCGATTTTAGTTTATTTTAATTTCGGACTAATTATCGAAATAATTGAAAACCCAATAATACGAAATCAAATCATCTATACAGGAAACTCATGTTTTTATTAATGATAATGCCACTTAATCAAATTTAAACTGTTAACTACTGATAGCAAATTATTATAAAATTAAACATCCTTACCTCTTAAATCGGGTAAAATTTCAGAAAGTTCAAACTCTTGCAAAACTTTTTCTAAATTAATTTGATCTTCAATGCATAAGTTTTTTGAAATTTCATTATTAATTGCACTTTCACCTTCCACAATTTCAACAAGTACATCACCCACATTTGTCAACTGTGCGTCGTTGTCATTTATTATTTGATATATTTCACCGTTAAAACACACTTCATTTTGGGAACCATGTGGTGATGTTGATAATGAATCAACAACTTCCTCGTTATTTTGGAAATCCACTTCATTTAAATTCACTATATCCATAATATTATTTATGAAATTAACTGTTAGCAATTAAATTTTATTTATAATTAAATAAACACTTCACTAATTATCACAAAAATGTAAAAAACCTTATTTTAAAAAAATAAAATGTCTTTCACTGACAACTCTCACTTGACGAATGTTGAAAAGGGAGAATAAAAAATTTGATCTGTTGCATATATGTACAGTTACTCATCAAATTAAAACAATGTAAAATTAATGTCATTTCTAATTTGAATTATGTTTGCCAACAATTTTCAACGTATATTTAAATACGAATCTATATTGATTTAATTTAGTTTATTTTACGTAATGAAATTATGGAATTACGATTTTAATTCAAAACGAAACTATTTAAAATCAATAAGATTTTTTTTAATATTCTAAACAAAGGGGTAATCTATTGGTTTAATATGAATTTCATAGTAAATCAAACGGGAATTTCAAAATTCAAAAGAATAAGTAATTTATTTGATTTTACTACGCGTTCAATTAATTTCATGGTGTGTTTTTTCTCTGAGTGTAGCAACTATATTTTGGGGAAAATAAGAAATGAGCGTAGCTGTAGAGATCAAAACTAAGAGTAAATCTGGTCGCCCTAGTTTAAATTATTTGAGTTAATAATTTTTTCAAAAAAGGGTTATGTCAAAAGATTACCCCTATTAAGGTGTTTTTTTTAGTTATAGATTCAGAAAGTTAAAATTGTTTTTTTTTTAATTGTTTAGTTCTTGAATTTTTAGCTAAAATTTTGGAATCCTTAATTCTTTAACTTCAGAAAATGATTAGCTTAATCCAATAAAAAAAAATTGTATTTAATAATTGCCGGAAATTATTTGTTCTTAAAGTTCTACCTTTAAAACAAACGAGGTCGAAAATAAAACGAAGTATGATAAAAATATGATAGCGGCCCGAAGAAAATCTAGAAATTATATTCAATTATAGTAACTGTTTGGTTAAAATAAACGCCATATTATTTGATTATTTCAAAGAATTCACTTACTTACAGCCAATTATTTCATTCGATAATCGATTCGATTTCGGGTTCGGAGCGGACTTGCTGAAGTCATGTTGCAGAATACTAATTCACATCTTAATGATTAGGGAATATTTTGGAATATCTTTCAACCTTATATTACAAATCGAAGTCAAAGATTCACAAAAAGTTGAACTATATGGAATTTTAAATAATATTGAAAGTTTCATGATCGTAAAAATTCGGTATTACTCGGCTATAATAAAGCCATTTTAATTTCAAGAGAATTAAACTTACATTACTAAATAAGATTAATAAATAAGATTAAATCAAATTGGTTAATTACATTAAAAGTAAACGATTGCCTTATTACTTAAAACTATTGGGATTTTGAGACGGCCACTCTATATATAAAATGGGTACTGATAAAGTTTGATATTAGATTCAAAATTTGGATTTATTATCTGCGCGAAATAAACATGGTCTTTATCTTTAAGCCGTCATATCTATAAAAATATTGAATCTGGGAAAACCTCAGGGTTCTATCTTGGATCCAGCTCTATTCGATATAGGTACATGTAGCATTTAATAAATTACAAGATAATATCCAATTATATACAGATGTATGCTTGATTATCTATGATGCAGATAGTCTTTTTACAAGAAAGAGCTATTAAGTTTACTTTATTGGGCTTGGTGATTGATACCAAACTAAAATGGTCGAATCATATTGATAAAATGAAATAAAAACTCCTTATATTTTTGCTATCAACCGAATAAAGCATGTATTGTGTATCCACAAAAGAACGTTTTAAAGAATTTTAGTAATTCGGTTTTTTAATCGTGAACTTTTAATGCTAATAAATAAAATAGTCTGGAACCAGATAAAGCACAATTTTGAATAACGACAATCCTAACTACAGTACTAGAAGGAAATCATATTTTGCAGTTGATTATTTCAAAACGGTTTCGTCTATCAAGCTTCGGATAATTGAAACTTGTATGTTGGCAAACCAATGAATTTTGATGTTTATTTACTTCTTTTACTTTTGATATTTTTTGAATTACAAATGAATTATATACATTTTTTCTTAATATTTTGTAAAATTAATGTTTCATAACCTTAAATTAGTCGAAAATTAAAATAGTCTAAATTATAAAGAGTAAAAAATTAAAGAATTCAAAAAATAAATAAATGAATAGTCCCAGAAGTTGTGAAGTTGCATTATAACCTTTTTAGTTCCGAGCGACTGAACTTGTATACTGCCCTACTAAGCGCAAAGAGGGTATCTGAGTTTTTAGGTTTAATTAAGTGCAATTCTTATTTTTCAAAAAATATTTAAATTATATATTGTATTTAACACAATATTTACAGTGTAAATACGGCTAACCTGACCTTTAAATTGCTAGACACTAATATCTCATTTTCCTCATTTTTCAAATTTTTCATTTTTCTTCCGTTAGAATTCTTTACTCAGTGCTTCAGTCTGGACGGAGCATCGCTGTGGACCATTCGAGAAAATAAAATAATAAAACACAAACAATACATAATTGGAAATTACGTTAATTATCTTTTATCACCGAATCCCACTTCCTTGTCACATAGCATCTAGGTGCAGGAAGAAAACAGAAATCAATAATAATTATTTTCCTTTTCTTTCCTGTACCTTCTAATATAAAAATGTAGCCGCCGAAAATAGTCGTAATATTGAATAGTTGGGCCCAACAAATAGAAATAAAACCTTACTACAAATCGTGCGATCAATAAGTCAATTCACATTATATAGATGGCAGCATAAATTTGGTAAAATCGAATTAAAAATTACCCCCCCCCCCCCCCCCCCCCCCCAGAATAATTTCAAGTTCAAAAATTGTAAAAAAGCAAAACAAATTCACAAAATATTAAGAATGGGTGAAAATTCTTGTGATTTCGTATTTTTTTTCATATTTTTCTGTAAACAACTATAGACATCTGATATACACTAGTAAAACTAACGATGAGTTTAGCAAATACTATTTTACTTCATTAGAGACAAATTTGATGTATTTTTCAAAATGAAAATTCGAAAAATATATTTTAGGTATTTAATTTCTATTCAAAGTTTTCCTGTTATACACATATGTCGCTAGTAAACAAAAAACTTAATTTTACCTAACTTCATGCAGTTGCATGACATTTCTTCAAAATAAAAAATCGGGAGTTTGTTGAGGAGTACGTTAAAGTAGAAACGGCAAAAAGGTTTTTAAAAGCTAGAAAGCTAGATAATCGAGATGCATCATTGTTGGAAGGTGACGAAGATGATGTTAAATATTATGTTGATGAACTGGACATGCCTGTACAAAATTCGATTCAAAACAAGGAATTATACTATACGTATTCTTCGTCTATGTATGTGAAGACACAGCTAAATATCTCAGAAAATTGAACCCCAATTCGGCATATTATGATCCAAAAACACGTTGTATGAGGAATAATCCTGATCCAAAATCACATCCTGAAGAGTACAATGATTTTTTGTTCACTAAGTTTATTCCAAAGAGGAACTATTTGCTTGGGAAGCTTATGGTAAAGATGTTGATGTACACTTGTTAGCTGATGTACACTTGTTAGCTTGAATTTTGAAATAAAACCAAAGTTTTTTATTTAATTTATATATTTCGAAAGTAATTTAATTCACATATCTTAATAACACAATAGAGTAGTACTGTCCCTTGTTCTCAAACGAAGGTACATTTTTTCTGGCTTCTAACCTTGCCCGAATGTGTCCGTCTCTCAACTCCTCGCCAAATATTTTGGAAGATGCTTCCGTTACCAATTTAACACATCTTTCAACCACTTGTGTGTGACAAGGAAAATTGTCTATAAATAAAACGGGAACATTCTTTCGCTCAACATTAGCTGTAAATCTTCATCCTTTATACTCATGGTAAGTGGCGGCTCAGTTACAGGAAATTCTTGCCAATTAATCATTTCCATATAACTTGTTGCTTGGAAATTTATTTTAGGCACTTTAAAGAAACGGACTCCAAGCGGCTTCTCTAGCCTAGCTTTGACTATTCTTCTAATCCCTAATGTTACAATTTTCAGGTTCTGTAATAATTGCAAGTAAGAAATTTTCCGGGTGTGCGAAGTAAGCGTTGGTCGAAATCACTTTGTGAATTATTTCTCTGACATCAACTGGAAACTGGCAAGAAAGTTCAATCATCTTCCACAAATGTCTGGCACTATGTTGGCACATTGGATTTTGTTTGATTTGAAACCACATGGGTGCATACACTTTAACTACGAAGCCCGCAAGAGTTTGAAAAGAATTTGATGGTTCAGTAGTCGCTACATATAATCTCAATAGCCGGTTGGCAGTTGTTAGCCATCTAGCTTGAGATAACTTCTCTGGACTACTGCTTGCTAAGCTTGAGCAACAATAACCTTCACTCACAGCGCGACATATCTTATAAAGATACTGCTGATCGGAACTCAAATCTTTTATGTTGATATCCGGTAATATACTTTGAATAGGTTGAAATTTTATCACCGGTTTCTTCTCACATTCACTCAGCTGGTCCAGAAAATGAATATGGACCTTCTGTGTGACCATCCAATTTATGCACTAAATGCCGAAGTGGCAGTTCGTTTGCATGAAGGAGACATATACTCCATTGAAGTGGCTTACCGACTTGGGGTTTCTATTAGACACAACTGAGCTCGAATACAACCACAACACTACTAAATTACTAATTTGCATGCGCAGAGCATGCGCACTAATGCATCATCCGCGATATGGGCATGCGCAGTAGATAATTAACCAAAAATCGGTGATTTACCACGTTATGTAAAAAAAAAAAAATGTATGGGCTGAGGGGGGGCGCCAAAAATTTAAAAAAAAAAAAAATATGTGTTTAATGAGAAATACCTACCACAGCTTTTGCGCACTACCGCTAATCAAATTTAAAAAAAAAAACAATTCGGCTCAACCTATTGTACAAGCAACAAAGATTTTCGCCACCACATTTGTCTAAACTTGTGTCTTTCACTTATTTCTTTTTGTCATATTCTTGTTGTAGCAATTCCAGTTTAGTTGACTCAGCTAACAAGTGTACATCAACATCTTTACCATAAGCTTCCCAAGCAAATAGTTCTGCTTTAGAATAAATAAATAAATTTATTTTTTTAATTCTAAACTTGTGAATAAAAAATCATTATACTCTTCAGGATGTGATTTTGGATCAGGATTATTCCTCATAGAACGTGTTTTTGGATCATAATATTCCGAATTGGGGTCAACATTTCTGAGATATTAAGCTATATCTACACGTATACGTAGATTACGTGCAATATAAATCTTAGCTTTGAATCGTCTTTTGTACAGGCATGCCTGGTTCATCACCATAAAATTTATTTTCATCTTCATCACCTTCCGGCAATGATACATCTCGATTATCCTTTTGCTTTCCAGCTTTTAAAAATCTTTTTGCCTCTTCTACTTTAACGTATTCTACAAAAATCTCCCGATGGTTTTTAGATATTTTTATCCTTCCGGTGTTTTATTTTGAAGAAATGTCATACAACTGCATAAAGTTCAGGTCCATTGTCCATATGACATTTGAACTTAACATCCATCAAAATTTTTAAACCAAATTGAAGTTTGCTACATTTATGTTTCTACAAAAAATAAACAGTTATCAAATTTCCATTTGCTCCCGATAGCAGCTCCAGATAAATAGGTTTAGCTAAATATTTTTTTATAAATTTTTGGTTAAAAAGTTGAATGAAAAATTATTGATTAGTGTTAAATAAATGAATTATATGCATAAATAGCTTTTCAAACATTAGTTTTATCAGAGAAAATTGGCGGTTCCGGATACAATACAGCCGGAGCTAGTAAAAAAACGCGGCTTTAGTTTTGTTGTATATTGTTATTAAAGATATTTAGAAAACTTTTAAATAATCGTTTTATCAGTTTTCTGGTTTTTTTATTGAAAAACTAAATTGATTTGTATGGGAAACTAAAAAGCTTCAAACAAATTATGGCTCTATACTCTAGAAGGCTCTGCTAGTATTCGCCAATATAAAGCTCTACTGTTTTTTTTTTAAGTATTTGCACTTTGGGCTGTATCGCGTACGGATCAATTTTATGGATTAAGCAAATTCATTCGCTTTCCACCAATGGAGTGATAGTATTTTTACAGTAGTGCTATTCTCACTAAGTAGTAATTACGCCATTTTGAGATTACTTCTTAACGAGCTTTTCTCTGTGTGTTATCTGATTCTACCAAACGAAGTTGAAATTGCCTGTAGTTACTGTAACTTTATACAATTTCCCAGTGAAATATAACCGTTTTGTTTGGAAATTTCCTAATTCATTGAAACTAGTTGCAATATTTTCAGTCGTTGCTGTACAACCAATTGAGATTGAGAGAAAAACCCATCCCAAAACTATCGAACAAAAAAACAAACAAAAAAAAAATTTGAATGTGAAAATTATGGAAGTAGAACAAAACTATAAACACAAAACTAAGGTATATACATAGAGTACAAAAAAATAAATTGCAAATGTGTTTTCCATAGAATCGATTTATTTCGTCTCTGCATATAAACGATCTGCTGCATGCATAACAAACTACTATAATACTCAGTTCTTTGTCTATTTCAATTATTTTATAATGGATTATTACAGACATTTTGGTTTTTATTATTATATGTAGTTTGGTTATTCTGTTGTGCTTTTCGGTTAAAATCTTAAAGTTTATCTCGAAAGAACCGAAGAAAATGATTACAGTGATGACGACTATTACAATTTTATATTTTTTTTTTTGCCTTAATAATGCTCCATACTATAAAAGTAGTTATAAGTACAATACATAAAAAAAAAAAAAGTTTTTAATTTTCTTGGTTGGAATCAATTAAAGAATAAACAACTACAACACACATTTTTAAATTATAAAAATTAAAAACTTTTTAATTTTTAAGAGTTTTTATGTATTTTATCAAAGATTTTATACGCTGAAGTACTACAGTTTTTTATTTTTTGGTTCGGTTGGTTGTTTTGCTCTCTATACCATATTCTGTGTTCTGCTTCAAAAGCTACATATATACATATGTATATGCACAATAGTCGTTAACAGATTTTTGATTGGGTAATAAAATTTTATCGGGATTAAATTGTTACTAGAAGAAAATTATTTTTCTTTTTACGATAGTTAAACCAGATGGTTATAGTGGTGTTTCTGTACTATTATATGTCATGACCAAATTTGATTTAATTGATTGTGTAACATACTGTCGTTATTTTGTAGTTGGTTAAGAGGGCGCATCATATACATAAATACCATGCCATTTTATACCATATATGCCAATTTTGGTATATAAATATGGTTTTTGACACAAAATAAAAATAAAAAACCCATAAACCATAATTCATTTCAATTTAAATTACAAAAAATAAAATGTAGGACCAGAAAAAAAAAAAAAAAATGGATGTCTAATAAAACTATCAATGAAATAAAATTTCGATTTTAATATTTATTAACAGGATCTATTTTTCTCCTGATTCATCATAAAAAAAATACAAGATATTTATGTACTTATACGTACCATATATATTTTGTTTTTGTCTATTTATCCTCAATTTTAACCAATAACATATTACAAATCAAATCTAATAAATTTATTTTTACTGTCACCTTCAATGACATAAAGATAACAAGAATTATAGCAACAACAATGCTTTTTGAAAGACAAAAAAAATATTCAATAAGTCATTTTTATTATTTTTGGTTTTAATATTTTTTTTTTTCGATATCTAGATATATTCCAGATGGTTTTTATGAACATTTTCATTGTCCTAAAAAAATAAAAAAAAATAAAATTGATATCTTTTATATACTAAACACAAAAACAAAATTTTGAATCTATAAGATATTATGAAATATCCTTTTTGTCTTGTGTATCTGAATTCTGTGTAGTGAATTTGATTACTTTTGGATGGCTATTAAAATGGGGGTCACACTCATACAGGAATAAATCGCATAATGACACAATTTAGTCAAAGTCCGGTAGCCCGAATAATCGCACGGCGTTCGATGAAAATTGTTTTCATGTCGTGTCAAATTTTGTGTCCGGGTTAAACTGTTTTTCTAGATTAAGAGTTGAGACAGGCTTGCCAGTTTCTATATAAATTTTGTAAAACAAACATTTATTCCTTGGTTACAATTATGTTTTTCTTATCAAACTAATACTACCTACATACCAGTGTAGTGATTTTTATAATTGATATCACTGTGAGATCGGCTGAAAAGTGAGGAATTTCACCAGTAGCGTTTAAGAAACGATGAATAAGAAAAAACGTCAAATTTGCGATTACGATAATTGAGAATGGCGCAAAAGATTAATTTTGGGTGATATTAATTATCGGGTATTTTAGGTGGCGGACGAAAATCTTATAACTTCATTTTATTTATTTTTATTTTTTAGTTCTTTTTAGATTCTGTCACTTGAATACCCAACAAACAATTTTTTTTTACATAGCAGTAATCGAAACAATTCCTTTTCTAAATTATATAACCTAAGTTTTATAGGCTAGTATTTAAAATATAATTGTTACCGTTATAAATTCCTTAAAGAGCTTAAATGGTGGATTGTATAAAAGTTTTCGTGCCCTAATTATGGTGACATAATATAAATTTTAGTTTTTTAATTAAAGTAATGTATATATTCTGATTTCTTTAATATAACTTTTATGTAACACGTGTAGTTATTCGCTTATCTGTTTTAGGCGTAAAAAGTGGTTATATTCTAGTTTTGGTTACCTTTAAAAACATTGTTTATAACATTGTTGGAAACGTTTCCGCGTAAATCATTATTAGAATTGTCAAATTTTCTATTTAGTGATGCGCAGTTCATTACCATACATTATTTATCATCATAATGTTTTACCGTTACTATTATAAAATAATATACACAATTTAATTTTATAAACAAACATAAAATGTTAGAGATGGCGCGCGATCTATACTTATTTTATAGTTAATAATTATTTTATAAATCGATATGTGAAATTTTAATTTCAATTTATTTGCACATTTGGGACGAAAATCAACGGCGATTTAAAATGTACTGTTAAAATAGCCGATGATAGCCCTAAAAAAAACACACAACCCGTAAAAACAAAGTTTTTGACTATATATCCTTTATATATAGGACTCGGTCGATATTTATTTAAATTTTTGTTTTAACTATCTTATCCTATCACAGCATTCACTTGATTTACATATCTTCACATTGAAAAGAACAAAATTAAATTATAAATGTAAGGAACACCGTTTGTTTCTTCACAGTCTTTTAGTCTTGATTTTGTAGATACTATTTTCACCACTATTCTTTCCTATTCTTTCTCTCATCGCTTCTTTTGTGGAACTTATTTATGTTTTGTTTCACCTAAAAGTTAAAGTTGTTATTAATCAATTAATCAATCAATATCAATGTAATATCTGAATTCTCACACGATCAATATCTCAAATTTTCTGAATGCTTCGTATGTAAATTAATTTATATTTTGATATGATGGACGTTTTCGCAAACGTTCCATTTCTTCCAATGCTGTTAGGTTGCAGAACCTCTTGTCTTGAACTTTTGAAACGTCAAGATCTTCCAATCTGATATTTTCGAGCGATCTTACTCGGCTCAGCGCGACATATGCTTGTCCTTTGGCAAATACTTTTGATCCCAAGTTGATGACTGCTCGATCGACCGTTGAACCTTGCATTTTGTGAACTGTTACTGCCCAACAGAGTATAAGCGGAAGCATTCATCTTTCTGCTGTACCTGCCGATAATTTTGCTGGAAATTCGACAGTTCTTGGCTCGATGATGTGTTCGCCGATCTCAGCGAAATTTATTTTGACATTTGGCAAATCTTCTGCATACATTTCCGCTCGACGATATAAAGGCCAAATAATTTCGACAATTTCACCTATCGCACCATTAACGAGGCCTTTGCTTGTATCGACGTTGTATCGGAGCATCACCTTGGCACCGACAAAAAGTGTCAATGTCTTAGGAAGCCCACCGGTCTTGTTGATATCTTCTGGAATGAGTTTCTCTATGCCGATGCTCCTTATACTTTTTATAGCGTCCGATATTCGGTCAGCTGCTCGACGATTTACCATTTTCACGCCTTGCTGTTCGTGATGATGAAGAGCTTGAAAATTGTGTTCTTTAACCAGCGCGTTAGTTGGGTCGATGCGGAGAGCTTTTCCAACTCCAAATTCACCATACAGATAATTGTCAATTTTCCTGATTAATATTTCAATGTGCTCTGGCTTCAACTCTCCGATTCGCAAGTCATTGAGTAAATCGATGAATGTTGAGTCTCCTGGCTGTCGCATGTTCTGAACTAATTCGCAGAAAGACAAAGTACGCCAAAGATGAGTAGCTGGTTCCAAGCTCTTTGGTTGATGAAACACAGCGTTTCCTCGAACTGATGGTAGCTGCATGAGATCACCAAACAGGAGAATATTCATACCTCAAAAAAGTTCATTGCTATCTTTGAGCTGCTGAAGTCGCGAATTCAAATGATCAAGCATTTCATATGGAACCATAGATATTTCGTCGATAATGAGAAATTGAGTTTGTCGGCATTGCAATCGCGAAGATTTCAAATATATTTCAGTTAGATTTGGAAGTATTGTCAACTTTCCATCTTGTTGTACTGGCAATTTAAACATCGAGTGAAGAGTTCGACCCGAGATCAATTTTGCTGTGACACCAGTAAGAGCGCCAACTTTAATTGAATTCATCTCTCCACCATAGCAGCGACGAATCTGTTCTTTTATCAGGTTCAGCGTGAATGTTTTGCCTGTCCCCGCACCGCCAGTAATGAAGAGTCTGACTCGATTCGCCGATCCTTTCAATTGCTGTTGAATACTTTTCGTTATGACATTGAAAAGATCCCTTTGGCCAACATTTATCATTGACAATGAACGCTAAAATTCAGTGTTAGTGGGTCTAACGTCATTCGCGTCGTAGTCGTTATCTTTCAATTCAATTTCATCGTTGACAGGATTCTGTAACTGAATGAATGCATTTGCCTGATTAATGGCATTATCCAACTGACGATCTCGTACTTGATGAGTTTCCTTGTATCTGCATGTTGCTAACAGTTGAGCTTCTCTCGCTGGAAAAGCTCCTTTTGATGAATCGTATCCTCTTAGCAAATCAGCCTCATTTCGAAACGGCAAATATTGAGCTAGAAGACTGTAGTAGTAGTTATCTGGATCATTTGCTTCTCGGAAGTTTGGTACTCGAATGACAGCAGGGCGGCTTCTTATTTTCATTTTTGTTATATTTAACAGAGTCAGAAAACTTATTGGAGGAACATTCAATATGTCATCGTAAGCATCTTGATCTCCAACATTTTTATCCTCGACAACTGTTCTGTAATGACGTTCAAAGAACATCGCAAACTCAATTAGTGACATGTTTTCAAACTCATAAGTTGGATGTGCATGTGTTCGGTTCGTGTATCGCTCAAATATGTTGGTGCAGTAGCCAGCAACATCGTCATTCACAAAGTGGAAAACTTTGTAACGCTGTTCAGGCTTGCGCATGTTTAGGAACACACATTTACGAGAAAATTGCTTTAAAGGAAGGTGACACAAACGATAGATGCATTCGCAAGCAGAAACTTGACGCTCTTGTAGAATTTTCATGCAAATCTTGAACAGTTTTGCTGATGTGCTGCTTTGTTCTTGTCGTATAGTTCGAATTGCATTTCGCAGACCTGCAGACATTTCAGTTGGCTCGTTCTTTCAGCAATATTTAGCAATATACGTTGCGATTGATACGTTGTTACCGCATGGTTGTATGTCCGTATTTCGTTTTCGTTTCAAAATACACATTCGTCCTCCGTTTTTAATAAATTCGTCCGACGTATTTGCGACAATATGAGTTCGGTCACTTGAAAGACGAGGAAAGTTGAAGCGATATTCAACAGAAGGATTCTTGTAGCAGGTTTGTGTATGATGATGTCGCTGAACACCATTGACAAGAGCTCTCATCTCCTCATCATCGTATGGCAATTCACACGTTATGACTTCATCGATTCGAGTGATTCCTTCTGAAGTTTCAAAGCTTGGTGTTCCTTCCACCCAAACCAAATGTGGCGATGCAGCGATCCACGATTTTGGAATTCTATACGTGACCATTCATCAGTCAATTTTCCACAGAGAATAGTATGATCTGACTTAAGCAAATTCATCATTGCGTTGACTCGAATCATGAAATGACGACTGATGACCATGGGATATTTTCCAACAAGTTTCTAAGCATCATATGTGCTTAAAGAAACTGGATCTTTGCCAGCGTTACCATCGGCTACCAACAATGCACGAATCATATCTTTCCAATGTAGATCGTTGCAACTGAAAGTTATGAAGTAATTTGGAGGTCCCAAGCATCTAATCATTGCAATGAGCTCACTCAAAGCAGTATTCCAATAAGCCGACGAACGCGCAAATTCTTGATATAGATATGAACGTCTTCCACCACCTCGTCATTACTTCTCACCTTTTTTCCAAAAACGTTGATGTTGCTCGTTATGCGAAGATGTTCATACATCGATAGAGCGTAAAATAGATAATCTGTGCGCTGAAATCTTGTATCGTTCCCCATGATACATGATTGAAAGTAGTCAAGTGCCGAAATTTGTACCGGCCGAGGTTGCTTCAGTCCATTAATGCCATTTGGAAAGAGATGATACTATGCATATTCTTCTGCTTTCAGCTCATATCGATCATTTACTATGTTATTGGTAGTTTTTCTTGAAATTTTGACCAATTTTGCTTCACCACCATCACTTGGAATTCCTGTCAACTCCGAGTCTTCGTGAGGTTGATGTGCATCAATTGGTGCCATAACAGAAGTTTGGACGGGGATTCATCTACTTGAGACTGACTAGATATGATGTTAGAGAGTTGAGAACAGATATGAGAAGAAACAACAGATGGAATGCATGAAATTTTGCCATCAGCATCTATTTCAGGATCTATGTAAACCATTTGTGAAGTTTCTTCGTTCTTAATTATGACATTAACGTAGTCTAGCGTGTACTGGATATTTCTGGAGCCTGTTGCACGCTTACAAATGCGAATCAATTCTTAAAAAGTACTACACTCGATTAAACAAGCTCGACCATTCATAGCAGCAGCTCCTTTTGGACCGCATGAATGGGAGTCAACAAAATAGAACATGTCGTTAATCGTCATAATAGCGTAGCTTTTCGAATCTGCAATCAAAACTCCAGCTGAATGGTTGACAAATAGACACCCTATACGCGAGTAAACGAATTCCACTTATGTGAGAATTGCAATCTCTTGAGTAATTACTCCAGGAGCAAGATTGTTCCAATATGCTTTTGAAGGTTGGTGTGGCTTCTTCGACTTCAAATGTGTCTCACAACGGTTGCACAAAAGCAATGAAATTTTGCAGGACAACTCGGCGGGAAGATAATTTAAAGTTAAACCAGAGATTCTGCAGTTTTTCACTTGTTGTTTGTAGTATCGCTTGTGGCAGACTTCGCAGATTTTATCGGCATAAACATTAACTTTTGCTTCGAAAGCAGCTACCGAGGGGTTGATATCCAATTTAACATTTCGTCTTGCTTCATCTGCACGACTTTGCTGAGTAAGCCTTGATGCACGAGATGTTGGAGACTCATCGCGTCGTCTCTCTTCATTTGCTTTACGTTGATGAGCGAGCCTTGATGCACGAGATGTTGGAGACTCATCGCGTCGTCTTGCTTCATCTGCAAGACTTTGCTGAGTAAGCCTTGATGCACGAGATGTTGGAGACTCATCGCGTCGTCTTGCTTTATCTGCACGACTTTGCTGAGTAAGCCTTGATGCACGAGATGTTGGAGACTTATCGCGTCGTCTCTCTTCATTTGCTTTACGTTGATGGAGATTCATCGCGTCGTCTTTCACCTTTTCGCCGACGTCCCTTTTCCAACCTGGATGCACGAGAAGCTGGTGACCCTTGCAATTTTTTCATTCGACGTCCTTCTCTGTCTTTTTGCAGTCGACGTTGACGTTGCAATTCAGTTTCGACCTTCTTCACCATGACTAAAATGTAAAATTCAATGAGTAAGGGTCATTCAAAAAACAAATTTGAATTTTAAACTTACTTGAAGAAACATTTGGAACACTACTAGATTGAATTTTTTAAATTGAAAATTAAAGAAAAAACTTAGTTATAGTATGTTGATCGAGCTGAAATGTTGCTAAAAAGTATTGTTAGGTGACAAAAGTCGATTTGCAAAATTTCAGCGCGAGTGGATCACGGAAAGTGGGTCAATTTTGAACTTGAAGATCGTAAGGACACTCAAGCAAGCAATCAAGCAGGTGAAGTTAATATAAAGGATATAAAAACGCAATGATTTTGAAAAAAATTATTCTTATCTCACTGTGCCATTCGCAAAGTGTGTATTATGTGTAATTTTTAGTGAGAATACATAAACGAAATAAAATATTTAAATAGAAATAAATAATAATTATTTAAATAATGAGGAGTGCTGTTACAAAATGTCGTTTAAAATAGTGTTAACTAAGGAGCCAGGTGAAGATAAAACAAGCTTGTGTATTATCCCATCAGCGCGGGAAAATAATAGTGTATTGCAATGGCCGAACACTAGAAAAATTAGCTAACTGAACAAATTGGTTCATGATGCGCATTCAATTCCTAATATTGATTGGGTAAAGTAATCAAGTGTCCGAACGATTTATCATGCGAGAACTTTTTTAAAATCATCATGAAGAATGCTAAACGACGTGATCCTCTGTTTGATATTGGACAAAAAAAGTGCCGAGCGTCTCAAGGAAAACGGAGGCCAACTAGAACCCAAATTCGGTTTTTTACAGTTAGAAATTTGCGATTACTAGGAATTGTTTTATTCTCCACTTGACTTTGTTCCATTATTCTTTTCGCTACCTAACACAAGCGATTTCTCCCACTTCGCAGCATATTTTTAATTAAATATAATTTATTCCCAAATGGATAGGCGTTAAAAGTTAACAAAATTCCAAATTTTCTGACTTCATCAACTAGATGTGAAAGATTATGTACATTGCTCGTTATGTATTCTTAGCCATAAAGTTATCTATACTTTTCAATATAAGCGCAAAAAAAAAATTAGAAAATGCTCAATTACATTTCAATACCATGATCCTTATTTAATAAAGAAATGAGCGATATTCTCAGCCTTTCCAGTGTCAAAGACAATCAAGACTCCTGACTGCACTATGTAGTTCCGAAGGCATTTCATAGTTTACAGGGCATTTTGAAATACTCTTAATATCGTGCGCAGACCATTTCATTCTAAATTTGCGAAACGTGCCATCTCTCCATCCCAAGAGTCACCGTTTCATTATTCCTAAATCAATTAGGTGTTGGGAGTATCCAATCGGAAAGTCGTGAATCATATTTATTGGTAATTCCTCGAGCGGCGTATATTGTTTGCGATGTAATTCTTATGTTTTTGCACGGAATGCCTCATCAGTTCATTTCGGGCATTGGGTTCGTGGAAAAACGTTAGAATGTGTGATATAGGAATATTCGCCAACCCATTTTAGGCGACCGTTTTGGCTATTGAAATTAGCAACACCTAGAAAGAAAAGATATAATAAATCGTCTCTGCAGCTTTGACGTATTTCGAAATTTATTTTCATTGTTACCTTTAATGAAAATCGCAAATAAAACACCTAATTCTAACGATCATTTTATGGTCACCAAAATCAATTCCATGCGACAATATATTTTTCGCTTCCTCTACAAACGGAGAGATGAATGATTTAAGATCGGATGGTTTTCCCGTACCATGGTAAATCCCTACCACCATAGGTTGAATTTGACGAACTTCATGAATATTGAAAATTATTGGCCAGAATTTATCTTTTGCGCTTCTAAAAATAGGTATTCCATCTATATTTATATTAATCGATATACACGATAGACGTGGAATATTTTTGAAATAATTTCGTAGACAAAATTCCATTCCTTGATGTCATAATGTATTCAAGACGCTCTGTCTTATATTGAACTTATTCGCCCAAGATTTCAAATTATTTCGAAATTTGTCATCGCTTGATGAATCCGTGTGGGTTCTTTCATCATCATCATCGATATTCTCAAGTTCATCTAACCAGTTAGATGCCGCCGAGCCTTGATGGCCTTCATAAAAAATTCCTCTGGATAGTGTACTTTTCATTAAATTTGATTCATTCTGTGGCACTAAATTTTGAAAATTTTCTCTCTGCATAATAATCATCTGTGCTATAATTCCTGATGAAGTGGATCGTTTTATGGCAGGCACCGAATTTGACGACCCATATGGCATGGATAAGAGTTTTAAATAGTTTCTTGGCACTATTCTACGGAAAGATGTACTATGTTTCACTTTTCTCCAATCAGTTGACATGTTTTATATGTCTTATATGTATTATGTTTAATAATTATTATATTATTATTATATGTAGTAATTAATAATAAAATATGCGCACTATATGTATAGCGTCAAAAACTTATGACGCTATTAATTACAAAATCTTTCCGAGGAGGTCGATAAACATCAAGAATTAAAAGCAGTTTTATAATGGTCCCATTCTTTAGTCTAAGTTATTGCGTTTTATTACGATGATGGTAGTTACTAAAATGTGAACTTACAATTTTTTGATATTTTATTATGGTATCATTGGCCACGAAAGGTTATTTAGTTTTAATAAAGTCATCATCCGTTCTAAATGTAACCAAAATTTGTAGAAGTAACCATCGGAACTTCAATAAAATCTGGTTATTAATTAGTGTTATAACGAGATTAACATAACTCTTATAAAACTTTTCTATATATCTTCTGGTAACAGTTACTCGAAGTAAAATCACCACCTCATAAAACCTGTAATAAATTTCATCATTCAATAGCTTTAGTTACTTTACAAAACTCTAATATAACCATATTACTGATTGGTAATATTCTAATAGTCTTATACACCTGCCCAAATTGTTATATAACCTGGTAACAATTAGACACCCGTTATAAAATATCCCGACACTTACAGTGATGCAAATTGTTTGTTGGGTAGCGATTGTTACATGTAATTTTTTATGTATGCATAATACAATACTATTTATTAGGAAATTTCTAGTATGGAAGTGGTCATTTTTATTCAATATTTTTATGGCTAAGTACAAATTTCTCGCTTTTAAGACGAGTTAACGCAAGTTACTCTTTTGTAAGTGGTAATTACTTCTTTTTTTTTTGTTTTAATTTTTAGGTTTTTTAACTTAATACGCGAACTAAATGCATTGATATTTGTTAGGCCAGTATGAATTCATTTATTTGTGATTTCTCATATATAACAAGTAATTTTTACCAGTCTTACTTTAATGCAACGTTTAAAACACTTTTATTAATTATACACTTTCATTCTAGCAATGTTTGAGAAAATTCAAATTATAAAATATTTCACTTAATGTACAATAATACGAACGAAATTATTTGTAAGTCCAGCCAAACTACGACCAAAAAAGTTTTTTTTCACATTAATTGAGCGTCTCCACTTTTGCCTACCTTTACTTTATGTTTTTTCGGGCGCTGATTACGAAAAATTAAGTCTCGCAACCTAAAAATTTCAATCCATTAAAAATAAAAAAAACACCCTTTTTAGGTTGTTTCGTAAAGGGGTGTTTAGGGTGTATACAACTGCCTAATTATAAGGTGTAAACACAACCACCTTGATGTGAATAGAGCCGGCATGTGAAAAATGAACTTAAAATAAGGGACATAGAAACACTAAAAAATAATTTATTTATATTTAAATTAATTTATTTAAAAACGCGATTTCGATTGACGATAAAACATGAATAAAAAGATAAACCCAGTTAAATAATTTTTCTGGAATCGCTATAAAACAACTCAATGTCTTACTCATTTAAAACACAGGTTCTCAAATTTCCTTACTTCGACCTGATCAGGTATAGTTCTTCATCATCTTTCGGATCACAGTGCATTTGCTTATACAGTATGCTTTAACTCATAAAACATAAGCAATATGTATTCAATCCTCAAGAAGTGAAATTCATCCTTTCCGAACTAAAACCTCTTAATACCTTTAAATTAAAATAAACTTGCTAGTTTTTTTTTTAAATTAAAATTAAGTAAATAAAAATCAAAGGCGGCTTGACAGATTTTTGAGCGTTTACTAGAGGTGATTCTCCTTCACCTATCTCTTGTATGAGAATTCAAAATATATAATTAATTTCAGCAGTACTTGCTAACCTTTCAATAATTTATTCCTAGCAGATTTTAATAATGTTTTTAACTTCGCTTAAAAATTTGGCTTGAGTACCTGTATAAGATTCCTCTAAACTTGATAATTTAATTTTCATAATGAGTGGAATGCTTTCTCAAGCCTGCATATATTTGATTTTTAAAGTTCCAGATTTTGCATAAACGTCCGCTTCTGTAATTGTTAATAGTCATTCCGCAGAGAAAATTATATTGTATTTTGATCAATAATTCAAAGATTTACATTCAACGACGTTCGACGTCCGAAAAAAAAAAATTGAAACACAACATAGGAAAAAGTACAAAGACAAAAAGAGGAAAAAATGATCTGCTTAAAAAAATCAATTGAAACCCGAGAAACAAACCCAGAAATCGGCCTCTATTTTTTTTGCAGATGTCGTGCTTCATGTTTCTTCTGTAATATCGTCGATGAGTGAATAAATGTAATATAAATATAATAAGGTTACATAAACCAGAAGACCAATCATTTGTATTGGTTTATAACGTTTTTGGTTAAATTTATTTTTTATGTGTAAAGAAAAAGAATTTTTGTTTTGACATCTGCATCTGCGAAAATCTTTAAATGTAAATCAGTTTTAAGAAGAACATAATTTGACTATCTATTGTCATTCTTACACCATTCTTAACATAAAACACCTCAAATATTAATATTGTATTCTTAAGTCAGGTACCCCAGTGCTATTGAAATTTGAGAAATAAAGTGTTTTTAAATTAAAAATAAATTACAGCAAAAAGTTGTAGCTTATTTTTGACGAAAGTTGCGTTAGCGCAACAAGAAACATTCTTCAACGTTTGATCTCATTTCTAAAAAATTCATTCATAAAAAACTACGACACAAGATTCATCTTATCGCAAATTTCCTCAAAAAAGGTTTCCCTACATTTATCTTGAAGAAAAAAAAATGTTACAAAAGTATTTTTAAGAAAACAAATCAGATTTTGTATTAAATGAAGGCATTACCTTCCGTGATAACAGTTTAGCCCTGATAAAACCATCACACTATTTCTCCCCGCATACGACCTCTGAAGCTTCGGTTACGAACACGTAACAAGCAAAAAGATTCATATTAGCTTCTACGCCTAGACCTTTCTTCAATAGACTAAGTTGCAATTAAGGGTGGTCCAGTAATTTGATAGTCCTGCCAATCAATAATTTGGTATAGGATGGAGTTTTAAAACTTTAAGAATAAGGAACTTCAAGCTTACGGATCCCTGAAACGCTTTCTGATCTATAACTTTTCTCAAGTAATAACTTAAATATCTGGTATAATTTGACCAAAAGGGATTTGCATCATTTATGTATAATGGATCGCACGTAATTGCAAACCATATCCGCCCGTACACTTTCATCACGAAAGTCGCTAAAGTTACCTAATTTTTAAGCGTAAGGCCCCGTTAGCAGATGTTAACCATCTGGAATGATTAAGTGGACCGAGTTTCTTATTGGCTGAACTGGCAGGAAACTTACCTGCGCTAATCGAGCTAATTATACCAAAGAGGTATCTTTGATCAATGATAAGATTATCTTTTGTTATCTTAGGAAGCGTCGTGAGAATAAACACAAACTTTGCAACATCTTTTTCTCAAAATGTTGCTGAAAATTCTATAGGGCCTGAAAAACTGTGTGGTCCCGTTGTCTGGTCATCTAAACGTCTTAATAAATGGCTTAGTGGTAATTCGTTCGAATTCAATTGGCAGATGAATTAATGTAAATGTTTGATGAACTCTTCATCTAAGAGGCGAATGACACCACCCTTAACTCCCTTATTAACGACTGTTCCATCACAGTCAACAACTGGTACGTGACATAAATTCGCTGATTTATCGTTTAAATATTTATAATTTGATCTTCATTACTGATCCCGTTTCAAAATGAGTGTAAAGTTTATGCTAAAAAAAAATAACCAAAAAATTACACTGTTAAATTAGCTATTTTCCAATTGGAATTTAAATTATATGAAAATTTAAATTTTTTGTAATTTTGGATTTTTCGTACCACCAAACAGATTCTTTTCATCATAAAACAGGTTCTTTTCATCCTTTTCAGATAGCTGGACCATCTGTTTATATAGTTAACCAAAAGCATCCAATTGTGATGAACTATACTATACTTCACAGAATTTAGAATTTTTAATAATTTTATTGGTTTTAAAAATTGCTGGGTGACATTGACCGCTATATGGCTTAGCTATTCTAAGAAATTTGCGGGGCCTTCGGAACATTTCCAAGATCGGCGCTAAATAATTATTTAAACCATCAAAATTCAGTCAACTTTTAAATTATCTGAAATATAGTAATGTTCAACACAATTGGATGCTTTTGGTTAACGATATAAACAGATGGTCCAGCTATCTGAAAAGGATGAAAAGAAACTGTTTTCTGATGAAAAGAATCTGTTTGGTGGTACGAAAAATCCAAAATTACAAAAAATTTAAATTTTCATATAATTTAAATTCCAATTGGAAAATAGCTAATTTAACAGTGTAATTTTTTGTTATTTTTTTAGCATAAACTTCACACTCATGTTTCAAATACTACTGAGCTTCGATTTGCTGTTCTTTGTACCATTTAACTCCTTTCTTCCATGAAAATAAAGTTCAAACATGGCTTTATTACGGGTTTCTTTTTCTTCTTTTGAGAACAGACGTTTTCTCTGCTCTTTCCCGTCGAATTTTTGACCGATCTACCATCCAGCTTTTGTTAGCTGATGTGTTGTTGTTATTGACTGCGTCATTGGACAATGACGTTCATGATATCTAAATATCGTAACATTCTTTAACACATTTTTGCGCTTTTACACATACTAAGTAACAGTAATACAGTTGTCAGTTATTGTGTGTGGGTGACTAACCTGGAAGAGTTCCACTTACCTGGAGGAGTTTCCAAATCAAATAATTTGCAAGACACCTGGAGGAGTTTCCAAATCAAATAATTTTTAAATTATTTATTCAATTAAATATTTATTTTTTATTATAATATTTTTGTTTGTCAATAAGTAGCTCCTTATTGTGAAATAGTATATTTTGTCGCTTCAATATCGATTTCGATGCTATAACACCATCATCAGTTAATTTCCTTATTGAATTGTTGCGCTGTAAAATTTTTGATTTAGGAACTGTTTGCTGGTTACGTTGATTGTATGTTGAGCATTAAATCGTGAAATTTATTTGTTGCAGTGTTTATTCTGTTATTCAACATAAATCGGTTGTCTGTATTTTTAAAAATTTCGAATTCTTCGGTTCGACTTAGTACATCCCATTTCTTCATTCTGTGTAGTACTTGTAAATTTGTTTCAAAATTTGTGTAATTGTGTAGTGTAGAATTTATATGCTGAGCGAATTTTGACTCAGGGTTGATCCTAAATCTCTCTTTAAAGGATCGGCCCGTTTGTCCTAAATATAACGCTTGACAATTTGAACATGTTAATTTGTAAACCTCCGTATCCAAAGTTACATTATTCCTGTTCTTAATTAATTTTTCTAATTTATTATTTGTTTTGAGCGCCAGAGTATAACCAAAATGTTGAATGACTTTTTGAATTTTTTTACCAGTATGACTCCAATCCATGCTTATATATTTTTTATAATTAACATCACAATTTATATTGGTATACCCCCGATATTCCATTTTCCTTGGTTTGGTACCCATTTTTGTGAGCAATGTATTTAACATTCCCCAGCTCCACTCTGTAGTTTTCAAATAATTAAGGAGAACAAACCTTTATAAAATACTAAAGACGCTAACGCAAAATGAAAGTTGTAGTGCATCAATTAGTAGCATAATGGGAAATATTAATAATCCGTAAGTAGCGTACAGGCTACAGATATTGACAGTCATAAGGAAATTTTCATTTTGCTATTCGCTTGTTTTGTTAATTACGCCAAATTGGAAAATTTTATCCCTACATTTTCTAAGGCCTGCGGTTTCATACTGGCAATTTTGTTGCTTCCGATGTCAACAATTAAAGATTTAAAGAATGATTGATCCTCAGAATAAGCTTCAGTAGTTTTAAGTACATTAACAAGAGGAGCCCAGTTCAAACGTATTTGAAAACTTATGGTTAGACAAAAATTATGCAAGCGTAAATATTAATTCTAAGCTCAACTTTAGTATCTGTATTTGTACTTAGATCACTGATTTTTACTGGCGAAATGTTATATTCTTTATTTCCCTCAGGCAAGAGTGTGATCTATCTTCTGTAATTTATGGTTTTAGGTTTCTCGGTCTGCTTTTTTCTAAAATTTGATTTTGTTGCTTTCTTAAACCTTTTAATTCGACCTCTTCTTTTTTTTTTGTTTTTCCCATTTGGCAACTTTACTTGTTTGCTATTCATGTAAAAGCTTTCGCTTTTCTATTTTTTTGATTCGCTCTGCTTGAATATATATTTGAGAAATTAACACGATTTTTTTTTTCATGTAGCTGATGGTCTAATTTAATGTTTTAAATTGCGTTTCAGGCCAGTGTAAATATTCCTCAATAGACTAATTGTAGATAGCGAAATTTGTAGCGATAGGTTCATTGACTTAGATATCTGTGTGTTTCATGGCATTAGAGATTGTTACCGTTGCTCCTCTACTTGGTTTGCCTGATATTCAGCTATTTCGAATGCTTCAGTCTAAAAATTCAGCGGTAGAGGCAAATTATTTCCTTTAAGTCTGAAACACTTTAAATATTAAGTTTAAATTATCGCCAAATTTGTCTAAATTAACTTGCGTTCTTAAAATGTTTTAAAATATCGGTAATTTGTGAAAGGTTTATGGAGCCTTCATTCAAAAGTACTGTAGTTTGCACGCAATGATTTTCCCAAATTTCTGGAAAAATCTGTTGCTGTATAATTCTACGGGTAAAGCCTGTATACGTTAAATCCTTTTGATATAATTTGCGGTGTAATGCATCCTTTAAATGCTTTCAATATCAAAGGAGCAAAATGATCTCTGGTTAAAGAAGAAACTCGGTTTTCTTTGCGTCATTGAAAAATATTTTTTATCCAACTATGTTTATAATGCATGTTAGAATTCCTAATCGTACACATAACTCACTTACTTTTAATGCCAGATGGGTGCTATGACCATCAACAACTGGCAACGTCGTGTTGTTTTTGACCAGAAATGGATGGACATGTTTATCAATTATCCGAGCGTCCAATTCTGAGGTAACGACTTCCGAATATTTTCCGCCCCCCGCTCCCCCCTTATAAGGATAAATCACCATCGGCGGAATGGTTTATCCATTGGCACTGAATGCAGTCCCATGCTCAATCTCGTAGATGTTTCGAGCTACCCCATGTAACGACCACTATAAAGCGTCTTCCAAAATTTAAAAATGCTCTGACCTTTTCATCAAATTGCTCCTCCAGGCCGATCAAAAACTGAAACATTTCCTTCTAATCCTGCAATAGACCGACAACATCATGTTTTGTTTCAGCCACTGCCATGCCCTGAGCTTTAAACAAATCATCCAGGCACATAGTTATAATCAGTATAAGGCTGAGTTAAATATAACAGCCCAAATGGAGTCGTTATCAATCGGACTTTGTTAAAGTTATTGATGTGACTTGTAAATAGCTATCGCAGGAAAAAGTTCAGTTCAAGTTTCCCGTGAAAAATTTCGGAAAATTCGATTTTCCAAAATTCATTAGAAAATTTCTATAAAATCAGTCTCTATTAACTTGAACTGAATTTTTTTCCTGCATTAGCTGTTGGCAAGTCACATCAATAAAATACATCTCCAGACATAACACTATCTCCAGACATAACACTCTAGAGGCAGATTTTATACAAATTTTTTTGATGATTTTTGGAAAACCGAATTTTCCGAGATTTCCCACAGGAAACTTGAACTGAACTTCTTTCCTGCGATAGCTGTTAAAAGTCACATCAATAAAATACATCTCCAGACATAACACTCTGGAGGTGGCTTTTATACAAATTTTCTAATGATTTTTGGAAAATCGGATTTTCCGAGATTTCCCACAGGAAACTTGATCTAATTTTTTTTCCTACGATAGCTATTGACAAGTAACATCAATGCAATCCATCTCCAGACATAACACTATAGAGGCTGATTCAATCCATCTCCAGACATAACACTCTAGAGGCTGATTTTATACAACCATTTCATGCTTTCGGCTGGAAACTTTCATAAATTGTCGGATATTTCCACGGAATACTAGAACTGAATTTTATTCCTGCGATAGCTATTGACAAGTCACATCAATGCCATTCATCTCCAGAATCGATGTCACATCAATAAAACACATCTCCAGGCATAACACTCTGGAGGTGGCTTTTATACAAATTTTCTAATGATTTTTGGAAAATCGAATTTTCCAAGATTTCCCACTTGAAACCTGTACTGATCTTTTTTCCTGCGATAGCTATTGACAAATCACAATAAAAACGATTTAACTTCAAATATACCCTCTAGAAGCTGATTTTATTTCTATTTTGTGGATTCTTCTGATTTTCCGATATTTTCCATGACTAGGTTAAACAAAGTTTTCCACTTAAGACTATTTACAAAAATTTGTATTTCATCAAATTTCATATTTTATCCATGTATTCTACTTACCACCAAATTGTTTATTTTAGCAGGATGAAATTACGCCGTTTTATCAAGTTTATCTTTTGTAAAGAAAACTAAATTATCATATGACATCTGCACGATCAAATCTGTTGCGTGCAGGTCTTAAGCTTTATTTTAAAGAAATTTAAGTTTGACGATTGTCTCATTAAGTCTGTATAGAAATTATGCATCTCAAATGCTGTGTTTGTTTTAATAACATGAAACTTGTGCTTGAAAAATTTGTATGCTACTTTATTATATTATAACGACGGTAATAACAAAATCGTTGTCGATAAGTAACTGTAATGTGTTAGTCAACCAATCGATAAAATGCAACAAAGTCTTATTCTTGAAATTTTTTTCAACATAATGATTTTCTTTAAAAGTTTGACGAAGAAAAATTTCGTCTAAATTTAATATTTTCTTAATAAATATTTGTATACTGAACGGTGTTTACGATTATGTTGATGTTTAACATAGATGTGTGTACATCTATATTATATTAAAAATTGAATTATGTTTAAAACGCTTTAAAAGTGGGATTGCGATTAATTTTTTTGTTTCATTTTTTTTTATATTCCTGAGGAGTAGCAAAAGAAAATGTACCAACAAATACATCGCATTCATTTTGTTATATATAGGGTTGATTAAATTTTAGAGCTTTTATACTGTTTTGTTTTATATGTTTTAACTCGTTTAACTCTTTTTAAACGATTTTTATATGTTAAATTTTATAAACAAATGTAATAAATTGTTTTGTTCTATTTTTTTTTTTTTTTGGTTTTTTTTTGGTGAAGAAAGAAAATAAAGCTACACAAAATGTATAAAATGGAAGTGGAAAATTATTTTATCACACCTGGATGCTTTTTTGTTATTGTTCTTGTTGTTGTGTTGTTTTGGTTTGTTAAGCGAGGAAATTTAGATTATAATGTAATTTTACTTTAAATTATAATATTTTTATTCTTTTGTGTGAAGTTTAAAATTTATGAAAATTGAATATTGTGTTCATACCTATATACGTCTTTGTTTAATCAAAAATCGGGAATTCAGTGACTGGTTAAAATGACGCAGGTGCGTTAAACTTTATTTTTGTAGTTTATTAACGTTTTTCCTTTTTTCTGTTTTTTATTCCAGATTGACCCTAAAGTAGCATTTCCTAGAAGAGCTCATCCAAAGGTAAGTGATATAAATTAAAGATTTTTTTTTATATTTTGTATGCGTCTAGGCTTTATTTATTGCTATACACCCGTATGTAAAACGAAAATACAAAAATCACGTAATTTTAATTGAAACAGATAATCCACAGCAATAAGAAAAAAAAAATACGAGGAACTCAAAAGAAAGCGATTTTTTTTTCGAACACCAGGAAACTTTGTTGTCGCACATTAATTTTAAATTAATTCGTTCTTTTTCTGTTGGTTGTACATAATTTTTGTGTTTTTATTACACGAGAAAAATATTTAATAAAATTAAAATAATTTACAAACCGCACCCAATTCATTTTCATATCTTAAGCATTTATTTTTATTTTTTTACTTGAGTCACATCGTTGAACTTTTTTCCCCCGTCTTCTTCTTTTTGCCATTCTAGAATTAAATGAATTTTTTTTTGTGGGTTATTTATATGTACGTTTGTGTGGATGTGTATGTGCAGTACATTACGAAAATATTTTTTTGATGTATACAAAATCGCAGGTTAACATCGCGGTTATGAATTACGACGCTATTTAAGCTTTGCAAAGCTTATTATGCTCGAATTTGATGAGAAAACCGTAAAAAAAAGTGTAAATGTGTATTCCGCACTTAAAAATTTCGAAATGGACCGTAAATTAGTACATATACTGGTATGATAATTCATATATAATTTATCTGAAATGCTACATTAAACGCTTTTAGTATAGTGAGAGCTTTTTTGTATGCTGAAATATATCATCAATTATACCTGTGCTACACAGAAAATTGCGTTGTTAGTTCACCTTTCATGAATAAATTATATAGCAAAACAAAATTTAGTTAATTTTTTATAGTTTTTAATTTATTTCTTTACGTATTCGTATAAACGTACAACAGAACAGGTGCATTTTGCATAACACTATAGTTCACAGAAATTTGTAACTTTATAATTTGCATCGTTAATTTACTTTTAACTTCTTGTAGATTTTTTTCTGAATACTCGCTGTAGAGATGTACATAATTAGATTTTCTCAAATTTTCCTTGGAATTTCACTGATGGTTAAGTTTCCGTTTTTCTTTTTCAAGGAATTTATTTACTTTTTTTTGGTTTTTGCCGACCAGTTAAAAAGTTTCAAAATTTGTCAACTGGGTAGGGGAACACAGTTTTGTAATATTAAAATATTTCGGGAGTTTTGTTATTTGTAAAATTTTCTGAATTTTATGGGATTTCGAGTTTAGTTTTCTGTCGAAATTCAGGTTTATATTTAGTTATTTATTCAAATATTAACTTATATGATTTTAATATGTTCCGCAGATTGTAAGGGAATTTAATCCAGTTTCGAACTGATGAGCTTTTGATTATGAAAAAGGCAATCTTCGTACAGGTTGTATTAGCGAATTATTCTAATTAAATGTTAAATAATTAATTTGTAAATTCTAATATGCAGCCGGTCCTAAGATCAGTTTTAATGTGTAACGAAGTTTGTTCGTAAATACTAATATACTTTTACGTGTTAATTTGTAAAACACATTTTATTAATTATCTTAGAACCGGTTGCATTGCAATTAACATTCAAAATTAAAGTGTTTATTTAAATATTTAGGTTTTCTAGAAACTAAAACGACTATTTGATATACTGATTTTATTTCAACTGAGCTCTTTCAAAATCACAATCAAAATTTTCCTATCTTTAATAGTTTTAGAGATAATTTATTTTGAAATGGTCCCATAGTCCGTAAAAGAATAGTTTTTATCTTTCTGTATTATGCTTGATAAAAAAAGTTTTTATTATCCTTTATGTTAAATTGCTGTGAAATGGTATTCTTGTGTATGACATTATAACAGTAGAAATATCGATTTCAATCTTTGGTGTCCTACAGCTAATAAAGAACACTACAAAAAAAATTTGGTTAACATCTTTATAAACTTACCATAATGTTGAATGAAACTAAATGTAGTGTAACCCGGTGCTTCTCAAACTGTGAGCCGCGACCCCCTATTAAGCCGTTGCCAGGGAGCCGGGAAATCATTCATTTTTTTTATAAGTGTTTTTTTAGCAAAACAACCCCCATTTTATAGCATACAATAATAGATTCGTTTAGAGTCACAATATTAAATTTCTTCAAATTGGCAAAACTCCCAAAATGTTTTATTAAACAACACAATTTCTTCTCAATGGGACTTTGTGAATCTACTTAATATCAGGGACAACTGTAGTTATCTGTGGTTATTTCCCAAAATACGATAGTCAACGGTTTTTGTAAAATAATATTTACTCATATAATATATATTATATGAAGATTTGTTTTCCTTATTCATTAGGATTTATAGTATAGTTTATTTATAGTCCCAAAATTTGATCTCCGCGACAAAAAACCATTTGAAACTGGGCATATAGGTATGCAATGTGCAGTTGGTTGGTCTATTATGAAGTAACAAAATTTTTCAGGGTCGATCTCCGAAGTAAATTCGTGAAATTTAGAAGCTACATTTTAAGTGAAAGCTTTGAACTTTGGACTATGAAAATTAATGAAATTGGATCAAAAAGTTACAACAACTTTAATTCAATTTGAAATTTCTAGTGACAGTTTATAAAACTAGACTTCAACAATTTCAATTTCGTTAGCTATATATCTAGTTAGCACTGAAAATTCCAAGATTCGTAACAAAATTTCAAAATTTGGGCGAACAATTGATAAGTGAATTTTAAAATAGAAGAATTCTAATTTTTTCGAGAGTTTTAATTTTTCTGATAATTTCGAAAAATAAATTGAATTAACATTGAAACTAAAATTGCAAACGAATCGAATTTCCCAAATTCATTAAATTAAAATTTAAATATAATTGGTTAGTCCCGTTATCTGTTCTGCTCCACCCATATGTAAGGTAAAAATATTAAGATTCGGAGTTTTTACAGCTACATCTAATTTTTAATTGTTCAGAAATTCTACGCTGAAACCTTATCTATATATATATTTTGTGAAAAAGTTTTTTAACCCCAAAAACCGGTTGAAGCTGAAGGAACAATATTTAGTTCGTACAACATTTATTTTAAATTGGCGAGGCACAAATACGGATTTATACAGCGCGAAACATCTGAGATTGTAAATTTACAATATTCAATACAATTTTTGAGGGATTCTGGATTTTATTGTTCGAATTGCGGCGATTACATTACGAAAAGGTTTGAGTAGCACCGAATCAACCGAAGGCCGTTTCTAAAAGTTCATTAAGCAAAAATATTCTGTTCCAACCTTCCCAAACAAATTAAATTATTGCATAAAATTTAACTATTGATATTTGCAATTTTAAAACGTAATTTTTTAATTTATAGTGAAAATAACTAAAAAAAAATATTTTTAGTTTTGTTTATTATAATATCACATTAGTAGTTTATCTTAAACAAACAAACGTCAGAGTGTTATTATTTTTTAATTAACTTAGGTAAACTTGCACCTAAGGAATATATGCGGTTACAAAATAGTTTTGTACTACAAATAGTTCATTTTAATTAATAGTAGAGTAAAATTATCTTCTTAAGGGCGTCCTTTACTAAACTTAAATTTCGCTTCAAACGTAGCCTAAAAATTTACTTTTCTATGACTACCTATACATTATTGGCCATACCAACCCACCATCGTATATTATATGATAAGCAAGCGTGTACCAAACGACAAATGGTCACCTATCGGTAATTTGCTGAAATTAGTTTCACGAAATAATTTGATTTTTAAAAAGTTAAGAGAAATGTGTCTGTTTATCAATACCAGTATGATTGATTTGTGTGCGCATTACATACACAAATGAGGGTCTTCCTTGAGTTTTTTGATCAAGTGAATATAATTCACTAGATCAGTACGTTCGCACTTGGTACACTCTTTATTAAGTGGGATTTGTATTTTTGGTGTCGCAATTTGTTGTAAAAAACAAAAAAAAATTGCGCGTCAAATATAAATTTAGCTGTAGAAAATTGACTGCACCTCATTGGATATATGCTCCCTTAGACATAAACAAATGTTCAATTTTTATAAATTAGCTTAATGCAGGTAATAAGAAAATTTTGCTTAAACATTTTTTGATTAAATTATTAAGTATTTATAATAGAAATTACCAATTAATTGTGGGGACCACTTCTTACACTAATACTTTCGTATTAACATGTACAATGAAGTATATATTTTCACTCCAAAATACATAATTTTATAGTATGTTTCAATGCGGAACTTGGTGATTATATTTCTAAATTACACGTATCGTTATTTTATAAATTAAACTGGTAATTTCTATTAACAATATTTAATCAAAATAATCAAAAAATATGTTAACGAAATTGTCGTATCACGTGGCATGTAGTCATGCCTTTATATGATGAGTGACAATGCCAACTTTTCCATTGTTTAAAAATAATTGCCCCAAATCTCTTTCTAAGGCCATATCTGTATTATGTCACGGATCCTAATCATGCGGTATTTTCCCATCTGTTTGGAAAATAGCCAAGTACAAGTGCTTGAAATTGGTAGAAAATCGGAGAGCCTCCAACTATCGCCCAATAGCAATCTTCTCTGTCACTTTCGATCGACTGAAGATTTAATTAATTATGTCACAGAGCTTAGGAATCTTAGGGGATCTGCATTACGCTAATAGTTGTTTCTTAGACTGTTTAAAAATCTTAAGCTAAACATTAAAAAATACCAAATAATTGAGCTTTCACATTTGCAGTTGCCATTTTAAATAAATTTGAAAAATCCCAGCATATTCATTACCTGCGGCCTTTTGCATATTTTTTTTACAGTTATTAAAGTAACCTTTAAAATAACTTTCCGCAAAAAAAAATTGCCCAAAATATTGTTAAAAGCATACCAAGCCTTTTCTGTAATTTTAAATATCGGAGTAAATTTATTTCTGATTATTCCAGCAAGACACGCCTACTTGCTGGTTGTCCTTGAAGGTTAGCTTGGCTGATAGGGTAAAAATTCTAATCATTCGGTGAAATATTTTCAACTACATAAATCAAAATTAATAACTTTTTGGAGGAAAAGGAATTTGAACCGAAATATTTGAAAATTTTATGGACTTGTAAATACTACGTTTATTTAATAGAAAGCAACAGGTTCGAAGCATTTCAGAGACATTTCATCCCAGACCTTGACAATAGCAGCACGTAAAGTCAAACGAATTTAAATCCGGAGAATAAGGTGACCATTGCATAACGTCGATAAAGTACGGCCATTTTTCTTGAATCCATAGTTGAGTCAATGTCACTTAGTGATCCAGAGCAGAATCTCATTGGAAGATCTAATTATTGGTTGGATAATGCCTACAAGTCCAGGGAAGAACTACTTCATCGAGAATTTCATGGCGATGTATTTCTTGGTTCACTTTAACCCCTTCATTGATGTATTTATGTGGTAGCTTGCGCACAGCGGTTAATCCAGCCTCAATCATAACAGATTTTGGTTTTTAGGCAATAATTCGAGGTTCTCCGGGATGTGTTTTGGACCAAATACGGTCATTTTGACTGCTATAGCATTGTTCAATTGGGCTTCTTTTTGTACGTAAGAAGATGGGCTTTTTGGAGCTTGTATGGATAATTGGGAGAATATTTTTTTGCCATTTTTCGAACTGTTTCGCGATTTACTTGAAGACTCCTGGCTACATGGCGCATCTCGATGTGAATCAAACATTTGATTCACCTCCTCCTCCTCCTCCTCCTCCTCCTCCTCCTCCTCCTCCTCCTCCTCTCCTCCTTCTCCTCTCCTCCTTCTCCTCCTCCTCCTCCTCCTCCTCCTCCTCCTCCTCCTCCTCCTCCTCCTCCTCCTCCTCCTCCTCCTCCTCCTCCTCCTCCTCCTCCTCCTCCTCCTCCTCCTCCTCCTCCTCCTCCTCCTCCTCCTCCTCCTCCTCCTCCTCCTCCTCCTCCTCCTCCTCCTCCTCCTCCTCCTCCTCCTCCTCCTCCTCCTCCTCCTCCTCCTCCTCCTCCTCCTCCTCCTCCTCCTCCTCCTCCTCCTCCTCCTCCTCCTCCTCCTCCTCCTCCTGAACGTTCCAAAGAAGGCGCTAATACACGGTATCGATTGATCGCTTTGAATACTGTTGAACGTCGAAGACGAAGACTTTAAATTATTATTTTTTGCCGAATTTTCCGATTCGTACAGTTCAATAATAGCGAGACGACTTTTTTAGATACGATCACAAAAAATAATAAAAATAGAGAACTGATTTCTTTTAATGAACAGGCTTTATTTTAATGTATAAAATAATCGCAAATAATCGCTGCTCTGAATGATTTTTTTTTTTGGGAACCAAATCTCTCGAATAATTTGGACAACCTGCAATAATCTAAAAAATTTACCGAACGACTAATCTTGAAATCTCACAAATCTCAACAAGTCTTCAACAATAATTTTGATAATGAGCCATGGAAAATTTGAAATATTCCCAAAAAATGTAATCTATGTAGCTCAACATTCTCCAAGTTTATCAGTATATAGCTCAATGCTATAACAGTTTCGGAAAAAAATCACTAATTCAATAACAAGACCCAATGTAAACCCTTATACATTTTGAGGAATATCGAGAAACCCGCGAAATTTCGAAATGATCGAATAATCTCGAAATGGTCGAATAGTCGTTCTTTTCTAGAATTGTCTAGCTCAGATGTAGTAGTTACAAAAAATTTCGGAATATTCCCAGAAAACTCGAATAAATTTGGGATCTTATGAAAAAAATAAAATAAATCTTGAAAAAACGAGAATCCACTAAGGATCTCGATTAGTCTGCAAAATATCTAGCCATTTAATCGTTATAATTTTGCTGTCACTCAACGCTATTTAACATTAACAATTTCGAAATCTAGATAAATCCAAAAATCTGCATTTCGAATCTCATCTCTGTAAAATAATAAATCAGAATGCTACAATACGTTTAATCAACCCTAAACAAAACTCGAATAAACCAAAAATTTTTCTCGAGCTAGGATAATCGCAAATAAAAAAAAAATCGCAAATCTCGAATAAAATTAGAATTCTAGAATAACCTTGAATAATAAAAATATCAGTAACAATGAAAAAAATTTCGAACAACTTCAAAGTTAATCAAACCCGGAAATCTGTAGGTTAATTCAAAAATCTTAATATCTGTAGGTTAATTCAAAAATATAATATTGAAAATATCGATGAACTTGTAATTGTAAGTCAATAATGTAGGTAAATTAAACTTTATTGAAAAAATGTTAAACCACCAAATCCGAAAATTGGACATCTGATATGTAAGCATGTAAGTATTAAACGAGTTTACAGAATTGTTTCAAAATTGCGACAAAACGAGAATAAGTAAGACATTTCCAGCTCTTGTAACGCGCACGTAAGTACATAATTGCGTTTTCCTACAATTCCTCTTTGTAAATTGAGTTCTCTTAACTCGTATAGAGTCGTAGCTGTTAAAACGAGATATACATAATTGGCACTCGGAGGTTACCCGAGAAGGTGAAATTGAAATGTATTTTGGATTACTGACAATTTGCTTATCGATTCTAATTGTTTTGAGAAATTATTTTTTTGCACAAAATTTAATAAATAATTCAAAGAGTAAAGACCGGTTATTATTGGATCGATTAAACGAAAAGTTTAGATTAATTGGTTAAACTTAACCGTTTGTCATTTCTCTATCTAAGGTGGAATTCTTTCAAATTAGATTCCAAATAAAATCTAATCATTTTTGAAAGAATGTTTTCAGCCATTAGAAAACAAAATTAAAAGATGCCAATATTTGCGATTTGACGATTCAGAAGTTTGATCCGAAATCTCATGAAATTTCCCTACAAATGTTATGCGGATTTAAAAATTTCGAGAAAGACTTTTTTTTCCAGCACTACATTTCATTTAAACTTATTTTGAAAATAAGTGTCCTCAAAAATGGGGAAAAATAGTTGCGTACTTCGTATTGCAATAGTCATTCCAACGCCAGTTCAGAGACTGCTGAATATAGCGTAAGTTGAGCGTGAAAGCGTAATGCATGAAATATTTTTGGTTTTTTTTAAATTTAGGCATCAATTAAGCCTGACCTTACTTCATAAAATATAGACGAGAGTATAACAGCAATTGTAATGCTACAGCAAGCCAATGAGCAAACGATAAAAGACAATTATTACCAAAATATTTCTTATAAATTAAGAAGAGGAATTCGTTGAACTAAATAGAAATAAACGCAGGTCTCTATATAATTGACATCTACCTAACTAACAAAGGTATTAATGCAATAACTTACAGAAGGCACTTACTGGCTGTTAATGTAATTCGATCACCCAATTCCCATTTATAGTAAAGTAACATATAAGAAGCTTAAGTGGTACAGTTTTCCTCCAAGGGTCGAGGAAGCTCACCAGCTAAGTAACTGCCAAATTTAATTTTATTTTTGTTATTGTAATTTGTTAAAAAAAATTTTTAAATGTAGTAAATGTTTTTATTTTTCTATAAAAGTACATATGAGTCCGAGAGACTCATCGCTGCGTTTACGCAAGTTAAATGGCCCATGCTGATTAGGGTTAATATTAAATTCCATAGCAAAACCAGTGGTGTAACTAGGTACCCACAGCACCCGCAGCCGCTGTGGGGGAGGTAAGGTGGGGAGGCACGGTTATTGGATCTCAGGAGATTTATCAAGCGTTGGCATATTACTTTAAAGTCAAGGTTAGATAAACGGTGTTCAGATTAAGCTTAAAGTTTACCACTTTTCAAATTTGCAAAATCGGCCATTTCTAGGCTGTTAAAGAAAAGGCGGTGGTCTAACAGACCTAACAATTTCTTTTCGGTTGCGGAAGGTGAAAAAGTTCCGAGTAATTACTCTTAATTTGATTCCGGCATAGAAATACAAATCCATTTAGATTCCAACAGATATTTAGAGTTAGAAGAAAATTTGCTAAACTCGTTGGAAATCAAAACTTTCGACATCAAAGAATACAGATTTTAGCGTTTGCTGGGTTCATTTATTTGTAATTTACATTTTGCATTCCAAGTTTACTCCTTTTACAAATCAAATTAAGCATTTAGCCAAACAAATTCAGAAATGTAAATTTTTGATTGCAAAATTTTGATTGTGATTGACAACAGATTAAATTTCTTTTGCATAAGGTTAATTTGAAAAAGGGAGCAATTACTCATCTGCTTTATTACTAAGCATCTTGTGGAGTATCATTTTGATGTTCATAACCGCAACGGAAAACCATTTCTGGTTCCCTTCATTAAGTGCGCCCCTGTTTTTAGAGAACGAATCAACGTATACTTCAGCCAAACCAGTCAGTCTCTATAATCAATTAGCGGTCGTTCGACTTATAGTTTCTCATTTACCGGATCTTTTGATTACTGGTAAATGGTAAATAAAAATAATCCCGGTAAAATCGGTTCATTTTGAAAAGCTATTTTAAATACATATAAGGAAAATGCAAATGCCAAATTAATTTTGAAATTAGTGAATGCGTTGTTTTTTCGGCTGTTTTTTTTTGGGGGGGGGGGGGGGGGGGGGTCTTCCGATTTCGTAAATTTCCGTCGTTTTCCGATTTAATATCCTTTTAACTTTTACTTTTGATCCTTTTTAAAATTTCTCAAAATTTTTGGAGTTTAGCATGGAAATGAGATGCGTGATGTTCGAGCCTTAACTTGTGATTCGGTGTTTCGAAACGAAGGTTATTCGAGATTTTCGAGTTTATTCGAGTATGTTTGAGATTGTCGAGTATATTTAGTACCTCGATGTTACTCAAGAATATTAGAGCGTATTCGAAGAAAATGATTGTTCGATATTTAACGGATTATTCGATACTATTTGAGGGTTTAATTCTTATTCGATATCGTTATGTTGAGCTTAGCCCTAAGTTGTTTACCAGCATTTTGCTTAGAAGTATTAGTAACATTAAGTTATATTTACACGAATTTTCGGAACTTTTCAAGATTTTCGTGGGTTTTCTAAATGTTTACAGGCTTTTTGAAATTATTCATAATAACCAGATTTTTCGGTATTGTTCGAGATCAATCGAGATTCACATAATATAGAGATTATTCGAATTTTTCTGGTGTAATCGAGATTTTTCCGCGTTATATTCTAGATTTCTTAAGTTTTTCGACATTTCTAGGATTATTCGAGATTATATTAAAAATTTTCAAATTTATTCAAATTTTGAATGGGAGTGTTCTGCGCTTAGCTTTGAGAACTTAATAAGTAATATTTAGTAAATTTTTCGAGATTATGCCAAAATTTCGATATTTCTCCGGTTTTCTAGGTTATTTACGTTTTACATGGCGGTGATTAGCCCGTATTGGATTCCCGTTGGTTTTACAAACTTACGGATAATTCGATATTTGAAAACTTTCAAGGATATTCAAGATATGCAAGACATATAAAAAACGACATTTTTGAGATTATTTCGAAATTTGTGAAGCTTCACCGATATATTTAGAAAACCAACGCTGGTTTGCAAAATGTTTCATTTTGTTTGAGGCTGTTGAAATGAATCAGGTTCTGTTCCGTTTACTCTCAAAATCAGATACTTAATTAATGTGAGACTTGATAATAGGAAAAAGTAAGTTTTTAACTAAAAGCTTTACATGTTCATAGGTACAACAAGTATTTTTAGAAGCCCAAGAACAAATTTGTAGGGGGGGGGGCGGAATTTGTAGTTACAACACTGAGAAAATATATGATTTGAAGTATTATCTTAGTAGGCTTTGGTTTTATTATTTCTTCCTTTTGAAATACACGTAGCAAACATATTCCGTGTGGGTAAATAATTGTGCGCGTGGTTTTTGCAGGAGTAATTTTATTATTCATTTGGATAAATACGAGACTAACTAATTATTTAAAAATTGATAGAGTCACAAATTTTAACTGATTAAGAATTACGAAAATTTACAAAAGACTTTACAATTCTATCTTGTATCAAATTTTCGGCAAAAAGTAAAAATAACTTTGTGCTAGAAACAACTTCAATATAAGCTTTTTATAAATATAAATCAATTTTTTTGAAAACAACGTTTTTTTGTATATACATATATACTCGCTGTTTTCGTTTTGAAATATTTTATCGTATATAAGCATAAAATAAAAATAAAATCACCATTCCACTTGTATTTTTATTTTTCATAAAAGACAAAATGATAAATTGTTTGTAGTTGTAATCACACAAATCCACAAATTAAATTATATGAATATAAAAACAAATATGTTTGTTGCTGACTAAGCTTCAATATATATTGTGTGCTTTCAAAAAAAAAAAAGCAAAAGATGAACATTGATAGGGAAAAGGGTGACAGTTTTATAGTTTTTATTTTAAAAATACTGTTTTATTATCATTATAATTTTGGTTTTTATTAAATCCTGTATAAAAGAATATATTACGACCCTAATTATTTACATAAGCTGAATAAAATAAATATCTATACACAAATGTATGTATGTATGTATGTACTCAAATATAACGTTTATATAAGCAGACGATTTTGTTTAGATTTTTTCGTTTTTTTTTTCTTACGTAAGTAAATATGTACGTACGTATGTATATTTATTATTAAGAAAATATTAATTCAACCAGTTTATTTTTTTCTATGATATGTGCTCCACTTGTGTATTTTTGCTTTTCCCGTTTTTAAAAATTTGAAATATTTCAAGTGCTATGAGAGGTTTGTAACGTTTTTCAATTAATAAAATCGTGCTTATTTCGGATGCGCTACAAAGGTTACAAGCGTGCTGGAAATAAATTTTCGCTAAACACCGGTGCGACATATTTATTTGCGTGCTTACATATATATAATTACGCTTTATGTAGAAGTATGTATGTATTAATATTTTATCGTATGAATCCGGTTATAATTTAATTCAATCAAATTGAAAATTAAATTTGTTACGTTACGATTTTACTATACAATTTCTATATATATATTTTAGCTACACATTATGTAAATATCAGATAAAGTCAATTTTAATTTCAATTATAATACAATTTTATGAATGACAACAAGGTTATTTATACAAAAAAAAAAAAAAAAATACACAGCTATTTCCGTTTCTAATATTTTATTGTTGTATTCTGTATTCACCAAGTTCAAACAAAACTGGGCCATTGTTTGGTTAAACTTTTACTTTTCACAAAAAAAAAAAATAAAAATTGGAATATGTACACGAACATGAAAAAGGAAAGACATTTTCAATCTTATTTCTTAAAAACACAGCACAACACACAAACTCACACACATTAAATGTGTTTAAACTTCAAAGCCAGAATAACAATAAATACAGCAACAAAACTCTATATTATATAAATAATAATAATTTAACGATAACAACAGTATATAATGTACATACAAAAAATTAAGAAAAACTTCATAATTAAATTTCCTTTTTTCGTTTTTTTATTTTTTGCAGTTCAAAAGGAAAAATTTATACAAAAAAAAAAAAATAAAAATAAAAATAAATAAAAATATTCTGTTAACTTTTATCACTCGATTATTTTAATATTAAAATTACAAAAGGGAATATTCTTTTGCTCACTAGCTATACACAAATATTTTGTTGCTACTTTTCCCCAAAAAAATTTAAAACACACCGCGCCGAGTACAGTGTTTTCCTGATGCTGGGCGGATTTATCATTTTATATAAAATTTTAATACAAATTTTTGATGGAAAAAAATTTATATTTTTTGTTCCTTAACATTAATAATTATTTTTTCCTCGCAAAAATAAAAATAACTGAATTTTAAATATAAAAATTTGGATTAAAAATTGAAAAAAAGAAAAAAATATACGAAAATATATACTTTGGAAATTTAAGATAATTTTTTGCCGATCCTGGTTATTTTTTTTTTACTGGTGATGTAGTAATTTCTTTCGCTGGCACAGAAAAAAAAAAAAAAATTAAATAAAGTAATAAAAACGAAAACCTCTTTAATATTTTACAGAATTTTTTTTTTTTTTTTTTGTTTCTGTGTGCCACGCTAAAATTATAATGCAATCGCTTGCGATTTTTTTAATATTATTTAGTATACAGTGTGATAAATTGAGTTTTTCGTGTTAAGTTTTGGGAGAGAGATGAACATTTATTTTTATTATTGTGTGTTGGTGGTGTGGGTTTATTATATCAGGGGCTTCTCGCGAAATTTCCGAGAAATTGTCGAGATAAAATAAATTTGGTTTACAGCAGGAAAACGTAAACAACCGTATAGATGTAACAAACACTCTATTATTTAGAATCGCTTTTAGTTCAGTTTGTATGCGACCTGTAACACCTGGGCCCTATTGCACCAACTACTTATCACTTATTACTTATCAACTTATCATAAGCTAGTTTTTTTGATAATGATATGTGATAAGTGCTTCACCAAAAATAACAAAATCTCACTCACTTATCAATTTGAAAACTTATCAAATTTTGATAATGATAAGTGATAAGCGTTGCACATCAGATTGTCTATAACTTATCGATTGACGAATTATCAAATTTTTATGATAAGTTATAATGATCTATACAAAAATACTATAAATGTGATAGTGTTTGCAAAATAATATGCTTTCTGCATATTTTATATGTTAAACAATAGTTTTGTACCTATATAGCAAAACAATTAAAAAATTGTTATTCTGTAATTTAATAACAACAACAATTTTGCATGTATATAATAATACATGAAGAGAAACCTTTCTCAATTGAGAGTTCTAATTTCAGTGTTTAGAATCAATTGTAAAACTTTTCTTTTGTTGCTTTTAAAATAAATTCTCTTTTCTAACTGTAAATAATTTTTCAGCAGTATTTAAGAGAGAACCAGCCCACATTTAAGAAAATTAACGCAACAGTGCGGTATATGGAGTTTACATGTTACTGCCTAGCGAACCTTTAAGAAATGTTTGTTATTTATTTATGTTCATGTAGGTAAATTGAAAACCGAATTATTAAAGGCTTTATAAATTGTAACATCCAATTATTTATTTTCAAATTTATTTATTTTCGTTTTTTTTTCTTACGCCACAAGATCTATGTCTTTTATTATTTATATTTATGACCTTTAAGAATTTAAGGCTTTCTAATAATTGAAATAATTTTCGAAGTTCCTCCAATTCCATCGCCAGCGCAAAATTCTACATAAATTTTTAAAAATATTAATACGAGCTACCGTCACCATCGAAACAATTGTCAAGTTGTGTTACAGTTTCGCTAGCCAACCTGTCAAATTTTCCGTAAGAAAAAACTATCGTTAAATTCTGTTAAATTTCTTAAATGTTCGCTGGTTGGCTCTTTAAACGTAAACAATTTATTGTCATAACAAATGATTTAAGAGAATTCCTATTAACAAATAAATTGAATTTAACTACATTATACAAAAATTGTAATCGTCATATACAAACCAAAATGATTTTCAACTATTCGTCTCGTCCGCTTATGAGCACGATTAAATCTTTGCTCTATTGCATCATCCGGATTTCTTTGCATTGGTGGGATAAGCCAATCTTTAAGGGGAAGCACTGTCACCCAAAATCACAGCACCGGGGAACGGACGAAAACAAGACTCAAAATTGCCAAATAGCATTGTATATGGCAATACTCTGGAGTCATCGACACTACCTGGCCAATTTGAATTTACTGCATAAAAGCTGCGTTCTGGGCCACACACCATCATTCCATTCAGTGAATGTTTTCCATTTCGATTCGCAAAGTGTTCTTCATTGACCGTAGGTGCATCTATATTAATCATTGTTCCATCGAAAGTGCAAATTTGCTCCGATTTTTAATAATACGTGCTCAATTTGTTCATGTGACAAACGAAAATGGTTTATCACTAGCGAGTCCATTGAATATTTGGTTCTGGCTTTCACTACACTATTTCTTCTTTCGTTTCCATTCTGGAATAATCTTTCGAACCGACGCATTTATTTATAAAATTTAGTTTTTCGTTTAATAATTTCAGTTTTTGTTCACTAAAGTTGATATAATACCTATATTTGATAGTTTTATATTAATTTTAAAATATCGAATAACAACTGTCTTACCTCTATGATAAATCTAACATAATGAAATTATGAAGACATAGAATAGCGGTATAAATTTTGAAATTAAAGTTATTATACACTTAAAAACACCTTGTTACATGTATTGTCATTATCATGTATAATCATTTGAATAATAAATAATTTTATTGAAAAATGTGTTTGTACTCTTTTAAAATTGAACAAAAGTTCTCATCTTACAATAGCAGCAAAAAAAAAACGTTTTTAAGAGACTTCCGTCATACCACTACAATTTGTAACTCTTATCAATTTTTTTGAGTAGTGAAATTTTTTTTATTGATATTTTGGATAAGTTATCATTAAAGTAGTCGGTTATTGATAAGTTAAAACTTTTGGTGCAACAGAACTACGAAAAAATTATCAAAAACCTCAAACTTATCGCTTATCAAAATATTACTTATCATTTATCATTTCGCAAATTGGTGCAACTTAATTTTGATAAGTGAGTGCTTATCACTTATTATAACTCAATTAAATACTTATCAAATTTCAATTTGATACAACAGAAAATTATCAAAAACTATGATAAGTTGATAAGTAATAAGTGATAAGTAGTTGGTGCAATAGGGCCCTGGTTCTCAATTTTCTTGATTATATTCGTAATATTAGATTAGGCCAAACAGTAAATTGGAAAATGTTTGAAAAATGGATGCTTTCGGTCCCGCAGACTGGAACAAGTAGTAACAGAATTTATATAAAATACGATTCAAATTAATTAGAAAATTGGTTTTACTCGGCTACATTGTTCTGGTGCAAACTGAATTTAACAAAGGTTGTTGACCATGTTATTAGTTTCGCTTAGCTTCTTTTCCTCCTACCGCTTTCAGAGAAAAATACCGTGAAAACAATTATAATTCGTATTTAATTAATGGTTTTTTACTATTATTTTTAGTCAATGTGATTTACCACATTATTATTAATAATTTACACACTTTAAATCTAATGTTAAATAGGATTTCACATTATTTAAATAAGAAACACTTTTTTCAACAGTAACCTGATTTTTCTATTATTGTTAACGGATAAATTAATGTAAACTATTCAAACTATAAGGGCTATCCTATAAACTCAATATGATAGAAGAAAATTAATTTCATATGGTAAGTCTTATTAGTATAAAAATATAAAACCATTCATTGTTTGATGTCTACGTAATTAACATAGTAATGTTAATCACATTGGAAAATAATATGATGCACTATCAAAATTAAAGGTACAATATAGATTCAGGATCAATACTTACGTCATGAAAATTATGGAATGCTGATATAATTCCTGTATATCAAATAAAACATAATATCATATACATTTTTCAAATCCATTGTTTAATAATTAGTTTATTAATAAAATAAATAATTACAAAGAAAAATTTCATGAAATAAAATTAATATATTACAAGTACAACTTTGATTTAGAATATCACATTTAGAATACATAAATAAAAAATTGAGGTGTGGCCAACACACGACTTTCTTTTACGAACAGAGAATTTTGAGAAATTTTATTTTTTTCTTAATTTTTTTGTTTTCATTTTTAAATTTTTAAATTTTTTTTTTAATTTTTAATTTTTTATTTTCATTTGTTTTTAATTTTTGTAAACATTTTGTTTATTGTAGTTTTTTGTAAACCTTATACTTTTTTAAATATTTGCAAAATAAATTTTCTGGACCAAGGGAGTGGCCACTTCCGGTTAGCCGATTTGGAGTAAAATTCACTGGGACCTCCCAATTTAACAAAAAAGCTTAAATCTGAAGTTTCAGTTCGATTGGTTAAACCATCTGGGCTGTAGAGAGGACACAGACAGACTGACAGACTGACAGACTGACAGATTGACAGACAGACAGACTGACAGACAGACAGATAGACACCATTTCGAAACCCGCTTTTTCGGACTCAGGGGACCTCAAAACAAATAAATCTCTAAAAATCTCAAGGTCCAAAATTTTCATGATTACTATACTTTATTTTATAGAGTAAAAGAAAGTAATAAACATACTCCTAAAGTGTGCTTCATTTTCAATATTTTATTAAACGAAAGGATTTCTTTTACTTTCTTTTACTCTAGTAAAATAAAGTATAGTAATCATGAAAATTTTGGACCTTGATATTTTTAGTGATTTATCTGTTTTGAGGTCCCCTGAGTCCGAAAAAGTGGGTTTCGAAATGGTGTCTGTCTGTCAGTCTGTCAGTCTGTCAGTCTGTCAGTCTGTCAGTCTGTCAGTCTGTCAGTTTGTCAGTCTGTCAGTCTGTCAGTCTGTCAGTCTGTCAGTCTGTCAGTCTGTCAGTCTGTCAGTCTGTCAGTCTGTCAGTCTGTCAGTCTGTCAGTCTGTCAGTCTGTCAGTCTGTCAGTCTGTCAGTCTGTCAGTCTGTCAGTCTGTCAGTCTGTCTGTGTCCTCTCTACAGCCCAGATGGTTTAACCAATCGAACTGAAACTTCAGATTTAAGGTTTTTTGATAAATTGGGAGGTCCCAGTGAATTTTACTTCAAATCGGCTAACCGGAAGTGGCCACTCCTTTGGTCCAAAAAATTTATTTTGCAAATATCTCAAAAAGTATAAGGTTTACAAAAAACTACTAAAACAAAATGTTTCCAAAAATTAAAAACAAATAAAATTAAAAAAAAAAATTAAAAAAAAAAAATTTAAAAATTAAAAAAAAAAAATTTAAAAAATTATAAAAAAAAATTAAAATTTCTCAAAATTCTCTGTTCGTAAAAGAAAGTCGTGTGTTGGCCACACCTCCATTTTTCATTATTGAGTAAATATAAATGAATTGGGGGACCATCGAATTCAATGACATTTTTTAAATAAAATTGGTTATTTATTTTTCCTTCAATAATATACGATTGGTAATGTTTACTAAAAAAGGCTATTTTCCATTGACTACAAATTAAATATAAATTTGATTCTTTTAACAACATCTCCTCAATTTCAAAAAGAAAAACTTCATTTAGAAAGGATTTTGATAAAAAAAAAATGTGTCTTAAAAAGTTTTCCTCGAAAATAAATTTGTTTTATGCAACTGGCAAACTTTAAATCGACCTCGTTTTGGTCAATATGTTTATAGACTTCACTAATATCGGACACGAAAACATCTTTAGCTTTAAAATTCAAATCATCTTCGAAAAATGTTTGTGTAGAAAGCAAATGTGCAAACTTTAATCTGGCTTGAATTGCAAGTGTATAAGAAATATTGACTCTAGAATTTGTCACTTTTGCTGAGTTTTTATACGATTTATGAAGTGCTTCAAATCGCATGCACCACAAAGGCTTTAACGGACCACATTTACGAATTGCTGTTGGAAATTAAATGTTCCAATGATTTTGTGTCATATTCATTGACAACTGGTAATAAAACCAAGTCGATTATTTTGATTAAAACAATTAATAAATCCCATGTTCCGTCATTTTCGAGAACCAAATCTCCTATCATAAGAGATAAATAATTAATAAAGGTTATTGTTTCTCGAATAGTCATTTTTAAAGAATTTGATTTTAAGGCAGATAGCGTTAATGGTGGGGAAATATTCCCAATCTCAGTTTCACCATAATCAAACATTTGCTTACGATAGTTAAGATTCTCAAGTGAAAAATATTTTTTGTTTTCAATAAAATGTACTAAGATTTTGGAAATATCATATCTGCAAATGCCTTCGAAAACGTCGTGCATTATATCGAAGCAAAAATTATCCGTAACATGGAATGATTCAATTTCATTGGAAATGGAGTTTTCTTTTATGCCTGTTGTTTTTTCATTGTTTCTTGTAAGATCAAAAACATAGTTGTGGATATTTCGCAAGGAATCTTTATGCTCTACAGTATTTGATTGCATTTGAGACTTATTTCTTTTGCAAGCTCGGCAATACAAATTTGAATTAAAGCTGGTGCATAATGCCAGAAAAGTATCAAGGCCTAGATTGTCACCCAGGACCAAAGCTAAAATAAAATGAACAAGAAATTTTTCTTTACCGACTTCAATGGGTCAGTTTCTCAAGTCCTCAGTTTCCATCTTTTTTATTTGATCAACAAAAGGTCTTAACGCATAAATATTTCCAAAACTTGATCTATCTTTTGTCTTAAAAAAACCAGCAATAAAAATATTGTTCAGTTTAGAAAAATGATGTTGCGGTAGCGTGGGACCCTAACGGATTGTCAACCGAGAAATCATCAAAATATAACAAGTAAGGTATTACTAATTTACCTTGACAAGACTGAATTTTATTTTCCCACATGTTTGAAAGTTCTAAAAAAAATTCTCTAAGAAACAATATACATTTCTCCCTTCAATAGGATATTTAAAATTCATGACCTGGTGTGCTATTCTTGAACCATTATGAAAATTTTCGTATTGCGAGTAAGTGTAAAAGTACGAGTTAGTGTAAAAGTATTACGAAAACTAGGATTTTTGTAATACTTTTACACTGACTCGCAATATAAAAATTTTCGTAATGGTTCAAGAATGAAAAATCATAAAACTGAAAACTTACTATCGTCAATCCCCTCTCCTTTCAACTGGCTCAGCAAACGGATTGAAGGTCTGTCTTTTATGTTTATTTTTAGATGTTGTATAATTTTTTTTAACGAATGTTGGCCAGTTGTTCAATAATTTTGAGCATGATAATTGATAATCGATATCGACCTGTATTTTAAATTACTTTAATATGTATAGAGATATTTCGTAATTTTTTGTTTACAAAAGTATGCCCAAGGCTATTTTTGAAAAGTGGCATTTTTTCAAAATGTTTGCACTATCGTTTAATATGTTTTTTCGACGAACTGCATGAACTTTGGTCCACTTCTGTTCAACCTCCGACCATGGTTCATTGTTGTGCGCCAACCAAATTATTATAGTATCTTCCTCTTCGGATACTGCTGTAGCGCATTTACGGCTTTATCGTGCAGTTTTCCTATAGGATTAAGTCCGCGGCCGCGTTTTTGCAAATAATAATCCTATGAAAACAATAAAATGAAAATCGTAGAAATTTTAAAGTTAGCCAAAACTATAAAAATCAAATATAAAAAATTTTAAAAATACAAATAGAGTGTTCCTCACAGTAGACTCGGTAGTAAATATTTCTTTAATAGCATTTGTGCTACTCACTATATTGCCCATTTGCATTGTAATGTTTTTGTCAGTGAAACTATCAACAATTAAAGAAGTTAATGATTCTCTATGATAGTCGGTGAGCGAGTTTATTTCTTCATAATGCTTTGTTGTGTTAATGCCTTTTTGGGATTTTGTTAATAGTTTTACCAAAGATGTGCCAGTAAAAGTGAAACTTAAAAGTCGAAGTACTTGTTGATGGTGAATGAGATTCTGTTTCAGTTACTGCCGAAGAACAGTGTCGCTCAATCCACTCCCTGCATGTATCTGTTATTGAGACGGTGCTTGCCTGAACAAATAAAAGTTGTACATTAGTTTTATAAAAAAAGCAATGTAGAACGATTTACATCTCGTCGCCATAAGTTTAAATAGTATTTAAATTTTGTTCTAATTCCTAGCTGTTCGACGGGGAAAAGATCGGCAATATCCTTGTCCGTTAGTACCAGCAGGCTCTCGATATCCAATACATATTAATATAAATTTATATTTTCTATTAAAAATTCTATGACTGTGGCCGGGTTTTTTCTGAATGAGCGAATCAATCGCGGATCGAAAACTACATATTAAAAAAATGGGAAACAATAATAATATATAATAGCTTCATTGAAATTCCTTTGTTATTTTTTAAAATTCGTCAAAAAAAAAATTGGTTTTAGAAACGCTACAAAACTATTGCGTTTGTACGGGGAATGAAAAAATCTAAATTGCATGTAAATGCAGTTTTTGATCCGAGATAGATTCGCTCCCACGGATTCTATAATCGACATGATTGTTTTTCAAATTTAATAATTTATTATTGTTTTATTCAAATTTATTACATATTTATAAATGTGATAAATTGGAAAATTTTATACAGAGGAAAGTTTTGTCGGCACGTGCTCATGAAATTTTGATATATAAATTTACCAGTTATATGGTCGAAGATAGCCTCTTCGAAACCAAATGTGCCACAAATCAATTGTTTCAGTTCACTTTGTCCTGCATGTTCCACAACCTTTTCTGTAATAGGTTCAGGGTCAATAACAACTTCGTCTATGTTTAAAAATTCTTGCATGTTAACTTTCTCATCCATTTTTATTTTCTTACCCTTAAAAACACTATTTTTGCTAAAATAATTTAGACAATTACGCTATTTTTCACTTATAACACTTCACGAGCGCTATTTTAATTATAATTTTCAGGGTTTAGTATTTTTATTTAATTTTATACGTTATAGTTTTTCTTAACCGATATAAAAATATAGCCAGTTAAGAGGAATAGAACAAGCTAATGAATCACATTAGCGGTGTTCAATACTAACTCATATTAACTTAATAGGATGCATACTATAGAGAACATTTTTTTTTAAATAGTTACACTATTAAACCAATAGGCGCTTCTTATTAAATTTATATTAATTGTAAATCAATAGTATTGTACTATTGTGTGAACAAGTTACACTATTTATTTAATGGGTTAATATAATTAGGTAAAAATGAGGAGAATTATTAATAAATAATAATATTTATATATTTTAATTAATGGTACAACATTTCAATTCAATATTATGATTCAATTGGCATTAATGTGGTATCTAATCAAATTCATAGTATGGGTAGATATTTGAAAATAATAGTACAAACGCCATTAAATTCTCGTGATCACTATTCCATTAATGGGAATAAAATATTAAAATATTTGCTATTAAATTAATAAGACCATTATTGATAACTTATAGGATATTTTTCTATACAGCACTATTGTGCTATCGCTGAAAATCAGCTTTTTAAGCCTTCTTGTGGGGTAGTCCATCTAATAACCTGCTTTCCTATGTAATTTTCGCGATTTAAAACGCGATCGGCCAACTCTGGTTTCGTTTTGAACAAAATTATTTCTTTTTTTTTCTTAAAATTTATTTCATAACTTGATTATAAGTTTGGGCACAGGACCACTAAACAATATTGATACAATAAATAAATAAATCTGTAAAAATAATTTTTCGGCTTGCATAATTCTACCAAAACTAGGTTTAATACTTTCCTTAAAACTATAAAAACGTAACAAATAAAACTTAAATTCTATTGAATTACGTACATTTTTAATAATATTGAAAATTATAAATGTTTTGATAAAACGTAAAAAATCGTAATTATCACGTCAAAACTTAAAACAGTAAAAAAATTCTGGCACCGCTGCACAAAACGTGAAAATTTATTTTAGGTACGAACTAGGCAATATTAAAAACAAAAATGTCATCTACTACATAATTAAGCCACAATTGTAGTTATAATTGAAATGCCGGCAATCATAGTTTGATACATAAAAAAAGTAGCAGTGTTGGTTTTGGCTGGCATTTTAATTAAGCCACTTACTTGTAATAATTTAGAAAAAAATCTATATTTGGTTGAATCCGTTTGCTTTAAGACTGCACTTTCCAACCTCCTGAATTTGGGCCCATGAAGATTCTCTGTTTGTCGGTTTCCTCAGTGAGACTTCTTTTTGTTGACATGCTGATAACGCCACCAAAGCGGAACACGGATTTTGATGATAAGCCAACACCGCGAGAAGCAAAGTATCCTCAAACCAACAGTGATGCACCGCCATGATTCACTGTTTTTTCCCCACTCATATTGAGGGTTAACTTCGTTTTCCAACCACGTTGAATTTACTCTCACCATTCCAAATTATTAAATCCCAAAATGCCATAAATTTTGCTAAATGCATTTTACAAAAAGCAATTCTTTTGGCAACATTCGGGTTGTTTAATTGTGGTTTCTTTTTTGATTTTATTTATACTCTGTGGTTTAATTATAATAATACAAGTGAATATTGAAAAACGCATAAATACGGTAATTTTATTTTTCAAAGTGGTTTGACAAAACAAAAATTAGTGAATTTATAAATTATCGAAGTAATAATGGATTGTTCAAGTGTTAGTAAATTCTTTAAATTATAGTTATATGTTAATTAATTTGAGGAAAATTAGAAAATTTATGTTCAAAACTGGCGACTAAAGAACAAGAAACGTCAACAATATACCAAAAATGTATTACTCTATTACCGCCATATTAGTTTATGCGCGAGGTCTGCCGAATTTTCATTAGCATTTTCATAGAACTTTATAAGTACATACCAATGAAATTAGAAATATTTATGCACTATTCGTTATTAGATATCGTATTGCTGTATTATTTCTTTTACAATTCCTTACGAAAATTACATTCAAAAAGCAGTGATATAAAGGAAAATTTTACACTAACTAACAAGCACTTAGGATCAATGAAAATGCAAATACTTTTGACTCTTCACTGTTCAAAACATGAAATAATTATTTCCTGAGAATGAAGGCCGCTTGTGAAAATATTAAGACCTATATTCGCGTGAAGTTTATCCTAAACGAAAAAAAAAACAAAAAAAAAAAAAAACAGGATCGTTTAGGAAAAACTTGACGTCTTTGCACAATGTGTGACATTTTTTCTAAATTTTAATAGCATTGCATGTGCTATGGCCTAAAATGAGCCCAAACCTAAACTTTCCCTAAATAGGAACATCATCATTTGAAAGCAAATTTAGTTAGATGCCTAATATTTTAGAAAGGGTAAAGAAAGCTGCTATAACGCTATACTCCTGTAAAAACGCTATTGGAAAACGATGTGTCTTGAACCCCATATCGCATACTGGCTCTATACTTCAGTTGTTTGGTGGCCAGCCTTAAATAGTAAAGCTAACTAAAAGTTACTGATGAACATTCAGAGAACTTTCACCCTGTGTATTAGTGGTGCACTCAGGAACACACCGACTCCGGCATTGGAGGTTCGTTTTCATCTCATATCGCTAGATATTCTGGGCATTCAAACGGCCACGAGCACAGCCAAAAGGCTTAATCCATTTCTATGTGGACCTGTATTAATACAGGACACTCATATTTATTGTGTAACAGAGATATCCTTGGTACCACCGATTACATGATTCCATTACCATCTTTTGAGGAAAGGTTTCGTACTGATATTCGCTCCAGAGAGGACTGGCTGAGTGAAGAGATGTTGAACCTTGAAGCTTTGAACTTCTTGGGATGGTAGGGTTGGTTGTGGTGTTTTATGTGAGAAATTAAATGTGAACCTCTCATTTTGCCTCCCCGACTATTGCATCATTTTTCAGGCTGAATTGTATTTAATCAGCTAAAGGAAAACTAGAACTTATTTTCTCTAGTGAAAAATTTAGAAGCTGAAATCGCACAACTGAAAACAATACTCAACGAAAACCAACAGCAAATTGAATACTTGGAAAAATTATCAAAGGAAAAATGCTTAGAAATTACCGGTTTGCCTACAACTGATTCTTCCAATATTGATGATACCGTTGTGAAATTATTTAATAACGGGCTCGGTATTTCATCATTTACAACTCGTGACATCGACTATTGCTTTATAAAAAAAGAGAAAATCATTTTCCATTGGTAATTCTAAATCACCGCAGGATGTAGTGTTTGTAAAGTTTTTATAAAGAAAAACCAAGGATTTGATTATGGATAAGAAATACAAGAAAAAACTAAAACTAAACACAACTTCATTTGGTACTGATGTTCAAGATGCAACTCCAATTTTCATTAGCAATTGTTTGACGTATAAGAAAAGGCAGTTATTTATAACAGCTAAAAAGGCTAAAATTGATCACAGTTATAAGTACCTTTGGATTAGGAATTCTACGATACGTATGAGGAAGGAGAATGGTGAACCAATCAAGCTGGTTAATTCAATGGAGGACCTAAACAAACTCTAATTGGTATATTTATTTTTTATTAATTGTTATTGATGAGTAATTTATTTAACGAATCTTTAGGTCTTAACTTGTCTTTACCTTCCATGATTTCTCATTCTAAAGGTCACAATTTTTGTGTCATGCACCAAAATATACGTAGCTTGCGTAAAAATTATGATTGTTTAGTTTGCCATCTGCGATCTTTTTGTGTATTAATGCCTAAATTAATAGCTTTGTTGCAATCTTTTAATAGAGATGTTTTTTTGATTGAATTTGGCCCTTTTGTGTGTAAACTCAAATTCAAAAATATTTTAGTCGTTGGTGATCTAAACATTAATTTACTAGATAATTCAACGCAAATAGATGAATACAAATTTTTGATGTCAAGTAATGGTTTAACTTCTGATGTCAATGCTCAAACTAGGATTGTTAATTTGTCTTCTACTTGTATTGACCATGTTTATTTCAGATGCTCTCATGTTGATGTGAGATCATCTGTCTTAGATATGAGAATTACTGATCATTGCGCTATATTCGTAACTCTATTATTAGAAGACAACCCTATTGTTCAATCTGTTCCGAAAGTTACAATTTCTAATTTCAAAATATACAGTCAGTCAAGTAAGAGCGTGGTCGGGTTAATTTATAAAAAAATTTATTTGGTGAAACTTTCATATTTATAAATATATTGTACACATTACAAACGATGATGCAATTCGGTTAATATTGTGTCCAGTCACCATCGGCGTCGATAATTGCCTGACATCTCCGAGGCATGCTTTCTACTAATTTGACGGTGTATTCTAGTGGCAACGATCTCCAGATCGCAAGATAGCTGCTTCAAAGTGTGTGTGCGTCTTCCACGAAGTTTCTGTTTAATATATGCCCACACATTTTCAATAGGGTTTGCATCAGGCGACTGCGACGGCCAATCCAATGTAACGATGCCAGATTGAGTCTTCCACTCAGTACAGAGCTTGCTGAGGTGTTTAGGATCGTTGTCCTCTTGCAGAATCCAATCTTCATTTTTGCTGATGAACCAACGTTTGGCAGATGTCAGTAAAGCCTTTTTGTAGATTTTAATCATTTTTTCGGCATTTAGGTTGTCGGTAAAGAGGTACAAAGTGCCGAATCCCTGCTTTGAGAAGCAGCCCCAAAGATGCACCTTTATTCCGTGTTTTACGGTCCGCTGAGCAAGCCTATTGGTGGAAGTTGACCAGGCTCGCGTGAGGACACAACGTGCCCATACAGAACATTCATCAGTAAAAATGACATTTTCAAAATCTCTATCGATATTCTCATGCGCCCAAGCGAGTCGCTTTTTCACATGTTTTCCAGTCAACAGAGGCTTCTTCATTGTGTTGCGCCATTTCAGGTCATGAGTACGGAGATGGGTTCGGATAGTTTCGTAGCTGTGTTCGTACGCGACGCGTATTTAGCACTCATGGCGCTTAACGTGATTCTCTTTCAAAAGATCAACGACAACTGAATCTTTGTTGACAATGCATCAAGGACAAAGCTTCCCTCTATCGGCTCGCAAAGGAATTAGAGCGAAATCTTTCATTACCTGTCGGTAATGACGACCACGCTCTTACTTGACTGACTGTAGATTTTAAATTATTAAATAATTTGTTAGTTCAAGAATCGTGGTCCTCTGTATTGGCTCTAGTTAATATTTCAGAAGCGTTTGATTTGTTCCACTACATTTTAAATAATTATAGTATATCACTAAATGTAAATACGTATTTGCAACGCGTAAAAAAACTGTCAAACGCAAACCTTGGATTACAGATGATTTGGTTTTTAAGGTAATAAAGAAAAACCAACTTCGCAAGAATCTTAAAAAACATAGTCAAAATTCCAATCTGAAGAAGTACTATTACATATAAGTATTCGACTGAATTGAATAAACAAATTATAAATGCAAAATCGAAATACTATTTTAACAAATTTCAAAGAGCGGCTGGCAATTGTAAGAAGCAGTGGGAATTGGGAAATGAAATACTGAAAAAAGGGACGCGTTGCAACGCAATCTCTGAAATAATCGATGAATCGGGTACACAAATTTCTTCACATATTGATATTGCAAAATGTTTTAATTTGTATTTTCAGAATATTGTTACATCGATGAATCTAATATTAATTATACTCAGTCACATCGCGCGAGTACAATGATTTTAGATTATCCTTCCAATAGAAATTGTTTCTTCCGGCCAATCACGTCGACAGAATTATTTTTTATTATAAATTCTTTGGAATTCAAATTTACGATCGATAATATTGGACTATTATGAATCAGTGCTATCTTAAAAGAAACTAATTACAACATTGTTGATATTTTGTGCGAACTATTTAATCGTAGTATTACTGAATGTATTTTTCCGCAAGCATTAAAAACCGCGACGGTCATTCCGCTCTTCAAAAAAGGTAATCGCTTATTATTATGCAATTATCGGCCGATTTCGCTTCTGCCGGTTATCTCAAAAATCTTTGAGAAATCGGTAAGATCCCGTTTTATTGACTTCATACACCCCTTTAATTATCTTAGTTCTTGTCAATTTGGGTTCAGAACTGGTCGATGCTCTTCTTAATTTAATGAATCCGCTACACGAAGGTCTTAATAATGCTCATACATCAGCTGCTCTATTTATCGATATAAGTAAAGCCTTTGATATGGTGGACCACCGGATACTTTTGGATAAACTTTGGCACATTGGATTTAGAGGTTGCTTGTAAGAGTGGCTTAAGTCGTTTTTGGAAGGTCGTTCGCAACGAGTTAGGATTAGTGGTTGCGTGAGTCGCACTGTTGAACTTAATGTAGGTGTGCCTCAAGGTTCCATTCTGGGGCCCATCTTATTTCTTGTTTATGTCAATTCTATTTTTAAACACAATTTTTTTTGGCAAAGTTGTTGTATATGCGGATGATATGGCATTTGCTTATGATTGCTGCAACTACTCAACGGCTGTCTTTCGTATTAATACAGATCTTAATATTTTGAGTGAATGGTTTGCTGTTCACATACTTGTACTTAGTGCAAGGCCTAGAGTTGTATTGCTTAATCAGCACGAGTAATCCGTCGTTTATCCGTGATATTATGTTCCACGACGTTATCTGCTCTAGAGGTGCTGCTTGTACCGTTAATTGTATGGTAATTGAATCAGTCAGCTCTATTAAATACCTAGGATTAAATGTTGATTGTCATTTACATTGGAAATCTCATGTAGCTACTTTGAAGAGAGTTATTATACTGCGTTAATTGATTCGCGGTTACGTTACGGTATCTGCTGTTGGGGTGGAACTTATTATGAGACGGTTAAACCACTGATTGTCGCTCAGAAACATGCAATTAGGTTGATGTTCTTTAAAAATAAACGTTTTCACTCGTGGCCATTGTTTGTAACGTGTTCAATTCTTCCATTGAAGCATCTATACGTATTCAAAGTTATGAAGATTTATTTTGTAATTAGTGGAAATCGGAATTTAAGTTGTCACTATGATCTGCGCAGGAACTCTATGTGTTTAAAAGCTATTCCTAAATTTTTTTAAATTCATTTCCTCAATTACTTTTTAGTAATAGCACTTGGAATTTTTAATAATCTTCCTAAATTTATCCGTGAATCAACTTCAAAAAAAAATATTTGTTGCGTCACTTAAAACTTGGTTATTGCACAACGAATCATTAGATTTCTTGTTTGATTTGATTGTTTAAGTATTATATCCTATTTAGTTCTCTCACATTTTTTTTTATTTTGTATAATATTCATTATTTTTATATTACATTCTTTAAGTATTTATATTCACTTTTGTAAAAATTATGTAGATTTATATATTATTTTGTACTGGTTTTTAATCACCCCCAACCAAATTTAATTTCTTAACTGAAGGAATGCCTGACACTGGCTTCCTGTTCAAAAGGGACTTTCTAATTATTTTCAATTAAAATATATTTTGTATTGCTTAGTTCTTATTAAATTTAGAAACTTATTAACATTATGTAATTTTATTTTTATTATAATATTATTATATTACGTGTTGTACATCTTTAATTGAAATAAATAAATAAATACATTTACATCAATGCTAGCGGTGGACACCTACCGGGCACATTTTTTTATTTATACATAAGCAAAACGGGTTCTAATAATGTCAATATACGATTTCAATTGTAAATTTAGAGATTTTCTTTTCAGTTACTGAGTTATCAATTAACAATTCGTTTTCAATTTGGATTTCTGCCTATATCTATTAAGATGTTTTTCTGTTCTGTGTTTTCATCCACAGTTACTCAAAAATTTACTTAGTATTTTTGGCCGGTTTTAGTAAGTTTCTCTTTAGATCGTAATCAGTTATAACATTTAAACAAATAAAAATACAAACAGGTCTAATTAGCGTTAATGAGTGTAAAAAAACAGTGGGAAAATTGAAAAAACGCCCTTAAAAAAACAGCACTTCGGCGGTCATTTAAGGTGCTTAACTCCATGAGATTTCAACTAATTCGGACGTTTGTGGTTTCTATCTGACCAGGCCGATGAGATCTAATGAAAAAAAGATAAAAAATAAATGAGTCATAACACGGTGATAACAGCTCTAGGTGAAATTATTTTGAATTTATTTATTTATTATAAAATTGAATAGTAACATATTGAATGAAAACAGGCACAGAGCTCGCGGATATGCCAACAACCTTTTCTGCACTCCGCCGTTTCTTGTATCCAACAACGGCCTTGCGCTTGTTTGGTTCGTTTCCTTGAGATGCTTTTTCTCCTCTTATGTAACTAAAATTAAAGCCAAACTTGAACACCAGTTTTCTGTTTCGGAAGGTTTTTGTTAGGTTTCACTCTTGTCTACATGATGGCTTTTACTTTCGTTAGCAAAACAAGTTCAAACTAGTCTCTCCTGCTTTTTCTTGCACATCCTTATCCTGTGTTGGAGTCAAAACCTGCTAAAATTCTCTCTGTAAAATGCTCAACCATTTGCATAATATTGCTGAAAAAATATATGAACTACTGATTGTATTAGTGGAATGACATCGTTTAAACATACGGTTTGGATTCAGTGTAGCAAAATATTAAGAATCGTTTACTATGAAACTGTAATAAAAGAGAGGTGGGCTCAAAATGTAACAGCTGGAAATAGTGTTAAGTTGCCTATACTTAATATTGTTAAACCAATTAAGAATAATTTCCTGGTTTGTGAAACCTCAAATATTATAGAATTTCTCAACGAACTAAGGTACGAATAATTATCTTGAAAATATTAAAAACCTCCAGTTCTTTGAGAAGCCCTCAAAATTTCGAAACGAATGTTCTAGCAACCACTAACTCAAATAAAATACCGCAAAATTATTACAGAGATTCCATCTACCTTTAAATGTGTCTTGGATAGGACGGCCTTTCTCCGTGGCGAGTACTGCGTTTCGGGATTGGATTTAGTAAACCCTCAGATTTATCAGCCTTCTTTGTGGTTGAAATGCATGAAAACCTAGCAAAATTAAACCTTGTCTTTTATTTTGCTTATCCCTTAGAATTACAATTAGCCTATCGGCTTAGTTGCGGTACAGTACACCATTCACCTCATATCTATCAATCTTTTGATTTCTCGTCTTTGAAATCCTCTTGTCTTGCATGATTCGAATTCTATAACTCACTGTCCGTTGAAAAAATAACATAGGAGCTGGGCTTCGACCTAAATAATCTTCGTGCTTCATTTGCCTGCTTGGTCGTTGCGTTACTTGACAGTCTTTATATAGTAATTGGTTTGTTGGAATGCGAGGCAGCTGGTCAAAATCTTATGATAAATCTTATCTTAAATCATCGCATTGATTAGTTTTTCGACTCAGGTTTAATACAGCATGCATCACTCTATCTTCTTTGCATCGTTGGAATCAATATTCAGCTTAGTTTCCGAACCGAACTTAAACATCTTCACCACTTGGTCACTTGCGAGAATCGTCTTCAACATTCGAAATGCTGATATTGATCATATTCAAACTCGAATAATACAACTCGAATTGCAGAATTCATAAGGGGCTTTCTGAAATTCCACGCGTAATGCATCACGAAACCTCGATACAATCATAGAGTATCAATATCACATCCGCCATTTGTTACTCTATAAGTGGTAATTGATAACCACTTTGATCACCGTTTTGGTTAATACTCTAAAATCAACGCCTTTTTGTTCCCTTCCTCTTTTCAACCAGCAACAATGTACTTGAATATGTAGTTTGGTACACTTTGCTTCAAAATTTCATCTTTTAGCCATTCTTTCACCTTCTCATTGATTACTTTTTGTTCTAATATCGATACCTTTCTAAGGTCTTCTTCCTCCAAAATTACTTTCATTTCGACTTTGGATTTAATTGGATTTTTCTAGGTTTATATCTGTCGATCAGATTGGCAAGTCTAGATCGATAAGCTTCATTTTGGAAATGTCCCAACTCAACATTATCAGAACATTTTACAGCAAACTTATATCGGCAGATTTATTGCATGCATCGCTTATAGGGTGTTATTCATCGTAGCCTTCCTTTTGTTGGCCAGACGATTAAAATTATATACCATCATTGTAATGCAATTTAATATTTTATTCTAAATGAGACAAATGCGGAATCAGAAAACAGAATCGGTTTTCGATCTCTTTTTGAGGATTTGCGTTTCCTTTGATCAAGATCAAGATTTATAATGATTCCTTTGCCGTTTTGCTTAAATTCGGCCTTAAATTGTGAAATTCAATTAAACGTTGAATTAACTTTTATTCCTGTTTCATGGCCTTTTATTATGTGCATCTTTCCACGTATTTCTTGTCGTTTTTCCAACCATGTTGCAAAATACATCAATATTATGATGGATGGATTTTTTATTTAGATGACCATATTCGTTTTGTATTTTCTAATATAACTATGCGACTTTTTTTTTTAATGTTGGATGAGATTCTTCGGTCTTCAATATTACCCCGTTTATTTATTTCCTTCATTTTGTACAGGTTCTGTTTGTACGTCTCGTTGGAATGCGTCTTACATACAGCTGCTCATGAATCATTCTCGCCAGTATATATATTCTGTTGCTATTCATTGTCCTTTTTAATCTGGCCACCAACACTGTCTTAATAAAAACCCAACTTAATTATTCCTGTCTTCGATGTTTGTATCACCGAATTTCGACATTTCGAAATTTATTTAATTATTCAGGAAAAACAATCATCAATCTTTATTTTTGAAACCAAAATTAAAAATGGTATCGTGGTAAAGAACTAAATAAAAAATTATGGAAGGATATTTTTCTTTCGGTGCGAGTGAAACGTATTTTCAAAATTTTACACGTGATTCAAAAAGGTAGATTGTGTTATTCTGTTTGAGTGGAAGATCATTTGAAAAATTTACAGGCAATGATAAAAAATTCTTCGAATGATGCAATATCTACATTTGATTGAAACTTATGAAAATGCATTTGACCGAAAGGAAAGTTTCACTTCATAATTTTTTATTCCCAGCTATGGTACAGTTTGTATTTTTGGTCCCACAAGATCGCTTTTCGGCCACAAGTTTAATTCATTTTCCACAATCCATTTTGTACTACAGATAATTCGTACTAACAACTAATGAAACGTAATCACTTTTCGCTTATGAAAGAGCAAAGTGAAATAAAAATTACTCCGAATAGTTACACAACACTTATCACTTAAACTTTTCAAAAAAACACAAATTTTGTTAAGTCGATAACTGAAAAGTCGTAAGTGGTTAAGTAAGGGCTCTAAATATTTAATTGGGAGCGGACATTACGAAATGGGCTACGTTGAGTGGTTCTCTACTGAAAAAATTTCTTCAGGAAAATGTCCGTAAGTCTCCTTTAGGTTTCTTCTCTGAAAATGATTTTTATATGCAAACACAGCTGAATATAGCCTTTGCAACAAATTATTTTTGCTTTTGGAATTAATAAACATTAAAAAAATGAAGTAAAAATTACAATGGCACACATCTTTGAAATTTTATTGAATATTCAATATTGCTTTTCGATGGATACGATTTATTTGTTTAAGTATCGCAAAACGCAAAGAGTCATATCGATTCCCCTCAGCATTTTATATTAATAATATTGACTTATCATGCAGAAAAGATCAGGAAACACCGAATACCCTTACCCTTTACTGACTAAACGAACAACAAGACAAACAAACATTGAAAGAAAAATCTTGAAATATAATCGAGTGAACAAAGAAGTCATCAATATGTGCAGATATGTTTTACTAATTTTCAATTCGGATGTAAAACAGTGGGTTGCCAAATTATTAGGGACACCGAAGCCTGTCGGGATATGTTACGACTTATGTATTTAATTCAACATTTCTAAAGCGTAGTCATAAGAAACTGTTATGTTAAAAAAAATGTTGTTCTAAATATTACGTTCATGTACTAAATAATATTTGTACTAAAATTAAAAATACAATTTTTATCTAAATTAGATTTACCTTCAGAAAAATCTACTTCTAGTACGTACAATAGAACTTTGATCCCTTGGTATGTATACTAACAATATCGAATATTTCAATATTATTTCAAACATATAAAAACACGAAGGTGTACGACTTTGTAGTCATCACTTCTCCTTGTAAAACACTCGATTATGCAAAAGTCACACAATTTTTTCAGGTTCGCTACACAATTTTTCCCTAAATTTTACAAAATTTATTTTTTTTTTTTACTCCAAATTCCAATTAGTTCAGATAATTCAGTTATTTCAGTTATTTTGCTATATTCTTGCTTATAAACGAAATTTTAGCTATTTTACATAGTGATTTGGCCGCTAATTTATTTTAATTTGCAAAATATCAAATTACAAGTTACAGCCTGCCCCCAATTTACTCTGCATATATTACTGAGCTTAAAACTAGGTCATAAATCCATATTTAATAATCGTTAAATAAATTTACATATTACATATTTACGTAAATCAAGAACGAACATATTTTCAAGTTTCGATAACAAATCTACCTGTGCTACGATGTATTTACTAAGTATAAATACATTTTTTTTTTTTTTTTTTAAATATTATTTTAGTATGAGAACAGTATGAAAATCAACAATAGAAAATTTCCATAAGATACACAATAAAATATAACAGTTATACATACATTTTGATGTTAACCAATCAATAAAATTTAATTATTTAGAAATGAAATATTTAATTCGAATATAATAACAAAATGTTTTCATTTATTATATTGTTAGAAGAGGTACACGTGATAATTTTTAAATGAAAATCAATAGAGCTTCGAAGATTTAGGTATAATAGAGAATATACCGAATAAAAACGTGCTGAAAGATTTTCCATTTGAATGCACCCATTTTTCATTTCTATTTTGGTTTAACAACATGACCATCAAATTCTAATGATATTATATCTATATGTATGTACATAATCAACATAGATCATCATCACAACATAATAATCACCATCATCATCATCATCGTCATCTGAAATATAAAGACACACAAGAGTAACAACAACACCATAATAATCATAATAATAGAAAAATAAAATTAAATCGTTTTATGACATGACAAAATACTAAAGTAAATTTCAAGTAAAAACTACAGCCACTACAACATAACTAAATAATATAAAGTATAGAGAAGAGAACAGTTTGATGGTGTGCTTTGTTTTGGTATTGTTATATTTGAGCTTAACTCTAGGTTGGTTGCAATAAATAAAATTTAAAACTATATAATTTATTATTTGTGTCATTTTTTTAGTTCCTAAGTTTATTTGTATACTAAAAAAACATGTACCTGTTTTATCTATACGTATATGTATATATATATATATGTATTACTACTTTAAATGTTGAATTATGTATTATTAAGATTAGCACATTTTTTTCGTATTTACATAAAGTTCAATAAGCAAAAGAATTTTTCCTTTACACTTCATTTAATATAAAAATAAAAATAACTCTTTAGAAACAAAAAATTAGAATAATTCATTTATGCTTTTATAAAACGAAAGAAACCTCTCATTTTTCTTCAAATTCTTTATTATTATTCAGTTTTTTTATTTCAATCCATCATGGATTATATTATCACAATCAAATTTAATTTAAATCAATTTATCAAAAATAAGCAAAAAGCAAAAAGTTTAAATTCACAAAAGAATTTTAATACAGTCGGAAAGAAAGAAAGCGCGCACACAACAAGAGAAAAGCACACAATTTAAATAATATAAAATGAAAAGAAAAAAGAAAATAGAAAATAAAAAGTCAAAGACGGGTATGTAAGCAACGGAAAGAAAATCAAGAATAGAAAATAAAGGGGAATACGTAATCCAGCACAAAAAAAACATTACAAAATATAAACCTTTCAGTTCACTTATTTTAACAACTTTTTTAGCTTTCTTTTAAGATATTCTCTCGTCTTGGTGTTATTTCTCTAAATTATCATTCGGATAATATTATTATTTTTATGATTACGATATTATTACGTATTATGTATACTATATATACAGTTAAGATAAAAAAATTAATAATTGTCAAGCGAATACACACAAGCACAACTATTTTCGTGATGATTATCATATTTTGTCTTAACAATTTTTACTTTGCTATGTATACCGAAATAATAGAAATATTTAAGAACAAAATGTTTTTTTTTTTTTAGTCGACAATCATTAATATTACAACATACAATAGACCTAAATATTTTTGGTCCATTGTGTTTTCGTATCTAACCGAAATCTTCATGGTATTCTCAAATGATTTAGCAAATATTTTTTTTTTTTTTTTTATGTGTAACGACGAAAGAAAGGATTGGGGTGGCCTTGGGTCCTAATAGTCAGTTTTTATTTTCATTTTTTTTTTTTACTGTTATTATGTACTTATTTTTGGCACGATAAAAGTGAAGGAGATTTTAAAATATTGTTTAAGTTTATTAATTTAATAGAAAATTTAATGTTCTTAGCCAATCTCCAGTTGAAGAGATTGGATTCCTCAAATAATTGACTGCCCAATTTCGTTCAGCTAAATATTTAACTGAAGTCCCAATATTTATTTGTAAAAAAAATTATAATCAGCGTTGTACTAATCTTACTTTGTAGTGTACATAAAATCTAGTATTTTTCTTTTTCCGGAGTATTATTTTCCATAAAATTAATGGTCGGATATCTCGTTTTTCTACAACAACCGCTGCATAAATTTGCCCTTAAAACGGTATCAGTTCAGAAAGGGCATTGTCCATCCAAAGATAAACAGTTTTTCCAAAATACTTTTTGTTTTTAACTCAATACAACCGGTTTTGAGCAACATTTTCTAGGAAAATACGGCTAGGTCTAAAACAAAATTGATTTGACTGTGTTAAAGAGTTTAGGGTTGTCGGTTCTTGGAAATCTGAATATAACAGCTCCTACTAGAAACCATAGGCAATAAAGATTCTTACTATCAGAGCAACACAGAACCAATTATAGGGTCCATGATCTAATTTACGAGATGATTAAAATGTGTATTGGCATAGAGGAATTGTTCGACTTCTCAAAATCTAGTGACTGTTTCAAATTTTAAATTTTTTTGAAATTTTGTATTTTCTATTTTTTTTTTGGCAACTTTTGTTTTTCTTTTTATTTTAATTGTTCTAAATGTGCAATTGATCTCTTTTCGCTTAACACCACTGAACACATGGGGCCCTTTCAGTTCCTCCAACAATAAAATGAATGATGGAAAAATAAAATGATTGAAATCTATAACTACCACGTCATTCTCAGAATAATTATAATTAATTCTCTAATTTTAAATTTTGTAAGCCGTTAAGCTAAAAAAATCCTTCTGTCAAAATATAAATTTAAGTTTTTTGAATAAAATTAGATCAATTATAGCAAAATTTTCTAAGAATTAGGTGGCATTTAGAGATTTCAAAAATTAGGGTAATAACGCGGTTTTTTGTTACAGCTGCTTTCGGTTATGTAGTTAGATTTAACCCATCTACCAATTTTTTTTCAATTTTCATCTACAAGATTGTTATATAATTCAGTATAATAAAGAGACAATTAAAATCTTCACTTTTGCCGTATTTACGCGCTGCTCCACACTTTTGCCTTTGCGCCATAAGATCTGCCCAAAATGGAAAAGACAGCCCTTAAATTCTGTATTAGAAAAATATTCTTTGGCTGCTATAAATGGTTTTTTCAAAATCTGTAATTTAATTAAATCTTCTAAATAATGCCAAGAAACATCTTCGCCGTTTCCGTACATTAAAGGACCCTTGTCCGTGAATGTATTTCGAATCAATTGTAACGTATGTGTATGATAAGGATCGGGTAATGTTTGTTGACAGATTCTAATTTAACCTTTATGTTTACAACCGCATAACCGGGTATGTTTTTCAATTTTAATGACCAAAAGTTTATTGATTTAGTTATCTTATCGACATGAATCAGTAGCTTAAAAATTATATGTTCTGAATGGAATTTCAAGAAATGTTTTTCCAAAACTCGATTATAACTTGTTTTTAGTATAGTTTGTTTCGAATAACATCTCAAATTGACAACCAACGTTCCCGGGTATGTAGCTAAATCTTAACACTAAATGAAAATTAAAAATTAGAAAGTTTCATATTATTTAGTTTATTATTTATTTATAAAACTTAACGTATAATAAAAAATTACATAAAAATTAATTCCCGATATTTGTGGTACATCGCAAGCAAGTTGCTATACAGTCAATGTATGCTGTACCGGCCCAAAATACTTTCGATACCGTTTTTGGTAGCAAAATTTCGCGTTATTGGCGGGTTCTTGGCACGTTACTAATTTCAGTCGTTTGCAAAAAATTACGCCGGTGACTGGAGTTATTTTTTCAAGAACGCATTATTTTATTTATATGCTATATATGTTGCTAAAGCCGCCACATCTAAAATTAAAAAAAAAAAGGCCAGTGGCTAGAGATTCGTCCTCCTTTTGCATAAATATTGCAGGCTGCCCTTAGTTCAGTTATAATCTAGGGTCATTGTTGGTTTATTGGCCGATCCTAGTTTCTCCTTGTCATATTGCATAGTGTATAAAACCACAACAGCTTTATTTTTTTGGAATATACAAGGTTTGCCTTTTACAACTAGGAGTTCCGCTGATACGAATCGCCGTCTTTTATTTACTATCCCTAGAATAGATAAATTGTGGCAACGCATCAAACTAGAAGCTAAATTTTATCTGTTAAAAAAATTGTCACACGTAATATTTCAACCACTTCTACGAAAAATGGTACAGTATAAATCTTTAACAACACGTTCTCCTTGGTTACTTTCCCTTTGTGAGTTTGCAGCGATTCCAGTGCAGATTTGTTCTTTCAATGGATATGAGGTAGTGGAGTGAGCACACCCACCATACTTTAATTCCATATCTGGCCGGTTTTAAATGAATAATTGTGTGAAACGTCATCAAACGTAACGTTTGCTCCAGCTACAAGACAGCAAGTATCCGTTGCGCACGGGTATTCTCATTATCAAATCTGATATATCGGCTTATAGTATAAAAGGGCTGAACACCCATCGTAGCGCAATACAGGGGATGAGAACTAGATTTCCACAAATCTAGTATACTCATTCTTGGATCGGCTGACACCGGAAAATTTATAATGCCGAGATATCCATTAAATTCAGAGACACTTATTGGCTTCCATACCCGAATATTATTTGGATTTTTGTGGTTCTATGTTTGGTAACCTTGAGGTCCCCTACGATTGGCTTCGCGAATGATGATGTCACAAATGTCTTCACGTATAAATAGTTTAAATGTTTGGATGATGCTTAAATTGTTTGTTTTATTTGTTGGGCATGCAGTGGCCGATTTAAAAATGTTATGTGACAGATTTCTGCGATGTGTTGGTGGAATTTCACTCCAAACTGTTCCATCCCTTACCTTATATTCCAAAGGGTTCGATTGCTCCACGGGTTCTTCTGCCACAATATCAATATCTGAATCGTCGTCTTTTATTATCTATTTCACTGAAATTTTTAATTTCCCCGTTTTATTTGTTGAAAAGTTTAGTGTCGTGCCAAAATATTCAGTTATCATAAATAAAACAGGATTGTACAAAACCAGGAAATACAATAGCATATTATATTAATAAATAAAATTGAAACGATCAAAATTTATTTATACTAACGTAAAATTCAATTTTAAAACAAAATTTCACGCAAAATGAATAGAAATCGTATATACTTACCCGGGTATGTTGGTCGTAAAGACAAAGATAAAAATTCGGTTGTAAGCACAAGGGTTAAATGTGAATTTTGGATCTAATCTATCAGATTCTTGGTATTTAGCCACATTTGCTTTACACCCTAAAATATTTCCTTTAGACATATTAACTGGGCAACCATCAAAAGTAACATTGATTATTTTAACACCCCTAGCAAAAACATTGTGAAGACATAAACGCAATAAATTATTTTTTTATTAACTATTTAAAGAAGCAATTGGGGGTTCTTCCCCATCCCCTAGATCTTCACATCCTACGGAACGTTTTCCGTACCATTCTGAATTTTGATTATTTAACCGCTCGTTATTAACAAGAAGTCGTAATGCGTGAAAGATTCCTCGGTAAATCGAGGTTTTCCGTCCACACATGTGTACCACTTTCCTATTGTTTTCGGATGAGGCAACAAATAATTAAATGTTTTACGAACATAATCGTAACCCTTTGGTGAATAAAAGTTTAAATTCATTGCAAAATTAGATCTTTTTTTCAAATGAAATACATTTAGATCAACGAAGCTGACTTTTCAGAAGTTCTTTCACAGGCTCCGACATGCACAAAAATTCAATCAAATATCCTTCTCGTTCTCCTGTAATATTTTTTGGTTTCTTCGACGAATTATTTCCTTTCAACGCCCCTCTTCCAGAGGAGATTCCTGGGATGTTTGTTACGCCGCCCTTGTCTATGTAATAATCGCATATCTAATAACTGTAAATAGTTAAGACAAATCTAAGAACAATAAAAAAACCTTTATTATTTATTTAAAAAAATATATTAATACGCGGTTGGTGGCTTTAATTTTGCACATTTGAATCCTGGTAGTCTAGTTTCTAATTTTACAGAATTTACCTCTATTGTTAAAGGTGTGCCTCTGCATTTAATTGATATTTCTGAGACGTGGCTTAAAGAAAGACACTTTGATATTCAAGTAAATTTAGATAGCTATTACATCATTCGGAAGGATCGAATTGATGACCACAATAGACGAGGCTTAGGAGTAGCCCTTTATATTAAAAAAAAATTGAGCTACAAATTAGTCAAAAAAAGTACTCTTGACTCTTCGTTTGATTTGATCTTTATTGAAATGTGTAATACCCTAAATGAGAAAGTTTTAGTTGGTGTTGTTTATCGTCCTCCGTGTATTAAATTTGTAAATAGACTGAGGAACTTTTTGACAGGCTCAGCCGGCAAATATAGCGATATTCTTATTCTAGGTGATTTTAATCTGGATGTCAATTCGAATAAAAAGTATGTCCGGACATTCAGGGATTTTATTTTTTCACTGGACCTAGAAATTGCATCATATTGCCCTACTAACTTTGTGGATAGAAGTATGACTTGCCTTGATCTGTTGCTATTGAATAATCGACCTAAATTGAATTTTTTTACTCAAATTTCAGTTCCCGGACTATTTACAACCCATGATATGATTTTTGGCTCGTATAATTTTGATATTAATATTTATGACAATGACGCCTTTAGATATTGCCGATCATTGCATAACGCAGATCAAAATGCTTTGCTTATTGCAGCAAATTCGCTTGATTGGGGAGTAATTTCCCTCATCCCGGATGTTCATAATCAATTGGAGCATTTCAATGCACTAGTGTCTCAACTTCTCGATGAGTTTGCACCCATAAGAAAAATTTGTTTGGAGCCACCGTGCAAGTCTTTCTCATTAAATCACTCTATACTGTACCATCGGAATATTAGGGATTTTCTTCATGCAACTTGGAGAGCAAATAAAAATCCTACTTCATTTAGTCATTATAAGAGGTACAGAAATAAGGTGAATGGGATGACTAAAGCAGCGAAGCTCCAGTATTTTAAAAGTAATATTTTTAATTTGGACCTACCCAATAGGATTTTATGGCGGAATTTCCAAAAATATGGTCTTTCAAAAACCAAACGAACTGCCGTGTCGGATTTTTCAGTTACTGAGTTCTCAAATCATTTTGCAAAATGCTCCCAGGAAGCTGTGCAAAATCAATTTCTTATGAATTCTGCTATTTTGTCAACTGATAATCAATGTTTTTATTTTAGGAATGCTTCCATTATGGAAGTATGTAATGCAATTGATGATATTCAATCTGAAGCACAAGGTTCTGATGGTATCCCTATAGGTTTAATTCAACTTTTACTACCGTCAATAAGTACTGTTTTAAGAAACATAATTAACACTGCGTTGACTAATTCTGTTTTTCCGATGGGATGGAAGATTGCACATATAACCCCTGTTGGGAAGTAGTATACTTCCTTGCTTATCTCAGTTAATTGAAAAAATTATGAAGTTTCAGATGATGAATCATATTTCTAGTTTTGGCTTAATTGATGATCTACAGTCCGGGTTTCGAGAAAGACATAGTACAACTACTGCATTAATCAAAATTATAGATGATTTGAGTTCATCTGTTGCAGAACGTAAAGTGGCTTTGCTTGTGCTTCTAGATTTTTCTAAAGCTTTTGACAGTGTTTGTTAACCATGAAGTTCTGCTCCATAAGTTGCGCTCAAACTTTAATTTTTCCCATTCTGCGGTTAAGCTTTTGGCTTCATACCTATCGGATAGGTATCAAATTGTCAAATTAAATGAAAAATTTTCCAACGATCCTCAGGGTTCAATCTCGGGCCCTTTGTTATTTATGATGTTTATAAATGATATCAGTGAAAATGAAACAGTGTAGCTCCGATAAAGTTTCATATTTTTGCAGATGATGTGCAAATCTATGACTCGGCAGTAGCAAGCGATATGGATGCTTGCGTTCTGAGAATAAACGATACACTAGAAAAAATTTTAGTTTGGAGCAATAACAATCATATTAAAATCAACCCTTTAAAATCCAAAGCCATGTTCCTAGTAAATCCAAAGCCATGTAACTAGTAATAAAGTAATGTTATCCAGCCTTCTTGAGATTGTGAATACGTTTAGGAATTTGGGGTTATTGATGAATAATAAACTTAGTTGGGATGATCATGTAATCCAATTATGTGGTAGAATATATGCTACGTTAAGGACGCTATGGCCCCATGAAAGCTATACGCCGCGGGACGCTAAGCTGAAATTAATACGATCATTAATTATTCCGTGTTTAACCTACTGTGCCCCTGTTTATTCTGGTTGCTCTAAGTCCTCGTTCAGAAAATTAAATATCGCTTTTAATTCTTGTGCTCGGTATATATACAATAAAAAGAGAGCTGATTCAATTTCAAGTTATACTCGTTTAATATTGGGGTGTGATTTATATCATTATTTAGAGTTCATAACAGTTATTTTCCTTTATAAAATAATTTATTATACAAATCCCATGTATCTCTTCAATTTGATTAAGTTTTTTAGATCGACTCGTACATCTAGTATCAGTCTTCCTACAAATTGCAAAACTAAAGCACGTGAGTTATCTATTTTTGTGCGGGGTATTAAACTTTGGAACTCATTATATCCTAATTTACAATCTAAGAAAAGTCTAAGTAATTTTAAAAACCATTGCTTGACATATTTGATACTTGTTGTGAAATTATTTAATGTTCTAATTTTAATCAAGATTGTGTAATTGAATATTTTAATTGAGTAAACAAAAGAAGATTTTCTTGTATTTTAAGGAAATTGTTATAAGGCTAAGCCTTACTTGTATAATATTAATAAGAAATCAATAAATAAATTAAAATAAATAAGTTTCTAGAAATGTTTGTGAGGCCTTAGGTCTTTCGATTTAAAACTTCATTATAGTGAAATCGGGGGAGAAAATGGTGAAACACACAAAGCATTTTTTAAATATGTTCCACTAACGCTTGTATTGCATTTAAGAGAGTTAGGCTTTTTTCCCTAAGGTCCAGAAAACCGTTAACCCTCTGAGCGCGTTTTTTTTTGTAATAGTAAAATAAATATTATTAAATAGAAATTTAGCAAATTTATTTCAAAAAATAGTTTGATACATTATATTCAAAAGTTTCTCTTGGTGTGGTATATTTCGAAGCACGGCGCTAAACAAAGACCAACTTCGCAATGCTTACACCATATTCTGGTCTCCTTTCTAATTCTTTTACCATTTTCATTCCTCTTTGAGCGTCTTGGCTCTTTTTTTACAGCATTCAGTGGAATGTGGCTAGCAAAATGGCGAGATGTAAGCCTGAGTGGGTTAGGAGTCGTGCTTGGTCTTCCTTTTGGGGTTTGGAAATTTGGATTCGAATATTTCTCAATATGATTCTCCACCAGCTGCATGCGGTATTCTATCAAATCAATCTTCTTTTTAGAAACTTTGGAGTAAATATTGTAGGAGTTCCAAACAGCTTTATCAATGAAATGCCGAAAAATTTTCTTATAGTACTTTTGTTGTTGCTTTCTAGTAGAAGGTTAGTATGACATCTCTTAATCGGAATGATCTACTCCACCCATGGTATCATTATAATCACAAACTACTTTCGGTTTTAAAAGTTCTTTTCCACATTTGGTTTTCACCATTTTTGTGGTAGCATTATGTACTACTGAAAAGTCAAACTGGTTTTTTATCCTGCCACTTTAGAGCCATCACCTTACCCCTTACATATCCAAGCATTTAAGGATTTCTCCCTTTTGTAGCTTTCCTTTTGAGAACCCTTGAGGCAGGTCCTTTCTTCTACTGTTTACAGTCCCATAAATATCCATTTGTTTCTTTATAAGATTATCCGCAAGTTCAGGAGATATTTACCAATTATCTACGTTACACAATAACCCTTTGACAAAAATTGGTCCATCAAATGCAGAACAACTTTGGTAGAAATCTGAAATTCATCATATTTATCGTTGTAAACTGTGCTCTTACCAGTGTACAACAGAAAATCACAAATGTATCCCGATTCAGTCTCACAAACCACAAAAAGTTTGAGCCCAAATCGAGCTATTTTTTCCCCCATTGAACATTTTCCAGTCAAGCTCTCATCTAAGCTAATATACTCTGCTGGAACATATACTTCACGAAATTTGTTGCGCAAGTGTTTCATAATATCAAAAAACTTGCACAATTTTGGATTAGGATGGTTGGCTAGGTCTCAGTTTTCATTGTCACTAAAATGCAAGAACTTCATAAACCGAAGAAATCTATTTCTGGAAGTTCCTGAAAAACAGGTACATGAAAGATCTTTGGTTTGGTCCAACACCATTCTTGTCGCGGCAGCTTCACGATTCCTTGAAGTATCAGAATTCCTAGAAATGGTCTCGTCTCATCTTCAGAAGTAGGTGTCCATGCTTTATAGAGTGATCTTTCTTTTGGGGGGTTTTTGCTTATCCATTGAGCTGCCTATCTGTTTGTCTCCCTTACAATGATGTCAATCATTACGTGATCAAAATAGAGTTCAAAACACTCCAATGGTGTCGCAGTAGAGGCTATGTCCACAGCTACATCCGGATTTTCAGTGAAGGGGAATCTTGGTGGTAGGAGAGGAATGTTCTACACATTAACCTCATACCATATTCTACATTAGTCGAGTTCAGCTTCATCTTCTTCCTTCAAATCATCAATGTTAGATAAATCATCATCACTATCACTGTCATCACTACCCAGGTCTACAGATTCTATATATGAACTATTCATCCAGATAAGGCACAAAGTCACTGTCATTATCAGATTCATCCATCAATTAGGCCCTACCAGTATTCTGAAAATAAATACGTAAAACATAGTTCAGAATTCAAAATTATACATTATAAAAACTGAAATGTATGGGTTATACCACTTATCTCACTGTCCTTACCTACCTTTTATCGTATTTCAAATAAATATTGAGCTATTTATTATAACTGCCAAAATAAATCTTGCAACATAAACCAAATATTTATAATTCAAAAAAATAAAACACATCGCCTTGCACACCAATACTACACAGAAGACAGCTAGCGAGACACTGACAAACAATATCAATCTACCAGTACCAGTACAGAAACACACGTTGAATTGGGAAGTCCCGGAATAGCAACGCAAAAAAAGAAAGATAGACAGAAAGACAGCTTGAACGGCGAAATAGCAACGTAAATAAACATAAATAAATTCGAGCATGTCCAAATCGCGGGATGCGTAAAATTAAACCAGTAGATGCTGCACGCGTAAATCGCGGGGTACTCGGCCAGAGGGTTAATACATTTTCAAAAACCTTTAAACTTTCAGCATAACTCATCTTGTAAAAAGTGCAAAGTTTTTAGATGTACAAACCATCATTAGGTCCTAAAGAGAAAATTAATGTTTCCGCAGTTTTTGCTACACATGCTAAAAATTTCTTTTACATTTACGACTGAACATATTAAAATAGGCTTAGACGGTTTATTGGTGTAACGAATACCTACTTATAGCTAAGTTTGGCAAAGTTACAATAAATATAAAGAAAATAAATTTCCTTCCATTTTTCTGTACTTGGCCATCGATCATACCTCTATTTACGTGAAGATGATTTGGATTGTACAAAGCCATAGTCTAAAAAACGAAGCTTTTATAAAGGAATTTGAAGTGAAAAAAACCAATCTTTCCATAATAAAACTCTTTTAACATTTGGGAAATCCTATTTTTTTTTCTAAGATATGTATTTAAATGAAAACGTCGTAAATTCTTAGTTATGATCTCTGAGATATTTTCATAAATGTTTAGATTTTAACATAAACTACCATGCAAGAGGTATACAAATTTAAATTGAAACCAAAACCATCAAGCTTGTTAGAAATTCCTTTCAGGAAACATCGAATCACTTTTCCACATTGCGCTCGCATAGTTGCAATGCATTTAAAATCTGTGGGGCTATTTGTGAATTCAATTCGAACGTATTCGATTCTTCAAACAATTGGATTCTTATTCTTATTTAAATCAAATACAAATGTTATATTTCGAAAAGTCGAGTGCTTTCGAATCGAATTCACAAATAGCCTCCCTTGGTTGAATTGTTTCTTAAAATTTGGTACAATATCAATGAATTTAAAAAAACTGGATTTAAAACTACCATCGTGAACAAAAATTGTTTTTGTCTCGATTAGCAAGTAAATCGGACCTTTTACTATAAAAAAACATCCCTGAATTATTCCTAATAAAAATATGTCTGGCTAGTGTATATTTTTCATTAGTTTTCACTAGTAGTCAATAATGAAAATTAGTTTACTCGTAATTACAAAAGCGCTACTTCACAGACTATGTATTAATGCTATGATAATTCAACTTACCAGTGGTGGAATAAAATAATTGTACAAAGAACACGTCAAGTAAGACGTAAAAAATCGGCCAAAATTTCGCACAGTTTTGAGAGGTTACTAGCTAGCTCATTCGTACTAACCCATCAGAAATATACATATACTTTCATCTAGCTAAGATATTTGTGTTGTTCACCATCCTAACTCTTCCCATTTTAAGCAATAACAGCCAAACGCGATAGCACATTTCGCAACACTAAAAGCATGAAATACTGATGGAAACTGATCAATTATCAATTTTATGTGAGCGGAACCAGACTCAACAGTCATTTCAATTTAATTACAAGTTTTTACTTTCGAAATTCTATCAGTACTTCAGGTATTGAATGATTGACGTTAAACTACCAACAAATTCGACATTTACCAATATTGATTTTTAAAATTTATTTCGAATCCAAACAACAAATTGAACTTAAAAGTATGCTTAAAGTATATTATTTCGATTGTAACCTTTAACCGTGATATCTAATATTTGTTAGAATTTAAAAAAAAAAGTTTTGCCATAGAAACAATGTATACGATAGTTCCGATACATCAAACTTGTATGTGAATATATGGTATGTTATATTTATGTAGCTATTTACAGTTTTTTAAAGCTAAGTTATGAAATACAACGAGTACCTTTACTGTTTGTACCAAAAATAATCATTTAACAAAATACTGCAAAGTGTTAAATTTTTTTAAACAAATTTTTACATTTTTAGCGCAAAGAACATTTTACGTCTTTTACCTACCACATAATTATAATCACATATCCATTTACCATCATATCATACAGTTCAGAGCTTTTCGTTTATTTTTTTTTTTTTTTTTTTTTTTGCCGGCATATAACATTCTGATTATAATAATGATCTACAATAATAATAATTTAGCAACAACAAAAGTGTATAAAAAACTTTACCTTAACTTTTTTATGTATGTGCGGTATGTACTTATATGAATGTAGGTATACAATGTACATACGTATGCTTAAAAAATAAAAAGTTTAAACACAAAAATATGGTTGCAAGTAGTTTTTTTGTTGTTGTTATTTTCGTTGCTTTTTAATGATGAACATTACGTAAGTTTAAATTTAATTTAATTTATTTTTATGTTGCATGTAAATTTCCAAAAAAAAAAAAAAAAATGAAAATCACATTACAACAATATGTAATTTGTTGTATGTAATCAAGAATTTACTTATTATATGATTATTAAATGACATGAGTTCATGATATGTGCATGATTTATATTTGGATTGTTTGAAAGCAAAGCAAACATACGATAATATCGGTATGCCGAGATGAAAATGTATATGTCTGCACAAAAGTTACTATCTCCGTTATATTTATAATAAAAAAAGTTTTAATATTATGATTTGCTGAATGTGCCCTCCTTTTACATGTAAATCTAACACATACATACACACGCTCATAAGTCAAAGTTTTCTCTTTATTAACAGTATAACTATTAACTAAATAAGAACACAACATTTTCCTTCTAATAAAATCAATATTGAAACAAATCGATATTACAACAGCACCACATTATATACATACATGTATACATGTTCATACATAATTCTTATAAAATAATATAAAATGTGGTGTTTTTGTATAATTAAATACACGTGGGATTAAAATGTTCTTTGATTAGATTTTTATGTTCATTTTAAGTTTTAACATGTTTGTTATAACATAATTATGAAGTGAATTTTATATCTCTACATAATATTTATTTGTATGTTATAAATTTTGTTGTATTTATAATATATGTACGAGTATGTAAGTATGTATATGGTACTTAGCTAAAGTGCTCTTGTTTTATGATCTTCAAGTACAAGTATACATACAAATAACAATATATCTTGAGAATCACAGTGATAATTTTAATTATTTAACATAACCATTATTTTTATTAAAAAAATTATATATTTATTTGTTTATTTAATACCATTAATAAACATTTTTTTATTGTTGCTGTTGGTTTTGAATCTACTCTAGACAAGAATATAATTTTGGCTTGTCTGTCAGATTTATTACAAAAAACCAAAAAATAAAAAATAAAAAATTAGAATTATTACTATTTACAGATAATTTCTCTAGAGGTAGTAAAACAAAATTTGCATAATAATTTTGATGCTTTTATAAGAGAGTGTTATACCATTGCAATTATAAGTAGACATAGTTGTTAGTTTGTTTTTTACGGTTTTTGATAGGTACAATCATTTTTGAAGGTACGCTATTATTCATTTTGAAAATGTTGGAAAGAAACGATGTGTTTCACTAAATCTTATGTATTATTTATAAATTAACCTAGGAATTGATAAAAAGTCTTAGTTTCTAAAAAGCAATGTCTATTCAGCTTAATAACTTAAAACCGACAGAAAATAAAAAAGTATCAATAATGAAGCGCTGCACAGTAAGGGCGGGACAAATCGTACATTAAATTCGGTAGATGTGGGCTTTAAACTCGGAATTCATCGGATAACTGCTTCAAATCGCATTAAATAAAATGAGCAAAACAATTGAACGGCTGAGTGGAAAAACGTTAATATTCCAAAAATGCTGTTTTTCAAAAATAAAAAAAAAACATTTTACTGCTTAAACTATAAGTTGTACTGTAAACGTCATTTTTAGGAATATAAACCCAGTATTGATATATATTAGCAATTAAGGGGGCTGGAGTATTACTTTTTTTTCACTCAATTCCAGAATTTTGCAAGAAGGAATAAAAAACAGTAATTTTTAACAAATTTTTATTGTTTTCATTCAAATAGTTCACTTTAAATATATTTATTCGTCATTATTATCGCTATTTGCAGCATCTGAAGTAGGCCATTTAGAGAGTTCACTGTAGAATTCCCTATATTCATCCGGTGTCCAACTTTTTCGATGTCCTATAGCTTTTTGTGATTTATCGAAATGCAGCCATTATACACCTTATCGATAGGAAGAACTATTTGATCCTCCTTTTTTAACCTAAATGTTCCGTTCACCAAACCGTCGATAAACGGGGAAGCCTTAACATAACCTCCTAAGTCCATTGTGTACTGCAAGTGCCTATAAGTACTGATGCTAAAAGTCTCACCAAATTTTTGTAGGTCATAAGATGTTTTTTTAAAGTAGCGAGGCCATTATTCCTTAAAGTTCAATATTGAATCGTTAGTCACTCTTCTCACTTGAAATGGTGGATTACGCTTTCTCACTTTTCGAATGATCTCTTCGTACTCCTCTGGTGAATAAATTCGATCTAGTCTTCGAACACTTCGTTTTATGACAGATAAGTTTCTGTCACAAGGCAGGAAGCTATGTCCCCGAATTGGATAATACTGATAAATAATATTGAATCTTCCATTCATGGTTAATGACATTAATAGTAACCAATATCATGAATATTAAACACAAAAAACCAAAGTTGACGTAAATAAAACATTTCCTGCACAGGAATAAACGGAAGCGGCAGATTCTGCATATAGTCAAAAACTATCGCACTGACATCGTTTCGCTATTTGCAAATTTCAGTAACTTCTCCAATCTTTTCGTAGAACGTTAGCACGTCTTTTGTGAACAAGTAGTTCACCGACCGCAGCTCATTTTGCAACTTCGTTAAGAGTTGATGATTTTATTTTGGTGTTTAAATCCTCGCAGGTAGAACAAACATCAACTTGAGGCCTCCCAAATTTGTAATTGAAGTTTTCTTAAAAAATCTTTAAGTAAAACTCATACTTCACTATTTCTATTAATCCACAAAATTTTTCAAGAAACATTTCGTGCATTTTCCTAACAGTTACGCCGGCTTCTAGATATTTCACAGTTTTAAAGTGTAGTGAGTCTCCTGTGCTGGGTATGATGAAATATGCTCAATAACCCTTGTGTGAACCTCACATTTTATTTTCACATTGGAAACACAAGGGTCTAGCCAGACCCCTATACGTCAAATTAAGTTAAATAAATGAAATGTTAGTTTGGTTTTAACAATTAAGTTTTATTATTAAATACAAATTATAGGAATGCTTCTTAGCCTGAATAAACTATAAAAAAAAAAAAAATAAAACATTTATGTAGAATTTAAGCTTCTTTTAAAGTTCCTCTTCATTTGTACATTTTAAGCATTTATAAATGCATTTAGAGTGTTGCAGACATACTGGAGTCAAACATTTCATACAGTAAAAGCGAGTTTTGCGACGGGCTTTGTCGTATTCATGGCATAATCGGCAGTCTCGTTTCATTTGGAGGATGTCGGCACCTTTTATCGTTGCTACAACGGGTGTTGCTTGCTGAAAAAATAGTGGAACTTAATCAATTTGCTGTGGTATATTATAAAGTCTTAATTTTTACCGGTAATGGGCTGATCGACATGAAAATTGCTTTATTACTTGAGGATTGTTACATCAAGCTTCTATTTGCGGACGAACTAGAGTTTCTGAAAGCGAGAACGAAAATTCCCTGCGAGCATCTGTGCAGATCATATAACTCGCCAATCCCATAATGTCAATTATGTTATAAATGAATGCCAAAGTCCATATTTTTGTTCGTCGTTTTGTGGTGAAGTGCCTTAACATTTGGTCCATTGCGTCGACGCCACTTTTAGTTTTATTATCATAAGTAATTGCTTCTGGTTTTTTTTAGTTCATCGATTACGTTTTTATCATAATGTACTTACTGTTGATTAAAGAATCACTGCTTTGTTTTTCTTTGGGACGTAGGAGCACATTGCTACTTTATTTTCGTGATATCCAAATATTGATCAATGTATTGGCCGTGAGGATTTTTTTTTTTCATTTCAGGTGGAACACATCTTTTGTTGCTTCGGAGCGTACCTACAAAACCTAGACCGATCTCCATGAGGCGTTTACACCCTTGTAAGGTAGTAAAAAAATTATCGGCCACGATTGTCCTTCCCGAGTTCGAATACCTAGAGACGCCAAACGCAACATTTCATTTTGCCCTTGGTCAACGGCCCGTTCTGCACCTGCATCTTTACCCGTATAAATATTTCCTTGTGGTGGATAGTGTTTGTTTGCATCGCATGCCTACCATACTTTAATTCCATATCTCGCAGGTTTAGACGGTATGTACTCTGTGAACTTTGTCCTCCCTCGATATGGAAACAATTGTTCGTCTATGGTAATATCACTATTTGGTCGATAATTCCTTTCCAAATTTTCGTTTAACAAATTCCATATATCTCCAATTGGTGCAGCTTTATCGGATTGTGCACGAAAATTACGGGTATGGCTATCATCAAATCGTATATATCGTGACAGAGCAATGAAACGGTGGTATGACATTGTTGCTCTAAAATGGGAAGGTTCATCGTTTTCCACAGAAAACTCACGTGTTGCATATTATTGTGGCTTACGCCAGCAGCTAAGAGTATACCAATAAATGCATTTAGTTCAATTTCCATGAGCTCCTTCCATACTTAATTTGTTTCCTTTATTATGATAAAGACGATGTTTGGTGTTAGAAACTTTTTAAACACTTCAATGGGTACCGAGTTTGTAGAAGTAGGCTCTCCACTAAACCTCATAACATTATGGATACGTGTCCGACAAATTGATGGCAGTGCTCTGTTCGACTTCGTACCATTGTTCCCGAACACGCTCAACGTGTGCACTAAATTCATAGCTTCCTGCATATCGCTCTGCTTTTCATTTGTTGACTGCATTTCGGCTGCTTGCTGCATTTCGGCTACTTGATGTACTTCAACTGCCGTTTAAATTCCAGTTGTTGATAGTATTTCATTATCTTCGCTGTCATACGCCTCTTGAATCTCTAATTCCTGCTCTGCTTCTATATCCGATTCGTCATCTTCATTTGGTATATAATCAGCATCTTCGTCGGAATCTGCTTCGACAGCAAAAGTATCGACGTCTTCTTCTTCCTCCGATGTTCGTTCTCGTTCAAGATCATTAGCTAAAGCAGTCGCAACATGTTCATAGAATCGTGGGTCAAACCGAGAATGTGTTTGGTAAACTTTGTCCATCTCGTCCATTCCTTCTCCAAATTCGTCTCGTTCATAAAACACTAAACTAATTACGAAACTAATAATATTAGATCAAACAGAAAAAAATGCACAGATAAAAAACCTTTACACACTGTTTTCAGCACAAAATTCGAAGAGACTATGACACTGCACGTACTAAAATACAAAGCACAATAATCGAAAACGAATAAATAAGGGGAACTCCGGAGAGATAAATATACAGTGAGAACAGATACATACAAATTTTAATATTGTATATTTTCATATTTTCATATAAAAACGGGGGCTGGCTAGACCCTTGTGTTTCGAATATGACTATAATTTTACGATGCCCTTTAACCCACCTATTTTTGGTAGTTTTTTTCATATATCTGTTCAAAACTAGTAGCTTTAGGATATCATGGAATATTTTGACGATGGGGAAATTATAAATATCAAAATAATGCAAACAAACACAAAGAGGGTCTGGCCAGACCCTGGTGTCTCCAAAAGGGATAATCTTGCCTATAATCGTTGAATCAAGGCTGTTTCCACGATTTGCATGTTTTCCTCTTAAGTCAACAGGTTTTTTATTAAATTTGAGGAGCTTGTTTAGGCGATCAATAGCATTATTTGAAATTGCATGTAAACTTGCGTAGGTCTTACGACATACTTTAACTCGACAGGATCCCCCCCATAGCAAAATACTTAAATGAAGACGTGTATTGTTGAGTAATTTTCGCTTTCACATAATACGCCTTTACTAGCATAAATCCCTCACCTCTTTGTCTAGCCATTTTCTCTTTTTTCTTCAAATGTAAATGATTATTGAGCTTCCTTTTTTTGTTCGTGGTTCACATATTTCTTCATCCGCCTCACACATCCTTTACCTGATGTTAGATACCTAATAATAAACCACTGCATAAAAATAAAATACTTATTTTGCCAATGATAAAATAAAAACTTACACTGCAACACTTTATTAAGCTTAATAATAATATGTCGCCAGTAAAAACCACTCACAGAAACACTTTACAGAAATAATAACAATATGTCGTTAATGCCTCAGTTTTCGACGCCAACCATAAACAGAATACAAATAATAGCTGTATTTTGTTGAGAAATTTACAACAACAATTGCACGTGACAGGAATTAAATAATTCGAACAAAAAATTTGAGTTAGTTAATTCGAGCTCGAACAAATAAAATACGTAACTGTTTGAATGAAAAACAGAAAAAATACCAACATAGAATATAAAAATTAAATCGAAAAAATATTTCGCGGCTTATTCTGTTAAGAAAAAAATAACTCCAAAATAATTCGAATTAATTTTTCTCAACAAAATACAGCTAATATTAAAATCTTTATTACGACTAAAACTTCACGTACTGTGGGAGTTCCTTAAATATAAAAAATTAGTATAGTTTGAAAATAAAAAATGACCCGTTAGTTTATGCATGTGCTTCGCTTGCGTTCATGAGAATGAGTGGAAAAAGGATAATATTATTGGAATATTACTTTCTTCCACTCAATGAAAATTTTACGATCACGTTTATATGTATATGAAAATAGGTGGAATAGTTTTGTTTATACGTTCATTAGTAGATGCGCTGTAGAAATCTGAGTACGATGGAATTCTAAACTCATTTTCGCAAATTTTGGAATATTAACGTTTTTCCACTCAGCCGTTCAATTATGTTATACGATAGCACTTTTCCTTAGAATAATATTATAAAAATATCTGTACGACACTGGTTTAAATCATTTTATTCAATCTGGGGGTCAATTCTCGTTCTATGAAAAAACCTAATGAAAAAAATGTTTCCATCAAGTCTTTTTCAATTATAACGTTTCACACAACTATAATAAGTGATTGCCGATGTCCAAATGAAAAAAAAAATCGTGAAAATAACGTTGAATAAAGCCTGATTTCCATTGTGAAATATTTACTGACAGTATAAAAAAAATGAAATAAAAATATCTATTCGCGTGCTGTGTGAGAGAAAAAAAACACTTTTTCAGTTTTACAGGACGGAAAAAATTATTATAGTATACTGACATTTTTATAGTATACTGACAAAATTTACTGGAAAATATATGAAGCTAAGTATATTTTGTCAGTACTGGAAAAATATTTCGATTTTTCAATGACATTTTTCAAAAAAAATTAAAAACAAAGAATGATCTGTGTCAATTCAATGAAATTTTCGATGTTTACGTCTTTATTCAGTAAAAAGTACTGTCAGTAAAAGTTTCATAATGGAAACCAGGCCTTACAGATTTCCGCTAGATGACACAGCAATTGTTTTAAATTTTAGCTAAATAAACGATAAAGTAGATTTATTTAATCAGTTTTCGTTATTGCCTGTCAAAATACAAAATAATTTATAAAAATAACCAAATTATTTTTAAAACTTAACTAAATTAATTATTTGGAGGCTTTAAATTATATCCCGTTAAAATTAATCTTGTTATAGTTTACTAAAAATACAAATTTCGTTTTTATAGAATTTTATTTCGAAATTTATGATGCTTTCAGCGCCAAAATGGTCGGTGAGAAAATTTTATTCATATGAAATGATTTTGATGTCATTTTTTTCTTCTCAAGGAACATGAATCGGAAATGTGTATTTCTCACTGAAAATACTTTTCATTATAAATACTTATCACGGAACTAGAATTGCACCCTTTATTTCGTTAAAAATGGTTTGTTACAACAGTCAAGGTAATGGAGAATAAGATCATTCTGATTTACTTAAAATACTTCTTCGGCATCCAGATTCTTCTTCGGCATCCAGATTGTAATTTTGAAAAGTTATCAGAGCTTTGTAAAAAATAAGGAATGTTGCGAACCAAAATAAATGTGTTAAAGCCGTTAGATACCAATCGAAATTATTCGTTGCTTTAACATTTTAAGTTTTTATAAAGAAGAACGAATTATGCTAAATGTATACAGTCTACTGAATAATTTTATTTTGAATAAGAAATTTCAAGGTGAAAAACTGATAAACAAAATGTAGTCAAAGAAAACAGTTGTCGGTTGTAATCGTATACTTCCCATTTCTGCTAATTTGTTTGTCGTCTTATAGAGTTTGGCATAAATTTATGACAAAGGTTTTTTTATGAATTAATTAGACTAGGGATAAAACGGCCCGCACACGGCACGATTTATCATATAGTAAGTTATAAGACTACAGTTTATTCGATCGATTGAAGGGAAATTACATCGTGTATGGGTCTTATCGTTAGTGAGCCTGTCTGGTTAAAAATTTGTTCCACATCTAGTCACTTTAATCGATAGTTTTTATTTTATTCATCAACTAGTTAAAACGATGTATCAAGCCCCCTTTTAGTAAAATCCTGAAGATGACGTATGAAGTTGTAAATTGAGATTCCACCATTATCCAATTATCTGTGTAATTTGTTGTTCAACTTATAGCATGTTCAATCTTATTAAGTATTCGGCTATCGTTATCGAATAATTTTAAAGAATCAAGTGTTGGTTATTCATCTTCCCGTTAATTTAACAGTCAAATTTAACGCAGACAAATTTTAGGTCAAGAATAAAATATTTTTCATTAGGTTACATATTGAATAGTTATGCCTTTAAATTCATCATTATTTTAAGTATATAAAATTCTAATATCGAATCATAATTAAATTGTAATGTTCGAAAGAACAATTTTGACGTTTTTTACAAAAGTTTTTTTCTTTTTAATTCTACTATTATTTTGTCCTAGTTTCTTTTTATGCTTAATTCAGTATCCGTAATTATGTCAAAACGTAGGTTCTTAGATAATTTCTGACAATGTTGGATTCTGCAGTAATTATTTTTAACACAATGGAAAGTGTAGCGAAGTCATTATCTCAGAAATATTTTTGTAAAACCTATTTTAATATTACTGAAATAGCTCTTTTATCTGTACAAGAGATCGACGGACAAAAGAGCAACAAGGACAACATGCCGACATAAACAAAAATCCGACTTAAAAGGATTTATGGGCAAAAGGCCGACAGAAAAAAGGCCAAGTTGAACAAAAGTTCGACATGGATAAAAGGCCGGCTTGTAAACAATTCTATGTCGTGGACAAATAGCGGACAAGGATCAGGGATTTTTTTTTCTGTTGGTCTTTCGTTCTTATCGGCTTTTTGTGAGTGTTCACTTTTTAGCAATGTTGACCTTTGGTCAGGTATTGACTATTTGACACGGTCGCCCTTTTGCCTATGTAGGCCGTTTGTCATACACCCAAAATAGTTTTACAATTGTTGATCTAAAGAGTTCAAACGTTTTAAAAATATATAAACACATTACTTTCCAATTCTTGTACGATAATTAATCAACATATTTTTAATGGCGGTATTGCTGGATCTTTGAAAACTCTGTTTGTTATATCTTTGCTTAAAAAGAGAGATAAACTGCTTAAGCATAAGTATTGGTCAATCCTTTAAAAGCCAACTAATTATAAGAATTATTAAACATGCAACATTTTTGAATCAATCGGAATTTTTTATTCATCACTAAATTGTGCAAACTTCGTATAGTGCGTTGAATTTAGTTTTGATAATTGTTTGTGTTTGGTTTGTCAGCGAGAGAATTTACAAAATTTTATTTGTTTTGGTCATAATTTTGCTTTGCTAAAGTTGTTGGTTTAAGTTGTTTTAGCTGTTTTAGAATTGTCCAAAGCAAGAGCAATAATTTTATTTATTTGGTTCTTTATTGGTTTGTTTTACGTAAATCTAAAATTTGTTTTGTTATAGCTAAAAAATGTTTTCTTTCACTTCTTACAATGCAATTATATGAAGTTGTAAATTCACCAAAGCAATACAGCAATTGTTAATAAGGAGTTTTGATATAAAAACAAAAATAGAAATGATTTTTTTTATTAATTTTGTAGATCTAAAATCCATGTAAAATCCAACGTGTAAATATTGATATTTTCATATAGGGGGAATTTCACCTGCTTATTCGGAAATATTTTCTTAGTAGCGAAAAGTTTACATTATTGGGGAATTCAAGAATACATAAATTACAATTTCCGAACGTTTTTAAGAATTTTGACAGATATCTAAACGGAGCTTTACTTTGTTCAACTAAAATATGCAAATTAGTTCGGCCCCCCCCCCATAAGTAGCTTTCACCTATGAACTCAATTCCAACAAAAAAAAAAAAAAAATACCAAGGAAATATAATGGGAAAAAGAACAGCAAAATAAAGAAAAAACGTATTCAAGAGAGCCAATGTTCTTTCCCAAAGAATCTTAGAAGATGAATACTTCGTAAAAATAATGTGCTTATCGGGCAATAACTGTAGATGGCCCGACTAAGACGGCGTTTGCTGGTACAGCAAGACCAATCTGATCCAGGCCATACCCGAACCAGAACCAATTAATGCGAGAGGTGTTTATTCTGTCCTGTAGATAAAATCGGTTCGTGATAGCAACTAAATTAAAAGTTATTTAAAACTTAAGTTAGCTTTATATTTCAGAGTTTTTTTTTAATTTTTTTTTTACCAAGCACCAATGCAATCATTAATTATGTGTTATTCTCTAAGTTTGTTTTATTTTTATGAATTATGAAAGCACGTGTACTATTAGTATTTCTTATTATTTATATTTTTTTTGAATTACTGTTTATAAAAATAAAAAGTTTTTCAATCTAAAAATATTATTTTTTATGTTTTCAGGTGCATTTGTAATAAACATTAAGGGCAGCGTAAAGAGCATTGTGCGATCTGTGAGAGCACACTTCTTTCCAAATAAAAAAATTACCCAACTCCGTTTAATTTTTTTTCTGAAATTTTTAGTGTCGTTCTAATTGAATAAAAAATAATTAATATGAAATTGAAATCCGTTGGATCGCACCACGCCTCCCATGCAACTTTTTTCCACGAAGTAATTTAAAGGTTAATATTTAAGGCGAACCATTTTAGGGATCTTAGTTTTGATTCACAATTTTGTTAAAAAATGAACCCTACAAGCGAAAATTACTCGATTTTATAAAATAAACTAGAAAAAATTACTCAAACTTGATAGAACTAAAAAAAAAATGTCTATATTTAAACTCTATACCGAAACCGTTAAACTCTTAAGTTTTTATTGGCGATTCGCAATTGGGACATTTACCTTAATTATTTTAATTTTTAATTTAATTGGTTACCTATTCTAATTATTTAAAAAAAATAAAAAAAAACAAATTAATGTTGTAGGTATATTTTATATACATATTTAATAGTCCCCTTTTGAATAATTAATCAAACACAAGGCTTATGATGTAGCACTAAACTTTTAATTTAATGTTCGAATTTTCAAATTTAGCGGTAAGCAACATTTACGAAAGACGTATGGATGCACATTTACCGGAAAATATGTACAGTCACCTGTTTCGCTCATTAGCCGTAATAGATAAGTAATTTAATGTAGAATATTTATGCTTTTGTCCCATTTTCGTGATATAATTTGACTGTTAGTCTGAGGACTGTTTACTTGTTTTTTAGACTTCTAATTGCAGACCGTAGCGCTTGCTGATGTTTGTGTCCTTCGGCTTTAACTGAATAAATATTGGGATACAAAGAATGTTTATGGTTAAGGCAGCTGTATTTACGTTGAAACAAACCATTTTACTCATAGTAAAATATAAGACATTCCACTGACAATTTGATTGAAATATAACCATAGAAAGATGGTAATTAGGACCGTCAAACGTGTTTAGTCAGCAGGTGTCAATTTAATTAATCACTCAGGCCACGAATTCTCGTCGTGGTAATTTTTAAACTATAACAGCCTGATTTATTTCTGTTGTTACTTTTATAAGCATAGTAGCACAAAATCTTCACAAATTAACCGAACCAATATGATTAATTTTCATTATCACTACGTTAATATTAGCTTGGAGTCATGAATATGCTTGTCGAATCAACAAACATTTTCGTCGTACTTCATTTCATGCTTCTTCATTTTACTTTTTACGATGATAAAGGCAGAATGATAAATTAACGAATTTCTGAATTTTATTTTATTTAACTTCGTGTGACATCGTCGTGTATTCGCACGTTTTTAGCCACAAGAACAGAATTCAGTAGTATTTTATTTTGTCAAGGAATTGGAATTGGAATTTAAGTTTTGCCAAATAAAATAGCCATCCAATCCTCACTTGAGTCAATTCGATTAGTTTTTCAAAGGTTGGTAGCAATTTGAAATTTTGTGATATAAACACAAATGACGGCATGTGGTGTTGTCTATATTTGGCGTGTGTAATAAATAATTTCTTTTTTGTAAATGCTAAAAAATAAACGCTAAGCCAACCAGTAGAACTAAAAAAAATGTAAAGTAGCTCACCCAGCGTTAAGTAGGCAAACTCAACGAGGAATTGGATTTTGAATTCCTTCAATTTTGCAACATAATGACGAACTCCTACTAGGAATTCGATAGTGAAATTGTTCTTGTAAATTGTCCAATAAAAATTGCACAATAATTGTTTTTCTGGAGTGGCAACATTTAATTTTAAAATATTTTGGAAATTTTCATTTTAACCTTAAAATTAACTCTCTATTTGCCAGAATATTTTAAAAGTAAATCTTTTTTTTCCCAGAAAATTGAACCGTCCTCAAATTGGAGGGTTATTTCATATCCGATAACAACTATTACATAGCATAAAGAATACTGTTTGAGAATAAGAATAAAAAATTATTTGTGTTTGGTTCCTTTTGCAATTAACTAAATTTATGTATTTTAGTTATATTCCTCAATTTATTATTTATTATTCAATTGAATTACTTAGCATACAGAATTTTTGTTTTATTTTCACCTAAAATATGTTTAAAGGAAAAAAATATTTCCAGAAAAAATGAAAATGTAATTTTGTTAAAATATTCAGCATAAAATCACAAGAAATTGGGCATAAAAACACAATATTATTCTTATTAGTTACAATGCTTATGACCAAAAATATGAATACAGGTCATCCTTGAGTTACGTCGTTAGTAGTTTCATTGTATTTGAGCTACGTTGCTTTTGCTTTGGGTTGCACCGTAAAAGAATACCTTAGATATTTTTGTTTTCTATTTTATGCATGTTTTTACTTATTTAAATTTTTTACTTACGTCATTTTGACTCGCGTTTTTAATAATATACCAATGGCGTAACTTAAGGATGATCTAAGGCGTATAAGGCGTATAATATACATTTTGCTACTGTGTGTCGTCATATATGTTTGTTTTATTGGTGTATTTTCTTTTGATGGTAAGTATCAAATATAAGTGAATCGGGTGAAGTCGGTTAAAATTGTTGGTGCTTATGTCCGTTTTGAGTTATTTTTCTCTTTTTTCTCTGACGACATTCATTTGGTTGGCTTAATAAAAATCCGAAAGAAAATGTACCTAAAGAAAAAAATTTCTCGTCACCGCCAATAAAAAAAAAACAAAATACAATTTTAAATTATACATTCTTCGTCGACCAAATTCGTAAAGTTTTAAATTTTTTATTTTACTTTAAAAGTGGTTGTTACTTTTTGAGTTATGTGCGCGACTATTTCACTTTCTAAATTTATTTCATAAAAATAAACCTGAATAAACTGCCACACTTTGCTACATTCTTCGGGATATTTCAAATTAAAAACATAAAAAATTTTCAAAACCGAAGTCTGAATATTTACCGAAGTGAAATTCTTCCCAAATAACAAAAAATATGTATGTGTGTGTTTATACAAATTGCATTCATTCAGGCGATATTTTGTGCAACAAAAGTTGCATACAAATCCCAAAAATTTGCTTATAAAATAAGAATCAGAAAAGATTAATATTAGGGTAGGTTAAATGCCAAGAAGCCTATAGGCTTTGAAATAAAAATGCCAAATGGTCGATAACAGGCAACATTTGTATGTATGATGCACCAAGTTTCAATGAAAAATTTGTTAAACAAAAGTCTAAAGATTCATATACGATTAGCGCTTCTGAAATACCTACTGTTGTATTAGTTTTGTAAAAAAAATTTCCAATGGTCGATCCCTGGGTTCGGCGATATGAATAACAGGCAATATGTATACGGAATGTTGCAGCACGTTTCAATGAAGAAATCGCTTCAACAAAAATCAAAAAACCGACATGCGAATATGGTTTGTAGGATAACTGGTATATTGACTTTGTACTGGAAATTACAAAAAGTCGATCCCTGGGGTCGGCGATATGAATAACAGGCAATATGTATACGGAATGTTGCAGCACGTTTCAATGAAGAAATCTCTTTAACAAAAATCAAAAAACCGACATGCGAATATGGTTTCTAGGATAACTGTTATATTGACTTTGTACTGGAAATTACAAAAGGTCGATCCCTGGGGTCGGCGATATGAATAACAGACAATATGTATACGGAATGTTGCAGCACGTTTCAATGAAGAAATCTCTTGGTTGCTAGGATATCTGTTGTATGTATGGACTTTGTATTGGAAATAACAAAATTGTTGCTTGTTTGACGCTGATCTGCCATTTCTTGTTGACGTATTTTAGCCATCCTCAGCCTGTCGCTTTCATTCTGTTTAGAACGAAGCAGATCTGAAGTTGCAGAATGTAATCGCAGTGCCCGCAACCGTGCATCCTCATGTCTGGCTGTACGTCACGCTGCTGGTTCCTCTGCACGTATTTGAGCCATTCTTTATCTGTTCTGCAATCTGCAATTTCTCCTCGCAGTGCTTCCTCTCCGCGAATACGACGACTTATGCTTGAGGCATTATTTTGATAAACTGATCAATGCAATCGGAAATATTGAAAATTCTACGTGGCAGCAGCTGTCAATGCATGCTGTATGGCAAGAGCAATGTTTAGTATTGCGTGTGTTGCTGTTACGTTCAACAGATGGTGTTGTTTAAAAAAAACATGTTTTACCTGTCACACATAACGTTTTGTCAAAACTTCAAAGCAATCAGTGAAGAACTTTCGGAGATTTAAGAGTTTGAATTTTAAGATATATAGTTTCAAAAAAAGCAAGTTTTACCTGTCACAGGTATGATATTTATATAAAAACACGCGCGTATTGAAATGACACGTTGTTTCAAAATAATCGGTGGAGAACTTTCGGAGATTTAAGAGTTTGAACAAACGAACATTTACTTTTTAATTTATTTGAAGTTAATATCCGAAAATATATATTACACGAACTAAATAATTAATTCAAGTTAGAGTGTAGTAGAAAAAGAAAATTATTAACGAATATTTACATTTTTATTTATATAGAAGATGATAATTGTAAGATATAAAGGTAACATTTTTATATTTTTTCGTAAAATAGTAGCGATGGATTTACTATTGCGGTCTCTGCGGTCTTTGTAATCCTTTTATGTAAATCGTCATGTACCTCCCAATATCCGTTTGGTCGAAGTATGTAGCTTCTATAATGTTTTACTGTTAAATCGTAATCTATTATACCTTTTATTTTATACTCCTGCTCAGCCAAAATTAACTTGTTTTGGATTTGTTTTAACTGGACCTCGTATTTTAAAGTAATATCTAGGGGCTGCACATCAACCACCACATTTCCAAATTTGGAATCAAGTATTTTCTTGCATTTTTTTGTACCACAAGTAGGGCACGTAATGTTTGGGATGTAAATCTTATTATTAAAATTTTCCAAATGAATTTCACCGAAATGATGAAGGCCCAACGGTAGATAGTATAAATCTTTTATATTAGCTGCATTACACGAAAATTTGACAATTACAGATTTTGGTAATAAGAATTCAACTAATTGTCCAACATTAGTGGAAACATCAAGATCTATATCACATGCATCGTCAATATTAATTTTGAAATATTTTAATAAAATACTTGTGCGTGTTTTATATAAATCTGCAGTTAAACCAACGTCAATATATTTGACAATACATTGCAAAAATTCATTTTCAGGAAATGAATTGAGTCCATTATAGGTTCGAACTGAGTCCAATCCCATTACGTAAAAAATTTGTGCTACCGAGTCGAATGCACATGCAAAATATATGGATTTTTTGGTGTTATTATCATCGTTTTTATAAGTGTATCTATTTTGTAATAAACTCAACTGCTTTTTTGAAATTTCTGCCAAAGAACGCTTCTCCTCCGGTTTAGCTGATTTATTTGATTTGCCAAACATTGTATGCATTTGTTTATACCTTGCCACAACCTTTTCGCCCATATGTTTCGGAGCTCTTCTTCTATTTGTTTTTTTTCTCCAACCTTCCTCGTTGGCTATGTCGTCCGGATCTGATTCATTTGACTCACTTGTACACACTTTTCTCTTCCTTTTTCCCAATATTTTATGGAATTTTATTCGTTTTTGGATTTGTGCAGTTTTTTGTTCTAGGATACTGACAAACCGACCAACTTTTAAATTTTTTTTGTCTATATACTGGTGCTTCACAAGGTTGAACCAATTTTCAGCCACTGCATTCGATATTCGTCCGTGCTGCATTGTATCAGGCATATCAAAGTTAACCCATAATGGTATGTAAGAAAAATATTTCTTAATAAAAAAGACTACTAAATCATTGTTAAAATTAACATTCGGTTTACCAGTTTTATTTTGTTTTTTTATTGATTGGGTGATTGTATTATACTGTCCTAAATATCTTTTATAAAATGGGCTATTAGTATAATCGCATTTTAATGTATGTTGCTCGTCATCGTCACTGAAGCTATCAGGTGCTTCTTCTTGCGAATTAGTATTACCACTGTGGCTGTATAATTCATTTATTAGATTTTGGAAATTCTTGAAACTTTTTTCTACATTTTCGTCCATAAATTCGGAGCAAAATATATAAATAAATGATTCAAAAAGCATGTCAACTTCAGCTATACCTTTACAATTGACAACAGCTGCAAACATATCTAATATCAGATATTTTTGTTCTTTACTTGCAGTTGGCATCTTCTTTTTGATTTGAACACACACAATTTTTACAAAATGCGAACAACAAATTGAAATAAAATATTTGTTCGGTTTGGATTCTTTTTTTTTTACCAAAATGTCATAAATGTACTCGATATACTCGTGGACAGACATTCCATTAAAAACGTTTAGCACTGAGCTAATAAGCGCCCAGGACCAGTCAACCACAAAATGCTTAGGCAGTTTTGAATTCGGGATCACGGCAAGTTCCTTTTTGAAGCACAGTAGAAACATTGAGATGGCTACGACGTCATGTTGTGATGAAATCATTTCTGCAATTGGAATTACAATATTGCTTATTTTAATTACGCAAGCGTAATACAATAAGCGCGAGTAATTATGATTATGGCAGGTGAGCTTCCTAACTACGCTCCCTGTAGCATCGAAGTGTATGGTACTGATCCTGTGGCTTAATAGAAAAGCCATCTGAGATTTCCTTATCATATGAACTTGAAATAAGTCTGATACCATATATATGTACGGATCATCATGAGATTGTTGTAATTTTTTATAATTTAGATCGACGACATCGCAGTCAACTACACAATCATAGTATTTTAACTTTTCCGATCGAATGCGCCTTAGTACATCGGTGCTCGTCAAATTTTGGGTATTACCTTTTCTGGCTAACTCGAGGTCGGTTACGTTTATAATTTCCAATTGGAGATTATGAGCCGTTTTATGTAACAAAGTTTCTTTCAAATTCTCTCTTTGGGAGCCTCTAATTTCCCTAAAAACTGGTTTCTCGCTATCGTGAAACTCCAGATCGTTTCCTTGCACCATAACCGTCATTTCTCGTTTTTCGTTAAATATGAATTTGTATTTTAGCTGATGTGCTTCGTATTTGCAAACAGCATATGCAATAAAACCGCATCTGAATTTTCCCTGAGGATGAATGGTTCTGAAAGATAGAACACATGGATTTTTCAATGCTGTCATTTCGGTTTGAATAAAATTTCGCAAATTTTCGGTAGTTAAACTATCGGTAGTTTCAATTTTAGCGAGAATAACATATTTTGTTACCCATTGTGGTTCTGATTGAACTTCTTTATGTTCAAAATAAAGACTTACAGGTTGAACCTTAGATTCCACCGCATCATTAATTTCCAATACTCCCATTAAATTGGAATCATTTGGCACGTATGAATTAAAATTATCGTTGTAACAATGGCCCATATTAGAAATGGTACTTATATTAGCCGAGTTGTTTTCTGAACCATCATATTTAGAATCAGTCATTACTGTTAAGTTAGTTGTTTCCATTACTTTATTCTGTCCGTAAATTTTGAGTTTTAGCTGATATAAAGCCATTCTATTCACACTGTTGTTCTTAATTTTCATAAAAAGGCATAGATTCTCCATTAAATCAGAATCACGCTTAGTAATATTAGCAATTTTTAAATTTAATGAACTTAATGCTTGTAATAAAGCATTTTCGTCCCGCAAGCTCCAATTTCTTCTTTTATTGGGCATTATCACAAAAACTATTGCACCGTCTTTTAAGTACGTGATTACAAAAATTAGTTTTAACCTTAAGCTATCAAAATAGTCAAAAAATAATATTTCACTACAACACACTTAGTTTTTGATAAAAATCCTACACTTAATTTGGCACTACACACACACAAAATTAAATTTCAGAATAAATGCATTTATTTGTAACAAAAAGTAATTATTAATTACAACCAGTCAGTCACTAAATTACATATGCGAGTTCAACGAATTAAAAACTTACTTTATTGGGAAATAAACGCTAGCCAATTGTTTTTATACTCAGAAACTACTCAGATACTGGGATTCCCCTTTTATTTATCTTCTTAATTACTATAATACAACACCAGCGTGAAGCAATAAAATAGGACAGCAAGCTCTAAAAATGTGTACTGTTTTTTCTCTTTCGCAATTTTTTTTTTCTTTTTATCATGACCTGCTATATATGTATGTATAACACGTTTTATAGCTGATTTACATTCAACGACATTCGACGTCCGCAAAAAAGTTGAAACACAACATAGGAAAAACTACAAAGACAAAAAGAGAAAAAATAATCATCTGCTTAAAAAAGTCAATTGAAACCCGAGAAACAAACCCAAAAATCGTTATCTGCTTTTTTTTGCAGATGCCATAGTAATTTTTGGTTGTTTTCGTAAAAAAAATTCAAATTTATCGACACATCGATATTTTTAATTTTACATTTTTATTTTTATTTGTTTTTTTTAGTAAAATTATTCTCAAACTGATTGTGGATTATATTAATGCATGTTTTAATTTTTATATTATTTGCACAAAACTTTATGTATTAACCAAAAGTAGAAAGAAAACAAACGATCAGTGGTCAAAAATAAAAATAAAATAATTTTTGTTGTTGTATCACAATAAGCCCAAATCAACATCGAAACGCAGGGCGAAAACAATACTGTGAATGCAGACTTAATTTAATTTTCGCGCTTATTTTCCAAAATATTTCCCGAATTTCTACCGTAATTTACCGAAATATTTCCCGCAATGCACGATGCATTCAACCACGAATTACAAAGAGAACAACAATACGACACCGAAGCATTAGACGAATCAGTTCGTACAAATGTTCTGCAATTGAATCAACAACAAAAGACTAAGTAAGACTCTTTTATGGAAGCTGTGAATAATGGAACTGATGGCATTTACCTCCTGGATGCTCCCGGGGGCACTGGAAAAACGTTCAATTTCATTGCTTTTGGCATCGATTCGATCGCAGCATGAAGTTGCCCTAGTATTGGCTTCTTCTGGAATAGCAGCGACTTTGTTAGAAGGTGGACGAACTGCATATTCTGCACTGAAATTTCCACTTCAATTGCAAATCAACGAGACACCAACTTGCGTAACATAGGCAAAAATAGCGCAATGGCGAAGATTCTAAAGAGATGCTAATTGATCGTTTGGGACGAATGTACGATGGTCCACAGAACGTCACTGGAGGCGCTGGACAGAACGTTGAAAGATCTTCGTGACAATCAAAACATTTTTGGTGGATCCATGCTTCTATTGTCCAGTGATTTTCGTCAGACTCTTCGTGTTATTCCACGTTCAACTGCAGCTGACGAACTAAACGCTTGCTCGAAATCATCAAATTTATGGCGACATGTGAAGACAATCCAATTGACGACGACGACTAACATTCGAGTGTTTTTGCAACAAGATCGAACTGTAGATGTGTTTTCAAAGCAGTTGTTGGACATTGGTAATGGGAAAATCGCAGTTGACATCTCGACCAGATTCATCACATTGCCCACTGATTTCTGCCAGCTGACCCAATCGAAGGCAGAGCTTATTCGACGTTTTTTTCCGAACATACTGCAAAACTTCAAACACTATAATTGGCTGAGCGAACGAGTTATATTGGCGGCGCATGATCTCAATACGACCATTCAAAATTTCATTCCGAACCAGTTGTTTTTCTTCAAATCTGTTGACACAGTTATAAACTAGAATGAAGTAGTCAACTATCCCACAGAATTCTTGAATTCGTTGGAATTGCCCGGATCACAATTTGCAATTGAAAGTAGGCTGAGTCATCATCATGTTGCGTAACATCAATCAATCTCGACTATGCAATGGAACGAGATTAGCTGTGAAAAAGCTTTTGAACAACATCATCGAGGCGACGATTATCAAGGGATAGTACAAAGGAGAGGACGTTTTGATTCCACGTATCCCGATGATTCCAACGGACTTGCCATTCGAGTTGAAACGGCCGCTATTCCCCGTGCGTCCCCATCGCCTTCGCCATCAACAAATCGCAAGGCCAGTCATTGGAAGTTTGCGGGATTAACTTGGAGTTTCCGTGTTTTGCGCATGGACGACTGTATATCGCGTCTTCACGTGTCGGCAAGCCATCATCTTTGTTTGTTTATGCGCCGGAAAATAAAACGAAAAATGTAGTTTAACACAAAGCTGAATATTAACCTCATTTCTTTTCCATATAAATAAAAGATATTAAATTCATTTTAATTACGAACGAATTTCATTTAATCATCAAACGCAACTTAAACCGTGTAACGGTTGGCTTGTGTTCTTCCGACGTCACATGGCATACTGCGTATCCAGGACATCAATCAGTGGCTAGGGGGGATCCTTTCCACAAAACAGGACGTCGGGTGCCATTTATTACAACAACAAAAAAATACTAACTAGTGTGCCACTCGGCCGATTTAATTTTGGTTCGTCATAACACGCAAGATATGCCAAGGTCATCCCATCTCTAACTTAACTCATTAGCACATGTTATTTAACAAAAGCTGCAAATGAAGAGCAAATTGCAAACCGTGCATGTACAATAAAAATTTAAATGATTTTTGTTGAAGAGATTTCTTCATTGAAACGTGCTGCAACATTCCGTATACATATTGCCTGTTATTCATATCGCCGACCCCAGGGATCGACCTTTTGTAATTTCCCATACAAAGTCAATATAACAGTTATCCTAGAAACCATATTCGCATGTCGGTTTTTTGATTTTTGTTGAAGAGATTTCTTCATTGAAACGTGCTGCAACATTCCGTATACATATTGCCTGTTATTCATATCGCCGACCCCAGGGATCGACCATTTGTAATTTCCAATATAAATTCAATATAATAGATATCCTGGCAACCATATTCGCATGTCGGTTTTTTGATTTTTGTTGAAGAGATTTCTTCATTGAAACGTGCTGCAACATTCCGTATAAATATTGTCAGTTATTCATATCGCCGACCCCAGGGATCGACCTTTCGTAATTTCCAGTACAAAGTCAATATACCAGTTATCCTAGAAACCATATTCGCATGTCGGTTTTTTGATTTTTGTTAAAGAGATTTCTTCATTGAAACGTGCTGCAACATTCCGTATACATATTGCCTGTTATTCATATCGCCGACCCCAGGGATCGACCTTTTGTAATTTCCAGTACAAAGTCAATATACCAGTTATCCTAGAAACCATATTCGCATGTCGGTTTTTTGATTTTTGTTGAAGAGATTTCTTCATTGAAACGTGCTGCAACATTCCGTATACATATTGCCTGTTATTCATATCGCCGACCCCAGGGATCGACCTTTTGTAATTTCCAGTACAAAGTCAATATAACAGTTATCCTAGAAACCATATTCGCATGTCGGTTTTTTGATTTTTGTTGAAGAGATTTCTTCATTGAAACGTGCTGCAACATTCCGTATACATATTGCCTGTTATTCATATCGCCGACCCCAGGGATCGACCATTTGTAATTTCCAATATAAAGTCAATATAATAGATATCCTGGCAACCATATTCGCATGTCGGTTTTTTGATTTTTGTTGAAGAGATTTCTTCATTGAAACGTGCTGCAACATTCCGTATACATATTGTCAGTTATTCATATCGCCGACCCCAGGGATCGACCTTTCGTAATTTTCAGTACAAAGTCAATATACCAGTTATCCTAGAAACCATATTCGCATGTCGGTTTTTTGATTTTTGTTAAAGAGATTTCTTCATTGAAACGTGCTGCAACATTCCGTATACATATTGCCTGTTATTCATATCGCCGACCCCAGGGATCGACCTTTTGTAATTTCCAGTACAAAGTCAATATAACAGTTATCCTAGAAACCATATTCGCATGTCGGTTTTTTGATTTTTGTTGAAGAGATTTCTTCATTGAAACGTGCTGCAACATTCCGTATACATATTGCCTGTTATTCATATCGCCGACCCCAGGGATCGACCTTTCGTAATTTCCAGTACAAAGTCAATATACCAGTTATCCTAGAAACCATATTCGCATGTCGGTTTTTTGATTTTTGTTAAAGAGATTTCTTCATTGAAACGTGCTGCAACATTCCGTATACATATTGCCTGTTATTCATATCGCCGACCCCAGGGATCGACCATTTGTAATTTCCAATAAAAAGTCAATATAACAGTTATCCTAGAAACCATATTCGCATGTCGGTTTTTTGATTTTTGTTGAAGCGATTTCTTCATTGAAACGTGCTGCAACATTCCGTATACATATTGCCGGTTATCCATATCGCCGACCCCAGGGATCGACCATTTGTAATTTCCAATATAAAGTCAATATAATAGATATCCTGGCAACCATATTCGCATGTCGGTTTTTTGATTTTTGTTAAAGCGATTTCTTCATTGAAACGTGCTGCAACATTCCGTATACATATTGCCTGTTATTCATATTGCCGACCCCAGGGATCGACCAAATGATATTTTAATACAAGGCTTATACAATAGATATCGCAGAAACCATACATATTCGAATGTCAATCGTTTGTTTTTTGTTGGACTAATTTCGACGTTGAATTGCAACTGACGGTATGTAATATGTTCGAATGGGCCTGTTATTTATTTAATTTTACATAAAATCGAAATGTAAAGCCAATGAACGGATTTTGCTTTAGTCATTTTGAGTAATGAAAGCTGCCTAAATGATCTTTTAAATTAAATTGAATATTGGATTTCTCCTAAAAGAAGATTATTTGAAAACTCCATTTAGGCTGAAAATGACATTTAGGCGAATAAGTTACCACTACATACATAAAATATATACGTATACGGAAAATTTGGGATTTTATTTTGGGAAGTATTTCACAGGCATGAATATTTGGCATTTAATATTTTATGCCATCAAAATAAGAATATATAGATCTTAACACACTAATATTTCCTTTTACTAGAATAAACTACTGAAAGCGTTCATGATTTTGTTTTCTTGTGTCAATGAAATTGCTTATTTCATTTCATTTACATTAAAAGTTTCTTGCGACTTGCATTGTTTTAGTCCATCGCTCGATTTAGAATATCTCCCTGTTGTTGCTATTTAATAGCTCTTAAATGACTACCAAAATCTTTCACAATTGGTAGTTCAATTTGTTTTGTGACAGTTCCATTTTCAATTTTGCTAGATTTTTTAGAAGTCGCCTGGTAGAGTAGTCCGCTTGTCTTATAAATATTTTTCTTTTATATGATATTGGCAGTAAAGGCTTTCTAAAGGAGCTTGATTTTTTCGTTTTTGATAATAAATCGTCTGAAATTGATAATAATTTTGTAGTTATGTTCGAAATCTGAAAAAAAAAAACCATTTAGTAATTTTTCGATGTGATGTATTTTAAGCCGCTTCAACTGACCGATATAAACCTTCTCAGATAAAAGAAAAGTATGTTGAATATTCTTTTAATTAATTTAAATATTTAAGATAAATAAAATGAATGTTACTTGCCATTTAAATGAGGATATAATTGAATTAAATTTCATTGCTTCAACAAATTTTGTAGCCCTATTTCCTCATTTATTTCAAATACAAATGTACTATTGGGTGGTTCCATAAGGTGGTATGTTAAATCTTGACATTGTAAATCTTCATCCCTTAAAATTTTGGCTTTTACGGTGTGGCTTGGTGTTTTGAGAAAGTTCGCCAAAAGTGTTGGTGGAATCCCTCTTGCTGTGGTAAACTATTCGATAAAAAGTTTAAACTGGAACAGGTTTTTACAAATTTAAGAAAAAGTTTTACTCTATATACCCACTACAATATAAAAATGAGATGTAAACAAAATACAGATTTCAATTTATTAGGCTTTATCATATTTGATCCATTTAAAAGCTTTGAAATCTCAACTGGTGGGCCGTTAAACTTATCCAATTCGATTATACTAATATTCTCAAATTCTAAATTTACAGATTAACTCCTTTGGTGTGAACTTCTAATTTTGTTTACATATGTACATTTAGAACTTCTAATGAAATTTAATTTTTAACATAAATTAAATGATTTAAAACGTGACACAAGTCGTAATGGTAGATGCCTTCATATAAATGATGCATCAAATCGAAAGCGAAGTTCGTTGACACGTTGAAAGTAGAAATTTGGTTAAACACAGATTCCCGCTGAATGCCAGTTGAATTTGGCAGTATTTTGGCAGATTAGTGCAATAAATTTAGAATTTTTGTATGTAAATTATTTACAAATAGTACTTGATATGACAAGAATTATTATTATCTTTAGTTAGAGTGATTTTATTATTAGTATGTGTAATAGTAGGAGTTGCTTTTTTAACTTTACTGGAACGGAAAGTTTTAGGGTATATTCAAATTCGTAAAGGGCCTAATAAGGTAGGGTTATTAGGAATTCCTCAACCATTTTGTGATGCAATTAAATTATTTACAAAGGAACAAACTTTTCCTTTAATATCTAATTATTTACCATATTATTTTAGTCCAATTTTTTCTTTATTTTTAGTTTTATTAATTTGGTTATCTATTCCTTATTATACAAATTTATTTATATTTAATTTAGAAGTTTTATTTTTTTTATGTTGTACTAGATTAGGGGTTTATACAGTAATAATTGCTGGTCCATCTTCAAATTCTAATTATGCCTTACTTGGAGGTCTTCGGGCAGTTGCTCAAACTATTTCTTATGATGTTAGAATGGCTTTGATTTTATTATGTTTTGTATTTTTAGTGGGGGATTAAAATTTAATAAATTTTATAATTTATCAAAGTATCTGATTTATTTTAATTATACTTCCTTTAGCTTTAGTATGAGTGGCTTCAATAATAGCTGAAACTAATCGAACTCCTTTTGATTTTGCTGAAGGTTAATCTGAATTGGTATACGGATTTAATGTAGAATATAGAAGAGGAGGATTTGCATCAGTTGATTTTTCGGAATTTTTTATAGACAAATATATTAATTGTTCATGGCAATCCCAATATTTTCGATTTGGTAAATCAGAAAAATACAGAGGCCAATCGCTCATAATATATCTACTGTAAAAAATTAGAAATATTTTCCCCCCTCCCCGTAATTGTGGCTGAAGGCCCAAATAGTTATACCAATGTACCACTCTGCAAAAATGAGAACCCTCCATGAGTTCTTTCTGTTGGTAGTTTGGTTTCGTACTGAAAAGTATGGTCTATACTCATCAGGTAGCTACGGCCAAACTACAAAAAATTCCACTCTAGCCACATACATTAAATTAATATTAATTTCTTTCTTATTTATTTGGGTACGAGGGACATTACCTCGATTTCGATATGATAAATTAATATATTTAGCTTGAAAGAGTTTTTTACCTTTTTCATTAAATTATTTAATATTTTTTATAGGTTTAAACATTTTTATATTAATTTTATTTTAAATCATAAATATTAGTAAAGTTAATAGAAAAGTTATATTTCTATCTAATGTTTTCAAAACATATGCCTATTTCAAGCTCATTATCTAATTAATTAATTTATCTCATCATATTATAACAAGAGAATTTAATAAATAATAAGGAAAATATAATACTGTTAAAATTTGGGGCTTCTAGTGGCCGAGCTCCAATTCATGTTAAAAGAATTACAATTGCAAGTATTAATCAGAATATAATTTGATTAATTGGAAAAAATTGTATACCACGAAATTTTCCAGTATGGAAAAGGAATACAATTATTAGGATCTCCTAGTATATATGGTCTAAATAAAGTTAAAAAAAAAATTAAAGAAATTAATATAATTATAAATCCGAAAATATCCTTAAAAGAAAAATAAGGATGAAATGGAATTTTATCAAAATTACTATTAATCCCTAAGGTATTATTAGACCCTGTTTGATGTAAAAATAATTAATGAATTATAGTTATAGCTGCAACAATAAATGGTAAAACAAAATGAAGTGTAAAAAATCGAGTTAGTTTAGCATTATCAATAGCAAATCCTCCTCAAATGCATTGTACAAGATCAGTTCTAAATAAGGAATTGCTGATAATAGATTAGTAATTACTGTTGCTCCTCAAAGTGATATTTATCCTCAAGGCAATACATAACCTATAAAAGCTGTTGCTATATGATATAAGTAAGATCTATAATAAATTCCTCGACCAATATGTGTACTATATAAATGCAAATAAAAAAAAAATGAAGCTTTGCATGTAAAGTTCGTAATAATCAACCATAATTTACATCACGACAAATATGAGCAATTCTATTAAATACTAAATCAATATTAGCTGTGTAATGTATTGCCAAAAAATGTCCAGTTACAATTTGTACAATTAAACATAATCCTAATAAAGAACCAAAATTTCATCAAGCTGAAATATTTGATGTGGTAAATCTACTAATGCATTATTAGCAATTTTAAATAGTGGGTGTGAAAGTCGTAAAGGTTTATTCATTAGTTAATTTGTCGTAAAGGTCCATAAAAATTATTTGTAATTTTTACAATAATATTTAAAGTTAAAAATAAATAATTAATTAATAAAAGTGTTAATATATTAGTTGGAAAATTGTAAAGTTTATTTAAATTTAATCTATTTTCTTTAATAAAATTTATTTCATTTATAATAGATATTATTTCAGCATTTATTGAAAATGAATTTAAAGAAGATAAATCATTTAAAATAAAAATTATAAATATTGAAAATATTAAAATTGATGATGCTAATAAAAAAATTTTTATTGAAAAATTAAATATTTCATTTGAAGCTAATGATGTTATATAAATAAATAAGAATTAAAAATAATACATAAGAAAATCAAAAAGTTTTTATTAATGAACCAGTAATTAAACAAATAAAAAAAGTTTGTACTAATAAAACAAACCCTATTGATAAGGGGTGTTTTATTTGAGTAAATAAATAACTAATAATTAATTTACAAATAATAAATATATTTTGTATAATATCAGGAAATAGTTTAATTAAAATATTAATTTTGAAGATTAATGATAAAGAGATTCTTTTTTCCTGATGTTTTAAAAGAAAATTTGCTTATTTTTTACTTACAAGACCAATGTTTTTTATTAAACTATTAAAACTAATGTTAATATTTATTTATTGAGGATTTCCAATTTTTTTATTTTTATGTGGTGTAATAGTATTTGTTTTTAATTGTAAACACTTATTAGTTATATTATTGAGTTTAGAATTTATAGTTTTAAGATTATTTATGCTTATAGTAATTCTAAAATTAGTGAATTATTAAATTTCATTCCTCTGGTGTTTAATAAAATCAACAATCATGTTAACGTTAATTTGATAGTGGAGGTCACAGTGTTGTGCCATTTAGGTAGACTTGAAATAATTTTCAAGCATCTATTTTGTAAAATTTGCATTTTCTTTAAGTGTGTAGAAGCACAATATTGGGCGAGCGTATGTCGGTACAGGTCTAAATATGGATTTGTAAATGATGAGCTTATTTCTAATGTTCACTTGTGACTTTCTGATGAGCTTATTTCTTATGTTCACTTGTGACACACTGGGTTTTTTTGGCATTGATTTGAATTTTACATTTGTGTAAAATTTAGTTAATTCGATAAATGCATTCTCTAGGAGTAAGTACTCTAAGTATTGCAGTTCCATCAGCATAGAATGCTATATGACTATCTTGAATTTTAGGAAAATCAGCTATAAAGATGTTGTATAAAAAGGTTAAAAGGACTTAGAACAGCACCTTGCGGCACTCCAGCTAGTATGTCGTGAGTATTGCTAGTTTCATTTAAAATCTTAACGTAAAAGGAACGATTTTTTAGGTAAGATTGTATAAGTCGAATTATCGATATTGGAAAGTCATACTTTAATAGTTTGTAGATAAGGGAATTATACCAGACCGAGCCAGATGCTTTCCCAATATCCATAGATAACTGGCTGACAAACATTGACTGACTTAATTAACGATACAATTCTAGCCAGTTGATGACTTACAGCACTAGTCGAAATCCAAATTGTTCATTGGGAACAATTTGCAAAACTCCAGCTTGTTTCATTAGACGCTTTAAAATGACTCTCTCGAAAATTTACCCAAACAATTTAATAACGAAATAGGTCGATAACTTATTGTGGAAGAATTAATTTTGTACTGCCTTTTTCCATTGATCAGGAAAATAGTTTATCTTGAAACATCCTTTAAAAAGAATGGTTTAATATATGAGTGCTTTCCGCGGAAGATTTTTTTAAAGCTTATTTTTAAGTCTATCTATACCCGGAGATTTTGAGTTCCTTAAACATTTGATTAGGGACCCTATTTCTTTAGGTTTCGTATATTGAGCAGTATCAGATAGGCGATCATAATTATGGTGAGATGGTTAATTGGATCAGTTATATTCTGAAAATTACTGAAGGTTTCGGCAATTACATTAGACTTTTCATGGGCTGTAATTAGTTTCACTTTGTTGTGATTCAACACTGGTAATTTATTTATTTCCGCTAACTAAAAATTTAACGAAACCCATTTCTTGAAATGTAGTTAACTAATGCTTTTTACAAGCCAGAAAAGATTTTTGGTCATATTAAACAAATTTTCGTCCTTGGTACTAAATTTTTATAACTAAAGTTCTTTATTTAATAAAACCACAGGATTTTTAATGTCTTTTACTCTAGTAAAATAAAATATAGTAATCATGAAAATTTTCGACCTTGAGAATTTTAGAAATTTATCTGTTTTGAGGTCCCCTGAGTCCGAAAAAGTGGGATTCGAAATGGTATCTGTCTGTCAGTCTGTTAGTATGTGTCCTCTCTACAGCCCAGATTGTTTAACCAATCGAACTGAAATTTCAGATTTAAGCTTTTTTGATAAATTGGAAGCTCCCGAGGAATTTTACTCCAAATCGGCCAAGCGGAAGAGGCCACTTTCCCTTGGTCCAGAAAATTTATTTTGCAAATATCACAAAAAGTATAAGGTTTACAAAAAACTATTTAATATAAAATGTTTCCAAAAATTAAAAACAAAATTTAAAAATTATAAAAAAAATAAAATTTCTCGAAATTCTCAGTTCGCAAACGGAAGTCGTGTGTTGGCCACACCTTCATTTTTTCAGTGTGCTCAAAACCATTTCCGACGGTCAAGAAACTCTCTTTATATCAATAATTATTTATTGATAAAGATATTATTATCTTTATATTATGCCATTCCAATAAAATGTTCATTAAAAATTACTAATTAGTCGACCAAACAATGAGTTGACATTTCGATTTTTTACAAAACTGCCCTAAACCAAAAATAAAGTTTAGTTTGCCCTATGAGGGTTAATCGTAATGAAATCTATGCTTGGTGTTTTTGCAAAACAAATTTATTATTTCTCTCTTTGCAAAAAAAGCTTTCGATTTACAAAACAGAAATACACAAAATGAACATTTTAGTAGCGTGGTTTCATAGTATGATATTACCACAGAATGATATTATACTGTTTTGTCTTCGTTAATTATAAATTCCAGACGAAATTCTGTATCCCCATAACTAACAAAACATTCATTCAACCAAAACAACATTTAAAATTTCAATGGATTTTTGACCGGTTCCAGGTTAAAAAATACTTCTTTTCCAGCTTCTGCAAACTGCAAATATTTAGGGAACGTATTAAATAACTTTATATAACATTTTATAACTCCTAATTACCTAGGTTCTTTAAATAGAGAATTTACTCCATCGTCTCAAATTTTGTAGGCTTCCCTTAGATTGCCTTAGTTTCAGATGATTTGACTTAGAGCCAAGGGCAAATAGCTAGTTTTATAATTTTTCATATTTTAAAATCGCATTCTTGAAAGTTCCCGCCAAACTTGACTATTTATGCATAATAACCAAATTTAAGCCAAAATGAAAACAGTAAAAAATTTTCTCGTTTAAAAAAATGCGTAACGAGTATACAAATAAATGATCGTTATTAAACATTGAAATTCCAATTATTCAAACATGAGTTCCTTCAAATAATAATCTCCAGGCTATTTGTACTGTACATATTCAAGAATATCGTTATTCTTATTTTTTTTACGATTATGATGATTAGTATCGCGTTGATGATGATGGTGATGATTATGGTGATAATATTAAATTTTATTTTATTTTTTTTTTCAACACTAAAAATATAAAAGTTACTTATTATGTGTTTTTATTACGATTTGCGGTTTTTTTATTTATTTATTTATTATTTTATATATTTAGGATGCGCGCGTATGTTCCATTTTGTAGTAGTACATTACCCAGCTTCGACATAATGTGTACAGACACATATATACCAAGCCGAATCGTTATAAATCAAAATAATAACCAATTTGGGAGGTCTCAAACTAATTTCAATAATTTTTGTTGTTGTTTTATGTTTTGTTGTTGTAAAACGCGTAATTTATTTTTTGTTTGTTGTAAATTTTATTATTTTGTTGTAACACATCGAATCAAATGAAATTAAAAGTTTGTCAAAAAATATTTAAGCTTTCATGAATATTATATTTTCACTGTGGGAATATTATTTTAAATTGGTATTTTATTTTTCCAGTGAATATAATTTCAACTTTTACTGCTTCTGATGATGCGATTTGTTTTTTTTTTTTTTTGTTTAGTTTCGTCTCCGTTTTTGCTTTTATTATGTATTTTTGTCGTATTAATTTGATTAAATTAATTATTATATGTTGGTGGGTACACCCTTTGAATAATTAAAAAGTTGTTTGAAACTAACAAAAAAAAACGATGCACTGCATATTATATGAGATGTACATGTTTAAATGGAAATAACATCTGGAACTGTATGAGAGCCTTCATTCGAAATGATTTTTTTTTTTTTTTGTGAATTGTAATATGTATGTATTACTTTTTTTTGCTACAGAGAGATATTCTTTAAAACTTCGATTTGTTTGTTATTTTCGAAATGAAAATTTCGTGTTTTTTTTCCAGCGCTATATGTTTTTGTCAAAAGATTTTACAAACTTTGTGTATTTTAGTGATGGTGGAGGTGGTGGTGATGTGGTGGTATATTTTAAATATTCCAATGTTATTTTTTTGTGTTTAGTATTTTTCATATTATTTTTTTTTTTTTTTTTTGTTACCGAAATGAAAGAAAGTCACAAGGAAAAATACATAAAAAATAGAAAATTGGGTATGGTAAACTTATATTATTCGATTTTGGTTGGTAGTTTCGGTTATATTATTTTCACTGCGAGTACAATATTTGTTATTTTCTTGAATTTTACTTTTTCGTTTTTTTTTATGATTTTGTTTCAGTTCAACCGGAAACACAAATAAAGTTTATTAAAATATTTTCGTTGATTTTTGTTGTCTTTTGGTGTGCTTTCTTGAATGTGTTCAAATGTATAATATAGAGAGAGATTCTATTTAAGAACTATGTATATGTATATATGAAATTCTAAAAAAAGAAATAATAAAGTTCAATATCAACATTTGTTGGATTATTGCTATTATTATGAATACATAGAGATTTTTTTTTTGTATTAGTGTTCAAACAGATGTAGATTTTTTTTTATCGGTTATATTCTAATATACTAGTGACTTTGGGAGCCAGTAGAGGGGTACTTATCTTGATTCTATTGATTTTCAAGGAAGGTTTAGTAGTTGTGTGGGTCAAATTGTGAACACAACATCGCAATAACACAAACCAGAACGAATCTCATATATAATGGCGCCGTAAAAATTTGTTTATCTAAAATGGAAATTTCTCCTCGATTTATTTGCATTTATCTAACAAACATGTTTAAAAAAATAAAACTTGTTCATTTAAAAAAATACCAAAAAAGATAAAAATCCTTATATTTTCAGTCCATTTCCATTTTGCCACGCTTTTCGGCAAATACAAAAGCTTGAATAAAATGATGAAAAACAGATCGATCATTAAAATTATGTTTTCATGCTACATTTTTATTGTTTATCTAACATACAAGAAAAACGTAATCAAAGTTGGAAAATATATTTTTCTATGGATATGTTTAGCAAATTTTGATAAATTATTTATTCCAATACACTACTCAACTCCACTACTACTACTTATTACATTATACATATTATACTAGAAAGTATTTTTTTTTTTTTTGTGATAAAGATTGCATGAGTCAAAACCGAAAATATTTTATATTATAGATATAACATGTACGAAAAAAAATATAAATGTTACATAAATAACAATAACAATCAATACCAATAACAACGTAGTACAACAATAGTAAAAAGGAAATTTCTACTCTTTGGTAGTAGATGTAGTATATACCCTTATACACAAAAACAACAAAACCATCAACTACAGCCAAAAAAAAAAAAAAAACGAAAATTCATAAATTTCATTTATTTATTTTTCCATTTTTATTTCGTTTCTATCTCGCTATTTTTCTGTTTTTCTTTTAAATGTCAAATTGCGAGTGAAAATGTATGTACATTATACAATACATAAATACATACCAACACAAAAAAAATAAAAAAATATTCTGCAAGAAAAATGGAATTAGGAAAAAAAAAAATTATTAAAACCAGTAAAATTATGTATATTATACTATTGTGATTGTTGTTGTTGTGTAACTTTCTTGAATTTTTTATAGTTTTGTTGAGAAATGTTTGCTTCGCTTCATATAACCATGTACTAAACCATACCACACTTAAAAAAGCAAAATATGATGGTAGAAATAACCAACAACATTAAATTTTTGGAATGTGTAACGAATAACAGGTTGGTGGTGGTGCATAATTCCTTGAATGGATATCGAAATTCAATCGTTTTTAGACAAATTTGCTGTAGTGATTTTAAGAAAACTGAATAAGGTGAAAATAAAATAAAAATAGTTCACAAACATTTTTAAAATGCAACAGTAGCTGGATTGTTTAGTTTAAAGTTTTAAATTTGGAACCTAGTTTTTGAAACTTGGTAATTAAATATTATTTTTATTCTTGTATTTTCATCAGTGTTGTGCCGCATAGTCTACATAGTAGTCTACATAAAGCAATTAATCATTTCTCTACTCGTGTAGACAATGTATGTAGGTAGACATGTGAACAATGTAGACAATGCGTCGACAGTTTCTTCAGCAGACGGGTAGGTCGATTAAGCCATCTTTTAATTTAAAAAATAATTGGTGATTTTCAGTCAGAAAATGGAAGATTTCAAGAAACTCCACACCGAGTTTTCCTCTGGAACGATAATTTTAGACTAGGAATTGAAGCCTTGTATGAATTTAGTAGTGAAAGTAGTGAGTGTCAATTTACATTTAAAGGAAAAACTTAACGAGTTCAGCACGGCAATATGATCTGCTGTGCATTTGTACGGTGATTGCTATCTGAGATTTGTTTCTAAATCATTTAAATCAAATTTGACAGCTACTAACATACCTAAAAAAAAACGCATTTCAATGAAAGAAGAGCGCAAAAGAATTGGTAAAGCAACAGTCATCAAAGAAGGCGTCCTATTCCAAATTCACACCCATTTGATGATATAGAAAATGGAGTGTAAGAGTTTTTACAAGAGATACTGAAAATATTTACGGATGAACCATATAAGCAAGAAAATGCATCTTTATCACCGAAGAAAAGTAAAATGAAAATTTTTATTAATCACTTATGCATTAGTGCAACTTGGATTATCAGTTGATCTTCATCGTAAAGTATAAATTCTAGGCATGCCATAGATTTATTGAATTCTTTGGGTATATGTTTATCGTACACAGAGAGGCTAATAATTTCATTAAATGGCACGGTTCGGTTGAGTTTAAAAAATCGACGTTTTTTGTGTTGTGTTTCTTAACGAAAATTTCTTACGAATAACGTGGAAAACACGTTTTTAGAGTTTTGATGCTGGAAAATGGGAAACCATGAAATTAATTTGGGGCTTTTGGAATGAATATTAAATATTTTCAACAAATACGGAAAGCTCGAAAGAAAATTTCTACCTGATAAAATGCATGCTTTGATCAGAAAATCCTGATCTTTTTTTAATTTCACGAGCTGTAAAAGTCCAGTTGTTAAAAAAGATTTTTTTTTGTATTTTTACACCTGACGCAGAGGTATCTTGACTTTTGCAACCTTATTGGATGCTTAGTTTATTATTGGCTGTCGAAAAGGTCACACCGTTTTGGTATGCTCGGCAATTTGGTTTTTGGAGCTGGAAGTGAACGCAGGGGCGATCTAAGGCGAATAGGGAGCCTGAGGAATCATAACGGTGTCGCTTTTGACCAAAAATTTACGAACAAGCAAAGAAGTGTAAGCATTGATTATATTAACGTGGCACATTGGTGTTCGGTTGCTTCGCCCGTCATTTCATTCCGATTGCTTCACGCTAAAGCGTATAACTTCCAGTTGGTAAGAACTCATAGTAAGCTATGCCATTGAAATCGAAGATAGCAGTATAATAGTGAGTAAAACTCACACATTCGATCGATCTTGGCGAGCTCTATATAGGACACTTCCATTGAGACGGTTAGACCTTAGTTTCAACGTACTATCCGTACACTCCTGTTTTTCATCAGTTATGTCCCGTTTGACCAGTTTTGGACCATCGTTGATTTCATTCAGCAACTTCTGAGCACTGCTTTTGGTTGCAATTCAACAATTTCGGAGCCATTTTTCTGTCACACGTTTCATCCCCAAAACCTTGGAAAAAGTATTTGGCGTAAGCCAAATGATACATCAAAGATCAGCAAGCTCTTCAGCTATTGTCCATAAGCATTTTGTTCACTTTTTCGGATAAAAAAGGATAAAGCGGTGTAAAATTGGTTTGGTAGCGACGACCATCCACTGGTTAGAACACAGATTTGAAGTGAAATATCTTCTAGAAAATATTCAAAACCCGCCACATTGATTTATCATTTGGGCGTGCTGCAACTAATTTATTTATCATCAAATACGTTGGCTAATAAGTAAGATATACAATTAAAATGGAATTGGTGCGATTGCAGAAGTTCATTTTGGTGGATCGAGTTTCTTAAATAAAAGATGGCCAGAATTCAAAGAATATTCCGAGACACTGCTAGTAATACTTTGATACATAAATACAAACCATAAATCAAATAATTCGATTTGCAAAAGAGAAATTTGTTTTTTAAATGCATAACTAGTCCAATCAAACCTTTTGGCAATGGATTTTGGTGGAATTTTATAACTAAGTTATTAAGACGATTCTGCAAGTAGTTCGCATATAAAATAGAATTATTCACGCTCTGAAGAGTTGCTTGGGTTATATCATTTCCGGTCGAATTTCTACAATAAAATAAGAGCCAAATTCAAGGAGTATTGCTGAATACCCCAAAATGGAACTAGGTAGCATGTTCGTGGATGAATTTTAATAAAATTTTATATCTAAGGTTTTTATTTTTATCCTAAAATTAAATGAATTCCGGCTCTAAAAAATTCCTTTGGCCTTATCATTTGGGGTTGAATTTTTTAATTAAACCACTAAATTCAAGAAATATTGCGGAACACTACCAATAATGCTTGTCACTGATTTTTAAATTACATATTATATAGCTAGGAAGAATTTTGAATATGTTGCATACCCAAGAAAATACAAAGTTACTCCTATTGCAGCTCAGGTTCATGGAATTAAGGATAAACAATGAAACTTTTATTATAAATTCGGTGCACTTTGAATTGTTGGCTTCAACAGCTTCTTCTTTATTTATTGATGATACTCAACGAAAGGGGGTAAATAAAGCATCAATTCCAGATAGAAGCCTTTTCCAATACTTCGTGATATGGCCTAAGCCATATGACATACGGATAAAACCTTCAAATGTATGGGAACTGTGTTTTGAAGCATATTATATGGTAGAAAGACAACGGTATTATTTTGTTAGTTATCCGAACTTCGCCACCATGAAAGGAGAAGAGCAAAAGAAAAGAACCATTGCCAAAATTTCATCAAACATCAAGCTAGAAAATTATATGATGTACACTACTACTCTACTTAACGGAACTAACTTAAAAACATGTGTTCTACAATTGTGTGCACAATTTAATTCTGCATCATTTGAAATATCCGCAGTTTGTGCTGTGTACCGTTCAGAGGAGATTTTCACATTTATCTGAACACATGAAAATGTTTTTGCTAACCCTGATTGCAGGATTCGTTCAACACTTAGAAATGGGATATTTCCTAAAATGCTAATATTTTATAATCCTGTAAGATTTCGATTCTATTAGAATTAGTAAGTACTTTTGTACAAAGTTTACTGAGCTAAAAAACCAGTAGGAGAGACAGTAGACACGCAAAAACTTCAACAACAACAACTTCCAGCAACACTAGCTGTAGTTAGTACAAATTTGGGTGACCGCATGGGACCATGATGATGGAACGAAATATCGCCCTTCCTCACAACCACCGATAAAAAAAAAATTCCTTTTCAATGGGAAACAACGGCTGATTAAGAAGATTGTATTGTCTTGTAAAAAAAAACAAACAAAATTTACTAACTATCGACTACTTAGGTATCTGGAATCGGAAGGATTCTTTAATACTAATATTCCTTTCCTTTCCCTCGATCTTGTTATTCGTAAAACGGGTGTACGGTGGACCCGGCATGAAGTATAGATTACTTTATTCAATGTTGCTCATCAATATTCGATGAAGTTCTATTGACGTTTGAAAAACCGTACATATGATGTATTCATTGCCTCTCAGGCGATGTTATGTAATCAATATATCATAAATCAATGAAAGTAAATAGAAGTTTTGAGCTAAGACGTTAATTTGTAGGGGGTAAGTTGAAGGCTTATATATGTTTTAGTGCTTCTAAAGTTAAGCCGAGATATTTTGATGTTAAGTAAAAATATAGGTTCAACACCTTTAGTTGCCAAGAATACTTTTATGGCAAGTTTGTTATTTAAAAAAAAATCAAATACTTTGGTACGATCTCAATTGTTCAATAGCGAAGTGACCAAATAGCTTTAAGATCAGTAGTTTAGGGGTCTTTTCTCTAAGTGATGTGGTTTGGTTTCATTCGGTGAAAGCTAGGTCACTAGCATATGTAAGCTTGTTCTATTTTAGATAGTTCGTAATTTAGTTTCAGTGTTACATACGGTAGTTAGCTCAATGAATGATACCAATGTCTGTTCCAGATATTAATTATATAAAAATACAAGAATAGGAATTCATTAATTAAATATCTTCAGAATTTTAAATACAGTCGCTAAAAAAAAAGCACAACTTTAGTTGGGCTTGTTCCCTGCGAAAAACCTTACTTCCTTTAGTCACAAAAGACATCAAATCAGTTTAAGTTATTGAATCGTCGCGGTTGAGTCGACCCATAAATTATTTTTAATTTTGCAATCTGTTCTTGGGATTACATCTTTAGAATTGACATGAAAGACGGTTTGACCCATGAATTAACTTTTCCTTTAGGAATTCAGCTCAGAAATCATGATAATAATTGACTGCTCCGACATCTTGATATTTTTAAGCTTGAGGTTTGAGCAATCGGAAACAAGGATTTTAAGTTCTATGGGATTTGGGGAAAATGGGAATCCATATTTATATAAATTTTGAGGTTTGCTAAAATGTAAAATTGTGTCTTAAATTTTATCAAACCTTGATTTTTAGTTATAATTTGAAACAGTAGGGTTCAAATTTTAATATTTTACTCTCTGAAATTTAATGAAACGTTGATAAATATACCTCTAGAAATTCTTGTGTGGCTTAATTATGCTTAGTCCACCACCTTTTTGTCATCGAAAATTCTCAAAAGTGGTTCGTTCTCGAAGTGGTTTCTCTCTTCTAATAGTTCCGAAAGACGTGGATTTGACTTTGTACGTTTATTAAAAATTTATACATACCCAGATATTTTTTTGTACAAACGTTTCATAAAAATATTTTTAATAAAGGAGTAAGATTGTCCGACAAAATGTATGGGTCAATTTTGCAGTCCGATGCTTTAAAGTCGTCTAAATATTTATACTTGTCAGACAAAAATCATACATGTTTGTGATTTTATTACCTGACTGTATTCGTCCGACAAAAATATAGAAAACTTCGGTAAAATACTTTGAGAAAATTGAAACTCTTAAAACTCTTATAGAAAATTGAAATGGTTCTGGTTTATGGAAAAGCTGGCAGGAGTCTTGATATTGCTGTCACTCTCTACGCTCAGAATTTTCCGGATAGGAGTCGGTGACGTGCTTTATTTTACCGCATTGTTAAACACCATACCGTACTGTGTTCAAACGAAAAAAAGGACCCGTTGACTGTTGCTCGAAGAAAATAATGAAATTGTTGAATTGGCTGCAGTGGCTTATAATTTTCGTATCAGTTCACGAGAAATAGTTTGCGATTCCGGATTGTCCCAGACCAGTGTTTCGATCATTTACATCAAAATCTTCATGGCGTTGATTTCCAAAACAGAGTAACTTTTTGTCAGCGGGCACGTCAACAAATACAACAAAACCCCAATTTTTCCCTTAGGTATCACTCCCCGGCGGGTCGTCTTTTACAAACCACGGAAGTTTACTGAAGTGTTGAAAATCCGCACTGGTTTCGAAAAGTTGAACATTAGCTTCCTAGGATAACGTGTGGTGTGGCATATTTAGCAACAAACTCATCGGCCCCCACATTATTGAAGGCAACTTAAATGGTCAGATGTACCGAGACATTTTGAAAAATGTATTGCGAACATTACTCGAAGACTTGAGCTTAGAAGTGTGACAGAAGCATTTGATTGTGATGCCAGATTACCAGACCTTACTACGCCAGATTCCTTTTTGTTTTTTTTTATATCAAAGACAAAATTTAGAAGCAAGAACCAACAAAACGTGAGAATATGGTATGATTTAGCGAACCAGAAATGCTGGTACCGAAATTCAAGCAGACACACTTCTCACTGTTGTACAGTCATTTGAAATGCGAATTAATAAGTGCGTTGAAGTCGAAGATATATTGCCGAATTGTGTGCATAGGTTCTCAGAAGGATAAATCGAAAAAAAAAATGAATTTCGACGATTACAGCGCCACTAATCATAAATCGAAAAAATATTTCAGAAAAATCCTACGTTCTTTTAGCCGTAGAATCCGAATTTGCAACAAAATATAGCGGTTCCTCTTTTAGATCACTATTGTGAATTTTATTTTGGTTAGTTAGTTTTATCTAATTCTCACATACGACAAAAATCGTCTTTTATAAAGTGAAAAAAAATTAAGTAATTGTGAAAGTAGGTCCAGAAAATGTTTTTGGTATTATCATATTTAGAGCGGTATTTGAAGCAGTGTTATACCGCGTAGTCTACATGAAGTAATTAATCAATTGTCTACTCGTGTAGACAATTAAAAAAATGACGTCGATAATCCAGACAACGAAGAGAATCCACCGACAATTCCCAGCAGCAAATTGAGTGAAAGTTTTCATTTATTACATATATGATTTTTATTACAATAAATTTATAAGAAATTAGCCTTTATATCAACAAAAATGGAGACCACAACTTTTAGCTACACCTATTTAATCTAAACTATTTAACATACATGTTTTAAAATATATTTTTGTTTTGCCGCTCTCCATAGAATTAGAAGATAAAAAATATTCTTTCCAACAACTAAGAATTTTTTTACGAAAAGAATTGGCGATAGCAAAAACCATAAATAAGAAAAAAAATTCATTTGACTAATTGACATATAAAAAACGTGTTCAAAATTATCGATAAAATTTATCCTTCAATTATGGTTTTGCTCAAGAAGGAAATATTAAAATTAAAAATATTTAACAAAGGCCAACATATTACGTATATGAAAGCGCATATCTAAATTAGACGAGACAATACAGATCAACATTAGGAGCAGATTTGTAAAAATTTTGAGAAATTTTAAATTAAACGAAGACTTGGCAAATAAATGTTTGACTAAGGACGAAATACTACAAGTCGGGAAACTTACAAAGTTAAACAATTTCTATGTGATAATTCCGATGTGTACGTACCGGAGGTTGGTAAGGATAATGTTACTGCACTCATAAAAAACCAATAATATTGAAAAAATTTGCTTGTTCTTATTAGACTACAACACGAACGAATATGAGCAAAGTTGATATTTCGACAGGACAAACAAATGTAAATCGAACTATTTCATTTTGGAAATGATTAGGTAAAGTAATTAAATCTGTTCATTAAACGACTCCAAGTATGTACGGTCTTCTTAAAGTACACAAAGACGGCAATCTTTTGAGGCCAATTGTTAATTATGATGGTCTCCAGCACCTATACAAGTAATTTGCCTAAATTCAACCAGCCCTTCTCAACCAAGAAAAAAAAAAATTGTCCACAACAAAGTCTGCTTCTCACACGATCATAATTTTGAAGTTGTCGAATCAGCTTGCCATCTATTATAATCGCTTGATTGCAGCAGCAAATTTCGCTTGCAAATAACAGTGACATCTCTGGTCGACTAGCTTATTTAGCGTTATAAAGCTTACATGTAGCATAATTGAGCCAGTTAAATGTTTTCGTTTTAACATTACAACTCAGCTCTCAAATAGCGAATGCAATATGATTTTATGTCTTGTAGTGATTAATTCAACTTGTAAGTTTATTTTCTCGTACGTTAATTACTCAATTACTACAATTTATTTTCTTGCTGCTAAAATTTGACATTGGCATACATTGGTATATATATTTGACATTGAGCTTCTTGTTATTTTTGCCTATCGCCCACTGTATTCAATTTTAATTGTTTAAATAGAAATTTGCAAATTCAAGTTATTTGATCTGAAATTGTACGAAATTCTACAAGCAACTTTTTCACGTCCGATTTATGTTATATTTTTTGGAGACCAGTGAAAATTTAATTCCACGTCAAGTGCTTACTAGGCTTAAGCATTAGATTGGTAAAAATCTAGTGCTTACTAGGCTTAAGTATTAGATTGGTAATAACTAATTTTTGAAATGTTATTCTAATTCGTTTTATACCTTATAGAGGATAAGGGCTACCAAAATTTAAGTATTAATAGAAATTAGAACGCCTTTCAAAAATTTGTGTTTTTAATAATTCTGTGGTGAAAAGGTAAAGTATCTTATCTCGATTTTGTACAATTTTCAGGAGAGCATAAAAACGGTTAAAATAAATCTGTGAAAAAATATATGACTATATAAGCTAGTTTTTCCAGGGTTTTCGTAAGATGATGCAATGCATTTTTTTTTAAAGTATTAGTTACTTTAAATTTTATTAGAGTAATTAAGAAAATTAAGAAAAATGCAAATAGGTTATTTTACGTTTACAATTTTGTTAAAATAACTTATCTTATTTCACTTAAGCTATTTTACCAAATTTTTATGCATATTCCAATAAATCTTAATAGGACATAAGATATTGAATAAGCATATACTCGTAATTTCAACAAAAATAAAAGGGAAAAATCCCTTGTTTGTAGATAAGTTGTTTTAAATATATTTTTTTTTGAAACACTGAAAATTATGTAGAAACAAGGTGTTTTACTAAAATTTTTTTGTTGACTTATATCTAATTAAAATGTTTTGCTTCCGAATTTTTTGATAATTTTATTTTAATTTTTAAATAAGATGTTTTACCTTTTGATTTTATAGTTTTTTTTTTCAAATAAGTTATTTGGACATAGTAATAACTCGAATTTTGTAATAGCTACAGGCAAACCGATTAGCTGTAAAAATAGCTAATTTTTTGTACACCTGTCCCTCGATTAACACGGTAGTACGGTACGGTAGTTGAGTACACCTGTCCCTCGATTAACACGGTACTTGAGTAACACAGATTTGATTTAACACGATCAACGAATTGAGACAAAGTCTTGATTAACACGCACAGAAGTTTCGCCGCGTTAATCAAGTACCGTGTTAATCGAGGGACAGGTGTATTAGTCGCGATTAACACGGTTTTGAGTTACAAGGTAATTTTGACTGAACGTAATTACCGTGTTAATCGAGGGGCAGGTGTACTCTCTAAAGCCGCTTATCATTGGAGCCTTTGCACAAGGAGGACAAGAAATTAAGCAGCATTCGTTTGTTATCAAATCGTAGTTCTCGGATTTGTGTTTTTTTGGGTATTTTTTTTTGTTGAGAATTCGAAGGTATTCCGACATTAACGGGTTAAAACGGAGTAACTCTTTTACTTAAAATCTTGCTTATTATTAGAATGGCAGTGTCGAACACTTTGCATATTAAATTTTTCTGACAACTTTTTTATCACGAGCATAAAAAACAGAAACTTCAAAAATTCATATCTTCGTTCGTATCTTCATCATTCGTAAAAAAATAAAATAAAAATAGCATTGGTGGCCACCTTTATCTCCACTCAGTTCTTTGGAACTACACCATTTCTTCTTTTTTATGATTATTTTTAGATCTATTTTTACCGCACTATTTGGAAAATCTATTTTTTATTACTGTAATTTAACCTAATGATAATGGAATAAAGCCATCGAAATAGTGTATGGTATAAATAAAGGATAGTACGTCAAAACCAACAAATAAATTATTTTTGGTGATTTTCATATCCCTGGGAAATGATGTCGTGTATCTGTTTTTCATTTATTTCTTTTATCAACTGCAAACCTAATATATCTTTGATTTCCGCCCTCCGTAATATATTTTCCCATAAGCTAGGAATTCTATTCAGAAATAAGAACAACAAAAAAAAAATCGAATTCTATTTGTCTAAAAATTTTCTATGAATTTTCTACATTGGCTACATCGAAAACTATTCTCTACATTACTGTCGACATGTGCGTGTAGACAATTTCCACATAGGCCTAGACCCACAACACTGATTTGAAGTCAAAATTCTATCAAATTCTGAATTTGGCTAAAAATTAAATTGTCATGATTTTAAGTTACTATTTGAATCCTTAGATTTATTTTACAAGCATTTTTTTATCAAATTTTAATATAATATTTTTTGTTTGTGGGAAGTCTTTCTGTACTCCAACAAAATTAAAGTTTTGTTATTCTCAAATAATAAAAAATCTTAAGCAAGAAACTGGTTACTGGTTCCTAAATTGAGAATTTAACAAATTTTCTTGATGCAAAATATTACTAAATTTGATAAACCGCCAAACATTTAAAAAAAATTGAAGACTCAGAACAACTTGTGGTATAATTTCGGAGAAGAGGGAATTTTAATTTTGAAACCCGACCAAAAGTTCAACATACAACAAAAGGATTACTTATAAAATAACGGATTTTAGCTAAATGGATTTTGTAAAGAGGGTCACCAACACCCAAAACGTGAACGTGTAGCGAACGTGTATTCGAAATTAAACTAAACTCGACTATCTGACAGCAAAATCATGACAGTCAATCTTCAATTCGAAAATTGAAACTAGAGTTACAGAACCGTGATGATTTCATAGTATACGTACTGTAAGGAATTAAATCTAGTTTTTAGCCATTTTGATACAAAATTTGAAAAATTTTGTATTTTTGTTTGCTTCGTCCAAGAAAACAAAAAAATGATCAAGACCACCATCACATCATGTAATAAATATAAATAACATAAGGCAATTTAGTGTTGATATCACATAGCAATAAATCACATTACACACACACAAAAATAAAAATTTCGGTCAATGAGATTAATGCCAAATCGATAAAATAAAATATATACGAGTAAATATATCAACACATAAACACATAACACGATTACACACCCATAACCATAACACAAAAAATAAAAAAATCAATTCTCTAATACTAAAAAAAAAAAAAAATAACACGAAAACCTGACCTTTTTTCTATTTCACGTTGTTAAAATACCATATAAAATGTCAATTAAATTTATAATTCTTATCATCAAGCAATTTCACTGTACAAAAAAAAAAGTAAAGCTTTACGAAGTAACAAAACGATTGTCCATTATTATTATGTTGAAGCAAAGAAAAAATAAAAGCATAACAATAGTAAAAAAATAAAATTCCATAAAATATTCCAATCACAATTATAATCCATTTTTTTCCTTCATCAATTTAAACAATACACTTCATTTTCATTCAATTGTAACGTTGATAACAATTTTCCTTTTCTCTCGTTTAGTAATAATCTTATTAACATTCCATCAATATCTCTCCTTTTTTTTTTTGACTATTTCTTATTACACTCACTAAACATTACCATTGTTTTCGTTTCAAATTACAACAAAATATACCTTTGGGAAGAGAAGCGCACAAAAAAGACTTCAATTTATCCAAATGAAAATACATTTTTTTTTATCGACTTTATGCACAAAAAAAAAAGAATCTTATCGGTTACCAATTTCAAAATACAAGTTTCCATAAAATATTAAAAATGAAAACCTATAAAAAAAAAATCCGAAGAACGTAAATGGAAATAAATTTGTATGATGAAGTAATAATATTTGAAGATTTTGGCTTAAATACATTATTTTCTTTTTGTAATTTCTTCTTGTCTTCCTACTACAGCAAGTTGCGACATTAAAGAAAGCAACGAAGGAAAAAATACATCGAAGAACCTGAAAACTATCGATATTACAGTGTCCTATATAATTTCTAGGATTTCAGGGAATATATTACAATTTATAGAAACATAAATTTTATTTTGCCTTATCTTTTATACCGTTACTAACAGGAAAGAAATACCGTTTCCTCAAAAAGTGGTCGGACACGGTTAGAATGTTATTGGCAATCTTAAAGAAATTTTACAATTTTGGATTTATGTTATTTATGCCATTTGTCTGTAATTATGTAATTGTATACATTAATATTTATTTATTTAAAATTAAAATAGGTGAAAGCTTAAGCTTTTGCACCCTAGTATATGTACATATAATATTAGATAATAAACGAAAAAATATTAAAATATAATCGTAAAAGGTGATTCTTTCAAGTTTAATAGTTTACAAATAGAAACAAGTAAATAAAAAATAAATAATTCGTTTAAACTACATCCTTAAATAAACTGAAATATGATCAAACTTGCGGAAATTGTAAATAAATCTGACTGAACTATTAAAAACTTTTTAAAGCATAAACATTGCATAAGAGTCGCAGTGTTGATAAATTACATCACAATAAGAAAAGTGAGGAACCACTAATATTTTACCAAAAACTATAGTAGATTTCATAGAGACGTCTCGTGTCGAATAAATAAAAATTCAAATTAGTTGGGTGTAGAAATTATATTTCGAACAATACAGTGAGCCCCTACGCAATATACTTAAAACCACAAAAACATAATTCTCTCTTTGAGTAAATTTACTCTCCAACTAATGCGAGATTGTTTTGAGCGACGTCAAAAACATGTATTCAGAAAATTTTATCGTGTGTATTCGTGTGTTAAACTAGTTAGTATGCGATGGAACACCGGGGAGCATGATTCAAACAAGGTTAGCTCTATCTTTCGAGTCACGTGTTCGTGACGTCACACAATTCTGCCACGTGTTTATAAATAAATAGAGAAAAAGCGAATGAAACATTTTTGTGTTTGTTTTAATTTTTCGTTTTTTTACTTGTTGTTGTAATTTAAAGGTCTCCTTTAATACTAGAGTTGAGTGTCGTCATAAAACAAAAAATGGTCATTTGTTTACATATTTAGAGCTAAACTTATATTAATTGAATCACGACCGGTGAATAAAGGGAATATATTGTTACGTTTTTGCCTTGTCAATCAAGGTTCGTATCACTGGATTGTGAATAATACAAAATTTTATATACGCAAACCAAACTTCTCGAAAGTTCATGACTTTTCTAGTTAGAATAGTGTAGAAACATTTACAACTGTTTTATCATGGAAAATTCCATTTAGTACAGAAAAACATTGAGCTATTAGTTTAACTTATTCTATAACACGCTAGGTGTCACAGTCACAATATGTTTATTTTTTTTTTTTCTTTATTAACAAATTAACGATGGGTTTTCATTGGGTTATGGGTCATTTATTGTGGCCAACCAGCAATATAAATTTGAATACGATACTGACTAAATGTGGGATTCTAAACTGATTATTAGATTTCTATACTATATTTAGTATTTCTCACCCGATTGTGATGAAATTCGACTTGCATGATGGAAATGGGATCTTCAAAGAATTTTTAGATAAAGTTCTGGAATATGGCCAAGTAGGATAGAACTTGGCCATTTCTTAATCGATTATGATGAAATTTGATATGTATGATGGAAATGGGGTATCCAAATGATTTTTAGATGAAGTTTTGGAATATGGCCAAGTAGGACGGAACTTGTCTATTTCTTAACCAATTATGATGAAATTCGAATTGTATGATGGAAATGGGATCTTAAAATAATTTTTATATGAAGTTCTGGAATATGGCCAAGTAGGATGGAAATTGGCTATTTCTTGAACAATTATGATTAAATTCGACACATGCGATAGAAATGCGATTCTAAAATGATATTTAGAAGAAGTTCTGGAATATGGCCTATTAGGAAGGATCTTGGTTAGTTCTCAACCGGTTGTGGTAAAATTCGACTAATACGAAGCAAATGGGATTCTAAAATTATGTTTAGAAGGAACTCTTGAATATGGCCAAGTAGGATGGAACTTGGCTGTTTTTAACCTATTATAATGAAATTCGAGTTGTACGATGGAAATGCGGGATCTTCAAATAATTTTTAGATGGAGTTCTAGAATATGGCCTATTAGGATCTAACTTGACTATTGCTTAACCGATTAAAAAAATTCCAATTATTGTGGTTGCGTTGTTTTTTATTTTTTTCTTATTTTGTGACTTTTCTTATCAATGGGATTTTTGTAAAATAGCCTAATGGGATCTGGAAAATGGCCAGTTTCAATATAACTTAGTCATTTCTCAATCGATTGGGATAAAAATCGGTTTGTATGATGAAAATGGAATTCCAATATGAATTCCAAATATAGTTCTGGAAATATAGTTTTGTTTTGTTTCTAAGATTAAAATTTGATTTCAATATGAATTTCAGATGTGGTTTTAAAAATTGGAACTAACTCAGATCTTCACAGATTGAAGAAATTAATTTACCAAATTAAAAATACAAGCAATTTCTTTAAATCTATTGTTGTGTGATTGTTAAACACTTACATATATTATTATTTAATTTATTTATTACTTTTATAATTTTTGATTATGAGGAAAAGCAGGTATGGAAGCAAATTAATTCAAATCATTGCTTCCATTAGGCATGAAAACCTCTTAAATTTTTTCCATTAAACAAAGTTTGTCCAATACTTACGCACGTTTAAATTTGCGCATAAGTTGTTTCACAATAGAGTGTACTGGAGTGGATAACAATACTTGTCGGCCAGATTGTTCACCAGTGATGATATTTGCTTTAGTAATATTATTGCATAGCTCGGTTACAATTAATCGCGTCCCATTGCATAGACCTTTCGAGGCATTTAAATTGCGCAGTAATATGTTGATTGTGTTCGTTTTTAATTGCAATTCATGTGGTGGCAAATCGGCAATTTCGATGGAGTTAAGAAATTCAGACGTGAATTGGAGCGCCTTTCTAGCTGATCTTTGACTGAATCAAAGCTTTTATATACTTTAGAATCTCTCTATACTTCTGCATAGTTGTAATTGGCGAGGCAATTTCCGAACACTTCGTTAATTAGATTGCCATTAGGCAAGAGATCCTCCGGTAATTTTATTTCGTCCAACTGGCTCATCGGAAGTTTTCCGTCACCCAATTGCAACAAATAAATTGCGAATTCTATCTCTTCGACATCGACACGCATATTATCCGCCAGTGAAAATGAAGTATCGTCAACATTGTCCACACCGAATCGGCTTGTATGCGATGATCCGATACGCGCGTACAATTCGTTCTTCGCCAGACTGGCCAGTTCGTCTGGCTTCTTGGATAAAATCTTCACACAAGTCTCGTTTAAACATCTCCCATTGGCGTTTTGGGTTTTCGAGAGAGCCAAGGATCAGTATCTGTACTAACAATGTTCTCATTACTCTTGGCATTTTTGACACGGAAGATTCCTGCAAACCATCTATCCACTGTTGATCATCGTATACGAGTCCTTGGGCAAGATAGGCTTGCTTATATGTCGCATATTGAGTGTTGTTGTGACATCAAACTTGTTGCGTTCTTAATGTGGTACAACAACAGTCGCATGTGATAGAGTTCCGGTTGGGCGGCGAAATTTAAATTATAAATTCTGCCAATGACGCGTAGGCAACGTTTTCTTGGAACTTATTTACTTGATGTTCTTACCCATTTATAATGTTCTGGTATCTGCAAACAATAATGGTAAACTATTTCTGAATTTATATTTAAACGACGGTCTTTTTGTTCTTGTAGTCTCAACGCTTGATGATGTAGGAGATACGCGTCTAATGTTGAATTCTTCTGTCCGATGTCTGCCAAATCTTCTTGTGCTTGGTCGATATTTGTGATTCTGTATTGGCCGGACAAATGGATGTCCAATCATTGAACGAAGTGACCTTTCTTTTGGATCTCATTGCCGAATAATCGCCAGCATGCTTCTGATAAAGTAATGCATCTACCTTCTACATAAGTGTCTGCTTCATTGTAAACACGTCTTCTTTCATCTTCGATTATTTTGATGGACACACAGTCATGACCCTTATAAATATATTTGTACAGATATTTTACTGCACGGATAGTTACCATATATTCTATATTTATATGGCAATCGTACCGCTTTAGTAGATAATCATTATATAGAGCAACGTGACGATTACCCCGTATTATTGGATGACCATTTTTATGCTTGCGGTATACGGCATGCTCATGTAAAAATTAATCGGTGTTATGTTGAACCAATTTCGCATCGTAGCGACGTCGGTACTTTGGCTTCTCGTCATCCATTAAAGATGTTAAATCTTGGAAATACTTGCGGAAGTCGAAGCGGCACTTCATGCATCCATTTTTGTTTATCATACAGGGTGCAGCTAGGTTCAGGTCTCCACATGAATTATGAATCATCCATTTTAAAACTAGTTTTCGCAATTCAGGATCATAGTTGCCAGGCATTTCAGCTGATATTAGATCGTCTAGTTCTTAAGCATTATGGATCTTGTCTTCATAATCAGCAGCTGGTGCATGTGTGAGAGACCAAGCAGCGACCTTTCCGAAGATTTCACGTTTATCTAGTTGTTCGATGATTTCATCAAATTTAAGTTTGGCAATTCTAGCGACGAGGTCAGGTCGATCTTGGCTAAGCTGTTGTAAGATAGTTTCATCGTCTAGAATAATACATGAACGCTGTTTTCAGACCAATTGGGATTGCAGCTGATAGTAATGGAGAAATCTAGCGATCCAAGACGGCGAACAATAGCCATTACGTTTTCAAAGTATTATGTGTAATATCAAGTTGAACCAGGGAATAATGATGACAGTATTAAAAACAGCTTTCGTTTCCTTGGCGAGTGTGTCGATAAAGCATTTAACTCCGGCATAATTGTCGCTGAGAAGCGTTTTTTGATTGAACATGATCCACTGAATGCGGTCGCGTTCCACTCTAATACACGTATTGTTGTAAATATCATCCACCAAAATGTAAAGAGTTGAACCTGAGTTCGCTTAGGTCAGGGCCAATATATCCATTCTTGGTGGAAGGAGCTTGATGATATAAGATAAGATATTGACGGCTGATATAAGGTTTATGAAGTATAATATCTGTAGAAAATCCGTACGTTACTTTCGGGAAGAATCAGCAAAACTGGAAGAACTCAATAGCTTTCTGAGACAACAAGTAACCTTTCACCTTACTTCACTTGTGTGTTTCACCAATTTTAGCTATTTATCAATATAAATACCTAAACCAATAACATTTTTGTTGAAAAATCAACCGCTTCACCATTCACCATTCAAATTTGGGAATCGCAGTAATATCTCAGTTTTTATGTGAGACTAAAACACATTGAGTTTTAAATTTATTTAATAAAAGTCCGTAGCGAATAGAGATGAATTGCGTAGATCTTATTTGTAAGGAGCTGTCGCTGGAAAAAAAAAATCAGTCTAAATTTCCTGTGTGAAATATGGAAAAATTCGATTTTCCAAACATAATTAGAATCTTTGTTAAATCAGCCCCTGGAGCCGTGGAGCCAACCCCAAATGAGAATTTTTACCTAACTTTCAAAATAATAGAGCAATAAAACTTTGAAAAGACAAATCAACAGAAAAGCGCGGTAATTATTTATGTATTACTACAAAATCTAGTAGTGTGGAAAGAGTGTGACAACCCCACAATAGTTATTCCATCTTGCGGCATGCGGCCGCGGGCCCCTAAGCTAATGACAAATCACATCAATGAAATCCATTTCCATTGCTTTCAATTTAACAATGTGCAAATATCTAGGAAGCTTTGAAAGAAATCCTATAAACATGAACAAAATCTACCGATACTCTTGTACTTTGATTACAATGAATGAAATGCAGGACAAAAATCATAGCGCAAGCGCTATATTTTCCTTACGACCGATTGTACATATTTGTATTGTTCGGTTTATTATTTAAGTCAGTTGGCCAAAATTATTCGATGCGGAAGTATGTGTTTTACGTAACAAAATAATCGTTTCATGCGAATATCTGTGTTATTAAACAAAAAGTTATTAACTGAACGTCTAGATTTAGAGAACCACTTTTAGAGAATTGTAATTTCCCTCCAGTTATCCAAATCCAAAATATAAAATGTTGCTAATTTAAAAATAATAATTATTAGAAACTACAATATACAGGAAAAAGATGCCTAAATCAATGAAAAATAGGTTATAATTATAACTTTAAATATCCCACCGCAAGCCCGTATAAATTATTTTGGTGGTACTTGAAATTGTGAACCATTTGGTGGAAAAATTAAATGTATTGCTGAAAAATGGCACACTGTTTCCAAGATTTGAGTGGGTATTGTTGATGAAGGCGATTTATACTTGAACTTTTTCTGGCAGATCCAAGCCTACCACTAGACTTAAATCTGGTATATATCGCCGCTACCATCCCAAACTATCTGAGAATTTTCTTTTCAGGACGGCAGAAAATATTCGTTAATTTAACATTGAAAAATATGCGAATAATATCCGAAATTGGCCCAATTCTACAACTAAGCAGCGACTGTGAAAATTTGATTTTTTCAGATTCGATAGTTTGAGATGGTAGAGACGATATATAGAGTCATTGTAAACATTTAAATAATTTGAAATGCAACAATTATGTGACATATTATGTGTAACAACCTAAATCATCTACTTTGCTTTGATGCAAACTAGCCGTATCATGTGCTTAGCGAAAGTGAACCATAAACAAATTGATCTTATCACTTCAGCTCAAATGTTGCTGTTGCAGCTGTCTTCGTTTTCAACGGATTCCGACGTTCTTTGGGCTTTAGGGATTGCAACTTTATCATTTTGACCTTAAGTTTCAGGGTTTAAAGTAGTCTATCAGCTTTCAGAATTTCAAAACCGCTAGGGCAGATTTTCCTCGAAAGTATCAAGTAAAATTGAAACTGCTAGTCTATAGAAGTTTTCATAAATGAATTATTATATAAAAACGTATTATAAAAATGAAAATGACAAATTCGAGTAAAATTTTTGGTGTGTTTGGTGGTGTGTATGATTATCTTCAAAATGTTTAATACTAAACAATTGATGGACTAAAATTGAATTAAATTAATTTAATTTACTTGAAATAGTTTTACTCTAGACTAAAATAGACATACAAAAAAATGAAATGGAAAACAAATTGACTTGTGTGTATTTTGTGTACCAAAAGCAAAACCAAAATGCAATCGTAAAATAAAATCAATGAAAAAAATGTTTACGTTTTCTACTACAGCTATAATTTGTGTCTGCATATTAACTTTGGACTATATTTTTATTCATATTAAGACGTCTCCGTAATATTAATTTAGCCTATGGTTTTAACCATGAAGCTTAATATTATTTCGCTTCAGAATAAAAAAAAAATTTGAAATCTCAGAAAATTCAGAATTCTACACTCCAAAGCTGAGTTTTCTTTTATATTCATGCCCTGCGTTAGAATAAATTGTTAGGATTTTTATCGAAAATATATATCACTGTGGACTGTCTAAAATATGAACGTTGCCAAATTGCACGAAATTTTTTGCAATTTCAGGTCTTCTCCTATGAAATTACTTGTCCATTGAATCTTTACTTCAATATGACAATTGTTTCACGTGGCGAACTTGGCCGAACAATTACAAAATACGTCTCCATAATGACAGTTGTCGAAGATGAAACAGTCAATATTAGTAGCTGTAAAACCACGTGACCCAAAATTCATTTTAGAAGATATCGGAACTAAAGATTCATGGAACGAATTTCAATTGACCGGTAATCAAACATATACTTCAAAATATTTTAGGTGCCCCGGAATCGTCTCACCAAATTAAAAAGCGCTGTTAGATTGAGTCCTCAGTATGACAGCATGTACATTTTTTTTTTTACTTTGCTCTCCCCTCTTACTCCAAAACAACAATCAAATCGTGTACATTTGTATGGAAAATCTATAAAGAAGAATGAAGATGTGTTATTATGAATTTTCTATACGTGTACGAGTACTACGGTCGTTTCTCGTTTGTGATGAGCTGATTTTATATCTACGATTTTGTTTTCATCTTAGCGCTGCTCCGTTTGATTATTTGTTGCTGTAATTTTTGATATTTTTGCCGTTCGTTCGTCGTTTCTGCTGTGCTCTGTGTTATATGTCATTGGTTTTTCTTTTTATACAAACGACACACGCAAACACAATACTGTAAATTTATATGTATTATATCTAGTAGAAGAGGGTAGCAAAAAAAAAAAAAAAATTTATAAAGATGACAGTTTTATTTGTGGTAAAAATTGAAATATTTTATGTTTGTAAATAATAGTTTGTTTTTGTTTTCGAAGTTATCCGAGGGATTAAGAATTTGTCAAGGGTTGTTATTTGGCGTACGTACATAAATATATCGAATTTAATCTTAAACCAGAAAAATGTGTATTATGTAAGACGTTTTTTTTTTGTTATAAATATAATATTTGCAAAAATAAGTAAACGATTTTTATGGTGAATACAGGCAAAACTGAATTTGATTGATATCACAAAATTTATCAAGAATATTTTATAAACGTAATGTATTCATATAAAAAAATTGCTGAACATTTTGGTTGCGTGAATTTTTATCATTTTCAATGTTTTTAAATGTTTCCCCATATTTTTAGTGTGCCGAGTTTTTCGGGAGGGTGTTATAGAATTTTTTTTTTTTTTTTTTACGCGAATATCATTTCGATGAAAGAATATGATAAACACTCAGACATTTTTTTAAATTTTAAATTTGAATAAAATGTATTGTTGGTATTTGTTTTTTTGTTTGTTTGAACCTTTTTCTTTTAGTAACGTAAACGTAGTGTTGAATTTATTGGTATATCCGGTACAAAGGAAGTTGTTTTTACATATAGTATATGCAAGTTTGCATATCATGCTGCATAATTAATTATTTATTCTAATAAGTATCTCTTGAGACTAAATTTGTGAAAGTGCCATAGTTAAACGCTAGTTACTGCGAAGCAGAAAATTATTTTGTTGATGATGTTTTAAATCGAATTAAACTCTTAGAAAATTTCATTTTTAAGAATTTGTACTTCAAAATTTTAGTTAGAAAGGTCGTTTACTTTCCATATGATTATGTAGATTATTCAGTCTGAAACCGGTTTGAAATTTCCCAATGCTTGACTTAAATAAATTAATCTGCGCCGCACAATCTTCTTTTCAAAAATCAAGTTCAAAAAATTGTTTATGTTGATCCCGATCCCCTGATACATTTGTACCAATGCAAGGTGGTTTTACTGTAATTATTTTTAAAATTACTTTTATACTTTGAAATAATGTAATCCAAACGGGTTTTAGCTTACATAGATTTATGTGTATAAATTGTTATTAACTGAGGTGGCACTGTATTTCCCACATTTTTATATTATTTGTTATTGCCCCGCAAAATTTTGTGGTCCCACTTGTTCCATTTGTTATTCCAGATTTTCACATTAATCGACGAATTATATTTCTCTCGTCTAGCCTATATATTTTCCATCAGATTATTTTATTTTTTGTTTATGTGGTAAGATGTGAAGAATTTAAATTTCCGAATTTCGTAAAATGTTTTTTCCATTTAGTCCAACAACGGGAGACTTCTAATTTAGAGCAGCTCAGCCACTTTCTTTTTATGCTTCGATCTTTTAATTATAGAAAATCAATAATATTCGATTATTTTCAAAGCTTGCATTAAAATCTTATATGTGGGAGCAACAAACATTGGAAAGAGGTTTCAATACAAAGTGATGAACATGCCTTCCTCAATCACTTATGTGTGATTATGTTGACAATTTGTTTTTTAATTTTTCGATTTTCTACACTTAAGAAATCGAAGCGTAAAGAAAGTCATAAAATTTCCTATTTTCATCAAATTTCACAAAATACAAAAGGTTTTAGAACATTTGGAGCCGATCCGAAAATTTCATAGGTAAAAATCTGCAGCTATGGGAATAGTGTTAATCTTCGCCTACAAACACGAGTTACGGGATAGTTATGAGTGAACTTTATATTTTTTACCTACTTTCACCAATGCTCAAAAAATGTTGAGATAATCGAACAACAACTTTTAATATTCAAAATGGTTTTTATTTCAAAAAATATTTTCTGCACTCACTAAGTTTCGCTTTCTGAAACATGGCTGTTGAATTCGTTTATGATCCGTTTGTATTTTATTGCTGAAAGAATATTCTTTATACCGTTTTAATTCTCTATACAAATATGAAGATGTTTTATATATTTTTAGGCTATATCGCCCAATTGTTGGTGTATATGGAGAATTCGCAGTGTTGTGCCGCGTAGTATACATGAAATAATGTCTGTAGACTATTTAAAAAATGGCTTCGACAACGTAGACAATGTCGATAATGTAGACAATGTGTCGATAATATATGCACAGCAGCCAAATGAGTAAAAGTAAAATGTGTAAGAAATTAGCCTTAGTCGGATATGTATCCCTTATGAAGATAAATAGATGAGAGACTGCTACATTACCATTTACATCATTACCAACATACTCCTATTTACATTCTAAAAATCTTTGGAATTGCAAAAAATAGTAACTTTAGATATTAAGCTAATTTTGGATATTAGCCTTCGGCATCAAATATATATATATATTTTTTCAGCGCATTGAACTTTCACAAAAAATTTGCTTTTTTAACAGTCCTAACTGCGCTTAAAATAAATTATAAATTATAATAATTTTGCTATAATGTGTAGAAAATGGTACGGGTTTTCGGCTAATCGACAAATAAAAAACATATTCAAACTTAGCAATAACAATTTCTGAGATTAAACGAAAACGGCCAACAACATGACGGCTAAGAGTAAAAGATAAAGGTTTTTCAAAATTTTAAAAAACGATACCATAACGTTTTTGAAGGAATGAAATAAATTTAAATGGAAACATTTTCAAAATTGATCTGTCTATTTAGATATTTCTTCACCAACACAACCTACCACTGCTGCAGGAGAAACAACCTTGTCCACAACAAGAGAAACAGATCGTAGATCTAACAGGTTAAGGAATTCTGAACTAAAAACCGTAAAATTACGTAATACATTTTTGACAAATTTCAAATTTAACAATAACCTGCCAAACCTATTTTTGACTAAGGACGTTCACAAATCTAAACGGCTTTTATGTGACAATCGCTAATTAATACTTTATGTAGGCTGTTGGTCTTAATCAGTCCTGAGGTATTTGGTGATGTCATCTTTGGTTTTGTTCTATCGCATCTAAACCCAATAGAAAACTTTAGAGTAGTATCGTTTTCAAATGGGGGTAACCGACAATTCCAGATGGTTAATGGGCTGAGAATATTGGTTCAAATTGCTTGAAGTGAACCGCCCGAAAGCATTAATTAATCAATTAGTATCATGCCCAACTTGGGTTTATTATTGGGAGAAAACAAAAAGGACGCCAAAATATAAATTGGCTTTATTTTCCAAAGAGTGGTGAGTGGAACCGATTTTTTAACAGTACCAATCCAGGTGGATGTTTTTGTTTAGTATAATCATCGCCCGTTCTGCTTTAATTTTATTTTAAATGTTTGAATTAATGGTTTAATTTACCTGAAAAATTAAGTTGTGATATATCTAGTTAAAGATCAAAAGAAACTGGCTGCATTTTAGTTTCGTTATTGACTAAAAACGATCTAATTTTAGCTTTATAGTAAGAAATGAAAAGTGTAATTAGTATTTTAGTCGCTAAAGCGTGATGAAATTGACTGGTAAGAAAATTAAATTTTTCGTTATTCTCATTCAGATCGAAACTGAACTTGCAAAATTCTCGATACCTTCTCCCTTGGAAAAAAAATTATTATTTGATCAAGTATCGGTACTTGACCAAATAACATTTCAAAATAAAATTATTATGTAACACAAATTTGGATTTTAATTTTTTCGTAGAGGCGCTAAAATTTGTCCTTGCTGATCAAACTGAATTTAGTTTTAATGGAAAACGATTCAAGCAAGTGTTTCACCGACGAGTTCTCCAGTTAGGTTCTCTAGTAGCTCACTTACTGATTTAAATAAATTGAGACTAAAGTTTTGGAAGCATCTTCGGTTGAACCTGTATTTACATTTTTAGAAACGTGGACGATAATATTGCCGCTATATCTAATTCTGAAGTTAATATTTTTCTTAATGATTTTAATGAAATTACAAACCATCCCACATCCCCAAAAGAATTTCTTTGTGAAATTGAAAAATAAAATTGCATGAAAGTTTCACCAGTGACTGATCACATGAAAAGATATCTTATAACTTCCATCGTCATATAAAACAATTCGGTAACATAAAAACGCTATCGATAAGTGTGAAATTACATCAAACCAATCAATGACACCCAAGTAAAACCCTAAAACGAAAGAAAAAATTAACTTAACCCTAGACCCGTGTACTATATAATTTCTTACTTATCGTGTACTGGGGCACATAGTGCCCCATATAGTTTATATATTAAATGTATACAGATGCAATGTGGACGACTTTCCTTTACCTTTAAATATATTTAATTCTTAAAATATTTTTAATTCTACTTACGGTATTTCGATTTGAAAATCGCTTGGGGCACTCAGTGCCCAGAACACGGGTCTAGGGTTAAATTAGAATTACTTTTGTATATAAAAACACATCATATTTATAAATAATTAAAGTAATAATTAATTATAATTTATTGAATTCAATTTGATTCATTTCATTTAAATTAACATCATTTTACTTACCTATATTTGTCTACACCTTACGCACTGTTAATTAAATGTCAAAAATCTAAATTCTTACAATAATGTTAGAATTAACACAAAACCTAACAAATGTTAGTCTATAAATTTAATCCTGCAAGAGACAATGTGGGTCATAACTGAAATGAGACATCTGTGTGTTAAGTTATGTCAACATAAATAATTGTAACCAAATCGCAATAAAATAATTGCTTTTCGCTCTCATGATCGCTGACCACCAAATATAAATAAAGTGTGAACAACGCAGAAAATTAAGTTATATTAAAAATAAATTACTCTACCATTTTGTGTAAATATTATACACGAAGACTTTATATTTGAGAAGAAATGACCACCTGCAATCTTACTGTATCTTAACTTTTGTACCGGATTTTTTTTTGTTTGCAGAACTCGAAACTTTGGTACGAAAGAACATCAGTCATTTAAAAACTACGTCCGACTTGCAAAATTTTAATGTTGAAAACACTCAAAAGATTTGAATTTCAATTCCATATCTAAAAGTCCTTTTCGACAAAATTAATTGTGATAAGACCATTTAAAATAGACCATTAAAAAGTGTATACATACAAGTTTTTGTTTCACAAAACTGAAAGACCAAATTTCTTTAGAGCTGCAGTAAAATTTGGTGTACAGTTTGAAATTTTTTTCTGTGTTAGTGGATATGTAGTATTTATATAAAAAACACAAATTTATTACATGTACAAAAAGTTTCCAAAATTTTCAAGTCTAATTTTTATTTCAAACCAAGCAAAAACGGTTGTTTCCAAACTTGGCACACAACTTCTGTAACCCTCAATAAAACATTGGGGGGGTTTAAGGATTGTAAAAACCTTTATTAGCTACCCCCAATAGCTTGGTGTTTTTTTTTATTGTTTTATACGGTCAAAGTTAACGGAATTATGAATTTCTTAAATTTGTTTGGCGCAGCACTTTCACACTAACCATTACATATTAATACGTGAAAATCAAAATTTTGCTGTATAATTAAAACATGGGAAATTATGAGCCTCTATTATTTGCAGCCAAAATCTTGAGGTGTAGTCTAAAAGCGAAACGTGATCTTGTCCATCAAATGTAATTCTGAGAAAATTTAAAAAAACTTCCTGTGTATTAAGGAAACAGAAAATGATAACTCCGACACTATTTATTAATCGATTACGATAAAATAGCATTAATAAAGTATTTTGCATATATTTAAAAATAATTAATTACAAGATATAATAAATTCAAAAATGGATAAGGTTAGTTTTGCGATGCACAAATGGATAAGGTAAATTTTGCTATGAATCGATCTGGATAAGGTATATTTTAGTGTAATTAAAAATAAACAAATTATTTTTGATTTCTGTAATCAAACTTTATTTTTTAAAATATTAAAATAATAATAAATATAATACTTCATTACATTCTAAAATGGTTAACTCATTGCACATTAAGAACTTTACAAAAATAAAATTAACAAAAAATATAACTTCTCCATAGCTGATTATAATAAAAAAATAATTATTTTTCAAATCCTGAGTTGCAGCTCCTCTTCTACTAGTTCGCAATTTTCTTCTTCTACCTCTTTTATCATCTGTTCCGCTAGTTCAGTTGGCTGTAGAATATTTCTATAGAATTCGAGTTCCTCATTTAACAGCCAATTTTCCCCATAGTGTTTTTCCAATAAAGCGGTTACGTCTTTAAGCTTTTTAGCTTTTATTGATACGTTATGAGGCAGTACACTTACTGCAATGTTTTGAATCTTTTGTCCTTTCTTAAGAACAGATTTGGCTATCCCCAGATCGGATTTGTAAGCCACCTCTCCACGAATGGTTATTGATCGGTTTGGTGAACGTCTAATCATAAACCGTTTTGAAGCATTGAACTTAAAATGCCACTGCCCAGGCGGTTTAATTGCATCAGGCGCAGCCTTCTTCCAATTTCTGACTAAACAATCTGGAGTCCCAAGATGGACAATAGTACCAGTATATTCATATAATTGGCAATATTCCTCCGGTTTAACGATTGTTTCTCTGCGTTTTACTTTTTTCTCTAATTAAGCAAAAACTCTGTCCGGCGGTATAAACCAATGTCCTGGTACAGGAAACCCAATTTCGATCTCTTCAACGTGATTCGGAGCTTCCATGGTCAGCCAATATGAGCACATAGTCATCAGGGCGCTATTTTTATTCTGTGCGCCACAGCCATCACATGTATAAATCTAATTTTTTTAATTTTTGAGTTATAATTTGTGCTTTGCAGTCGATGGTGGACTGCTGATGATACTTCATTTGACCCTTTTGGCCGATGATTTTCAGTCCAAATGTACAGACATACATTATCTTCCTGTAATTTTGACCGTGACGACCCTTGTACGATTCCTAAATTAAACAAATATAATTGTCTGCTGTAATACGCTGCTTGATCTGCAACTTTCGGTAGCAACATATTTTTCTGGCCGGCGAAAGAAAATGTTTCCATATGTTCGTCTTCCTCCTTAGCCAAAGTGTAGAAGGCTTTTCCCCTTAACTTATGAACTCGCGACGTCGTAATTAAAACTGACCGCGTCTGTCGATCTGTTTCGCATTTTAGCTGTTCCTTAAGAGCTAGACAAGTGCTGCAGACATCGCAAGATGGTGCTTTAAAACCTATATTAAAGTTCCTATTAAATATGTGGCGGAAGTAGCTTTGCTTTACTCCCATCGCTTGAAAGTCAACGGTGAACAACTTATTAAGTTTATTAGTGGATAGTTTACTAGACAAGTATTGTCGTTCTGCGATATCAGGTCGACAGTAGTGTTTCTCTAAAACCTAGAACAAACCAAAATTAACAACGAGGTAGTAATATGAAATAATATATAATAATTACCTGAAATCGTTTGACGAAATCGATTATAGCTTCCCTTTTGGCATTAAATTTGGTTGATATTCGGTCGCCCCCACGTCTTTCTGTTGGTGCTGTTTTGAGGTCAAAATGTCTTCTTGTTACCCCTTTTATTCTTATTTTTGTTATACCCAAAATGTTCGCAAAAGTATTTTGGCATATTCTGACAAGCTTAGAGTTGTTTTTTCTCATCAAACATTCAACGCTGAACTTTTTAGGAGGGCCACCGATACCTCGACGACGCTTTGGCATATTTATTTTAGTATGCAACAATATAAAAGAATCTTGCGAAATTTTATCTTTGTATTTGTAAAATGAGTCCGAAAAACTCAACGCATCAACCACTCTAATTGTTTTGCAACTGAAAATGGTACCTTTATGTGTACACTTTGGCAGTTTAAGTAAACTTTTGCGAGAATACCTAGAATTTACGAGATTTTAAATGAATAGTAAAACAATTATAATTAAATTCAGTTACCGTTTTATTTTCCGTTGTTCCCGTTTCCAATTTTTTTTATTTAACACCAATTTTCTGGCTTTTTCACCGTTCACTACATTTTTTGCGAAATTATCCATTTCTAAAGTCTTTTTTTATAAAATAATCTTGACTACATTCATTAAAATGTCGATTAATACTGCTGATCACCTTTCTATTCGATTAATACTTTGCCGATTACCTGATTTTGTTCTAACGGAATAAAAAGGGATAAGGTACATTTTGCTTTATTAAAACAAATATGTATAAGGGATAAGGTGTATTATGCTGTAAATATTTTATATTTGGATAAGGTAACGTTTTGCAGTAAACAATGATATGGATAAGGTAAGTTTTTGATTGTAGTACCAGTTTTGTTCATATTTTTAAAACGGGATAAGAAGAGATTTGCAAGGCATGTGTCATTTCCATAGCTGCCCCTTTTCATAACGAATCGAACGACATCTATAAGTGAAAAAAAATTTTTTTAGTGGAAGAGTATGTTTTACTTTCAACATTTATGGTCTTAAACAAAAATTAGGCCTTTGAAATCGAATGATACTAATAATGATTCATTTTTGAATGATTTCAAGAATTGAGACTCTAACAGATTATAATGGAGTAACGATAAAAAAATTCAGAACAACTTTCGCAGACTCTTTAAATTCGGAAATATGACCATTATAAAAAACCATTATTAATTAATATGACCAATATTAAACGTAACCTCAAGTAATCGTTTTTCAATCACAATTAGAAAGCGAGAAACTCAAATTTGTATAACTCTAATAGAATAGTTACTTCATCAAAATATTTAACCAAAGTGCCGGCCAAATTTTACATGTAGATTATTAATTGGAACAGATTTACCTTCTTGTATTGGCTGATGTGGGTGTACAAAACTTCATTCGAGGGGGCAACGCTAATCGAAAATTTGTATTTTTAAATTCCCTAACTAATACACCGGTAGGCCAAGTATTAGGATTTAGAGCTTTAGCACGCTATTTTTTGTTACCCAATTTGAAGCAGACACCAAGGAATCGATATTCCGAAATTTAGGGACCAATTTGAAGATTTTGCAACCATTCGTATCTAAACATGTCATAGGGCCATCTTTAAAATATTATTTTTGACCATGGTGAAACTTGGAGAGTTGAAGCCATAACATTGGTGCAGCAGCATCCACATCAAAATCAAATTCAAAGTCTTTTGTACCACAAATCGATCGTTCGATGTTGAAAGGCCGAACGCCGAAAGGCCTAATGGCTCGGAAGGCCGAATGTCTTATGGCCGATTGGGTCGAAAGGCCGAATGGGTCGAAAGGCCGAAAGTGATGAAAGGCCGAATGTCGAAAGACCGATTGGGTCGAAAGGCCGAATGTCGAAAGGTCGAATGGGTCGAATGGCCGAACGTATGGAAAGGCCGATTGGGTCGAAAGGCCGAATTTTCATTAAATTTTCCTTCACTTAATTGATTGAAATCAATATTTAAAACTTTTTTTTTAATGTAAAATGATTTCGACACATTCGGTGTTTGAACTTTGAGGATTTTTCGCTTTGGTAATGATTACTAGCTTAGCAGCACTCGAAGTATATACAGACCACTAAACTCTTTAGCTCCGAACAGTTCTGGTTGAGGTTTAAAGAATATGTGTGTTAAGTTTAAGAAATGTACCTTTCTTAAAACATTTTTAGGTCAATTTTGTTTTTTAATTATAATTCACCCTGACCTGATGATGATGAAACAAAGCCATCGAAACGTTGGTATATAAATAAGAGATAGTAAGTTAAAACTAACAAATAAATTATTTTTAGTGTTTGTTCATATCCTATATTTCCTGGAAATTCAATAGTTTATAAAAACATCAAAATCGATTAATTTTGGCACTACAACTAATTTTAATAATGGTAATTTCAATTTACCTAATTAGTGTATGTTGAAAATTCTTTTAATTACGAAAGTATCCCGGGAATCTGTTTTTAAAATTGTGTATGTATTTTCGGTAACTTCGAAACCGTCCCAACATTAAACTAAAAGCTATCATGTATTTAATATGTATGACAATTATTATAAATTTTATTTCGATTTGCCGTTTTATTTTGTATATTATATTGTGCTTAATTTATATTTATTTATGTTTTGTGTTTGTGATAGATTTATAAATTTATTTATCCAAATTGACAAAGCAAATAAATAAATTTGTTAAAATTGAAGAAATAATATAATAAGAAAATTAATCTTTTAGATACGACATACACAATAAGCACTAAAAATATTATGTACTGTACATATCTCAAAAGGCTTTACCCAAGAAGATAAACAATAAATTTTTTGGTCGGGCGTATATATGTCATTTAGTTTATTGTCAAGTAAATAAGAATTAAAATCAAATGAATTTTCCTTTCTTATAGAATAAAATACTAAACCAAACGAAATTATCTTTATATATTGTATCATCTCCTATGTATATCTTCCTCTCGTTACTTGTTAAGGATTTATTTTTAATTTCTTAAGATTTAGATGTGATTTAGGTGATTAATCAAATCACTTATCAATTTATTTTGTATATACGCACAAAACAAAAAAAAACAGAAAAGATTAATTAATATTATTCCTTAACTGTCTGATTATAAAGGAGAATTTTTCATTACTGAACGCTTATTTTGTGTTTTTCAATACACACAGCCATATACATACACATATATTCACCAGCAAGCATACAAAATCAAACAACTAAATAAGTCACGTGGAAAAGCAATCTCGCGCGTGCGAAAAACAAAACAAAGCGCAAAACATGAAATTTATATACATAAATAAATAAATAAAATAAATAAATAAAGAAAACAAAAAACAAATGACTTGGGAAAAAATATAAAATGATTTTGTGCTATTACCGCATGGACAATTTTTTACCTTGTTGGAAAAACTACATGAACACAAAAGAAGTACAAAAAAAAAAACACGAGAGAAATTTTCCAAATCGGGATTTTCGTATGTCAAACGATGAGATTTTATTTTTGCTACTAAATCGGGGTTTTCCCAATTCCCCTAATTTCTTAAGGGGAACCTTATCTCGGTTCTCTTTTATTCTCCACTTTATACATACAATTTAACAATTGATTGGATATTTTTAGTAAAAAAAAAAAAAAATAAAAAAAAAAAAGTGAAAAAAACAATTCGAACCGAGCACATGCCGATTACGTACTTATGTATATATTGTTTATTTTTATTTTTGGTTTTTCACCCCCACTTTTTGTAAAACGTATTTTATATGTATATTTTCTCATTTTTCCAATATTTTGTGGAAACACATATCAAAAAAAGGAAAATAAAATGCTGAGAACTGCACATAATACTCTATGCTGTATATATAAATTCTCAAAGTAGATAAATAGAATATATATAAAAAAGTTATATATGTATATATAAAAAACACGACGATGACGAAGAAGAAGTTTTTGTATAGTCGAAAAAAAATATTACATTGGGGCTTAGCCGGGACCAGAAAATTTTCCTACAATTTTTTTGATTATTCGCTAACAAGCGCTTGTCGAGTTTGCATCGATTTTACCGTCCCTGTTTTAAAACGTAATACAAGAAGAAAAAAAAAAAAAATTATTATTATTATTATTAAAGCAAAAAAATTTTAAATTAAAACAAAATTCATTTTAATTTGTTTTAGAGAAATAAAATTATTTAGATAAAATAATATTTTAGTTTTTGTTTTTCGTTTTAACTTATTTTCCGAGTAATAATTACAACTTGCCAATTTATTTTAAATAAAAATACAAATTATTTAAATCGCGAATTAAATTGTATATTATTTATTTTGTTTAATATCTACCTGATTTGTCTGTCGTTTGCACTGGAATATTTTACCGATCGAAATAAAATAAAAAATATTAAAAATTGTTTTTTTTGAGTGAAAGTGAAATTTAATAGAATCTAAATAATAAATCTCGCGAATTTCGGGTTTTATATATTAATAATTTGTGGATACATAAAAATACATACAAGTTTATTTCTTGTTTTAAGTTTATATATTATATAAATAAATATTTTATATATTATAATATTGTGAAAAAAAGCAAAATATTATTACAAAAAAAAAAAAAAAATAAAAATTTTATTTTTTGTGAAAAGTTAAATTAGCAAAAATATATTAATTAAAAAAAAAAAAAAATAATTTGTTTAGATAAAAAAAAAGTTAATAGTTTTGTTGTTGTGTGGAAAATTTATATATTTTCATCAATAATAAAAAGTTTTGCGATACCAAAAATTTGTTTTACCCACAAATTTTTTGTTTTGTCACACATTTAAGGAAGGAAATCAATCAATACCACAACCACAAAAAAAGAAAAGCTCGTAGTAAGTTAAATTATTAAAGTGAAAATTAGTTAAACAGCTGAGTCAAAATAAATTTCCCTTCCAAAAAAACCTAATAAGACAGTTTTGCTTGTGTTTCTTAATTTACTGGAAAATATTTTCTAAATTTTTCCTGAGTTTTGGTGTATATGTGTTTTTGTATTAAGCATTCCTACGCAAAATAATAAAAGTCTTCCCTTTTTTGTTTTGTTTAGGAGGGAGGTTTTCGTATTTTAAGTGTTGGATTGTACATGAAAGAAGCAAAATGATAAAATAAAAAAATAAAAAAAAATCTTCATAAAGATTTTCTTTCTGGATTAAAATAAAAATACATTAAAATAACTTTAGGCGATTGAATTTTTTTTTTTTTTTCATCTCTCAGTGCTTTTTATACTTTTCCGGGGTTTTTCATGTAACTTTAAGTAAAGAACGAAATGAAAAGCAAAAAAAAAAAAAACGAAAATACTTGAAATTGATTGATTAAATAAATATAATAATGTATAAGTTAGATGTTTCGTTCGTTTTTAGGTCAGAAAGCTTTTTTTATGTATATTTTTAAAGTTCATTTGTTTGATTGAATTTTAATCTTTTTCCCAACTTACGGGGAAGGGGGGTACGTATGTATGTATAAACATACACAATTTATAAAATTTTGGTATAATATAAAAACTGGAAAATGTAACATGTGCACTCAATTGCTTTATTTAATTTAAACAGTGAAAAACAAAAACATATAAAATACTCTCGTATACGTTGTTATATATGAATTTAAAAAAAGCTCTAAAAAAGTTTTTTGTATATAATTCACCTGAAATTTTATTTTTAATTTAACCAGAATAAAATATTTCATTTTTTTTTATTTTTCCTGCCGAATGGATTTTTTTTTTTATCTTAATAATACGGTTTGGTAATTATTAGAGTGGATAATTTTTTTATACACTTTTTTTTGTGTAGCAAATCAAAACGATGTAAAAAATAGCTTTGTGCAAAATCTGATTTGCAAACAAAATTCTAGTGAAATACACATACAAACACAAAATAGGGTTTGATTAAATTTATTGTGTGGAAACTGTACACATGTATGTACTCGTATGTACGAGTTTATATATAAGATTTTAAAAATCTGGTGGTACGGAGCACCTGTTGTCTTGGTTTATGTATGCGCTTGTACATGTTGCATATTTTGTTGTAGTAGTACACGTATACGCCAATTTAAATAAAATTATTGCTTCTGTTTGCAGAACAACAAAAATATTTCTGAGAATTATTTTATTACATTGCAGAATATTATGGTTACATTTTTGTGCAAATATCTAATCGTATTTTACTATTAAAATTATTTTGTTTGTTACAAATGTTACAATTACAAATGAGTCTCTTTCAAAAAGCTTAGCTTCCAAAAAAATATTGCATTTACAAATAATTGTAAAAGTCTTTAAATTTTTAATGAAAGCTTTTTGATACAAAATTATTTTGTTTTTTTCAACACAGTTAATTTTGTACATTAAGTATCCACCAAACTTTTACAAAGCAAAGATAACACACAGTTTCATATAATTATTTCATACATATGTACAAACTACAAACCTTTTATGTTAGAGATGAAAAACCACTGTGTATATATAATACGAAAGGTTTTTTTAACTTTGTTCCAAACCAAAAATTCTAATTAAACTTTTAGGTTTATGAAACACAAACATTTATACTTATGTACATATTTTTGTGCTGAATAAATTATTTTATATATTCCAAAAAATTAATAAAGCTCTAGATTTTTTTTTTTTTTTTTATTTTTTCATTTATATTTGTTGGTATCCCCCATAAACAATATACATACATATGAAAAACACAAAATAATAATAATAAAAAAATTATTAAAACCAAAGTTGAAATTGTAATCTGTTCCGGTTTAAGATTTACAATTTTTCATGTAACATTTTTTTTTTATACAATATATAATTTTTACTGAATCAGAAATATAATATACCAGATAAAAAAAAAACAAGCTGAACCAGAACACACAATGTATGTTTAAAAAAATGTTAAAAAGCAACATAGAAAATATAAAAACCACAACACACGAAAATATATAACATGGCAAAAATTAAAAAAAAAACAATTCAATCCTTTTTTTTTGTATTTTCAATTTTCATTTATATCGTTCTCGACTGTACGTATTTCTGATGCTTCCCATATAATACACATTTTCCTTTTGCTATCTCTTAAGCACTTCGTTCTGTGTACTATTAATCCCCTGCCCCAAAACATTTATTTTTTTATAAGTATATACGATACATTTGTATGTGTGTACATCCATAATAATACGAAATTGCTTTTAATTTTATTTCTTTTTAATCTGTTTTAATTAAGAAAACAAAAATTACAGAAAAAGTACACACACACACTCACACCTACACAAACAAGACGAACAAAGCACAAAATCAAAAGTGGAAAAGAATATGAAAAGCTTTAAAGTGAAAATGTTTTGGTTTCTGTAAAAAAAAAATAAAAAATGAAAGAAATTCTAAGATTTCTGGTTTGGTGTTTTGCGTTGTGTTCCATAAAAAAAAGCGCACACCAAAATAAACAAGATGATGATGAGTTGAGCTTTTAATATTAATTAATTAATATTTTTTCGAAATGCAATAGAGAATGTGTAGGAAATTTCCGCAGATGACCACTCGTTCGATAAAGATCATCTCTCTAAAAGATTATTTTATTATAAAAATTTTTCTTTTTAGCGTTGGGTATAACCATAACTCATTGCCTCTTAGGTGAGCTTTATTGTTCGTTAATGAAGTAAAAATTTAACAACAATTGCTTTGTATATAGTCATATCGCATATACCGCCACCCGAGCGATTTTAATGCAAATTAAACACATAAATTCTGGTTTTCTTGTTTATGTAAGCATATCATAGTTATTTTATAGCCATTTCGACGGCTTTACAAAAAAAGATTGAGCACGACATCTTTTTATAAAAAAAATTCGTCGATTTTTGAGTTTGTTATGTAAATCGGCTACAATACGAATTTACATCGCAGTATCGTTGCTATTGTTTGAAATAAGTAACCGAAAAAATTTGGTTTAGTAAAAAAAACAGGAATAAGTTTGTGTTGCGCCTAGTCGCAAATTCTTGGAACCAATTCACTAATTTTTTTTTTTTCACTAACCCACAAATTCTTATTAAATTATAACCAACAGTAATTTTTTATTTAAAGGTTTTATTCATAAAAATATCAGAGAAGTTTTGTAAGCGTATGATTACGGTGATACTTGGTTTCAATTATAACTTAATCAAATCAGTTTTAACGTTATTTGGATATATGTTTTAGAAAATTCCGTTTGGTATTTTGAACCTTACGACATTCAAGCCAAAATCCTTATTATATTTACGTTAATATCATTGCCTAATATTGGTTTGGAAATTTTTTCTGTAGAAAGTTTGATTTTCTATTAGCCATTTTTATTATTTGAGCAATTTAAAAAATAACCTCTTCGATTTGGTTAGTCTATTAAATTTATCTACCGCATAATAAAGTGAAATTTAATTGAAACATTACCGATTATAGCATTTATGCCATAATAGAAGATAAAAGCATGGTTTAAATTCAATTTCGAAAATAACCAAGTAAAATTTATTAAAATGTTGCCATTATTTGGCCAATTTTATAGAAAATCCTCCTGAATTTTGCTACCCCTATATGTGGGCCATAAGGACTGTAAATCTCTGTTGCCATTAAGTTTCACATAGATTCAAATTAAATTTAAGCGCACTTTTGCCAGGTAGATTCGATTCCAATAATATTTTCTGTTAGCAATTTAATTTTATTAATTATGAGGAACATTATCGTTCAAAAACAGAGTTTTTTTTTTAATAATGGTGTACTTCACTACAGGTTGTTCCGATAAAAAAAAATCATCCGATTTAAAAAATGCTGTGTATAATGATTAGCATTTTAATATCGTATTTCGCATTAAATTCCCAGCAATTACCAATGAAAGATAGGGAAAACTGAATTATTAAAAAAAAAACAGATTTATGTACTAAATTTGTCTTAGAAAGATTCACACTTTTTGAATGGAAATTGTTGCTTCCCTTGCATCTATACAGTTTTTCTCAACACCCTTTACCTTAAATACGTTTTAGCCTGTTGATACAATAAATAATGCTTAATATTTAGGACGTAATGAGTTAATGACAATTAGTCGACCATTGAAATATTAAAAATCACATTACACCAAATAAGATGTTTATAATACTAGAATATTTAGTTGCAGATCTGTGTCTTTTACGATGCGAAATATATGGTAACTTATAGTTTGCTTTGTTACTCTATTTCTGATACATTACTTTTATGACGTCGATCTTCTTATTCTTACTCGCAGTCTTACCTAAGTCATCTTTCTTATCTACTAAAGTTTAACTAGCACTACACATAGGAATGAACAGATTTCACGGACAAATTCTTGTGAATCACACATTGTCAGCTTTTGCACGGTGTCAGACAACGACAAAACGTTCATAAATTTATGCAAATGAAAACAAAACGTAAATGTGTCGTGCAACTATGTCGTTATTTGTCTGTTTTCATGTAAATTTAAATCTTGCGGCAGGTATTAAAATTAAAAATTAGATTACCTAATATTATTTTAATTACCAATTTTTTTTTTTTTTTTTGACGAAATTAATAAGGTCAAGGTGCGCTTTCGTTAGTCCCCAAAATTGCTTACCCGTCCAGTAAAATATCACTTTCCGGACTCTGCGTAATGGCGCAAAATAAAAAAAATATTTATGTCCGGTTTCACAAACAAATATCTAATCTTTAGTTAAATAATATTTCCTCCCTTTCTTCTTTTTTGAAATTGCGTTTTGTTTCATAATAAAAATTCTATGCAAGTTAATTATATTTTTTTCTTTCCATAAAAATATTTAGTCTTCAGCTAAATATTTAGCTGGGCGAAATTGGGCAGTTTAATATTTTGCTTTCCCCTTAAAAGAAATAAAATTAGCATAAGTTGAATTTGTATTATGAAGAAGAAAGGGAGGAGAAATTATTTAACTAGAGATTGGATATTTTTTTTAGTGAAACCGGGCATAACTTATATACCTAATAACTTTCCCATTCTACGGTAGCGTGGTTAAATTTTATTAAATTTTAAATTATAATTAAACAGAAATTTTAATTATATGAAATCTGAAATGTTGGGAGTAGTTTTACACAATTTGATTAATGTGACTATAACACTAAATAAATTACAAAAAATTCTTTTTTTCCTCTTTAGTTGTTCTCATAATTTAATTGCATTAACTATGATCACATTGGGTATTCATATACCTTTATTCGCAAGAATAAATCTACAAAAACTTGCTTTCTATTAAGATTTTTTCTTTATAATTTGATATATTGCTTGTAGAAATACTACTTGACCTTCGGTCTCATGGTGTTTCAGGCGATATGTCTCTTATAATCCCGAATTTTCGGTCGTCGTCCCCCCTCCCCTCACGCCCGATGAGTATTTTCGTATATGTTAACAGCTCCAGGTTGGAGCTTAAAACTTAATAAGACAAGGAGTAATCCAAAGGGAATTTGTTAAACTTAGTTAAATGAGAGAAAATTTTGTTGTAGGCTACTTGTTCTTGATGTTGAACTTTTTAAATATAAGATTTAAAATGAAAGCTTTTTTAATCGATTATGAAATCTTGCTTTCTTATAAACTGTGTTTCATAAATATAGCACCACGATAAAAACTGCAAGTTTTAAAGTTCATTTCAGATTTATTCGTTATATTTTGTACCTAAAGTATTAAAAAGTATTCATTTATTATTATAAAAATATTTCTTAGAATTATTTCTTAATAAATGGTATTTTTTTCTAAATTAATTAAAATTCAAGTGTCACAAAATTATAGCACCATCTTCAAAAATAATTAGTTTACATTAAATTCGGTATTAAATTGCACATTAATAGTGAGTGGCATTGTCCTCTTTTTTAATTATTTCAAAAATTTTGTTTGTCATTCCATTTATCAGTCTATTCAGTATGTTTTGGTCAATTTTATTCCACTTTTCAATGATAACCTTCTTTAGGTCCGAAATTGTATCATATTGGCGATTATTGGCATACACTCGCCGAACTAGAATTCCCAAATGTTTTCTATTGGGTTCATATCAGGACTGCAAGCTGGCCGTACAAAACCTCAACACATTCAGACTCCAACCAAAATTTTGTCTCTCGACTGACGTGAATGCTAGCATTATCATGTTGAAATACATACTGTGTTTCGAAGTTCTGACGTAAAAACGGTATTAGACTAGAATGGAGAACAGTAATGTATTCTTTACTGTTCATTTTTGTTGACGGGAACTGGAGTTCTAGACATTCGTTTGAAGAAATGGCTCCCCAAACCATTAAACTTCCGCCACCAATAACCATTAAAACCGTCATGGCCGTCCAAATTCCATTTCTTTGCGTCAGAAAATATAACCTGATAATTTTACAAAATTTTACAATGAAAGGATAGAATTATCTACTTACCCTTTCCCAGTTGCTGTCCATATTTAGCCTGGCAAATTCCAGTCTAGCCGATTTGTGGCGTGGCAACAATCGTGGGGCCGGCCTTAATTTTGAACCGTCGATGTTACGAGCACGATTTAGTCCCATTCTCCAAATGGTTTGCCTTAAGACATGTGATTCAATATTTGCGGACAGTTAACGGCAACTTTTAGAAGTGTTGGACGCTTCATTGGTAATTCGTCACTCTGCTCTCTCAGAAAGCTTTCTTGGCCTACCAGTAAATTTTTTTAATCTATAATTATCAGGATTATTCAAATAATTCGATACGACCTTACAACTTCGGTGTATTTCACGCCCAATCCACCTCAAGCTTTTCCCTTGATTATGGTGAGCTAAAATTTGATCTTTTTCGAGGTCGGTCAATTTTTTACCACGTCCCATTGTTATAAATAGTTAATTTTAAACACGAGTTTTAGATTGCAATCACAAATTGCAAGAGCAAAATAAAACAAATGCAACTAAAATGAAGTAGACAATGATTGGTGCTGTAATTTTGTTGCAGTAAAATAAGATTTGGTGATAGTTTTGTAATGTATTGAGAAAAATTCTCACAAATCATCCTATTTTGTAGTTTACATATTAATATGTATTCGTATAATAACGGTAGTTTTAGTTTTCTGTTGTTCTTTTTAACAAAAAATGAGCAATAATGATGGTGCTATCATTTAGAAACACAGTGTATGTTAGCCAACCTTATATGCCTGCTTTTGGTTTTATACAAAAGTTGTTTATGAAATGGGAAAGAAAATATCAGAAATATTTCTCGAAATACTCATATACACTCCTTAACAAAATTATTTGTGCATGCTCAATTTTTAATGCAACGTAATACAAAAAACTTGTTTAATACAAATAATAAACTTTACGAAAATATTTAATTTAATTTATCCTTTTGAACCCCGAACGATGTTCTAGTTTCACAATATTAGTCAAATTCACATGCCAGTCATTATAATCACTTATTTTTGGTCACAAGTCAGGTTTAAGCCGTCCAAACCAAATTTATGAAGTGTTGTACATTTTGGAGAAAACTTTCTTATCCCATTATATTAAAGTAATAAAATATAACAAACGGAAATCTGTCATTCTTAATTTATGTGTCTTATTTCCGCTATTTAATTTTTTTTGTCAGTATTGATCTTAAGCATTAAGAATACCCCAAACTAATTTAAAAATATACAAACATAATGGGTAGAGTTGATCTAGTTTCCTGTTGGACGTGTCAATAGACGCACTATGCGGTATTATGATATATCGTACGTCGGCAACAAATCTGTTAATTAACTTAATTTTTCTGCTTTCCATTTCAATCAAACAAATTTTAAACTTCAATTTTGTGCAACATGGCAAAATTAAAAACAAAACGGCCTATCAATTAAATTTAAAATTTTTTTTAGTTAATTAAATAGCAATTTAATCACTTATTTTATTATCTGATAACCTCGATCACCTGGACACTTATACCACTCGAATTTCGCAAACACCATGCTGAGACATCTAATTATTAAATTCAAGATTTTTGTATAATTTCTTAGAAAGGGCTCTTCTTATGTACCAAATTGAGGGCCGACAGTAAACTGAAATTAAACGTTGGTCTTGAGTATAGTAGTTTGTAGACCCGTGTAACCTTTTATTTCTTGCACAAGAGAAACTAATCGAAACAGTATCCACAATAATTTCATCAAATAAGGCAAAAATCAATTAGTAAGAGCCATTGAGAGTCATTTCCACGAAATTCTACGGCCAGGGCAATTTTCGATTTAAACTGGCTTAGTTGGCGAATGTTTAAATTAAAGTGGAAAATATTCACGATCTAGAAAGGCCAAAACATTTACCAGAGTGCTGAGAAAACCTCAGATAAGCTTCTAGGTGATTTTATCAACAAATTTTTGAACCACTTGCGAGATGTTAGAAAGATGCAACAACAACCACTTCTTGTTAATTTTTTCATATTGTACAATTAATTATGAGAATTAATTTGCGTGTACAAATAATTTTGTTAAGGACTGTACATACTTCTATTTATAAGAAAAATAGAAGGTAATTCAGATAAGTCGAAGTCATTTAAATATTCAAAATCAAGCTGATGAAAGTTTAAATTATAAACGAATAATCTCATGTCTCACATTCTGAGTAGAATTTATATAAGAGGATTAGTGATTTGAAGTTTAAGTAGTTCCAAGGTACAACCAACGTTTAAACTAATATTGAACACAACAGTTTATTTATTATGACGTTCTTTTTTAAAAAAAATTATTATTTTCTCGTTTCAGGTAAGTTTAACTTTACATCTATATATTACCGATCTACAATTGTACAATTGTAAGTATTTAACATTAATATTAGTTTATTACTAATGAATTTTGTAATGTGGCGATTTTTAAAAAAATATCGATTTTATTATACAATACGAGCATACCGTGTGAGCTACGTTATCTAAATAAATCTAAAACTCTAAAGCCTTTTGTGCTACAAATGTATATCGCAGTAAATTTATAGCCCACCCCCTCCGATCAACAAATTTAATTAAAATTATTCGATTTTTTTTTTTTGTTCCAACCACCAACCAACGAACGAACACTCCACCAGAAAAACAATAGACTCATAATTTTGTAGCCTAATACTGTAGCATAAAATATAGAGAGAGAATACAACAACAGTAAAAACAACCCCGCAACAACAAAAATACAGAACTAAAATTAAATAACAATACACAATGACATAGTCAGCAGTTTATATATTTTCACTCTGTACATGATGGTAAATACATATACAATATATGCATACATAAAAGCTTATATATGAAGTCTGATTTTCGTTTCACAAAACCAACAACCTCATCTAATCATGTGCTGAACGTACATATACGTATGTACATGAAGGTACATATATATATGTCCGTAATTCTTTTTTTATCTTACAAATAAATTTTATTCTCTGATTTATCTATTCATGAAGTCACACACAAAATGTATTTCCTTCTCTTTAACAAAAAAAAAAAAAAAGCTTAAAAAGCTCTCAATATATGTACATTCGTACATAGCATATATAGATATACGAGTATGTATATAACCTGAATGATGAAGTGTTCTGAACACATATATACACAACAACAAAAAATTATGTATATAATTCTAAAAGAGCACACCTTTTTCTGATTTAAAAAAAAAAAAAAAAATCGGAAAAATATCAGAAAATGTGTAAAGAAAATTCGTGGGTAGAGTGGAGCGCCTGCTACACATACACACAGTACATAAAAAAAGAGAAAAAAATGATATCGTTACCGCACTGTAGTGGGTAGATTGATAAAAATAAATGTAACTTTTTTTTTTTGTATTTTTAAATTTTGCTGAAATTAATCGAATATATAGAAATCAATATCTCTCTGTACATTATGTATATGCGGGTACATACACATTTATATGTTGAAGAAAAAATTGACCGATTAATTTATATTTTGAACTTCCATAATTGGAAAAAAAAAAATTATGAACATACATATATTTGTGTTGATTAGATTTTGAGTGAAAAAATTATATCAAAACACGCGAGAAATCGATAATCCTCATTTTTTTTTTTTTTTTTTTTTTTTTTTTTGAAGGTAATAAAAAAAAACACAACATACAGCACATGGATTTATAAAAAAATCTTCCTCTTTTTTAAGAAAGTAAATTTATCAGAAAGGTGTACTATAGCGTAGATGTATTATGTAGCAGATAGACACACATGATGGTTATGATTATGTATAAATTGTTTGATCATCTTGAAAAAAAAAAGCGTAAAACGAGAGATTGAAACAGATAAATTTTTTTTTTTATTAAAAAGAAGAATAAATCATTAGGAAGATTTTATGGTATTTAGGGTTTTTGTGATTTCTCATTTTTATTTTTGGCTCGTGATACAAGTGGGTAAGGATTTATAAGTCGTATCCCCTATATTAAGGTGACCAGATATTTCAAATTATAAAGGAATACACATCATGACCTAAATGTGCTTAAGTAATAGTTAATTGATTGGCTTTTATGGCGTTGTAATTACATAGTTTCAGCATTATACTCAAACCGTGTAATTATAGTCGATAAAATCTCTACATTGAGAATGTTATTTGTTTGTTTGGTTGTGTCGAAGTGGCACTTAGCAAGTACAACAAAAATGTTTAAAATTTAAAAATCTAAACCTTTTGTGAGACGTTTTTAGAATTTACTTAAAATGGTATGAAATTTGGATTGTGTTGAGGGTTGTGAAGCGTCAATCAAGCCTCACTTTACTCAAGTTCTCACTGCGACGTTGGCTCAAATCTCTTGTAGAATATGTAGCAGAACAATTTGGTTGTTGGCAAAATATTTTGTTGTTAGTCAACTGAAATATATTGTTAAGTTACTAATTTAAAAAATTTATTAATAATTTACTAGAAATACAGTAAAAACCATTTAAGGAGTACTGTACTCCCGAAAAGAGTATGTCTGGTCACCTTATCTATATATGCACATATCTCTGACCTGAGTGATAATAATTAAAAGGGGTAATTTTCTATCTGGGTTATTATTGTGTTGATGTCAATACGATATATTATTTTTTATTTAGGGTGTGTTTTTATTTTATTGGGGGAATGAGTTGTTATATCCATCTCTAAAGATTTTGATGACAATTTTCATGTTTTGCTGCATATACCAATCTTACCATTATAAATCAATACCATTTCATATTCACAGGCCGAATCAAGCAACACTTCTAGATCTATGAGTAATTTGCAAAACGTAGTATTTTACTAGAAATTATTGAGGATAATAGGTAGGTGTAGGTACTCTTTGCCAGCTAAAAAGGAAAGCCTTTAGAAGCGTGGTAAAAATATTTAAATTCTCGCATGTTTTTAATTCATTTGGCAGTTCATTAAATATTTTTGAACCCAAAATTAAAAAGGAATTCTGAAAATTAATGGTAGTGAATTTTTTAAGATGATTATGATGATTGTCCTTCAGGTTATACTTCGTTGTACCAGCACAAGTTTCATTACTAGTCATTCTCAATATACAAAAAAATCATAACAAAATTCATAACTTTCCAAACAAATAAATGTCTCAACGGAAAAATTTCTAGAGATCGAAATAAGGGACAGGACTCTGTAAGCTTTCGTTTGTTATTCATTACTGTCAGTATGTGTTTCTGGGCAATAACAAGAGGCTGCACTCTAGCGTAATATCTACCTCCCCAACAAATTAAACCATATGACAATTTAGAGTCAAACAGAGCGAAATAGACATTTTTCAAAATAGCAGTAGGACAAAATAACCGTAAACTGTACATTTCACGAATCATCGATAGCTCAAGCAGTTATCAATCGTGAGCCCTAGGTATTTAAACTTTTGTACACATTCAAGCTTAAAACATTATGTTGAACAAATATTACAATAAATAAACAATAATATTATCAACAATGGAAACGTCACTTAAAGTAAAAATCATAAGTTTGGTTTTTGAGCTTAAAATCATTGAATGCGTAATACACCGTTTCCTTAACAGACGCAAATCAAGTTGGATATGTTCAGTGGTTTTAATCCTGTTTTGTTCATTGTATATAAAAAGCAGATCATTAGCAAAAGCAACCAAATCGGTATTGAACTCAGTATAAATAAATTAATTAAATAAATTAAAAATAGCAGAGGTCCTAATACAAACCCTTGTGGAATTCCTTCATTAATAAATCTGGAGTTTAAATAAATTAAAAGTAGCAGAGGTCCTAATACAGACCCTTGTGGAATTCCTTGATTAATAAATCTGCTTTGACACTTACACTTAATGTAATTAACTAGGTTAGATTTTAGCTCAAGAACAGTGTCAACAAAGAAGTTATTAAATAACTCAGCTATGTCACAGTCATTGGTAAACACATGCTGATCGTCAATAACAGATTTCTTCAATTACAGTATATTTCCTATCTTTTCCCAGTAATTTATCAAGCAATTTCCAGTTTTTTTTGTATCACTCTTAGCATTTTCAAATTTCTTTTTATTAAATTCCATTTTAGCTATTTTCATTTCTTTCTGAATAGTTTTGCATAGTAAGCTAACCGGTTTTTTAAGATCTAGATAACTCGGGTGTTTAATAGTTTTTTTTAATAATCTATTTTTAAATCGAATTTTGTAACATAACACAAGAGAAATCCACGGTTTGATTAAGCTTTCTTTGATTTTTCGATTATCAAAAAAAGTATTTTTATCAATGTAATATTTTAGTAAAACAATTATAAGCATCAGAAGCATTAGATTGCGAATAAACTTAGAACCATTTTTCGTTATCCAAGTCAAAGAATAATTTTGAGAAATTCACCTTACTAAACTTTGGATTTTTTACAGGAGCAACGTTTGGGTGACTAGAATTAGGCGAAATTGAAATATAATATGGAGTAATATGGAGATCATGAACATCAGACTCATAAACAAAATTAAATCTAGCGCCAAGTCTTAGGAAAACATGATCTAAACAAGTAGAAAAACTATTTGTTATCCGAGTGGCCTATATGTATAGCACATGGAGCGATAAATATGTAGCAACTCTTATATATGAGTGAAACAAGTTAAAATAAACTATTAAATATTTAACATAAGAAAATATACAAATTTCAAATTGATTTTCCATTCTGGCCAACTGTTTATTTGGTATGCTCTGTGTAAAAATTTTAAATTTCTGTAAGAATTTCTAAAGGCCTTGGTTTTTTTAATTGTAATTTTTGTTTTGCAGAAGCCTTTAGAATTTTTTATCACATTTTACCATAAGCAAAAAAATGATTAAATTGTAGCATTTCCACCTCATTTGAAGTAAAGTGGCGTGCATCCTCCTCACGATACAACGTACTAAAGCTTTTTATTATCATAAATATCCGTTCAAATCGAGAGGAGTGCGAACATTCAAAGAGGATAGACGTGTTTTTTTCTGTCCTCTTCAAAAATTTAATTTACTTTTATTTTTATTTTTGTTTTATTTATGTAGTGTTATGTATATATTCTATATACATACGTATAGTATATACATTTTATTAATTATTAATTAATAAAATTAATTAATTGACATTAATTCAGTTTTTAGTGAAAAAATAATTGAAGTGGTAGTGAAATAATTTAAAGTGTAATTTTGGAAAATGCAATCCACCGGGATGCATTTGTCAGGCAATATTTTATATTTATAGATAAAGAAATCAAAATTATTGATTTCTTGATCTAGTGCATGATTTAACTTTTATGTGATTGTACAATACATGGATTTTAATTACTAAAATCTAATAATTGGATCGTAAATTGACATACGTCGTAGTTAATTTCTGTTTTTTTATATTTTATCGTTAAAACCTTAAATGGTCATGCGAGTACTTCGTGGTCCTATTTGTAAAATTTTCGAGATATCGAATTTTAGATTTCCGGCTAAAATTTGTTGAATTTTCATGAATACTTAATTTTTGTTTAAAGTTTTAAGATTACAGCGTGTTTAACAAAAAAAGACAAATTGAACTTCTTTTCTATTAGTAAGGAAAAACAATTTTCCGCCAAAAAGCCAAAAAAGGATATAGGACCGCCTGTACCATTTACACGCTGTTTTTTGGATGTCTCATGACAAACAAAAAAATTTAAAACTTAAAGCAAAATAAATTGCCAAAGTTATTTTGATGAAATAACATGACCAAATAAATAAAAAGTCGTTAATAAGTCATTTTTGGAACAACAGATTTATTGACCTAACTGGCAGAAATAATCTAAAATATTTTGGATTCAAATTTTTTATTATATTTGGCGTTATGTGAAAAATAAATATTTTCAAATCAAATTCGATTGGTCCCGTTGGATAATTTATTTTAGAAGTTTGCATTATTTGATTTTATAAACAAACTTGAACAATATTTTTAATTTCAGGCAGAAGTTATAGGAAGCTTTATATTTCAACTTCCCTTCAGCATTTTCCCTTTTCGCGAAAGTTTGTTTCCTTAATTATTTCATTAAACTTCAATGATAATTAGTCACTAAATTTGTTAATTTAGTATTTTCTCTCGGTAAAGCCAAAAATCGATTATTTTATTAGTGATAAAATTTACATTTGCTGAAGAACATACATATATGGCGTTACGATGAAGTCAAAAAACACACCTGAGTTTAGTTATGAAAATTTAGCTTACAGAAAAGATATTAATTTGTTTAATAATTTTTTTTGGTTCTTATTTCGTTACGAAACTCAAGATTTACTAAAATTTTATTAATATTTTACGGAATTTGGATAAATTTTCGTATATTTGAATATTTCACAGGGGTTTAAGGATTGCTACTTTAAATTAAATATAAGGGTCGATATAAAGGGTTTACATTATCGGTTTTCATTCTTAATATGTATGATTAATTTTTATAATTTTCGCTGTTCGGGCAATAGATTAGAAAATTCACCGTCTTTTGGGGTCATGGTATATCGACGATATAAAAGAGCAAGGTTGAATTTTTGAAAACCGAGAACATTTCATTAGTTTGTCGAAATCTTCCAAAACATGTGAAATCCTATATTCAGCGCTCTCTGTGTCAACTCCAAACTACTAAAACTATACAAATCACAAATATTGTCACCTTTTAATTTTGTTTTCTAATTGCAAGAAAATTAAACACTTACACTAATGTTCATTGAATTTCCATTGTACTAGTAATCTGTAAAATAAATAAAATGCTGGACTTCTTTTATTTATATTGAAATTATCCATTAAGTCTAAGAGATTCATCGTATGGTTTTAGGGCTATTTTTTGAAAATGTTCAGATTAGGCCAGTATTTGGTACAAGTAAAAAATATTTAGTAAGTGACTCTAGATCTTAAATAATAATTGTTAGAATAGATAAAGCGCAATTCTACGAGACTCTAACCATGCTGATTAGGGTTAGGATTGAAAGTTTATAAAAATTAGTTACGAACAATTCATTTAGATCGTATTATCACTCACGACCGATTGCAATTTTTAATATACTAGTATTCTTATTCTAACTAACTTACTAAACTCACAGTTATGACGACAGCTCAGCATATTGATTTTGTTGAACAACAAATTTCCTTTTTCATCAAGTTGAATGGTAGAACGAAATATCTGTAGAAAAATATTCATGGTTCGGTTTCACCTTGTTTTATTGTATGTTATAAGAAAATTAGTTGTTTTTGTTAAAAAAATTGTTTGCATGTACTCGTAGTTGTTCATTAAACTGCAGTCTAGTGAACCAGAAATATCTATAATTTCAAGACGAACTATTTTTTTGTTGATAAATATTAGTCCCACTAAAAAATTTGACAGCTCAAACCGACGATCAAATAAACGTTTTCTTATCGCAAATTAAGTGATTTATCAAACACATGGGATCAATAATAAGGTTAAATTTATAATAAATACACTTCACACTAAAAAAGTTGTGAAAATCTTTCATTTTTCAAGATTTGCACATTTTCAAAATATTTGGAAAATTTACTGTAATTCGACTAATATCTCAATTAGTCGTACTGATTAGTACTGATCAGTGACATATTTTCCGCATAAATGCAATTATAACATAAAGATTCAATTGTTTTTGACGCACCTTTATTATTCCAGTAAAAATTTCCCAATCCCAAATCATCTAGTTATTTTTATAGGATAATTTGAGCGCGCAAATTAGTCTGTAAAACTGATATATAAAATAACGGATTTTGGAACAAATATACAACGTGCAATATTTAACTCAAATTATTAATTAAAATAATAAATTTACAATAATTTAACAATTTTAATTCTGTAGTTTTTTTTTTGTCTGTGTCCGAAACCCGTGATAAATACGCCGTATTTGTTGTATTCATTTTAAATAGGTACATAGGTTCAGTAATTTCCGAGAATGAGAAATTTTTCGGCAGAAAATGAAGTAAATTTCATATCTTTTTTTATATGAATTATTGTTAGGTAGTGACTTAAGTTATACAAATACATACTAATTAGGGCTGTTTAGTTTATATAAATGGCAAGCGTTAATAAAATGTTAAATAAATTATAGAATCAAGATTCATACTATGAAATTGTCAGAACTTGGTCGAAAATACCGTCCAAACGTGTTGGGTTATTTTTAAATATTGCACTGTCGGAGTACTATTCCCCTTGCACTGATACTTATTTGGAAATTGATTGAATTGGAAGTAGCGTTGAATAAATGTAAAGCGAATAGAAAAATATAGCGATATACACATTCGCAAAAATTGGAAACTGTCCTAGTCGTTTCATGATCAATACATATTACATAAACAAGAAATCGAACTATTCGGTTTCATTACAAAGAGATTGTGTATGATAGCAATTTCCGTTTTCTGGATATGTTCACGACACTCTCACACTACACATATAATATAATGACGAATTTAAACCATTTTCATAACAGCGAATGAGGAAAATCTGCTTCTTCGAAATAAAACGCTAATGCGACTGTAACAACCGCACAACGAATTTATTCTGAAACTGTCAAAAGTTATCATAGAAATTGACTGTGGCAATTTGGGTGTGTGGGTTTTTTTTTAAATAAATGTCAAATATTAGCACTAAAAAACGTTTGACATAAGTTTCGGACACGCTTTTGTCTAATCGCTTTTGAAATAAAAGTCAAATATTTCTCAAAAATTTGTGAAATTTTCGTGGTAAAACCAATTTAACAAGATGGCAAAAATGAATAAACCTTAAACTGCTTAATAAATTTATGTTTCTTTGGTTTTATTATCAAAATATGTCAGATATATCTTATTTTAAGTATGCTTATACTTATTTACACAAACTTTATATCTGCAGATATTTAGTTTTATTAAAAAGGGCTGGCTTTTCATATTTTACATATGTAATTAGAGATAACCAGTTTTAAAAAAATTAAAAATTAAATTTTTGTAACAATCAAAAATAAAATTTTCAGTACTTTTGCAAAAGTGAGTAAAAGGGAATCTTATCATTTTGAATTTGTAGTGTTATTGCAATGATAAACATAACATTGTAAAAAACAACTGTAGTATTATTTTAAAAAAGAAATAATAAAATAGAGGTTATGTATAAGTGACAATTTAATTTTATTTTGAGAAAAATAACAGCAAAATTATTAATTTTTAAGCTGTATTATCAGCTTTTCTTGTTTTTGAAGTAGTACTTTGACTGCATTGTCTTAAAGACAAAGAAATTAATAATATCAACAGCTTTGTCGAAATAATTCCAACATACAAATAATAATTTTGAAAAAGTAACAACACTTTACTTTTTCTCAAAATAGAAATAAAATAGAGAGTTTTAAGTGGTCAACACTAGAAAATTTTAAATAGCATGATCTCCAGAATCCGAATCATCGGCAAAATATAAGTAAGGCCCCTCATATTTCATTTTGTTTTAATGTCACAATAAAAGCCGTGAAACGTAACAGGAATAAACTCTAGTAAGAATATTAAATTGGCCACGATACTATTTCGTGAATTAGTCTATTTATGAACTGGTATTTAAAAATACAAGATGCACGGTATGTCGTATTATTGAATTTTTAAAATGAAAGTTTATCATTTATTCTTATAAAAAACAACGGAAACCCCCGAATCAGGTGTCGGCAAACATTGCTGCAAATTCACACATGACACATAACACTTTTTTCCGCAACTTCTTTGTCAATTCTCTTCGTTTTATAGGAAATCTCAGCCTTTTCTTGGTGCTTCCCTCCTTCGGTAATTAAACAGCGTTGTTCGTGGCATTTTCATGGCAAATCGGTCACTGTTAAATATACAAATTTAAAAATTTTCCTATATTTTGTGTTAGATACTTTTGATATTAGAAATTTCTAATTTACCTGATTCAGTTTGCCTCTAGAATCAACTATTTCCAACGCAGTGGTATTTTTCTTAATGAAGGATGTAATAAATCAACAATTTTAATCATTTTGTTAACATTTTTAAATTTTTCTATTTAATAAAAAAAATTTATTTATTTGGTGTTAAACTTAATTTTTGTTTATTTTTCAAATCTCCAACATTTCGGTGGTATTTTCCACCATTATCAAGAAGAAATAATACAAATTCTTTCCAAAAATTTGGGAACTATTTTACAAAAATTGAAACGTAGCTTGATTTAATGTATAGCTTGATTAAAAATTTAAAGTGAAGGACTTTTTAATAATTATATAAAATAAAATGAAACTAAAAACAAAATCTTATAAATGACGTTCGTTAAATAATATGTGGTAATAATATATAATTTAACAAAAATTTGGAAACTTCCTGGACGTTTATTAAATTTTGAGAGTTATGTTGAATTTGTTTTATGTGTGTACTTTCTAAAATTAGCCTTTTTATAAGATTTGGTTCCTTATCCTCAATATCGTCCGACAATAAATGTCTACTTTCCCGTAATAATTTAAAAGCAGTAAACTCGCTTTTTAAATTTTAACTAAATTTGATTGTAACACTTTTGGAATTTGCTCTTTTAATTTTGAAAACAAATAATTATCTAAACTTCGAAATACTCTGCCTACCAACTTGTATATTGTAATTTTTTAACACAAATTTAATTTTTTCGAGAAGAATTTTTACGTATTGCATGGTTAAAAAAATTTTAGAAGTATTTTCAACAATTAAATTTTGAGATTCCCGAGAATTTTCTAAACTATTGTTATTTTGTCTAAAACCTGTAACCATGAATTTTTACGATACCAATCTGTTTTTAAGGTTCCATTTTCACCTCGCATTACTTTGACATCCAAAAAGGCAAAACGACCTTGAGTTTCAATTTGACATTTAAAATTTAATCGCGGAGTAAAACTATTCAAAATATTTAGAAAAGTATCCACTTTTGAACTTGGAATAGCCGCAATAATATGATCCACATACCTATAACGCCTATCGTTTACAAATATCAAGGTTTTCAAGTTCGTCGTTTATTATCAAATAGTTGCAAGTAAGATTCCATTTCTTTTTGAGTGATTTCAAGTCTGTAATTCTATACTTTTCTGGTCGATATTAATTCTTGTTTATACATATACCAAACGTTTTGTGTAAGTTCCCAAGTCGCAATATCCCTTGAAAAGCTTTTTTCGAAAGTCTAAACTTATTTTCGTTTCTTCATAATTTTCACTATATATTTGAAACTTTACCTAATCCAAAATACCGTTTCATTGGTCTTATTTTTGGGTTTGTTCTCCTTAGAGCCTCAAATTCTCATATTCGTGTTTTGTTTTCAGACTCGGAATCTTCATTGTGGTCAGATTGTACTAAAAAAAATGTAGCCGTCATGGGACGCCCGGCAGATGTGAAACATCGAAATTGATGGTTATTAAAAGAATTTATAAATGAAGAAAACCAATAAATAAATATGAAGTAAAATAAATTAAAACATAAAGTTTCGTAATAATATAGACTTTTTGCAATAAAGTTAGTAGCTGTTGAAGGTGTTTTAGACGGGTTGTCAAAAGGATTGAATCGTTTGTGTCAAAATTAATATTAAAATCTCCTGCTAAAATCATCGGAGGTTCGTCTAAATTATCTCCTAAAATCCTTGAACCTTCGCGACTATATATATGATTAACCAACGGTGTAAAAATTTTATGATTTCTGTGACTTTTTGATTTGGTTAAATATACACAACAACCATAAGGAATTCCTTCCCATCATCCTTTTTAATTTGAGAAGCACATATTTGCTCGGGTAACACTAAATTCACCTGCATTTCGTATTGTAAAAGTTTTATTTTCAGCGTAGTATTCGGGCTATATTTTTGTTTTGATATACATATCGCAACTCCCGCAGCTCTAACATTTTCCCGTTTAAATTTTACTGTGCAATCGAAATTAGGTACTTGAACGTCTTCTTCAATAGAAAGCCACTTTTCTGATAATAACAAAAAGTTACTTAAAACATGTATTTTGAGACTTTCACAGTTTAAAGTTCATATTCTCAATCCCTCTCTCGATGTAATGAAATTAGTGATTATTTCTTGCAAACTTTTAAGCCTATTCAAGGATAGTCTTTTAAATTCTTCTTACAAAGACAAGTTTGATTGATCAATTCTTCTTCAATGGTAAAATCCTAAATCACCATTACGGTTACAAATGAATAAACCTTCAATACTATAGTAACTCGCGATAAAACGACATCTAATAAGCAGTTTTAATATCAAACAAATTTATCTTGATCTTGTTGCAAAATAGATAAATTGTATTCATTGACCGATGTGTTTTCATGAAATAATTGAACCCCATTTAGGCAGCGCTGTGTGACTTCTTCCTTCGTAAAAACAAGACAAACAAAAGTGAATTCGTCATCATCCGGAATGAATCCACTACCAATTTTTGTAAGGATAGAAGCAAAAATTACATTAGTTTGTCGCATAACTTGTGTTAGTTCGTAGAATTTTAATCCTCGCTAGCAGAGATCCAACCATTCGTTGTTTTGGCTGCTTGTAAATTGGAGTAGCTCGAACTGGAGGTAATTGTCGCAAGTCTCCAATAAGAATGATGCCTAGTACTCCAAAGTTACTATCAAAATATACAGTAGTTTATATAATGATATTTTTAACGCTATATGAACTAGATTGTGTTCATAAACTCTACATTGCAACAATATTGTAACCACAAAGCTAAAGTGCTAAATTGTGCCTTTCTGGCTGTCATTGTTGCAATATCATTACATTGTAAAATTTATGAACACACTCCTGTAGCTCCGTCAATGGCTACTGCAGATTTGCCAGTGGCAGCACACGTAATGTATGCATTTTAGAAGCGACCATAGCTGGCGCAGTAAAAAAATATTTGTAAAGGCGATTTCTCTGGAGATAAAATGTGATGGATGACGTATAAAAATTCTTTTTTTTTGTTTTTCATTAACATTTCGTATGAGGTCACAAAATTCATCAAGATTCATTATATTTTCTCTAACATTAGACTCAATAATAAGTCACCATTTCCCATCTGTACTCGTTGTAGTCCTGAGTCATATAATAGTTTATACAATGAACGACAGTTTTCGTTCTTCATAAATTCCACGATTGTTTTTAGTATATTTAGAAACAAATTGTGCTCAAGTAACATTTTCTAAATCGTCCGGCCATTTTTGATATTTTTCACGCCAATCCTCCTTCCAAATGTCAGTAGAGTCATAATGAAGTTCACGTATTTGGTGTTTGAATGAACATCTGAATGTTCATTGATAACTTCTATAATGTTACGTTGTAAATTGTTAATTCCTCTGTTCGTCTTATTTACATACTTGACAACATATACAACCCAGGAATATTCTTCAGTGATTACCACTGGAAATCTACGTTTGACTTTAATACGTTAAAAACAAATGGATTAAATGTATTGTGCAATTTTTCTAAAAGATGTCGTTTTTGTATTCTTCATCTGATCGAATATTATTACTTTCATAGTAATATTCAAAACTGCTGTATTCGTTGCTTTCTAAATTTGGCGTCATGCCGTTTCCCGTCACGCTATACTAGTCGGTCTTACCCCCAAATCACGCCACTATTTCACATCAAAAATAATAATAAGGCATACGCAAATGTGGAAGCTAATTAAAGTGGTAAATAGACTTTAGAGATATTCATTTCGCATTTTTCAGTTTCCATCTGATACTCAAAACTTTGTCCGTCATCGTTTAAAACTCGCCTCTTTGAATCTCATAGTACCAAACTCAAGCATCATGGGATCCTTCTGCAATTCGATTTCGTAGGGTTTAGATGGTTCTTTATCAATTCATTACTAGAAAAATAATTCATTACTAGATTGCACTAAAAAACTATCGGAAACATAATTTGGTATAATACACAAAACATATAAAATAAAATCGACATACAACTTTCAGAGTTTATAGTGGCATTTTCTTCTCCAGTTATGATTCCGATAATGCCGATTGGGTCTACTTCGTTGATCTTGGCGATGGCTAACGTTACTTTTACTATAGTGAGGTTTTAATTTTGTTAGCGTTAATATCAGTAAATTGTTTTATTTATTTAAATAAAAGCCGAGTTTTAACGCATTAAAATTGATTAAAAAATTTAGTTTATTGAAACATTTTATTTAAAAACAAAAATGTGATATTTCAGCAGTTATCTACTTTTACCAAAAAATGTTCCTGGGAAATGAAGGAAAATAACAGAAAATCCAAAATCCATTTCTCGAAATCACAGAAATAAAAACTGCTCATTTCTAAATTATTTTAAATCTATTATTTTAATTAATAATTTGAGTGATTTATAATTAATTTAAATCAAAAATATAAAGTCGTCTACATTTAAATTATGTGACAATGTTTTTATAACTCATTGGTACAGAAATATACTTGTAACGTTAATGTGACAAACTATTATATTGAAAACACCTAATTTCCTAAATATTCCTTATTGAGTAGATTTTATTTGAAATTTTAAACCTGACAAAGTATCCTAAAGTATGCAATCAAATTAAACCGCAATTTTAACGTGTATATATTTTATTTACAAAAGCAATGAGTAAATACCACATCTGTCACAAAACAAGCGTAATAATTTGTGAATTTATTTTGTTCACTAAGAGCTTTATTTGTCTTCTAAATGTTTTCTCTAATTTGATATAAAGCTCGTAAAACAAGAACTCTTTGAAATCTAATCTTTGATTTCAAAACAAAATAGATAATTTATTTACGTTTATCGAATTTTATTATATAGAAGAGCTAACGCGGATTTCTTTGAAATCAATTTATTTATTACACAACATTCCATCTATTTTCCTATTACTTATTGTGTAGATCCACTTAGCTAACGCACTTACAAATTTCACCAAATTATTAAGATATAAAATCCCAGTTGGTTAAATTCACATAATTTTCTATGCAAACAGACAATACTTTATACTTATGTATGTACGTATGGATATAGTATAGTGTATATTTATTTCAACTTTAACTTTCTACCACCACCTCTACCACATCAAACTCCGGCATGGAACCCCGCACAAGGCGCGCAGAATGAAAAGGAAAACCAATTATTAACGTATATAATATTTTTATTGTATGTCTCATACCCAAATTTAGCATCCATTCTATACTCTTGTATGCTGCACCACCACCAGCACAACAACAAAAATCCAACATCTTCAACATCGTAGTAGAGAGCAAAAAAAAAAAAATCATTTCTCTTTGCAATAGAATTTTTTATTTTTTTTATTTTTCCAAAGAATTTTCTTTAAGTGGTTGGGAATTTTTATTGTTATTTGCGTACAAGAACCAACCACACAAAAAATTATTTTTATTTTATATGACAAGCGAGATACAAGGTTCACCAAAAAAAAAAAAAAAAAAAAAAAACCAAAGGTAATGAAAATATGAGTAGAAATTGTGCTAATGAACAATTTATGTAATGTATTTATATATCCGTTAAGAAAATGTATGTATAAATAAATTATTACAATTATTTAGAAATGGGAAAATGGATTAAACATGTCCAAGTGTATATTTTTTTGTGATTTTTAAATCGAATAAAACTATAGTGAAAATCGATATCGACGAATGGAAAAACCTTAAAAAATTCAACACGTTACCCTACCTCTACATACAGTAAAAATACAAATGGCACATATGTAAGTAAGGAAAACCCCACAAATAACACATTTATACAGACACATACACAGCATTTTCCATGTAAATTTTTACATGCAATCCTACGCTATCTTCTGTGCTATTTTTAGTATCGTTCGAATCGTATTATAGTTTTTCAATTTTATGGTTTTAATTTATGTATATTCCCTTCCTATAGCTATTTTTATATATGGAGCATATATATACATGATTCACGAATTTTCCGCATTTAATGCTAAATATATTGTCAATTAAAAGATTACGCGCGAATTGATTATGTTTGTCTATTATTAAAAAGAGTTTGTATATTATGTACAATATTAAAAGCATAACTATGCATGTATGTATTCTACAATATGTATATAGTACACCTTTTTGATGGAAACGCAGACGAAAGTTGAAATAAGGGTGACATTTAAGTGTTGATTAAAGGAAGACTGAAACTCGTATAGCCCAAAACCCCTACATAAACTGTCGATTATAATCGTAATATGCGTATATTTATTTATCTACCCGTATGAAATGTTTATACATACAAATTTACACAAAATACATATTTTTATGTATTTTTCGTTTTTATTGTGCGTATATGTGTGTATTTTATATAAGTACTTACCTTTATGTAAAATAATCGACATAACTTTGGTTGTTGCTTTATAAAGACTACTTATAAGTATGAATGTATATAAAAATTCTTAAGATATCGCTTAAATATGCAGTAAAGGTTGATTTTTATATCTTTTATCTAAACAGCAAACGTCGGTTTATATAAATTATTTGGTTCAGTAATAAAATTACAGAAATTGTGTGAAATATTTTTAATGAATTTTTGCCGTGAACAAAAATTTGTATGGGTGAGTAAGTATACATAATACATAAGTACGATTTTTACAGGCTAATTAATGGTTTATTGTTTATAGTTGGCACAGCAATTAGCGAAATGATATATTGCTATAGGTTGGTTCTTGGTTAGCGATGTTAGCCTTTTAATAATACCGACATTATCATTTTTTAAGCAGCACTCAAAATGTGCCTCAGAATAAATTACAACTGATGAGTCATCAACTTAGTATTTTATCAACAACATAATTTTTTTATGGTTATTTGATATTTCTTTTGTATTGTTGTATAAATAAGGTTAATGTTTACTTTAGAACCATAGTAGGTACATGACAACGACCGAATCACCAAGGAACCCAATTTTGGAAATCATCACCATTATAAAATTTGAACAAACTGAATATTCTCGAATGATTTCGATTAACCTAGAAAATATTGAATTATCTCTAATATCTGTAAGTTACCATGCAAAATCTGAATAAATTCCAAAATCTCGAATAATCGCTAAAATGTCAAGAAATTTAGGAAATTTTGAATAAACTTGATTGGTTTCAAGAAATATGCGCAAGGAAGATAGTCATGAAATTCTTGAACTATTTGTGAAAATCAGTAAAATCAATCAATTTATACCTATAACAATATCGGAACCGTGGCATACTTTCAAGATCCTCGAATAATCGAATACACTTGACAATTTCAAACATTCTCAAATAATATCAAGAAATTCGAATAATCTGACTATTTCGAAGATGCTTCGGTAATACCAGTCAAAAAACGAAAAAGTTTCATTCATAAAATTTCCCATACACACATTTTATGTCTAAAACTCTTTTTGAACTAAAAAAGGTTCTCTCAGAAAATAGTGTAACTAAACGAGACCGAACTAAAATCTAATGAAACTGTGAAATTCGGTTAACTTTAATATTTCTAAAGCGTTAAGTTTCAATAAAGTTTTTAATTGCGTTTTTTACGTATCATATCGTATTCAAATAAATTCAAATCTTCAAATAGTTTAAAAGTGTAGACCTAGTCTATAGACTAATAGATAAAACTACATGCAAAAAAATTTCCTTTTTTTATTAATAACAAATTATTTTGTAGACAGTACCTTAACGGTCTTTTACGACCAAGTTTAAATGTGGAAAAAAAACGAAACAAAAAAAAAATAATTTTCTCTCCCCCTTCGGGGTGACGATTTTCACCAACAAAAATGAAATTGTAAAGGTCACCTCATTTTAGAAGCCTTACCTGCTCCATAGCTCTTTCTTTTCCGAGCAATGTAAAAAACATTTTTTTGCTTCTTCTATTTATTAAATATCTAAAGCTTCTTTCCAATATTTATAGTTAAATTATAGTTGATATCGATAAATGTCAGCTCTAGAAAATTCAAGACTTGTGATTTAGAATGGCCGATGTTTATTTAATTTATTTAATTCCATTTAAAAATTTACAAAACTTTTGGCACACTCCATTTTGAGTTTTAGCTCATTCTCAACAGAGCACATCAAAATACGCGAATAACTTATAATAAATCATACACACCTGATTTTTGTTGATTATTTTTTGGTCCTCCTCGAATATTTGATTCCCCTGGTGCCCGACATATCTGGCGGGCATTCCCCAATCTGCATTCTGCCAGGTTGTAATCAGTAGCTCTCATTGAATGGAGCTGGGACTGCTGCTGTTGTTTCTTACTGATACCCCCAATGCAAACAAATGACACCAGGTTATATAAATATTTCCAAGCCGCTACTATTGTTTGTTCTAGTTTTGGTTCACCCTGGGAATTTAATTTCCTCAAATTTGAAAATTAAAAATTTAAAAAAAAAAAAATTATCGCACCTATTAACGTAAAAATGCTCATATTGAGTACTTTTCAAATGTTTAGCAACATGAATTTATAATGGGCTACTTCGGGTCACTTAATCACAAGATGGTGTTTTATTTTGAGAATCGTAAGATAGCCGATGATAGTGTATAAATTCGCTAAATATTAGCGGCTGATAACTATCCGGCTCTATTATCCGGAATAATCTAATGTTTAATTTATTTTTGGGGCGTTTTTGCATTAATTTGTGGTACACACACAGGAACATTTATTAAATGCGAATAATTTTATTATGTTTTGCTTTATTCCTAATACCTCCTACGTAACAGGAATTAATTTAAAAATTTAAAAAAAATATGTTTATTAAACCTTCTAAATTCAAGATTAGTTTGAGATTTTTATTTTATTTCAAGTTAGCTATTAAAAATAACAACAGCTCTTCAATTTAAAGTACATGCTGTTCTGTTCTGTTAGCCAGGTTCAATTATAATATTCTTAGTTCTTTCTAGTTCTATTCCTGAATATACCCACACCTTTTCTCTACGTTTCTAAATTTCCAAATTTGTTAAATTCCGAGTAAACAATTTAAAATCTACAATCGTTAAATGGGTCATAACTTTACGTTGAATTAAGCTAAGTCTATGGACTTTGCTTTGAATTACCACGTCACCATTTGAAACCAAATCCAGTTCGCGCAATAACTTATATTCGTTCCCATGCGCTACGAAATGTTGACCAAACATTAGGTAGTGTGGTGAGAATTTGGTCGAGCTATGTGTTACATTTCGTATTGCCGATGCGATTTCATGTAAATGCTGGTCCCATTTCTTGTGATCATCCTTAATGTATGAACGTATTGCAGTGAGTATAGTACAATTAACTCTTTCTGAGGCATTGCATTGAAGAGAGTATTTTGGTTCAAACATGTGATTTACTCCAAATTTGTTAAGAAGGGTTTGTAAACACTTGGCGTTCAATTGACTAGCATTGTCAGACGTAAGCGTTTCTGGTACCGAGAATATCGAAAAAATGTCCTTCTCTAGAAAGGTACAAACAGCGGTAGCTAATGCTTGTCGTATTGGCTTACAGAAAATAAATTTGGAATAACTATCCAAAACAAGCAATAAGTAGCAATTGCCATTAGCAGATCGTGGATAAGGACCCAAAAAATCAATGTAGAGATGCTGCATCGGTCTAACCGCTACGATCTGTTGACCCATTGGTGGTTGGATTGAGTAGTTGGGAGCTTTATTTTGCTTGCAAATTTCGCAATTCGCAACATAATCTTTTACATCTTGAGCCATTTTAGGCCAAAAGTAGCATCTTTGTAGCCGGTCGAGAGTTTTGGCAATTCCAAGATGACTCGATAAAGGTGGATCATGTGCTCTACTAACAATATCGCCAACTAACCCATTTGGAATGTACAATTTCCAAAATCAAATATCAGTATAGCTTTCACCATGATTGTTAGAAGGATTAATGTACATTTTTTGTTTCTCAACTCCCAGATTAGCATGTACAATTTGATTTGCCTGAACTTTGTCGATGAGCTGGACGTATTGATCAGAGCTAAAATGTGGGGATTCAAGATCTACGTGAAGTACTTCTGCATCCTTTTCTGCTTCAAGCTCATCCATAAACACACGTGACAGTGCATCGGGTACTACGTTTTGGACACATTTTTGATGTTGTATAGTGAAGACAAATCCTTGTAACTTTAGTGCCCATCGTGCCAATCTACAAGAAAGATCAGTAATGATGGTGAATGCGGATGCCCCTCAACGTAAGCTCTGATTTTTTTGTATGCTAAGAACAGCAGCTAAGCATTCCACCTCTGTGACAGAGTAATTTCTTTGAGCACTGTTTAGCTTTTGTGACATGTAGGAAATAGAATGCTCGCCACCATCATCGCCGATCTGAAACAGCACGCTGCCAACGCCTGTACTACTGGCGTCGCACTGAATATAGAATTGCTGCTTGAAATTTGGATGAGTCATAACAGGTGCCGTAGATAATGCATGTTTAAGCTTTTCAAACGAACTCTGACATTTTTGGTCCCAGACAAATTTTCGTGTCTTCTGTAATAAATCAGATATTGGGGCTGCAAGATTAGCGTAGGAGGGAATACATCTTCGGTACCACCCTGACATACCCAAGAAACGGCGTATTTTTTTAACAGTGTTTGGCACCGGAAACGAAAGAACAGCCTCGAGCTTCTCCGGGTCTACTTTAAGGCAACCATCTCCCACTATGTACCCCAAATAGCGAATTTCTCTGAGTAAACATTTGCTTTTAGCTACGTTTACAGTTAGTCCAGCCGCTTTTAAAAGAGACGCTACCTGACGTAATAGGGCAATATGTTGATGAAATGTCTCAGATGTGATAAGTAGATCATCCAAATACAAACAAACACTTGTTCGTGGAGCTGATGTGGAATTACCCGGTGCATCAACCTGCACATAGTTTGAGGAGAGTTGCATAGTCCTAATGGGAGCACCGTAAACTGATACAAAGGACGACCGGGGACGGTAGAAGCATTTTTATCACGAGACTCTTGAGCCAACGGGATCTGCCAAAATTCATCCTTCAAATCGATGCTCGAAATGAATTTGATTTTATCCAACCGACTCAAGAGTCCGTCTATTATAGGCAATGGATACGCGTCCCTTATCGTCACTTCATTCAGCTTACGCGCGTCTAAACACATTCGAACTGCACCATTCTTCTTTTTGGTTAATGTCACCGGAGAACTCTAAGAACTAGTTGACTCCTCTATCACGCCGGTGATACGGCATAGTGACGCTGTTTAATAGGTTAACGTCGCCTACATCGATATAGTGTTCTAAAATGCTGGTGCGTCCGATCCCTGTACGGTTCCAAGTGTCTTCTAATGATAAGCAGCGTCTCACAAGTGCTGCCATTGATGTTATTTCCTGGTCTGCCAGTATTACTTGAAAACCCGCCCGCATATTACGACGAATGACATGTAACAGTTCCGATTCCGGTACTGGGTTACGAAATTGAAGTGATAAGGTAATGATATCGTTATAAAAAGCTTTCATTTGGTTTCTGATTCGCCGGTCTTGGAACCTTTCTATTACATCTATTTTAAGTCGATTCCAATCAATATTGAGGTTACGCTCGATGTGACACCAATACCAATTGGATGCAGCACCAGTTAATAAAACTCCTAACTGATGCACCAAATTTTCTTTTGATAATCCAAATGTTTCTGCTTGGTGTTCGACTCGGAATATAAATCGTTCAATGGCCAAATTATCGGAATCTCCATCGAAGCACAATTTCCAGCTACTAATCACCTTGGATGATTTTGTTTTTAATTTGGTGTTAGGCATGTTGTTATTCGAGGGTGAAGATTCAGGATTCTTCGATATATTAGTTAAACATAGCATTTCAGATATACCTGCTTCCGGTTCTCTATGGTGTAGCGGTGATGATGTAGAAGGAGGAATATTTTGAATAGAAACTGGTTTCGTAGTTGAAGTTTTTTCGAGTCCATCATCTGAAGTTGATAAATCTCCAGGCTCTTGCTGTTGTGAATCTCTAATGCGTTTGAGGGTATCGTCAAGATTTGTGTCTCCCTGTATAAGGGTTTCACCGCCGTTAATAATAAATTGGTAGTCTTAAGATGGTCACGACACTCCTGTTTATACGTTCTAGTGCTAAAAAGTAATCTTTCTAGTCTAGCATTTACGTGAACGAGCCTAGTTTCAACAGTGTGTATTTCTGTTTCACTAGGTGTATTATCAGCACCGATTTCGGTAAGCCATTCGCGATGTTCCTTGATTTTAAGCGCACATTTTTTTAATTTTCTTTGAGGTGCAGAGCGCGCACCGTGGATTTGTCTTCGTTTACTAGGGCTTCTTGTAAGGAGGTTAGATTGTCCATTGGGGTTCCTTTCATACCCCTGGCAAGACATTCTACCTCGAATTCATCGGGAGCCAGAAATGCAACATCCATTTGTAATATTAAAGTTTAAATGGGATAAATTCAAGTCAATAAGTTATGACATCAAAGAAAATAAGAAAATTCTTAGATACTGTAAGCTAAATTGTTATAATATAAAAAAAAATGATTGCAACAAGGTTAAGTAATAAATAAATATGTAAATGACCAGGAAGTGAGGGAATTGAACGGTTGCAGCGAATATATGTGTTATTGTAAAGTAAAAATACAAAATAAATAAAATTACTAATTGAGCTCAAAAGAATATTAATAACACAACAACATGGTTGGAAGATATTATCTTTAGATTCAAGGTAAATACAGGACATATTGCAGATTATGTCAACAACAGTTCCATCGTGTTAAGTCATCAACATTCGATCCCAAATCAAATACAGATGTACCATGTATTGTAGTGTGGGTGAATGGAAAATTTAACTCATTATGAAGTTGCCATCAACAAATATCACAATGAAGCCTGAATGAAAATAATAATAATAAGACAAATGATACTATTGATAAAAAAAAAATGTTGGGACAAAGTAAATTAAACTAAATTCAAAAAAAGAAGAAAACACGATCTTCTCAAACTGTAGCGTAAAGTCAACAAGAAAATTAAACTGATGTCTACCACATGGGAAAAATTGTCAGTTATTTTCTCGGCATTACCACGTTTTCGAAACTTCTAGATTAATTTTGGAAACAATAGTCCGTTATGTTTGGGCGCCATATGTAATCAGAGGCTCTAAAATAAGAAGATAAATGAAAAAAAAAAAAATAAAATGTAGCCACTGATACAAAAAAAAAATTTGTGACGAATCGAATGTACCACAGCTTTTATCCCGGCTCAGTCGTTCGAGGTAATTTGTATTGGTCGTGGGGAGTTTATTTTGTCACAAAACGAAAAGCTGTGGCAATGGAGATTATTCGCTAACCCATTCAACGCACCTCACTTACCCGGTCGTAATTCTCTCACTCAGCAAATCATAACAAAATATTGATCTTTTTTTTCTCTTTTGATTATTAGGGCTGGTCAACCTACATTTAATGAAAACGATATTTCGTTACAATTTCCTAAGTCAATAATCCAAATATCAACATTTTTATACTCAGTCTGATTTTTAATGAAAGTGCGAAACGGGAATCAATTTTTTGTTTAGGAACGGGACTAGTTTTTTGTTCAGTGAATATTAACACCATTGGTACATTTTGTTCGTTGCAATTTGATAACTTCATATAATGATATATACACGTGGTGATATATGGAAAGTGCCTGTTAATAAAAACAAAGTCTGAGCGAAATTAACGCAAAACTGATTGAAAAGTCTAAAATAATAAAATTAGATTAAAATTTTAGTACGTGTGTGTTTGATGCTCGAAAGCTAGGAAGCAAGCAATTTTTGTACAACATAATAAAATAATTGCAATTCAACTTTTATCTTTACTATTCATTGTCTTGACTAATCATGTTTTGAAGAATTGCGTAGCGCACTTTTCGTAATTTTATCTGCAAATCGTCCTATTTTTAATAGGACTATTATAACCCGGTCTTTGTCAAGTGGTTACAAATATTGTTGACCGCTATTGATATTGGTGTGATAATTTAATGCGCTTTATTTTTTTTATTAATCACATAAAGAAATATCAAAAAATAGTGAATGCTAAACCAAAAAAATATCTTCTCGGCCGATCCTGATGACTGCTGTCGCTTTTTCACTTTATACAAATTCTCAATTCATTTAAATATATTTCATAAAGTAAATATATTTGATCGCGTTGTTAATGTGAATTACACGTTTTTTACGTGTAAAAAACAGTGTTAATTACACAGTGTAATTTACTCGCTCAATTGTGATTTAAAAATTAAATTCGAAAATTTACAGAACACCGCTTTGTGAGTTTAAATGAGTCAAAATCTCTTTTTTAAGGCAAAGAAAATAATAGAGATAATGCCCACTTAGAAAAGAATTGCAATTTCCAAATTGATAGAGACATACCGATGATTTTATTTTAAAACTCTGGGAAATGGTGATTTTCATTCTAATTTTAAAATTATATCTCCATTTTTCACAAAATTTTAAATTAAGCCTTCGCTTCCGAGAACGCTTAAATAAATATTAGTAAACCGTAAACTTTGCAAATTTTATTTTCAACGGATAAAATCCTATTGGCTTTCTGATCTTTGTTCAATTGGACAAGTAAGGCGTCCCTTTCAAAGAGACAAATCGCTAGATAAAATTGGGATAATATTCATGGGAGCAATGTGGTATACAAACATTCATTTTACTTTTTACTTGTCCTAAAGACGTCTCCCACTTTGTAAAATAAATATGAAAACGCCACTATGTCAGGTTATGAAATCGAACATATACACTACTATGCATACACAAATATGCGCAATTTTTGACGAATTATCTCAAAACTGAATTTTTTCAGTTGTGTCACTTTTCTATGTCGTGTGCGATATAGGGATGCGACAAAACCCTTTCTAAATCAGAAAAATCTCACCGAAATCAAACAAATAAGCTCATTACGTAAGGAATTTAATTGAATAAATTTTTCCTAAATAACCAAATTCTCTTTTTCAATGACAGGAATGTCTGTTTTTGCCATTTTATTCTCTAATTTCCTATTTATCTCGATACTGCCGAAATACATCGAATTGTACAACGAATATAAAATAAGCCTAACCTTGTGAAAAAAGAGGTTAAACAGATTACGAAAAAAATATTCGGATATTAGCAAAATTTTATTCAACTGCGAATAATCTATCTAGATAAATCACCTACTGGTTACAAATTCTGTGGCGGTGAGATTTCCTAAAGTAATTTTGATTTATTAAATTAATTTTCATAAAACTCTTCTAAAAAAATGTTTGACTGCTACGGAATAATAACTGAAATGTGTGATTTTATACTAGCACATTAAGTGCCACAAACCACAAATTTTATAATCAGTGGTTGGATAAAAACGGAATAAATTGAATTTAGAAAGTGTAAAATGTTTGTTAATTTTGTGAATTTAAACTTGCACTATTTAGATCGAATTTAATTAATTAATTAATTAATTAATTTTTGTTTCCTGTTTGAATAAGCTTACGACAATACTCGGTGTAGTGATGAACAATTTTATACTACAATATAGCATTTTAATTCTAACACATTTTAAACGGGGTACCAAACCAAAGAAAACTTCCAATTAGCGTGATGAAAATACGAATTCTAAAAATTCCCAGCAAGTCATCATTTTCAAATCTACCTTTATGGTACATACATACATAATATACTCGCAGCTTCATATTTATTAATATTTTTTGATTTGTCTGTTAACAGTTTTGTTTCTGTTATTCATTTTTTTTTTCTTGTTATCTGAAATGGAGTGATGGAAAACGAATTTCTTATGTACAAGAAACTCTTGTTTTTGATTTACAACAACTTACAAGAAGATGCATAAAAAAATTGTGTTTGCTTTCAGAAAATGTTGCAATTTGAAAGTAGAATAATTTTTAAGAATGTTGGGTCTGAATATAAGTTTATGATAGTTTTGTTTATTTGTTTAATTAAGTTTAACATATTTTTTTTATAAAATCCTTCCTCTGTACATCGGGGTATCGTTTTTATTTTTAACATTGTTTCATTCTGTATTAAGAATTTTTTTTTTTTGTGTTTTATAACAAAAGGGCGATATTTAATTGCCACCCTTCACGAACTAAATATGTATGTCTAAAGAACAGGAGGGGAAAATAAGACGAAAATTCTCGTACTTAAGCAGAAAAAAAAGTCAATAATATCCACTCAACCAAACCAATTTTTCGTTTTTTGTCCTCTAACGTCTGCGACATCATTATATATTGTGAAGTATAATACTGGTATACTTTTGGTTTTCAATTTCTTGGAATGGAATAAAAAAAAATAAAAATAAAAACAGAAATTTCAAATTTACCCACAGAACAAAAAAACAAAAATTCTACTAAGTTCGAAATTAAAAAAAAAAATAATAATAATAACCGAAATAATTTTATTTATTTGGTCAAAGTTTTTGTGCGTGCGCGTACTTAATTTCCACCATCCCTTAAAATGTGTGTTTGTAATATTTAGACGTAGACAGTCGTCGCATAACTATGTACATATACATAATATACTCGTACTTTATATAAAACTGATACTTTCATTTTCTATCCAAGAAAAGTTTTTTATTTCGTATTTTTTAATTTTTTTATTTCTTATCAAATACCCCCGAACAACACAAACCAAAGGAAAATTGTGTTTGGTTTTCATATTACATATTTACAATCGTATGTGTTTGTAGGTGAATTAATGGCTTTTTCAAGTTTGGTATTTCGATTTTTCGGTATATGTATGTAGTTATATATCGTGCGTATATTTATTTATTTTAGGAAATGGTTTCTTAATATTGAGAATATCAGCTTGTAAGATACGATACGAAAAAATTTCTAAAAGGTGTGGAGTCGTAAATAATTATACACCTTAGGAATCAAGTTAATTGGGGAAGCAAAAGAAAATTTGTGCGAATGGTCACATTTGGTTTTACGTTTTTGTTAAATGTTAGAAACTTTTCAATTGTGTTTTTTATCTATATAAAAGAAAACTGGTATAATTTTATGTATTTGGATAAATAGAAATTAGGGTGCGACAAAGTTATACAAATATATGTAAGAAACGTCTTTTATATAGAATAAAAAATTTATAAAGCAAGACGTAAATTCAAAGTATACTAGTGTCTTGCACAGTTGTTTGTAAAAATTTTTAATAAACCCGATTTATAAGACCCGTTATTTTGTTAGCTTACCGACGACTTATATAATTGTTGTTTATAATTGTAAAAACGCCAAACGAAAATAAAAAAGAAAATTTGGGCTTTGTAATAGTTAAAGTATTTGTTTAATTGGTATAAGTTTTAACGGTTGATATGCTGAAAATTCCAGTGGCAGATTTTACAGAAGTGGCTAAATTAACTGATATTGCAGACCTCCTTATGTGTTTATACTGAAAATTGATTTGCGACGTGAAGTGCGAAAAATGTAACACAGAAAATATGGAAAACAAGTGTTGGGATTGCGACTCTACTGCAAAAGAATAACATTTTGGTTGTACTGCATCTAGTAAGAAGGTCGATTTTAAATGTTTGTTAATTATAAGTAAAACGTTGTACGAATTAATTATTCAACTGGGAAATCTTCGATATATCTGTTGATTGATTTGCTGCATTTCCAAAACCGAATATTCTGTGAGCAATAAAGTAGGGCATTCTACAACCAAAATTATTCAAAATAATGTGTCGTAATGGTGCTTTCTCTATTAGGGTAATAACAAACAAAATGGATTTTTATGCCTAGAATAAAACCTACAGTAGTTACTGACATCGACCTTAAAAATCTTCTAACTAACGATCTTAAAATTACAGCATTTTTAAAATCTGAATAAAATGTGTACTTCAAATAAAATAAACACATTCAACGAATACTGTAAATTTACCTGCTTTCAACGGAGATCTTAATGAAAATTTTATATATTTAAAAAAAAGCTTCTAACGCTTCTAATTGCTTTCTAATTATTGAAAAAAAGTTGCATCTACGTATACATTTTATATAGATGAAATCGTTCGGAATTAAACAGTATTAAAACTTGTGGTGTAGATATACTTATTGTAATTTGCTCGTCTATAGCAAGCGAAGAAGTTGATATAGATCCACCAACAGAAATATTATGCCTTAAGCTTAACATTAAAAAAAGACGTAAATATGCCATATATTCCACCAAGATCGCCAGCTAGCTGGATTAGCTGTTTAATAATTTAGATAATTTTGTGATAATTTTATTTATTCTATTTTATCGCTTGGACTTGTTCAGGTGAATAGTATTCCAAACAATAACGAAATATTTTTGGATCTATTTTTTACAAATTAACTTAATTTATGTTTTTTTTTACGAGGGGCAGGGAGAGACGTTGGTTCACTTGCTTTGCTCATATCCAGTATTAGTTCTCAGAAGGCACAAACACAACTAGCTCAAAATGGTTCCAGGAAGGGTAAAAGCGATATGTATGTCTAAGCAGCCACTCCGTTCTAACCTAGCCTAACCTAATCTATTTGTGTTTTGCAAATGAAGCACTTACCCCTTACACAGTCAATGCTGTTAACCACAAATCTATGGAAATTAAATTAAACCACTCTGAGCTAGGGATTGTAAATTTACCGAAAATTCCATTTACCGGTAAACGCCGGCATCTGAAAATATTGTTTTCAGTAATCCATGAATAATAAAAAGTAGTACAATTTTTAAACAATAGTAACAGAAATCAAAACAAAGTAATATACTGTAGGACGGATCCTTGAAATGGGGTGGAGAGCGCAACCCGAAAGGGTTACGTGAACCTTTTCTCGAAACTAGTAAAATAAGAGTGGACTAATAAAACTAATGTAACCTCTATTGTTAAAAATATTAATTAGGCGCATGAGATCAAAATCTATAATTCTAATGAGCACCATATCCTGGTACTACAGTAGAATATGCATGCATCTTCTAAGCCATTGTAGTGTATGGTTTTGATAATGATTTCGCTTACAAACAATGTTGCCCTCTTTCTTGACATACAAATAAAAAAGATAAATATTACAATTTGTGTCACTCCGTCAGATCGTCACTCGTCATGTTTTGAAATGATTTCCTATTGGACAGGGTTAAACGAAATTTGTTAAATTTAAACAATGTCCATACAAAGGGGGTTACGGTCAAGAATTCAGTCGCTTTGCTGTTTAAGCAGCTTAAAAATGCAAAATAGGCGATTCGAGTAAACTTTCAGCTGTATTTTTATATATCCGATAGCAACTAGTAAATGGGGAAAAATGGTTTTTGTATACCCCTGTCTTTAAACGTCATCTTGAGAATAAATATTCAAAACTGAAGATGAAAAAAAAGAAAATCTTGAAATTGAAAGAATATTAACTTTCATTCCAGGTCTTGTGTTTTTCGAGTTGGGATCTGTTCCGACCAAATCGTGATCTGATCTTTACTGCTTTTCGTACAAAACAAAATTCAAGTTCGAAGCTTTTTTAGTTTTCGAGTTGAGTGTACATTAAAGAAATTGAACCATACAAGAGAAATCGATGAAGTCAAATTGAATGAGAGGAATATCAAATTTCCTCTTTTTAGTGTAAGGGGAAGTGACACCGTAGAGAAGTATGGTAGAATTATACAGATCACCCACGCTAATTTTAATGAGAGGAATTCAGAATCCGTCAAATGTTTAAACCTGAAAATATACCATGAGATAAAATCTTGTGCAGAAATTTCGTCTTTCTAGTGCATTGGCGAAGTTAGTCAAAAATTACCTTAAAGAAGTTGAACCACACAGACATTGTTCATGTCAAATTGAATGAAAGGTGGTAAAAACGCCTTTGGTCGGTTGTTGTAATTGTTAATATATGACTAAAATAACACTGTGATAAAAAAGTACTAAGACTTTTTAAATAAAATACAATCGGCTTATTATTCTTTCAAATGTATTTAATCCCCTATAAAGTAATCCCTTTGGAATAGAATACACTTAGGCCAACGTTTTTTCCAATCTTTAAAACAGTTGCTTAAGTCAATTTCCGGAATTACCTTTAGAACCTTCTTCTCAATCGAGTTAAAACGATGTACCCGTAGCCGTTTTTGAGATTCGGGAAGTCAGCTAGCCAGAAGTTAGACGGAGCTAAATCAGGCGAAAAGAAGAATTTATGGCCAAGTAGTTACGTACAACCAATGCAGTGTGAAACAGTGCATTATCGTGATGCAAAAACCAATAGCTTGAGACAGATTTTTGAGCACCAAATCCTTGACTTCCTTGACGGGGTGCTCAATGATAAACATCGACGAACCGCAAGGACATTTATCGTGTTCATCGCGTTTTTAATGTTATAGAAGCCGAACTTCCATTTTTGGGGCAAAATTTGATGCAACTTCTTTACTATCTCGGTAACTACTAAAGATATTGACACGAAATTTGACACAGACGTCTGTTAGGGTGGTATGAACCTAAGAAAAAAAAACTTATCGTTTTGATGACCATGTGTGATTTAAATGGAAAAGTCTTACTACCTTTTGCTCATAGTAGTATATTTGTTGTTTTTATTTATCAACAGTTATTTTTAAAATTGGATAACAATAAATAAATTGACGATATGAATGCGTAAACTGCGCTGCCAGAATGTATTTTCCAAATGTTAATCAACCAGAGTACACTGTTTGGCTCCAATACCTAATTTTTGCCGACCCGATAAATGTAAGAAAATGGAAAATAATGTCATTTACCGATTAACTTCACCCCTCGTAACTGCTTACAAAATTATTAAAGATAGTTTGACAAGAGTAGTTGAGATGGAAGGTCTTGGAATTATTTTTACAGAAGCATTAAATTTAATTAATCCATTGATTGCAAAATCTTCTATAATTCTATGTTAGGGTTTCTAAAGTGTGCTACAAAAGAGTTTGATAATCCGAGAGTATTTATGTATCTTTGTCAATCTAACTAGTCTAGTACAGAAAGCATTCTTCATTTTCTATGCTAGCTAGGAAAACTGCTGTAAGGCATGGTGGGAAAACGTTAAAGGCTTACCTCCATATGTCGAAAGATGTAAATATTTAAAGAATGAACCACTTGCAATTCATCGGCAGGATGCTTTACCTATTTTCATTTCCGATTTATTTAATAGTAATATCCAAAGCCCACTTTTATTGATACATTTTGGATTGTATGCCCCGGTAAGGGATTAAGGAATTCGAACCCTTATAATAATTAATTTTCATAGGGCTAATTAAGAATGCATGCAAGCCTTGGAATTTAATATCTAAATTTTGTAATGAACATGTTTTGTGATTTTAATAAGACTAAGTAGGAAATCAGGCAGTCATTATTTTAAACAAGAATAAACTATGGTTTTAGTATACATAGACTGACATTTTTTTTTTAATTTGGTATTACATTTTGTAAATTTGAAATTAAAAAAAAATCCCATATAATAACAATATTCTTCTTTAGAATAATAATTAATTTACTGTATTTAGTATTCAGTGTAATAAATCGTGGGATTTGCGAATTACCCAATAAAAATTACTTAGTGAATATGTAACTTTTGTAATCCTGTTAAATACTGTTTGTAATATTTAAATGTTAATATGAGTAGAAATTTGTATAGCTATCTCCAAAATCAGGTCCCCAAAATATTCACCTATTTTTAGCAAAAGTGAACACTACACCACCGAATAGAAAGAATTTTTTTAAACAGGTGCTATATTTCTAAATATTTTATGCATATTTTAAGCGAGCAAAATTCAAAGCTTTGAAAATATAAATTATTGTTGAATACAAAAAAACTAAACAGAAATCTACGTACATACATTTATATTACATGTACATAAAAAAATCTACCTTCAAACGAAAGCCGCCCGCCGCTATACGATGCTGATGGTGATGATGGTTGGTTAAAAACATACAACACAGGTAAAATTATAATAAAAAGCAGATAAAATGTAAATCCTTTTTATAAAAATTATAATTATTATTTAAAATAATCGCACAAAAGATAAAAAAAAAATGAAAAATGAAAATGTAAGAAAATCATTTTTAATGTTTTACATAAAGATGAAGTTTGTTATTTTCACTATCTCTTTATACCATGCTGCGTTTTTCAATTTCATTCGCTTTGTTTATTTATTTATGTATGTATATGTACATTATATAGACTTGTTTTTTTATTACAAACATTTTCTTTATATTTGCACTAAAAATACATAAAATATAGCATACTAAATATTATAGTCCGAGAGAGAAAGAGACTTTTATGCTTCTATATAAAGTATAGAGCTTTTTTTTTTTTTTACTGTTGTTCTTATTTAAATTAAGCTTTTGTTGTAAACGTACATATAATCTGAAACGCTTGATTTGCATTTGAATATATATTTGATGTTGTTGATCATCATCATATTTCCTTCAAGAGACAGAATTTTCTATTCTATACACAAATACATACCATATATCTTCTCTTGAAAAGATTACGTTTGTATATGTAAAGAGATACATGCAAAATTTGTATTTGATAAGTGGTTATGATACGTAGAGGCAAAAAAAAAAATTAGAACGGAAATCATTATACATCATGAAAAATACTTATGAATAAAGGTATAATTTTTTGAGGTTATATTCTTAATGATGTAGCTTTTTATGCTGCGCTGTTGCTACTTGGTTAAAAAAAAACTTTTCCCTTCTTCGAATTTATTAGAATCATATTTTTACAATTTTCATTTAATAGACTTTTCGTTTGTGTCGGACGAATAAATTCTTAAGCCCCGATAATATACAGAATCATTAATAATATCTTTTTCGAGGAATATTAAATTAAATTTCATCTCGTTTATTTTTGGGGGGGTGGGGTGAAAAATTGTATACGCAATAAAGGATTATAGATTTGAATTTTAAGTAATACAGCAAAATGTTAAGAAAAAGAAACAATATTAAATTTGCACCACGCCTCAGGCTGAACAAATAAATTAGCGTTTATTAAATAAAAATTAACAAAATATCTCCTCATCAGAGCCGCACTTGAACAAATTTTGTCGCTCTAGGCTAGAATAATTTTCTGGAATTCCGCCGTGTTTCATCGAGGATTGAATGCATAAAATTTTGGTTTTAGTCATTACAATGTTATGCTTTAGAATTCAGGTATAAAATTTTTAGAAAGGCGATTAAGTCACTATATATTCACTTACGAGTATATTTTGTTTAATTTTTTACTAAAAAATTAATGAATAAGGCTAGGTTAAGAACACTTTTTTAATTATTAAAAAATGTACAAACCCATATAAATAGAACAGATTTTTGAAGTCGCTAATTACGAATACGAGGAAGGAAAGAAGTAATCAGTAAACAGATAGGTAATCAGCGAACCCAAAAATACTTTTTTTAATATTTGGACCTCAAAATCGTAATCAGCTATTGTACCCCAAACAGTGCTGGGTACCGAGTTTCATCGCTTTAATATTTATTACTGGGTGAATTGTAAATTTTGTCATTTGATTTTGCAGTAAACTGTTTTTTTATTAATAAAAAGTTAACACAAAATAAATAAACATTGCTATAAATCGCATTAAAACCAATCATAAAAGGTTTCACCAAAATCCATTTTAAAGCTTCGGAGTTTGGTGTAAAACGGTTTAAGAAAGAATAATAATAAAATTTTTAATTTTCCAATGGATTGAATGGGTCAGTTTAATAATTTACTTACTATGGGTCATTTTTATAATAACCAACTTTTAGGCAAATCACGTTTTTCGTTCTATTTTCATACATCTTACTACCACAAGCAAAAAACTTAAATTCACTGTTTAAAGAGAGAAAAAAATTCAATTTAAATTGAGCATGCAGGTTAGAATATGATATTGTTATTTGTTTGCCATTTTTCGATCAACACCTAGTTGAATCATTATATAGGATATAAAAGCTCTATTTTGTGTTTATACCAATTTCTTTTTATTTCGGTTTCAAAAACAACTTTGCTTTCTTAGCTAATTTTTGGAGAAGTGAAGAAAAGTTAAACTAGAATCAATCAACTTTGTATTTAATGAATACAGTCTTAAGAGTCTATACAAGATAAATGAAAGCTTAATAAATTCTAAATTAGCTAAGTGTTTTAAAGACACATGTATTTTCACATTGAAATCATAATACAGGCGATAGACTAAACTGTTATATTTGCCAAAGGACAGTAACGTGATGCTGTTATATTGGTCTACATTATATATGTTCACGCTCACGGCGATTCCTGCTAATTAAAATAAAACACCACAAAGAATCAAGTTTATCAACAAGTTAAAATTTATACTTATCTGAGGGATTATCTTCCATATTCCAGGTTGTTTTGTCGTCTTCTAAAATACTAAAATAATTATATTTAATCTAAATTTGCATTATATAAACTAATTAAATTTAAAACTTACCATTAGCAATTATTGTCTTCTGCATTTGTTTACATAACACTTTGACAGTTCGACATTTTATGACCAAGATAATTTATGTATAGTAGGTATGACTACAAGTTGTACTAAATCAAAGTAAATTACATACAATGTAACTATGTTAATCGAATATAGATGTCACCTGTTTACTACACCAGAAAGAGAAAGTTGTAAGAGTTTTTTATGAGAATTTTCTGGAAAAATAAAAAGGTGACATTGCATTCGAAAACGTAGCAGCGAGAACAAGTTAAAATTATAAATTATTGAAAATAAAAACAAAATAAATTATTAAATAAATTAATAAAGTGATACGAATTATAACGTTGAAACTGGAGGTGTTTTACTTATTCGGTTGATGAATCCGCATTCAATTATCCTCATACAGTCCACAACAATATATATTTATGTATTATCATCAAATAATCCCGAATAATCTTACAAATTTCCAGGAAACCATGCAACGCAATATATTAACGGTCTAGATATTGCGTTGTTATTGCTATTATTACGATCTTGAACAACTAAACGCTAAGCAAACCTCGGAAAGCTCAAAAATAAAAGGCTCATCAAAATGTATACATACTCGCATAATCTCGACCAGCTCGAATAGTCTTAAAATTCTTGTGTAGAAAATCCTCAGTTTTCACAAATAATTTGGAATATATGAAGAATTTTTGAAGAATTTTTAATAAAATCTGAAAAATATTATGGGCATCGCAAAATCACGAATAATCTGCGTTGGGAAGCAACTAAACGTTACTACAGTGAAAAAAAAGATTGCTCAGTTTAAGCAATATAGGTATTAGATTATGCAATAAAGCTGCTTCAATATGCGCTTAGCAAAACTATTCTCAAGATATTCTTATTGGAAGAATAAAGCATTAATGATTTGTTAATTTTTAAAATTCTAAAATTAAGAATTTAAAATGTGGTTTATAGAAATACAGCTTCTTATTTGCAGAGCTTTATTCTTAATCTGATAAATTAATTGTTTACAATTTTAAAACCTGTTTGACGAAAATATTTTACAAAAATATTCTAAATGCAAGAATAGTTTGAGTTGGAAACCGTTAATTTTTTTTTAATTTAAACTCTATTTGTGAATATCATTACTATTTTAAGCATAAGTTGTCCACATAATTCTCAAAACAAGAAAAGTTTGTGTTGAAAAGTATCAAACTTTTTTAAATTTATAATCCATTTATGAACACTTTTACTCTTTTCATGAATATGATATTCAAAAATATTCTAAATTCAAGAATATGTGTGTAAATATTTGTAATTATGTAAAGTCAAATTAAGTATAATTTTATTATGATTAAGAAGATAGTGATCAAAATTATTCTAATTTCAAGACAAATTTTCTTGACACTATTTTAAAATACAATTAAATTAAATATAATTATATTTAACTTCAAACAAATATTCAGAAAACAAGAAAAAAGTTAGGGATGTATGTTAGACTTCACTTGAGAAAATGAGCAATGATTTTTATTACCTTTTAAAATCCACTGGAGACTACAAAGCGTATTTCATACAGCTTTCCAATTAAATCTTGAATTAAGAATAAGATGTCTACATTTTGTAGTTGGCTATTCTAGATTTGTGGATAATGCGTAAAATTTCCAAACATTTTAAAATTCAATAAATTTCAAAATAATCAATTAAAATTCAAAATTTAATTTTATATATTTATTTTTTATTTTTTTAATCAAAAATAATTATTGTTATAATATTATAAATAGATAAATCAATAAAAATTATTGCAATTTGTTTTTAATCAAAGCTAATAATTTCAACAAAATAAAACCTACATAATCATTCATTTTAACAAAGAGAATTAAATTAAACATTTGGACATTTGTTTATTTAAAATAAAGACATTCATATACAATATAAATTAACCTAAACAAAATATTTACTAACTTATATAATCATTTTTTAACAATAATAATTTTTTTTTTATTTTTTTAATCAGAAATATAGTTTTAATATAGTTAATTACATTAATTCATCAAAATATGTATTAAATTAAAAATTAGGTAACTGATTTAAATTTTAAAATAAAAGTAAGCACTTGTTCATATAATATATATTAATTTAAACAAAATATTTACATACTTAGAATCACTTTTATAATAAAGGGAATTTTGCATAGTATTTTCCATGTTGCGTTTTCCGCAGTGTTGTTAATCTTAATCTAATATTATTTAAATCAAAAATTTCGATTTCCATTAATTCTTTCCCAACCAAATAAATGTTAAAATGTCTATCGAATTTAATTATTTCAATATTTTGTGCAATTACAATTAGTTCGTCATCTCTGACCAACATTTCTGTTATTTTAAATATATATTTTTTAAATTTAATATCATTTTCAACAAAAAAGTAATCAGTATTTTTATATGATATATGGCAAGCTGATTGCATGTTTTGAAATTTTAGAGTTAAATCAGGCTTACAATTGAATATAACTTCATTAATTTTACTGTCGTCTTTATACTTAACAATCCTAAAACTATTTTCAATATGTTTAGTCATTAAAATTAAATATATAAATTTAATATGGTATTCCCCGACTTACGACCGAGATAGGTTCCTGTTCGAATCCAATTTCATATAAAAAAAATTTAAGAAAAAAATTAAATACTGTACTACTAACTTTGAGGGTCAGGAGAAATGAAACTATCCAAAATTCATATAATTCAAACTTTATTTAAAATAATAATAATAACACAAAAATATATATTGAAATAAAAGCAACACATTACATATATAATAAAATAAAAATACATAATAAAAAAAATATATAATTAAACAAAAATATATTATTTAATTGAGAGTTATTTTAATGTCTTCATCATCCGTACTTATTACAAGAGTGCAATCCATTGCGTTGTCTTCAGAAACAGAATGTCCAGTGCTGATTTTCTTAAAAAATTTGTCTAACGTCGTCTGAACAGTTTGAGCTTTCATTTCCCGGTAAATTTCATGATAACAAGCCAAATTTTCCTGAATCAGCTTATTTATTTCTGAGAATCGCTCTTCATTTGCATTCATTTGTTGTAATTTTAGCATTCCCTTATTAATTTGGTGAAAAGCAGCACTCATTTCTTTTGTTGAGAATTTTTTTTGTGGACTTTCTTCTTCATCTGATTTGCTTTTATCTTCGTTTTCTGCAACACATTGTGCTTCAAATTCCAATAAATCTTCATTCGTTATTTCATCCAATTGGTGTGCAATGAGTTGGTTAATATCTTCACTGACAACTTCAAGATTAAGCTGCCGACCAAGATCTACGATCTGATCTGTAATTTCCTCAATGTCAACTTCTTTTTCAATCAACGAACTTGTACATTCTTCAAATCTTTTTGTTAATTTTTTCCATATTCCGCTCATACAAGAAGGCTTGACTTCTTTCCATCCACTTGCTATGTTTTTAATTCCATGAAGAATATTAAACTTCGACCAAAATTCTTTTAAAGTAATCCCCTCTTCAAGAGCCATAATTGCTTGAGTAAATGTTATTTTTAAATAATAGGCCTTAAACGTAGCTATAGCACCCTGATCCATGGGCTGCAAAACACTCGTAGTATTTGGAGGCAGATACATAATTTGAATGTTCGGGTGTAAGTCGCATAGGTGTGGTGGATGTCCAGGTGCATTATCCAGTAGTAAAAGTATTTTGAAAGGAATATTCTGTTGATTACAATATTCTTTTACTTCGGGCGCAAATACTTTCATAAACCAGTCTTCAAAAAGTAATCGTGTCATCCAAGAATTTTTATTTGAGTTGTAATGCACTGGTAACATATTAATATTTACTCCTTTAAATGCTCTTGGATTTTTCGAGCGATGTATTACAAAAGGTTTCAATTTATAACCAGCAATATTTCCGCCTAATAAAACTGTTATTCGGTCCTTAAAAGCCTTGAACCCTGGCATACTTTTTTCCTCCTTATGAATATACGTACGTTCAGGCATCTTCTTCCAATATAGACCAGTCTCATCTACATTAAATATTTGTTCCTTTGTATAATTGTTTTCTTTTAGAAACTCGTCGAATTTAACTACAAATTCCTCAGCAGCTTTATAATCAGCACTAGCTGCCTCTCCACCAATTTTTACATTTTGAAAATTAGCTCTCTTCCTAAATCTTTGAAACCAACTATGGCTTGCAGTAAAAGTCTGATCATAGTTTTTACCGTCATTTAATTTTAACATATTGAAAAGACTACATGCTTTGGTTTGGATAATTGCGAGACTTAGAGGAATTCGGTTTTGAATCAAATCCTCCATCCAAATCACTAATAGTTTTTCCATATCATGTATGGGACCTTGTCTATTTTTGGTTATTATTGTAGATTTCATAGATGTCGCTTCTTTTACAGCTTCCAAAATTCGTTTTTTATCCTTTAAAATCGTCGATATTGTCGAATGAGACAGTTTAAGATCATGTGCTATATCTTTCACTTTTCTACCACTTTCAAATTGTAATATTATTTTATGTTTGGTTTCCAAGTCTATAACACTTCTTTTATTTTTACTAGTTTTACTAGTTCCAGCCATTTTTGGGATGATATAAAATTATTCACTTAAAAAAATTCCGACTTAGCTAATGTAATGTATTATTTGTACTGAAATATGTATGTAAATCGAATTTTTTTACTTTGTTTTTTTTTTAATTTTTCTCATATATTTTAGGGATTCCCCGCAACTACATATTTGTCTTCTTTAAGTATTGTCTATGAAAAAAATTGGAAAAAAAATGGTCGTAAGTGCGAATAGTCGTAAGTCGAACGGTCGTAAGTCGGGGACTACCGTACATTTTTTAGCAATCGAGAAAGGTAAATTAATTCTTGAAAAATTTATATTAGTATAATTTTTTATTTCTCGATGTTTTGACTCAAATCGCATGCACCAAAACAATCTGAGGGGTCCTGCAATTTTAATTATTCTTGGGTAATGAATTAACATATGGTGTTTCGGTTTCAAGTTTTCATTAAAAGTTTCAATATACAGTTTCTTATGTTGAGAAATAATTTTCTGTAATTTTTCTAAGTCAATGACTTTATAGGAATGCAACAGCATTAGTTCTACCATATCATATAAAATACAAAAATATTGCCACTCTTTATCACCTCGAGGTACTAGATTCCCTAGCCAGCACGTAATATAATTCAATAAATTTATTGGTTGTCTTGCTGACAGTTTCAATTTGCTTTTTTTTAAATGAATATCTTTCAAAACAGGTACCCGATTTGCTTTCTTTTGGTGACCATAATTAAAATATTGAATGCAGGAATTAAGTATAGTAACAGTGAAATAAGCTTTGGTAAAAATAAAATATTGCAATGAAGGTAAAAGGCCATATAAAATTACACCCTCAAACACGTCATTCAGCACATATTCTCAGTGACGTGAAAACTGGGGATTTCATTTAAAATTGAGCTTTCCTTGATGCCAGTTTCGCTATATTGATTTTTCTCTAGGTCATCATCGTAATTCGATATATTACGTAATTGTAATTGGTCTTCATTATGAATATCATTTAAATAATCCTTATTTAATTTGCAAAACCTGCAAAAGTATTTATGCGTGAATGACCTCGCAAACCCTAAAATTGAATTAAGCCCTAAATTATCGCCTACCATTAAACCTAATATAAAATAAACGGTAAATTCTTCATCATTTACAACAATTTTAATGCCTACAGTCTCAAATTTCTTTAACAAATCAACTAAAGCATACAAACTTTTGGTATTACCGTATTGTTTAAGGACTTTTGTTTTTAATAACATGCTTACAAAAATATTATCGAGTGAAGAATTACAAACAGGAATTGTTGGGAATGAATAATAGAAACCGGCAATAGATTGATTCCCAGCTGAACTACCTAAAGGATCACCAGTCTCAAAGTCGTCTTAATACAAGAAGTATGGTATTACATTTTTGTTTTCAAAGCTTAGCATTTTTTTTCGCCAAACATCTCCTTGAACAAAATTTGAAATACCATCAAAGTTGCTATTAAGTATTTCTTGGTTTGCTAAAGTTGATTTAAGCATACCGGGAATTTGGATTACATTTTTAAAACAGATTTTCAAGTTCGAACCTCGTCTAGATAGGCGACTATAGACTTTTACCTTTATTACGACATACATACAATAATTTCAAATTCAATATGGATGAATCGGTTATTAGTATATTCTAGTATTATTAGAAACCAAAAATTACAACATAAATTGTTAGTCACTTGCATAAATGAAATACAAATTTCGTAAATCAATAACGGTAGGCTCGCGTTATTTTCAAGGTTTATGATATGAAATATTCTCGAAATATGAAATAATAAAAATAGTTAGAATATTATTAATTTTGATTTGTCAGGATTTATTCAGCTTGCTTATTGAATCCGCGACATTTAATCGTACGCAGAAAAACAATCGTTAAAAATCAGAATGAAACTATGTAGTAGGTACATAGAAATTAGTATATGAATTTGGTTACAATTCCTCAAATCCATTATTATAAGTTTAATGTATGTGTTATAAGTTTAATGATATATCCGTAAATTTTTCTTTATATTCTTGTTTCCTCTTAATACTTTTATAACTTCATACCGTTACTTTACACTAAAAGTAATATTTTTGTAAATTTGAGAACAAATATTTTAAAACAAAATATATTCTTTCAAGAAATCATTTTTCTATATTTGATTATACATTTTTGATTTAACTTGAGAATAAATATAGAACAATTTTATCAAATTTTGTAAAGTATTGTTTAGAGCACAAAGACCATAAATCAATCGTAAAATCTTTAAAATGAGTAAAAATGATTTAAATTGTGAATTTTATAAATCAATAAAATTTAAAATTTAATTCTTAATTTATAAAACAGTATATTTTCATAAACTGAACAATTTCGCCTTAATTTAAGCAATTAACACATTTTCTAAGCATTATAGTCTTGAATTTTCATCAACCTCCCGTTTATTTATTTGAGAATTGCTTTTGCTTAATATTAGATTACGATTTCTCTCAGTGTAAAATCTGAAAATATTGATTCAAGCTTCAAGCTAAAATCGAATAATATCAAAAATTTCGAAACTTATACATATGTACATAGTTATAAAACCGTCAACGCCAATCAATTCTCGAATAAGCATAAAAAGCTCGAAAAATTTCAAAAAATATTACTATAATAATTTAAAATATTACTATTCAAGTATCTCAAAATACATCCTCAAATTAGTTCAAAACGTCGAAGAATCACAAAAACTATCGAAATACCCGATGTAACTATTCATACTAAGCATCCCTAATCGTCTAATTCGAAAATTTCAAATAATCTGGTATAATGCCACAATTCTAATGTGTAAAATTAAACTTTATTTGAAGAAAATAAAAGTTCAAACCACGAGAGCTTAGGGGTACGCTTAGATGGATAACTATAAAACTTATTATGAAATTAAAGTGTAATAGGCTGGAAATTTGCTCAAATTCCTTATGGCTGTATGATACTCACTTTTTTCAAGTACAATAAAGTGCTGCAAAACTAGTAAAGCGAAACAGAGAACGGTAGTGTAGACAACACTATATGCAAATATTTTGAAGTTTCAGATAAACAAAATATGTAAATAGAATCAAATTTATTTTTTGGTTCTTTCAGGCCCGCGCATAATAAATTTGCATTAGCTGCCGCAATTAATTGCAGAAATGTCAGAAAAAAGTATCTAATGTCAAAAAAAAAAAAGAATCAAATCCAATTCTTTTTTTGCTATATTTGCTCGATTAACTGCTAGAAAAATTGAGTTACCACTTTTTTTTTGACGTTTCTATACTTTTCACAACTCTATGGTGTATACATTCACTCTCACAAATATTTTGTACATATATTTTTTCTCTCACTCCGTTTGTCTTTTCTAGTCACTGAAAAAGTGGGGGAAAAAGTGAGTATCACACAGCCATTAGTGAAATTAATCTTTTCACAATTATAACACGGTAAAAATTTGTTAATATCCGGGGTGCGATTCCGGTTCAGTGATAAAATGAAATGATAAATTTGAATCGGCGTAAACAAAGCAAAAAGGAGAATTCATTATTTTTCGTATTATGCCTATTTTGAAATTTAAATGTTTGAATTTTATCAAGAAGTAAAGGAAGGGAAAAATAATTATTTAATGTGCTAGGTTTACAAGAGTATTAAAAGTTGTATTTGCTATACTTATACCATTCAATATTTGACCGATAATTTCAGAAATCGATTTACGACACCTTATCTCCTTACTAATGTTATAACAAAAATGATACATATAGAGACATACAAAGCATCAGTAAAAAATAGTTGATAAAATCTTAATAGAGTTATTTATACTGATACCCACTTATTCTGCCGTGCTAAGAAAAAAAGTCACATTTTCGTTTTTGAAGTTTTGAGTAATTTCAATTTTTCTATTTTTGTTTACCATTTGTCTTAATATCAAGGATATTCGGCTGTTTTAAAAAGCAGAAAAAGTATTTGTTTGCAGAATCCAAATATCGACTTTTGGCGTTTGCCACTTTTTTTTCTTAGCACGGCAGTACTGTGCTAGTGCATACAGTATGTTCTCTTTTCTTCTGTCAATACAAACATTGTGCATTTTTCGTTTAGTTTGCTAGAAACCAAACGAATGATAAAGTATCAAAATGTCTTTGAAGGTTGTAACGCAACCCTGGTACATCTGGGTTTGGCGATGCCTCAATATTTGGTTCGTAGTGGCACCGACCATTTCAACTCCAAATTCTTACCAGGATTCCGTCGACAGAATTCTCCCGACAGAGGCTTGAGACGCGGTATTCTAGCTGGCTAGGCTTCAGGGTTTGGGCGTGGTAATTTCCCAAGCATGGCGGGAGCTTGTATAACCGCGTTATAAATGATATGAGCAAAACAAATGAATAATTAAAAAAAAACTCAGCTATACTAGCCGGAACGGACTGTAGTATGGCATTCGATTAACAAAAAAACATTGGAAGCTTGTGTTCTCCGAATATCACCCCATGTCCAGCATCACCTAGGGACCTCTAGCCCTCCATTATGACCAATTTAAGAATTTAGAAAAAAAAATTACGGAATGAATAAATATAAAAAAAAACATAAAGGATCTTATTGTTGATTTACAAAAAAAATATATTGGTGTTGAAAATGGAAAATGGACGAAGAGAGAAAGAGAGCTGAAACTAACCGTTATTTAATAAAAAAAATGAAGAAATTATTAAGCATGCAAAATATAATAATAACAAAAAAAAAAATTCAAACTTATGAGAAGAAAATAAAAAATTTAATATGAAGACAATTTTTCTATGGGATTGAAAGGAAATCAGAATATTTAAAACAATTTAAAGGGAAATCCTACGTTAAATAAATTGAAAACCAAAACAAAACTATGGATATATCCAAAAATTATTATTAAAATTATTATTATTATTCTTTTTCTTTTGGTTTCGTTTTCAATTTTACATGTTACAAAGTTTAAATTAAATTTTATAACTAAGATTTAGTAAATATTTTTTTTTTGTTTTATAACTACATTTAACTGTGTATATAGGTAAATAGGTAAAATTTTAATTTTTATTTTTATTTTTAAAAATTATTAAATGGTTCAAATAAACTTTTTAGTAAATAAAATATGATAAAATTTCTTACGTATTTTTTTTTTCAAAATTTATTGCTGTTGTTCAACATCTACTTGACCCTCATTGTATTGATTACTGATTTTGACCGTAAAAGCTGTAAATGATGAATTTGTGTCCTTTCATCCAAGTTGATTAGCACATGGTATGCGGCTGATTACCGGTATATCGTAGCAAATCCAATATTTCATTATTACATGTAATTTACGTAATAATTCAGGAGGCAGTTATATACAGAAATTATTCTGGTTCAAAGATACTCGTACTTTAAGACGAAACCCCCAACCACGACAATAAATTTAAATGTTGACCAGAACTGGTGATTATGGTGTGCAGAACATACCATTTATGAATGGCAATATCACTGTTATCACTCAGCTTTATTAATAACTGTATGGTTTATTCTATTTCATACATAAATGTTTTTTTTTTGTTTGCTTTGTTTTATTACACATATAGTATTTAAATTTATAAATTTAAATGGATGTACATTCTTCTTTTTTTAATGTACCACTCGTATGGTTGACTAACCACCCCGCAGATTTATAGTTTTAGGTAAGAACTTTAATATTTATGTACGTAATTCTGTACAAAATTTTAAACAAAAAAAACTATTTCACCGCTATCACCACTGTTATGGTTGCCGATTGTTTGGCATGTTATCCCATGATTTATAATTGAAACACAAACAAGCACAACTATTTATTACAAATTATAATTTATTTATCTGTTTATTTAATTTAACTTTACAATTTTAATTATTAGTTTTAAGGTTTATAATTTCCATCTTTACATTTTTAATTATTAATTTTAAGGTTTATAATTTTATAATTTCCTTCTTTCCAATTTGAAAAATCGACTCTTCGCCACAAAATTCAAAAAATTAACTCCTCAAAAAAAAATCAATCATCGATTACCAAAATAAAAAATCAATAATCAAGATTTCATCTCCCCTCTCTCTTCGTTCAGTTTCACGTTAAAAGGGCTATGCACCTGTATTGCACTATGAGCCGGGACGATGCAAGAACGCGTCGTCACAAGGTGGTTGGTCACCGAGGTTGGTTTTTACCCTTTGTATTTACATCTGAGCTCTATCAAAACCAACGTAATCAGCCAAATAACAACAAAACTTTGATTTGGTTGGATTAGAGAGCCAATGTAAATAGAACCAGGGTAACAAAACCTATTTCAGAAACCAACATTAACTATGCGTAAATTCAATAATCATAATCATATTTTTCCTTGTGTTGTTCGATTATTTGTAGTGATCACTAAATTCGATACTTTGGAATTTCTTATTCAAATTCTTGATCAATGCGTAAAACTGTGATCTAAACAGCAATTTTATATCTTTACAAAATACATTTCCTCAAAATCTGTATCAGTATACGAGTACATAATTGTGGAAACCAATTTAAGTCCTAATATACAAATTTTGTTCTGAGTATTTCCCGGCAGATTATATTGTGTACAGGTGTAATCGGTCGCCACTAACCAGTGTCAAAACAAGTGGGGAGGTATGCTGATCGCTGTTTATTTGTCTATTGTAAGTGTAGCTGTTGACAGTGATCCAACAATATAGCTTAAATGTGTTAAGGTGAATATTTTCAAAATTTGTTTTACATTATTGCGGCTTATACATCTGAAGTTTAAGCGACATAAACTGTTTATATATAATAAGATTTCCAAGCTCAACTTGGATGAAATCGTGCTGATACTTGGTGATTTCAACTTACCGAATGTTAAATGGCTATAGTTGATGAAGATGTAAATTGTAACATTCTGCACAATATACCATCGGGTGCTGAATCCATCTGCATAGATTCTATTTTGTCGTATGCCTTCTATAATGAAACATTTCTGGATTTATTTTTCGCCAATTCAACGATGTCAACCATAAATCAATGGAAATCAATTTAAACACATCAGAGTTTTTGTTGTCTAATTCTAATATCAACAATTGGTATTCAATTAAATTTTTTGATTGGTGGACATGGACATTAACCCAATTTCTGTTGGAAAGGTTAATCTTAACAATCCTCTGCGGTTTAACAAACGACCTAATAAATCTTTGAAATCGTAAAAAAAAATTATATCAAACTGTTAAATAATGCCAAAATAATATGGATAAATAATATAAATCCAAGATCATTCTGGAATTTCGTTGACTACAAAAGAAAAATTTGCTTTTGTTTCCGTCAACAATGTCGTTCAATGATATAACTGAAAATGTTTATAAACGTACTGATATTGTTGAAGATGAAGACAATTGTACCAACATGCTTGTATATCCCTCTCCAGATGATATCATTAAATGGATGTGGCCCAGATGGTATTTCTTCAAATTTTCTTAAACCATACTGTAATGAAATGGCTCAGCCTTTGTTAATTTTCTTAATAGTTCATTTTTGAAAGGTGTTTCTCCGGTTGTCTGGAAATCGTTTCATATTGTACCGGTGTTTAAATCAGGAAATAGATGTGAAATATCTAACTACAGAGGTAGTTTATTACTGTCGGGAATTCCTAAATTGTTTGAGTCGATTGTTTGTGATTATATGTTTTTCGGTCTTAAGTCGCTTATAGTAGAAAAACAGCAAGGTTTTTTTTACGGAAGAGGTTCTTCTGTATCAAACTTAGTAGAATTTATGAAACGTGCAACAGAGGTGATTGAAGGATTGTGCTCAATTTGATGTTATTTATACCAACTTCGGTAAGGCGTTTGACTTCTGGAAAAATTAAAATTACTTGGTATTAATGATAATTTGATCAAATGGCTTGAGTCATATCTTACTGGGCGGATGCTATGTGTAAAAATTAACAATAGCTTGTTTGATACAATTTATGTGTATTCTGGGATATCTCAGGGCTCGAATCTCGGTTCGCCTATTTTCATATTGTTTTTGAATGATATTACGACAAGTATAAAATTTTCCCGTTGTCTTATATGTATATGCGGATAACCTAAAAATATTTTACCCTATTCGAAGAATAATTTGTTATATTTAAATGTAACAAAGTGCAAAATGATGAGTTTTACACTTTCAGAATACACTTTAGAATTCCTAAAACGTACCATGAAAGAGTTTAGTGATCCCAGAATTTTTGTTTGCCTGTATCAATTTTTTTCGTCAGCTCGAATATGCATCATGCGTATGGTGTTACCGTTACAAGGATCACATAATTAGGATTGAGCCAGTAGAAAAATCTTTCCTAATTGTGGGTGGGTTTGACAACCGATTACCGTGGTGGGAAAATATTAGATATCCACCTCCATATGTCGAAAGATGTAATTCCTTGAAAATTTTGCCTTTCGTCTTGAAGTTCGTCGTCAACACGTCGAAATGATATGTAATGTCGAAATCTTCGAACTCGCACATCCTTGAAAATAGATTCTCATAGAACCAATTATGTAAGTGACGAACCTTTGAATTCAATGTCGAAATGTTATAACGAACTGAGTAGTTTTTGTGACTTTATTTAAGTGACTAAATTGTTTTTGTCCCGATATTCTTCCAATTTTTCAGAAAATAAAGATGGTAATACCACAGAATAAAGCACAAATATAATTAATCAGCCAAAAACATTTTTGCCCTTACGTTTCATTTTGCGTGTTGAACGAGTCCTATTTCTGGAATTTGCGTCCACTTAACGACAATTTAATATTGACGAATCTTACCTTCGCCAACTCGACCTGAAAAAATTATGTCGACATTTTTTCAAACAAAAACCTCATTGTGAACTAAGGCCAATAAACCTTTACCAGGTTTTATTATTTTCATTTTGCAAAATCTTTTTTTATAGAATGTATTTCAGGGTCACTTTTCACTTATTTATTTCAAATAATTAGAATATTTTAAGGCTTTTTAAATTTCCTAGAGTAGATTTTCCGTTGATTTTGAATTTGCAGTTGCCTAATTATATAAATTATTCAGATTCTATAAATAGAAACTGAGAGATATTACGTGAAACATCGGGTTATCGAATCAAACGGGTTAAAATTTAAAATCTTAAAAATAAACGTTTACATGCATACACACATTGTATATCACAGTGTACACAAAAATTTGGTAAACGTAATTAAATATATTCTACATATTTCAGTAATCATTATTGTATACGTACAAATTTTATCATCGGCGACAAAAAAATTTTCATCGACAAAAACCAGTCTGATACAATTATTAAATCTCTTTCAAATTCGTCATAAATTTATCATTCGTCGCTTACTTAAAATCGCAAAACACCGTCTATAACCGTTATGGTTAGGTTAGGTTAGGTTAGAGTGGCTGCCAAAACACGCACTTGAACCGATGACGGTCCGTTGTGATACCAACGGATCCTACTTCCCTTACACCTTCATTGAAACCATTTTGATCTACTTATGTAGCGTACGATATCTCGCACATTGCAGTTCTCGAGATCCATAAGGCCGTCCAAACTATACTTGCCCAGATGTTTATGCCTCCTGTAAGCTAGCGCCGGGCATGAGCAGAGGAAGTGGCTCAGAGTCTCTTCCTCTTCCTCATCCATACAGCTTCTACAGAAGTCATTCGCTATTGACCCAAGCCTCCTTGCATGCTCCCCAATGAAGCAGTGTCCTGTGAGCACCCCACGACTATACTTAAGTCAGGTCTACGGAAGGATAGTAGTGTTTTGGAGCGCTTCAAGTCCAGTTTCGGCCAGACTTGCCGCGCTACGTAACATATTATGGTATTAGTCCACCTCTTCTGTGCCGAGGCTATCGCCTCATTTCTAAGCGCCCTAAACAACGCTGCTATGGGCCTCCCCAGATTTGCCCTTTCTGGTTTCAATTGGAGAGTTGTACCTTGCCTTGCCAGTTCGTCTGCCCCCAGTACGTCCGAGTGACCGGGGACCCAGACTATCTGGATATTGAAATGCTCACTCGCGGCACTTCAATGCCACCACGGACGTCAGAGAAACTGATTCCAGCGACTTGATTGCCGTCTGACTGTCCACATACATTGTTATATCCCTTGTGGATATGACATTATGCTTCAACCAAGCCAGCGCTTCCTCAATCGCTACCACCTCTGCCTGGTACACATTGCAGTGATCAGGAAGACGAACGGATATATTCACATTTAATTTGTCACAAAAGACTCCTGCTCCGACTTTGCCGTCTAGATTGGAGCCGTCAGTGTAGAATTGTATACTTCCAGTTTCTGTTATTGACCTGTTCCCCCAGGATTCCCTTGAGGGGAGAAGAGTCCGGAAACCTTTTTCAAAGCACACAATCGGTATCGTGTAGTTACTATTCATCACATCTGCCTGTAGCGACCTGCCAATCGTCGAGTGGCCCGTCTGAAGAGATTTCCACTCAAACACGGCAGAGAGTCGTGCAGCCGTAGTTTCCGCTCTCTGCTTACCAAAGATGTCGTCAGGAAGAAGGTAGAACATACCCTCCAGAGCACGTGTAGGGTTTGTCCTCAGTGCCCCGCTTATAAGCAAGCAGGCCGTTCTCTGTACCTTCTCTATATTATGCTTATAAGTTTTTTTTGTTTTGTGCTAGCCACCACACACTCACCCCGTAGGTACTTCCCCTAAATCGCGATTGCTACGTTATCTGCATACGCTATCACCCCTATTCCCTCCCTCTCCAGTTCTAAAAGTAATCCATTGATAACTATGTTCCAGAGAAGAGGTGATAGGACACCACCTTGCGGAGTTCCTCTAACTACTCGTCTCCTAATGGTGGATTTCCCCCATATCCGCGTTAATAATCCTGCATTCTAGCATCTGATTTATCAACCTTCCTAAGGGGTAGTCCACTTCTAAGAAAGACAGTCCTTCCCGAACTGCCTCCGTCCTGACATTGTTAAAGGCGCCCTCTATATGAAGGAAGGCTACCATACAGTACTCTTTCGAGTGTACTAATCTCAATTTTTTCGCACCAGGGAATGCAGAGCCGTGTCCACAGATCTCCCTTTCCATAACCGTGCTTAGAAGTCGCCGTGCAATAAGACATGCAAAATTTTGTTTTGAGCAATGCAAAAAATTAAAACGGATAATGGTATGGTAATGAAAAGTTTTTTTTAACATTTCAAATTATCACTGAGCCAGAATCGCACCCCAGATCGCTTATTCAAAAAGATTAGAACCTTAATGATTCTAACAAGCTCTCTGACAGTTTTCAAATAATTTGTTTGTATACGTTTTATAGTAGAGAAAACTTGTTGTTTTTGAAAAATGTAATAACCCTCACTATAAAATATGGTTTTGTCACCGTTTTTGTTGTCTCACCACGCTTTGATCAAGATCTTTTTCGCACATTATGGTCTTACGTGATCCATTGTTCGCTAGCAGTAATTATATGTTACGAAAAATGGTTTGATTTTTATATCTTTTCAATAGTAATTCGCAGATAGAAAGTCTGTCCATTCAATTTGTCACTGTTAAATCGTGTGGTACCCGAATATCCGGCATCTTTTTGAACAGCTTTCTCCAAACGATTGAAAATTGTATGTCTTACGAACAACAACAAGCATACTATATCTCCAACATTTGCCAGCAGAATATGAAGATGATGAAGTAGATCACGATGTGCATGATTTCTTTGACGACGATTCAGAAGATGAGTGGCTCCCAGCCGCACCACAAGACAATAATGAGGATTCAGATATAGAAGACGTATTTGCAGACAACGTAACAATAAATTTGTCGGAAGATGAGATTTATAGCGATGACGAAGAATTTGACATTGTTGATACTGTAAACAACGACGAAACCACTTCTCCTGATTATAAAGCTAAAGATGGAACAGTATGGTGGCGAAAGCCTCCCCAAAGACAAATATTGAGGCATAATATCTTGCGAAATAAAAACTGTGGGCCCTCTCGTTCGACGAATATGTTGTCCATATAAGACACATTCAATTGTATTTTCTCTGATATAATGTGTCACATTATAATCAGAGAGACTAATAGGAAGGCTACAGATATGTACGAGGCATATAATAAAAAAAAACGGGGACAAAACAGCAAAACAATGGAAATTATTAAGCGACGAGGAATTTAAAGCTTACTTAGCCATACTCATAATGAGCATGCGACGGTGTTATGGGCAACTACATCAAGTCCAATATATCGGGCAAGCATGGGCTTGAATCGTTTTCAAGAAATTGCCAGGTTTCTTAGATTTGATAATCCACATACAAGAGCGTTTCGCTTAGAGACAGATAAAACTGCCGCCATAAGCGAAATTTTTGAATTATTGAACGCAAATTTGCGAAATAATTATACTCCGTCCGAGTGCGTAGTTGTGTATCGTTATAATGTGGTTTGCTCTTGTATTACAATTTATTTGATTTATTTATTTTTCATAACTGTATAGGTAGAACAAAATTCACGCAGTATATGCCATCTAAGCCTGCAAAATATGGCATCAAAGTTTGGTGGGTTTGCGATGCCTCTAACTCATATCCAATAACAAGGCAAATATACACCGGCAAACAACCAACTGACAGAGAAACTAACTAAGGGGAGCGAGTTGTAAAGGATTTATGCATGCGTTTCAAGGGGTCAAAATAAACCTTACATTCCAAGAGAAATGCTCCCTTCCAAAACACGTGAAATATATTCTTCCTTGTTTGGATTCAGCGATGACAACGTTACCATATGTTCTTACGTTCCAAAAAAAAATAAAAGCGTGTTATTGATATCCACTCAACATTATAGTCAAACCGTAATAGGAGAAAAAAGGAAACCCGAAATAATTCACTATTATAATAGTAACAAGAGTGGCGTATATAATATGGAAAAACTGGTGACGCATTACACAACCAAGAGAAAGACACGGCGATGGCCTATGGCCTTTTTCTATAATATTATTGATATTGCTTGCTTGGCTTCTTTTAAAAAATATGTTGAAAATAACCCATCTAGGTCTAATAACACATCCAGACACAGAGAATTTTTGAATGATTTTTGAATTACAACTTGCTTTACCATGTATTTCTGCTCGAGCCACCATACCTAATGTACTTAGAAACTTTAACACGCGGTCGGGCATTGAGTGTATACTTGGTAAACCACTTTCAATGGCTAGCAACCACGAAGATACAATATCTAATTTGATGCGCGACAGCACTGGGCGAATTCCTCAAGTAGGAAAATGCTGGGTATGCTTATCATCTAATCCAAGGAGACGTAGGAATACACGAAAGTTGTGTAGTTTATGTAAAAGGCCAGTATGCGTAGAACATACCAACTCAGTGATAAAGTGTTCTAGGTGCAACTAGTTTATAAATGCATGCTTAGTTTAGCATTATGTATTATTTTCAAACCAAACTATTACCAAATGAACTAATTTTTGTTTTATTTATATAATTATTAATTATTAATTTTTGTAATTGAATGTTAATATTTTGTGATAATTTATAATTTAAACTGTGTGTAATTTTATATAATTAAATAAATGAAAAACTTATATGAATTTTGAGAAAAATAAACAAATAAAAATCGTATTTTCCTCATATTTTGTATTGGCCACCCGGGTGGCCGGGTATATATTATAAGGGTAACAAATTGTTTTCGCGAATATTTCGGCCAAACAATATTTAATAATAAACTTTTCTGTAAAAATCGATAAAATCTATACAAATCTAGGATGTCAAGGGGTTTGAAATGCCTAACACCAGATTTACATAATCCTTGAGCATTTAAAATTGAAATGGCCACCCGGGTTAAGCAAACGACATTTGAAAAATTTTAAGCCTAAAATTCTGTGGAACATTTGTCAATATATTTGTGTGTAATGCATAAATTAATAATGAATACTAGAAACGCTTACATTTGTCTTAAGTTGAAATAAATATTCAATTTGGTTTATTTTGTTTTGTGCACAACACAAGAACAAGAAATGTTTTCAAATCACTCCTGAGGGGTTTGAACCAAGTCTTCTGTTTTCATATATATGTATATACATACTTTTTAAAACAAACTTCGTTTCTAAGAGATGCATCCTGTATACAAGACTTTCACAAATCGAGTTGGTTCTCTATTACTTCAACGAACCATGTGTACTAAAAACATGATATGTATATTTTTTAATGTTATTTTTATTTTTGCTACAGTTTGGTAAATGACTCTCAGATGGGTGACTAAAGTTGAATCTTTTAATAGCAATCAAAATAAAAGGAATTTTTTCGTTTAAATGTTCATAATTATAATTTCATGTTTCGCATTCTGTTTCTAGATTTGATTCTTCCGCCCGTCACACCATACACACCATCAGTTGCATAATTTTACATTAAATGAAAAAATCTCTTTATTTTCACATTACATTTTGTGCTCCGCATATTTATGTACAATACATATTCATAAATTTACAGCAAATTGTTGCTGAAATAAAGCTCATTTTTTATAAACACAGACTTGGTAATATTGATTTTCTCATTAATTTTTTTTTGTTTGTTTACTTAATCTTATGTAAATTTAATTTTTATATTGTCACACAGAAAAAATGTTCATTAAAGAAAAAAGGAAAATCTTACTCGTTCTCGTCTATCCTTTAATCAATATTAAACTTTAATTTAAAGAATATTAAAAATGAAATTTCGGTATAGAAAATTTATACATTTTTATGTGTTCCAACTTAAATAAAGCTCAACACACACCAAAAAATAAAAAAAAATAAAAAATTATGATTGTTCTATTCAAATATATATCTACAAGCGTATAGATGTAAATATATACGCATTTTATTTTTATTCTCTCATCTTGAAGATAATCAGATAAAAGAATATTACACTCCACAGTACAACATTTCTTCGCGCAAAGTATGTACATAGCAGTAAAAAAAAAAAAAATCCCTAGCACAAAAAACAATACAAAATAAAAATGCTCAGATTATGGAATATATTTCATCTCCATTTTCTGTTTTTTGTACTCCATGTACTTTGCAAGATTGAATAAGTAGAATAAGAAAATAAATACAAAAAAAAAAAATTCAAAATGATTATGATGATTTTGAAAAGAAAATGATTTTCCCTAAAAGAAAATTCTCTTTTGAAAGTATAAATGTTATGAATTGTGTTGAGACAAGAAACAAAACGAATGGGAAATATAAAGAAAACCTAATAAAATATGAAAAGAAATGAAAATATATAAATACGCACACACATAAACAAAAATAGAAAAAAAAAAAAAATTGGAGAAGAAATAATAAAAAATGAAAATAAGTTTTATTACTTGAAGCTTTTTTTTCACTTTGGTATTCTGGAGAATCTATATAGAAAAGAATAAAACTTCTAAGTTTATTCAAGCGTTAATTTTGATTAGATATACTAAAGTAGTTTAGTTCTAAGTAAAATTAAATTATTCTATTTTTGTGATTAGGATATAGAGGATATTCAGATGAGTGTTATTGAAACTTTGTATATTATAAATACTACAATGGATTAAAGGTGCTACAAAAACCATATTATTTTTATTTTTATCAAGTACCCACTACACACACACACACGCAAACTCAACTAAAACCATTGACATAAGTTTTTAATCAAACTTTCAAGATCACGAACTGTATATAGACATAGCTCCGATATAATATTTATACACTACATTTATACCCAGTTTCTCTCGGTTACAATGAAAATCATTAATTTTTCATAAAATAAATTTTCATTTTTCAAACTTCAGTTACAGCATAAATTTCAATAAATCAAAAACATAATCATTTATTTTCTTCCGTTTATTTTTTTTTTTCCAACATTTTCGTTTTCCATTTGATTCAAATAGAAAATTGTTCACACAGTACGTACGTACAGAATTTTATCAAATTTTATTCAAAAAAAAAAAAAAAAAAAATCATCTGATTAATGTCAAATGTATAAATATATATAAATACAAAGATAGGGAAGGGAACACACAAAAAACCTTTTCTTATCATGATTGACGATCACACCAAAATAAATTGACAGTCATTAAATGTGTCAGCTTTGAAAATGATTTTATCTCTTTATATACATAATAGCACTGTGCATATTATATATTATACTATGTGTATATAAAAGACAATAATAAAAAAAAAAAAAATTACACTTTGAACTGATCAATTAACTAGCTGTATTACAAACACATACGTTTACAGCCTACCTTGTGTATGTACACGCAAAAAACAAATCAATTATTTTTCTGTTTTCCTAACTAAAATTAATTACATCATACTGAAGAAAATGTTATGTCTTATACGAATTTTAAAATTGTTGTTGTTTTATCAATTTACATAAAAAAATACGAGAATTTATAATTCAGTAAAATTAACGGATACAGATTATAATCTAAATAAAATATTATTTTTTTATTTTAATATTTAGGCCAAGATTTTTTTATTTTTTTTTTTCCTAAAGATAAACTGGGAATATATTTTGGTTTGGTGCGCGCGTTTTCTTCCAACGGATGCTATAAAATAAATTAAAATAAATAAAATAAAATAAATATTTCATGTGCTTTTTTTTTGTTTCGGTCGTCTTCTGTACTGTGTTTTTTCGCTGTGGTTACTGTCCTAGGAGTATTTTACCGTTAGAGGAGATAATTCTATAGGGTTAAATGGGATTATATACCGGAAAGAAAAAAAAAACGAAAATAAAATTATTCCTTCTTATTGCACAAAGAATGTGGTATTAAATTGATTTACTTTTGTACTATATTACGGAGTGGTAAATACATTATAAATAGAGACGACAAGTAAATGAAATATTTTATATGGTGTGTTACATCATTTCTATGGAACAGTAAAATCAGAATTTTTTTTTGACAATATGACAGTTTATTAAATGGGTATTATCATGACCCTAGATTAAATGAATTGGTACATACGTTTTTTTGTGAGATGTTCAACCTTAATATGTAAACTATTTTATTTTCTTACTTGTCTTTCCAACAATATGTTTAGACAGACAAATTTAACTTTGTTTCCTTTAATAAAATTATCTTGGGCCATGCACAAAAATGACGAGGTTATGACGGCTTTGAATCCGTCCAGCTCCAATTCTTCGGTTCTTAAAACTTTTTGCGTTTGATGTTAGATTAACCGAAATTGATGTTTAAATACATTTCATTTGATTATCTTGTTGCCCAATGCGAATTCAACAGAAACGTAAGAAAGTCCTGAAATACGCTAATTCATCCCGAAAAGTTTTTTTTTATTTATTGGTTTGTTTCCTTGCTAAATTAGATATCAGCCCGAAAATCAAGAGAAATATAGAAGAAAATTGCAATTCATCCAGAATTTTTTATTTTTTATTTAATGAAACACTTAGTATTTTGCAATACAAATAATGCTTTAAAAACCTGTTTTAATTAAAGGTGTTCGTTCGAAAAATATTATTAAGAAATCACGGGGTTCACTTAGTAAACGGACCGTTATTCTCTAACAATTCCACACATTTCAAATGAATAAAATTTGTACGGTTTGGAATTAACATAGCGCCGTTCTCAGAGATGTCTATCTAAAAAGGGCTATGGCCGGATGTTTGTCCATCCTTAATTGATATATTTAAAAAAAATCATTAAGAAATTAGAATAGATTTGAATTTAAAATCTTGCTTTTTATAAATTCTGGAAAATGGGGATTTCGGTTACGAAACGAAAATAACCAAAAATATAAATTTTGGAAAATGGGGAATTTCTTCGGGGGACACAGGAGCCGGGATCAGCAAACATGTCGCACTGCGTGCCGCACGTAGGAGCGGATTATTCGACCCATTCGGCCCTTCGACCCATATTATTCCCTATGAGAAAAGCGCTATGTAATTTTAAAAGGTAACAAATTTTATTCATTTGAAATGTGTGGAATTGTTAGAGAATAACGGTCCATTCACTAAGTGAACCCTGTGATTTCTTAACCTATTTTTTTCCATATAACAAGTAAGGTTGTACAAACATCCGGCCATAGCCCTTTTGAGGTAGACATCTCGGAGAACGGCGCTATGTGACTTCCAAAACGTATAAATTTTATTCATTTGAAATGTATGGAATTGTTAGAGAATAACGGTCCGTTCACTAAGTGAACCCCGTGATTCCTTAATGAATTTTTTTCAATATAACAACTAAGGATGGACAAACATCCTGCCATAGCCCTTTTTAGATAGACATCTCTGAGAACGGCGCTATGTGACTTCCAAAACAAACAAATTTTATTTATTTGAAATGTATGGAATTGTTAGAAAATAACGAACGGTCCGTTTACTAAGTGAACTCCGTGATTTCTTAATAATATTTTTCGAACGAACACCTTTAATTAAAACATGTTTTTAAAGCATTAATTGTATTGCAAAATATTAAGTGTTTCATTAAATAAAAAATTCGGGATCATTTGCAATTTTCTTCTTTTATCTTGATTTTCGGGCTGATATCTAATTTAGCAAGGAAACAAACCAATAAATAAAAATAAACCTTTTCGGGATGAATTTTCGTGCTAACTTCACAGACATCTCACAACATGCGGCTCTTTATCCTGTAATGGGGCCGTCGCTACTATCATGTATGGTCTCAGTTATTATTAATATTGAGTAACTATCATAAATAATAAATTGATGTAAATACAATTATTTAGATTAGTTTACTTGCCAATTCTTAAATATCTAATACAATTCTATAGTAACATTTAATAATTACACGGTGAACCATATTTCGTCTCCGTTTGCCCTTAAATTTATTTGCGAAATGTGCTTGCTAGGGATGAAATTGATATAAATTCCAAAGTACTAAAATGTTGAGTAACAGTGGAATAAATTGGGCTTTAAAGTACTTTTTAATTTTTTGATGTGTTTACATATCGTCGGCTCAGAATTATCCTTAGACTTATATGCGTTTTGCCCTTATTGGAGAAAACGGCATTTGGAGATTAGCTGAAAAATTAACGATGTTCCTGAGCAATTTCATTACTAAAATTTGGTTTCCAAATAGAATTGTTAGAAGAAAACTTAATTTCAAAGTATAATTGAAGCATTGTACTCATGAAGTATTTTAATTATTTATGTTTCAAATTTTATAGTTTTTTTGAAGTGCAGTTTTGGACCAACTTTTCTTAAAAGGCTTGTCTAGTCCATAAAATTTTGTCTTTATCCTCGATTTTTGGAAATATTAGTTTTTAGTGCACACCAAGCAATTTTTATTGAAATAATAATACAAAACAAAATTCTAAAATCTTAAAATTAATTTTTTTTAACTTTAATTTGAATTAATTAATTAATTCGTGTAATAACTTCATGATTAAAAATTATAGTTAAATTAACTGACAAAATTTAAGACTCTTTTTATTTTTAATTATTGATTCTTCACTCTGAACTGAAGGGGAGACATGGCCTTTACAGGACGATGAACGACCATTCCAGATTAAATTCTTATTAAATACCTGATCCCCCGGTGGCTTGTAGATAAGCATGCTAGACAAATCTTTCAGTTTCTCTGAAAAAAATTGTCCGCTGGTTGAAAGAGGCAGGATTGTGCGTAAACCGGTATCATTTGATTTTTCCTGTGATATTTTCACAAAAATAAAATCACTATCTTAACGACAGCGATAATTTATGTGGGGACCCCTTCTCATAAATTAAATGTTTAGTCTTTATATACTATATGCTGTGTCTGATTGTAGTTTAACTTATAGGCTGCGTTATGATCCTTGTAATCGAAACATTTCGTTTGTATTGCCGTGAACTTTTGCCTTCCCTCTTGTAATTGGAAATATTCTTTTAGCGGGCTAACAGGGAAGATAAAAGTTTATTTTTAAAATTCAGCAAAACGCTATGCGCAGAGTTAATATTTTGTATAATACCGCGGCCCGCTTCCAGAAATTTCTTTTCAATCAAGTTCTGGGCAGGCGGTGAGCTTATATTGAAAAATATCTGTTGAGCAAAGGACATAATACAATTCCTCTTTTGCAGCACACACCTGTCTGACCAAAAAATTATGGTTTGTACTTCCGGATGAGAATTTATAAAAGAAATTCAAATTGCTAATTTTGAGGAATTGAAAGACTTTTGGCAACAGTTTGCGTTAGGTAATTTTTATTTAGAATTTGTGACTTGTGCTTGTTGGTTTGCTCTACGGATGCAGCCAATGATATCCTTCGCATTGCCTCGCATTTATCGCACAGGTTATTTTAGGAAGAGAACTCCAAATTAAATTGTTTGTTAATCGTATCTCTGTATTTCCATTTTTTGAAGTTGTTATTAGGACTTTTAATCTTAAATAAGTTGAATATCTTGCTGATGTTGAGTAGAACTGAATATAATTGAAGGAACAATTAGCGGAAATAGACCAAATCGCACGGATATATGTAGATAAAACCACATCTAACAAAATTAAATTCAAATTTGTTTACAGCTTTGCTTTGGTGGTAGACAACAAAAAAAGAAGCTCAACGATATAGACAAAATAAAGCAATACGACAGTAAAAATTTGTGGAAATAGACACAATTAAAAAAAAAATATCTCATAGAAACGATTAGAGTTAACTGCATATATAACACAAATTCACCAAAAATTGAACATAGACAACCATCGAACGATATTTCACTAACTGGCGACTTTTTACTTTTATTTCACTAAAAGTAACAAAAAGATATTTGAACCTTTTTTCTTTTTAGGAGGTTAAAAGGTAAAATGCTGAATTTGTGAAGCATTAGCGACAAGTATTCTGTTGCTAAATTAACTAGAACATAGAGGTCGGCACAGATTATTTGTTTAGAATTAAGGACTATCCATATATATATAAATTATTTGCCTATTTATAATATTAGTGTGATGTTTTCAATCAAATTAAATTTAATTAAATTTGAAAATTATTTCAAAATTAGAGAAAACCAAATTCGCTCGTAGTATGGCATTTTACGTTTGAATTTCGGTTTTTCTTTAACTTTAAAATAATTTTCGAATTTAATTAAATTTAATTTGATTGAAAACATCGTACTAACATTATAAATGAACAATGACTTTTTATAAAAGTGTTTATAAAAAAATGTTCACTCGCATTTAGAATTCGCGCTTGGTGTTTGTTGTGTTTGATATTTACCTATACTTATCAATTTAGTTATTTATAAGTAATATAATAGATACAACTTTATTTCCCTCCCACTGAACGAAATACCGCCACAAATTACAAATACAACAAGAACACCCTCCTTGCAAACCAAAATTATAAGGAAAAAGTGGTATTACGTTTCTTTACCGTCGCTATTCTGTCGTCTTTGCGGTTAGAATTGAATTTAGTCGAAAATCGAAGAGATGTCCAACGAAAAATGATTCGACCTTCGAAAAGTACTGCTGCCTAGCATTTACAGAAAAAATTGAATATAAATATTTTTTCGAAAGGAATGAAATGTCAATCAAAAGTATCAAAGTACTTTTTAATTTCTAAAGGACCGAAAAAGTACTAAAGGATCAACTTTTTCATCCCTGGTGCTTGCATGTTAATTTTTCAATAGATAAAGTAAAAAAATTATCAGTTTTTTTCAACAAGATATGTAAAAAAATGCTGATCGAAATAAAGTGTTTCAATTGGTTGAAGACATAAAAATAAATTCTTCTTATAAATTATTACAAAAATTGGATCGGCGTCTAAATTGAGTTCCGAATAGCTTTAAATATTTCAATACATCTATTTTGGAATCGTTATAAGTAAATTTAAACTTAGAAGATAATTTCGAAGGTATATTTTGAAATGCAAAATATTTTATTTCACTTAAGGTATTACTATAGTAGTAGAATTATAATTCAATATTAAATTAGCGAACTTTGTACTGAGCTTAGAGCCGAAATTTGGCCTATTTTATCAATCACCCTTGCGTAGTATGAAATAAAATGAAATTTAGGCTTTAAATTACTATTCGATTGTTTTTTATAGAGATAATTTAATTAAGAATTAAGAATTTTTCAATATTTTAAAACAATGGAAATAACTTCTCTTAAAGTAATTAAAAGTTTCCAATCCCCGCATGAATTTTGACCCCAATTATTAAAGGGAAGTAGTATACTATTAAAGCGGGTTGGGTATATAAACTTCCATTACAAAATCTTGCAACACAAAATTTAGCATTACAATATCTTGCATTACAAAATCTTGCAATTATAAAATCTTGCATTACAAAATCTTGCATAACAATTTCCCGTACATTTATAGAATGCGCGCGCGATTCTATAAATGTACGGGAAATTGTTATGCAAGATAACAAACCAGTGGTGAATCAATTCTGTTGTATCGGCAATACAAGAATATTTAAATTGAAATCAAAGTTACTGATTCCCTTTTAGAGACATTATGAGAAAAATAATTTTAGTATCTCTTGTGTCCAAAATTTTCGCTTATATTACTCGAGTAAGTACCTACTATTGATATTTATTGTTAGTATTTTTCATTACATCTAAACTGCTTTATTTTCTAAAAATGTATATTTCCACAGTAATATCCAATAAAGGCAAGGAAAAATTATTTATCGACGGGTTTAGTTAACAAGTAGGACGAAAAACTAAAAAAACATTTAATTGGATATATAGCTAGCAAAAAAAGTGTTATTGTAATGTACGGATTGTAACCTGTTTCGTAAATAATAAATACGAAGTGATTAAAACTCCATCTGCACATTCCCATGCACCTATCACCAATGAAAAAATCATAGCGAATACAAACCAAAACTTAAAATCTAGAGCCAAAAATTGCGACCTACCACCCTCATGTAAGATTACAGAGGCAGTTGTTGCTACAGCTAGCGATTTACGTGTATATTTGCCTAGCAAAGAATCACAAAAAAATAAAATTCATCTTGCGCGTGCTGGTAAGACGAATGAGCTCACCAGTTTGGAAGAAATTTATATTCCTGAACAGCTCCGATATCTCGAATTAGAGTTATTTGTGCTGAGCGAGGATACGTGCAAGGGAGAAAAAATTATTATGCTAGGTACAAAATCCTCTTTAACGCTTCTTTCAGAATGTAGTTGTTGGATTATGGATGGAACTTTCTATGTAGTTCCTTCCATAATGCGACAACTGTTTTATATACATGGAAACGTTGAAAGTGAAATTGTTCCACTGGTTTTCTGCTTAATGAGCAAAAAATCCAAAAATTGTTATGACCAATTACTTTTCCAATTAAGGAAAATTTGCCTTGAAAATGATTTAAATCTTAATCCACAAAAAATTTTGTGTGAATGTGAAAAAACAATTTTTTCGGCAGCTAAGGTTTTCTTCCCTCAGGCCTCATTCCAGGGTTGCTTATTTCATTTTGGCCAAATAATTTGGCGTAAGGTTCAGAAAAGCAAATTAACGGTCAAATATGGAAATTCGGAGGGATTTTGCTTGCAAATCAGAATGCTCAAAAGTCTCTCGTTTGTGCCACCAAACGAAGTTGCCAGGTATTACTCCTCCTTAAATGGTCAGTTTGAGGACGAAGATTTAAAAAAGAGCGTCCTAAATATACACCTAAATTTTGGACTGTTGGGAAAGCAGATACAGGCACGAAATGTTTTCCACGAACCCAGAATAATACTGAAGCGTGGCACCGTCGTCTAAAAGTTGTTGTGGGAAAACGCCATGCTGGGTTATACAAGCTTATAAAAACCCATCAGATGAACTAATTGTAGCCAAACATCGCGTTGAAAAAGTACAAAATGGTGAACAGCTACCTAAAAATAAACACACAATCACAAAAAATAAAAGAATAAAAAAAATCATACAAAAACGAGAGAGACTTGGGAAAATTGAATATTTAAAGAGTATTGCCCAAAACATAATTCTGAATTAAATTGTTCATTTAATTATTTTAAAATATTTATTTTAATTTTTTTTATAAAATTATTATTGTTTGGTTTTGCTTTAGTTTGTATAAATAAATATTATGAATTTCAAAATGGATTTAATATTTTTTAATTACATCCACTGAAATGAGAAATAATTGCTATATTTTGTAATGGAAGATTTTGTAATGCAAGATTTTGATTTGCAAGATTTATTTAAAAAAGCAAGAATTTGTTACTGCAAGATTTTGTAATGCAATATTTTGTACAGATCCCTATTAAAACATACATTTCGGAGCCAAAGATTCGGATTATATTTGCTTTTAAACAGTCTATGTTAAACAAAGGAGGCTTATTTTTGGAATGTTTTCCAAAATTAAAAATTTGAAGCCTTTGGTTAATTTCGTGAATTGATGTGAGTTTTGCTTTAATAAAATTGTTCAGAACACATAATAAAACGTAATGGCAAACGCTTTCTAAAAAATTATGAAAACAGTCCAGACTATAATTTTGTGTTGTGTGAAAATCAATCATGCTATTCCAAATCGAATTTTCTTGTAGACCAGTTTCAGATATATTGTTTAATATTTAATCTTCTTGATAATTTTGTGGAGTTCTTAATTTATCTATGTATTCTTCACATTTGACCTGCATCTCAATTTTTCGCAATTACATATCCGGCAGTAAAAGTTACCATTAAAAGACTCTGTGAAACCTAATATAGAATTAACTCCCAAATTGTCTCCTATAATAACACAAGGAATCAATTTTATATAATTATAAAGTTTGAATTTAAATTTTATTCTTAGTTTTCAACAATAATACCGAAAATAATTGATCCAAACGCATAATTTTAGTTACGGACTGGTTAAAGAACTGTTTAAATATTATAAGCTCTGAATGAATTGAAGTTTCAGATAAAATTAACTTTAACCCTTTATCGCATGACCCCATATTTTATGCAACAAAAATTATTTTTGGATTTCATATGTAATCTTCAAAATGAAACTGAAGTTTATCGCCAGGAAAAATAAATATTTTCTCGGGAAAACGATGTTTTTCCTACAAATCATATATGATATTCAAGACAACAAAAAAATTCAAAATCTTAATATAATTAGTCAGTTCTATTTCATAAGACGTTTTGAAAATATATGTATTTCAATTATAATATTTAACAAATAAATAAAATAAAATAATAATAAAAATAAACAAATATAATATATAGATATTTCAAAAAAATTACAAGGAACTTTGAAAATTATATAGCTAAATATTTCAGTCAATTTTTTGGTCTTGTCCAATTAGATTAGAAATGAAAATCTCGGAAGCAATTGCGCTCCTTATTATAGCATAAAGATACGTCGCATTTTATGCATTTAGTATAAGACAGTATATCACATTTTGGGTATATGCAAGACAACCGTTTTTTCGTCCATTCAGAAAAGTGGCCATGATTATCTAGCCGAATTTCTTTTGGTGGTAGTGGTGCAGAAGTAGTTTTTTTCCGTTTCATTTCAATATTTTCATTTAGCTGTTTTGAAGGGCGACCTATAGTCGTACACGTTCCTTAAACTTGCATAGAACTTCCACTATTTCTAGTTTGAAATCAAGAAGCGCAAGAATATCGGAATTTTTCGTCCCTCTTTGTTGTTCTACTCACCTAAATTTAAATAAGTAAAAATTAGAGAATGATTTTGAAAATTAGTATGTTATATTTTACTTATATAGGATCCATGAATTTGCTCCAGTTACATCGAGCAAATGGTATAAAACTCTCATATACCACTTCCGTGAACGAATTTTGATGTTGTATCGGCCTAAATTTGAATCCAACATGTCTACACCGCCCATAAACTTGTTATACTCTTTGCTAATTGATTGACATTCCACGGTTATGCTTCCAACATTTTTTACTCTGCGGTTCGATATATGAACGGGATTTTTTCCTACAAATGTTGACACTAAGGTCACTAACCTTGTGTCTTTCCATTGAACAACGGCTATATCGAAGTCATCCACACAAGCAACGAGTTCGACAGCTGAGCCTCGCGGTTGGGTTTTCCAATATAAGTCATTTGGGAGTTTGCAATTTGGAGGAAGATTTGTTCTTACTGTTCCCAAACTATGAATTACACGTTTTGCTAACTCCGCTAATAAAGGGACTGAAGTAAAGTAGTTGTCGATAAACACTTTATAATTAGTTATTGACGGCATTACCCTGCACAAACGTATTACAACATTCGAAGAAGACCCAAGATTAATTTACGTATAAGGCTGATTGCGATGATCGTTTTCCTGGCCGGTGTATATCCCTATATTGTACGCGAAGCCGGAAGTTCCGCATAAAACAAGCAATATAAAACCCCATTTATGCGGTTTGTTTTGCATATATTGTTTCAGATAGTATCTAGATATGGTTGAACACATGTGAACGCATCTAAAGGTATTTTATTAAAATTTTGAACCAAGCCATTAAATATTGGACTGCTTAATTTTTTCAAATTTATTCAACGTCATGGTTTCCTGTAACATTAAGTTTTCGGAGCTTCGGATGCGAATAGCGCCTGATATTTGGAATTTGGACAATTGAAGTAAACATCGAAATTCCCACATAATTTTTTATATCTTTGGCCGTAAACAAAGTGTTTATGTTTGGATTTTTTGACAGGCGTATAAATTGATGTTATTTTATTGTCCATAAATAAATAAAAATAATCTGAGGGTGTGCTTAGCTTCATAAATTCTTCCGGTAAATAGGTAGATCCAAAGAATTGTACTTTATCTTCAGGTACTTCAAAATGTTTGGTTTTCCAAATAGTTCTGGAATATTTTTCCTTAATTTGTCTTAATTCGGCAAGTGCACTGGCAGAATCTCTTAACGGGGTTTCATTATCAAAAACCACTTCCATGTTTTCAATATCGAACGGCTCATCGTCAATTATTTCAGCACATGGAGCTATTTCATCATCATCAAATGGGGATGATTCGTCGGTTTGCGGGCGCTCTGCAGCTCTTAGAATTTCTGCTTCATCGTAGTCATCATCCTCACCTGCACCAGCAAATTCACCCTCGCTATCTGACCAATTAGCGATAATCTCTTGCAACTCCTCCATTTTAACGTAACGTTGTCGAAAACTCATATTTCTAAAAAAAAATTACTACCAAATACATAATTTATCATATTTGATACTATATCATATATGATATGGTACATACAAATATATCTTTCTGCATGTTATATCATATTTGATATGTATTTTAAAATTGCGAATAAAAATAAAAATGTTATTTTAATAGAAAAATGTATTTGCATTTTAATAAATTGTTTGTATTTACAAATTTTAGTTACTTACATTGCGAATTTATACACTTATTCTAAGAGATATCAAGCAAATTGTAACAATGCTTTTCAATGTACCACTATTTACCACAAACGTATGTAAAATGATCTTTCCCGCCAATATTTTGACAGCTAAAAAGACCAGAAAACCATTTCCAATAAAAGAAACACTGATAGACCGATAATTGTACGTACAAAAAATAAGTCAAAAATAAATGGGAAACAAAATACGAATATTTAAAGGAAGCATATCATATATGATAAACTATTATCTATAGCTATCTAGGATATACCTGAAATCTTTAAAGCATGATTAGAAGATGTATTTTCAATATGACTCATAATTTTTTAAACTAGTTAATCCCCTTCTAATATTGAAAATAGTAGTCCTAGGAATTCTTGCATTCGCCAGCAACTGAAGTATGATTTTTAAAAAATTATTGGGTGTAACTATATTAGTCTGCTGAGTACCAACTGGAAAATCTTCTGCTAGATGCTGTTCTTTAAAATTATTTTACCCAAATGAAGAATTTACTAAAATCGAACTAAAACAATTTTAGTAAAATATACTTTAAACCTTATAGACATAATAAACACTGATATACGAGTACATCATAAGGTCCGATATTTCTCGAGATATTTGTGATTTTCTTCGTTTTTTTCTCCTTTTTTGCGAAATTGCTGACCATCCCAGATATGGGTGCAAAGTAAAGAAATAACAAGTTTAACAACGCAAAGCTCGAGTTCTATCAGATCGTTTTTAAGAATAGAGGCTCAATCATATGTCAAAATTTAGCGAGGTTTGTAGTGATACTAAATAGTTCTTTGCATACCAAGTGGCAGTAAGTATTTTTCCAAGGTTGAACGTGTTTTTCAGTATAAACATGTATAATATTTGATATATTTATATTAATACATTGTGTTTCATTATCGGCTACAAATACTTTTTGCTTAACCCTGACCACAATGTAGCAGATAAAATTATTCTCTTTAATCTATTACCTCCGAGTTCCGTGAATAAAAGGCGTTTTGAAGTGGTGTTCTTAATTACCCATTCCAAAGTATCGACAATGAGTGCGAAGCAGGTAGCAAACTACATACACCGAAACATTGGTGCCATATGTGAAGAATTGGATATAGAAATTGTGGAAATTTGGATATCGTATCTAGAAGAGAAGGATGACAAAAAAATTTTTCTTGACGGTTGCTTCTCCACCAAAAGATGTGGAAGCTTAGTCTTATTTACAAGAAACGTGGATGCTCAATTCGTGGTAAAAAAATACCAAAAATACTCAAGGCTATGTAGGTATTTAGCTTTTGATGAAATAAACTATGAACCGTTTAGCATTAGTGTAAATAAGTTTTTTATAGACACCATTTATCTCGTATTACGGCTTAATAAGTTTTACTTTTTCAATTTTATAGTTATAAAATTAAAACTAAGCTTTCGATGTTTTTTTTTTGTTAAAATTTCCACATTATTTAAGCTTTGCACGTTTAAATAACATACTTTACATATTGTGCTAATTTAATTTTTTTATTTTATCTTTTCTAGGTAAGTCAACAACATTCTTGCAATTTTGATGTAATCGTGAGTAAATGCTGTAAAAAATGATTTGTTTTTATGTTCAATTATTACAAACTCATAAAAACATAGAATAAAATAGTCTGAGTATTATATAATTATCAAAACAAAAATAAATTAACTGGACACAAACTAAATCACAATGGAAAAAAATATTGAATGCATAATTAAAAAGTTTTTTTTTTGCACAATATTATAATTATTTGCTGAATTACACTCTTCATATTATGTAATTTACGGTTATACCTATAGAAACTATACATGCACCATATATAAATTATTCTAAATTAAAATCTCATTACATTGTGTAAATTTTTACACACATACATTTTTTATCATTATTCTGTTGACTTTTCTTTTAATTAGAAACAATAAAATTAAAACTTTCTCCCACACTTACAAACAAAGCAAACCAAAAAAATGAATTTATTCAGTCAGTGTGAAAATGTTTTCGTAACACCTTAAAAAACTCCTTAAAACTGAAATCAAACACAAAAAAAAATGTTTTGTTCATTTCATTTTGTATTCTTTCAAATAATAAATTATTTTTAATTCTTAATTTATTTCAAAACCCAATCTCAATAAACCGTTATTTAACATCAGCTAAAATCTTTATGTTTTAAAATGTTTTTTTAAAGGTTAAAATACGTTTGTAAACCGTTCTATTAGCTGTATTTGGACAGTATTTATTAAAGCTTAATCAATATCTAACTGCAAATTAACTGTTCATTTTTAACTAAATTTCAACAAATAGGTCTAAAATAAACCCTTTTTAAACCTTACTATATCATTTTATAGTTTTTACGAAACCATCAATTAACCATTTTTTAACGTATCGGTTAAACATTTACTCCTTTTTAACCAAAATGAAACCAGTTTTTTCGGTTAAAATTAAACCAAATAGTTATTTTGTAACCATGATACAATATAAAAGAATAAATAAAAAAACTTAAAAAATAATTTAAAAAATGCTAACATCAATTTAATGTTTGTAAATTTTATTCAAGTGAAACCTTTGCCCGGTTGCCTTTCCTTTATTCGATGTGAACGATTTTCCTTTTTCTCTAAGGCTGGATACTTTTTTTAAAATTTTATAAATTTTTAAATTATTTACCTATTTTACAGTCTAAACAAATTTAATATGTCTAAAATAAATCTTTGAAAAATTCAATTTACGTTTTTCTGGCCGGTATGATCCGTTGGGTTTTAACTAATTAAAACACAATCATTTTAATTTGATTTACGGCACAGTGCCGTAAATCAAATTAAAATGATTGTGTTTTAATTAGTTAAAACCCAACGGATCATACCGGCCAGAAAAACGTAAATTGAATCGTATATGTGTGTCCATGCAGCATACTTGATCCAAATATTAAACTGAAAAATTCACCATTTTTATGGTCGGTATAAATCGGATCTTTTTTTGCTTATGGTGGTTTAATCGTCTCATTAATTTTAGTGAAGGAACTGTTTCCAGGAAAGTTGCTTCAACAAAGTGTCCGTAAAACACTTTACTTGAGCTGGTTTTGTGGAACCTTACCAATTTAATCTTCTTATGATTATTAGTGTGTAGATAGCGTTCTAGCTGCTTTAATTTAAAAAATTGGTAATTTAGATAATGCGCTCGGACTATTTTCGAATTTTTTATGAATTATACATTTTGAAAGTAAATTTTACCCATTTACTTTTTATTACCTAATTCACAACATTGATAAGAATTAAACAATCATACTTACAATTGAACAACACGAAAAGGGAAAATTTAGCAAAATGGTTTAAGAATGTTTCAACGATAAAATAACTTAAAATAAACAATAGTTCTTTAAAAGTTGATAAAAGGGTAATATTCAACTAAATAGTTAAATAATAGTTCAAAAATTACTTAAAATAAACCACGGTTTAATTAAAGTTGATAAATAGTCAGTAGCTAACCAAAAAAATAGAAAATAGTTCAGAAATTACTGAACCTGTACAACCGTTGATCTGAGCTCATATAATGTTTAATCTGTAGTTTACTATTAGTCAAAAATTAACCTCAAATTTCCTACTATTACATTCTAGTTTAAGTTAGTTAGTTAGTTATTTTGGAGCAAGTTTTAACCAATCTAATTATTATAAAAGCCGCTTAATATAGAACAGTTTAAAAGTTATTATTAACCCGTTTAAAATCAAAAACTTAAATTTTAACTGCGATTTAAATTTGTTACTTGGGTTATTATTATTTTGAAGTTAAATAAAAAAAAAATAAAAATTTAAATTTACATTCTATAAAATAATAATTGTGACTTGAAATAATTGTGATATTTTCAAAATATGAAACTGAGTAGGAATTATGTAATTAATGAATAACAAAACATAATATATTTTGATATGAAAAGCTCAAGAAAAATTCTCTCTGCATATGTTTGTATGTAAGTGTATGCATGTGGGGTGTGATAATTTGACCTGGTTATTTTTATTATTTCTACTCTATTTTTCAACTCATCTTCCAAGAGAGTGTATGTATTTAGTAAAATAATATATCGAAGGGGTGATAAAGGAATAAATTCTATGACATTGAGTATCATAGAGGATAAAAAAAGTTTTAGCTCTATGGATTAAATTATCATATAAGGTTGGTTTTTTTTTATTAGTTTTCAGCCCATTTGTTGAAAGTTTATCTTAGCTAGTATTGCTAAAAAGAAAAGAAACGAGAGGAAAAGATAATAATAATAAAAACGAAACGGATAAGAAGAAGCTAAAACAGGAATTGACTAGTTGGTGAAAAATAATATGTTTTGATAGTCTTCACCTTCTAGCATATTATATTGAATGATTTTAATGTTGTTTATATTATATTCAGTTTATATATCCGTAGCAGAGTGTATCTTCAATATGGTGCCGCCTAATTTAGAATAATTTTGATCAGATAATTGGAAGGAAGTATAAAAATAAATGTTATGAAGATAATAATAGGCATGGCACACAGAAACACATACAGAAATAAAACAATAATGACCCAAAAAGGGGTGAAATCATAAAAATTAGAAAATATATTTACCGAAAATTGTTGATATAACAAGTAATAAGGTGATTTTATTATGGATTATGTTAACAAGTGGAAGGGCTCAGATTTTATTTGGAAACATTTTTATTTAGGTCGCTTGTGCGTAAGGTAAGGAAAACGGGACGTTACTTTAAATCCCTCTTGTACTGGTTAAACTGAACTGACGTAGAGCTAGTGTAGAGGTTTACTGTGCTTATCATCAACCCTAGTTTTTGAAGGGCAAAATTAGTTGGTTGGACGCGCTTTTGATGAGTAGGCCATTTGGTTGTAGAGTAGAAAATGTTTTGTTCATTACTAAATATGTTGAAATTAATGTATGTGGAAAAGCTCTGACCACATTGACTACTGTAACTACTTAATCGTAGCTGATGTTGCAGGCTCCATAAAGTTGAATCAAAAATTTAACATAATTAATGCCAAAAGTTTTGGGTCTCATAAAGTTCTGCTCCTAAAATTGCTGTCAGAAAGCTTTTCTGAAGTATGTTTTCCCCCATTCACACCGGTGATATACTTTTCATTTCTCTCTTTTTAGTTGTTGAAAAGTACGCGATTTAATAATAACAATTTTCTGCACCCTCTGCAGTTTTATCTATATACCAAGTGTTACACTACTCAACACTGAGTTTTGCTTGATGGAAAATTTTAAACAAAACAGATAAAGCGAATTTTTGAGTTTACTCCATTTCGACCGAAGTGAAGATTCTGTTACATAGAATAATATGTTAAAAGAACATTGTGCTGGTTGAGTGTTGTCTTAATGTGCTGTGATATAAACGTTATTCAATCTCAATTACTTTAATATTAATACAATAATGCTACTTCATTCAATGTAGTTAGAACAATAGAATTAAGCATTTTTAGTTTAGACCTCATTTTACTTTTTATTGACAGCCGAAATGGGTTTGACTAATTCGACAGGAAAGGGTCAGAAATTCATTTAATGTTCTCTTTTGCTAACATAAATAATATTTGAAATATTCGGTTCTTCCGGATGTATAGCCAGATAATTATTTTTTTACGAAGGGCGAAATTATCAAGAGTTTTGCAACTTCAGTTTCTGTCTGAACGAGAGTTATAAAAAATTTATTTTCAATCAATATTATCATGCTACAGCGACTGAATTGCTAATTATATCCTTGATTATGAAAATTTATATCTGGCTACACCCGGAAGAACTATCATCAAATAGAAATTGCATTTATTCGTTAAATAAAAAAAGTTTAAATTGGATTTAACATGGATGCTTTCTGTATATAGAAAGTAACTAGATGTGTAATTAGCAATTTAGTCGTGTATAGAACAACGAGATTGAGCGAAAATAAATTTTCCTTAATTCTCATTCAAATCAAAATTGAAGTTGTAAATAAGGATACCAACTCGAACCTGTTACTTCGGAGTGTTCGGGTTTGGAGGTATACCTATCTCCGGAGCTCCGGAGTTGGCAATATTTTTTCGGGTTATCGTTACAATTTTTGCAACCAATCAAATTACAATTAAATGCAAAATCAAATTTGTAAACACGAAAAAGTCTTAACAGGTCATTTTCTAATTTATCTGCTTATTATTTCACCTGCTAGGGACTACCTCTGAATGTCGATTAGATATCTTCTTTATTTCGAATTACGAGTATCGAGAACTAGCAATTCATGAAGTCAGTAAGATTACGAGAACTTGAAATATCTTATAGAAATTCATAAATTGCTTCCAAAATTAACCATCAGGCGTCCTAATTTTCGGATTTCCGGGTTTTATATAATTTTTTAAAATAAAGTTTAATTCTATAAATTGGAAAAGACTTAATAGGGATTATTCGCATTGAGTTGCATCATATGTAACCGAATTACAGGAACTTCGGAATTTTTGATATTTGAAGCACCTTCGAGATTTATTTGAATATTATTAATTATGCGAGATTTTATAGATTTTGCGAAATTATTTTACTCGAGTTTTGTTTGAATTGAATAGTTGGGACCTTCCTGTTAGGAGATTCTCGAAACCGAGTTTTTTGCATTTATATAGGTTTTATTCAAAATTATCAACATTATTCAATATTTTCGAGATAATTCGAAATATTTCAGTTATTTTTAGGAGAAATATAGTTGTGTGTACTTGGCCACATTACCCAGTTTCTAAGTTTTGCTATACAAGCAAAATTAATTTTGCATTCTAATTAATGGTGAGTTAGTTCTACGATTAGTACGATAGGTGGAAACTGTATTTTACCAAAGACATTTACTCGTATTTCAATAAGGCGATTGACAATTTTGATTAAAAGTGATTCATCAAATATAATTTTTTTGTTGTCCAAGGAAATTATATACAACTCTAATTCTCGTTGATTACTGTCTTCATATGGAAGTTTACACCGAGTAAATTTTTTTTAAATCTTTCAACAATATTTTTATAGATGTTATTTCGAGGATACCCGATTCTGTTTTAATATTTAAGATTACCGCAAACTAGACCGTTGCAAATTCTGATAAATGACAATTGTTATCATTTACCAGAATTTGCAACGGTCTAGTTTGCGCTAATTTATTTTGACTATATTTGATTATTTATTTTGATTTAAAATTAGATCCTGATTTCATAATGAATCCTAAAATTGCGTACGAATTATTGATGATATTGTAGATGTAAACGTTGAACGAAAATTTATCATCAACCGTAATTCCTAAATCTATGGTTACCAATTTTATATTCGTAAGATAAAGTCTCGCTTTTCATTTTAATTTTCCGAAGTTTAACTCCATTCGGTTATCGTCACATAAATTTTAATTTCTAGCTATGACCTTTTTTAAGCTCTAGCAAATAGATGGAGATTTAATTGTGCAATAAAGGTTGAGATCATGAGCGAATAATATTATTTCAGCGACATATCGTTAATAAAAAATTTAATAGAAGCGGCCCTAAAATCGATCCTTGAGATAAACCTAATGACGGATAAAAACAGTTCGATTTGCTACTATTTATTTCTACCTCTTCTCGGAGGTAAACAAAAGAAATTGTGGAATTTCAGTAGATTCACATTCTTTGCTTAAGAATAACAAGTTAATTTGAGCTAATATAGCAATATTGGCAAATATAGTATTAATTTGTAAATAAGACTTATTGGAATATACAGATTTTAAAAAAAATGTTTAATAATTGCTAAACATGTTGGACGAATTAATTTGATGAATTCCATTGCTTTGAATGGATGAAAATAAAAGAAGCCCAAGAAAAATGCAGAAGGCACTCTAAAGTATATAATTTTAAAAGGAGTAAACATTGGAGAGTCAGTCTGTCTCGACCAATTTTGTAATTTTAAGTTATTTATCCAATGTGAATTGGACACACCGGAAACAGACTTTATGCGTGCCAATACAGGGTTTTATACGAAGCTACTTAAAATTTGTCAATTTCTTCTTTTTTTGCAATACCTCGTCAAAATGCCAACGTGGAGCGCATATTTTGCCATATTGAAGCTCAGTGGACAGATAAGCACAACCGTTTAACTGTATCAACAGTAAGAACCATTTTAAGCATAACACATATGTAACTCTAAACAACTAAGTTGTTTAGAATTTCAAAACATAAAATCAAAAAAAAACTATTATTGGATATATAAAGTTCGCAAAAATTTGATTCCAAACCTGAAGAAGACATGAAATGAAATCTATATAATTAAAATACTAAATTTATACTGAATAAATGTTCCTACGTTTAATAGATAATTGTAAAACTTTTCTGCTAGTATTATTTTTATTTTTTTTTTCCATAGGCAGTTATCAGCTGATAATATGAAAAATTTAACATCAATTAAATTTAACATTATTTAAAATTCTAAAAAAATTTAAAAAAAAGTTAAAAAATCCTGAAAAATTTGTCTCAATTACAAAAAAACATTTTACTTTTCCCACTATAACGTAGTTATAGTTGGCTAAGTATTATAATTGCGAAAAAAAATGTTGTTCCAGTATTTCACATTTCTCGACGAATTAGGCTACCAGCACTCCGAAACATCGATTAGAAAAATGTCGTGTCAGTCCTTCCGTCCTTCCAGTCATATATTTTTATTATTTTAGTTTGTCCTCCCCTTCTCACAAATTTTGATAGTTTCTGGTGAAATTTTGTACAAAGATAGATTTTTGTATAAGCGTTAAGTTTTAGGTCCATTTGAATCTAGAATAGAGGGTGTTGTAGTGGAAGAGAAAACTACGGAACAGATTTTCTCAAAACGGGACCGACGATTTTTATTTTTTTTTGTTATGTTGATGATAAATTTGATAATTGACGATTTATTGACATTATATGACATTTTAATAATTGAAATTTCAACGACATATTGATCGACATTTCATTTGTGAATTGCTTTAATAAAATCGCATTTAAACATATTCCAGAACTTCCGGCGACAATAGACGAATTGGATTGCATGGTTGATATTGTCACAAAGGCATGCAATCTTTCATTTAATGCTGCGTGCCCCCTGATAAAACCTAGGGGCAAACAGAAGCCGACATGGTGGTCCACTTGTAGGGTAGCCTTTAATAGGCCAAGAATACCAGGGAACCTCGGCATTGGGACTCATATAAGGAGGGCCTGAGGAATTATAAAAGAGAGTTGAGGAAGGCACAAAGGGGGTCCTAGAGACTCTTCTGTGGTAAAATGGAAGAGGTATCCGAGACTTCCCGCCTTTAGAAGATTCTTTCTACCAACCCAACCAGTCCTAGTTATTTAATCAGGCCGGATGGGTCATGGACAGCTTCTAGTATGGAATCTCTGGAGCTTCTAATTAATACGCACTTTCCGGGAAGCCTCGATGACTCGACGGAACCGGGGGCTCACCGAGAAATACCTTCAATAGAAATGGAGGGAATCGTGGATAGCGAAAGGATCGCGTGGGCAATGAACGGGTTTAAGCCTTATAAATCGGCGGAGATCCAGGGGAATTTGGCAGTCATCCTTCCCTGGCTGGAGATGATCTTCAGAGGATGTCTGAAATTTGTCTATATTCCTAGAAAATGGACAGAGGTCAAGGTGGTCTTCATTCCGAAAGCGGGGAAAAGCTCGCATGCTTATCCGAAGGACCTGAGGCCTATAACTCTATTATCCTTTCTGCTGAAAACATTGGAAAGGATGGTGGATGTATTTATACGATCAAAAATTGAACCTAGCAATTGGGCAATGTCACACAGCATGCGTACTGTAAAGGGAGGTCGGTGGACACAGCCTTGCACGCTTTGGTACGCACAATTGAGAAGTCAATTTAGTCGCAGGAGTTCTGTATGGTCTCATTCCTCGATATTGAAGGTGCCTTTATTAACGTAAAGATGGAGGCGATCTTGGAGGGATTGTCAGTTTTGAAGGTGGAGTACTCTATAAGTAGGTTGATTAATCATATGCTGTTAAGCAGCGTTATTACTTCAGAACTGGGAAGTCCACAGCAGGGTTATTACCTCAGAACCGGGGGAGCCTCTCTGTATTAGCGATAGCGGTATCAGGTGAATATTTGGACACGATTAGAGATGTTATGCAAAATGCAATATTGATCGTTACCAAATGGGCCAGCAAATGTGGATTATGGATCAACCCGTCCAAGACAGAGCTGGTACTTTTTACCAGGAAGTATAAAATTCCGGTAGTCTGGTCGCCTACGATAAATGTCACTAGACTGACTTTTTCTGATAGAGCGAGATTCTTGGGCATAGTCTTGGATAGTAAACTCAGCTGAATGCCTAACACGTTAGAGAGGGTAAATAAGGCCAGTGTAGCTATTTACTCGTGCAGGAACGCTATAGGTAAGGGATGGGGTTTGAAACCGGAACTGGTACACTGGCTGTACACTGCCGTAGTGAGACCTGTACTTATGTACAGAGTGGACGTGTGGTGGCCAGCTCTGGACAAGGTAACATACAGGAGTAGAATGGAAAGGGTGCAAAGAACGGCCTGCATGCTTATAAGCGGGGCGCTTAGGACGACACCTACTCGCGCTTTGGAGGTTATATTCCACCTTATTCCAGTAGAGGTTTTTGGTAAGCAGAAGGCAGCCGAGGTGGCTATGCGACCTACGGCTGTCTCTTAGTGGAAGTGTCTGCAGGTGGGCCACTCACGACGATAGTTGGATCACTAAGGGATGAACTGGTGAATCTAGATTATGTTATATCAATCTTGTGCTTCGATAAAGGGTTCCGGACCGTCTGTCCTTCAAGGGAATCCTGGAGGAACGGATCAATACTGGAAAACGAGGCAGTGCAATTTTTCACGGACGGCTCTAAGCTAGATGGTAAGGTAGGAGCCGGAGTCTTCTGTGAGCAGCTTAATGTTAATATTTCTGTTCGTCTTCCTGACTACTGCAGCGTGTACCAAGCGGAAGTGGTGGCGATCGGGGAAGTCGTGACATGGTCGAAGCATAATGTGGTATCAGTAAGGGATATCGCAATTTATGTGGACAGTCAGGCGGCGGTCAGGTCACTAAAGGCGGTTTGTCTGAGGTCACGGGTGAAGCTGAGATGAGCGAGTATTTCAGTATCCAGATAATTTGGGTCCCTGGTCACTCGGACATCACGGGGAACTGCAGGGCGGACGAACTAGCTAGGTACGGTACTACTCTCCTGATGCAGACGGAAAGGGCAGGTCTGGGGAGGCCTATAGCAGCGCTCAAATTGGCGCTCAGGAGAAAGGCAATCGCCTTGACAAATGAGAGATGGACTAACACTCTCACGTGCAGGGTAGCAAAACAGGTTTGGCCAAAATTAGACTTGCGGCGCTCCAAGGCACTGATATCCCTGGGAAGACGAGAGTTAGGATTGGTCTTAGGGATACTGACAGAACACTGCCTTTTTGGGGAACACGCGAAAAGGCTGGGTCTACAGATAAATGACTTTTGTAGAAGTTGCATGGACGAGGAGGAGGAAGAGACTTTAGATCACTTCCTATGCTCGTATCCGGCACTATCTTACAGAAGATATAAATACTTGGGTGTGTACGGTATTGACAGCCTTTTGGAACTCACGAACTGTGGAGTGCGATATATTTTACGCTACATAAGTTGCACTTAATGGTTTCAGAGGTAAAAAGGAGATAAGATCATGTGGTATCACAATGGGCCACTATTGGCCTAAGTGTGCGATAGCAGCTACTCTAACCTAACCTAACCTACTATGGGATTCCTGTTAAAATAATATCACCTCATTCGGGTAGAGTATGTTTAGGAGAAAGGCGCTAGGAGATATAGAAATTGAATTACTAGGTGACAAGGATGTGTGATTCGGTGACAAAAGATAATTCTAGTGTTGTATTGCTTCACACTGAAGCACTGAGTAAAGAATTAGGTCGGCCAATTCTCACATTGCTCTCATAATATTGTGATCTGAACAAAAGACACAAATTGGAGGAATTTAAATTCTTTAGGATTTTCAACAGTATACTAGAGAAGCCTTAACGTGTTTAACATGTGTTAAACAAGAGAGTATAGAAGATTTATACTGTCATAACCAATTATGTTATTGGAGTCTCCAGATTTAACAAAGGCCGTGAAATATTTTAAGGACCTTGCCTGCCCGAACGGAAAATGTTTGTAAAATATAAATGGTTGGTTTGGTGATCTACAGCGGACGCTTTTTGGGAAAAGTGTCGTCCGAGGAGTCGGATAGACCCATATTTTTAAATGTAATGTTCTCTTTTTCATGGATTGATATACGATCGTAAGGGCAAACCGACAGAAAAATGAAATGAAACACTATATTTAGTTTTTGTCATTCTAGTTCCAAATTTATTAGTTTTATTCTCGTTTTCCTATTGATTTAGTGCTTTTCAGAACTCAATATTCCAAGCTTAAATATTTAGTTATTTTGGCAAATAAAAATCTTAAGCGTCGTTTAGTCAAATCTGAAGCCAGGTAATCCCGTCAGCTATCCCGGTATCCAAATTTTTTTTTTTAATTATGTCCGTCCGGTGTAAAATTAGCATCCCTTGGCAGCAATACTAATTTCCCCCGCAAGAATATCCAATTAACTTATTCACACTTAAACAATCATTCTTTCAATTAATATAAATTGCATTCGTTTAATTTTAATTTTATCCAATTTTTTGATAATAAATTAATTATTATTATCAAGAATAATGTTTTATAGTACAGCATAAACATAAAATACCAACAAAAAAAAAAAAAGTAGGAAATGGAATTGATATAAAATTATTTTTATGTTTTAAATTTTTAAATAAATGCGAAATTTAAAATAACACAAACAAAATTATTTGAATCAATAAAAAATATTGTTATGATGGTTAGTTTATTGGTTGGATGTGTGCGATAGATTTCCACATATACCTTATTGATTGTAGATAAATATGTAAGTAGATGAATTAGTAATTTGAATAAAGACACATGTTGTAGTTATTCTCCTGCCTATATGGGAGTAAAAATATTTATAGATTGTTATTTAAATATAGGTTAATTCTATGATTATATAAAAGGTTGATTGATTGATTGAATAGTACATCAAATAGCCCACGAAATTGTTGATCCACCGCACTAGAATATACTTATACAAATAAAAATGTAATACTTTTGGGGTTAAGTACAAAATTCAATATCCAACTTTTTTTTTTTTTTTTTTTTTTGATAATACCGTCATTATTAGAAAACCAAAAATCTATTACTCTATTATTATTTAAAAATCCTTATTGTATCCCCAGCTATGTATATAGTATGTAAATATAAGATTGTTTCTTCATTCCAATTATTATTTCTATTTCTTATCAGACAAATAAAATATTACATAGAAGAAGCAACAAAATAAAAAAAAAATTCTATATCTATTGAACAAAAAAAAATTTGAATATGGATTTTACATATTATAGAGTTTATACTTTGCAAAAATAGAAATTTTCATTCTTTATATTAAACAGAGTGCTCCAAATTTATAGGGAAGAATTTCAGGAGGTGAACGGTGATCAAAAAACTAAGCTCCAAACTAAGTTAACTTTTTTTTTTTTTTGTTAGTTCGGCTTACTTTTTGAGAAAACAGATAAAACAGGGAAAAACCCGGCTTAGATTTGAAAAAATTACACAGTATCGTTGTAAATTTCTAAAATTTTCGAGTGAACGTTAATAATCGGCTGCATCACTTTACTTCTGAATATTGATATGTGGATATTTGATGTTTAAAGAAATAAAAGGAAAGTTGTAATAAAATTTTTGTCTTAGATTTGACGATCTGACGAAAACGTTATGTGAGTTTGGAGCTTAGTTTTTTGATGTTGCCGATCACGTTCCGAAATTTTCCCTTTTATATTTGGAACACCCTATATATGCAATCGATGGTAAGAGAGGTATGAGTTGGAGAGACATCAGCAACACACATAAAAAAGGATGCCAATCATTTTTTTTTTAAAGGTGACACGCCATAGTTTGTGTATATAGCTTAAAATTGAAAATCTTTTCCAAATGATGAAATTTTTTAAATTGAATTTTATTCAACAAATTTTTCATCTAGTCTAAATGGAAATCAAAGAAATGTATAAATGATAAACACAATATTTATATGAATATTGAATATATTGAAGGGTTTCAATTTTCCTGAATAAATTTAGTTAATATGTATATACGAGTGGTATGTATATAGTATATTTTAAAAATAAAAATCGGTTTACAATATTTCAATATAAATTATACAGTGGATTAAAAAATATAATAAATCAATAAATTTGTATAGAGGAATAATAATTACCACCACCATTATTATTTTTTGCACAATAGAAGTCCTTATTTTTATGGAAAAATCTTTCTAATAATTTTCATTATTATTATTGTGATTGACTGAATTTTAAAGTACATACTTTACAAAAATGATGGTTTCATTCTTTGTGTGTGCTACTTACACAAATACACAATATTATAAGTATATACATACGACGACATAATAGATTTTCTAAAGATTTTTCCCTTTTGTATGATAAAAACCCATTTCACAAACAACAACAACACCAATATGTGCAAATAAATTGTGTTGGATTTTGTGTGTAGAGCAAAATATATAACCACTTAACAATAATGATTACAATTCCGATTAATTCAAAAGTGAATTTGAACAATGCAAAAATTTGTGTAAAAAATCGACTGAGGAGACTAATTGAAGCTATTCAAATATGACGATTTTGTTATATTGCGATTTACGACTGACTTTGAAGTGGTAATACATTATTTTTTTTTTTTTTTTTTTTTTGAATCACACCATTTGAAATATATTATTAAATTGCTAATGTTTATCTATACTCAAAAAAGGTCAATTCTGCTATTTAGTGAGATAACACTTTCGCTCTGACTTCTAAGTGTTTTCCCAAATTAAAGTTATACCCACCAAATGTTACAATCAAAATAAATAAACCGAGCAACCAAAATATCTGTCCATTATTTGACGACTAATTTTGTCGACCATCCATTTGATTCTGATGTGAAAAAATTAAAGGTATTTTCATTTTCCATTTGTAGCCAACATATCCTAGCTATATATATTGGAATATACGTGTGTATATACCAATGTATCTGGAAAACCTGGGTTGAATGAAGAGTTTAATTTTTCATTTGTGTTTGTTATTACAGTTTTTAGATTGGATTTTTTTTTCCATTTTGAATACAGCACACATTTTTCTGCAGAATTGAGTTAAATTGAAAATGAATAATTAATTTAACTATTCATACGAATATTCAAAAGTGTTCTCTGGTTGGGTATGGCGATTTTTTTTTGTTTGCGTTTCGTTTGCATATAACATTCAACATCATTAATAATATTATGATTCAGTAGGTAAAAGTGATTTGTTGCCTTGACGCAAATTTTTCATCACAAATATCGACATATAGCCAGAGCCACCTAAATATAAGAGACTGAACACGTAAAACATTTTTTCAATATTGTCAAGATTTGAATTACCGTTTTATGAATCAAGCAACAAATTAAGATAAAAACAAACAAATTTATTTAGACAGTAAAAAATGCCACAATTAATTCCACAGGCTTACACAAAATTACTATAACTCAGTTATAACACTTTTCCATTAATCAATATAATCAGAATTATTATCGCACTAAGTAATATATACACTATTATCTATCGCACTATTTAATCTTTACTCTATCGTGTTGAACTTACTATTATAATAATTACCTAAATCAACATCAAGTGCCTATATTTATATACCAATATAACTGTTCTAGAATCACGATGATTATTCTCAACAAGTAGAGTGAAGATTATGTAGTGCGATTTATAAGTGAAAAAGTGTTTTGTATGACTAATGGTTTATTGTATTGGCTTGAGTAAATAATATTAAGGTGAAAATTTAACAATTGCTGGTAGTGGAAGAATTTCGAATAAAAAAAAGATTCTTGTCTATAAGTTGGCATTACCGGATGTAAAAAAGAAACTGCAATAGCAGGAGGTCATCGAAGTTTGCTAAACTTATCTACAAATATATGGCTAAACTAATACAAGTACAAGTACATCTGTATTTAAAACGGAACGATTTTATTTCGCAAAGAGAAAGGAGCCAAAGCTCTTAAAATATCCTACAAAAATGATTTTCTTCCTTTACACTTATAAAAAAAATTGTGGTTTCTTTAAATTCGTTATCGTTACGTATAATCCGTTCAAGTAACGCAATGGCATAAAAATTAGATTAAATCATGATTTATATTATTATTCAAAGTTATTTTTTTCATTTTTTATTTTATTAAATTTAAATGTTTAAATTGCCAAATGCACTAAATCAATATTTTGAAGCTATTTCCTCAACTAATTTAAAAAAATTCTTAAATTGTTAGAGAAAGCAATCTCATTGGGAATATAGCTGAAAAGATAAGGAGCAATCTAATTAAGAAAAATTACGACAACCTTTTTTTCTAGTATGTGGTTTCCCACACAGATTATTTCTTCTTAGACTGACAACTTTCTTTACGCTTGTTTTAAAATAACCATAATTTTTGTTGAAGGTTTTTAAACTTTTATAGATAAAAAGCTTTTTTAAAGGAAGTTTTCAAATAATTTTTAGCAATTTGTCTAGTAATAAACCCAGGTATAGAAACTGACTGGTACTTGCAATTTTAATACAATTTGTGAAGCAATTAAGCCACAAACAACCCCCGGATGCCAAGTTAACGAGTACGAAGTGACCATTTTGTGAAAAATTTTCTCTATATGATTGTTGAATTTTTCCGTACAAGATTTCAGGTGCGAGTGTCTCGGTTTGTTTTATTATTGTGATAGGTTTTAAGGTAATGAGTTATATCTTCTTTACTAAAATTGTCTTTAACAATTATAACTCTGTATACGTTGGGAAATATTTCCTCCGAGATGATAGTGTCAATTCTCGAAATTCGGAAAATTATCTGATTCCTATAATAATTTACAGGTCGTTCAGAATAATGTAGAAAATATTCATCCGAAGTATTGGCTGAATGAATTGTGTCGGAAACACTTGACGTGTGATTCTGCATAGAATCGTCTTCGTCGTTCGAATTCTGTCTATTTCTGTCATATTCACGTGAAGTGATGTTATTCTCTTTGAAGTTTATTTCCGTCTTTTTATTGATGTTGGGTATTCTGCTTAATGCGTCTGCGACAATATTGGTTTTTCCTTCTTTATAGACGATGTCGTAGTCAAAGTTTTCTAACTCGAACCGCCATCTTAGAATTTTGGAGTTTTTCTCCGAAGTTTTAATGAAAGTAAGTGGCTTGTGGTCGGTCAGAAGTGTAAATTTATTACCGTGTAGGTATGGATTGTATTTCTTTATGGCCCATATAATAGCTAACACTTCTTTTTCATTAGTCGCGTAATTGGTTTCGGTGGAATTTAGGGTCCTTGATGCAAAAGCAATCGGCTTTTCTATGTTATCTTGTATTTGAGACAATACTGCTGCACCAAGAGCATAGTCTGATGCGTCGGTTGTTAGTATAAATTGTTTCGAAAAGGCTGGATAGGCCAATATTTAGTCTGTGGGCAATATTTCTTTTAGTGTTTCGAACGCTTTTATATAGTCGGGATCTCGTACATCGACGTCTTTCGCTTTTCAAAAATTTGGTCATTGGTTTCGTAATTTTTGAATAATCCCTAATGAAGCGTCTATAATAACCTGCAAGTCCGAGGAACTGTTTGACTTGCTTCTGTGTCGTCGGTAATGGCCATTCATTGATTTTTTGGACTTTATCGAGATTTGGTTTTACCCCATCCTGAGTGATAAGGTTTCCGAGGAATTCTGTTTCTCTTTTTAGAAACTCACATTTGTCCAGTTGTATTTTTAGGTTGAATTGTGCAAGACGTTTTAAAACCTTGCAAAGATTTTCAATGTGGTTTTCCAGATTACAACCCACAATTATGATATCGTCTAGATATGCATAGCAAACTTCTCCCACTAAGCCGTTTAATACGTGATTCATTGCACGTTGAAAAGTTGCTGGGCCATTGTTTAACCCAAAGGGCATACGAGTAAATTCGAAGTGGCCCTTATCTGTGGAAAATGCAGTTTTTTCTTGGTATTTTCTGTCAATCGGAATTTGATGAAATCCAGATTTTAGGTCAAGTGTTGAGAAATACACAGATTTCCCGAGACTGTCAAGAATCTCTTCAATTGGAGGGATTGCAAAATTTATCGTTTATTGTTTTTTCGTTCAATTTCCTATAGTCGATAACGACTCCTACTTTTTGGGTTCCAGAGGCATCTGCCTTTTTTGCCACTACCCAAATTGAAGATGAATACGCGCTGTTTGAATTCCATATGATTCCACTACCCAGTAATTCTTGAATTTGGTCAGTCACATATTTTTTTGTAATGGTGTGAGTATCTGTATGTTTTTGTGTAAATTGGGTTTTCGTCTGTTGTTAATATCTTATGTTCGATTACTGTTGTTGATGAAAGTTTCTCATTTTGTTTCAACAGTACATCCTGATGTTCGTGGATTGGTTTTATTAGCATTTCCTTTTCGATTTTACTTAAATGATTTGTTCAGATTAGACTTTCAATTATCTTTTTGTCCACTGGTGTGTTTAAATTAATTGGAATAGGTTCGATTGTCTCGAAATTGTTTACTGTTAGTCCTAACTTAGATAATTTTGAAGGTGGTTCTGGATTGTCTGATGTTATATTAACAGTGGTTTTAAAATTCTCGGCCTTGGATATGCCTGGTAATATTGTGATTTCGTCATTTAATTTTGAATGTTTAAAAACTCGGACAATCGACATTTATTTTGGTATTGAACGTTACTGTATGATTATAGAAATTTTTTGTTGGGTAATAACGGTAGAACTTTAAAGCTTTATTATTTAAAGATATTGTACTAGATTTAAAGTCAATCTTAGCGTTCATTGTCGCCATTGATTGGGATCCTAAGATACCATCAAAAAATGTATGGAAACTAAATTCTTAGTAGGTTTGTTTGGGTAAATTCAACCCAAGAAAATTTATTTTGCCTTTTGTTGAAAGATTTTGTGTTCCTAGAACATTCTTTACCGTTGTTGTTTCAGACTCTAAGAGATTTTTTGGAATAATGTTTGGCCTTATTATGTTTTCGTTGGCCCCAGTATCTATTAATATTGTTATTGTTTTGTTGTGGCATTTTAGATACGGCAAGAAGTTTAATCTTCTGTATCTCATTCCTGTCCCTCCCAAAAATTTTCATTTTCTGAATAACATCTTCTGGGACTTCGTGGTTGTTTATAATTCTTGTGTTATTCTAGATCTAAGCGAGGGATCTATCTCCATTGGGATCGGTTCAGATACGCCAGCGCCTGTTCATGCTCACTTTGTTTTTGCGCAATTAGACTAAGTTGCTCTAAAACTTGACCCAACTGGGTAGAAACTAGTTCGATTTCCGACATTTCAAGTTCCTCGTAATCAATATTTCGATTTGACACGTAAATCTCAATCGATTTCTTACTCATACAACAATTTGATATATTCTTTGATAATCTAATTTATTATAATGAGATTTTTCCTACCTTACGATTTATTCTGCAAATTTTTCGAAAGTACTCGTGTCTATCTTGTAGTGCAAGTAATAATCTCAATAATTTACTAAATAAATTTAGATCTAGCTCTATCATGTAGTGGCTTGATCTTATGAACTACTAATATTTTTAATAATAAAAACAGTTATACCTGTAGTTCTGGAACTCTTGCCTATCTGGTAGTGCGTCGAACTCCGGGAATGATTGCTGTATCATCTGCAAAGGTTGCAATATCTGTTTCTCCAGTAATAGTTATGTCTCTCGTATAAAGCAAATACAAGACTGGTCCGAGCACCCTCCCTTTTGGTTCGCCTGCTTTAATTCTCTTGAGTGATGAGAACTCTCCTTCATATTTCTCTCTGAAATATCTCCCTTCATTGTATGATTTTAATATCTCATAGAACTGCTTAGGAAGGTCGCGAATTCCAGTCCTCGATGCCAGACTCGGTCAAAGGCCTGGGCAGCATCAAGGAAAACTCCAGAACATACCTCTTGGTTTTCAAGCGCCTTTTCAATCACGTTAATGACTCTGTGTACCTGCTCTTTGGTGAAGTGTTTCTCTCTGAAACCAAATTGATGCGATGGTAACAGGTGTCTTTCTTCAACCAGAGGTCTCATCCTTTTGAGGAGTAATTTTTCGAAGAGTTTGAACAATAATGGTAATACAGATATAGGTCTGTATGACGTTTTCTCATTAGGTGGCTTATTAGGCTTTAGGAACATATTTTATTCTAAAAGCTGCGTTAATTATGTGTAGCAACTTCTTAAGACATTTTCCTAGCAAATTTTTAATAACTTTTCCTGTAATAAGATCGTATCCAGGAGCCTTGTTTGCATTTAGGTTATGTTGGATTTCATTTTTGAGTTCTTTCATTGTAACTGGTTGTATGTCTAACTCATCTTTTTTTTTGCTTTAGAAAGGTATTTTCATCTGCTGTTTGTCTAGTCAAAGGTTGGAACGTCTCTTCCAGATGTTCAGCAAAAATATCAGCTTAATCTTTGGGGCTTTTTGCCCAAGTACCATCTGCTTTTTTAATTGGCGGCACCTGCTCTTTTGGTCTCTTTAGTCCCTTTGTAGCTTTCCATAAAGAGTAATCGCTTTCTTTGTGGCCAGAAAAATTTATTAAATATTTGTTAAAGCTTACCGCTTTGGTTTTTTGTATTAACTTCTGCAGCTTGTTTTTGAGCTGATTGAAGATAGTTTTGCTCTCCGGTGCTCGATTTCTATGCCTGATTTTGCGAGCTTTCCTCTTTTCTCTGACCAGATTCCTTATTTCCTGTGTATATAGTATGTTTCCTTCTTGTGAGGTTTATTTTTGGCAGGGGGAGTGCTTTCCCATGCTGCGGTCTGAATATTGTTTATGAGCAGCTCTACTTCTCTTTCAAGTTGTGTTCGGTTTTTGATTGGGACTTTAAGATCAATACTTTCCTCAATTATCAATGCGGATTTTCCCCAATTGGTCTTCCCTCTTGTTAACCTTGATGGCTTTTCTTTTTCAATTATTGTTTCACTGATCGTAAGTATGATTGGAGAATGATCCGAGGATAACTCTTCATTATTTTCGATGTGGATATAGTTTTCTGAAATACCTTTGGCTATGAAAAAGTCAATCACGTCTGGTATTTTGTTTGTATCCGTTGGCCAGTAAGTAGGAATACCACTTGAATGAAGTTCGCAGTTTATTTGATGTTCAGCTAATCAGCTTCTAACAGTTCTCTACATTTAGGTGATATTAGTCTCGAACCGCAATGCGTATGTTTGGCATTGAAGTCTCCTCCTATGACGAAATTCGAGCCCATCATTTTGAGCATTGAGTGGTAATCATCCTTTTTAAGTTGATGCCTTGGTGGACAATATATCGCAGCAACCCGCAGCTTCTTGTAATTGTTTAGTTGCACGCTAAGTTATACAATTTGCATTGTCTCTATTTCGAGTTTGACATCTTCGACGTGTTTGATGTTTTCTCTGATGAATATTGTTGCTCCACCCCTAGCTCTTTCTGCTGGATGTATAGAACGGTAACAAGAGTAACCTTTTATTTTTGCATAAGACTTTCTGGTGAAATGGCTCTCTGCTATTAAGCAAATATCAATTTTTTCTATATTCAAAAAGATTTCTAGCTCTTCCTAGTTCTTGTCTTGCTGCTTGTGAGTATGAGAATCCCTCTGCCACTTTCGCACTAAGGAACCTAGTGACAGTTTTTGTCGGGATTTCTTTTTCTTTCATTGCTCTCATTGGCTGGTTTTTGTTTGTCCTATTTCGCATGTTTTGCTGTGTTTTGGCTACTTCACACCCTCTATAGCTAGCAGGATGGGTTCCTTGGCCGTTAGCACATTTTGCTGGAGTGTTCTTATCTATCACGCATTCTTTAGTGTCATGCTTTCCCGCACATTTTAGGCATTTGATTTCACGATTGCAGTATTTTTGCGTGTGGTTGTATGCCTGACACTTTTTGCATTGTGGTATGATCCCTGTTGCCTTTTTCAATAGCTCCATTCGGACAATCATTCCCAAAATGTTCTTAATGTTGAATATGTTCTCGATACCTTAGATCCTGAGGGGGACCAACTATTGCAAAATAAAGGGAACAACTTTCCTAAAAGCACGAAAATGTTGAGATCACCAATTCTAAAGGTTTCAAATGTAAGTAGTTGTACATTACAAGTAAAGACGGCTGCGACAGTCGCGACTGCGTCCCAAGTAACTAATAATAACCCTCAATCTGAGGAAGTAATCAAAACTCTAACCGAGTCTAGACAAGAAAATAAAGAATTAAATAAAGCAATTCAATGGATGCAGCACCATATACAACTTCTTGAAAAAGAAGTTAAAAACCTTAAACACAGAGAATACATGGCTGACCTTCTCCGTAAACAAGTCTGGGTGGATTCATTTTTTGGGCAAAAAATCTATGATAAGGACTTATTTATTTTGATAACATTTATGAAAACATTACAGTAATTTTATTAATCAGATATGTAATCGCAGTTATTACAACGGTTAAAAAAGGTTAACCGCTTAACGGTTTAATTGCTTTAACCTGGGGTACCCTTCGTACAGACATTTATTGCAGAACAAACCAATTGTCATAGAATCTATTTTGGCTACTAAGTAGACTAAGAAGCAAATGTGCAGAACATGGAAGAACAAAGCTAGGTTAACCCCCATTTGAAATACACGTTCGCCTCTGATATTTTTAATGTCGGTCAAATGTCAGTCTAATTTCTCTTTCGATTTACTTACAATATTTGTAACGAAATCGTCAGATTTCGTCCGGTGTCGGACGTCAAGATCATTAGAAAGAATATTAATATTATTTTAGTACATCTGTATATCTCTAAAAAATAATAAAAGACATTGGTTATGATCTGAAGATGTATGATCTGAATATACATTTGTCGCCTATAAATAAGTAGTTCAAGTGCAAATGAAATCAAGACACAATTAAAACTCCAACTTATTCCACATCATCATCTTCTAGATGGGCAAAATATTTTCGTCTATAAATCTTTTTTTGGTTAAAGCTCTATCAGTCACAGTGCTCCGAAAGTGACTACAGTAACAGTCAACAAAGACTTATTTACAAGAATACAAGAAACTTATTTACGAGAATTCACCAAATAATATTATGGTCAAAAAAGAAAGTTAATAAGGCATTCGGATATAACGTGAAATCTTTTCTGTGAACTGTTACACTCCACTTAAACCTAATAGTTTTAGCTTTAGAGATTTTTATAGTATAGATAATTCGCGCTTTTACTTAGTTTGTAACTCGATTCCTTGGAAGGATATTTTTTGCCTTAGTTCTGCAACTAGCCAAATAGAATTTTTCAACTCGTATATTAGTTTGGTGTTTGATAGTTGCGTTCCGCTTAAAAAGGTTACTTGCAAAGCCAAATCTCCGCCTTAGTTGTCTCAGGAAATTGCGAATGCCATAAATATTAGAGTTAGTAAACAACGTTTATGGAAAAAGTATCCTAATAGTCAGTCTCATTTAGATTACAAGCAGTCTCGTAACAGAGTTGTAGGATTAATTCGAATTGCTAAACGTAATTTTTTCAAGGACAAATTAGACTCCTCTCTTCCTCCCAATGGTTTTGTGGCGTAATATTTGTAATTTAGGCCTAGGCAGGCGCAAGAGTATTCTAATTCGTTTTCGTTTTCAAATATTTCTCCCGAGGATTTACAATCTGCTATTTAGAAGGTTAAATCGGATTCTTCTGGTCTGGATAACGTTAATTTCAAATTCGTTAAGCGAGTTTTCCCTTTTTTATCCAGATCAGAGGAAGCTAAGTAAATTAATCCCCATCCCAAAGATCAGTAATCCTTTAGAGATATCCCATTTTCGGCCAATTAGCATTTTAAGTTCTCTCTTTAAAGCTTTCGAGATAGTTGCTAAAAATCAAATTCAATCGCATTTACTTAGCAATAGTTTAATTAGTTTAGTCTGTAATTTCCGGCGTACCTCAGGGTTCAGTGCTAGGTCCCCAATTATTTTCTATGTATATTAATGACATAGAATCCTATATTCAACATTGCTCATTTTACATTTTCGCTGATGACGTCCAAATTTATAGAAATAGTTCTTTAGATCAGGATTCTATTGTTAGGAATATTTCTCTGATAAATGAAGATTTAAGTAATATCGTTAGTTGGTCGGTCTATAATAGGCTCGTTTTAAATGCGAATAAATCTCAGTCGATTATAATTTATAAAAAACCGTTAGATACCTCGGTCTTTCCTGGTATTTTTCTGCAGGGTTCGCTAATTGAATACTCAAATACTGTTAGGGATTTTGTAACCTTGTTTTAGGATATAGTTTATTTATTTTTTACGAATTTCGCGTTTGTCTATTTATTTTTCAACTTCTCAAAGCTAGGAAGCCTTCTTATCTATATAGGAAATTAATATTTAGTAGGTTTCATTCCTATAACTTCCGCCTAATTCCGACTAAAAATTGTTCTAAGTTGTTAAACAAATCAATTTATGTTAGGGGAGTTTCCCTTTGGGATTCAATTCCTTCGGAAATTAAGAGGTTTAGATCAGCAACATTATTTAAGTCAAAATTTTTAGAGTGGTGTGATTGATGGGCACTACGTAGTTTTTTTAATTTATTTTTATTAACGTTGTTACTATTGTTAATTTTTAATGTTATTTCACCTCGTGCTGTACATTTTATTGTAAATGAGCTACTGCTCAAAATAGAATGGGTAAGCATGAGGTGGAAATTGTTTGAAAAAATGTAAGAGGTTTTATGCGAATGGAAGCAACTTCATTATTTTTTTTTTTTTTGTTTCAATTACTTTATTTCGATGTGTGCTTTTCCTTTTAATACTAAATTATTAATAAAATACTGTAAATAAATAAATAATAACTACTGGTTCAATTCTTACTAATGCTATAGGGTAATATATTATTTCGACATCATTCTAGTGGACGAAAAACATGTGAAAATAAATTAAAAAACTGAAACTCGCCTTGTTAATGAAGGCACTAAGTTTAAGCCTCAACATGGCCGTATAACAACTCTTTTGCGAAGTACGACTGCATCAATACGATAATTCTGGAATAATCACGCACGCACTCGTTTCGTCAATTTAAAGTAAAATCTCGCTTCACATACACAAATAACTATTTTCTACAAGTATAAATACACTGTTGACCTCGATTTTTCATTTTAATATCTACTATTTTAATGTTCTTTATGTTCATAATGAAAAGTAGCTGTAACACACCATTTTGTTGAGGACATTAACGGAGTCTAAATCAAACGGAAACTAGATGGCATTCACTAGTGGAGTTTTTGTGAAAGGGCAATTAATACGGAGCACAACCCGCAATCGAACAACGAATTATCACCGAACGTAACAAATAATTTGGCTCTATAAAAATATATCGTACAAATAAGGCAAATTTCTTGTTTTGTTTTGTCATCGCTGACATACATCTATTATCATATTTCGACAAAGCAGTATCTTCTGTACATAATTATGTCATTAATAGCAGAAAACTAATCCATCAACCTCTTCCTATACTTCTGATGTACAATTCAACTAGATTGATTTCATTTAATGTGCGCGCCCATTAACTTCTCGACCACATTTAGTTTTCAATTACCGTAAAAATATTTTTATTTCTTTTGTGAATCATATCATAAAATCAGAGTTCTCGTCGGGTCGCCCTTTTTCTTACCCTACTACTTGTACTATTTTATAATAAAATTATAAAATATATTTTCCCATTTTTCATTTTTATTTTTGCCGCTTTACCATTGATTTAAATTATTGATTGCGTAACACAGATAATTATATTATTTACACTTGAAATAAAAATTATGAAACCTTTTTTGGTGTTACTTTATCCTGCCGCAAATTTGATACGATACAATGATATCGCGGTGCGTACACACACATACACACACAAACAATACTAAACAAATGTCTTTCTGATTTACGTCATAGCTAATGTTTTTTGTATTAATTTTCAACTGCTGAATGTTACCAGGATCGTGCTCTAATGAATTTAGCATACATTTATACTTTATATACAATATAAAAAAAAAATTAAAATATGATTATAATCTTATTATAAAAATGTAAAAAAAAAACTTTTTTATTTTAAATTTAAAAATAAATAGAAAAATAAAAGCTTTTTCGTTACATAGAGGTATAATGACTTATGTAAAGGAATGAAGACAATTTTAATTTTTCTCTTCTTTATACAACTTTCAATTTCATTTTAATTTTCTTATGTTACAAATTAAAAAAAAAAAAGTTCAAATAAGATAACACACACAGCACAAGCGAAAGTATAATCAAAGAATTTAAGTGGTTATCACATTTTATTTTGGTGTTTTTCCACCTTTTCCACATTCCCTCCCCCCCCCCCGCAGTTATTTTATCCTTAGTTGGTTTTTCTTGTGGGTTTGCTCTGGTTTTGTTGTTGAATGTTTCCCATTTTAAATTAATATTGAACTCTTCGCAATTTTTGATTAGATTGTTTCCCAGTTTTCGTTTTTTATTTTTTTATTTTTTGTGTGGAAATTTTTATTTTTATTTTTTTATTTTGTGAACAGAAACAAAACAGCAATAACAACGAGAAAGAAATTGGATTTGGATTATCATTAACGAAGGATTATTGTTATTAAATTGATAACAAATGTCATGATAAGATATACAGATATATATATATATATATATATATATATATATATATATATATATATATATATATATATATATATATATATATATATATTCATATATAGATATATAGATACGGATACATACAACTACTGACATACATACATACATATGTATATGTATATAGATTTTATTTTGCGTTGTTTTTGTCTAAGAAGCTTAGAGATGGATTTGGTATATACATAAGTTGATTTCATTTATATTTTATTTTTGTTTATGTAGATGATATTAGAGAGAGATTCAATTTAATTGTAATTCTTAAGTGGATTATACTACATAATACTGAGCCTATAGTTACTTAAAATGTGCGCATTTTGACTTCTATATATTTATAAATATTCGGAAAAATATGTTAATTCGTTTAAGTTTTGTAACACTCATATATAAGATGATCAATCATCATGCAAAAAAATTTAATATCGAAAAACACGAAGTAAAACATAATTTCCGTCTTAGGAAAGATTTAAAACAATATAACAAACTTATTGGAACATAACACTTGTAAAATTACGTGGAAAAAATACGCTTTCTGTTATATAATATATTATATACTCGAAAGAAATGGCAAAAAAAGAAAGAAACTTTTAAAAGTATCACTTCTTATTTTTTTTTTGTTTTGTTTCAAATTACAATATCCCCAAAATAACAGTGAAACTAATAAGTTTCTTTCTTTACGATTACAATTCAAACTTTTTTGTGTGTATATTTTGAATAAGCTCACAGAAAAGCACCAACAACAATAACAAAAATGCTGTGTCTAATAATAATAAAGGATAAGAATATGCAAACTACACACACACACATATATACACAGAAACACACACTCTCTTACACAACGACATTGATATTTTGTGTGTTTGTTTGTGGAAAAGATTAGAACAAAAAAAATAAAATTTCGATCCGGATTTCAATTTTTGTTGTTTCCCAACATTTTATTTATTTATTTATTTATTTATGTTCCCTTTTTCCCAGCAGCTACAACAACAATAACACAAGAATTTTTCCTTGAATTTCGGTTTATACCATGTTTTGTTTTATTTCTTTAGTATTATCATTTTTTCATCTCTTGAATTTAATTGGCGTCAAAATTGATGTTTGACTTTAGATGTTACTGTTTTTTGTGTATGGTATTTGAAGAGATCTAAAAAAAAAGGTAGGAAAAATATTAATGAAAAAAGGAAAATTTCTTCCATTTTTTTTATTTTATTTACTTTGGTTGATTTGATGATTTGGAATGAAACAAAACAAAAATCAATAGAAATTTTTAGGTTTAATCCATATCCAACAGATCACCTACACCTTAATTCGCACCATTGAGTAAAAAAAAAAAAAAAAAATTTACCCTCCTCTAAACGTTTATTTAATGTATTACCATATTTTGATAAATTCTTATGACTGTTTTACAATACTTTTCATACCGCTGACTTTAATCTTTCGGTTAAATATTTGGCATTTTTATTTATTTTTTTTTTTTTTCTAATAAAACAGCATAAACACGAAGCCGAATAACAAAAAAAAAAAAAAACACAAAGTGTGAAAATGCTACAGCTATAAATTTAAATTTTTGTTTTTCCATAATTAAAATAAAAATAATAAAAACGACACAATTTGCAATTCAAATTACTATTTTATGCTGCAAAAATTATGGTTTAAAACAGAAGATAAAATAAAATCAGTGTTCGTTGAAAAAATTTATGATATTTAAAAAAATTAAAATAATTGATTATTTGAAAATAGGTTTGAGGTGAAAAATCGATGCTTGATTCCTTGAATATCATTAATTTTGATTACCATCAATCGATAGTCAGACAAAAATAATAATATTAAGTCACGCAAGGAATAAGAGGTGAACTCTAATTAATACGTTTAATTAACAACTTAACGACATATTTTAAACCGCTTAAAAAATGTATTGCAAAAATTAGATCATGACACTACTATTAAACGGTTAAAGAATTCATTTCAAAATGATTTTTTATTTAGCTCCAATACGCATTCAAAAAGATAAATTTATTTTCTTGGAGTTTGTCTCCAATAAACACAAAATACACTTCGATCGATTCAGATTTATTTTGGTCGGTCAAACAATGGTGTAGTGGTTTCAAAGCAATTTGTTTTATTTAAACATATCTTACAACCTTTTTATGTAATCTATTAAGAGCTATGTTATTGAATAAAATGGACGCTGGATCATTTAGCGCCGTTGAAAGTTTTTGCATTTAGTTTTCCGAATTTTTTTTTTTTTGAGGTTTCTGGCTTCAATCAGCACCATTTATCTTGAAAGTTTAATAATTGTGTTTTATTTTATTTTTATTTTTTTTTTATTTTTTTAAAAAGGATGGGTGTACGAGTATGTAGCCCAGAGCACTGCGAACATTAAGGCCTATTGTGCATTCCTGGAGATACCTACATGAAATGTAGATCTATATGGTGTTCCGATGTCTCCTTATCGCAGTCGCAGAATCTGCACTGGTCCGTAAGGAACCTTCCCATTTTATGTAGATGGCCGTTAAATGGGCCGTGGCCTGTTAAAAAACAGGTAAGGGATCTTAGGGATTGGTGGTCCATCCTCGGTGCCTCTCCCAGACGTATAATATTATAACTGAATAATTTATTGGCCTGTTTCATCGCAATGGAGGACTCTCAGACTAATTTCCTATAGTTCTGCTCCCAGTCCCTTATACCATCTGCCAAATGGGTTTTGGAAAAAGTAATACTAGGACTGGGGCCCAGGAAATCTCGGCTTGCTCCCATTTTTGCACATCGGTCTGCTGCCTCATTTCCTCTAATGGTGGAGTGTTCTAATAAATTACAGTAGCAGCTCCAGATCAATTTCGAATTGAACACTGAAGCTCCTAAGGCTAGCAGAGCTGCCTGGCTGTCCGAGATTATATAGATCTCGGTCTTCTTATATTTCTTTTTGAGATATTGAAGCACACATACCTCAATAGCAAAGGTCTCTGCCTGAAAAACTGTGGGGGTGCTACTCAGTGGTATGCATAGCTCTAGGTCGGCCCCTATCCAAGCACCGGTACCCCCGTCTGTTTTTGACCCATTCTAATACCATACAGAAGCATGGCGGGGGAGGAAGGAGATAATATTCTCTACCAGTGATCTATCCGGCAAACTAATAGTAAAATTCCTCCGACAGTCTATTGTCCTTACCATCAAATCCGATAGTTGGATCAATTCCTCCTTAAAGTTTAATTTATTAAGGATACAATTGTGTCCTGGCTTTACAGTTTTAATAGTGGCTATTATTCTTAGGCTCAGACCTCTTGAACCGGCTACTTTTTTAACGTGTTGGTGCAGTGGTAAGAGCCCCAGTATTCTCTCAAGGGCAGCTGTTGGACAAGTCCTCATTGCTCCAATTGCACCCACACAGATTAACCTCTGGATCTTGTCTATTATTTTCCGTGCACTAGTCTGCTCCATCTTTGGCCACCACACAAACGCCGCGTAAGAGACAATAGGCTCAGTCCCCACGTTTTGCCAATCATTCTATGGCAGGTGAAGTAGGCCTTATTCGCCTTGTTTGTGATATGATTTAAGTGGGGATTCCATGTCAATTTCTGATCAAGTACGACACCCAGATATTTAACCTCCGTTGACAGTTGTAGAGTTACCCCATCCCCGCCCATGGCTACCGGCGGGAGGCCAATTTTCCTCCGGTTAGTAAAGAGCGTGCAGTTGACCTTATTGGGATTTACCGTAAGGCCCACCTCCGTGCACCAATCATTTACTACCTCTACGGCTTGTTGCATCCTTTGCCCTACTGTATTTGCGAATCTGCCCCTAACCATCAAGACTAGGTCGTCCGCATAGGTAATGTTCCAGAAGTCTAAATTTCTCAGCCTGGTAAGTAATTGATCCATCACGATCAGCCACAATAAGGGAGAGAGAACACCTACCGGGGGGCAACCCCTGGCCCGGTTTTTGGCATCAAAAATTGGGATTTTTCATTATTTCGTTTCCCAAACATTATTCTAATTGTTTTCAAAAACTTACACATTAAAAGTTCAAGATTAGTGTATTATTCAACGAACGTATAATTATCCGAATCAGTAATAACTATTACACACGAGTTAAATACAATACTTTTCTACTACTATAAGTAGTTTTATATTTTAACTTTCTTTTACATAAGTAAAATAAAGTATAGTAATGATGAAAATTTTGAACGTTGAGATTTTTAGAGATTTATCTGTATTGAGGCCCCCTAAGTCCGAAAAAGTGGGTTTCTAGATGGCGTCTGTGTGTCAGTCTATCAGTCTGTGTACTTTCTACAGCCCAGATGGTTTAACCAATCGAACTGAAACTTAAGATTTAAGGTTTTTTGATAAATTGGGAGACCCCAGTGAATTTTACTCCAAATCGGTTAACCGGAAGTGGTCACTCCCTTGGTCCAGAAAATTTATTTTGCAAATATTATTAGCACCATCTGTAATCATAATAAAAATCTTATTTTATAGTTTATGGTTGTTGAAATTATTCTGGGACGAGGTTTTACCATCTGACATTGCAGCCAAATGGGTTAATCTGAGAAGTTCATTTCACCACTTCGCAGCGATCAGAATACCACGGTTAGCAATTGTGTATCGAAACCAAATTCAAATTCCTAGATTCAGCGATGCATCGGAATACGCTTATGCCGCAGCGGTTTATATAAGATCAAGGGACGACATAGGAGACTACGCCACTCGTTTGATTACTACAAAAACTAAGGTTGCTCCCATAAAGCAACTCTCCATACCACGATTAGAACTATGTGAAGCGTTTCTTTTGACCAGGCTACTTCAATCTGTAGTAAAGTCGATGTGTCTAACAGATGCCGAGATTTTTGCTTGGACTGATTCGACAACGGTTGTTCAATGGCTTGGAAGTCCACCTAGGAAATGGAAGTCATTCATCGGTAATAGGATTCCCGAAATGCATACTAGTCTACCACAATGTCATTAGAAATATGTAAGTTTAAAGAAGAATCCTGCTGATCACGCTACACGAGGAATTCATCCAGACGATTTAAACGATCTTAACAATTGGTGGAATGGTCCCGAATTTCTAAAACAAGACGATACTATCTGGCCCAAACAAAAACTAGCGTATCAAACAAATGAAGCAGCCAATGAGGAGAAAACAAAAAAATACATTTGTTCGCAGCCGGCATAGATGAAGACTACATTTCCATCATTTCAAGCAAATACTCATCCCGGCAGAAACTATTAAGAATTGTTTCGTATATTTTTAGATTCATAAATAACTCACGAATGAAAGCAAGGTATAACCAACAAGCAAAGATTCCAGCCATCACCCCAGACGAACTTAAATGAGCTGCTAGCGAACTATACAAACAGGTTCAAAGGGAGGTGTTTGCCGAAGAGCTTCGACTTTTTAAAGCCGGTAAAGAAGTGTCGCCAAAAGCCAGAATCGCAGCATCCGATAATTCTGCCATCATATCATCATATGTACTACCACACTGATAATTGCCAATGTTCATCAGTTCACACTACATGGTGGGTCATCAATAATGTTGTTTCATCTTAAACAAAATTACTGGATCCTTGGCTGTCGAAATCGAGTCAAAAAATTCGTACACAAATGTGTAAAATGCTTCACGCTAAGCGCAAAAGCAGCTAAGCAATTGATGGGCCATTTACTTTCTCCACGAGTAGTGGCCCCAAGGCGTGCATTTGAGAATGTTGGCGTCGCTTACGCTGATTCCGTAATGATAAAAACGTCGTCGATAAGAAATACAAAGGTGCAAAAGGCGTATATAACATTATTTTTCTGCTTAGCAATCAAGGCCGTGCATCTAGAACTTGTCACAGATGCCACCACCGAGGCATTTATTGCAGCCCTTAGAAGATTTACTGCTAGAGGAGGCTATCCAACAACTATATACAGCGATAATGGCAGCAACTTTGTTGTCAATCGAGAACTTCGTGAGCTGTCCAGGCAATTACAATCGCAGGAGCACAATGACCAGGTAAATAACCACCTACTGACACACTACACAAAATGGAAGTTCATGTGCCCAACTGCTAGTCATATGGGTGGTTTATACGAAGCGGGGGTCAAATCAACCAAGAATCACTTACGACGATGCATTGGTTCTACAGTTCTTATCTTTGAAGAGTATTACACTCTGTTATGCCAATTAGAAGCGGTATTGAATACCAGACCGCTATGCAGTCAATCAGATGACATCGAAGAACATATCTACTTATCGCCGGGACATTTCCTAAAAGAGAAACCTTTGCTCGCAATACCAGAACCCAGTTTGAAAACAATTAACACAAACAGACTAAACAGATGGCAATTGATCCAGCACATAACACAAACATTCTGGAAGTCACTGAGGAAAATCTTAAAGTTGGGGATTTGGTGGTAGTAATAGAGAAAGAGTTACCACCGACAAAGTGGCATATCGCCAGAATCGTTGAAGTTTATCCTGGAAATGAGAAATTAGTACGAGTAGCAACCATCAAATCGATCCACGGAGTCTTCAAACGTCCCATCACTAAACTTGCCAAGTTACAAATTGATTGAGACTTGAAAGATAATCTTTCAACGTGGGGATTATGTTGAAAACGTCTTGGTGAACAACAAAAAATAAAAACCTGAAACAAACAAAGAAAATTATTACACAATTATTTTACAATATATAAAATTTTGTTGCTTATCTTGTATATTAGCACAGCTCTTTAAACTTGTTTATTATTTTGACATCTATATTTTTTGTTCATTGTTTCTAAAACTTTTATTATAACTCAATTATTTGTAAATTAACTCTTAGTAGCTCAATTCTTAAATATGTGTACAAAATAAATTTAAATCACCTACTCATTGTAAGATGTCGCCTATAGCAAACTTCCAAAATTAGGAGTTATTACCAAAGATGTCACCGGCAAATTTATTCAAACTGGTGTTCAGTGGCTTGCAACCAAATGGGTTTTTGCAAAGTGGTTTTCCCGGGAAAAAATAAGCTGACGTAGTAATGAATAACATTCTTTGATGGACATTCGAAAAAAAGCAATCAAGCAAATAAGTCAAAGAAAAATTGTTTTAATAACCAAGTATTATTGTACCAGTAAATCATAAATTCATTACAAATAAATTAAGTGCGTTTTAAGTTGGTCGGTGGTTTTTTATTTTGGTATCCAGCAAATTTTCAATTATACAAATTATATCAGATTTGTTCAGTAGCGCGAAAATAAAAATTTGGCAGTTGTGCGATAGCAGAAATAAACCTGTATAAGCCACTCTGTTCCCTTATACATATATACATATAATGTAAAACAACTGACCATTTGTTTCTACTGTTAGATGTTTAAAGGCTTCGCAAGTATCATGAAATCGTTTTTTTTTTTTGATATTTTAAATACAAGTTCCTATAGTCTATTACAACTTATAAAATATGAAACAGGTAACACAAAGAGTATTTTCGATTATAATTTTGAAACCGAGTAGCTATCTTGATATTTTATTTACTAATTTTGAATTTTTATTCCAATTGTAATTTGTGAAACAGGTTTAAATTTGTGAAATTGTGAGATAAATTTTAAATGTTATGATATATTTCATAATTATTTCTGCCATGATGTCGTGAGCGAAAGGGTCGCGATAGTGATATAAAATTTTGGGGAATTGGGTTTTCTAATATAACCTTGTAATATAAATTTAATATAACTTTGGGCGAACTAGTGAATTATAATATATTGTAGTCTTACTTTGGAAACCTTACAACAGCAATGCCGTATATTTTCATTTCGTTCATAATGGTGTCGGACCTGGTTTTAGGTTTTTGTTGGTGAAGAATAATTCTAGCAATAATTATGAAAATTTATTGTGTTTAGTTTCATTTTTATGTCAACGGATAAAAGTAGAAGGAAACTATTTTCGGTTATACCAATTACTGCTACACTTACCAAGGTAAGATGGCATGTATCTTGGTTTTGGTTTTTACAGTTTTACAGTTTAAAATTGATTTGGTCTTATCATTTTGTTTTTGGTTACTGATGACATTAATTGTAATTCATTACAGCACAGCGTTCATCACAGAGCAAATTTCTATAATCTTAGTGGCTAGTTTGCGGAAATGCTTCATTCTAATAGTAGTTTGAGCTAAACTGTAGTTTTAAGTTGCGACAGTGACTAGTATGGCGGAAATCATTTGAATAAGAAGCTGATTCAAATCTAATTATATTTCTTATGTTAGGTCGAGTCTGACTTATTGTTTATAAGTTTTAAGTGAAATTTAAAGTAATAATGATTACAATGTTAAGAAGTGTACAGAAATCTGATAAAGAAATCATCAAATAAAGATTTAATTGCTTCTACTATTTTTTCGCTTTATAGTTTGTTTCTGTCACACCGGCCACTTATATATAATTGTAACGACACAATAAACAACGAAAGACCAGCAACCAAAAAAACACTCAAGTAAAACATGATATTAATGATTTAAAAAGTTGTTTGTGACAGGTCGTTATCATAATACTTGCATGTAATCTCAGTTTTCATAACAACACATATCACATTTTTTGTTGTGTATACAAAAGGTATTCTCTTTAATCACATAATCAAAACCATAGATTAACGGTTTGCACCAACTACATACCTTTACGATATAAAACATAAGATTTTTTTTTTTTTTTAACAAATTACAATCCCCTTAGATACAATAATATCTTAACCCCAGCACAATCATTATATTTAATTATGAAAATTTACTAACTAAAATTCAATTATAAGTTTTGTTGTTTTGTTTATTATTTTTATTATTACTTCCATTATTTTTTTGTGTTTTTTTTTTGTTTTCGGTTTTCTTATCCCGGTTCACCTCCCTACGTAACAATAAAAAAAAAATAAAAATAGAAATCTTACATTAATATTAATGAAATCCAGAAAAGGAATATAAATAACACTACAGATTTTTACTAGTTTTTACCTTCATCATTTCACCTTTCTTATTTTATTACTTTTTGGATGTTTGGTTGTATATTTTATACTTGGATAATTTTTTATTTTTCATTCGTTCTCTATTCATCATAATTGAATCTATGAAGGAAGCAAAACAAAGTTTTCAACATCACATTGTATTTATTAAACATCTTTCATTTCGTTCTTCTTGAGGATGTTAGAATACCTGGTTGAAGATATCATTTATACCTTCCGTTTATTTTATAAAAGTACATAATATTTTTTTGGTAAAAAAATCGAGATGAGCTTTTGCTTTTTTTAAAGAGAAAAAGAATATTTTATCCATATGGCTATGTACATATAAATAAACAGGATCATCTCAAATAATGATGTGATATGTTTTGTTGGTTAGCACAAAATATATTTTACTACCGTGCTTTTGAGAAAAAAAAAATAAAAAAATTATGTATATTACAATTTTATGTGTACGTAATTTTCATGTTTCATTTTAAGTGGGAAAAAGATGAAAGTGGGTTAACATACTGTATACATGCACATTTTATACTAATATCTATAAGAAGACCCTATAAGTTAGTTACAAATATATTTTAAAATTCTTTCGTTTCTATCTGGGTATATTTTATAAGCGATATATTTATAGGGGCAGTAATATATGTATGTGTGCGGAGAGAAAATGAAGAGCTTTATAAAAAAGACAAAAAAAAATGTAACTCATGAAGGGTTAAATAGATTTTACTAGTATTTTTTGCTAAATCAAAAAGGGTTCGATTTTTTTTTTCTTCGAAATTGAAGATTTTATTTTGGAAAATTGAATGTAGAATCAAAATTTATGGATAACTCTTCGTTACAAATAAATATAAAGAGGTATCGTCACATACACTAATATATTTTATTTTAAAAATTTTAAGCTATTGAAATTTATTTTTTTATTCTAAAACGAATTTATGAAATTGTATAAAGAATATTATTATTAAACTTATAGCACTGAAAAGTGAGATGAATTTTGAGTATTGGGAAATAAATTTATAAATTCAAATTAAGTGTTTTTTTTATACAGTATATACAAAAATAAATTGAATATTTTAAGCTAAAAAGCGTTTTGATCGTAGTAATTTAATTTTAGTTTAATATTTATATATTTTGAACCCATTTACTTGTACACACAATAGTTGTAAAAACAAATGCGGTATTTACTTATTGGTACGATGGTACTAAATCTAGAAATTAAGCAGGTAGTTTCTCCTGTGATAGGCGCGAAATGGCGATACAAAATAAAACACTAAGATACTCAAACAACCAACAACTTGTTTCCCAATTTTTTTGTAGATAGCGATTATGAAGATTGCTAAAGCAGTATTAGCATATAAAATTATTTTTAACAAAACTCTTCTTCTAACAACTTGCCAAATTGAAAAATTATACCATCAAAAAATTCGCTAAAATAGGCGGACTTAAATGTACATATGAATAATAAATTCATGCACGTGTTTTACTTTACTGATATAAAATTCGCTAAATCAAACCGACTAAATGACGTAAGCTTTTCAGTTCTTAATTTATAATTTATTTATTGCCTTAGGCGACTATAAAATGAAGTGTAGGCCGCCAATAGCAAGATGAATGTTTTGTTTTTTAAAGTAAACTGCTATCTGAGGTTTAGACCCTCAAGGCACCAAAAACAAAGAACAAATGACCAAACCCCAGAAAAAAAAGGATAACACTTATGCAACTTTTAATGCAACTTGCTTTAAAATTTAATACTTCTAAAATGTTTTAAAATGCAGACTTTGATAAATTTTAATGCAGTTCATTGAACTTACTTTACATTCTAATGGAATGTTGCACTAAAATTTAATGTAATTGCTGTATTATAAATTACTGCAGATTGTATTAAATCCTTTTTAATGCAAGCTTTGTATTATTTTGTAATACAGCCATCCACTGGACTGAAAGAAATATTTTTTTAAGTGTGTACGACTAAACTCGAAACGTTCATTAAATTTGTTTTACTAAATAGTTGAAGCTGTAAGTCAATAATGAAACCAAGTAGTGATAAACATTCTAAAATAGAAAAATTTAATTCAAATTTCAAAATTTTTGATTTATATTTGCTAATATTAAACCGGTGTAATATCAATTTATTTTCTATTATCAGTTCTACCGCGATACTCTTGTTCAGTTTTTATTCTAAACTTAGATATGTTGAAAATTAAAATTTCAATATTTTAGTAAATTGTATTTTAATTCTCGGGAACAAACAATTCTAAACTTTAAAAGTTTATGTCGCTTTGAAAGCACACTCTGCATTTCGATAGAGTTTTGTTTTGACATTCTTGAATTATTGATTAGTTTGCATCCAACTAAATTTTATAGTAGATTATAGATAATAATAATAATAATAATAATAATAATAATAATAGATTTTTTATTAACGAAGTATAAGTATTAACTTTTTTACAATCGTGCATATTACAATAATAACATAAAACAAAACAATATAGAATATGAACAATAATTAACATAAATAAAAAATTAACAAAAATTAGATATATGTATATGTACAAAATATACAATAAATAATCAAAATTTTAATTTTGAGTTATAAACTTAAATGATTTTTTTTTAAAACTTTCAATAGAACTGATATTTTTCAGTTCTAGAGGCAAGCTGTTCCAAGTGACAATCATGTTCATTAAACAGGAGTTGTTATAAATATTGGTCCTACTCACAGGCAAGCTGATGTTTCTTGTACGCAATGACAATGCAAAATTTAATTTATCATGCAAATACAACGGGATACCTGATTTAATAACACGGAAAATGAAAACTGCAGTTCTGTAACAGTAAAATTTAAATTATATATTATATAGTAGATTATATATTATATAGTAGATTTATAAACAGTATTAATTATATGAGAGGTATATTTTCGTGAATTTTCATTTATAAAATATAACTCGTTTAGGGATAAAAATATTTTAAATACCTAAAAATGAAAAAAAAAAAATTATCTGACCTTTTGCTTGACCTTTTCGATGTTGAAAATAAAAAAAATTACAAGTTTTAAATTCTTTTAACTAGGTAAGTTATTCACTTATATGCAAAATCTAGGGAGTCATTGAGCGTGTTTTTTTATTAGCTGCGGATAGCTGGTATCCGGAGCAGCTAATTTTCTATTATAAAACTTATGTTTGACAAGCTATTTATACATATAAATAATTTATTTAAAACTAATCTATAATTTTTAATTCAACTTTTTAACTAAAAACCTATAAAAAAATATTTAGCTCTACCTATTTATCTGGAGCTGCTATCCGGAGCAAAGGGAAATTTGAAATATTTTTGAATTTTGTACAATCCTAATTGTGGCAAACTTCATTTTGGTTTAAAAATTTTGATAGATGTCAAATTCAAATGTCATATGGTTGTTTGACATTTTTCCAAATAAAAAATCATCGGGATATTGATGAGGAATACGTTAAAGTAGAAGCTGCAAAAATATTTTTAAAAGCTGGAAAGCAAAACGATAATCGAGATGCATCATTGTCGGAAGGTGACGAAGATGAAGATAAATAATATTTTGATGAAATTGACATGCCTGGTACAAAAGTTAAGTCGATTCAAAACAAAGAATTACTGTACGTATTCTACGTATACGTGAAGACACAGCTTAATATCACAGAAATTTGAACCAAAATTCGGCATATTATGATCCAAAACACCATATCCATTTTCCACATGCAGACATCTCAAAATTCATCAAAACGTTCGGAAATTTTAATTGGTATATAAAACACTTGATACATGGCCATTTTCCTATATGGAGAATTTCTTCCACCTGCTTATATCCATTCGGAAATATTCCCTTAGTACCAAAAAAATTCCATTTTTATGAATTTTGACTGATGTCCACATGTGGAAAATGGATGTGGAATTCGAGAATAGGGCCCCTGAAGAGTAAATAATTTTTGTTCACTAAGTTTAAAATTAAATAAATTAATTAATTTGATTATTTTAGAGTTGAGTTGTGTACTGGAGACATGGAAAAATATTCTAAAGCAGAACTATTTGCTTGGGAAGCTTATGGTAAACTATTCTCGAAGTGGAAAAATCATTAAAGGACAAGAAAAAGAAATCATTCGAAGCCGATATGAAAAGATGTACATATATGTATTTAAATAATCACTGAATATATTAAAAATAATCCAACATGTATATTTATGCTTCTTATCTTCCACGATTTTCAGTAACGCTTATTAATTTTATTCAAAGATTCAGTTTTATTAAATCATAATTTGTATACTTCTTCGAATATAACTTACAAACTTAAATCGTTTGCTTGCTGTCCGTTAAACAACCTTGACATGTTACCTGACCGCAAATTAAAATTTTGTACAAGGTAATTCCGCTGCCGCTAGATAGTAAACATTTTACAGCAATCCGAGTAACAATCTTCGCCTGTTTCCCTTTACCTTCCACAAATTCTAGCCTTTTAAATATTTTCCATGGCATTTAATACTAATAATTTAATAAATGGATAATCGATACTCAAAAAACGAAAAACAGCTGAAATTTATTCAAAGTGGTGCGCCAAAATCATTGGCTTTGGTAGCTCGCGTTTGTGATCGGAGAAAATGTTCACCAAGAGATAGGTATTCAGGTCTTTTGAATCTAACTAAAAGGGATTCTCTATTTTTAGTAGTATTTTAAACCAATTGTATTTATTGCAAATCCCGGTGCAGAATGGGCCTATCTAGGATCGGATAACGCCGCAGTTATGTCTGGCCAATTTAATGGGGTTCAAACAAGACTAAAAAGACTAGAGTTTGAGAAGGGGAAATAGGTGAAGATTGTTACTCGGATTGCTGTAAAATGTTTACTATCTAGCGGCAGCGGAATTACCTTGCACAAAATTTTAATTTGCGGTCATGTAACATGTCAAGATTGTTTAACGAACAGCAAGCAAACGATTTAAGTTTGTAAGTTATATTCGAAGGAGTATACAAATTGTGATTTAATAAAACTGAATCTTTGAATAAAATTAATAAGCGTTACTGGAAATCGTGGAAGATAAGAAGCATAAATACAATTTGGATTATTTTTAATATATTCAGTGATTATTCAAATACATATATATATATATATATATATCTTTTCATATCGGCTTCGAATGATTTGTTTCTCTTGTCCTTTAATGATTTTTCCACTTGGAGAATATTTTTCCATAAGCTTCCCAAGCAAATAGTTCTGCTTTAGAATATTTTTCCATGTCTCCAGTACAAAACTCAACTCTAAAGTAATCAAATTAATTAATTTATTTAATTCTAAACTTAGTAAACAAAAATTATTTACTCTTCAGGATGTGATTTTGGATCAGGAATATTCCTCATAGAACGTGTTTTGGATCATAATATGCCGAATTGGGGTTCAGATTTCCGTGATATTAAGCTGTGTCTTCACGTATACGTAGAATACGTACAGTAATTCTTTGTTTTGAATCGACTTGACTTTTGTACCAGGCATGTCCATTTCATCAAAATATTATTTATCTTCGTCACCTTCCTATAATGATGCATCTCGATTATCCTTTTGCTTTCCAGCTTTTAAAAATCTCTTTGCAGCAACTACATTTCCGTATTCCTCAAAAATCTCCCGATGATTTTTATATATTTTGAGTCCGATTTTTTATTCGGAAGAAATGTCATACAACTGCATGAAGTTAGGTAAAATTTTAGTTTTTTGTTTATTAGCGACACATATGTATAATAGAACAACTTTCAATAGAAATTTCCCTTGTGCTCCCGATAGCTTGCTATCCGGAGCTAATAAAAAAACACGCTAATTGTTATATAAAGATCGAAACATAACAGACAGCGTGAACAGCTGATAGCGGACACCATTTAAACAGCTCAATTAAGAGCAACACAAATATTGAATTTAAGAGCCGCACAGTAATGCCTGGACCTTATTAACAAAGTCAAGAGCACTTGGTTTACCTTACTCTCAAAACTTATAAGTAGTTTCAATATTTTAGGTGAGTTGAAGAAAAAAAAAACTCACTATCATAAATATCTGTATCACAACAGCATCTTAACGTCACAATCATAACAATTCCTCTGCACCAAGTAATTTAATTTATAAGTGCTTTATAGTATGTAGAAGTTTATATATTAATGCGCATGGAACAAGTTTTTGTTGGTGTGCTCTCTCTATGCATGACTATAATTTAACATTACTTCAAATATAAATTTGTGCGGCAATACACGAAAAACTCAGCTGTTCAATAAATTTTTATTAACTCGGCAGTGATATAATGGCACACAAAAATTATTATAAAATATCAAACTAAACGATAACAAGTACATTGAAATCTACTTTGGTTGACTTTTTTTTTTCTTTTACTTGACAAATATGTATATGACAAGGAATTTGTTTTGTCTTCGACTTCGACGAAGACAACCTTTGGAGTAAGTATAAAAGAAAGTCAGGCAAAAACGGAAAAATAAATCGTGATTGTGGTTTGACACGATTATGTTATATATTATAAAATGAAAGAAATTCTTTCTACTCACGTTACTTCCCATTATTTACATACATTTTTTTGTTTTCGTTATTTATTTATTTATTTTTATTCTATTTTCTTGTATTTCTGTTTTTTTTTTATTTTTTTTATTTTTTTTTTTTTATTTTATTAAACAAACAAAGCTTAAAATGTGAAATTTATTCAAATTTACGCAAAATTTTACAAATGAAATATGAATTTTTGGTGTATGTTGTTATTGTACCAATGAGTTTTACGTAGGTATGTTGTTGATTCTGGAATTTCTGTGCCTCGCTATTCAATTAGATTTAATTTTTTGTTATTTTCTTTTTTGGAATATTTTATGAAATCATATATTTTATTTAAAGCAATTTTTTTTGTTTGGTTTCTAAAATATAATTTAGATTTTATTCCTTTGATGAAATTTCAATGAAATTTATCGTTTCGATACGGGACAAAAATGTATAAAAAAAAAATAAATACAATAATAAATAAATATAAATCTAATTTAATATATGTGGGTAATAAAAATGTTTATTGATTTTACGTGCAGCACCGAAAATACTTCCTAAAACGGTTCACAATGTACATATTTGAAAAATGGTAGGTAATTACCGTAAAATATTTCCTAAAATGGTTAACACTCCGCGCAAATTAAGTCGCAACTGTTTTTTTTTGCTACATAGAACATTATGCTGAAAAACTTATATATTATGCGATATTTTTCATTCTAATTACGGTCACCCACAATGTATATACAATATATATTTATATTGGGTATAAAATTTAAACATTAAAAATGTACACTATACACCACCTTCATATAAAAATTATAACAATCATAAATATTCTATTATCCACATTAAAGCTCATTATAAAAAATAAAAAAGCTCATTTCGCCCGCATTTAAAAAAAAACGTTAAAAATTAATCTTTTATTTTTTTTTTTATTATATGGCAGATAAAATATAAAATAAATAGTAGCAACAACGTTAAAAAAAATTATATAATCGATCCAATCAACCAAAACCGTTGATAATTTTTTTTAATGTTTATTATAAAACAACCATTATTTAATACATATTTCCACTTATACGTTCTGGCTCATTTTTTTTTTGTTGTTCGGTTGTTGTTGAAATTTTAATTCGTTAATTGGATACATACAATGCTTGCTTGTGTCCCTCATTTTGAGGCAAAAAAAAAAACACCAAAATGTGTATGTTTAAATTAAACAATACCCAGTTTTTTTTTTATTTGTTATTTTTATTATTTTTACTCGAAAAGGATTCAATCAAATAATATTCATACTACTAATTAATTAGCGAAATCGTAACAAAATATTTTTTTTTTTGCTGGTTTCAATAGGAACGAGACATACCTGTATCCTTTTATGTTGTTCGCCTACTCAAATAATAATAAAAATAATTCCATTGTGCGTTGTGTTTTCAATTCTTTCGACTAATCTTATTCTATCCAATAATCATATAACTGTTCAAAGCCTATAAGTCGCTAGTGGTCGTAAATTGTGTCATACATTTGAAAAAAACGAATTTTTGGATTTTTAATGACAACAATAGGCATATACGGTAAACAATTGTACAATAAATAATGTAGTTCTATTTTTTCATTACCTCAACAAAATATATCGACTTGCCCTACTTTCTAATGCCTCTACTAATAAACGGCCCAATTAAAGATTTGACTAATATTTCGAATTAACAATAATTTACCATGATGTAACTTTTCGAAATAACTATTTCTTTAAAGAACAATTTTATAAACTTTACATAGCTACAATATTTTGTGCTTTTTAGGCTTTTTAGAAACTTTGGTTTCATTTTGTTTATCCGTGGTTTAAAATCACTCGGAGAGAAAGCTGAGTCAAGAGACGTTTGGCTGCTTTTTTTAATAGAGGCCAAATTGGATCCAGAAAGCAAACTTCTGTGGGCGCAACATTCGTGTGAGATAGACAATCCATCCGTAGAGCAATTTTTTAAATTTTTGTTAAATCGCTCTGATGCCTTGGAAGCTATGAAATGTGCTTCATCACAGGACTATAGTTGCATCAAATCAACCAAAACATTCGTCGCAACGAATACAGTAAAATGCTTATTATGTTCTGGTGAGCACTATTTACATATGTGACTGCAATAAATTTAAACAGATGTCGGTACGTGAACGCCGTGAACGTGTGAAGTCGAAGGGATGCTGCTTTAATTGTTTAAGAACGAACCATGCAGTATTTTTATATAAGGTGAAGATTAGATGTGCAATCTATAATCGTAAGCATAGTACGTTGTTACACATGGATGATGATGATGGACAATCTTCTAAGACCATGCCTTCAGGTAGTCCAATGACAAATTTAGTTAACAAAACGATTCGTCATCTCTAAATCCAAGGGGAACGTCTAGTTATCAAAGTGCGAATTCGTTAAATTCCAGTATTTTGCCAACTGCTTTAGTGAAAATTGAAGATATACATGGCTTGGAGCACACATGTAGAATTTTATTAGATACAGGTTCCATGTCGTCATTTATAAGCGAGAAATGTTGCAATCAGTTGGGTCTTGTAAGAAGACATAATCGTACAATGGTGTCCGGCATTGGTGGTTCATCATCACAGGTGTCGTTTGGCGAAATGCAAGTTAAATTGAGATCGTTGTATCATCCGACAAAGGAAGTTTCGTCGCAGCATTAGTCTTAGGTAAATTGTGCAGTCGATTACCCAGTCATTCAATTGAATTTAATAACTTAAAGTGCTCGGTATTTCTGGCCGATCCTGAATTTAGCAAGGGTGGTCGTATTGACATGATCCCTGGGGTGCAATTGGTGTTTGGGTCATTGTTGAATGGTAGATTGAAAATTAACGATGATCTGACGGCTGTGGAAACGATTTATGAATGGGTACTTGGCGGAGATAGAACACATGGACACGAGATTCAGGCACATGTAGCTGAAGTGAATAATAACTCAATTGACAGAATAGATGAGTTATTGCAAAAATTCTGGCAGGTGGAAACAGTACCTGAATGTAAGAAATTGACTGCAGATGAAGTTTCCTGTGAAGAGATATTCCGAACAACCACTAGCAGCAATCCAGATGGACGTTTTGTTGATGAATTGGGTATTTCGCTAAATTTAGCATTAAGCAGGCAAGCATCATTAGAAATAAGGTTTGATCGAAATCAACAATTTGCCAGTGCATATAAAGATTTTATAAAGGAATACGTTGATTTAAGTCACATGATTCAAAGTAATAGTGACGATTCTAAAAATTATTTACCTCATCACGGAGTAATAAAGGAATCTAGCACAACCACAAAACTCCGCGTTGTGTTCGATGGCTCGGCTAGAACTGCAAGTGGAATGTCACTGAACGAGTCATTCATTGATGGCTGGTCCCATTCAACGGGCTTCATTATACCAAATATTGTTGCGATTCAGAGAGTACAAAATCGCTATGGTATTTGATGTAGAAAAAATGTACCGTCAAATTTTGGTACATCAGGATGACTGCAAACTTCAGCAGATCGTTTGGAGAGCAAGAACAACGGAACCTATGAATTATTTTGAATTGGTTACACTGACTTATGGATTGAAATCAGCACCATACCTTGCAACACGGGTACTGGAGGAATTGGCTTGCTTGAATGTGAACGAATGTCCTGAGATTTCAAGTATTGTATATTACGAAAGCATACGTACCTAGATGATGTTATGACTGGTGGGAGTTCACTAACTGAAGCCATGGAGAAGAGACAGAATTTAATAAAGGTGCTAGCTAGTGCCGGTATGAGGTTGAGAAAATGGGTGTCCATCTCAACAGAATTATTGGAGGTGCTTCCCGAGTGCGACAGAGAAATTCTAACGAGGCAATTTGAAGTTGAGTCAATTACAACGAAGGTTCTGGGTTTACAATTGAACCCAGAAGAGGTTGTTTTTAGTCACAAAATTGATCTTGGTGAATACTATTCCGACAAAACGAGGGCTGTTATTAGAAAGTAGCCGTATTTTCGATCCACAATTAAAATAATTTTCCAACAACTTTGGTTGAAGGCAATTAGCTGGGATGATCCATTACCAGGAGTAGTTTAGTCAGATTGGCTCGCATTTAGAAGTAAGTTACCAGAGATAAGATTGGTGAAGATTCCGAGATGGCTACAAACAACAAGCGGCACTGAATTGCACGGATTTTGTGACGCTAGCAAAAATAATTATGCCGGCGTAGTATATGCAAAACATCAAAACCTGCAGGGCGAGTGGTGCATTAAATTAATTGCTGCTAAATCCAGAGTCACGCCTATTAAAACGTTTACAATTGCACGTTTCGAACTATGCGCCGCATTACTTTTGGCCCAACTGATGAAATCAGTAGAAGAGTCATTATGTACAACTATACACAGTAAATATTATTGGACAGATTCCACAATCGTGCTGGACTGGCTGTAAAAACATCAAAGATATTAGAAGATACACGAAGAGAAAATTGGTTTCATGTTCCAACAAAAAGTAACGCCGCTGACTGTGCCTCAAGAGGTTTATGGCCGGGAGAATTAATCAATAACAGTTTATGGTGGAATGGTCCAGCATGGCTGATGAATAAAGAATAATGGCCAAAACAACAACGGTCATTTAAAACAAAAACGACATCATGTTTTGCTAAGATACAAGAAAACGAAGATTGGTTAGAAATTTATCTTCACGAGTTTCATCCTTCCATACTTCTGTTAAAATAGTATCAAGACTAAAACGAGTACATAGAAATACAATGACGAGCAATAGAAATAACAAACTCATGGGTCCCATACAACGTGAAGATCTGGTTGAAGCTGAATTGGTTTGTTGGAAACATCTGCAGACACGATTATTGAAAGAAGACATTGCAAATCTAACGAGGTCACTACCAATAAAATCAAACCTAAGATTTTTAAATCCATTTATTGACAAAGATGGTGTTGTTCAAGTTGGCGGTCGTCTACAAAACGCTAACGTTGCCGAAAGTGTTAAGCATCCTATCATTGTTCCAGCAAAAACAAAATTAACGAAACGTTTGGTAGAATATTATCATTCAAAATATCATCATGTGGGTTCACAGTTGCTTCTTGGATTATGGAGGCAAAGGTACTGGCTCATTCAAGGCAAGGACTTCGTCAGAATGGTAATACGAGAATGCGTTACTTGTTTCAAAGTGAATCCGGTTTCAATGGGTCAATAAATAGGCAATCTACCTGCATATAGAGTCGAACATCTACGTCTATTTATAAATGTTTGTGTAGATTTCGCCGGGCCTATTATGGGGTATCTCAAACGAGGACGAGGGCAAAAATCAATCAAAATTTATATTTGCCTATTCGTTTGCGAAAGTACCAAAGCAGTTCATATTGAATTAGTGTCGGATTTGACGACAGGCGCATTCTTGGCGGCTTTCCATAGATTTGTGGGTCGCAAGGGACTAAGCACAGATGTCTTCTCGGATTGTGAAACTAACTTCATTGGGGCGAGCAAGGAATTGCAAAAATTATTTACATTTATTAAATTTTTTTTTTTTTTTTATAAAGTTTTGAATAATTCTTATCGATTTTTACCTCTATAGTTTTTGTTGTTTTTTTCCAATTAAGATCAATATAAGATAATTTGAAGTTTATTAAAATTTGAAGTGCGAACAGAAAGATTTTCTTCTTCCCCCTTGTTTACGAATTTTACTGTAAATTATAGAGTTGAACGACTAAGGAAAACAAGATAGAAGAAGAAGAGAAACTTTTAAGCTTCAATTAAAGAGAAATAATTTTAGTTAGAATCCACTCAAAAATAGTACAATAAAATATTACATTTTCCAAGAAAGTCAGAATGTTATTTCTAACTATACATAAAAGATTAATTTACAAATAGTACATTACATCAGAAGCAGTACATTAAAATTTGAATACGATTTGTTGCTGCTTACAAAAAAAAATCTCTATTAACCGAACGCCATTCGGCTTTCCGAGAATTCAGTGTGTGCAATTTTTTTTCACCAGGTTGATAAAAGTTAAGAAAAATCGAAAATAAACAGTGTTAATCTAACAAATTTTGTGCTTAGGTTGTAAGGCTAAGCGTTTGCTTGATTAGCGAAGTTATCTAATTAAATTACCGCTGGTGAGGTTTAATTAGATGGAGAATTAGAAACTACACTTTTGGTGATTAAGTTTATTCTGCCTTATTTTTAATAAATTTCGAGTTTAAATACATTTTTAGAAACTGCTTAATAGTATGTTTTAATAATGCGTTTTTTTTTATAATGTTGTGGATATTCTTACATATTAAACTATTTTGCATAGTTGACAAATTGTATGTATGCATACTTCGCTTTATGCAACCTATGCGATATTTCTAGAATTAATTTATTTGTTTATTACTTAAAATTAAATTAAATTGTACTCATGTTTAGTCACAAGATTGAACATACTGCGGGGCCAACAAATTTAGGGACCTAGGCCGTGGAATAGGTCGTTGTGCTGTAGTGATGTCTGTGGATGCATGTTGTCGTTTTTTCTTGCGTTGAAAAAGATATATACCAGAGTTATGATTATGCCGGCAGCCATTAATGTATATGTTAGCATGTAATGATGAATATGATGTCCGAACTGTGGTATATCGATGACCTCCGGTAGTTTCGCTTCGTCACTGCGCTATTTTGATCAGACTTTGCGTGGCATGTTTTATTTCTTCTGCCGTGGAAGCTTCATGGCTGGTTACAATCTTTCGGCATTTATTGATAAATCTCGCCACATAGACCATAACCCTTCTTATGGTACTAAAATTTGAGTACTTCAAAAGTAATTGATCAAAAAGGTCCTGTGTTGTCACTGTCATGGCTCCCAATATGGATTGTTTTAATTCCAATTGATCTGGTGTGTCTTTTACTATTATTGGCGCTAGCTGGATTGCTTTTTCAAAGATTCTCTGATGGCCATTCTACCATAATTTGTGATTGATTTGGTTTGCTGCGATACCCCTGGATGCACAATCTGCGGCGTTTTCGGATGATTTGACATAAAACCATTGAGACGGAGTAGTTATCTTTTGGATAACCGAGATTCGATTTGCTACAAATGTTTTAAATTTATGGGGCTTTTTTTCACCCATCCTAGCACAATCATTGAATCCGTCCAACAAAATTTCGGTGTTTCATCAAATTTCATATCTTGCTGCACCTTGTTCATTAGGTTCACAAGTAAACTTGCTATGCATAACTCTAGCTTTGGCAATGTTAACTTGGTTGATATTGGAGCTACTCGTGTTTTTGCTGTTAACAATGTTGCCTTGTTTGAAGTTCTGTTGTAGAAGTATATCACTGCTGCGTAAGCTACTTTGGAAGCATCACAGAATCAATGTAATTCTCCTGAGAGAGTAGAGATGAAATGGATCCACCTTGGAATCTTTATCTCCTCTAGTTTTGCTTCTGGCAGGTTTTGATCCCAGCTTACACCGGAGATCCAAAGTGCTTGCATTAAGATTTTGGTTTGTATCAGGGTTGGATATAGCCACCCTTAATGGATCAAATAATTTGGATGACTCAAACAGCATTTTTCGTTTGGTCATTTTCCCAATTTGGTTGTTGAGGTTCGCCTTAAACTCTAATGTATCAGTGCCTGGATTCCAAATCAATCCTAATGTCTTTACTGCTTCATCGTCAAATGTAATGGGTTCGAATGCTCTCAAGTCTGGATCGACACCTTCTATGAGTTGAGGATCATTAAAAGTCCATTTTCTCAGATTAAACCCTCCGGTTCGTAGCAAGCTGTTCAGTTGGTTTTGTCTCTTTGCCTCCTGAGCATCCTCCAGGTTATTACTTCCAGATAATAAGTTATCTACATAAAAATCGCTCCTAATTATTTTTACTGCAATTGGGAAGTTTTTCTCCTCATCGGCCGCCAGCTGTTGCACTGTCTTGATGGCCAGATATGGGGCAGATGCCATCCCAAACGTTACTGTTGTTAGCTGATATAAATTTATCGTTTGGTTGGGGGGGTGCTCTCCATAATATTTTTTGGTACTGTTGATCATCGGGATGTACTTTTATTTGTCGGTACATTTGTTCTGACGGATCCTCTTGTAATTTGGGGCCCACGAGTTGTATTTGATTTAAGATGATATTGTTGCTCGTTTTTGCCGGTGCGTCGAATACTACTCTAAGTTTGGTTGTGGTACTAGTAGTTTTGATCACTGCATGGTGAGGAATGCAATATTCGTTGTTGTTATGTTCCTTACTCTCAATCAAATGTCCCTGATTGTAGTATCCTTGTATGCACGCCCGAAAATCTTTAGAAAATTCACCGGCCAGTGACAATCGCCGTTCTAGTTGAATAAATCTAGCCAAGGCTCTCTGCTTGGATAAACCGAGCCATGGTATGCTTTGTATAAAAGGAAGTCTTACTATGTAACGACCATCTGTGCCTCATCGGTAATTCTGCTCGTAATGTTCTTCACACAGCTTTTCTTCTTCTGTATAAAGTTTCTCGGGTTGTATTTCTTCTCTCCTTTTACAACCTGGTCCATCAAAATGCTTGGATAGTAATCGGCACCCAATAAGATGTCGATTTTGTTCGGTTGATTATAGTTCGGATCAACCCATATTAGGTTATTTAAATGATTCCACTTTCTACTGTCGAAATGTTGTTCAGGCAGGGACCGTGTTATTTTCGGCAGTATCAATGCTTCCATTTTCATGGAGAAATTTGACGAAAATCGGGCTGCTACGCGAAAGCTAACTATTCTTGTAGCGGTTGTGAGTTTTATTGGTAGGTTGCTTTATTTGCTTAGATGCCTCCTCGGTGATAAATGAAATTTGTGACCCGGGATCTATTTCCATTCGTAGCAGCTTTGATTGTTGTCTGCCAGCCTGCACTTGGATAATTGCCGTGGCTAACGCCACGATGTGCCAGTTGGTTGCTCATATTGGTTCACTAGATGATTTGTTATTGTATATTTTTCGTTCGCCTCATATTTTGGGGTGTCTTCATTTTTTGTAGTGAGCATTGCACGTTGATTATTAGTATGTAGTAATGTGTCTCAAACATACCAAACATCGGATAGAGTAGGGCATGGATGGTGTTTCGCCTCAAGACACATTTTGCAAAGTTGATTGTGAGCAATGATTTTAGATCGCTCTAAAGTAGACATTCCTTGGAATTTCGTACAGTCCTTCAAATCATGGCCCTGGTTACACAACGCACATGTCTTTTTTGTTTGTGTATGACATATATTGACCCTTGCTTTTTGTGGAGCGGGAGCTCCAGGACTACGAATTATTGGTTTTGGTTTAGTTGCCTCTAATGCTTGGAATCGGCATTCTAGAAAACTGAGGAAGTCCTCTATTGTTGGCATTTCTTTAGGATCCACAATAGACATCTCAAATAATCGTGATGTCTCATTGTCTAATTTTTTCATGATTATTGGAATTATGATGTAATTCCAAGATACTTTGAGGATGCCTAAGTTGTTGATGGCATACATGTTTTCGGTTAGTAAGTCATGTAACGACTTTATTGCTGTTGCTGATTCGAAGTGAATTACTGGAGAGTTCAGCATCGCATTGACATGATTGGACGCCAGCTGCCTTTTATTTTGGTATCGATTTACCAACAGTCTCCAAGCGTCACAATAATTATCGCCCGTTGCCTCAAACTGGCTTATTATTTTGCCCGCGCTTCCAAGTACCGTGGTTTTTAATTGGTGCATCTTGACAGTGTCACTTATATCGTTGTTTTCGTGAATGATCCTTCTAAATAAATCATGGAAGGATGCCCATTGCAGGGGATCACCAAAGAAGTGTGGAATTTCAATACGTCTTAGTTTGATCTCGTGTTTTTTTGGACCCCTTAGTTTTGGTTTATTCAGCACCCCGGTGATTCTGGATCTCAGCGACTCAAAGTTGTTGAGTAAAATTACGTAGTAGTCTTCTTTGAAGTAGGGCATAGTAGCTTCTTCTTCAGGCGTAGCATCTACTAATAGTTCTTCATGCACCTGCTCAATTTGTGTCATCCTTGCATCGAGTTGGTGCAGGTGGTTGCTAAATGATGTTCCGCCTCGTCCATTAATCTTTAACACAAACGCATTTTCACGTCTTGTGCTTTATATTTTCGTGGTTGTAAAACCGAATTACATACAACATTGTTGTTTAATGCAGTTTCGCTCGTATTGCTTGCCTTCTGAGTATTGGTAATTGGCATATCAGAAGGAGTTATTGTGTCTTCTAGAGTCAGCGACACACCTGAAGATCCGGGCATGTTGGTTGTTGGTTTAATCGATAGATATTCATCGCTTCGTACTTGTATTTCTAATGTTTTTAATTTAGCTTCTAACTCAGCTCGATAGTTAGCGTAAAATTTATTAATGGTATCTCTTTCGTTCCAATAGGAATCAGCTGGATCCTGATCAAAGAGTTCGTCTTTCATTTGTCTATCGGTGTCGAGGAATTCCTCCCAGATTATTTCGATACTGGCCAGCCTTTTCTACAAGTATTCCTTCGTCTTCCTGCCCTCGCCATCCTTGTTATAATTTGTTTTGCTTTTTTGAATTCGATCAAAAAGAGCATTTTGAGTTTTATAATATTCCTCCATTGCTAATATTTAGTGGCGTTAATATGAAGACCTATGGCTCGAAGGACCAATGTTAATCTAACAAATTTTGTGCTTAGGTTGTAAGGCTAAGCGTTTGCTCGATTAGCGAAATTATCTAATTAAATTACCGCTGATAAGGTTTAATTAGATGGAGAATTAGAAACTACACTTTTGGTGATTAAGTTTATTCTGCCTTATTTTTAATAAATTTCTAGTTTAAATACACTTGGCCTATAGTTGCATTTTTTACAGTTTACATTTTTGACCAATTTTCAAATCTTCTACTTCTTTTGGGGAATGAAGAAACTAGGTCAAACTTTCCCTTCTCTGATCCTGATTCCACATTTTTCCTTATAAAGGATCTCGTTTATTTTGATATTAGTGTGTAGGGTCGCTAAATTTTTCAAAGGCCACGTAATCCCAAAAAAGAACCAAATTTTTTTAACGGATATTGGTCTTTGAAATTATTTTCGTCTATTTTATAAAATTTTTTTGTTTGATGTTAAATCCCGTTAATTTCTTTGCACTTGCCCGCACGAGCAAACCGATAATGACGAATGCGGCAAATATATTATGACGCAGTCTTACAATTCTTCGAAATAAATTCTCAACCTATCGTGAAGATTATACATTTTTTAATTTATGTACATATTATGTAATTTGGAATACATTTTTTGCAAATTGAACTATTTGCCTTACAAATTTACTCACTACTTATGAATCAGCTGCAAATAACATTTCAGTAATTGGTAATTAAATTGGTAATAAAATTTCGTAAAGCATTTGAAATATTTCAGAATCTAAACATTTATAAAAAATATAACTATTCTAGGTCTTCTCTGTTGTATATTCACCATAAATTAATTAGAAATAGATGAACAGATGTTTGGCAGAATATATGGGTAATAAACCAGATATATTTATTTATGTAGCATTAGTCGTTAGGGTTATTTCAAATGCAATAAAATTGTTATTTTTACAATTTTATCTTACTGATGAAAAATCTGATTTTAAAAAAATCTCTGATGATAGTGAGTATGTAATGCGAATTAATGTTGATGAGTGTAACATGGAGACTGTATTTAGAAGTACAATTTTCATAAAAATGTATTTCAAACTTTATTTGAACAATAGTACTCATGTAAATGGGTTTTTAGTCAAATACATGAAACAATACAATACTCGCCCATCTAAAGTGTGTGTTACATTTATTGGGCCAAATAAATGTAACAAATGTAACATTTTTTTTCTAAAATATTTGATATTTAAACATTTTATAAATTGAAGATTAACAAATTTCAGAATATTTTAAACAACTCAATGTACAAAACCAAATATCACGGTTTTCTACACGTTACAATTTAACCCGTGAACAGAACGAAATATCAATGTGGAAAAATGAAAACAAACATGAAATTTAGAACCTCTTAATTTTATTTAAATATTTAAATAAATACCAAAAATTAGATAAAATAAGATTTTATAATATTTGTTTGTTTCTTTAATTTTTTTTGTAGATGGTGACGAGAACAAAGAAAATTTTTGTGGGAGGACTTTCAGCACCCACAACACTGGAAGATGTTAAAAGTTATTTTGAACAGTTTGGACCGGTAAGTGTAGTAATTATAAACGTTTTGTATTTTAAATAAAGGCAATACAAACATAATAATGTTTATATAATGTTGAGTACATCAGAGCAGTATGTAAATGATGTTTTTAATATGTCAATTAAAAATCAGTACTTAGTACATTTTTCTACTATAAGCGTACAACATGGTTGCACCCCTTCAAATTTTCAAATTCATGTCACGGTGCGCAGATTTAATGTTAAATGGCTTGTGTGTATCATTTACGGTGCCAAATCGGCTGTAAAACCTGTGTACGTAAACACACTATAATCGTATTTGTATTACAACTTTAACGTTTTATCCTATTTTATAATGAACCATTTTCTTTTGCTGTATATACATACATAAACAAGTTTAATATAGCTCCCTATATATGTATGTATATAAAATTGGTATATCGAGTAGATTTCGTTCATTAAAATTGAAAGAGAAAATTTCAAATAAATTGAAAATTGTCATCAAGATCGTTTTAATCAAGTTTTTTTTTTTTTGCTCGACAACGTCTTAAGAATAAAAAAAATTATGGGAAAGCAAGTTATGTACGTACTCGAACAAAGAATAAAGGTTGTACTTGTAGTAACAGTAATAGCAAAAATATATATAATTATAATGTGTATTTTTACGTTCTTAAGTCGAAGAAACACGTAGAAAAACAGTTCCGTACGATGGGTGTACGAATATTAAATTTAAATACAACACCAACAATAACAAATAACTAACAAAAAAAAAAAAAAAAAAAAACAAAAGGGATAAAATAATGAAAATAACGATTAAAGCGAGAAAAATAAATATTTTCCGTTTTTCACAATTATTTTTCCTCATTTCATTTACAGTTAATTTCGGTTGGGTGTTTATACCCATATACTCGTATACTGAGGGCGTAAGGTTTTCGTTGGCTTCACTGTAATTTTTATTTTTTATTTTTTATTATATTTTGGATAAACACATTTTGGTGTACAATTTATTTTATTTTATTTCTTCGTTGTACTCTGTACTATGGGAAAATGTTGAAGTGATATTTATGTTCAAAACATAAAAATGAATTGGAATTGGATGGATATATTGATTTTCCCGATTTTTATGTTTAATTTTACTGTGAACATATATTTTAGGTTTTTTTTTTAAATAGTTTACTAGTTTGGAAAAAATTGATATGACATATTCAATTTTGACAAGTATATGCTACACGTAGCTAAATTAGTTTATATATCTGGCACGCTGTCTAAAAATGTGATAAGTAAATTTGAAAATGAATGAGAAATTATTTGATTTGTGATGGAATTTTTTATATATTTTGGTTTGGAAGTCATACCATTATGTGTTTTGATTTTATTGATTAAATCACATGTTAAAATGTTCTCCCCTAAAAAATATTGGAATTATTTGAACGATTAATTTATTTGATTACTCAAACATTTGTTTACATTTCAAATACATTCGACATTGCCAGATAAGCATTACCTGTTTTAGTTATTTCTTATTTGACTATGACCCAAATGTTCACAATTTAATTTAATTGAAATTAGGATTTCTCAATTTTGGCTCTTTCAGTTATCTTCTGTTAATTAGTGTATTTTAATTTAGAGTAGCTTTCAGAAAAATTCTAGACGTTTTTGTTTTCGCATATTCATGAGTTTATTCGGTGAAGATGTTGATTTGAATGCACCGATTTGACCACTCAGTTTACCGCTCCGATAATAATTTTTGGAAACCTCTCACAATCAGTTGTTACATTTGAGCAAATCGATTTTTCCGAGGTAGAGTATTCTATCGAAAACTTTTCAAAAAGATCATGCACGATGTCGATCATATTGTTAAAGATAGGTGGCTTAGTTTGTGCGAAAATTTAAGCATGTGAACATTTTGATAACCGTAAAGGAGTTGAATGAAATTCTCTTTGAGACAATATTGAAATATTATCATTTCGATGTATCTCCGTTAAAATTAAGCAATTCTTTGGGCACAGCTTGCGCCCAACTACATGGTTTAGCGGATATTTGCAAGCAGAGAATTATGAATTGGAAGTCCACGTTATTAGTAAAGCATGGTAACGGTCAGCGCTTCTACCTAGGGTGACCTGATCAAAAACGACTAAACCTGGACCAAGTCTGGATGAAATTCTCGAAAAATAGTTATATTTTAATATGGCAATACTTGTAATAGTTTTAATATTAATATTGCTACTATAGTTTGATACGGAAGCTATAGCGATAGTGAAATCAGTCCAATATTTTTATTCACAATCAGTTGGTAACATACAGCGTTTCCAACCTCTTAAAGGTTAGAAAATGAGCGATTTCCATGGATACACTTCAAGCGGTCAGTAACAGTAAAAAAGGAGTTAATAATGAGACATAAGCGTTCAGTAATGAAAGCATTACTAACCCGTGTGGGACGCTACTATCGATTAATGTAATAAAATGTAAATTGTGTAGCGTCTACTAAGAAAAAATTGTGCGTTAGCCGTTTGTTGATTATAGTTAATATTTACAGAGATTGGTTTTTATTTATTTATCTTATAATGTCCTTGTTTTATTAAATGCCTCTAATTGTGAGTAAAATAGTATACAAACCTCCGCGAAAAGTATCATTCCCATCTCCAAAACTAGTTCACCTCGTGGCTACGCCTCTCGGTATACTAAAGTTATCTCGACAGGAGTGGAATACTTTCCGCCTCGGTATGCAATCTACTATTATGCAATCGTCCAAATAGTAGGTGTTTATTATAATAATTAGTTCCATTTTGTGTTTTTACATAATTGTTGTGTTTATATCATAGTGGCTGCTGCTTCGGTAATTAAGATGAGTTTTTATTTTGATATTTTTCGGAATATAGTGTTTCACGAACAACATAACAATGGTTTATTTTACATTTTCTTTATTTGAAATCAGCATAGTTATCGGGCTATTATATATCAAAAGTGGCTAAACTAATTAATCACCAAAAATATTTTTTCTTAGAAATTAACTTTTATAATTAATTAACATTGAAGTAATAATAAACGGTCTTGGAGTTTGTAGCTAATGGATTGAACTCTTATACGATGAAATAAAAAAAAAATTGAATTACCCGTTTGTCGTCTAAATTCATGCTAGATCTGCATTACCAAGCATCTCTTGAACATCCAGAAGGTAAAATATAACAAAAAATCCATTAGCCGTTTGTTGGTTACAGTTGTCTGAAGTCACGCTAGATTGCTTGACTTCAGATGACCGTCAGACGTTTGCTTTCGTGTAACTTCAGACGTTTGCTTTCGTGTGAAATTGTGCTAGATATGTAATAGAGTAGGAGGTAATGGATATAACTTTCATATGAAGAAATATAAAAAAAATGTATTAGCGGTTTTTCGGTTATCGTCGTATGAAATCATGCTAGATATGCTTTACCAAGCATCTCTTGGTACACGATGGAGTTTGTGGGTAATAAATAGAACTTCCATATGATGAAATATAATAAAAATTCCACTAGCCATTTGTTGGTTTTGGTAGTCTGAAATCATGCTAGATATGCATTACCAAGGATCGCTTTGTATAGAGTTAGTAGGTAATGGATAGAACTTCCATATGATGAAAAATAAAAAAATAGTGCGTTAGTCGTTTGTTTATTACAGTCGTCTAAATTCATGCTAGATACAACGTCTAATACAATTTTTTTTTATATTTCATAATATAGAAGTTTTATATCCATTAGGTACCTACAAACTCCATACCAGGTGGTGCTTGGTAATGCGTCATGACTTTAGACGACTGTAAACCAACAAACGTCTAATATACTTTTTTTTATAATAATGTAATTTGTTTGCTTGTTTTAATTTTAATTAAGAGATTTTTGTGAAGGATAAAAAAATTCAGACAATACAATTTGTTTCGGAATAACATTAAAAATATCGCGACCGTTTTTTTTTGTTAATGACACTAAAAATGTCGTGACACACACTTCTTTTGGGGTAGCTTTTTTTCAAGAATTCAGACAATAACATTTTTTTCGGGATGACATTAAAAATATCGCGACAGTTTTTTTTTTTGTTAATGACACTAAAAATGTCGTGACAGACACTTTTTTTCGGGATAGCTTTTTTCAGGAATTTAGACAGTAAAATGTTTTTCGGGATGACATTAGAAATATCGCGACAGTTTTGTTTTGGTAATGACACTAAAAATGTCGTGACAGACATTTTTTTTGGGATATCTTTTTTTCAGGAATTCAGACAATAAAATTTTTTTCGGGATGACATTAAAAATATCGCGCTGATTTTTTTTTTTTTTTTGTAAATGACACTAAAAATATCGTGTCAGACACTTTTTTTGGGATAGTTTTTTTTTCAGGAATTCAGACAATAAAATTTTTTTCGGGATGACATTAAAAATATCGAGAGAGTTTTTTTAAGACACTAAAAATGTCGTGACATACACTTTTTTCGGGATAGGTTTTGTTTCAGCAATTCAGACAATAAAATTTTTTTCGGGATGCCATTAAAAATGTCGCGACAGTTTTTTTTTTTTGTTAATGACACTAGAAATGTCGTGACAGACACTTTTTTCGGGATAGGTTTTGTTTCAGCAATTCAGACAATAAAATTTTTTTCGGGATGCCATTAAAAATGTCGCGACAGTTTTTTTTTTGTTAATGACACTAGAAATGTCGTGACAGACACTTTTTTTGGGATAGTTTTTTTCAGGAATTCAGACAATAAAATTTTTTTCGGGATGACATTAAAAATATCATGACATTTTTTTTTGTTAATAACACTAAAATGTCGTGACAGACACTTTTTTCGGGATAGCTTCTTTTGTTTAAATGTCGTGATATAACACAAATAACGGTATAAATCTCCTAATATTGTTATTTGAGTGTTCCCATCAATGTTTTGGGGATATTTTTGGGGCTAACTTTACATGCATAAAATGGTTTGCACTATGAGCTTTGAGAGTAATAGATTATGACCCACGGTATCAAAGGCCTTTGTTAAATCCTGATATAGGCAAGCAGTGACCCTTTTTTCAGACATACTGGTATAAACGTATCTAATGAGATGCAAAATTGCAGATAATGTACTACTACTTTTTGTAAAGCCAAATTGATTGTCATACAGTAGGTTATGCTGTTTTGTAAGTTTATTAGTCTTGTATGTAAAGCTTCTTAAAATCTTCTAGACATCGCAGGAAGGTAGTTGGGTTGGTTGTGTCTCTACCCTTAAAAATAGGAGTTGTTCTAGAAATGTTTAAATGTTTTGTCCTACTATAAGCTTAGTTGGAATATAATCTTATACCCTTTAGCACTAAAAGATGTAAGATTTTTTTATGATTTACAACGTTTCTTCATTTGTGGTTAGTTCAAACCTACTAAATGCATCGCCATTTGTTATATAGAACTACATCTATTATAGTTAAAATAAACTGTTAATATTGGTCAGCACTTGACCTATAATGGGGATTGTTCCATTCTAATGCATTCGCGTATAGCTACTGTGGTTAATTTGATTTAAAACATTAAATTCACAATATTCTATTACACTTAGATAACTTATGACAAAAATGTTACTGAAATTAAGTAAATTAAGGTTAAAATCACCTGCTATAATTAACTCCAATCGTGCTTCAACAATACTTCATTAAACAAATTTAGGTACAAACTAACATCAATATGAGATGTCCTATAAACCCCACAAATCTTTAACCTTCCTGAACACCTTGTACAGTATATTATACATCAATTTTCATTTCCTCGACATACCATGCCATATCATAGCAGATCATAGTTGTGCTATGTAGGAAGTAACTTTATTTGAAATGACATTCGAAAGGGTTAAATTCAAGCTCTTACATTGCACAATTAGAAAATCGTTTTCAGGTAAGATTCGACACACCTCCTCTAGTATCTTTCTGTCCCCATTTAGTATTACCTAGATTTGACTATTCCGATACCAGAATTTTGAAATCTCTTTGTTCCATTTTAATTCACTGAGTATGCCAATTATTTTAATGTTATCTGATGTTAATCTGTCATTGATATTAAGTCATTTACGATTTGTGATTCCAGAGAACAATTCCTCAATCATTAAGAGGAGATTTTCTTTGAGTGACCTCATGTAACTTCATTTATTACTAGCATTGCTGAACTTTATAACAATAGTACTACGATCGATGTTCTCTTTAGTTGGAAATTATTAAAGTTAAGCTTATTACTTAGTATATGATTATTGTATAGCTTCTTGATTAGTTTTCGGTAGCCCATGTTTTAAAACCTGGAACTTTATTTCCTATTTCAATTTCGCTGTAATCAAAAAATTAAATTCTGGAATTAAATATTTTCAAAGAAAAATGTTTTTTTTTTTCATTAATGAAATATGTTAGCGAATTAATAATACCATATAAAATGATACTTTAAAACACGTCATGTAAAACGTCTGATGAAAAGTTATCAGTATAACATGAATGCTTGGAATTTCATTTTATTTGCAATAATTTTTTATACCTGTAGCTTTGAAGTCATTTCCTTCAATATCAGCGTCATCATTTCTTTTTGATCGTAATAGAGAAGAATTTTCGCAATATATTCTTGATATGGCGTTTTTGAAAAAAATTGTGTGAGAAAGATTTATTGACATACAATTTTTTGTATACTGAAGAGTTTCTTCTAAGACATTCGGTAAACTAAAAAAATTCTGTATTTAAACCTTCTTAACAGATTAATATAAACCATTAGTTATCATGTATTTGAGAAGTTTGTATTCTGTATTAGAATTTTTAAACGGTTGTTTGCCAATATCAAAAAGAAGTTTAACCGAATTTGAGACAGTTTCTTTCATCATAGAATTTAATATGATCTCAATTTCTTCTAGAATAGGTCGTAATACTAAATTTGTTACATCAGAAATCAATGTATTGACTAATTTATTAGTGACATTGCTAAAGCTAGCAATTTTATAAATAAAAGAAAGTGGAGCATTTTCATTCTTTTGTTTAAATAAATCTATATCAATATTGTGTTATCACGATTATCTCTTAATTTATGAAATAATCTTAAATATTTAATATAAAAATCTAAGCTATGGTAGGTGATTTCACAGATATTGCAATTCATTATGTATTCCTTCAAGGAAATTGTTAAATTTAAAAAAAAAATAAAAATTATATTAAATAAAATTCAAAATTAAATTAAATTCTATGTAGGTGCTTGCATATGTATATATTCTTTATAATAGGGCACTTATATAACGGGCACTTAAACGTTGACTAAAGATAAGAACTGGTTAATAGTTTCCACCGAACAATGGGCAACTGTCGAAACTAAATTTAATCGACTTGTTAATCAGAAAAAATGAAGAGGCCAATCATTTATAAATATATCTACCAGGCAAAAAGTAGAAATATCAAAATCCCCCCCCGTACATTAACCCGCGTTCAATACAAAGTGTATCGACTCCAAAAAAATGAAAACTTGCCTTGAGCTTTCTCTGTGGTAGTTTGGTTTCGTACTGACAAATTCGAACAAACAAAAAGTTCGGTCTACTCATCAGGTAGCTACGACCAAACTACAAAAATACCATTCTAACTTCATACATTACATATGAGGCAAGAACGCATTGACTTAGCGGATTATAAAGTTCACCAAATCATAAAGCTCAAATGAAAACTCTTATTTTTAATATATTTTGTCTACAAAAAGCCGAAAGAATCTTATTAATTTAATACAGACAAACTTTCTCTTTCTTACAACTAAAATATAGTATTTTTATCTAACAATTTTTTAATTGGCTTATCAATGCTTCAACTTCAGGGTCTATTTTGTCACTGATAGTGTAAATATCAAAAAAAAAAAATTTTTTGGAATAAATAACCAAATTCGGTAGCATTGACCATAATAATTTAGTAAGAAAAATTTAATAAGTTAAAATAATTTAATAAGGCAACTTAAAAAATTGTCAAATTAATAATTAATATCGTCTAAACAGACAGAAAACTTTTTTTTAATTTGTGAGTATCCATTCAAAATTATTATGATGGGTGATGGAGTGATATTATATTCCAGACAAGCGTTTTGTTTTTTTTTATCATTTGATTTTGTAAGTCGTTAATTGAAGCCAACTCAATGAAAAAGGCATCGATGGAATCTTGTGTACAAATTTTTCAAATAACGATGCAAAAAATAATTTTAGTTTAGTACCTCAATAATTAGTTTAGTATTTTTGATTAATTTTTTAATACCTTTATCGATGGGTAAATTTTCCAATATTTCTGTTATTTTGTTGTGTTTATGAAATTTCTTAAACAAAATTGGTGAAATATTCCCATAAAAAAAAATGGCCAAAATTAGAAAATTTTTTCAAATTCAATTGAATGTAATTAAGAAAAAATCGTACTTACGAGTCTATAGGCATCTGGGTGTTTATAAATAGGCCAGTTTTTGAGCCAGTCCTTGTCACGTCTATACGACTTAATATATAGGTATTTGTAAATTTAGTTTCGACAGTTGCACATGGCTCGGTGGAAACTTTTAACCAGTTCTTATCTTGAAATATATTATCTTGAAACATGCGCATTTGAAATTTGTATGAATTATAATACAAAAACAATTATGTAGATTGCATTTATCTACCTAAACTAATGATATTCGGCCCTTCAATTGGTTTCTTTTTGCAGGCTTTGTGTACCCAATTTGGCGAAGTTTTGACAGTCCATTTCTGTACCGATTGTACAATCGACCTGTTGGCCTATCCCCTTCTGTGTTGTAATATGTGTTCTGTAATATTTGAAACAAAAATGTTTTTTTTATTATAAGTAACAAAATTAAAATTTAAATATATTAATTTATAAATTTACCTTCAATTTACTATGAAAAGTGGTCGAAATATCAATAGAAATCTTAATTATATATCAATTTTTAATTTTTTTAGTTCTTTTTGTGTATTTAAGATTATTGACAAATTCTGAAGTTAATGTAATAAAATTGTAATTTTAATTAAAATTATGACAAAATCCATGTACACCATTAGTAAAATTTATAGATCCTGAGCTCCTTGTTACTCTTAAGTGCAAGAAACACGATTTTCCAGTTCCACAACAAGTTTAATTTATAAATTTATTGATCGTGTTAATAGTCCTAATTGTTAAGGGCATTTACAAAACTATCTGGGTTTTTTTAAATTTCAGTTTGTTGTTGAATCCAATCAATCGTAGGAGAATTAAGTGACTGTGTCGTTGTGGTGGACAAACAATTCTACGTTAACGTTATAACCATGCCCAAGATTAAAAAAAATTAATTTAAAACTTGATGAGATTAGCAAGATAAATTTTGTTCATACATTTTCCATTCTCCACTCAATAATCTTTGATCTTATTCTGCTTTTTTGTGCAGCATCAGATGTAAGAGGAAAAATTAAGTCTAGCTCCCGTTCGATTATGGTTTTTAAGTCGCTAATATCATAAATCCGCCTTCTGCATCTTAAACATTTATTTTAATTAATCACAGTAGTATTTTCGGCCATTATTCACAATGAATTATTTTATTTTGTATATTATCAATTAGCTTAATCCAATAGTCTATGGAGCACAATACAAATTCTTGTTGATTGTTTCTGTAATATTTGCTTGGACAAAGAACAACTGGACTACAAACACATTTTTTTAGAAAATTGTACATTAGGGTACGTTAAAAATTCAAGCACTTATTAGACTAGACAAATCACTATTACAGATGATAAATTATATTATAAACAACACAAGAATTACAATAAAAAAACCTTTACTCACTTCTAATGATACTCTAAATTACCAAAACTAATTTACAGGTTAATGCGAAAAATAATCGCGTGCACAATGACCTTTTCTGTTTTTATTCTAATTACACTTATTTACAAATTATATAAATATTACAATATATATGTACCATATTTTAATTTTATAAATTGTCACTTGCTTATTTTAGCTTAAATAATTTGTATTATCACATCTATTCTTCACACCATCGGTATTATGCTTGAAACAATGATTTTTAGACATAAAGTTTATGATTTCCGTGAAACATAAAATTAAATTCATTAATTTTAGTTGATTGTTTTATAAACTTAGTATATTTTACTTAAAATGATTAGAAAAGCTGTTAGATGTCTATTTAAAAGATTAATAATATAAGAGATTCTTATTGTTCGTATTGAATTTATTTAAAAACCATACATACGAACAGATTTTGAATTATTGAAACAAAAATTCAATTTCTTGAATTAGACGGCAATATTTTTTCCGTGTAGTGAAATTTTATATCTGAGAAGTTAGGCCGATTCTAAAAATTTTTCCTAATCTGTAATAGGTTAAATCGCGTTCTGAAGAATTTTTTGGGCCATTTTTTGGGGTTGGAGGTCAATTTCTTAAATAAAATAATAAAATTGTGTTGAAATTATGTATTATTGTTCGGGTTCCTACGTAATTTTTCATTACCGCTAATAAATTTAGGGATTTGAATGAATTACATATGTATCTAAAAACAAAGTACAAAATAATTTTCTCGGACTCTGACAAAAATTTGAAAATCCAGAACATGCCGAAGAAATCATGACATCTGCTGGCTCTACTTCTTGTTAAATTGGTTATTGATGTATGAAGTCTTATTTTTTTTATTATTGCTTAAGTTTTTTGAGTTGTGAGCACCGCGTTTAACTGCAGTTTGTTTTTTAATCTAATAGTTATTTCACTATTATTTAGTGAACAAAATTATAAAATTTGATAGTGTATGGTTGAAGGCAGCTGAAATATTGGACTCATTTCTAAACTGATTGTAAATTGTTATCCTAATATAATTTGTTTAAGTCAACATGGCACATACACACGTATTTCCATTTTTTCCAAATTGAATATATTATGACTTTTCAATCTATTTTCTTTGTGTACCATAATTCAATTGACAATAATAATAATAAAAAAAAAAATACGTACGTACGTACTATGTACATATAAAGATATATATAATATTGAATTAAAAAAATTGAATTGTCCAGAGAATTTCACAAACCGAAGCAAAAAATATTATTTGTTGTCTGTGTACAATACTTTCGAAAGAGAGCGACCAATGGACATAAAAAAAGTAGTTTTTCATTCATGTATATTCTATTAGATATATTGAATTTTACTTACAAAAAAAAAAAATAAAAAAAAATAAAATATTGAATTTTTTTTTTTGCTGTCGATTATTTATCCTCTGACCAACTGTTCTATTGACATTCTATTATCAAAGTACATATATGTTTGGATGTATGTGTTTATAGAGAAGAAAAAAAAATGTACAAATTGAACATAATTTTTTTTTTCTATACATACTTTAAACATAGAGAACATGCATGCTACATATATTATTTCAATTGTATGAATATCCATCCATTTGATAACAGCACACAGTAGTAGCAGCACAAAACACACAACATATTTTTTTACTTTCCTCCTACATAGCTATATTTGTATGTATACTTTAACAGCATTTGAACAAACATTTACAATATATTTGATGATAAAAATCATCGTCATCATCATCATTGAACATTGAAAATTCCATACAGAAAACCTATAAAGATTCAGAATTTTTTTTTCTCGAAATTATAGAAATTTTCTGTATTTGCAGTGTGTTATTGGAAATATGAGAAAACATGCTTGACCATTGTTATCTAAAAAACATAAAAAAAAAAAACGAAAAAAATACAAACTTACAGATCATATTTGGTAGAGATAAAATATTTTTTTTTTTTTTTGTATTTGCAAGCTTTTATTCATTTTAGATAAAATTCGATGAATAGAATGTTAGTTTTCAATATTATATTTGACTTTCTTTTTTGTATGTATTCGGGTGAAATCAGCAATTTGTTTTAAGCAATGGAAGTTTGGTTAGTGGTATTAAGCTTTTTCGATTATCCACTTAATTTTTTGTTTGTATTTTGTTGTAACAAGCACAAATATAAATGATTTTTTTTTTTGTGTATTATATAAATATGGTTCTGTGTTTTCTTTTGTTTTACGGAATAATACAAAATTGAATTGAATTGTTTCGGGAGGAAAATAATTTAGTTTGTTCGTTGGCATCGTTAAAGGGAGCTACTTAATGCCGTGGTAATTTTATATTTTTCATATCTATTTGTTTAAGGTTTTTATTATCTGTTTGCAAATTGATTTAATTCAAAATCTCGGAAAATGAAACACAGCTAACACTTTCAGAGAGCTAAACAAAAGTTCATCTATTTTTCATTGGGGCATTTAAATCTTTGAATAGTGAGGGCCATGAAATAAAAACCGAGTTCAAGGTCATTCAATTCCCGATATGAAATTTAATATTGTCCTACTCTAATTTGTTATGTGGAAGGGTGGTCTGCGTTTTCCAAAAATATGACTAAAACAAGACATTACTGTTCAAAAGATATTTAAATTCAAAAATAGGTAGACTTTTTTAACCAACCCTTTAGCCCAATTTTCGACGTAGACAATGTAGACAATTCGTAGACAATGAAAATATTCCTATTGATGTTGTTTTACTCTCTGAATTGAGTTCCTCACTTCTGCGAAGAAAATATTACGCTCATATTTGAAGTTCCCAAATCAAATATATGAGGTGGTGCTCGTTTCCAAAACTGCCTAAAATGCATTTTTCAAAAAAATTAAGTACATATGTTATATCAAAAGAAATGTCTCGATGAGAACAACAATGTGGAAGTTAAAATAATGTTCTAAACTAATCTTTTCAATCATACAATCTGTAATAAAAATCATAAAATTTTCCAAAAACTTTCCAACTTCATATTATGTGTTTCAAAACTGTCTATTTTACATTATCCGTTTTGTTTTAAAACTGTCCATATTATATAACACATCGATTTCAACGATTATGTTTTATTACAAAATATCCTAAATGTTTCGATAAAACCAACAACAACCAAAACTTCCAAAACTATCTAAAAACTCATTTGTTTCCAAAACTGTTCATTTTCATTTTTAAAACAGGTTTTTAGATTAAACTAGACATTTTCCATGCGGCAAATTGGCTTTAATTGTTTATCAGTACTCACAAAGTCCAATAGAACTTCATAATGCTTTGCATAAATATAGCTGAAACTATAGCTTAACCGATAGCCATCATGTGATTTTGGGACAGTAAAATTTTTTTAATTAAACATTTTTTCTATTTCGGCCTTAGATTTTGGGCCAGTAAAATTTTTTAATTAAACATTTAATTTTATATTTCGGCCTTAGCAGTAAATTGAGATTTTTAGTTTTTAATACTAGGATTAGCAAAGTCTAATAGAACTTCCTAATTTTTTCCATAGATATTGCTGAACCTATAGCTTAACCGATAGACATCATGTGATTTTGGCCCAATAAAAGATTTTTAATTAAACATTTAATTTTATGTTTCGGCCGTAGTAGTAAATTGAAATTTTTTGTTTTTAATACTAAGGGTAGCAAAGTCCTATAGAACTTCATAATTTTTTTGCATAGATATAGCTGAACCTACTATAGCTTAACCAATAGCCATCATGTTAATTAGGGTCAGTAAATTTTTTTTAATTAAACAGTTAATTTTATATTTCGGCCTTAGTAGGGAATTGAGATTTTCAGTTTTTAATTCTAACGGAGCAAAGTCCAATAGAACTTCATAATGCTTTGCATAAATATAGCTGAACCTATAGCTTAACCGATAGCCATCATGTGATTTTGGGGCCGGTAAAATTTTTTTAATTAAACATTTAATTTTATGTTTCGGCCTTAGTAGTAAATTGAGATTTTTTTATTTTTAATACTAAGGATAGCAAAGTCCAATAGAACTTCTTAAATTTTTGCAAATGTGTTATTGGGCCCGTAAAAATTTTTTAAATAAACAAGAAATTTTATATTTTGGTCTTACTAGTACACAATAACTTTGAATGAAACCTTACCAACTTAATTCCCCTAAATGTCATTATTTATCGGCCATATTTTTGAGTTTAGTACTATTTTAGTAAAATATTCATCTCGTTGTGTATCCAAGTGAAGAATTTACTAAAATCGGACTAAAACAATTTTAGTAAACTATAGTATAAACTACACAGGCATCTAAACCTATTAGTTCTACGAATCTCTTCATTAACATTTTGTTATTTTAAAGACCTGACAAAGTTGATTCTACTGCAGCAGGTAGGCGGCGTTGTTGAAGAAACCTCTAGATAGATCAAGTTTGAAAATGTTCTCAATTAAATCAGTTACATTGCTTCAAAAATGTGAATGTATGTGAATATAATTTTGATTAGTAGTTGAGCCAAACAATATTTTTAAAAGTTTCTTTAATTTCTTGATTGATGATCGAAAAGATGAAGTTTTCGTCTTTATCTCGGAAATTTTTATCAACAATTTTGATCACATTATTTATTTGCCGAATAGCCGGAAAAACCTGCCATTTTCTATAAATTAGCAAAAGTTAGAATAATTTCGCAACTTCGAGTAGTTGCTGTTATTATCGATTGTTGCAATAGGCGAGTTTTTTCTGTACTAATATTCTACATAATATTTTCTTATTACACATTCTCTGAAATTGCATAGGTTAAATATGTTTATGGAAAAGTAATAGTCCATCGTCTGTTTATGTTGATAAGGGCTACAGAAGCACCAAAGGCTAATTTCTTATACAATTGTCGCAATGAAAATGCAATGAAAATTACACTTGTAATAAATCAAAACTTTTACTCATTTAACTGTTATACATTGTCGACGCATTGTCTACATTGTCGACGCCATTTTTCGAATTGTCTACATACATTGTCTACACGAGTAGACAATTGATTAATTACTTTATGTTCACTACGCGGCACAACACTGAAAATGAGTTATTCGATTGAAAATGTCTTCGACTTTCCTTATTTGAAGCAATAATTTCTTTTTAATTTTCATTGTTAGTACAAAAAGCCAATCTTATTTAAGTAGTTTATTCAAACATCCATATTGGCCAATGGTAATAATTTAGGTTAACAGTAAATTCTTAGTGGTAAATTAACAGCCCCAAAGAAATAGAGATCGAGCTCTCCTAAAGAATACATAATTCTCTAGACACACTGCGATTTAATAAAACCGATTTAGTGAATTTTTCGACATTAGAATACTTAAACTAGTTTAGCTAAATCGGATTTATTAAACCACAGTCTGTCTAGGGTATTATGGCCTTAAGAAAAATTTAAACGATTTAAATTTCCTACACTTATAGAAAGATGAAATCGAATTATAACCATTTCTGAAACATTCAAAATCAGAGAGTTTTACATAGCGAAGAATTTGTACATTAAATAGTCTAATTTCCAACACAAGGAATGGTTCAAAGATTAACATTTCTTTCTAATTTTCCAAATAATCCAGTTTTCGCTATAACGTAATGGTAAAAATATACCAGAGTCTCTATTTAAGAATTTTCGTTCTTTTTTTTTTGTTTATTATTTAAATTTTAATTAAGATCTTATGATTAAATGAATTGATATAACAAAAAAAAAAATGTGGAATGGCTTGCTAATATTTCAAAAATTCTGTATATTTCTTTTAAAATTAACAGATAATAAAATCTCAAAATGAACATTGTAATTTGTTAACAAATAAAGAATGTAAAAAAAAAATCAGTAGTTCTTGAACTTTGATAAAATTACAAATTGTTATTGAAAATTGCTTAGTTTAACCCATTCTGGCTTATTGCACCTGTATCGCGATTCTCTAAAAAACAAGATTATGTGTGAACGTGAAAAATTTTAAGCTCAGAAATGAGTTTGTAATTTTTCGGTATTATTTTAGTAGTGGTCAAATCGAAAAATTGCAAACTCGCAAAAGAAGCTTTGATTTTAACAAGTTTTCACGTTTACACGATAACTTATCTCTCTTAGAGAATCAGCGGGCTGGTTAATAAACAATGAAAGAAAACAAAAATTCTACAAACTCTATTAAAAATAGGATTATAACGATTGTTTACATGCGCTAAAAACGTTGTTTTATGACATAATGCTAAAATTGATTTACTTTTAACACTAGTGTGGAAAGTGATTAGTTTTGCATTTAAAATATTAACTGTTTACGATACAAGGGTAAAAAGTGAACTTTTATTTTGTGATATGGGAGTATTGGGTCTCAACGCGAATACTCGTAGAAGGTTATAATATAAAAAAAATTACCAATTTAGTAGAAAGTCTACACTTTCATATAGCAAGCATCTTACTAAATAATTTCCTTGCGAACGTAATGTCCGCGAAAAGCTATATTAAATATAATGAAAATATCATGTTTTATATACTGAAACAGTCTAATGGTTAGACTCGGTAACAATTATTGCAGTATAGAAATGAAATGACCTTGAAACTGAATGACCAATTTAAATAAAACAAAAAATTCGTAGTGGCCTCGCGAAATATTTTATTGGGGTCGCGAACATCTCAAATATATTTAAAATATCATCCGTATTTCAAAGAGAAAATTATAACAACAAAATAGTTTTGGATTTATTTAAATCAATTCATAAATTTAGTTATCGCATTTTACACCATATGTAATTGTTTTTATTTTATTTTGAAGTGTTTGAAAATCTCAATAAAAATGACGTTTCCGAAGCATCTAGAAACTGATGGTAATTTTATTTAAACGGCAAATGTCATTTTTTATCTTAATGTTTCCATTTTTTTTTATTTATAATAAAATTTCGTAGTACATAATTATTAAATTCTTGCTAACAATTTTTGACAGTCGTCAAATTTTCATTTAATTTTGCTATATCAACTATTAAGACAAAAATTAATTCCAAAAATAATTTTGGTCTGTTTCAATGGGAGAAAAATAAATCCTAAATCATTTTTATTTCATTGTTCTCATTGAAATACGTTGGCAGTTCAACCTTTTAATATATGTTGAAACTTGCAAAACTAACAAAATATCAATTCGCTCACTCTATTTGTTTAATAATGTTTGAAGGTTATGATTAGTTCAGAACACTTCAAAAGTATTTTAAGCGAAAACAACATTAAAATTCCATTTAGCTGTCGCATTATAGGTATGCACGCAAAAGCATATAATCTGAATTAACGAAACTTCCCACTAGGACTTGCTCGTGACCTTTTCAGGTACATAATTCCATTTTTGCAACTCTCGGTTTTGCAGGAATTTTTTTAAAAAGGCAATATCTTTATTTCTTCTAATGTATAATTTTTTTCTTAGAAGTTTTAACGTCGGTGGTCAATAATAGTTGCATGTTCTTTTAAATTTGTAAACAATAATACTGAATTCACTTCAGGTTTGGGTATGTCAATGTCTTGCTTTCCTGACCAATCTGAAGGTATCTTAAGCAGTTCAAGAATATTTTGTAGCTAAACAGCTTTGATCAATATTCGTTCATATCACATTTCATATAATTTCAGTCCTCGATGTGCTATTTTTACTAAGGAACTGTAACAGCGCACTCTGGCTGGCTATCTTTCTGATTAATTACTTCAAGTTAAAAAACGACATAGTGGATATTTACAACATTCCCGGGAAATGGGAATACTTATAATTTCTTAAATTCCTCGGCATTAAGGAAGGGGTATTTTTCGCATTTTTAGATGTAATTGTAGTTATGGAAGCACGAATGTATTAAAATTGTAAATTTATATTGGAAATAGTTATTAACTTTGATGTTAGAAACACTTTTTATGAATGCAATACATTACTGGTAAATGAATACAAAGCAGCATATTTTAATTCAAAACAGTATATATTTGCATATAATGATCATTTTCCTAAACACTTAATGTAAAGGTTGCTTTCCCTTCCCAAATTCGATATGTTCGATGGAAATAGGAATCTAAAATAAATCTAAAAATTATTTAAATTTAAAGTTCTGATACTTGCTATAATGTTCGGATATAGTTTTGAAATATGAAGTTTTAAAATATGCCGTTTTGTAATTTATTCAAGGAGGTAGTTATAATAAGCTGTAGCTATTATGGGTGAAAGTAGTAATAGCTGTATGACTATACTTCTTGACTAGTTTTGAACCTTTTGAGAATTGTTGAAAAAGCTAACCCAAGGTAACAGCAGGATTTTCCAAAAAATTCTTTGCCAACGTGACAAAATTTTTTGCAGTCTGTTTTGCCTGTTTGATTCTAGCCTTTTTTAATACATAGAAAATCTTTGTAAAACCTTTTGAACTAGCATTTCTCATCGAAAGCCTGTTCAAAATATTTTAAAAATTAAACGATACTTTTGTAATCTAGAACGTGCAGCAATTTAAAAATACTACTAGTTAATATTGTTACAAACTTTTAATGGTTAATACTGTTTAGGTGCATATGTTATTTACTTTTCTTTGTTTACATTAAATGTAAAGTATTCGGGCAAACAATTTTGCAAACGTTTGTATTATAAAGTATAGTGTTACTCAAATTGAAATGTTTAAGATTCTGTATAATTTAGCTACATAAACCTCAATAGCTTTAATTATCTAAGCAAATTACAATCTGGATGCAAATCTGGCCATAGTACTACTTACTACTGCGCTTTTGCATATTGCTGATGATCTATCTGCTATAAACTAGACAAAGCTAATAGCTATTAGACTTTTCTAAAGCATTTGATTGTGTTAATCATATCCCTTTGCTTCAAAAGTTAAAGTGTTATTATAAGTTTTCCGTTTCTGCTATTTTATTGCTTCATTCTTATTTGAGTTATCGTAAACAATTCGTAAAGCTTGGTGATGATCTTTCCGGCATAAGTAATGCAATTTCTGGGGTGCCTCAAGCATCAATTTTAGGCCCTTTACTTTTTTCCATTTATATAAATGACTTATCTTGGCATATTTTAAATTGTCGATTTCATCTTTACGCTGATGATTTGGAACTTTATGTTCAGATCTTAAGAATATTTCGTCATGGGCCAAAAATAATTCACTTTCCATTAATCCAACTAAAAGTAAAGCTTTTACTCACCAGAAATAATTCGCAAAATATTAAACCTGTACTATATTTGAACAATCATATAATCTCATTTGTTCCAACGGTTAATAAACTAGGATTACTATTGAATTCAAAACTTACTTGGAATGATCATGTAAGTTCTATGTGCCAGCGTGTTAATTACGGTTTATATTCACTCAGACTAATAAAAAAGTTTGTCCAGTTGACTTACGCATATATCTTGTGAAAAGTTTAATTATACCTATTTTCAGCTATTGTGATGTGATATTTTCTAATTGTGATAGTTCCACAAAGCGGTTACTTGAGGTTACGTTTAATAATTGTGTGAGATATGTTCATGACCTTAGAAAATTTGATCATGTTTCCGTATTAAAGATTAAATCGACTTGTTTGAGTTTTACTGTTATAGAACTGCTGTTTTTATTTTCCGAATAATTAAATTGGGTGTACTGTAATACTTATGAGTATCTAATATTGAGAGAGCCGTGATATAAAATGATAATACATGTGTATCGATTGAATGATCTTTAATGACTCAATTTATAAGAGTGGTTTTACATAAATATGTGTTAGTATAGAATAGGGTGGTTCATATTGTCACATCCTCCCTTTTTTAAACAAAAATGTTAATTTTGAACTATTTAATTTACTAGTTTTATATATCAACTGAATGAAAATTATCAAATAAATTAATACAAAATATGAAAATATGCTTATTATATGCATGTCAAGTGCCTGTTCGGATTTGACACCCAAAGGTCTCTTCGGTTGTGGAATGGCTTCGGAACCAATTGATAACCTAAGTCGATGTTAAGTTGTTGTATGTATTCTCATTGGTATCAACTTTCGGCACATCTTGTATATTAGCTGATGAGCGCTGTATATGAATTGTATTTCGTCGGTATCTCTTACCCGTTGTTGTTTCCACAATCACCGACCGTGGGTTATCTGACTTCTCCACGATTTTTGCTGACACTCAATCACGGTGGCCTTTTTGTAATCGAACGTTTTCGTTCAATTCTAACTGCTTGAATGGTGATGAAACACGATCGGCGTACGTTTTTTGTTGAAAGCGTAATTTTGCCAATTCTTTGGTGACATCGCTGATGATTTTCGGTTTCAAATCGTCTTGACTGATAGGAATAAATATTCTTGTGCGTGGTGTATTTCGCAACAATAACAATGCCTCATAGATGTCTGAATCGTCATGCCAGCATTTGCGAAGTAGATTTGTTGCAGTCTGAACATTGCGTTCAGAGAATCCATTTGACCGAGCGTAATGTGGTGATGAGATGCGATGGTTGAACTGCCAACGCAACGCGAAAATTTTGAATTCTTTCGATGCGTACTGTGGACCACCATCTGATTCCAACGTTTCCGGTATTCCGTGAATAGCAAACCATTTTTTAAATTGCAAAATGACTGCTGCCGATGTTGTTGACTTTACTCCTTGAAAATTCATAAAACCGGAATAATGATCGGCAATAATGATATGTAGTCTTTGCTCTTGAACATAAACATGTCTGTAGAAACTAGTTGAAATGGATAGTCCGGCAAAACCTTCTGTAGTAATGGTTCCTTTGTTATTGATCTTTGAGTGCGTTGACATGTAGAGCACTTTTTGACAAATTCCTTGATTTCCTTGGTTTGTCTAGGCCAGAAGAGGCTGCTTCGCGCTCTTCCCAATGATATAGACACACGTGGATGACCTTTGTGTATATCAGCTAACACTTTTGGGCGTTCAGCTGTTGGGACAATAATTTTATTAGATTTAAATAGTAATTGATCCTCATACCAAATTTCCTCTTTGAAGCTCGCGTACGGCTTGACTGCTTCTGGCAACTTGCTGTCATCCGTTGGCCATCCTCTTTCGACAACTGTACGTAGCAATTGTAGTTCGAAATCTTCGTCTGTCAATTTTGCTAAGTGATTTTTCGTCACATCCGACATAGCGAATACTGCGTTGATTTTATATTCTTCGCTTTCTGTTAATTTTTTGTTAATTGGTTCAGGTTTGCAATCGCGGCTGAACGTGTCCGTTACTTTCATGTCCACACCTTTCTTGTATTGTACTGTTGGCGAATATGGCAAAACATCAAAAAGAATTTGTTGTAAACGCATCGGCGCCTGTGGAACCGGTTTTCTGAAGATTGTCTTCCAGGTTTATGATCGGTTTCGATGTCTAATTTTTTGCCATATGCATAACGGTGAAATTTTTTACTCGCAAATCTTATGGCAGCTGCTTCTTTGCCTATAGGTGGATAATTTTTCTCGGCTTTTGTCAATGCCCTACTGGCATATGCGATCGGCTTATTATTTTGGAGCAGACAAGCTCCAAGAGCTATGAAGCTTGCATCGCAGGAAATTTTAACGCTTTGATTTACATCATAATAACCCAGAACTGGCGTTGTTGTGATGACCTCTTTTAACTTCTCAAAAGCTGTTTGTTGGTCAACCTCCAATACCCAAGCGGTGTCCTTCACTATTAATCTTCTCAATGGTTCTGTCAAATCTGAAAATTTCGGAATAAATTTTGCAAGGTATGTTACTGTACCAAGCGATCTTTGCAATTCCCTGACTTTAGCTGGAGTGTTCAAACGATGAACTGCTGATACCTTATCCGGATCAATCTCATAACCATTGGATGTTAAAACATTTCCAAGAAATTTTACTCTATTCTTGTTGTATTCACATTTACTCGGATTTAATGTGAAACCAGCATTTTTTAATCGATGCTTTACCTTTTTTGTGATTCCCTCTAACATTTCCGCATTTTCCGCATACAGTAGAATATCATCCATGGCAACCTCGCAATTGTCGATGCCTTGCAATGTCTCGTTCATAATCTGCGGAAATACTTCAGGTGCAGAATTTATACCAAACAGCATGTGTAAATATCGGTAACGTCCCCATGGCGTACCGATGACCAAGTATTTTGACATTCATTCAGTCACTTTAATTTGCCAGAAACCATGTTGACAATCCAATTTTGTAAAAAACTTGGCCTTTCCTACTTTTGCGGCTATTTCTTCTACTGTATTCAACGGGTAATGGCGTCGTTTTATGTTTTTATTTAATTCGACTGGATCCATACATACTCGAATTTTTTCATTTTTTTCTACCACCAGCATAGGGCTTACGGCTGGGGTTGGTTCAGTAACTGGTGCTAAAACTTTCATTGTAACCATTCTGTCTAATTCCTCTCTTGTTTTATCTCTAAATGCAGCTAGAACTCGACGTGGTGGAATTATTTTGAACTTCGGATTGCCAACAAAATCGATATCATACTCGTAATTGTTGCAACAACCCAACTGTATATCCACTTTATGAACGCGTTTCACTAATCCCAGCTCTTCGCATGAATGTCGACCGAGAATTGACATTAAATCCTCGTTAATTACTTTAAAAATCACCTTTCCTAATTTTTGCGGCGATACACACCATACCTTGGTATCACCTATTACTTTGACTGTGTCGAGATTATATGTTGATAGACGTTTAGTCGATGCAATGTTTACTTTTAATTTTAATCTGGAGGCTTCTTTCCGCGATATTACGTTGCAATGAGCTCCTAACAGTTCACCCTCACCGACTTTCAATGTTTCAATCCATTTGTCTTTTTTGATTGAACACACTTTTATTTCTTCCTCTTTTCACATTTAATACTGCTCACATTGTAATCATACTCGCTCTCGGAACTCGAATCTGAGTCACTTTCGGAAGAGTCACTGGCTATTTTGTTAACTATCTTGATTTTTTATATTTGTCTTTTTTATTTGACTTTTTTTAGCGACACATTTTTTTAAAATGACCCTTATTACCGCACTGTTCACATTCTTTGTTGAATGTTGGACATTGTTTCTTACCGTGTCGTGTGCCGCAGCGCTTACAATCAAATTCGTCATCGTCTTTTTTATTTATTTTGTTTACACTTGATGACGAATGTGCAGGCGTCGATAGATCACTCAGTGACTTTATTTGTTTCTCAGCACGCTCTGCAGCACGACAAATTTTAACCGCTTTAGACAATTCCATATCATCTTCGACCCACATTTTTTGACGGGTCTTTTCGTTGCGAATTCCTACAACGATTTGATCCATAACGAATTCATCTTTTTTTTGTGCTATATGTGTGTATCGATTGAATGATCTTTAATGACAGACTTTATAAGAGTGGTTTTACAAAAGTATGTGTTAGTATAGAAGAGGGTGGTCCATATTGGCACATGTACCATTATACTTGCATGATAAATTAAATTTTTCTATGTCATTGAGAACTAGGAACGTTAATTTGCCTGTTAATACATAAGCTGGATTAATACATCCATTGTTGTATATTTGCTAATTATTGTTATAGTGATTGTTACGTTTTTATTAAATAAAATCTAAAAATTTCATTTAATTTGCAATTCAATTAATATTTGGCTTGGAATTTAGATTGGAATGATTATGATAAAGTTAAATTCTATGACTTAACTTAATTTTAATCTTTATTACTTTAATCTTCCGATAAACTCTGATTTATAGCAGTGATCTTTCATTTTATGCATGTAATGAAATGGCTTTCTGAATTGTCGTGCAAAAGTAAGAAAATTAGTTAACAACTTTAATTGAATACTTTTAACAGCATTTATATTTTTTGTTTGTAAGAATTGCATCCTTCTGATTGGTTACTCTGAAGAAAGACTATAAAACTAAACAAATGTCTGCTAAATTCTCAATGTATGAATTAAATTTCATTTAAAATCAGACATGTGTGCAAATGTTGTCGAGAGCATCGATTGCAGCAGTAATTGGTTTAATTTTATTTTTAATCATTTTCTTATTATTCAGCGACAATAAATAATAACAAAATATGTCCATATTTTCCGTAGATAATTCTGAACTGTGTTTAAATTTCATTTACTGTCACACTGCTATCTAACGGCAAAAAATTACGTCCGATACATTTTTTCACGATGTCAAAAGACCACAATATAATACAATAATCGGTTGAGTTTATTCAAACTAAACTACATTCCTTAAGGTGCAAGCGATAAAATTTTTTGTAAAGATTGTACATATCGACGGTCTGTTCTGTATTTTTAACAATAGTCTCAAACGCAAAATTTAAAATTTTACCGCCAGTTGCGTAATAAATACAAATACACACGATTAACTAATTTAATTTTTTTATGCTTTTTTTATTTTACCATACGAGTGTACCAATAAAATCGTTGGCGACCAACACCAACCATCGACGTGTTATCGCGTTGAAGATTTAAAAGAGACTGAAACATGTAAATACTTTTTATTTTGTTTTTGTTATCTATCGCAATTGATTGAAAATGACAACGTTCGATAATTGCGATGAAAGCCAGTGATGATCAGAAGATTATATTGTGAGTGAATATATTGGTATAAAGTATACTGTTAAACAAATTTCAATGGTTATAGATTTGCAGGTAAGCTTTTAATTTAATCAATCAGCATGAGCACAGTCAGTGTCACGTGTTCGGGATTCTTACTGCTATGATAACTGATTATACAAAAAGTATAAGTGCAGATCACAGCCTTCATAAGATTTAAGTTTAACAGCAACATATAATATGGTGTATTTTGAATATTGAGTAATATGAGGAATTCTTTTAAAATTTGAAAATTGGTCGCGAGTTGAGCGAGGGCAGAATTTTTAGTACTCGGAATGAGCTAGAAAGAGACGGATATATATTGTTTCCTTAGTATTTTTTTTTTTTCATTTTTAACATATTCCTACATTAAATTTCTATTTTTAGTCATTCTCTTATAATACACTGAAAAAAAAAATTGTATACTAATTACGATTTTGTGCATTGTTTTAACGAATTTTCCATTACTATTGATCCGACGATTTCTTCGTTATTATGACCTAAATTATTTATTTAAACATCAAAAATTCCATCAACAAACTAATTGTTATTTTTATACCAAAATAGTTAAAATGGAATTAATCTAATAACATATTGTTTTTATCTAACATACAATTTTAATAAAGATTCACTTTGATGTATAACACTTTTTTGTTAATACAACAGAGACAATAATGTACTCTAAAGGAACATTATTCGTTATTAATATTAAAAATGAAATTAAGATTATAGAAAAGAGTTAAAATAAAAATAAAAATAAAATGAAAATTCTTTAAAATAATTATAAATTTATTAATCCTTAAAAAGTAAAATAACATAATAATATTGTCAAAAACGAATATACGGTTACTATCAGAAATAATACTTAACCAATATTCGTTAATAATATTAAAATGTTAATTGTTCCTCAATAGGTAGAATAAAGAATTCGTCATATTAATAACAAACTAATGGTTACCCGTATTAATTATTATAAACCATTATTCGTTAATAATACTATAATAGTTACTGATTTACAAAAATACAAAATAACGAAAGCGGCAGTAAATACAACAATGTAGAAAATAAAAGAAATTTTTTAGATAATTCATTTTTTTTTATTTTCATAAATATTAAAATTTGAATAAAATTAACATTAATCTCAATATAAAAAGTATATATAAAACAGTTTGTTTATAAAAAATCAGATATAAAATAATTATCTTTAATTTAAATTCGAAGTTTAGATTTAGGTTAAAAAATCAAATAATTAAACAGATTTCAGTCTTTAAATTAAATAAATCAAATGAAAAACAAAATATATTTTATATTAATATAAAACTCTTATTTCGTAATTTTGAAATTAATAAATCCACACTCGGAAATACTGGATCGTATTGCGTTTCTATGTGATAGAAATACTTTTGGAGGAAAAGCCGGATTCGACTGGGTATCGAGAACTTCGGATTCGACTGGGTATTTCAAATTAAATACCTGAATTAATTTGAAAACTAAATATAACGCAGAAACCACTGATGGCATTTTGTATTTGATGTCGTCAAAATAAATGTAGTAAGTATTCGGAGCGAACTCGTTGTCTCCTATGACGAAAACAAACGGTTGGATCTGCTTTTTGTCTGCTGCACGTTTTAGCTTTAGATCCGTAAACATTTTATCGCATTCATAGACGGATGACGCAAATAACATTAAAGAATCCTGAGAATCCTTTATGGTATATTTCAGCAAAATTTTTTTAACACTAGAATTTATAGCATATTTTTTATTTGATGGCCTTAGAATTCCATGCAATAAAATTAACGTTAAAAAATTCTTGGCATCTGTAACAAACAAAAAATTTTAATTATTTAAAATTTTCGGAAATTTCTTATAAAAGCTTACCAATAGAAAATTTTTTTGTTGCTTCATTTGTTTTAGCAATAATTTGCAGGCTGCATCATTAAGCTTTTCTTCGATTATCGGTTTAATATTTTTCAAGAACTGGTCGAAATTTAATAACATATTGCCACTATGCGGATAGATATATTTAAAATCCACTTCAAAAAGTTTTGGTCCATAAGATTGCGTATAGGCAGGCCATTCCTCTAATATTTGATATAGTATTATTATTATTTTTCATTATAGATATTTTACGGAATATAACGGTTTCGTGCCATTTTTTGACAATTAGATCTATATTAGAATCATCCCGATTGTATTTTAATTCTTTTTGATTGCTTTTACCATCAGGTTCAGGAATGTCGCATGAATCGTTATCTGTAAATTAGGAGAAGCATACGAAAATAAATTTATTAAAAATTGATCTAGAAACGTTACAATATTGTTTCTTATGCAAAATTATATCTTTAAGCAAGCAGCTTTATTGTGTTATACTATTAAATAAGATGATACTAAATAACAAAATTGTATCGTACAATCGTGAAATTAGGATATGTTATTGTCAGATGCTGTTCTAGCGAATAGTTTAACAAAAAATAAATCAGAAATGCCATCATATCTATTTATTCATTTAAACAATTTTATTACCTGTTAGAATTATGCTGTTTTTATACCTAATTTGTTTAGGTAGAATACTACTTATACTTATCGTTATACTTATCGTATAACTGGCCTTTGGGCTTCTGATTTTTTCGACGCTGAAAATAAACAGCCTGTAATAATAAAAAAAGATTTAATTAGTCATTTGAAAACTAAATTTGTTCATGAAAATTGCTTACCTGTGATTCGTTAGAAAAATAATCTATAATTTGTTTGCTAATTGTTTCGCAGTCATGTACACCCATTTTAATTTCATTTTGAAAATTTACTATTAAAGTTAACAATACTGCTCTATTTGAATCAGATATGTTTTTATTGTCATACGCTAATTGTAGAATATATTTCCCCTCAAATGTTGAATTTAAAATATCGCCTAATGACACTATAGTTACTGGTTTTCGAAGCAATACATTTCTGTTATTGAGATCAACCTTAATGGATGGGTTGGTGATGTTACTGTTAAATGGTGATGACGACGAACATCCTACATATGTGTTGTCGATTGAAATACCCTGGAATTTGATAGTGTATATACATAATAATCTATAGTCGATAAATCTAGTCTCTAATGAGACTCTGGACGTATATAGGTTGAACCGTCTTATTACTTAGATAGGTAGCATGGTGGTAATCGAACGTTATTTATAAATATAATTTACCTGTTCTTTCTGCCACTCCCGTAAATTATATTCGAATTTGATTCGTTTCCCTAATTTATAATTATTCAACAATTCCTTAATATTATGAATTTGCAAAACCCTTAATGCTTCGATGTCAATGTCATTTTCTAAGAGTAAAGCAAAGAAAAACAAATTACCATGTTAATTATATTTGGAGCGTAATTTTTATAATTTACTTACCTCTGAACGTACCTATGAGATCTTCCATGTTCCATTTTTTTAAAAGACTATCAACTTCTAGAAATGCAGGTTCATCATTGATAGCATCGATTGAATATTCATCCGGCATATTTCTATTGCATACATTTTTTAACGTAATAAATCGCATAGTTTCTTCGTTTAAAATATTGAGGTTGCCTACTACCACCTCTTCTACATTATACGGTATTTGATTATACGTAAATTCCTGTTCTTGCTCATTGGTATTCATTGGGATTATTTAAATTACCAAAAAATCAAATATCTTTTGCAACATCATTACTATAATTCGTTTTATTTCGAAGTTTACCTACATTTACAGTTGTACTATTCCGCAGCTCTAGTTTATTGCATTTACAGAAACGTGCTCAATCTGTCCTATGTTATATACGTGAGTGATTTCGTTATTAATAGTGCAAATTTTAGGTTCACTTAAATAATTGTTATCCTTTAACCACTCTTCTAAACGATATTCGGTACTACAATAAATAAATGGATCTATACAGGCTTCTAAAAGTGGTGTAACTTGTTGAAACTTCACCGTGGTCAGTAAACTTTTTAATGCAGCTAAAAGAAGAACTAAAATAAACTGTTTAATTTTCTTTTGCAATTCGACTACATCTTTGGTTGTGAAATTATTTTTTTGTATTAAATTAATTGAAAATTTCACCGCGGATACTAAAATATTGTTAACAATTTTATTATTAAGTTCATCATCATCTGGATCATCATCATCTGGTACAATAGAATCTATTTCATCAAAAGGCAAAATATTATTTTGTGCTACATTCTTCTCAAAGTTTATTTGGCTATTTATATCGTTTGTGATATTCGCTTTTTTCGATGTATCAGACAATTCACTAGCATGAATGTTATTGAAATGTTTTTTAAAATTTGAAAGGTTTTGGAACGTTCTACTACACGAATCTCCGGGACATTTATAAGTTGAGTTATGTTTAAGACCATGAAAATATTTATAATGTATTAATAGATTTTTGAAATTTTCTACAATAAGGTTACAAACAAAACAGATCATGTTAACAGAAATTGAATCACAAAAGTCCTTACCAAATTATAAAGGTGAGGAATCACTTAAAATAAATTACGAGGTTTAAACGCATATTAGTAGGTAACGTATCAATTTGATCTGTAAAATAATTTAGTTCTAAATTATCTTGATAGTATATTATTTAAAATAATACTTACTTGGTCTCAGTGGCGTAGGTATACATATATGGGAATGTTTCTATGTATATCGGAATAAATATAGTATTATCACAACATATATTGTTAAATATGTACACACAACAATTGTACATATAAAAGTTTTTGAAATCACTATATTTTTTATCTAAAAATGATACATAAAACTATAAAAAAATGTACGTCTAATAAAACAAAACAATGCTTGTCGAATGAGTCGTCGAATGATCATGTTTACCCAAAATTCTTAAAATTTAAAGAAATAATTTTTGATAATAAGGGAAGTGGTTAACTATTACGAATAATAATTAAATCACACATCGGTAAATCACGAATTTTCGTTAAATGTATTAAAAATTGGTAAATTGATTTATAAATAATTATAGTTTGTTAATGTTACACCCATATAATATACTTAACAAAAAATCCATTTAGTTTCATAGAAATGAGTTTGATTAAGTTTGAAATTAGGTAAAATCTTTCGCTATATTAATGAATTTTTCTTTATAATTTTTATTCGTAAACACACCTGTTTAATAAGTTGAAAGTAAATATACTTTAATACAATGAAAAATTATTGGGCATATATGGAATGTTTTTAAATGTATTATATTAACCATAATATTGACAAATTATAATCAATCGAAGTCGCAAATTCAAATTACATTAACGATAAATAAATTTGTTTAATTTATGATTGCTAATAATGAAATATTGATATTCATATTGAACGTATTCAATCATCGATATATTGGAGTATTCTATTTGCGAAATTTGTTTCAATTTTTAGAATAAAATTCTAATTTTACTGAGGAATATGATGATTTGAAATATGTAAAATGTTAATAATGAATATTATGTAACAGATAAAACTATTAGGTATATAATCGTAATTATTGTTTTTGCAGAGACGCGACATATTTTTACCAAACGAAGTATATATTAACACAAAAGTAGTGTGAGGAATCTATGTATATTAGATATATTTATAAATATGTATATTATGTACGTTGTTGTATGTACGGCGTACGCATATAAAAATGTGATATTAACATATTAACATTTGCCATAGCATAACAGTATTTATACAATCCAAATTTTTAGAACTATCATAAAAGCCAATACTCGAGTCGTTACTTTTAGTGTGGAAATACAAGAGAAATTTAAGAAAAGTATGATAATTTTTTTTATTTTTGCCTCCTTAATATGGTTTTAGGGTGTCGTTTAGTTACGTTTTATGAACTTAGAGCTTGCCTCTTTATTTTTAATCTACTCAAAACTAAGCTGCCATTCTATTTGTTTACAAAGGTGTTCATAGGTTTCATTCATCAACTTGCGCTTACTCATTGCCAACAATTCTTGTAGGTCTTTGAATAAATCTTTATTTGTTAGTAGTGTTTCGTTATGGTACTCTATTCCACTAACCTATTAAGAGGTCAAGATCGACCAAAATATTCAAGGTAAAATTTTTAGAGTGGCGTATCTAGTTGACAATACGTATAGTTTTGTATTGTAATTTATAATTATTTCGCCTCTTGTTGTACAGTCTGCCTAGCTCAAATTAGAGTGTGCAACCATGAGGAGAAATTGTTTTTGAAAAAATTTAAGAGGTTTTTTTGCCTAATATGCTTAACTTTATTTTCATTTTACTTGCTTGCCTCCATATGTGGTTTTTCCCTTAATCTCAAATTAGCGAATTAGTTTACAACACACATTAAATGTATAATTAAATAAAATAAACAAATAATTTCTACGAAATCATACAAAATCATCTAAAGTATTGGTGTCTCATTGGTTTTAATTGTAATGGTTTTATGATTGGATAAAATAAATAAATTGTAGATAAAAAAAAGTGAAGAAGTTACACAAAATTATATACGAGTAGTAGCGAAACTAATAGAGTTGGCTTTGAGTTTCGTGGGTGTCAGATGCACATTTTCCCAATTTTTCAATTTTTTTTTTATTTGTAAAATTATTTTATATGAGACGCAAACTATGACCGAGGTGTTCTAAAAAAAAGTATAGTAAAGCGCAAAACGAAAACCTGACAAAAAAAAATCGATAAAAACCGAAATGTATGATGAAATGGATGGAAATCGGGTTGTGGGAGAGACCCAACTGCACAGCCCAAATATTTAGGGGTTTTTGGATATTTCGTGGACTGTGCTTTAAAGGAATGAGCTTCAATGCTCAAAATAGAGCGTGCATCCGAAATAAAGTTTAGTGTATAAATAATTAAATAAATAATACGGTTCATGATTATACCTCCCTGTTTCCAGAACATTTTAAAAATATATGCAATTATTATACATAATTTGTCAATAGTACGCTATATAATACATGTAACATGAATACCGTTTCATTTTTTTTAATTATATTTCATATTAGTTATATAATTTTCATTAGATCAACTTAACCAAAAAAACCGAAAATTTAATGATTATTTCTTAAATATAGAGATTATTAATTTTGTTTCAGTTAAAAATTTATTAATTTTTTCATTTATTAACTAAAAATTAATTAAGTATACGACCTTTTCTTAAAAAAGTTTTTTAATTTTTTTTTTGTAGTAGAACAACTCTTAATAATTCAAATATCATTCATGTTCTTTAATGTAAAACAACTCTGATAAAAAGAATTCTTTATATTAGCATAAAAGTTTTAAAGGTAACAATTTTTCTCTCATTTATCAAATTAACAAATAACGATTCGAAGTAAATAACATTTACGAATATTAATTATTTGAAAATTTAATTTTTAATATTATTAATAAAGTTTATATTAGATTAAATGAAATCTGTAACAATAACGATTTTTTTCTGTTAAAAAATAACGAAAATCTCTTCGTTAATGGTATGGTAATATTTTTTTCAGTGTAGTAGAAAGAACAAGTCATATAGTATTGAGTTTCGTACAGCTATTAAATTTGAACGTTCTTTAATTGAAATGAGATAAGTTTAAGGTATCAATACATTTTCCTTGTTTTGTGAGGAGTTTGATAACTTCACGAACTTCAATATTTAACATTTTTGAAAAAAAAATATCAATATTGCATGTTCTTTCTTGTATTTCTAGAGAATAGGAGATAGATTTAGGAAAACCATTGGAGCTCATTAGAATAGGGTTTTTCAAACGGGATCGCGGGATACCGGTTTCCCAGGATAAATCTAATGTGAAAGAGCATACTTGCTAAATTCAGGATGTGTAAGCAACTTGCGGTCCAAATATTGTAGTTTGAGGAAAATTAGTAAATAAATATTATAACAGAAAACAACACAAAAAAATAAAATTATTAAACACAGAGCCGCACACATGTTGGCATTTTCAATACAGCATATGGTTCATTTGGTAAAATGGTAAACTGGTTGGTAAACTCGAGGGAACTTGGCAACAATCCTTGTTAAATACTAGAAAAATGGAAGATTCCTCGAAATCATGGTAATTTTTAATTGCGTCAAATTGTCACAATAATTTTAGCATATAAAGCTTATAATTTATGTAATACGCATTAATTGCGAACAAAAACAAATTCTTTATCTTTGTTTCGAATATTTTTTAATAAAATTTTTTCCAGATTTGGCAATTTGTAGAAACCAAAATCAAACAGGTCCGCAATTTTATTTTATGCAAAAAAACAATTTTTTTTATTCCATTTCTAAGGTTGTGCAAAATCTTACAAATCGAATCGCATCAATCTTCGATTAACTGACATTTTAGTAAATTGATTCGTTCCATTTATACATCTATTTAATACACATACTATATGTGATTGCAGACAAAAATCCCCAGAAGATTATAAATTGGAAACGTAAAATTTACAAAACTTATAACCTTTCTATTTATTTATTTAGATCTGAACTAAAAACAATAAAATTCAATCAATTTTCATTTCACATCTCGAACCGAAGAGATCTTTTAAAATTCTAGTTATGGGTTTGTTTTTTTTTTTTTTTTTTGTGCTGAGCTCTCTATATCTGATACCTGCACAACTAGTAAAGAATTTTACTTTTATTTTCATCTTAATTTACTTGTTTTTCTTCTCTCATTTATATAAGTTTTTTTTTTTGTATATACCATTCAACAAGATATTTTTTTGTGCACATACATACATACTATACGTATAAATTATTTGAAAGTAAGATAAGATCCTGATAAATGGATATCCAAATATATAAAATAAAATAACAAAACCACACAAAAAAGATAACAGATTCATCGTGTATATCGGAAAACGGAAAAAAGCTTCACACTCATAAAATTCTATTAGATTCTCGTTGTTGTTGTTGTTGGGTTTTATATCTTAGAAAACATATACAGATACAATATTATATATACATCTTATATTTTTGTGTATGTAAGTGTGTGTGTGTGTGTGTGTATGTGTGAAATAATAAATAAATGGGAAAACCATGAAAAGCTTATCTCTTCTATATATTTAAAAAAAAATATATTTAAGGGTAAAGCAAAACAATAAAATACAGAAAAGCACACAAAAAGCTCACACAGTATAAACAATTTCAAAATAGTACATTGAAGGGAAATGAATAAAGGAATAAATTTTTAAACTTTTATTTGTATTTAAATTTAGTATTTTGTACAAAGTTGGTTTTTGTTTTAATATTGAAGAAAACACAAACTCAAAAAAATGGTTCAATCCTTAAAACAAGTATAATATGTAAACAAATACATTTACTTACAGGACGGCAAACATAGATTATAAAGGAATACATTCACTTATCCAAAAACAATGGTCGGATTTTTTTTTTAAAAGAACAGAAAAATCCGATGACATGTTAGGAAAGCACACACATAAAAATACAACAAAAGAACAAAAAAGTCGTTAAATTTCAGTATTTTTCATCAAAATTACCTTTTCATATGGTAAAATATGTCATAAAAAATGTTTTTTTATAGTATAAAAGTATTTGTTGGATTTTTCAAGTAACACAAAAAAAAACAAAGTAAAATGTAAAATATGTATAATAATTTAATCTTATAGGCTTAGTGCCTGTGACATATTTTAAGAATTTTTATATTCTTTTATTTATATCGTAAATTTCCAAGTAATTATTTTAAATGGATATTCTGTTATTAATACAATTTCAAATGGATTCTTTTATATTTTCATTACACTTTTTACACTTGATATACATTGTAATTTTGGGAAAATTTCAAGGTTTTCATAGACAAGCGGCTAAGAGAGTAGCTTGTTTCCACGCTGCAGTCGTCGGTTTGGTTCTCGCCGCTGTTCAAGAATTAAATTACATACTAACAATATGCTTTGACAGACATAAAAACAGTTGCATGTAAAATAGTGTGATATAGTACACTACATTGTGCACCAATACATTCTTTGTGTCAGTTATAAAAACAGTTAAATAATTGTGAAATTTACGTTTATTCTTATGGAAGTCAAACATTATGGCTCTTTATATATAGGTGACTTTGGTAACATTCGAACTAACCAGAAAAAAACGAACTGAATCAGTAATGCGTGATTTACATGCTCCAACATTTCTCTTTTAAAAATTTATTAAAAAAACTAGGCGATGACATCCTATCTGTCAAAAATTAAATCGTCGATTTTAAATCGCCAAAAATGTATTGTTGTTATTGACGACGTTGATAACATTTGTATCTCATTTTATCGCACAGACGTTTTTTATATTGCGTGGTACTCATAGCTCAAAGTGTCAACAAAAAAATTGGAATGTGTGAATTACGCTTAAGTTGTAAATTTTACATATTATGGCTGTCTTCCATTTACGGTAATAGTAAAGTACTCGCGAGTACTTGTAGCTACTCACAACTACTCATCCTCGGTGGTGGAGAAAAAGAAGTAGTTACGCATAAAATTTGCGCTAGGTGGATTTTAGTTGCGAGAATTCCGATAGATGACTTAAAATTTTTTCGAGAGTTTTTTATTATGTTCGAGATTTTTTATTTTTTTTGTAATGTAAAATATCAAATTTAATACAAAATTGATTTATGTCCAATTTTTTTGTCATATTTTCAATGTAATTTTTTTATCGCCTTTATTATAATATACAGCTACAAAAGACAAAAAGAGTATCTTATTCCAAGTAGCAAATTGGAAGATGGTTTATGTAAGTTTTTCTTCCTAAAATCAATGCTACATGTTTCTCGCAAATAGTCTCTTGTGAACGGAGTATTTGACCAATATTTGTCTTTATTCCCGCATTTTGCTAACACTAGAGAGAAGGTAAACTAAAGCTCTTGTACGGAGTTGCAGGCTTATCATTACTAATTCGTTTCATTTTACTGTTTCAACCCTAGAACTATGAGATTTCTTCTTGTTGTTTCGGAATTAAATGGGTAGACGGTAAAATTAAATCTGGACATTCGTGCAGCTAAAATCTTTTGAAATGGGAATTGTCCACCAATTTTAAAACTGCCATGAAATGTTTATTTGTTTTTGATAGTTAACTACTTTCATGGTTTACAACAATGGAGGTCTCAGGCCTCCAACTATTCGTGTTCCTTACCATTCTTGCCATTTTACAGATTACATCTGCAAAGCTTCTAGTGAACTGGTTCATATCCATTTACCAAATGACATTTCAAGTTGAAGTTTAATTTACTGAAGCAGTTAAGTTTGAGCAATCGATTGGACCAATTCAATGCTATATACATACTATGCGTTGCATTAATATTTGTGCTCATGAAAAAATTATTTTAGCTATGTTTACTAGATTATAAAATTGAGTTAATTCTTTTTTTTTCAAATTTATTTTTTTTTTGCAATGTAATTAAGTATTAAATAATGTTTCATTTGTTATACAATTTATAAAAAAATTCTCAGGATTTACGTATAAAATAATTTATTTACTTTCTTGCAAAGTATTTGTGTTACAAATTACTGTTGCAAAAATATTTGTGTTGGGACTGTTTTAATAAAAAATGTTACTATTTTATATTATTTTGTTTATTTTATTTCAATTTAATATTTAGTATGTCCACCTTTATTTAATATGTCCTCATTTAGTCTTCTGGGTATGCTGTCAAAAAATAAAATAAAAATAATAAATTCTAGGGGTATTTTACTCCACACCTCAACAATCTCATCCCATAACTCTTGCTTGCTTCGTCCAACTCTATATGGTATATTTCGTTTCAAATAATCCCAAACATTTTCTATAATGTTTAAATCCGGACTTTGCATAAATACGACGTTTGTTTACCTTTTCTGGCTCCGAATAATAAAATTTGCGACCCCAAGATCCGTCGAACGATACCGAAAATTCGTCAGTAAACAGAACGTTTCTCTAAAATCCGGGGGGCTTGTTCATATGCTGCTTTGCGAACAACAGCCGTTTTATTTTATTTTGTTTTAAAAAATAAAACTGTTTTGGTGCATTTATAGGCCTTTACCCCGGCTTCTTTTAAACGACAAGAAATTGTGGAATGATGTATTTGGAGTTTTTCGTTATCTTTTAAAGTTTTAGCGAGACCTCGTTGACTTAAATGTCCATTTGTAAGCATACATCGAGTGATGTAAGCATTTTCCCTTGCAGTTGTTATTCTTGGACGTTGGCGTACTCCAATATTTTGCACCGTTCCGTGAATATTTTGTTTTCGAACTTGATACCAAATGGTATTTTTATGGCACTTGCACTTTTTCGCCAGTTCTTCGGTTGAGATTCTCAAATTATATTCTGCCGCAATTGCAGATTGGGTTTCAATACTCAGTTCGCGGGTTTTTTGGCATATTGTCACGATTTTTAATGCTCACAACACAATGAAACTTGCAAAATTATTTGAAAATGTGTATTTTTGAAATACAAATGCTGAAACGGTTATTTCAATGCACCACAAATTAATTATTTTATACGTAAATTCTGAGAATTTTTTTTATAAATTGTATACCAAATGAAACATTATTTAATACTTAATTACATTGAAAAAAACAAAAATTTGAAAAAAAAAAAAAGAATTAACTCAATTTTATAATCTAGTAAACATAGCTAAAATAATTTTTTCATGAACACAAATATTAATACGGGATCGGTACTTATGTCCGTATTTCAAAATCCCGTATTTCAAAATCCCGAATTATGTTTTTTTTACGGAATTACGGAATTATTTACGGGATTCATTAAATCAAAAAGCAACATTTTTTACTTTTATTTGTGGAATTCATTTATTAAATTTTTCTTTAATTCATTTTAAAAAAATTATTATTTAATTTGAAACTATATTATTTGCGATTCTTGTCAAATAATCGAGTTTGTCTGTATTTTCATTAATAGTGTTGTATATTCGTGTTAAGTTTTCGTGCTGTTTTATATATTTTTTCTTTCGTGGAATTTTTTCTCCGGACTTAACTTTTTCCACTGTTGTCTTGGAAATTATTAACTCATTTGCCAGATGCATAATAATTTTGATACGGCGATGCCAAGCCTCCACATTATTTTGAGTTTTCGGTAAATTATTTTCAATGGCATCAGCAACTGTCCAAAAGCGAGAGGAGTATTGAAGGTTGGTGCCAGTAGGGTCAACGACATAATTTTTTTTAAACCAATTACTAATAATTTTTAAATCGGGATCATTAAAACTTTTATGCAGTGCGTTGAAGTAGTCTTCAATTTGGGCTGCTGGCACAAATGCCAAACTTTTTAACATTTTAATTTGTTGACTAAAATTGCACGAATTACCATATTTCTTCACAAATCCATTTGCTTGGACTTGTCGCCAGAGAATTTGTCCAAAATGAAACAAACATCCGCTGAACAAAGCTGAACTAAAATATTCTTTTGCCGTTATTGTGATTGTTTTTTCAAAATCTGTTATTATGTGAGAAGGATTTAGGTTTATTCCCCAATCACAAGCAACACGGCACAGCTCCAAAAACAGTTGATTGTAAACTTTTTTTGATTTTTTCGTCATTAGACAAATTAAAAGTGGTATAATTTCACCCTCTAGTGCTCCGTGAATTGTGAACAATTGCTTAAAAATGGATGGAACGACATAGAATGTCCCATCCATCAACCAGCATTTCGATTCCTCTAATATTTTTAGACTGGAACGTGTTCCCATTAAAATTATTTGTTCGTTTTCAAATTCTTTTTCGCTTAATATAAACAATTCGCCCTCTAAATAAATTAAATGATCTGGAATCTTGATTTCTTGAAGACTTTTTGGTTCTTTTTGATGAGAAGGCCTCACTCTCGTTATTTTGAGTTTTTGTGCTGTTTTGCTCGGAAGGAAAACTCTGCAATCGGTATTTGTATGTACAATGCTGTTAGTAGTTATTTGCGAAGGTGGAATTTGTAGGTCATTTTGTGCCATTTTTTTAACAAAATTATTCGCTTTAATTATTGGTTTTTCTTGGGCTGAGGGTGAATGACTGTGGGTACAAGGACCTCTCACGACAATATGTAGTGTGTCTTCTATTTCAGTAATTACTTTACCTTTGCAGAGCAAAGCTTTGCGTTGACAACAAGCCCAATTGTACGTGTCTTTTGTTTTTCTGTCCAATAAATACGAATATCCATCGATGATCAATTTATCTTTCTTTTTATTGGACTTAACAATTGAAATATTCATTTAGATGCGGTAATGTAGTCGGAATATCCTCAGAAACACTAATTAAAATTGAAACATAATACTGAATGTATAATCATAAATAAACAACGAGCTTTTTTAGTTATTAAACTAGTATGATATGAAAGTTTACTAGGTGCCTTGTAGATATTTTAAATTATTTTATTTTAAAATATTCCTTTTAGAATGTTAGATAATACTAATAATGATAATGCATGTGCATTAATTAACAAATGTAAGAAACAAATGCATATATTATATTGCAGTTAAAATTATACAATTTGTGATACAACGCTAACTGCGATGGATTACTAACATGAAGTTTACAACAATTAATTATGTTTGATTGTTTGATACAGTACTTACGTATTTTCAATCTCTGTGGGGATTCACAATCCCGTTTTATATCATCATACAAAGGCTTAGGTTAGATTAAAAATCGCGCGATTTTAAATCTAGCCTAAGCCTTTGTATGATGATATAAAACGGGATTGTGAAATACAGGATTTTGAAATACAGGATTTTTATACGAGATTTTGTAATACAGTATTTTCAAATACGGGATATTGAAATACAGGATTTTGTAATACGGGATTTTATAAAGGGTATTATGTGATACGGGCAACTGTACCCAACCCTATTAATGCAACGCATAGAAGGTACTTACCAATCAATTTAGCCTACTTTGAACATTACTTTAAAATTACTTGCGTATTACAAGATACCTAGCCTCTGCCCCTCATTATTATGCAAATCGCATTATCTTTAAAAAATTAAATTTTGATTCATGTTAATAAACACCCCCAAAAAAAAATAAAATAGCTCCACCCAACACATACACAAAAAATTAGATTAAGTATGTAAAGAAAATTAATTAAATTAATTCGATCCAATTGGTGGTTAACATCGCTCAACTAATTTAATATTCTATTGTAAATCAATGAATAATACACCAACAACAAAAATCCAATAAAAATCATTTCAATCTATTCAAAGTTTTTCAGTCGTTCACATAAAGTTCTTCAGCACCATAAAAGCGATAATACATTAAATCACATATAAATTCAATAAACAACGCTAAACAAAGCCAAAATAAATTTATCACACAATTTTTAGTTATAATTAAAATTCAACAAACAGTTGTAATACTAATCAGGCGGATATTTAAAAAATCAAAATATGCTTAACGAAAATAATTGAATTTCATTATACTGGTGTACTGTAAATTTATGTATCTTGAGACAATATTTTTATTATAATGAAAAAAATAATAATAATAATCATAAAAAAGTCGCTTCGTACATAAATTCTGGCATGTACTATAAAAAAAGTAAAATCGAAGCGAATATGTTGATTTGAATATAATGAGAGAAAAATCATTGCATCGTATAAATTTAATTGTTGTACGTATACGAAATTTGATATGGTTTCCTTCCAGTATATAGTGCCATGTATGCAAGAACATTTCTATATTTAAACGTTCCAAGTATTTTAATGAATTCATTAATTTAGTAAAAATTATTTGGTAAATTGAAGCACAACGAATAAAAAAAAAATAAAAAATTTAATTAGGATTATATGTTTGCTGTAAAAAAGTTTGCAGACAAACACACTTTGAAATTGTAAAATTAATTTTTCTAATTTAAAAAAATAAAAATACTGTTCAAGTACGCACAACACAAATAATAAAGTAAAATTATAGCATTCATAATTATAATTATATTAAACCAAGAAGAATACAATAAACTTATTTCTATTTTTTGTTCTATTAATTTAAAAATAATAATTAATTTAACTGTTTTAAAATTTTTATCTTGCGGCGCCCTATTTTCCTTTCTCCTCGGCAGGTAATTCGTCGAGAAGTAAATCTCATTGTTTTTAGTAGCAAGAGGAAATAAAATAAAGTTTCATATGTTTTATTACATTTTAACCCTTTGTGTACTGAATTATTTTTTTTTTTTAAAAAACAGGAGTTTTGGGGTGAGATAATAAACTACGAATAGGTAAATAAAAAATCTTAATTCAAATTTATTTTATTTGTAACGGTTAATTCAAAAATAAGTGGTTCCATATGGGACCACTAGGCGTTAAAAATATAATTATAAAAAATTTAAAACTTTTAAAAACATTATTTTTGATGAAATTTAAAAAAACAATTTCTTTCTGCAGTAAGGCATAATCCTACATTGCAAGTCCTGCAATGCCATCTTGACCGATGAGGTTTGACTTTCGTGTTACAACTGGCACATCTCACTTTAGTGCCATGTTCAGGTAGGTGTGCCGCCTTGTCTGTTCTTTTTTCTAACGGAACATACAATTTAAATCTATTCATTGGCTTGTCATTGCTAATCCTTCTTCTCTTTTTTGGCACTGTAGGTTCAGCTCCTAACAACCCATCTATGACAGCTAATCTGAATTGCTTCAATGACAATCCTGCACCGTCGGTTCTGGTTTTATATAAAATAAACGCATTTACCGCTGTTAAATCTAAAAAATGAAAAAATATTCTATGCCACCATTTTTTTGATTTCCTATCTAGTTCGTAACATGATTTTAGCATATCAGAAAGGTCTACGTAGCCCATGTGTTTATTGTAATCCTTTACGATCTTTAGGCATGTCACATCTGTCTTGCTTCCATCCTTTTGTTTTCGCTGAACAGTTTCCTCGTCTGCCGGGCTGTGAAAATTGCTCAAAAATAATATAGGTTTTTTGTCCATCCACTTTACTGTTAGTATACCGTCTTTGCTTAACCTCCAGTCATATTCGCCTCTCGGACTTGTTTTATCAACCCTAAAATCTGTTGGAATATCTTTTCGGCCTTGCCGTGCAGTTCCGCATGCATATATTCCTTCACCTAACACATCGCGTAATAATTGAAGCGAGTTGAAGTAGTTATCGAAGTATATTTCGTGGTACTTCCCAACTAAATCACGAGTTAAATCTTTTATAATTCTTGCTCCTAAATTTTTTTCTTTCATATCTTTTGTTTTTCCTGTGTAAATCTGGAACTGTGACACAAATTCGTTCTCATCCGCTCGCACCCAAACTTTGTAACCTCGTTTGATAGGTTTCATGGGCATATATTGTCGCATGCTACTTCTTCCTTTGAATTTAATCATTGACTCGTCGATTGATTGGCATTTAGTTGGTTTGTAATATGTTTTGTAGGTTCCAGATAATTTGTCCAAGAACGGTCTTAGTTTATACAGTTTGTCATAAGCAGATTCTCTGTTTTTAGGCTGACGTAGATTGTCGTTTATATGGAGATGGCTGAGAAACCATCCGAAACGATCACGTGTCATAATAGAAGATATGAAATGATCTCTAATTGACATTCTTGAAGACCAACAGTCCCGATAGCTTGGTAATTTTTTTGTGCCCATTAGTAAATTTATGGCTAAAAAAGACTTTAATTCATCTACTGTAGTTGGCAATGTCATGGTGCCATGCTTCTGCATTGCATATAAATTACGGGTGGCTGAGACCAAGTGTTACCAAATGAAAACGCTGTAATTTTTTTAATTTTGATTATTTTTTATTGAAATTTCGTGGAATATGTTGAAAACATATTACATTTTATGAAAAACATGTTACTGCTCGATATGACCTCCTTTGGCTTTGATTATTTGATTCAGTCTTCCATAGAAAGCATTGCATGCTGACCGAACGTGGGCTTGCGGAATTTTATTCCATTCTCGAACAAGAGCTGACTTCAATGCATCAACACTTTCGTATTTTTTAGTGGACACCTTACTCTCCAAAATGGACCATATGGAGAAATCCATGGGATTCAAGTCTGGTGAATATGGTGGCCATTCTTTCGACGAAATCAGCCGCGGAACGCAATTTTGTAAAAATTGCTGTGTCGCTCGAGCTTTGTGTGACGGTGCCGAGTCCTGTTGGAATGTCCAACGGTTCGTACCAAAGTGTTTACGTGCCCAAGGTAGCAAAGCATCGTTTAGGATCTTTTGGCGGTACATCTCTTGGTTTACCTTGACTCCATGTTCGATGAAAACCAGAGGAGTGCGTCCATCTGCAGTAACTGCAGCCCAAACCATAACATAAGCTGGTGATTGCTTGCGCATGGCAACTCTTGTGTCCAAATTATCGTTGGACTTGTCCTCTAACCAAACACGATCATTTTGTTTATTCACATGCTGTTGAATGGTGAAAATTTTCTCATCAGAAAAGACAATTTTTGGAATCTCATCACGTTCGGCCAAGGCCTTCAATGCTCGTGTTCTTTCAAGCCTAACTTTTTTTTGTGCCTCCGTAAGATCTTGAACTTTTTGTATCTTGTATGGCTTCAAGTGTAGTTCATTTTTCAATATGGTTTGAATGCTGTATCGTGAAACATGTAGACGTGCGGCTAATTGATTGGCACTTTGACGAGGATTTCGTTGGATTCGTTTCTTCACCTTTCGTATCATTTCTTTTGATGTTGCTGTCTTTTTAGGACCGCCTCTGTTGCGTTTAGCGATGCTACCAGTTTCGTTGTATCGAGTTATGGTTCGATACACAAACATTTTATTCACATTCAAATGCTGGAGCTGACGAACTATTGCTGTTTGTGAATTTCCACCCAAATACAGTGCAATTACACTATTACGTTTGAATTCCATTACGATTTTTTTATTAAGATATTAATTTAGAACAATTATTTATTGACCACATATAAACAACTAACCAAACTTCAATTTGTCAAAAAATTAATGCGCGAAAATGACAACTACACAAATGACAGCAGAGTGAAGTTAGTAACATTTGGTCTCAGCCACCCTGTAGTTTCAAATACTATTTTTTCAAATAAACTTTGAGGGAATAACAGGAGAAACATATCCACTGGATACTCTAAGTTATTGCAAAATTCTAAATTATCTGGAATATTTAATCCAACTTGTTGTTCAAAAGGGTGTTTAACAGTACTGGATTTAGTATCTTTTGTCCATTCGATCTTTTTACGTAAAAATATTGATAATGGAAGATCATCATCACTATCCCATTTCAAATCACTAGTGCTATCTGCGTCCAAATTGGTATTCATCTCCAATTCGTTATCACTGCACGAGGAGGAGATTTCTGATTCATCGGACGGGATTTCCTCTAAAAGACAATAAGCGTCTTCACTAGTAAAACATTCCCGATTAACTGTTTTATTCATTTTTGATCTAAGATACAAAAAAACGAATATTCGTATAAAATAACGATAAATAATCGACAAAATACAAAACACGAAATACATATTTGACACAATGTAAAACATGAAACACACAAGACACAGCTTGGTGGTAACATTATGGAACCACCAAGTAAAAATGTAAAAAACAACAAAACTAAAAATTTAATTGAATAATCTACATTAAAAATATAATAATTAACAATATACTAACTAATATAATATATTACTTACCCAAGAATAGAACAATTATAACACTCCTTAATAATTATTAAAATCGCTAGTTCTAACTCGTCAAATGCAAAAAACTAACTGCTGCATCAAAACAAAAAAATGGTAAGAGAATACACACAAAAATTTACCGGTTTAAAATTGTTTCATTCTTTTTTCATTTCGTTTAGTGTTTACAGTTTAGAACAATTGCGCCGCTGAGGAAAAAAATAATTTATTGGTGGTTCCATATTGGGACCACTGAGCCTGAAAGGGTTAATGGGACCTCGTTTAACCGAAATGCTTTATTGTGCTATTTGTACGCGCGCTGAAACCTGATTTATAAAACACTAACATTTTGGTATGACCCAAAAATATTTTATCTGAACAAAAGCAAAAAAAAATTTATATGATTGTAAATCCTGCATACTCGACCTTTTATCTTTTATCATCGTATTCACATACCTTATATAGTAACAACATCTTTAAATTTCAATATCTACCACATACTATTTTGCAAAATCATCATTTTTCTTACGTTTCTTTTTTTTTTTTTTTTTGTTTAGTGAAAAATTCATCGCACATGTTTCAACTTAAAATATAACATTTTTTTTTGTGTATCTTCCCAAAAATTAGAATAGAATAAAAATATACGTATTTTGTATATCTGTCGTATATAGTATAGAGAGAAAGCCTTATATATGTACACGATGAAATAAAAAGATTTAATTCAAAACAGAAGCTGAACGGAAAATGTATTTAAAGATGTAAAAAAAGATGTTAAAGTTTACAAAAAAAAAACGTAAAATCAATTTTTTCTACTCTCTATACACACTGTGGTTGTTGTTGTCACAATACACAATAGAGGGGAATTTTTGTCTCTGTCGTTGTCGCAATAGGAAATATGTAATTCTTAATATGTCACAAAAATTGAAGTTGTTAAAAAAAAAAAATCCACAACATCTATAAGATTATAAAATGATAATGATGACAAGAAAAATTTTGTACCTACATCGAATAACTTTAAAAAGGAAATAGAAAGGTTCTTTAAATTAGTAAGATTTGGAATTATAACTTCCTTGAGATGGGATGTCAGCAATGATGATATGATAAAAGTGATTAGATCGTATATGATGTAATTTTTAATAAATCGGATCAACGTTAAACCGTTTTCAAAAGGTTTATGTTTTTAAATTGTTTGGAGGAACAATGAATTTCGAAATTAAATAATTGGTTAAGAGGCAATCGGAGCAACATACACAATTTACAGTTAACTAAAATAAAAATACCCTCTAGCGGCAGAATTTTGAATTGATTTTTATTAATTTGTGATCAACATGCATCTATGTCAATGATATCTAGAGCAATAATCTTCTAGAAACTAGTTCATTGATCGTCAAATATGTTGGTTAAGTCAAATACTAAATTTAAATTGATTTCGTGCATAATTTAAAAAAAAAAAAAATTGGGAAATTAGATTTGCCAACGAAAAATTGGTTTTTTACTTTGATAAACAATTCAGGCCTTTATTACATTTCCCTGGAAACTAGAAACCAAATGGAACACGTTTTTCAATGGATTTTAGTGAAATTTTATATCTGAGTTCCTAATATAAAACCGACTTATTCCCCTCTGAAAATATTATGGCTTATCTCATTTCGGGTCGGATTTTTAAAATAAAATAAGAGCGAATTGTTTCACCATTTTGTTTATTTTTTTACATCAACAACCAATCCAGGCAGCATACAACCTCTCCAGCTCCAAATGGCACTAGGTGATATATTTGTGGCTGGATTTTAATAGTATTTTATGTCTGAGATTTGAGATGTTGTATCGGATTTATGTAAAGTTAATTAATTAAAAGGTTACCGCTGGTGGGGTCAAGTCTTATGGTATTGTGGGTTTCCTTTTATCCAGCCCAAAACTGCTGTGGAATCGCTCCAGCAAAATGTTTATATATTGTTATTGATGTTCAACGCATGTTTGACATTTTTGAGCAATTTAGAAAGTAGCAATGCGGAGTTCAGCTCTAATTTGGGTAGGGATATTGTTTGGTTTAACGGTGCAACCTTTGTTTTGGCTGCAATTATTGTGATTTAGTTGTTTATTTTACTGTATACCACTGCAGCATATGCTTGATTCGAGGCGTCACAGAAACCATGTAGTTCAATTTTGGCGTCACTTTTGTAATTTATCCACCTGTGAATTCTGATTTCCTCTAAATGTAGTAATTCCATTTTGTAGTTTAACCATCTTTTCTCAAGATTTAAGTGGAGTTGTTCGTCCCATGCTACACCGGAAGCCCATAAATCTTTAAGTCGAATTTTTGCCTGGATCACCACTGGTGCTAACCATCCTAGCGGATCGAAAAGCCTTGATGCCTCTGATAAGATTGTTCGTTTGGATATTGTTGTTTTAGATGTTGGCAAAATAACTTTGAATTGAAAAGTATCTGTTGAAGAGTTCCACAGGAGTCCAAGTGTTTTCACTGTATCACTAAATTCTATAGTGTGGAGTCCTGTTTCTTTCAGATTTTCTAGAAGCTCTTCTAATAACGCCTTTTCATTGCTGGACCATTTTCTGAGGTGGAAACCTCCACCGGGAAGGAGATTTAGTAGTTCCTTTTTCGCAGCGATTGCTTCTGCGATTGTGTTAGCTCCAGATAGAAGATCATCAACATAGAAATCGGTTTGAACAATCTTTGAACCAATTGGATATCTTGACGCTTCATCAATGGCTAATTGTTGAAACGTTTTTGTAGCCAAATAAGTTGCAGACGCTGTTTCGTATGTGATTTTTTTTAATCTATAACTGCTCATTGGCTTATTTGTCTTAGATCGCCAGAGGATTCGTTGAAAATCTTGATCTTCGCGGGCTATTCTGATCTGTCTGAACATCTCAATTTCAGCTGCAATTACATAACGATGTTTTTTCCATCTGATCAATATTGCCGTTAAGTTATCTTGTGATGTTCCTGTTGTGGTTTTGCAGGAAGCGTCAAAAACTACCCTCAATCTCGTATTTGTGCTGTCTTCTTTTATGACAGAATGGTGTGGCATATAATAAACCCGAGAATCATCTTTTCCCTTATCATCTTTAATTAGTTCCATGCGGTTCAACTGGATGTACTCGTTCATGGAATGGTGATATTGATTCTTAAACTCTTCATCCTACTTGAATCTTTTTTCAATTTGAAGCAATCTAGCTGCTGCTTTACTTTTAGATTCTCCTATTCCCACTTCTTTGAGCTTGTTGTTGTGAAGCGGCATTCGAACTTCGTATCATCCATTTATTAATCACTTGTAAGTCTCTCCATAGTACTTCTCACATTCGATCTATTCAGCAGTTAGGCTTCGTTTAGGATGCAGTTCTTCGGATTTCCAAAAGCATTTTAATTTCTTGCCTATTTCTGCTAATGTGACGTGGCTATTTAACCGGGTGACTGAAATGCTACTGGTTTGAGTTAGACGACCAGATATGATCCATCCTAGCTCTGATTTTTGCGCTATGCACTTATGATGCGGATCCCTTTTTTATGCCTTCTAACATGATTTCTCCGTATATGTCGCACCTATTAAAACATCAATAGGTCCGGGAGTTTCGAAAGTAGGGTCGGCTAGGATTACTTCTTTTAGTAGTTCGCTGTCTAAACCCAATGAGTTCTTGTCTGGAAGTGGTTTAGTGATAGTTCCCAGAACTAAAGCATTAACTTCGATCTTGAAAATCGATGGAAATCTTGGACTTATTTCTATCGCTATTTGTTGATGGGCTCGTCCTTTTGTTGCTGAAATTCCGGAAATTTCAGTTAGAACCCTTGAACTTGGCAGGCCTACTTAGTTGTTGTGCTGCTTGCTCTGTGATGAAAGTAGCCTGTGAGCCTGGATCGATCAGTGCTCGTAGTAGAGTAAAACTACCGAACATATTCTGTACTTTTATTAGGGCTGTTGCTAAAAGTACCGGGCCACTATCCCTTGGCTGAGACAATTTCTGCACGAACTGTGCAGCATGACCATCTGATTTCTTTCAGAAATGCTTAGATCTTTGAAACGTTGGCATGATTCGGTCCGGTGGTTTTTCCGATAGCACACGCAAATATTACTTGGTTGTGTGGCAGTTAAGAAAGCTCGTCTTAGCGGTTGTGGTTGAAATCTCACTTGTTGGGTTGGTATTATCTTGTTGTTACCGATCGCTTCTAAAGATTGGAAACGCCTTTCTAGAAACTTCAAGAATTGGTTTGTTTCTTTAAATTCTCTTGGGTTCTCTAGAGAGCTTTCGCATAGCCGTCGTGACTCGTCGTCCAACTTTTTCAACAATCTGAAGATGATGAAAGGGCTCTATGTTTCAATATTTATGCCTGTATTCCTTATGGCGTATAGGCACTCGGTTATTGTGTCATTCAAGTGTTTGATCGCAACAGCCGACTCCGTTTTGCTCGTATGCTGATTCAATAAAGTGTTCAACAAATTAGATACGAGTAATCTCCTGTTGTTGAAGCAGTTCTCTAATATTTCCCAAGCTGCATCGTAATTATCTCCAGTAGGTTCCAAATGACTCAATAATTTTCCAGCTGACCCTTCTACGTGACTTTTAAGGCAGTTCATTTTATGTGTCGTGGTGAGCTGATTATTGTTATGAACTAAACGTTTGAATGTATCAGAGAAATGTTCATTGTTTAAATTTTGGTAGTGTTGGTCTACGAAATATTTTAAATTTACTTCCTGTTCTTCGAAAGTCTCCATGCATATTTGTTCATGAAAGTCCGTGATCTGCATCATCATTCTCTCCATGTTTTTTAATTTGATTTTTAAAGCTGGTCTGGATCTGTTGTTATTAGACAGTATGTCCTCAGCTAATCTGATTTCTCGATATAAACCCCGCATTCAGATGTCTTGCTACTTCACCTGTTGCCAGAATTTTGGCAATTGGCTGAATGCAACGTTTGACTCTCCGGTCGACGCCTCGGGTAGTCGTCTGTGCTTAACTTCAATTGTTGATTTCCCAGGCTCTGTTGTGTTGTTGTTGACCACTTCAGATGGGATAAAGTTAAATTTTTCATTTGTTCCTTCTGCATCTGATGTTGAAAGTGGTGTGGATGGCAAACTTGGTGTGTTGAGGCGTTGGCGAATATCTTCAATGGTTGTTCTGTATCTTATCGAAACCGTTTCTCTATCCTTGAAGTATTGATGTGTTGATATCAATGGATTTTGAAAGTCTCTAATCTTGTTGTCTTCATGAACAAGGTTTTTGTTTTCCGCTGCGTTCCGTCTTTGTTGTAATTTGAGATGAACTGCTATACCTCTTCTGCTTTTGTTCTTGTTTTCTTAGCAGTTCTTCCATATTTATGGTTGTACTTGAGAAAGCTTACTAGGCGGCAAGTGGCAGGAACTATTTTTAATGCGAACTAGTGTTTGTGGTGCAGCTTATATGGTTGTTGTTTGGTATTTTACTTGAATTTGCCGGTTGTTGCTCGGCGGATTTCTAATAGGTGCCAGTTGTTTTTAATGGCTCAAAGGACCAATGTTTACAATGTTTTCCGTTGTATCGGAGTTATGTAAATTTAATTAATTAAAAGATTACCGCTGGTGGGGTCTTTTAATTAATGAGAACAAAATCAGTTAGTGTCAATTTAAATTCTGCCTTATTTTATTCAATGCTACGCTTTATATATAATTTTCAATTTTCAATGTCAGCACAAAAATGTAAAGTATAAATCAAAAACATTTATAGTATGCATATTATTACAAATTAAGTTAAGTGTCTGCACAATAGATACAAAAAACAACAAACTCCAAAACTTTATACTTTGGTGGAAATTAAACATTGTAATGTTGATGAGTTAAAATGATGAGTCAACAGATTGTTTAAGTAGTAGTGGAAAATTCCATCGGCCGTACATCTGCGGTCAGATTTTTTAATTAAAAAACATGGCTCAATTTCAGGAAATATTATGAAGCACTTCTTAGGATATCATAGTTGTAGTTTAAATAAAAAATTAATTATATTCGCCTGCAGCATCAAATGGAACAAGCACATTTGTTGTTGGATTTTAGTCTATAAAATCTATTATATGATGGCCTGAAGAATTTTTCGGACATTAGGTAGCGCAGGGATCAGAATTTTTAATACAAGACATGGCAAGTTTCCCTTGGTCTAATCTTGGTTTTCCATACACAGTCAACTCATACAATCTTATGTGCCTCCCGCACAAAATGGAACACACACTTTGTCGATGTATTTTAGTGAAATGAGTTGATTTCATAAATAAAATATTAGATAACAATTGAGCTTACCATGTTAATTGTACTTTCTAATTTATTAGTGTATCCATTGGAACCATGCGCGACGTTGTGTGGTGGTAGTTTGGTTTTCCAGTTCACCTGCCATTTCACTGCAATCGCGCTTCATCAACGGCTTTATAGAGTAATACAACAGTAAGTGTGGGTGATGCAATCCTCATTCGTCGCTTGATCTTGGTCTTCTGGATAATAATTGGAATATTTGTGTTAGTTTTATAGCAGTTCTCAGGCTCCTATAACGTGGCAGTGACGTTTTATTCGCGTCATAGTTGAATCTTCCCAAACATAATTTAGACTGGCGTGGAAACTAGAGTCTCGAATTTTTCTTGTACAACAAAACTTTATTATCGATATAGTAGTCATCACGTTACAACTAGTGACCGAACGTTAGATTTTTAGAAAGCTAAAAGCTATTTATACTAAAATGCTTGTTCTTTTAATAGGTCAAGCCAACTGAATTATTTCTGTTTATACACAAATGAAGAATATGTTTGTTGCCGTCTTAAGCAAACCTATATATGACTCTCCCGCATGAACTGCATTTTACAGAATCTGACACAAAACCTAAACATTTCAGTGTATGAAATAACTTTTGATCCATAAAACCGTTGATATAATAATGTGAGAGTACTTATACGTAAATGAAAATTTGGGATTATTTAGTTCAGGATTTAAAGGAGTTAGTAATTTAGTTATTAAATCCACCATACAATTTTGCGAAAAGTTTAAATAATTAGTGACCTAAGCTTCCGAAATTTTAAGTATTGAATTTAAAAATTATCTAACCTAGGTTATCTTTGTATAAATTTCGACCAATTTGTGAGAATGGGAGGTAAGTAAAAATAACAAAAATATGACTGGAAGGACAGGCACGACCTTTTTTTATTCGTCACACCAAAGCCTAAATATTATATAAGCTATTACGTAATAACGCGATAAATAAAAGAAACGTCCGCGGTTTAAAGTAGCCATATTTCATTTCATATAAGAATGATTTAGTGTTATCAGACCTTCTTACAAAATCCGGCAAGCATTGAAAAATATTGGTACTATATCAAGAATATAGCGGTAAAAGTGTTCATTTTGATGATTCCCACGTGGTTATTATGATCATCAAATCGTATGTATTGTTAATCACTACGCCTAAAAACATCTTAAAACCTTATAAATGTGCAATTGTTGCAACAGCAAAATATTGTTAAACTTAAATAAAATCCAAGAAGGTTCAGTTCGGTTTTTTCTCAATATGGTTCGCAAAATCATTTTCTGATGTAATGGCCTTAAAGTAATTGTGTTGCAACTACCCCAACATCATAAACCATGTTCCGATCACGAAAAAGATAAAATATTCTGGAAGCGGTGTTCGTATATTGTTTTAAATTGGTCATATGATTTTTCCAATTGAGATTGGTGTTCAAACGAAAACCAAGATATTTAAACGAATCAACTAATTCAATATTAAAATACTCATATTGACAATTTATGGGAGTGCATTTAGAAGATTTTCGATATATTACTAAGTTAGAACTGTGCAAAATTGGGATTTCAATTAATTTAAAAAATCATGGATTTAGTTTTCTCACTAAGAAGTATGTAGCGCTTGTCGAACCATAAATGCAATACTTTAAGACCAGATTTAATTATTGGGACAACGTCTCAACTAAACGTCTCTTCTAAATACAGGATTTGTGTAAACTAAAAACAGCAAAGAGCCCTGACTCTCTCCGATCTGTTTCCGAGATAAGAAGCAAGGTCAGCAAGGACAGATAGGAGACGTATATGGTCGGCCATGTCAAAAGATTTCGTAGCATCTACAAACAAACCCGTACAAGCTTTACCACAATTTAACCCATTATAAATGATATTCAAGAACACCAACAAAGCCGACTTTATGGTTGGAGTCACCATTTTTCAATATAGGAATACCCGTCGGCAATTTGAGTCTCACGGGTACAATTCTTTAGATGAAAGGAATACTAAAAGTATGGGTAATGGCGAGACAAACAAATATAGAACAATCCACTATTTTCAAGTGCCTTAAGAAGAGGAACAGGAGTTATAAAAAAAAATGTTTCTGGACTACTGTCATTCGGAAGAGCATAGTTATAGTTACTTGTACTTGTCTTAAATTATCAGAAGCACTTGTAAAATAGCTATTAAGCTCATTAGAAATATTTGACCCACATGTTAGAAGGGCTCCATTATCCGATATAATATTTGTAATCAAGCAAGATTTAGGTTTTATAGTTAAAATTTCATTGACAAGTTTCTAGTTTTTTATAGATCACTGCACCGCGGTTGACTGAAAAGCGATTTGTGTAATAGCTAAGCTTCTTTCTCTTTTTTGATATCCTCATTAATTTGTTTGCATTTACCTTTATAGTTAACCGGTCGATTTTTTAATTTTTTGTGCGGTACATTTGTTTTATTAAGGCGATTGTCAAGTTCATAAGAAAGTCTGACTTTTTTATTTTCGAGAGTTAAGAAAGAGATTCTGCGCTATAGATGAATCAAATAAAACTGCACAGTGAAACAAATAAAACTGCCAAGTTGATGTCGGGACTTCGACCAGGTTGTAAATAGGTCTGAGATGGCAAATCATTAGGAATCTTAAACAAAATCTGAATAAAATGATGTTTCGAAATCTTAAAGATCAATTACCAAAGATCGTAAACAAATTAGCCAGCAAAGGAATGATCCTTACATATATGAAGAGCTAGTTACATGAGTAGGAACGTTAATGAACTATTCAAGTCTGAAGGAAGACATTAAGATGTGAAATTGAAAATGTCGCTGTTGATGTCTCAAAGTGTGAGAAGATTTTTTGAGTAAATAAGAATAAGGCCAATGAATTCTTGTAAAAATAAGTCAAGCATCGTCGTATAAAGCCTATAGATATAGACATAGAATTAGATAAACCTCATTTTCCGAACTCCATTCAACCTTAACAATATGGAATAGCGCTGAAAGACCGAAAGGCCGAATGTTGAAAGGCCGAATGTGTCGAAAGGCCGAATGTCGAAAAGGTCGAAAGACCGAATGTGTCGAAAGGCCGAATTTCGAAAGGCCGAAAGGGTCGAAAGGCCGAATATCGAAAAGCCGAATTTCGAAAGGCGGAATGTGTTGAAAGGCCGAATAGGTCCAAAGGCCGAATGTCGAACGGCCGATTGTGTCGGAAAGCTGAATGTCGAATGGTCGTTTGTGTCGAAATGAAAATTTTCAAAATTTATATTTTTATCAAAATTTTTGTTTAAAAATGTTCAATACTAAATCGCGTTATATATTAAAATCTTTTTACGTTTTTTTGTCGTATGATTCAAAATTAATTAATTATAATAAAAAAAGAAAAATAAATAATTTTTTTTTGCCGACAAAATTTGATCACATTAATATGCTACATACAAAGGATTTATTAGCACGTATTTTCAATTTATTTAAATCATTTTACAATGAGAAATAAATTCAATTGTTTTAAATATTGATATCAATCAATTAACTGAAGAAAAATTTAATGAAAATTCGGCCCTTCAACCCAATAGCCCTTTCCACACGTTCGACCATTCGACTTAATTCGACATTCGGCCTTTCGACCCTTTCGGCCTTTAGACCTTCAGCCTTTCAACACTTCTGACCTTTCGATACATTCGGCCATACCACATTCGGCCATTCGACATTCGGCCATACGACATTCGGCCTTTCGGAATTCGGCCTTAATTATTCTTCTTTGTACCATTATTATTTGGTGAAGACCTTGAGTTGTCGTTTATAACCGTTTACTGTAAAGATTCCTAAATACTAAAAAGCACTCAATTTCTTCTAAATACAATATTATTATATATTGAGAAAAAGCTCCTGTATATATCTAAAGTAAACAACTTTGTGTTCACAATTAATGTGATGTGTTTATCGTTATAAACTAACACAAATCATAATTCATAATCAAATGGTTTATATAGAGCACACAGAACGACAGAAAAAAGATGTAATTCATTTTGTTTTATAAAAAAATAATATAAACAAGCATATTTTTCATATCTTAAAGATGAAAAATTATCCTACCAAAAATGTATATCTAAGAGTATATATATATATATATATATATATATATATATATATATATATATATATATATATATATATATATATATATGTGTACATACAAACATACACAGTATACTTATATATTAAATATTAAAACAAGGTTATCTCGTTTGTAGTAATAATACCAACCATTATATAGAAAGACGATAAAATTCATTTCTATTTTGCTCTTCACCATATATAACATTAAATTTATGGTAGATAGATTTTTTTTTTTGTACTTCCAAGATTATAAATTGACATATAAATTGTTATCTTACTTCCATTATTATTATTTTTTTTTTTGGTACGTTCGTCTTTGCACAAGGAGCGCACACAAAATAAAACAAAAACGATAAAAAACACTCTATTGACTATAATTATGATTTTCGAAGCAATTACATGTTGTTGGAACTTGGAAGTAAAAAAAAAAAAAGTATAAATATATTTTTTGTATTATATGTTCTATATACTTATTCTATATATGTACATATATATCATCATAATGTATATTATGTACATGTACGTATATATAAAGAAAAACTTAATCATAAATCAATTTAAGTGTTTTCATTATGTTATAACGAATATAATTTTTATTTTTTACTCTTACTTGTTCGTTCTCCTTAAGTATCCTAGCTAAACATGTATACGCTTATGTGCTTTTATGTTCTCGTTAAGGTTTTCGTGTATTTTTTCAGACTTGTTCTATTTATTTCTGTTTCAGTATCGCGTTTGTTCATTTTTTTTTTTAACAAAACGATAATATTTTATAAATTGTATTTATTATTTGTCATATTTGTGAGAGCAAAATATATTAGGCCATATACTAATAATTTACAATTATGCTATTAGGTGGCAAGCCTGTAAAAATAATATTTTAATTTATAAATTTATTGAATAACTAGCTGAAGTAGCCGGCGTTGCCCGGGGTAAATAAAATATTTTTATTTTTATTTTAGCAAAGATGGCACCAAAATCTCATTTTTTTTTTTAAATTAACTTATATCGTTTTACAGTCTACTCTTGAAAAGTTTCTAAAACATATTTTAACTCACCCAAATTAAAGATACTTAATTAAAGATTTCTTTTAACTCAGTCCTTTAGAAAAAATTGTCGGAGGTACCTAGACCAAGGGGATGGACCCCTCCGAAAATACTAAAAACCCTGTTAATTTTCTTCTAAAGCCATTACGCAAAGTTTAATTCTGGTTGGATGAATGGTGTGGAAGTGTATTGCATTGGTGTACTTTTTAAAAATGAAAAAAGTTCAAAGTTTCAAATTAACAGTTAAAAATTTGAATTTCGATTAATTTTCGGAATTTTCGTATATTTCTTATATATTTGATATATTTCGATTTAAGGACAAAAGTCCAAACAAAATATTTTAAGTCTCGAACCATTAATTTTTCACAAATACATTGCCGTAAAAGCCGATATTGAAAGATGCACGCCACTTAATTTGTTGCACCAATCATAATAGTGACGAAGGAAAATGGAGCGCTTAAAGTTTGTGGTGATTTTAAAGGCACAACTAGAACACAAGAAGAACTTTTTCGTATAAGTAATGCAAGATGTTTAAATTCAGCAGATTAAAAGCAGGGTTAAAATTCAATTGGTATACTTCAACTGGTGTTTTTATTTTTAATATAAACAGAAATACATCAGTTCGCATTTGAATACAGTTACTCAAGTGAATTGAATAAAACAAAGAATAAATAATTTGTTGGGTTAACCACAAAACACACAAAATTTTGGAAGTTCCTACTCTCGGAATGAAGGTGCGTTTCTTTTACGTAGCCACAACTTAGAAGACCCAATGAGGAAGATTGAGTACTGCTAATTTGTTAGCTCGAGATCAGCGATCAGGTGCCTTGTTGTCTGCGTTAATTCCTAATTGATTTGTACGAAGATGCGTCCCCAGGAAGCAAATATTGAGTATGTGCATGTGAGCCAGAACTCCCTCACCAAAATACCATCATGATACATGTAATTGAGTTCTGTGTTAATAAAAATGTTTCGCTCAAGTTCTTCAGTAGGTATACCTTCTTGCTTTACATAATCAAAGAAGTTGTCATAAAAACTCCCTAGATGAGACGTGGATTTACAGATGAACTCCCGTTTTGTCATTGAAATTGGTTTGACATGGCTCCAAAGGCGGATTTTATGAATGATACCGATATCAATAATAATGATATAATTATAACAATACACTACCGAACTATCATACAACCATACCATAATATAGCATTCCATTATACCATAACACCATCATACTACCAAACCTTCATACCACCACACCATAATACAGTCACACCATCGTACCATAGAACCATCATACCGCCTTAACGTCTTACCATCAACGTCATGTTACCATCGTACCTTCATGTCATCATACCACCATATCATTATACCTTTAAACCAACAAACCACCATACCATCACACCATCATTCCATCATACCACCCACCACTGTATCATGGTGCCATCGTACCTTCATATCATCATACCATCCTACCTTTATACCATCATACCATTATACCATTAAAATCACAATCACAATTACCATCATCATCATCATTTTCCTCATCATCATCATCATCACCATTCCCATCACCGTTACCATCACCATTACCATCACCGTTTTAAAAAAATGATACACGTGTCAATTTATTTTTGATTTTGCACTAAATATCAAAAAATCAGCTCAATCGGTGGTTTTAGAAATTTCACTTGTAAATGCCTCCTCGCAGGGGAGCATGGGGAAACGGTAACAATTTGTCACCACTAACCCCTTATGTTTCTTCTCGACTACTATAAAGTAGATGTGGAAAACTATCGATAATTTGAACTATCGATAGTTTCGATAGTGAAATAAAAAACAATCGATAGATAACTATCGAAACAAATTAAAATACTATCGATACTATCGGATGATAAATTTATAAAGCTTTATTCAATTAAAAAAAAGTAACAATAACAAAAAAATAGTAATTCATATAAGTATAGGTTGACTAGAACCAGAAAATATAAAATCAAGATAGGTAAATTAAAAAAAAATTAAAAAAAATCACAGTTAGTTATGTAATTATAATCGGAAAGTTCCGCAGTTTTCAAATTTAATTAAAACTTTTAAAGTAGCCAATCGTTTTTATGTTAAGAATTTAATTTGTCTGTCTGTAATAAGTTGATTTTTCGGCATTTTTATAGACAAATATATTAATTGTTCATCAGTAAATCAGAAAAATATAGAGACCAATCGCTCATAATTTACCAAATCGAAAATATTGGGATTGCCATGAACAATTAATATATTTGTCTATAAAAAATGCCGAAAAATCAACTTATTACAGACAGACAAATTAAATTCTTAACAAATATACGTGTGGCAGGGATGAATTTGACATAAATTTCAAAGTACTAAAATGTTGAGCAACAGAGGACTAAATTGGGTTTTAAAGTACTTTGTAATTTTTTGATGTGTTTACTTATTGTTGGCTCCGAATTATCCTTGTCCTTATATGTATTTGGCCTATATTGGAGAAAACTACATTTGAAGCTTAGCTGGAAATTTAGAGATGTTCCTGAGCGATTTCATTACTAAATTTTGGTTTCCAAATAGATTTGTTACAAGAAAGCTTAATTACGAAGTACAATGCTTCGAACTCAAAGAGTATTTTAATTATTTAAGTTTCAAAATTTAAAAGTTTTGTCTATGTCTAATTTTTAACCATCTTTTCTTAAAAGGCTCATCTACATATACATAACATTTTGTCTACATCCTAAAAATTATAGATATGTAACCGGACAAAATTTAAAATTCTTTTAATTTTAATTACTTGTTCTTCATTCTGAACTGAAGGTGAAATCTGCCCTCCAGAGGACGGTGAACGACCATTCCAGATTTCAATTATATTCTTACAAAATACCTGATCCACCGGTGGCATGTAGATAAGCATGTCAAACAAATCTTTCAGTTTCTGTGAACACATTTTTCCGCTGGTTGAAAGAGGCAGGATTGTGGGTAAACCGGTATCATTTAATTTTTTCTGTGATATTTTCACAGAAATGAAATCACTTTCATAACCACAGCGATAATTTATGTAGGATGACCCCTTCTAATAAATTAAATGTTTAGTTTTGGTATGCTGTATCTGACTGTAGTTTAACTTCTAGGCTGCGTTATGATCCTTGTAATCGGAACATTTCGTCTGTTTTGCAGTGAACTTTTGTCTTCCTTGAGAATATACAAACTTATTTTTAAAATTTCTTTCCAAACCGTTATGCGCAGAGTCAATGCCTTGTATATTGGTATGGCACGCTTACGAAAATTTCTGTTCAATCGGGCAGGCGGTGAGCTTGTATTTAAAAGTAAAGCAAAGGACATAATGCCATTCCTGTTTTGCAGCACACACCTATCTGATGGTTTGTACTTCCGAATGAGAATTAATATATTTTTCCAAAATTTTTATAGCGCATTTGCAATGTGAGTATCTTCGCGGCCACAAATACATGCATACCTAAAAATGTGAAAGTTGTTAACTATTTCGAATGAAATGTTTACCTTATAATATTAATACGTTCAAAATTGCACTTAAAACTTCTTTATCACCAAGAACCTCTCCCGTTCAAGTATACACGCAAAATTTTCCCTGATAAAAGAAGTTCGAAATGTTAGCTTTGAGGAGTTGGAAGACATTGTGCAAATCAAAGCTGAAAATTTTAAACAGTTTGCCTTGGGTAATTTTTATTTAGAATATGTGCCTCGTACTCGTTGATTTGCTCTACGGATACTCCGCATTTATCGCACAGATCTTTTTAGGACAATCGAACCCCAAATTAAATTGTTTGTTGAACGTATCTCTGTATTTCCATTTTTTGATGTTAATATCAGGAGATTTAATCTTAAATAAGTTGAACATCTTGCTGATATTGAAAACTGGAGGGAAACATTTCTAGATATAGGCCAAATCGCACGGATATAAATAAAACCACAGACAATAACGACAGAAAAAATTTGTGGAAATAGACAAATTTTTTTAAAAATATCTCAGAAACGATTGGAGTTAGCCGAATTTACCGGTCGTTTTACCCTAGCTCCTTATATAACTCAAATTCATCAAAAATTGGACATAGACAAAAATAATTCTAAGACGACGATATTTCACTAACTGGCGACTTTTCACTTTTATGTCACTAAAAGTAACAAAAACATATTTAAGCTTTTTTCTTTTTAGGAGAGTTCAGTTAAAAGGTTAAATGGTGATTTTGTGTGAAGCATTAGAGTCTGGTATTCTGTTGCTAAATTAACCATTACTTAGAATTAGGCACGGATAATTTGTTTAGAATTGGGAACTATCCACATCAAGCACGAATTGTCGTAACCGGGCTATTCCACTAGCACAATTCCACTAGACACGATTCCACTGGACCCAATTATACTGGGACAATTCCACTTGACACAATCCGACTGACGAACAATTTAACTTGCGTTACTTATTGGTATTATTGAAACGTAATTACGAAGATAGTTATAACTATGGGTTTAAAATTAATAAAAACTGAAGTGGGCAAAGAAGCTAATTTATAATAAAAGAAGGGTATACCTTTACAAAAATGGTGAAGGGAGCAATTCCATTCGACCACTACATACAATTCCACTGGCAGAGTTCCATTTCTTTAACATTCGTAGTTCTTTCTTTAGGTAACTTTTTTAATTGAACTTTTTTTATAATTAAACGGGAATTGTGCCAATGGAATTGTGTGCAGTGGAATTGTGCTAGTGGAATAGACCTAGTATCCGAATTGCAATATTTATAATTATTTATAATATTAGTATGATGTTTTCGATCAAATTAAATATAATTAAATGTGAAAATTACTTCAAAATTACCGAAAACTGAATTCGCTCGTAGTATGGTATTTTACAATTGAATTTCGTTTTTCTCAAACTTTGAAATAATTTTCGGATTTAATTAAATTTAGTTTGATTGAAAACATCGTACTAACAATATAAATGTATTTAGAATTTGCGCTTGGTGTTGTAACTAAAATTTAAATAAATGATGAAATTTACTAACTAAACTAAAAATTATTTACTTATCCGTTTTAGTTATTTATAAATAATATAATAGATACAACTACATTTCCCTCCCACCGAATGGACTACCGCCACAAGTTACAATTACAAGAATAAGACCACCCTCCTTGCCCACCAAAATTAGAGGGAAAAGCATTATTACGTTTGTTTGCTGTCAGTATTCGGTCATCTCGGCGGTTAGAATTGAATTTAGTCGAAATTCGAAGAGTTGTAGCGTTTACAGAAAAAATTGAATATAAATAATTTTTCGAAAGGACTGAAATATTGATCAAAAGTATCGAAGTACTTTTTATTTTCTAAAGGACCGAAAAAAGTACTAAAGGATCAACATTTTCATCCCTGACGTGTGGGCATAATACACACACAAATGAGGTTTCTCCATGGGTTTTTATATTTGATGTAGTTGAATAATAATTCGCTACGTTCTGGCCAGATACTTAATGTATGTATGTGGTTAGAGTGGAAATTTTTGTAGTTTGGTCGTAGCTGCCTGATGAGTAGACCATACTTTTCAGTACGAAACCAAACTACCAACAGAACTCATGGAGGGTTCTCATTTTTGCAGAGTTGTACTTTGGTATAACTCTAAGCCTTCAGCCAAAATTACGGGGAGGGGGGGAAGATATTTCTAATTTTTTCAGTAGATATATTATGAGCGATTGGCCTCTATATTTTTCTGATTTACCAAATCGAAGATATTGGGATTGCCATGAACAATTAATATATTTGTCTATAAAAAATGCCGAAAAATCGTTTTTATGTAAAAAAGTCAGCATATCAACATTTTTGGCTTTTAGCCGGGATCGTCGATCACTAATAATTTGCCCTGTTGCGCTAAAGACCCGTTCGGATTCCACAGATGTGGCCGGAATACAAAAATACTTCAAGGCGTATTGTCGTACTGGGCCAAATTGTGTGTTGTTCTAAAATAAAATAAAATTGAAAATAATTAAATTAAATTAATTGCACAATCGTCTCATATCAAAATGTTTAACTCACTTTCCAAAACTCTACCGGATTGGATTTCCTGTCAACTATAGGCATTTCTACGTAGTGCTTGACTATTGCCACATGGGAGTAATTAGTCTGCTGCCTTTCACTGATTTTTTTTTTTCAAGAAACGTTAACACGCGCCCCGAATCTTCAGAAGGTGTACCAGCTGATTGGCCACTTGGTGCATTTTCTATTTGTTTATCACAGGACTTTCTCAATTCATTTTCCAGTAAAGTTCTAAATTTTTCTGCGTTTTCTTTACGAATAAACCCAGCACATTTAAAGCGTGGATGATAAAAAAGAGAAAAAGTTAAGATGGTTGCGACAATGACAATATTAAATTGCTCATATGGATACAATCGCTTAGGCAAATTTTTTGTTAGGACAGTGCAATGATTCGTTCCTTCTTCGGTTTTAAGATTTTTCTTAATTTGTAGCAAGTTTAAATATAAACCGTGGGTCATTGGAATAATTAATGAAATTGTCACATAACTTTTCCCGCATATCTCTTTTGTTACATCTTCGAATCCTGTTAGGATTTTTTCAAACTCTGTCAAAATGAGCACCTCTTCAATCGATAGTGGTGTCGGAGCTTTTTTTAATTTTAACAGACATCTTCCGATTTGATCAATGACTTTGAGAATCCGTTGGATCATATAAAATATACTGTTCCACCTTGTTGGCACTTCTTGAATAAGTTTAAACGCGATTGTGGCATCATATTCCTCCTTTAACATATTTGAAGCTATGGAACTACTTTTAAAAAATCTTAATATGTCCTTACATTTTGTGATAATGGAACGTACTTTATCTAGCGACTTTAACGCGTCCTGTACCGCCAAATTCAAAGAATGTGCGAAACATCCTAAATGTTTCACACCTAATAAATCACATGCCTTGACCATAACTTTAGCATTTTCGGTTACAACACAAACAACTTTCTCTTTTATGTCCCACTCAATAAAAACGCCATTGAGGAAACTTGCTATATTTTCTGCATTATGATTGGACTGTTCTAAAAGGGGTTTTGTCGAAAGAACTACTGATTTTAAAACTCATGATTACTTACAAAAAATAACATGTCACAGTCAAGTACGATTCTTTCGCTCTAGAGCTGCACAAATCACAAGTGATAGCTGTGTGATTTACTTCATTCAACAAATGTTTTACCTTTCGCGTAGCACTGTTAAAAATAGTCGGCATCATACTATTCCGTACTATAGTTTTGCTAGGAATGACGTATTTGGGATCTAGCTTACCATATTTACAAAATTTCGAAAACCTTCGTCATCTACGATGCTGAAGGGTTGCAAATCTTTTGCAATCATTAGTGTGACTGCTTGCACTCCGCTTTAATATTTACTATTGAGGTCATCTCTTTATGTGGTCCGCCATGTTGCTCGTATTTCCACTTGTCTTGTATTCTTTTTCACAAGAAATGCATTTTGCCAATTTTTTATTGGCCGATCGTTTGAAAAACTTCCAAAATTTTGAGGATTGTGACCCATTTGAAAATTCTGCTTGTTGTTCATCTTTATTTGCTTGCACTTCTTCACAGTCTGGTTGAGGCTCAGCTGTTTCTTTTATACACATAACTTTATCAAAAAAAAAAAAATCAACAAATGTTTTAACTAAATTAATTGTTATACCTTTCCTTTTTCGGCACAAAAATTTTTGCATTATTAACGTATTTGAGCGACGTAAACTTAATTGATTTTAAATCGGTTTTGGCGAATAAAATTTACTTCTCAATGCACACAAATACTTGATAAAAGCTATTTAGCTATCATAACATCATTATAACAATCACAATCACCACCATCATCACTATCATCCTCCTCATCATCACCATCACCATTCCGATCAACATCACCATCACCATCACACCACCACCATTACCATCACCGTTAAAAAAAAAATGATACACGTGTCGATTTATTTTTAATTAGACATTAAATATCGAAAAATCAGCTCAATCGGTGGTTTCAAAAATATCACTTGTGAATGCCTCCTCACAGGGAGCATGTGGAAGGGGTAACAATTTTTCACCACTACTATAAAGTATTCGTGCAAATTTTGGAAACAATCGCTCGAGTGGACCAAGACCTTTTGTGGAACCCACATACTTACAAACATACTTTTCTTCTTTATATATACATAGAAGTAGATGATAGATTTGATAGATAGATTTGTATAGTAAGCACTTAGGCTTATAAAATACTGCAGTCAGAAACTATTACAATAGTAAAACAACAATAAAAATATCAAAATTAAATTATAAACATTATTAAAAATATTTAAATAAAATGAAAAATATTCATAAAAATATGAGTCTAAATTAGCCTGATCGTATTGCTAATGATAGAGCAAAAACTTCTGATGATACTTTGCAATTCATTCCATTTCCTGAAATATCTATCTAGGTAAAACTGAATCATTGAGAATGACTTTTCTATTATTCTACGGATTTGGAACACTGAAGTTTAGCATACAAATAGTTTGGCTCACGATAATTAATCAACTTATAAATAAAAATTACCGCACGACAGAAAAAGAACTTAGACAATGAGGTACCAAATATGTATTGTACTTTACCAAAATACTACGATACATGATTTCCGCAGCTTACACACGTATCTAACACAATTATTCAAAAGTTATTTAGAGCAGATGAAAAGAAATCTTACGAAACGAAATGAAAAATTACATCGCAATACAATATATGAGGCACTATCAAAAGACTTAATCAAATAAAGCCTAACGCTTTGTGAACAAAAAAGGTTGCACAAGTCCAGCGGCGCCTCCACCATACAGGCGAATTAGGCGATCGCCTAAAACGCTAACTTGCTTAGGGCGCTAAAATCTAAATTCTCGAATAAAAAATTTGCAAAACTGATTTCCAAATAAAATAATTAACTCGCCTTTCAGCAAATATTTTTATTCAACCAAATAAAATTTTACAGTTTCATATTTCTGTATAATAATTGTCTGCAGTCTACATATACATATAAATGCTATTTTTTAATGTTAACTGTAACTTTAATTATAATCGTAGTCGTATAGAGGTTTTTTCTATTCTAAAACCAATACAAATCTCTATACAAGTACAAGCCATGCTGTCCTATGATACATTGGATACACAAATTTATATTGGGGTATATTAGTATAAGTGATATGTCGTCGTGTACAAACACAGTTGCTTTTAAAATATTATGCTAAACAGAAAACTAAACTCGCATTCAATTGTAAGAAATTGTCAAATTGGTATTCAATTTGTAATATAAAAACAATTTAATTAAAATGCACGAAATTAGATTAAATTTTCAATTAAACAGTGGTGTGTTTCAATATAAATTTCTATTTGGAAGTGTCTAATCCAATACAGTGTTTGTGATATAAAATATTTTTGTTGATTCGTCGTATTTCAAAAGTTTCAAAACAGGTGAGTGACATCTTTTTGTACATTTGTTATGTATTTATTGGTAATGGTTTAATTTAACTGAATGCCCGAAACTCACATTGATTGTGTTAGTCGTTAATATATTAAATATAAAGAAGCTCACGTAGTTCATTCAGTTCAATTCAATTTATCTTTATTTAAATATTTTTTTTTAACATTAACTTACATTAGTAGTTTCATATAATCCTTAAGTGTTTAGTTTGAATACAACTTTACATCTTTAGTTTATTGTTTAATTAGTTTTTTTAGTTTTTTTTTTTTTTTTATTATTCTATTTTGTGAATTAGACTATGTTAATATTTTATTCTAGGGGAAAGTTGAAAAAACCTAATTATCCATATTTTTTTAAATTAACCTAAATACTTAAAACTAATTTGTATTTCACCCATCGTGAAATAATTCAATTAATACTTTCCGTGCAAGAATTGTTGATAAGTTCCAACCCCGTGTTGAATTTATTGTTCAGACATATGATGTTTTCGTTTATGGTTTTTATTTTGTTGAGCTTATGAAGTTTAATTGTTGGAAAGAACCACGGCAGATTATATATCATTTTTAACAGTTTGTTTTGCATTATTTGAAGTCGTTTCTGATGACACATAGATATTGTTTGCCAAGCAGGAGAACCATAAGTTAAAATTGGAGAAAATACGGATTTAAATATCAGTAGTTTATTATTAAGGCTTAAGCTTGATTTGCGGTTTATAGAAGGATACAAAATGCTAATTAGTTTGGTCACTTTGTTAATAGTATAGATTTATATGTCTGTGGAATATGTGTTTTTGGTCAAGCATCACGCAAAGATTTTTGATTTCTTTACACCAAGGAATATTAATACTGTTAACACAGATGCATCTGGCCGGTAGAGCATGTGGAACACGTTTTCGCGTCAAAAACATCTCTTGTGTTATTTATTTTTATCTTCCAGTTATGTAAATAGATTGCTATTTCAGCATATGCTTTTTCTAGATTGTTGATGATTTTTTGAGGGTTCACAGAGCTGGACAGGATAGCAGTATCATTAGCGAATTGAAAAATGGTGCAACCTACTGATTTTGGAAAATCAGAAATGTATATATTGAATAGTGAAGGGCTTAATACAGCACCTTGTGGAACACCTGCAGGAATTGAAAAAACTTTTGATTCAACATTTCCTATAAATACTGAGTATGATCTATTTTGTAGGTAAGAATGAATGATTTTGACTAAATACACAGGAAATTTAAACTGAATAAATTTATGAATCAATCCGTCATGCCATACAGTGTCAAAAGCTTTTTCAATATCCATCATTACAAAACCTGATGATTGTTTTTTGTTTAGCTCGGTTTTTTTTATTTTACATAATCTATAAGATTGGTGAACTGTCGAAAGTTTTTGTCTAAATCCGAATAGAAATTTAGGAATCAGTTGAGTTTCATCTAGGTACGAAAGTATTCTTGCATGAATTGCTTTTTCAAAAACTTTAGACAATCCACATAATAAGCTTATTGCACGGTAATTTGTTGGTTTGGAATGATCCTTATTAGGTTTTTGTATTGGTACAATTTTAGCAAATTTCCAAGCTTTAGAGAAATAATTTAACTTTAGACATGCATTGATTATGTAGCAGAGTAATATCTTTAAATGTTTAGGGCTTTGTTTTAACAATTTATTAGATATTTTGTCGGAACCTGGAGCTTTAGATGTTTTCAGATTTTTAATTGTATGTGCAATTTCCTTGGGAGTTGTAGTTAATGGATTGGATTCAAAATTTGGTATTGATTCTTATTGTTTTATCGAATTAGCTACTGTTTAATTCAGTTGCAGGTTGAGATGCATTTTTAGTTAAAAAGTGTATTTTGTGAAATTCTTCAGATATGGCATTAGCTTTTTCTTCTGGGGTTATTAGAATATTATCGTCCACTTTAAGATGTGGAAGACCGACAGTTTTATTTCTAATTAGTTTGGTTACATTCCAGAAGGTTTTACTACCTGTTATTTGAAGTTTATTTAGAAGTTTATTTCAATTTTAATTTTCAATTATTTTATTTATTATTTTTCTTAGATAAGGTTGTCTGGTCCTCTGCCATTGGCGTCTTAAAGTGTTTCTAAATCTAATTATTTTCAGTGTTTCTTCGTCTAGTTTTATTTGGGTTTTCTGATTAACTAGCAATGTCACTGAATCATTTTGGGCTTTTATGATCAATTGTGACAGATGGGAGATGTTATCATCTATTTTTTCGATAGAATTTATATTTTCGCTGGTATAGTTTGTTAACTTTATATTATCGTTTAGTATCTTATGATACTTTTTCCAATCTGCAAAATTATAACAGCGAATTAGATTTGGGTTACTATGAAGTTTTTGATTATCATTGATTGTAATTGAGACCGGGTTATGATCAGAAGAAAGTTTTCAGACAGATAAAAGATTTGATGTTAAACCGTGTCTATTGCATAAAACTATATCAAGCGTGGATGGAACACCACGGGATGAGCTGGAGTAATACGTTGGTTGGGAGGGAAAATTTATTATAAACCTACATTTATTGATTTCATTGTATATTAAATTACCGGCACGGTTAGCTTTTGAACAGTTCCAATATCTATGTTTAGAATTGAAATCACCACCTAATATATAATCATTGTTAGTATTTGAAAGTTTTTTTAAATCATGCTTGAAGTCACTTAACATACTTGCATTAACACGGGTGCCAGGAAAACAAGCCGAAATTACATTAATCGGTTTATTGGTAGTTTTAAAAAATGGTAACAATTTATGCTTAATATTTTTTTCACGATAATTACAACACCACCACGAATGTTATTTAGTCTATCTGCTCTATATATTACATAATTTGAATTAACATAGAACTTATCACTAGGTTTAAGAAATGTTTGTGTTAACAATAGTATATCTAAATTATTTATTTGTATAAAATCTGATGTTTCTATTATTTTATTTTTGATTCCTCTAGCATTCCAGAGAACTGTTTTAAAATTATTTGCTATATGTTGACTGCTCATTTATTTGAATAAATGTTTATAAGCCAATGAAGTTATGGCAAATAATATTTCTTCCTTATTGTTGCAAGAGTTCAATTTGGTTAGCACTTCTTTCAGTAGACTGGAAATCTCATCAGGTGTGAACGGATCATTTGTGGCCCGATTGGTGTTGAGTTGTGAGTTATTATTTAACCTATTATTATTATTATTGTTGTTATTTACAAATAAATTACTCCTTTGAATTGTATTTGGCCTAGGACCGAAATTAAGGTGACAGTTTCTTGTCCCGTGACCAAACATTTGGCATTTCCTGCATTGGGTTGGACCTAGTCGCCGCCTGACGTAATAATTCCATTGTACTATTACGTTTAGAACTCCTTTAATTTTCCGTAGTTCATTTATTTTAACCTGATTTTGTTTAAAATAGAGCAAATATGTGGCTTGGTTGTTGTATCTTTGTTTTTTCACCGATAATTGCTTTATCTCAAGAGGAAATATCTTTGATTTAGCTAAGTCATCCTTAATATCTTTAATATCGTTTGTAGACAATCCAGTTAGTACAAACTTCTGTTGCCTGTTTTCAGGATTTTCGTATGTAAAGAAATGAGCTTCTTCATTCACCAGGAGAGTTTTTATTTTATTATAATCATCCGTGTTATTTATGTTGATTTTAACTCCAATCGACATGTTTTTAATAGTAAAGTTGGCTGCACTAACCTGTTTACGTTTTAGAAATGTTCTTATTTCAGCTGGAATTCCATCTCGGATTATTATTGGTGGAATTTTCCGTAATTTATCTGGAATGATCCCTTCTCCTTGAGGAAGTAGACCAAATCCACGCGATGTTGATGGCATTGAATCTGCACTCATTGTTTCAGCATCATTTATAACGGGGATCTTTAGTAAGACAAATTTGTCTTCTAAAGACTTTGCAGGTTAAATTTATGACTAATTTAACTTTTGATTGATTGTTTTGTTTGAACTGTTACGTTACTGTCTTATTTAATTGTGTTTTCACGATCTGTATAAATTTTAAAAAATTTTATTGTTTGTAAAAAAAAAACAAAATAAGGTCTGCTCGTGTTGAACACCAAACAGAGAATGTCGCGTAGTTCAATTATTTAAATTACAAATAATAATATTAAGACGATTTTATCGAATAAACATAGTTATTTATTATGGAAACAAACAAAAAAAAACTTTCGGGTTATGAAAATAAAAAAAAAAAGGTGGAAAAGGAAAAATGGCAAGCTAAATGTGAGAGCAGTTTACTAAAAATTTAGTCAAACCCACACGCAAAATATCAGTGTCAGTGATCATGTAGATTTAAGTAATCCTTCCACGGCGACCACAAATTTGATAGAAAGTAATTTATCATTGACGGACGCTGTGATTGAAGCTAAAATACGTAATCTGCGTATTGCAATGGAAGTTCAGCAGAAGAGATCCATTTAGTTTGCAAGTTTGATTTTAATGACCCTTGAACATGGCCAAACCTAAATGACAAACTATGACAAAATAATTATTTCAGTGGGGGTAAAACAAATTGAAAATTTATTCATTTCCCATTGACATGCAGAGAAGAAAATTTTCCAAATTTCATTATGTCCGAAATTTAGTGAATGGTGATCTAATTTACAGAAAGTGATTGCAATATTCAATTAAAAAAGATCGCTTGTTTGGCATCTGCTGTAAGTTAATACCGACAAAATGCACTATATTCAGCATTCAACGAAAGCGGTTACAATGATTGGAAAAATTTAACATCACTAATTTTAAAGCATGAGAGGAGCAATAAACATTTATAAAGTTACCAGCTCTGGAGAGAATTAGAATTGCGACTTTGAACAGGGCATACTATTGACGAAGAGAAGCAGGATATAATAAAGGGAAAAAAGAATTATTGGCAAAATATCCTTGAACGGTTGGGATTGAAAAATTGTATTCAGCAAGAAATGAACATTTCTTAAAATGTATACAATATCGTGGTTGATTTGAGCCTCTTATGAAAGAACACAAACGAAAAATAACCAACAAAGAAATTCATGGTGTCATTTCGCGCAATCAATAAATTAATAATTGATGTTCGTGTTGCAAAATATTACTTGATAGTGAAAGACTGTACTGTGTTAATATGGAAAAATTAAGAAATTGCGAAGTGGTGATTAGAAAATATTTTCTTTCATTTGTTTCTATTAGATCATCCACATGTGAATTTATAACAGAAACTTTGTTAGAAGAACTCGAGTCTCTATCTTTTGATATTCAGTTGATGCGTGGACTGAAAGGATGAAGGGTTTAGAAACCGATATTGAATTCAATCCAAGAGTTTTCTTTGTACCGTATTATTGCATTTAATTTAGTAGTAAATGATGCTGCAGTGTTGCATAGATGCTGTTAATTTTATCGATTTGGTCTAACACGTTCATGTATGGGAAAGTCGAATTGATGCTCTGTCTCCTCTTCGGTTTGAGCTCGGGAAAATTTACGATGCGCTAATGGACATTTATGACGATACGTCTTACGCTAGAACTACAGGCGCGGCAACACGAGCAAAGGCACAACGTACACGCTTATCCACTTTCAAATTTATAGTTCAACTAATAACATGGTATAATATTTTGTTTGAACTTAACGTCACCAACATGATGCTTCAACTCGAACATTTTTATCAAATATGAGAAGTGACTTTAGTTTTTGTAAGATTCTTTGTTGATTGCTTGGATCTAGCCAGATCTAATGATTTTCCAACAGAATTTGAATCAGAAGCTATGCGTGTAAGAATGCTTGTTTTGCGGTAATTTATACGGCTATCATGTCCGTTGATGAAACTTTTCAGCAGATGCATCAACTGGAGTCTACATTCGGTATTCTATATAAATTACTTAACTTAATAAATGAAACATCCGAAAAGCCTTATGTCACGACAATTCGAAAGATATATATGGAAATGACTTGTTCGTTGAGCTTCAATCACTTTGTAGACATTTCAAAAATAGTACAACACCATAGGAGGCTTTAGGGTATATCTGCTTGAAGAAACTATCGGATTGCTTTCCGAACATTTTCATTGTTTTACGGATAATGCTAACTTTACCTATATCGGTTGCTAGTACAGAAAGGAGTTTTTCAAAGCTAGAAATTATAAAAACTATCTAAGAACGCCAATGACCAAGGATCGGTTCACTGGATTGGCAACTTTGTCAATTGAGGTAGAAATATCGAGCAGTTCCAATAGCTATATCCCATTTAATAAAAGATTTCGCAAATTTGAAAGCAAGAAAAGTAAATGTTTAAATGTATTTGATAAGAATGGAAAAATGGAAAATGTTGAATTCAATAAAATAATTTGTTTTTTTTAATCGTTTTTGGCTTTTACTTTTTACATTTTTAAGTCGAATTTTTTTCCAAAAACGGTGCCGTAATAAAGCTTGCCTAGGGCACTGGGCGTGCAGAAAAATCATCGGACTAATCCGCGACCTATCTAAGACTAAGGTTATTAACATTATCCAAAAATTTAATAGCAATATTGATGATCAATTTCGGAATAGTAAATGAATTTTAAGATTTAGTAATAAGCGTTGCACTACATTTACCTTCATTAATAATAAAACCATTAGAACTAGCCCAATGGCAAAAATTACTTAAATCTAAATTAACTAAGTCAACAATATTTTGAATTTGATCAAATTTGCCACCCAGATAAATCTGTACATCAACCGCATAAATATAAAAATAAAAATTAGTGATATGGCACATGTCGAAATGTCGTCCAAAAACAAGGAGAACAGCAGTGGTCCCAATATAGAACCCTGAGGAACACCGTCATTAACTTTACCCAGATACGATACCATTCCATTCCAACTAACATATTGCCTACGCTCATTTAAGTAAGAATGTAGTATAAATTATAGAATAACATTAGTTCTGCAAAAGAAGCTTTTGATTGATCATATCAAACGAATTGGTTTTATCTAGGAGCCGACTTATGTCATCTGTAACGTTTATCAGAGCTGTTGCTGTATGCGTACTGAATTTTACTCAATGTACTTCGTGATTAGCTCAAAGAGGACTTTCTCAATAACCTTTAATAAAACCGACAATATACTTATAGGTGTTAGACTTTCCATAGATGAAAGGTATGTTTTCTTGGAAATTTGTAAAATCGAAGCTATTTCCCACAAACTGAGAAATGTTGAGGTTGCGATTGAAAAATTAATTATGTCTGTGAGACATTTTAGAAAGTACACCAGAGTCTCGCTATGCGTCTATTCTATGTGCGTCTATTCGCTCTTGCGTCGGCTAAAAAAAACGTTAAATTAATTAACGAATTATTATTAATAAAGTGATATTATTTATATTTTAAATTCTATGTGGATTAATCTTCCGCAATACTTTTCGGCCACAAATATTTTAAATTGTTCGATATGCGTCGAAATTCAGTTTGCGTCTCTCCGTGTGGAACCGAACAGGGACGCAAAGCGGGACCTTGGTGTATTCCAAAACACATCTTAATAAATTTAATATTGATTCCATCATGTCCAATTGAGTTAGATCTAATGTAATTTATGGCTAAAGCAATATCATTTGGGGCAGCACAGTGAAATGTAAATTGTTGAGTTGATTTATAGTGTAAATATAATTTATTATCAGGCAAAGGAGAATTTACTTGTTTAACGGGGTTGGTTAAGAAATGTGTGAAATAGAAAAACTGGAAACATCATTCGATTTTTTGCTGCCTTGAATACCAAGGTGCCTTAAAGAATTCCAAGTTTTTTTTTTTTTTTTGTTTGAAAATGATATTAAATTTCCAAAATAATATTTTTATTTGGCTTTATGTATTTTAACTACAATCAAATTTTTAAGGTTATTGTAGCGCGCTAAGAACAAAGATCTCATGATAGTTATAATTAAAAAAAATAATTTGTTCGTCAATATTGGCAGTACATCAAATAAGGTCCCAATTTAATTGGGTAAATAAATTCCGAAATTCGTTTTGGTCAATCCTTCATAAATCATTAATATGGTATATTCAAATAGAGACTTTTCAAGATCACGGTCGGATACCCATGGTACGGACAGTTGCCCATGTTGTAAAATATACTACTTTTGCCATTGAGAAGTAATAATTAAATCAAGTAAACTAGAAACTCTTGTTGGATTGAACGGGATATAAAATATTAGACGGATCAATTAAGTAACAGTTAAAATCACCTAATATGATGTACTTATCATACATTGTTGAACAATTTAATGTTCAAATTTAATTATTTCATTTTCAATAATACCAATCCTCTTATTTTATTTTCAGGTAAGCGAATGGATTTTCAATAATATTATTAAAACAATTGGGCCGTGAGTACGACTACCTTAAGATAATTTTTATATTAAATATTAAATACTATGAACATCATGAATAATTTTACGTTAACGATCGAAATCTATAGATACTTTTTCTATCTAACCCGACCAGAAAACAATATTTCAAGATTTACTACCAGAACATGGTTAGTTAATTAGGTCTTCAACTGACGACTGAAAAGGAGGAAACGCTAATTTTACTTCTTTTTCCAAAACGAGTCTCTTTTCTTTATTATTATTATAAAAGTGGCAAACAAAATTGTTTTGTAAAATAAAAATATTCTAAATAATACCGGAGTGGCAATTTACATATTTAGTTAAATTTCCCTATTCCTGGAACGATGCACCCACGGATATGCAAAAAGCCTTATAAACTAAAAGTTTTAAATATTTTCAGAACACAATTCATCAAACTTTGAAAGCATTTAGCTTTATTAACCCCAAATTTACCGAAAGGAGAAACCAAAAAGCCTTTGCAGTTATTTTCTGGCTAATAATTGTCAGTTCACTTCCTTAAATATTGTTCAGACTTATATTTCCTTTAAAGCTAACCTCGGAGCATAATTATTTAACTCAACAGTCGTCAACCCATTTTGCCTCAAGGGTCCAGCAATGACTTCTACGGTGTTCTATGTTAGCTTTTTGTTTTTAAAAGCTAAGCTCATTTTCTAAGCAATTATATGAATATTTTTGATGAACTTGCTTAAAAACATCTTTAAACATATGAGTGAAAATTAATTTATCATCCTAATAATTGTTAAAGTTGCTTGCTACCCAACAAACTTTTTGAATTCAGACTCGTTGGGATAACGAATAATAAATAATAAATTAACCTTATGTTGAATTGTAACCTTAACCCGATTTCTAATACTAAATTGTTAATATCTACTAATAACTTTAGTCTGTTCAATTTTAGTGCCTTCCATCAGATTCTATATCTTTCCAAATTTTATAGTTGTATTCCTTTTCCACTCTTTGAATTGTTAAAACTTCTAGATCCCTTACTACAAGTGAGAATTCCTCGCCTATACTCCGATTAAATTCCTCTGTCACCGGAACTCCAATTAATTTAAGATTAAAATTGATTTGGAAAATTTAATTTGAACATGAAAATGTTGAATGTGAACTTAAAACCATTGCACTACGAACATTTCAGTATTAAATAAAATTAGTTTATCAGCTTTTAGATAGAGCTTAATGCGACCCGTTTTTCTCCACGATATAGAAATATTAAGGTAATATTGTTACTTTTGTTATATGTAAATTAGTGCTGTATACCATTCAATTATGTTACATTGTTGTTAATTGTCAGTGAGTTTAAATACTATGTTTGTAAATATACATCAAATTAATATTTTCACATCAAAAAATAATTCAATTATGTTAAACACACCCTTCCGCATCGAATAATTATAGCTAACTGGCTTTATTTCAAAATTACATGCAGAAGTATATCCTCAACCATCGTTGATTTTAATCGTCAAAAAATCGGTGGTAACCTCCCCATATTGGTTTTATTACTCAGTTCAAAACCAACAAAAACGTTTATACAACGTTAATATTATTAAATCTTAATCCTACTATTTCTATAAGTATTAGTGAGCCCTACTACTATTTTTGATTCAAACTACAATTTAAAATCGAAGTATGTAAAGATTATACTAAGTTACGACACTAATACTTACAGAAATAGTAGGTTTTATTTTGTCTTTGCATTGCTTTAGTATGGCTTGTATAAACATTTTTGTTGGTTTGGCGCAGTCGCAAAAGCAAATAAAACTCGAAAAAAACATAACTTTCAAATGAAAACTTACATATGTTAAATTCAATCGAGCAGTCATATCTAGCGCAAATAATTTATTTGTGACCGGTTAGAGGATACACGCTGCAATAAAATAGGTGTTTTCTGGTCCATCAACTATTTTTTGGCAACTTGTTGAGTAAAACAATCCTATTATTTTCTGAATTCAACCGATTTATCGAAAATTTCAGGGCAATGTTTTAGATCAAATTTCTTTTTCCTATCAGTAAATTTTCAATACCAACATGTTGTGAGAACTGGCGGCCACTGATTGTAAGGAAAATATTGCGCCGCTTGCGCTGTAATTTTTCGTTTGTCGATATTTTAAAAAGAATAACGTTTAAATGCAGTGTTATATGGAAAAATGTATCCTTTAAGGTAAAAAAATACAGCGCACTGATTGGTTCCCGAAAGGCAAACAAATTTGTCATTTGAACCATTTTCATTTTTCTATTTTTCCCGGCATTTAATTAAGGCATTGCCTTAAGGCAGTGATAAATGCAAACAAAATTCCTTTAAGGTAAAAAAATGCAGCGTGCTGATTGGTTGATTTAAATTACCTTACACGACACAAAAAAGTCGTATGTCGATAATACATGTAAAATTTTCCCGTACGAACTTTTTTATGTTATGAATGATATTTAAGAGATTTAATATTTTACTTGTCATAAATTTATAGTTCTCACTGTTTGAGGTTTCATTCCCCGGTTTTTAAGTTGAACATAATTATAAAAAATAAAAATAAAAAGAAACAAATTTGTCATATTATGGTAAATTTATATAACATTAAGAAAAGTGACAGCAAATTTTTTAAGGTTTAAAGGTTTTCAAGATGGCCGTTTACTGAACAATCAGTGCGCTGTATTTGTTTACCTTAAAGGAATTTTTTTGCATGTAGCACTGCCTTTTCTTGGGTTTATATTCATTTCTTTATAAGTATGCAAGTTTATTATATAAAATTGTTTGAAGTTGATACGATATTATAGAGAACTGTGTAGATTAGAGATCATAGATTGCAGATCTGGCGACAAAAAATTAAAGTTTGATAGGGATAAAAGAACGAAAAATATTTTTTTGTTTATTAATTAAAAATGAAACTTTTGTTTCTAAAGTTCAGTTGTGTTCAACTATTGTGTTTAACTGATAGCAATCCTTTTGTACCATAAGTCTTACTATCACGCCTCACACAATTTTCTCTGTGTTTCTTTTAAATCTTCACTCTTTCACAAGTGAGTGAGTCTTACTCTTTGGTTTGGGAATTTTTTCAACTCGTTATGTAAAGACTTAAATCCAATTTACATTCAATCTTTTCGTTGTATTCCAAAAGATTAGAAACACGCAGAAAATGTGTCCATATATAAAAATGAGACGGGCATACTAAAAATTTCTTTTTAGATAAAACCAGTTCATTTTTTTCAGATGTTTTCATTCTTTTTCACCAAAAGAAAGTTGTGTGTTGCAGTAAATAGTATTGAATACTACATTTTGAGTATTTCTTCTCATTGTAATATAAGAAAATCATACAAAAATACTTTTTTTATCGTACATCTTCTACATTTTAGAAGAGCAAAAGATTAAATGTAATTTATAAATTATAATACAATACGTCAACCTCAACTAACAGACGGCAAGAAAATAGAGAGTACGAATAGCAAAAAAACAAATCAAAGAGTGAATAAAAAGGGTTAATAGCGCAATAAGTTTTTTTGCAATTTCTTCAACTCACTCCTTAGGGAATGAATGTTTAAAAAGCGAGTTTTGTTCCGCTGGTCCCAATCGTTATTTGAATCAATTTGTAAATTAGGTCAATAAGCATTTTATTGATAACAGTAATTTCCGGAATAAATACTTCAGTTAAGAATTTTTTTATTTGGAAAATAGATTTTATAATAATAGTTTCTCGGAAAGAAAAATTATTTGCCACTCATTAAGAAAATTTTTAATTACGTATTTATTTTATGTAAAGTACGATAAAGACTTAAAGTTCTTGATTTAAGATTTTGTTAACGCAGTAAAAGCCACTAATATTTTTTGAGGAAATAATAAACAAATTATAGATAAGAAATATACAGGAAATAGATTAACTTATGGAAACTACAAATATTTTGTTTAAAGCAATTTTTCTCTTTGTAAAGAAGCAATATTTGCAAACAAGAAAATATGTTTAAAATAAGAAGGTCAAGGTTTTAAATTAAGAAATAGGTATATTCGTCTGCAATTTGGAAACCGTTTTCTTTGTAGTTTTAAGATTATTTTTTCACTCTACATAAGAGTTCATTTGCCTGAGGAATATAGAAACGTGGGCTAGTTCAATAGTTATCCTCCAACTATCGATATTTTGCTATTTTACTATGGTGACTAATTTTCGATTTTTTGAATTGTGCTATCGGTTTTTTTACAGCAAAATATCCTTTACCTACCGACTTGAAGAGTTTTAAAGCAACAATTCATAATCTATTAAGATTGTACCACAAGAAATACTTAACATTGCTAATTTAAAATGACAATATACGAAAATTAAAATAAAATAGTGAGCTTTATTCGTGAGTAAAGGACATGAAAATATATTTATGTATATTGTATGGGAAAATGTTAACCCCTTTTGTATGTTTGTGTTTAATATCTATTTGGTTCAAAGTCATTTATTTTTATGCGATATTTTTGTTTTCTTATACACATACATAATAATGAAATATATTTTATGCTTTTGAATATCTTAATTAAATTTTACTATAAATTAACAGTTTTTTTTTTTTTTTTAATGTATGGAACATAGATATAACGTATTTAGTTTATACGTTGCTACTCTATATGCTTATTTCCATGTTATCTGTTCATAAATTATAAAAATATATATACATACTCATAAAAAATGTATAATAGAGAGAATTATTTATTTCTATTTGATACATTCAGTTTTATTACCTTTTTTTTAGTATTATTATATTATGTACTCGTATATGAATATAAATTTGGTATAATGCTAATACGGTCTGCTCGTATGACGTACACACAAAGGGATAAAATATAAATTAAATTTTAAAATAAAATCAAGACAAAAACTTTTATAATCCAAATGATCACAAAGTTCATAAAATTTAAGCTTTTATTGGATGTAATATGTCACATCAAATAATAAAGTAACACTTGTGTGACATAAATAAAATATAATACCAGTTGCTATAAAATTATGAGTCCGCGAAATGTATAACAAACTTAATTTTATTATCCACGATAAAAATCGCTTCAATTTGTCTATTTTCATGCAACCAAGCTAATTGTGTCTTAAAAATCGTTAAACTTTTATTGATATTATCCAGTCCAGCCAAACACATTTTAATTATTATTATTTTGTATATAAAATTTTATTTTTATTTTATATCATTAAAAATAAATAAATAAATAAATAATACAAAAAAGTGAAATAAAATTAAATTTTAAGCAAAAATCCATAAAAAAAATGAAATTTTTTTTTATTTCATTTATTTATTAATAGAAAGCATTAATTTTAATCACTTTGATAGCCCACATAAAATATTTTTTTATATTTATTTATTATTATATAAATTTTTTTTTGTTTGAAAATATTAAATAAAGTGAAATAAAAAATTTATAGAATATTTCATTATACAACTTTATATTTTTATTATTTATTTTTACAAATTAAATTAAATTTTGATAATTTTATTTTTGTGTGTTGAAATAATAATAAATTGAATTGAAATTTATTTTGAAGTAAAAAGTTTTATTAATAAAATTGAATATACCTACATACATACATATATAAATATTTATAATATTAATATCATAGTTTATATTAATTTAATTATTTTATTAATTAAAATTAATTACATTATTATACAAAGCTTTGATTATTAAAAATTTACAATCAAACGAAAATTAATAAAATTTTTTACTGCCGTGGATTTTGGGAATTTTAGAAACTCAAATTAATTTTTACAAATACAGTGTTCATATTGTTGTTTTTGAGCTTTGTGGAAATTATGAAATTTAAATTATGTACAAAAATAAAAAACACTTTTTTATTTCACACTTTATTTTTATTTGTGTATCCAGATTTCGAAAGCTACATTGCTTACATTATCAATAATAATTAAATTTGTACTAACTAATATTTTGAACTGTGCTTAAATTTCAACATTCGGGGTTACACTCAGAATGCCACACTCTGTAACTCTGGTAATTTTGAAGATAATTTAAATCTGATTGAAGTTTTTTGTATTAAATGGTTTATAGAGAATTTTGCAATAATTAGCGTATTTTTTCCAAATACCACTGCAGATGCAGTGGTGACCCCCAATTTTATTTTATGTCATCTAGAGGACAATACTGCATTAGCAGTATAATCAATCATCGAAATTAAAAAAGAATAATTAATCAGTTTTATTCTTTTATTAAAAAACTTTAAATACAGAGATGATACAAAGGACATCTTCCTTGTCCTTCCATTTGGAAATAGATATTTCTTTTCCGTAGCCAGACATGGTCATTTTTTTAATTTTTTTTTGCAATAAGTTCCTTTGGGGTTTCCTTTCGGTCGCTTTGTAGTGTACCATCCATATATTTCCAGTTTCCGCCATATATTTCCAGATTAAAAACATATCTATTTGGATCACACATCTTCAAAAATTGTATGCCGTACCTAGATTTTTTATTGTTGATGTACATCCTTAAATGTAGGCGACCGCGAAACAGCAACAAAGACTCATCCAGTGACAAAACTGGATGATAATACAACGAATGCTTGGAAAATAAATGTCGCATTTTCGGTGGTTTAATTTGACCTTGTAAAAGGCAAAGACCGATGAATTTCAGTATTTCGGTTATGTTGATTGGTTTGAATTTCGCAGCTTGTGAACATCTCGTTGAGTGATGGCCAATGTCTATTTCCGTAAACATTTGTTGAGTCAACTAAAATCTTGAGCAGTTTATCACCAAAAAAACCACCAAACACTTCCCTTGGCGAATTTCTGGTAATTTGGCAGCCTCAGGAATACTTATCAAAATTAAAATTTGGTATATCGGCGGTAGTTAATATTTATAACTCTTCAGTGTGATTGGCTCCATTTAAATCTTCATATTCGCTATTTTCAATGTCCTCATTGTCTTCACTATCATCATCACTTTGACGACTACTAATATACTCCGGGTCGACTATACTATCATCAAAATCAGACGAAAGTTCATCTTTTTCAGAACCGTATTATAATATAATTTTAATACAAATCACTATATACACTATAATGAAAACCACAAATAAATTAATTAAATTAGATAACTACAATTTACTTATATATAATAATCACATTCAATAAAAACGGCTGACTCGCACGACACTTTTTCTGATTCTAATATATTTTATATGGGAATCACCACTGCATTTTGTAGTTGTGTCGTTATTTTGTTAGACTGGGACAAAACTATAACTAAAATTTCAGACTTCATTGTTCGCTCCTAAAACAAAAGCGAGACAGTATAGGTGATATATTTTAACACTTAACGGACGGGCCACGCAGATTTACGTTTTTCATTCCAACTTCAAAAGACGGACAACGCAAATTTATTTACGTTTTTATACAAACGTTTTAATATGTCCGGAAACCGAGAAAGATAGAGAAAAATAACCTGTTCGTTAAGTGTTAATAATCTATAAAAAATAAACTAAAAAAAATGAGAAGAGCTAGTTCTCATAATACAAACCAAAATATTAAAAAAAGAGCAATGGAAATTGTACTGCAATAGAAGTGGTGACCTATTGAAAACCTATGGAAATACTGCAATTGCAGTGGTTGTCCGCGAATGTGTTAAAATATAACAATATTCTGTGGGGGTAATTTAAAAAATCATAAAAAACGGAGTGTTAGGCCCGTTGTACATTTCAGCTAAGCTATGCGCGAGAAACGCAGTTTATATTAGCATAGTTTAGACCGCTTAGCTCACTTCGATGCACATTTCAGCTAGTTACATCGCTCACACATACATTGATTTTTCTGCATAATTCATTTATTATGATTTATGACACAATACCTAATATAACTAAGTAGCCTACGAGTTAAAACAAAAACATCAGTGTATATGTGAGCGATGTTAGCTGGCATAACAAGGCGAAGACAACACGAGCTAAGTTAGTTTGCATCGCTCTAAAAAAAAAACATAGCTCGCATAGTTTAGCTCAAGTGTGCAACGTTGCATTAAATCTCAACTAATTAGGGTTTTATTTGGAATTGGTCCGCCATCTCTGTTTATTGTCTTATCTCGTGTTTTCATAAGCAGAATGGATTCTATTGCATCTAATTCTTTGTGATGTATTACGCTATTTATTAATTTTAAACTGGAAATTCCAAATGTATGGTTGTTTGTTACTATGGTTGATATTTTTCTTTCTGGTGCTCTCAAATGTTCTGAAAATCTTGTTGCAATGGTCTTTTTTGTTTGGCCGAAGTACACCTTGTAGTAGTTTTCGCATTGTATTTGATATATACCTGAGCTTTGATGTTCTTTAATTTTATCTTTATATTTTTCTATGGAAGTCTTCACTTTCAGATCGCTTTTCTTATTTGAATATGGTGGGTAGAAAGGGATTGATAAGAATTTGCTTTCCGTTTTAAGAGGTTTTAAAGTGTGTGGTCTTACTAATTTATTTACAAAATTTTGTGTGTATCCGTTTAAGCTGGCTATTTCCTATATTGTGTGTTATTCTTTTCTATAGCTTTCGGTGTCTATTGGGTTGAATATCAAACCGTTTATAATGCTGTCGATGCTGCCTCTTTATACTGAATATGCTGGAATGAGTCTGATGTGATATATCTCGGTATATGCGTTGGTTTCCGATAAATACTGAAGTTTAGATGTTGCTCGCTCTTGGTAATAGTTATTTCAAGGAAGTTTAGCTTATTCTCCTCTTCCTCTTCTACTGTAAATTTAATTAATGGATGTATTGCGTTGATCATTTCGAGGGTTGCTTTTATTTTTCTCTTGTTTACTGTTGCGAAAATGTCGTTCACATATCGATGCCATATTCTCGGAAAGGTTGGTGTTCTGCTACTCTGTTAGTTTGTTTATAGTTTAGCAAATTGCTGACTAATATGTTTAATAATTTTCAAACGGTGACAAACAACCTTGTCTCCCAAGATCAAATGGACGCAATGATTGTTAACAACAATACCATGTGTGGGCAATCTATCAACAACAACGTCGACAACACCAACAGCATTAACAAATTGAGCCCGCAAAATGTCATAACTGGAACTGAAGTCAACACCGAATTGGAAATGGTGAAACCAAAAAATTACCTGTACGTCTCAAATTTTAAACCAACCACAACTAGTGCGGATATTCAAAATTATCTTAGTCATAAGCTAAATATTTCAGTGGCTGAAATCGAATGTCACGAACTTGTTCCAAAAAATGTTGATAGAAGTTTGCTAAACCTTATTTCGTTTAAAGTTGGGTTGGAGTCTACAATATACAACAAGGCTTGTGATAGTAGTATTTAGCCACTACAGTGTGCCATTAAACCGTTTATTAATGTAAGACATCAAAAGAAATTTCCTGCCACAGCAACATTGCAGTAATGAACTTATTAATAGTGATTATTCGTCGGTCATTCAACAAGGTCATCGTAATTGTAAAAGTTATGTACTTTATTCTAGTTTTTATGATTTTTTTAAATTGATATTTAATATATTTTATATTTTAGGTTTTCACACTTTAATCTCTATCGGCATATACACAATACCTCTGACGAAAACTTTAAAGATGGTGATGGCTCATGTTTAAAGATTGGATTTCTTAATGCTCGCAGTCTATTTTGCCATTTGGATCAAGCTGTTGCCATAAATGGCTATAATATTCTACGGTACGACAGAACACACAAAAATGGTGGTGGGGTCTGTATATACTACAGAAAATGTTACAAATTCAAGAGAATTCATTCAGGTACATATGGTAAAACTGAAGTTATAACTTATATATAACTTATATTATATATAATGGGTGAAATGAAACTTCCTTCCATGACAATTCTAATAGTAGTTTGTTACAATCCCCCACCTGCTACAAAAACTGACCTGGATGATTTCCAGAAAATACTATCTTCTTTCGTATTACGTTATAGTCATTTCGTAATAAGTGGTGACTTCAATTTTAATATCCTTGACAGGTCGCATATATTCCATGATCTATTAAAATCCATTAACCTTTTCTCAGTTCCTTTTTCACCAACTCGTGGCCCATCGTGGCTAGATCAGTTAGTGTTTCTAATCCGGAACAGGTCAGAATATTGGGGTTCAATCAATACACTATGCCACACATATCCGATCATGATGTTCTACTCATCTCCTATAAAGTGAAGTTTAAACGGGCCAAAATTCGGAGCAAGCTTATTTACGACTATAGTAACAAAGATAATGCAGCAATTTCTTCTTGCCTTTTGGGCGCTGATTGGGGTTGGATGTATTCGGTTTAATTTTGAAATTGCTCATAGAATGTTACTTCGGGATCAGGCATTTTCTAAATTTCAGAAAACTTCCGATATAAAGTACCGAAAAATATATTAGAACGAACGAAATTGTGTTACTGATTTGATTAGAGCCGCTAAACAAAATTATTATTTTCGTAACCATAAGCTAACTATGGCAAGAACTTGGGGAAATATTAATACGATTGGCACAGGGAAAAGTAGATCTGATGTTTTAATTGACATGGACCCTGCTGTAGTAAATTCTTATTTTTGCAACATACCTAACAAGTCGGTTGTTTTTCCTCATCCAGATTGTAATGCTACAAGTAGTTTCACGTCTAATTGGTTTTCAGTTAGCTGTGTAATGGAATTAGATATTTGGAAAAGTATTTGCAGCATAAAATCTAACGCAGCTGGTCATGATGCAATGTATGTAATTTTTTTTTATAGAATATATTACCTTTTGTTATCTCACCGTTAACATACTTAATAAATAATTGTATCATGCGGTCTGAATTTCCTGATATATGGAAAACAAATTTAGTGATTTTACGCCAACACACAGAGATAGATGTACTCTTGACTACGTAACTTTTGCAAATGTCAAGCTATGACGCTAAGATTTAGAGGGAATATCAACAACAGATGTACCAACTTAACAAAAAAACAGAACTCAAATCGGAACGATGGGAGCGCCACACGGTGGTTATTCCGAGAACTTGTTGATCAAGGTAGTATAGCTTTTCGGATTTCGTAAGATTCTAAGTTGTCTAAACGTCTGCTTTTTGGTTGTACATGTAATATTTCTAAATTGTTTAAACTGGCTGTGTGATTTTCTAACGTTAAATGATTATAAAGGGATGATTCATGGCTACCAGATAAATTTTCTTTAACTCTAACTTCAAAACTGCGCCCAGTCTGTCCGGTGTAAGAGGAACTGCAATCATTGCAATTTACCTTATAAACGCCAGACTTGGAAAGGCGATCAATTTTGGGTTTGTTTTTAAAAATCATTTTCTTATTGTATTATTGTTATAAAAATCAAAGCTAATATCTGTGTATTCTGTCACGATGTTACTAATCCGTTGGCTAGTTTTTCCTATAAACTCTATGCGGCGCCAATTTTGCGGCATTGGGCTATCAGGTGGATAAATATTAGCTAAAGCTTTATGTTTCAGTTTTCTGTTTAATAACTTTAATATAGTCTTAGCTGCATAACCGTTATTCGCTGCTATTTGTAAAATTATATAAAGCTCTTGGTTATAATTGGATATGGTCAAAGTGGAAAGCTGAAATTTTTATATTAAGGGGGTGGTTTGAAGAGTTAGGTATAATGGCGTCTGTGTACGTGGGTTTACATGAAATGATAAATTTTGAACTCTAATGAAGAATTAATTCTGGTTATTGTTATATTTAGAAAGTTAATAGATTTGTTTTCTTCTTTTTCTACCGTATTAATGGTGGGGTATTGAGAATTTAACCAAGTGAGAAATGAGGTTAATAGCCGTCATCAGTTCCATTCCATAGATATAGTATGTCATCAACATATCTGTACCAAAAGATCACATGACGGAAATAAGGATTATTGCTTGATACAATAGTTTGTTCGAAGAAATACATGAAAATTTCTGCTTACAAAGGTGACAGAGGGGAGCCCATCGGTAGACCATCAGTAAATCTGAAATACTTATTATCAAAGCAAAAATAATTTTGTTTAATACAAGTTTTGAAATATCAGCTTCAGTTCATTGCGTAAGCCCCCATCTACAAAATCCCTATCTAAGTAAGTATAAACTATTTGAGACAAGATGTTAATTGGAATAGAAGTGAAAAGACTAGCAACGTCAAACGAAATTAGTTTTGAGTGTAGTGGAATATCAACATCCTGGATTCTGCTAATCAATTTTACTGAGTTCTTAACCGAGAAAGCCGAAACGAAATTAGTATGACTGTTGAAAAGTTTATGAAATCCTTACATAGCTTGGAGGCAGCTGCATTGCAATACGCTACTATTGGTCTAATCGAAATGCCTTCTTTATGGATTTTAGGTAAACCATAAAGAATAGGGGCAGATGGATTCATAACCGTGTGCCTCCAACCAGTGCCATCAAAGACCTTTAGGCAGTGGTTGATACACTTACTGACCAAAGTCTTAAATGACCTAGTAGGATCTCTATTGAGCTCTAATGCTTTGCTTTCTGTAATGAAATCAGAAATTTTGTTGTAGTAATCGACTCTTGTGAGAACAGTGATCGTATTGCCTTTATCGGCTTTACACGTTATCCGGTCATGATCACGTAACTTTTTCTTAATCACACCAATCACTTTAAGGTTATCCTTAGAAGAAACAGAAGATTGAGAGGAGATAGAGGAGGAAGCATTACCCAAACCCTTCTTAATCTGTAAGGCACATATTGATTTCAGTTGGTTTTACCGGCCGTATAAGGCAGTTTCGGCATCTATAGCGAGACTCTCAAATGACTGAACCATAGAGGTAATAGTGGTAGGTCTGGTTTCCAATTCCATTCACGTTTTAAGAACTTGTCCTCCATCGGCTTCAGTGGCGTAGAATTTCAAATGCTGAGCAATGGAGTAAATTTTGCTCTTGCGCCAAATACAATCGGCGTTCGTAAAACCATTGACTTGGAATTTCCAGTTTAAAATTAATAGAAAGGGTAATATGTACATACATCACAAAAAATTAGACGCAGCAGAATCCATCCGCTTATGAAAACAAGAGATAAGAGAATAGACAGAGATGGCGGACCGGTTCAAAACAAAACCCTAATTAGATTAGTCAAAATATAGATTAACACCAGATTTTTTATGACTGTTTAAATTACCCCCACAGTTTACCATTTGAATGATTCCTTTCACTAGTTGATTTTATTAAAAACAATTTATATAACGATAACAAAGAAAATCCTTCTTAAAATTAAATTTGTTCCGTAAAGCTTTTATTGACGATTTCTGTTTTTAAAATGGTTTACAGTATTTCGGTTTAAAGAATTATTGAAAATTAGTATATACTCTTAAGATAGTAAGAGTTGTAATTTACCACCCCCTCCTACCCACCCCCTCTATTCCCCTTAAATTATATCGCAGTATGTAAACATAAATAAAGCCACTTTGAATAATACCCATAATTCATTTAGAGATACATTCATTTAATACATTTTTTATTTCAATATAAAATACATAAATTCAATAAATTCAATTCAATTGAATATGTTATTAAAAAAAAGCGTTACATTCACGCATGAACTCCAATTAGCTTCTATATTTTGTGAACATTCATATAACTAAAATAACAGAATAAAATGTATGCTTTTTATGTTACATTTATGTTTCCATATTTGTAATTTATTAGTTTTGTATTTATAAAAAAAAAAAAAAAAATTTTTTTTTTTTTTGTACATAAAAATTTTTCATGTTTTCCCATCAAATCAATTTTCGTTTGATCAATAATAATAATTATTATTATTTTTATTACAATAACAAATGGCAACAGCCAGCCAAACGTTTTATATACGTTTTGTTTTATGTATTTGAGTTTTATTAGATATTTTATTTTTGTACGAAGCGATTTTAAGCACATTCAGTATTAAAACGCTTGCCGTTTTAAAATTTGAAATGTTGACTGACATACCTACAAAAAAAAAAAAGCTTTCTTTTTCATAATTAATTAATTAATTATAATATTTTCCACTTATAAACATCATGAACATATATTTAAAAACTATAAAACAAAAAATAAATAAATAAATCATATAAATATTCTATTCACGCCTGATACACAGTGTATACATAAACTTAAGAGAAGATAAATAAATAAGACGAAAAAACAATTGAATTTGAAATAAATAAAAGAAGGAAAAATTAGGAATTATATTATTACTTATTCATAATAATTCACAAAAAAAAAAAAAAATGTAAAAACTATTTTTTAAATGAAACTTTTCTATTTTATTTATTTCATTTAACTTTTATTTAACTTTATTTTTATCCATTGTTTTAATTTTATTTATTTTTAAGCATAAATTTAAATTTTTTTTTTTTTTTTTTAAATGAAATTAAAAATTTATTCTTTTTGTTTGAAAATTGAAGTAAAAAAAAAAACTAAAAAATCATTTTGAAGAATTATGAGTAGATTATATAAGTTTTACTCTATTTATATGTAAAATATGTATATGTACATACCTAGTGTATAATATAATGATTGAGATACAAAGTGAGTACACTAAATTAAATATGGCTGCACAACAAAAAAAAAAAAAAAAATGAATAAAAAAATTCCCAGATTTTCATTTTGAGTTATGAAAAGTTTTTTTTTGTTCATTCATTAATTTTCATTTTTATTTAACGGTTGAAACGTGAACTAATGGTTGTGTACTTTGCAAGCAATAATTATAATGATCATACCCATTAAAATGATTTAGATTTTTATTTCATCTTATCTACACTTTTTATTTTATTAAACTTTTTTTTTTTTTGTTTTGTTTGAGGAAAACGCTTTTGGTGTGCAAGCTCTGTACGTATACTCATTGTATAATTTAAGTTTTTCGTGTTTTATATTTTATTGTAATGTGTAATACATTATTCTCATCACTCTTTTTATCGTTATATTTGTGTGTGTGTGTGTCTGTTTTTTTTTGTGTTATTATTTAAACATGAAAATATTAAATTAAAAAATAAAAAATATAAACGAATAAAATAAAAATTTTCATCATAAAAATAAAAATTTGAACGTGATACACTAAACATTGTATATATTGTGGAAACGCCTTGTTGCTTATAAAAAAAAAAGATATTTTGAATGTTTGTTCTGTGTAAATCATAAAAATTAATGATTTTTGTGTGGTTATGGTTTAGTTAGAAAGCTTTTCGATATGACGCTATATTTGATTTAAAGTTTAGAATTGTAATGGATCTTCATTAAATGTCGTGCCTCTAAATTATTTTTGTTTCACTTTTATTTATATAGTCGCAACAATTTGGTTTTATAACTTTATAAAAATGCTCTCTGAAAATTTAATGTCAAATAAATTTAGTATTAAAATTGTAGAACATATTCATTAACTATAAAACTCACTCAACATATAATTTACAAGTTCTTCGTTTTTATTTTGATAGAATGCGTTTTGTTTTGTTCCGAAAGATTATATTTCACCGCGTTTTACTAATTTGTAAGTTTATTCAAATTCAGTGGTTTAGGTTCGGTAGAGACGGTAGAAATTAATGTGCTCAAACAAATCTGAATCAATCAATTTCAAATACGGAACTCTTTACCGAAAATTATGTATTACGAGATAAGGTTGTCGGTGGAGGCTGCCTTATTACTAGAAAAAATAAGTTTTTTTCATATCGGATTTCCTAATGGGAATGTTACTCAGAAGAAATTTGGTTATGTATTAACTTTGGCTTAACAAATTTGTAAAGTTCGGAAGCTAAAACAAGTGACTTTGAATACTTTTTTGACAATATCAACTTAATTATGAATGGAAACGAAACGAATTCTAATTTTTTTATTATTGGTGATTTTAATTTATGATTATTTAAATAGAATCTTAAACCTAACGGTTTAATTGAGCCTGATTTCTTAGTAAATCGATCAGCACAAGCATTAACTGAATGTATTAATTTTACGAGACTTCAACAATTTAGTAATAATGTACTTGATATGGCTTTTCTTCTTAACGATTCGTTTTTCTTCCTTTAATTGTAGGGAATCATCTGATATATTGATTCTAGGCCTATTCCACTACACTGAAAAAAATCCTACAACAATGTAGACAAAAACTGCATTAATAGTAAGAAAAATTCGTTAAAACTGAGCCAATACAGTGGTTCGTTAATAGTACGAAAATTATACGTTAATATGGTGAAACACATAAATTTTTTTATTTTAATCTTAACTACTTACGAGTATTCTAAAAATTCGTACCCTTTTTGGTTTACTAATAAAACAATTAATTCAATTGTAATAATTAGAGTGTTGATAAAAAAAAAAATAACGATGTTGAATATTACTGAATGTTCTTTAAAATTAGGTCAAAATTAAAACAAGTAATAGAAATTGACCGTATGAATTATATTAAATCTGTAGAAAACTCCATTCATAAGAATTCTAAGAAATTTTGGTGGTATTCCAAATCACTCAAAAAAACTAATGCAATTTCTGCTAATATGCACCTTCTTAACGACGCTAATTCTAGTGCAAATTATATTAGTAATATGTTTGCGGATTTCTTTGAATCTGTCTATAATGACCACAATGTTTCAGAAGAAATTATTCATTCAAATAATATCAACACAATACCATCCTTTAATATTTGTGAAAATGACATATTAACTGAGCTTCATTCACATAATTCTGATAAGGGCTGTGGTCCCGATTTGATCCCACCTGTATTACTAAAAGAATCTGCAGAACAATTGTGTAAGCCAGTTGTACTAATATTGGAAAAATCATTAATTAAGGTAGTTTTCCTTCAATATGAAAGAATGCTTATTTAACTCCAATACACAAAGGAGGTGACATCACAAATATTTAAAATTATAGGCCCATCTCTTCTATTTTGAATTGCTCCTCAAAAATTTTTGAAAGAACTATCCACAACTTACTCTTGGAAAAACGAGAAGTAAAGAAGAATTACGGTGTTGATGTTATTTATACAGATTTCCAAAAAGCTTTTGATAAAGCCAGTTATACAACATTATAATTAAAAAATTAAGATGTTTCGGTGTTGATGAACTTATGTTACAATGGATACGTTCGTATTTAGTTAAAAGAACACAAAGTTTTTCAGTTGTTCTTCAGGGCTCCATCCTTGGACCGCTACTTTTCATTTTATTCATAAATGCTATTGTTGTTAATCTTGAATGTGCCGTGTTACTTTTTGCTGATAACCTTAAGCTTTTTCTATCAATTAAATCAATCGATGACTGTCCAAACTGTGTTACTAATGTCATGAATTTACATATAACATAGATAAATGTTATGTATTAAAATTAAACCAAGAATTTCTTCAGGATTTAGCTACTCCTTAAGCAATACTCCACTTATTTCAATAGATCAAGTGAAAGATGTATGAGTTATTGTCGATAATAGCACATCACCAATAATTCATTAAAAATCATTGGCTTTATGATGAGTGATTGTAGCGATTTTAATAATCCTTCCACATTTATATCAATCTTTAATGTACTGGTTCGTAGCAACCTTGAATATTTAACTACTATATGGAATCCTGTATACGAATGTCACAAACTTGCCATTGAAAGAGTACACAAAAAATTTACGCGGTTCTTAAACTACAGAGGCAAAGTTCCATACAAACCGTGCAATATATAAAGACAAATTTAATTCGATTCAGGGCTCGGACAATATATAAAATGCGATTTTCTGTTTGTTTTGTTATACAAACTTACAAAAACAATTTCGGATTTCATTCTCCTCTAGTGAAATTGCAAATGAATCATAACAATGTTTTTAATAATTTTGATTTGTGGAACACCCCAAAGCCATTTTTTTCGATCGCGGTATTCTGTTCGAGATTCACGTTCAATTCGCAATGTTTTGTTTTTGGGTTGGTATCGTTACCTGAAATAAAAAGAATCCCAGAAAATCCCCCAAAAATCAAGTTTTTTAAATATATTCTTGAAATACTATTTTAGGTCGTTTTGTACCTTAGAGAATGGAGACTGCCAGCCGCAAATCTCCGATTTGACGATTTTTTGAAATTCTTACATTTATAGAAATTGGAGCATGCTTTTTAATACAACTATTAACATACTAAAATAGAGAACTCCCCAAAGCCACTTAGCCATTACCTTCGTTTTTAATGGGGCCCATTACTTTGTATTTTTTTTGGGATTTTTATTTTCAGGAATATAGATCATACGAAAGTTGAAGTAAACAGGCATCGTCTTGACGCATCTTATTAAATTTTTATTTTTTCGGCAATCTTCAAGGACAAACTGAAGATTTTTTTTCTAAATTTAATGTTTAAACCTCAAACCAATTTTGGATTCTTCTAAAAATTTAAAAACTTATAAAAAAGACCCCTTTAGATAGTATGAAGCTTAAATATTAGTAATGATTGGAATTTCTTAAAAAAAATCAATAATTTTGAGAATACTTGTTATAGAACGAAACTACTTTAAGACACAATTGATAGTTAATTTCAAATGTACCTGATAGTTACATAGTTACTTTAATGCGTTTAATTTTCTTCATTCTCAAGATAAACGATTTTTAACATGAAACTTCCAATTAATATTATTGCTAATTTAAACTTATTATTTGACACAACGGCAAATAAAGTCAATTATGAAGACTTCTAACGCAAGAATTTTTGAGGAAGGCCCTCTTATATAAGGAAACAATGAAAATTGTTATTTCTGCATCAAGAACGCGAGGAAGGGAATTGCTAGCCAAGGGATACCAAGAAAAGAAACATTTTTTAATGGCAATATTTTAAGTCTTAACGAATATTAATACTATTAATGGCGATCCAAAAAAACTGCCTTGTGACACCTGGATTAGTATTATTTAGGCAATTAAATTGAAGAAGATTATTTCCTAAGACTGCTCAGTGAATATTTCTCGCCTTTAATTTTGTATATTAAATTGTCGTGGTAAACTTTGTCAGAAGAAGTGTCATACCCATAGAGGTGTAGCAGAACAATATATCTTTTCCTCGAAGATTTGATTACATTTAAATTCTGCATACTTACCCTTTAGTACCTTTAGTGATAGTCCGGAATAATTGCCACTCTTCCAAAACTAGTTCCAATTTCGTTAATAAAATTTCTTCGAATACCTTTGAGATTGGGGCATTATTGAACGAAAAGAAAAATCACGAACAAAATACTATGAATTAGCGTATAAAAAGCACACCAAAAGCATATTTTAACATTTTGCTTAAACTAATCTGCTTGTAGAATTACCTTTAGGTCTGGATGGTGGTAGAAATAAAACTTGGTTATATTTTATAGACAAAAGATGAATAATGACAACTAAACTGCGATCGATCGCCATCGCCGTCTTCTCACACTGTGAGAAAGGTCTTCAATTGGCGGTTGTTGTTGCTACTAACCAGTATACTAGTATCAATCTGTACAAACATCGGCATGCTGCTGGACCACAAAATCCCTTTCGGTTTTTGTTAGAGAGTTCGTCGAGGTGAGAGGCTTTCAGTTCTTGCGCCATTAAAATCGGACCGGCTGATATCGAAATATAAATAGTAACAAATCACATGACATTTTTAGGTAAATAATTAGGTAAATCTCGCTCATTTTCATGACATTTCTGTGTCGCTTAGACGCGATACTACCTAGTTGTTAATTTGACATATCTGAACTGGGATTTAGGTCTATAATTTATATGGGTACACTTATTTGGACCATTTCCTTTAAAATCTAAATTAGGAGCGGATGGTAAGGTTTAGTCATAATAAAGTATCATCTACATAAATGGCATATTTACAATATGGCATACTTCATTACGAAATATGACACAACGGTATATTTCAAAACAGCATATTTCAAAACGGTATATGGTACACTGCGCCTTATGGTACACTATGACATATTTAAAAACGACTTGTTTCAAAACGGTATATGCTTCACTAGGGAATATGGTACAATATGGCATATTTTAGAACGGTGTATGGTTCATTACGGAATAATGTACACTATGGCATGTAACACAACGACATATTTTAAAATGTTACCAAAGTTGTTATTGTCATTATTTTTTTGAATTTGTAAGATTTCCGACAAATTTCGCTTATATATGCCTACGATTGTTTTTATTCCTAAAATAATACTCAGGTAATAAATAAATTTTACTCTAAGTGGGGGGTTTTTCTGTTGTACTTCGACAGTTGTTTTTTTTTTTTTTTTTTAAATAACTACAAAACTGGAAAGTCGGTGCTAACTGACAATATAAGTGCAATATAACATAATTTTAATTTTTGTTGTTTTTTTTTTAAATACCTAAGTATGTAGTAACGTATAGGAAACTCATTAGTTCAGTTTAACAAAATAACAAAAATTAAAATCTGGATTTCTCACACTTATATTCGTAAAAAAATAGCCCTTAAAGAAGGCCATAAAAATAAATCGGTGAACTAATACCCGAATTAGCTAATTACTTTGCTAATTACTGATGTTCGTCCAAAATTTATTCCGTCTATTTGCAAATAATTTTATTTAATAAAAATAACCTCTAAACGTTACGACACAACGAAAAAGCCAAAGGGCTAATTCAAGTATTTTTAATTTTAAAATTAGATTTAATTAAAATATATTTACAGTGAAATTCTGTTAAGCGAAAGAAAATTATGATAACTGACGAAAAATTTCAATTAACTGAAGGAAAATTTAAGAGAATGCATTTTGGCACAATCGGTTAAGAAATAGCCAAGCTCCATCTTAATTGACCATTTTCTAGAATTTTTTTCGAAAAACAATTTTATAACGATATTTCCGTCGAATACGAGTATGTTGAATTAAGGATTTTTTTTTAAATACTTATAGACGAGTTCATATTTGTGATTCGAAAAAAAACATTGTTGGTAGAAAATTGGATAATTTTCTAAAAATAATTTCAATGAATAAAAATAAACCTGAAGATACATATTTTTACTTTTAAAATTAAATTTAAATAAAAATTAAAAATTATTCGAATTAAGCACTTCCCGATTAATTTTTCCCTTGGGGGAGAATAAATTTAATTTTATTATGTGAAGGAAAATTACATTACGCGAAATAAAATTACAATAGGTAAAGTGCAATTCTAGTAAAAGAGGGTAACCTTATTTGTTGATGATTAGATCCATTTATGAATCCCATTTCTATTGCACTTGCTGAATCTTACCTTAATCGGTTAAGAAATAGCAAAATTCTATCATAGTTGGCCATATGCCAGAACTTCCTCAAACATCCTTTTTAGAATCCTATTTCCATCGTATATGCCTAATCTAAAGTGGAACAGCATATGCCGATGGATGAAAGGCTGTTAGGTTTATCAGTCCAAAATATGCGGACTCTGGATACCAGGCACCCTCCAGTTTTATTTAGCCTTCCTGTAGTAAAGCTGGGTGACCTACAGGCGATTTGCAATTCCCAGCAACTCGTAAAAGTAAAATCAAACGTAAGACGGGGTAGAGGTATGAATATACGAAAGTGGGATAGCCCTCTCGAAATCCTTGGACTCCAATGTTACCGTCTTACTAGCGGAACTACATGCTGTAGTAAACATGTATCACGTACCATTTGGCAGTATTATCATTAAGAACCTGAATATTGACTGGACGGATAATTAAGCAGGGTCCAGCACAATAGATCTTTTAATCGGTTCAGAACAGCCAGGTTCCATCAAAATTCGCCATATTTCAGAACATGATCTAAAATCAGTTTTAGAATCCAATTTTCATCGAATTTGTTGAATTTTATCATATTCGGTTAATAAATGACCAAATTAGCCATATTTCAGAACTTCGTGTAAAATCGATTTTGGTATTCCATTTTCATTGCACTTGTCAAATTTCATCATATTCGGCTAAAAAACAGTCAAGTTTTAGAATATGCCATGAAATGTGGCGTCGTGTATGTTATGCGATAGTGTACCATATTCCGTTTTGACATATCCTGTAAAGTACCATATACCATAGTGTACCATATACCGCGTTTAAAAATATGCCGTAGTGTAAGGCGTAATATAACGTATGTATTGCTTAAATAATTGATACTGGAGCACCGCATTTCCTTCCAGAGTGAAATATGGCTCGTCGTCCATGACACATATAATTTTATTGTGCAGCAAATAAATTTTGGCAAAGCAGCTTCAATCGCTTTTTTATAACTTTTTTCTGCCGATCGGTTTGACTAAATGCGGCAAAATGTTGGAAAACTTCATTTTTGGCCTTCGTTGGATTTTGTTTTGCAAAAATTCACTATACGATTTTGACGTTCTGACTGAGACAACGACAATAAATAAAATGAGTTATATTTAGTCATCTCTTCACTCTTTTAACACAAATAGATAACAGTTATTTTTTCTTGTTTTTGATTTTTTGATTGTATGTGTGATATTGTTGTATCATCGGTTTGTGTGTTGTTCCATTTTTTAGCCATACATTATACCGTAGTGTACCATATGTCGTTTTGAAATAATCCGTTTGTTTTATATATGACATAATGTACCTTATGTCATATTTTCATATTCCATTTTGAAGTATTCGTTTTGAAATATGACATATTGAACGGATCCCGTAACGTAACAATATGTAGAGATGTAACGGCTGATGAAATAGGAAAAACTCGTCTTCTTTTAAGTGCTAATAAATTATTTCGTTCAACACTCCTAACATATTGTTCTTTTTCATGTTGAAACTTGAAATTCAGGAATGTGGTTAACTTACGTTGAACATGCTCTAAAGAGTCCAAAGTATTAATATGAACAGAATAGCTCGAATTTCGTATAGCAATTAAATACTCCTAGCATAATGAGACTTAGCATCTTGTAAGACTTATTTACTGTTTCTTGTATGTGATCTTAAAAGTGCAAATTATTTTTAATAATGCTAATTATTAATTATTAACCTTGCCGATGTGTATTGGGTGTTGGGAAAGAAAAAAGTGATGCAATTAAGCTTAAAACAATTTCACAATTTTTTTTTTTTAAATATGCGTATAGAGTTACATAATTCAACCCCTTTAAGTTTGTGTATCAGGGGCGGATTAGTCAAAAAGCATCTGCTTAGGATTAAACTTTCTTATTTCAAGTTGTGCTTGTTTTAAAATGGTTTCACCCGCTTGTTTCGATTTTTTTTTTATTAGGATTGTTAATTTTTGCAAAAAAATCGTTTATAACTTATTTTTTATACAAGTTGGCAACACCTCCCAGACAACAAAATGAAACCACGGTTTCCAAAAAACCATCTAATTTTTTAAAAACGTTTTTGCAGTATTGTTAGGGTATGTTTCATAAAAACTAAAATTATAATATTGTATTTTCAAATAAAAAATTTCTTTAAAACGATCAGAAAACTAAAAATTTTCGTTTAAATATTCAGTTGTTTCCCGTAAATTCGGAACGTTTTTATACATCTGTTTTGTTTCTTAAATAATTCGTATCGGTTTATTGGAAACACTACTAATTCGAATCAATGCAACTAATTGGAAATCATATTTTGAAACTAAATTATAACGATTACATTTCTCAAAATTTATTTTTAGTAAAATTGGTTTCTTTAAAACGATCGTAAAACTAAAATATTACGTTTAAATATTCAGTTGTTTCTTAAACATTCGAAAAGTTTTTGTACATCTGTTTTGCACCTTCAATAATTCGTTTATTGAAAACGATGTAATAAATCGAAATTATAACGTTTTATATTTGTGCGTAGGTACAATTTATACATTAAGTTTTTTGGTTTTTTAATGTATTCAGTTCAGTGTTCGAATAGTACAAAAATTTCAGTCCTTTTCAGTCGTTCATAGTGCATAGTTGATAGTGCGGTATATCGTCGCCGTTTTTCTATCTTGGTGTAAGTCCAAAATCACATATTTTTTTTACCCGATAAGTTTTCCAAGTGTTTTGGGTTTCGTAGGAAGGAAAACAGAAAAGCGCAAGTGTAAAACATTACAAATTTTATCGATTTGGATCGAAATATCGGAATTTAGTTAGAACAATAGTATTTGATTAGGTCTTCAAAATGAATTTTGTCAAAACTAAAAGGTTGGCGCTTACACTAAGATAGAACTACGGCGACGATATTATAGTGCGGTGCGTATATTTTTAATATTAAAATGAATTTTGTTTTGTGTCATCACATCATGTCTTCACATACATATATACATACATATTTCGGTAAGTATAGTGTGAATTTATTTTAAAATAATAATTTAAGCCTTCGTTAGGCTGACATAATTTGTACTTACACAATATGTACAAATTGGCCAAAGAGAGATTTCGCAAGGGATGCGGTATGGACCACTGCCCTCTATGCCATAGATTATATATATATATATATATATATATATATATATATATATATATATATATATATATATATATATATATATATATATATATAATTCATATCTAATGAAAGTATGTTTGAACACTAGTTAATTCTTTAATTTTAAATATTTTCAGATTTCATATATGAGCACGTTTGGCTACTGGATGCGCAAGGAATATTTTAAAAATATTAATTAAGGATAAACTCCTTAATCAATTTTCATGGACAGGGATGGGTATTAGCCACAAAAAACCATTTTTGCAATACAAGGAATTGCAAAATGTTATTCTACTGGATGTACGCGACAAATATCCAACTTATACGGACCATGAAAATACAAAATTTTTAAAGGATTATTTAAAATCGTCGAATACTCGATTACTAAGAGTAGCAGAGCGCGAAAAACAAGCGCCATAAACTTCTGATTTACATTGTTATTATTGAATAATATGATTTATTTAAGTTAAAAATCATTTTTATTGCTTTTTATACTAATGAATTATATATATATATATATATATATATATATATATATATATATATATATATATATATATATATATATATATATATATACATATATATATATATATATATATATATATATATATATATATATATATATATATATATATATATATATATATATATAAAATTCCGTAATATTGTACATACATAATTATATATTGAATTTATAATATGAACTTTAATTACTTTCTTTAAGAAATTAATAAATAAAATTCTAAAAATAACAGGTTTTCGAGTTTATTTTTATTCCATTATGCTCATAATATTCCTACTTTCTGTGAATTACCTTATATTCAATACATTTGTTCATAAAACGTTTTCACAACGTTTCCAAGGAATACGCGATTTAAAGAAATATATTGCATATTCAAAATCCTTATTGAAACGTTTCAAGCAAACCGTTTCTCGTTAAATTAGAACCATTCAAAGCAGTGTTTTAAACGTTTTAAAAAAAAACAACGGTTATTAAAATTCTCTTTTTATCGCTCTATAAAACGCACCAATAAAACCTGCATTAAAAAGTCTTTGGTTTATATATTTCTTTAAAACCGTTTCAAAAGAACGTAATTAGAAAACGAAAAACGAACCAGCTGCAGTTAAACATTTCAAAACCGTTTTAAAATGTTTTTTAAAATTATTGAATAGTTTTTTTGAACCTGGACAAACTTGGGTGCTAGGATGTTTCTAAAACGCGTTTAGATCGGAACTGTTCCAAATATTGAAACCAGGTGGTTTTGAAACCATAGTTTCAAATACAGTACAAAACTAACTTGAAACTAAAAATTGTTGACTGGGCTGCTTAACTTATTTTTTCTTTTAACTTTTTTTTAAGTTGTTGTCAGACGCACATTTTTCACCATCGTTAAATGCCCTCCAGTGCTTTGTTATCTCTTTGTTTAGGGTAATGAAATATACAAAAAGCAGTTGGTTCTCAGACGAGCAAAAATTGATAACTCTTGGTTGAAATATATAAGCTCGTGGCGAATTTCTTAGATAATTAATTGAAATTTATATTTATTTCCGCACGTTATAACTCTTGTGAAACACCTTTATATATGTTTATTTATTATTTTATTTTTTAAACATATTAATTCTTAAAATATGTGATTTTAAGAATTTTCTAATTTTAAATTATTACCAAAGGTAAGGTGCCGTACACACATTATAAGTATATTATTCCACAAAACGCCAAAATTATAATTTATGCATCTTTATATACCCGTTGATAAACGAGAATTTTTTCTACTTACTATATGTCATACATAATACAACCATTTATTTAAATATTGTTTATTTTGAAACACATAAATTTTCAATACCAAAGAGCTTGATATTCGCCTAATAAAAGCATCATAACATTTCTGTTATGTATGCGTGTGTTTGAGTGTGCGTTTCGCAAAAAAATTATATAATTTCGCGTCCTCAATCATAATTTTTGTATTACATCTAAACCTTTTCTTTCGAATTTTCATCGTTATACGACTGTTAAGTTCATAAAAACAAATAACCTAAAAAGATATTTTCATCGGTTGGTTCGAGAGACTTGATATAAAAAGATCGAACTTCAGAAAATATGAATATGTCTGTAGGAAAATGTATAAACATATATACACACACACAATACATGTCTATATTCTATATATGTGCTGTAGATATATCAAAAAAAAAAAAATGAAAATTGACTTTAAGCATTATAATATAAAATATCTTATTTATTTTGTGATTTTCGATTGAAAGAAATTTGAATTTTAGATATAACTTTATCTCTCATATAAAAAAAAAATGCTTTGTTGTTATGCAAATTAACTTTTCTTTTTTTTTTGTATACCAAAATTATTTCATTCTGGAAGTAAAGGGAATATCATTTGTATATGATGATGAATTTTATTTTTTTGTAAACTCCTTAACCTAGATAAGACAAAACGAGAATGATAAAATTGTTTATATATTTTCAAATAAAAGAAACCCAAGAAGTATTTTGACAAAACTTCTCAAGTAGTTCTGTTGGAGATTATTCTCAATTAAACCGCAAAGGGTCATTCAATTATAATTTTTGATAAAAATTCTTGAATAAAGAGTAAAACAAAACAGAATGTTTGTTGTTTCCTTAATATATTGTTAAAGAAGAAAATTGAACTAAGTAGTATGTATGTATATACTGGGTTCAGATAAGGATAATATAGGCTTTATGCGTAAACAGCATATTTTTGGGATTTTTTTTTTGTTGTTAAAGTATATGTCGAATTATTGCTCTTATGAAAGTTGTTAAACGGATTTTATCAACAGTTTTGTATGCATGAAACCAGAGAAGACCAGGACTGGATTTAACTATAAAAATAAAATAATTTAAAGATTTAAATGAGATAATATGATTTTTCTAATCTGTTCTGTAGATGAATTCCATTTACATGGTACCCTCGGATATGAAAAATCGAACTGAAACATTTATGAAGGGTATTGGTTGATTTTTCAAAATTTTGTAATTTTCAAAAATTTTAGGAAATTATAAAATTTAATTTACAATTTTGTAGGTTTTGTTAATTTTCAATTCAACAATACTTATTCTAAAGTTTTAGGACGTTATATTCATAAAAGCAAAAGTAAAGTTAAAAGCTCCGCAATATTTTTATAATTTTGAAAATTAGCTCATTCAAGCATTATATTTGAACATTGTGCTTACACTGTGATATATCTAGTCAAAAACTCAATTAGTCTTTTAATTAGTCTTTTAATTAGTCGTCGTATTTAATGAAATGGTAACAACATACTCCCGGGCGGCTGTAATTCTAGCGGCATTGGTTTTTGGTTCGGTCTGCGTTTCTCTGGTTGTTGTTTGGAGGGTGTTGAAAATTGCAGTTGTGCTCTCTGGTATGTTTATTGTCGGTGTTTTCGGTGACCCGTTATTTAATCGGAGCCGCATATCATCTAACTGCTGGCTATATGTGTCAGCAACTTGTTTCCTCACTATAAGGTATGGATGCTGCGGTTCTAAAAGCTGATCTATCTTTCGGGTATCGTCATCGCTGGTAATTTGTGTTTATCTGAATCAGCTGCTCCTTCTTCTCTTCTTGTTTTCGTAGTAGCTGATCCATTTTGAGCTCCCCGATGGTGGTTGTTGTTTGGTTTATCTCAATAAGCTCGTAGGACCATGTAAATTTTCGTTATTGGTCGCTTGTATATTGCGTCCTTACATTTAACTGTGGCTGGTTGCACTAAATCATTTGTTTCGGCGTGAGTCTGGATAACCCATCCCAACTTCTATCTCGTGGCAGGTTGTTGCTCATCTTTTAATAGAACCAGATCATTTGTCATTAAATTAAGTTGAATAGCTGTCCACTTGTTCCGTTGATGCAGTTGGTGTAGATATTCCAATGGCCACCGTTTCCAGAAATCTTGTACTATTTTTGCTCTCATGTGTCATCTTGTCCTTAGTGTCATTTCATCGATGTCGGCGCTGGGTAGCGCCTTGAGAGAGTCCTCGATTAAAAATTGGCCTGGTGTCAATCCTGTTAAATCTGAAGCGTTGTTGGTGAGCTGAGTTGAAGGTCGGAGTATAGTTCTTCAAACGTGAGGGTTATTTCCAGTTTCACTCTTTTGAGGTGAAATTTCACGGATTTTATCCCGGCTTCCCATAGCCCTCGGAAATGATGGGTATGAGGTGGTATCAAGTGCCAGTTTGTTCCCTCACAGCAATGAATCCTTCTGTTATTAAATTGTTCACTAATTCAATATGGATGGCCTTTATTACCATGCATACAAATAGTGCGATGTATCCCTTATATACCTTATGTCCTCGGCCCTGGGTAGTTCTTAGTTGGATTGGCCCCCCGTATTCAATTCCTGTTTTTGCGAATATGGTCTTCCCGGCCTCACTCTTGATGGTGATAATCTGCCAATGTTGCCCAATTGTTCCATGTTGGCTTGTTTGTGCTGAAAAAAAGTTAAAATTTTTTGAATTACTTGTGTCACGGCGCCCCTACCGCCAAGGATCCCGTACTTATTTCTCATGAGTGCTAGCGTCAATTGTGTGCCGCCATGCAACGTCTTGTTGTGGCCCTCCTCGATAATCCTTTGTGTGATTATGTGGTTTTTGCTTAGAATTATGAGTTGTTTGCTGTTGATGGACATGTTTGAGTTTTGCAAACGAACCATTACGCATAATATGGGTTAAGTGATGATAGTTTACTACTCTTGTGCCTTAGATTTTTTTTAAGTATGCGATATCTTGGCCGAAATCTTGCTCTTGGCTTAATCTTAAAATTAATGCCTCCGCTCGCTGCACTTCTTGTACTGTTAGCGAATCTTTGTTGATATTTTTATGCCTGCTGTTGTCGATAAATCGCAAACAATATGCGACTTCTGAGTGAGAGTGTGTTTCATTTATAATGGTCATTAGCGCTACTTTCTCCTCCAGCACTGGTTGCACCTGCTGCAGCTTTAATTCTGGTAGGTTGTCTTTTGAATTGTGGGGCGGGGCTGTCTCACATAGCGATGTTGTTGTTCCCAGGAACTGTGGTCCGTACCACCATAATTGGTTGTTGATGAGTTCCTTAGGTGTTATGCCACGTGAAGCAATGTCCGCCGGGTTGTCTAGAGATTTCACTTGTTGGCATGTCGTTGATGGTAATGTCTTCCTGATGGTTGAGATTCTAATTGGTACGAATTTTTTTAACCGGTTTGACATCTATTAGTGATATAACCAAGAATAGTTCATGTCGATCAATAACCAGGTTAAATTAACCTAATTTTTTAACCAATGTACATATTGAGCACAGCACTGAGCGCAGTGCTATTTATATATCCATTTAAAAATATAATTTTTTGCAAATATTTGGGAGTGATTCTATTTCTCCTTTCAGTAAGTATTAATCCTGTTTTCGAAAATACCCTCTCGGAGGGAACCGAAGACGCAGGAATTCCTAAAAACCATTTTGCTAGATGAACAAGCCGAGGGTATATCAGTTCTTTGCTTTTCCACCATTGTAGAGGGTCCTCTTTACGGGGCAATAAATTTTCCTCCATATACTGCTTAAATTCAATGATGGCTTGACTTTGAGGATTGGATATTGTTGTAGCTGGGCATTGGATATCAAATTGACCCCATATCGGATTGTCCACATCAACTTCATTTAAAACTTCTTCGACAGGTTCGTCGGAAATAACATTTTGTTGTTTTTGTATGAGGTCCGTTATCAACCTTACTAAACGATCTTTAGTCTGAGTTTTTGTTGACTCAGACATAGTCCTGCTCTTGAAGCGAGGGTCCAAATATGTTCCACGTTTTGAAAACGATTTTCAATTCTTTGGACTAATATGTCTATTAGCCTTTAGACCTGTTGAGGAAACAATACTTGACCTAATGGTATTTAGATAGTGTTTTAACCCATCTATTGTTACTATGACTTTCGATACCGTAACATTGTTTTCGGCACTCATCTCAGTGGTCAGAGTATCAAAGGGTTTTAAAATAGTACACAATTCCCTTAAAATGCTGAATTCAGATGTGGTTGGCATTTCGAGCGGGATATGTAGCAGAGCTACAACGCTTTTTACAAAATCTGTAATAAATTTAAATATAAATAAAAACATCTCGTAATAGTTGCGTACATTTACCTTTCAAACATATGGAATGTAGAATTCCATCTCGTAGCTACATCATTAATATGTTTTAATGGTACAACTGTTCCACTTATTTGGGTTTGCAAACTTCCCAGATTCGCCGTAGCCTTCGTACTTCTATGGAAGTATTCCACAATACTTTTGACTTTTTTTTGGATGCCTTCAATTTCTTTTATTCCATCTTGAACAACTAAATTCAACTTGTGGGTATAGCATCGTTGGTTTTCATACCCTGCTGAGATGACGGCTGCCCAAATATTGGCTGCATTGTCCGTAACAATAGCGTTAATCTTTTTTTGTATTCTAAAATTAGAAAAACAAATTCCGAAAGCTTGTTTCAGATTTTCGGTAGTATACCTTGACGCCGAAATGTCGATGCAGTCCAGAATCAAACTGCCCATCTGCCAATCTTCGGTAATAAAATGGCCAGTAACCGCGATATAACTATTTGTATTAATTGAAGTCCATATATCCGTGGTTATGGAAAGCTTCTCTGCCTGTTTTATGAACATTTTCACTTTTTCCAAGCATTCATCATATGCCTGTGGTAGCAGACTCTTCGTCAGCATTGACCTGGATGGAAGTTTATACGTCGGATCTAAAGTTTTCGCATATTCGATAAATCCTTTGTTATTCACTATGGAAAATGGCTGAAAATCGCTAATAATAAAATATAGCAGGATTTTGTTGATCCGTTTCTGCCTAATTATTAAAGCTGGCCTTACGAGGAAACTAGCTAAGCTTGATTGGCCTAACCGAGGGAGAGACAATGACGTAACGCGAGGTGTTGCTGCTTCAGTGTCTTGTAATAATGCGCCCGCGTTTTCTAAATGTATGGTTCCGTGAGTAGATGTTGACGGAGCACTTGTTGCGTGTGATGTTGAAATTAGAGATGTAGTTGTAGGTTGCTCCATACTACTGTTTGATGTCGAACGGTTGGACATCTCTATGGTTGGATGCCTGTTCTTCAAATAGCGTTTTAAATTGGTCATTGATCCTCCTTTGTACGACATGAGGCTTTTACAAAAACTACACTTTGCTTTTTCACCATTTACTTCAGTAAAATGAAGCCAAATATCACTTCGTTTACGTGAGCTGGCCATTTTTTAAAATATTAGCTCTTTTATATTTATTTTTTAAATTATTTGAAATACTCTAGTTTAATACTAGTTATTTGTTACACTAACTTAGAGACAATGTCGTTATAAAAATTTTAGACCGTTGCTTAAAAAACTGAAATAACTATAGATTTGGATCTTTATTCTCCCTCTACCAACGGATAATTTCATTTAAATTCTTCCTTAACAAACCGAAACAAATATAACTTGTATATAGATCCCTCTATCGAAACTGAAATAACTATAACTTGCATATTCATAGCCTTCTCTATGTATCAATGGATAATTTCGTTTAAAATCTTCCGTAACAAACCGACTAACCGAGACAACTATAACTTGTATAAAGCCCCCTCTAACAAATCTGAAATAACTATAACTTGTATATACATAGCCCCCTCTATGTATAAACGGAAACAAAAATATTGTAAGATGTTTACGTTACTCAAAATAAATTGTCATTTCGCCGTTGTTACTTTTATTTTTTTTTTAACTGGAAAAGTGGAAACTGCCTAGAAGGCAAAAAACGTTTCCTAATTTTATGTTTCACAAGCTTCAAGTTAAGTTTAGTAAGTTTCTTTTCTTTCTAAAATTAGTTTGAATATAAACATAATTTATATCGCTGCTGTGGTATTGGCTCGTTCCTGGGCTAGTTGTAATAAAGCTCTTACTGCTAGATAGCTGCCTGCGGTAGTTCCATATGTTACCGTGTTTAATCTATAAGCTTTTATTGGCTGAGCAGGATTACTTCTCCACAATATTCGTTGGTAGTTTCGGTCTTTTTGATTAATCCATACTTGGCGATACATTTTTTCTATGTCGGCAGGCATTACAACTCTATGTTTTCGCCAACGTAGTAATCTATCGGCCAGCTCTTCCTGTAGTTTGGGACCGGTCATCATGATGTCATTTAACTATAGTCCACTCGTTGTTTTCGAGGATACATCAAACACTACACGGAGCTTGCTTGTTGTGCTGTCTTCTTTGATCACACTATGATATGTCTTCAGATAGTTCGTCTTCCTGTCTTTCCCGAATCAACTCCATGTGGTTTAACTCGATGTATTCCTGCATAAGTTTATGATAAAGCTGCTTGTATGCGGAATCTTTCATAAATCCACTTTTGATTTGTAATAACCTTGCGAAGGCCCTTCTCCTTGATTCTCCCAATTTACCGTGGTTATCCTTGAATGGAATTTGTACTATGTACCGCTGCTTATCATGACATCGTTCTACTGTTTTCTGAAACAATTGCTCAACCTTATCCTCTTCCTCAGTGTGACTTCGTTGGTCAGGGATGTTGTCGTTTTCCACAAACAATCTCAATTGTGTTTGTTCTGCTTTGGTTTCCTAAATTACCCATGCTTCCAATTATGGTCTATCCGAACTCCGTGTGTTATGCCTTGAGCTTCTGATTCCCGCCTTTTAGCAAGTAGTTTTTTATTATCGATGGATAGTAGTCTGCCCCTAGCACAAGATCGATTGATTGAGCTTGGTAGTAAGATGTCCAGGTTCATTTGCTGGTGTCGAGATTTATCTCGGGTAGTTGTTGTGTTAATTTGTCGAATAATAAGGCTCCAACCTCTAATCGGACGTCTCCCCCAACCATGGGGCTAGTTTTAGATTTATTACATGCTTACAAACGCCAGCCTTATTTCCGCTTAAGCCAGTGTGGCGTCTCATCTACCACAATAAATTATTTACAACACAAAACATAAATTCAACTTTATAATTTATTTTTGGAATCGATCGACGCAACTTCAATTCATTCATTTAAATATTAAGCTTGCTTCCCAATTTTAAAAAACCGCACATATGGTTTTTATCTCAACCTTCACAAGATGAATGCATCAAATGAAACGCTTATATTGAGGCGGTTTGATATTGTGGAGCATTTCGCTTGCTGTATCGTGCAAGGCTCGAATTTCTCCCGCCGATTCTGTGTGCACCGCTGATAATGATAATAACGAATTGAAATATTTTGTTGCCAGATGTCTAGGGATTTTGTATCTGGCTTGTAATATTTTCCAAGCTTTCTCGTAGTTGTCACCCATTGTTGCCAGATGCCAGATTAGTTGAGCTGGTTGTTTCCGTGGGTGAGCTCTGTGAAGATATCGTTGAAAGAGCTCCATTGTTCATAATCCCTTGAAATGTTGGTAGTTCGACTTTTGGCAGCTGTGCTGTGGTTGTTTTGATCGAATTTTTAAATAATTATGAAAAACTTAACCCACTGGTTTTTATTGAGCATCTTTTTATAGCTTATGTAGTAGCTTACGAATTTAAACCGCCGTTTAGTATAAATATATAAATTTTGTCCACTACCTCTATTATACAGGTGTACATGAATACCACTGGCCAAAACCATTACGAGTGTTGATGTTAAATTAATTCAACGAAATAATGGTCATAAATAACTGCGTCGAAAATAAAATATCTGCAATATTTCGGTATGATGTACATATATAATTATACCACAAGAGCACAGTAAGTTTACGCAGTATGTCCTTTTTAACAATTTCATCTGCGAAATTTTCTCTCATCTTACAACAAGAATGTTTATCTAACAAAAACAAAAATATTGTTACAACAAAAAACCTTCAATTTAAACACTTAAATATTTTTGTTTCTGTTTTGGTTTTCTCGAGAAAAATTTATATTGTAATAAAGAAAACTCACTAGAGGGAAATAAATCAAACGGAGAGCAAAAGAAAATTATGTTGTCTTTCCTTTCTCATAGTATATACGCAGCATGAACACATACATACGTATACTTCTACGATGAAAAATAGTAAGTATGTATATAGTATACGCAATTTCTTGTTACAATTTAATTTATGTCATCAATTAAATGTAATCACCATTTCAAACAGTGAATTTTAATTTTATGAAATGAAAATCGGATATTTTTTTGCTGATGTTATTGTTGCTTATGAAAAATACTTTGTAATTGTTCTAAGGATGGTCATTTAACATTTTATTTATTTTTGTTTTTGGTTGAGCGTTTTGTGTGTTTTAAATTATATTTAATATATTATATGTATAAAAAGGATAAAACCATACTGATAAATAAAAACCAAACAAAAAATTGGGATGATGGAAAAAAAATTGTTATAAATGATATACAGAACAAAAATAAATTGTTGTTTCTAACCAAGTAATTAAATTGAAACAACAAAAAAAAAAATTGGCTTGTGGGGCAAAAAAGGAGGAATGCTTCTTTTTCGGGGATACTTTATTATTAAAGATGGATGATAAAAATATAAAAAATAAAAATGTTTATGCATTGTTTTTTATGTGATTAATGTTGCGTAAGCGATAAGGCTAATCTAAAGAAAAAATATCCGTAATTGTAAATCTCGGTTTGTTTACGAAATATGTCAGTAATAAGAAGTTTTGGTTTTTAAGCAAATAAATAATAATTTTTAAATCTCCATCATTTCTCTGGGAAAAGCGTACGTTCACACAAAACAATCGATCACCTTATTTCAAATATTAGGTTTGAACTATGTTTATACTTATACCACACCGTATATTAAATCGATTATTTATGACACAACAACAACAACGATACTCAAAATTAAATATATTGTGCTGATGATTTATTTCATATACATTTTCAAGTTATACGTACGAAAATTGTTACATTTTTTCTCTATGGTTTTCGTTGGGAATACACATTTATAATATGAAATGTCAAATTTCGCCCTTAATTTTCGTTTTCGTTTCAAAACGTAGAGCAAAACGGAAAAATCGGATTTGAATCAAACCAAAATAAATTTATGACTGCTTTTGTTGTTTTTGTAATTTTCTTCAATAATATTCAGTTTTTTTTTTTTTTATATATTGTGTGTATGCATTGTCTAATACAATATCAATATATATGTATTTTGGTCTATACATTTATATATATATATATATATATATATATATATATATATATATATATATATATATATATATATATTTTCCGTTTTATTCGAATAACAACCACAAAATACAAATACGAAAAAAACCGAAATTTCATATATAAATACTGATATGATTTTCCAACCCAAAAAATTTTCTCAACAACCAAAACCAAAAAAAAATAAATAAATAAATAAAACGGAAAAATATCTTGATATTTATGGGCGAGTAACAGTATGAAACACGATGAAAATGTTGATGATGATGATGAAGGTGAAATGTTTAGAAAGCACAAAAAATAAAATCGAAAAACGGAAGAAAAAAAACAACAAGAAAACGATGAAAATTTCTTTTTGTTTTCATAAATATATAAACACGGTATATAAAAATTTGAAATAGAATTGTGGGTGTGATACCAACCGAAAGTATATATAACTAAAGTGTATTACAACAAGGTCACATAATATATACATTTAGCTAGCTGAAACGAAAAATTTTCATCACTTTAATAAATCATTGAACATTGGGATATTATATGTATATACATACCATATATTATAATGTATAAATTTAGAGGTTTTGAAAAATTTCCTATTTTCATTTATTTTTGATATTAAATTTCATTTTTGTTCCGGAAATTAAATTATTGATCCATTTAATGCCAATCATAATTGTTATAATTTAACTAAATGTTTAGTACTATTGCTATAATAATATTTCCAAAAAAATAAATTTAGGAAATGTTTATTTTTCATGTACATAATCGTATGCTCGCAGCATAATGATTTTGCATTGACAAAATATCCATAATACAATTTTAATCTCCAGAGAATTTTATTTTATTATACAAAAACTTGATTGATTTATAAGTGTTCATCTGATAAACGAGGTCTCATCGTTATATATATATATATATATATATATATATATATATATATATATATATATATATATATATATATATATATATATATATATATATATATTTATATATATATATATATATATATATATATATATATATATATATATATATATATATATATATATATATATATATATATATATATATATATAATATATATATATATATATATATATATATATATATATATATATATATATATTATATATATATATATATATATATATATATATATATATATATATATATATATATATATATATATATATATATATATATATATATATATATATATATATATATATATATATATATATATATATATATGTATATATATATATATATGTATTTATATATATATATATATATATATATATATATATATATATATATATATATATATATATATATATATATATATATATATATATATATATATATATATATATATATATATATATATATATATATATATATATATATATATATATATATATATACATTTTTGCATAAAGTTTTAGTTTATTGACTTATTAAAACAACTATCAATATTTAAATTGTGTAATTAAAATATTCCCGAATGAATTAACTAACCTTAAAAAAAATTATTTTGGGGACGCAAAAATGTGTGCATGCATGATTACATTAATATGAGTCGGGTGTATTATTACATTAATAAACATAATTGACAGATCGAATGAGTTTGCACAGATGAGCGTAAACTTACCCTTTAACCAGTGTTGCATCAAAATTGTACGAATTTGTACATGTTCTATTTTTGTACAAGCCTCAAAAATAGTCATAAAGTTTTATTAAAGTTTTCTTATTTATTCCAGTTTGAATCCAGTTCACCCATTCTATCCTGCTATGATATGAATTTGCGGAATTCATTTGAAAATAAAGCTTTCAAGCGATAACTGTTTTAGCTTTGGTGCCTTTAAATTCCCATAACTTAGTAAGCCACTATGTAGACTGCAAAATCTATCAATTTATTACACGGCCACTCAGTTTTCTCCGTACAATCAATCATTTAAAAAAAAAAAACTGTTGAACTCTTCTTTCCAGAAAAACACCCAACAGCAAATATGGTCCCAACTTCTTGGCCCTTCCACTAGAAGCGTCTTTGTAGCAAAGGAGCAATCACTTGAAGTATGTAGCCAATACGCCAATCCGACCAACGTCTCAGCCTCTGTTCGACTGTACCAACTTCTATTTTCAAATTTTACATGCTATTTTACAATACATTACAGCTTTGATCCTTTGAGTTCCATTAAAAATAAAATTCTTCTCCATAGCCCTCAAATTTTGTATAAAACAACTTCCTTATTGCGTCTTTGATAAAAACGAACTTTTGACTGAAAAACTGAACAAATTTTGAGTAAAATATAACTTAAAAATTCCCGGGAGTCGGGTTTACACAAATGTAACTATTTTCCGGGGAAGTTTGTCCCGGGAATTTCCGGGAACAACCCTCTAGGTATGCATAAAATCCAGACTTCCATACATCTCTTTAATCTGACAAGGTTAAAGGACTGCATAATGTATCTTGCAGCACAATTGTAGCACATAACTGTAGACATCTGACGTTCAGCAGTAAAACTATAGATAACTTTAGCAAGTAATTTTCTTATTTCCTGTAATGTGTATTTGAATTTTCAAATGTTTCTAATGAACGTCATTTTTGGAGTATTTTAAGCTTAGAGGACAAAGAAAGATTTATTTAAGGCTCTGGTAAAAGTAATCAGAAAACTGCTAGGAATAACTCTTTGGAAATTATTGAAATTCCTTCACAAAATTATGCCAACAATATTATGGAAATAACAACATCTATAATAGAGAATGGACTCAACATGGTTGTTAAAGATGGGTATATCAATTCTGCATTATGATAAAATCGCCTATCCAAAATCACAAACCAGGGTGGAGTAAAATTATCGTGAAATTTAAGATTAATACTCAGAAATGCCATTTTGTCAGCTTAACGGAAACATACAATTTTATCTTCGAAATGTGTGGGATTGTCGCCAATGAGAGCGTAACGGAATTAAAAAATAATTTGTTTGCAAAACATCTAAATAAAATTAATGAAATCAAATATTTGTGGATTCGAAACGGTAGAATATTCATATGAAAATTAACGGGTGTTTAACCTTCATGATTTATCTAGCAAACCATCTACAACCTTGATAGACACTACTGACAATGTTGGCAGAGTAATTAATTTAACTTTTATCTTATAGTTTTCAAAAAGGTAATAGTGATTTGTATTCTGATGTCAATTGTGCTGGCCAGTTTTCTGATTTTAGTATTCTACAATTTAATATATGAAGCATGCGTTCTAACTTCAATTTAGTTGGCCTAAAACATTAGATATAATTTATTTATCAAAAATATGGATTGAATTGAATAATGCTAAGTTTTAATATTGGCGATTTTCAGTTTACGAGCTTATTTGTTTATAGGCACAACACCCGTACAATTGATAGAGTCGTAAATGATTTTACGCCAGTTTTCAATAGTTTCTGTAAGTCAAAATTATTCTTTACCATTGGTGGTATTAATATTGGTATCTTTTGCCTAGTTCCCGAGCTATAAATAACTGTCAAATGGTTCCGTCTTCATTTGGAATCCAACCACTAAACTCGAATTCGACAAGCATTGATCATGCATTTTTACGATCTCGGGAAAAAATTGTTTCAATGACTCTGTTAGAATCGATTTTCACCTTTTCTGTGGCTTTAAATTCGAAAATGTCATTGTAATTTCATCTAATCTTTTAGTTTAGAACATAATCGATAGATTAAACGAAATCACAAAGACATTTTTTAATTCTAGTCGCAGTGTGTCAACCTCGATTTTAGCTAATCCCTTTGTTTTTGCTTAGATTACTTAAACTAGTTTAGCTAAATCGGATTTATTAAACCACAGTCCGTCTAGGGTATAAGGTCGCGATAAATTAGAGCTCACTTAAAGTACACAGGCCCGCAAAAAAAGGGTTATACATATTTTTATCATGATGCACAGTCGTATCCGAAGTATTTTTTTGCGCTGAATCCGAATCTGGCCACAGAATTACCCTATCATGTCATGTTTTACAGGTGTTCTAACCTAAAAGTGTTAAGTAGCGTGATTTTGGTACTTTTACACTTCAAATAGCTTAAGACCAAAAAAATATAAGACCGATTTGACAACGGGATCGTATTTAGCATACCAAAATCTACAGAAAACCATGTAGTAAGCATAATTAAGAAGTTCTCAGTCAAATATGCTCTAATATCTTCTAATCTAAGATATTCATAATTACACTTAACTTACATTCCTTCTCATTTTATAACTAACTATTTGCATATTCTTATATTTCTAATATTTTTGTAGTCGTAGATTTGCATTCAGTTGTGAGATTTGCCCTAATTCTTTTTGTTCTTGAATCTAATTTTTGTTCTTGTGTTATTTCAAGTGCAAAAGTCCCAAAAACACGCTTTTTAACACTTTCATGTTGGAATACCTCAAAAACCTGACGTGATTCTTTGTCCAGATTCGGATTCAGCTGATTGGAGTGAACGACCAACCCTTAACCTGTCTCCCAGATGACGCACGCCATTACATATATTTAAAATGGAAGGATACGAAAGGAATGTTAGTATAATACACTTGATCCGGTTACAGATACCTATGTAGTCAATAGTTAGTAACATTGTTAGTATAATTTATAGTAAATTAGCTAGCACAAGACAATACAAGTTTTTCTTCATGTAGCTTGGATTCTTGTTTATCTAGAAGCCTTGTTCGGTTACTCAGGTATAATTTTAATAACCGCAAACTGAAATTATTTAAATTTAAATGTAAACTCTGAAACATATTAGTAAGATAGGTTTGCGCAAGCCATCAAGTTCCTCACTCTGCGCTCGTATGCTTGACATTCTGGAATGTTGTCCGGCTCCTCAGGGACCTCTAAATGCGATAGTAGCCGTAACTCAGCACTGAAATTTGGAATCCTTTGCTTACTGGAACTATAATGGGAATCGAAATTCAATTGTTCTTATTTCGTTCTAACTGAAGCATATACCTTGAACAGATTGTGTTCAGGTTCCCGTTGTGAGATTGCGTTGGTTCCAAGTTGGGTCCATTGGTTAAGGTTTTAATTGGGAAATTTTAACCTACTCCATCGTGTGCAAAGAGTTGAGTTAATATAGAAGCCAACCATATCTAATGAACAACAATGGTTCGAGATGAGGAAATGGGCGGATATTAAAAAGGAAATAAATAAACTATTTACATGTTTTATACCAATCAGTTACATGATCTTATCCTTTAAATGGAGGTAGCAGAAGAATACAAAAAGCAGAGTTGGTGGACTGATATTTTTATTTCATTTATTCTTGATATTTGTGGTGCAAACTATAGAGTCTTTGAAGTCTTGCTCTAAAATAAATTCTTCTTTGATGTATTGACAATTCTGACCGGTTACCCGACATTTTTCGGCGCCAACCTTACCGGTTCGACCGCGGCTTTGATTTGCTGGGTAGTAATAGTAAGTATCAGCAGAATTTTAATGATATAGAAGAGGATTAAATTGTTACGAGGAATTATTATAGTTTAGACACCCGATCAGCTACTGTTTGGTATGGGGATTGATCTAGATCAAATAATTTTATTTTTTCCTCCTCTTTTGATAGCTGTAAATTCTGTAAAAACTCGAAATTTAAACAACCTCTTTTCCCAGGGTAATCTAAAGAATAAACTTTACATGAAGATGGTTAAACATCTGAGCAACTGGAATCTAAATTATGCGTTGTAACCAGATTAACAAATGTATTTCAAAAAAATTACATACTGAGTTTAATAGTCGGTGATGGTGCTAAAATAATGAATAATGAAGGCATTCTAATTTCAAATACTTTGGAAATTACAAAATTTATTCAGTAACTATTTATAGGTTCAAGTTGTAAATAAAGATTTAATCATTCTATTTATTTTAATGAAATAATTGTCGAACATCACCTGGTTGTATATAGTGGACCATACTTCTAACACATTAAGCCACTAATATGACTGCACAAAAGTTTGCTCTTAGAATTTTATATAATCAAACATATCCTAGCTTACCTTTATTTTATATATTTAAAGTTTTAAAAACATTTTTCCACCGAGGTGGGCACAAAGTTACAAAGATAACAATTTACAACCGTCGCAACTCGAGTATCGTATCATTTTCTAAGACAGAATATTTTAGACCATTTTTTCTTTCATCAGTCCCAAAATTATTTGATATGTTATAGAAATCTTTTTAAAGTGAAATTTCATTACAAATTTTTAATAAGAAGATCAAAGATTATTTTATTGTCAGTTATCACTAGTCGTCCATTTTCAGTTCACGCATATCAAGGAATAATCCTTTAGAATATTTTTATTGTTTTTTCCTATTCAAATAAATATTTCAAAATTTAAATATTTTTATTTATTTTTCAATTAAATGATTAATTATTAGGCTTAGGATTTTTAGGTTCTAAAAAATCAAAAATATGTTCCTAAAATATGCAACTAAAATTGCAAAATGTGTGGTCAGATTTTGAAAAGAAAACCAAAACTAGACCTTATCTTAACAGGATTTCAATTCACTCATTAACAAAAAAATGTCAAGTTTTTGGCTATAAAGTTGGATAAACTAACATTCCTGGGTTACAATGTATTGGAGAAATACCCAAAAATTGTTCCACATCGATATGGCGTTCAAAAGAACACCGTACCGGTTGTCATTATAATATTCACTCTATTAAAACAATTTTTAAACTAAGAAAAACTAAATAACGCTCATATTTTTGCTCAACTCAAATTGTAATTCAAACTCAATTTTTAATTTAAGTTATTATCAGGACTATATTCAATTACATCGTGCTGATACTTTAGTTTGGAATATCAAAATTACACTTCTCGTATCATTTTACAAAGGAACTGTAAATTTTGTATTTTAAATTTCACTCAAAATTATAAATCAATTCCTCCGTCAATTTAGTCAAATCGAGTTTGGAACTTAGCCTATTTGTATTCAAATTATCACAACATTTCTATCTAATTTTAACCAAAATTTTGGAATTCAAAAACAACATTTTATCAGAATTTGACCCTCTATCTAAATCTATTGGCCCTCTATCTAAATTTGAAATACAAACTCAACTTTTAAACTAAAAACTAAATTACAGTTATGTTTTTGCTCAAGCCCCAATTACTGTTCAAATTCAATTTCTACTCAACATTTTACTCAATTAATGCTTAAAATTCAGATACTTCGATACTTATCCAAATTTCTGCTCGAAATTCTGATACAAATTTAACGAACCTTTTGATCCAAACTAGACTTTTAAATTTTACTCTAACACTTGCAACTAAAGCTGAAGTTGTACTCCAAATTTCTAATCAAGCACATTGAGACAAATCTAGACTGGAATTTTTACTTAATTTGTAAACAAAATATCTTAAAATTTTTAGCTCAATTGCAACCAGAATTTTGTGTTAATTAAATTTGGAATTCAAACTTAATTTTTAAATATTTTTTAATTAATTGCACCGAAATTTTTGCTGAAACTCTCGATTGGATTGACATTGAATTTTTATCCAAACTTTGTTCAAATCTTGTTTTACCCCGTTTTAAATAAAAATTTTACTCGAATAATTAATTAAATTTTTAAAATTCACTTAAACGTTTAAAGCTAATTCAAGCCCATGTGTTTGCTTAAATCAAATTGTAATTTAAACTCTATTGCTAATATAAGTTCCTACTTAAGATTTTATTCAATTACGATTTAAAATGGAAATGCTTCTATTTGTATTCTCTCATTTTTTCAGTAAAATCGTGTTTACAATTTAAACTCAGTCACATAAAGTGCATTAAATATTTTGCTAAAATTATTTTCAAAACGTGTTTCTCAACAATTTATATTTAACATTTCACTCAAACTCATTATATCGAGTTTAGAATTCAAGCTAATTTTCTTTTTTTTTAAATTTCGTTATCTTAATCAATTTCCTCTTTGTCGAATGCAGTTGACCAATTTAGACTAGATGTATATTCAAAATTCCATTTATCATTTTGTTCAACTTCGAAAACAGGTTGTTACTAAATTTCTGACTAAAAATCTTAATTTTTCTCGAATAACACTCACATATTATAGAAAAATTACAATAATAAATTAGTAGAATACCTAAATATTTGTGAAAACTTTAAATTTCACTCAAATTTTTATTTCAATTTAATTCAATGATGGGTTAAAAGGGGATACATCCTGTGGTATCACAATGGACCGTCACCGGTCTAAGTGTGCGTAAGCAGCCACTCCAACCTAACCTAACCTAATTCAATGAGCGTGATCAAAATTACAATCAATATTCAAGTACCGTTTGGAAGTTTAACTTAATTTCGGATTAGAATGTCACTCAAGGTTTATTACAATCCAGATCGAATTGTAATCTAATTTTATTCTGGATGCATCTAAGATTTTATTCGAATCCATTAAAATTATTTTCTTTTGCAGTCTAATTTTTTATGTATTTTGGTTTTCCCTTGACATATGTATCTATTCTTTGCTCCACCTAATTTAATTTGCTCTCATTTTTTTGTTTTCTAATTGAAAATCAATTTCTCTCAAAATTTTGTCAGACCAAAATTCGAGTTGTAACTCAATTCCTATATATAATTTATACCAAAGATTTTATTTCGTTTGGAATGCCAAAACCATTTTTTTAAATTTAAATTCCTCATTCAAATTTCACTCAAAACTTCCGATTCATATTTCTAAACTAAATACAAAGGAAACTTTGTTGGTTGTTTGAGATGAAATTTCGTATTGCAACTCAATTCTTACAATAGATCTAGTTTGGAACAATAAATGTACACTCAAATTTTGGCTCAAAAACAAGCAGAATGTGCTAATCAATTTCTAGTCTAAATTTACAAATCAATTTTTAACCCAAGTAACACTACAATAATTTGTACTATTTAAATTCCATGCAAAATGTAGTTTAATCCAAAAGCATTTTCGTAATTTCTATTTTAAATTTAACTCAAAATATTGAAAGGTGTCGTGGTTCAAATTTTAACTCAATTAAAATTGTATCTGTTTAATTTCAAACTGAAAATTTATGGATTTAAAACCGGAGGTTATGCCTGGTTTGAATTTTTATTCAAAGATTGGTATTCAAACTCTATTTATAGCAAAGTTCGAGTGAAAACTACTATTAGCTGTTGATTCATATTAAACACAAGATGTTGTTCAAATCTAGTTTGTAATTCTAATTCAACTTTTAAAATGTCAAATCGAATTTAAGTTCCTGCTCAAGAATTTATTCAATTACATTTGGGAATTCAAATTCTCATTCAGATTTTTGCTCGAAGTTCTGATTTTATATACGATATATTGAAATTCACAAACTTTTCTCATTTAAATTCTGATTTTTTTCATTTCTAAATTAAATTTAAAATTTTCCCTAATTATTCTACTTAAAATTTCATTCACAATCAATACGTCCAATTAAGAATTGAAGCTATTTTTGTTACCTTAAGATTTCCCCATAAGTTTGGTCAAATTCATCGTCTTTCAATTGCAATTCGAAATCGATTTCTAATCTACCATTTTGGTCAAATAATGCAGTTGGTAATTCAAACTTAATAATCCAATTTACATTCAACATTTTCCTCAAACATATAATAACTTGAAACTTTTCGGATTAAAACTTGGTTTTCGTTTAAAAATAAAATGTCCTGTTTCTGTACTGAATGCAGTTTTTTCACGGTCTTTTAAATCAATTGGAACTTGGTGGTATCCATGAGCCAAATCAATAGTCGAGGAATAATGGGAACGACCTAATTTGTCCAAAATATCCGTACTGTTTGGTAATGGAAACACTTCAGGAATTGTGATGTCATTAAGTTTTCTATAATCAATGACAATGCGCCATTTTTTTTTCATTTGTTTTGGATTTCTTAGGAACACACAATAAAGGTAAATTCCAAGGAGATTTAGAATATTCGATTATATTATCGGCTTTCATTTCAGTAACTTATCTATTAATTTCATTTTTAACTGAATGAGGCAATCGATATAGTTTACAAAATATTGGATTGGAATGTGGGAAAGTATTGATTTGATGAGAAGTTGCATCTGTTACTGATAGCTTATCCCCATCAAGGACAAAAATGTCATTAAACGAACGACATATCGTTAAAACAGAATTTTGCTCCTCATTGTTTAAGTGACTTAAATCAATTTTAGTTCTGAGTAATGACAGACGATTTTGTATATTAGGATTTGAAAAGTTTATATTAAAGAGATGAAAATTTTCTAGAGCTTCGGATTTCAAATTTAGATTTGGTTTCAATTCGATATCATATTCATTAGAATTTATTAGACTAACATACGTAAAACCGTTTTTAATTTTCAAAATAGAATTTGCTATGTATACCCCAGGAAGTACTTTTGCCGAATTGCATACATACTCTGAATTATTGGTTAGTGAACTTGGTATTTTGATTTGAAGAACATTGAAGAATTAGAGTTAGTATTTAAATCTTCTAAGGCCGAAATGTTGAATGATTTTTTTAAATCGGATGACTTAGTATTTACAATGTAAAGATTAGAATTTTCAAAAATCAATTCAGAAAAATTTGAATTTTTTGTTAAGTTATCTTTGATGTTGGAATTAGTAATTTTAAATCTAGAGTTTTTAGAATTATCATGTTGTTGGCACTCTATTGGTAATCTCGGATCCGTTGGGGAGTACCTGAATGTTCGGATCCTTGCAAGTTGCCCGTGTTAGATGAAGAGGTAGTAATTACATTTTGTTCGTAGTTGTTCAATCTTTTCTTTTCATTAAATTGTCTCTTCATACAATTTTGAATATGGTGCCCTTTATTATGGCAATATGCACACAATGAATTACTTGATAATTTTTGAGGGTTATTTGTTGCAAAGTTATTATGTGAATTAAATGATAAATTTGGTTTAGAGTTTTCAAATGATTTTAATTTGAAGCAAGTAGAAGCTTTGTGACCAGTTTTATCACAAAATTGGCATTTGATACTATTTGGAAACTGGAAGGAAAATGATTTGGGATTGTGCAAAAACGATTTTGATGAACTAGAATGATTTGGTGGGGTAGAATATTTTAGTATAGCCTCCTCTTATAAAGCTTTCGTTATCGCTTCTTTTAATGTTTGAAACCTACAAGCTTTTATTAATAACTTCGTTGGTCGCAACAATCCTTCCTGAAATGATCGAAGGGCCATTCTACTATTCATTTTTTTTACATCTTTCACGGATTCAGTGGTTGGTTCAGACAAACAAGCTTCATTTAATTGATAAAGGAGATTTTCAATTTGATTCGAAAAAGTCATTACATCCTCAGACGATTTTTTGGCTATAGAGTTCATTTCCAACTGGATAGACTCAAGTGATCTTTTTGACGTGAATTGAGTCTTGAGTGTTTTTTTAAGACTTTTCCATGTTTTAAACTCCTCAAACTTTACTACTTCGTAAGCCCTTCCGATCAGTTTGACTCTAAGAATTTTTACAAATGACTCAATCTCTGTGTTTTTTAACGAATCATGGACAATATCACAACACGGTATAAATCTGTGTAGATCGAACTCAGGGATTATTTTTAGCGTTAGGCTGATGTTTAAATCTGCCATATTAGAATTATTTTATGAATTAATAGGAACTAATTGATTTTCTAAAATGAAATATTTTCGGATCCAAATTGAAATTTTTTTTTATAAACAATTATCTTAAACAACTGTCACATTCGTAATATACTGAATTTCGCGACCGCGTATGTTTGATGAAAATTTTTGTTGATCGTACTCGATTTGAATTATGATGATGCCGCTCTGGTAATGATATCATACGTAGTTATGAACATAAGCAATTCTGCTCCAAATAATCGATGATGTTGCGATCGTAAATAGTGATGAAAATACACAACAGTTTTATTTATTTATTATTTTTTTTGTTGAAACTTTCAATTTACAGTAGAATCAGCAATTGATCTTGCGAATATGGAATCAGCAATAAAATAAATAGATCCGGTGATGCGAAATTATGGGATCAGTTTTATTTATTTATTTTTTTTTGATTCGATATGGTAATTGGATAAAAAAATGGTTTTGGATATAATTCATGGGAAGATCGTAATGTTTTTTAATTATATTTTAGGTTCTCTTTTAGATCGTCTACCTTATACAAACACACAATTATCATATCGTGAAATTTGTGTTTTCCAAAAAAATAGAGAATATAGGGAGATAAAAATAAACTAGTACATCTTTATCAATGTATACAGTGTTTGAGAAAAAATGAGTGATACATCACTACAGTATCGGTAATGATACTAATATTAATTATTAAGACATTTTATTTTAAAAATAAAAAACTTATTCTATTTTTGAGTTAATAGGTTTTCTTATTAGTCTTTATACTGATTGTTTATTAATTTTTAGTTTTTAAATGTCCGAGATTTCACGTAAAAGAATCAACCTCCGGTTAAATAATCTCTCGCCCACTCATTTAGTGCAATTATGATTTGTTTCATAATTCGTACTAACTGGGAGAATTTCCTGTTAAATCTGGAAAAAACCGCATTCATTTACATGACATAACTATGTATCTCTAAAGCTCCACCAACAGTAATATCCTTAACTTACGTATGTACATAATCCTTTTCCGAGAATCAAAGAAAAAACTTGAAATTCTGCTGCTTTCGAGATTCACGTTCTAGGGAAAATACAATCAGTTGCTTTTTTTAGTACGTATAAATATTTAGTTTTCAAATTTTAACTTAAAAACTATACAGAAATACTGTTGATGTGGTTTTTTTTTTATAAATATAAACGTAGAGTTTTTATTATTATTATTATTTTTTGGAGTTATGTTTTTTAATATTTGTTTTTCAATAAAAACAAAAAAATTTCCTTTATCTGGTTTTTTAGGTTTTTTATTTTGCACTAGAATGTTTTCTCCATAATTTTATTTAAAGAGCTTTTCATATAAATTTTGTACGCTCTGTTTTTTTTTTTTTTTTGTCGTCATCGTAAAGCAAGGGAATACAATATACGATGTTCCACCACCACCAGTATATACACACGGTATATTTTACAAAAGAAACATTTGTTAGAAATATGTTTGATGTTATGTAATTTATACAAACAATATACATATGTATTATGTATAGTTTTAAAGTCACGTTGAACCAAAACAAAAGTTGTTTGCTTAATTTTGTTTGTGTGGTTTATTCAACCGCTAAACCATAAATATGAGATACCCAAAAAATTTCCGGTTCTTTTCTGAAACGTACAAAATCCAAATATGTTCACTGAAAATGAACAACTAAAAGAATTATTCATTTAAATATATCAACATTTTTATTTTTAATTTCTTGGTTCGTATATTAAATATTAAGACGAATAAAAAATAAAAATATAAAAAACGAACTAAAAGGATTAAAAATAAAAAAAATAAAAAAGTTTATTTTTTCCAGTTGAATAGTAAAATTTACATTACAAAAAAAAATTCTGTTTTTTTTTTTTTACGAAACTTTCATTCCAGGTAAGTCAACGTTTTGTGATTTTTTATTTGTAATATAGCTACGTATAAATATACATAGTTTAATAACAGAACGAACTGAACACCTGGCACATAGCTATTCATTTAATCATTTTGAAATAAAATGTCTGAAATATGTATGTACATAATGTACAAATATACCTACGTACCTGGAGAAAATTATAAAATTACTCTAAAAGTAAAAAATGAAAATTACTTTTAGTTTGCTTTCTCTTTTTTACATTAGAAAATTAAAATTATGTGTAGTATATATGTTTGTAATATATATATAATTTTAGTTAATTTCTAAAAAGGAAAATAATACAATTAGATAAAAATTGTTGTACATGAATTTAAGTTTAGATGAATGTAAGGGAATTAATTACGAGTGGAAAAGATCAATAGTTGAATTTTATTTGGGGAATAACTTGTTTTCCAGGCCCGTGAAACCATATTTGGATTATCAGGTTACTTCTTGAGCTTGTTGACAGACCGTTTTTTACTTCACAAATATTCATCAAATTTCAAAACGACAAACTATTTCTTTGCAAAATAAGATATGAACTCTGATAAACCGTTCATTCTCTGATAAACAATAATAATTATTATATTTCATAGCAATTTAATCAGAAAGTCTCAGCCAAATTTATACGCAACACGCCTATAACGAATTCTCACCAAAGATTTTGTGAAATTTTGGTCCCAAATCGAAATAAAATATTACCACAATGATGTAAATAAATAATATTACAATACAGCCATTCTACGCGAAATCAGACACCCATACGGGGGCAAGGTGTGGAATTATTTAGAAATTGGGGAAATGGTTAGTCTGGAAACAAAATGTAATTTGAGTAAAAACGTTGTCGGAAACTCGAACGTTCACATCTTTCAATTACGTGTATCTTAGATATATTCTTGTCAGATTTCGACAAGCGAGCTACTCGCCGTTTTATTTTTATTATTTTATTTTCATCACTTGAAAATACCTTTCGTTCGACTTTTATAGAACTAAACGTCATAACAAATTAGGGCGATATTCAACATTTCAGTACAATTATTAATTACAAACTACGAAATTCATGTTTTGCTTCTTACGAATACAGTTTTATTCAATAATGTTAATTTATTTACAAGTTGTTTTAATTTAAAATCATAAAACCTGTCAGAATCGGAAAATCAGCAAAAGCAATGGTAATCACCCCCTGATGGCTTTTACTGATTCAAAGTGTTTTGCTAGTGATCGTCCCACCGACGTAGTGTATGGTCGCTGAAGGACCTTTTCCATGAAATGTTTCAAAGAAGTGCCATTCAGTATCAAAACCATAACTTGCCTTGTATTGACACAGTTAGTAGAAGTTCTTTTAGTTTTTGTACTGCCCGACAGCTCCATCGGAAAAAAAATATTATTTTCTGTATGGTGCTAAATCGTTTAATCAGGAATTTAAATAGCTCCTGCTGAAACTAATACACAGCTTCGTAATTGTGTTTCAAGCTTTCTGCGATTATTAGAAGGTGTTGGTGGTGCAAGACGTTATTCTTATCCTTGTAGTAGATAGCAAATGAAAGAATGCCAGCCTTGGACGGTGAAAATTGAAATGCAAATTAAATATACATACTTAAACGACAAAGGAGAAATTCTCGGAGAAATAGCAGCTGCCTTACTGCTTTGCTATGAAGTCATGAGGTATCAAGGCGGCAAGCTGCTTGCTGAATTCTGCTATGAAAACATCCAATGATTTTGATAATTTTTCGAAGTTTGGCCTTCCTTAAAAATTGCAAATAAATGTTTAATGTAATACGTTTCATTAAATTGTATTCTTACCATTTCGATTAATCCACTGTTTGTAATGTTTGTAAGACACAATGTTTAGTTCATTATCTTCCTTAGGGTGACAAAAGTGCTTTTCCATTTTTAATATTCCATGACAATTTTCGCAAATATTTATAAAACAATCCGTGTTTGGGAATTCACCCAACATCATCTTGAAGAGATCACGATATGTATCGACACCGAAGAGCCTATTTAATGGTTCATTCAATGGTGCATTCTAATAATAACAGCAAGCAGAAACTGAATGTGTTCCGTGGTGGTCGAGTGCCAAAAGATATTCTGCCGGCTGCAGCGATGCATATTTCGAAAATCCAATTTTGCGACCAATATTTTGTTACTTGAATAGAACATAAGCTTCTGTGAGATTCATGAGAATTAGTCATCGTTGTTTTGAAATCTTCACATTATTCTCATCGACAGTCACATATTCTTTTTTTCCAGCACATGCACGACTGATATCGTCACTCACATAAAATTCTTTTACAAGCTCTGTAATCTCAGGATTGATGAGATTCGTGCCAACGTGCTGTGTGGGATTGGACAGGATTCCATTTTCTTCCACAGGTCTCTTGGCGAGCAGCGCTAAATGCATTGTGGTGTTGAACTCCTGAAACACTCCCGGTGTTGAAAGAATTTTTATTTTTAACCCTTTATAGGTGGCTTCAGAAAATTTAATATTTAACTAGTTCACCATCTCATTTTCACTACTACTTAGCTGTTTCAGTCTCAGATGTAGTGGAGTGCAACGATATTTCAAAAGTATTTCTTGCCAGTTTCTTTGGTACTCGGTACCAAGGTAATATTTAGACCATCTGCCATTTCAACAATATATGTCGTGTTACTGGCCGATTTTGTTTAAAATTGATTTTATTATGTCTGTTGTGTTTCGGTTTATGAAAATCTGACAAGAAATATTTAAGACACACGTAATTGAAAGATGTTAACGTTCGAGTTTCGGACAAAAACGAATTATATATCTCCTCCAATTTCAAAATAATTACATTGCTTGCCCCCGTATGGGTGTCTGATTTCGCGTGGAATGGCTGATTTTTTAAAAGTCCTTTTTACATTTTATTTTAATTAATAAAATTAGACATTAAATTATCGAAATCAAACTTAAAATACAATATGTAGGCTCAGTTACTAGAAAATAATTGAAAAAATGAGTCTTTAAAACTTTGGAACAACTTTAATTCGCAAATTGTTTAATCATAAAAAATACAAGTCAAGTTACGATTTCCTCCCATTTGAGACTATTTTTTCATTACCTCATTGTATCTGCCTCTTTAATCCTCCAGGAAAGTACCTATAAAAAATTTTAAAGGTAGAACGGAACTTTGCTTGATAATGGCCATGATTAATGCCGTTTTTTCTTTGAAATGCATTAGCATAACATGCTTTTGGTCAGTTAACAGAAGCTTAATAGTCACCAGGTATGTGTCATTTCAGAAGCCACAACGTATTCTTGACTTCCGATGGACAATAGGTTCGCAACAGGTACATTTTTTAATACTTGAATGAAATATGCTTTTTAGTTCAGAAATACGGCGTTTCCAGTCAAACCTATAATTTACATTTAACCCCAAATTTTGAATACTACCAAAAGATAGAATCTATAAATACTTAGCAGAACAAGAGTTATTTCGAGGACAACTAAGATCTTCAAACGAATGGTCTCATTCAAATTAAAGAACATTGTTTTAGTTTTTAGAACATAACAATAGTTTATGTGCTGTAAACCAATTACGTATAGCTGTTAAATCTTGATAAATTTGAAATACTGCAGAGGAATAATTAGAGCTATTGATTGATTTTGATTGATTGATTGAAGTGTACTACTTAGCCTAGACCTGTCTCCCGGATGACGCCGGCCCCACCGTACACCCATTACATATAACACAAAAGGAAGGATAGGAAAGGAATGTTAGTAAGAATGAAATCGTCCCGGTTACAGACACCTTTGTGGTTGATACAATTTAACTATGACAACACAGCTTAACTCGGTTGCCTTTTGAAATTTGTTAACATAATACGATTTTATTGCCTCTTTTACTTCATTAGGCAAAGTGCAAAAACATTTTGTTAAATTCATATTATTATTTCATCATAAAAATCAAGGAATTGTTCATTCACGAATTTTATTTACGAAGCACCATGCGGGGCTTGATCTGAATTTTACCTCTGACAACATTGTATAGGGTTGATTGATAATTGGTTCTAATATCGTTAGGTGTGTAGGCAAAACACTGTACGATAAATTGGTTCAATTATTTGTAGGAGTTGCAGTACGACAAATCGTAGCGTCTGTGGTTCATCATAGTGAAACATATGCTTGGTTTCTGTGCTGTCGATTTATGGCAAATAAGATTTGCTACAAGGAAACATAGGTGTGTTGTGACGACCTCTGGACAAATCTGGGTAGATACTGATTCTGAATTTCCGTTATTTACAAGAAACCAAACCAAAAAACATTCCAATGGATTTATGATCGGGGTATTAACAGGTAATCAAAATCTATATACATTTGAGTAATCCGTTGTACCTAAATCGTTTAAAGCTACTCTCTTAAGAAAACTTTGGTTTGGTGAGAGTAAATTTTGTATTTGTTGATTGCAGAAGATCAAAAAAAAGTAATTTTTAAGAAATTCTACACCAACGATCCAGTTTTCATCATCGTACAACTGAAGAAAACTATTAAAATTCATTTTCGACGAGGATGTTCTGCAACATTTGTAAAATTCGCTTTATTTCACAAAACATTTTTCGAATAACTGAACTTGAACCTGAACCCTATTTGGTTTAGCGATTTTTTTAAGAAGATTAAGAAATTTTTAAGATTTTTTTTTATTGAAGGTATTACTAAAGCTCACTTAGGCGTTGTCCGTATAGTTTGCTTAATTAACTAAAAGTTGGCTTAGAAAGATAGTTTAAGAGTTTTTAATCTTTTAAAGCCTTCACGTTTATGTATTTTTTAACCGCAATGGTGGCAATGGCTGGTTCGTGCAATTTACTATTTTAACTTAAACCCATTCAATTCCAAGACAACCCTTATTTACGAAGACAACTGGGATCAATTTCATTAAGAACATTTCCGATTTATTATATGAAAACCTAAAAAATTAATTACAGAGTTAGTTGTTTTCAGAATTTTCGAACAAAATTTTCTGAAACCGAATTTACTCTCGAACCTTAACCTGGACGCGAATCCAATATTTTTGTTGGTTCGAGGCCCTGATTAATGATTTTGAAATGTGATTTTTTTAGAAAAGCTTTAGTTATAGTAGATTCCAGCATATCTAGTTTATATTATATTCCTTACTTAGCCTACTTGAATTCGGGTAATTGACTTACTAAAAATATCAACTCGTCAGACACTTAAGTTGAATAATAAATTGTCGCATAGTAGAGTACACAAATTCTTTTTATTTAGTTTATGGAAATCAATCAACCTGAATTTTCATCTATAAACATACATAATATGTTGCAGTAATAATGTACATAGAATTTAAAGATAAACGTTGTATAGTTTGCTTTGTTGTGTAGCTAACAAAAAAGAAAAAAAATGTTTTCCGTTTTTCCAGTTAAAAAAATTAAAAACAATAAATCGCCTAATAATCAAAACCTAATCAGTTATTCATTGTTTGTCGTATTTACGTTGTTGTTGTTTTTGAGTTTTCGTGTACAAACGTTTTCTGTTATCTCATCTGAAATCATTTTGTGAAACTACTGGGAAACAATAACGACAACGGCAAAATGTTGATAGCATACATATTTGTGATTTTCCAACTGGGTTTTGTTTGTTATTTTCTACTTTTGTAGGTATGTAGGTATAGTATAAATACGAAAGCTAGTCAGAACTGTTGTTATTGTTGATTTTTGAGCCAAAACTAAATTCACCAACAACAAATTCTATTTTTATGTACATATGTACAAACATTCTACCATATAACAATAATAGAAAACAAGTAGACAAATTTTGAAATTATTCTCATCATGTTTACTTTTATTTTATTATATCATTCATTCCATTTCACTACTTGTAGTTTTTATTTTTATTTTTTTTTGTTATGTTACTACTGGTGAGTTTTTTTATATTATTTTGGACAAATTGTCTCATATCCAATGTATAGAGTTCATATATAAAATTATATATTACATATCTGGTACAACCATAACGAAAAACAGTAGTAAAGTGATCATAAAAATAATAAAATAACACAAACAACAACCAAAAAGTCCATTGAATGAAAACTAATTTTTCTCATTGGGGTCATTTATTTAATGAAAATTTAAATTATATATCATATATATGTTTCTGTTTATACATACTTCTATTGTATTTATTTTTATACTATACACAGGATTATATAAATTATATTATAAACACTATTGTTTGCTTGTCTGTGTATAGGTATTATTATACAACGAGCTTTATAATAGAGGTTGAACTATTTTAAATACAAAACTGTTAACATGAGTAGTCTAGCAAACCATTTGACAGTAAATTTTGAATTTTAATGAACGGACTTGATGCAATCTAGGTACAATAAATTAATAATATTAGATCAGATATTATTTACTTTTATCATGCTGGAACATGCTGGAATGTGACCTTCATCTTCAAAAACTGAATTAAGCTAAGCTTAGGCTTTGAAACCAGGAAGTTGAGTTACTAATTACAATTAACACAAAAATAACTCTAGGTTAAGAGATTACTGCTGGCAGCGTTAGATTTTATTCGGTTAAAAGTTTTACTATATACTCGTATTGGTTAAATCATCGTTTGAAGTTTAGCTGGAAAATTAAAGATGTTCCTGAGGAATTTCATTACTAAATGTTGGTTTTCTAATAAATTTATTAGAATAAACCTTAATTACAAAGTACAATGCTTCAAACTCAAGAAGTATTTTAATTATTTAAGTGTTAAATTTACTAGTTTTGACTAAGTCCGGTTTTAGATCGGAACTTATCTTAAAAGGCTTGACTATGTCCATAACATGTTTCATCTATATGCTTGATTTTTTGAAAATATCAACTTTTAGCAGAACCCAAGCAAGGTTTAACAAAATAATAATATAAAATAAAACCATCACAAATCCATTGCACATTAAATTAACTGACAAAATTTAAAGTTTGACCTAATTTTTTATTTTTTTTTGCTGACCTCTTTCATTTTTAATTATTGTTTTATACTCTGAACTGAATGTGAAACATGCCCTCCATTGGATCGTGAAGGACCATTCATGCTTTCAATTATAATCTTATAATCAGACAAATTTTTCAGTTTTTATGAAGACATTTTTCTGCTGGTTGAAAGAGGCAGAATCGTCGGTAAGCTGGTATCGTTTTAAATCACTATCATAACTACAGCTTTACTTAATGTTTCATAAATTATATATTTAATCTTTGTATACTGTATCTCACTGAAGTTCAAATTACAGGTATATACAGTGGTGGACATATTTATAAAATAGGTTGAATTTTTAAGTTTTTTGTTCAATAGAATAATATTTAATAAAACGAGAGTAAGTTTTTAACGACTTTGCTTATATTACAAAATAAGCTTTAATTTAAAATGTTTATTTCTTGTTATAATGCTATTTAATTAAAAAAATTCGAATTTATGATGGACATAATTATAAAATAATCTAAAATATCATGAAAGATTAAGTTAAAATTCCAAAATTTTTCAAAGTTAATATTTTCTTAATTACTTCAAAAATGCGTGATGACATTGAATTAGCTAATGATTGAAGAGTTTTAATGTTAATTCCACGCCACGAATCACGACTTTCCTCTGATAATTGATTCGTGTTAGAAAATTGTCTACCAATGGTAGACACGTCACGTGCCAGTAGCTCCCATAGATTTTCTTCCTAATAAGTTAATGTCACTTTATTAATACCATTGTTTTATTAGCCGTGAAACGTGGATCAAAGCTTCACCAGAGGGTGTTCATGATCAATTAATGATGTCTTCAAAAGTTTTATGTTCTTTTTAAAAACCATTCTGGTATTTATGAAAGCTATCGGAAGTGAACCACTAAAACTAAACGAGCACCAAATCATTCCTGTGGCACCAGCAAAATTACGTGAAATGTACTTTTCTGGTTCCTTTTTGAGATCGCGCCAATAATATTGGCAGCCATTTGGGCCATCAAAGTCTAATTTTTTCTTATCAGAGAAAACAAAATTTGTCCACTTATTACCAAAGTCCATTTATTTTTGCAAAAGCTAATTTGGCTTTTTTATGTTGCTCAGTTAACTTAGGTTTCTGAGCTCGTTTCGTCCATTTTACGTTTGCATTATGGAGAAATATAAAACGTTCTTTATTTTTATCGATGTCATTTTGCAAATCGTTGCTTTCTTTGAAATTTCTCGTTTCATTCGGAAGCTCATGGAAGATTTCCTTCCACATCAGCTCTGCGCGTTATAATTTTCACCTAAAATGATGTAATTCCGGATATCGTAAATGCCCTATTGGTTTTTGTCGCGATATTGTTCATAGAATATCCAGAATCGAAATATGCAGCGATTTTTCCCTTTTCTTCAGTTGACAAGATTTTCCACGTGGCATGATTCTAACCAATGAAATTGTGAATTGATTTTATTTTATTTGTATTTTTTAGGATATTAGAAGGTTTATCTCATCAAATTGTAGGCACTTAAATTCACTTTACCTAAAAAAATTGGAGTATAAAACAAGTATGGCACCAGTATTTTGACAGTTAAACAGTGAACCACAACGTTATGGTTTAATTTTTATAAAGTATGTGAAACAAAATTAAACTTTTATAAAAAATTTCTATTCTTGCTTACTGTATTCGAAAATGTTGTGAAATAATTATCGCTATTTTATAAATATGTTCAGCACTGTATATGTGTTAAGATAATCTTTGTAATGGGAACATTTCATCTATATCGCCGTGAACTTTTCTCTTCCCTCTGCTAATTTTACAAACTAGTTTAGCAGACCAACAGAGGAAGGTATACATTTATTTTTAAAATTTCTTATGTTGGAGTTGGAGTCAATATCTTGGATAATGTGGTGGCCCGTCTCCGCAAATGTCTGTTCAATCCAGTTCAGGGCAGGCGATGAACGTTCTGGAATTGTTGCTGGGCACACAGCTATCTGGCCAAAAAATGACGGTTTGTACTTTCATTTGTTATGAGAATTAGCAACGTGCGCACATTTGCAGCCACAAATAGGTTCATGTCTAAAAATGTAAAAGTTGTTACTAACGTTTACCTTACCAATATGTATCAAATTGCATTTAAAACTTTTTTTCACCATCAACCTGTCCCGTTAAATTATACACGCCAAATTTTCGCTTATAAAAAAACTTCGAATTGTAAGCTTAGAGCAGTTGGAAGACATTTTGCATATCAAAGTTGAAAATTTTAACCAGTGTGCCTTGGGTTGAATTCATTATTTCGGAGTCGAGATGTTTATTTAGAATATGTAACTTGTACTGTTTGGTTTGCTGTAGGGATGCAGCCGATACCAACATTCGTATTACCTTGCGTTTATCGCACAGATCTTTTTTATGACGATGAAACCCCAAGGTTAATTTTTTGTTTAACGTATCTCTCTGTTGTTGAATATCGTGCTGATATTGAGGGAAGGATCCTAATAAAATATTTTCCCGTAGTTGTGCTAAATTAAATCTATGTCATTATTTGAAATAAATTTTTTCCTAAACTTTCCTTTTGGTGGTATTTTAGTCACAATCGGGTGTTGTTATGTTTAAAAAAAGTATTATATACCAAATTTGTTTATGTTTAGGGTGTTGAAAAAAAAATCCTGGCAAACTTGAATTCATTTGTATGACACAGCTGGAGCTGCTTTTAAGAGCTTCAGTTCTGGTTTTTTATGTTTTCGATTTTATTTACTAGCAACGAATAGAAATGGTTCATTTTATCGTCCTTCAATCCCCAAAATTCTTTATTAATTTGCGTACGATCGTCTTGAGACATAGCAAACATACACCTGAAAACACAGTTAATTGGTTACCGACAGCCAGATAATTTTATGCCTCGAGCTTTAGATGATTTTCCCGATGAATTTATGTAGAAATATTTTTGTTACTTTTGCGGAATGCTTCAACAACAATTTCATCAATAATTTCACCGCAATAATAAAAATCATAGAAGTATTGGGAATATTTCATTAAACGTATTGAAAACAAAAAAAAAAACGTACGCATAGCCAAAAAAATTCGGTATTTAAATCTATTTTTACCGATTCCATAGATTCCTCAAAACAAACATAATTTAATTTACTGTAAACAAATTATTGAAAAAGGATTAAAACATAAAAAATTGTAACACATTTATATTTATTTGCAATATCCATTTTCAAATTAAAAAATAAATTTTGAATTGCATTGAACGAATTACTAGACCAACATTACTCATACTCATCTCTTTGCCGATTACGTCAAACAAAACTTCCCGTTATATTTACGAAAGGGATCAACATAGAATGATCGAGCCTTGGGAGTAGGATACGATTCAACCAAAATAGTGCGAGTGATATACAACCGGAGAAAAAATGAGCGGATATAGACAAAATCGCACGGATAAAATCACATCTAATAAAATTAAACCAAAATTTTCGGAATTAGACAAATCTTTAGAAACATATCGCAGAAACCAATGAAGTTAGCTGCATTTTGCTGAAAAATTTGAATTCTGTATGGTGGTTTGACCCTAGCTAGCATATGTGTAACTCAAATTCGCCATAAATTGGACATAGACAAGAATAATTCTAACGGGACGATCACTTCACCAATTTATTTAGAACTGATAAATATTCCTATTCTTTTTGGGAAACGTAATAGGGTTCCCAGAAGAAATTTTTCCAGAAGGTTTTTAGCAGTTTTATTGGGATCTTTTAACCATGTAAATATGAAGCTCCACTACTTTTTACCTTTTATTCCAGTCCGATCAAGACTTACATTTTTGTTCATAAGATCTACTCTACTCGGTCACCAAATACAAATTGGATCAATCGGATGTTCAAATGATTTAATTTTTTGCCGGTTAAAGCCGGTTAATAAATTATCGAAAAGTAGAGAAAATAGAATACTCTAATATACAAAGGAAACTCATCTAATGTCTTGATCATCGAATGTGCTATGCATTTTCCGATGCCTTGCTCGTAAAACGAATTGAGTACAGTTTTCGTCTCTGGTAAATCTTGAAATTAATAACATATCCTGTTCGGCTTGCTCTCTATGAACTGCTTGCCTACTTTTCGAAATAAGAAATATTACTCTCATCACATCATAGATTTTGTTCTGGATGAAAGTGTTTAAAAAAATTACCACTAAGCCGATCAGTTACCGGTTCGAGCTTCCACATTTTGTCAGCTTAATTTATTTGCGTAATTTAAAGCGACTTTTTCGCATTAAATTATAAATCCTAGGTTCTGCTGACCAGTACGATGCCATATTAAACATTGGATATTCTGAAGCCACTTACGATACGCGCAAAATTCCAATATGTACTTTCAGCTTCACTATTGATCAAACAATTATAATTTTAAGGAAAACCAAAAATATTTAAATTAAAAAAATTGGCGAGAAACGTATTTCTGTTGTTAATTTTTCCTTTTTCAGATAAGATACCTTTAATTAAAAATTAACATTAAATTAAACCATGAGCTGCCATTTTTGACTGCAAATGATAAACTAAATTGCCAATAGTAGATATTACAGTCCATGCAGCTTATGAAATTCCCAAACTTAATTTGTTGTTAAACCTTCTTAAATTTGTCATGGAAAATCGCTTAAGTCAAATTTGATGATTTTCATAGAGAGGTAGAAAAAGTTGAATATTAAATTCAGTTTTTACTTAAGCCGACTAAAGCTACTTCGGATTGCGACCACAGCCTTTGCCCAAACGGCGTTACTACTTAAGTCCAATTTAGTGAAGTTATAGAGCAGAGCTAGAAATCGTTGAATATTGAAAATAATTTTTGTCTTAATTCGACTTATGCGATTTTTCCATGTGACTCCTTCCACTTGTAAATTAATTCAAACAAAATATGTCGACTGCAGCAGAAAATATCGTTTCGTATTTAGGTTTTGTCTCTTTCTATAAAAATAAAAATTCTATACCGAAAAAAAGCTTTACTCGTGTTATAATTGGCTGAAATAGTTGTCACGTTTTGGTGTAACGGTGAGCGCAGCGGAAAGAAGGCGGAGCCCTCTAGTACTCTGGAAAAGTCATAGAAAGTCTTAATTATAATCTATGTATAAAACGTTATATCATAAAACGTTGAAATAGAACAGATATGGACTTCGATAAAGGGAGTTATTTTTGTTTACTTATAATACCTAATTCATTTAAACCAAACCTCATAAATTTGTGATAACACAAAAATTTGGTCAAATAGAAATAACAGCTCATCATTTATCAAACCAAAATTATCAGCGTAGAAATTTTATGTTCAATTATTTTAATAAATGCAAAACATGTACACAATGTAATTATGTATTTATCCTTCAAAATCATTTTCTTGAACTGTTTCTTGAGAAATCGTTTCCGTAAACACAGTTTCCCCAAATATCGTTTATTGCTTGCTTTAAAATTGTTTCCCCAAAAGTCCTTTACCCAAAAAGCTGCAAAAAGTCCCAAAACAGTGGATTCACAGAACAGAATAAAAAAGATCGTAATAAAAGAATCCACCGTTTTTTGATTTTTTGGGAACTTTTATTTTACTTACTATGGGAGCTCCTCGATTTCTCAAAAATAAAAATTCCAAAAAAATCTCGAGAAACAAATTATGCAGAAGTAAAAAACAGAAGTAAAATTTAATTCAATCTTCCATTTTAATGAAGCACATTTTTGGAATTTTTTTGGGGGATTTTTATTTTCGGAAATATGATTTTATCCCTCAAAGGATGCTACATACTATCTTGTCATAATGAATTAACATAACCTTTTAAAAATTTGTTATATTTAAAAAAATTGGTTTTTTTGGGAATGAATTGTTTTGCGAATGAATTTTTGGAATTTGTTTGTTTGTCAAATCGAGAGTAACTCGTTCGTGGCGATTTCCCCAAAAAAAAATAATCCTAAAAAATCGCAAACTTGAAGGGTTTTAATTGTTACTCCTAAGAAAACTATCAAAAAACAAGAAATCTAAATAAAAAAGTATTTTTTGGGTTGGAATCGTTATCCGAAATAAAAAAATTCCAAACAGTCAAGTTTTTTATATAAACAATTTTTTTGAAATATTATTTTAATTCTGCCGCCCCCAAACCCACGATTTTTTTCAAGTTCTAACATTAATGGAAATGGGAGCACTTTTGAAAGATTTGTGGTTTTAATAATTAATAACATCATTCTCAATATTTACGACTTGGTGAGCCATTAAAATAAGGAGGCCTCATGATACATATATCGACAAAAAGTAGCAATATCGCTTCCTCGTATTTTCATATTTCTACTTATTGTCCGTAATTATAAGTAGATTGCATCCTTATTTTACTGGCTCACCAAGTCGTAAATATTGCGAAAGCTGATAAAAATAGTATATTTGTCTATAAATATACACACAATGAGAGTTTTCCTTGAGTTTTTGGTTTGGTGAATTTAATTCGCTAAATCAGTATGATCTTACTTGATAGTTAGACGTATAAAGTAAAAGTAAGAATTGTATTTTTGAGGTTTCGTCATAACTACCAACTTTTATCAGTACGAAAACAAATAATTAAAGGAAGGTTCTCATTTCTAAAAAAGGGTGTATACAGTGTATAATCCTTGGGGAAAGTAGGGAGTGAGTGATATTTCTACTTTTTGTCGGTAGAAGTTTTATGAGTATGTGGGCTATTTATTTTACTGTCTCACCAAGTCGTAAATATTGCTATTAACAATAGTATATTTAGCAATCCTGAGCAGTGCTGTCGAAGGGAGTACGATCGGAGTATTTGTACTACTTTCGCCTATTGCTTACTCCTGTACTTCACTATTTCATTCTGTACTCCCCTTTTCTAATAACTGCTATACTATAAATCTTTGCACAATATTTTAAATTATCGGGTTTTGCTGGTAATAATTATAATAGACTAGGACCTCTACATATATAAAAATAATACTAAAAGGTAATTTCTGCAGTCGTTTACCCTTTCCAGACCAGAAAGTTGTATGGAAGTCTGGATTTATGCAGTGTGATATAGGAAATTTCATTCGTATAATACACCTTGACATCAATATTCTCAAATCATTTGTTTACGTTTGAATAAAATCCAGACTCTCATTCTTCTTTTTGGTCTGACAAGATTAAATGCTGGCAGCAGAAATTATCTGTCAGTTTTATGAGCCTACCTGTCCTGGTTTTTAGATAATATTTATTCAAATCCCTAAATTTATTAGCAGTAGTGCAAAAAATTCTGGAGGGACCAGAAAAATAATAATTCGAACTCCAGCCCAAATGACTGGGCCAAAAAATTTTTTAGGACTTGATTTAATATGTTTAAGGTTAGAAACTCTTGATGTAGAATCGGCTTAACACCTCCAAAATAAAATTTCACTAAAATACATACATCCATTAATGAGTGTATTCCATTCGGTGCAGGAAACGAAGAAAATTGTCTGGATTGGCTGTGCATGGCAAACCAAAATTAGCAAATCTAATGAGTATTGAGTATGAATAATATTCCAAAATATTTCTGTCCTGATGAAAAAAACTTTTTTCAGGCCATGAAATAATACGTTTTGTAATAGGATTATAGAATTCACAAAATAATGCAGATAATAAATTTCACTAAATCCATCAACACATGTTTTCACTAAATCCATCAACATGATGCTTGTTCCATCCATTTGATGCTGGAGACTGAGAAGAGACAAATAAATTTGGCATATATCATTTTTGATTAATAATTTCAAAAAATATTCTGAATTTGAGCCATTGCTTAATTAAGAAATCCGACCCCAGATGAAATGGCCGAAAAAACTTTCCAGAGCCGGATTTAATAAATTTAATAATTTCATTTCAAATTATTATTCATTAATAATTTCAAAAAATATTCTGAATTTGAGCCATTGCTTAATTAAGAAATCCGACCCCAGATGAAATGGCCGAAAAAACTTTCCAGAGCCGGATTTAATAAATTTTATATTAGGAACTGCTTAAAAATAAACTTAACATCTCAAATTTCAGATATAAATTCTATTAAAATCCATTCACAAACGTTCCATCCAGTTCCATTTGAAGCTGGAGACGTAATACACTGACTGGATTGGTTGTCTAAGTAAAAATACGAAAAATTGTTTAAACAATGTTTCTAATAAATGGCTTCAACCAAAATATCATTAGAGGTGTTCCACAATATTTCTTGAATTTGTCGCTTATTTTATTTATCATATCCGAGCCCAAATGAGGTACACCCAAGAATTTTTCAGAGCGTGAATAATTCGGTTTTAAATTAGGAACAACGGGAAGAACTAGGAATCGGCTTAATAACTCATACATACAATTTCACCAAAAACCATTGACAAACGTGCTCCTTTTGGTGCTTTGGGAATCTGGAAATGTTGTAAAGGCCTGGAGTGTTTATCAAAGTAAAATCAATTTTTTTCTTTGTCAAATCTAATATCCCCAATTTTTTTTTCCTATAAACAAAGTGTGTTTGTCTAATAACCATTATAGTGTCTTGCAATATTTGTTGAATTCTGGCCATGTTTTATTTAAGACTATTTGAAACTGACCCATCCCTGTCACAAATGAAATTGCTGTGATTATGCAAAAATTTCATTGACATTTTTTATCTGACTTAACCAATATCAAGTTACCGGGTTTAAAGCTTTTCTAGAAGAGATCTCACCACGTGCGCGTTTTTTTTTAACCAGTCGTCCTCACCAAACCCATTTTATATAGCAATTTTTTCGAATATATTTCGAGACTTAATAACTATCCTGGGGCGCTATTTTCGAATTCCACATCCATTTTCCACGTGTGGACATCTGTCAAAATCTATGTAATTATATTGATGTTTTCGTATATGGGGAATTTTTTTCACCTGCTTTTATCCATTCGGAAATATTCCCATAGTACCGAAAAAATTCCATAGCGATTTGAATCTAAATTTCCGAAAGTTTTTATAAATTTTGACAGATGTCCGCATGTGGAAAATGGTTGTGGAATTCGAGTATGGGCCTCTGTTTTTTTTTAAAAGACAATTTAGTCGCCCTAGGTACCTACTGTGGTATCGTCTGGCTATGATAATGCTTTAAATTGCACCATAATATGTTCCAATTCTCAAAAATAAAATGACGAACATGTTCGCATAATTGCCATGTCTGAATTCGCATTTCTGCTAAAATTTCGCTTTTGAAATGAAAAGGCTTTGAAGCTTAATTTGCTTTAAGATAAGTTTTCCGTTTACCACATAAAAGTTAGGTAAAAATAGCTAAAAATTAAGAAGTTCGCTTACGGTTTCGCTGATCGGTACTCTTCTATATACATATATGAGAAAAACTAAAAAATCTCAAAACGATAATCTAAAAATATCTGTGATTTCGTGGAGAGTTGTGACCATGTTAAAAATCTATTTAGCTCGATCAACATACTGAACTTTATTAGTAAAATAGACAAATTGCCCTATAAGCCAATAAATAAATCAGTTTTCTTTTAATATTCAAATTTAGCTCAAAAACTAATATCAATTTTAGTTTTATTTGCTGGATCATGATCTGGACAATGACACATGCTAAAACGAAAATGAAAATTTCACCGCTGAATTTCATTTTGTGGTAAGCAGTTTAGCTAGCGAAATGAGAGTTTTTGTATTTAAATACAGATGCCTCTATTTTATCTCTACAAATGTTTCACTTTATTTTTATTTTCCTGGGGCCCTATTCTCGAATTTCACATCCATTTTCCACATGCGGACATCTGTGAAAATTCATCAAAACGTTCGGAACGTATATAAAACACATTGGTCATGGACATTTTCCTATATGGGGAATTTTGTCCACCTGGTTATACCCATTCGGAAATATTCCCTTAGTACCGCAAAAATTCAATTTTTATGAATTTGGACAGATGTCTACATGTGGAATTCGAGAATAGGGCCCCTGTAGCCTTATTCTATTAAAAATAGGATAATGTTTACACGTTTTCACGTTTACACATTATCTTGCTTTTTACAGAATAAGGGTGCTGGACGATAAATGTGAAGATAAATTTTTACAATTTCATTTAGTTTTTGCGTTTTGAGGATAAACAACTATCGAAGTGAATTTTATTGTATTGTCAGAGGCAACATGAAGTTATACGCAATAAAATATTAACAAAACACGCTATACTAAATTTATACATCAGATTTATCTTCCAATTTTGGAGACCAATAAAAATTTCATTTCACTTGAACAGCTTACTAGGCTTAAGGTGTAACTATTTTACTTCGTACTACTACCTTCTGACTAGAAATACTCCCCTAAAGATTTGATACGTACTCCATTTAAAGTTTTCGGAGCGACAGCACTGATCCTGAGTAATATAGTTAATAATAAGTTTTTAAGCAATCCTGAGTAATGTCAAATAGATATGGAGCATATGAAATTATGAAGAGCGAAATTATGAGAGTTTTACAACTTCAGTTTCGGTCCGAATGAGAATTAAGAAAAATTTATTTTCAGTCAATCTCATCAGGCTTTAGTGACTGATTTTCTAATTACACGTGTGATCACTTTCTATATATTGAGTCAATATGCTCACGAATGCATATTAAACTCTTAATAATTTTAATTTACTTTATTTAACGCATAAATGCGATTTCTATTTTAAATATTGTTTAGTCACTGTAGCCTGATGATATTGACTGAAAATTCATAAAATTTCTATTCATTTTTCAAAATCATTAAAAAACAACCTAAAATCTCGAAACATTCTCAAAAATCCAACGAATTCATAAATTCGTTAAAAATATACGATTTATTGATCGATCAAAGTGCACAGCTCAATTCAATCATTCGAATTGCTAAACTCAAAATCTTACATTAAAAACGTTAAATTATGTCTGATTTACACTTGGTAGATCAAGTACATTACAACACTTACTTACGCAAAAATTTTACTCCAATTCAATTATGTGTCTAACTTAGTTAAAAACGACGATTCACAGCATTATTTTCAACCATTTTTTTTTTTGTCTTCTAAGAAATCCAATTAATTCAAACTTAAAAAGCATTTCTAAATAACTTCTAACTGTACAAAAAAAAAAAACAAAAAAAAAAAAAATTAAAAGCAGAAGCAAAATATAAAATACTAAATTAAAAATTTGCTACCCCCCTCGATTATTTTTTCTCGGAAAAATACAGTAGCAAAAAAAAAAAAAAATTAAATGTTCAACATTGTAACTAAAGAAAATATAATTACATATTATTTTGCTTGAAACTAAAAATTGGAAATTTTTTTATTTTATCGCAAATAAATTGAGTTTTAAAAAAAAATAAAAATCTTAAATTTTTGTTATCGTTACTGTAATAACTATTGTAAGGAAATAGACAAGAGTATATATATACGAGAAGTTAACGGCTGCAGCATGAAAATGAAATTTTCTTTTCTCGTTCATTTTTTTTTTTTTTTTGTTAGATACATGTGAAAATTATTTTGTTATAAAATGGAATTTATAGCGCATTATCTATCACTTCAGGTAAAAATGAATATCGGTAAATAAAGTACATAATATATAATGCTTTAACGTCACCTAGCATAGAACATTTATTTCACTTTTAATAATAAATCGATTACTTGATTTTAGAAGTACATAGTTTTGACTTTTATTGTGCAATCGAACGAATTAACGAGACTTCTTGCAGGAAGTTAATTAAATTGTGACAAATAGTTTAGTGTTTTTGGTGTCTTTCTCTCCGCCGGCTCGTTTTCCTGTTTCATTTTATTTAATTCGTTTCATTAATCCTGTCTAAAAAAAAAAAAAAAATATAAAAATCACCATTCTATGTATCTTTCCGGGTTCGACATCAATCAGTCGATATGGGTGTCTATATATGTTTTTATGTGTACATCGTATATTATGTACATCGTCATGAAATAATAGAGAGGAACCTTTTTTCTTTTCTGTTTCGTTTATTTTCAGTTCTGCGACAATAATAAAACAACAACAAAAATCCTATTTCGGTAAAAATGACGACAAAGTAGAAAAAAGACTTAATACCCAAAAAATTGTTTGACATTAATCTTCACAATAAAAACGTTTTCCGACTTTTTTTTTTTTTTTTTCTATAATTTTCTTCCTCTATTGTTTTTGTTGCTGTTCTGCTGGTGCTAGGCTGCTGCTGCTGCTACTAAATAGAATGAACAGAAAACAAATTAGATGTGCGCGAAAAAAATTGAACTGGAACAAAAAAAAAAAAAAGGACAGAAATTAAATGAGAAGATGATTTAAAATAAATTAAAGTAATAATTATTATCTTATTTATGAAGAAGACACAACAATGCTCTTTTGTGTGGTGGTACTCTTGGTTTTGTATTAATTTTTCTTCAATTAAGTTACTTTCAAGTTATATGGTTTGTTATTTTTTTATAAATGAGTTTTATAAATTTATTAAAGTGGTTCGTCGTTCTTTAATAGGAACGCAAGCAATTATGTTTTAGCACAAATAAATTAAGCTCTGTTCTTTAATTAGAGTAGTGTCGAGCTTTTCACTGATTTATTTATTATATGTACATACATATACATATATATACTCGTACTTATGTTATTTATGTTCAACCCGCACCACTGGGCAATACCTTCATTATTTCAACTCCAATCCTGTTACATTCAAGTACATATGATTTTTGTTTTTGTAAAATAAATAAAAACTTACATCTTATTTAACAATATAGCAACAAAAAAAAAAAAATAAGTGGAGCAACAGAACAAAAAGTTGTAAATTTATTTGTTAGGGAAAATCTTCTTGTACATTACAATCAAATACAGAAAATAAACGAAAAATTACCAGTAGATTCAATTTTTGTTGTTGTTTTACTTGTTTATATGTGGAGGGAGGAGGGTGTATTCGTATGTGGATACGATGGTGTTTTTTGTGTTTTTCTGTTAAAACGTTTATTTCACTTGTAGTTTTCTATTTCACATATTAGGTGTAAATCAAGTACCAAGTAAAGTTAAAGATACACCTTTTTATTTATTTATGTGTTGTACATAATATTGCTATACAGTCTCTACAACCATTTTCTCTTCCAATCTATGTATTAAATATAAGTATACTTTGTAAATACATAGTGTATCTGCTATACATTCACATATGGTTATAAAAATGGGGTTATTATTTAACCCTAATGGAACACTAATTATCACATTCTAGATTTTATGACTTTTTTTTGTTTGTTGTGTTATGGTTGTACATTTACTTTTCCTTCTTGCTCCTCATACAGGAGGTTGGTTTGGTTCGGCTCTTTTCCACTTACGTAGGTTGTTTATTATAAAAATATGATATGGTTTGGTATTTTTTTTTTTTTTTATGGTATATTCGTAATAATTTTATTATTTTAATATTTATGAATTTAAAACAAGCTGTACTAGATTGTTTGGTACTTTGTTTTAATTTTATGTTCTGCTTCATGTTTTATGAGACTTAGTTTGTGCAATTTATATTTTTAAATGAATATTAAATTTACACACCATATTTTTAAAACAAAATTGTAGATAATTTTTTATAAATTAATAATTGTAATTATATACCAAAAACATAAATTAATATTTGTAATATGCGGTTTCGTTCGCATTTTGGTTGCAGTATGTTTTCAAAAACAAGGACTAAGGATTCTCTTATATTTAAATTAAAGTACATATTATTAAATACCATTCATATTTATTTATTTATTTCTAAAATTACAAAATCAATAAGATACCGGAGAGAAGTAAAAAAAATTGGGAAAAATCAAAATAGAAATTTTATATTCTCATGTAATATTAAATATTTAATGAAAATTCAATATTCAATTTTTAACTTTGGGTTATGTTTTTTCTGTATAATTTTTTCTTCTGAGAATCCTATAAATATTTAATTTTAATGAAATAATAAAATTAATAACAGAAATATAATGCCATAAATGGATTTACGATATACCTATGTATCTGTTTGCATGTTAGCTGTACTTGTTCCAACAAGAGATTTAAAATATATCCAAAATAGAGTTGTATTGTTAAACTCATTCAGTGGCCAAATTTATAAGTATTTAATGAATAAGGAACAACTATTGATACGAGTATATTAACAAAACTTTATGAATTGGTTTAATATTTCGTATTTAAAGTTTTGACTATATAAAACAACGTGCTTACTCACAACCAGTCGCCGCGTCTTACAGTATAAGGCCATTTGTCTTGCTCAATATAAAGGGTTTTTAATTCTCGGCCTCATCACAGATTTTCTTAAGCTAAGGCTACATTTTAACTAATTTGAGTATCTGTAATAAACAAATGATCTCGCAGATCCAAAGAATTAGTGATTTGTTACGCAAAGCGACACTGAGACTTTGAATCTAAATCAAGCCCACTATGAGCGAGACAATATCATATTCTCTCGAGAATAGTCATGTCGACAATGATGTTCATTTAGTATCGTAAATTAAAATCTTGATTTCTCGATTCAAGTAAGTACACTGTAAATCGAAGATAAAGGTGATGAAATGCTGGAAAATGGAACCGTATTTTAGAGCCCAAATGGTATCCACTTTCATTTAGCTTGTGTCTCTTAAGATTAACGATTACTAATAATTATGAATCACTTTCTTGAGATACACGAGAATAAGCGACGAAAACACAACACTATACCAAATTAAAAGAAGGTGATTTGATGGGTGGAAAATTGGAAGAATTATAAAGGAATTGTAAGTTTAGTATTTCAGTATTAAACAGTACATATTACATTTATCTGTATGAGTTTAGAATTAAATATCCATGAGTTAGAAACCAAACCATTCTGAATTCGTGAAATTCGAAGAAAATACGAGAATTTATTGGTTGTCCTATGATCTAAACTTACGAGTTATACTTAAGTTAAACTGAACCGACGTCCGACGCTTCGTTGGACACAGTGTAGTCACAGAGTCAATACACATTACATAGATGGCAGGACACATTTGGTAAACCAATGTCTACAACATTAACAGTAGACCGCAAATTCCATTCTAATAGGCTAACAACTTTTTCGTGGCTGAGTGAAAAGAAAGCACGAGGTTACTGTAAATTTTGTGAGCAAACATTGCCAAACAACCTTCCCTTATTAAAAAGACATAATGATTCGAAACCCCATAAAAAAATTATCCACACTTTAAACCACAACCTCGGATTGATGAGCCCGATATCGATGAAGAATATTTCACAGCTAAGCGAAAGGTAGCTGAATTTGAGATGTTAATGTTTTTAATTAAAAAGATTTACCCTAATTAACCCACTCGTATATCTTTTAAAATCCTTTGATCAAGAAACAAAAATCAGAAAAAAAAATTAAATTTAGTAGAACTACGGGAGCAGAAAATTCAACTAATTTATTTGCTGAAGAAGGTATTAATAATACACTTCAAATATTAAGGAATCAAACGACAGACGTTGGTTCGAAAAAATGCTTAGCATAAATTGCGCGATATTTTGATGTAAACAAATGTAACTACTGTTTTCTGGCAATGCTATAAATAGAAAACTCGGACGCACAATTAATGTTTGCTTGTATCACCAGTTGTTTTGGACTACATCAACTTCGATTCGATAATTTAATTGGATGATGGGTAAGACTTTTGGTGTTCGTCATATACGTTCGTCTAATGCCACCAAGGAACTTCCCAATATCTGCGAAAAATTATAGCTAGGAACGTGTATCATTATTTCTCCGATATTCCTAAAAGGCAAAATGATTTTAAAGCTTTTTAGACGTGTCTTGATGTGGCTGTTCATAAAATATTAAAAACGTTACCAATCAGGTGGCTGGCATTAGAGAGCGTAATATTCATTTGATGTTCAAAAGCTGAATGTCGAAAAGCCGAATGTCGAAAGGTCGAACGCCATAAGGCCGATTGAGTTGAAAAGCCGAATATCGAAAGGCCGAATGTGTCGAAACGCCGAATGGGTCGAAAGGCCGAATAAATGGAAAAGCCGAATGTTTAAAGGCCGAATGTCGAAAGATCGAATGGCCGAACGTGTGAAAATCGGTCGAAGCCCCGTTTTTTCATGAAATTTTCCTTAAAATGATTTAATTAAATTGAAAACACGTGCTAATAAATCCTCTTTATGTAACATGTTAGTTTTTTTTTTTTATATTATTTTTGAGCATATTTTGCCGCCTCTTTTAGTAATTGACTAGATAAGAAAAAATATATTTTTATGTTAAATATTTCGGGTATACGTATTTTCCATTTTTATTACTTTAGTTTTGTCATTTTGCATTTTTTAAGGGTGGACGATTTAAAAATATGTTTTGCATGATAACTAATATGAAAATTTCGTTAAAACTGTTTTTAAATTATGTGATTAAATTCTTAAATATTTTTTAACAAAGAATTACGGAACAATCATTTCTTATAATTCGAGCACTATAGTTTGTAAAACATTTTTTTATACACATGAACAGCATGTTTTATACGGCATATTTTAATTCAGCATGTACCATATGCGGCATATTTCAGAATGTTACAAAATGGTACATTTAAGACATGGCTATTTCTTAACCGAGTATTATTAAATTCAGTTTATACGACGGAAATGGTAATCGGATTCTTAAATTATTTTTTTTGATGAAGTTCTGGCCAATTATGATAGAACTGGGCTATTTCTTAACTGATTATACTGAAACGTATTTAACACTACATATTTAAATTAATTAATCGGTTTTATTCCTATGAGATTTATCTTAAACGTTACATATTTTAGTTTTTAATCTTGTAAATTAGCATAAGTTACTTATTTTTTTTTTTTTATAATGCCGCAGTTTGGCAAATTAGTTTGTAAAATCACCTTTCTGGTGATCCATTTTTCAAGTTGGCGAAATAAGAGCGATCAGTTAAAGAACGATAATGATGTCTGTGATTAGTAATTCTTGAAAAATAATTTGGTTTGCAAATTACAACACAATAAGTGCTCAATATTAAAACGAATCTGTACATTTTTTCAGATAAAAATATTGTTTTCGATAAATATTCGAGCAGCCAATTTAATTTTATTTTTAAAGAATTTTAATAGATGCATTTATTAAATAATCGTTTTTTTTATTTTTATTTCAGGTAAGTCTGCTACACTACATCCACCTATTATTAACCAAAAAAACGCCACTTGTGAGTACTCAAACATATTGTATTTTTTCTGAGCTTACCAAAATTAAAAAGCTTAAAGTTATAAAAAAAATTGATTAAATTTTAAAGTCTAACTGGTAATATTTAAAATTATTTGCCTCGCCTAACTTTATTCCAATTCATAATAATTGTGAGTAGTTTAATTAGATTTCCTAATGTTACGCCAATCCAATTGATAACCAGACTCAAATGAGCTGGAATATTACTTTTTAATATTTACAGTAAAATTTTCTTCCGATTCCTTTATATTTGAAAAGCGTTTAATTTAAAACAATAATGCTCATATTAACGAACATTTCTTTAGTCTACAATTGGTAAACTCGAATCAAGTTTTCCTAAAGATAGCTTTTTTGACGAAAAAAATGTACATTAAATTATCTCAGTGATTCTTCTATTAGTTTCGCATTTCTTTCCTTACATCCAAAATCTATTTAACTTTTTTCCTTTTTTGAATTAATAATAATTAATGATGAATTAATACTAAGAATTAAAATATGTGCATATAAAAAAAATCCTGACCACAAATAAAATGTTGCAAAAATTATTTAAAATATAGCAACATAAGAGATTGTAGCTTCCATATCCAACATTTTCAGCTCGGCACTGTCAACAACCTAAATATTAATTGAAATACTCTTACAACTCAAAGTGCTCCCTAAATGTGGCAGTGATGACCACCATATCGTCAAGATAGACAAAAACTCTATCATGTAGTTCATGCGGTATTACTTGGTGCATCAGCAGACACATTGATTGGGCTGAATTACACAGCTCAAATGGCATCATTCTGAATTGATAGAGTGGCTGCCCCGTTAGCCGAATTTGCCAAAAGCCGTCCTTTAGGTCAAGTCATGTTGTGAACTTCGTGTCAAAGAGTCTTCCAAGAAGTCCGTCAATTATTGGATATGCGTCTTTTTCTGTTATCAAGTTAAGTTTTCGTGTGTCTAAATATAGTCTGGTGTTTCCGCTCGGTTTCCGTACAATCGTCATTGGCACTCCAAGCACTTTTGCTTATTTTGATTACACCAACGTAAAGATATTGCTGTGCGGCAGGCGATATAGGATAATATTGTTATTTAATTGGTAGTACGTCCTTTCTTTCCGAGTCCATCTTTAGAAAATGAAGGAAATAGGCTTATAAGTCTATCACGTTGTTTTTGTTCCGATTCAGTCAACACATGGGAATTATTTTGTTGTTTTCGACTATTTTTATTTAACTGACATGGACAGTTGGCACAATGTTAAAATGCTCCCAAAAATCAATCCCAATGTTCCGTCAGCGGTTCTTATAAAGGAGTTAAGTTTACAATATTTTATTTTGTATTCAGCTAAAACGGTTACAGAAGCACCGCTGTCCAGTCCACCCAAGGCATATATTGGTTTTGAACTAATAGTAATTTGGCGTAAGGATGTGGATCACCTTTGACAAAATTATTGGAAATGGATGAAATGCAATTTTTGGTCAATCATTTTTTATTTTTAAAATATGAAATAGAACGATATGATCTGTTAGAATTATGTAAATGGAAATATGATTTTTAATATTATTTTGTGAAATGGCTAATTGTGATTTGACTGATTTTTATGGTTGGATAATACTCTGATGTTTGGTGGGTTTTGAGAAGTAAAATGGTGAACTTTTGAGTTTTCCCCCGAGTGCGGTCCCATCGACATCATCACACTCGGTCGGGTGTTTTGCTTAGTGTTTTTCGGGCAGTTTTAACAATGCATCTTCCGAACATTTGCCGCTTCACAACCAAACCAAAAGATGTCATTTAACTATTTTAGGCAATCCTAGTACGGGTGACCTATGTCTCTACAGTTCCAATATATTAAATTCACGGTTTGGTCGCTGGTAAAATTTCGTCGATCTGGAGGTTTCTGAATTATGGCCTCAACAGAGAATCTCGGTTGATTTTGCAACTCCCTCCTGTATTCCAATGGTTCATTTTGTTGTCTATTCTGAGTTATGGCACAGCCGCTATTTTCCATTTGCATTTCGTTTACCAACGGTCTGCGTCTTAAATTGTTATCACTAAACCGTCTGGGATCGTAGCCTGTCTGGGATAACGTGCGCATTTCTTTGACCGCTGTGACTGAATTTTTGGCATGGGAGTATCACGTTCCGTAATGGTGGATTTATATTTTGGCGAAGTCGTAGTCCAGTACCAGTCTTCGGTCTTTTTCGATAAAAAAAGGTGTAACACCTTAGTAAGATCAGGCTCTGGGAATACATCATCTGCCACCTCTGACAAGTTCCATCTCTGACGTAATTTGTAAAAGTTATCCTGTCGAAATTGTTAAACTGGTTGCTGGAAGTGGTCGGAATTTCTACTTTTTTCTCGATAATTTGCAGGGTTTGGTAAACCTGTATTACTGCCAGCTCCTCAGAGATATTGTGTTGGCCCCACATGTTGAAATGTTCAAGCAAAAGGATCTTGGCTTTGTCGTGCTTCGATTTTCGAAGAAAAATCACCGACCGTATTTTTCACTTGCCTGGTGTTTGTGGACGGAAAGTACGATAATGGTGCTCCTGCCTATTTTGGACCTATTACTGAACTAGAAATGGCTGTATTGGTACTTACGTACTTACCTATAAATTATTGGTGAAATTACCTATTTTTCCGCTGGTTTACTAAAAGGTGATAGTACGAGTAAATGGCAAATATGGCACAAGATTATGATGGGGGAATATTTAGACATAGACACAAAACCAAATATATTTATTACAAAACTCACCATACATTCGGCAAGAGTACTCTCTTCTATCTATATGAAAGCTGAAAAAAAATAACTTTAAATTAAATATATACTCCTTGCATATCTTGCACTATTTAGAAATAAAACTAACTTCCCGGCACTTAAAATTTACTTCTACGTAACTAGTATATGTGTATTGTACATGTATGTAGGTACTTCTTTCTAAATTTTTTTCCTTTTTCTTTAAAATATACAATTTAAGATATCCACTAATTTGAAATTTCAATACCACTATGTATAACTTAAACTGCAACTTTTTTCACTTTTTTTTGTGTTTTTCACAATAACATATATTCGCTCGTCGAAATAGCTTATGTGGAATTTCCGGGTTATTGTTAACTGTAGCAAGTATTAGCTATGGTATTGATTATCCGTCGTCAGTTCAATCGATGAGGCCCCGCTAACACTAAAACGGAAACCTATTTAATATACTATATACAAACAGAAAAAAAACTTACTCGCTAATGCAGCGGCCCTATGCTTCGTAGAGATAGAATCTCCTCTCTCCCGAAAATCAAACGTATTCCTCATGAGAAAATAAAAAAAATCTGTTAAAAGCAATACTAAAGCTTACCTTAAGCGAATAAATTCAACAAATCGGTATAGAATAACTAATAACCACAAAACAGTTGATGTTTAAATTTAGGATAAGTTTATCGGCACAAGGAAAAAAAAATCTTCACACAATTATTAACCATAATTTTGTACTTTAAAAAATTTAAAACCAAAAAATAAATTTTAATGGTAAGTGCCTGAACAAGGTTCACTTGCGGTAGTCTCAATAATAATTCTATAAAATTCTATCGCACATTCGAGAACGATTATAAGTATATTATGTAAAGATTTACCTTATATACTTTATTAACTACATAATAGCGCATTTTCTTATTGATTGATTGATTGATATGAATGCACATCCAAGCTTATGAAGCAAGAAATCCCGTGTTAGTGATGTGGTCATTAAACTGTCACACAAACTTTATAACACAGGTGAATGCTTTTCTTACTGATGATACCTAAGCACCATTAGAACAAGGAGAGCACAACCACCCGCGATATCACATAAATGTGACAGCATCATATCCACCCCTGGCCGGGTCCCACCGTGCACCGTTTCACACATAACAAAACCGAAGGATAGGATAAGATAGTTAGAAGTGACAGAATCGGTCCGGTTACAGACACCTAGGTATAGCCGATAGTTAGTAAATTGTTAGTAATTATATAGTAAAAATAGTTAGCACAGGACAACACAATTTCTAAACTACAGCTTATTTACTACTTGTTGATCCTAGAGAGTTGATTCAAGCTAAAATTTAATTCTGAAACTCAGGATTAATTTAATCCCTATAATAATGATTAATTCTGGAACTATATTATATTCTGAAAATTGGATTATTTATTAATATATTCAGGAAGAGACCCCTGCAAATATTCTTCAAACTAAATTAATTAATATACATTAATGAACAAGACACAAAATATTACACATTAAAACTAATAAATTAGTTAAGTTAAAATTCAATTAACTTCTCTGAAACAAATTATAAATTAATCCCTATATACTTACAACTAGATTTAAAAATAAAAAATAAAACATAAAAATAAAAATAAAAAATAAATATTTAACAATAAAATTAAACTAATTAGCAATTTAATATAAATCTGGAAAAATGAAAATTAATATTTTCGACAGCCATGACGTCAGACTAAAAAAGTCAAATCACTATTGTAAAGAGGGGAATAAAAATGTTTACCAGGAACTAAATATATCGAACTGCAGCTGGTATACAACCCTAACTAAACTCAACAAAATTTCAACGCACAATTTTGAATTTTAGTAAATTGACTTCCTTTCTCAAACATCGCTAGGCTTCGTGCCCCTTCATAGATTAGTTTTACTATGAAAATCAAATGTTTAAAGGAACACGAAGAATGACGATGCTTTAAGAAAAAAATATATTTATAAAAATGCAAAATTACTCATTAAATGATTATTAATTTCAATCAAAATTGTTCACAGATTACATTCCGATATATTTAATATCAAACTATTTATATTTGTAAACAAAAACGTTCACACAAACTGAAAACAAATGCTGGGTTTCCCATTTAAATCCGTAGATCGAACAGATTTGAAAATCTGAAATAAGAAACAGGTTTTAAATTTTTCAGATCAAAACAATTTTCAACTTTCAAAAATTTTCAATTGAATAAAATTATCGACCCTTGTCCAAATAATAATTAAAATTTTCTTCTATTTCCATTTTAATAACATTTACATAAACAAAATAAAAATAAGTGATGATAATGATAGTTCTCTATGCGGTAATGCACATATTTGAATTACGTGAAGGTAGTTAAACAAAAACTTATCTGAGAAATCGGAATATTTTTACAAATCAAAAAAAAAAAAAATAATCAATCTGAAAAAAATTAAAAAACACCAAAAAAATTGATCAGATCGATCTGAGCTGAAATAAGAAACAACTTTTTAGCACTCAGATCAATCAGACTGATTAGATCAGAAATAAGAAACACAGCATAAGCCGACACCAAAATATACATTTGAAAATCCCATACGATTCCACCAAGCCCCACAGGAAAACAAAAATCTTTATTCCCTTAACTAGCACCACTACATCCATCACATACAAGATATATGCAAATCCTTAAATAAATTTGAATTAAAATGTAATTTAAATAATTAAATTAAAAAACAAAATTAACTAAATTAAATTAAATAAATTCATTCAGCAAGAGAAAATACGTCTTTCCTTCACTCGTCGATCTATCGTTCCAGTTTGAATTAAATTAAATTTAACCAAAATTAACATTACAATATATATACATATGTATATAAGGTATATATCCCTGTTGACATAATTAAATAAAAATTAATATTTCCGAAATTTATCATTTATATACTCCCACATAATTTCAACTTTGTCTATGGTTACACTGCGCTGCAAAATCGAGCATGCACAAATAATTTGTATATAATATAGGAAATTTCCAATCAATATTCGAACACATTCAATCACACAAAACCCAAGGATCCAATTTGAATCAAATACATGCATGTAGTATAAAATTTTAAAAGATTTCTAATGGTACCAAATAAATAATACATTTATAATATAATAAATATATACTGCAACCTAAACTCTGTTTAATTAATTAATTTAATTTAAAAAAATTATTATTTCCAAGTTTATTACATATTTATAAAATTTAATGTAATTTTAATATTGTTTATGTTACGTTGCGTCAACAATTGAGCATTTACAAATGATTTTGTTAAATGCTGTATGAGTTATTTTCGAATAAGACTCGAACGTATTCGATAATACGTAGTATAAGAATACCATTCGAATCAAATGTACACACCTACGTATATTTCATTTTGTATAGTATCTACATTATATGCATACAAATAGCATCACAATGGCTTGAGAATACAGAGAATACAAGGAATGAAACTAAAATTATATATAAAAAAGGAATACCAATATATACATATGAGCGATCACCACTGCCAGTGTAGACACTATTATTTGTGCTACCATCCATTTACACCGCTTTTATTCAGTGGCAATAGTTATACATAATTTCAGAACCAACAAAAATTTCCATACAAGACAACACATACAAAGAAAATATATAAATTTATATTATCTTCCATGTGCGTAGCAGGGAACATAAGAAAGAGTACGCGTATGTATCTCTATAATACCTAAAGACAATTCACTTAGAATAAGAAAACCCAATTAATGCATACATATAGATCCACTCAAAATACAAATTATATAAACACAAAATTAAACCATTTTCCTGTTCTATATAACAATATTCAGGAATATATTTGTGTCGATTGTCAAAACTAACACTAATATACCACAAGCCTGATTGTCACCAATTTTATAAATGTATTTTGCGCTTATACACGAAAGTATTACTGATCGACAGATTATATAAATGAGAGAGAAAAACATACAAATTGTAGATAAAACAAAACAAACGAATTGTGGAGGAAAAATTGGGTATAAATAATGAAAAAAACTAATTGGGATTGGTTAGATGAGAGTATTTTATTCTATTTCCGCACCAACACTTTAAACTATAAGCTATTAAATGTAAAAGGATATCTGTGTGCTTCATCACTGAATCAGGCTTGTAGTATTACATCAGTGCTAGTTTCGCGATCGTACATAAAATAAAACACAAGAACACTTTCAAGTATGCGTAAAATAAAATAAGATATGAAAATTAACTATGTATGTACATATATCAAATTAAGTTAAAATCAATTTTAATACAATCCAATTATTAGATTTTAGTAATTAAATTCTATGTATTTACAATCACACAAAAGTTAAAATCATGCACTTAATCAAGAATTTTGATTTCTTTAGCTATAAATACAAAACATTGCCTGATAAATGCATCCCGGTGGATTGCATTTTCCAAAATTACACTTTAATTATTATTTCACTTTAAATAAATTGAATAAATTAGTATTAAAACGTATATCCATATGTATATAAAGTATATACATAATACTTTACACTATCACATAAATAAAAAATAAAAATAAAATAAAATTAAATTAAATTTTGAAGAGGAAAGACAAAATACGTCTATCCTCTTCGAATGTTCGCTCGATCTCCATATTAGCGCATTTACTTATGTATAAAAATTACCTACAATAATCCGTGTGTATAAAATATTTACATACCAATATTTCACCACAATAAATGACCAAATACACATATAGTACAAGATGTACATACGATTATATAATTCTTCTCCACCGAATACGATATCGTTTAAACCCTACCATAGAAAACACTCAAAAAGCATTTATTTCATTACAACTAAAATGAGTCACCACTCATCGTCATATTAAATACATAAATAAAATAAAAGTTCATTGACCTATATAATCGAGAGGAATAAAAAATCAAATTCAATTCATTATATCTGCTCTAAAGGCCGTCGGACACTACCAGTTTTTAAACGTTCGTATATCAGTTTGGTCAGCAATAGAGATTAGAACGACCGTAACAATACCAACAATAAAAGTTTAAAAATTAAATTTTTTTTTGCATCAAAGTGAAAAATTTGCTAAATTTTCAAGTTCGCATTGTGTTAACTTAACCATACCAAGGGTGTTACTTATACTTAACCGATAGAAATCTGTAATATTGTATACTGTACATTTTTAATTGCACCTTGTAGTTTCATACATAAACTAAAAATTTACCTTTATTCAAAAGCAACCAAATCGATATTAGAATTCATCCTTAGTTTTGAAATGTTAGCCATAAGCACTACCATCAATTGCCGTTATTTAAACGAATACTATCGGTGTTTTACGTTAAGTACCGATTTATTTTGAGATTAAGATTCGTGAAGCTTTAATTAAATTAATCTAACTTTGAAATAAAACTGTAAATCATTGAATATTTTCATCGTACCAATGCTTAATTATTTTGTAAACATCCAAATCCACCTAATAAGCGCATAAGCAAACAGTTTTCTGTAATTGTAAACCATTTAACCCTCGCAATCATGTTACCGGAAATCATTCATCATTCAGTCTAAAAAAAAAATGTTTTTTTTTTCATATTCATTTTGAGATAATTTCCTTGTACGATAACAAAATAATTTGATGTGGTACATTATACGCAGAATCCAGCGTTAAAATGTAGGATAAGAAAATAAAGGAAATATCCCGAATTGTTTAAGAAACAATATATTATTATTGTGCAGAAAACTAACATTTTCAGTTTTATTGTTATGCCATTTGTAGATATGTATACACATTATTTCTTATTACTTATTATTATAAATATACGTGCACATAAAGAGTTTGCATTAGCGCGGTAACAATATAAACAATAGAATTGTGCTGAAATGCATGCATATATAATTTTTGCCATTATTATTGTACATTTTTGTTGAAATGCGAATGAATAATGTTTGCAACAAAACAAAGTATATTAAACGATAAATACTCCTTACGTAGGCAATAAATTAGAATTTTTAACAATAGGCTTTGAAAGCAAATATGTTAAATAAAATGAACCTTACACATGCAGTAAATTCCAATTATTCCATTTATCAATCAATTTTTTATTTATTTTTTTTTTTTTTTTGCTATCCATTCAACGTGTACACATATTTATCTCTCCGACTGCTATCAGTTTCTTTTTTCATTATATTCGAAAAAGGAAAATCATTAATTTCCTTGTCAACCAAAAAAAAAAAATAAAAATAAAAAATTGTATAAAAGGTACAAGTATCAAACAATTTTTCAACGGCTGTCATCAACGACAATCATCATTGTTTTGGTATATAGCTTAAAAATATTATTGAACGTAAAATTAATTAAACTATATAATAGAAAATATAATACGTATTAATTAATTATTATTTTTTATGTTCTGTTTATAAGATAACGACGTAAATCTTAAATTACTTGGTCCAATCCATTTAAATAGATATAAAATAGGCAGAGCAGTAAGAAAAGAATACAAAAAAAAAAAATGTAATTTAAGATTTCCTTTTCTCCTATTGTTATTCCGTTTTATTCCCTCCTTTTTTTTAATTTATGTTTTCTTCTGTACCAAATCAATATCTCAAATACAATAGACTATATACAATAAAATAACGTAAATCCCTATTGAATAATACCGAATTAAAATAAAACCGATAAATAAATCACAAGGAATATACAAATTTTCTTGGACTCTTAAGATTTGTTATCATGCGCCGCTGCTGGAAAGCCTATTAGCATCGTTTAATCCATTTGTGCTTGTCTTAAACAAAATAAAATTATTTTATGTACGAAATACATTTTATTTTAGTTAGTTTTATATCGTTTGAATCCTTTTTTTTTTATGTTAGCAACATAGCACACAAAAATACAATTATAAAAAATAAAACTTTAAGACAATCTTAATTACATCCATTGTCATTCTTTATTGTTAAATATAATTTTTTCGTTTTTCTTCTGCAGAAGAAAATTTCATTTTTCAACGCAACAAAAAAAAAAACAAATACCGATTTTGTTGTTGTTTTCCTCTCATTAGTTTGAAGTACAATAACTCTCAACAAAGACGAAAAAATATATGAAATCGAGCTTTTCCCTAGTTCTCTGCGTACTACTACACTATAAAATAAAAAGTTTAACATTTTATTTTGTTTCATGTCATCATGATCATCATCGTCATCGTCATTTTATTTTTATTTTTTTATTGATAAGAACACAGAGTTACAGAATGTATGTATGGAATTTCTTGGATTTGTGTGTTTGTGTGTGTGTGTGTGCAAACCGAGTAAATAGCACGGAAAACAGATATATATATATATACACATATATATATATATATATATATATATATATATATATATATATATATATATATATATATATATATATATATATATATATATATATATATATATATATATATATATATATATATATATATATATATATATATATATATATATATATATATATATATATATATATATATATATATATATATATATATATATATATATATATATATATATATATATATATATATATATATATATATATATATATATATATATATATATATATATATATATATATATATATATATATATATATATATATATATATATATATATATATATATATATATATATATATATATATATATATATATATATATATATATATATATATATATATATATATATATATATATATATATATATATATATATATATATATATATATATATATATATATATATATATATATATATATATATATATATATATATATATATATATATATATATATATATATATATATATATATATATATATATATATATATATATATATATATATATATATATATATATTTAAGAGAAGTAGTGTATAACAAAGAAAAGCTACAATGGCCAAGAGCGTTTTGTTATACTTTTTATTTTGTTGTTGTAAAAAAGCTTCGTTGTTTTTGAACAAGACAAAAATGGTTAGATTTTAAATGTACTGCTGTTGGTTTATATGTGTGATGGATATATAGTATGAATGAAATAAATGGATGTTCTTATTGTAAACTCGTAGACGACTGTAAAACAATGTTTTGTTGACACTATTATGTACAATGCGAATTTCTTCCTTTACAAAATATATCCCAAATTTATTATTTTTACCTTATATAGCTGGAATATTCTCAACTTGAGGAAGTCTAATAGTTGTTCTTAGCATAACTGTTAGCCTCTAAAACTTTGTCTCAAAGTGATTAATTTGTATAGAAAATTTCAATGTTAAGCTTACCAGATTATAAGCTTAGGCTTTATTCCAATCTATCACGTAATTTTGTTAGGAGGTGGTATTGAAAATGCACAACTCGATTGTTCTTTTTTTACTATACTTTGTACACGTGAAACTACTAAACAATTCTTTGGTGCCTTACATTCCGTGAAGTGACGCGGCAATGATCTATCTATACTCTATTAAATAGAGTTATATCGATATATTTCAAATTTTGAGTACAAGTTTAATGTGTAAGTAAATTAACTTTAAGCCATCATTATATTAAAAATTATTTTCAATAAAAACTTTAGAATTTATCACTTTCATCAACCTAAAAATTTCATACCGCATATGTTTATTGATTTCTAACCTTAAACACATTTGTCTGTTGCACATGATCATCGAGGTTAATTTTTCTGTTGCAGGATACATCAGTTTACGAAAAGCTAGCATATTTTACAAACATTATTAATTTATTTTTACAAATCCCTAACGCTTAGGGACTAAATAATAATTTGTTTGTTTGAAGTTGATTACTAAAAATTAGTTTACACTTTACTTAGTTAATTTATCAGCAATGTTTTCAATATTTTTTTAATAGTCTTGAATAACTGTGATTGAGCCATTTTGGGCCGTAATGTAAGAATATTTTTTACTCCACATTTCATTTTAAATCATTAGTAAAATATGTTTACAATATTTTCCCATTTTTGCCATTCCATACAAATAAGTCTTACAAGAATAGTCCGTAATAATTCATTAGGCCTATGTATGCGGCATATTTTATATCACATCGCGATTTAAATTTTTGCTTTGGAGTTTATTTCCGTCTTTTACATTAGACTTCCTTTGAAAATGTTTGTAACTCACTAAAACTTCGCCTTCCGCTTCTATAAACTTTATTAACTATCTAACCCATAGTAAATTAAGAGATAAATCAATCTTCTTTATCTCTATGATTGAGTTACATACCAAGCCTTTTAGGAGCCTGATCGACTCTACCACAAATTTTAAAGTCATTGTTGTTTTGTTAGCAGTATGAGGATGAAGCATGATCACGCCTTTACTTTTCTAATATTGTTGAACATTATTGTGAAAAAAAAAAATCAGCCGATTTTTTTCCAAATATAGAATCGTCTTCCTGTTTATATGATTCAGGATGCCTTGGATTATGTTTTGTAGTTGTGAATGTTGACAAAGGACGTAGACGTACATTTTCAGATATAGAGCAATTTTAAGCCTGTACTAATGCAGAATTGCGTTGAAATCTCAATAGATGGCGTGTGTACCATGTGCCTCACTTTCGAAATGCAGTTGAAGCTGGTTAAGAATAAGTCAATAATTATCATTTATTATTAGCCAGCCTTACTTAAATTTTGTAGTGTTTGATATTTCGAAATGATCTCTTGGAATCTTACGCCAAACTACTTTATTACTATACTAGAATATAACTTTTGGTCTTCCTGCGTCCCGTGGTTTGTAATGGGGCTGCTGGTTAGTGAAGTTTTTTCTAACAATTTCTCAAAAAATTGTACATTTTGAGTTTGAACATACTTATGTAAAACAATCTCTTTAACTAAAACCGATATTACCTGACATTTTTTTTTATGGTAAAAACTAAAAAAACTAAAGTTCACTTAGGCTTTGCCCATAATGCTAGCACGCTTTGATTAATGACATTATGGTTGAGATAGGAAATATAGGAAATATTCTCAATCATTTAGCTTTCACCAAGGAAATCCCATAATCTGGTTGGTGGTAATCTTGATAAAAATGTTGATCTAAATTTAGTAGTTCGTCCAAAACCTGCTTCTAGGGTATGAACGTGAGAATCTTTAGCAAGCTTGGTAAATCTAAAATTTTGTTTAAATGATGGCACTAATTCTTTCCATTTATTGGATCTTTGACCCCAGTAATATTTGTAAAAAAAGGCAATCAACAATAACCTAATGACTCTCAAGGTAGGTTGTCGTGTTAAAGCATATTATTGTCTCTATAACTTTAGAAACAATTTTGACACTAAAGCTTTGATTTTATTCCCTTTTTTCGTACTGGATGAATAATTAAAAAGTTCTATAGAGTTGGAAAAACTTTTGTTGACATCGAAAGATGAAATAGCTAGCTATCGTTTGTTATTGAAATTTTAACAAAAAAGGCTAAAGGGTCATCAATTAGTAATATTTTATTCGGTAGTGGTACTCTGCCTACTAATGAAGTTGACATTTCTTGAACTGAGTTGAACTGTTATTTTACTAGCATTGCTGGCAAGTTAAGGACTACATTTTTCGCGAATATCATACCAATATATAATGACGATCCGTATGATTATGGTTCGAAAACATTCTTTATGACTCCGGCTTCTAATAGTGAAATTTTAGATATTATTGAATCGTTGAAGCCGAAAGAGTCGTTAGATAATGAAGGGATTAGTAACAATATTTTGAAAACTATTTCTAAATCTATTAGCCCAGTTCTTGCTCATATACCTAGGATTCTTAAATATGCTACTAATACTCCTATTTTTAAAAGTTGTGACCCTAGTGATATGGGTAACTATAGACCCATTGCACTCCAGCCAGTTATTCCCAAAGTTCTGGAAAAAGCGGTTAAGAACAGAGTTACCATATTTCTTGATCAGTGTAAAACACTAGGCGTTCATCAACATTTGTTCCGGCAAGATAGGAGCAGTGGCGTAACTACAAATTTCGCCCCCCACCCCTCTCCACCGCAAAATTTTTCGCGGGCCCCTCAAATTAATTAAAATTATCTTATTTCGAAAGAATATACGACACAGAACGTGATTCAGTTCAATGGTTAGAAATAGGAGAAATTTTCCTGCAATCAACTCAATGCTTTGACGATTTCTAAATATATCAACAAAGCATGACAAATTTCGAATATAATTTGAAAAATATCAAGAAGATGGGAATAATCTCAAATATCGATTAACCGTAAGTAAGTAAAACCAACGGAATTCCTATATGCGCTAATCACCACCATGTAAAATACAAATAACCTGGACATTCTTGAATAATTTCGAATAACCTAGGAAACTGAAGAAAACCGACATTTTGGCATAATCTCGAAAAATCTACTATCACAATTCAGATATATATGTGAATGTTCTACAATTCAAAACTAAACGCAGAACTCTGCCTAACAAAATTCGAATAAATTTGAAAATCTCTAAAATTCTCGAATAATCCTAAGAATATCGAAAAACTTAAGAAATTTCTCTTTCAGAACAAATCGAATAATCAATGATCAATTTCAATAATACCGAAAAATTTGGATATTAATGATTAATTTTGGAAAGCCTGTAAAAATCTAGAAAACTCACAGAAATTTCGAAAATTCGTTTAATTATCGAATTATTCGTCAAGTAATTTAATGTTACTAATACTACTAAGCAAGCTGAGACTTATGTCATCAAAATGATAAGCAATAAGAATGCAACCCTCAAATAGTACCGGATAATTTCGTAAATATTAAACAATAATTTTCTTCCAATAGGCTCTAAGATTCTCGAGTAACATCGATCCATCAAATACATCCAACAATCTCAAACATACTCGAATAACATCGAACATCTCAATAACCTGATTCTTCCGAAACATCAATTAGGTCTCGAGCATCATGCACTTCATTTCCATGCTACACTGTAATAATTTCGAGACATTTTAAAAAGTGATAAAAACATGAAATCTCAAGCAAGGAGATATGAAACAGGAAAACTCGCCAAAAAGAAGCAAAAAAGAAAAAAACACCATCACTAATTGCAAAAATTATTTAGAAATTGCAATTTCCTTATATTTTTACCTGGTTCCTTATGCTAATACCTGGTTTACCGGTAAATCTATTTTATTAACCATTTTCCGGTAATATAAAAGATTCGGTAAATGAGAAGTAAAGGCTGACTGGTTTGGCCTGAATCCCCTTTCTAAAAACAAAGGTAATTCTAACGAGGGAAACAAGAAATTGATTTCCGTCGCGGTTAGGTATTTTTCTTGGAAGATAGTTTCAACAATTTCTTGTTTTTCAGATTAGTATTAGCTCCTTTTAGAAAATCAGATCATCCTTTTTCAAATAAAATTTAACTTTTGCAAAAGAAATTTAATCAGTCAAATCAAATTCAACCTTTTCTAATCAAAACATGATTTGTAAAAGAATGAATTTGATTCGCAAAAGAGGTAAATTTGGAGTACAAAATACGTGTTACAAATAAATCAATAGAGCAAACACTAAAATCGTTATCATTTGATGTCGAAAGCTATAATTTCAAGCGAGTTTAGCAAATTTAAATATCTATCAAAACCTAAACCAATTTTTATTTGTAAGGGCACCTTCACCAACCGAGAAGAAATTGTTGGGCCTGCCTTAAGAAAATATCTAACAGCAACAGGAATAATTTCTTCTTTCTCTAAAAACTATAGACCACCGCCTTTCCTTAAAAAATTTCTAGAGACGTTCTGTTCTGTAAATTTGAAAGGGTGCTACTATTTCTATCTATCTAATCTTGACTTTGAACTTATATTCAAACGGCTGATAAATCTCGTGGGCCCTCCGCTGCGGGTACCTAGTTACGCCACTGTGCTGGTTGGTTTATTGATGCTTCTAAGGCATTTGTGTCACTTTTGTCTATTTTGTTTGATGTTGGTTTTAGAGGAGTGTGACACTTTTAAGGATTTTAGAGCTGTGAATATATGGGTGCCGCAAGGATTGGTGCCGGGTCCTTTACTGTTTCTTATTTATACGAATTTTATTTTTAAACTTAATTTCTATGGTCATAGTACTGGATTTGCTGATGATTTAGCTTTTGCTTACTCTGCGGAATCTGCCAATGACGTTATTTCTATGACTAATTCTGATCTAAAGGCTATACATAAATGGTTTGATAAACATTTTCTGATACTAAAATCATAGTGCTTCTAATAGTACCTCTGTTAGTTGTCATAGGGGTTGTTTGAGTATTGGGCTAGTCAACTCTTAAGTACCTTGGAATTCATTTGGACACTAAGCTTAATTGTAAAATTCATATTTCAAAACTAAAAAGCTACGTGGCATCTGACTCAGGTATTATTTTACCACCACCGTGATTTATGTCCTGTTTCTGTGTTGAAAATTACGTTTCATGCTTTAGTAATGGCTAAATTGGAATACGGTTTGTCGTGCTGTGGTGGTTGTTATCCAACTATTTTAAAACCTTTGTACGTACAACAGAAAATGATTTTGCGAACAATTTTGAAGTCGATCAATATTCTACCTTTACAACATTTGTATGTTTATAAGTTTTTAAGAGTATTTCTTAAACGTAGTGGTCAGCATGTAATAAGAGGTGATGCTCGATATAAATTTCGCGCTAATCATCGTCTTCTTTGTAATGTTCCCAAATTTAATATTGAGTACTTCTGCCACTATATTGTTGTTACTGTTCTGACGTTTTTTAATGCACTACCCAAACACATTAGACGTGACATTTATTCTAAACAGTTCTTATCCTACATCAGAGATTGTCTATTTGAAACACCAGACGATGATTTTTTGTTGTTGTGTTTATTCAAATTTTCTCAAGAGCTACGTATAACTTAGGGCAGTTCTTGAGTGCAACTGCGGAGTCCATCATAATTTTTTAACGTTTATTTCTTTGAGCAGGTTTGAGACAAATGAATCCAGCAGATAAAATTCGCAGCAATTAAATGAACATTATTATTGCTGTCTAACGGTAGTATCAAAGACTTAGATGTACCACGAAAGTTGTTTTGAACAACTCTGGCATTCTTGGGTATTACGACTCGAGACAGCATTATTGGAATTTAGCCTGCTGTTCTTCAAGTTTGTTTGGGCGATCAGATCTTTGGGATGGAATTTTTATGCTTTCCACAATCAGTTGCCACTGGTTTCTGGTTTTGCTCTTCAGAGGGTGCTTCCTCGTGGGGCCTCGTTAACAGTGTTTGATACTCATTTCGGATTTTCTCATTTAGTAGGGGCAGATTTAAGGAACTGTAGTTATAGGTTTGTGGCGATAATTTTGGTATGGATTGTGGTGTGGTTGAAGGCAAGCTGATGCGAGTTTTTCCTTTACGTTTGGAACACGTTACCTTTTAAGGATTGTACATAGATTTGCTGGTTGTGGATCCGGGTTAGAATGTGGTCCACTTCTTCGTCGCAGTTCTTCATCGACCACTGGTGGAATGAATATATAACTGTGCCAATTGGGTTAGCAGCTCTAAAGCGATTCCGTTTTCGTTGGAAAATTGGAGCCAATGTTTTTCCCTGCCGAGTGACTTTGCCTGATTAATATAGCCGCACTCTCCTCTTTCTGGTGGGCGACTCATTGTCGAGGTACCAGGTGGAATTTCCGATTGAACATGCTTCTATGACCATGTTTGTTTCCTGAACAGAGCAAATATCAATTTGCAAGAGGAAATCTTGAGAGGTGCAGGTTGAGCGGGTAGTGGTTCCTCCCTGAGGATAAATGGATTGCCGGTGGGTATAATATTGCGATGTACATTGTCGATGATGCCTATCGTGGCTACGGGCAACCCTTCCTGATGTGGCATAAGGAAATTTCGATTGTTCGGGGAGAAACTAGCACGATTTTGGGTGGCTTTCGAAGTGTACAGTAATTTGATATTTTTCTAGCTGGCTGCTGTGGATAAACATTCTGCGCCTCCCCAGAACCCATCTTGACACGAATCAATGTGTGAATTTGTCCAAATTAGAGCCATTTTTTATAAAAATTTTTATCTTAAACCATAATTCTCCTATTGAGCATGATTGTTGATGATCCTTAAGATATAGTTAATGTAAAATGGCACTAAAGAAACAGCTGCCATCATCTGAGATTGTGTACACATTCATTGAAATTAAGTTAAACCTCGTGGTGGGTTTATTAATTTCCAATTTTTATGTTATTTATGTATACATTTGCTGATGTGGCCTAAATTGAGGTTAATTAATTTTATACTGGCACTTGTAAATTTTAATTTCGAGCTACAGGTCGTAGCAAACTTTCCACTGCAAGTTTACGTAAATATTCTTCAGCAACTTTCTGCAATTTAATTTAATTTTTTTTTTTTTTAATCAACGGAATTTCACTCGGAAAGGGAAATTTGTTTACGCAATATTCTACGACCCTGTGAAATTTCATTAAAATTCGACGATTTCGGGAATTTATTTTAAATCGTTCAATGCTATAAACGCTCAATTCATTTCAATAGTGTCGCATATCCCGTTTTAGGGCTCATTATGCATCGCCTACCCACGCAGAAAAAAAATATGATTACTACATGATCATTGCAACTAAACTATTTTCCTCTTAATAATAGTATAATTGCTGGGAAATTGTATAATAATCATAATACTATCATATTCTCTAAATGATTGTAACGAAAATATTTAAAACTGCAGGAACTATATTATTATTGAAAATCACTTGTTACTGTGATTCCTGCAACTATTAGCGGTGCCAAAATTATTATGATTGTGTAAATAATAGTTTCAATTGTTTTTTCTGGTTGAAGCAATTGTTTACTTTTTTGTTATGGTTGCGGTGAAAATAAGGTTATTACCGATAGCGGTATTTTGATGAGAAACATTTTAACAATTTAGTTTTGATTTATTTTTTTTCCTAGTCTTTCCTGTATTCTATTACGATTTAAATAAAGAAACATTTTTTTGGCTTTATTTAACCTGCACTTTGTCGATAAAAAAAGTCCCTAATCTTGACAGCAAATACCCCGGTATATAGAAATGAAAATCATTTATGTATATTTTGAATGAAAACGTTATAGGTGCGAACTAATTTTCGATGATTAGTGTTTCTTTTTCATTTTTTTACTAAAAAAGTTACAGAAATATTGAAAAGTGAAAATTCAGATCTATAACCGGGTACAGTCAAAGTGAAGGTTAAATCATGCGGCGCTTTATTTGCAATGCAATTGTTGTTGTAATTTTGCCAACAAAATACACTTAATGATTTTAAATTCAAGTTCAAATTTATGTTACCAAAAAACACATGCTTTGCTGTAAAACAATAAGGTTTAGTATTTATTTCATCTTTCAAAAACGCCAACGAAATGGAACGCCTCATATCAAAATTACGATCCACAAACAAAAATTAGGTGAATTTTTTATGCGGTTTTCAATGTAAAGTTTGATTATCCGGATTACTCGGTCTAGAGAAAAGCGGCCAATATGTATTTCTTTCGTTATTACTTTATTACCATACGCACATGATAGTTCTAGAATGAATTTCAATAATCGTTTTATTATTGTACTAATCATGTTATGATTGTCTTAACTATATGATATAATTTCGAGAACTATGTTAATGATTGTACCAATCATATTAATTGTTGTACCAATCATGTTTATGATTTTGGAATTTAGCTTCAATCATATAATGATTGTAGCAATTGTGTCATAATCACTGCAATTATAATATGAAATGGATGATTGTATCAATCATATTATTGGTTGTGCAAATCTTGTTTATGATTGCAGCAATTGAGTTATAATTGCAGTAATTATAATATATTAACAGTGGTCTCATCATTTCATATATAACCTTATTACTTGTATGATTTTTTTCAGTGTGTTTTCAAACCTAGGAGTGCCAACACAACATTTATTTACACGTGGTGTACCGTAATTTTTTGTTTTAATTTTTAAATATGTGTTAAATCGAGTTTAATTAAAGAAGTTTTATATCGTTATTGTGAGCCCTTGAAAATCGCGATCGTGTTAAAATTGCAAAGGCCATTATATTGTGCGTCCTTAAGGAAGACAAAACAAAAATGTAAGTATATGTTTTTTAAGCTAAACAAATACTAGTCGTGTTAATTGAACATTTTGCTATAATCAAAATTGATTTGGCCTTCGTAAATTTCTGGGAACGTGCCATTTAGATTTACATCTAGAAATAAATATATTTTGTATTACTATCAAAACACGCAAGAATTCTCTCTTTAGAAAGTCTGTTTGTTTTGTTAGCTTGCAAATAAACATTTAAAAGTAAACTAATACGATCAGCAGTTGATATATTTTTACAGCAACATACAAATGATTGGGCTTTCTACAGAGAGAATTTTCGAAGGTTTTGATTATTATACATAATTGAAGTCACGGTCATGTGAATGTGCTAAATATCTTCTTTGGTACATTTCTTTTGTTTAAAATATTACTTTTAACCTTATTACAGTATAACTAAAGAAGATTTTTTGCAACTTGCGAATTCCATTGTCGAGATTTTTGAAGGTGAGGTAAAGGAGACCTATTACGTCTCATTTACAAAAGGGCATCTGGCTAGGGGCAAATTGTTTGACGCCTATAATAATTACAGAGCACGTCTTAGCGCTGCCGGGATTATACGTAGGCGCATGAAATCAAAACCTGAAAAAGATCCAAGTAAGTACAATAAATATTTTAAAAATTATTATAAGTTTTTAAATAATTTTGTTCAAAAACTGCTTAGAAGAAACTCAACAGGTTATACCACAATCAGATACCAATGTTGAAGAAAATAGCATTGCTTCTGACATTAAAAATATAACCACCGGTATCACCGAGTGGACATCAATCAAGGATTCATGGAAAAACACCCATATCATTAGAAAAAAGGAACTAGAAAATAAAAATTTTTCTACAATTGAATATTTCCACAAATATTCCGTTATTTCAAACGAAAAACGGAACGAGCTAGTAAGTTAAAAATTATTTTTCGTAACAGAGCTTTTCGATTTTATTAAAGAGCTTTACCAAAATCTTACATTTAATTTTTTCAGTTTGAAATCGATTTTCTTTTAATTTACCCCCAATCACACTCTATTTATGAATGGAGAAAATATTACCATAAAATTTTAAATAAAGCCAGAAAATTAAGAGACCGCCCTGTTAAAGAAATATTGGACAAAATTGAGGCTGCCGACGAAGAAGGTATTAACTACGTGATTTTTTGTCAAATTTCGAACCAATATTTTTTATTTTTGCTTTTATTTCAGACTCCAAACTTGCACTAGCATTCATGCTAATCCCATATTTGTTACCAAACCGTCGAAAGCTCAGTAAAGTTGAAATCCAGGAAACTTTTATACAATATTGCCAGGTAATATAAAAAATAATTGTTTGCTTATGTAAAGCTAATCCCAACTCTAATTTTTTAGAATATTATCGTAGCAGATGACGAGGCCAGGGAGGAGCTGAAACGCCAGAAAAGTGAATATCAACCAAAAGTCTTTTTCATTGGCGATTTCAGTAAAACTATTTGCTTCGCATACGTCGATATTTGTGACCAACCACCATTTGATTTTATTAAATTAATAAAATATTGTAAAATTTATTTATTTATAAATTTAATTTTCGATGAAATAAAAGATTTTATTTTAAAACTTTTTTTCAAAAAACATTTAAATGCGAATTATTTTAAAACTACGATTTTGCTTATACGCTATTTAATTACTACAGGGACGACTATGGTATAGTAGAAACAAAAGGTTTAACATAATATGAATGTACAGGGTGGCTGAGACCAAGTGTTACCAAATGAAAACGCTGTAATTTTTTTAATTTTGATTATTTTTTATTGAAATTTCGTGGAATATGTTGAAAACATATTACATTTTATGAAAAACATGTTACTGCTCGATATGACCTCCTTTGGCTTTGATTATTTGATTCAGTCTTCCATAGAAAGCATTGCATGCTGACCGAACGTGGGCTTGCGGAATTTTATTCCATTCTCGAACAAGAGCTGACTTCAATGCATCAACACTTTCGTATTTTTTAGTGGACACCTTACTCTCCAAAATGGACCATATGGAGAAATCCATGGGATTCAAGTCTGGTGAATATGGTGGCCATTCTTTCGACGAAATCAGCCGCGAAACGCAATTTTGTAAAAATTGCTGTGTCGCTCGAGCTTTGTGTGACGGTGCCGAGTCCTGTTGGAATATCCAACGGTTCGTACCAATGTGTTTACGTGCCCAAGCTAGCAAACCATCGTTTAGGATCTTTTGGCGGTACATCTCTTGGTTTACCTTGACTTCATGTTCGATGAAAACCAGAGGAGTGTGTCCATCTGCAGTAACTGCAGCCCAAACCATAACATAAGCTGGTGATTGCTTGCGCATGGCAACTCTTGTGTCCAAATTATCGTTGGACTTGTCCTCTAACCAAACACGATCATTTTGTTTATTCACATGCTGTTGAATGGTGAAAATTTTCTCATCAGAAAAGACAATTTTTGGAATCTCATCACGTTCGGCCAAGGCCTTCAATGCTCGTGTTCTTTCAAGCCTAACTTTTTTTTGTGCCTCCGTAAGATCTTGAACTTTTTGTATCTTGTAGGGCTTCAAGTGTAGTTCATTTTTCAATATGGTTTGAATGCTGTATCGTGAAACATGTAGACGTGCGGCTAATTGATTGGCACTTTGACGAGGATTTCGTTGGATTCGTTTCTTCACCTTTCGTATCATTTCTTATGATGTTGCTGTCTTTTTAGGACCGCCTCTGTTGCGTTTAGCGATGCTACCAGTTTCGTTGTATCGAGTTATGGTTCGATACACAAACATTTTATTCACATTCAAATGCTGGAGCTGACGAACTATTGCTGTTTGTGAATTTCCACCCAAATACAGTGCAATTACACTATTACGTTTGAATTCCATTACGATTTTTTTATTAAGATATTAATTTAGAACAATTATTTATTGACCACATATAAACAACTAACCAAACTTCAATCTGTCAAAAAATAATTGCGCGAAAATGACAACTACACAAATGACAGCAGAGTGAAGTTAGTAACATTTGGTCTCAGCCACCCTGTATATGGTTTATATATAATTAAATATAATATTCAATGAAGATTTGGGTATGTTTTATTTTAAAATTTTCAGATTGAGAATACATTTATGTTTCTTTGCAAGTATTTGCTTACAACTTACGATTGTTTTGAAATTATATTACTGATAACAGCCAACATAAAATGGTATCTGCAATAATATTTGCTCAGTAAACCATAATTCTGACAAATATATAATTTTCTCCTCAACTATTAATATGATTGCAACTATCATGCTGTGATCTCCGCAACATAAAATACTCTAAATAACATTATGGTGGTCATCATTTAACTGTTCCTCCAATAATATTCCTGATAATAACGAACATAAAATGGTATCTGCAATAATATTTGCTCAGTAAACCATAACTCTGACAAATATATAATTTTCTCCTCAACTATTAATATGATTGCAACTATCATGCTGTGATCTCCGCAACGTAAAATACCCTAAATAATATTATGGTGATCATCATTTAACTGTTCCTCCAATAATATTCCTGATAATAATGAACATAAAATGGTATCTGCAATAATATTTGCTCAGTAAACCATAATTCTGACAAATATATAATTTTCTCCTCAACTATTAATATGATTGCAACTATCATCCGATTATCTCCGCAATATAAAATTCTCTTAATAACATTATGGTGATCATCATTTAATGTTCTTTCCAATTAAAATGTTGCACTGTAACAATTATAATATGTTAATTTACATAATTACAACAATCAAAAATCCAATCATAACATGATACCTTTGAGAGATAATTGTAGTAACCATATTTTTTTTCTGTGTGCCCCGAATTCATCAACCTTGCATAATTTGTTGTGCCGCGACATGTCAAGTTATCCTCAAATTGATTTGTTTTGACTTTAGCCACAACTAATCAAGATTTGTGATGGATCAAATACAAACATTTTTTCGTTTTTGACAACAAGGTAAAGTAGTCAGTAGTCACGTAGAAATATAATTGAATTCAACATGAGAAAGACAATGAGCTTTCCATAATTACGATAGAGTTTGTTTCCCTAAACCGCATCACGTCTTCGCAGGGAAACAAATTCCCTCTAAGACGATAATGTTTCATAAATGAAAATAATTATAAGTCGAAATAAACTTCTTATTTTTATTTCCCTTTCTACACTTGGCTGTGATATACTTTAAAGTTTTAATTTAAATTTGTATTTTGGTAGCCAAAATAACAAACATAAAATTTACTTGACCTTTACAAACACAAATTAGTAACAACAAACCACTGGATAAAGTATAGCAATTCCAATGATACCCAACAATTTTTAAACTCTATTTAACGATAAATCCGGATTAATAATATTGTTTCCCCAGACAATAGCAATACTCCAAAAAGGCGAAATTTCCTGATCACAATCTTATTCTACGCGGGAAAGATTTAAAGCTCCGATTATAAAAATGAGTAAATTATATTTCAAAATACAAAAAAGTAGGGTCAATTCCATAAAATGGCAAAAAAACCAACAACCAACAACAAAAGGGTCACAAGGTTCAGATGGAGAACAGAAAAAAGTTGTTGATGTTGTCAAATGCAGGCGGGGAATTTTACGTTTACCTTTTTCTTTTGCTTTTTATAATGTGACGCAAATTGAAAGATTTTCAAAAGTTTACTACATTTCAGTGAATATATCAAGTGTCAAGTGTTTTACTCCCAATCCCTACCATTTTACATTTATTTCTATACGTTGCTATTAGATAATATTCTAATTATTATCGATCCAATTTTTTTTTTGTTTACCAAAATACATTTTAATTCTGTTAAAATATTAATTGCAATTTTGATATTTTTGAATAATTAAATTAATTTAATTATCCAATTAAATTCTAAATAATAGTACGTGAATAGAGAAATATTAAAATACGAGTATGTATCGAAAAATATTTAATTTTTGGGTTAATTTGATTAAAAACCATTTGGTGTATAGACAATAAATTGTTGACACACTAAAAATATGCATTTCTGTTAAAAATTTATTTCCAAATTAATTAGAAAATCTATTTAATTGTTTTCATTATTTTTATGTAGGTAGAATGGTTTGTGGATGGTTTGCGTGCAATATAAATTTGCATATCGCATAATATTGTATTACAATCATAAAAATAATTTTTACCGAAAATACCAGAGCAGGAACTTAAATTAGTTTGATTTTCATTTTTTTTTTTTTTTTTTGGGTTTTCCATACTCCCTCTCTCTCGGTGTATATTGTAAAATTCATAAATCTTTTCAAAACAAACAACAAAAAAGAGCAGTAAAAATAACACAACTTTTTACACCCCAGAATCTGATGCTAGGATAGGATTATTAAATATTTTTACATTTTCATTCATTTTTGCTCTCGCTCACATACCTACGAGTACATATACACTTGTAATTTTATTATTATTATTTTTATTTTTATAACTCTGGTCCCAATCACCAACAATGAAAAATGTATATAAATATAAATTACTATACATTTCTGCTCTGCTTCTGCATACATATTCGTAGAGCGTGCTTCGGCAGTGAACAATACTTTTCATTATAGTAGACTAAAAAAATGTTAAAAAAAAAAAGCAAAATGAAAATAAAAAAATTCCAATTCATTAAACAACAACAAAACTGATTTTGTGTCGCTAGTTTTTTTTTATATCAGTTAGAACGATGTAACTAACATTAACTTTGGACAATAAAATGTGAAATGAAACTAGAAGTAACGAGAGAGGAAACTACGTTGAAAAATTACAGAAGACAAAAAAATATAAAAAAAGGAGAATTTTTTATAAAATTGTTAATGTTAAATAGCCATCGTCTAACAACAAAAACTCTTACTAAAAAAAGCAAGTTCTTTTCTATCCAACATCAATTTTTTCTATTTCAAAATTTATTTCTATAAAAAAAAAGCACAAACCTTTTCCTTTTTTTTTATTCTGTTTTGGTACGGTGTGGTATGATGGTGATATAACACAATAATGTAATTTTTAGGTACACTTTTTTGAAAATTGCTTTTCTCCCCAACAAACACACAAAAATGTAATAAATAAATAAATAAAAATGATATAGTAATAATAATAATAGCAACAACGTAAAATAAAATCATTTTCATATAGACTAAAAATGAGAAAATTGAAAATGACCTTTTATTATACCAATAATTTTCATTTTTGTGTTGTTGTTGGGATTTCATTATTTGGGAACAAATAAAATTTTTTTGTTTTTTTTTTTGTCAAATGTAATGAAGAAAATGAGCAAAATTCAGAATTTTTCGTGATGAAAATCATTTTGTTATTTATGCTGTACTTTACAAATATGTATGTAATACATGGACTGAAAAGTTGCCTGTATTGAAAATAAAGCGTAACTTTTTAATCAATATAATCTCCAACATCTTATATTTTCCAAAATTTTTTTCCCTAACATTGTTGTGAAGTAGTTACTGTGAGCGGTACGGTTACAACACTTGAAATAGGCAGACAAAATTTCACGTTTTCTCCCTCCTCCATGAAGCTCTTATCACACAACGAATTTTATTCCATAAATTCATTAACGATCAGTACAGTAAAGTGAAATTAGCGAAAATTAAAGTATTAACGCCATTCATTCAATTTGAACCTGAAAACCACCATCAATTTGACCCCCTCAACACGTGGTGATAATTAAGATAACGACTGTTATCGTCAACTTGCTAAACCTAATTTAATTATTGTAAATGAGCCGGTGCTTGATTTAGGGAAACCAAACTTTCTGATGCCAGTGTATCAAATTTTCGGTTATAACAACTCGCTCTGTTAGATTCCGTTTCCGCCTCAGCTTGAATCTATTTTTATTCACTTTTCACAAATAACAAAATATTTGTATGTATTGGTGCATTGATTATACAGCCGGTGAAAAATATTTTGTTTTGTAGAACATTGTTTTGGAAATCACAAAATAGAAGTATTTAATGCATACAATAATTTAGAGAACGTTAATGTATGAATAAATATTTAACTTGGGATCTGGCATTTATTGTAAAATATTTTAGTTCACTTGTTTGTAGATTGACCAGCTCACAGAGTTCTCTCCAGGTTCCCGTTTTCTGAGCAGATGAGCTAATAAGTGTTCTATGAAATAAAAATTTAGAGCGCTCAGGTCACTTATTAAAATATACATAGGTACATATTTAGTTCTTGCAATAAAATAAAATTATTATTGGGGCGTTTTATAATTACGGTATAGTGTTTTAACAAATAATTATAGTTTACTACTGCTTTTAGCAACAAATCCTCGTTGTTCAGTTTAATATTTCCTTGGATTTCATTATTGTATGATTGCTAGAGCTATGCCGTAGTTACCAATGATTTTGTTCACCATTAAGTTGGTGTCACAATTTAAGCATGTTAAGAAGGCCGAATGACAATGATTTTTGAATGTTACGCAATGTGTTTTCGTTAACCGTCAAAATGTAAAAAGGCAAATAGCAACTGAGAGAATTACGAAGGTGTATTTCATTTTCTTCGATACATTTTTGGTAAACTGAAGTAGGTCGCGGAAACATTTTATTAATCAAATATGAAATATGACAATCTGCATTTAATTCAGTGGTATAAATACTTTAAATATTACATTTGTTCGATGGTCATATGTTTCAGACGTTAGTTGATTGGTAGATATTATGGATGAAACAAATTTAAAAAACTCATTCTCTATTTCACTAAATTGAATTTTTAAAAATTCACTGTGGATTCCTAAACATAGTAAAATAGCTGTTAGAGAATCGAACCCACATGTATTCGTCACGGTTATAGATTTTTCTCCGTAAAGTTTCGAAAACCCGTTCTTTAAAACAGGTAGCTGCTGGAATCAGCTTTTAGAATCTAGTGAGAAACCGGAGATAACTCTGTGAGCTGGCCAATCTTCTACAGGGAACAATTAAAATTCGATAATGTCTCATGATGCGGTAACACAAACTTATTCCTCGTGGATAATATCTATCTCACTTTGTTCACTAGTACCATCAAAAACTAGTATTTAATTTTTTTTTCTGTTTTAAATGGTATCTACATTTTTAATTTCCTAACATTGCTCTTACCGACTGTTTCACCAATACATGCAGCCCTAAATCCATAGATATACAGATATTGGATTTCATCCGTGATATGGACAGTATAGAGTATTTTATTCCAACTTTAATGGACTCATGTATGCAAGCCTACAGTCCTGATTTTCAGCCGTTTCCACCTTCAAGCCACTTAAAAACACCATTCTTCTAGCCGCCACTCGGAATCAGATGGCTTAATTCCAGCCAGGGCCAGATATCTTCACTAGATTTAACTACTGTAAACCGCACACACTATTACAGTTTTGTACTTCATCCAGTACCACCATCAACTGTCTACTCTATTAAGAATTCCTATCAGAGCATCCAAACTTGACGCAACATGCATCCAACCCATATTTCATATAACCTTATTGATGAGTATCAATCAGTTCCACCACTCCCCAACCTTACCCTAATTTTCAAATCAATTATTCCCCCTTTCGCAATGACACCTGGAATAATCGAAGCCTTAACGACCCTCATAAACGGGGCGTCAATGGAGCAATTTTGAACAAAAATTCCACTAAAAGTTATACGTTTTACTTTGTCAATGATCCGAAGGCCTAAAGAAGAAGTGTCACCATTTTATTGATTAGAACTTTCTACAAATCAAACACATTTGATATTACTTTAGCGCCATCATTACATTACTAGTCAATTTCCCTTCGTTTAGAAATCTTCTTTTTGTTTTTATATTCGTCTACGTACCATTACAAAACCTCCAACTAAAATCGGCGACGTTCGTCCAGGATTTTTTGCAATTGTCGCCAATAATCCATCGATGTCCAAAATCCAAGGCGCGACATAGAACTGCCACTAGATCATTTTCTCGCTCGAAGAATTCAGTCAAAGCAGACTCCTTTCAGCCAACCATAGGCAACCATTAACTAAGTTGGATCAGTTGTTCATTACGGAGAAGATCCATCATTAGTAGCCGATCCCAACCAACAACATTCGCAGCCATTGCGGAATTCGCTTATTCTGATAAGTCTCCTCACTGCATCTTGCATTATTACAAGTTGACAAAACATGCGAGCTGCTTACGTACAAAAACACCCTAACCTCCACTTATGCCAATGCTGTTTTGAATACGGGCACACATCAAAACTGCTGCACAACAAATTTTGTCTAGAAGGGCTTCTCAAACACTAGCAACAAGACGTGTCGTATTCTAGTTCGCTTTGAGAACGCCTTTTATCAGAAGAACAATTATCTTCGAGGTCCTATTGCCCACGTTCATCTAATAAATTCCAGAGGACCATTTATCCATGCTATTTCCGAAAACAAAATACACGGCAACACATTTAGTTAACACTACCATGTAAAAACGCCATTTAAAAAAAAAAGCGGGATTAAGTGTGAACCACTTTTAGGTTTGAGTCTTGGGTTAAAATACCTTATAAAATGACAGAAAATAACTTATTGTCTTGCGTGTAAATATTTATTTATAATTAAATGGCTTCATTATAAATAAAGTACAATAGAATGGCATGTTTTTGAGCCAACGAATTGATTTCTGCTTTTAATATGACCGCCACTAAAATGTTTATGCTTATCCTAAACACATCGGATGAGGAAGTAGCACTACCATTCTATTCAATATCCAACCGTACATTATTACAAGACATAGGAGAATGGCGAAGAGGAATGATAAATTCAGAAAAATGAATCAGATGTGGCTGTAGGTCTACAATTTAATTTTCGGCCATAAATGTTTATTACCAGACAATTTAATATCCGGCCATGATCCGATCGTTTAATGACACCACCACCAACAACAAACTTTTCACCGTAGTCTCGATCATTGCAAAATTGTAAATTTTAAGCACATAAGTACATCGGAAAGAACTAAAGGTCTGAATGGAAATGATCATACTTTTGCACAACTGGTTCAAATTCCAAATGAAATTTGTGTCCAGAACAAAACCCAGCTACTTCAATTCGGTTACCTTTTCAATTGTTCGAGGTTCGACGTTACTATTCGCGAACCTGGATAATTTATATTTAATTCTGGTGTATGCAATGTACCGGCTGTGAATATCATATATTTAGCTTTGGAACTCAGTTTTAGCTTGTGCGAATCGAAGCAGTTTCTAAGCAATCTCATATCGTCGTTCATTTTAACAGATAGCTCTACAAATGTATCTCAGCAATAAACTAGTGTCATGCCATCGGCGAAAGCTAGAAGAAATCGACTTAAATTTAGAGAATAAACGGATTTATGTAAGTTAAAAACCAAGATAATTGGTCGATTGTTGTTAACATTTTTTATTTTTACACTTTGTTTTTTTTTTCCAAATATGATTTAAACCAGTTTGACGGAACCCTCTAATGCCAAGTATTGAGTGGATGAATAATGAATGCGGCTGTCCTTTTATTGTTATTCAGCCAGAAGAATATCTTGGGTGTTATTTTGTTAGAGTTCAGAATAATTTTGATCAGATTTTCAAATTGAAAAATTATTAATATATACATTTTTAATTTTTTTTAACATAAAATTCGTTAAAACAATATGAATATATGAATAATAAGATGCACGAGTTTTGCATTACTGGTATAAAATTCACTAAATCAAACCGACTACATGACATATACGCAGCTTAATAAATCTTTAATAATTTAGTTTTCCGGATTCGAAAATATCTATTATGTTTTAACGTAAGCTTTCCAGTTCTTAATTTATAATTTATTACCTTGGGCGACCATAAAGTGAACTAGGCTAGTCCGCCCGAAAGATGAGATGAACAAGAAAGGTTTTTATTATTTTTTTTAAGTAAACTGCTCTCTGAGATTTCGACCCTCAACCTCAAGGCACTAAAAACAAAGAACAACCCCGGAAAATCAAAAAAAAAATCGCTAAAATTACGGAGCTTTTAATGCAACTTGCTTTAAAATTGAATACTTATAAAATATTTTATTAATGCAGTCTTTGATATAAATTTTAATGCAGTTGATTGACTGTTTTCCTACAATTTGCTTTATATTCTAATGGAATGTTGCACTAAAATTTAATTTAATTTCTGTATTACAAATCAATGCAAATTGTATCAAAGTAATTTTTAATGCAATCTTTGTATCATTTTGTAATACATACAATTATAGTTATTAAAATAGTATTAACGCAGAATTGAATTTTTGAAAATATTTGAACTTAAGCAGTAAGTGCATTTTTAGTAAGAAATTGTGTTGTCTTGCGGTAACTATTTTACTAACAAAATATACTAACTATCGACTACTTAGGTGTCTGAAACGATGTAGATTCTTTGTTAGTAATATTCCTTTCCTTTCCTTCGGTTTTGTTATACTATAAAAGGGTGTCTGGTGGACCCGGCGTATTTCGGGATGCTTGCCTTAGGCCTCGTCATAAATCAATTTATTGTGAAGAGGTTACTCGTTCGCATTTTTGATTGATAGTGAGATTTTCCTTTAAGCTTTTTTATATGGAAATGTTCCTGCAAGCTATTTTCTATACGTAGCTACTTTTAAAATGTTTACGATGTCAACAATCTCACTTAACTTCATTTCCGTTTTATCCATTCATCACAAAATGGAGAATACTGTGAAATGAAAACTAAATGACAGATCGACTTGAAAATGTAAATGACGCCTAACAGGAAGTTCTATTTTCGAAATTTAATAATGATAACTCATTACAGTATCATCTATGTGTCAACACATGAAGCTTTTCGGCCAAATGCCTAAAAGTAAAAGATTTTTTATAATAAACTTTTCATCATCTTCATGATGAAATCATCATATTGAGAAATATTTAGTTAAAATTTTGCTTTAAAGTTTATTCTAAAATGCTCATTTTCAGAACTGAACCCGTTCACATCATCAGTTTACTACAGGTGTAGGCGAATTGAACAGTTCACCATATGCAAGTAGGTTGGCTGTTTGATACAGGTTTAGTAAAAGATTTAAACTTCTACGTGTTAAAAAAGCAATGAAATAATTTCGTTCCGCTCAACACCATCATTGCATTGTACGAGTATTATTGATTCCACAACCAATGTCAACGAAAGCAGCATACTTATCATCGGAAAGAAATGTCATGTTATTTATTTTCGAACTCTGTGCTAATCAAATCACTAATGATAAAAGCTTTCCTAGCTTTCCCGTATTTTTCATCAAACGAATACATTATGGCCGTCTTTAAAACTAAAATAATTTTTCCAAGCAACAGAATCACAACCCATTTACATAATGATCGTCGTCTCTACTAAAATCGTCAATTATGGTTTCCAAGCGTCTTGTAAGTTGAATATCAAGCTTCTACATCTCCTCATAAACTACCACCAGAATCAGATTCAATTAAAATCTTTAAAATGAAACTTACTCATAAAACATTAAGTAAACTTTTTTCTTAATAAAAACAACTTTTAACTTTTATCAAAAAACTCATGACACAGAATAAGAACATAAATTTACTTCATTTCCTGTATATGTAATCGGAAATGTTTCAGAATCAGACAAGTTCTTGTGAAAAGTTAAGCATATAAAACCGAAAATGTATAATGTTGTTACAATTTACACTTGGTTAAATAATTGTACATTATGATATTTATGGAATATGAGAATTTAATAGTTTTATACATTTCATATGACAGGTATATTTGGATGTTTCGAACAGGTACTATAAGGCCATGTAATACTTTAACGGCTTATGTCGTTGAAAATTGTTATCACTTTTTCTCTAAAATCCATCCAAAACTCAGTTGGACTTCTCGTTATTCAGCCACCCTTTTCGATTTTTATTCAGCCACCCTTTCGATTCAGTTGTTACCTGCAAACAATAGATTAGGTTTATTTGGACAATTTAATGCACGTGAGTATATAAAAGAATACTGAAGGAATTGCAATTATATTTTTTGTTCGGCATTTGGAACGGCATTATTTTCCACTTACAAAAATCACGCAATTACGTATTTTTGAGAAGTGAAATAAGTTTAATTCCCATTAATTCAAATTGTAAAACTGTACTTGATTTGTGACAATTGAAAGTGGTACTTGTTTTTTTTTTAGCTTGTCCATATAGATATCGATACATCAAAACGATAGATACGTGATTGAAAAGTTTAGTTTACACTGAGTAAAATGGATGAGAATGAGTTCTTGAATTCTCAAACGTGCAACCGCAAAATAAAACGACCAGCTTTTTGAATCGTACAATATCTGCATCGAATATTCCAACTTCTTGGTTATTAACCTTTTAAAACTAAATTTGAATGTAATGTGTATTTGTAGACCTCCAAATGCATCCAAATCGTCACATTTTTTGAAACTTTAGGACGGAATATTGAACAAATATTCTAATTCGGTTTGATTGGGCGACTTAAATATTAATTAATTAGATCAATACTATAATAGTATCATATAATTGGAGTACTTATTAGTTCTTAGTAATGGTTTCTTCATATTAAACAGCATATGGAGAGTATTTTTAGCACCTAGGTTTCTAATACAATTTCCACATAAATTGATTACGTCATTTTTGACCGTAAAGAAAAACATTTTTCTATTCCACGGAAAAAACACTTTAATAAGCACTGTTGTATTTTATGTACATTCGTTGTCATTTACATGAGAATATTTGCCCCCGTGCTAATTTATGAGATCCTTTCATATGTAGCACAATAAAGGTTTTATAAAATTAATTGGTAATTGTCATCATTTATATTTCGAAGGTCCCCATTTCTATATGAATAGTTGCAAAGCTAAACAATGGATTTCCAAGTTAATATAAGAAACTGTATACAACATAGTTTAACAAATATTCCAATTATATTAAGAAAATTTATCATATGTGATATGAAAGTTTCTTATTCTAATTACAAAGAGTATCACATTTGTATCAAACCGTACCATTGCTTTATGATACATTTTCTTATTAACCATTACAAAATGTGTAGCTTTTATAGGGATCTTTCTTATTTAAATAAAAAAATTCATATAATATGCATATTAAACAATGCTATTGGGGAGAGGAATGCCTATCCAATTTTAAGCACTTCTTCACGTATATTTTACAAAGCTTATGTGAATTATAAGAGAACCGTTGCAAAATATTTTAATAAAATTTCGTAAATTATTGTTAGTGCTTTTAAATGAAACATCTTTTTTGTTAATGTTTAATTGTTGAACTTCATTTATTAATTTAGTTTATTTAAAATTTGATTAAACCGTAAATAGTTACAATTTGTCGAAGAATGGTCTAGATTTGTACGTCATATCGAACATTAGGTTGATGGAATGCTGCTGAATCTTTCGTTCAACAAAGCGTACTTCAATAATTCGTCTGAAAGTAAAATTGGGAAATTAAAATCTATAATAACATGATTTAGAAGTAAATTCACATATGAATAAATACCTACGATTTTCAAACCAATTCCGAATTCAATGTTTCGATTCAGCCTTTGGTATACGGATAATTACACGATAATTACCTATTACACGGAGAGAAAAAAAATTAAATTCATAAAATTGTACAGTAAATGATTGTTTTGTTGACATCAATGCATTAGATTTATTGATGTCATTATTGTACATTAGATACATTGATGTCCTTATTGAAAAATAAAGGCAATTTACATTGATAAATCAATTTTTTAACTGCCACTTATAAGTGTATAAGAGTTTGGTTTCTAGATTGCAAAGATTAGCCAATATCTGAACACTCAATGCAATCCTTTTAAAAAATGAATGGCCTATTTCAAACCAAATGATATAAAAACATAAAAGCCGTTTAATTTGAATAAATAAATTGTTCTTATATTTTAAAAACTATTTAGACACAGTACACCAAAAACTCAAACACCAAATAAATAATCATAATGTAACCCACCACAAAAAATAAACATAACCACAAAAGAAAAAAACTTACTAATTCAATTTTTCAAACAGCTAGAAGGAAACACCGAATAGTTCTAAAATTAACAAATTTTATTTTTAAAATTGTAATTTAACAAACACTTTTGTAAAATTTTAACTAAAAAATCACTTCCTAAATGCACACAACCAATGTTCGAGATTGATTGATATTAACATAAAATACAAGCCGTGATATGTCATAGTTGATAGAACAAAGAATTAAGATTATATGTATTTCAGATTGATAATATTTACCATATATTTATTAAGTAGTCACATTAAAAATAATAACACACTGACAATATTGATAGAAGCAATGCCGATATTGAGCCGAAAAACTTTTTTTTTGTTTTTAACGATATTCGTAAAAATTCTTATATCACAGAAGAACGTATCAATTTCTGTATTCTAAATTTTATCATATTGTTTATGAACGGACACAATAATTTGTTAAAATTAAGTTTGCATGCATGAGAAACTATGCTAAACTGGATCAGACAAAAAAAATTAAATTATATGATAATTCCTCTAAAGTTTTAATAGATCGGTTAATTTTAAAATGATTAACCATCTTTTATTCAAGAGACTTATTATTAAATTTTATATGCTATAAAAATAACAAACATTGCTATACAGTTTATTATTGGGTGTCTTATAAAATATATTGTCTGTAATAATTTAGGAATGGGTCTTTTGGTTTTTATGAGGAATTGCTAAATTTTCTTTCTGATGTACATGATATTGATTCATACGTACTTTTTTTTCCGTGTAGCTTTCATGATATGAGCTGTTATTTTTGAAAGTGGTATAAATCCATATTTTGTTGAAACGAGATAATGAAAGAATAGAGAAACAATAAATGCAAAAATATACGGGATTTTGAATTTTCTTATTTTTTGCACAAGTATTAGAGATGCATTTGTTTTTATTTTGGCTATACATTTCTTACCGTTAGAAAGATTATACTGTCATTTGCCTATTGTTATCAGTAACTTAATTTTTTTGAAAAATGGACTTATACCACTTTCAAAAATAACAGCTCATATTTCGAATTTTGATCATCGAATGATTCTAGTGGACATACCAATTGATAACTGCCTTTAAAGAACTGATGATGCTATATCGACATTCGTCATATTAAATCGTAATGAAATTTGAAAGCTTAATTGAAACAACAAAATATTTATAAGTCGTAACACTTTGGAAATACAGTGTAATGTAAAAACTCAAAAGCCATGATTCAATAAACAACTTTTAAAAATAATTAAAGATTGTGATAAGAGATATGTTCTGCACAATAAATATCCACACAAAGAATTTATTAAGAAACAACTTAGGTATAGCTGAGGAATAAATGTACCTACATGGTTAAATCTCTAAAAATAGAATTCTATGCTAAGGAAATTATTAAAAATAATGAAACCCTAATACGAACTGGGGCTTAATTAATTCACTTATTTTTAATAAACCTATACGGTCTTCAATGTTATCAAGTTATGATATAACACTTTGCTGTGATGGTCATTTAACATCTGATCCCTTCATTGTGGCTAATTATCTGAACAAATATTCCATAAATATAAGCAAGCCAAACTTTTGAGCCTCTGATGCTTCCCACAGCATAATACTTCATTTCAAAAATTATGTCAATAATCCCTGTGTTTTTTTATTGTATCGGAGAGATCAGACAGAAAAAAAAAAAAAAACTACTGCGTTTTTATTTTACACGTAGTGTTTTTTTTGTTTTTGTTCTGTCTGATCTCTCCGATGTAATAAAAAAACACGGCCAATAATGTATGAACAGAACTAAAATTTAAAGAAACTACGACACAAGAAATTGATTTAGTCATACATAAGTTCAATAAGATATATTTTATTCCTAGACTAGCTTCTATTATAAACGATTGCGTTTTTAAGGGGAACTTTCCCAACGAATTAAAAGTATCCAAACTTACACCTACATGATCAGAGATCGGTCTCGGTTATATCAATAAACAGCTTGAAATCAAGTTTTATCAAAACCAGCAACACTCAAGCCACAGTCGCTAACCTATGTAACTTAATATATCATGGAATTGAGAACAATCTGTTTATTGGGATATCATTTATTGATCAACAAAATGCATTTGGAGGTGTGAACTATAATATTCTAATATCTTAGTTAAAGTCCTTAAATCAAATACGAGAAAGTCCTATAACTAATAAGTGATTATTTGAGTAATCTTAAACAGTTCATTATCACCGGTGTGAAGGTTTTGGACACATTTTTGGTTTATTTAACAAAAATAAAGTTATTCAAATAAAATAAGGCTCCAATAATTTTTAACATTAATTTCCAATTTTTTTTTTCAACAAATCAACGAACTAAGTGCCATTTTGAAATTTTTATATATGAGTCGAAGGGCTCTTGCAAAAAAATTTAGAAACATAACAAATCGACGTATTTCGCTTGGAACAAGGACGTTATTCTCTATTATACCAAATAGAACGAATCTCAGAGATTAGGTCATATAATGACTATACATGTAACCATCGCTTAACACGGTAGTTTGGTTCGATATAAATGCCGTGTAAATGTGGTTTGGTTCTCAAATATAGCTAAATTCTTCATAAAATATTAAAACATTGATTTTATACTGTAAGTTTTTTATTTTTTAGAAAGTACATATACCGCTTAATTCATAAAATCTAAGATAAAAAACTTTAAAGAATTCAAATTTCTTATAGAAATGTTTTAGGAATAATAAACTTCATTAAAATACAAAATCTACATATAAAATTCATTTATGTAGTGCAATTGCCGTTCAAACTTTAAACTCCGCTCCATGGATGGGTCTTTCTCTAAAATTTGATTTTTTAATTTTTCAGCAAGCTCGAATATTGTTTTAATTGCTGTCAATGTAAAATTTGGAGTTGGCGGTTCGCTTGCTATATAGATCTTGTTCAGTCAAATCATTTTCTTGAGTTACCAGCTCGTGAATATCGTCAATTGTTAAGTCCTCAAATCCTTCTTCTCCTACAGCATGTGACAAATCAACGATTTGTTGATATTCTTCATTCACTGCTGGACTTTCAACGTCCTTAGAAGCAATTTCCGGCCATATTGGTTTCCAACAGCCGTTTAAAGTGGATGATTTTAATTCATTAGCTGCCAAAGAAATGATCTCCACACAATTCAAAATGCTAAATTGCTTTCATACCTGAGAAACTGTAAGGTCAGTTTCACTATCCATTAAATCCAAAATATTCTGAAAAATTCTTCTGATATGGTAGGCCTTGAAGGTTGAAATTGCTCCCTGATCCAACGGCTGAATGAGCGACATAGTGTTTGGTGGTAGATAAACTACCTGAATATTTGGGTGCTTTAAATCCTGAGGGTATCCAGGAGCGTTGTCTAAAAGAAGTAACACCTTAAAAGTAAGGTTTTTTTTTTTGATAAATATCGTTCCACCTCTGGAGCGAAGCAATCAAAAAACAAATCTCTAAACAGATTAGCTGTCATCCAAACTTTTCTGCTGGCTCGCCAATATACTGGTTGTTTGGTTTTGTCAATTTTTTTCAAAGCTCTATGGCTCAATGATCCATAAATAAGCAATGCCTTTGTCATTAAATCAACCGATGCATTACTACAAAACAGCAGAGTGAGCCTGTCTTTAGCTGCTTTGAATCCATGATCCACTTTTTTGTTTTTCGTAATATACGTACGGGTTGGCCTTTTTTTTCAGCAAAGACCTGTCTCGTCCGCGTTAAAAATTTGGTATGCAGTATAGCCATTATCTTGGATAATTTGCGCTAGCTCTGCGCGAAATTTGTCAGCGGCAACCTTATCTGCCGAAGCAACTTCTCCTTGAAGTTTAACATTGTGCAAAGAGAAACGCTTTTTAAATCGCTCAAACTACCGCTTAGCCCCTAAAAATTCTGGAACGTCTGCTGTAGAGGTGGACGGTTGACTTGAAACTTGATTCTTTAACTCATTGTATATTTTCACCGCTTTCTGTCGTATAACATTACCATCTAATGGCACCCTCTTTTGTGTGTTGTCCTCGATCCAAATCATTAACGCTTTTTCCATGATTTCCATATTTGCGTCTCGCGTACGAGAGGTTTTTTTTTTTGAACTGATTGATGGTGTAGTTTTAACGCTTTTTCGGATGATTTTTTCATTTTTTTTAATTGTCCTTATACATAGTTGCTTCATTGTAACCTAACGCCTTAGCAAGAGCGGTTGTACTTTCTTCTTTTTGTAGCCGATCTAAAATAACCACTTTCTCGCCCACAGAAATTGTCTTTCTCTTAAGCACGTTGCACTTAGTTTTTTTATCCATTCATTCGAGTTTGTATAGTTTGTATTGTGTTTTGCCACAATTATAAAAAATATCGACAATTTAAATATCTAAACAACAAAATGTTCATTAAAAATTATTAAATTTTATTTAGGGACAAATTATAAATTAAATTCTCACCAGTTTAAATTTTATATTCCAACTAAAATAGAAATGCAGTTTAAGCGCGTTTTTTTATTCGCTCCGGATAGCTGCTATCGAGAGCCGTCATTTTTATACGCCTCAATTTAAATTTGACGCGCTATTTATTGGTAAACTAAACTTATTTAACATCAAACTTTCATTTTTAGTTTATTTATTTATTTATTTATTTATTTATAGTATTTATAAATAATTTAGTATTAAGAGGAAAAGCACACATGGAAACAAAGCAATCGAAACAAAAAAAGAAAAAAGAAGTTGCTTCCATTAGGCATAAAAACCTCTTAAATTTTTTCAAACAATTTCCACCTCGTGCTTACACATTCTATTTTGAGCAGTAGCTCATTTACAATAAAATGTACAGCACGAGGTGAAATAATATTAAAAATTAAAAATTAACAAAAATAACATGGTTATTAAAAATAAATTAAAAAACTACGTATTGCCCATCAATCACGCCACTCCAAAAATTTTGACCTAAATAATTTTGCCGATCCTAATCTCTTAATTTCCAATGGAATTGAATTCCAAAGGGAAACTCCCCTAACACAAAATGACGCGTTTAACGACCTACAACAATTTTTAGCCGGAATTAGGCGGAAGTTAGAGGAATGAAACCTACTAAACATTAATTTCCTATATAGATAACAAGGCTCCTTAGCTTTAAGAAGTTTAAAAATAAAAAGACAAACGCGAAATTCGTAAAAAAAAGATAAACTACATTCTAAAACAAGGCTAGAGTAGGCAGAAATATGATCGAACTTCCTAATACCAAAAATAAACCTGGTACAAGCATTGAAACATCTTTGGAGAACATTCATATTTTCCTGAAGCATACCGAATAAAACTATGTCACCGTAAATAAAATGAGGAAGAAGATAAGACAAAAACAATTTTTTCCTAAACTGACTATCAGAAAATCCAACCACTTTATACAAACAACTAAGCATGCCAAAGACCCTCTTACTAATAGTAACTAAATGGTCACCCCAAGTAAGAGTTTTATTAATAACTAAGCCTAAATCCCTAACAGTATTTGAATATACAATTAGCGAACCCTGCAGAAAAATACCAGGAAAGGACGAGGTATCTAACGGTTTTTTATAAATTATAATCGACTGAGATTTATTCGCGTTTAAAACAAGCCTGTTAGAGACCGACCAGCGAACGATATTACTTAAATCTTCATTTATCAGACAAATATTCCTAACAATAGAATCCTGATCTAAACGACTATTTCTATAAATTTGAACGTCATCAGCGAAAATATGAAATGAACAATGTTGAATGGAGGATTCTATGTCATTTATGTACATAGAAAATAATAGAGGACCCAGCACTGAACCCTGAGGCACGCCGGAAATTACAGGAAGGAAATCAGACAAGGAATTGTCGAAAAAAACTGCCTGAGAACGATTAGAAAGATAGTTAAAAATCAATTTGGCAGCAGAAAGCGAAAATCTAAACTGAGATAAGAGTTTATTGAAAAGAATTCTGTGATTAATAGAATCAAAGGCCTTAGAAAAATCTAACAAATTTAAAGAAGTTAATTCCCTATTATTCATATTACGCCTAATATCATCACATACATTTAATAACGCAGTAGAAGTACTATGAAATTTTCTAAACCCAGATTGGAAGCAACTAATTAAACTATTGCTATGTAAATGCGATTGAATTTGATTTTTAACAACTATCTCGAAAGCCTTAGAGAGAGAATTAAAAATGCTAATTGGCCGAAAATGGGATAGCTCTAAAGGATTACTGATCTTTGGAATCGGGATTATTTTACTTAGCTTCCACTGATCTGGATAGGAAAAGGACGTGAGAATAAAATTGAAGATATGGAACAAGTATTTTGAGACGAAAGGGAAAACTACCTTAACGAATTTTAAATTGACGTTATCCAGACCAGAAGATTCCGATTTAACCTTCCAAATAGCAGATTGTAAATCCTCGAGAGAAATATTTGAAAACGAAAACGAATTAGAGGACGCGTTAGAGAACAAATCGACGGAACTACTGCCCGAGTTCAGTCTAGAGCAAAAATAACTATTAATTTCATTGGGTTTGAAATCCCCACTTGAACTAATCTTGCATTTACCTAGGCCTAAATTACGAACATTACGCCAGAAAACCTTGGGAGGAAGAGAGGAGTCTAACTTGTCCTTGAAAAAATTACGTTTAGCAATTCGAATTAACCCTACAACTCTGTTACGAGCCTGCTTGTAATCTAAATGAGACTGACTATTAGGACACCTTTTCCATACACGATATTTACTAACTCTAATATTTATGGCATTCGAAATTTCCTGAGAAAACCAAGGCGGAGATTTTGCTTTTCAAGTAACCTTTTTAAGCGGAACGCAACTATTAAACACCAAACTAATATACGAGTTGAAAAATTCTATTTGGCTAGTTGCCGAACTAAGGCAAAAAATATCCTCCCAAGGAACTGAGTTACAAACTAAGTAAAGGCGGGAATTGTCTATACTAGAAAAATCTCTAAAGCTAAAACTCTTAGGTTTAGGTGGAGAGTAAGAGTTTACAGAAAAAACTAAAAGATCATGATGGGATCCCATACCGAGAGACAACTGATTGAAAAAACAAATAGAGTTATTAGTAAAAGATATGATATGATCAATAAGGGAATAAGATGCCCCGCTAGCGGTTGGACAAGAAAACGTTGGTGCCACAGTGTTGTGTACGGATAAATTAAGACTATTTAAAAGATTCAAATAATCCCGAGGGAAGCCGGTCTTTTGGAGTATATCGAAATTAAAGTCACCTGATATATACATTTCATCGAATCTACAAGAGAAATAACTAAATAAACTTTCTAAGTCTACAAGTGATTTTTTAAATTTGGCATACAATATCTTACTAGTTTTTGGTGGGTTATAGATGGTACCGACTAAGATTTTACGACCAATTATAAAAATATTGACAAATAAAAACTCTAAATCCGATACTAACAATTCTGAAATGGAAGAAGGTATGGTAACTAATCTAGCCTTAATGTGATCTCCTACAAACATACATAAACCACCATAATTAAGGGGAGGTACCGCTCTATCTTTCCTAAATATATTATAACCTTTGATGGCCAAAGCTAAATTAGGGATATTCGGATTTAAAAATGTCTCAGAGAAACAAAGAATGTCCACGGAAGCACCATTAAAAATGTGACGAATCTCGTCAATATTTGGGACTAAACTTTGCACGTTAAAACTAGCTACATTTAACATAGACCTATCGACTAACATAGATTTTAAAACCCCAATGTAGGTTATTAAACGACATTACAATCAAAAATAAACACGACGTAACGTGATTGAAGCGCAATACTTACAAATAAATAAAAGGAACGCTTCATCCAAACCGAACCGGATTACTGGAAATCTAAAACAAAAAGAAACAAAAAACCAACCAAAGTAATAAATGACAAATTAACGTAAACAAAGGAACAATACTTAACCGTTGAGCCCCTTTTTATGTCCTAATTTATTTTAATTTTTTTTTTCCCTATTGTGGAAAAAAAAAACACCAAAAAAAAAAGACACTACCACTAAGGCTCCAATGTTTGTAGTTCAATTGTTTTGCGAAAACTTGATGTAAAAAATATTTGGCTCTACCTATTTATACGGAGCGCTATCCGGAGCCACTTTTCATATGACGGCTCTCGATAGCAGCTATCCGGAGCGAATAAAAAAACGCGACTTTTGTGTTAGTTTAATGTGAAACTATATACATAGTTGTAGTTGTACACATTGGTTCTGGTATTGTGCGTTCAAATTATTTTTTTACTTTTTATCACCAACACATTCATTTTACATTACATTCGTAAAATAGACAGCAGAATTAAATAAACTCGGTTATTCACCGAAATTTTGTTAGTATGTACGTTAACTGTAATTGATTACGGATTTTATGTTAAAGTTAAAATCGTGTTAAACGAGTCACTTTCGCGACCGTTGTAAAGGGCATATATTGTGAAATTTAAATCACATAGTGCCATTTTGATGAGAGCCGTAGGGCTCTTGCAAAAATAGTTAGAATATTAACAAATCGACAAATTTCGCTTTTATCAAAATGCTACTAAGTGATTTCAATTTCGCAAGGTATGCCCTTTACAACCTTTGTAGTCACTATATGAGCCAATCTCCGAGATTCGTTCTATTCGGTATAACAGAGAATAACGAGAATAATGAGCCCTACGGCTCGTATCAAAATGACACTAAATGATTTCAATGTTCCAATATATACCTTTTACAACCTATATAGTCACCATATGAGCCAATCTCTGAGATTCGTTTAATTTGGTATAATAGAGAACAACGTTCTTGTTCCAAGCGAAATTCGTCGATTTGTTAATTTTATAAATTTTTTTGCAAGAGCCAAAGTGGTGCTAAGTTCTTTGATTTGTTGAAAAGAATACTGGAAATGAATGTTAGAAATTATTTGAGACTTGTTTTATTTGAATAACTTTATTTTTTGTTTTAAATACAGTGTTAAAAGAAGTACACTCACATAAATATATGTCCACCAACTTTATTTTTCTATAATCGCAAATTTGTCCAAAAACTTCACAACATCCTCGCATAAATTTTTGTTCAAAAAAGTGTCCAAAAACATCACACATGTTAATGTGTGGTTTCATTACCATTAAAAATAAAACTAGCGAAATCCTTGATGTGATTAGTGGAATGCCACAAGGATCAATATTGAGCCCTGCACTATTTAATTTTTATATCAACGAGAAGCTTTAACTTAATTTGCTAGATTTGCTGGAATTGTTTGTCGAGCTGTAAGCCCTTATGACATACTTAGAAATATGTTTTATGATCTATAATTGGTTAGCAGCTAATTGTATGAATATTAATGCTTTTAAAACTAATTATTTGCTCATCGAAAATAAAAAATCTCCTGTTGACCGCCCAAACCATTTCAAATCTAAAAACATAAAAATAAACCACGTAAACTCCACTACGTACCTAAGGATTTAATTAATGAAAATCTAATACATGAATTTTTCTAATGTATAGCGAAAATCAAATTCATAAAGGACCTTTCTCGCTTGACCCTCTTGTTTGTGTCACCTTTTGTTCATATTAAGCTGAACTTGCTTAAGTGTAGCATAAAGTTAAAATGTGTATCGGATATACACTAATAGATCAAATCTTTTTTTATTGAAGGCTTACTTTGTATTCATTGAATATAATGATTTACCTCGTGAGATAAAATTGATGAATCAAATTATAAAATGTCAATGTCAATTTAGAGAATATTTTTATAATAAATCAATTGATTAAGAAGTTTTTCATTTTTATTATATTTTATTAATTGCATAATTAAGATTTAATCTTACTAAAATCAAAAATAAAATAACTGAACCTGCGCAGTATTACTCCAAATTATTTGAGTCCTGTTTTCCAATTAAGATCGAAACCAACTACTAACCGTTTCACGAAAACCGATTGAGAACAATTTATTCATTAATGAATAACCGTATTTAATGTCTTTTTAAGATCAATAAATATAAAATTAACAACTCGGGCTGAATTTAAATGTTCATTCGAAATCCATATTCGTTATCTAAAAAGGACAAAATGCGAGCTTTTACGCATTTATTAAAGATCTTAGAACAAAATGGATAACAATGACATGAACCAGATTATCGACCACTAAACGGAATCACCACAGCTTGTTTAACCGCTGCTGGAAATTGACCTAATCCATTACTGACTCATTGTTTTTCTTGCCATACCGAAGGTTAAGCTCCTGGTTTGAGGGTCATCTCACGTGTAGTCTCTCATCAGCTCCAACCATGTTGGCTTTATTCTCATCCCTTCAAATGATTAAATTATGTAATGCCCTAGGTTTTGCTAACTGCTCTCTAGCACTCTCTTTTTTTTGGCTTCGTTCCGGTTGCTTAATTATGATTTCCTTTTCTCTTTATATCTCTGTGTCTTAATTATAATACCACTACTATACATTCGCCCAAGATTCGGTTTAAAAATACCGTTTTAATTCACATAACGAAAGTCATTTAACGATCTAATAATTCTAAATTAACGGTTTCAGCTACCTCCGGTAAATATTGAAAATTATCGCCAAGATCCTACTAAAAATGTGGCCGTTACACGAGAAACTAGTGGCTGTGGCTTTGTGGGTTCACTAATTAATGATTCTAATCACAATGATGACAACATTGAAAAATATTTATATTCCTGAAGCACTAATATGATTGGGGTTGAAGATATCTATGTTCATGACACCACCAACTCCAGTTGAAGTTTAAGATTTTTGGTTCCATAAAATACTTTCCGTTTACTATTAGTCATTCCGAAAGCAATAACTATTTCTTCTTTGTTCCTATCATAATTCATTATTTTCTAAAATAGATGAACCAATAATACCGTGAATCCCTAAATCGTACTGTTGAATAAATTGTTGCAGATATTCAATTCTCGTCTGGATTCCATTAATTTTACTTTCAATTAATCGATCTTTATAATCGAGTTTTGTAATCAATTAAGTGCGTATAAACAAACCAATAAGAAGTCGAATGGTAGTAGAAAAGGGTGTATTCAAGAATTCAGTCGGCAATTTGGCGTTAGAGGGTCAAATTTACCAATACAGTCATAAAGCAGGTCATTTGACCTGTGTTGCAGTACTGAAATTGCTAATATATTGCTAACAATTCATGGTTAGTAATTATAGGAAATAATATTTTTGGAAGGTCGATCTTTTATAATTTTTAGACGCCAAATCGAAGTTTTTGCACCACATAACCGAATTATGAGTCCTTCGCCTGTAAATCTTAATTTACCGTTACTCCTTCCTTAGTTCATAGACTGTACTTTCTTTTTTTTTTACTTTTAATGACGTGTTTCTGTATATTTAGTTAGAAGCTGTTGCAATGGATTGAATTTATTTGTTATAATAAAATCGACAATCTATTTGTAATATTGGGTGGACAACTAATTGAAAGACTTGAAAAGCGACTATAAACGACGACGACAAACCGACAAAATATATTTGTCTGCCGGTGATGTCGCCTTATTAAACACAACAAGAGCGACCGACGATGAAATAAAATAACGTAACAAACAACATAACCTTAAATAATATCTCAGGCTATTGATTTTAGATTGTTTGTTGTTGAGGGAGCAAAAATTTAAGTTAATAAAAAGACGACAGTCAAAAATTTTCGACTACCAACGGTTGCTATTATTCTATTTATACCTAACAATAATATTCAATCAATTAGATGCTGAAGATTAGAAAGGACTGCATAATTTCTAAATTGAATGCACTATTTAATTGAATTGGTATAGCATTATTGATTATCTGATTTAAAATTGTCCAAAAGCGAGATTCAAAATAAAAATGTTGTACAAGCTCATAAAGTAGAATTACCACACTGTTGACATTCGACCTATCTATACGATTCAACTGAATATTCTTTCTAGCAAAAACTGTAAAAAAATATATTTATCATTCTAAGCAAATTTTAGACAAGGAAAAAAATATTTCCAAACCCCATAAAATATTATTAAAAACCAATAAAATATCATTTTGATATTCTGACGCATGTAATCCTTAAAAATTCAAAATTCACTATCAGGGAGTAAAAAAAAAATTGTGTTGGCTATTTTTGATATTATATCGAAAAAATATATTTCTAAATAATGTTAGTACGGATACGAAAAAAAAAACATAAATAAATGTTCTATCATACCAGAAGAAATCCTTTTCTAAATGAAAGGAACCAAAATGAAAATGGTAATACATTGGCAGCAATAAATTTCAATTTAATATTGGTTTTTTGCTGCTTTCCTTTTTCGACATAAAAATATTTACAGGAAAAACGACGAACCGTATACAGGAGAGAGAAGGTCAAAATATATTTTTGGACAACTTGAAAATTTATTGCAAAAAATATTTGTATCTTAACAATAAAGATCTATAGAGATCAAGATTTTTGTTTTTGTTGTTTTTTACTTGCTAAATTGAAGTTGAACAATACGAATGATATTTTTAGGAAGGCATAAACATATGCTCTATATGCTACAATATAAAAAAGGTGAAAAGTGCTTGTTAAAATTCATGTCGTATGTGTATGTGTGTATACTATATACATAGATTGACGCCAAAAATCTACTAAATTGGGTTCAAATCTTTCCGCATCTTTAAGAATCGTTGATATTTTTTATTTAATACTATTAAAGTAGGACAACATAGAAATTAGACACAATGGCAAGCTTAATTTTACTTTGAATTTATGATTGTTGTTTTTAATGTTTTTTTTTTGTATACATGACAACATAGTTCGACGTTTGATATCGAAACAATAAAAAAAAAAAAAATTATATTATTTTGAAACGCGGGGGAGAGAGTTATAAAAGACAGGGAGGTTATACTGTTTTTGATGATGATACGATTCGATAAGAAATTCGAAACAAACAATATTAAATGATCTAGAAATTTTTATTAGATAGATAGATATAGGTTCGTTTTGTGTGCGTGTGCTTTTATATATACATTTTCTTATCAGGAAAAAAAAAAAAAACAAAAAAAAAAATTCAAATTAATTTATAAAACTTTTCGACATACATAGAAAAATCGTATTGAGGGAAATTTACTGGCTGTCTGTATGTGCCACCCTAATTTTGTATCTGGATTTTATTTTTTGCGTCAAGGTTAAATTAAATGAAGAGATGAGTTTACAAATTGTAGTCAATATATAAATAAAAAAAAAAAAAAAACATGTTGTTGTCAAATCAAAAGGTTGTGTTCGACACATTAGACAATCCGCCCAATATTTTGTCATCGGATTAACACTCGGCAAGATTTTAACCAGTGCGTACCATATTTTGTGTGTCACATCCAAAATAATATATTAAAAAATCAATCAAATTTTGTGAAAATGCTTAAGACATTTTGGTCTGGTATACGCCATCATATAAACTCGTATCTTAAAGTTGTAAGAAATATATCTAAAGCACTTAAAATCTTAATTTATCCCGAATAAAGTAGAAATGTCAAGATATTTTTTTTTCCCGGCAAAAAGACGCACGAACGAATAAAATAAATCACCAAAATTATACAATTTTTCCATCATAATTTCTTCAGTTGAACCGAGAAAAAAAAATGTAAGACACAAGAAAATATATAAGAAACCACGAAGCAAGAGGGAAAATACCATTTTTTATTCTTTTTTTTTTCTAGGAAACAGTAACATGAAAATTATGAATTTTTCTCTTGTCTGTTTTTGATTGTTTTATTATTTCGTTTTTGGGTTCCTTATAACCAAAACATTTTTTGCTCAAAAAAGTCGTTGGTATATAGCTGCTATTCTCGCATTAGAACAGTTATAAGAATTTTGTCTGTTTTTGATGGTGATTATGTCATTTTCATTGTAATTTTATAATTTTTTGTTGGGTTCTAATACAATATATCCACCCATAATTTATTATTACCTATTTTTATTTTTCAATGTGGATTTTATTTTGGGAAAATTAAATAAAATTATCGTAGGAAGGATAAAAACGAGCGAAATACACAATGATATTTCCCACATTATTATGATAGTCATGTGCGTAAGCATTTAAAGAGATGTGACTTTTATGCGTGGTAAGAGCACACACAGCCAAACAAATTTATTTCGCGCATTAAAACGAATAAAAAATAGTTGGGTTATGTTTGTTATGTCAAAAAATAAAATTTATATTAAAATTATTTTATTTTTTTTTAAATTATATAAATTCAACAAGTACTCTTACATGATGTACATACAAATTTTTGGCAGACGACTAATTTTTATATTATTTAAGGCTGTGTGTTTTTTAAGATTATTGCCATAAAATGAATTATGTACAGTTGTAACTTGTTGCAAAATCGCTGTTCTTGCGCAACGAGACGATTAATTTCAAGTTACATAATTTATTGAAATAAATTAAACCAATCCGATCCAAAAACACTTGTTGGCCACGAAATTATCCACATTTCGCTTTTATCTTTATAAATATCTAATGGTAATATGATCCTCCTGTGGTTTCAATGATTCCAATTGTTGGATTTACGTTTTAAATTACAAAATATTTAAATGAGCAGAATATAAGCTAATTTGATTGAAATGTATACAAATTTGCATTCCTGTGCGGATATTTTTTTTATGTTCTATGCTGTGAGCGGCATAATTTAAATATATACTACATACAAGCCCTCCGTAGAAATTCATTCAATAATATACAAAATTGAAATTATACATTAAAATTTAAATAATTTTATTTTATCGCAATTTCCATTTTAGAATGTAAAACTGAACATAGTCGATATGTATATATACTAAAACGATAAAAAGAAATTCTAAGAAAATAAAATCGAAATATCTTCTTATTGGATTATAGATTTAAATGAAAAATAAAAAATAAAAAATGATATACTTATAGATTTAAAAGAATTAATCCTTTACGAAACAACAACAACAACCAAATAAATTTTCTGCTAAAATAAAATTAATATTTTATCAGATTTCAACGGAATAAGAGTAGGCAAAATAAAATAAAATTCGATTACCATAACCAAATAGGGGAGGGTATACACTTTTATTTAGGCCTATCAATATTTTTCGATAACAAACAGCCCCAAAAAGCCAAAATAATAACTTTGTTGTTGTACTGTGTTCTTATTTGTGTTGTTTTCTGTAAATTACCAAAGTTCATAAACTTAGTCAAGTTGAACAGAGAGCATAAGAAATTGTAGTTTTTTTTATTGTTTTTTGAATTAACATTTTTGATGTTTCTATTTTGCCTTTTTATGTAATATTTTCACTAGTACAACATATTGTAATTTTAGTGATGAATTAGGGTTTTCGGATTTTTTTTAATCTTTAGTTTTTTTTTGCATTTTATTTGTTTGGAAATAAAAAGTAGTCAAATTAAGAAAAATCCAGGCTTTGACTGTTTATAGCAACCCCAACATCTAAGAAAACTTCCCAAAGCCGCTTATAATTGTGCAAGGATGATGATATTAATATTTATGCATCTATTTCAAATACTAAAATGTATTATGTTGTACAGATGACATCATCTTTAGATCAAAGTAAGATACAAAAATCAATAGACAACGAGATAGAGTGCAAATTACAGCCCGTTCATTACTCAAAACCATTGAACATACACAGGTGACTAAAATTATCCAAAAAATGTTTGTGTTATAATTTATTGTTTGATATTTTAAAGTTCTCTATTCGCTCCAATGAAATTGACTCCGTTATCACACCAAATTTGTTCCATGTGTGCCACGTGCAATCGCTCCATGTGCGCGGCTAAACATAACATAAGCAAACTTTTAAAAATGGTCTACTTTGAGGGCACCGTTACGCAGATAAATCGGTAATTTTCTGCCCAGCTTTGTAAAATCGGTGTCAAATACATACTGCACAAGATTTTATACAGGTTTTGATACCCGTACAGTAATCCAGTTAAATCAATGATAGTAATCGGTATTTTCTTGGTAATGATTTACTCTAGTTTAGTCTTGTTGGCTCTTTGATAAATGTTGCTTTTAGAATTGTTCGACGTGTCGGTGGTCCCAATTTTAAGATAAAAACCATTATTTTTCGTACCTTTGTTCAAGATGAAAAATTCATTAGCAGGAGTAGAATTATGTTGTGTTGGTTAGCCGTTCCTGTAAACATATTGGTATATTTTGATCGTTCTTCTAAAACTCTGGCATCTACATTGGTTGTGTTTCTTTTGATTTTGGCCATTCTTGTTCTTTTTCACTTAACCTGTTTGAACCACATCAACACGGTTGTAATTTTGAGAAGATTTGCGGGTTTGCTCCTCTTGATAAGACATTTCTATTTTTGCAGTTGGATCCAAAATTTCGGGAAACACGAATATAAAATTCGCTGTTCAGTAGACTTTTTTAGAGTTTTTACTGCCAGGTAACGTGTGCAAGCAGTTCTGGGTATCACAGTGTTCAGCTTTATGTTTAAAGCTGTTTGCTCTGATTTTCGCGCCATAGTATAAGATGAAAGTTGGTAACTTCTGTTTGAAACTGGAGCAATTACGCATTTCTCAAGTGAGATTAGTTTGATGTTTAGGCCGATTTGAAGTCGTTCAGCGATACTCCAGAGCCAGTTTTGCAAGAGGCATCAAAAACTACCTTCAGCTTTGTGGCACTACTGATAGACTTACCAAATCATGATGTAGAAAATAATACTTATCAACATCTTTATTTGGAATATCACTCCACGGTATATACGTCATTTGTCTAAGAGTATATTCGTTCATGAAAACTTCCGTTCCTTCGCTCATAACCACTGATTTGTTCTTCAGACGATTTCCTTAATAAAGCTCTTGGTTATCGTTAGGCCGAATATAAAAAGGGAAGATGGACTTCGCTTAAGATCTAGGTGTTGGATACAAAATTCGGTTACAAATGATTTGGGTCTAAAAGTGTACCAATTAGCTGGAGTTTTCCGGTACATAATTTGACGTGTATGACAGTAATTGGTAGTATTGTGGTTGGCGATGACGATCAGTACAGCACGTGGAAAACTGCTTGTGTTAGTTCGTTCGTTTGTTTTGTTTCTGGTGAGAATGGCTTCTGTTGGTTTACCATTGTGAAGGTTCGTATAGTGAAATAATCGTCGCTTGACTAGAATTTGATTGAGTGTCAGTTTGGTCTAGTTGTAAATGCAGCACTATTTATTTCACGCTTGTATGACCTATTGTCAAACAAATACTGCATATATTTCCCTCATTCACAAGTTTTATTCGAGTACTAACATTCTTGTTTTTGAATACCTGACATTTGAACAAAGAATGTGGATGATTACAAGCTAAGCACTCACATGACACATTATTGTTAGCGATGAACGATTTCGACCAAATTTGTCAGCGTTCGGTCCCAATGCACGACGACCACACATTATTTCATCAGATGACTCGGTAACTCAACGCAGTTTTTTCCCTTTAGTTTATGAATATGGTTTTTGATCGAAAACTGCTTGGATCAGTTAAGTTACGGGATGTGTTTAAGCCTTCGTAAAAAGTTTTCTATTGCTCAATAAATTGTCCTAGCATTGCATTTTATTCATGCGTATCTTTTATTTTACGTCGTCCGTGTCCATAGCTTGCTTTGATTAATAGTGCATGTCATCGACGGTATTAGTAGTTATTTCTTCCAGGTCTTTGAAGATTTGGTATGTAGAATCTAGTGTTTCGAGCCGAACCTCTACCTCTTAAAGATTGGTATCCTTCATTATTGCTTCACTAAATCGCATAATATCAAGCATTTGATTTTGTGCGCGATCACGCAACTTTCCTACCCTATGGGTCATAATTGATCACCCGATTTTGGGGTGGAAGGGGGCTGGGAAGGAGAAAAAATGTTCACATGATTTTGGGAACAATTTTGCACACCGGTTTCGCTGAAGTCAAATTGCCAATCGATTCACAGTCCATCACTGATGAGCGTTATATACTTTCCATTTTTTTTATGTAACTCTAAATACTCTAAATTTCTATGAGGTGAGAATAGCAAATAATACGTTTATAGAGTGAAAACCACCCCTAAAGCTCACCCCTAAAACACATTGTTGCAAATGTCTTCTGTTGTACTCAATATTTTTCAGCAAAACAAACTGAAAATTGTTTCTTTTAAAAAGTACTTGTAATGCTTGAAAAAGTAAACTGTAGGGGTACATCCCCTATTTTCACGGGGTGAAATTATATTTTTTTAAATGAATTTTTTTAATAAACATTTTGAATATAATTAGAAATTAACGAAATTATGAAGTTAACGTGTTTCGGTATTTTTCACAAAACAACCGCTTCCTCTTGCGGAGTAAACTACCCCTATTACACATAAATTGCATATAGTTTTTCTGTCAACAAGTTTTGTGCGAAAGTTTATATACCGGTAGTTTTGGGGTCATTGATTACGTATCCGTTTTCAGATCTTTGAAATTCAAAATGGCGGATCCACTATGGCGAACAATTTAGAGACAATTTGGTATACCATATAGGGATTTAACGTCGCTGATGACAAATTCAATATTCGTTTCCTTAAATTCAGAATTCAAAATTTGAGAAAATAAAATCTTCAATATTTCGGCACCCTAATTACAGCTGTTTAAGGTCAGTGCAAAAATTTAGATTTTAGCCTGATTTTTACGTTTCCCGCAAGCTTATAATTTTTTTTTGGTAAATGTTTGCATTTTTTTGTGGAAAAATTATTTGGTAAAGTTATAGTAGTTGTTGGTGGCAATATTTAAAATTGAAATTTGGGCAAGACTGCACGATACGATGACAGATCTAATGAACCCAATGAACTCGATTATAAGAAAAAAGCAGTACAATTTTGGCGTTTAATTACAAGACGTGATGTTGAATTAAAATTATGGGCTTGGAAAGCCAGAGAAGATGTTGGATTAAGAGAAGGCTTCTAACTTTGTATAACCCTTCCCAGTCCAAAAAGGAAATTTTTTCTTACTAAGTAAAGTTCAAGTGTAACATTTGTGTTGATCACGATTAGAACCCAACGGTTTTTGTTATTTTTTTATATTTTTGTTATAATTCAGGTCTAACCTCCACTTTTGTTACCTTAAACTAAAATCTTCAGTAATGGATGTAATAGCACAATTGTAACAATCGTGAGAGTTGATCTGTATTTCACCTTTACACATAGTTCTGCAGGAAACTAATATTAAGTTTGGACTCGTAGTTGAGATTAACCTATATCGATCGGAAGACTTTCTCACTTAACCCTCTAAATCGGGAAAGTTCTAGATAGATTCTTGGGCGGGTCAAATAAGGTAGAAGATCAGTTATATTTCAGATCAGCTCTATAAGCTTGAAACACTCATTTATTTTTGTTTTAAAAACGCTGGTACAGACTATCACTTATGTAATCAAATCGCTGCACATACAACACTTCTTTGCAGTAGAAGAAGGAGAGAATCTACCTCATTACTGCAATCAATATAAGGAAGAATAAAAAATCATCATCATTGGTGAAATAAATATAACGTCTTTACAAGATCAAATATATTTTGACTTGCCTCCCACCACTGACTTAATAAAACTATAACTTGCCTTCATCGACTGGATATACTTTATGTTACTTTGAATAGTCTTGCAAGATCCCTGTATTGTTTTTACTGATCAATTACATCCTTTATCATGCCGCCTAGATTTTACTTTTACAATACAACGTGAACAGCCTTTTTCAGAGTCTATTATAATGACGTACTTGTTGATATCCTGGATTAACTAAAAAATAATCGGCCAGTTTTATAGTTTTCGGCAGAGTGTGACACTTTGTAATTTATATAGGTTTCAATTCAATTTTTTTGCCAGAAGTGACATTCATTATAGGATTGGCCTCAAAATTATCCACCATAATTGATCAACCATTTTGGATTTCTACGATCTGACAATGGATTCGCGGGGCCCAGAAAAAAATGAATATCAATGTTCGTGCAAAACTTGTTGGGGAAAAAAATCATGTAATTTATTTGTGATAGGGGTTCTATGCAAAATAGTATGCAGAAATACTTTTTTTAAATTTTTAGTTAATTTCAGAATGTTTATTATAAAAATTCATTTAAAAAATACGATTTCAGTCCTTAAAAAATAGGGAATGCAACCGCTATGGTCAAAATTTTCAAGGATTACAAGTACTTTTTAAAAGAGACAATTTCCATCTTGTTTTGTTGAAAAATATTGAGTACAAAAGAAGATGCAAAATTGTGTTTTAGGCGTGATCTTTAGGGGTAGTGTTCACCCCCTAAACGTGTTATTCCCCGCTACAAAAAACACGTGTCACTTATTTTGAATTTCTCCACCATTATGGAAAGTTTCATTTAAATCGGTGAGTGATACTTGGGACACGTGTTGACAAGTGTTTTTAAAAATCGGCTGACAATAAACCGTCACAAAAAATAATAAAACAGCGCAATCTAATCAGTACCAAACAAAAATTTCTTGGCATAATAACAAACAATTTTGTGGAACTGGAAGGGAACCACACAAAAAAAGTATTTTTTGGCATGGAAATAAAAATTTGGCGCAACAACCTTTAGAAACAAAAATAATAAATTGGCATCAAATTTATATAATATTTGGGCAAATTTACCCTGCTATGAAAAAATAAATAACAAATAATTTTAAAATATTCTAGAAAATGGAGCTTTAATTATAAAGTTGCTTTGTTTTTAATACGTTGGTCTCTAAAGATATAGTACAATAGCAGACTTTATTATAAATGAAGATTCTGCAGTCGCATAGTATAAGGGAAGTTTTTTGCAATTGAATAACTAAGTTAAAAATCATTAAGATAATTAAAGTTTGACTTTATTGATCCTCGCAATTAACCAAAATTAATACTGATAAAAAAAGACGTCCAATACCGGTTGAATTTTGCCGGAAATCCTCCGGTTCCTATTGAATTGGTATCACACGAAACATTCTCGTTAAATGTTCAATATCGCTCAAAAGATATTTTGTTGACCGAATTATCCGTCGATGACAGTAAATAATTTAAATTCATTAATTTTTAGTATTCCTTATGTCAATTAAAACGAAAATTTTGAAGCATATAAGTCGACATAATTTAATGCCCTTGGATCATCTCTCCAACTCGAGAGATAATACAGATCGAAGACTTCGAGCTAACGACTATCAAGAAAACTGTTTCCATAAAACCAAAAGTCGTTCGTTAAAATTTAGCTGATATATGTTTTACATCAAACGAAAAAATGCGGTTTCATTTGGCTAGTTATAATGATTACGATAATTTACAATAGATTGAGTAGGATTTTAGATGGAATAAAATGGAATTCAAGTTAAATTACAACAACATGTCGGTGATAATTAGAGCCCGAGAAATAATAATTTGTATTGTATAATTAATTAATGTTTAGAAATATATTATATTTTAAATCAATTATGAATCTCAATCGGAAATTAGGGAAATTTACCCTCAGTCTCAAGTTTTCAAAGAAAACCAAATTGAATTTGACCTCTTTAATATTTGTTCTGCCCACTGTCTTGAGGCATTCTGGTGTCTAGTTGGATGATTCTGGTTTTTGTTCTTGCCAGTTTGCCACCTTCAACAAAGCTGTGTCATTCAAACATTTTTACATCAAACGAGCTGCCTTTAATTTTAAAACTTTATTCAGTGACACCTTCTGGTTTGAAATATGAATATTAAAATACTTTTGTGGTTATCAGCAAAAAACACATTAATTTAAAATCGTGAAAATCCATCAAATTAATTGCAAGTTAAAGATTTTGATGGGCATTAAACTGTTAATGCAGTTTAAAATTGCCTTGTTGAAAGTATTCTACCCTTGTCTAATGTTGTCAAACTAAAAAATCTGATAAAGTAGGAACCTATTTCTCTATATATTACCTCTTGAAGTTATCCCAGATTTTCATCGCAGGGAATTTTGAAATTACCTCTGACAACTGGAGCGTAAAAGTTCATCCCAGATTTTTTTTCTACACTATTTAAAGTGGAGGAACTTTAAATCCATCCCAGACTTTTTACTCAAGCGAAAAATTCCATCCCAGGATTTTAATTGATTATAAGATATTTTTCTCGTAGTTCAACAGGTACGTCTAGCCTGAAAATTTGTTATGAGTTATGACAATATAGTAGAGGATTCAAGTAGCTTCCTCTGGGCCAATTTTAAAACTGGTTTGCTTGGTAGTATCCCATTTCCTTTGTTAGAAATGAACAAAAAAAATCATAAAATTCTTCTGCTCAGAATTATGGAGGCCCTACAAATTTGTTACGTGAGTTTATTAGCGGATCCCATTGGTTACCTCTTGGCTAATTCTGAACGTGGTTCTTTTGCTAGAATTTTTGCTACATCAATTAAAGTTTACCCTTTCCATAGTTAAATATGAATAAAATATAAATCCCAAAAAAAAAATTTCTCCTCCGGATTAAAGTGACACTGCAAATTTGTTTCGTCGATTAGTGAAGGATCCTATTGGCTATCAATCTATGTGTTGCCTTCCCATAGTTAAAAATGAATAAAAATAATCAATAAAATTATTTTACTAAGGATTACGGTAACTATGTCCTATTTTGGCTATAGCCTGGCCAATTCTGAATGCGTTTCGTTTGTTAGAATTTTCGCTACATCAATAAATGTGTTGACTTTCCATAGTTAAAAATCAATAAAACAAAAATTCAAGAAAAATTCTTCTGCTCAGGATTATGCAGACCCTGCCAATTTGCTATGTCGGTTTAGTAGCGGGTCTCATTGGCTACCTCTTTCCCACATCAATAAATGTGGGCCACCAGAATCCTGAGCAAAATAATTTCTTTTTCTTTTTTTTTTTATTCATTTTTAACTTTGGGAAGGCATAACACATTTATTGATGTAGCGAAAATTCTAACAAGAAATTCGCCAAGAGGTAGCCAATGGGTCTATCTACTGGACCAATTTAACAAGTTTGCAGGACCGCCATAGTCCTGAGCAGAAGATTTTTATTGAATTCTTGTTTTATTCATTTTTAACTATATATTAGAGGCCACAAATTTATTGATATAGCGGAAAATGTAACAAGAGAACCGGGTTTAGAATTAGCTAAGAGGTAGCTAATTAGGACCCTCTATTAGGATGACATAACAAATTTTCAAGGTTACCATAATTCTGGCAGAAGAATTTTTTTGCGAAGGCAACAAATTTATTGATGTAGCGAAAATTCTAAGAAGCGAACCGCGTTCATGATTAGCCAAGAGGTAGTCAATGGGGCCCGCTAGTAAACTGACATAACAAATTTGCAGGCCTACCATAATTCTGAGCAGAAGGAAAGGCAATACGTTTATTGATTTAACAAAAATTCTACAAAGCAAACCGGTCTTAAAATTGGCCCAGAGGCAGCTTCTTGAGCGCTGTACTATTTTGTCATAACTCATAACTAATTTTCAGGCTAGCCGCAATCTTGACACAAAGAATTTTTTTTTTAATTTTAAAAAATCGTACACTTTAAATAGTGTAGAAAAAGTCTGGGATGGATTTTTACGCTTGTGTTGTCAGAGGTAATGTCAAATTTTCCTGCGATGAAAGTCTGGGATAAGTTCAAGGGGGTTATACATACGTTAAAATTTCTATGCAGTTGTAAAGCATTAATATGTTTCCCAAGAGGATGGAGCGATATGGGAGGGGGGGGGGATGCGACAATCTTCTTTATTCTTTCTGCCCATATTCGCAGGAATTTATTTCTATCAGCTGGGATCTACCCGTAACCGGTTGTTGGTCCGTCTCCTGTTAACACTCTTGTGTCAGCGGTGAACTTGGTACTAATTTCCTGTTTTGTCTGTCCTCGATGTTTACAAATTTTTTAAATAAATTAAGAGACATTTCAGAGTGATAAATTCTGTGAACCTGGATATATAAATAATTATATCGTTGTCCAGTTGACTTTGTAAATGTTAAAATGATCATGTAAACGATGAAAATGTTTAATAAGAGAGGTCTTATCTTTAATGCATTCATGTGTTGAGATAGCTAGCTTACTTGCTCCATAGCCTGCCCTGATACTTAAAGTTAGCTTCCGTCTCGCTTCTTCAGCTAATATCCATATATAGCTAAATATTTGTCTTCCTGGCCACATTCGAAGACATTTGTTTGCGCGAGTCGAAGTAAGTAGTCTACTTAAGCCTAACTTCTTCCCTGGCATCTACTCAATATTTAAGGTGAAACTAAATGCATTAAGTGAGGACCTAATAATTATTAAAACTGGCCATTGGCATGTTTTTACATTTCCAGTAAAACGTAAAAAACGTTTATTTTTAACTGATATAGGCAAAAATAAAATATATTAGCTGAAACAGATTGGCCGCACCACATAAATTAATATCAAGCGATTAATTTTAATACAAAATCTAAACTAAGCTTAATAAAAGCAATGAAATTTTTCATCTGGCCAGTTTTGATATTAAATTTCGATTATGGCTTAAACAAAACAATATAATTTTTGTATTCAAAAATAAAATCTTTTTATTAATAATAATTCATTCATTAACATATTTTAACTTAAAATATAAATCACAAATAAAAGCATTTTAATTTCAATTCAGGTAGATGTACTAATAACAAAAACTTTATTATTAGACACTAATTTCGATCTCATTTCACTCACTTAATCCATAAATTGAGTGGAATCAAAATTGTCAATATCATCTTTGTAGTATTTTAGGTTATTTTGAAGTCGCCAACTTTCGCCAAAATGTTTTTTCAACAGCTTATCGCCGTCATTCAATTTTTCACTCTTTAGGTTAGCCTTTGGCTCAATTTCTATGATCCCAGTAGCAGATATTGTTTTCTTGCAGATTCCTTGCAGAAATACCCCAATGTCAGTTCGGTAATTTCGCCCAACTTTCACCACCGCTTCGTTTTTCCAAGAAGTTCGTCGCATAATAATCCTCTTAGACGTATTAATTTTGAAATGCCATCCAGATAAAGAATTAAAATTGGTTCTAGCCATACTCATCCATTCATTAATATTGGTCTCGTTTCGCCCAAGCCTTGAAACCGTCCCGTGCTGCTTGAATACGTTTATATATATACTTCTGGCAGTATGATAGTATTCATTTTTTTAAGAATCTTTTCAATTCTGCCGAAAAGGGGATCTGAAGGAAGAAACGAATGCCCAACCACAGGAAACACAAGTACAATTTGCTTCACGTGTTCCGGAGCATTTAGTTTTAGCCAGTATGTTGCCATTGCGATTATTCCAGAATTTTTATTCTGACCTCCACAACCATCAGCGATCAAGTGAATCTCTTTAACTTTCTGAGGTAATGTTATTTGTTTTGTTAAACAGTCATAGACAGCTGATGAAATTTGATTCGCCCCCTTAGGAGAATCACTTTCCTTCCAATAGTATATAAATGTGTTTTCTTGTGTCTGCTGATCTTTTGATGATCCTAAAGAGACTGTAAAATTATATACATATATATGTATATATGTATATATATATATATATATATATATATATATATATATATATATATATATATATATATAATTGGCGCGAGTAATACGCTGCCTGGTCGGCAACTTTGGGAAGTGGCAAGTTTCTTTGGCAGTCCTACGATAACTTCAGTATTATAGGCTCATTGTTCCTTAGGATATCGTAAAACGCTGATGCTCTCAAATTTTGAATGCGCTTCTCGGTAATAAATTTTACTTTCTCGGTACCATTTGCATGTTTAATCTGTTCTTTCAATTTAATACAAAGTGAACAAGCATCTGTGGCAGGTGTTCCGAAACCAACATTAAAATTAAAAATAAAAATTTTTCTAAAATTTAATTGTTTTACTTTTAGCTTTTCATCCTCAACAGAGGTGTTATAGAGCTTCCATATTTTCGTAATATTTAAGTCCGAGGAAACATACTGCCGCCTTTTATTTTTCTCCCTGCAATAAAGGCTATCCACAGTCCTTGTCGATAAACTTATTTTTTATCCTATCACCATCCCTATTTTCCTTTGGTAGGGCTCCGGTCAGTAAATGCCGTTTGCAAATTTTCTGTACTCTGTCTTTGGATATATCCAGAACTTGTAGGAATGTTTGCTGGCACACTGATATTCTGTTTGTCTTACTTCGTAGCGTTAACATTGATTTTTTTATAAAGAATTTTGAGCTACAACTTTTCTTATCAGCCTTCTGTTTTTTTGGTAAACAGCTTGTCGTATATTTTAAAATAAAACAATCCTGCTTTATTTTATTAGGGTCCTGATAAAAAATTGTGTTAAAATGGTTTATATCCTGAGTTATGGCACAGCGCTTCGATACACTCTTATGATTAAAGTTAGGCAGAGATGGTGTCTTTTTCTTGGAATGTCTATATGAAATTAAATTGTTTGTTAAACTATTCCAATTTTAACAAGTATTTCTACTCACCTTGCCTTTTGAGACTTTTTCGCTATCCAAGATTCGATATTTTTAAATTTTTTTCAGCCGTTTCATTTGGTGCTTAATTGGATAAAATTAGGTTCCATCTCGTCCATCTTGATTAATTATGTATCACAGTTCAATTATTTAATTGAATTCTAAAAAGAACACACAAGGGTATCACAACGTCTTTTCATGTTGAAAACACTTCAACAACTAAAAATTTACCAGTAAACTGTCAAAAATTCGCGCCAAAAGTAAAAGAATATGAAGGCTAGTTTTGAAAATAAGAATTAAAATCAATTTATAAATAAAGGAAAATATGGATAGTTTTGTTATAAAGAAAAAATAGCCAGTTTTATTGCACAAACTGTCCAAGTTATAGCTAATACTAACATCAATTTTATTGTATGTTTTACAATAAGAAAGAACAGTTTTATGGGGAATACCTATTTTTAAATAGAATCCAATTAAACAGCTGCAAAATTATCCGCTTTCAACTAGTTTTTTCTGAAAAGTGCATATGACAAGTTTTGATAATATGGTACTCGTGGTCGCAAGAGGGAAAACGTTTTCTCCGTTCTGTAAAAGCCGTTTTATCCAAATTATTATTCCTCTCTCTCTCTCCACACCTGCGAGTCATTCGGTGGCAGCAATTCATCTGGTCAGTCCACCGAACATCATCGTCGCCTATTAAATTTTATGTTTAACTGAGACTACATTTTTTACAGTCAATATCTGAAAATACAAGTTTAAGCCCTCTCGTTATGCTTTCCTTTAATTATTTAGTATGCCTTTTGGCTACATTATATAAACTTAAGTTATATTGAACCCATTATTAATAAGCCCACTCACTGAATATTATTTTTAAGATATACATACATAACTAGGGCGCTATATTTGCCCCGGAAATAAAATTCACTCATTTTAATCTTTTTAAATATTTGTTGTTATTATTTGTACGAAAAACATAAATAAATAAAATATATTTATTTATTTCATCGAAAAGGTTATTCAAATATTTTGTATTTTGTCAAATTTAATTCAACGTTTTGTTTAAATATTTTATTTTTAAGTAAATACAAGAAAAGCACACAAAAAGTTTTTCTCCATTATTCCTTTTTCATAGAACCAATCAAGTAATTTTTGTATAAAATATTTTTTTTATGTATAAACAAATCCAATTTTTATGCAAATGCCATGAAACAAACAAAGTTACATTTTACTCGTACATATATTCCTTTAATAACTAAAATTATTTATGTAACAAATTTTATCTCACTCTCGTTACATACATACAATGTAAGTGAATAAATTAAGTGAATGAGTGAATTTACGTTTCTTTTATTTCATTTCATTATTATTTTATATAATATGTATGTATGTATGTATGTTAATATAAAGATTATTAAATTTCTTATTTATTTATTTTATTTTATTTTTAAATTGTGCTAAATATAGTTATAGGATTATTTGTGTATTAAAGCAAGTCGAAAAATGTCAATAGAATATTCGTGTTTTCTTGTTTAATAGGGTATTTCAGTTTAAAAAACAACAACAACCATACAAATAATAATAATAATGGGATAAATAAAATCATTTCTTTTGTATTCAGGTTTCTGTTGTATTTATAAAAGATTTTTTGTCTATTGCAAACGAAGAAAATTACTGGAATAGAACAAATTTGTTGTTGTTCCTTGTGCTTACATAATAATGTTACGGTTTATTTAATTTTTTCCAAATCTTAAATGAGCTTTTTTTTAGAAGGAAATTAAGATTTTTGTATTCCATTTGCATGCAATTTTTTTGGAAAGCTTACTTATTTTATGCAGATTAAGAAATTATATCTTATTTGTTGTGAAGCGAATGTAATATACACTACTACTTTTACAATATAAAACAGATTTGTAAATTTACATTATTCCTGTATCCTAAGGGTCAGTTTAAATAATTTAACTTTTTTGTTGTTGTTGTTTGCTGAGAAATATATTAAATTTTATATTAAGTCAAATAAATTAAATATTAACTTTTTCGTTATTTTTTTTTTTTTGTATAATTTCAGGTAAGAAGAGTTTATTACAATTAGTCATGAGCAAAATTAGTAAGTTAAAAGGCATTACTGTGACTGTCTACTTAATTGGCCGAGTTAATTACTAGTATCCTAATTATTTTGGAAATTTAGTTTAAAGAAAAATTTTAATTTATTAAAATTGATCGATTACATTAAAATTTAAAACATTAAACTTTGAAAGCTTTTAATTTTCTAAACTAGAACGAACCTAAATTTAAACAACACTCAAAACAAGAATCCCAGGCAAACAAAAAAAAAAATGATTTTTTTTGTTGTAAAGCTTAAAGCACGATTCTCATTTTAACTCGAAACACACAAGTGAAAAATTGGAAAAACGAAAAACAGTAAATGAGGGAAAGCAAAATAAACCAAAGTGAAAAGTTTAAATATTTTTCTTGTTTTTGTTTTTTTTTTTTTGTTCCTATTGGTGCTTAAAACTCATACATATTATATACAGAACTGTTTCGTTAGCAAAACACACAGCTATCTGACTGATTGATGATTTTTTATATAAACGAAAATGTGTGTATGTCTAAAAACGAGTGAACGCAAAAAAAAAAAAAAAAACTTTAAACAATTTTTCAAAATCAAAATGAAAAATTGGAAAGAATTTATTTATTTAAGATATTGTTTTTCAAGCGATTTTCTAAATATTTTCGCACACCGTTCTCCACAAATTATACAAATATAATTATTTTATTTTAATTAGAGACGAAAACATTTCAAAATCGTTTTTCTTTTTAAGTTATCTAATACAGATTTGAGACTTGGCAAAAATAAAAACAAAATGAGCATTATTTATTTATTTTAATTTTTCTTTAAAAAAGTAAATAAAAAAAAAAAAAATAAATAAACTAGAAAGTTTGTATCCTTAGAATATTTCAAGAAAATTGCGAAGCACCATACTAAACAGAAGCACACACACAGACACAATATAATAAAAGAATGGAGAAAAACGACGCAAAAATTCCCGGAAATAACAATAAATTTTATTCTGTTGTCTAATTACTTCATTGTTTAAATTTAAAGAATTAAGAATATTACATTTTTGTGTTTCTTGTTTTATTTTTTTAAATATTACAATTTCACAGTAATTATAACGAAAAAAAAACTTCTAAGAAAATTATTTAAAAAACAATAATTAAAAATCTTCTGTCATTAACATAAAACAAAAAATGCTTGCTACTTAAGACAATTTATCATGTAATTAAAGATTGTGAAACATTAAATTAATTAAAATTAACATAAACATTATTTTTTGTGGTTCAACTGTAATTTGAAATGTTGTGTAATATCAACAAGCAATTACAAATAAATATTTCTATGTAGATCATATTATTAAAAGAAGCACAAATAAAAAATGATAATGATTATGATCGTAATAATAATAATAATAATAGCAACAACAACATAAAATTTCCCATGAGACAAATAATATTCACATTTTACTTTTTAATTACTTTTGTGCTCCTTGGTGATTGTATTTTGGGTATTTATCCTTTTTTTGTTTTTTGTTTTGGGTGAATAAAATTCATATTTTTATTTGCCTAGTGTCATTTTTAAAATATGTTTTGGTTGTTGTTAAATTATATAAAAATATTTCCCTTAACATACAATTTTTCAAACATTGGGTAACCTAAATAATTTTTTTTTTCTATGTCAAATAAAAAAAATCACAAAATATTAATCGAAGAAAGCAAATCGTTAAAATGATGCAAAAAAAAAAACCTTCCTTCCGTTTTCGTATACATTTTGTTGTACAGACTAAAATGAAAAGAGTGAAAATATACCCATGCCGAACAGAAAATGATGGGTTAAAATTAAACAAAATTTGCTTATACATATTAACCTCCAATATACATACATATAAACATGTATTAATATTTCCGGTGAATTATGATAAAAATTGTTTGTCAAATAAGATCAATATTAATGGCGAAAGCTCATTATTAGAGAGATTTACATCAAGTATTTTTTTTAAATTGTCTTTTATTTTGTGTGGAACTTTCATAACGTTCTGCTAAGTAATGGCTACTATTTAACGCGATGGTATGGTCAACCATTTCATATTGTGGTTGGAACAGAATTTCATTGTTTCGTTTTGACAAGCATTAGTTCCTTCAACTCTGACCGTGCTCCTACAAAGTTGGTGGCATTGTCGGAATACATTTTTATACACATGCCATGACGTGATACAAAACGACGAAAGCACGCCAAAAAAGATTGGGTTGTTAGATCCGAAACTATATTTCAAAATGCACTGATTTTACAACAAAACAATCGAATACGCTAATATATATTCTAAATTTTACTTTTCGTTTTACTTTTACTTCGGACTAAATGTTTCTTTTAAAAAGGCCAACAAAAATCAATGCCCACTATCAAACGGGCATGGGCACATCGCACACTATCGTTCCATATCTTTCTAAATAAGTTTCGGCCAGAAATAATCCAATACTTTAATCTGAGGTTTTACGAAAGTGCTTGAGGGGAGCATGTAATACTGTTTTATGGACTTCACGGGCTTTAAAAATGATCAATACTGTTTTGGCGGAAGCAAAATCGGACTTTCGGTATTATATCATATTTGCATTTTTTAAGCGACTTCCAACGTGAATAAGGCCGTCAAAAACCAAAAAAGGCGAAAGGGACTTCAGTGAACTCTTGTTAGTAATACAATTTTTGTTTCGTAACGATATAATATCTTCAGCAAATTTTTCATACTGTCCGATTTTCAAAATGATTTTTAGAGCATTGGCGGTTTCGTTTGAAGTCAATTATTCAGTTTTTCGAAGGTACAACGGTTTGATTTTACAATTGTTATAAAATCGAAATATGTACACTGTTACATTAATTAATTTTTAGGCCTAAGAAAATTTTTGAATTAGATTAGATTCAGATGACAGGGTTGAATTACAAGCATGATTCACCTTTCGAAGGTCTAGATTCATAAGGTTCATAAGGCCGTTACAAGACGAAGCTTTGATGGTGGCAAGCAAACATCTCAGCAACAGTGATGGTTTTATACCATCTAAAAACCTTACAACTGATTTATCCATCCTCCATGCGGAACTATCATTAGACATTACTTGGCATGGAGGTGACTAATCATTCAACTCTATTCTCCACAGCGTCTCAACCATATATTAAAATTGCCACGGCTATCTAATCACGATTTGTTGTTCGTTGTTCTGCTCTTGCACGCTCTAGGCATCTCAGCTCCTTCAGTACCACCGCCGAAGTGTGGCTTACAGCATTTCATGTTTCTTCAGAAACAAGCATTCATGTGGATATGTTTTTAGGTGTTGGGCGCTTTCCAAGAATATCCGACAGTTCACTCCGGGTTGTCTCAAACCGCGAACATTGAAAAAAAACGTGTTCCACATCCTCTTGTGATCCTTTGCAGGCCGGACACTCTGGAGTGCCGGTATTCTTAAATCTGTAAAGGTATGCCCCAAAACAACCATGCCCACTTAACAACTACGTCAGGTAGTAGTTAAGTTCGCCATGCCGCCTATTTATCCACTTTTCGATGGATGGTATGAGACGGTAAGTTCACCGACCCTTTTCCGATCTATCCCACCGTCTTTGCCATTCGGTCACATTTGTAATGCGTTCTGATGCTCTGCTCCCTGGATCATCCCCGCAATAACAAGTGTCGCGTCATCGGATACTGTGCGGAAATCACATATTACCCTTAAGGCACCAAGGCGGTACACCGATACTTACTTTTGTCTATATGTCCCAAAGTCCATCGCATCACTCCAAACAGGTGACCCATAGAGAATGATGGAGGTTACAACATTTGCCAGCAGGATCCTACGACACTGTCTTGACCCGCCAGTGTTGGGCATAATGCGGGAGATGGCTACAGCTACTTTGGCAGCTTTTCTGCTCACTATCGTTAGGTGCTCCTTAAAGTTTAAGCGCGCATCAATTTTGACACCCAGATATCGTAATGAAGGCTGCGAGGGTATTAAGATTCCGCCAACATCAATATTTACAATTTCTCTTACCTTCCTACTGGTAATTAAGACTGCTTCGGTATTATGGTCAGCCAGTTGGAGTCCGAATGATATCAACCACCTTTTGATAATTATAATGGTCAACCTGCATATCTTTATTATTTCCTCTATAGTCTTTGCTACCACGACAATAGCAACGTCGTCCGCGTAACCCACAATTTCTGCCTCAGCAGGTACGCTGAGCTTTAGAACGCCATCGTACATAATATTCCAAAGTAAGGGACCCCGTACTGATCCTTGAGGTATTCCAGACGAAACATTGTATTCCATGACACCGTCATCTGTATCATATATCAGCACTCTATTGCGGAAATAGTCTGTAATGATCCTCCTTATGTACACTGGTACTTGCAATACATGTAGAGCATTCAGAATATGGCTCCATTTGGCCGAGTTGAATGCATTCTTGACGTCCAGGGTGACCACGGCGCAGTATTTTTTAGATCCGCCCTTCCATATTCTGCCGTCTGGAGCTCCCTTGGCGTCGGTTGTCGATCGAGCCTTTCGAAAACCATACTGCCGCTCAGCGAAATCTCTGGCCCTTTCCACAGCTTTCTCCAATCGATTGTAGATTATGTACTCGAGTACTTTGCCAGCCGTATCCAGCATACACAGTGGTCAGTAGGAGGTTGGCTCTCCTGGAGGGTTCTTTCCCTTTGGCAACAATACTAGACGCTGTTTCTTCCAGTGTTCCGGAAATACCCCCTCCCTCAGACATGAGTTGTAGACTTCTCTGAACTCATCAGGTCTAGTTTGCATGGCATCCTTTTTTGCAATATTTGGAATATTGTCAGGCCCAGGAGCTTTTTGATTCCCAAATCGTTGGCACGCACTGGCGAGCTCTTCTCTGGATACTGAGGGAACTTCCTCTGGGCCAGATACTATACCGATAGCAGGGATCACATCAGTTTGCTGCGGGAATAAAGCGGCAACAATTCTGTTTAGTGTCACTGGGCAAGTGGGAGGCGATGCAGCGGAATTTCCGAGCCTGTTCATGACGATTTTGTAGGGTCTTCCCCATGGGTCACGATCCACTTCACTGCATAGCTCTTTCCAGCATTGACGCCTACTCGCCTTAATTGCCTGCTTAAATTACTTTCGAGCATCCAAGTATGTTCCGTGCAGACTAGGATAGGACTCCGTACCCCAGGCACGTTGGTACTTTCTCCTTGCATGATGGCACATCCGGAGCAATTTTGCTATCTGCTCAGTCCACCAGTGTGCTGGTGGACGACGACCATCTAGAAATCGTTTTACCATGGTTGCATTACAGGCGTTGGTGATCGTATTCATCATCTGCGCCGCTTTCGCGTTAGCAGTCCCCCAGAGGTTCGGATCGTCCAGAAATAGCGTAAATAGGTCTTCCTCAATCGTACTTGCCCTCCAACCCACCGGTTTCCTTGCATGTGTTATACGTCTATCTTCCCTTGGAAGTTTTATTTAAAAAAATATGGCTTGGTGGTCGTTGTGCGTGTAATGTTCGTTGACTTCCCATTTAGTCAACATTCGCATCAAGCAGCTGCTACCGAACGTCAAATAAATCACAGAGGAGGCACCACCTTAACGAAAAGTTGAGCAGCACAACATCTATTGAAGAAAATGCTTCGAGTAGTGCCACCTCTCTTCTATTTGTATCTCTACTTTCCCATTCAGTTGCTCAAGCGTTGAAGTCACCAGCAATGATAACGGGGTTTCGCAGTTGTGCATCAGCAGTCAAGTGGTCCAGGAAATACTCAAACTCTTCAATTGTGATACTAGGTGGTGCATAAAACGTCAACTTTCACTCGCACAAATCCTGCGTCACAGTTATTAGCTATGTATGGTCCATCTGCCACAGGACCATATGGTGGCTTTGCCGGTTGGATCGGTTGCCCAACTACACCCATCCATATTTTTGTTCTGTTCTCACAAGATGGCGACATCAACTCTGGCTTCATGCACTGTTTGGACTAGCACGTCCTGTGCAACCTCACAATGGTTTAAGTTGAGCTGGTTGAACTTCATAGCCGGCGTACTTTTTTCAATGCCTCCATGTATACCATGCACTGACCACTCCCTGCTTGTTGTACCTTGCCTTCAGCAGTCATCGTTTTGGCTTTCGAACTTGGTACAGCCATCACTGCCGTTTGAGTGCCTCTATAGGCAGCTCTCAATGACTTGATACAGTCTATCGCTAACTCTTTCGCCACCGCAAACTTAGTTATAATCGCCTTATATATGTCTGCCTTTGATGTGGCCTCGGCAATGTCTTTAACTTCGAGCATAACCTAATCAACCTGCATTAGCGTTTGGATTTTTGCATCTGTACCAAGAGAATTTTCTAATGCAGATTGGAGTCCAAGTTACTTTGGGTGTATATCTTCCCCCAAACCCCTTAAATTTTCTTGAGCATCTCAGCACATGCGAGGGATCCATTCTCCGTTATTTCGATGGCATCAGGACGTGGTCGCAGAATCCTCCCACGTTTTTTCGTTTGTTTCTTGCTCACCAACTGCCAGTCGGGGCCCCCTTCATTGTTAGGCTCACTAAGTTCGACTGGGTTTTCATTCGAACCCTTAGCTTCTAGAACTGCCGCCAGTTTTCTGTTTTGTTTTTTTTTTTTGGGCGTGTTCAATAGGCGAATTTTGTTCATTCGACATTTTCCTTTTGCTTTTGGATGCCATTTCCGCATCCCTATCCAGAGGAACGATATCCTTCCCTTTGTTTCTCGGGTTTGATATGGTTTGCGTGGTCTGGGTCTCACAGCATACTGTTATCTGCTTAGCCAAGTTTGCAATTGTCTGTGTTGTCTGGCTCTCGTCATTCAGTTTTTCAACCTCGAATGAGTGTTCAGCATACAGATCCCTGATTGACGTGGCAAGCTTCTTTATTTCATGGTGTACATTACTCCTTGCTTTGATTTATTCCCAGGGAAGGTCAATTTTCTTTCCAAGCCGTTTAAGAGCATCAGGCTCGTTAATATCCGATAGTGAATCAAATATTTTGTAGCCTTTAGACTCTGAAAGGGACTTCGAATGCTGTCGAAATCCTATTCTCGTGCTACTACTCCTTTGGAATGGGTTGGTTATTCCCCTTAACTCCTTAGAGTTTTTCCCGGTTGTTACTTTTGCCTCATTCGATGCCGCACCGGTTTCCAGCTTCTTGTTCGGTGATCTTATGACATTGCCACTCTTCATAAACGGGTTAGAATTATCTGTCCCAGCAGCCAAGGACCCCACTGCTAGAACATTGCGGTCGTTCGATCTCGACGGCAGGGAGCCCGCTTGCTCACTCCCTAAAACCGCCGGTACTGGGGATCCAACCCCCTGCACCCTAACTTTCCATCCCTGCAAACCTTCCATGGTTGGTTTATTATTCGGGGTTCCTTCCCCTATCTGTTTTTGTCCACGGGTGGTATTTTATTTTCCACCTACCCGCCGGCGAACCGGAGAGGGCACTCCCCTATCCGCCACCTGGGGACGCGCCCGATGGGAGAGCCAGCAATTCCACACGAGAGATTCATAAGGCCGTGGCCATTTTGATTTGCCGTTATTTAATCATTGGGATATAACGCTCTTGAAACATAATTGGCAGGATTCATTGAAGTGGTAACATAATTCCAACTGCTAATTGAAATTATTTCTTGTATTTGTGAGATTCTGCTAGCAACAAATGTTGCGTACCGATGCGGTTCCGATTTTATTCGAAACAGCTTTACTTCAGAATCAGACCACAAATATATAAAATCAAAATTAATTTTTAGAATTGACAGAAGTTTTTGACTAATTTGACCTATACGCAAAGCTGCGCGAAGCTCTAACCGAGGAATCGTTTGTTTTTTCAGCGGAGCGACTCTTGATTTAGAACAGACTAAAAATACTTGATGGTTTTCGCAATTATCAGTCGTTCTAACATAAAATACGCAACCAAAATCAGATTCACTCGCATCTCCAAAGCCGTGTAATTCAATTGATTTATGTTGAGGGGATAAGATGCATCGAGGAGCGGCTATTTATTTAAGTTGAAGTAGCGGAATCGAAATAATTGACAATTTTCAGAAAGTATGTTTCTTTTTGTCTGGTTTGGCTTATTTAAATTCAATTTTTCGAAAGATATCTCCAGATTGTTAGTTTTAGTATTCCATAAAAGCCCCAATATTAAAGACAATTATTAGTTGCACTGTCATCAGCAAGATCAGGAATATTAGAAGTTAATTTTCTGAGATCAAATCCACCACGTTTTATTAATAACTCAATCAAATCCTTTTTTTAGGGTCAGTGCATCTTCGATATTACCAGCACCAGTTAATACGTCGTCGACATAAAAATCATATGTTAATATCTGGGATGCTCGGGGAAAGGATGCTTCGTCAACGTCCAATTGATTTAAAGTTTTAGTCGCGAAGTTCTAGTTACAGTTTGAACCACATGGCCAACAATCATACAGTCATACAATGAGATTTGCGAGGATGACTTATGTGAAGCATTAAACGCAACGCTTAATTTAGAAGATAAAATGTTCGTTGACGTTAGGATTATCAACAATCTTCATTTGATTGAATTGAATAAATTATGCTATCAAATCTTTATATTGTTGGATTCTTACATAATTGCCTTTCAACGTTGTAGAATTGTCGTCGAGCACTTTCGCTTGAAGACAAGCTCTCCTATTTTTGAGTTGATTGGTAAAGCAACTGAATATCTCCCAGAAGGTAATCGCTTGACATTCTTTAAGAAATGATCTGCGCATAATTTTTTTTTGTTTGAAGAATTGGTCTTAGAAACGATGGTTTCAAATTCCCAAAATTTTTTAATTTGCGAATCCAATACTTCTACCGAACATAGTGAATTTTCATATTGCCTTACGTCATTTGACGATGGTTTTGTTTTCCCACTGATGACATAACCAAATATACTATCGTAAAACATGAAAAGTTCGTCTATTAATTTAAAGGATTTTCCAGTAAACAGCTCATGATATAGTTCTGCCCCGATTAATATATCGATGCGATCCGGAATATTGAAGTGAAGATCTGCAAGGTCTACGTGTGCTGGTATAAGACCTTTGTTGAAGTTAGTTGGCATTAACGGTAAATCACCAGTGATTTTCGGTATTACGCAACATTTTATGTTAATATTGTGTTCCGAAGTTCGCGATACTAATGATGAAAATATCTTACGTCTCAGCGAAGTAATTTTGCCTCCCATTCCAAACACTTTTTTCGATGTCGGATACAATTTTAACTTCAATAAGCAACAGGTTTTATCTGTGATGAAATTCAGGTGCGAGCCACCATCAAGTAAGGCCCGCGCGAAGATATGAGCACCGTTACTAGAATACTCCTTAACTAGTGCCTTAACTTGTTTTATTGGATTGTTAACATCAGTTGCGGCATTTAAATTTCTGCTATGCGGAACTTCATCAAGAGTACCCAACATAACATGCTCATCGGATGCTAACACAATGCTTGTATTTTGTACCGATGATTGGTTTGCACTAGTCCTAAATTGCATTTCATTTGTGGTACCATTAACATTCTTTATCACGCTTTGTGATTGAGACAGATGCGATGGTATACATGGTTTACGATCAATGTTGAAATGCAAAAGACTATGATGCTTTATCTTACATTTACTGCAACCAGGGTTGGTACAATTGCGAACAATATGCGAAGAACTCAAACAATTTGTGCATACACGCTTGCATCTAATATATTCATATCTCATTTTTGGCGAAAGCTTGGTGTCACCAAAATCTGGACATGAATCAATCATATGGTTACCGCATTGCAGTAGAGACAAGATTGGAGACCTGACACTAATGTGGATGCCTTTTTGTGTTATTGAAAAATATTTAAATTTGGTTTTGATATTACTTTTGATGAATTAAAATACTTCATAAAACCTAATAATCGAACACGAACTAGTAAGATTTTAATAAAACTGTCAAAGTTAAGTAAGGTTTGTCCAGCTTTTCTGATAAGTGGTGTACTAAAAGTAAATTCCAACTTTCAACTGGCACTTTGACAGATTTTAATAAATTTTATTGCTTGACAGCTTGGCCTATAAATACCTGGGGAGATTCCGAAGAATTTGGTACCGTTGGTTTAATGTCATACAGCTGTTTAAAGGTACATCCTTTGTATTATAGGTTCATTAGTGTTCCTGTTGTATATAGTGTTCCAGGTTAGATTATACATTTCGGATGTAACTGGTATTCCTTCGATAAATGAGTAAGAAGTACCACGACTTATGTGGGAAGTAAGATAGTGAAATTTTATGGTGTTATCAATATTTTGCGTATGTATTAATTCTATGAAAATGTCGCGAAACCGTAACCAATCAGTTTCTAAACCACTAAAACACGAAAGTTTTATCTCAGGAATCCGCATTTCTACTGATGCTGAAGATGGATTCGGAATATCTAATATAGAACAATTTTGAAACGAAACATTGGAAGTTTTTTAATTTCGTGAATATTATTTAAAGTATCACTTTAAAGACTCCCGTACTCGTCTTCAAATAATTCTCTATCATTAAGTGCAGCAGCATTCAACAGCTTAATTTTGGACTGAATTTCGCCATATTTATGATACATACCTCGTATTCTATGCAGTATGGATTCACAAGATCCTATTGACATAAAACTTCCATTGCCATATTTCTTCTTCAAAATTGTGATTTGCCCTTTATAATATCTTCCAGTTCGTCTTGTGTAAGCGACATATTTTGTAACAATAAAGACCAAACTTAACAAAATTAACGCGCGATATTCGAAAATTTGAACTCTAATCGTATGATATTCTTGAATTTTAATGATTAAAATTTACCAAACTAAACTAATAATCTGAACTAAATTTTATCAAACTAAGTTGAATTGAATCAAACGCGCTATAAATGTTACATGGGAATGTTACTTAAACTAAGTTATTTTGTCAAATTAACTTACATGTACCTAGTCAACCTTAGATTTGAAGCTGCTTATGATTCAAGATGTTTACGCGATGCAGGAAATTCCGCAAATAAATTCAGCGAATGTGTAATAAAGCTGAATCATCTACTATGTAATTATAATGACTGCATACACTGGAAACACGTTCAATTTGTAAGCCTAACAAATTCGATTTGTATATTGGTTGATCCATTGAATCCATTGCACATTGATTTGTCCATTGAACGATTAAATCCAATGATTCGAATAATTATATCGACGAATAATATTAATATTGTTGCCAAATCACTTGTTGTGCGATGTTAAATTACGGTCTTGTAAAACAAAAGATCAAACTGAATTTAACAACAAATTCCGTTCACTGATTAGTTTTTCAATCGTTGTATTAATCCAAGGGATTTTAGGCCGCATCCGGCTCGAAAGACCAAAATGTAAACTATGTGGTACCCAATTTAATTTTCAACGATTGAACGCGCACCGTTTACGAATTAATGAATGTTTATGTCGAAGACGAAAGATGAATTTCAATGACACTACACTACAAAATGTCTGCTAAAGAAACTGCTCACAATTTTATTTTTATTAAATTATTTATTTTAATTTTATTTCAATATATAATTTTGTGAACAATATTTTTAATATTGTTTATTGAAGCTGTAATAATCTAATGGATTTGTTTGGTCTAAAATCCGCAGCAGTAACAAAACCCGAACATTATTTGGAAAACAAGCGTTACCCGTTTCCAATTAAATTTAGCATTACAATGAATTCAATAAGTAAACATCATAGATGCAAATCGATACGAATATAAATTTAGTGCTTTTCAAGTTCGTGGTTTTCAGCTGCTGCGATTATTTATTTAAGTATTGCGTAAATACTGTGGCTGAAATATTTGAAGATTGGGCTTGGTCCCAAATTATATCTGCCATTAAAATAAGTTTTTCGGCATCTTTGTTGTCGATTACAGAAATAATTTGTTTTATTGAATTAGGAAAACGTTGGTTCCATATCTAAAAATTTATTTAAGGCCGAAGGTTTATTATTCCCAAGTTCAACCAAGAAGATGTTCTAATTTTTTTCTTCGCTATCCGAATTTCAATCTATTAAAGCCTTTTTAAGCGCTGGATATTTATTCTCAGTTGGAGGTTTCTTTAATATGTCTGAAACAGTGGTCTCCTGGTAAACAGTATTCTCCGTGATGGCCCAAAAAACATAGTCGAACTTTGACTGATCCTTAATTACTTTCGCATTACGAAATTGTGGTTCGATCCGAAGCAATCAAAGATGTATTGTCAGCCAAAATAGAGATAACTCCTGTAACAATGACCCTTCTTCGAATTGAGGTTTGTTGTCGTTCCCCTTTCCATTTTCGCCAGTTACAATAAATATAATTCACGAGTATATCATAAAAACGAACATTGAGGAAAAAAAGTGACGTTTTGATTTAGATATCTAAAATGATATTATTTAACCATTATGTCTATGGTGAGTTACCCGGGTAATCTTTTCGACTTTAATCGATACAATTTCTATTTTATAAATGGAATTTTAGCTCTAGGGCCTAGTAATGCCAGAAACTTTTAATTGTAAACATATTTTGATTTTAAAAATAATCGTCAGAATTTCGGTACTTCGAATGTTTAACGTTTTATAAATTACACCTTTAAATCAATTACGGGTTACCCGGGTAACCTAATGCAAAATAGAAGAAAATGGAATTTATTTCTTATACAAATAAAAAACCAGTTACAAGCCACACATTTTGTTGTAACAACAGAGTGTTCATCACAAATGGGAAGGTTGCACATCGTACAGAGATTAAGGATTATTTTCCCGGTAAATTATATAGGCAGGTAATGCTGTAATGTCAACTATATTGAAAAAATATGCCATGGGCCATCTTTGGGTTTTCCTTTTTACCGTGTAATGCGACACCAACTTGTCCATGTTGTCGACCTCTCCCATAGTACTATTAGAATAATGTACAATATAATATCTGGTTTATTGAGGGAGGCCGACGTTTAATCACAATGGTGCATCGTTGACAAAAGTATAACGGCTTTGTTTTTTTAGCCACATACGAACATAAGGTAATATTATCTGAACTAAATCCAAATACCGATGACATCTTGGCCGCGAATTAGGTCAAAGTATTTCTTTAGGTAAAAAAGGTTTGTTCTTTTTTACCGTACCAACAATTGAAAGGTCCCACACATCAAAAGCCGAGCTAAGGGAAATTTAGTAAAAAAAATTATCAGTCAGCTCATTCCTTCCAGATCCTTTGAATTGGTAACACAAGTATTTCACGACTCTTTCTCCCTGGTTAACTTTTCAACCCGAAGAAGACTTGCCGGTATAAATTTGCTCTAGGAGGATAAGAACTGCGTGAATCACAAACCCACCAAACTTTTATCCCGTATTTTGCGGGTTTTGCAGGCATATATTGGGTAAAACGTGTTCTTCCTGTAAAGGGGAATAACTGCTCATACACAGTCACTGAATCACTGGCTTCGTAATTTGAACGTAAATTTGCATTTAGCATAATGAATATATCTGAAATTGCCGGTTCAGTGACATGCTTGCTCGAAATAATGAGTAGGCATCAGTTTTCCACATTTCCTTTGAATGTTCTGAATTAGAATATCATACGCCACCCCTAATAAGAATGCCAATGTACGCATCAAACTTCTGTATTGTCAACGGCTTCCATGTTATTGCTGGCTTTAATGAATTTTTTCGATTATATTCCGTTAATACGAAATCAGCTCTTCGGTTGGTTTCTCTTATTATAATAAAAAACATTTCAGGCTCAGATTTGCCATTCAGTTTTATCTTTCCCAACTAAAATTGAATTTGAAGTGGTTTTTCCTATTGAAGTGATACCTCCATTTATATCATTCTCATTATTTTGCTCGAGGCCTTCATTATCATCTTCTTCGTCTTCAGCTTCTACATGACAAGCTTCAACCACATCTTCCAGGTCCGAATCGATGGTGTCGTCGATTGGTATCCATTCATCATCTGAGCCATTATCTTTGAAATCCATCGCATTTTCCCTATTTTCACTATCGCATTTTGCGAGCAACTGATGTATATATTATTGTTGCGGCTCGTATGTCATCATTCTATATTCAGCATTACTCACTTCACGAAAATTTTCCATTATAATAAATCACTAAATACAATTACTTTTGAAATTGAATTACAACACATAACGTATTTGACTGGAGTCCATGGGTCGGAAAACCCTAAAATTTCGTTACGTTATTGGAAAAAAATCCCAAATTGTTTTTGATTACGTTATAACGTTATTTAACCTTAAATCATGTGAAACGTTACTTATATAACGTTATTTACCACTAAATAATGTTTATAGACGTTATAGAACAAATAACGTTATCTAAACTTAAATAAATTATTAACCTCTTCTTTAGTAAAATTTTAACACTAGAACTACTGACCAGTCAAAATGAGGATTCAAGAAAAAGGGGGTCATTTTGACCGATCGGTTTGCTAGTGTTAAATAATGCTACCAGGAATTAAAAATATGTCGAAATTTAGCAAAATAAGAGTGAATAAAAATTTACTATTTCATTTCGTGTGTTTTTCGAGCACACTTGACAGTTTTTAATTTATTCGTGCATTTTTTATTTTGTTTTCTTTTATAATGCATAAGCAGTTGAAATATAATTCATAATTGTATAATTTGGTGTCACCGAATTTATTATTATTATTATTTTTTTTTTTCAATTAGCTGTTACCTATACCAGAAACAGTACCAAATTTACCGAAAACCAAGTCAAATTGTACTTGAACCACCGGTATTGTCAATTTAAATTACCTAAGTGTCATCAGCATGTGTTCGATGAAAACATTTTATTTGTTGTCTTTTTATACATTGTCATGATCATAAACATGGATAAAATCTCACTTATATTATAATTAGTATAAAATGATACAAATCATAACTTTAACTATTATTAATTCGATTTATGATAGATCTAAGACCTATTTGGCAGTTCGTTTGGATGAATTTCTAATCTTGAGTGATGACACTGGAATCCCTAATTTCTTTCCGAATTATTGGTACCTGTACGATTGGCGTTTCCTTATAGCTTTGAATGTTGTTCTTTTCTGCAATTTCTTCAGCCTTTTCTTCATTATTTCTCCCCCATTGACCGTCACTTTTTCAGCCTCTTAGTCCACAGTGAATAATCTGTGTTTTTTCCTAGCAAGTGCCGTAATAAATATTCTTGAATTGGTTGTTTCTTTTCATTTAGCAGCAGTTCTTTTACCTGTTTGAAGAGTTTCTGTATCGTAGGTACGTATTTACTTCCGCTAGTTCCGCGTTTCTTTCTTATTTTGTACTAGTGAGGAGTTCCAGGCTACCGACTGAATACATTAAAATTATTTGAACAGTTTTCAAGAAATTGGCAAAAGCTACTAAATATTTACAAACTTAAAGGTCAAGTAAAATTTTTAAAGGAAATTCAGATATTCGTAGTCATTCGGGTTCAAATAATTAGGCTTCAATAGACTTAAAAAAAATCGATTTATTGTACCCGATAGCAAAATAAAATACTCAAACTTTCAATGAAATTATCGATTTTAGCTTTTTATTGTATATCGCAATCGAATGGGGAACATTCCAAAATTTTTTTTTTAATCTCAATAATTAAGCTTAAGCAGCTTTCAGCGATAAACAAATAAACCAAAAATTCATTTTAATATTACTAACTCTGCATTCGTGGAATTAAACAAATTTACAAGAAAAACAAAAAAAAATATTCTAATGGTTTTGCCAGGAATTCAAAAATATTCTGAACGAAAAAAAAAAACGAAAGTCTATGTTAAATTATGCTAACACCATTAATCTTTTCATGAACAAAATTAAAATGTAGGTATTCTAAATTTATTATGAATAATCAAAATTCATTAATAAAAAAAAAATTCTGCTTAGTCATTAATTATTAATAAAATATACGTACATATAATTTTTTTTTTGTTTATGATTTAAATTTAATTACATGTCATATTTATGTACGTACTAGCTAGTATGTACACAAAATATTGTTAAATTTATTAAATATTTACCAATAGCAGAGTTATATAGGATATAAAAAGCATACACAAAAATAGTAGAATTGGTAACAAACATATTTATTTAGGATATTCTTTGCGTAAGATAAGAAAATGTTTGTACATTATATTTATTATTACGTTTAAGGTATCTGTATTTTTAAATAAATCAAATATTAACAATTTGTGACACATTTTATATATACGCAAGTGTTTTTATAGTTCAGTGTCGTATAACTTCGGGGTCACAAGATACAATCAATACATTTTCTAAAGTATTACCGCCCATTTCATGTTTTTTTTGCGTTTTTTTTCGTCTCTATTATACACGGTATAATAAAATCGGAAAATTTAAAATTTAAATTTTTTACCAGAGGATGTAAGGTTCAAATGGAAATCTAAATAGAGGACATACTTTTTATAAATATTCTTATAAATATTTGGATATAATACAGCTTGGTAATAACAACGCATGATCTTATTTTAATTTTCCGTCTTTTGTATATATAATATATTATGTATAACAACAACAACAACAACAACAACTAAACAAAAATGAAAAATTTAGCAAAATTCCATCTCTGAAAGATAAAATAAATGAAAAAAGTTTTTCTTGTGTTGCAAAAGCATGTAAATGGAAAATTTAAATTTTTCATTTTTCAAGCAATCAAACTTTTTACAATAGGAAATTTTTTCCTTTTCTGTTTTTTTTTTTTTTTTGTTTTGTCATCATAATCATCATTATCAATGCGGTGCGGAGCTGCTAAAGGTACCAACAAAAAATAAAAATAAGTTCTTCGGTATTCCACATTTTCATCATTATTTTCCACTTTTCCTCATGTATATATGTATGTATGTATGTGTTTAACAATTTAATTGTTGGAAAATAAATAAAAATAATTCGCTGCTTGTGTGATGAGCTATTATGTGTGCCATTCGAAGCTATTTAGGTTTGTGCGAGCAATATTTTAACACCATAAACATATTATAATACTTGTGGTTTTATTTTAATTTCTCAAACATTATATTAATTAAAATAATTACATTTACTTTCGCTTTTTTTTAGTTAATTTATTTATTTTTTTTTTTTTTTGTTTTAAGATTTTTATCAAAAATTATAAACTTGTAATCCTTTTGTATACACATTAATACATACACAGATACATAGTACTCTACACCAACTACAGAAAATTATATTGTTGAATTAAAATTCACCTTAAAAAAAATGTTTTTCCCGTTTTTCATGTCAGAAACGAACATTTTCATTGAAACTTAGCATTATACGTGTTTTTGTTGCTCCGTTTTTTGTTATTATCAGTTTTATGGTTATTAGAAAAATCATCATCAGCAGCATTACACCAAACATAATTAAAAGAAAAAAAAGTACAGTTCTTCTTATTTTTTTTTTTTGGTTCTTTCTAAATAATTATTTAAATTTTGATAATCATCGTGAGTTTTCCATAATTGTTTTTTTATACGTAATTTAATTTAATATATAATTTATAATATATTGTATATTATTAGTATTTTAAATAAGCTGGGATTTTCCAGTGACTTAAACGTAATGTGGGTTTTATATTTCGACACACACAGATATAGGGCTAAATTTGTTTCGTTTGCTCTTTAAAATTTTGTTTAATTCGATTAACCCTTAGAATAAAATTAAAGTATAGTAATATGTTGTGTACCACATTAAACAAAAAACTTAATTAAATTCCTTATTTTACGATTAAATGCATTTAAATTTACTGGTATAAAGTTACAATAAAAACTATCATTATAGAGATGTCTCATGTCATATAAACTAAAATTCAAATATGATGGGTGTAGAAAAATCCTATTTAGGTGAAGCAATTATTTTTCGAGACATACAGTGAAATCCTTAATTATATACCTAAACCCACCAAATCAGTAATCAGTAGTCATCCGATATTCCGATCACTGATGAGTATTCTTTGCTTTCCTGCATAATTCTTTTTTCAAAATTAAAATATTGTTTTCAGGTGTAAAATGTTGTCTAGGACATTAGATTACTGATAAAAACCCTATAATGAAAAGGCTTTTCCGGAATTTCCTGTTTTGTGAGCCACTCATATATGATATATTAAATAGTATTTTATTCACTGATTCAAATTCGGTTTGTGTTCGTTGAGTAATTCAAAATAGCGAACGTGTAAAGTTATCGCGTTATACATTAAATTGTTTTATTAGTTTAAAACAAGATTAAACTACTAGACTTACGAGTAACTGTGCAATTTCTCTGGATAATTTTTTTTTCCCATATAGTGATATATTGTAGTGAGATATAATAGTTCAGTTGTTGTTCTTTAATTTGTACAGTGTATGTACTTGTATAATTATGTCTGAGTCTAATTCAAATCCTTCTAATCAATAACTATTAGAAGCGATACATGAAAACCGAACATTTATAAGTACAAAAAATTATTCACTAACTAATACGGTTTAATAAGGTGGTCGCCGAACAACAACAACTTGTAATGGATATTGACATTCACATTGAGATCTCACAAATTATGTTGTTTTTACAGGAATACCAAAGAAAATCGAACATTTACAGGCTGTTGGAAAGGTAGCCAGCTTAATTGGGTTGGATATGGAAAGTATTCAATTTTGTTATTCTAAAGTCTATAAAGATAAAAAAATCTGACATGCATTATTTTTGTTAGATTTGTGTCATGTGATCGAAAATCGGATTTTTTCAATAAGTGCAAAGATGACGGTTCTATACTAGCAAAATAAATTGAAATCAATCTGTTGAGAGAATTAAACAAATTAAAATGATCAAACGTCATTGCGAATAGCTGGTCAAATGAATCGACATCAACAAGTTACGTCAAAAGGCCGAAATGAAAACACAAACAATAATAAATCAGATGATTAATGATGCTGACGTTTAACGTAATTTAAGCATCAATATTCATACGTCATGTACTACAAAATAAAATATCGTAATTTTTTTAATTTTATAACTTTTTTGTACAAGCTGGGAGCTTTTTCGAATGAATAATTATTGTAATCTTGAATTTTTAGATTAACAAGATTTTCGAAAATCTGTTAAATTTGGTAATGCTGGAAATTTTAGCATTATATATATATATATGTTATTTCAACATCAACCACATTAAAAATAAAATAAAGGATATTGATTATTTTTTATATAAAATCAAACATAGGGTAGATGTAATTGTTTGTGTAGAGGCATTTCTGGAGTCCTTTGACGCTTCTTCTATCAGTCTGAGTGATTACAGTTCTTTTCAACAAACTAGGCGTCGTTTCGGTGGTGGTATTGTTGTTTTTACACATAGAAGTTAGAATTTCTCTATGCTGGAATCCGAAAAGAATCTGGAAAATGAAATTTTGATTATAAAATCGAGCAAGCCAAACTTTCAAGTAATGACTGTTTATCGGCAACCGCTTTTGAGTTTGCCGCAATTTCTCGAATTTTTGGATTCCAAGCTTGGAAAATTCCCCAAAATGTTAGTTATTGGTGATTTTAACTTGAATCTTTTGCCGATTGCCTCACATGGATTCAAATTTATTAACAATATGTCTTCGATCTACTACACTAGACAATCCACTTATAATAATCAGACAGTTAGAACCTTGATAGATCATGCGTTTACATCTTACAGTCATGATTATAATGTTTTGAGTGACCATAAGTTTCTTCTGATCAATTGTAACATGTTACTTGATAATATTACTCAAGTCATTTCGTATTTCGATTCTTATGCAATATTTGCTTGTGCAATAAATTCTGCTGAATTTTCTTCTACCGATTTTTATGGAAATTATAAATCATTAATCAGTAAGTTGAAAATAATACAAACAAAAAAATTAGCTCACGGAAAATTAAATACAAAAAGCCACGGTTTAACGCTACCTTGAATAATTTAAATGAAATTATGGTCAATCCTAAATGAAATTCATTATAAAAGGTCACATAATTACATTACTCTGTTGTGCTAAAAGAAAACAATGTCATGATATGATATCCAACCAATTAAATGTAGCTAAGTGTAAGTAATTCGGTATCTAATTTTAATTCTAATTCATTTACTTGGTATGAACCCCTTATCTCAGATCCAAGTTTAATGACTTCGGTAGCTAGTCGTTAAATTTGGATCTGAGTAGATGAAGTTCAATCACTCATTGATAATTTAAATGATGGATCTGCGGAAATGGTGACAAGCATGACAAGTCTAATACTAGACCTCTTTCAGTATTACCAGTCCTCTCTACAGTTTTGGAACACATTTAGTTAAATAAAATTTTAAACCTCAAAATAACTATAATTTAATTACTAACTTTATTAACTAGCAATCTTTCAGCAACGCTAAACCTAACTGAATATATTTTTTTCCGCTATAAATAATACGTAATTTTGGGTTTGGCGGTAAGGCTTTGAAGTTAATAAATTACTATTTAAGGGCGCCGAGGTATTATGTCCAAATAAATTGAGTTGAATCTACTGTGCTAGATAACAGAAATGGCGTACTCCATTTTGGGGCCCACGCTATTTCTTATTATATATTAATAGTTTATTGTATCTTGCACTTAATGGCAATGTTCATTATTCTGCAGATGATACGGTAATCCTTTATAGCTGTGGCAACTATCATCAACTAAAAGGACAAATGGAAGCAGATTTGCGCCTGGTCAGTGATTGGTTGTTATATCATTCTCTACAACTAAATGAAAAAAAAAAATCAAGTTTTTTAATATTTTCATTGCAAACAAGTGCGGATATTTTCGATTCAATACACTTTCAAGGCAAAACCATTTATCGCTCTGAGCAGGTAAACTACTATCTTGGCTTACGTATTTCGCAACAATTATCATGGTCACAACATACTGATTATATAAAATCTAAAATTTTATTTTTTATCGGTCTTCTAAAGCAATGTTCTCGTTATTTGAACCCTGTTGGAAATGGGAAATTCCCATTCTACTTACTTCCTATTTGGGGAGCTTTAGCAATGTCAAAGACAAATGAAATTTCTTTGGTGCAAAATAAAGCTTTGAGAGCGATTGATGGATTTCACAATCTGTATCCAACTAAGCTCTTATGTTTCCCCAAACTATTGCCCTTTAGTAAGCTTGTAGATTATGAGTATATGTTTTTGATTCACAAAATTATCATGAAACTAATTCGTACTAATAATTTTCTTATATTAAACCTGGATGTAACCCTTAGATCATACAACTTTCCGAAAATAAATTAAAACCATTATAAATGTATTTTACAGAAAATATTCACCTGTACAAAATTCAACTATTGGTTATGGATAAGTCGAGGAAGTCAAAAAAATCTCTGAGGTACCAATTCTTCGACTTTAAATTAATTTTACATCTCCCTATAAAACTATCTAACAGGTCCACACCACCCATGAACTTGTTGTACTCTAAAACAATTGCAAGGCAACGAATAGTGACTAATCCTAATTTTTGTCTCGCCTTTCAGCCTTCCAAAAAACAATACAAAGTTTTATATCATCGATTTTTGTAGTCAAGCTGCGTACATGCTACACTTTTCTGGTGAAAAAATGTACACCACGAAGTTAGCTGTATGAGTTGAATTATTTCCAACTAGAACAAAAAGTTCACTAGGGTTACAAATTTTAACTAAAAATTTTACTATTTTGCTAACTTCGTGGTGTACATTTTTTCACCAGAATTGGATCATGTATGCACCTTCAGTTATAACGACATCCCTCGAGATTTTGCAAATGTATAACTAGCTACTCTATTTTTTCGTAGAGTTCCTAATCTTAAAATTCGATTCTTTCCTAGCCAAGAATAAGATGGATGCTGCTGCGTTCATTAATTGTTTGCATGTTTCATTTTCTTGTCCGGTGTAGAACTCAAAATTATAACAATAACCGGAAATGCCAGCTAAAATACGATATCCCCATTTGTGGGGTTTTTCTGGCAAATACTGCTTCATAAGATGCCTGTTCGCCGACACATACTATTGTTCATAAGGAACTTTGTGAAAAAATGTTTGTAACATTTCGACTAAAGGCCTAATTTTATATATTCGATTGTGTTCAATATCCAATCTAGGCAGCAGAGTGCTGTTGTCGTTGAAATATAATATCTGTTTGATCTTTTCAAACCCATTGAGTGACATTGGTTTTTGGATTAATTCGTTACCGACGGGCTGGCTCTAATACTTACGAGTGTTGGTAATTCGGACAATGGGTGTGGAATTGCTTGTATCGTTCATATTTTTTCTGAAATTAATACAGATTTGATTGATGAACTATTAGTTCCAGCAATTCATCGGTGAATAAAAATTTTAAAAATTTGTATGGAGACCGTAATTTTTGTATGTCGATTCTATATTCTCGCTAACATCCAAAGACCTTTGTCGCCAGTTCAAACTAGCCCCTTCCTCTCATATCGTAATGCCAATTAGATATTTTGTTTGTTGAGGGCACACAAACGAACTGGTACACTTGGGGATTTATAGGGTCTTAGAAGTGTCTGTTGTTGAGGGAATTGTTGATATTGTTAAGGGAACACACAATCCAACTAACGAGACCCATAAAAGTCTAATTGAAGTTCAGCATTAAAATTTATAAAATGTTGTCAAAGTATTAATTGGCATCATCTCCAAATGTACAGGATGGCTTAAAAAAAATCCCCTATTTTTGTTTCTCAGAAATATAAGTTTGTCCTACTCTAATTTTTTATGCGGCAGAGTTATATGAGATTTCCAGATATTGTGAATTCTTTACGCCTCAGGAAATAAATATTTTCATCACATTATAATGGTACACAACACAAAAGATTTGAAAATGGTGGAAAACTGGACTGGATATTATATCAGATTGATTTCATGAAAGGCGATTATTTGGAATGTAGAAATTTCCACCGGTTTTCAAATAAGGCCTCTATGCTTCAGATAACAAAAATTCAATTTTTCTAATTTTTACTTCAATTTAGAAGAAACTCAAATAATTTATTTTTTTAAATATAAATCGTAAAATTTCAGATTTATCCACACAACAGACCACATATATAAATATAAATATATATATATATATATATATATATATATATATATATATATATATATATATATATATATATATATATATATATATATATATATATATATATATATCTAGTTGAAGAAGCCCCATAGCTCTGCGTCCCCTGATATTTAGAAGAAACAAAAAAAAATAGTAATTGTCTGCGTTCGTTAGAAAAAAAAATCGTTCAGATCGTTAATGAAACATTGTATACAAACTAATAATGAATTTGCTGCTATATAAATTATCGGTACTGGTTAGAGATCGTCTCGACGTCTCATGTGATCAGGTATCTTGATTAAGTGAATTGTATACAATAATAACTGCTATGACAATCGAAACGGCGCAATCTTTATTTTTTTTCTCTTTCTTTTTAGTATCACTTAATTTTGCTTTATTGGAAATTGATTTTTGTGTTAGCGTACCAGATCCGACTCCAAGAATAGAACTCCCTTAACACCTTGGGAAGAACAAAGCGACTGTACGTATCGAGAATAATCAATAAATAGCAATTACCATTTTGTGAACTTGGGTACGGTTCTAGAAAATCTAGAAATAATCGTTGGAATGGTCGTTTTATCTCGATATATTGATGGGCGCGTCAAATTGAGCGCTTCGGACATTTTGCAGGTATCGCAGGATTTGATGTAGTCTCTAACTTGTTTTGCCATCCCCTGTCAGAGAAAATGACGCTGCAGCCGATCTACTGTTTTATTTATACCCATATGACTGATGAAACAACTAGTTTCCAAGGAGAGATGTCTGTTTCGACATAGCGTTCCATATAGTGGACAGATCAGTAACTTACCATCCTCCACTCGTAAGTTCGACTCAATATTGGTGCTCCGTTCGATCTGTTGTATTTTTGCGACATATTCCTCATCACGAAAAGTTGGTGAATTTAGATCTACGTGCAGCGTACCATCATTACGAGATCCTCCAGATCCAAGCTGATGTTCCAAAGTATTTCTCTGTCGTACTATTTGTAATCAATAGATCGTATAAATTCACAAATATTTTTAAATGATATTGATAAGGGACAACTTTGTGCATCAAGTCGGCACATGGTCTGTGGTGCGTTGCATAACCGGAAAGACATGAGTTTGAAATTGTAAAAGGGCCTTCCAGCTACAGCAAATGCAGGTTTACGTTTAGCATCATCGTCGAGTGGAATTTGCCAAAATGCATCTTTCTGATCAATACGGTAGTGGAAATGGGTCCTTCTCCGTTACATCGTTTACCTTTCGGGCGTCGATGCACAATCTAACTTTACCGTTATTTTTGGTGACGATCGTGACTGGTGAACTCCATGACGTATCCTAGCTCTTTTCTATGAATCCAAGAGCCAACATGCGATCTAGCTAGGAATAGAGTGTTTCACCGGTTTGGCATCTCCAGTCTTTATGTAACCCATTCCCAATTTTTCCGATGAAGGGAAGGTATCAATAATCGAGCGTAGATGTTTGCGCTGGCCTTCGGTGAAAACGTCAATATTGGTATCAACCAAGGTACAGGTAGAAGCTGAAAAATTATTATTACGCGTATCGCGTTCCTTTTGTCCACTTGACATTACCATACACGAAGGGAAATGATGGAAATCAAAATCGCATGTGACAGAAATTGTTCGCAATTCTTTTCTAAAACGCTGACGTTCGTTCCAGAATCAAGCAAACCATTTATTTTCTTATTATACAATTCGATAGTGGCACGTGGTCTACCATCTAACTCACTGCACAATAATGATGATATTATTTGCTTTCGAACTAACCTTTTAGTTTTAAAATAACGATATAGTGTTACGTGTCTTCTATGGTCGGCCAACACGTTTGTTGGGGATAGGCTTCAGTGGCCTCTAGGGGGTTCGTTGCCGCCATATGAGCTAAGAGTAAGACACCACAAAAAAAATAATCGTGTTGAGAAAAAAAAACAGAATCACCATCATCGCCCACTTTATCACACCACCATTGTTCAATAGTAATTAATTTACTCCATTTTTAATTAACAAATTCAAGCATTTTATTTAGAAAAAAAAACTATACTTAATTTGATACACATACTTAATATTACTTCTAACCTAACATAAGAAAATAGGTGGTGTAAATCTACCTATAAAGTAAAAGTTTTTGTATAAGCCCCAACTTAAACTTGGTTTTTTTTTTTTTATGTAGCGACAATTCGCTTTAGAAGTGACCAAACAACAAAAAACTGAATTCCGACAAAAACAAAAATTTCGAGAAAAAAAAAAGGAATATATTAAATAAACTCACCCATAAATCTGCCGTCGAGTACTCTCCGGTCGCTCTATGCGTGGCTAAAAAAAATGTTTTTTATTATTTGAGCACTTAGCTGTAAACCAATTGGTTTCTTAAGCCTTTTTTTTTATAATCCACTTTACTTTATAGGAAAACTTATATATATACAAATATATTATGAACTTTTAGGGTCTATAACACCTATGAAAATGCACTATTGTGCATATTTTTTTTTTTTTAAATCACTAATCTTATTTCAGAAAATTAATTTTTAATTTTTTTTTTGTTTTGCTCTAATACAAACAATGAAATGAATTTCTCACCAAAAAAATTTACAAATAATAAAAAAAAAATGTTTGTTTGGTTTTTTTTTTTTTTTTTTTTAACTGAACGGCCTTGATTTCGCGGATTATGAAACCAAACCTCGCGGTGTTGTTAGTTTGTCCTTGTGGAGGACATGAATATAAAATCGGTTATTCGCTCAAAAACCAACAAAAAATATTTATTAATTTTTTTCCCTAAACATGAGGCCCGCAGCCCCTTTGGTTTGACGGCACACTCTCCTCAACAGCAATTGCTTCTACACTTAATATTTAATATGCGCAATCTAGTTAATCCAAAAACAATTTATTTATTATACATATATATATATACAAATTGGGTTTATAGAACATACCGAGCTTAAAAATAAAAAAAATAATCCAAGTGTCCAACTATTCAAAAATGCGGCAGCAAAAAATATTTTTCTTAATAAATCCAAAGATGCCATATGTTTAGATTTTTTTTTTATTTATTCTTTCACTGCATATAGAAGCTACCAGTTTTTTTATTTTTTTTTTCACTCACTATTCTTGGTGTACAAAAATATCACTCAATTTATTATTTATTTATTTTAATTATTAGTAGCCGCGATGGCCTCACGTACGTAAATGAAGACAAAAATTGATTTTTGTAATGTTGAAAAAAAAAATTTACTGGTACATTCCGAAAATTCTTCATTTTGGCGGCAAAGAACCATAATATTGAATTTTCTATTGTTTATGATGTTTAACCCTCTCTTGCCAAAATGCATTAGGTGTTATTTTTGGTAATGAGATATCGTATGATTTCATTACGTCATGATAATTTCAAAACGATTATTTAACTTATTTATTTATGTACTCGCATTAGAGGGAACTTAATTGTTTCATCATTTATTTCAACAACAACAAAAATTTCGTTGTGTAAATGATTGCACCGAATTTTGAGTCATCAAGCCGGTACAAGGTTTAATGACTTATTTGAATATTATTATCAACAATAATAAATCAGGATGTAATATAAATTCTCACTGATAGCCGTAACAGGACAGGTTCTCTGGGTCTGTGCTATGAACATGGCAAAGAGAAGCTGAAAACGCTATCTACAGATTTAATATCCACATAGTACGCAAGTATGTACGGTATCTGGTAGTTTTATATGTGTTTTGAAGCCGGAATCAAAGCCGAATATCTTTTCCATGAAATATGCCTAAAACCTTATTTGCATCATCTTTTATTTCGTAATTTACGGTTCCAATTTTTCTGGCCACTATTCCCTTAACGAACTGAGGTGCGAATTTAGCACAAAACTTTTTTGTGGCATCGCTTTGTGGATGAGTCCGCACATAAACCGTTTGTCCAACATGATAATCAACATGACGCGTTCGCAAATTGTAACGTTTTGCGCTTTTTTCATATGCTAGTGCGATATTTAATTTGACTTGGTCATGCAGAAGAGCGAGTCGGGATGGTAAGGGCAGAATAATTTCACCTTCTTCAATACCTCCGAGTTGTTTCAAAAGCTGGTAGTCTTCGCCATGGTTAATTTTATGATATCCGAAAAGTAGGAAATGGGGTGAATTCTTTACTGTCTCATGTACTCCATTTCGTAACGCAGAAGCAATTTCAGGCAGATATCTGTCCCATGTTGTATGTTTTTCCTTGATGTATGATCGGATGGCAGATAAAATTGATCGGTTGACTCTTTCTGAGGCATTGGATTGCGGCGAATAGAGAGCAGTTTTGGAATCCACTACTCCAAATTGCCTCAAAAGGTCTTTATACTCAGCACTCTTAAATTGGGTGCCATTATCCGAATGGATTGTCTGAGGTACTCCATAAACACAAAATAATTCATTTTTTAAAAATTCCACAATCTGCTGAGCGGTTCCCTTACTGATTGGTTTTAAAAGCACAAACTTAGTGAGGTGATCTAACGCAATCAGAATCATTGTTTTCCCGTGACTAGAACGGGGATATGGTCCAAGCAAATCCACATATACACGTTGCCATGGCCTTTCAATAGGATAGGCATTTCCCATCGGTGGTCTCAAGCATTTATTTGTTGCCTTTGTAGTTTTACATATTAAACATTTTGAGATGTAGTCCCTTACCTGCTTTACCATGGACGGCCAGAAATAATATCTCCGCAATTTTTCCAATGTTTTAGCCATCCCTCCGTGCGATGACATTGGATTATCGTGTTCCATTTGTATCAATCCATTTCTCAAACCTGTTGGTATCCAAAGCTTCCACAGAGAGAGATCTGAAAGCTCCGCATTTTTTCTTGGCTCCAATCTAATAAATATACAGTTTTCCCTAACAGCAAAAGCTGGGTACTTATCTGGTTCGTTTCTTATGTTATCTCTTAAAGTTAGATAGTCATCGTCGAAATCACCTGGATTAATTTTTATTTTTTCAAAGACTTTAGGAACACTGGATTGAAGTTCTCTTATTTCGTCACAATATATTCTGGATAACATGTCGGGCACAACATTATCTTTTCCTCGTTGATGTTCGATTTCGAAGCGAAAACCCTGTAACTTGAGACTCCACCTTGCTAATCTTCCACTCAAGTCACGTTGGCCCATCAACCATTTTAAGCTGGCATGGTCAGTTATTAAGGTAAAGTCATGTCCCTCAACGTATGCGCGGAATTTTTTAATGGCAACAATAGCTGCCAGACATTCTAGTTCCGTGACGGAATAATTCTTCTGTGCGCTATTCAACTTTTGAGACATAAATGAAATTGGTCTCTCATTTCCTTCTGTATCTTTCTGAAACAGAACCGCTCCCAATCCTTCCGTGCATGCATCACATCTTATAAAAAATCTTGACGAATAGTCAGGGTTTATAAGGACCGGTGCTGAAGTGAGCAACTTCTTAAGTTTCTCGAAACTCTGCTGGGCTGCCTCTGTCCATTGAAATTTGCCCTTTTTTAGGCAATCGGTTATAGGTGAAGTCACACTGGCAAAGTTTTCAATAAACCGCCGGTACCACCCAGCCATCCCGAGCAGTCGTCGAATCTGTCTGGTATTTGTAGGTGCTACTAGACTGACAATTGAGTCGATTTTTTCAGGATCGGTCCTAAGGCCTTGTTCTCCTACTAGGTATCCCAAGTATCGAATTTCCTTCATCACGAACTTACTCTTTTCGATGTTGATTGTCAGTCCAGCGGTCCGTAGTAAAGTCGCAACCCTCTCCAACAGCTCAAGGTGAACCTTCAATGTGCCGCTAATGATCAGCAGATCATCCAAATATACGAAGATTCGATCATGAAGTTCGTGGGGTATCACTCTATGCATTAAGCGGCACATTGACTGGGCTGCATTACACAACCCAAACGGCATCACCCTGAACTGGTAGAGAGGCCGTCCCGGTACCGTAAAAGCAGTCTTGTCTCTAGCAGATTCCGCGAGCGGTATCTGCCAGAAAGCGTCTTTCAAGTCAAGTGCTGTTATGTATTTGGTCTCTGAAAGTCGTCCTAAAAGTCCGTCGATTAGTGGCAGTGGATAGGCGTCCTTCTCTGTCAGAGAGTTGAGTTTGCGTGCATCGAGGCACAACCGAGATTTTCCGTTAGCTTTAGGGACGATTGTGACTGGTGAGCTCCACGAACTCTTGCTAACCTCGATAACACCCAAACTCAACATCCGGTCTATTTCCTTGTAAAGTTCGGTCTGTTTAGCAGGGGAGACTGAGTAGTACCGCTGCTTCACCGGCTTACTTCCCTTTATCAGCTCGATCTCATGCTCATGTAAGTTGGTCTTCCCAAGCCCTTCCTTCGCAGATGATGGAAAAAGATTTATAATTCTGGTCAGGTTTTGCTGATCCTGTTCTTGAAGAGAATGTGAATTGTCTGATTTTTTTATATCGTCACACAGAATTTCACTAACCGAAATTTTAGGCATTAGGTTGAACTTCGTCCAAAAATCAACGCCCAAATACAATGATGATTGTAGTGAAGGAACAACAAAAAATCTTATATGTTCTGTTTTATCGCCGAATGTGACTGGTAGCCATATGAAACCCTCTATTTTATTAGACGTACCATCAGCGGTTTTAATATGAGACTTCAATTTCTGAATCTGCAAATTTTCTGAACTTAAAAACGTGAGTGAATCCTTGCCGAGTACACTCACTGACGCACCGCTATCTAAGAGACCAATCATTTTTCTAGACTTAATCAAAACTTCGGCATGTGGACGAGGATCATTCCTTGTACATTTTATTAGTGTAGCAATACAATTTCGAAATAAAATTCGTTTTTTCCGGAAGTATCTGATTGAACGATTCGTTTTACGACGTTTTATGTTTGACGGAGGGTTCGAACTGTCCTTAACATTTGGTAATAATTTATTTACGGTGATGATTGTGTCTGATGTAGGAGAATTTATTTTGAGGGTCGAGAATTGTCGATATCCTTGGATTCGATCATCTGATTGTGGTTTGTTCCGAAGCGCGAACCCCTCGCCAAATTCGCACTCGGCGGCAAGTTTCCCTGTTGACGTTGTAAGCAATTCGGACAATTGGGTTTGCGTACGTTTGCGGCTCCACATCCAAAACAAAAAATGTTAAGAAAGGCCTCCTGACAATCCTGGTACCGATGACCTATGTCGCGGCAATTCCAACAAACACAATGGTTATCATTTCCAAATTCGTTATCCTGTTTGCGGTTGTCTCGCCTTTGAAATGCTTCTAAAATTGGTTCGTCAGAATTCTCAGATTTGTGTGTGTTACCGAAGTTGCTAGGCGATTGATTAACATTTAAGTTTTGGAATTCCATACTCAATTCGTTCATGAGTGGTCGTCGTCTCACTTGTATATCACCAAAACGTCTTGGATCATATCCCGATTGTTCCCATAGTTTTTCATAGTTTGTGCATAAAATACGTAGCTCTTCGACTGTGCGCATTGAACCGTGATAAGGAAGCGTAACGTTCTTTAATGCAGGGTACATATTTTGGCACAACCTATAAACGATCTGCGGTTCCGTTAAACGTGTTTGCAGGCGTGCGTTCATCTTCTGGATGCTCAATGAGAAATCGGAAAACGACTCCCTGTTCCCTTGGTGTCTTCTCAGGATTTGTTCTTTAATCTCCTCCTCATAATTTGAGCTGCTAAAATATGAGAGCATCGCACTTTTCATCCTTGTCCAATCAGCATTCGCATGATCCGCCTTATACACCCAAAACCAATCTTCGGCTTTCTTTGAAAGAAATAGGTGTAAGACTTTGGTTAAATTGTTTCGAGGAAAATCATCAGCATAAGCCATTTGCTCTAGCCGAAATATAAAATCGTGTACATTAACTGAGTCCCCACCGTCAAATGAGAGATTCCACTTTTGTTTCAATTTATAGGAATCGTCTACTCGAAACGATGTCGCTTGACGGAAATTATCGGTTGCTGGAACGTGAATATTACGACCCAAGTAAGCTTCGGGAAATGGAAATGCTGGGCGATTGTTACCAAACTCGTTTTGTATCTGTGGCTCATTAAAAGATTGATTATTACTAACAGGGAGGTTTCGATACTGTTGACGCGCTTGAGAAAAAAAATCGGCTACCGAACTTTTGCGAGGATTTGCCTCACTAAAGGACATATTGTGTTCATTTTCAGTGTTTTTATTGGAAGTAGGAGAAGCGGTTGCTTCTTTACGCGACTCGTTGTTATCTATCAGAGTGTCCAATTTATCCGAAAACGAACTACTCTTTAAATTTGGGGGTGAATAATCTCTTTCACCCGCTACATCTGAAACCTTTGCCGCTCCAATGACCAAGTCACTCCATAATTTGTTGCACCAATTGGTTGCTCGTCTCCAGTTGCTCAATACGGATAAGAGCAATGAGGTTTCGCCTAGAGTACTAACCAGTCTCTCGGTTCTACACTTATAATGAATAGTCTTGGCATAGGCTGTAGTCAAAAATGCAATTGTTGGTGTTGCTCCCTGTTCCAACGTAATTTTGTGTAATTCGTTATATTTCACTCTACATTCCTCTAGTTCTCGTTCTGGATATTGCGCATGTGTGTTTTTAGGCATCATTGATTTATCCGACGCTTCCGCTACCATTCTCTCTATTAACATTTGGTGCGCATCTACCGCTTTGCTGTTCAAACCCCTGACAAAATATTCGATTTCCAGCTCGTGGATAGATAGATTTTGCACAATTTTAGCAGGTTCCATTTTAGAAAATTTAAATAAATAACTTTGACGGATAGAAAAAATTGTACTCAGGTTAGGTTGTTAATATATGACAAATATAGAATTATAAGCAAAACTTAGATTAAAGGACCAAATTGTAAACCCAAAAAAAAAATTTAAAAAAATTAATATAGATATAGATCAAAAATACCAAAAGTCCGTTCAGTGACCTAACAACCAATCAAAAAAAATCATATATAATATAACAAATAATAAATGCACTGCTCAAACTTAAGTTATCTTGAGCATGTATTTAATAATATGAATTAATACGAAAAAAAAAAAATTTGATACGTAAACTATAAAAATAATAATAATAATAATAATAAAGTGTAAACTGTACTTATATTAATAATTTATTTCAAAAAAAATATTTATTTCATTTATGAACAATAGTGATGTGATGTGTGAAGAAGTTATCGGCAACTAACAGTGAATTGAAACTTTGTTGACAGAATGTTTTATCCACAATACAAAAACAACAAAAAAAATTATTGCATATCTGAAAAAAATCATGAAATTGTGAATCAGCCCTTAATGAGAAATCCCGAATCACGAGAAATTCAACCACCAGGTTTTGAGACACTTATATTCACGTATAATCTTCCATTTAATATGCCTATTGACGGATTAGAAAAGGGTGGTTGGAAAATTGATAGGAACGTGGTATGAAAATTTCTGTGGAGAACTCAGCAGTCAAATATCACCAGGAACTCACGAAATCATCATGTTTCAACCGTTGATTATTCAACTCTGTATCGATCCACTATTTCATAGGGAAATAAGGAATGGGTTTTGAAAAGAGAAAAAAAAAAATGTTTACCCTTATTCACAAGATCAACGTCAGGAACCCATAAAATCATTATGTATCTACTAACGTTGATCCAGGAAGAAAAGCAAAGTTCATTCTTCAAAGTTGGACAATAATTCAGCATTAGAATAATTTAATTTAAACTTTTGTTAAACGAAAAAAAAAATAAAAAATAAAAAATGATTTAATGTGGAATGAATCTAAGTTATTGACAACAAACCGCTTTGAAAATATATAATTAAAGTAAATATTCGCTAAAAAAAAAAAAAAATTTGAAATAAACAAAAATAGTTAACCAAAAAAAAAAAAAAAATAAACTATAATGTAAGAAAAAAAAACTGTTATACTGATAAGCGGTTATTCCAGTTGTCATTGATGAGCGGGGAAGCCACTTGGATGACTTTTTAGGTCTACCATCAGAAAATACAAATACTGAAGAAAACTTATCTGACTATTGTTTGCTCATGCATCGTGGAATTACACACTCTGAAAATTTAAATCGACAAACACAAAAAAAAAAAATTCACGAAGAAAAACATTGTTTTTCATTAAATTTTTTTTCCTTGTGACCTTGAAGTCGTCTGATTTAACGGTTAAACAACACGGAATATTCCTGACCATCAGGTCCCTGTTTCGGCGCCATTTTGTTACGTGTCTTCTATGGTCGGCCAACACGTTTGTTGGGGATAGGCTTCAGTGGCCTCTAGGGGGTTCGTTGCCGCCATATGAGCTAAGAGTAAGACACCACAAAAAAAATAATCGTGTTGAGAAAAAAAAACAGAATCACCATCATCGCCCACTTTATCACACCACCATTGTTCAATAGTAATTAATTTACTCCATTTTTAATTAACAAATTCAAGCATTTTATTTAGAAAAAAAAACTATACTTAATTTGATACACATACTTAATATTACTTCTAACCTAACATAAGAAAATAGGTGGTGTAAATCTACCTATAAAGTAAAAGTTTTTGTATAAGCCCCAACTTAAACTTGGTTTTTTTTTTTTTATGTAGCGACAATTCGCTTTAGAAGTGACCAAACAACAAAAAACTGAATTCCGACAAAAACAAAAATTTCGAGAAAAAAAAAAGGAATATATTAAATAAACTCACCCATAAATCTGCCGTCGAGTACTCTCCGGTCGCTCTATGCGTGGCTAAAAAAAATGTTTTTTATTATTTGAGCACTTAGCTGTAAACCAATTGGTTTCTTAAGCCTTTTTTTTTATAATCCACTTTACTTTATAGGAAAACTTATATATATACAAATATATTATGAACTTTTAGGGTCTATAACACCTATGAAAATGCACTATTGTGCATATTTTTTTTTTTTTAAATCACTAATCTTATTTCAGAAAATTAATTTTTAATTTTTTTTTTGTTTTGCTCTAATACAAACAATGAAATGAATTTCTCACCAAAAAAATTTACAAATAATAAAAAAAAAATGTTTGTTTGGTTTTTTTTTTTTTTTTTTTAACTGAACGGCCTTGATTTCGCGGATTATGAAACCAAACCTCGCGGTGTTGTTAGTTTGTCCTTGTGGAGGACATGAATATAAAATCGGTTATTCGCTCAAAAACCAACAAAAAATATTTATTAATTTTTTTCCCTAAACATGAGGCCCGCAGCCCCTTTGGTTTGACGGCACACTCTCCTCAACAGCAATTGCTTCTACACTTAATATTTAATATGCGCAATCTAGTTAATCCAAAAACAATTTATTTATTATACATATATATATATACAAATTGGGTTTATAGAACATACCGAGCTTAAAAATAAAAAAAATAATCCAAGTGTCCAACTATTCAAAAATGCGGCAGCAAAAAATATTTTTCTTAATAAATCCAAAGATGCCATATGTTTAGATTTTTTTTTTATTTATTCTTTCACTGCATATAGAAGCTACCAGTTTTTTTATTTTTTTTTTCACTCACTATTCTTGGTGTACAAAAATATCACTCAATTTATTATTTATTTATTTTAATTATTAGTAGCCGCGATGGCCTCACGTACGTAAATGAAGACAAAAATTGATTTTTGTAATGTTGAAAAAAAAAATTTACTGGTACATTCCGAAAATTCTTCATTTTGGCGGCAAAGAACCATAATATTGAATTTTCTATTGTTTATGATGTTTAACCCTCTCTTGCCAAAATGCATTAGGTGTTATTTTTGGTAATGAGATATCGTATGATTTCATTACGTCATGATAATTTCAAAACGATTATTTAACTTATTTATTTATGTACTCGCATTAGAGGGAACTTAATTGTTTCATCATTTATTTCAACAACAACAAAAATTTCGTTGTGTAAATGATTGCACCGAATTTTGAGTCATCAAGCCGGTACAAGGTTTAATGACTTATTTGAATATTATTATCAACAATAATAAATCAGGATGTAATATAAATTCTCACTGATAGCCGTAACAATAGTCGACCATAATTGTTGGGATTTGGTAAACGAGGGCTACTTATAGTTGTCGATATCCTTGGTACAGCTCTGGGTCTGTGTTGGATGCACAATCTTCTGGTGGCTCTCGTTTCGGGACAGTTAGGTTGGGAAGATTTGTCTCCCGCACTACCAAATTCTTCCTCGTTCCTTTTCCCAAATTCGAAGCTTTCCTCGACCACATCCATAACATAAAAACCGCTTTCATGGATTTTTGCATTGATTGAATTTATGCCTTATGTCTTTACAAATCCCGCACACAATATTCGTAGTATCCCTAAATTGTGTAGAATGTGGTTGAGTACGATAAGCGGAGAACATACCAAATATCAGGCTTATACACAATTTGGTGTGCGGCAATATGGTCCTCGGGAACATATCCAATTTCGGCCTATTGTTTCTCTAGTTTACGACATTCGTGGGATAAATCGACTGCCGAATGAAAAGTTCTAGCTGATAAGTAAACTTTTAGCCCATCTCGCATATTATCTACTAGAGTTTCGACTATTTCGGAATCGGGAATTGGGCGTCCGACCAGCAACGCTATTTTTTAAATTGCATCCGTTAATTCAATAAACGACTCGTTGCGATGATTATGCTTACGTGACATTAGGGCTTTTTTGATGTCTCTATCGGACCGTACAAAACTGAACCGCTCGATCAAGTCGGTATGCACTTGATGCCAATGTAACCGCTGATGATGTTGACGTATAACATATGTCCAGTACCTGTCTGATGCCGAATTGGTAAGAAGTGTACCCAGATAATCTATCAATGAGTCTAACTGAATGTTAGCGGCTCTAGCCAGTAATTCAATTCCAAAGATCAATCGATCATTTGGTAAATCTCTAATAGTTCCACCAAATGTTTCTTTCCATGCTAAAATAATTCGAGAGGTAAAATTATTATGATCATTGAATATATATGTGGGACATAGTTATGTGGGGGTAATTTCTGAGGTTCATTTTGTTAAGGCGCCTCCTGGTTTTGGCGTTGCATTATATGATTTCCTGAACCACAAACTGGCTTATGCAATTTTAGCAATTGTGCTTCGCGCATAATCGAATAGGGTTGATTATGTTCTACTGGAACCTGATTTGATGCCACGTTTGGGCGATTATTTAGTTCTTGGTAAGTTTTCTGAGCACTTATGCCCGATTATCTGAGATTTCGAATAGGGTCACAGTTCCGACTTGAGTGGTCGGATAAGGCTCTCCAGACGAAGTCATAAACTCGAAAAGTTAAACTGTCTATTTCATTGCTTATTTCATGTTCGTACCTGTTGGACGATAATTTAGCGATATTTGCGACTTCTGGGGATTCTTAACTGTAATAATTATATTTTGGAGAGGTTGTTATATTGGGAGCGTCCATTAAATTTGGAACAGGTAATTTTTTTTCGTTTAACGTTTTGATGATTTCGAACAGATCGCAACAAAGTTTTATACGTAAAACGTCCAGTTTTTTAGGTCCGGCTTTATTGAATAATTATATTTCATTAATTTTCAAAAAATATTAATTTTTAAATTAAATATTAAATATTAAATTCCTCAAATCGTTATAAGAATTTAAATTACGATATTCCGTCATTTCCAATTTTTACAAAATTTAAAAATGATTTTTTAAAATTGTGCATATTTGATGTATCTAAAATCTTTACAAAATAAATAAAATTAAGAATTTAATTATATCAAAAATATTTTTAACCGAATAAACTAAATTTAAAATTTATAGAGAACAAACTTTTTTTTTAAATTTAATATCAGCTACTGATTGAAGCAGACGGATTTTCTATATTCTTTCAATACATTTAAAAAATTAAAAATACATATTGGAGTTAACTAATTTTCAAATGAAAATTAAGTAGTTTCATCAATGGTTAACACAACATTTTCACAAGGTTTCGTTTCTAAATTAGATAATAGTGAAATTATTTATTAGGAATTGGAACGAAAATTTATGTTTATAGATATTCAAGAACAAATGTATATTTGATTAACTGAAACTATTTATATTTAAAACCCGTATATTACAATAATATTCCCCATAGGTTAAAATTCTGGATTTCAAGAAATCAAGAAATCATTTTTTCACCTTTTTTGCTTCAAACTTTTAGTTTTTTTAATTTTTTTATTCTTTTATTTTCCATCCCAAAAGTAAGAAGCAAAAATTAAACTTGATATACGAAATACATACACGTTTATATATCATACATTCATATATTTATCTTACTGTATTTGTATATATTGTTTTAAGCAATCATTTAGTTGGAAAAAAAAATACCTTCTGGTATGGTATAACACTATGTATTTATATGAGTATATGTGTACATACAAAAATTGAGAGCTTTGAATAATTTATACAAATAATACGAAACCTGAATAAAAAAAAAAAAAAGAAGAAAAATCGAAATTGAATACAAAAGCGAAATAAAAATCAAATATGAATTTTTTTTCCAGCTCCCATTTTCTCTCGGGAAATAATTTCCATTCATTTTCATTTTAATATTTCACGAGCAAAACACACACAAAAAAAATAAAAATAAAAATTCGCACACACAACATTTTTTTGCTTTGTTTTATTTTTTATTTTTTAAAGTGTACCTCTCCTTCATTAAATCAAAGTGATTAGGTTTGTATATTTGACCAAAAAACTCGTATATACATTTACCTAATTTACCTTTTTCATGTGCAATTAGAAATTAGGCCAGACATGATTTCCATCGAAGTAGAAAATGATTTATTTTATAAAAATTTGTTTTCATTATCGACAACACTGAAATGGAAGCTTTTTTCTGCTGCTTCTTCTTGTGTGTTATAAGTAAAGTCGAAATAAAATTAAAAACGTAGCGTACAAACAAAAAAATTGATAGAGACACTGACATTGATTTATTGTTTTTAGTAAAGTAATTTTTAACTCCTGATTTTTATTTTTTTTTTTGGTGTAAGTAAATTGGTTATAGTGTTTGTATATTAAGAAAAACGTGCGAGAATACAAATTATACACTCTCTCGTTTATGGTGGTTATACACATTAAATATTATATGGAATACATAAATGTGTATCACACCAAACTTTGAAATACAAATTTAATAAGGTTTTTTGAATGTTGAATTGAATGCGTGTATGTTCTTTACACAGCATGATACGCGATATTTTAATGGTTTAAAATCACTTAATATGATTTTTTTTTTTAACAAAATGTTTACTCTAAAGGGTAGAAACGTAAAAAATACCCAAAAATTGAGAGTAATCTGAAGCTTTTTTTTTATTTTATTTAAAAAGGATGAAATATCATTTTGACAGTAATATCGCTAATTGAACTCCATTATAATATATTCGTAACATACATAATCTGTAACTGAAAAGTGATATCAAGATAAGTATAATTCTATCTGCAAAATATAAAAATTACATCCCTTCATCAATTATACCATTTATGTAGTCTAATACGTATGCGTATGTTTAATGTACACGCGTGCAAATCGATTTCAATATTCGTGGTTTCTTGAGTGAATTTAGTCAGGTAGATTTTTTCGGATTGATACGGTATGTTGGTGGCATTTGAATATTTAAGACGTGAGTTTATTTTATTAAATTTTGTAGCATCATGGCTTCTAGTCTTCTACATACCTACTTATTTCTATATTGAATTTGAAATATAAGTGATAATGTTGATTATCATGAACCACCAATCAGAAAAAAGTAGGGAACTACATACTTTGCACATCACATGTTTTGTAACATTTTTCTATTGTTGTTTATATGTTTTGTGCTCCTTTCAAATTCTCTTAAGAATTTATTCAAAATTGTAAATAATAATAACAGTAACATTTCTATAACCTTTTGATACATAGAAATAAGCAAACTGCATAGATTCTACACGTTTCTATGTGTTATACATGCATGCAATGCTATTGTAATAGTTGATGACTTTTTTGCTGCTACAAACACTATCATCATCACATTGTACTTATGTTGTTTTTATGCCTGATTTATCATTGCGATCTGATGTTTAAAGTTGTTGTTAAATTATTTCTTTTTAACAAAAATCATTATTTAAATTGAAAATACTATAAAAGAGATTCCAATCAGAATTATGTTTTAACATAAAAAAAAAAAACTGTAGCTTTTTCAACTGTGTACATAATATGTACGTTATGTGTTCAAAGTGAAACTTTAAACTGTCATACATTCGGTTTTTTTTTCTATTTTTTATAAATATACAACAAAATGTTTTTTATATACATAGGGTACAATGTGTATTTTATAAACAATAAAATCAACAGAATTTTTGTTTTTCTCTTTTCTTTTGAGCTAAGCAAAAAACGTATAATATTTTCCTGGGACATGTCATGACACCTGATATCAAATACATACATACATAAAATGTACTGTGCACAAAAAGAAATACAAAGTGAAAGATTTCCCATTAGGCGACACTAATGGTATATTTGCACGCAACTGTTATGTCAAGACTGATTTTCATTGACGTGTGTATAATAATTTCGTATACAGGATTAATTTGTTCTAAAGTGGTGACCCTGGAGAGAATTATACATTTACATATGTATATGATTACACGATTTAAAATTCAAAATTAATGCGTCAAATACATTTTCCTAAAGCGTTATTTGATTCTGGGAAACTTGGCGAGCGCACATGCTATAAAACAGGAGAAATTTTTATATAGGCTAAACGTACAAACATGAACAGAATTATTTTCTTTAGGAGATGAAATTACTAAATCTCAAGTAACTAAACATATGTAAATATACAAAACATAAATTACATAATATATAACAATAAAATTATGTTGATGATAATGACGGTAATAAAATTAAAAATGAAAGTAAAATATATGCTTATGGACATTTAACAAGCATAAGTTTGCGTGTATCTTGATGTTGTTGGGTTGAAGATGGAGTTTGCGTACTTTTCGTAACTCATATTTCAAAATGTTTGTTTTTCATGACAAATCCAAATTACATCTCTGAACATGACAAAATGTCTAACGTTTTTATGCAACGATTGTGACAAATTAAGCATGTCGATGTCGAACAAACAGGTATAAACTTTTACATAAAGTGTGAATGTGTCCAAGGATTAAATAGAACGCGAACATAATCAACATTCAAGCCAAATAATTTGCCACATATACGTAATTTGAACATACATACAAAGATGTGTAATCAAATTGAAAGAATGACTTAAAGCGATGTCATGGCTGAATGGGCATTCTTGATTCTTGAAGCCTAATAAAATATAAGGCCTGATAACCAGTACCCTAAGAAAGCGGTAGGTAAAGATTGGATAGTATACCGTAAAAAACGTATCTTGTGTGAAAGTGCAAAATGTATAATTTATTTACATGCGACATGATAGTACAACAGGTAGCAATAGCGACTGACGGATAACAGCTTTGTAATTTTTTTATCGACACCGATATCGCTGTACGCGTTCCTGTAGAAAAACGTACACCGATATTATCGTTATTGTCGAAGTACCGGCGATGACTTATCTATATCGGCGACACTATTATCGGTATAATATGAAAAAATGCTCTTACGATATAAAGTTATTGGGTGCTAATTAATTTGTTTTGCTGTATTGTTTTCAAATTAAATGAAACCCTTTCTGATATAAACGAATCATCTGATTTAAAAATGAACGAACATTATTCTGAATTGAATAATACCTTTTACGGAATGAATGAAACAAATTTTGAGTGGAATGAAATTGTTCACAAATTAAATTAAACCAGAAATATGAAACACCAGCGGGGAGTGTCATCGCGTCTAAAATGAAATTTAAGCAATCTGCAGCTGTAACTCGGTTTTTTTAAATAAACTCTTTACATGTCTATCGATGAAATTGAGGAAGGCTTTATTCTATAGGATTTATAGCTTTAGCAGGGATTAAAATAACCCTTTGCCAATTTAAATTAAACTGTTGACGATCTATAGAACTCTTGACGAATTAAACCAATTGGACCAAGTTTAAATATGACATAAAAAAATTTGATTTATAATCGCATATTTGTATAGTTTAATTTAAATTGGCGAAAGGGTTAGTTTAATTTGTAAAAATAGTTTAGCTTATTTGTAGGAAAAAGTTAAAGAGTAAACGCTCTCATTGAAAAAATTAATTTAATTTAATCTGTAAAAGCAGACAGTAGGGAAGAAGAAACCTTTCATGATTTGGTGCTGCTTAGTTAAAATCATTCACATGGGCTCTTATCATGATATCCACCGCGAACCAATTTTTACACGATATCGTAAATTTTGAATCACCAAACGCGATACCTTTCCGCCATCTATTCGATGGCGAAAAAAAAACCGCCAGTAAAATAAATGCTGACATTTTATCGATTGTTTGGTTTTTCGTATGGTGCCTATTAGCAGTATTTGCCTTATTTTGGACTTAAACAACGATCATACTTTATGCTTACTGAGCTTTAGGTAAATTGAAAGTATTGAAATCGTCCCTTAAATCGTATTTTCTTTTTCTTGAGTTACCAAAAATTAAAAAATTAAACACTTTGATTCAAAATATAGTTAAAGGTCAAGACAAAAATATTTAATTTAACATTATAAAACAAAATTTTCACGAGCGAATCAAAAATAACGGGAAAATGTCAAGTTAGCTTGGAAGCGGATATCCGCAATAAAATTTTGTATGAGCTGCATGTATCATTCGATATTATTTTATAATATGTAGGTCATCCAGGTGAAGGACTTGTTTTAAATTATCTGACATTAAGTAAGATAAACAAGGCGTTCTTAAAGAGAAGGAAATGAATTTATAAAGTACTATGAGAGAATCTAACTTGGAAGGCGTGATCAAAGGTAGGGTTGGAGAAACCTAACCTACACGGACTTGCCAAATTTCATTTTAGTTTTAATGGATTTAAACGAGTGTTTTATTTAATATAGTAATTTGGTATTTATTGGTTTCGTTTATTTTGGAAAAAGTTGTATTCTATGGTTTCATTCATTCCGTACAAGTTTTCATTGAATTCGGAAAATGTATCTTTTAATTTGGAAAAACGTCTAGATTTTGAAATAGTCCTGCTTAATTCGGAAACGGGTTCGATTAATGCGAAAAGGGTTTCATGTAATCCGAACACCCTATAAGTAAGGTTCGATTTGGTAAGATCATAATCACAATCATGAACCATTTTTGACAAAAAGTATTGAGGGCACGGATTTTCAATTTATCTAACGAAAAGTATTCCCGCGAGGAGACTTTTCGTTAGCCGTCTGGTGGTAAATACCATAATGTAGCATAATTTAGTTTAGTCAGAAATTTAGTCGAAAAAATCGACATGAGGCACACAGCATAAATATTGATTTTCGAAAGGGCGTATTTCGCATATTCACTACGATAGAGGAACCTTAACAACTAATATTCAACGCTATGAAAATTTATTCGTCATTTTAGTTTTTGACGTATTTAGGGTTTATGTTTTCTTCATTGTTCACAATTTAGTAATAGTAGGGGAACGCCTCTTGTGGCAAAAATTTAAATTGAATTGGATACATACATTTTAAAAAAAAATGTGACAAAAATCGAATTAACTTCTAGATTATCCAAGAGCTAACCAGTTTATTTACGAAAATCAATCTAAATTATAAGAAAAAAATCTAAAACAATGTAAAAACACACAATCAACACGAAAAAATCTGTACCGCCCCAACTAAAAAATGTTCCGCTACGTGGAATCGTGGAAGTTCGTTTTGAATATTATTTTAATACTTAAAAAATGGCAGGTTCTTGGTGTACCAATAATACATTGCGATTTAGTAAATTTTTTGAATTTAGTCGCAGTATGTCATGCAGAATTTTTGCTAATGAGTAATGACATTTTATTTCATGAAGTACTTGATCGACTTTATTGGATTTATTAAACCGCAGGCTGTCTCAAGCTCAGTACATACTTGCGGGAGTGAGTCGAGAAAATCATCACACTTCACACTCTCTACCAATCAAATTACGCCATTTTGATATAACCTCCTCCTCTTTCACCACACTCGAGTTAAGAATTTTTAAACTCGCAATCCCGCACTCCCGCAGGTATGTACTGAGCTTGAAACGTCTACACGCCGTCTACACTATGCAAATCTACTGATATTTTCTATCATAATATAAATTCTATCAATTCTATCATTAATCAATCGACTTGTATCGCAAAAATAAAGTTTTATGGAAGATAACCCACATATAAAACCCATATGCTTTAAATTTCTTTAAACATTTTTTTAAAATTTTAGTTCTAGTAGAAATTACAGTTAATTTAGTTTTTACCAAAATTATTTGTGCCCAACACAAATTTGTTGTCAATATTATTTGTGCAATATGGAAAAAATCAAAATAAAACAGTAAATCAAGGAAATTTACGATTATTTTTTGCGAATTAAATAATGATATAGTCACTCATGTTTTGTATGCAGATGGTCAGTTTTTGTTTAGCATCTATAACATCTGGCAAGTGGTCGAAAAATTTGTTGATAACATCACCTAGAATTTTATCCCCCTCGGATTTCTTGGCACCCGGCTACAAATTAAACCTCCGCAAGTTTAAATCGAAATCCGTCCCTGGCCAAGACAAATAATTATACGCAAGATTTTTGTTTAATTTGGTGGCAATGACTTTTCTTATGTCTGGAAGCTTTATTGTGCTGGAAGGGCAAATTGTGTACCGACTATTATATCATCATCCAGGAATATTACTTCATGTAATAAACAGAAATTGAATTATGGCGTTGAACAGTTGTAGTTTATAGGCCTTACAGACACTCGGAATATGATCTAAGTACCGTCAGGAAATGAAACGTTAACGGCATTATAAGATAAGCCCTTTGAACTATGGAGTTTTTCTCTTAATTCTATAATATTGCTAATTCTATAATCAGCTAATAAAAAGTTACACGGCTGTACAAACTGAACTTTTAAAGGACAATGTTCTATTTCAGTAGTTCTATGTAAAGCAGCGTAAAATTAAAATTAATGTTTTCTAAAAGTTTATTATTTATATAATTTTTAAAGTTGTTTGCGTTACGTTGCATCAAAAATTTAGCAGGTACATACACGGCGCGACACTTGATTACCTTCACTTGAAAATTTTCCGCGCCTAATTATTTGCAATTTTTTCATCACCTTGGTTTCTATCTTATCTAACTTTCCAAGGACTAATACGCATGCAATGCGAAGTGGAAAATCCCCATTTCGATTATTTTACTTATTTAAACTGCGACACGTGGTTACCCTCATCTGTCAAATTAAGTAATAAAACACATTACGTTTTATTGCTTTGATATTTTTTCTTTATTTAATATTTAGTGTGTCCTCCATTGTTCCCTACAACATTATAAATTCTATTAGGCAAATACCTATAAAGATTTTGTAATAATTTTATCAGTACTTTCTCGAAAGCATCAAAAACAGCTGTCATAAGATCATTCCGACATTCGTATTGCCTTCTATTCGAATAAATTTGTCTCGATTGCCATCCCCAAAGATTTTCAATAATATTTAAATGCGGAGACAAAGCCGGCCAATTCAAAACTTCCATGTTATTGTCTTTAAACCACTGTTCTACTCGTGCAGCTGTGTGGATTGCTGCGTTATCTTGCTGGGAAATCCAGCGTTGGCCTTCAAACATTGATTTTTTGTACTTCTGGGAGCTCGACGTAGCTTTGCGAGTTTTGTCGGCCCTCCAGGACAACCAAATCAATAGCACCATGAAAAGAAATTGCTGCCCACACCATGATGGAACCAACACTGGTGTGGCGGCGGGACAAAAATAGCTCCGATTTCCTCAAATCATGGAAGTAATGTATAATACCATCTGGTCCATCTAAGTTAAACTTTTTCTTGTCCGAAAAAATAACCTGGAACCATTCTTCCTTCCAATGCAGATGTCCACGGCAATATTCCAATCGAGCACTTCTATGTTGCTGAAGCAAACATGGTTTTTTTTGAAGTTTTTGTCACCGGAGATGTGAACACTTTTTTATTATCCTCTGAACAGTACGGATACTGCCTGAGACTCCAATTTTCTGCTTTATTTTTTTTGCAGATTGCATCGAATTCGAAGCTTCGCGCAAAATAGCTCTATGTTTCCGTTCTGTTGTCACCCTTGCTGTGCGACCTCTCCGATTTTTTCCGTAATTTTCTGGATCTTTGAGATAGTTATTGATGGTCCAAGAATTGCGGCCAATTTTTTTTTGGAAATCCCACGATTGGAATAATTTTCTTGTTTAAGCGCCAGAATTTTTCCAATTTCAGCCGGTAATAAACTTAATAAATTTATGGTAAACTATTAAACTGAACACAACTAAATTTTTTTACACGCATCTTATGCCTTCGACGTCAAAAACAAAGTGATGAGGGTAATCAAGTGTCACAGTTTAAATAAGTAAAATAATCGAAATGGGGATTTTCCACTTCGCATTACATGCAAGTATGAGTATTATTCCTTGAAAAGTTAGATAAAATAAAAACCAAGTTGATGAAAAAAATTCAAATAATTAGGCGCATTATCTTAGATTTTAAGAAACATTTTCAAGTGTTGGTAATCAAGTGTCGCGGAGTGTATGTACAACATAAAAAATTAAAACCATGTAGAAAAAAATCTGGAAGCGCTGTTGTTGACGATAAAAAAAAAACTTTGTTTTTGTAAGACGAAATGAAGTTTTTGGACGAGATGGTGGTTCCTCCATATTGAATATTTTTCTTGGACAAATTATTTTTAACCTAAACACAACTGGCAAGTGTTAAAAAACAACTAATTTTTTCATAGCATTGAAACAATTTTGTTTAACATTTGAAGATATTATTATGATAGTGAAATTCCCAGCTAAGATATTTTTTGGACAAATACATTGTCAATACGAAAAAAACATAAATGTATTTGCATAATCATAAAACAGCGAAATAGTTTTCCTGAAGAAAATTACTAGATTAGTACATAAAGCTATCACGTAGGTATTCTTGATTTGTAAATTAAAGGGTTCCTAAATTAGCAGTTGATTAGAAAAAAGTGTCCTTCATTAATAAAATATTAAACACATTAAGGAGCGACGATGCCTTTGTATTAATATCAACATTCAATTATATATTCGAGTTATGTTTATTCAAGCGAAACTATAATATACAAAACTTAAACCCTAAATACATGGTATTGTTATATAATACGGTTTAAATAAATCTTGATTAATAGCTAACAAGTGACTCACACTAAAAGAATAATTAGAAAATAAATTATGTATAGTTAATTTACTTTATTTATTTATTTTTTTTTTTAAAGTAATTACTTGTACTTATAAATTATTAATATATTTTTTCAACTGGTAGATAATAATAAGATATAAATCCAATAATCCTCTTAAACATGATTGTATCACAACTATGCCCCTAGAGCACTTCATTAGTCTACGTAATTCAAATTTACTTGTTGAGCAACAATTTTGTCTTCATATTCTATATGTCTTATCCAATTATTATTATCTTTATTAAACGTCATAAAATATAGCCGCAACATTTTGTGAAGTTTGCTAAATGATTATAACAGAAAGTTGGGAACAATTTAATTATTGAAAATGTCGGCAAGCCGAATGATGATACACGTTTTGTTAACGTATATACAGTTAAATCATAAAAATGACCATCATTTCTATCTTTGGTACCTGTATACTTTTGTAAATGCAACATATACCGTTTAATAAAATTTTACTAAACAGCGGTTGTGTGTCGAAAAAAAGCAACATTCCACACAAAAATGTTAAATACAAAAAACTCAACAAAACCGCTTAACCAACAAAAAAGTACAAAAAATAACAAGAATTAACATTGTATTATATTACATTACAACAACAAGTACAAACAATATATCATATTTTTATTATTTGTGCTTTTCGTTATAAATATGTGTATGTAGCCTCAATGTGTATTTGTTGACTTTTGAAATTTTCCAGGTTGTTTTTCCTAAATTTTGTGATTCAACAAAAAAAAAAAAACAGAAAAAACTCTATGTATATGGGTTTAGCATCAAACTTATAAATTTATATACGTTCTCTTACATAAAAAATTAAAGAACTTTTTTTTAGTACATTGTTTTAAAGCTTAAAGTTCAATATACGAGTATATACAACACAAAAATTTTCTATTATTCAAGACAAAAAAGAAAAAGAATTATTTTTCTATATTATGAAGAGGTAATATTTAAACGAAAAACATTTTATAAATATTTATTCAGGTGGAAAAATGAAAATCAATCCGTATATAATATATTACTCTGTAGGTATGTAGTGGGTTAGTTAGGAAAAACACAAAAAAATTTTCTTAAAACAAAATTACATTTAATTATGAATTAGATATTAAATTTTAAATGTTTGTTGATTTTTTTTATATGTTGTATAAAATAAAACACAGGTAAAATTTAAGGATGTGGTTTAAGAAAATTTTTCAATGGTCGGAACAGCTTCGTCGATGTTTAAATATAAAATACATATTCAGGTTAAAAATTTACATTTTTGGTAATGTCCGGTTTCGTTTTTTTTTTTTTTTTGTTATTACACCTACATTATTAATTGATGTGCCAAGGGAGAACAGCAATGCCAATTTATAATTTGAAGTGATGGTTTTGTTCCTGACTAAATAAGTATAACAAATATTTTTTATTACCAATTGGTGAATAAAAGTGATTTTTAACTGTATCATTTTTTTCTTACTTAAAAAAACTAATTATTTTTGGAAAGAACGGAAACGAATTCCTATAGGAATCATAATTTTATGAAAATTGTTTGCACAACTTAATACAAATTCTCATAAACGAATACGGTCCATCTATTTAAAATTTAAGATAATTCTTATTTGTCTATTTGGAGCGCAAAGTGCAACTTTATTTCTCGAGCGAAGCGATTATTGCTAAAAATGATATTAAAAATTGTTTTTATAAAAATTCTATTAGAAGTTTGTTTTTATCATTTGTTTAAATGGGCTAAAAATGTTATTTTATGACATAAGTGCCAAAAGTGATTTACTTTTAAAATTGATGCGAAACGTGATTTGTTTTTAATATAAAATAAAAATTGTATAACCGACACGAACAGGCAATGCCTGATGGTTAGAAACCAATCATAAGCAAGGCGCAAACTTTCTATTAATTTTTACTTATATCACAAATTTTACACATTTTTTAACCACTTTGTCGCGCGAAAAACGTAATTGATGGCGATTTATGAAAATATTTAAACAAAATTATTTTGTTGGTGTAGAACTCCTTATTTTTGCATATTTAAGCATGAGCTTTCAATCTAAATTCGGGATCATTATCAAAAGTATAAAGAAAATTATTTTCAAAACGAGTTCCTTATTACATAAAAATTCCACATAAAATAATCAAACATTTGTTACTAAAAACCAGATTTTCCAGCATAATCTTCCACAATATTAATCGAATTTGTACTTGATATGATAATATGTAACAGTTCCAAAATCGATCTTTTTCTAAAATTGGTTTGTTTATCGAGAATTTTGACGTTATCTAAATTGATAGTAACATTTGAATTTTTCAGATGCCGTATAAGTGCGCTAATATTTGAATTTAGATCTTTGTTGGTGTCATATTGTGTTGATAAATTCTTTATACGCAGCGTTGCAACTACATTGTCTTTTATTTTGGAAAAAATATGCCCATTTAGACTTGTGCCTGCACATCCCACAATTTTGAAATTGTTACTTTGGAACATACATTTTATTTTTTCATAAAGGTTTTTTATTGATGGAATGACCGGTGTGAAGTATTTCACACAAAGTGTAGCTATACAAATTAACGAAAAGTGTAAGTGTACTGAAAAAGTGTAGGCCTACATAAAAAGAGTAAATAAGAAGTAGAACCAGGTATAGGGCGATATTACCATAAAGTGGACAGATCGAGTTATCCCAAATAATTTTTCTTATTAAAATAAAAAGGGTTTTTCTCTTGGATGGTCCCTATATAAAAGGCCTCTCAGTCGTGAGTGAAATGGATCTCATTGGCTTGGGTACTCCATATGAATGGTGAATAAACTAAGATCCCTATAAAGGGGCACTCCTGGATGAATAATTATATAAAGGCTAGATACCGAAACGTTTCGGAGAGTACATGAAAAGCTGTCAATGCGAAATACATCGATTTGCTTATATTCAAAAAATGTTTGCAAGAGCCCTCCGGCTCATATCAAAATGTCAATTAGTGAATCAAATTCCCCAATGTATGCCCTTTTTAACCAATATAATCATACGTAGCAACATCTCCACGATTTTGCTAAATGGCCCACAGTGTAGCATCAGGTTTGGACAGTTTATTTGATTTTCACAATTTTCAAAATAGCGTCGAACATACCCAACCCTTTTTATTTTAATAAGAAAAATTGTTTCGGATAGCTCGACCTGTCTACTTTATGGTAATATTGCCCCAAACCTGGTTCTTACGTGGCCTACACTTTTTCAGTACACTTACGCTTTTCGTTAATTTGTGTAGCTACACTTTGTGTGAAATACTTCACACCGGTGATAGAATGGCCAAAAAGTTTAAATTTTGGTTGTGAAATTTGGTATCGGAAAGCTTTATAATTTTTTGGGTTAAAATTTGTATAGTGTTAATTTTATAAGTGATGAAGAGCAGCCAGGAATGAAAATTTATATATCTGCCTGACCAGGTATCTTTATGATACCAATCACAAGAAATGTTGCCATTTGGTTCGTGAATTAACAAAATGTTCAAAAAAGCAATTTTGTTATCTGCTTATTTTTCTAAAGTAAATTTTATTCTATTATTTGCTTAATTAAACGCTTCTAAAAAATAATCAAATTTGTTTATCGGTACCACAGTAATTATGTCGTCCACATATCTAAAGTAGAATAAAGGGTGAAAGGTTAAAGAGTTTAATATTGAATTTCCTGAATTTTCCATTACTAAATTTGCTAATATGGGACTTATGGGAGAACCCATAGTGAAGCCAAAAGCTTGTTTATAAATTTTGTTGTCAAAAGAAAATTCTGAATTATTCAAATCAATGCCTACAGCAGTAAAAAATTGAATTTTTGTAAATTTAGATTTAGAATTTTTCTTTATATTTTTCCAATTTTGACTGATAATATTTCGTATAACTCGGCTATCACCATTTGTAAACAAAGATTTAACATCTAAGAAATTAGCATGGAATTTGGCGGGATTCTTCAGGATTTAGACTAAATCAATTTGTTTATCCTAAACTTGATTTAATAGTAATGCCGACAAATGATGATAACGAGCATGTCGGGCTATTTATTGAACTTATAATTGGTTTTTATGTTACATTGGGCTTATGAATTTTATGTAACCCATATAATTTTGGAATCACTGCTGTAAGTTTTTTCTTTTTTACCAAATCGATATTACCAAATCCCTCTCAAGTGTCTTGGAGTAAGCGTTACGTTTCCTTTGTCTGCTTTTGTCACTAAAATATCCGGATTGTCTCTCAAAAACGTCTTTATTTGATTCACGTATGTCATAATCTTTTTTATTTTGGTGTCGAATTTCGAATGTGTGAGCTGATTTTGTTATTTGTCAAAATATGTATAAAATTGTTTCGAATGTTCAACATCTGAAATTATTTTGAAAAAATGCACCGCTGTGCATTTTTAGTAGGTATGGGCAAATTATATTTCCTAAACTTAATATGAATTTTACGTCCGCTGGTAGATCGATGTTGGAAATGTTTACTAGCCCTTTTTCACTAGTACAAAATAAACCGTTTGTTATTTCATTTAAATTGTCTCGCATAATTTTATTCAATTTGGTTGTTTGTCTCACCTTAATTTTATCAAAATGGTAATTGAAAGTTAACACTTGGATCACTCCGAAAACAAATTTATTTTCCAACCGTTGAATTACTTCTTTATTTATGTTGAAATTGTCTTTTATCTTTCGGGTTTTTGAAAAAAGTTTTTCTTTTCGGCACTTAAGCAAAAAATGTTGTTTGTTTATGTGCTTTTTGATTGGTATCATAAAGATATGTACGTGGTCAGGCAGATATATAAATTTTCTTTCTTAGCTCCCTATCACTTATAAAATTAACACTATACACATTTTAACCCAAAAAAATTATAAAGCTTTCCGATACTAAATTTCACAACCAAAATTTAAAAATTCTAAAAAATACATTAGTGCTTAACCAATATCCCGAAAAATTATTAAACAAGGTAATTTGGAAAACATGAAATTTTCATAGAAATACTATATCTACAAAAAACCTTTAGGAAAAAATAAAACGTCTGTTCCAGAATTATAATTTCAAAATTGTGGTATGTGCAGTCACAAGTCTAAATGGAAATATTTTTTCCAAAATAAAAGAGAAGGTACCTTTAAAAACACAATCAAATGGGGTTTAACAAGTCCGTTCTAGTTACAAAGCTACGTATACTGGACGGACAAAAACATTTTTGGAAAGAAGAATTTATCAACGCAGATATGACACCAAAAAAGATCTAAATTCAAATATTAGCGCACTTATACGGCATCTGAAAAATTAAAATCATTCAATCAATTTAGATAACGTCAAAATTCTCGATACACAAAGTACAAATTCGATTAATATTATGGAAGATTATGCTTATATTCATGAGTCTCATACTCAATTATTTTTATTGAATTGTGTAACCTTTCTACATAAAATTGCCTGCTATTAGTAATAGGCTGTGAATTTCCATGAAAAATTCGTTTTTAGTAACAAACTCAACCTTTTTCATATCAAAATCAACTTTTTACAAATCAAATCCAATCTTTTGCAAATTGAAATTCTATTAAAAACTTTTCTTCCATAGATAATGTTTTGATAAATTGTATGTACCACTCTGCCAAATTATTCGAATTGAAAAAAATGAGATGAGATTAGATTTGTAATTTACACATGTGTTATTATTGAAAATTCTGAAAATTAAGAAAATAATAACAAAAAAATAAAAAATGTTACACTTAATTCAATTCATAATTTCATACATATACATATGTATATGTGCGAAATTATAATGGTTCTTCTGCTGCAGCTACTGGTAGATGCATATACATCTGCATAAAATAATTGTTGTTATCTACAGGGGTAGTTCAAACCGATTGATAATTTTGCGCGCTAAATTTAACCTTTGAAAAAACTTCCTCGATTGAAGGAAGGAAAACTAAGGTATGACTTGTTTGATTAACAAGAGCTCTTACTTCCTCCGTCTTGTGAGGCCTAACGTTATCCAAAACTAACCATGCTTCCTCGATATTTTCATGTTCTAATTTTTGAAACAATCCTCGAAGAAATTCCATAAAAATTTTTGAAATAACATTAAAACGCAATTATTTGTTTAAATATCATTCGCCGAATATTTATTACGGCTATCAGGGAAACATTACGTCCTCTAACCGTTTGTACAATTACATGAGCTGGTGTATTTATTTTTTGATCGCGCCTTCGTTCACCGGAGATGACAATTGAATCCCGATTCATCGATAAAAATTATCGTTTGCCGTGCTTCCGGGGCATGTTCAGTTTCTAGAACCTTTGCATTTATATTTTTTAATGTTATGCACAGATTTTCTTTAATTAATTCTTCAATTTTATTTAATATCATTTCATTTGCTTTAACATTTCTTTTACCACCGCCCTTTTTTTCTATCAACACGCCTCCATTTTTATTGTATTTGTTTATAATATACTTAGCAGTATTTGTTTTAATGCCTGCAATTTTAGCCGATTCACTGATAGTTTTATTATCTTCATAACATCTTATTGGAATGTTTTTTTTTAAATAGAACTACACTGTCTCAAAAAATTGTCCGTACACCCCTCGGTTAAAGAAAAATTAATGAAAAAAACAATTACAAATCAAACAAAAAATTCAGTTTTTATTTTTTTTAAACTCCAATTACATTTAACAACCTGAAAATAATAATTATCATGAAGCAAATTAATTTACTTTTACGTTCCATATGATTTACTATTTAAACATCCTAAAACAATCTCAAATAATTGTCCGTACACTTGCAGTTTTGTGAAAATTAACACTAGCACATTAACAATTTATTATTTGTTGTACTCCTATTTCCAACTAACCGTAAATTACGAATTTTTTTTTTTGCGTAAAAGTTAATTAGTCGTACTTTTTTCATGGCGAATGAAATATTGTCCAGTTAATTAAAAATGTGTTATTCTCGTACCAAAAATAGTGTAGAAATTAAAAAATTGATCATTAAATTGACGAGTGAAGGTAAAAGTTTACAGAAAATTTCCAAAATAACTAATCACCCGCGATCTTCGATTCAATATATCATCCAGAACTCCCAAAAAACCAAATCACTAGAGATGGTTGTTGGGCGTGGTTGCAACCGAAAGCTGACCACACCTCAAATACATCTAATAGAGAAGGCAATAAAACAGAATCGAAAGCTAAGTGCTCCAACGATCGCTGCCAAAGTTTATCAACGCAAAAAAGGAGCGATAGAACCTCAGACAATACGTAATATTTTGCTTAAACAAGAGTATCTTCGATGTGCGACACGCAAGAAATGTATTTGCCGACAAAAAAAAATATTTAAAGCGCTTGGAATATGCATTGGGATATGTGAGTGAGCCCGAAGAGTTCTGGGAAAATGTTATTCCCTCAGATGGAAGAAAATCTAACATTTTTGGTTCAGATGGGCGAGTTATGGTGTGGCGAAAAGCCAACAATGACTTGAGTTAAACATGGTGGCGGAAGTATAATGGTTTGAAGAGCTTTTAGCTGAAGGGGTGTAGGTCATTTGACCTTCATAATGAAGCGGTTTAATTATTTGGATATTTTGAAGGGTAATTTGTTAATAAGTGCTGAGAAAATGGGACATGAGAAAGATTTTCGCTCCGTACATGACAATGACCTGAAGCATTCGTCAAAGCTGATAAAGGAATGGTTATTGTACAATGTAAAGTAAATACTTCCTCATCCTCCCCAGCCACCAGATCTCAACCCCATTGATAATTTATGCCATTATTTGGAGCGAAAGATCCGTGAACACCAAGATAGCGGCAAGGAACAATTAAAACGGGTCATTGTGGAGGAATGGGCCAAAAATTTCCCACGAAATAACTCGGAAGATGGCTTTCTCAATGAAAAGAAGGTTGCAAAGTGTCATTTCATGAATAGGTTACAACACGAAATATTTGACCTAACTTTTATACCAAATTCCTTCAACTTCTTTGTGTGTACGGACAATTATTTGAGATCGTTTTAGGCGGTTTAAATAGTAAATCTTATCAAACGTGAAAGTAACTTAATTTATATCACGATTATTATTATTTTCAGGTTCTTAAATGTAATTTGAGTTTTAAAAAAATTAAAACTGAATTTTTTGTTTGATTTGTAATTGTTTCTTTTATCAATGTTTTCTTAACCGAATGCTGTACGGACAATTTTTTGATACAGTGTATTACTGTTATAAGTAGCTGGGCGATTACTGTTATAAGTAGCTGGGAGAACCTCTGGATCTAGACGAGCTGGGTCTTAGCGACCTAATTCAAAATCGCCGGTGGGCGTTCTTCGCTGGCATCGGGCTTCCCAAACTTCATTCTGTTTAAAAACTTCCGTCAGTATCGAAAACAATCACTGATGAACTAATTTGTGAAACGGTACATTCTATTGTTCTAACGTCCCACGATTTAACAAAGACTACTTACAAATTATATTTACATGAAGACGCGGTACGTTTTATTTGTTTGGCAGAATAGCACAATTTATCAAAATATTTGCTACGTTTATACTCGCGGTTAAAGTCATGTTGTAGTTAACTTTCGGTCAACTTGTAGTTATTGGTTTTAGCATTTTTACTGCATAGTCAATTCGTAATCGAGTCAAAATTAGGTTGAAACCGAATTAAAAACGTCAAAGTCAATTCATTTTTTATATGAATTATTTTATTTACTCTGCCGCTGATGTTTGCTGGTTTTCTGCTGACGGAATAATTCTCGAAAGTACCTACGTTTATTCGGGAAAGGTAAAACTGAAATGTGTGTGTAATAGCATAACTTGACCACAAGTTTTTTTAGGGTCGAGTTTAGTTAACTAAATGATGGCTCGATTACGTTTATAGTGAATGATAACCCATGTTCAACCAACGTTTAACCCTAAGTATAAACGTACTAATTATTTATGATAGAAAAGTTTTTATTAGAATTAAAATTAACAAAAGGTTGAATTTGATTTGTAAAAAGTTGAAATTGAAATGAAAAAGGTTGAATTTGAACTGAAATTCCGTGCCAAATCGAAAATATTGGGAATTTCATGAGTGGGCATAATACACACAAAAACGAGGTTTCTCCTTGAGTTTTTGATGTAGTGAATTTAATTCAATATGTCAGTACGTTCTGGCCAGATACTTATTGTAAATAAGAGAGATGAATTTTTGTAGTTTGGTCGTAGCTACCTGATGAGTAGACCAACTTTTCAGTTCGAAACCAAACTACTAATATAGGAACTCATGGAGGATTCTCAATTGATTACAGACAGTGACAGACAATTTCAATTCTTAATCGTATTTCTTGTACTTTCATTCATTATTGTTCGACATTTCGTAAATTTTTTTTTATAAATTAAATCTAGTTTCTTAGTTCTTCATAGTTTGAAAAGTTAGATCATTTTTCTGAATACATATGATTTGGTTGTTTAGTAGTATAGTAACAATTTAATAAAGAGCCATCATATTTATGTGCAAACGAATAATATTCTACTAAAATTTTAAATGAGTCATTTTTTTGATGCTGGAATCGGTTTGTGGAACTCTTTACCAACTACTGTAAAACAATCGGAATCAATTGGGGCCTTTCGTCGGTGATTTGCAGAGGATTATTGGATAAAATAATTTATTAGTTTATTTATTTAATTTTATGTTAATTTTCTAAATTACATTTGATTTAAATTGTAATTCCTTATGATTTTAGGTTATTTTGTCTAAATTTGTACTCTTTGTATGTAACTGTGGCATATCATTTAAAAGTTGTAAAATTTAAATATGCGAATCAACAAAATAAATTGTAAATTGTTTTATTTTTCAACAAATTGCAGCATTTTGCTTATATTTCGGTCTTGTCAAAAGTATTTGAAAATTACTGAATAACCAAATGGGATTTAGATAGACGCATATCACTATGATGGCTTTGGTTAACGTTGTTGATGATTTAGGAAGCATGGTGGGTTTCACTGTTTTGGTTCTACTTAACAACAGTAAAGCTTTTGATTGTATCAATCATATGGTATTATTGCAAAACCTTATGTTATTCTTTCAATTCTCTCCGTTATCATAGAAAGTAAAACTGAGTGATGATTTTTCTGAGTTCAGCGATATTAGATCAGGAGTTCCACAGGGCAGTATTTTGGGTCCACTTTTAGTTAGTATACTGGTACTAAAGCTGATGGGCCTTCGAACATATACTTCAGGTAGCATACAATAACGCCATTAGAAATATTTACGATCTTAAATTTTATGATTATGTTTCTAGATATTAAAAGTATGTAATTCTAGGAATAAAATTGTAATGTTACACAAATTTCATTTTTTATATAAATAAATAAATTCTTGCAATTGAGCAATATTCCAGATTTAAAATTTAATTACCAAAACAACGGTCTCTTTAAATTCAATCAACTTCTACCAATTCCCAAGAATTACTAATTTATGTAAATGCCTACAATTACATAAATTACAGGTTTACAATACGCTTTATAGATTTAAAAATTATAATTACTATGGAAGGTTTATCCATAAATACAAAAACTTTTTAAATATAATGTCATTGCTCGGAAAAGGAGAATGTCTCAAAACAAATAAAGGAATGTATTTTAAAATAAATAAAATTAAAAATTGGAAAACTCAAATTTTATAAACAACCTTCTAGTATTTTGTAAACTTTAAAATTGTTTCTACAAAAAAAAAACCTTATAAAGCGAATGTACTACATACCTAAGTTCGTTCAAATTTTGATAATTTTCGGAAAGGTATAAATTGATTTCCGAAAATTTTTAAATTTGGTAAAATTGCTAAATTGCGAGATATTTTGAATTTCTCCCTTTAATCCTAAATCTCTACAAATCTATCGAAAGTCCGTGAACTATGTACATAAATTCCGCAAACAACCCAGCAATATAAAAAAAAAATTAAGAAGTTTAAGAGAAGCAGACGTATTTGGTTTTGTTTCTGATTAACCAATCGAAAATCTTGTGTAAAGCCGAAAAAAAATCATTTGATAAACAGACATACTTCTCTTATACTTCTTAATATTGTGTGGGCATTAAACACATACAAATGAGGGTTTTCCTTGAGTTTTTTGATTTAGAGAAAATAATTCGCTAGATCAGTATGTTCGTACTTAACACTATCTGTGTTAAGTAGGTTGTATTTTTGTATATTGCTCGTATCTACCTGATAAGTAGACCTACTTTTTCAGTACAACGAAACGAAACTACTAACACAATGAGCTCAATGAAAGTTCTCATTTTTTGTTCAAGGTTAAACACTTTATATAACTCTTGCGGTAAAGTACTGGGGGATTGATCTTTCTATTTTTTTTGGGTAGATATATTTTGAATAATTGGCCTCTTGAATTTGTTTCTGATTTCGAAAAACTTGTGAATGCCATTTGCCTCTATAAAAAGCTGAAAAAAAAATCAAAAAAAAAAAAACTGAAAAACTATTGGTCTTCTTAGGCGGTCTTTAAATTTATTGTAACTACATATTCATCTTCATGCGCATTGCTCTTATCATAAATTTGTTTGCAATTCAAACATCAAGATTACTAGTGACAGTTTTAGTAAATTTAAAAAACTTATTACTGGATTTAATTCCATGTATAGAATATAAACAGATGGGACTACATTAATTTAGTTATTATCTGTAGAATCATATATTGGTTGTAAATCAAAAGCTGTTGGCTTAGTTGAAAATATTATTGTCAGACAAAAGGCCTGTAACAATAAATATATTTGGAATATTCCTATATTAGAACCTACAATACCCTGTTATTTTTGCTTGTCTGCATCTCACCATTTCCTCTTCTTTACTTACCTGTATTAAATTCTAATGTCGGCCATTACATCAGTTTCCAATACAGAAACAGGTTAGTGTGATCAATTCAACAAGTAAATGATTAGGAACAATATAGTAAACATTTCTAGAGGAAGCAAAACATAAAAATCGACATTTCTAATTCGTGTAGAACAAATTTTTATAAAAGGTACGCATAATTACAGATAAACCCATAAATAATATTAAAAGAACTCTTCAGATCGTTATAAAAATAAAAATCAAGATTTTATCAATTCAAATAAAATTCAAACGAAAACGAAAAAAAAAAAATTCGACAATCCATTAAAATGATTATCTTCAACATCAATCATAAAGTATAAAATATTTCATTTTACATTTCTATAGACGTATACCTACACAAACAGAGAGTTACATGACGTCTGCATAAATAAATTACTTAATAAAATTTGCCCACCGAAATACATAAAAGTAAAAATTTTTTTATTTTTAAACAATATTTCAACCATAAAATTTCATTTCATATTTTTCTATTTTTATTAATAATTTTTCCATTTTCCCTATCTTTTCTCTTGGTCCTTCCCATCTCCCGATTTGTTTTTGGTTTTGAAAACACGAACAAAAAATACCAACAAAATCGCACCGCAATCGATTTGTACAAAAGACCAAATTTCTACTAATTTTTAATAGTTGTATTTTGCACCAAATATATGAAGTGCGCTGCAGTCCATAAATGTGTACCGTAAATAAGAAAAATTTATGACTGTTGTGTGTAAGGATGTCAGTACACCAACTGGAAATGACATGTAATGATATTTGCTAATTACTTCCTTGGTCTTAAATAAATGTATGTATGTATACGTAAAGACATATTATTTAATATTACATACAAGAGACAGAGTTGAATTTAATGTAGGTACACGAATCACATACAACTTTTCTTTATTGTGGAAAATTCAACACTGAACTGTTCACACAACAAAAAATAGTTTTGCTCTTTACTTACTTACATAATATAATATTGTATATTCATAATACATACAGAGTGTAACCTCATCGACATGATTAATTAGATTCCATTTTGTAAGGGAGTTTGTGGTATTTCTTTTTAATTTGAAAATTTTCTTCTACATTTTGGTGAATAAAAATTATATATTCAAAAATTTATGTGTCTTATGTATATTTACACATACATACATACATTTAAGTTTAATAACGTTAAAATGTAAAAGTTTTCTTTACAAAAGACCGTAATATTGTATATGGCTATACATTTTAATACACAAAAGGAAACAAATATATTTTGTGTAAGACATAACCCCCAATAACTACTAATTTTTTCCACCTGTATAATTTGGAACTGATGTATTTTTGGATTATTAGTAATGGTTTTTGATTAGTTGAGTTGATTTAGGTTACGAAAACGAAATGTTTGAAAACTATAATAAATTAGTGGGTTTTTGATGATATACAAAAAAATAAAAAAGTTGGGTTAAGCCACATATAGAGCAATAATTTAAATCTATAAACCATACTACCACCGTTCAAACGCACAAACTATAAATGTAATTATAATACAATTAATGGATATTATTTCGTATATTTAATAATATTTGTATATTAACTTAAATCAAAGTTATTTATTTTTTTACGACTCTAAGAGAAAAATTATTTCCACATTCTTGAAAATATAATTAAATTCTAGATTACACTTATATAGATTTAATATATTTAAAATACCATTCCAACAAGGTATAAATACACCTATAAGATAAATTAAATTAAATTTCGTTACAATAAGATACCTTTTAAAAATCACAACAAACGATACACAATTTTTTTGTTTTTCTGTTTTATACCATCATGATAATCATAATGTGAGTTAAATACATTAAATTATTTATTTCCTTGAAATGGTAAAATAAAAATAAAACAGCAAGAAGAATATAACAACTCATCCAACTATAAGTAATCTTATTTTAACTTTCCGAGATAATTTTAATAGGAATTTGTAAATATAAAAATTTTCCTCATTTGCTTCTCATGCAGATGAAAATATTTTATGTCTATCTAGTTTAGTACACATTTAGCATTTAAAATTATGAATTAGTATTAGAATTTAAAAAGATGAAAATATGTGGTGAAAGGGGTTGGGTGTGTTTATGTCGAGCTGTTTTGGAATTTTTTTGGTTAAATGATTAGAAAAATTTGAATGTTTAGAGAATAAATATTTGGGGTTTAATAATTAAGACAATGAATATTAATTATTATGGAACATGGCGTGTGTATTTTGTGGCAAATGAGAAGAAACTTTAGAAAAACTATGTATTCATTTTAATAGATGATTTGAGGATTATTGAATTTAAACTTGATTAGGGGAGTTGTAATAATAAATCTGTCATGTTTTTTTTTTTAACCATAAATTTGTTAAAATAAGAAAATATCTTTCTTTTTTGATTAATTGCGGTAAATTAAAATGTGTATATGTCACACACAACCATACAAAATAATCGATTAATCAATTTTAAATTTAATGAATTTTTTATTAAGAATATTTTGGATCATATTTATACGTGTGTTTTAGGCACTTTGAGGTTAATGAATTCTATAGAAATTTCAACAGAATTTGTTTTGTGAACTATTATTTAAACAAGGATTCTGAATTATACAAGATTGAATCAGTATAAGTAGATAAATTCAATGGAAATTACTGAGAGTTTTAAAAATCATTTGCCATATAATATAGTAGCTACTTTTCAACACAAGTTCTGCAACGTCTTATAGCAGAGCACCCAGTATTTTATAGAGCCATAATCAAAAAACCTGAGCTTTTATAAGGGAATTAGAAACGAGAAAAAAACGAAACTTTTCATAGTAAAACTCACAAAACATATGGGAAATCACTTTTTTTCCTAAGACAAATTTTTAAATGAAAACGTTACAAATTCTTAATTATGACTTCTGAAATACTTTCATAAATGTTTGAATTTCAACATATATGAATATCGTTTAAGTAAATCGTTTTCATTTTCTTGTAATATTTGATTTATTTAAACCAAAATATAAAAAAAATTCATAACAACAGCATTCTGGTCAAATTGAAATAAAAGCTTACTACGATTCGTTTGGTCATTAAGTCAATATACATTACATAGATGGCAGTGATGGCCGTAAAAATTTGGAAAAATCGTACCAAAAATTACCACCTGGGGAAATTTCAAGTTCAAAAATTGTAGGAAAAGCAAAACAAATTCACAAAATATAGGAACGTGTGATAATTTTGGGATTAAATAATTTTTTTTCGTATTTTTCGTCTACCATTTTAGACATCTTACGTACACTAGTAAAACTAAAGATAAATTTAGCAAGTATTATTTTAATTTGTCAAATTTGTCAGAGCCAACTTTGATGTATTTTTCAAAATGAAAGTTCGAAAAAATATATTTTAGAAATAATTTAATTTTAATATTTCTGCAATTAATATTTACTTAATGCCAATATGGCCTTCTTGTATATTGTTCTTAAAGATATGTAGAAAACTTTTATATAAACATTTTATAATATTTTTGCTTTTTTCATTGAAACACTTGAAGCTAAAAAACACCATTTTCACTATGGATTCCTATGGAAATCAGTGAAAAGTTATACCACTAAAAAAGCTTCTAAAAAATACGTCATTAAGATTATGGCTCTATACTCTAGAAGGCTCTGCTTATAGGCGTAATTTCAAAGTAAAGCCCCGAACTAATTTCGAGAATTCACTAAATAAATTTCTTAAAATAATCTTTATGGTGATGTGGAATATTAACTCTATTTTTGTTGTGTAACATGTACGGTTCACCCCTATAATTACACAGTAGTCAATTCCCGCTCATTTTATAATAAGATTTCAAGACGTTAACCAAGTACAGTAACTGCTGATTATCGAGTAATCGAGTACTCGGATATTTTGGTTCTTTTTCGTTTACTCGACTAACCCGAAAATTTGATCGATTTATTATTCGTAAATTATATTTTGCAAAAAATTATAAAAATTAATTAAATTACGATAATTGCGACCAGAGTGCACAAGCGATATGAGGCGAGAAGCGATTTTTTAAAGCAATAAAAAAATGAATTAGACTATCGTACGCACCATGGTGGGCTGCACTAGAAGGCGAGATTTAGCAAGTTGCCGCGCCTAAGCTAATTGAGAGTTTGATCCCCTCCCTTTATTTGGTTATTATTAGAAATATGTGCACATCTTCAATCATCGTAAGCTAACAAAACTTAAAATTAAATTAAAGCGATACATCGATACACTTAGCCCAGACCCAACGATATTCTAATTAAGTCGTCTAAAAATTTGATTTGCTGAACTCTTCAAATTAGGTCTCATTCGGTGTGAATCGCTTTCCGCTAAGCCATTTATCCATATTTTAATTCTCGAACACGTCACAAGCGGCTAATTCTGATGGATGTGGTGCTATAGGGTTATAGCTTCGGTCCCTATCACTTAGATAATATCTGACTTTTCATTCTATTATTGTACACAGATTCACATAATTTCTAGATACAGTTTTTATTACCACATACATAGGTAATGAAGTCCAATTTATGGTTGTCTTTAAAGGGTTTTCATTTATATTCATTGTAAAATAATGTAGTATTTATTTTGGTTTTGTCTCTAATTGTAACACATATAGTATTGGGCATAACTAAAGCATGGAGTTGTCCTTGCGCATATTTTTGAAACGCATTCACCGCCCGAATCTATCAACCATTCATTCTTATAAGCTCATTTTAAAAAGCATAAAGGTCATTTTTCATCTGTAAATATTTAGATGATACTATACTATTCAATTTGAGATTAAATATTCAATTGTTATAAATTCGTCAATAACAATGATCCCTGTGGAATAACAATATTCAACAACCCGCATTGTACTCGATTTTCTAAATAAATTCTGAATAGTATCAGTGTCACGCCACTGATACCAATACGAAATAGTTTAACGATAAATTATGATGAACCGTATCAAATGCTTTCGAAATGTCAATAAAATGACAATCCAATGGCTTAAAAGATGCAAGCAGAGCATTTTCCGTTGAAGATTTTTTTGTAAATCCGAACTGCCGACAGCTTAATTAATTTTTCTCAAAATTTTTGGAAAGTATTCAAAACTGTAATAGGGCGATAGTTTATTTAGCCCAGATTCTTTTTTATACAGAGGTTTAATCTTTGTATCTATAAGAAAAAAAAATACCTTTAGTATTTCTTAACGAGTAACCGTATGAAAAAAACGAAAACAAGTGTTTTTTATGTTGAAAAGGTAAATTGAAATGAAATTCGACATTGTTGTGGAATAAAGGGTAGCTCTCTTTTCAATGGTCTACTCGACGATGGCCAACTCAGCAGTAGTATAAAATATTAGAAAGTTAATGGAAATATAACAGCAACATTGTTTTTGGGCAAATCACCATTTTCTGATTTAATTTCCCAAACAGAGAGATGGCAAGAGAAACAGAAAAAATGGAAAAGTAAAACAAAGAGGAATTGGGACTTAGCACCTGAATGGATCATATTATTTCTTATTTTATTAAGAAAATCATGCGGTATTTCAGATATTTACAATTTTTACGAGTTAGTATCAATATTATTGGTTCCCACCTTAATTGAGGGTAAACAATTTGTGTTGGAATAGGCAGCCGTTATAATATTTACAATTTTTCATTTCCCGATTAAATCTGTGGTTTCACAAAATGTATTTCTAATGTATTTTTTTTTGTCTGAGGTATTGAAAATTAAATTTTGGAATTAATTTTACATTTTTAGTTAATTTTTTGACAAGCTGTTCCGACGAATTATTTTTATTTAATAAAGAGTTAATAACTTATAATTGGGTCATTGAAACTGAGCAACAATCTTATAATGCTATAGTCAGAAAACCAGGCATATTTTTTTAAAAATTTAACAGTGTAACCGAATTTAAAAACAAATATTTATGTGGTTCCAATATGTAGGTGCGCAGATTTTTTGGCTAGTGACTATAGATATTATTTCAACAAGTGTGCCAAGCTTCTTTTTTTTGGCTACAAAATCTCGGTGCTACAAAAAAACCGAGATTTTGAAACGCTTCCTTTTTTTAGTAAATCATCAGCCGTGATAAGTCGATGCTTAGGAAAACTTAATATTATTAATTAATTTAATTGAATAATTTGAATAGGTGGAAATTAATTTTTCTTGACTTTTCAAGAATTGTAATATATTTCGCCTGGAAAAACAAGAAAAAGTAAAGGAGTAGTAAATATTTACTGGTTCTTCCCTTTTTTCCTGTGGAAACGATACCCGCCAAAAATTATCGTCGAAAGCAATACTGCCGCTTGATAAATTAAGTTGTTGATGCAAATTCCTAGCAATAAAATTTATCATTAAAAATAAACACCCTAGTGTCAAAACTTTAACAGTCAAACCTGTGTAGTACTGTATAATAGTAAATACGTTAATTGCGAAGTAATTCTGGTGCCACATATTGTTGAAATAGTTTTGTCTGCGAAGACTGTTGCCAATGAAACCGACATATGGGCAAGAAAATTTAGGCAAATTTAAACTGTATAAATTCAATATTTCAAATTTAGGAAACTGTATTTCAATTCATTTTAAAAAGTGGGTTACATTTATACATTAATGTATAAATTGATTTACATTGGTTCGTTGAGCCTTTCGTACCTGAGAGAAACCGGGCATAAGACGTAAAATTTTTCTATTTTTTCACTTTTCGGGATCCAGCAACCGCAGCTAATCTAATTATGTTGTTCGCGATAAGATACATTTCCACATAAATTTGACGTACATATGTAAAAAAAATGCTAAATTTCGCTTGCGATTCCGCTGTTCAATTCGTTGCTCTATCCAAAAGCAATAATCATCTCAAAATAATCATCTTAAAATATCTCTGGCCTTACACACCTGGATGATGCAGATTGTCCGATCAAAGAAACCGAATCTCAATATAAGTGTGCCAATTGCAGTGGAAATCACACAGTCAATTCAGTGTTGTGCCCAAAGCGTAATGAATTTCTGCGACTTAGGGATCTTGCCAACCAAAAAGATCTTTATAAATATACGAATGAATTTCATGTTTCATCTCATAATATCCCTGCATTGGCTGGAAAGTTTCCCGTGAACTCAAACTTCGACCAGCCTAATATTATCAGTTCATCTCCATCACAACAACCAATGTCCAATTTATTCATCAATAATCCATCACCATCTCACCAACAGGCTGCCGGAAATGTAAGTGGTAATAAATTATATAGTGCTAGTGAATTGTTGTTAATTTTGGAAATTGTAATGAATGGTCTCAGGAGGTGTCAAAGCCCAGCCGAACAAGTTCAAGTTATTTTAGAGACCACCATTAAATATGTATATAAATAATAATCTAAAAGCCTCTATTTGGAACGCTCATAGCGTCAACCATAAAAAACACGAGCTTATTTATTTTCTCGACAAATACGATATAGATGTTATGCTAATCACAGAAACCTTTTTAAAACCGGGGGATTCTTTTAATATCCCTCGATTTCAGATATATAGAAATGATCGTTCGATCCAAATTGGCGGTGGAGTTGCAATTATCATTAAAAACTCAATCAAACACTCAGTTCTCTCTATATTAGCATTGCAAAGTATAGAAAAATTCTGGTATCCACGCCCAATTTAACATTAAAAATTAGTTGCTGTTATGTTCCGTATTCAAACCATCCAAACTTCAGAAGTGATCTTAGTAGGCTTACCAATTCTAACTCACCTTATTTACTTGGAGGAGATTTTAATTGTCGTCATTCCTATTGGAATTGTAGTAGATCTAACAAGGGTGTAAGTATTCTCTACGATTTCCTAGACACTCCTACATTCCATCGTTCTAATGGGTCCAATAGCACACTAGATTTTTATTTTGCTAGCCCCTCGTGCCCCGTTGGCTTCGTTGTAACAAAAAATGAGATGAACTCTGACCATCTCCCTGTTCTGTGTTTCATCAATACAGAAACTTTGCACTCCATCGCGACTGCAAAGACATATAACTACAAACTAGCAGATTGGTCTTCTTTTAGAAACTTTATTGAGATAAATGCTATACCAATTGGTTTTGAAGAACGTGAATTAAATACAAATAAAATTGATGAATCCATAAATCAATTCAACAAGCGGCAGATATCTCTGTTCCCACTACATCTTCATCATCTAAGTATCAACTTATACTCTCGGATGAAGTGCTATCTTTAATCAAACTGCGCAATGTTAGGCGGAGACAATGGATGAGAAAACGTGACCCGTTCTTCAAGAATATCGTAAAGCTATTAAATCAGGTTATAAGGCAAAAAATTTATAAAATAGTTAACGTTAAATGGCAAAATAAACTTGAATGTCTCGTCAAGGGTTCTAAACCTTACTGGCAAGCAATTAAACATGTAAAAAAAAATATTCTGCGATTCCACCATTTAACAATCCCCAAGACTATAACAAAATAATTGTCACTTCAGATAAATGTAAAATTCTTGCCAATTTTTTCCAAAAATCATATGAAATCTCATCTGGTGTTACAGAATCCGATGATATCCGCCAAGATATTCAGTGTATTAGCGATTCCATTGAACTTGATGTGTCTAAGTTTAATGTATCAATTGAAGAGGTTAAATATATTATAAAATCCAGTCGCCCATTCGAAGCTACAGGCCCAGATACAATTCCAAACATTCTAATAAAACATCTCCCGGAATCGGGGTATGTCTATCTGCCCCAATTATTTTCCAGCTGTTTTAAGCTTTCCTATTTTCCCAATTCGTGGAAAACAGCCAAGGTGGTGGCGGTTCTGAAACCTGAAAAAACCCCCGTCAGATGTCAATAACTACCGAGCTATCAATCTACTGGACTGTTTAAGTAAAATTTTTGAATGCGTTATCAAAAATAGGCTCAATGACCACATCGAATCCAATGGAGTGCTAATTCCTCAACAATTTGGTTTTCGTCACCAGTATTCCTCAATACATCAGGTTAACCATATTATTCAACATGTCAAAGATGAAAGACAGTCAAATAAGTCCACAGGTATGGTACTTCTGGATCTTGAAAAAGCTTTCGATTCTGTTTGGATTAAGGGGCTATTACATAAACTATTCCAATTAAAATTTCCGTTATTTTTGATCAAAATGCTTAAATCCTACTTTGAAGATAAAAAATTCTACGTACAGATTCTGTATTCGACTTCGCCTTTAATGTATACTTACTCGGGAGTTCCACAAGGTTCTGTGATTAGTCCCATTTTGTTTTGTATTTTTTTGAATGATGTTCCTCAGATTGAGGGTTCTGAAATTGCTCTTTTTGCTGACGACACAGCCGTATATACCTCGGATACTCACTCTCACGATGTAATTTTTAGACTAAACACATATTTGAATTTGCTTGCACCTTATTTCAAAAAATGGGGTCTTAAGCTTAATGCTAATAAATCTCAAGCTATTTATTTCTCGCGATGTAGATTACCTTCTAAACTTCCCCAGACAAATTTAATCATTAATGGTCACTCATTAAACTGGGAGAAGCAGGTTAAATATCTGGGTATCCTCTTGGATCAAAAAGTCACTTTCCAAAATCATCTTAATTTTGTAGTCAGTAAAATTTCAAAATTATTTTTTACATTATAAACATTGCTAAATAAAAAAAAGTAAATTTTCATTTAATAATAAAATGCTACTTTATAAATTAGTAATTCTGAGTGTAATTTTGTATGGTTCACCATTATGGGTGTATGCGGCCAACACTCATATCAAAAAATTACAAGTTATGCAAAATAAGTTCTTAAAATTTATATTGAATGTTCCTAAAAGATAGCGCACCAGAAGATTACACTCTGAAACGAATGTCAAAATGATAAAAGAGCTTGCAATTGATCATTACAACAAGTATAATAGTAAGCTTCCATTTATTGAAAATACATTGATAATTAATTTACATAATCCTTTATATAATTGTAATTATTTAAGTTATTTATTTATTTTAAAATTAGATTTAAGTAAAATTAAGTTCATGCTACATCTTGTAACCTTTAAATATATTATCTTTTATAAGGCTTAGGTCACTAGTCATGTACTATATCTCGGAAAACGCATTTCAATTTTTGTTTAAATGAATTCATAATAAAGCATATAAAAAAAAAAAAAAAAAAAATATCTCAGGTTTCGTCGAGATTTGTGGGAAAACTAACTTTTCGGCTACCATCTCAACCAGGCAGGAAACATCCCTTTCCCGACACAATCGCATTAAGAAATATTTAAAATTCGAAGAAGTTTTTGTGCTTCAGTGTTTATTAATCTTAATCGCAGATAGTACCAGGTCCATTCGACTGACGACGTTTATGATATTTAATATTTCCTCTTACTTTGAAAAAATTAAAATACTCGTATTCGTGAATAGGACGGCTCCTATCCGATTTATTTGTGCTCTTGAGCACAGTTATGACTCACTTGAATACCAAAAAAACAATCGCTGGGCATAATTTCGACATAAAATTCCAAGAGAAAATCTGAAAATTTACGAAATATTTTATATTTGTTATATTCGTCTACTGCCGTTATTCTTGGGGGTTGTTACATGAAACCTATCAAGATTACGAAATAAACAAAAAATTGCGTGCGAAAATTTGAAAAATGTTATCTTATTCAAGTTTAAGGAAATCGATATCTCAAAATAAAACTAAAATTGTTTTATTCAACATTTCAATTTATACGGATGATATTTAAACCAGCGATGGGTCATGTAACGAAAAAAGAGTTTTCTACGTTACGTGTAGAAAATGTGTATTTTATGTAGCAAACACTGAAATTATATATGGAAAATCGAAAGGCGCTGCTATCAACAACATATGTCAAATTTGTTTTTTTTTCTTCATAACCTTTAAAATTGTTCATTCAGTCTCACCATAATCTCAAATAAGCGAATAAATTAAAGTGGAATACGAATACTTGTGTTGTGCAATAAATTCAAGACGATGAATGGGTGCCCGACTCATGCCTATTGGCATGAACTTAAGTTTATGCAAACTAAAACAACTAATAATAATAAACAAAAAGGCGCGATATGTAAAATCTGTTAAATAGTGGTTGCGAATACTTCCATTGCTAGATTGAAACAACATCAACGAGCAATCCGTATTAAACTCTACCATTATAGGAAAGCAATCGGTGATGCTTATTAACGGGTGGAAGAATACAGCAAACAATTCGAAAAATGTTGTCACCATGCTCCAAAATACAGAAGGTCAAAGCGCATTCTTGGAAGTATTCGATTTTTCGACCGAGAGCGAAACCGGCGATGCTCTAACAAACGTGGTAGTACAATCTATTGCACTTGCAAGGGGAAGTGTACGACTCGACGGTTTACGCTGTCGTGTCCGACAATGCTGCTACCATGCTGAAAATGGGCAGGCAAGTTGAGATTTGGAGTTTCGCCTGCAGCAGTCACACCGGCAATCTGCTTCCTAAAGATATTTATTTATTTATTTATTTATTTATTTATCAACAACATGGAATAAAGCATATAGCTTTTCTATTCCAACTATTATCTAGTTACATATAAACTTATAAAATATAACATATAAACAAACACTAATTAGAAATTATTTTTAATAAAATCAAAAACCAAAGATTTAAATTTTGTTAAAGGTCTTGCACTTCTAATCTCAACCGGAACCCTATTCCAAATTGTAAAAGTTGTAAACAAGGTTGAGTTATTATAGACATTGGATCGGTTGGCTGGCAGAATTATGCTGCCATTGCGAATAGATCCAATTTTTATTTTATTGTATAAGTACAAAGGAACCCGATTATTAATAATTTTATATAGTAGTAGCATCGCTCTATAATAAAAGAACTGAATCATTGTGCAGCCGAGCAATTCCTTAAACATTGCAGAAATATGATCATATTTCCTTAATCCGTTGACATACCTCACAATATTATTCAGAGTAACTTGAAAAATATTGCAAGAAATCGAATCACAACTTAAATACAGGAATTCACAATATAATACATGGGGTATTACTAATGATTTCGAAAGCAAAACCCGAATATTTTTGGGACATATGTGTTTATGAAGCTTCAGTCCATATAAAATAGAATTAATTTTATTACAAACATTAATGACTTGAGAATCCCAGGTAAATCTACTGTTAATACAGATTCCAAGGTTATTTACATGATTTAGAAATGGAATTTTTACATTATTAATAAAGATATCAGGAATAATTGAGAAATTATTCCTAGAAATGAAAATTGCCTGTGTTTTCGCGATGTTCAATGAGATTCCATTCGATTTTGACCATACCAATATATTAGATAGATCTAGGTTAACATTATTGAAAATTTCCAGAATATTATCACTAGTACCACCAAGATATAATTGACAATCATCAGCATACATGTGATATTTGGAATATTTTATTGCAAGCGGCAGATCGTCTATGAACAGGGAAAATAACGTTGGGCCAAGAATGGTTCCTTGAAATACACCTGTCGGTATTCGTTCAGAACCCGATTCTTTACCATTTATAACTACTTTTTGATATCTTTCGGATAAATAGCTGTGCAAAAGTTTAAGGGATGTTTTATCAAAGTTAAAGAAAAGCAACAGCTTTTGTAATAACAGTATGTGATTTAGAGAGTCAAATGCTTTAGAGAAATCCAATAGTATTAACACGATAAACGAGTTTTTTTGTCAAGATGGTGTGCAAGATCATCAACAACATGAAGCAGAGTGGTGCTAGTACTGTGATTATTACGAAATCCAGATTGAAATTGGTTTAAATAATTATGCCTTACTAAATGCTGGCTGATCTGATCCCGGAGTATAATCTCGAAAACTTTAGATAAAATCGATACCAGACTAATCGGTCTAAGGTTATCCAAGGAGTCGTTATTCTTTTTTTTCATTATGGGAATCACAATGTTTGTTTTCCAGATATCTGGAAAACAAACATTGTGAAGATATGGTAGACAAAGACACGGCAAAAAAGATTTCGGACATTGTGAACGAATTTAAGCATCCGGACTTAGAGAGAAAGTTAAAAAATCTAAACGGAACCAAAATGATCACCGTCGCAGAGACTCGATGGTGCTCTCACCGCGATTCGTTTGTTTCATTTCGGAAAAATCTCTAACATCTAAAAACCATTTCCGCCGAGGGTGATTCAAAGGTAAAGGAAAATATCGTCATGTTGCGATACTGTGAAGATATGGTTAAAAGTTGTGATGAACAAATAAAGGCCCTTGATCCAGTTTGCCAATTGGTGAATGACTTACAAAAATCCACCGCTTCAATGGCAGATGCAGTCGAAATGTGGATAAAAATCGAGGATGAATTTCCACCTTCATTTATCTCTCGATTGAGAATCCGACAGAAAATGGTGTTGAATAAAGAAAGCCTGGTAGCGAATTTGCTTCATCCGAGGTATAGGGGCCTTGAGCTGTCAAGCGAGCAACTCGAAATTGTCGAAGAATATCTCATTGAAGAGCTTGACAATAACGGATTGGTCGAGTATACAGCATATAAGGACAAAACCGGGCGGTTTGGGGTACTTTTTGCAAAAGACATCAAAAGTTCTAAAACTTTCTGGAGTTTAGCACAATCTAAATACCCTCAGCTTTTCTGTTTGGCTATAAAGCTTCTCGGAATTCCAGCTTCTTCGGCGGAAATCGAAAGGCTTTTTTCGGGATGGTCTTTTGTACAGGCCAACATGTTTTATTTATTTTTATTTTTTACGTTACTTATTATACGTGCAATTTGCAGATATTTAAGTAGAAATTGATAAATAATTTATCTTTGGGGATAAGACAATCGTAAAATAAAATTAAGTTAAACCCACTAATTAAGGGTAAAGCCATACGTACATAAATAAATGTCTTCGATAAAATTCTGACCTTCCATTCAAATTCATAAAAATCACATTTTCATTTTTTTTTTTTTTTACTTTTTAAACCAGATAGATTACCAAAGTTAATTATATTTTCCTTACGTATTTATTTATTTTGATAACATGTATTTTCATAATTTTTTTCTATTCATAAAACACAAACCACAAAACTAAATTAATGGTAAAATGTATAGGAAAAATCAATACCAATTTTCCTCATCCCTTTTAAATTTTACTGTGCTTTTTAGATTATATGTGTGTACATATATACTAAAAGAGAAAGTAGTTATTATATTCTTAAGCTTTCCCACGCATATGTTGGCATACACACCTACATCTATTACATAAACTATATAATAAATTAACTAATTTTAAGTATATAATCTTGCTTTTATCTTATCAATTCTATATAATTATTTTACTTCGTAATTTTTTGATTTTAGTTCAGTTTGGGTTTTTGCTTTTATTAACTTAAAACCGATCGAAAGCTTTGCCCTTTGATTATGGAATTTGATTAAAAGTTCCGTATCCGTAAAAATGTGTTTGTATTTCAATCCGGGTTATTTTTTTTTTTTTGTGTTTTTGTCGTATCGATTTAATCACATAATATTAATCTCAAATCTCAAGAGATCATATACACATACATATTCATTTATGCTCATAGATAGAAAGGGTCACTTTGATATTCAAGGTTTTGTATACCTTAATATTTTAGATGATTTGAAAGAAAATACGACGACGAACAGTATAAACCCCTTTTTATTTGTTCTCTTCATGAAAATTGAGTGTCCAATAAAATATTTCGTTTTGTGTTCCTTAATTCAGATATTTATCTGTATGTACTAGGATGTATAATAAGGATCAATATAAAAGAAACGGAAAATAAAAAAGAACATTTCGGATACGTTTATATATATGTACAACCTAAAGTAATCCTTTTTGATATTGTCATATATACATACATATAATATGTAAAAGCAAATGTCTTTTGATAAACCAGAAGGAATTTTTTTTAGAGCAACGACAATATTAAAACGAATTTACTGTACATATGTAAAGTTATTAAATGGAAGTTTATAATTTGCCGCATGAATACAAAGTTTAGATATGTTAATTTGATTCCTGATTCCTGAGAAAAACTTTGTATATCCTGAGTATATGGTACATCAGAATTATCATATATTGTTACTTCGAACATTTTTTTTTTTTATTATTGTAGTTTAGGGGTGCGGTATCTGTATATGGCAAAACCCTAAATCGTTTAATATATCATATCTTGTAATCCGATATTTTATTTTTGATAACATGAAAATGTACATACAAGGAACTTTATTGGCTTAATGGACACAACAGATAACTTGATAAAAAAAAACACCTAAATGTATTGTACTTGTATACATACATTGTTTGCTAGTTCTAATAAAAATTTAATTGAACGATAAAATTAATATTATTTTACATAATACCACTGCCCTAACTTCAAGTAGCTGTTTCCCCATCAAACACCAATATTATTTTTCAATCAAGAATAAAAACTAAACCACAACATAAGCACTAAAAATTTCAAACATCTGATACGAATTCAAATCCTAAACCATATTTGAAGTAACTTAAAAGAAAATTAAAAACTTTTCTGTGTTTTTCTTGAAATACAAAAAAAAAAAAAACTAAATACAGTAGTGTGTTATCTTAGGACTTTTTAGTCAGTAATATTTCCAAATGGAGCTTTTTATATTATTTTATAACAATTACCAAAAACTTTAGGTTTAATAAGGGAAAAACAACAGCAAATCTTTAAAATTTCTTTTCAATATTAGTTTAAACTATATATTTAAAAAATATTTTCTTTTAATTTTATTATAAACTATTATTTATTATTTTTGTATATTGTTTAATTTAAATTAATTTTTATCTAATAAAAACAGATAGTTTCTCATAAAAATAGAAGATTTTTTCCTCCCTTCTACTATAATAATGATGAAAAGGATTATGGAATATAATTGTATTGTGGGGATACAATCGTATTCTCAAAAATAAAAATCCCCAAAATAATCCTGAAAAAACTCAAAAGTGCTGGAAGACAGACTCCATTAAATTTATTAGCAAAATTTTGTTATCCTTCCACACAGAGGAGGAATGTTAAGCAATTAATAAATAACACAACTTTTTGAGAAATGATCAAATTGTTATGAATTTTAGGATTTTTATAAATGTCATAATGGAGGCTTGCGACGGAAGTCTCCATCGTCCTAAAAATTTTGGGAATTTAAAATGAGATTTCTTAAGGACATTTTTTTGGTGGCGAGGGGGGAGGGAAGATAACGACTAATATTATATTACGTTCTAAATTTTTTTATTGTATAATGTGTTAAATAATTCTTTATTTTTTGTTTCAGGTAAGTCAGAATGACTGTGTTCATGACAAGATCGTGAGTATTTATATTTTTAATAATCATCAATTTAATACTTTCTCTATATAACTTCGTTTTAACTTATCATAAACTTTATCATCTTACAATGAAAAGTTTTCTGAAATAATACTGTTGCTTAATTTACCGAAGTAGCTCTGCATGGAATAAAGAATTTGAAAAACTCCAAGTGACTGAGGCTTTCTTGATTAACGGTATTTAGAAAAACTATTAAACTTTGGGTTGCTGCTAATTATTTTCAAGGCACTCCACAAGTGACAAATGAAACAAATTGCACTGATCTTAAATGGTTCATTTGAAGCTCCAGAAGCTCTTTTATTGGGTTCTCATTTTCAATGAGTCTTAATAATATAATGAGTATCATCTAAAATTTAACACTTTGGATTTTTAGATTAAACTTGTTGATTTCGACCAGGCCTTGGTGGGCTGGTATTTCGTTTTGAAATTCTGTAGTAAAGATGAACACGCTGATTATAAGAGCTCTGGCAATGGCTAAATAGCATCAACAATTTGTGAATTATACCCTAGACAAATTGCGATTTAGTGAATTTTTCGGGCAAATGGTAAAGGCGATAAAAGTTTGGTTCCCGTTGAAAGCGTCATTCCATTGCCAATAGTCGGTTTCTCGCCACACAAAATGATTCTCCAAGTGGTACTGAATTGGGATCGAACGGCAGTCTTACGATAAATTTGCCATCGGAATCTCGGTCAGTGGTTGAAATAAATAATTTTTCACAAATTGCATTTATTTATTTATTTATTTATTTATTTACAAATTAATTTATATAGCCTTTGACAAACTCTATTTTGAGCAGGAGCTAATTCATAATAGGGTATGCCAAAAGAAATAAACAAGAAAACATAATACAAAATCGTGAATTATCTAATATGATTCCGTTCAAGCGAAAGTCTTCCTTTCAGTACAAGTAACTTTTCCATCGAAAGGGTAGGGTCATGTGAGGGATATACGATTGATACACTCGGAGCTCAGATGGTGGCTCTTCCATTTCCCATAATCTTCGAAGTTTCCGGTCGAGATCGAGTTCGCACGGAAGCGACACAATTGCGGTATTGATTTGGTTGATGTTTCGAATTCTGCCGGCGATGATCCAACCCAATTTGGTATTATGGGCAATTATGTTACCATCCGAATCTTCTAAAAAACTTTCGGAGAGAATAGAGAAAAACTTATCCGCTCCGATTAATTTGTCGATTTTGCTGGCCTCGTAAAACTGTGGATCTGCTAATTGTAATTTATTAATAGTGCTTTGATTTGGTGAAACAGATGCCAATTAGTTGGTTATAGAGGTAATCCGAGGTAAAATAAAAGCGTTTAACGTGAGCTTAATTTCTGATGTAAAATGCGGTATAATTTGTAAGGTCATAACACCCTTTGTATGTCTAGCGCTAATTTGTCCGAGTCCCTGAACAGCAATCTTAGCATGACTACGCCTTAACGCCAAACGTTGTGCACATGCCTCTGAGACAATCGAGGTTTCTGATCCCGTGTCGAGTAGAACTTTACAATATTGATACTGCCCATATCCATCTTTAACTCGGATTAAAGCGGTAGGCAACACGGAACTCCTTCTCGGTGAATAATCTTCTGTCGGCCATAGGTTGGTGAAACAAGCACACGCAACAGTAGATGGTTGGGTTTGATCCGGGTTTGAGTTCGTAGGTTCTGGCTGAATTTTTTCAGTGTCCAAATGGAGAAGTGAATTATGGCGCTTCGGACAGTGGTGACACTTCTTTTTGCTCTTACAACGGTTAGTCATGTGGGAGTCACTCATGCAATTAAAGCAACGATTTTGCGATTTAACTTAATTACGACGCCCTTCGACCGGCATTTCCTTGAACCTTTCGCATTGAAATAGTAGGTGGTCGTTGCATTTGCATACTGGGCATGACAAGGCGGTTGAAACGAATGATTTGACTGGCTTTGGGTGCGACGATTGCGTTGGTTGTGATAATGACGATTTGGTATGCCCATCTTAAAGTCTTTCTCGTAAAGCATCTGCTCTCGACCGGAGAAATGTTAAAAATTCATCAAAAGTAGGAAACTCGTTCGCTGTTGTTTGTCGAGCCCATTGGTCCTGCGTTTCGTCATCGAGCTTGTCTTTCATTAGATAAATTAGCCAGGGATCTCGGGCTTCTGCTAATGGACCCATAGCTTTCAGTCCTCATACTACTTCATCTCCAACGAACATTAATTTCTGAATATTATCAGCTGTGGGTGTACGGATTCCCGCATGATTGGTAAACCTTCCAATGAAAGTATTCACTATAATTTTTTTTCGATCATAGGTTTCTTTAAGTCGGTTCAAGGCATCCAGATAATTGGAGTCGGTGATCGTGGAATGTTTCACCAAATTTGCTGCTTCGCCCTTTAAGTAACCCTTTAGTTATTGAAACTTTTTGGCCGGATTCAGCATTGAGTTATCGTGTATACTGGACAGGAAAAGGTCATAGAATGATTGCCATTCCGTGAAATCACCACTAAAAATAGGAATATTAATTCGTGGTAATTTCACTTCGCCACTAGGGCCTCTACTTGAATCTAAATTGTTGTTTCCAGCGATTGAATAATTTCCTTGATTTAAATTAAGTTGGCGGATCCATTTATTCAAATTGGCCATGAGGGAATAATATTTGCCGTAGACATCTTCATAATTGGATTCTGCTCCGAGGTCTATTTGAAATATTTCGTCCTCAATGTGGGTGAATTCCTTGAGTAATTCATCAACGCGTTTCAAACGGATTTTCAGCTCATCGATGTCAGCATTATCCTCATTTAGTTTTGAGACGTAGGTCGTTATTTTGGTCCGCCATTTTGTTTGGTGCTTGAATGCGTTAATTCACGATAACTTAAGCTGTTTGCAACACTCGAATTACAACACTCCCGAAATGTAGATAAACTCGTGGAAAACTAACGGATAGGTTTTATCTCAATATTTCAAAGTGGTAAATGAACATGAAGATATAAATGTTTGGTTTCTTTCACAACACTAGAGCCAGGTTATTTATCTCAGAAATCACTTTATTTAAATCACTCAAAAATCACAGTTCGACAAATCACGATTCGATTACTACCACATGATAACGTGGTAATTAATCAATGAATAACGGTTTGGTTTAGCAGCACTCGATTAGTACCGTACGACAACGTGGTAACTTTAATTAAAACAATTCGGTAACTCGGTTTCTTTGCTCGTTGAATTGACGCCACCATTGGTGGTTTCGCCCAAAATACTTATAGAGCTGAAAGTTTCGGCAAAATAATAAAAATAGTTGGTTTTATACTACGGCACCCTGTTTTTAAAATTTAAATCGACGAAATTTTATGTTCAGCAACACAACCCTATCGTACGTTAAATTGATCGTCCTTGCTCGGGCACCATTAATAAATGTCACCAGTACTTGGTAACACAAAAAAATAAAATAAAAATATAGTAATAGAAATATACTTATCTCTATAGATTTAAGCGCAACCAAATAAATAAAGCTTATTTGCCAAAATAAGGGGTAAGGTTGAAAAAATCAAAATGTCCAAAAATAAACCACACCTGAATGATTTAATTTTAGATGATTATATTTTATAAAAAAAAATTTATTTTTTTTTGATTGACAATAATTCACGTCAAGAAACTTATTGCGACTGACTTTTTCAAGTATACAATATTTTTTTTATTTATTTACAAACTAATACATATAAATATTAATACATAATTTGATATAACAACTGGTAATACAGTAGCACACAAGTAAGTACCAATAGTGAAGACACTATTAGGAGAAAATCATTTTAATTGGTATAATATAATATTATGGCTACCGTCCGGTAGGTCTCATGGATGACAGTCTGGTGATCCATAATCAATACACCCGATGAACAAACAATCAAGCAGTATATGCGGTGCAGTATATGTGGGTTAGACCAAGTACTCGGGTCAACTCGAGGTTATTAGGGAAAATTGGATAGGTGCGAGATCACTTACTTGATTGTTATTAAAGTGCTATGTGTGTTATGGTTTATTATGGGTGGTTTCCCGAACAGAACTCATATTCGTTAAGTTTCCAGAGTTTCCCCACACCTTATACTTTCAATTCATTTCAGCTGTTGTGAGGCGTCTTACATAACGTATATACCTGTAGGGGGGCCCTCTCTGATGTTTTCTTTGCAAGAATATTGATAGTGGCAGTGCAGCCTGTTACCGTAAATATCAGCTCCATATTTATCCTATCCTTTAAATCAATTTGACTTAATGTTAATAGCCCTTGCAAACCCCAGCTTATACCTTTAATTACCATTAATGCTTAGTGACCGTTACGGTCAGTGGCCAGTAAATTCTTATAATCTCAGCATAAGTAGTTCAGCCAATGCACTAGCTGTTTGTCACATGAGTACTTAAGTGCCAGGAGAATTCACAATCTAATTCCTTATTTACGTATATCATATAAAATCAACTTTTCTGGAGATTCTTTTCAAGCGGTAATAACCCCAGAATTATTGCCGGATGGGCTTCTCATATAAGAGTTTGAATAAAGGCAAAGGGACCTTTTTCCACATCCTCGGCCAAACTGCCGAAAGTGATATTACAATTCTATAATCATTCGCTCAGGCTACCAAATCCTGCTAAATATTTGTTCTACCATGATAAGAAGAACAATTCTATTTGTTAAATTTGCTGAATCTTATGACCGAGGAAAACAAACACCAAGTTAAGTTCATTGCGGAGTACAGACAATCATAACAAAACTTACATAGACGAACATGTATGTCCTCAAAAAATTCAATTCGATGAGAAAGCGTTAGTACATTTTGATTAGGAGTAGAACTGCTTTAACACATCTAATATTCTTAGTTCTACAAAAAACGATATTATTACCTCTTAAATGGGTTTAGAAATATGACCCGTTACCTGTCTTGTAATATTTCTATTTTCAATATAACAGGGAAGGTAAATTATTAATATTAATAGCCATACCATTATTTAATTTAACAATTTGGCTGTTTGATTACCGCATTAGGTTCAAACATTAACATCCGGCAGGGTTGTTTAAGTTTGACCGTCTAATAAACAAATTCAACTTTTTGAGAGCAGTGAGCTCAGCTATAGTGGCATTACCCAGACTCACTTACAGAAACTAATCTACTATGCACCGATTGAAGAGGACCAACCGCATTCATTAATACGAACTGCATTAAGTGCAAACCACCACAACCTCCATTATTATTATTACTATTATTATTGAAGGGCCATGCGGGCGATCAGCCACTTCGCACTGGGACCTACATGATATATTGTGCTGGGCCCTGCTTAATTATCCGTCCAGTCAATATTCAGATTCTTAATGAACCTAACAATACTGCCTCCCGGTACGTGATACATACTATCTGGCCTTATTGCTCTCCCTCCTAGATGTTTACTACAGCATGTAGTTCCGCTAGAAAGACGGTAGCATTGGAGCCCAAGTGCTTCGAGACGGCTGTCCCACTCCCGTATATTCCTACTCTTGCCCCGTATTCCGTTTGATTTTACTCTTACGAGTTGCTGAGAATTGCAAATCGCCTGTAGGTGACCCAGCTTTACTACAGGAAGGCTAAATAAAACTGGAGGGTGCCTGGGATCCAGAGTCCGCATATTTTGGACTGATTAACCTATCAGCCATGCATCCATCGGCATATGCTGTTCCACCTTAGATTAAAGTTTTTTGTGAAAGTTTTCTCCTCTAGCGCCGTACTTTAGCCTGTGCCAAATGGCCAAAAATGTGCCAAATGGCCTTAGTTACCAGTGGTTGCCACGAGGAGGCAGCACGTACTGTTAATCAGCACGTACATTTGCGAATTGTGAACAGGTTACCCCTTACACAAGTGTACCCATCACGCAGCTGCCTAATGACATGACCAGAACAGCTAACGTGATGTGCATCCTACTGGAAGGTTACGGAGCTGGTAAATTAATCTACTCAACTTCGGTCCCCCCTCTCCAATAGACGCCAAACCACCTCTATAATTTCTTTGTGAAACCTGAATTCAGCACAACCACCAATCAAAACCCAGCATATAACTTGAAAATAATTTAACGATAAGAACACTGTATCAAATGCATAAAATGTCTTTAAAATTTTGTGTTCAAACGCTCTTTCCGTTTTACACTATCTATGAAACATCATTTAATAAACGAATCCTGGGTTCCGAATTCTTTTCTATACCCAATATGTGGTTTGCAAGTGTGATCGTTCGCCGCAAACAAGTATTAAACGTGAGTTTGGAAACTTTATATCTGTTCATCGATACCATTTTTGATATAAATCTAAGCCAAATTTGGGAGATACATAATGGTCTGGACCGAATTTTAGACCTAACTTTGAAAAATGAACCAGATCTATTTAAAATAAATCAATCACCAATGCTCTAATCAACAAAACTGCAAGTAATTGTTAGTCGTAGTAAACAGGGTTACAGGTCGTTCTCATCGGTTTCCCTAATAGGGTAGTAAGATACATACGTAAGCCAACTAATCAGCCATTTGCAGAGTTTTATGTGCATTTTTTGGCAAAAACTCCATATTTGGTAGGGGTGTCGAACTTGCAAAGGTTTTTTTGCAAAAACATGAATATTTCAATATGCAAAATCCATGATAAAATTATATAAATCGCTGATTAGTTGGCTTATGTATGCATCTTAATACCCTATTAGTGAAATCGACTTATTACCTTGTTTAGTATTACGTCAAGTTCAATACTCCTACCGAGTATGGTGTTAGCGCACATAAAACCCATTTCGAAATTTTATGTTAAACTTTTATTAATAATTTTTATCGAAATATTTACATAAATTACATATTTATTCCTTAATTATACGTTTAGTAATTTACTTGTATTAACGTAAACATTATTAAAAAAAATTTATAAATTCAATACTTTATGCAATCGCCTAAATTTATGAAAATTACTAATACAGCCACGTTTTTTAGTTGGTGTTATTGTTTTAGGAAAACTTTAGGATAAAATTCACAGCGTTAAAAAATAAACATAAAGGAAGTAGAAACTAAGTATTAGAAAAAAAAACTTTTAATATAAAATTTATTGACGGTTGGAGGGTGTCGATTTTTATGTATCTACCTCATTTTTCTCATCGGTTGTTCATTTTCTTGTGATAATTGGTTTATTTAAACCAAAGTTTATACAATTTTCATAATACCAGCATTCTGGCCAAATTGAAACAATAGGTTACTACAAAAAGTGTGGTCACTACAGGTTTTTTCATCAAAAATCTTGAACCTAAAAAACCTCATTTTTACTATGGATCCCTATCGGGAGCATTGAAAAGTTATAGCTAGGCTTAGGATTCTTAGGTAAAAAAAATATTTTTTTCTTGAAATCCAAACCAAAAATTTGTTGGATAGTTATTCTTTTTACAACAAGTAAAAGTGAATGAGCGCTATTATGTTACCACATATTTTTAAATACTTTTGCATATTTTACATATTTCCACTTACTTTACGTTTTACCACATATTTTATGTTATGTTCAAAATATTTTTAATTTTTCTTCAAGAATAACGTAATTCGACTTTCATAGCTTAAAATTTGATGAAGCAAAATATTTTATAAGTCAAATCTTAAATTTAGGCCAACAAATATTTTTTTTAAAAGTTAAAAACGTTTTACTTTGGCCTAAACTCCGTTAAGTTAGATCAATAAATTAAGAACAAAATAGACGTCAATCGTATTTCACAATCCGGAGTTCTTCTAGAAAAACAGATTTTGTGATTTTGGTTTCTATTCGTTAACGAATGTGCCAGAATTCAAACATGAATTTTAGTAAAATATGAGTGGTATTTACGTGAAAAAAGTCAACATATTGTTTGTCAACTTACGTTGTGAATTTCAACATATCGAATATAAAATCAGAATTTCGAGCAAAAATCTGAATGAGAATTTGAATTCCCAAAAATAATTGAATAAATTCTTGAGTAGGAACTTAAATTGGATTTAAAAATGGAATTAAATAGAAAGTACAAACTAGATTTGAACGACATCTTTTGTTTAATATGAATCAAAAGCTAATCGTAGTTTTCAGCAGAAATTTAGCTATAAATAGACTTTGAATTTCCAATCTTTGAATAAAAATTCCAACTAGGGCTTGATTAATTATTGAGTTGATTTGAAAAACTTCCGGTTTTAAATACATAAATTTTCAGTTTGAAATTAAACAGTTACAATGTTAATTGAGTTACAATTCGAACTACGACACCTTTCAACATTTTGAGTGAAATTTAAAATAGAAATTAAGATAATGCTTACAATTTGCATGGAATTTAAATAGTCCAAATTGTTGTTGTTACTTGAGTTAAATATTCATTTGAAAATTAATCGCAATTAGGTAAGAATTTAGTTGCAATATGAGATTTGATCTCAAAGAACTAACAAAATGTCCTTTCCTTTCCTTCCTTCCGTTCCTAAAATTTAGAGTGAAATTTGAAATAGGAATTAAAATTTAAAAAAATGGTTTTGGTAGGGAATTTAGGAATTGAGTTACAATGCGAATTTTGATTTCACAAAATTTTGAGAGAAATATAAGTTTACAATTACAAAACAAGAAAATGAGAGCAAATTACGTTTAGTAAAGAAAAGATATGTCAAGGGAAAACTAGACTGAATTAGACTGGAATAGAAAATGGTTTTTATGGATTCAAATAAAACCTCGGATGCATCCAGAATAAATTTAGATTACACTTCCATCTGGATTTGAATCAACTTTGAGTTACATTTTAATCCGAAATTGAGTTAAACTTCCAAACTATACTTGAATGTTAATTGTAATTTTGATCACGTTCATTGAATTAAATTGAAATGAAAACTTGAATGAAATTTAAAGTTTTAACAAATATTTAGGTATTCTGCTAATTGATTATTGTAATTTTAGTAACTTAGTTTAAAATCAAAATGGGTTCGACAAAAATTAAGACTTAATGCACTTTATATGACTGAGCTTAAATTCTAAACACGATTTCAACTAGAAAATCAGGAATTGAGCAAAAATCTGAATGAATTTTGTTTTTTAATAGAACCAAATTTTTATTTTGAACGGGGTAAAACAAGATTTGAACAAAGTTTGGATTAAAAATTCAATTTCAATCTAATCGAGAGTTTCAGCAAAAACTTGGATGCAATTTAATTAAAAAATATTCAAAAAATGAGCTTGAATTTCAAATTTAATTAATACAAAATTATGGTTGCAATTAAGGTAGAAATTTTGTTATATTTTGTTTACAAATTAAGTAAAAATTACAAGCTAGATTTGTCCAAATGTGCTTGATTAGAAATTTGGAATACAATTTCATTAGAAATACAAAATTCAAGTCGAATTTAAAACTCTAGTTTGGATCAAAAGGTTTGTTAAATTTGTATCAGAATTTTAAGCAGAAATCTGAGTAAGTTTCGAAGTTTTGATTTTTAAGACGTAATTGAAAAAAATGTTGAGTAGAAATTTAATTTGAAGTAATTTGGACTTGAACAAAAATATAACTTAAGTTTAGTTTTCAGTTTAAAAGTTGAGTTTGTATTTTGAATTGGACTGGCAATTTATGTTTCGTAAAGGCAAAATTCTGAGAAAAAGTGGTTTTGACTCGATTTGACAAAATTGAAGTAGGAATTGAGTTATAATTTTCAGTGAAATTTAAAATACATAATTTACAGTTCATTTTCAGCTTTCATTTTAAAATGATTCGAGAAGTGTAAGTTTGATATTCGCAATTAGTAAAAATTTCAATATGAAACATGATTGCAATAAAACAATAAAATTATTTAGTATCAGCACGATGAACGAGTATATTGCACTATAATTGAATATAATCTTGATGGCAACATAAATTAAAAATTGAGTTTGAATTACAATTTATTTGTGCAAAAATATGACCGTAATTTAGTTTTTCTTAATTTACAACTTGCTTTAATAGCGTGAATCGTTTAGTCTCAACCCTTACGATGTTCTTTTGAAGTAAGTATCGCCTACCAGTCCATATTTTTAAGTGTTTGAATCTGGAACCATTTCTAGACTACTTTTCCAGCACTTTGCAGCCCACGAGAGATAGTTTATCCAACTTTATAGCCAACAACTTGTTACTTTTTTGTTAATGAGTGAATTGAAATCTTTTATTAAAAATTATATTTTAATAACAAAAGTGATATTAGCCCACAAAAATGAAAATAATCCAAGATAATATTGAAATCCTCTACTTAAAAAGCATCACCAAAATGAAGGCATATGGCGCAGGCGCAGGCTCTGGTTAGTTTCGTTGAAAACATTAGCTTTATTAAGCACACTGCGCAATGCACCGCCAGAGCTAATTCAATGCTTGATTTTAAGAAGTGGTGGACGAGGGATCATAAGATCTCAACTTGAACAGGCTGTGTCATACGATAGGTATCCTATTTACGATAAACATATCCGAAACATTGAGAATATCCAAAAAAAAAAGTTTATACGCTATATAACGTGGAAAGACATGAATGGGATTACGACCAAGATTTACCGAACCTCATTAACCTTACTGGGTGTAAAAACGACCACGTTACACCCTATACTCTACAATCAATTAAATTAAATTGTAGAAACCGTGGCTAAATGGTACAAATTCATAATTAGTGATAACACGATTTAATGTTTAGATATTTTCACAAACTTTTTATTTTATATTTATTTTTACATAAAAATGGAGGCTTTATATGAAATGTTATAAATTTATATGAAATTTGTTCAATTCATTAGTTTTAGAAATGAAGATTGCAGTCAAAAATCATTCTGTATCCCTAACGGTATTTAGTTTGAAATAGGTTCGAGGGAAATTATTTGAATAAAGAGAGACGGAAGTTTTTTATCTAAAATTTACAAGTACAGTTTATATAAGTTAGCGAGTATTAAAGCGAAAATGAACGAAATGAGCCGAATGAAAATGTAGCTACGGTTTTCTGTTGATGCGAACACTTGATTTTCTAGATTTCTAAGTTTAGTCTAATTGGTGTGGCGCCATTTTTCACGTCGGTTTTGAAAAGGTTAGTATTTGAGCTCCAAGATCCCTTGTCTGTTGGTGTTTGAGTTAGAGACTACAAAGACACCCCACTGTATAGTTGGTGGGTCATCCCAATTTCGTTAAAATCTCGAGTTGTAAAATGTTCATGATTCTTTACTTTCTTTAAACTTCTATAAGAAAGTAAAAGTACCGATTTTGAAATCTATTTGTAATAAACGAAACGTTTAGCTAGAGGAAAATAGACCCCCTAGTCTAGTTTTATACAAAATGGGGCAACCACAAGCCAGAGGTAACAAAACGTTGAGAAGATTGAAAGTGTGATACAAAATGACCGATGGGAAAAATATTATTGCGCAAACAGAGACAACTCTAAAGCAAAATGATAAAGTCTTATCAGAAACACGCCAAGAATTTAGTAAGTCTCTTTAATCCTCACTTACAGAAAATACTAAAATTCTCAAAACTTTAAATTAAAGGAATCCTACAATATTTCCCCAGGACCATTAATTTGCTAATTTTATTAATTATAACACAAATCTGGTTTAAATTGGAGGACAAATATTGAATATTGACTTTTCCATTTGGCTGGTTGTAACATTAAAAATATTTAAAATTTAATATTTCATTTCGCTTACTCTACTCATTAAGTCCCTCTTCCACCATGGGCTTATTTTGTTATGTAAAACTGGCTCTATGTGCTCGACTATTTATGGAAGTATGCAATCTTTCAATATATAATGTTTCTCACCAAGAAAACAGCATCTAAAAACATAGGTTATGTCGAACAGAGACACTGAAATTTCTTTGAGATTCGTATCACCAAAATTTGCATTCGCTTCCTATAGCTGGCCCTCTCTGTAATCGGCCCGAGAATCATACGAAAGATTTTAGACATAATTACAACCAGCTCTTGGATGTTCCTTGCTGACATAACGTCAATTTGTCTACTCAAATTAAAATTCTTATTTCTCTATTCGAATAACCATATTACCATTTACTTGGTCTTCAGTCATTTCCTCAATTATCTCAAAGCTAATTTGTTGGTATATTAGCTTGAAAATTCCCGGTACGCAGCCTGCTTGAAACCCAAATTATTATTTTAAAATGCTTGCCATTGCATCGAAAGTTTCAGAATTCGACTCGCTGTAATAATTTCCAAAAAAAGATTTTATGAATTTTTAAAAGTGGTAGCAGCAATCTCCGAATCCTGGTTTTCTCGTTTTATATCTAAACCATCTCATCACACCTGTTCGACGCGACTTCTCAATATGCTTGAATAACTGCCAGCTTTTTGTGGGCTTTTACCAATTCACTTATCCAGTGCGGGACGTAATTGTTTTTCTGCAGAAACTAATTGGTCACCGCAGTTTTATCATAAAGGAGGCCGCCCATCTTATTGTTCTTAATCAAAACGGCAATTCGCAATAGAACAGTTTTTGAATAAGTAAGCTTAAATCCTATTTTCGTTGTTGTACACAACAAGGCACGTTCTCTGTGAGAATATCTGAATTACATTGAACTATTATGGCCTGTATTTTATGAGAGGCTCGGACGACTATCTCGGATTTTGAAATTTCACGATTTAGTTATTTTGCAATAGTTGCGCAGTATGAGCGTTCGTTGGTCTATAATGAATCATTTGAATTTTTAATGCCCCGCTTTCATTATTGTCATTCTTATTTTAAATTTTGGTATCATCGATTTTGTTTTACCATTCTATTTGATTTGGAGGCGCCGTTCTTCAAAGGGACTAAATTAAATTAAAACTCAGTTAAATAAATTGATACGTCAAATACAAAATACAAAGAAAATTCGCACAATTATTGAACTCTTTCTGGTTTTGACCCTCAATCACATACAACACAATAAAATTACCGCTACTCAACAGTTTAAGGGTATCATGAGTCTATTAATTTCCGTAGACCTCAGTGTGTTCATTTTTCTGCACTTATTTTCAAAATGTTGTATTTTTATATTGTCTGGTGGTGGTTTCATTTTATGTTCAAATATGTTAAAACCAAAGATCCTTAAACAAATCGAAGCCCAAAGATGCCACGGTTTTTTACCCTTAAACTCACTGTTGCCACCAGTTTAACATGTTACATTTTCCACAAGAAGCTTAATGAAATCTATTTCATTCTTAATAACATTGGTATAAATTAAGTATGCCATAATTCGGCAACCGTTCACACTTCTCAATTAGGATTGATAATCATACAATACTAATGATAAACCTTACAAAAACGGTGACTTTTCTCAATTGATGCCACCCTCTCAAATACAGACTTATTTATGTATTCAATAATCTTAAATCCCCTTTAAAACGAATACGAATTAATGAATCGAAAGGAAGCAAAAAATAAAAATTGTATATTTTAAAATGTTTATCCATTTAATTGGAATCCTATTGATCGCATACACATATTCACATCAATTAATTACACCCCACCAAATTTACAATAATCCTAATTCCAAAAGAAAATATATTTTTTCGTCGTCTTTATAAAGCTGTGTATAGCAAATAGTCTTAATTTAGTCTTGAAATTTACTCATTCAACCATATCGATCCCAAAGCATTACAAATTTGTATTTTTTTATTTATTTCGTTTTTTTTTTTTTACTTTTGCTCTATGCCGTGTTGTTGTATTATGCTATATGCTATACCTAGTAACATAGAATACATAAAAAATACGAAAAACTTTTATCTTTTCCATTTTTTCGTTCCTAATTTATTTTGCATAATTTTCATCTTCTTCTTCTTTCATATCATGTCAGCACCATACGCTATTTTCTCAACATTAATTCAACGAAAGAACCTATTACACACACAAACACACATAATGTTTATACGCTCGTCTTATATATGGGAGTCAAATTATTTTAAGTACATGTTGAAAATAAGTGTATATAGAAAAGAAACTATCTAACCTTCGTTATTATTTTTTTTTAAGAAGGTTAGGTTAAAAATGTGTGTGTTTTCCTACCTTTTCGATCAAACGAAACCAAAGTGAAAGGCATGTATATGATAGGCACGGCGGTTGTATACCGGATATTTATTTCTTAGTTTATTATAATATATATACATACATATACACATATGTACCTTTGCGTTGTGTATAAAATATACATTGTGAATAAAAAAAAAACTTTCTCAATTTATCTTTCGAAAACCAATCAACCCATAAACCAATAGTTTAAAAAGTTTATGATAAAATAAAAATACAACAAAAATAAAAATAAAAATTGAATCATCTTTATAAATCAAAAGGTCTAACAACAACAATCACAAAATAAAAATTTGCCATCGAAAATAAAATTTAACAACAAACTTAATTTTAAATTCAATAAATTTCCCAAACTTTTTCTATTTTCTTTACTCATAAATTACCTTTTCAAAAAAAAAAAAAAAAAATAATAAAAATCCTCTGTGAAAATCAAAAAGTTCAGTTTAACGATCAATCACACATCACCTCGTTCTTCTTGCGAACGGAGGGGCGGCGGTGGTTCACTTTTTCTTGAAATTTATATTTTCCATGATACTCATAAAACGTTGGAATACGAAACAAAAGATAATTTTTAACACAAACCAAAAAAAAATAAAAATATCGTAAGAATTAAAAAAAACCTACAAAATTTATTCGATTGTAAACGATTATTGACAATCGGAAAAAAAAAGAAAATTTATTGGGAAAATTTATTTTGACTCAACCAAAAAACAAAATTTTTTTGAGAAAACTTTTTATTTTTTATCATTTTTGTTTTATTGTCATTCCAAGAGGGAGCCCGATCGAGAACGAGAGTGATATACTTATAGACATAAACAAAACAGTGTAAGATTTGTTTCCACTAAAAGGAAAAGTTTTCCCTTAACTTTGTTATTTTTTAAAAAAATACAAAACGTATAAAAAAAAAAAAAATTGCGTAATTGGTTGTGACTTCGGAAAGCAAAACAAAAAAAAAAAGAACGTAATACGAAAATGGTAAAAAACCATTTTCCATGTTCAAGCAATAAACAACGTTTTTTTTTTTTTATTTTTTTTATTTTGTGTCGATTATAGATCATTTATTTTTGTTACCAATTTTGTTGTAAATAAATTGATTTAGTTGATTCAAAATTGTTACTGGCACGTTGGCGGAGCACTGCTACATGGATATAATATTCCCTTTACTTTCAATGTAAGTACAATTTAAAAATAAAACGAATATCAACCAAGCTAAGGAAAAAAAAAAAGTTATGTTTTATTTCTTCTCCATTTTTTGTCGGTAAATGTGAGATATATGAATATAGGATATGACAAAAAAAACGCACACGCAATGAAATGTATCATGAAGAACGTAATAAAAAAAAATTTATTTTTATTTATATTGAATTGGGCATAAATTTAATTTAAAATCGAACGCAACAAAACAAAACAAAAAAAAAGTTGGCTTTTAAGTTTTTAAATTGAAAAATAAATCATTTTTTATTTGATTCCCCCTCCCCCCTCCCCCCGTGTTCCACCTTCTAAGTTTAGTAAGTAACAGGGAGATAAATTTGGAATCTATTTTTTGTTTTTCGTTTTGGTGGATTGTTCAAAGCTTGGAGCTGTTTTTCGATTTAACTTTTAATCTGTTCAAATCGGTTCCTTTATTTATTTATTTACTTATTTGGACACATACTTTCTTAAGAATATAAGTTTTATTGTTAATTCTTTTGATTAAAAATAAGATGGATTAGTTTTTAAAAGTTCTACTAAAGATTATATTGTAAGAATCAGATTATATATTTAATGTATCAATAGGCGAGGTGCTAAACTCTAAACCAGCCTATACTTGGTTCAATTTTAATAAATTTCTTACATGTTTTTCCTATGTAACGTTCAAGAACCTCTTTTATGATGACAGGCCCTCGTAGATATATTTTGGTCTCACGGCGTTCAGTGGCGGCTGCTGATTTAAATTATCACTCATTTTTTTAACAATTTTAACTTATTCACAAATTAATTTGGAAAAACAAGTTCTTCTGTTATTTGATTTTTAAACTTAACGTATTTGTTGTTTACTTGGGGACTAAATATCACTAACAAAAAGATTTTATATAATAAAACATTAATATTTATTTTTATTTGAAATTGAAATTACGATCGTTTCGGATGTTACTCCTTTATCAAATTTCTAAAAAACACTCCGAGTGTTTGAAATTCTGTTTTATTATATAAAATTTTTTTATTTTTAACCCTAATTTTCATAAGGTGTAACGTGTTTTCAGTTCGTGTTTGACGTCTAAGGAGTTAATAAAATAAGACAAACTTTATTATTTATTCTCAAAAATGACTACAAAATTAATTATTGCAATATCAAATTAAAGAATACAAATAAATTTATTAAACATATGAATGCCAAAAATTTATTAATTATTTAAACTTAATAATACTTATAATAAGTAACTTTAAAGGAACTAATTTCACAAGCACAAAGGGTACCAAATAAAAATAAATGAAGAATAGGTTTTCCATTTTCGGAAAATTTACGTCGCTCTTCAACAAAGGAAGAAAATAAAAAATAAATCAATTTAGCAAATTTTTCAAAACAGAACTAATAAGGCAAAAAATTCAACCAGTACACTAAAGAGTCAAATTATGTTTTTCTTCTGGGCGCCACTCTGATAAATCATAAAACTGAATTTACGCGCTTGCAATGATACCTCGGCAGCTCAAGTGAGCTTTGCTTGCGTTTTAGGATCTGACAAAATCTATATTTTACTCAGCTAAATAAAAATGAACAACATTTTAAATAAAATTTTAAACAATTTAAATTAAATCATAAAAAAAATAATTATCATAGCAAAGATGAATCGCGTTTCGTGTCTCGACTAACAAATAAAAAAAAATGAACTTCAACTTTACCAAGCAGCATCTATCAAAAAAAAAAAAATTTAATTCATCTCTCATTCCTCCACTCAAAATAATTAAAATTTGCATTAACTTGAATCCTATTAGAAATAGGCCAACCAGAAAAAAACGATCAATACTCATTGTGGATCAAAAATCAAAATAAAACAAAAAAATTATAAATCAGAGAGTGAAACCGGAACCGAACCGTAAACGGAGTGGTTAGGTCAAGCATATATCTAAATTAATAATGATGATTAATAATGATACTTTCATTATTGTTGGTGTTTATCGCCTTCAGTCTGTTTCTGTAGCCAATTTCATTTCGGAGTTTTCGTCATTCTTAAGTGTAATTAAAAGTAAAAATTTATTTGTTTTAGGTGATTTTAACATTAACATTTTAAATTTGCCTAGTAGCAGTGACGATTATTTATTTATGATATCCTCTTTTGGTTTGCAGTCTCTGGTTGATTATCCTACACGTGTTTTTAACTCTAGTGTTTCTTGTATTGATCACTGTTTTGCTCGTATTCGTAATAACGATATGAAGTTGTTAAAAGCATCCGTTCTTCCATTGTATATTACTGATCATTGTTTAACTGTATTAGAAATAGTTCTGTCATCCAGTATTATAATTTCTTCTCATAATAATGGCCCATACATATCTTTTGATCTTACTAAATTTTATTCGTTAGTTTTATCGTACAATTTTTTAAACTCTCTTGCTTTAACAATATTGCATCGTCTTGTTACATTTCTGTCATTCGAAAATCAAATACCAAGCTTAAACCTTGGATATCTTGCTACTTACTTAATTTAATGAAAAAATAAGAGGAGAATTAGTGTAAAATGTAGCAAACATCCTAATAACATTAGACTCAAAGAATATTTTTTGAAGTTGTCGAATAAGGTTAGTTCTTGCGTTAAAGCTGAGAAACTTAGTTACTATAACCGCAAGATTGATGATTGTTCTGGGGATAGTAAGCGTGTTTGGTCAGTGGTTAATGATATTTTATCAAATAATCGACAAGTTTCTATTGATAGAATCTTAAATGATGATGGTAGTATTGTTTCTGATTCTGTTTTAATTACCAATGAATTTTCTAATTATTTTTCAAGAATTGTTAATGAGTTGAAGTTGAATTTTTCATTACCATATGCTTGTAATTCGAGTGGTAATTGTGATTTTGGTGATTCATTTTTTATTGCGCCAGTTGACAGAGGTCCTTTCTGTTCTTATAAATGATAGTTCATCTGTTGGTTTTGTCCCGGATATTTTGAAAACTTCAATTGTTATTCCGCTGCACAAAAAAGGTAATCGATTGCTCAAAGATAACTTTCGTCCTATTGCTCTTCAACCTATTATCTTAAGAATAATTCAAAAAGCCATGAAACCACGAATAGATAAATACCTTGCTAAACATAATTTTTTAAGTGACAATCAGTACGGCTTTAGATCTGGTAGAAGTACTGAGTCTGCCTTAGTTGAATTTCTTAATGGTGTTCATCTTCATTTGAATGATAAGCTTGAGACTGGAGCTGTTTTCATTGACATTAATCGAGCGTTTGATATGGTTGATCAGCAACTTGCTTCTCAATAAGCTAGATTCTATCGGTTTTAGAGGTATTCTACAAAAATGGTTTGCTTCTTATCTGAGTAATAGGTATTATAAGGTTAAAATTCAAAGTTCCTTTAGTGTTCCTTTTACATTGAATTGTGGTGTTCCTCAGGGTTCTGTCTTGGGTCCATTACTTTTTTTTAATTTATATAAATGATATTTTTAGCCTGGGTCTACGTGGAAAAATAATAGCCTTTGCGGACGATATGGCTTTAAGTTATTCGGGGTCATCTTTGAACAATATCTCTACCGATATCAATTATGATTTAAAATTGCTACGTGTTTGGTTTGATCGACATGGTGTGATTCTAAGTGAGAAGACTAAAATTAATTTTTTCAAGTTATCTGGGGACTCTTTGTTAAATTATATGCCTGATTTTATCTATCACCATTCTAACTGTAATTTCCTGAATTGTAATAATGATTGTTTTAGAATTGAAATTGTTAAGTCCTTCAGATACCTCGGTCTACATCTGGATGTTGGCCTCAATTAGAAGTTGCATATTCAACAATTAAAAGGTCAATTGGGTTCTGTTTTGCGTGCAATCTATATGTTGCGCTCTTATTGTTCGCAATTTGTTTTATTAAGTTTTTATCATGCTTGTGTCGGCTCTCGTTTGAGTTATGGAATTCCCTGTTGGACTAGTGCTTTTAAAAGTGAGTTAATTCCTTTAATCAAGTTACAAAACCATATTATTCGTTCCATGTTTTTTATGAGCCGTACTGATTCCTGTTGGCCAGTTTATGTTGCAAATAAAATTTTTCCGCTGCAACATCTTTATGCTTTCAGAGTTCTTCGTTTGTTTTATTATCGTAGTGGTCATAGGGTAGTGAGGTTTGTTTCTGCGTATAATTTTCGTAATAACAACAAATTGTTTTTTAAAATACCAACTTTTACTACCGAAACTTTTAGGCGATATTTTCTAGTCATTGGTCCGTACTTCTTTAATTGCCTGCCATTACATATCCGATCACTGATCTCCACTAATTCATTTTTGAAGCTGGTGAAAAGTTGGTTATTTGAAAGAAAGAATTTAAAATTTCTTTTTGAGGTTGTTAAATAAAAAAATAATTTTTATTTTTAAATTTTAAACTTTTGTTATATCTCTTTTAATTAATTATTTTTTTAATTTTTTTGGTATTTTCTTTTTACTTTATTATCATTTTGTTGTTAATTTTGTTTAATTTGTTTCTTATGTTTTTATTTTGATTTTTGCTATTATTATTATTATTTTAATTTGACCCCCACCAATTGTTTTAGTTTTAATTTTAGAGGTTTCCAACACTGTCCTTGACAAAGGAAACCTATCTTCTTGCCATAAAATTTAATCATTTGTATATTTAGTTTTGTAATTTTGTATGGTTTAAGAGAATTAATAAATAAATAAATAAATCTTTAATAGAGGTCTTTAGCTAATGGTGTTGTTGTTATTTCCTACAATTTAAATGACATCGCTACGAGCGATTAGTGAATTTTTGTGTATCAAATTTTGTGTAACTATTTTTCTGCATTGAAGCTTTACTTACTGTCAAATGGACGACTCTGTTTGAAATAATCTACATAATATTTTAATTATAATTTAAAATTCGGTAAAATTATATTGTAAATTTGTTTTTATACTAGTTCAGCAAAAAGAGCATTATAAGAAGGAAAAATTCCTTCCAGCTGAGGGATAAATGAGCAAAATGGTAGTTTACAAATTTTTCTAAAACTACGTAAAATATCAAAAATCTAATCCAATAAGAGTTGATGTTGACAATATTTTCTTTAATTTGGTTTCTGTTTTATTTTTATAAGACAATAATTGGTTGAATTATGAACATTTTAATTTTCTACTAACGGAAAAATAGGAAATCGCTTCCCATTGAAAAATCGTTTAATAAGCAACGACTGCTAAGCATTTCTTAAACGTAATTTACGTTTTAACTAGGACCGGACGCTTAATCACTCCGTATTAGAGCTGCTGGCTCGAGCTAGCTCTTACCATTCGAGAGATAAAGAGAATTTTCTTAATAAAGAGAGATAATTTACGTTATAAAATTAATATTTTGGGATCAAAAACGCTTGTACTCTAAACAAATCGAAAGCTCGAGCTTGCAAAATCAGCGGCTCTCTCCGTATTCAATACCACCTTTGGTTACACTAAAATAGCCTTTAAAAGTTAAATTAGCTAGCTTTCTGCCATACACCTTAGTGATTTATTGTTTCATATTGCCTGATTACCTCAAATTTTCTGGTTTCAAACTTTGCAAAGAAAAACCAATAAAAACTTTAGAAAGATGTAATATCATATATTGTTCAATTTTTATCGCTTAAAAATAAAATGTAAACCAAATTAAAGGCAATTTTCGCAAATTTAATTCCTACTCAAAACTTTTTTGATACGTTATATAGTTTCGGCGAAACATGCAAAATACCATTTTGCTCCAGCTGCCTACATCGCCTACAAGAGAAGCGCTCGACTCACAACGGTATATCTTAATATGCTTGAATAAATATGTCTGCAAACCTTGGATGTTGTACATTTAAAAAACTATTGCTGATGTAATGCAAATTGCATTACATATATGTAGATCCTTCGGAACACTGTATTACAAAATAATACAAAGCTTGCAGTAAAAATGTAAATAAAAACTTCTAATGTTAATAAAATCTTCTTAGCATGTTTTTAGTGCTTTGAGGGTCGAGATATCAGAGAGTGCAACTTTTTTGCAGTTTACTTAAAAAAAATCACATATTCATCTTTCCATTCGCGGCCTAGATGGTCGCCCAAGGTATACAGTTGAAAAAATATTGCTTATGTAATGCAAATTGCATTACAAGTAGGTCCAGTACAAGGCTGTATTAGAAAATGATACAAAGCTTGCATTAAAAATTAGTTTGATACAATTTGCATTGATTTGTAATACAGCAATTATATTAAATTTTAGTGCAACATTCCATTAGAATATAAAGCAAATTGTAGGAGAACCGTCAATCAACTGCATTAAAATTTATCAAAGACTGCATTAATAAAATATTTACTACTATTTAACTAGTGAAATATCAGATATTATATGTAATCGCCTTGTAGAAAAAAAATTTGGTTTTGCGTAAATCATCTTAAGGTACTTATTTTGAGCTATTTGAATTTTTTTAATGTGACTGTTTGCAGTTTCAAACCAAACAGGTGATGCGTAAAGTAAGACACTCCTTTTAATGAGAAGATATATAAGACGTTTATGTAAAATAGTTAATTTCGATTTACGATGAATGAGACTGTATAATAATTTAGTAATTTTGTTACATCTTTCTATTGAATAGTTGATATGATCTTTGTATGTAACTCTTCTATCTAGAATCATACCCAGATATTTTACGGTATTTGACCATTCAACTGGTACACCATCAATCTGCAGAGAGTTGGGACTAGGTAGATTACGTGAGGCTGTTTTACGAGTATAAAGAAAATTGCTTGCGTTTTTTGTGGATTAATTTTTATATGCCATTTAGCAAAGTTGAGGGTTACTTTGTCAATAGTCATTTGCAGATTATTCATTACTATATTTATGTCGGCAGAAGTGGAATAAATCGTAGTGTCGTCCGCAGAATTGGGCAAAGTGTACTTCATTTGTGATTTGATGCTTAATATCAGATGTGAACAAATTATTTAAAAATGGCGAAAGTACTGACCCTTGCGGTATACCCACCAATATTGGTTGATTTATAGATTTTTCATTATTGACTGTGACATTGAAATACCGTTTGTTGAGAAATGATTTATTTATTCCAACTAAATATAGTGGAAAATTATAATTAATCATTTTATGTAATAACCCATTATGCCACACTTTATCGAAAGCTTTCTCAATATCGAATAAAACAAAAGCAGTTGATTTTTTTATGCTTAGTTGTTCTTTAACGAAGTTGCAAATTGTTAGCAACTGATGGTTTGTGCAATGCCCCTGTCGAAACCCGAATTGTTTGTTAGGTATAATTGTGTTGCTATCGCTAAAGTGTGTCAAGCGGCTTAGTATAGTTTTCTCAAAAATTTTACTTAGTCCATTTAGAAGACTAATAGGTCGGTAACCTTCCACATTACTTTTGTCTTTATGAGGTTTTGGTATTGGAAGAATTGCAGCTAACTTCCAGATTTTAGGAAAATAACCTATTCTAAGGCATGCATTAAATAAGTAAGTTAGATAAATTATTGCTTTGCGGGGGAGCATTTTGATCAAATGATTTGTTATCCCGTCTAATCCAGGCGATTTAGTTTTCTTGAGTAAGGTAATGATTGATGATATTTCTTTTGGTTTAACAATTTCCCTACCGGATATTGGATATTCAGATTAATTGATTTTGACCTATTGTATTGTTAACGATATCATTGACACTTGCAGCACAGATTAATATATTCATTGTCAAGGTGGATTTGAGCAAAGTGATCTGCAAATGCATTTGATTTTTCTGTGACAGTGAGTAAAGTAATATGGTTATTTTGGGAATCGATGCATTGTAATGCAGGTATTTTCTGCTTTCTCTTATTTAGTAATTTCCTAAGTCGGTCGAAATAGTATTTTCCTATGCCCAGTAGCTGATATGTTAGAAATGAATTTCGAAAATCTTGCATTCCTTAGTTTATTTAACTCGCAATTAATTGTTCTCATAAGTAGATTAACAATATTTTTGATTCTTGGATCTCTTGTTCGCTGCCACTGCCTTCTGAATGAAAAACAAAACTTTATTGTTACATAAGTTTTCCTCATATTTGTTAAAAACTTTATAGACTGGTGTCGAGCTTCGCTCTTCGTCATTATGAATGTACAACTCAACTCTACAAGTTTTATTAAATGCAAATTTTAAACGCAAATGTCGCTTTAGAAATCTTCATAATTGCGTTAAAATTCATTTTAATGCAATCATTACTCTAAAATTTAATAATAACTTGCATTACATGAGTCGTAATGCTAGACTAATAATTAAAGCTCCTGGTATATTTATGTAATGCTACGTTGAACCGGGTTTAGACAGGTTTTAAACGCGAACCGAAACGAAACCAGAAAAATAATTAACAAACCGAAACAGAACCGGAACGAATAATTAAATTTGGGAACGTAACCCTAAACAGGAACGAAAAACATTACGGTTTCACTTTCACAAGACCATCAACAAAAAATGTACTAAATTACACTCATGCTAAGGAGAAAGCGAAATTAACACTTGTTAATTAATAATTAACACGTCATCCTTACAGTGTAATTCAGAATTATTGCTCCACACTTCAATTTGAAGAAAGCATTTACATTTTTTTCAAAAACCACCAAACGTCCCACTCAGGATACAAGCATAATATAAAGTTTAAACTGAAGTCTGATGCAAATGTCATAACCGCATTTTGTCGTACTTCCAAAAAAAATCTCGAAACTCATTTATTGCTTACAATATCGACCATCAGCCGTCCCGATTTTCGGATTTTGTGGTTTTTATATATTTTTTTACAATAAAGTTTAATTTTATACCGTTTATAAAATGTTTTAACAGAGATTATTGCCAGCGATGTTATTGCGCTTTGCTTTCAAAATTATTAACATTGCTCAATATTTTCGAAATATTCAAGTTTCAAAGTTATTTTTATGAGAAACATGTTTTTGCTTTTGAATGACTTTTAATTGAAATTTTTGAAGATTATTCTATGGTTCTATGTTTATTCGAGATTGTCTTGTTGTGTGGCGTTATAGAATCGATATTTTAAATTAAACATACACTAAATCGGAAAATTGGTTTTATAAACCCGACACATATTAGGTTGACTTTTAATCGCATGAAACTTTTAATCGCTAAGCTAGTTTCTTAAATATAGGAAAACTACTTGCATTTATAGTCGAAATTTTGATTTTCTCGAAACTATAATTTTGTTGCGTAGCACACTCTAGTATCCGAATATTGTTTGCTCTTAACAAATGGTATTGGTAAGGTCAGTTAGGTATTATTTTCTGTCCCTTTTGGAAAATGTATTTTATTTTATTTAGCAACATTTGTATGCCTCTAATCTACTATTTTAATTTATTCATCCAGATTTCCCAAAAAACGGAATCAACCAAAAAAGTAAAACTGTTGTGAACAATAATTTAAACTAAATTTTTAAAAGGATCTCTTGATCATTTTATACCTCGGTGATTTTTGTAAGTATTGGGTTATTTATTGTATATTAAAATAACGTCACAATCAAAGAATATAGCTTCTACAGCACTCTAAATATTGCTAAACAACTTCCTCTCATATTTTTAATATTACAACGTAATAAAATTATTTGTATTACTTTTTCGACATAACTTCTGATCTCAAAATGATTTTTTTGCTTTAATAATAAAAATATTCTCGAAATACTCTAAAATATTTGGAATTTTTACATTACCATTGTCAGAATCTAATTTGGTAAAATCTGGTAAAATTTCATTTTAAATTTAAAAAATAAATTAAATTCCAAACCATCCTCTTCCATTATTACCCAATCATCTTTATTTTTAATTCCATTACAAAGCCCCGTACGTTAACAAAAATTAATGTACGTATAAGCCAACCTTATCAATTACTACACACTGCAGTGAAAATCTACTAATATTTCTGTATACATTTTCAGGGCGTTTAAATGAAGACCGTATGTTTTATTGCCTTAATAACTTCTTTATGTGATAGGCTCATATTTTCGAAAATAAAAATCCCCCAAAAAAAAAAATCCTAAAAATATACAAAATAAAGTGCCACATCAAAAGGGAAGGCCCCATTAAATTTTTATGCCTCAATCCCCATGGCAAATTTCTGAAAAAATTCTAGAGTACTTGCCCCGTGAAATTTGCCAAAATAATTAAAGTAAAAGGTAAAGCCCCTTGAAATTTGCCAAAATAATTAAAATCATAATAATTGGAATCTTAAAATTGTTATTAAACGCAACGTTAATAATTTCCTCCGTCCTTGCGCAGAGAGCGTCAATGCTAAGTGGCTTTGGGTAGTTCTGGAGAACATAATTTTTAAAAAATGTTGTAATGTCTAAGAATGTTGGACTTTCAATATATCGTCAAAGCGGGGACTTTGGACATCAGCCGTCATCCTCTAAGGTATAAAAGAAATATCTAAATTTCTGTTTTTCAAAAATTTGTTACAAATAAAAAACGTTTTTTTTGGGAGCTGGCGCAACGATACCAACTCCCATTTTTATATTTTAAATACCAATCATTAAATTTAAATTTTTTGAATTTTTTTTTGAATCGTTACTCATTGCTGACCTGTTAAGCCCCAAAACTTCTAAATTTTAGCAAAAAACATTGTTTTTGTTTAAACACCATGTATTAACACCCATTGAAGCTTATTGTATTAGTCTGATTTGACTCTAAAAAAAATAGCGCAACTTAATTGTGACCGCTTAACAACCTTGGCGTATGCTCTATTGCAGATGACACAAAAAGGTAAATTATTTAATTTTTTTTTTTTTTTTCAATTTTCCCTTCCCAAAGACATAAAACCTACTACCATGTTATTTCTAACTTTAACAACATTTTTATATTTAGTTGTTGTGGGTGGAAAAGATAGGTCGTCAAATTTCCTTTTTTGACGCCAACGACCTGCATTTATTTGAAATAAAATATTTTCACAGATTGGTTTTGTATTAAAGTAACGAAGAAATTACAATTTCGGCGATACCTACAAAAATCGTAGGTGGTTCCATCGTTTATTTTAAATATAAAAGCAAATTCACAATAAGATTTCTGATTAAAACAATGGTTATTGCATTATCTAGCAAGGTGGTAGCCACAAACACGAAATAGCATTTACATTTTTCATAGCTGTTGAACACAAATACTAAAGTTTCGTACCACTGCTCATCTAAAAATTAACATTTCGATAAATCAGAAACCTATTAACCCAGAGACTAAATTTCTTTAAACGCCTGTGATGTTTATTGTTCACTTTGCAGTCGACTTTCTGTCTTTAAGTATTGTTTGCAAAATAAAGTCATGAATATAAAGAAATAATTTTTCAAATTAAAATCAAAAAATTGTTTTTATTTTGTATCAAAAAGTTGTTGCAGAAAAGAAAAAAAAAATTAAATGGAATATTTACAAATAATAAAACTTTGTTATTTATTTATGTATTTTGTTAAATTTTTTATTTATTTGTTTTTTTTTTTTTTTAAATGTGCTCGTACAACAAAAAACCAAAATCAATTTATTGGAAGAAAATTAACTTTTTATTTTTGTTTTGATTTGTGTTTTTTTTTATTTTTTTGCAGAATAATAATAATGATAATAGAAATAACAATAAGAGGGAATATAATATTGTATTATGATAAAGATGATTGATTAAATTTTTTTTTTGTTGTATTTTTATTTTTATTGATTGATTACAATGACAGCAAAGTTAATAACGTATGTTATTTTTGCCGAGATTTTCGTTTTTTGTCATTTTTTTTTTTGTTTGATAAATTTGTGTATATAGACTCTTGTATAAATCCATTTTGCTCCCTTCACATTTATCGCAAAATCTGTTTCGAGCAAAGTTATGTCAATATTATGTTTTTTAAGTTTACTTGCTTTTAATTTAATCCGTTTATATATACTTGTATATATGTTTATTAAGTTTGGATATGGAAGAAGAGAATTTTTATTTTCCAATAAATTGACTGTTTCTAGGCTGGATTATTGGGATAAGGAACGTATTTCATTTTCAATTGAGCTCTAATCAGCGTTCTTATACAAAACGAAAAAAAAAATGCGCATTTATTTAGCCGGTGGTAACAAAAATTGCTCACACAGATTCCTGATTTCCAGTACATATGTACATACACACATTAAAAAAAAATATCCCCAAACTCATTTCGAGTTATCCGATTTTATTTTTTTGCAGCCACACTTTTTTGTGCTCACTTACATAGTATATTTCGCATCCACGATATAATATTTTTTCCCAATTTTCCTTCATTTTCCTATACTATTTCAGCATCCAATGTTGCAAAAAACAATATAGATGGTTGGTAATAAAGATATGTATAGAATGAATGAAAATTTTTTTGGAATGGATGGCTGGTACAAAAATAACTGGATCATTTTTCAAAAGAATAATTGCACGAGAATATGGTCCATATGGCAACACGATTATAATGATTAGTTTGAATTTTTTTTTTTTGTGTTCTGCCACTCTACATACGTAGCATAAAGCTTTTCACATGAAATCACAACAACAATAAAGCATATTTCATTTGTTCAATTTGTTAAATTATTTTTTTGTATTTTGTTAGGGAATGAATATTTAAACAAAAAAAAAAAAAAAAATTATTGATGGTGATCACATAGGTCACGAAAATCATGCGTTTTGTAGGATTGGCATACACTGATTAGATTTTAGCATTATATTGGTATTGATTTACTTTAGACGGTTTATTAATTAAATTGTATCACGCAACACTATTAATTTTAATTTAGCCTTATCATTCCGAACTTGGTAATGTCTTTTGTGCCATAAATCCACAAAACATAAATTATTATACAAAGTTCAAATCCATTATGATCATGCTGATTCAATAAACATACATAATGGTAAATACGAATAGTTTTATATATATGTAGCTAGGCACGATTATATCAAATCATAGATTTACATACGTATATAAAAATTAATTTTATTTATATTTTTATTGCTTTAAATGGTTTTAATTTTTAATAGATAAGAAATTGTTATATCTCTACACAGCTCTCTAAATATAGTCATTGTATTTAATGTTTTTTTTTTTTTTCAAAGTTACAATATAACAACAACAACAGCAACGAAAATTTTTATAAATATATTCAGTGTTATCGTATTTTTATTTTATTTTATTCCTATTATTGCCTTAAAGCGTTTTTACCCAATTTTCAATTCTCACCCAGGAAAATACACAAAAAAAAAAAAAAACAGAAAATTCTGAATTTTATACAAAAAAAAACGAACAGAAAAAAAACTGGGAACATAAAAGTTGAATTTCTGTGCTGTTGAAACTCACATATAAAATATATGCCTGCCACCCAACACATTTCCACCACACATATTCCATATACGTAAATGGGCATGTAACATTCAAGGGAGTTGAAGAAACAAACATACATAACTCGGTATAGGGGTAAGATAAATGAAAATGTTTTTCACATATATAGTACATATACAGTATTTATATGTTAGATACATTTTTGTGTTTTTTTAAACAATTAAATTTTTTTTAAACATTAATATTAAATAAGCAAATAAAATAAAATTATTGAATGAGTGAGTATGGAAAAATTTTATTTTTTTTTTGATTGAAATGAAATTTTATAACTACACATACGTCGATATGCTAGAAAAATTAATTTCGCGTAATAGTGGCGGAATTTCAACAAAAACGCAGCAATACAGGGAATGAATGCATCAGTAATTTTTTTGATTAATTTTTGATTAATAACCTGAAAAAATTTACGCTTGGTAGTTCAGAACAAGTTATAGTTTATGGAGATACAACCTAAACGATAAACAATTCCAATTTTTCCACCACAGATCTGTTGCTTATTAATCACTGTAGAAATTTACTCATATTTTCATTAAAAGCGGACCCTAAATTTTAAAAAAAATGTTGTTGAAATTTGCAACGTTAATTTCGTTTCATTCATAATGTTAGACTTTCTGTTTTTAATTTACAGATGAAAAATTTATAAATCTAAAAATATTTCGAATGCTAAAAATGGGTCTAAGACATTCACAGAATTGTGAATAGAGATATTCTCGAGTATTTTGTAGCACAATTTTGTCATATCCACAATTTTTACTTTCATTTTCTAAATTAAGGAATGCTCATTAAATTACCCAAGTGCATTGTAATTTGTCTTAACTAATTATCTGGAAATCTTTAATTTTTCATATTTTTACTTCAAAGCAAGAATTTGCAATTCAACGTGTGACGAACAAACTGTTGAGACTAAATCATCAATCCTATATGAATTTCAATTGGTTAACATATCGAGTCTGTTAAATCATAATAGAAACCGATTCTTTATTTTGCTTCCCATTTCAGCTTACAATCGAAATAGTTTTAATTTTGGAATCGGACTTTAATAACTTCTTTATGGACAATTTAATTTATTAAGGCATCATTCGAGACAAATTGTTTCACTTTGAATTAGGTAACAGAATAAGGCAAAATAAGAGAGGTTTATGAAGGAAACTTGAAATAAACCGATATTCTTGGGGTAAAAGTTTGAATTGCGTTTTGATTATTACTTTAATATAAATAGTACTCGTGAAATTATCCTTTCTCGAACTTCGATATGTATTAAATATATACTTATAGAAATTTAAATTTTAAACTCTGTCAAATTTTAATTTTAAATTTTGGCTTACATTTAGAATAATTTAAACTTCATTCAAAATTAAAAATGAAAATATACAAAAAGTTTCCATTCTGAATTTTTGATAAATTTTCAGCTAAGTCAGCTCGACAACGCGGGAATTATTTATGTAACCAGGGCCATAGAATTTACACTTCTACAATGAGTTTGAGATCCACCGCAATAGTTATTCAAGATGTAATCTCATCGACATTCCGAGTGATATAGTCCAGCTGACTTACTTAAATCAAAATTTTGTTGCTCTATTTATTTTGTAAATTTGTTAGAAATTGTCATTTGGCTTGGAAAAGTGTAGTTTAAGATAATCGAGAAATACCAGGAATTAAATATTAGCTAAGATTACTTTTTGCTACTTTATTACTGTACAATTAGCATAAAGAGTGTGCTTTTTAAGAGTTGTAATAAGACAGGTATGTTACAAAGTATAATTCAATGCTTTTACACACAAAAAAAATAAAATAAAATGTATGGTACCCAATTAAAATAAAATTGTTAGAAAATGCAATAATTGTAAAAAAATTAAGGATTGCAATGACATCCCGACTCTTTAAAGAAACAATTTTCTTTCTAAAATGAAAGGACTACTAATTTGACATGACTAATACTTACAACTGCTAACTGCTGGAATTTTTGTCTCGTAATTAGTGAACAGATATTTTTATAAAGTTATCCTCTTTATAGATTTACAAAACGCTGTTTAATTTTTTTCTTATGTCGGTTATTTTTTTGCAGTAGACTTATTTTCTTAAAGTTTTTAAAACACATTTCACCTAGATTCCGGTTGTATGACATTATTTTGTGGAATAATAATATTGTTCAACAAAATAAAAATTGTGCTTTCCGGTTCAATGAAATGAGCAAATAAATCTTGCTTTTATTACATGAAATGTCAAATTTCACGTTGTTTGACGAAATTTGACGAAAAAATGTATTTATAGGACCGTGAAATTACCTAATTCTTAATAATTTTTATTAATTATTCATTTTTTGGGTAAATTCTTAATCTCGAGCAGTAATAGAGAAATTATTTGGTCATATGAAAATGGATTGAGCTAGCAGAATTGCTAAACGCAACCAATATAAGTATAATACTAACAGTATTAGCAATTACGAGTAAAATAGTATCTATTAATTAAAATTTATTTTAATTCAATAAAGTGTAAGGGATTTTTATAATTTTATACTAATATTATTCAAACTCGAATAAAAATGTGAAAAGGAAAAAAATTAATTCGCCAATTAAGAAATTTACGATAAAATTTAAGTTAATATAACTCTAAATTCGGTTTAGTATATCACACTTCAACTCTTATTAATCCTCACTCGATCTTGTTCTACTTATAAACCAAAATATGGTGTTTCTTCCCTGAAGGTTCGCCTGGTTGTCAATCCTATAATTATAACAATTTTGGGCATTGTGGCTTTCCTCGCTGGCTGAGGACCTCTAAGGATATGCAATATATTTAAATTAAATGGAATGCTTATTGGTGATGTACATGTCTCTCTTAGGTGTAAGACGTTATCACGTCAAAATTGATTGCAGGCCCCATGTACTGCGGCCATCAGTTGGACACCACTGGGTTGGAGTATTATAATTACCAATGTCTTAACTTGTACAAATTGGCAATGCCAGAATTTTATAAATAGATCAACATTAAGGCGAATGTATAATTGACGTACGAATCTGATTCGTAAATAAGAAACGTACGAATCTGATTAGATTTTGATTCAATTCTAATAAGAATACTACTCTTTGAAAAATTGAATACGTTCGAATCATATTTTGAAATAGCTTACAGGCTGTTCTTGAACGATTATTTTGCTTTATAAATACAGAAATTTGATGTTGATTAACGATTGGTATTTGGTACGCGATAGAATGACGATAAATAGTGAGTGCCATATAGAGATAAAATGTGCTGTATGAATTTGAGTGTGTTGTGTTAATTGTGTGTAAATTATGGAATACTTAGGATAATTTTTGTGTTGTAAATCAGTTTGTATTATAATTTTTAATGACTGTTTTAAACTACATCCAGTGATTAGAACCTTGGTTGATAAGGACAAAACGTAACAGTATATTCTATTTCTACCACCTTTTACTATCAATCTCCTTTAAAAGATTGAAAAATCAACTATTTGTTTGCAATCATCACCACTTTTGTACAAAAAAGAATCAATTATACGTTAAGTATCCAAGAAACAATTTTTGTCCAAAATTAAATTTGGTCACGCTGACTAGTTTTTGTGGGTTAATACATAGCATTGCTATAAATGCTAAAAAGTCAAAACTACGTCAAAATGACTGACAAAAACGTGTCACTTTGACGAAAGTGGGGGATGATTTTAGCTTGATCAAATGCTAAATTTTCGGACTATAATGCTGTGTGCTCATCTAAATTACTATAAATAGCTAATTTGAAATATTCATGGCAAAATAGCATTTATCGAAAATTAGTCATTTGAAAGGTAAAATAATTATATGTGCTGTTGTGCAATATCTGAATATTGGCGTCTGATGCGTGACAAATATTCATCTGCCATTTCTGGTAGACTTTCGGGTATATTTTTGATAACTATATGCCCTTTATATAACTCAAATGGAGTTAATTTTGTTGTTGAATGGATAGAATTATTATAGGCGAAAATCGCTTCTTCGAATCGATTTCTTTTTATCCTGTGTATGGATAATTCGTACCAATTCGGTTAACGTAGAGTATAACCGTTCTACAGGTGAATTTCCATTGGATGATTTTGCCGTGGTAATGTGTAATTCTATACCCATCATCTTAGCGAAGTCAGCGAAGAGTTGGGCTGTAAATTCTGTTGCAGAATCTAATGTTAATATTTTTGGAAGGCCCTCTCTACTGAAGAACGTCATAAATTTATTTATGATTGTAGTGGTTTTCCTGTCAGGTATTTCGAAAGCTGACGCATATTTCGAGAATTTATCGATTAATGTGATAAAGGGTTTTCCTGAGAGAGCGAATTTATCCCCAGGGACTATCTCCATTGGTCCATTCGGTGTTTGCGAGAGTTTGAATTTAACATGAATAGGTTGCCTCTCGTTTTTGTTTTCGTTGCAGATGCTACATTTAGCTATATATTGTAGTATTTTCTGCCTCATATTGGGAAAATAAAAATTTCTTTTTATTTTTTCGTAATTTTCCTGTGCCCCACGATGATATAGTTGGTGCTCATTGGCTATAGTGAGTTGTTGTTCATTCTCACCTTCAACATCGTTTTTTATTGTAGACACTCGGATTATTTTGTAGGGTATTTTTCTACATATTTCCTCTAATATTTGAAAGGTTTGATCATCCGTGTAGACTGCTGTTGCTTTCCTTTAATTTGTGTAACTATTGAGGATTACTTCAAGATCAGTTTTTGAAAAATCTGATTTCTTGATTGTATTGCGCTCGTTCTTGCTGAACAAGACCCTAGCGTCTTCTCCCATCTTGTCGCAATTTTTATTTTTTGTCATGACCAGTTGGTTTTGGAATTCGTTCAAACTGGAGTTTGATACTGGAATTCCTTTACATTTTTTCATCGATTTGTTTTTGTCGCGCGTTCCCATTTATTTGGGTGTGCTGCAGCATCTCTATGGGTTTTATTTCGGGTTCAAAATTATATTTAGAATCATTATTAACTTGATTATATGCGAAATTTTTAGTTTCCAATTGTTTATTTAGCTCTATTCTAGAAAGCGCATCAGCATTTGTGTTTTCTGTGCCTTTTTTATAGGTGATGGTGTAGTCGTACTCTTCGAGTGCTAGTCTCCGTCGAATTAATTTGGATGTTGGATCATTTGCATTAAATAGCCATAATAAAGGTTTGTGATCCGTAATGATCGTAAATTTCCTACCGTATAGGTTTGGTCGGAAGTATTTTGTTCCCCATACTATTGCAAGACATTCTTTCTCAATAGTAGAGTAGTTATATTCCGTTTTGGATAATGTGCGTGAGGCATAAGCAATTGGTAAATCATTACCATTGAAATTTTAGCTTAATACTGCTGCCAGGTCAGGTTGTCAGTATGAAATTGTTATCGAAATCTTGATATTTCAAAATTGGTTTATTCGTTAGAATGTTTTTACATGTTTCAAAGCATTGCAAGAATTCTTTGCCTTGGTATATTATTGCTCCTTTTGATAAACAAGATGTGAACGGTTTAGTAATTTTTGAGAAATTTTTTATGAATTTCCTATATTACCCGATTAGGCCTAAGAAAGATTCAATTTCCCTTGGAGTTGACGGAATTTTAATATGTTCTATTGCATCAACCTTTTAGGATCAGGTTTTACTCCCTCGGGCGTTAGTATATGCCCAAGAAATCCTACTGGTTTCTGCAAAAAGTGGGTTTTTTCAATCTGAATTTTCAGATTAGCGTTTTGCAATTTTGTGAATACCTGTTGGATGTTTTGGATATGTTCCTGTAGGCTTGTACTATAGACGATGATATCGTCCATGTAACACAGTACATTTTTGCCTTGTAGGTCTCCTAGAACGTTATCCATAACACGTTGAATCGTGCTAGGGGCGTTCTTTAAACCAAAGGGCATTCGAGTGAACTCGAAGTGCCCGTTAGGAATTGAAAATCCTGTTTTAGGTATATCAGAATTTCTAATTTCCACTTGGTGGAACCCTGCCGCCAAATCTATAGTTGAAAAATAGATTGCTTTTCCCATTTTATCAAGTATATTTGCTATGTTCGGTAGAGGATACTTGTCGTCAATTGTTTGAGAATTTAGCTGTCGGAAATTTGCAACTAGTCTCCATCTTTCATTGCCATTCTCGTCTGGTTTCTTCGGCACCATCCAAATGGGTGAAGACTATGGACTGAATGATGGTCTAATTATTCCGCTTTTTAGTAGTTTATCAGTTCCCAATTTGATTTCGCTTTTCTGATTCTCAGGATGCCTATACTGTTTGTGAGGTTTTTCCTTGAGAAGATTTATTTCATGCTTTACCCTATTGGTAAAGGTTAGTTTTTGACTTTCGCCATAGAATAGAGTTTCGAATTTCTTGCATAATTTTAATATTTGCCGTTTTCCTCTGGATTTAAATTCTCCGTTCGGATTTTTGATTCTATGTCACTTGTTTTAATGTGACGATTTGCAATATGAAAGTTTATTTCGTGATATTGCTGTTTAAATTCGTAAACGTTAATTGGGCTCATGAGATGGATTTCTTTGTCATACATATCGGTATTTGTGTAGTATTGTGGTTTATATGTTTTATCATTTTCCTGCTTAATATTATACTATCGTAGTTAGGTTTTTTTCCTTCGTACTGTTGTTTTGAAGTGGAAGGGTTGCACTTTGAGAATTTATTATTGTACTTTGGTTTTTGTGGTTGTGGGTTTGGTACCTTTAACCTTTGAAACTCTGTTCCTGTAAAACAAAGCTGTAGGCTACTTGTAAGTCAGGTGGTTGTGATGCTCTTAACGCACTGCCAAGTGGCTCTTCTAGACTGGCCATGAACACTGTTAGACCTGTAGATGGTTGTTGTTCGATCAAAGCATCAGTTGTACATTGATCTAACCCTTGTGTTTGAACTTTATTGGATAATAATGTTAATAGTGATTGTATTTTATCAAAGAGTTTCTGAGGCTCCAAGTTAGATTTAATCAATAAAAATAGTTCCAACTGAAGGTTTGCAACGCTTCTTGTATCAGCGTATGAGGCTATTAAATGTGCACGTATGTCTTCCCAATTGGTATCGATATTAAGCGTAGTAAGAGATTGACTAGCAATGCCAATTATTTTGCTACGAATATTTTGAATAACTATTTTATAGCTAGTTAGTGCTATTATTGGTTGGCAGAGTTGTCTTACTTGATCTACCGAATTACAGAAATGATTCAGTTCATCTCTCTTTCCACAAAATTTGGGTAAGTTCTTTGTTACCACATCAACCCTAAATGAGTTTAAAATGGATTCCTGTTCTTGTAAGTGTTTTTCCATGATTATATCCTTAAAATTTATTATTATTCTGGGTTTAGGAGAAGGATTTTCGGTTTTCCGCCGATCGTCCAAAAATTTATCTAGTTTATCTGAATTAACTATAGTAATGATCTTGAACCGGTTGTAGTGACAAAGTCAGAAGCTTTGTTTATAGAGGTGTTTGTGGTTGAAGTTGCATAAGGTTCGTCTTGATCAAATGTTATTCTAGCTCCTTTACCAGTTTTATTACTCATGAGTAAATTCACGAATTTATTAAATAATTTTGTTTATATGTCCCCGTGACACTATTTTGCTAGAAGGTCCCGATTTTAGGTTCCAATTAGTTTTGAAAAGAAGTCCTGATTTTTGGTTCTAATTTTCGATATACACGAGTTTTATTTAAATTAAATTCACAAGTGAGCGGTTTTTAATATTTTACAAGCAGTATTTTTTTTTTTGGGTTATACTAATACACAATTTTATACTGACTACTGAATGTTAATTGTAGCAAAAGGATAGAAATTTGTGGAAAATGATTATACAATGAATTTTATGTTACCTTGTCAAACATATTGCTGCTAGTAATACTATTTGGAACATCTCTGGGTCGATCAGGCTCAAAGTTGCTTGTTGGTAATTTTTTTTGTATTTTAATCACTTTTATATTATAACAATCCCGCTGGCCTCTGGTGGGAGCTATGACAGATTGTTTTAAATGTTTTTAGTTAGCACAAACTTTCACTTTTTACTGTTATTATTGTTATTTTTTCTTATTATTTTTTTCCACTGAAACTGCGCCAGTTATGGTGTTGTGTGCCGATAACTTATTTATTCGATTCTGTTTTAGTTGTGGGTTGGGAACGGAGTGACCAATAAAATAAGTAAAATATAAAAACAGTATTTTATTTAAACATTTAGCAAGAAGAATAAAATTATAATGAACATGGTTCTTATGTTTGCTCGCGTTTATAAACTTAATCTATAGATTAAATTGTTGTTGTAGTTTGTATAACATAAATTGTATGCAGAATATAAACTGTAGCAGAAATACGGGATGTAACTCGATCACGGTCTTTATTGATTATCGGCTTATGTTGTATGCTTGTTGCTATTGATAAATATAATATATTGGATGACATCATGCTTGATATCACACTATTATGTTGTTCGTAGAATTGGATCTAATGTTTGGTGTACGTGCCTTGCGTATCGTTAACTAAATATACCAAGTCTAGAAGAATACATCGGCTCTGTGAAAAAATTTTCTTTTAATTGCACCCAAAATAACAACTGGCAACTATATCACCAGCAGTAGTTGAAAACCATTTATTTCCCTTTGTAATTGTTAAAGATAATCCATACCTTATTTCGATCTTTTTGTAGAATTTAGTTTCATCTGGCAGTTTAGGGTAAAGGGTTTTAATGGCACCATGTAGAATACGATTATTAGTAGTATTTTATGAGATATATATGAGCGGGCCACTTGTGCTAATGGTTTCGCACCACTACGTAATCATTTTTTTATTTTAAATAATTAAATTTCAAAATTATATGCACTGAATGTAAATAATGGTCCAAATCGTAACACTTCTCCTGTTAAATGGTACAAATTATGAATATTACATGAAATGGAATCTACAACAAAAATATTAATGCACACTTCGATAAAATGCAATAGAAGCACATTTGCAATATCGAGATAATCTGTAAATTATATCGTATCCATTACTCATTTCCAGAAATTCTAGCTTTTTTATTGGAGTAAGCAGTAACATTCGTGGATCTCGTGGCAGTTTTTTCAATACTTGTTTATCGTAGCATTCCTTATAAAGCGATCATAACTATTTCACCGATGAGTGGGAAATGTTATTCTCTATTGCTCATTTTCTTACGCTATTTATAAAGTAATATTCAGCTAACTGCAGTTTCATTTGATTTAAAATGTTTGTGGTTTATAGATTGCTGTTCATCTCTACATCATTATTAACAATTAATGAAGAACTTAAAGTACAAAGCACATTTAAATTCGAGGGAAAATCAGACGTCGAAGGCAAATTTGAGAATTTTAAGCGCTAGAATAAATATTTATTTGGAATATGATTTTAATTCGATTTTTTTTACTTGTATACTAATATACTCTCAAATAATAATTATATTTGACTTACTCGTTGTTTGACAACCTTCCACTTCTTTCTGCGTTTCATTTTTGATTTTTTTTTACATTTCTGTACAGTATCTATAGTTTTTTAATGAGCGAGAATAGTTCTCCATTTTATGTTTGGTATAACTTAACAACCAAACCTTGCAAAATACAACTTGTTCACGCTAAGCAATGTCCGCCATTCATTATGCTTAAGTATGTGATGATAGTAGACCGAAATATTGTACTATTACGAACAAGTCCGAAACAGTATTTTTTTGCTATTTGGTGCTATCAATGTTAAAAATTATGTTCTCTCAACAGCTGATTTGCTAAAATAACCAAATAACTTCTATCAATGCTATATAGTCATTTTTGCTCCTTAGCTGCCATGCAAGCAATAATATAGCATAACATCTTTTGAGATGACTGTTTCCTGTTATGCCTAACGTTTTACTGTGTTCACTATTGTGCAAATTAGCAAAAATATAGCATAATAACTTTTATGATGACTTATTTGCTACAAAGCCAAATTGCTGTCGTTGTGACTATTGTGATATTTATTTTTGTGGGTAAATTGCCCGTCCGCTTTTCAGTGCTATCAGAAATTTAGCTATATTTTTGGTCAAAAAAACGTGTTCCTGACATATGAATAATGCTAAATAGCTATTAACTATTTAGTCGCAGAAACTGGTCACTGTGACCATAAAAGAGACAAAATTTTGCTATAGAAGCAAAAAAGAAATTGCATTCTTACTTGGGTGTAGTAGATGTCCTATTATTTGACAATTTAGAAATTAGAGCGTATTACAATAAACATATGTATATATATATTTTGTCGTGCAGCCTCTAATGCAACCTGTTAGATTGAAATTGAAACTAATCAGTTGCCGTTTAAATAATTTTTTACAATTTTCACAAATAAAAATACCAAAATTGTTTTTCCCCAATTGTAAATCCAATTTCAAATTTATAGTTATTTGTTTAACCTAAATCAATATCGTAAACTTGTTCGTAGAACGATTCGAACGAAATCGTATAACGATTAATATTTCAATTCAACCATATCCTTTTTGTTAATGCAATTGATGCGGTGATAAGAAGTGGAAAAAAACATAAAATTTCTACAAAATCCGAAAATGCAATTTTTTTCTCCTTATCAGACCAACAAGGACAATAATAAAAAAATCTCGAACATGTACACACCAAAAAAATAAAGAAAAGCAAAAAAAGCAAAATGAAAACAACAAGCTTGCAGGAAAATAGAAAATTTATTTCAATTTTATACAATATTTTTTTTTTTTTGTGATTTTTGAGTCATCTTTCTTAACAATAAAAAGTAGCATATTATTTAGAATGAAGAAGGGGGGGATAAACTACGTATATGTACTATATATTTAGATTTTCTATATGTTAGTGAAGGGCGGTAAATAGCTGGAGGGGTTGGGGTTCAGTGTGCAGAAAAACCATTGAAAATATAAAAATAAATAGATTTCAACTTGAATGGATATTAAAATGTTTTTAAGTAAATTGCCTTGTGAATAGAAATAAAATAAATAAAATTTGCTAGCTCCTACTAACATAACATTATCAACATTATGATAAGGAAATATATTTTGTGTATTGTTTGGAACTAAATTGCTTATTGTTTCTCTTCGTAAATTTTTAATATTTTTTCATACATATGCATTATTGATTAATAACTTTGTACATGATTTATTAAATTTTTTGGTAAATTTAGGGGAAAATCTAATAGCAGAAAAATGTTTGCACTGCAATTTGTTTATATGTATGAAGATCTCTACTCATATAATGAAATTATAATAAATAGAATTACTTAAACAAAATGAGATTGAAATTTATCGTGAAGTGTTTTATATTTAATCGCAGTAAAGATAAGAAGACATCCACATTTAAAATGAAATTCAATACTAAAGTGAAACTGAGAATATACATTTTATATACATATGTATATCCACATATTCACAACATTTTTGTTTTTTATCTTAAATTTTCCATTTTCTTTATTTTTATTTATATAAATATATTTGTTGGATATTGTCATCTGATGACTAGACCGGATTAAGATATTCTCTACTTCGTATTTGTACAACCGAACAGAGATATACACAGTTAGGTTTTATTTTGATAACAAGAAAAAAAAAAAAACAAATCGAATTTGATTTGATTGAACATTGAACAGTAAGAGAAATAAAATTGAATTTTCTTAAATACTGATTATTTTTATTTTTTTTTTTTTTTGATAGCTTAGAAACGTTTAGAAAGTGTTTTAAAAATTATTTAAAAATAAAATGGGATATAATTTTTATGGTGCACAGAGATACATATTTGTTAAAAATCCCAAATTAAAGTCAAATCGATTTTTTAAAGAAAACTCTTAAGTGAAACGTTGATATTTATAGAATGTTGCGGAATGATACAATTTATATATAAGGTTCACGGTGAACAACGATGACACGATAAAATCAGTTTTATACTTAAAAATTTGGTAAATTTGCTAATTCACAAAAATAACTTTTAGAAATTTTGTTGGTTTACCCCGTAAGCTTAGTATTTAATTGAAGAAATGTAAGAAATGTGTAACTAATTAAGAATAGTAAACACGTATTATTGCTCATAATGTTAGATAAAAATAGCCGCTGAGTTTTCGAAGGTGTGAAAAATCAAATTTACTGTAAACTCTCAATGGTTCGTTCACGATTTTGTTTTCAAAATATCATAATGGTGGCTTTCATTGCTTTACCTGTGCAAAGAAAAATACTTGACACGCGATCTTCAAACTCATTAAAACATTGAAAATTTACTTACCAACAATTTCTCTTGAATTTTAATTGTTTTATGTAAATATTTTAAGATATTCAAAAACTGATTTTTAGACGATTGAAAACTTTTTTATTTTTCAAACGTGGAAACGCGGTGTGTACCAACAAACTCGGCAATTTTAATTGTTAGTAATGACCAGGATGAAATTCAAAAACTGGTACATGCAAATAATGAGCCAAAATCAATTTAAAATCATATTTCGCCCAAAAACAGTATTTCATGACACCGACTAAATGTATGGTCTAAAATTAAAATAATTGTTTCGATTAGTTCAAGATAACAGCTTAAGAAAATATTCCTCTTGAAAATTAATTCTAACACGTTTTTTTTAAAGTGGTTAAAAAAGTCAGTATAGAGTAGCAAATTGAATAGTCACTAACAAAATATCAATAATTCTTAATTATTTCTTAATACATAATTATTGATAATTGTACATTGTATTCATTTCGATAGTTTCTGAAACTTCTTATATTGTTGAGTTAAGCACATAGCTTCTCCAAATATAAAACTCAACTAATATATTAATTCATTTATTTATAAATATTTTGATTTTATTTAATTTATTTTATTTATTTTGCATGTTTAGACTTTTAATGCTTATGCTCTGACGGCTACAACTTAACTGCCTTATTCAATACATTTCAATTTTTTGTTTAATTATAATAAAGGGTACAATCTCATGCAGCGCCCAATATCAGTTCATTGCAACGAACGCTAACGGGCATACACAACACCTTCCCCCTTAAGTTAAAATATAAAGTGAAATGTTACCTTTTAATGAGTTAGATGTGATCGTTCGATTTTTTTAATATTCGGCTAATTATAATTTATTTTAAATAATCCAATATAATATAATGTAGGTACTTAGATTCTAGTTACATGAATTTATAATTAAAAATATTAAATTTTGATTTAATTTTTTCTAAATAATATTTTTGAATTTATGAATTTATTTGTTGTTTTTTTTTAAATATAATTAGGTACAATGATATAATTTGTTAATTAATTTTATAATTACAATTTGTAAGACATTGATTTTTTTTTTTTTTTTAAGACATTCTGTTTATTTCTTAGCTAATTCAGAATTTTCGTCATTTAGAATATTGGTTATTTTGAATGGTCCAAGCCATAAAGGTGAGAGCTTTGCTTGGCGCGCCTCATTCTTCAGCAAAACCGAATCTCCTATACCAAATTTAATGGGTCTAGCGTTTCGATCATAGTAAGTTTCTGATTTAGTTTTGGAGGTAATAAGCATATCATGGGCAATTCGAAACGAGTTTTGCAATTTGAATTTCAAATCAGATAAGTAATCGTCATAATAAATGGGATCTAAATTTGAGGTTAAAGAATATGGTATTTCAGGCTTAAAACCAAATAACAACTCAAAGGGCATATACGTGGTAGACGAATGGGGAGTGGTATTATATGCAAACATTGCATAACTTAGCCAAGAATCCCATTGTAATGGATCATTTGAAGAGTAATTTCTAAGATATTCGCCAATGGTCTTGTGGGAACGCTCCAGCTCCCCATTAGTTTGAGGATGGTAAGCCGTTGCATTAAATTTTTCGATTTTTAAAAGCTTACAAATATTTTCGAATAACTCAGACATGAAGTTAGACCCTTGATCTGTTAATATCGATTTAGGTGAACCAAAAGTACAAATAACATTTTCCACGAAGGCTATGGCTACTGTCTCTGTTTCTTGATTGGGTAAAGGGATAGCAAAAGAATATTTGGTTAGGTCATCTTGTACGGTCAATGTAAATTTATTGTAGGAGTGACTACTTGGCACTGGACCGACTATGTCGAGGAACATTTTTTCGAACGGAAGTTTTGAAGTGGCAGTTATTTTCATCGGCATTTTAGTCAGCAATGAATGTTTATTTTTTTGACAAGTGTCACAAGTTTTGATGAAGTTCCCAATTTTTCGCAGCATCTGAGGAAAATAGTAATATTCTTTCATTCTCTTATATGTGCGATTTATGCCTTGGTGACTACCTGTTGGGGTTAAATGGAAATCTTGGATCACAGATTGAATGTTGTAGTTGTCTTCTAAGGTGATAACTGGATTACTGACTTCTGAAAGTTGAGGAATTGGTTTTATTAAATCTTGGTTTGATTGGGAGGAATTCCCAGGTTCTGGAACTGCGGTTTCCCGATTTGATGGTAATTCATTTAATGATTCTTCCGTTCTGTGTTGGACCTGTGCTCGAGTTAGTACATGTGTGTTCGCGTTATCTTTTGTAAAATCACATTCGGACACGTACCTACTTAAACCATCAGCATTACAATTTTTTGAACCAGGCTTGTGAACAATTTCGTACTGATTCATCAAGTTTGATTCTCCATTTCAGTAGTCGAGATGTTGGATTACTAACCTTCCAAAGCCAAATCAGTGGCTTATGATCGGTATATATTTTAAATTTATGGCCGTAAACGTAGGAACGGAAATGATTTACGCTCCAAACAACAGCTAGGACCTCTCTTTCCACAGTTGGATAATTTCTCTCAGCTGTATTAAGCGCACGACTGGCATAGTCAATCGGCAAATCTACGTCGGAATCGCTATTCTGTGATAAAACGGCGCCTATAGCGGTGTCACTTGCATCTGTAGAAATTATGAACTCCTTAGAAAATTCAGGGTATTGTAAAATGGGTGGTCCTAATAAATTTGCTTGTAGTTCCTTAAACGATTCGTCACAAAAAGCAGACCACTGAAATTTAGCTGACTTCAGGAAGGATCAGGTTTTAAACCGCTTGCTGATATAATATGCCCGAGATACCCGAGAAGCGTTCAATTTAAGATTATTTTGTCTTATGCATTGGAATAATTCGGATAATTTTTCGTTGTGTTCAAGAATATTTTTACCGTAAACCACTATGTCTTCGGGGTAAACGAAACATTTTATGCCATTAAGTCCAGTAAGAACGGAATTCATAAGCCTCTGGAAGGTGGCTGGCGCTCCCTTTAAACCAAAAGGCATCCTTAAAAACTCGTAATGTCCAGTGCTGGTACTGAACGCAGTTTTTTCACGATCTGCGGGATCCAAAAGGACTTGGTGATAATCGTTTGACAAATCAAGAGTACTGAAATACTGTGATTTACTAAGTTGATCGAGGATTTCAGCTATGTTAGGTAGTGAAAACACGTCACCAATGGTCACATAATTCAGTCTCCTGAAATCAACAACGACACGCCAATTTTTTTTCCCACCTACAGATTTTTTTGGAATCACCAGTAGAGGAAAATTCCACGGACTAGAGCTATGTTGAATTATTTTCTCTTTTAGCATTTGTTCAACTTGTGATGAAACTTCGCATTTTAGTGCTTCGGGTAATCGATAAGGTTTTTTATAAATTGGAGTAATATTGGGCATAATATTGATTTAAGTTGAATACGGTTTGTATAAGTTAATTGGTCGTCCTTCAAATGAAATATGTCATTGAACTTCCGGCACAACACTAGTATTGAATGTTTTTCCTCAAAATTCATGGCGAAAAGATTCAACTGACTTTCGAGGAGTTTTAAACGATCGGATACGGCGTTATCAATTTGCTCGATTTGGAAAATTTCGTAATTAGATAAACTTTCGAGATTAATAGCCAAATTTTGAAGTTCTACTATTTCTTCATTCGCGTTAAGTAACCCAAGTGTTGCAATACCATTGGATACTTTGATAAGATTATTGCCAATATACACTCCTGTAGATACTTCTTCAGAGTGACAATAATACTCACCATCCTTTGTGTTACTTAAAGGAATTTTCAAATTTTTTTCACAACGACCTTGTTGGAATGAACAGTATTCAAGGTTGAAATCTTCGAATTTAATTTGAAAGATTTTTCAAAATAAGGGATTTCCAGATTTTTGGTTGAATAATTAATAGTACAATTATTTTTTATTAAGGAGTCTTGACCGATAATACCATCGAATGGGAAAACGAAATCTGATCCAAGAATTTGGAAGGTTTGGCGAATAGGGGATTGATTATCTAAACAATTACATTGTGCTAACATTTAAGATTTGGAAAACAAAGTGCATCGTCGTTTAAACAATCAACTTTAATCCACGAAATTTCAGAACCTGAATCGATTAAAAAAGAATTAGATTCAGAGTTAGAAATATCCAGCTTAAGTGTAACAAAACTATGGAAACTAGCTGTGGAAAAAGAAGTGTATACATTATAAGAAAGATCCTTGGAATCGGCGTTAGTATTTTGACCAATAGTTTTATTAGTGACTTCGGAATTTGATGTTTTTAAATCAGGATTCATATCTTGATTTACTCTAAAAGAATTTGAACACCTTACTCTTTTAACTCCTGGACTCGAACGGCCGTGTATTCGTATTTAATTGTTTGGGTCCCTTCACGTTTCCCGACGATTTGATAGAATAATGTTGTTTTTTGGAATCATTGTATTGTTTCTTTCGGCATTGAGATATGTGATGGCCGAATATTTTACAGTAAGAGCAAGTAAATGGTTTCCTCTGGAAGAAACTTGAGTTATTAGAATTAGGCCGGGGAAAAAACACAGACCGGCGATTAAATGTTCGAATCATAGGTGCTTCAGGAATTTTTGTTGCGGCATAATTAAGGCTAGTTTCTTCGCTACACGCTTTCTCAATAGCACTATTCATATCCGAAAAATTACAAGCTTTAACGAGTAATTTAATTGATTGGTTTTGAAGTCCTTCTTCAGAAATTTAGTTTTAGTGTGCTTATTTAGTCGCAAAATTCGAATAAGCTAATTTTAATTGATTTAATTTGTTTATGGCTGGTTTCACAAAACATGGGGCAATCTCCGGTTAAACTAAATTTTTTCACTTTATTCTTTTATACAATTAAAATTCAAGACATGCTAATTTTTTTACACATTTCAACAAAAGAGTCGGTTATTTCATCAAATAATCTTAAGTAAGTTGCATTGAATTTGTGTTATGAAACAAATCGAAATGTTTGGCTCTTTTTTGTGAAACCGGGCATAATTAACTCGATTTGCTTCAACAATTTAAAGTATTGGCAGTTACCAGCTATTCTAGAGACTTTTCATTAAATTGTAAAATAATCGGATAGATTTGTATTAATTGAGGTGAATTTGGATGGATGTGGAATAAGATAAAGAAACTGTTGAGATTTAAGTTCCAGGTCATATTATTTGGCGGGTTTTCTTCGGTACAGGTAATATTTAATTTTACATAAATAATATTGCACAGCATCCAAGCCCAGCCAAGAAATGTTTAAATCCCTTAAAGATTGTACACTTCAAATTGAACCTTTACACTTCAAATTGAACCTTTTACAGTTCAAATTCAACCGTTTGTTAATTAAATTTATCAAAACAAATTTTATTTATTAATTAAGTTTTATTCATAATTTTTATTGAAATGGGATTCTAAAATGATATTTAGATTAAGTTCTGGAATGTAGATCGGGATGCAACTTGACCGTTTCTTAACCAATTTTGATAAAATTCGACATATTCATTAGAATTGGGAGCCTAAAATTATTTTTAAATGAAGTTCTGAAATATGGCCGATTACCAACTACATATCGTCATCCCAGTATTTAAGTGATAAATACGCATTTTAGTAGTCTTGGAGTTAGACCTACGAGTTTACGTAAAACTGTAGACTGGGTCACCAAATTAGATTCCAAATGGACACAAATGGATTTTAATAAAAATGGGCTTGGGACCGTCACAATACAAAATGATAGACCTAGCCCCAAACAGATTAAAATGCGTTTGTGACACTTAAATACTGAAGACGATATGTTGAAATTCGACATGTTGATGGAAAATTGAATTTGATCATTTCTTAACCGATAGTGATGAAATACGATATGTGGAATGGAAATGGGATTTTTTTTTTAGATGAAGTTCTGGAATGTGATTTATCGAAAGGGAACTTGCTGTTTCTTAACCAATTATGATGAAATCGACTTGGGCGATGGAAATAGTATTGTAAAATAATTTGTTGATATAGTTCGGGAAATTGGCCAAACTGTTCTGAAGGCAAAACAAACAAATATTGGTCAGGGTAAATTAATTCCAACCCCTCAAATAACAGTTAAGCTTTTGAGTGAAACTAGGATGAACAATACTTATTTGTACGCGTGTAATAAAATGACCTGAATATTGATTTGGCTTTTAAGGTGAAAATCTGGCGACAATTTTTTTTTTGGAAAAAGATGCTTACGCTTACCTAGGACTCTGCTGAACAAGACATACTGCCTCAATTTTTAAGAAGGTGGAGTCGATTTACCCTCACCAATAATATTTGTATGTTTGTATGTTTTGCCATCAGAACTGTTTGGTCATTTTCCAAAAAACTAAATCAAAAAATCATTTACATAGCACTAGCCGAATTTCATCAAAATTGGCTAAGAAACGGCCATGTTTCACACTGATTTACATTCCAGAACTTCATCTATAAATCATTCTGGAATTCCATTTCCATAGTAGACCTGATAAAACTTAATTAAGAAATAAAATTTGTTTTGATAAATATAATGTGTAAACGGTTCAATTTGAAATGTAAAGCCTGTGAATCGTATATCTTACAGAGAGAAATTGATCGATTCCACTTAATCAGTTTTCATGGAGTACGGACATATAATTCTAGGATTATATTTGGAAGACATTGCCGTTAAAAAAAAATTACTATTTATTATTCAACTTTGAACTTTTTATTTAATTAATTTTATATTCTGAAAAATTCCGAGTTACGAAATTTCTAAACTCAAACTAAAGATTTTTTTTGAAATTAGATAATTTTTAATTTATTTAAAATTGTATTAACATATATTTCTAATCGAAGGTTTTTAAATTGAATAAACAAAATTACGAATAAAGACAGAGCAACATATATATATATATTGTACAGAGCCGTAAAGTACCAAATTGAGCTTCTATAAGACAAGAGCTTCTAAAATATATGGAAAACTACTTTTCTTTCTAACTTCATAATTATGATTGATCGATGAAAAGTATGATAGTGCGAAACCAAATCGGTTGGAAAAATGTCAAGTTTAAAAATTATAAAAGAATCAAAACATATTCATAAAATATTACCTAAGTGTAAAAAATGTTTCTATATAAAGCACGATATACGTAAGAGGCGGCATCATTATGTGGTACTATACAATATAACGATGTATAAACAGTATAAACTAACGATGAATCTTACAGTATTTAAATATTTTTTCTGCTAATTACATAATTAAATAATTAATTTATTAATAATTGTATAAATAATTTAATTTTAATTTGGTCAGCGAATAATATTTCTTCTTAGATTTCTTGTATGTCTGTATTAAACAAATCTAAAAAAATTTAATGTAACATTTTTATATAATAACAATTGTGCTTTTTTCATTAAAATTTTCCCATTTTTGTTATGGATTTCTATGCGAAGAAATGAAAAGTTAAATCATTAAAAAAACTCACTAAAAATAAATTATTATTCAACTTATCATTAAGGCATATTGTACTAAGAATTGTTTGATTGATTGTGTGATTCTGATTAAGCATTTTGTTCCTGACATTTTTAACCAATTTTTTTTCTTTTTCCCCTATTGTTCCAAAAAATTTGAGCAATCAATATTAAAAATTTTGAAATTACTTAACAACTGGTAAGTTAACCCGTTTTAACCTGTTAGCTTAGTATCTTGTATAGTTCGCTTCAAGCAATTCGAGATTTATTACTCGGACTCTATTTTGGGATAATTTTTTTATGCCCAGACGATCTTGATAGTGGCTTCACCCTAAAACTGGCAACCAATTTTTTAAATGCTAAATTTCGATGTTTATTTTCAAGAAACTGAATGTTACTAACCCAACCGAAAGATTTAGCGCAGCTTCAATTATGATGCATGTAGAATAATTATTAGAGATTATTAGATAAAAACTAGGACAAAACATTTGTGGGCTTTTTGCACCACGACAGATAATACTCAACGAATGCTTTCAAAATTTGTCTAATTGTATCTCTATATTGAAAATTAACCTTGATTGCGTAAATAATCACTTTGAATTCAAAAATCATGTTTTTGTTGCCATTTTTAAAGTAATCTCTAAGTTTTAGGGAATAAAAGGCAGTTGTTGTGATAAAAATCGTAAATAAGCTGTATCAAAATAGTGAAATTGAAACACAAGAAGCGTTTCAAGAAAAATTTCCAGAGGTATCGCCCAGAGAATTTAGTAAATTTCAGGATTTTTAAGAAATTTTAAATTTAAAAATTCCTAAAGTGCAATAATTACAAAATTTTAAGAATTTTAAGACTTTTTTGGATTCCAGCAAGTATTAAAATCGATGTTCTCTGAGCTTCAGTTGAAATATTCATTCAATTACAAATTTCAAGTGGCTAGGGAAGTACATCTACGCCTATTCATCTATGAATTGTTTCAACTAAAAAGAACCATCATAAATGGTACTAATGTACCATAATGTACTATATATGGTACTAATGTACCATTTTTGCTACTATTTGCTGAATAGGGTAAAATGATTTCTATATCGGACTATATCCTTGCTGGGATTGTTCGTTTTGTGTTGATTGTTTTTGTATTTGCTGCAGAACAATACCAAGCAATAATTTCAAATTTTTTACAGATGTTCTTAGAATATGTCTGAAAGCTATTCTCTCCTCAAAAGCAAAATCTATTAATAGAATTACAGATGTTTTTCGAAGATCTCTCCGGCTATCTACTTTCTAGCCAATATGGAACGTTTTATGTAACATTTCAATTTTTTTTTGGAAGTTTTGTTCTTGTTACTGGAATTCCTGGTTTTTTGATTAAATTAAGTAATCTATATATGAGCACAAATTTGAATTTAACTTAATGGAAATTAAATAACATGAATTTAGGTAACATCACTAATGAGAAAATTCGAGAATCTAGACACTACCCATACTGCTCTGACTGGATTTTCGGTAAAGAAGAATGACTATGCATAGAGTTAGTCGTATCTCAATCGTATTGGCTTTTAAATGTTTACCTAATCCGGTTTAAAACCATTTACTTTTCAATCTGAGCTTTACTCTTAAAATATTATGTAAAGAATAATCGAATATTTAAATTCAATAATCATGAAATAGGTTAGAAATTATATATTTTTTAAAATGTCTGTTATATTTGCATTTTAATCTTCAAATATCAGCGCGAATTTAAAAATTTACATTTATTTTGGTCTAATAACAAATAAACGTTTTTTTTTTACAAAAAATGTTGGCGTTAAATTTTTAACAAACTTTATCGATATTTAAACTTTACGAATTTGTGTTATATGAAGCTTCGAAACACGCAATATTATTCTTTAAAGTGTCTCCAAAATTTTTCAAATTCAATGGTTCGAATTATAACCATTCAAATTGTATGTGTTTTAATCTTATTAGACCCAAAGCTATCAATTTTTTGCTTCTTGTCTGAAAACCACCTGCTTTTGGTAAACACCATTTCCCTGTTTAAGGTAATAACAAAATACTTTTGATTTTGGGACTAACTAGGGAAACAAAAATATGTCCACCGTATTGTTCTAAGTGCCCTTACCCTAAAAAAGTACCAAATTGGTTAAACTCGATGTCAGTTTAACAATTAATTTAAAAGAAGGAATTCGTCTTTAATTCACTGTTCTTTATATCATTGTTTGATAAAGTTGATTCTATACAGATACATTATCATCTTCCTCATCACATCTCCTATAATTGGAAATATCGTTAATAAGGCATTTCAATTCGACTAAATCCGTTTTCCACCGGTGTTATTACGTTTATGAGATTTCACCACTACAGTGACTGAATAAGATCGATGGATGATTGAATGCCGGAAAAACAACTTCCCAGTACAAGTGCTAAAGTAAAAAGTTATAAAGCCTCAATCCTTCTTCAGTACAAGTGCTAAAGTAAAGCTACAAAGCCTCAAAGTATGATGCATTTGCTAAAGTTGCGATTACAGTGAGCCATTCATGTTTTCGTATCTTGAATAAATTTAGACTTTACTGTAAAAGCTTTATTGCTGTATCAAAATTTTCCGTTAGGAGCTATTAAAGTTATTTAAATCCTTGTTTATTATTTGATATAGCGCCAACATCAAATGAACTACAGCAATCAAAAACAATTGATCTGTCTTTATCACAACAGAAGATAATAAAACTCTTTCTCTATAAAATACCTTAGGGCTAATCACATCACCATTACGTAAAAACACCCTTTCTTTTTTATTGAACAATTTCAGAAACGATTCCAGAATAAAAATTCCAAAATATTTTTCTGTACATCATCTCAATTTGTTTGATTATACATATAATATGTATGTATGTTGTATAAAGATATCCTGAATCTACCTGATATATAAACATATCTACGAGTACGTACAAATATCTATGTTTCTGAAGAAAGAATTCTAAAAAATATTTCCAATGGAATATTGAGCTGAAAATCTATATAAAATATTTTAGATGCCAAACAGAATACAAAATCACTTGAATATGTTTACGGTTCTTTTGCGTACCAACTATGTATTTATCAATTATTTAATATATTCAACGTGTAATAAATCATTTGTTCAGGACACTAAAAGTTTGGATCAATATAGCCTTTTAGTCAGAAGTCCTCTTTAAAAATTATATGCTCATACAAATCATATCACCTTTTTTGCTTAACATATTGTATTGTCACACTAAATCAATTCAATTTCAAGAGTAGATAAAAAAAAAGAAAATTCTACATACACACATACACACATCAACACACAGCACAACCAATTTTCAAGCACACATACACCTATACAAAAATTTAAAATATATTACAACAAAGAAATTAATTCGTTTGGAAAATCGCTGACAAGAATATATTCTAGATATAAAATATATACAAAGAATCGTTTTTCTTAATACGGTTAGGGTTTGGTTTTGGAGGAAAAATGGAAAAACATATTCTACGGTTTTTCTTCTTTTTCCTTTTGTGTGTGTATGTGTGTGTGTGTGTGTGATGAAATGTATAAAAACATAATAAGGTGAAAAATTTCCATCATATTCTGGCGGATTGTTTTACTTCTACTTCAATAGACATGTCTAAGTTTTTGTTATAAGTATTGTTAATATTAATAATATTATTTAATCAGGCATGGGCAAACTCTTTTTCCAATATATCCAGCTTTAATTATTTTCTTAATTTTTTTTTTTTTTGTTTCGGAAAAATAATTGTTTCCAATGTCTTGTTGAAAGCCATTAATGAAAGAATATCAAATCTCATTTAGTAGATACATAGTTCATATACAATAAACAACAATAGCAACAACAACAAAATGTTGAAATAATCATCATTTAAAATTTTAACATGTTAGATTTTTTTGTGTTGTTTTATATTTTTAATGATCCATACATGGTAGAGATGCATTTTACTATATTATTTTACTTTTAAATTTATAATTTACAAAATAATGAAAAAAAATTTTGTTATAATTGGGGCTAAAACATAACCAACAAAAATAATATACATATTGTGTACATATAATGTTATTCAAACTTTTTTGTTGATTGTATAACCTTAATGTATTGACAATGATAAGAGATGAATATTTTATGAAATTATAATTATTTATTTAATTTTGTCCAAAAATTATAAACAATTGTTATAATAAGATTTGTGATTAGAGCATGTAAGGATACCGATTTAAAAGGTGAATTTGATATGCATCTCCTACCTACAAAATTCTAAAAATTAATTTAATTGATTTTTCCGAAAAATTAGTCGATTCAGTATTGGTATAGAATAGGTTTAATTAAATTGCAAATTTTAAGTCGATTATCTCAAAATACGAGTTTTTAAATTTTTAATTTTATTACTGAAGCATAATGGATATGGAATATTGTTTTACGAATTTATCGATGATATGTTTATACATACTTGTTATATGTATGGTATATATGAATGGAGAGTGAAAGATTCTGAAATTTTAGTATTGCTCATAATATTAAAAATTGAATTAATTGGATTATAGAAACGAGCAACACATTGGGTCTTCAAATACCGACGGATGTTTTAATTCTTTTATAACAAACTCTTTAAACATAATCATATTTTATAATAAAACTGTCATATAATAGGATAAGCTGGTAATGTTTTATTCCGAGAGTTTTATACCGGCTGAAAATGTGTGAACAGTAGTTTTTCGCTAAGCAATTCCGGACCTGCGCTCATATAGCGTAAATTTGCATTATTGAGTTTCCTAAACATCAATATTACATCTTATTTATTGGGTTTTAAGTCAAAAAATTCAACTCTTACAGTAAATTCAGCTGTAGGACCCACAAACAGTATTCTTATTTATTCGGCCTAGTTATTGGGATTTAGCTGTCAAAATAGTTGTTAGAGGAAATAGAGGTCTATTTGTAATGAAAAAACAAAACATATAACACTTGACCACACCATCAACCAATCATAATACGGATAAAAGTTTCGAGTTTTTTCGGTGCAACATCTTGCGGTCGATATGAGATAAGGTCTCTCTTTTGCTTTCGCGCATTTACATATATAATGTTATATTATAATACTATTTGTTACGTTTCAAACAGTTGCGACAGTAATGATTCAAATCGTTTTTTTTGTGTGACGAATTGAATTGAATTAAATTCAATTCGTCACACGTTCGTCAGGTCAAACAGACCTTTTTAATTTCATATGAATATCTCATGAATAATAAGGATACTTATTAATGAAGTTTTAATTCTAGACTTTTATTTTACTTCAATTTTCTATTTCATAATTTTATTTGAAAACCTCACAAAATTATGGAAGGAGTGAAATTGACTGAGGCTGTGAAAAATATTCCCCTAAAAGACATTCACAAATTTTTATTATGCGGTCCGAATAGTGTAATAATTTTTTGGTGTATTTCCCCTAAAGTCATAATTACATCACTTACGTAAAATCGGCATAGTAAGATAATAACAGCAAGTCAACCGCATAATGAATTTATTCTGTAGTTGTCACAAATTATCATACGAATTGACTATGATAATATGAGTATGTACCACTTTTTCAAATAAACGTCAAAAATGTGTACTAAAAAAATATTTATTACAGGTTTGGGACACAAACAAGTGGTTTTTTACAGCAAATTTTTCTGGACGAATTTTTGAAGTTAAATTTCTCAAATGACTAAGGAATCATTCGTGTATTTTTCGTTAATATAACAAATTAATATTGGCATCTATCTAAATGGCGTTTTGGGCAAACCAATATTCTTTATTCGTTTGATGAAATGTCATGCATCTACCGAATGACAAATTTGTTAAATGTTACTCAATAAAATGGCCGTACTGTGTTCACAATACCGTTTCTCTACCTCTCGGATTTGAGTTTGACGAAAAACGATAACCGTTAGATATTACCGTCCGGAAGATCTATTAATGGGAATGCCTGTAAATTAAACAAAATACATTTTTACTGCACAATTTTAAAATTCAAGTAAAATAGGACGGACAGTTTTTCTATTATAGAACCGGTTAAAATGTAAAGGTAAAATCACTTGGTTAGTGAAGAGAAATAACTTGTAACGAAGTTATATTGGCTTATTATTATAATTAAGTTACCAGTGCTACAAAATATTGTTTTAAAAAAATTTCGTGTCCGTCTTTTCCTCCTCCAGGTATGTCTAACGGTATTACCAGGTTAGTTTTAATGGCTAACACATCTTTAATTTTAGAGAACAAGTTTTTGCTCAATTTTTTGACTGCACGTCATATAATTTAAAGTTATAATTTTTGAAACGATTCGTAAATGGATTGGTTAAATAATTAGTGGTTTCATTTGCTGGTCTAAAAAGAGAATTATTATGAAAATAAGTAAAATTGAGAAATTTAGTATCGGAAAGTTTCAAAATTTTTTCGGTCATGTTAATTTTGTAATTAGTGGAAAGCCAAAAATGAAAATTTAGATATCTACCAGTATTTTTGTGGTACCAATCACCAGTGGCGTAACTACAAATTTCGACGCGTCGACTTCGATGCAAACTTTCCATACAAAACTTTCTTCAGTGATGAAGCTCATTTTTGGTTGAATGGCTTTGTTAACAAGCAGAATTGTCACATTTGAAGCAAAGATAATGCACGAGCCATTATTCAAATTTCATCTACGAAAAATGCTTTATTGGCCGAACGAATCAGAGGACCATATGTGTTCAAAAATAATGCTGGTGAAAACGTTCGAGTTAACGGAGACCGATATAGAAACATAATTACTAATTTTTTTGTGCCTTAATTGGATATTGGGTAATGACATCAGAGACATGTGGTTTCAACAAGAGCGGGGCACATGCCAAACAGCGCGATACAGTTAATTTACTGAAACCAACATTTGATGAACGATTAATATCGAGAAATGAACCTGTCAACTGGCCACCAACCACGCTCGTGTGATTTAACAGCGCTGGAAATACGACCAGAAATGCTGCGCCAGCCGCTGCGGCCACATGTCCGAAATCATATTCAAATTTTTATGGCATAAAATTATCTTACAAATAAAGGCACATTCATGGCCATTAAAATTATTTCTCTGTGTTATATTTAAATTCAAAGTTCTATATCTCGAAATGAAAAACCCTTTACTAAACAAAATGCTACTAAGCAAGTTAAGGAAAAGCTCAACAAAACGATATGCAATAATAATTAACCCTCAAACAATATCGGATAATTCCGTAAATTTCGAGCAATCGTATTGTTCAAATAGGCTATAAGATTCTCGAGTAACATCGTACTATAAAATACACCTGAAATTCTCAAACATAGTCGAATAATCTCGAAAATCTCGAATAGCCTGGTTTTCGAAACACCAAATCACCAATTAAGTCTCGAATATCACTCATCCCATTTTCTTGCTATACTCTAATAATCTCGAGAAATTTTATAAAGTGATCAAAAGATGAAATCCGAGACAAAGGGATATCAAATAGGGGAACCACGCGGAAAACTAATTAAATACAATAACACCATCACTAATCGCAAAATTAATTTGGAATATGAAATTTCCTTATATTTAAAATGCAATAGCTTTTCAAAAAAACAGGTTTTACCGGGTTTACCGTTAAATTAAGTTTGTATTTACCGTTTACCGGTAATAAAAATGATTCAGTAAATGAAAAACTAAACAATCACATTCAATCTTTTTCAATCGTTTCAAATCAAATTCAAAAGGTTTAATTTGATTTGTAAAAGGTTGAAATTGAAGCGCAAAAGAGGTTAATTTGGAGTGCAAAACGTATATTACAAATAAATCAACCCAGCAAGCACTATAATCGTTATCGTTATCGATGTTGAAAGCTTTGATTTCACACGAGTTTAGCCAAATTTCCTGTAAATCTAAATATCTGTCAGAACCTAAAGCCATTTTTATTTATATGGAGTCAGATTCCGTGTAATTACTCTGACATTTATCTTCTGCAACCGAGAAGAAATTGTTAGGGCTTTCTTAAGAAAATATTTAATAGCAAGAAGAACGATTTATTCTTTCTCTAAAAACTATACCACCGCCTTTTCTTCAAAAATTTCCTAAAAATGCCGTTTTCCAAATTTGAAAGGGTGATCTACTAAATTTACTAGGAAATTTGTTTTGATGGGTATTTCGGACAACAGTTCCGAATTGTTCAAAAACGATACTAAAGCAGAAAAAATTAAATTTTTCTTAATTTTGATTTGTAATTTATCTTTATATTTCTCCAATTTTGACTGATAATATTTTTAACAATTTGACTATCGACGTTGGTACATAAAGACGGTAACAGAACTCGTAATTGTTATATATGGTAAATTTGGTTTGTGAATTTTTAGTAAACCTTTCTTTTGTAATTAAATCGATATTTTCAGATTTCTCCCATTCTTTTACTACTGAATTAATTTTCGTCTGTATTGTTGTCGAATTGTTTTTAAAAATCTGTACGCACGTGGAATGGTCTTCGTGACAATAATTCCTGGATTATTTTTTCAAAAAAGTTTTTATTTGTTTAACATACGACATAATTCTTTTTTCGACCGGTGTTAAATTTTGATTGTTTGTGGTATTTTTTTAATTGGTTTTATAAAATTGTTTCGAATATTGATACGATTGTTGTTATTTAAATTAAAAATTGAAATTTCTATATCTGAAATAATTTTGAAATTTGGTACTTTAAAACCAATGTTTGGAGGACAGAATTTGTAACCCAAACTTAAAATAAATTTTACATAGAATGGACGATCGATATTTGAACAGTTGACTAGCCATTAGTGTTAATTAAACCATAAGAAAACCATAAGTTAAATTATTTAAACTACAGTAATTGAACGGTCAATAATTAAAAGTACTAACTGCTCGTTGATAAAATTCTTCATACACGTTGCTCGGTAGAATTTTTTGAACAAACCAGCTGAGTGTATTGAAATTCGCAATAATCGTCGACATTTCTTGAAATGTCAAACGACATATTGTAAAATTCGAATGTTCATTCAGCTACTAATTATTTGGTCAATCTTTTTGTTAAAAATCTTTACGAAAAAATAAAAACTTTTCAAATATTATAAGTACTAGGAATTATTATACCCCCTTTTTGTTTCGTTAAATTTTGTATATATTTTTCGTGCTCAGTCGGGCAAAAGTGATAGAAAATATCATGATATTTTTTATGGGTTGGCCACATTATCTCGCAATACAAAATCTATTTTACAAAATCTCGCATTACAAAATATATTTACGGGAAAAAGTTTATGCGAGATGATTTTGTAATGCGAGCAAATGTTTAGAGTCATAACTAACGCAAAGTAAAATTTTACAAAACCAAGTAACAGGCAGTCTGTTACTACAATAAGTACAATTTGTTTATTGATTATTGTCACTATATCAATTGGTAGTCGGGTTGGCTACATTATCTCGCCATACAAAACTATTAAATCAGTTAACGGATATAAATATATACATATATAGTTATTTTATCTTTTATTCTGTGCTAGTCACAAATCACAATATAATTTCTTATAATTAAAACAGATCTCGAATAATACATACATACTCGTATATTATCATGAATATCGACACGGTCAAGTCTAACAAAGGCAATAATAAATTATTTATTAACGGATATTGTTATCATTTAAGTAAAAAAACAAAATTCAGATTCAATTGGGTTTGCGCCAAGCAAAAAAGTTATATGTGTAAAGGTCGCGTTGTAGCTCACGTTGTGTAGAATAAACATGAAATTTTAAAACCACCATCAGTGAATTCTCATGAACCATTGGTATCGGATAAAGTTTAGCTGAAACTAACAGGGCCGAGAGATTCTATTATCAACACTTCCTGCGACTCCCTCATTTATCTTCCAACAGCAAAAGCTAAAAGAATTAAAATTCAACGCGCCCGCCATAACAAAATTAAAGAGCCTGAAAACTTTGCAGATATTAACATTCCCGACCACATTCGATATGTTCAAGGAGAATTATTTGTTTTAACCGAAGAAAAGTTCGATGGCGAAAAAATTATTTTGTTGGGAACAATTTCTTCGCTAAAGCTCCTCGCTGAATCCAGTTGTTGGATTATGGATGGTACTTTCGACGTTGTACCATCCATAATGCGACAGCTGTTTTCAATACACGGACATATTGATGGAGAAATATTACCATTGGTATTTTGCTTGATGAGCAAAAAAAGTAGAAAAGTATATGACCAATTGTTTTTCAATTTACAAAAAAAATTGCTTGAAAAATGAAATTGATTTAAATCCGACGAGAATAATTTGCGATTTCGAAAAAACAATAGTATCGTCAGCATCATATTTTTTCCGGAAACCAGTTTTTTTTCGGCCAAATTATTTGGCGGAAGATCCGGAAGAAAAGAACACAAGTATGGAACCATCGAATCTTTTTCAATGCAAATTAGAATGATAAAAAGCCTAGCTTTTGTGCCAGACTGTGAAGTTGCTGCGTATTATGCCAGTTTGTCCAATGAGTTTAATGACACAGATGTCAAAAGAATTGGATCATGCGGTTTAAGAAAAATTACATCAGCAATGGCAACCGAGTACCAAGATATAAACCTGAATTCTGGTATATAGCAGACTCAGGAAATGCTACTGAATGCTTCCCTCGAACGCAAAATAGTGTGGAGGCCTAGCACCGTCGTTTAAAAGTTGTGGTCGGTCAACGACACGCGGGTGTTTATAAAATAATAGAGAATCTAGCAAAGGAAGCGATTTTGGCAAAGCTTAGAATTGAACAACTTAAATCTGAATCTGATCTAGACCCACTCCAATAGAATTTTTTTTAAATATTTTGTATAATATAATAATTAATTAATTATTTTAATTTTCTGGAACTTTTAGTTTTTAACTGTTACTTTTGAATTTTTAAAGATATTTGCTTATAATAAAATTATTTAATATTAATTTTCCGTCATGGTTATTTTTCAATAATATTTTTGGATTTGCAAGATTTTGTAATACGAGGTTTTGTAATGCTAGATTTTTTTAAATGCGAGATTATGTAATACGAGATTTTGTAATGCAAGATTTTGGAGTGCTCCCATTTTATATTACCCTAACTTCACTTCACGTCAAACTTCTTTAGAGTATTTTTATTTGAGCAACGTGAAATTATAATAAAAATAATACTACATATTCCTAAATAATATTAGAAATATCACACCTCAATCCAAAGCGAATTATTAGGTTTTCATATAATGTATCGATTTTGACAGCTGAAACCAAAAAAAAAAAACTTGATTTTTTTTTTCATGATAAATGAGTCCGATTTATGTCAAAACGTGATAAAACATATTATGATAATTGTTATCATTTTTGCCCGACTGAACACTAGGATTGTTTTCACCAGATGTCAGTTGGAAATCGCAAATAAGTAAATACTTTTTAGAGGCGATTTTTTTTAAAACAATTCTCAAATACGTCACCGATCAACATATCGCTGAAATTTCAATGAATAAAATGTTACAGAAAAAATTTAGTTTTAACGCTGTCACATTTTGGAATTTATCTCTAATTGGATCTTTGCCATTTATTGATAATTTTGATTAAATTTGACGTGCAACTTCACATTCCAAGTTTTCTTGTTGGCTGTCCTCCAGAAATTGTAAAGGTTTTTTGTTTTTGTTGGCTTGGCTTTTGGATATTCATATTCCGACTAAAAATAAATAATAAGTTAATAAATAAAGACATTAAAGTAATGTAATAAAAATTTGTTTTGAGAGGTAATAATTTAAATTTAATAGTATGGTAATCACTAATCATATTTTGAACCTGTATACATACATGATATATCCACTAAATACATACTAGATTTGAATTTATAAATATAAAGAATCTAAAGTATAATTATGGTATAAAATAACCTCAAAAAAAAAAAAAAAAACTGGACATTGATATTGATATAAAGATAGACAGACAGGCGTATTTCTACTTCAATACGGACATGTACGACGAGTATAATCAAACAAAACATTAATTTCCAATAAAAGTGATATTGAAGTATTAAATGTTAAATTAGGGAAGTATGAGTTGGGTCTCAAGAGTGCTATTGATAGTAGAATCCTCAAGCGAATGTATTTCTTTTGTTTCACATCTTATACTTTTTTTGGAAACAAAACAAAAGAAAAAATAAGAAAATCCTTATTTATATATTTTTTTTGTGTTTTAAGCGCGTAGCACACATTCGATAGCCCTCGCGGGAACATCCTTTTTCTTGTTTTTTCTTCTGGATTTTCGTTTTTTTTTTATTTTTTATTTTTTTTTTGTGTGATTCTTTTCACACAAAAAAACATTACTTTTGTTTTAGTAAGAAACAAAAAATAAACAACAACGATTGTGATGTGATATCATTTGTATAGAGAAAAATTTATTTTTTTTATATGTGAGTGTTTGTTATCCTTAAATCTACTTTTCTTTGTCTATGTATGTGTGTTATTTTTTTGTCTTGTGTAATTTCCAGAAAATATATTTAACAGCAACAAAAACAACTGTTGTGCGAAGAAACAAAGAAATTATATTATTTATGTTTGTTTTCCTACTACAAGGAGGAAAAGTTTTGATGATAATAAATATAATTTTTTTTTTTTTTTGGTATTTTATTCCACTTCTTGTTAAGCTTTCCAAAAAAACACAGAATAAAGTTTTCTTTTTTTTTTTTTTTGGGAAGATGAATTCAAATGAGAATGAACTATATATCTATATCATTTTGTTTCCGGCCTAATTGTTGCTGATTTATATAATAAATTAGGTAAAAAAAAAAATAAAACATTTTTTTTTTGTGTTCGTAAGATGGAAAAAAAAACTTTTGGATTTAGAATTTGTTGTTTTTGTTTGTTTTTGTTATTTAATTTAACTTGGGGATTTTGAAACGCATGTGGATTTCGCTGAGCGCACACACTAAAGCGATTTATTTAACTTTTTATTTATTTATTTTTTTGTTTAGAATTTTTTAGGAATAATAGATAGCACGAATTTGGCAGCTGAAACTAAAAAAAAGTGTTTTGTTGTATTGGTTGTGCAATATTTTACATTATACTCCTTGAGAGCCGGAACACAGCAAATTTAAGAAAATAAAAGTTCTTTGTAGGAAATTATAAAAATCCTAGTAGATACCTCACAATGAGGGGCCCAACACATGTTGATTTTAAAAATGTTTACGTTAAACGCCGTCATATCTTGATTTACACAGTGAATAAGAAAAAAACCTTTATCTTAAAATTTAAGCAAAATTCATCTCGTGAAAAAGAATTCGCAACAAGAGTTACATTTAGTATTCTCTTCACACACAATATATTTTATATAATTAGACATATGTATAACAGAAAACTGCACATACATAAAAGTTAAAAGAACGTTAAAAATGAAAAATTTAAAAAGCAAATAGATCGTGATAACAAAAATTGCAAAAAATAATTATTGATTTGACATTCAATAATCTCATTGAAATTTGCCAAATTTTTCGTTAAGGCCCTACTTTATCAAATAAAAAAAACATAATGGATGTCGTTATTTTAAATATGTCTAACATTAAGCCTAAAACAGTGTAAATCTAGTCCATCGAAATTTTGCCTGTTGTACGCTTCGCTTTCCGTAAATTTACCATGTAGGGCAGGAAAACAGATTTTATATTTAAAACGGTTTACCACGTATGTGAAGTTAGCCCGAAAAAGGCCTTTTCATCCCGAAAAAAAATTTGATGTGTCTTGGCTAAATTCAATATAAAAAGCGTTTCAGCACGAAAAATTATAGAAATAAAAGAAAATTACACTCCATCCCGAAAAGAAATATTTACCTGAAACAAGATTTTTAGTCATAATTTTTTCAGGCGTTCATATTTTTTAATCTGATACAAATAAAAGAATTTCAGCATGAAAATAATAAAAAACGATTATTAAAAATGCTCATATGTTAACCAATGTATCTCACTCAATGTTGACAGAGATTTGCAGATAAAGCGGTAAATGGCTAGTGAATGACCAGCCCTTTGAGAAAAAACACCCGTAGTGGCATTACCATACGATGAGGATAAGGGTTTTTCCGAAACAATTTTTCATTCTATAGTTTTGGTTGAGCGATTATTAAAAATGCTCATATGTTAACCAATGTATCTCTGTTCACAGGGGTTTGCAGATATAGCGGTAAATGGCATGTGAATGGCCAGCCCTTTGAGAAAAAACACCCGTAGTGGCATTACCATACGATGAGGATAAGGGTTTTATTATTATTTTTTGAATTTATTTATCATCCCGAAATTGTTTCAACTGGAGTGGCTCGGACCTTGTTTTCCTTAACACGTTATGCGATTTTGAATTTTGTATGGTCTTCTTTTTCCGAACAAAGTCTGTATCTTCGTCAAGTATTAACCTTTCAGAAACATTTTCCACAGACTCTTTTAATAATTTTTTTTTTTAGAAAATCCCGATCGTAACCTGACGTAAAACTAAATAGTTTGGTGGAATGTGCGATAGGATCATTTGAAGAATAAACTTCGAATATGCCATGGGTTAAATTCTTATTGATCAGCTTATACTTTCGACAAATCTGATTCACATTTTTATGGCCACAATAAGTTCTTATTGTCAGACGAGTCTTTAAAAATATCATATCCCTTTATTTTAATCAGACATCCTGTTTCTTTAGTTAATTGCTTGCATATTACAGATTTATACAAATAAGAATCTAAAGTCCGCTCTTCGTTAAAAAAAAATTGTTTCCAGATATTATCAGAAATATTTAAGGTATAATTGCATAGGTTATAAACCAATCTTCTTTCATTATATTCAGTTTGCTTAGAATCTTTAAAACGATCACAAATATTGGTTGTTAGTTTACCATTTGTGTTCAAATTCGAGGAGTGCTGAATAACTGCTAAATTATTAGTTTCAACGGACAAAATTTATATTCTATCCTCAGTCAAATTTTCTACTAATACTAATGGATTCGATTCAAATTCATCTAGTATATTTTGATTAGTTAATGGCGAAAGATCGGAAAAATTATTGTCCACAAGATTTACATGATTGTCTTGGATTTCTGTATTAAGTGTTGTGAACATTACATTACAATTAAATTCTATCATGGGGGATAGATCTTCATTTTGGTTGCAAGTCGTATCGCTTCTTAAATAATTGCGCCATATTTTATATAAACGAGTACGATTCAAATAACTATTATTTATACAAAGGTTTTGGCATATTTGAGTCATATCATGACAGTTCGAAGTATGTAGTGAACTTAACACTTGCAAACGACAACTTTTCAATGGCATATTTCACTGCGTCTACGGTAATTGCGCTACTTTTCTTTTTATAATTAGATCTGATTTTTTTTAATTCATTTTTTCCATTTTAAAGTAGAATTATCTTTAAGAAAGCCGAGGTCAAATATTTTTCAATGTTTCAAACAATATCAAAATGATACCGTTAATTAGAATATCCTAAAAGAAAGCCGAGGTCAAAAATACAATATTCAACAGTAAAAATTAAAATCAGGTCACAAAAATAGAATGTCCGGGAGAAAGGTAAGGTCGATTTAGTTTTTAAAAAAACTTTTTAAAATGAAATAACCAAAAAACACGAGGAAATCACAAAAACAAAACGAAATACGCACACGGCAAAATCTGAATTGGTATTAAAATAGAAATGAGAAAAAAATTCCTTTTATACTCGTGCCGGAAATTTTTATTTTCAGGTGTATCAAATCGTTTTTTGTCGGTTTTATCGGTCATATGAGCAATTTTAATAATCGCTCAACCAAACCAATAGAATGAAAAATTGTTTCGGAAAAACCCTTATCCTGATCTTATGGTAATGCCACTACGGGTGTTTTTTCTCAAACGGCTGGTCATTCACTAGCCATTTACCGCTATATCTGCAAACCTCTGTGAACAGAGATACATTAGTTAACATATGAGCATTTTTAATAATCGTTTTTTATTATTTTCGTGCTGAAATTTTTTTATTTGTATCAGTTTTAAAAATATGAACGCCTGAAAAAATAATGACTAAAAATGTGGTTTTAGGTAAATATTTTTTTTCGGGATGGAGTGTGATTTTCTTTTATTTCTATAATTTTTCGTGCTGAATCGCTTTTTATATTGAATTTAGCCAAGACACATCAAATTTTTTTTCGGGATGAAAAAGCCTTTTTCGGGCTAACTTCACATACGTTAGGTTATCTTTTCAAAATGAAAAGATCACCAGTGTCACCACCACACTTTTTCGGTAAAGGCGAAATTTTGTCAATTCTGTTTTAACTAAGAACATGATAAAAATGTTCAAGTCGTAAATTTGAACCAGGGATGGATTTATATAATAGGCTAACTACTAGATTAATTCTGGTGAGGTCTACCTAGTAAAAGTTAGAATGATAATCATTATTGTTTTATAACTAGTCATAGCTACTCTTGTTATAGGTAAAATTATTTTGGTTGGTGTTTAGTTTTAATCTGATTTTATCAATCGAAATTTACTGCATATATTCTATAAAAATTGAACACTTTAAGTCAACATACTTTAAATGCAAGAGAAATAATTTGTGATAGGTATGAACTATTTTTAGGTAAATTAGTTTTAGTTAAATTGTTTTAGGTAAACTGTTTTAGACAAATTGGTTTAGATAAATTGTTATAGACTCAAAGTCCGCGTCATTTATTATTTTTAGAAGGTTTAACTGACTCGAAAGTCAAAGTCATAAACCGTTTTTAAATAAAACAGGAAAATTTGTAGATAAATATAGTGTTTGGCATATCGATATTAAATGTTAATAAAGATAGTTGATAGATAACACAGAACCACAAAAAAAAATTAGTGAAAGGTTCCTTAAATCAGACGAAGTGGATTATATGTTTTTTGGGTCGATGAAACCGAATCCGAAACCTGCTGAAGCTTGAAACTGTAAAACCCAACAATATCAACTCTTAAACCTTAAACCTTACAACCCTAACCTATAACCCTACAACCCATAACCTCAAAATCTATAACCTCAAAACTCATAAATCTCAAATCTCAATAAACTACAAACCAAAAATGCAGCAAAAAAGCAAAAAAAACGTAAACGCAAAACTCAAACCTCAATCTCGGAGAGTTTTACCTTTATAATTCCGTACGGCCATCACTTCGTAACCTCAAAACCCATAAACCTCACAATCCTGAAGTATAACATAGGAAAATTGCATGTCACAATAATAACTCCGAATCATATAGAATTAAATTTCATAACTCCATATCCCCATAACTCCATACAACCTAATACCTCAAAACGCCAAAACCCCACAAGTCCATAATCCTATAACACCATAACAACATAGCACTATAACCCAGAAATTCTATAAGAATATAGCCCCATAACCGTAACAACAAAAAGACTTACAAGTGAGCCTTCAAGAGCGTGTAATCTCAGAAAGCTTCAGTCAAAATTTATGCTCGAGACTTAATTCCTGTTTTGCAGAAAGTTTGAACCAAATATTTAATCTTATTTCTCATAAATGTTGAGTCTCCAAAACTATAATTCGAATACGATGAAGAGCGACGTGAACGTAGCAGGCTTCTGTTCTCTTTGGGGTGCTTGATTTACTTGAGTCCCCTCGCCTCTTACAATCCCCAAAGAGCTTTACGATTTTGTAAGTAGCCATTTCATGTGTTTTCAGTTTCAGACCTATAACGCGTTCGTTTTTTTTGTAAATTACAGTCGTAGTGCTTTTCTTTTGTGTTGGTTTGACGTCTCTTTAAAGACCAACAGTAGTCTACAAACATATGGCTATCCCAAACAGTCTAATATCTCTTTTCAATATCTTATAAATCCTGGTGGAATTTTTCACCCTGTTTTTCACTTAAATCGCCGTAATTTTCAGGATTCTCAATATGAGAGTGAAGAAAGTGCAGCTTTAGATTCATTAGGCATCCCATATTTTTTAAATTGTTTACCATATTTTCAACTATAGTCACGTAATTCATTGTTTTTCAAAAGTTCTCCAATTTGTGGTCCAAAAACACCATCTCTTATTTTCGTATCATACAGTTTATAAAACTTTTCAAATATGTACATAAAAGCTTTCCATAGTTATCATTGCTTTGGCGAATTGTTTTACAAGCCCCAGCTTTATGTGTAATGGTGGACGGATTACTTTATCTGTTGGTATTAGACTCTATTTTATAATATTTTTTAGATCCTAGAGTTAAATTATTTCTAGTTGGCCAATCCATTTTGTTGACCTAATAAAATTGGGCCTATTTTTAAATCTCCACATATTTTCCACTTGTGTTTAGCGTAATCTAATTTTTCGAGTAGGAAGTAAAGGTTGTGGTACTCCTCATTTAACACAATCGAATGACAAGCAGGTAGCGGAGCAAGATGATTGCAATTATGAAGCAAGAGTGCTTTTATACTAAGTGTTGAAGAATCTATGAATAAACGCCAGCCATTAGCTTCATAAGAAACATTATACTCATTTATTAGTCCTTCAATATTGTTACAGTAAATTAAATTTTTTACGTGTGTAAAATATTTTCTAAATTGGACATTTCTTTTGCGATAAAAAGTTATTGGAGTTCCTGGAGCTAGGCAATTTTTTTCTTTTAATCTTGACGCCATTAGTTCAGCAATTTCTGTTGAAAGTTCAGCATCTCGAAACAAATCATTAAGCTCTTCTTGAGATGACCCTTTTTTATATTCGTCGCTAGTATTATTACTTTTGAGAGAGGAGCTTCAGCTTCAAGAATGGTAGGACAAGTTACAGATTCAACAGTTGCTGCAAGATTTTGTTTTTCGGTTGTGCCCAAAAATTTTCGTTAAACAAAAATAGTAATAATTCTCATGATTTTTTGGTTCCCTCAGATCAATGGAGAAGCAACTGTCCGTGTCTTTTGTTTATTATGTTGCATCTTAACTTGTTTCTATACCAAAAAAGTTCTGGTATCTACTTTAAGTACATCTGTGAACAATTTTTTAAGTTTACTCACAACATATTATCCACAAACAACACAGAAAGAGTCTACACAATTATTACATGATGTCTTTGTTGTAACATTATACTCTTCAAAGGCCAAGTTATCCATCGATGTAGAGCTGCGGTTCGAAAGAACCGAAGAAGGAGTCAATCCGAAATCGATCTTCTAAAAAAAAATTTTTTAAAATATTGTTACTATAAGGGAAAAAATTTTTTCAATTAAAATTATTTAAAAATAACGTAAGTTGTTTTATTATACAAAAACAAAAAAAAAAAAAAAAAAAAATACTAATATGGTTTATTTACGTGTACGTAAAGTAAGAATTTACAATACATCAATACCATTTGAAATTGGTCTTAGTTTTAGATTCAGAAAACTAATGTCAATAATAAAGTCGATCATTTAAATAGAGTGTTTCGTACTTCAGTTTTCTTTATAAAAAAAATTTGAAATTCAACATTTTTTTTTTGAAAAAATGTTGACTTCAATTTTTCGAAAATATTTTCATTTAGTTCGAATAAGTTTAGTTCGTTATTTTTTTATCAATAAATTTAAAATGCAATATTGCAAGATATGAAAAGAATAAGTTCGCCATAAACCCAATGAACAAAGCAAAGTGGTTCCGCTTCTTCACCATTTAATTACACAATCTTGATTAAAATTAGAACATTAAATAATTTCATATGACGAACAATAGAATTAAATAAAATTTCAAAAACGGAAACCAAATACAACATTTGCTGTCTAAAAAACTTATGTTAAAGTACTAAATAAATATATAAATTTACAAACCAAATTTACAAAATTTATAAATCATAAATCATAAACAATATGAATCAGTATTCCAAAATGAAACAAGTATCAACTTAGAGATGAGAAATATGTGAAGCAATCGTTTTTAAAATTACTTAGACTTTTCTTAGATTGTAAATTAGGATTTAATGAGTTCCAAAGTTTAATACCCCGCACAAAAAAAGATGACTCACTGCTTTAGTTTTGCAATTTGTAGGAAGACTGATACTAGATGTACGAGTCGATCTAAAAAATTTAATCAAATTCAAGAGATACATGGGAGGGATTTCTATAATAAATTATTTTATAAAGGAAAATAATTGTTATGAACTCTAAATAATGATATAAATCACACCCCAATATTAAACGAGTATAACTTGAAATTGAATCAGCTCTATTTTTGTTGTATATATACCGAGCACAAGAATTAAAAGCGATATTTAATTTTCTGAACGAGGACTTAGAGCAACCAGAATAAATAGGGACACAGTAGGTTAAATGCGGAATAATTAATGATCGTATTAATTTCAGCTTAGCGTTCCGCGGCGTATAGCTTTCAAGGGGCCATAGCGTCCTTAACGTAGCATATATTCTACCACATAATTGGGTTACATGATAATCCCAACTAAGTTTGCTATTCATCAATAACCCCAAATTCCTAACCGTATCCACAATCTCAATATTCGCATTGCCAATTTTGATATTATAATACCGAAGGTTGGATACCATTACTTTATTACTAGTTAGGAACATGGCTTTGGATTTTAAGAGGTTGATTTTAATATGATTGTTATTGTTCCAAATTAAAATTCTTTCAATTGTATCGTTTATTCTCAGCACGCAAGCATCCATATCGCTTGCTATTGTCGAGTCATAGATTTGCACATCATCTGCAAAAATATGAAACTTTACCGGAGCTACACTGTTTCTGATATCAATTATAAACATCATAAATAACAAAGGGCCCAAGATTGAACCCTGAGGAACACCAAAAGTCAATAAACTCTCGTTGGAAAATTTTTCATTCAATTTGACAATTTGATACCTTTCCGATAGGTATGAAGCCAAAAGCTTAACCGCAGAATGGAAAAAAATTAAAGTTTGAGTGCAACTTATAGAGCAGAACTTTATGGTTAACACTGTCAAAAGCTTTAGAAAAATCTAGAAGCCCAAGCAAAGGCACTTTATGTTCTGCAACAGATGAACTCAAATCATCTATAATTTTGATTAATGCAGAAGTTGTACTATGTCTTTCTCGAAACCCGGACTGTAGATCATCAATTAAGCCAAAACTAAAAATATGATTCATCATCTGAAACTTCATCATTCTTTCAATTACCTTAGACAAGCAAGGAAGTATACTGATTGGTCGAAAGTCTTGTATAGTTTCAGGCTTAGGTACCTTCCCAACAGGGGTTATATGTGCAATCTTACACCCCGTCGGAAAAACATATATAGTCAATGCAGTGTTAATTATGTTTGTTAAAACAGTGCTTACCATCAGAACATTGTGCTTCAGATTGAATATCATCAATTGCATTGCATACTTCCATAATGGAACCATTCCTAAAATAAAAACATTGATTATCAGTTGACGAAATAGCAGAATTCAAAAGAAATTGATTTTGCACAGCTACCTGGGAGCATTTTGCAAAATGATTTGAGAACTCAGTAACTGAAAAATCCGACACGGCAGTTCGTTTGGTTTTTGAAAGACCATATTTTTGGAAATTCCGCCATAAAATCCTATTGGGTAGGTCCAAATTAAAAATTTTACTTTTAAAATACTGGAGCTTCGCTGCTTTAATCATCCCATTCACCTTATTCCTGTACTTCTTCTAGTGACTAAATGAAGTCGGATTTTTATTTGCTCTCCAAGTTGCATGAAGAAAATCCCTAATATTCCGATGGTACAGTATAGAGTAATTTAATGAGACAGACTTGCACGGTGGGTCCAAACAAATTTGTATTATGGGTGCAAACTCATCGAGAAGTTGAGACACAAGTGCATTGAAATGCTCCAGTTGATTATTAACATCCGGGACGAGGGAAATTACTCCCCAATCAAGCAAATTTGCTGCAATAAGCAAAGCATTTTGATCTACATTATATGCAATGATCGGCAATATCTAAAGTCGTCCTAATCATAAATATTAATCTCAAAATTATACGAGCCAAAAATCATATCATGGGTTGTAAATAGTGAAGGAACTGAAATTTGAGAAAAAAAATTCAATTTAGGTCGATTATTCAATAGCAACAGATCAAGACAAGTCATACTTTTATCCACAAAGTTAGTAGGGCAATATGATGCAATTTCTAGGTCCAGTGAAAAAATTAAATCCCTGAATGTCTGAACATACTTTTTATTCGAATTGACATCCAGTTTGAAATCACCTAGAATAAGAATATCGCTATATTTGCCGGCTGAGCCTGTCAAAAACTTTCCTCAGTCTATTTACAAATTTAATACACGGAGGACGATAAACAACACCAACTAAAGCTTTCTCATTTATGGTATATTACACATTTCAATGAAGATGAGTGGTCTTCCTTTTTAGTGGGCACTTTGCTTTGTATTTTTTGAGGATTTTTATTTTTGCCATATGCCATATGTTCCCAGCTGCACTATTACTCATCACTAAATTTGAATTTGTACCGAACTTTAATATTATTTTAAAATTTTAAATGTAAAATATGAAAACTGATTAAAAATAAATTAGTCCTCTTGGGGATTCAGTTTTTATGCTGAGCTGGGGATTTATTTCATTATGAACCTAGCGTAACGTATACAATTATTGACACCCTTAAGGAATAAATCTACTTAAACAGCTGTTGGTGATTCAGTTAAAAAAAAAAAAATCCAATATTGGATTAAATTATTAAATTTCACACATTTTTGTCTGATATTTAGAGAAAATACTCATTGTAAGTATTGCCTATTTAATTATATATCCAATTTTGTGAAACCTGCTAGAAAAGTACAATTATTGATACCTTCATCTGTATGAATTGGTTTAACTAAATACCTAGCTAGTTATATAGGTGTAGCTAGCTACATAGCTACTTCGTAATAGAAATGTACCTGTATCAACAAAAAAAATTAATTAAATTATTGTCAGTTGTTTAACAAGGAACTATGTACATTTTCAAGACAGTATTTTTCATTATCACAGGATTAAAAAAAATATCGTACATTCGTTTACGAAATAACAATTACAAATAATATAAAACATAAAATATCGCACATTTAGGCAAATGACAAAGAACAATCATTTCATTGCCGCATAGTCTTTATACGGCATTACTTTTGCAATTGCTGCATATAAATTTTGGGATGTGGCACAGTTGCAAGGGAAAAAGTGCATTTGTAGCACATAGACCCAACTGCAATTCGATTTTCCCCAATATCGTCGTTACTTTCATATTCTTTAAAAAGACCTATGATATGGCTCGGGTTAGGTGCCAAATTTTCTGCATCGCCTAGTGAATATAGAAAAATTACATTAAATAAGGTACAGTTATAAAATATTAAATAGCTAGCTATTTGACTCAATTACCATTAGTAAGTTCAGACAAGTGAACCATATTTGGATTTATTGTAGTATCGGCAAGTAGGTCGGTCGATTTTAAGTTATATTGTTTGAGTTGTATTGGCACCTTCGTTTTGTAAAAAATCTAAAAATTAAAACTCTATAGAGAATGAAGCTAGCTATAACTAAACTAACTAGCATGCGACTTTCAGTGCTATTGTAAAAATTACCCAAAGGAGTCGAGTAAAGGGCTAACCAGCGAATTAGTAAGAATCCTTAAAGAATATGACGAAATTATTTCCTTAGGTACATAATATTTGATAGATCGACCACCGAATCCGTAACAACTGACAAATACAGTATTAAAATTGTAATGTGAATAGCAAAATTTATTATTGTTAAGAAAAGTGTGCTGTAAAATGTTCATGTATTCTGACATATCCTTCAGTTTGCGCGTTAATTTTCGCTCTGTTAAGTGACGGCTGAACTGAACGAAAATTTCTTAAAGAGTCGCCGGTCAGTAACATGCAATTTCTGTATATCGCGCTCTTACTTAAAGTTGTTACTGACTCGCTGGTTCCCCCATAAGGCAAAGTGTTTTGCAAATTTTTAAAATGTTGATCCGATTCTAATACACCAACAGATTCATCGATTCCCATTAGATCTAAAAATTAAATAACGAATTAAAGCATAAACTAATAATAATTCTATTGCTACTCTAATTGTTACCTGAAACCTTTGGGTCGGCTATCGTTGCTGAAATTCTAGGAGCAGAATTTGGTCGAAGTGCTTTTATGGTTGGCTTTTTCTTATTAATTTTTCTCATCTTCAAAACTTCACTTTTATCCTTCACCTTTTTAATTAGTTTTTCAAGTCGTTTCGTTTTCTTTTCTTGTTTAAGTTTTATTTCCATTTATTTTGTTTCTTTTTTAATTTGTTCCGCACTGACCATAATTGGTCGGTTATTAACGAATGTTTTTTTTTTGTTTTATTGGTTTGATGCCTTGCCTCTCTGGTGTTATAGGCCAATCCAGAAACTGATTTATCGCAGGAACTACTTTAAGTGGAGTTATTTGTGGAATTAATGAATCGTTTACGAAAGGTCATTTAAAATATCAAAAAATGGATTTTCTTTTAAATAACATTCAATGGAGGAAAACCAACCCTGAGTATAATTTGCTGCCACAGTGGTACTAGCTGCCGTTACAGGAGCTGGCGTTCTTAGAAATATCGATGGGTGCCTCTGTAAAAATGCTCGGAACCATTTATTTCCAGGCATATTATTTGGGCCAATTGGATGCACCCATTTATTACGATCTAGGAATTTCTTTACTGCACTCATTAAGTCCTCTTTCCTTTTAGGAAATCCTTTTTTCTGAGAAGTAGTTATCCACTACTCTAAAATGTCTTCCTCTTCGTTGGTTAAAATTGTTTTAGGTCCGGGCCTGACTTTCCTGAATTTATCCATCAATCGAAAAATTAGAGTTGTTCGAGGAATGCCAAAATATTTCGCTGCCGCTCTTTTGGACATTTGCCTATTTGTAATGTCTTCAAGAGCTTTCTGGACACATTTTAGAACTAAAAATTTCTTAAAAATAAAAATTAATTATTGACACCCCTTAAAACTCCAATAATTGACACTGTGTCAATTATTATACTCCAATATATCACAGCTATTGACATATTGTGTCAATAATTGAATATAACCCATAATTTAGTCATATTATTGACACCAACTGTAGTAAAAACCTTAAGAATTGAAGTGGTGTCAATAATTGTATAGGAATTCTTGACTGTCAATAATCGTGTACGTTACGCTATTCAATTTACTGGAAAAAGAAGATTTAATTTTAGGAAAATTCTGGAAAATGGGGATTTAATTTTAAACTTACAATTTTGGAAAATAAAGGTTTCGCTTCGCGCCTTGGATTTAATAAAAATATGTTTGCTGGAGACGGAAAATTTAATTTTGAAATATTCTGTAAAATTAATTTTAATTTTTTAGAATTAGAATGGAAACCTCCCTTTTCCCCTTTTCGGGTTTATTTCACTTTTACTTTGGAGATTTATTCCATTTTTTGGGGATTATTTGCATTTCTTAATCTGAGAATTTTTATCAACAATATTGGGACCTATGTTATTTATGGTTTGAGGGAGTTATTTCCGGCAGTCACAAATAAATATTTTGAAAAACTGTGCAAAATGTACTGTATCATTTTCATTATTACCCAGTTTCGTGTAATCAAGTTGACACTTTAGTCCTGTGACAAAACTTTTAGAAATATCTTGTGTACACTTTTTTCGATCGTACGTTAAACTCAATCATTGAGGAAACAAGCAAACCAACAATTTTCTTATCAACAACAACAACAAAATAATATAAATTCAAGAATTTCTATTTTCAATGTTTTTCTGTATATTTTTCGGTTTTTGTTTTACAAAATGAAAAATGATTACATTTTGTGCGTGGTCTTTTTCATTTTTTGTTGTTTGTGTATATTGCCATCGTGCTGTTTTGTTTGAGTATGCAAGGCAAAAAAAAAAAAATTCTGTTGCTTTTTTTTTCAAATAATAAATAGAAGTTATATTGTTAGCCTAAATCACGCAAAATAAATTTAGAATATATATAATATGTATGTTTGTACAAGGGATATATTTAGTTAATGTTTATTTTGTGTCATGATTTCTTAAAGTGTGTCACATGATGATCATGATAAAATTACTCAAAAAGCTTACTGTGCCTTAAAAAAATATACATACATACGAATATAAACGGCCCCTAAAAAGAAAATTTGAAAACTCACGATTATTTTGTTGATGTTAATTTATTGTATTTTATCATTTATATAACACATATATTTATGTATAAATTTGTATTCCTTAATTGGGTGGGAAGTGCTTACAATACAATACAATAAAAAAAATAAAAAATGTTCTAGTTATGATTTAAAAACGAAATTAAATTCATTAGACCAAATCATGAACTCATTAATCTCATATTTATGCTAAAATACTAATTGTACATTTTTTGTTTGTTTTATTACAGATAGAAGACGCCATGTTAATGTTTGACAAACAAACTAATCGACATAGAGGTAAGTCTATAGATTATTATACAAACGAATGGCATTTAAAATTTAAGTAATCCATGCTCAAGTATGTAGGATAAGAAAAATCGTTTACGGCAAAAAATAAATTCACTTGGCATGAAAATGTTTTGTGTTTCGTGATATTCAGTTGAAATGTGTTCTTTATTTTTATATTTAGGTTCGGTATATGTGACAAAAATATTTTTATTATTTTCGGAAGCAGGTGAATGGTATTTTTCTTTATTTTTTTCAATAATAGAAATATTATTTTTTATATAAATGTCATATTATGTGAATGATCTTTTTATTAAATTCTACGAGTGTATATGAAGATAAATTACTATAATCTTTTATGATCTGTGATTTATTTTTACAAGTTTGGTTGATTTGACATAATATATGAATGATTTTCGGAGGCTTAGGGAGTATTATGTATTTTATAGCTCCGTGTTCCTCGACAATAACGATTATATTTCTAAAAATATATCTTATTTTAAATTACCTCATAAATTTCGTATTTGTTGATTGTCCGTAGCTGCGTTTTTTTATTCGCTCCGGATAGCTGCTAGCGAGAGCCGTCATATAAAAATTGGCTCCCGATAGGAGTGTGAACGAAATAAAAAACTATTAGTTTTTTTATTGTAGTACGAATTGGGTAGGTAACAAAAAAAACATAGCCGCTTAAAGTCGACTTTACCGTAGTAATTGATTTACCCGAGAATTAAATATGAATCTAACTAACTAGACTAAAACTAGACTATGTAATTTTTACTTTATTAATTTTTTGTTGAATGTTAATTAATTCATGTAATTTCTAATATGCTACCGGTGATCAGACCTTTTTCTTAAATGTGTTTTTATTAACACTAAAAGTATATTAGTATTTACGAACAGTAATTCAACGAAACCGACTAATAGACAGAATTCTATTTATTTAATTATATGATTTTAATATGTTCCGAAGATTGTAAGAGAATTCAATCCAGTTTCGAACTGATGAGCTTATGATTATGAAAAATCAATCTTCTCATCAGGCCGCGGCGACTGGACTGATTATACCACAATTATCAAAAGGGCCCAAGCGACAAAACGTAAATTATGTAGCAGAGGCGAAATACTGTGTATAACAAATTTATCTGTAAACTGGAGCAGAAAATATGTTTTATCTTATCTTAAATCCAATTCAAGCCATTGTGTGAACCTCTCTTCACCTAACTTTACCTCATTTACGAATTATAAAGAAAAAAAATATTTCTAGGCTTTTTGGAGAAACGTGGCTGTTGTGCCAATTGATTAAGCCCTTTGTACTTCTCGTCTTCTATGATTGTGTCGCTTGTTTCGCATTTATGCCATTTGTTTAATATGGATTTAAATATTCGTACACTTATGCCTTTAAGTGTATTTTGGAATATCTTAAATGAAAAATTAAAATAACGTTATTTTAACTTCAGTTTATTTATTTTAAAATATTCCACGAAAAAAAAATAAGTAACATAAATATAATAAATAAAATAACAAAAAATAAAAAATAAAAATAAAATAAAATAATTTAAAACAATAAAAATAATATAACCTAAATTGTTGTACATTTGTTGCATCTTTTAACAACATTCCAAATTGTTAATGTTCTTCTTTTTAAGTTTAAGTAATCCATAGTATATTCATTTGGAATGATTTTTTTATCGCATATCTGCTTTAAGTCTTTAAATTTTTTTTCCTTGATTGGTAATTCTCCATTATAAACAATCTTAGGTTCACAAATAGTCGTTTTGGAAAGTCATTTCATATTTTATTTACATTAATCGAAGTTTTTAAAAAATATTTCAAAAATCCAATCATCTGGCTATTCTTATTTTGACCCGGGCAATTATCTCAGAAAAATTGCAAATTTCATTTGCACTCCGTTTGTCATTATTTTCACTCCATAAATATCACGTTCTAGTTTTGGTATATGTTTCGTAAATTGTGAAGTTGTATGTAGCACATTTTCTATAATAGCCCATTAGCATATTGTCGCCCATTGGAGTATTCAAAACCTTCTGCAAACCAAAACTGGCAACAAGTAATGATGAATCGTTCTACGCATTTTTTTGATCTTGAAGAATTTTTTTCTTTACGTTTTCTTTATGTTTCAAATGAAGGTCATATTCGTGTTGTATTTTTTCATCCTTCTCGTCTTGTACGGTATATTTCCATCTCCCGCATTTTTCACATTTATATTTCACGAAATATTTTAATAAATTCGTCATATTCGATATAATTATTGCCATGTTCTATTTGCATAGTTTTGTACATTGTGTAAATGTTTACCAGAGACTTCAGATCAGATGGCAAGTAATTATGAGTACTCGAACCGCGGAAATAATTCGATGGTACCGCTAATAATTTCCGGTAAGATCTTTTCTCGACAGGACGTAGATTCAATTTACTAATATCTCTATATTTCGCTATGACTGTTTTTATAAATTGAATTGTAATTGATAGAGTGCTCATCTGGCAAAAAAATCTTGTAGGTATTTGTCATCTTCCTTAAATTTAATGTCTTGCTTCGTTTTCTTTGGACAGGCCCCACGCTAATACAATTATTATTATATTTATGTTTTCCTTCCAACCCAGGAATGCTCCAAAACTGTTTAAATAAGTAAGCCCGAACGTCCTCAGTAATGGAATTACATTCATTAGGGTAATGCTTTCGTTTTAAACATGGATTAGGTTTCATTGTTTTTTTTTGCAACAGATTTCCCATTTTTTGTTTCATATTCCAAACCGTGAATTCTTTTGAAGGTGTTGGAAAAATTGTTGGAATTTTCGGATTCATTTATCAAAGGGCACGCTTCGTTTAAGCTTAATGGACACAAATCACTAAGAATTTTCTCATCTATAGGAGTTTTTGATCCATGATGTTCATTATCATCTATGTTGCGGTCTGATATTTCTTTAGTCACTAATACAGTATTTGCAAATACCAAATCGGTTTCACTTATTTCAAATTCTTCTGGATCGCCAGAACTCTGAAAGCGGAAAAAATTGTTCAATGAAAAATGTAATTTACAACCAGCGGCTTTTGAAAAGCAAATTTACATATTGCCTGGAGAATTTCCGCTAGGTATACATATAAGTTAAAACAAATGAAAATATTATAACTAAATTATTTCGATGAATAAGAATTAAATTCACTTGTACATGAAGAACTTCTTGTTCTTGTGTGCCATCACTATTTATGGTCAAAAGTAATATTTCTGTTCCGTTTTCAAGATTACCGTACCGGTTCTATTTTCTCGTCCGCTAGGTGTCTGAAAGTGGAGGAAACGTATTATGTAAATTTTTTTAAAAAAAATTTGTAGTTAGCTAGACATGAATAAAAATTACCTGCGAATTACTGAAATAATATTTATTCAAAAATCAAAGGGACATCGCCGTGGGAACTTTGTGGAAATAAATAACCGGTATTCCCCTCATCCACATCCATAGGCATTATTGCACCTTGGTCCACATTATGATTAACACTGGAATTCGACGCTTCTTGCGTAGCTAATACCAATTTAGTTCCACAAAATTCTGTTGGACTTGGATCTGTCGAAATCTGCAAGCAAATAATAATTTAGTATGGCTTTTGTACAAGTGAAATATCTATATAAGAGATAAATTACCTGTGCGTTTAGAACTTGTTGTTTATGTGAGTCATCGTATATGGTATAAATAATTCAGCGGAAGTAGATTCAATTTTATTTTCTATTTTATCCGTATTATTTTGTTGCGCTTTTCGCACCAAATCTATGATTCTTTTGCCGCGAGGTTCCATTTTCGAAAATAAACCCAAATGGCACCATGGCGTTATGCCGGTTGCACAGATGAAAATTGACGAAAGAGCAAACTTGTGCCATTTATCGTACAGAAAAACGGTAAAAAACGACGATTTTTATGTTTATAATTTTATTTTGACTACAGCTATCGGAAGGACAGAGAAAGGAGAACAATTAACAAACAAAATCCGGATTTTGAAATTTGGTCGCTTGTGCCATTTGATTAAATTAGAGTCGATATAAAGAATGTGTTGTACGTTAAGTACTAGCGAATCATACTAATACAGATGAACTCTCTTTAAATTGTTCTTCTTCACAATATTCACACAGCTCTATTTCTGTGTATTTCTGAATTCATGTAATTTCTAATACGCTACCGGTGATTAGACCTTTTTTTTAAACGTGTTTTTATTAACACTAGAAGTATATTAGTATTTACGAACAGTAATTCAACGAAACCGGCTAATAGATGGAATTCTATTTATTTAATTATACGATTTTAATATGTTCCGAAGATTGAACGAGAATTCAATCCAGTTTCGAACTGATGAGCTTATGATTATGAAAAATCAATCTTCTCATCAGGCCGCGGCGACTGGACTGATTATACCACAATTTACATTCTATATATACAGAATGGTAGCATATTAGATATTACATGAATTAATTAATATTCAACAGAAAATTAATAAAGTAAAAATTAGCGTACACAGAAATAGAGCTGTATGAATATTGTGATGAAGAAAAATTGTAAGAGAGGTCATCTGTATTAGTATGATTCGCTAGTACTTAACGCACAGCAGATCCTTTATATATAGAATGTAAATTGTGGTATAACCAGTCCACTCGCCGCGGCCTGATGAGAAGATTGATTTTTCATAATCATAAGCTCATCAGTTCGAAACTGGAACAGACATTCTTTAATATCGATCAGATATAGTTTCATAAATTTGCAAAGTAAAAATGTGTTAAAATATTGAACAAGATGTTTTTTTCGATTTTGAATTAATTAACATTATGCAGATAAAATTGTAAAAATAATTCACTACATTATAGCAAAGAAACCAGATGCCCTTTTTATCCTGAAACAATAAGTACTTATGGTTTAATTTTTTTTTTTATTTTTTATTTTTTGGAAATGATATTACCAACGTTGTATATCTGCAGAGAAATTTAACAGAATAAAAATCTTCTTGAAACCCCAAAAAATTATAATTTTACATTTTCACTTCGTATTTTATATATGTATGTATGTACTATAATACCAAAAATACAAAAATTAATTCCAACTCCGCAAACCCAAGCGAAAAACCCAGATTTTTTCAGAGCTACTGAAACCAATAAAAATTATATTTCATATAATTTCATTTTCGTCTGCATTAAAGTATATAAAACGATTCCGTCGCACAATGGGAAAAAGATGCAAGGGAGTAGCCCCCTCGAACAAAAAATAAAATAAAACAATTACAGATTATACCACCCACAATATTATTACTATTAATATTATTATCATATTTTCTTCATCATCCTTTACAGATAACATACAAAAAAAAAAAAAAAAACAAAAACGACGTCGAGAAAAATGAGATCTTCCCTTTTTTTTTTTAACTTTCTTATTATATTCCCATCATTTTGTTTTTGTTCGTTATTCAAGCAATGCGAGTACCAACAAAAAAAAAAAAAAAAAAAACTAAACTTCATCATTTTATTTCAATGTTAAGTTAACAAAAAAAAAAAAAAAATCCACGACAAAACTTTAAAGTTTAAAAAAAAATGAAATGAAAAACCGGAATCTTATATATTATGTAGCTTTATATAAAGATAAAACGCTTACAGATGGAATGAGATTCTTTGAGAGTTGTGTGCCCTGTGTGTTTTTTTTTTTTTTGCTTTCTTATGGTCGATTTATTATTAGATTTTTAACAGACGATTGAATAAAAATTGAAAAAGAAAATAACGAAAAGTTTTGTTTGAATTTTCATTTTGTGCTTTAAAGTTTCATATTATTGTAACAGAGATACACTATGTACGTCGTACACGAACGAACGAATATTCCATCGATGGAAAAATTTATATCAAACGTAAGTTTTTTTAGTTTTTTTTTGTTATTGTTGTACTCTCTTATCAGTGGAATTTTCATATTATACTTTATTTTGTATTCTCCTTAACGATGATTCTATTAAATTTTATTTTATGGATCAATAGGATTTTAATATAGGATATCATATATAAGAATGAACGATACACACACACAAAAAAATAGTAGGGACTCTCTAGTAGATATATGATATACGAGTAACTCTCTCTTGAATGGTTAAAATATGTGTGACAATGATTATTTTGTCACAAAAGTCTTTATTATAATTTATAGAGAGAAGTAAGTTTTTTTTTTCTTTTGGTGGGTTAGGAAGGAGAAGAAAATATAAAAAAGTTTGCAGATAGATAAAAGCAAGCATAAAACAAAAAAGATAAATTGAGTTGAAAAGTTTTTAATTTTCTTTTTGAAACATTAATAATTTAAAGTGTTTCGCATAATAAATCATGTATGGTATTTTTGTAGTACCAAAAATGTTTATTGGAATAAAGTTGATGTGAAGAGACAATTTTTTGTTTTGTGAATAAAAAGTTTTAAATCCTGAAATTTTATAAAAATGTCGAATACCATATAAAACTTCAGTTTTTTTTTTTTTTTTAATAATTCAGCGTTTTAGTTGTTTGTATAATCTCTAGTCTGAAGTGAGCCCAACAAATTATTTTGTCAAACTTCCGTTTAAAGCCTAAGTACGAATAGCATGATTTATTCGAAGAGCAGATCTCCCATTGAAAATATCATCAACAAAATAGAAATAGTGCGCGTTATCAAATGAGAAAAAGTATTCCTCTGCTGGAGGGGGTTCAGAATTTATTCGACTATTAGGTGTCCCTAAAAATTTTAATGATCTGCTTTTTTCAATATTTTTGCGAATCTAACCCGTTTCATACCGCCCATAAAATCCGTAGAGCAATTTATATGATTTTTAAAGCTCTAACGTATTTTGATTCACTAAACATAATTGCCAGATTTCATCCAAATCTGGCTGCTATTTTCGAAAATATGGAATGTTCCATAAATGGAACAACAGTAAAAACACTATTATTTTTTTTATTTTTTTATTAGTACACAGTATAGTAGTTAGTATACAGCTTATTATTTTTTGCTGTGAAACTGCGGTGAACATTTCAAATGCAGTGGAAAGTCAATACCATGGCTTGAGCATCGGGAATATTTAAACGTAGTATTCTTTTTGCAGACCCGGCAGCGCTTTTGCTTACTGTTCGCTATCTTTATTATGTCATGACGCTGATTCGATAGTCTAATAGTTGTATCTAATGACGTTCCCGTCATACGTCCAATTAAATCAGAATTATAGTTGATATCTGTTGAAGTTGATAGCAAGACCAAAGTTATCTCTCGGCGAAATGCCAATAGCGGCATAGGTTTTTCAGACACCAGCTTATGTAAGCACCAGGCATTGGAAACTGCAGCATCTAAACAATTCACAAATAAAGTCCACCACCATTTCATCTTTTTAATTTTGATACGATATTGGGAAATAAATCTGTCGAATAAATCGACTCCACCCATTCCTTTATTGTAAGCTTTAACAATTTCAGGGCTAGGTATTTGAATATAGCGTTTTTGTTTCTGCGAAAACCTTTTAGCATGCGCAACGGGTTCGATCGTATCGCAGTTTGAAAGAAATGTTACAACAGAATTATTGTTCCATCTTAGTCCATTACTTTGATTATAATCATCAAAAGCTCCTTGGTAAAATCCGCTCTCCTTTTTTTTGAATTCTTTCAAACCCAGCAATGGGCATTTTCCAGTTCGGTTATCGCGGACAGTGCCCGTGGCAAAATAGCCATCATTGTTCAAACTCGCCATCAGTTTATGCGAGCTGAAAAAATTGTCAAAATATACGCGATGGTTCTCCGGCTTTTCGACAATTTCCAAAAGATTACGTACTACATTTTCTCCTAGTCCTCTTTCTGGATTGAAAGTTTCGGATTCACCGCCATATAGAAAAAATTTATATAAAAATCCATTTGCAGAGGTCATGCACCAAATCTTGTAACCAAATCTAATGGGTTTAGCACAAATGAACATTTTACAGCTATGACGCCCGTGGTATGGCCACATTGATTCGTCAATCGATAAATTATGCACAAAAATTCCAAATTTTGAACAGTTACTGGATATCATGCTCATATATGTTCTCACTTTGTAAAATATATCTGAAGTATCAATTTTATTATCATCAGATACCGAGCAATACAGGTGGTCTTGAGGAACAGGATGATGTCCAGAAAATAATAGGATTCCCAAAAAGCGTTTTAAATATGGAAGAGTCAAGCTGAAGTTCCTAACATTCTTTTGGCTAGCATATACGAGTATGTTACTTTATTGTATTATCAAGTTGTATACGGATTCATCAAAAAACTCGTGAAATAATTCAATTGGCGATTTTTTAGCTAGCAGGTTTTTTAAATATTCTGTTCTCTCGAATTCAATATTTTTCGGTTTTTTCAAAAATTCGATTTTTTGGGATTGAGGCAAAGTTCACATACTATTGTATATGGGTACAGTTTTACGGGGTAATAGTTGGCTCAATGGGACTAAATCATCTTCGTCCCAAATAGCATCAGCATCTAAAACTATCTCATCCAAAATTAATTCCATCGTACCTGCAATATCATGCGGAAATTCTTCGTTTATATTATTCACGTCCAGGACATCCTCATCCAGAAACTCTACATCACTTATTCCTCCAAAATCAGCAGGAGGTAAAATAGCAGTAATCGGCAACTCGGGTTCGTCCTCATTTTCATCCTACCATTTCTCCATTTCAGCCACAGCTTCGGCCAACGTGTTCGGCCATCAATAAACCTCTTTTCCCACTTACTTTTAACTAAATCCTTTTCGAGTAGCTTTCAGGTTTCACTAATCCACAAATTTAATAAAATAATTATTTTATTTAATTGATTATATTATAATTTTTCGGAGCAATATAAAAACCACCATGCGGACTAAATTCCACTGACACTAAATTTCATAAAAGGGGAATCCCAAAAATATAAATCATGTGGTATATTCTTTTCAAATAGATATACTGTAATATAGATGTCATTCCTGTAAGATAGGGGATACACGATCGTTTGAAATTAGATCCAAAATTGGAACAGGCGTAAAAAATGGGTTAAGAACAACGATTTAAGAAAACCGTAAGTAGAGACGATAATAGTATTTCTAAAAAAATCTTATTTTGCCTTTAATTTACAGGCTAACAGCATATTAAAATTTTGCTTATACAAGTAGCTTCCAGTAGTTGATTCAAAATTGCGTTTTGACAAGTAAGTAAAAAATACAATAACGCTACAATTCCTCAATCTCAAAGAATTTCAAATCTCAAAATTTTGGTCGAAAACATTAGGAAAATGGTGAAACTCGTCGTCTTCGAATGAGTAAACGTCAATTTTTTGGGTTGGTTTTTAAAAACTGATTTTTAGTAGACGAAGCACTTTCCTTTGTTGCAATATTTCTTAAAAATAGTATTAACATATGTATAAGCTATCTCTTAGCCTGCACAATTTTTGTTATTTTTGATAATAACAGTTTAGTTTCTACGGCTGAAGAAACAATTGTTGGTAGTTTAATTTTACTAACATGATTTATTTAAATTTGGTGAATAATTAAAATATTAATCAACACAATATTTTGGTGAAGGTCCTTTCAGCAAAGTTAAAAAATGCAGAAAAGTTTTAGGATATGACGAGAGTCTATATTTAAGCGATACTAAAATCTGTACCTTAATTCACTATCTTATTATTACAAGGGTGAATTGGAGTTAAATTATTGTTTGTGTTACCTCAAGTTGTATTTTGGCCTTAACTCGAATTCAAAATTCGAACCTTTCAAGGAAATTATATTTTTCCATAAAAAGTTATGTGGTTTGTCTTTTTTTTTTTTTTAACTTTTATTTATTTGGCATAATTTAATACAAAGGGTAATTTTACACTTAATTAGTAACTAAAATTTTGAGCTTAACCTCCTTGGCTTTACTTCAAATCGGATTTTATTTTTTTCTTTAAGTTATAAAATATGTGGGGGACATCGTAATACAATTTAAATAGAATATTTCATCTAGTGGTTTGCCATCTTATTCTACCTTAACCTAAATACTTAAACTAATCAAAAGTTAAACATTAAATTTTAATTTAAGTTATTATTAATTCGTTATTTTATGTCAGATGGCAATAATACTTTTGTCTAGCTTCAGAACATCGTTTCACGATGATACTCTTACCGTTCTATATCGAATAAGAACTTTTAGGATCAATTTCAGAAATTTGTTTTAAAGAATCTGAATTTTATTTCTATTTATGTTTTTTGCGTTGGATCACATGGGTAAACCATATAGAATTACGCTCAAAACCATTACTTTATATAGTAGTATTTTATTTCTGAAGCTAAGTTCACTATTCTTATTTAGAAGTGGATATAGGACCTTTAACGTTCCCAAAGGTCAACTTTGGATCAAGAATTAGGCCTAGATAGCGTACTTCCGATTTTTCCAAGGGAGCTGCGGAATTTTTTCTGGTGCACGACATATTGTAAAGTAAATGCATTTACTAGTATTTATCTTTAGTTTCCAATTTGTGAAATAAGAGTTAAGTGCATTTAGATAGCCGTTAAGTTTGGATATTATGTTATTGGCGAGAACATTGGAGTAGTATATCGCAGTATCATCAGCAAATAAAGCTAATTGGCAGCCTTCAAATTTAGGAATATCATTAATAAATATGTTAAATAACAAAGGAGCTAATACGGAACCTTGCGGGAGACCAGCAGGAATATTCATTAGACTGGATTTTTCATTATATATTTGTACATAAAACTTCCTGTTCTTTAAGTAGAAATCTATAACTTTAATTAGGTATTTCGGAAAATTGCACGTTGTCATTTTGTGGATAAGACCGTTGATCCATACTGTATCAAAAGCTCGATAGAGGTCTAACAATGCCAGCCCTGTGGATTTTTTATTGATATACGATTTTTCCTTACGTATTATACTATTCTGTGCACTTGGTGTACCGCAGAATGCCCAGATCTGAAACCAAATTGTTGATTTATAAGAAATTCGTTATCTTCCGTGAATGATTGTAATCGAATTTTGATAAGTTTCTCAAAAACCTCGCTTATAGAGCTTAGAAGGCTTAAAGGCCTATAATGTTCAGGATTATTGAATTCCCTATTGGGTTTGAGAATTGAAGTAACTTGTGCTATTTTCCAGGAATTTGGGAAATAACACAATTTTAAACAACTATTAAAAATTAGCAGGAGAGTTTTAACACCACAGTCTGGCAACTGTTTTAACAAAATGTTAAGAATATCATCCATCCCAGATGCTTTATATGGTCGTAGGGTTTTAATAATATCACATAGCTCTTCTAAACGAATTTCTTCAAATTCTTGTGGATGATAGTTAGTTATTAATTGTTGGCAGCTAATATTGATATCACATTCATGAATGGACCCATATATTATGAGTGGATTGATAAACATAATGAAAGGAATTGCGAGCGCTGTACACTTTTGTGAGTTTAACAATAGTTTTACTGTGGCGGTACTGGTCTTCTTTTCGTTTTAACAAGCTTAGCAGTATTCCAATATTTTTTAGATCCCTTTTCAAGGTCCATAATCTGGGCTTGCCAGGATTTGTTCAGTAAGTCTAAGATCTTATGTTTTATTGCTCTGGTTAGCATGTTAACAAAGCTTTTAACAGTTCTACTTCTGGTCCAAAGCCATGTGCGCCTTAAACAATTTCTGAGCTTGATTTGAGCCAGTATATCTTCTGTTAAATTTATTTTATTTGTGTTAGTCAATGGGGTGACAGTGTAGTAGTGATCCCTCTATATGCTGTTTGTATTTAGTCCAATCACCGCCGGAGTAATTAAATCGGTAGTTAATTGAGTTTTTATAAGCTAGACTGAAATTGTAAGCACACACGACTGGGAGGTGATCTGATGTCAGTTCAGGTAGACTTTTAATTTCCATTATATGTTCTGGTTGGTTTGTTAAGCAGAAATCGATAATACTAGGAGTAGAATTGTGTCTAACAAAGGTCGGATCCAATGGTGCCACGATATGTGGATCAATGTGATTATGAAGATTCCGACCACCTTCATTAGACCTGACACAGTTCCACACGGGATGTCGGCAATTAAAATCGCCCCCTAAAAGGTAGTTTGTTCGATTTTCAGTCAATTTTTGTATTTCGCTTTTAAAAGTGGGTTCATTTGTTTTTGGACAATAACATGCGGTAATTCGAACGGAAGTTCCATTTACATGTTTAAATGATATCGCGAGATTTTCAATAGTTGAAAGATTTTGATCCGGTAAAAGTGAATGTTGTATATTCGATTTTGCAAGTTTAATTCAACAAATTATTTTCTAACGACTTCAAAAAGGGTCAAAAATTCAAATATCTCAATTAGACTGCCCAACTATAATTTTTGAAAATACTACTATCGTGGTAAATGTAATTAAAATGGTATATAACTATTATAGTTTATGAGAATACAAAACAGAAAACTGAGGCATTACTCTGAAAATATGATCACTATAATGTTTGTGAAATATACAATGGTCAAGAACAAACATGTTTATAAAAAAGTCTCCCAGCACCAATGTGAAGCAATACACAGAAATAAATAGATCAGTCAATTACTTTAAAAAATTATTCTGTCCAAATAAATTGTTTGTTCGAAAAACTCTAAATTTGAAAGGTTTTTTACAAAACTATTTAAAGACGAATAACCCTCTCTTCAGATGCAGAAAAAATTTGGAAATCAGAACCACGAAAGCAAACATTTGAATATTAGAAACAAGTTTTAAGTGTCTATTGCTAATTTTAGCTATTAAATGTATCCCTTCCTTTTATACAAATTTCGCAATGTTTTTCAATTGATTATGACGTCAACAGATGTTTTAGGCTAGGTAATGTACTTTTTACTAGTTTTTTGTTAAAAGCACAGTTGCGGATTTCAACTTATCAAAAGCTACCAGGCAAATTGTTCCCCAAAAAAGTATCTTAACCCTCGGTTAAAATTTAAGAAAAACATAGAAACGAATTGCATTAACTTAATATCTAACCTCAATCTTTATTTGGCATGTAGAAATAATTTTATGTGTAGTTTTATAATACAAAACAGGTGGGTAGTTATTTTAGAAATTCTCTGGACCATTTTGACTCACGCTGGTAACAGTGTTCAAATATTTAAAATAAATTTGAATCATTTTGACCCATGTTAGTAAATATTTAATAATTATTTATTTAGATAATTTTAGAATTTAAAATTTAAAATGGATGATTATGAATGTCAATAAAATCGGCTACGCGTTGTCCTAGTTAGACAGTGAAGAGGAGGATGCTGGCGATATGTCAGATATAAGTGAAACAAAATATATAGGATTGTTTAGCAATCATGAGCCCGAAACAGAACAGGAACTTGATTCAAATAACGACGGATGTGATGAGCCAGATGGTTAATTAGTGGGTAAAGATGCCTTGATATGGAGGGAGTACGTGTGCAAATCTAGACGGGCAGTTACCGAAAACCTTTACCTTTCGTCAACAAATTATACAGATTTTTCGAATTGTGTTAAAACACTCCTACAAAGTTTCCAATTATTCTTTAGTTTCATCGATGATATATAGTGGAACATATAAATTTACTTATAAAAAAACAGCAACAACTAAAATATAATGACGCGAATATGCTTGTGAGGTTTTTCCGAAAACCTTCCGAAAATTATATTCCCTATCAATGTGTTGGTGCGACATTCAACAAGTTGATTGTTGAACATTCCATTTAAAGAATAAATATTATCTAATTACTGGAAAGTTCTAAAACCATCAGCCTAATAAAGATTCTAAATTGGAGTAGGTCATTCCCAATAATCATGGCCAATTTCAAAAAAAATAATTTGGGGCGATCATACTTTAAATTAAGACTGAATAGAAATTCGTTGTTAGATGTTAAATGTAGAAGGCAAATCGTTTTCCTAAACAGTGATAATCATAATGACCATCGGTCATAGTGATGATTTTCTAATGGACTAGGCCACTGTCAATAATCCTGGCCAATTTGTAGAAAAAAATTTGGGGCGATCATATTTAAAATTGGGGTTGAATAGAAACCCGCTGTTGAACGTTTAATATGGAACACATATCGCTTTCCTCAACCACCGACTGTTTTAACCTTTGTGTACTTTGGTCCAAACAAAGAAGCCGCGCCGAGTTTAGCGCAAATCATTCGATTTTGTACCTCATTTATAATTTTTTGTTGAAATTCGTTGGCTACAACTGAAATTTTTTATTTTATTTTTTTTGGAAATTACATATTCTTTCCTATTAAAAGCTTTACAATTTTTTTTGAAAGCCACTATCATAAAGCAACGAAAATGGTTTACCATTTTTAGTAACAAGCTCTACACAAGCATTTCGAAGTTGTGTTTCATTTAGTGAAATTGTTGTAGTTTTTTCTGCGCATTTAAAAACTTTCCCATAAATTTGACGAAGGACAGTTTTCGTCATCCAGTTTCCGTTTTTGTTGGCAAGGACATTTTTTTAAAAAACTCACGAACTGAATTTTACGTTTTTCCCATATGTTCTAAAAATTTGTAATTATAAAATATAAATAAATTATGATTTTTTAATTTCTTACGGAAGTTGTAGAATATATTAGGCTGAATTTGTTTAATTTTCTTTTTATGACAATCACAATACTGACAACCGCACCATTCAAAATACCAATGGAAAAATCAAAATGTCAAGCTACCAAGTAATGACAAAAGTTTGCCGAAAAACTTTAGCGACATATTTTCAGAAAACGAAAATTAGTTACTTCGAATTATTTTCAATAATTTTTCTCCAGAAAGTGGAATGATAGAGAGGTGAATTACCGGTGTAGGGTAGACATTTAGTTAAAAAATAATTAAATGATTCTCTATCATTTAAAACATGGGCCGATTTATACATAGTTTATTTCCAAAAAATCAATGTTTGTTGGCCTGGCACATTTTAGTTGTTTGGGCTTTGGGCATCACGGCGTCTGGCTGTAATATTTTTATTTGCATGAAACTATTGATAGTGTGGCGTATGACATACATTTTTTACTAATAAATGTACAAAAACAAAGTAAAAAATATGCCAAATGTGCTCCGCTGGCTCCGGATGTTTTTTATTCACTGCTGCTCCGCTTCATCTTCGGGCAAAATCATGTCAAATTTTGCCGCTTCGCTCCGCTCTCGCCCCCAACTCGTATCGTTTATCCTGAAACAGCTTTTGAATTATTTGATATTTATGCTGAATTTTAAAAACTTTCACTGTCGATACGAAATTCTAAAATTTAATATTTTGTAATGCTACATTGCATTTACATATGTAGCTTTTGGAATTTTAAAAAATATTAAAACTACCAATATTATCAGGAATAAAGTTTTCCAATATCTGAAACATTGCAGCTTTCTATATAATTATTTTGCAAATTGTAAGAATTGCTTGAAGAGGGGCAGCAGAATATCAAGAAGGGCAGGTCAATTAAATATCCAAATTTAAAATTAGATTTTCGTTCGACAAATAGGCCAGTGATATAAGCCCTACAATGTTTTACATCGAAATAATATCATCTTTAATAAACCTGTGCCTGAAAATAATAACGAATATATTAAGAATTTTTCTGATTTAGGTAAACGTTTTTTAACTGACAAAAGATAATAAACTATACCAAATAAATCTGCAACCAATCAAAAACATATTTTGTCGATATGGATATATGAGAATAATGTACATATCTACATACTCAGTATAATATTAATGAAATTGTCCATTAAAATCTTGTTGCTCGCATCGCATATCACATTACAAAAAATATTTGTATCAGATATTTATTTTTTTTTAACATTTTCGAGATATTATATTGCAAAATATCAGATTGAAATGACATTTTACTTTGAAATGATATGAACGAAATAATATTTTGTTATTAAGATATATATTTTGGTTGTTGTTATATTCTCGTGTGGAGTACGAACATATTATACAGCAGTAAGAAATTAGAAAAAAGTTGGCAAGAACGAAATACGGAGGCAACAAATTGACATTCGATAGACGAAGGAATTTTTCTTATATAGTATACTCGTATATGTACACTACACAATGTACTCGTATGTTGTATTTCTTCTGAATTTCTCTATGGGATTGAGATATGTATTGTATGCAGAAGAATAAATGTGTATTTTTAAAATGTGATATATAATTTTTTTATTTCATTTTTATTATATTTATTTAAAAATAAAAAATAATATAACAAAGATTCGATTTGGGGATAAGAAAATTTTAGAAAACGATAGAATGAACGTGAAATAAAAAAATTAAATTCTCAGTGCTGATGGCACTTTATTGTTCTACAATCAAATGTACATGTATGTATATAGTAGTTATACATGCATATCTAACTATTTGTTGTTATTTTTATATATTTTATTATGCATATATTTTAATATAATCCTCTTTTATATTCTTTTATTTGTCTTAAACTTAATACTTTTCTTTCTGGATACAGTACACGCATCCTAGAATATTTTAAATAAAAATCATAAATTTTTCTATTTGTAACGAACGAACGATACGACGAACATGTATTCTTGGAAGATCACACATATAATTTTATTGTGTTTGGACTGTAATATACATATGTACATACATATTATGTATAAGAGTCTTCTGTTTTCATAAATTTTTATTTAATCTTTTAAAAAAATATGATAATTTAATTTTATTTTTTGTTGAAATTAAATATTTACATTTTAAATGATTGAGTACTGATTTTTGTGATAACGAAGAGTTATTTTTGGGAGAAAGAGAAAGACAGATATGAGAGGAATTATTTATTGTAATGTATAATTTGCATTGATAAAAATGGGCATAAACGAAATGTTTCAATGAATTATATCTGGATTTGTTTGCTTTTTCTGTCAGTAGTGCTGAAATATTGCAACCTACATTGGATCGCCCAGTATTAAAATAGGTCTTGATAATTTGTGTTGTTCAGTCAAATCGGCAGGTATAAACACATATAAGTATATTCATTAAACTTAGAGTTTTCATGTAAGAAACTAGAGGATTCAGTTGATTACGAATAGAAAAACCAATTTCCGTTTTTTTTTTATTTATTTCCTCAAGAGCGAAGAATGAGTTAAACAATTCTCAAAACCGATAAAAATGTGCATACACATTTTTATGAATTCATTTTTTATTGTCCTTTTTGTGGGTCCTTTCTTATACAAATGTATATCTTGAAATCTGTTTCATTTTGTAATACCTAATATCGACCATGTCTATTACAAGTGAAAATATTCGGTTCAATACGTGAAATCACAAACCCTTTGTATGGGACCGAAAATCATGTTTTAATTTTATGATTATTATTCTTTGAATGTTAAAGCATTGAAAGAAAAAAACTAATTATCCGAAAGTTATAAAATTGCGCTCATTTTATAGATAAATGGATACTGATAAAATATTTATAAAAATGGTACCATCTTTTATTTTATCCTTTTCAACATGGCCAAGATACGTTTAACCCTTTCACTCACGCAAAATATTTGCTGCACTGTTCTTGAGGTTTAGATGTTTTTTTGATATTTTTCGATTAAAGAATTTCATATTTTCAACTTTTAGAGTTCCCGGAAATGTAGCCTTAGAATTAGCTTCCGTGCACAATTAGTGACAAATATTCAAAAGAGTTGCAATTTTGATCATTTCAATTAATAGACTTTATTAAAAATTATAATTATGTTTTTCAATTTTAAATAATGAAAATAAAAATATAAGTCATTAGCAATAAAATTAAATTATAAACAAAATAAACTAATATTTTTTATTATCACATCTTAATAAAAATTTTGTATAATATGTATAGTTTAAATAAAAAAAATTAAAAAATAAATTATCACATTTCATTACATTACGAGTATTTGTATCACAAATTAGTAATATTATGGTTTATGAAATTTTAAAAAGCAATTATTAGCTTTATTACAACATAAATGTACTTTACATTTAATACATTTGATTCGTGATCTGCCGGCTCATCCTTCATATTTACATCGTGATGCGAAATCACCATTACCATGAGTAGGAAAGTGATCTACTCTATCGCGACGAACGTCTACCAGAGGTCGGTTTTCTACTTGATTTCGAAATTCCACTGGATCGAGTTGCATCCTGTAATGCCTGTCACGTTTTACCACACTAATTTTTAACAAACTTTCAGCTAGGTCTAGCTTAAAATTCATTAAGCTCATTATGTCTTTCGATTTAACTTGTATTAAATTATTTTTGTATTCAATGTAGCTAGCACAGGCGGCTAGATCAACAAAGTGCGCAAAAACTCGCAAAGTCCATTTTTTGATTTAATCATAATGCGATAATAACTTAAATATTGATCCAGGAGATCAACACCCCCCATTCCAAAGTTATATTTGGCTACGATTTCCAGTTGCATAATTTCAACATATTTCTTTTGTTTTTTATCCCATCGCTCTACTAGTTGTTGATCCCCAATCCTAATAAAATTTCAAGCTAGGTGAACAGCTTTATTATCTTGCCATTTAATAACGACAATAGTTCCATCTATGCTGCAAATTTGCTCCGAAGTTCCACGTCCTTTCTTCTGCATTTGTTTATCGGATGAGAAACTTGGGTGGTTAAAATGATTAACCCGAATAGTTCCCGCAGCATTAATATTTTGATTCGATAGAAGTTCAAGAAGTTGATATGAAGTAAAAAAATTATCGAAAAATAGTTCGTGTCCTTCCTTTAGTCGATGTTTAGCGAAATGATTGACAATACTAGCTCCTAATCTTAAAGTTGGCCGATCAAAAAATGATATTTCCGTATCCTTCCCTTAATAAAGTACGAAATCGTAGGGGTAACCGCTTTTACCACATAAAACAAAATTTTTAATACTCCAAGGATAAGGTTTGCCTTTCATGTATTGTTTTATGTTTAAACGCCCCTTAAACGGTACGTCGACACTCACAACTCCTTCAACAGGTATTTCGTTGCATCTTTTACGAACACTTTCGATGAGTGGTCTCATTTTATAAAATTTATCGGGGCAACTTTTGGATATACAATTGTTATCTACCATGTGTAAATTACTTCTCAATTAAGAAAATCGGTTTATTGGCATTGCTTTGAACACTGGTTGAATCTCTAACTGGTGACATCAATACAAGCATAGTTGTGGTAATCGCAAAACCCCCATTTGCATATGCAGCCCCACAAATTTAATCATCTCCTTGGTATTTGTTGGTTTGAATGACATCTTCCCTTCTTGCAGGGCGTAGATATTGGTAAAATTAGCCATTTGCTCAAACAGTTGAACAGGAATGTATTTTAGAAAAATCTCGCATGGAGTGCCAATTTCAATTTCATCATTGTGGTCCGATATTTCACTAAAAATTCGATTTGGCGGCTGGAAAGGTAAATGTCGCCATTGAATATCTTTATTAGGCGTACAAATAAATTTGTTTGTGTGATCTACAAATTCAATATTGATATCTTCAGAAACCGGCCCAATCATATTGCTGCATGATCCGTGCTGATATTTTATATCTTTGGTAATTGCGTCGGTTTCGATTGGGTATTCATCGTTTGCATCCATAACAATATCGAACAAGTCATGATTTTTTTTTTCGTACATTCTTGTGGAATTATGTCGACTTCACCCCCACAATTTTCTTCATTTTCTGCGTCGGATAAATCAATATCTGAATTATCGGCCATAATTAAATCTGCCGCTTCTTGTAAAGTGTACGTTAGTTTTTTCCTTGTATTCATCGTAAATCTGTAAGAAAATAATCTCTCAACAAAACGAATACACATTAGAGTACATGCCGTCAATTGCGTACATTATCCTTAATAAGATATGTACACAATTGATAACATCATTTTTAGAATGTCTATAAAAACAAAATCAAAGCAATAAACAACTAAATTTGAATGATTTTGAATATTTACAACAATATTCTATCACAAAACACTAAATTTTGTCAACTTACCAAATTATTTATGTATAAATTATATCAAATTAAAAAGTACCGCTACACTTTACTTTTACAATTCAGGGCACAGACTAACACTAAACAATTTTTTCATAGTTTGTAAAATAATGGAGGGAAAATTTGACAGCAAGCCCATTATGCAAACATCGACAGATAATTACATAAAAACCCCAAAAACAGAGCAATACGAATATGCAGCGATAATACGTGTTAAAAGTAGTGTACACAATCGTCTACGCGGTGAGTCAAAGGGTTAAGTAAGACAATCTATAAAGTTGTTGTATCTCAAAATGAAATGTAAAACAAAAATTATTGATAACAAATATTTTATTACAAAATACAGACAAAAATTTGAAAACATTTACAGTTATAGTTTAAATTTTACTTAATCTTCACTAATTTAATATTTTTTAAAATTTAAGTAGCCCTCCTTTGAACAAATTCCCTTTATTGGATTCCCTTTTCATAGTACTTCAGACTCCATCGCACGGTCCCTTTCCATAAATAGATACATCAGGTGTTTTAATTTTCAAAATCTTACAAACTGATGAATAGCAGCTATTTTGTTGTTCCAATGAAACCCTTGTGCTGCATTTTGCATTATAAATGCTTGCTTTTCTGCAAAGTCACAAGAAACCAGTACCTCCTTAGAATTTAGCCTTAACTTTTTGCTTTATAATTTTCGGATAATTACTATTTTTTCTATATCATTAAATACAAAACAAAGTGTATGCAATTTTTTAATATTTGGCACTCTGTACCTTATAAAACAACAACAACAACAAAACAAATCATATTCCATAATTTCACTTTAATTATTGCTAGACATTCAAAACATAAAAATCATAAAATTAAAACATGACTTCGTGTTCATTCATTTTTCAGTGCAGCACTTTTAAAGGTTTTTCCATCTAGAGTTTAAAGTTTACATTTTTTCTAAATAATTTTTTGAGAAGAGGTTGAGTTCTAACAGCTTAGTACCAAAGTTGACATGACCGCCCAGATTTATTATACAGATCAGAAATTCCATTTGATCGACTTGGCATACTTTAATTTGCAATTTTAAAGAAAATTGTTAAAACAAACCACATTATCATAATTTTTACGTGAAAGAAATCAAGAAAAATGCTAACTTTGTAATAATGTAATTTGGAAGCTTATTAAAAATGCTTGCATCAAAACAAGATGTACTCGTAATTATCTTAAGGGAAATGTTAATTTATTTTTATTTCTCCAGTACTTCAAATCAAGTTTACATTTCCGTTAAGACATTTAACTGTAGAACTTCTATCAACAATACAACAAAATAATTTTAATTAACACTAGACTGAAACTTGCTTCTCAGGTTAAATTTTATCAGCGGTTTTGAAGATAAAATGAGATTATGTTCCAAATTTAATCCAAGTCCATCCAGCTCCTTTTGAAACTAACGATTCTCGTGGGTTGATTTGTCGTGGTTGGGAATATTGGAAGAGCGGGAAACTGATTGGAAATAGCTTCTCTTGATAAAAACTAACATCATTAGTAATAAGCTCGTATAGCAGTTCTGAAGGTTAAAAGAATGTACTGAAAATTTCATTCTAATGTCTTCATGTCTAATTTAATCTACCAGATTTAAAAATATTATAGGAACTTAATCTGCCTGATTTAAGCTGCTAGGGTTAAGAACATAATCTGTCAGATTTAAGAACCTAATGTGCCGGATTTAAGAACTTTATTTACGAAACTGATCTGCCAGATTTAAGATTTTAATTTGCCAGGTTTAAGAACATAATTTGTCACATTTAATAACATGATCTGCCTGATTGAAGAACTAAGTATACCAGATTTAAGAACTTATTCTGTCAGATTTCAGAACATAATCTATCAGATTAAGGAACTTAATCTGCCTGACTGAAGACCTTAATATGCAAGATCTAAATACTAAAGAAACTGAAAACTAAGAAACCTGATATTCCTGCTTTAAGAAATTAATCTTCTCGAATTAAGAAGTTAATCCGCCAATTTAAGAACCTAATCCGTCAGATTTAACAACTTAATCTGAAAGATTTAAGAACCAAATACGTCTGCGAAACGTTATTTTGTCAAATTCAAAACTTTATTTGCCCAATTTAAGTACTTAGTCTGCATGATTTAAGGATATAATCTATCTAACTTAACAGATCAATCTACTAGTTTCAAAAATTTATTCGGTCAGGTTTAAGAAGTTGACCTGTCAGATTTTAAACTTAATCCGTCACATTTTAGAAACCGTTCTGCAAGATTTAAGAATTCAATCTGCCAGATTTATCAACATAAACTGTTAGATTTATCAAATTTAAAAACTTAATCTGCCCGACTTAAGAACTTAATCAGCTAGATTTAATTACTTATTCGACCAGATATAAGCACTTAATCTGCCGGTTTTAAGAATCTGCCTGTTTTAAGACCTTAATTTGCAAGATTTTAAAACTAAATTTGTCACATTTAAGAAACTGCCAGAGTCAGATTTAACAATATAATCTGCCAGATTTAAAAATTAAATTCGTCAGAGTTAAAACCAATTTGGAAAGTCAATTTGAAAAATTCAAAAACTTAACTTGGCCGATTTAGAACTTGATGTGCCAGATTTAAGAACTTAATCTACATGATTTAAGGATTAATTTGGCTTGATTTATCAGCTCAATCCACCAGATTTAATAATTTAGTCTGTCCGATTTAAGCATTTAATGTGTCAGATTTAGGAACTTAATCTGCCCGATTGAACACCTTAGTTTGCAAGATCTAAGTACTAAAGAAACTGACTACTAAGAAACTGATATGCCAGATTTAGGAACTTAATTTTACTGTTAAAGTTAATCCGCCAAATGTTATAAACTAATCCGTCAGATTTAAGAACTTAATTAGTCTGCGGAAAATTAATTTACCAAATTCAAAAACTTAATTTTCCCGATTTAGAACATAATATGCCAGATTTAAGAACTTAATCTGCATGATTTAAGGATAAAATCTGCCTAACTTAGCAAATCAGTCTACTAGTTTTAAAAATTGAATCAGTCAGGTTTAAGAACTTGAGCTGTCAGATTTTAAACTTAATCCGTCATATTTATAAACCATTCTGCCAGATTTAAGAATTCTATCTGCCAAATTTATCAACATAAGATGTCAGATTTATTATTATAAGCTGTCAAATTAGAAAATTTAATCTGCCCAATTTAAGAACTTAATTCGCTAGATTTAAGAACTTATTCGGCCAGATGTACAAAATTTGAATAAGCAGTTTAGAAACTGATTCGCCAGATTTAAAACTTAAGAATGAGAAATGATCTGATTTAAGAATTTCAATCTTTCTAGTTGTAATTTTTGCATATTTGATTAATTTGGAACAGTTTTTTTCATTAAAAATGTCAAAAAACTGTGTTTAAAAATTGTAGTAAAATTTACAATAATTATTTTAATAATACAATTGACATTGACATTTCTCGACATTTATTTTTTTGTTGGTGATTATTATTATTATTGGGGGGGCCATTCGGGCGATCAGCCACTTTGCACTGCGACCTAAAAGATCTATTGTGCTGGCCCCTGCTTAATTATCCGTCCAGTCAATATTCAGGTTCTTAATGAACCTGACGATACTGCCTCCCGGTACGTGATACATACTATCTGGGCTTATTGCTCTCCCTCCTAGATGTTTACTACAGCATGTAGTTCCGCTAGAAAGACGGTAGCATTGGAGCTCAAGGACCTCGAGAGGGTTGTCCCACTCTCGTATATTCCTACTCCTGCCCCGTATTCCGTTTGATTTTACTCTTACGAGTTGCTGGGAATTGCAAATCACCTGTAGGTCACCCAGCTTTACTACAGGAAGGCTAAATAAAACTGGAGGGTGCCTGGTATCCAGAGTCCGCATATTTTGGGCTGATTAACCTATCAGCCATTCATCTTTCGGCATATGCTGTTCCACCTTAGATTAGGGTTTTTTGTCAAGGTTTTCTCCTTTAACGCCGTACTTTAGCCTGTGCCAAATGGCCTAAAATGTGCCAAGTGGCCTTAGTTACCAGTGGTTGCCACGAGGAGGCAGTACGTACACTTGCGAATTGTGAACAGGTTACCACTTACACAATTGTACCCATCACGCAGCTGCCTAATGACAAGACTAGAACAGCTCACGTGATGCGCACCCTACTGGAAGGTTACGGAGCTGGTAGATTAATCTACTCAACTTTGATCCCCCCCTCCAATAGACGCCAAACCACGGTTTGTTGGTGATAAATCTGGCAAAAAATCTTCCGTCGTCTTTTAATTCTAAAATGCGCTCTTTTTTCTATTTCTATTTAATTCTGACTCGATGCTTTTCAATATTCATTTTCCGTTCAAATTTAAAATGGTGCTTCAAATTTAGTTGATTTATGTAACTGCCAAAATTTAAAATTTTAATTTTCGCTCTAGTTAGAATTTTTTTAAATTCTGAATTATGTTTCGAATTCAATTTCTAGTGCAATACCGAAGCGACTTCAATTTGGCTAATTTTTGCTGTCATCTTTTGCATTGTGACGTTTTCAACTTTTACATGCCAAAGTTCACTTTGATTTCCATGGTGTATGGATAGTGAATGCCCTAATGTGAACTTTGTGATTTGATCATTCGAATATGACATTTTCTAAATAATCGCCAACTTTTAAATTTCGATATTCTCCGGAATTGTGATTTGGTTCCCAAATGATTAGCAAACGGGATGTTTAAATATCTATAGCTGAAATATTTACAACAATTTAATAAACTTGAAACTGTGTAGGTGAGGTAACAAACAAATTTCATAATTTATTTATTATATCGATAAACCATTACAGCCGTTATAACATACTGTAAATCAATAAACTGATAATCGTTCACAAAACCAATCGACTCATTTCAAATAATTGAGGACATATCAATCGTTTTTTATGTACCCTATGAAGTATAAATAAATTAGAAATAATCAAATAAAAATTTATAGAGTGAACAAATAAAAAATATATTTACAATTATTTTAATTCTATTCGTCTATAAAAACAAAATAAATAGAAACAGAAAGGCCAAACCAATTACATGTTGTTAAACTCCTCAAGTTCGTTTCGTTTGTTCTTTTCGATTTTAATTTCACTGGGTTATTAAAACAAAACAATATAAGTACATAAGTATATGGTTGTCGTCTATACATATTCATAGATACAGTAAATTATTTATTATGACAAAACATAAAATTTTTTATGAACGTCACAAATAAAAACCCAAAAATAAATATAACGCGCGTTAATATCAAATCTTTAACTCATCCATTTGTTTTGTTTCTTTTTTGTTGTTGTTGTTGTTGAGATTAAGACAATCCATAAATTATATTTTATGTACATATTTTTTGCTGCTGTCATCATTCGTCAAACCGACAATGATTGTGCTACAACACTACTACTATCTACTGAACTACCAAATCACCTAAACTCAAATTACAATCTAAATCGTGAATAATAATTTGTGCACAACCAAGAAGAAGAATGAAAACTCATCGGAATGAGGATGTTATGGTTTTTATATTTTCCGTTCTAGCTCCGAATCAGAGTTTGTTCTTTTTTTATTTAGCCAAGAAGAAACACAGAAGGATATCTTTATATAATTTATAGATTTCACTGTTTTTCATCTTATAGGGTAAAAATACAAAAAAGAACATAAAATAAAATCCACGAGCCCAGAAAACCAGAAAAATGCTAAAATGGTGAAATAAATTAAAGAATAAAATAATAATTAAGAGACCTCCCTTGGAACAAACAAAAAAAAAACAAATGAAAATGAATTATACAAAATAGGGTGGCAAAATAATCGGGTTCACTCGATTTATTTGAATTTTATATTTCTCACTGAATATATCATTGTTGTGATTATTGCAGGAATAGTAAACCATCCGTATAACAATTTTGTTATTTATCTATTTACATGTGTACATAATATATTGTATATAACAATATAAAAATTGCAATTCAACATTATGTATACATTTTACCATTTTTTCTATCGCCACAAAGGGAAAACAGAAACAAAAACTTATTTCCGTTAATATATTTCGGATTATCCGCGATAATTATTGATGATTACAGAAAAACAAAATTGTTGTTGTTGTTTTATTATAAATTATATTATTTCACGAGGGATAAATGCTGAAAATTTTGTATGTGTTTTGTGTTCTCTATACATACAAAAAGAAATATTGAATGAATGAATGATGATGGTTTATATAATACAGAGTATTACCATCATCATAATATTTTTGCAATTTTCGAATATTATTTTGCGAGTCGAAGAAATCTGAAAAAAAACGCACATTTTTATATATTGGAGCTTGATATTAAATTTAAAAAAAATAACAACAACAAAGCAAGAAGGAATTAAGTGAATTATTAGTAGAATGTTGAATTTTGCTTATTGAGTAAAAATATTAAACTTTTCCTTTTTCCATTGTTTACATGTGTATGTAATTTGTAAGTATTTACGCTAATTTGCAATATGTCGCACACAAATCGACTTCTAGACATGTATAAACGCAAAACATTCAAACAATTAAATAAACATAAAAATTAAATTTAAGTCAAAGAAATATGATGGAAATTATCCATAATTGAAAATAACAGAAAATCAAAATGGATACAAATTAATTACCTTCTAATGGTTTTCTATTTTATTTTATAACATAAAATGGGGAAGCTGATTTTCGATTTACTATTGATTTATCATTAGCGGAGACATGAACCAAGTTACGACGAAAATTCTATTGTTGAAGGTCATTAATTCGACTAATTTATTTTTTTTCGGTTTACATAGAATAAAAGGAATTTAAAATTTATCGAGTTCTAGTGCAGTTCTCATGAAAAACACGGCTGACATTGTTTGCTTACAATTATTGATTCTTGAGTTGTTGGTAGACCGCTTTAGCTCTATCAATTTTTTGAGTTTCGCGAGGGTTAATTGATAAACCTCACATCCTCTAAAATAAGCTGTATGGCTGCTTTTTTGCGAACTTTTTTGTAAGACAGACGTTTTATTGTTTTAATTGAAAAACGTGTCTAGTGTTATAGTTCAGAAGTGGGTGAGCTAAAGCTTTATCAGTGACTTAATTTAAATATTAATTATTTAATTGAAAAACAGAAAATTTTTAATATAAAATTACATTTATAAATTAATACAATTTATTGGCGATTGAATTAAATTAAATTTACTGAAAAAAATACAAAAATAGCTACTTTAATGGAAATTTTGTCATGTACAGTGTCGGAGTTGCAAGATAAGTTGCAACAAAGTAATTTGAATAGTGAAGGTGCTAAAAAGGAATTACAACAGCGAATGCTGGAGACCATGATTGAACAGAATGTTGAACAGAAATTGGCGTTAGCTGAGTCGGAGCGGCAAAATACCAAGACGAATCAGAGATAACGAGACATCGGTATGGTAGAACTAAGCTACGCAAAATGGTAGCACCATTTAATGGAATTGAAGGTGAATCGTTAGAGCTATTTGCCAAAACAATTCGAACAATAAAGAACAAATACGAGGTTGATAAAGATGAGATGCGATTGCAACTTGCAGATTGCTTAGAGGACCGTGCTCGTAATTGGTTTTTATGTGACCCAAACAATTTAAAATTGAGTGTCGACGAAATACTATCGGAGTTTAATGATTTATTCAACACCAGATAAAGTAAATCCAAACAACGTAAGTTATACGAGGAAAGAGTTTGGAAACATTCAGAAGATTTTTACGCCTGTTACACCGACAAGATGATTTTGGCGGTACCATTGAAGTTCGAGGACGACGAATTGGTGCATGGTATTATCGATGGTATCCAAAATATTGAATTACAAAATCAAGCACGATTACAGTAGTGCTACCAAAAGCCGAAACAGTTATTGTTGGCATTCATAAAAATTGTAAAACCGTCGAATACAACGGTGAGAGGTAAATTTGAACAGTTCGATGATAAATCAAAGAGTGAAAAACAAGCCGGTAGTGGTTTCAAATCAGAACAACGTGAAGGTGGTAGTGTTAAGCAGTCAACTAGTTGGGGAATACGATGTTATAATTGCGGTTAGCGAGGACATCTTTCGAAAAAGTGTGAAAAACCGAAACGCGCGTAACAATTGCTCCAGATTCGATACTATACACATCATTTGTCACTCCTTTTGGCCAGTATGAATATTAACGATTACCATTTGGATTAAAAAATGGGCCAGCAGAGTTCCAGAAATATGTCAATAAAATTTTTGCTAAATTGATTGCATAACGTAAAGTGGCCATATATATCGATGATATTTTCATCGCAACGAAGAAGATTGGTGAACACTTGGAAATCTTGTACCAAGTATTAAAATTGCTTTCCGCAAATTTATTGGAATTAATATTAAATGAATGTGAGTTCCTGTATACACAAATTGATTACCTGGGATATTCTATTAAAAGAAAAGGGTATTCGCCCCAATGACCGTAACATCAGTGCTATTAAAGTGTATCCGGTGCCAAGAAACAACAAGGAGATCCAGAGTTTTTTGGGTTTATGCTCGTACTTCCGGAAATTTATAGAAGGGTTTGCATTGATTGCCAAACCATTACAAGATTTGTTGCGCAGGAATGCGGTATATATATTTGGACAGGATGAAATGAACTCATTTGAATCATTGAAGAGGAAATTAATTGAAAGCCCGATACTTGCGATATATTCACCTAATGACGACACAGAGCTGCATTGCGATGCCAGCAGTATAGGATTCGGTGTAATTCACAGTGTGTATATTGTGTGTACACAGATTGCAATTCAATTACTCTGACATTAAATAAAAACGCTATTAATCCAAAAATTGCACGGTGGGCCTTGGAAATGTATGTGTTTTTTTGTGCCAGAGTCGATGCAAAATCAAATGATTAAAAACTCTCACGATCTCTTGGCGCATATTGGATTGAAGAAGATGATGGAGATAATAGGAAGACATTATTGGTTTCCCAATATGTCCAGCATCGTAAAACAATACATCCAGAATTGCTTGAAATGCATTAAGTACAATTTACCAACGGGGAAGGTAGAAGGTTTTCTTCACATCATTCCTAAAACAGATCAACCTTTTGAAATCGTACATGCCGATTTTTATGGTCCGTTGGGCATAACTAAGCAAAAGAAGCGGTTTATATTGGGTATTATTGACGGTTTTTCGAAACATATTCGATTGTTTGCAACCAAAACCACGAGTGCTAAAGATACCGTCGAGTGTTTCCAGCAATAGTTTAGACTGTTTAGTCGTCCCGATAAAGTAATTACGGACAGAGGCAAATGGACAAATTGAACGACTTAATCGCACACTAACGCATTGCCGAACGAAAAATCGAGTGGGACCAAGTCCTGGAACAAGTAGAGTTTGCGTACAACACTAGTGAGCATAGTACGACGAAATTGACACCATCCTTGATATTATTTGGAAGAAATCTGAGGGGTCCCGTAAATGATAAGCTTCGTGAATTTCTCGAAAGAGAAAACAAATTAGATGATGTTCCAGAAAACATTAACGCAATTCAGGAAACTGGCCGTATTAACATTGAAGCATTACAAGCCGGCCGTTTGAAGGTGTATATGACATTACTCGCATGAAACCATTTATTAAATTGTCAGGCTAACATTTATTGGTCGTTATTAATTATTAAAACCGAGACGGTTTCAGTCAGGTTGGCCGAATTGTTAGGTTAAACAACCCTGATTTATATTAAGGTGTACCAACCTTATAATGTTTGTATTATGTTATATAAAGAAATAATAATAGAGGAAAAGGAATCGTTGATAATATCGAGTGTAAGACAGACGTTTTATTGTTTTAATTGAAAAACGTGTCTAGTGTTATAGGCTTTTGTGGTAAACATCTGCTCGGCTACAGAAACAAAAATTTTTAAAAGGAACTTTTTGAACATTTTTCATTAAATTATTTACGAGTGGGCGGATTTTATGCAATTAGTCGTGATCTGCTTTTTGTTTAGGCCCGGCAGTCAAATTGTCATTAATATGTAGCACACTTGTTAATTTTTAGTATTTGTTGGTATTTGAATGATGGATGTTAAAAGAGATTCCGATTTATATATTAGTTTGATTGGCGCAGATATTTAAAAAAAAGCAAACGAAGTTGCCATTTGTTTAATGTGTTGAGGAAGTTTCTCATCACCCATACATAACAAATCCGAATTTTCGAGCTGCAGTGATGATTTCTTCCAGATACATTGTTTTAGTGCATTTTTCAGATCTACCCTTCTATTAATACTATTTCCTTATTTTCGTTAACAAAATCTATTGGCATTTTTATGGTGACAAAAGTTGCTTCTTTCTCATTGATAAGAATTTTGAGATCCACTTCGGAAGTATCACCAATATCAGATAAAAATGTTTCACCTTCATTTAATTTGCTTTGATAGGTAGTTTTTGTAATAAATAAGATTATGTATTATCTAGTAAAATTTAATGTATTTTATTGTACAATGTTAATTTATCTTGCGTACAGCAAAAGTGGTCAAAGCTCAACTAACTAGCATGATGTTGGTTACGATAGAACTGTCAGTGGATGCTTGACATATTGAACGCACTCATTACACGCTTTTTTTTTTTTTTTGTTTGCTATTGTCATAAAAATAACTTAAACTAATCCAACAATTAAGACTAGACTTATGACTAATCAAAGCCGTAGATTTGACGGGGCTTAATTACACGACCGTATCGTGACATTCTAACCTCCGGCAGTGCAGGCGGTACATGAACTGGTTGCTGTGCAGGCTCCGACTCAGATCCAGATCCCGATGCATTGCTATCAGCAGTATCATATTCATCCGATGATGATAAAGGCACATCATTGTCAACCACTGAGAGCTCTGACCCTTTCATTTCATCATTTGTGTCGTTTATGTTAATTGACTGTTCCATCGATGGAGCAACTTGAATTTCCGTTGGCCCGTGGCCAATTGCAACAGTTGCATCAGTTACTGCACCCTCTTCCAGCAACAACTCACTTGGATCGATTGCATTATTTTTTGTTTTTGCAATGAATCGTCTATTACGTCTGAAATGATAATCAAAACTATCCTTAATTATATATGAGCGTCCATTTACATCACCAATGATTGTTCCATAATTCCATTCCTTGGAGTTTTTCTTAAAAATAATTTTATCACCAATTTTCAGTGTTGGTAGTGACTTAGCATTACGATCATAATAATATTTTTGTTTTTCCTTTTTATTTTTAATTTTTTTCTGGATATCCTCTTCTGAAATACTTTTCCGAACCAACAATGAACCGGACATCGGCAATTTTGACTTCACTAATCTCCCAAAAAATAATTCAGATGGAGTCGACCGCATGCTTGTCACCGGTGTGGTATTATATTCAAGCAATCTGTATTGAAATTGATCGACCTCGTTCGCTTCATAACATCTTTTTAGTATGTTTTTTGCAATACCAACAGCCTTTTCAGATAATCAATTGCTTTGTGGATATCGTGGGCTTGAAAAATTCATCTTGATGTTACATTCCGATGCAAATCTATCAAATTCCGCAGATACAAATGGAACATTGTCAGCTTTAATTTGCGTCGGATATCCTATTCGATCAAATGGGAGACCCTCAATGATATGCTTAGACGTTTTGTTATTTATTCGATATGATGTCGAGTCCAGCACACTCAAAGAGATCCATTGACACACGTTCGTAAGCATATTTTGGTGTCTCCTCCTGAATCAACAGCTCCTTTTGATTGTTTCTTTTAAATTTTTCGCAAATCGTGCACGATTCGATCAACCCCTTGATTTGTGTGCTCATTCCCGGTCAATAATATAGCAAACGCGCCCGTGAGAGTGTTTTTTCAATGCCGAAATGTGGTGCATGCAGCCACTTGGTAATTTTGCTTTGAAGTTCCGTTGGAACCACCAAACGGTCACCGTAGAACAAAAGTTCGTTGTCGACGTGCAATTCGGATTTAAATTTGTGAAATTTTTGACTGAGATCATCAAGTTGATGATAAGATGGCCAACCATTTTCAATATATTTGCAAATTCGTGTGTATTTTACATCGTGTTTCATGATTTCCCGATACAATTTGTAATTGTCTTCCGACAAACAAACAGATTTTGTTATTGAGTGAATTATGTTCGACAATTCATCATTCTCATCCACGTCCCGCAGATGTGCTCGTGACAAGCAATCGGCAATGAGCATGTCTTTACCCGGTTTGTATGTTACTTTCATGTTTCGGTATTTTAATAATTGCATAAACATGCATTGAAGTCGGGCTGTCACATCATCAATGTCTCGTTTGACCAAAGTTTCAAGCGGTTTATGATCACTTTCGACCGTAAATTCGCGTCCATACAGGAAATAGTGAAATCTTTGACACGCAAACACAATTGCCAGCAACTCCTTCTCAATTTGTGCCCATTTTTGTTCACTCTTGCTCAGTGTTCGTGATGCAAACGCGATTGGACGACCATCTTGAATGAGTACAGAACCCAACCCATCCTTTGATGCATCAGTTTGTACAATTACTGGCTTTCTAGGATTGTAAATGCCCAATACTATATTTGACGAGATTAGTTCGAGCAAATTTTCGAATTCCCTTTCATATTCGTCAACCCATTCGAATTCCACATCATTTCGTGTTAAATTTCGTAAATTTGCCGTTATCTTTGATAAATTTGGGATAAAACGAGCGATGTATTTCAAAAAACCCAAAAATCGCATAACAGAACTTTTATCGGTTGGTTTTTCCATACCTAGAATTGCATCCGTGTATTTAGCGAGCGGTCTAATTTCCCCCGACGAAATAGTATTTCCCATGAATTTCACTTCCTTTTGCTTGAATTGAATCTTTTCAGGATTGAATTTAACATTATTTTGACGAGCCCGGTCAATGACTTTGTTTAAAATGGCGTCATGTTCCATTTCATTTTCCGCGAAAATAATCATATCGTCAAAATAAACCAAAAATCCCCGAAAATTTGAATCATTTTTCGTTAAAACATTTCCGGTGCACAATTTAACCCGTATGGTACACGATTAAATTTGTAACGCCCAAATGGGGTCATGAATGTAGTCAATTGTGAACTTTTCTCATCCAATTCCATATGCCAAAAAAACGCACTACTGAGATCAAGTACAGAAAAAATTGTTTTATCAGCTAATTTTGACGTAAAGTCATCGATTGTTGGAATTAGAAAATGTTCCCGCTTAATGCACGCATTCAATGGCTTTGGATCCAAACATGTACGTAAGCGTCCGCCATTTTGTCTTTCGACCACCTGCAAATTGTTTACCCAATCCGTTGGATAATCAACAGGTGAAATCATTCCATCCTGTACCATTTCACTCAATTCAAATTTCAATTTATCCTGTATTGCCAATGGAATTCGTTTTTTGTAATGCAAAATCGGCTTTGAATCTGCATGCAAGTGTACCGAAAACTTTCCAGGAAATTTGCCCGTCCCATGAAATAAATCCCAATTTTGCTTCACGAAATTTTATTTACTGTTCGAAATGTACGAAATATATTTTTCTTTTGAATTATCACGAAATTGGTTTGGGTTGTTTTTGTCTTTTTCCGATAAACAGTCTATTGTATCAACATCCATCCGTTTAATCAATTTCCAATCAATGCAAGTGTCTAGTCCAAGTATTGGTTCATGTTCATTACTAACTACAATAAACTCAGAATAAATGTGTGGCTTTTGTTTTTTTATCGATACATTCTAATTCAATCGTACCAAAAATCTTAATTTTATTGTTGTTGTAATCAAATACAATGAAATCGTTATTTTCATTCATTAATTTAACGTTTAATTTTTTAATGATAAATAATGGAATACAGTTTGCATCAGATCCAGAATCAAGTTTGAATCGCACTGTTTCATTGCCAATTGTGTATTCCTTCGTCCACTTGGTTTTTTTACTGAGTTTATTCTACAAATAGATTCAAGAATTCTATTACCATGAGTCGATTGAGTGTAATGAACGCGTGTCAAACTTTTATTTTTATCAAGCAACTCACCCTGATCAGCCCAGCTTAATGTTGACACATTGCGCTTTGCATTGTCGTTGTTGTTGTTGTTGCTGTTGTTCTTCTTGCCCTTCTGGCGGCACATGCGCTGAAAATGTCCGTTTTTTGAACAGCATTTGCACTTTTGACCCTTTGCTTTGCACTCGTCAAGATGCTTTGGTGTCCATGCATCACCACAATTGAAGCAGACACGATTGTTAGCATGAACAGCTAATTCTGATGACGTCACAGTACTTGCAACAGTCGCGGTTTGCTGTTCAATAGACTTTTGTTTGCATTTGCAGCTTCAAATGTTTTGCAAATTTCGACTACCCGTGGTAGCGTTTCATCACGGCCGTCCAATAACTTCAGTTGCAACTTTTTGTCGTGCACACCGATGATGATGCGGTCGCGAAGCATTCGATCCTGATACGAAATACCACATGCACATGAATAACCGCAATGACGCAATTGTGTTCGCAAGTCCGTTTCGAATTCTGCAAATGATTGTTTTTCCTTTTGAACGATGACATTGAATTTGTACGATTCCATAGCCACGTTTCGTTGCGGAATGCAATGTCCATCAAATCGTTGCAAAACCTTATCCAATGTCCGTTGAACAACAACATTTTCATCATGTGCTAGTACTGCTGGTTGTGCAACGACACCAAGCATTGAATTGACCGACCCGTCATTTGGATACAATGCATTGTATATTTCGACCGCTTGTGTACCGATCAACCAAATGAACGTTGCGATTTTTCTTGCCTCCGGTTCGGTTCCTTTTCCGCTTGAAATCATGTATACGGTGAAATTGCGTTTCCATATCGGCCACTCAATAGGAAGATTCGTACAATCCAATTCATTTGGTTCCCGTGTGTTGTTGTTATTGTTCGCCATTATGCGAATGTTTTTTTTTTCTCTCTTAAATTTTCTCTTAAATATGATTTTTTTGATGATATTTTGTGCTCAAAAATTCAACGATTGTTTGAATTTTGATAATCCCACTTCTGACACCATGTAATAAATAAGATTATTTATTATCTAGTAAAATTTAATATGTCTTTTATTGTACAATGTTAATTTATCTTGCGTACAGCATGGTGGTCAAAGCTTAACTAACTAGCATGATGTTGGTTACGATAGAACTGTCAGTGGATGCTTGACATATTGAACGCACTCATTACAGTTTTAACGGTATATTTACCTTAACTTTCATTTTACTACCCCACGATTTTTAAAAATTCTTCTTCCGTTCTAGGGCCTCGCAAAAAAAGTACTCATGGCAGATAGATAAATCCTGTTAAAACAAATTATCACTACATAAAATATATAATTGTACATCTGTCTACAACGATCAAGATAGAAAAATCACTGCGATTACGATTGCACGTCCACCCTTGTTGCACGAGACTGTAAAATTTTAACGAAAAATGTATGTATTTTTTGGCAAGTCTTATAAAGTTCGCTATTTATAATTATTTCGAATATTCCAGAAATACCAAAGGGTTAGTTATTACGCCGTTGCAGCTTATTAAAATGGCAACAACTTATTTTCATTATTTTACCAATAGCCGAAATAAATCAAATTATATTATTACTGCCATCATTCGGTTAAGGACTAATGTTCCTTTTAAGTACATTTAAGTTAAGCCAATAAGTACCAAATTTTGATCGCAAAAGTTTTGTGATTTTGGCCACAAAACAGTAAATGATCATAATTTCAAAGCTTTTGTTTATTCCTGTTTTATCCACTTGTGTCAATCAAATCAGATTCGTTTTGGTTATTTTAGTAATTCGTTGGTTAATGAGCAGCACGATTTCCGAAATACCTAGGTTAAAAAACCGACCTGGTGAACTAACCATCCGTGATTTGATTTAAATAGTAGCAAAATATGTTGGGTTGTTTAAAAAATCCCCTCGACTAATTAAACAAACAAATACACATAATATTCGCGCAGGTATCACAGACAGGTACACAATTCACAAAAATAAAATTAAAAATAACAACAACAACAAAAGTTAAATAATAATAATAATAATTTTCAAATATTTATTATTTCATTTCATTTTACATTTTCCTCTTCTAAAATTAAATTACAAAAAAAAAAATGAAATAATAAAATGAGAAAAATTTCAATTTTCTTATAATACAAAAAAAAAAAAAGTTTTTCATTCGTTATTCAATTTTTAATTGAATTATATATAAATTTTTTTTACTCAGTGTTCAAAAACTAAATTGTTTAAAATAAGAAAATTGAATTTAAAAAATAAATGAAAATAAGAAGAAAAATTGAAATCAAATATTCTCACCTTAAGAAATATGAAAAAAAAAAAAAAATAAAATAATAAAATTGAATTTTGTAAAATTAATTTAATTTTCCTTTTTTTTTCCAAAAAAAAACAAAAAAAAAGGAAAATTTCTTGTTGCTTGCGTCTAAAATTTTTTTCGTGGAATTTAATCTCATGCACATTGTACACAAAGTGGCAACAGCAGTGATTAGGAAGATGAATAATTTAGAGATCAATTGGTAAAATATTAAATTATTTCATTACGGGTAAATAAAAAAAAAACCCAATATGTTATTTGTTGTTGTTGTTTTCTTCGGCAGAGTTGATTTTTATTATGACGATGATAATGGCGCCACAAAAGGTTGACGCCATTCATCCTCTCTTTTATGTAGAATTATACGCTACGATTTCGAACAAATCTGTCTTTATATATACACACTCCTACAAAAACACATACACAAACACAGTAAAAAAAAAAAAGATGTATGTTATTTTCTTATTTAATTTAATATTTTCTTGAGTTGTTTTCTATTTCGATTTCCTTATAATAAAAATAACCTAATAAAAATAATGACAATATATTTTATTTATTTCTTGGGTTTTTTATTTTTTTTTTTTTTTGCTTTATTTTTAGGGATCATAAGCTTAGAAATAATTCGAGAATTTTTATTGTTTCATCTTTTTATGCGCCTACATTCAGCGTACAAAATATTAAGCAGTCAGTAGTAAAGGATTTTTTTTTTTATTTACGCACACAGTATAGATGTGTAATAAAAAAAAAAAAAATTTGTATATAAGAAACTATCATAGGCCGTTATTCTATTTTATTCCCTACAATAAAAATTAATAACAGTTACAATGAAAAATGTTTATGTATACATAATATGGATATATAGCATATTATAGGCCCGGGGTGCAACACCCCAAATGCGAGTATATTTTATTTCCATGAGTATTAAAACTTTAAATAAAATTCAGCACAAACGATTAAACAAATTATACATTTACATAGTTTTCTTCTTTCCATTTTTCAAAACTATTTTCCTAGGTATATCTACAAATGATACAATCATATAGGATTAATCTTATAAACCTATGAAGGTACACATACGTATGTGAAAGATAGACAGGCAGACAGACAAATAAAACTATTTTCATACAGAAAATTTTTCAGTTATATACTTATATTAGACAAATAGGTAGATTGACAGACAGACAGACAAATTTTCGACTGTTCCAAATAAATACAAATATACTAACTATATGTATGCATATAAATATATTTAACATTATTTTAAATATACATATAAAAATAGTAAAAAATATAAATAAATAATACAATATAATTTCCATTTTCAATTTTAACACTAAAATACATTTTTGCATGTAAAAAGTATTTTTAGATTTAGATTTTTCAAGAAGAAATAACTTTATATTTGAAACTTTTTTTTTTTTTTTTTGAGCTTTTCGAAATGATGCAAAACTACATAAATATATACAAAATAAAATTTGAAACGAAAAAAAAAAAAGTTTTTCCCATTTGAGATTTTTCTGTACTCGTTTTGTACTCTCGTTGCTGCTACTCTACATACATGTTTTATAGTTATTGTGTTGATGTATTCATTTTGAAAACGAAAATAAATTGAATTGTATTTAGTGGATTTTAATTTTTTTTGGAAATTTTCTCTATTTTGGCATGTTATCATTTTATGGTTTTTATAGTGTTATGGGTTAATAGTAAAATTGTTAAAAATTTAGAGATGATAGAAATTGAATTATTAAAATTAATGATTTTTTATGTGGATGGGTATATGTTTGGGTAAATGGATATGTTTAATTTAACATATAAATAGCATGATGAGAATGATTTCTTGGGAAATACATGCTAAATTATATATTATTACTGTTGCATTGTAGTTTTAACTATTAGGGATGCATTAGCACAATTAAGACATGAGAGTGAAAAAACAATTTATAGAATGTTTAGTTTTAAAAGATTTTATATTCAATAACATCTGATAGATTTGTTAATCTCAACACTAAGTTCCTACTTAATATTTTTTGTCTAATAGGAACAAATTGTTGCCCGCGATTCATTCACTAAACTTCGAAATATAAGATTTTTATTTGATATTAGCTGTACCCGTTCACGCGTTGCTGTGGCTCAGCCTATATGCTGGTTAAATAGAAAAGCAAGAAAAGAGAAAGCACACGTTTCTAATATGTTTAATGCACAATACTTTTGGGTAGATCTAAACCGCACAATTCGAAGGATTGGCCCTGAGCTTTGTTGATGGTGATTGCAAATGCCAATCGAATTGGGCATCCCTGGCAGATCGAGTGAATTCAATAATTCTAATAGATAATTAACCGCTTCATCTGCTTCCATAACAGTGTCGACCGACTTGTATGTGAATAATATTGTTAAGTTCGTCGACGTCTTTGTTCTTGGCGGCTAGAATAGCTCATTCACTCAGCCAATCGTGACGTCACTAAATTGCAGAAGTTATGAGGCAATGAAATTCATCCTGAGGTCAGATCAATCGACATCTTTCCGGTCCTAATTTCCAGCAATTTATGTGAGAATATTTTAACTGATCGGTCGTTTTTGCAGCTGAACAAGCATATTTGTACGGGGTGGGCCATCTGTTGTTCCTTTTCTCAATCAATGAATTTTAGTACTTAATGAGCGTGTTTTTTTATTAGCTCCGGATAGCTGGTATCCGGAGCAGCTAATTTTCTGTTATAACAGTTATGTTTGACAAGCTATTTATACATATAAATAATTTAATTAAAACTAATCTATAATTTTTAATTCAACTTTTTAACTAAAAACCTATAAAAAAATATTTAGCTCTACCTATTTATCTGGAGCTGCTATCCGGAGCTGCTATCCGGAGCAAAGGGAAATTTGAAATATTTTTTAGTTTTGTACAACCCTAATTGTGGCAGACTTCATTTTGGTTTAAAAATTTTGATAGATGTCAAATTCAAATGTCATATGGTTGTATGACATTTCTTCCAAATAAAAAATCATCGGGAGATTGATCAGGAATACGTTAAAGTAGAAGCTGCAAAAATATTTTTAAAAGCTGGAAAGCAAAACGATAATCGAAATGCATCATTGTCGGAAGGTGACGAAGATGAAGATAAATAATATTTTGATGAAATGGACAGGCCTGGTACAAAAGTCAAGTCGATTCAAAACAAAAAGTGTCTGTACGTATTCTACGTATATGTGAAGACACAGCTTAATATCACATAAATTTGAACCCCAATTCGGCATATTATGATCCAAAACACGTTCTATGAGGGATATTACTGATCCAAAATCACATCCCTGGAGCCCTATTCTCGAATTCCACAACCATTTTCCACATGCGGACATCTGTCAAAATGCATCAACACGTTCGGAAATTTTAATTCGTATATAAAACACTTGATACATGGCCATTTTCCTTTATGGAGAATTTCTTCCACCTGCTTATACCCATTCGGAAATATTCCCTTAGTACCAAAAAAAATTCAATTTTTATGAATTTTGACTGATGTTCACATGTGGAAAATGGATGTGGAATTCGAGAATAGCATGTGATTTTTGATCAGTAATATCCCTCATAGAACGTGTTTTGGATCATAATATGCCGAATTGGGGTTCAAATTTATGTGATATTAAGCTGTGTCTTCACATATACGTAGAATACGTACAGTAACTTTTTGTTTTGAATCGACTTGACTTTTGTACCAGGCATGTCCATTTCATCAAAATATTATTTGGCTAGCATTGGTTTTAGCTGTCTCAGTCAAAGTGGCGCCATTTATTTCTGGATGTGGAAATATTAATAACTAAAAATCGCTGTTTATTTAATTTAAAAAAAAATTAAATCTTCCTTTTCCAAAGTTTACCACCGTCGCCTTTCAAGTGAGACAGCTAAAACCAATCCGTGCCCCTCAACAATCTCCCGATGATTTTTAGATAGTTTTATTCCGATTTTTTATTCGGAAGAAATGTCATACAACTGCATGAAGATAGGTAAAATTTTAGTTTTTTGTTTAATAGCGACACATGTGTATAATAGCAAAACTTTCAATACAAATTTCCCATGAGCTCCCGATAGCTTGCTATCCGGAGCTAATAAAAAAACACGCTCAATGTTATCTGATCTGAAACATTCTTTGACATATGTAAAGGCAAAAATATGCCATTTATCATCATGTAGTCGCTAACAATACAACAACGCATTTGGATTGTTCAAATTTATTATGAAAATAAGCGTTCAAAAACAACAACATTTCATAAATTACGTGAGAGTTTTAGTCGACATGGACGTCCTACTGAGCATGTAATTGGCAAAATTATTGATCGTTGATCAATAATTGCACCACTTGATTATTTTTTGTGGGGCTATTTCAAGGATAAGGTCTATACTAATCATCCACAAACAATTCAACAACTTAAAAACAATTACATTCGAGTGAAAATTGAGGTCATTGATCCGCTTTTAATGGAAAAAGTAGCAGGACTGTAGACGAAGCCATGGTAATTGCACCATATGAACGATATCGTTTTTCATACACAAATGGCATAGAACCACGTTTCATTATCGATAAAAAATTTTGACTTTTCATCACAAACTGTGTGTTTTATTTACAAATAGAAAAAGGACTAACAGATGGCCTACTCTGTAGTAAATTTCATCGGCTTTACGTGTCGCCACAAGTAGAGAATTTCAGGCAAGCATTTATTTCGTCCGCTGGTGTCGATCGAGGAATTACAAGCAATGTTTGCCTGAAATCTCCTGCAAGCAAAATGCATACGTTTCCAAATGGTTTAATATTTTCACGCATATCTTGCAATGATCGATCAAAAGCCTCGAGTGATTTTTTGTTTGCCATTGTGTGTTCATGGTAATTTCAAAACGGAATGAGCAGTTCTTGGATATGCCATTTTAAGATCGAATTGCTGCCAAAATCAAGGTAATTAGAAACGTTTTACCAGTTCCTCCTGGTGCATGTAGGAAAAAGATTTCTCCATCCCCATTATTGACAGTTTGCATTATTTATTTATTTGATTTTCATATAAATTTATTTAAGTTTCGGCGCACTCCATTTTGAGCATAAGCTCATTCACAACAGAGCGTGCCAAAAAAAAGGATGGTTCAGTTAGACAACAGCCCATTTATAGGTCAGTCAGCCAATCATTTCGCCCAACGAATGACGTAATTTCACCTCGATTTTTCACTCGCGTTCGATCATCGTTCGATCATCAGTGGCAGGAATATCACGATTTGTAATCTTTTGTAATTTGGATAATACTCCTAGTTGGGGCATCATAGCTTTGGGATATTTGGTGCATAATTTGATCGTTGTGATTAAAATTTCAAAATAAAAAAATAATAAATATTTGTTCAGAGAAAACGTCCAATACTTACGTTGCATTATTTGATCGTAAATGGCTTTTTGCTCAAGCATTAGCTTGGGAACATCGTGTTTTACATCGAATGAAGCAGCAGCAGATCGATTCGATGATGGCATTCCCGATTGATTGAGAACTTTGTTCGCGATTTTTAAGCAAAAAATCTTCAATCATTATCAACGCTTCGTTGTAGATTTTTACTGTGAAATTGGTGATTATATTGGAATTTTCCTGGCTTGGGCGGTCAGTATGATTTCAAACAATGCACGAATTTGATTTGGATATAACGTTTTGGACCCGTTTATTTGAATATGCCAAGTTGTACGTCGACTCGCTCTCCTCGTTTGCGTCGTTCTAATGGTTTTCTACTTCTTTTTAATATAGTAGTTTTTTGCAAACTCGTCATTTTGACATAACGTGAAGAAAACACAGCTAACGTTGTAGCCGGTGGATTCAGGGCAATTTGTTGAACATTTGCAGCTGTGAATTAAACGCGTTGACCATTTTCTAGATCTATCTAGGAATCTACCTGTATCTTCCAACCTGATACTGTGCGATTTCATCGATATATATCACTGCATTCCTATCACTTCTTTCTGGTTGAACACCAAAAACTGCCAGGTCGCTACCTTTATTCACGTGCTTGCAATTATATTTGTTCGATTTAACGGAGTTACAGTATTCCACGTTTATGTGCGCTATGCATGTTTTTGATAGCAAAGGCGAATATGGAATAACCCATCTGTTGTCTACTTCGATGTCACCGTTTCGAATTTGTATGGTTGCCAATTTACCGCCATCTTTTACTGATCTTCTTCTGTATAAAGGGTATCTATCGTTTCCGTTTCCCTATGCTCTAGAATATCGCTTAGATCATTTTCGGTCTATCATGCATGGTGAATTTAGATTCAGTGTTCCGCTAGGTCCATGTATCATATTTTTCGTTACAACTTTATGCAAATCCTTATCGTCGTCGGCATCGGATATTTCAGCGCATATTACATCGACGATTTCGTTTGAACTCAAACACTTCATGTTTTATCATGAAATCCATCAGCGATTTCAGCGTCTGTCTAAAAACACATGCTGTGATGTCATGCTTATCCACCGGCGATTGCCCGGGAAGTAAGAGCTATTGTATATCGTCACAAGCTCGATTGCATATATATATATATATAATAAACAGGTCTGGGCGCCCGTAGTGACGAACATACGCAAAATTGCATCTTGGCGAGCTCTGAGCGAAGCTTGGTCTGATTGAAACGGATGAATAACACACACCTCGCTCAATTGTTTAGTTGTGGAATAAGCGGGTTTCTCTTATTTGTTTAAGAACCGCGAGACATAAAAACCTGGACCTCCTGGATAAATGAACTTGGCTGATACACCGTGTCCGGGCTTATTTTCGATCTTTTTGCATCCACTTTTTTTTCGTTCCTTTCGATAATTAGACCTAAGCGTATTTATTTTACGTCTTTAATCGTTTCTGTTAGTACCTCTCTTATTTTTTTGATAAATTCAATGCACTATTCCATGCAAAAATTGTACTATGAAAAAAGCAGAATCATAACCTCATGACAAAATTTTAAATGGCAAATTAGAAAGGGTATTTCAAATTAATTTAATGGCCATATTTCACTTATCAATAGACTTAAATCTTATATCAAAAACATCAAAATATTAATTTTACAAAATATAAGCCTCTCCGTGTCTAATTAGTGGATAAATAAAATACATAAGTAGGAATTTTCAATTTTTACGTTTTTATTCAGCAAAAAATACTACCAGTAAATGTTTCATAATGGAAATCAGGATTTTTACTGTAAGAGCCAAGTACGGCAGAAGGAAGTTTTATTTTAAATAACTCTAAAATAAATATAAGAAACGCCACAATACAATCAAACATTTTATATCTTATCATGAAAAATATTGTTAAGATTAGAATACTCGGAAGCTTTATTCAAATGAAATCTAAGATAACTCTTAGCTGAACATTTATGGAATAAGTATAAGTTGGAATGAGTTTAATACAAAAATCTGAGCCAATTATCCGCAACTACAAAAAAAAAAAAATCGGAGTTGTTTATAACACAAGAAGTTATAAATCTTGTCCGCCCAATATCAGTAAAAAGTTTAGCAAGTTCTTTTAGAAAGAATGGAAAAACACATACCAAAGTTCAGTATTTATCCTGATACTCAATTTGGGTTTGAAAAAGAACATTCTCCGATACGTGCAATACATAAACTTAATTTAGATACTACTAGGAGGTAAAGTAACAGGTTCAATTCTAATTGATGTTGAAAGAGCTTTTAATTGCTTATGGCAGGACGGACTTATATTTAAACTAATCAATTTTAAAAAAATTTAAAGTGTCAAATGGTAACGTTTCACAGAAGAATTTATTTTGGCAAGCAGTATGCAGCAGCGCCAAATCCTCATCTATCCTTAAACAACCTTACAAATGGCCTTAGACTACTTGAACGAAAATTTGCCAATTTGGAAAATAAAAATTAACCCGAATAAGAGTGAATCAATTTTATTTAGAAAATCGCTCTCCCAGGTAAATAACAACATAGAAAAATTTTGTAAATGTTTAGTTTTAGAATTTTGCAACAAACAAATCATGCAAAAGATCATATTTCGGTTTAACTAATTTTTATACTTTACGATTAAAAAAGTTACAAAATCATTTGGAGGGCTTACAAAACTTTTCTTTGCAAAGTAAATGGGATGAAAGGGTCAAAATAATTTATTATCAAACACTAATCCGGTCCTTTCTAACTTATGCCTCTCCCATTTGGCTTAACATCAACGAATTTTACCGACAAGGTGGTCATAGATAAAAAAAATTATCTAGCAACACTTTATGCAGAAAAGCTAACATTACAAAGAAAGACACACATATAATGAATTTATTCCCCAAACACATAATTAAATCAACCAACAATACCGACTCTTCTATGATCTTTGGTCCATATTTAAGAATTGATCTTTGAAAGTATAATTTCCCTACCAGAATTATTTATAGCAACGGATAACCGTAACGCTATACAATTAATAGTTGGAACTCCTATAATATAACATATAACGAGGAGATCTAACAAAAATACTGTTCAACTTAATTGCTTATAGAAGGACATTTAGTAATACAATATCAAACAAAGATAGATGCGAAAATCACAAAATTAGAAATATGTGTTTGTGGTTAACCCAAAATTTAAATAGTTAATTGGCTTGCGATTTTTTGCAAGCTTACCGGAATATCTAAGAGCCACATAAATAAAGTCACCACACCAAAAATGGTTGACAAAATCCATGATACGGTATTGCAAGACCGCAGAGTGAAAATGCACGAAATAGCTGAGATAGTAGACATCTCAGATGGACGTGTGCTCAATATATTACACGAATATTTGAATATGAAAAAGCTATCCGTGCGTTGGGTATCGGGTTTGCTTGCAATCGATCAAAAACGCACACGTGTCACAACTTCAGAGGCAGGTTTGGCGATGTGGCAAAGCAAAATAAAAAGGAGTTTTTGCATCGTTTCATAACTGTGGATGAAACATGGATCCATCAATATACACCGGAGTCCAAAGAACAGTCTAAACAGTGGATTTCTACTGGCTAATCTTAGCCGAAGAAGGCTAAGGCGGTTTTATCGGCCAACAAGGTCATGGCCACAGTTTTTGTTGATGCGCGTGGCATAATCCACATCGATTACCTTCAAAATGGGAGAACAGTCAACGGCGAATATTACTGCAACGTATTGGACCGTTTCAACGACGTTTTGAAAGAAAGCGACCGCATTTGGCGAAGAAAAAATTTCTCTTCCATTAAAACAATGCACGGGTGCAGACATTTGTAGTTGCCATAGCCAAAATCCATGAATTACGCTTGGAATTGCTTCCACATCCACCATATTCTCCAAACTTAGCCCCTGCGACTATTTTCTGTTTCCGAACTTGAAGAAATGGCTCGGCGGAAAGAGATTCGGCTCTAATGAGGAGATCATCGATGCAACAAACGCCTATTTTGAAGGGTTGGAGAAATCGTATTATTCAGAAGGGATTGAAAAATTGGGAAAACGTTGGACTAAGTGTATCGAGCTAAAAGGCGACTACGTTGACAAAAAAAATTTTTTTTGACCGAAAATATTATTCCTTGCTTCATTTTTACCAGACTTCTCACTCCGCCCTCGTATTTAAAACTTTTATTCTTAGATACAATTTACAGAAAAATTTGCACCCCATATCGATTGGCCCTTTCTGGCACTTTTTTCATTGCCGCCTACGTTCCTCTCTGTTTACCTTTCTAATCAAACAATCAACATTTTTGGCACGATATCCGTTGCTGTATACCATTCCCTTCAAATTTGCCCAAAAAGTTTCAATTGGCCTTAGTTGTGGAACATTTGGTGGATTATAGTCTTTGGGGATAAATTCGATTCTGTGTTAACGTAAATCGGATAACGTCGCATTGGCGTAATGTGAGGATGCCAAATCAGGCCAAAAAATCGCTTAATAATTTGATTATTATTTTTATAACGATTTTTGAACAAAAAAAAAACAAAAAAAAAAAACTGGGCCGCTGATAGCCAGCCACAACATAATTTTACATGGAAACTGTTGGCAGAGTAAAAATAGAAACGTGTTTACACATCAAAGTAATTCACTGAACTAAAACGTTCTTTTATTTTATATACATACATCAATACATTTATAGTGTTGAACAAAACCGGAAGGGTATGTTCCAAAATCAGCCTATATTGACGTTTTAAGTAATTCCTCCAACACTCCCACTATATTAAAATTTTTACTTCATTATATAAACCAAATTTTAAAATATAATAAAGGAATTACTATAAATTCATATACATATTTGTTTTTAATTAAATTCTAATTAAACCCGATTTGGTTGGCTTCTCCTATATCTTTCATTTTAAACTTAGTGCTTAGCGACCGTTTGATTTCATCCATCTCGTCCTCCTCATTCTCCCATAAAATCAATATATCGTCAACATAAACTGCGATAACCAACTTAACCTTTTCATTTGACCATTTACTATATACACGTCGATCAACCTATGACCTTGTCAGATTCGACGATTTCAAGATCGTACATAGCCTTTTGGAGTCTGCACACTTTCGCAGTTGAATCATTCAATCCTTCAGGTTGCTGTATGTATATTTCTTCATCCAAATCACCCTGAAGAAACGCTGCTATAGCATCCGTCTGATCGATACGCAGGTTATTTCTTGCTGCCAATGCTATCAAGTAACGAATTGATGAGTACCGAATCACGGGTGAATATGTTTCACCATAATCTATGTCCGTAGTCTGAGAGCATCCTTTCGCCACTAACCGAGCTTTATATCGAATAATGTTTCCGCATTCATCCTTCTTAGTTTTAGATACCCATTTAGTTTCAGCCATTAACAAAGTTTCGTTTTCCATTAATGAGTCCATTTCACTTTTCATCGCATCCTTCCAAAATTCTGCATCAGCTTTGGATAAGGCTTCCTTCACTGTTATTGCATCTCCATTTGATTCTGATGAAGCAAAATTTACATAGTCTTGTAACCATGTCGGCTTTGCCTTTACTCTTTCTGATCTCTTAAATTCACCAGAGAGGTGAAATTTGGATTTGTTTCACAATTGTTGAAATTCTGGGAATCAGATACACTCTGCTCATTTCTTCTAGTGTCATCATCTAGAGGCTCGTCTTTATTTACCACTCCCACCGCCTCTTGAGCTTGGTTGATTTCTTGGTTTATAACTCCCACTGGCGGTGTACTTGGTAAATTAATCGTAGGTTGCGTTACTGACATATCAATTGTTTCTCGATTTTTCTTTATAACTGCGGTGATTCAAGGAAAATTACATCTCGACCAGGATATACACGTCCTGTTTTTATATCTATGAGTCGATATTGTTTTGTCGTTTCACAGTATCCAACAAACAAAAGCTTTTTGGAATGTTCATCAAATCCTTTGCGTCGAACCTTTGGGATAAGTTTCATTGCTTCAGTACCAAAAATTCGTAGATATTTTAAATCAATTGTTAATCCTGCCTACATTTCTTCTGGTAATTTACCGGTTCCTTTCGCTGGTGATCTATTAATTAAATGAACTGCAGTTGCTACAGCTTCTGCCCAAAACTTTTCTTTATCTAGACCAGCATCTATCATCATACATTTTGCCCTTTCTTTAATTGTGCGGTTCTTTCTTTCAGCCAAACCGTTTTGTTGAGGTGTATAGGGAACCGTAGTTATCGCTTCGAAGGATTTTTAATTTTTTTCTTTTTCGTTTTCCACCGCTGCCTTGAATATTTTGAAATTTGATTGAGCTTCATCTTTATTTTTTAGAAAGTATACAAACACCTTTCTGGAAAAATCGTCAATAAATGTTTGAAAATATTTTGAACCTCCAATTGAAGTATTATATGGTCCAGACAGGTCGGTGTGAATTAATTCGGGGAAGTTTTTTGCCCTTGTTTCGATATTTGTAAACGGAAGCCGAGTTTGTTTACCTCTAATATATATTTCACAAATTAACTAATTTTCCTCATTTTTGAATTCGATGCCATTATTTGACTTAATTTTTTTTACGTCGTCAAAATTTAGATGACCCAATTTTCGGTGCCAGGTGATAATGACGCTCTCACATTTTGCCGGTAAAACTTTTGTAAATCCCGTCCACTAATGTTGCACGAACTAAAGGTTCATTTTTCAAATTGAATATCGAACATCCTTCTCGATCAAATTTTATATAGTTTCCTCCCTCTGGAACATATAACACATTTTTAACCTCAATCGCCTTGCCATTTATGTCAATTGTTAAATCACCAACACATGTCACATTCAATTTCTTGTTATTAGCAGCACAAATATGATTAATATTTGTTGGTCGGACATCATTTAACCATTCAGAATTAGCTACCATAAGCTGTGAAGCTCCTCTATCCAAATAAAAAACCTTTCAGTTTGATGATGCACACATCACGTTTCCATTAACAATATTATTTGAGATCAAGGCACTAAACTCGTTTGGAGAATTATTTGAATTTCCTTTTTCATTGTTCACTGCTTTATTGTTTTTTAACCATTTAAAACATCTCGATGATTTGTGATTTGTTTTACCACAGTGTTCACACTTTTTAAATTGTTTCTTAAATAGTTTTCCAACAAAAACCTGATTGTGAGTAGATGATGCTGTTGCCATTTCAAAAAGAGGGGTTTTAGTTGAATCACCGGTGATTTTCGATCCGCTTGATTCTATTCCCATTATAAATGGTCAGAATTGATCTGACAATCCAGCCAATAAAAATGATCCCACCCATTCTTCGAAAATTTCGAAACCTATCGCATTTAATTTATATGCTGTACTGACAATCTTTGATATATAGTCGTCCATGCTTTCGGATGATTCGAGATTAATTGAAATTAATTTACATAATAGACCGATACGGCAAGAAAGACCTTTGTCCTCGAACATTGACTGCAATTTATTCCATATTTCAAATGCAGTCGAACATGTTTGAATATGAACCTATAATCCACTTTCTATCGACAAAATTATGTTAGCCTTCGCTTTTTTCAATTTTACCGATTCTATTTCGTTGATAGCCGCTGTGCCATTTAAACATTTTTCTAGATCATTGAGCTCCAATAATGAGCGTATATAGCAAACGACCATGTTTGATAATTTTTCGACCCCCCTAGTTTTTCAATGGTTGTCTTATCATTTTCCATTATTATTTTTATGAAAAAAAATTACAGTCCTTTTAAATATAACTATGGCAGTCAATGAATTATTTACAAACAAACGTTTTTAATAATAATTTAAGGCACGATGACTTTTTGATATTTTAATAATTTTAGATTAAAAACTTTATTTTGTACTGGGCCCATAACCTGTTGGCAGAGTAAAAATAGAAACGTGTTTACACATCAAAGTAATTCACTGAACTAAAACGTTCTTTTATACGTTTGTTTCTTCAATCATAATGATATTCATTATTCACTGCTAGTTTATCTAGTAGTCCCTTCTTCCATTATTCACTACTACCAAATAAAAATTTAATTTTTGAAATTTTATCTAGTAGTCTCTTGCCATTTGCGAAGATCTACTTCTAGCAACGACATTTTTATAACTAACTGTAGAATGATGCTATTGTTACGTATATTTTATGAAATATAGGGGAATCACCTTATTTAAAAAGAAAGAATTTTTTTTGGTTGTACAATACAAATACAGATGCATTTTACATTTTATCCATATTTTATTCCTCATACGTTAGTTAATTTTTATAAAATTTCCTAATCGCATTTTTACTGCGAAATGAAAATAAATAAATGATAAATTAATGAGTCCTAGTAACTATCCTGTAACTATACTGTACATAGGTTCAATTAAAAATTTAAAAAAATGAAAACTTCAAAATATTCACCTCCTCCAAAAGTTATTCAGCTTAAATTTAGAAAAATCAATTTAAAATCTGAATTCAAAATTTCGAAAACTAAATTCCATTTTCGAAAATATAATACATAATTGACATTTTCATCATTGTGTGTCAAAAAATAAAACAAACTATTAAAATGGCCAAATTATTTTAAACTAAACTAAACTATTTATTTGGAGATTTTTAATACATTTCCTTATAAATTAATTTTAAAATATTATTATTAATTTAATAATATTTTATTATATTCTCATGGAAATGTTTTAATGTCATTTTCACTTTGAAGATACTTTTCGTTCTATTGTCCACAGTGTTATGTCTTTTGTTCTCCTATAAAAATAAAAAACGACTTGCTTATTCAACGTGTTGATCTCGAATCTTTGGCCATACAGATATTATGGAATTTTTGCATTGCAAAAATAATTGCTAATGCCTCACGATGTAGCTGCGAGTCATTTTTTTCTGCCGGCGACAAAGTGCTTGAGGCAAACAAAACCGGTTTTTCTACACCATTTACCAGGTGTGATAGCACCCCTCCTACACCGTATGGACTCGCATCCGTGGCAACTATTATTGTTTTTTTCGGGTTGTACAGCTCCAAAACGTCATTATTCAAAATTAACTTTTTACTTTTTTCAAAAACATCTTGACATTCCGGCCCCCACTCAAATTTTACTTCTTCTCGCAATAAATTATACAAAACGCGAAGTTCCGACGATAAATTTGGAATAAATCGTCCATAGTAATTTAAAAGTCCTAGATATAAGTCCTAGATATAAGCTTTTACTTTTTTCAAAATTTGGACTTATTTTATCTTCAGTAATTGTGTGACCTAGATATTTTACAGATGTTTTGAGAAATTTACATTTGTCCAGATTTACCCGAATTCGGTGCTTATTCAGTCTTTCTAAAACTGAAAATAGCTTTGCCTTACAGTCATCAATGTTTGCAGCTCCGATCAAAATATCGTCAAGATAAGCAAACACGCCATCCAACCCGACTATTATCCGATCCATTACCGATTGGAAAATGGACGGCGCACTAGCGACGCCAAATGCTAATCTATTATAACAAAATAGACCACGGTGGGTATTGATTGTAAGAAGCTCTTGAGACTCCTGTGAGATGGCTAACTGTTGGTAGGCACCCTTTAAATCTATGACACAAAAATATCGACAACCTGCCAAACTAGCAAAGATGTCGTCTGGACGGGGTAGTGGGTAGTGCTCCATTTGTATACACTGATTGATTGTGACCTTACAATCGACGCAGATACGTAGACTACAATCGGCTTTAGGTACGATCACTATTGGACTCGCCCATCTACTATGCCTCACTGGTTTTAAAATTCCCTCTTCACATTAACGGCCCAATTCAACATTTACTCTATCGACTAATTTATATGGAACCGTATAAGCACAGTGAAATATTGATGTCTGGTTCGGTTTTAAGACAATATCCGCCGTATACCCCTCAATCGGATAACTTAGAGACGATTCAAAAATTCTCGGAAATTTACTTTTTATTTCCGAATTTAATTGATTGACATTTAACGTAGCTAATTTAGACTGTTCGAAAAAATCAATAGAAAAATTTAAAAATTTACCTCTCCATGTTCGAAATAGTACGACCAACCAATTTCGTCCCGTTAATGCCCGAAATGACCTGTCACTGTCGATAACCACGATGCGTAATTGATGCTGAAAACCACGGAAACCCACTCGCACTTCGATGTGTCCACACTCTTTAATACCTTCACCTGTAACAGTAATAAAATTATTGATTTTTTTGACCAATTTAAGGGTATTAAATTTATTTAAGTATTCTTCTCTTGACATCACAGTAGCACATGCTCCTGTGTCCACCTCGAAATCCATTTGACGACCTTCGACATCACAATTGATAATAACGGACTCGACTGGTGCTTCTAAACTGTTTATAGTGTTGACGGTTTTTTGACGACATACTTTTGAGTGTGACCCATCTTATTGCACGTGAAGCACGTCCAATTTTTTGCCGGACACTGGTTTTCGTCATGGGACCTTCCACAACGACGACATTCTTGACCACTTGAAGATTTCTTATTCGAATTATTTTGATTCACGGTATTCGAATTTGACTGATTTTGATTTCTATTGTTGTTTTTGTTCCAATGCTTATTTCTACGACGACGAAATTGCTGATTTGGCCCGGACTGATTTGACTGCACCGCAAATTGACCACCAGGTTGTATGAATTGTGATGCTTTCTCGGCCATTTCAACATTTAATGCCTTGTTACAACAATTGGTGAACGTTAAACTATCATCATTTAAAAGCATCTGCTGTATTTTATCGTTTCTGAGACCCATGATGAAACGATCAGTAAGCGCATCTTCCAAAATATGGTTTTTGATACTAGCTACACTGAAAGAAAAAACTGGGTAATTACAAACAAAAAAAATGGTTAAATTAACGATGCACTATGATTGTTTTTCAACCGACCTAGCGCTTGTTTATTGATACTAAATTGGCTAGGTTATTTTTTAAATTATAACTTAGCACTGGTAAACTCAAACGAAATGCTACACTCATTGGCAGGTTATCATAACCTTAGCTACCCATTTAATATAACTAAGGTTTTAAGTAAACATTCCTAAATTATTTAAACACTATTAGGTTATACCAACCAACAATCTTAATGTTCACAAAACTAAGCACCATGTTATTTTTAATCAAATTTTCAACAAACTGCTCAGTTAAGATAACTTTTTCGGACCATTAAAACAACTAAGCACCAACGCTAGTTTTAACTAATTATGGACTAACCGGTCAGTTAAGATAACTTTTGCTGATCATTAAAACAACTAAGCACCAAGGTTATTTTATCCAGTTTTGGAACTAACCGCTCAGTTACGATAACTTTTGCTGTCCATTAAAATAACTATGCGCAAATGTTAAATTTAACGAAATTTTGCGCTTGTTGCTCAGTTAAAATAACTTTTGCTTAATGTTAAAATAAATAAGCGCAAAGGGTAATTTAAACCAAATTTTGAACTAATCGCCCAATTAAGGTAACTTTTGCTGACCACGAAAACAACTAAGCACAAAGGTTAGTTTTACCTTTTACCCAAAATTTTAAAGTAATCACTCAGTTCAGATAACTTTTACTTGCCATTGAATTAACTAAACACAAAGGTATATATATATATATATATATATATATATATATATATATATATATATATATATATATATATATATATATATATATATATATATATATATATATATATATATATATATATATATATATATATATATATATATATATATATATATATATATATATATATATATATATATATATATATATATATATATATATATATATATATATATATATATATATATATATATATATATATATATATATATATATATATATATATATATATATATATATATATATATATATATATATATATATATATATATATATATATATATATACATATATATATATATATGTATAATATATATATATATATATATATATATATATATATATATATATATATATATATATATATATAGATATATAAATATATATATATATATATATATATATATATATTATATATATATATATATATATATATATATATATATATATATATATATATATATATATATATATATATATATATATATATATATATATATATATATATATATATATTATATATATATATATGAGAAAAGAAATACGAAAAATTATGAAGTTGTATTTAATTCGAAATAAAATATATCAGTGTTATTTGATTAATTTTTTATTATTATAAATTATTATAACAGTATTCTAGCATTTAGCGTGTAATTTAATAAATTAAGTTTATAAAAGGTAACTATATCAGTATAGAAGTACATATGTATATAAATGAATCATATAAATTATATAAATCAAATTTGCTAGTGTAATATTATTTGGATTCAAAATATTTCTGTTAACTAATTAATTTATTAAGTAGTATTTTTAGGAATAGTAAAGGCAAATTAAATGATAAAAGTTAATATTAAAATTCATTGTCAATTATAAAAATGATCTAATTATTTTTTATGACCTGTTTCGGTATATAAACATTTAACGAAAAGTAATATGAAAATTTGTTAACATGTAACTAATTTGAAAATACATTTCTGTAAGAGTAGCCAAGTAAAATAAAAAACATATCAATATGATTTTTGATGACCTATTTGATTGAAATGATTGAATTCATTATCAATTATATTATAAAAATTATTTACATAAATAGATAAATATATTATATACTATTGTATATATTATAATTAATACTAATATTAATTTATTTTAGTAATTGAGTACTCCAATTCAAAAATGTTGAATATTTTGAAGCAAACATAAATTGCTTCTAAAACAACTACATTTTCTAAACTACTAAAACTAGTGTCATCATCCTATGGCACCGAGAAGTAGTTGGACTTTTTCCTTACGTGTTGCATGATCTATTCTAGTAGCGTTTAATTTTTTTATTAAATCATCGGCATCTTCTGTTTAATAATAAAACAAGCTTGGGCATCAGCAATGGTTGATTTTTTCAATGCCTTCTTATGCATTTTTTGTAGCACTGATGGTACCAATGCAGGTAACAAGTACATTGGTTGCATGTTATATGTATCTAGAATAGAAAAAAAATACCCATTATTATTAAGATAAAATCGACAATGTTCAATAATTATTACCTTCAGTTAACTGTTGTCTTGGCCTTTGTAGCGTCTCGAATAATAAATTATACGAGGCTCTTTAATATTTGATTTTAACAAATTTTCTATTTTTAAAAAGTTTTCCCACTTCTCGTATATTGTCCTGTGTCCTTTAAATCGCATTTGAAAATCATAAGATATCTGAAAACAAAGTACACATAGTTAGTTACTGGAGGAGTAAAGAGCGCGTGACAAGTGATTTTAGTTCCGTTTCTCAGTTCTGCTACAGCCTCCGGTAGCAAAAGGTATTTCTGGAAAATCAATGGACAATCCCTCAAGTCATTCAGATGATCTAGGATATCCCGGAGGGGTAGTAGGGTTAGCAGTACATCCATATTTTCGAGACACCACTCCAGGAAATTCTCTACAAGTTCCTTACATGCTGCCAGTGTGCAATCCTTAGGTTCCCGTCCAGCACTAATCTCCATGAAAACTGGTTTGGATTCACCCATATTCTAAAAGTATTGTTAAGTAGCGCAGGTCAACTAATAAAAATTTGCGAAGTAAAGCATTATACTAAAAATTAGAAATTTATAATGTGATTTAAAAAACAATAATATTTCAGCTATTAAAAGGGAGCTATTTTATGAAAACACTCCGTCATTGTATAACACTTAGATTTATTATTGCGTATTTATATGTATATTTGCGGTCGTACCACGTTCACGCTTATTTTATAATTAATAAGTCGCATTTAAATATACGTATAATTGAAATTCTTACAGGTAAGAGAATTAGTACAGTTATAGATCAGTGAAATACAATAAATTATAATAAACCTAAGCAAGTTCAAGTTTTGTAACTATGCATTTATTAACATATTTAAAATATAAATCATTCTTCAATTATTTAAAAAACATATTTAATATTTTGACAACAAACAAGAAAGAAGGAAAGTGGATGACATAACTGCCATACTAAACATGTTTTACATAATTCAAGAAAATATATTTTGACAAAATCAATGTTAAAATTTTGAAATTACTAGTTTGCAGCAAAATTGAGAACTATTTCTCTTAGTACGTGTTTCTCAATTTAAAATTAAATTTTTAATTTTATTTTAATTGTTAAAATTGTAGTTGTCGATTCTCATCAATAACTCAATTTTGTCAGAAATGAAGTTATGTAAAATATGTTAGCACGGGAGTATAGGTAATTGCAAGTAAACGTTTTATCTCTATACTATATATATATTTCTTTATTTATTGTATATAACGATGGTGTTCAAGCAAGCCGACACAACTAAAAATATAAATATGTTTCTTGCAATTACCCATATGTCACCCACTATTCCGCCCCTTAAAAAAGCAGATTGAATTTTCCAAAATTTGATTTACCACTTACTAACTTATTACGCGCGATTGGTCATGTACGACTAATTTTAAACGTTCTTAGATATATAAATATTTTTAGATAAGTAATTTTTTTGACATCAACGATATGAATATGTACATAATGAATATGTATATATATATATATATATATATATATATATATATATATATATATATATATATATATATATATATATATATATATATATATATATATATATATATATATATACAGTCACTCACAATATTGTTCACGAGTTTATCAATTTTGAAAACCTTAAAAAAAAATATTGGAATTTTAATAAATAGGATTTTACTGTTTAGTCATAATTATTGTTGTACTATCGATAAACATTTTGCTCCCTCTTTTATGCGATCTTTACACACATGTGCGTTATAAACATTTCATTGTATGAGTAGCAGCAAGTGAACGATTTTGTGTATTGTAATTTATTACGCCACAGCAAGTGAACAATATTTCGCATCGTATAAATTTGCACAAATCATTCATTTGTTTATTAATTTTTACTAGTAAAGGTATAAATAAGTGTAAATAATAATAAATAACTGTAAAAATAATTTAAAATATTGTTGTTAGTATGGGGGCAACTAAAAAAACATTATCACAGTCGAAAATTCGAGAAGTTGAGAATTTCATAAGGAATGGTATTACATATCGAGAAATTTCCAAAACCTTAATTGGTGTGATTTCAAAAATTCGAAACAATATGAACTTAAATATCACAAAAAATAAACCCGGAAGAAAAAAATTGCTAAGTGACACAACGAAACGGGCTATTCTTCGGGATATACGAAGTGGAAAAGTTGACACTGCAGTAGAGATGACACGTTGTCTAGCTAGAGATAAAAATATAAAAGTTTCTCCTGAAACCATCCGTCGGTCTCTACGTAAAACAGGTTTGAAAGGTAGAGCAAAAATTAAAAAACCTTTATTAACCCAAAGGCATCGTTTACTTCGACTAAATTTCGCCAAAAAATACAGATATTGGTCTCTTGCGGATTGGTGTAAAGTTATTTGGTCGGATGAGACCAAAATCAACCGCTTTGGCTCAGATGGAAGGAAGTGGGTATAGAGACGCCCAGGAGAGCCAATTAATGAGCGTCACGTTCAACCAACTCTAAAATATGGTGGCGGATCAATAATGATATGGGGGTGCATGATGGCCCACGGTGTTGGTGCGGTTCACAAAATAGATGGTAAGATGACCGCTTTATCCTACATAAAGATTTTAGATGAAAATCTTGTAGCCAGTTTAAGAAAATGGCGGTATCATAAGCGGGACATTATCTTTCAACAAGATAATGATTCCAAACATACTGCTAGTGCTACTAAAACTTGGTTACATAAAAAAAATACAGATATTGGATTGGCCACCCCAATCGCCGGATCTCAATCCAATTGAGATGCTTTGGGGGGTTCTAAAACGTGATTTAGCAGATTTTTGAACTTCGACGGGAAATTTAAATGAATTATGGCAAAGAACAGAAGCAAGATGGAATTCGATTAACCCAGAAACGTGCCAAAATTTAGTTGCCGGCATGCCCAAACGAATTGAGGAGGTTATTAAAGCCAAAGAGGGCTATACAAAATATTAAAAATTTATTTGTTGCTATTTTATTCAACACACAGAATTGTTCATCTGTATTTGAAGCATTTTTAATTTTTTAGTAATATTTGACAAATATATTAAAATTTTATTTACTGTTTAAAAACGTGAATTATATATTAATAAATGAAACAACAACACTATTTTCAATAATCAATGTTTTTCATTCAGGAATAGAGGGTTAATAATTAGAGATTTATCAAACTCGTGAACAAAATTGTGAGTCACTGTATATATATATATATATATATATATATATATATATATATATATATATATATATATATATATATATATATATATATATATATATATATTTATATATATATATATATATATATATATATATATATATATATATATATAAATATATATATATATATATATATATATATATATATATATATATATATATATATATATATATATATATATATATATATATATATATATATATATATTTATAAGGTAAACATTTTGGTCATTACTGACCAAAATGTTTACCTTTTACACAAATTGCAAAAGGAATTTATTATAATTAGGGATACCATTGGTTAATCTAAACAATATAAAAGTAAAAACTGCATATGTACGAGTTTTTTTTAATTTAAGTGTCCATTTTCTTTTGCAATATTAACTGTTGCAATATTAATTAAATTAAACGAAAATTAATTAAATCGAAAACTAAGATCCCATCCTCGTCGCCAAATTGTTATGGTTTTTGTTCTCCTATAAAATTAAAAAACGACTTGCTTGTTCAACGTTCACTTATAATCTCCTTTTATTATATCAATCCCGTAATACCGTATTTACATAAAAACGCCGTATGTCCAATACAATAGCACAATATACCACAATATTCAATATAATATTTTTACATTACACACAGAACCGCTCGATCGCGGGCCTACCTTAGTTTCATGTTGCGAAACTTGTTTCTAAATTTCCTTCTAATCTGAGCTGCAATTCGTAATTAATGTGTATTCGCAGCTGTTGCAAATTAGTAGAACTATAATTTTTCCGTACCAAAATTTGGAACCGGAAACCGAAAATATTTTAATCAAATCAATATCATAAAAAATAATAAACCATAATGCTGTCAAAATAAATTTTTTTTAATTAAATAGAAAATACATAATTTATTATTTATTTAATAAAAAAAAGAAATTTTTTTTTTTTTGTTCGGAAAAAATTATTAAATTTATTATTCTAACATTCTTGTGTATTTCGTTTCTAATATTCCGTTTTTCATCGACGTCGTCGTCTTGTTGATCTCTCTAATATTTATATATGTATACGTTTTATTATCATAAAAATAAGGTCGCAAAGAAATTATAACAACAATAATAATAATAATAATTCTTTTTTATTTTTTGAAATTATTCGTGAACTTGCAAAAACAAACAGCACGAATAATAATACTTTTTTCGCTGTAACGCAAGAAAATTACATTAATCATTCGGAGGGGGTTTCCCCCGCCCATATATATGTACATATATACGCAACGACTTTTCGTTTCGAAGTGTATAGCTACTACATATATTACGACAAAAAATTCAAGTGACACAAACACAACAGAAGGAAAACTAAGGAACATAAAATTATAATAAAATGAAAATGAATACCCCTTGATATTCCAAAATTATTGTAATAACCTAGAATAAAATGAGACTTTCTCTGTAGACATACTCGTACGTACACCGACATGGTATGTAGTAAAGTAAAAGTACATAATATACTTTTATTAGAGCTTTCTGTTCCGTTGTTATTATAATGGGTATCCTTTCTTCGGAAAAACACTAGACTATTTTCGGAAAATTCAATAATTTTACTAGATTATTGTTGCCTGCGATGTGATTTGTAGTCAGTTTTTATTAATATTATGTAAAGAGATCACCTTTTCTTTTATTGTAGCCCACAAAAAAAAAAAAAAAAAAAATCTATATATTGTCGCAAACACACTATTGATGACTACGAACAATTTTATTATTAAAATAGAAAATTATATTTTAATGAAAATTTTGCCATACTACTACTGACTGTGCACAAAACAAAAATTATAAACTTTACCACAGTTGGAGACAATAATATTGTAATTACAAGTGATTAATATATTTAAATTAAAACTATGCTGGATCTATGTATCTTCGGTATAAAACTCCCGGAAAATAAAATCATTTTCCATTCTGTGAAGGTCGTAGTTGCGGTTTAAATTTATTACTCAGTACAAAAAAAAAAAAAAAATATGTATATATAATAATACAGAAGAAAATGTTGAATTGAAAATGTATGAAAAGAAACAAAACAAAAAAATGAAAATGTAATAAAATTAGATTATTATTTCGTTGAACATAAGGGCAATATAGAGCTATGTGCTACATATTCGTATAGAGAATGAGTCGAGTGTTGAACAAAAAAGCTTTTGCATTATGGAATGATGGTGATAAATTTATACTTTTTATTGTTGTCGTCGGGAAAATAAGAAATATGCTGATTGCTTGTTACTATGAATAATTTTTATTTTTTTTTATTTAATGAATTTTATGAAATAGAAAATTCTAGAATCGCAACAATACACAAAAAAAAAAAAAAAAAATATTTAGAATTAATGAATATTACTGTAAATATAATATATTATTTTGTAGGCCTATGTGTACAGAACCCACAAATTCACAAAAGACATAAATAATTTTTGTTATTTCATTTTTATTTTTAAATGAAGGTAATGATTATAAATTTATAAAATTTGTGGATATTTTTGTTAAAATGAATTTTACTTAGGCGAACATCGAGAGAGATTTAATTAAATTGTTTTATTACATAAAATTTAATTAAATGTGGGAATATGCGCGGAATTAACATAAAATATTTGGTGTAATATTTCAAATATGTGGGATTCTGTACTGGTTATCTTAAGGTCACTTCCTCATGAAGATACAAAACCATAAAAATACAAGCAACTCGTATCAAATAAAAATCTAAACATTTTTAGCTAAGTAACAAATTATATCACATGTTCAATAGAAAGTAAAACACAACTTTTATTTTATATAAGCTGTTTTACGTTATTAAAACAAAAATCTTAAGACACAAAAAAAAAATAAAAATAACACTTCATCGAATTGGAAAAAAAAAATAATTAGGAAAATGGACTGTTATAACGATAATTTAAGTAGTATCTTAATCTTTAACAACTTTCTTTTCTAATTTCATTGGAAAAAAAAAATCTTTAGGTTTTGTATTTATTTATAAAATAACTTTTTATTAAGCTAAATTAAAAAATATAAAAATCAAGCATAAAACAATTCAGTTAGTAAATCTCAGATTAAAGTCATAAAAGAAAACTTTTATATTTCGTTATTATTGCTGATTGGTATACCTATATATGTATGTACACATAAACATCTAGTCTCATATGACCAATAAATGAAATTAAATTTTGCAGGATTTATAGTCCAATACATAGATTGTTTAAAAGAGGAGAATAAAAATGAAAAATGAACAAAATTTCCAAAATTTAAACTGTCACAAAATAAAACGAAAAGTTTCATGATTTCTTTAATTTTGATTTTTGTTTATAATATCTCGTACTTCTGTCAAAGCTCAGGAAATAAAGTTCAAACGAAAAAATCATAATTTTTATTTTTATGATTCCATTTTTATGGAGACACTAAACAAATTCAACATAAACCACAAAATATCGTAAAAATGTAACGTAAAGTTGAAAAAATTATATAAACAGAAGCAACTAACAATTTTTTGGTTTCGTTTGGTATCCAAATATGACCAATAAAAACATTTAAAATGTTATATTTTTTTTTTTTTTGTTTTATATACGTATACGAGAATGTCATACAATTCAGTGATTAGCATGATATTCGTAAAAGTATAAATAGACTGGTTAGAAATTGCAAGAAATCAAAGTCAAAATATTCAGATTGAAAATTAATTATTATTATTTGGAAGTAATTAAATTTATTACCATTATACTCGTATGGTTTGATTTTTGAAATGACATAAAAAGTTGGATATGTTATAAATATTGGTCGATTGAATATGGTTCGATGGGGAAATAAGTTTAAAGACAACAATTGGACAGAATTTACTTCGTATTCGCAATTAAGTCAGAAATTGGCAGAAATATCGGATTGTCAAAAATGGATGACTCCAAAAGTATTTTGCACTTCAATCATAACTAACAGAAAAATGGCGACCTATAATCTAATATTATATTGTACATTTCACCGCTAAGAATTTTGCCAATATGTATGTGTTCATTTTGCATGACACGTCTAATTTCTGGAGAATACACCTTGCAGAACTAATTAACTATCACAACTTGGTGATATTATAGATAAAGATTCAGCATGTGGTTCTGTGAAGAAATTTTTCTGATTTAATTCCAAATATTTCTAAAGAATTTGAACCAAATCATTTGAAAATTTAAACTTGTAAATAACAGGTTTATTTAATAGAAAGATTTAAACTTTTCATAATAGCCTCCATGAGCATCAATACACAACTTTAATGGTATAAAGCATAGGTTCAAGTCTCCAAGAAAGCTCAAACAAAATAGTCGATATGATTTAAATTCCGAGAACAAGGTGGCCGTTGCATAATGTCGATAAAGTCCGACAATTTTTCCCGAATCCATTGTTCAGTCAATGTCCCTTTGTGAGCCGGAGCAGAACCTTGTTGGAAAGTACAATCATTGCTTGGATAATACTCACAAGTTCGGGGAAGAACTACTTCCTCGTGAATTTCACGGCGATAAATTTCTCGATTCGAAGATTTTGGATTGCGATACTTTTATTATGGTGAATAATGTAGCCGCCACAAGGTCCAGAGTTATAATATTCAAAAAAGGTTTCGAACTATGGCTACAAAATTCTATTTAATGAAAACGCAACTAAACCTGGAATTAGCATTAAAAACAAAAACAACGAAACGTTAGATACCAGAGTAAATAAATTGAACTTGTTTTATTTGTTTAGTTTTATATGATAGACAAACATGTGTGTCATAAATAAGATATGCATAAAAATCAAAAACCAATAAAAAGGTTTTCATGGATTTTGTGATGAAAGTTTAGTTTCAAATCAACTTTAAATTTCTTTGGATTTGGGTTTTATCAAATGTTGATAAAACTTAGTAATACATATATTCTGTACCATTAATAAAATTTGATAAATTGATTGATTGTCTGTGGGACTGAGGTCCCCCCGGGTAATGCTGGGCCTTTTCTACAGCATTTTTACACGAAAGAAATTGAAGGTGTTTCTGGAAACAAAAAATCATCACCCGCCAGTAAATATTATTATGTAGAAATAGCTTATAAATTATCTAACAGGCGTTATAAAATTGGAATAAATTAGTAGATCCAACTCTGTATGCACTCGCTGTTTTAGGATCCCGAAGGTTCATTTTGGAATTACTAAAATCTTTGCTGTAAACGACTTTATTAGATAATCTAACATATTTTTTAAAATTTACTCACTTATACTGTCCACTTTAACCCCTACTGATACAAGTATCTCTCACCCACTGTTTACTTACACCCACTCCCAAACCAAGATATACACCTACTTTTAAACACATATCCACACACATACCCACATCCTCACCCAAACATACCCACGTATACGTAACCATATTCACACCTGCATCCGCACCGCCACTAGCACCCAAAGGCATACACACTAAAATATTTAAGCATAAGTTTAATACAATAATAATATAAATATAATTCCGTACAACTTTTTTATCAATTTAATATTTGTCAATCGTATAACAAAAATATCTAATATGTTGGATAGAAATGATATAATATTCTAGTATATACACTTTTATAGACCCCTTTTATGAATTTAATGTAAGTATAGTCTAAATTTAGTTTATACGGTTAAATATTCATTTTATACCAAATAAGTATTAATACTATTAATACGGTTACCTTATAAATATTTGCTGCTTTACTCAAGAAATTTTAGAATTCAATATTGAATTTATCATTCAACATTGAATGACTTTGTCTAAAACTTTTAGACACTTTGTCTAAAAATAGCAAATTGAAATGTTTTTATTTTCATAAATTTTCATAATTTTTCATATAAAATTTTTCAACAATAATAATGTTATTATAAAAAAAAATTGATTCACAAAATTTCATATGCATCATAATTGTATGTACAGATTTTAATGATACTTTTTGACTGTCCAAATAATAATATAATAATAAATTGTTTTAAAAAAATTAAAAGGAACAGTTAGAGTGTTAATTTGGTTATATTTGCCAAAACGTAAGTTTGTCTTTCGTAATGTGGCAGTATCGTAGGTTTTATTCATCTTATACCGATTTAAACATAATTTGTCAAATTCTACTTGCATTGCAGCATTGCAATTTCAAAAGCATTGTGAAAATCATCAAAAGAAACAACCATATAGTATACTTTTTGCATAAAAATAAAATATCTACTTTATCCAAAACTATGAATTTTATTTCATTAAATTCATGGTGCTCTTCGTTCTCAGACTTTGGTAAAGCTAAGAATTTGTTGAGGAAAATAATTTATCCGATAAATAATAATTTATCAGATAAATTATTTTCCTCAACAAATTTTTTACAGAGGGGAGTTTTTTTCCACAAGAGAGATTAAATAAGATTTAAATCTTTTAAAAGTGTCGAAAATTTTTGCTACTGACGAACTGCCAAACTTTTGCAAGCATTTTTAAAATTTCTTTGATTTTTATTCATGTTTTTAAAATATTGGTGGAAAGACTCGTACCGAATGGACGAAAAGTGAGCTATCGGACCCATTTTTAGTATTATACTAGGGTAATGCGTTAAGAAATGTTGTTTAGGGAGCAATTCTACTTTAAATTCAGATGCGACAGCTGACAGATGTTCCTCTATTAGTTTTCGTAAATTATTTACCGATTGAATAGTGAGAGTTTTCGCAAAAAACTATATGCTTTATTTTGAGAAGCGTGGTTATTACATACCATTTCTGGAGCACGTCTTCAAAATTTATATCACCAAAAATAAAAGGTAAATGATTGATCAAGCACCACGATTGAGATGCTGAGAAATTGAATGACTCTTTAGATATTAAACGAGTGGGGATATTTTTTCTAGAGCTGTTTACCGAAAACAAATGATTTTATTCGATCGTTTATTTGGTCATAAGTCAAATATTTTCTTTGTACTACATAGTTTAAAAAATGCTTTATGCTAAAAGGAACAATGCCTTCTAAAATATCATGCATAGAATCTACTGTTCTATTCTGGCAAACATCAAAATTATCTAAATTATTTAATATACAGACTGATTTGACACCCTTTGATTGAGTCAATACCGAGTCTTCAATTTTCACACCTTTAGTCTCGAGCATCTTTAAATCGTCAAAAATTGGTTTTAATATTTTGTTATAAGATACCCCCGATTTTAGATCGTTGACATTAAACAACGCTACGAAATATATATTTTCTAATCGAGATAAATATTTGGATGGAAGGTTTCTTATAGAGAAATATATCGCGCCTATTTTATGTATGCTTCTGCGACTCCCTAACGGGTTAGTAACTTCGAAATCATCGTAAAATAGTTGAACTTGGATTTCTTTGAAAAAATTCATTTGAACGGTGAACACTTCCACAGCCAAAATTACTCAAAATTTCGTCTGAACACTCATGATCTTTATCGAAGTATTTTTGAGAAAGTGTTTATTTTCAAATAAAGCTGATATAGTTTGTAAAATAGAAATATATTGAAACGAATTTTGAACAAAACATTTCTTAAAGTTTTTGGTGAATATGCAGTATTTCTGATCCCACCTTAGACTGATAGCAATGCTTTTTGGAGATACACAAAATCGGCTTATTTCAAAATTTATTTCTCGATTGAATTTGGTGCTATATTTTGAAATTTTATTCCGTAAAGAAGAAAACATAATTTCAATGCTAATGGTAGTGTTGGTAGTATAATGGTAGTATAATGGTAGTGTTATATTTCTGATCAAGAATCATGACATTTGTTGAAATATTGCCTATTAATTTATTTGTATTATTCATAATTTTTGTAATGCATTTAACTCTTTAATGAAATCGTCTATTCCGAAATAATTAATTTCATTAAGTGCCGATACCCTTCCGAATTGCACAAGTGTTAATGAACGGTCCATTTGAGAAGGTAGTGAAGGTTGGTTAATTTCGATAGTTGAATTATTTGTTTGACCTGGCGGAGAGAGTTTTGTTAAATTTGGTAATTTAACAGCATCTTCCGAATTTTTTATAACAAAGTGGCATATTTTATGACATTTAATAGAATGTTTCTTTAATCCAGAGTATGTATTAAAAAAAGTGGTCACATGAACTGGAAGCTAAACATTTTAATTTTAAAAATTTTGAATTCAATAAAAAATGGTCTATTTTTAAATGCTTAATGATAAGTGATATTTTTGTTGATTTTTTATTGCAAATAAAACAGTAAAAAGAATTCATTTTCAAATAAAATAATATCAACTTTAAATTACTTAGTTAAAAATCTCTCCGACCAGCTTTTCTAATTTTAAAAACACTTCTTGCGTTTTTGTAGTTACTGGGCATCTGATTATCAGCTTGTTTAGATTAGGAATTAGTAATCCAGATTCCCTAATCATGTTAACTTGTGATCTGGATTGCCTTTTTTGGCATTCAGACTGTAAGAGAAAATCTCGATTAAAAACGATATTCGCCTTGTGACTCTACCGAAAATTCTTCAAAACCCTATTCTCTATTAAAATCCATTAATTGTTTAACGATTACTGTAATGTTGTAAATAAAACTCTTCTATGTTCTGGTTCACTACTTCAATAATTTATATTTAATATAATCTTTACATTCACATTTGACATCTATCGTACGACTCCCGTGCATGAATCTATATAATAATAATCAAGAATACAATACAGGAATACCACTACCGCTCTCCCTGAGAGCCATATAATTATATCCTCATTAACCTATACGCTACATCCCTTCCCTTTTATAAAAATTTTAATTTATACATTTTCCAAATAAACTATTCCCTATTATATACATATCTATCTTCTTTTTTTTTTATATAAACATTTGAAATTTTTGAATTTATAATAATTTACATTTGTACATCAAAATATTTAACTAATTTTATCCATCATTCGAATGTTATAACTCGTTCGTTATTTTTCCCGATTCCTTATGTATTTGTCCATTTTCTTCAGGCATGTAAACTGTAGGTTTTTCTCCATTTTCTTCTGGGTTGTAAACTGTCCATTTGTTGCCGATCTTTTTAAGATGCACAATATTTTTCCGATATTGTTTTCCAGTGTCATCATTTTGTATTTGAACATCCCCTCCGTATGAGCTCACTACCGTATGAGGAGTGGATTGGAAATTTGCTCTCAGTTTGTCTTTCACCAAATTTTTTACTAATACTTTGTCCCCACATTGCAAGGAATTTTCCGTAGCTTTTCGTTTTTTGTCAGCGTATTCCTTCCCTTTCTGTTTTGCTAATGCATCTTTTTCGCTAACTTCCTCTTGAATTCTTTCTTTATCGAAATCTTGTAAACTTGGTAACTTATCTCGGAATAGTCGACCAAAGAAGAGTTCTGACGGAGTTTTGCCTGTTGTGGTGTGCGGAGTACTATTATACATCATTAAGTATTCCCACATATCTGTTTTCCAGTTCCTCCGTGAAACTTGACTAATTTTTAACCTTTTTAAAATGTCTCTATTTTGCCTCTCAACTTCACCATTCTGTTGTGGCCAATATGGAATTGTATTATATAATAAAATACCATTTTCTTTGCAGTAGTTTTTAAATTCGTTGCTAACGAACTGTTTGCCATTATCAGCAGTAATTGTAGATGGAAAACCAAGCCTGGAAAATATTTCTTTAAGAACATTTATTGTCTTAGTTGATGTTATGGAATCCATAATCTTAATTTCCTTATACCGACTGTAATAGTCAACTATTACAAACAGATAATCTTTACTGGGCAGTGGACCCATAAAGTCAATTGCCGTGTCTATCCATGCAGCTGAAGGAAGTTCCCTACGTTTCATCGGATTAGGTGAATTTGGAGCAGATACTAGAGTGCAACCCATACAAGATTTTACACAATTTTCAGCGTCTAGATCCATTTTAGGCCACCAAACCTTCGTGCGTAATCGACCCTTCATTGCCACTATTCCGGGATGTCCTTCATGAGCTGCAGCTAAAACCCTTTTCCGTAAACTAACAGGTATAACAATCCGGGTTCCTCGTAGTAAAATGTTTCCATAGAAACACAACTCGGTTACAAATATTTTATAATTAATTATTGATTTGTCCCAATTATTCCTGTATAGTCCTTCTCTGACCTTGTTAATTTCTTCATCGAGTTTTGAAATTTCTTCAATGTCCCTTATTAATATTGCTGTTGGTCTCGAATATTCTACAACTGTTTGAATTATTGCTTCATTATCAAATGATTCCGATGAACTGCCAGAAACGCAAAGTCTGGACAATGGGTCTGCAATATTTGATTTTCCTGCCCGATATATAACTGTATATCTATATGCTTGGAGTCGAAGAACCCAACGCTCAATACGAGCACACGGTTTTGATTTTGTTGCGAAAATTACCTCCAGAGGTTTATGATCAGTCACTAGTTTGAATTCCTTCCCATAAAGATATATTTTGAAATGTTCAACTGCCCAAACCAACGCTAAAGCTTCTTTTTCTGTCTGGCAGTAACGTTTCTCGCAGTCGGATAAGCTTTTATTACCATATGCAATAACTCGAGGACCTTTGCTATCAAACTGTATTAACACTGAACCCAGACCAACAGGACTTGCGTCCGCAATTACCTGGGTTCTGTCGTTGGGATTGTAGTATCCTAATGTTTTGTTCTTAGTAAGGAAGTTCTTTAGATTTTCAAAAGCAACACGCTGCTCCTCTTTCCAAAACTTTTCGATATTTGCGTGTTTACCCAATTTTAACCGTAACATTCCTCTGATTGGTTCTGTTAATGTTGATAAATTAGGTATCCATTTACCCACAAAATTAATTAGACCCAAAAAGCTTTGAACTTCATCCACAGTTTTTGGTTCTCGAAAAGACTTTATAGAGTTTACATATTCTTCTAGTGGAGTTTTACCATTAGCAGATAGATTGTAACCTAAGAATTTTATGGCCTTAGTTTTAAATACGCATTTCCCTTCGTTCAGCAGTAGGTTGTTTTCTTTCAGCACCTTTAAGGTTGCCTCTAAATTTGTATCATGCTCCTTTTCTGTTTCCCCAAAAACAATGATATCATCAATAAAGTTTATGGTCCCGGAACACTGTACAAGCATCCTTTCCATTATTTTCTGAAATATCTCAGGTGCGCAGGAAATGCCAAACATAAGGCATTTATATCGTAGTAGTCCCATCTTAGAAATAAATGTAGTTATGTACCGTGATTTGGGTGCAATTTCAACTTGGTGGAACGCGTTTTTTATGTCTAATCTTGAGAAGAATTGAGCTTTTCTTAATTGAGGTAATATAACGTCCATCGTCGGTAGCGCATGATTTTCCCGAGATATAGCAACATTCGCTCTTCGCATATCCACGCATATCCGTAAATCTCCGTTTTCTTTAATGATTGGCACAATTGGTGAGATCCAAACAGATGCTTCATTTACTTCCTCAATGATGTCATCTTCCAACAAACCTTTAAGCGTATTGTGAACTTTTTCCTCTAGTGGGATTGGTATTCTTCGATATGGCTGAACTACTGGTGTTATTTCTTCATTAATAGGGATTTCCACGAGAACATTTTTGAACTTAGGGAATGCAGCTTTAATGACATTAATCCCCACTCCTATTTTTAGAACATCTAATTCAATGGCTGTCGATTTTCCCAACAAACTTCTTCCTCCATCTTTTACGACATAAAAAGTGGCGAGCCGTTTGTTGTATCCGACAGATATGTAAGCCTCAAAAGATCCTAAGACATTTAATGGGTTATTGCTAGCATAAGCCATAAATATTTTGTTTGGTGTTTTCACTTGATTGAAAACTTCAACTTTATCCCTTTTCAAGGCTTCCCAGGATTTGTCATCAATAATGTTACATGTGCTCCCTGAATCAATCAGCATATTAATTTGCAACCCTCCTACATTACATGAAATCGAACTATCATCATCTATGTGGAATACATACTCTCCTTCTTCGTCATTGTCAATCGATCGGATATTTTGCGTCCTTGGTTTCTTGATGGGTTGCTGAGTATCATTCAACATTTTCCTCTTGTTGACGCGGGTTCTACAGCACTTTTGGAAATGTCCTCTATAGTCACATTTCTTGCAGGTTTTCGTCTTTGCCGGGCACTTTTCGTCGTCTGATGAGTGATTCTTGCTGCCACACCGCGTACAATCATTTAGACCACTACTGTTCAAGCGTCTCGAACTTGAATAATTATTTTTCGTCTGCACCTTATTAATTTCCCCCTGCATATTTCGCCCACCATCAAAATTTTCCATCTGTCTAAAAATTGACTCTAGAGTATTGGCCTCTGTTATGATTTCATTTAGAGTTATAGTGTCTCCCGAGCTCAAAATTTTCCGCCTTTGAGATACATTTTTCCGTTATTTGGTCGAGCAAATTTTCTTGTATGTTTACAAATTTACATTTTCCGGCCTGGTGTCTAAGTCGGATGAGGAATCTCTCGAATTTTTCATTTTCTTCCTGTTTCATTAGGCGGAAAATATGTCGCTCGTAAATTTTACTATGTTTCGGTGCGAAATATGCGTCAAGCTTCTCTACCGCAACGTCGAAAACATTAATATTTTTATTTTCCGGTAATTTTTCATTTATGTGTGCACCAGGTAAATTATAATAGATTTCCTGAAGGCCCAATCCGCCTGTGTGCAATAAGGTAGCTCTTTTCTTTAACATCTCCTCGATATTTGAGGCCTCTAAATAAATTAGGAAAGCACGCTTCCATCTTTCCCATTTTAAACCTAACGAGCATATATCGCCGTCAATTTCCAAACATTCCAACGTTGGAATGGTCGCCATTATTAAATTTCGTAATCGTTTCGGTATCTAAATATACCTATATCTGAAATTCGAAATTTATTCTTAATTAATTAATTTGATTATGTACATATGCGTGCCTGTTTGTATATTGTGTTCGTATAATTGCCTTGTATACCTCATAGGGATAATAGCTTAAATTATATTACACCAAACTACAGCCATACTACATAATTTCTGTTTATATTATATTTATTTATTTTTAATTTTATTAATCTATTCTAATTGTGTACATATGCATGCCTATTTGTATGTCTGAATGAATGTTGAATAACTGTACCCAATCATATGCTCATGTCATGGCAATACTGATAAAACCATGCTGTTATAGTTCATAAAGCTAAAAATTATAAATTAATATTAAATTCCGTAACGTCACGTTTTAAATAATTTTGAATATTAAAAATATTTTGATTTGTAAAGATTCCGGCGCGGTTACATAAACCAAACCCCCAATTATGCATCACTGTATTCCCGCCATTTTATTATACACATATATACACATATACATATATATATATATATATATATATATATATATATATATATATATATATATATATATATATATATATATATACATATATATATATATATATATATATACATATATATATATATATATATATATATATACTACATATACGCATACATATATATGTATACGCGAGATCTGTTAAATTTTCATCACCGATTTGCACTTTTCTATACTTCCATAAGCCAACCACAGCATGGTAGATTTCTAAATATCACGTAAATCTCAGCACAATGATTTGCCCTGACATGCCCGTATACAGTACATTCATACCCCACACAAATCTACAAACACACTACCCAATTCTCAAATTATTTTAAGGTGGCATTATAATTTCTTATTTACACCAAAATATTTAAATTATTTAATACTTTATGATTTAATATTTGCGTAAGTGTACATGCCTGTTCGTATGCCTTTGTGATACACATTACACTACATACGATCTTACTCGTACAATTTCCTTGATCGTATTTTATATTATACATAAAAATGTGCTATGAACATTTAATCGCCTTATGATTTTCTTTTTTTCACTCAAATTAATATATAATATATATGTATATATAATTACCGTTTTCAGCCTCGTTTTATATTATATACGTATATATCCAATTTTGAGTCCCTCAATTTTGTGTCTTCTCCGGTAAAATATTTTCATCGACCACAATATGGCTGCCGAAATTTAATTTGTTTTGACGCCACGATTTTCCAATATTCCTTTATTTTCCTTTGATTTTCGTTCCCCGATGTGTAATTGATAATATTTAAATGAATTCCGATTTATTCTCGTCGCCACTTGTAATGTTGTAAATAAAACTCTTCTATGTTCTGGTTCACTACTTCAATAATTTATATTTAATATAATCTTTACATTCACATTTGACATCTATCGCACGACTCCCGTGCATGAATCTATATAATAATAATCAAGAATACAATACAGGAATACCACTACCGCTCTCCCTGAGAGCCATATAATTATATCCTCATTAACCTATACGCTACAATTACTTTAGTCTGTAATTGAAATAGGATTAACATAATTTACGTTTTTTACACTATAACAAAATCTAGAGAGATTACTAATCTCTAGTCTGTACATGGCATAACAGAAGACTGTATTGGCTGCGTATTTTACTTATTTTCAAGCTTCAAATAATTAAACATAAGCTTATTTGTACAAAAGCGTGCAGTTATATGGTATACGCAAAAGTGTAATTTATCAATACATTTTTTAATATAATAAGCATTTCCACCGCCTTTTCATCGGTTAATCTAGATAGCATTTTTTTCCCGTTAGCTGATGGTGGTAGTAACCTTATTAGGTTAACAAACGATAATATTCAACTATCATAATCTGCAAATAAATTAGACAGATAACATTAATCATAACAAATACAATTGGAAATGGGAATCTGTACTTTGGTCTCGATCAAACTCCGTATACAGTATACTTCTACCGGAATTTTTAACAGCTGTAAAAATTACTGCTTGATATTTTGGCCACTTTTCCAATAATTTTTCCGTTTTTTTATATGAGAGGGAGAAGTCGTACAGCACCTGCAAAAACGTTGAATCATTATTTTATTAAGGCATATCGTACAAAAGAAATGAAAATGTTAACTTAGCAAATCTGGATAAACAAAGAAAAAAGAATGTTTCTCCCATAAATTGCTGATTTTCGTTTCTTTTGAAGCCAATCTTCGATGGTTAAGGTTAGATTTTATTTTTAATTTCACTAATTGAACTTCGTCGGGTAAAATGTTGTATTTAATACGTTTAAATCATTTTCAAGGATATCATTGTCGTCGTTATGTTTCGTTGTTGTCGAGCAAATCATAGTTTCCTCATCAAATGATTTCTGAATCTTTCTTTTTTTTGATCAGTCGTTCTTCAATTTGGTTTAGAGAAAACCATTACCCTTTTTATTTGCCAATATTTCCTGTTTAAAAAAAAATTATTAAAATAATATTTAAGAGCCGAATATACCGTATCTAAACATGGAAACAGCCCTTTTGCAATTTCTGAGATCAAATGTAGCTCTTCGGTGGTAGGTAAAAAGCTTAGATTTTCTTCAACGAAAGATGTCAAAAATGATAAAAGCTTACGTCGTCGATTATCGGTAAGGGATTTAGACGTCTCAAAACTATTGAATAATTCGTGGCCACCGAATTTTCTGATTATGACTGATTTTACAGCCTAGAATGTCAATTGTATTTAGTTTAATTAATTTTTCTTTATATGTGTATTTCTTAACGTGAAATGACAATGAAATGCAAACAACTATACTTGGCTCAAAATTTTGATCCAAATTAGTTAAGTTGTTTTCAATAGAAATGTTTTTTTGAGTGATCTAATTTGGATTTGAATTTAATTTAACATGAGTTACACAAATAATTTGAATAAAGTTGCTTTGTAATTCATATAAAATTAAATTTAAATCCAATTGGATTACGCAAAAGAACTTACCTAATGTAAACTTTGATCTAATCCTGATCAATTTGCTTCACGCGGCTAATTTTAATTTTGCAATTTTTACTTTATATTGAATTAATTAAGGAACGTAATTTAGAATTTATTAAGATAATATTTTAGAAAACAAGTTTACCTCGGGTGTGTAAATTACTCCAGGTCCAATGCAAGCATCTGAGCGGGATACGTTTGTAACATTTACTTGAAGGTCAGCGTTTGGTATCTGAAGGGTTAAGTCCTGATATTGTTTCATGTTTAAATTCAATAAAAAATTGTTTTTGAAAAATCATTTCAATAAAATTTTATAGCAGTTTACATATTCCATAAAATAATTTTCTTCCAAGATGCCTTCATGGCAATTAGAAAAATTTTCAAAATCCTCTAATGCAATTGAAATATTTTGGAGAGCTGAAAGATGTATATTGATTAAATACAAAATAATATATTGAGCTGCATTTGAGTTACAGAAACTCGATAATCCCTGTAAGAATTATGGGCATTTACTCGATGTTTTGCACGTACTCGTACAGACGTAATATGCTTTATCAATGTAAATGTAATTTACTATAGGGATTCTTTCACGAACATAAACGATGGTTTACAATATGTAGAAAGTAAGCATAACAAAATTTTCATCAGTACAAAGCATTTCTATAAAAAATGATTACTGGTTTAAGCTAACTTGCCGGTAATTTTTCGAATAAATATATTTTGTATGTTTATAGAATATACCAAAATTTTTTAGTGTGTACCTACATACGCAAATGTATACTCTCATCGCAACCGTATGTATCTTGCACCCTCAGCCAAGTTGATGTCTATACCCATACGTGTCTCATTAGTACTTGGAAAATAAGAACAAATCCAAATAATTCAAATTAAACTGTTTCATGAAAATACACTAAACAATTCACACAAATGAAACAAACTATTATAATGATATCATGTTTTACTTCGTAACACAAGCACAATTACGCAGTGAATTTCGAATCATTTACATCAGAACCCTGTCCAAAACAACTCTATCATAAAAAACTCTATCATTATTCATTCCTTCCTTCATTTTCAACTCTCTCGTGTTTTTTTCTTAGGCTAGCAAAGATTGCAACAACTTCTAAAATGATGAAATTTTTACTTTTCAGGTACAAAATATAATACCGAATCTAATTAATTAGCTATTACCATTTAATCACCAATAACACTTATTCACACATTGACTACCCAAATCGACCGTCCATTGATAATATTTAGAAAATAACCAAAAATGCGGAGGTCTCTGAACAGATCTTTCCTCCAGAAACACATAAAATTAGTATACCTAACTAAATTGAGTAAACTAAATTATTTTAAAGCATGTAAGACAGATCTGAAAATATTCTATCTGTAATAAAAAAAGACATAAAATATTCATCAAATTTTTAGCAAGAACACGGATAATCTCTGCCTTGAACTAACGCTTTACCATAAATAAAATATACAAAGATGTCCAAAGCCAGTATATCAGAGGGTCTTCGATTGATTTGTTTTTGTAAACGATCTAAGGTACCCACATTGTTGTTGTATTTAAATACCACCGTAGAAAAATGTGTTTAGTAACAAATAAAAGTAAATAAGAGATATAAAAAACAAAATCATGAAAGACAAATGAATGATTTTGTGTTTTCTGGGGTTTATAGAAGAAATATAAGTAAAGCTGACAAACGATTCGAGCAAGGAAATCAGGCCCTTAATTAAATTCTACCTATTTCGAAGTTTCGAGAAAAAATAGTGTCTCAAAAGCTTTGGCAAATTTTTCTTTTGTTTTCGTATAAAACCAGAGCCTTATAAAGTACAGAGCCATAACCGTATGTCATAATGTTTTAGGAGCATTTTCAGTAGAATAGTAGAGGCAATGAAAGGGATGGTTATTGTACAGTTTATTATTTTCGAGTTATGAGGTTATGATGTATATTACAAAAACAACAAAATTTTAATGTTCAAAAATACCTTAATTTTCAAGATAATTTTTACTAAGAAATAAACATTTTCATGACTTGACATTTCAATCAAATAAAATTACATGCTTTATGAACATTTTCGTATAAAAACAAAACAAAAGCTTAAATTCTTATAAACTAAAATTGTAAATGAAAATAATCGTTTGCACATATAGCTTATTACTGAAGCTATTGAAGTCATATTTAGTATAACTCAACAGCCGCCAGTAAGACCTGAGAGCAGCTTTTAATACCCTCTTTTGACCTCCTGCTCATTTTCATTTGGTTTAATCGCAAAAAAACATTTTTTTACTATTTTCAAAAAGCTACGATCACAAAAAAAAGGAGGTGGGGCCGAACAGAGAATTTTGAGAAATTTTATTTCTTTTAAATTTTTTTTTAAATTTTTTGGAAACATTTTGTATGAAGTAGGTTTTTATAAACCTTATACTTTTTAAGATATTTGCAAAATAAATTTTCTGGACCAAGGGAGTGGCCATTTCCGGTTAGCCGATTTGAAGTAAAATTCATTGGGACCTCCTAATTTATCAAAAAACCTTAAATCTCAAGTTTCAATTTGATTGGTGAAGCCATCTGGGCTTTGAGAGGACACAGACAGACATACTAACAGAATGAGAGACAGACACCATTTCGAAACCCACTTTTTCGGAATCAGGGGACCTCAAAACAAATAAATCTCTAAAAATCTCAAGGTCCAAAATTTTCATGATTACTATACTTTTATTTACGTAAAAGAAAGTAAAATGATATCTCGGTTAATTTGCATGGCAATAAAAATTAAAAAAAAAACTTTTTGTATTTTTACAGGCTTTAATAAATTCGAAATATATTTTCATAAAAATATATACATACTCATACTTTTAAGTTACTCAAAAAAAAACATTTTTTTTATCTTTAAACCTCAGCAAATTTACAGAAGGAAAGGACGCTTTTTTCAATCAGAATACCAAAATAGAATGCAAGTGAAGTTAGACCTAAATTGAAAAAAAATAAAAAATAGGATTAATTAAACACAAACTTGACAAGCTATAGCACTCGTGTGAAGTTTATCCTAAATTAGAATTATTAATTCAGGGTTGCCCAGAAATCATGGAAGAGATGGCCAGAAATTTACAAGAACAAAAATGATGACTGGCCGCACGGAAAAAAAATAAATAAACAATATAAATCATGTTAAGATTTTTTATTCAAATTAAGTCGCGAACATTATATTCTAGTGTAGTATTACTAATTCTTAGTTCGCTTTTCAAATTAATGTCAGTTAGTCTATTTCTATAGGAAGTTTTTTGCAAATTTTAATCCCGATAAAAATTCTTCACAATTATACGTTCTTCCAAATAACGTAATTATTTGGGGGGATAATCTTTCTTAGTTAAATAAATTGGGAGGAAACTGTTTTTAGCGTCTAAAAATGCCTGCTAAGCAAGTATTATCATTTTGTAGTTGCAATAATTCCAACTGAAATTTTAAATCAACTAAATTAATGTCGATGGAATATGGATACGAAAACAACTCAATTTCTAGTTAATAAACAATTCTGAATATAATATTATTGACAATTTCTCTAGCAAACGCACATTTGCTAATAAAAACTGCGAAAAATGTTTAAATCGCGGCCATATTGAAAAATTCGCGCGAGTAACACTTTTTTGCAGTTTTTATAAGGAAAAGTACGTTTGCTAAAAAAATTGTCCATGACATTACATTCGGAATTATTTATTAGCTATTTTTTAAGTGACTAGTAGATATTTTACAATGTACATAATTTAAGAGAAATCAGGGAATCATTTTTACTCGTTTGAGTAAAATCGCGCATAAGAATAAATTCGTTATCAGAAAATTGATTTGTTTCCATTCCTTCGGATTCCAAGCAATTCCCTCGGCTGAGCCATCTCATATTCGTGTAGTAAGTTATATCGGATCCTTCAGCTTCTTCAATCGTAGTTAAAAACTTTCTATGATGAAGTACACTCTTCCGAATATACCTAATTGACAGATTTTATTACAAAATTGATGATCGGTTCCATATTAGGAGTGTTCCCACATAAATTTTAAATAAGCAATAAGCAGTGTATATCAACTACTTGGAAATTTGCGTTTAGTTCACGAATTTTTGAAAGAAGTCTTGTTACAGTACAGGATTTTGTACCGCGCATAGATGGTGCACCATCCGTGGTTATTCCGACCAGATTATGTAAGTCAGATTTGAACAACAGCAATTGCGTAATAATGGCTCCAAAAATCTTTTCCCCAGTAGTTGAATATTTCATTGAAACCAAATTTAGTAGTTCTTCGGTAATGTTGAAATCGTCATCTACGCCTCGGATGAATATGGCTAATTGTGCAGTTGCCGAAATATCGGTTGTTTCATCAAAATAAATGGAAAAATATTTAAACCGAGCAATTTCATTTCTCAAATTGTCTTCGATTTTAGAAGAAATATCTTCAATCCTACGACAAACTGTATTTCTCGATAAGTTGAGTTGTTTAAAAAGTTTCACTTTGTCTGGCACTAATACACCCGCAAAATGCTGGCTAATTTTGTATTTTCACATTCGTCATTTACACGTTTAAAAAACCTTTGTTGATTTAGTTTTTCTTTTCATACTTTATTGACCTCATGATGCCGTTGTTGAATTGACAAATAGTCATACTTTTGCTTGTGCCTATTCAAATAATGCTCCATAATATTGTGGCCTTTAAGGATGATAGCTGCATCACATAAAATTGCCATGTTTGTAAACTTACTATTTAAGAATTTCTTAAGAAAGTCTGTATCTTAAGATTAGTCTAATCTAAGACTGCAAGCAGACGTCCAAACCATTTGAAGAGCTAATGCTTTTCAGATGGTCAAATTGCGATAATTGTAAACTTACGATTTAGGATTTTCTTAAGAAAGTCTGTATCTTAAGATTTTCCATATTTATCAAATATGGCAATTTGACCGTGCGAAAGGCATTAGCTTTTCAAATAGTTTGGCATGCTTGTAGTCTGAGATTAGACCTACCAAAAAATCATAGTAGCGTTGGTGATAAATATGGAAAATCTTAAGATACAGACTTTCTTAAGAAATTCTTAAATAGTAAGTTTACAAATATGGTAATTTTACCATGTGAAAGTTTGGCATGCTTCAAATTTTAGTACAGACCTATCAAAAAGTCATAATGACAAGCATAACTTTTAAAGTGATTTTACAGATACACTCTTTTCTAATTAATTTATTTTAGAGATATATATTTATGTAGGTTCTGTAACTTTACAGAAATTGTTTATAGACCAAAAGTTACAGAGTACTAAAAATTTGTATTCGCAAACTGATCAACTTCGCTTTTGGAACCATATACATTTGAATTCGCCACTGTAAGAAAAATAGTAGCCTTTGGTAAATCGAAATGTCAAATCCAAATCATAGCAAATCATTCTGGCTTTGAAGTAAAATGAAAGAAAATGTTTGAGATTATTTGCAGGTACTTACCTGATAAGGTATGTATATAGACTATTTTTCACAGAATGGGATCCGACGGGGCCTCTTCCGTGAATTAAATCAGTATATTTGTGTTTTGTATTTCGTCCTTTGTAATACAGTAGCCTAAAATTTCACACCCAAATATGATAAATAGGGTGATCGACTTATACCTTCAGTTTGTTGGCATTTTAGTGATTTTAGTAGTGAACGTAGACGATTGCTGAGTCTGAACACTTTCTAAAATGTGTAGTTGGCCAGTTGGAGCTGGCACTCATTGACAGTTCCACAAACCTTCACAAAATTTCTGAAGATAAAAGTTATTTTGATAAGAATTACAAACACCATCAAGCATCCGTATTTTGTTAAGAGCACAAATAAGTCTTAATAGAAAATTTTTGTTAGTAAAAATCTCAAAAACTACAAATTAAATCTTGATTAAATTTATTGCTGGTAAAAAGATGCTTTTGAGAGTAGTATTTCCTAGATAAATTATGTCGAAAAATTATTACTATGCTTTACGTCAACAAGTTTGTCACTGTAAACGTACAGAGCATAATTTACGTTTATAGAGTATAGATAGATTTTGGGAATACCATTTTAGTACTAATCGGAAATTTTACGGTTATAGAGCGAATTTACATTTTGTGATAATAGAGGCATTAGTTAGGTATTGTCAATTTCATAGGTAAATCGACTGAAATAAAAATTCTTGCTAAAATGGGCGCCATTCAGGATAAAGAGAATGCAGTAATGTAACTGCGGATTTACTACTGCGGGTGAATTTAATAAGAAAAGCTTATCGAACGGAAATTAGTACTCATTTGGAACCATATTTCTTTAAGGAGTTAAAATATTAGGGACCAAAAAAGTTGGAGAAACATGGAGAAAAAACGAAATGTGCTAGTTGATATTGGGAATTTGGAGATAAATTCTATATCTATATCGATATATTTTAGTTCCACGTTTTTTAAACTTAAGTTTTTGATAGTGGGTTGACTATAATTGGTTTTAAGTGAAATAACAGAAAAGGTCTTAGAGTCGGAAAGTTAGGCAGAACTAATACAATAAAGAAATCAAAATACATCACATTTAACCATAAATACTTAATAAGAGAATTTTAAAATTTGTTTCATTTTGATATGTTTTATTAAATAAATTTACATGCAAGACTTGATGTACAAAGCAATGTAATACATAATAATAAAAATAATAAATACAAATTATAATAAAATTACTTGGAATAAAATGAAGTTTTTGTTATTATCGATTATATAATATGTATTTTAAATATGTATAAGCATTTATATAAATTAAAAAAATTATCATATTTTGGTGTAAAAATTTGCCATCGCAGCATTGTATTTACATAATAGCAAAAAGTGTTATGCATTTAAATAAAAATAAAAATGAAATTAAATAAATTTTAACTTAAAATCAACTCACTGTGACGAAATGAGAGATAAATTGGTTTTTTTATTTTATATTATTTGCATTTCATAAAATGCAATTGTATTTAATATATAATTTTTGTGCACATACATATGGATAAATGTGTACGAATGAAATGCATAAATAATTTTGTGATATATATTCAAAATGTTATTTAAAAATTTAATATTAAAAAAAAAGTAAAAAAATAAAAAAAAATCATAGTACGTGCATATAATTCATTAAAAATTTAACAAAATTATGGTTAAGTATTTAAATACTGATTAAAAACAAAAAGAATAAAATGTATATCTTTTTTTGATTGATCAAAATCAGTTATTTAAATTAAAATTTTAATATTTAATGCAAATGGAATGTTTTATCAACAGAAAATAGTTATACGCGTAGTTTTTGTTTTTTTATTTATTTAAATACGATTTATTTTTTAAATCGTTTGTATTTAGCCTAATAAAATAGGTACCGTATATGGGCACTAATACAAATCGGATTAATGTGTTAAATATTAACATATTTCAAATTCAAAATTGTTAAAGGTTTTGATGCATAAACGCTGAGTAACACATGTATGATTGGATAAATAATTAGCCTGCGTAATTTTATTTTAAAAATAAAGATATGTATTAAAACAGTTAGACATTAAACCATAAAATAACAATAAAATAAAATGTATAAATTATTTTTATTATTATTGAAGTCAAACCATAAAATTTCCAAAAGAAATCATAAAAACAAAAAAAAAAACAAATAATGAAACAATAAAAAGGAAAAACTAGCAACTGAAAACAGGATGTTCTGGTTAGATGAATAAACATTATAAAAAAAAATAAAATAAATAATTTTGGTTTTTAAGTTTTTATCTATTGTACGATTTTTTTTTAAATTTTCCGTTTATTATAATCGGTTCTTCCTTTTTGTGCTTTTTTTTTTGTAATCTATTTTCCATTGTAATTTATATTAATTCATCAACACCTACATGTATTTCATCGGAAAAAAACAACAAATTATTGTATTTATTAAAACACGGCTTTGTCGTCAATTTTAAGTTTTTGTTTATTGTATTTATGGTGGAAAATGATAAATTTTCATGAAATTTTTGTATGGGTATTTGTTTATGTTTATTGAATAAGAAGGATAAACAATTTTTATTTTAAGTAATAGTAATTTGTCGGTGATATGTTATTTTAAAATTTACAAAATATGTAATAACTTGCTTATGCAATCGTCCAGAAAGTAGACGTTTTTAGTATAAAAGCTCCGCAAAATTTGTTCAGTAGTAGGCTGAAATTATTGTTTTAATTGCCTAGTCGTACAGTACAATGCAATTTTCCGGACTTCAAAAGAGAATGGTTGTACTGAGTCGTTTTTATAAATTATATTCTGCACTATATACCCATTTTGGTTGCTGTAAATTAATTTTAATTTTTCTTTTTTTTTCAGGTAAGCAAACATCAATAATTCCTAATCTGGTAATCGTTTAAGCAATCAATAAATAATCGTAAGTGAACTGATCTGATCTGAACTCTTTTTCAAATTTTTAATTCAATAACAAACTTTTAGTTAGCTTCAAATTGGCTTCATTTTTTTTACTATGGGAATAAAATCAATTAGCTTTATCTCTCTTTAAAATGGAAGTAAAGTCAAAGAAAATTAGGAAATAATATCACTGACTTCATTTCCAATTTAAAGTGTATAAATAGTACAGTATTTATGTTTCAAGTTAATGGCTGCCGCTTGCCGTATTTGTTGACACTTGATCTGATCAGCATCATATCAGACCATGTTTCATGAAACGACAAGCTATACAAACCACTCCTACGATCAAAATTTTGAAATTATTGAAGGAAAGATGTAATTTTACAATATTCTAGAAAAGGGAGATTTAATTTAATAAATAAAATTGAAGTCGGTAAATTAACCAAATCTTAATAGAAATGGCAATCAATATAATTGACTTGAGGCGTACAACTTTTCATTTCAGATACTTAAATTAATTGCTTTGTTGAACTACTGAAGCGGAACGGGTGATCGGATTTAAATATTTCACTTTATATGAACGTCAACAAATAAAACTTAAATGTTTCATTTTAATCTAATAACTCTAATTCAGTCCAAACGGACAGGCCATTTTTATAAACAATTTTTAATATTCTGATTGCGATTGAAGTAGATGACAATGAAAGCATCTGATAAACCTTTTTTGTGTATTGACCATGTTAAATATAAGACCATGATGCACCTGTGAGCTGAGATCTAGTGGTAAACATATGCACGTTTTTAATATCAAGGCATATAGGCGGAAGTAGCTCCATAAAACACCCTTATCTCCATCGCGTTGATATAGGGGTTGTTGTTTTATATAGCTACGGGTCATATCTAATACGCCTCATATACAGTTATATCCATCAATCTCTGTGAGCTGATCTAGTGGTAAACATATGCACGTTTTTAATATTAAGGCAAATCGGTGGAAGTATGTAGCTCCATAAAACACCCTTATCTCCATCGCATTAATATATGGGTTGATATTTTATATAGCTAATGGTCCTATCTAACACGCTTCATATACAGTTATATCCATCAATCCCTGTGAGCTGAAATCTAGTGGTAAACATATGCACGTTTTTAATATCAAGGCATATAGGTGGAAGTAGCTCCATAAAACACCCTTATCTCCATCGCGTTGATATAGGGGTTGTTGTTTTATATAGCTACGGGTCATATCTAATACGCCTCATATACAGTTATATCCATCAATCTCTGTGAGCTGAGATCTAGTGGTAAACATATGCACGTTTTTAATATTAAGGCGTATAGCCGGAATAAGACATATTGTTGAACTAAACCTGATAGTAAAATAGCAATAATTTTTGTGTATTTAAAATATTCCAGATCAAAAAATACACTGTTTGTATAATTTTTCAGATAATTTTTTTTTTCGGGATGGAATGTTATTTTGAGTTATTTCTTAATATGTTTCGGGCTGAGAGGCTTTTTCTTTTAGAAGATATTTTTTTTTTCGGGCTGGTTTTCGGGCTAACTTCACATACATAGATTCTTTACTCAAGTGGTTTTGTGATTCTATACTTTATTTATATTTTGACATGATTTTGTTATTTCGAAATTTTAAAAATCACAATTTTAGTGGCCTTTTCCAAACATTTCAATTTCAAACAATTTAATGGCCAATTATTGTTTATTAGATGTAGCAATTTAAAGATAAGGAAAACAAACTTATTACAAATAAAATATACAATATTAGCTTAATGTCTTATGCTAAATACTATTTAAAATAAAATGCCGCATTTTTCATTAAATTTTATATTCTTGTCTTGTCGACCGAATTTTAACGTTAAAACTTAAAAATGCATTTTCTTTATTGGAAATTTTATAATTTTAAAAAATGGTTTTTAATTTTTTGAGGGCTTTTACAAATTCGAACCAATTTTTTTTAATAATTTTGCCATTGTTGAAATAACAATTTTCAACAAAAATTTTGTCGAACATTTTGTACCTGGTAAGTACCTGGTTTTTCAAAGGCAACCAAAATGGAAATGCCAACTACATAGACTAAAAAAATAAAGCTTGAGCACCGGGTTTTTAAATTTAAAAAATTCATACCGTTGTAGTTATCAAACATAACAATTGCAGACCGGGAAAGAAAAAGTTGATCATGTAGTACTAAATGTTCAATACTTTTAGACATTTAGGTTTTAAAATTTTAAGTTTTAAAGAATTATTAAATTTGAATATTTTTTCAGTTCTCAGTTTAACACAACATCCTAATGAAAAGAAATATTTGCATTTAACAATGGGAATAAAAAAACTTTTGCAGGTTCATTTAGAATAATATTTCTTTGGCCTATTTGGCCTGCCCTATTTTTCTTTTTAATCACTTGAACAATGCGAAAAATTAGCCAGTGACATAACACTATTACCGCTGCATGTAAAATATTTACGTATTGATGTGGAATGCTCATTGCAAATACTTTTTTTGCAGATTTGGACTTGGCTGGTGACACTTAGCCGGTTTATTCGAAGAACAAGGTCTCTTCACTCAGAGAACAATCCCGTTTGTGACAACCGAATAAATTGCCCTACCGAATTATTCGGTTGTTAAACTTTTTTTTAATAAATCTTTACCATAACCTCTTAAATTAGTTCATTACAACTCCGAAAGAAGTTGTCACAACCACTTTTTCGTTGGTCTGATGAAATAGTTTGTACGCAGAACCGAATAGAGTGTATTATATGATCGATATTCGTTTGAGTTTATAGTTGTTTGGACTACTGATCGATTATAATAATGGAGAATATTATTGAATCAACTATATTTGGAAGTTAGTGCAATACCAATTCGGTTAACACATAATCTAAATTAGTTGACCCAATCAAATTAATTCGTTTTCTTCAATCGAATAGAATTATTGTCAGTTGGCTCAACCGAATTAGTTTATTCCTTTAACCGAATAGGACTGAAGGTAGTTGGCTCAACCGAACAAGGTTGTTTCCAGCAACCGATTAGATTTGTTGCTAGTTAACCCAAACGAATTCATTCAGTTCTTTCAAACCAATAAAATTGCGGCTAGTACGAATGTGAAACCTTTTGGCCAACCACCTCAAATCGTTTAAATATAATTTCAAAATACTTTAAAATAATTTTAATTAAATGAAGTAGTTTAAATAGATATCTCAAGAATTGAGGTTGTTGATCTTAATGTTCTACATTTGTAGGTTCCACGTTTGTGAGCTCTCCGAAATTATTGTAAAATTAAAGAAATTTATTTTACAATTTCTCAGACAGTCAATGGAATGAAAGAACTTTAAACAACATCTAAAAGAAGCGAGATTGTGTACATTTTTAACAATGATTATGTAATGTAAATTATGGTCTAAAAAGATAGCGAATCCTCATAATCAAAAAAAACATTTTTTTTTTTAATATGTAATTATGTAATATGTTTTATTTTTATTTATTCTATATTATATTATTATTTATTGATAATATTTGACATATTTTAAAATTTCAACGTAATTCTACAAATAATTATGTTTTAGTAATCCCAAATAACAAATGAAAGTCCATTGGCACATGTAGCAATAAATGATGTGTGCATGTAATTAATAGTATCTAAATCAATTACTAAGTATTTAGCAGTCTTTTCGATTCGAAATGCAAAAAAATGCGTATCAAAAAACAATGTCTCTAGAAGTTGATAGCATAAATAATATATGTTATCAGAAGTTACTATGAGATGTATTAAAACAAACATGGGTTCATCATTGTCATACAAGCCAATACATATAACCATTTGCTCTTTTAATAATAGTCCCAGGAGCACCGAGCTACGCTCGTTCCGAATTACATTAGCGTTTGTTACACGTTCATGTCACTGAGTTTCACCTCATTCAATTGAGCAATATGTTAGTTCCATTTAGACTGTCGATTTTCCAGAAAAATTTCCGACACTCATGTTTGAATCCCATTTTATACTAAACAAATCCCATTCTATACAATTCATCCCAATTGAAAGGAAATGGTTTAATTCTATTGAAACTAGAATAATATTCATATTCCCATTTTACAATCCCATTTTCATGGTACATACCGAGTTCTATCGAAATCGGTTGAGAAATGGCTTTGGTCCATTGGAATTGGCCATTTTACAGAACCTATACGATCCATATTTGGAACTAATTAATGATCTCTATATAATTCTCAAAAATCACAATTGAACAAATAAAAAAAACAAAACACAATGCAATATCAATAGCAATAACAACAATTAGATTTCCTTTGTTAGAAAATAAAATAAAAATGAAACCCGAACCTCTCCAGAAAGCCTACTAAAATATTTTTCCAAGAAATCAAAACCCATTACAATTGCTTCCTTTCACTAGAAAATTTCCATCTATCCAATTACTATTAACAAAAGAAAATAATAAAAATATGAATTCCCATAGGAGGATCCTCTTAAATGAATTTTACTGAAATAAAACCACCCCAACCAACATTAATAAAAATCAAATAACCGTTTCAGAAACCGGTAGTAAGTTAAAAAGTAAGATAAAACCAAGCAAACAGGGGCTCACCGGACGAGAACTTCCTTAACGTTTTTTTTAAGAATCAATACCCGGTGTTATCGCGTTTTGGCACTCGAAAACTCTCTTTCACCAATTATGATCAATAAAAAAATATTCAATAAAACGAACCCCAGGCCTATTAGAGGACCCACTAAACGACATTTCCCGAAATCAAAGTCCACTGCAAATGTTTCCTAACACTAGAAAATCCCTGCTCACCAATTATTACAAAAATCGTTGAACTTAAAAAATGGACCTCGACCATCCGGAGGACTCTCTAAACATATATTTCCCGAAATCAACACCCATTGCAGACCTTTCAAAACCCTATTTGACTTCAATCAATACCCATGGCGATCGCTTCCTGCCGCTCGAATATCTCTCATTACCAAATGTTTACCAAAATTGTTAAAATGAAAAAAGGAACCCGGATACCACTGAAAGACCCTAAGCTAATTTTTTTAAACCAAGACCCATTGCAATCTCTGTCTGGCACCCACCCGCTCACAAATTTTTACCAAAAATGTAAAAATTAAAAAAAAGAAGCCCGGGCTCAACTGGAGAACCCCCTAAACGAATTTTCCAAAAATTTATACCCATCACAATCGCTTCGTGGAACTCGAAAACCCTCTTTACCAACTTTTAACAAAATAGTTAAAATTTAAAAAACCCAAGTTCCAATGGATGACACTCTGGACTGGTAAACATACTTACCAATTTTCAACAAAATCATTAAAACTATAAAAATGGAGTCTGAATTTTCCTGAAATCAAGACCAATGGGGATCACCTTATACCATTTAAAAACACTTCTTACCAATATTTACCAACATCGTGAAAATTACAAAGGAGCCCGAGTTCCACTGAAGAACCCCCTAAACTATTTTTTTCGAAATCAAGACCGGTCACAATTGATTCTTGGCACACGAAAACCCCAGCTTACCAATTTTTACCAAAATCGTAAAAATTAAAAAAGGCCTGGGCACAAATGGAGAACACCTTCTAAATTATCAAGACCCGTCGCAATCGCTTCCTGGCACCCGAAAACCCCCGCTCACTAATTTTTTAGCAAATTCGCCAAAATTAACAAAAAAGCACCCGGGCCCACTGGAGAACCCCCTAGACAAATTTTCCCGAAATCAACACCCAGCGCAATCGCTTTCTAGCACCCGAAAACCCCTTACCAATTTTTAACAAAATCGGTAAAATAAAAAAAGGCCCTGAGCAATACTAGAGGACCCTCTAAACGAATTGTATACGAATCCTGTAATCAAGACTAGTCGCAATCACTTCCTAGCCCTCAAAAACCGGTTTCGAAATCGTTGCACAAACAAACAAACAAACAGACAAACAATTTTATGCCGTTTAATAATAGTAGATAGATAGATAGATAGATAATAAAAGTGTTTTATTCTTTTTAGCTCTTTATTTTAATATTTTTTATATTTACCCGAGTAACCAGATGTCACAAAATATCATCAAATATTTCACAAATTTCTGTGAATTGTCGAAATTTGATAATTTTTTTATCGTAAATAAACTTTAAAACTATTAAATATATTTCAGAAATACTTTTCACCACGTTTAATGTATTTTTGAAGATTGAAGATAGGTATAAAGAAAATAAAAAGTTTAGATTTTAAAACTTTTATGGACACATTTACACATATTCAAATTCTCTAATTTTTAAGCAACGTTTCTTAGTGTTTTGAACAATAAAATTGGACCAACTCATCAAAATATTAAAAAATTACACTTTAATTTATAATTTTAGTTGACTACGTATGTACTAATTATTGAAATTTTAATTAATAAAATTTAAATCCGCAACATCATTATTTCCATACTATAGACAATGGACTTGACGGTTTTAGTGGTGGCGTTGCGGCATTTGGATAATTTTTCCAGATTTGAATGCTTTACAAAGTTTTCCCAGACATTAGACCAGTCTCAATCGCATTTTCATGCAAAAACACGTCATATAGCCATTTTTCGCCAACGAAATCGCTCTCGAAGTAGTTTTTCGTGGAGACATATATACATACAATTATTGCTCGTTTAATAATATAGATAAATAAACTAGGTGCCGGAATCTACAGCAACTCTAGTGTTGATATAATTTTAATTACAAACCTTGCCAACGTGTGTGTTATTGTTACGACCAATATTAATCAAATGATCTATAAGGCGCTTGTTTCGACGCGTAAGTCTTTTTGATTTGATCGACTCAAATTTAGTCAGTTTGCCTGCTTACGACCATGTCCCTATACTAAATATTGCTGAAAAATTTTGCCACTACAATGTAACAAATTATCAAAATTTTCGCTCGAGTTAATGATGCTTCACCCAAATGCGTATATGTATGTAGTTCACCCAAATTATACCGATATACGTATACATTGATTACCGACGCGAGTGAAAATTAATGATATCTGTGTAATATTGTGATTGGCTAGCTAACCATTGGTAAAAGCGGTCGAAATATTTACTGCAATATAAGTGTCGTATATGAATAACTCAGTATAAGAATCATTTGATCCCCGATTAAGATAATTATCTGGATTCAGTAAAAATCAATTCTAATATATTCCGATTAGCGATGATACCGAATATTTTGAAGGTAAAAACAATACCGTTTAAATTATCAATCTTTGCATCTATTGTTGCAAAAATAATATATATAATATGGTACTGTAAATGTATGTATTGTACTTATTTCGGTAAATGTATAGACATAACTTGAGAAAACTTTACAAACTTAATTCGAGCGAAAATCTTGAAAATTTCTTCTAAATCTAATTTGAAAAAAAAAAAAAAAAAAAAATCCCAGCTTAAATTTACATCATTAGGATTTAATTTCCACTCATTTTCGTGATTTTTTGGTCAAGAAAATCACTGGAATAATTAAATCCTACAATTGAAAATTGAATCCAATATTTCCAGAAAATTATTTCAATATCGATTTCATATAAATTTTCAAGATTCTCGCTCGAATTAATGATCCTTCACCTAAATACATATATATATATATATATATATATATATATATATATATATATATATATATATATATATATATATATATATATATATATATATATATATATATATATATATATATATATATATATGTAGTTTCCCAAATTATACCTACGTTTACTGATATACATACATTTACCGTAACTTAAATGTAAATATAGTTTTTGTAGTTAATTCTTGATTTTTGTGAACGTAAATGTCATAATTGTGCCTTTGCAACACAAATAATTTACTATAATAGCCTAAATGTAGCTTCCAACTTTTACATTCATCTTTTATTATTATTCAATCATACATGCCATATAAATTTGAAAAAAAAAAAACGAAAAATAAATTTATCTCAAGAATGTAATTTTCGAGGTTCGAACTACGATCTAAAATTTTAAAATCCACAACGCTAACACCTAAACTACTGCGGCATGGGAATTTGCCGAAAAATTACTTGGTTTTATAAAAAGTTTTGAGCATTCTACTAAATTATATAATATGTAGATAGATTTACACAATGTGACGTATCAACATAGAGAAAGATAAAATTTGTCAGATCTTTCTGTAATTTGGTATACAGATGAAGAAAAATATTCTAAGAATAATTTCCTTTTACATCATATCGGAAAAATCACGGAAAATGCGAGAAAATCGCGAATTTCCACTCGGAAAATTCGTCGGGAAAAGACTAAAAAAATATGCTGATCATCCAACATTAATTTAAATTTTTTTGTCGTGATTTTTGAAAAATGGACATCCATGAAAAAAAAATCATAAAAAAAAAATTAAATACATCCCAACTCCGTATGCTGCTAACTACGCAGCTGTACTATTTAAAAAAATCATCAAACATTCTTTTGTATAAAAAAAAATACACAATACATATCGCTCATTTGCTGCAACAATGACACAATTTAAAAATAACAAATGTTATAATTTGAGAGACATTTCCGTTTGTCTTGTAGTGAGCTTTATAGCTTTAGGTGTGTCGTTATATCAGTTTTAACTATATTAAAAAGCCGATATTTCTCTATATAAGTCAAAAACGACCGATTTTGAGTTATGCCATTGTGGTAGCAAATGAGCGATATACAATTGACCATTTTAGAGATGGCGCTGTAAAATTTGGATAATTTTTCCAGATTTGAAGGCTTTACAGAGTTTTCCCAGACTTGAGACCAGACTCAATCGCATTTTCATGCAAAAAGACATCATATAGCCATTTTACGTCAACGAAATCGGTCTCGAAGTAGTTTTTCGTGCGGACATATATACATACCCGCAATTATTGCTCGTTTAATAATATAGAAGATTTATAGTTTAACCATTTAACTTTGAAAATAGTATGCCTTTCATTAGACCTAAAATTGAACTTCATGAAATCCGAATTGTTTAGGTTATATTTTGTTCCGTGAATACCGGAAGAAAAACAAAGTTCTTCGTAATTTAAAATTAAATTAAAAACTTTTAATTCGTGTTTAATATTCATAGTTTTTAAAATATTAATTCTGTTGTTAGACGTATAACCGCATTTTTTGAATGTCTGATGTTTTGCTTCAAACCTCATAGAATTTATGGCAACGATTGGGCCAGTATTTTTCATTATTGTTGGATAATGTATGAGAAAATGATACTTTGGCTTCAAATGAGATTTCGATAAGTTGATATATAGTAAATTGTGTTGGGCTATTAAATCTTTTAAATATTTTATAGAGTTCGTATGATGCTTTTTTTCGGAAAACTAACGACATAATTTCTCTAAGAGATTAAAGCAACTTCAATTCTTGGGATGAATCAGGAATTAAATCGCCAATTAATAGTGGTAAATGTGTTATGAAGACAATCATTTCCGAAGCTGATAACTTTAACTTACTTTTAAAAATACTATCTGAATTTAAAAGAGGTGGTATTTGTGATGAAGGACCAAAGTTAAATATTTCAATGCGACGATCTAGATGCTGCAGAAAAAAATATTTCTCGTTCAAAATGAATGTTTTTTGAATTAAACATAAATCATAATGGCAAACTCCTTCTAATAAATCGTGCATACAATCCACACTAAAATTGTCCACTACGTGAAAATTGGCTAAAGAATTCCAAATAGGACGTACTTTAATACCAGTTATTTTTACATTGTTCAACTTCACATCTTCCTCGTAGTTACTTGTATTTCTCAAGTGCTCTTCTTGTTCAGATACTATGTATTTCATATTTTCATTTTTGCTTCTACAAAAGCGACAATAGTGTAAAGAATTAAACGATTCTGTAAAACCTAAGATTGAGTTCACGCCCAAGTTATCACCAGTGACAAGACACGGAATTAATTTAATAATTTTGTAATTTTTGTATTTAATGTGGACCCCTTCCTTTTGTAAGCTTTTAAGGTTATCTATAAGATCTTTAAAAATTTGTTCATTACCAAATTTTTTTTTGTCTTCCGTAAAAAACAACATAGCTAAAAGAATATGTGATAATTTTGATATGTGTTCAGGAAGACTCATAATTTTGATAATTCTGTGGATTAAAACATCTTTTTTTTTGTACTCACAAAGGGGTTTGAATTATATTAGATAAAGTGAAACTTGTCTTTTCTACATAACTGATATATTCTTTAATCATTTTTAGTAATGGTGTTTGAGAAAACAATAGTTTGAACATATTTGTAAGATTAACTATTTGTAAGTAATAATCGCATTTAACAATTTTGATAATATTTTCTACTAAATTCACATGAATGAACTCTGAACCTAGTTTAACATTATCGAAATCCACTAAAATATTCCTTTCTGACAAGTTTTTAGAAATTAAAAACTATGATTGTAGATACTTCGGACTTGAAATAGAAGTTAAAACTGAAACTATATCTTCCTTAGAAGTACTATGAACGTCTTTGGTAAGTGTTCGTGCTAACGAAATATATTTATCATAGAATAAAAATAAAGTTTTAAATATTTCTGGGGCAGCACTTCTTCGACTTCTATCGTTATTTAAGGTTTTTAATATTACTTTCAACAAGTCTTTAGACATATCACTATTTTGAATTGTTTTATGTTCGATCACAGTCATATTTTCTTCAATGACATCAAAATCTGTAGGATTGTCGATTAGAGCTGGCTGTAAAAAAGAAGAAACATGTGTTTCTATAGATGTATGGTTCTGTTTATCAGTATGATCTCGTTTTATATGGTTAACGTGTTTATATAAAACTGAATAAACTCTCTGACAATTAATATCTGAACAACTAAATCGTTTTAGATTGGGATGTGAATTTAAAAAATGATCCGCATAAAGTTTAACCGACGGAAACGATAACATACAGTTTGAACAATTCATTTTTTATATTAAAAAATATCAATTTACGTACAGAAAATGATTAGTAAAAAAAAATTATTTTAAAGAATTTAATAATGAAAAAAATATTGTTGTTCAACAACGTAATTTGTAAAAATATGTAAAAAATTCGAAATTCTCCATAACATTGTGTAATTTTGAAATAAAAGAGAATTTAGTGACCTATTCTTATAATGATTTGTATATTGTTAATTGTAGTATGAATATCCGAATGATTCCATTTCCTACCTGTTTATTAATCATTTTAGGCAAAACTTTTTGAATCACATTACAAGAGTGGAAGTTAGTGGAACTGAATTTCTTTTAACATTGGATTGTAGCAACGGAATACAAAAATAAACAAATTGACTGTGGTATTTTGGTGCAACGACAGAATGATTCGATTGTAGTAGAACGTAATATTGTTAGCGCAACAGCTCGATTCAGTTCGTATTGACAAAATTTGACATAAACCACTTATTTATTTGGTATAACCGAACTACGTTTATGGCAACTGAACTGAGGTTGTTTTCGTAAAAAACGGTAAGAGTTATTCGGTTCTTGCAACGCATGACTAGGAATTAATAAGCAACGGAGTTGAAAATTATGAAACTAAGTTGCAACAACCACTTGTACTTCAGCGCCTACCGTAATTGTTGAGTAACAATCTCATTTCCATTGCTGCTATCGAAATTATATTATAGCAACTGCTTTTCGTTCATCGCAATGGAAAATGTTTTCTGCAGCGTTTAAAATTACTCCTCAGTTTGTTTTTATTCCCTTAGTGAATTTTCCAATTCTCCTTTCTCTTCTCCGATCAAAATAGTAAACCAAAAATTCACGAATACTATTCAGTAACAAATAAATAATGAGCGAAGAAAAGAAACAATATGAAAGAATCGATCTACTGAATAGAATAGAAATATATTTTTCTTCTGTTTTCTTCACTGCTGAATGAATAATTAGTGAATAATTTTTGAATAGGAATTTAATGTAGAAGTTTTATTAAAGGTGCAAAATTGTTTTGATTTATTTTTGGGGCTATATCGAGAATTGAGTTCAAACAGGGATAATTTTGGCCAAAAATTCGAATATTTTATGATAATTTGGTGTAACACAATAAATTTTATTTTCCTTATGCGCAACTTAAACAAAATTAATCTTCCATTCTTAAGTTTCACTCTCTCCTTTGTTTGAATAACGAATAGAATATTTCGTAGTATTGAATTGACTGAGTAGAGAATATTTTTTCTTTTCTTCTTTGTTCGACGCAAAATAAATAATCATCAGAATATGTTTTGGTTTTCTACTCACTATTCAAATCGACCAGTTGTAAAAATTATTATTCGATGTTAGAAAGGAAATAACAAATTTTACAGAGCGAGTTTTAAAACGCTGGTTTTCTGGCAACCTCGTGCCAAAGAATTATTTCTCTCAGTGTTGATATTATATCCGAAAATGAGCCATTTATGTATAAAAAAAAATACATGCAAAAAAATAAAAGGGATTATTTTAAAAAATATTGTTTTTACTCTTTTTTTTCGTAAAGTTAACGGTAAATTGAGATTAAAAAAAGTGGCGTTGTTTAAATAAAACTCCGATTTTACGTAATGTTACTTCATATTGAACGCAATATGGTACAAGTTTAATCCGCTAATGTATATTTTACAAAAATGAAAGATCGAAGTTAAAGGATGATTTAATAGTATTCGTGCCTAAAGGACCCTAAGTTAATTAAAACAGTTCTGATAAGGCTAACAAAAATTTCCAGTCCTGTTTAATTTGCCAGATCGCTCCTCTTACCCAAGCGAAACAATTTAAAAGTAGTTCTTAAAAATATATCTGTGGTCACAAATCAAAGTCGCTTAGGCCAATTTTCGTTTCTTTTTTCAGGAGAGCAAAAAAAGCCAAAAAATTGTTTATTTTACCAGGTTTCGAAATACCTAAAGGCCTATGTTTTTTTAATCGTAAACATAAATTATAATAATTTTATTACAGAATTAAAAAATAAAAATAATAATTGAATAAGCTGTTTTGCTTTTTCAAGCAAATAAATCAATACAAGTTCTTAAGTAGTCTTAAGTTTTTTTTTTTCAGTTTAATTTTGATTTTCATGAGAGAAATTAAGTCGATCTAAGCTGTTTTTCCTCATATAATTCGAGACAGTTTAGTACTTAAATATTAATATTCTATGTATTCTATAAAATGTAGTAAATTATAAATTATATTTTGATAAACATAACGTATGTAGTTGTGTGTAATGTAGATTTATCAAAATTACTTAAAAATAATGACATATGTCAATTTTTAAAATTACGAATTTTACTTCAAAATATTACAATGATGTCGAATTAATTAGGAAATGATTTCAACGACCATATTTTACCATATTTGACCATAATTTATTCTTCCTCTGAATCTTCAAATAAATCTGAATCTTTATTTCTTGGTGGATTTTTTGTATTTAAAATATTATAAAATATATGAAAGCTTTCGTTGATAAGAAGTAACATATCCAGCTAATCCTTTTTTCCTGCTACAAATATTTATGGGTCTTTTATAGCAGGGTTTAACAAATTGTTTTTAACGGATATGGTTAACGGAACTCCCTTACATTTTTTGTAGATATACATACATACGTTGTATTTTATAAACGAAATTGTACAAGTATATCGTTGCCATTTAACGTGTTGCCGTACCGCACACATATAATATATTAAATAAAAATATATTTGTTAATTTCACGTTTAATACGACAGTTTTAGTTGTATCTTGTAAATTATGTATATACAAATATATCTATACAAACAAACTTCTAAACAAAATCAGTTCTTTCAGAAAATCAAAAAAATGTTGTCTGCGACAAACTGTTTTTTCTGGATATATCCCGAATTAAATTGTACCAGTCTTGTGACTGCGATGTGGGATCGAAACCGTCGTAGTTTTTTTCTTTTTCCCTTATGTGAATGTCTAGTAGTCAGGAATTTCTGATCTATCGTTTCTATATTTTGACAAAGTTTATATTAATAATTCAAATAAGCAAACCAAAATCGAATTTCTATTCTGTCCCGAACAACAGTCGCTGTATAGAATCACATGCTCTACAGCGCGGGAGTTTCATTACATCTGCTGTTGGCTTCTGGTTCATGCTACATCAAACAATATGGCTTATTGGCAGTACAATCATGAATTATTAAATGTAAAGTCCATAGAGAATGTTTGTAGAAATATACAGAGAAACATAGAGACGGAGTGGCCAAACATTGTTGCTGATCAAAGACTATTGTAGTAAAATCCTTATTGCCAGTATTTTGTTGGCTTGTTTACTTTCATACGCAGTTTTGGCTTCTCTTAAATGATGTTCTTTTTCCTTCGTTAGCCCACCTTTTAATTCATTATCTGCTGATTCTACAATTTGCTTTTTAAATATTTCGCATTTCGTACTACAACTATCTAATTTCGGTTTTTTAAATGAAATATTTCTTCTGCTGCTGTGGCATTCATAAAGGAGGAATGCTAATAAATTTTTGTTATGATATATAAATTTGTTATACCACGTCTATCCTTTCAAATTAATTTTTTTCCATATGTTGGTTAATCGCTTTCATCGAGAGCAATACTTCTAAATTGTATTAGTTCCCTTTTCGTCTGATTGCCGCGGTAGACCTTTTTCGTTCGGTGTTTTTTGTTGAATTTCAATTATTACTATGATAAACTTTTGCATCTGATTGTAACTGTCCAAAGCGCGCTAATTCTTAAATATGTTTTGCTGATCAGCAACAGTAATGTTATCGCGACGTATTCAGTTGCAATTAATTATTTAATGCCGGCAAGCGCTTTTTTTTTTTCTATGACCAATTTTTATCCCTTTTAATCACATATTTTTCTCAAAAATTTCTTTTTCGTTTCCATTAGGGCTCGACTCATTTAATGCAATTTTTATATATTGCTTTCCAATGTTGCTGCCATTTCGGGCAAACGTCTCGAATCGAATTTGCTGTTGCTCCCACTATCATCAGAGTTATTACTCGTAGATGTGTTCAAAATCCGTCGATTGAAATATTGTGACTATTGTCTGTACGGTCAAACACAATTTATTTACACACTTATTCACTCTTTATTTATACTTAATTCCACTTTAGATAAGTTGAAATATTACTCGTGTTTTCCATAAGAACTGCACTACAACCAAAGCAACCTAGATTAGACAAAGTCATAGTCTAAAAAACGAAGCTTTTATAAGGGAATTAAAAACGAGAAAAAAACCAAACTGTTCATAGACAAAAACATATGTTAAATCACTTATTTCCTAAGACAAATTTTTAAATGAAAACTTTACAAATTCGTAATTATGATTTTTGAAATATTTTCCGTTTGAATTCAACATATATGAATATCGTTTAAGTAAATTGTTTTCATTTCCTAGTAATAATTGATTTATTTAAACCATAATTTAAAAAAAAATTCATATATGAATTATAACGTTGTTATAACAACGGCATTCTGGCCAAATTGAAATAAAAGCTTACTACAAATCGTCTGGTCGTTAAGTCAATATACATTACATGGATGGCAGTGATGGCAGTGATGGCAATAAAAATTTTATATAATCGTACCAAATACAATCTGCGGAAATTTCAAGCTCAAAAATTCCATGGAAAGCAAAATATATTCACAAAATATTAAGAAAGTGTGACAATTTTGTCATTAAAGAATTTTTTTGTATTTTTCTGTAAACATCTTAGACATCTGACGTATACTATTAAAACTAAAGATAAATTTAGCAAGTATTATTTTAATTGGTTAGACCCAACTTGGGATGTTTTCCACTTTTGACAATTTCTAGATGTTAAAAAAAACGTTTATTCTCCCGATTTACATATATTTAACCTATTGTATGGTATATAGTAAATTTATTTACATTCTCCTTCAGATAATGATAGGATCTTTTAAATTTTCAGTAAGGTATTCATAAAATATTGAAATACATTTTTTAAATGGGACCTTTTGAAAATCGCTTTCGGAAAAGATACTTTCTGAAACCAAGAAACTGGAAGTAACCGTTTTGCTTCCAATTTTCATGGGATTTAAGAAAAACAAAACCACTATTAACAAAATGTTTATTTAGTAATTATATCTTTATACACATACCGGAATAATAATAGATAAGTATATACAGCCCTGGCCAAAAGTATTGAGCACCTATGATATCTTACAGTTTTTTGGGGAGTATCAAATATAATAAAAATAAATTGAAACAATTTATACAGATCAATTTTACTATTTATTAAAAAAAAACAATATTTTGTAGGCCTACCCTTTGCCATAATTACGGCAGAAATTGTTTTCGGCATAAAGCTGACAAGGTTTTACACTCTTCAGGACGTATATGGTAGAGTTCCATTCTTGGCGCAGGCGGCATTTTCTCTTCTTTTGTATTCATTTCTATGGGGTTCAGGTCCGGGGACTGGGCAGGGCACTCCAGAAGCTCAATGCCTTTTTCTCGAAACCATGCCATTGTGCCAGCAGCTTTGTGACATGGCGCGTTATTTTGCTGGAATTTAACGCCATCCATATTCGTTTCACCAAAAAGTCTTTAAAATGAGGGCAGCAACGCAGATTCAAGGACGACCCTCACACACCAACATTTCGCCAACTCCAGAAAGAGTCTTGCAGCTCCAGACCATTATGCTGCCTCCGCCGTGTTTTACGGTTGGTACCTCACACTCTGGGGTAAATTCTTCGCCGACGCGGCGACACACAAACGTCATGCCGGGAGTATCAAAAATCTGAAATACAGAAAAAATATAAAGACTTCGAAAAACTAAAATATTTTTATCAATAAATTTTATTTTTAAATCATATTATTTAATTTGAATAGAGTATAAAATTAACTAACTTACTTGAAAGTTTGATTCGTTTGACCAAACGATATTTGACCAATCTTCTTCGGTCAAACTTTGGTATTTTTGGGTCCATTTATACCGAGCATTCTTGTTATTTTCTGACAGCCATGGTTTCTTCCTGGTTTACAGCCTTTCAGATCAGCTTCCTGAAGCCTTCTACGAGTGGTTCGAGAAGAAATTGTTTTTTTAATTTCTACTGACTACTCAGCACTAAGGTCTGAAGAAGTTTTTTGATGGTGCTGATGCGTTTGCGTCCAGTTCTGTGCCTATTACTATGTGATCCGGTTGCGGAAAATCACTCATTAGACAAGTTTAGTCTTAATGTACAATCATCACATATTAGACAAATTTAGTCTTAATGTACAATAAAACAAAACTATAATATTGCCTTTAAATACGAAGAATATTTTCATCATCGTGGTTCTGGCAGAATTCTTCATCATATTCAATGCTTCCTTGATCTTCATGAATAATTTTCTTATAGAAAACTGAATTATTGTTCTCTCGCCAGTTTTCTCCACAATGTTTTTTTAACAACTTGTCCAGATCCGAAAGCTTTTCAGCTGGGAGCTGCATTGTTTCAATATTTTTGTTTTTTCATAACAAAGTTTTTGCTACACACATCGGACTTATATGTTGACTCTCCACGTACCGTTATTAATGTATTTCGTATTCTCTTAATAATAATTCGCTTGGCGAAACTAAATTTAAAACGCCACTGTGCGGGCGGTTTAAAATTTGTTGTACTTGCTTCCATCCAGTTTCTAATGGGGCACTGATCAGAAACCAGCTTCAACAATGTTTCCTGTGCTTTCAATAGTTTCTCGAGCCGTACGAAAACACGATCTGGCGACCTGGTATCGGATAAATTAGCTGCACTTCGTTTAATTGCGCTTAAGCCTGATTATACAGCCAATAAGATATCATAGCCATCGCATTGCTTTTTTTATCTGATCCTTTAACATTATGCAGGTTGAACATATATCACTTGATGGCATTTTAAAACCAATTTTAAAATGTGTGTTGAACACTTGTCTAAAATAGCTCGATTTGACTTGTAACTCCGGCGATGCAGTTAGATTGATATCGACATTATACATTCGACTTATCGATAAATCGCCAGGCGAATACTGCCTTAAGAAGGATTTCGATCGGCAATAATGCTTCTCTATGACTTTATATTTACTTATGTACATAATCACGGCTTGCTTTTTAGTAGAAAATTTGGCTGATACACTCCTTTCACCCTTTTTTCTCTTATTCTTAGGACATTACAAAGTTCGTTGTTCAGTTCGTTTTGGAGTATGTATTAGCAAGAATAAAGACGTCTTGTCCAGCTTTGCACTATGATTCATAAAAGTGTTTTATGAAATTTATACAAATCATTTCCCCACAGATCTTGGTAACGAAACGTTACACCTTTATGACGGCATAGTAGTGCCTTCGAAAGTCCTTTGGGTTTTAGTCTACATAAGGTTAATAAAAGTGTAAGTAGCGGAATTTGAAATTAAAATAAAGATTATGGCATTCTTACCTCATTTCTTTTTCCTTTTGTCGTTTCCAATGTTCTTTATTTAGAATACGTTTTCTAATCTTCTCACCTAATCGACGATTAATTTTATCTAATTAAAAAAACAACATTTACCACTACAAGATATGAACGTGTTACTTCTCGTACAGCAAAAACTACACTGAATTACTAGTGGTATGTATATACACGAATATAACAGTAATGTTGTGTAGTAGTGTAGTTTGCATATAATTGTTATAATCAACAAAGGAAAATAATACTTTTTGCGAGATTTTCGTTTAATGGAAAAGGGACTGTTTGCTTTTTACCCATTACGGAAAAGGGCCGTTTTTACTGCTAACACTAGTTTTTAAATGCGTATTAATCAAGGAAAAATGCGTTTTTGTTACCTAGTTGAGCATAAAAACCATAGAGAAAACAACAAGGAGAGGAATATCATAGTTGTCTGATTTTTTTAAAAAATGGCAAAGATGCACTTTTGCTTCTGAACAACGCAAAGTTCGAAAAATATATTTTAGAAATAATTTAGTTGTAATATTTCTGAAAAAAATATTTATGTAATACCGATAGAGCCTTCTTGTATATTGTTGTTAAAGAGCTATGTAGAAAAATTTTATGTAAACGTTTTATAGAATTTTTGCTATTTTCGTTGAAAAACTTGAAGCTAAAAAACGTCATTTTTACTATGGATTCGTATGGAAACCAGTGAAAAGTTATACCACTAAAAAAGCTTCTAAAAAATACGTCATGATGATTATGGCTCTATACTCTAGAAGGCTTTGCTAGAACTCGATAATCTTTCGACTTCGTTTGTTCTATGCAAACCAAAAAAAAAATAATAAATACGTAAACCACTAATGTGTAGGTAGTATACTTAACATAAATACATATATGTGTTTTTTTTTTTTTTTGACAATCGACAATTCTCTAAAGTTTCAAAAATTATTTCAGTTTTCCAATATTTTCCTCTATTTCTCCGGAAAATTTAAATAAAAATGAATAATTACATAATAAAAGGAATTTAAAGTTTATCGAGTTCTAGTGCAGTTCTCATGAAAAACACGACTATTTTATGCTCGCTTAGGTGCAATTTCGTGCAAATAACCCATTATGACTTTTTTTAAATTGGTTTTATGGAATTAAGCTATTATGTAAGTGACGCTTAAAATATATCTGGATAGGCGAAAAACGACCAGCAAGAAGTAATTAAAATATTTCCAAAGCAAAATTCATTTTTCTTAAATCGACTTTGATTTGTGACCATCGGCCCTTCGGCTCACTTCAGTAATGAGAAACAATTTTTTTATATTTAATTTATTGTAAGTAACATTATTTTATTAGCAACCGTACGGGCAAAAATTTTACGTTATCAATCACTATTTATTGTTGTAATAAATCAATCCGGTAGGAGTTAAAAATTGCATACTCTATTGATATTACGTATTTTGTTTGGTTACACTTCGCTCCGCCAAAAATTAATTGGTTGACTTCAAAAACATTTCAGTATTGATAAATTATATCTTGAGTTACCGCCCTCTCCCTTTCTACTGAGCAAGTTGACCTACCCTTAAAACCCTGGTAGCTTTACTTTCACGCAAGTGTCAAAGCAATTTCTGGTGCTTCATTCCAAATTAATCACTTTAACCACAATGTATGATACATTATCTAGATCAACACACCATTTTCCGCATCGTTACCAAAACCAATATCATTATTTGTTTATACATATTTTAATACTGTCAAAAATTTGTCATAAAATATTAATTATTGTAAACTTTTATTTTTGTAGTCTGCAAGACAATAATCGTTAAGGAAACAACATTATCTTCTATAATGCATAATATAGATTGTATACCAAAAAACTTTAGTAATAAAGATAAATTATCCTTTCAATAGTGTCCAATAATATTAATATGTTATTAAACTACGGTAATTATCATCATCTCTTAATTTATCTTTTCAATTTTATTTGTCGATTACAAACAAAAAAAAATTGAAAACCCATTTTCCAAGAGCAATTCACCATCATAAAGTTGTCGATATTTCTTTTATTAAAACCTGTACCAAAAAGAAATTAATTCTTAGACTATAAAGTATATATTTATTATAAATACCTACTACAAGCAGCTCCTTGTATATTCTTGATAATAAATCATTGGATTGAAACTATTTTTACGTATTTCATCTGAAATTGTCAGTAATTAATAAAATAAAACAAATCTCGATTGTTGTTGTTGAAACTTTATCGATTTATTTTAGTCAAAACCACAAGGAAAATAATTATTTACTTTTCTTTGAAAATTTATTAAGTCATCAACTTTTAAGTAGAAAGTTTTAGTTTTAAGCTCATTTAGTTTTATACTATCATCATTTATCTTTTACCTGAATATAAGGAAAATTGTGTTGCAAAGTTGTTGAGTTTTAAGAAAAATTTGTCTAATGATGATTGCACATATGAAACGTGGGATGGTTTAGTATAACAAAAAAAAAAATGTTAGTATTTACACTTTTATGAGCGCGCCATATGTATTTTTGTATGTATAAAACGTCGTTAAATCACCCCCAAAGGTGACGAATGTATCCTAAGGTTATGTCACATATTATAATGAAGTTATGGTTCCATTGTTTAAAGCGTTAAAATTAATTTTTATCATGTGGCTTATTGTCTTTATTATTATTATACTAAACATATAAAATGAATATGTCTCATTATTATCTCTCTAATATATTGTAATTTATATTATTTATTTATCATACGTATAATTTCAGGTAAGACTTTAAATGATAATAAATACAACCACAATGCTCATTTTAGAGTTTTTTTTTTTTTTTTCTTAACATACTTTATGATGATTTTCTATCTACATAATACATAAATTGGTAGATAAGGCTGTGTGAAACAATTTATGTCTACATAAAATAAATTCCATTAAAAATTCGGAATGTCAATTTAATGGTGGGAAGTACATACCATATCTCTACAATATTCATGTATATTGTAATTATATATCTCATTGAGGTTTTTCTATGGTTAATTTTATTAAGTCGTTAAGAAAGCTACATACATAAAAAAAAGTTTATTTATACATTTATCTAATTTTTATGTTGTCAAAAAAAACATTTTCTGTGTAGATTTTTCTAACAATTTCGTACATACATAAAATGTAATATGTAGACGAGAAAATGAAAAACCTCACATCACACAGTTCCTTTTATATATCATTAAAATTTCACAAAAATTGTAAATTTAAAAAAAGCACACAGTACATGAAAGCACATAAAATATTTCTAAGAATAATTTTTATCAACGAAAAGAATAAAAATTGCAAACCAGAAAAAAACAACTGAAGAAATTAAGTAACAGAAACAGGAAATATTCTAAGACTTGACAGTGACAGGTGCCACCGGAAATATGAAACAAAATAAATAAAAGTATGTACAAGAAATATTGTGGTGAAAAAAAAAGAGGTCATACTGGAATAAAACACGAAAAATTCAATTTTCAATTCTGCGCCATACTTTCAACACAACCCAAAAACATTTTTTTTTTTTTTTGTTGTCATCGTGGAAATTACATGAATTAAAGATAATTTTCTTCTGTTATTTTTTTTTTCTGGTTGTCCATTTTTGTGGTATATTTCCGTTTTCTTTTTGTGAAAAACGGTTGAAAACAGGATAATGGTTTGTTGTTGTGCCGGTTTCGGTAGAAAATTTATCAGTGGAAATATTTTTTTTTTTTTGGTAAAAAATATTTTTTACCGTTGGTGTGTTTATATTGTCAGTGAAATATGCAGATAGTTCAATTAAAATATTTTCGGTGTAGGTTCATGGTTGAATTAAAATTTGGTGAAATATTAATGTAGCGAGCTGTAGGAAGGTATTTTTATTTGAGGTAGTTTTATTACAAAGAAACAAATTTACTAATTTAGGTAAATCTTCGCCTCAGATGCGTTTAATATATTAATACTGTTGTGTACCTCAGGTCGAAATTTTCAACTTTTCATTTCAAGACTACATTACGCTATTCACCTCTAATCTATTTCACTTCTCTCGCTATTCCTCAACTAAAAGTCTCCTTGCGAGATTACTTTTCAATTTAGTTTTCATTTATAGAGAGTGGTTGTTTTATTCATTAAAATTTAAATTTGCAGCACATGTATTGGTTTTTATTTCTCTAATGTTATTGAGTACTGAATTTAGTTGCTCCATCATTACTATTGATAGTAATATTTAGCACAACTGAAATACAGATTTGAGTATACTCTTTAAAGAAATATTGTGTACAATACAGAACAAATGTTCATTTTCTAAGTGCTGATATGTTTTAAAATATTCATCTGATCTATAAAAACAGCGGTGCCAATCCAGCTACATTGATTTCGGAGACGAACCAGCTCTTCCTATTATTCCAAACAATGAGAATAAGCGAGTGCATTCTTTAAAGTGAGGAACTACTCGCACCGATTGTGTTCTTTGCGTATTGAATGTCCCTTTATGAAATTACCATCATGTTTAGGTGCGAATGAAGTTTATTATATATAACACAACAACAACAAAATTGCACCTGTATATATGTATTTCAAAAAGCATACATTCGAGCGAATGAAAAAATCCAAACACACAAAATTTATCAAGATTTAAACTATTTCGGCTTTCACAAAGCCAATCCTCTTAAACTTAACACCCGCTCAAAGCGTTAGCCTATTAATCGACACTGTTTGATAATTTAAAAATTTAATCTTATCTATGTCATAGAAAACTAACATTTCAACATTTTCTTTTATTGGCCAACGTCTCACCATGATTTTCTGATAAGACTAAGAGTGTACTTTAATCATGCATATCCACTGAAATTTCTTATTGGGTTTACCTATTGAAGTATCGATTATTCGAAAACTTGAAATATTGTATCTTAACCAAATCTTCTATCGGCAAACATGTCACTATGCATTTCTGATAGGCCTATGTGTATACTTTAATCATGCATATCGGCTAAAATTTCATATTGGCTTTACCTCCTTTGGCATATCACCCTTATCCAGATGAGAACCCACACCCCGTACGGTAAAATATGTTAAAAGTTGGTTTCCGCCTAACACTCTGGATGTCGCCATTTTTATGTTCAACTCGATTCATCCTGCTAGTTTTGTCGACTTCAAATTAACTTAATGAAACGTAACGTCAAATGGCATTTTATGTATTATTAATCAATTTTCCCGTTGTCGCTGTCAACGTATTGCCGAAATGTCAAAACAAAATAAAAAATGCTGCTTTTGCTCAACTTAGAGCGAGAGTTAAAAATTCAAATCTGATGATGACTGCAAAGGGTGTGTATCAAAAATATATTTATTTATAAAATGTTAATTATTTTGTTTTAATAACTAATTGTAAAAAATTTATCAAATGTTTAAGGAGATATTAAAAAATACAATTCTTTAAAATATAAACGATTAGAGTTTAACAGTCGGAATTATTCGATACAAAAAACTGCGGTTTTCCCTTCGAGGACCGTTTAGGAAACCGTCTTACTTCGGATTTAATTTATTATTTTATAAACTTATACATTCACAAAATTTTAATAAATTGTTGTTAGTTGTTCAAAACAATCCCCATCGAAACCAAGTAAGATACAATTCATAGTCAACCGAAGACCTGGTTCTTTATTAAGAAAAGATGTCAACATGCTAACTGCAGAGAGAGTGCTAACTGCAGAGAGAGTGCACAACTATGTTTAATATAATACATAAGCCAGAGGATATCAACTGAACCCTAAACCTATTAATGATATTGATAAGCAGTTTTTAAATTATCCTTAATTTTCTTCTTTAAAATTTGAATTTTAAGAAATCATGACAACGAAATTATATTTTGGAAAATTTCAATTCACTTTGCTCAATAAACAATGAAGCGACGCTCAAATTTAACATTATTTAGTTGATTTTAAGGTTTTCGAAAACCGTTCAGAAAACCGTTTATTTTGAAATTTCCCGTAACCACGGTTTCTCGGCATTTTCTGAAGTCGATTTTAATTTTTTGATATTTGCAAACTCTACCAACGATATGGGTTAGCGCCACCATGTTTTCAACTCTCCGTAAAATAAACCGATTTTAATTCTTACATAAAGTAGAAATACCCACACAACACCAAAGTAGGCTTTGTTATTTTATTCAAATAGTAATTCACAATATTGAGGCCGTGATTTTCGACAAAATATTTGAAGCCAGTCGGCTTCTAAAAATTTTTTTGTTCTGCGAGGTAGGTATTGCTTTCTCTATATTGCCAATCGTCAATAACATTCGATTGATCTTCGAAACGTCGCAATTTAGAAAAATGGAAAGACAGGCAGATCATTACTTATTGAACCTATTGCCATCTAAGAATTACTGTTATGAACCAACCCATCATTTAGAAAACTCGAAAATTTAGCCAAAAATCTCGACACTCAAGCTTCACCAATATGATATTCAGCTGTATGTTGTGGTAATTGTGGTATCATTTTCAGTTCTAATGCGGAAGTAGCATTTGCTAAAATTCTCCCCCAAAACTATAGTTTCCCAGCAAACGGAAAATTATTTTTCATCATTTTTTTATTTAGACAGTGAACGTACTGAAAAAAGTTGGTGTTTTAAGAGAAACACATAATGACTAGAATAATGGTTGAATTTCTGTGTACAACTACATTACGATCGAACATGTTGTTTTCGCCTGGTCATTGGCCTAATGAGACCGAACTTCGAGTTGTGTTTTGTAAAGACCATTCGTTGAGCTAATAGAATTTTCGATTGTCCTGTTATATGCAGGAAAGCCCAGAGGTATAATTTTATATCATACAATTTTCGAATTTAAATCAATTTATCTGAGACGTTATAGGGTTACTGGCAGTGTAAGTTTTAGTGGTTAATGAAAAGTGAAGTTTAGATTCAAGTGGAGTTGGCTAATGTTAAAAACCAACATTACAGATAAAATAAATAAAAAGGGACGGAAGGAACATTCAATAAGAAAGCTTGCTTAATTGAAGATAACCGGTTTTCTTAGAAAATAAAACTATACCAACCTGATTCATTTAGAAAACAAACCGTTCATAACTTCAGACCTCCTGTTAAATATAATTTTTACTAAATATTTTATAAACTGCCTTTTCCTAGCAGTTTGTTGTGTTTAGGTACAGTCACTTTCGGTTAGAGATTATTTTCACGGAAAGGGCTGATGCTATCGTTTTTGTTTTATATTTTAATTTAAGTTTCTGAAGATCTCCAGTCATTTTTGGTTTTTAATGATTTTCCACGGGGTCGATTTTGATAAAAATTACTGGGAAATATTTTTAGTACTAATTTCAACCAAATACAGTTGAACTTAGCTTCAGGTTTGTACCAAAAATATTTCCCAGTGTTTTTCTCAATGTTCATCTAGAAGTTCTGGAAAAATCTTACCTCATATTACGAATATAAACCAAAAACAAAACAGCAGATTTTAAAATCTAAAATCAGGTCTATCTGAAATAAGGGAGAAGTCGGAATATATTTGCGTATCGAAAAAATCTAAATAATTAATTTAAGAAAAAATAAGAAACATCAACAAAATTGATCAGATCACCGCCTTGAAGTTATACCACGCTTTTATCCCAGGAAAATTTGAAATTAGATCAGATAACACAAGCGTAAAAACTCATCCCAGGATTTTTTATTTATTATACCATTTTTTTTCATGCAGTTAAAAATGAGAAAAAAAATTAACAAATTATTCTGGTCAAGATTATGGTGGCCCTGAAAATTTATTATATCAGCATAGTAAAGGAGACATATTGGCTAACCACGGTCTGCCTCTAAGAACTTTCAAAGTAAACTAAAAAATATTTGGTTTGTGATTTTCCTCAACATTTTATTTATGTGGGTTAACTTATTTTTGAAAAATAATCTATAGGAACAGAGCGAACTCACATAACGAATTGTCGTTCTATTAGGTCACAACAATCAGCTTTGACATCCCCAAGAACAAACGGTGAAATAAAAGGTGATGAACAAATTTTATATTAAATTTTAGGAAAAACTTAAACGATCGAAAGCGTAATTTATTAGTGCCTACATTTCATAGAACGAATTACTTAGCCCAAAACTCTCTTGATAATACCCTAGACATACTGCGATTTAATAAAACCGATTTAGTGAATTTTTCGAGATTAGTCGCAGCGTGTCAACCTCGATGTTAGCTAATCCCTATGTTTTTGCATAGAATACTTAAACTGCTTTAGCTAAATCTGGATTTATTAAACCACAGTCTGTCTAGGGTATAAGGGGTTTAGAAATTTCAATCAACCTTATGAGATTTGTATAAGTTAAATTTCTTCTTAAATTGCTTTTTTAATTTTATAATTATTTCCAAATATGAAAGTTATAATTATTATTCAAGTACATATAGTTAATTAATTTATTGTGTTGTTAATATCTAATTTATGACAAGTGTGGGCAGTGTATTAAAAATAAGAGTATGTTGATCTAATGATTAAATAAATATATTAAGCGATTGCAGTACTGAGTGACAGAATTTATTATCAGAATGGCGTGTTTTGCATTCGTATCTGCTCTAGATCATGATAGCGATTATTTGAATTTAATTCGAATACAACCAAATGTTGCTAAATTGTAATACAACATTTAACAAAACAAGTCCACACAAAATATTAACTAGATTTCTGGCGGTAGATTCTGATGAAAGGACAATTTTTCGTGACATTTTTGTATTAGTACCAAATATTGTCACTGAGAATTTGCGATTCTGATGAAATACGAGCTATGACATTTATAGTAGTTTAAAGCAGTTAAGGATCCATATTACACGAAATTATTTCCAAACTATTTTTACTGACACATATTTTTATTTAAACAGCACACATAATACATTTTTCGAATTTAGTTACTTTAAAATCGAATATGGTCGCATTTTTAAGTTAAATAAGGTAGAGCCATTCGTCTACAATACTTAACAACAAAAAATCCACATAAAATATTAGATAGGTTTCCTGTTATACTCTTGTTCTGATAAACTCTCCAATTGGAGAGATTTTAGAGAACTAAATGTAGGAAAAACCTTTAGATCTATATTCTTTAAGTGAGAAATTAGAATTTGATTTTAAATTCTTGAGCGGACACGAAGTTATTATTATTATTTATTATTTGTGATATATATATATATATATATATATATATATATATATATATATATATATATATATATATATATATATATATATATATATATATATGTATAAAGCTATTTTTGTGTGCAGAAAATTAAATTATACCGTCCAATCACCACACCGTTATTAACAACTTTACAACTGCTCAATTTCCACACGCACTTCTAAACGGGTATTTATGTGAACACAAAATTAAATTTAGGCTGGTGGATATTAGTCTCCCGGTTCAGCCCCCAAAAATGTATGGGAATACCCTTTAATATCAAAAGAAAACAATTTTCTTTTCTCCACAAACCAAAACACAATCCACTTCAATATACAGAATTTTTTTTTCTGATATATAAATAACACACGAGCTTAGTACAACGGCGTATATATTTTTCCGACTTGTTCATATCACATTGACCATCGCATAACAACTGCTCGCTCTTTTCTTGCCGTACCTCTCAAATCAGCTACGTTAACAATATTATTTTTAATACCTATTATGTAAAATCATCAGAGATGGACTGATAATTAAAAGACAGCGTTGACCATTGATCAGTCGATCCCACATCTTCGGCCCTCCTGCATATGTTTTCGCCCCGAATAGTGACATCTTTATTTCTTATTGCAAATCAGGCCATCAATACTTCATTAAGCTGCACTTCGACTATTGTTCGTCCTTTTCCTCTTGATAATATGCATCTTGAATTTTTTCGTCTTTATTTATTCTTCTTTTGGTCAATTTCGTCTTGTGTTGTAGTTGGCAGAATTAAAATCAGGGTTTATTGGTGGTTACTTTCGTCATTGGACTCGTCGCTCGTAATGTTTGGATCTATTCGATGCCAAATTTTCTTCATGTATGCGCTGGTTGAAGTTCCGTTGGGCCCAGTAAATTCTCCTACCTTCTCTACTAGGTACCTTTCATTGCTGTTGACTTGAGTAACCTTGTAGGGACCCAAATACTTTGGAAGGATTTTAGCGCCCGTTGCAAACTGAGTTCTCTTTATCGCCACCAGTTCGCCAACCCTATAGATATTGGCCTTTTTTCTTATTCGGTTGTATTGCTTTTTGTTCTCTTCCTGAACGTTTAATATACTACTCCTGGCCTAAGATCTTAGTTGGTCTCGTTCCTCCATAAAATAGTCCATAAACTGCTCGGTGATAACCTCTGCTATTCTAACCTCTTCTTGGTTTCCCATTCTGGTCCCGAACATTATTTCGAATGGGGTGCTTTAAATGATCCTCTGTCAAGTCCCGTTCAAAAACCGTTGGAGCTTACCAACGTGCTTATACCAGTCTTCGGATTTGGAAATTGTCAGCTTTGTGAGCGCAGGTATAATGATGATGTTTATTCGCTCTACCTGCCCATTGCTTCTGGGTACCCCTGTAGTGATGGTTATATGTTTTATTGGTGTTGTTGGCAGTACTCCGCAAATAAAGTAGTTGTAAATGCTGTCCCCCTATCCGATATAATCCGTCTTGGATCACCAAATGTTACTTTTTGTATTTCTAATTTGGCGATGGTTTCAATTTCAACTAATGTTGTTGACTGGACTGGGTACAACCAAGTATTTATAGCTCTTTGCGGTGTTAGTTAAAGGACCCAAATGTTCGACATGGTAAGTACAAAACGGATGTTCATCTTTTGGAATCGGATGCAGATATTCTTCCTGTTTTCCAGCTTTTCTATTTACCAGGATGCAAGATACACAATTTTCGTAAATACTGTCGCATTTCTCCTTCAGTTTTGGAATGTAGTAGTCTCTATTTCGATTAGCTGCATCATCTTTCTGCTAGCAAAATGACCCTTCTCGTACTCTGCCTTTACGACATCCTGTTGCATAGTTTTCGGTACGCACAAGACCCTTCTGCTATCGGATTGTTCTTTATACAGGACTCCTTTGATCAGCAAATATTTGTCATGTGGACCATGTTTTAGCAGTCGGGTGATCAGTTGTATCTTATCGTCCTTCTCTTGTGCATTTCTTATTTTGTGTAGAGTCTCGTCTTGAATTACCATTGCCACCGGGTTTCTGCTAAGTGCGTCTACGTGTTTCATCTTTGAGCCACTTCGATGTTCAATTTGGTAATCGAACTCCTCTAAGGCTAGCGCCCACCTCGCAATTCTCGGTGCGATAACTCTTTTCACCATGGTCACTTTATACGCAGCGCAATCTGTAATTATTCTAAAAGGTATAGAAATTAAATATACTCCTAACTTTTCTAAAGCTGACACTAATCCGAGGACTTCCAACTCGTAGCTACAGTATCTACTCTGCGCTAAAGTTGTCTTTTTACTGTGGTAGTAAACGAGATGGAATTTCACGTCGACCCCATCTTTCTGCATCAAAATTGCTCCATATCCATCTTTTGAAGCATCGGTATGTAGTTCGGTTTTAGCGGATGGATTGTAGATATTCAAAACAGGGTTTCTAATCAGTTGCTGCTTAAGTTTTTCAAATGCGTCGATTTGCTCAGCTTTCAGTTCGAAGTCAACACCTTTCTTCAACAAATTCGTCAATGGCACTGCTGTAATGGAATAGTTTGGGATAAATCGTCGAAAATAGCCAGTTAAACCCAAAAAACTTTGAAGCATCTTGATGTCCCTTAGGACTGGGAATTTCGAAACGGCATCAGTCTTTTGACTTGACGGTTTGATTTTTCCTTCTGATATAATGTAGCCAAGATAGTCTATCTGATGATATAGGAACCTACATTTCTTCCATTTAAACTGCAGTCCAAACTCGCTCGCCACCTGGAAAACTTCTGTCATTTTTTGCCGGGATAATTAAATCGTCCATGTACACCATGGATACTCTTTGAGCAATCAAGTCCTTGAATACATAATTTATGAATCTCGCAAACGTAGCTGGAGATGCGCATAGACCAAATGGTACAACTAGAAACTCATAGTATCCCTCTGGTGTGATGAAAGCAGTATACTTTTGACTTGCCATTGACTTTGCTATTAGGATGTGAAAAAATCCATTTTCCAAATCGAGCGACGAGAGAACTTTAAAGCTGTAGAGTTGATCCACCAAATCCTCTATTAATGGTAGTGGATATCTATCCATCAAGATTTTCTTATTTAACTGTCGATAATCTACACGTATTCGTTTTTCTCCACTTTTTTTATTTGTCAACAATATCGGGCTAATTCTTCTCTTAATGCTACTATCTTACTCATGCTTTATATACCAGTGGAGTTAATATTTGTGTGAGTACGTGCTTCATGGTTGCATGTTCCCATTCGCCTTAAATTATCCTCGAAACGCCGTAAAAACTCATCTTCAGCAATTGACCCCGGATTGTCTGCTTTGCCCTGATGGCTTATGCCTTTTCTACCTTTACCCAGCTCTACTTGGCATAAACTTTTTAAACTTATTGCAAAAACTAACCGATTGATTGGCAATTATGTGTTATTTCTGACGAACACCGTTGGCCGTATTCTCGTTACGGTTATATAAGAATCACGCAATCGTTTTTTTAAATAAAAACGTGGTTACAACCGCAATTAATAACAGTGTATACGATCTTCAATTGATGCGTATAATTTTCAGTTATTTCTTTTACTGCATAGCATCTAGACACGCTGATGAATTTTTGTCAAATCTTATCACACACACAAAACTTCTGTTTTACGCCTTACAATCACCACACCTTTATTAACACTTCCACAACTGTTTAGTTTTAAGCGTACTAGCACTTCTGAAAGGCTATTTATGTGTGGACAAAATTAAATTATACCGTCCAATCACCGCACCCGTTATTAACAACTTTACAACTGCTCAATTTCCACACGCACTTCTAAACGGGTGTTTATGTGAACACAAAATTAAATTTAGGTTTGTGGATTTCGGTATCCTGGTTGAGCCCCCAAAAATGTATCGGAATACCCTTTAATATCAAAAGAAAACCATTTTCTTTTCTCCACAAACCAAAATACAATCCACTTCAATATAGCTATCAAAATATAAAATTAGAATATTGAAAGTGAAACAATTTTGCCAAAAATTGGATTTTACGGTTTGAAATGTTGGTTTTCCGTTGCATATGGGGCAATTCCATAAACCTAAAAGATGACAACACCAGGCATTTAATACTTTTTCTTAAACATTTTCATTTAAACTAAAATATAAACAAAAGCAACCAACACGGATAAAAATGACAGCAGGAAACGAATTCTAGAAAAAAATCATTTTACTTTAAATTTAAAATGTTTAAGGCCTGTTAAGCTGACTAATTTTGACTTATCAAATTAAATCGCATTATCGTTTTAACGATATCTTTCACTACAAGTTTACCGAGGAAATAGTACAGTATTAAAATTTGTTTGATTATACTATCTGAGATGTGAAAACAGTATATCGATGGGTTAACTAATAAAGGTTTAAGTTTTTCCTAAAACTTAAAATAAAATTTGTTCATCACCTTTTATTTAAATTAATAATGGAACAACTTTTTGTGATTATAATTGAGTAGAGAGTTCTTGGGGATGTCAATGCTGCTAGTTGTGACCTAATAAAACGGCAATTCATTATGTGAGTTCGCTCTGTTCCTATAGACCATTTTTCAAAAGAAAGTTAACTATTGGTTCTAGTGTTTTTGACCATGCTCTCTCAAAATTTGTAATCAAAATTGGCGTATCTCTTAAAGTTTCGAAAATATTTTTTTTTCTATAGCCCTATACACCAGAAAACCTTATTGTTTATTGGGCGTTCTAATTCTATTTGTTCCTATGCGTTAAATTCTTCCAGGTAGGACACAATTATATGCCACTTACGTAATTTTTCTTATGAGTTCTTTAGTGTCCTACACAAACATTTTTTGTTCAGATTTTTTTTACAAATTCGTAAATACATTTCGGAAGAGAATTTTATTATGTTCCGAAGGTTATAAGGCCACGGCGACTGGACTGATTATACCACAATTTTACATTATATATATACAGAATGTACTGTGCTGGTTGTTTTAGCGAATTATACTAATACAGCAAAATGATCAGAGATATAGTAGAAAGTATATGAACTAATTAATTAACATTCAAAATTACTAGTAAAATTAGCTTACACAGTGAAGAAGAAAAATTGTAAGAGAATTTCGCTGTATTAGTATAATTCGCTAATTCAACCTGCACAGTACATTCTTTATAAAAATTATAGGTCCAGTCGTCGCAGCCTGATGAGAAGATTGATTTTTTCATAATCATAAGCTCATCAGTTCGAAACTGGATTAAATTCGCTTACAATCTTCGGGAACATATTAAAATTATATAAATTAAAGTTAATTATTATTGGTAAAAGTAAATTATTCATGTATATAAAACATAAAATTTTAATTGGTAATTTTTATTGTACCCAATGAAATTTTGAATAAATTTTCCATATTTTTCGTGTTCTCCTTTTCCTTCTTCTTTCATCGTATATAACATGCGCTTTATTATTATTGTAATTAAAAAAAAAAAAAAAGTTTAACATAACTGTTGGAATGGTCCTATATCCATTTAGCCCATTTTTGCTCCAAAAAATTTCAGTTTTAGGGCTAGCTGAATTTTCATCATTGGAACACGGAAAGTAATGACAAGGCTTTTTATAAAAGTAAAGAACAATTTAAAATGATCTTTAGAAGGTAAGCTTATTTTTGCTAAAAGTTTAAAATTCGATTTCTGAACGATTTTACAAATGGCGTATAGGTCAAGAGGGAACTCACATGACGAATTGGTGGATTGATTAAATTATTAAACAATATAAAGTGTACCTGTATTAGAATCAACTATGACTCCGATTCGGGCGCAATCTTGGCTCATATGTACGTATTTGTTATATCTGAACATTTATTCTAAAAACTTAGTTCAACATTTGGATATTATGTGATCATTATATTCCAAACTCAAAAACGAATTGGAACTAAAAGAGGGTAATCAATAATAATATTCGTAAGCGTTTTCGACAGATATTCTAAACTGTTTGTTTTAAACACTTTTTATTGAGCATACATATGTAATTTTTATTTAGTTCCACCCTCTATGTTTTGTCTCTAAGTCGCGAATTCGCAGAATCGTTCAAATTATGACAGCAATAATTTTATAAAAGTGTTCAGCGGTTGTGTCGTCATTAATTAGAGCAACAAAGCAAGTGCACTTTGTAATCGACCCTTTTTAATTTCTCATTTTCAGAAAAAAATATTTTTGATTTAAAAACACTGGTTGTTTGTCCTGATTTTGATAGGACTAACTGTAGCAAGCAACACTCATTTTACTGCTTCTAGTGCAATAGCTATATCGCATACATACAGTTTCAATATTGTGTCTAGACGTTCTTAGTCCAGATGTGTGTACGTTTTGTTATGGTGCGTACTTTTTATGTAAAATATTACTTCTGGCGGATTTTACAATCTGCATAATATATACTATTATAATTTATGGAAATGTGTCCTACTTCTTGTTTCTTGCTGTATTGCTCAAAGTTTTGGTTTGGTCCACAAATCAATATTTTTAAATTTACCAAACAAAATATTCTAACCAATAAGAAATTAAAACATATACTAGCCCAATTGAATCAGACCATCGATAAGATAAACCAACACTAATCTGGTATTGTCAACATTTTACGATAAATACAAATTAAAAATTTTAATAATTTCAACAATAAAATGTTTGGTAAAATAAATAAAAATTAAAAATTCTAAAACGTATCAGCTTTATCCTACATCAAATAAAATTAATTTTTTATACACAAAAAAAAATATTTTTATAATATTCATTTAAAAGTCAACAAAAAAAAAATTAAATTAAATATTATTAACAAATCAGACAACCAAAAATTAAATTTATTTATGCTTGGTACATATACGAGTATGTATACATATATATACAATTATGTGTATATTTATAAATCGAGATGAAAATTATTTATTTAAAACTATGTACATATATGGTACGTGTTGTATATGAATAATAATAATAATAATAATGTTTTATCATTACCCTCAAAAACATTAAAAACTAATTGAAAATTAACCAGAAAAATTTTAAAACAAAAAAATGTTTTTTTATTTTTATTTTCATTATTTTAAATTTCCAGAGTGAAAATAAATAAATGAAAATGCTTTTTGTCATATTATAAACCAAATTGTTATAAAATAGAGAAAAGTCAATTTATAAATTTTTAGTTGTTGCCTGGGTTCAATTATTTAAATACGTAGGTATATATTTTGTATACAAATAAATAAATAAAAATCACATAAAAAATCAATATTGTTGTTATATGTAAATTGAAATATTATAATTAGTAAGACTGTACATGGTTGTTTTATTCATTGCAAAAAAAAAATATTCACGATCGTATAAAGTAGAATACGAGTAAAGTGCATATTCCACATAGATAACTAATAATCGATATTTTCGATTAAGGAACTGTATTAAATACAAGAGCAGCAGAGCACTCCACAGAGATTGATTTTCGCTTCAATTGGAAATCGAAATAAGAAAAATAAATAAGATTGCTTTAGGTAATTTAAAAAATAAATAGATAAACAAAAAAAAAAAACTAAATAAGTTGGAAAATCCCAAAAGATATATTATATATAGTTGTGTATATCGATAAATTGGAATAAATCGATTAATGATTCTCTTTTTATTTACTATTCGTACAAAAAAGCCTGAAGCACAATTCTTGTAAACTGATATCCGAAAACAAAACAAAAAATATTAATTGTTAGTCAAATTTAATTATTATCAAAAATTAATTGATTGTTAAATATATAAATTGGATAGATGGATAGATAGAACACAAACAACAACTTTTTTGTTAACTTAATGACTGATTAATAGTCACATCACCCAACAAAATTTCCGAAAAAAACAAAAATAAATCTGATACACCTGGTGATGATGGCTCATGATGATAAAATTCAATTTAAATGTTTTTTTTTAATCTTTTACATATTTTGTTTCTGGTTAAATTGATCCTATTTTCCAAAATTTCAATTTAATTTAATTTTTTGGGTGCCGTTGTTTATTAAATGTTATGTATAATGAAATCGACTTTAATTTTTAAAGATAATGTTATATGTATAATTTGAAAATATGCCAAAAAAATAATTTGTAAATTGATTGTCAATTTTTTTTTCTTTTCATTTAGATTGATTTATTGTATTTTAATTTTAAAATTTATGATTATTACTGTTTTAATTAAAATTAATATATTTAATGGTGTTTATATGAGTTTATAATCATTATTTATTACACAAAATTGTTGTAATGTTCGGATAATTTTAATTATATTAAAATATTTTTTTACAATTTTGCAAAATCGAATGGTTAATATTTATTGTCTGGTTCATCACTTTTATTTAATAGCGTTGATTAAACTTATTTTTGATAGTTATGCAATAGTTGTTTACATCGGATGGCTGACGTGGCTTTATTCTCTGGTATAAATCATAACACTTTTAAGACTTTCAATTTTTCATGGATTGAGTAGTTGTTATCCGTTCTTATCTTTTATATTGTTCTTATAGTGACTTTATATATATTTTGTACAGAAAAATATTCTGCACAACATCGTGAAGTAAGGCCGCCCTAGACATAATCGATGCAATATATTTGAGCGTGTAGATGATAAAACTGTACAGTTTTTAAATATTGTGCAAATGACTTGTGCAACGCAAAAAAAATTTTTTTTTGCTTTCGCTTGTGCAAGTTCATTTCCATATCGTGACGTGTAGGGAAAATTGGTACATTTTTATTCAGTTTTTGTTTCAAGGCACGTTTGTATATCTTCGTGTATTTCATAGGGAAAGTAAATAAAATTTTTTTATTTTCTAAAAATATAATTACATTCGAGATTCAAAATATATAAAAAAAAATTAACAGTTGAATTTGCTGAAACTCACATTTTAATTAGTCAAATTTAAGTTACATAAAGTTGGAAATGAATTGTACATTTTTTGAATTTTCGATTTTAGGGGATGTAGGTAGTACTAGCGGAGACTTATGTAAGAATTCTGGACCCTTGAACCATATTGCTTCGTTGACTAGGTCGTCAGGAGCGATCCCTCTGGTTGATTTATCGGCCGGGTTGTCACTGCTTGGTACAAAATGCCATTGGCTTCGATTAGTGGTAGACATAATTTCCGCAACACGGTTTGCTTGGAATGGCTTAAGCATCTTTGGTGGTTTTGCCGTCTATTGTAATACAATTGTTGAGTCGGTATACAAGTAAATCACTGGTTCTTTTGATAGCTTAAGCGATTCTAATGTCAGTTTCAGCATTCTGACGAGTAATACAGCACCGTTCAGCTCCAACTTTGGAATTTTAAGTGCCTTGTTCGGGGCGACACGAGTTTTGGATATTATTAAGTTGGTTTGGACGTCTCCATCGACTGAAACTACACGAGCATAAATGGCGGCAGCGTAAGCATGTTTTAATACGTCTGAAAATCCATGCAGTTCTAAATGATCCATATTGGTATATAACCATCTCGGAAATTTTATGTTCTTTAACAACTTTAACTGGTCCCGGATTGCTAAATAGTCCTTTAAAATATTCGGTGGTAGTTCGTCATCATAATTGATGCCTTCTACCCATAATGACTGGAACAAAATTTTCAATCCAATCGTAACCGGTGATAATAGTCCCAACGGATCGAAAATGCGTGATGTCTCCGACAGAAACGAACGCTTTGTAATCTTAGCTGGTGGTGATGGTAAGGATACTCTAAAATAAAAATAATCTTCAATTGGATTGTATTTTATACCTAATACGGAGATCAGTTGACTGTTATCGGTAATCTCAAATGATATCATTTCACGACTCTCCATTGGGGTATTCTTCAATAATAGTGGGTGATTTGCTGACCATTTTCACATGTTGAACCCCCCGTACTTGATTAGTAAAATTACGTCCCTCTGTAATTGTAATGCCATATTGATGTTATCACTGCCTGACATCAAATCGTCCATAAACAAATCGGTTTCAACAATATTGCTGGCTTCGGGATACGAAGAATCGAAGTGAGGCTGTGGCTTAAAATAGTGCAGGCGAGGTGCCGTAGGTCACGGTGTTCAAGCGGTAATGTTTTAGGGTAGCAGTCGAACGAGGATACGCTTCCGGGTCGGATTTGGCAATCTGCCTGAACATCTTCTCGATGTCAGCAGAAAAAACGTATTTATGTTTGCGAAACCGGATCAGTAAGTTCACTAGATTGTCGTGTATGGTCGGACCAACCATCAAATTGTCATTCAGAGAATAGCCGTTACTAGACTTGGCGGAAGCATCAAATACGACGCCAACCTTCGTGGTAGAACTTGACTCCTTTACCACAGGATGGTAAGGTAGGTATGTAGAACAGCTGGTTATTTGCCTTTGATAATTCGGTTTCTGGTACTAACTCCATGTGACCCAATTTAAGATATTCGCGTTGAAAATCGTCATAGGCTGCCTTTAGCCTATCATCCAGGCTTAGTATTCTTTCCACTGAGTAATATATTCGAAGGGCGTGCGAAAAGCTTTCTCCAACTTCCGGTGCATCTGGCTTAAGGGGCAATTAGACAATTATTTTATTACCTTACAATTTAGTAGCTGAATGAAATAAATCGATGCATTGTTGTTCTTTCGTGGATAAGGAATTTGCAGGTACAATTTCTTCAACCTCCCAAAAGCGCTCGATTGCCGCTTCTATACGCTGGAACACTTCCACTGCCCTGATGTGAGAAGAACTAACAATTGGTTCGGTTAAATCTGGATTAGATGATTCATAATGGGATAAGTTTCCTCCAATTAACCATCCGAACTTAGAATTTTGTACACACGGATAGTTTATCCTCTTTTGAATTTTCTCTTCGGATAAGGCTTCTAATAATTCACGACAACTTATCCAATTGCCATATTTGTCTTAGATGTCGACCTTAGTGGTTGGCAAAATAGATATATTGAACTTCCTGGATTTGTGGTTTGACCCAGATGGCTGATGCGATGTAACTTCGGTCTGGAACTGGCATAGGGTTACAGATGACTCGGTAATATCAGCTGCAGATGTTGGATTGATCGAAGCAACTGTGAGGTTCGTATGAGTAATTTTGTTTGGTGATGCCTCGCTAATGGAGGAATGAGAGCTTTCCTGGTTACCACGTGTGTCTGGCACATAATGGAGCAGCGTGTTATATCGTTTTGGACACTTTTGACAACGCCATCTATTTCTAAATCGGGTTATAGAATTATTGTCACTGAGGAAATTAAAGGAACGGTTTGACCTTGTTATGAAGTCTCTTCTTGATTGGACAGGCATTGCTTGAAATTTGGTACAGAGGTACAGCTTGTGGTGTTCATTCTTACAAAGCGGACAAGCGGGCGGTTGACCAGTGGTATGCAAGACCCTTGCATGTGATAATGGGCTTGTTGTAAGATGACGTTTGGTTGCGGTATCAACCAACGAGTTCATTCGTTTAGATACAAATTCTAAGAACTGGTCGATTGTGAGGTAATCATCTTCAGACGTCTCATACTTCCAAAACTGCTTAGTGTCGTCATCTAAATTCTCAGATGCTAAGAATATTAACCAAGGATCCCTTTGTATAACTTGTTCTCCAAGTGACTTTAACCCTCGCACCGTTTCATCGACGGTGTCGAGAAGTTTCGTTATGTTCGTGGACGACGGTTTATTAAGTTTCGGTGACGACAAAAAATCACGAATGTAACTCTCAATTATACCTTTTTTTCGGTGAATCCTATTGCAGTTAACAATTGTTTGTCGGGTAGTAAGAACAGTTTCCAAATTTACCGGTATATTTCAATAATGTGCTTAAGAAACAATAAGAATGTTTTTTCTTTCAATATCACATGCACAGTTTTTGACACTTTCCGACAAGCTTTTGACACTTTCCGGCAATTTTTGACAGTTGTTGAGACTTTTCGACACTTTTTGATCATAATTTAAGGTTTTTGACCTATTTTTGTCAAAATTTTCGAAAACTCAGATTTTTTAGCGTTTTTATCTATAACATACATACAAAATTTACAAGTAAATTGGATCCACTTAAGCGTAATAAGAAGCGTATTTTTTTTAGTTTTAAAATCGTCTGGGGTCAATTTGACCCCCATACATAGAGAGAAAGTTTAAATATACTTCAAAGTTAACAAACACAAAATAAATAACAAAAATGGCGAAGAGACAAATTTTAGAAGAATTTATTGAAAATCAAGCGGCTTATAATAAATTAATTGAAAAATACAATGATAAGTTTATAATACAATATGTTCATATCCAAAACAAATTTAGGTAATGGTTTTATCTTTTGAAAAATCTAAATAATTTATTAATAAACATTAAGTTTAGTCTTTTGCGTTTGGTTATAGAAATATTTTATTATCTTGATGGTATTTAGTTAAACACGAGTCTTCTGTAGTTGGGTTCTTCTCTCTCGATTATTGTAGTTTAATAGTCCCGGTATGAGGACATAGATTTAGATTAATATACTAATATTTATTTAGCTGTGTACTAAACAATACCGAAAAAATGAGATGTTGTAAGACAATGGTGCCGATATGTTAAATTTTTGAAATCCGAACGAGATTGTTAATTAATGGACAGGTGCACAAGTAATTTATAAATTAACTACAAGATATTTTTCATATAGTATAGTATACACAATTAAAATTACGACTAATTAACCTTAAACACACAATTTCGACAAATTCTTGAAAACCATAAAGCGCCAAATTATAAATACCAAAATTGACAGAAAAAGCAACTGGTTGATCAAGATTTATTTTATAAATTTGGTACATCTTCTGAAAAATTGTCTGAAATTAGTGATTTTCCTAAACTTAATTCTCGTATTTGGCATTAGAAGCGATTGTGGCGCCAGAAAATATTTTTAAAAAATGACAACCATATACGACATTTCAAAAAAAAAATTTAATTTAGTCCAAAATTTTTATTACTAATGTTGATCTGTTTCTTTCCGTTAGATGATTCATTACGTTTGTAATGCACTCAGTCTACTGCAGTATTAAATCTAATTCTGCAAACGTCATATTTATTCCATAATATGTAAATGGACACCTTGTCTTTACGCATAAATTTGACTATCCTACGATATGCAGCAGCACTGCCAAAGCGAGCAAAGATAAAACCAAAAATTGAGTTTAGAAAATGGCTAATTTCAAAATATTTTAATCGGGAGGAGAAATTTGTTAACGAAATCTACGGCTATTGGTTATATTTTTTCTGCGAAAAATTTTCCTACAGAAAAAAATTAGATTAAGTCACCATACATTTTTTTTTTAACTGGCTTAAGGCTTTATTCTTGAATCTTTCCTATATAGGAAACTCAGAACTATTAACTAATAAAAACTATTGGTTAAGACTCAACATACGTTAGTTCTTAATATTAACTTGCGCAAGATCTAAAGGATCTTTTTTTAAGACGCCGGTATCTGAGTCTTTTTAAAATTTCCCTGGCTAAAGCGTTGAAATGGTGTTCTAATTTCAACTGATACTTTTTACTGTACTGCTTGATTGTTTCTGCTACACTGTTGATCGATGTGTAGATCCCGATGTATATTTGTGTTACGTATGTATATACCAGGGTACGCTTATCATTATTCTTACCATTCTTCACTGTATTCATTCCAATTTTGTTATATTGGAAGCACAAGCGGACCCCCACAATTGAATACCATATGTCGCTATCTGGGTTTAAGTACCAATTTATATAGTAAAACCTTACAGTCTAGTCTTAAGTGGGAATGTTTCCCTATTAACCAGTTCATTTTAACACACCTTAGATGTAAGCCTTCTATCTAAATGTAGGCTGAGACATTTAACATTTTGTTATTGTGGTAGAATGATATTGTTTAGTCTCACAGGCGGGCAGTTAAGGCCATTTCCTGGTTTTTTTTTGATCGCTTTATTTAAATCTGATTTAAGTGTAGGTGATCTGTGTACTTATTATTGTCTGGGTTTTGAGCATTTTATTAATCTGAACTGCATGGTGCCCCATCCGCTGCAGCTTGTTTTATTTCTTCCGTTAGGCTTTATATTGCTGTATCAATTTCATGTTTGGTTTTTAGCGGGATACTTATAAAGAACATTCTTTGTTTAACGTAGACTTCAATTGGGTCCAATTAGTATGTTGGTTCGTCAGGAATCTAGGTGGCGATAGTTTTACCACTTGCATCAGGAGATAAGCTATATCCATATATAGCTATACCCTTTATTATACAAAAATCCAGTAAATCGGTAATGTTTCGTCTTTCGCTTTTTTTCATCTTTCGTCGTTAGCTAGTAAATCGGGAATTTTTCGTCTCTCAGTTGGCCAATAAGTTGGGTGGCCTTAGTTATATTATCTAATTTCTCATTTTGCATAAATTCCCACAATTGTTTTCCTTTCGTTGTAGTCACCTACCGCAAGCAACTTATCTCCCAGAGTTTTGAAGTAATTTGCAAACTGATGTTTATTCACTAAATGTTTCGGTGGACAATAAGCTGCAGATATGGTACATTTTCCTGTCCATTCCTCCAGACAGATGCTAGTTGCTTGTATGTGCTCCTCACTATATTTTTGGAGTTCATATTGTTAACCATAAATTGAAGACGGAATAATCGTTTGAAACTGAACGTAGTACGAATAGGAATACAAAAAATGATCCATTTAGGAGGTGCCAATCCAGATCAGAGCAATTTTGGGAATATTTTTTTTATTTGTATTAAGACATCTTTATAATATTAATTTAGTCTATTGGTAATAGTTACTGTCAAATACTATGCGCACAATTAATTAACATTTTATTTAACATAACTCTATAATAATAAGGTTTAGAAATTATTTTAGTCAGATCTTCATTGGAATTTTTGCTGGGTAAACAAAGTGAAATCCGTGAACTAATTAAGATACGATGGACTCAAAACGTTAGTTTGTAAAACGAACGTGGGAATGGCAAACAAAAAAGAAAAACTAGCAGGTTAAGAACGGCCTAAAAAGGAACTTAAAGACCACTAATTTCATGAATTATTATAACTTATCTGAAAAGGTTTAGTTTACCTTATCTAGCCAGATGGTTTAAGAGTAGAACCAAAATGTTTAGTCTGGTTTCAATTTCAATTTTAATCTTTGCGGTGATTCAATGAGTTTATACTTACTTGTAATTAGCCAATTTTTAAATTTGGCAAATCAATTTGGTTGTCAACGAAAACTTATGAGAATTTTTCTTAATTTCATAATAAAATTAATTTGGATTACAAATCCCATTATTATTAAAAATAATAATATTAAATTATTCCAATAGTATTCTTGAATTTGACTGAATTAATCCCGGAGTTGGAACTCTCTTTTTTTGTTTTTAAATTTTTTATTTAGATTGAAAATTTATATTTTAAAATTAGTATTGTACAATTTACAATGGTTTCTTTAAATTCTTAAAAAGAATGAATCTACATACAATTGCGACATGGCATAAGTTGTGCTTCTTTAAGCCTGTCGATATGAATCTAAGTTCAAATTTGTCCAATTTAAGTTTTGGTTTTCCCGGAATTTTAATAATATTAGATTTAAAATTACGAATAGCTTTATAGAATATTTATAATTTTGACTATGCGATCTCGATTAACCATTCGATGATTGTTTTCTTATCTTTAGGTTATATATCCAAATAGCACGCCATCATTTTTAACCGGATCCTAATTCATGAAATGGTTATGTTTTTAACAATTTATTTTGGCATACTTTCAATGGTAATATCTTTAAAACCTTTAGAGGATCACAAATATTTCTTTATTAAAGAAAAAAACCAAAAATGGGTTTATATGTAAACCTTAATATTTATTTTTAAAGTTATACCACTTAAGGAAACTTTATTTCAAATTATTTAAAATGGAACTTAAGAGTTCTAGTACAAAATCCTTTTATCCACTTTTGATATACATATAATAGCTCGATAACTATGCTGATTTCAAATAAAGAAAATGTAAAATAACTCATTGCTATAATTGTATAACCGACGCTGCTAGGGGCAACGAGAGTTATATTTTGTATAACAAAATGTTGAGTAGCCATTGGAAAATTATTCGTAGCCAAAATGACGAGTTCCAGCCTATCCTCTATCGGAAATATTTTGAACTAGCAGGCGTCTATTAAGTTTGACAGCTGAGTCATTTACTATATAAATTTGTTCGGAAGTGAAACTACAGTATCCTGTTTACTTAAATTTAGTGTTTTTAAAACCTAAATGGATCTAACTAAATTCAGAAGAATCAATATCGGTCCTCATGTGTGTAGTGTTCCGCAGTGTAACACGTACGACAATGAAGTTGGAATATCCATGCATATACTACCTAAACGGGTCGTCGAGTCTAAACAAGAAAAATTGGAGAGGGAAATTGCTCTGAAAATGGGCAAGGATTTTCCAAAACTTTTTAATTTGCAGTAAACATTGTAACGATTCTCAGTTTATGGCGCCAATGCATAGACTTCCTAAAACTGAAAAAAAAATTATCGAATACTGCATTTCCTTGTTTAAATCTACCAATTTCCAGCATTAAAAGTCACAAAAAAACTAGAGCGACCATAAATAGCAATAAGAAATGAGAAGCTGTGGATAACAATTTGGCTTTTTTATCGTTAAATAAATATGACATATGTTGTTGTTCTTGTTTTTAGTGTTGAACTTATAAGTGATTTCGATTGTGGTACGTTAAATGAGCAAAAATGTACCATACAAACCTCCAGTGAAGAAGCTGATAAAAATCATCTTGATGAGGATACTGATTGTGACTGCCATTGCCATCAAAACAAACCTGCACCAAAATCTATTGGCATTCAAGTAATAGGGAAGCCACTACATTTCGATTATTTCCAAATGTTATTCAATAACGACGACAATAAATTAAACTGTATGACCGGTATACCAACAATTGCCCTTCTAGAGAAAATTGCCTAATGAGTATTAAGAACAGAATATTACTAATAATGTTTCGTGTAAACACGAATTTGAATAATACGCAAATTGCGATATTGTTTCAAATCAACGAAAAACCGGCGAAAAAATATTTTATTGAAGCCATTCAAACATTAATTTCCATATTAAAAGATTTTATATTTTGGCAGACCCGAGAGCAAAATCAAAAACATTTACCTAGATGTTTTTGGGACTTTCCTAATACCATGACGGTCCTTGATTGTACGGAAATAAAAACAGCAACATTTAAATGCTTAACCTGTAGAACCTGTTTATTCTCCCATTATAAAGCTTGTCATATACAATAAAAATATTGATTGGTGTGGTGCCGTCCAGCCTAATTAATTTTGTGAGCACAGCGACTTCAGGTAGGGCTTCGGATAGGGCCATTTTTAACTCCACGGATATATTAAAAAACCTTCAAAAGGGTGATGCAATAATGGTAGACAAGAGCTTCATGATTGCTGGCGAGCTCTTAAACGTATCTTGTGTGCTCATTGCCCTTAAATGGATTATTGTAGATCCCTCTAATTTCCTGTGGCCAATTAGGATTGCGATTGTTAACATAAGTAAATAAATTATAAGCATTGTTTCCTGTAATATGCACTTTTCTTTCTAACAGCCACAAAGTACTAGCCTGAGTTCAAGTGTTTTTACATATTTCAAGAGCTTGTTTACGGTTTTTGGCAACCAGTTTATCAAAAAACGGCTGTTGTTGGAGTTAATTATATTCAACATGTTAGGAATATAGTTAGCTAAACCAGTGCGTTGATAAACAAGGTCGAAATACTTTTCAAAATGGTCTATCTGCGGTGTATTCTCTTGTCTTACAGTTCGATGTAAAAATTTCATATGGAATGCTTCCAAATCTTTGGCACCTAAAATAATTGTTAAGTACATTAATTATTATAAAATACACTGTAAACGAACAACATCCGATCGTATACCTTCGAAAATAATATCCATGACGACTGGACGTTGAGCTTCACTAATAATTATAGATTCGGTTTCATATTTAGGAACACAACATAAATCTCAAATGGCAACAGCACTATACTTTTCGGCCATACTACGGCGGCCACTTTTACCCCATTGTTGCCTTAACTCAGTGCAGCTGATGTGTTGTAAATAAGGAAACCTAAATCATAACACTTAGTTATTTTTTAATCTAATAGGTACGTAACTTGCATTTACTTACCTATAAATGTGCAACAAGCAACCAGCTTACATTTAAGTCCAACGCCTGCTTTACAAGTGCAAGAACATTGCCAGTGTTGAGATTCGCCTTCTACGTTATGTAGACTAACCTGGTGTGGACTGCTGGTCATTGCAGATGTTTGGATTACCAAACCTACAATACCCAATGATGGGGATGGGGCTATCCCAATGGCATATATCAAGCCTGCGCCTACTAATTATGCAGCTGTCTGAATGGATCGTTGGCCACTTTCAAAATGGCTCATTATTTCTTGGATTTTTATTATGATTTTCGTTTCATAAACCTCCTCATAACCAATTTCCATTAGTTCGGAAGACATTTCTAAAATAAACTATAATTCAAAAACTGTACTTATGGCTTCACAATACTTATGTTTATATGTACATATAAACAAAATTAATTTGAAATAAAAATATGAAAATTCAAAATCAAAATATTCTATTTATTCTACACAAAACTACAAAACTTTTAAAGTATATCATATAATTTACATCATGTGTAAATGTTTTAAAATTTGTAGAAATAAGTAAACTAATTAAATATTATAGTTTAAATATAAATTAATTAAAATTACCTAGAACTACTGTTGTAAAATTTCCGATATTTTTAAATTTGTTAATGTTACCGGTAATATTACCGGTAACACGGGTAAATTAGGTAACACAATTTGTATTCAATATTTTAATTCCAATTTGTACCACAGAACACTAGTAATATTTTGACGTCTAGACAAATGTAGTAAGATTTTTAAATAAAACACAAACGGCTCATTATTCTCTCAAATATATTTCATCCCCTACAAAGCAATCAACGTTTTTCCCCGTCTTCGAAACAGTTTTTAAAGGCTATTTCCGGAATGGCCTACAAAACCTTCTTCGATTCGGCTTCAATCTCTTCAATCGTGTCAAAACGATGCACCCGGAGCGGTTTCTTGAGTTTCAGGAATAGCCAGAAGTCAAGCGGAGGTAAATCGGGCGAAGGGTAGTTTTGAAACAATATTGGTCGAATTTTTGGTCAAATAGTAACATACAAGTCATATCCAGTGGGAGACGGCTCATTATCATGATGCAAAAACCAAGAGTTTTCTGTCCAAATTTTTCGTGATGTCAACAAAATCTCTAATTGTCAATCGACGATTTTTGAGCACCAAATGCTTGACTTCCTTAATGTGGTGTTCATCGGTAGATGTCGAAGGACGGCAACGTCGTCTTTAACGCCTACAGTAAATTATAAATTATACGTAAATATGAGTTTATAATCAATTTAACTATTTAATGAATGTATGGCTCATCCCCTCCGACACATTTATCATCCTCAGCCTCAACATAATCCATAATCGAATTATTCTTACTTCCCTCCAAGTCATCCTCTTCTTCATCCTCTTACTTCATCTTCGTTATCCATACTTACTACGTTCGATCTCGACAGGTTTAAGTTGTGAAAAATGTACGTTAGTTTTCCTGCACGATCAATGGATTACGTGTTGGACTATATGTATAAAAACATAAGTACTAAATGTGCTTTCAATTGCAGCTATCGATGCAGGCATGTTCAAAATATCACCCGCCAAGCACTTAAAGGTGAAGTAGAGCAAAATCCCACCCACCAAGTTTTACCAGACAGCTGCTCACTTGCAACCACAAACGGTCGTGAAAAAAGTTCACTTCGAACATTGTAATGCATCAAAGACTCCCAAAGAGATTTTGTAACCCTTATATTTTTTGTCTTTACATATATTTTGGGTGAAGTTCTGCGACATTAAAAATAAATTCGAAAGACTCTTTCCTCGAATAGCTGGTTCTAGCAAATTTGAGAATACTTATAAGTTCTTCGAGTAAGCTCTTAAAAGAAGATGGCCATTTAGCAATCGGAGGTAGTACACAACGAACAATTTCGAATAAGAGATTGTAGATGCCTTCATAACTGACTTCACTTCGTCGTCGATAGCCTTCGTTCCTTTAGGGCATACCTGATGTAGCATGAAGGTAGATCTAATGTAGCATGAAAAATGTGCAAGTTTTTTTTATTTGTGAAACCATCCGTACGACTGACTGAAAATTTCAAACTGTTGATTAACTAAATCTTGAAGATATCGACAATGAGCAAGTTAAGTCCATGGGAGATGCATCCGTACTCGGTAATATAAGAATAGCTTTTGTTAACCATTTTTCGGGACGCTTTATTGTTCGTTCCATTGTCAGTAATAAGTACAACCAATTTATAAATCTCGACGTCTTCTAACACCGCCTCAACTTTCTTGAAACGCAACTTTAAAAGCCAAAAGTAGATTTTCCTTAGTGAATAGATTTATAGAAAAAGACTTTGGGTGTATTGATGACATAATTTGTTATAAAGTCCCTGCGTATGTTCGACCAAGCATCAGTCTGCAACGTCAAAACTCACTCTTCAACGCGATGGTATTCAAAATCCAACAATTGATTGGAGAGTTGATATCTTGAAGGAAGTTTTTAGAACGGTCGTACCTTCTTCAACAAATCAATACAAGTCGACTTTGTGATTGAGCCTAATGGAGCACCAGAAACAAAAATTGCTCGAATAATAGCTATTCGACCATCTGGTGCATATTTTGGTCTATTTCAGAGCTTTTCATCGACTAATACGTTGTAGCCACTTTTCTAGTTAAAATAGTGATTGGTGTTTCATGGTCTAAGTAGGTTAACATTACATAAGGGAGTATAATGCAGTGGTGTCACAACTCTTTTTGCATTTGACTAGTTGAGTTGTTTGGAAAAAACATTTTTAATATATATTACTGATATTACCACTGTAACACCACTTTGGGTAATATTACCTAAAATTACATATTTTACCGGTAATATTACCACCGAGAATATTACCGTTTACATCACTACGTAGAACTATTTTGGTTCTTGCACTGTTGGAAATGTTAATCTATTTTGTTATTAGAAGTCTGCTGGTTCATAATATTTCCGCAAGATGACTCAATATAAACTTTGGCAGTCGTCAATTGAATGAACTATATTCAATTGTTCAAAAAATAGTGAAATTAAAGTACACTATGACAATTTAAAGAACCGTCACTATGATAAAAAATATTTCAATATTCAATGCTCCAGTGTGAAAACACAAAAGGGAATTATTTCTTACTAATTTACGAAATTTATTTCAACAAAGTGGATAAAACGTTGTATGCCACACGTGAGCAAAGATATATTATCCACCTCGGCTATCGCCTCGTGGGACAAACTTATCCCTCATGGATAATATCTCGTTTTGCTGACTTGTACCATAAATAACTATAAAATCTTGAAATATTTTTCTCAACTTTGGCATTAAGGGGTTACTAGAGTTTTCAAAAATATTAAAATTAAACTAAAATATGAACTTAAGAACATTTTTCTAAATAACATTTTTTTTTCTTCTAATTTCAGGTAAGCACACTAATAGATACAACCAAAATTATCAAATGATTAATGTCGTAAAGGTATTTAATAATTTTATTGATCCTTGAGAAGCATTCATTGCTTCACTTATTTTTTTTGGTGGCATTTACAATAAAATAAACTTAAATATTTTTTTGTAGCCCCCATTAATGCTAAAAGTTTTAACAAACATTATTTAACCAAACGAACATAATTTATTTTAATGAACATAAAATGAAAATACAATTTAATTAAAGTTTTGTCAGTTCAGTTCAATAATTAATCTTTCAGTTTATTTTTCTAAACAAATTGATGTTATTCAAGTGTATATAGAGATCTTTATAGTATACTTACAAAAATATAAAATTTGGAATAAAATATTCTAATGACAGATATACATATGTATATGTGTATGCATACAACAAAGACAAACAATCTTATTATACATTTTTCATTATATCAGCATATATTTCAATTTCCATTCTTTCACCTCCTGTTGTACACCATCATGCCCCCTCCTCACTTTAACAAATATTTTATATCAAATATTATAGTACCGTATATTATAAAACAGAGTAGAAACATCTTAACCAAAAAAAATGAACGAACATTATGTATCAACAGCATCAAAATCAACGTCATTATTTTGTCTCAGAATGATGATGAAAAAATGAAAATTCTTTAATTCTGTGTTAGAATTTTCTTATTTTTTTTCCAAAATAATGTAAAGATATTAAGTTGAACAAAAATGTATATTTATACACCCAGGAGTTGGGGCATTTTGTGTTTATGTAGTCTTTTACAGAAGACTAAGTAATGTGGCTCGTTCTTTGGAGGAGGGGTGTTAAATATATAATTTTCTTAATTTTTGCCTTTTTTTTCTTGTTGCTAAATAAAAATAATTATGTTAGAAATTTTCATTTTAAATACACTTTGAGTTTTCCATTTCATTCGGTTTCAGCATGTATTTATACGTGTGTGTGTGTGTGTGTAATATACTTTTAAACATTTTATTATTCTTTTTTAATTTTCTTCATTTTATATTGTCTCTCTAGACGTTTTCTTCTTTAAATAAGGGAAAACATAAGAAAATCTTTTTATGATTTTCTTCGTTTTTTAGCTTTAATTATTATTTTTTGTTGTTGTTAGGAAAAGATTTTAAATTTTTTTGTTGGATCATTGTTTTCTTGAATGTACATTTATAAATGGTTGGAATAGGAAACTACGTTTTATAGATGTGCAAATCGTGTGATTTTTATTTATTTTTTTTTTTTTTGGTAAGCGGTTGCGACTATTTTATGCCTTTTTTGGTGAATTAGTGTAAATATGATTTATTATTAGTGAGATTAAAGTCTGTTCGTATTTATATTATTATTATAAATATCTTTAACAAACTCTTTAAATAACTCGCAGAAGCTTTCAAACATTTTGAATAGAATTTCAAAAAATTATTTAAAAAAAAGGTGATTAAAACCTATGGTTATTAACCCGCAGATATGTGTATCGTGAATTTAGATTGCAACAAAAAAAAATTTTTTTTAATAAGAAATTGCTAAAAAAACTCAGCGATTTCATTCTGTTTTCCATGAGAACTGCACTAGAACTCGCTACATTTTTAATTTCTTTTAAAACATAAACAGAAAAAAAATTAAATTCATAAAGTGTTAATGTGTAGTGCAGTTCACATAAATATATATTTTAAGTTGTTACAACAATAAATAATTATAATTATAGCTTATTTTTTAGATGCACTTGATAAGCCCATGAATTTATCGAGTGTAGTTGTGTATAATGACGTCAGCAAGAAATAAAAAATATTGATGAAATAACTGAAGGGGGAAATTTTAAACTTAAAATATGTATTTATGTCAAATACACTAAACATCATTCGCGCTTTATGAATTAATTTTTTTTTTTCGATTTATGTACATGGAATAAAAGGAATTTAAAATTTATCGAGTTCTAGTGCAGTTCTCATGGAAAACACGGCTTTCAAGGTTATTAGAAATTGAGGGATTCTAGTCCACCACAATTTCTTCAATTTCTGTATGTTTGTTTCCTCTTGTTTATAATTGATTAAGCAATTTACAGCTCTAGTTATTTTAAAGTCATAAATTAACTGAAAAAGTGATTGAAATAAAGTTCAATTATGTCTATTTGATACAAATTTTTAATGAAATATTTTAATGCGCTCAAATTAAAAAGTGATTGTTCGGTACTATCTGTGTTTTTTGGCTTTATTGTATAACACAGTTAAAGCCTTGTTTAATTAATTTACTGAGCTTAAAAAAAAGTGATTGAATGTAAATCACAAAATACAATTCAATTTTATCTAATTCATCATATTATTTTTAACAGTAACATTTTAGTGTGTTCAAACATCTATAAACTAATACCTATGTATTTAAATTAATTGTACTTCATAGTCATTTCATATTTAGTGATTTTACGATATTTCGGTGATTTTATAACGGTACAATTAGAAAAAAAAAATAATAATGTTTAATAATGTTCTCTAAATGCAATTGATATTAAAGTGCAGTTTTACAGTGATATCATCTATAAATGCGCTTTATGTAATTCAAAATTTACTAAAGTTAAGAAAGGCATTAAGTGCGCAGCGTGCAAAAACGATCGCTAGCGTATCGAATCGATGTCTTGGTGTTCTTTCAAAGTGTATGTTTACTGAAAACGAGGGTAACTCTGAAACATTTGAGATTTCGAACCTCAAACTATCATTATCCAAATTTGTATCCGACTTGGCAAAACTCAAACACCAACAAGATATTTTCAACACATCTTTAAATTCAATAAATTCTAATTTCAACGATTTATTAATCCAGGATCTTAGTGGATCATGATGAGCGAATTATATATCTTGAAAATTCTAATGAAAAATTGATTGACGAATTAAAACTAGTACGTCAGCAACTTAGTTCTGCTGATGAAGTCAAGCGTACAAAAACTTTTTATTATGTTGAAAACCGATCAACAATTTTAAAATAATTTTTGATATTGTTGAATGTTCCCTCATATGAAATTAAAATTACAAGAATTTTGAGGTTGCGAATTAAACAACCCAACATCTAAAATTCCACCGTCAAAAAAGATGAGTTGAATCGTAACATAATTTCATCCGACCTAAAACTGGATAACATAAATGGAAATACCAATATTTTTACCAAATATTTAAAAACTCAACTCAACTACAAGTTTGGTTGGTCCCAGCGCAACAACGTTCTTTGCAGAAGGGATGAAAACTCTAAAATTATCAAACTATAACAATACTTGATGCCATTAGGTGGATGGTGGAGGTTGCCTTATTGCCGTACACAAAAAATTTGTTTCCTTCAGAATTCCTGACTGAGAAATTTATATTGAAGAGGTTTGGGTGGGGGGTATACGCAGCGTTGACGGAAAATTATTTTATATAAAGGCTCCGAACGAAATTTTGACAACGTTTTGACAACAATCCTAATTCTGTTTTTTCATAGCAGGTGATTCTAATATACCTTCAATTTCGGGGAACTCTGTTAATAATTTATCATTAGCATCCCTATCCCTTTCCGAGCCTGTCATACATCTTATCGAAATGCTGAATTTCACTAATATCAATCAATTTAATTCCATAAGAAATGCTAATAACCGTATTCTGAACCTAATTATTACAAATATTGAACAAAACGGTATCCTTCTTGTAATACCAGCTCATACCGTTCTATCTAAAATTAATCATCACCATCCATTGTTACAAATTCACATCAATTTCAAACATTTCAAAACATTAAAAGTTTCCAATCGTCTAGTTCGTTTATGAAAAAAGGGAGATTATGAGCTCATTAACTCAGTTATTCATACAATGGATTGGTCAAACCTGCTGGATACGTCTAATATTAACATTTCTGTTGGTATTTTTTACAATGAATTAAACAAAATATTTGATCATTTTAAACTTTCTGGAAATAAGGGCTATCCCAGGCTACCCAAATGGGTACTCGAAAAATTTAATAAAATTGATTGAATACAAATATTTAATTAGAGTAGTTATCTACGTATGTTCTATAGAAACAAGCGTTCAGTCTAATCCCAAACAAAAAAACTAATGCTACCACAAATCATGTCAGATGTTTCAAGTACTGCAAACACTGCGACCGAAATAGCCAACTTATTTGCCAACTAGTTCAAGTCAGTTTATACTAATGATACCAACATCAATTTTCACTCCAATATAACCAGTAATAATTTAAATGTTATCCCCTTAGATATTAACATTTCACAATATGTCGTAACAATGCATCTGAAACAATTGGATTTAAATAAGAGTTGGGGGCCAGATGAAACTTGTCCTTAGTTTTTACATCGTATTGCTGAAATAATCAATCTTCCTCTATCATTATTATTTAACAAGTCACTATACGGGAATGTATTTTTTCCCGATATTTGGTAAATGGCAACTGTAGCTTCGATTTTTAAATCTGGCAACAAATCTTTGGTATCTAATTATAGACCTATTGCCCTGCTGAACATTGTCGCCAAATTATTCGAAAAGATTGTATTCAATGAACTATTTGATAAAACTAAACATTTGTAGCAAATTTTGTAGCAACGTTTTTTCAAATCTAGGTCAACTTTAACGAATTTTTTGAATTTTATTGAATTTGTATACATAATTCATTGAGCATAGGGCATAGTGTCGACGTAATTGATACGGATTTTGCGAAAGCTATTGATAAAGTTAATCACAGAATTTTTTATCTTAATTTTATTCATTTGGATTGGATAAAAACATTATTCAATGGTTCAATTCCTACCTAAGTAACAGGCGCAGAGAAATATTAATAACATAAGCCTTTAGTAACCCACGGTTTGATAATTATTTTCTTATTTTTTAGTACAACAACGGAAGTATTTTTATGCATATACTATTTCAGTAATTCAGTAAAGGTGCTGTAAGCATAATAAACATTGAATTCCGAATAAACAAACAGCCTGCTTTCCATATTCAAATCATGCCTCAGATTTAGAAAATTGTTACTGTTAAATTTAGGTTTGCTTTTAGACATACAGGATCATTCCATGGTATTTCAAATGGGGCCCAACCTTGACCTCTCCGATTTCAATTTTTTTTTATCTAATCGTGTTCCTTATTGAAAATAAGAAGACCAGTTCGTTTTCTTTTTTTTTTGTGACGTTTGGTTGTCCCATTATTTGATTTTTTAATTTTTACAGTTTTCAAATTCTAATTTTTTGATTCCTACATAAATGGTTGTCTCTTCGGTTCTACGAGGAGTATTTTCAAAACCAACACCATTTTGGAAAGGTATTAATTCATCCTAAATTTTATCATAATTTATTGTTGAAAAGTACCATTATCTAATGAGTTATGTATGAACAGGCAAATCTGTGTTTATGTTTTTACCACTAGTGAGTATAGCCACCAAAAACCTTTCAAACAAGTGTTTAATCGTGTTGGAGAAAGGCCTAGTTTAGCCGCTAGGTAACTTCAAAGTTGAAAAAAGGAAATTTTGATCATTTTTTTTACAATTCAATTTGTGCTAAATGAGTAGATAACGCTACCAGTGTAATTTTCAGTTCTGAATCTGACAGATTACATATCACTAGTGGGAATACTGCAAACACGGGTCTTATTCTTCGGTGAGATGGCTTAAAAATTACAAATGTGAAATGGATTAATTTCAGCACATTAAAATTAGTGCAATTTTCGGCGCTGACTGTAGTAGACAATGAACTGATATTTTTACTATTTTATGATACAAAAATGAGAATATATCACAATTAGCAACAATTGTTTCAGTACTTTATCAACAGTTCTTTCAAAATTTGAATAAATAGATTTTTAGTAGTTGTTCATAGTAAAACAAGAACAAATTGGAAAAATGTACAACTCCAATTGAAGAAATTATCGAAATTTTTATCAGACTCTTCAAAGTTTTGTTTAGCAGCAATACGCAAACACGATTACATTGCTAGAGAACAATCAAACTATCTACAAATAGTAAAAAGTAATCTTCAAGATGGGTAATATGTATGTTGTAATTTTGGATTTTTCGGAGAACTATAAGTTCATCACATAAAATGAAATACAAGCAGCACACTACTATACACAAAAAGCTACATTATTTCCAATCGTTGCTTATTACAAATCAGCACCAGATAAACAAAATATAATTTCTTATGCCATGTTATCAGAAGAAAAAGGTTTTCAAAAGAAATTTATTGAATTTCTAGACATAAAAAGTCGGTATATCCAGCTACAAAATAAATTTATTATTTTTCGGATGGAGCTGTATCAGAGTTCAAGAATCAAAAAAAATTTGGCCAACATCAAGCATCATGAAATGTATTTTAATGTTGACTGCGAATGGAACTTCTTCGCTAAAAGCCACTGCAAGGTTTGTGGTACCATTATGAGGTTAACTAGAGCAGCTTTCTTGAGAGCGTAGTTGAGAGCCTTTTTAATAATTCTAAAGAATTTTTTGATTGGTCTAAAGAACAAAGTGAGAACACAAAACAGAGAATGCAAAAACTGAAGAACACTTAAATAAAAGATTTTCTAAGCTTAAAACAGTTGATAATACTCGAATACTACATCAACTATGTTCAAATTCTGATATTGTAAATATATGTTCTTCATACTAAAAATAAAATAAAAAATTCAAATTTACTCCTTTTATTTCTAGTCATTTAAAATATAGATCCAATTTTGTACTCGGAACATAATTCTATTGTATACTAACATAATACTGAAAGCTACATTAATCGTATTATCTACTAATAACTGTTCAGTCTCAAAAAATTGGCAAACTAGCCTTACTGTGATATATTCTCTCAAAATTGAATTCACCTAGTGGTCTAAATTTGAATTAAACATTTTAGCTGCTATACTAGCTGGAGACTTCCGTATATTATCTACAGGCAGCAATTTCCCCTCTTAGCTTCCAAACACGCTTGATAATAAATTTATTAAATTTTTAAGCCATCTAATGGAATAATAAGACCTATGTATGCTTGCAGTATTCCCACTAGAGATATGTAGTCTGTCAATTTCAGAACTGAAAATTCCACTGGAAGCGTTATCTTCTCATTTAACACAAATTTTAATGTAAAAAAAAATGATGAATATTATATTTTTTCAAATTTGAAGTTACCTAGCGATTAAACTACCCCATCCCCTCCCAAAAAACACGATTTAACACTTATTTGAAAGTTTGAACTATTATCTGTCAAATGCTATCATTCGCCAGTTAATTCGCGGGTTAGGAAATTTTTAGCATTTTCGGTTTTTTTGATTTTTTAAGTTAAAAGGATTACAACAGTGCGGATTTACCATATCCACCCAATAATACGTTTCACTTTCAATAACAGTTTCAAATTGTGACTAACCTATGGAAAGATGTTTACCAGTATTTATATGACAAGTACACAAAACTGACAGTAATATATCCATAATTCCATACAGTCAAATTTATTTATTTTATGTTGTGTGGGTAAACAGGTTAATAAACTTTACAACTCAGATCATTAAACACGTACATATACTCTTAAAATTTTAGTATAACAATAAACCTTATAAACAGGTCATACAGGCACTCGATAAATCATCCTAGGTAGACATTAGATAAATCACCAAAACTCTAGTTAGGTTTAGTACTAAAACCTGGTCAGTAATGTAAGGGGCGTAGCTACACTATTAGTTGTACACCTCATCATTTCCAGTAATTAAAAAAAAATTCTGAATTCTAAATTTTGAAACAGCTGTTGATAAAGTGCTGCAACAATTGTTGATAATTGTGATATATTCTCAAATGTTTGAGATATTATCAAATGTAGAATAGTCTCAATTTCAGACTGCAAAAAGTTCTGGACGTAAATTCAACATATTAATTTTGGTTTGTGTCTTAGATTACCTATCTAACCTTGGTTTATGTCTTAGATTACCTTCATTATTGTAAAAATCCATTATTATCTATTTTCTAATTTCAATTTAATTAAATTGTTTCGTAAGATTTCATATATGCTTAAGGTGCCGTTTCCTTTTAAATATGTATGTACGTAAAACACAATTTTTCGAGAAAGCGAAGATACAAACCAAAAAATATCTACTCAAATGTATGTGATTAAATTTTTTTGCCTCAGTAAATAGTGAGAATGTCTACATTTTTTTAGTGAGATATTCTGGATCCAGCATATCAGATGTGTGATATCTTTTTAGTGAGGAATCTATGTGCTGGATACGACTTGCACTGATTTTAATGCAGTGAAATTAATGCAACTCTCACTTTAGAATTCAAGCGCAAGTATAAAAATCAATTTATTGTATTTTTTAAGCCATCTAACGGAAGAATGAGACCTATGTTTGCAGTACTCCCACTAGAGATATGTAGTATGTCAAATTCATGTAATGGTTATCTACTCATTTAACACAAATTGTAATGTAAAACAATGGTTAATGGTTTAACCTATCGGTTAAAGTAGCCCTCCCCCAAATACGATTTAACTCTTGTTTGAAAGGTTGAACTATTATCTATCAAATGCTATATTACATTTTTCGATATTTTGGTAGATGTACCTTCTATCTGTGCTGGATGAATTAATACCTTTCCAAAATGGTATCATTTTTGAAAATACTCCTTTTAAAACCGAAAATACAACCATTTATGTAGGACTGAAATATTAGAATTTGAAAAATGTCAGGGGACACGATAACAACGAAAAAATTGAAATCGGAGAAGGCCAGGTTGAAAACTTTAAAAAATTCAGTAAAATACCATGGAATGACCGAATTACAATCGCCGAAAACATTGAAACCAGTCCGACAGTAAAATGACTGCGACATTGATACAAGTGCAGCCAAATTTGCTAAAAATAAATTAACAGTTTTACGTGAGCTTCTTATATTTTGATGAATAATATGTAAATTAAACTTAAAATTGTCTGATGCTGGGTTCGAATTGTTATTTCACAGTACATGGCTAAATATATATGTGCCAACAATGAATTAGTCATTTTCCAGTAAAACAATATACATATATAGTAATAAAATAATTTTAATTCATTTGCGAAAAATTAATATTCGGCTGAACATCATTCTGGCTCCAGACTTTAATCGTTTATATTAAATCGTTTGTAATAATATGTATATACAAGACAATGAAAAAATGAAGAAACTAATTCCCAAAGTCATATAACAATAATAAATCACGGATACCAATAAAATAATTTCGCGACCAATAAAGCTATTTTCAATATAATAAAAAATAAACCAATTTTCCGATGACATTAAGCCTAACTTTCTAACATCTCTTTGTCTATAAATGTAACCATATTAGACGATAAAAATTCTAATCACACAAACATAACACAGCACCGAAAAATAAAAACGATAACAGTTTTTATTGCTTAACAAATAGTTTAGAAGAACAATATCAATTGATAGTCAATTTTTTTGGTATTTTTTATCATTTCATTTTATTTAAATTTAAAAAAAAAAATACAAAAAAAAAAAGTTTTTCCATTGCCATAATTTTATTTTTCAATAATGTTTTTTCTACCCTCAAAAATTAATCGTAACAATAGAATTTGAAATTTAAATGTAATCATAAAAAAAGGAATAAAATATCCCGAAAATATACGTACATATAAAATAATAAAAATATTTAAAATATTCTAATTTGGAAAAGTAAAAAAACGAAAGAAAAGAAAAGGAAATTTACAACTTTGCCTATACTCGTATTATTATTATCCTATTTTCATTTTTGTTGTTGTTATTATTATAATTTTCCTATTATTATTATCATTATTATGACTTTAACAAAAAAAAAAATCAACTTTTTATTTATTTTTTGGTTGGTTTTTAAGTTTGTTTTGTTGTTTTAAAAACTTAAAGGAATATTTTAAATATATACAAAACACGTGCCAAACATAACAACAGTAGTTCGGGATGAAAAACTATTTTTCTCACTTCAGAGACTAAAGCCTTTTGTGTGTTGTTCATTTGTTTGCTGTGTTATGCTTAAGTACATAGAAATTATGTATTTTAATAATAAGGACATAAAACTACTGAAACACTGTTTAATATAATATGCTGATTTTCACTTGAAGTCAAAAACATTTCCTACAAATTCCTCTGATAGCTGCTCCCCTCAAACTAAGAATGTTCTGATTTTCTGAATTTTATTTTTTTTTTTTTTGTTTTTACTGTGGTACGTGTGCACTGTGCACAACAAATTTTTATTATACTTTTTGTTGTGTGTGTGTGTGTGTGTAGGTTTCTGTGTGTGTATAATACAAAAAGTACATATTTACCATATACATATATACTTTTAATGAATAGTAAAAATCTAAGAACGTACATATATAGCATAAAAGCATAATTTTTAATGTATATTATTATTTTGTTGAGTTTAATTAGGTTTGAAAAATAAACGAGCAAAAAATAGGAAAGTAGCATAGTAGAAATGGGGAACAAACAAAAAAAAAAAAAAAGGAAAATCGTGTTAAGAATATATACATTTTCTTTGTGATGTGTTTAATTGTTTATTAAAAATGATTTTTTTTTTATGAATTTGTTAAATATATAAAATTTCATTTCATAATGTATAATACTTAAGTGCTGGTAATGTGGCATTTAAATTCGGTGTATTTATAGTTCAGTTGTGTGCCATTAAAGTAATTTTTCGCATTTTATGCAATTAGTAGTAAATTTGTCTCTTAGAGACTATTCACGCCAAGTGTAAACCGTGAGTGGCGAATAAATTCCAAACGCTAATCCCAGATTTGATTTATGATCATATATGATCAAATATTTGTATTATTTTACATTATTCGTTTAAGAAAAGTTTAGAAAACCTAATTCGATATAATTAATATTATTTAATTCTTTTAAAATCATTTTGATCTCGTACGAATAAAAATTATGTACACTACCGTCCAAATGTTTGAAAGCGGCAAGGTAAAATCAAATAAAACAAAACCAAGCCATATACATTTATTTGTATTGATATAAAATTAAAAATTAAACGTACAATAAATATATATAAATAGTAAATTTTAGCTTCATCGAAGTGTCCACCTTTTTCTTTTATTATCTTCTCGCATATGTCAGGCATTCTATTAATTAATTTCTTAAAATAATAATCATTTAACTTGTTCCATTCTTTCTCTTGTAGTTGCCACAAATGTTCTGAGCTCATAGGAGATCGATTTTTCACCCTTCTATCGAGTTCATCCCAAACAAGTTCAATGGGAGAAGGATCATACGATTAAGATGGTCATTGCATGATTTTTAAAATCTTTTCATCTTTTTTCTTGTTCAAAAAGTTCTGACACAATTTTTGCAAAATGAATCCAGGACGCTGCGGTAACTAGTAGTTAGTTAAGCGTCGACTCCGTTTCGCCCAGTTTCTTGTTTTCTAGCAAAGGTGTAGTGGCCACCTTTACAAGGAATTTCGAGCCTTTCTGTGATTTGACGTTCACGGTATCCTTCCTCATGTAGAGTGCAACTAGCGCTTCGCTGTTCAAGCGTGATTTGATGATAAATGTTTTATTCGCAATTGTCAGGCTTACCAACGTTAAGATCGATCTATAATTTCCAGCCATTTAATGACGAATTAATTTTTACTCGAAATCACCAACGCTTTAGGCCATGAATTTTTGGAGCAAAAAATTATAATTCGTTATTGTGGTCTTTCGTTATTGTAACGTTCAGATCGATCTATAATTTCCAGCCATTTAATGAGAAATTGATTTTTACTGGAAATCACCAAGGCTTTAGGCTATGAATTTTTGGAGTGAAAAATTAAAATTCGTTATTGTAACGTTCAGATCGATCTATAATTTTCAGATATTTAATGACGAATTGATTTTTACTGGAAATCACCAAGGCTTTAGGCTATGAATTTCTGGAGTGAGAAATTAAAATTCGTTATTGTGGTCCGATAGATAGCCTAAATGATAGGTGTTTTACTCGCAGTTGTTAGGCTTACCAACGTTAAGATTGATCTATAATTTCCAGCCATTTAATGGCGAATTGATTTTTACTCGAAATCACCAAGGCTTTAGGCCATGAATTTTTGGAGTGAAAAATTAAAATTCGTTATTGTGGGTTTTCGCTATTGTAACGTTCAGATCGATCTATAATTTTCACCCATTTAATGAGAAATTGATTTTTACTGGAAATCACCAAGGCTTTAGGCTATGCACTTTTGGAGTGAAAAATTAAAATTCGTTATTGTGGTCCTATAGATAGCCTAAATGATAGGTGTTTTACTCGCATTTGTTAGGCTTACCAACGTTAAGATCGATCTATAATTTCCAGCCATTTAATGACGAATTTATTTTTACTCGAAAACACCAAGGCTTTAGGCTATGAATTTGTGGAGTGAAAAATTAAAATTCGTTATTGTGGTCTTTCGTTATTGTAACATTCAGATCGATCTATAATTTTCAGCCATTTAATGACGAATTGATTTTTACTGGAAATCACCAAGGCTTTAGGCTATGAATTTTTGGAGTGAGAAATTAAAATTCGTTATTGTGGTCCGATAGATAGCCCAAATGATAGCTGTTTTACTCGCAATTGTTAGGCATACCAACGTTAAGATCGATCTATAATTTCCAGACATTTAATGACGAATAAATTTTTACTCGAAATCACCAAGGCTTTAGGCCATGATTTTTTGGAGTGAAAAATTAAAATTCGTTATTGTTGTCTTTCGTTATTGTAACGTTCAGATCGATCTATAATTTTCAGCCATTTAATGAGAAATTTATTTTTACTGGAAATCACCAAGGCTTTAGGCTATGAATTTTTGGAGTGAAAAATTAAAATTCGTTATTGTGGTCCGATAGATAGCTTAAATGATAGGTGTTTTACTCGCAATTGTTAGGCTTACCAACGTTAAGATCGATCTATAATTTCCAGCCATTTAATGACGAATTGATTTTTACTCGAAATCACCGAAGCTTTAGGCCATTCATTTTTGGAGTGAAAAATTATAATTCGTTATTGTAACGTTCAGATCGATCTATAATTTTCAGCCATTTATTGAGAAATTGATTTTTACTGGAAATCACCAAGGCTTTAGGCTATGAATTTCTTGAGTGAAAAATTAAAATTCGTTATTGTGGTCCGATAGATAGCCCGAATGATCAATGTTTTATTCGCAATTGTTAGGCTTACCAACGTTAAGATTGATCTATAATTTCCAGCCATTTAATGACGAATTGATTTTTACTCGAAATCACCGAAGCTTTAGGCCATGAATTTTTGGAGTGAAAAATTAAAATTCGTTATTGTTGTCTTTCGTTATTGTAACGTTCAGATCGATCTATAATTTTCAGCCATTTAATGAGAAATTTATTTTTACTGGAAATCACCAAGGCTTTAGGCTATGAATTTTTGGAGTGAAAAATTAAAATTCGTTATTGTGGTCCGATAGATAGCCCAAATGATAGGTGTTTTACTCGCAATTGGCAGGCTTACCAACGTTAAGATCGATCTATAATTTCCAACCATTTAATGACGAATTAATTTTTACTCGAAATCATCAAGGCTTTAGGCCATGAATTTTGGGAGTGAAAAATTAAAATTCGTTATTGTTGTCTTTCGTTATTGTAACGTTCAGATCGATCTATAATTTTCAGCCATTTAATGAGAAATTGATTTTTACTCGAAATCACCAAGGCCTTAGGCTATGAATTTTTAGAGTGAAAAATTAAAATTCGTTATTGTGGTCCGATAGATAGCCCAAATGATAGGTGTTTTACTCGCAATTGTTAGGCTTACCAACGTTAAGATCGATCTATAATTTGCAGCCATTTAATGACGAAATGATTTTTATTGGAAATCACCTAGGCTATAGGCTATGAATTTTTGGAGTGAAAAATTAAAATTCCTTATTGTGGTCCGATAGATAGCCCAAATGATTGGTGTTTTACTTGCAATTGTCAGGCTTACCAACGTTAAGATCGATCTATAATTTCCAGCCATTTAATGAGAAATTGATTTTTACTGGAAATCACCAAGGCTTTAGGCCATGAATTTTTGGAGTGAAAAATTAAAATTCCTTATTGTGGTCCGATAGATAGCCCAAATGATAGGTGTTTTACTCGCAATTGTTAGGCTTACCAGCGTTAAGATCGATCTATAATTTCCACCTATTTAAAAACGAATTGCGATTTTACTGGTTACCTTTTCTATTTTTTTTGATATTTTAATTCGTCAGAAAACTGTTGATTATATTTATTATTAATATTTATGTTTTTAACCAAGATAAAATCATTCACTATTATTTTTAAGTTATCAAAAAATATTTCATTATTCAAGTCACACTTCAAGTAATAAAAGTTCATCATATCACTATGAATTACTTTATTTCTGAATTTATCTTTATTATAATCCAAATATTTTATTATCTTTTGTTCACTATCCGGAATTATTCAAGTAAGAATTTTGAATCACCATTAATTCTAGTATATTGATTAACTATTTGTCTAAATCCACTGTCACAAATTATATTCTCAGTTTTTAATTTAGCAAAATTATTATTATACCAATTAATGTTAAAATCACCAACCAGAATTGCTTTTTCGCAAAATTCACATAATTCATCAATAATATTCTTAAAATCTTCAAAAATGTTTGTTCTTATATTCAAATAGCCAAATATAGTTTAATATTACTCGATTTAAGCTTTAATGCACTAAAGTTATTGATTACACCTCGAATATTCAAATAAATATATTGCACTTTATTTAATCTGGTGTTATTATTTGTTTCCGATTGCTAGAAAAACTTTCTTCTTTCTGCTTGAATTTTCCTCTGGTAAACATTGCACTTAAGAATATCCCGAGCAATATGATCTATATTCAAATTCAAATTTGTACCATTATTCGCTTTAATACAATTAATACATTTTTTATTATCGTTCGAGCATAAATGTTGGCGTTCTTTAACTTCAGCACACTCAGCACAAATTTGATTTCCGCTACACACCGCACTTTTATGCCCAAAACCTAAGCATTTGTAGCATATTATAATAAAAATTCCATCAAATACAGCACATTTATCCCGTCATAAATTAACTTTTCAAGTAAAACTTAATACATTATACGCATCCACATCCACTTCTATAACCGCATTAAAAGCAACACGAGTGGAATATAGTTGTACAATAAATGCAAAAAAACCGTTGGGTGAGTACTCCTAAAACTTTATATTTCAAAAAATAAATGCCTAATTAACAAGTTTCTTAAGCCGTGTATCAATTACTCTTTTCTCCGAACGTTTTGGAAGTAGCTTGTTTTAATTCTACGCTTTTATCAAAACGTCAAGACCTCTTTAGCTAAACAAATTATTTCAACAAAATGTTCAATCTTGAAAAACAATTCGTAAGCTATTACGCGATGTGCCAAAGAAAAAAAAAATAAAATTTATCAAAAAAAATATTGTGTTTTTAAACGCTTGTATCTTGTGAGAATTTCGAAACCCTTTTCGAGTTATTGCGGTTTCAATGAAAGACATGAGAAAATAATCAATACACATATCGGCCATAATTTTGGTCGTACGAGGAGAAAATAATACTCTAGACACACTGCGATTTAGAATTTTTCGAGATTAGTCGCAGTTTGTCAACCTCGATTTTAGCTAATCCCTTTGTTTTTGCACAGAATACTTAAACTAGTTTAGCTAAATCGGATTTATTAAACCACAGTCTGTCTAGGGTATAAGTTTTACAATAACAACCTTAAACTAAAACAACAATAACACGACAAGAATTTGTCGAATAGAAATTTCAACAGTCTCGTAAGCAAAGCGTCTAAATTCCCTACAAAATGGCTTATTTCGATTTGCAAATAAAAAATTAGGAATGTTCGCTTGACAGCCTGAAAATTAATATTATTTTCGATCTTAGAAATCTTTGGTTTTTCTGAGATAAAGTCATAAAAAAACAGAAAAAACTAAAATCCAGCATCGAAAAGGAGACCAAATTTCCTTACAAGCGTTTACAAACAGAGTACTTTTCCGAAAAATTGTCCTGTTGCCTTTTCATGAAATTATCTACCTTGCATGCAAACAAACTATCACGAAAAAAATGTCCACGGTCAACAGAAAAACCACTTGAAATAAGAAAATATCTTAGTTTTATTCTAAATTTTCTAATTACAGATGCATAAAATTAAAAATTTAATTAATATAATAAAATTAAATGTAAACTAGGAAAAAGTATGCATAATGATGAGTATGATTTTCAAATGTCAAAATTTCAACTATGATGTCAACGATTCACAAACAATATTTGTTGTAAACAATATTTTTGGCGTGTTACATCTTGGTACTTTCATTTGTCGATTGAGAATAGTAATTGCTTATTTTTAATGCTTTAAATTGTTACCAAATAGGGCTAAGATGTCAGCTCTCGATCCACTTGGCATAACAAGTAAATAAGTAATGTGTGACGAAAATCGCCTCCATGTGATTCTTTAGCAAATTACCGCCGAAAAGCAAATCGTTTCTCTAAATCTGTTTCATTAATTTATTCCTCAAAATTTTCTGCTTCTTGAGCTGTTATTCTAGCTGGTAATTTACAGTTTTCAAAATTTATACATGCCATTTGGAAGGGCCATTTTAATGTAAAAGCATTCAAGAGTTCACTGTCAATAACTTAAATATGGATCAAGGGTGACGTCGCAAAGTTTGCAAAGTGGTATCATGAACACCGATTACATGGAAAATAACCGTCAAACTATAATAAATATATGGAACTCCTAAATATTAATTATGGTTATGCCATACGCATGCCAAAAATTGTTCTTTTTATTTATTACTAGTGGGGCTTTGATCTACCGCAGCCAAACGCGTTGAGTATGCCTTCATCAGCCCAAGACCTTTATATTTTCACTTCCAAATTGTTCTCTTCTTCCTTTTAGTTTTTAAACTCTCTGTCTGTCTTATTGTTCAGGAAAAAAGATTACAATCAAACGTGAAAAATGGTGGGTGTTACTAGCGGTGACTTTTTATAAACGACTTCATGTAAAAAGGACGACTTTGCATTTTTGCATAAGTGTTTAGTGTGGAAATCAAGCTAATAAGGGCCGACATCAATCGAAAATTACCACTTCGCCCATACACCCTAATAATAATGTTTTATAAGAATTAACTGAATAACTGACATTCTTTTGCGTTCGACAGATTTCATCGAATATAGGCCGTAAGTAAACTTGATTAAACTTGATTGTTACCTCTTCATCATATTATAGTAATTCCATTTTCTTTGTCGGCGAACGAGTTAACTTTCCTGGCCTTTTCAAATCGGTTTAAGGGAGCTTTTTCGACTTTGTTTATGTTTACAATTTTAAACTCTTCTAACAGGTTAAACGATATAAACAAATTGAAAAAAATAGGGGAATACGGCTTGACAATTCAGTCGCGCTTCTGTGTGTGTTTCAGCCTGCTTCTGCCATAAAATTCTTTCAATTTTTTTCGTGCCGTTACATTTTTAATTAAGATGTTATCGATTCCCCTTATTGCAGATCAACATATTTTATTAGGTATTTTAAATAACTGTCCCGTCTGTAAATTCTAGTTTAAGAATTATTCGGAGGCCATTATGATAATAAGAGCGCGTTTTCGGTCATTTCCTAATTTTTCCCCGCTTATATTTTTTTGTAAGGCTGTTATTTTGTGATTATTAAATCTCAAAGCCAATAGGGTTCAAAACCAATAAAGTAAGTCAATTAGCTTTATTTCCAATTTAAAGTGAATCGTGCAGTATTTACGTGTCAAATTAATTGATGCCTTGTCTGAGGCGTCGTTTTCCAAATTGGGTTCCGCAAGCCGTAGAAAATAAAATAAATTCAATGCTGATGGTGTATTTTTACCCTAGGGTATTTTATACTTAGCTCCTTATTCAATCAAATCACATTTTTTTTTGATTCTAGTGATTGATCCGTTAATCAGCAGCACAAAACGTGGATAAATTTGATTGGTTAACGTCCTAGGACAAAACTACGCATGATAAAAATCCGGCATAATGAATCCATTATGAATGAAAAACATACCCTAAATTGAAACAATTAGCACCTAAAATTTCATCGAGTTCCGTTAAGAGCTATTGGCATACTTTTTCGATCATAAATTTAAATTACCAGGTTACTCAAAATTGCATATTTGAATGAGACATATTGTATTTGGCACTTTAAATCTTAATCTCTACAATCGACACGACTCTGTGTTTCCTTTTTTAACAGCTTATTGGGACAATCTGTACAAAAACTTGAAGGAACAATTCTAGTCGACATTATAAATCATAGAATTAGCATAAAAATTAGAACAGACAGCCAAATGATTAGAAAAAGAAATCTTTCATTTTGAAATGAACGCGTGAAGAATATCCTGAATTATTGAAACGTGCAATTCGTTATAATAAAAAAACATTTTAGAAACCCATTTCCATCGCTCTTGTCGAATTTTATCATCGCCATTTTTTAAATATACACCATATATATATAATTATGTCTAAATCTTTCTTGGGTCCACAAAGTTGTATGTCTTAAGAAAAAGTTATGTGGCCCAAAAAAATTGAAAATCGCTTCTCGGAGATGAAATAATTACGTTTAAAATACTTGGTGTTTTAACAGTTGTGGTACTATTAGAAGGAGCTATAAGACCGATAAAACTCTTTGATCTGTGTCTGCAAAGTTAACGAAGCAATTATTATGAACATTTCAACTGTAATTTTCAAAATAAATCTCCATTTTTCTGAATCTCTACTCTTCTTTTAAAAGGTGATGCAGTCAATGGCAGCAATTTATTTGAAACATAAAGATTTTGTTACCCACAGTTGCCCAGGAGTTTACGAACCAGGAGCTTTATTAAAACATCGCGTGCAATTTAAGAACCATAATTTCTGTTAAGTTTTCTGCCGCTTCAATTTGTATTGTGATGAAATGTACCTTAATTAGGAAGCAAACAATTGGTACCGTTACACAAAATGAAGCATTTTCTAACTTTAGATTGCAAAAATAGCTGTAATTCCTAGTTTTGTTGAAATGGCAATTTTTTATTTTTACTTTTCGCCTTTTTATTATTTGGTACACAGACAGTTAGGAATAATATGGATTAGAAGCTCGTCACTAAATTAAAAACATGAAATAAAATTCAATAAAAAAAAAAAAATTCATCTAGCCAATTCCATATGCCGCATCCTATAATCATGTCATCTAAAATTTAATGTTTGTCATTCTCTAAAATAATAAAATCATTAAATTCTATCTAAAACCGCATGAAAAATAAAAATGAAATTTCCCAACCATAATAAATATGAAATGCAAAGTGCGCGCATTTGACATTTTTACCAATTTTTGATACACTTTTATTTAGCCTGTGGTTTTTATCCTACATATTTATGGACAATAAACTCAAATGGTAAATTTAAAAAAAAAAAAAAATGACTTTTAAAGGTCTATATTTTAATTATTATTATTTTTAATTTAATTTTATGTTTTACATAGTATAAATGTATTATAATCATAATGTTAATGACTAAATATCGTCGAACCGGAAAATTAGATTTTTTTTGGAAAGGATAAAATTCACTTAGTTTAAAATTACCTCAAATTTACCATTTCGTATTTCAAATTTAGAATACAACGATGATGACGATGGCGATGAACAAGACGTGTAATACATATAAGTTAATAAAATGTAATTTAAGCATTTTTTTTTTTTAACTTGGTACGCTCTAAATTTATGTGAGAAAATTTATATTGAGTAAATGAACAATGTACATACCTAACTTTATACATAAATTCTATTTTTCCATGTCGGAATAAAATATTTTTTTAAACATTTCTTAAGAGGTCTTAAATTGAAATATTCTTACTTAAAAGAAGAAAACACAAAATTTTTATTGTATGTACTCGTATAAGTATAAATTTCTTTTATAACAAGAAGATTAGATTGCTATTTTCGTATATACTCGTACCTATACATTACTATTGTATTTTTCACAAGAATGTTGAAGGTGGTGAACATGATGTAAAAAAAAAATTAATTAATATAAAATAGAGCAGTGATAAATCTTAGATACTCAACGTACAAGCATATATCTTTCAACACATTACAAAAGTATCTAAAAAATTCATTTATTTAAGGGAGTATATTTACATTTTTTTTTTTTTATGTTTGTGACATTATTTAAGGAGGTATGCATTGAAATATCGACTTTTACATCAGCAATAGAAGTACGTTGATCATAAAAATGAAATGAATCAAAATTAATTAGAAATGAGTAAAACACATTATTTGGTGCTCAGGTGTCTTGTACAATGAATATTCTAAATATTGTAATTTGATATCTACAAGAACAATTAAATGTTTATTTTCGTTTAATAAAAAAGCTGTTAGAACGTAACTATAAATAGTAAAAAATGTAATCGATTCAATTTCTTGGAAAATCTTCTTTACATTTTTTTTTTACGTTTGAAGAAATTTTACAATAACTTAGCTTTAAAAATACAAAAAGCCGCAATGAAATAAAAATGTAAAATTATTGAAAACTTCTGCTTGCCTACTTGAAATATTAGTTAGCAAAATTCAAAGAAAAACGGAGAAGGAAGAGAATTACGCGTTTAAGGTTCTTTATTTTTTCAAATTCGGTTCACCGTCCGTTAGTGGTTGAAAAAAGAAATGTGAAATTCTGTTAAGCTGAGTCTGCCTCTGGTGCATTTTTACATCCAGTTGATTTTAGGTGTAGACATGAAAGCTGTCGAATACGATTGATTAGCGGCCAAGTGTTGCTTGACTGACAAAAGATCCGTGTTATTAGAGATCATAAATTTTTACTTTAAAAAATAATAATATTTTGAAACGACAATAGTATCTCTAATAGCTTCTCAAAAGAATTATCATATTTTATAGCAGTTTGAGTTTTCCTAGTTCGCCCCAATTGGAATGTTTGCATAAATTTTAATTGTTCTAGTTGTCATGTATGACTGTTGTTTCGTATCAAGTTTTTCCCAAGTTTGCTATATAGAAGCCTATTGGGCAAATTTTGTATCTTAACTTTCAGATAACAAATTTGACATCCTTCAAGATAGGCGAAACGAATTCTACATTAAATTTTCGTTTTTGTTGTTTGATTTTCTTTGTATAATTTGTTTTTCAAGAAATTTGGCGGGAAACGTCTCTAAATTCGAAAACGTGAAAAAGTTTCTAGTATGTACCCAGTAAACACATTAAAAATGCACAAAAATTTAGTCTTACAGGAGAGACTGTTTGTCTGTTTGACTGTAATGTTTTTATAAAATCAATGTGAGTTAATGTTGTTGTAAGTCGTTGTGCTAGCGAAAGTACTAATAAACTTTACATCATTTAAAGGTCGACAAAATGCCACCAGCCATTTTAAAATTAATTTCAAACTTATACGTAGCTTTTATGGCCTATAGCCTTATTTATTATATCAGAATTTAAAACTTTTGTTTGCTTAAATTCTTAAAATCATTAGAATTAAAAAATTTAAAAAATTATAAAGTTCCTCCAATTCCTAAAATCATTGAAACTTTTGAAATACAGTTCACGACTTCTCTGACAGAGCAAAACAATTAAGAAGAAGGAAAAATAATTACTTTTAATTAACGGTGATGGGCCAAATTGTTTTTTTTTAATTATACAAATAAATTTAAATCAATAGTTCTGAGATGATTTTGAAAACCATTTCCTCCATTTGTTTTGCAAACCTTAAGCGAGTATTTATTTAGTATTTAGTTACTTAAAATTGTATAGAATCAAATTAAAAATATTGCCGATGAGCAATTTTTTAGTGAATTATCGACTATCGGGAATTTCAAGTTATCGGGTAATAGAAAAAACCCGATAGCAGGTTGGAGACAGTTTCAAAAATAACCACAGTTTGTAAATGTGCGGTTTTGCATAATGGAAAATCAAGGTGGAAAATGTTGAAAATTGAAGAAACACTCAAAGAGTACTCGGAACATCCGAGACCGTAACACGAGAGCTAAATGACGATTTTAACTTACGCCAACCCTTCATTAGATACACCTTTGATGACATTCCTCCCACATTAACCGTCTTCATTAAAGCTGCTTACTTCTTAAATTATTTGTTATACAATTTTGCTGAGAACTCTGTCTGAAATCTCGAACCATTTATAACTTAGGTTTCGGAATGTGGTGCAACATCCGTTGATTTTTAGCGATGCTGGCTACTTGCTAGTGTTCCAAGCGAGACATCAGGCGTTTCTACTACTAGTTTGTGGTAGAAATTCCCAAAATCGATACAAGCTAATATTTTACAACAACCACGTTATCAAATTATATACTTTTTCAAATTCTCCCAAATATGCAATTTCCAGTTCTTTCAGTTATTTAAGGAAGAGAAGTTTATCCTTTATATTCCATTTTCATGTTATAAAAATCCGCCATTTTAGGTTATATGTTTCGTCATTTTAACGAAAAAATCTTCTTAAGGAATTCGAAAACTTTAAGCTTACCTTCTTGAACTGCGAAAAACTGCCTCGTTTAGTCCAAAAATCATGAGAAATTAAAAAAAAATCGAACTTACGAGTATATGCAAAAAACCAAGTTTTAAGAAGAACTTGTAAAGTTTATCGTACCGCTACTACACGCTACAGCTGCAGAAATAACTGAAGAATTTGGACGAATATGATGGTTATGAGAGTAAATAAATTGCGATACAATTTTTACAACGTCTCTTTTAAGAGTCTCCCATTATTGATAGTTAAATTTAGTTTAGTTAAGTGTTATCGGTAAATGAAAAAAAAACGTCTCGTAAAAAAAATCTTGTAATCAAATTCTGGTTGGGCACAAGAAAATCGAATCAAAAATCATTGAAATTCTTGAACGTGAAGTAACGAGTCGAGCAGTTGAGTGTTTGAAAGTTGAAAGCGAGATTTTTGTGCACATCACGTTCCTTCCTTACGTGACAGAAAGACAGATCGTGGTGTCAGTTTTTCAATTCTTTGTTGATTTTCACTTTGCTTAAATTATATGTATTACTGGCTAAATTACAGACCTTATTAATTTAAATATTTTTTATTAAAAAACTTTTTTATAAAATCATCGATGCCAAATTTTCGGTTTTTCAACCATTATAAGGCAATAACTATGAATTAAAAACCAAAAAATTTCAAATTGTCTTGATAATGGTTCAAAAAACTGAAAATTGGGCATTGACGTTTTTACGAAAAAGATTTTTAATAAAATATATGTCATCGTTTCATCATCATCAAATGCCTAAAAGTGAGCTAAAATGAAAATCAACAATATGAGCCGCTTGCATTACTTAGTGTTTACATAAGTACGTCTATGACAATTGCCATTTTATCTAACAACAGAGGCATAATATGCAACGGTAGACGAACTCAAATGAATCCTGGCCGTCATAGACCAACTTATGTAAATGAATTCAAAATGAATTTTTGAAATTAGCTAATACACAATATTTTAACTATTTTTGTAAAAATATTAAATTTAAAATAAAAATCTTTAATTTTGAACGTTAATTAATTAATTCGTGTAATTTATAATATGCAACCGGGCTTAAGACCATTTTTAATGTGTTTTACAAATTAACACGTATAAAATGTACGCCCCCGATTGATAGGTATTTAATTATAATTTATATTATTTTAATACGCACCGAAGATTGTAAGGCAATTTAATCCAGTTTCGAACTGATGAGCCAGGTTGTATCAGCGAATTTTACTAATATAGCCAAATTTTCTTCTTTACGACATTCAATTTTGCTTTAATTTTTAATGTCGGAACATATTAAAGTTATATATGTAAATTAAAATTAAATACTAATGGGATAAAAATCTTTGAATCATATCTATCCGTCGGGGTCGTTGAATGATTGTACGTAAATACTAATACACATTTACGTGTTAATTTGTAAAATACATTAAAAACTGTCTTAGGACCTGTTACATATTAGAAATTACACAAATTAATTAATTAACATTCAAAATTAAAGTTAAATTAGCTTACAAACATTAGTTTACTTGCATTGTAATTGAGACGTTTCACGTCAACCGGGCCACATTTATGCTTAACATTTAGAGCATCCTAAAAATATTTTAAGGACTCCAATATTTTCATTGAAACGTCTACTTTCGAATGCCGAGTGTGTTCATAGCTATGCTAGGATTCGATAGGAAGCGCTGTAGTAAAGTTACTAACCAATTTTATAGATCGTGTTTTAGTACATCGATTCAACCATTTTCAGTAAGATGTCTCGTTGTTCGCGTGGTGAACAAAATTGTTTTGGTGCTATTTTTGTGTTATTGTGCTATTTTTTTGGTAGAAGTGAATTTTGACAAATGAACATAATTTCTGTTTGGATTTCGACATTCAAGCATATTTTGTCTGGGTCATTACGTTCATCAACTCAACATTTTCATTATTTATTATTAAAAAAAGCAAGTAATATTATAATGAAAATAAAACATATGTAAATGATTTAAATAAATACAATGGTTCTATAAATGCCTCCATTTCAATTTAACCTCAATCAATAATCATCATTCAGCTTCTTGGTAGTCATTTTGAAATGTTTTTAAATTAATTAAACTGCTTATAATTTTTAATGTAGAATCCGAACGGGTTGGACAATGTAAAACATTGTATTCTCATTCCAGTCGTTTTACTATTGTTAATATTGATGGATTTATTAATTTCTTAATAACAATAAATAGAGACAGCAATGATATTCTGTAACAATGCTTTTTCAAAAAATCACCGATTGTTTGTTGAAAAATGTGAGCTGCTTAACGTATTGAAATAATAAATTCCTTGTTAATATTAGTAATTATCATCTTAAGATGAAGCTTCATTATCTAAATCTATATAGTTTTTTACATTTTATAAGTAAGATATTGATGAACATAACTGAACATTTTTTAATAGCTCACCAGGTTTTATAATACTAGCACTGTGGTCTTATTGTTTAACGTCAATACTATATTTATATAAAACACGTACATTTCTTCTGAGAAGGTACTCCGCGGTATGTTTAAAAGGGGAACTTACCGCGGAATACCTTCTCATCGCTCTAACATGGCAAGTGTATTAATTTTAATTTGACCGTTACTCATATATTGATTGATTGATTGATTGATTGTGAGTGTACGGCCAAGCATTATAGCAAGTCTCCCGGACTCCCGGGCACACACCGTACACCCGTTTACACATAACAAAACCGAAGGATAGGATAGGATTATTAGTTGGGACAGACTCGACCCGGTTACAGACACCAATGCGATCGATAGTTAGTAAATAGACGGCACAAAAGACAACACAATCTGACTACATTTTTAGATGATCATTTCTCTGGAATCCAGGGCCGGATACTCAGGACTCCCTAAATCCTAAATCTAAAACAGGGCTTAAAAAGTATTAATTATTAATGTTGTAATTTCATCCTTGTCCGTCTTTCATTAATTTACCTGATAAAATATTTAATAAAACTTTAAAATAACAGCGCTTATTTCCTTATTAATGGTCCTTTTATATCCAATTAAAAATTATTACTTACTGCAACAAGAATTAACATAAACATTAAACCGTTTAAACATAAAATTTTACTTAAAACTAATCAGAAATTTCCTACCGATTAAGAAAAGAAAATATATTATTATGAATTCAATTATTTTATAAAATTTATATAAAATGATTAACATGATAATATTACAGCACCACAATACATAGATTTATTAATAATTCAATAAATCAATTAGGTACTATAAGTATATTAAGAATCAACAAATAAAATTAACATACATATTCTCAGACGACTCTGAAAACTAAATTTAATTAATAAACATCATAATAACAAATTTTATTACTTAAATAAATAATTATTATAACAGGATCTTCAGTATTCCCGAGCACACCTCGTACACCTATTTATCCATACCCAGCCGAAGGATAAAAATAAATTGTTAGTAATTATATAGTAAAAATAGTTAGCACAGGACAACACAATTTCTAAACTACAGCTTATTCACTACTTATTAATCCTGGAGGGTTGATTCAAACTAAAATTTAAATTTGAAATTCGGGATTAATTTTGATCCCTATAATAATGATTAATTCTAGAACTATGTTTATTCTGAAAATTGGATTATTTATTAGTAAATTAAAAAGAGATCCCTTTAAGTATTTTAAAACAAAATTAATTAAAATATATTAATGGACAAAACAGAATATATTACACATTACAAAAAATTTACATTTTATTGATTGAGAGTGTACGGCCAAGCATTATAGCAGGATCTTCCGGACTCCCGGACACACACAGTACACCCATGTACATATAACAAAACCGAAGGATAGGATAGGATTATTAGTTGGGCCAGACACGACCCGGTTACAGAGAACAAAGTGATCGATAGTTAGTAAATTATTAGTACAATATATGAATAATAAATAGATTAGCACAAGACAGCACAATCTAACTATATTATTAGATTATCATTTCTCTGAAATCCAGGGCCGGATACTCAAGGCTCCCTAAATTTAAATCGGGACATAAAATTATTAATGTTGTAATTTCCCCTGTCCGCCGTTCATTAATTTACCTGATAAAATATTAAAGGAAAATTTAAAATTACTAAGCTAAGATTACAAAAACCGCGCTTATTTCATTTTTCATGGTCCTTCTATATCTAATTAATTAATTATTACGTACTGCAACATGAATTAAAATGAACGTTAACAACTATTTTAAACATAAAATTTTACTTAAAACTAATCAGAAATTTCCTACCGATCAAGAAAAAGAGAATAAATAATTAAAAATTCAATTATTTTATAAAATTTATAATAAATAATTTAAAAATGATAATGTTAAAGCACCACAACAGCCTAAAATCATCAATAATTCAGTTAGTACTATAAGTAGTATATCAAGAATGAACAAATAAAATCAATATATAATTTCCCAGGCAATTCTGAAAACTAATTTTAATTAATAAATCACCATAATATTAAAGCTAATTCTGAATTTCAGGATTAATTTAATCTCCATATGAAAGATTGATTCTGGAACCATGTTATATTCTGAAAATTGAATTATTTATTAGCAAATTAAGGAAGAGAAACCTTTAAATATTTTTAATCTAAATTAATTATTATATATTAATGAGCAAAACACAATATATTACATAGAAGAATTACAAAAATTAACATTTTATGAAATTGCCTATGTAAACTCTCCCACTTTTAAGCTAAAATTCCAAAAGAATCTTTAAAAATTTTAAATTGTTAAGTTATAATTTAAATTCACAGCACTTGTTCCATTAGTTACCATTCTCCTGTAAATAGTTAATTAATTGTTTACCTACTGCAACTAGATTTAAAAATAAAAGTTGAAAATTTATATTTAACCAAACTATTAAACTTAAATTAATCGGCAATTTCTTACAAATCTAGAAAAAGGAAATTAATAATGTAGAAATTAATTATTTATTTATAAAAGTATATAATATAATTTAAACATTGATCATAATTAGGCTTCGGATTCTTATTTAAATACATCTTTTTTTTTGGGTTAAGGTAAAGAAAATTGGAAACGAATGTTTTATGATTCAGAAATTTTCGAGCAAAATGAGCCATATTTGTTACAACATATATTTACATTTTTCCGAATAAATACATATTTTTACATATTTTCGTATGTCATATTTTCGTCGCACAAAATTTATCCATAAATACATATTTTACTAAACATTTTAGTAATTAACGAATATTCTATTACAGAAAATAACGATTATGAAATTCTTCTTATAAAACACTTTAAATCACCTGCATGTAGGCTATTCAATTTAACAACTTGAACAGTTCCTAATTCAATATACCACTGTAGATAATATTAACTACTAGTTGTCGCTACTCGCTACCAAAAATAAATTTATTTTTAATTTAATTGATGCATCTATAATTACTTCACGTGTGTTTTTAGAACAAGCAGGAATTCAATTATTTTTAAGATGCCGAAAGTAAAACAAAGCTTTAATAGTAAAGCAAAATTCAGTGTTTAAGAATAACGTAATGTTTTCAAGAAAGACGGGGCAATTTTGTGCTGCAAAGTATGTAAAAAATCGGTGACGATGTAACAAAAATCTCTTGTGAACCAGCATGTCAAGAGTAAGAAACACAAAGAATTTTTTTTAAGAATGTGACTAGCTCGAGTTATTCGAGATTCGACGAGCATTTGTTTATGGACATGCTAGCTGCTGATATTTCGTTGGCGAAATTAAATAACAAAGTGTCTTCGTCGTTTCTAAAACAATATGCAAAACAGATTATACCGCACGAATCAACGGTAAGAAAACGATATATTAAAGCTCTATACGACAAAGAAATTAGCGAAGTACAGCTACTAATGTAAAATAAAATATTTGTGGATTTCATTCGATAAACTACGGATAATGCTGGGGGCTATTCCTGAACACGATACGAATACGTAAGTATAACATTCCTACTTGAATCAAATCAGATTCACTCGATTCTTTTTTAAATGAAATATGAATCCTACACATCCGAATCCGCATCGCATTAAGGAATAGCCCCCGGGACGTTATGGAACCAATGTGATAGTGGGGATATTGGATCTCGATGAACCGGCAGCCAAACTTTTTATTGAACGTTGCATTCTTCGACAAAACCAACCATTCAATAAACGCCCGGTTGTTCGACGACTCCGTCAAACTATTAAGAGTAAAATTCGAGATGGACAAAGATGTTGCTTTTTATATCTGATGCGGCGCAATACATGGTGAAAGCCAAAATTTTACATGTGATTTGTGTAGTTCATGGATTACATAGAGTTTGCGTTAAAAGTTTGCATTCTTTGAAAGAAAATTTCGAAAATATCGAAAACATTAAAGAAATTTTTTGGAACTAAACGACGAAGATTCTACTTATATTTAAACTGCTAAGACAATATTAGGTTAATCAACTTTGAAAATAATTTGGCTTACATAACTGGCAATTATAGCCATTTAACCAAGACAATAGAAAGAGTCCTCAAGTAAAAGATTAGTGGACCAATTAAACTTGTTTCTGGAAGCTAATAGGGAAGTTGAAGCAATTAGTGGAGCTGTCGATGAACTAATTAAAAATAAGATGGAACGACTCCCGGTATCTAAAATTTTTCCCTTTAAACATAAATTAAAATCAAATACGATTCTTAAAATCGAAGAATCTAATACGTTCGAATCGAATTCACAAATAGTCCCTGATTTTACTATTTAAAAATAATTTATTTGTAAAATATTGATTATATGTACATTTAGGTATAAAGTATCTACATGTATTTACTGATAAAAATATGTTACTAAAGTGTGCTTTTTGTTTTTTCGAAATATTTTTATATATTTAATCACATATTTACTTGCATATTTCTTCTTTTTAAGCACATACCTATTTTATGTACATATTTTTCATTTTTTGGCGCATAAAAATCCTAAGCCTAATCATAATACTACTCAAAAAAGTCTAGAATATCAATAATTTAGTTAAGTACTACATGTACCTATATATGATATTTACTAATAAAACACAATTAAGTAGAGTTTCCCAGGTATCCCTGAAAATTAAATTGCTTTACTACATAATTAATAGAAATTAACTTATATAAATTAGTTAGTGATAAATAAAATAAAATAGATAACACAACAACAATACATTTTCTACGCTACATAACTGCTGCTTGAAGTTTCTGGATGTTGAGCGAGAATTCACCAATATTTCTGTAGCTTGGAGACGATCTAACAATTATTTATAATTATATATACTTAATATCAACTGGACCATCAGACAAAAATACCCGAACAAACTATGACACTTTGATATAATTAAATTAAATTAAACTGTCAAAAAGTATTGAAATCTTTTCATCAATACCTCAAATAATTTTGCAATGCAATGCAGTTTACAATATCATGTAAAAGGGAATTTCCCTTATCCTAGATAACGTACGATGCTATTCATTTAATTAGTATAATATTTCAATCTATATACATAACTATTTATCGAAATAGCAACATTAATATAAAATACAATTAAATACCAATAAAGTGATTGATTTTAGCAGAAGATAATTTTTGATAATTGCAACGACAAGAAACTTATCAAAATAAATCCCTACAATATGTAATATCAAACGGTAGCATCAGTTTCAAAAAAAGAAATTTATTGAAACCAAATCAACACAAATAAGCAACGTTGTAAACGCCCACGACTTTAACTAAGTCGACTGAGCGGTAATTTGCACGAGTAGCAAAATCAGCTACCCCAAAATCAGCTCCAATGATTAATCCCGGATGTCATCCAAATATTTATGTCTGATAGTGTACATATTCAATTGATTTGCTTCAACTTAGTCATTTTCGCAACCCAAAAATAAAACTTATAAAATATTAGACTACCTAAATAAAAATCCAATTAGCATCATTTACCAATTGAAGAGATCACCGCCACCGAAAACCTGAACCTAATCAATAATTCAGAAATGTATCTCTTTATTAATAAATAAATACAAATATGTATATCCAAAATTTTAACTCAGTTCACGGACCTCATTCCTTTCTTAAAAATGTATCGATGTGTCATATCAATTTGACCGTTACTCATATATTGCACAATAATTCCTAGTATAGACCTATCCAGTCTCGATGCTCCGTCTAGTTTAATGGAAATAATTTTTCCTTTTAATTTCGTTTTTAACAGGTTACGAAGTTCGTCTGCCAGACTTTTAATTAAATCTTGTCTGTTAATTGTAATTTTCTCTTCAAGTGAATTTAATAATGAGTCGGTGATTTTACGAAAGCCACCATCTTTCGACTTCTTCTAATATCTCATGAATCAGATTTGTTACTTTTTTTTCTGAGGAGTCGTAACATTTCAGCTCGTTACAAGTTTTTATTTTGAAAAACTAACGTTAACAAATAGTTTGACTACACAGCGCAATATTTGGACATTAAAAGTGGTGGTAATTGTGGTCAATATTTAAATTAATTTGTTGTTGTTGCTTTATCACGACAACAGCGGGAGAAATTATAATTTACGGTAATAATTGTGATGTTAATAATGATGGTAGATTTGTGTTTGTGTGAGCTGCAGATACTTTGTATTTGCACAAAATTAATTTTAACTTCAGTTGATCGCTGGACATCAGACAGTACATAATTTAAAAGGTGCTTGTAGATAAAAGTGTAATAAATCAATATAAAAACAAAAATTACAAGTGTCACGTGTAATGATACTAATAAATAGTGTACTAAGAGATAAGTTTGGCATGATATTAAAACTATTTGTTGCACTTATATCTTTGCTTAAATTTTGTGTATAAGTTAGTGTTTAATTTAAAGCTAATTGAATTTCTTTTTGTGTATGAACAATTGCATGGTTTTAGTAATGGCAGTGTACGTATACAATGAAAACGGGTTGGCTTTCATTTTGGGAATGTTTGAGTTTATTCCATAAACCGCCAGCATCATCATCAAGTAGCTGTTTTGTTTATATTTAAAACCAGAAGTCACCGATGTATTTAACTTTAAGAATTTAAAAAAATCAAACCGGTTCTTGAATACAGATATTAAGAATTTGTTTCTATAATGTACGATATTATGTGAAATTAAATTGCCTTACTGTAAATTATGTTTTCTAATTTTCCGAATTTTACACTTTTCGCCACAATTGCCTTTGATGACAGTCAATGATTTGTTTTTGTTTTTCAGTCATGATGCCTGATAAGTGTTAATAATCAAATTGGTTTAGTGTTGATTTATATAGGGGACGTTAAATAAATACCGTGTACTAAGGTTCATGGGAAGAAACGGAAACGCGCGTGGTGAGTACCATCTCAGACCAATATAATATAAAATATGGCTATGACTGTGCTTTAAGTTCAATTTCTAATGTTTTGATTTTATTCTGAATATTATGGTAGTTCTTATGTTAAATAGTTTTTTTCATTTCAAAATTTTAAATTTATTTCTCATCCACATTCGATATTTCGGATATAGCAGCACTAGCAAGCTCTGAGTTGTTGATAGCACAACCACGCCCAACCCTGTCACCTAGTCTGTTAATGCTACGAGGCATTCTAGCAGTACGTTGTAAGGTCGTGCAGCTGGAGTGGTGGCGTAGTGTTACAGAGTATTTAAAATAACCAGAAACTTCGTATTTTCTGTTAGAACTCATTTCGGCGATTTCCTCTACATCTAAAATTAAATTAAAGTATCTTGTCAAATAAGCTTACCTCGTAAAAAGTTTTTTTGTTTTTTAATTTATATTGTCCAGAAAAATGTATGGGATACTTTACAATTCAATCATCAGCTTTCATACGATACGGTCGTGTTTTTAAAATTTCGCTCTATTTAGTTTTATCAATTTATTGCATGATTGTTATTGTAATTACCGTGGTTTATTACACTTACATTAATGCATAGTGTACATAAACTGTTGTGATTGTGCTAATTGTGTATATTAAGTAACTTTCAGTGCCGTAATTTGATCATTAGTAAATCAAATTTTAACTTTTAATTGATTGTTCTAAGTTCTAACGGTGTATGTAAAAAAAAAATATATTCATCATTTGCTGCTTATTTAACGGAGATTTTAAGGCTGCGTGTAGTGTCTTTAATTTTATAACAAATACGATTAATAACAATATAACAGCAACAACTTAAATTCATTTGCAACGTCAATCATTATCATAATGACCTCTGAATCGTGTGGAAAGTGTAATAAAGCAGCTTTCAGTAAGTAAGCTTTCAACTGCACGAACTATATCTTGTAATGGATTTTGTGATTCTTTTTTTCATTATGAATGTTGTGAGAGGAGGTTGTACAAAATTGTATTGCTCAACATTTTTTACGATTGGAACAAGAAATAGCTTCTAATCGTGGAATTATTCAGGATTTTCTCTATGATATTGGTCAACATGTATGTGTGGCACCTCTTCCAACTCAACCTTTGGATTCAACATTAACAAATTATAATTATAATGATTCAACGGTTACAATTAATAATGGCCAAGATCCGCGACCCGAACCTTCCAATGGCCCGCTATCTGGATCCGTTGAGTCTGAAGTTGTAATTGGAACTACTGCTGCCGACCCTGATTCTTTAGAAACTATATCTGCTGTGATTCCTAAGAAATGGTTGTTTGTATCCAGAATTTAATCTTCGACTACTGATGAACAATTTAAAAACAACTGTCAAAGGATTGAACCGAGACATAAAGATAGAGATTATGTTTCGTATAAAATAGCCGTGGACGGCTCTGTAGTGGATAGTTTGCTTTTACCATCATCGTGGCCACTAAATATTCTTGTTACGGAATATGAGTTTCGTCGTGGAAATTTTCGTCAACGAAACCTAGCCCGATTTCGGGATTAACTACTTGCACCACCTCGACTTCAACATCTCGAGGAGATAAAACGCTAACTATTTATTATCATAATGTTGGTGGCATGTCATCTAAATCATCTAGATTATTTAATTACGTTATTAGTACTGAATATGATACATTCACAATTACAGAAACTAATTTTCTTAAATCAATTATTGGTACTGAATTTTTTTCTTCAAATTCGACCGTTCATCTGTCAATAGTCTACAACCATCAGGAGGAGGCGTTTTAATTGCAGTTAATAAAAGGATTACTAGCCAAATGTTACGAACTCCTCCATCATTAGAATGTGTTGCGGTATAGTTGGATATGATCGTCCAAACTATTGTGATCGTAAAAATTTATATACCACCGTATGCTACCCTGGAGGTCTATAAGTTTTTTATTGAGTTTATTTCTAATTTAATGAGTGAATTTGATAATGATAGAACAAGCTTTATTATTAATGGTGATTTTAACCTATCAAATATTCACTTGGTTCCTGATGATGAGTATGGTTTTTTATTACCAACTAACGTAATTTCAGTGATTGATCAATATTTTGTGGACTCTGTGTCTAATTGTGGGTTGAATCAAATTAATGGTGTAACAAATGATAGACATAGGTATCTGGATCTAGTTTTTTTTTATAATGGAGTGTTGTATACCATTTGTGGATAATAGTGTTGATCATAAAGCTATAGAGATTTCATTTAAAAGTTATTCTGTTTCTGATACTCGTACTCGTATATCTGAAGAAATTTCCTTTCATGATTTTAGAAATGGCAATGTTTCCAGTTTGAGGAAATTCTTAGCAAACCTGGATTGGTCTTTGATTTTCAATGATGTAGATGTTAATATTTATGTTGATACATTTTATAAAATTTTGTTCATAGGTTTTAATGAATTTATTCCTAAAAATAGTATGAAGTCAGTGGCGAATTATCCGCCTCATTTCACCAAATTAAGTTACGCAATCGTAAAAGTAAATGTCGAGTAAAATTTATGAGAAATCCTTCTTTGTATAATAAAACTAAAAAGTTGGAATCGCAGAAACATTTTTTGAATAAAAATAGTGAGGCTTATAATGTGTACATGAGGGTTATTGAATTTAAAATAAGTAAGGATCCAAAATTATTTTGGAAATTTGTTAATTCGAAACGGAATTCATCTGAGTTGTCGATGACTATGTATTTTCAGCAAGACAACAGTTCTGATCCCAACGAAATTGTTGAGTGTTTTAGGAAATTTTTTTCAGAGTACATATAGATTCGTAAATTGTTGCAACGTTAGCTCAGGTTTAAGTGAAGAATTAGTAAATCCTCCGGTTCAATTTGACATTTTGAATTAAGGTTTCCGAGACTGATATTATGGATCAACTGGATGCCTTTAAGAATAGCTGTGGTCCGGACGGTATATCTTCCTTAATTTTGAAATTATTTAAGTTTGAACTTTGTTATCCTTTGAAATTAATATTTGAGAAATCTTTAAATTCTTCAGTTTTTCCGGTGAGATGAAAAACATCCTCAATAACTCCCATCTATAAATCAGGTGATCGTTCTAATGTAGCCAATTACAGAGGAATTTCAATTTTGTCAGCAATTCGTAAGCTCTTTAAGGCGATTTTGTCCAAATACATTTTTTTTAACATCAAGAATAGATTATCAATTAGTCAGCATGGTTTTTTCAAAGGCAGATCAACTACAACTAATATCGTTGAGTTTCAACGGGAAACAATTGATGCATTTGATTCTTATAGTTAACTGGATGTTGTCTATACTGACTTCACAAAAGCGTTTGACTCAGTTCAGCATCAAATCATCTTAAATAATCTAAATAATTTTAGATTTTCTCGAAAATTCGTTGCTTGAGTGGAATCGTATTTAACTGGCCGTACCCAATATGTTAACTTGAAGGGTATCAAGTCAAATTTAATAAACTTTCTTTCGGGAGTGCCTCAGGGCTCACACCTAGGTCCTCCATTTATTTTTAATATTTGTAAACGATGTGCTGGACATGTTACATTACTCAAAAGGACTTATGTATGCCGACGATCTTAAACTATTCCGTCAAATTTCTGATGCTTCTGATGCTGCTAAATTACAATCCGACCATGATTCATTATTTAATTGGTGTTGTCTGAATCATTTAGATTTGAATATTAAAAAATGTGCGGTTATGTCTTTCTCCAAGAAAAAATCGGAAATATGTTATGATTATTATATTAATAATGAAATATTGAATCGGGTTACCTAACTTAAAGACTTGGGAGTGACATTTGACTCTAAATTGAGTTTTACAACACACATTGATAAGATAATCAAAAAGTCGTCTTCTTTGTTGAGGTTAATACAACGCCTTTTTTAAGAGTTTAAGGATCAGAAGACTCTTCAGATTTTATATTCATCATTAGTTCGATCTAACTTAGAATATGCCATAGTTGTATGGGCTCCTTACTATTCGAAGCACATTGAACGAATAGAAAAAATTCAAAAAAAGTTCACACGGCTAATGTTTTTTAAATTTAATCATTTTAATATTAATAGAAGGCTTATGTATTGGGAAAACATATTTAATATGCCAAGTTACAATTTAAGATGTATTGTTATGAATCTTGAGTCCTTGGCGACCAGACGTTGTTTTGCTGTAGCTTTATTTACAGCTGATGTTTTAAATGCTAGAATTGATAGCCCTTTCATACTTTCGCGTTTAAATCTGTATGTCCTTGTAAGACAACTTAGAACTAGATCTTTATTGTTTTCTGATTTCCGACGTCCTAACTATTCAGTTAACGAGTCAATTAATTTTATGATTGTAAACTTTAAGCATTTCGAAGATAAATTTGATTTCGGAATGACGAAGGAGAGGTATGAACATAATTTGAGAAATTAGTTTTTGAGATTTGAGAAATATATTATAGCCCATAATTTGAGAAATATATTATAGCCTTTTATTTCGTCTTATATATTTATTTTATTTTATATTTGTAATTGTAAATATTCATAGTCATTAGGGAACAAATCCTAAATAAAACAAATAAATAAATAAAACAAGTAAAAGACAATGATTTTTCGTTTAGGACGTTTAATTGATAAGAGAAGGAAATATTAGATCATTGTGCTTTTCTCAATAAGCAAATATTCACGTAACTCATAACACACTCACATTGTGTGACTAGCGATTCGGTTCTTTATTTGGTTTTAGTTTTATCAAATTTTTAAATTTGGTTTTGGTCTTTTTGATTTTAAAATTTGACTTTTAAAATTTTTGGTGGTTTTATGGTTTTGGTTTTGCAAAACCGGTTTCCAGCCCTGTCTCTAAAAATTAAAATTTCTATTTTAATAGTTTTAGAATATCGTTTAGACGATTAGAATTTGAACGATATTCGAAAATTCTTCAGATTTTAGACATTTCAAAATAAATCGAAATTCGAAAATCTAAAAGTATTGACAACTTGAAACTACAGAACAGTTTCAATTTTAGGAAATTCCTAATAAGTTTTATAAATTTGACAAATAACCTGTATTGGTCAAATTTTTGGAGTTGTGAAGAGTTTGACTTCTATCCAATTAATCAGAATATTAATATTTTAATATTGAGTACTCTAAACTTTCTTGAATTTTGTCCTAGTATGAACTTTAAAAACGGAATTTTCTGTGTGTTTATGGATGTACAAAACTTTAGTGTAAAGTATAAAATTGTAAATTCCACAAATAGATGACCGCCATTTGTACTTTAAATCTTACAATTAAAATAGTGTACTTATAAAAAAGGGTTAAGTCTTAATTTAATAACTACAGCTGTAAATATCAGAATCTTGATACAAATGTTGATAAGTGGAAACGCAGATGCTCGCCATTTTGAAAAGCGCCGGAAAATGTTCCTATTTAATAAATTTACAAAAAATTAATGAATATATTGTATGTAAATATGTTTTTAATAGTATAATATATACATGTCTTGATCCATTTAACGAACCTCGAAATACTGTAAAACCCCTACGCTAAGATCAACTCGTGTTTTTTTATCAGACCTTTAACACCACCCTTGATTTAGTTGGGTTCAGTTCTAGAATATTTACAAACAATAAGATGCCACCACATGCGCAAACACACTGAATTTACTTGGCTCAGGCTTTCAGCATATTACTTAATATTTTCGTATTTATAACTTTAACCATATACAATGTACTAATCTTGTAACATTAAATTGAATTTTAAAATGGGTAATATGAATGTACATACCCATATTTAAACCCAATGCGCTTATGTGATTTTTTGCAAACAAAAAAAAAAAAAAACGAAATACTCGTAATGTACTATATAGAAATGTACATATGTACATGTTTAATTAATATTGGTAATGCTGATGTGATTTTTGAAAGCTTAACGTATCTATCTATAAGGGTATGTAGGTACGCACATTGAAAATAACGTTCTAATTATTGTAGGTTGTACATATTTGATTTTTGTAAAATCATATTTAGTCTATTTATTTATTTATTTGTGCATGTTTGCTATTTGTACACAAATGTAAAAATGTACATTTGGTTGGTGAACTGAGAATATGAATTCAATTGGTTATTTATTCATTTTATCAATTATACTGTGAAATTTGTTCTATTTTTATTTTTATTATTTCATTTTAAAAATGCATAATTTTTTTTTTGTTTAAGTATTTTACTTTTTATTAAATGAATAATGAATGATTGTGTGAAAATATTCATACATATGAATAGTGAGGTTATATATGATTTTGCAGAATATTAAATTTATTATGTACTGTTGTGTGTATACATACCTAAATGTTCGACGATTCGTAAAAAAATCATTTGACTGGCATTTTCTCTATCGTGTTTTATACAATATATTTTGTTAGTAGGTACATAAAGTAGATATGTACATTATATTGTAAAGTATGATGTATGGTGCTACATCCACATCAAACTTTTCGTTGAGTGTTTTTTTTTATATAAATACATATTTTTCGTTTATAGCAAATCAAAAATTCAACATAATAGAAAGGTTGGCATACACCATAATGTTATGATTCCACTTAATTCTTGAATATATGCTAAAATATATTATATTTAGCTTAAATCCTTAATACTCCTTCTACCATAGTACTGTGCTCTTGCTGTTTTTATATGCAAACTGTTAAGTACGTATGTAGGTACAATCGCCATATTTATAATAAATGTATTGTACATGTATTTGGATGATGGAATTATTTATTGAAACAGTTCATAAAAATGTTATAATTTTATTGTTATATTATATTTGTATTGTTTATTTTTTATGACATTAGGGAATTTAAATGCCAAAATAAAAATAAACTCGCATTTTTTTTTTCTCTCGATTTAAATAAATTATGAATTAATGTTACGAGCACACCTACCTACCTAGTATAAAATTGTTTTTTTTTTTGCATAGAATTTACCTATAGATATATGTGGAGCATGTGGAATACGCATAGTGTTTAAATGTTCATGTATATTTTGGAATGTACCGGTAAATGTGCGAATAAGAATGTAAACAATAAAAATCCGATCTTATTTCCGACCAGTTGGCCGATCCTCGCTTCTACGAAGACTTTATCTTTAGCAAACATTTTGGGAATATAGGACCCTAAAACAACGATTTATAGAAAATTCTTTTGTAGCTATTCTAAATAACGTAACACATAAAAGTGTCATATAATCTTACGGCAATCGTTACCTGATTTTTTTTTTTTTTGCGCTCCTTCACCTAAAGATATATAATTTTTTTATTTTTTATTTATTTATTATTATTTCAAAATACATACTCGTATCATAAAATTTTATTACCAACATTACTTATTTTTTAAACGTACACCAATTTTTATTTTGGTTTTTTGAAACGTACATATGTAGACTTTTTGCAATTTATGATTTTATAGCTAGTGTTAGTGGTTATAAAATGTACGTTTAATTTGTTACTTAAAATAGTTAATATATTAGCATATACATAAATATTTTACAATAATACATTACCAGGTCGATTTTCTTTACATGCACTTCACTAGGAAGGTGATTTAATTTAATGATAACCCTTGCACATGTTTTACAGGAGTTTTACAAAACACGTAAATTTTTGGAATCCTTATAAATTAAAATTCCATATTTCCCGTGAACTTTTTTCACCGCAGAATCGACAGTTTTGTTTGTTAATACATCGACCAAGATGAGAATGAGCTTAGTCATTAAAGATAAGTTTGTCGAAAAAAAAATCATTTTGCTCTTGTTTTGCTGTAGCCCAACTGGCAAATACTTCAAAAGTTTTTTCTAAGCCAGTATTACGACTGTAAATTTTGCTTCTTTCGTCTTTAACTGAACCGGTTTCTTCAAATTTTTTAACTATATTTCAAATAGCTAAATTAATAATAATTTTCATTAATAATTATGCGTTGTTCAATTATGTAACAATGTAATTATTTGATGATTGTCAAAAATGACAGCGTAATCTAGTAAAAAATATATAAATGGCGACAATTTTGAAAAGAAAGCTTAAATTTGAACGCCCTTTATTAACACATTCAATTTTAAAATATAATCAGAGAGAAATTCATTCTAAATCCAAACAAAATCATAAGTGGGTCGGAAGATTCGATTCATTCTACAATTTATTGACTTGTATAAAGGGCTAGTTACATAGACGAACACGTAAATCACTTAAATAAAACGAACGAATTATGAATTATGTAGAAGAAATTCAATGAAATTGAGCGAAGGATTGCCACAACACACACACAATAAATATTTACGAGCACATTTCAAATGTTCAAACATGTTCACCAATTCATCAACAGTATATACATACCTGGAGCCTATTCATCATTCGTTTGTTTTTGCTTCATTTCGATACATTTCGGGCTATACATTTTTAAAAAAGGCAAATTAGCTCAAAGTTTCATTAAACAGAATTTATTGTAATGAAAATTAACGTTAACTTTGTTTGAAAGAAATTTCTGCAGATCGACAAACAACAATCGTTTGGAATGTTTGGCCAAAAATAATTATTGAACATTTCTTTTCATTAAATAAAGTATACTACATTTTTAGAATGTGAATAATTTGAAATAGAGCAACTCCTTAAGAATGTGGTTTGTTAAACTGCTGTAAAATTAAGGTTAGTCACACTATTGTAATATTAACAGTCGGGTGAACTGTTCCTTGAGCTAAATTCCGTAAATGCAACCTGCCCATTGCGTCCTAACCGTGAGATAAAAAATGAGGCAGAACCTCTACCGAGGTTTCCAAACTGAATCAGAATCAGACCACAGCACTTTTTTAAATCTACAAAAATCGCCTGAAGACAAATTAGGCTTTACATAGGCTTTGCATTTAGGCTATACACTAATTAAATTCATTTTTTTGTAAAAATATTTTTGGGTGTTGTTTTGGCCACAGTGAATTAGGAGGTACAGATAATAAAAACGAAACAATTTTTTTGAAATACTGGCTTCCGTTTGCTGTTTTTATATTTCCAGAAAAGATGCAACGTTTCTGTTTCACACGAAGGCGCTCGGTAATATAATAACGATCCTATGTTGATGAAACAAAACCATTGGCGTTTTCACCCCATGGAAATAAATGAGCAACAAAGAATTGCAACTCAACTTTGGTTTTATTTACAACATATTTCGATTGAACTGGATTGACTTAAGTATGTACGTATATATAGAAAAAGGACCTGACTTACAAACACTTCTTCTGAACTGTGATGAGAGAGATGGTGATTGCTGTTAACGTCTATTGCATTCTAACCGCTAATCAAAGAATATTAAATCGAAAGCGATGTGTGGCTTCAGCAGTACCCGAAGGATCGATCGTGATCAGTTAGCCGTATTCTTTTAAACATTAAAAGGTGTCCGGTAGTAAAAATGTTAAGCTAGCTTATAGGAATATCGAACGAAAAAACAAATTTTGTTCAGTTCTCGAATAGTGCAAACTCAATCCATAATAAAATTTATAATAAATAAAATAAATTTCCAATTTCTAGATTTCCTAATTCTTATTTACGGATAAAGTTTAGTTCTTCAAGCCTTAACCATAAATAATTACACAAATTCCTCAACTTCCAAATTTAGATGAAAAAGCATCTTACTTTTTGCTGAATATAAACGTAATTACTTGTCAACAACAAAAGTTGCATTGAATAGACGCGCACATGAATTAATTAAGTGGAAATTATTTATAAAAATATCGGCCATTAGATATTTTTTCATATAAAATTTATTTTGAATGGTTGGCTATTTTTCAAAATGAATTAATTATAAGGACCGTTTTCAAAACGGAGGATTTGGAATCTTGTTAATGGTAGTTTTCCAATTAAATTAAAATATTCAGTATTTTCTATTGATGGGCAATTAACAAGTAATCCCACAGATTTGGGCAAGGTTTAGCTATACAGATCGTATAACCAATGGGCATATTATTTAGAAAAAGTTTTTCAAAATGGAGGATTTGGAATCTTGTTTATGGCAGATTTCCACTTAAAATATTGAGTATTTTCTATTGGAGGCCCATTAACAAGTACTCGCAGAGATTTGAGCAAAGTTCGGCTATACAGGTCATATAAGCTGAGGTATGGGGTACACTATCCAGAAGAGGTTTTTTTTGGAACGGTGGATTTGGAATCTTGTTATTAGGAGTTTCCCACTTACAATGTTGATTATTTTCTATTGAGGGCCCATTAACAAGCACTCCCAGAGATTTGGGCAAGGTTCAGCTATACAGGTCGTATAAGCCAATGAATGGGGCGCATTATCCAGAAAAAGTTTTTTCGGAACGGTGGATTTGGAATCTTGTTAATAGGAGTTTTCCACATAGAGGGCCTATTAACAAACACTCGCTGAGATTTGGGCAATGTTCGGCTATACAGGTCATATAATCCAAGGTATGAGGCACATTATCCTAAAGAAGTTTTTTCGAAACGGAGGACTTGGAATCTCTTTAATAGCAGTTTTGCACTTAAAATATTGAGTATTTTCTCATTTCATGGCAGTCTTGCTCTTAAAATATTCAGTATTTTCTATTGGTGGCCCATTAACTAGCAATCCCAGAGATTTAGGCAAGGTTCAGCTCTACAGCCTTGCAGGACGAACTATTGGTGGGAACAAAAAGAAAATTATTTTTGGGCATCGAAATGAAGGCTTCGAGAGACGGCAGGCGACCGTTAGAAATAAAAATTATAAGTTGTCATCTTATTTGATATTTGGGGAAAATTTAGTTACAGCTACTGAAACATAAAAAAATGCTTCCTAAATGATTCGCCTACCTTGCAGGCAGTTGTAACATTGAATTTTGAAATGCATTTTATAATAGTAGTCGATTGGTAATAGTAGTAGGGAGTAGTAGTCGGTTTGTTTTGATGGATTTTATTTTAATATTACTCGAACAGTAATAGTTTTTCATGACATTTTTATTTTGATTTTTTTCAAATACCCTTATTACCACCAGTAGCGTGAGTAACAATGGATTATTTTTTCTATGTTTATATGAAATCATTTATTTGTGATATGTACTGATAACTAACTAACTAACTATGAGTTAGTTATCGGTTTATATCAAAAATGTTTAAATAATTTTTTTTTATTAATAGCAGGGAATAGTTTCCATTTTATGTAATTTTTGAATATAAAATAATTTTATCAAATTTATAAATTTTGTTAGGGTTTTATCAAATTTTAAAATAAATGAAAATTTTTTCATAAATATTGGATTGTTCAGTATTTAAAGCTATTTAAGCTATTAAGTATTTAAATTTTAACAAAAACAAAATATTTTCACAGTTTCTAACATCTGTTACTAACAACAAAACAACCGAAATATTGCGACTCAGACAAAGCATTATTTTGCACTTTCAAACTATCTAAGGTAATTAGAAAATTTTACATTTCTATTTATTTTATTAAACTAACTATTTTGTTTGTTAGAAAACAATACAATAAATTACGATGCATGTAAAATATTAAATGATTTGAAATATAAAAGACTAGCATAATCTCACACAATATTGCACCAAAAATCATTCATAATATTTATGATGTTATCGATTCAAGAGACAAATGAGGAATGAACATTTGTGACCATTGATAGAAGTTTAACAAAAAATGCACTTTTCGGCTACAATATGACTTAACCTGGGTTAGGATGTTTGCTAAAATTTTTAAGTAAAGCAGGCATTTTTTTAATTTGAATATAGATCACGTCAAACTGTCAAGAAAATACTACTTTCGCGAACGGTGCCATCTGTTAGAAATAAACGACCTTTCAGATGGTGCCACTAGTTGTCACTACTAATTTAATAGAAACAGCTAAATGTTACTACTATTGATAATTTTTATTATAATAATCCTGTCAAACTATCTGAAAATGTTAAAAAATTAAATTTTTGTCATTTTATTCGCCACAAAAATTTTAACTGGTCACGGAACACGGACCACTAACACAATAAACTAACACAATAAATGTAAATATGTACAAAAAAAGTTTTAGACATACTATATGTACAATGTACATACATACGGCAAAAAATTTAAAATTAATTACTTCCGCGCACAACTCTCGCCAAAATAAAAGTGAGAACCATATTACCAAAATTGAACTCACACGACTTTTGACAGATACGTTTCCGATAAGGATCATGAGTTTAATCCAGATCGATTATCCGAGAGTAGTGAGTCTGACGTAGAGGTCATGGCAGAGCAGCTAGATTAGCTAGGCTAATTTGACCAATCTAGAAAATGTAACATCCAAACAACCATCACTCTAGATCGCCGCTTCACTGAATTAACTTCCTGCCGAAACAAGTGCGAATCAAGAATAAATATAGATCAGCAGACAAACCTGTTCACGAAAAATATTTCGTGAGCCCAATAGGGCTCTTGGTGACTACAATAAAAGAGTTGCTTTTGTTGCTGGTTTTATTCAAATAATCCCAAAAAAAAATCGGTCGGTTTTCATGTAAATACTTCGTCAAAATTAATGGGCACGACATCAGTATTTATAAGTCATGTTTAATTGTAACATTGGGGGAGACAGCAACATTTATTCGAAATATTACCAATAAACTGTTCATTGATGGAGCAATAATTAAGGGAGGCATTTCACATAAATCAGTTTTCAGCGTATGAAAGTCACTACACGCGGCGAGATAGTTCAAAAAAATATTTAAATGCTGACTTAACTTTAACACTGATGTATAAACTTTACACGGCATCCCAGAACAAACTGGTTTCTTTATCGAAATATTCATCAGTATTTAAAGAAATGAATTTAAAATTTAAACCGCCTAAAACCGATGTTTCCAATACGTGCGAAACCTTGAAATGTAAGATTGACGTAGCTACTGGCGCCGAACTTGAAAAGTTGATAGAAGAGCAAAAGAAGCACCACAATGATGCCGATAAAAATAAAATAGTTTGCACATTTGACTTGGAACAGTTTCTTCTAACATCATATTTGAAAACGTCGTTGACGTTTTACAAAAGACAACTATGGGCTTATAATCTTATAGTAAACGATTGTATTTCGAATAGGCCATATTGCTGTATGTGGGATGAAACCATTGCAAAATGAGGCGAAAATCACATAGAGTCCTTCTTATTTGCATTTGTGTATTCTATTCCACAAAATACAACAAACGTAGTTTTCTACAGCGATTCTTGCCCAGGCCAGAATAAAAATTCCTTTGTAGCAACTGTTTACTTTATTTTTGAAAATCGGTTCAGTTGAATCTATTGATCATAAGTTCTTAGCTGTAGGGCATACGCACATGGAATGTGATGTTGACCACTCGGTTATTGAAAAAAAAAAACGCAAAAAAACAACAATGAAAATTCATCATCCAAGAGATTGGTACAATTTTGTTCGCGGTGTCGGGAACAAAAATACATTCAATGTCATTGAAATGACCCAAGAAGAATTTTACAATTTCTCTGAACTTTCGAAAACTAAGATAAACTGGCGAAAAACTGACACTGATGGAAATCCGTTTTCTTGGAAACTGGTTCGATGGATGCGATTCGAAAAAAAAATTAAACCATTTAGAGTTCTGAAAATTTCTCGCCGAGGAATTAATTCTTATAATTTAAACAGCCTTAGCAAATGATATAATGAAATTTTGATAATAAATCTTGAGAAGAAGAAATATCTTCTTGATTTATTAATTTTCATGAATTTCACAAAAATTTGCCTACTAACAAGGTTTTTTATTTTATGATTTTATTAAAAGGGCATAATTTATAATATACTCCTCAGCAATTGTAATGCACGATGTATAGTCTTCATGTATTGGAATCTTTTCATTGCAATTGATCTTCAGTTCAACCAATAATTTCTTTATCCATTCGCCCTCACTAACAGCTTCAGATAGTGCAATGTACTCAGCTTCACTCGACGATTTACTAACAGTTGGCTGCTTGCCTGATGACCAACTGACTGTGTTTCCAAATAACTTGAACACATATCCAGATGTGGATTTCGAATCATTTTTGTCACCTGCCGAATCTGAATCACTGTGACCAACCAATGTCTTTGCTTCGACGTCTTTTTAATATACCATTTTCATGTCAATGGTGCCACGAATGTAACTCAAAATCCGTTTTGCGTAATTGAAATGAGTTTCGCCGAAACAATTTTAAAAACGGCTGAAATATCCCGTTGATGCCCACAAATCTGGTCTGGTAGTCACATGTGCATAAATTAAACACTCAATCAATTCACGATATGGATGATTCGAATATTTTCCATTTTGGCTCACATCAACATGTAAACCCTTTTCCATTGGTGCCGATTTAGGTTTACAATTTTGTAAAACTTTCTCCAAATACCTTGATTGACTCACCGTAATGGTGCCCTTTTCAATGTTTTGGTCAATCTGCATTCCGAAAAATGAGTTCGCTTTACCAACATCAGTCATATCAAATTCATTTGATAGTAGTTTCTTCACAGCTCCAACTCCAATCATTTTGATATCTCGGCAAAATATCAATGTATCATCGACGTATAGTAGCACATAACAGCGCTTGAATCCAATTCGAATCATAAAATTATTGAACTTCTCGTTCCATGTACGCGAAGCTTGTTTCAGTCCATAAAGTGCCTTGTTTAATTTACACACTTTATCACCTTGACCAAAACCCTCTGAAAGTCGCATATAAATGTCTTCGTTCAAATCACCGTTCAAAAATGCGCACTTAACGTCCATCTAATGAATGTGCATATCATAACGATTGGCAATTGACAGCAAAATTTTCAATGTAACTAATTTTGCCACTGGTGCATATGTTTCATCATAATCGAATCCTGGCTTTTGAGTAAAACCACGTGCTACCAATCTTGCTTTGTACTTATCAGTTGAACCATCAGCTTTTCTTTTCAACTTAAAGACCCACTTGTTTGTTATGGCACTTCTACCTTTTTGGTAAATCGCAAACAGTTCATGTTTTGTTGTCGATTAAAGGCTGATATTCACTATCGATCACCTTTTTCCATTCTGGCCAATCAATTCGACGTTTTGCTTCAGATATCGATGATGGATCATCTTCAACAAACTGTTCAGCCGATAAAGCAAGATTTTCATCCTCTTGAAATTCTCCAGCAATCAATGCAGTGTGAAAACATTCACTCATAGTTGCCCATTCACCATATCGATTAGATGCTCGTCGACTTCGTTCACTTTTTCGTGGAATTGTCCTGTCGTTGTTAACAATGCAATTTGAACTTGCATTGTTGATATTTTCTTGGTCGTCACCCCGGGGTCATCCAAATTGACACCGTGGAACTGCTGCATGCCGTTACCAACACAATCCATATTAGTGCTGTGGATTTCTCGATTTTCGTTGCCATCTGACTGCATATCATTACGTTTATCGAATGACTGGTTACTTGCATCACCAAATGAATTGTTCATTGTATCATTCATACCTCGATCACCCGAACTATCATCACTAACCGCCTCTGAATCGATTATCTCAATCAATTCTTTTCCATTTAAAACCGATGACTCGTTGAAAGTTAAACTTCGGCCCACTATTTGCTGTTGTTGTTCTATGTCCCATAGACGATATGTACCATATGATAAACCATATCCAAGCATAATACATTTCGATGATTTTGGCTGTAATTTTGTACGATTATTCAATGGAATATGATTGTAACATTCACAACCAAAAATACGAAGATGTGACAAATTCGGTTTTTGACCAAACCAAATTTCAGCCGGAGTTTTCGCTTCGAACTGCTTTCCAACTGCACTTGTCGGTGATCGATTCTTTAAATAATTTGCAGTGATGATAGTCTCATTCCAAAACTTTCCATCCAGTTCACTTGCCAAAAGCATTGTTCTTGACTTTTATTCAAGTGTTCGATCCAATCGCTCGGAAATAGAATTCATTTCTGGATTATACGGAACAGTTAATGACATTTGAATACCTTTTTCATTGCAGTAGCTCTTAAATTCATTTGAAGTGTATTCGCCACCATTGTCAGCTCTTAGTTTGGCCACCTTTTTACCATGAAGTGCTTCAGCCATTGCCACAAAAACTTTAAACTTTTCCAACACTTCACTTTTCCGTTGAATGTAATAAACACTAGATGATCTCGAAAAATCGTCCGTAAATGTTACAAAATATCTGGAACCATCATATGCAGAACATTTGAAATTTTTCGGAAATAATGAACGCGTTTGTTTCCCAAGCAGACATGATTCACACAGCTTCGTATTGTTGTCAACATTTACTTGATTTAATCCATCCGCCATTTGACCCAATCTAAAATGCCACAAACTTTGAGAAATTTTATGCTAATTCATGTCACCTGTATAACCAGCAAACACATTGTTGTCCACATGGAATGTGACTTTATACAGATTTTCTTCGATTTGTCCAACGAATTTAATTATTTCATTGAATGACACAAATGCTTGGTCACCCTCAAACAGTACTTTGTAGCCCTATTTAGTCAAAGCACGTATCGACATCAAGTTGCATTTCAAATCTTTCACCAATAAAACATCCTTCATCACAGTAGTCAATGTGTTACCATTATAAAATGTTTTCACTGGAATATCGCCACGTTTATTCGCAAAAATACTTTGATTTTTCCTTGCAACGGCAATTTTCAACTCACCGATTCTCCAATGCCGTCACCAAGTTATCATAGCTCTTTGGTAATGTGAGTAACAGATGAACAACAATGTCAATCTTTTCCATCTTAGCACCCGCTGAAATTAGCTCACGAATCTTCTTGTCAAACAGCAAAAGATGCTCTACGATGCTATCACTTTCATGATATTTCATCATCAAAAGTTGTTTTCGCTATAAAACTTGACTTGTTACACTTTTTCTTTCGAAAATACTGCACAATGCATCATACATGTCTTTTGCACGTGATTTCTCTCTTACATATTCCAGTTGGTTGTCATGAATTGTTTGTACCAGCATTGACACGCATTTTTTTTCTTCCAATCTAATTTTATCACGTTCCGTTGCTTTCACACCAGCCAAAATTTCATCCAGTCCCTCATTGATGTATTTTCTCAAATCTCTTTCAGCAAGTAAAATTACAACTCGATATTTCCAATTACTGAAATTTGTCCCACCAAAGTGTGTTATTTTGCTGATGCTCTAATTACTCTCCGCCATTTTTTTTTTATTTATTCAGTACACTCGTTTCGACGACAATAAAAATTCAATTGATACAAAAAAAAAATTCACCAAAACTAACGTTTTAATTAATTTTCCTTTACGGCGCTGGGCCCATAACCTCAGAGAATTATGATTGGATTGTTACGTAAATTACAATTTCTAATGATTGAAATAAAACTAATTATAGATTTTATTTTATAATGTGGTTAAACCAAAAACTTTATCGAAATGCTTAATGGTTCGCTGTCACAGAAGATGAGAATTAAACAAAACCAAAAAAAAACGTTTTGTAACAACAAAAATGTGTGTCTACATATATGTAACGCGCGCTATCATAACCAACTCAACTAAAAAAGACTGCGTTCATACTTTGGTTAAATTAGTATTTTAATAATTTTTGCCTGTTATAACAAAAATATTTCAAATGCAATTTCCTGATCAAGATCGGACCTAGAAAATTTCTATTGAAGTGTAATGAATATAGCGTAGAATATTATACCACAGATAAGAATATGAAATGAACCAAGCGTGATTGATTTTGCTTGTTTTTTAACTGAAATCTTTGAGTGTACTATATGTCCTTTATGTGAAAGTCAAAACTAAAATGCAATAATGTTAAATTTTTCAAAAGGACACAAAATGCAAATTTTTTCACAGCTCTTATTAAAAGTTTCAAATTGGTCTCTTGAAAACTCGATTTTACGACTTATGTCCCTTTGATTTGTGGCCACAGATTTATTAATCTTTAATTAAAGTGGAAAATAAACAGAAGGTCTAAATGCTTTTCCAAATTTTATTTATATAAATAAAATTCAAAAAAAAAAATGTTTGTAAGTTTTAATGTAGTACATACTTGAAGATGAACAGTAATTGCTCGAAACTAGTATACATAAAAATAAAATTATATCACAAATATAGAAAGATTATTAAAACTAAAAAAAAATGTTTATACAATTTGGAAAAGTATTTAGTAAAAGGTGTGATAAAGTGTGTTAAAATTGACCAAAAAAATGTCAATGATAATAAACAGAAGTGCCTTAATCGTAGTAAATGTTTTGTTCGAGTTGTTTTCGCCCTTTTTGTTTTTAATTCTTTTTTAATATTTTCTAAATTAATTTAATTTGTATAAATAATTATGTATATTATTATTAATATCTAGTTTATCTGTTTTGTAACGCGTAGTGATAAATGAGCGAAGAGTTTACCGTTGGTGTCGTTTAGTACTGCCACCTTTTGTAAAACATGAAGTACTTTCGTCCTATTTTAGTAGTGACAACTAGCGGCAAATTTATTTACCATTACACTACTATAGCTAGTTATATTCCTGGAGAAAAGTATATATTTAGCAATCCATATTTACGTGTAATATTTTCCCAACATACAGTAAAAATGTAACCTAAATAATTTTCAAACCGACACTAATCAAATTTGCATACCATCACTTAAACATATCAATCAAATTCGATATACAATTTAATCATCCCTTATATGTATATGAGCACCACATCACTATTTGCTATATACGATATGGATTTTAAATTGGTTATGGTTAGAGCGGCTTGAATAATTTGATGTTATAGATTTATAATATTTATAAAAACAAATTAAAAATCTTTATCCTATTTTTATCGGGTTAAATTTTTGGGGTTAAAAAACATATTTGGTAGCTCTGGTGATATATCTATTTAAAATTTATAGTTTTGGTACACTTTTTTTTTACTGTTCTGTTTCTATTTTAAATAGATAAAAGTTATTTAGTCTCATCACAAAATTTATGATAAATTACAACAACAAAAAAACAAAAATAGTGATGAATTAATTAAAATAATTATTATTATTCTGCTGTATGGTTTTATACTGATAGCGATTTATGATTAATTTTAAATAATAATATATTTGGGTTGTTGGATAATGTTATTGGTGTGTGGATAAATAATGATTAGTTTAGGCTATTCAGTTTAATATTTATTTATTTATTATTTTTCAATTTTAGAAATATCCATTTTCGCGCACATGTTGTCTCACATACGACCGTATAACGCTTAATAATTTATTCACTAAGTATACAGACAACAATTATTAGTACTAACCGAATAAATCACCCACAAAACAAACCCTAGTTACCAGTTATTTATGTGTATGCCACCACATAATTTAAAACTATTACAAAAATTCCATTATTAGCAACAATCGATCATAAAATTATTATTTTTTGCCCTAGTATGCAATCTATGTAATATACAACCATATATAGTAGTAATGTAACTTTTAAAAGCATACGTATACAAAATTTGTATTAGGGAAATTAATTTTTGTCACCCTTGATTAATGGTGTCTGATAGAATTGAATATGAGAAAACAATTAAAGATGGGACACCAAGTTATATTACATTTATATAGCAGCGCTACAAGATGGAATATTTATATATAAGATTTATTTATATTGAAATGAAAATTTTCTTATTCGACACTCTTTGTATTTATATACGAAATGGGAAAAATTGAAAAGAAAATATAATATATTATAGATATAACAGAAATAATGAAAATAATAGATAAAAATGCTTTTGTTAATAGAAAATATTTGTTTGTTTTTATGTCAAAATGATTTTTATATTTTTGTGTGCTGTTATATCGTGGAAAATTCGAAATGATAACATAGTAATAAGATGTAAAGTGGGGAAAATAAATTGTTTATTATATTGGCAACGGTTAGTATTTCGTTATCTCCAAAGTGTAACATAAATAAATGTTCTACATATACCGAAAAAAGCAATTAGATTTTTTTGTTATTGTTGTTGTTATTATTAGTCAAGCAATTGGATTCGTTTTTCTTTTAATGTTTGTATTTTGGGAAATAATTTATTGGTCATAACAATTTAAATATGTCATGATTAGTTGTAAGATTAATCGGTTTTGTCGAGGGTGGTAAGGAAAATTATATTTTCCTTTTTTTTTATTTTTAAACATAGCTCCTATAATGTAGTATTACCTAAATAATTCGTTTGTAGAAAAACGCACGCTATTAGGGCAAACACAATTTTAATTAATTTATAAAAACCAAACCACCTAAATAATTTTTTGTTATTATAGATCTATAAATATGGGTCGCACAACAACTTTTGGTAGTCTGGATTCTTTTATTACAATGAATTTTTTATTTTATGAACACAATTTCTATTTAACATTTAGCAATATGCAAACTACTCGACACAAATTTCAATGTATATATGCATACATATAACATACAAGTGGTAAAATTTCTCAAGAATAGTCAATCAAAAATATGAATATTTCTACCAATTGTGTTTTTCGCAACAACAAAATATGGACATTTTTTTATACTTTCACCATCTGTGTGAATATATTTTTAAGAGAAACTCTGTTTTCTGCATGACACCAAAAATATAAATATTCAACATATTTTATACTATATATCGACTATTTTATCAACTAAAGACAACACTAGAAAATTTTAAATTTATTCAGATTGCTATAAAATTTGCAAGTGCAATGCGATACATAAAAAAATGTGTTACCTTTAAATATAATTAAATATTAATTTATTAATTTAGGTATGCAATTATTATAAATATTATATGTACCTAACTAAAACATTCACCCACGTTGTGAAGTTCACATACGATTTCATATCTCCAGCGAATTAAAATAAAAAAAAAATATAACGGGAGAAAATGAATTTATAATAAAATGAAAATTGCGGCTAAAAATAATGAATTTTCCGTTTTTATTTTTGTTAATACATTTACGTATATAACGTTTTTATTTTAACTATCGCAAATACACCGGGTAAAAATGTTAAAAAATAAAATGTTAAATTACAATCAATTGTGGTGAAGTTGTAACTGAGTGACAATAAAATAAAAATGCAAATTAATTTATTTTGACTGCTTTTTTGTATTTTGCCAACCACAATTTTGATTTTATTTATTGTTGTAAATAATAAGGCTGCGACAACCATAATATTTATCGAATTTGAAATGGATCATTTAACAATCTGCCAAGAAGCAGAAATTCTCAAATTTTGGTTTTACTTTACTAGTTTTAGGGAATCAAAATAGATATTTTTAAAAAATGGTTAATTTTGTTCGTAGCTCCCCAATAATGATTTTGCATTTAACTTTTGCCATCTAGATCCTGGTAGTCTGGTTGCTAACTTCGATAAATTTAAACTAATTATATGAAAGATATTCACTTTCATGCAATTACTGTGTCTGAAACTTGGTTTAAAGCCAAACATTCTACCCAGTACTATCAGCTTGATGGTTTTATCTAATTTCGTAAAGACCATGCGAGTCGGCGAGATGGTGGTGTCGCTATTTATGTTACAAAAAAATTGAATCCAAAAATTGTATATAGTAATGTGAGTAATTCCCAAATTGATGTTATGTCCATAGAAATTAGTAATTAATATAATAAACTAGTTATAGTAGTGATTTGGGGGCTTAAATTGTAATTGTCTTAGTACTAAACCAAAGGTCAAAAAATTCAAATCGTCAATGTCTTCTTTTGGTATTAACTTAATTTCAAAAGGGGCCACTACTAACATCACGTTTGCTAATTATCCTGCCAATTTTAGTAGTTTCACGCAAATCCCGGTCCCCGGATTTGCTACTGCTCACGATTTGATTTATGGTTCCTATGCTTTTTTTTATACTGGAAATTATGAGGTAAACACGCAATTTAATTTTATACGGAACTTTTGTAATATTGACATTGATGGTTTATTTACAGCTGCCAGCTCTTTAGACTGGAATAGTCTTAATTCGTTATACGATGTAAAAGAGCAACTAACAATTTTTAATGCCTTTTTATTGGATTTACTTAACATTTTTGCACCGCTTCGAAAGAACTTAGTGAAACCTCCACTAAATGAGATCAACTTTGGTAATGAAATTCTCGGGTACCGAAATTATCGTTAAATCAAGCATGCTAACAAATTCTGATTAGCTTACACTGGGGCCACCAATTTCAAAAAAAGGTGCATATTTGCCGTTTCTGTGTAATCCAATATGGTTTGCCCCACCCCATTTGAAAATTGCATTGACACCATGCTCAAACCGGGCTCTCATTGCAACCCTATCGGCGAGAACGTTTTCGATCTAGCAATGAAGTTGATGAAGGAAACGGAAAATACGAGGAAGTGTGTTTTCATCAACTTAAGATTGAATTGAAGAGCGCCTTCGAGATATGGAGCGCAATGATTTGAGATTAACGATATTGGAAGGTACATCTGCTCAGTTGCTGGGTGGAAACTCACATTGATGGTTTGAAATACGTTGGTATTCTTCCAAATATTAGCACATTGGAGAGGACTTTCTTAGGCAAAGGAGGAGGTGGAACAAGATAGGTTTAGCCAAAAAATTGTAACAATTTTTAAGAAAAATTGGACGAATACCGCCATCAAGTCTGTAAGAACATTAGCAATGATGAGCTAGCCCGCGATTGTTAGAAGGTTAGAATTTGCGGCTAATTTTGTGACGAGAAATTCAGTTATAAAAGTTGACTCCATCTTTTAGTGAAGAGAGCAAGTGCTCTCCGTTAGCTGAATTTGCAATTTTTCACATTTCATCTCTGATCCTGCCAATATTTTCCTTTTTGGCTCAGCTACCTTGAAATGAAAACATTGGGGCTGTCAAATAATTACGAAGAGATGCTTCCTTGAGAAGAGTCGGGTTTTTCTACTCGCCATATAAGCAAATTAAAAATCTAGTACAACCGCATTAAAAAGCTCATTATGTCGTATAAAAAATTTAATTTATTTACACAGCCATTTCTAATCCAAAGTCATATTTTTATAATAAAGCGTTTTTTTTTTTTGTTCAAGGTATAGCAAGCACACCACATTTCATATAATATCATATAAATACCGTCATATAACACAAAGCAACGCGTTTTTGTTAATGGAATTAAAAAATACAAAAATAAAATACGTAAGATAACGATATATAAAATAAGACAATGAATTATTTTAATTTTTTCCAAACTATACACCAAATGTACATAGGTAGGTACTACACACACATTCACTAAAGAATTAAATTTACGTGAGTTTTCATTTAATTTTTTTTTTTTTTTATTTAAATCTTTTACATTTTTTTTTTATTGCCAACGAAAATACACAAAAATTGTATATAAATTATGACATAAAATAGGACAGCAAAAATTTATATATAATATGGTAAAAAAAAAAAAAGTATTTAACACAGAAAAAAGTTAGATTTATGAAGATTAAGAAAGTTCAGAAGAGAGAGAGAGTGTACGAGAAAGCTTTTTTGTTTATTTTTCGCTAGCAAGGTTACTTGAAATAAAATTATGGTTTTTTCGTGAAATAAACACAAAGTGAATAGAGGGAATTTAACACAAAAAATTATTATTTTTGGTTCTTCTTCCTTTAAATTATTTCATGTGTAGGTGTACATAAATATAGGTATGTGTCTGAGATAAAATAAAATAATTTTCATTTTAAGAAAATAAAATGAAAAACTATATGTAATTTTAGGAACAAAAAACTTTAGCAGTCGAAAACTTTTTTTCCCCCATTTTAATCTATTCAAATTTTCCAAACACAAAAAGGTGGAATATCAGTTTAGCGTAAAATAAAACTTTACTACTGAGTCATTCAAAATTATAGAAATAAAATTTTTCAATCTATGGTGGGTACCCTGTACCAACCAACGTATATACAAAAAAAAAATTCTTGTTGAATATTTATCATTTACTACTGTGATAAGCAGTGTAGTACGAAAATGGAAAATATTAAGTTTTGGTGAAAATAAAAATGTTACTCTTCTCTACTATAGATATATTATATATAGATAGTATCTCGTCATAAAAATAAATTTTTCTACTGAAATATCAAAATTTAAATATTATAAAGTTGATGCTAGTACTAGTCGTTGAATCGTCTGTCATTAGTCTAAGGTGTTATTTTATGGAAAATTATTGGAAAACGAACAAAAAAACATAAAACAGCTGAAGAAAAGTAGATAAAGTTCATTTTATATCACGTAATTCATTAGACAAATTTTTTTTTTTTTTTTTTTTTTCACTGACCATCAAACGATATATGTGGAAAGGTTCTTATGTCATTTGAGAATTAAGTTATTACTGAAAAATTCTCTTATATTAACAAAGCCACCTATATATAAAAAGCTGTATGGTGGAAATCTTTAAATAAGCGAGCTTAAAAAGAATCAAACCATATGAAAAATGCAACTTTTTATATGCAGTATTTTTAAAAAAAATTTAAAGAACCCACAAACACAGATATGCGAAATTGAGCTTTCAAAAAAAAAAAGTTTGTAAATTAATAATTTTATTCTAATAAATAATGTACCTGTTAAAAATAATTTAAATTTGTTTCTAAAAAGTTTCCATATCTTCAACGAAAATATTAAAAAGCTCGATTGTAACAGAGCCATCCATCGGTGATTTCAGGAACACTCACTGTCAAAATATAATTATAACACTCGCCGTTGCGGTCCATCATGTTAGTCGAAATATAATTTTAAATCGTACTGTCAGTTTGTTTTGTTTTGTTTTTTATAGGCCATCAAAATCTTACGTCAAGTTAAATTTTATTAACGGATTTTAAATCGTCAAATCATTTAAATCGAAATATTATACTTTCTTAGCTAATTTAATTTTATGTTGTATTTTTGTTCTTAATCTAAATAAACTTTTATTTTAGTTGTTATGTATGAGTGATTCTCTTGGTATATAAACTCGGGAAGATTTATTCTTTTAATAAAATGCTTACAACATATTTGACGAGTTTTTCCATAACTATTTTCATAATTAGCAAAGCTTGCAGCTCTGATAGCACCACCCTAATTTTTATTTATTTCAAATTAACTTTATTCACTATATACAAATAAATGCATTTAGTAATCCATAAATTTGAACAATTTTGATATATTAAATCAATAAAATAATTAAGACTACGATTTTTACTGAAAGTCGGTTCGAATTATAATATCATTAAAGAATTGCTTAAAGATAGAAAATTAGTTTTCTTTAAATTAAGCTCTATACCAACATTATATAAGTGTGTCCGTAAAACTGATAAAACCATGTCACCAAAGAAAATTTAATTTAGCAATAAACGAAGGTCACGAAGATCTAGTAAATCTCGACATCTATATGAATTAGAAATGACTTTGTGAAATTATTTCAGTTTAAACAAAATAATAAAAATTCTCAAAATCCGCTGGTTATAAAACCAGAAAAAAGTTTCAAAACAAAATATCATCTTCTTGAATCGGTTAATGTCGAAAGGCCGAATGTCAGAAAGCCGAATATCGAAAGGCCGAACACCGAAAGGCCGAACACCGAAAGGCCGAATGGGTCGCAAGGCCGAATGTCGAAAGGCCGAATGGGTCGAAAGGCCGAATGGGTCGATTGGCCGAAAGTGCGGAAAGGCCGAATTGTCATTAAATTTTCCTTCACTTAATTGAATGAAATCAATATGTAAAACCCTTGAATTTATTTATTGAAAATACGTGCTAATAAATCATGTGTATGTAGCATATTAATGTGATCAAATTTTGTCGGGAAAAAAAAATATTTATTTTTCTTTTTTTATCATAATTAATTATTTTTTAATTATATGACAAAAAAAAGGTAAGATTTTAATATTTAAGGCGATTTACTATTAAACATTTTTATACAAAAATTTTGATAAAAATATAAATTTTGGAAATTTTCATTCATAAAAAAGATGAACAATTAAAATCGATTTCGACAGAAACGGCCTTTCGACATAATCGGCCTTTCGATATTCGGCCTTTCAACATTCGGCCATTCGGCGTTCGGCCTTTCGACATTCGGCCTTTCGACATTCGGTATTTCGGTCCTTTTCCTCTTGAATGAATTTGTTGTACAGGTAATTTATTCATTTTTTAAAACAGTATTAATTTATTTAATTTTAATTTGTTAATTATTGTTTATTCATTTAATGTTATGGATTATTTTAATTTATAAAATGGTTATTTAATTGTACCGAATATTTATTATTTTTATTTTGCTATTTATTATTTTTCCACCACCATATTTTACATGTTTCTATTTTAGATTAGACGAGCGCGCGCGTGCGCTCAACACTAATTCCGAGACGAGACTGATTACAAAAAAATAATTTTATGTAGTTTGTTTTATGTTTTGTTTTGTCGTGCAGTTGGTATAATTGCAGAATGAATGAGGTACGTTTCTTTGTATCTATTGTGTTCTCGTGTGAACTAATTGTATGGTGGAGAGTAAATGAAAAACGAATGAATGTATGAGCTGCCACATATCTAATTTGATTAAGCGTCGTAATCATAGACAAATGAAAAATCTGAGAGACGTCTTAATTAGTGTAAAAGGCAGTATTCAAAAATTGTCGACTTCCAATGTTCGTACCGGGTTCTATATTTACAAAAAATTTTGTTTTGTTTTTCTTCCAATCTACGCTACGCCTACCTTAGTGTAATCGGTAAATGTATGTAGGTAAATACTTTAAGTTTTTCTAGAGAGTTTAAATTTTTCAGAGTTTAAATTTTTCGCCGTTTTATCGCTCTTTATAAAATTTTTCGCTCTTGCTCCCAATAATATATTTTTTCACTATCCGTTGATGATTAACAGATTTAAGTGAAATTTGATATGCGCGATGGAAACGGGATTCTACAATGATTTTTAGATGAAGTTCAGGAATATATGGCCAACTAGGATGGAATTTGGCTATTCCTTAACCAATTGTGATGCAGTTCGACATGTGTGTTAGAAATGGGATTCTAAAATGATTTTTAGATGAAGTTTTGGAATATGGCCAACTAGGATGGAACTTGGCTATTTATCAACAGATTTTAGGGAAATTTTTTTACGTGCGGTGGAAACGGGATTCTACAATGATTTTTAGATGAAGTTCTGGAATATGGCCAACTAGGATGGAACTTGGCTATTCCTTAAACGATTTTCGTGAAATTTAACATGTGCTTTGGAAATGGGATTCTAAAATGATTTTTCGGCAAAGTTCTGGAATATGGCCAATTATGATGAAACATGGCGCGCGATGGAAATAGGATTCTAAAATGATTTCTAGATGAAGCTCTGGAATATGGCCAACTAGAATGGAACTCGGCTATTCTTTAACCGATTTTAGTCAAATTTGATATGCGCGATGGAAATGGGATTCAAAAATGATTTTTTGATAAAGTTCTGGAATATGGCCAGTCCATAATGTATCCATGATGGAATTTTTGCTATTCTTGGCTATAAATTTATTTAGAATAAACGAAGTCTAATTTTTTTTTTTTTCGTTTTGTGAAATAAATTGAAACTTTTATTTTACGGAAAAAATGCTTTCTCAATTCTAATTATTTATTGTAGTTAACTGTTAAGTGCCAGGACACGAAAAATGTAAAAATGTCTGGAAAAACTGTAGCTTTTCTGGAAAATTACTCAACTTACAAGAACATTCATCTTTATGTTATGGAATTATATAACTCAAACTAAACATTCTATTCGATTAACTTTAGTTGATTGTACCTAATTTCTGTTTATATATTTTACTAAAACAATTTACCTAAATTTTTTACGGTATAATAGCCTTTTTCCAATCATTCATTTGACATAGACAAATGGTTTAGACGCTGCAACCGTGATCCTAATTTTTGGTTTTTATTTATTGCGAATTCGCCGGATAGCCTAAAAGCAACGGACAGGCTTATTCGAGTAAACTTTCGGTCCCACAAGTGGGATCGGGTCATTCTTAGCTAATTTATGGAAAAATCGATGATAAATTTTGTCAGTATCACAAATTTGTTCAATGTTCTACCAGGCATAAACCCATGCTGGTTGACAGATATATGACATATTAGTGTTGATTTAAAAGCGTTGCATACAACTGGTTCAAATAATTTAGGAATTGATGTGAGGTTGATATTCGTCTGTAACATGTGACGTCATCCGGTTTTTTGATTTAAAGAGTTATTTTAGGGATTTTCCATTATTCGGGAAACACAGCAGTGATTAAGGAATGATTGAAATTACTCACAAATGTTTCTAATATACCTTAGATGAGGGTGCATCACCCGGCCCACTGCCATCTCCAAAACCCCTCAAAGCTGAGTGATTGATATGTTGATATTGCTTGTCTTATCGATGTAATCAGTACTGATGGTTGGTCAATAGATATACTGGAAAAATGCATCAAACATCTCCGCTATCTGTATTGCATTTGTGGTGTTAATATTGTTGAACGTCTTATTGGCAGGATACCCCTCGATTTCACATTTAGACCTAAAATATTTCCAAAACTGCTTTGGATTTGTTCCAATTTTTTCTTGGGTGCCAGCCAAATATGACTTGTACTTAAATTTGAAATAACCATCAAATTTCTTGCTATATTGTAAAAAGCATAGACCTTATATTTACGATTTTTGAGATTTATAAGTCGGTCATCGAACCACGGAGACATTTTCATTCACATCCTTAAGAGTTTATCATACAATTGCATGCTGTTGAAATCAGCATTTGGAAGAGAAATCCTTTTTTTTTCGACTAAAGAAAATCTTTGAGTATTGATATACTGAACACTTGAGTTGCTACATGATCACTGGAATTCTACTTAATCAAAAACTAGAACTATTTTTTTAGCTGAAATTGTATATTTCGGCTGCTCTGATTTTTATATTAGACGAGATGGCCTGGTTTAATATTCTTAAGGACAATACACACCAAGCACGGCGCGTCATGTTCCACACAGTTCACTTTAGCTTCAGTTTTTTTATTGGATTTTTTTTAAATCAAATTATTTAACATTTGAATATTTTTATAAGCTGACTACTTGAAATACGGCTAAATCGACGATTGGACAGAAAAAATATATATTTTGCCTTATAGAGAAGAATCGGCTTTCCAAAATCTTTGCCTGTTGCACCAAGGAGTAAAGAATCAATTTCAGCTTTTATTGACTGTTTTCAGGCTTGTCTCTGAATTTTAAAATATTTAGTCGCTTTCTAAGGCATTTACTTGTTCTAACATAATTTGGAAATGTAATATATACGTACCGATGGGAGTGTGTTGCTTCAGAATGAGAAAACGGAATAAAATAAAACCTATAAATGTAAATCTGCATGTCGCTCAGCAAATTTACCTCGAAATTTTTAGGGTTTCGGTGGATTCTTGTGATTGGATTTTTACCCTACCCTCTTTTTTCCGAGTTCTTAAATCAGTCAAATCTTATTTTTTGATTATTTTAGTGATTGGTTAAAGAGCAGCACGGAAATAAATAGGTAAGATAAGAACCGACCTCGTGAATCAACCATGAGAGTAAAAACCATGAGTGTAAAAACTTCTAAAATCCACCATAAATTTTATGTCTCAGGCAAATCAATTACTTCGGTAATAGTCAACTCAACTTTTCACTTACTCAATTCATAGAACAATAAAAAATAAATAAGCAAAACTAAAACATTTACTGTTATTGATTCTGTTTAGCCTCATTTTGAGAAAGGTAAAGACATTTACCCAATTTAGTGAATTTATCTCAACTATTGGTCGGCAGCCTAAGTTGATAATTCAAACGTTTTATCTAGATTGAAAATTTAGAAACATTTTTTCGGGTTTTCGATAAAATTGTGTCAAACTAAGATAATACCAAATTAAATAAATTTGTAATCGATAATTTCAAATTTATTGATAAAATTTTGTTTCAACTAAAAATCAACGATTTGGTGAGATTGTGTCAAATAAACCAGCTAAAGATAAAGCTTCGTCAAATTAAATAAATTTATTTAGTTAGTCTTGGTAACATTTGGGCAAATAATGAAAAGGTTTTTTTGAAGATAGTTTAAGTAAAACACAGAGTTATACAAAATATGGCTTTTGCACGACTGAAATATTAACCAAATTATTCATTAAACTAACAACCTTTCCAAATCTATTATAAAACCATCGTTTTTTAATCGTTGAACAGCTGTAATTAAATAAGTGTATTTTTCTCTTGAAGAATTGGTGGGACCAAAGGAAGCTCATTCGCTTCAGATAAGTTGGTTTGTTACGGAACAACTGGAAATTTAAACTTTAGAAACAGAAACGTGTTTCTCGTTTTTTGCTTATTGAAGTATGTTTCTAAATTTTGAAACATATAGCAACAGAAAGGTTATTCAGTATAATAGCTAGATAATTAATTTTATGAAGAAAGTGAAATTATCAAGTGTTTGCAATTTCAATTTCGATCTGATGAGGATCGGCAAACTCTTGATATTTTCATCATCGAATAGATTAAGAAATATGAAACCAGAATTTAAATACGAGTAAAATTAGATTAATTAGTTAAAAACAAATCAGTTTTTGGGAAAATGAACACCTGATACTAGGTGCCACCAAACTCATTAATTATAATTTACAAACAATTTGAATTATAATTTACAAACAATGAACTCTGGAAAAGACGATCTCTAATAACTAAACATATACTTAAGTAGGTGTTAATATCTTTTAAAATCTTTCTAAACCGATCTTGTTCAATATCTTTTTTTTTTAAATTTTATACGCTTTGGAATTTAATCCTAACATGCTTCCGCCACGCGCAAATGCAACGACACACAGCTTTACCAAAAGAAAGGGAAAATAGAAGGAAAGAATTATAAGGGGGTTTATTAGGGATTGGAAGTTCAAAAAAGGATAAAGATGTTGTGAATGGTTAAAGATGTTGTGCACGAAGTTAATAAAATCGTATTTTAATTGGAAAATCAAGTGATCGAATCGGATTTAGCCCGTAAATCGCAACAATGTATTAAAACCTTCACTTAACTGTGGCAATTGGTAAAATGGCATGAAATTTTCAGAAACAGTATGGTCCAGTAATTAAGTAGACATATGTATAGTAAATTTTCTAAATAAGTTTGTCAGGAACATTTTATTATCTTGCAAAAAAACAGTCATTCACTTTGAAAGCTATGGTTTTTTGTTTCGGAGGGCTTTCTTGTTATTTTGATGAAGATTAAAGCAAGTTTTTCGTAAACTCTTCCCTTGAATTGTGCCTCTTCATCGAAAGAACTTTAAAAGTTTGTGAATAGTTTCGGTATATTTGCTTGAGAACAAAATGTTCTCATTGAAAATTGATCAAATATGCGAGCGGAAATTTCGGGCCGAAAATCTATCAGAACTACCTTGCCTCAACATGTAATTACCATTTCAGAAATAAATGCACTCGTACTGTACTCGTATATATTTAATTAATTCTTATTTAATTGATGCAAGCAAGCTATAAATAAAAATAGAAAGAACTAATATTTTTTTTTTTAGTAAACATAAAATATATAAAAACACTTTAGCCGAATATAAAAAATGTTAATATTTTTCCAAATATTTCTAAGAACATTTAAGCAAATTTTTTTGTTGTTTCGTTTATAAAGAAAAAAGTAAATATAAATAAAACAAATTCTAATATATTCCATCCTATCCTCATCTTTAACACAAACACTTCTCTCGTATATAGAATAACATATATTTTGTATAAAGAGATAAAATGTTTTTATTAAAGCACAAAAAAATAAAAATTCTATGTATTTGCGAATTTGAGATGAGGGTGGATAAAGCTTTTTATTAAGAAACACATTTGTTTTTTAAATACTTTGTTTAATATTTATCATTTTAAAAACATTAAACTTTATAATCTACGCGCACAGCCATCATCATCATTTTGCTATTTTAATTCATTTTAAACAGTTTGATATATGGTCCTATGTAATAAATGTCAAACAAAATTAAAATAAAAAAAATTGTTACTATATTTTATGTTTTGTAATGAGCTTAGAAAAAAAAAATGAAATCTTGCCACTTTGCCTTCTTATTATATGGTTACTGATTATTTATATCATTTTCTGTTACCCAATTTATTTTATATAATACAATATTTACGACGTTATGTTTCTTATTTTTATACTTTAACTTTTGTTATACTCTACATAGTTCTATGTACAAGATGCTGAGAAATCATTTTACATAAAAATATCTAATGGGTGTGATGTCAAATGAAATGTTTGTTTAATTTTATATTTTATGAGCTAAAATAGAAAATTGTTGTAATAATAATAATAATCCGTATTGTGCTTTTGGTAGACAAATTTGTTTATATACATGTGTACACAATGTGTACATCCATATTACATATTTTTACTAGAAAATTTAATTTTAAAATTGTTTTTTATTATGCTATCAAATTTTTTTTTCACATTAATTATTATGGTTAAGAAATTTATATTAAGATTAATATTTTATAATTTATTAAAAATTTTATTTTGTTTTCCTAGACGTGAAAATAAATAAAAACAATATCATAATGAAATGTTAGTGTATCGAATAAAAAATGTTGAATGGAAATGGAAGCATATAAGAGACAAAATTACCAGTTGTTGCCATACATACTGAATATGTTTACCACGCATACTGAATATGTTTGACTTAAAATTATTCCTAGAAACTAGCCGCAACTCACAACTTGACCTTTTAAGTTGTTAACAAGGTATTTGTGTATTTTCCAGCGTTGTGCCGATTGTTTACAAAGTGTTGTTTCCTTTATTGTTTACTGCATAAACAACTTTATGCAAACAACCTAAATTTTTATGTACATAAAATAAGACATGACATTACCGCTATCTGTTTTATATATTTTGTAAATTATCACCAGCGAACATCGCAAATTGTTCGTAATTTTCTACCCCCTTTTTTGCCAAATAGGTAATGTCTTTTGCTAGAAGTTTACCGGTATAGTTATTATAAATTGAATGACACACCATCGCAGAAGCATTGTCAAAAATAAAGGCTACCAGTGTAGCGTCAAAACGTTCCGCAGCCATTTCCTCTGATTTGACCACTATATTGCTCAACACCTCACCTGTCTCAGGCGTTTCGGTCATGTTTGAACTATTTTAAAACACTCGCTCTCCATTTGCATAAGTAGAATGGTAACTACGGTTTTAGATGTTGTTCGATACATTTTGGCATCCGTCGATTAACAACGAAGATTCCGCCCCTATATGGTTTTCGATATTGTCTTAATACAATTTTGTTGAAAACGATCTAAAATTTTTCTAGAAAGTAATTTTCTCGACTGTAGTTTGTCATAATATGCCGGTGAAGGCGGATAAATGTTTTAAATTGGTTCGATTCTACGACCGCAAAAGGAATATGACAACCAAAAAAAATTCACCTAACACATTGTTGAAATTTGTTTCTTCAACTTGAGTGACGGTATCGATATATTTTGAAATTTTTTTCGCCTTTGAATTTTTTTGAGATTTACTGGCTAACGAGAATATATTTGTGCATTTTTTAATGTGTTGAAGTATAGTTGCTGGCGCAGGCAAATTTACCGATGTATTGAGGACGATATTATTCAACTGGCCTACTTGAACAGACGAGGAATTCGAAAGTGAGCTGTGCCACAAATTCATCAATTTCAATTACGATCTTTTCGTGCGCCACCTCAGCGACAGTGATATTTAAATTTTGATTACTATTTCATTGGTATGCACTTGTCATTTTGTAGTTTGACGGGGAACATTTTTTCTGAGAATGAAAATAACTGCATTAATTTCAAATTTGCTTTAAACATTAAACATTTAACAATAAAAATACCTGTGTGATTTCATTCAAATCATTTCAACCTCTGGACGGCAATATTTTTTAGTACTGTATAGCATAATGCCTCATATTTCATTTTGTCCCTCAGCTATTGGTATGATGCCAGTTGTTTATCAAAAATCAGTTGTTTTCCAAACATTTTATTAAAAAAGCTTTTATTATTCAGTAATACAGTTTCCATCGGACAACGCTAAATAATGATAAGTGTTGTGATTAACTTGACACATTAAAGAAAGCCTTACCGGAAAAGAGGCCCAATTTGATGCATTTCAAGCATAGCTTTGAAGGCTTTAGAATAATTCGAATAGTTCAGCTGGAATGTGCTTTATTTTCCGCATGGTGCACCATCCGATTTTTATTTGTTTAGAAATTTTCAAAACCATGCCTCAGGGCCATTATTTTGACTAGATTTTTGTCTTTTCAAGATTAGATTGCGCTATTCCACTTCCAGGCAGTTTACGAAAAGTATTCTGGCGACGTTACTGTTCTATTTACTTGCTTGGATTATGCATTATTATGGAAAATTTTAATTTGCGCAATGAGTGTTTATTTCGCTTAGGATTATGAATAATGAATTCAGTTCCTTCATCATTATTATTGATAAATAAATTTAGCGCAATATTGAAGTACTTATTGTTCTGTTATGTTATTTCTTTAGCTGGCTAAATGTTAAACATGAAAAAAAAAATCATTAATCGGGTTATAACTTGTAATTATTTGATATTGGCGAAATGCAATTATATGCGATGTAACAAGCACCAAATGATGACTATACCTACCAGATTTAAGAATTACACAAATGTAAATATACAATATTAGTCATTCAGATGAGTATTCTTCTCCTATTTTTAGCCCTGAAGCACTAATAATGTGGTTTTCATAATTTAGTGTTCTACTGTGCTCTTCATTCGAATCAAGCTCCTTATTTCAAGATTTTATTGAAATGGTATGTTCTATCATCGTCCCATTTAGGGCCAAATTAATACTCTTGACTCTTGTGTCAATATGTCTACTCAGCGGCATTCCGAAATCATCGATCAAAAAATGTAAATGTGAATCGTACTAAGATTACCCTTGCTTAATTTTAACAACAGGCAACAGAAATAACCGTCATATTTTTGATTTCCTAACAAATCTAAATCATTAAAAATTTAATTAGTGTTAATTAAAACTGTTACAGACGGTTTCGTTCATAATCTGACTTTTCAAATTATTTCCTCCTTGGATGTATTTTGAATGGATACCGTTCCACCTAGTATTTCGGATCTGTTCGACCTAAATAAAAAACAATTTTGCTAATTTTAAATAGTACTCGTACAAGCTCAAAACTGTTGAGTTAAACTAACAATCTTTTCTTTGAAAAATGATATTCTTGCAGTCGTTCCACAAACATAAAGGAGGGACAACCATTTAGAACGCCGAAATTGAGCAGAATTTTAGGAATTTTTTTGAAGGGGAAGAAATAAATGAATCTTTCGAAATGTTGACAGTTTATTATAAATATTTTAGCGAGTATTTTCCAACTTTAATCATTAGAAAATATTGAAAATTGACGGAGATATAGCATGATGAAGCCACATTGTCGTGTGAAAATGATCTGAAACAAAAGGGCAAAAGGATGTAGTCAGTATATGCCTGTGGTCACTTGATAAACCTAATCTTTTAATAAAAAGTTAAGAATTGGACAAATGGCAGACATAAAATCAAAAAAATTGATACTTTCGATAATTTTATTTTTAAAAATTTTTTAAATGTTTAGGTTCATCAAGTGGTCTGATATGTTACGAAAAAGTGTGCAAAATTATAGCCCGATCGGTTCAATAGTCTCTGACCAATCTTTACCACCGAAAAAATATCCCGCTGCATTTTAGTTCGTATACGTGCGCTCGGCTCTCGGAGTAGAATGAAAAGAAGTCTCGGAAATTAGCTCTAATTACAAGCGCTTTTAACTTTGGCCTAAGTGATGCAGGTTTTCATATTCTACACATATTAAAGTAAATTTTCAGGCCCAAAAATCGATTTTTTGGAGGTTCGAAATGGTTGTCCCTCCTTAAATATTTTGTATAAATAATAATTCCGTCTCATGAACACAAATTATCTGCAGCAAAATGTTTTTTTTTGGTTTTTCCGAATAGTTCCTAATCGAGATGTGAAACCAGTATACTCTTAGATTAAACCGGGCCGTGAAATAAAGCCATAATTAATTATTTTTATTGTGGAAGTATTCACAGTATTCACTATTTGGTAAAATATTTCTGGAAAAGATGGATCTAATTTTAAAATTAATATGAAATGCACCGCCTAATAAAATTTACGGGTGTAATATTTCAAAATTTTTTTTTGTATTGACAGGATCGAATAATCTTGCACCAGGTGAATTTAAAAAAAAATGCAAGAGAAAATTCCGAAAAATTTTCAAGGAAAATTTTAAACCTTCTCAAAAAATTTTAGTAACAAATGTTAGGTTTTTCCCGAAAAATAAATGATTTTAATGTTATTTTAAACTGTTATGTTGCCTCGGAGGTATAGTTAACAATCAATACAACTAAAATGACAATAGAAGCAAGGTTGATTGCAGATAAGAGTTTTCCATAAAAAAAATTTTTTTTTGATACACAATACAATTTTTTTGATGCTGAGATACAATTATTCCTGTTTCAATTATTTATTTCATTTCAATTTTTATTTATAACACTAACATAAAGAACCGCTAAGAATTAAATCTCTTATAAGCAAAATAATCCTAAAAAAAAATCAGACCCAAAAAATCAAGTTTTTTAATTAAAACAAATTGTTGAAAAATTATTTTAATGCGTTGTATACCTTAGAGTATGATGTTGCCGCCCGCTAAACCACGAGCTTTGACAATTTTTTAAAATTCCAATATTAATAGAAATTAGAACGTTTGTCATTATTCACATTCTAAAAGCGAGGACTCGCCAAAGCCGCTTAGTATTCGAGCCTTTAAGGGCCTTCGAGCCCTCAGAAAATTATCTAGCACCCTTTTGTTGTCAAATTGTATAGTTGGTCGTATTTAACAAAAATCGAACGGGGTCTTCTGGCAATTAAATTTGTGTTTTTTGGGATTTTTTTGTGATTGTTTTTTTTGCTAGGAATTCGAGGGTATCCCCTAAAAACTTTATATTCACATTCTTGCCATCAAAATATTTTAAAAAGTTGGTCGTTTTAACATATTTTGAACAAAATTAAAAGGAAAAAAAAAAAATTACAAAATGGGAAATTTTTCGCGGAAAATGTGGCCATTTTTCCAAATTTTTTGGCTTGCAACTCTAACAACAATTTTTCTTTTACAAAAATATACATGATTTTTACTCATAAAGTTTACTTTATGACCCATTCAATTCTGGCTTTATTGCACTATATTAAAGTGCAATTAGGTAATATGTACAGTTAATTATGGCCTTGTTGCACTTTCAAAGTGGAAAAAGGCGATAATAAATAATGATGGCCTCGCATTCACGGCCTCGAAACAAACGTCAAAAATTTAAACACATTTGATAAACAGCTCAGATCGGGTGAGAAAGCAAAAATAAACGAATAAAAAATGAAAAGTCAGATAGCATGTCCTATTGAACCTATTGCTATCTCTGAATGACTGGTACTAACTAGCTATTTAGAAAAGTCGGAAATTTAGTAAAAAAAATCGACTTGAAACACACAGCGTTAATAAGACAAGTTGTGCCTTTTTCTGATTATTCTAAATTACGACCTTCAGAAGGTCAACCTAAATATTATTACTATTTGACGCAAATAATCAGGTATATTTCTTAAATTTCGCATAAATATCTTCCGTTTTGATTTGCGTGCGTGACGGTTGATTTACCATGTTAATTTGTGTCATTTGGAATTTTTCAATATTTCATACAAAACATTATCTACAAAATATAATATTAATTATTTTCGGTATCAGAAAATCTTAAGACTTCTGATGTCGTAGATGAGTTCGACGAAACCGGATATCTATTCTATTCGGGCCGAAAATTTCCACGATATCAGTTTTGCCTACAATTTCGCCTACAGGTGGGCCAAAGTGGGTAATATATCGTTAAAAAGTATCTACGATCCGTTAGTAAAAATTTAGTTGAGATGTTTTAGCCCTTCTGAGTTAAATTTAGTGTGTGTTAATTAATTTGGTTTGATGTACAAGGCTTCTCAGATTAAACGAAACTCTTCTCGCTTTGAACAAAACTTTTTCCGATTTGAATGAACGCTTACGGAATGAATGAAACTAATTTCTAATGGAATGAAACTATTTCCAAATTAATTAAACCAAATTAAAATTTGCATAATAAATCAGTATTGAAATAAAACATGTACTGGTTCCTCTGTAACAGCTGCGGGGAATGCCTGTAGTTGTGACTGATTCAATTCTATATTTCGGATTTCTTTTAGTTCTTAAGAATTTTCTTGCATGTCCTTCGTTGTAATTTAGGAAAGTGGCTTTCTATTAGATAGTGAATCTAAACTTTTAATATTGAAAAATAGTTAATATCAATTGTACAAAATTTACAAACCATTTTGTTGTGTACTGTTGTTCCTTAAAATTGCCGTATTTTCGTTTTCTTGAGTTGCAAAAAAATGAAAAATTTAACATTTTGGTTCAAAATATGTATTGTTCAAAACAAAATAATAAACCAAAATTATCACTTCAACTAAAACTAATTTCAACGTAATATCATTTACACCGTAAAACCGTAAGCCAGATTACTTTATATGAGTCAGTTTAAATCTTTTCGATAGCGGAATTCATGATAAGAATATTGAAGCGAAAGAGCATCATATCGGAACGTTTTAAGAATCTCCGCGAGAATCATGAGTGTTCAGGTTAGTGTTAAGGTTCGGGTATAATTCGTTATAAAATTCTTCTGAATGAATGTCATAAAATTTTTCAGGTCCGACTTTATCTAAGCAATGCAACCCCGTGTAATGTTTCTTTCGCACTATTTGAGAATGTGATGTGAGTTTCATTCTTTTTACAAATAATTTTGCTTAATTCAGAATCGTGTGTGCGTTTAAAGCGGAAAGGGTTTTATTTAATCCGAAAAACCTATAAGTAAGGTTTGATTTGGTATGAGCACACTCACAGTAATGAATCATTTTTGACAAGAAGCATTACGACCACAGTTTTCCAATTTTATCTAAAGCTTGTTGGTGCTAAAGACGGGCGAGATGTTAATTTATCCCGGCATGCCTAATATATCAACCGTAAGTTTTAAAGTTGGATAGTAGATGAACCATGGTAAGCAGGTTGTATTCCTGATTCAAAACACAATCACAGAGAGCTTAATGTAACAACGATTTATGTAAACCTGTTACGTTTCTTTACCCTCATTTCCCAGTCGTTATTCTATTCAAAATGCCGTAACATGCCAAATTCACGCACTGATGAGTGACGATTAAACAATATTTACAAATATGATAAATACTCGTGTAATAAATAATAATAATGCACTGCGGCTGGTTAGCACACTGCATAATATTATTAATTCGATGAGAAATGCCATTAGGTCAGTGTTTTACCCTCGGATTTTTATTTCCGAGTTGCTAAATCAAACAAATCACATTCTTTGGGTTATTTTAGTCATTAGGTTACAAAACCGACATTGATCTACCATGAGCGATTTGATTGGTTAAGAAAATAATACCCTAGAGCAAAAAACCAACATCGTCTGGAACTCCAGATGTTGCAAGGATACTATTAGATTACGTCACCAATAATTGATCGATATCAGCATTGTTGAATGCTGCGGTTAAATCAACATTATCTAAGATTTTGTTGCCAATAACTGAAACAGATGACTCTTGTGGCTGAGACTCTCCAATATAAATTCAGTTGCTTTTCTTACTAATTGTATTATAGAAAAATTCAGCTGTTTTGGTGTCTCGTAAAACTACTACTTCACTCTAATCCACTCTTTAACTCCACGTCAAACGCCTTCATTCTTTTGAAGTATTGTATCTGATTTTCCGATAAAAATGACTCAAAAGTTTTTAAAAACGATTCTGGTCGTCTTCGTTTGTTGCTGGTTGATAGGAGTTGAAGTGCTTACTTCGGGATGCTTCAACATTTTTCCATAGTTAATCGCATCAGCAGAAAAGGGGTAAATTATACATATTCGAAACACGTTTTGGACAGTCGTTGCATTAGCAGCCGTCTGTAAAATTGTTGCCAGTAACAGAGCAAATCTTCTTTTTTAGTTGTTTTATTTTTCAACTTCCAGTTATGAACAGCCATTTTCCATACATTTTTGAGAGGCCCAAAAATCCCGACATCTGACGGTTGTAAAAGGCGTGTTGCGTTCGGTAAGAAACATTTTTATTTTGGCGCTAGTAAAAATACGCTTTCGTCGCAGTTAAACACTCGATCCAGATCGGATATGGCTTCAATTATTTTAAACCAGTCATGTATATCGTATTCTCTAATAAGCGCACGGCTTTTAATTAAATGCTGCGTGATTCGCTTAGATATCTCAGAATTTCTTCTCAAAAATCCCTCGTACCATTGTCTACCTTTGGAATTTTGTATTTTTTACTTGCTGCGTATATTGTTATCGCATTTCCTATTTAAGTGCAGCGCAAAGGTCATTCTTTCTGTACTGAAGACGTTTTAATTTGGTTGCTATTCTAACACAAATTAATAGTACTTTACTGAGAGCTATGGATATAATACTGAAATATGTCTTTAAGGAGATTTATTATCATTAAATGTTCCGAAAAATTAGAGTTAGTTTTATGGTTTCGGGAATGTAACTTATTAATAAAAAATTAGGTTTTTATCATTCTACTGAAATACATACTTATATGAGCCTAAACTAAGGCATAGGTGAACTGACACTCGATTTTTATATTTATTTATGGTTTAACCATATATAAAATATTTGTGTCAAAATTAGGGCAGTAACATTTTACATTAAATTTAAAATGAATCTCAAGAACCGTTTAATGAAACAATAATTTTTGGAATAAAGGATATATTACTGACGTATGTGTCAATAAAAGAGACAAGACCATCTTTTATTTATACCTAATACTGACATAATTGATTTAACCAATATTTATATTTATTTTCATTTTTTTGCATAATTAGACTTAATTATTTAAATTAATATTTTATTGTTTTGTATTAATTAGGTTTTGCAAATCTTATTTCATTGCAGCAATTTTTAATTTTATTTCATTACATTACTAAACTTAATTAATATAGTTACCACGAGAGTTAAAGTTTTAACAATTTTTAGTTTATTTTCAAAAGTAGTATTTTCAAATTGATTTTCAGAAATATTCGGAGAAATCCAATGCAGATTTCCAAAAACTTTAAGCATCCAGCGGACGGGTAGTTGTAGAAATTGTGTTGTCTTGATTTTTGTCCTCTTAATTTACAGGAATTTCAGATTGTAATTCATAGTGCAGAAAATAATTTGTGTTTTGCAATTTTAATCTTGGTTACTGGTGGCATTAATGATAATTCAAAGTGCCGCACATATTACTAGAAATATGAAATTAATTTTATTTTTTGCTAAGGATGTTGTTTAAGGTGCATTAGGATTCCAGGAATCTACAACAGTTGTTAGATTGTGTTGTCTTTGTGCCGTCTTAAAAGTACTAACTTATCGATCGCTTAGGTGTCTGTAACCGGGTCGAGTCTGTCACAACTAACAATCCTATCCTATCCTTCGGTTTTGTTATATATAAAATGGGTATGCGGTGTCTGTCCGGGAGTCCGGTAGTTCCTGCTCAATAATGCTAGGCCGTACATCCTAATAAATCAATCAATCAATCGAAATAGAAGGTATGCGTATTAAGTAGTTAATATTATCTAATAGCACATTTTCATCAGAAAATTAAAACATAAACGAAACGTAACGAATAAATAAATCACCCTAATCTGTGCCTACTATAATTTATATCTTACCCTCAATCCTACATAATATCATAAAACCGCCAAAATTTCGTCATTATCATTATTAATCTTCCAAAGTAAACTCATCAACAAAACAGCAAGAACACCATACAAACCTTCTTCCCCTATATATATTTATATAGTATATACATACATACATATATACATTATAGTCAAACTAATCAACCGGCTACTTATTAATTATACCATTTTTATAGGTCACGTTCACAAACGGTGCCTATACATTAAAAATTAATTCATAAATATGGCTTCGTTTCTTATAAATATACAAAAAAAAAAAATATTTTTATACCCATCCCCGCAAAGCCAACCATCGCTACATAATTATTATCAATGATAAAAAAAAAAATTTGGTGAAATATATTTATACAAAAAAAAAAATCAAATATAATTAAAATTCAATTTATTTTTGTTAGACGAATAGACGTTAGACGCGCGCGTTAATTTTATTTTTATTATCGTTAGTTTTTCCGCTTGTTGTTATTTTTCAGTTTTTTTTTCCTTTCTTTCATAATTCATCAATCATGAATTTGTCATCCTAATCATCACAACATTTTATTAAAAAAATATTACATGTTTAATAATAAATTAGTTTTTGGCATCTGTATTTAATTAAATTTGATTTTGTGAAGCGAAAAATGTATAAAAAAAAAAAAAATCGAAAGTAAAGATGAATTTGTTTGCATATGCGGGGCACATTACTGGTGTTTTGACGTTAACTTTTTTATCTTTCAAATTTCTTATACTTTAATTTTTTTTTTTTCTGCTGTTGTCAATACAGTATTTACATAATAAGTCATAATCTTAAATATTATATAATATGTATTGACGAGACAAAGTGGAAATGTGTTGAGTTTAAAATTTGTGGACACGTGCGTCATTGATCAATTGGATCATTTAGTACCGAGACATTAACTTTACGTATTTTTTCAATAGGAGGTTTATAAAAATAACATTTGGAAATCTTGCTTAGTGCTTTCCAACAATAATTTGGAAGTTGTTACGCCACTAAAAAATCAGAATAAGTTTTCCATAATTTCATTTACTAATCAATTGTGAATCAAATACGATTTTTTTTTCAAATTCATTTCGGTTTGTTTAAAATCTGAGGGGAAGGGAGCACTAATTTATTTTTGTTGGTTTTGGTTGATCCAATTAATATAGACAACTTCGCATACACTCAAAATGTTTGTTTTCAAATAAGTGATGATCTTGAGAAAACATTCAATTTCAATATAGCTAGCTAATTTATTTGAAAGACGGAGAATGGCAATATAAAATTCTCAGATATAATCGAACTCGAACCATTGGCTAACATTTATTTCCTCTGCAAAATCAACAACAATAAGGCTGTAACAATATCTGGTTTGTTTTTAATTTGTTTTCTTGCTAAATTTGTACAAACCAAACATATTTATTGAAAAGGACTTTCCAATAGTAATTGGGACGATACAATCCACAAAACTATTATGAATGCTTTTTTTTTTGTAAATTAAATAAATATGTACAACCAAGTTTGGTCATAAATTGAATTAGAAGTATGGCCCTTAATCATAAATCAGATAAACTTTAAATCACTTAGTAGCCGTGGGCAATCCCCATTACAGTCTCATTTGCCGAAGACAACATTTTGCACAATACGTCGGAAAGTAGCGAATCCTTGAATGCGTCGATTGTAAGAATGTTGGCCGTTTCATGAAGAACTCTACAAGATAACTGACGATAGTCAGGAGGACGAGGCCAGGACCCAAAAACAAACCTAATCGCTTTATTTTGAACCCTCTGGATGGCATTTTTCTGGCTAATAGTTGCTAAGTCAAACAATGCTGGTGCCGCATACGTAAAAATAGGTCTTATGTATAGCTTGTAGACTAGGAGTTTGTTAGTAAGTAAGGGGAATAGGAGGTGAAAAGCCATGGCTGCCTTTCTTCTAAGATCGTCAATATGTGTTCGGTATACATATATATCGGTGAATATACATATATATTTTTTGGGCGGCAAAAATATAAAATGGTCCGATTACGATGGTTGATACCTCTATCAATAGGTTTTAGGACCTGTTAATGCTGTGACAATTTTCATTTTGATTGCTCGATTATTTCTAAACATTTCTTAGAAAATTCAATTTTATTGAAAATCAACTGTGCTATAGCCCACAAGTTTTTGGGCGGCAAAAATATAAAATGTTCAGATTACGATGGTTGATACCTCTATCAATAGGTTTTAGGACCTGTTATTGCTGTGACAATTTTCATTTTGATTGCTCGATTATTTCTAAACATTTCTTAGAAAGTTCAATTTTATTGAAAATCAACTATGCTATAGCCCACAAATTTTTGGGCGGCAAAAATATAAAATGGTCCGATTACGATGGTTGATACCTCTATCAATAGGTTTCGGGACCTGTTATTGCTGTGACAGTTTTCATTTTGATTGCTCGATTATTTTTAAACATTTCTTGGAAAATTCAATTTTATTGAAAATCAACTGTGCTATAGCCCACAAGTTTTTGGGCGGCAAAAATATAAAATGCTCCGATTACGATGGTTGATACCTCTATCAATAGGTTTCGGGACCTGTTATTGCTGTGACAATTTTCATTTTGATTGCTCGATTATTTCTAAACATTTCTTAGAAAATTCAATTTTATTGAAAATCAACTGTGCTATAGCCCACAAGTTTTTGGGCGGCAAAAATATAAAATGCTCCGATTACGATGGTTGATACCTCTATCAATAGGTTTTAGGACCTGTTATTGCTGTGACAATTTTTATTTTGATTGCTCGATTATTTCTAAACATTTCTTAGAAAATTCAATTTTATTGAAAATCAACTGTGCTATAGCCCGCAAGTTTTTGGGCGGCAAAAATATAAAATGGTCCGATTACGATGGTTGATACCTCTATCAATAGGTTTCGGTACCTGTAATTGCTGTAACAATTTTCATTTTGATTGCTCGAATATTTCTAAACATTTCTTAGAAAATTCAATTTTATTGAAAATCAACTGTGCTATAGCCCACAAATTTTTGGGCGGCAAAAATATAAAATGGTCCGATTACGATGGTTGATACCTCTATCAATAGGTTTCGGGACCTGTTATTGCTGTGACAGTTTTCATTTTGATTGCTCGATTATTTCTAAACATTTCTTAGAAAATTCAATTTTATTGAAAATCAACTGTGCTATAGCCCACAAGTTTTTGGGCGGCAAAAATATAAAATGCTCCGATTACGATGGTTGATACCTCTATCAATAGGTTTTAGGACCTGTTATTGCTGTGACAATTTTCATTTTGATTGCTCGATTATTTCTAAACATTTCTTAGAAAGTTCAATTTTATTGAAAATCAACTATGCTATAGCCCGCAAGTTTTTGGGCGGCAAAAATATAAAATGGTCCGATTACGATGGTTGATACCTCTATCAATAGGTTTCGGTACCTGTAATTGCTGTAACAATTTTCATTTTCATTGCTCGAATATTTCTAAACATTTCTTAGAATATTCAATTTTATTGAAAATCAACTGTGCTATAGCCCACAAGTTTTTGGGCGGCAAAAATATAAAATGGTCCGATTACGATGGTTGATACCTCTATCAATAGGCTTCGGTACCTGTTATTGCTGTAACAATTTTCATTTTGATTGCTCGATTATTTCTAAACATTTCTTAGAAAATTCAATTTTATTGAAAATCAACTGTGCTATAGCCCACAAATTTTTGGGCGGCAAAAATCTAAAATGGTCCGATTACGATGGTTGATACCTCTATCAATAGGTTTCGGGACCTGTTATTGCTGTGACAATTTTCATTTTGATTGCTCGATTATTTCTAAACATTTCTTAGAAAATTCAATTTTATTGAAAATCAACTGTGCTATAGCCCACAAGTTTTTGGGCGGTAAAAATATAAAATGGTCCGATTACGATGGTTGATACCTCTATCAATAGGTTTCGGGACCTGTTATTGTGGAACGAAATCCTACCAAGCCATTTCGTCCCTTTAAAATGAGTCGCTTCTACCTCGTTAACTAGAATTTCCTATCCTCGTGCTTGCTCACCTGCGGCATTAACCTGTAGCTACAGGGGTAGAGGGATAAATTAGTCGTGGGGTTTTGGTGGCGCACAGGATAGAGCTTACCGCATTTAAATATTGAAATTAAAGAAAAAGAATGTGTTCGGTGCAACTTCCCATGGTTCTTAAAACAAACCGGTCAACCCCGTTTCATTGCCATTGCCAACCCCCCATCCTATTCCTTGCGGAATAGATGATAGGTTGTGCAAAGAGCGGCAATGACCCGTCGATCTACCTCTATTTCTAATTTAATTGTCATACCCACCAAAGAATCAGGTCAGGGGTACCCGCAGCATGACAATCAAATTATCAATAGTGTTTGTCTCTTAAACACAATCGGAGAATATACACCTCACTAGCACTAAACAAAAAAAAGAATGCCTGTCCCAGACGGAACCGGATTACCCATCCAGTTGCGCCCCCGACGTAGCAACAACGCACAAAACACAACACTGATTTATATATGGTTTACCCCGTCGGTAAACCATTAATTGGAATTTAGTAAATTTATTAAATTAAAGGAAAAAAAAGATTTCCACCTACCTGGTGTTTACGTCTTTCTGCTTCTTCTGACGCTCGGATACAAGCACCAACTGTTCTCGCTTGAGGGACAATTTCACGATACACTTCCCAAGAATAGAAAAACGAATAAAATAAAAAATAAAAAATTGTCTTAACCAATATTGGGTTTATTAACTTTTGTATAAAGCTTTAATTATAAATTTTATCAATACACTATCAAAATAATAATTCTTCTCCTTTTCTATCCAAAGTAGAATTATTTATAACAAAAACAACACTAATTACAATTATCAAAATTACATTTTTTTTTTATATAAAGCAACAATAAAAAAAACTGAATGATTCACAATACACATTTATAATTTCTTTCACTGCTAAAACCACTATCAAATCCAGTTTTATTTTTCTTAAAACAACACACACAGCTTATTATGTAAATTTCTTAAGAACAAAAAAAACTTTACATCCCCCAATTTTAAAAAAAACTCGCGTGACGGACACACCGAGACCAAGAGGTCTCGGCGCGTTCGCACTCTTCGAAAATTCAAAATCAACTCCTCGAATTTTCTTTTTCTTTTTTTTTTTTACTTTTTCTTGTTTCCCACAGGCACAGAGCATACGAAAAATGCTGAACCGACAAGAAACAAGCACACAAAAAAAAAAAATAGAACGGATGGATCGGGTTATATCTTATCATAACCAAACAACAAAAAGAAAAAAAAAACATTATTGCTTTTTTATGCTTAATTGCACAAAAAGCGAAATTATAAAACTTGATTCCCAATTACATTGGCGTAATTGTTGTTGGAATCAAGCAGTTTGAATATACCACATTCCGTATATTATTTCTCCTACAACAATACGCAATTCGTGTAGAAATAGAATACCATTTCCTGTGAATTGCAACTGTCTATATAAAAAAAAACGATTTACGTGTGGCATAGTGGTGGTCAATGACCAAGAATGTTGGAATGTTTCTCCGAGGCATAGCCTTGGAGAAACTTGGAACGGCCAGTGCGAACACTGTCCGTTACAATTGCTGTGACAATTTTCATTTTGATTGCTCCATTATTTCTAAATATTTCTTAGAAAATTCAATTTTATTGAAAATCAACTGTGCTACAGCCCACAAGTTTTTGAGCGGTAAAAATATAAAATGGTCCGATTACGATGGTTGATACCTCTATCAATAGGTTTCGGGACCTGTTATTGCTGTGACAATTTTCATTTTGATTTTTTGATTATTTCTAAACATTTCTTAGAAAATTCAATTTTATTGAAAATCAACTGTGATATAGCCCACAAATTTTTGGGCGGCAAAAATCTAAAATGGTCCGATTACGATGGTTGATACCTCTATCAATAGGTTTCGAGACCTGTTATTGCTGTGACAAATTTCATTTTGATTGCTCGATTATTACGAAACATTTCTTAGAAAATTCAATTTTATTGAAAATCAACTGTGTTATAGCCCACAAGTTTTTGGGCGGCAAAAATCTAAAATGCTCAGATTACGATGTTTGATACCTCTATCAATAGGTTTCGGTACCTGTTATTGCTGTAACAATTTTCATTTTGATTGCTCGATTATTTCTAAACATTTCTTAGAAAATTCAATTTTATTGAAAATCAACTGTGCTATAGCCCACAAGTTTTTGGGCGGCGAAAATCTAATATGGTTCGATTACGATGGTTGATACCTCTATAAATAGGTTTCGGGACCTGTTATTGCTGTAACAATTTTTATTTTGATTGCTCGATTATTTCTAAACATTTCTTAGAAAATTCAATTTTATTGAAAATCAACTGTGCTATAGCCCACAAGTTTTTGGGCGGCAAAAATCTAAAATGGTCCGATTACGATGGTTGATACCTCTATCAATAGGTTTCGGTACCTGTATTTGCTGTGGCAATTTTCATTTTGATTGCTCGAATATTTCTAAACATTTCTTAGAAAATTCAATTTCGACAATTTATTTGATTTTCACAATTTTCAAAATAGCTTCGAACATACCCAACCCTTTTTATTTTAATAAGAAAAATTGTTTCGGATAGCTTGACCTGTCCACTTTATGGAAATATTAGCCCACACTTGGTAACTTCTCTGAGATTTCTGTAAATGGTCATAGTGTAGCATCGTGTTTCGACAGTTTATTTGATTTTCACAATTTTCAAATAGAAAAAAACACGTCTATCCTCTTTGACGAACATTTGCTCCCTCCGATTTACTATTAAACATTATTACACAAAAGTTTTGATAAAAATATAAATTTTGGTTTTCATAAAAATATTAATTTCGACACAATCGGCCTTTCGACATTCGGCCTTTCGACATTCGGCCTTTCGACACATTCGGCCTTTCGAAATTCGGCTTTTCGATATTCTGCCTTTCGACCTTTCCGGCCTTTCGACATTCGGTCTTTCGACACATTCGGCCTGTCGACACATTCGGCCTTTCGACACATTCGGCCTTTCGACCAATTCATATAGATCATGTCAAACTGTCAAGAAAATACTACTTTCGCGAACGGTGCCATCTATTAGAAAAAATGACCTTCCAGATGATCCCACTAGTTGTCACTACTACTGATAATTTTTCTTCTTGACGATTATAAAACTAGAGAAAGAGCTTCTCGAGGAAAAAAGTTAAAATGATGCTACTGACAAAATGACACTTGTCATAAATGAGACGAAGGTAAATTTAGCAATCCGGTAATTAAAAGTTATTTGTGTAATCCAAAATTGAAATTATTAATAATCTGGTAAGTAAAAATTGTGTTGACAGCTCAAAATTGGTATTTTTACAGCAATTTCGAACGTCAAATTAACAGCTAGCTCAGTTTAAAAATTTTCCACTATGTGGAATCCGTGATGCTCCAATCGTTAATAATAGGCCCGATTCTGCATTCCAAAATTTTAAATTATGTAAGTTATTTTTGTTTTCTCATTACAAATTCAATTTTTTTAACGTTTCAGAATCGGGCCCAATAATGTTGTCAAATTATTTTATAAAGCTGTTTTTTTGACTATGTTAGTGTTTTTACGATTTAATAAATTATGAATAATATTAGTAAATGTTTTGTTTCAGTTGTTTTCGCCCCTCTTGCTTTTAATTCCTTTTTAATATTTTCTAAAATAATTTAATACCATATCATTATCAGTTTTTTTATTTAAATAATTATATATAATTAATACCTAGTTTATCAGATGTATTCATTTTTGTATTTGAAAAAAAAAGTAGGACACATAGTGATAAATGGTTAACTCGATTAGTGTCGTTTAGTGCTGCCACTTTTTCGAAAATGTGAAGTACTTTCGTTCTACTTTAGTAGTCGCGACTAGCGGTAAAGGTCTTTACCATTATACTACTTTCGCTCGATCCGTCCCCTTTGGGAAACAAGATCAATTATGAATGAGCCGATGGTGACTTTACGTAAATTTCCTACAGCAGAATTTTCAATTTTTGCTCAGTTTAAGAATGTCAAGAAAATAATCAGTTTTAATTGAACTTCACTGACGTGGATACAAAATGTCAATTTGTTGGACATAAATCAAAAATCGAGGAAAAATAATTTCGTACTTTTTGTAAAAAAATTCGTACAATTTTTTTTTTGTGTTCTAGGCTTACTCAACTCCAAAAAAATTCAGTTTTATCTGGCCGGTACAAACTACGGCATTATTTGTGTCTGGCGGTATTTAATTAAACGCCATGGTATTCTATGCCTATCCATTCTAATCCCAGTCTTGAGATTAATGACCTAATATTCGCGAGCACGTTTTATGGTCACTACCATATCAAAACGTAATTTTTTTGAAAAGCAGAATTAAGCGTAAAGTATATTTTGGTTTGAGTCTTTAGTCAAAATTCTTTACAAAATGACAGAAAATAACTTATTTTGGTTTGTCCCTTTAGTAATATAGATTTGAAATCTTAGTGTTATTAATTTATATGCGTATAAATATACTTTGTTAATATTAAGAATTTAAAATTGTTTGTCTGCAGATCACATGATTTTTCCGGCTTTTTATAGACAAATATATTTATTGTTCAAGACATTCCCAATATTTTCGATTTGGTAAATCAGAATAATAATCTCCTTGGGTTTTTGATGTAGTGAATATAATTCGCTATGTCAGTACGTTCTGGCCAGATACTTATTGTGAATGGCGAGAATTGTATTTTTGTAGTTTGATCGTAGCTATCTGATGAGTAAACCTACTTTTCAGTACGAAACCAGACTACCAATATAGAAACTCAAGTAGGGTCCTCATTTTTGAAGAGTAATACATTTCTATAACTCTGCCCTTGGGCTAAAATACGGGGAGGAGCGAACGATATTTCTCCTTTCTTCAGTAGATATGTTATGAGGGACAATTATCATAAACTGTAATATAAAAATATTCAAAATTACTATAAAATGAATTTATTATTATTAATATTGAATATAAATTAAAAATATTTAAATTTATACATTTTTTATTTATTTTCACACATTTTATTTTACACAAAGTGTTGATTTATTTTATTTATGTATTCGTTGTGGTCAATTGTAAAATAAAATAAAATTATGAATAATAATTTTAAGTTAATATTTTTGCATTTGCTATTATTATTGCTGTTATATATTTAATTTCTCTGCAAAATTCTTGACTGCATTTGTTATTAAATTAAATGGAGGAAAAAAATGTATAATTTTCATGTTCTTTTATTTTGAAATATTTTTAATTCCGTTTCGTTTTCATATTAAATAAAAAAATTATTTTATTTTATTTTTTCGCATACCTTATGGCAATGTCATAAAATGAATGTTTTGTGTTTTACTTTCCAACTACTTATACTTTTTCGTATACTAAATAAAAAAAAAAATATAAAAATAGAGTGGAAAATAAAAACAAATAACGCTGCGAAAAATATGATAGAAATTCAATTCCTCATGTGCGCTTTTTTGCGGAATAAATGAGAGAATCCATTCTTTTTTTTTCTTCTTGTGATTTAACTTTTCAACAAATGTTAAAGTACTAAAGTAGTTTTAAGCTTGAATTTTTAAAATTTTAATATAAACAGAAAGATATTTTTAGTTTTTGAGTCCTGTCTACCAACAACACTTATCTATTTCTGTTCGAACTTAAAATGGCATTCTAAATACAAAAGCAACATTTTTTTTATAAATAATTTCCTCCTACATACACATAATACAAAAAAATTAGTTAACATGATTTTTTTTTTGTTGTATTTCGTTTCAGGTTTTGGATTCGTAACATTTCAAAGTGAAGATGTCGTAGACAAAGTTTGTGAAATTCACTTCCATGAAATAAATAATAAAATGGTAAGCAAAAGTTTTTCATTTTTTATCTGTTTTTGCCGCTATTGTTTACTAAACAAATTACTTTTTCGCGAAAAATGAAAATCTAACAGCAAAGTATAAAAAAAATAAAAATCTAAATAAAATATAGCACCAACTGTAATGCCCGCTTATTTGTTTTGTTTGTTATTTTAAAGTGTTACAGTGTTTTGAGTTTTTTTTTTTTTTCAATTTTTATGTAAATTAATAAGACAAAATAAAAATAAAAATCTACAAAAATTAACTTAAAGAAATAGCACAACATGAAAAAAGTTTTAATTTTAATTTATATATAAAAAATAAAAGTTTACATTTTTTTTCTCTTGTTTTAAATTTAAATTTACAGGTTGAATGTAAAAAAGCTCAACCAAAAGAAGTCATGCTTCCAGCAAATTTAGCTAAAACACGTGCAGCTGGGCGAGGCACATATGGTGAGTTATTATTGTTAGGTGGCACACCAGCAACCTCAGCATTAGGTAGTAGTTTAATTGGTGGAAATGTTGGTACTAGTGGTAATGCTAGTGGAGGTGGTGGTGGTGGTGGAGGTGGTGGAGGTTATGGTGGTAATGCAGGTGTTAGTGCATCTCAATTTGCTACAGCCGCTTCATTGCGTTATACGCCGTACCCATTGCCCGGCCAATTAACCAATCAACAACATCATCATCATCATCATCATCAAGCAGCAGCAGCAGCGGCAGCCGCAGCCGCTGCAGCAGCGGCAACAACTCATATTTTACCATTAGCAGCTGCTTCCGCTTCACAACCATCTTTATTATCGTATGCTCAAACTTCATCGGCATCGTCGCTTGCAACACAAACTCTATATGATGCGGCGATGTCATATAAACGGCTATTGGCCGCAACGGCTGCAGCAGCTGCTGTTCAATTTCGTTCACACCATCATCATCCCCATCATCATCCGCATCACCACCATCAAACTCAAACTCAACCACATCATTCAAGGGGTGCGGCTACATTAACATACCCATTGGGTGAACTCTTAAATTTACAAGGTCTTGATGTTTCGGCTCTTTATCCGTTACAAACAGCAACACTTGGTCTATGACAAACACCATCTGGAACTGTTATAACACAACTACCAAGGCATCCATAAAATATAGTCTATCTAGATTTTTTTTAGAAATGTTTTTAATTTTTTACATAAATTTAACCACTTAAAGTAGATTCAGTCAGTAAATATTTTTTTTTGTTTTAATTTAAACTTTTACGAAATTGCCAAAATTTAAATATCAACATATAAAAAAATAAAAAATAAAAAATAAAAATTTCAGGGACTTATTTGTGATATTTTAATTTAGTAGATTATGTTAAATGAATTTTTTTCTATTATTATGTAAAGCAGGGAAAGTAGAGAATATTTAATTTCTAGAAATTAAAGTAATCTGACATTAAATTAAAGAGAAACATTTTTTTTTTTTTTTTAATTAGAGAAACAAATCATACATACCTTAATATAATATATTTCTACTGTAGTTGATTTTTTTTTTTATGTAATTTAGTAGATAGAGAACCGAAACAACGAGTCCAAAATTAATATTATATTAATTAAGCTAAAATGAAAAAAAAAAAAAACAAACAAGTGGTTAACATTCAAAATTATGAATTAAATGTCAAAAAAAAAATATTTTAAAATAAATTTTTGCTTTTTACTTAACAAAACCAATTAAATAAACACAATATGTATATAAATTTTTTGTATTTCTAATTTTATTTTATTTTTATAAAATTTCATTAATATCAATACAAAAGGTTTATTTTTTTTTTTTTACAATAATATTAAAAAAAATATTTATGTTTAAGTATTTTTTAGAATTTCTTAATTATTATTCTAAAAAAAATATTTTCAGATATTTTATGAAAGTAATATACAATAATTTTTGTTTTTAGCGATTTACCTTATTTTTAGAGAACATAAAAATTATTTTGAAAATGGTGCGGGGGTAACAAAAACAATAATAATAAAATAAAAATTTTGTGTGTGAAATAATTATATAATCTTGAAGCGAAATATCAAATAATTTTATTACTTTTGTTAATTCAATTATAACATTTTGTTTTACATAGATTTTGTTTTTAGATGTTACATTTTTTTAATATTAATTATAAATTAGATTAGGTTACGGCTTAAAACTGATTTTTTTTTTTTTAATTTGTAGTGATTTTTATTTGTAGTGAAATACTAAAATTGAATAATTTAATAAGAGCGGATGGAAACTCATTAAGATTTTTTGGAGTTTAATAAACAAAGGGATAAAATTATTCATTTTCAGTTTTACAAATTTTATATTTAGATTTAATATTTATTTTAATTCTAATAATGGATTTTTATTACATATGTATAATCGATAGGCTTAGGTAATTTTAGAGTTTAGTGTTTTTTTTTAGGTGTGTGTGTTTGATGATATTATTTTAATGGTACTAAACATGCAAATTTTTTAATTAAATCGATTTTCCGTTTAGTTTCATAGTGATGAAACTTGGTAAATGGTTTTATAAATTGATTTTAATTTCAAACACTGGCAAAGTTATAACAGACCGTTAATGGTGTGTCTGAACCACTTTTATATGGCTCGGAAAACCACGTCTCTATTTTCTTCAAGGATCGAAAGTTCCATGTTTGAGAAGTTCAAAAAAACAAAAATTAGCAAAATCCCCGGAGCCGTTTTGAAAAAAACGCAATTTCAAAATTTTTTTGGTGACGATACGGAAATTTACGACTTTTTTGCAGCTTGTTTGTTCTCTCTTGTAGAAAGAAGAATCGAGAATAGAAAGTTTTAATATTTTCAACAAAGATCAACTTTTCCAGACCAAATCAGTAATATTGGAAGAAATCTATCGAATTAAGTAATGCAACTTTATTTGAAAAATTACGAAAATCAAGATTATTGAATGAAATACATGGAGACATCAAAATGAAAAGGCAAAATTTATTTAGGCTGCCCAAATCATAATATAGTCCTTACACGAAAAAATGCCTCCTCTTGACTGTCATTGTTTATTCAAGGCTGTGGAACAAAAGCCAGAAACACCTTGAACCTTAAACATGGCGAGAATTATATTCTTGTATAGCTCTTAGAAGTTTAGAGCTAAAATCTGGATGTGTATGGTGGACTTTATAATTCATCCAGGTATTTTTGAAGTCATGGTGAACTGACTCCATAGCTTGCTCACTGTAGTGCCCAAGTCCTTTCTCCATTTTTCGGCAAAAATGAGGAACGTGGGAAAAGACAGCATGAACTTTTGGCGTTATTGGTATTGCTAGGTCCAAATAACTTCTTTGAAATTCTGAAATATACACCTCAAATTTTTCGTCAAGACTACTTGAGAAACATGAATTGACGACACTTGAAAAATCATTAGAACATCTGACATATTTTAAACAATGAACACTACATTTTGCCCGAAGCAGATCTATCTTGTTCAACAAATTTTTGCAGGCATTGCGAAACCAGGAGATCCATGGACAAATTCTCTGCTTACGATTTTGCCCATTTCTAAGTATCGTCTTCGCATTCCCTCAGCATGTGCCCATACAACGTGTTTACTACCCCGAGCATTAGATGCAGTTCAGGTGGAGGTATTATATCGATGATTTCTGTCTCTGGATTCCCTGTAAAAATAGGTTGAGATACGTGACTGTAAAAATTCTTGGCATTCATTTTTTTACTGCCACTATTCTTGAAGGCGTCTGAATTTTCATGGCAACTACCAACGGTTCTATAACTTCCACACTTACTCAAGAGATCTTTTGATGCAGTACACCACGTACACGGGTAATGAGAAGAATGAGCCATGACCCCAGTTATTATATTGGCCATTTTTAGGTCTGTGGCAATGGTCATGACTTTTAAGTCATTTAAATGTAGAGAGGACCACAGAGTGCAAACATTCACATAATTTTCTTGTGTATCAGAAATGATACCAAGGATGAATAACTTTTTCACACCCGTGTCCTTAAATTTATTGGCGTGTACTCCATCATGATAATGCTGCCTGGCCCCTTTGAAATGTGGATTATTATCGGCTCCTTCGAATCTTGATTGAATGGATAAGCAAATCTTCAAAACCCCTCCACCACCTTCAAGCCCAATTTTCAAATCTACTTCTTGCAAACCTCTTTTTTTTCGAATATATGTATAACTAAACCTTGTACATTATTTCAACGAACAAAGCATCCAGATCTATTTATTACACAAGACTTCTTGGTATTCAATACGTCACAAACACGAGATTCAAAAAACGAATGAAGCTGATGATTCAACAAAAGCAGGTCCTGCTTCAAGTTGGGCTGAAACATTTTCCTATTCTTACTACCAACTCGCAAAGCAGCAGTTAGAGAATGTGTCTTTCTTTTAGACAACCCATATTCTGTACTTATTTTCAATATGTCGATAGCTGCGACTGTTTCTTTTCTTGAGCTTTTATCCACATTGTTTGAATTCACTGAAACTGGTAGTTTTTTGCATCTCCTTTGAGATAACCGCAACTGTCCTTCATTGTTTGAGTGTTCTGGCACGTGTAGAATATCTTTTAGCATTGATGAAGCTAATTTTTCGTTTTCTTTGGTAGACAAATTTTTTGAAATCAATTCAGTGAGAATAGGGATGCATTTAGGTGAAGTGCAAATTTTGTTTTTATCCAGTGGTCCTCTGCATTTCTTACACTTTTTCGTGATCACTTTTCTTTTCGCTGAATTTCCTAGACACAGATTGTCTGGTGCACGTCTCGCAATTTCACACAACCTGCATTCACAAAGTATCTTATTTTTAGATCGTGTTACACATGGGAGTTCCAGAAAACCAGAGTAGTCCGGTAGAGCTAATGTGGTTTCTTCAGAATTTTGTTTATTGAATTTGTATATGATGATTTTGCAACTGCTACAGACAGCAGATGGGTAACGAATATCATCAAGATTAATATTCACAGCATTTTTTACCACAATTTTCAATGGGCCCACAATATCACACATATTATCTTTCTTTCTTAAACACAACAAACAAATCACGCCTCGGTTTTCTTCATGAGTTCGCGCATGGTCCTTTGTCTTTCGTGACATTTTGTTTCACTCTTATGTAGGTAATAGGTTCGTCTATTACTAATAACTGTTATTTACTGGCCGGTTTGTCAACGACTGTTTTGACTAATATTGCGACAACTAAGTCTGTCTTTCTGCTGATTTTTGAAGCATACATTTGAAAACAACAAACATATTTACGTGAAAAGAAACAAAACAATTTCTGTACACAGACAGATATGGTGATGTATTTATTTTTCAAGCATTTCAGCATATCTCTCTCTCTCTCTAATTACGTTTTTTTTCAAAACGGCTCCGGAGATTTTGCTAATTTTTGTTTTTTTGGACTTCTCAAACATGGAAGTTTCGTTCCTTGAAGAAAATAGAGACGTGGTGTTGCATGGCTTAGTCAGAAAAGTATTGCCGAGAAACTATTGTTTGAGATATCGAACTAAATTAATGGCTTCTTAATTGTCTACGTCCAAATAATTATTTATTTTGACAATATTGAACTTTCAATTACGTTCTGTAGTATACGGCTGAAAATGAATTCATTTTTATTCAATGTTTCATATAATCTAATCAAAATTCAATTTTATAAATTTAACTCAGAATTGAAATTGGCAATAAGTATTTTGTCAAATACCAAATATTTAGATCGAGTTGGGTTGATAATTTTTAGTCAAACTCAAAATACTGATCCATTTCTGTAACCATTAATACCAAGAAAGGAACTTTTCATTTCACAGTCATGACAACGGCGGTCAACCCAGATTACTAAGTTGCAAAGTAAGCGAAATACTAATTCTTCTGCCCTCAAAAGTAACTACTCACAATATGTCAGCTAGAATATCCAACAAATAATTATTTTACTTTTTCAAGCATATCAAAGTACAAGACACCACTAACAGGATGCGGTTTTTATCCTCATATGCTGAAATTCGGGTCTCCTCTAATTTAGCAACAAATTCAATTGAAGCTTCATAGAGGGTGGCTTTCCTGGTTGTTTTTAAAATTCCGGGAGCAATGAAACCCAGTTTCCCGGGATTTCGCAATTTTTTTTTTAATTTACTTCGTACAATTTAAATTTTTTTCGAAATATGGGATTTATAATTTATACAGGATATTAATTGGTTTTCTGTGGGAGGAGTAGTTTTTTTTTTGGGTTGAGTTCTTAGGATGATCCAAAAACCCAACATTGTCCTTTACACAGTGGTCTGGAAAGGCAGTAAAGTTTGGCCACCATGACCCACCCGGGCAATAGACAAATTATGTTTCTTGAACCTTGAGAACGGCAAAAATTACCCCCCCCCCCCCTCCCCCCATTATCAATTTCAATTATTCAAACACTTGAAATGAGTATAAATATATATTCATCTTCCTGTTGCACAAATTAACAGGGTACAGCAGCTTCCTAGTCCTGTAACAGATTGGAGTTAGTACAAAGATCATTATATTATTGAATAATATAATAAAACCTCTTACGAATTACTCTTACGAATGTGTTTTGAGGAAAATTCTACCACTGCTGATATCAATCTCTGGGAGTATTGTGGGTCCAAAATATTGTTGATCTTCCATCGATTCCAGAATTTCAAAAATTCATGATGAACTGACTCGCCCGCTTGCTCGGACCAGAGACCGAATCCGTAGGCTTCCCTTAGAAAACTAAGGCTTTCTTCTATATGGCGAAGCGCTACGTGACTCTTCAAGGTCTCTTCCGTGGTCTTCATTTTTTGGACACCAGTGACGTACAAAACTGTTCTTGTTGTGTTGCAGGAAGAGTCTCAACAAACTTTCAATATTAACTCTCTTACGAGCGGGCTTACTTTTTGAGCAGCACACATGTCTGATGCCTTTACCATTACGTTGGAAGCAAATATTACAAATTTTAAAATTTGAACCGGATTTTTTTACCGGCGCACGCATCACTTTAGTTTCAGTTGCTTAAGGAGATTTTTGAGCATACATCCCATTTTCAGATGTTATTTTTGAACGTGATATTATTGGTACACCTATCCTTCTTTTTTTGTCACCTTTACAACGTGCAGTTTGGCATACATAACATTCACAAGAAACAACACTTGACTCACCACCATACCTTGTATTTTTCAGCAAAATAATGTCTTCGTAGTTGGGCATGATTTTGAATGATCAGCTTGAGTACTTCGCGCTCTGTGGATGTAAGTTTTCATCTAGAATTTTTCAACAATTCACACAGATACTAGTCGGAAATCGAGGATCGGACAACCGAAAATTCACAATTATACGACTTTGTATCTGCTCCTCGCGACATGGCATTATTCAAAAATACTCCAATGTTCCCGAAATCATTGAATTTTCGCATTTTCTCAAGCTCGCAAAAAGTATGGAAAAGAGTAAAAAAGGATCAGCGGCGATTTCTGGGGGGGAGGGGTGGTAGGGGGTAATTTTCGAAGTTTTCAAGGTCCAATGAACATAATTTGTCTATTGCCCGGGTGGGTCATGGTGGCCAAACTTTACTGCCTTTCCAGGCCACTATGTTTAGATGTAGCTATCCGTTAGATTTGTTTCACTTTATTATAATACATACTTCGGTAAAATAATATGATAGTCCGATCCTTGTTTGAAAAAACTTTTCAATAAATTTAGTAATCGCTCAGTTCAGTAAAGTTTTGATCTTGTCAATCCACAGGAAAATTAAGAGCGGAAGATATATATTTTCGTAGAAAACTCAATGACAACACTTTGTTATGTTTAGTGTCCTTTTTTATATCGACGCCTGGATCAAGGCACCTTTAGAGGCTGAAGCCACATTTACAGATTTATAGCTAAGAGATTTGTAGTAATGTAAGAAAAACATTACTGTATATATTAGCCCGGTCTTTAGCGGCTACCTCACTTTTTCCCATATCGTCATGAAAATAAAAACAATTTTAAAATCATTCACTTAATGCAAAAAAAAAATTTATCAAAACTGAGAAAATTTAATAAATGTTGAGACAAATTAAAGAAAATTGGAGTCAGGTTTATACAAATGCACCATACTTTCCTCGAAAATTCTCTGGAATGACCCTCTAATCCTTCATTTTGCAAAGTCTAATTTGTTCTTGTCATAACCGGGAATCGAATCTGGAATCCCCATGATGAAACTGGACTCCCCAAGATGATTACAAACGTCGGAACGATTGGTTAATGATTTTAAGCGATTATTGAAGGTTGAGTTACTATTCGATTATTTCTGATTGTCTATATTTAAATAAATTAAAAATATTATTTTAATGATTTTGTTGATTAATAAGATTATTTCGAGATAAAATCTGATTATTTGGATTTAAAATAGGATTATTTCGGAGGAATAAGAAATATTGAGGCGTATTCGAATGAGACGTTAGATCAATAAAGCAACCAGTAACTTTATTTTATGGCTGGGTCTAGAATCTGATCAACAGGCGAATTACAATTGACGTTATTTTGTAACATTGTACTAAAATTTGAACTGCTGTAAAATGGGAATATAATATGAGTAATAAAATGAAATTCTGATCAAGTGAGTTTTTCAAGATGACACAAGAAGAACATGTCGTATAAATATGGCCAAGAAGAACATGTCGTATAAAGGCAGCATCCAAGAAAACTCTTGTATTTTCAAGGCTACAGATTTTGTAGCCTTGCCATCTTATTTTATATGAAAGTAGACGTGCCACATTTTCGTGATAAGATATATCATAGTGGTAATCGCAGTTTCTTTTCTTTAATAGGAACAAGAGGATTTTTTTTTTTGAATACTTTCAATTTTATTGATTTGAATTGAATAGTAAGAACTCCAAACAGGCGGGATATAATATTTGGGATCTTACATAGGTGAAATAAAGCGTCAATAATGTAGATTAGCCTTGGAATTTACTTGTCCATTGTTTGATAAACCTAAACATTGGGTTCGCTTAAGCTATGATGTTGAATATGACTCCAGATCGATAATTTCAGAAACACGTTGAGATTTAACCCTGTTGATTATAGGATTTTTTCCTGTGACACTACAACCGATATTTAAATGTATAATGAGTTGCGTTGACACCACTCACTAAGACCATTAATATCTTCTTGTAATAGGACAGTATCGCACCTTTCTCTGATAGTATGGACAATTTTATTATCATCTGCAAATATGAGCACATTAGAATTTTTTATAAACTCTGTAATTCGGTCGATGAAAACAAGAAATATCTAGGATTCAGTATGTGATCATTGAGGAACACCCTATGTAACTCTGATAACTTTGGACACATATAGACCAATTTTTTATTTTTTATTTTTTTGATTTGTTTACAATAATAATCTACAGGATTGGTTAACTAATGACTATGAACATTTATAATTACAAATATATAATAAAATAAATATATATGACAAAACAAAAGGCTATAATAAATTTACAAAATAATAGAAATAAGTATCTGAGAATTAAATGCATATCATTTAACTAATTTCTCAAATTACTGTATGTTTATAGCTCTCCTTCGTCATTCCGAAATCAAAGAAATCTTCGAAATGATTAAAGTTTACAATCATAAAATTAATTGACTCGTTAACTGAATAGTTAGAACGTCGGAAATTAGAAAACAATAAAGATCTAGTTCTAAGTTGTCTTACAGGGGCATACAGATTTAAACGTGAAAGTATAAAAGGGCTATCAATTTTAGCATTTAAAACATCAGCTGTAAATAAAGCTACAGCAAAACAACGTCTGGTCGCCAAGGACTCAAGATTCATAACAATACATCTTAAATTGTAACTTGGCATATTAATTATGTTTTCCCAATACATAAGCCTTCTATTAATATTAAAAAGATTAAATTTAAAAAAACATTAGCCGTGTGAACTTTTTTTGAATTTTTTCTATTCGTTCAATGTGCGTCGAACAGTAAGAAGCCCATACAACTATGGCATATTCTAAGTTAGATCGAACTAATGATGAATATAAAATCTGAAGAGTCTTCGGATCCTTAAACTCTTAAAAAAGGCGTTGTATTAACCCCAATAAAGAAGACGACTTTACGATTATCTTATCAATGTGTGTTGTAAAACTCAATTTAGAGTCAAATGTCACTCCCAAGTCTTTAATTTGGGTAACCCGATTCAATATTTCATTATTAATATAATAATCATAACTTATTTGCGATTTTGTCTTGGAGAAAGACATAACCGCACATTTTTTAATATTCAAATCTAAATAATTCAGACAACACCAATTAAATAATGAATCAAGGTCGGAATATAATTTAGCAGCATCAGAAGCATCAGAAATTTGACGGAATAGTTTAAGATCGTCGGCATACATAAGTCCTTTTGAGTAATGTAACATGTCCAGCACATCGTTTACAAATATCAAAAATAATTGAGGACCCAGGTGTGAGCCCTGAGGCACTCCCGAAAGAACGTTTATTAAATTCGACTTGATACCCTTCAAATTAACATATTTGGTACGGCCAGTTAAATACGATTCCACCCAAGCAACGAATTTTCGAGAAAATCCAAAATTATTTAGTTTTTTTAAGATGATTTGATGTTGAACTGAGTAAAACGCTTTTGTGAAGTCAGTATAGACAACATCCAGTTGACTATAAGAATCAAATGCATCAATAGTTTCCCGTTGAAACTCAACGAGATTAGTTGTAGTTGATCTGCCTGTGAAAAAACCATGCTGACTAATTGATAATCTATTCTTGATGTTAAAAAAATGTATTTGGACAAAATCGCCTCAAAGAGCTTAGGAATTGGTGACAAAATTGAAATGCCTCTGTAATTGGCTACATTAGAACGATCACCTGATTTATAGATGGGAGTTATTTAGGATGTTTCCCATCTCACCGGAAAAACTGAAGAATTTAAAGATTTCTCAAATAATAATTTCAAAGGATAACAAAGTTCAAACTTAAATATTTCAAAATTGAGGAAGATATACCATCCGGACCACAGCCATTCTTAAAGGCATCCAGTTGATCCATAATATCAGTCTCTGAAACCTCTAAAACGTCAAATTGAACCGGAGGATTTACTAATTCTTCATTTAAACCTGAGCTAACGTTGCAACAATTTACGAATCTATATGTACTCTGAAAAAATTTCCAAAAATACTCAACAATTTCATTGGGATCAGAACTGTTGTCTTGCTCAAAATACATAGTCATCGGCAACTCAGACGAATTCCATTTCGAATTAACAAATTTCCAAAATAATTTTGGATCCTTACTTATTTTAAATTCAATAAGCCTCACTATTTTTATTCAAAAAAAGTTTCTGCGATTCCAACTTTTTAGTTTTATTATACAAAGAAGGATTTCTCATAAATTTTACTCGACATTTATTTTTACGATTGCGTAACTTAATCTCAATTCTTTGGTGAAATAAGGTGGATAATTCGCCACTGACTTCATACTTGTTTTAGGAATAAATTCATTAAAACCTTCCAACAAAATTTCATAAAATTTATCAACATTAATATCTACATCATTGAAAAGTAAAGACCAATCCAGGTTTGCTAAGAATTCACTCAAACCGGAAACATTGCCATTTCTATAATCTTAAAAGGAAATTTCTTCAGATATACGAGTATCAGAAACAGAATAACTTTTAAATGATATCTCTATAGCTTTATGATCAACACTAGTATCCACAAATGGTATACAACACTCCGTTACAAAAATATTATCTTGAAAATTTTAAAAAACTAAATCCAGATACCTATTTCTATCATTTATTGCATGATTAATTTGATTTAACCCACACATAGACACAGAGTCCACAAAATATTGATCAACCACTGAAGTTACGTTAGTTGGTAATAAAAAACCATACTCAATTTTGCTGGATTCTTTTTACAGGTGACAGTTCTTTATATACGACAGAATAAACGCTATAATTTATTCTTTTTGGAAATTCGATTGTGCGATTGTGCAACATTATTCGATAACTCTACACGAACCATCTCTGATACTAGATTTTTACCTGTGATTAAAACAGGATATTGTTAACAAAACAAAACAAAATCCTTCCTAAAATATCAATGCTACATTTTCTTGAGTAATGGCCTATTCACATGAAACACGATTTTACTCGTACGAGTAATAATTATTCACTGATGTCTCTTAAATTACGTCGTAAAATAAATATTGGTCACTTAAAAAATATTTAATAAACAAGTCCGAATATAATGTCATTTACAATTTATTTAGCAAACACAGATTTCCTAATTAAAAATGAGCAAAATGTTTAAATCGCGGCCATATTGGAAAATTCGCGCAATAAACACTTTTTTGCAATTTTTATTAAGAAAAGTGCGTTTGCAAAAAAATTTGTCCTTAACAATACATTCGGAATTGTTTATTACCTATTTTTTAAGTGACTAGTATATATTTTACAATATAATTTAGAAGAAACCCGTGAATCATTTTTACTCGTACGAGTAAAACCGCAATTCATGTGAATAGGCCATTATGAATTTCCAACGTTGTATTACAACAAGGTAAGACCGTCTTCCATTGCATTCATACTAAATGTTTGACCAGTCATCAGATTTACAAAAGTCGAACGTTCTTGAGGGTCAGATATTTTATAAAGTTCCAAAGCCGAATTGGCAGGAATCGGTAGTGGCATACGTATTTATGTAGGGCTGTCAACAACAAATCCAATTATTTCGTTCGAAATTCCCAATTAAAAATTTAAATTTGGGTTTTCATAAAAATTTTCATTCACAAAGGATGAAAAATTAAAATCAATTTCGACACAAACGGCTTTTCGGCCTTTCGAAATTCGGCTTTTCAATATTCGACCTTTCGACCCTTCCGGCCTTTCGGCTTTCGGCCTTTCGACACATTCGGCCTTTCGTCACATTCGCCCTTTCGGTGTTCGGCCTTTCGACATTTGGCCTTTCGGCCCTATTCCAATTATTTAATGTGATTCTGGATCATATTCTAGGACGTGTCCGAATTCTGTGATAGTATTTTTTTTTGTAATAATTTTGATGTTAGTGAAATAATTTTCTCTTCCATATTTTGTTATAAGTTCATTGGAAATTTAATTTAATTTTTATACAAATTTATTTGTACCATTTTTTTAGAAATAAATGAACGTGATGCAGCTTAATTAATATTATTGCACGGTTTTGTTTATGAATATTATTACAGAACTGTCAAATTTACAACACATAGTGGCTGTGATAATTTGGTTGCATACAAAATAATGTCATAATTATTACAGCAGAAATATTTATCAAAGAAATCGGACACGTCCCTGGTTTCTCCACAATTTTTTGTAGCATCTTCACTTATGCAAGCGTGTTCAGAAGTCTTGGCTGATGTGTGGATTTCGTTCGATGTAATTTCTTAAAATTCATTTTCAACATACTGTAGATCAGTGGTGTAGTCAAGGTTGGTAGAAGTCATTATGTAGATGTTCAGAGGTCCTATTCTTGAACCATTATGCAAATTTTCGTATTACGAGTTAGTGTAAAAGTATTACGAAAATCCTAGTTTCCAGTGGTGAAAATCGCTTGCAGTTGTTTATATGTTTGTGGCTTCAAACAAGTTATGTTTGCAACAATTTCCAGTTCTGTTTTTATCACATGTTTAAACAGCTCGGTTTTTATTTTTCATTACACATAAAATAATCTTCTGTGCTAGATTTATATTTTCGCAACTCTTTAATTTATGGCCTAAGCCTGTGCCTGCGTATAATATACAAATACACATTAAAACTTGGTACAGGTAAATAAACAAAATAACCAAAATCGTACCTCTATTGTGCACCTTTTTCATAGGATTTTTAGTAATGGCACCCTCTCCGACATCACATTTTCATTAACCCTTTTTCTTTTATCAAATTTCCCAAAAAAAATTTAAACCTACATTTTTTAACGGACAAATTAGAATTTTCAGTAAAACTTAATTTACTGTTAGTAGGTTGAATTTGCATAGTTTTCCATTTCTTGAAGGTCATTATCATTTAATGATTGGAACACGATAAAGATTGTTTAGGCGAGGGTGAAGTTTATTTTTAAAAATGTTTACTAAGTTCTTGAAGTGTCTACTGATTAGTAAAAATCAACTCCTGCGTTAGACGGAAAATGAACTTTCCAAATGTTGTGAAAAAATTTACTAAATGTAGACCAAACCATCAATTAAAATAATTTAATCAATAAATAACCAACTGATATATTTGTGCATTTACTGCCAAATTGTTACGTCAACGTAAACATCAAATGGTTAAAATTTCTTATCGATGCAATTAGCAAATATAAATACATTTACAAAGTAAATACATAAATTACAAAAATCAAGATAGTAAATGAGGTAACAAACATAGTAGTAAAATTACCAGCTACGGGTCTGATTCTAGAGCTTTTGCCAATTGACCACTTACATAACAAATTGACTAGGAGTACCCCAGTATCAAAAAAACACCTCCCGTATTTTTGCCGGTCGTCAAGAGTTTATAACTTTGTTTGATGTCATATCGTTCCCAACCTTAATTAGATTAATAAAATATTCTGAGGTTTTGATTCTAGAAATTTTGCCAATTGGCCACATACAAAATGAAGTAACTAGAAGCTATCGTTAGGGGTTACAACTTCATTTGTCACCATATCATTCTAAACAACAATTTGTTAAATAAAGAATTCTGCGGATCTGATCACCATTTATTTTTTGCGAATCATCAGGGGCTTATAACTTCAATTGATGGCATATCGTAGCCAACCAAAATTAGATTAATAAAAAATTCTGCGGTTTTGATCCTAGAGATTTTCCAAATTGGCCACATACAAAATGAAGTAACTAGAAGTCATCCAAGCATGAAAAAATGCCTCACTTAAATTTGCGGATCGTCAGCAGCTTACGTTCCCCCTAACTAGAAGCTCCCTTACGATTTGTCATTTAACAAAGTTGTATTCTAATGGTTAGTATGAAGTTGAAAGCAAAAGAGCAAAAAAGTGTAAAAGCAAGTACATATTACACTTTCGACACAATCTATAAGGAGATGGCTTCATATATTTTGTCATTTTTTGATAAAGTTGTGTAGTTTACACATACTAATTCGAAAAAAAGTTAAATTTTATATTCAAAAAATTTTAAAAATTAAATAAACGTGGTGAATTGTGTTAAAGCTCGAAGGTTATACTAAATAGTTACGCAGAAATATGTTTTAAGTATATATTAAAAATTAAATTATTGTTAATTTTTATAAGGCTTTAAAATTCAATACTGTAGATATTTTAGCTCATTACAAACGTAAATTGAAACATTTATTAACCAATAAAGGGCCATCGTAAAGATTGTTCCCTGGATCTGAGTATGCCATCACATTGGTATGCATTTAGTGGATAACAGAAAGTAATCGCCATATGAACGCAACCCTCAACAAACAGTTGTTCGATTTTACAATAAGACATACTCTAAAATCATGTGTAGTGTCAGAGCCTTCTAGAGTATAGAGCCATAATCTTAATGACGTATTTTTTAGAAGCTTTTTTAGTGGTATAACTTTTCATTGATTTTCATAGAAATCCATAGTAAAAATGGTGTTTTTTAGCATCAAGTTTTTCTTGTCTTTGTAAAAAAGCAAAAATATTATAAAATGTTTATAGAAAAGTTTTCTACATATCTTTAAGAACAATATATAAGAAGGCCATATTGGTATTAAGTAAATATTAATTGCAGAAATATTAAAATTAAACTATGCCTAAAATATATTTGTCGAATTTCCATTTTGAAAAATAAATCAAAGTTGGCTCTGATGAATTAAAATAATACTTGCTAAATTTATCTTTAGTTTTACTAGTGTACGTAAGATGTCTAAAATATTTACAGAAAAATACGAAAAAAAATTATTTGGTCACAAATTATCACTCGTACTTTTGTGTAAGTCTGTTATTTTGTGAATTTGTTTTGCTTTTCCTACAATTTTTGAACTTGAAATTTCCTCAGGTGGTAATTTTTGCCACGATTTTACCAATTTTTTACGGCCATCACTGCCATCTATGTAATGTATATTGACTTAATGACCAAACGAATTGTAGTAAGCTTTTATTTTAATTTGACCAGAATGTTGTTGTTATGAATTTTTTTTATATTTTGGTTTAAATAGTTCAATTATTACAAGAAAATGAAAATGATTTACTTAAACGACATTCATATTTCATATTATTTCAGGAATCATAATTAGGAATTTGTAACGTTTTCATTTAAAAATTGGTCGTAGGAAAAAAGTGATTTCCCATATGTTTTGTGTATTTTACTATGAAAAGTTTGGTTTTTTCCTCGTTTCTAATTCCTTTATAAAAGCTGTGTTTTTTGACTATGGCTTTGTATAATCAAGGTTGCTTTGGTAGTGTACATATTTTAGTAGGCCAATAAAAGCCATCGGAGAGTGTATGTATTTTTGTAAAATCGAACACCGGTTTTTTGAGGGACGCGTTAATATGGCGATTACTTTCTATTATCCACTAAATGCATACCAATGTGCATACCTACGGTATAACCTGCGAGCTGTAACACAATTCACCACATTTATGTGTAAGCTACACAATTTTGTCAAAAAATGACAAAATGTATGAAACCATCTCCTTATAAATTGTGTCGAAAATGTAATTCTTGCTTTTATACTTTTACAATACTTTTTTTGCTATAAGAATTTCTAAGCTATAAGCCCTTGACGGGAGGTATTTTTTGATGCTGGAACAGCTCCTAGATACTTAATTATGTATGTAGCCGTTTGGCAAAATCTCTAAGATTAGAGATCCACAGAATTTTTAATATTTAATCTACTTTCTACTTTCCTAAACTACTGATGGATGATCCGAAAAAAAGGGAGGTATTTTTTAATGCTGGGATAACTTCTAGTTACTTCATTGTGCATGTGGCCATTTGGAAAAAACTCTAGGATCAAAATCGAAGAATTTAACGATATGATATCAAACGAAAAAAGTTATAAGCCCCTGTCGATCCGCAAAAATAAGGGAGGTGTTTTTGATGTGGGGGTAGCTTCTGATTGTGACATTTCATGTATTTCATTATGAAAAATCTCTTGAATAAACTCCTTACATAATAGTTTTCGTGTAAGACGGGTAATTTATTAATTCATCTTCAATAAAATATGTTTTGTAAATTCATCAGTACAATTGTATATCTTATGTAGCCGTTTTTCTCCACAATTTTTGGTAAATTGTCTGGCCAGATACTTTTCCCTCGATAACAGCCCAAAAATGTGATTTACTGATGTTCTCCACATTATTTTTAATTTACCACTGATTCATCTGATTGACTAGTTTATATTAAAATTATTCGAGGGGCTTAGAACCACAGTTGCCTAGCCCACATTAAAATTTTGCCATAAATGGTCATTGAAATGGTTATTTATTATAAAACAAATACTACAATAATTGGAAATAACTCTTTCAGGAATTGGAGGCTAGATTTCCGTTTCCGAGCCACCCCTTCAATAAACACTTCATAAAACAAATGCAAATATAATATAAAAATGGAAACAAAAGAACAGAACGATGACATTGGTTGATTTTTTAAATGACTATTTCGATTTTTTTTAGATTATATCCTGTTTATGTTGATTACTTCCCAAGACTAATATGATTGTTTGGATTAATTTGACGATTATTTTGGTTTTTAAATCAATTTTGCGATTACTTACTACTTTTAAGATTATTTAAAATATTAAAATGATTTTAAATTTCATTTGTATGCTGATTATCGACAGTTGTTTAAACCTTGGCTAAGCCTAACGAATTTGCTTACAAGTTTTATTTTAATCAATAAATTTATTAAAACCTTGGTAATCGAAATAAATATTTTATAAATATATCAACATTAAATCAACTCAATATAATCATTCAACATAAACCATAAAATAATCATCAACATAATATTAATAAACTTATATCTATCTCTATTATATTCATGTCTACATTAACACATATTTTAAGTCTTCAATGAGACAATGAGCAGCAGTCATAACCTCATAAAATACATTAACGAAGACATATATTTAAATAAATAATTTATTTTATATAAATGTACTTATACACTTACAATTCGAGTGTCACAATTTAATAATTAATCTAATATACATACAAACATATTTATGTATTTGTACCACTCCATTATAAAATACTTAATATTTTATCTATAGTAGATTTTAGATCATAGACAGAATATAAAATTGATAAAAAAATAAATAAATAAATTTAATAAAAAGCAAAAATTATTTTATTTATTTTAATAATTCTTTTTAATTTTTAAATAAATATAATTTTTTATGTTAACTGAAATTATATAATATTCCACAAATTATTTGTATTATTATAATAATAGTTTGTTTTTTTATTTTATTTTAGTTATAACCGAAAAATGTATTTTATATAGTGATAATTTCGTTTTTAGAATGAGTGTGGTTGAATTATATAATCTCTCTAGTATCAATATAAATACATAAATAAAACTAGATGTAGATATATGATTATATTATTTATTTTTATTTAAAAATAGTTTTTAAATATTATAGATATATATACCAATAATTTTATTTTATTTTTTAATAAATTAGTTTTGGTTTTGATTATTATTGTTGTTTTTTTAATTTTTAGATTTTATGTGGTCGCTGGGAACTTTACCTGATGGTAAGATATTAGTTATTTTGTTGCTAAAATATTTTAATTTAAAAAAAAAAAATTTTACTTTTTGGTTTAGGTTTCCCAGCTGCAGCATACGCTGCTTATGCAGCGGGTCGCGGATATTCGGGATATCCTAGTTTTGGATTGCCATATCCAACAGGTAATCTAAATAATTTGGCATCTTTGCATCATCACTTAAATAATCACCACCACCTAAATCATCATCCCTTACATCCATTACTACCCTCCTGTCACCCACTTGTTCATCACCCATTCGAACATTTGGGTTTATTAACACACCACCATCATCATCATAACCATCCAATGCATTTGTGAACAGCCAAATGAAATAAAAAATAAAACAATTTTTTTTTTTTTTTAATTAAGTATGTTGACGATTAATTTTATAATTTTGTGATGAATTTTGCTAATAACATGCACGATTAACACAGACACATATTCTTCAAACTAATTTACAAGAAAAAGTAATTCGGTATAACTTCTCGTACGGATTAGGTCAAAAATAGGTAATTAGAAAATTTTATAAAATACATCTCCATGCCCCAAACGTTTAAATTAAATACTAAAATCTAAGTATATTTACTCTCTAGTTATAGTGTTGTTGTTTCATTAAATTTTTTTTTTTTTTAATATTATTCTTCGTCTCTAGATAAAATAATTTAAAATCAATAAAATCTATTTAATCAAATTAATATGTGCTTATCACTAAAAACTATCTAAACTAAATATAAACTATACACACATACAAAATTTTACTAAAAGCAAAAACTTTGTCGTCTACATAAAAATAAATTATTTATATTTCATTTTAGACAAGAAATTTGTTTTTTTTTTTTTATAAATTTTCTTTAGCTAAATAAATAAATAAATAATATAATAAATATTTAGATTAACTTACTTATCTTAAATAAAAATATAAAGTATAAAGTTTTTTCCAAGTAGTTAAAAAAAAAAAATTTAAAAGTTTTTTCATGTTAGACTTATCTATAAATATTTTAAATGAACTATTTAAATTAATTAATTAAAACTACTTATAATATATTTAGTGTTTGAGTGTTTAATGCGATTTAGCACCGAATCTCGTTCATTGCCCAGTTTAATATGATGTTTAGACAAACACTCAATATTTTTTTTTTTGTAAGCTTAACTCTTCACCCTTCAGAATTATTATAGATCATAGATTAAATCAATTTTTTTAGATTAATGATATTTTAGCTAAAACAAAAATAAATAATTAATTAAAAAAAAAAACATTCGTCCAATTAATTTAAATTAATAAATATATTACATTATAAAAAACGAAATCAAAACAGCAACACATTCACCATAACACCCTTAATTACGTTTATATATTTTAATTATTTAGAATTTATTATTATTATTATTTTTTTGGTATTCGTATTACTAATATTTCATTATATTGGTTGATCAGGACAAGCTGTTACTTTTTTTTTACCATATTCAGTTAGGTATATTTTGTATGTACATATGTATGTACGAACATTACATTTTGGTTATTGTATGTATTGTATTTACGATAAAATTACCAATTTTCAAGGTACATATAATTTAATTGGTTCCAATAATTCAACATATTTGATTGGATACAAATGTGACCAGGAAAATATTTAGAATAATCGATTATGGTGTGATATACGAGTAGGGACGAGGTTTATTCATATACGTATGTCCATAAGTATTTATATTATATATTAAGAGCATTTGTGACCGTAATAAAAATTAAAAATAATATACGACGGCTACATGAGATTAGTGAAAGGTGGATTTTTGTTACTCGTACATAATTTTTCATAATACTTTTGATTAAGAATATTTATGGTTTAGGAATTCCAATTTAGTTTTTATATTAAAAGGTGGCTTACAACAAACGTCGTTTTAGCATATATCCAACTATAATACAATGCTTATGCTTGATATCTCTAAAGCTGGGTTCTTACAATTTTCATGAGAATTAACTGTTATTTGCTCAAATATATATGTATATAGTATATTATATATATATATATATATATATATATATATATATATATATATATATATATATATATATATATATATATATATACCATACATTCTATTTTGGTTTATTAGAATGTCACTAAATTCCAGATAAATTTGCTTGTTGAACTATAGCTTCTATCTCGTTCGAGTATGGTAATGTTTCAATCTCAGTTAACAATCGGCTGATTTCTGCCTTGTCCAAAAGGTTAAAATTAATTATTCCTCCTTTTGCCAGTTGTGCGGCTCTTACTACTTCTTTAATCTCTTCTTTTAATAATTAAAGGCGATTGTATATTGATTGCTGAAATACTTCATTGGTCCCATCATCTAGGTGTAACTGGATCTCGTTATGTTTTGATTATTTGTTGCATTTTTGAGTGATGGCCGTGTTTATTTTATACTGCTCGTTGTGGTTCTCTATTATTCGGTTTTGACTGCTAAGAATTTGTCCCAGTCGGTTGCGTCTGGCGAACCGGCAATCCACTTCCAAGCTGAGCCAATCCAATTAATTAATTGATCGTTTGGCTTTTGTTGGTTGACTCTTGAGTTCTCCCAATAATTTTGTTATTTCCCTAATCTGAGGCTAACTGAGGCTTGAAAATGCTGGCTGGGTTGATCTCATTTATTTCCGATTGTATTTTGATTGCAGATATTTTTCTTGGGTCTGCCTTTATTCCTTCGTTTGTAATTACATAGCCAAGGAATTCTGTTTCTTCTTTTAAAAATTCCGTTTTATTTAGATTAACCCTAAGATTGGCTTTCAGTATCTTTTGGAATATTTTATTTACGTTATTTAGATGCTCTTTTTTAGTTTTTCCCCCAAAAACGATGATATCGTCAATGTAGACGTAGCAAATCTTACCAATATATTCCTTGAGGACATCGTCAATCATGCGCTGAAAGATTGCAGGCGCATTCTTTAATCCAAACGGTAGTCCTTTAAATTCATATTTCCATTCATGGTGGAAAATGCTGTTTTTGGGATATCACTTTCTTTCATTTTGATATTATGAAAACCCGATGTTAAATCGATCGTTGTGTAGTATTTTGAATTTCCCAGGCTTGCAATTGTGTTTGTTTTATCAGGTATTGTCTATGTATCTGATATAGTTACTGTATTTAGCCTATTGAAGTCGATTACCATTCGGTATTTTTTAATTCCCGATGCATCCAATTTTTTTTTTCTACAATCCATATTGGCGAATTGTAGGGACTTTTTGAAGGTCTGATAATGCCATCTTCAAGAAGTTTTTTTATCTGCTCATTTACTTCGTCCCTCATGTTAACAGGGTATGGGTAGGTTTTTGTGTAAATCTGCTCCTCCGTTGTTGTTATGATTTCCGCTCTAATGTTTGTATCTATAATTTGTTCGTCTTCAATTGGGCCAAATAAAGGTAAAAAATTCCTGATAATTGACCTTAGCTTTATTTTTGCTTTGCCATCCAAGTGATGGTCCCTTATTTCGATGTTATTGACCTGAACCGATATTTTCTCTTGTAGCGGAGTTTTAATGCCTGGTGCGATGGTTAAAGTGTTCTCCCTCCTATCAATCATAGCCTCCACTTTTTTCAAAGTGTCATCTCCGATTATACCATCGAATGTAATTAATCCTGGCAGAAAAAAAAAACATTGTTGCAGTTATTTTCTGGCTTATTCTTATATCTCCTCCTGCAGATTTAATGAAGAATGGATTGTTTACCGGTCGTGAGCTTTTTGCGAGTTCTTGTTTAATAAAATTTTTATTCGCACCGGTGTCGATGAGGAATTTTAGTATATTATTGTTATGACATTTATACTCTAAGTATGGTACGCTAGAGAGGCCTCTTTGGTAAAATTTATTTCTTTATGTTCCTCTGTCTCAGAATCCTCTTCGTCCTTATCACTATTTTCAATATAGTGTTCGTATGGTTCATCTTCTTTGTCCTGTTCCAAATGGAAAATCCTTTGCTGTTTGTGCGTTTTTAGGTTGACATCTGAATTTATTTCCCTCTTGCAACTGGGGTTCTAGTAGCTTGGTCGATTTATGTAATTTGCTTTACTTGTTTTTATGGACTCATCTACTTCCATTGGTGTTGGTGGCTTTGGTTGAAATGGCCTAACTGGTGGCTGATTATGATTCGGCTGTTGTTGGTTATAGCCCTGCTGTTGCCGATACTGTTGATGTGGATATTGTAGTTGTGGTTGGAAATTGTACGCCTTATTCCTTTGTTGAAGTGACAGTCTTGGAAGTGGCTTTAGTGCACTTTGTTGAATTTTATTTGTTGAAAATATTTGACTGACCGACACTGGTACTGTGTTGTTGTAATTTCTATTGTGTACTGGCAAATTCCTAAAGTTCATGTTCATGGATTTTCCAGGCATGACGAATATGCTTCAGGTAGGTTTGCTGGTCGTTGAATAGTGAGCATCTTAGATATATCACCTGATAATCCTCTAATAAAAACGTCTACCGCTCGATTTCTATACATTTCGCTCAATACGTTCATAGAGTCCGCATTATATTGCTCTGTTTTCACTTTATTTATTATTAGCGAAAGCTGATGATTCACACTTGCGTAGAATTCATCAACAGATTTATTGCCCTGAGTTAACATGCTCAGCTGGTCTTCCAGTGTTCTTTGATCCCGTTTGTCGGCGTAATGAAGTGACAAACAGTTATTAATTGCACTCCAATTTTCATCAAAGATGTTGTACGATATTAGTGCTGAGTCAGCGGTTCCCCTTATCTTTTGGCGGATGCTTTGTAGAATAGCGTTATATAATGGTTTTCCCTTTACTATTTCATAATCTGCTAGTATGCTTTCCACACTATATACCCAGGAAACGTAATGGAGTGGGTTTCTATCGAAGATCTGCAGTTCTTTGACACAATCAGGAAGTTTACTTATTTCCCTTAATTCATTCTCATCTTTTGGTCCTTGTGATAGTGTGTGAACAATCTTTTATTGGTTTTGGTTTTCTAATTTATTTAATCTTTGTTTAATTTTTCCGTGAGCTCAATTTGGGCATTAAGCGCTCCCGTCAATTTCATTATAGCATCTTGTAATTGATCTTGTTATAGCATTTGTTGAATTGGACGATGCGTTGTACGATCTTAGGGTTTTGTTATCTTGCAGTTTTCACCTTTTCACATGTATCCTTTCACTTAATTTACCATAGCAGTCCAGAAATAGAATATTCTGAAAGTTCAGTAATCATCGAAATGTATCGAATATTTTCGGTTTTAAGCGGATTAATTTTTTATTTTAATTTATTTTGAAAGCTGGGTAATTAATAAGATTAGCGCCGATGTTTTCCTTTAACCTATTTTTTCTCTTTTTTCTTTCTTTAAATATAAGCTATCGGTTTTTCATTGTCCTCTTTATCCTTTGGGAAAAGAACCACCTGAAGTCAGACATTGATTTAGGTCTTCGTATGCTACCTGTACTTCAGAAGTCCACTGAAATTGACCCTTCCTAAGACAATCGCTTATTGGAGCCGTCACAACCGAATAATTTATTATAAACCGGCGATACCAGTCCGCCATTCCAAGAAGTCGTCTGGTCTGTCTAGCATGTTTTGGTATCTCTCTTTCATCATAAATCTATACTTTTATGATGTTTATAGTGAGTCTCGCCATCCGTGAAACATCTGCAACCAACTCTAATAGTTCAAAATGCCGGTAAAAATTGCGATTTCCCGAGAAATTATATTTCTCGAAAAACCGAGAAATTTATTTCCCGACGAATTTGATTCCTCGACAATTTGAGAGTTAACAAATTTTTTCTCAAGTATCTCGGAAATTCTCTTGAATTTTTCTATTTTTTAAATTACTAAAATTTTACAAACCGTTGAAAGAAAAATCTATTGTTTGTTATTACTGTATCTCGAGCCTACATATGTAGGGAAACAAATGTAAGGTCGAAGGTCTAAGAGCGCAATAACTCCCGTGTAAATATACATTTCCTTACTGCGATTACAAATTATCTTCTATCGTTGATTTTTAGCCCAAAAATGTATTGCACTAAATCCGCCGGCCACGTACTCTCTTTATAGCCTTAGTGAAAAATCAGCAACTATAAGCGACGTTGTTTATGAGATAAATAAGGGTGCACTTCATTTTTCATTATTTCGACTGGGATGAATTTGAAAGAAAAATTATTTCTTAATTCAAAGATGTCCAGATTATAATTTAATCCTATTTTATTGATTTAGATGTTGATAAAATTATATTTTATTACTATTATGTAGCCCGTTATTTATACGTAACGATAACGAATTTCAAACAACCGCTTTATGAGTTTTCATTGAGGGGTTTCATTACGGTAATCTCTGACAGTTATCGTTTTACGTCAACTATAAATCTGACCGGTAGAAACTCCGTATCGCAAACACCACTTGGTGATTTTATTGAGCAAATTTTAGCAATTTGTCTTTCTTCGAAGGATGTTAAAGATCCAATGTGAAATTTTTAACACGTTTTAACCTAATTTTATGCGAGTGTACATTTCTTTAACAATGAAGTTTTAAAAAAATTAATAAAAGGGGAACAAAATCCTACCCTATGCTCAATAACACGAATCTCAGATATTGGCTCTCTTTTCTTAATAGACACCATACATGTGATGTGAAGAGGACAACTTTTGAACTGTGTCTCTTTTCTTAATGATATGTCAAAGCTTATGGTTCAAATACAATGATATCAGTTCCGTTTCGCTCGGCTTTTTCGTCCCAATTTACTCTACAATTCTGAATGAACGATAGCAACTTCAATATTAATAATGAAGGGGGAATTAAAACGAATACCAAAAAAAATATCAAATTTTAAAATTTTGAGTTGGCGAAACAGCGGAGATGGACCAGTGGAAAAGCGAACGGATCAGAATAGAAACGGACGTCGTTTTGTTTAGACCTTTACTAAATATTTATGTTACCATAGACGTAAAAAAGGCGTTGTGTTAAAGTATTAAAAATTTTAAAGATTTTTTTTGCGAAAATTCGGAAAATATGGTCTATATAACCAAAAATATTAAATAAAAAAATTGCGAACGTGATGACGATTTGTCAGATAGCTGCAAAGTTAAAATTCCAGTATTAGATGCCTTGGCTAGTATTAACAACTCCTTCTTAACTTGCGCAAGCCTCCTTGGAGAAATTGACTCGTGAAGAAACATATATAAGATGCGAAAGCGAGACATCAGGCTTTTTTAATCTATACGTGGTGTTCCAATTTTAAAGCTTGTTGGTAGTTGTAAAACTAACTAAATTATTTGGGCCATATCACGAATAAATGTTTTTGACAGGGTTAGTCCAAAAATGATTTCACATCTCCAAACACTTGAAAGTTTAGACTCGTAAACGGCCACATAATGGTTGAGACGATTCACGGCATTAAAATAGCGTAGAATTGACGCTTGTTTTTCATCCATATTAATTTCAAAGAATTCCTTTACATACATTTTTCAAATTTTCGACTAATCAAATAAATATCTTACTCAACGAGAAATATTTCATTTTTGATAAAGGTACATACTCGTACGTATAGTCTAAGAACTGATGAACGTTTTGTTAAAATAGTTTTATACCGGCTGAAAATTTGTGGAAATGTAGTTTTTTGTACCTAAAAATAATATTGACAGCCATATTGACTGAACAACTCTGGGCCTGAACCGCCCCAAAATATTTCAAAGTTGTATTAAAATACAGGCAGTTCAAAACGAATTATATATACGAATTATATATATATATATATATATATATATATAAATATATGTAAATGTACCTCTTGAATTTTTAATAACATGACGTTTTGACCTATTTAAGCGATACTATAAATTAATAGACGATTTCTCTGGTAAAAAAACTTAAAGCTAAGTCGATGTGTCGGTGCAAAAGTTTTTAAAAAAAAGTTTTTTTATCTTTTAATAACATTGAAAATATACTGTAAAATGTGTCAATCGGTATAAAACATTTTAGATGCAACCCTCAATAATGACCCTTTATATTTGCCTTGGCGATGGGTTAGGCCAAAAATAAAAAAAACCGAGTTGAAGTCTGTTTTGTAATATAAAGATGATACGTTGGATTTTGGACAGAGTAATACTGTTTGCAAATCCATAGTAAATACGTATTGATTGTCCTTTCTTTTATCCTTCTGCTTCTCCAATCTGGCGATATTTTTCATTTTTATATGATATTGATAATTCATTTTCGCTGATATTTTGGCATTTGTACCCGACACAGACATCACATTCATGTTTTTTTGGGCGGTATAAAGATAAATTCCTGTGTTCAAAACTATTTGAAAATGATTTTTAATGATACAGGAGTTACATTTTGCTCAACACACCATATGCATGAATTTGAATACTCATAAAACAGCTCATTTTTTGTATGATATTTGTGCTTCAATTCAATTTGCTTGCGGAATCTCGGCAATAATAAGACTCCATTTTCGCTAAATCTGTAAAAAATCTTTCGAGATGAAGTAAATTTTCACGCAGTTGTTTCGTTTTCTTTCGAACTACCGGTTGGTGATGATGCAGTGACGACGAGGTTGGTGATGCGTTTGATTGTCATACATCGCCTTGAGTCAGCAGAAGTTTTACATCTTTGTCTGATTCTTTGTTCTCAGACAACTCCGTGTGATACCTTGTATACATTTTTTTCTCCCCAAGATTGAAATATTATAAGCTCACAATTGCAATTCGATTATGTGCAGCATTAACAGTTTTGCCAATAAACTACGAGTTAATAACTTACCTAATTTAAATATTATTACGTATTATTATTACGTCGTTTTTGACAACAAGTTAAACCAAAGATAGAAAATGAACTAATTAATTAAGGGGACGTAGGGAAGGAAAAAGATCCAGGAATAAAAAAAATAAAAAAAGGACTATAAAAGAGAAAAATACAAGTATGAATGCTTCTTGAATGTATTGACAGTGTGAGAGAGAAGCAACGAGTTTTGACGAATCATCGTCCTACACTTGTTAGGCAGATTTAATTTTAGCGTAAAAAATAGAGTCAATATAGTTTGCTTAAGGTTGTTTTCGAAGTACCCGAAAAAAATAGGAGCACAATACGTAATCTGAGGGATTATTAAAATTTTCATTAGCTTCATATTGAACTAATCTCAGGTGGTGGAAATTTAGCCCCGATACAAAGTATACCATAAACTCTATCACAAACCTCCGATGTACACTATTTCAGTTTTGGTTTGTTGCATAACAATTTAACGCTAATTTATCAACAATTTTGAAATTTCTCATCATCCGATATTCTGGATTTTGACAATCTCATATGAACCTGATTTGACAAAATCATATGAACCATAAATTAAGTCACGGGTGAAAGCCGAATCAATATCCAAATAATTAAGTAATGTACAACAAAATTTGGCTAAAGCCACCAATTCCAAAAATCATCAAGGCTAAATAAATGGGCCAGGTTTAGAGATTTCAACTTCAATTTTACAGCATTTTAACTATTGGACGATTCAGCGGTCAAATTATGTTGGATATACAACTGTTCTCCACCAAAAGTTTACTTCCGTTCTTGTAAAAATAAATAATAAAAATCGCCAAATTTCAATTTACCTCTGACATTTTAACGTCTTATCTTTAATTCAGGATAATCTAATTTGTTTTTAAGTAAAAGTTGCGATTCTAAATCTAACATTCTAATTTTGGATTTTTTCCAGCTGCTTTTGTCCTCTCATAATTAATAGGTTTGACGTCATCAGGGGTGAATTTATTGTTTTCCATTGACAGCAACAATTTGTTTTTTAGGATACATCGGGGTTCATATATTTAAATTGGCTTTTGAGGTGAAAGTTTTGTTGTGTCGTTGATCATGGTATTTAACGCGTATTATATATTTGGAATATTTGGGTCCCATTTCCTATCGTCTTCTCCAACCATAGTTCGTAACATTAATAAGATTGTTCTGTTGTATCTTTCACATTGACCCATTAGCTAATTAGCCTCGCTAGAACTCCAAAATGAGTAGTCCAGTCATTTATAACCGATATAACTGGAGCTGTATTCGTTGATTTTGCTGGTTTAGTGACTACGTATTTTGAAAACGACAACTAGTCCAATAGGATACATTTCATTTTCTCTAATTTCACCTTTCGCTTTAGTATAATCCACGTTCTAGACACGATGAAATATATTTCTTCACATAGCGTGTATTCTAGAAAAACAAAAGTGTCTGCCAACAACTTCTATAATTTTTTCGAGTCGACGATGCCCCATATTTTAGCTATACGCCACTTGAGTATTTTGGATACAACTCACATACAGATATATCTTAATCTAAACGTTGCATCTAGCGAGACCTTTGGATCTGACATCGGTACATACTTCATGTTCAAACTTTGGGTTATACCTATAACGTCAAAAAAACGCGACTTCCCAACTTGCTTTTTAGTGTCTCGAACGATTTCGTATGCTTGTTTGCCCAATTAAAGGATTCATTGGTTTTTGTTAGTCGAGTTAGCGGCTCAGTGATCATTGAAAAGTTTTTAATTAAATTCCTGAAATAACGTCCTAATCCGATATATTGTCGTATTTATATTTGGTTATATTTCAAACGATAGTGTTCATCCTTTTTTGGAAACCGCCGGACCGTTTGTTAATCCAAAGGGCATAGTACGACAGCCATATGAGAAACATCGTCGGACATTAAAATCTTATATTAGCCGGAAGGTAAATCCCATTACACTGGATACTGGTCCCGTATCGTCCTATCGTTTAGTTGTCGGTAATCAATACGCATAATTTCCTCACCGTCTTTTTCCTTACTAAGACGATTGGACTAGCATTAGGTGATTCGTCTTCACGTATTATTTTATGTTCCAACAATTCACATATATCATTGCTTTGTCTTTTGCGCATTGATGAAATGATTTTCTATAAGGGCGACAGACGACTGGTCCATTATTGTTCAATTTAGTTCCCATTTCGACCTCCGTTTTCCCGACATCTTTTAAATTCCGAGCAAAACAAATACTAGATTTCACTCAAAGTCATACCTTCATCAATATTTATATTTCGTTCCTGTTGATAATGCGCTGGCCAGTTCGTATATTCCGTTGCTCCATACTCTCGTCAGATCTCAGTAAACATCACATTCATAATATTATTATTTATGGTTCTCGATATATTAACTTCAGGCAATTGAACTTCATTTACACTTCCTTTTCGGCCATTCAAATTAATGTCGCTTAAGACATCACATATTTCTGCCATTTTCGCAGTTCGATTATTCCACAAAGTATCGTTTATGCTGATATTTTGAAATGTTAGGGTATTATTTTGCAAATCGTTTCACAATCACGTTACATTTACTATATTACATTTCAAGCCCCCCGTTACCTTCTACTCTATTATTGAAAGATTTCTAAATGTCAGTCAGAGAAGAACATTCTGTTTGTCAGATGCGGATCGAATTGCGGTGATGGCTTCTGTGTTGGTTGGTTTTACCAGCGCATTTAAATTATTTTGTTTATTCAGCTGACTCGAATTGTATTCAGCATTTATAGTTTGTGCATTCTGCGGACCTCTTGACGCATTCTCGTATACCATGCGATACGTTCACGCAAATCACCCAGAATACATATTGGTTGTCAACGTAACCATGCACTTAACTGATAATCATTCAGCCCCATAATTATATATTTTTTTAAAGATTCACCAGAAACTTTACGTTGACCCAACGTTTGGCCTCGTTTGTAAATTTTTGCAATTCGCCTGCAAATACTATCCACTTGATAAACACGCATTGTACTGAATTAAACCATAATTAAGCCGAACCTTTTAGTTTATTCCCGACGTTATTAATGCTGCCATTGCAGGATCAAACTCTGTAAGTATATCGACCACATCACGAGGTGTAAGGTTAAATCGATTTCGAGTATTATGAAGATTTGTGTATTTCTCCTTCGCGATAATTCTGATAATTAGCAGGCGATCACGTTCAATAAGCACTTTTTATCGCTCTAAATGATCTATATTCGCCGTTCAAGTTCCGTTAACTTTCGCTCATCTTTAACATTTTTCGAAGGCATCGTAAAATCATTTAACCCGTTCCGGGTTAAATGATAACTTTCAGTGTCCACTTCTTCTTGTATGTAAGTGTGACTTTTTGCTTTCAAATATTACTAATCGTCCTACCAACTGTTTCACTTCCCGTTATCGCTTAACTCATGCTTTTTACATTCGTTTCTGAAGAGAGAACCCGCTCATCATATTTATTTAACCTTATTTGTCTTATTAAATTGACCCTTCTTTAACACGTTAATCGCCATGTCAGTCATATGTGTCTGACACTAATAAGTTCTACATGAGCCATGTCAGACATATGTGATTTAGTAGAAGGTCACGTCAGTCACTACCAGGAGCAAAACCTGAAAATTGCTTGGCTTAGTTATATAATGCTATATTGTTACACTTGAAAAATTATATTTCAATAATTTTTATTTTGATAAAGGAATTACATTGACTTATTATGTTGCCCAAAACATTCTAAGCAATAAAAGGGCTGTTCTTTGCAGTCTGAGCAATAAGTTGAAACTTTTTTTCCTTTTTTTCTTGCTGCTTCTCGACCTTCTGCTTCTTTTATTTGGGCATAACATCCAACGCACATTCTTCTTATTTTTTTCTATTCAAAACTAAACATAGTTTTTTACGCTAAAAACGAGTTGAAGTTTTTCGTTTATTAGATATGTCCAAACCTAACCTAAGCATATGAGTAACCAAATGTTCTCGAAATTGTCTATAAGAATATATTCTATTGCTAACTTGCGGTACCATTTTATTCCTTTCCTAAGAGTAATTGCATAGGAACCCAGTTGATCCGAAATATCTATCCCTGCATTACCTTTATTATAAGCACAAATTGGAAATGGTTTTTGTTTATTATTTCGTTGCCTACTTGTGCTGGCAGAAGCTACGTTTATATTGTCAATACTCTAACATTTCTGTCTATCCAGTCAAGTACTACAATACCATTCTTATCTTCTTTCGCTACCACTTCTCCTTTCTTTAATTAAGCGTTCCTAACTTTCTTTGCCACAAACTTCTTACTTGCTCTTACAGTGCCCACAACATGCGTCTTTTGACGAAGAAATGCCAATACTGGCGGGTAGCTGGTATAGAAGTTGTCCACATACAATGTTATACCTTCATTTAAAAGCGCTTGTAATAGTTCCTCGCAAACTTTTGCGGCTAAGCCGTAATTTTTATCAAAAATTTCAAATTTACCTGAATAAATTTTGCTTGCCCACGTGTATCCTTCTGAAGTACATAACTTTAAAAGTTTAATTCCGTACTTATACGCTTTATTAGGTATGTATTGCCGGAAAATAAGCCAGCCTCTCCAAGGAACAAGAGTTTCATCAATAACATAATTTTCGCCGGAAACAAAGACATTTTTATACTTAGCTTCAAGCAAATCTAACAGCGGCTTAATTTTTGCCAATCTGTCACCAGGAATAGCATTTTCATTATTTGAGAAATGTAACAGGCGTAATCATAATTCAAATCTGTTTCGAGACATGCCACTTGGAGCTATGCTATTTTTGTAAATATGTTTGGTTGACCAATAAGAAGTTATATTCCCCATTCGCACTAATCCCATCCACATAAAAAGGCCGAAAAACCTTCTTATTTCTTCAGCGTTAGTTGGATGCCATTTATTTAGACGACTGTATCGAGTTTTTCGAGTACGCTGAATTGTTTGTTCAGCGTATATATAAGGCAGGCCACACACGTACAGTTTTAACTGACAGTTTTAACTGTGCAGTTATAATTGTCAGTTTTAACTGTGAACTGAGATGCACACACACGTTCAGTCTAATCCTTCAGTTATTATCATGGATTTGAATGAGCGGAACGATTTGCCTGCTTTCGGTGTGGTTTTTTAAATATTAAAAAAATTAAATAAAAAAAATTCTAAAAAGTGGTGCAATAATTGGGTTCAAAAACGAAATTTAACTTCCCATATAAATTTATTAAAAGAATTAAGTAAAGAAGAATCACTAGATTCAGGCTCTTAATGAATCTGATAATACTACTGGCCGGTACAAGATACATACTATCCGGGCTAATTGTTCTCCTTCCTAGATGTTGGAGTCTTTGCTGGAAAATGGCTGGGCATTGGCACAGAACATGATCGCAGAAGCGGCATCCATCGGTCGTACTTAGGCCCATCTTCTTAAGGTGATACCCTAAGGGGACATGACCTGTGAGGAAGCCAGTAAGCAGCCTCAAATCAGGTTTCCTAAGTTCAAGACACTCCTTAACCCTGACAGACGAATGTGATATAAATTTCATCGCCTGTCATAAACCTGGAATTCTGCGCCAGTAGGAGGACTTTTGAAGATCCTCCCAGCGAAGATCCTTAATTATTTAATTCAATGATTTAGTTATTATATGAAACGTCCTCTCATCTCAAAATTTCGACACAAAACTGAGAACTGTGCAGTTAAACCCCCCACACACGTTCAGTTCAGTTAATCGTTTCAGTTAAAAATATAAAAATTTTAAAGTTCTCAATTAAACTGTACAGTTAAGTTTAACTGAACTGAAATACCCACACACGTAAAGTTTAAACTGACAGTTTTAACTGAACAGTTAAAACTGTCAGTTAAAACTGTACGTGTGTGGCTTGCCTTAGTTTCAGTAACAATGAGGTTTATAACCTCTTCGTCAAAAAATAATATAAATGTATCAAAAGCAGAAATATTTCTGGATAAATCGAATTGTAAACCAGATTTTCCTATGAAATCAAAACATTTATGTCTACCTTCATAATCGCTCCATTCAACATCACTATTCTCATGCAATCGTGCTCAGCTATTTCGTCATTTTCAATATTTTCTGTGGTTTCTTCCAACTCCAAATCTTGAAGAATTTGTTGAAGATTTTTTTCATCTTCATCCAACGAATAAGTCTAATTAAGATCATTTATTGAATCATCTGACCTAAAATCTCTGTACTCTTTATCAGAGATACTTATATTTTCAGCAATCACTTTCAGTTCACTTTCACTTAGAAACTTTCGTTTTGCCATTATTTGTAGATATTTAGAAAAAAATTGTAGTCGCAGTAATTACGTGCTATCTGCTATCTGATAAATGTCACATGCACTACTGATTCATACACAAGGCATTCAGCACACATTTTACACAACCAAAAACACGAAAAAATTATAAAAACTTATGTTATCGGTGTATTGCGTATACGTGTTGTAAAATGAGAAATCTATTATGATTCTCTATGCTACTATGGCTGACTTATTGGGTTGCAACCTATTTGGATGAGTCACACATATATGTCTGACAAGACTTGTAGGGAAAAGAAGTATTATGCATGGCCATGTCAGTCATATACGTGTAGTGTTTTTCCGGTAAATTAGGTAAAAACATTTTTTTTTACAGTACAGCATTACATTTTTTCGAGATGTAGTATCTATTATGTAATAAAATTACCATGGCTCAGATGAAATTGTTTTTGAAATTATCATGGCGATTAACGTGTTAATTTTATTCAAGCATTTTATCCTACGTTTGAACTATAACCCGATTCTAGATTTATTTAAAATAAAAACAAATTCTCAACGGTTAACACAAAGAAAACACATTTTATTAAAACTAACATATTCGTCTTTAAAGTGCTGCAAGAAACGCTACGATTTTTATGAGCCAACGGTGGTAAACGATTATTCATGTACCGAATTTGTGTTTAAATTGAAATATTATAGATTAATTAATCATTAAATTCACTAAGAAACATGTCTAATTAAGCATTTATTTAGCGGTTGCCACCTTAGGCTAAGTTGTAAAACCGTACACCAGATGTTAAATACTCTGCGTAAAAAGAGCAAATATGTATTCAAAATTATCTCATTCTCCATTGACATACTCTTCGCTACTCCTCGCTAAGTACCCTACAATCCATTTGTTCATTGATTTTGTTTACTGAGTATTGCAATTTCAAAAGTTTAAATCTTATTGAAATCTTAAATTTTAGATATCTGATTTTTAAAATTGTTAAATTAATAAATTTGAGTATAAAGTATCTTCTAGAATGAAAACTATGAAAATAGAAGGAACTTCTTGATTTGGTCAAAATCCAAAATTAAATGAACTTTTATAAACGTTTAGTGTGCTCAAAGAAAATTTCAAAATGTTCAATAAGAAATTAAAATTTTCTTATTTAGGCCGCTTTACATACCATGTTAATTATTCACACGTAATAATTTTTGGCATAAAACACACTCATTCGAATTATTACAATCGTTCCCTATGATACATTTTGACATATACATGTGAAATATTTTAGTATTGAATAGGATTAGACATAGGAACCAACAAAATAAATTTGAAGGAAAAAACATCCCATCGTAAGCTCCGACCACATTTTTCAATACAGGTGTACAACCTCTGCGGCTACTTAATAACTTGGAACATAATTGATTCTGTAACTGTTTGGCTATGCATTTCTATTACTGATCCCACCATTGTACGGTTTGTCTCACTTGCAAGCCGCAATAAAATAAAACCATGAGTTCTAACTCAAGTGCGTGATAAAAATTCTGTAATTTTGTGAAACATACCCCAGAAATCCTTAAATGTTTCTTCAATTAATATTTGACTAATAACCGGATTGTGGGATCGCAGTGTACAATGTAATCGCTTGATATAATACTCGTATTAATTTAGTATTGATTCTCGAAGCATTTTTACATTACAACAATAATGTATAATAATTTAGCTTACTTCAGAATTTTGATCCATTTGATTTGTTTTAAAAAAATTGGCGGGGAAAATATCACGTAGAAATTATTATTGAATTCGGGCAGTAAAAATAAAAAATATCTGCGGAAGGGAAAATTTCTCAAGTAAATGTCATGAATTATTATATCTCACGATATTATCACAGGCCTTAGTTAAACTTTAAAAAATGTGGCTTTATTTACTATATCAAAATATTACATGATTAAAAATGCTTTGTATGGTAATATAGCAGGCATTAACAAAAGTTGCTTCAACCACTACTTTGTTTTAAGTGCTACTTTAATTACGAATTGAATTTAAGATAATATTTAAACCTCTTAAATACTAAGATCGGGATTATTCTTTGTTCAGAGCACAGGTAATTTTAGTTATCGGCGTCATCATATCATTTTAAAGCATCTCATTTTAAATTAGAGCGAAGTTAAACCTAAGCAATAATGATTTTGTCTAAGATTCTTTTAATTTGGCGCACATAATAAACATTTTTAATTGTTTTAATGTAATGTGCAGAAAGAGCTCCTTTGTAAGACTAGTTTGAAAATTGGAATAAGAGTGATAGTGAGGGCTCCTATCATACGAGTTTAGCAATAGAGGAACCTTTGTAAGTGTGTTTCATTCTATTCTCTTTTTTGTACCAAATTTCATAAGTATTCATAATTAAAAATAGAATTTAATTTTAAAAATTGTGGAAATCTTTTTGTCGATTATAAAATTATAAACGCATCTCGTGGCAAAAAATAATAATGATGCTAGGAATATCTCCAAAGCTTGTATGTATTTAGTAACAAAAAATAGTCGTTAACAACCAGCTTAAAGTTCAAGTTATCAGGAAGTTCAGCTTAAATTTTTTTCGCTAGATGGTATTCATGATGGAATAATCTTTCAACTCGTAATGCAAGTTAGAAAACGTATTGTAAATATTAGCCCCGTTTCATGATACTAATGTCGTTTTAGACTTAAATATTAGTTTACTCTAAAATTACTCTGTCGAAATTGATGTTGTAGCAAATAACTCTATACTGAGACAAAATAAGCTCTTTTGCTAATCTATGTTGTAACCGGAAAATGGCATAAGTGATCCGGATCAGATCAAAGTTTACATTAAAAACAACAACAAAAATTGTCCACATTTTTATTTTACGATCAACATTTGGATCTGGGAACGGTTGCCCAAATGTAGCTATTAAGGCAAAATGATTTCTCGCAAAGCATCCTTTTCTGCCTTATTTAAAACACCAAATCATAGTCGAAAACATCAATTTCGTTTCGTAGACAAGAAAATTTTCCGTTGGTCAAGTAATAATCGAGACACTGTAGTTTGAGCAGAATATGTAATCCCGTCCTCTAGAGTTCATTTCTCATTTGAATTGCCCTCTAATTTTCATATTTCGAATATATGTACAACGCAACTCGCATATTCCTTGTAACAAAATGTTAAAGTCAATTTATTTCAACTTCTCGTTATACATCATGCTATTCAAATGTGTGCTTCCCATCACTTTGCTTACTTTGAACAAAAACCCCAAGTATGAATAAAAAAAAAACTAAAATTAAAATATGCATTTTAAATGATTGTTATTTTATGTTTTATTTCCAGCATAAAACCACAAAGCTTCTCTTTTGTCTCGATATAACATGTAACATAAAAAAAAAAAAAAAAATTAAGCAAACATCATTTAACAAGAAAAAAAAACACTGTACATACATACATATGTCTGTCATGCTTTTATGGAATTTTTTACATGATACATACATTTTTTTTGGTCTGTTTCTTTGGGATGTATAATAACCGTATGTACATACATTTTAATGTTAGTACTAGATAATCAACATCACAATTCTGCTCACAGTACCCGATATACAGGATATTATTTTATTTGTACGTTATTCACCCGCGCGGTGGTTAAGGTGGTAGTAATGGACAACGGGACATAAATTTACATCTTGTTAAAAATTTAAATACAACTTGATTTATAATTATATGCCACACTATGTATATTTCAAGGTATAAATACGTTACGAATAATATTTGTTAGTACAGTACAGTAATGAAATATATTTTTAATTTGCAAAAATTAATTAACAAATAAAATTTAGTAATTTTAGTCTCATGTGGCCAATTCAAATTCAATAAAAACATAAATGTTCATTTAAATTGGAAAATAGGAAAAACAACAAAATAAAAACGTAAAATATACGAGTACGTATTATAACTCCTACGTCCCATTTTGGTGTCACTCCATCCCCACATAAAAAAAACATAATATCGAAAGGAAATCGAACATAAATGCTAAAAAATTAAAACCCATAATTTTCATGAAATCCCTCCATACCACACTACCTGTTTTTTTTTTTTTATTATATATTTACGAAAAAGCACAAATTACTATTATTGTTTAAAAAATGCTGTATTCAATATTATATTATGTACCTACACCAATATATATACATTAAGCATTTTCCTCTACTTTGAGAGCCTTTAAACACACCGGTCACATAATATAAGTCATAAATTTTACAAAAATAAAAATTAAATTATAATAGGGCAGGGGATGCAGTACAGTAAAATGCTTTGATCGTTTCTCTTCATACAACTATACGTATCTACATAAATTTCTTTTCTACCAAACTAAAAAGCCATTAAAACCTAGAAAACAAATCCTTATCATATGTACGAGTATGCTTATAGATTCGAAGTAGTTATTTCTACATAAAGAGATAAAGTTATTTGGATATAATACGTAGTAGATATCTAGTTTGGATTTAATTGGTATTTATTGAATTGAAAATAAAATAATTAAAACTTGAAAAAGAAAATTGACCATGTTAGTAAGGTATTGTATGTTTCCGTGTGTGTAAGGGTAATGGAGTTTTTTTCAATCTTTTATTGCTTTTCTGAATCGGACTAGGATATGTTGTAATTAACTACTAAAATATTCTTATAATATATGCAATTATGTATCTGTATACATTACATATCAAATTTATTAAATGATTGATGTTTAATTTCGATATACGCTACGCAAATCAGAAGAATTGTAAAGCATTAAAAATTATTACTAAAAATGGAATATGCAAATCGTTTAAAAATATTAAATATCTACAGGTATATATTTATAGGAGTTTATACCGTTATATACTTACTTGGAAAAGTTATAATTATTACTAAATAAAAAATTTGTAATCCACAAACGGTAATGTTTCCACCATTTTTGGTATTAATTTTCGGTTAAACTCTTTATTTGCTAATGCCAACAACCAATGTGTAAGAAATATTATCAGTCAACATTGGATAAACAAACCCTGTTAAAGTTAGCCGAAAGTAGAAGGCGATATTGCAGACTATGTTATTAACATTCTAGCCAATAATAAACAATTTGGTGGTTATCAGCCGAACATAGGATACATGGGTTAAAAATTTTGTAAATAGCCTTACGTGGAAAACTTTGTTTAACCTAGTCGTGGAAAATATCGGAAAATCAGAAGAGTATCGTTTTTATGTAATTTGTCATTAGCTGTCGCAAGAAAAAATTCAGTTCAAGCTTCCCGTAGGAAATCTCGGAAAATTTGAAAAAGTTTCCAGCCGAAAGTAAGAAATGACTGTAAAAATCGGCCTCTAGAGTGTTATGTCTGGAGATGGATTACATTGATGTGACATGTCAATAGCTTTCGCAGGAAAAAAGTTCAGTTCAAGCTTCCCGTGTTAAATCTCGGAAAATTCGATTTTCCAAAACTCATTAGAAAATTTGAATAACATAGTCAATAGCTATCGCAGGACAAAAATTCAGTTCATGTTTCACGTGGAAAATCTCGGAAAATTCGATTTTCCAAAAATCATTAGAAAATTTGTATAAAATCAGCCTCTAGAGTGTTATGTCTGGAGATTGATTATAAATTAAAAATTAAAGATTCAGTTTAAGTTTCGCGTGGTAAATCTCGGAAAATTCGATTTTCCAAAACTCATTAGAAAATTTGAATAACATCAGCCTCTACAGTGGTATGCCTGGAGATGGATTGCATTAATGTGACTTGTCAATAGCTATCGCAGGACAAAAGTCAGTTAAATTTTCCCGTGGGAAATCTCGGAAAATTTGAAAAAGTTTCCAGCCGAAATAAAGAATTGAATATATGTATAACATCAGCCTCTAGAGTGTTATGACTGAAGATGGATTACATTGATGTGATGTGTCAATAGATATCGCACTAAAAAATTCTGTTTAAGTTCCCCGAGGGAAATCTCGGAAAATTCGAATTTCCAAAAATCATTAGAAAATTTGTATAACATCAGTCTCTGGAGTGCTATTTCTGGAGATGTATTTTATTGATGTGACTTGTCGATAGCTATCGCACGAAAACAATTCAGTTAAAGTTTTCCGTGGAAAATCTCGGAAAATTTGAAAAAGTTTCCAGCCGAATGAAAGAAATGAATATATAACATCAGCCTCTAGAGTGTTTTGTCTGGAGATGGATTGCATTGATGATATTTATCATTAGCTATTGTAGGAAAAAAAAATCAGTTCAAGTTTCCCGTGGGAAATCTCGGAAAATTTGAAAAAGTTTCCAGCCGAAAGTAATAAATCTATAAAATCGGCCTCTAGAGTGTTATCTCTGGGGATAGATTACATTGAAGTAACATGTCAATAGCTTACGCAGGAAAAAATATTCAGTTCAATTTTTAAGAAATGAATGTATAAAATCAGCCTCTAGAGTCTTATGTCTAGCGATGAATTGCATTGATGTGACTTATCAATAGCTATCACTGGAAAAAAGTTCAGTTCAATTACCCCGTGGGAAATCTCGGAAAATTCGATTTTCCAAAAATCATTAGAAAATTTGTATAAAATTAACCTCTAAAGTGTTATGTCTGGAGATGGATTATAAATTAAAAATTTAAAATTCAGTTCAAGTTTCGCGTGGGAAATCTCGGAAAATTTGAAAAAGTTTCCAGCCGAAAGTGAGAAATGAATGCATAAAATCAGCCTCTAGGGTATTATGTCTGGAGATGGATTGCATCGATGTTACTTGTCATTAGCTATCGTAGGGTTATTGTTGCTAAATGCTTAATGCGTTGATAATGTGCTTATTGTCAGTTTACTACATGTTAGTTGAATAACTGTATTTTAACGTATTAAATGTATTTGAAACAAGAATGAGGATAGTTCGAGTTCACGATAGCCATTAATCCAGTATAGTTAAATTAAAGTAAATTAATCTATACTACTCCAAAATATTTTTTAATTGTTTTTTGAAGAGCTGTATCTTTATGGAAAAAGGTCATATAGACATGAAAACAAGTATTTTAAAGCTTCAAGTTTCTATTTTCGATATTTGTTTAGCATACAGTTTTTGTGAGTTACGGTTATCGCGCAATCATAAGAAATCTACGGCCTCGGGAATACTTTTTTTTTAGTTAAACCGTCACATGGGTCAGTTAGCTTGTTTAATTTAGCTTCATTTTGTTTTGTTTTTGTCGCTCTACGTTAATTTTTTGTTGCGATATCCGACTTTGAATGAAAAAGGACCCCTTCTGTCTTTAATCATATTCACCCTCAACAATAATTGGAAAATAGTATAAAAATATTACTTTTTATGGTTTTCTTCAATAGAAAGAGAAAGTTTGTCTGTATTAAATCAATAAGATTCTTTCGGCATTTTATAGATAAAATATATTAAAAATAATAGCATTCACAACAATTTCCACTTGTTAATCCGAAAAAATGAAGAGGCCAATCATTTATAAATATATCTACCAGAAAATGTAGAAATATCAAAATCCCACCCGTAATTTAACCCGTGGTCAATACAAAGTGTATCGACTCCAAAAAATTAAAACTTTCCTTGAGCTTTCTCTGCGGTAGTATGGTTTCGTACTGATAAGTTCGTGCAAACAAAAAGTTCGGTCTACTCATCAAGTAGCTACGACCAAACTACAAAAATAAAATTCGAACTTGATACATTACGTAGGAGGCAAGAACACATTGACTTACCGAATTATAAAATTCACCAAATCAAAAACTCAAGGAAAACTCTCATTTCTATGTGTTTTATGCCCACACAAATAATAGAAAGAGAAAGTTTGTCTGTATTAAATCAATAAGATTCTTTCGGCTTTTTATAGACAAAATATATTAAAAATAATAGCATTTGGAGTCGATACACTTGGTATTGACCACCGATTAAAGTGAAGGTGGGATTTTGATATTTCTACTTTTTCTGGTAGATATATTTATAAATGATTGGCCTCTTCATTTTTGCTAATTAACAAGCCGAAATTGTTGTGAATGCTATTATTTTTAATATATTTTGTCTATAAAAATGGTTTTCTACAAATATTGATGAGAAGACTAATGTTGCCAGTTTTTTACAGCTTAATGTAACCTAAGAGTCCTATACATTTTCAAATTGACTTTCTTATTTTCGGCCGGGATAACACAATCTGCATCTACATTACCACTTTTCGCTTTTGGCTGGACTAGCACAATCTGCATTATCGACTTTTCATTTTCGGCTAACTTTAACAGTTTTTTTTTCTTGATAACGAAATTTTTAAACAAATTTTTGATTCACCTATGATGTCCTCAATTAGTCTCCTAATTGAAAACTTAGTAATGGAAAATTCAAAAATTCCAGTTTCAAACTTTAGAATTTCAACCATTATTTTACTATAATGACATAATGCCAGGCTGTACCAATAAACAAGAGCTCTTAATTCAATAAACAACAGAATAAAATTGACTTTAGAAAGGGAAATGGATAACAAAATTTAGTTTTTGTATATTCTGTTAATTTTTGACACAAACGACAAAATTTGGTCTGGTAGCTATAGAAATTTACATTTTAGTTTCCTCTAATTACAAAACTATCACTATTACAGTAAAATTTTGGCGTAAACAAATCTACAGCTTTCGTTATCAAAATTCCACCATAAAAACTTAAAAATTTTTAAAGAGACGTTGACAAAATAATAATAACATATTTTGGAAATACTAGAATTTTCGTACGAATGACTTTAGAACCGAAATGAAGCAACAAAGTATTTGGTCGTCTCTATAAAAAAAATCTTTATGTTACTTTTCATTTTTTTTTTTCAAAAATTAAACTTAATTTATTAACAAGTGGCACCAATAAAGACTCAGTGTACCAGAATCTGACTTTCATAATGAGCTGAAATAATTCCTAAAGTTGTTTCTTTAAATAAATTTCTCAAATCCCCATTTAGTAATAATAATAATAATGCTTTATTCAATGTATAAACCGTGGCTTTTGTACATCACACATATTTACGACAGCAGAAAATAACCTAAAATTAACAATAAATATTTCAATATCAATATAACAATAATTAGCAAATATACAACAATGGACATACCATATATACATAATTAATTACAATATGTACAAGAACTTTGATATTAAGTTACTAATTTAACCAAGGTAGGTCATTTATATAAATGAAAAAAAGTAAAGGGCCTAAAATTGATCCTTGAGGCACCCAAGCAATTACATTACTTATACTAGAAAGATCATCATCAAGCTTTACGAATTGTTTACGATTACTCAAATAAGAAAGAAGCAACAAAATAGCAGAATCTGAAAAATTATAATATAACTTTAACTTTTGAAGCAAAAGGATATGATTAACACAATCAAACGCTTTAGAAAAGTCTAACAGGACTAAAATTGCAAAGGAATTACCTTTATCTAAAATAGCAGATAAATCATCAACAATATGCACAAGTGCAGTAGTAGTACTATGGCCAGATTTGTATCCAGATTGGAATTTACATAGATAATTAAAGCTATTGAAATGCTGAAGAATTTGAAGTTGTATAATTTTTTCCAGGACCTTGGATAGGGCAGGCAAAATACTAATCGGGCGAATGTCTTAAATATTCGAAATTACATCCTTTTTAGGTAGAGGACTAATCGATGCCACTTTCCACAAATTAGGAAATACTGATTTGGCCAAACTCTGGTTAATGATAAATGTAATTTGGGACAAAAACAAATCAATAAATAATTTTATTACTCTGAAGTTTACCTTGTCATATGCCATCGAATCAGACTTAACAGTACGAATTGCATTCAATAGCATTAGTTCATCGACACAATCAAAAACTAACCCATAACTTACCAGAACTAATAAAATCAAAATCGGGTAAAGGCAAAACATCTAAGTTTACTGATCCCTACCAAAATTTCATCAGCAGAAAAGTCAATGACTGGTTCAGTCGACTTACATGAAATACCTAGTTTCTTCAAATTGCTCCAGGTTGTTTTAGGTTTGTGCAAATTCCCAAAATAAAATATATTTTTAGCTTGATTGATGTATTTGTTGGTTTTATTTCTTAAAGATTTAAATGATCCAAAATCGACCTCTAATCCAAATCTTTTATATTTTTTGTAAGCCAAATCTCTTTTTTGCATTAAATTCAAAATATGTGCATTTAACCACGGAGCAGTGGGACATTTATTTATACTCGTTTTACGAGGCACACAATTAGTGTCTAATTTGAAGAATTTTGAATTGAATTCTTCAACTATATCATTCACATCAGGATAAAAATAAAGATTTGACCAGTCTAACGAAAAGAAACAATTTACAAAATACTCATGATTGATTGCTTTATAATCAGGAACAACCGTATATGAAATTTTATCCCTGGTACGACTGAACTTATAGCAGGCAAAAATCAAGTCATGATCAGAAATGGCAGGAATAGCAAGCAGCCCAAAAGAAATAATATTATGCTTATCAGCCTCATACAAAATTATCAAATCCAATAGGCTTTTATCCAATCTAGTCGGTTGTAAAGGTAAATAAAATAAATTATGTAAACTCAAGCAAGCACTTAGTTTATTGGTAATCAACATATTAAAGTTTAAATCACCACAACAAATAATTTTTTCATACAGAGCTAAATATTCAGAAAAATTTGTTTGTAAATTATTAATATCCTCAGTACAAGCAGGAGGCGGGTTATAAATAACCAAAATAAGAATTTTACCAAATCGCCCGACAAGCTCAGACGCCAAAACTTCAACCTTACCAAAGGCACCCGAGAACAATTTACTAACCCTCAAAGTAGACCTAAAATAAATACCAACACCACCCTATCGCTTATTATTAATACGATCAAAACGTATTAGTTTATAATTATTGATAAGGAGCGACTTGTTTGTAATTTTGTTGTTAAGAAGAGTTTCAGTTAAAGCAAGAAAATCAAATTTGTATAACTCTAACAGAATAGTAATTTCATTAAAATGTATAACCAAACTACGGACATTTAAATGGCCAAATTTTATAGAACAATTTACATTTACCTACAGATTATCACTTGGAACAATTTTACTACAATACAAATTATTAGAATTTAACGTGTTGTACTGTTGGCTGCAGTGGTTGCCCGAAACTTCACCCTTGGAGGCAATGCTGTCCGATAATTTGTATTACTAAATTCCCGAATGTTTAACCAGTCGGCCAAGTATTTGGATCAAGGCCTTTACCCGTAAATATGCTTTTATGCCCAATTTGTAGCAAACAAGCTTCAGCGATTCAATGTTGCGTTCTTTGGGAATAAGTTTAAATATTTTGCAGTCCTCGACCTCCAAGCATGTTTTAGCCATAAAAGATATATCATTTTCATTAGTTGAGGATCAAATTTGGAAAGGTGTAACCATACTGTCGGTTCAATGACCTTTACCCCAAAAGTTCCGGCAAACTGTCTGGTACCACAAATCGATTTTTTGTCCCGATGTTGAGGATTTTTATTTTCAACGGCGGGCATAGCAACACTGGAACTCATTGTGGATGATGTCACCTCAGCAAAGGTTCTCGTAGAGGACAAATGATTTTCCATGGACGAATGATTTTGCATGACCGCAGGTATAAATGTAACAAATCTATCCCCAGTTTCCATACATGTTTCTTCGTTCAATTTGGCACAATTTGTTCGTGTTTGATCGGCAACAGGCATAGCAATCGCATCTGAACAATCATCGGTAATGATGCAATCGGAAATGTGAGATTCCACTGGTTTATTAATATTATCCTGTGCTTTCTCCTCGAATCTTTCCATTGGGATTTCAATTTTTTTTAATGATCCCAATATTTCACATAAAATTTTTACTGGTTCACGGTAAATGTCTTTACAACTTTCACAACACCAAAAAATGCTGTCCGAACCACAAATTACATCCAAAACGTTATTCCTCAAACCAACACATTTATAGTGGGCAACTTTTTTACATAATCCACTGCACACGTACACGTTCTCAGACACACCTGTAACAGCACACGTCATACAAATGTTCGACTCCATATGATTATATAAATAAATCACACAATAACAAGGGAACAATGAGCAAGGAAACCGAATCACACTAAAGTTTATGTTACACACTAGCTATATACACAAAATATTTACAGACACATAGCTACTAATAAATTATTATTTGTACAAATCATACAATTTTCAACAGAAAAAAAACAAACGTCCATTCAGTTCAAAGCTGGCTTGATCGAAAACTAATTCCCATTCCAAATATTTGTTTTATTATTACTTTCTTTTACTCTAGTAACATAAAGTATAGTAATCATGAAAATTTTGGACCTTGAGATTTTTAGAGATTTATTTGTTTTGAGGTCCCCTGAGTCCGAAAAAGTGGGTTTCGAAATGGTGTCTGTCTGTTTGTCTGTCAGTATGTCTGTCTGTCTGTCAGTCTGTCAGTCTGTCCGTCTGTCCGTCTGTCCGTCTGTCCGTCTGTCCGTCTGTCCGTCTGTCCGTCTGTCCGTCTGTCAGTCTGTCAGTCTGTCAGTCTGTCTGTGTCCTCTCTACAGCCCAGATGGTTTAACCAATCGAACTGAAACTTCAGATTTAAGCTTTATTGATAAATGGGGAGGTCCCAGTGAATTTTACTCCAAATCGGCTAACCGGAAGTGGCCACTCCCTTGGTCCATAAAATTTATTTTGGAAATATCTTTAAAAGTATAAGATTTACAAAAAACTACTTAAAACAAAATGTTTTTAAAAATTAAAAACAAATAAAAATAAAAAATAAAAAATTAAAAAAAAAAATTAAGAAAAAAATAAAATTTCTCAAAATTCTCTGTTCGTAAAAGAAAGTCGTGTGTTGGCCACACCTCAATTTTTTCATTTAGAATTCATATAAGTTGGGTAATTTTTCATTTTTTTCTAATTTCTGTCTGAAATAATTTCTGTTTCCTTCTGAATTCAGAATAAATTCGCGTGCAAAAAAATTGGAAAATAAATTATGGGAAATTATTGAATTATTCTTCAAAATATTCTTAATAAATTCTCACAATACTATCCCTTCACAAGAGAGGAAGCTTTTGGCAATTTTGCAGAAATATGCCATAGTTTCATAATAACACCCAATAAAAAATTCGAATCTGGTACACTGGGGATGTACGAACTACGAATCATTTAATCAGTTTAGATAACGTTAAAATTGTCGACAAGCAAAAAAAAAAATGTTTGAAAAGATAGATTTTGGAAATGTTGCTTATTAAAGCAAGAACAAATTCTATTAATATGATGGAAGGTTATGAGTATATGGTACTGGCAAATTTAAGGAATTTTAAGAGTATCGGTAAATTCCGGGATTAAGTTTACCGAAACAACGTGTTCTAAGTTTACATTACGTTTTTTTTATTTTCTTTGGAATAAAAATAACGGGTATTACAACTGTTACCTTTGATTGAAATCAATTTTTTCATTCTGCAAGTAATTTCAAAAACCTTCCAATTGAATCAGTCTAGCCGATTGTTTTTCTTTTATTTATGCATCTACAAAATGCTGTTAAGTAGGTTTGGCCCTTAACTAAGGCCAGCCTCATTCGCCAAAAGCTGAAGATCACAGCGAACATTTCTAACAATGTATAAACGTTGATCGAAAATTTCGTTAGGTTCTGGGCGGAAGAGTTGGGCAATATTTCATTACTATTCTGCGGTTGATTTGACCATACATTCAGATCGTAAAAAAATATCGACATCAACAAAATCAGCTCATGTAATTCAGTATAAGATGGTTTATATCATTTTGGAATTTGAACTACACATTAAGACTCTATCGTACAACTGTATTTTTCCTTCCAATTGGTGAGTCAATCCTAATGATATGCCTTGAGGAACGTCTTGGTTAAAACTAATCCCATCACTACATTTACGATGATCTTCAAATAAACAAGCACACCATAATTTCTGATCCACATTTCTAGAGATAAAACTCAAATAAGCCGCTGTAGTATTTGATTTTCAGTAAACCCGAATTGCCACCAGCTTAGTATTTTAAAGATAGGGCGATAATTTTTATTTATTTATTTCACTTATTAATTTACATAGTTTCGGTACACTCTATTTTGAGCATCAGCTCATTCATAATAGAGTGTACCAAACTTAACAATAAAAAAACAAAAATTTCAATCAGACGCATCGCCAATCCCCAGCCTAGCTTGAATTTATGTTAGAAACATGTTTACAGCATCAGTTTTTGTTGGTTTCTCTCGATCCTTGCTCCAAAATTGGCAGAAAATAAACTTTGAACATCTCTTAATCTCACATCACTTTTTCTGGATATCTGTTGTCAGATATCTGTTGTTAGGATGATATCTGCATGACTCGATCAATTGCGTTACAGCCAGAATCAACACCAAAACAATATTTCTTAAAACCATTCAGGAACTGTTTGACTATCCTGATTCTGGCTTGATTAATTTTTGTCAGCCAAATATTATAAATATGATTTTTTCATTTGTCCAATTATGCCACTTGCTGGGAATCAATATTCTTCATAATATCTGGGCTCCGTGTGGCAATTTGTAAAATTCTCTCGTGTATAATAATTTAGAAATAAAATATTTAAAGAAATAAATTTCAAAGGAAAAAAACATCCAACTGACGTGTAAAAAATTTAATTTGGAACGTCCAATTGATCACGAGGTTAAAAAACTGGAATGACTCTAGCTACTTTGTTAAAATTTAGAAAGTAGCCTGTTTTAAAAGTTTCATTTATATAGCCAGCAATCAGAGATTTTATGTATTATAATTTAAAATAAATTTCAAAAGTTTTGTAGAAATCTGATCTATCCCGGTAGCAGCTGTTGCATTTAAACATAAAATAGTACTTTTACTTCTTTATCACCAGTGGGCGATTCTTCAAATTTTTGATGAATATCATACTATATATATGTATATATATATATAAGAAAAGACGTTTCTACTATCGGAAACTACATTATTTTGTAGTCCGTTGGCTGAAACACAGTCCAATTGACAGGTTTACTAACAATAATCTCATTAAAATAATTCCACAAACCTTGAGGTTAACTTATATACCAATATAATATTTCGCCTGTTCAGTTTTTTGATGTGTGCAGAATTGAAATTATTTTAGTGCTTTTTTGTTAACTTAAAAAAATTTCATGAGCTAATGAAAATTTACATTTTGATTTGAAGTTTAAATTGGTTGATTTTAACAGTTTTATCTATATTGGATCAGAAAATATTTTATCATAATTTAAAACTTTAAATTGATTTGCAGAAAACGAACATTTTTAGTTTTGAAACAGAGCTATCATCATAAAAATGTGAATTATCACAGTAATAAACCTTTTAGAACTTTCTCAATACTGCTTTTTTTAGCACAATGTAACTTTTTAACACAATTGCTGTGTTCCATTTAACGTGGCAAGGTACACACAAGTACCTCTGACTGCAAGCAGCTACTCTTGCTAAATTTTATGAGTAGTTTACTTTTTGAATTTATGGCGACTTCGTTACCAGAATATATAGTACACCTAATCGGTAAGAAATGGCTGATCAGTTTCCAAATTAATAATTAATTTTCAACTTTCCATGTTGCACGTAAATTTTTTTAAATTAAATTTTTTTTTTCGCAACTAATTTTCTGCGTTCCATTTACCATCTACTCCCAAGTACTTATTTGTAATTTACCACGTCAAATGGAACGCAGCAATTATAACTTAAATTAGCAAAGATATAAACCTTTTAGAAATTTTTAGCACAAATCAACTTTTAGAAATTTTTACCACAAATCAACTTTTAGAATTCATGAGTTTTCAATAATTAGCAAAGACGCAAAAAGTGTGCCAGGATCGCCATTTTTACTCTACTAGCCTACTTTCATGCTTGGAAATACAAAATATGAAATTTCCAGATTTAACGGATTCACCCGTATCTGATAATAGATATCTCTTCCTGAAGGTAAAATAGGTTAGCGTTCCTAAAAAGATTACTGGATCTTTTCAGGAACGCTAACCTGTTTTACGTTAAATCAGCAAAACTTATTTTTGGTACTTCCAAATATGAAAGTATGCTTTTAGCTCTGTTTCAAAATTCAAAATGGATGACCAAAACAAATATTACTAAATAAGAAGTAAATAATTTAAGTATTAATTCATAATTGAATTGATTTAAATAAAAAATCATCATTTATTCAATAACTGTATTTAAAAATAAATTATTAAATAAAAAAGTTGTTCATTGTAACAACGAACGGTTGTCCCGTTGTCCGTAATAAAACTCTATATATTTGTATATTTGGTTATCTTAATATATATTTCATTAATACACTTTACACGTGTATCTTTGTTCGTTAGTCTGCTTCTACTGGTTTGACATCTCTCTCCTTCCACTACTCATCGCTACCTTTTCTAGTAGCGTTGTCTGCCCTACAGTCGCACGTGCCATACAGTAGCACACCTCACAGTTCTCCCCGTTTAGAGTGGCCGTCGGCACCAACTCGTAGTCAGCAAAACGCGACGGTAGCTTTCCAGCTGTTGTTCGCTGGGATCTACGGGGTTGCTGTGGCTCTGCACCGTGCTGTGGCTCTGCATCGTGCTGTGGCTCTGCACCTAGTGCTGGCCCTGGTTCCTCCTCTGGAAGTAGTTGTTGCGGAACAATGATTGGTTCCACTACGCGTTGCGTTGGTCGCAGCTGGAAAGTGTCCATCAAGACGTTGTCTTCTTCTGATGGTGGCGCAGCCGTGAGACGCGTTCGCAGTTGGTTGGCGTGGCACGTAACCTTTCGTTCGCTATTCTTCATCTGTGCTTGGACCACGTAGTTGACCTTCCCTCGGCGTTCAATGATTGTACCAACCTGCTGTCAGTTAAATTTTGTTGAGCTAAGAGTTTTTCTCATTTCTATTCCAAAAATTATAGTGTATTGGGGTTGTATATTAGTTGGCCGTTCCTTTGAATTTTACAATAAGTGTTTATGGCATAACTACTAATTAGAGAAATTCCAAAAATGATTTAGAAAATATTAAAAAACAAATTCGATTGAAACTATCCTGTTAAAATAATACATTCATATTGCCTTTTGTACCACCAATATCTGCATGCTCTAATTTAGTTTTTTTCTTTCAAACACATATTTTATCGCGCCCGCCACCACTCTACTTCAATCGATCGTGGCGGAAATTCAATTATATTTTTTTTTTTACATTTTGTGATTTTTCAATTATTATTATTTTTGTTTTTTTAATTTTTGGTTTATAATTTTTTTTTTTAATTATTTCAAATCATTTATACGTCATCTAGGTGTTATGGGTGTTGTACCTTCTGAAAACAGAATCATTGTTGGCGATTATTTAATGGCTCCATCAACGACATCGTCTTAAGAATTAGAACATAAATTTTATAACTAAATACAATTTAAAGAAAAACAAATACACTAAATTTTTCATTTGATTTTTTTTTTTATTTACTAATTTAATTCATTTTTGCTGTTTTTATATGTTCAAATTAATTATTATTATTTCATTTAAATAAATTATAATTTTGTTAGTAATTAGTATTCTGTTTAATTTATAATTGCAACAAAAAATCTTATGAAAAAATACACGTTTAAATTAAAAAAAATTGTAAATTTTAAAATAAATAAATTTTTAAATAAAATTGTCCATTTTTACAAAAAAATTATAAAATAAATGCTTGTTTTTTATTTATATTTATTTGTGCTGTTCACAAACAAAATACCAAATTTTTTATACAAATTTTTTTGTCTTACAAAAATGCTTAGATAAGTTTTTTATGTATTTCATAAATAAATTTTTATAAAATATAATACAAAAAAATATATTTTTTATATTTTTAAAAAAATATATAAGATAAATTATATAATCATTAAATAATATTATTATTGTTCATTGGATGGTTGTGTTTGCTATTCATTTACTTTTATTATTTTTAATTATTATTTCATTTTATAATTTTGGGTAAAAAATTAATATTATTTTTAAGCTAACCGAATAAAATAAAATTAAAAAAGCTTGAACGTAATATTAAATTAAAGTTTATAAAAAAAATATTGCAACGAAAAAAAAAACCAAGTTTTATTCATTATTCCGATAACCGCTTCCGGAAGAGAACATAAATTATTTAAAAAAAAAATATATTTTTTATTTTTTATGAAACTGTAAAAATTAATTATATTGTAAATATTATTATACGTAAAAAAAAAAGAAAATCGTAAGCCTTTCCTTTATTATTTGGTTTCTCTATTTCTGTATATACATATTAAAATACCTAAATTTTTACTTTTTGATTTTTATTAAATATGGTATTATTTCTTCTAATTTATCGCTCGATAATTGATAACCATAAAATAAAATAAAAAAAATTGTTAAACTAATGTAATTTATATTTGAATTGGCTTTTTTTGGGAAATGCTAAATTATAACTATTAACATATTATATTTGAAAGAACCCCGAACTTTTCAATCCACTTTGAGTATTTTACTATACATAATTTTTAAAATATATTATATAATATAATGAATGCCTGTGCAAGTTATAAATATTTTGATTTGATTTTTAGTTTGATATGATATTTAAATTGTTAAATATAAAAATAAAAAAAAATTAACAATAATATTACAGGAATTTGAGACAAGTCTATGATCTACACACACAAATAACCAAAAAAAAATTAATCTAAGGTTAATAAATAAAAATGTTACATAAAAAATTAAAATTTAAAATGTTTGTGTAATTTTAAGCTAAAAAATAAAAATTTTATCATTAAAATTAAAATTTAAAATAAAAAAACAACAAAAAATAGTTTTCACTTAAAAAATACTATAATTTGATAAATGAAAACCTTATAAAATATATGTAATCGTAAATCATCTGACTCTATATAATGAAATTAAATTTATAATTAAAAATTATATAAGAAAATTAAATAATAATAATGATAAATTCATAAACAGGATCGGCATCGATACCATCTCTAGCCCCGTGTGTATTTGGTCATTGTGGAGCTTTGGAAAGGAATCGTTATTTATGCAATCAACAGATGGTCACAGCACGCCACTTAAATTTGTATTTAGCTTCGAATCACACTACTACTCGAACATCTGCCCATAAAAGTTACAGCATGCGTTAAAAATATTTACATATTATTTGTAAAATTAATTAATTTGTTCAACACAAAACTCTTAAAAAAAAAAGCACAAAATGTAATTTGAATTAGTATTCATAATTAAGTTATACCGTAAGAATTTTAATAAATTACCTTGTTACATTGAAAACGTTTTCTTGTTATTTTCTATATCAACAATTTATATTTAAAATTTTAATCTTTAAAACTTTTTTGTAAATCTAAGGTAAACGAATAAAATATAAATTACAATTATAAAAATAAAGTATTTTTATATGATCTTACATTAAAAATCGAAATAGTATGTAGAATAGAATAATTTTAAAAAAAATTCAAAAATAATTAATTAATATTAACAAATTTGATTTATTTATTATGTTGTTTAATTTTCTTATTCAAACGTTTTACTGTTTTGGTATTGCTCCTTTATTGAGTCAGATGAAATTAATTTTTAAAATTTTGTTTGACATATTAGTAAATTTATTTTATTTGGTTTTTATTTATATTATTATAAATAATTTGCATGTCAATATAAATTTAAGTAAGTGAAATTTTTTGGTGATATGAAGTGAATAATAAAAGTGTGACGAAGAAGTTAATGATGAACAATTCCAGAGAGAGACAGTGGAAGCATTTCATATGGATATCAAAGATGAGAAGAAACGTTCCATAGTTTTATTAATATTTTATATTATATACATCGTTTATTTATGTTTTAATTATTACCAAAAAAAAAAAAAAAAAAAAAACAATAGAATTTAAAAATATTTTTTTTTAAGTAGATAAAGATGTGATAAAATTTTTAATTGCATTTGAGCCCTTTATTTTTAAAGTGCCTTACAAAAGTTGCATTCCTAAAAATCAGTCAAAAATAAAAATTTTATCACATTTATTTAGCCTAGAAATATATAGAGTTAAAAAAATTAACAAACAAATGATAAAATTTATAAAATTGTGTAATATGTTTTTTTATAACTTGGCAAAAACAGAAAACTATAGACTTTTAGTTTAGTGCTAAATTAACATTTTTTTTTTAGAATGTAGAGATTAGATTGATTTGGAAATTAATTGTTTAGTTTATACCAAATAAAATGTGCTAATTGTGAGTTCGAATATTCTAATATTGTTGACTGTAAATTTTTATTTGTATGTTTAAGCATTTAACAAAAATATTATCATTCGGCAATAACTCACATAGGTTATAACTCACATACATATTTAAAAAAACAAAGCTGTGCACAAGGTGTACTTATAATTAATTCCAATTCAAAAGAAATTTTTTTTTTATATTATTTAATGTAATTTGTAATTTCTACCTAAAAACTAATTTTAAAAATTAATTGTAATACTAAAATAACTTAATAGAAAATTATAAATTTATACTCGTATCATAGACATAGACAAAACTATTTAATTTTTTTGAATATTAAATAAAATATAAAAAATGTAGATATCCTTTTTGATAACAGTATACGTATTAAATATATTTTTTTACATATAGGTAGAATATGTTTAGAATATTCCTGGTATTAATTTTATTGATCATTTTTTTTAAACATAGTGATTTTTCCTTGTTATCCAAATTAAAAATCTGTTTCCTTTATAATTCTATTATTAACCTTATAAAAATACTAAAAATAAAAATCATAATTTAAAAACATAAGATTTTCATATTCATAAAATATTAAAATGAAATTAAAAAAAAAAATTAAAAAAAAATTGTGTTTTAGTACTCTAGGTTTTATAAAACACAATTTTAAATTTTATTTAGAAATTTAACAATACAATCAAACTAGCAGACTCATATAATCTTTAGAATTTTTAGAAATATAACTAATTATATAACATAATTAAAAAAATGTGTGTGTTGTGTGTTTTAATTTATTTAAATTCATAGAAATATAATTTTTATTTTTAATTTAAAATCCAATAAACAAACAAAAAAAAAAACACAAATAATATAATAAAAATAAATAAATAAAATATACTAATTTTTGTTGTTGCGTTTGAAGTAATTTTTATTATTTATTATATGATTTATATTTTATTTTATGATAAATATTACCGTTAGATACTTTAGGAAATATTAGGAAAATTAAAACTTAGTTTTATTTACTATTTATTTTGCTAATTTTTTTATGTTAATTATAATTATTAGGAAATACATGCTCCTAAATTATTAATCTATTTTTTTTTTATATACTATAGAAATACAATTTAGTCGTAATCAAAAATAATGGTAAGGTTATTATAGAATCGTTGATTCGATGAAAACAAAAAAAAAACATTTATCAAGAAAAAAAAAAAAAATAGGAAAAAATATCATAAAGAAATTGTGAAACTGAGATTCGTGGCGCCGGTAAACTTTTGCTTACTGGAAAAAAAAAATAACATCCTTATATCAATTTGCTACAAAAACATATCTTTCTATTTTATTTCATTTAAAAAGGAAGGGTAGAAAATCTACTGGAGCATACTTTTATTTTGCTAAAAACATGCGGGAGGAAAATGTCCAAGATGAAATGAAAAATACATTTCATTTTATTATCTCTACATACTTATATTGTATGTATAATTGTATAGTATAAAAGGAAAGTAAAAATATTTTTATTTTTTGTTTTAAATAAAATGGGAAAAGTTGTTTTCTGTTTCCACTATCTGTTGGACCCCGTCAGAATAAAAATATATTTATAAATAAAAATAAAAAAAAAAACGTTTCATAATTTAATTTTTTTTTTTTTTTTGGCGTCAAGATATGTTTAGTTTTCTCCTTCGAATTGTATAACTCTTTCTGCTTCGTAATAATCCATCAGGCACAATTTTTTTTTTTTCGTTTTTAGTAAATGCTAGAATAAATTACAACAAGTTTGATTAGATAATCCTCAAGCCCTTTATATAATATGATGTTAGATAATTAGAAAATCAAAAATGGTAATAATTAAAACGCATTTATAATTTTAAATAAAATTACTTCGAACAACTTCAATGAAGATGAATCAACTTTTTTTGGCTTTCGCAAAGGATTAAAAATAAAAATTATATTATAAAGTTTAGAATTAATTTAATTTACATTTTTAATATTATTATTATTATTATTAATTATATTATGCGTGTGTGTGTATCTGTAATTGTGTTTTTTTTAATTATACAAAAATTAATAAAAAAAAAAATTATTTGACATAATTTTAATATTTGTATATCTCATAATTTAAATTTTATATTTTTTTATAGTGGATTTAACAAATGGCCAATTAACACCAAATAATAACACACCACTCCTCACACAAGCGCTCTCAGGTGAGGTTATGATAGGTATTTATTTGTGTCTTTTTCGTTTTATAATTATAATTAAATTATGTCATAAAAAAATTAAAACAATATATAATATAAATAATATAATATATTGTAAAAAAATTTTTTTTTTTTTTTTAATTAAATTGATGCCGGTTTGGGGGTATATATGGTATGTTTTAAATTTTATTTTCCAGTTATGAATAATTATCAAGCAGCAGCAGCAGCCGCACAAGGCTTTGGACCACCAGCATCACCACATACTACAACATCAAGAGGAGGGTTCCCCTCAACAAATTCTCCTGGGCCCACAATTGATATGTACAGTTCAAATGGTGCTGATAGTGTAGGATATGTGCAAGCTGCAAGTCCACAGCCGTCTGGTTTCCCAGCAATTGCAGTTAGTCGGGCGCCTTTGAAACTACAGTCCGGTAAAAATATTGCTCTAACTACCTTATTAAAATAAAATATTAATTTAAAAATTTATTTTTACAATAATATATTTCCAGGGTCCTCTCATTCCAGCAGCCTTTACAAATGGTTACCATTGAATTAACCTTTCAAATATTCATAATCAGTATAATACATGGTTCGGGTGTTGGTAAATATTATTATATAAGATAAAAACAAAAAAAAAAAAATACAATTATAATTAAATTAAAAATAATTATATTAAGAAAATAAAAAAATATTTTATTTTTGTTTTTCATAAACAATACAAGAAAGAAAAAACAAAAGTCTATATATATATATATATATATATATATATATATATATATATATATATATATATATATATATATATATATATATATATATTATACATAAATTTAAGATTAATTGAAAATAATAAATAAAAAATTATATATACATAAATTTAAAGTAATTCAAATCATAAGAAAACACAAAAAACATAAAAATGAAAAACAAACATTTATTATTGATAAAAAAATGTATAGAGGCAATATTAATTTAATTTGTTTTTAATTTTATTAATTATTAATGTGCTATTTTCTTGTCTTTTAATCAAATATCATTTATTTTTACATAAATGAAACATTTGAATAATGCACAAATAATATATGATTATTGTACTGAACCTTCTGTAATTCATTTTTAATTTTTAACACACATATATGTTTTTAATTAAAATTACTCAAAATTAATTTTAACCCATGCACACACTGTTTAAACGAAAAGAAAAATTAAAAAAAAAAAATCCTAAATGTATTTTATTATCAGTGTACTATTCTATAAATAATATATTTGTATAAACAAAAAAATTTAAATAACGAAATAATAATAATAATAATAAAAGTTACCTAAAAATATTTTTACATTAAATAATTCACTATACCCCTCTTTTGATGAAATAACAAGTTACATTAACCATATTAAATTTAAACTAAACAAAACAAAAATCAATAATACTATTTTGTTACCCTTATTATACGTTTCTAAATAAACAAAACAAAAAATACTATACACAACAATTATTTTAATAAGGTCTCTTAATTATTATTAAATTTATTATTAATCATATCGTGTATGGCAATCCATAAAAATTATTTAATCGCTTATAATATCAGTAGCAATATTTTTATGGATAACCAACATTTAAACAGTGAAAATATGTGATTAAACGAATAAATATATAATTAATTTAACCGTAAAACAACAATATGAGATCAAAAAGTCCCAAACTAAATTAATATAAATAAATAAATATAGCTTTAAAAAAATAATACAATAAAGTAACTCTCTAATTTCCGAACCTCTCTTCTCCCCCTCCTCCCAAAAACAAAAAAATAATTTCTGAACCAGACAATTCACTCAAAACATCATATCACAATATTTTGTTCTTTTATTTTTTATTTCTCTTTGATCTCAAATCAAATAAGATAATAACAAGAAAAATAAAATAAAATAATAATAATTTTAATAAAAAACCTTTGTGTCTTCTTCTCCATCTTATTTCTTACAAAAAACTATAAGAGTTTAAAAATCATATTTTATTTCTTAATTCCCAGTATTTTTTATTATTACTAATATTGTTTCTATTGTTAAAAAAAAACATTAAAAATCTTTTTAAAAATGAAACTATGTTATAATTATATTATTATTACTGTATAGTTGTTGTTGTTAATATATATTATAATTAATTAATTATTCGATTAATTACAAAACAGAAATTTAAATACCAAAATATTTTAAATCAAACGAAATATTATTATTACTATATTAAAATTAAATTATAAAATTAATCAATTTTTTTTTTTTCTGTTAGATAATTTATTTTATATTATTTTATAATTTTATTTGTAATTTTTTTTTTTTAAAGATATCTTAATTTTCTGAAGAGGAAACAAAAAAAAATAAATAATAATAAAAATCCACACTATTTCAACATTAAACAAGAAACTTAAAAAGAAGAATAACGTAATTAAAAAAAATTAATAAATAAATTTAAAAGAAAAAAAAAATTTACAGGGTAATCATTAAAATAAATATATAAAAAAAATTTATTTTCTTTTAAAAAAATGATTATTATTTAGTTAAGTTAAAATTTGTATAATAACGATAATGAAAAAAATAATAATTAAGGACCAATTTAGTGTAAACACAAAATTATGTTCTTCTAATATTATTATTGTTATTATATTATATTTTAATTTATATAAATAATAATTTACAAATTATCAAAATAAATAAACTTACAAAAAAATTATTTTAATTTTTATTAAATATAAATTTAAAGAAAAAAAATTAATAAATAAAATACTAAGATTGTTATATTTTAATTTAATGAAAAAAATAGTTATACGAGAAATAGTAAACAGCTTTACTATTTTTAGATAGACGAAATAAAAAAAAAACAAAATTAATAAGTAAATTACACCAATTCATTATTTTTATTTAATTATTTTAAATAATTTTTATGCTTTCAATTTCTCAAACTAAACTAAAATTTATAAGTTTTCCAACCGCCTAATTATGTTTTATACTGTTTTTACTTGTTTAGTTATTTTTGTAAATAAAATACAACCAATTTACATTATCATTATTTATTTTTGTATATATTTTTTATTCGGCCCGCATTACAATAAATAAAACTAAAAAAATCAGCAATACGAAAAAATATATAGTATAGATAGCTAGATAGGACGAAAAAAAAACTTTAAGATCTAAGGGAAGAATTTAAAGAAACTATATATAAGTATAAATCGGAATTCTTTTCAAAATTAATAAAACAGTTGTTAGATAGAGTAGATTTTTTTTTTAAAGAAAAACATTTTGTGTAATGTGGGAGAAATAATTTATTTTTCGTATTATTGAAAAATTTTTACCATTGAAATTAATTAAAGGAATTTTTTGGACAACAGGTAATCAAACATAAAAAAATAAAAATTCTGAAACGAATACCAGAAGACTGATTAGACTATCGCAATAGTGTATGAAAAATCAATTAGGATACAAATTTAGCACATTTAATAGATGTTTAATAAATTTCAATGGTATCAATTTTACTCAAACTTTTAAAACTCTTAAAAATAAAGATTAAATAAAACAAAGCAATTAAAAATATTATCAAATAATAAAATAAAAAAATTCAATTTTTAAAATGTCAATTAATTTGAAGGCAAAATATTATTAGTTTTTTAAAATTTTATAAGTTTATATTTTGTTGAGTATAATTTGAATTTGAATTATTATTATTATTATTATTTTTTAATTAAGTTTGGTTTTATTTTATAATTAAAATTAATAAATGGCGAATATAAATAAATTATAAATATATATATATATACATAAAAATATTTTTTTTTAGATAAGGCAAAAAATTATTATAAATATTAAATAAAAATTATTATTAACTAATAATATTATTATTACAAAAAAAAAGATGAAAATAAAAAAAAACAAGATTATTAATATTGAAAATAAATATAAACAAAAAGAAAGCAATCATTATATGTGTAAATTATTATGAAAAAATGATATTTAAAACATTATATATATAAATAAATAAATTATTACATATTTAAAAAAAAATACATTACATTAATTTCCATTTCATTTAAATAAAAATAAAATTTAAATGTTGAATTTTACTTTAAAAAATTTCATGTCATTCGTTTTGTCAATATAAAAAACTAAAAAACAAAAAAAAAACGGAACATTAATATACTTAACTTACAATGGTCGACATATTACTAATGGATCGTTCATTCGGTTTAGTAAATTAGATAGGGAATAGGTAGACATTTAGATAGGAAAAAATATAAATAAATATATTCTTTCAATTTGTGGTCTCCGAACATTAAAAAATGAATAACAAGTATGAAATTCAACATTTAAAAGTTATTTTTAATTTTAATAATTATTATTTTATAAAATTTCAAAAAAAAAAACAACTCTGTAGTTAGCAAATGTATTAATAATTGTTTAATCATCTATAATTTTACTATTCATTTTCTGTTTAAATAAAAATTTTTATTTGTGAGGCTTATGAAAAAAACTACAAAGTGAAACCAAAAAAAAAAAAAAAAAACAAACGATAGTTGAGATCGCATCACTTCAAAAATAAATAATCTTTCGCGTATTAACCATTACCAAATTACTAAAAAAAAAAAAAAAAAGAAAAATACATATGTAAACAGGCTATATATTTAAAAGCAATGCATTTTGTCATATACTAGTAAAACCCCTATTAAATGTCAATTTTTGATATAAAAAAAAAAAAAAAATCATAAAATAATTTATTAATAAAAAGTAAACATTAAAATTATATGAATTAATTTAATAAAATTTTTAACGTCACTTTAGAGTGTGCCAAAAATTTCATACTAATAATTTAACAATAATTAATTCATGTAATTTTTAATAACATAAGACCCGAACATATCACCAAAAACAAGTAAATATTTTAAAAAAATTATTTTTAAACAAAAAAAAAATTGTTTCTTAATTTTTTAATTTTCCTAAAATTAAAATAGATTTGTGAACTAGGATTATTAGATCGCGCGCGAAAGATACTCGAAAATAAAATTAAAAAATACCAGATAATATATCTGCAATAAATAATCTATATTTTTTTATTTTAATTTTTAAATTTATTTTCAGTTTTTTATTTATTTATTAAACAAACAAAATCGTAGAAAAATGAAATTAATCAAAAAAATAATATAAAAAAAAACCAACAAATATTAATTAAATAATTTAATTAATTAAAATTAAATGTTAAGGACTTCGACAATATTTTTATTCGAGAAATTATAATTAAAACTAAAAAAAAAAGTTATTCTTATAAAATAAATATTAATTTTTATTAGCCTAAAAAAAAAAATTAAATTTTCAAAATTAAAAATTAAAATGTATAAAAATAAAATACAAATATTTAATACTATTTGTAATTATGTTTTCAGTTTAGTTTGAAATTTTCTTTTAATTTCATATGATTTTCTCCTCTAAATCTGTGTCATGGGCCTTACTACTTACTGATGAAATAAAAAAATTAGACAAAAAAAAAATTTATTGAAATACTATTAAAAAATATATAAATATTAAAAAAAAAAACTATTTAACTCCCATTATAAAGTTTATTTTTAATTTTTTTATGTTAAATAATTGGGCAAGATTTATTTATTAATTCTGCGATTATTTTTGAACAATGAACGATTTTGTATATATATATATACATATACGAGTAAATAACTATTAAACATCATTTGTAAAATTGTAATGTTTTTGTCAAATAATAATTAAACAATTTAACTTTAAATACTCTTAAATTGTTACTTTATTTATAGTTCATTAATTGCGCGATGGAAATGGGTTAAATTTAAATAATTTTGTTTGATAATTTCGTCTCCCCCGTTCGTCTTTTTTTTTTTTTATTTAATTTAAAAAATTAAAAATAATAATATTTTTTTATGTCGCAATAATGAAATTAAATTTAAATAATTATAATTATAAGAAAAAATAAATCATTGAAAGCAATAACCACACAAATTTTTACTTATTAATATATTATATAAATAAATAATATTAATAAACAAGTATATATTAATTATTATTATGAATAAATTAAATTTATATTTAAATAAAATTATTAAAAAGAATTGTTTTTTTATTCAAAATTATATTTTTTTATTATTTCATAATAAAAATATTTATTATACTATATAAAGCATATTATTTTTGTTTTTAATTTTTATACAAAACACATAAACAAAATTATCTTAAAATCGAAAGAAAAATTGAATAAAAATGAACAATTAAATAATTAAATACCCGCTTTTTTGAAATTATTATAAAAAAGAAAAAACAAAAATATTATATATATATAAAAATAAAAAAAAAATATTTTTAATTTTTGAAACTATACTTATAATTAAAATTAATAAAAAATAAAAAATCAACAAATTTTTATTATACATTATTATTAAATAATTTAAAAAAAATTATTAATATTAATTACTACTACTGTATTTAATTGCGATAAAATCATCATTGAAAACAAATAAATTCATTGGTTAAAAGCAACAGTTTAATACTTTAAAGTATGAACTCTTAAGAATAAATGAAAAATGTACAGATAAATTAAATAAACAAAACTCACAGACAGCTTATATTATATGTATGTATTGTATTATAAATATTTTTATATAATATATATATAATACATATATACATATTTAAAATTTAAATTTTTCTTTAACATTCTTATATATTTTAAATAACAATTAATTGTAACATAATTAATTTTTTATAATAATTAGGTTCTTTCTGTTTAGTTATATTGCGTATATTTTTCATTTTTTTTTTGTTTCTCTAAACCAAAAAAATGTCGTTGATTTTTTTGATTCGACAACAAATAAATTAAATAAACAAATTTATTTAATTTTTAAAAAAAACCAAATATATACTAATAAATATTTTATTTAATCAAATAAAAAAAAAATTAAGGATATAAAAACCAAAAGACAAAACAAAAATACACCACTTTTTTATGTTATTCAAATTATTAATTATAAATAAATAATTATATATAAATATTATAAATATATTTAATTATATCAACAAAAAACAATATAATAATAAATAAAATCAATTTATATTATTAATTTGCTCGAATGTTAAACAAAATATACAATGATTTCTCCTAAATTTGAAAAACGACCGAAAAATTTATTTTAAATTTAACGTAAATAAAAATTATATTTGCTAAACATAAGAATAATTTTTATTTTGTATTTGTATATGCTTCTATATACGTGTATATATATAAATATATATATATATAATATATATATATATATATATATATATATATATATATATTATATATATATATATATATATATATATATATATATATATATATATATATATATATATATATATATATATATATATATATATATATATATATATATATATATATATATATATATATATATATATATATATATATATATTATATATATATATATATATATATATATATATATATATATATATATATATATATATATATATATATATATATATATATATATATATATATATATATATATATATATAATATATATATATATATATATATATATATATATATATATATATATATATATATTATATATATATATATATATATATATATATATTATATATATATATATATATATATATATATATATATATATATATATATATATATATATATATATATATATATATATATATATATAATATATATATATATATATATATATATATATATATATATATATATATATATATTATATATATAATATATATAATATATATATATATATATATATATATATATATATATATAGTATATAATATAATATATATATATATATATATATATATATATATATATATATATATATATATATATATTAATATAAATATAATAATATATATATATATATATATATATATATAGATATATATACTATATATATATATATATATAGTATATATATATATATATATATATATATATATATATATATATATATATATATTATATATATATAATATATATATATATATAATATATATAGATATATATATATATAATATATATATATATATATATATTATAATAACAACTTTTTATTTACACAAATTATATATAAATAAAAATTGAAAATCGAGGCAAATATTATTATGAATGTGTGATGGATGTATACATACAAGAAAAATAAAAAAAATAAATTAAATAAATTTAAAAATAACAAAATTTAAATTAAATAACAAAAACAAGATTGAATATTATATTGTACAATGTACATAATTTAATTAAAATTAATTAATAAAAAAAAAAGAAAAAACTTTAAAAATAAAAATGATTAACATTAAAATAAATAAATAAAAAAAATGAAAAAAAAATTTAAAAAAAAGTTTAAAAAAATAAAAAGGTTCACAACGTGCCGTGTGTATGTGGGAATTACAATAAATATGGACATTGTTCAAAAATTAATACACCGTTTGTTTTATTTTTAGAATAAAATTTTTTCATGGAAATCCACTTTTTATTTGCGCTTTGTTTACCCTTGCTACGTTTGAGAGCTGTTGATTTGAAATGAGTTCTTTCGCATTTCAAGAAAATGTTCAGCATCATTGTTTTGTTTTTTCAAAATTGACGAACATTGTATTATTGGAACCGAATAAGTTAAGATATGTAACGCACCTTACCATAGATAAATTTAAACATTTAGGTTTCCAAAACTATATAAGATTTTGTCCTACAGCATTATTGGTAGACTCATCAGAACCCCACCTTGTTATTGCTTTTTTTTTTTTTTTTTAAACCGGTTTATGTGAATAATTAAATAAAAATGTGTATATAAAGGCAAATATGTAAGTAAATATATAAAGCGATAAAGAAGTAAGAGTACATTATTTTCCCACTTCGCTTACGTCATTTACATATATAAATGACGTGTGATGTTTGAAAAATTAATATGAAAGTTTTGTTTGAACGATTTTATTTCTGTAAAGACCTTCAGGTTGTAAAAGGAAATATTTCATATTTAGTTAATTGAAAATAAAACCAAATATCTAAATAAACATTTTAAATACAAATTTGAATAAATTGTTGTTTAATGAGAAAGGCTCTTTTAATAATAATATAAATACATGGAAAATGTATAAATCTGAATAATATAGTATTTCTGAAACATGAACGCACCGACATTGTTGACGATTTGATTTTCCTTTGTATTTACTGGGGTTCATGATTATGTACAAAAAATGAAACTAAAGTTTTTTAATTCATAAATCAATTTTTTCCGACTAATTTAAATGAAAATTTCCTACAATTTATATTTTAATAATGTAATCAGGGTTGAATTGGGAAATTGCACAAATAGTCAGTTTCACTGAAATAGTTCATTAGTTACAATTGAAAAGAAAATAATTTAAAATGTGTAATCACAGAGAAACAAAATTTTTTAACATTTATCAGCAAAATGTAACAAACAGTTAAATATAAATTATGAAAATTCCTCGACATTAATAAATTCTGAGATAAATTTTAAAATTCTTTCACTTAATGAATTTGTAAATTTATCTCGAAATATATGGTAAGAAAAGTTCCATTCTAAAAGAAGGAAAGGTGGTTTCTAATTTTTTAAAAACATGAAAGGTTTCTAAATTTTAAATATTTTTAATTTAAATTGTAGTATTCATATAGTAACTTACATTATTTCGGTAACTAATTACTATTTTAAAAATTATTCAATTCAACCCTACTTAGGTTTCGAATCGATTTTTTTTTTTTTGTCCAAACTCAAATTTAGGTTAGCGGTTACGGAAATAAAACATTGAACAAAATGTTACAGAAAAATTAAGCCTGAAAACAGAGAAAAACAAAATTCGCATGGAAATGTCCCTCTCTTAGTATCTTAGGTAATTCTGTTGTTAAACGAAAAGTTGTTAACACCAGACAATGGGTTCTTGAGATATTACCAACATAACTTCAACAGTCCCCTTGAACGATCATTAATATGCTCTAACCGTGTTTTTATTTCGAATTTATTTGAGAATTTTGAGAAAAGGCGATATATTATTAATTGAAGGGCCATATGGGTGATAAGCCACCTCGCACTGCGACCTAAAAGATCTATTGTGCTGGACCCTGCTTAATTATCGGTCCAATCAATATTCAGGCTCTTAATGAATCTGATAATACTACCGGCCGGTACAAGATACATACTATCTGGGCTCATTGTTCTCCCTCCTATATGTTGCAAACCTGGAATTCTGCGCCAGTAGGAGGACTTTTGAAAATCCTCCCAGCATTTTACCGTTGCTCTAAGGTGTCCCTTAGTGACGACGCAGAAGGGTTCTGGTCCATTAAATGGAGAGGCAGAACCCTCACGGGCGAGGCCATCAGCTGCCTAATATCCTTCGATTCCAGTATGACCTAGCAGTCTAGCACCCACATAAGTGTTACCTTATTTGAGCCTGCGAGATGTTTAATAATCTTCAGACAATCCCATAGTAGCCTTGACTCAACGATACAAGACCTAAGAGTCTTTAAGGCCGATTGCCTGTCTGATACAATATAAATCTTTGCTCGGTTTAGGTCCTTTGCTATGCCTATCCTCGACCTGACATTGTTGTCATTGTTTTTATATTTTGATTGCATAAAACGTAGAAATTTATTGTAAGTGATAAGCCCACGAAATACTATAGTATGCAAGATACCGAGTTCGATCCTCTGTAATACCTATATATCGTGAAAAATTAAAAATGTTCTAGAAATGTAATTTTTGACATTTATAAAATACAAATTATTTCCATACGATGAACAGTCAAATTTATGAATTGTCGACATTGCGAATCATTCCAAAAAAACCGGACAAAATTTTGCACAAATCACTTGAATAATTTTCGAATTTTAAATGTAATATAATGTTGAGAAATTGTTTTAAAAAACCGCACTAGTTTTTAAAATCGAACTTTAGACATTTTGCACAAAACTACAACACACGCATGCTTTTAAACTAAACCAAATATCTTAGCACTTTTAGCAGAAACACTCTGTTCAAAATTTAGTACGTATGCCCTAACAGAGATATCACGTTATTAGGGACAAGTATATTTTGCTCTGCACGAGTTCGATTCCAAGCAACGAAAATTACAAAATTTTTGCTTAAAAATAACATCGTAAGTTTGTAGAAACAAACTCCGGACCTATCGCACAAAACCTCATCATCTTACCAACCAACCATTCGTCTCTATACATTTACTACTCAATTTTTCGTTTAAATACTCGGTACAATTGTATGCTGGCGAAATAATAACTTGAATGTAAAATATTAACAAAGTAGAAAGCACTGAGATCGATTTTCAAAGACAGGTAAATTAGGATGTTTGATGCAAACGACCCTTCAGAATTTTATACGCGAAATAATTTTTACACTAGTTGCCAAAACAGAATATTGCTGTTTGTATAACATCGCTGGAATTTCTGAAACATTTAAGATTAAAAAATAAATAGACATGATCTAGATTCGAATGCCCTAACAACTCAACCGTCACCTATTTAACAAATTATATTAATTTTGTTTGTTTAATTCGATCATTATACCCAAAATACTTGCCTTTAAAGTTAAAAAAATATTCTTATTATTATTATGAGCATGTAATGTGCAACCATGATTAACATTTAAAATCAACTTTAAACCGAATGTTAATAAAGATAAATTTTTCTCAAAAGTTTTGACGCAAACGCCAACAGCTGTTGCCATGTTTAGACCTACCATTTCATTTTTGATACCGTACTACCCGAAATCCCCTGACTTGTGCTCAAATTTCGTTGGTTGATACTTTTACCAACATGTAATGAACCCTGTAAGTGTCATGCGAAGTGGAATTTAGATCGCTGGAATATCTATTTATTTATTTATTTCATCATTAATATATTTAATACATAGTATGATTAATGGAATCCAAATAAAAGAAACAAGTGAAACTATAAGTAACAATAGCATAGGTAAATATTAAAAATAATTAAAGTACATTATACAATTCAAATAAATTAATTCAAATTTGTTTTAAATAATTCTTTTGATAGATGAAAATCAAACTGGTCGTAGTATACATTAAAAGAATTTAGCACGTTAAAAACAGGACTAAAACCTTCAAAATTTGTTTTCCTGAAAGGCAATCGAAGCCAAGTATTTCTAGGACACAAAAACCTAAGAGGGACACAAAAATCAAATAATGATAAAAGTTCTGGGCAATTAACTCGAGAGCAAATGATATCACGCATAAATTGATTAATTTCAGTATATTTTCATATGGCTCTCGTTTAAATCTATCTTCAGAATGACATCTAGGAAGTCTTCTAAGTGCAAAAATTAAAACTGCTTCTGTACACTCTCAATTCTATCCGAATGAAACTTATAAAACGGTTGCCAAATTATCGATGCATATTCCAGAATGGACCTTACATAAGTAACATATAATGTTTTGAATGTGTAAGAATCATGAAATTCTTTGACATACCTTTTAATAAACCCCGACATTGAATTAGCTTTGTTAATTATTAAATCTATATGCTTGTTAAAACTCAAGTTGTTCGATAATAAAACTCCTAAGTCACGCATTATTAATACTCTACTCACAACTTCATCATACAGTATACTATATACGGTACTTTAGCACAAGATGTACGAGATTTACAGAAAGACATTACTTTACATTTGGAAATGTTTGACCTTAGTTTATTACGGACAGTCCAGTCACAAAATAAATTTAATTCATTTTGAAAACGTATAGTGTCAGAAGCAGATTTTATCTCTGCGTATATCTTTATATCATCCGCATACATCAAACATTTACAAAACTTAAAATTAAAACTTAAAAGTATAAATAAAAACGGGCCAAGATACCAGGGATACCAGAGGACGCTACATATGAATCCGATACAGTATCCATAATTTTAACACATTGCATGCGATTCGTTAAGTATGAAGCAATCCAACTAAGAGGGATAAATTCATTATTCATACAATCAAGTTTTTCTAATAATAAAACGTGATCCAACTTATCAAAAGCTTTTGAAAAATCCGTATAAATTACATCAATTTTAACTCTCTGGCTTAAAACATCGTATAAGTAATTAGAAAATACCATAAAATTAGTTACGGTACATCTACCCTGCACAAATCCGTGCTGTAAATGGCTAACATAATTCATTAAAATAAACTCAAGCCTTTGCTTTACTAACATTCCAAACAATTTATGAATGACGGAAAGAATATTGATTGGTGTATAACATGTAATATCACACTTAGAACCAGACTTAAACACTGGCCGAACAAATGCGGTTTTCCATATATCAGGAAAAATACCAGTTTGAAGACTAATGTTAAACATATAATATATAACGGTTCAGCTAAAGAATAAGCACAATTTTTTAAAATGATCGTTGGAATCCCATCCGGACCGGTGCCTTTAAACGTATCTAGATGTAATAAGCCAACCAAAATTTCCTGTTTCGTAAGTTAAAGGACATTCAACTTATTGCTTGATGGACCATTACCGAAACTAGAATCATTCTTCTTCTCAAAAACACCCTTGAAAAAATGTACAAAAGCATTACATACCGCCTCAGGACCGGAAATTGAGTCCCCATTATGAGACATTATTACTGTTGGAAAACCTACAGATTTTCTTTTACCATCAATAACAGAAAAAAGTCTTTTAGGATTGCTTCTTATTTCATCCTCAATTCGTAAAATATAAATATTGTAAAGAACATCATTAAGATATTTGAATTCTTTCCTTAACATACAATATTTGTCAAAATCCGTACTATTACCAGAACGCTTACATAACTTACTAGTCTTAGATTTGCGGTTAGCAAGATTATTATTATTCACTAAAAACTCAGACCAGTCAGTTTTACCAAAATATTCATCAAGGGACACAAAGTCTGCATTCAAAAAATCAAATTTAACATCCTTAACAATAAATTCAGCTAAGCTATATTCTAAAAAATTTATTTCGATGAGCAATGGTGTATGAAAGATACTGGAACTCCCTCCCAAGTAGTTAGCACAAGCTATCACATGAACTGATTGAATTGATGTAAACACCAGGTCGAGAAGACGACCCATGTTGTTCCGAACAGTATTAATTTGTTGAACGTCAAAACTTGACAATACATCCAAGACTTTGTTTGATATCAAATCATTAGAAGATTCAACAAAAGCATCATCTATATGGATCCACTCAATTTTAGGTAAATTAAAATCACCAACTATTACAATTTGATCGTCTTGCAGCATCAACGGGAATATCTTCTTCGTGATCAATTCTGTAGAGATTATATAGACATCCCCAGCACTGCCGAACGTAATGTAAATACCAATGATAAAAAGCCAAAAGGAACCGAACTTTACCTTTACTCCTCTATTTCTACACTTATCGTGAAAAATTCCATTTTATTTAAATTCCCCTGAACATTAGACCACAAATTCAGAGCCAAAAAATTTAAAATCTGTATCAATGGTTGATACATCTATCAATAGGCGATGAGCCCTTTAACTGCCATGCCAACGAGCATTGGGATCGCTTAAATATTTCTACATGTTTGGTAGAAAATTTAATTTTATTAAAAATTCCCTGAACACCACAAATTCAGAGCGAATAAATAGAAAATCTGCAATTATTATGGTGATACCTATATCACCACGTACTAATACCAGCAATTGTCATACAAACGTGAATTTGGATCGTTCAAATATTTCTACACATTTCTACTATGACCACAAATTCAGAGCCTACAAATCGAAATCAATGGTTGATACGTCTATTAATAGGCGTTGAGACCCATAATTGTTATGCCAACGGGTGTTTGGATCGCTCGAATATTTCTGCAAATTTAATTTTAATCAAGATCCCTTGAACGATAGGCCACAAATTCAGACCCAAAAATTTAAAATCGGCAATTGTGCTCCAATTTCGATGTTATCCTTTCTCAATAGGCTTTGAGACCTGTAGGTAATTGTCATGCGTTGATACATTTTCTTTGGTTGATACCTTTAGCAATAGGCAATGAGCCCTGTAATTGTCATGCCAACTGGAATTTAGATCGCTGGAATATTTCTACACAATTAGTACAAAATTAAATTTTATTGAAAATGCCCTGAACAATCAACAGCAATTTCAGAGCCAAAAACGGGAAAAACTAAAATTAACTTTCAATTTCAATGGTTGATTGATACCTCTATCAATAGGCGATGAAACCTGTAATTATCATGCCAACCAGTATTTGGATCGGTTGAATATTTCTACTTTTTTCGTAGAAAATTCAATTTTATTGAAAATCTCATGAACAATAGACCACAAATTTGATACTCTATCAATAGGCGATGAGACCTGCAATTGTCATGTCGACTGGTATTTGATTTAGATCTCCCGATTCTGGATACGTTTTACCGTTATCTCTTAAGTGTTCTTTAAACCTTTGAACAAATGACCTTCCAGTTTTCCTAGTGTATAAAGCTTGACAATCTGAATAAGTTAATTTATAAACCCCGGTATCTGATGATTGTTTAGTTTTTGTTTTTAATTCTAATTCTTATGACAATGGTGGCATTGCCACAGAGCCTATAAATTATTTAACATAAACCAAAAAAACTTAAATTTAAATTTTAATTATAATTTTAGAGGTGATTATGCCACAATTAGTGATGTGTTCTACTAATTGTGGCTTAATTATAATGCCACCTCTGTATGTTGAATGTTTAATGCAATTTTGTATTTAAAGTTTCAAAGATTTGTTCAAAGTCCTATATCATTATAAATTACATAATAAGCGGTCCCTATTCCTACAAGCGCGCGTTTGGGTCGGTTTCACAAATTATGTAAGCCGATAGTACAATCGTTGGCTTCATTTCATAATGCTAAGCCTAAAGTTGTTCAAGATCGCTTTACTGGAAAGGTTGTAAGGCTAACATTCTAATTTTGGCAGCAGATGAGCACAAGAAATACTAAACTTCATTTTCCCTAACACCGAAAATCAACGATAAAAGTTTAAAAATTTTCACATAAATAAACGAGGCAAGAACCACAGCTATACAATCACAGTCATAACTGCGCAAGAACAAACAGGTTTGATATTTTGTGAATCATTTCTCTGAGCGTATGTGCAATCACTCAGTTATTCAAACATACACCCGTTCCAAAATATTATGCAAACACTGTACTGGGCGGCTTAAAATTGGGCTGACAATTTTAATGTTCTTTTGCAATTTTTGGGTCGTCAACGTTAAACATTCCAACAAAAGTTGACACGAAAATTATGTATCTCGAGTTGTTTTTAACAGGTCAAAACTTTGATCCTTTAATTTTCAATAAAATTGAATTTTTTACGTAGTATGTCGAAATATCAGAGCGATACATACGCCCGCTGGCATGACAATTAAAGGTCTCAACGCATACTGATAGAGGTATCAACCATCAAATTGACCATCAAACAAGAGATTTTTATTCTTAACATGTAGAAATATTCGAGCGATCCAAATGCCCGTTTGCACGACAATTTCATGTCTCAACGAATATTGATAGAGATATCAAACAATTGTAGATTTTCTGTTTTTTTGCTGACAATTTGTGGTCTTTAGGGATTTTCAATAAAATGGAATTTGCTACGAACTGTGTCGAAATATTCGAGCGATTCAAATACCCGTCGGCATGACAATTACAGGTCTTAACGCTTATTTGCAGAGATATCAATCTTTGAAATTGGAACAAAATTGAAGATTTTCAATTTTTTGTTCTGATTTTGTGGTACCAGGTAGTTTTCAAAAAAATTGATTTTTCTATTTCAATTTTTGCTCATTTGTTTAACAATAACAGATATCATTGCCTAAAGATAGAATGTGTGGACTTCAGTTTAGGGAGTTTCAATAAAATTGAATTGTCTATGTTTGGTCATTTATTCATTTAGTAATCAATAAAATCCTCTGAACCTACACATTAAAAAGTAGCCGGTTCAAGAGGTCTGAGCCTAAGAATAATAGCCAAAATTAAAACTGTACGGCCAGGACACAACATTATCCTACATAAATTAAACTTTAAGCGGGAATTGATCCAATTATCGGATTTGATGGTAAGGACAATAGACTGTCGGAGGAATTTTACTATTAATTTGCCGGTTAGGGCACTGGTAGCGAATATTATCTCCTCCCTCCCCCGCCATGCTTCTGTATGGTATACGGATGGTTTAAAAACAGACGGGGGTACCGGTGCAGGGATAGTCGGGCCCGACCTAGAGCTATGCATATCACTGGATAGCACCCCACAGTCTTTCAGGCAGAGACCTTTGCTATTGAGGTATGATGTGTGCTTCAATGACTCTAAAAGAAATATAAGAAGACTGAGATCTATATAATCTCGGACAGCCAGGCAGCTCTGCTAGCCTTAGGAGCTTCAGTGTTTAATTCGAAATTGATCTGGAGCTGCTACTGTAATTTATTAGAACTGGGTAAAGCAAATAAAGTCACCCTTTTGTGGTCTCTTGGGCACTCCACCATTAGAGGAAATGCGGAAGCAGACCGATGTGCAAAAATGGGAGCAAGCCAAGATTTCCTGGGTCCCAGTCCTAGTATTGCTTTTTCCAAAACCCATTTGGCAGATGGTATAAGGGACTGGGAGCAGAACTATAGGAAATCAGTCTGGAAGTTCTCCATTGGGATGAGACAAGCCAAGAAATTATTCAGTTATGATATTATACATCTGGGAGATGCACCGAGGATGGACCGCCAATCCCTAAGATCCCTTACCTGGTTTTTAACAGGGCACGGCCCTTTTAACGGCTATCTACATAAAATGGAAAGGTCCCTTACGGACCAGTGCAGATTCTGGGACTACGGTAAGGAGACATCGGAACAACTACTATTTACATGCAATCCTCAATGCGTACATAATCCAGTGACTTGTCGCCGACCCACTGGATATGCATCAGGTAGCGGTGTTTATAAAGGATATAGATCTACATTTCACGTAGGAATCTCTAGGGATGCACAATAGGCCTCAATGGTCGCAGTGCTCTGGGCTACATACACCCACCCTTAAAAAAAAAAAAAAATTGAATTTTTTACGAAATGTGAAGAAATATTCGATCGATCCAAATGCTCGTTGGCAAGACAAGTACATGTCTAAACGGCTATTAGTAGAGGAATCAACCATTGAAATTGAAAAACAATTGCAGATTTTCGATTTTTTGGCTCTGAATTTGTGGTCTATAGGTCATATAATTTTTAATAAATTTGTAGTTTTTACAAACTGTGTAAAAATATTCGAGCGATCCAAATTCTCGTTGGCATAACATTTTTTGAGCTCAACGCCTATTGACAGAGATAAGACAGATTTCGGTTGTTCCCTACGCAATACTTAATGTTATTAACGCATAAATACCAAAGGTCATGTGCAAGTGCAAATTAGAGTATCCGATTCTAAAGCTTTTAAATAAATAATGTATAGTAGATAATAGTAAAAAAACGAATCTATTTGAAAGAGTTAATTGGAAAATAAAATAAAACAACATATAAATTGTCAGAATAAAATTTATGATCCAATTACATTGCACTTGAAGTATTTGATTTCAACCCTTTTTAATTTGAGCAATTATTTTTTTGTATCATCGTCCAATAAGACATCTACCATACCAATTTTTTTAGAATGTTGTGCAGATAATTTTTATGAAGTTTATAATAGTTAGTTCAATATTTGTTTGACAGAAAAAAAGCAAATAATAATCTATTATTAGTTTTTAATTAATTTTTTTTTTTTGCAATGTCTGAGCAAATTTTTATAATAATGTTAGCACAAAATTTTTATTTTTAAACGGGAAACATTTTTTCAGGTATGTTTCAATTAATTTATAGCAAATAAAAGTTTGGTCCTCGTTGCCGAATCTCTGATGTGCATGTGTATTATGTATGTTTGTTAATTAATTCGTAAACATTTTTTGTCATACATGTATACATAGTATGGAATATATGTACAATACGTAAATGAAAATTAACTTTAGCTGAAATGTCTATATTTACACAAAAATCAAAAATTGAATCAAAATGAAAAATTAGTATTAGTAATTTGACTATTAACTTTGAAAATTATTTTTGAATATTAGATTATATTTCATTTATTAATTATAAATTAAAAATCATTATTTTACTTGACTATATCCGTCGTTATTTTTTTTAATTATAATGAACATTTTTAACCGAGGTAGTTTATTGTACAGAATGAAAATTTCCTGCTAGAATTAAGGTTTGATTTTGATTATTCTATTTTTTTAATTAAAATATTTAATTAGAACGAGTAATTTTAATTCACCCTCTGCATTTTTGTTATTTCGTAAAATTTATTTAATATCTTCTTGAGCTATTAAAATATCTAGTGTTATCCAGTGTGTGTAATCCCCAACCCTGCAAAAAATTTGCCCATCAGTGAATTGTTTTAAAGACTTTTTTAAGGATTTTGTAAACATATTGTAGAACAATATGTTTTTACTGCGTTTTCTGCCAAATAATTGATAGGGCGAACCAAGTGCACACAAGTAGTTATTGACACTAAATGTAGCAATTTACAGGGTTTGACTCATTGGTATTTCTTAACGGTTAGGGCAGTAATTAAGGTTTAATGATGATCATCACTGGTTATAATACCGCCGATTAAGTCATCCTTTGCCTTTTCCAACTGGAAACGGTACTTGGCGTACCATTTGTTGGCACAAATGTAAGGGTGAGTGGTTCTTGAAACCATATAAATATGGAGGAAGCAAGTATATTAGCATTAGCAGCTGCAAATTAACCAAAACTTAGAGTTGAGTCAACATTGTTTTGAACATTATTGCGGTGATTCTAACACTGATTTCAGGATGGTAAATTTTGTGGCCCTAAGTACCTGAAACCGAAAAGGGAAACAACAACAAAAAATTCAGTGCTCCTGTCTGTCTGTATCCATGGTATTTCGAGAACGACTTCTCCAATTTTTTGAGTAAAAAGTAAAAAGTAAAAAGTAAAAAGTAAAAAGTAAAAAGTAAAAAGTAAAAAGTAAAAAGTAAAAAGTAAAAAGTAAAAAGTAAAAAGTAAAAAGTAAAAAGTAAAAAGTAAAAAGTAAAAAGTAAAAAGTAAAAAGTAAAAAGTAAAAAGTAAAAAGTAAAAAGTAAAAAGTAAAAAGTAAAAAGTAAAAAGTAAAAAGTAAAAAGTAAAAAGTAAAAAGTAAAAAGTAAAAAGTAAAAAGTAAAAAGTAAAAAGTAAAAAGTAAAAAGTAAAAAGTAAAAAGTAAAAAGTAAAAAGTAAAAAGTAAAAAGTAAAAAGTAAAAAGTAAAAAGTAAAAAGTAAAAAGTAAAAAGTAAAAAGTAAAAAGTAAAAAGTAAAAAGTAAAAAGTAAAAAGTAAAAAGTAAAAAGTAAAAAGTAAAAAGTAAAAAGTAAAAAGTAAAAAGTAAAAAGTAAAAAGTAAAAAGTAAAAAGTAAAAAGTAAAAAGTAAAAAGTAAAAAGTAAAAAGTAAAAAGTAAAAAGTAAAAAGTAAAAAGTAAAAAGTAAAAAGTAAAAAGTAAAAAGTAAAAAGTAAAAAGTAAAAAGTAAAAAGTAAAAAGTAAAAAGTAAAAAGTAAAAAGTAAAAAGTAAAAAGTAAAAAGTAAAAAGTAAAAAGTAAAAAGTAAAAAGTAAAAAGTAAAAAGTAAAAAGTAAAAAGTAAAAAGTAAAAAGTAAAAAGTAAAAAGTAAAAAGTAAAAAGTAAAAAGTAAAAAGTAAAAAGTAAAAAGTAAAAAGTAAAAAGTAAAAAGTAAAAAGTAAAAAGTAAAAAGTAAAAAGTAAAAAGTAAAAAGTAAAAAGTAAAAAGTAAAAAGTAAAAAGTAAAAAGTAAAAAGTAAAAAGTAAAAAGTAAAAAGTAAAAAGTAAAAAGTAAAAAGTAAAAAGTAAAAAGTAAAAAGTAAAAAGTAAAAAGTAAAAAGTAAAAAGTAAAAAGTAAAAAGTAAAAAGTAAAAAGTAAAAAGTAAAAAGTAAAAAGTAAAAAGTAAAAAGTAAAAAGTAAAAAGTAAAAAGTAAAAAGTAAAAAGTAAAAAGTAAAAAGTAAAAAGTAAAAAGTAAAAAGTAAAAAGTAAAAAGTAAAAAGTAAAAAGTAAAAAGTAAAAAGTAAAAAGTAAAAAGTAAAAAGTAAAAAGTAAAAAGTAAAAAGTAAAAAGTAAAAAGTAAAAAGTAAAAAGTAAAAAGTAAAAAGTAAAAAGTAAAAAGTAAAAAGTAAAAAGTAAAAAGTAAAAAGTAAAAAGTAAAAAGTAAAAAGTAAAAAGTAAAAAGTAAAAAGTAAAAAGTAAAAAGTAAAAAGTAAAAAGTAAAAAGTAAAAAGTAAAAAGTAAAAAGTAAAAAGTAAAAAGTAAAAAGTAAAAAGTAAAAAGTAAAAAGTAAAAAGTAAAAAGTAAAAAGTAAAAAGTAAAAAGTAAAAAGTAAAAAGTAAAAAGTAAAAAGTAAAAAGTAAAAAGTAAAAAGTAAAAAGTAAAAAGTAAAAAGTAAAAAGTAAAAAGTAAAAAGTAAAAAGTAAAAAGTAAAAAGTAAAAAGTAAAAAGTAAAAAGTAAAAAGTAAAAAGTAAAAAGTAAAAAGTAAAAAGTAAAAAGTAAAAAGTAAAAAGTAAAAAGTAAAAAGTAAAAAGTAAAAAGTAAAAAGTAAAAAGTAAAAAGTAAAAAGTAAAAAGTAAAAAGTAAAAAGTAAAAAGTAAAAAGTAAAAAGTAAAAAGTAAAAAGTAAAAAGTAAAAAGTAAAAAGTAAAAAGTAAAAAGTAAAAAGTAAAAAGTAAAAAGTAAAAAGTAAAAAGTAAAAAGTAAAAAGTAAAAAGTAAAAAGTAAAAAGTAAAAAGTAAAAAGTAAAAAGTAAAAAGTAAAAAGTAAAAAGTAAAAAGTAAAAAGTAAAAAGTAAAAAGTAAAAAGTAAAAAGTAAAAAGTAAAAAGTAAAAAGTAAAAAGTAAAAAGTAAAAAGTAAAAAGTAAAAAGTAAAAAGTAAAAAGTAAAAAGTAAAAAGTAAATAATAAATTCCAACATTGAGTTCGAAGAATTCTAATATTCATCACATTTGAATCAACTACAGATTTAATATCCTAAGTTTCTTAATTCTGGGATTCTAGGCTTCTGCTTTTAATCTAAAAATTGGCTTACTAATAATACTTTTAAGCAGCGTAAATAGTAGAATTAGTCCTTCCAATGGTATAAGACCAAGACACGAGCATTTCATGACCATCTGATTGACATTGAATTGTTAACTTGTAAAGCAGCTGGAACTAAAACATTTATTTCTAGATTGAAACTTATACCATCAGAGACTGAACTACCGTTTACTTTAATACGACCACAATTTCCAGTTAACTTAACATTTGCTATGACTATAAATAAGTCGCATGTTATCAATTTTATTTATGTTGCTTGAAACTCGGCAGGTCTGAAGAAACTAGTGTTGTAAGATATTCGAATTTCTTCTCAAATTTTAAATTGTTATTTTCAGATTTTGGTTAACTACAGAAAAAATTAAAGATTTACCAAAATTTTGTAAAATGTACAATGGAGGTGTTTTGACCTATATTGTAGAAGTAATTGTTTGAAAAGTTCCATAGATTTAGTTTGGTAGCACAAATTAATTTTTACTTATTACTATTATTATTAATAAGTCTCTCCCATCTAACAGCAACAGTTTAATAAAATTACATTCTACTAGATATTGCAGTTATTGATGTGCAGAATGTATTTAAATAACCCAAGCCCAATTAACTTATAATAAAATATTTGTAGTCTATCTACATTATAACTGTAATAAATACTTTAAAAAATATAAATTGCAATATATTTTATTTTAAAAATATAATTAAGTATGAAAAATGTCTCAATTATTTTTTTTTTAAGTCATCCCAAAAACATTCCCATTTCATATTTTTTTTTTACCAACTTTTTAAATTTTTCTTGGTTTATCGTCTTTTTTATTTTTTTTGCTCGTAAGTATTTTTGTTCAATTCACACAAAAAACCAATTAGCATCCAACCAACCATTCATCCAATTTTATTATTTTAAATACAAAAAAAACTAAAATAAAATAAAAAGAGTTTTCCCAATTTTATTAAACACAAAAAAAAAATTATTTTTCATTTTGTTACAAATATAAAAAAAAATCTATTTAGACATTTGGCAGGATACTTTATAAAAATTTAACCCAATTAAAATCCTTCAAAGATTTATTATCTTGACTACATTTTTTAACTCACACTTATTTTTGTTTTTGTGTTCTTTTTATTAATTTACTTTAGTTTGGTGCTGCTGCTATTTTCAAATTATTTGCTATATAGCTATATACTATAGCAATTTACCGTCCTTCCTAACACTAATTCTACCAGCCACCAGTACACAACAGAAATTCGAAATGGTTGTGTCGGTCGGGTGGAATGCGGTTAAAGAATGTATACAAAAATATGTACTTTTGTTGTGAATTTTTTTTGTGAATGGTTTGAAAATAATTGTGTGGGTACTATCATTTTTAAGTTTACCAGTTCTGTTTTAGAAATGCTTTATGCAGATATAGCTAGTTAAATTATTTTATAAACCAATTTATTTTGGACAATTGAATATGGGATGATTTTTTTTCGGGTTTAAAAAATTGAAGTATTTTGATGTACGTTGAAGGTTTCTGGTCTTGTTGGTTTATTGGTTGTTGTTCTCTGTGTATTAGGAAATTTTTATAATTCAATCATTTAAACATTCAATAAAATCCGTTAAGTGCACATCAAATTTGAAAGTCTGAGCTTTTAAACGAAAGAAAGAAATAATGAAATGTGATAATAATGTTTGCCAAATAACTGGATCCATGAGATTCGCATCTGTTCAGCCTTACAAAATGTAAAAATAAATTAAGGAAAAAAAAATGTTAATTTTTTGGCTGTTTAGAGAACTGGGGTGCTATTCTTGAAACATTACGAAAATTTTCGTAACCGAAAATTTTCGTAATGCTATTTTCGTAATAGGAATGGTGAAATCATAATTTAGTATTCTTGAAACCATTACGAATATAACGAAGAGAGGCAAAAAGAAATAATAAAATTTCGAGAGAGAAGATGAAAATGTAAGTTCTTAAAATGGTATTCTTGAAATCCGGATTACGAAAATTTTTGCAACGGAACGTTACTAAAATTTTCGGATGGTTTTTTTGTTTCTTATTGCATTTCGTAATGAAATCATTTAGATTTTTGTTTTAATTATATTCATACAAAGACGTTCATAAAACTCAATAATTTCTGTTGATGGTTAAAAATAATATGTATTTACATTTCGCTAAATACTTATTATTTTATTACCACAAAAAAAGGGTACCTATTTGCTTGTGGTATGTTTATTATTTTCTTAAAAATAAGGGTAATAGCTACAATACTAATTGACAATTTGGGATGTATTTTTAAATATCGCGTGTTGTAATTGGAATTGGATTGATATACCGTCACAGGCGGCTAATACTAATGGTACGTAAAGTCATACAATCATACCATCATACCATAATAGTATCGTACGACAGTACGATCTAAAATCATATCGCCATAGAATCATAGGACAATGCCACTACATAAACAGCCGTGACATCAGTCTAAAAAGTCAAATCCCCAGGCGAATAAAGATTTTTATTTTCCTATGAAACATAAACAAAATCATATTGGAATTATTTTGTGTTGTCTTTATTTTCAATTTGAATGAACATTTTTATTGATAAATATAAACAATTTTAAATTAAATATATCGAATTGCAGCTTGTCCACAATTTTAATTAAAATTAATAAAATTTTAATTCACAATTTTGCGTTTTAGTAAATTGATATTTATTCTCAAACATCGTCAGGCTCCGTGCTTTTTTTAAAAATTTCATTTCGTAGATTACTAGATTAGTTTTATTACTTTACCAATGCTAATACATAAACAGCCATGATTTATAATAAAACTAATCTAGTAATCTACGAAAAGAAATTTAAAAAAAAACACGAAGCCTAACGATTTCCCTAAATTTCTCTAAAAATCAATTTACTAAAATGCAAAATTGTTAATTAAAATTTTATTAATTTCAATTAAAATTCTGTACAAGCTGCAAGATAAACAATGTGTTTGGTCGTCAAGTGACCGGCCGGAAAATTCGGAATATTTAAGTAAAATTATCGCAAAAAATCCTTTAAAGTGGTTGTCTCATTTTCAAGTTAAGGGCTCGATTATAATTCTGTTTGCGGTTTTTGAAAAGATGAAGTTTATGAGTCATTTTATTTGATAGTTTGCGCACTTAGCTAGGTTTTTTTAAAGAATGTAAAAAATTTCGAGAAAAAACCATTTTTTTTAGTAAAGAGAACCTCTACTTTTTAAAAAACTGAACTGTAAACCGTGAAAATGTCCCATTAAGTTAATTATTTTAATTATTATTATTAATCTACAGCATAATATCTACAAATTGACAAAACTTTGTTACTAGCTAACTCTTAAAAATACCGCGCAAAAATCACCTAGAGAAAGTAGGGAAATTAAACAAAAAAGATGTTTAAATTAAAGTCAAAGAAATAAAATAATACTATTTTATTAATAATCAATAAAAACCATTTTTATTACAAATTATTAAACATTTTTAATTAAATGACATGTTCGAAATGATCTCCACTCTCTTGTAAACAAACAAGGCTCTCCTGATCACACTAGTTGTTGTCCAACGCAATTGTTAAGGGTTGCCTCTTGTTTCTGCTGCAGCAGCGAAAATTCTTGCTGTCAGAAATAAAAATCTAGGGGCGTAAGATCAGGGGACCTTGGCGGCCAGGCTACAGGACCTCCTCTACCGATCCACCGTGGATTATTTTCATTCAAATTATCACTATTATCTTTGCAAAATGTGCTGGAGCTCCATCTAATTGCAGCTGCATTCGCCTTCTCCTCAACAATGGCACTTTTTCCATGACAACGTGATTCCTGAAAATTCTAATAATATATGTTGATCAAGCCTGTTTATTACCACGTAAGGTCCGATAAGTTAATCGTGGATCATTCCCGCCCATACATTTATAGCAAATTGGCTCTGGAAAGCTGTCTCCCTTACGACGTTTGGGTTTTCGACGGCGCAAACATGGAGGTTTCTATCATTTGTTATACCCGCCCTGGTAAAAGTAGCTTTATCTGTCTACAATATTCTCCTTATAAAATTGACATCACTTCTTTGCTGTGAAATTATCCAGTTACAAAAAACTGATCTGGCACGATGGTCCACATTTATTAGATGATGAGCATGACGGAAGTGATAAGGATTAAGGCCTTCTTGACCTCGATATGCCTAATCTAATAGACTGGCGGCTGATATTTATCGTAGGGTCAGCGCGTATTAATCGTAATAAATTCTCTTCCAACGTGTACGTTAATATTCACGCTGGACTCGTGTTGTTGTTGGAATAATCCTTGTTCGGGAAAACGTCGATGTATTGCAATGAATGTCCTATACCCAAGTACTGGCCTGTTGGATATCGACGCCTGTATTTTTCGACAGCAACGCGTGCATTTCCATTACAGAACAGGTTTACAAAATGCATATCGGCTACGTGAGAAGGTGGTAGATCACGCAAATGTGTCATTGTAATGATTAAGCGTTTACTTAACACAAACTGTCTTTTTAATTTTCACACAAACTTAAAATTGTTAAAACACAGAACACTGAGAGTACATGTGTGACAGTGTCACACGATCGGTTAGCGAACAACTGAACTATTTATTATTACTTACCAATTTGAGTTTTCGATCATTTAAAAGTTTTGGTTAGATAACATCACTATACCTAAACGGCTACAAACGCCATTTTTTCGACAAATTGGTGTTCGAATATTTTATGAGTTAGGTCGTAGCAATATTTTAATAATTATAAATAAAATAACCATGCCATGGGACATTTATTTTTTCGACTTACAGTTCATTTTTTTTAAAAAGTAGAGGTTTTTTTAAATAAAAAAATCGTTTAAGTAAAAAAATGTGATTTTCCCATAATTTGTTACATTCTTTAGAAAAACCTGACTTAACGTGCAAATTAACCAATAAAGTGACTCAAAAGCTTTAAAAAACCGCAAACAGAATTAAAATCGAGCCCATAACTTGGGAGATATGATGAAAAATGTGAAAAGCTATCACCAACACACAAGGGGTCACTTGCCGACGAAACAGATTGTCTTTAATTTAAAATTATTTCTATTTATCAATTAAAATTTTCATTTAAATTGAAAATAAAGGCAACACAAAATCCCATATGATTGTGTTTACGTTCCATTGGAAAATAAAACTCTTTATTGCCTTAACACCCTACAAGTTTTTTTTTCATGGCTTTTTATGTAGTGGCATTGCATAGGATCATATCATCGTACTACCATACCATCAAACCATCATGCCATCATACACGATATAACATTATATCATCGTTCAATCGTACCATCATACAATCATATGTACCGCCGTACCATAAAAACAGATTTTTGGAAAAAACAAATTCTAAATCGGATAAGCGATTCTCGAGATATCATGGGTACAGACATCCAGACGTCCAGAAAGACGGACAGACATTTTTTTTTGTTCTTTTTCGGACTCAAGGATTTTCAAAACGTCGAGATAAATGATTTTGGATCAAACAAATTTTTGGCCATTTTTGACAAGATTTCAATACATTGGTCTTTTTAGACCGAAGTAATTTTCCCTTTAAACGAAAAAGTAGCATACACAATCATTTTTAATATATTTAATTTAATATTAAATAAATAAGCCATTATTGACAAAAATTCACAACAATTTATAATTTTAAGTAAAGAAAGCGTCCGCTTCGCTTAATATTCTCAGTTATACTAAACTAAACTAACATTTTAAATCATCTCTTTCGAAATCTTCTTAGTTTTTTATTCCTCTCTTCGTAATTTTCGTAATGGCTTCAAGAATACTAATTTATGATTTCACCATTTCGATTACGAAAATATTGTGCATTACGAAAATTTTCGTAATGTTTGAAGACAGGGCATTTAAAATGATAAAACAAAATTATTCCAAATGAACTTAATGAATGATAAAATCATACTTTAAATTACACAATGCATTAATTAATTTCCAATCATTACAATTTTAATAAATAAATATAAAAGTTAAATAGGCAATATAGCTTTAAATAACTTATTTTTATTGTATTGAATCACATATTCCATTTTTGTCCGCTATAGCCAATTGTCAATTGCGAAAAATCTTATACCCTTACACGTATTGTTTAAAATTAGGAAGTGGTCAAGCATTTAAAAAAATATCCCAAGATTTAGGTATACGACATGTTAATACAAAAATTTAGAAGAAAATATGGTTTTGTTCTAGTTAGGTAGTAAACAAAACCGAATGCATAGTTATGTACATCGTTATCTCGAAATAAATAATACATATTTTTAAGAACACGTGAAGCAAAGAAAAAAAAGGTACGATTTTGTTTTCACTTTTTTATAAAATATTGAGAATAGAAAATATTGAGTTTTATGAACATCCTTATCAATATAATTAACACAACAATCCAAATGATTTCATTACGAAATGCAATGGGAAACGAAAAAACCATTACGAAAATTTTAGTAACGTTCCGTTGCGAAAATTTTCGTAATTCGATTTCAAGAATACGATTTTAGGGTTTTCGTAATACTTTGACACTAACTCGCAATACGAAAGTTTTCGTAATGGTTCAAGAATAGCACCCCTGAAGCCATAAAACATCTGCGCAGGAAATTTAAAAAAATCGATCGAGTCTAAAGAGCTATAGAATTTTTCAAAAAATTCGGCCAAACTGAATTTTTCAGTTTTTTGACTGCGTCATATGGACGGACCCCCTTGTACCCAAAATGGGACTCTGATTTTTGGATACCTGGGGCCATAACACATCTGCGCAGGAAATTTAAAAAAATCGATCCAGTCTAAAGAGCTATAGAATTTTTCAAAAAATTCGGCCAAACTGAATTTTTCAGTTTTTTGACTGCGACGTATGGCGGACCCCCTTGTAACCAATATGGGATTCTAATTTTTGATACCTGGGGCCATAACACATCTACACAGGCAATTTTAAAAAAATCGATCGATGCTAAAGACCTACAGAGTTTTTCAAAAAAATTCGGCCAAACTGAATTTTTCAGTTTCTTCACTGTATCGTATGGACGGACCCCCTTGTAACCAATACGGGATCCTGATTTTTGGATACCTGGGGCTATAACATATCTACACAGGAAATCTTAAAAAAATCAATCGAGTCTAAAAGACCTACAGAATTTTTCAAAATAAAATTTGTATGTTCGAAGACTCAAGGGACTATCAATTTGTACAACACACCATCTATAATTTTACTATAAAAATTAAAACAATTAAATATTCTTCTTTATTTCTTCTTTATCAAAGAGTTAAGTACAAATAAAAATTTGGTTTATATTTAAATTAATGGAAATACTTGAACCTACTGGCCCATTTTTTCAGGATGTAATTTTTTCCACAGGCATTCAATTTTTAAAAATCTTTGGAATGTCCGAAAAAGAACACAACTGGAATCGACCGTAATATTATCCACTAAGATAAAACAAATAGAAAAGAATCAACAGCTGGAAATAAAAAATAATCTTGAAATTGAAATTTCCCCGGAAATTGAAGAATAGTTCTTAAGAAGCCGTTCATTTCAATGAAAAATAAAATTGCTTGATTGGAATGGGCTAGATATCTTATAAAACGATGTTAAAATGATTGGAAAAAGGTTAGTAACGAAACAAACTTTAACCTATATAGGTCGAACGCCATCCAGAGAGTGCAGAGAAAACCTGGTGAATAAATGAATCCAGAATGTCTTCGTAAAACATTGAAGCATGAAGGCGATAATGTTTTTGTATGGGGAGTATGGGTAACGATGGTGTCGGGTGAACTAAATTTTAACAAAAGAAAGTTATGTTAATGTTTTGGAAAACTTCTTCGTTAGATCAGCTTATAAAGTGAAAGCGATGGCTTCATATTTGTGGCTACACCGGTCTCTGAAACATACTGCCAAAATTGTGACTAAATTGTTGCCAAATTTTGCAAAATTCTATAGGTCTTTAGACTCGATCGATTATCTTAAAATTGCCTGTGCAGATGTGTTATGGCCCCAGGTATCCAAAAATCAGGGCCCATATTGGTTACAAGGGTTACAGTCATCAAGGGTTCATACGATACAGTCAAAAAACTGAAAAATTCAGTTTGGCCAAATTTATTTGAAAAATTCTGTAGGTCTTCAGACTGGATCGATTTTTTTAAAATTGCCTGTGCAGATGTGTTATGGCCCCAGGTATCCAAAAATTAGAATCCCATATTAGTTACAAGGTGGTCCGTTCATACGACACAGTTAAAAACTGAAAAATTCAGTTTGGCCAAATTTTTTTGAAAAATTCTGTAGCACTTTAGACTGGATCGATTTTTTTAAAAATTGCCTGTGTAGATGTGTTATGGCCCCAGGTTTGCTTGTGTTATGGCCGAAAAATAAATTTTGGATTTTTGAATCTAAATTGATAAAAGTACTCTATAAAAGTGACAAAAAATACAGAAAATTATAAAAAGACCATAACAACTTAAAATAAAAATTATAAATATAATTTAATCATTTACATTTGTACAAATGTACTGTCTGTACTACTATAACAACTTATAATTTATAAATTATAATTAGCCGATCAAAAAATGAAAATCGTTCAAGAGATTTTATTATCCTATTTGAATTTTTAGTTGCTAAAAATCGTATGTATTCATAGTGCGCTTGAAGAGCGTTTCGCTGTAAATAAATTAGACGATCTTTCCGAACGAGAAATACGAATTACAACAATATTAAAAACAAAAATGAACTATTAAAAAAACAACAACAAAAAATGAAAAATATTCATAATTTTTCTGCTGGCTAATAAATATTTCAGCAGAATAAGTTCTCTTTTGTTTTAGTGCTGCTCCTAGTGGTGAGCAGCAAAACTCAGTTTTCCTGCTGAAAATTTTCTGCTATCATATACAGCATGGCAAACCACATCACTATTTAAGAATTGATTTGTCGACCAATTTGTTCCAAGCGTACGACATCATTTAAAGGAAAAAAAAACTTACCAGAAAAAGCAATTTTACTGATCATTGTACTACTGATGGAAATTTTAAAATAATGTTTTTGCCTCCTAATACCACTGCAATCCTGCAACCATTAGACCAACAAATCATTCAAAGTATGAAACTTTGGTATCGGAAGAATTTATTTCTAGATCTTGCAAGCAAACCAGGAAGTGATACAATTGCTAAATTGAAACAAATAAACTTAAAAGATGTTTCTATTATGATACATCAAGCTTGGATGGATGTTCCGATTTCAGTCATTCGATCAGGGTGGAAAGTTCTTATCGACATGGACATCAACAACTTAAACTTAGCCGTAAATCTTTTTGATGATGATGATGATTTACCATTGGTCACATTATACAATAATGTTGCTTCTGGTAGTTTATTGTCTAATGAAGATATAATGGATTGGACTACGGGTGCAACAGAAAGTTTGTCACGGAATTTTGTTGAATCCAACTTAAATGAAGAAGAGAATAATGAAACTATGGAAGGTGAATATGATGTTAATGATGATAATGATAACACCCAAAATATTGATCAAATTAAACATTCTTTTAGGAAAGATGGGATACCAATCTTTTAATAATGTAATTGAATGGTCAGAAAATGAAAACCTTCCAATGAATGATATTTTGAATTTAAGAAGAATTCGCAACAAAGCTATGATGAGAAGTTTAATTATTTAACCTAAATAAGCTTTTTAAATAAAATCTTTTTAAACTATAGTCATTTTGGTTTTAATTTAGAGCATCATGAAATTCTGGTAAATAATTCCAATTTTCGTTTAAAGCTTTTTTGTTACAGGCTACTTTAATAAAAAAAATTGAGGTGTGGCCAACACACGACTTTCTTTTACGAACAGAGAATTTTGAGAAATTTTATTTTTTTCTTAATTTTTTTTTAAATTTTTTATTTTTTATTTTAATTTGTTTTTAATTTTTGGAAACATTTTGAATTCAGTAGTTTTTTGTAAACCTTATACTTTTTAAGATATTTGCAAAACAAATTTTCTGGACCAAGGGAGTGGCCACTTCCGGTTAGCCGGTTTGGAGTAAAAAACACTGGGACCTCCCAATTTATCAAAAAAGCTTAAATCTGAAGTTTCAGTTCGATTGATAAAACCATATGGGCTGTAGAGAGGACACAGACAGACTGACAGACTGACAGACAGACAGACAGACACCATTTCGAACCCACTTTTTCTGACTCAGGTGACTTCAAAACAAATAAATCTATAAAAATCTCAAGGTTCAAAATTTTCATGATTACTATACTTTATACTTTATTTTACTAGAGTAAAAGAAAGTAAAAAACCCTAATCCATACGAATCGTTCGTTTAGTAAAAGTTCTGCAAAATTATTTTTTGGAAATCGCACTCAACTCCCAAGGGCCAATATCGGCAATTGCCAACAATGATGACAAAGGTTTGGCTAGCACATAGAATAGGTCCCTTAAATACTTAGTTAGAAAACCCTAATCCATACGAATCGTTCGTTTAGTAAAAGTTCTGCAAAATTAGTTTTTGGAAATCGCACTCAACTCCCAAGGGCCAATATCGGCCATTGCCAACAATGATGACAAAGGTTTCGCTAGCATATAGAATAGGTCCCTCAAATACCTAGTTAAAAAACCCTAATCCATACGAATCGTTCGTTTAATAAAAGTTCTACGAAATTATTTTTTGGAAATCGCACTCAACAATGATGATTAAGATTTCGCTAGCACATGTAATAGGTCCCTTAATTACCTAGTTAAAAAACCCTAATCCATACGAATCGTTCGTTTAGTAAAAGTTCTGCAAAATTATTTTTTGGAAATCGCACTCAACCCCCTAGGGCCAATATCGGCCATTGCCAACAATGATGACAAAGGTTTCGCTAGCACATGGAATAGGTCCCTCAAATACCTAGTTAAAAAATGGAGGTGTGGCCACACGACTTTGTTTGACGAACAGAGAATTTTGAGAAATGTAATTTTTTTTTTTTTAATTTTTTTTTTTTTAATTTTTAAATTTTTATTTTTATTTGTTTTTAATTTTTGGAAACATTTTGAATTTAATAGTTTTTTGTAAACCTTATACTTTTTAAGATATTTGCAAAATAAATTTTATGGACCAAGGGAGTGGCCACTTCCGGTTAGCCGATTTGGAGTAAAATTCACTGGGACCTCCCCATTTATCATTAAAGCTTAAATCTGAAGTTTCAGTTCGATTGGTTAAACCATCTGGGCTGTAGAGAGGACACAGACAGACTGACAGACTGACAGACTGACAGACTGACAGACTGACAGACGGACAGACTGACAGACTGACAGACTGACAGACTGACAGACAGACACCATTTCGAAACCCACTTTTTTGGACTCAGGGGACCTCAAAACAAATAAATCTCTAAAAATCTCAAGGTCCAAAATTTTCATGATTACTATACTTTATTTTACTAGAGTAAAAGAAAGTAAAATAGATTCAGCTCTGGTCGCTTATATCAAGAATTTTGTATTTAAAAAAGTTGATTTTGAAGTATTTACCCTTGTTTTCGTTGCAGGAACTCTCTGTTTGACATGCTTGTGGATCCCTATAACTGTCCAAATGGGTTTGATTATCGCTATGTATAGTAAAATTTTGTTGTTTAATGATAGCTGAGATCTTCCCATCTGAAATATATTGTGGAACATTTTATTTTTTCCATGTCAGCCTTGTATTCAGGTGCAAACCTAAGTATTTGACCTTTGTTTGTTCTGGAATATTTATATAGTTTAATGCCACTGGTGGGTAGGTGGGTGGATTCAGTTTGAATGTGACGTGTGTCGATTTCACCATGTCTTCCAGCCAGTCCTCGATCTTGTTCAAATGATTCGGTAATTCCGTTTAGGCAGTTTCGGGAATATTAGCTGTATCATCGTCAAATGTTCATATTATTACTTTGTTGGTTACAGTTAAATCAGCAGTATGCAAAAAGTTAAATATTGGATCTAGTGGGCAGCATGCTTATTGGACGACATGATGAAATTTGTGTTTAATTTTTTGCAGGCTTATATATCACCGATATCTCCCATTTTTGAGGAAACGAACATCATCTACTAATACATTGATCAAACAAACGAGGTCAATTGCTAACAGATTAATTTTTACTGTAATAAAAAACCAGAGTCGATGCTTTAAGAAGCAAGTAGCGAAGCTCAGTTATTCAGTTATTAGTTTTCCAGATTAAAATACCGACAAAAGAAATGTAAACATTTTATTACAAATCTGATTTATTGCGGATTGCCCCAAATGGTTTGTTGATCGAATTTAAAAGCAAAGTGCATTAAACACCTTAAAACCCAATTCTCGCAATATAATACGATTTTTTTTTTATTTATTATTTATGTGTATATATGGAGGAAAATAAAATAATAAAGGAAATAAATTAAATTTTAATAGCCATCAAAAAACATTTTCTTTTGAACGTGATTCATTTAAAAAGCCATAAAAATTTTCAATTTTTTTATTTTGGACAAAAAAAGTTTTACGAGAAAATTAAATTGCGTGACAAATGTTTTTTAGAAGTCGTTTTTATATTTTATTTGCTTAAAGCTTATTTGAGTGAATTATTTTTGTTTTCTTGTCGTGCTTTTTATTTTGTATTTATGTTCTTTATCGACGAAAGAAGTAATAAATTTATACAGGTTTTGCCATTTCAGTCGTTCGTTTATATGTACATACTTGTACTTGAAGTAAAAAAATAAAAAAAAATGTCTGTGCAATCATGTAATTGAAAAAAAAAAAAAACAGAAATTTTGACGCTTAAAAAGTATGAACTTGTACATGAATATTTGCATTTTTTATGTTGTTCATGTTCAAATTAGATTTGATTAACATAAAAATGTGAAAAACAATGTTTTTTTCTTCTAATTTTATTTATTTCGTCCCAGGTGAAAATTCTTGTGTAAATCACGTCGCATCTTTTTGTTTTTTATAGCGCGTACTCTTTTCAGGTCAAAAAGTTGATCACAATCGCATACACTAGCAAAATACTTAAAAATGTATATAAACAAAAAAAAAATATTTAATTAAAAAATAGATTTAATCTGATACTGTTAATTAAAATAAATATTATTTATTGTGGTTTAAAAATAAATAACAAAATAAAAAAATTCTACAGAAGTCATAAAATCCGAATTAGAGGAGAAAATTTGATAAATTAACTTTTAACTAGTTTTGGAATAAAAATAAAAAAAATAAAAAATTTTAATTCCAAATTGCAGATCTTATTCTAAATTTATTCATTTTTATTTGTATAAAACTGAAATAATAATATGCAAATTTTGTGAACGAGCAAAAAAATATTCGTATAATATATTTATATAAAAATTATGGCTTAGTAAGTACAAAAAAAGCAAATTACTAAAAATCTCGCAATCTATTGAAATTTTTAATAATATTTTAATCTAGTCTAATAATCTGCTAGGAAATGAAAAAATATTTAATAAAACTGTACATATTTTTTTTTATTTATAAATTAAAAATCAGATTTATTTTTTTTTTTTTCAAATAAATAAAAAATTAAATAAATTGCACATTTTAATTTTATGAATAGTATATACATATGTATGTACATATGGTTTTTTCTACTTTCAGTGTTTTTCAAATTCAAAATATTGTAAAAATATATAACAGAAATCTTTTTCATATATGACAACTTATGTATATACATAGATTTATATATCATAGAATATACAAAAATGATATTTTTCTAATTAAAACTTTGTCGTTTTGGTTTTATATATAAAAATTAATAAAAAAAAAGTAAAAGAACTTAACTAAATGAGAGAAAAAAATATCAACTAAATAAAAATAAGAAAAAATAAAAACGGAAATTATGGCAAAAATAAAATTGAAAAAAATTAAGTATTTTTGTGAGAATTAAATTGTTTAAATTAATGTGTAACAATAAGTCAATTTATTTATTTTATTATACTTCAAATTTTACTACTTATTCTGTACAAACGAGTTCATATTAAATGGTATTTTTATTAATGATGTGAGTAGGTTTCAAAGTTTGAGTGTTTATAGTGGTCATATGATATACCGGGTGATTTTTTTAACCTGAAACACTCAAATATCTCGGAAAATAAGCACTCTACGAAAAAAAAATGGTTAAGACCAAAATTTAATTATTCCGTGGGGAAAATACATTAGTGTTAAAATTGGTACCCCCCCCCCTCCCTCCTCACCCCTCTCATATTTGTAGGTGGGGGAGGGAGTAACTTTGAAACTAAAATATGAACCCCTATGTTTTATTGCAGATTCGGATTCTACGGCTAAAAATACGTAGGATTTGACTGAAACAATTTCTTCGATTCATGATAGATGGCGCTGTAATTGACGATATTAAATTTTTTTCGATTTCTCCTACTGAGAACCTACGCAAACGATTCTACAATACTCCAATATTTTGGCAAATGAACTCCCAACATTATTTGAAGACCTGGAAGTGCGACGGAACATGTGGTTTCAACATGATGGTTGTCCCGCACACTATTCGTTGGTAGCATGGATCGGGAGAAAAGGTCCAGTAAATTGGCCTGCCAGATCAACAGATCTTACTTCGCCAGATTTAATTTTGTGCGGCTATCTCAAAGACCAAGTTTACAAACAAAAACCAACAAAACGTGAGAATATGATTGAGCGAATCAGAAATGCTTGTGCTGAAATTCAAACAGACACATTTCTCAGTTGTGTTCAGTCATTTGAAATGCGGATTAATTAGTGCATTGAAGTCGAAGGCCATCATTTTCAGCACTTAATTTAATTGAAAGATGATGAGGCGAGGGGACTTATGTAAATCAAGCACCCTTTTCCCAGTTATTCGAAATTTGCAAAATGGTACTGGTATTTTTATTGCATACGTATTGCAGAATCGTTTGCGTAAGTTCTCAGTAGGAGAAATCGAAAAAAATTGAAAATCATCAAATACAGCGCAATCTATCATGAATCGAAAAAAATGTTTCAGTCAAAACCTACGTATTTTTAGCCGTAGAATCCGAATCTGCAATAAAACATAGGGGTTCATATTTTAGTTTCAAAGCTACCCCACACCCCACCTACAAGGAGGAGGGGGGTACTAATTTTAACACTAATGTATTTCTCCCACGGAATAATTAAATTTTGATCTTGACCATTTTTTGAGATATTTGAGTGTATCAAGTTAAAAAAATCGCCCGATATAGTCCTTATTAGTTGCGTCGTTATACATCCATTAGTTGTATCGTTATCCATCAAGGTGTATTTACCCAATCCTTTTATTACACGGTCTTTTTTAACAAGGTTTTTTGGTTTTTAAATGACCACAATTGTAAAGGAAATTATGAAAGGATAAAAGTAATTCAGTTATTTTGCATTGTTGCAATAATGTTGTTGCATAATTGAGTACATCTAAACCTGCCTATACATTGTCCCTTTTACACGATTTTTTTTACACGATGGAACCGAATCACCGTGTAAAAAGAGGATTGGGTACAAATGGGGAATTCTTTGCCAAATCGGCCACTCCCATGCAGATTCCATTTTTTGAGATAAATACAAATTTTTGGGCTTAACATTCTCGTTGAGATGTCTACTTTTTAATATCGTAAGTCGTTTTATGGCGTCTTTGAATTTTCAAAATGGCGGAAAAACAAAATATCTGAATGAAAATTGTTATAAAAGCGTAAATTTAACTCTGTTAATTTACTTAAAAGTGTTTTTGGAGTCACTGTTCACAAGTCTTTTATATGGCGGATCCAAGATGGCCGCCAAAAATGATCAATGCTTCGACTTTCATTAAGATCGATAGAAACATGTCCTAGGAGGTTTTCGGGGTCGCTGATCTCGAATTTGAGGTCAGAATTTCAAAATTCAAGATGGCGGATTAAATATGGCCGAAAAAGGATAAATTTTTGATCGTTCATAAAAATCAATAAAAACATCATCTAGGGAGTTTTCGGAGTCGCTGATCATGCATTTAGCGTCAGAATTTGAAAACTCAAGATGGAGGGGATCCAAGATGGCAGCTATAAAGGGTCAATTTTTCACGTTCATGAAGATCGGTAGAAACATGTCCTAGAAGGTTTTCGGAGTCACTGATATATGGCCGAAAAAAGGACCAATTTTTCGATGATCTAGTGGGTGTTCGGGGCACTGATTATGAAATTAGAGCTAAATAGTATTTAAAAATTAAAGACAGCGAACCTATCTCAAAATATTTGTTTTACTGCCAAGCTGAATTTTTCACAAATTAAAGTGTCATTATTTACAAATGAGTTAACGTTAATTTACAAAATTTTAAAAAACGATTTGTTTTTGTTATCGGGATACTAATAAATACAAATTCAAAAAATCAGCAAAATTCCAAAATTAAAAATTATTAAAAACTAATAATTTCCTAATTTTGTATATTCTTCTAGCTTTGAGAAACCGTTAAGAAAACCAACATTGGACAAACAGTTCTGAAAATATGATTAAAACCTCAATGCGCAGGATATCCTAACGGTAGACTAGGATACTAGGTAATTTAAGCAATAATTTTAACCGCAACAGCCATTTAATTTTACAGTAATTTGTTTTCAATTTTGTTTTGTTAAATTTTTGTTAGCCCGAATTGTTTTACATATCTGAATAATGGGATCAACGAAACTTATTAAATGTTAATTGGCTGTGGCCATTTAATTAGAAACAGCGCAATAAATAAAACTTAATTTTTTAAATTTATCGGTAAGAAATTTTTTAAATTTAAATATTGATTTCGATTGTTCAGAGGTATTGGAATTTTTTCAGTTGAAAAAATGCCCAGAAACAAGAGATTTACACCAGAATTATGGAAGCTGATAGTATGGAAATATTGCAAGTGAGATGCAACAAATGGTCAGTTGGAGCGGATTTTAAGTGCTCAAAGCAGATGGTTTATCGTGCCATTAAAATCATGAATGATTCGGGCGATTTCGAAATCAGAGCCAGAAAAGAAAAAATATATAAATGAAGCCGAATCACCTCCACAAATTCACCCGAATTACGCAGAGACGTCGGCTGTTTGAATCTGGGGAGCCAATTTTTTCAAACCAAGCTTAAATCGAAAGATAAATTTCGAGTAGTAACACTTGCACACAAACGATTGTCTTCTTGGAAAAAGTCCTCTGGAGTGACGAATTGAAGTATAATTTTCTTGGGTCGGACGGCAAGGTTTACGGAGGTGGGAACGTTAAGGTTTAAGGAGCATTTTCTAGCGCGGCTTTCGACCAACACAAGCCTTATTCCTTCGAAAAGATGCCGGTTGAACACACTTCAAGAGTTAACGAAGCGTTAGTTTATGGATAAAAGAATAAAAGGTTTGTACTGGACATCGCAAAGGCCTGCCACCGCACGTTAGCCCAATTAAAAAACCTCAAGGGCAGAAGCTAAACAAGTATCATAAAAGAAAAGTTCCAGGAGTTCAGACGAACTGTTCAAAAATATTGCGGAAATCTGAAAAAACATTCCAGTGTCGCACATTGTCGATAGTGGCCTGTCTACCGAAACGTAGTACGGTGGTTCTGAAAAAACAGCGGCTACTCCAATAATGGAGCACAAAATTTACGAACCCCCAAAATTGTGCGCAGGCGTTAATCTGCCCCAGCTTAAAATTGTGCTGCATTTGTTATTTCAGTTTTTACCAGTCCATTCCGCAGGATTTTGTTAATATCTTTTAGTTTCTGCAAACCTGAATTCTTTTGAAAAATTATTTTTATTTGTATTATAATTTGTTCACCACTTGATATCGGTACATTTTTAATATTTCTAAAAACTTCTTCAATGATTATGTGGCGTTGATTGAGAGACAATATTGTGGCTTCTAATTACTCTAATGGAATCAATATCATTTCGCCATGGAAATTGTTAATACATCGAAATTATTGAAACTATATTCTGCTGCCCATCCCCCATCGTGTAACAGAGGATTTGGTGATAGTGAAAATTTGGCACCATTCTTAAACGTTTATTTGAAAGGTATGGTTTAAAAATATTATGGTAAGTAATAACATATAAGGTACCGTATCGATTACCGCCAACAACAAGTCATGGTCATCACGTTTGCAAAGAGCACCATTGATGTAGTATTGAGTTTATTTAGAAATTGGCAGTTTAATAAATACACCCAATGGACGGTACCCAAATTCTTCATAAAATTCCAACTATAATGTTCAGCGTCCGGTGGATTTACTAGAAACCACTTCTCTCGTGTATTTTCCTAGGAAAGACCTTTTGAAATAAAATGGTTATTTTTGAATGAAATGTTAATTCAATACAACAATTTCTAACCTGCGAGAGCCGCATTTTCTATTTTCCAGAAAGATATGACGACTACCACAGCGTTCCAAAAATAAAATATCTCACTTACTAATGAGATACTCGTATGACATTTTCTTCAAATAAATTTATAAAATTTTAATAATTGGAAATATATTTGTCTGATGCTTTTCTATAGTATAACCCACCGCACCTAGGTTATTGACCCTGCTGGACTAACAGTAACCACAAATTTGACCGCCTTTCTGCCCTTATCATGCGAGTGTATTATAATTTTACATTTAAGACGGTTAGACTGACTAATTTCAATTTCAGTGTAATTTGATGCAGCATGAACATCTATACAAAATCTTGGAAACCTTGGGGAATATTCATTCCGATTCCCTCTTTTGAACGCCAATAAACTAGTGGTTTTAAAACAGCTCTCAAGAATGACAATATTTTTCGAGAACATTTACTATATATAGGAATCAGTTTGCCAAACAATACCGATGGTACAGAAGAATCAAAATTTTGCTTTAATTTGAATAGAACCAATAAAATTTTAAGTTTAACGGATAATTCACTGTTAAAAATTCTGTCGTGCGCCTCAATTCGTAATGCTAGTTGCTGTCAGTTGGATAGCGTTAGTATCCATAATGGAGTTATTAAAATATCTATTGTAAGTTGTGAGTTGTATTTAAATATTCGACCTTCAATTTTTGTGATCGTACTTTTCTATTAAGTAACGTATATTTTCTGCATCTAGATCAACTTTATTACTTTTATGTTTTCCCATCATTTAAATTAGTTTACTCAATTACCAGTTTATTTCGCTTGTATCAAAAACATTTCGCTATTGTTCTTAACTTAATCAGTCAATTTTCAAATGGCGTTTTTGTATTGGCTGCAGAGGTATCTTTAACGAAGATGCTAGGTTATGTTGGTATAATGATGTATGTTACCATCTTGGCGTTGGTGTCTTCCAAAAACGATCACAGTTGCTCTAGCGTTCCTATAACGTCAGTTGGATCAACTATTACAGGTTCCAAAACCTATTATTAGAGGTACGAATGATTGAAATCGGAGTAAAAATGTAGATTTTAGATTTGAACGACCGGTTTTGTGATCATAACCTGGGTTGGGTACTAAATCTTACTTCACAAAATCCAACTTTTCCCAAAAATCTTGCTTTTGAAACTCGGGTCGCCCCTTATGGTGAAGGAGAATTTTAATGGGAGCGTATCATGGGTTGAGGTTTGGGAAATTAAGATATCGATACGCTCCCTCATAACATTGGTAATTTTCTCAACAATTGACTTTTCTATGAAATTGGTCGAACTAATCGTGCGATCTTAACGCCTATTGAATCAACTATTACAGGTTCCAAAGCGTATTATTAGAGTAATAATTCATGAATGTGAATTTATTCCTAAGCTTTCCTAAAATCGCAAAAAATCACATCATTCAATCACTCTGAATATCTATACATTACTTATTAAGTAAGGACATTAAAACTTTTGTATTGATACGTCTAAATATTATCATGAAACATTTTTCCAATATTCCAATAATAATTTCTGTATGATAATCTATGTTGATAAAAATACTAATGTTCAATACCATACGTCGAATTTCCGAACGTTTTCCGATACTTAGAAACACAGGCCCAAAATACGCCCATTACGGAAACCGTAATATGATTTTGTTATACTAAACACCCTTTATAACTTTTCAAATGAGCGAGCGGAATTTAAACATTTACCTTACTTGGTAAAGTGAGGCAATTTGCACCCTGCCGATCGTTTTCATCTATCCTTTCATTCCTCGCAACGCTGAAGTGCCTTGGGTGGATGCCCAAAAGGTGATGTTAAACTGATCTGCCATCTCGTTAAGATACGAGAGACAGCGCTGGGCTTCCTTCGACGTAAGAAAATATCGTAGTAGCGTTTTAATAGCGACCTGATTGTTCGTAAAAATGCGAATATCTCTTACAAATACTACATTATACCTCAACCAATCCTCGGCCTCAACTGTCGCAATTAATTCAGCCTGAAAAATGCAGCAATAATCGAGTAGACGAAACGGGAGGTTCACATTTAGTTTCTCGCAGAAAACACTACAACCAACCCTACCATACATTTTTGAACCATCCGTGAACAAGTTCAAAACTTCAGGGTACAACATCTCTTCACAAAGCCAGTCAATAGATGGTAATAGAATCAAGTAATCGGTGCTATCAGGGATATATCTAAGGTAGTTATGTTACACAAAAAAAATGATTGTCCTACATTACTACAGGTCCATATAGAAATGGATTTGTTCCTTAATGCCTGAGTGGATATACCATACTCTTGAGTACACCACTAATACGCAGGGTGGAAGTTGTCTAAATTTTCTTCAGCAAGTTTTGGTTATCCTTACTATTTAAGGCTGGCCACCAAACAACAATCCCATATAATAGTGTTGACCTTATCATTGAAGCATAGAGCCAGTATATGATATGGAATTCAAGACCCTATCGTTTCCCAATAGCACTTTTTAAGGAGTATAGCGCTATAGTAGCTTTCTTTACCCTTTCTAAAATATTAGGCTTCAAACTAAATTTGCTGTCCAAAACAAAACCAGGTATTTTGCTTTATTTTGATTTATTATTCAAATGATGATGTTCTCATTTTAGGAAAGTTTAGGTTAGGGCTCGCCTTTAGTATAAATATTTCAAACAGTTGGACAGTTTCGCACCGCTTCGCATGTATTAAGACTTATTTAAAGAAAATTTACCATTTTTACAGAACAAAAATTGATTGATTAAAAACTTCATAAATTGCCGAAACTTAAACAGCCGCAACTTAAACCAGTTTTGTTGTTTGTTTCTCGCTAATTTACCTTTTTTTGTTATAGTTTAATATCTTCCTTCTTTCATAATTTTTGTTGCATCTGATCATTTTGTATATACAAAATTTATTTGAATGTAAATCGGCTAATATTGAACACATACGTTGGTGCTGTGCTGAACCAATAATATAAGTATTAACATATAGCTTGTAGGTGCATCACACCAAATTTTCGAAATTAAACTTTCAATGCAGTCAAGCGGACATGAGAACAGATAAAATAATATTTTCGTTTCCAAAACATAAATAAATAATTTATATTTTAAATTAAATTTTAATCAAAAATGTAACATCACCAAAACTTTTTCAATCAAACAAACAGAACTATGTACATATTATGGATGTACCTGCAACTAAAAACAAAATTCTATAACAACATTTTTAGTTTTTTTTCGTTAAAAACAAAATTCATTTATTTATAATAATAAAAAGTACAAAAATAGTTTCCGTTTTAACTTTTATGAAAAGGTGATAGGGATTTATCAAACTAAAAGTCTAATTTAAAAATAAATTAAGTGGTAGATTGGACAAGTTTCTCGCCACATTTTATACATACTTGAAATTCTGCTGTTTGGTCGAGCAGATCATATTATTGCGCAAATAACAAATGATTTAATTTTTTTTAAACTATTACTTTGTCCCTATGTATGGAACAGAAGAAATAATCACTCGTGGCTAAATCAGTGGCCACATTTTGTTTGGAAATAATTCCAATGTTGTTCTTTCGCTTTCGAGTTGAAAATCTGTCACGAAACTTTATACGTATTTCGTTAGTGTTGTGTAATAGAATAATTAATAACTTCCTTGGAGGTTAAGTAGTCTCGCCTAGAAACAGTGTTGCTCACGATCATTCGACAAAAAGGGAAGGAATGCAATGAAAGTATATTATTTATTTATTTATTATTTATTTACCAACTTTAAAAAAAAAAATCTGGTTACAATTTTAAAATATTCGACAAAAAAAAAAAAAAAAAAAACTTTACCAAAAATTAGAAAGAAAATCTGACATTAAAACCTTAAATGTATCTCTTGACAAATTAAAATCAAAAATCGACCGTACTTTATTAAAAGCAACCGAGACATTATAAACAGGTTCATTCATAGCTAAATCACTCCTCCGTATTGGTAATTTAAGAACAAACTCCCCTCTCGATCGTAACACACGTGTTGGAACGTAAATAGAAAATAAATCGAGAATCTCATTACAATCAATTCTACAAACGAGGAGATCATGGACAAAAGTGGCACACGTCGCAGTTCTACGAATAGAGAGATGTTCCAATTTTAATAGTTTACATCGTCCCCTATAAGGAGAAAGAATATAATTGGGAAGATTATTGTCCCTAGGTAATATACGCAAGGCATATTTTAAGAACTGTCTTTGAACCCTTTTTATAAGATCAGAAAAATCCTGATAAAATGGGTCCCAAATAACTACGCCATAATCTAATTGTGAGCGCACCAACATAATATACAAGATTCTAATCGCATAAGGATCCCAGAAGTCTTTGGAGACTCTTTTAACAAACCGTAACATGGAAAACGCCTTAGAAACAATGCCCTGTATATGAATTTGGAAGGATAAATTAGAAGCGAATGTGATACCCAAATCTTTGAAAGTGTTCACTTTCTCAATTCTATGGTCTTTGAGAAAAAATTCGTAGTCAAAGTTTAAAACATTCCTTCTACGGGAAAATCGCATTGTTTTACACTTCTTAGTATTCAATAATAAATTTTGGTAAGTACACCAATTCGTAAAATCCTATAAATCCGACTGTAGCTCCTCTGCATCCCGAATATTCGAAATAGTTTTAAAAATTTTAATATCGTCAGCATATATAAGAATCTCAGAATACTTAATACAGTTAATCACATCATTAATAAAAAGAATGAATAAAAGGGGACCCAAATGGCTTCCCTGGGGAACCCCTGATATAATATATCTTAACGATTTGAGTTCTGCCATCTAAGTACGACTTGATACACCTAATAGGTAAACTATTACAATCCAAAGACTCCAATTTAAGGAATAGTAGTTTGTGATCAATTTGATCAAAGGCCTTGCTAAAACCTGAATAAACAACCTGTACATCCATCCCCAATTCAAAAGCCGTTGAAATACAATTGGTCAGTAAAAAAAACATATTCGAGACAGTTGATCTGCCAGGAAGGAATCCATGTTGCTTAGAAGAAATAAACCTACGAGTATAAAAAAAAATAAAATCTAAGACTAATTTTTCAAAAAGCTTCGGCAAAACGGATAAAATACTGATGGCTCAATAATTAGTAATATCACTTCTGGAACCTGAATTAAATATTGGTTTAATTAAAGAGCATTTCCAAAAGTTCGGGAAGTATCCTTGTCGAAGGCATTTGTTAAAAACAACTGTAATTGGAAAAGCGATAGCATGTGCTGTCATTCTAAGAACCAAGGGAGCGATGGAATCGAACCCTGCACTTTCATTGATATCAAGCGAGAGTAGAACATTCAAAACAGTTTCAAGTTCCAATTGCAAGGAACAATTTATATTAGCCACTGAACAATAGCTCGATATCGAATCTGCCGTTAACGGTTTCTTTAAATAAACACTCTCAAAAAAGTCAGCAAACAAGTTACAATTATCTTTCAAATTATGACCCAAACGATCGTCCAAAAACATAGTAGACGGATATCCCTTAGTTTTTCTTTTAGAATCAACGAAACTCCAGAAGCTATCAGGTCTATCCTTTATGTTCGATTCGATCTCCAAAATGTAATTGTTGTAAAGAAATTTATTCAATATTCTGTATAAAATTCATCCAGTATTTCCTCTAAATGATCATAACCCTCAAATGCACTCCAATCATAATTATCAAGAAAAGCATTAAAGGAATCGTAGTCCCCAATTTTATAATTAAAATTTTCAACAAATAACTCATCCTTGCCAATTTCACATACATCGAAAGACAGTGACACTTTTATTAGAAAGTGGTATATGCTCGACGCTCCAGCTAAATCGTCACACGTCTCGACAATAACTTCTTGATCCAACGGCAAAAATACCAGGTCCAAAACATTCCCACACTTGTTCTTGACCTCCATACATTGTTTTAAACCCATTGAAAGTAATCCCGTCATGAAGTTATCATAATTTGCATTCAAGACCAACGGAGTTAAAAAATCTAAAAATATTACTAGCTTATTTTGTGGAAATAATGAAAAAACTGATGCTTTCAACACTTTAGACTTTATACTCAATGTTAAATGCAATGCTCACCTTACGCGGTAACGTAAGTATTTCGAAATTTTTCTAACTGCAGTAATTTCTGCGACCACCCAGCAAAGAAAAACAGAAATTTTCAGCAGAGAAAATAATTAGATACGTTTTTGGAATAGACACCTAATGAAACATATTTAATATTATTACCCTTTGTAGCAAAAATAAGAGTAGCCCAAGCCTGTTGATGGGAGGAACGGACCAAAATAATTGTTGGTAATATCATAGAAGGGGATCGTTTTTTAAGGTTTCTGTCCCGGATACGAAACTTATATTCAACATTCATTTTGTATTTCGGACGGCAGGGAATATTGAATGGTTTTTAAAAAATATAAATTATTCGGTTGAAGTGAAAACAAGGCGTTTTTTAAATCGTATCCAAAATAATTTATGATGTTTCTTGAAATGGTCCAACCCGGAGACTTTTAGTGGTTATTGTTTTCACAGAAGTTCTAAAATACCACCATTAAACTGCAGTAGAGGCAAAGGAGGGTTGCAAGCTTGAAACATCACGATGGTCGGGAGTCGTCAATAGTAGCAGAGGGATACATTGCGTTTCCTTGTTGGATATGTTTCATATAGAAGTGATTTGAAAGAAAACGATCGATGCACAAGTTATTCAACCTCTCCAGATATAAATAGAATTCTTTCAATTTCTACATAAATCTTCTACCAGTGGCTCTCTTCTGGTAATTCCCGAGGAATGGGGAATATTTTATTTTAATAGCAATTAGAGAGTAAATTTTAGTCGAACGATAACACACATCAAACTATGAGCAGCCAAAAAGTTTTATGTTAGCCAGAAATATTTGGCTTTGGCCATTATATTCTCTGCAGCTGGATCGTTTTTGTTTTATCATTTTGTTACTGCTCATAACGAAAAGAAAGTTAAGGATTTCTATGGTACATATGATGCTGAGGCTGCATTTGTCCATATGAAAGACCGTGGCCTATTTAATTGTATAGACGCTGGAAGCAAATAAGATGCTTTAGGCATACCCTCATTAAAACTTTCGATTTATCGTGTAATTTATAATTTTTGTTTAAAATAAATTTGATTTAGTTGCGGTGAGTTACCTACTTAAAAATACAATGATTCCAAAGCCAATTTTTTCCATCTTTTAATTCCCCATTTCTAAAACTGCATTCTGTCAATTGGGGAATAAATATACAGGGGAAATAAATTTAGTTATATGTGTCCGCCATCGAATCATTTTAAAATGAGTAAAGGTTCGCGAAGGACCCTTCATGACGGGCGAAGATATAATTCGTGAATTCATCGGCAACCCTTGCCGATGTTCAACAGAATCGTTCCTTCGGCGTGTACGAAGATGAATTCATTAAACTATGCCGAATGGCGCAAGACTGGTAGAAACCATAAGAACCATATATGCAAGTCACTTCTAATACCGAAGCCTTTACAGAGGCTGGTCGCTCTGAAGTGTACATGCGCTTATTTTAACAGCACGTACAAGAAACATAACTATTAGGAACATTGCTCCATTTATTATTATTTATTACTAAACTATCTTTAAAATTATTAGGAATTTTAACCCTTACAAACAATATTAATATTGTTACGTTTTTGCCTTGTCAATCAAGGTTCGTATCACTGGATTGTGAATAAAACCAATTCAATTTAATTTATCACCAACGAATTTATTTATTTCACACAAGAATTATTACAACACAGTTTATTAATACAAATTCACAAAATCACTTTATATAAATTATTCTCAAATTTTACTGTTCACTTATAATTTTTATTTCCACAAAAAAACTTTTTAATTCACTTTTTAATTCCTTTTTAATCTTTACTCTTTCGCTTACCAAAAATTACTTATTCTTACAACTTTACACTATCGCGTTCCAAATACTAATAATCCAATTCGATCTTGTTCGCCTTTTTATATACACAAACCAAGCTTCTCGAAAGTTCACGACTTTTCCAGTTGGAATAGCGTAGAAACATTACGTAACAATTTTTATCATGGAAAATTCCATTTAGTACAGTAAACATTGAGCTATTAGTTTTACTTATTCTATTGCACACTAGGTGTCACCGTCACAATATGATTAATTATTAATATCAACTAGAGATAGACAAATTTTTACACACAAATACCCAAACATAACTATCACTATGGTGGTTTGGCGACTATTGGAGGGAGAATCTACCAGCTCCGTAACCTTACAGTAGGGTGCGCATCACGTGAGCTGTTCTGGTTTTGTCATTAGGCAGCTGCGTGATGGGTACAATTGTGAAAGAGGTAACCTGTTCACAATTCGCAAGTATACGTACTGCCTCCTCGTGGCAACCACTGGTAACTAAGGCCATTTGGTACATTTTTGGCCATTTGGCATAGGCTAAAGTACGGCACTAAAGGAGAAAACCTTGACAAAAAACCCTAATCTAAGGGACTCTCACCAGGCACTCTCCAGTTTTATTTAGCCTTCCTGTAGTAATGCTGGGTGACCCAGCTGTAGATCTAAATAGATCTTTTAGGTCACAGTTCGAAGTGGCTGATCGCCCCCATGGTCCTCCAATAATAATAATAATAATAAAACTATTACTATTCAGAATCTTGCGGATCGGCGCAGAGCAACTGTTAGGAATAGCCTTCTTTCCGAGTTGGTTCTTCAGCAGATTAGGCATGAGGTTGCCTAAGAAATAAATAGTGACCAAAGTGATATTGCTGCTGAGGTGTCAGTACAACATGCACCAAATACAAATTTACAGACCCAATTAGATGACGCTGCCCTACCATAGTTCGGAATACAACAACACAATCAGATACATTTGTGGTGGCAACACTACCGTCGATGCAAGTAAAATTTGCATCACCTTTTTCGGTTTACTGGGTTGATAAAACCACGGTATTCAAAAACCACGATATTCTAAAACCACGGTATTCTAAAACCATGTTATTCTAAAATGACAGAAGTCCAAAATCAAGAGTCAAAAGAAGAAAGCGAATAGCCAAACCGTTGTCATCATTGTTGGCAATGACCGGTATTGGCCGATGTTGACTCTTGAGAGTTGAGTGCGATTTCAAAATATAATGTTGCAGAACTTTTATTAAACGAACGATTCGAATGGATTAGGGTTTTTTAACAAAGTAATTTAGAGGTCTATTCGTTGTGCTAGCCAAACCTTTGTCATCATTGTTAGCAATGGCCGAAATGGCCGATGTTGACTCTTGAGAGTTGAGTGTGATTTCAAACAATAATGTTGTAAAACTTTTATTACGCAACCGATTTGTATGGATTAAGGTTTTTAACTAACTAATTTAGAGGCCTGTTCGTTGTGCTAGCCAAGCCTTTGTCAACATTGTTGGCAATGGCCGGTATTGGCCCTTGGGAGTTGTGTGCGATTTCAAAAAATAATCTTGTTGAACTTTTATTAAATGAACGATTCGTATGGATTAGGGGTTTTAACTAAGTAATTTAGAGGCCCATTCGTTGTGCTTGCCAAACCTTTGTCATCATTGTTGGCAATTACCGAAATGGCCGATGTTGACTCTTGAGAGTTGAGTGCGATTTCAAACAATAATGTTGTAAAACTTTTATTAAACAACCGATTCGTATGGATTAGGGTTTTTAACTAAGTAATTTAGAGGCCTATTCGTTGTGCTAGCCAAGCCTTTGTAATCATTTTTGGCAATGACCGGTATTGGCCCTTGAGAGTTGTGTGCGATTTCAAAATATAATGTTTTAGAACTTTTATTAAATGAACGATTCATATGGATTAGGGTTTTTTAACTAAGTAATTTAGAGGCCTATTCGTTGTGCTAGCCAAACCGTTGTCATCATTTTTGGCAATGACCGGTATTGGCCGATGTTGACTCTTGAGAGTTGAGATCGATTTCAATTAATAATGTTGTAGAACTTTTATTAAACAAACGATTCGTTTAAATTAGGGATTTTTAATTAAGTAATTTAGAGGCCTATTCCATGTGCTAGCCAAACCTTTGTCATCATTGTTGGCAATGACCGGTATTGGCCGATGTTGACTCTTCTGAGTTGAGTGCGATTTCAAAAAATAATGTTGCAGCACTTTTATTAAACGAACGATTCGAATGAATTAGGGATTTTTAATAAGGTAATTTAGAGGTCTATTCGTTGTGCTAGCCCAACCTTTGTCATCATTGTTGGCAATGGCCGAAATGGCCGATGTTGACTCTTGAGAGTTGAGTGCGATTTCAAACAATAATGTTGTAAAACTTTTATTAAACAACCGATTCGTATGGATTAAGGTTTTTAACTAAGTAATTTAGAGGCCTATTCGTTGTGCTAGCCAAACCGTTGTCATCATTGTTGGCAATCCCCGATATTGGCCGATGTTGACTCTTGAGAGTTGAGTGCGATTTCAAACAATAATGTTGTAGAACTTTTATTAAACGAACGATTCGTTTAGATTAGGAATTTTTAATTAAGTAATTTAATGGCCTATTCCATGTGCTAGCCAAACCTTTGTCATAATTGTTAACAATGACCGGTATTGGCCGATGTTAACTCTTGAGAGTTGTGTGCGATTTCAAAAAATAATGTTGTAGAACTTTTATTAAACGAACGATTCTTATGGATTAGGGTTTTTTAACTAAGTAATTTAGAGGTATATTCTTTGTGCTAGAAAAACCTTTGTCATCATTGTTGGCAATGGCCAAAATGGCCGATGTTGAATCTTGAGAGTTGAGTGCGATTTTAAACAATAATGTTGTAGAACTTTTATTAAACGAACGATTCGTTTAGATTAGGGATTTTTAATTAAGTAATTTAGAGGCCTATTCCATGTGCTAGCCAAACCTTTGTCATCATTGTTGGCAATGACCGGTATTGGCCGATGTTGACTCTTGAGAGTTGAGTGCGATTTCAAACAATAATGTTGTAGAACTTTTATTAAACGAACGATTCGTTTAGATTAGGGATTTTTAATAAGGTAATTTAGAGGCCTATCCCATGTGCTAGCCAAACCTTTGTCATCATTGTTGGCAATGACCGGTATTGGCCGATGTTGACTCTTGAGAGTTGAGTGCGATTTCAAACAATAATGTTGTAGAACTTTTATTAAATGAACGATTCGTGTGGATTAGGGGTTTTTAACTAAGTAATTTAGAGGCCCATTCGTTGTGCTAGCCAAACCTTTGTCATCATTGTTGGCAATGGCCGATATTGGCCGATGTTGACTCTTGAGAGTTGAGTGCGATATCAAACAATAATGTTGTAGAACTTTTATTAAACAACCGATTCATTTAGATTAGGGATTTTTAACTAAGTAATTTAGAGGTATATTCGTTGTGCTAGCCCAACCTTTGTCATCATTGTTGGCAATGGCCGAAATGGCAGATGTTGACTTTTGGGAGTTGAGTGCGATTTCAAAAAAATATGTTGCAGAACTTTTATTAAACGAACGATTCGAATGGATTAGGGTTTTTTAACTAAGTAATTTAGAGGCCTATTCTTTGTGCTAGCCCATCCTTTGTCATCATTGTTGGCAATGGCCGAAATGGCCGATGTTGACTCTTGAGAGTTTAGTGCGATTTCAAACAATAATGTTGTAGATTTTTTATTAAACGAACGATTCGTTTAGATTAGGGATTTTTAATTAAGTAATTTAAAGGCCTATTCCATGTGCTAGTAAAACCTTTGTCATCATTGTTGGCAATGACCGGTATTGGCCGATGTTGACTCTTGAGAGTTGTGTGCGATTTCAAAATATAATGTTGCAGATCTTTTATTAAACAACCGATTCGAATGGATTAGGGTTTTTTTACTAAGTAATTTAGAGGTCTATTCGTTGTGCTAGCCCAACCTTTGTCATCATTGTTAGCAGTGGCCGAAATGGCCGATGTTGACTTTTGAGAGTTAAGTGCGATTTCAAAAAATATGTTGCAGAACTTTTATTAAACGAACGATTCGTTTAATAAATGCAGCCAAGCATGGCTTGGTAGTAGTGTTAAAATATAGTATTTTACAAAATATCTGTTTCTATTTTTTAATTCGTCTATTTATTGTATTTATTTCATTTTTCGTATTTAAATTGGTCCACGCCAGTCTGTCAATAGTTTTTTGATCTTTTTTTATTGATCTCATTAAATCCATATAGAAAAATCAAAGGATAAAAAGAGACATTTAAAATGTTTGTAGTTTATACTTTGTTTTCATAAATTAGCAGTGAACGATTTAAATAATAAAGAGAATTTTATTTCATCTAAAGTCGTTCTATTATGTTCTGCTCAATGATTCTAATCTAAACATGTGTTTTAAACAATTTCTGTATAATACGATAAAAATGTTTTATATTTTGTAGTAGTACCAGGATTAAATGTAAAATATGAGCTTGTGTTTGTCTGTTCATTGTTTACAAAAAAATTCTTTTTTGTTTTTAGATTCTGCAAAATTATTTTATTATATTTTAAAACCTTAATATTTTTACAAACGCTTTAAACGCTTTTAATTTATAATCACAAAATAATTATTTTTTATATCGTTACTAAGACGACCCTTAAAATAAGTAGTAAATACCAATGACAAAATGATTTTATTCTTTGTAACTGAACAAAAATAATAAATGCATTAAAAATCGAAATTTTACAAATAAAAGGAAATTCTCTAGAAAACAATTTTTTTTTTGCTTATTTATTTTAACTTGTGTGTTATTTAATTTTAAGAAATCGAAAAAAAAAAAAAAAATCAGCGAACTTTCTATTCATTTGAGTTTAACTTTGAATTAAGATAATTATTATTGTATTGAAAAAGTTTTCATATTGTTTGAAGGAAATGAAATAAAAATAATGACGAGGAGGGTTCGTTGCTATTTTTAATGTTAAAATTCAATTTTTAGAATTCTTTGAAATGGAAAATAATAAAAAAAAAAAAGAAAATCTTGGCCATTGTCTACACAGTACGAATGTATTTAAGTAATTTCCAGTGGTTGAATAGAATCAATTTTTTTTTTGTGCTTTTTTTGGGAATGTTAGAATAATTTCCAAATGTCGATTTGTGTTGTTACGTGGTTTTTTGTAAAAAAAAAAGTTAGATGGAAATACTTTTTAATTACTATTGTACATAAAACGGGATTTTGTTAACTTGGGTTTTTCGAAAAATTGTAGAAAACGAAATTTTAGATTGGTGATTGAAACAAAGTATTTAATGGATGTTCAATGTCGCAGATGATTACAAAATATAACGATTGAACATAGGTTTTGAACTATATTTATGGTTTCTATGTGTTTAGAAGTGACAATGTCAGGCTAATCACAGTACCCGACATGATATATAAATAAATATTTTTGTAATATTTTCAGTTTTTCTCCTTGGTGAATCCTCCAGAAGATAAAACCACAAACGCTTTTCCGCATTTACCTTGAAATAATAGTTATTTGTGTATCAAGAGCGCAAAGTGCCAGTTTGTCACGCGAGAAAGAAATTGCTGGCCGACGGGACGGAGGCCAGCAACCTTTCGAGCGTGACAAACAACTTTGCGGACGCGTTTCACACTTTATTTTTCCTACAATCATTTTAAAAAATATAATAAAAAGATAATTTTGTAGTAAAATTTACTATACTGACAATACGATTTTATTTTAGGACCGACATTTTGTTCAATCGAGTAGTCAAAGATTTTTTTTATTTTTCATAAAGAAAAACAAAAATTTGGTTTGATGTTTTATACAAACATTAGTCTTTCTTTAAACATACGTGCTGTTTCAAGTTTTGTCACACGTTTCTAAGAGAAACGTGTGACAAAGTAATTTGTTTATTAACTGTCAAAAAAACAGACACTTTGGGCTTTGAAAACAGAGAAAAAAAGCCTGCTTTTCACGGCGATTGTAGGAAAAAAATATTATACATTTTATAACTTTTTAATTTCTCAATTTTTCCTTATTTACTTTGACATTTTCTACATCTGAGCAACTGAATTTATTATTATCATGTTGGTTGTTAAGTTTTTTTTTTTTTTTTTTTTTTTTTTGAGTTACTAAATATTAAAAGTTTTGTTTGTTTCAATTTAACATTTTTTTTTTTTTCAAGATATTCTTTTCGAATATTTTTAACTTTTTAAGGTTTTTATCATGTTTTTCAATATTATTCTTTTTTTTAGTATTAATTATTCATTTTAGGACATGTAATATTATCAGAGGAACCGATGGTTTATATGAGTAAAATAAAGACTCTAAAGGGAAAAATCTACATGCTAGACATATTAAAAAATGTTCTCTTTACTCTCACGTGACGTCAACGGACGACACCACTAAATGAGAACAAAAACGATAAAAGAAATAAACGTCAAGTGAAAATTATTATTCATAATTTGTGAAAACTTTCAAGCGCATATCGAATACATTTCTTTTTATTGTTTTTTAATAAAATATGTGGTGAATATTTAATTAAATATGGTCAATTGTGCAGTTTTTGGATGCAGAAGTAATAATAAAAAAAATTTAACAAATTATGATAGTAAGATACGATTTTTTCAGTTTCCAAAATTACGTGCAATAAGAAGTCAATGGTTGAGGTTATGTTCTCGGCAAGACAAATTTAATTTGGATAACTCTTACTTATGTTCGTTACATTTTAAAGATACAGATTTTGATAATATCAAAAATCAATTACTGAATATTCCTGTCGAAAGAAGAAGGCTAAATCCAGGTACAATTCCGTCAATAAACCTTCCAAAGAAGAACACAAATGAGGATAAAAATGAAACTGTTTCCAGTAGGAATAAAAGATTTATTAAAAGATGTGGTAAAAAGGAAATATCTTCTTTATTGAATCGGTAATTATATGATAATTGTACAACACTTATTATTTACATATAATATACTTATAATTTAAAATTTTAGAAAATCGAATGAAAATGTGATAAGTGAGGCAATCGCTCTGCCAGATAAAATTCATATTAATCCAGTTGAAATGTAAACATTATTTTATCATTTATTATTTAATTTGCTAATACATACATATATACATTTGAAATGTTACAGAGTTTGTCTAGAAGAATTGAAAAACTGCGAAGTAGCAACTCAAAAGCGCAAAACCAGCTTTCAGAATATCAACTGGCAGAAGAACGACTCAGAACTATATTTACGGAAGGTCAAATAAAAAAAAATAAAATAAAATAATCGTCGCATCAATTGGGCTGCCAATGACATTTCTTCAGCAATATCTTTACACGCCGCTGGACCTAAAGCGTATCGTTATTTATACAAAAAGCAATATCCTTTACCTGCTGTTTCTACCTTGCGAGCATGGGCTAAAAAAATTGAAGTTGAAACTGGTATTTTATATCCAGTATTAAATCTAATGAAGACAATCGAAATGACCCACTTTGAAAAAATTTGCGTCATATGTTTCGACGACATGAAAATCAAAAAGGAATATGCCTACGATAAAGCAAATGATCAAACTCTTGCACCGGCCAATTATGTTCAGGTTGTGATGGTAAGAGGGTTGATGCACAATTGGAAACAACCAATATACTACAATTATGATCAAAAAATGACGGTTGAAATTTTATTTGACATAATTAAACAATTAAGTGACGTTGGCTTTGATATCGTTGGAATGGTTTGTAATAAAGGGCCCACATTAGGACCCACAAATCAAAAATTATATCGAGATTTAAAAGTTACTGAAACCCAAACATGGTTTCAAAATCCTTGTGATACTAGTAAACAAATTTTTGTATTTAATGATGCCCCGTGTCTATTGAAACTTATTCGTAATCATTTTTTAGATGACGTCTTTCAATTTCTTGGAAACCATATTGATTCTACACCAGTCCATGAGTTAAACTTAACGTCTCATAGTGGTATTAGAATTGCGCACAAATTAACGATTACTCATCTTACTGTTAAAGGAGTTCAGAGACAGAAGGTAAAATTAGCAGCACAATTGTTTTCAAATACTGTTTCCAGTGTTTTATCTAGATGTGGCACTTTAGGTAAAAATATTTCTAAAACCTGGTAAAAATGTTCAAAATTCATTAAATTAGTTAATGACTGGTTTAACATATTTAATAGAAGAACGCCACAAACAGATACCAGAGATTGGTTGAAAGCTTATGGTCTAGCTCTGGAAAAACAGAATGAAATATTGACCGAGTTTTCCCATGCAGTTAGGAAAGTTTTTCCTACAAAAAATCTTAGACCGTTTCAAATTGGTATTTTGATTTCTAATAATTTCTAATCTCCATTGAAGGTGTTAGTATACGTTTAGTATCGTTATTATTTTGGTGAATAGCTACACTGCCAGCTCTTACATTATAACGTTTAAAACTATACAAATAAAATTAGACAAGAATGTTAGAATTATGAACCACTTTATCAATGATAACATTTTTATGGGCTCGTAAACTTTGTATATTAAATGTATATATTGATAAACCTGGCCTGGTCATGGATTTAATACCAATCTTTCAAACTCTAATTTTAACGGAAGAAGTGACGCTGGTTCTGTTCTGCCATGATAAAATGTAGAATCATTGGTTTTAGATACAATATATAATTTTCCTATTGTAGCCACTATGGCAAAATCAATATATAAAAATGATTGAGGATGATTTTTCTCGGACTCGTAAACAATTTCTTCAAAAATTCATCCTTGTGACACATGTATGGTCATAGCGTAGCCTGATTTGAGAGGAAAATGGTTCCGTTTTACATACATAGTTTTATTATTATTTAAATATATTGTTGATGTAGACGAATTTGTTGGTACTGCATTTGCATTCATGTTTTCTTGTTGAATATATCCAGCAGCTTTCGTCCTTAATTTATCACCGGTTTTATTATTTGGAAAACGTTAACCATACGTCAACCATACACGAGTTACTAACTAATTTGTCCACTGCACCATTTGCAAGCCCATCAGATACATCAATATTTGTAGTTATGATGTAGTATTTATCAAGTTTTATCCAAAAATAATTTTAGAATACCATTTCCATGGTGCATGCTGAATTTCATCAAAATCGTATAAGAAATGGCCAAGTTCCTTCCTAATTTACTATATTCCAAAACTTTATCTACAAATCATCCCATTTCCATCGTGCATGTCAAATTTCTTCAAAATCGGATAAGAAATCGCCAAGTTCCTTCCTAATTGGCCATATTCCAGCACCTTATCTAAAAATCATTTAAGAATCTCATTTCTATCGTGCATGCGGAATTTTATCAAAATCGGTTAAGATACTTGGAAATAAAGATTTGCTCGATAAGTTGCGCATTCATTTCTCGCACTAAGGCTTGCTTCTTATTTCCCCTTTCGTATAACCGTTTCCCCTTAAGTGTAACCAAAAATTTCAAACAATAGGCGAATTGCAATACAAACACAAGACACAGTATGTGCGCATTTTAACATACATAATCGTGTTTTACTGATTTTCTATATTAAAATTTTTTAAGCAAGCAGTAAATGTACTAAACTCTACTTTGACTTTCGTTACAGTTTTCATTTCAAAAATTTCAAACAGATACCTCGCTAAAAAAGTTTCACAACAGGATCATGATTTCCGCTATTTTTGAAAAATAGCAGAAATCATGAAATGATACTTTGATTCACCAACCCAAGCGACATTTGATAAATTTTAAAGGAAACGAGAAAATCATTTTTAAATAGAAATGTTTAATAAAAGTGGTCTATTATTATACTTATTATGTAATTTAGTATTAAAAGAACTTATAGGTAAAAATTTGTACAATTCTGAAAATTTGTTATTGAATTTTAGTCTAAAAATTGTTTACTGGTCGCTTGTTTGCTATGATTTATGCCTTGGCGCTTGTGCTAATTAGCTTAGATAAAATGTCGCTTAAGGGCAGTTTTGTTTTTAGAAGATTAAATAAAAATGGATTTTGTCGTTTAATTTTCTTCCATAGAAATAATCAATTTATTTTAATTAGATTCAAAATAAGATTGTTCTTAATTTTCTTTTTTGTTAAAATCTTTATTTATTTATATTTATATACAATAAAATTTTTATAAACCACTTGGTGCATTTTGAGCATATGAGCTCATTTTAACGGACCCATCAAAAAAATGGACAAAATGCACAAAATTAATACGAAATTAATTAAAATGCGAGAATAAACATGTCTGTACATATTCTGCATTTTGTGAAGAAAGAATAAATTTCAAATTCGTGCTACAATTCATTATCTTAATTTGAAGAGCTTATCAGCAACCAATGCCAAAAAGGACGTAGATTTAACTTTGGGCGAGTCTACGGCATCCTGTAAAACTATCCGCTTTTGGATCGGCGAATTCAAACGAGGTCGCACAAGTGTTTTTGATGAAGAACCCAAAAGACGTAACAACACCAGAAAAGATTGAAAAATGCATGATATATTATTGGGTGATTGTAAAGTGAAGTTAACAACTTAAACAATTAAAAAGAACATATAGAAAACATCTTGCATGGGCATTTGCATACGAAATTTTACAACCGTAATTTTTTTAGCGCCCCAACATAATTAAAACTTTCCCCATACCAGGACAATAAAAATTTTGTTTGGCCGTCTGTCCGCTCCACCGAATTTTATGTAATAGCTAAAAGAATAACAAAATATTGAACGGATGTGAAGTTTTCAAACTTATATGTATACAAAATTTGTTGATTTAACAAAAAATTATATTAGTATTAGTAAAACAGTCGGTAAAAGCAATTTAAAAGAAATAGCAGACAGTACAGCTCCTACCACAGTACAGCTCCTGCCACTATAAGAAAGTAGGGGTTAATCTTTGTTTTATAAATAGAACCTTTATACAATTTGTGATATCAACATTACTTAGATCAACTAATTAGTAAGATTAGATTATGACAATAAAAAGTCTTTTGTGGGTGAGTGAAAATTGTTGAATTTTTATTTTTTTTTTGTCTGGAATGGATTTTAGTGGTTTGCTGAACCTACAACCCAAATCACAGAGTTTTTTCCCGGTTGTGACATACACCACTAGTTAGCTTAAGGAGGTAGTTTGTAGGTGAATCTGAAAATTGTTGAAATTTTTTGTGAGTTATGGATGTTAGACTGTACTTAAGATTGCCTAAATCACAGAGATCTTCCCAGGATGTGACAGGTGCCATTAATTAGCTTAAGGAGTGTACTTTGATTTAAAATGAGTAAGATTTGATAATGACAATAAAAAGTCGTCTGTGGGTTAATCTGAAAATTGTTGAAATTTTTTTTTGAGGTATGAATTTTAGTAGTTTGCTGTACTGAAAATTGCCCAAATCAAAGAGTTTTTCCCGGGTTGTGTCATAGGCCGATAGTTAACTTAAGGAGTGTACTTTTATTTAAAATTAGTAAGATTTGATTGTGATACTAAAATGTGTTTTGCGGGTGAATCTGAAAATTGTTGAAGTTTTTTTGGAGTTATAGATATTAGTGGTTTGCTGTACTGAAGATTGTCCAAATCACAGAGTTTTCCCGGGTTGAGACATAGACCACTAGTTAGCTTAAGGGGTGTACTTTTATTTAAAATTAGTAAGATTTGATTATGACAATAAAAAGTCTTTTGTGGATTAATCTGAATATTGTTGAAATTTTTTGTGAGTTGTTGATTTTAGTGGTTTGCTTTTACTGAAGATTGCCGAAATCACAGAATTTTTCCCTGGATATGGCATAGGCCATTAGTTAGTGTTATGTTTGTAAATAACATTTAAATATACAAAATAAGATTCCACTTTTTGATTTTAATACAATTTATTAAATATTAGAAAAGAGTTATTTGTGTTGTTTCAACAATGAACTTTTCTGTATTGATTATCATTTTCGACTCTTATTTTATTATATACATAATTTTGGTAGTACCAATAAACAATAATAATATGAATGTCTACGTGTATGTGTGTCTCTCTACTTGAATGTTGTTTTAAAGCCGCAAACACATTAGTTAGCTTAAGGAGTGTATCTGGATCTAAAATTAGTAAGATTTGATTATGACAATAAAAAGTGTTTTTGGGTGAATCTGAAATTTTTTAGATGTGTGGTATGGATTTTAGAGGTTTGCTACTGAAGATTGCCCAAATCACAGAGTTTTTCCCGGGATGTGACATAGGACTAGGGCATCTAATACCGGTGTACCAGAAACCGAAATACCGGTATACTGACCATTTTTATCATTACCGATATTGAGAGATCAATACCGGTATTTCGGTATTTAAATTTTTATTGATTATTCGCCCAATATTCAATGCATTAATACATTCCAATGTCCTGTTGATAATGACAAAAAGGATTCTTATAGAATTAGTATAAAGTCAAATTTTTTATAAACTTTGGAAAATTTATAAACAATTCAAAGTTCAGCAAGAGTAACGCAATATGGTATATCAATTTTAATTTTGTGAGCGTTGGAATAATCTAACCGTATGATTCGTATGATTGATGTTTCAATCGACAAAAAACTGAATAAAAATTAACACAAATGACGATCCAATAATTTGGCTCCATTAATAAACAAAATTAGAAAGATTGTATAGCTGTTTCGACGATTCCACTATCTGTAATCTTAGATACAAAATTTGAAGGAATAGCTTACTTTTTATGCTGGAGCGCTTTTATAAATTAAGAAATTGCATCTTAAAAGCTCTGATCAAAGTTAAATCAACCATCAGCTTTACCGAAGTGGAGTTCCAGAGTATTAAATCAATGGTTGCTATGATTTTACTAGTCAAACCGGCTGTACAAGCGTTGTGTCGAAGGGATGCCACTCTTCTGTCAGCTGAGGCTACCCTGGCATTCATGCTTCAACATTTGCGAGAAGGGCCATTAGCTGACCGAATGAAAACCTCTTTGGTACCGAGAAACATAAAAAGACGAACATATCTTATCTTTTGCAATATTTGTGCAAAGGTTAGCAAGTACAAAACATTTTTAACTCGGGCGTTAACTTAAATCGACTAACTAAAAACGAAATAGTTAATATAACTGGCCATCTTATACAAAAGCTTTCTTCAACCCCAGCTTCAGTTTAAGCTTCATACTCAACATAAAAAACTGATGTTGATAGTGAAGCCCCACGCGCGAAGGGAAATCTTTATCGTTAAGATTGCAAGGTCAATAAGAAAATTGCACAAAAATTAAATCAACGTTTGATAATGTTACTATGTATATTATTTAAACGTGCCTATAATATATTAAACCCTCAGTTAGGCACATGTTCGGACAGTTACTTCTACCTCATGAGTCACATTCGTACCTCCTTTTTGTGGGTCGTTTTGTTCTGAAACTAGTGCCCATTTGATCCATGCAATCGACGCCTGCTTTATTTGCATTAAAATACAAAATTGCTTCGGGTTTCATTGATTGACCTTGACAAAATTTAATGTATTACATGGTGAAAAGTAAGTTTACACATTTATTCTTTTTTGGCACGTAGCTGCAAATTAAAACCAAATTATCGTGAAATCCAAAAAAAGATGAAAGAATAGGATGACAGGGATGCTTTCTAATTTCATCACGAATACATCTTTTATTGGATCGAATGATGTCAACGAATGCTAGACCAAGGTTGGCCGATCGCTTAGCTCCTTCCAATGTGGTGAAGAAATTGTCAGCGATAATTGTACTGCCGCTGTTTTTGTACGTTTTTGCGAGTTGTAACATAACATTTTCGCTTTGATTCACTTCACGTTCAGCTCCTTCTTCTCGATCACCAAATTTTCATTTTATATTTCGCTAGTTTCGATGGTATAAATTGAGTGAATCTAGTTTTGCCAGGGTATGGAAATAGCTGTTCATCAATTGTTATATTCGCATGCGGGCTATAGTTGTTCGCGAGGTTTTCATTCAAATAATTCCATATATCACGAATTGGCGCGGCTTTGTCACTTAGAAAACGATATGTACGTGTTCACCCATCATTAAACCGAATAAATCGTGTTAATTCACGGAATTGTTGATGAGACATTGTTGCTCTGAGTATGGCTAGGCCATCTGTACGTCACAAAACGTCTGACTTTTGCATATTATTATGTGAACACTACCAGCCAAAACTATTGCAATAAATGCATCCAATTCACTTTCGGTCACATCCTTACAAACTTTTTGTTTTTATCAGGATTAGCCATATTCCATTTTTGAATTGATTCATTTTCATAAGGGTTTGTTTCGGTATGATAATGAGCACAGTATTTTATGTGAAACATTTCTTGAAAACTTCAATTGGAATATAATTTTATCCTTATGCCAGCTCGAAAACGTATAATATTGTGTTAACGTAGATGAATAGCAGCATTTGGTTCCTTTTTATTCCATTTTGTACCATCTTTACCATACAAACAATCTTCAGCAGTACTCTGCTCTTGAGTTTCGGACTGGATTTTATCTTCGTCATCATCACTGGTAAATATTTCATTTGGTTCGATAACCATTTCGTTCCCAATACCAGAAGCATCGTCTTCGTTTGGCACATAATCTGTATCATTATCGTCGTTTTCGTCAGCGAATGAATCGATTTCTTCGCACTCTTCAGCAGCTCTTCACGCTCTATATTACTCGCTAAAGCCGCTGACAATCGTTCAAAAATTGCGGAATCTAAATTACCACTTAACCGTTGTTGCATATTATAAATAAATTCTACTTCATCACTCATTTTGAAAAAAGCGAACAATCATAAGAATTTTGCACGTAAAATAAGTTTTATTAGCACTAACATGTTGTGAGTTCAACCTTCAACGTTCACTAGTCAACTGTTCTAATGCGAATGAGTATAAAAGAAATAACGCAAACGTGAATCTATACATCTGCACCTGCGCACACTCACTCATTGTTACCAGAATAGAAAGAGAAGTTTGTATAGAAACAAACCAACAAAAATGTTTATACAAGCCAAACAGTACAAACACTTAAGGTATAAAAAAGTACATTAAGGCGTAGTATTAGTGATGCATACAAATAAATCAGAAAGTATATATACACAAAACAGATAAGTATAGGTGATACATTCATAATAAATATAGTGTACATTTTTTTGATAGTATCTGTGTAAGGAGGGAACGAGACGGCTTGTATAAACATTTTTGTTGGTTTTGATAGAAAACAACAAAGAAAACGTCGAAAAAGTATCGCTCAACAGTATGAGCACACACATTTATGTATGTAAATGCGCATGTGTGCGCCTGGATACTTACGTTTATGTGTATAGAGAATGCTGATAGAATACTAATGGCAGTTTGAATGGAAAATTACCAATAAAAAGCAAAAAAACGTGAAAAATCCCATCAACTTACATATAAAATGTGTGTCCGGCCTGACTCATGAGGTACGAAAACAATGTGTATATCATAACACTATTATAATTATCCTTGTATAGGTTTTCGGTCCTGATTTTTTCCATATATCGGTAGTTAATAATATTTTAGGAAGGTTCACGAAATTTCAAGTCGCTAGCTCAATTAGAAATATATTTAAATTACAATTGAATTTGAAAAAGTCTGGCCATACTCATGTACCCAACGGAGTATTAAAATTTTATAATAAAGTTGAACAAAACTACTTTTTTAAATGTCTAATGTTTTTTATAAGTGTTAACTAAACAATACCGGTATCCCGATTTTGTCGTCAAGTAATACCGAAATACCGGTATTCATATTTTGGACAGAAATTGGATGCCCTACGTAGGACACTAGTTAGCATAAGGAGTCTACTTTGGTTTAAAATTAGTAAGATTTGATTATGACAGTAAAAAGTCCTTTGTGGGTGAATCTTAAAATGGTTGAAATTGTTATTGTTTGGATTTATAGATTTTATAGGTTTGTTGTACTGAAGATTGCCTAAATCACAGAGTATTTCACGGGTTGTGACATACACCACTAGCTAACTTAAGTTACTTTGATTTAAAATTACTAAGATTAGATTATGACAGTAAAACGTGTTCTGTGTTTGGGTCTGAAAATTGTTGAAATTTTCTGTGGAGAGGTTTGCTGTACTTAAGTTTTATTTTTTTTTTGAACTCACAAAAAATTTCAACAAACTTCAGATTCACCCACAAAAGACTTTTATTATCATAACTAAATCATAATAAGTTAAGATTAAAGCACACTCTTGAGAGCTAACTATTGGCCTATGTCACAACCTGGGAAAACTCTGTGATTTGGACAATCTTCAATCAACCCATACGACACAAAAAAAAAATTAAACAATTTTCAGATTCACCCACAAAACACTTTTTATTGTCATAATTAAATCTTACTAATTTTAGATCAAAGTACGCTCCTTAAGCTAACTAATGGCCTATGTCACATTCCGGGAAAAACTCTGTGATTTGGACAATCTTCCGTACAGCAATCCTCTACAATCCATACGACACAAAAAAAAATTGAACAATTTTCAGATTCAGAATAATTGTTTTATGTTTTATTTTCTATAATTAATTTGTTAATTATTATTTAATTTGTTTTTAATATTAGTGGCCTACTGTACATCCATTGCACCAATACATAAATGTTTGTTTTTTGTTGGAAACTTCACACCCGTAATATTGAATACTTTATAAGTGTTTTAGAATTAAGATTTATTTTACATTTTCTATCCCTTGATCGTAGGGCGACTCTTCTTCCTTTTTTATTTCTAACTTCTCTTCTTCTTCGTCATAATATGTCGTGGTGCATCATCATCTATAATTTTTAACATATTAATCAATCAACGCACGAAAAATGTAATTAATTATTATTATAATATTCAATTCGTACATACCTTTTCGACAACTGCTTTCATCCACCGTTGTCAAACTAAAATATCCAGCAACTTTGTCATAATCTGCTTTCATCCATACCCCTGCTATAAAATATTATGTACAGTTTAAATGTTGTTAAATATATTTTAAATATTATGAAGTAGGTATGTACTTACTTGCTATATTTTGTAGTTTTACATATCTCCCTCCATCATAACAAACGCCTTTTCGTCGACTATTAAAATATAATCATGCGGATAGCCCTCCATTTTATTTTATTAAGTTTTAGAACCAAAATAATATAATAATATGATAATTTACTTTAAGGATTAAAAAATATTTTAAAAAATAGTACCATCTTTAAGTTTTTCATTTTCAAAATGGCCACCAAACCGGTTTTCACTATCACTCAGAAAACACTATCACCAAACCGGTTTTATCACTCTCACAGAATCTACTGCAGTTCATGACGATTTCGGCGTAACTGCGGAACTTGATGGTGAGAGATTGGTGATGTCTCTGTTTCAATTTTCCGACGTTTAAAAGTAACATTCATATAACAACTTGAACAAATGAATAAATTTTTATCTATTTCAAAAGCAGGCAGCAGAAAATCTATAAGATTACTATACACTTTTCGTAAATTGAATCGAAGTGTACAACAAACGGCTTACAACAATTCTTAAATTCAGTCATTACGTAATTCACGTAATAAAATGACGAGTTTAACCAAAATTTAGCACCATCATTTTCAACAAATTCACAAATTTTTGACCAACTGTAGCTTTGGCAACCACAACAACAACAAAAAATTGAGTAAAAATTGAGTAATATAAAAATGCAACACTGTTGCATCTACTCGATGCATAGTTTTGAGAAAATGAAGTTTGAAAATTTGAAGTGCTAGAACTTTTCCATTTTATGGATAATTTTCATAGAATTGTGGTAGTGTACTGTTTTGATTTATATTTTTAAAATAGAGTAGTTATTACATTAAAAATGTGCATAATTATTGAAATAATTGAAGCTCCAAAAGTAGATACAACTTTGTAACTGAACTATGATACGTTTAGTCTTGGAATAACAACAATATATCTGGCAGATACAACATTGTTATTTTGTATGAACCAAAATATACCACTTTCGTAGTTACATCTTTTTAATTATGGAAAATTAAACTAAATAATTTTATATTACACAGAGAATTCAAATTTATTGAAATAAAACTAAACGGTTATACCGTAATATTCATGTTTTGAAATAAAAATATATAATTTCAGTCTATAAAAGTTATCAGTTATTTTAGTTTTTATTATTACATTTCATATCACATTTTTTTTTTTTAAATTAACTTAAAATAAAATATACATTAATTCATTTTGGTATTTAAAAAGAAATAAAGTTTTGAAAGCTTTAAAAACAAGAAAAATCGGTTTGTTTATATCACTTTTCCTAATTTTCTATATCGAGGCTCTTGTAAATGTGGTCTGCGACGTTTCCGTTTCAGTAAAAACAGTCCGATTTGTACGAACGATTTCGGCACTTGAGACCGGATTTGTCTCATCAGATTGGATTACAGAAGCTCCTTCTAATTTCAAAATGACTTTGTAATAATTAATATCACTAAGGGACATGTACTGAAACATAACTTGTAGATGTTTCTTTTTTGTGTCTGATAATTCTGACTTTTTTTTTAGCGGCTGTAATTCACACACATCTGATGAAGACATAATTTTCCTGGATCTCTCTAAACGCCTTATGCTTTGGGTAGTTAACTGACCTTCACTATACCCCAAAGAGTATTCGACTTCATTGCTTTGTTGAGTGTACCTCAACATTTTTATTTTGGTGTAGGGAATTTTGGAAAAATCAAAACACATTTTCCCATACAGCCCAAAGTCCATAAAATCGGTTGCAGTCATTTGCATGATAATTAAAGGATTCTCCGGTTCACTGTTTTAAACATTCGAATAAGCCCTATTGGAGATAAATATTCGTTAACTGCCAATACCTTTTCAATTGAACTATGAATATGGTCTACTTCCTGGATTATTCCGTGACCTGGAACTGAATATTTCATGCAAATTGAATTTATTTGAGGGTTTTGTTTAATGACATGTAAATTGCAGTCGACATAAATGAGTTTTTGTTTTGTGGCACGCACGAATCACTCCATGTAATTAGGTTGTAGATATCACTATTATCTTCGAAAACTCTATTCAAAATTTTCACCAATGCAGATGCTAAATCATTGCCGGTTCTACCTGATGTATATTCCGTCCATAAGCAACAATATGATTTTTTACTACTACTCAAATACGCAGTTAAATTATAGATGTTTAATTTGGAATAGTAAAACATCGGGCCAATTTCTGATCTTGGGCAATTTATCACGTTCTGTAGATCAAAACAAAGGATCGGAACTTCTCCTTCTTTGTCAATAGCTTTCTGCTGTCTCATGTTGATTTTCAACTCGACATGTTGTTCTTTCTCCAAGATCATTTCGGATGTGATAAGTTGTTCCTGCTCAGCAACTTTATATTTTTCGCAAGAACCACATCTATCACTCTTTGGTTTTTGAAAGGCGATATTAAATTTTGTACAAAAAATATGACGATAAAAACTTTCCTTCACTGGCACTGGATCTTTTGTGTATTCTTTGTATAAGTCATACATCTTGGAAATGTTCAAATTTAGCTCTAGGTAATGCCGGGTTGTTTTAGCTCTGCAATAATGAGATGTGATTCTAGGAAATGCATTTATGTGTGCCATGACGTCTACAATTTTTTCCTGTGGTGTTCTCTTACTGCTTTTCCGCCCACGCATATCTCCATTGGACATCTCAGATTGTTCACATTTATATTGATGCGCTGTATAGACTGGTGATTGTGAAATGCTGTAAGTTCCCAGATAAAAATTTTTGCACACCGTATATGTATGGCCAGAAACCGTCATAAATTAGGAAAAGGTGAAAGACCGACAGGATTGCATTTTCGTTGTTTTTCTTGCTGGTGAATTACGGGTGGTAGTTTTTAGGATAAAATCCCGCTTTCTTTGAGCATCTAAGGCATAAAACGACTTAAACTGTTCTTCTCTTTCTGTTTTCGTCACATTTTGGGCACACAAATATTTACACTTATTGAGACAGTCTTTTTTTGTAAGAACCATTTTGCATGGAACTGTTTTCCCTCGAACATTCACATATTCCTCACCTGCCTGACATTTTTTTTTACGAACAGAACTTATCCAATTTACAGGATTACGTCTACGTTTCCTAGATTTTTTTGGAGTTGATAGTGATGGTTCATCATTTAACGGTTCTCTTGATACGTCGATTAAGGAAGGAATGAATGGTTCAATCAAACAGTTCTACGCCAAACCGACTTCAACTGCTTTAACAACCTCAGATACAACCGTGGAATGATCTAATAAAATTTCTTCGCCGAGTAAAATTTGATCACAAAAAACAATATTTTCGTTGACAGGTACATACAAATTCAACTCTAGATCTGCCATGATTCCTATTTTGTAAAATAAACATTAAATCTATAGAACTAATATAAAAATTAATTAAAAAATAAATAACTTACAGTAGAATTTACACGTCTTTCTATTTTGAGCGCCAATTTTGAACTGTCATTAAGCGTTTTTGAGCATTACAAAATACTAACTACTCATTTTAAAAACGTAAGAGAGAATAACAAAGTTGTATGTACAAAAAGAGAAATTACAAAGTGGTATCTACATGAAAAATAGTTTGTATTGGAATTACAAAGTTGTAAGTGGTAGATACAATATTGTTTACTCAATGAAAAAAGAGACGGTGGTAAAATTATGTTACTTACAACAATTTTTATTTGTCTATATAAAAAACGAAAAGAGATAGCAAAATTTGGAGTGCATATTTAAAAAGAGCGCATGTGAATTAGTATATAGACATATAAAACTCAAAAAGTCAAAAAATGTTAGTTACAACAGTGTTATTCTAAGGTCGCGCCAGAACTACACGCATTCAAAACATAAAAATCACGAAATTAAAACATGACTTTCAAAGAATTTTTGATTTCACGAATTTTTCACTAGCATTATAAATAGATCATGCTGCTTGTGCGTTCGATTGGGCATCAAAAACTTGATTTCTTTTGACAATCCCAATCGAACTCGACATTAGATAAGCCTGTCCTAAAAGTGTAATAATATCTGTATATTTTGGTCTTGTATGGAAAGCAAAATAAAAATATTAAATTATTCTGGCAAAGGCCAGTTAGATAGAACAAAGAGTTCGCTAATACTCTAATTAGATTCCTATAGCTACATAGGAAAAAATCAGGGTCTAGCGATTTCAACAATTTTATTTTACATTTTTTTTTTTTTAGGTTGCTATATAATGAGATGTCTGAAAATTGATTAATTTTTCGTAATCGTCGTCAGATCGAACTGAATTGAAGAACATACAAGTTTTGAGTTGACTTGTGATTGGTCTGACTGTTTTTTGTTTTTTTTTTTTTGGAAAGTACATAAAGACATTGCCCGGCCGTTTAACGATAAAATGTGTAATCAGTATTCCGTGCTCGAAAGATGTTAATTAATATTCTAAAGTTTATATTGTTAGATAATATGAGTAATTATACAATAAAGCGTAATTTACGAAAGCTTTTAACCTCAAACTCGAACTTTTTAATTTATCCAATAATATGCCTCATCTTAATATTTAACCAAATTTTTTTTACGGCACAGTCAATGAGCAATTAGAAAACCAATAAAAATTATGATTCAAAAAATTTATTATTGTGGGTTAATATTTGGCACGATTTTTGTTACAAAAACCAGAAACGATAAAAAATAACAACAAAAATTGTATAATTAAATACGTCCATTTTTAAATGGGATTAAAAGATTGATTGTTTGGCTAAAACAAAACAAAAATAAAATATAATAAAATTTTACTCCCGCGCGCTGATGAATGTAAAACAACAAGAACCACCACCAGAAAAAAAAACCCAAATGAAAAATTCTAAGAAATAAAAAGTTTAATTATCCATCTTTTAATTTTTCTTTTTCTTTTTTTCTTCATTTATAAGGGTCGAAATTTTCAGGACAATTATAATTTTTTGTTTGTACATTGTGAGTACTTCTCTCTTTCTAATGGATTCTTTCGAGATGTACATGCGGAGCTCCTTTTTAAGTTTTATAAAGCATAAAAATGAAAAGGAAACAGTAAATTGTAAATTAGGCACATAAAAAAAAAAGAATTGTTAATGAAAATATAAAATCAATGTTCTGAATTAGTTTTCCTTAAGAAGAAAAATTTAGAATAATAAAATCCTTCGAGAAATTAAAAAAATATTTTTAAGATTGTAATCTTTTTAATAAGAAAAAGAAAAGATTTTGTTTTTTATTAATAATTTTATTGTTGTTTGTATTTTTATGTTATTTATATTCTTGAAGGGTGATGAGTAACAGTTGGATTATGATTAGATTAATGGTTCATTATGAATTTAATAAATTTAAATATTGTTTTATTTTTTATTTATTTTTTAATTATTATCTTTCAACAGAATTTCTAATATGCTGTGGTTTAGAATTTCAAATATTAAAAAAAGTGTTTTTTTGTATATAAACCGAAACAAAAAAAAACAATAAAAATAACAGGTGTAGAAGATCATTAGAGGAGCTTTAATGTATGAAATTTTGAGTTACTTCATTTTGTTGTTTACAGGTGGATTTTTTTGTATTATGTACGATATTAAAGAAGAGCTTTAACTTGTTACAAACGATCTTTGATTAAATATTGTTTTGTATTTTGCCGCATGTATTCCTAAATTGCCTAGCAACCAGATGACTGCATCCCAATCAAAATTTGTATTTACAAGTAATACAATACATATTCAAACCCTATTCTTATCTAAGAAAATCATGACGGACTAAGGATTAACAAAACAAATTGTCCTAATTAATTTTCCCTTTATCTAATTTGACACGTGTTACTGTTGTTTCTTATTATAAATTTGATGATCTCCTTTAATTTTTTGAACTATGCAAAAAAAAAAAAAAAAAATTAAATGTAATAAAATATTTTATATGCCTGACAAGAATATTAATTAAAAAATTTAATATTTTTATAATCAATTTAGGTAAATTCAAAAATATTTATTCCCATGCCATCATATCATTAATTTATTTAATTTAAATATCATAAAACTCAAAAAATGAAATTGTTTTACAAAAACCCAACAAAATACCCCAAATTAGAAATTAACCCCTTTTTATACATACACACAAATTTGTGTATCAAGTTGACGTATCATGTAACATGGTTTTAAATTTAGCACGCATAATTTTGTGCCCACCTTTACAAAATATTTAGTTTAACCTTCCTCATGCCATGGTATAGTCCTTTACCCACCGATGTACACAAAATGTACAGGAATACCTTGTTCAACACGAAATAAATACGTACAGTAATTCCAAAATAATACCGGTGTACCATGTTTCATGGAAATGAATCTAAAAATCATTAAACTTAAAGATTGTTATCATTCTATTTGCGCTTCAATGACAAGTCAAGAAAGGGTTGGGACCAATATAAACTATAACGTGGGGAATTGTATCTGATGACATTAAAGTGTCCCTTTGGCAGGTGAAAAAAAGGTCTAAAAGGACATAGTTTTGAATAAACTAAAAATGAATCTAATCAACGTGGTGTCTAGACTAATTATGTCCGACAACGTATGAAGTAATTTTTCAGTATCAAAATCCAATAAACGAATAAATGGCAGAAACTGGTGTAAACCGATTTCATCCTCCAAACAATTTCAAGAGTATTTTAAAAATTACTGCTCATTACCAATATTGGAAGTAAGAAATCTTATACCTCGCTACCTATTTAGATTTAAACAACATTCCACGATTCAACAGACCTTACAATTCAAGCCTAATTTATTGTGTGTTTGAAAATACTTGTCGCAAATCGGGAAATGCCTTACTTTCACTTTTATTTAGGGCAGTGTTAGGCCCTTCATTTTTATTTAGTACCTCCTATTATAGAACGACCGACTTATTATTTGAAAGTTCAAAAATTAGTTGATTTTGTAGAATATCCGCAAACTTGCCAGTAAGTAATAAATTTGTCTGTAATGGACGCTGTCCTGTAATGAATTATGATCATTATTACTCGTAACCAGAATTAAAATGATATGATGCTAATTATGTAATTCCTAAAGTATGAAGTTCAAGCTGAAGTATTTCTAAATTAAGAAATTTATTATTATTATTATTGGTTTGATTATTAAACTCCTACCCATAGTGTTGTAATGTAATGTTATAAGGACAGCTGAATCAGGTTCCTGGAGAAACATATGACAACCTAAATTAATCACTAGTTTTAACAAACCTTTAATTAATAAATTTGCTCGGAATACTAAATTGTAGCTCATTCACATCGCAGCGCTAAAACCAAATCAAAGAAGTCTCAATCATGCACGTACTGCCTGCAGACGCAGATAAATCACTGAAACTCAGAGGCGACTCAGTTATTCGGAACTATCAAAGCACAGCACCTTAGTGGTTTGTAAGGCCCTGGCAGTGGCCTTAAAATGTCTGCAAAAAATTCATATACCAATATTTCGATAATTCGCGTATTTTCAAATTTAATTTATTATCTGTATATACATAATCACTCTAAAAATCAAATATGTGTATATATAAATATATATTTAAACACCGCACCGTGTTTAACGTTCACACAAAGATGAGCGGATGAACACCACAAGCGCCTGCACGAGCTACGCCCTCTCGACTCATAGTTTTAATAATAAACTAAAAGCCTGAATATAATAATTTAAAAGCCGAATTTAAACTGGTTCGTATAAAACTAAAATAGCCTGTGTGCTCTAACGTGACCGATACCAAAATTATTTTATAATGATGTTGTAATTGAACCATTAGAAACATCTCATCTTCTTCCGAGTTACCTAAATCTAAATTTTGATTTCCAATTGTTGTTCATAATGTCCTGTGAAAGTCGTGTTTTATTGGAGGTAAATATTTACTTCAATAAATTCATCATGTCTTTTTTCGTTTCTCTTGAAATTGTTCTACCATTAGTATAAAATAATGGTTGATTTATATTTTTTTAAGATTGCTGGCCATCTATTTTGTTTTTTTTTATGTCAATTACCTGAAAGGTACATCCTCGTCAAAATTATATTTGAACTTAATGCTACTTGGGTTTGAGCTTTCTAGTTTTATCCACCGCAAATTAAGCCAATTGACTGTTAGTCCACTTATTGATTGTTTTCTGTTGGTAATAGCATCTTTCAATGGTTTTGTGAAAAGGAAATCTTGAAGATTCATTTCGACAACGCTGAAAGAGTTTTTTCTTTTACTATTTTGAATTATGTGGTACCAGTCGCGACTTCTGAATTCTCGGTCATCTGCATTTTATTCATTTTTGTTATCCGATGATGTATCAGTATCAATACGATTAACTCTCCTGGACAGCGATTTTGGTCGCAAAATGAGGATTAATTTGAGAATTATTCGAAGGCAATAGTATTCGAGAGAGAGAATATATAAAATATTGATTACACTTTATTATGTTCTTATATACTCCCACTCATAACTCAGAAAGAAGCAACAATATCAAAAAACAAAAAAAAAAAACATTACGAGTGTGGCCGACGAAGAATGTATAAATCAGAAACCATATTTATATTGCTTTTTATTTTTGGTTTTAAATGACGATCACGAGTAATTTTTCAAAAGAGGGCGATCGAGAGAATGTATTAAAATGGTGGCTTCACTTTATTACGCTCTTAATTAGAGCAGGCATAACTAAAAAAAAACTGTGTGCACTGTTTGGCACCAAAACTGTCTGGCGCCACCTACATTGCCGGAATTTTTAAGATTTCTTTTGTTTTAAATCTACGATACATTTTTTTAGATCAATATTTTAGGTGTAACTCTTTTAAACGTTTTTTTTTATTAAAGCTGAAAATAATATCAGAAATAAAAGATGGAAATTTAATGAAGCAAAATTCAATACATGTATGAGGCCTGCCACATGTAATAAATCAAATCCTAAACGGAAGAATCCTTGCGATGATGGGGTTAAAACCAACAACATAGAAACAGTAGATCCAAACCCAGCATCCGAATCGGTGGTAGACAACGAAACAATTTCTATTTACAATAGCGGTGAAATAATAAACCTACAAAGTACATCTATTATAACGGATAGCAGCGCAATAAACTTAGATAGCGCAAGTGACACTGATGGTAAGTACATTAATTTCAATAAGTATGCACGCTATGGAGGCATATTAATAATAATCACGTTGTTTATTTACTTATAGATTTTGAAGAATTTGATGATAGTGATGCGGATCCCAACTATAAACCTTGCTCTCGATCTGAATCCGTAGATGAAATAGAGGAAGAACCAATGCAAACTGGGCGGAATCTTGCTTTAGATCCTGAATTAGATGAAAATCAACTATCCACTACAAAAGTTGCTATCCGAAAGGACAATAAAGAAAAACGAAATTGTGGGCAAAGTTACAACTCTGGGCTAAAAATTATCAAGGCAAGACAATGTCAGCCGTTAGAAGATTGTAGGAAGAAATGTAAATCTTGTATTTCTTTTGCGAACCAAAACGAGATATTTAAAAAATATTGGTCTTTTGGCAACTACAATCGCCGTATAATATACGCTGCAGGGATGATCAATGTACATCCAACTAAAACAAAAACATTTGAAAAAAGCTCGATAAATAAAAAAAAATAGAAATTATACGTATGCATACCAATTTAACATTGGCGGACAAGAAGTGCATGTGTGTCAAAAACGTTTCCGGTACACGCTAGGCGAGACCGACAATTTTATAAAGTCGGTAGCTAAGAAAAAATTACATTCATTTGATACAAACTTCTTGAGTGATCGCCGAGGCAAAGCTATTCCGCCAAAAACCTTAAGCATCGAAAAGATTAAAGAAATCCATCAACATATAATGTCATTTCCGGCCTACGAAAGCCATTATTCACGGCGACACACATCCCAATTATACTTTTAATCGGATTTAGCAATAGCAGCTATGTATAAACTGTACTCTGAAAGCCACCAAGATTCAGTATCTTTATCAAAATACTCAAACATTTTTAAAGGTATATAGTTTGAAATTACGTAATCGTGAAATTTTGCAATCTGTGAACAAACTTTTACCGATTATTTTCAGGCATGAATATAATATTTAAAAAACCAAAATGGGATATATGTAATAAATACGAGCTCTTCAAAGCAAAGATCGAAGCAGCTAAAACAGAGGATGAAAAAGAAACTTTGAAAGCAGACCAACAAACTCACCATGAACAGGCAGACTTGGGATATGCGGCTAAGAGGGCAGATAAATTACTTGCTGAATCTTCAAATTCAATTAAAATATTGACATTTGATTTGCAACAATGCTTACCGACACCATACATGAAAACATCGGTGTCCTTTTATAAACGTCCATAATGGACGTTTAACTTAACGGTACACGATTGCTTTACCGCTCAGCCTATGTGTTATATGTGGCACGAAGTAATTGGTGGTAGAGGAGGGAATGAAATAGCTTCTTGCATTTATCAGCATTTACAACGGTTACCACAAGGCGTCAAATCAATTATTTTATATAGTGATTCATGCGCCGGCCAAAACAAAAACTCATTTGAAGCCTCCATGTTTTCAATAGCTGTTAAAACTTTAAATTTCGATGAAATTGACCATAAATTTTTAGTTCCTGGTCACACTCACATGGAGTGTGACAGTGATCACGCAATAATTGAAAGGAAAAAAAGACAACTTTGGCGAAAATACACCACCCGCGTGACTGGTTTCAATTTATTCGAACTTGTGGCCAACGACGAAGATATGCATCAAAGTAAATTTTACAACTTTTCCGCAATATCCAAAACAAAATTTATATGGAGGAAAAAGAATATAAATAAGGAAAATTTTAATTGCCGCAAAGTTCGATGGCTTCGGTTTACACGAGATTTCGATAAAATTTTATACAAATTTAGTTTGGACACAGAAGAGCCATTTAAAATATTAAATGTTGGAAAGCGGAGGATAAATCAAGTGGTAATGAGCGATGTATCCCTCTGTTATGACGAACCTCTTAAAATTAATAAGGAAAGAAAGAAGGACCTTCTATCACTACTTCCTTTAAAAGACGAAGAATTCCATAATTTTTATCGAAATCTTCAAGCAGATGGAGAAACCCGAAATATAGATCCTGATATAAATGATGATATCAGTGGCGATGAAGCTTAATTTATTGATTCCTTTTTAATATGTTAAAATTTAAATAAATAAATAAATGAGTTCAAAATAAACACTTATCTCGTTTTATTTCTTTAAATGAATTCTATAAAATAACTTATCTGAGATAAGTTTTTTATATGTGAAAACACCGTTCAACAAAACTCGTAATTTTATGAATTTCCGGTTAACCCAGTGCACGTAAGATGTAATTGATAATGTCCATAAATGCATTATACAATTTTCCCATACTTTTTTCACAAATTAATTTAAAGTTTAATTTTGCTCTCCTGCAAAGTAGCTAAAAAATAGATAAGTGGTTTTGTTGAATTGCCACAGTTTTATTAAAGAAACGAAAAGAATGTCGTCGGTTACAACAACAATAGATACAAAAACATGAATTCCTCATGGTAGAATAAAGGGAAAATGACTCAAGGCGAGCGTAAGAACCAAAAATTTGAACCGATTTCATCCGCTTCAGTTATTTTTGATGCTTACCATCATGAGAAAATACACTAATACAATAAAAATATTTGACGGCACACAATAACGAAATATATATTAAACGCCGTGTAAATTTTGCGACAAAAATCGCTGTCCTGGAACCAGAATAAAATATCATTCATATCACTTTCACTCTCACTGCGTTCTAGTTCCCTTGACATTTTTATGTTTAATACCCTTACAGTAAATCAGGTTTTATTATTTAAGAAGTCACAGCTTATACGGTTATTAAAGAAAAATTATTTAATGTTTTGAATTTTAATATACAGAGGTCATTTTAATGCGCTTAGTATTTATTTAAAAAAAAACATAAATTGGATGAATTAAAGTCTATTATTGGTGGTATCTCCTTTGATGTTATCTGTGTTTCGGAGCTATGGCTATAACCATTTCATTTAGACTTTGAAGTAGAAATTAATGGTATACATTAATTCGTAATGATCGTGCAGTAAAAACCCATGGAGAAGTATGTTTTATGTGCGAATTGGACCTCACTAAACGTCATTACTAAATCAGACATCTCACAAACGGAGTTTATTTTAATTAAAACATTTTTTTGGAAATTATAAAATGTTGATCGGAGCTTTTTATCGCCACGATTCACAATACATCCACTATACTCTCACTGAGTAGTAATTTTATAGATTTTTTAAAAACTGCTACTAGTTCCATGCAGCTTGATCTCATTATTACTAATAAACCAGTGAATCTGATCCGTGTTAATCAAGCGAGCGTTTCGGGCAGCCACAAATATGATTTGATTTTTTGTTGTTATGAAATATACATTGAAAAATGAAATATTGCTTATTTAACATATTATAGATCTTTTAAACTTATCAATTCCGCAGAATTGTTTACTGATGTCCAAAGAACTAATTGGTTTCTTCACAAATAAATTTAAGTTTATGTATAATAGACTACACAATGTATCCAATAAAATTTGAGGTGCTTAACGCCCCTATTTTAATAAATTTAAACTGCCACAGAAAACGATTTGGAGAAATTTAGCTGAGTAGGAATGGTTGATCATACAATATTTTTAATTCTGATCAACCACTTTCAAAATTTTCTACTGAGTCAAGTTTTCACGGTGTAAATATGAGTGAAGTTTAGAATGTCATGCATAGTATTAACCCAATGTTATTGGAATGGATGGTAATTGTTCTAAATTTACAAAGCTTATCCTAATTGAACTTATTGATGTATTAAGCCATGCATTTAATCCTATTACAAAAATATCTACTTTCCCGCTGGCTTGTAAAGTGATTAAAGTTATTCCAATTCCTAAAAAATACAAGATAGAATAAGTCCAAGATCTTAGACCAATTAGCCTTCTTCCATTTCTATCAAAGGTATTTGAGAAACTAAATAAATTTCTCAACACACACTAATCTGACTCCGTAAATGTCATTTAACGAGTTCTGCACAATTATAAATGCATACAGATTAACAAAAGCACCTGGATAATGAAAAAGCTGACTTATTTATTTATCTGTTTATATTAAAACGGGTATTAGCTCATAGCTTTTCCACCCTACCATATAATTTATATAATTAACAATTTTTGCCAAACTATAGTATTAACTATTTTTATACAAATTATAATAAATTATTTATTTTGATATAATCAAGAATATGTTTTTAAAAAACATTAATTGAGCTTGCACGTCTAACTTCAACCAGCAACTGAATCACAGTGTTGATAATTCACATCACAGTACGTAAAGCGCGGAATGACTAACGTTTTAACCAGCTATAATCTTAAGTTCTCTACACAAATATTTTTATGAAGTCTTAAGCCGTACAGAATACAGTTCAGCTTGCGACGAGTTTCAATGATGTGGTCGCTCCAAGTGAAACTGCTATTCATACATATCAACTAATGCAATGTATCATTATTAACATATAAATTCGGTATTATGCCCGAATAATTGCTTCTACAAATAAACATGCCCTGTGTTTAAAATAAGACCATTTGACCTAGACCAAGAATAAATATTCCTCAGATCTTCAGTAATTTTGGAAAAAGTTTCTTTTATATTTTCTAATAAACAACCGTTATATAATTGAACATAGTCCGCGTAGAAGTGGAATTTTGAACCAGAAATACAATCAGCTAAATCATTAATGATCGCATGCTTTGCTATTGCACAAACTTAGGCAAAGCTTCAATTTTTGTACCAAAGCTGTTAACTTAATGTCTTATTACTTACAATCTCAGGCTGTCTATTGCAATAATTTATTCTCAAAATTTCGTACTCTTGTTGCTGGAGTTCCTCTTTGGAATCCTTGGGTCAATTCTGTCCTCATTGTTTGTTAATGATCTTCCTTTCGTTTCACAAAATAGCGAATATCACACATATGCTGACGATTTCCAAATTTATCTAGGGCTGAACCGGTTCTAATCAACACTTGCGTAAGTAGTATCAATCATGATCTTAATCTATTAATGATTGGTCTAAACTAAATGGTATCCAACTCAATTTTGGAAAAACTCAAGCTAGAGTAGTATGTCGTAAAGAAAATAATGTTGTGGATTCTTCGGTGCAACTGAATGATATTATAATTCCTTATGTTGATAAAATACAGAATATTGAGCTTATTTTTGATAAACACCTCTCCTGGAATAGTGATGTTAATTTAATAGTTTCAAAATCATATGCTACTCTTCATCCTCTGCGAAAATTTTCAGATTGCATGCCACAAAATATATGAAGAGAGCTGGTTGTATCTTTTATTTTGCTTTGTCTCACCTATAGTTGTGCTGTTAAATTGGTCGAAGTTGCTAACTTATAATAAACATAAATAGGAAATGATTTTTAATTTCAGTATAAGATTGGATTTTAGACTTAGAAAATTTGATCGATTGCCATCATACAGAAATAAAATCTTAGGGTACTCACTTGATAAACATTAGTCGAGGCAATGAACTACTAAAAAGGCCAAAAGTTCGGAATTTTTTAGTACAGGACGGATCGGAATGCGGTTTTTTGCATTATCTTCCAAAATTTTTTTGTAAAAAATGTGGGTACTTTGTTCCTTATACAAACCGGAAATTGCATTACTGCAGCCAAAAATGCATTCAAAAAATGCATTTTTTGAGACGCCTTTTGGAAGAGACACTGATGTTTTTTCTTGGAAGCATTGGCTTCATTATAAAGGACAGTGGGCTGGCCGAAGTTTTATTTTCTGTATACGGAGAGAATACGGTTCAACAAATTTTCAGCGGGCACCAATATGCTCGCGCCGTCCGGGCACATACCTTAGCACTATTGGCCTTATCAAAAATAATATTTAAAAGGGCAGAAAATAGATGTGATGAAATGCAAAAATGCGTCAAATTTTTAACCGAGTATTCCTTTATGTCGCCTGAAGACATTGAAGAGCTCCAAAAAGATGATAATTACAGAACAATTACAGCAGAGTTTGAAAAAGAACTTGAAAGAATAGAAGGACTCAATCCGACATGCAAACTATGGGTTCAATATTGTCGAATGGTATTCATAGTTAAAGATTTCATTCATGCGGAAAAAAGTGGAGATTGGCAACTACATTTAGATACAATTGAACACATGTTACCTTTCTTCCATACAACTGGGCATTTTCCATATGCAAAATCTGCTCATGTTTATTTAGAAGACATGAAAGCTCTCGAGAAGCATATGAGTGAGTCCGAGTACAAAAATTTACCACGGAAGGGTATTGGACAATTCGCAGGAGCGACAAATTTTTTAGTTTGATCTTTACGGACCAAACTATTGAGCAAACAATTATGAGGTTATTGAAGATTGAAGGAGGCTTATTTCGTAGAGGTGTAACTGAAAGTGTTGCGCACCAATGGATCAAAACTTTCTTGTTCACCAAAAATCTTATCGAGGGCGTATAGGAGTTCACGAAATGAAATCTTTGAAACTGATTGAGAAACTCTTTGAGCAATACGATCCATTCCCTGAATCCATGGAATACGTCTCATAAACATAGCTAATGGAATGAGTGGGAGTCCCGAAAGCAGTTGCCACAATGCTTTTGAAGAAGGTGTCAGGGTTATGCAAGATATTTCGGGATCAAATTTCAAGGATTTAAAATTATCACCATCAAAAATCGTTAAAACTATCGCCTCTTGCAACTCAAAAATCAAAGTCGGCAATAAAGTGATAGAAATTGACCCCGACGTCCTCTTTCACCGAATATGGGCATTAGGAAAAAGCCATGAAGAAATGATAGACTACCTCAAGTGGGAGTTTTATCCATTCCCTCAGGAATACTTCAATAATTTTGGAATGCTAAAGAATACAAAGTCCTATTTGAATTCATTGTTCAGAAAAACTCCCACGAATATTCGTGATCCTGAAAGAACATTTTTTGTTCTGGATGGAGGATTACTGAGTCACAAAGTCAGATGTACAATCGGACGAACATTCTCGGCGATTATGGAAAATTACATAAAGTATATTTTGAACCATTACGGTCGATGCGCGATAGTTATTTTTGATGGTTACCAAACCCTCAGTACCAAAGAATCTGAAAGAAACCGTCGCGCTAATCGGGGAAGTCCGGGCCAAACTGACCACAGTCGGGATAGTTTCAGACCAATGTGCAGCGGACGCTGATCGTACGATTGTAACGACAGCTCTGAAAGAATCCAGGGACGTTACAAAAAAGGTAGTCATAGTCGCCGAAGATATGGACGTTTCCGTCATATTGACCGCACTCTGCCCGGCAAATAATGAAACATTTCTACAGAAACATCCAAGGTTCAATAAACCCGAATAAGTATACTTTTCACTTAGCTTGTCTCATATGCCAGTAGTTGCGAATAATATTTTGTTGCTCCATGCAATAACGGGGTGCGATACCGTTTCAGCAACTTATTACCAGGGAAAAACAAAATTTTACAAGACCTTCCAAAAATTCAAAGACTTTGAAGCACATGCTGCGAAGTTCAAGGAAGCTGGTTTGTCAAGCGAAGAAATTTTTGAGAATGGGGCGTAGCTAATCCTGGCAATGTACGGTGCTCAACTGTCATTCAGTAAGCCGAATGTTCTTGATGAGTACAAGCTAAAATGGGACGAGTTACTACAGAAGTACAGGTTCCAAATGTATACAAAAACCGCTGTAAAGGGGAGAGTTAATTTAGGGGAAATTCTCCCCACACTAGACGCCATTCAACAACATCTAAAGAGGATCTATTTTCAACTGCAAGAAAGGCTGCACGGAGACCAGGTGACCATGGACCCAACAGAATGGGGGTGAGAAAGGAAGGCGACACACTGGTCCCTGTAGAAATGACACAAAAACTTGCGCCCAAGAATATTATGGAACTAATATTCTGTGGATGCGCAGGAAATTGTAATCTGATGTCCTGTAGTTGCAGGAAGCAATCTTGCCTATAAAATTTGTGAAGGCTCAACTTGCAACAGTACTGACAGATATTCAATTGAAAACGTTATTACAGCAAAGACAGAGGCCTCACATGAGGAAGATGATCTACTTATGAATACGTCAGTTGATGACGAAGAAAATGAACAGAATAGCGATGTGTCACTTGATGGAGAATTTGATAATTAGCTACGTATTTAAAAATGTAGGTTATTAATTAATGAGGTAAGGTAAAGTTACAGTTGGATTGTATTTAATTTGAGTTCAATAAAATTTTTTTAAACGCCAATTACATAAATATTTACTTTCTATTCATTTTATTTCTTTCCTTCTCACATAATTTAATATAAGTCGGTAAATAGTTTTAAAAGGGTCTGTGAAAGCTATTTGTAATAATTATATCTGAGCTGAACGAAGGATTTGGATGTGTGGTTAATGTGGTTTGTTCGTATGGGTGTTGGTTTCGTGAATTTCTGAGGCTAGCCTAATGAATGGAAATGGTTTTTAACTATCGTTATTTATATTTTTATTACTATTTATATTATTATTGTTTATTGTACCTAATATGATTGTTTTTATCATTTTTTATGCTATTTATAGCTGTAGAGAGTTGTTTCTGACTCTTTCAAGTTAATACATTTTGTCTTTGCTCTAATTTTAAAATTAGAAATAAACAAATAAAGGAGCTATCTGCGACGCCTTTAAACAATTTTTTTTTTTAAAAACAATTTAGTCTTTAAAAACAGTTTAGCACTAAACATTTTAGTTTTATTTTTGCACTTAACCAGAAGTAGCGAACGAAATCACGATCGCCTTTACTAACTATTAGTATATAGTGTTCGAGTATTTGAAAGTTCAAAAATTCTGAATTGTTTTAATCTCGAAATACTTAGTTTAACACCTAAATTTTATCACAGATAAAAATATCAGATGAATCAAGCACGAATAATTTTGCGGTTTTTTAAACTAGAACCCGATATTAAATGTGTCTACAAAAATCATAATTTAAGTAACACCATCTAGGCCGCCCGAATTTATAGTCGCAGTTATAAGTTATTTTATAGTAAAATCTTTCGTATTTATAAACCTCACTATAAGATTTGTTTTTAATGTAACAAATTTATAGTGATCAAAATCCATCATTACAATCATTGCTACAAAATATCGAAAAAAAATTACAAAGTTGCATACAAATTTTCAAAATAAACTAAATTAAGGCCTAAAATTCCTTGAAATAAATCATAACATGAATTCGTACAAAAATGAAAATTTCGCGCATTCGCAAAAAAATTAAATTATGTTCCACTTGTGTTCCACATAATTTGTATTCGTCTCGTTCGTCGTCTTCGTAATTTGTATTGACATTCGCATGAGTATTTTTTATAAATCTTTTCAAATTAATATCGAATTATGTTTTATAAACTTTGCTAAAACGAATAATGTAAAAAAACAGGTTTTGAAGCCTTTGGAAAAATTACCGTACTAATATACATTGCCGAAAAGGTGATTGATTCTGAAATTCCGTACTCGGCCGTTTTTGGGATCGCTAACGGATGTTTAGTCACACTTACAAAATTTCACCCTTTTTGTTTTTTTTGGGTCGCCGATTACGAAACTTTAGTCATATTCACAAAATTTCACCTCCTCCATCCCTTATTGTCAACATTAAAGCATAAAATACAAGATGCATGCCATTTTCATGGGTCACTTATTACGAATTCCATTACTTCCACCATTATTCGTCAAATAACCTAAATTTTATAAAATTTTGATTTCTTTCTCGTTTTGTTCGTTTAGTAAATCGAAAAATTTTATATTTTAAAATGTGCATAAAGATCGATGGGCAAAGGATATTAGAAAAGGATATTAAGATTGTCTTACTAAGGCCAACCAACGTAAAAAAACCTAATAAATTTTTTGTTTTTAACTTTTAGCCAGCTTTTTGACAATCGGTCACAGTGTGGGATGGGATTGATTTTGACATATAAGCTCTCTCGCGAAACCAATAGCGATCCTTATGTCCAGGCCGATATAAATCGTTCTGAATCGATTTTGCACAAAATTTTGGAAAAAGTCACTTCGTTTAGAGACAACATGATGACTAGGATGTCAGCATTGGAAATGAGAGTCAGTTCCATCGAAAATCAGATTGGAAAATTACCTTCCTTAATTAATGACGGAAGCTGCCAAGTACGGTCCATTTAGAAATAAATAATGTGTTGTTTTATTAACATTTTACTAATTTTAGGCCTTTGCTGGAAGAATCAGCAAAAATACAAACAACTTTGGAGCAATTTTATGTGCGCAAGGAGTCACATACCAAAAATCCATTATTTTGCGAGCCCTCGGTAACACTAACTGATTTACCTGGATTTACGATCATCGATTCATTATCGAAACTAGAGGAATTCGAGGAAAATCTAAAGGATTTAAACTATTTTCAAAATTTGGTAAGCAGTTTACTCATTTTTATATAAATAAACCTATTTGTAATGCTACCATTTGTCGACCATATAATTTAAATGCTGTAGTCGAAAATTTAGGCGCCGCACCATTTAGATTGCAAGCCAATGGAATGTTAAGAGTTGCAGCTAAAGTGAACGTTTGCTCTGCTTGCAAGTTTTATATATTTCGCCATTGATACTGTTGTGCTTCGTAAACTTTACAGCATATGCATTTTTGACCTCACCCAAATAGCCATATTTTAGCTTGTAATTTTATAAAATGCATTTATGTTTTACAATTTATTCAATAATTTACATTATGTATTAAGATAATTATTTTTATGTTTTAAGCTTAATCGATTGAAATGCTTCAATGGCCAATGCAACGGTAGTCGGCGCACTGTTTGTTATGATATTTTAGACCGGATTTTTGCGCGCTTATTTCTGGCTACTTGTTCATGAACCGGAATAGGACGCCAAACTGCAAAGCATAGATTCGACTACCATCACAATGTAATTAAAATGTTTTGTGATGTTGTTTTGGTGGCAGATCAAATATTTTCAGTGTCTCAATGCGAAGATTTAAAAAAAAAACAGTTACGAAATTCTACGGTTCGGTTTAACTCTAAATTGATTCGTAGACCAACACAACGTCAACGCCTGCGTTGTGCGACTTATACTACCACGTTAGATGTTGGCCAAATTCAGTAAGTAATAAATTAAATTAAATGCCTTAATTTGCTTTAAATATTGAGTCATTTCTTCTAGTTCTAGTAATATGTTTACAATGCCTAACACAATATTTATCACGTGCTCCTCAGATTTGTATGCTGTTTGATTTTATTCCTTCGTTTTGTAATAGCACAATAATTTCATGTTTCTTTTTTACAGAAATTCGCCAGATTTGGACGAAGAAATCATGGCAGAGTTGGTACAGGAAACCAGAAATATTCCATCGTCAGACTCATCTATTTCTCCATCTACTCCGATGACAAATTAATGTTAAAAGAATTTTTTTTTTTATATTGAAAAATCGAAATTTATTAGAAATAAAACGCTGAATTAATGAATTATTTTAAATTTTATTAGAATTCGTTTTGTTTCAATTAAAATATTTTTTTAGTTCAATGTGTGCTGCAATGGTATAAACACAACTTGGTTATTTTCATTTTTTATTGCTACTAGCTTGCACAAATCACTAGAAATAAACTTAGTAGAATTTGTGGTATAAAAAATATTAAGATTAGATGATTCTATGGGGTCTGAAAAAAAATCATCCCTATATTTTATCTTTTGTCCAAAAATAAAATGTTTTGCATCGATTTCAGTTCCATATTCCATTGCAATGATGTCTTTGTTTATGTTCAGGAACCACTTATTCTCAAAATTATTTTTGAGGATGAAATTTTCTTTAAATTGTATCCACCCAAATTTTTTTATATTCGATTCATCAAGTTTTAAACGATATTTATAAAATGGATAATTTTTTCTGAATTTATGGGTTTCGACACGTTTGGTTATTTCGGATAGTCTGTTTGCTAACTGAACTAGCGGCAGGTGACCATTTTTAATTTTTTGTTTTATTTGATACAACATATTTTCAAAAGGATATGTAGAAATTGTTGGCAATGGTCCAAAACGTTCAATTTCATCTGGTATACATGCGAAAAATTATGTGGGTTTGATGTCAAATGATCGGGATATAAGAAAGTGTAGTTTTCTACAAAGTGCTCTGACAAAGATCTTCCTAATGGCCAATATTTTTTATAGTAATTAGGGGAGAAAATTGTAGTTGCGCAGAATAACACAACAAAATTATAGTAATCATCTACCGGTAAGTGATATTTTAGGATGTCTATGCCGATATAATTAAGAAAAGAAGCAAATTCGCTTCCTTTCCAAAAAGCAAGAACGTCTGTACCTCTAACAACGCGATGTATTTCGTCCGGTAAAATAATTTTCAATAATTGTTCATTGAGGATATGTATCCTTTTAGAATCCCACTTTGTATTATATCCTAAACTACCATCTTTAAACCCCAGTAAATATTTTTTTACAATTCCGAGATGTAGAATGTGTAGCGGATCTCCAACGATTACATCTTTTATCATATCTAGCGACTGAATTCGTAGTAATGGTGATATAATTGGTTACAATTTTGTTCGTAAAATTGGTCCTTCAGGTACTTTTATTTTATAGTTGTTGTGGTGTAATCCATATATTCTCGATCGGAAGCCTTCGTTAGTTCTGGGAGAAGCATTTTGATTATGAAATACGGTTATATTTGAATTATGCGAAAAGTGTCCTACCGTTGTGAATTTTAGGCAACCGTGCTTTGCATTAAAATAAACTGTTCCTTTTATAAACGACCGTGCCGGCGTATCACATATAAAACATCGTATTTTCACTGATACTTTATGGCCATTTATTTGTATTCCATTGTCCAGAATTGGAATAGTTTCATCAACAAATGGTTTTAAAAACTGTTCTATTTTTTGTGGTTGACTGGTTCCATAAAATACTCCAATTACCATTGGTTGAAATTCCGGAATTTCAAAAATGTTAAACAGTATAGGCCAAAAATCGGATTTAGAACTTCTAAAAATAGGTAAACCATCAATATTAATATTTAAAGAGATCACAATAGAAACCTTAAATTTTGCAAAATATCTTCTTAAACAAACTTCCAATCCTTGATGCCAATATTCACTAACTTCTATTTTTATAAAGCTCTGAGCTGTTTGACGTGGAGTTTGCATTATTGATCTTGGATCGTTCTGTAAATTAGCTCCGAAACTTTTATTAACGTTTTTAATTAACGGTCTTAAAGCAGCTTGGTTTATATTATATTGATGTGCCCATGATTTTAAAAAATCTTTGAATGGTACTTCAACTTCCTCGCTATCACTGCAACCAGATAACTCTTTTGCACTAGCAGTATCACCACTAACTTCAATTTCATCATCACAATTATCTTCCTCTGGACTAAAATAATCAACGTCAAAAGTAGCAACAGGATTTTTACTATCGCTGTCACAGTAGTCTTCGGGAAAAGGGCTTCTCTCAACTTCAGTATGCTTAACCATAGTTTCTGTATTAGATGGCTGAATAGATATATTATTTAATCCTGATGTGAATGGGCCGGCGATGGACGAGTTTTCATTTTCCAGATTATGTACTGGTTCGCTGAATTTATTATTAAATATTATTTCTGCATCCTTAGTAAACCTTGACATTTTATCATATCTTATTTTTCGAAAATGTCTTTTGTGCGTTCCGCTGTATTTTAATTGTTTCCAACTAAATTGATTCGTTTTCGGTTTATCCATATTTTTAATTTAATTATATTTGTATACTTTGGAAGCTGGAGCAAATGAACAATATAATAATTGCCAAACTTTTACGTCACTTGTGAAATGGATTTGTTACAAGTATGCGGCAATCTATCAGTCTTAAAATATGCTACTTTAGGACTGTTTTGTGGTTTAAAATCAGGCCGAGTTGTATTTCGATCATAATATCAAACAATATAAAATAATACGTATTCGAAAAATGACAGACTAAAATTATGATTGAAATATGAGATGTCATCTAGTCTAAGTCAATCTAATGATCAATATTTGATTCGTTATGGCTTTGTATCAAGTTTAAAACCGATATATGACCACAGCAGATTTTGTGGTCAACATAATGACTAATTTGTGATGTTCGAATCACCAGATGACTAAATTAGGAGCAACATGTCATCAATCAAGAAAATTAATATGTCTTAAGGTTTACTGGGTATATCCAGAAAAGTATCGAAACTAAAGTGTTGCTATACGGTGCAACATTAATCGAGGTATCTCTGTAACCATATTATATACACGACAATGAATATTGTTCCTAACTTTATTAAAATTACATATTTTGTTCGGAGAAAATAATCATAAATTTCACTTTTTTTTTACTCTATCTTTTGGAAAAACAATTCGAATATTTTGTGAACAAAAACGTAACAAATATTGGAAATTTTCAAATTTTGATTATTCATGTAAAAGTATTTTTTTTTTTTTAAGAATTATAACCCTGTATTTAGGGAAATTTATTAAGGGTAGAAATAATAACAATAATAAATTCCTCATGTAATAGAAACTTTTTTGTATATACCAGTGTGCTAGTCGTACATTATATGTGTTGCTGATGTATATGAATACTCATACCCAATATAAAAAAAAAAAAATCGTAATGTTTTCGATAATAAATTGAAATTCAATATAAATGTTAAATTTTCACGATAAGGAAAGAAATAATAATTCTTAAGAAATTCATTAAAAATAAATGTTGAATATAAGTATGTATTATTGTGGTATCCCTATTAGTCCTTATTCAATTTTTTCTTGATTTCCCGTAAATCTAAATTGGTTTTTATTTTGTGTGAGTTTTCGGTGTTTCACTTGATATACTTACATAGATGTATATACATATGATACGGTTAGATATGCAATCACAGCATACAACACCCTTATTCAAGATTGTTAAGACAATGAATTATTGACTCCCATTGACTCGTTTGACGCAGAAGTCTTGGGTTTTTTCGTACCACTGTTAATTTATATGTATGATACTAGAAAATTGTTTTATCAGCTGTATAATACATCTTAAATCTTGTGTGTAACACACATACATATATATATATTGTATGTATGTATAAAAATGTTGTTTTCATTTAATTTTTTTTTCTTATCTTAGTGTTCCCATTAATTTAACTAATCTAGATTTTTATTTTCTTTCAAATTTATTTATTTCTCGTATATGGAATTTTTTTTTATTGTTTGAAAGACGTATATAAAATAAAAAATATTACTTTACATCCTTTTAATTCGTAATACGTAAGAAGTTTATATTTATGGGGTATTTTGATAAATGAGGATAAAATATTTCATCAGAATGGAAGCGCATGAAGGTACAATATATTGTATGTATAGAGACGAAGGTATTATTAATTTTTTTTTTGTGCTTTTATGTTCGGTAAGTTCACACAACATTTAATATTTTTATGTTAAGACAAATTGAATAAAATAAAAGTTTTTGGAAAATAAATTGAAAAGTATCAGAAAATTCTCTTATTATTATATAGAGGTACTTATGTTTGGAAAGTTTTTTTTTTTGCCCGAATGTTTTATTTTATTAAATTTTAATATTACCAAATTTTGTGTTCTCCAAATTTAATCGAGATTATTAAATTAAATTGTGATATAAAAATGATATAAGTTTCATTTGGAAGATTTTCTTTCCCATAAGCTGTAATGCGCACTATCAGCAACAATATTTCTAAACAATTTCTTACAATTAAGTAACAATATATTTAATTTCAAGAACTCCTTATTTAAAAGGTCCGGCTTGAAAAACGACTTCAAATACAAAACGAGACGTCTCAATCGTTACAAGAAAATTTCAGAGTCAATCAAAAACACACAAATTCAGACGTACGTGAAATTTGTCCTAAGTACTAAATGTCCTAAGTTGTTTTAAACGTATTAGTGTAAAAGTTTCATTATTACGAATTTATTTAATTCATATTGAAATAATAAAGATTATGCTTAAGATTATTTACTGTACACCTGGTTGTACAAGAGCTGGATTCATCTAAACTAAATATTTCCCCGTTTGTTGATCGGTTTAGCCGCTCCTAGGTCGGATTTGTAAGCTACTTCTCCGCGAACCAATAAATTTCTATTTCCTTTGGTAAGGGTGAATCGCTTAGCTTCACTAAACTTGAAGTGCCTTATTATTTTAGCAGCCTCAGATTTTCAATCGTGGAAGGGACAATCTACATTTCAGAGATGTAGAACAGTAGCATGATCTTTATAAATTTGGATGTACTCTTCGGGTTGAATCATTGTTTGTTTATTACGAATCGAAACAGGAAAAAAATGTTAAAACCCATTAAAATTATAATTTCGATAAATGGTTGATAAGTTAGAGATACTTTTTACCTCTTTCTCCAATTTTGCAAATACTCGATCTGGTGGTAAAAACGAGTGTCCCGGAATAGGAAAAATTAATTCCAAACTAGTAATATTGGCCGGTGATTCCTTTAGTAACCAGTAACAGCAGGTACTAATCATGATTGAGTTCTTGTTCTGGCCACCGCATCCGTCCACGATTAACCGTACTATCTTCTTATTGGCTAGATCAAGATTGTTAAATCGGTGGTGTACCACAGATGCTATTTGTATCGACCCCTTTTGAAACAAGTCTTCGGTCCAAGTGTACAAGAAGACATTTTCCTTAGACAATGCTGCTTTTGACGATCCAACGAATATACCGAAATTATATATATAAATTTGGCGACTGTAGTAAGCAGCCTGTTCAGCTACTTTTGATAGCACCATATTTTTTTGGCAGTCAAATGATATCGTAACCAAATCATCGGCTTCCTGCTGCAATAGGTCGAAGAACTCTTTTGCGCGCCTTTTGTGAATTAATCTTTTAACGATTAAACTTTGCTTTATGTTTGCATCTGTTTCCAATTTAATTCGTTCATTTGGCATTATGCACATAGAACACATATCAGTGGCTGGCGTTTTGAAACCAATATTAAAGCAAATGTTAAATATGTTTCGGAAGTAAGACCTTTTAATGCCTAAATCAGGCGTTTCAGATGTAAACATTCTAAACATTATATTAATGTTTAATTCACTCGGCAGATTGATTCACTCGGCCTTCTGATATTTTTATTTCTGCAATAATGCAGTTCGACCGTTTTAAATTTTTTGATAAAATTGATTACGCAATCCTTTTTGGGCTGGTTTTTTGGACCAATCCTATCACCTCCTCGCCGTTCAACAGGTCCTAACCCGGTCTCATTATGTACTTTCGCAAGTCTTACAACTCGGTCTTTTTTGATACGTAGTATGCCACAAAATGCTACCTGGCAAACCCTTACGACGTTTTTATTTTGTTTTCTTACGTAATAAACTACCGAAATCGTTCTTTTAAGGGAAGTATGTTCATCTCTTCTCGCAGGATTTATTGCACTCACGAACTTTAGTAGGAATGCATCTTGTGCTAATTTGTTCGAGGTCAAGTAAAACGAATAGCGAAACTTGTCGCATCTCTTGCGTTCATTAATTGCACTGAAAAGCGTTCGAATTCTTTTTATGTGTGCACTTTGGCACAATCGGCTCATTCTTTTGTTTGTATCTATTGTATATATTTTTTTAATTGAATAGTAAAATGAACTAAGCTTTATTAAAGGTTATCAATTACCTGTTTTCTTTTTCTTGAGTCCGCTTGTCTTTCGTAATACACCGTTTTCTGGGTTTCTCCCTGTTTAATATAACTATGGAGTTTTCCACACTTTCTATATTGTTTTTCAACGTTTTAATTTAAATAAACCGTTGTTGTATGTATATTACACATTAGGCATGAGAAGCACATCCACTCACCATGAAATACTTTTTTAAACTAAACAAAACGTCAAAATTTTACCGCTAATTTAACTGAAATTGTTTTTTTTTTTTTTTTGTAGATAACGAGTTTTGACTGAAATTTTATATAAGTAGATAAAACATTTTGAACATGAATTACTTTGTAAATTACGATTTTTGCATTAAACTGCAATGTTTATCACTTAAAATAGTAGGTAAGTCATCAGTTTTGCTAAACAATTTTTAGTTAGTACTGTTGCCCTTGAAAATACGAATCAAACGACATACGTAGCACAAAAATTTGAGAAAATGCATATAGCGAGTTTTACATTTATACGACTATTTTGATCGTATTTGTTTGCGAATTTTCTTATGAAGATCCTAGGAAGCGGCCAACAAAATGTGCAAAATTCTAAGTTGCCATACGGTCTTATCTATTCTAAAATTACTTCACTTTTGAAAAAAGTAGAGGATTGGGGTATTTAGGAAAACCATGTTTGACATAATCTAATATGATAAATCGAATACATCTATTCGATATATGTATAACTGATTTTCCAATTTTTCTTCATTTAAAATCATTTATACATATGGTATATTCGATATATTATATGAGATTATATCAAACATAGTTGTCCTAAATGTCATAATCTCCTACTTTTCTTAAAAGTGAAGTATTTTTCGAATAGATAAGACGGTTTTCCTAAATACCCTAATCTACTACTTCCTTAAACCATTGGCATGAAATTTTCCCACTTTTCGACCGTTAAAGTCCTCTAGTTCATACGTACTGTTACCAATTCTTTTAGCGATCCGGCAGTTTTCGTACAGGGAATCAAACTTCGATGTATATCCGTCTGCCGCTTTGGATTGCTTAAAGTTCTTCTTTTAGACAGTCTCGCCAACCTGAAATTGTGTAGGACGTGTGCGTAGATTATATCTTTGGACGTTCTGTTCGTACGCTTTATTTAAATTGATCTTGACAGCATTATGTATTCTACTTAAATTTTGTGCATGTTCTTCACTATCTGGTTTATATTTTCGCCCCCTAAAAGTTGGTGTTTCTCTATATAACTACGTATTGCTGACAGAACACTTCTGTTAACTCTCTCCGCCGCATTCGCCTGTGGGTGGTAATAAGCATTCAGCCAATGTTGAACCTTATATTTCTGCAAAAAGTCTTTAAAATTTCTCTATGTGAACTGGCTGCCATTAAATGATATCAGGGTGGACGGAACACCAAACACCAAGAAAATACTATCCTCCAAATATTTCATTAACGATACCGTCTCAGTCCTTCTAACAGGTTTAAGCATAACAAATTTACTGAAGACGTTAATTACTACTAATAAGTACCTATTTCCGACTTTAGACCGAGGGTACGGCCCCATATAATCAATGGCAATCATTTCCCATGGGCGGGTTGGAACGCGTGGCTCACCCATGAGTACCCTTGATATCTCACACCTTGGTTTGTTAAGCTGACACTTTGTTAAGCTCCTGAAGTCTCTGGAACGTTTTGAAAAAGCCAAGGTGTGCAGCTTAAGTACTATCGTGGTTATCATATAAAAATTTCATTCTGCTCGACTTTGGAACATATAGCTTCCATCGGAACCATCGTCTCCAATAGTCTGGCAATATTTATATAACTTCCCATCATGAATACGAAAATCGGGATACTTATTGGGAAAATCTAATACATTTCACCTGAACTTCTGATATGCTGAGTCTTCCTGCACCTCACTATCGAACTGAATAGACTCAACGGCACGAGACAATGCATCAGGGACTACATTTAGCTTCTCTTTTCTATGCTGGAGTTCGAATTCATACCCCTGGAGGCGCATTGACCAGCGAGCCAACCTCGATGTAGGGTTTCTCAGGTTCCTCAGCCTTATCAGAGAAGTACAGTCGCCTAAACTTCTCAATGGCTAACACCACTGCCAAACATTCACGCTCTGTGGCCGGGTAATTTGTTTGCGTGGATGTGAGTTTCTCACTCATATACGCTTCATGTATGCTATCACTCTCTTACTGTCATCTGCTTCTTGTGTTAACACAGCACCTATGCCTGTATCAGATGCATCGATCGAGTTTACCATTCAAAACATTTCCCAAAGTCTGGATTAAAGAGGATAGGAGCGGATACAAGTAAAGTTTTCAAGTGAGTGAAAGCGATTTGAGCGGCGGAGGTCCATTCAAACTTCTTACTGTCAGTTTTTCTCAAAAGGTTGGTAATTGATGCTATTACTGTAGAGAATTCGGGGATAAACCTCTGATACCAACCAGCCATCCCAATGAGCCTCCGAGCGTCTTTAACAGATTTCGGTGTTGCGAAGTTAAGGATTCCGGTTCGATCCGCTTATCAGGATCGATTCTTAATTCGTGCACGTCGAGAATGTATCTCAGGTATCTGATTTCCTTTCGCAAACGCTTGGCTACCTCTTTTAGTAGTTTAATGTGCTCTTCAAACGTTTGTGACATCACGATTATGTCAGCAAAATAAACAAACACCCTAGATTCTAAATCTACTCCGAGAACCTTGTCCATCAACCGGCAAAGAGTTTGGGTAGCATTGCACAGCCCAAACGGCATCCGCTTTTACTGGAAGAGTCCTCTTCCAGGCACAATAAAAGTCATTTTAGGTCGACTGTTAGCATTCAACTTAATTTGCCAGAAGGCATCATTAAGATCTAAACTGGACAAGTATATTGTATCGGATAACTGTCCTAAAATCCTATTAATATATGGCAAAGGGTAACTGTCTTTAACTGTGACTTCATTTAATTTGCGTGAATCTAAACAAAATCTCATTTTCCCTAAAGGCTTCGGCACGCAAACAATAGGGTGTGCCCATTCAGTTGGACCGGCCTCTTCCACGAGGCCCAACCTTAACGTATGGTCCAATTCTGCGTTTATGTCTTTCTGGACATATGGCACAACATTACCACAGTCAACACTAAGCAGATATAAAATCGATACCGCAGATCAGATCCCTGGGAATGGATGGGACCACCAAAGACCTGATCACTTTACATTTCTTATCGACTATAAACGGAATGTCCACAGAATGCTTGACGAGATGAACCGTTCCATCTGCCGTTTTAATGCGGGAATTAACTTGAACTAACTCTAAGCCAAGTTGTTCCAACCGCACATAGATGTCTTCATTGCCTAATATAGTGCAACTGGCCCTTGAATCCAATAAACCAGTTACAGCATATCCCAAAATGTCCACCTCTATATGGGGTCGGTTATCGCCTTCAATGTTAATTACACATTCAATTGTATGTGGCATACAAAGTAATTTGTTGTTGTCTTCAATACATTCACCTTTATCCATATCAAGACAATTCTCTTCTTCGCTAACTTCCCTGAATTTTCTAAATTGTTTTCCCTAACAGTTGGTTTGTTGGCTACTAAGTAATTTGCTATGGTTTTATCATTATTAAACAGTGTCGTTGGTGGTCGCACATCAATACTATCATAATCGTCTAAATCATAAGGGGGATGATAATCACTGGCTACGCCTTCATAATCGGAAAATATTTCGATCTGTACTCCTTGAGATATATATATATATATATATAATGGGATCGTTTGCGTTGTTACTGGGATAAGACGATCCCTTACTGTCCCAGATTGATGTTTTCCGCCGAATATGTTGTTGCGTTATTGTTTTGTGTGGACCTCTCCACGCACGAAAACAACGCTCCACCTCGGTGATTTCTAGGGCATTGATCAGCCCGAAAGCCGTCCATGCCACAGCACCAACAGTAGATCCTCTCTCTAGAGGAGACAATTCCAATACTTGATAGTACCACTTCCATTTCGGTTCATTTGATTTTTACGGGCAAACCGGCTTTGAAAATGTGAAGTTTGATGGTTTGCCGTTTCGATCGCAGCGACATTTTTCATCTAGTTTCGTCTATCTATAATACTCGTCTTTGTGGAATAGCCAACGTCTGAGCGATTCGGGGTTGATAGTAAATTTGCTGCCGAGAATCCATCAGTTTAGCTTCGTCCATATTTTTGCAGAGCTTTTCTAATTGAGCAACACTCGTCACATCAGCAACGGTTAACTGCAGTCTGTACTGGGACATTATGTTACGCTGCAGGACGTACACGTGATACCCTGCGTCCAATGAAGGATATACTTTTAGAAAGAGCTTGTTCATTTTCGTCAGGTAGTCTGCGGTAGGCTCATTTGGCTGCTCCATTCTCTCTAAGATTTCCTCCCGAACCATGTAATCGTAATTTTTTTATAAAAAGCGCGTCTTAACTCCTCTAACTAACTCTTCTCAGCTGGTTATGAATTCAGCATTCCACTCATACCATTCCAAAGCGATTCCCTCCAGCAGCATGAAAATTTCTCTCCAAACATCTCGCATTGATCGGGTCTGCTTCGGCGTACAATTCAATCTTACGCAGAAAATCAGTTAAAGAAATTGTACCGTCTCCGGAAATTCTTACGGGTCATTTTTTCATTGCCACTCGTCGTCGTTCAACGAATCTTGGCGTCGCTATTTCAGCCGATCGTTGAGCTTGACTACGGTTCAACATCGATCTTTGCTCTTCATCTACATCTTTGAATCGTAAATTATCAGTCATCCTGTTGAATTCTCCTGTCTTACTTCGGGTAAATAGCTCCGTAGTCCATGTTTGATGAGACAAACGTTCGCCGTTCTCGTTTTGTTCAGTTGTCTTTTCCTCTATTCTTCTGACTGGGCTCAAATCTTTCGAATTCTGTGGGATGCTGTTTTCACCCTCTTCCTCTACCCATGACTGAAAGCCTCTCCTCACTAGTATGTTTTGACATATTTCCTTTTCGCAATTGTGCGTTTAATTCGTTGAGTGCCTCGCGTTCCACTACTGACGGTTGGTTGTCCAAACTTAACTGCCTCCGTCGTCGTTCACTGCTCGCCACCTCAACCAAAATTGCCCATCACTGCCGATATCATTTACTGCCGTTGCTGCCCTCTTTGATACAAAGTGATTGGAATTCATTTATTTTATTCGGCTATCTGATGATGCTACAAATGCCGTAAATATTTTAATAAATACAAAAAAAAGAAGAACGGTTTATAAGGCTATGTCGGATTATCGTAGAAAAATTTTAAAAATTTGATGTTTGTATTAAATTTTGTTCTTTATATTATTTATACTTAACTTTGGTAGCATAAAATGCGTAGACATGTAGAGATATGCAAACAACGCAGAGCTGAAATCACTATCATTAACGTTTGCCGTTGGCTTAGCGGCAGGCATGGTCATGTGATATTGCCCAGCTTAATTTTTTGTCCTGCTTTGAAGTGTCCTAAAGTAGCAACGCAATAACATCCAGGCATAAGACCTGGATTTTCATAATTATCAAACCATGAATAACTACATCTATCATTACGTAGTGTGGTCATATCATATACCAAAACTGTCACTAGCTATCTAATACAAATATGATGAATGTAGAATTATTATTTATTTATTAGCCTACATAGTGAATATACAATCGGTAAACAAACGTACAAAAACAGAAATTAACGATTATCAATAGACAAAAATTTAAACAACTTATTTGTAAACGAATTTCTTATCATGTTAAAATCGAAAACATCTTAAACCAAATTAAAAAGTCGGGACATTCTTAAGACTGTTTCAGGTGCAAAATTCATAGAAACAGGCGCAAATAGCATTTGGAAGTGTAGATATTGAAACGAGCAAATAACTCGTCACAATCGGGAAGTCAGAACATCATGAACGAAGATGATGGCTGTAACATCATCTCATCGGTGATCCAAACGTTGTAGTTTTGATAAATTTTTAGAATGTCCACGAAGGACATGCAAAAAAAATTGCTTATATGAATGCTCTCAATTCTATCTGAATGGCACTTATAAAATGGCCCAGATCTGAGACGCGTATTCTAGAATGGAACGAACAAAGGATATAGTGCTATAGCTTATACTGTTTAGTAAAAGTTAGATGACAAGAAAAGCTTATACCGAAGTCGAACATGAACTCAACCTTGTCAATAGCAATATTATATGAAAAATTTTGTTGAAATACTGGCGAGCGCTTCTGAGAGAATAACAAAATTGTACATTTACCCATATTCCACAATAATTTGTTGTTAAACGACCAACTGCAAAAGTTATCATTTATTCAGCAGTAAATATTTTCATATCATCTGAGATGCTAAAATCATTAATCTTAACAAATTGATAACGATCAGAAAGGTATGAATGCAACCACTTAATAGTAACGAACTGATAATCTAGTTTTTCCAGATTATTGATAAAAATCGAAAGGTCAATTTTAAAGAAAACCATTGAAAAATCGGTATATACTATATCTAGATATTGCCTATGTTCAAGTCTACAATATAAATGTCCACAAAAAGAGACTAGATTAGACGCCGTAGACCTACCAGGATAAAATTCATGTTGATCAGGAGAAATAAAAGTTTTTGATTGAAAAAACAAGAATTTTTATACTATAGATTCGAAAAGTTTTGGTATGGCAAAAAGAATAGCGATTTGCGACGAATGAAAGATAATTTTCAGGAATCAGGAAAAATATCAGTACCTAGGCTAGAAAAACTCAAAAAAATTGGCAAATAAATTATGAGTGTGAAGTTTATGGTGGAAGCTATTTTTCCAATTGGAATTTAAATTATATGAAAATTTAAATTTTTTGTAATTGTGGGTTTTTCGTACCACCAAACAGATTCTTTTCATCAGGAAACAGGTTCTTTTCATCGTTTTCAGATAGTAGCTGGACCATCTGTTTATCTCGTTAACCAAATGCATCTAATTGTGTTGAACATTACTAGTTTTATTTCAGATAATTTAAAAGTTAACTGATTTTTGATGGTTTAAATAATTATTTAGCGTCGATCCTGGAAATATCCCGAAGGCCTCGCACATTTTTTAGAATAGCTAAGCCATATAGCGGTCAATGTCACCAAGCCGATCCAATTATGATGAACTATAATATATTTCACAGCTTTTGGAATTTTTAATAATTTTGGATTATTTTAAAAGTTTTATATCGCCGAGCGCAGAGATATCTACAAGGTCTTGTAAATATCCTCGGATTGTCAGATAACTTGGCCATATACCCCTCTACGTGGTCAACCTTATCCAATTGTGATGAACTATATACTATACTTCACATAATTTAGAATTTCTAATAATTTTGATGGGACCACGTAGACGGACACAAATTTCCAATTTATCCGAAAATATGGGCAAGACCGTGTATACATCTCTGTGATCGGAGATACAATAATTTTTAAACCATCGAAATTATTAGAAATTCTAAATTCTGTGAAGTATAGTATAGTTCATCACAATTGGATAAGGTTGACCCCGAAATCGGTTCCAAAATAGATATGTTCCATCCTAGTTAGCCTTATTCCAGAACTTCATCTAAAAATCATTTTAGAATGCCATTTCCAACACGGAAAAAAATGAGGTTGTTATCACAAAGAAAAAGTTTTCTTTTTTTAATAAAAAAATATTTTTCTTTATTTAAAAGCCTAATTTCTTACTTCACACTTATTTTTCTAGCTTATAAACATTGTTTCTTACAACGAGAAATGTTTCTTAATCCAAAAAACTATATAAAGTTTAAATAATATAAAATAATTTCTTACTTTAATCTTTGCAATAATTTCTTACCTATACCACACAAAAGATTGATTGAATAAAAAAAAGATGTTAATAAAACAAAAACAGATTAAATCAAGAAATGTAACCCTTTCTCAAACTTATTCATAAATTTTCTTGAAAAACCATAACAAAACATTTCTTAATTAATAAAAAATTAATTTCTCTATCCTAGAATCTTGTCAAATCTGTGGCCAAACAATATTATCTTGATTTAAGAAAACATTTGATAGAAACAATTCAAACTATTTCTTTAATCAAGCATCAATTTAGATTAATGTATTTATACTGAAATGAATGCTACAACTACATATGCATTTATCGGTTTTGATTTAAATTAAATTAGATCGATATATAACTTACTAACTCTTCTGGCCGAAGAAGAATATAATTTAACTCGATGCCCCAATGCCTAAATGGTTATGTATAATTTCTCGTGTGCGTTAAAAAGGACAAAAATAGATTACGTCCAGCATATCTCATTTGATTAAAAGCTTTTACAATTTAATTCATAAAAGAAAACCGCGATCTGCATATAACGTCACTTGAACATTGAAGTCTTGCAGGTACTTATGTGCAAAATTTACTTGCAAAACTAATTATGATTTTCACAAAAAACACATTAACCCCCATCTAGTAGGATAAATTTTTTAAATTAAATTGGGCCATCATTGTCCACCCAATCAAATTATACAACATATATATTTAATTGGTTTCGATGATTGGAAATTGAACGATTATAGCTTTTCATTCACGAATCAAATTATATCGATATTTGACTACAGGTCAGAAAACTATATAATGTCACACTCAAGATTGTGTGTTGAACCAATTATGGTATTTCATATACAATAAAAAATTATAATGTTATCGTTTTGTACACGAAAAATATGTTTTAAAAACAGGCGCCAAATCTGATTAGACAAAGGCATCATATAGGAACGGATTTGACACATTTTGAAGGCGCAGGTATATTTCTTTTTCTGTTTATTACTAAAAACGAAGACTTGTTTATTACCATATTGTTCTGATGGTTATACTAAAAGTCCCTTTTAACGCCTGTAATACATTTTACATAAACATTTTGACAGAGTATTTTTTCAAAACATTCTTTACCTGGAACCTTTAAATTGTTAGCAATGAATTACCAAAATTGCCATTATATATTTATTAGTTTTAATAGTTTTTTAATTATATTCCAGGTGTTTATTCTGTAGGTAGAAAACATGTGTTTATAAAATTCTGTTATTTAAAATTCTCGCATATGTCATTTGATTTAAATAGTTTTTACATTTTGATTTATTGAAGATAAATTGATGTATATAACGTACCTGAGTAATGAGGTTTTTCCAGATGAGAATTTTCACAATCGAAACATATAACTCAAAATCAAATAAAAATTTAGCATCATCTTCCACCCCATATACAAGATTTATACATTACATACAGTGCTGGTAAAAAAAAATTGGGCAAACATATTTTGTTACAAATTGGAGTGTTTTTTTGCTAAAATTACAAAACTTTTGAAAGCAATTGGCTTATTGTTTCATTTTAAATACATGTATGACCTAATTTTTTGGAAAAAAAAAAATTACCTGCAATTTAGGGGGAAAACCCGAAAAATGCCAAAATTTTCAAAATACGCTGATTGGAGTTAAAGTAATGGAATAAATTAAACACTTATTATTTAATTTTTTTTTTGGTTTTTTACTGATTTATAGAAATTCTATCTTTAATATTAATATTTTGTTGGACCGGCATTTGCTTTTATTACAGCGATACACCTCTGATTCATTGAATTTGATAAATTTTTAGAGATTTTAGAATTTTTAATACTACAATGTCGTCGGAACCGTTTTAAAACTTCATCGGACATAAGAGGGGATCTTGAGCGAGCAACGGGAAAACAAATTTCAGCCAGCTTAGTGAGAAAAAAACTTGGTTAAGCTAGTTTGAAAGCACTTAAACCAGTCCACAAGCCTGAGTTCACATTACGAGTGACAAAAAAAACGTTTGCTATGGGCCCAGGAGCATGTTTCTTGGACTCAAGAGATGTGGAATGATGTGATTTTCTCCGATGAATCAAAATTCAAGCTGCATGTTGGAGATGGAAGAATTCTCATAAGGGGAGAATCTCGCAAGAGGCTTAGCATCGGATGTCCTTTAAGACTTCCACCGAAAAATGAAGGAGTTATGGTCTCGGGATGCCTTTCTGGAAGTTAAACCGGTCGATTGTGCTTCATTAGTTCCAAAATTACAGCAGCTGTTTATCTGCAGGTCCTACATAGCGAATTTGAGCCTTCTATGTTAAAGCTTTTTTACGAGACTTGCAGATTTATTTTTCAACAGGACAACGCTCCGTGCCTTAGCGCCAAAGTTGTGATTTATTCATTTTGAATTGTAGATAGAAAAATTGCCTTTCAGATAAACATAAATAATTTGCTAAAAACTTGTTTTTTTTTCGTTTCTCTTCATTTAAAGGTAAAAAAGCACTTCGAAGAAAAAATATCGATGTGTTGGGCTGGCCCCATACAGTCCAGACTTAAATTCCATAGAAAATATTTGGTCTATAATGAAGCTAGAAGTAGCAAGAAAGCGCCCAGCATCAATTCAAGCTTGAAAAAGTTTGTTAATGATGATTTGGGAATCCATGCCTTCTACGACTTTGAAAAATTTATCAAATTCAATAAATCAGAGGGTATCGCTGTAATAAAAGCAAATGGCGGTCCAACAAAATATTAATATTTAAGATAGAATTTCTATAAATCAATAAAAAACCAAAAAAAAAATAAATAATAAGTGTTTAATTTATTCCATTACTTTAACTCCAATCAGCGTATTTTGAAAATTTTGGCATTTTTCGGGTTTTCCCCCTAAATTGCAGGTAAATTTTTTTTTTCCAAAAAATTAGGTCATACATGTATTTAAAATGAAACAATAAGCCAATTGCTTTCAAAAGTTTTGTAATTTTAGCAAAAAAAGACTCCAATAACAAAATATGTTTGCCCAATTTTTTTTACCAGCACTGTATGTTAAATTATTTCAATGAATCAAAATTCACGGAAAAGAAATTGACGAACATATAGTATCTGCATAACCTTATATAGTTTCGAGAGAATTGCGTTTAAAGTTTTTCCAGACTATGATTATCACAAGAAACACATTAACTCAAAGACGAACAAAGATTCTTGAAATTAATATACCTATCATCTCTCACCCCGAAATGAACTAATGCCTATATGAAATATTGCTCAGAAAGTACATATTGTCCTGTCGAAACGGAACTTTAAAGAGTAGGATGTGATTTGAGTTGATCTTATAAGTTCAATTAATCTTAAAATGCAGTTTACTGATAGTCAGATTTCATATGGTGGATTGTAATTTCGTTTTTCATTATATCTATCTGAGCATATAATAATTTTCAATCAATTAAAAGGAATTTTCAATGAAACTACGATTAAAACATATTTTATTCTTTTTTTTAAATGCGGATATTACAACTCCCACCGCATTTTCATCGCGGATTCCACATATAATCTTATAAACCTGATAAATTCGAGTAAAAATCAAACTACATATCGGAAAGGTGCATTGCGAGATTTAGAATACTAAATGAATAATTAATTATTGGCGATTAAATGCGTTTTTTGCGCGAAAGAATTTTCCAACGGATAATTAACCAAGCTCTTGTTAGGAACGATAAACAGTTTGTTTGATTTAAGAAATTATAAATTCTTAAGTTAATATAATTATAATGTGCTGCAAGAAAAATATTTATTCTATTATGCCAGTAATTTTATTGTTTTAAGAAATATTTTTCTTGTTTTAAAATATTTTACTTAAAATGATAGAATATTCTTAATAGAAGAATTTATTTCACAATTGAAATCTAAATTGTTAATGAAAACAAGAAAGCTAATTACTTAGTTTGAGAAATACACTTCTTTCAAACAAATTTTAACGTTGAGGTATCATTCCCTTACATATTTATCATTGTCGTATGAAATTTCAAACAGAGAAGACGTATGTATCTATATGTCCGTAAAGGTTTAGTTATTTTAATTTATAAAATCGTGTGGTGTACTTGTGTCTTGTGTGATAAATAAATACAAACAATTAATAAAAAAAACGTATACATATAGTGTTAAATTTTCATTTTAGTTTGCCGGTTGCATGTTACGCACAGAAAATTTCTGTAAAAAAGTTTAGTTAAATTACAAAAAGACTATTTTGAATATATAAAAATAATTTGTGAAGTGGTTTGAGGTAAGTAATATTTAAAAGTAAATAGTAGTCCTTTTATATAGGTTTTTGTACGTATGTAGGTATATTAAGTAGAAAGTACATTTTTGGATCCCTTTTCTTCTTATAGAAAAATGACTGATGATAATCAATTTTCAAACAGCACGAGTTCAGCATTTGTTTTCAATACATTGGTATGTACCTTTTAAGGTTTATTTATCACTTACCATATTTTATTACCATATTTCTTTAAACGATAGTGATATTAAATTAAGTTAATATTATTATGATAAATTGTTAATGTGATAAAGTTGTGCTTATTAAAGTTTAAATTATTTCCCGTTTAAAATTGTGTTTAATTAAAATATTTTGGTTTATTGTCATTTTTGTGCTGCCAGTTTTGATTTGTAATAATAAGATTAAAGTTTATATCTATGTTGTCCGAGAAAGAAATTCACATTAAGTTTTATGACCAGAACATTTTAATAAAACATGTTATTTATACGGGTGTACTATGAAATTCCGGGTTTCCAAATCACGAATTAAAAATCCCTATTTCCAAAATCCCGGTCTTTAAAATCCCAGTTTCAAAATCCTGGTTTTGAAAGATATATTTTTTTTTTAAATTCTGGTGAAGCAAAATGTTAATTTATAAACGGGATTCCATAGTACACTCGTAAAATAAAAATAATACAATTAATTCATTCTTGAATGCAAATATCCATTTGTAAAAAATGTATTGCATTTTTTATTCGATCGCATGCCGAACTACCAGACCCAAAAATATTTAAGATTGTTAACTATTCAATTTTAGAGAGACCGTTTACATCAAATTTTGTAAAAATTAAAAAGCCAGATTAAGAGAAGATGGAAGTAATTACTTTTTTTATTTGACAGATTCTTGAACAATTTCTTCAAAGTACTAAGGGTGCTAAAATTTTAAAATTTTTTAATGAGGCTAATCCACCACACCTGACTGAACACACCAGATTGCTGCTGATTTCATCGATTGTGGATGAACTTATAGAGACTCCTGTGTCGAGTTATGTTTTTGAGAATATCTCAAAAGATATAGAATTTTTTTTCCCTGGCGAAAAAAAGGTAAAAAAGTGATTTAATGAAAATGTGTTTGATTGTTTAAATTTCAATTACTTTTATCTTTCAGGAACTGTATTATAGAGGTGGCAAGAAACCAAGCGGTATTATCTACAATAAGCATAAAAATCGCACCAGCCAACTTCGGAGACTAGGATATTTGGATAAAAAATTTAGAAACTCGTGCTTAATTAAATATTTAAATCAAATTTATGTTCAATTTAAAATTTTTAGTAATAAATGAAACTAATATTTTATGTATAGTAATAAATAATTATTTTATTAAATAAGCTACTTCGTTCGTTTACAACTACTTATTTTTTTTTTCACTCCCAAATGGAGTTAGAACTTAAAATATTTAAAGCAAATGTATCTTTTATTTTGAAGTGATTAAATTAACTAATATTTTATGTAGTAATTATTATACATAAAATTATTATATTATAATAATTTTATATAAACACATAACTTCAAAATATATTGCAATTTTAATAAAATACTTTTATAATAGTATCTTATTAAAATAACAATTATGGTTTGAAGTGTATTAAATTTATTTTCATTTTATGTAACTGCATACATATACATATGTATAAGAATTCACAAATATGTACAATAAATGTATTTTAAATAATATTTTATAAGAATAAATTAAAATTTTATTATAACTAAATTATTGTAAAATGTTTTTATTTATTTTCACTACCAAAATCCATTTTCAGAACGGCATTCAGAAGGCAAGAAAAAAGTCTTAGTGAACAAGAAAAATGTTTTCTTTTATGAAGAAACGAATAGAGTCCTAAAAGATAAAAAACCGATGGTTATGAGAAAAAAGCAGTATAGAATAAATAAAATGTTTCTCACGTGAAGAAAAATAAAAACTTTCTGTAAGGAAATATGTTCTTGACCTCAGAAAAAGAAAATTGCACCAATAAATTGTTTTCTGGTTTTAATCAAAAACTTTTCTTACCCTAAGAAATTTTCACTTAAGCAAAGAAATTCGGTTTCATAATTATGTATTAATATATTCTATTTCTAAGAAACAATTACTTAATCTAAGAGATTTGTTTTCTCTTTTATATATTAATATATTCTTACTGTTAGAAAAAAACGTTTAAATGAAGAAAACTGTTTTCTCAGTTTGATATTATATTTCTCAAGACAAGAATCCTTCAAGGTCAAATCAAGAATTTGTAATTATAAATGCAGAAATCAATACAAGCCTTTTAGAAAATAGTTTTTTAAAATAAAATTATATTTCTTGCATTAAGGTAAACAATTTCTTGCATGAAAAAATACAATTTCTTATAACAAAAAATTAATGATTATTTTGATTTTTAAATTTACATATCAAACCAAGAAATCAATAGTTTATATTGTAAAATAAATTTCTTAGCTGAGAATCAAGTGCTGGATTTTCTTGATTCATTCTATTTTTTTTTTATAGAAATGAGTATTTTTTTCTGTGAACGCACATGTCAAATTCAATCACAATCGGTTAAGGATTAGCTAAGTTTCACTCTAATTATCCATATTCCAAACTTATTAAAAATTGTAAATTCTGTGAAGTATAGTATGGTTCATCACAACTGGATAAGGTTGACCACGTAGACTGGCACATGGCCAATTTATCCGAAAATATGGGCAAGACCTTGTGGACATCTCTGGAATCGGTAATACAACAATTTTTAAAACCATCCATAATTATTAAAGATTCTTAATTCGGCGAAATATAGGAGAGTTCATCACAATTGGATCAGGTTGGCTACGTAGAGCGGTACATGGCCAAGTTATCCGACAATATAGTCTATCCGAGGATATGTGCAAGACCTTGTAGACATGTCTGCGGTCGGCGATATAAAACTTTTAAAATAATCCAAAATTATTAAAAATTACAAAAGCTGTGAAATATATTATAGTTCATCATAATTGGATCGGCTTGGTGACATTGACCGCTATATGTCTTAGCTATTCTAAGAATTCGGGATATTTCCAGGATCGACGCTAAATAATTATTTAAACCATCAAAAATCAGTTAACTTTTAAATTATCTGAAATATGGTATAGTAATGTTCAACAGAATTGGAAGCTTTTGGTTAACGAGATAAACATATGGTCCAGCTATCTGAAAACGGAACCTGTTTCCTAATGAAAAGAATCTGTTTGGTGGTATAAAAAATCCAAAATTACAAAAAATTTATATTTCCATATAATTTAAATTCCAATTGGAAAATAGCTAATTTAACAGTGTAATTTTTTGTAATTTTTTTTTAGCATAAACTTCACTCATAATAAATTAGATATATCAAAGGGCTGACAGGCGAAAGAATTTTGAAAAGTCATTGGAATAGGAAATCCAAATAACTTCTTTTTATCATTTATGAAATTTCAATTAATCTTCTATTTGCAGAATATAGTTAATGTAAAGGAACCAAAGTTTTAAAGTCCCTACGAGTAATGTTGAAACTAGAATAAACCTCAGCACCATGTATTTATCTTAAATACGAATGTAACGTATTACGACGATTTGCAAGTCGAAATAGTTGCTTATCGTACGATGGCTCGCAATAATGAGGTTCGTTTCTTATTGATGGAACATTTCTTTGAACACCAGGTACAAACTTTTACGTTCAAATTTTTTCCAGGTTCGAAAAATACCGAATCAGAATTGGCAAGAAAATGGTTTAAGGAAATAAAAAGAAATACTAGAAGTATAAATAGCTAGTATTGCAATTGTATTGGAAAATATATACATATCATGATTGGAGTATGATAAACGCTCGTAGGTCAGTTGAAAAAACCAAATCGAAGAATTTGTCCCGACTATTTTTGCTAAGAAAATCAGGCTGTGAAACCCAATCAACATCAGTCTAATTAATATCCGAAAGATTGAAGTTCCCAGTAGACATTAGTTGTTCACCATAATATTCAAAAGTAGATCCGCAGGTAACATATGCTACAACCATGAGGATAGAGGAACTGGCTACCTTAATACGCGTACAGCAATAAGATTTGAAATTGGATGCCTTGCAATGAGCTCGTTCGAACTTTTAATAGCGATCAACACACTTCCTTAGGGTGATTTAGCCATATTTCAAAGGTAATAATTACATCGTAATCATTGTCAAGAACGAACGCCAAGTATAAGAATAATTTAGCTTTATCCCGAATAGAGTCGTTATGATAGTACATCGAGGTAACAGTAGTTTGTCCGGAGTTTATAGGCCAAAGCATCCTGATTGAAACTAAATCACTGAAATTCCTTTAAACTATTAAAAAACAGAAATTTTTCCAAAACGTTCTTATTTCTATTAATATTGGAATTTTAATAAATCGCCGAAGCAGCGATTTTGGGGGTTACGGTCCCCATTTTCTAAGGTATACAACGAATTAATTTAAGTTAACAGCTGCCGAACCTGGCCTTATTGCTTTCCTACATTATAGTGCGTAGATTTTTCATTTCCGGTGTGGGGGTGATTTTAGAAGACGATTTTGAATTCTTGATTTCACCAGTTGTTTGTTTATTATTTTACGGGTGAGTGTGCATATTGAATAACCGCCCAATCTTCGTGGGTCTTTCTATATTTTTATATTTTGGGCGACTTTTGAAATGAATAATTGCCAACACTTACAGCGAGTACAATCGCTCGAACATAAAATAAAAATCGCTCAACAATTGTTGATCAAATTTTTTAGCAATTCTTCATCTTTTATTTTTGGGCGATTATTTATAGCATCTTTAGATCCACTTTACATGTTAGTTTGTATTTATTGTTAACCAATATGGAATAAGTAAACTAATTAACCATTTACATTGAATGGTCTTGTGACCACTGTTTGTGGTTCATCGTATGTTTTATTTAAAAGAATTGTTATGCGAATAAATTTTTTCACACATTTGCGCGCATCCATTATCCAGAATAGGTGTCTAATCGTGTTAAGTACTAATTGAATATCTCCATGTAATAGTTGATGGTGAATTTCTTTGATTATTAATACGTTTAATTGATGGTTCTTTGGTAATACGATTGGAAATTGCGCCGAATTAAAGTATAATTGTGAATTTTGCAAGCGATCTCATAAACGGATCCAAGGATATTAATTTTGATTTATGATGCATTCCGGTTACTGAACGGATATTTTCTAGTTCCATTTGAAAATGTTGATGTTGTACTAGGCGGATTATCATCAGCTCCGCGTTGGTTAATTCTTCAATCGTCACGTTGCCTGACATGGTATTCTCAGTTTTTACTGACATTTTGCAAAATCGGAGTATATAAACCATGTACTTTTTATCTTGAAATACGAAAAACACGATATTAATAACATATCGATCACTGACGGAATATCACTTGGCACGGTTGACAAAACGTTAGTTCGTCGTTCGAGTACAGTTTCAAGAAGTTTTGCTGAAGAGACGCAAATTGAGGTCCAACTTTGTTCAGCCTGTTGTAGCCATGTTGGACGGTTGAACCATAACTCACATTGTGCTAGTTTTGAAGGGTTGATTCCTCTTGTTATTAAATTGGCAGGGTTCGATTTTGTCGGTACGTATCTCCAATGGTGGCGTGGTAAAACATCTAGGATATAAGCGGTGCGATTGGTAATAAACGTCGTTTCATCGTCTTGGTATATCGGACAGCCACTTGAGAACTACGGTGGAATCACACCAAGCTATCAATTTGGTCATTGACAACTAATTCGGTTTTAATGTTTTTTATCAGTTTGGCCAATAGGAATGCTCCACATAATTCCATTCTTGGCATGCAAATCTGCTTAACCGGGGCAACCTTTCCTTTTGCACACACCAGATTGGTAATGATGTCTTCTTGAGAACTTACGGCACGGATATAAATGATACATCCGTAAGCTTTCTCTGATACATCACACAACGCATGAATTTGGAGCGTTGGATTGACAAATGTATGATAACTCCGCGAAATTTCAATTTTGTGTAAGTGACTCAGTTGTTGGTAGATTGAATTAAATTCCGTGTTTACGGCTGTCGGAAGACTGTTGTCCCAGTCAAGCTCTAATACCCATAGTCGTTATGGATAATTATCTTGAACAGTATAACAACAGGTGATAACCACCCAAGTGGATCGTAGATTTTGGAAATTTCGGAAAGAATTTTCCTTTTGGTCCAATTCGTATTGTGGTTTGTTAACGCAACATTAAAACTGAATGTATCGTTACTAGAGTTCCAAGTGACTCCTAGAGTTTTAGCATTCTCGTTGTCCTCTATGAGTTTAGGAGTTGTATCAATTTCTGGTCAAGAGAATGAGTCTAAAAATATTTTGGAATTTGAGCGCCATTTCCTGAGTTGAAGTCCATTTTGATGTAAAATCTGTACAATCTGTTCTTTTAATTTCATAGCTGCGTCTTCTGTATCGGCGCCAGATAACAAATCGTCAATGTAAAAATCCTTTGTGATGATTTCGGCTGCGTCAGGATAAATATTATCGTAGTCGGAGGCAATCTGATGAAGTGTTCTAATTGCTAAATATAGAGAGCACGATAAGCCGTATGTAATCGTTTGCAGTTTGTACACGTATTTTTTCGGTAGGTGCCTCACGCCACAAAATCAATTGGTAATTTCAATCAGCAGGGTGGACTAAAATCTGACGGTACATCTTTTCGATGTCCGCCACAAACATGATTCGATGTCATCGGAATTTCAACAGAACATTGAATAAATCTGTTTGTAATTTTGGACCTATGTGCAAGATGTCGTTTAATGAAACCGAAGTTGTTGACCGACACGAGGCGTCAAAGACGACACGAAGTTTTGTCGTGGTGCTGCTTAATTTGTATACTCTATGATGTGGTAAATAAAATTGGTGATCATCTTGTGGTAAGTCAAATGGTGGTACTAAAATCATATATTTCGTTTGAATATAATCATGTATAAAATCGCGATATTCATTATAGTAGTTGGTATCTTTAGAAAATCTACGTTTCATCGATAGAAGTCGAGCTCTTGCACTTAAGTACGAATTTCCCAATTTTGTGCGAGGCTCTTTAAATGGTAATCGTACTATCTAGCGACCGTTCTCATTTTTGGTTGACGTAGATGCAAATAACTCTTGGCAGTAAACGTCGGATGGCGCCATAGGCAATAGCGTATTACATGGTGGTTCTTCTATGGTCCAAAACTTTCTTAATATCTCGTTGAAATCTGCATGATCAACGTAAGGCTGGTCTTGCATTAAGCCGATATGGCATATTGCAGAAACATCACTTCTCATTCGCTCAAGCTTTTGATAAAGTTTGGCACGATGGACTAAATTACAAAATTAAAGAGCTTCTACCGAAGAAATTTCACTTAGTTTTGGGAAACTATCTTCTTCAAAGGCAATACATGGTCAAACAAAACAGCGCAACTACTTGCTTAAATGATATTAATGCAGGTGTCCCGCAAGGTAACGTTCTAGGACCAATATTATATTTGTTGTACACAGCTGATATACTTGTAACCAACAAAGTATTAATATCACAATTTGCCGATAACACGGCCATCCTGGTGTCCCACACTAATCCTGAAATTGCCTCAAAGGAATTACAGAATCATTTAAACAAAGTCGCGGACTGGCTGAAAGCATGGCGAATAAAAGTGAACGAAAACAAATCAATTCATGTCACATTCACGCTGAACAAACGCACCTGCTCACCAGTGAAATTAAACGATAAACATATTCCTCAACAAACGAAGGTAAAATACTTAGGTTTACATCTGGATAGAAGGTTAACGTGGAAAAATCATATTGAAACAAAGCGCAACCAAATAAAAATTACATTTTCCAAAATGTATTGGCTGATGGGAAGAAAATCTCAGTTGCCATTAGCCAATAAAGTTTTACTGTACAAAGCGATAATCTAACCCATATGGACATATGGTATTCAGTTATGGGGATCCATCAGCGCTTCAAACAGAGAACTCCTGCACCGAACCCAAGCGAAAATACTTCGCAGTATTACCAATGCTCCTTGGTACATTCGAAATAATAATATACATAAATCACGATCTTGGGATTAAAACCGTTAAAGAAACTATTAAAGAATTCAGTTCGAAATATTACTAAAAACTAGAAGCACATGACAACGAATTGGCCAGGGAGATACTAAAACAGCCGCGATTTAGACGTCTGAGAAGAACAGATCCACTCGAACTGATGAATCTGTGAACCTGTAAATTTAATTCGATATATACATATAAGTGTAATCTAAATTAATTAAATTGTGAGCACTAACAATAAGTATTAACATTGGTTAAGACTTAAAATATGTAATAATTTTTAGCTTAAGATTTGATTACTTCTTGTGAGTTTCTTATGTAGAAAGATTCAAGAATAAAGCCATTGACAACATTTAAAAAAAAAAAAAAAAAACTTCTCATTCACCCAGCTGCCAACCATCGAAAAGCAGACCTTTGAAGTGTTGTAATCCTAGTATGAACAGTTGCTCATGTTCGATAAAGCTGAAGAAATGATCGATCCCAATTAAAATATCAATCGCACGGGGTTAATGAAAGTATGGATCGACCAATTCTACACCATTCAACTGGTCAGTGGATGGCAGTAGTATAATATTCTCAGGTATGCTTGTTGAAATCGTTTTAACAATCTGAGCCGTAATAGTGATGTTATAACTTGAAATGCGCGAGTATAACCCGCCAATGTTCCTGCTAAGCCGTAAATTTTTGTATGTGATTTTCTTCTTGATAGGCTTAGGTTTTGTACTAAATATTCGGTCACGAATGTGCATTGTGATCCGGAATCTAAGAGTACTCGAGCTAGTTTGGTCTCTCCGCTGCGTGACTAAACATTAACGATAGCAGTGGGCAGTAGAGTAGTAAATGTAGTCCTTGATTTTCTTGTTCTGGTAACGTTGTTGAATATGTTTGAGTTGGTGTAACGAGTTGGCACTCAAACGTGCGAGAAACACAATCATTTTTAGGTCTTGCAAATTATTATCGAAGATTTATTCCAAATTTCTCATTGATCGCCGAGCCATTAGTAAAACTGACCAGAAAAGGTACAGATTTTATATTTTCAGAAGATTGCCAGAATGCAATGAATACATTAAAACTCAAATTGAAAAACCAGCCAATATTAAAATATCCAGACATGACAAAACCATTTATTATAACGACAGACGCTAGCGATTACAGTTTAAGCGTTGTTCTTTCACAAAGGTATCCACAAGGAGAATTCCCGATAGCATACGCCAGTAGAGCATTAGGTAAATCCGAGAGGAATTACTCGACAATAGAGAAAGAAATGTTAGCTATCTATTGCGCAGTTAATAACTTCAGACCATACCTTTACGGTAAAAAGTGTTTACAATAATAACAGACCATAAGCCTTTAACAGGTAACACAACCAAAATCCCAAACAGAATCTTAAAGTGGAATCTAAAACTGTCTGAATATAATTTCGAAATAGTACACAAATCAGAAAAGTTAAACACAAACGCGGACACACTAAGTAGGATACGATACAATACAATATTACCAATAACAAGACAACAAAGTAGAGCAATCCATGATACAAATAAACCAGGGACATTAGAAAAAATTCAAAATGTAGAAGAACGAATCACGCAACAGAAAGACCAAATTAACATTAGAGACAAGGTAGCGACACCAAAAGTAGAAATAGTACTCGATCAAAAGAAACGACAGCAAATTTTAAACGAATACCACAACTTACCATTAGGAGGACATGCAGGAACATGGAGAACGTATAAACGAATCAAATTACTATATTACTGGCCAAATATGTTGACAGACATAAACAGATTTATAAGAAAATGTCATTTATGCAGGAGAAATAAAAACCATAAGAAAACTAAAACGTCACTTCAAATTACAACTACGTCTGAATATCCTTTCCAAAGAGTAGAATTCGATGTGGTAGGACCACTATACCGACCACAGAGCTAGGGAACAATTACATACTCACATTCCAGGACGATTTGTCGAAATTTTCGGGAGCAATACCCATACCAAATCAAAACGCAAATACAGTAGCAAAAGCTCTTTGCGAAAATTTCATTACTAAACACGGTATTCCAGAAAAAATTCTCACTGATCAGGGAAGTAATTTCATGAGTAAAAGTTTCAAGGAAGTGTGTAAATTACTCAAATTAAAACACTTACATACAACAGCATATCACCCTGAAACAAATGGGGCATTCGAAAAATCCCACAATACATTAAAAGAATATTTAAGATCCTTCACGGATGTAGATAAGAACAATTGGGATGAAACGTGCCATTATGCCATGTTTGTATATAACACTACCCCTCATTGCGCTACACAATTCACTCCACACGAATTAGTATACGGAAAAACAGCACTAATACCTACTGCGGTAAAGAAAGAACCAGAACCGACATACAATTACGACGACTATGTAGCCGAATTAAAAGCAAGATTAAGGCTAGCACATGCAGTCGCTCGACAAAAATTGATACAGAGGAAACATGCAACAAAAGCTCAATACGACAAAAGAACAAACGACATGGACATACAAGTAGACGATTTAGTCTGGCTAAGAAACGACATGAGGAGAAACAAGCAAGATCCATTATGGCTAGGACCATACAGAATAGTAAGCATTGACTCACCAGTAAATTCCACAATACAGATCAACAAAAGAAGAGTAAAAGTACATAATAATAGGTTATTAAAACACTCAACGTAATAGGTAGACAATAACACTGATAGGTACAGGAACCCTAACATTTATGACACGTTGTAAACTGATAACAGAAGACTTTACGATAGAGGTAGCAGGAGATCCAGAGATAATAAAAGTAGAACAACCTAAAAAGTTATAAATCAATTAACAGAAATTAATTTTGATACAAGCTTACACATAAGTAGTAATGAAACCAAAAATAGCAAGATTAAAGTAAGAAATAGCGATGATTTTTATAAGAAAATCATGGTTGAAGCTCAAAAAATTAACAATGTCAAAGAAAGAACGCATGAGATACAAATGAGTAGCCAGAGTATAAAAACCAACGTAGTACAAACAAATATTATAACAGCATTAACAGTAGTATCAATAATTGTAGTAGTATATACATTAATAAAGAAGTATAAGAAAATACTGTAGGAAAATTAACAATTAGTAAAAATAACTCAAACGGGAAAGATGAAGTAGACATTCAAATAAACCCATTAACAAAAAACACCCGCGATATAAATGGAATGCGAATAATATAAGAAAAGACACTTTTTCCCTCATATTCCAAACAAATTAACAAATATGGGGAAACAAGTCAGTCAAATGCCTACATTCACAATAAGTAGTACATAAGGAACATAAAAAATATATACATACATTAAAAACGCAACAACAACAACAAACATTAAAACAACAACAATTACAACATTTGAATTAAAACCATAAGTAAAACGCATAACAAACAAAATTTTCTTTGCATATATAAAAATAAAATTTTACTCATATGAAAACGATAACAATTAACAAGGTCAAGTTCAAGTAATATTTTTTGTAAAATTCTACAATAAAGTATCACATTACAAAATAAAGTTTTATTGCTATTCAATGTAATACTTTATTGAATTAACGTAGGTCAGTCATTATGTAGTACATATAAGAAAATTGTATTAAGTAAATTAGAGGTAATTGAACTAAAAACGACACCCTGAAGAACAAACAACCAACTAAAAATGACACCATGAAGAACCAACCATGAAGAACCAAAGAAGACAATAGAAGTAGATACCACAAAATAATCAACACAAAAAATGAAAAGATTTTGGACCAAAAGTTTTCAAAGTTTTACCACACAGCAAGAAGAAGGAAGAATACCACAAGTCCACAACAAGCAAAAATACACATATGGCAAGGTCACTAAAAATAGTCTACAAACCCAACCATTTGAATATGTCACCGGGAATACAACATATGTAAACCACAATACAAGTAACAACATAGACCCAAATAATCACAAGCAGCAGTTAAGGTCAAATACAATAGGAACAAAAACCCATGTAATAACCATATAAGATGATGCAGTCAAAACATTGAATAGAATTAACAAAAACTAATTCAATGATGACCAAATGTCGACCACACTGTTTATGAGAATGCAGCAACTAAATGAGGTCAATAACACAATAAAAGAAACCCCATACAACCGGTAGAGCGTAGAACATATGAGACCAGCAGAAATGAACATTTCCGAGCAGAACAACAAGGAGAATCAGCCGAAAATATGTAGTAAAACTAAACAAAAACTTTTATCAATCCAAGTATCTGAGTAATTTCAACAGAAGAACAACCACGACAGACAATAAATTCCAGGATGGAGCAAGGAAGACAAATATTTAGTTCAAAAATTAGACATATAAGACAAATTGTAATCACTAATCGCTATAATCATATACATATATATACATATACAATTTTTTTTCCTTCAGAAAAAAAAATCTTCCGAAAAGGGGAGGTATGTTGTGAAACAACATCTCCACTCGCTTCATGATAGTAAAGTAAATAAAACATCAAGATAGTATAGTATATCGTGATACTATACCGAAACATTATAGAAACAGACAGGAAATACAAACGTTGACTTACATGAACATAAATTATTATATAGAAGTGTCATAATGCGTAAAATTGAGAATTAAAATTGTACAGGTCTAAATAAATAAAAAATATTAATTTATGACCTAGAAAGAAAATCAAAGAACTAAAAACCGAAATTCATGTAAAATAATTAGGTATATGAACACATGTTAAATAGAAGAAAATGCGAAATAAGTAATATGAGTGACACAAATAAAATAACCAAAATTATTGAGAAATTACGAAATGTAGCGCATCAATATATTTAAATTCTAGGAAAATGAAAACTCGGCAAAATCAATGTAAATCGATATTATATATTTTGTTGTTGTAAACATATAGTACCATATATGTTGTTGTTGTGCTTAGTAATTAAAAATTAGTATATAAGAACTACAAATTTTGTAGAAAATTCATTCTGTTAACGTTATTCTGAAAAGTAGTTCATAACGCCATTCCGTCAAAAAGAATAATAATAATCAAGTAAAATTAAAAGAATAATTAATATACGAGTATAAGTACAAACTATAATCTCTAACAAATTTAAATTTAAATAAAAAATAAAAGTGAAGTTAAACATATAAGCTAGCATTTATCATCAAGAGAATATTCCAGAATATTGTAAGTATAATCATCAAACTAACACTGGGTACCGGGAGTATTTAACATAACGGGCTAATTCCTGCATGGCAAAGCAGGAAAGTAAGTGAAATAGGGCGTACGCCTCAGTAGCTTGCTAACTACGCTGTCAAATACTCGCCTTTAGTCAACTAACACAAATAATTCTCCTTAATGCACCATAGTACCTAACTAGTTAACTAACTCAACTAGTAAATGGTACTAGAGCTAATTTTACGTAACTATCTAAACCCCCCGTCAAATCAATTCGCGGAACCTAGACTCGTACTCTCAATTATAATCTTTACTGTAGTTATATTCATATATCACACAATCGGTTTGATTTGAAAAAACACATCTATATTCGTTGGTCAACTAGCCAGTCTATTGTTGGTTTCAGAACCAACACACAGCATAAAAACGACACAGTAGACATCAACGTATATAAACAGAATATTGGCACAATAGATCAACGACAAATAGAATAATGGTTTTGTAAATTAGTTGACTGACTGGTTGTGGATACATCATCTGTGTTGATTACTGACTCATGTTTGATGGTCGCAGAATGTGATGTAATCTGTTGATCTGCATGTAAAAGAATGTGGTGTTTTCTCTTACAAATCAGGCAGCTGGTTTTGAACGTGCATTGTGATGAAAAATGCCCCTTTCGCAAGCAGTTGTGGCATAATAAGCGGTCTTTTACAAGTGCGTAGCGACCGTTCAAATCTTTATTTTTAAAGACTGGACACTTGTAGAGCAAATGGTCATTATTACATTCGAAGCAATTGTATTTTACTGACGTTGGATTGGTTTCCGATAAAAATGATTTGAGTTGCTTATTCGGAAGTGTTCTCCTCGACTGTATGATACACGATTCAAGGGCATCACATTGACTATTCAGAAATTCCATGAACTTGGAAAACATAGGATATTGTTCATCAACCGATGTTCTAGCCCATAATTGTTTTGTGTCATCGTCAACCTTCCCAATTAACGGAAGAATGAGCCATGGATCTCGGGTCTCAACCTCAGGCCCAATGGTTTTTCAATTTTGGTTTTTCATATCGTCGGTTTAATTTCGTCCAGGCTTCTTCATAATTGTCTGTTGTAGTGATGTGTCGGATCAGGGCTGCTGCTTCACCACGCAACAGACTTTTCAATTGTTGTACTTTTTGAACTCCTTTCAAATGTGGACGATTATGTATGGCGTTGACAAAAAGATCTTTAAATGATGGCCACAATTTATAGTCTCCCGTGAACGGTTCAATATAATTCTTGGGTAATTTCATAGTTTGCGTTGAATTAAGATTATCATAAAAAGTTTTCTGCTGAGTAACGAAATATTCGAGTGTTTGATTGAAATCATCAGACTTAGCTTGATGTTGGTCTTGCTTCAGATTCATGATGGCGTTTTCCAATGATGCTCTTGCGTTGTAATAATCTTCATCGACTTCATCACTGTTTGATGCGTGATCATCAAATTCATCTAATTGTTCTTCAGTGCTCGAAAATGATTTATGGTAGTCGATTAGATGTGAAAGACGCACCTCGAGAGAATTTAGAGATGTGTGCTCATCAATGCCCTTTGAAAAAGTTACGATTATCGCCATTCTTTCAATTTTCTTCCAATTTCAATAAAATACGGGACGTCCCACCAAATATTAAAATTCACAAAATTGGTTACTTTGAAATATTTGCTTCGCAAATTTTGTTTTAAAATAAATTAAGTTCAGCTATGAATCGTGACACAATCGTATTCACTTTGCAGAAAGTTTTTGTATTAATTTTATGCGTCTAATGGCGGACGTTGATTCAGCGATTTTTGATGATTCACTGCCACATGGTTCACAAACACCTTTTTAATTATTCTTAATTTTAGGCACTAAAAAAGTTCACTAATATTAGCGTATAGTTAATGATACTGTCTGAGTTATGTTGATTATATAAAGCTTTCTTGGGTATGGGAATGAAAAAGAAAAAGCAATACCAAAACGAAATAACCAAACTATCTCGATAACAATCGATTTGGCTTATGTCAGTGGCTATAATAATTAGGGTTGATTTCAATAATTTACAATTTTTACATTTGATTGTCAACAATTATAACAATGTAGCAAATTATTGAAGTACATAATTTAGAGGTAAGTTATTTTGTTTAAACTTTTAAATTTTCGAAATATATAATAATTTTAACTAAATAGTTTTAATTTTTCCGATTAATTGGACTTTGGACTATAAATTATGAATTACGAGCTTTCGTATTCGTTATAAATAAATGCTAAGTATTATAATTACTGAATTGTGCAAGCTAATTCAAACCAATTTCTTTCTCGTTTTAGGCATTACTTGATCCACTTCTAACACTATTTGATGTTTATTGAGTGACAGAGGTCACCGCTCTGTTTGTAATAATCGATTATTTTATTTTGATCAGATTTTTATTGTTGTTAAATTTTTCATATATAATTTTTGCTTAAATCGATTTTACAAAAAATTTTGAAGCATGGTGATTTTCCGTTATGATGATTTTTAAAGAAAAGTAATTTTTTCCCTGGTTTCGAAATCTCTTACAAATCTAAACTTAAAAAGTCGATTATGGATTTTTCGACAATATCGTAATTAACTATTAAGAATTATTCGATAAAGTCGAAAATAACCTAAAAAACAAAATAGTGAAGAGTGAACCGAAAACCGAGGTGAAGTTCTTAGCAAATACCAAAAAATATAATAGAGCGAGTAAACTAAATAGTATACATTCACGGTAATTTTTGTATCGCGAGGGGTTGGCCATGACTTTCGAGTCAAATGGTTGTGTTTTTTTCCTCGAGAATTAATTTTTATTAAAAATAATTATTTTATTGTAAATTGGCTATTCATACTAAAATTCGATAAATTCAGTGAATTGTGAATTGTGTAAGAGTGCATGATTGTGCATCGCTTTATTACGGTTCAACATTTAGGGAAAAAAACATTAGGTATAATGTGTAACGTTTTGATTAGACAGGTGAGATAGGGAAGTCTTGGAATATATGTCCAAACTGGAAATGCAGTTTATTGATGTTAAAAGAAGCCTTGATGTAATGAAACTATTGGTGATGTGTGATGAAAGAAAATATAAAAGATAAAACAAAAATTAGATAATTTATTAATTATTAGAGCAAACTATAGAGTTACGGTGTTTAGTGATTAAAAGATAACAGAGTGATATAACAAAGGGTACTGAATTTAATAAAGGAATAATTAAGTACATAAATGATAAATGGCTAACTAATTATTAAACTAGTGTCTATGTGTTTAAAGAATTTATTTGAAATATAGAGTGTAGAATTTATTTGAAATGTAGGGTTATATGAAATGTAGTGAGTTGATGTGATGAAATTAGTGTGTGATGAAATAGAATTAAAATTAAAATTAAAATAATTCATAAATTAAATTATTTAGTATGCTATTGAGTTAAGAATTTAGAATTTACAATTATAGTGGAATAGCTGGAATTAATAACTAGAAAATTAGAAGGTAAGCTAAGTTAAATAAATCGGTAAATTGGCAATATTGTATTATACATTGCACACTCAGTATTTACTGTTAGGCATGGAAGCACACAAAATACCAAGTGATGGAAATTGCCTTTTCAATGCAATCATCCATCAGCTGCAACTACAAGATTCTCATTCTTCAACCTGTTCAGCAAGTGATCTCCGAGCTGAAATTGTCAACTTTATACGCGGTAATCTTGATGATTATTCTCACACAATATTGGATGCATGTCATCAGATCTATAATCCCAGGGAAATTTTGAATCACACTGGAAATCAACTAATATTAAGATATCTATCCGACCTTCAGCAGACTGGATTTTGGGGTGGCGCCGAATGTCTTTCGGTAGTGTCTAATTTGAAAAAACTAAAAATAAATATTTATTATGTCAAACATCAAATCACTTTTACACCGACCAGGGGAACGTATAACACTGAAATTAATTTGCTATATACGGGGTCACATTATGACAGCTTAATGTTCCAACAGGAACATACCCCATTGCTTGCTAACACGGCACAATATTCCGATTTGCCTAACATAGCAGAGAATGTCCACCGGAAAATTTCCATCATTGACAATCCTTATACACTAATTGAGGAATCACAGTTAATTGAGACACCAATCCTGGACCTTCCCGTCAACTCATTCTGCCTTGGAACTTGGAACGTTCGAGGCCTTAATAACTCCCAGAAACGTGACGCCATTGACAGAATTTTATTAGAAAATAATGTCCATATATGTAGTGTCTCAGAAACAAATATGCCCTCTGGAACCTGTTCTTCAAAAAATTACATTTGGCACCTTACAAACGATCCCAAGACAAAAAGACGTGGAGTGGGAATTTTGATAAAAAAGCATACCTTCATTCGGACCATGAGAATTCGAAAATATTTTGGTGCCATAATTACTCTGAACGGCAGAATTGAGAATAGAAGGATCATTGCCATATCCGTTTATGTTCCACCTCACACTTCCCAATACAATCGTCGTCTTTCCACAAAGATATTCTCAAAGTTACTTTCGATAATTGATCGTTGCCCGCAACAGATCGATATCGTCTTATTTGGAGATTTTAATGCTCATCTAAAAGAAGATGATTTGCAGTCGAAGAATGAGAATGGAGTTTCTCTAGAACTACTAACTCGGTCGACTCAACTTTTTAATCACACCCTTCATGGACGTCGGTGGAAACTTATGACCTGGACTGATGGTCGATTGTATTCCCAGTTGGACTATATTTTAACCCGTAAAAGCAATCGGGTTATTTATGTTAAGTCGGTGAAAGCCGCCTGTTTTTACCCGTCACTAAGCGATCATCGTTTAATATGGATTGTGTGCACCATGCGAAAAGTGCGGTCGCTTGCCTGTCCTACTAATGTAAAGCCAGTTCTGATCTCTGCAGGGCCACCTATGACCTATTCATTCAAATCTTTGAATCTCTCGTTACTGCAAGGAGTAAAGATACACAAACAATATCAGTCCGTTTTAGCAAAATGATTTGCACAAGCAGTTTCAGATATAAATGATTGTAATCTATGGCATTTGATAACTACTTGCATCAAGGAAAGCTCCCAACAGTTACTCACCACCAAGACGCCCCTGACACCTAAGCGTAGGAAAGCATTGGCGCTCTTTAAACAGGCCCAATTTCACAAACATGCTCATCCACAAGAGATGAGCTCTCGATTGCGTCTACAAAGTGCCAGGAAACGTTTGTCTGATGCCTATTCCAGGCACAAATCTTCTGAATGCAAACAATTTTTTAGTCGTTTGACTTACTATTCTCCTCCAGAACGTTTTCGCAGAACTTATTCATATTTTAAGATTTTCAAACGAGATTGCTCTTCCTTTCGCGGAAATTACATACCAATTTCCTCCTGGGTAAATGAACTTTCTACCATTGAAGGAATCTGGCCGAGCCTTATAGAGGAACAGGATTACTTTCCTCTAGGTCCTCCTCCAAATAAGGAATACATTCAGTCAGTCCTGAATTTAATCCGCCCAGGCACTGCCCCGGGGCCGGATCAAATTCCCATTGAACTATTTAAATATGCACCCAACAATATTGTTGAAGCGCTTCATAAAGTCGTAGAAACTGCATGGATAAACAATGACCCACCAACCGAGTGGCTGGAGACCATTCAGGATACAAGATCTATGCCAAGCTTCTTCTTGAAAAGTTGGATGTTCATCTCGAATTACCGCCTTCATACCAAGCTGCGTTTTTGCCCAATCGCTCGACTGATGATCACATGTTTGTCGTTCGTCGAGTACTGGATGAAGAATGGCGCTCCGGGAATGAAACTTTTACCTTTTCTATTGACTTAGCAAAAGCATTTGACACAGTCAATCTAAAGGTCGTAATCGAATGTCTTCAACAATATGTGCCTCATTATCTGGTAAACCGCATCATAAAGGCTTGTTTCTGGGAGAAAACCTCCATCAAGTGGTTTAACACCTGTACAGCTAGAGTTAAAAAGAACAAAGGGGTAAAACAGGGTTGTCCTCTATCACCAAGACTTTTTAATTTCATTTTGAATGAAGTATAGTTACCAATACCAATATAGTTGCCGATCAGTATCCAGAATTATGTTTAAATCAAGGAGGGACATTGCAGCTTTCTTTAATTCTAGCATATGCTGATGACATTTTAATTGTCACTCGGGAAGCTGCACGCTTAGGACCCATTCTGATTGAGTTGATCGCTGGATTAGAGATTGCCGGATTAACAGTGAATCCAAATAAATGCACTGTACTTATTAGAAACCCAGACTCCTTAATACCCATCCCATCCAATATCAGAATAGGTGGAATTACTTTCACCTCAGTGAAAACATTACGATACTTGGGCACCTACTTCACAACTAGGCTTAGTAGGCCCCTCACTATCTGGACCCGGTGTCGCCAAGCGCTCGGGGTCACAAAACTAATGCAATCTTTCATTAAAAGAAATAAAGTATCTTCTAAGATAGCCATCACGATGTATAATACTGTCATAGTTCCCATGATGATCTATGGATTGAAAACCACCGCCCTTACACTTGCAAATCGGAAGAGACTAAGGAAATATGAGCTCTTTTTCTTGAGAAGATTACTGGAATTTAGTAAAGATAAATCCACCCTCGGAGCAAGGAAAATTAAAGAAATTTTGAACGGTAAAACAATAACAAAGCGCATTAAGTTCCAGCGGATCAATTATTGGGGACATGTGTACCGCCGTCCGTCTATCCATATACTCAAGGCTGCTTCCACGTACAGTGCTGGTCCTAGGAAACTAGGACGACCATGTTTTACCTGGCATGATTCGTTACACCAGGATTTAAATTATCTCAACAGATCGCATAATGAATGGGAACCTCTCTTATCCTCTCGAGTTGATTTACGGAAAGCAGCTGAAGGGATTTACCAATGCGAATAATCAGATTCAAGTGAGCTTCTTGAAGATGAAATTTCGGAAGAAGAGATAGCTAAAGTAATGTAGGTTGGATATTACAACTTTTATCAAATATTCATCGCTTACGTACATCAGAGCGATGTCAAGCAAGGAACTAATGGGTAATTAATTAATTAATCAACTGCTAAACAAATGTAGTTAAATTTATTTAAGTTAAGTAGAGGTAAAATAAATAGATATAAATGGATTGACATAGTAAATAAATAATTGAATACATATATGTATAGTTTATTTGTTATAATTTATAATTGACGAAGGGTTTGCGGTTGTAACGTCAAGGTGGGAGAGATGGTGGTTGTGGGCGTTTTCGGATGGGAACAAATTTGTAGTTGGTTGTGTTCTTATATGGGAAGGGTGGACTATTCATAACATGCAAATTGGGTTCAAAGTTTGAACTGTTTCAGGTATATTGCAGAATTTATTACTCTCCAAAAAGTTAAGTAGCGAATTGAGACTAATTTAGTTTAATTTAGTTATTTATATAGGAAATGATCAAACTTGATGGAGCATGCAAGTGTCTGGATGAATTAAATAAAATATTATTAATAGATTTTTCCTGCTCCTGGATAGGATTGTTACTAGATGATTATTTATTTATTTAGTATAACTTAGGGTAGGAAGTAACTAACCGAGGATTGCTGAGAAACATATTTAACCTTATTAAAATAAATAGTGATTAAGATGATGACATGTTGGACCTCAGGAAATTAGCAATAGATTAGATAATTCTGTCAGAATAAATTACAACAATAATACAAAGTTAAAATTTCAGGACTGAAGGAAAAAAAAAGCAAAGTTACCGGTCTTAAGGAAATAAGAACTTGTAGATAGAAATTATGCCGTCCTGTGATAACAAATTATTATTATTATTATTATTATTATTATTATTAACAATTGTTATACTACTAACTGTTGACCGTCAAGGTGTCTGTAACCGGGTCGAACTCAATCCTATACTAATAATCCTATCCAATCCTTCCAAGTCAATGTAAAAAGGGTGTACGGTGGGCTCGGCGTCATCCGGGAGATCTTGCTAAAGGCTTGGTCGTACAACCCAAATCAAATCAAATCATCAAAAAATTCACGGTAATTTTTGTATCGTCAAACAAACGATGGAAGTGAAAAATCAAAAATCCCAAAGTCAAATAATTTTTCTCGAATGTCCGAAGTATGCACTTGATGTAAAAATTATCAAATGGCCGGTCCCTTTTGATTTTTGTTGAACAAATTTCGCCATTTGATGAAAGAGTAGAGTAATTTTCTACATCATTGACCAAAAGCACGATATTACCGAAAAAACGCTTTTTGCGTTTTCCGCAAAATTTACCCATGGAAAGTTTGCCAACTATAAATAAAGCACTTCGGAATTGTTTAGCTATCCGACAGTTTTTACACTGAAGCTTTCAATATAATCGGAAATGGTTTATTTTGATATACGTACATATATAATAAAGATCAAACCATAACGGATTTATAATTTTGTATATTTTTATGATGAATGGTAGGAACAGCGGAAAATAAATTATTCAGTTTTCAAAGATATACACACGCACACAAAATGAAAGTGGGTTTGTGTTTAACAAACAAATATGATAAATTTTGTAATATATAACGAGAAAGATAACAAACAAATTCCAATCGATTGTTAATCAAATTTAGTCGAAGAAAAAATATTCCGATCGATAAACACTAAACCAATTCACATTATAAAAATGCAAAATGATATTTTATTCAATAACATTAAACATTATTTGTATAAACTTGACTCCATAATTCAAAACCGTATTTTTGCCTGCCCCGTTTTTTCTTTCATTTTTTTTTTGTTTCTTTTTGCAAAAATCGCAATTTAAGATTGAATAATACATTATCGTCAATGAATAAGAATTTTTTCTTTCTTTATATTCCAAATACACATATAAATTTGTATTTTTTTTTTTTTTTTTTTGTATGTGTAATACCTTTCAAAATATAACGTACAATTTTTCAACTTTACCATTTAGGTATATAATGAATGCGCCAAGAGTATATATATCTTACCCATTATACGTACATACATACATAATATTATGCTAAATGTACATAAAAACAAATAAAATGGCAAAAATACGAAGAAAATTCCATTGAAATTTTCCCTTCTGTATTTCACACCGAAATTCAACCAATTCACGATTAAAATTTATTTTACCATTTTCGTTTGTTTTCTTATCATTTTTTTTTTGTGTGTTTTCTTGTGTGGAATTTAGCGGATTGTTTATCGCATTTTTATTATTTGATTGGTAGAACGAAATGTTAGAAAAAATAAATCTTAAGACAGAAAATCATAAGAAAACTTTCTCATTCTTGGATTCTGTGATATTTATATGTTTTTATTATTCGTATTTTCTTTCTCGATTTTGTTTATTTTTTTTTTATTTATTTATTCGGATGATTTGTGTGATTTGCGATTTTTACTGAAAAGAAAATATTAAGATATATATTCGTTATTATTGTTATTCTTTTTTTTTTTTTTTTGTCGGATATTATTTATTTATATTTTGAATATAATTTATATATGTATGTACATATTGAAAATAAGAAAACATGAATTAAAGAGATTTTTATGTTTAACCTATAAATTATGCGTCATCATTTATAACGTAGACACATATTCGAAAAAATCGCAAAACATTCAGGGTGTTGTATGTATGTATGTACATACATAGATGTTTAGTAAGGCAAAAAAAGTGTTTTGTGCGAACAAACATGGGAATTTATATTGATGGGAATACACTAAGGAAGAGACGTGCTGTATCCTTCAGATTGGGAAGAATCTAATGTTATTTTGATTTCATGGATTTACTACAACTAAATATTAAATAAAACTATTCTGCGCGGTTTCCTAGACATCATAGGAAATCGACATTTTTTAAAACTTCATAGAAAGGACGACCTCTGATATAGCTGTGCTAGTGGTCACAAATTTCTAAATCTTGTGTTGTTTGTATCAGTGACACGCTGGAATTTCCCAGCATAATCTCCTCAGAAGCCTTTGTAATGTGCAAAGATAAAATATTTTTTTTCCAGAACCTGGATTTTCTTGATTATTAAACCATCAACGACTATACCTATCAAAATAATGGTAATGTACCATAAATGTCACTGGTCACCTATAATTTTGAAGAACATTTCATTCACCTCACTACGAGAAATTAACAAATGTTCTTCAAGAATCCAATTCTCTAAAACATTGATAAGTTTCAGCTAATCAGAGGTTAAATAGAAAGCGCGTTATCCACTCTTTAATCAAGACCCAAATCAAAAGTGTTAACGCATTTGGCAATTTAAGAATCGATCAGCACCATCAAGAAATAAAACAAACATTCTCACTACACATTTATTTATTGGTAAAGCACTGTGAGTCATTACTTAACACGGACATTGGTGAGATTTTTATGTTTTTGAGATGAGCTGATGTTATTCTGATATGTGACTGATTCGTGATGAGCACCTGAGAATAAGAAATATTAATTGTAGTTTAAATTTAATTAACTATATTTTTAATTGTATAACTTATCTTGTATTGTATAATTCAGAGTTGTCATTAATTAATTAATTGTCAAATTTGTAAACAACAACAACTTTAACCACTGAACCTTAATTAATTCACGGAGCAGGTGACGGAGAGAAGAATAAAGAAGAGGGTCAGTGTTTGTGAGGCAAGCTAAAATCGTGTGAAAATCAGCAGCATCACAAAAATAAATATTTGTTAATAAATTAAATACAAATAAAATTTGTTGTAGAAAATTGCATACGGTGTTTTGTGTCCGTTTGGTAATTCCCGTATTCATGGTAGCAGAGCGTAGTTATTTTACTTAAAAAAGGCACATAATTTATTTATTTATTTATTTATTACCAACTTATACATAACTGGTTACATCAATAAGAAATTAATTAAAATTATATAATGTAAAGATTACCAATAATTCAAAAGAAGCTTCGACATCAATTCCTTAAATGCATTTCTAGACAGATTAAAGTCAAAAGCCGGCTGTTAAAGGAAGCAGAAGAATGATAAACCGGCTCACATTTACCGTAGTTTTGCCTACAAAACGGCAACTTAATTTGGAAATCTTTATCGCGCAGCACACGTAATGGAGTATATATATCAAGCAAACTCAAAATTTCCGAACAATCGATTTTGGACACCAATAAATCTCGAACAAACATTGCGCTAATTTCAATTCTACGAATAAATAGCGGCTCCATATTTATTAATTTACATCTACCACGATACGCTGGGAGTATGAAAGCAGGTACATTCGCATCTCTAGGCAACCTTCGTAGTGCGTACATTAAAAATCGCTTCTGAACCCTCTCTATGCGATCTGAATAGTTAATATAAAACGGATTCCATATTACAACACCATATTCCAACAATGAACGAACAAAAGAGACATATAAAGTTTTAATCACGTAAGGATCATGAAAATCCTTAGCAAACCTTTTAACAAATCCAAGCATAGAATTCGCTTTAGAAATGCAACCTTCAACATGTTTATGGAACGATAAATTCGAAGTAAAGGTTATACCTAAATCTTTAAAAGTATCAACAGTTTCAATAATACAACCATCAAAGAAGTAATCGTAACTAGTGGGTAAGACTACGCGGGTGAAACACATTGTTTTGCATTTGTAGATGTTTAGAATCAAATTATGCGATGTACACCAAGCCTTGAAGTTTGTCAGGTCAGACTGAAAGTCAAGTGCATCATTGGCGCAAGAAATAGTTTTGAAGATTTTTATATCGTCCGAAAAGAATGAAGAGCATGGGACCCAAATGGCTGCCTTGAGGGACTCCTGAAGAAACATCAATCACTCTTGAAGTGAAGCTGCCAATTTTCACAAATTGAGTTCTGGATTTTAGATTAGATCTAATCCAATCAACTGGCAAGTAGTTACAATTCAATGAAATAAGTTTCCGCAACAGCAAGTCATGATCGATCTTGTCAAAAGCCTTACAAAAATCAGTGTAAACGACCTGTACAATATTACCATTTAATAGAGCCCTTGAAATACAATTAGTAAACAAAACTAAATTAGTAATAGTTGACCTACCAGGGAAAAATCCATGCTGTTTGGAAGAAATGAAAGTCTTAACATGAAAGAATAATTGATCTTTAACTAGTTTCTCAAAAAGCTTTGGTAAAACTGATAGAATACAAATACCTCTGTAGTTCTCGACACCGCTTCGAGATCCGGATTTGAAAATCGGCTTAATAAGTGAGCGTTTCCATGCAATAGGAAAGCAACCCTCAGCGAGACTTTTATTAAATAGTACGGAGATATGGGAAGAAATTACCTTACCGGTTAATTTTAGAAAAATGGGTGGAATAGAATCGAAACCGGCACTTTGGTTAATATCAATATTAGACAATTCGGATAAAATAGTATCCACTTCCAGACGAAACATTGAAAACTTAGATTTACTTGCAACATTACTGAAATTACCAAGATTTGATTTCGAACTATATACACTCTGAAAGAAATCAGCAAATAAATTACAAGTATCCTGTATGTTATCACAGGAACGGTCGTTCAAATACATCGTAGAAGGGTAACCATTAGACTTACTTTTGTAGTTAACAAAATGCCAAAAATTATTTGGCTTCGATTTAATTAATGATTCAATTTCCAGAATATAACAGCTGTAAAGAAATCGGTTTAGACATATATACTTCTTACGTAATACATCAAACGAGTTGTAATTAACAACATTAGGATGCAATTTATATTTCTTGTGAGCCTTGTCCTTTCTATTTTTTAGATTTATCAACTCATTATTATACCACGGTTCCTTCTTAACGCTAAAAGCTTTCAGTCTAGGGATAAATTTCTCAATACCTAGATTAATAATTCTATAAAATTCGATTAACATGTCATCAATACTATTACAAGCATATAAAAACGACCAATCACACGTATCCAGAAATGCATTTAAAGAATTGTAATCGCCCTTTATAAAGTTGTAAGTCCATGAATTAATATTTTCTTCGACTAACTCGCAACATTCAAACATAACTGAAATATTCAGTGGAGAGTGGAAAATACTAGACGATCCAGCCAAATCCTCACACGTCGATACGGTCACCTCATGATCAAATGGTACAAAAGCCAGATCCAACACATTACCACTATTATTCGTAACACTGTTACATTGCTTTAACCCCAACGAAAATATTTCCGAGATGAAGTTATCCATTTCATCGTTCATGTTAATAGGAGTCAAATTGTGATCAACATACTCCCACACAATATCCGGAATGTTAAAATCTCCAAAAATAAATAGACGATCCTCCGGCTGAAGAAGTGGAGCAATATTTGATTTGACAGTGTCCACAAACCTTTGATAAACTGGCATACTCGAATGGCAGGGTATATATGTAACACAGATGATCAGCGAATATGAATGGAATTGTATACGTACAGCAACAATTTCGGCAACGCAATTAGCCAACGTTATCAGACTGGATGAATATTTGTTAGAGACTGCGACTACAATACCGCCACCCTTTTCGTAAGTGTCCTTTGCAGATGCCTGTCCCTCCGGAAAACAGCATAAGATGACGGAAAATACTCCTCAGTTTTAAAGTGGATTGTTAACCACGTTTCAACAATGCAAATAACATCAAAGTCTTCCTCTAAAATTGACAAATACAGAGATTTTGATTTGGCCTGATACTATTTGAATTATGGTAGTAGATATTTAAGAATGACCGTGGCTGGAGAACTGCTTCACTGCTACGAAGAGTAAACAATGGTGTCTTCAGTAACAGGGAAGTTACTTTAGATGTTGAAACACGGTCCTGTCCGGTTTTTTGCTATGCGTGGATAATTAGTAAATGGCCGGATTATTACACCAGGAGGCCAATCATTGGAGTTATTTAGCAGGTCGAAATGGGCCTCCTTCAACCCAATTTTAAAGGAAACGAACGTGAGTGAACTGTCCAATATGCGGTCTTTGGAGAGTAACAGTTTACAATTAATTTCCTCAGGTGAGCAATTTTTCAGTTTTTCACAGATGTAGTTAACAGTCAGATCAGATGAGACGGATGGATCAATACGACTGATATATAAATATTTCTTATCAGGTATAGAAACAGTTTTAATCGAATTGACAGGTGTGCCTGTCCCTACGACAACTTGCGCTAACCTCGGCGATTCGCAATTAACGGAGTTGGAGCCAGACTCTACAACTTTTGACAAAAATGGTTTAGTGGCGTTATCGTCACCCAATTTATTTATCAAGGTATTGATCAATTTGCGGTTTTCAGCAACCTCCGTTTCAATCTTCTTTAATTCTAAATTTTCAGCGGCTTTGTCTACAATGACGTCAATTTTCTTCAGAATCCTGGACATGTTGTCATTCGCGATCAGTGGTTTGCAGCAATCGCCAAGATAGCATATATTGCCATATTTTTTAATTGAATTGATCGCAGCACGGTCAATTCCATTGCAGTCATAGCAAAATTGGTTCTCGCAGAGACTACATTTAACGATGTCAGTATACGGAGCAGGAAACATTTTTTTGCAAGTGTTGCAAGACATTATCGGTGTATGTATTATATTAAACGTTGACAGAACTGTATTATATTTATTATTTAATTATTTAAATTGATAATTATATTAACGATCAAATCGTAGTCAATCACAGTGTAGATGAATTTATGATTAAATAAAAACAGTTTATGTAGATGTAAATTGTCACGATTACGATGGAATGACACAGAACAGATTATAAAATAAATAAAATAAATAAACAGCTATGCACAATTCACAATTATCACAGTTATATAAATTATCACGATTATGTAGAAATATCACAGTTATTTTGAATGTGTGCGTGCACTGCGACACTATAAATTATCACATATTATTAGAATTATCACAATTATGTAGAAATATCAAAGTCAATTTTATAGTTTTAACACAGTCGGTTTAATATAGTAACCGCTTCTCAAAAACATGAACAAATTAATTAACAACGGTTTATACAATATAGCACTATATGCACAGCAAAAATTTTTTTTAATTTTTTAATATTAATTTAAAATAAAATAAAATACGTCTGTACGCTTCAACGACCAAACGATTTGTCCGAACAATATAATACATATGACAATATCAATAGACAGTTTCGATTTATTAGAACTTGGGTCGACCCGTTGAGTTAACGGTATGTAAACTGGGTCATAGCAAAATTAAAATTAAAAACGTGGTCGAATTAGTATTCAATCAAAACAAAAGTTTACTAAATGGCAGTGTGATTTGGCGGAGAGTGTAATATACAACCTAGAATTATATAATAATCATAATAATTAACGTACCGCGATTGTGATATAAGTTAAGTGTAATACATACAAAAATAATGGATCGTATCGTGCAATAGAGGTGGAGTGTCATACATATGTGAAAATGGGAGACAAAAATTTAAAGGCCTTTTAGCACAAAGAAACGCTTTCGTCGAAAAAATGGCGCAAATAGATGAGTTCGCCGAAAATTTAACAAATGATGAACTCATCGATCCTGTTAGGGTTCGACTAACGGATCTTCGTGAAACATCACAGCAAATGAAGTCACTTGATGTGGAAATTATCAGTACAAATCCTGACGAAGAATTATCGGATTTAGTGAAATGCGAAACAATATATGACAACGCAGAAGCAAAATTATGGTCATGGCTTAGAAATCATTCGGAGGTGCAAACAGTTGTCAACATGAACGAAACTTTAAATGCAACAAAACTTACACAATGCCAAGAGCTTCGATTACCCAAGGCAGTGGTACCAAATTTTGACCGTAACTACATGGAGTGGCAGATTTTCTATGATCTGAATTTAACACCAAGTCAAAAATTCCAATTTCTAAGCGGCTATTTGAAAGAAGAAGCCAGAAACTTGATTAAGCATTTGAAAATTACGGATGGAAATTATTTAGAAGCCCTGGAAAAATTGAGAAGTCGATATAATCGTAAAAAAAGATTTTATTAATTCATATGTCACAGCATTTCTTGAGCAAGAATCGGTACACACGTCAAATGTAATTGGTATCCGTAAAATATTAGACACATCCGATGAAATTTTGAGAGGGCTTAGGGCACTTGGAAACCAAGTAGAATCGTGAAATTCGTGAATAATCAGGATTTTTCTGGATAAATTGGATAACGATACTCGAGAGAATGGGCTGAAAAAGCAAGGGAGGTAGATTTTCCATCAATAAAACAACTTTTTGATTTTCTACAAGGAAGAATCGATGCTCCAGATGATTTAAAATCGCTGCAAGGTCAATCTAAACAAAAGTTTCGGCAAGTGTCAGTAAGCTCACATGTGTCAGCGACAATTAACTGTTCCTGTTGTAACAAGGCCAATCATAAATTAGCGGAGTGTAACACATTTAAACAATTAGATGTCAATTCAAGAAGGAAATTTATTCAATCTGTACAGAGATGTTTTAATTGTTTAAACATCATTCATCCTGTGTTCAGATGCTTAATGAGGAGCAGATGCACTCCGTGTGGAAAAAAGCATCATTCATTATCACATACAGACCAGCCTGTGGCATCCTTTGATGTCAAAAATCTAACAATACCACCCACTAGTTAACCTAATCAATCATCGGCTGTCGCGCACTACGTTAGTTCTGAAGGTCGTATAATTCATCCAACAACAATTGTAAAATTTCAAACAATTGATGGAGAGATTGGGGGAAGTTGCAGAGTGTTATTAAACAGCGGCTCACAAGTGTCCTTTTTGTCGGAATCGTTCGTATACGACGGCATCAAATACCTATGATACAAAGATACTTATCAGTGACGGGACTTAGGCAAACTACCAACAATCATGCGATCTCAAGGTTCTATGTTATAGAGAAACATTTTGTGAAGGATCCAGAATTTAAGGCGTTATATCTACAATTCAAGGACATGTCCACATCACGGTATCGTAAAGGAAATAAACAATCATAAGAAAATTAGAGTGGTATTTGATGCGTCAGCGAAGGATTCCAGAGGCAAATCGTTAAACGAAATTCTGAGAAATGGACCAACGATGCAATTAAGGTTGTATTCAATCTTACTCAGATTCAGAATGCATGAATATGTATTTACCACCGACATTCAAAAGATGTACCGCCAAATTCTGGTAGCAGAAGACGACCGCAAGTGGCAAAGAAACGTTTGGCGGAGAACATCAGTGACCCATTAAAACATTTTGAGCTGATCACGGTTACATATGGTACGAAAGCAGCCCCATTCTTAGCAACAAGAACTATAAAGGAAATCGCGAACGAGAGTCAAGTTACGTATCTATTAGCTACACGAGAAGTCGAACGAGATATGTATGTGGATGACTTAATGACTGGTGGAAATTCGATTAGTAGAGTTCGAGATGTTCAAATAATACTAGCAAGGTACAGAACGATTCTGGGTAAATGGCTATCCAATAGCAAGCAGTTACTGGAGGATATACTTGACACTAATCGCGGAACAGCACTTAAAGATATAACTGAACAAACTAATATGGTAAAAGTATTGGATTTACGGTGTGATCCGGCGCAGGATACATTCACATTCTCCGCTTTTATTAGACCAGGTAAACCATACTAAACGAACGATATTGAGCGAAGCTAGTTGCGTATTTGATCCGCTGGGGTTCATTTCGCCATGCATCGTACCCATTAAAGTATTGTTGCAGGAATTTATGAAAAATTAAATTAGACTGGGATGTTGAATTACCCAAGAACGTGAAGGATCAGTGGACGTCGTTACGGAATAGTTTAGTATATTTAAAAGTAGAAGAGCTAGTAATTCCTAGGTGGTTGAGTGTGACAAATGTGCGGATTTTTGCGACGCGAGTGAGCATGGATATGGGGCTGTCGCTTATATTCGTGTGATTAACGCCAGGAATGTTAAGGTTTCAATGCTAACAAGTAAATCAAAGGTGGCACCTGTAAAGCATCTTACTATTCCAAAATTAGAACTGTGTGCAGCCGTAGTACTAACCAAATTGTTGAAAATTGTGAAAGAAGATCAGAACGCAACCGAAATATCAACGATAACAGCTTGGTCAGATTCAACGATCGTGTTAGATTGGCTGTCCGCATACCCCAGTGGTAAAGATATTTTCGTGAAGAATCGTACGGCGTTGATCTTGCATTTCATCAGTCGAAATTGTTGGAATCATGTGCCATCGGGCGACAATCCTGCAGATTTCGTTTCCAGAGGTACAACACCAGAAGTTTTGAATCGATCACAGTTATGGTGGAATGGACCTTCTTGGCTATCAGCACATCAGATGTTATGGCCGAAATAAGTATTTAACAACCAGCCCCACTCCGAGATATGTGCGGGGCATTCACATAATATACACAACAGTAATTGGTGGACGCAACTGTCTCAGCGGGTATCACGATTTCTAACAATAGTCAAGATTGTCACCCTTTAAAAAAGGATGATTGTAAAAGATCTATTGTGCTGGACCCTACTAAATTATCCGTCCAGTCTATATTCAGGTTATTAATGAACCTGCTAATACTGCCTTCCGGTACGTGATACATACTATCTGGGCTTATTGCTCTCCCTCCTAGATGTTTACTACAGCATGTAATTCTGCTAGAAAGACGGTAGCATATGGAGTCCAAGGACTTCGAGAGGGTTGTCCACTTCCGTATATTCCTACTCCTGCCCCGTATTCCGTTTGATTTTACTCTTACGAGTTTTTACTTTATTAATTTTTTGTTGAATATTAATTAACTCATGTAATATCTAATATGCTACCGGTGGTTAGACCATTTTAATTGTGTTTCGATTAACACGAGAAGTATATTAGTATTTACGAACAGTAATTCAACGAAACCGACTAATAGACGTAATTCTATTTATTTAATTATATGATTTTTTAATACGAGTATGTTCCGAAGATTGTAAGAGAATTCAACCAGTTTCGAACTGATGAGCTTATGATTATGAAAAAATCAATCTTCTCATCAGGCCGCGGCGACTGGACTGATTATACCACAATTTACATTCTATATATACAGAATGTGCTGTGCATTTAAGTATTAGCGAATCATAACTAATACAGATGAATTCTCTTACAATTTTTCTTCTTCACAATATTCACACAAGAAGAAAAATTGTAAGAGAATTCATCTGTATTAGTTATGATTCGCTAATACTTAAATGCACAGCACATTCTGTATATATAGAATGTAAATTGTGGTATAATCAGTCCAGTCGCCGCGGCCTGATGAGAAGATTGATTTTTTCATAATCATAACCTCATCTGTTCGAAACTGGATTGAATTCTCTTACATTCTTCGGAACATACTCGTATTAAAAAATCATATCTTACGAGTTGCTAGGAATTCCAAATCGCCTGTAGGTCACCCAGCTTTATTACAGGAAGGCTAAATAAAACTGGAGGGTGCCTGGTATCCAGAGTCCGCATATTTTGAACTGATTAACCTATCAGCCATTCATTCATCGGCATATGCTGTTCCACCTTAGATTAGGGCTTTTTGTCAAGGTTTTCTCCTTTAGCGCCGTACTTTAGCCTGTGCCAAATGGCCAAAAATATGCCAAATGACCTTAGTTACCAGTGGTTGTCACGAGGAGGCAGTACGTACACTTGCGAATTGTGAACAGGTTACCCCTTACACAATTGTACCCATCACGCAGCTGCCTAATGACAAGACACCAGAACAGCTCACGTGATGCGCACCCTACTGGAAGGTTACGGAGCTGGTAGATTCATCTACTCAAATTTGCCCCCCCCCCCTCCAATAGACGCCAAACCACCGGCAACGGTTCTTAACATCTGCTACTACAAGGTATAAATTATAGACATTGCTCAATAAAACCTTCTATATATTCCTTAAAAATAATATCAGCTAGATCGAGATACTGAAGGTATTCTTTGCAAGAGCATAATAATACGGCGCAACACAGCTTAAGACAATGGTGATAAACTTCACTGGAGAAGTGATTCTTTAAAACAACCACTCCCAGACACAATAAAAATGTCCTGAACTCTAGTCCTTTCCATTACTTCAAACAACTTAAAGCTCTTATAGCTCGATGTAGTTCCGTAGATATTCCTAAATTGTATTCTTCCAATGATTTAGAGAGCGCTACAACGTCACTGGCTGACAATTTTGCTTTGAAATTGAAGTCACCATATACCCAACTAATAAGGCATCTTTTCATTAGCCCAATCTCCAACAAATGCAATAAATCCGCCATTATAAAATATTCGACTAAACTCACTGATGGAAGATCGATTAAAGGCGTCCTCTCCTTATGGTGATCTTCATCGGTTTGGTTGCGAATCTTGTCATATGTCCTTAAAACACAATTAATTCTCGGAAAACTAATATGTTGCCCTCTGTAACAATCGTATTCACCACGGATGACCTCGCATTTTTGATATCCATGGGCATTGTTATATTTCACTGTTTCTATACATCTATCAGTAAATTAGAAGAGGTATTAGGATGGGTATTTTCGAGGTATTTTCAATAAACTTCGGCCATACTGAGGTAACCATGAAAATCCAAATTTAATTAATATCCTGCCTGCCGAGAATGCTCATGAAGCTAGACCTGCACGGAAAGTCAACAAACCTCCACTCATCATAATGAAGGGATTCAATTATGAAAAAATTTTAACATATCTATTTATGCATCGAGCATGGAGAACCAAAGGAGCCTGGTTAATGAGCCCAAGAAAGCCGATCTAAAATTCTTTACATACACCAAAAAACCAGATCGACCCAAGGTAATGGTAGTAAAAGGAATATATCAAGAAATGACACCTGATGAAATAGAAGATGAACAAGATCATAAAAGTTGACAAAGGAGTGGAGAATGGCAGTAGTGAAGCTGCCATTTTTACCTACAAAATATTCAGACAAGAAAGAGGAAAATTCCTGTTTCTCAATGTCAGAAATGCCAAGCATTTGAGAATGTAGCTGCCGGCTGCTACATGAATCATACGTGCGTTAAATGCGCTATTTCTATGCGGAGCTGATAAATACGTGGCGAGTTTCTCAGACTGCCCAGAGAGACAGAAGCAGCTCGGTAAGTTAAACAAACTTACTTCAAACTGTTCAAATATTAATTCGGGATTTAGACATTTTAATTCAAATTTTATTAAAAGGGGAGTCTCATTTGCTGACTTTCTGCAAATGAAGATAATTGCTATTAATTGCAATAATTCAGTTAACCTGGCCCGGCGTCACCAGCTTGCTCTTCTTCTCCTTAGACATCATCCTGATATCATAAGTTTGAGTGAGACCAAGGTGTCTAATAAGCATTCACTGCTTTTTGGTAACTAACATATAGTATTTATAGATCTAATTTTACAATTAGAAACTCTGGAGCTACTGCGTTTCTTGTCCGTAAGCATATTAGGCATGCCTCCCCTAAGGCCGTTGCTCGGGAAAACTCGATAGCAACCTCACTTCTCATAGGGGCAGGACAGAATTCTATTATGCATTCCCGCATTTGTCTGTGGCGATTTCAATGTTCGCCACGTCCTTTGGCATTTTCCTTCGGGAAATGAGAATGGTAAAAAGCGGTTTGATTTCTTGTTACCCCACTGATAGTACTAGAGGTAATGCTGTTTTTGATATGATGAACACAAAGGAAAACTTTGTTTAAGGAGGTTTAGAATTTGTGGAATGCCGATTGGTATCGTTTCAGGAATTATTTTTACTGCCGGCTACCTCTGAATAGTCAACCGATCAAATCGACCAGAAAGTTTCAGTCTTTACGAATCTAATCTCGCTATATAAGTTGATAACTTTGCCGCGACTATGAAGGCCAAAATCTTGTAGCAAAGCTATACCGCGATAGTTGTTGCAGTTTAATTGGTCTCCCTTTTTATGAAGCGGATAAATGAGAGCCGTCTTCCACTCTACTGGGATTTCTTCTCTAGGCCAAATTATGAAATTAACTCAAACATGCGGTATAGAATAAATAATCGTCACCATATTTGAGAATTTCGTTGCAGATACCATCCTCACCGTGCGTCTTGTAATTTTTCATCTGCTATATCACGTTCCGCACTTCATCATATGATGGAGGAGGTGGTGGTGTCATCATTACGTTAACATCGCTTTGAAGCAAGAGAGGTTGTTACTCGGAAGGTAGTGCCTGTCTATTTAGTATATGGTGTTTGAGGATTAATTTTGGATAACTTGCAGTTTATGTTTATTCGTCTTTGCACAATCCCACCACAGAGGTGCACCTTACAATGTATCGTTCAAGACCATGCTTTTGTATACTAGTAATTTATTTGTAAGACTTAATTTACTTTTCCTGTTTAACAAAGGCTGTTTGAGTAGCTTATTAATGGTTTTGTTGATATGCACTTTTAACGTAACCCTTTTGTCTAAATACATCCCGAGATATTTAACGGAAAATTCCCATTGTAAAGGGCTATTTTCGATGTATATCGGAGTTTGAGATAAATAAGTATTGGTTAAGCTTATTGATAATCGGCCCTGAAAAAGGGTTACTTGTGAATATTGCAGCGTCATCGGTAAAAAGCGCAATTTTACAATCATTTGATTTGGGAATATCGTTCAGAAAAATATTAAACAAAAGTGGACAAGGATACCACCTTGTGGTACTCCAGCTGGTATATCATAAATATTCAAAGCACAATTGTCTATATGTACGAATAAATTACGGTGGAACAGATACAACTCAATTTTTTACAAGGTACAACGGTAATTATAATTATACATTTTGTGCGGTCTTTTGCCATAATCCAAACTGTATCAAAGGCTTGCTCTAAGTCTAAAAGAACCATTCCTGAAGATTTATTTTTATATCGTACAGTGAAAGCCCCTAAATCCGAACTGCTCATGTATTAAAATAATATTTTCTTCCAAGTGAATTTCCATTCTGGTCTTAATAGCACACTCCAACAGCTTTCCCAAATTGCATAACACACTAATAGGACGGTAAGGTTTTAGAATAGGTATAACTTTCGCCAGTTTCCACGTTTTTGGAAAATATGTGAGACAGAGGAAGTATTTTTAGTAAAATATTTTGTACAGTATCTGGGCCCCCCCCCCCCCCCCCCCGGGGCCTTCAGCAGTCGAATGGAATTCAATAAACTATTTAACTTATTTTCAGATATACCTTGTTTTGAATTATTGGAAATTATTGTGGCAGAATTTAAGATGTTATTACTATTTTCTACATCTAATGAAGGAATGTCTTGGCTGAGTAAACGTTTTAGCAAATTCTTGAGCCTTTTCTTAATTTAGAAATAGCTTTTGTTCCTGACCGACGAAAGATATTTTTAGCGGTGGAATACCGGGTTTCTTACTATTTAGATTTTGTGGTGTTCCAAAATTTTCTAGACTGTTTTTCTGATAGTTCTAGCTTGTGTTGCCATTTAACATTAACAATATCAAATATTTTTTGAGTAAAAATTTTATTAAGAATATTAACAATCGTTCTCATTATTAGCCATCTTAATCCAAGCCATTGCCGCCGCTTTTTGTTGCGGATTCTTATTAATAGTAAAATGTTATTTTATAAAATTATTCGTTCTTCTTGGTGTAGTTTGACTTTCGAGGTTAGTTTCTCTTTTGCATTAACAACAGTTTATATGAAAAAGTCAACGAGTCTATCGACATCTTGAACAGAATCTAATTCGGTTAATTTCAGAAAGTGTTTGACTTATTTCGTTTTGATATAATTTTCAATTAGTAGCTTTATAATTATAAATTAGCCGGACTCATTCCGATTGGTCAGTTTACAAGAAAAGAGCTTAAAAGTTTGGTCATTGCCACATATTCACATAATCCGATACAATCAATACAGTTAAACGACAAATCTTGATTGATAAAAATCTTGAAATTGATTGATAAAAATCTTGATTGATAAAAATCTTGATATCTTGAATTTGATAATGTGCGATGCCTTTTTTAATTAATATACCAATACCACTGCCAATTTGGTCATCTCTATCTTTACCATAAAATTTATAATTTGAAATAAAAAAAGGATATCACTTTTTAAATAGGTTTCCGTTAATAAGAGGACAACATCATAATTATTTAAAAAAAATTCAAGCTCATGGTTTTAATCTTTGACACTATGGGCATCTTTGACACTATGGGCCACGTACAAATTTTAAGAATTTTATTAGTCGAGAGCATATTTTATTGCAATTTTAACGATTTTCCGGAATTGTTTCTATCTCGATGTACAACGTTTCAGACCTTCTACTAGCTTATTAAATATTGCAAACAGCTCGACTGTATAATAGATTTGAATTTAACGAGTTACCAGTTAGATTTGTAGAGTTAACATTATAATTATAATTACCAGTTGTAATGTCAGAATATATTCCGCCTAAATTAGGTATAAAATTATTAGAATTAGTGTTAGTAAAATTAGTATTTAGGAGAGGAAAGTTTCATATTGCAGTTAGACATAGTAGCATGTCCATACGGAAAGCACCAAAGACATTTGGTTGGCCGTTTCGTTGTAGAATGTACAATTTTTCATTTGCATATAGTATGATAAATGCGGAACAAAGCCAATTCAGGCTACCCAGATTAATTGTACCCTTTTTAAAACTGATAAAGTAAATTGCATCATCATCGTATCTTTCCTTACGAAGCTCAACTTTGCGAACTGCCACCAGAATAAGACCACTTACTTTCAAATGTAAGCCAACTTCATTTTCTGACAAAGACGGAAGTCCAATCGATAGTACAAATCTTACTAATTTGTTTTGATCTAACGTATATGAATAATATTCCTTAATATTGGTTTTCAGGTTATTTAGTGACTTAAGTCTGAATGACTTGATGCATTTTCAAGTATAGTTTAATTTTAATATATTAACGCATTATTGTGTTGTATGTTTAAATTTTTAGTTTTATTCATTTCCTAATCACCAAAATAAATTTCCAGTAAGTGTCGAATAATAATTGTTTTGGTATTTATCAGTTTATCACTATACTAACAAATAATCTAAATAAAAATTGATTTGAAAATAATTTGCATTTCAAATCAGGATCCAAAAATGTAGGGTTCAAACATACTTACAAATACAATGCTTACTCAGAATTTAATTTTATAGTCGATAATTTTCGTTTCATTTAAAACTGAAATATATAGTGATATACTATAAAACCATATACAGTATATCCACATTAGACCATATTCATATAATATCACATTTAATATTAAGACTTAATCATCAAAAACTAGAAGAGAAAAATTGGAATTAATGGAAATCAATTTTGATTTCATGTTGATGTAAAATTGATGTAATTTATGTAGAACAAATATTTGTAAAATGAATTATTAATGGATTTCCGATTTATTTATAGACATGTGGATAATATAGCCGTGTTGTAGAAAAATTGTCTTTATACTATATAGTATACACATTTAGGTACATTATTGCCGTCATCTATAAAATTTTCAGTACCATGTCTAATTTATTACCTTACAACATCTATAACTTGTGCTATACTCGAATGTAATAATAAAAACTAATAATTCTTCTGTTTACTTTAGTTAAACATACGACAATGAACAATTTTATGTACATGTAAGTAATCAATATTAAATAGCTCATTTTAGGTAAACAGTAATTTTATTGAAATGAAATTATAAACTATATATACATACATATGTACACAATCAGCTATACTAAATGTTTTGTACGTACGGATGGAGGTAATCGATATATAAATTATTTGAACTAAATAGAAACCAATTTAAATTTGAAAATTTATAAAATAAGGTATAATTGTAAAATTAAAATATGTAATGGAATATTTTTCAATTATTATAAATAAAATATTACATTAATTCGAAATTATTTTCAAAATTTATTTGCAAGCCTAACTATTTTACGAAACTTCACCCGAAAGTTTATTCTTTCAATTCAATTATTAAAACATTAGTAAGTTTTGCTGCTTCCATTCTCACTCCTTCAATTCTAACATAATTCGGTTCATAATTCGGTGTCGCTTAAATTTTAAATTAAATCATCCATAACAGAATGCTTCCTGAACGGAAATCTAAAATCTATCGTTTAATCGGCATCATGAACGCCGGTTAACCGACAATTTATACCATCAGAATTTGTTCGTTTATCATAGAGTTGACGGTAAAATAATTTCACACGAATTTCTCAGCTAAATGCTAAATTTATTCTGAAATTTACTTTAAGCTTAATTTTTAGTAACACTGTCAATTACGAAAATCAAGAAAATTTAAAATAGACGTATAATTTGCATTTTTTTTTCTACCGTAAAATGGAAACGTGGGAAATAAAGAAAGGAAAGAAAAGATATTGTTTAAAATTTGGCCTATTGACCTCAAAATTATTTTGAGCCAATTTATAAAAATTAGCAAAATTTCTCAACTTATTCATTATTTGTGTATTTATTCGTAGAAACCGAAGTGAAGTTCTTAGCAAATAACAAAAAATGTAGTAGTGTAAGCAAACTAAATAGTATACATTTAGGGGATTTTTATCATCGAACAAACGCTGTAAGTGACTAAATTTATTCAACAAAAATCAAAAATCCCAAAGTCATATGGTTTTTCTCGAGTGCCCGTTGTATGCACTTGATTCAAAAATTATCAAATGGCCGGTCACCGGGGTCGGCCATATAAATAACAGGCATTATTTGCATCAAATGTTGTGTGATTTTCCGCCAACGTAATTTGTTCGACAAAAATCTAAAGTACCAAGCCCAAATGATTTTTCTCGAATATTTGCAGTATGCACTTGTGATAAAAATGGTGAAATGGCCGGCCCCTAGGGTCGGTCACATAAATATCAAACAATATTTTCATAATTTTTGCATCAAGTCCTTACAACGGGCATTCGATAAAAATCATTTGATTTTGGGAATTCTGATTTTTGTTGAACAAATTTCGTCGGCGGAGACTCGTACAACATTTGATAAAAATATAGCTTGTTCTTTATATGGCCGGCCCCAGGGACCCGCCATTTGATAATTTTTACATTAAGTCCATACTTCGGACATTCGAGGAAAATCTTGTTTAGTTTCTTTATTGAACAAAAATCGTCACTGAATTGTATTATAATTTATTAGGTAATTACTTTCTTTACCACTACATATAAATACGTATACGTGTATGAGAAATTTGTATTTATTTTGCTATGTTTTTTACAGGCATTCGTAGAAATATAGTACAGTAGCTTAAAAAATAACTAACGGCACATAACCTAAATTGGAAACTGAATAGAAAAATATGCTGAGATTTGCTCAATATATTAGCCGTGCGTGCGGCATTCATGATACGGACTTGCAATTGAATGAAAACGATAACAGTCAAATATTACCGTCCCGCACTAGAATTATTCAGATAGGAGCTTTGGACGCGGTATAAGTTGGTTAGGGCGCCCTCAGGGTAAAAGCCAAAAAACCATGGGTAATTCAAGAAATTACGAAAATGACGAAAATTTGGATTACATAAAAAACATGTACGAACTGAATATTTCAAACAAAAATTTAAATAGAATTAAACTTGAATGTATTGTCTAAGTTAAGGTGTCTGCCCAAAATTGTGACCCAAACGATATTTATTTGTTTTTGTAAATTGATGGTTTTTGAGCACCAACTCTTTAATTTTATTGATACGGTGTTCGTCGGTAGACGTCAAAGGGCAGCAAAACTGGTCATCTTCAATGCGTTCTCTTTTTTCTTTGAAAAACTTATACCAATCAAAAGCCTTCTCCAACATTTCCAACGTTTTGTAAGACAAAGTTTCAGTTTTGAAGCAAAATTTGTTGCAACTTCTTAGCTGAACTTTTTATAATACAGTTGATATGCATATGATAATGCAGTTTTTTAGAAGAAAGTAAACAAGCGTATCTCATTGTCTTAAAAAGATATTGACACGAAATTTGACACAGATGCAGGGTGGTACCGACCTAAGAAAAAAAACTACTTGTTTGGATAAGCCCGGGCGATTTAAATAGAAAAGCCTTATTACTTTTTGATCATATAGTAGTTAGTTATGTATTTCGCGGACATACTTTCAGTACAGTTTGTGGTACGCTATACACTACGGCGTATTTCAATATGGTATATATGGTACAACACGGTTTGGCTATTTCTTAACGCAGTTTGAATAAATTCGATTTAGACGATCGAAATGTTGATGGGATTGTAAAATAAATTCTTTTATGAACTTCTGGATTATGGCCAATTAAGGTGTAACTTGGTTATTTCTTAACTAATTATACTGAAATTTATTCACTTAATAAAATTTTGTTTCACCTATTGGAATTTTCGTCTTTCGACCTTCCAAATCATTCGGCCTTGTGATATTCCGCCTTCGACGCTATTCCAGTTACCCGATTGCTATGAAGTTGGAAAGTGATTGATTTTTGCACAAAAAGTTGTTTATTTTAATGGTTGTTGGAGTGGTGGATTGGAGTAAACACTAACCGACTTGTCAGGTGGTTCCCTGAATATAATAACCAATATGACGGACACGGAAGGAGTAAACATTACGGCGCACGGAAACGGATACCCAGTGCCGACGACTTTGAGGGGTGAGCAAGTAGGCTCCCAGTCGCCGATATCCAATGACCGCAATACTTCAGAGGTAATTTACGCTGAAAACCCATTTGGAAGAAATTCCATAAGCCAAGTTCCAAGATCATCCTCAACTTGAAGTGTTGAGATGGAAAATAAAGAACTACATAGACAACTGAAAAATTACATCGGAGTTAATTAACGAAGTTAAATTCTTAAGTTAGAAAATGTGAAACTGAAAAATTCTTTACAAGCAAAGCGTTAGAAAAATGCTTGGAAAGATAATAAACCAGAGAAACAGTGTGCTACAGAGTTCCACACTGATGAAGGAGAATTAAGAGAAGAAACTGTCTGGATGTTAAAAAAGAACAGGAAGAAAAAACCTGCAAAAAAAGGAAGGAAGAATCTTCTTCAGAAATTGTAGCTACAAACCAAACTTCAAAAACAGGTGTTAAATCAAAATTAGCAAAATATACCCGAACAGGAAAACCAACCTTCAAAAATTAAGGAAAAGGCACCACAATCAAATCAACATTATTGGCGTAACTGAATATGGTACTACCCAAACATTAATGAAATCGGTGACTACAAAAGAATACAGAGTTGTAGCAGTGAACAATAGTATATGGAAAACCAATAAAACAGATATTTAAACATATAGAGCTTTGGCCGTAAAGCTGACAGATGAAGGCAAGGAATGGTACACATATGAAGACAAAAACGATCGCTCGATCAAAGTGATGGCCGGAGACCCAACCTATATAAAGCAGAATATAATCGAAGACCTACTCCAGGGCTTCAAAATATAGGATGCGGTAAATATCCCAAATAAAATCCGTTACTGATCAATGGATCAAAATTAATAAAAGGGGTCTTGTATTGTTTATGTTTACTTTTAATAGCAAAGAAAAAGTGGAAAAAAATTTCAATATTAAGGCAGTCCTTAATATGAGAGTTAGAATAGAAGCGCTTAGGAAATCCACTGGTTTGAAACCTCAGTGAAAGAAATGCCAAGGATATAATCACATACAGAAATATTGCAAACGAGAGCCTAGGTGTGTGAAATGTTCAGGGAAACATAATTTGATCAAAAATACGCCTCCAAAATGCGTAAACTGTAATGGAGAGTAACCCGCTAACTATAGAAAATGTTAAGTAGCAAGGGAACTGCAAAACCTGAGAAACCAAAAATGCCAGAGCCCGCTAAACTATGGGGTGCCAAGTAATAGAACAATGTCCAAAGACCCAATGGTAGAACTACTACAAACAAGTACAATAGTAGGCCGAGAAACATACTCACAGATTGTATAACAGTGGAAAACAGTAACTAACACTCAAGACGGCCAAAGCCTAATTCTTGAAAAAATTGTAAAAAATATGGAAGCCTTAAACTTAAGGCTACTAAAACAAGAAAGACGCCTGGACACTATAAATAAGCAAGAAACAGTGAACGAATTCCCTTCTATGATGTACTAATCTATGAAGATGTATAACACATTCAGAATCGTCAATTTGAATGCAAATGGGATATTGCAACAAATTCCAGAGCTAGAAATTTTTCTAAATTTAGAAAAGATAGATATAGGCCTAATTTTAGAATCTCATCCGACAAAATTTTCATTCGTTAGAATTCGGGAAACCAGTGATACCACGCCACGCAACCAGCAGGAAAAGCGAGAGGAGGTTCAACCATATTTGTGAAAGAAAACATTAAACATTACGAAGGAGTAAAAGTTGAAAATGAAATTATGCAAGTAGCCAAGTGCATAATGAAAAGGCAATGAACATATCTTCAATATATTGTCCTCCGCGGTATAATATGAATAAAGAAAACTATGCCACGTTACTCAAATCGCTCGGTTTTAACTTTATAATCGGAGGCGATTTTAATGCACTGAAAAAAAGGAGTATTTGGAAACTATTTGTGGCTAAATATCGAATGTTTGGGATGAACACAAATAATTTATAATAAATTATTCTTATTGGATACAATTAATTATTGTTAGTAACAATCATTTAATAATTAACGTAAACAATTTATTTCAAATAATAGTGGTGTCAAATAATTCAAAGTGTGTTGCAAACTGTTTGAGTGTTTCCAAAGCACAGGTGACTTTGGGGAAATAGCGGACCAAATTATAACAAAGGCTAAAGGTTTCAAAAGTCCAACTATTAAAAAATATCTGGTCTTATTGACAAAAAGTATGTAAAACATTTTACTAAGTTTTTAAGTTATTTCGAGTTTATATCAACAATTTTTTATTTTTTTTTACTTACTGAATAGATTTACAAGCAAAAAGAGCAATTTCTTTATTACTGTTACTACGCTACTCCAACTTATTTTATTGCCGGAAAGAAAAAAACTCAGCGAATTAGAGGCACAAGAGAGTTTTGTTCAACATTTTTCAGGTACAATTACAAATCCATGAAATTTATCATTTATTATTTTAAACAAATTTGCCGAAGCTGAAAAAACTCAGAAAAAATTCAAGCAACCAAGGATTTTATTATTGGGTGATCTTATAAATCCCACGGCAGCAATCTCACTTGCTGCGCTTACTTGGTAAAACGATTTACACAGAGGGTACGTTAGCCGCATTTAAGACATGTTTTAATACTTTTTGCGGTTTAAACATTTCTTACCCCGCAGAATCACAACATATTTGGATGCTTGTTGTACAACTCTTTTTTAATTTGAATATTTCCAAAACAGTTTTTCCTAACATCGATTTACTAATCAAATCTTTAAAAGGCGCCTAAAACACCCTAATTTACAATGATCATGATGAAAACTCAGTATCAAGAAAAAAAAATGTGACAAATGTTAAAAACAAAACTTTAGTATTTTCCTTAAAAGTAACAATTCAATTGACTAATTTAATCGATTTATTTTCTAAACTTTTTAATATGACCAATTTGTTCGGTGATATTACAAATTATATTGATGAATTAAACAATAGTAACAACACATATGTGTCAAATTATATCCAAAGTTTAAGCTGGCATAGCAAAGTAAAAAAAATCAATGAACCAAATAACGTTCTCTTATTACCTCTTTTAATTTATTTTGATGATTTCGAACCAAACAATCCGCTAGATTCTGGTAGCAATAAACAAAAAATTGGTGCAGTTTACATAATGATTCCTTGCATGCCACTTTATATGCAATCAAAACTATCTCAAATTTATCTAGCAATGCTCTTTTTTATGGCAGACCGTAAGGAATTCCAGTTAAATGGTAATAAACGTATTTTTGCGCCTCTCATTAAGCAATTAAATCACTTACAAAATATTGGCATAAGCAAAATACATCAAAGTTAAATTAATTCCTTCCTTAATTCTTGGTGACAATTTGGGGTTAAATCAGATTTTAGGGTTTTCTGAAAATTTCAATTCTAGAACTAGCTAGACTTCCAACAAGATGTTGAGCAATATGATGTTGGAGTTACCGGCGTTAAAGAAAACTGCGTTTTTAATGACATATTAAATTTTCATGTGGTAGAAAATCTTAGTGCTAACATAATGCACGATATTATAGAAGGGGTTGCTCATTATGATTTAATGGGAATTTTGAAACAGTTTATTTTCGAAGACGGATTCTTTACTCTTGATATTTTTAACCAACGACTCAATTCTTTCGATTATGTAAAACAGTTAAATAAGCCACCACAAATTAAGGAATCTACTCTATTACATGGAAATAAATTAAAATATTCAGCGGCGGAGATGACTAATTTAATAATTCACCTTAATTGCATAATCGGAGATTTGGTACCATCACAAAATAAATTTTGGAGGCTGTATTTAACTTTACGGGAAATTTTTACGGTTCTCACAATTCAAAAAGCTGACGCAAATTCTATTGGAATATTAAAAAATTTAATTGCTGATCACCACGAGCAGTATTTATCGTTATTCGGAAAGCATTTAACATTTTTTAACTCACTATTCCCATATTATGAGCAGAATTGGAGCAATCCAAAACATAAGCTCGATGCGGTTTGAAGCTAAGCATCAGGAATTGAAAGAAATTGGCAAAATAAGCAAATGCCGAAAAAATTTGCTGTGCACTTTTGCTTTGAGAAATCAATTAAAAATATGTTATATATTATTTAATTATAACGAAATTAGTATTAAATGTCAGACGCCTAACGTTCAAAATAAAGGGATTCAAAGAGATGGAAAGTTGTTAGAAAAATATAAATTATTGTCTAATTCATTCACAATGATTGATTGGATTGAGATGACCAATGTAAAATATAAACCTGGTGCATTAATATCAATTGGATATTACGAAGATGAAATTCCATGTTTTAAAATAATACGACAAATAGTCGAAACAGAAAATGGCATATTTTTATATTGTCAAGCACTAGAAACCGTAACATTTGATCCCCACTTACAACTTTTCTTCGTAAAAATAATTAATGAATTTAATTCCATTTTATTTCAAAAATTAGAAAATAGAAACATATATAATCTGCTAAATTTTAAAGGTGAATTGGTTGTGAATAGCTTCTAGAAGCTTTTAGTTTTCTTTACCTTGGTAATATTTTATGTATTATATAATTTTAATCTATATTAATAAAATAAAATATCTTAAAATTAAAACTTAGGTTAATTCATTCATTGCCAGATTTTTATTGTTCTTCCTGCTCCCAATAGTTGGCCATGGTTGTTCGATTTAACTTATAATATTTACTGATGATTATCAATGTATCTGCTTTGTATGTTATATTACATGCTTAATAGTTAACAGACTCAAATGTTTTTTAATTAAGTAAATTTATATTAAAAATTAAACATATTTTTGATGTATTTGTTTTGAAAATATAGTATAGAATATTTTTAAATTAATTAAATAATAAATTATTATTCGTTAAACTTTTATTTTACTTTAATTTGAATCCATTTAATTACATAATTATCTAGCAGTATACTACAGCACTAAAATTAATATTACTAGTGATAAATAATTCTTGTTAGCTACAAACTATTTTTACTGTTTATTATAAACAATAAAGTATTAGCTACAAAAATTATATGTGTTTATGGGGAAAAAGAGTTGTGTTTGACAAACACTAAGTATGACACACAAACATTAAAACGAACACTTTGGGTTTTGTTGCAAACGTTCAAGTAAGTAAGTAAAATATTTTTAGTTTGCCTCAAATGATCACTAATTTACTACAAACACTTTATCCCAAAAACTTAGTTGTTTGCTGCTTAAAGTGTTTGTTACAAATGAATTGGTTTTTTTTAGTGTATACTTATTTTGGTTCAAGATTAACAACTCACAAGGGTAAGGAACTATTTGCAGTTGGTCGGGCTTTAAACTCCGAGTTCCTGTGAAAATTTGCCTATGTTAACAAATAATAAAACAAACTGGGATCTCTTCCGGAACCTAGTCGAATACAATACTGAATTACAAGTACCAACCGAGCACCACGAAGCAAAGCACAATTAAATTATCTAAGGAACAAATTGAAAATGGTTTTTAGCGAATATCTAGCTGGTAACAAGGACGCTAATTATTCCCTTTGGAAAGCAACTAAAGGTTTTAAAAGACCTAAAGTACAAGTAGCTCCTATCAATAATGACGATCGAACTTTGATTAGAAGTGCCAAAGAAAAGGCTTCATTGTTTGCAGCCTACCTTGAAGATATATTTCAACCTCTTCAAAGGAAAACAGCTAAAGAAAATATAATGGCAGTAAATAAAGTGGATAAGCAAACCTGTAACGCCACAAGAGGTAACAGATGAAATTACAATTACAACAACTTAAGCTTAAAAAAATCCTCTGGTTATGACTTAATCACTAGTTAAAGCACTACGAGAGAAAGGATTATGAAAGTTATTGCAAATAATCAACGTAGCGTTCAGAATAAAATACGTTCCATACAAGTGGAAGGTGGCAGACATATTAATGATTCTAAAACTTAACAAGCCACCCAACAAAGAAAACATCGTACGAAGGCCTATTTCCCTATTTTCTACAATTTCAAAAATATTTGAAAAGCTACTTCTCAACAGGCTAAAATCAGTAATAGAAGTAGGAAAACTCATTGCTCCTAACCAATTTGGATTTATAGAGCGGCATTGTACAACAGATCAAGTGCACAGAATCTCAGATTTAATTGAAGATGCTCTGGAAAATAAAAGAAATAAACGTGTTTGAAAATATAGGCTAAAATACCAGTTTTTTGAATTATTAAATTCAATAACCTTCTTAAACAAGACGAATGAACAGTGTAACTGCTAATTACATAGTTCGAAAGTATGATAGTGTGATAAATTTTAGCATTTCACAGTGTGATACAAATGATAAATTTTAGCATTTGTGTGGACTTTTATGGTTAATTATAAGAGTCAATTTTTGTAATTAATTTTCATTGAATTTAAGCAAATTTATTATTTTTACTTGCGAGTTTTACACTCTTGAACTTAAAGATGTTTATTCATAATTAGAAAACAACGGAGTTTTAAAATATTTTGAATAATCCAATTGAAATAAATTGAATTCCAAATTTATTGTTCAATAAGTGTGGTATGCAGAAGGAGTAAGCTTTGCACGTAACTAAAATAAAATAAAATTTGATTATCCCATAACGTAATTAGAGAATAAAGCCGTCAATCTTATTTATACAATTATATCCAAATTAAATCATAAAACTTATTCATGCAGATTCTAAATTAAATTTACAATTTATTAATTAAAACAATTCATTTACCTAAAAATACAACAAAAAAAATTATAATTTTATTTTTTTATTAAATTATCTAGAAAAAAAGTGAAACAATCTAAACTCTAAAAAAATCGATGTAATCTCATTTCTAATTTTTCCGAACAGAAACCAAATAATCAATCAATTAACTTTTCCCAATTTATGTATAAAAATATCGTTGTGATAAATTTTAGAAAATGGATCAACTTTTGTTTTGGATTTCCCTAAAGCATAAAGGTTTATTTACAGTTTTTTTTTTTTTTTTTACTAAAATCATCAAAAATTTACAAAATAAAAAAACAGCAACAACACAAAAATTGGAGATAAAAAATGTTTCGATAACAGTGGTAATGTAGGGGGTGTTTATATTGTGTTTCTACGGGCTAGGGATGAGTATTTTTTTTTTTTTTTTTTTATCAAATTTGATAATAGAAATGTAGGAGATTATGGGACATAAATATTTTTATTACTTAAAATTTTACAGCTTTACGTTTGGTTATTTAAAAATGGCAAAATAAAAATGATGAAAATATGAATGGAATATTAAGTAAGGCACTTTATGCTTTGATTGAGCCAACCATAACTATTTATGATTTTTGTGTTGTTTGAATTTTGTTGTTGTTATCCAATCTAGGTACATGTTTATCGTAAGTGTGTGTACGTGTACTGCCAAGGGAAAATGATTAACTTATTAAAGATGTGGTTACAAAATTGTTGGATTTACAAGCAATAAACTGACTGAAACCAAATCCCTCTATAAATACGCAACCAATTTATAAAATTTAATAATTTCTCATAAATATATCAAAAATTTGTTGTCGGACGCGCGAGTATCATTTCCATGGTCTCACACACATATGTGTATGTACAAAAATATAGATTCTAGATGCTGCTGATAGTTATTCCATTTTCTTCTGCCATGTAATATTTATTCTGAACGAACAAGTTCAAAACAAAACATAAATCTTTTTAACTTTTTGTAGTTTATATAGCTACGTTCAATCTACTTATTTATTGTTATTCAGTACAAAAAAAAAAGGATAATAGCAAAGATAAGATTTTATTTTTTATTATTTAATATTTTTTTGAACGAAATAAATAAATAAAAAAATTGTTATTATAAACTTTTTGTTTTTACTTTTATGTTGTGAAACTGAATTATTATAACAACAAAATGTTGATAGATTTGAGATGACCTAGAATGTTATCACTAGAGAGCTTGTTTATTTAAGTTTTTTATGATTTTTTTTTTCTTTTTTTTGGTTACATTTATTATAACATTGATTGGAAATTTTGTCTGGTCTTACTTTTAGGGAATGGGATTTCGAACAATAAAGGCAATTCTTGCATTTCGTGCAATTCGTGCCATTTCAAGCACTCGAACAGAATAACTCTTGATTGTTTGCTATTTCTATATGTAATTTGTTTGGGGCTCGAGGCACTCCCAACTATTTCGTAGTTAACTTTAAACATCCCAAAGGTCGGTTTTACGTAGACTACGTGCACATCGCATAGCGCCACGCCAGCCTATAGTATATAATATGGATGTAAATAGCTAACAGCTTCAACAGGGGGTTATATAGATGTATTCACCCATCAGCAATTGCAAATGGTTGTTCAACTATCAAAAAAATACAAACCACTTGAATATTTTAATAAATAGTTGGCTGCAATTTGTAATTAAATTATGAATTTTATTTTGTTGGTTTTCGCTTTGATGAAGAAGAAAAAAGCCAACGCTTAGCAATTGCTTGATTAATGTTCTCGAGCTTTCGCGGCGAGCACACAGCGCTTGCAAATGGAAAATAAAGGAAAGGAAAAAATATTCTCTTTTGATATTTAATTTAAATTGGCGAAAATTACTACACAAATATAGTTTTTTAATTGTATGCAGTCAACAATAGAATTCTTTTGTATGTATACTCTTTATTTATGTAAGTAGCGAATAAATAAAGTTATATGTTGAATTAATGAATTATCAATCAACAATCACAAAATAAAAAAAATAAGTATCAACGACCAAAATTTTCTCTTTATTTCGACAATTCTTTATCTCGACGATCCCTTCAAAATCGAATGTAAATATTTTTTACATCTTCGTCTAATAAAACTAATAAACTAATAAAATACTACAAGATATTCTTGATAGACTTAGTTCACAAGAAGAAAAGCAAGAAAAAGCCCTTATATCAATCCTACAAAGGCTCACTCTACTCGAAAAACATGGCAAATAATTTAAAAATTCTTGCATGGAACTGCAATGGTATATTGCAACGACAAAATGAAATACAACTATTTCTTGATTTAGGAAAAATAGATATATGTTTATTATCTGAAATACACCTTACTACTCAAAGTCATATAAAAATCCGCGGCTACGAAGTTCACTCAGCAGTTCATCCTAATAATAATGCACGAGGGGGCAGTGCCGTGATCATAAAAAAAGATATTAAATACCATCTGCAACAAAAACTTGAAAGTGTTGAAATACAAGCAATTAGCGTTAGCATTAATACCCGCAACCACAAGTTAGTGGTATCCGCAATATATTGCCCACCTAGATATAACATCAAAGAGAATGCTTATACTCAGTTCTTCAAGCAGCTCGGTGAAAAATTTGTAGTCGGGGGTGACTTCAACGCTAAACATACTGACTGGGGATCAAGACTAACCACAACTAAAGGGAAAGAGCTTCATCAAGCAATAATTAAATACAACTGCAACTGGCATTCTACTGGAAAACCAACTTATTGGCCCAGTGATCAAAATAAAACACCAGACCTAATTGACTTCTTTATAACAAGAAAAATCCCGGTTGATTATATACAAGTGCAGGAAGGATTGGACTCCACATCTGACCACTCCTCTATTTTAATGATAATAAGTGATACAATAATTACTAATGATAAACAGCCACTGTTAACAAATAAATATACTGATTGGAAAAAGTTCAGGAATGAACTAAACAATAGCATCATTTTAAACACACAACTTTCATCAGAAGAAACATTAGAACAGGAGGTGGAGAAGCTCGTCAAGGACATACAGGTAGCAGCGTGGAAAAGTACTAACACAACAAACAAAAAAATAGCTGGCAAATGCTATCCAATGGAAATTAAATCACTAGTTATAGAGAAGAGAAGTACCCGTAGGGAGTGGCAACGTACACGAGACCCAACCGTCAAAAATAGATTAAATAATTTAACACAACGAATACGTAGAGAAATAAGGGAATTTAAAAATAAATCAATAAATTCATACCTACAATCTCTCACCTATGATAAAGGTAGTGATTATTCATTGTGGAAAGCAACCAAATATTTGAAAAGGCCAGTTATGCATATACCACCAATAAGAACAAATAATGGTCACCTGGCTAAAAGCAAAGCGTACCTTTCAGCCAAATTTAACAACACTTAACCAACAGGATATATTGTTCGAAAACCAAACAACTATCCTGAGACAGGAAATTCCATTAACTAATGCTAAAGAAGTAAAACAAGTAATAAAGAACCATGTAGTACTTAAAAAATCACCAGGATATGACCTGATAACTGGAGAGATTCTAAAACAACTACCTAATAAAGCTATTAAAAAAATATCGGACATAATTAATGCTTCCTTCAGACTCCGTTATGTCCCTCTATCTTGGAAATTTGCGGAAGTGATAATGATACCTAAGCCAGGTAAGCCACCAAGTGAACTGGCCTCGTACAGGCCAATATCACTTCTTCCAACTATGTCAAAACTATTTGAGAGATTGTTATTAAAACGAATTAAACCAGAAGTTGTAAAATCAGGAGCTGTTCCGTCCCATCAGTTTGGATTTAGAGAGGAACACTCCATAATCGACCAAGTCCATAGAATAACAGATATAATAGAAAAATCCTTAGAGGAAAAAAAGATTTGTTCAGCCATATTTCTTGACATAGCGCAGGCATTTGACAAAGTCTGGCTAGATGGTTTAATATTTAAATTGGAGAAAACTCTGCCATTTGAGTATTGCGAACTGCTAAAGTCATACCTGAAAAGGAGATATTTTAGAGTTAAACAGGAAGGAGTTTACTCCAGTATTAAAGAAGCTAAAGCAGGAGTCCCGCAGGGGAGTGTCTTAGGGCCTTTCCTTTTCGTGCTGTTTACTAGCGACATACCGCAGACGAGCAATACAACTATCGCCACGTTTGCAGATGACACTGCAATTCTAGCTGTTGGTGACACAATCGGTGAAGTCACATTCAAACTACAAATAGCCGTAAATAATATACAAGATTGGCTAGCTAAGTGGAGAATTAAAGTGAATGAATCGAAGTCTACTCACATTAACTTCACTAATAGATCAATAGAACCACTACCTGTGACTCTCAATAATATCTCTGTACCACATGCCAATCAAGCAAAATACCTTGGTATGAACCTTGATGCAAAGTTAAAGTGGAAAGTACACGTGAAAAAGAAAGCAGAAGAGCTTCAGTTAAAATATAGAAAAATGTACTGGTTAATTGGAAGAAACTCTCAGTTATCCATTCATAATAAACTTATGCTTTATAAACAAGTACTCAAGCCGGTCTGGACATATGGTATTCAACTATGGGGATGCACCAAAATCAGCAATCAACAGATAGTTCAACGATTTCAAAATAAAGTCCTCAGAGGAATTGTAAATGCCCATTGGTACACTCGTAATAGTGACCTTCATAGAGATCTCGGAATAGACACAGTCGCAAGTGAAATAAATAAATGTGCTCAAAAACACCAGGAGAGGCTCCATCATCACCCTAACATCGAAGCTGCAAGACTACTTCATCAAGAGGGTATAATAAGAAGGCTCAAAAGACTAAAACCTTTTGAGTTGCCTGAATAGTCCGCACAATGCAACATCAACCAAAACAACACTTTATGTAAAGAACACATATGAGTGCTTTAATATTATATTGTCAAAGTCAAACGCTGTTAGTCAAAAATGACTAGTTACTTTGTAAAAAAATTTTATTGTTATCATAAATAAAATTATTAAAAAAAAAAAAAAAAAAAAAAAAAAAAAAAACATCTTCGTCTAAGGAATGCTACTCAAATTTGGGACAAGATTTTGAACCAAAACTAGATTTAACCCTTTCCGTCATGATGTACATGGGTATGTACAAACTTTTCAAAACGCTATAGTTAAACGAAATTCGTATTGTCTCTTTTAATTTATGCTCGTTTTAGTTTGTCTATCCCCTCTCATCATTCTTTTGAAATAAATGTTCCACAAAAGAAAAATGAGATCAATATTCAATAAAATGTTATTTTGGAACTACACGTCTTTTTAATCTTGGAACACAGAAATTTTTGAAGCCATTTTTAGTGAGCAAAAAAATTTCACTGGTGAGTCCAACAATGTTTTTTTTACTATTAAATGTTTAATAATTTATATGCTAAAAACTAAACGGTATTTAAACTACCTTTAAATATGATTTTTTCCAATTTTACAACGGTTTGTGTGGCTCTTTTGTGGGGTGGTAAAGGTGATAAATTATAAATTATGGTATAGTATTATGGTGCCTGTAACAGGCATTCGAGATTAATAAAACCTGTTGAAAACTCTTCCTCGGTGGATCCACGCAGCATATTTCAGCCGGCTAGCTTGCAGAGTGGCTGGGGGGTTATTTTGTGGACCGAGGTCGAGCTAGATATTGCTGCTTTGTATTAATCAATCACGTCTAAGGGGTGTACACTGTAGGGAAAGAAAATGCGATCACATCTCCAGTGGAAAAATAAGAAAAAAAACTACGACATCATCATCTCATTAACAAACAAAAAGAAAAAAAATTGAATTATCATATGTTCATATTACACTAAATTTGTAATATGTAATATTGTTTAATAAATTAAAAAGAAATAATAAAAAAATTAATAAAATAAAGATTTAAACGTACGCCAATGGTGGCTCAAAATTAATTACATACAAAACAAAATGTTTGAATTTAGCTTTAAATAAAGCTAACTGAACTTAATTCTAGAAAAAAAACATAGCCCTAAGAAATTAACTACTAAATAATCAATGCATAACATTGTAATACTATTTCTTATTTTACAATATTTATGATAATATAATGATATAAAAAAAATTATAAGAAAATTCTAAACAAAATAATAATATAATTAACTTGCGCTTTGGATTGTATGGATTTTCCGAAGCGTTGCTTATCCGATCGTAAACGTATTATTTCGACTCAAAAACATAAACTTATCCAGTTATGCCAGAAAATAAAACGGTGATAAATATGATATTATGAGGCCCTCAACATCCGTGACCATAAAACTGTAATTTGATTCTGTCATACCATATATGACGAATTGAAATTCTTTCACGTGGCCAATCCGGGCCTTCCACCATGTATTGCTCACGACATTTTTGAAGGGATATCTGGACGTGATTTGTACCTGATATTAAATTTTTTATTTAACCATAATATAGTGACGGAAAGCTGGTTAATTTCGTTTTTTTAAATGATAACTAGAAAGTTGCAACTTTCAATCCTGTTTAATATTAATCAAAAAAAAAAAATGTATTACGGGTAAAGCCTATGATATATGTATTTCAATAATAATTATTCCATATTATTTCCTAAACCGTAAATTTCAAAATAGTGGCATTTTTGATAGTCCCATTTGAAAAATGTATTCTGTACTAGTTGAGTTATGTCGTATTATAACTAGTTCGAAGTTTGATGAGTCTCTTCTAACATCTCTTCATTTTGCAATCCAACAGTACATATCATTTCGCATTTTAAGTTTTTCCGGACATAAACTCACTCCCAAACGCCATTACTTGACGCACTATCCAGATTTAATTAAACAAATAGGTCCGTTGTTAAAAATGTGGACGTTTCGTACTGAGAACAAACATTCGTAATTTACGTAATTTAAAAAATTTTATTCATGTTGAAAAATCGCTTTCTTATCTGTATCAAATATATCTATCGAACTTAACAGGTAACCGTGTCAATCGGACAATAATGCCATTTAAACCAATTCAATTAGACCCAGAGATGTATAACATAACAATTCCAGAAAATTATAGGATAGTAACCAAAAAAATTCCTTACGGAGATTATCTCCGTGATTATATAACTCGAACGAAATTTCTGTTATGAAAATTCATTCAATTTTTTTGACAATAGAAAAATCCGATATACTATTTTACGGGAAACTTTGTCATATGTTATATAAATACAAACAGTTAGTATTTCAATCGCTAACAGATTTTTCAACTTATAGTGCTGTTCTTTTAAATGAATTAAAATATAGCACAACAGTTAAAGTCTTCTCCTACAATAATAAGCATTTTTAATCTCTTCCATCAATTCCTTATACGTATATTTTTTAAAACTTTTAAATTATGTATTATCTTAGATGGATCAAACGCTTTATAAAATTACAAATTCACTCCGTTCGATAAAAAAACTTATTTGCTGTGAACCAACTATCGCGGATATAATAAAAACAGGTAATTTATTCAAAATACTTTATAAGCTTAATAATTTTTTTGTAATTCGATTTTTTTATTCAGCTAATGACAATGAAATTATTGGTACAACCATCGTAACAAATTCAGATGGCTACGAGGTATCCTCAGATGTTATACTAACCATACTTAAAGAAACTTCTTTAATTATTTTAAAAGAAAATTACTTATGGGTACCAGAATCAATTACTATGGGTTCTTTCAATATCGAAAGCGTAAATCAGAATTTAGACGCAGAAGTAAATGAATCCAATGTTATAGATGTATTACCAGTTATTACAACTAATTAATCAGTTACTTTAACTGATGGTTATTTAACAAACACAAGTTCATCGTCGACAATTAATCTTGAATTTGAAGAAATATCATCAACATCAATTAAAATAGATTATACAAATATATTACCGCCGTATATTAGCAAGTTATTAAATAAAAAACAACAATTGGGCAGCCACATTCATTTATTTGTCAGGGCTATTGTACAGGAATTAAGCAAACCATCGCAAATAATATCTGTTTCGAAATTTAAAAGCATCTGTGAGGAAATAGGTTCTTTAGCCGTGTTTTCCATGAGAACTGCACTAGAACTCGATAAACTTTAAATTCCTTTTATTCTATGTAAAACGAAAAAAATAATTTCATAAAGCGCGAATGTGTAGTGTATTTGATATAATTACATATTTTAAGTTTAAAAATTTTCCCCTTCAGTTATTTCATCAATATTTTCTTATTTCTTGCTGACGTCATTACACGCAACTACACTCGATAAACCCTTGAATTTTTTAATCCAGTGTAACTAAAAAATAAGCTATAATTGTCATTATTTATTGATGTAACAACTTAAAATGTGTATTTATGTGAAATGTACTACACATTATCACTTTAAGAATTTAATTTTTTTTTCTGTTTACTTAGAATAAAGGGAATTTAAAATTATTCGAGTTCTAGTGCAGTTCTCATGGAAAACACGACTTTTATATCCTAATTCATTTTACCGTAAATCAGCAGACAATAAACATTTTATATCTACTGACACTAATTGGCTAGCGAATATGATGGTTAACCATAATAATTATTTGAATAAATTAACAGATAGCTACAATAAATTAAAACCAAATGTATCGCTAAAGCGAAGAAGAATATCGGTGTCTCTAAGTGCATCCTGTTCGAATTGGCAGCCAAAAAATTATGGAGATGAAACGCTAGAAAATTTAAAACAAAAACAAAAATGGTTATGTTCAATAAAAAATCAATTAAATATGCCAGTCTAATGTGTTGTAAAAATTGCGGAACACATGCAATGCTGCTTTCCAGAAATAAGACTGTTTTTGAACAATCAAAATCCAGTGCCCACAATTGACCAAACAATAGATTTTTTTTTTTTTTTTTTTTTTTCCCTTTATTTAATATTACAACTGATTTACAAATCATTTAGTAATTTATCTTTCTTAAATGAAGATTCACATTTGACGGGCAGTAGCCCAATGGTTACTCCCGTTTGAATTTACATAGTAATTATTTTTCTCTATCCGAATTAAATACAACTGCCCAATTCCAAAGGTTTCTGCCTTTGAAGTCTTCTTACTGCATTGGTGGTATCCAACAAACTTCGTATGTCTGCATTTTGGTGCCGAGATATCCGCTGAATGTGTTTCTTCGCATGATTTTGTATTTCTTCACTTACATATTCCATGTTTAAGTCCCTATGGAGGTTATCATTTCTAATGTACCATGGTGCGTTTACAATGCCACGCAGCACTTTGTTTTGAAAACATTGAATCATTTGTACATTTGTCTTCTTGGTACAACCCCAAAGTTGAATACCGTAGGTCCATATTGGTTTAAGTATTTGCTGATATAATAGCAATTTGTTATGTATTGTAAGCTCAGAGTTTCTACCTATTAGCCAATACATTTTCCTATATTTAATGTTCAATTCTTCTTTTTTCTTTTTAACATGCTCTTTCCATCTAAGCTTGCAATCGAGAGTCATGCCGAGGTATTTGGCTGTATTTGCATTTGGAACCGGCCTTGAATTAAGTTTCACTGGAATCCAGTTAGCTTTCTGGTTCGTGAAGTTTACGTGAACCGACTTTGCTTCGTTTAGGCTAATGCGCCATTTCTTTGTCCAACTACTCACTGTGTCGGTTGCTTTTTGAAGTTTGGTCGTTGCTTCTGATATACACTTTCCAGTCGCCAGAATAGCTGTATCGTCTGCAAATGTTGCTATGGTGGCACCTTCTGTATTTGGCATATCTCTGGTGTACAGGATGTACAATATAGGACCCAGTACGCTACCCTGTGGTATGCCTGCTGATATTCTCTTTAGCTCTAAACAATAGATGCTTGGCCTTTTCTTTAAAAAAAAAAAAATTCTATGACCATTTCCACAAATTAATGAGAAAACCAATATCAGAACTGACGTCGAATTTTAAAGTTATGAAAGCAAAAATATTTTTATGGGGTACACATCAACTCAAAGACAGAGAAGTTAAAAAACACTTCTCCGCAGACTTTTCTGATTACGATTGCTTGAAAGCGTTGGCAGCATACTTTAAAGGGGATGTGGACTAAATTATAACTTTTTGTGACGTAAGGAAATTTAAATGGGTTATGGAATACAATTATTAATTTACTGTTTTGTTTTTTTTCAGATTGACCTTGGTTTAAACTCAATTTATTCTCCGACAAATACGCCTTGGATTGCAGCAACAAGTAATTATTCTTTTATTATTATATTATTTTTATTTTTTTTTTGTATTTTTAATATATTTGCAGCATTAACTGAGGATGATACTGATACTACTCACATCTACCATTATTTTGTGGAGAAAAATTGGTCAATTCTGAGGCAACAGATTTTATGGATGCGATACAAATTTTAGTAGCTTTATATTACAAACTATGATAAATCGGTTTCGTTGACAATGGAGTTAATTCAACGATGTTTTTTGAATTTATATCACGAAAACGTAAGGGGCGGGAAACGACATACCATATGAATCAATTAAGCAAAGTGGACAAATTAATAAAAAAATCGAAGGTAATGTTGTATAAGGATAACATGCAATATTTTGTACCGGAATTTCTTACAAAACCACTTGTGTGAGATATTTTTTTTTACCTAATTTTAATATGCAAGTAGTGGAAATCAAATACTGAAATATTCTTTTCATTTTATGTAATTTTACATATATTTTATGTTTTTAATTTCAATAATTTGTATGTAAAATTTCATAATTGACTGAGGAGAAAATTTTCATATAATTTATGTTTTGGATTTCGTATATTTTTATGTAAATTTACATATTTAATTGGAGAAATTTACATATTATGGATACTTAAAATTACATACATTTATGCACTGTACATACAGTATGTAAATATTACATATAGATAAGGGGCATTTTGTTTCCTACTATCTACGAGTATATGTAAATATTTTTTACTGTGTATAACAAAACTGTGATATTTAAGACATATACAATTATTTATATTTTATTTATTTATATATTAATTAATTTAGTTTTAGTATTATATGTACATATTAATTTATTTTCACTTCTAGTTTCATTATTTTACATAATCATTGTTCATAAGCTTCTAGCTTGATTTATGTTTCGCAGTTAACTGCACCACTATATTTATATGCAAAAGCTCATTTCAACACTATACAGTTCTTGAACATTTTTGTCCACTTTTCGGTTTTAATTATTTAAATTTTAATTTATTAGCTCACTACTTTGATACTATTTAATTAATTAAACTTTTCTTTGTATCCACTAACTATACTTAAAAATTTTAATAATTTTTATTTTTATTTTTAATATTAAATATTAACTTTTAAAATTTTCGTTTACTCAATATTAATTTTCTTATCCATTTTGATGAGGACATCAATTAATATATTTTTTTTGTATCACTCACAAATGTTGTACCTCTGTACAGCTCCGATGTTAAAATTCAACTCCCATCATCGCATTTTTTTCCCGTCTCGTCTCTTTTTGCAAAATCCATACAATCACACAAAAACTTTCACAATCCATACAATTCGCTAATATCTTGCAATTGGTATTAATTTTATGGCCCTGTATAATTAGTACTCAATTATGTAAAAGCAGGGTCATTTATTTACCTATCGAACAATTATTATATTTATACAGTAGCTTAAATAAGTGGCTAACAGATATAAATTAAACTGTGATGCAGCAAAAAAATTTCTTAAAATTATGGATTTGCAAACTACTTTCGTCACAAATCACTACTAGTAAGCACACATTTCGGTTTTTATACATATAATTAGATATTTATATAGAAAATTCAAAATTTTTCGGAATAAACAAAAGCTATGAAATTATGGTCCTCTACCATTTTGCAGCCAAAATCTTGAGCTACAGTAAGTGTCTATAAAAAAATCATCACAAATATTCGTGTTTTTGAGATAAATAAGTGTGAACTTCATTTTCTAGCATTTCTTTTCGTTATATCGACTTTGACTTCAATTCTTATAACTTGTTGGGGTCAAATTCGTTTAGTCTGATCGGTATTTAAAAGTTATCGGTAAGTATCGGTGTTTAAAAGTGTAAAGGGAAAATTCTTTCTTACTCGCGGATATTATTCAAATAAACCCACGGGTTATAACGGCGTTCTTTGTCGAACAACTCCTGTATTTTTTCCTAAGCATTTTTTTGCTTTCACGAACATAAAATATGGAAACTTGAAAAAATCGTAGCTTTGATAATTTTAACCATAAATGAATAAATTAAAAACCAAAATCTTTGTAATTTCAATAGCTATACCTTTTATTTAAATATTTTGTCGATAGCTAGCTATTTTAGATGTTTAGTTTGATTTATTTAAAAATACAATTTGTACATCATTCAGCACACCCTCAAAAGGGCCTGATCAATTATTCGGCAATAAACTTTGTTTATGTTATCTGTGTGGATTAAAAAACATGTGTGCCATGTTTCAAAACTGTACCATTTATTTCTTTTTCTGACGATTTTTAGATCTATTTTTACCAGATTATTATTTTAGCCTTGGCTTATTATTCGGTGAATATCATTATTAAACACTAGGTTCCGTTATAGCTTACGAATGAATGAATTATGAAATGTTGGCCTTGCTCTATGAAAGTGACAATCCTGATGGTCAAGAGGAAGAAGAAGACCCAATTTGTTTTTGGGATTGCGATAAATTCCAGAACCTTGTCACAATAAAAATACCCATAAAAGATATCTATATAAGGAATCGAACTAGAACAGATTGGTGAGGAGACTGAAAATTAATACACCGATACAAAAACTGTTACTGCAGATGTATCGAATGAAGGTACTACGGCAATTTTAGATAACATTAATTTCGAAAGTATAGATAAGATGCAAAGTGTTTCAGATGATTTTACAAATATAACTAATAAAAATCGTATAAAATCGAAAAAAAAGTGAATTTGCAAATACTCAAATCGAGTACCAACCAACAGAAGACATACGCTCTGTTGAAGAAACTCCCGTATTTCATGAAATATTTTACTGAGGAATTATTTGAAAATATGGTAAAATTTACAAATATGTATAAGCGGGCTGCAAAATTCCCAAACATTTAAATTTTTTATTGACGGATTTATAAGAAAATAAAAGATTTTTCGGTGTATATTAATCGGGTGTACAAAATTCCCACAAATTAGGTTGTACTCGAACAAGCTTATAGGGATCGAACATGTAATGCGAACCAGCGACCGATTTTTTCAGTTACGTGCCAATTTCCATGTCGTCAATAATTTGGACATTCCAAAAGACAATAAGGACGTATTTCATAAGGGTGTGACTGAACTTAAAGCAAACACATAGGTCTACCGAAAAATCATAGTGACATGTTTGACGATCGGTAAAAATATTGAGATATTGATTTTCTTAGATATTCTGTTAAGATAAAAATTGGTGACATTTTCTAAGAATCTAGGATTAGCTAGGTAAACCACATTAACTTTTTAAACGGGGAGGCATGATCAAATCCCACACATAGGACTACCGAAATATCATAGTGACATGTTTGCCGATTGGTGAAAATCTCGAGATAGACATTCTGTTGAGATACAAATTGGTGACATTTTCGAATAATCTAGGATTAACTAGGTAAACCCTAATAACTTTTAAAACGGGCTAGCATGATCAAAGAATACACATAGACCCACAGAAATATCATAGTGATATCGCTAAGGTGTTTAATATTTAATACTTAAGGTATGCGTGTAATTCTGTTTGTTTCTAAGGTATTTCCATTTCACTTTTTTGAATCGCTTACACTACACATGCATAACGTTCTTGCCTTTCCGGATCTGGCGGAAATTTTAATTCGTATTTTATAGTGTGCAAGTTCGGTGCCTTTTGTGTTCGTTTTTCTCATGTGTATATAATTTGCAATTTCGTTCGTATCGGATTTTCTGTTCCTTTTTTAACAGAAAATTTTTGACTTACCCCCGCTAAAGATGTTTTCACATCAAAAACACAATGCAATTTTTTGATTAAATGACTCTTGCCGCGAACATACCATTTGCAGCTAGTTCTACGGAGCTTGTTGTTACATAGCTTACAACAGAAGAAGTTGTTAGAGCTAGCTAAAACGGCACCACCATACGCCATCCGTTTACCTTATTTTGTATAATATTTTTGAGATCAGAATCAACCATGTTAGTTCCATAACAAAGCAAAATAAATGACTTTGGATTTTGAATGTAAACTGGTATCACGTTTACAATAGACCACTAAAAAAAAAATTATTATCCTGATTACATCCTTTGCATACCTTTAGTTTCATTTAGACGTACACAGACAATCCATTTAGGTATACATATACACACATTATTTCAGCACTACCCCATATAGTTCATGCGGCCATATGTTTATTATTACTATAGATAGATACATTATTGTGTGTTTGGTGTTTCTGCCTATCGATATTCTCTCTACATGTTATTAAGGTTGGGCATAAAGTTAATCAAACGAAATAGATTTATTTTCATTCTTCAAAACACAAAAACAACAAAAATAAAATGGAAAAACTTTTCAAATAAAATGAAAATTAGAGAAAAGACGGTCACGAATAAGAAGAAAATTTATTATAATAACGATAATAATATATCAAAATCATTCATTTTTCGATGACAAGGTGCGGCATTTCAATATCCTTTTTCATAACACACAGGCAGAAGTAAAATATAAATAAGTTAAAATAGGTTTTGATTTAGGTGTGGCATATAAACGTATCTTTCATTATAAATTTATTTATTTATATAGTCTTCTGTCTGTATGGCTTAAAATTAAAAAAAAAAAAAAAAGATTTTCAGATTCTCGTAGAGCGTACATCCAACCATCCAATATGAAGAAGATAGATATGTTAGGTATATTAAGAATTTTGATGGTTTTTAAAAATTTCAGTAGCTTGTTTTTCTTGAGAGAATAATACCTGCATTTACACAAATTTCAAACTCACACAAGCACATACAACCAGAAAAGGTTCAAAATATTAAAATAAAAAATTAAATGGTTTTTAATAATAATTGCCAATCATTGTCTGTATACTAAATTATTTATCCTTATTCCTTCAGTTTTTAGTTATTTATTGTTGTATCTACTTCTTCTGTAAAATATACATATAGTATGTATATACCACTCAACTATATTACGGTAAGGGGAATTTGGTAGCATATAGCGTATAAATATACTAAATAATAAATTACGGATCAACATTATGCTTAATAAATGTTCTTTTTAAACGTGGAGTAATATTACGGTTTTGTTTGAAAAGGTGTGGGAAGGCATAAAATTGATTTGTTGCTGAGAAATCAGATAAGGGATTAACCGAAAAATGGTTTTGCCGAATTGAGACTAGACATTTCTAAAATTTTAGCAAAATTGCCACTTCGGCAGGTCAATGAAAAATGAAGTTGTCAAAGTGAAAGTGTGTAAAGTAAGTGAAACGGCGAAAGCACAAGTAATGGAAATACAAAAAGAAAAGGAGGTTAATTATATAAATTCTTGTAATTGTAACTTAAATAAACGTCGAAGTACAGGAAGAAGAGATAAGCAACTTTGTGGTAGATACAATAGAAAATTATATTGATAAGCATGATTTTGTGAAAAATTTTGAAAATTATTTTGAAAAAAATATTGTAATTGATAAAAATAGTAAAGTAAATTGAAATGTAAAAGTATTAATATACCCACCCAAATGGGCATACCGAAATAACCTGAAATGGACAGAAAAAATTAAAGTTGATAATAATTTGAATTGATTTTAAATTAGGTTTCGGTAAATTTCCATGTAAACTAGAATTATAAATAAAATAGAGTGCGCAACCATAAGACCACCTAGAAGATTACCTTTAACTATTAAACCGAAAGTAGAAAAAACACTACAGGAATTGGTAAAATTAAATATTATTGAAGCAATTTAACAGTAGTGGAAAAACCAAACGACACACTGTAGCGGGTTTGAGAACCGATCCTGACAAAGTTTCTGCAGTATTGAATAATCCGATTCCAAATTGTCCTAAAGCTGTTCGTCGACTGTTAGGTATGGCGAGTTGGTATGGGCGGTTCATTCATAATTTTTCAACAATCACTTCCCCAATTTCAGATGTTTTGAAAAAGGGAAAGAAATTTGTTTGGACAGAAGCAGCCAATATTGCTTTTCTGTCATCAGACGTTGGTGTTGGCGCAGTTCTCACTCAGGGTGAAGGAAACGAGGAAAAAGTTATATCGTTCTTTAGTCATTCATAAGTTAACCACTCAACAGCGAAAATACCACACAACAGAAAAAGAGTATTTAGCCGTAATTTTAGCCATAGAGAGATTTAGACCCTACATTGAGGGAAGTTATTTTATTGTCATAACGGATCACGCTTCTCTTCTGTGGTTGAATAATCTAAATGATCCGAGTGGTCGTCTTGGTCATTGGGCCCTTCGACTGCAGCAGTATAAATTTGACTTACGGCAAAGAAAGGGACGTTTTAATGTTGTGCCTGATGCTCTGTCTCGAGCAATGGTCTGTGATTCTCTTTCGTTATCTGACGATCAATGGTATGAGAATATCAAAAGTGGATTGGTTAATAATCCTGATGATTACCCGGATTTTAAAATTATTAATAATCAGTTGTTTAAGCTATTTCCTGTGTCGAAATTAAAACTTGTCGTACCTCAAAAACACCGTGCAGATATTCTTAGAAAGTGTCATGATGACTCGATGGCGGCTCATTCTGGAACCTCAAAAACTGCTTTTCGTATAAAACAAAATTATTTTTGGCCTAATTTAGACAGTACAGTGAAAGAGTACATACGCAATTGCGAAATATGCAAAGCATCTAAAGATGGCCCGTTAATGAAGTCACCGATGGCGGCACCGAAATTTGTTACTATACACCTTGGTCAACTATCGCTGGAGACTATTTGGGACCTTTAACCAGATCCAAATCAGGCAACCTATTTGTGCTTGTAATAGTTGATGTGTTTACGAAGTTTGTACTTTTGTTCCCGCTTCGAAATTCTGACACTAAATCCACTATTCGAATTTTGGAACAAAATGTATTTCTCATTTTTGGAACTCCACGCACCTTAATTTCGGATAATGGACCTCAATTCACTGCAACAAAATTCAAAACTTTCTTGATGGAAAACGGAGTGTCTCATTATCGTAATGCCAACTACTATCCTCAAAACAACCCAGCAGAGCGGGTAAATCGAGCTGTTTTAGCTGCAATCCGATCATAGATCAAGAACGATCATAGAGAATGGGATCAGCATATTCATAAAATAGCTTGTGCCATTCGAACTGCTGTTCACAATTCTCCTGGATACACCCCTTACTTTCTCAATTTTGCTCGTGAAATACATCATTTTGGATACGGCGCAAATTTAGAAAATCAGACTAACGTACCTAATAATGTCGAAGACTCTATACAAAAACGAGTAAACTATATAAAAGAAGAGTTTGAGAAAATTAACAAATTGGTCATATTAAACTTACGAAAATCTTACGATAAATATGCTCATAATTATAACTTGAGGACTTCTGTGCGAAATCACAACGTTGGAGATGAATTTTCTTGGAAAATAAATTTTCAGTTATCTAATGCGTCGAAAAATTTTAGTGCCAAATTGGCACCAAAATGTATAAAATGTCAAATTAAACAGAAAACTGTCTCACTTACGTATCTATTGTAAGATTTTAACGGGAAAGGTCTAGGCGTTATTCATACGAAGGACTTTTAAGCCGATCATTTGGAATTCATAAAGCATTTCATTGTGGTATAGTATATTTAATTTTTAATTTTGTTACTTTATTATTTTTTCCCCATATAGATTTATAGTTATCGTTTAGTTTTATTTGAGCTATGGATGGGGAAAAATCCCATTTCACAATTGCACTTAAATTTTAAAAGTTGCAGATAAAATGTATATCATCCAAAATTAATTTAAGTTTACTTTAGTGGGTTCGGTCTACATAATACAATTGCACTATTTTAGTGGTTAAGAAAATGAATATCACCCAAATTTAATATTAGTTAGAGTTTAGCATTTAGATTTACTTTATTAATTTTTTTGTTGAATATTAATTAATTCATGTAATATCTAATATGCTACCGGTGGTTAGACCATTTTAATTGTGTTTCGATTAACGATTTTAATAATTAATTAATTATTATTATAAATTTCTTTTTGTTATTAATCGAATTTGATGATTGGACCTTACAGATTTAAGGTTAGTTTTTTTTTTTAGGCCGAATAATTGTGCCAGTTTAGTAAGGTTGCACCTTAATTTATGGTCAGGGATTGGTTTTATACCAAGCTGAATCATTTTGATTTGAACGATGTCATGGAAGAAGATTTTAGAGCAAAAATTTTGATCATAATTTGTTTTTGTAAATGGTTCGTTCTGTTTCCAGTATACTGCCGACATATAGTTTTGGTAAGATTTGTTTTTTTTAATTATTTTATATAAAATTACGTTATTTTGGAATATTTGTCTTTTTAGTCTATTTTTTTTATTTTATTTACGATTTGCTTTGCAGGACTGTTGAAAATTTTTAAAAGAAATTTAATCCATTTTGATTAAAAAATTGATTAAATTTCTTTATAAAAGTAAATATGCATTGTAGCGGGGTGAAAAGGACCAGTTTCATTCTCTTTAGCAAATAATTTGTTTTGCTTTGGGTTTCAAAGCACTGATATGAAATATGTACTTATCGGGTAACACGTAAATTTTTTTTGTTTAGTAATTGCATACGATTGCAATTGTTGTTATTTTGTTTATGCTCATCTGCAGAAATGAAAATTTTTATCGTTTCTCTATTTCCATTATATACCTCTCGCGAACCCAAATTATCTATTTGTATTGCGAACGAGAAGAAAGAAGAATGTATAAATTGTATTGGAGGGGCAACACGAATCATGAAGAGAAAGAAGATGAAAATTGGTTAATTAAATTTTTTTTGGATGGATTATTGGGTCTCTTGGATTTGGACTTTTGAACGAGACACAGAGAGACAGATTTTTATATTTGAATTGTCGATTACATTTGGTTGCTGTGTTGGACAACATTTTGAGTTTTTTTGGACCATCGTGATTTTGATCGATACGTACACCGAACAAGTCAACGGAGTGATTTTATTTAAAGCAATAAAGCCATTATTATATAGCCGGACGTACAACAATTTTTTCTCGAGCTAAGTATATATTTTTTTTTGATTATTTGTTGTTACAAAAGACAAATTTTATAACTTTGAGTTGAGTGAATAAAAAAATAAAACTTTCGAGTTTATTGCGGTTATGGTACCAGTGATTTTTTTATGGTGGATTTTTTTTTGTGTTTGTTGAGTTCCAAATAATAGAATCCAAAACCAGATTTTGTGTTAATTTTTTTTTTTTTGTAATAATCTGGAGGCACGTGTGATAACCGTGGTATGCCATTTTGAGTAGAGGACCAAGAAAAGCTCTATCTTGCTGTTTTAAGGCAATAAATATATTTTGTAATACATTTTTGTTTGCTGTGTTGCAAGTTTTTGGAGCTTGGAGTTTTGGTACAGGACCACGTGTTATATATTTTTGCGAGAATGCCGTAGGTAAATTTTGGGTGAGCGTATCTAGATTTTTTAATTTTTTTTGTATAATTATTTTCAAATATTCTGTTGTTTTTTTTTGAATATATAATTTTTTTTTGATAATTTAATTTCCTAATTTTTTTCATAAATTGGTTCTTAAATCCACCCCTTGTGTTTTAAATCGTTCTTTGAGATAGCCGGAGAACGTTTACGTGTGGAAGGTTTCTTCTTTTGAAGATGGCACCCAACAGTCTTACTTACAAAATCACCTAATTGAGCAAATTTTGAATTTAAAGAAAAGATGCGAGTTCTGTTTGTTTATTATTCTTAAAAATTTTTTTTTTAATTTTAACATAATATTTCTTTTGGTTTTGTATAGATGTCATGTCATGCTGGAAACATGGAGAACAAGCCATTTGCATATATTTTTTTTGATTTGTTTCTTTGCGGATATCTTTAATTTTTTTTTTCTAAGTCAACAATTATTTTGTTTAAAAACTTTAGATTAGTTATGTTATAAATTGATGTATTTTCTTTATTTTTTTTTCCTCTAAATTAAATTATATAATTAAATAAAAATTTAAGCATAAGTTTTATAATGAAAAAAATATTCGTTAGTTTGAGATTTTTCTTTCTCTGATTTTTTTTGGAGTTCTTTTTGGAAGAAACTGAAAACCACGCGTTACAACACTAACCTTTATGTGATTGACAAATTTTACATTATATCCTAAGTGGCCAAGGTACATTCGTACCTTCATAGGTTTTGTATGGGAGATGCACTATTTTCGTAAGAAACTACTTAATACAAAATGTTTCTAGGAATTAAAACAAACTAAAAATAAATAATAAAAAATTAAAAAAATAAACGGTAATTCCAACGGTAATTTCTTCATCTGTCGTTTCGAACTCTTCGCCATTACTGTCATGTCAGGATGCCGTTCGAGCTGAGAGGTCTGATGTTCCAGGTTCGGATTGTCCAGTCATGGAATTGCGTACAGTGCCTGTGGTTCGAAGGAAGTATTTGTACATTTCCGGTCTTCATCCAACAACTACTTCCGAATCGATATCCCGGTACATTACGTTCAAAAACAGCGTTTTTAATCCATCAAACGTGTCCTGCTTCTCACTGTTCCCTAGATACCGGGATCCAGCAGAACTGACGTTTGTGTCTTTCAAGATTGGAGTCATCAATAACATGCATGGTACCTTGAAAAATCCTGATTTTTGGCCACCTGGGGTTCTAGTTCGCGATTTTCAAGAAAGGCGCGATTCAAAAAACGAGGAAGGAGCTCGCAGCAAAGTGTCAATTTAATTTCATTAAATGCATTAAATTCCAATATTTTAAATTCTAATCTACCAAATTTTAACAATAATCTTATCACAGTTCATCCTAACATTCTAAATTCATGTTTATCTAATTCTAACAATGTCGTCAATGGATCTAACAATTGCGTCAATAGCTTATCAATTTTTTATTTTAATTGTAGTGGCATGCGATCAAAATCAAAAAATTTCTATCTTGGAATATTGGAATCTGATTACGACGTAATAATTCTGACCGAAACATGGCTTACAATGGATTTCAATGATGCGGAGTTTTTCCCTTCGGATTTTTGCGTTTTCCGTCGCGATCGATATAACCTTAGTACAAAACGTAAAGGTGGTGGTGTGCTTATTGCAGTTCGGAATATTTATTCTTGTGAATTTTTATTTTCCGACCCAATCATTGAGTTCATTGCTGTTAAACTCAAACTAGGTGCATTTTACTTAATAATTAGCACAGTCTACTTTCCTCTAGAGCCATCCTCGATATTTTGTCAAGATTTTGTTGACAAGTTCTCATGTAATTTATTACCTTTTATTTCTGATAACACTGACCTAGTTATTTTCGGCGATTTCAACTTTCCAGATCTAATTTGGATGATGGTTGACAATATGTTCATTCCTGCTAATACGAATGATTCTTCCGCCTTAATTTGTGATTTTATGGCAAACATGGGTACTTCACAAATAAACAGTGTACCAAACAGCCACGGCACTTATCTGGATTTGGTTTTCTACACTAATAATAGTTCTTTTAAACTAGAATCATGCGACGACTTTGCCGGATCTTCGAGTGTTTATCATACCCCGGTTTCATTTCAGTTGTTCTACAAAACTTCTAATAATTTAAACTTTACCAAAAATTGTACAGTATTTGATTTTTCGCACGCCGATCACAGCTCATTAAATGATTTTTTAGCTGAAGTTGATTAGCTGGTACACTGTCAAACATTGATATCAACAGTTCATTAGATACCTTCAATGAATTGTTGAAGGTTGCTTTTGAAAAATTTGTTCCTAAAAAATTAATTAGAAAGTCTCATACCCGCAACGTCCCATGGTTTACCAAAGAACAGAAACAACTTGAAGTCCTACGTAATAAATGTCATAGGAAGTATAGGCGTACAGGGTTGGCCCATGACGATATCCAGTTTAAGTCTTTGCGCAAGCAGTTTTGCTATCTCAACCGATTCCTCTATAACAATTACATAATTGATATTGAAGACGATTTGCGATGTAATCCGAAGAATTTCTGGAGATTTGTCAAAAATAAGAACCATAATAACGGCTTGCCGCCATTTTTAGAATTCCATGGTCGAAAATCAGATAATCCAGAGGCAATCTGTGGTTTTTTCGCTGAATATTTAGCAGTGTTTTTGTTAAGGATAGCTCATTATCTCCTAAAGTAGCTAACACCAATAATTCAAAAATTGTTTTTTCAGAACTTGACGTGATGACGGCTTTGATGAACATGGACGTTTCTAAAGGTCCTGGACCAGATGGTTTACCAGTGTCTCTATTGAAGCAGTGTGCATTTGGTTTTGCCGCTCCTTTATGCCATTTATTTAATTTGAGCCTCAGCCAAGGCAAATTTCCTGATCTGTGGAAAACATCAAGTATCATACCGATCCACAAAAGCGGTTCCCGCAGTGATGTAACAAATTATCGTGGAATTGCAATACTGTCTTGCATTCCTAAAGTATTCGAGTCAATGGTCAACAAAGTGATCTACTTCCACTCCAAGCAACTTATTAGCACACGTCAGCATGGATTTTTTCCTGGCCGCTCAACGGTCACAAATTTAGCGGTCTTTCAAAATAATCTAATTAATTCTGTTGCCTCGAAAGTTCAAGTCGATGTGGTCTATACCGATTTCGCTAAAGCTTTCGATAAACCTAATCACAGGTTATTAGTGAATAAGCTCAGTGAACTTAATTGCGACATTATTCCCTTAAATTGGCTTATGTCTTATTTATCGAAGATCAACGATACGTTCTCAGAATGTTTTATTGCGACATCTGGGGTACCTCAAGGTAGTCACTTGGGTCCATTATTATTTTTATTGTTCATTAACAATGTTGTTGATTGCTTCAAATTCGCAGACTGTATTCTATTTGCTGACGACATGAAAATATATGCAAATATTTCATGTGAATTGGATCGCGATCACTTTCAGCGGGACCTCAACACATTTTGCGGTTGGTGTGTTACTAACCTTATGTTTCTGAATGTTGATAAGTGTCACGTGATCACCTATTCCAGATCTAAGTCTCCTGTAGTTTTTAACTATTATCTAAATGACGTTAGTTTGAAGAGAGTTAATATGGTTACAGATTTGGGCGTTATCTTTAGCTCGGATTTAACGTTTAACTCTCACATCGATGCGGTTGTTAATAAAGCCTTTCCGATGTTGGGGTTTATTAAAAGAAATTCGAAGGATTTTCACGACACATTAACTTTCAAGTCACTGTACACTTCATTTGTTCGTTCACAGCTTGAGTACGCGACTGTCATATGGTCTCCGTTCTATGAGTCTCATTCAATCAGAATTGAAAGTATTCAGAAACAGTTTTTGGTATTTGTTCTCAGAAAATTACCTTCTTTCGAGCGGAACAATAATTTCAGACTATCACCATATGTAGACCGATGCCGTTTTCTGGATCTCCAATCTCTAAGTGCTAGACGTACATGCGCAAGTGCCACATTTGCGCGTGACATCATTTGTGGTAAAATAGACTGTTCTGACATTCTTTCATGTTTTAATATTTATGCTCCTCAACGCAACTTACGCCCCCGGGAACTTCTTCATATTCCGACTGCAAGTAGCAACTACAGCTTCCATGGCCCTATAGTGCGCATTCAACGAGATCTCAACGCCGTAGCAGATTGTTTCGATTTCAATATTTCCAGGGATGAATTTAAAAAACGAATCGCTAAGATTTTGTTTTAAATGTCTTTTTGTTTTGTTGTTAATTGTTTGATCTATTGATGTCGTTATATCTTTTATTCTTTTATTGTATACATTTTTTTAACTTTTTATAATGTTTTTTAATTATGTAAGCCATTTTTGCATATACATGCTGTTGGTTAGTAAATAAATAAATAAATAAATAAAATTTCTCAAAATTCTCTGTTCGTAAAAGAAAGTCGTGTGTTGGCCACACCTTCATTTTTTATATTGTTATCCTTTTTGCATTTGTGCAATACCGTGTATATTCGAATAATTTATAATTGATAATTGAACTGAGTGGAGTTGAGTTTTGTCTCTCGATGTATACACATCGATTGTAATTTACTTTGGTAAATAATTTAAAACAAAAACTGTAAATAAAAGCAATTAAATTCTGTAAACAGATTGTGTGAAAACAGCGAATATAAAAGTTTAAGTGACAAGAAATAATAAATTGTGAATAGAATTGGCTGGAAATTTCAAGAAAAGGCCATGGGCCTTATCAAATGATTCCCAGAACAAATTATTAAAAATGTCTAATCATGTAGATAATAACAACATAACGGATAATAATATATTCGCAATACCAGTACGTCAAAATCAGTTCGAACCAATCGTTCGAAATATTAGCGGTATCAATGTCAGTCAACGTAACAACAATAGAAATGTTACGCAACATAGCAGAATTCCACCAATTGTTACAAAAATTGGTCATAGTCATATGGTAGATATGATGAAAAAATTAAAAATTGAGAAATACGGTTTAAAGTTGATCAAAATAGGAGTAAAAGTATTTGTATTTAGTGAAAGTGATTACGACAAGATTCTAAATGAAATTAAAACTGGTGATCAAGAAGGTTATTCGTTCACTAAGAATGATGATAAGACAACGAAGTTTGTGCTATATGGTTTACCAGATATGGATCCTCAAATAATTGTGGATTCGTTAAAAGATCAAGGTTTTGAACCTTTAAAAGTTCATAAAATTGAATTAAAAAAAAAACGATTTGATAACGATGCAGTTTACTACGTCTTATATAAAAAAGGTACAATTAAACTGAATCAACTTAAAAGCGTAAGATACGTAGCGCACGTAGTATGTAATTGGGACATCTATCAAAACCGGCCTAATCGACTTACGCAATGCTACAAATGCCATATGTTCGGTCATGGCGCTGTAAATTGCTTTATGAAACCAAGATGTAGATACTGTACCATTACACACAAAGATTCGGAAGAATGTCCCCTTAACAACGATGCTTCAAAATTTAAATGTGCCAACTGTAATGGCAATCATGCAGCTAACTCCGTCATTTGCCCAGCTAGGAGCGAATACTTGAATATGAAGAAACAACTATCAATTAAACAGCACTTACAAGCAAAATCAACGCAGCAACAATATAATACAGAATATCAATGGAACTTAAACGACTTTCCAGCTACAATAAATCAGAATATTCAACCCAAAGTTAACAACCAACCATCAGGATCAAATCAAGGATATGCAAACGCGGTAAAATCAAACAGTGATTTATTTACACTTAACGAATTATTTCTTATTTTTAGTGAAATTGTTGACAAATCGAAGAATTGTAAAACAAAAATTGAACAAATTCGAATGCTCTCAGAAGTCGCTCATAGGTATGTTGGTCATCCATAATAATTTAAAAATTTCCACATGGAACGCACGGAGCGTTAAACCTAAAAAACACTTATTGGAAAAATTTCTTACAGACAACAAGATAGACATTATGTTACTAACGGAAACCCATTTGAAGCCTAATATAGCGCTTAATTGTACGGGATATTTTATATATAGAAATGACCGGGTAGGACAACAGAAAGGTGGAGTAGCTATTTTAATCCGAAGGAATATATCTCATAGTTTGTCTTCTGATCTTAGTATGAATTCGATTGAATCTATTGGAATAGTTGTTGAACTTGACGACGGAAACCATCTAAAAATTATATCTTGTTATTGTCCAAATTCCAATGTTGTAGATTTTCGAAATGATTTGATCAAGCTTACTAACTTTACATCCCCATTCATTATTGGTGGTGATTTTAACTGTAGACATACTAGTTGGGACTGCCTGAGAAATAATAAAGGTGGGCGCACTTTGCATAATTTACATGTCAATTCCAACAATTTTTCAGTTTTAACACCGGATAAGCCTACTTATCACAGCCATAGAGGTATTCCCGTCTATTTGGACCTATTTTTAACAAACCAATCTATGTATGTGCATAATGTAGCGACAATTCAGGATCTCAATTCAGACCATTATCCAGTCCTTTGCGAATTCAATTTTCAGATTAAATGTAGTAGATTCGTCCCAACCTACTCTAATTACCGCGAGGCTGATTGGAAATCATACCGACAATATATTGATTATAAACTTTCAAATCATGATTTTCTATTAGATAATAACGGACATATCGAAGAATCGGTAAATATATTCTCTGAAATAATTACAGAAGCTCGGACTATTAGTGTGCCAGAAACTCCATTGAAACATCCCGAACGTATTCAATTATCTGATGAGATTCAGAATCTAATAAAACTAAAAAATCTTAGACGAAGACAATTTATTAGATACTGATTTCCATATTTTAAAACAATAGTAAACTATTTAAATAAAAAAAAATCAGGAAATGATCTGGGCTCTGATCAACCATAAATGGCAAAATAATTTAAAAGATATGGAGACGGGTTCAAAAAAATTCTGGTACACCGCTAAGAACTTCAAGAATAAACCTCGCCCTGTTCCACCACTTAAGGACGGCTCTAGCAACATTAGATTATTTACTAACGAAGAAAAATGTAATGCACTCTCCGAAGCGTTTAAATTTCCGGATTCACATAGTTCTATTAATTTACTTGATAACGAAATAAAAAATGTTTGTGATGAAATTGATTTGACTGATATTCCAGATACTGGTTCTAATATAGAACTAATAACATGCAAAGAGTTAAGTTCCGTTATACAATCAGTTCGACCATTTAAAGCTCTAGGAGTAGACAAAATTCCTAATCAACTACTAAAAAATCTTCCACCAATAGCAATTTCTCTGCTGTGTAAAATTTTCAAGAAATGTCTCTCCTCAGGATATTTCCCTAATGTATGGAAACTTGCTAAAGTATTACCTGTAATAAAAACAGGGAAAGATCCTACCGAAATTCTAAACTATCGTCCGATTAGTTTACTAAGTTGTATTGGAAAGATTTTTGAAAGACTAGTCAAATCTAGAATGGATACTTATATAGACGATAACAGAATACTAATTAATGAACAGTTCGGGTTTAAATCGCAGCACTCCACTATCCATCAAATACACAGGTTAACCCATTATATCAAAACAAACCGTAAATTACAAAAGTCAACCGGCACGATACTACTAGATCTTAAAAGCGCCTTTGATCTCGTTTGGAGAGATGGTATAATCTATAAAATGAAATGTCTCAATTTTCCCTTATATATACTAAAAACGGTAAAGTCATTCTTAAAGAATCGCAAATATTTTGTCCAGATCGCCAACTGTGCATCAAATACGGAAGAACTTTTCAGTGGTGTACCTCAAGGAGCAGTATTAAGCCCACTGTTATTTAATCTATTTATAAATGATATTCCTAAATCGAACAACTGTGAAATAGCTTTATTTGCGGACGACATAGCCATTTTTTACTGCCGATGAACTAGGGTCGAATATTACGTCAAAATTACAGTTGTACATAAACGACTTAACTGCTTATTTCAATAAATGGAAACTACGTTTAAATACCGCAAAATGTGAAGCAATATACTTCACTCGGTGCCGGGCCTCGAGAAAATTGCCTGATAGACCAATCATACTTATGGGCTCTTCTTTACAGTGGAGTCGATCAGTGAAGTATCTCAGAATTCATTTAGAACATTTAAAAGCCATATCAATAGCGTAATTGAGAAAACAAGTAAGTTACTGAAATCTCTCTATCCGCTCATAAATAGAAATAGTAAAATGAATATTGATAGTAAAATACTTGTCTATAAAGCGATGGTCCTACCTATTATATTGTATGGGGCTCCCTTATGGGCAGAGCTACCCAAAACTCATATTCAAAAGTTACAAATCGTTCAGAATAAATTCCTAAAAATTATTAGGAACTTACCTAGAAGATACCACACTGATCGGCTGCATTCGGAAGTAAAGATAAAATTAATTGAAATACTCATTAACGAATCTAAAATAAAATATATATCTAAATTACATTTAATAGATAAACAATTAATACAAACGTTAGGATTTTCAATCTAAGCATATTTTGATTATGCATAAATTGCCTATTATTTCAAAGCTAATATACATGCCTCAGGTATGTACATATGGCATGTTGAAAGTGTAGTGATTTTTATAGTTTTAAGTTTAGTGTAAGATTAGGTTAAGATGGGCTGAATTAATCATTTAAGATAATTGTAATACAATTAATTGAAGTAAATCGCTAATATCATTAATTAACCATTTAATTGTAGTAAAGCTCTATTAAATAAGTAGCTCATCTCAATATATAAATCGCTTATAAGAAAACCAAATTTTGTTAAGTTATGCCAATAAATTATTATTATTATTATTATTAATTGAACTGAGTTATGATCAATAAGCCTATTTATCTCGTTTATTCGAATAAGTAAGCAGAAGATGAATGATTACATACATGATTACATCTTAATGATGATGTTATTAAATTTGGCACCCTAGACAATTTTTACGCGTTTCCGTTCGAAGACAAACTCCGTGGAATAAAACGATTATTAAGATCCGGTTATAAACCATTAGAGCAACTGGCTAATCGAATCACTGAACAAACAAAATGTCCAAGTTATATGATGCAACAAAAGAATACTAAAAGTAAAAAAAACTGTAATGACAAGGAGATTATTTTCAATAATTTTAAGGTGAATAATTCAAATGCAAATAGATGGTTTTTAAGTACAGAAAATGACATGGAATGCTATGGAATATGTGAATTTTGCGAAAGATGAAACCAGAGTGTTTGGAAGTAAACTAAATAACAGATGAGATTTTTACGAAACTCCTCTAAAATCCTCGTTAGCAGACATTTACAAGGCAGACCTGAATTTTGACGCACCAACATATAGGCCAATTCAGAATATTAAATGTAAACTTTTTCGTATGTATTTTGTCCACTTATTCATTCAATTAATTAATTGTTTTTTAAGTATAAATAATTTACAAAACCCAACCAAAAGTTGTATACACAATGAATAATATTAAAGTTTGAATGTTACGAAAATTTATTTTTTATTGTTTTTTTTAATTTCATCTTAAATTTTACTCATCCTTTTATTTAAAAAAATGAAATATGTACTAAATGTAATATAAGTTGTCATAGCCAATGATGTATTGCGTCGTTGAACCTATAGAAGATGACGAACCAAATTGCACTACCGTTCCTCGTAGTTGGGTGGTTGATTTCACACTAGACTATCCATCGCAGAGTAAGGAAGTAAATAGTGCAAGGAGAAAATGCATTCATCCTCAGCCGGATTGAATACAAATGCCATGTGGAATTCTTCGTGATAATAACTGTAAGTATTGATCATCTCACAGAAGCATAAATATGAAAATGTACGGGTGTGAAATTTGTCCCAAAAAAAATACCATGTACGTATACAAATCCAATAAGAATTTTCAAATCCAAATGTGTGTTAGTAATTACACTGTAAAATTTAGTATGTAAAGAGATAACTATAGAATATTGAAAAGAGATAATATGATAAACTTATTTTCATATTCGGTTCGTATAAGTTTTTTATTTATTATTTAAATGTGAAGTTTTACCAAAAAATATTGACGAATGGACTATGTGCTCTAGCGGAGAAAAGTGAAATATGTGATAAGTATATGGAAATATTTTCTATTTAATTTTAATTTTATTTAGTTAATATCACCAATCAAGCCATAAGCCATTTTCAAACGGAGGGGATGAAAATATTTAATAATTTTTTGAACGTCGTATCGATTTTATTTGTTTGAGTAGTTTACGAATCGGTCAATATCAAAAATCCTAGAGTTTGTCGGGTAATGACCATACATAAAAATGATAGCCTAATGTTTCGTGAACCAATCGAGCCATAACCTATTTCCAAACGGAGGGGATGAAAATGTTTAATAATTTTTTGAACGTCGTATCGATTTTATTTGTTTGAGTAGTTTACGAATCGGTCAATATCAAAAATCCTAGAGTTTGTCGACTCATTAGGCTATTATCATTTGTATGTATGGTCATTACCCGAAATACTCTAGGATATCTGATATTGACCGATTCGTAAACTACTCAAACAAATAAAATCGATACGACGTTCAAAAAATTACTAAACATTTCCATCCCCTCTGTTTGGAAATGGCTTATGGCTCGATTGGTTCACGAATCATTAGGCTATCATTTGTATGTATGGTCATTACCCGACAAACTCTAGGATATCTGATATTGACCGATTCGTAAACTACTCAAACAAATAAAATCGATACGACGTTCAAAAAATTACTAAACATTTCCATCCCCTCTGTTTGGAAATAGCTTATGGCTCGACTGGTTCACGAAACATTAGGATATCATTTGTATGTATGGTCATTACCCGACAAACTCTAGGATATCTGATATTGACCGATTCGTAAACTACTCAAACAAATAAAATCGATACGACGTTCAAAAAATTACTAAACATTTCCATCCCCTCTGTTTGGAAATAGCTTATGGCTCGACTGGTTCACGAAACATTAGGATATCATTTGTATGTATGGTCATTACCCGACAAACTCTAGGATTTTTGATATTGACCGATTCGTAAACTACTCAAACAAATAAAATCGATACGACGTTCAAAAAATTACTAAACATTTCCATCCCCTCTGTTTGGAAATAGCTCATGGCTCGATTGGTTCACGAAACATTAGGATATCATTTGTATGCATGGTCATTACCCGACAAACTCAAGGATATCAGATATTGACCGATTCGTAAACTACTCAAACAAAGAAAATCGATACGACGTTCAAAAAATTACTAAACATTTCCATCCCCTCTGTTTGGAAATAGCTCATGGCTCGATTGGTTCACGAAACATTAGGATATCATTTGTATGTATGGTCATTACCCGACAAACTCTAGGATATCTGATATTGACCGATTCGTAAACTACTCAAACAAATAAAATCGATACGACGTTCAAAAAATTACTAAACATTTCCATCCCCTCTGTTTGGAAATAGCTTATGGCTCGACTGGTTCACGAAACATTAGGATATCATTTGTATGTATGGTCATTACCCGACAAACTCTAGGATATCTGATATTGACCGATTCGTAAACTACTCAAACAAAGAAAATCGATACGACGTTCAAAAAATTACTAAACATTTCCATCCCCTCTGTTTGGAAATAGCTTATGGCTCGACTGGTTCACGAAACATTAGGATATCATTTGTATGTATGGTCATTACCCGACAAACTCTAGGATTTTTGATATTGACCGATTCGTAAACTACTCAAACAAATAAAATCGATACGACGTTCAAAAAATTACTAAACATTTCCATCCCCTCTGTTTGGAAATAGCTTATGGCTCGATTGGTTCACGAAACATTAGGATATCATTTGTATGTATGGTCATTACCCGACAAACTCAAGGATATCAGATATTGACCGATTCGTAAACTACTCAAACAAATAAAATCGATACGACGTTCTAAAAATTATTAAACATTTTCATGCCCTCCGTTTGAAAATGGCTTATGGCTCGATTGGTTCACGAAACATTAGGCTATCATTTGTATGTATGGTCATTACCCGACAAACTCTAGGATATCTGATATTGACCGATTCGTAAACTACTCGAACAAATAAAATCGATACGACGTTCTAAAAATTATTAAAATTTTCATCCCCTCCGTTTGGAAATAGCTTATGGCTCGATTGGTTCACAAAACATTAGGCTATCATTTGTATGTATGGTCATTACCCGACAAACTCTAGGATATCTGATATTGACCGATTCGTAAACTACTCAAACAAATAAAATCGATACGACGTTCAAAAAATTACTAAACATTTTCATCCCCTCCGTTTGGAAATAGCTTATGGCTCGATTGGTTCACGAAACATTAGGCTATCATTTGTATGTATGGTCATTACCCGACAAACTCTAGGATATCTGATATTGACCGATTCGTAAACTACTCAAACAAAGAAAATCGATACGACGTTCAAAAAATTACTAAACATTTCCATCCCCTCTGTTTGGAAACGGCTTATGGCTCGATTGGTTCACGAAACATTAGGATATCATTTGTATGTATGGTCATTACCCGACAAACTCTAGGATTTTTGATATTGACCGATTCGTAAACTACTCAAACAAATAAAATCGATACGACGTTCAAAAAATTACTAAACATTTCCATCCCCTCTGTTTGGAAATAGCTTATGGCTCGACTGGTTCACGAAACATTAGGATATCATTTGTATGTATGGTCATTACCCGACAAACTCTAGGATATCTGATATTGACCGATTCGTAAACTACTCAAACAAATAAAATCGATACGACGTTCAAAAAATTACTAAACATTTCCATCCCCTCTGTTTGGAAATAGCTTATGGCTCGACTGGTTCACGAAACATTAGGATATCATTTGTATGTATGGTCATTACCCGACAAACTCTAGGATTTTTGATATTGACCGATTCGTAAACTACTCAAACAAATAAAATCGATACGACGTTCAAAAAATTACTAAACATTTCCATCCCCTCTGTTTGGAAATAGCTTATGGCTCGACTGGTTCACGAAACATTAGGATATCATTTGTATGTATGGTCATTACCCGACAAACTCAAGGATATCAGATATTGACCGATTCGTAAACTACTCAAACAAATAAAATCGATACGACGTTCTAACAATTATTAAACATTTTCATGCCCTCCGTTTGAAAATGGCTTATGGCTCGATTGGTTCACGAAACATTAGGCTATCATTTGTATGTATGGTCATTACCCGACAAACTCTAGGATATCTGATATTGACCGATTCGTAAACTACTCGAACAAATAAAATCGATACGACGTTCTAAAAATTATTAAAATTTTCATCCCCTCCGTTTGGAAATAGCTTATGGCTCGATTGGTTCACGAAACATTAGGCTATCATTTGTATGTATGGTCATTACCCGACAAACTCTAGGATATCTGATATTGACTGATTCGTAAACTACTCAAACAAATAAAATCGATACGACGTTCAAAAAATTACTAAACATTTTCATCCCCTCCGTTTGGAAATGGCTTATGGCTCGATTGGTTCACGAAACATTAGGCTATCATTTGTATGTATGGTCATTACCTGACAAACTTTACAACTCTTCGTGTGTAATTTAATTTATTAATTTTGTCTCTTTTCCACAAATTTTGTTCCTGAAAATTGCACTCAAAATTCTTATAAGAAACTATTATAACAGTGTATATTCTAATACATGCTTATTTTTGTTATTTGGGACAAACTTCACAGCCGTGAAAATGTTAATATTTTAATGTTATTTACTTTCTATAATTTATACAGTAACTCTGAAAGATGCCTTAGAAAAAGAAAGTGAAGCTATTATGGTTTGACTTCCACTACCACTCTTTCCAACCGGGTTGAAGATGCAGTCATCAATTTCAGTGAAGTTTTTGTTCAAAATTTTAACGGTCAACAAAATGTTTTTTTGGAAATAGGCCAAAACAAAAATGCTCTTCATTCACATCCGGTTACTGAAGTTACGTTAGATGTGGGAACTATTTCATCAATTGATTTACCAGAATGCCAGACAAGCTCCTCAACAGCATCGCATAATAAAAATCAACCTGAAATTGCAATACGGAATTTTTTTATACTGGTAATTATAATTTTAAATATATTAATATGATTTAAATAGGTGAGGGTAAGTTTATCCGCTTTTCAAAATCCCGCCTTCAAAATCCCCAGATTCAAAATGCCGGTTTCTAAAATCCCGGTTTTGAAAATCTCGGTTTACGAAATCCTGGTTTCCAAAATCTTGGTGGTTTTGAAAGAGATAATTTTTTTTTAATTCGGGCCGCCCCTTCTTTCTTGTGAAGGAGAATTTTAATTTAAAATAAAATACAAATAAAAACCGTAATTTTGTGAAAACCGGGATTTTTACTTTTGCAGAACCAGGATTTTGAAAAGCAGGATTATGAAAATGGAATTTTGACACTAGATATACCGACCGGTCAAAATGACGGGTTGTACATTTATTGAAATAATATTTTTTTATTATTATGTAAGTATTATTTGGAAATTCAAGATGACTTTTAATATGAAAACACAGTAGTTATATGAAAACTCATCATAAATTTTCGAAACAATACTTACATAATAATAAAGAAAAATAAGTTCAATGTACAACAAGTCATTTTGACTGGTTGGTATATTAGTGTTAAAAAGCAGGTTTATTTGGGGCGGGATTTTGATAAAGTGGGATTTGGAAATGCGGGAAATCGTTACGACTCCATTTGAATAATAGCCTATCACGTCATCCAAAGTATTGGCTTAAGGATCACATACTTTTCTTGTGTAACATCATTTTGTTCTATTAAAGGGACAGCCAGAGCAAATACTAATTACAAACACGAGTAAATTTATTTTTGAATATTACAAGAATTAAAAATGAGTTCAACCATAAATATTTAAATTTCATGGGTTATGTCTGTATTTGGCTAAAACTTTGCTTTTCCTAGAATTTTAATTAAATATTTTAGTAAAATTTTCTTATAAACGCTCGATATTTTGCCAAATTTGTGTACACGTTGACATAATTCGTTAAACAAATTTAACAAATATTTAACGAATTTAACAAATTGTCATGTTTAAATTTTGAACAACTTTTGTAAATTTTTAATTCGTATTTTATGTGAATAGGCTCTTACAGAATCGTCTCAAAAATTAAGTAATCTCCAAAATTTCAAGTGGTCTCAATTTCTGTTTTTGCAATTTCAGATCCTGATTACACTTGAACAACTAAAATCATTTAATGCTCGAATTCCCCACTGGATAGAACGAACTGTAAGATTGAAAGGTTGCTTCAAGCAAGACAGAGAGGTAGATCAAGTTATTACTAAATGGCGTAAGACTCGACTTCGGGTGGAAAAGCAAATCGAAATTTACTTAAATCCTACTAGAAGCGAATTGTCGCTCACAAATCCTGGTAGATTGGAGTATGAAGAACCAGAAGTTGGGAATCCTAATATTGTAACGACGGTAGAATACTTCGCAAACCAATCTTCCCCAATTGGATCAAGATTATCATTTTCAAATAGTGCTAAAGAGCTTAAGCATCCAACGCAGGTATACAATTCCAATACATTGGCTACATCCACTAACATGTATGATGCTGTTTCAATGAGTGCTAATTACAATCATCATCGGCCAATGCAATTACCTACATATACAACGCAAGTTAATTCTAATAATTCGATCCCTGCAACTAGGGTTAGTAACCAGGCGATGCCACCAGTAAATCAATTTGAAAATAACATAGTTCCGTATTTTGGGCAGCAAATCAATCGGTACAATCCAAAGTGGAATATTTCATTTTCAGGATCACCCCAAGATATGGATGTAACTGATTTTATTTTTTGGTTAGAATCTCACGCAAGAATAGATAGAGTTTCTCATACTGAGCCAAATGCTACTTATAATGTGTTTTGTGAAGCCATGTTAAGTCGATTTCGTAGTCATGTTTCGGAACGCGAAATGCGTCGAATAGTCGAAACGCACAAACAAAAGCCTCGCGAATCATTCCATGATTTTCTATTGGAAATGGAAAGTTTAAACAGCCGATTACAATGTAGTTTCCAAGACAGTGAATTTCTTGAAATCATTCGAGACAATATGGATCCAGCATTACAGAGTGCTACTTTGTCCTCGGTCATTAGATCGTTAGATGAGCTTCGAATAATTTGTCAACGTTTTGAAAAACTATGGCTAAACTCTGGGCATGACCCTCGCCAATTAACGGAACCTAAATTTCGAAGAACTTCTAACGTAAACGTTATTTACCAAAACCCTAATAATTCAGTCAAGCTAACTGAATACGTCAAAGAAGTTCCAATTTCGTTGCCTGAACCGGCTCACCAATATTTAGAAGCATTTAGTACCAATCCAAACGTAAATAAATTTTCATTTCGAGATAAACCAAATAAGGAATCAAGCAAGTTTCTAATTTGTTGGAACTGTCAAGACTTAGCACATCGATACCAAGATTGTCCAATTCCCATGCAGAGAATTTTTTGCTTTGGCTGTGGAAAACCTGGTGTGATTAAATGCACTTATTGTCATTCAGAACTTATAAGAAACGTCCGTCCGGTCGCTAACAAATAGGGTCCCTTGCGTCCGGGGAATGCAGTCCTAAACCCGAATATATCAAGTACGACTTCGGAAATCCAAATGGATCCGAAATAATAATTAAACAAGCCCAGTCAATAAATAAGAATTAATTAAATACAAATTTGGACGGTTTAACCAAGTCCACCAAGTCCACCAACTCGGAAAATACCAACTACATAAATAATTACACTCAAACGGATGTTATAGAATCAGCTCCCACTTCAAGGAAAATAGTTCATACAAATTTTTCTAGCTTATCCAAACGGTTCAGTCGAATACTATAATATTGGCAAAAACGCAAAATCCATCAACATCTTTGTGAAAGCACCATTATTTGCAACAAAAATGACCCTCGTCCCCATGTTAAAGTAAATGTGTTTGGTAAAACTCTGTTGGGTTTGTTAGATAGTGGGGCGTCTATTAGTGTCTTAGGTAGAGGAGCTGAGGTACTCTTATCTAGAGCTGGCATTAAAATGCATAAAATGACCTCGTGCGTTAAAACAGCTGACGGAACGAAGAATAAAATTTTGGGCTTTATTAACCAATCAATCACTTATGACGGGAACACTAAAATAATAAAACTTTATATTGCTCAAAGCTTAGAGGGGCAGCTCTATTTAGCAATAAATTTTTGGCAGAGTTTTTCCATTGCACCACTAATTATCAGTGAACTGGCGGATAGTGAACATAAGGAACACGTACTGACGGAAGAACAAAAACAAGAGTTAGAGTCTATTAAAAATTCTTACCCATCCTACAATAAGCACGGACTAGGTAAAATCCATGTGTTGGAACACAAAATCGATGTAGGCGATAGAAGCCCAGTAAACCAACGGCATTAGCCGGTGTCACCAGGCGTGCAAAAATTAATTTATGGTGAGCTTGACCGAATGCTGAGCATTGGAGTTATAGAGGAAAGCGAAAGCGCTTGGTCCTCCCCTGTCGTCCTTGTACCAAAGCAAAACGGAAAAGTGAGGCTTTGCCTTGACTCTCGTAAAGTATACTTTTTAACAAAGAAAGACGCGTTTCCTATCGCTAATATTGATGGTTTGCTGGGTAGGTTATCAGAGACGAGGTTCATCACGGGAATTGATCTAAAGGATGCCTTTTGTCAGATACCGCTTGAGATTAATTCTCGCGATAAAACAGCTTTCTCAGTGCCAGGCAGACCCTTGTATCAATTTCGCGTGATACCCTTCGGTCTCTGTAACTCCCCACAAACAATGTCAAGACTAATGAGTAAAGTAATTCCGCACGAGTACCACCCACGACCAAATCTTCGTCTACTTAGATGATTTATTAATAATATCGGCCACTATTGATCAACACTTAAAACTTTTAAGATTGGTATCGACTTGGTTGACCAAAGCTAGTTTGACAATAAATGTAGAAAAAAGTCGGTTCGTGATGTGAGAATTAAAGTATTTAGGATACGTAATTGGAGAAGATGGACTGAAAACCGACCCGGGCAAAATTGACGCTATATTGGCTTTTCCAGCACCAGTTTCTGTCAAACAAACGCGCCGCCTGTTGGGTATGGCAGGTTGGTACCAACGATTTATTCTCAATTACGCTACTGTTACCGCACCGATAACCGACCTATTAAAAAAGGGTAATAAATTCAAATGGACTTCTTAAGCTCAGAGTGCACTGGATCATTTAAAGTTATTATTAACAACAGCACCAGTGCTCTCCAACCCAGACTACACGAAGCCTTTTGCTATTCGGTGTGATGCCAGTACATCAGGATTTGGTGGGGTTTTGTTTCAATACACCGATGATAATCAAGAACGGCCCATTGCCTTTGTATCAAAGAAATTAAATCCAGCACAAAAAAACTACTCCATTTCTGAACTGGAATGTCTGGTTGCAATAGTTAGCATAAAAAAATTCAGACCATATATTGAGGGATTCCTTTTCAAAGTCATCACGGATCATGCGAGCCTAAAATGGCTCATGTCTCAGAAGGACCTAAGTGGTCGGTTGGCAAGGTGGAGCCTCAAGCTTCAAGCGTACGACTTCACAATCGAACATGAAAACGGAACGAGAAATGTGGTACCAGATGCTCTCTCTCGAGCATATTGTGACTCTATGGAAGAAGTAGAGTGCAATTGGCCTCTGTTGGTAAATTCAATTGATCTGGATTCAGATGAATTTAATAACTCGAAATATTCAGAATTTCGGGATCAAATTATCTCAAATCCTGGGAATTATCCAAATTTTGCAATTAATAATAATCGGATACTCATCAGGATTGAGCCTAGATCGGACCAATCGTTAACCAATTTACCAGTAAGGAAGGTTTGGGTTCCAGAAACACTAACGCAACAACTTATCTATGAAGAACACGATATTGCAACAGGAGCACATGGAGGGATGAAGAAAACCCTTGACAGACTAAGGCGTTACTATTTCTGGCCACGAATACGAATTCAAGTTCATGAGTATATTGGCAAGGGCACATTGTGCAAAATGATTAAAAGTAGCAATGTCATATCTAGACCGCCTATGGGAAATTTCCACCCAGCAGATCGCCCATGGCAACGCATTTTTGTAGATTTTATGGGACCGTATCCCAGGTCAAAAATTGGAAATACATTTATTTTTGTGGTAGTCGATCAGTTCTCAAAATTTGTTCTTTTAAAACCATTACCGTCTGCAACATCACCTAAAATTGTATCATTTTTGAAGAATGACGTATTTTTAACTTTTGGAACCCCTAAAATTCTGGTTAGTGACAACGGGACTCAATTTAAAAGCAAAATATTCCAAAAACTTTTTAACGATTTCGAAGTTTCCCATTCTTTTACTGCATTGTATTCTCCACAGGCCAATGCCTCTGAGAGGGTGAACCGCTCAATTTTATCAGCGATCCGAGCTTATTTAAAAGAGGAACATCGTAGTTGGGATGAACATATTGGAGAGATTGCTTCAGCGTTACGTAACGCAATTCATCAGTCTACCAAATATTCACCATATTTTGCACTATTTGGCTATCACATGGTTACTAGTGGGAAATCATATAAAAATCTGAGAAATGTTGGCTGCATTAATGAAAACGAAGTCGAACAGTTACAAATGAGCGATAGATTAAATATTATTCATTCCAAAGTCAAAACCAATCTCAAATTGGCTTACGAAAGCTATACCAAATGATATAATTTACGAACCAGACCTGTTACTTATTTACCGGGGCAAACAGTCTATTTACGTCAACACCATTTGAGTGACTCCAGCAAGTGATTTTCAGCCAAATTAGGTCCTAAATTTTTAGCAGCTCGTATTATTACGAAAATCGGCCACGTTATATACGAATGTGATGATTTAGATGGGAAACCACTTGGCAACTATCATGCGAAAGATATTAAAACCTGACATTCTTTATCGCTAGGTAAATCAAGTCCGCGGTAAAAGCAACTCAGTTTCGATTCAACTTACGGATTAAATCGAAACTGCCCTGTAATGGTCGATAATTGAGTCAAATCAGCTGAGCCAGCCTGATATGTTGTTTTGGTATTTGTCTTCATCTCACAGATAAAATTGCACTTCATTTATTCATTGTTCGTGTTTTTTTTGGACACGAAACGGAAAATACTGTTTTGCTAATTTTTATTATTTTTGGACAATTAGTTTTTTTTTGGCAAAAAAAAAAGTCAGTTGAGATATATCATTCGAGATTACCTAAATAAACAAGAAATATAAAAATAAAAAATATAAAAACACAAACAAATTGAACGTATAAGTCGGAATAAACTTTTCCGTTTATGATCGTACACCATTGCTGGCTTTGGATAATTTATAAACAACGATATACGATATTATTTCCAAGCTAAAGTGTTTCGTGTGTAAATTGCTATAAAACTTCATAATCGACGCTTGAATCCATATCGTACATCTGTAAACTGAATGTACAAGGTGGTTTAAAGTAAGCCGTGTTGTAAAAAACGCTAGCTAATTACGTCGTGAGCGGAAAACGGAGGATTGTCCTTAGTTGTCAATATAACAACGGGCGATTGAACGGGAATAAAATATACCAACGTTTCGTCATCACTTGGGTGTATAATTCACTAAACCAGCGTTTGAGAATTCGTTTTTGTACTACATATCTTTAATTTTTTTTAGTGCATAATTTGTATGACTATAGCCATAGCATTTGTATTGATAATTAATTTCTAAGTTAAAGTAAATGTAAAGATTTTTTTTTTATTATTATTATTAATTTGGCTAATTTTCGTTTGGGTTCAAAAAGAAAAGAAAATTAAAAATAAGTGTAAGGTTCTGAAATTTAAAAGAAAACATCGATTCAAACCAATTTTCGATTTCGTGATAACCATGTTTGGGTGCAGACCATAAATTTCTTTTAGATTGAGTACAGATTTACAACTGCTGAGCGCTCATCAACTGTCATATCTGAGTAATGTTAAATAAGTGGAAGGATTCTCAGAGTTCTGATTATTAGAAAATATAAGCAAAATTAATTTATGCTACAGATTAATCAGTTAATTTCGTTAGACAAAAAAAAACAAAAATTAAAAAAAGTTCTAAGTAAATAATAGTTGACGGAATTGATCTGTACTTTTGAGTCTTAAAACTTTAATTTTTAAATTTATTTATAAAGTTCACAGATTACCTATTTTTTTTTATTATTATTATAATTATTTTTTTTTATTATCCAAAATTGAGTTAAATAATAAAAACTATTAACTAATATGGATGGTTAAATTATTTTTCTTTTTGTTACTGATGTGGAAGTAGTGGAGGGGATGTTGGCAATTTGGTTTTTTTTCGTTTTTTTTTCTTTCAACCCAGAATTAAGTTTGTGATATGACCAAATTTACAATGTGCTGCAAACTATACCTGCCCAAACCGATGAGAGTAAGCCCGACAAATTTCTGGGATGCACATTTGGGTCATCATTACAAAGCAGGGATGTTTGATGACGCGTCATCTATTATTGTCGACGTTGACGAGTCGACAATGCGTCGACAATAAGATTTCAGCGTCATCTATGTCGACAAAGTCATCAACTCGTCGACAACGTCAACTATTCGTCGACAATAATAAACAAAACAAAAATTGTTAGGAATTTTATTTTATTTTTAAATTTTTTATTATGTCTCTCATTCTCATCATAATCATACATAACTATCATACTTTACTTATTACAAGTTTTTCAGCTTCTCAGTCTTCATTGATTTCTTTTCCACTTTCTAATACAACTAGTGGTCATACAACACAATAAACAAGTGGCGTATATCGTGAGTCAGACTCAGACGTAAATCCGATCGTTTCTCAATGTTCCGAAACAAATTATTTAGGTATCCAGTGGCACAACCTCAGAATCTCAATTTTTTTCGGCATATAGTAAACCAGAAATTTCATCAAGAAATAATTACTTATTTGCCAATGCTACGCTAAATAAATTAACAAGCTAAACTCTAACGAAATCACGGAAAACTATAAATTCTCGAAAACAGATGAGCGGATTTGTTGACTGCTTTACTAAAGACGAGGAAGAAAAGATAAATGAATTACTGTCTAAATTCTTCGGATGTAATATTCCATTTAGCGTGGTAGATTCAGAGCACTTCTAAAATTTTATCAGAGCATTACGGTCGAGCTACGCCGTAAAATACCTGGCCGACAATCACTTTTATCAAAAATGCTAAATCAATTATATGAGAAATATGTACCTAATTTATCAGCAAATTGTAGTAAAGATTCGGTTCTGATTATTGACGGATGGAAAAATACGGCCAATAATTCAAAAACCATTGTAACGATGATCTATAACAAACCCGGTGGAAAGGCTTTCTTAAATGCGTGGGATTTCATAACAGAGTCTGAAACAGGAGGAGCGTTGGCCAACGTTGTATTGGAATCAACTGGACTAACTCTTAAAATGTATAAAACTTATATTTATGCCGCTGTATCAGACAACACGGCAAATATGCTGAGAAAACAATCTTAATAAGATAACAATCTTAACTGTCTGATCGATGTCGTAACCGTTTCATATCGAAAACCTTTTAATATCGAAAAATTATTGATTGTTGACATTGTTGACATATTCGACATTGATGACATTTTGTTGTTCAATTGTCGACACGTCGACAATTTAATAATTGACATGTCATTGTCGACCTCACCATCGCTGTTACAAAGTGATTAGATGGTAATGCCTTGGTGAAATTCCAAATATATAGAAGGTTAAAAAAGGATCGCCTTGTAAGGTCCTATCCCTTGTAAGGTTAATATAGGCACTCATGAAAGTAACGAATATTTGGCGAACAACAAATGTTTTTTCCTATTCTTATGTTCATGTTGCCAATGGCGAATATTAGGCAAGTAAATGGTGTCGACTTTAAATACAAAAATCGTCTAAAACACGATCTTATAGTTCTGTTCAAATACATTTTCAAAACGTTTCTGAAAAACTGTGGAATTTCAAAAAACAGATAAATTTTTTTATTAGAACGTTTCAAATAAACCATTCAGATAAATCAAAACTAATTGTATCGGTTTTCATACGGAATCAAATTAGCGATTCTACGGTACATTACAAAAACATGTTTAAAACGTTTAAATAACAAATTCACCACAAAAAAGTATTGTATATTGGCGTTCTTAAAACGTTTCCCTAAAATGATAATTTAATTTCAAACTGATTCATACACTATGAGCAAAAAATCTACAGTTTAGCACGACATATTTTCAATTTTGCACAGAAAAAGCCTTTTCAGAGTAAAAAATCCAAATTTAGATGAAGTACCACCGTTCTTGCTCTTAGAAAAACTCAAAAAAAGTCACTGGATTATTTTTGAATTCCCATTTTGTAAATTCCATTTCGTTTGAACAAAATAAACATTACTATATCGACTTTTGCTAAGCTCTCTAATTTCTTAATGAGGGTCGTGTTTTTAATTGCATAAGTGTCGAAAAGCTGGATATCACACGCTATTAACATCTCTTAATGCGCTTAATTTTACCCTTAAAATGCGTGATTTCTTAAAGAGGCTCGGGTACGCTATTTCAGGGGACATATCTGAGATCTATGGAAGATAGTTACAAATTGAAATTTGGCGGTTTAGTATTTATTCACCATACATAAATGTGTATTGCGACAAAGGAACTAACAATCATTATTTTGTTTACTATAATTCTGTCAAATTTCAATCAATTTGAACGAAAATTTCCTTTAATTTTAGCCGAGACACACATTTTGGAAAAAACCTTTTCGAGATGAAAATTTCTTACTAACTTCTCATACGTGTTGGTACACTACAACTAAACTAAAATTAAATGGCAGTATGTCATTGCGACGCGTCTTTATTCGACCATACTCAAACTAAAAACTTAAATTTTGATAATTTCATTAAATGTGGTCCTATTTCATCCAAAAATTCCAAAAAGATGACAATTTCATGTAAACTTAAATACTTAAAACATTACACCAATTTATCGCGGGAAGTAAACTAGTTTGGCAAAAACATTTTGATTAATTTAATTTATTAATTATATAGTTATACTTGAACACTAAATTACAATAATAATTGAAATAAATGTAAATCCAAAACTCCACACAACTTAACCATAACCTAAAATTAAACCTAAAAATTAATTAAATTAACTCTAGATGTTAAATTAACAAATTCTGTTAAATAATTCTGTCTTTGCTAAAATACTCAAAATCAAACAGATTTTCACTTTGAACTTAAGAATTGTTCAGTTATTAGTCGAAATGACAAAGTGAAATATAAGAACGTTCAGTTTTGTTGTTTCAAATTCTTATTTCCTTCTTCTTAGTTCAAGTATGGCTACCGCTTTATGCCTGTGACAAGGACCAAGAACTATGTTATTTCCCTATTTTTTTTTTTTTCTAAATTTATCGCAACCGAACCTCAATTATTATCAGGAGTTAGCTTCATTCATGATTTGGCTGTTCCAGGAGCGTTTTAAAAACATTTACCCAACTGTTTTGAATGACTGAATGGTTTTCATGTACCTGGACAAAATTTACTCATAAGATGTGAGCAGCTTCTATGACGCAATTGTACCAAATTTTGAAACCATTTTGTTTTGAAACCAAAGTTCTGATTAGGCTTCAAAATTTGTTTGAAACCAAAAAATGCTATTTGGGTAATTTGTATTAACTACTATAATATTCAAAAATAATTATACTTCAATGTCCAAAAAAGAAGGGAACATGAAAAATTTGGTCCACGCAATGTCTATTCTGGTTAAACTTTCTTACTTCAAAATTACTAAAACGCGATTTTTGCCACCTAAAACACTTAAATACTGAGATGACGATATATACACTTCATAGGTACAAATTATCTGGATTTATATTCCCTACATATATATAAGCGTAAATCGAATTTAATAGATTATTAAAGTTTTGCAAGTCAATATAAACAAAGGGATATACAATTAAATATTTATGTATAGTTTACTACAAAAACAAAATACAACTGAAATAAATTCCCTATAGAAATATTTAGTAATTAACCTAAAAAAACGCTCTCTACTATATATTGATGCATTAAATATTAATTAAATTTAATTTAAAATTCAATTAGAAAAAAACAAAGCCAAGGAAAATAAAAAATAACACAGATCAATATATTTATATTAATTTTAATTATAAAAAAAAACAAAAATATGAAAATTACAGACAATAGTCGCGACGTATATAATTTATTACTTCTGAAGTAAATATTGAAGAAAAACAATAGGAAAAATAAAGGAAAATAACACTTTCATTAAATGAAAAAAAAAAAAAAAAACGAATACAACAACAGAAGAAATTGTATATTATCATAATACAAACGAGAAAGGATGTACATCGAGCAAAACAAACACAAAACAAAAAATAAGGAGATGAAAATTTTGTGATGAGTAAACAACTTTTCACTGAATAGTTTTTCAATTTTCATCTCTCACAAAACGCTATATTTTATTTATACATACATACATACATATAATTGTAAATTATTATTATTCCATAGTTTTTATATTATTTTTAAATAACAGATTTACAATAAATATTAATCTTGGTTGTTTTCCTTACTATTATTACATACAACATTTAGTCGATGATTGATTTTGGGAACGAACAGAAACAGAAAACATGAAACTAACTGGAACAGTGATCATTAATCTTGTTATAAGGTCTGTGATGAAGTATTATTTATCTTTATGAATATTATATTATATTTTTGCTGCTTTCCTTACAATATAGGAGCAAATATAGTAATCATAATTTTTTGCGAATCAATCCCTTATCCCTTTCTTTATTTCAATATTACGTGTTTTATTTATTTCCAATTTTTTTTTAAATGTGAAAATCATTTATAGATTTAAGCTTCTGAAAAGTTTATCGATAAATAATAGAATTGGTTACAGAGATAAATAAATGTATTTATTATTTTAAATAACACTAGTCATTATGTTTTTGCTTTACGTATAAAGTATATTACATGTATTTTTATTAAGATAGGGCATAACCGTTTTGTAACAAAGGAGGAATATTCAAATAAGGGAATTTTCACGCAATATCATTCTTTACACATAATATTAAAAAACTTGATTGTTAAATATATTTTGACGATATACAGTGCTGGTAAAAAAAAATTGGGCAAACATATTTTGTTACAAATTGGAGTCTTTTTTTGCTAAAATTACAAAACTTTTGAAAGCAATTGGCTTATTGTTTCATTTTAAATACATGTATGACCTAATTTTTTGGAGAAAAAAAATTTACCTGCAATTTAGGGGGAAAACCCGAAAAATGCCAACATTTTCAAAATACGCTGATTGGAGTTAAAGTAATGGAATAAATTAAACACTTATTATTTAATTTTTTTTTTGTTTTTTACTGATTTATAGAAATTCTATCTTTAATATTAATATTTTGTTGGACCGCCATTTGCTTTTATGACAGCGATACACCTCTGATTCATTGAATTTGATAAATTTTTAGAGATTTTAGAATTTTTAATACTACAATGTCGTCGGAACCGTTTTAAAACTTCATCGGACATAAGAGGGGATCTTGAGCGAGCAACGGGAAAACAAATTTCAGCCAGCTTAGTGAGAAAAAAACTTGGTTAAGCTGGTTTGAAAGCACTTAAACCAGTCCACAAGCCTGAGTTCACATTACGAGTGACAAAAAAAACGTTTGCTGTGGGCCCAGGAGCATGTTTCTTGGACTCAAGAGATGTGGAATGATGTGATTTTCTCCGATGAATCAAAATTCAAGCTGCATGTTGGAGATGGAAGAATTCTCATAAGGAGAGAATCTCGCAAGAGGCTTAGCATCGGATGTCTTTTAAGACTTCCACCGAAAAATGAAGGAGTTATGGTCTCGGGATGCCTTTCTGGAAGTTAAACCAGTCGATTGTGCTTCATTATTTCCAAAATTACAGCAGCTGTTTATCTGCAGGTCCTACATAACGAATTTGAGCCTTCTATGTTAAAGCTTTTTGACGAGACTTGCAGATTTATTTTTCAACAGGACAACGCTCCGTGCCTTAGCGCCAAAGTTGTGATTTATTCATTTTGAATTGTAGATAGAAAAATTGCCTTTCAGATAAACATAAATAATTTGCTAAAAACTTGTTTTTTTTTCTTATCTCTTCATTTAAAGGTAAAAAAGCACTTCGAAGAAAAAATATCGATGTGTTGGGCTGGCCCCCATACAGTCCAGACTTAAATTCCATAGAAAATATTTGGTCTATAATGAAGCTAGAAGTAGCAAAAAAGCGCCCAGCATCAATTCAAGCTTGAAAAAGTTTGTTAATGACGATTTGGGAATCCATGCCTTCTACGACTTTGAAAAATTTATCAAATTCAATAAATCAGAGGTGTATCGCTGTAATAAAAGCAAATGGCGGTCCAACAAAATATTAATATTAAAGATAGAATTTCTATAAATCAGTAAAAAACAAAAAAAAAATTAAATAATAAGTGTTTAATTTATTCCATTACTTTAACTCCAATCAGCGTATTTTGAAAATTTTGGCATTTTTCGGGTTTTCCCCCTAAATTGCAGGTACATTTTTTTTTCCAAAAAATTAGGTCATACATGTATTTAAAATAAAACAATAAGCCAATTGCGTTCAAAAGTTTTGTAATTTTAGCAAAAAAAGACTCCAATTTGTAACAAAATATGTTTGCCCAATTTTTTTTTACCAGCACTGTACATACGCCTCTCTCAACTATGTCGCTGTGTAAAGAATACAAATTTGCTGAAAATTCCCATAAACTGTAATATGCGCGTTTTAATTTGGTATCCAAACACGATTATTTTGTTTTAAATCATATATTTTTTGCTATTTTAGAAGCTTTTATACTTCATTTCTTTATTTAATTTTATTATTTCACCTGCTTGAGCGAGAAAACTGTCCTTCGCTTTAAAATATCAACTCAAAAAATCTTACTTATTATTGTATCTTTTTATATTTCTCTATGTAGCATAAAGATTTTAGTTTTTGCAAGCCACTTAAGATGAGGTTATGGCCTGCAACACCGAAATTTGGGTAAATACATTGAAATTCTTCTTTTAAAAATGCATTGGTACCAACAAAACACATCGTATGTACTATCCTCCTTTACTGGAAACTTCACTTTTTGACCGTACACATTTATTTTTATTTTTTTTATTTTTTTTTATTCATTTCCAAATCAGGATCAGAATTTACAAACAAAAAGATAACCTATAAGAATATTTATACATATTGAAATAATTTTAAAAAGATATAATTCCTGATAAGAGACTATAGAAGATTTATAAATTATTTTTATGTTTGATTGTCACTCCATAAGTCGAGAACGGCTCAACCGATTGCCATAACATTTTTAGGGAAGGTGCAGGGAGGAGTGATGATGGTTAGTGAATTCCAAAATCGAGTAGAAATCCAAAATCGGTCCAGCCATTCTCGAGTTATGATTTTTTTCCTGAAATGAACTCGCTCTTTGTAAAACAACAACAAATACACGTAAAATCGAAAAATTGCAAATATCTCGAAAACTGAGCGAAAAAATAAGGTCACTTTCCACCCCACACCCCATGCACACACTTTGTGATCGATTGGGTATGGTCCTAGCCAATGCTGGGCAAATTACATTACACTGAGTAATTAAAATACTTTTCCGAGTTACAGCCAACTCAGTAATTAAAATACAAATTACAATTACTTTACATTTGTAAATTGATAAATTTGATTTGACAAAATTGATTTAGTGAAAAAACGTATGATTAGAAAAAGATTATTATGATAAGTTTTATGCTGATGACTCTGGAACCAAATTTTAATAAGCCTTGTAAAAATTTAAATAAGAAATTTCAAAAACTGGGGAATTTAAGTAATTAAAATACAAGATACTGTTACTTGGAGAATGAGTAATTAACATACAAATTACAAATTGTAATTTGTATTTTATTTACGTAATTTAAATACATGTAATTCGTTACTGCCCAGCCTTGCCCAATTAAAAAATCCTAATCCATACGAATCGTTCGTTTAGTAAAACTTTTACAAAATTATATTTATGAAATCGCAAGGTTTGGCTAGCACATGGAACGGGCCCTTCAATTACCCAGTCAAATACCCTAATCCATACGAACCGTTCGTTTAATAAAACTTCTACAAAATTATATTTATGAAATCGCACTCAACACTTAAGGGCCAATATCGGCCATTGCCAACAATAATGACAAGGGTTTGGTTAGCACATGGAATGGGACCCTTAATTACCTAATCATAAAATACTAATACATATGAATCGTTCGTTTAGTAAAAGTTCTACAAAATTATATTTATGAAATCGCACTCAACCCTTAAGGGCCAATATCGGCCATTGCCAACAATAATGACAAGGGTTTGGTTAGCACATGGAATGGGACCCTTAATTACCTAATCAAAAAATCATACGAATCGTTCGTTTAGTAAAAGTTCTACAAAATTATATTTATGAAATCGCACTCAACACTTAAGGGCCAATATCGGCCATTGCCAACAATAATAACAAGGGTTTGGTTAGCATATGGAATGGGACCCTTAATTACCTAGTAAAAAACCCTAATCCATACGTATCGTTCGTTTAGTAAAAGTTCTACAAAATTATATTTTTTAAATCGTGTTCAACTCTCAAGAGCTAATATCGGCCATTGCCAACAATAATGACAAAGGTTTGGCTGGCACATGGAATAGGTACCTTCATTAGCTAATTAAAAAATCCTAATCCATACGAATCGTTCGTTTAGTAAAAGTTCTATAAAATTACATTTTTGAAATAGCACTCAACCCTTAAGGGCCAATATCGGCAATTGCTAACAATGATGACACAGGTCTGGCTAGCACATGGAATAGGCCCTTTAATTACCTAGTCAAAAACCCTAATCCATACGAATCGTTCGTTTAGTAAAAGTTCTACAAAATTATATTTATGAAATCACACTCAACTCTTAAGGGCCAATATCGGCCATTGCCAACAATGATGACAAAGGTTTTGCACTTGGAATAGGCCCTTTAATTACCACAAGTCAAAGCACTTGGAATAGGCCCTTAAATTACCTAGTCAAAACCCCTAATCCATACGAATCGTTCGTTTAGTAAAAGTTCTACAAAATTATCTTTATAAAATCGCACTTAATACTTAATGGCCAATATAGGCCATTGCCAACAATGATGACAAAGGTTTGGCTAGCACTTGGAATAGGACCCTTAATTACCTAATTAAAAAACCCTAATTCATACGAATCGTTCATTTATTAAAAGTTTTACAAAATTATATTTATGAAATCGCATTCAACTCTTAAGGGCCAATATCGGCCATTGCCAACAATAATGACAAGGGTTTGGTTAGCACATGGAATTGGCCCTTTAATAACCCCTAGTCAAAAACCCTAATCCATATTTTATATTTTTGTATCTGATATTTGTTAAATATTTTATGTTTGTATCTGATATTGATTCTGTTGTATTTTATCGTGATGGGATTTTGTATTTTATCTGAAATCGGTTAGCCTACAGTGTCAATATTTTGGGTATTTATGGTAATGCTTTGTTATGTTTATAGGTGTTTGGGAATTGTTTGTTATATGTACCGGGTAATTATTATGTCCAGTTAATTGTACTTCGTGTGTGTATGACAAATTCCGGGTATGGGATACGTCGGTGGTTAGCTTGACTTAATATAGATTTAATGTAGTTATATGGAGACGATGGTTTGGAGCTTGTATAGTCACTTGGCGCTTACCGCTGGTAGGGGCTATGACCCAAGTGATATATTTAAGCGTGGAGAGTTTAAATGTTAGTTGTGAGAAAGATGAGATCTTATAAGTGTGAAAGATTATTCAGCGGGTATAAATACTGCCATATTTCTTTCTTCCACAATTACTCAATCTCACCGGTACCCAGATGTTAGTATGTTGGTTATTTTATACTTACCAAATTATATGTATTCCTGAATTGAAAAATCTCGATTTATTGTCACTTAAGATATTTTCTTTATTTCATTAATTTTACTTTACTTATGATTACACTGTCCTTCTTTACTTCTGATTACACTGTCGATTACACTGTCGATTACACTGTCGATTACACTGTCGATTACACTGTCGATTACACTGTGATCCTATTTACAATTTTATGTCTTTATATATTACAATTTAATCTTCCTGTTTACAATGTTTACAGAAGATACGGAAATCTTTTTTTGTTGAAGCTGCGGAAATCTTTTTGTCGAAGATGCGGAAATCTTTTTTTTTTGTTTAACACGCGGAGCTTTACAAATTTTATATATATAAAATATTTACGGAAATATTTTCAATGCTAATATTTTTCAATGTCATACATTATTTATTTTAATTCCCCTAAATGGCATTTCAAAAAAAAATTAAGTTTTTTCATTTATTTGTATGTAATTTTTACTTAGACTACTTTCGGGCGCAAAGATTATTGGTGTCAAATTCTTTACTTTATTTTTCTGTGTTAAACGAAACGTGCCAATTTGTTATTGTAATTATGTAGTATCTTTGCTTACTTTTAGGTTTTTTAACATTTAGATATCATCATTATCGGTCCCAGCTATGGATGCGATGGATGGCACAACACCAATACGTATCGTTCGTTTAGTAAAAGTTCTACAAAATTATATTTTTTAAATCGTATTCAACTCTCAAGGGCTAATATCGGCCATTGCCAACAATAATGACAAAGGTGTGGCTGGCACATGGAATAGGACCCTTAATTACCTAATTAAAAAATCTTAATCCATACGAATCGTTCGTTTAGTAAAACTTCTACAAAATTACATTTTTGAAAAAGCTCTCAACCCTCAAGGGCCAATATCGGCCATTGCCAGCAATGATGAAAAAGGTTTGGCTAGCACTTGGAATAGGCCCTTTAATTACCACAAGTCAAAGCACTTGGAATAGGCCCTTCGCACTCAACCCTTAAGGGCGTATATCAGTCATTGCCAACAATGATGACAAAGGTTTGACTAGCACTTGGAATAGTACCCTTAATTACCTAATTTAAAAACCCTAATTTATAAGAATCGTTCGTTTAGTAAAAGTTCTACAAAATTATATTTTTGAAAAATTCCCTCAATTCTCAAGGCCAATACCGGCCATTGCCAACAATGATGACAAAGGTTTTACACTTGGAAGAGGCCCTTTAATTGCCACAAGTCACAGCACTTGGAATATGCCCTTTAATTACCTAGTCAAAACCCTAAACCAAACGAATCGTTCGTTTAGTAAAAGTTCTACAAAATTATATTTTTTAAATCGTATTCAACTATCAGGGGCTAATATCGGCCATTGCCAACAATAAGGATAAAGGTTTGGCTGGCACATGGAATAGGACCGTTAATTAGCTAATTAAAAAATCTTAATCCATATGAATCGTTCGTTTAGTAAAAGTTCTACAAAATTATATTTTTGAAATCGCACTCAATTCTCAAGGGCAAATACTGGCCATTGCCAACAATGATGACAAAGGTTTGGCTAGCATATCGAATAGGACCCTTAATTACATAATCAAAAAATCCTAATCCATACGTATCGTTCGTTTAGTAAAAGTTCTACAAAATTATATTTATGAAATCGCACTCAACCCTTAAGGGCCAATATCGGCCACTGCCAACAATAATGACAAGGGTTTGGTTAGCACATGGAATGGGACCCTTAATTACCTAGTCAAAAACCCTAATCCATACGTATCGTTCGTTTAGTAAAAGTTCTACAAAATTATATTTTTTTAAATCGTGTGCAAATCTCAAGTGCTAATATCGGCCATTGCCAACAAAGATGACAAAGGTTTGGCTGGCACATGGAATAGGACCCTTCATTAGCTAATTAAAAAATCCTAATCCATACGAATCGTTCGTTTAGTAAAAGTTCTACAAAATTACATTTTTGAAATAGCACTCAACCCTTAAGGGCCAATATCGGCAATTGCCAACAATGATGACACAGGTTTGGCTAGCACACGGAATAGGCCCTTTAATTACTTAGTCAAAAACCCTAATCCATACGAATCGTTCGTTTAGTAAAAGTTCTACAAAAGTATATTTATGAAATCACACTCAACACTTAAGGGCCAATATCGGCCATTGCCAACAATGATGACAAAGGTTTTGCACTTGGAATAGGCCCTTTAATTACCACAAGTCAAAGCACTTGGAATAGGCCCTTAAATTACCTAGTCAAAACCCCTAATCCATACGAATCGTTCGTTTAGTAAAAGTTCTACAAAATTATCTTTATAAAATCGCACTTAATACTTAAGGGCCAATATAGGCCATTGCCAACAATGATGACAAAGGTTTGGCTAGCACTTGGAATAGGCCCTTCAATTACCCAGTCAAAAACCCTAATCCATACGAATCGTTCGTTTAATAAAACTTCTACAAAATTATATTTAAGAAATCGCACTCAACACTTAAGGGCCAATATCGGCCATTGCCAACAATGATGACAAAGGTTTGGCTAGTACTTGGAATAGGCCCTTTAATTACCACAAGTCAAAGCACTTGGAATAGGCCCTTTAATTACCTAGTCAAAAACCCTAATCCATAAGAATCGTTCGTTTAGTAAAACTTCTACAAAATTATATTTTTGAAATCGCGCTCAATCCTTAAGGGCCTATATCGGTCATTGCCAACAATGATGACAAAGGTTTGACTAGCACTTGGAATAGGACCCTTAATTACCTAATTTAAAAACCCTAATTTATAAGAATCGTTCGTTTATTAAAAGATCTACAAAATTATATTTTTGAAAAATTCCCTCAATTCTCAAGGGCAAATACCGGCCATTGCCAACAATGATGACAAAGGTTTTACACTTGGAAGAGGTACTTTAATTACCACAAGTCACAGCACTTGGAATATGCCCTTTAATTACCTAGTCAAAACCCTAATCCATACGAATCGTTCGTTTAGTAAAAGTTCTACAAAATTATATTTTTTAAATCGTATTCAACTATCAGGGGCTAATATCGGCCATTGCTAACAATAAGGATAAAGGTTTGGCTGGCACATGGAATAGGACCGTTAATTAGCTAATTAAAAAATCCTAATCCATATGAATCGTTCGTTTAGTAAAAGTTCAACAAAATTACATTTTTGAAATCGCACTCAATTCTCAAGGGAGAATACTGGCCATTGCCAACAATGATGACAAAGGTTTGGCTAGCATATCGAATAGGACCCTTAATTACCTAATCAAAAAATCCTAATCCATACGTATCGTTCGTTTAGTAAAAGTTCTACAAAATTATATTTATGAAATCGCACTCAACCCTTAAGGGCCAATATCGGCCATTGTCAACAATAATGACAAGGGTTTGGTTAGCACATGGAATGGGATCCTTAATTACCTAGTCAAAAACCCTAATCCATACGTATCGTTCGTTTAGTAAAAGTTCTACAAAATTATATTTTTTTAAATCGTGTGCAAATCTCAAGTGCTAATATCGGCCATTGCCAACAAAGATGACAAAGGTTTGGCTAGCACTTGGAATATGCCCTTTGATTACAACAAGTCACAGCACTTGGAATATGCCCTTTAATTACCTAGTCAAAAACCCTAATCCATACGAATCGTGCGTTTAGTAAAAGTTCTACAAAATTATATTTTTGAAATCGCACTCAACTGTTAAGGGCCAATATCGGCAATTGAATTATATGATGACAAAGGTGTGGCTAGCTCATGGAATAGGACCCTTAATTACCTAATTACAATGCTGGGCAAATTATATTACACTGATTAATTAAAATACTTTTCCTAGTTACAGCAAACTCAGTAATTAAAATACAAATTACAAATACTTTACATTTGTAAATTGATAAATTTGATTTGACAAAATTCATTTAGTGAAAAAACGTATCATTAGAAAAAGATTATTAAGATTAGGTTTTATGCTGATGACTCTGGAACCAAATTTTAATAAGCCTTGAAAAATGTAAATAAGAAATTTCAAAAACTGGGGTAATTAAAATACAAATTACAATTACTTAGAATTTAAGTAATTAAAATACAAGATACTGTTACTTGGAGCAAATTGTAATTTGTATTTTAATTACGTAATTCAAATACATGCAATTCGTTACTGCCCAGCCTTGGTCCCAGCCCCCCTTGTTGAAAAAATTTTAATTCAACATTTGAAAAAGAAAAAGTTTAAATTTAGGTCCGACCTAATCAAGTACAACAATTACGAAACGCACATCGTCATAGAAACGAAAAAAATCGATCCAAACTAATACACAAACCATAACCTGCTAAAATTCTCTCTTTAGAAAGCCCAATCAAATGTATACTAATGCTGTAGAAGTATCTATACTGATGAATATATTTGTGAAATGACAGCGTATATATATATGGTTGTGAATACAGTGTAGAAAACATAAACATTCGCATACTATGAAACTAAAAGAGAGAAAAATCTAAACCAATAAAAACGAATCATGTGCAACAGTCATTTTATTTAAATATTTTAATTTCCGCTTATTTTAAATAAAACCCAATATTTAATTAAAAAAAACTTAACAGTTTTTAACCTTATATTTCGACTTATTGGTCAACTTCTGAGGCATTAAAAAACTATTTTTGTAATTAAAAAATCTTAGAAACTATTTTTGACATAATTATTTAATTTTTAAAATATAAACAATGTATACAGAAAGAATTTTTCTTTTTAATTTTTTTGTAACGATTTTTTTTTATCATTCTCATATTATTTTATTGCCGTCTTACTTTGGTAACTGGAATATTAATTGGTATATAAATCAAAATGCAAATTATGCTCAAAATAAAAACCGAAAATAATTTGCATTTTTTCGGCACGAAATTTTTCCAACTCGTGCGGTTTTAATTTCCTTCTCCGTTTATATTTTCGTGGCTCCGTCTATAAATATAAAATAGAATACACATTGATATGACAAATATTATAATTAATTCTCCACCGTTCTACATTTACTTGCAATCGATTGTCTCTTCACGGCCGTATTCATGTCACTGTGTTGAATTAAATCTAGTGACATTACAAATAACTCGTGACAAACTTGGCAGTAATAAGGTGTATTGGAATTTCCCCTTTTGGTGTCAGGGCTCGAATGATGTGATCGTAATGTTCTGAACAAACGTAAGGTTTCTCACGTGTATGAATCCTTTCATATTTTCGTAATGTCCCACAATCAGCAAAAGCTTTCCAACAATAACGGCACCAGTAAGGTTTCTCACCCGTATGAACACGTATATGAATTTGTTGTGAACTACGCGAACCAAATATTTTGCCACCATCGGGAAATTCTTCTCCGCACATATCACACGTAACAGTTTTATTTCGATGCGAAACCATATGCCGAACAGGAATGATTTTTTTCGCTGAAATGTTCCCATAAACGTTTCGATAGGGTTCGACCATCGCGACACAATTTACCATAAAGGCGGCACGAATGTTGAGTTAATTCGTTTGCGTGCACGATACGTATATGAGATTTAATAATTGATTCCTCGAGAAATGATTCACCGCATAACATACATTTCAATGGTTGGCATTGTGTATGCACTTCTTTGTATTTCCTTCAAAATTAAAAAAGGAAACTATAACAGCACATATAAAATTTTAAATCACGTAAACTAATATAAATTACTTTAAAAATCATTTAAACTTACTTTAATTTCTTGTAATTAATTAATTAATGGGGTTTAACTTCACGATTTCTAAGTTTTGATCATAATCTCCAGAATTTTAGCAGGTTATGGTTTTGATTTTGACATTTCGTAAAATTGAGTTTTGTTGTAGAAGAAGAGCAAAAAACAGAGAGTAAAATGCTCAATTGTTAGTTGATATTAAGTAGTGTGTGATATCAACTGGAATTAGTAGTGGTAAGAAACAAAAAAATTTGAATTTTTTTTATATGGTTTTTTGTAGTGACCCAATGCCACTACATAAATAGCCGTGACATCAGTCTAAAAAGTCAAACCACTAATATAAAGAGGGGAATAAAGATTTTTATTTTCCTATGAAACGTAAACAAAATACTATGGGATTTTCAAACACATTTTTTTATATCGTCTCTATTTTCAATTTAAATAAATATTTTTATTTACAAATATAAATAATTTGATATCAAATATATTGAAATGTAAATTGTGAACAATTTTGATTGAAATTAAAAATCATTTATTAAGTAATTTTGCATTTTTATAAAAATATTTGTTTCGGCATGATTCGTGTTCCTCTAATCTTAATAAATTTATTAAGATTATACAAATGACAAACAGATGAACCTGTCAAAATGCACATGTTTGCCAATCACTTTCTTTCACTCTTGGATTCTGATACAGCCGGTCATACATTCGCTGCTTCCCAATTGGAATTTTATTACAAGTGATTTTTTTTTGAGTTTCATAAATATTGGTAAGTATTAACAAAATAAAAAGTGATTTTAAGTGTGTTCAGTGCAAAATATTTTCCAAATAAACAAAACAAATTTGTTTTACTTTAATGATTTTTTGGGAAAGTTTAATTGGATGCAACGCATAACAGCACTCACACAACCACAATACTTTTTTGAATTATTCTTAAATAAACAATCCTTAATTCATATTGAATTAATTTCATTGATTTAGATAAAAATGCCACCAACAAGACGATCAACTATAGGTCGGCGTACGCGTAATTCTACCTATAGATTTAATCAAAGAAGAGCGCAAAGTGTAGAGGACCACTCACAACAAAATCAAGTACAACAATTACGAAACGCACATCGTCATAGATCGACAGATCCAAATCCATTAAATCCAGCATCGAGACGAACGACACGACTTTCACGTCGTGCTGTGCAAGAGATGGAATATGCTGCTTTCGCTTACAATAGTGAAATTTTTATAGTGAACATGCCAATATTGGTGGAATGACGGTGAGATGTCCACATTGTGATGCAGCCAAATTTCAAGGTGAAACGCCTGGCATGTGTTGTGCTAATGGCAAAGTGAGACTGCCAGCATTTGAATCTCCCCCCGATCCACTTCATTCATTCATTTTTGGAACGTCGCAAACGTCTAAGCATTTTTTGTCTCACATTCAAGAATTGAATCATAAGGTGCAATTTTTTTGATGTGTTCAAGAATTCTGACCCAGCATCTAATTACATTTCACAAATATTACAGATTCAAGGTCAGATTTATCATCGAACTGGTTCCTTATTGCCATATCCTGATGCTGATCATCAATTTTTGCAAATCTATTTTATCGGAGACGCAAATCGTGAATTGGATCGGCGTTGTACAATTGCTGCGCGTGCAAGGCGACAAATTGTTTCTGAACTTCAAACATTTTTACATCAGCACAATGAATTAATTCGATTGGTTTAAAGCCGCTCTCGATCGTATGCCATCTGATGATCACAGAATCGTTATCAGGGCTGACAAAACGCCCTTTGGAGAGCATGCGAGGCGATTTAATGCACCAACAATTGATGAAGTGGACATTGTAATTGTTGGAGACCAGTTTCAATCTCGCGATATTGTGCTACATCGAAGAAATGAAGAATTACGGCGTGTTTCAGAGCTTCACCGTAGCTATGATGCATTACAATATCCATTATTGCACTGGAAAGGTGACGACGGCTACCATATCAATATACGAATGATAGATCCACGAACCGGTAAAATATACTCGTATAGGAATTCAATTTATTTATTTCAAAACAAGAAGACATGATTTTAATTTTCTGATAATGTATTCATCATAGGTCGTGAGGTAGAAAAAAAAGTTAGTGAGATGAATTAGTATTCGTATAGATTCGAGATTCGCCCACAAGAAGACAACTTTATTATGCGATGTGGCAAACTTTTCTACCAATTCGCTGTTGACATGTATGCGAAAATTGAAGCAGAACGCCTTAATTACCTTCGATTCAATCAAGCCAAATTGCGATCGAAAGAATACATACACTTCTGAGATGCAATAGTGAATTATGGTAATTTTAATGATTTCGGACGTTTAACAATATTACCATCGACATATGTTGGCAGTCCGCGCCATATGCACCAATATACGCAAGATGCAATGTCATACGTTCGCAAATATGGTCGTCCCGACCTATTCATAACATTCACATGCAATCCACAGTGGGCTGACATAAAAAACAATTTATTTGATGGTCAGAATCCAACAGATCGACACGATATAACAGCACGTGTATTTCGACAGAAAGTAAAAGCACTGATGGATTTGATGATTGAGCGGGCTGCCGCACACGCACATCTTGATATGGCTGGTTCGTAAAATAACACCCGATCAAATTGATAACATTATATCAGCTGAAATTCCAGATGAAATCAGCGATCCAGAATTATTTGAAGTTGTCACGAAAAATATGATCCATGGCCCTTGCCGTCAAATAAATATGAATTCACCATGCATGATCGATGGAAAATGTACAAAACGGTATCCAAGAGCATTAACTTCGGATACAATTACAGGTGACGACGGATACCCGTTGTACCGACGACGGTCACCGGAGGATAATGGCCATACAACAACAAATAAAATACGCAATCAAAACATTGAAGTTGATAATCGTTGGATTGTGCCTTATTCTCCACTATGGTCAAAAGTATTTCAGGCTCACATAAATGTTGAGTACTGTAATTCTGTGATTTCGATTAAATACATTTGCAAATATGTGAGTAAAGGCAGTGATATGGCTGTTTTTGAAAAAATCGCCCAATATCAAATGGGGCGCTACATTAGCACTAATGAAGCTATTTGGAGAATTTATTCATGCATGAGCTATATCCTGCTGTTGTTCATTTGGCTGTTCATCTTGAAAATGGCCAGCGTGTGTATTTTACCGATGCAAATGTACAGCAGAGAGCAGCACAGCCACCAGCAACAACATTAACTGCATTCTTTCAATTGTGTGAAAGCGATGAATTTGCCAGAACATTGCTGTATTCAGATGTAACGCATTATTTCACTTGGACTGCAAAGAAATGGCAACGACGTAAACAAGGAACACCTGTTGATGGCCATCCGGGTGTTTTTTTTGCAGATACCATGGGAAGATTATACACAGTTCATCCAAACAATACAGAATGTTATTATTTGCGGTTGTTGTTAGTAAATGTTGTTGGACCACGTTCATTTCAACATTTGCGAAGAGTAAATGGTAATTTATGTGTGACGTATCGTGAAGCATGTGAGCAATTAGGTTTACTTGAAAATGATGCGCATTGGGATTTAACGCTTCATGATGCATCGATTGCTTCTTCTCCACATCAAATACGTATGTTATATGTCATAATCATATCAACATGTTTTCCATCAAATCCACTTGAATTGTGGAATAAATACAAAGATTTTATGGCAGAAGACTATTTGATTGGAATGCGTCATCACACAAGAAACGCTGATTTGCTGATTTCATTGGAAATGTATAATGAGGCATTGATAGCGATTGAAGATATGTGCCTAACGATTGCAAATAAAGCATTAGGGCAATTAGGTTTGTCACCACAACAGTATGATCCCAATGTGAACAACAGTATGATCCCAATGAATTGCACACATTTGTGAATTTGAATGTTCCCAAATTAAATGACCATCAAAAACATGTCTATGATACCATCATGCAAGCTGTACAAAATGAAGTCGGTGGATTATATTTTTTGGATGCGCCTGGTGGTACGGGAAAAACATTTGTGATATCACTGATTTTGGCAGCCATTCGATCGCAACGAAAAATTGCATTGGCACTGGCTTCGTCGGGAATCGCTGCTACTCTATTGGATGGTGGACGAACAGCACACTCTGCGTTAAAATTGTCGTTGAATGTGCAGGTGTGCTTATATTTATTGATTGATCACTTTAAAATATAATCGATATTATTGTAAAATATAATTATTCTCAAATTAACAGGTGATTGAACATCCCACGTGCAATATTTGAAGAATTTCTGCGATGGCAAAAGTTTTGCAACAAGCAGCAATTATTCTTTTGGATGAATGTACAATGACGCATAATAAATCGCTGGAAGCATTACACTGTACAATGCAAGATCTACGTCAGAATCAAGAAATTTTTGGTGGTTCATTGATATTATTGTCAGGCGATTTTCGTCAAATATTGCCTGTGGTTCCACGATCAACACCGGCGGATGAGATCAATGCATGCTTAAAGTCTTCTCTTCTGTGGTGACATTTGCAAAAATTGACATTGAACATAAATATACGCGTTAAATTGCACAACGACCAATCTGCAGATCGGTTCTCGAAGCAATTGTTAGATATTGGAAATGGCAAAGTTCGAGTCGATAATACAAATGGATTGATTACATTGCCGAACAATTTTTGTACCATTCTCCAATTAACAGAAGAGTTGATTGAAAGTGTATTCCCAAATATTGTTCAAAATTACAGGAATTACAATTGGTTGAGAGAACGCGCAGTACTGGCACCAAAAAATGTACACGTCAATGCAATCAATTATCAGATTCAAGAAAAATTACCAGGTGCAGTGACATCATATAAATCTGTTGATAGCGCAATGAATGCAGATGATGCAGTGAATTATCCAATTGAATTTTTGAATTCATTGGAACCACCTGGTATGCCACCGCATTGTTTGAATTTAAAGGTTGGCTCATAAATAATTTTACTGCGGAATTTAAATGCATCAAAACTGTGCAATGGCACAAGATTGGCAGTACAAAAATTGATGCCGAATTTAATTGAAGCCACAATATTGACCGGAACTGCGAAAGGTGAAATTGTGCTCATACCACGTATTCCACTGATTCCAACAGACATGCCATTTGAATTTAAGCGTTTGCAATTCCCAGTGCGTCTATCATTTGCCATGTCGATCAATAAGGCGCAAAGACAAACGCTTCAAATATGCGGATTAAATTTGGAGGAGCCGTGCCTTTTACATGGACAGCTATATGTGGCCTGCTCAAGAGTTGGAACTCCGAATTGTTTGTTTGTGCTCGCTTCGAATGGGCAAACGAAAAATATTGTATATCCAAATGTTTTGGATTGACATTAATAATTTTGAAATACAATGCATTCATTTGATAAAAAAAAATCTAGAATATTTCATTTTTTTTTTTTGGTTGGTTGCAAAGCGGGGTTCGCTATATAATATAATTTTTATCAATTAACATTTTACTAATTTAATTACCAAATTTTAAACCAAACCAATTTTCAAATAAAGAACGTTACAATAAATTTATACGAATTTCATTTCACATAATACATTTTTTAATAATATTCTTCCATCAGGTATCACTGTGCGGCATATAATACGAATCATCTACATTTATCTTTCCATTGTCATCATTTAACAGCAGTTTGCATTCCAATAGCTCATTAACAATATTGTCAAATCAATTTTCCGTTATAATGTTTACACTCTAATACAATGTACTTATTGTACAGATATACAGATATATACAGATATATAGCCAAATTTACAGATATATTAGATATATAGCCAAATTTTAAACCAAACCCCAGATATAGTACAGATATATAGCCAAATTTTAAACCAAACCAATTTTCAAATAAAGAACGTTACAATAAATTTATACGAATTTCATTTCACATAATACATTTTTTAATAATATTCTTCCATCAGGTATCACTGTGCGGCATATAATACGAATCATCTACATTTATCTTTCCATTGTCATCATTTAACAGCAGTTTGCATTCCAATAGCTCATTAACAATATTGTCAAATCAATTTTCCGTTATAATGTTTACACTCTAATACAATGTACTTATTGTACAGATATACGAAAAATGAATTTTCAATAACTAAATGCTGTGGCATCTATTTAAATCGAGAGACAATACAAAAGAAAAGGTTTACTTAGGGCCAGCAAGGCGGACCGGGCTCAGCTAGTTATTAATATTTAAACGAAATATTTTATGGTATACATTTTACGAGAACGCGATCTATCATTTTTAGTTAGAGAATCAATTTTTCAAAATGATTTCAGACGTTGAAAATCCAATTTTTAATTTAGAGGACAATGATCATATTCCTATTCGACACAATTTTATAATTACTTTGACAAACTACAAAAGTACCACTAATATAATATTCGAAATTTGACACCTAAGGAAAAAAGAATTATGACACACGTGAAGCAAACGAAGATATTTATGAGAGACAATCCAGATATTTCATTCTTTCTCGAAACTTTATTGTGTGAGCGTCTCATTTTAGTGAAGTGTTATAAATTTTACAATTTTCTTTTAATTTTAATTAATTTGTATTTTATTTAAATATATCTTATAGTTTATTTTGATTTGCTTATTTTTTATCAGTCGGGTAAGTCTTTTCATAGTCTTTTTCTATCCACAAAATAATAAATCCACGTAGCACAGGCAAGGAGGGACAAAGTACGCAGTACTTTGTACCTCCAACATTTACTTCTACTGATTTCTCAGATTCCGAAGATGAAATAAATACTAAAAAATCAAAAATTGTTTTTAATAATGAAATAATAGTAAACGGTGAATTTGATAAAAGTCCCAATATGTTAAATAAAAGGAAAATTAATAATAATAATAATAAAATTCACGTCGCAGTTTCAAAAAATACAGTAACAGCTCCAACATCATCTTCAACTTTATCTGTTGATTCATCGAATAACTCAAATATGCCGTCAGTTACTGCTGAAAAAATTAATCTATATAACCGATCAGATAATGGCCCATTTACTGTATTTATCAGTAAAGAGAATTTAAATATTGTTCTTTTAGCTAAAGCCCTTAAAATAAATAATTTTAAAATTGTCAAAGATATCTCTAGCGTTAGCAAAAATGTTGCTAAGGTTATCTTTAATAATTTTGAAGACGCAAATAATTGTGTCAAATCAGATATCTTTAAAAAATTTGATAATTATACGACATACATTCCTAAAAATTTCACATCTTCTATTGGTATAATCAGGAACATTCCTATTGGGCTTTCTAATGAAGAAATACAAGAAAATATTAGATCTAAATACCCTATTTCTAAAGTAGAAAGAATGACTAAATGGAATAGTGCCACTAAAACAGCTGAGGAAATTGAATTGGTTAAACTTACTTTTGAGTCTGGAACTATTCCATTCAATGTCATTTTATATGATAATCTCTTATTAAAGGTAGAATATTTTATACCTAATCCATTATCTTGTAAAAAATGTCTAAATTACGGACATACAATTTCTAAATGTAAATCTAAAACTAATAGATGCCTAACGTGTGCTAATACTATAGAGGACGAACAAGAACACGTTTGTGACATGAAATTTTCTTGTAAATTTTGTGGAATTGGTCATGTTACTAATTTTTTCAGATGTAATGAACGATATAGGCAGAAACAAATTAGGGAACATATGATTTTAAATAAAACTAGTTTCAGAGAATCCAAAAGCCACCTTTATGGAAGCCAACAAAAAGTCCCTAAACAAATAGATTTTGCTAATGATATCTGTGTTGAAAATCAAGCCTGGAAAAATAACTTAATGAATTCTGATGCTAGAAAAATTCAAATTCTAAATAAATTAGTAAATGAATTAAAAAATCAATTAAATGAAAGAGATTCTATTTTTAATGATGTCAAATCACTTTTAAATAATTCCGATGACTTTAATAAAAATCCAGCTAATTTAGACTCACTTAAAATTAAATTAAATAAATTTATTAAAACATAAACTTTTCTTTTTCCAGTTTTTTATTTTTTCATTTTATTCTTCCATTATGTTACCTTTAAAAATTTTACAAATTAACATTCGTAGTTTAAATAGTAATAAAGATCTATTATATCATTATATACAATCCAATCATATTGATATCGTTATTCTATCTGAAACCTGGACAAATCCAAATAGTAATTTGACTTTTAACAATTATAATCTTGTTACTGATGATAGACCAGATGGTTTTGGCGGAGTAGGCTTTTTAATACATAAAAAAATTTCTTGGAGAATTATTGATTTAAATTTTCATTACATCCGTTTTCAAGCTTTCAAAATTAACCTCAAATTTAAAAACATTAATTTTAATATCTTATCTTTTTATAATAATTCTGTTATTAGACCTCAGGAAATCGTTAATGAGTTTGAACATCTTATAACTCAGAATCTAGATAACTGTTTAATAGCTGGAGACATAAATATTCATAATAGTCTTTGGGATAGTTCATTGACCCCTACTTACGACAGGGTGGGTGATAAGATTGCAGATATTATCACTGCTAATAATGTCTTTTTATTAAATGACGGATCTCATACAAGGCAAGATTTTTTCAAAAATAATTCTGCAGCACTAGACATTACTTTGTGCTCAATCAATCTAATTGAAAAACTATCATGGAAAGTAGATCCCATTAATTTAGGAAGTGACCATCTCCCAATACTTATTTACTTTAAACTAAATTATTATCAAAAAAAACAAATCACAAACTGGTCAAAAGTATTGAAAGACTTTGATCTAAATTCTATTAATGATAAATGCAATATTGAAGAACACCTAGAAAAATTAATTTCTGAAAATACTTCTATTATTACAAGTAAAAATACTTTTAAACCTAAACCTTGGTGGAACGATCTTATACTAAGACTATGGAACATAAAAAAACACAAACAACTCATTTATAATTTAAACAAAAACCTTTTTACCGCTATTGAACTAAAAAAATCTATACAAAAACTTAAATTAACAATCAGAAGGGAAAAGAAAAAATCTTGGAATATTTTTTTAACAAGCATCAATCACAAAACTAATAATTCTGATCTCTGGAACAACATCAATAAAATTAAAAATAAAAAACAGTCCAACTACAGAATCCTAGAAGATCCCACACTAGCTACTAATTTTCTAAATTACAATTTTCCTTTCTCCTTTGAATCCCCTCATAATCTCTCTAATAACTTCAATCCTACTATTAATCCTGCGGAATTTAATAACATTGAAATTCTTGATATTATTAAAAATTCAAATAATACTGCTCCAGGATATGATAAAGTCTCATATAAAATCATCAAACAATTAGTATCCTCTAATCCTAACCTAATCAATACTATTACAAATTATTTCAACAACATCTGGCAAAATCAAATTTACCCTACAAAATGGAAAACGTCATACACAATCGCCATTTTGAAAAAGGGGAGGGATGATAGAAATATTATTAACTACCGTCCTATTTGTCTGTTACCTATTTTTTCAAAAATCTTCAATAAACTCATTTTAAAACGAATTAATGATCATCTAATCTGCCATAATATTCTTAATTATTACAATTTTGGTTTTAGAAAAAATAAAAATATTACTGACTATTTTGTAGAAATGTTTAATTTCATCATCTCCCTCAAACAACAACAAAAAAAAATTGTTTTAGTTAACATTGACATTTCCAAAGCTTTTGATAATGTAGATAAAAATATTTTATTAAACACCTTTAAAAACTTCAATTTCCCTATTAACATTACACATTGGATTTCTCAATTTCTTACAAATAGAATTATATCTATTCAAAATATCAATCAAACTTCTATTCATTACACTAATAAAGGCATTCCTCAGGGTAGCTGTTTGAGTCCTACCCTTTTTAATATCTATACCACTTCTTTACACGACATCAATAACCCCGATACAAAAATTTTCCAATATGCCGATGATATTTGCATTGTAATTTCTGCCGATAATCATGATAACTTACAATTAATAACAGATTCTACTTTACTCTCATTAACTAATAAATTACAATCTTTAAAACTACAAATTAACACTGATAAATCTCATTTTTTAAGACTATTCACTAATAAAAATAATTCCAAATCTCTAAATTTAAAAATTAATAATATCTACATAAAAGAAAGAATGACTACTAAGATACTGGATACAACTTTAACAAATAGACTTTCATTATCAATTCATTACACAAACTTAAAAGCAAATATTTCCAACTCCATTAATTTACTTAAAACTCTCACCCATTTTAATGGAGGTGTAAATCCTGAAACAATGATCAATATTTTTAAAGCAATAGTTAAATCTAAACTTGAATACACATATGTTTTTACAGACACTAAATATAAAAAACATATTAATATCTGTCAATCTATTAAAAATGCTTGTCTGAGAGCTTGTCTAGGCTTCTTAAGAACTACTCCAATTCCAGCTATTTTATCTGAATCCCTAGAAACATCTTCAGATCTAGATTTTATTAAAAAATCACTAATTTATATTTCAAAAAATCTATATAATAATTCCAAAATCGGTAACGACATTAAAAACAATAGATCTCTTCATAAACTTAACGACTTATATTCTAATTATACTTTTCTTTCCAAAATTAAACCTTTTCACATAAAAAAAACGTCTCCCACTAATTTTAGCATTATAATCTATTATAATCTATTATCTATGGCTGAAATTAATAAATATAATAACTTCGCAAAAATTTACACAGATTAACACCTTAATTAACAATAAACCAGGAATTGGAATTTTCGTTGAGGATAAAAATTGGAAATTTGCCATCCAACTAAATAACCCTACTTATATTAAAAATATCGAAACCATTGCTATTAAAATTGGAATTACCATATCACTAATCATCAAAAACAATAATATTATCATTATTACTGACTCTCAAAGTTCTTGTATTTCATTAAAAACGGCTCTATTACAATTTACAAATAGACACTACGAAAATCAAATTATTGATACTATCGGCCATAACCAAATTAAAAATTTTGTCATTCATTGGTTCCCGGGTCATTGTGGCTTAAAAGGAAATACTATAGCAGATAGTTTAGCAAAAAAAGCAGTTTTTTCTCCTACTCACTTTCTTGATAATGAACCAACTCTCACAGACCTATTTAATGATATCTCCAGATCTATAAATAATAAGTGGAAGGAAAACAACACTTTAATGTGTAATTCATCCGGCCACTTTTATAAACAAATTTGACCTTCTCCAAGATCATCTTTCCTATTTAAAGACTCTAATTTTACATCCTGCCAAACCAGGCTAATTTACAGATTAATCTCTGGTCATACAGTTAACAAGAAATTTAAATTCCTTTTGGGACTTGAATCTACATCTAATTGTGAGATTTGCAACACCGTTGAAGATAACGAACATATTATTAACGATTGTGTCATATATAATAATATAAGAAATAATTTCCCACTTTTATACAGAAAATCCTTATTAGATATCTTAAAGGACCAAAAAATGGAAGAATATAAAATATTGTGTGATTTTGTGGATAGAATAAATTATAAACTATGAATTAAGACTACATTTAATTTTTATTGACTTTTTCACACAAAGATTTTTCTTTTGGAATCATTTCATTTTTTTTTTTTTTTATTATAATATTAAGATTTATGAATATTATATAATTTGATTCTAAATTTAAAAAAAAATAAAAATAAAAAATTTAAAAAAAAAAAAAAAATTATGAATTAATGAATTATAAATTTATATTTTAATTTTAAAACTTTTATTTTTATATGTATCCTTCATCTTCTTTCTAATATTCTTTATTTATTAACTTTCATTTAATCTAATTTAATTATCAAACTTTATGCTTTTATTTTATTATTTAATTTTTTAATTTTTTAATCTAATTTGATTTTGTACACTTTATTCAACCCTCCAGAACCTCCCCTGAGTGGTCTCTGGAAATTTTGGGCTGTTTCTCAACTCACTGGTCTTATGGATTGAAAGATCTGACCTGAGCAAATTTAACAAACAAACAAACAAACAAACAAACAATCCAGACATTTTATACATACAAAGGAAACGTCTGTTTTGGCATTACTCCACGACACTTCGGCTTACCAACAAAATTAAAGACAATTCTACATTGAAGAATTTGCCAACATAGATTTGGCTACAAAGAAAATTATATGGGTTAAAAAAAATGCATAAACCAAATGTAACATACAGGTCAATTATATGTGCGATGTGTAGCCCGAAATTTAGGAAAAACAAATTGATTTATTCTAAATCCTGAGGATTTTAAAAATAAAACTTAATAAAGTTACCATCCCACTATATTCTCTGTTAACCTCTTTATATGTTAAACCTTTGTTTACAAATATTGATAGCCAAATTGTACGAAATATTATCAATCAAACTTGGAAAAATTCTAAATCTAAATTAACGAAAGTTCTATTTTTTGTTACTGCTTTAGACATTGTTTTGAACAATTCCGAATTTTCTTTTGATAACAAAAATGAATAAAAAAGTTAATTTGCAAAAACAAAAAATTTTCACATAAATCCTATATCGATGTAGACCAGAAAATGAACTCACAAACTTTTTGGCCATCCCGTATATAAAAAACCTTTATGAAAAAATAAATCGCCTTTTCCAGGATTATAATACTAAAATTGTGGGTTGTGCAGCCACAAGCTTTAATGAAAATTTGTTTTCCAAAATAAAAGACAAGGTACCTTTAAAAAAACAATCAAACGACGTATACCGAACAGACAAAACATATTTTGGAAAAAAGAATTTACCAACACATACATGACACGAATAAATTCAAATATTAGTGTACTTAAACGGCATCTGAAAAATTCAAATCATTTAATCAATTTAGATAACGTCGAAATTCTCGATAAACAAACCAATTTTAGGAAAAGATCGATTTTGGAAATGTTACATATTAAATCAAGTAAAAATTCGATTAATATTATAGAAGATTATGCTTATCTAAGATTTTGCTTTATAATCATTTTATTTTTATTGAATTGTGCAACCTTTCTACATAAAAACGCTTTAGCCAAGAACATTTTTTACGGAAAATTGCCCAGGCTGTGCGTTTCCATGAAAAATCAGTGTTAGTAAAAAATGTTGATTGTTTTATGTGGAATTTTTATTGAAAAGGAACATTTGGAAATATTTTTATTATGCTTTTCACAATGATCTCGAATTGTGATTGATAGTTCAAAATAATTCATTGGAATAGGAAATTAATGTCATATAAGTAGATCACTGTTGAGATCACCTTCCCTATTTACGAAAAATAAAAGAAATTTTAATGGTGCAAGCACAGAGTGAGCGTGAATAAATTTAGTTCGAGGAAATAAATAATGGTTCCACTTTATTACGCAAAAGTTTATTTTTTAACCAGCTCCATTTTAGTGAAAAGTATGAGTTCAACACACTCCCATTATTTCTAAGTTGATACATGGTAATTTTCGTATTATATGCACCAGCGTATAGTAGACGCTTTTATAGACCGTCAAAGAACACAAGGATATTATCTTATATAATTTCTGATTGAAATGATTTACTTACAGGACAAACTAATGTGGTTCTCACAATTAGCACTATTACCAAATATTAAGTTAATCAGATTTATTCAAAATGAGCTATGATATTTAACTGGGCCCGACTTGAATTGATTTTCGAAGATTGAAAATAAATAATTCCGCAAAATCATAGTTCATAGAATCAAAGAAAACCACACCATCACATCAGCATGTCACAAGGCAAAAACCTCAGCTAAACCTGCAGACTTTCCATTAAATTTTAATGAAAAAAGTGAGTTGAACCCGATAGAATTGGTCACAGCACAGCCTCTTGATTAAACCCCGATTTGGACTCAATAAGTGGATTAAATGGTGAGCAAACAATATTTCATTTAAGACTGGATGCAATCTCAGTAAAATATCGATTGAACTTTTTCGCAGTTTGATCAGAATTTAAATGATGAAGCAATACATTACTGCTCCACGTTAGGCACATCAATAATTAAATCAACCACTCTCCTCTGAGCTCTAGCGTCATAAGTTGAATCCAAAAATTTAGTTTGGTAGAAAGTAATTTTTAATATGGTATTTAGACTTAAAATCCTTAGAGATTTGCTCAGATAATTCTTGATTTTGATTTTTTTTTTAGCAATAAAAGCGTATTAGAACTTATATCATGTGCCAAAATATCCGCAAATCTATCAAAGGCAACATTAATTTTATGTTCAGAATAAGCCAAACTCCAGAATTTGTTAGCTAGAGAAGCTAGATTGAGAGCCGAAAAGTAAATTATCTCAACAGTATAGTTTTTTATTCCGTCAGAGCCAAAGTGTTGGGACAATCGACGATCGCTTAATTCCCAAGTTAAAATAAACAATAAAAAATTATAACTTGCTCAAGCTCAGTACATACCTGCGGGAGTGAGTCGAGAAAATCATCACACTTCACCTCTCTACCAATCAAATTACGCCATTTTGATAAAAGCTACTCCTCTTTCACCACACTCGAGTTGAAATTTTTTTAACTCGCACTCCCGCAGGTATGCACTGAGCTTCAACCTTTTAATAAATTGTGTTTTATTAATAAATACTTCTGTGATTAACAATTTTGATGTTTACTGTTCGGTGGTTGAGTTGAGCAGAGAGAACAATATAAAAGCAAATCGTATAAAACATAAATTATAGTACAAACATTTTCTCACAGACGGCTACTTCGTACAACATTCATGATTTAAAATTATATTACAGGTTTTCATCTTGGTAGCTGTCAAAATCTTAATATAAAAAAATGAAGTTGTACGATTTTTAACGTACATTGTTTCGACAAATTTAGATAACAGAATGAAATTAACATAGTTTTATAATTTTGATACACTGAACATTGATATTGGTGATTTACTAAGATTAGTATTAATTAGCATAATTTCTTTCTAGGTACCGAACATCCCGCGCCCCTTGAACTCCGTTGAAATCTTCGATTCAGCTGTGAGATGAGTTGATGATTTCTCGATGCTAGTTTCATCTTCATAAGTAATCAGTGAATACTCGAAATATTTCCATTTATCAAAACCTCATCGTTGATTTGAATGAGTATTATTAACTTTTTCTGTTTGGTTCTTGCTTGTAATGACGCCTGACATTTATTTTGCCACATTTGATATAAATTTTGATGAAACAGTTGCTCCATTTTCCATAGACTAAGATAGCTCACTTTTAGCTGTGTGATGTCTAATTCTGAAAGTTCTGTCCATGTATGCCCACCAAGAAACGACGCTAGTGGTAATGGATCCATCTGGTTCAAATTTTTCGATTCCGAACTTGGTGAACTTTAGCGTGGCTTCCCACTTACCATCGAAATGAGAAGCACTTGGTGATATGAACTGCCAGGAAATCGAATTGCTTGAAAAAAATTGAGAAAAATGAATAGAAGTTTCTCGTAGTTTTAGTTTTGATTCTTTCTTGGAATTAGTTATTGGCTCCCATAAAATTTGATCGATTATTGAAATGAATTTCAAATGATATTGTCCTTCGTGTCAACAAACTCTTGAACGCTGCAACGAAGTCTTGGGCCGTTTTGGTAATCAGGCAGAGAAAAACACAAACATATGCATTTTACGTTTGTTGTCTTCCTTTTCTGCCTAGTGAAATCGAACCTTGTCTTAGAAAATAAATGGATTAATTTGACTCGTGCTGATGGCACATTTACCATGTCTGCGTACGACACACTTTCTGACTACTTTGCTTACACTGGCTCCACCGGTCGACCTTTATCATTGACGAAGGGTGGACAGCTACAATGACGGTCTGGCTGGGTGATAATTGGAATGAAACTCTATTCTGGATCTGTTCATGCTTCCTTTCCGTGTAATGGTGGTGAATTCTTCTGAGCACAATTTTGAATGCTCGAATTTCTAAATTGTATGGAATGCTTTTGCAAATTCTCCTGGATTTAAAGTAATTTCTTGAAATGTTTGTGCTTTGTTCGGCTTAGACTTGAGGTTAATGTTGAGGATTAAAAGATGAGGAATACTTGGTAGATCGTTCTTCGTGTACGTACCCATAATTGCATTCATGTAATTACTAACGTTCTTCTTCTGATGATAGTGCTTCTGTTTGCTTTAACAAATTTGATTGCATAAAACTGTTTTAGTTTGATGTTTAAATTAGTTTCGTATTCTATGTCATTTGTGACTAGAAATGATGCTTTAGATTTATGTTCTTTCTGGGTGCTTCTAGGCAACCGAAGATGGTGTTTGGTAGGATTACCCCATCTAAGTGTATGTCTTCTTTCATCGAGTAAAATTTTGAAGAAATTATCCGCCTCTGTCAATATATCGATTACTCCTGGTTGATTAGATTCAGAGTCTAATAACTGCACTGTCTTTCTTACATTCTTAGGAAGCCTAAGAATGGCTTGCGATGGTAAATTGGTTGGCAATTTTCATAAAACTATGGTGTATATCTCCAATTTTAGATATCCTGGGTGAGTCGTATACCATGTTTTAGATAATCTTAGACGAATTACTGAGGTTCTTGAGTTAATTTGTTTCAAGTTTAACTAATGTACAGGCGACTCGGTTACAAAATTCTCTTGCGATCTCACGTCCAGCACGGCTCGGAAAATATGTGGTTTTCAATAATTTTTCGTCGCGGTGATTAGAGTTGTCCGCAGAATTGACTGTATCTTAATTACTTCGAGACCAACGCAATTTTCTACTAATAAATTTAATGTGGTGACTAATACATCTGGCGTAGAGGTGGATACGGAACTCTCAAACTCGTTGAGGAAAAGTAATGTGTGGTGTTGAAGGGAGCAGGTTTGACATCGACGGTTTGATTTACTACGGTATAGTACATGTCTGCTACTAAAACAATTAAAACATCTCCAAACAAACATTATCCATTCTTTTCGTTTGTTTATATCTAAACCATTGAATCGCGAACAATGAAACAGGAAAAACACTTTGTAATGACAAAAAACGCAGGCATAAATGGCTGCCTCACTTGACACTGCTATATGACTTGATACTTGACCCGGAGCATTGGTTTTTGTCTAACGAGTAAGTTGAGTTCGGTTTTTGCCAAATAATAAATTTCGTCGAAGTAAAATTAGGCATCTTCCGTATCATCGATGTAGGATATTTTACTCTACACGATAGTGATCTCATTCAAAAGCGACTCAACTCTACTTAACCTAGTTCGTAAGGTCTCGACATCTGTGGTGTCATCAAATGTATTAATGCCCTTTTTTATATTGGTAAGTTCAAACTCAGTCATGTTTCAATCATGAACAAACAACGGTTTTAAATTATAGTGAGAAATAGTTTAGCTTCACTGATAACTGGATTTGTTCGGCTTAAACTTATAGTACTGCATATCCTTGTTGCTAACTAGTTTACGTTATGTAAAATTGCGGTTGAACCGCTGTAAATTTCTTAATCAGGACAATCAGCGTTTAGTTGTGAAGTTCGTGGTTTCTTCAATTGACGAGATTACGGTAACGACCATATGCTGAATATGCGGCGTTGCATATGTTATCACTGGCGAGTGTTAGAAAAACTATTTATAACCGCCTTATATGTAAGAAATGGATAGTTACAATAACACTGCACACTTTTGTTTACGACAAACTAGCTGCCGAATTTATGAGATCCATACACTTTTATATAAATGCACTTAGCCGCATACACAGTAATATCACTGCTTCTCAATATATAGTTGATTTAATAATTCCATGACAACTTTATCGTCACAAAACCCTGATTTGTGCTTGAAACTGATGACTAGCCTCCACGCAGTCAAAAATGGTGATGGACCTATCTGACTCAAAATGGTTAGAACTATTTTGCTGATAATAGCCAGAAAAACTCGACGATGATTTCTCAAACTGGCGAGAACTATATTGCTATTAATAGCTGCACAACACTTCGCTGGTTTCTCGAAGATGGCGAGAACTAAATTGGTATTAGTAGCTGCACAACACATTGTAAATTTCTCAAAATGGCGAGGACAATATTGCTATTAATAGTCTGCAAAACACGTCGATGATTTCTCAAAATGGCGAGAAATATTTTGCTATTAATAGCCAGAACAAACATCGATGGTTTCTCAAAAATGGCGAGAACTAAAATGCAATAAATTGTCTGAACTGCACAACGCGTTATTTATACTTCGCTATCGATTAAGATCCGGCTCGAAGGACCATTATGTTGGGACAATCGACGATCGCTTAGTTCCCAAGTTAAAATAAACAATAAAAAATTATAACTTGTTCAACCTTTTAATAAATTGTGTTTTATTAATAAATACTTCTGTGATTAACAATTTTGATGTTTACTGTTCGGTGGTTGAGTTGAGAAGAGAGAATAATACAAAAGCAACTCGTATAAAACATAAATTATAGTACAAACATTTTCTCATAGACGGCTACTTCGTACAACATTCATGATTTAATATTATTTTACAGGTTTTCATCTTGGTAGCTGTGAAAATCTTAATATAAACAAATGAAGTTGTACGGTTTTAAATAATAGAATGAAATTAACATAGTTTTATAATTTTGATACACTGAACATTGATAATGGTGATTTACTAAGATTAGTGTTAATTAGCATACTTTCATTCTAAGTACCGAACACAAAGTATTTATAATCTGAAACAATCTGTAATATGATGGTAACTGTTTTATGAACAGTAACAGGGTCCAACTTCCAACGAAAGATTACTAAATAGCTTATTTAAAACAAACAAATGATCAATAAGTTTCGAATATGATTCCTAAATACGGGATACGTGCAGTCTATATTCAGGCTAGAAAGGTACCGAAGGACTACGAGAGGGATGTCCACTCCCGTATATTCCTACCTCTGCCGGGGATGGAAAGTCGCCTGTAGGTCAGCCAGCTTTACTACAGGAAGGCTAAATAAAACTAGAGGGTGCCTGGAATCCAGAATCCGCATACTTTGGACAAAGATACATCTGCAGATTCTGTTCGCGGTGCCACCGCACTTTAGCCTGTGCCAAATGTCCACAAGGTGCCAAATGGGCTCAGGTACCAGTGCCTGCCACGAGGAGGGAGCGCATATACTTGCGAATTGTGAACAGGTTACCCCTTACACAATCGTACTCATCACGCAGCTGCCTAATACATGACCAGAACAGCTCAAGTGATACGCATCAAACTAGAAGGTTACGGAGGTAACAGATTAATAGAGTCAACTTTGTTCCCCCGCTCCAATAGATGCCAAACCACCCTTACCTTTACTAACCTCAAAATATTTCCTGCTGCCGGAAGTCAATATTAATTGCCAGTTTAAAATTCATCAGTATCGCTCGTCTAGCTACTCCCGCCTGGATACGCTGCTAACATCCTCCTCCAGCGGTTAACGCCCCTTCGCTGTTGTACCCCTCCTCTTCTTCCTCTTCAGTTGGTTCAGCTCCAACTACTTTAGCCCTAGGCGGGTTGCCACCATTCCCAGTTCGGGCTCCCGTACGAACTTCCGCCCCATCCCCCTTGTATTGAGAGTGACTCGTTAAGACGTCAGCCAGACACATGCCATTGGCCTGCTAGGCATCTCTTCCTGGCTAACTAATGTAAGCCTGGCGCTAATGTAAGTTGATATCTGTCAACCACTTCTACCGTATCTTGGAACCGCTGCCTTTTAAACATGTGGTCCCTAACTGAGGTTCCGCAACCAACAGTGCTCCTTGCCAAAGCCACTGACAATTTCTTCTCTTCGCTGAGAGCCGCTAAATCCTTCATCCCATTTCCCTTCTGCTGACTTCCACCTTTGGCACCTTAGAATCATTCTCCTTCGCTCCACTAGAGGGAGCCCCAGCCGTCTGATTCGAGGTACTTCCCATCAATTTGTCCTGTTTTTAGAGAGTGCCCGACCTCCTGATGGTGGCCACATTCCGCGCTACTTATGTATATTTAAATGTTTCGATTTAATAAAGATAGCAATAAAATTCGATCAGCGCACGATTATGGCCGGTGGTCAGAAATGGAAACAGCATCAGTTGTCCACACAGAGAAAATATTTTTTTTTATTCTTAATTTTTTATATAATAAAACAAAATTATTTTCGTTATGTTACTTTCTTATTGCGATATTTATTTTTATTTGAAAATTGAAATTAGGATTGTTTCGGGTGTTACTCCTTTGTCAAATTTGTAACACACACTCCATTGGTGATACTTTAGCAATTAATTATCATGTTAATATTTTAATATTGGTTACTGGTAACATTAATTATAATTCATTACAGCATTCACAAGGTTTGCGAACATTCTAAATTTATAATAAAAATTTTAGCTAAATTGTAGGTTGAGAGTTGTAAAATGCCATCTACATTTGTTATTTTAGGTCGCCTCTGAGCCATTATTTCATAAGCAGTAAGTTACAGAAGTACTCCAGAAATCTGATTCAGCCCTATCCAAATCCTTTTTATGTTTTGTATGAGGAGGGTGTTCGATGAGGCCCGAACAAAAATCAAGACCACCCTAGATATACAAATAATTTGAACAAAATTTTCAATCTTGAAATTTTAAATGAATATGCTTAATTTGTACTTATGAATTAGTTTACGATGAATGTTTTCTGTTGGAGAAAAAATAGTTTGTATATTAACATACGTGTAGATTAAAACTATTGAAAAAAAAAATTAAATCACAAAAAATAAAATAATTGCGGACGAAAATCCGACTACCAGAGCGCTCAGTACAGGGCGGCAACAACAAAAAACAAAAAGAGATGACTCAAGATGACGATTACTTGATTCCACGAAACAAGTGTCAATGCTCAGAAAGATAAGTATCGAACTCGCCTTTCGGAGGTCCAACAACTTCAAGCAATCCAGAATCGGCACCCAGGGGACAGAAGAGGTTAGACTGTTAAAACGGAAATTAGCTTTTGAAAGGGCAAAAGTGAATTTAAAATAGAACATCAAAAAGAAAAAGATGCTGAAGCCCGAAGAAGAAACAAAAAGGGGCAAGATATACTGGAAAAAGGAAGGGGCACAATGAAAAAGACAGAGACATAACAATAAATACCTGTAGTAAAATTTTAATTCGAGTTAAAATGAAATTATATTTCATCTTAGTGGTTTTCATTTTTAAAAAGCAGATTCCAAAAGGGACTCTTGAAACTAATATTTAACCTTTGTGTCAACGCGAGTATCGAACTACTTTTCATTAACACGAGCATAGTAAATATTGACCCAATTTTATTGGCGACTACTGAAAAACTCAGTATGACAGGAAATTTGATTTACATTGATTTTTAATTTTTCCAAATACACAGCCAGGTGTGTCCTGTTTACAGAAAGGTTGAGCATAACTTGACTTCATTCAATTGAAAGTTATTTTTAATTATATTAATTTTTTATTATTCTTTAATTGATTTATTTGATTTATTAAAGAAAAATTATTAGAAACAAATTTGGTTAACTTAATTTTATTAGAAAAATATTAACTTGACTTAAAAAAGCAAAAACGTAAAGTTTTAATTTAACAACATTATAGCAGCTCAGAGAAGTCCAGTTTTCAAAATAGCTGATGGACGTTTGTTTATAAATTGCGAATAATTCTGTTATAGTGTTTCCTGAAACAAAAATGTAAAAAGCGGAAGGTATTGTGGTGACTAAGGCAAAACAATTGTATTTCATGATTACACTCTTTACCTCAATTTAGGTACTATTATTACGTTTTTTTTTGCTATTCTTCCTATTGCATCTCAATTCGATTTTATATACTTATATACTCGTACAATATACGAGAATACATTTATTTAGATACAAAGACTACCTCGACTGTTTACAATTGAATGAGAAGAATATAACTAGCACAATAAAATAATAGCCAGAAAGAAAATTGAAACAATTGAATGTTATACTTCCAAGAAGAAAAATTAAGGAAATAATAGAATAAGCGGAAATGCCATTTTATGGTTCTTAGTATTATTATTTTCATTATTTTTAGTCTTATACTATTGCAGGATGTATTCTTATATTTTGGTGCAACGATGAAATCGAATTTATTTGTCATGGTACGTAAAATGTATCAATTCAATTTCATCCTTTTTATGGACAAGGATCATTTGAAGGATGTGTGATAAATGCATCTACTTAAAAACAGATCAAATAAGATGCTATACATTGTTATATTTCTCAAGCTAAAATCAATACTCTTCGACTACATAATTATTTGGATTATCTAAATTTAAGCACCCTTACAATATTATAATTAAAATGGTCAAAATTAAACCTCAAACCGAATCGGCAACCAAAATCCAAAAAGTTTATGTAAAACCCAATTTTTCAAACACAGTAAACATGCACTAACTATAAATGTACCTCTCGTCCTTAATATATAGTTTTATTTTTAATCGTATAGATACAACACATACAAATGTATCCTCCCTCATACGAAATCGAATGAAATACTAAGAAAATGAATTGGTGAAAATAAATTAAGATGAACCAAAACCGAGTTGTATGTATTGTACATAACAATGAAAGTTTTTTTTTTTGCCTTACTTGCTTTGTTTGAACTTATACTTTTCCCCAACACAAAATATCAAAACGGCAGAGAAGACGTACAGTATAAATTCGAGAAACCCAAATTTTCTTTATATTTTCCATACAAACAACGTACACACAAATTAAAAGCAAGAAAAAAAAGATCAAAATCTTTGAAAATTGAATTGAAAAGTAAAAATAGAAGAAAACTCAAAGAAAATTAATGGTGAATGAACAAATAAAAAAGAAAATTCAATTTTCCAAAAAGAAAAAGAAAAATTAAAAAAAAAAAAAAAAGTCAAAATGTTAAATGACAATAATTTGACTGTCATTGACTGTTGTCATCATCAACTATCATTATAATCATCAAAAGGAAAATGGAACGCAAAAACAGCAAATAAAATAGCCGGAGTAACCGAGAATCAATAAAACACTCGGAATGTAAATTGGTATCAATAGGAGAAGATGAATATTTTTTGTGGCATTGTATATATGGTACATATCTATATATATAAAAGGGTTACTACACCATTGTACATTTCAATCAATTTAAGATTGAATTGATGACCACAATTCATGACGACTTTTCATCATGATTACATTTTTTATTTTTTTATTTTATTGGCTTTTTTTTATTTTTGCTTGACTCGTTAAATTAATTTTAGTGATATTTTAGGATGCTAACTTAAATTGACATCGCATATTTTCTGTTTTTTTGGTGGGGTATTAAACTATTGTCCGTATGAATCTATAGAAAAGTATAATGTTGGTGAATAAAATAGAGGAAATTAAGTATTTACCCCCACCACACAAACGGTTCGATGTTTCATATCCCAATCTCTCCATTCTATAAAACCTTATAAACATTTAATGAATTTAGATTTTTTATGTTCATATTCTTGGTAGTAAATAGTGATGTAGAATTGTTTGACAGCTGTTATAAACATTCAAAAGAAAATAATATAGATAGTTGATACTGGTTGATTGTATTTGCTAAATGGAAACGAGCACAAATATTCGGTCGAACGGAGGTCATTACAATTAATTTTATATGTATTTCTTATGTTTGGTTTTATTTCTTGGTTAGATTTAAGTGCAATCGCAAATTTGCTATAAATATGATGTACAGAAATTTTTTCTGTTGCAAATTTAATGTTTCCATCAAATTCTATAGGGCATTACCAATTTTATTTAGAGTAATTTTCTTAATTACTCGTTGAGTGCCAAAGTTTTTCAATTTATTCCATAACAGATGAGAATTTAAAATATTGTGAAAAACGTCGGCGGCAAAATATAACACGTCGAAATCATTAACATGAAATTTTTTTTTTTTTTTTTTTTTTGGCTACTTCTGTACAACAAAGAGCCTATAGTCTTAAAACGATTCTGTCAGTAACACATTCGACAGATTGGATGACAGAGAAAAATTAAATCTAATAATTTGCAAGACTAAAAGTAAAATTTAACAACACAGCTATGTGTGTTAGCTATAAAAGAAAATCAATAGTGAAAAATATTTTACGCTGAATTTTATGGAATTGGTTCAATAAAATAAATAATATCCATTTAATTCTGTTTTAATTTTCCCTGTTAAATTTAAACATAAACTTAATTTTGAATGGATATCACAATTAAATTATATTACTATTGGATTAATTTGCCGATTTTTGTGGGAGTAAAATATACAATGACAGAATCAGGCTCTTTCAAACATTGAAGCGTTAATTTGTATGGGAAAACAGAGAAGGAAACATATAAGTGCCACGCACACGTTTTCCTATAGACTTTTGTTGGAAAGAGTATGCGAATAAGCACTAACATATACGAATGTGGTCAATAGTTATTTTGGTAATAGCCCCCACCAGTGGCAAGCCCAAAGTATCTGACTAACATCGCATTACTAAATAACCATAGTCAAGTTAGAAGTATAACCATGAAACTTCTATAACTCAATTGTTGGTCCTATTCACTTTCGCTCGGGGAAGCACAACTTCTGTCAATCTCGATTTGTAAACCCGGTAGCATAAAGACATATATGCATGCAAGAGCGTCAGCTAAAAAGATGATTTCGCGAATCCTGACGAGGCAGAACCCTATTGGAGGAAATTAAATTAAGCCTCCCTGGAAAAGCATACACAATCATGAGAGATTCAAAAGTTAACAATTTGAAAAAACTTTTTATAATCATCACGAATAAATTTCTACCTTCACATTCCATGGAATCCCTACATAACAGATTATACTCAGCCAGTCAGGGCGCGTTGGAAGACTATGCTTGCTGAAGTAAATTTGTTGCCATATCACGGTCTAATCCATATATTTTAACTAAGCTATCATTTCTCTTAAAATTTCCAATGCATTTTCCAAATTTGATAGTTTGATCTAAAATATTATCTTGCAATGTTAACGCAATATGTATTTGGTATTTAAAAGCTAGAGTATGCAAAATGTTCTTGAAATTATTAGTACGTTGGGCAATTTGTTTAAAAAATAGAACTTTTACTTTCATATATCATAGTATTATGTGGAGTATTATTGAGAAATAGTGTACAAAAAAATGGTGCTTTGGAATCAGTTTAATATTAAACTTAGACATAGGTGTAAACACAAATGTTCATTAATTAGTTTCCTTAATTTATCGACATCTTTTAAATCAATTATATCACTGAAGGCTAAATTTATTATCTTTAAAAGCTTTCCGAGTGCTCACTATTTTATTTTTAATGACGGAATGTTTATAAAATCAGCAAAAATAAACGGAATGTGGATTAATAAACACCAACTTTGTGATGCTGATAAATTGAAAGTATTTAGATGCTTTACCTTTTTAAAAAAGTATTACTAGTTAAATAAAATTATTCTAAGATATAAACTTGCTTGTGAACATAAAATTAAACATTTACTTCATAAAAAAGGGACCTATACGAGTACCTTCAAAAACGTCATGCATAATGTCTATCGTACCATTTACAAAATCATCAAAATATTTTAAATCGAACAAAATGGAATAATTATTTATACGAGTACCATTTATATGACTTTTACTTTGAATAACGTCATTTAAAGATAGTCTATAGCTTTCGGAAGTACGTCGTAAATCTTGGTCCCCTAAGGTCATTGTTTCTGTTTCTTTTCGAAACGCTAAGCAAAATCTACAGAAATGAGAGGCCCTGAGTGAACGAACAAACCTAGTAACTGATTAGCTGCTAAGTTGTTACTAAAGTACCAAACATTTGTCTATTTCCTGTGAAATAGAAGGAAGTTATCATTGACTGTCCAGTTTAATCCAATATTTTTAGTTCTCGGAACAACGAAAAACTTATTTTGCTTAAAAGTTTTGTTTCTTTTATTATCGTTTAATTGAATATAATTTATACTTAAAGGTTAACTATTTTCGATATATCGTTAAAAATATTTTCAGTTAAAGATCTTTGAAATTCAAAAATTTCATCGGCTTTTTTTCTGAAATATTTTGTAAAGTAGATAATATATCTTGTTTAGTTTGATTCAAAAAATCATTTTGTGAACTATCTTTAAAATTATCTGTGAAATCCTGTAGTACTAAATGATTCTTTTCTGACAATGATATACTCGTATAGGTTTAGCAGGTCAAATTTTTTTTTTGCATTGCTATTCAATTGTTCGTAGTTCACTGACAATTTTTTCCAACTGATCCTCAATAATTGCCAAAGAATAATCGTGGTTTTTTAAAGTAACTTAAATTAAATGTAGAATAAATTCAATTTTTTTTAAAAGATTCAATTTTTAATATTTCAAGTTAGTTGAATTTTACAATTCAAAATCAATTTTTTGCAAATCCAACCAATTCTCGTTATTATATTCATAATTAGATAATTTCTGCATTTTGAATTACAGTATTGACAGTTAAATTGGATATCAGATTTGTATGCACAATTTCCTAATGATTCGTAGTAGCAACCAGCGATGCTTCTGGCAATTTTCGGCGGGCACTTGTATTCATTTTTGATCGAGCTTTCGACCGCCTTAGACGGTATTTGAAGCCAATTTCATCAACAAATATTATTATTTTGCGAAAAATGCGCTGCGTATATCTTTCGAAAATCAATATCATCATTTAGATGATTAACCTCAAGTTGGACCAGTTTTATTGTGATCCTGAGTTTATTTACGCCGTTTTGAATCGAAGAAACGCTTAGCACTCTGTCAGCCGATTCTCTCAGTTTTTGTTTTATATTATTTACAGCTGCTGCTCGATTTCCTCCTCCACGATTTGCTCAATTTTATTTAAAATAAATTAGCGGTTTTTATTGATACCTGACAGTTCTGCTGATTCTATAATTTACGATTTTCCCTCAGGGTTACAGGATTTAGAGGTGGTTCTGAAACATGCCAATCACTGCTGCGATTTTCATTTTTCGATTAATTTTCCATTTTTAGAGACACTCAGTGTATTTAAAATGAAACAATATATAAAACCTTTTACCTATAAATCGAATTACATTTATACCTAAGGGATTTTCAGATGTAAAATGAATTGTTATATATTTAAAATCGTTTAATCATTTAATTTAAACCACAATCATAAAATATAATAACGGTTATCAAGAAACGAATACCAGTTCTGTTAAGCAAGGGCTGCATTCCAAATGCAGAAATTTGCCGAATTGGTTTGATTTCCAAAAAATTGATTTAGAATTGTAAAATTCAACAAACTTGAAATATTAAAAGAGGATGTTAATTTGACCTGCAAAACCTATACTCCCGGTTCATTATTTGAACTCACCATACTTTCATTATGCTTCTCAGTGCAGTATCTATTTTCGTAATGTGCGAAAGCAAAGGTTAGAAATTGCAGAAAATAAAGAGAATTTTTCACTGCACAAGTAGCAATATAACATGTTTGATTATTGATTCACTTTTAATTTAGTATAATAAAAAAAAATATGTTTAAAATATTTAAATTCAGTAAGAAAAATGACATTTTTAAAGAAAAATTAAATCTAAAATTTGTTTAACAAAGTTTTTTATATCAAATAAATAATTCTGAAGGAATGAGTAAAAAAAATTTAAATTGTTAAAAACTGTTATCGTACTCTAAGCTCCCGTGAGACCCATTTAAAGATAATAGTAACATTAGCAAAATATAATAATTTCATCCAAGTAAATGGCTAAGATTTTTGTGTATAATAAATCTCCTGAATGCTTTTATGTCCGTGTCTCCTGATTTATTCTTTATACCAAGAGATTGTGGTGGGTTTAAACGAATTTAATTTAAAAATCCAAGAGTTGTTTTGTTCCAGCCGCAGCTTTTCTCTGATTCCGTTTTGCCGAAGTTCTTTGCCTAATACAACAATAACATCTTCAATTATATTTTTGATTTTATTGAAGTTTTCAATAAATGAAAATTTTTTCTTTGTTATATTTTCAAATTCGAACGAAATCTATTTTCAAAATATTAACCATAATTAAAATACTTTATAAAAAAAATATTAAATTTATGCAATTTACCAGCTGGGGCAGCAAAAAAATAAGGAAAATCGGCGAACAGAATTATATTGCTGCCTTTCGTTTGAATGATGGCTCTTCTGGTATCAAACGAAATTAACAATTTTTGTTTCATTGCTTCGATTTGCTCCGGCAATTTAGAGTTACTGAAAAGGTTTATTCTATCTTTATAGCAGTTGGATATTGAAACAGCAGATTTCTGTGTGGTTTTCGAAATTTTTTAGTTTATTACTTATGTAAATACCCTGCTCCAGATTTTATATCGAAAAGAAAGTTCTAGAAAACAATAAAAACATTTAGTTAAAACTTGTAATATAATTTAAAGAAATAAGTTTGGCGTTTGGCGTGCACTGCGAATAAGTTTGACTTACAATATTTTCTAAATATTCGATTCTGATTCGCTGTGATGGGAATAATTGAATACATGTGTGACAAACTGTACGTTTTTCAACACGTGTGGGGTAAAGCCAAAAGTTTTTGAGTTGGTAATTTCTTTAATTAAATAATGTCCTCGATTTTGTGGTATGTACTCTTTAAATCATATGTAATATATTCAATAATTATTTTATTAGGAATCTTTGTCGATTAAAAATATTAAAGCAATATACAAGACGACAACATTTATCGTACTGTGACGGTCGGTATAACTAGCCTATCTCGAAAATTTCGCTTGCAATTAAAATCAGACTTACCAGGTAAATAGAGAATCTAAAGTACGAGTATATAAATTTTTTTATGTTTCCATTCTAATAAAAATAAACAAATTTTTCAACATTTAAATTTTTCTATTCGTTCCTCGATTCTAAGGTTGCCTCTAGAGAATGCAATTGGTTGTGCTGTATTATCCACTATCCAATAATTTGACAACTCAAGGTTTTGAATAGACCCATTATGATTGCATCTTAAAATTATTTTTATCCAGATTTCCAGGCATGAAGACTAAATTCCTCACACCATACCACCACTTACATCCGAAACCATTTCATTTCACACAAGTATTGGATATTTTGACTGGGTTATGATGGAGTGTGTATCGTAGTCTGGTGTGGGGAATTTAGCATTTATAGATCGAAATACGAATAAATCTAAATATCTTAATATTTTAAGATGCAATCTGAACGAATTTGTTCAAAGCTTGAATTGCCAAATCAATGGATATTCCAGCCACATAAGCTCCAATTGGATGAAATTATAAAATTTATAATTTTTAATTTTGTCCCTTTTGGATTTTTCACATTTAGTTTTTGTCCTTTTTGGATTTTTTTACAATTGGAATTTACTTGGTATAAGCCTGATTTTAATTGCTTTTCGAGAAGTGATATAGTTTTGCCGATCGCAAGATAAGTTTTGTCATAGGGGGTATGTATATAAAAGGCAGCACATAATACATAACTACCAACACACCTCACTGTCAATTTTCAAAAGTTTGCCCACGACGCTACTAATACGCTTTATACATAGCAAATCTCATGCGATCAGCGGTGATAATACATTTCTATTTATAACTTCTGATGCTCTTGGCAGTGATAATAAATTTGTATTTGTATGTTCTGTTCCATGTTTGAATAGATCGGTTTGAGTACTTTTCTCCTCCAAAATTAGACATATCGGTAAAATCAATGGCAAATATGTGTGTGACTAAATCTTCATTCTTTATTTTATTTCCGAATTGATCAGAAAATCCCATTATATTATGAAGTAAAACATATTTAGTTTCAAAATAAATTGAAAAAATTTCAACAAATCGTCCTAAACTTTACTTTTTATCCCACATTTTAATTGGTGCAGTCGGCTTCACATTGTTCTGGACCTCAAGTAATTAAATTTCGTAATAATAACTATTTAACACTGTACAACTACTAAATTATTATACATTAAATTCATTTTATACTTAATTATATATAATTGTTATCCAGAAACTCCAAGAATCCACCTGTTATGCAACGTAGAAATTGTATTGTCTTGTGATAACTATTTTATTTTATTTATCACTAACTAATTTATATAAGTTAAATTCCATTAATTAAATAGTAAAGATATGGTGTAATGGTAAATCATTAATTTAATTTAATTTTTAGAGATACCTGGGAAATTTTATATGAAATTTATTCGTAAATATCCTGCAGGGATAGGTGTTCATGTGGGAACGTGTGATTTCGATTGAAGCGAATGATTAGTGCAACAAATTGGGTCTGCTGCTAGGACGGGAAGTTTGCTGTATTGTTGCTGTGTGTCCGAGTATGTTTGTCAACCGATAGGACCCTAGCGGTGCTTTGTGGAGGCGGGAAGATGTATTGAATAAAGTATGGAGTGATTTGGTTGAGCATTTGTGTGGAAATGGCAGACGGAGGCGTGTTTTTATTGTTTTTATTCACGATTTCTTTTGATTGTTTTGATTCGATCTTGTCCAGTGGATGGTTTTCGAAGCTTGGTGGGTGGCTTGGATTACAATTGGGGGGGGGGAGAATTTCTGGGTGGTGGGGAAAGTGTTTCCATCATGATTTGCAAGGGGAAGCATTTACTGTTCGCCAGATTGCTTTCAGGATTAGTCGATCATCGGCTGTGGTCCGCGGCTGCCTAGGTAAAGGTCCAGTTTATGGCTTAGAAAGGGAAGCAAATGATGTGGTAGGCTGTCCTTCTCTCGGAAGGGGGCTAGTGGAAGAGGGAGGGCAACGTTTTTTGTTGATTTGATTTGCAGTTGACTTGTTGCGTGTCGCTTCCTTCATTATTTTCTCTATTTGAGAGTTGGGTAGCTTACTATTTCCTTTAGTTTTTTTTTTTTGGGCCTTAACTTTGACCTTTTTTTGGGTAGTTGTGGACCACGGTTGGTGGTCGGTCGGTTTTGGGAGCGGTTTGGCGTATAGTCGGTCCTTGTTCTTTGTAGGTTTTGATGGGGATTTTGTTTCATCATTCGGGAACTTTCGCTTCGGAATTGCTGTGGTGAATGCAAGTTGTAGTCTGGGTCATTTTCTGGGCTTTGTAAAGTATTTACTGGATAGAAACGAGTCAGGGAAATTGAAGGGGGTCTCGTTTAGGGGTGGTAATGGCGCGTTTCTGTCTTCTGTTTTTGTACAGATGTTTAATTAGATTGATCTGGGTTTTATTTGGTACATTTGTTTCTGTTTATATAGAGTGCCGTTGAAGTCTTGTCGGTTTGCGAACGGATTATTCGGTCAAGCAGTGGCAGTGCAGTGGACTTTTTGTTTTGGTGGCAGACCTAGTTTTTTGTACTAATCATGTGTTTTCGTGTTATTATATGAATATTTATGACTGTATATACAAATAGTACTTAACTTAATTATTGTGATTCTAGACTTATATAATTTAAAAAATAATTAACTTCAACATTATTAATTTCCTTTTTTCTAGATCTGTAGGAAATTGCTGATTAGTTTAAGTTTAATTTTATGGTCGTAGCTTAGAATTGGGAAAATCTCCATATTGTGTTTTGCTCATTAATGTACATTAATCAATTTAGTTTAAAGAATATTTAAAGATTTCTCTTCTTTAATTTGCTAATAAATAATTCAATTTTCAGAAAATAACATGGTCCCAGAATAATTCATTATTATAGGGATTAAAATTAATCCTGAGTTTCAGAATCAACTCTTTAGGATCAATAAATAGTGTATAGAACGTTTTCATAAAAACATTTAATTTATTTATTTAGTTTATGTTAAATGTAATTTATTTTTCTTATGTATTTTTGTGTATTGATATATTTTTATTTTAAAATTTTGTTTAATTATATATATTTATTAATTTAATTTTACAAAATTATTTATTATTCATTAATTTATTCATGTTAACAAAATTGATATGATATTTTACCACCACCACCATTTTGTGTCTTTATTTACTTATTTAATAAGCGCGCGTGCGCTCAACATGAAATCCGAGACGAGACTGTCTAAGCTCCAAGTGTCCATGTTGTATATTATATTTTATTATTTCGTCTTTTTGTGTATCTGTTTGTTGTTAATGAAGGCGATGGAAAGGACGCGTTGCTTTGTGTTTGTTCTGACCGTGTGGCGGTGAACGCATGTGCGAATGCGTGAAACGCCACAAGTGAATAAGCTGTAGTTTAGAAATTGTGTTGTCGTGTGCTAACTATTTTTATTTTCATGTGGTTGGATTTCGTAATACTAAGTGTTTTTACTGTAGCCTTATTGTACATGCAAAGAAATTTTTAAAATTTAATGAAGCACCTTAAAATTCAAGAAACTCCGTGTTCACGAATTTGTTTAATATCACTCTTTTTACTATACCATCTTGTCTAAATAAAACACGTTGAAATATGAATTTTCGTTCATTTTGGTATCAAATATTCACTATTTTACAGTTTCACCACTTAAATGTCACAATTATTTTATTATTAAATAACTTTATTATTATTTATTAATAAACTATTATTTGAATTTAATCCAAATTGTTTATATTTTTTTAGATACAAATTTCAAATTTCCGTTGCTTCACTCATCAAATATTTTAGAACAATAGCTACTCGCATTAATACTGTTACGTTTTTGCCTTGTCAATCAAGGTTCGTATCACTGGATTGTGAATAATACAAAATCAATTTAATTTATCACCAACGAATTTATTTAGTTAACACAAGAATTATTACAACACAGTTTATTAATAAAAATTCACAAAATCACTTTATATAAATTATTCACACAATTTTACTATACACTTATAAATTTTAGTTCCACTAAAACACTTTTTAAATCACTTTTTAGTTCCTTTTTAATCTTCACACTGTCGCTTACCAAATACTACTAATTCTTACAAGTTTACACTATCGCATTCCAAATTCGAATAATCTAAACAAACCAAACTTCTAGAAAGCTCATGACTTTTCCAGTACTAATAGTGTAGAAACATTTAGAACTGTTTTATCATGGAAAATTCCATTTTAGTACAGTAAATAAAACATTGATCTGTTAATTTAACTTATTCTATCACACCCTAGGTGTCACCGTCACAATACGCTAAAGTAACAAAAATGAAAACCTAACGGTTTAGTTATTTTACTCCGTTTTGGAGTTAGTTTTATTGCGTAAAAGAATTCACTTTACTCCATGAACATTATGGTCTTATTCTTAAAAAGATTTATTTTAGTATTTCAGCGGTTATAAATTCGACATTTGAAAGAATTTGTTTAATTTTCTTATAAATATTGATATTTTAATATTAATTAAGTATAAAACCAATTCGCTTAAAGATATAATTTTGATTGACTTCATTTAAATACAAAAAAGAGTTAACTAGAATCGTTCCTAGAGTTAACATAAATATTTGAAATTTTATTTATTAAACAATTCTTTTTTCAGTTTAATCTAAATAAATCTCAAAAAGAATAACGTGTTTAATATTTTAAAGAATTAATTTAATTCAAAATTTCTTTATTCCATCAATATAATTAATTCTTTTACCGGCTTTTTTCGTGTGTAGGCTTGGACAAAAAACAAAGTCGGTGAAGTTAGCCCGAAAAAATATCAGCCTGAATTTTTGGTTCGTTTCTCGGATAAAATGTAGCTATCCCGAAAAAGTGTAAATTTTTTGTAAAAAGTGTAGGCTCATCCCGAAAAAAATTTATAATTAAAATGTATCTAACACGAAAAAATAAACAAGTTTAATCCATATTAAACATTTTTTAAAAAAAAAAAAAAAATTTTTTTTTGAAGCGGAGTGACGTAAGTGATCTTTTTATAATTAATATTATTTCGTATAATCACAAAACACCAACAGTTTTCACTTACTTAAAAATAAAAAAACCAAAATTTTATTTTTGAATTTATTTACTTTTATTTATTTAAAATTACAACTAGTTTCGATCTTGTAAAGATCATCTACAGGTAATTTTTTGCAATTGTTTGATTGTTGAAGTTTAATCCAAATGAAAATTAATTTCTATAAGATTAAAGCCATTCAACATATTCTACAAAATTTCGTAGCTATACAATGTATGTTCTGTGGGTTGTGTGTTCCATTTACTATGAAGAAACCTTAAGTTATATACTGTCAATACTAGATACAATGCTTAAAGATTTTGTATTTGGGAGGAGAGACCATTATCAAATCATAGGAATAAACATAAGAATTTTAAAAATTTGTGTTTTTAGTATAGCGCATGTGATATGGAGAAATCTTAAATTATAAACTGCCAATACTAGCTGAAACTTAAATTCTCTGTGGCGATACTAGAGATAAATACCACTAACGGTATAGACCACCAGATAGGTCTTGGATATGCTGATATGGATGGCCTATCTATGGTTCTGATGATTTGGATACGACCTATTCATGGTTCCTTAGCATATCCAAAACCTATCTGGGTCTATACACCATAGTGGTATTTGTCTCCAGTATCGCAACACAGAATTTAAGTATCAACTAGTATAGGCTGTTTATAATTTAAGGTTTCTCCATATCACATGCGCTGTACTAACAACAAAAATTTTTAAAAATCATAAGTTTATTCCTATGATTTGACCGTGGGATGCTGACTACATCATAGCTATCATCATGGCATATCCTCCCAAATACAAAATCTTTAAGCATTGTATCTAGTATGGACAGTATATAACTTGAGGTTTATTCATAGTAAATGGAATACACTACCAACAGAACATACATTAGTATAGCTATGAAAATTTGTAGAATATGTTGAATGGCTTTACTCTTATAGAAATTAATTTTTTTTATTACAAATATTTTTTAAGAAATTTATTAATTTTTATTTGGATTAAACTTGTTTTGTTTTTCGTGTTAGATACATTTTAATTAAAATATTTTTTTCGGGATGAGCCTACACTTTTTACCAAAAATTTACACTTTTTCGGGATAGCTACATTTTATCCGAGAAACGAACCAAAAATTCGGGCTGATATTTCGGGCTAACTTCACCGACTTAAAAAACAGCAAATATGTATTTATAGTGATTTTCTGTTATGACTGTGGAGTCTCTCAGTCTTAAATAGCTCCTTGGTTACTTTTGCTGATGATGTTGCTATCTCAGACAAATTCACATGATGAATGCTTGCCGAATTGTTTCCTGAACGTTAAGATATCAATGAAAATACAAAATTTTGTGAGCTCTACTTTTTGGTATTGAGCACAGTTTTGATTATGTACCAAAAAATAATTCAGAAAAATGCAAGCCTTCTTTAATATTAAATGACAGCATACAACTTTAACAACCTACAATTTTTAAACTAAATATTCCGTCTAGAATGTAAGCAAAAATTAGAAAACCAAAACAAAATAAGAAAACTTAAGTGGAAATAAAATGGAAAGCTGAGAATGGAAACACACTAAATATAATGTTTATATAGACATAATATACATATAAATTTATCCGGGATTGTATATATCTTGTATACGTACTCGTATTGTGTAGCTATGTACAGCATTCTTTCGAATTTCTTCCTTGTTTTGGATCAGCAAAAATTTATTTTATTCTCAAGTACAATAACAACACCAAGTAACGTACATATTATAAAAAATGAAAGAAACACAAACAAAAAAAAATTGTTGCTGTGACAGCACGTTGCATTTTCAATTGTTTGTCATTTTTCCGTTTTTCATTCGGTTTATGGTAATGCAATATTTTTACAAAGGAATAACAACAACAGCGCGGCCAAGACAATCCATATAAGAAAGAATTAAAATATAGAATTGGACGCCAATACAAAACTAAGTAGAAGAAATTTTTAAGACAGGAAATAAATTTGGATATTTGGTTTTTAAGCTAAACTTACAGACTATAGTATAGAGCAACACAACAATAAATTGTATACGTATGTAGTACATACGAAACATACTATGTACATATTACTATATCTACAAAAATTTTATTTTATATGTAGGTATATACATTATATTGTATAAAATGGACAATTTTTCGAACATGACAATAAAGACACAGAGGATAAACAGGATGAACCAAAGAATAACGAACAAATAATTTTCATTGGAACAAGTACATTTGTTAGATTGTGGATATTTGCCCATCGGAATCTAAAAAAACATTCATGGTATAAAATAATTTATAGTCGATATTTTGTATATACAATTCAGTTGGTTAGACAAGTAAGACGTACAAAATATTTTATTTATTGGAATAATTGGTATACACCTCACACATACATACAATATGTATTTAATTAGGTGTCAGCGAAAGTACTGTGATTTATAATACATATAATTTAAATTATTGGTGTTTGTTAGATTGTAATATGACTTTGTATGAAGCAGCTCTTACTTGCTAAAGGTGACAGGCTAAAGAACAGGACAAATCCTGTATTAACTCTGGCACAATAATAAAAACTTTATGACTTTAGATATCGCTGAATTTAGACTAAGGTGGCCTTATATATTTTGAACATTATGTGATTTTATTAAAAATGGAAATTCTTTTTAATATGTGGTTAAGTCTAATTCTATATAAATAATCTACAAACGAAACAAACACAAAAACGTAAACAAAAGATCAAAGGTACATAAATCAGCATGTCTCTTTCGTAAACTTTTAATACATTTTGTGGTTTTGGCAGGGGTAAAATATTTACGTTTTAATAAAAGATGCATATGCATATGTAAATCGTATTTCTGAAACCATTTGTATTTTATGTTGGTGACATATTTCAAACCATTCCACACAACAAAAGCGTTATAACTTAAATTCTTTTATTTTGTAAACGTATTATAATAGCAATAAATAACTTTGTAATCAAGTAATTATATTAATTTAAAATCTTGAACAATCTAAATTTTAAATCAATTACAAATTCAACCGCAATTAAATTCAAATAAAACAAAGAAATTCTAAAAATAAATTTTGATTAAAATAAAAATCAAAAATTTTAAGTTTTTATTTATTTTAAAAAGAGATACGAGTAAATTAGGGTTTTCTTTTGTTGATTTAGTTCGAATTAGTAAAAAGGAAAAATTCGGAAATTTGAAAAAATTTAAAAAAAAATATCGATGTACATATGTATGTTATTAATATGTTGGAAGTATGTTGAAAAACAAAAATCCCGAAAACTAAAATCCCGAAACACAATAATCAAAATTTATAGTATGTCTACAAAATTTAAGTTTTTCTTAATATTTATGGTAAAAGAAATTGTTTTGTCAACCTATCACCTACTGATAGTTCTACCACAAATGTTTCAAGTTATTTTGTGGTTGGCTTAATTCATTGGGTTAGTATATAGTATCGACGAATGTAATGGAGCGAATTGTGGTTTTTAATGCTTCGTTAACCTTGCAGCCACAGATCAACGGAATTGTATCGTTCGTATCGATTCTACTGATAGGTGTACCACAAATGTTTCAAGTGACGACAAAAGTCTAAAAATGCCTAAAAAATTGAATTTCTTTTATTTATTTTAAACAAATGACGAAAAATTTAGTTTAACTATGCAATCTTTTCTGGGGCTCAAGGCACTCCCAACTCTTTCGCAGTTAATTTTACCGTCCTACTTTACGCAGTATTAGCCAAATCGAGGACGTACGGCTATAGACCCGCTTTGTATAAACCACCTGCACATTGCATTGCTTCATGCCAACCTATAGTGCTGACATGAAAGGTGGGTCGGCCCATGGATTCTGCACTCTCAACAGGGGGTCATAGTTGTGTTCATCGTCATCACCGCTCGTAATCAGATGATGAAAAATCCCTTTTGCATCCCGCCCCTATCGGGATTCGAACCCGGTACCTCCCGATCCAAACGCCGCAGCTTTAACCACTGCGCCGTTTGCTAGGAAAAATTTAGTTGGTCCAAAAACACTTTTCGCGACGTTTTCAAAGTCCTTGAGTTGTAAAAAATAAAACAAAAATAAAAATGTCCGAACGTCTGTCTGGACCCACCCACGGTGTCTCGACAATGGCTTGCTCGATTTAGAATTTTTTTTTGCCAATTGGGTTCTATGGTCAAGGCGGAGATTTTAAAAGTTTTGGAAACTGTAGGGTAGGATACGGGGGGATGGCACCTCCTTGCGGTGCTCCCTGGGTCACGCTAAATGAATCAGGCGGTGTAGTGGAGACGAGCAGGGGAAATCCTGTTTATAGTCATGGACACTACATGTCAGGGCGAGTCATTGGCGCCTCAAAACCAATATCAAATCAGCGTCTGTTCTCCAGGTTAGGTGCGGCTGAAGCGGGCGTCTATCAAGCGGCTCGCTATATAAATGTGTTCAAGGTAGGACTGGATACCGTAAGATTCTCACCAGTACGTGACCCACATATGTAACAAGCGGATTGAGCAGCAGGTCAACAACTTGCTCTCATAAAAACAACTAAGGTTAAGAACCCTAATCAAAGGCCTCGGATTACCATATCAGATTCATCACAAAATCGACCTCGGAAATTGTACACGGACAACGCTTTAAAAATGGGAACATGGAACGTGCTTAGCCTCTTGAGACCTGGAGATCTCCAGATCCTTTCGAATCAAGCAAAGAGTTACACATTAGACGTGCTTGCAGTACAAGAGCTTCTTTAGAGGGAGTGGGATCCATGACACTACCAATGGTTACACTCTTCATTACAGTGGCCATCAGAATGGAGGAGAATTTGGAGTTGGCTTCCTTATACATCAGCGCGCGAAGCATCATATCATCGACTTCCGCCCTATCAACATTCGGGTATGCACGGACAGGCTCCGCACCAAGAAATTTAACATCACGGTCGTTAATGTACATGCACCCACCGAAGATAAATCTGATAACATCAAAGATCCCTTCATTGTTGAGCTGGAGGAAGTCATTAATAACATACCGCACCACGACATTAAAATCATCGTGGGCGATTTTAACGCAAAAATCTGTAGGAGTGCAGAAGATACATCGTACATTGGTCCTAACAGCCTGCACCTAACTAGTAACAACAACGACCAACGCGTCACCGACCTGGCAATAACGTACAACTTAGTTGTATCAGGTACGTTTTTCCCACACAAGAGAATCCACAAAGTAACGTGGAGATCGAATGATGGAAGAACAGAAAACCAAATCGATCACGTCATGGTGTCTAAGAGACACTCCACCAGCATATCCGACGTCAGATCTTACAGAGGTGCAGACATGGACAGCGATCATGTGCTTGTCATATTTAAGTATAAGTGCAAACTGTCATCTACGTTCAACAGACAAGCAAGGAAACTCAAGGGGCTGTTTTGCTAACGCCAGAAATCTAACTAAAAACTTCCACCCAAGAAGTACAGCCCTCAAAGACGGAAATGGAGAGCTGAGAACAAACGTGGCTGATGTTCTCTCTGTTTGGCAAACCTACTTTCAAAATCTGCTAAATCGGAATGACGAAGTGACCCCCATTAGGACAATAGCTCCTCTTGGTGAAGAGGTCTTTGTCGAATATCCCACAGTAGAGGAAGTAGATGCAGCTATTAGTAGATTAAAAAATGGAAAGGCACCCGATCTCGACGAAATCCCCGCAGAATTGATTAAGCTCGGAGGCGCTACTCTTGCAACAAATCTATACGATCTCATCGTCTCTATTTGGGACCAAGAAGAGCTGCCCGAGAATTGGAAGACTGCACTCATATGTCCGCTGCACAAAAAAGGAAACCGTCTTAAATGTGGAAACTATCGTGGTATCGCCCTATTGAGCACTGCTTAAAAAGTGTTGGCTAATGTTGTACCTGCCAGACTCATCCCTTTCGCCGAAAACATCATTGGTGACTATCAATGTGGTTTTCGTCCCAACCGATCGACCACTGACCAATGTTTTACCATGAGGATGATCTTGGAAAAATGTTGGGAGTACAACATAACCATACATCAACTGTATATAGACTTAAGACAGGCATATGACAGTATAAACCGCGAAAACCTATGGGCCGCGCTCATATGCCTAGGAATTCCAGAGAAACTCGTTTCGCTGTGTAAATTAACAACCTCTGGGTCTGTATGTAGAATCATAATTGAGGGAGCTGTGTCAGACTCCTTTGAAATAACATCTGGTGTTCGACAGGGAGATGCACTCGCGCTTGTGCTGTTCAATTTGGCGCTTGAATACGTAGTGAGAAAAAGCAACATTGAAACTTCGCGCTGTATATTTAATAAATCAGGCCAAATTCTTGGATATGCGGATGATATCGTGCTTCTTGGCCGAAAGCCTAGCGATATCAGGGACAGTTTCAGACAGCTCGATCGCTGCGCAAGAAGACTTGGTTTAGAGGTGAACAGCAGCAAAACAAAATTGTTATCAACACCCAGGAACATCTCCATGGTAAATCTCGGAATTGGCGACCATAAACTTGATAGCGTCGAAAACCTTAAATACTTCGGGTCAGTTATACCATCGTCGAATGATATGCAGGCAGATATAAAAGCCCGAATCGCTGCCGAACAACGAGTTTTCTACGCCCAATCGAAATTATTACGATCTAAACATCTGTCGCAGTCGTGCAAGCTCGCACTTTATAAAGCACTCATGAGACCTGTGCTGGTTTTCGGAAGCGAGAGCTGAACCATGACCTCTAACGATTGTAGATTGTTATCTACCTTCGAAAGGAAGGTCATTCGCTCAATCTTTGGTCCAATTAAAGTCGCGGACAATGAATATCGGATTCGTATCAACCATGAGATAAGGCAACTTCTTGGAGGCTTCGATATTATCGGATTCATTAGATCCAATCGAGTTAGATGGCTCGGCCACGTTACACGGTCTCCACAACAACGAATGACCAATAAAGTGTTCCATCAACAACCAGCCGGTGTTCGTCGTAGAGGAGGGTATGATGGTATGATGGTATGATTGTATGGTGTTTTAAAGGTATATTGTCATGATGGTTTGATGGAATGATTGTTTAAGAATATGATGGTATGACGGTACATAAGCCGGTATGATTGATATTATAGTATTATGGTGAATAGGGTTCAAATTGTAATTGAGTTGGATTTGAGTGAGAAGTTTGGTTAGGGATGAATTCAGGGTCGAGTTTAGAGTTTAGTGGGAGGTTAGATTGAGTTAAGTTCACACGCGCATGTATGTAGCTCTCAAATCGAGTTAATTATGGGATTGAGTTGATCAGTAGTGAGTTGTTCGGTTGAGGAATTATTTAAGAGTTGATTTGGAGATAGGTTAAGGATTGATTTGAAAGGTTGTCGATTAATTTAATGATTGCGTTTAGGATTGTATTACGATTGAAATGGACGTTGAGTTGGAGGTTGAGCTAAAAATTGACTTAAGAAGTTTATTTTGGGATTGATTTGGGAGTTGAATTAATCAAGGCCGAAGTTCTGTACACCTGAAAAGGTTTCAGCCCTTTATATTTTCAGGTTGTTTTGTGATTGGATTACTGTGTTATCGACGAATATATTGGGGCGAATTGCGGATTTAAATTAAATTGGTTATTGTTTCTTAACCTTGCATACACAGATCAAAGCAACTATATCGTTCGGAATCACTAGTTTTGCCTGAAAACAAATACAGAAATTTTAAAATCCAGAATAATTGAAAAGTTAAAATCCCGAAAAAATTCTATAAATTACCAAAAAAAACAAATCCAGAAAAACTATTTTGTTGAAAATAAATGAAGTGTTCAATTTTTTAGGCCTTTAGACCTTTGTTACCCTTGAAACATTTGTGGTACAACTGTGAGTAAGAGCGATACAATTCCTTTAACCTGTGTCTACAAGATTGACGAAGCTTTAATCAATTTCACACAAAACCGCAATTCGTTCCAATACATTCGTCGATACCATACTATCACAACGAATTAAGCCAACCACAACACAACTTGAAACATTTATGGTAGAACTATCAGTAGAAGCGATATGAGCCATACAATTCCTTCAATCTGTGTCTGAAAGGTTGACGAAGCAATTTCCATTATCACTATTATTAAGAACTCTTATGAAAAACTTTAATCCTTAAAATTAAACAAGATAATCTTAAAATAACTTCAGTTTCTCTAAATTCTCTAAGTTTTTTCAAAACTTTGAAGTATTTGTCGTTGGCTTCGGATGGGGTAAAAGTTAACTATTTAAGCATTCGTTTTTGTAAGCTATAATCTTAGAATTAATGACAATTAACTTTTGAATATAAAAATAATTAAATTAGACGCCAGTCGTTCAGATTGTATTCGCCTCCAAATAATCTGTCCAAAATCTAACAAATCTCCGTTTGGTACTAAATAGGGGAAAAAGTTGGTTTTAGAGGCAACACTGGTCCTTTCAACATCCTTTATAACATATTCAGGTGTGAACTGTATACTGTTTTCGCAAGCGATTTTTAAGAGTTCAATGAAAACACGTTATATCCAGCAAGTGTCTTATTTGTCATCAAACAGTATACTAGTGGCACAATTTCGTTTTCAATTTTACCTTGCAAGGAAAATAGTTGCCTGGTGAAATTTGGGGACAACTTTAAATCAGCGTTGTGCCGACTGTTTACAAACTGTTGTTTTCTTTATTGATTACTGAGTAAACAACTTTATGTGAAAAATATAATTTTTTTGTAATCATTGTAAACATCATAAAATAAGAATATTCAGTATAAGATTATATAGCTCGCTCTACATTTACTATATGTAGAATGCTAACTATGGTTTTGGGGTTGTTCGGATGCATTATTTAAAGTGATCCAAATGTACGACCGGAAAAGGAATGCTAAAACCAAAGAAAAAAAATCATCTAACGCATCGGTGAAATTTGTTTCTTCATCTTGAGTGACGGTATCGATATAGTTTGAAATTTTGTTCGCCTTTCAATTTTTTGGAGATTTACTGGCAAAATAGAATATATTTGTGCAGCTTATTAGTGTTGAAGTAGTTGTTGACACAGGCGAATTTACCGGGGATTGAAACACGGACGGTCGATTACCACTATAATCGATTGATGCCGATGCCACCAAATTAGGTGTGCTTAGTGAAAAATTTAAAACTAAGTAGTAACACAATAGTGCCAATGTCAAGTTGGTATTATCCAACTGCTTCAAATGGCCTTGCTTCGAGAATTACCTACCACAGATATCGCAAATGTTTTTCGTTCCGTATTACGGAGACCACGAACAGGGCGTTGTAAATTCGCCGGATGAGTAAAACATACTGTAGGCATTGCATTTCATCTGCGAGCTGTTCAATCAATCATCGTAATCTGAACACAGCATTTTAACGACATGAACGATGACCATTCTCAATGGCGGCCTCAAACTTTATCATAACCATTTCATTGACACACTCTATTTCATATGGTACATTTGGCCCAACTTTCGAAATTGTCATATTCTAAATTCTTCAACAAGTTCCTCTACTAATGAGGAATTCTTACACTTTAATATCGACTAAGGCAGGCTCCAGTGTTAAAACTATCAATGGATTTAAAATTTATAAGCAAATCCTAAATTTGTTGGCTGGGGTTGGCCATGACTTTCGGTCTGCGGTGGTTTTTAATTTTCCTTAAAAATTTATTTTTATTAAAAATTATTTTACTGTGAATTTGCAATTTAAATTAAGTTACAAGTGAATAATGAATTGTAAATATCCGATAAAGTCATAGACGTGTACCCTTTTCCGCAACAGAAAGCGAAAGGTATGTTCCGTATATAGCGCCAATCAAGTTTCTATAGACACTATTACTGCTGAATTTTATTTTTCCTATCTACAACCATCTTTGATGAATTTCTCATTGACTGAATAATCATTTCAACAAATTGTGGACCGGGTTCCGAAAGCGGGTGAGTATACTGGTTTATAATTTTTAGTCTGATTGACACAATGTTGTTGCAATGAGGTCTGTTGTATACGTGTGTGGCTTAAAGGTATTTGAGAAGGCGTAAGAGTGGCTTAAAGGTATTTGATTTGTCCCAGTGGAGGGTTGCTGCAATATCGATTGCTGCTGGTAGAGTAAAAGCGGGATAAACTTGCTTATGATGTTTTTTTTTGTTAATTTGACTTTGTTTGGAAACAAATTTGCTTACTTTGACTTAATGGGTGATTGTTTTGCGAAATGTCAATTTAGCTAAAAACGAAGCTGTTCGTTTAATAGTAGTAGCAAATCCCAAGTATTTTTGTTTCCGAAAGTTTTTGTATTTTTCGGACATTTTGCTGATTTCATTACCGACTTTTTTTCAGCAATAGTGTCCGACTTATTATAGGATTTACTACCACAGAACTGATTGGGTGCAATTGCAGTTTTGCTTTTGGAGTTTTACTGTAGTTGCTCGCAGAGTCGGGAAGCTGTTTTTGTTGAGAAAAGATGGAAATCCCTACTCAGTGAATGCATAACCGATAATTATTCTGAGAAAGCAAATTAACTTGCCTTTCGATTTTTTTTGGGATGGGTTCGAATTTAGTGTCATTTTTTCGGTTCAGTTGATTAGACGCAACTTAGAAATATCATGAAAACACAGTCATTAATAATTTTAGTTTAATATTTTTACGAAGTTGTTTAATCTTTCTAGCTATTTTTAGTAATGTGTACTACCTCTATTCTTTAAAATTACTTCAAAGATCCTGTCCTTGAGAGAATCATATAAAGATTTTGGATTCGTATTGTTTGTTTTGTTTCATTGGGTTCGTATTGTTTGCCACCTTCATAAACTTTCCGAGTGAGCCAGCCTCAAACTTTTTCGATGATATTTAAAACAGGGGAATAAGGTGGCCATGGTAATAATTCAACGTTTTGTTTCGCAATCCACGACTTTACAACACGGGTATTACATATGTATGGAGGCATTATCCAGTTGAAGCAGCTCTTGAATTTGTGGACAAACTGATTGCAGCATATCCTTATATAAATTTCCAGTCATTTTATTGGAAACAAAATTCAATTTAATAGCCGAATTTCGGTATGCATTCGCAATAACACCCCAATATGAAATTGCACACCATACCATTACTCCTCCTTTTTTGCCATGATAGTGATTCAAACATTTTGCTTCTTTGCGAATGTCAAGAAAATAATAATTATAGACATAGATATGGACCATCTACGTTAAATTTGTATTCATCTGAAAAACAACACTTTCCAATTATTATTCATTGTTTGCGGATGCACATCGCAAGTCATGTACAGGGTTTACTGGTGTGTTTTTTTTAAATTTTTTTAATTTTAAAAATGGAGCTCTTAAAATTGCTATACGAACTGTTGATTTCGCTGGCATTAAGCCCAGCTGCCGTTTTGATTTAGTTGGTGGAAAGGCTGAATATGATGCAATGTATTTTAAATAATTTTGCACAGCATGCTCCCTACGCTCGATTTTACTAGCTATAGAGCGGTTGGAAAGTCGCTCCAAGTGGGAGGCATCGATTTTTTGCCCTTCCTGCCGTATTTAAAATATTTTTTCTACTTATTTTAACTCTTGATGAGCTACTGAATACTTATTTTGAAAATTTTGAAAAAAACTTAGCAACTTACACCGAAATTCACTCATAAATATTTAAATTTTACAATGCGTCTTATGGAGTGAACCGATGAAGTGCGTTTAATGTGAACTTTATTCCAAAAAAACAAAGAAAAGTGCAGTTAGAATGCTATATTTAAATTTTTATTCATTACTGTTTTACTGAGCACAAATTTTTCTCTTTTTTCAATGGAAGAATTTTTTTTTTTTTGGTTCCGCAAGGGATTGCGGTGGGGTTTTCGTCTAGCAGTAGGATTGCGGGTACTCCTAGTCATGTGAACCGCAGTGTATATCACGAAACACGAAAAAACCACAACCAACCAAAAAATTGCTCTCCGGCAATCCAAAGCTGTTTTAAAAGTTGGAAGCCAAGTTTTCAACATTTTCCATTTTTTTCGTCTGCAAAGCGGGAAAAAATGATGAATAACCGATTCAACTTTTCAGTCTTTTTTTTATACATGGGATAAGATTCTTAAGTACTAAACACTGTTAATTAAAGTGTTAGTACAACTCATTTATTTGGTTATTTAATTTAATTTCTTTTATTTGGTTTATTCATAATTTAGTTAAGTTGTGTTAGGCATGCGATGTCTAAAAAAAATACACCGGCTCGTATCATTCTGCCTTCAGTAAGAGGTAGAAATGTCACGCTTATAGCGCGTTTAACTGATCAGGGTATTATCCATCATAAAATAATATCAAATTCGACATGCAACGGAAGTAAGTTTTGTGGCTTCCTCTCAGAGTTAATTTTAAAATTGGGTGGTACCAATTATTATTTTATAATGGATAATGCCCAGATTCATAAAACGTCAGAAGTAAAGGAGCTACACCGCCTTAATACCCGATGTTAAATCCAATAGAAAAAGCGTTCTCAAAAATTAAATCCAAAGCTCGAGATTTGTTAGTTTCTGTAATAGACCAAAATCTTGTAGATGTGATTACACAAAGCGTACATTATGTTATAGCCACAGACTGCTCGAACTTTATTTTGGATATGATGATGACACTCCCATCAGCAGCAGCAGGGGAAGTGCTGACTTAGAAGTTAAAACTATAGTTAAAATGATTTTAATTTGTTTTAAAAAAAATTATTTTAATTTAGAGATAAAATTCTATGGGTTTCACTTAATTTGCAAATAGTTCCGTTTAATTTGCAAAAGGTTGCACTTAATTTGCAAAAGATTTCATTTAATCTGAAAAACCTATAGATGATTTAAAACAAACTGAACCATGAGGATTTCAGAGTTTAATAATTTTTAGTTTTATCTAAAGTAGTACCTAGTGATAATTAACAAATGTTGATCTAGATTTTCAGAATATCTTAGGAACCTAATTCAGATTTCCAGAAAATGTAAGCACCCAGCGGACAGTTAGTTTAGAAATTGTGTTGTCTTGATTTCTGTCATCTTAATTCAGAGGAACTCCAGGTCGGACTTTGTATTCTAGAAACTAAATTGTAGATCATCACAGTACAACATCCAACATCTTAGTGGCAGGTCCACGGAAATGCTTCATTTATATTTGCAATTATGCTAAACCCTAGTTTAAGTTGCTATAGTGACCAGTATGGTGGAAATCATTTGAATAAGTAGCTGATACTAATTATATTTATTATGTTAGATCGTATCCGAACTACTGTTGTCAAAAGGGAAATTTAAATTAACAATGATTACAATTTAAGAAGTGTATAGAAATCTGACGCAGCAAAATAATAAACGCTATTTCAGAACGCGGTTGTTACTCTAATAAACTACAAAATTAGGTTTAGATAGTTAGTTAATGATTAGATTTAGACAACTCTTAATCATACTGCAACAACTAATTTCCGGAGGCGGGTTCTGGAATTTGAAGCAGCCAAGATAAATATACACTAATATTACCATTAAGGTTTTGTAGTACTTAAAGATTAATTCATGACAGGTTTATAGAAATTAAATTAAACTTAAATTTAAACTTAATTGACGGCCGGAGGAAGTAAGGTGGTGATAAACATATAAGGGGTAGTAATTGATAACTAATTAATATTTACTTTAGAAGATTAAGTATTGAAAGTAGTTTTTAGAAAAAATGTGACTACTAACAATTGACAGTTAAGGTGCTTGTAACTGGGTCGATCTCAATCATATACTAACATTCCTACCCAATATTTCAAAGTAAACGTAAAAAAGGGTGTACGGTGGGCCCGGCGTCAACCGAGAGATCCTCTGCTTAATGCTTGGTCGTACACTCAAAATCAATCAAATCAATAAATCAATAATGAAATAAAGAAGCAAAAATGTACATTACACGGAAACGTTTAATTTTCTCTTTATTATCGTGAGACAATAGTCTTTGATGCCCAATTGTTTACCAAAAATCAATCGCTCCTTTAAATGTCCCATCCATCAGCATAGTGTTAGTCTTGCTTAAAATTTTAATATTACTAATTGTGGACATCATTACCAGTATTACATTCATTTGGCTGCCATCGTAAATTTTTTCATCTATAGACAGACTTATACTTTATACTTTAGATTTTTTTTCGAAAACGTCTAATAATTTCTTTTTGTGCTCCTGTATTATTTAAATATAGTCGACAATTCGGTTTTAAATGTGATCGGGCGATGGCAATTATGTTGGTTATTGTTGTTAGTTATTTGTACGTCCTTTTCGTATGCCATTTTGTTATCTTATTATGTGCACAATAGTCGTTTTCCAATCGACCAACCGCTAGTAGAAAGGTTTTTGTCTTCGCTATGGTCGATTGGAACGATTAAAATGGATGATGTGAGTAAAAATACCCTATAAATCGTATATGCTTTGCAATTGCTGCCAAAACTTTGGTGCGGAGAACAATTAAAAATAAAAATAATGACAGAGAAGACAAAAAAAAATTGGACATTCGCCGAAACTAAGGCTTTAATTCATATTTATGGAAATAGGCAGGAAGAATATGATAAAACGATTAAAAAAAACGTTTTTGGGAATCAGTTTTAACTGATCTAGAGGCTTTAGACGTTTTAGTAAGTAAAATTTTGAATCAAATCCAAATAAATATTTTAATACATACACAAATTACATTTTAGGAGAGTGCCACAACAGCTGAGAACATCGAAGTAAAATGGCGAGCGCTATGGAGGACATATAAGATATCAAAAGATCGAGGCAGTGGCGGAAGCTCGTCACGATATCTTTTTTTGGACCTGATGGATGAGTTATTCAACACTCGCCCAACGATTACTTCATCACACTCCAGATCCGTCGGTGTGATTAGTGAGCGGATTGAGCCTGTTCGTGCACAAATCCCAAAAGGGGTATCACAATTAACTGAGAGCGACCATGATGAACCATTAAATGAAGAGACTGACACACCATCTCCTCAGCCTAGAAAACGCAAAAGTAATAGTGAGAAGCTTCACGAGGTAAAAATGAAGTAGTATGAGGAAAAAATAAAAAGTTCGCAGAATAAAGCAAAATCTTCGGAAAAACGAACGAAGCTGCTAGAAGATTACATCAAAAATAAGGAGATAATTAAAGAGGAACGTCACAAAGAAATTATTACCGCAATAAGAAAGAGCGAATATTAATTTTTTTTATGTACATATTTATTTATTAATTAATTAACCAATGAAGTTTTATATGAAAATATCATATTTGAGTTTTATTATTAATCAGTATTAGGAAACATCTCTTCTAACAGTTCTTGCCTTCGATTGGTATTTTCTTCAATGATGAGACTTTCCTCAATCATACCATCAGGTGTTACATCGATTTATCCGCCTGCCTCGACCAAATCATTTTTATCGATACCTATATTATGAAGTACACATGCCGCAATTGTACAATTGACAACAAAATCTATTGAACTATTTTGCAGATTACCCAGGTCCCTAAACGGCGGAATTAGCCAAGTAAGACACGGATATGCTGAATCGCAGAATATGACAAGTCGATCATTAATCAAAGAGTCTTGATTTTCACTTCACCTCTTATATAGCTCTGTTTTCTTTAACATGCGACCATCATGCATGCTACCTGGCTCCCCAACATGGATGTCGTAAAATTTAGAATCTGGTCCAACGACACCTTGTAGCAAAATACTATAATATTTTTTTCGATTATAATAATCGATAGAATTTATTTGTGGTTTAGGGATTTATATATGACTCCCGTCAATAGTCCCCAGTACATGAGGGCATAATCCCTTCATCTGAACAAATTTATTTTCAATGGCTTCTTGATCTGCTTGTTCTTTTGGCCATTTAATATACATATGTGCGCAATGAACCAGCCAATGTGTAACCCGCACGATACATCTATGCGCCGAACTAATGCTAACATCAAATAGATTTGATATTTCGCGGAATGTATCTGTGTTAGACAAATACCATAGCGCTACCAAAAATCTTTTTTCTGCAATGATTTCTTGCGTACCACCTCTATTGTGCCTTGTCATTGAATTTTTGTATTGGTCTGAAAAATATTAAAATTAAACGCAAAATTGTTAAAGTATTATTGTTTTTATATTACCTATTAATGAGTATGTAATTGATCTTTTTAGTCGAAAATGACTAACAAATTCCTTTTCACTATATTTTTCTATAGACGCCATGAAATTCTTGACCCTCACTCGTTTCACTTTAGGTACATCTTCTTCTGATGAGCTGGAATAAGATGAGTCCGCCTCGGTCCACATCATCTCTTTGATATCTTCTATGCTTGAATCTGAGTCTGATGAATTAGCCAACTTAAAATATAAATATTTAATTATATATGGTATACTTCTATTAAAAATATTCCATTATGCAATTTTACCTCAATCATACTGTGTCTTATCAGTTCTGTATTACTGTTGCTAAAATATTACACACAATAGTTAGAATAGAAACGTACACAAGAGTATAATTTATCAAATATCCAGTAATATTATATATTTACTTTTGATTAAATTTTTTTTTAACAACGACGTTTTAACGTATTGAAAAATGCGATAGAAAAATTTTTATTTTTGACATAAAAAAGCGGTTTATCAAACGGTTCTACACTCAACCGTCTAGCGGCGAAATTATGCGTAACTGCTTCTAACTGCTCGTGAAAAATAACAAGAGCAGTTACGAGTAGTTCATTGAGCGAAGACAAAAACCTTTCTACTAGCGGTTTGCTAGCGGGTACTTGCGGTTGGTCGATTGGAAAACGACTATTATTACACAATACGCTAGTTACTCGGGCTTTGAAAAAATAAAAAAAATCTTAAATCGCAGGCACCTACTAAAAATTAAATGTAATTTTTTTTCAAAAAAAAAAAAAATACAAAACAAAAATTAGGCAAAGGTCAATCGTTTCTCTTTATTTTCAACACCACTACATATGGTTTAAAAACACCGCTCATTGCCGTTACGGATGCCACTTATTTACAAAAATGAGCTTAATCATGCCCTGTTACTCCCCCCTCCCAATCCCCCAGCGGTATGTTTGAAATCTACGTAAAGATAAATCGCTGGTATTGTAGATGAACACTAATGAAGTACCAAACGAATTCGTCTGTATTCGTTTTGGAGGACGAGACTAAAAATTTATTTTATTTCAAGACTGTCATGTTTTAATACTAGCATAATTAACTTAAGGGAGTAAATGTAAATATTATAGTTTAAGTCCAGAAATACTATAAGAACCGGATTATTCCTAATAATCTACTATAAAATAATTGATTGACGTGCTTACAATTAATTGACGGTAAACCATATTTTTTGCCTTCCAAGAGGGTTCCTCTCAATTTTGGTTTAAAATAATTTCTAATTTTTTAATTTCTGCACGGAATAAGGGAGTTATATTGCGTTTTTTATTATAACTGAGTTTACTTTATTATAACTTTTTAATCTTATTTGAATTTCCAGCACTGTTTTTGTTGAAATATTGCAAGGTCGAATTGGAGTTTGGTTTATTTTTCCTTGACGTTTAACTATCACATTATGTTTTTGTCCATTTTCATGTTGTTAAAGTGATAAAATAAGGCTAGATGAATCTTATTAGAACATTTTGAACAAATTGTTCTAAAACTCGGTTTCTTCTTTTGAACAAAGTACGAATAAAACACTTTCGGATTTCTAAAAATAAAATTCCAATTCAATGGCATTTTGCCCAGTTCACAATTTGAACAGTTCCTTGACATTCTTTTTCCACTTGTTCACATACGATATAATTTTCTTTCAAATATTATACATACCGATCATAATTCTTAATAACATTTTCAACATTTGTGTTCTCTTCTCGGGATTAACAAAAACCTTACGTTCATTCATAATTTTTACGGCTGCCTGACATCTTTAAGCAAATGGATTAAAAGAAAGCGCTTCCCCAAGACGTTGAAAACTTCGCCTGGAGATGGAAGGGCAATAAAGTATTGGAAAATCAAGTTATCGAATATTTTTAGATTCTCTATAATGATTAAAACTAAGAAATACTGCATTAATTCCATAAAGAGAATTCACTCGGAAAACTATACTACAAACCACCAAGACAATATGCCAACATTACAATTTTAACATTTATACTATATGTTGATATTCTCAACAGTAAACTTTTATTGTTATAAGTACGAGTATGTATTCAGATACATATACATGAGCATAGAGAGTTTATTTTTATTTTTATCCATTTGCATTCTACTTATGAAAATCATTCACTGAAAATTTTCCACCAAATTTGGTTTCGAATAACAAAACTTTTATTTTTTATATTGTGTTCTGTTTTCTAAATAAATATTATCACCTGAATACAAATTAAGAATGTCAGACACATATTCCCAGAATGAGAAAATATTTAACAAATAAAAAAAAAAGAAAAATTAACTTAACAAAAATCATCTCATTTGGAAAATTAACAAAATAAAATGAAAATCCATTTTTCAATTTGAAATCGTAAATAGACACTTAAAAAATTTTCCTTCTTCATTTCCCGCTTTCTACCACCATATACACTGTACGACTTCGTACATACACATTTTTTTCTGCTCTGTAGATTTTCATTTTTGCCTTTTTATTTGTATAATTAAAAAATCAAAAATTCATCCTTCATCCTCTAATTTGTATTCCCTATCACGTTTTATTCCCATACTTCGTTTTTCTGCTGTATTCTGTTAAAACTTTTATTTGTTGTTGTTAAAATACGAATAATTATTACTATAGTAAAAAAAAAAAATCTTTTCTAAATTTTTTATTTTTTTTTATTTTTGGTTCATGTCTAATGTCACGTCCCAGTACTTGTAAGAGTGAAAAATATCAAAAAAATAAAAAATTGTTGAAGAAAAACCACTTGACAATGTTTTTTTTTTTTCCTCTACATTTTGTCGACTCAAGATTTTAAAAATTACACAAAAAATTTGTATGTGTATAGAATAAAACGCTTTATTCTAAAAGTGGTCCCTGAAAATTCATAGATTTTTATTTTTATATAGAAAATAAAAAATAAAAAAATTATTAATACACACAGAAAACAAATCAAGTAACAACAATAATTATGATTATGTTGATGTTGATGATGATCATCATCGTCATCGTCACGATGAAAACCGGAGAATGAGTGATTATCATAAAAAAAAAAGAAAATGATTCAGGTTGAATTTTATATCCTTATTAAAATCAGCAATAATATAAAAAAATGTAATTAAGAATTTTTTTTTTTACCCTGCATTCATTATGGAAGATCAAAGATTATACAAAAAAAATGCTTCTGCGTTTTTTTTTTTTTGTTGTTGTTATTTATTTCCCTTTAATTAGAAATCTATTCAAATTATAATAGAAAAATGCTAATTAATGAGCCATGAAAACTGAAGCACAAGATGGACGGGATTTGTGATTTTGTTCAAGTTTTGTTGATGAATTTTAAACCCCTCCCCTAAAATTTTGATAATAAAATACTTGCGTGGGCGATGAATGGAAATTTAATTGTCCATTTGAAATTGTATTGTTTATAGTCTGCGCATAATTATTCCTGCAGAAACTAAAATAATAATGACTATAACCTAATAAATTTAGGCAAAAAATGCTTTCCAATGCAAAGATTTGCATAGTGAAGAGGCTTTAATCAAGTGGACCTAAACTTTTGCAGTGTCGACCAAGAGGAAAGGAAATACGAGTATTTCCGTATTTATAGCAGATTTAAAACATTTAACCTGCTTGTTTTGATATCGTTAAAGAAGAAACGACCAGAAATATTTAAAGAAGTCGCTTACACGGGTTCGATATAAGCGTAAAGGTTGCGTTCATTATGTCGTACTGTTACAAAACTTTCATAAAATCTATCTAGTAATCTCTGTAATATTTATTTAATATAAATATAAAAGCTATCTTTCGTTTTGCTCATCATCCAACTTTGATGCATTTTTATTGTTAAGACATTTTTATCGAAATACATCATATAAAATCCAAAACTGAATTTTAAGAGGTAACGGGCCCAGATATTGCATTCTAAGTGAATATCTGTATTGAATTATTGAAATGTCAAACTGTCAATCATTTTTGGTACGTTCGTTCGATGTACTATTATATAAAATAATGTGTAATACAGGCTTTATAAAGTTATACTTAAACACTGTATACTGAAATATTTTAGAGATAATAAAAAAACTTACTTCCGTTTAGTTCTTCATATAAGTCAGACGTATTTTTTATGGTGGAGATTTTTATCGTGGTACATTTTGTGAAATCACAATTTTAAATATTAATAGGTTATGGGCCCAGGTATCGCATTGTAAGCGAATATCTGTAATTGCAAAAATAAAATAAAAAGGCATCGAAGAATACTTTCTACGACGAAAAGAAAAGTGCAGTCATTTATTTTATATTGAACAAACGCATTACGATTAGCGTTATATCTAGCAAATATGGCGGACAAAATGTTGTGCATATTAACAAGTTTGACGGTAGAAATTATCGACAATGGAAGTTCCAAATAACGTGTGCATTGCGAGCAAAAGGACTACAAGATATTGTGAATGGTGACGAAGTAAAGCCATATAAAACAAAAGAACAGGAACACAAAAAATGGATTAAGGATGACGCGAACGATATGTTCACCTTAAGTCGTCAAGTGAAATAATCATCAAGTTAGATTCCATTTATGAACAAAAGACGGAAATGAACAAAATGTTAGTGCATGAGCGATTCCATCAATATAAAAAATGATTTCAAGGGACACCATTACCCAGCACATCGCAAAGGTAGAAAATTTGGCACAAAAAATTAAACGAACAGGAGAAGAAGTCAGTGATGTAGCGATTATCACAAAAATACTCGGAAGCTTGCCTCAAAAGTACAGAAATTTAAGACAAGCTTGAATATCGATGGATGAGGCAAAGCAAACGATAGCTAACCTTAGAATACGTCTTTTGGACGAAGAAGCCAGTCTAACGTCATATGAAGAATCAGACTCGGCATTGCTAGTAACCAAGGCAGGATGCAGTAGTTCATCAATTCAACGGAATTCAATCGAAAGAAAATGATGATTCGAAAGAAAATAAACATTCACACCGAAGTGAAATTCTTCCCAAATAACAAAAAATATGTATGTATGTGTTTATACAAATTGCAATCATTCAGGCGATATTTTGTGCAACAAAAGTTGCATACAAATCCCAAAAAAGTTGCTTATAAAATAAGAATCAGAAAAGATTAATATTAGGGTAGGTTAAATGCCAAGAAGCCTATAGGCTTTGAAATAAAAATGCCAAATGGTCGATAACAGGCAACATTTGTATGTATGATGCACCAAGTTTCAACGAAAAATTTGTTAAACAAAAGTCTAAAGATTCATATACGATTAGCGCTTCTGAAATACCTACTGTTGTATTAGTTTTGTAAAAAAAATTTCCAATGGTCGATCCCTGGGGTCGGCGATATGAATAACAGGCAATATGTATACGGAATGTTGCAGCACGTTTCAATGAAGAAATCGCTTCAACAAAAATCAAAAAACCGACATGCGAATATGGTTTGTAGGATAACTGGTATATTGACTTTGTACTGGAAATTACAAAAAGTCGATCCCTGGGGTCGGCGATATGAATAACAGGCAATATGTATACGGAATGTTGCAGCACGTTTCAATGAAGAAATCTCTTTAACAAAAATAAAAAAACCGACATGCGAATATGGTTTCTAGGATAACTGTTATATTGACTTTGTACTGGAAATTACAAAAGGTCGATCCCTGGGGTCGGCGATATGAATAACAGACAATATGTATACGGAATGTTGCAGCACATTTCAATGAAGAAATCTCTTGGTTGCTAGGATATCTGTTGTATGTATGGACTTTGTATTGGAAATAACAAAATTGTTGCTTGTTTGACGCTGATCTGCCATTTCTTGTTGACGTATTTTAGCCATCCTCAGCCTGTCGCTTTCATTCTGTTTAGAACGAAGCAGATCTGAAGTTGCAGAATGTAATCGCAGTGCCCGCAACCGTGCATCCTCATGTCTGGCTGTACGTCACGCTGCTGGTTCCTCTGCACGTATTTGAGCCATTCTTTATCTGTTCTGCAATCTGCAATTTCTCCTCGCAGTGCTTCCTCTCCGCGAGTACGACGACTTATGCTTGAGGCATTATTTTGATAAACTGATCAATGCAATCGGAAATATTGAAAATTCTACGTGGCAGCAGCTGTCAATGCATGCTGTATGGCAAGAGCAATGTTTAGTATTGCGTGTGTTGCTGTTACGTTCAACAGATGGTGTTGTTTAAAAAAAACATGTTTTACCTGTCACAGGCGTGTTAGCGCGTATTCGAATATAACGTTTTGTCAAAACTTCAAAGCAATCGGTGAAGAACTTTCGGAGATTTAAGAGTTTGAATTTTAAGATATATAGTTTCAAAAAAAGCAAGTTTTACCTGTCACAGGTATGATATTTATATAAAAACACGCGCGTATTGAAATGACACGTTGTTTCAAAATAATCGGTGGAGAACTTTCGGAGATTTAAGAGTTTGAACAAACGAACATTTACTTTTTAATTTATTTGAAGTAATTATCCGAAAATATATATTACACGAACTAAATAATTAATTCAAGTTAGAGTGGAGTAGAAAAAGAAAATTATTAACGAATATTTACATTTTTATTTATATAGAAGATGATAATTGTAAGATATAAAGGTAACATTTTTATATTTTTTCGTAAAATAGTAGCGATGGATTTACTATTGCGGTCTCTGCGGTCTTTGTAATCCTTTTATGTAAATCGTCATGTACCTCCCAATATCCGTTTGGTCGAAGTATGTAGCTTCTATAATGTTTTACTGTTAAATCGTAATCTATTATACCTTTTATTTTATACTCCTGCTCAGCCAAAATTAACTTGTTTTGGATTTGTTTTAACTGGACCTCGTATTTTAAAGTAATATCTAGGGGCTGCACATCAACCACCACATTTCCAAATTTGGAATCAAGTATTTTCTTGCATTTTTTTGTACCACAAGTAGGGCACGTAATGTTTGGGATGTAAATCTTATTATTAAAATTTTCCAAATGAATTTCACCGAAATGATGAAGGTCCAACGGTAGATAGTATAAATCTTTTATATTAGCTGCATTACACGAAAATTTGACAATTACAGATTTTGGTAATAAGAATTCAACTAATTGTCCAACATTAGTGGAAACATCAAGATCTATATCACATGCATCGTCAATATTAATTTTGAAATATTTTAATAAAATACTTGTGCGTGTTTTATATAAATCTGCAGTTAAACCAACGTCAATATATTTGACAATACATTGCAAAAATTCATTTTCAGGAAATGAATTGAGTCCATTATAGGTTCGAACTGAGTCCAATCCCATTACGTAAAAAATTTGTGCTACCGAGTCGAATGCACATGCAAAATATATGGATTTTTTGGTGTTATTATCATCGTTTTTATAAGTGTATCTATTTTGTAATAAACTCAACTGCTTTTTTGAAATTTCTGCCAAAGAACGCTTCTCCTCCGGTTTAGCTGATTTATTTGATTTGCCAAACATTGTATGCATTTGTTTATACCTTGCCACAACCTTTTCGCCCATATGTTTCGGAGCTCTTCTTCTATTTGTTTTTTTTCTCCAACCTTCCTCGTTGGCTATGTCGTCCGGATCTGATTCATTTGACTCACTTGTACACACTTTTCTCTTCCTTTTTCCCAATATTTTATGGAATTTTATTCGTTTTTGGATTTGTGCAGTTTTTTGTTCTAGGATACTGACAAACCGACCAACTTTTAAATTTTTTTTGTCTATATACTGGTGCTTCACAAGGTTGAACCAATTTTCAGCCACTGCATTCGATATTCGTCCGTGCTGCATTGTATCAGGCATATCAAAGTTAACCCATAATGGTATGTAAGAAAAATATTTCTTAATAAAAAAGACTACTAAATCATTGTTAAAATTAACATTCGGTTTACCAGTTTTATTTTGTTTTTTTATTGATTGGGTGATTGTATTATACTGTCCTAAATATCTTTTATAAAATGGGCTATTAGTATAATCGCATTTTATTGTATGTTGCTCGTCATCGTCACTGAAACTATCAGGTGCTTCTTCTTGCGAATTAGTATTACCACTGTGGCTGTATAATTCATTTATTAGATTTTGGAAATTCTTGAAACTTTTTTCTACATTTTCGTCCATAAATTCGGAGCAAAATATATAAATAAATGATTCAAAAAGCATGTCAACTTCAGCTATACCTTTACAATTGACAACAGCTGCAAATATATCTAATATCAGATATTTTTGTTCTTTACTTGCAGTTGGCATCTTCTTTTTGATTTGAACACACACAATTTTTACAAAATGCGAACAACAAATTGAAATAAAATATTTGTTCGGTTTGGATTCTTTTTTTTTTACCAAAATGTCATAAATGTACTCGATATACTCGTGGACAGACATTCCATTAAAAACGTTTAGCACTGAGCTAATAAGCGCCCAGGACCAGTCAACCACAAAATGCTTAGGCAGTTTTGAATTCGGGATCACGGCAAGTTCCTTTTTGAAGCACAGTAGAAACATTGAGATGGCTACGACGTCATGTTGTGATGAAATCATTTCTGAAATTGGAATTACAATATTGCTTATTTTAATTACGCAAGCGTAATACAATAAGCGCGAGTAATTATGATTATGGCAGGTGAGCTTCCTAACTACGCTCCCTGTAGCATCGAAGTGTATGGTACTGATCCTGTGGCTTAATAGAAAAGCTATCTGAGATTTCCTTATCATATAAACTTGAAATAAGTCTGATACCATATATATGTACGGATCATCATGAGATTGTTGTAATTTTTTATAATTTAGATCGACGACATCGCAGTCAACTACACAATCATAGTATTTTAACTTTTCCGATCGAATGCGCCTTAGTACATCGGTGCTCGTCAAATTTTGGGTATTACCTTTTCTGGCTAACTCAAGGTCGGTTACGTTTATAATTTCCAATTGGAGATTATGAGCCGTTTTATGTAACAAAGTTTCTTTCAAATTCTCTCTTTGGGAGCCTCTAATTTCCCTAAAAACTGGTTTCTCGCTATCGTGAAACTCCAGATCGTTTCCTTGCACCATAACCGTCATTTCTCGTTTTTCGTTAAATATGAATTTGTATTTTAGCTGATGTGCTTCGTATTTGCAAACAGCATATGCAATAAAACCGCATCTGAATTTTCACTTAGGAAGAATGGTTCTGAAAGATAGAACACATGGATTTTTCAATGCTGTCATTTCGGTTTGAATAAAATTTCGCAAATTTTCGGTAGTTAAACTATCGGTAGTTTCAATTTTAGCGAGAATAACATATTTTGTTACCCATTGTGGTTCTGATTGAACTTCTTTATGTTCAAAATAAAGACTTACAGGTTGAACCTTAGATTCCATCGCATCATTAATTTCCAATACTCCCATTAAATTGGAATCATTTGGCACGTATGAATTAAAATTATCGTTGTAACAATGGCCCATATTAGAAATGGTACTTATATTAGCCGAGTTGTTTTCTGAACCATCATATTTAGAATCAGTCATTACTGTTAAGTTAGTTGTTTCCATTACTTTATTCTGTCCGTAAATTTTGAGTTTTAGCTGATATAAAGCCATTCTATTCACACTGTTGTTCTTAATTTTCATAAAAAGGCATAGATTCTCCATTAAATCAGAATCACGCTTAGTAATATTAGCAATTTTTAAATTTAATGAACTTAATGCTTGTAATAAAGCATTTTCGTCCCGCAAGCTCCAATTTCTTCTTTTATTGGGCATTATCACAAAAACTATTGCACCGTCTTTTAAGTACGTGATTACAAAAATTAGTTTTAACCTTAAGCTATCAAAATAGTCAAAAAATAATATTTCACTACAACACACTTAGTTTTTGATAAAAATCCTACACTTAATTTGGCACTACACACACACAAAATTAAATTTCAGAATAAATGCATTTATTTGTAACAAAAAGTAATTATTAATTACAACCAGTCAGTCACTAAATTACATATGCGAGTTCAACGAATTAAAAACTTACTTTATTGGGAAATAAACGCTAGCCAATTGTTTTTATACTCAGAAACTACTCAGATACTGGGATTCCCCTTTTATTTATCTTCTTAATTACTATAATACAACACCAGCGTGAAGCAATAAAATAGGACAGCAAGCTCTAAAAATGTGTACTGTTTTTTCTCTTTCGCAATTTTTTTTTTCTTTTTATCATGACCTGCTATATATGTATGTATGTAAAAAACACGTTTTATAGCTGATTTACATTCAACGACATTCGACGTCCGCAAAAAAGTTGAAACACAACATAGGAAAAACTACAAAGACAAAAAGAGAAAAAATAATCATCTGCTTAAAAAAGTCAATTGAAACCCGAGAAACAAACCCAAAAATCGTTATCTGCTTTTTTTTGCAGATGCCATAGTAATTTTTGGTTGTTTTCGTAAAAAAAATTCAAATTTATCGACACATCGATATTTTTAATTTTACATTTTTATTTTTATTTGTTTTTTTTAGTAAAATTATTCTCAAAATGATTGTGGATTATATTAATGCATGTTTTAATTTTTATATTATTTGCACAAAACTTTATGTATTAACCAAAAGTAGAAAGAAAACAAAAAATCAGTGGTCAAAAATAAAAATAAAATAATTTTTGTTGTTGTATCACAATAAGCCCAAATCAACATCGAAACGCAGGGCGAAAACAATACTGTGAATGCAGACTTAATTTAATTTTCGCGCTTATTTTCCAAAATATTTCCCGAATTTCTACCGTAATTTACCGAAATATTTCCCGCAATGCACGATGCATTCAACCACGAATTACAAAGAGAACAACAATACGACACCGAAGCATTAGACGAATCAGTTCGTACAAATGTTCTGCAATTGAATCAACAACAAAAGACTAAGTAAGACTCTTTTATGGAAGCTGTGAATAATGGAACTGATGGCATTTACCTCCTGGATGCTCCCGGGGGCACTGGAAAAACGTTCAATTTCATTGCTTTTGGCATCGATTCGATCGCAGCATGAAGTTGCCCTAGTATTGGCTTCTTCTGGAACAGCAGCGACTTTGTTAGAAGGTGGACGAACTGCATATTCTGCACTGAAATTTCCACTTCAATTGCAAATCAACGAGACACCAACTTGCGCAACATAGGCAAAAATAGCGCAATGGCGAAGATTCTAAAGAGATGCTAATTGATCGTTTGGGACGAATGTACGATGGTCCACAGAACGTCACTGGAGGCGCTGGACAGAACGTTGAAAGATCTTCGTGACAATCAAAACATTTTTGGTGGATCCATGCTTCTATTGTCCAGTGATTTTCGTCAGACTCTTCGTGTTATTCCACGTTCAACTGCAGCTGACGAACTAAACGCTTGCTCGAAATCATCAAATTTATGGCGACATGTGAAGACAATCCGATTGACGACGACGACTAACATTCGAGTGTTTTTGCAACAAGATCGAACTGTAGATGTGTTTTCAAAGCAGTTGTTGGACATTGGTAATGGGAAAATCGCAGTTGACATCTCGACCGGATTCATCACATTGCCCACTGATTTCTGCCAGCTGACCCAATCGAAGGCAGAGCTTATTCGACGTTTTTTTCCGAACATACTGCAAAACTTCAAATACTATAATTGGCTGAGCGAACGAGTTATATTGGCGGCGCATGATCTCAATACGACCATTCAAAATTTCATTCCGAACCAGTTGTTTTTCTTCAAATCTGTTGACAAAGTTATAAATTAGAATGAAGTAGTCAACTATCCCACAGAATTCTTGAATTCGTTGGAATTGCCCGGATCACAATTTGCAATTGAAAGTAGGCTGAGTCATCATCATGTTGCGTAACATCAATCAATCTCGACTATGCAATGGAACGAGATTAGCTGTGAAAAAGCTTTTGAACAACATCATCGAGGCGACGATTATCAAGGGATAGTACAAAGGAGAGGACGTTTTGATTCCACGTATCCCGATGATTCCAACGGACTTGCCATTCGAGTTCAAACGGCCGCTATTCCCCGTGCGTCCCCATCGCCTTCGCCATCAACAAATCGCAAGGCCAGTCATTGGAAGTTTGCGGGATTAACTTGGAGTTTCCGTGTTTTGCGCATGGACGACTGTATATCGCGTCTTCACGTGTCGGCAAGCCATCATCTTTGTTTGTTTATGCGCCGGAAAATAAAACGAAAAATGTAGTTTAACACAAAGCTGAATATTAACCTCATTTCTTTTCCATATAAATAAAAGATATTAAATTTATTTTAATTACGAACGAATTTCATTTAATCATCAAACGCAACTTAAACCGTGTAACGGTTGGCTTGTGTTCTTCCGACGTCACATGGCATACTGCGTATCCAGGACATCAATCAGTGGCTAGGGGGGATCCTTTCCACAAAACAGGACGTCGGGTGCCATTTATTACAACAACAAAAAAATACTAACTAGTGTGCCACTCGGCCGATTTAATTTTGGTTCGTCATAACACGCAAGATATGCCAAGGTCATCCCATCTCTAACTTAACTCATTAGCACATGTTATTTAACAAAAGCTGCAAATGAAGAGCAAATTGTAAACCGTGCATGTACAATAAAAATTTAAATGATCTTTGTTGAAGAGATTTCTTCATTGAAACGTGCTGCAACATTCCGTATACATATTGCCTGTTATTCATATCGCCGACCCCAGGGATCGACCTTTTGTAATTTCCAGTACAAAGTCAATATACCAGTTATCCTAGAAACCATATTCGCATGTCGGTTTTTTGATTTTTGTTAAAGAGATTTCTTCATTGAAACGTGCTGCAACATTCCGTATACATATTGCCTGTTATTCATATCGCCGACCCCAGGGATCGACCTTTTGTAATTTCCAGTACAAAGTCAATATACCAGTTATCCTAGAAACCATATTCGCATGTCGGTTTTTTGATTTTTGTTAAAGAGATTTCTTCATTGAAACGTGCTGCAACATTCCGTATACATATTGCCTGTTATTCATATCGCCGACCCCAGGGATCGACCTTTTGTAATTTCCAGTACAAAGTCAATATACTAGTTATCCTAGAAACCATATTCGCATGTCGGTTTTTTGATTTTTGTTGAAGCGATTTCTTCATTGAAACGTGCTGCAACATTCCGTATACATATTGCCTGTTATTCATATCGCCGACCCCAGGGATCGACCTTTTGTAATTTCCAGTACAAAGTCAATATACCAGTTATCCTAGAAACCATATTCGCATGTCGGTTTTTTGATTTTTGTTAAAGAGATTTCTTCATTGAAACGTGCTGCAACATTCCGTATACATATTGCCTGTTATTCATATCGCCGACCCCAGGGATCGACCTTTTGTAATTTCTAGTACAAAGCCAATATAACAGTTATTCTAGAAACCATATTCGCATGTCGGTTTTTTGATTTTTGTTGAAGCGATTTCTTCATTGAAACGTGCTGCAACATTCCGTATACATATTGCCTGTTATTCATATCGCTGACCCCAGGGATCGACCTTTTGTAATTTCCAGTACAAAGTCAATATACCAGTTATCCTAGAAACCATATTCGCATGTCGGTTTTTTGATTTTTGTTAAAGAGATTTCTTCATTGAAACGTGCTGCAACATTCCGTATACATATTGCCTGTTATTCATATCGCCGACCCCAGGGATCGACCTTTTGTAATTTCCAGTACAAAGTCAATATACTAGTTATCCTACAAACCATATTCGCATGTCGGTTTTTTGATTTTTGTTGAAGCGATTTCTTCATTGAAACGTGCTGCAACATTCCGTATACATATTGCCTGTTATTCATATCGCCGACCCCAGGGATCGACCTTTTGTAATTTCCAGTACAAAGTCAATATACCAGTTATCCTAGAAACCATATTCGCATGTCGGTTTTTTGATTTTTGTTAAAGAGATTTCTTCATTGAAACGTGCTGCAACATTCCGTATACATATTGCCTGTTATTCATATCGCCGACCCCAGGGATCGACCTTTTGTAATTTCCAGTACAAAGTCAATATACCAGTTATCCTAGAAACCATATTCGCATGTCGGTTTTTTGATTTTTGTTAAAGAGATTTCTTCATTGAAACGTGCTGCAACATTCCGTATACATATTGCCTGTTATTCATATCGCCGACCCCAGGGATCGACCTTTTGTAATTTCCAGTACAAAGTCAATATACCAGTTATCCTAGAAACCATATTCGCATGTCGGTTTTTTGATTTTTGTTGAAGAGATTTCTTCATTGAAACGTGCTGCAACATTCCGTATACATATTGCCTGTTATTCATATTGCCGACCCCAGGGATCGACCAAATGATATTTTAATACAAGGCTTATACAATAGATATCGCAGAAACCATACATATTCGAATGTCAATCGTTTGTTTTTTGTTGGACGGATTTCGACGTTGAATTGCAACTGACGGTATGTAATATGTTCGAATGGGCCTGTTATTTATTTAATTTTACATAAAATCGAAATGTAAAGCCAATGAACGGATTTTGCTTTAGTCATTTTGAGTAATGAAAGCTGCCTAAATGATCTTTTAAATTAAATTGAATATTGGATTTCTCCTAAAAGAAGATTATTTGAAAACTCCATTTAGGCTGAAAATGACATTTAGGCGAATAAGGTACCACTACATACATAAAATATATACGTATACGGAAAATTTGGGATTTTATTTTGGGAAGTATTTCACAGGCATACATTCACAATCAAATGTCACAGCTTTTTTGATTGTTGAAGATAGCTTGTTACTAACATACACGATTCACGACGATTATTGGATAATGGATAGTGGCGCATCTGCGCATATGACACATAAACGTGAATATTTTTCAATTTTTTGAAACCATGGATGATCACGCGTCAGTAAAACTTGGAAATAATCAAGGTCTAGTTGTCAAAGGAAAAGGTACCGTAAAAATTCTAAAACTTATCGGAGAAAAGTGGCACGAATCAACAATAACAAATGTGTTATACCTACCGGATCTCCAGAAAAATTTGTTCTCCGAAGGTGTAATAACGGTGAAAGGCATGAAGATTATCAAAGAAGACAACCATGCTGAAGTTTACGAAAACAGCAATATAGTAGCCTGCGCAATTCGAGAATCAAACAATATATACCGATTGTTATTTCGAACAATCACTGTCTCTGAAGCAAATGCAACGACCAGTGTAGATATACAATTATGGCACGAGAGACTTGGACATATTAACAAGCAAGCGAAGAAAGAAATGGTAACCAAGGGAGACATTAAGAATGTCAGTATTGACAACATTAACAAATTTGTCTGTGAAGCATGTTTCTATGGAAAAGGTCACAAGTTACCATTTAAAACAGTAGTAAACAGAAAAACCAAACCCAGTGAGTTTATACACAGTGACATATGCGGTCCCATGTCTCAACCATCAGTCAGTGGAATGAGATATTTCATTGTTTTCGATGATGACAACTCCGGTTATTGTGTCGTTTACTTCATTAAACATAAATCAGAAGCTTTCGAGTCTTTCAAAGATTTTGACAATTACTCACGCAGCAAGTTCGGGTCGCCACCAAAGGTCTTACACGTTGATAACGAAACCGAATACTGTAACAACATTTTCAAGGAGTATCTCTCGAAAAATGGAATATCTTTGGAAACAACAGCTCCCTATACACCCGTACAGAATGGGAGAGCGGAACGAGACATGAGAACTATCGTGGAGAGTGCACGATCGATGATATATGCAAAGGATGTTCCAATTAATTTGTGGAGTGAAGCTATCAACACAGCAGTGTATATTCTAAATCGCACTCTAACCACTCAAGCACCCGATTCAACCCCATACCAATTATGGACAGGTAAAAAGCCTATATTGGACCATACAAAAATTTTTGGATGTGAGGCGTACATGCATATTCCAAAAGAGCTTCGTACAAAACTGGAATTCTACGAATTATCGCCTTTATGATGAAGAATCCGAAAAAATCAAAGTTTCTCGCACCGTTATTTTCAACGAAAACGCAGCTGTTCGTTTTCTAAGAAGGAATACGGTTGAGATACAAATAATGAAAAACAACACTGATGATGGTTGTACTCAATCAAATGAACACGAAAACCAAACAGAAAATCTTGAATCTGAAAATAATAGAACTGAAGGAATTCAAGACATAGAAGACGATTTAGAGAAACAAGAAGCAATAACACAGCAGTCAATAAATAGTCAAGTCAATGCTGAATATAAGTTACGCAATCGCGACAAAATCAGAATGCCTGCACGATACGACTACGAGGCGAATTTTGCTGAAGCTGGCATTCCTGAGACGTATGAGGAAGCGATATCATGTACAGAAGCGAAAAATTGGACGAAGTCAATACAGAAAGAATTAGATGCACTCGAAAAGAACAACATATGGGAGGTTGTTAAGTTACCACCCGGTAGAAGTACTATTGGATCAAAATGGGTTTTCAAAGTTAAAAGAAATCCGAATGGAGATGTTGTTCGGTACAAATCAAGACTTTGTGCAAAAGGGTATGCACAAAAACAGGGCATCGACTACAATGAAACATTTGCACCGACAACACGTTTTGACTCAATTAGGATTCTTCTCTCCGTTGCAGCAAGAAATAATTTTGAGATAATACAGTTCGATATAAAAAGAGCGTTCCGGTACGGCAATTTGCAAGAAGACATTTATTTGACCCCACCAGACGGGACAAACATCAGTGCGAACATGGTATGTAAGTTAAAAAAATCATTATACGGCTTAAAACAAGCTTCGCACTATTGGAATACAACATTTCACAGTTTTTTGAGCAAGTACGGCTTTGTACAAAGTAATACTGATAAGTGTGTCTATCAAGGACAATTCAATAATGAGAAAGTACTATTAATACTATACGTTGATGATGGGTTAGTCATGGCTGAAACCAAAGAGGCACTGAAAATGATGTTTCATCATCTACAAGCGAAGCGACTTTCGAGGTTAAAATAAACGAATCGGATAATTTTGTTGGACTCAAAATTGAACGAAATCGTGAAAAACGTTCCATTTTTATTCATCAAAAAGAGCATATAAATCAAATTATAAAACGATTTAACCTTGAAACAGCAAATCCTATAAGATTCCGGCTGATCCACAGATACATCTCAATTCAACAGAAAATAGTCAAGAATCAAAAGAAAAATCTTTTCCGTATCGAGAAGCCGTCGGTTGTCTAATATTTGCCGCAATAGTCAGTCGACCAGACATCTCCTTTGCAGAGGGAGTTGTCAGCAGATTCCTGTCAAATCACACAGATGTCCATTGGAATGCAGTAAAAAGAATAATTAAATATTTAATTGGCATAAATAATCGAGGAATTGAATACAAACATTCAATCAATGCTGAACAACTTGTTGGATATTCAGACTCGGATTATGCAAATGACATCGATACACGAAGATCAAACTCCGGATATGTTTTCATGCTCAATGGTGGACCGATAACATGGAACAGTCAACGACAACATTCAGTCGCACTATCAACGACCGAGGCTGAATATATGGCTGGATGTGCAGCAGTTAAAGAAGTGACTTGGTTACGTCAGTTGTTAAAAGACATCGGTGAAGAAGTGAATGGTCCCTCCACATACTATTTATAGACAATGAATGTGCAATTCGATTGATTCATAATCCAGAGTTCCACAAACGAACCAAGCAAATCGATATTCGATATCACTTCATCAGAGAGAAACTGAAACAAGGAGAAATTTATGTACTAAAGATCAATTGGCCGATATCTGCACTAAACCACTACCCTCGGATAGTTCAAAACTCTATGAGACTCTATTTCGACGATTAAGATTTAAAAGATTTGCAATGTATTCAATTCAAATAACTCAAAACTTAATTTTTTTGACGAGTTCTCATTTAGTGGGAGTATTGAATTATTGAAATGTCAAACTGTCAATCATTTTTGGTACGTTCGTTCGATGTACTATTATATAAACTAATGTGTAATACAGGCTTTATAAAGTTATACTTAAACACTGTATACTGAAATATTTTAGAGATTATAAAAAACTTACTTCCGTTTAGTTCTTCACATAAGTCAGACGTATTTTTTTATTGTGGAGATTTTTATCGTGGTACATTTTGTGAAATCACAATTTTAAATATTAATAATCTGTGATTGCTAAAATTATAAAAATGTGCATTGAAGTTTATTTTCTGCGACGAAAAGAAAAACACTAATTTTTATATTAAATAAACGCATTACGTTTAGCATAATACTTAACAATTATGGCGGACAAAATGGAGGTAATGAATATCCCCAAATTCGACGATAAAAATCAACGACAACGGAAGGTTTACAAAACATTGCGAATAATGATGCAGAAAAGCTAAATAACGAAGATGGAACGAAGGCACACGAATACCAGAAATGGAACAAGGATGACGTGAACGCCATGTTCACCTTAACTTCCGCAATGGCTCTTAAGCAAATTACGTTGGCGGAGAACTGCAAATAGTCATATGAGATAATTACCAAGCTGGATTCCATTTACGAACAAACGACGAAAATGAATAAAATGAATAAAGTGCATGAGCGTTTCCATCAATATAGGACATTGCAAAAGTAGAAACTTTAACACAACAAATCTAAAAAATGGGAGAAGATATCAATGATTTTGCCATTATTACAAAAATTTTCGGAAGATTGCCTTAAAAATACAGAAATTTAAGACAAGCCTGGCTTTTAATGGATGAGGCTAAGCAAACAGTAGATAATCTAAGAGCACAATTTTTGGATAAAAAAGCCAGTTTGATGTTATAGGCAGAATTAGACTCGACATGGGTAGTAAATAAAGCACGATGCAGCAGCTCATGAAATCAATGGAATTCAAATTAAAAACAAAGTAACCGACCTTGAATAACCTGCTATAATTAATTACCAAAATAAGGGGTACCTTGCTAGTCAATGTCGGGCTCCAAAGGAAAATGGAGGAGAAAAGAAACCTGATGATTCAAAAACAAAAACACTAACTGTTGAAAACAGCTCGCTGCTAACATCCACAATCGACGATGACTATTGGATAATGGATAGCAGCGCATCTGAGCATATGACACATAAACGTGATTACTTCTCAATTTTTGAAGCAATGGATGATTATGCTTCTGTAAAACTCGGAAATAATCAAAGTCTATGGTAGTTAAAGGAAAAGGTACCGCAAAAATTCAAAAACTTATTGGTGAAACATGGTTCGAATGTATTGTACCTGGTCTCAGGAAAAATTTGTTTTCCGAAGGTGTAATAACGGCGAAAGCATGAAGATTATTAAAGAAAACAACCATGATCTAACAATATATACCGATTGTTATTTCGAACAATATCTGTCTCTGAAGCGAATGCAATGACAAGTGTAAACATAAAATTGTGACACTAGAGGCATGTACACATCAACAAGTAAGCATTGAAAGAAATAGTAACCGAGCAAATCATTAAGAATTTAGTATCACCAATATCGACAAATTTTTCTGTGGGGCATGTGTTATCGTGTCGTTTTCTTCATATACATAAATCAGATACTTTTGACTCTTTCAAAGAATTTTCCAATCTTATGCAATAAGTTTGGTTGATCACCAAAGTTTTACACATTACTAACAGGACCGAATCAAAGAGTATCTTTCGAAAAATGGAATATCCATGGAAACAACTGCCCTATATACCCGAACAGAATGGGAGAGCGGAATGAGATATGAGAACTGATGTGGAGAGTGGACAATCAATGATGTGTACAAAAGATGTTCCACTTAATTTGTGGAGTGAAGCTGTCAACACTGCAATGTATATCTGGCGTATATGCATATACCCAAAGAAATATTTTTTAAACGAAAAAAACTTAAAGGCAGACCAAAAAAAAGCTAAAGATGCGGAATTAGAAGCGTTACAGATTCAGAAACTGGGAAATTGACGGAAACCATGTGCGAATTGTTGCGTCAACGACAAAAGTTGACAAAATGTAGAGCTTTAAATTATTCTAAAACTATAATTCTACCATTTAATCGTTACGGCATTAACAAAAGCTTTCATATCTCTAAAATATTTCTTGCTTACGCTTGTTAAGCTAATGCGATTGCAAAACCCAAAATAAACCGACAGCTAACAGTTTAACAATCTCTTAAACAATTTGCTTTTATTTGCTTTGAAAAAATTTGATTTTTTTGGATTGATATGGCCGTTTTCGGAATAGCACCAGCAAATAATTTAGATGAAATTAAGAAATATCAAACGGCAAGATACGTCAGCAGCAATGAAGCATCGTGACGCATATTAAGTTTTCCAATTCATGAGAGATATCCCACAGTAGTACATTTGACTATTCATTTGGAAAATGGACAACGAGTATATTTTACAACAGAAAATGTTACCGAACGAGCAGCATAGCCACCAGAAACATTACTGTACTCCGAGGTTCCACGTTACTACACTTGGAACACTTCCCAAAAACAATTTGAACAAAATGGGACAAGTAGTACTTGAACATCTAAATATTTTTTCAAGCGATGCATTAGGCAGAATATACACAGTCTATCCAAATAATGCGGAATGCTACCATTTACGTTTGCTTTTGATAAATGTTCGTGGTACAACATCGTATCAGCATTTGAGAACCGTAAATAATGTATTGTGCGAATCATATTGCGAAGCATGCCAACGTTTAGATTTACTTGAGAACGATAAACATTGGGATAATTCATTAGCAGATGCAACACTTACTGCTTTCGCCAATCAAATTCGAAAATGATTCTCAATAATACTTTCAACATGGTTTCCTTTAAATCCCTTAGCATTGTGGACAAAGTATAAAGGTGCTGTGACAGAAGACATATTACGTCAAGCTCACAACACAAACATAAATCCTCATTTGCATTCCACTGCGGACATGTATAACCAAAGTGTTGAGTCATTTAGGAATGCCATCACCAAATTGAGGATTTACTGACATATTTGACAACTTTATTGCTTTGGCCAATGCCTCCACTGTAATTGCAGCCACTTTGGTAGATGGTGGAAGAACGACACATTCAGCATTGAAGATACACCAACATGCAATATTTCCAAAACTTCCGAAATGGTACAGGTACGTCAACAATGCAATGTTGTTGTATGGGACGAGTGTACAATGGCTCACAAAAAGTGGTTAAAAGCTTTCGAACGAACATTGAAAGATTTACGCAGCAACCAACAACCATTTGTGGGTACTCTTGGCAGGTGATTTCAGACAAACATTACCAATCATTATAAGATCAACACCAGCAGATGAATTAAATGCGTGTTTGAAAGCATCGTATTTGTGGAAAAAGAGGATTGATAACATTTCGATCGGATTTTTGTACAATCGTCTTTGGATTCAGACAATGCAATTTCCAGCGTATATCCCGATATTGTAAACAATTATACAAATCTTGAATGGCTAAGCGATCGCGCAATATTAGCCGCCAAAAATAAAGATGTCACTGAAATTAAGATTGACATTTAAAACACAATTACAGGCGAAATAAAAACATACAAATCGATTGATAGCCTTATGGATCCAGAAGAAGTTGTTAATTACAAAATTGAATTTTTGAATTCGCTAGACTTGCCTGGAACTCCATATCACATTTCACATTTAAAAATTGGTACGCCAATAATTCTTTTACGCAGTTTAAACCAACCACGCCTTTGTAATGGAACAAGATTGGTTGTAAAAAAATTACTCAACAATATCATTGAGGACACCATATTAATTGGCAATTGCCTAGCATTTGCTATGTCGATTAATAAATCTCAAGGTCAGTCGCTAAAAGAATGTGGTTTAAATTTGGAACCACCATGTTTGGCACACGGCCAACTCTACGTTGGATGCTCGCGTGAACAAATGTATTCATTATTTAAATGTGCACGGATACCAAAATGTAATAGAGATCTCAAAATAAATACGTAATATGAATAGGGCCAGCAACGCGGGCCGGGTTCTGCTAGTTTCTTATAACAGTGCCTGCAATATCTGTGCAATTTTTGAGTGCACCCCGTAATAAAAACAAAGATTTTGGTTTCTATCCAATACGCTCATAGACTAATAATTGCCATAAATATTGCTTATTACGTTAAGGATCAACCAGTTAATTAAATTAGTAGCGTTTGTCCAAATAACTCAACTTTCGCATACTTAAAGTATTTTAGTAATATTAAAACTAAGAAATTACAAGCACCTTTAAAACATTCTAATTGGAAAAACTTAAACCAGTATAGAAAAAATGAGGGTCTTACCTTGAATTTTGATTAGGCACAATACGAACAAGCAAAGTTTTTTTACTAATCTATTGATTTCATTCACTATCACATCACTATGCACTACGTTCATTCACTTATTTTAGTCACTTTTGTATAAGTATTGGAAACTTATTAATTGTCACACTAACACCAAAAACTTATCAATTTAATTAAACACAAATTTTTTCAAGTTAACTATAAATAAAAATGTTGACTAACTACTAAATGCACTGATTGAATAATGGCTTAACAGTATGTCAACATTATTTGCTCTTTTGATTTGGTTCTCTCGCTCCAACTGGTACGGTAATAATTACAATCAAGGAAAAACAAGTTCATCACATGTTAACTGTAATCATAATAAACAAATAAATTCATTAAATGTGCGACAGGAACAAAAGTTCAAAACTACATGAAAGGTAAGGAAAGGCTGTGATGATTTAGATGCGAACAGTTTATACACAAATTGAATCGCTGAAAACTAAATCTTTGACAAAATTTGAAATTTTGCCAAAAATAAAAACAAATAAAGTACATATATTTACCATTGAGCTTTGAAGCTTTTATTGCAATAAGACGCTACGTTATTTTTTAAACAGAAGTAAGCTAAAGCTGTAGCATAAATATATTTTTTAAATTTTAAATTATCGGGTTACTTGTTAAAAGCTTTTAATTTTAAAACATTTGAAAACATAATAATATTTTAAATGACATGTAGCTTTTAAAATAATTGCGGCTTAAATAAAATGTTCTTACAATTCTGTCACAAAAATTATAGACTTGCTTTGGCCTAATAATTAACCAACCAAAAACAATTGGGATTAGTGAGAGCTAAAATGATATTACAAAAGCTTGGTTTTAAATATCTAAGGCTTTCGATTATTAAAGGTAGGGTCAAGATGACGATTGTATCCCTTATTGTCAAATCACAAAGCTAATTATTTTAAACCAATACAAATTTTTAAACATTTACATTGGTAAAATTTAACCATACATTAATATTAAGCTACTAGATACAAAACTTTAAGCAATCATCCAATTCGGATTTGTAATTATATTTTTTTAAACTTGAAATTAGAGCTTTTCCCCAAATAAATTTTTATTAATACATGCATTTGTTAAATTTAGGTTTCTTATTTCCTTTAAACCTTTATTTGAATAAAAATCATTCCGAAAAGCTCAACCATCGTCGGTTAGTTCTAAATATGGATATCCCATAACCGAAATTAGCCAGAAATCTAATTTACTACCGTGATAGAAGTATATGTCGAGCACTCATTAAAAATTAAGAAATGTGTAAAGCTTTATGAGCTTATTTAATATCGAATTAAAAATTGATATTGTTCAATAGTTAAGCGTCTACGTGTCAAAAATCTTTAGGGATTTTACGAAATTTGAGTTCTAGCTACCTAATTTGGTTTTCGAAAACTTTTACAGCTGTTATTTAAGTTGCACTATTTTCTAAAATTGTTGTAATTGAAAAGCACTAAAAAGAAGCAACTCTACTTCAAAATTGAGTATTGCGACAAATGCATTTGTAAATTTTATTTAAAGCTCTTTTGCAAATTTTTAGTATAACAGAAACTGTTTGAAAATATTTCGATGGTATAGAAGTAAGGCTCTCTTCTACTCAGGTAAATAAATAATCATGTAAGGTTAAAAAACGCAGCTTTCCAAAAACAATTGTAGTCACACGGTCGATTATTGCTTAGTTTTAGGACGTTTGTAAATTAAAAGCTCTCCAGGTAATTAATTAAATTTTTCAATTGATCAATGTGACTTGCTGTGGTGAAACTTCAATTTTTCTTTTACTTTGGATTTTAAATTAGTAATAGGTTTTACTATTTTAAGAAGGATAATTTTTAAAAAGGATTTATTATATGATTCTAAAACAGAAAATCTATGATTTTCTTTCTGGAAAAGAACTTTAAATCCAAACAGAGCTTCAACCAGAATATTTTATTTTGACATCTTCAATTGGCTTACAATTTTTAATGCTATTAGAAGTTTGGATTTTGGCTTAAGTTTATATTAGATCATGTAAACCTTTGATTTGAGCTTTTATACACTTTTATACAGACTATTTCACAGCCTTACAACCGTCCAGTCTATGAAATGTATGAACTTAATGTATGTTGGAATTGAGTTTGTTTTAGGATTTTAAATTATATAAGAATAGGAAACATTTTGCTAAAAACCCGGAAGCTTATTTCCCGGCTTTTTGCCCGGTTTTCTTTAGTTATAAAATCAAAAAACTTCCAGAATGTTAGACAAAATAAAACAATTCCGAATTATAAAATCTGAAATCATTCGGTCATAAGTTCAATAATTGCTTTTGATCACTTGATCAAAAAAGTTTTCTAATTCAAATAACTAAAAAGCATATTCTAGTTCTAACAGTAAGTGTTTCTTTAAAAAAAGCTACTTTAGCTAGCAGTTACTTTAAAAAAGCTTTCGATAGCATAAAATATTTTTGGTTTTTTCCTTTCAGCTTACTACAGCGATTGCGAAATCTAAAAATATCAAAAATCTAAAAGCTAACAAGCCAAAAGTTCCTTAAACTTTAAGCTCAATAAATGTTTGCTAGAGCTTATTGACGTTACTTGCTGTTGGAAAAGTGGAATTTTTTGCGTGGTTTTCTTTGTCAATTGCTAAAATTGTTAGAACTTCTGAGCGATTTCCTAAAACTATCAAACCATTTAACTTCCAAGAACTTTTAGTAAATTTTTTCCCAAAAAATTATAACTGTTCAGATTGAAATGTTAAAGAGATGTTTTTCAATTTGCCGTTTAGTTTAGCCTGCTCAACGACGTTAGACTTGTGTTAACATTAAATTCGAGCTTTTATAACTATCGTTCATCGAAAGAGAGCTAAGAAAAAGCCAAAACACACAAACAAAATTGTTTCGATAACATAAAACTTTTTATTTTTATTCCTCCGAAAGCATATCAATTTAATGCAAAATCTAAAAAATCTGGAAAAATAAAAACTAACAGCTAAATACTTCTTTAAACTAAAAGCCCTTTAGACTTGCCCTCTAGATGTGGGAAAAAATTGTTCCCGGAGCTTTTAGTATTTTTTCAGAAACAATCATAATTATTCAAATTCACATCAGACTGGAGTTATTTTCGGTTTACACATCGAGAGCTCTTAATTTCAAAATATGTGAAAAAATGTTCTTCCAATTCTGCGTTTCAATCGGATACATAAAAGCTTGGCTTTATACCACAGAAGAGTGCACCGGTTGACGAAAATCGAAATTATTGTTCAATACGATCTAAACTCCCAAAACTTTAATTTAATTTAGTTTGTGCCAAAGTGAGGCCTAAAAAACTACTTTGAATCAGACATTTGTTAAATTTATGTTTTGTTTTGAATTAGAATTATTTTAAAAAGCTCAACATACCAAAATAGAAATACTTTTCATTTAAATTGGTGGCAAACCGTTTTAAGTTCTTCGGCAGATGTTAATTGTAGTCAGCTTTTCAAAATAACACCTTCTGTGGATTAAAATTTTAATGTTCTACCGCTACATTTTCTAAATTTGATTTAAGTTGAAAGCTCTAAAAAAAATTTTTATTTGAAATCAAACGTTAAGTGTTACCATGAATGCGATTATAAATTCAATCAAAAGCTCAAAATATTTAAAAATCAAGAATTAGCTTAAATTAAACTTTCCCAAATATAATTCAGAAATAATTTTATTTAATAGAGCTTCTTATATTGACTAAATTTATTTCCAAATAGAATTAAAAAACTTGTGAAATATGTGCAAGGCTATATCAGAATATTGCAGCTTCGCCTAGATTAAGATTGGGTGAATTTGTATTTTTGTATTAACATTCAATTTGAGCTTTTATAATAATGTAAATAACTTCCTTAGAATGCTTTCGGTTTTCAGAAAATCATGTGATTCTGTTATTTAGACTATTTAAAATATAGTTAGAAGAGTTACCCCTCTGTGGCAAAATTGGTCACAAAAAGCATCAAAAGCTTTGAAAAACGTAATTTATCGCAAACTGAAAAGATTGAGTTTACCATATCAAAAGATTGCAATATGAATTTGCTAAAATCTGTCAGAATTTTATCCAACTTTTATTCAATTACTACGTTGTTGTTTAAACGAAGCTAATATATAGTTTGAAATGATCAGTTTTCAACATGTAAAGCTCCTTGTTTCAAAGTATGTGAAAATATAATAATAGTTTAAACCACATTTAACTTTTAAAAGTTCCCTCAAACAATTATTAGTTTACATAACCAATCTCTAAAGCTCTACTACTTATCAAACATATAATTTACAATTTATAAAATACTAAACATTCAAACGGATTTTTGAATATGCTTTTTAATTTAAAATTGAAGCTCTGCGCCAAATAAGCTTTTAAATATCTCAAATTTTGTTTTAGGTGTAAAGCTTGTTGGTACAGGAAACGTTTGAATCAAATGCATTTTTTATAAGGTTTGTAAGGTTCTGAATAAGAAACTTTCTGAAAAGCTCAGCGGTTATTTATAAATTTGCTATAAAGCTCATAAAGATGTAAGCTCAAAAAATGTATGTAGGTTCCTTCTGGGGATCAAAATTTAGTTTGTTCAACCGGTTCCTTTTTGCAAAATCGATTTTAGTTAAATGCTCAAAAAAGTTACCTTTCACATTTAATTAAAAGCTCAATCATAACTTTTAGATAGGAGAAAAAATTGAAAATGTTTAAAAATCAAGAAATTCTTAGAACTTGGCCCGAGATAAAAATAAACTTTCCAAAATATAAATCAGAATTAGATTGATTGATAGAGCTTTATGTCTTAAATAATTATTCTTCTTGTAATTTAGACGAGACAGCTTTAATTTCTTCAAAAACCTCTAAACCATTACCAATTTCAAAATTTAATTATAAAACTTGTAAAATTTATAAATGCAAATAAAGTGAGCTTTTAAGGTGTTTTATACAACAAAATATTTTATAGACTCTAATGGTCATTAAACCTATATAGCAACCGATACAAGTACCTTCAGAACTATAAAGAAATTTCTTTCAAATAAATTATCCCGTAACATTAAAAACAAAGTTTATTTGAATTTAAAATCAAAATGTAATTCTTTAAAATAATCAAAAATGGATTTTAGTTCTAACATCCAGCTATTACGCTTTACTGAGAGTTTATCAATTTAATGCGATTGTAAAATGTATATACTTAAAGCTCTGTAGTTATTTTCCTAAACCCTTAATCAAGTTGTTTGACTTTCTTTAATATGTTAAAAGCTTTAATATTTTTTTGTAAAATATATTTTTGCTTTCAACGTTGATGGGATTAAATGAAACGGTTACAAAATATAGATTGCCAATTCCAGTGATCAAACTTTTAAACGGTGACTTAAGATTATTAAACCTGAGGGGAAATAACAGTAAAATTAACGCCACAAGAAAGTCGTTGCTATAAATAATTTGGCCGATCCTACTCTCTTAGTTTGTACAGTAATTGAATTCCATAGGGACAACAACTTTTAGCATAAATTAAGCGGAGGTTAGAGGAATGAAACCATAAACCGTAATTTGCTATAAAGATAAATTGCATCTATTTCTGAAATTACACCTAATATTATGCTGTGAAATTTTCTAAACCAAGATTGGACGAAACTAGCTACGCTATTGCTATTTAGATGTGATTTAATTTGATTTTTTAAAAATATCTCAGAACCTAGATCTAAATGATTGCTGATCTATGCGGTCGATGAATTTAAAGAATAAACAAAAAAATAAGAGACCCCTTCCCCACCCCTCCTCCAACTAACTTAGGGTTGAAAAAGCATGCACCTCCTAAGCAACACAATGTAAGTCTGTTCATGGGGATGGGGATTAATTTAATTAGCTTTCAATGGTCTGGATAGGAGCAAGAGTAAAAATAAAATTAAAGATTGCTCCTCGCTCATCGTCGATAATTTCGGTATTCGTAAAAAATATTTATCTGGCTATGATCCGAAAGAACCTAATTAACTTAACCTTCTAAATAGCAGATTGTAAATCCGACGCGTGGAGGACACGTTAGATAATAAATCGACGGTACTACTACCAGATTTCAAACTAGAGCAAGGAAGAAATCTATTGGGTTGGATAAATATATTTCCGATCATTTTACTTAAATGTCGTTAGTATCACTGCTTGTGCTTGCATTTCATTCAATCGGGCAATGCATGTTTTTTAAGGTTAGATTTCAAGCTTAAATAATTACTAGTGATATTTGTTTAAAGCGTAAATAACAATTATTTTCGCATCATTGAAAATGACAAATTTTGCGTCCAAAAAGCAGCATTTGCGTGTGAGTGACAGTGAAAGTTTACGACGATGATGCTCCATCAAATACAACATGCAGAAAATGATTTTTTAAACGAAAGAAACGTAAAGGCAGACCAAAAGAAAAGTTAAAGATGCGGAATTAGAAGCGTTACAGATTCAGAAACTGGGAAATTGATGGAAACCATGTGCGAATTGTTGCGTCAACGACAAAAGTTGACAAAATGTAGAGCTTTAAATTATTCTAAAACTATAATTCTACCATTTAATCGTTACGGCATTAACAAAAGCTTTCATAACTCTAAAATATTACTTGCTTACGCTTGTTAAGCTAATGCGATTGCAAAACCCAAAATAAACCGACAGCTAACAGTTTAACAATCCTAGACATTAAATTAATCTCTTAAACAATTTGCTTTTATTTGCTTTGAAAAAATTTGAATATTTTAAATTGATATGGCCGTTTTCGGAATAGCATCAGCAAATAATTTAGATGAAATTAAGAAATATCAAACGGGAAGATACGTCAGCAGTGAAGCAGCCTGACGCATATTAAGTTTTCCAATTCATGAGAGATATCCCACAGTAGTACATTTGACTGTTCATTTCGAAAATGGACAACGAGTATATTTTACAACAGAAATTGTTACCGAACGAGCAGCATAGCCACCAGAAACACTACTGTGCTCCGAAGTTCCACGTTACTACACTTGGAACACTTCCCGAAAAAAATTTGAACGCCGCAAAATGGGACAAGTAGTACTTGAACATCTATATATTTTTTCAAGCGATGCATTAGGCAGAATATACACAGTCTATCCAAATAATGCGGAATGCTGCCACTTACGTTTGCTTTTGATAAATGTTCGTGGTACAACATCGTATCAGCATTTGAGAACCGTAAATAATGTATTGTGCGAATCATATTGCGAAGCATGCCAACGTTTAGATTTACTTGAGAACGGTAAACATTGGGATAATTCATTAGCAGATGTAACACTTACTGCTTTCGCCAATCAAATTCGAACATTTTTCTCAATAATACTTTCAACATGCTTTCCTTCAAATCACTTAGCATTGTGGAGCTCACAACACAAACATAAATCCTCATTTGCATTCCACTGCGGACATGTATAACCAAAGTGTTGAGTCATTTAGGAATGCCATCACCAAATTGAGGATTTACTGACATATTTTACAACTTTATTGCTTTGGCCAATGCCTCTTCTGTAATTGCAGCCACTTTGGTAGATGTTGGAAGAACGACACATTCAGCATTGAAGATACACAACAAGCAATATTTCCAAAACTTCCGAAATGGCAAAGGTACGTCAACAATGCAATGTTGTTGTATGGGATGAGTATACAATGGCTCACAAAAAGTGGTTAAAAGCTTTCGAACGAACATTGAAAGATTTACGCAGCAACCAACAACCATTTGTGGGTACTCTTGCCATTATAAGATCAACACCAACAAATGAATTAAATGCGTGTTTGACAGCATCGTATTTGTGGAAAAACAGGATTGATAACATTTCGATCGGATTTTTGTACAATCGTTGAATCCAAAGACAATGCAATTTCCAGCGTATATCCCGATATTGTAAACAATTATACAAATCTTGAATGGCTAAGCGATCGCGCAATATTAGCCGCCAAAAATAAAGATGTCACTGAAATTAAGATTGACATTTAAAACACAATTACAGGTGAAATAAAAACATACAAATCGATTGATAGCGTTATGGATTCAGAAGAAGTTGTTAATTACCAAATTGAATTTTTGAATTCGCTAGACTTGCTTGGAACTCCATATCACATTTTACAATTAAAAATTGGTACGCCAATAATTCTTTTACGCAGTTTAAACCAACCACGCCTTTGTAATGGAACAAGATTGGTTGTAAAAAAATTACTCAACAATATCATTGAGGACACCATATTAATTGGCAATTGCCTAGCATTTGCTATGTCGATTAATAAATCTCAAGGTCAGTCGCTAAAAGTATGTAGTTTAAATTTGGAACCACCATGTTTTGCACACGGACAACTCTACGTTGGATGCTCGCGTGAACAAATGTATTCATTATTTAATTGTGCACGGATACCAAAATGTAATTAAGATCTCAAAATAAATACGTAATATGAATAGGGCCAGTTGATCGTAAGGATCAACCAGTTAATTAAATTAGTAGCGTTTGTCCAAATAACTCATCTTTCGCATATTTAAAGTATTTTAATAATATTAAAACTAAGAAATTACAAGCACCTTTAAAACATTCTAATTGGAAAAACTTAAACCAGTATATAGAAAAAATGAGTGTCTTACCTTGAATTTTGATTAGGCACAATACGAACAAGCAAAGTTTTTTTATTAATCTATTGATTTCATTCACTATCACATCACTATGCACTACGTTCATTCACTTATTTTAGTCACTTTTGTATAAGTATTGGAAACTTATTAATTGTCATTGTCACACTAACACCAAAAACTTATCTATTTAATTAAACACAAAATTATTTACACAATTTTTTCAAGTTAACTATACGAGTAGATAAAAATGTTGACTAACTACTAAATGCACTGATTGAATAAGGGCTTAACAGTATGTCAACATTATTTGCTCTTTTGATTTGGTTCTCTCGCTCCAACTGGTACGGTAATAATTACAAACAAGGAAAAACAAGTTCATCACATGTTAACTGTAATCATAATAAACAAATAAATTCATTAAATGTGCGACAGGAACAAAAGTTCAAAACGAAATGAAAGATAATGAAAGGCTGTGATGATTTAGATGCGAACAGTTTATATGTTACGGCTAATGTACAAAATAGGAGAATGTACACATTTACCGGTAAATGTACACATTCCCCAAAGTGAGTGGTAAATGTGCGTATAAATTGAACAAAATACTCATAATTCGTACATTTTCCGGTCAATGTGGACATTTCCCATAGCTCATTGGGGAATGAAATTTTCCTCTAGATATGAAAATTAGACACTAAATTTATGCCAGTGTACGTTTTGTAATTAAGAAACAATTAAGGTGGAACTTCGCTGTTTCTTGACCGAATATGATGAAATTTGACAGGGGTGATGGAAATGGGATTCTAAAATGATTTTTTGACAAAGAACTGGAATATGGCCAATTAAGATGGAACTTCGCTGTTTCTTGACCGATTATGATGAAATTTAACATGGGTGATGGAAATGGGATTCTAAAATGATTTTTGGATAAAGTTCTGGAATATGGCCAATTAAAATGGAACCTCGTTGTTTCTTGACCGATTCTAAAATGATTTTTTGACAAAGTTTTGGCATATGGCCAATATGTGGAACTTCGCTGTTTCTTGACCGATTATGATAAAATTTGACATGGGTGTTGGAAGTGGAATTCTAAAATGATTTTTGTATAAAGTTCTGGAATATGGCCAATTAAGATGGAACTTCGCTGTTTCTTGACCTATTATGATGAAATTTATATGGGTGATGGAAATGGGATTCTAAAATGATTTTTTGACAATGTTGAGGAATATGGCCAATTAAGGTGGAACTTCGCTGTTTCTTGACCGATTGTGATGAAATTTGGCATGAGCGGTTGTAATTGGATTCTAAAATGATTTTTTGACAAAGTTCTGGAATATGGCCAATTAAGATGGAACTTCGCTGTTTCTTGACCGATTTTGATAACATTTGATATAGGCCATGGAAATGGGATTCTAAAATGATTTTTTGACAAAGTTCTGAAATATGGCCAGTTAAGATGGAACTTCGCTGTTTCTTGACCGATTATGTTGAAATTTGACATAAGAGTTGGTAATGGGATTCTAAAATGTTTTTTTTGACAAAGATCTGGAATATGGCCAAATTAAGGTGGAACTTCGCTGTTTCTTGACCGATTATGATGAAATTTGACAAGGGTGATGGAAATGGGATTCTAAAATGATTTTTGGATACATTTCTGGATTGTGGCCAATTAAGATGGAACTTTGCTGTTTCTTGACCGATTATGATGAAATTTGACATGAGCGGTGGTAATGGGATTCTAAAATGGTTTTTGGATAAAGTTCTGGAATGTGGCTATTTAAGGTGGAACTTTGCTGTTTCTTGACCGATTATGATGAAATTTGACCTGAGCGGTGGTAATTGGATTCTAAAATGATTTTTATGTAGTGATAGGAAATCATAAGGGCTCGTCACGAGCATTTTCGCATTTAAATGATGGAGCAAGCAATTTTGGAGATAAATAAACAAACAAAATATAAAAAATTGAATAAATCATATTTTATTTATGAAAAAAGGGGATGTACTAATTCTGATGGCCCTGTGACGATAATATTAACGTTAGGTTTTCGACAAAAAAACATAATTCTCTGCATCTCTGTATTTGATTTCGACCGTGTAGTGGCTACATTTGGTTTTAGTTTTAAGGTTTCGCCCAGGCTGATTATATTCGAACATCTTTGCGAATCTTCGAACTTAAAAAAGAGTAAACCTCTTTTAGCGGTGTTTGTTGGTTGATTTGTTCCTAAAATTTGCATTTCAAAAATGAAGCCTGATAACCCGTGCATAATTAAATTGGCCAAAACTGTAAATTTTGATATACATTTCTGATTTGGTGCTGGTTTTTGACGTCTCCATGTTTTATCATATTCGGAACGGGGTTGTGCTATCCAGCTTGCATGTGTACACTGTCCTTTCAGCACAATTTGTGTGCAGATTGTCGAAATTTCATCGCTTAATAATAAATCTGGATGATTTTTTACAGAAAGGCTAAGTTCATCATTGGACATTAATGGAAAACGTAATATTCGTAATAATTGATCGAATTGTCTTCGTTGTTGTCATATTGATTTTGTTCCGAATAATTCGCATGACTTGTTCATCCACCTTACCAAGCTGTTCAAGAGTGCGGTTTCTGTCATTTCAGAAGGCATATGATCAGATTTTAAAATTTCCTCCAAAACATTTGATTTGATGGTTCAAAATTTATCAGTTTATATCACACCACTCAGACTACCAATTGTCCTTTGGAAGGCATAATTCAAGTACAATTCATATTTATTCTCCACACTGAATTGCAGCAGTGTCAAGTTGGTACCGGGGGTTGTAAACAAATTCAACACAATATTTTCCAATTTTATATCTCACAGCTAATTTTAACATGTCAGGTCGCATTGGCTCCGCAAAAATTGATAAAACACTTCATGCGAAGTATCATCAATTGTTATTAACTTGTTATTTCCTAGTGTCTCTCTAAATTGTTCACGAAAAACCATACTACGCTTCATGAGCTCCCAAAGATAGGCAAACATTGTCTTTCCCTCGACAAGAAACTGAATGTCGGACATGAATTCGTTGTTGAAAAGTTGTTTGGTTATATCTTCCATATCTGACAGTTCTTGGCAATTGCCTTTTAGACAAAGTCATTCGTTTGAAACATGAAGGTGACAAATGTGTTTGTTGTGCAGATGAAACGTCTGCTGTATTCCTTTTGTAAATTTTCAACAAGAATAAATGGAATACTAGACAACTTCATTGTAATTTTTTGTGTTAAGGAAAAAAAATCAAACGTCAAAATATTGTTCAAATCTTTTGTATGAAGTGGTACAGATGCAATTTTTATTTTAATTATTACATACATTTTTCAAATATTTTATTATAAAAATTTAATTGAAATGTTTTCATTTCGTTTTAAGCTAAGCCGGTATTTTTTTTTTGTGAAAATTAAGCCCAAAATAAAAACATAAAGAGAAGGCAATTTCGTAATCATTAAAAATCTTCTTCGTACAATCACTAGTAATTACAGAAAAAAATTTAAATCCAGCAATAACCATAAGCTCAAGAATTTTCGAAAATAAGTAGCCTGTAAGGGTATTTATTTTTGACATTTCTTGCTTATTTAGAGGAAATAATTTAGACCAAGTAGAAAAGACGTAAAATTTACGAAATTACGAAAATTTTTACACATACTACATTTTAAAAATTTTGAAGTTGATATTATTTAATGATATGACTTTTAGAAATAAATGCCGATTTTCACAATGTTAATTTCTTTGGGATCTATCTTTTGATTTTAAATAAAATATTCGATTTGAATTTATGGTTTTTTCTCAGCTGGACTAGTTCATAAATGGGAGCGGGATTTATTTGGACAGCTTCAGCTCTTAAGCTTTTAGCAATACTTAGTGACCAGAATATGCTTTATAGTTATTCGAATTAGAAAGCTTTTTTGATCAAGTGATCAAAAGCAATTATTGAACCATTTATGACCGAATGATTTCAGATTTTACAATTCGGAATTGTTTCATTTTGTCTAACATTCTGGAAGTTTTTTGATTTTATAACTAAAGAAAACCGGGCAAAAAGCCGGGAAATAAGCTTCCGGGTTTTTAGAAAAATGTTTCCTATTCTTATATACTTTAAAATCCTAAAACAAATTCAAGTCCAACATACATTAAGTTCATACATTTCGTAGACTGGACGGTTGTAAGGCTGTGAAATAGTCTGTATAAAAGTGTATAAAAGCTCAAATCAAAGGTTTACATGATCTAATATAAACTTAAGCCAAAATCCAAACTTCTAATAGCTTTAAAAATTGTAAGCCAATTGAAGACGTCAAAATAAAATATTCTGGTCGAAATTCTGTTTGGCTGTAAAGTTCTTTTCCAGAAAGAAACTCATAGATTTTCTGTTTTAGAATCATAAAATAAATCCTTTTTAAAAATTATCCTTGTTAAAATAGTAAAACCTATTACTAATTTAAAATCCAAAGTAAAAGAAAAATTGAAGTTTCACCACAGCAAGTCACATTGAGCAATTGAAAAATTTAATTAATTACCTGGAGAGCTTTTAATTTACAAACGTCCTAAAACTAAGCAATAATCGACCGTGTGACTACAATTTTTTTTTGGAAAACTGCGTCTTTTAACCTTACATGATTATATATTTACCTGAGTAGTAGAGAGCCTAACTTCTATACCATCGAAATATGTTCAAACAGTTTCTGTTATACTAAAAATTTGCAAAAGAGCTTTAAATAAAATTTACAAATGCATTCGTCCAGAGCACCCTGAATTTTATAGAGCCATAATCAAAAAATCTGAGCTTTTATAATGGAATTAGAAACGAGCAAAAAACGGAACTTTTCATAGTAAAACACACAAAACATATGGGAAATCACTTTTTTTCCTAAGACAAATTTTTAAATGAAAACGTTACAAATTCTTAATTATAATTTCTGAAATACTTTAATAAATGTTTGAATTTCAACATATATGAATGTCGTTTAAGTAAATCGTTTTCATTTTCTTGTAATAATTGATTTATTTAAACCAAAATATAAAAAAAATTTCATAACAACAGCATTCTGGTCAAATTAAAATAAAAGCTTACTACGATTCGTTGGTCATTAAGTCAATATACATTACATAGATGGCAGTGATGGCCGTAAAAATTTGGAAAAATCGTACCAAAAATTACCGCCTGGGGAAATTTCAAGTTCAAAAATTGTAGGAAAAGCAAAACAAATTCACAAAATATAGGAACGTTTGTTAATTTTGGGATTAATGCTGTGTGCCTCAGAAGACTTTTCAAACTAAATTTTTCAAATTTTGAAGCTTTCGCTATTTCTTCATAGATGCTTCGTGAAAAGGCAGTTCACGAGGTTACTTTTCGACGACTTTTCAATTTCTATGACATACTGTTTAAAATACGTAGTCAGTAAAGCCCGGTACACATTGAGAACGAGTAACCAGAACGATATTCCCTTTTTTACCAAATTATGTAACATAATTATTAAAATAGTTAAAACTGTATGATTTTAATGAACGATAGTTAAAATATGGTGCATTAACTAAAAATAAAATTCTGCTCAATATGCATTTTTATGTTTGGACTTGGCGTTCTCTTCTCTGAATTATAGTTTACTACCAATAATCGAATTCTATATGGTTTATGTTCAGCGGAAGTTCTCCATGCTCAATCACCATTGAAACGTTTCCCGTAATGAATTTTCTCATAGTAATTCCAGTCGGCGTTTGATTTATCAAATCTCTACCCAAATCTCTACCTAATAAAAATTCAACTGGCAATATTCCATCAGGAACTATGTAATTTGTGGTCTCATATACTTCATCCTAAATCTATTTTTATCTTTGGATTAAACCTACCTACGGTTGATACATCTCTGGACCCCGCACCATGGAATATTTTTGATAGCTTTAGATGAACAATCATCCTAATTCTCTATGGCTGCACAAGATTTAAAACTTTGAACCATCAGATTTTTCGCGCAATATTTTCCTAGATGCCCGATTCCACCACAGTTGTAACATCTTGCCATTCTTCGGAATCTATTTGACTTTTTGTTCTCAATTGGCTTTATTGTTACGCTCTCGATTGGTGCTTTTATCTTAATTTTTTGTTTGATTTCTTCATAAATTACGAGTTTACTTTTGAAATCATTCATAGAGGTTGATCCATATAAAACCGCTTTATTATGTTCATAATCGGTTATTCCACTTAAACAGTAATCGATTATCGAAGCATCTTCCAAGTTGCCGGTTCATGCATAGCGATTAAATAATTTTTTTAAAGATTCATCTTTCTTTTTCTTCCTCTCTGCCATGCGCCACAGCAGTATTCACTTTCTTTTTGAACTCGTTGACTAAATGTGTGGTTAGATTTTCCCAGGTATCAGTAACCGCCAAACGTAAACTGTCTTTTGCTGTTCCAGTTAACAGTCTTTTTGAATAAATAACTTTCTGTTCAGCGTTCCATTTGCCGATGGGATAATCATCCTCCCCGCTAAACTTCGAAAGCGATTCTTCAACATCTCTAAAACTTAAGCAAGCTCCAGTAGTAGGCACGATAAAAGATTTCATTCTGATTTCTTTATCTTTCAACGCCATCTTCCGTGTTCGTAATTCTTCTAACTGGATATTATCTTCCTGTTGGTTGCCGTTAAGTTCGCTAGCATTAGTCTCCCTACTTCTATTTGTCATATCGCCGCTGTCACCACCCTTCATCATAATGCTGCTTTTTGGTTGGTTCAATAGCACTGTTTTATTTGAATTCACCGACTCATCATTCGCGACTCTTCTAAACATTTCCATCATCTTACGCATAAAGGCTTCCTCAATTTCAGGTGAATTATGAAGATTATTTTGTTTTCGGCGCATCTCAGTTAAAATTTCTTAATAATTTGATATATAATAGCAAACCTCGCTTTCAGCCCCAAAATCAAAACAACTTTAATACATACATACATATATACACACAATAAATTATAAGAACCGTTCTAGTGTTATCTTTTATCTTCACTAAATTAAAACTTTATCCAACAACACAATACGGTACTTTATATTTCTCGACTCACAGATTCGATGATCTTAGAACCGTTCTGATTTTATCTTTGATCTTCGCCAAATTAAAACTGCGTACAACAGCACTTATTTTTAAATATCACGCGTATTACTTTAGCCGGTTGGTACTGCCTTGGTACAAAATACGGTACTTTATATTTCTCGACTCATGAATTCGGTGTTATTCAACGGCACTTTATATCACCACAAATCTTGGTATATGGAAAATCCCTCACGGATATAAAAATTCGCCAACTATATTAACATCACGATAAAGTTTTATTCACGTTAATCACCACAAACATAAATGTTTAATTGGTGGGTTTTCCCTGTTTGGAACACAACGTCTTAAACGCACCAAAACTAACATTAAACGTACAAAACAACACATTTGCTTCAAGAAAACTCAATAGGTTAAGGAATTTCCTTAATATACACTCCTGGACAAAATTAACGCATATTTTTTTTTTGTAATAAAAAAAAATCCTGCTGGTTAATTTTAATACTACTAGTGTCAAATGATAGCACCTTTATATTTTTATCAGAAATCACCTTGAATAAAGTCTACTGCAAGCCAATCAATTAAAATTTTCAAAAATGCTTAATCAAGAGTGAATTGTGTTTGAAATCCAACGCAACGATCGGTTTTTATTCCATTGCGTATCAATTATTTTTAAATGCAGTACCATTAGTTCTTGTAAATGTGTTCTAAAGCAAACACCTAAAATAAGACCCATTCTAATATGGCACCCTTTTGTGAGCTGGAGGCGGTTAAAGTCGTTATGTTGTATCAGGAAGATTATACTCAAGTACAAATCGCACGAAAATTAGGAGTGTACCAGTCTTCGGCTTCACGAATACTTAAGCGACATCGTGAGACCGGAGCGTATATAAAAGAAAGCCCGGAATAGGACGTAAAATGTGCACAACCTAGCATGACGACCGATTTTTAAAAATTAATTCGTCACGTGATCGAAAGCGTACTTCTACTAAACTAAAAAATGAGTTACTTAGTGCGCGCCAAGTGAATGTTAGTGCCAGAACAATTAGACGAAGATTAAAAGAAGCGAACCTAACTCCAAAACGGCCCTAACTCCAAAAGTTCCACGGCTTCTTCTCCGTCACAAATCTAGCCGTTTAGAATTTGCTCATTCTCATGCAAATTGGGGAACTGTTCAATGGGCCACTGTTCTCTTTTCAGATGAAACCAGAATCCAATTATGGAAAACAGATGGACGTAATCTTGTATACAGAAGACCTGGAGCACGCTACGCAAACTGTAAGCTTTGGTGGAGGTTCAATAATGTTTTGTGGTGGAATCAGTTGGGAGGGCCGTACGGAGCTGGTGGAGATTAGTTTGAGGATAAATGCAGACTGGTATCTTCGGAACATTCTTGACGATCACGTTTTGCCATATGTGGGCTCCAGTTCACGTACCTGCAACGGTACGACAATATCCCCAAGATATCGGAATTCCTGCACTTAAGTGGCCACCAATGAGTCCCGATCTTAATCCGATCGAACGCGTATGGGACATTCTAAAACGCCGCATTAGAGCTAGAAATCTCGCACCAGATTCGTTACCAGGACTGAAAGTTGCAACGGAAGAAGAGTAGAATCTCATCCCGCAAGAAATGATATAAAGCCTTCTACTTAGTATGCCCAGAAGGATATAAGCTATAATAAGTGCACGGGGGGGGGGGGGGGAGAGGAATACTCGTTACTAAATTAATCAAACTAAATTGTATTAAAGCTAATTTTAATGTTTATAAACCGCATTTGAAAATTTAAAAAAAATAGTTGGACACAGCTGCTATAATTCCATAGCGCCACATTTGTGCCTCTTTTGAGAAAAATATAAATTTGAGATCATTTGATACTAGCGGGAATTTTTATTTATTACAAAAAAAAAAAATATGCGTTAATTTTATCCAGGAGTGTATGTTGCTCAAAACTACCCGCTGATCGATCCCGGTTGAGCCCCAAAGTGTAGTTTTTAAGAAAAAAGCACGAGTTGTTTACTACTCGAAACACCAAAATCAATTGCTTTAATTTGATTGTATGGTTATTAATCGTTTTACATAACAGGAATAATATATGTATAAAGTAATTATACAATTTAAATATGTATAACATAAAATACGATACAGGCTGCATCCTAATTGAGTTGAACAAATTCGGATACCTTAAATCCTACATATATATATAAATCTTATTTTGAATTACATACTTTTAATAAACGTCTCGGTTTATTTTTTATTAGACGTCATTTATTTAAACGAGACATTGAAAAGTTTAGTTGGCTATAAGGCACAATTGAATAATTTTAACCTAGTGACATCTATTTAAATATTGCATGAATTACTGGGTCTTACAAAAGTTTAGTTTGAAAAGTCTTCTGAGGCACACAGCATATATAACTTTTTTTCGTATTTTTCTGTAACCATTTAGACATCTTACGTACACTAGTAAAACTAAATATAAATTTAGCAAGTATTATTTTAATTTGTCAGAGCCAACTTTGATGTATTTTTCAAAATGAAAATTCGAAAAAATATATTTTAGAAATAATTTAATTTTAATATTTCTGCAATTAATATTTACTTAATACCAATATGCCCTTTTTGTATATTATTCTTAAAGATGTGTAGAAAACTTTTATATAAACATTTTATAATATTTTTGCATTTTTCATTGAAAAACTTGAAGCTAAAAAACACCATTTTTACTATAGATTCCTATGGAAATCAGTGAAAAGTTATACCACTAAAAAAGCTTCTAAAAAATACGTCATTAAGATTATGGCTCTATACTCTAGAAGGCTCTGACATTAGCCGTAACATATACACAAATTGAATCGCTGAAAACTAAATCTTTGACAAAATTTGAAATTTTGCCAAAAATTAAAACAAATAAAGTATGGTATATTTATCATTGAGTTTTGAAGCTTTTATTGCAATAAGACGCTACGTTATTTTTTAAACATAGGTAAGCTAAACCTGTAGCATAAATATATTTTTTAAATGTTAAATTATCGGGTTACTTGTTGAAAGCTTTTAATTTTAAAATATTTGAAAACATAATAATATTTTAAATAACATGTAGCTTTTAAAATAATTGCTGCTTAAATAAAATGTCCTTACAATTCTGTCACAAAAGTTATAGACTTGCTTTGGCCTAATAATTAACCAACCAAAAACAATTGAGATTAGTGAGAGCTAGAATGACATTACAAAAGCTCGGTTTTAAATATCTGAGGCTTTCGATTATTAAAGGTAGGGTCAAGATGACGATTGTATCCCTTATTGTCAAATCACAAAGCTAATTAATTTTAACCAATACAAATTTTTAAACATTTACATTGGTAAAATTTAACCATACATTAATATTAAGCTAATAGATAAAAAACTTTAAGCAATCATCCAATTTCGGATTTGTTATTATATTTTTTTTAACTTGCAATTAAAGATTTTCCCCAAATAAATTTTTATTAATAAATGCATTTGTTAAATTTACGTTCCTTATTTCCTTTAAACCTTGATTTGAATAAAAATCATTCCGAAAAGCTCAACCATCGTCGGTTAGTTCTACATATATCCCACAACCGAAATTTGCCAGAAATCTAATTTACTACCGTGATAGAAGCATATGTCGAGTACTCATTATAAATTAAGAAATGTGTAAAGCTTTATGAGCTTATTTAATATCGAATTAAAAATTGATATTGTTCAATAGTTAAGCGTCTACGTGTCAAAAATCTTCAGGGATTTTACGAAATTTGAGTTCTAGCTACCTAATTTGGTATTCGAAAACTTTTACAGCTGTAATTTAAGTTGCACTATTTTCCAAAATTGTTGTAATTGAAAAGCACTAAAAAGAAGTAACTCTACTTCAAAATAGAGTGTTGCGACGAATGCATTTGTAAATTTTATTTAAAGCTCTTTTGCAAATTTTTAGTATAACAGAAACTGTTTGAAAATATTTCGATGGTATAGAAGTAAGGCTCTCTACTACTCAGGTAAATATATAATCATGTAAGGTTAAAAGACGCAGCTTTCCAAAAAAAAATTGTAGTCACAGGGTCGATTATTGCTTAGTTTTAGGACGTTTGTAAATTAAAAGCTCTCCAGGTAATTAATTAAATTTTTCAATTGCTCAATGTGACTTGCTGTGGTGAAACTTCAATTTTTCTTTTACTTTGGATTTTAAATTAGTAATAGGTTTTACTATTTTAACAAGGATAATTTTTAAAAAGGATTTATTTTATGATTCTAAAACAGAAAATCTATGAGTTTCTTTCTGGAAAAAAACTTTACAGCCAAACAGAACTTCAACCAGAATATTTTATTTTGACATCTTCAATTGGCTTACAATTTTTAAAACTATTAGAAGTTTGGATTTTGGCTTAAGTTTATATTAGATCATGTAAACCTTTGATTTGAGCTTTTATGTTTTACAATATTTTATTTAAAATCAAAAGGTGTAGCCCAAAGAAATTGAATTAAATTAGATTCTAGTTCTAACAGTAACTGTTTTTTTAAAAAAAGCTCCGTTAGCTAGCAGTTACTTTAAAAAAGCTTTCGATAGCATAAAATATTTTTGGTTTTTTGCCTGTCAGCTTATTACAGCGATTGCGAAATCTAAAAATATCAAAAATCTAAAAGCTAACAAGCCAAAAGTTCCTTAAACTTTAAGCTCTCTAGATGTTTACTAGGGCTTATTGACGTTACTTGCTGTTGGAAAAGTGGAATTTTTTGCGTGGTTTTCCTTTTCAATTGCTAAAAGAACTTCTGAGCAATTTCCTAAAACTATCAAACCATTTTACTTCCAAGAACTTTTAGTAAAATTTTCCCCAAAAAAGTATAACTGTTCAGATTGAAATGTTAAAGAGATGTTTTTCAATTTGCCGTTTAGTTTAGCCTGCTCAACGACGTTAGACTTGCGTTAACATACAATTCGAGCTTTTAAAACTATCGTTCATCGAAAGAGAGTTAAGAAAATCCTTAAATACTAACAGGCTTAAGTTACAAAATTGTTTCGATAACTTAAAACTTTTTGTTTTTATTCCTCCGAAAGCTTATCAATTTAAAAATAAAAACTAACAGCTAAATAATTCTTTAAACTAAAAGCCCTTTAGACTTGCCCTCTAGATGTGGGAAAAAATTGTTCCCGGAGCTTTTAGTATTTTTTTTTTCAGAAAGAATCATAATTATTCAAATTCACATCAGACTGGAGTTATTTTCGGTTTACACATCGAAAACTCTCAATTTCAAAATATGTGAAAAAATGTTCTTCCAATTCTGCGATTCAATCGGATACATAAAAGCTTGGCTTTATACCACAGAAGAGTGCACCGGTTGACGAAAATCGAAATTATTCTTCAATACAATCTAAACTCCCAAAACTTTAATTTAATTTAGTTTGTGCCAAAGTGAGGCCTAAAAAACTATTTTGAATTAGACATTTGTTAAATTTATGTTTTATAAGGTTTTGAACAAGAATCATTTTAAAAAACTCAACATACCAAAATAGGAATACTTTTCAATTAAATTGACCGAAAAGCGTTTTAAGTTCTTCGGCATGTTAATTGTAGTCAGCTTTTCAAAATAACACCTTCTGTCGATTAAAATTTTAATGTTCTACTGCTACATTTTCTAAATTTGATTTAAGTTGAAAGCTCTAAAAAATTTTTTTATTTGAAATCAAACGTTAAGTTTTACCATGAATGCGATTATAAATTCAATCAAAAGCTCAAAATATTTAAAAATCAAGAATTAGATTAAATTAAACTTTCCCAAATATAATTCAGAAATAATTTTATTTAATAGAGCTTCTTATATTGACTAAATTTATTTCCAAATAGAATTAAAAAGCTTGTGAAATTAATTTCTGTTCAATTGAATTTTCACAGCAATGAAAATATAAGAAGCTCCAGAACGCTTGTTAAAGTTTAAATCTTACATCTACATAAATTTCACAGATTTCACAGCTTTCCAAACAAACGAAGTCAATTATTGCTCAAGTTTATAGAATTTAGTACTCAAATTTAAATTTTTTGAAATTTGATTTAAATCAAAATATAGGGCTTTAATTTGCACTACTCTCATAATATATAGATTGCAGTTTAAACATTCGACAATTACAACACCTATAAAAAGCTTTTGTAAGCTAAATAAATATATTTTTATTTTGTTACTTAAAAAGTGTGAAAGCTAAAAGCTTAAATGTGAAAATACCTCTTTCAACTCATAGCTCTGTATATATTTACCTTAATCCTTATACCTTAAATATATTTTCTTTTAGATTGCTAATTCAAGTGACCAAACTTTTAACCATTTATGTGAGATTATCAAACCATTATTTTTTTAAAAGAACCAAAATTGTTAAAATTCAAATCTGAAAGCTACGTTTTTCTTTAAATTTGCAAGACTATAAATGTCGGAAGGTGTTACTGTGTTGGTTCGCTAAAAAGATTTAACCAGAATATATTAGTTTAAACTATTTAATGATTTTATGATTTATAGAGCAGAACTTTACCAGAATATTTTATTTTGAGATTTTTAATGAGACTTATGCAAATGATCGTTTTGAGTATTTTTAGTAATGTAAATACACTTCTTTGAAAGTTTTTGATATTCAGAACATCAGATGACTCCGATATTTACGATAATCCGTCCAGCTTATGAAATGTATAAAGACAAATTAGCTAAGCTTTCAAAGTATTTTAGAATCATAAACATTTTTGAAAGAAATATCTTTTGTGGCGTTCTAATTAAAACTCTTGATATTTTTGTTGGATTCACTGTGCCACTAAATTTAACGTTATAAAATTAAACACGTTTCAATTCATACTCAATTATTGCTTAGGTAACGGACTACGAAAGTTCAAATAGAATATTATAATTTTAAATCAACAAGTAGAGATATTAAAAACACTGCATCCCGCAGCGGGATATTAAATCTGACAAACTATTTTAAGTGAATTAAAGCATTCAGTCCAAATCTAAAATATCCCGTTTCAAAAGCATCCAATTCAGAACGATGGAAAAAGAGATAGCAGCGCTTAAGAAGCAACGTGCTTCCAATAAAGGAAGATTAACTCAAATCGTAAATTTCCTAGACATCGCTAATGACTCAACGCCAATAGAAGAGTTTAGAACACGCCTAATGCGTGTAGATAAACTCATGTGGGAGTTTACAACCATCGAATCCAATATATTTCGCCTCGATGTCAATGAAGATTCCGACTTTCAATATGAGGAAAGTTATTAAAAAGCTGTTACCGGCCTTAATACTTGGATCCGGTCCATAACATCAACCTCAATAACTTGCGCACATCTAGACACGTCGGTGAATATGACTCAATCAGGAGGTGGACATACCGAAGTAAAATTACCAAGAATAAATATTCCCACATTCTCAGGGGAATATACAAAATGGCCATCATTCCTTGATCTGTACTGTTCTACAATTCACGAGTCATAATCACTGAATCCTGTCCAAAAGTTCCAGTACCTTAAAAGTCTATTACGAGGAGAGCCAGCAATTCTACTACGCCATATTAGCGTCACGGAGGCAAACTATTTAGGAGCGTTGAATAAATGGAAGGAACGGTACAATCGCAAACGGCTGATTATCTATTCATTTATTCGAACCTTTATCGAGCAACCAGTGACTCACACAGCAAACGCCACAAACATAAAGAGACTTATGGACACCTCCGATGAAGTAGTACGGGGCCTCAAGGCACTAGGTGATAACGCCGAGACACGCGATCCGTGGCTAATATTCTTTTTGTTGAGCAAACTGGATGATAAGTCCAATGCGCAATGGGCGGAAACAACTGCCGTCGTAGACAATCCTACATTTTTGGATTTCTTAAAGTTCTTAGCCAGACGAATCGATACTCTGGTGTCACTCACGATTCCAACAAGACGGGCTAATCCCAAACCAACGAGCAATGTTACATCGAACAACATCACAACGAGCAACTATGTTTTCAAATGTGCTCTTTGCCAATCCGAACATTCATTATTTCAATTGTCAAGACTTCAATAAAATGGATGTTACCAGCCGTAGAGAATGGGCAAAAATTAATCAAAGATGTTTCAACTGCCTAAGTTCTAAGCATCCAGTGTTCAAGTGTACTTCTCAACACCGTTGCGCGCAATGTAAACGCAAACACCACAGCTTGTTACATGACAACGAGAAAAGTGGAGATTCAGATTCAGCCGACAGGTCGAAAAGTAATATTGCAAAAGATGTTCAAATCTCTGCTTGTTCACAAAGCAAATCATCTCCGACAATTCTGCCTACAGCGATCGTTAATATAATCGATTAATCCGGTCACATCCACAGAGCCCTTTTAGACTCAGGGCCAAAGGTGAGCTTCATCATGGAGGCATGCTCACAACGCTTAAATCTAAAAAAACGAAACGCTCGCTTATCAGTATGTGGTGTAGGTAAATCGAAGGTAGGATTTACCAAGGGAATTGTCAAGTTTGCTGTAAGAACAGAAAACGATGAAGAAATTATTATTGAGGCGCTGGTTCTGACAAGTATCACTACAAGGGTACCACCTAACAGTCATGATCATCTAATCACGGATATTTACCAAGGAATCAAGCTAGCAGATCCCAATTTCCATGTATCTAGTAATGTTGATATTTTGATCGGCACCGACCACTTTTCCGAGCTCTTGGAAGTTGGCCAAATCAAATTAAATAACATCGGACCGATATTCCAAAAAACAGTGTTTGGTTGGGTTGCATCTGGCAAAATCGGCAGTGTGATCAAAAATGATGCAATCTCAATGATGACGACAAGTGACAATCCTTCAATAATCGACATTGACCAAACGTTGCGAAGATTCTGGGAGATAGAGTCAATATCCCCCAATATCAACATCTTGTCTCCAGAAGAACAGTTATGTAAAGACATGTTCACAGAAACATTGCAGCAAACGGCAGATGGTAGATTCATATTGAGCTTGCCTTTCAGAAGATCCCCCGATTGTCTAGGAGATACAGTGAGTAATGCCATTCAAAGATTACGCAGCATGGAACGTCTATTTGCCCGTGATCCAGAATTTAAGGCACAATACCAGAAATTCATGCTTGAATACCTGGAACTTAAGCACATGCAAGAGATCCCACAAGAGGAGGTCAATAATTCAGGTTTTTATTTACCAAATCATGGCGTGCTGCGACAGTCAAGTACCACAACAAAGCTAAGAGTTGTTTTCGACGGTTCTGCGATGAGCTCTTCCGGGGTTTCGCTAAACGACTGTCTAGCAGTAGGACCAACAACTCAATCAACACTGTACGCAATAATTTTGAGGTTTCGTGAACACACCATTGTTTTTTCAGCTGATGTTGAGAAAATGTACCGCCAAGTACAGATCACGGAAACTGATACAAAGTACCAAAAAATAGTGTGGCGTACAACCCCTTCAGAATCAATCCGCCATTATCGGTTACTAACCGTAACTTATGGACTAGCAGCCGCTCTTTTCTTAGCACCCAGAGCAGTGACACAAATAGCAGTAGAGAATCAAAAAACGTCGCCTGTGGCAGCCAATATAATTAAAAGAGACATATACGTCGACGATTTTATGACAGGCGCAGAAAGTGAAAATGAAGCAATACAACTCAAGGATGAAATTTCTCACTTATTAAAAAATCGCGGTTTTAACCTCCGGAAATGGTCATCAAATTCAGTAACCATATTAGATAAGATTCCTGGTAATAACAAAACTGACAATCCTAAAGAAATCGATGATAACTTCGAAGAATCCAATCGTTCAGTGAAGGTATTAGGTGTAACTTGGAACCCAATGACCGATGAGTTTACATTTTCTTCTGATCTTCGATGTGATCAAGTCTTAACAAAACGTACAATATTGTCTCGAGCCAGTCGTCTGTTTGATCCGCTTGGCTGGTTAGCTCCAATCGTTATTTCAATCAAGATATTTATACAACAACTGTGGGCAGCAAATCTAGAGTGGGATGATCCCTTGCCAGAGCGACAGGCCAAGGAATGGCTAAGCATCAATGAGGAAATGGAGAAGGTCAGAAAAATTCGAATTCCAAGATTCATATCGACGTCGAAAACATCCAAAATCCAGATGCACGGCTTTTGTGACGCCAGTCAGGAAGCTTACGCAGCAGTCGTCTTTTTTCGAATAGAATCGGTAACCGGCCAAGTGTCTTGCAAATTGATCTCAGCAAAAACGAAGGTGGCACCAATCAAACAAGCAAGCTTGCCGCGCCTGGAGCTGTATGGAGCTCTACTTCTAACAAATCTCCTAAATCAAGTGAAAAGAGAAACACAACAAAACATCGATCAAGTTTTTTGCTAGACAGACTCCAAAATTGTTTTGGATTGGCTCGCCAGTCATCCCAGGCGTTGGAGCACTTTCGTAGGAAATCGGACAGCCGAAATTTTAAACTCTTGGTCACGTCAACATTGGAGGCACGTACCGTCCTCGGAAAACTCAGCTGATTGTGCTTCACGCGGTTCATCATCACTCGAACTGAGTTCGCACAAATTATGGTGGCGTTCCTGATTGGATACCTGATTGGATAGTTCAACCAGTACATCGATGGCCTATTCAGCAAAATAAGTACGGGCATATTGAAGAAGAAAGCAACCAACAGTTTTCATTTACAATCACAATTCAAAATACGAATATATGGCTTGACGACTTAATCTCAAAATATTCATCATTACGAAAACTTAATAGGATTTTTTCGTATATGTTCCGGCTTCTCAACAACCTTAAAAAGCCAAATTGGATAAGGACAAGCGGAATATATCTTACTAGGGAAGAAATCTTCAATGCAGATACAATAATCTACAAACACGAGCAGAATAAATATGATTCAACTGAAATTGAGTCACTGACGTCAAAAAACTGCATTCATAAAACTAGTAGTCTTAAAACTCTTCATCCATTCATCGATGAATACGGCCTCATTCGCGTCGGAGGGAGGCTAAAAAATAATTTGGTACCATTTTCTACCAAACATCCCATAATTCTTTATGTCAAATCACGTATAACATCGCTGTTCCTCGAAGAAATACACAGAGACAACAAGCACGCTGGAGCACATTTGGATTCCTGGTGGCAAAAGCAAGGTGAAACAGATAATCAACAGGTGTGTCATATGTACAAAGTTTAAGTCTCAAATGCAAAGTCAATTGATGGGCAACTTACCACGTTGCAGAGGAGAATTAATCAGACCTTTTTTAAAAACTGGTGTTGACTACGCTGGACCACTGCCAATCCATTTGATCAAAGGACGGGGCCAAAAGATATATAAGGCGTATGTCAGTTTGTTTATATGTCTAAGTACAAAGGCAGTCCACCTAGAACTCGTCACCGACATGACAAGTGAAGCATTTCTGGGTAGTCTGAAAAGGTTTATCGCACGTCGAGGAGATTGCCAAGAGATTTATAGCGATAATTGTTCCAACTTCATCGGCGCAAACAATCAATTGAGAGTCCAATTTAATAAATTAATTCAGCAATCTAATAATATTTCCAATTATTCTTCTAGACTATGTATAACCTGCCACTTTATCCCTCGTAGCGCTCCCCATTTCGGAGGTATTTGGGAAGCTGGAGTAAAATCGACTAAGTTCCACTTAAAGCGGGTAATTGGCAAAACCATCCTTAACAATGGAGGAGATGAACACGCTTTTAGCAGAAATCAAAGCTATCTTGAATTTGCGGCCAATATGCGCACTACAGTCGGATGACATTGATGCGTTAACTCCATCCCATTTTTTAATTGGTCATGCGGCATTAAAAATTCCAGAACTCGACGGAACTCACCTAAAATCTTCATACTTATCTCGACGGCAAATGGTGCAGCAGCTCTCACAACACTTTTGGAAGAGATGGAATGTAGAATACCTGACTTCTCTACAAGAAAGAACAAAATGGCAAGAGAAACAAACAGCAATTAAACTCAACGATATTGTCGTCGTAAGGGATAACAATCTAACAACAAACCAATATCTGTTGAGAAAGGTCATTGATACTCATCCAGGATCCGATGGAATGATCAGAGTTGTAACGCTAAAAACGAAATTTGGTGAAATGAAACGACCGATAGGCAAATTGTGCATTCTACCAGTTGCTGGAGATGAGTCGAACGGAGAGAGCGAAAATCCATCGCACGATAAACCATCCGCTTGAACAAGTTTGCATCACACTACACTTAATCATATTATTTGTTGAACCTGTTGGTTCAAGGGTTGAAGATGTTTAGTACCTAAAATTAAATTAATTTGATTTGTGTCTTCTCCAATTCTGTACCCCATCATACACCAAAGCTATAAAATAATATTTGTAAATGAATTACTATTTATTTGATGTATATAGTGTATTACTGAGTATAATCTCATAGTTAAACTCAGTATAATTGTAAATTCCACTATCATTTTATTAATTTATATAATTACCAGAATTTTGAAATTTCATTATATTTTGTTGTCATTCCATTTTGACATTCAATTCATTATTATTTAATTTACAATACAAAATTGTTACTTTAATTGTTATCACAGAGGTGTAGTGTTGGTAGCTAATATGTAAAATAAGTTCAATGGAATAATGACTTGGATTTTTGTTTTTTTTTTTATATAGACATACAAAAATCAGAATCAGGCGTCGAGAACATCACTCAAAATTAAAACCATAAAATAAAAATGTATATATCAAATAAAATAATTTTAGACTTTTAATAATTATTATAATAATTTGTGAAACCAGCAATCAAATCTTGGGAAGAAAGCAATCGAGCATTGCCCCAACAGACATCCCACCTTTTATTAACAATTTAATTAAAACAAAGTGTATTTATTATTTTAGCTAAGATAATCGTTTGTGCATATTACACCGTAGACCGAATCGTCCATATTCACAATTTCTGGAAATCGCCCATATGACCTCTTCGATAAACCGCAATTTTTATAAATTGTTGTTGTTTTATGTGGGATTCTGGCCAATATAAAATATTTATAAGATAAATTAAGTAACGGACAATTCTGCACAATTATCATGAACCGGAAAATAGGTTTTATTAGCTAAACGGAATATATCGAATTTCTGGTGTGATAATCACGTGAGAAATCCCATCCTGTTTCCTAAACTATACTATGCACAAATTTTTTAATTACAGGCACAGAATTGCACAATCTCAATGTTGAGAAAAATATACAGAAATGCATTTGTAGGGTCTCTTTTAATGAATTTGGAACATTGAAATTGTTTGATCTCTATAATTGGACTACAAATTCGTAATACATATTTGTATTTAATAGACCATATAAATTTTGTATAAAATTACATTCAACAATTCACTATTATGTTTAATAGCCGTAAATAAACTCATAAAAAATTAGTTATTTCCATTAAAACACAAATAAAATGCAAACAACAAAATCAAATCATCTATTGACCGTAACAAAAAAAAAAAAAATTTATAACAAAAATTTTAATCCCTGTTATTTCATTCAAACTGAGTTGGAAAATTAAATTTCCTAAAACAAATAACCAGCCAGGAAATTGAAATAAATACAAAACAAAAAAGCGACAACAACAAATAAAAAAACAGCCAAAAATGAAATTAAATAAAGGAAGGACCTTTTTTACGAATAATTTTGCTGATTAAATTTTTTTAATGCCTTTTTATTATTTTTATATTTGGATATTTAGATCTATATTGCGATATACGTAAATATGTAATATATAAATAAAAATTCCGCGTCAATACCATAAATCGATACACAAAAGCACACACACACGCACACACAATTATATCCAAAATCATTCGTCCATTAATTATATTGTATAAATTTTTTATTTGTTGTTCTTATTCTGCGTCTTAAAATAATCACTCCTGATTCCGAAAATTTTCCAACTCATAAAAAATAATAATAATAATAATAAAACAACAATAGCGTCAAGAAAAATAAAAACGAAACCAAAAAGTTTTTTAAGATGGATTTTTCTTTTTCTAGGTACCGGCTTTTGCCGTTATATTTTTTGAAAATCATGAAAATGAGTTTTCAGAAGAAAGAAAACGCAAAACAAAATTATAAGGGTTAAATCTTATAATTTTCTTTCGTTTTTCTTTTTTTGCGCTAGCGTACAAAAATAAGTAGTAATAACAAAAAAAAAAAACACAGAAATGAAGTAGGAAATGAAAGATTTTTTCGATTGCTTTTCTTATCCTCTTAAAAAACAAACAAAAACAAAAATGTAAGTTTAATGAAAAAAAGAAATGTAATAAAAAAGAAAAAGAAAAAGAAAACAAAAAGAAATTACCGCGAAAATATTTTAATGATTTGGTATTTTATGGAATTGATTATATTTTCTAGAATATTTACCATATTGCAGAAGTTGATGAGGCAAACAATTAATTTTTTTTTTGTTTGCCCTTTTTGATTGAAAATATTCGTTTCGCGCGCTTAATGGTAATTTTTTATTGTTGTCTGGGCAGATGATTGAATAGCAGCATGAAATATAATTTTATTAAAGTTTTAACGATTGTTATAAAGTATCTACGGTCTTTATTATAATAGACTCTTGCCAATGCCAGTATATATGCGACCAATTGTTCAATATTACATTTCATTTTGAAAATTTCAAACGTTATATTGACGTTCTAAGTCAAAACGGCTTTATTATAAATTATTTTTGAAATATGCCAAACAAAATTAATTCGTTGAAAATAATCGAACACAGACAAGACCAGAACAGCTCACGTAATGCGCACCCTACTGGAAGGTTACGGAGCTGGTAGAATAATTTACTCAACTTTGGTCCTCCCCTCCAATAGACGCCAATCCACCTGATAAACAGACATACTCTTCTTAAACTTCTTAATATTGTGTGGGCATTAATCACACACAAATGAGGGTTTTCCTTGAGTTTTTTGATTTAGTGAATATAATTCGCTAAATCACCCATGTAGCAATTCTTAACCGAGGTTATAACATAACCTACCACATTATCAACTTTTAAGTTATATTTAGGTTTTTATCAAACCATGATTCTCAAACCTTAAAATTCTAGTGGAAAAACCTCCATGTTTTACTTGTTCGTTTAATGCAACCAGTTTGAACTTTTCATAACCTTTTTTTTTTTTTTTTTTTTTTAATTTAAAATAAATTTTATTTATTTATTTTATGTAATTACAATCTAGTCTCCTGGACTAATTAGCAATTTGTTTCTGACTTAATTTACTAACTTAAATTAATCTATGGCTTCTTCCCATTGGCATTCCATAGTGTCTGGTAAATTGATGTAAACCACATCTTTGTTGTGGATTTTAGATCAGCATAATGCTGCTTAAACTGACAATCACACCAGCTCAAAAGGTTTGGTTCTTTTAAGTCTGCGAACTAAATTCGTGATGCTTAGGAGCTGAGTTGCCTCAATGTTCACATGTTGGCGGAGCCTTTCTTCATGTCTCCGTGCTTTTTCCTGGATTTCATTTAAGATGAGGTTCATTTTAAGGTCCCTATGAAGGTCATTGTTCCTGACATACCAAGGTGCATCAACGATGTTCCTTAATACCATATTCTGAAATCTTTGGATGATATTTACGTTGCTCTGTTTGGTACAACCCCAAAGCTGAATACCATAAGTCCAAATCGGTTTCAATATTTGCTTATAAAGTAGAAGCTTGTTGTATGTTGATAAAGAAGAGTTCCTTCCCATCAGCCAATACATTTTTCTGTATTTAAGTCTTAATTCTTCACTTTTCTTCTTGACGTGTGCTTTCCATCGTAGTTTAGCATCCAGGGTCATGCCGAGATACTTAGCTGTGTTCGCATGCGGTATTATTTCCCGATTTATGGTAATCGGAATATGTTCGATTCGTCTGTTTGTAAAGTTGATGTGAACTGATTTAGCTTCATTTAGTTTTATTCTCCATCTTTTTGTCCATTTATATATTTGAGTTATAGCTGATTGTAACTTCTGTGTTGATTCTTCGTTGCTTTTTCCAACAGCTAAGATCGCCGTATCATCTGCAAAAGTTGCCACTGTGTTGTTTTCTAATGTAGGAAGATCATAAGTATATAGTAGGTGTTGAACGTCAAGCACCAGTTTTTCTAATGAAAATTGATATTCACAATGATCAGGAACATACAGCTGCTGAAAATATAATAAAAGAAACAAGGAAGTAAATCATTAAATATTTAAATGCGAGATACACTTATCTTTCAATATCCTATCACGTATTTTGGATCCAGCTGGACATCGCTTCTGCATTTGATGTAAAAATATTCTAACCTAGAATTACAAGCGAAAATATTGTATTCGCGATTACGCTAATTTACATGTAGTTAATTATTTACTTGTTACTTACTTGAATGAGCTGAAATCTTGATGTTAAAACGCTAGAATAATTAGAATATATTCATTTAATTAGATTTAATTTATTATCAGTAAATAAACATAATATTTACCTTTAATGTTTACATCCGAATTTTGACAGATAAACCAAAAACATATTTTTTTTTTGGTTGCAAACAGTACATATTATATTTCTATGTTAAGCAAACCTATCGGACATTCTGCATATTAATATTATATAATTTTGATTTGTAAAACACTAAAAATAATAGACATAAGTTAATTCTGTTTTGAGTCGTAAAGACGTATAGATAAATAAAAGGTGATTAAAAAGGAAAAAAAATTATAATTCATTGTTTCTAAAAACTGTAAAATATTAGTGCTGACGAAAACCTTAATTCCAATTTGGCCTGTTCATCCCACTCAAAAATACAGTAGGTATAAAACCGGCCCTAATACACTGCCCTGTGGAACTCCTGCATTGATTTCTTTCAATTCAGAAAATGTATCATCTAACTTAATCCTGAAGAACCTATCTTTCAAGTATGATTCTAGTATCTTAGCAAATTGCATTGGTAGAAGATTCCTTAACTTGTGGTTAAGTCCTTCATGCCACACTCTATCAAACGCTTGTGCAACGTCTAGAAATACTGTTGAACAGACTTTTTTCTCCTCTAATGCTTTCTCAATTATACTGGTTATTCTGTGTACTTGATCAATTGTTGAGTGTTGGTTGCGAAAACCGAACTGATGATTTGGGATCAAGTTTTTACTCTCGATTATCGGATTTAATCTTTTTACCAGAAGCTTCTCAAAGAGTTTGGACATGACTGGCAATAGCGAAATTGGCCTATAAGACGATGTTATGTGTGGTGGTTTCCCAGGTTTTGGGATCATAATTACTTCTGCAATTTTCCATAAGCTTGGTACACATTTGATTCTAAATGCTGCATTTATAAGATTGGTGAGTTTCACCAGAGCTTTCCTTGGCAGTTCTTTTAAGATTTCTGCAGTAATAAGATCGTACCCAGGAGCTTTTTTCGTATTCATATTAGCTGTTATCTCACGCATGACTTCTTTTGGTGTTGTGGGTAGGATTTCTTTACTTTCTTGCACAGCTTGTTCAGTTATTATCTCGGCTTCCAACGTTTGGTCTTCATGTGGCTGGAATATTTTTTCGAGGTGTTCGGCAAATTCTCGAGCTTTGTCTTCATTATTTCTAGCCCATTTCTAACCTGCTATTTTTATTGGGGGAATCTGCATTATTGGTCTTTTGATTCTTTTGGTTGCTTTCCAAAGAGAATAATCAGTACTGTTATCATTAGTTAATTTTCTTAAATAGTTGCTGATTGATTCATCTTTCAATTCTTTGATCTCTCTTCTTAATTGTCGAGTGAGGTTGTTCAAATGAGTTTTATCTTGGGGGGCCCTTGTTTGTTGCCATACTCTTCTCGCTCTTCTTTTTTCTGCGAGGAGTTCCCTAATTTCCATAGGGTAATTGTTTCCCTTGATTTTCGTTTTAATTTCAGGAGTATTTTCCCAAGCTGATTGCTGTATATCGTTTACAAATTTGTGAACTTCTTTGTCTAATTGTTCTTCAGTCTTTAATGGAACCATTAAGTTAATTTTTTCTTCTAGCGATAGTCTAAAGCATGCCCAATTAGTGTGATTATTTACTAGGAATGTTTTTTTTTCTTTCTGAATGATTTTTTCACTTAACGTTAGAAGTATTGGTGAATGATCAGAGTTTAAGTCGTGGCTTTCATCTACTTGTACATAATTTACAGATATGTTCTTTATTATAAAGAAATCAATCAGATCTGGTACTTTGTTTGGATCAGTTGGCCAGTAGGTTGGTTTTCCAGTTGAGAGGGCTTCACAACTGCATTTTCTGATAGCTTTTAGGAGTTCTTTACCCTTAGTTGTTGTTAATCTGGATCCCCAGTGGACATTTTTTGCATTAAAGTCTCCTCCAAGTACAAATCGTTTTCCTAATTTACTGAGGAACTCGAGATAATCTTTTTCTTTCATTGAGTGCTTCGGTGGGCAGTAAATACTAGCAATACAAATATAACTACTTTTGGATTTGACAATAACAGCAGTTGCTTGTATTTCTTCCGTTTCATATTTTAACTCCTCATAGTGATGAATACTATTTCTAATTATAACAGCACTACCTCCTTTAGCAGTGTTTCCAGGGTGAATAGTGTGATATATTTGATAATTTTTAAATTTAATGTTTGATTGTCTAGTGAAGTGTGTTTCCGTGATGAGACATACATCAATTTTTTCTGTGTCCAGGACCACTTGCAGTTCTTGTTGATGTTGCATCAGTCCATTGGCATTCCAACATAAGATTCTAAGATCTTGGGCCATTTTTCTGTTTAGGGATGGCTCCCTTAGTGCTGTACTCTAGTTTCTGTAATCGCTCATCAAATGTATTTAGTCTGCTTAAAATTAATTTAAGTGTTTGACTTATATCGTCATTTTGAGCAGTTTTTCCTGGATTTCCGTTGCTCATCATTACTTGAGCATAAGTCATTTTACCAAATTGTCCTTGAGTAGTTCCCGACACTCTACGATTTACTTCGGGTCGGTTCATCTTAACCGCTTGTTTCCTGAATGAACTTGGATTTTTAGCAATCACGTTCTTATTTTTGATATTTTGCAGTTCAATAGCAACGCTGCATCCTCTGTAGTTAGCCGGATGGTTTTCTCCACAGTGAACGCATTTAGGTTGAACATTTTGGGCTTTTACACAATCTTTGGTATGATGTTTACCTAAACATTTGACACACCTAGGTTCCCTGTTGCAATATTTTTGTGTATGTCCATAGGCTTGACATTGTTTACATTGTGGTATAAGCTTAGACCTTCTTAGAGGCTGAATAACCACTTTGCACCCCAAGATGAACTTAATTTGATAAATTTTTTCGATATCTTCATCAGTATCGAAGGTCAACATAAACATGTTGAGAGGTACTTTGCCTCTCCGTTTTAGCTTAATCGATGCTTCAGTTGCCTTAAATCCTTTTGCTTTCAGGTCATCAATTATTTTATCTGGTTTACGCGTAGAGTGTAAGTTTTTAGCCATGACCCTAATTGGTCTGGTTTATTTATCTTCAAACGTGTGCCAAGCACGTTTTTCTTCATTTAACATTTTTGTCAATTTTCTATATGTTTCAGCATCTTCTAAGTTTATTTTGATGGTCTTTCCATTCATCACCTTTGCATTAAACTTATCAGTAGCAGTTATGGTTTTTATTTTTTCATAGAGTACATCGTAGTCTTTGACTTCATCTATTACTATTGGTGGTGGTGGAGGTATTTTTTTTGGTTGTTTCTGGATAATATTTGGAACATTATCCTTTAATTGAGGTGGGGAGGGCCTATTATTCTGTCTCCTTTTTTTTCTCCCACCTTTAACTCTAATCCACTCAGTTTCTCGAGCTATTTCTTCTTCATCCGTATGATACTCTTGTGGAGTTGTATTCTGATTAGGAGTAGAACAGATGTCCTCCTTTGGCTTAAGTGCTTTAACTTCGTTTTCAAGCGTCTTCATACGCTCCTGCATCCATGCAATTGTAACATTCAGTTGCTTATTTATATTCTTGGCTTCAACTAATGCATTATTAGCTTTACACAATTCATTGTGAAGCTTTTCTTCGTTTGTAAAACGAGTGTTGTGGCTGCTGGCCTCAATAGAGGGACTACCGCCTCTTTTCGGAGAATACGCGACTTTGTTACTCCTCTGGAAGGGATGTGAATTATCCTTTTCTATTTCACTCAAATGAGCTTGTTTATTCACCAACATGTCTTGGGATTGGTTAAAATAATTGTAATATAGCAATGGCTGGTCTCCCCCAGAATCCATGAGACCGACCTCCGAAGAGGGTGGATTTACCTGAGCAACAGGTGTACCACCTGGGGTATTAGTTTCCTTATTTGTTCTGCTCATTGCTCATTTATAGTGTATTGCACTCGCCTCTAGTATTTCGCCGATGCTTCACATCGTTGCCTGGGTGTTACCACGTGGAGGTATACTAGACACATTTGGTGGTTTCTACATAGTTGCAGCGTTGGAATATAGACCACGAGATACATGGCTATAGACGGTCAACCCCTACCCTATTGAGACGCACCCAACACCCTTTTCATAACCTAAGTTAAACTAAGTACTTAGTAACTTAGATAGTTGAAATCTGGATGCGTGCGAGGATTCCTATTGGTTTGAAATAAACCGTTTTTTAATCAATTTCAACCAAAATTAATTTGAAGTTAATAATTTACTTTTAAGTTTGATTTCAACCTCAGTTGGGCCTCATTTCAACTGTAGTTGGATTTTGGATACAAGCGTGGGTTCCTGTTGGTTTGAAATAAACTTTTCTTAAACTTCCTTCGTTCAAACCAGAGACGTTCGTGTTAATTCTAAGTTAACAATTTTTGATTTCAACCTTTATTAAACCTAAGTTCTACCAAAGTTCAATTCAAGTTGGAAAATAATTTATGTTTTACTAACTAGTTCAATACTACCGCCGTTTTAACTCTTCTTTAACCAGTAACGCTTACCTTTGTCCTCGTTTTTAATCATAATACTTGTAAATTTCTTTGTGAAGTTAATTTAGTGTAAGTGTTAAATTTAATTTATTAATATGCGGTATAATCGTATAAATAAATTTGTCGGGATACATGTAAAAGACGTGTTCTTGCTTATTTGTCAAAATATAAAACGACAAATCTAAATGAAGATGTACAGTTAGTGGAAAATATTAATATTACTGACCAATGTGATCCAGTGTTATACGAAGTTAATAGTGTAAACCTAAATAAAAGTGCTGAAAACGAAGAATCCGACAATGAATATATATCGGATGGCGAAGAAGAACAATTAATTTCTTTAAAAAATGTTCCAAGGGGCAATTTTGGCCAATCCTGTGTTCCATTAAACATTTTAATATAAGACCATTTGCTGTTAGAATTTATTATGGACATTCAAAACCAAATTGTGCTCATGAATATTTAACACCCAAAATGAACTTTAGCCAATTTGACTGCAGATTACGAACCGATAAGAGTTTTCGAAATAGAACTCAAGAGAAACATCGTATAAATGACTCACCGTTAGAAGGGCTACCTATAGATATGGTTGCGTCATTTCCGTTGGACTACCTCCATTTAATATGTCTCGGAATAGTTAAAAAGTTGCTGCTAATGTGGGTAAAAGGAAATGCTAATATGACAACAAAACTTTCAAGTAAAGATTTTAGAGGCATACCGGATGTATTACGAAGAGCATGTGCTACACAACCAAGTGAGTTTTGCAGGGCAATTCGAGCGTTAAACGTAATTAGTTTCTGGAAGGGGACTAAATTCCGTACATTTTAGTTGTATGCAGGCCCAATAGCTTTAAAAGGATATGTTTCTACTGATGTATATAATCATTTTTTAATCCTACACTGTGCAATCACCATTTTTATTAGCCAGATACATGCCAAATACATCGAAGTTGCTTCCTGCCTACTAAAATCATTTGTGGAAATGTTTGACGATATTTATGGATTTAACAATGTAATCTATAATGTCCACAGCCTAATTCATTTAATAGATGATGTCCGCAGGAACGGAGTTTTGGATAATTTCAGTACATTTCCGTTTGAAAGCTTATTAGGATCTATAAAAAAGCTATTACGTACAGGAAATAAACCACTACAACAAATTTCAAATCGGATTGCTCAAAATATATCAACAAATAATGTGTCTTCAATATTAAAAACATATCCATTATTAAAAAAGAAACGGAATGAAACTCACACACTCCATGAGTGCGTTGGAACATATATGGAAGTAGAATTTCAAAGTTTTATTTTAAATAGTTCATCCAAAAATAATTGGTTTCTTATGAAAACTAAAAAAAATTGGTTGTATGATAAATGCCACGTTACAATTAAGCAAAATAGTTTTATTTGGAACATAAAAGCAATCTACATCACAAACCGATACAATCCCAATATTTGGATTTACGTATATAAAACTAAAAATCTACTTGATCCGCCTAGTATTTGAAATATTTGTGACATATAGTAGATTGCAAATTTTTTTGTATTGAACTTAGTGATGATGAATTTGCATTTTTTCCTTTATTACATACTAGTATATAGTACGCCACCACACCACACCAAACTCATTCACCACTGCACCAACATCATTCGGCACCACATCATACCAATCGCGCAGTTTCCAAGTTGATTGGTTTGGTGGGCTACCATTGTTGTCATGCCTTGTTTTTGTTTGACGGCTTTTCGATTTACCAGTATATTCGTAATAACAGTTAAACAAAATCTGCTAGAATAGAAGAGAATTCTCGCAGGTTTCGTTGATTAGTAATAAATAAAGACACAATTCTCTTTTATTTGAATTGGTGAATAATTTTATTTTTATATTACAGAACTTCTGTAATTATTCAGATTGACATTTCTATGTGATTATGTTTATATTTTAAATTTGATTTAATGAAATATATGTATATATAAATAATTTTTGATGATAAAATTATTCAAAACTTTTGATTTCAATTTTTACTTTTATTATTTACCCATTTTAAAATCCAGTTCCTGTGTGTGCCAATTATGAATATGTACTTTATGTTCACCAGCTGATTACTAATCTAAAAATTAGTAAAAATTACCTTATGAACATTATCTTTATACTCTAATAGTAGTTGAAATAATCGACGTGGTGTAAAATTATATTAGAATTAAATTTATTTCAAGTATACCATAAAAACTACAAAACTAATATTATTCAGATTAAGCTAGGAAACGATTATTTCAACTACGGTTCTGGAAGATAGGAAAAACTTGTTAAGATATTAACAATTAATCTTATAAGATCGTTAAGATATTAACAATTAATCTTATCTTATTCTTGAATCCGGAATCAGTTGATTATGGTATTCATAACTGGAACACCCTGTAGCTCTGCAAAAGTTGGATTGCAACCGTTAAATAACGTTCAATTTAATTGTTATAGCAACGGTTGAATAACCAGTAGATCCTAACTTATTAGTTGATTTGATGAACATCCCTAACTGGAAAAGTGAATAATAATCAAGGTTGGATATGAGTTTAAGAAAAACCACAAATTATTTCCAACCCTAATATGCTTCTGCGGTTAACGGTTAATCAATAACCTTTATGAAACTAGTACGTTTAACCCAAGTTGGTTGTACACGGTTGTTCAACCATGGCAATGCAACTAAGGTTAATAATTACCTACGCAAACGCCGGTCAATCGACGGTTAGCGAAACCTTAGATTAACGGAAAATTAACCATTTTTAAACTTACGGTTTATGAACCGCTCTCGAACATCAAATTGCTTCAAAGTTCTCATTTTTTGTTCAGCGGTATACACTTTGTATAACTCTTGGGGTAAAGTACGGGGGGTATTGATATTTCTACTTTTTTTCCGTAGATATATTATGATTAATTGGCCTCTTGAGTTTGTTATTGATTAACCAATCGAAAATCTCTGAATGCCATTTTCACTGACCTCGTAAACTTCTTTTTATTTTGGCTAGATAAGCTAAAATTCTTTTCGGTGAAATAAAAATTATTTACAAAATTATCATGTACATTTCATAGTTTGGTTATGATTTTATTTATTAAATTGAAAAGCAAAATTTCTTTAGAGATGAAATTAAATTTCATATACGAAATAAATTTTTCTTGGTGGCTTCATGCCTAGAGAAGGTTGCTAAAACAAACCAAAATTTAAAAAGAGTTTAAACCCTCAGGACGAATCATATATGAACGTAGTATCAAAGGTGTTATTCTGGGAATGAAATACGTGCATTTGCATATCTTGTGGTTGAATTCTTCTTTTTAACTATAAAAGAATATGGACATGTAGTAGGCCAACGAGCTGTTTTAAATTAAGTTTAACTACACAAGCTATAATAGCTGGTCGATCTAAGTTAACCAATGAATCATCTAATCAATTTCAATTACTTACGAAAAGAAAGGGTTAAGACTGATTTACATTCAACGACAATCGACGTCTGCAAAAAAATTTAAACACAACATAGGAAAAAGTACAGACAAAAAAAAAAAAAATAACCATCTGCTTTAAAAAGTCAATTGAAACCCGAGAAACAAACCAAAAAAACCTCGTCTGCTTTTTTTTGCAGATGTCGAATTTCATCTTTTTTCTGTAAAATCATCGATGAGTGAATAAATAACTATAATAAGGTTACATAAATAAGAAAACCAATCATTTGCATTGGTTTATGACATTTTTTGTTTAAATTTACTTTTTATGTGTAAAGAAAACGAATTTTTGATTTGACATCTGCATTTGCGAAATTTTTTGAATGTAAATCAGTCTTAACACATACAAACGATTTTTCATCCATAAGTATATAAATAAAAGTCTCTCGCTTTTAACTTTGTCGTACATGTCCACAGTATACTGCTGGAATAACTCTCGATTGTAATACAAATGACTAAGTTCATAATTCCAGGCGGCTTATTCCTGAACACATAAATGCTTAGAATCTGGCAGTAACAATATAGTTGCGGACAAAACCAAATGGCTTCATTTCTGTTTCTTGGTTTCTGTTCTGGAAAAATTATTATCTAAAATTCACCACATGAGCTCCTCGTGTAAATGAAATTCGTGAAACATTTATTTCTGGTCAAATAATGACCTGATACCAACCAATAATGGTTTGGTATATTTCGTCCTTGAATTTAAAACTTGCCGTAAACTTTACAAAGTGCCTGAAGAGTGTGAAATGGTGGTTATTAAATTTTTTACAAAGGCATAACACATACCAATTGGTTCAATAATCCATTTTAAGAATTTAACATTTACGAACTTCCCTTTGTACTAAGGCTTCATTAGACCGTGGTTTGGAGGCTCCTCAAAATGCTTGGTTTCGCCAATTTCCCTAAAGAATTTCTCGTTCAGCCTCGGTTTCTTTAGCGTTTCGTGAAATTTATAAACTATTTTTACGTTATACAGCGGTTTCATTAGCACTATTGAAACGCCTTTTTCCCAAAAGCAGCTGTTCTAGGTGATTTGAAAAGTTCGTAGAGCGCCATTGAACGCATTTTCTCTTCGGACAGCTGATTAAATTAGACGTGTTTTTGTATTTTTTTTAAATGGAAAAAATTGAACATCGTGCTGTTATTAAATTCTATCTGAAAAAAGGTTTAAAGGCTTTGGAAATTTATATTGAAATGGTAAATGTAATAGCTGATGCTGCTCCTTCAAAATCAATGGGCTTCTGAATTTCAATGTCGTCATGCTCTGGAAGCCCAAAAACTGATACTATCGTTGAAATGATTGATTCTGTACATGATATGATTATGGAAGACAGACGAATGTCTAACTTAGAAATTTCTTATTCTTGAACATCTCAACGGAATAATCGTTTCATATTTTAACGAGTGCCGCCTTTGTTAAGTTCGGATCAAAATCGACTTCGAGTCCGACTTTCTCAACAACAATTGGAATGTTTTCGAAAGGATAAAATTGATTTCAAGGGACGATTTGTAATTATGGATAACACTTGGATTTACCGCTATGTCCCTAAATTGCGACAACAAACTGCAAAGGGAACTTCTGCACCAAGACAGCCAAAGTGGTCAAAATCGATAAAGAAGGTTATGGCATCAGTTTTTTGAGATGCAAAAGGATATTGTTAATTGATTACCTTACACCTGTAAAACAATAACCAAAGAGTATTACGCGAAAATTGAACTAGATGAAAAAAGTCGTGAGAGAAGACCCTGCAAGGTGTGCATGCAATGACCAAATTGAAGGAATCATTTTGATCTGGCTCCCTCTGACTGCCATCAGTTCGCAAACCTTGGATTGAATTATGAACTGCAATTAACACTCTACCTCCAGATTCTTTATGACTATTTAATGAAGATCTGTCACAGCGTTAAATAATATAATCCGAACGAAAGGATTCGGGGCTGTGAATTGAGCGATGAAACCATGTTTCTAGTAATACACTTGGGTGCAAAAAATTCGCACATTGATAAATGTTCACCAAAATTTCAAAAATATCAAAAAATCCAATGTTTGTTTAATTTTCTTGAATGCAGATTCAAAGTTTATTTCAACACCTATCCAGCGGTACCATTTTTGTACTTACAACAAAGTGGTTTTTGGGGTCAACATCTGAAGTACACGTTTTTTGTGAATTTATCGGCATGATAAACCATGGAAATCAGCGAAAAAAACATTTTTATTAATAAGAAGTATTCCCTCCCCTAGCCCGAATGACAGCTTCCATTCGGTGTTTCATCGATTTCACCAAAGTTTTCACCAAATCTTGAGGTATCGCCTCCCATTCCTCTGCGATCGCCTGTTGCGGCTCCTGGAGACTCGTTGAAACCAAAATCTCTGACTCGAACCATTTTTTTCAGCTCGTCTCATAAATGTTCGATGGGATTGAGGTTCGAGATGGCCACTCCATAACAGGCACATCGACCCCTTGAAGGTACTGGTAAAGTATACCAGCCGTATGTGGTGTCGCATTATCCTGCATTAACATGAAGTTTTCACCAATAAAACCGGCAAAAGGTACGACATAGTCCTCGAGTACTGCCTCAATGTACCGTTGAGAAGTAAATCCTTTTGATCGACGGCCAGTATTCGTTCCGTAGATGAACACAAAATCTGTCTTCGCCTCCAATGGCATGCCTCCCTAGAATATGCATGATCCACCGCCATATGAGACTCGTTCTTTAATGCAACATTGTGCAAATCGCTCTCCAGGTCTTCCTTCATAAACATCCTGATCAATGCTCTCGAGCGAACTGAAGGTGGGCTCGCCGGTGGGCTGAGGTTAATTTCGGCCATTTTGCTGGTCTGTGTGCAGTCAGATTACCTTCTTGAAGCCGTCTTCTAACTGTCCACCGACTGACTTCGGATTCACAAACTTCTTGGAGCCGCTGTCTCAGTTGAACCGCATTCAAACGACGATTTCGCAACGAAATAGTCACAAGAACGCGGTCATCACGCTGTGTTGTAGCACGAGGTCGGCCAAATCCTTGTCGCCGTCTGAAGCTGCCAGTTTCTTGATATCTCTGCCACACTCGACGAATGGAAAATCGGCTCAAATTTAGTTGTCGAGCCACTTTGGTTTTGCCCGTGGTTCTGGTGTGGTATTCATTGTCTTGTCTAGCCTACTGTATGCATTTTACTTTCGTGGAAGTTACATGTGATTATACTTTGAATCTGCATTTAAGAAAATTAAACAAACATTGGATTTTTTGATATTTTTGAAATTTTGGTGAAATGTGTGCGAATTTTTTGCACCCAAGTGTAGATGGCATTCCTGTGACATTTTCAAAATAACAAATAAGATCTGATTCTATACGTCTTCTTAATTTATCAGGGCATTTTGCCGAAATACCGATAATACGATAGTAAAGTTTTGTGTATTTGTTTTGTGTTTTGGTCATTACTATAGTTCCAATGCCAATAATTGGCTCATTTTGTTGTCTAGGCCGTTCCTCTCTTTTGGCATTTTGAGTAAAATTTCTTACATAATTGCCGGATAATTTTTGGCAGTTGATTAAGTAAATTACATGACTTTCCAAAACTTGAGTTGATAAATCTACCGGTTCTTGGGCGATCAAGCTTGGGCGATACCTGTGCAACATTGGCAATTGTAAATTTTTTAAAACCCTGGTTGGTCATCAAATCCATTCATGCATTGCAAACCCGGATAATATTAGGATTTTTTGTCAAAATGTTGAAAGCGATTCTTTCAATTGAGCAACAATCATAAGTTATCGTCAAAAGCTCGTTTAACTGCCGAAAATGCTTTCCGAATTCTGGCATCCCGATTTGGAATTTCCTATTATGCCTTGAACGGAAAAAAAACCGAAACAATAATAATGACATGTTATTACCTACACAACTTTTTAATCACGGTAATTTCTTTACCAACTATGATGAAATTCAGCATGTACGACGGAAATGGGATTCTAAAATAAGTTTTAGATGAAGTTCTGGAATATGGCCAATTAAGATGGATCTTAACTATTTCTTAACCAATTTGGGTGACATATGGTATGTGCGTTGATAAAGTTTTGGAATATGGCCAAGTAGGGTAGAACTTGGCTATTCCTACCGATTATGATGGTGGTTTGGCGTTTATTGGAGGGGGGGATCAAAGTTGAGTAGATTAATCTACCAGCTCCGTAACCTTCCAGTAGGGTGCGCATCACGTGGGCTGTTCTGGTCTTGTCATTAGGCAGCTACGTGATGGGTACAATTGTGTAAGGGGTAACCTGTTCACAATTCGCAAGTGTACGTACTGCCTCCTCGTGGCAACCACTGGTAACTAAGGCCACTTGGCACATTTTAGGCCATTTGGCACAGGCTAAAGTACGGCGCTAAAGGAGAAAACCTTGACAAAAAACCCTAATCTAAGGTGGAACAGCATATGCCGAAAGATGAATGGCTGATAGGTTAATCAGCCCAAAATATGCGGACTCTGGATACCAGGCACCCTCCAGTTTTATTTAGCCTTCCTGTAGTATAGCTGGGTGACCTACAGGTGATTTGCAATTCCCAGCAACTCGTAAGAGTAAAATCAAACGGAATACGGGGCAGGAGTAGGAATATACGGGAGTGGGACAACCCTCTCGAGGTCCTTGAGCTCCAATGCTACCGTCTTTCTAGCGGAACTACATGCTGTAGTAAACATCTAGGAGGGAGAGCAATAAGCCCAGATAGTATGTATCACGTACCGGGAGGCAATATTGTCAGGTTCATTAAGAACCTGAATATTGACTGGACGGATAATTAAGCAGGGGCCAGCACAATAGATCTTTTAGGTCGCAGTGCGAAGTGGCTGATCGCCCGCATGGCCCCCCCAATTAATAATAATAATAATAATACCGATTATGATGAAATTCGGCAGGTGCTTTGAAAATAGAAACGTAACTTGTTTTTTAAATACAGATATGGAATAAAGTCATTTTGAAAAGAACACACATATTTCTTAATCGATTTAGTGAAATTTGATATGTGTAATGAAAATGGGATACTAAAATAACTTTTGGATATATATTGAAACTCAATGGATTAACATGAAGGTTAGATTAGGTTAAGGTACCGGCACTAGGACTGGCATAGACACAAATATTATCGTTCAGTTTTCCTCCTATTCCTGTAGATTGAAGTTTTTAGAGAAGCCAAGTCCATTTTGAACTGAAGATAACAATGATCATAAAAGGAGTGGTCTTCCGATATTTTCCAGTTTAATAGAATAATCTTCGGCTTATTGCCTATATTACATATATGAAGGTTAGTACTTAAAATGTAATGAAGGAGTTCATTTGTGTACATATACTTCCCCAGATCATATGATAAGAATTTGCATCACTCCCCAGGGTGACTCCAACAGCGTTTCTGAGCTTCCAAAATTAGATTGCTTAGAATGACTGGTGGAATATTCACTTTATCACAAGCTAGGTAAGCTGACATTAGCCAAAGGATTCGTTTGTCTACCTCGATTAAGACGCAACTCGACAGGTAAAATGGAAATGGAATTCCAAAATTAGGTTTGGTTAAAGTCCTAGAATATGGCCAGCTAGGATTTAACTTAACCGATTATGAAGTAATTACTTTTGATTTAATTCTATATTTACTTAGTTATGTACAAAATATAAACAGATGATGATTTCATTTTAATTTGGAAAGCTTGATTGAGCGGGAGACTATTTCTAGTAAGGTAACTGTGAAAGAAGTGATTGAATGAATGAAATTGTTGGGAGTTTTGCTGTCTCCAACATTTCCGACAAAAACCAATATTTTCGATTTGTATTTGTAACAACTGTGGCGTGATGTTTTAGCATTACTATTTTCGGTTTTCGATAATTTTCATATCCCTCTTTTTAAGAATAAAGCTGTATACCGAATACGCATACCCAAACGCTGTTGGAATCACCCTGGGGAGTGATGCAAATTCTCATCATATGATCTGGGGAAGTATATGGACACAAATGAACTCCTTCATTACATTTTAAGTACTAACCTTCATTTATGTAATATAGGCAATAAGCCGACGATTAGTCTATTAAACTGGAAAATATCGGAAGACCACTCCTTTTATGATCGTTGTTATCTTCAGTTCAAAATGGACTTGGCTTCTCTAAAAAGTTCAATCTACAGGAATAGGAGGAAAACTGATTTGGAACTATCAGATGACGAGGCATCTCACGAAATACAACCTTCAGCCACTATTTTAGCAGAAACAGATTTAGATGTAACTGTCGATGCATATTTTAAAAAAAACAGTGATTTAACTGATCATCTGTTGGAAGAGAACCATCAATTAACAAATAATTATGACAGTGAGATTACGAGTATCGAAGAAGCGATCGAAGAACACGAATCATGTAGCACCGCAATTTTAATAGCTGCAGCAAGCACAAGTGAAAACGTTGAAGCTGTCATAGTCAAAAATGTGGATTTTAAAATTATTGACCATTTTGTCTGTCCACCAGTAACAGACAAATCAAAAATAAGATGGAGACGAAGAGAATTCGAGTGTATCAATACTCATATTTTTTTAAATACATGACCAAAAATGTATTCGAAGATATGGCAAGATATACCAATTTGTATGCGGGTAAAAACAAAGATGTCTCATTTACAAGTACGAACGCTGCTGAACTCATTAAATTTGTGGGTATAAAAATATTGATGGGAAATTTGAAGCTGAGCCGACTCAAAACGTACTGGAACAAGAACTTGGGAATTAGTCCAATTTTAAATGCAATGTCTTTCGAGAGGTTTTTGCAATTGAAGACCAACTTACATTTTATTGATAAAGACTAAATCAATAAAATTTGTGAGGACAAACTCATTTTAGTGCGCCCTTAATCAATGCAGTTCAAAAACGTTGCCTAGAACATGATCTAGAAGAAGTTTTAAGCATAGATGAGCAAATTATCCCGGTTAAGGGGCATCTTAGCATAAAACAATATGTCCAAGGAGAGCCATGTCCATGGGGCATTAAAGTGTATGTGATTTGTGGCAAAAGTGGCCTCCCTTACGATTTTGTAGTGTATCAAGGGTCCAACACTGAAATCACACAAGAAAACAAAAATAAATTTGGATTCGGTGCAGCCGTTGTTTTACATTTAGGCAAAAGAATTACAAATCCAGGACACAGTTTGTATTTTGACAATTATTTCAGCAGCTATCAACTATTTGAAATGTTAAAACACTTACAAATAAACCCCACGGGTACAGTTCGCATCAATAGGTTTACAAATCCGCCTCATTTATCGGATAAAGATTTAAAATTGAAAGGGCGCGGCGCATCGGATGAAATGACCAGGTTAGAGGGGAAAATTTGTGTGGTAAAGTGGCAAGACCACAAAACGGTTTATCTTGCATCGAACTGTGTTGGAATCGGCGAGGAAAAAATTGTAAATAGATGGGATAAAGTAAAAAAACAATATGTACGTTTAAATTAAGCAACCCGAAATTGTTCATCGGTACAACAACGGGGTGGGAGGAGTCGATCTTCTGTATCAATTAATTTCTTACTATAGGATTTTTATTAAAAGTAAGAAATGGCCCCTCAGAGTGGTTACGCATTTTATCGAATTCGCTACTGCTGCTTCCTGGATCGAGTACAAAAACGATCAAAAAAAATATAGCCAAAAGTATATCATGGATCTCTACGAGTTTCGGTTACATTTAGCCAGTGCGTTGATTACAGCAGACTAAACTAAGAAATGCGGAGGACCACCAAATATGTCGGATTGTGATTCACCTGAACCATCGTCTACTAGAAAGAAAACATATGAATCTCGGCCGATTGATGATATTCGATTCGATTCAGTTAATCATTTTCCAATCCATGACCAAGGTCGCACTGCGTCGCGGTGCAAGTTTCCTCAATGTTCAGGACGATCAAGAATTTTTTGTGAAAAATGCCAAATACATCTGTGTTTGAACAGACAGACTGAATTAATAACCACAAATTCTGATTTAATTATTTTTTATTTATATTTAAACATTATAAAATTAAATTTCTTTGAACTTAGCCACTATAATAAGAAATAATTTTAATTTACTTTTAATGAATTTTGTGATTCGCGATTACAATAATCGTTTATTATTTTAACCAAAATAAAAATGTGATATGAATTCATAAATATTTATGTTTCATTTATTAAATATTTTTTTTACCTTTTGTTAGCTTTGGCTCCAAACGGTGACAATTTTCAAAGTGATCCTGTGGCCCTTTAAAACGAAATTTTAAAATTCGGCTTACGGTTTTGAATTGTTAACCTTAAAATGAACTGACTAATTACATAAGATGATTTTTAGGACCATTGGATTAAAATTTCAACTGAAAGGGTTAATATATTTTTCAGAAAGTCTCCTTATTTGTAAGAAACTATATCATAGGATAACAATCGTACCTTGCTCGTTTATGTCCTTTGTTGATCAGATCCACCAAATTAGTAAGAATGGTGGACATTCGAGAGAAGAATCGAGTGATTTGGCCAAAAACGCGACAAACATGGCTGTTGCCGAGTTCCATGCCCCCATTCGTGCAAAATTATTTATGAATTTCTACGCCTGAGTACTAAACCTCTTTCAATCATTCGAATTTCAAGCCAGAATGATTTGTTAAGATTTAAGTTTTAATATTTATTTTTATCAAAGAATACAACATTTCATAAAGTCCATTTCAATAGCTCATAAATATTAAATTTACTAACGAGTTTAAAGGTGGATGACGGCGATCAGTTTGTGACAGACGAACAAAAAAAAGAAGAGGTCTTTAACTATTTAACTTCTTTAAGAAACAACGTCTTACCGATTTTACGATTTTGACAACATCTATATATGGACAAGTTCTAAACGCAACTGAACCTTGTCAAATAAAGAATGTAAAGTTAACTTTCAAAAAGACAGAGTTTTAAATAGCGAAATCGACTACTCCATGAATATTTCATGGAAAGGGTAAATTTAAAATTGGCCTGGAAAATCTAGTGAGAAAAATAATTGCGCATTTCAACAAGTTTAAATAAAATATTAATATTTTTTTATAAGTCAACGACGAATAATTTATTAATTCATAATAATTAATAAAGCATACTGTTTATGTTGAAATGACATAAAACTGGTAAACTACATATTAAATAGACATTTCAGAAATATTTATTTTAATATTGTTAACCGATGTACTATTTTAGTACATTTAGTACAGTTTTAAGTGATCACCTTATAAAATCTCGATTTAGGTGATAATCAGCTCTGGGTGATCAATTTCTACTATCACTCACCTTCTGAAAATCCACACAAGAATTATTCAATGATATCATTGATGTCATTTTTGCATTTCTTCCTTAAACCAACCAATTCACCCCATTTTTTAGCACCAAATACACCTTATTTTAGCATCAAGTTGGGTACCTGTCAACTGACATTTGATGAAACGGCTATTTAATTAAACCGAATCAAGTCCATTTGCAGAATGAAATTGTTGGCGGTACTCAATGCTCTTTAACAGTTTCTCTATGTCTTTATAAAGCTTTCAAATTTTCAAATCGATTCGACTTAATAAAACGTTAAGTATACAAATAATGTGTCTAAATTGGTTATTTCATAAGGCAATAAAAAGTTGTACATTTGTGGGTACCACCAGCTTAAACACTTGTTTCCGAGTTATCTAGTACACTTGCTTCCATACTTCTGGCTAAATTTCGATTAAGTTGTCGTTGCCGCTAATTTCTAGTGTTAAACTCGACCTCACTTATCTATCCCCTTATGTTAAAAACTAAAATTCTAAGCTCTCAGATAACCCAATTAAAAGCTAACGTATGTTATTTTGTATCATTCATTTACCTATTTAACCTTTCAATTATCAAATACAATTTTCTTATATCACTCATCATACATCATACCTTTCGGTAGGCCTGTCTCAAAACGTAATACGTATAAATTCACTAAGAGTTTGTATAAATAAAATGTGATGATTCAACTTTACAGTCATTTTGGAAGAAAAACAATTTTTTTTCATACATAAAACATTTTCTAAATTTTTGTTATATATGTTCTGTTCCAAAAGGGTCATACACATACAAAAAAAAATATAATTTTTCTCGTCTTCTGCTGAATTTTCTACTGTCTATCCTACATTTACAGTACAGAAGAAATGAAATTATTAAAAAAAAAAAAATAAAAAATGCTTAAGAATAAAAAAGGGCGTCAAGTCAAGCGGAAGTACAGATTACTTTGACGTTTTCTCGTATTCTTCGCAGTGAAGTTACATAGCACAAAAAAAAAATGGAGAATATATGAAATTTTCATTTATTTTATTTATTTATTTATTCATTTTATTTCGTTCATTTTGTTATTTTTTTTTTTTTTACAAAGATTAAAATATAAAAATGATGATGGCAATCAAATCTTAAATAACTTTTTTATTATACTGGGAGAGACTGCAAAGCAACCGTATGATGATAAACTGAAAATTCCTTTTCAAATGATCGAGATAATTTTTTTTTTTTAGGAATTTTATATTTATTTTATTTGATAGGTAAACATGCGTAAATTCGGACGTGAGGAGTAAGGTATGTGGCCGAAATTAACACATTACACATATTATATGGTACATTGATTAACAGAAGGGGTGAAAAAAAAAAAAGAATCACATCCATGAGAATACTGAAGTAGCCTTAAGCTTTTCAATGTTTGAAACTATATTGAATTAACGCTTAACAAGGTATATAATCTGTATGAAACCGATGATATATCATTTTACTATTTTGTATGTGTATATCGGCTCATTTGTCAGTTTTTAAATTTTTTAGTGATTCCGAAAATAGAATCTCTCCATATTAACCTTCTCTTACCTTCATGTATGCAAATATGTATGTATGTCGGATTTATTGTAAAAGTACCAATTGATTTTTTGCAAAGAGACTTTTTACTATACACCACTTCAAACAAAAATAAAAAAAAATAAAAAAACATAATCTAAATCACAATCAAAATCATAGAATTGAATTGAAACAAAAAGAATAAAAAAAAATTCTAAAATTCAATTTCAATTTTAATTTTTTTTTTTATTTTTTGCTCAATTTTTATTTTATTTTTAGGAAATAGAATTTGAGTTTTAGTTGTATTAGTGGACGTAACAATCCTAGTAGCGTGATGTTTTGTCTGATAAGTTTTCATGATGTGTATATTGTGATATGGTGGTTATTTCGATTTAAATTCAATAAATTCGTACCTTTATGGAAATACAGATAAACCTATACCATTATACATATACACATGAAATCTAAATATATGTTTTGGAACTCGACTCAACTGGTTTTCAATCATATCAATAACATATTATAATAAATCGATAATGTTGAGTTTATGTGCCATTGAATGATAATTTTTTTTTTTTTTTTTTCAGTTTAATCGCAATTTTCAAATCAAAATTATTAAAATGATAAACCTCCACTAATCTAATATGAATGCACGTCACAATGTATGAAATGAGTTTTTTTAATAATGTTTATGTACCATCAACAAGTGAGTAAATTCAATGTGCTCGAATACGTTTTTATTTTATTTTTTTGCATAACGATCCAAGGATAACCCATTGCGAACTGTGTAAATAATAAATGAAAGGGGGTTTAAAAATTGAAAAGGAATGGAGTAAAATAAAATTTTATTTTGAAACCCCACAAGGGGATTCCGTTAACAGACATGAAAATAGAGGTCTGGTGCGGTATAGTAGCTGGCTGGCTGGAAAAGGGAAATTGAGACTATTTTTGCCACGGCCTCAGCACCTAAGAAAATCATAAACCAGGAGCGGTCGTTCCGGAGTTTCAATTTCAATTCTAGGCGATCCCCACCATAACTGCCACAGGCGCCTCCCCTCATCAGTCCGCCTACCGGGATGCTGTTTCCCAGTCGCGGCGGTCCCCGATGCCGATAAGGAATGGAAGGACGCCAGCATAACAGCCCAAGGGACGACCTTCCGGAATGGAAACCGTCACCCCAGCTCAACTAACTCATATGGCGTGCCGCCTTCCCTCGTCGGAGGAACGAACCCGCCACACAATCATACCCCACATCATCCGATCAAGCAAAGAAAATTTATTCACACAACTGATGACACATGAGAAACTAATATATAACGCAACCATTCGCTAATCAACGGTACATAAGAGAAAGCACCAAATTAATTGTAGAAAGTTTAACACTGATTCTACGTTAGTAAATTAAGTATCACTATGCACTGTTTAAAAAAAAATAATGCCAAAAAAAACGTTTTAACGAAACCGTTAGACACATCGAACCATATCATAACGGCAGAAAAGCAACGGAACCAAAAAAAAATCTGAAAGAACAAATCGCCGCGAAAAGTACTGCTCTGAATGGGGGGGTGCAATTTAAACCTGTGCACCACCACAAACCCAAAAGAAAGAAAATATATATATATGAGTAATTTCATTTTTGGGCAGCAGTGACTGAACTTCATGATTTTTGATTTGTTTAGTTTTTGGTGTACGGAATACGGATAGTAGTTAAAAAAATAAAAATAAAATATTTTTTATTTTTTTGATATAGGGTGTGTATTGCGCACAGGATGGTCCCAAAGTTTCGCAAAAATAATGAAAAATGCCATTTGGAGTAAATTTCAAAGGCAAATTTATGAATTAAAAACTTAATCGATTTTAAATTATTTTTTTTTTTTTTGTTAATTAGAGTGAATATCGAAATTATAAATTCTTATAAAATTATAATCAAAATTAAATTTTTTTGATCTTATATATAACGGTAAAATATTAAATGAGATATTAAACTAAATATACCATTATTTTTTTTTTTTGGTCAAAGTAAAGCTTAACTAATTAGCTTTTACAATATGGCACTAGCGTTATTTTTTGTTTTTAAACTACACTAATTTAAAGATTACTAGTTCTCCTCTCGTAATACAATTTATAATTTAATTTCTCATCTCTTTGCTTCACATTGTAAACGAAATCCTGAATTTATTTAACCCTAAAACTACCTGACATGAAAGGTAATGTATCCCATTAGAATAAGAAAATTAAGAGGGTACTCCTAAGTTCCAGCCTATTATTATTATTATAATATCAAATTAATTAATTACAAATGAGTAATGTCCTATGACTAAGATCATAGACCAAATTAAGGGTGTAGATCAATAGTCAGGGTAAATAAAATAAATTTGATAAATAAACGCATTTACCTGGCTCAAAAAGAGGATTAATGAACCATTAACGGTAAATGTTTATATTAAGACTATTAATTTCCTATTAGGTATTATACGAACCGTGAAGGCATTACCCCAGCCTAAAAACATCTAAACATTTATTTTTAATTGCACTGTTGCCAAATAAAAGTTTCTGTCCATATATAAGTAGTATTGTGCTTATAATGCACAACATTCTATAGCCGTGTATCATTGAAGTTACAGTGAGTATAAAAAAAATATTAGTTGTAAATATCTGACAAAATTTGTTTCTGAATTTTTATTAAAATTTTAACTTAGAGAAGTGTATTCTTGATAATGTCTTCATATTATCGTTGCTGTAAACCATTTGTTAGTGCAAAGTGCAATAATAAGTTGAGAGCTGTTAATGAGTACGCTAGAGAAAGGATTGTGTATTTAAATCCAGCTCGAGAATTAAACAATTAATTATACATTTGTAATAAGTGTTACATACACCTAGGAAAAATAAAATTGGATTCAACAAACAATACAGATAAAAACGAAGAAACGATCGAATATCCGATTGCTGGAAGCTGCTCAGCAGATTTTAATTTAGTAGATTCAGAATTAAGGAAAGTAGAATGGCTTGAATTAATTGAAGGTATCAACCAACATGTGCAACCTCATATGATGGAGCACTTCTCACCAACTAAAAGAAAATTATGTGAGAAGGCCGGATATCTTACACGAAAATCAAGTGAACTTTCGTCAGCGATTTATAAGCAGTTAAATTGCGACGAGGAACCAACGTGCTCCGAAAAGGAAAAAGAAGATTTCGTATTATGAAGAGATTATAAATAATTTCAATTAGCAGTTCGATGAAGGAGATTATGAAGACAAGAAGAAATTATTAACATTACTACCAAAACAGATGAAACATCACGAAATTCAAGATTATTTTAAAGAATTTGCTACCCATTATTTAATTGATTACTGCAAGGACCTTCAAAGACATAATTGTACGTTCTCTTCAATAACTATTGGGTGTATGCATTAAAAACCGGAATTTGATACTAGATGTCATTACTTGTTAATGCGTTATAGTACATCATGGACATATATGTCATTTGAAAGCCTTATTCAATACCTGTCAAAATCAGCTAAAAATTTTTGTGTTGATTGTGCACATCCAACCGATTTCAACGATGGAAAATTTATCAAATTTGCGAAAAAAAAACCGCATTTGCGGGAAGTTTTGTTGAGTTACTTTTTCGCAAACAAAACTGCAGCTGAAAGTCATCGTTTGCTCGTGGATTTGTATGGTGAGCATGCTCTTGCAAAAACACAGTGCTTTGAGTGGTTTAGTCGCTTCAAAAGTGGTGATTTTGACATCAAGGACAAACAGCGTCCTGGTCAGCATAAAAAGTTTGAGAATGAAGAATTGGAGGCATTACTCGATCAAGATTCATGTCAAACGAAAGAAGAATTTGCAGAATTATTGGGAGTTGATCAAGCAACAATTTCCAGACGTTTGAAAGCCTTAGGATTCATCCAAAAGATGGGAAATTGGGTGCCAAACGAGTTGAAGCCAAGAGACGTGGAAAGACGATTTTGCATGTCCGAAATGCTGCTCGAGCGCCACAAAAAGAAGTCGATTTTGCATCGTATTGTCACTGGCGATGAAATATATGTATATATATATATATATATATATATATATATATATATATATATATATATATATATATATATATCGAATCTTTAAACATAAAAAGAAATACAAAAACAAACTGTTACATATTTTATGAGAGGTATTAAGCAAAAATAAAGAAAATCGTTGTTAAACTAAACTTAATTACAAAAGTCTATTTGGTGTAAAAAATAAAAAAAGGAATCAGAAATTCACAGTTGGTTCTTGTAAACTCCGTAATGTCCGGCCACTCAGCTACCGGCGCTGTCGCAGGATCCCCCTCCAAATGGTTACCCGGCCCCCACGGGCGGGAATACTGCCTCAAAAACACGGGGAAAAAAAACAAAGGCTAAAGCCCAAGGCTTATTTACACCTCCGTTAGCTGACGGGGTTGTTTCGACAACCCCAATGTAGCAAACACAACAGAACAAACTCTTCTGCAACAGTGCGCTTGACTCAATATTTTTTTAACAGAATACTTAGCTCAGTATTAATATGCAGCCGAACTTTGAACTGAAATTTTCACCACATGAAAGAGTCTCAGGCTTTGGCGTTTAAACTGCTCCAGAATTTCACGACATGTTTTAAACCTGGTATTATATATTATTTTCTTTCTGCTTCTTATTTATTAATATGTTTTTTTTTATTAGTATATTTTTTTTTATGTACACCCCACGTACTGTTTATCGTCCGCTATTAGACATGCAACATTGCAACACCAAAATATTTTAATTTTTTATTTATTTTTTTATTTTTTTTTTTGTAGATTTACAGAATTTTTCCACAAAACTCGAAGGAAAAGAAAATCACGTGAGATACAAGGAAAAATAACGCAATTAACTTATACTATACATCAATCACAATTTTTTTTTTTTTATTTATTTAATTATTCCACAGATACACAATATATACTCCATTTACATATGAGTATTGATTTACTTTCACTGCTCCCCCAGTGAAAGGGTTAATATTAAACAGATTTATGAAGATCTACTTCACTGTTTTATTAGCGAGAAAAAAAATAATATGTTTTTAAATAACAACTTTACAGCGAGGAGGATATACATTTTATCACTCACAAAAACCAAAAACCAAATTATTGTTCAGAATTATTTTAGCCAAATTTACATCGACTGTTCATGTCGCAAACTTAAAAAAAAAACTCCCTATCTCGCTGACCAAAAATTCCAAACTTGACTGTCCGTCTTATTTAAAAAAAAAAAAAAAGAAAGAAATCAAAAAACTATCTAAAATTGTTTTTTCGTTCATCTAAAAAACTCTCAAATTTTCCAATTTGTTTTGTACCCCTTCCCTTCTTTATGTTTTATATTGGCACGACGCGAACATATATCAATTTATCCTCCATTGCGCTCGTGCCATATACACAAATACTTTTATCCCCCCCCCCCCCACTCAGAGCAATTACAATAAACGTGCCAACGAATCAACAATACATAAACAAAAGGAATATTCCAAACGAAAAATACAGAAAAGAAATTAAATAAGTTCGCAATACACGATCTATACACAGAAATGAAAGTATTTCACACTGTACCAATGCCTACTGTACGCATAACTCGATACAACGAACGTGGAGAATTTAAAATTTTTATTTATCTCTTTTTAGTAGGTATGAAAAACACAAAATATGTTTCTCGACAAAACAGATGGAATATTACTTTTAATATTAGAAACATAAAAAGAGCATAAATAACCCTTCAAGCGCGAATTGTTATAAAACAGAACTATTAATTTGTTTGTACTTTTTGATCTCCACTATTTTTGTTTTACATGGTGGAGACGGATGACGGTCGTAACACTATCTTAACTGGTTTTAAGATCTAATACGCCAAATAAAACTTAAATTTCCACGTACCAGCTTTATCTTTGTTATAATTTCTACTTTCTCAAAAACTTAAGTGAAAGATTTACACAGCTGTTTCCTAATAGAAGATGTACCATTTTTCAAAAATGAGAGAAATGATTAACAAAATATACCGAAGTGAAATTTTTCGCAAATAACAACAAAATTTAGATTTATGAGGATATGATATTAGTATACATTTAGGCGGTAGAACAACCGATGGGACTTACAAAATTTGTTCAACAAAAATCCCAAAGTCAAATGGTAAAATGGCCTCTGGGATCGGCCATATAAATAAAAAGCAATCCTTGCTTCAAATGTTGTACGAAGTTCTGTTAATGAAATTTCTTCAACAAAAATCAAAGATACCAAACTTAAATGGTTTTTCTGAGTGTTCAAAGATAGAATACTTGGACAGTCTAATTCTGACTTTCTTACCACTGCAAAAACGATATCCACATATCTAAGCCAACTTCGTGGAAAAGTTCCTTCTAATTTGCACTTAAATATATTGCTAATTTTCGTTCCGAAGGTCTGCTTATAGAAAATGAATTGTGATGTATGGATTTTTTCTCATATTTGGTTAATTTAAAATTCCTAACATACATCTACCTTTATAACATGTCCCCATTTTAATCTTTATATAAATGCTAGCTTAATCTAAAATAATAAACATTACTTTACTATATTTGGTCTTAACTCAGACTCGAATAATGGAGTAATGACTTCGGTGATTTTTTTTTTTTTTTCAAATGAATCAAATGATGATAATATCGTTGATATAAAATACATACAACGTTGAAATGAGAACGTTTACATGTTTTAACATGCAGAAAGAGAATAAAAATGCGAAATTGGCCTAAAACAATTGGCTAGAATCCCAGATATGTTCCAAAGACATTTACAGATTATTTTATAAATTTGGTGAATCAAATAACACTAGTTTCGTTGAGGCGAAATCTCTAAAACGTACTTATTTGAACTTACACATGTTTTTACATGCAGGAAGAGAATACACAGGAAAAAAGTCACGTAAACAACTGCATAGAACCGCTAAATTTAATCCAAAAACTATTAATAACTGTTTTGTACATTTATTAAATCAAATAACGCTAATATCGTTAAAATAAAATTTCTAAAACTTAGAGATTAGAACTTAAACATATTTTTACAAGCAGGAAGAGAACAAAAATGGGGAATTGGCCTTAAAGAACCGCTTAGATTCCTAGATGTATTCGAAAAACGAATAAAGACTGTTTTATAAATTATTTGAATCAAATTACACTAGTTTCGATAATGGGAAATCCTTACGTAAGGATATTAAACTCACACATGTTTTACTTGCAGGAAGATTGATTGATTGATCAGAATATACGACCAAGCCTAAAGAAGACTTCCGGATGACACCGGGCCCTCCGTACATCCTTTAAACATAACAAAACCGAACGAAAGGAAAGGTATCCTATTAGCAAAGATACAACCCGCTTCCAGTTAGTAAATTTGTTAGTAGTTTATTTTTGGTAAATTATTTAGGACCAAACAACTCAACTTCTAGTTCATTTACTGCTATGTTCCTGGAAAGTTGTTTCAGGTCCTTCAAAAATTCCCTAAATTTAAAATCTGCATTAAGTAAATAAATTAATCCCTTATTTTCCCTTTAATCCCTTATAATAACTATTCTACAATTAATTAAGTTTAAATTTAATTCTCTGAAATAAATTATAAATCAATCTTTATGTGATCAATGCGGCGTCTATATTGAAAACTAAATAATCTGAAACTATGACAATTTTTGTAATTTGTAAACCTTGTTGAAGTGCCAAACTTTCCTTGCGGTGAAATGGCAAAGTAAGTGAATTAACATGTCTTAGTGAGAAAAAGAAAGTATTTCAATGATGGCAGCAAAAAAAATCACTTAAATTCTTTCAAAAAATTTCTTTTTAAATTTTTTAAATGTTTAAAAATTTCTTATACGATTTAAATCGATTTTTTCCTTGTAATAGGTGTTCTGTAGCGGACATTCTGAAAACTAATAAAAAATTGCGTTTGGTAACACTATTTTGAATTACGTTGAAAAGTTACTTTTGGAAACACTATGTTGAATTAAGTCGCCATCTTGATGGTGTGTTCTAAAATAGAGTGTATGTAAAACGAAGGAGAAGAATAAGGTTGAAATTGTTATAAGCGTCCTCCTAAATAAAGAAAAAGAAAAAAAAAACAAGAAATTAACGAAAGATTTATTAATACAGTCCACTTAAGTATAAGAGTAAACATTTACAGTGAAGTGTGTTAAAGTAAAAGTTAGTGTAAAATCGACAAAAAAATAAAATAAAATGGCGTCACAAGAGGAATTGAAAAAACATGTGTTGAAAAGAAGTAGCGTTAAAAGACGACTAACGGCACTAACAAAGTACATAAATGAATTTACAACAGATGTAGAGCCAAATAAAGCGTTATATATGTATTTGTTAAAAGGGAAAATGCTTTGTATGGACGAATGCATGAAAAATTATAAAGAAGTGTATACAGGCCATGTTAGAAATAGCGTGTACGATGGGTGATGAAATGCAAATGGAGGCTATAGAGGATGATAGTATCAATTTCCAAAATACTTTTGCTGAGATTAATTACGCATTTGCGTCATTATTGAATCAAGTTGAGAGGGTACTATATGCCCCATTCCAGAAAACGTGTTTGAGGATGAATCTAATGCGGACGAAATAAACAAAAATGTGATCAAAGTTCGACGTCGTACAAGTACGTCATCAAATGAAAATATTAACACTAAAATCGAAGTGGTATCAGCTAATGGTATACAAGAGATGCAAGAGGAAAGAAGTATGTCCCCTACTCGTGAAATGCAAAACAAGCAGAACAAGGATCAACTTACGGTAGTTCATGAACATACTAAAAGCGTATCAATTGTGGACTCGAAACCAAAATTGCCGTATAATGCAGTCATGCTGGAGAGAAGGAGAGGAAGGATGGTTGGGGTTTCGAGATTCGTTTAAGGAGTTAATTGTACAAAATCCTACAATCACCGATATGCAGAGATATTATTATCTTAATGGAGCTTTGTCTGGAGAGGCTAAAAGAGCAACTGCAAATATTGAGTTTTCATCACGTGGTTCTAGCCTGGAATGGGAAGCACTCGTGGCAAAATATGACGATAAGAAGAGCATTTTGGATAACCATTTTAAGTCATTTTTTAAGATGAAATATATGAACAAGGAATCAAGATCAGAAATATGCAGAATAATGGATGAATCTCAAAAACAGATACGAGCATTGGGAAGATTAGGCGAAAATTTAAGTGACACGGTTATAATATATATAATGAAGCAACGCTTCGATCCGGAAACACGTAAATTATGGGGAAATGAAGATACGTCAAATGAAAATTCTACTTGGGATAAAATGTTAGAATTTTTACATCGCAGAAGTCGTGCTTTAAAATATCAAAATGAGGCATCCAAAACTGAGTCATCAAATAAAACGTAAAATGCAGCGAGTAGCAATCATCGTCGATATACGTCAACGTTTTTATCATATTCGGAGGCTGCGGAGAAAATAGTAACGTGTCCTTTATGCCATCGGTCACACTTGTTGGAGGTATGCGAGCAATTCATAAAACTGGCTCCTCAGGATAGATATGATCAAATCAGAAAATTAGGTTTATGTCTTGTGTTAACGAAGGCACAATACTATGCTGCATTTAGAATCGAACGGGTTAGTGTCTTCTTCAATCGAGCAACAAGTAAATGTCAATAAATTGAATCAACAACACAATGTGCAGGCGCAATCAAAAGATGATTTAACTTCAAGCAAGACCACACTAGTATGTCGAAAATCAAATGTCTCGTATCATGTGTTACTTTCAACAGCACAAGTCTTAATAAAGAATTCAGAGGGAACTTATCATACTTGCAGAGCGTTGCTAGACTCAGCATCGCAATCAAATTTCATTTCGGCCGAACTTGGAAATAAACTGTCACAACGTTAGAATATCGATTGGTGGTCTGAATCACTCCAAAATAGAAGTTAAAGAAAAATTAACAACAAAAATCAAATCTAGAATCAACGAATTTGCTACCATATTAAAGTCGTGTATGGCTCCTAAATTTGGAAATCATTTGCCAGAGCAATTTATAAATTTTGAAAAGTGAAAACTACCAGCACATGATACACTGGCTGACCCGCGATTCAATGTACCTGGTTCAATTGATTTGCTGCTTGGCGCAGAGTTATTTTTTAAAATATTAAACAATGGAAGAATTGAATTGGAACGCAATTTGCCGATATTACAAGAGTCAGTTTTCGGTTGGGTGATGGCTGGACGATTTGAAAATCAATGTGAGCAGAATTTCTTCTTACCCACAAGCGAGTTACAGAGTGAGTTAGATGCTAAATTAGACGAACAATTACAAAAATTCTGGATTATCGAGGCTCATGACACAAAGAATGGTTTGTCCATTGACAGTTGGGTGAACCGACATCAGTTGGGTGAACCGAAAACTCAGGCGTTGAAACGGTTTGGTTATTTAGAATCAAAACTAAACAAAAATCCCGAATTAAAAAGAGATTACGTAAAGTTTATGGAAGAGTACGAAAGTTTAGGACATATGGCAGTAGTGCATCATAACATCAACCGAGGCTTAGAATATTACCTCCCACATCACGCAATTTATAAGAATAGCACACTAACAAAAGTGCGGGTCGTTCTCGACGCATCAGCAAACACGTCAACTAATTTGTCGCTAAATGACATCTTAATGGTTGGACCTACGGTTCAAGAGGAATTGCTGTCGATAATTATCAAATTCAGAAAATTTAGATACGTTTTCACCACTGATGTGGCGAAAATGTATCGTCAGATCCTTGTATGTCAAGATCAAACCTCGTTGCAAAAAATTCTCTGGAGAAGTCATCCAGATCAACCAATCAAAGAATATACATTTCGCACGGTTACGTATGGGACGTCATCAGCTCCTTATTTGGCAACGAAAGTGTTGAATCAATTAGCAAGGGACGAGCAAGACCTATATCCGTTGGCAGCTAAAGTGACACGAGAGTGTTTTTACGTGGATGATTTGTTGACGGGTAGTGATAGTATGGAAGAAGCACTACAACTTCAAGCGGAACTGGTGGTGATGTTTAAAGGTGCTGGAATGAAGTTGCGAAAATGGACATCTAATATAACAGCTTTGCTGAATGCAATTCCATTGGACGATCGAAAACAATTGAACAGTCCCAATGAAACAATTAAAACATTAGGATTAATGTGGGACTCAACAAGTGATCACAGCTCTACGACTACGAAACGAGAACTACTGTCAACCATAGCAAAATTGTTTGACCCTTTGGGCTTGATCGCACCAGTAGTTGTGACAGCAAAAATGTTGATGCAAGGGGTATGAGTTGCAAAAATAAATTGGGATGAGTTGCTGCCCCCAAATATTCAATCGACTTGGAATACATTTATACATCAACTGGCAATGTTAAATTCGATTAAGTTCCCAAGACACATTGTTATACCAAAAGCCAGGCCAATTGAGATCCACGGATTTGCAGACGCGTCAACGGTAGCGTACGGTGCATGTATTTATTTAAGATCAGTTGGCAAAAATGACGAAATATCCGTAAAATTCATGTGCAGTAAATCCCGAGTAGCTCCATTGCACACTATTCGTAATTCCTGTGGTCGGATTCAACAATAGTATTGTCATGGATTAAAACACCTCCGCATGAGTTAAAAATTTATGAATCACATCGTATAAGTAAAATCCAGGAAATTACGTCACTAATGATATGGCGGCATGTCGACACCAAGAGCAACCCTGCGGATGTGGTGTCGCGGGGTATGTTACCAGCAGAATTACGTGCCTGTGTAATTTGGTTTCATGGACCACACTTTTTGAAATGTGCTGAAGACACATGGCCATCAAAATTGATTTTACCATTGACCATGACGCCGGAGGATACAACCGGGAATGTAGCGTTGGCTTTAACAAAATATAAACAATTTCAAAATGTTTTAAACGTTGAGCGATATAGTTCTATGACGAGACTAGTTCGTGTAGTTGCCTGGTGTAGATGATTCTTTTATAACTACACTACAAGGGATTTAACAACGCGCAAACGGGGTTCGCTGAATTCAGATGATTTGGACAACGCTAAGAAATGCTTATTCAGAATCGTTCAAACCGATAATTTTGTATCTGAGCTCAACATGCTGAAAGCAGGCATCCAGTTGGAAAAATCAAATAGGTTGATACATTGCACTCCATACATAGATGAAGACGGGTTAATTCGTGTTGGTGGTCGTCTTGAGAACAGTAAGACATTATCAGTGGAACAGAAACATCAAATTATTCTATTTCGCCATCACATTACGTCGTTGCTAATTAAACAAGTACATCTCGTAAACTTACATTACGCAATTAGGCAAACATTATATATTTTACGGCAAAGATATTGGTTAATACTGCATTCTTGTTTGGCGTGTTTCCGAGTGCAGCCCAAAACAATGACGCAACTGATGGGGAATCTTCCACGCAGCCGTATAGAATCATGTCGATCGTTTTACATTACGGGCTTAGACTTTTGTGGGCCATTATCAGTGCGCAACATAAATCAACGTAAGGAAACTTATGCCATGGTCTATATTTGCATGTTTGTTGGTTTTACCACAAAGGCAGTACACCTCGAGGTGGTGGAGGATGCAACTGCAGATGCATTAATGGCTGGCCTGAAACGATTTATTAGTAGATGTGGAAAACCGACAAAAATATGGAGTGATAACGGACCCAACTTCATAGGAGCAAACAACCAATTGCAATACATGGAAAACATGTTTAAAGCAAAGCATCACAACATTATTGGTTATTGTTGAACAGAGAGTATAAAATGGCATTTTATTCCACCACGAGCTCCTCATTTCGGAGGCATTTGGGAATCGGGGGTGAAGGTAATCAAAACCCACATGAAAAAGGTAATCGGTTCGCGTATTATGACGTTGGAGTTCCTGTACACTTTGGTTGTTCAGATTGAAGGATAATGAATTCGCATCACTCATTGGCTCATCGGGCGCGTAGAAAGTGTTATAACGGGCATTGACGGAAAGGTGCGAACAGCCATTATTCGTACACGAGCTGGTTCAATGAAACGGCCCATTACAAAGTTGGCCAAACTTTCAAGGGGGGAATCATCTTGATTTACTTTAATATTTATGTTGTTATAATTTAATCGATGTATAATTATTATTATTATTAGCTGCTACCACATGTAACAATTTGAAGCGTTAACAATAAGTTTGAGAAGGATATATCTTTTCAACCCGGGGTGTATGTTCTGTAGCGGACATTCTGAAAACTAATAAAAGGTTGCGTTTAGTAACACTATGTTGAATTAAGTCGCCATATTGATGGTGTGTTCTAAAATAGAGTGTATGTAAAACGAAGGAGAAGAAAAAGGTTCAAATTGTTATAAGCGTCCTCTTAAGTTAAAAATAAAGGCAAAGAAAAAAAACCAAGAAATTAACGAAAGATTTATTAATACAGTCCACTTAAGTAGAACAGTAAACAATAGGCAAGACAAGCATTACTTTGACCTCAAATGTTTCCTTATCCCACAAGTAAAATTGATCAGTTATCAAATAAAAAACTTAAAAAATTCAAGTTAAAACACTTTTTTTTTATACATTCCATCCATTGTGTTGCCCAACAAATAAAACTTGAAAATATTTACTTACTCACCTACTTAGTAAAATTCTTGAAAACATTTAATTACCGCTTTCACCTTCTTTTATTCGCATCACCCATTTAAGCGAGTCTCTCATCTTACTACAATAATCTGGTACCATCGATTTCGATTTCTACATACATTGAGCTCTGAACCAACCAAATGGTATTTATTAAAATTTGTTGCACCATTTTCTTTAAAAACATAGATCAGACATTTTCTGTCCCGGTCGCCAATAGTAGTTGAGCTTATGTAAATTACCAACCTTTTATGGAAAAGTAATATCGAAAAATTCTAAAATATAGCATCAGAGGATCATTTTACCCCTCTGGAGGTTCAAATCTGATATTTCCAAATTTCATTCGAGTATGTCGGGTTCTTTTATCCAAATATCAATAACATTCGATGATATTCTATTGACATTCGAAAAGTCGCGATTTACAAAATAAAAAATCAGGCACAATATATCCTATTACACCTATTGCTAGTGATGTAAACGATAGTATTCTCGGTGGGGTAATATTACCGGTAAAATAGGTAATTTTAGGTAATATTACCCAAAGTGGTGTTACCGTGGTATAATATCGGTAACATAAATTAAAAATGTTTTTTTCCACACAACTCAAATAGTCTAAATGGAAAAGGAGTTGTGACACCACTGCATTATACTTCCTTCTGTACTATTAACCTACTACACCAAATTTTTGCAGTAAAATATAATAATCTACACCTTTTTCCAGTTTCATTGACATATTTATTTGGCAAATACGTAATAAAGCTGGAATCTGACTTTGAATATGATTCATCGCTCTGTCTGGAAAAAACACCAATCAGTATTTTAACTAGAAAAGTTGCTGCAACGTCTTAGTCGATGAAAAGCTCTAGTATACTGGAATTTCGTTGAGAACATGAGATCAAAGTGGGACCAGATGGTCGATGAGCTATTACTCGATCAATTTTCGTTTCTGGTGTTCCGTTAGGCTCAACCACAAAGTTGGCTTATATTGATTTGTTCAATAAATTGTGACCGTTCCGTACCAAAAACGTTGCAGACCGATGCTTGGTCGAATATACGCACGGACTCTATAACAAATTATGTCATCAATACAATACACGATACACCCAAAGCCTTTTTCTATAATCTACTCGCTAAAGAAAATCGACATTTGGCTTTTAAAGTTGCTTTTCGAGAAAGTTGAAGCGGTGTTAAAAGACGTCGAGATTTATAATTTTACTGTACTTATTACTGACAATCGAAAAAACAATAAAGCGTCCCGAAAAATGTTTAACAAAAGCCATCCCTATATTACGGAGTATGGATGCACCTGCCATGGACTTAACTTGCTCATTGTCGATATCTTCAAGATTTAGTTTATAAATAATTTGAAATTTTCAGTCAGTCGTACGGATGGTTTCGGAAATAAAAATCGCACATTTTTCATGCTACAGTCGATCTACATTCATGCTACATCAGGTATGCCCTAAAGGCGCTGGATATCGAAGACGAAGTAAAGTCTGTTATGAAGGTATCTACGCTCTTCTATATGAAATTGTTTACTGGTCACTAAATGGCCATCTTCTTTTGAGAGTTTGCTGTTTTGCCTAAAGTGGTGTACTGTTTTGTTGAAATAAAACAAACTTTTGAACAAAATAAATGTGCCAATTACGAAGAACTTATAAGTATTCTCAAATCACGGGCCGAAAAATGCTTACAACCGCTACATTATGCCGCAAATTTGCTTGAACCAACTATTCGAGGAAATAGTCTTTCGGAATCTCAGAAACTTAAAGCGAATGAATTTATTTTTAATGTCGCAAAATTTCACCTAAAATATAAGGACAAAAAATTGAAGGGCATATGAGTCTTTGGCGCGAAGTGAACTTTTTTCACGACCGTTTATGGTTGCACTTCACCATTAAGTGCTTGGCGGTTGATATTTTGAGCATGGAAAGCACATTCAATGCACATCCCATACAATGGAAAGCACATTCAGTACTTGTGGTCTTCTCAACACGTAATCCATTGACTGTTGATCGTGCAGGAAAAGTAACGTACAGTCGGCACAACTTAAACCTGTCGAGATCGAGCGTAGGAAGTGTGGATAACGAAGATGAAGTTATCCTGCTGAATCAAACACAAATTATTATTAATTGATGAAGCTGCTTAATCATATTCACTTGAAGAAGAGGATGACTTGGAAAAGAATGTAAGAATAATTCGGTTATGAATGATGTTGAGACTGAGGATAATAAATGCGTCGGCGAGGATGAACCATACATTAATTAAAGAGTTTAATTGATCATAAACTCATATTTATGTAAAATTTATTATTTACTGTAGGCGTTGAAGACGACCTTGCCGCCCTTCGACGTCTACCGATGAACACCACATCAAGGAAGTCAAGGATTTGGTGCTTAAGAACGAAACGTCGATTGACAATTAACTCTTGGTTTTTGCATCATGATAATGCGTTCTCTCTCACTACATTGGTTGTACGTTACTATTTGGCCAAGAATTCGACCCATATTGTTTCGCAACTACCCTTTGCCTGATTTAGCTCCGCTTGACTTCTGGCTATTTCTGAATCTCAAGAAACGCTCCTGGGACATCGTTTTGACACTTTAACATTCAGTAGACTTTAACAACTGTTTCGAACACTGGAAAAAATGTTGGCATAAGTGTATTGTATCCGAAGGAGATTACATATTTTGAAAAGGATGAAATATATTTGAACGAATTATAATCCGTTTGTGTTTTATTTAAAAATCTTACTACTTTTATCCAGATGTCAAAATTTCACTAGTGTCCTTTAATACAAATTGGAAATAAAATATTGAATAAAAAGTGTGTTACCTATTTTACCCGTGCTACCGGTAATATTACTGGTAACATTACCAAATTTAAAATTATTGGAAATTTTACAACTTATTGCCATTCATGAATGGCAATATTCTATCCCAATTGAGGTGGTTTGGGAAACTGTTGATCACTAAAATTACAATTAGGTCTGTTTACCCGACTATCTTTATATTAATGCATTTTAGCCCGGTCCCAAAAATTCAGAAAAGTTGGAAAACATATGTTTTACATTTTCGGTCATTTGACATTCGAAAATGCACGACAAAAAATATAGGTTCGGTCAGTCCGCCCGGCTATCTAAATACTTGTTTAATACTTGTAGCATTTTACAAAATGTGGTAAGATGTAAATTCTAAATGGCAATTACGGTGGTTTCGCCGGTTTGTCCATTCGACTATTTACTTATACATTGGTGAATTTTTACTCCGCCGGTCGTTTGTCTTTTACTACACTAAAAGCCAAAGAACATCAAAATCCCCTAAAAAGTTTGTGGTTTTTAGAGTCTTTCAAATTTTGATAAATTCCAGTAAGCTTTAAAGACAATAACGGATAGCAGGATTAGGCCACAATCCTCATAAAAGCACTAGGATTGCCCTTATTTTAGAATTTCTGTTTAGAGAATAATATTTAGTGACCACACTTTGTCACTTTGGATCGGTTTTTCGTATCGTTGTGAAGTAAAAATCACTACACAATAACTAGTAAAATCCTATTAGTACCAATATGATTTATGATTTGGCTCAAAAACTTAATTGAAATTTTAACCCATAATTTGTTCATCGAAATCTTCATTAGAAGCAGATACAGATCTAATAAAATTGTTTTCAGTCCATGCCGAAAACAATAACAAAACGATTACGTTCGATGCCGGTACAGAGTAAACGAAAACCTACAACTAAGTATACGGACAAAAATAACGGAAATTCTTTAGCAATAAAATAATAAATATTTATACACATACACAACATCATTATAATTATATGAGATGCATTATGTGTAGTACAATGAAATTCCCAATAACTAATATTTACCGTAGAATTTCATTATACTACAAAATCAATATAATAATTATTTCTACTACCACATACAAGCGTCTATGGTGTAGGACCTACCTGACTAACGATACCAGAGCGGTACCGTTATATAAATTTTAACACGAGAATTCTGTGTCAAATGTCAAATGTCAAATGTATTTTATTTCACTTAAAAAAAACACTAAACTAACACAATTTTATTAATTGATTATTAATAATAGATCCAATTGAATTAAATCAATTATTAATAACACACACTGCACTACAAAACATAAAAACACCGTAAACGAATTAATTCACAGTACCACTATACACAACAACTAAAAACACTTTTTTTTAACAAAAAGCACAAAATATGATCACAAAACATTTTCAGAAATTCACGAAGAAAGACAAAACACGTCTATCTTCGTCGAGCGTCACTCATCATCCAGCCATATGTTTTACTTGCAGGAAGAGAATTCAAATGCGAAATGGACCTAAAACAACCGCATCATAGATTGCTAGATATATGTGTATGTATTGTGTATGTATTTAAAAAAAAAAGCAAAGGCTATTTTATAAATTGTTTGAATTGAATGACACAAGTTTCATTAAAAGCCTTAAAACGTAATTTTTTGAACTTACACATGTTTTACATGCAGCTAGACAATACAAATACAAAATTGACCTAAAACCACCGAATATAATCGCTAGATATAATCCAAAAACTAATAAAGACTGTTTTATACTCATTAAACTGTGACTGTGAGTTCGGTTTTTTATACGTTAACCTCAACCCGAAGAAATAATTGCGTCATATATGCAGTGGAAAGAAAACGTTTCGCTCTTATGGTTTTTAAATTGTGGGTTAAAAAACGAGGCTATGCAAAAAAGATTGTGGTTGGAAAGTGGCGACTGAAACTTGCTAAAATCGAAACCAGCATTAAAATACTCGTATCAGTGTCGCATCAGTGTTGGTAATAAATATAGTCGATCGCATGGTAAATTTTGTATGCCGAGAAATTCGGCCACTTATTTGAGTTTTTAGAAAAGTCAAGCGAAAAAGTTGTATCGAAACAATAAAGAAATTAATTCGATCGATGAAGAGTTAAATTCTAAGTCGGAAATCGTCCAATTATTAATTAATAATGTGCTTTTAGACATGGAGATATATACCGCTGCAGCTGTGACAATTATTAGTTCGGCAGTATTTCATGAAAAATTTCCCGATTTATCATTAAGATAAGTCTTAAAGCAGTATACCATTGCTAGTGGTGAGACTTTGGATGTTATTAGGAAAATGCTTGTGTGTCAATAAGAAATTTCTATCATTTTTTCTATAAAGTTCCTACAGCTGTGAAAGGGTTTAAAGGAACGATTATCTTGAAGGGAGGTACGAACAATTAAACTATTGGTGTAGGTGATATTGAAGAAGATGACTGAGGAGGGTGTATTGCCACCACTATGCAGTAATTGGGCGGTCCAATTCTCTAAAAAGAACATGAATCTCAGGATTTGTGTCGACTTCAAAGGTTTGGTCAGTAAGTGGGTGGATTTTCATTACCATCTATTTCCCAATATACTAGTGGATGACTTTTTAGGGAGTGTTTCTGCATGTAGCTATTTTACCGTGTAAGACTTGGCTGGTGCTTATCAGGAGTTTGAAATAGCTGAAGAGTCAATGGAGCTATTCACGATTAATACACCTTGGATAGTTTAGTTTCACATGGTTAACTTTTGGAATTTCAAGTGCAATTTTTCAACAGTTGATGGATGAAATACTACGAAGTTACCTTGGACATGTTGTGGTTGGTACTGGAATTATACCCAATCCAGTCTAAGTTCTTACCATCCAATGTCACGCAACTAAAGGCATTCTTGGGGTATATGGGTGAAGGGGGTAATCACTTCCTTTTCTTATATAAATGATAAGAAAAATAAAACAGAGCGGAGAGGAAGCTCATAAGTAACTTAGGCACAAAAAAAAAATATAAAAACAGTTTTTAATATAAGTTTAGTTAGTGTTTGCTAATGACAAAATCATTGTGATCGTTTTATGTTTGGAAACAAATAAAAAAATTAATTCCGGTATTTTATGGGCTTAGATTCCACGTAGAACAAAAGTTGTAAAAACTTCATCAATCATCTTTCTTCGAACAAAATTATTTGCACATGAAGATTCCCGCTCATTGTGATATTGATGGTAATGAGATCACCGATTCGTTATAGCCAAAGTTGGAACTCGGAAGAAATGTAACGTCGTCGAACCGATTATTCCCGTATCATTCTATAAAGCTAAGAAAGGAATTAAGAATTTCGGTCTGTGTGCGTTGAGCGAGAGATGGTTTACTACCTTGAGTTGTCGTCTGGCTCAATACTTTATTCGTTGACCCAATTTCACCCTCTCTAATTTTTGCTTTGTCTTTAACGAATGATCAGCTAAGAGTCTTGGTCGAGACCCTTGCGAGTTATGGCCTTTTTAGCTTTAGGCGTGGACTGTCCTGAAGAATATGACGGCTGAATTCAGGCACAGGACGCATTTATGGATTAGGATAGAATCGCCGGTTTGATGAGCCCTTTCACGCATTGAGTGCGGAACCTAGGCGTGTTTCAACTAATTTTAATAATAATATGAACCCTCTCCTACCATAGTTAAAACTCCCGCAATTACTAAGAAATTTCCTTTATCCGTCTTAATGAATATTTCTTTTTTTGGATTTTAGAAGTTTGATGCGTCTTTACACTAGCAAAATGAATTTTGTGCATGAAACCTAAATGGTTGTTTCCTAATTAGGATCTAATTAGCTGAATTTAAGACGCAAAGTTAATTAAAATTATAATTATAAGTGTAAATTACACTTTATAGAAATTACAGATAGCTTTTAGTTTTCTAAATTTAAAATTATTTTTTTAAATAATATCATAATGCAGTACCGTCTATTTGATGACATTTAAAAATTCTACTATTCGATAAGACTAACTAATGTCGTCGTTTTTGATAAATCTCCAAACAATTTAAAAGTGAAAACTTTTTACGATATAAAAATAGAGAATACAATGAAATATTTTCTGTTTTGTGCCTTAATTTAAGTGCCTTAATTTTAGACAAAATTTAAGTATGAAAACTGAAGGGTTCTAAAACTCGATCTTTAAAATTTATTACTCCCTCTTTACTGATCGAATAATCGAATATTTCCCTCTTTACTGATCGATCTGAATATTGAGTAGAAAACCAAAGATGTTGTATTGTGATGGTTTGTGTTCGATTTATCATCGAATTATTTAAAAATAATTTTCTAGTCGGTCAACACACATACATATGATGTTCTATTCGTTATTCAAACAAAGGAAAAAGTGAAACGGAAGTAAGGGTGATCTTTTTCATTTTCGCAAAGAAATAGAAAATTGTGGTTCTACACTAAACCAAATTTTCACAAAATAATCGAATTTTTGGCCAAAATTATTTATTTATTTATATTAACATGAATTTTGGTACATTATATTTTGACGTACTGCCTCGTCGTAGCAATCTCCGGTAACTGAAGTCGTTTGGTACTTCTGACCATTTGGCACAGGCTAAAGTACGGCGCTAAAGGAGAAATCCTTGATAAAAAAACCCTAATCTAAGGTGGAACAGCATATGCCGATGGATGAATGGCTGATAGGTTAATCGGTCCAAAGTATGCGAACTCTGGATACCAGGCGCCCTCCAGTTTAGCCTTCCTGTGGTAAAGCTGGGTGTACCACAAGCGACTTTATTTTCCCAGCAACTCGTTAGAACAAAATGTTAAGACAAGTTAATAATAATAAGGATGGTGACGCTCCTAAAGCGTCACGCACCAGCGATAGTTCCGCGGTGGTTTTCGAGGACCTCGGCCCTCTTTCCGCTGTGGGACTCTCGATGAGCGGTCCATCGGATGGGGAGCTCCGTTCAGGGCTTGAGAAATTAGTTCTCAACTCCGACATGGACACCTCAGGAGATGGAGGACCAGAAAGGTATTGTCAGCATCACTGACAAACCTTCTGCGGCTCCTCGCGTGAAAATGTGTGGGGCCGCGAATAAGCGGTATAAGAGGCTTCTTGCTGAGGGCACACCGCCCGGAAGCTAGACAAGGCTTCTGGCTATGCGGCTTCAAAGAGAGTCTTGTGCTCCCGCAGAGGCCCCACTGTCAAAGAGAATCCGCTCGGATGAGGGTACTCCACCGGCACAAAAAAAGCCAGGGGAGAAGAATCTGTCCGACGGTTTAGGGTTCTGCGGTCCGGTTTGGACTTACGTTGGGATCTTGCCCTCTGGTTTTCCTGAGGTTGTCCTCACTGGAGAGCAGCTTAAGGCTGTCCAGGAGGGCATCCTAGATAAGGTGCTAGAGCAAGAGACCAAGGAGCTTAAACCTAAGGTCTTTGACAGTCAGCTTCGGCCTGGTTGGCTGGTACTAACCTGTGCTGACCGGGCCACTGTTCAGTGGCACAGAGAGGCCATAGGAAATATCAAGCCATGGGAGGGTGCACAGCTGATCGTGGCCGAGGCGGAAAACCTGCATCGAGCCAGGATTGTGTTCGGCACCTTCCCAAATGGTGTAGAATTGCCCACGGAGAAGCTTTTTGGTTTTATCTAAAGCCAAAACGAGGGCATGCAGGCGATCAACTGGAGAGTGATCGGGAGAGAGGCGAATGGCTCTTCGGCCTTTTGCACTTTCTCTATGGATCACTCTTCAGTTGAGAAGCTCAAGCGGGTTGGCTTTAAGGTCAACTACAAGTTTGGGACTGTCCAATTGCATCCCAAGGGTGGTCAGGGTGGTGCTAAACCGGCTTTTGTCGGCGGGACCCAAGTGGTCAAGCTGTGGAAGCTACGGTAGTGGCACCTATAGTAAGACTACCGGGGTGGCCGCCCTCTCCAGGAGACAGGTGTAGAGAATGCGGGAAAGAGAGAGGAAGGTGTCAGGGGTTCCACGGGGGAAGGCCTCACAAGGGGCCAGCAGAACGGCGATGGAGGGCACTGGTCAGCCATTGGCCGGACAAAAAAATCATGCGGGTGGTGGCGGTGCTGAAAAGGAGGCTGAGCAGGGCCTGCGAAAAAATGAAGGCATACATTGCGTGCCTGCAGATAAACCTGCATTATGCAAAGGCGTCTTCGGACGTCCTTTGTCGTAGGTTTATCTGCCAAAACATTGGCATGGCCCTAATCCAGGAGCCATGGGTGATTGGTAACCAGATTAAAGGTATACCAAATCAAATGGGTAAGTTAATTTATCATAACGGAACTCAGACTCCAAGAGCGGCTATTTTGGCCAGTTCACAAATTAATTTTATTCCCAGGGACCTCCTTCAGAGTTCATCTCCAGGGACCTGGTTGCAGTAATGGTGGTGGTTCTGGGTGAAAGAGGCAAACAGGAGGCTATAATGGCCTCCGCCTACGTTTCTGGAGACTCAGAGTTAATACCTCCACTTGACGTTGGGCGGCTCATAGCTCATCGCAAACGCAATGGGCTGGCCTACCTGATAGGAGGCGATGCAAACGCGCACCACACGGCGTGGAGTATCATGGACATCAATAACAGGGGTTAGTACCTTTTTGAATTTCTGATCTCAAATAATAAAGACATTGTCAATAGGGGAAGGAAACCTAATTTATAAATGCGATTAGGCAAGAGGTCCTAGATTTGACACTTGCTAGTCCGCATTTCAGCGACTTGGTCAAAAACTGGCATGTGTCTGAAGAGGCCTCATTTTCGGATCACTTGCACATCAGATTCGATTTGGCGGCTGAGACCATGCAGTGGCAGGAAATCAGAATTCCAAAACTGACCGACTGGGACTCTTATAGAATGAATTGCCCTCTGCAGCTCGTCTCCAGAAAGTCCTTCCCAGGGATCATTCAAATGGTTTAGTACTTCTCCAGAAGCAAGATGGGAGGTTCACTGAAAACCGGAAGGAAACCTTAGAGGTACTGTTAGAGAACCACTTTCCGGATTCAGTAGTGGTAGGAGCCCAAGAGGACTCGCATGATCCCTCAAGTGAGGTGGCTTATGCGCCTCACAGTAGGATCTAGAGTCTCTCTGGGAAAATTTTCGCACCCAGCAAGGTGCGATGAGCTATTGGGTCTTTCAAACCTATCAAATCCGCTGGAGGGGATGGTAATTTTCCAGCTTTACTTCAAAAAGGTATTGAGGAAATACTCCCCAGCTTGATCCAGATGTTTCGGGCAAGTTATGCTTTTAACTATATTCCGAAACTGTGGAGGAAAGTAAATGTGGTCTTTATACCAAAGGAAGGGTCGTCCAGACACCCAGACCAGGGCATATCGGTCAATAAGCCTCACATTGTTTCTATTACAGACGACTGAAAAAATCCTGGATTTTCAAATAAGAAGTGAGGTCCTTGGAAAGAATCCGCTGCATCGGGACCAGTTTGCGTATCAAACTGGTAAATCCATGGTGATGGCCCTTAGCGGTCTAGTCACGAGGATTGAAAAAGCAGTGACATATAAAGAAATTGCCTTTTTTGCCTTTGTGGACATTGAGGGGGCGTTTGATAATATCTCCTATGGATCTATAGAGAGGGCAGCAATGGGAAAAAGGGTTCCGCTTTCTACAATTAGGTGGATTCGTTCCATGCTGGAACATCGTGAGATTACTGCCAAACTAGGTGGCGAGTCAGTTACGATCAAGGCCGTAAAGGGCTGTCCCCAAGGAGGCGTACTATCTCCTCTTTTGTGGTCATTGGTTATTGACGGACTACTGGTCCTTCTGAGTAGCCATTGCTTTAAGGTCCAGGGCTATGCGGATGATGTGGCTATCATAATCAGAGGCAAGTTTGATGAGGTCATTTCTGATCGCATGCAAAATGCACTCAATATAATATGGCAGTGGTGTTACCAGGAAAGACTAAGTGTCAATCCAAACAAAACTGTCATTGTTCCTTTTACGAGGAGGAAAAAGCTTGCGCTTACAGCTCCCTCATTAAACGGTACTACTGTGGTCATTTCTTACAATCATTAGGCATATGGTCACCTACGCATCGGTTGTATGGTGGCCTAAAACTGAGCAGAAGGCAACACAAACCTTATTGAATAAGGTGCAGCGTGTAGCCTGCATCAGTGCTACGGGCTCAATGAAGTCATTTCCAACCGCGGCGGTGGAGACACTTCTAGGACTGACACCGTTACAACTGCATATTAAAAAGGATGCTGCAATTATGGCCCTGAAAATGCAGGCGGAAGGAAATATCAAACCAGGCAATATGGTGGGTCATCTGGAAATCCTTTAGGAATTTCAGACAGACCCTACCATAGCAATGCCTTCCGACTGTATGCCAGCTAAACTGGACTTCCACAAACCATTCTGTGTTAGGTTACGTGACCGGGATGTGTGGAATGCAGGTGGACCATCCTTTGAGCGAGCGTCCATGGTATGGTTTACAGATGGATCAAAAACGGAAGATGGGACGGGGATAGGGGTGTGGCAACACCCTCTCGAAGTTCTTGGGTACCAATGCTACCATGTTTCAAGCAGAAGTACATGCTATAGAGCTTTGCGCTAGGATAGGCATAGCAAAAGGCGTAAACAATGCAAAGATTTATATTGTATCGGACAGCCAATCGGCCTTAAAGGCTGTTAGGTCTTGCACCGTTGAGTCAAGGCTGGTATGGGATTGTCTGAAGGTTATTAAACATCTGGCAGGCTCAAATAAGGTAACACTTATGTGGGTGTCTTGCCTCTCCATTTATTGGACCATAACCCTTCTGCGGCGTCACTAAGGGACACCATAGAGCAGCGGTAAAACGCTGGGAGGATGTTCAAAAGTCCTCCTACTGGCGCAGAATTCCAGATTTACGACAGGCGAAGAAATTTATATCACCTTCGACTGTCAGGGTTAAGGAGTGTCTTGAACTTAGAAAACCTGAGTTGAGGCTGCTTACTGGCTTCCTCACAGGTCATGTCCTCTTAAGGTATCACCTTAAGAAGATGGGCCTAGAGAACAATGAGCCCGGATAGTATGTATCTTGTACCGGCCAGTAGTATTATCAGATTCATTAAGAACCTGAATATTAACTGGACGGATAATTAAGTAGGGTCCAGCGCAATAGATCTTTTAGGTCGGGTGCGAGGTGGCTTATCACCCACGTGGCCCTTCAATCAATAATAATAATAATCGAACAAATAACTCGGGTAATATTATAGATGACATCTAAAATTATCTCCCTCAGTTTAGAAGATGGTTTAATTTGGATTACATGATTTTGAGCTAAAAACACGGTTCATGTTATTTTACAAGAAAAATGGGGATGTTTTCCAAATAATTTTTTTTCCACGTAAATGCATTGTTTTTTATGAAAATCGACAAAGACATAGTCAAATTCCAACCAAAATGATCAGAACAAATTACAATCAGTTAAAAAATATCCAAGTTTCATCCTAATTGATCGTACGACTGACTTCATCTAAATTCATTCATCTAATTGGTCATCAGAACTTTTCTAAATTTATAAGTGAATCGCATTTTGATCGAAAAATAATCCAAGTTCCATCTTAATCGGAAGAATTTCTTCTAAATTCATTTTAGAACTCCATTTTCATCTCTCATTTTTGAATTTCGGTCGAAAATCGGTTATCAAAATTATTCAAGTTCTATTTTAATTGGCCATATTCCAAAATTTTGGCCATTAGAACTTGATTTAAATTCATATCGGAATCACAACTCCATCGCACACATTGAACTTCATCCAAATCTGTTACTAATTAACCAATAGGTAAAATCCTTAATTTTTTTCTTAATATTTTTCGAATATACATAAGTACCGTTTATAGCATAATTGTACTTCAGGATATCTACCAATTTTAGAGAGGTTGGTCAACAAAATCCTTCATATATCAGAATACTCTCAATTGAGTAACATCCAAATCAATAGGGTTCCTTCCCTTGACATGCTTAAATGTTCAGTGTAGAAGTTAGGTTGATATATCTATCTGTCTTCAGGGCTTCGTCCGCAAAACCAGTAGAAATGAACTGCCAGTTACTTATATCAACCCAATGTGTGGCAGTATAAATTTGATAAGAGATAGCGTTGTTAAAACATCAAATTTTGTTTTTTTACAAACAAAACACTAAATGATTCGTGATTATGGTTGCATGCTATCGACGAAACGGTTAGGAAGGTATCAAACCGAATTAATCAGCTTCCTGCATAGTCGGCCCGGTTTTGACTTTCTGTGAGCCACCACACACCTTTTTCTTTCTGCAAAATGGTAACCAACCCCTTAAGCCGTTGTCTAAAAAATTGGCAAAAGGTACACATCATAAGAATAAGTTTTCTGTTTTAGCTGCTTAGAAAATTGCCCTTGCAACTGATACTTACACCCTTATTTCCTTCGCTATAAATTGGTATCCTTTATGCCGATCGAGGTGACGTGACACGACAAATGTCATACATAAACCAGAATCCTTTAGACAACACTAATAATTTAATTTATTGACATAATTTAAAACGGGGAAAGGTGGCCTTTGGATATTTGACTCCATTGATGATGCCATTTTGTCTCACTTGAAAATTTCAGGCGATGAAATTGTCATTACAAGTGACATGAAACTTCTCCAATGACTAAAGGAATACCAAATCAAGAGACCTTTGTCGATTCAAATGACGATTGTCACGCTAATCGACTAATTAAATTATTGGTTTCTTAGAATCAATCGAGAATGTTCGTTATTTCACAAACAGAAAGCCTAATTTTTTCAAAATTTCCAGCTAAATAATGATTATGAATTTTTATTGTGATAATCATTAATTTTCCTAAAATGGCCACATAAAAAAATTGATATCATTTCACAAACATACACAAACAACTTTTTCACAAAATCATTCAATGAAAATTAATGACCACCGATTGAATGACGATGATGATATAAAATGAATACAGAGTAACCACCGTCCACCATACATATGTATGTACATGTACAAGCATTTTGTGCTATACCGCTGTTGGAAAATATTTTTGTGTAACAATATAACAATAACTTAATTAATCATAATCAAATTGTAATCCATATATTCCAAAGTGTTCATAATATAAAGTTGTTGAATTAAAATTTTAAATTTATAGAAAATTAAGGATAATACAAATATAATTGAAACGAATAATAAAATATTTTTTTTTGAATTTTTATTTTATTTACTAATTTTAATTTTAAATAACTGAGTGTAGAAAATAACCTTTTTTATTTTTTAATAAAAATATTGTTAATTTAAGCATCGTTCAAAAGGGTTTCAAATATTTTTTGATTTCATTTGGAAAATATTTTCATCAAACCACTTTTCGTAAAACTCCGTACTATTCATTATCGATTTTTCATCATCATATATTGGCTCATAATCCAAATATAATGATGCTCTTAAACGATTAAACATAAATATCGATGAGGCGTAGGATGCAATCGAACACGGTGAATAATTTAATTTCAATAAATTATCCTTCCGCGCTATTTTGTTAATTAATGTGATAAACAATTCGATTAAAAATGCTATGAAATAAGAGATAAACGCTGGTATTTGCCACCATGTCGGAGAAAGTTTGAAACGATCTGTGCCGCGCGAAATGCGCTGACAAAATCGAAATGTGTCTTCGATTGGTGTATTGTCTGTGACAAAAATTGGCATACCCAGTACTTTGTTGTCGTCAGTGTCCAGTATATCTTTGGCACGAATATGGGCCCATGCCACGTTTCCTATAAATAAGATTTGGATAAATTAAGATGTTAATAAATGTAAATAAATTTATAATTACCTGCGTAGGCCATTTGATGTTTTCCACCAGCACCCCCAATTTTTGGCACCTTACCACCCGTCTTTTGTCCCATTTCAATCAAGCGCGGGAAAAACTTATAATCCTGTTCACCATATGTAACTGGTGGACGTATCGCAATTGTTTTTAAATGTTCCTTTTCATTTGCCAGCAGCCGTCCACATGAATTTAACACTAATTTTTCGGCACGATATTTTGACGGCCCATAAGAAGCAATCAAAAATTTCGAATCTACCTCCGGTGGACGGGCTTTTGTCTCTGATTGGTTGACTAAAAAACAAAATGTTCCTCGACCCATATATGCGGCCAACGTTAACAATGCTGTACTGGTATAAATAAGCCGTGAAATATTATTTCTGATACACAATTCAATAATATTTCCCGTACATGTTACATTTATCTCCTCCAGTTTAGTCAAGTTTGGTGGAAATTCAATACTATCGTATCCGACACAATGGAATACACAATCAACATCCTTAAATGCCATTTCAACGGATTTTGGGTCACGGATATCACCAACGTATGAAACCACTTTTTTATGCTCGACATGACCTACAAATATACGAATATAAAATTAAAATAAAAAATCTTCATCATGTTATAATCAAACAAAACAAAAAAAATGCAAATCATTTTCGCACTCCAACTCGTCTCTTCTTCTATCACTCACCTAATCGATTTTCATATTTTCTCAAATCAACAATACGAATTTCTTTTACCAATGGGTCACGTTCTTGAATTACACGAACCAAATGTTGACCTATAAATCCACTTCCACCTATAACGAGAAAAATAAAATGAAAATTGAAAATACGATAAGAAAATCAAAATAAATAAAATTAAATTTTGATTGAAAACAACCAAAAAAGTAAAAAGAAAACTAAATAAAATCAATAAGTAAAAAATTCAATTTTCTAATTTTCTTTCTGTGAATTTTATACATACATATGTATATCCAAAGCATCGTTCGACTATACATACATAGTAAAACAACAACTAAGCAACATATAAGACGCGACCAACAACAGAAAATATCCGTAAATTTCATTAAATTGATTTGGAAAAAGAAAAATTATCTAATATATTTTCCGATTTTCTTTTCTTTTTTTATTCCTATATTCTTCAGTTGGGATGATACCGAGGCTGTGGTAGTGGTTTAATGGCTGTTCATTTTATTTAAATATTATTATGATTTTGATGGTTTCAAGAAATGAAAAGTTTAAATTTCAAATATTGAGTCAAAGTCAATATTTTTACTTTATTCGTTACAAACGGTAGATAGCAACAGCGGTATAGATTTTAGATATTGTCCTTGAACTAGCTCTGTCTTTAATACAGACCAATCTCTTGATTAACGAAATCTTTTTTTTTTTGTTGCTTTATTTATTGCCTCTGCTTACGAAAAGAAATTTCGATTTACAAATTTGTTTTTTTTTTTTTAATGTCTTTCTTGTACGGCCTTTAATTTACTAATGTCTGTTAATTATTCATGAATTTGTAGATTAATATAGTGTTTTGGTTAATATCCAAAAGAAATAGAAATATCCAAGCATTCAGATGTTGAAACTAGTATTTCCCAATACCTAAAGCCCTAACCAAAATTAGTTGTACCTGCTAAATTTTTGATGCAGCGTCAACTTTTTGAAAACATTACTTTTAATTCAATAAATTTAATTACTCTGCTTTACATTTCAATCCAATTTTTGATGTGAAAACATCTTTAGCGGGAATAAGTCAAAAATTTCATGTAAAAAATGAAAGTGGGCGGTTTGCCGGGTTTGCCGTGACCATTTACTACAGTCTTGAGTAATGGTGTATTTTAAAGTGTACAGAACTGTGTTTTGCTCAAGCTCACCAAGCCAAGGTTACACTGAAATATTGTCGTTTTTCTTAATTAAACAATTAATTTCGGTAAGATTCGTCCTCCAAACCCAAAATAGAATAACTTATTGACTTTTTAAACCAAAAATGTAAAATTTAAGTCCTAGGCGAACAGCAGCCGTCCATCTGCATTGGTTTCTTAAGCCCATAAAAGTGGCTTGAAATGGTTCAATAGATACACATAATTTTTTGCGGGTTGAGGGTGAATTCGCCCATTGTTTTTTTTTTTTTAAATGTTAGTTCTAGGAGAAATTACAGTTAATTTAGTTTTTGTATGCATATGGTCAGTTTTTGTTTAGTCTCTAAAACATCTTCCAAGTGGATCAAAAATTTATTGTTAACATCACATAGAATCTTATCCCACTCGGTTTTCTTGACACTTTGCTGCAAATTTTTAGCCTTGTTGAGTCATGAATATCTTTCACTATAACTTCAACCTCCACAAGATTAAATCGAAACCCTGCCCTGGCTAAGGCAAATAATTATATTCAAGATGTTGATATAATTTCGTGGCAATGATTATTCTTATGTGTGGAGCATTATTGCGCTGACGAGCAAATTGAGTTAACTAATGTTACCTAATTCAATACACCGAAATTGAACTATGCCCTTGAACAGTTGTCGTTTATGGGTCGGGTACAAAATTCTGTTTTACAAAGTTTTTACCGCAAAAAAATTAATTGCAGAATTAATTTTTTGAAGAATTATGAAATCTTAGGTTTCGTGGTGTGTAGTGAACGAATGTGTCGGTTTATATAAGCATATGTGTGCCTGTGTTTGTGTGAATATATGTATGTGTGTGTTTAAGTGTGGGTGTGCGCCTGTAAGTTTGGTTGTGTGTATGGGGGTGTGTGGGTGTGTAAGTGAAATAACGAAATACACCACCTGCCCTTGCAATTAGTATTGCCGTACTTTTACTGGCTAAAAAACACCTTCCTTTGTAATACACGGATCAATCTTAGCACATACCGTCGGTATGCTGCATCCACATTTCTCCTATACCTAATCTTAGAATTACCCACCTTGATCGCAACGGTTTCCTGCCTTTACCTGCTCGAGATTAATACCACCTCCATCTAATGTTCGGACAATATCAGACCTGTCTTAGATAACAACTGCAACACCCCCCGCCTTTGCTTCCTCTGGTATGCGAAGTCTTGGCACACAATTATACAAAATATTCAATAACAATAGACTCAGCACCGAACAGTAAATATATTATCTGAGTAGATAATTGATGGATAAAATAGTGACAAAAATTATGTTTAAAAATACAGAATTTTTTAAAACATAACTACGTACCGATACCGTCAGGAAACAGAATGTGAATGACATAGATATAAGATAAGTCTATTGAACTATGGAGAACAGTTTTATTCCTTATCTTTCTTTGCGCAATAAAAGAATTTTTTGAAAAATTTCGTTTTAAGGGGTTTGAAAAGTTTTAATTTTAATATCGTACACCTAATATCCGCCACCTCGCGTTAAAATTCTCTATTTTTCTATACGAATTTGCCCAACTGTGATTTTATTAACTCAAAACATAAGTCAATCCAGTTCACAGTTGAAGATTAGTTGGAGGATGAGTTACTATTCTTAGACCTCAAATTACGTTTAATTTGTTTCGTAAACCTACAGCCGATGACTGATATATCACTTCCAATTCAAACCATACTCTGAAACATAAGAAAGCCGCGTTTAACTTTATGATTTTTCACCTTTAAAATATTCCAGTTACGGCTATGGGAAAATTTGGGTAGATCAGATACTGCAAAGGATGTAAAACCAACAGATAATTCAAACAGTAACTACCCAGCGAAAGGAAGCCAAAGAGTCAAAAAACAGAGTTAGTGTCACATATATTTCTGGACTGTCAGAGAAATTATTAAACATTTTCAAAAAACACAATTATCAGCTATTCGCAAAATCAACGTCCAAAACAGGCGCTTTAACATCATCCACCAAAGACCAATTTGAGAGTATGGTGGACCTGGTTGTGGCGCTAAATACACTGGAAGAACAAAGCGTTGCCTAAAAAACAAGGTTTGGTGAACATCAAAAAGCTCATTTTTCAGAAAAAAACTAAACAAGGCATCATTGGCTGAACAAGCAATTAATTAATTGTTGTGTGAATTTTTATACAAAACCCACATTTATTTGTTTAAAAAAAAGCGTTTTAGTATGAAACAGGTTAAGTATTGACAATGATCACTTAGTGGTCGAAATTAATATACTAAAATAAAATCGGAATCATAAAAAGTTTTATCGTGTTTCGATATAGCTTGCATATGGCCAAATTACAAGAAAATTATAATAGCCGAAAGGCAGATATAGTCCCTAGAAGTCTTACAAGATATCATGTAAAGAGCACCGCTTGGTGTAGGTTTTGCGACCCATGGATACAGCTTATCTAAGGCCGAAGTTGTATACCATGGATGTACCTTACTAAGAATGTACCAGAAGTCATCCAATATGTCAAATAACGAACACTAAAATCCAGATTTAACACTTTAGGGGATTTAGCACACTGAAACCAAAATTTCACATAAAATTTTATAACGAATACTGATATATCCTGTAAACTATTCTTTTCTTGTGATTAGGGCATCCAATACCGGTACACCGGAAACCGAAATACCGGTATACCGGACCATTTTTCAATACCGGTATTGAGCGATCAATACCGGTATTTCGGCATTTACATTTTTATTGATTATTCGCCCAATATTCATTGAATTTTAATTAAAGTCAGATATTTTATTGGAATCGTATACAGTCAAATTTTTTATAAACTCTTGAAAATTTATAAACAGAGCAAGGTTCAGGAAGAGTAACGCAATATAATAATTTTTATTTTGTGAGTGTTGGAACAATCTAACTGTATAGCTCATTCATATGATTGATGTTTCACTCTATGAAAAACCAAACTGAATCAAAAACAACAAAAAAGGCGTTCCAATAATTTTGCTCCATTAATAAATAAAATTAGAAAGATTGTAAAGTTGCTTCGACGATCACCCACCAAAAATCTTAGTCTAAAATCTTACGTTAAACTGAATTCGGCAAAGACCTATCTGTAATCTTAGAAACAAAAACAAGATGGAATAGCTTACTTTTTATGATGGAGCGGTTTTATAAATTTAGAATTTGCATCTCAAATCAACTATCAGCTTTACCGAAACGGGCGTTTCTAGAGAATAGGAGCAACGGTTTCTAACTATGATTTTACCCAGTCAAACTGGCAGTAGAAGCGTTGTGTCAGAGGAATCCCACTCTTCTGTCTGTTGACGCTACCCTGGCATTCATAGTTTAACCTTTGGGAGAAGCACCATTAGCTAACCGAATGAAAACCTCTATGGTCCACAGAATCATAGAAAGACGAACTTATCTTCCCCTTTGCAATATTTGCACAAATATAAGCAAGTCCGTAGTATTTTTGGCTCGGACGTCAATTTTAATCGACGAACTAGAAAAGAAATAGTTAATATAATTGTCCCCCAGATGAAGCTTCATACTCAACATCAGAAAGTGATGTTGATAGTGAAACCCACAAGCGCAAAGGGAAATCTTTATCGATAAGTTTGCAAGAAAGGCTTGACGTTGTAATAAACAATGAGGTTAACAAGAAAAATTGCACAAAGCTGCTGCTCGATGCTCGATGTTTCTATAAGTGTTACATAAATAATACCGGTATTAATACCGGTATCTCGGTTTTGTTGTCAAGTAATACCGAAATACCGGTATTCATATTTTGGACAGAAATTGGATGCCCTACTTGTGATGTTAACTTAAATTCTTCTCGAAACATAAATAATTTCAAAGGATAAATGCCTTTGGTCATCCAGCAAGCGTCAAAAATTTCAAAATGTTAGGAGAATCGATTAAGCTAATTAATATATTGGCAACAAAAGAAGTACCAGAAATCTGTTCTCTCATCGACAATGGCTCATTGCGAAAAAACCTACATCGTTCTTCATAAGAGGACAAATTTCTTAAGTTTACCCGATATTAAATATTTCCTGGCCAATTAATTATTCTGAAAGCAAACAGAGTGAAGTTATTTTGTACTTCATAAATCCTATCAATATGAACTTACTGATAAAAAACGTACGTCTTGTACGTGTTGTCATACAATTTTTAAAGGTACCAATTTATCGGGTCAAATATAATTAGAATGAAGATCGATAGCATCGCAGTAACGTCTCTTCAAAACTAACATGATTCCATATATAAGGAAACAAATAACATTGATCGCATCAAAATTATTTTCTCTATGTCAGACGAAGCAAAAAACAATAATTAATCTAAGTCATAAAGATGATTTTAACAATCACGGCAAAGAGGCGTGCGATAGCGTTGGTCAAACATTCAAAAAGGTACCTATCGCTATAGTTTAACAAAAGATTAATTTATTAGTATCATTAGATGTAGTTTCGTTGTTCACAAACGTTGACTCATCTTTGGTAATATTTTTGGTTAAAAAATTGTAGAATAGCATTAAAGCATATAGTAATACAAATCTGGAGTCAAAAAATTTTGTAGAAGCGTTGAAATTTGTGTTAGATCATACTGAATTTAGTTTCGGCGGAAGATGGTTTAGACAAGTGTTTGGTTTACCAATGGGTTCGCCAGTTAGTCCAACAGTGGCAAACTTAGTAATGGAACATGTTAAAACCGAAGTGTTAAAAACATCGTCCGTCAAACCTATCTTCTCTTACCGGTATGTTGATGATATTATTGCGGCCATTCCAAATTCGGAAATTGATAATTTTTTGGACTCATTAAACAGTTTACCCCTCGAATTAAATTTACATGTGAAATTGAAAATCAAGGTCGTTTAGCTTTTCTAGATACGATGGTAATACGTAATGAGGATGGAAGTTTAACTACAGATTTATATCATAAAAAAACCTGGTCGGGTCGGTATCTAAATTATAACTCTTGGCTTCCATCATCTTACAAAAATAACAAAGTTTTTTGTTAGCTGAAAAAATGTTGAGATTATCGGATGAGGTTTTTCATGCCAAAAATTTTAAAATATTAAGGGATGTTCTAATACAAAATGGTTATCCGAGAAGTGTAATTACTGGAGGTATTAGAAAGGCTATCGACAAACATAACATTTCGGAAAATATTGTGGAAAATACGCGCGAAAATCCAAATTTAATCGTTGAAAATAATCGCAAACTTTTCATTTCGGTCGCGTATGTTAAAATTTTGTTCGAAAAAATTAAAATTCTTTTACAAAATTATGATATACAACTTGTTGGTAGAGCACTTCAAAGTTTGGACATGGTTTTATTTACTAAATTAAAAGACAAAATTCCTATAGGGTTACAATCAAATTTAATATATAAAACAAAATGTTCGTGTGGAAAAGAGTATGTGGGTCAAACTAAACAAAATTTAAAAAAACGGGTTCGTCAACATATTTACGATTCTACGTATGAGTTTAAACTGTTACACAGTGCTTTATCTAATCGTCTACGTGGAAGTACTCACTCATTATCTATAGATGACGCTGAGATACTTTATAAGGAGCAAAATCTCAATAAAAGATTAATTATGGAAAGCATTTACATCAAAAAACATCAACATTTATCTCAAAATTTGTTAAATATCAAGGTAGTTTCAAAGTATTTGTTAAATTATTACGACAACATTTTATAGATCTTCTAAATTTAAATTTGTTTCACTCTAATTGTATAACTTAAACTATTTTTCTGTTAAACTGAGTAATTTATAAATTTCAAATTGAACTCTAGTTACTTTAGAAAAACATTCGTATAGTATAAATTATAACCTTGATGTGCCGTCGAAACGTCGGGTTTTTTTTATTAAAATATTAATAAAAATAAAAACAAATTAAGCTAAAAAACCAACAAAATCATTTTATTATTAATTTTAAACAACACAACAGTTAAACGAAGGGACTAAATTATGGTCATCAACAATCCATTTTCAATATTCAACAAAAGCTGAGTGTGATGAAGTCAAATTACCTTTAAAAAGTCATTAACAAAGCTCGTTTATAGGGAACTAAAGGTTGTACCTAAAACAAAAATTAAGTTTTGTAGCTAAATAATTTTCAAATTCAAAATTCGTTACTGAAACTATATTGAACATTCATCTATACTCATTCTATTTTCTAACTCTTTCATCAATCTTCCAAGAGAGTACAATTAAAATAAGTGTTCAGACGTTTTAAAGCACAAATTTGTTCTTCTTAGTTCGAATAAAATTAAAAATGTTTAGTCCATTTCATAAAATCAGTTGGAGAGGCCGGCTCAACATGATGGAGTGATATCTAAATTGAGTGCAAGCTAAAAAGCAGGTTACCTTGGCTATTTGCTAAAATAAATTTGAAATCGCAGTAGGCATATTGATTTTTTTGCCAGGTGAGAACCATTTAGTTATATTGTCGATTGTAAAAGTAGGCTAAGCGCAAAATTGAAAGTGACGCTACTGCTAAACAGAAAATGGCCTCAAATGCGACGAAAGAATAATTACCTATCAGGTAACTAGGTATTGCCTTTCTAATTATAACCTAATTAAAAATTTGCATTATTTAGGCAGGAATATCTCTAAAACATATTTTTACTAATGGAAAATAGTTTTATCAACATTCTTAAACGTCAAGTTCTACTCTGTTTAAAATATTTCTGCTGGTTGGAATCCATGGTGCTCCATAAAAATAAATTATTTTTTGACATTTGCTTGTAAATATTGATACTTAAATAAATTCATGCGCGTGAGATCTAGAAATTCTTTAACAAGAAGAATTAATTTCAAAACTGCCGTTTCCAGAATATTTTAAAATAAAATCTTCAATTTTTAGCAAATTCTGGCAAACTAAGAATTAATTTTGAAATATTCTGGATAAGGAAAATTTCCGAAATATTTTAAAATTAAATCTATACGAATGTAAAAAATTTAAAAATTGTAAATTTAAAACTAGCTGAACTAGGCCACGTGACTGCAGCGCCAATTTTCGATTGTTACGTTTTAGGAAACTTGACTCTAAAATCATCAGAAATTAAATCTCGTTATCTACTCGTGCCATATATTGTTATTCGATTTCCCCTTGAACATGAAAAAAATTATGCAATTAATGCGCTGTCAAAGTATATTTGCACCCGAATTGTTTTTCAGGCATTTTTTCACATTTATTGTATAAAATGAATTAAGAGCCGACATTTTTGAGAAATGACGCCCTAATTATTAGAATCATTTTTATTAAAATTTTAAAATATTCTGGAAAAGGATGATTTAATTTTAAAATTAGGATGGAAACCTCCATTTTGCGGAATGTCTTAAAATTAAAGCTTGCTTTTTCATAATTTCTATAAAAGGAAAGTTTAATTTTAAAACATTCTGAAAAATGTAGATTTCCGTTCTTACTTTAAAATTAAATTTCCCTTTTCTAGAATATTTTAAAACTAATGCTGGAAACAGATGTGCAAAATTCTACTAGCATCAAAATTAGAAAACATGGATTCTGTTTCCCCCGCAATTCTGCAAGTTTTCGTCTATATTTCTAATTTTGCTCCGAATCAGTATCATCACATTACGTAAAAGAAAACAAATCCAGTCCAATTTGAATATTTTTTTTTCCATCAATTTTTTTAATTTGTTGGCAGAAAATAAGTTTGTGTGACAAGTGTCAAAATGGAGGATACAAATTATTTTATTTGTGACAAAATAAGGCATCATTCATTGACAAAAATTGTTCATTAAAATTAAATATGCATCAAATAAATGTCACAAAAAATTAGGCTTGTCAAAAAAGACGCACTTGTAGTTCACCCAAATTTCAGACGGCAGCGCTGCCAGCAGAAATTCTGTTAATCTATTTCCAGCATAAAGCGTTTTCCGGTCAAGAACGGGAATATTCTAACGGCAACAAAGCAATAATTCTGGAATTATATCAAAAAAAAACCAAATTCAATTTTTTTTTCGTTTTTCAGTGGGTGTGTAGCAATAACATCTGATTTTTCCAAAATATCTAGAAAAGAATGCTTTTATCTAAAAATGTTTTGGAATCAGGAGATTCCCTAAAAATTAATCTTCTTTTTCTATATTTTTTGAAAGAGAAAAACCATTAATTTTAAAATATCCTGGAAAATGGAGATTCCTATTAAATCACCCATTTTCAGATTATTTTTTAAAATTCCTGAAAGATTTAGGCCGTGCGGCAAACTTTGGTAAGAATAATAATAAAATTTACTACATTTTTTAACCAATTTACTGCGCGAATTGCAACCAGTTAAAAAGTTAAAATTTTGACGACCGTTACAAGATAAACATTTTAACTGGTCTGTGACCACTTAAAATTTTTGTGATGAATATAATTGATTGATTGATTGTGAGTGTACGACCAAGCATTATAGAAGGATATCCCGGAATTTTCCTAAACCATTTCAAACTAATTACCAACATCCATCAACTTCTAGACAAATCCCGCAACATTATAATCAACAACTACCCAAAACACCCAATAGGAAATATTTTTCTAAGCCACAACCAATGGAAATAGACCAATCTATACACTCTCGACAAATCAATTACCAAAATAGACCGCAAACGAACCAATTCGAAAACAAACGACCTCATTCAAATCAAGTACACCAACCGGTTAAAATGCAAAGAGTGTACCATGCAAAACCATTTCATGGGGACCCTGAAACACAATGGCAATACTACCATGAACAAATGGAATCAGAGGATTCGAAATATGACCAGACTCTTGTAGAATATACAGACTCACACGAAATTATAGAAATATCTGCCGTAGAAGATCATCATAACGAACATCCTACGGAAGAACAAATGGACGACATCCATTTTTTAGATTAATACATTCTTCGCTTCCCTATATAGAGTATACGGCGAAGAGTGGGAAAATTTTTAAATTCCTAGTAGATACCGGATCTAATAAAAATTATATTCAAAAACAATACATTCGAAATCCCATTCCTAACGAGAAACCTTTCATGGCAAACTCAGTTGCTGGTAACGTTAAGATTACACACCACGCATTAATAGATCTTTTCGGTCCAGAAAAGAAATTAAAATTTTTTATATTACCTAGTCTGAGATCATTCGATGGCATAATCGGCAACGATAGCCTGAAGCAGCTCGGTGTCACAATATACACCGACAAGGGATTTATGATCATTAACCCAGACACGAAAATACCTATCAAACAACACCTTACTGACTCTGTGAATAATATAAATATTAGAGACTCACACCTAAATGCAGAACCAAAACAAAGACTGACACGAATAATAAGAACATGTCCACACCTTTTTTCCGATCCCGAAAAGAAATTGACTTTCACAACAAATGTGAGAGACTAACTGTTGGAAGTTGGTATAATTATAAAAAACAAACAACTGTTGGAAGTTGGTATAATTAGACCATCCAAATCTCCATATAACTCCCCGGTATGGATAGTACCGAAGAAAGAAGACGCATCGGGAGAAAAGAAATACAGAATGGTGATCGACTACCGAAAATTAAATTCGGTTACTATCTCAGACAGGTATCCAATACCTGAGATCAACGACATTTTGGCAAACTTAGGGGAAAACAGATTTTTCACCATAACAGATCTAAAGAGCGGCTTTCACCAGATTCCTTTAAAAGAATCGGACATTGAAAAAAACAGCTTTTTCGGTTAATCATGCAAAATTCGAGTTAACCCGCCTCCCATTTGGCCTTAAAAATGCCCCCTCGATATTTCAACGCACCCTCGATGATATCCTTCGTGACCACATTGGGAAGCGTTGTTACGTTTATATCGACGACATAATCATATTTCGTAAAACAGAAGAAGAACACTTCAAGAACATGACGATAATTTTTAAAGTGTTAGAAAACGCCAATATGAAGATTCAACTCGATAAATGTGAATTTCTACAGGATGAGGTAGAATTTTTAGGATTTGTCAGAAGAAGGTAAAAGCCATAACAGAATTTCCCGTATACCCAAGACTGTGAAGGAACTCAGATCCTTCTGGGGATTAGCCGGATTTTATCGTCGTTTCATCCAGGACTACGCAAAACTTGCGAAGCCGCTGACTACACTCTTAAGAGGAGAAGACGGACATGTGTCCAAAACCCTCTTAAGAAATAAAATGGTAAAGCTTAACACCGAAGAAGAAGATGCCTTTAACAAAATAAAAACCTCACTCGTCTCCAACGAAGTTCTGTTATCATTCCCAATTTTCCAAAAGGAATTTGAATTGACTACAGATGCCTCCAACTTTGCACTAGGTGCAGTTTTATCTCAGGAGGGAAGGCCAATCACGTTTCTCTCAAGAACCTTAGATAGAATGGAACAAAGAAACGGATCAAAGAAAGTGAAGATCTTCACAGACCACCAACCATTGACATATGCCCTAAGCAATAAAAATAACAACTCCAAGATGAAACGTTGGAAAGCTATCCTGGAAGAGTACAATTATGAGTTAAATATCAACCGGGAAAAACAAATCTAGTAGCGGATGCCCTATTGAGAACACCAATCACTTCCGGAATAAACGTAATGTCAGTCACACAACATAGCGACAAAAGCTCTCCGCATGATCTGGTCCCCACAGTCGAAACCCCAATTAATGTATTCCGCAATCAACTAATTTTAAACGTAGGCGAGGGAAGTTCGTACCAAATAATAAACCCTTTTCCAAAATATTCCAGGCACATTATTACACAACCAAGTTTTTTAAATTCAGATATTATAAATTTTTTTAAACGTTACCTTAATCCACTCACGATAAACGGATTGAAGACATCAGAACATATAATGGGAAAAGTTCAAGAAGTGTACCCAATACATTTCAGATACTATAAAAGTCGATTCACTCAGAAGATCGTACAAGATATTACGGATGAAAACCAACAAGAGGAAAAAATATTATCTGTCCATCGACGAGCACATCGTAATGCTCAAGAAAATCGAGATCAAATAATCGAAAATTATTACTTCCCCAGGATGACCAGGAAAATTAAGTTGCTGGTCAAACGTTGTTATATGCCAGGAGAATAAATATGATCGCCATCCCAATAAGCCTATTATTACCCCAACACCTATCCCTAATTATCCTGGACATACGCTCCATCTAGATATTTACTCAACAGAAAAAAAATTGGTTTTAACGGCAATTGACAAATTCATTAAACTCGCCTTCTGCAGACCGTTAAAATCCCGAGCGACAGAAGACATCAAACAACCACTTAGAGATGTACTCTTTTTCTTTAGTGTACCAGAAATTGTGACAATTCTTCTTGTTTACCCAACTTGCTCAAAAGTCGACCTTCCAAATGCAAACACAACAACAATCAACATATTCCAACAGTTAACGAAATATCGGAGGGTCTAGTTCTACTGAATCAATTCGATGGGAACATCAAAATTAATAACGAAACTCAGAAACTCAATGGAACATATTTGATTAAATTCAGCAATACTACCTTGTCAGTCGGAAATAACATCTACATTTCTAAAGAAAAAACGACCATTCAAGTACTTCCAGCTATTCTACAGCCGACGCTGGAAGAAAGTGATTTCAAGGAAATACTTTAATTACAAATGATGAAAGTTATTCATATAAATAATACTCGTCACACTGGGCTCCTTAAAAAGGAGGGAGCCATCGAGCGATTCACGAGCTGGAGATCATTCTCAATAGTCATCATTTTGGGAATAGCGGTCATCACTACAAAATATACCAAAACTAAGAAATTACGAATCATTAATATAATGAACATCGAGGATCTGTCCACTCCACAAAATCAGAGTAAGGTCGAGAATACCTGTTCAATAGCAATTCAGGGAGAAGAACTAGAAATCAATAACGAGACGCCTCAAACGATAACACCCAAAGGGGCTTCAGGGCACAGACGGACATTTTATGAAACACCGTTTTTCTGATGGTTCGAATGTGGGCATTTGAACTTTAAGGGGGAAGAGTTAACACGCATAATAATTAGGTTTCCCACAAAAATACAACATGGTCATATTTGTCACGTTGCATTAGCTATGACAACAAGTTACACGCGCATCCGGCATAATGCTGAGTGAATATTCTTGACGACATGGTTTCATATTCTACAAATTTTTAAATAAGCAAATTGTAATTAGAAAATAAGAAAATAATCAGTTGTAATTTCGATGTTAAACAAATAAGTTAAAAATAAAAATTATTTTTTTTAAACAAAAATCAATAAAGAATTTAACTTATATATAAATAAGTATAATTTATATCTACTACACCATCAGACAACTTGAACAAACCATAACCATAACATACTTGAACAAACCATAACACTTCGATATAATTCATTAAACAGACAAAAAAGTGTTGAAACATTTTCATCAATACCTCAAATATTTTTGCAATGCAATATCATATAAAAAGGGAATTTCCCTTATCCTAGTTAACTTACGATGCTTTTCATTTAATTAGTATAATATTACAATCGATACAAATATTTGAACAAAACAGCAACAATAATTTAAACTACAACTTAATATTAATAAAGTGATTGGTTTCGGGATTGAAAATGAGCCTCTCAAAAGAAATAGATGAAAGGGTTAAAAAATTGACAATAAAGGCATTGCAACGATAATAAACGTATCAAAATAAATTCCTAAAATATGGAGTATCAAACGGTAGCATCAGTTTCATAAAAGATATTTATTGAAACAGGATCAACAAAAAATAAGCATCATTGTGGACGCCCACGACTTTTAACTAAGCCGACTGAGCAGAAATTTGCACAAGTAGGAAAATCAGCTCCAGTGATTAATATCGAGTTAAATTTAAATATTTCTAATCGTATAATACAAAGAACATTAGTTCGGCAAAACTTGAAAACAATTATTCAAAGGAAAAACCATTAAATTCAGAGAGAAACCGAAAATAAAGATTAGCATTTGCACGGAAGTTCATAAATAAGCCACTTTCATTTTGGAAGAAAATAATTTAGACGGACGAGAGTAAATTTTAAAATTAATATTTTGGTTCTAAAAACCGTCCGTTTATACGGGTAATCCCTGTTCAGTAGAACTAACGTCCCAATATTAAACCAACATTAAACATGGTGGCGGAAGCATTATGATCTGGGGTTATTTATGGTATCATGTGATTGGTACACTACCATAATTAAACAAGTTTGAGAGATTCCGCAAGAAAAATAAAATAAATTTGCAAAGAAATTATGTAATGTAGCAGGATAATGATCCTAAGCATACGAGTCATATAGCTAAGGAATATTTTAAGAGATCGAAGATACAGTTATTCGAATGGCATTCTCAGTCGCTCGACTTAAACCCTATAGAGAATCTCTGGTCCATATTAGATAATCAGTTACCACAGGATCAAAGAAGCAATAAATCTGACCAATTCTTCTCTCTGTTACAGCAATCTGGAATAGCGTACCGATTGAGACCCTTTAGAGGTTATTTTAAAGTGGACCGCGACGACTTCAAGCATAATGGATGCAGCACATACAAAAATACCTGATCTATGTATAAAGAAACAGGAAAATATTTTTGACAACTATATCAAAACCAACAAAAAGATTCTCTTTTTTGTTATTGTTTGTATTGGTACCTTATAATACAAAAACCAACAAAACATAGTACATTTCCTTAATAGAATCTGTGTAAAGAGCGAACGAGACAGCTGTATAAACATATTGTTGGCTCCGTCATATACCATATTTTAAGCATTAGTGTCGATTGTACCCAAAATCAAACATAAGTATACAAATAAGTGTGAGTCAAAATAAAACCTAATATAAAATTTCCTACGCCGTATTTCTATTTAAGTTAAAATCTATTCCAATACTATCCTTGCATATTACTCTATCTACAAATACAAAAACATTGCCTGACAAATGCATCCCGGTGGATTACATTTTCCAAAATTACACTAAATATTTTCACTACACTTTAATTATTATTACACCAAAACTGAATTTAATTAGAATCAAATTTAAAATTTAAAATTAAAATTTAACATTAAAATGTATATACATATGTATACAAAGTATATACATATCACTACATAAAAAACAAAAACTAAAGAAAAAAATAAAATTAAATTAAATTTTTGAAGAGGATAAAAAAAACACGTCTATCCTCTTCGACGAACTCTCGCCAACTACTTAAAATTTTTGTGATGAATATAATGTAAAAAATTTGGAATAGGGCCGAAAGGTCGAATGTCGAAAGCGCGAATGTGTCGAAAGGCCGAATATGTCGAAAGGCCGAATGTCGAAAGGTCGAAAGGCCGAATATCGTAAAGCCGAATTTCGAAAGGCCGAATGTCGAAAGGCTGAGTGTCGAAATTGATTTTAATATTTCATCTTTTATGAATGAAAATTTTCAAAACTTATATTTTTATCAAAATGTGTGTACAAAAATGTTTAATAGTAAATCGCCTTAAATATCAAAATCTTCTTAGGCTTTTTTGTCATATAATTAAAAATTAATTAATTATAATAAAAAACGAAAAATAAATAAATTTTTTGTTCCGACAAAATTTGATCACATTAATATGCTACATACACAGCACGTATTTTCAATTTATTTAAATTATTTAACATTAAAGCCTTCACCTTGTCGGTATTTACCGGGGTAAAAATCGGAAAATTAAGTTTTGAATAATTCATTGCTTCTTATCCCCATTTTAAAACCGCTACGACTCAGTGACTAAATTTCAGCATTTTTACAGAAAATTTGAAAACTATAACAATATACTAATGTTTCACTGCCAATTTCTACAAATTTTGTTATTTTTCGACCACCTCGACAATATTTACCCCGGTAAAGAAATTTTTTCCTATAAGCTTACTATAAAAATTAAAGAACTTTTTGTTCGTTTATTAAATTATAATCACATTATATTATTCAATAATATATTGTAGTCATAATATATCACATTTCAGTTTACAATTCAGTCAAAAAAATTAAAAATAAATAAAAATGTTCAGATAAAATTATAGAAAGATTAGAAAAAAGAAAAATTTAGAAATTAGAAATTAGTTCGCCATTTGGCATTATTGGCACTGGGTTTGGGTGAGGCTGTGTGCTTGACATATTGGTTTTTGGCACTGAACACAAATTTTTCTTGTGGATCTTTTCTTTTTCTCTTCACTGTATCACATAAAACATTGGCCTTTATGTGTTAGCGGACCAGATGCGTCACGATCCATTAACTTATCTGGTATAAATTGAACATCACTGTAACCTTGTATCTCTTCAATTGAAGCGGCTAGAACGCATTGTATTGCACTTCTCGTGGCATAATGACTTACAACTCTTGGAAGTAAGGCTCTCTTTTTTATAAGAGGAACACAGAGGCTTTGCACCCAGTTGTTCTAAAAATTGACGACGACGACTGGTTTTTACAGTTTCTTTATTTGATGGATTATTGGTCGTAAAAATAATGTAAGCTGCAAGTCCTGCTATATCGATAATGTTGAAAAACATTGCAAGGGGCCAGCGATTGGTTTTACGTTTTGTCGTATACTGCGATAACATTTTGTCCATAGTATCGACTGCACCTTTTGTTTCGTTCCAGAAATACTATCGTCGTTATGTTGGGTTAACAATAATACCACAGCCTTGTTTGTTTTTGGTACATAAGAGCAGAGCACCATTTTTTCTCCAAAACCAAATTTGCTGAACAAAACCTCTCTGGTCCTTGATGGTTTGAATTCCTCGGGTATACAGCTTTTATTTTTTCATCGTGCCAACTATTGATAGGTTCCATGCCAGCAAATCTTTTGCCAGTGGCAGAGAATTAAAAAAATTGTCTGTTGTAACATTGCGTCCGCTATTTTTGTAAGGAGCTATCAGCTCCTTGAACACACGCTCACCTTCATTTTTGTCCCGCACGTTTCCAATTTTCCCTGTGTATATTTGCCCATTCAACGGGTATGCAGTTTCGGAGTCACAGGCCCACCATATTTTGACTCCGTACTTGGAGGGTTTAGAGGGGATGTATTGCGTAAATTTTGTTCGCACTCTAAACGGAAACAACTGTTCATCGACTGTTATTGATTTGTAAGGTCTAAAATTAAGTTTCAAATTTGCATTTAATAGTTCAAAAATTTCGCTGATCGGTGCTGCCTAATCCGTTTCCATTCAAATCTGTCGAGCGGCATCGAAGTCGAAACGAATGAAACGCGTAATGTTATAAAATCGTCGTACAGACATTGTAGCTCGATACAAAGGGTAGGAATTTTTTTTCGACAGCTGCGTTATTGGTTCGTAATTGGACTTGTGAGCTCCAATGACAATTAGAATACCTATATACGCTAAGAATTCTTCCTCCTGTAGCGGTTCCCAGACCAATGGTTGTTTATCAGGATGCTCTGTATTATATTTACTATATTCGTTCTGCGTCTTTCTATTGGTATTCCTACAAATTATTGTTTGCATTGAGCTGCTAAATAACGTAGCAAATGTATCTACGTCATTCAAATTTTTGGTGTTAGGATGAGGACTCATAAATGAAGATTCACGAATAACATTGTGAGCAAGCAAAGGATGTAAACTCGGTTTCGTTTTGCTCCATTTGGTACCATCTTTACTACTACTCTACTTTACTTTATTCATTTTTTATATTTTACACGTGCACACTACCGTTAGTAAAAAATAAATCAGTTTGATCTGCACTCACTAAAACTCAACCACGAACTAGATTATATTTGAGGTAAAAACACGAATAATTAATAAAACAAAAGTAAATAACAACACAGAAAACAGGGTAGCACTGCAATATTCTATACAAAATATAAGCAATATTATATGAACTGCACTTTTTTTTACCCAGGTAGTCGTTGTCAAGATTGCGGATTTTTTTTTGTCGACAAAGTGAAGGTTAAGAAATAATTTCAATGTTTTTAACTATTGATTTCAATCAATTAAGTGAAGGAAAATTTAATGAAAATTCGGCCTTTCGACCCAATCGGTTTTTCTACACATTCGGCCATTCGATCCATTCGGCCTTTCGACATTCGGCCTTTCGACCCATTCGGGATTTTGGCGTTCGGCATTTTGGCAGTAGGCTTTTTGACATTCAGCCTTTCGACCCATTCGGCCTTTTGGCGTTCGGCCTTTTGGCGTTCGGCTTTTCGACATTCGGCCTTTCAACAACGAACGAAAAATTTAATTGTTTAACTTTTAATGCGGCATTTTTTCGTTTCGCACACAGACTTAGTAATGAAAGTGAAAAAAGACCCTGGAATTTTATTTCGCTTTATAATACCGCTTTATGGCTTAGACCTTATTTCAGGGTACCGTACCGTACATATTGGGCACCGAAATCTTTCGAAAAAAATTGACTTTTTATTACGTAAATTGTAAGGCCTGCTTATTTTTCAGAGAGGCTGCACTGCGCTCTATGCACCCAATGGGTGCACATCGGTTTGATTTAAGAATGTTTTGCGAAAAAATTTTGTTGTTTTATTTCTTATTAAAAATTTCGATCCGATAATTGCATAACTTCGCAATTTGCAACCCTGGCTTGACTTTAACTCATTGCAATAAGCGAGTTTATACTGTATAATACAGTAGAACTAGTCAAAGGTGGAATATTATGCCGGTATTTTTTTAAAATCTGGAAACAATTCGGATTAATACTCCGGCTATGACAAGTTTTGCTATATAATATATGTAAGCAAGTAGGGACTCGTGTACATTAAATAAAAATTTAATCTCTTTCCAAAGAACGTTGAAATCATTTTGGTTAACTTCTCTTAGCTAATCATAATCAGTCAACAAAATATAATAATCTCGGACGTATGTACATTACGTATAGAGAATATATACGTAATAAGGCCAATTAGGATCGAAGTTGACTGTTTAGCAAACGAATCTGATGAAATTTAGCACGGACAATGGAAATGGGATTTCAAAGTAATTTTTGAACCGAGTTCTGGAAAAAGGCCCACTAAAGGATTTGTTTGACTTCGTTTATTGTAGACGTTGGTGCCGAATATTTTATTCAACATTTTTCAAGATACATAATTTTCACCATAGATATATAATTTAAATGTACTAATATTCAGTCAACTCTGCGTTTTTAAATTTGTATAAATATCTTTTTTCACTACTTTTAAACCGGTTCAATGCCTCGTAAAATCTATTAAATTTTCTATATTGTTTATTTTGCAATTGCAATGGTAAAGTGTTAAAATATAACATTTTTTTCTTGGTTTGGTAGAATCTTCGAGCGGCTTGTAAAAGTAGTTCAAAAAAAGATTTGTTAATATACCATAAATGCAAATTGTTTTAAGTCAAGATTAACTATTGAACCTTTGGCGCTTTTTTCATCTGCTGCTACAATGAACATTCTACAATTTCTACAGATTTCTTCAAACTCAAACACGCTTGAGTTTTTAACAGACGTCTTAAATTACTTACAAATATAGTTTGTTTTGTTTTTTTTACTATTGATGGCACCTACTTCAAAACTGTTGACAGTAACTTTTTTGATAATTTTGCAAAAGAAGAACTTGATTATAACACATTGTGCAATGGTGCACCGTTATGTAATTATTAAGCCAAATTTGTCATAACAAAAGGCTTAATCTTCCATTTAATTTAAGTGAATCGAACACCCAATCCAGTGAATAGCAACACAAACTAGCAACCAACCTCATTCACTTCCATTGTTTCTCAACTACGTACATGCTATCCTATAGTAATATCAACTTTGCAGCCAAACCAAAACTAAAATTTCCGCAGATTTCTGTGCGGATCTTGCTGACAGTCAGAAAATCTTTAAGCTAAAGTTTCCTCACCCTTCTGAAAAGTCTCAAACAATTTTACCTCAACAAAGTCGATTCCACGATTCTTAGAAGACAATACAAAACCATTTATTTGCTCGAATTGAATGAAATCATGTAATTGCGATTGCGAACGCAAAATTATACAAAGTACATATAATTAAAAAATTAGGTTCAATACACATACATACATAAGTGTGTGCTTAATAAACAATAATAAAAATTTTAACAACCAAAAAATCTAATCAACAGAAATTATATTTTATCACTTAAGAGAGCAGAACAACAACAACAAAATTAAATTAGCAGAATTTTTTTTTTCGGCTGTACCTTACAGAAAAAAAAAAACTAAAGTAACGTGAAAAATCATTTCTACCTGTATTTTGCGTGCCTTGGATTTTCCGTCTCATTTTCAAAAAAATAAAAAAAAAACAAAACAAGAATAAAATGTGTATTATAAATACGAAACATACAAAACGAGAAAAATAAAAAGAAAAACATTTTTCTTCTTTATACCTTTATGTTATTGTACCTCGGGAAATTTAATTTTTTATTTTTTTTTATTTCTTCTCGTCAAGATTTTTCTCGTACATAATTTATTTTATTTTTTTAGTGTGTGTGTGTGTGTGTGTGTGTGTGTTGTGTGTATGGGTTTGTGCCATGAAAAATTCGAAAATCAAATCGATTTGTCACGTTTTACTTTAATTCCAAATCGCGTCATGTATAAAAGAATTATTTGTTACGTTTATTTAAAAAAAAAAAAAAAACAAAAACAAAATAAAAATTTAAAATAATGTAAAATTAGAATATAGAACCCGCGTGCGCATAATGGAATGGGAAGTGGTTGGAAAAAATAAAAAATAAATCTTTGGAATTTTTCTTCAGATTTTCCGTACACACTTACACATCCATTCGTACTGTATTTATTTCAACTTTGAGTGAATTGGTGTTAAGTAACCTTGATATCTAATATAAATTTTTCATAAGGTGTGCTGAAATTTTATAGGTTGTTGTTGTTGTTTTGATGCCTCCATCATCCTCGTTTCGTTCTTCATTTTCGTAATCTTACTGATTGAGGAAATGGAAATGTTGGTTTATATAAATTTTTTTACGTTTTTTGTTATAAGATGCTGTGTTTTTATTTATTTAATAAATTATAACGTCTGACGCTGAATTTTTATCAACAAACACTTGAGTCTAAGTGAAATGTTGGTTTGATTTGGGATTAAGGTTTATCGTAGTTGTGTTATGAGCGTCGGAAATTAAGAACTTGAAGAAGTCTTTATCTAAATTAGTAAATATTTTAATGATTACGTTGTTTTGCTCTTTTTAATAATTATATTTACCATAAATAAGCAAAGGAATTAATAAATTTATAAACAATATAAACTTTAACGTAACCCATAAAGTTATAAATGAAACATAAGCAAGTTAAAGGTCTAAAGTTTATTTTGGGGGCCAAAACTGAGAAGTTTTATATTTATTTATAAATAATGACATTTTGATTTTGTTTTAATTAATTAAATAAAAGTAAATTTTACTTAAGTTTATTTAAATACTTTTGTTATATTTAATGATGAATATTCAACAAATTTAGAAGATTATCTTAAGTAAGAATTTAAGTAATTTGGAAGATCTCCGTTTTCAAAGCGGAACAACAATTTAAGAATATTAAAATTAACCTTCGTCTTTTACTCCAACACATCAAGCATTTTTCGTATCGATTCTACTTTCTACCCTTAATATATATCGCTTAAATAAATTCTGTATCTTTTGAAGACGATATATTTGTGATTGGTTCATTACACAAAATACTGAAGAACAACAATCAATATGCCTCAAGCGGCAGTTTATCCTTAATTCTATTAAAAAGCCTTAATTTTGTATTCATTTATTTAGCAATATACATTATCACATTAACATAGTTTTGACCTTTTCCAACTATAATGAAGTTTTAGTTAGATTATCAGGGGCAATAAAGTAGAAGGGATTGCAGTGGAAGAGAAAACGGCCAAATAGATATTATTAAAAAAGGGACCGACAATTTATTTTATGTTGATAATTAATGTGACAATCCATCATCTAACCTTTTACAAAATTTGAAGTCAATTGAAAGATTGATTGGGGTCATTCGAACAATTGATCCATAGATGTCCTTAAGACAAAATGAACAAGTTATCGTGTAATATATTTAAATTTCTAAATATACTCTACTAACGGCAAAAAATATCATTAATATTTCAAAAAAAGTTTCTTAAGCTTTAAAATCTACATTTTTTATGTGACGTATGTAATGCGAGGTTATTATGGAAAGCCCTAAAATATCCAATTCTCACGTTTCTCATTTAATGTTGTTAACTGAACAAACAATCCAAATCTTCATAAAAAACATTTTTGACAATGTAGTAATTTATATGGAGTAATTTAAATTCTTGAGCATTATCTGGTGCTATTTTGATTGCCGTTCATCCTGCCGCAGTTCTAAATAGTGTATAATTAATTGTAAGTCTGTGATTTGGTGGTTTGGTGTGATTTTAGGGAAGAGTCTTCCAATTTAAGGCAAAACCGTGATATCATTGAAGGACTTCCATTGCTAAAAAGACGATAAACTATTGCAAAATGTTAATGGTTGATTAGGTGAGATAAAAAAAGATTTACTATATGACGCTTCGTAGAAAATGTATCGTTCAAGAAGTCGGATAGACCTAAATATTTTTTTAATTTTTACAATAGTGGAAAATTTAAAGATTAAACCAACATTGTGATGTGTTTGATGCCATTTCGATAATTCCTAATTTTTCATGGCGATGTAGTGTATGTATCGATGTTTATAAAATACTCACATGATCATGTGAGTAATTCTATCGATGCTATATCAGCGTCCTTGTCATTGCTAAATAAAATATCAGCCGCTATTAATATTAACGTGGAAAGTTTGTTAAAACCAACACTATCTCAACAGTCATCGTCTGTAAAATTAAAAAAAAAACAAACTGATATGGAATTTGCCACATCAATACTTACAAGATCTAAGAGTAATGAGAATAACAACATAACAATGGCTTCAACTGCTAAATCGTTAGACAATAATATGGACTCGCCTAAAAAAATTTTTATTGGTAGTGGTGATTTGGACTCTACTTTGCGTACCGTTGAGCCGTGCTACGGTGGATTTTTATTTCTCGATTATGTAAGGACTGTGATTATATATCATTTAAAATCGGTATTCCTGTACGCAAATTTGACCAAATGCTTGATTCATCGGCGTGGCCTTCTGGAGTCTTGACTAAAGAATTTTTAAATTCACGTCGGAAATCAATGAACAACAATTTTTTAGTCCCACACTCAGCTCTAACAGAATGAATTTGGAATTTAAAGACGTTAGCACTATTTTTTATCAAAATGTTGGTGGTGTGTGCTCTAAATTGACATTTAATTCAATGCCTAATTCAATCTCAATCTATTATCAAAATGTTGGTGTTATGCGTACAAAATCAACGCAGTTTTCATTATTTCTATCGTCGTCATGTTATCCGATATATGTTTTATCTGAAACATGGATGAAACCTGCTGTTTTAAGTTCTGAATTTTTTGATGATAATTATGTAACGTATAGATGTGACCGTTCCAGCCTAACAAGTGATAAATCGGATGGTGGTGGAGTTCTTGTAGCTGTGCATAATTCAATTATAAACTGTGATGTAGTATGTTCGAATATTACTGTGGAATATGTTGCTGTGCAATTATCTTGGACAGTGAAATCATTATATTTATATGCTGCATAGGTCCCACCTATAAGCTCTGCTGAGGTTTATAGCTTACACTGTGCAAATATTTATTATTTTGTATCACAGTGTAACGCATATGACACCATATGTGTATTGGGTGACTTCAATCTTCCGGGTTTATTTTGGTGTACTGATGATGATGAAACTGCTTCTGTTTTTCCATCCAATGTTTCGAGTGATGTGGAACATATTTTTATTGATGCCATGTTGTTAACTTAAATGTTAGAATTCTGGATCTAAGAAGGAGCTAAGTCTAATTCTCTACTTGGCTTTATTCGTCGTATCACAAAAGATTTTCGTAATCCACAATCAATTAAAACTTTGTATTGTTCCATTGTTCGGTTTAATTTGGAATACGCGTCGATTATTTGGGATCCTGCTTACAATATTTATATCGATAGAATTGAACGAATACAGAAGCAATTTATTATTTACTATCTTCATAAATTGAATTGGCCATTTGATCCAAACCTTCCAATGTGGCTGAATAAAAAGAATTTACCATCCTACGGTGACCGCTGTAGAATTGCTGATTTGGATTCATTGCTTGTAAGACGTAGATGTGCTGCTTCAACATTCATCGCTGATCTGGTTAACAGTTCGATTGACTTCCCTAAACTACTTGCAAAGATTGATATTCATGTGCCCTGTAAACCTACTCGGATTAGGAATTTTATTTATTTGCCGACATTTAAATCTAATTACGCACATAATGCTCCGGTCCCGGCGATTTGTCGGCAATTTAATTATAATTTTGATGTGTTTGATTTTAATATTTCTAAATGTTCTTTTAAAAAATTAATAAAGACTAAATTGAAAAATTGAAAAATAAAATTGTAAATAAATAAATAAATAAACATCGTCGGGCCAGAAAAAAATCTTGACGGGTCGGATTTTGGCCTCCAAGTTGTGAACTGGACAGCTCTAGTGTGGCTGTTAATTGGTAGTAACATTAGAATTATCACCAATACCTCAATTAACTTGGTAATGAACTGTGGCACACCTGCAAAAGGTTTCGTATTTGGTAGACAAGAAGACTTTACGGATTCTGTTGCTACATAATAATAGCGAAAAGGAGAAAAGATGAACCATCGCTTTGACGCTTTACTATTTTTAGTAGTTTGGAATTAAGGTAGCGATTCCGACTATATTTTTGATCATTTTCTTAAGCATGATTTTTACGGCTCAATATACCCACACTACGTTGCATCATTAAAGAAATTCTATATTTTTATCACCCCCTTTACGATGGGTCTATATAACACAGCATTGTAGGCAATCCAAATGAGCTTCTATCATTCAAATATTTACACCTTTACAAAATGAATTATACAGTATTGACGCAATTTTGTTTCAATCAGTAGCGTAACGAGGGCCCACGGGTTATTACAGCCCAAGAAATTTATTAAGCATTCGAATATTAGTAGAAAGTCAATCTTAGATAGATCGTAGGTCAGAACTAAACGTAATGTGACTCCAGAGAAATAAAAATGGCTGGCTTTAGGTTCTGACAGATAATTAAATTTTGAACTTTGACTTCAAGCAATAACGATTTTAGAGTTTGCTGGGTTGATTTATTTGTAATATACGTTTTTCATTCCAAATTTGCATTATTCAGACATTTTCGCTTGAAAGCAATTTCTTGATTCCTCTCATTAGCAGCGCCTTTGTCTTTACAAAAGGGATCAACTGGTATTTTAGGCAAACCAGTCAGTCTCTATAATAAATTAGCGTTAGTTCGACTTATAATTTCTCATTTACCGAATCTTTATGATTTCTGGTAAAAAGTTGAATTTACCGGTAAACTGGATGGTGTTTTATTTGGTTTGTTTTCAGCGGGAATCTCCTGATTTTGGAAATTCTCTATCTCCTTGTCTCGGATTTCATCTTTTCATCACTGTATAAAGTTTCTCGGGATTATTGAAATTTACCATGGTGGTTCGATTTGTGATGTTCGATACTTAATTAGTGACTCAATGTTATGTGCCATACTGTTCCGATTTCGGAACACACTTTTTTATTTTAGCTTTACTCTCTTTCTCTTCAATTATGTCATTTACATTTTTTCATTCTACTGCGCATGCAGTTTATTACCAAACATTTTAACGAGATGGAGCAAAATGTTGACAGTGCGAAATATAGGATGTGGGTTTAGTGCTATTTTTTAAGTGTATTTGTTGTAATTTTTGTACGTAAATGTCAGTTTCATTTAATTTAATAGTGACCAATATCATTTTAATGAAAAATTAGGCACTTCATCTTATGGAAATTAAGTAAATTTGGTAATAAAATACATGTTCCGTAATCGGGACAAACGTACACAACACTCAGGCTCCGATTTTGGAACATTGGATTTTCTTCATTACTATTATTTCATATTTGTTGTTTTATGGAGTTGGTGAAAATTGTAAATGGATCTGACTCGGAATTTGACTGTTCGAGCGATGAAGAAGTTCAGGGGCCATTCAATTTGGCCACTCAAACTAATCTGGACGATATTCATTTTCCTTGCTTGGAACATCCTAGTAAAGTTTGCCGAATTTATCTCAAATTTAGTGTTAAATTTTAATTGTTTATAAATTTTAGAAAATGAATCTGACGATGAACAATTCGTCGTTGATGAAAACCAAGCAGAAGTTCGCAGTTATCAGTTGCAATCGGTGTCGGAAAACGCTAACATCGAAATTGAATTTATCGATAATTTTCAGGAATTTGAATTTACTAAAAAAGCCAATCTATAATGGCGAAAAGGGAGGGATATGTTCCAATCGAGGAATTGAATTCGAGAATAGTTAAATACAGATGGAAGATGTTCCTTTAGAAGAGAAACGAGTAAAAAAACTCTTTATCTTTCTCTTCTAACGGGTTCTCTACGTTTTCCCCGGTCACGTTTGAACTGGAATTCACTACATGGTATTCAGCTGGTTCTAAAAGCGATGAATTATGCGCGCTTCTCTCAACTCAGGAACGTTTTACATTTCGTTGATGTAATGGATCCCAGCAATGCCAAATCCGTCGATAAATTTCATAAACTAAATTCCATCATAAATTCATTTCGAAGTAGATGCTTACAGCATGAGATGGAGGAATATTTTTATATCGACGAACCAATTGTGCCTTTTAAAGGCGGGTTAGCCATTAAACAATACATGAAAGGGAAACCGTGCCCCTATGGGGTACAAAAATGTTTATATTGTGTGAAAAAACTAGGCTGTAATATTAAAAAGTTCGGGTTTGGCGCCGCAATTGTGTTGCATTTATGTAACCGTATTACAAAAAATGGGCATAGTTTGTTATTCGACAATTATTTTTCGGTATACGCGTTGATCGAAATTCTTCAACAAAAAAAGATAAACGTCGCAGAAACAGGGCGAGTCAACCGATTTGTCAATCCGCCGTTTTTTGAAAACAAAGAAGTTCAAAAAAAATTCCAGAGGATTTTGTGTGGAGGTGCGGAATGTAGATGATAAGATGGTCATGGTTAGATAGAATGACAATAAACTGGTTCATTTGACTTCAAAATTTATGGGTATTGGTTTAAAAAGACCATTAGCAAATGGACATTAAGAATAATATTTCATTTTGTGGATTTTGCCGTGGTTTTCAGTTAGATAGAATATAAGAACCTATGTAAATTAAATAATATCCATGGAAACAAAATTATGGATTTACTAAATTTTAGAATACCATATGTTTGACACGACCTCTTATTAAAACGTGCACTATGCTACAAGTATGATGTGGGCAGCAATCAAACACCGAGGAGATTAAGTACGACCGCTTGACGATTTAAAATATGGCCATGTAGATCATCTACCGCAGCATGGCCAAAAAACCAGAGGATACTAGATGCAAACAGCTAAGGTGTAAATATAAATTCCATTTTTATTGTAGAAAGTGCACAGTCCATTTATGCCTTAATCGATATAGGAACTGCTTTGTAAAACCTAACACTGTACTTGAATCCTAAAGTCTGAATAGTGAATTAGTTTTAATATTATTCTTTATTATTTTGTATTGAAATAATTACTTGGTTATGAGATGACTAATAACTTGTTTTCTAATGTGACTTATTCAATTAAATTGAATTTAAATGTTTATTTTGTAATTTTATGTTTGAACTAAATATATTTCCGTTGCCTTAAAAAAAAATTTATTTTAAAGTTTTTCACCCTTTGTGCCAATTTTTGAACATCCTGAGGACCTGGGCCCCGTTATTTTTTTTTTTTCATATCCCAAAATATATGCCCCCAATATACATATCTCAAAACACGCACACTCAAAGGGTTAAGATAGAGACATTGGTTTTGGTTGTGTGATAAAACTTACAATGCATTGTTTCTATTTTTTTATTAAATAGGTATTATATTGTCCCTGTCATTATTAGCTAGATTTGACCTGAAATAAATTTCGTAGATTGAATATTCAAATGATAATGGTATGGAACTTCCATATCTGTTCATTCTTTTTTCTTACACAACCACTAAGGTTAACAGAAATCAAATTTGTTCAACAAAATTTTACACGAAAACGTTTTTTCCCGCAAAACGCCCATTCAGAAACAAAGTGTATCGTGTTATTTATAAAAAAATTAAAATAAAAAATTTGAAACATGTACACAATTTTAGCTGTGACGTGTACACGTTGCATTTACATAAAAATGCCAATTCAATATGAATTTCAAAACATCTTATTAATCATTTTTTTATATTGTAGTTTCCAATTATGTGTACAATATTAACATTTATCGAATGAAATCAAACCTACATATAAAACTTCACTGCTCTGCCTCAACAATTTTTTTAGTAGATATTTAAACTCAATGGTATTTTTGAAGTTTTATTATAGAAATTTTGGATAGTGGGTAGTAAACGTGATATATAGTACATTAATAAATCATATTAAATTAGTCAATGTCGGTTATTTGGAAAATAAATTTCTCAAATATCTTACTAAATTTTGTTAATTTAGCAAAATCAGCGCAATAAAAACTAATTTTTTATTTTTGTCTGTTTTTTCGTAAGAGTAAAAATTAGACACTTTTTTAGACAAATTAATTAAACTAATTTAACATCTAGCTTTTAAAACGAACACGGTTATGATTATAACAATTTAGAAATTTACAAAAAGGCTTATTACCAGATTATTTAGTTAAATATTTTAAATAAAATATTTTTGTTCGGTAGGAATAACTAAACAATATTAAGAGACATAGCAAAAGATTTACTGAATACCGTAAATATACTTATTTCCACCATCAATAGGTTTTACAATATGATTAACAAATCAGTGAAGAAAAGTCAGCTGTTTGTTTTATTTTGAACTATTTCCTACTTTTGAATAGCCCTTTTTATTCTTTTTATAGGCTATATGCCTTTTTCCTCCAAAAATATTGACAGAGAGAACAAATGAAGCCAAACCAAACAAGGTTTGGTACAACAGTGAGACAACCTTAAATTATTTAATAAGCGTTTCTTTAGTTGAATTTACTGCAAAAATCGATTTTTTTTGCCTAAAATATAAAAACAAGATATCAATATTTATGTTTCGTCTTCGCCTTCAGTTGTCAATTTACTTCGTTCGACAGATCGTTAGAAAAAGCTCTATTAGCTATTCTGGTTATGTTTTAGGCAGCCCTCCGGGTATGCGAGATCATGTGAGAGGCAATCGAAATCGTGATTCGCAAGTATATGTACTGCTTCCTCGTGAAGACCACGGAAAACTGCTTTTCTTTTGACAGCAAGCTAAAAATATAGCGCTAAAGGAGAAAACCTTGAGAGAAAACCATAATCTAAGGTGAAACAATGTACGCAGACAATGAATGGCCGTTAGAATAAGATAATAATAACCTCGGCCTTTTTTCCACTGCGCCTCCCCAACTGGAATATCATCGGATGTGAATTCGCCCTTGATGGAATACGAGGAATTAAACCGTTTCTTCAAGAAGGTTGCTAGTGAAACGATCCTCATGCGAAAATGTGTAGAGCGGCGAAGCTCCCGGACAAGAAACGAAACTATTGACACTACGGGTTGAAATAGACCAGAGGTCCCCCAGAGGTCTCTGCGGCCAAGAGAAACTTGTCAGAGGATGACACGTCACCGGCAGTGATGAAACCCCAGTGATGATTAATGGTGAGGATAGTGTCCCGATGACAGACTCGATCTCCGCTGTTAAGTCTGGTTGGTTTTCCTGAGATGGGCCAGCTGAATGCTGTCCAGGAGAGTTTTTAGGAAAATGTGTTGAGACAGTAAATCGAGGAGCTGAAACCGAAGTTCCTCGGTAACCAGTTCAGGCTGGGGGTGGTGGTTGGTGACTTGTGCCAGTAAGGCCACTGTGGAGTGGCTGGAAACCGTTGGAAGGTGCAGAGCTGAAGGCTGTTGCGGCGAACAACCTGCCTCGAGCCCAGATTATTTTTGGGACCTTCCCGAACAGCGCAGAGTTGCCGACTGATCAACTACTTTGCTTTATTAAAGCAAAAGGCACCTGGCCCTTTTGGACTCTCTCGGTAGATCACTCATCAAAAGAAAGATTGAAGCAAGCTGAATACATGGTGAACTACAAGTTTGGTCTGATTAAGCTTCACCCGAAAGGTAGTCAGAAAAGTCAATCCGGCTGCCAGGACCACAGTAGTTAAGCCTGCGAGAGGTCTGGTTGCGGCTCCTTCGGATAAGATCTCGATGGTAAGGGTTTTATCTAAGAGACAGAGGAGGTGGTTAAAGGAAAGGATGAGGAGAGCATCGGTGGTACATCATTACCATGCTGTATTACCTGGCCCTGATTCAGGATCCGTGGACTATAGGTAACTAAGTTAAGGGATTAGATAAACAAAAGGTTAACTTGATTTTTGATAAGGGGACTCAGAGTCTTAAAGCGGTCATCCTGCCAAACTCGCAAATAAATCTTATTCCCATGCTAGAGTTCATTGCGGAAAGGGCAAACAAGAGGCTGTAATGACCTCTGCCTACTTTAGTGCCCAGGAGTAACTCCTCCGACGCCTCCTTACCTGAGGTCCTGGATTTAAGGCTTGCCAGCTCACATTTGAATTCTTTAATAAATAAGTGACAAGTATCTGATGATCCCTCTTTATCCGATCGCTTGCACATTAGATTAGATATAGCGGCCGGTACCATGCAGAGGCCGGAAATTAGAGTTGCAAAGCTGACCGAATAACGCTTATATAAGGCACTTTTCAAATCAGAAATGCCCTGAGGCGTTGGAGTACAGCTCGAGTCAGCTGCACAACTCCAAACAATCAGCGTTTGAGAACAGCTGTCCTGTAAAGTGAAAAGTGTTCACAAACATTGTCCTTTTGTGGGACGGGGCGTTGGAGAAACTAAGGCTAAATGAACCAATGAATGGGGCGAGTACAGGCCTTTACTGAACATTATCTTGAACTAAGGAGGTCCAACAAGGCAACTTTGGGAAATCTCTGTGAAGGAATCAATGAATTACCTTCTGCAGCCCGGCTCCGAAAAGTTTTGTCTAGGCTTTATTCCAATAGTATAGGACTCTGAGGTAGTTTATGCACCACACAAGAGAGTCTGGAAAAACGTGAGATGGGCCATTAGATCTTCTAAAACATTCAAGTATGTTAGAGGGGACGGTATTTTCCCAGCCTTACTGCCGAAAGGTATTGAGAAAATTCTCCACAGCCAAGTTTGGCTTTTTCGGGCAAGATATGCCGTTAATTCCATAAATGTGGTCTTTATACCAAAGGGTAATTGCTGGAAAAGAAATCGCCCTCTGTGCCTTCTTGAAAATTAGGGGGCTTTTGATAATACCTCCTATGATACTATAGAGGGGAAGCAGGGCAAAGTGGATTTCACCCGTGGAAACATAGGAAGAGTACAGCTAAATGAGTAGCAATGGATTAGGTGTCCAGAGATACGCTGATCATCTGGCAATTGTAATCAGAGAGAAATTTGATGAAACCATATCCGACGTCACGTAGTATGCACTCAAGACTAAGCGTCAATCCAAACAAAACGATTATTGTACCTTTTACAAGGGGAACAAAGCTTGCGCTTAAAGCTCTCTCGTTAAATAGACTACGGTTCAGTACTCCAGTGAAGTTAAGTATCTAGAGTATTTCAGAATAGAGCCATTTAAGCCTTCTGGGCAACTGAGATAAAAGGAACGTAAAACTTACTAAGTACGGTGCAATGCTTATAGCCTGCCTCGAGTTACGCGATGGAGGAATTCTAGGACTGACTCCATTGCACCTGCACAATAAAAATCACGCTGAATATTCGGCCTTGAAGCTGCAGATAGAGGGCAATATTAAGCCAGGTAATATAATGCGAATTTCAGTTAGACCATACCACAGAGATGCCTTCCGACTGTAAGCCAACTAGGCATTTCTAAAGGGCTAAATTACGCAAAGATCTATATTAGCCAAGCGGCCTTAAAGACTCTTAAATCCTATAAGACTGGTATGGGAATGTTTAACAACAACTGCGAATGGCCTTGCCGGCGTGGGTTCTGCCCTCCATTTCTTGGCAAGAGCCCTTCTGCGGGGTCCCTAAGGGTTACCTTAGGGAGTGGTAAGGCGCTAGTATGATAGGCAAAAGTCCTCCTACTGATGCAAGAACTTCAGCGTTACGACAGGCGAAGATATTTATATCATCTTTTAAGGTATAATCTTAAGCACATAGGTTGAAGCGTGACATGGAAGTGGAATCAGTATAACATGTTTTGTGACAAAGTAAAGCCATCTTCCGCCAACGACTTCTGCACTTCGCTGGACGAGAACATTGAGCCCAGACGAAGTGATGCAGATGCTACGTACTCGTAGCTGTAACGCCCGCATAGCTCAGTAATAATATTAGAATAAGGGGCAGTATAAAAGTTTGAGATACAACATTTAAATCTATTCATTTTGAAGTTAGCGATCTTTATTGGCACGGAGTACCGCTGCTCATTTGTTTTTGATGTACAACTCAATTTATTCAGTTACATAAGGTTGTGAAATGGTAGAATTTACGTGAAACACATTTTGGCGCGGTGACTTTTGTGTCCCCTACATTCTCGGACCATTTCTATTAGCCACTTACTTTATCTTTTCAGATGTCTCACTTTCCGCTAACTGAGTAATCATTTTGGTTGGTTTCTGTAAAAGTTTCATTAGATCAGTTCTTTCGGATTATCAAATAAGGGGTTTAGCGTATTGCGGTTACAATTGATTCAATTAAAAACAGCGTTCGACGGAAAAAAAATTACGAGAAATTTGGCTTAAATATATAACGCCATTGTACCGAAGTAGCAAAGGAAAGATAGATAAAATGTATTTCATTATCTGTCGACTATATAAGCTATCTAATATCATTCTGTGTATCTGAGATGATTTCGTTGCATTCGTACTATCTCATCTAAATATAATTGTTGGTAATCACTTGTTCTCCTATTATTATGACAAACAGGTCGAATATTAGCCAAAAATAAATGTTTTATCTAAACCCTAAATATTAACGTGGTAACATAAGCCGAAATGACTAAAATAACACAAAGTCCAAAACGAAATTTCGACATACTTAGAGTCTAATTAAATAAGGGTTTACCTCCAAAGTTACCATTTTTCGAATTTTTTCCCACCTAAAGCTCGTTCACATTGCTAAATGTGTTAGAAGCTTTTTGAAATATACATTTACGGTGAAATTTTCATGAATGGTTATTATTAAAAATAAAAATCTTATTCGTAATACGAGATCGCAACCAAAAATATCTCAATAAATGGTTTAATGCCCCTAGATAAGAGTAAATCTAAGAAATTTGAAAAAACAAATTTAAAAAACTTTTTGACTGCATATTAGGAATCAATAAAGACTAAAGATAACAAAAAAAATGAAATAACTCAGAAATTTGGCAAAGTATTACCGATAACATGAATCGACAAAGTTACGAATCAACATTAAGGTCACATTTATAAATTACAAGTTAGAGATTAGAAACGAAATTAAACTTCTTAGGTTGGTTGCTGCTCAGACAGATCCTAGCCGTAGTGGCACCTGCATATCATGTTTTTTTTTTTTCTTGTACCAAGCTACTGACTACTGTGGGGACGCCAAGGGAATTTATGATCCATTTATTAAAATTAAATCATAACAACAAATTCCACGAGCAATAATGTATCGTCATCAAACACCAATAACATGTTGCATGAGAAAACCCGATTGTATTTGTGACAATAATCATTAAGTTGATTCTAAAATGGAAAGAATTTGAGAGCGATCATTAATTAAGCATAATTATTCAAAAGTTACCTAATTTTAGTGCAAGGGATTTTAATTAGGTTAATTTTAACATTAAAGTGAAAGTAGTTATTTTTTAGAACCACACTATAATACGAGTATAAACATTACTTGTAACAATTACCAGAAAAAAAACTAGTAACAAATAACAATTGAATGAACTTGAAACGTTATCGTTGACCATACAAAAAAAAAATAATCAAGTTTATTGATTAATATTACGTGATATCCAACCAAGTGATTAATTAACGAATAAAAAAAATTTTTATTTGTTATTTCATTTTACGATAAGATCAATGGTTGGTTTTTACAAATATTTGTTTACTAGTTTGCAGCAACTTCGGTATTGTGATGGTACGAATCATTTTTCAAGAAAGTAAAATTTAATATACGGTCCCCATTCATAGTTCGTATTCAAATATTTTAAACAAAATTCAACAAATTGCATAAATAAAAGAAGAAATTATTAATTTGATTAGCATATCTGAGATAATGTTATTCAAGGTGAACACTTTTAAATGACACAATATTATCAAAACATACCATATGTAAATATAACATCGATATAAAAATATGCCGGAGTTGTTTCGGTTTACCTTCTGAGATTTGTGACCGTGGCTTTGATACTTTTTTCTAAACTTCGTTTGCATAAAAACTTTATTTGGGATTCTAGTTTTGATGTAAGCAACACAGAAATTGCTTATTTGGTGATGTACGGTTAATTAGGTTGATAATTTTGACGACACCGATTATCTATTGACACTTCCGTTCAAATTCTTACTACATATTAGCTTTATGGAGGTCTTATTATAATGAAATCCTTTGTTTCAAAATTCTTAAGGCTATCTACATGCTAATTAGGAGTTTAAATATTTTGAAACCAAATGTACACAGTATGGGCCATAATTAAATGAGCGATTTGTTTGTTGAATAACTCAGCAATTAAAAAAAAAAAAATCTTCTTTATTGGTATCATTACATTTTGTTTTGTTTAGCTATGAAATATTATGCACGTTAAATGGCCACATGTGGCGCAGCCACATACGGTCTTATTTTCATAGTATTTACATAAAACCATTTAAGCATGGCCGAGTAATTAAAATATTTACATAAAATAAAATTGGACACCCCTGATACACCCTAATGAACTACTATTACTACGATTTCTAATGAAATTTTAATATAAGCCAATGCCTTTAAAGAAGGCCACAATTGCAAATTTGTTTGTTTTTTTTTTTTTGGATGAAATATTGAAACCAGGCCTGAATATTAAGTATACCCTAAATTGTACCTAAGGAAAGTTGTGGTTCCATAAATTATATAAAGATCAAAACCAAACTCTTATTAGGGCCTTTCATCACCACCCAATATCGAAACACTTTAATAGACAGTTTAATTGATTTAATTTAATACGATTTGTTCAAAGATGTACCTATTGGGTAACACGTTGCTTGAGAGCAACTTTTTACCTATATGTAAATTACAAGGGCAAATATAATTAATAGAATCATTTGAATGATAGACTAATTTGTATTCAAGGTAGTGGCCCTCAAACTATTCAAATATAGTATACCACTCTTAAAAACATAAAACATTAAACTAAACTTGAAAATTTATTTTCACAATCCACTGTAAACATGCTCATACAAGCAGTGTTAACAGTTCAATTTTGACAATAGTTCTGTAACAAATCACTTACGCCTAATTATTCGGGTTCTATGCATACAGACTGAAATCGGCAATAATTATCGTACAAATTCCAGAATATTAGTTTAAAAAGTAATAATGTTCCCTTTTACTTGGGTGTCGAAACTAAGATTTTCAAGAAAAACTAAACGTTGGATGAAATATTAAGTTTATTCACAATCAGTTGGTAACATAAAGTGTTTCCAGCCTCTTAAGGTTAGAAAGTGGGCGATTTCCATGGATACACTTCAAGAAGTCCGTAATAGTAAAAAAGGGATTAGTAATGAGACGTAATCGGTCAGTAATGAAAGAATTACTAACCCGTAGGGCGCTACTATCGATTTAAACTATTAATATCAAATTAATATATCTAGAGTACGCAACCAACTTTTGTGAACGCAATGAGTATGTTACCAAAAAGACAACACATGTTTCTTTTAGGACAGTATAACAAAATGTATGGCAGCATTGTCACGACCTTCAACATGAAAAGAAATGCCTTGATGTCAGTTTTCCTTTTTAGAAATGAAACTGTTAAGGCGATGGGCCAGCGACAGATACGTTGGGCACATGTTGCAGACTTACAGGATCTTCCTGCGACCGTATTCGATTTCCATCCTCTCAGACGTGTACTATCAGACGTTTTGTTTGTTAATAAAACTGAATAAGTGGTTTCGTGTAACTTTTGTTTCTAATTTTCAACTTTGCGGACAAATTTGGTCCTCTTTGTTAATGTAATTTCAGGAATTCGCCCGATTTCTTCTTTTTTTTCTTACTTTCACTAAGGACTTGCTTTCTGACTGATCGAAAATTAGTTCCAAATTTTTAATGAAAATCGGTTTCTGCCACAATTCGGAAACTATAAATCCGTAACAACTATTTTTCAATTTTTGGCAAAGAAGAAGCGTCAATTCTAGTACACTTGAACCAAGACTAAAAGGTTCGGAACATGCTGAAATTTGTGGTTATTAATAAAGATTAATTAAACAAAAAATATTGAGGTTACAAGAACATATGAAAATCAAAAAATTATAACGTTTTATGACATTTTTTGTTGAAATGTACTTCTTTTGCCGAAATAAAATGTGATTTTCATATAGAATGGAGAACAATGATAGTCTGCATCTGTATAAAATCGTTGAATCAACTACTAATAATAATGTTGAAAATTATTTTTTTAAACGAATGCCTAAACCAAAATTTATTTTCCTTGTTTCATTCTATTTTTATTCTATCTGATTTTCCTTTTTTGCTCGAATATAGTTTTTTATGGTGGTGGTAAGGCTGAAGGTGGTGGTGATGGTATGATGGTGTGATGGTATGATAATATAATGGTAAGAGGGTACCATGTTATGATGGTATGGTGGTATGATAGTGTGATGGCAAGATGCTATGGTATGGTGGTATGATGAAATCATGGTATGATGGTGTGTTATCACGATATGATGGTATGATATCTGTGTCCAAAACGAAAACGACATAAGTGAAAACAAACTACTTTTCAGGAGAAGCTAATAAAGGTTTAAATCGGTTTCTGAAAAAACTGGATTACTTGCAAAATGTTAAAAAGTCATAAGTGGCATAAGTGATTTTAAAAATTTGACAGTGTAATGCAGATATAAAATTGTATTAGACGAGGTAAAAATAATAAAATCACTTAAGTGCACTTATGTGGTTTTCGCTTTTGGACACAGATGTATTGATGGAATAATAAAATAAGTGTGGTGTTGGATGATGGTATGATGGTACGGTGGATGATGGTATGTTGGTTCGAAGGATGATGGTATGTTGGTAAGATGATAGGGCGGTATAATGAGATGATGGTATAACAATATGATGGTACTACGATGGATCATTGTACAATCATTGTGATATGATGGCATTGTAGAAAAATAGTGTGATAGTACGATAGTATGACGGTATGATGGTATGATGGTTCGAGGGATGGTGGTATGGTGGTACGATGATCTGTTAATATGATGGTACAACTGATGATGGTATGATATTAGAATCGTGTGACGGTCTATCCATATACAGAGTCAAAAATAATTTATTTGAACGAATGCTTATACCAAAATTTAATTTCATCGACAATATGACAAGTAGGATTATCTGATTTTGTTTTTTGCTCGAATTAGAGTTCTTTATGGTGATGGTAATGGTATAATATGGTGATGGTGATGGTATAGTAGTTAATGGTATGGTGGTATGATGCTAGGTCGGTTTGATTGTTTGATGGTATGATGGTACAATAGTATGATTATGTGGTGATACAATGTTAAGACGTCAGGTTATTATGGTATGTTAGTACAATGGATGATGATATGATGGTACTACATGATGGTATGATGGTTTGCGCGATGGTATCATGGTATGTTTTCATGAATGATTTCATGAAGGCTTTACAAAAAAAAATTATTATTTCACAAAGTAAACCGGTGGGAATGACGGAAGTACCTCCTTACTGAAATGAATCATCTCCATATGAGCATTTTATATTGAAAGTGGGACAAGTTCATATTTTTGGTGAACGTATTTGCGATTTAAATTTTTTATTATGACTATAAATTATTTACCGTTTTGCCCCACTTCATGATATAGGTTTCACATACATATCTAAAAAGTATTCAAGGAGCAAATTCATATATACGAATTATTATCAAACCGCATACAGCTAAGAAGTCGAAAAATCTAAAAAAAATGTTCATCTTTAAAATGTTGCCTTGTTTAAATTACAAAAGCTAAACTTAATTTTATAATTTTTGTAACATAAAGTTAATGACTTAAGTAATCATTAATATTCAATATATATTTGACCACATTCATATCCGTATATTAACCTTTTCCATTGTTATTTAATATATTATCTCATGGTCAATGAATTTTAAAATGACTTTACTATTTAAGTTTATCTATGACTCTAATTCTCTACTTCTAATTTTGGGTATATGAATTCAGTTACATACTTATTTGCTCTTTTATAGTTTGCGAAAAAGCTATCATATTTGTGTTAACGAAAATTCGTTATGGCGAAGCTCAGGAATATTACAACGACTTCTTTCTGGACCATATTGAAAACTTCAGTTACTATCCATAGCGGAAGTTATTCAACTAATATACCGAAAAATTATTAATTATGGAATTCGGACACGTCCTAAGTGATAAAATATACGAATTCGATCATAAACTGATTAATTTTATTATGGTTTCTGTAATTACGGACTGGTTTACAATCAAACACGCAAAATCGAGTTTAGGACAAAGGACTTCGTTTTGGCTCAACATAATATCATTGTGCGAGATGACCAGACACAACACCTATACCAAAAAACTAGTGTTTCACGACGAGCGCATGAACAACGCCAATTGTGAATGTATTGCAGGTGCTGGAAATCAAGCAGCTTGTAAACGCGTTAATGCAATAATGTTTGCCTTACAGCACTACGGCAGTACCGATTAGTATTTAAAAAATTTAAATTAAATATTGTGTGTATAGAATTAGAAAGAGTTTCCCCCATAAGTCGTTTACCACTCAACGAGCATTTACAACCAAAACAGATTGGGGGGTATGATAAAACTAGTGGAATCCAAAATTTATTTATAAACAACAAGGAAGTGATAAATTTAAATAAACAGAAGAATGTCAACCCAGCAGCCTACTTCGAAGGCCTTAGTTACTGCAAGAATATTGAGAAAATAGTTGTGGATGCCGTAAATAATATGACCGATGGGGAAAGAGAGATTATAAAAAGGTTAACATCCATTCAACGATCATCAAAAGTTTGGTTTGATTTGCAGTAACTACTGTCCGAAGTAAAAGGTTCAGTGAAGCAGTGTCCAGAAGAATCATAAACGGTATAGCATCATTAATACACCGGCTATTTGATGGGATATTAAATACGAAACGAAGACAATACTAGCCTACCAACAAAAGACTGGACCCAAAATCAATACAATTGAATTTTGTATTGATAGCCAACACAATTTTGTTACTGCTTCACTTGACGGTGGAATGAAAGTTATTGAGGTAAAATGCCCCGACTCGATAAGGAAAGACGGCAATTTGGAAAATTTAAAGTATATCAGGAATGGAACATTAAATAAAAAACATAAATATTATCTATACAATGCCATCCAGTTACAGATGAGGATAACAAATACAAAAATATGCGATTTTATCGTTTAGCTACCGTAACAAATTTTTATATTTCCAATCCACCACGATGAAGAATATGTTAGTCAATGTATTGCCGATATCGAACTATATTATGCCAGAGTATTTTGTAAAGAGTATATGAGATGGAAGTGGAACTAACCTAAGAAACGGAAGTGTAATAAATACTGTGATATAGCAACTTTTTATTCTACCCCTTCTGCCCCCTAACGACTATATACTATGTATATTTCAGAAATAATGTTACATATAGAGTTAAGTTATTTGAATTGTATGGGATAAAATTTTATTAAGCTTGGCTAATCCAATTATCCTTTTCTACTAAAATTCTCTTATTTGCAATTATTCGTATTTCGAGCACTTCATTCGGGGCGAGCTGTCATTGATTTCTAAGAAATGGAGGGATATTAACTGCAACGCGATTATTCTCTTAAATGTCACTTATATCAAACCCCCGATCTGCTAAAATGATGTCTCCTTCACTAATATAGCATGATCACTCACTGAACCGCAGAAAACATCGGAACAGAAAGATACATTTCCTTTTTCATATATCCCAATCAAATATTTTAGTGTATTTTTATTCTTATGAACAAGCTTTGGTTCAGTTCGGAATTTTGCCTTGAATAGTGGGTTGCAATTTTGGAGCAATCTAATATTACCATGTAAGTATTTGTATTTTTATATCGTAGAGACCACCAGTTAACTGTTTTAAATGAGGCATTTATATTATGCGTCCAGCGGACAAATATTTTCCGTGTGATAATTAAAGACAACCCGTACATATCACCGATTATGGAGAAAAATATGTTTCGCCTATGTTTCATCAGACATAGTATTTCATAAATATTTATCATCCGGAGACGATTCAGTTTGAGCCAGAAACGAATATAAAATTTCGAATCTGCCGGAAGTCAGCCCGGTATATCGCTTAAATTGTTTCTCCGACAAAGGTCTGGGTAGATTGAGTACGATCTAACGCTTTGTATTACCATAATTTATAAATTCTTCAAAATAACCAAGCTTTTAGTAAGCTTCATTTGGTTTATAATCCGATTCTATAAAATGCAAGCTGCAAACTTTGGCACGCTTATTTGGTTTCTTGTAAATTTTAAGTGCCCATAAACATCTTGTCACCACTCGTTTATTAGCTGGGAGTTGATGGAATTATATGTTATCACCCGCAACTTTTTTCGATTTACATTGCGGAACAACACAACACTGCACCATTTCATATGTATAAAAATGTATTTAAATAATTTAAGTTTATATGTATTTCAAATTGTTTGACAGTTTACTTTATTTGTGTACACAATGTTTTTAAGTTATATTTTCGGGTGTTCGGTGAGTCTCTATAGGGTAGGGGTTGACCGTCTATAGCCATGTGTGGTCTATATTCCAACGCTGTCACTATGTATGTATGTATGAGTACAGTATACTATAAATGAGCAATGAGCGGAACAAATGGAAACTAATATCCCAGGTGGTACACCTTTTCCTCAGGTAAATCCACCCTCTTCGGAGGTCGGTTTCATGGATTCTGAGGGAAACCAGCCATTGCTAGACTACAATTATTTTAACCAATCCCAAGACATGTTGAGAACAGAAAAGGATAATTCACATCCACCAAGAAGCGGTAGTTCCTCTATTGGGGCCAGCAGCCACAACACTCGTTCTACAAACGAAGTAAAGCTTCACAATAAATTGTTAAAGGTAATAATGCATTAAAGTTAAAGCTCTTAAGCCAACGGAGGACATCGGTTCTACTCCTAACCAGAATACAACTCCAAAAGAGTATAATACGGATGAAGAAGAACTAGCTCGAGAAACTGAGTGGATAAGAGTTAAAGGTGGGAGAAAAAAAGTAAATGGAATAATACGCCCTCTTCACCGCAATTAAATGATAATGTTCCAAATAGTATCCAGAAATAACCAAAAAAAAAACATCGCCACCACCACCAATAGTAATAGATGAAGTCAAAGACTACGATTTACTTTATGATAAAATAAAAGCAATAACTACTAAACTGAAACTTACAGAAAAATGGCAAAAATGTTAAACGAAGAATAACGTGCTTGGCACACATTTGAAGACAAACAAACCAGACCAATTAGGGTCGTGGCTAAAATGTTAGACTCTACGTGTAAACCAGAAAAAATTACCTGAAAGCAAAAGGATTTAAGTCAACTGAAGCACCAATTAAGGTAAAACGGAGAGTCAAACTACCTCTCAACATGTTTATGTTGGCATTCGATACGGTTGAAGATATCGAAAAAATTTATCAAATTAAGTACATCTTGGGGTGCAAAGTGGTTATTCAGCGCCTCTAAGAAGATCTAAGCACATACCACAATGTAAATAATGTCTAGCCTATGGCCATACAAAAAAACATTGCAACAGGGAACACAGGCGTGTCAAATGTGTAGGTGAATGTCATACCAAAGATTGTGTAAAAGCTTAAAATGTTCAACCTAAATGCGTTCACTGTGGAGAAAACCATCCGACTAACTACCGAGGATGTAGCGTTGCTATTGAACTCAAAAACATCAAAAATAAGAATGTGATTGCTAAAAATTCAAGTTTATTCAGGAAGCAAGCAGTTAAGATAGAGACTCAAGAACTACTCATGGACAATTGGTTAAAATGACTTATGCTCAAGTAATGATGAGCAACGGAAAATCACGAAAAACTGCTCAAAATGACTAATTTTAAGAGACTTTAATGCAAAAAATATCCACTGGGGCTAACAACGACTATAGGTAAAGAACTCCTAAAAACTATAAGGAAATGCAGTTGTGAAACCTTCCCAACTAACGAACTGGCCAACTGATCCAAACAAAGTACCAGATTTGATTGATTTCTTCATAATTAAGAACATATCTGTAAATTATGTACAAGTAGATGAAAGTCATGGTTGAAAAATCATTCAGAACGAAAGAAACCCATTCCTAGTAAATAATCACAATAATTAAGAATGCTTTAGACTATCGCTAGAAGAAAAAATTAACTAACAATTACACAAAGAATTTCACAAATTTGTAGACGATATACAGCAATCAGCTTGCGAAAATACCTTTGAAATTGAAACGAAAATCAAGGGGAAAACTACCCTATAAAAATTAAGGAACTCCCAGTTGCGCATGGCAACAAACAAGGCCTCCCAAGATAAAACTCATTTGAACAATCTCACTCAACAATTAAGAAGAAAGATCAAAGAATTGAACGATGATTCAATCAGCAACTATTTAAGAATATTAACTAATGATAACAGTACTGATTATTCTCTTTGGAAAGCAACCAAAAGAATTAAAAGACCAATAATGCAGAATCCTCCAGCTAGAAATTATGAAGACAAAGCTCGAGAATTTGCTGAACACCTCGAAAAAATGTTCCAGCCACATGAAGACCAAACAAGCTGTGCACAAAAGTCGACAACACCAAAAGATGTCATGCATGAGATAAAAGCTAATATGAATACGAAAAAAGCTCCTGGGTACGATCCTATTACTGCAGAAATCTTAAAAGAACTGCCAAGGAAAGCTCTGGTGAAGCTCACCAATCTTATAAATGCAGCATTTAGAATCAAATGTGTACCAAGCTTGTGGAAAATTACAGAAGTAACTATGATCTCAGAACCTGGTTGAGAAGCTTCTGGTAATCAATTGCAGTATATACCTCAACAACGGATCTTCTTGACATCGAGGTCACGAATTAGTTTATTACTTTATTATTATAATATGTATATATTTTTTTAAATTATATTTACTTATTCTATTTCTAATTAATTAATTATAATTTTCTTAAATTTTTTTAGTGATATAATAATTGTAAACCGAAATGGTATAGAAGTTAAAGCAGCTGGAGATCTGAAATAATTTGTTGCATATTGAAACCAATAATTTAATCATATACCTACATATGTATAATAAACCGGTAAGACATTTACATTTATATTTGCATACACACACATATTCCATTAAATTCCAAAGACAGTACATTTTTGTTTCTTTATGTATCCTTGAAAGTAGTGATAGTGTCAGTGTAGCGAAAATAAAAGAATTATTTCTTACGGTATAGAACTTATTAGTAAGATAAATGTCTGATTCGGAAAATAAACACGAATAGAAGGAGTGGATGTCCAGGTGGTATATCCGCCTTATTGGGCATAAATGCCCGACTTGTGGTTTACCCAAATGGAGGCAGTTTTTGAAGCGAAAGAAATTACAAACGACAACAAACGATACTTAAACACGGTGGCGTGTGTACCATTTGATATAATTATTTCAATATCAGATATAATATCTAAACCTCCGGATTCTGAAAAATATAAATTTCTCCGCGATGCTTTAGTCAAACGTAAAACCTTGTCCGAAACACAACGAGTAGAAAAATTAATCGAAACTACTCTAATGGGTGATAAATCTCCATCCGAATTTTATAGAAATTTAGAACAAATTGCTGATTCATCCGGTGCAGTAAATGTAAAATTATTAAAAACATTATGGTTAAAACGGTTGCCGGATGCTATCAAAGCTGTATTAATAGTTCGAGAATCAGATACCATTTCTGAATTATGCGAATTAGCTGATAAAATTTGGCCAATTACGTCGCCATTAACTTCTAATATTAACGCTACAAGGCGATCAAATAAAACTAACGCAGACACTGACAATTTTTCAGTTCAAAATTTAGTGCAAACTATAAACGAACTGCGTTCACGATTTGATCGGTGGGAGAAAAATAATTCCGAAAATCGATTCAAAACCAAGAATACTTATAGAAATAAATCCCGAAATAAAAGCAACAATTCTCGTTCAAAAAGTAGGGGTTCAGGTAAATATCTTTGTTGGTATCACTACAAGTATCGGAATAAAGCTACTAAATGCCAAAGTAATTGCACCTGGAAAACAAATTTCAACTCGGCAAATAATTCGGGAAACCCAATCGTCCCATCGTAAACGCGACGAACGATGGGACTCTCGCAAATCGTCGATTTTTTGTTAAATGTTTAAAAACTAAATTAAATTTTTTAGTAGACACTGGAGCCGATGTATCAGTCATTCCTCCAAATTAATTTAATGATTTGCACCCTTATAAACAACCATAACTTTTTGCAGCGAACGGCACCCCAATAAAAACTTTTAGTATACGACTGATTGTACTAGATTTAGGCCTCCGTCGAGAATTCACACACCCATTTGTAGTAGGGAATGTAACAAAGCCGATATTATGTGTTGATTTTTTATGCAAATTCGGTCTAACTATAGATTTAAAGAATAGAATACTGAAAGATAATAAAACCACTTTACCTGTGAATACTAATACTAAAAATGACGATTCATTTACACCGCGATTGCATACAATAAATGGGGATTACGGTAAACTTCTCAGCCAGTTTCCTACTTTAAATAAAAAAGCACGTTTTGAGTTCGAACATATGTTTATGTTAGGATTGTGTAGACCATCTGATTCTTCCGTTTCCACACCCTTTACACATGGTACCGAAGCGGGATAGTAACGATTGGCGCCCTTGTGGGGATTATAGGAGACTCAATGCGGTAACCGTACCAGATCGTTACCCGTTACTCCATATTCACAGTTTTTCTATGAATCTACGCGGTTGTTCTATATTTTCTAAAATAGACTTAGTGCGAGCCTACCACCAAATACCCGTAGCGACGGAATATATATATATATATAAAACAGTAATTACAGTTCGATTTGGTCTCTTTGAATTTGTTAGGATGCCTTATGGATTACGAAATGCGGCTCAAACATTCCAGAGACTTTTTAAATGAAGTCACCAAGGGACTTGATTTTGTGTTTGGGTATATCGATGATATTTTGGTGGCTAGCCGCTCGCACGAAGAGCACAAATTACATTTAAAAACTTTGTTTAACCGATTGTCAGAGTATGGTATTAATATAAAGCCCTAGAAGTGTGAATTTGGCACAAATCGAATCGAATTTCTCGGCCACGAAATTATAAAAGATGAAGTAAAACCGTCTAGTAAACGAATTGAGGCAATAAGAGATTTTCCGTCACACACTTCTGTACGGCAGGTTCAAAAATTCGTCGGTATGGTAAATTTTTACCATAGGTTTGTTCCACATTTAGCAGAATTACTTGCTCCTGTGCATGACCACATGAAAAACTTAAAGCAGGTGAAGAAAAAGGTTATTTTCGAATGAAATACTGAGTGTGAAGTGGCTTTCAATAGAATTAAATCAGCCCTCATCCAGTGTACCCTATTGGCACATTCAATGAAGAATTTTCGGATAAGTATAACCACAGATGCTTCCAGTATTGCTCTGGGTAGAGTTCTGGAGTAACATAAAAATAATATACGTGAACCGATCGGATTTTTATCCAAAAAGCTCTCTCCTGCTGAGCGCAAATATTCTGCATTTGATCGAGAATTGCTGGCAATTTATTGCGCAATTAGGCACTTTCGATATTTTGTTGAAGGCAGAAGGTTCACAATATTTACGAATCATAAGCCATTATGTGCAGCGATATTTCCCAGTTTACAACGGATATTCGATATATCAAAGGAGAAAGTAATAATGTGGCTGACACTCTTAGCAGGCCGGACATAGATAATGTGTGTAAAATTCAACTTGCTAAATTAAATATTGAAAAGTTAATAGCGCTGCAAGAAACTGACGAGGAGCTGCTTGTGATATCTTAAAGTCCCAAAAGTGATAACAAATGGAGGATTGAACAAATATACGATACTGTTTCGAAACGGAATATTTGGTCGGAAACTTCGACGGGAGTGATTCGCCGTTATATTACTGAACAAATGGAACACTATATTTGACCAATTACATAGCTTATCACAGCCCGGTGTCCGTGCTAGTCGTAAATTAGTATCGAGCAAGTACTTTTGGCCAAAGATGAATGTGGATACGGGAAATTGGGCAAAAATGTGTATTCCTTGTCAAAGAGCTAAGATACATAGACACACTCGATCTGAAATCGGTAGATTTAAGTACCCTGCAGCCAGATTCGAGAATATACATGTAAACTTAGTTGGTCCATTGCCTCTTTCTAATGGTTTCACATTTATTCTTACCATAATTGACCGTTTTACTCGCTGACCAGAATGACCAGAAGCAGTACCTTTGATCGACATGAAGACATCTACGGTAATACACGCTTTCGTAGACCAGTACATCTCGCGTTTTGGAGTAGCACTAGAGATAACGACTGACCAAGGCAGTTAGTTTGAGAGCAATCTATTTCAGGAATTTAGAAAAATGCTAGGTTCATACAGAATCCGCACGTCAAGTAACAATCCCAAGGACAATGGAATGGTGGGACGTTTTCATCGTCAATTGAAAGCTTCTCTGTATGCTCGCGAGAATACCTTGAATTGGAGATCTGAACTCTCCTTTATTCTCCTTGCCATTCGACCTTCGGTCAAAGATGACCTAGGGTGTACTCCAGCGGATCTTGTCTACGGACAGACACCTAAGGTCCCTGGAGATCTATTAATGCATCCCGAGCCCGCGACATCAACTGATCCTACGTCACTGGTCGGAAAACTTAAAGAGTTGATACGCAACGTTATTCCTAAAAATACATGAAGCCCTTCTCAGGACAACATTTTCATTCATAAAGATTTGATGGACTGCAACTACGTTTTCTTCCGCATGGATAAAGTTAAAATTGGTTTGACTACTCAATATAAAGGTCCATATAAGGTGTTAAAAAGACTTCGTAAAACTTTTATTGTAGAGAAAAATGGTAAAAATATGTCTATCTCGATTGACCGACTTAAACCAGCTTACGTTACAGAATCACTACAAAAAGAGTCTCCAAATCAAAGCTATAACCATTATCATGGTTCATCGGTATATTGACGCTATCGCTACGGAGGGGATATCATAATCAAACGCTTGAATCTACTAATATTCAATTTATTATTTATGTGTGTGCATGGAAATTATCAAATGTATTTCCGAACGGCATTTGTATTGCAATATTGTACGACGCGCCTCCAGTTAGCTGCGACGATACCTGTATTGATGTAAAATCATATTTTCAATTGTTATTTAAAATATGATTCCGTATAATTATCGATTAACTATACATATATATTTTACTCTTGTATAATTGTATTTATAATAATAATTCATTATATTGTATTATATTTAAATATGTATTTGGAAATTAAAAAACCAAAATAAATTTATGTATTGAAATAATGAGTCAGTATATTTTGGCAAGCTCGTGAGCTTCATATTTAAAAAAATCAACAAAAAATTATAATAAAAATTTTATAAATTAAAAAGATTGGCCATATAAAATATTAGCCTTCTGGCAACCATCATATTCACACCTTTTCTGAATTGAAAGAAATCAATGCAGGAGTTCCACAGGACGGTGTATATTAGGGCCAGTTTTATATGTGCTATACACTTATGATCTTCCTACATTAGAAAACAATACGGTGGCGGCTTTTGCAGATGACACGGCGATCTTAGCTATTGGAAAAAGAAACGTAGAATCAACACAGAAGTTACAATCAGCTATAACTCAAATATATAAATGGACAAAAAGAAGGAGAATAAAATAAATGAAATTAAGTCAGGTCACATCAACTTTACAAACAGACGGGAAATAATACTCGGCATGACCCTGGATGCTAAACTACGATGGAAAGCACACGTCAAGAAGAAAAATGAAGAATTAAGACTTAAATACAGAAAAATGTATTGGCTGATGGGAAGGAACTACATACAATAAGCTTCTACTTTATAAGCAAATATTGAAACCTATTTGGAGTTATGGTATTCAGCTTTAGGGTTGTATGGATTTCAGAATCAGAATTCTGAATATGGTATTAAGGAACATCGTTGATGCACCTTGGTATGTCAGGAACAATGACCTTCATAGGAACCTTAAGTGAACCTCATCTTAAATTAAATCCAAGAAAAAGCACGGAGACATGAAGAAAGGCTCTGCCAACATGTGAACATTGAGGCAACTCAACTCCTAAGCATCACGAATTTAGTAAGCAGACTTAAAAGAACCATACCTTTTGAGCTGGTGTGACGGTCAGCTTAAACAGAATCATTGTGCTGATCTAAAATCCACTACAAAGATGTGGTTTACTTCAATTTACCAGACATTATGGCACGCCAATGGTAAGAAGCCATACATTAATTTAAGTTAGTAAATTAAGTCAGAAACAAATTGCTCATTAGTCCAGGGGACTAGATTGTAATTACATAAAATAAACAAATAAAATTTATCGCGTATAGCTATGCGATTCTGTTTTTAAATGGTTTTCAGAATACGCCAGATAGCAAAACGTATTTTATCAAGTTTCATTTATATTTCCGCTAGGTGTGCTAGGTAAACGGATCAAATAGCTATTCTCTCAAAGAGAGAAAAATAGAGAGTTATACCAGTTTTAGTCTTTGTCTGGATTTTTCCTAAATGAATTGAAATTTTTTAAATAAATTAACTTACAAATTAATTTTAAAGTGAATTATATTATACATAGGTTGGATGCAAATTGTATTTCGATATTCATTTATATTTTAACGACCAAAATGCTCGGTGAGAATTTTTTGTTTTTTTTCATTGAAAGTAAGATTTTGACGTCATTTTTTTCCTTCTCGTGGAACAAGAATCGGAAATCTGTATTTCTCACTGAAACTACATTTCATTGTACTTTTCACAGAACGAGAATTGATCCCCAGTGGCGAGATATTCTTCATTTACTAATTAGGCAACGTATTACAATTTTGAAAAGTGTTGTTTTTCAAGCAAAGATTTTCTACGATTTCCAGACAACCATATTTTGTATAGTAATTCTCTATTCTCTCGTTTAACTTAATTATGTATTAATTTAATTGTTTACAATTTATAAAAGAAAATTAAAAATCATATTAATAATTATATTTCAGCATGAAAAAATTACCTGTTTGTATTTATTGTTATTGTGAAAAAAAACAACAACAAAACCAAAACGAAAGAAGTTACTATATTTTTGTTATAATAATACGTAATACTAATAATAATACTAAGAGCAATTACGACAACACAAAAGTTAAAAATTATAAAAAAAAAAACTTTGAACTGAAAATATTGTATAATCAGGAAAAAACAAAATTAAAATTAAGTTTCGTTTATATAAATTTTAATAATGTATTTGACTCAGGTGTAATTAGCACGTGATCTTTAAGTACTTTATACATACTACCTAAATAAATTCATTTTCTTTTTAAGTTCAAAATAATCTATTTATTTTAATTATATTTTCACTGTGCTTTTATTTGTTTTTGCTCTTTCGTATATTTATTTACTTATTTATTTATTACAAATTTAAAGCAAAATCGGAAAAATAACAAAATTTATGGTTTTCCAGTATTATTGGTGTAATTTATTTTAATTTTGTATGTATTCATAGCTAGTAGCGAAAAAATACTTTTAGATTACATTAGAATTTTTTTTTTATTATTTTTTTTTGTTTTAATTTTCTATTTTTAAATTTGAAATGTTACTCCGGTACTTCGTAATAAATAAAGATTAAAACTAAAAAAATTGCAGTAGATTTCAATTTCAATTTTTTGATTGGATTTTTTTTTTAAGTAAATGGAAAATACGTACATGTACCATATATACAGAGTTAATTGAATGAGTTGCGTCTCGATCGAAGGTGTTTTCGATTTAATTAAAAATAGAAAAATAAATTTTTATTAAAACAAAAATTGGTTTGGAATTTATTTTATTTTTTTCCAATTTTTCGCGATGTGAAGAAGAGACATTCTTGCGACGACCAGCACGTAATTTGGTTGATTCACCTTACCTTGTTGGATTGGAACAACGTTTTATTGTTTTATTGGTCGATTTTTCGTGTTAATAAAATAATGGAAATCTATGTCTGTTGGTACTGGTTCTAATTCCAACTAATTAATTTTATCTTTATGCGGTATAAGTCTGCCACAACTCAAACAAAAGTCAAAGAAGAAGTTTAAATTAAAAATAATTCCAATTATTTATTGATTTTATTTTTCTCATAAAAATAGCATTTACATAAAATTAAATGAAAATATGTAAAACAAAATACATTTATACGTACATCTTTTAGTAAATGTTTATATGTGTGTACAACATAAACATAAAATGTATCTCGATAATTATATTTTATGATCAAATTTTAAAAATTAATTAAAATTATTTTGGGTGTTGTTGGTGTGTATTTTATGAAATTACTTAAATGGAAATTTTATGGAGTGTGTATAATATGATTGAAATCGTTTTTTTTGCTATCGGCTTCTCTATGGTAAAGCATAAAACATGTCAATTTGGATTTAAGGACTGTTACAATTTATGGATTTTAGTGAAACGTTTTAAATGCAAGTTTAAAGCTGTTAATTTATTACGCGTTGCAATTGTCACAATTGGAGAAATAAATTAAATACAATTTTCTCCTCAATTTTTTAATGAAATTTGAATTTTTGATTATCTACCCAGTACAACTAAAAGATGGGTAACTGGAACAGGGAAACTTTCGAATTTAAGCTTGAAATTTCTCATACCGTTAGAACCGAATTCATATTTCATATTCCGCCTGAAAATCAATCCGTACCCCTAAATGATACTATACGGAACCATCCAAGACACATTTTGCGTTCAATAATTTCCAAATTGAACAACAAAAATAATTGATTTAAACTATTTCCGACATAAAATGTATTACAAACTAATACAAGTGTTATGCCTGATTATGCGTTCTTATATTTTCCATTAGTGAACACATTGAAGAAATTAGTGCTTATCACAAAAATATAAGTTTCGAATATGGAAATATGAAAATTTATCAACACATTTTGAATCATCCAAGACACCTTGCTTATACAATAAATTGTCAACATTGTTTGTCGACATTGTAGTTTTAAGCAAAGCATTTTACACCACCTACACAAAACATTTTTTGAGTCTCTATTGATTCTAAGGGTTGAAATATAGTAGTTTTGATTAGATCGTGTGTTGTGACAATGAATATCACAAGCTCTTTGAAAACTGTAATTACATTTGGTTAGCTTGTGAAGTGCCTTAAATATGAATGACCAGAAGGTCGTAATCACCTAAGAGAGCAATAGGTAGGATCTTTTCACTATACAATAAATATGAGCTAGTTAATTTTGGCAAGTGTTTAATAATTTTAATAATCCTGTTTTGTAGGATTTCTAAAGGACGTAATAAATAGCCAGGTGCAGTACTCCATAACATGCTCATATAATTGAGGTTAGAATTTACATGAGCGAAATAAATTAACCCTGCAGTTTCAGAATTAATATAACATGAAGTACGCTTTATTACAAATAACATTGGAGAAATGGTTTTGTACAATTTATCAATGTGCTGGGACCAATTTAGTTTTGAATCAATGATCAATCCAAGGTACTTGAAACATGACACTTCTTCAATATTAACATTACCAAAACCAAAATAAGGTGAGAGTTGATCCTTTGGTTTATTTTGAAAAACAATGTAATTTGTTTTGTTTAAATTCAAGGATAATTGTTGATTAAATATAAATCATGTTGCATATGTTCTATAATGGTATTTGTTGTATCACTCATGTAGACAAGGGCAGCGTCATCAGCGTAGAGTTGTAATTTTCCGAAAAGTTTTAAATTGAAAATGTCATTTATGTAGAAAATGAATAATAGCGGGCCTAAAATTGACCCTTGTGGTACACCACAGTGATTGAATGTATAACCACTTATTAACAATTGTACATTGAGATCGGTTACCTAGATATTCTGTTAAGATTGAGACAAATTGTTCTGTGGGATTCATGTGATGATCAACACAATCAAATGCCTTTCGTATATCAATAAATAAGGCACCGACATATAATTGCGCATGAGTCCCTAAATAAATGTTATTCATGAGATTAGCTACAGCTGCTTGAGTATCAGAATTGTTGATGAATCCAAATTGATTGTCGTTAATAATCTGATGTTTGTCAAGAAAATCAAAAAAGTTATTGTAAATAACTTTCTCCAGAATTTGTTGACATGGAATTGAGGACTGATATAGGCCGGTAATTTGAGCAGATTTGTTTGTTACCACATTTATGAATATGAGTTACAACCGCTTTTTTTAATGAATTAGGAAATACTCCTTTATTCAAACAATCATTAATAACGTGCACAATATCATTTACGATTATTTGCTTGTAAATTTGTAAAAATTGTACTGATATTCAGTCATAGCCATTGGCAGACTTAGCGTTTAATGAACTGTTAATTATGCTAATACTATGTAAATTCACATTTAATAAAGATAGAGAACCTGACGATTTGTCTAAAACTGTGGATAATTTCAAGATTAGTAGAGCAAAATGGTTGAGCACTGCAAAACGATGACACATCAATGAAATGTTTCATCAACTGCCAATTTTTTCGAGAGTCAGAATTATTCATTCTTAATTGGTTACTGTAATATTGCTTCTTAAGAAATTTATTTTTGTTCGTCACTAAATTTCTGAAATATAAAAATTGTGTTTTTAAAAAAAAGTTCTCTGAAAATTTTTTGTGTAGTCAATAAAATTTATCCCTAATAGAAACCAAACGTAATAGTTCACGATTCACGCACGGTTTACAATTTTTTTAAATTTTCATTAGAATTGTATGCTTACGTATTAAGTCACTTAAATAGACCACAAGCCCGGACATGTCATTAGCAAACGGAGCAATATGCTCACTTAATATTCTAGAAATAGTTTGAGGATCCACTATGGTTTTAATAGGTGTTTGCGATGACATACAATGCGGAACTTATGAATAAAAATCCAATATAAGCACTTTATGATCAGAATAAGCTACATCAATGCTATCAAGGTTATACTTAAAAAAAAATTTGATCCGTGATCACATAGTCCATGATAGAAGGTGAGCTTCAAAACCTAGTATAGAATTTAGATAGACGTTGGTTTAAAATTATAAAACCATTGCATAAAACATTACTTTCAAGTTTTTGAGTTGGTATCTCATTAGTTAATAAATAATTAATATTCAAATCTCCCAATAAAATGGATTTTTTTGTAAATAGAGAGTAAATCGTCTAGCTTATCAAGGAAAGTATCAACATTGAACTTTTGGGATCTATGTATATATTCCACATATGTTAATATTATTTGGCAGAAGTTTTACTGCTAAATAGTTAGCATAATCTATTGATTCAGTAAAAGCTATCGTAGAACAAATGCTATTATGTACAAAAATAGAGACCCCTCCGCCACGGTCATCATCTCTAACGCAGTGATAAGAGGTATAATCGGGTAGATTAAAATACTGAGTTTCGCTACTAAAAAGCCAGGTTTCAGAAATTATCTAAAAATAAAATTGCTGAATTACTCGTATATAAACCAAAATTAGTTGTGTGAAAATGATTATGTTCTACTGATCAATTTATCAATGTCCATCGTATTGCAGACTACTGTTGACGTTGTGTCATCTTTATTAATTTTCACAAAAAAAGATCCGTTGCGAAACCAGATGATGCTCAGGAGTTTTTGTTTTTGTAATTGTCTTAACTGATGTAATACGTTTATGTGTATTTGGTTAATCGATCATTTACGAAAATTTTACAGTTAACATTCATAGCTGGATTACAGGACTGTGGAAACAATTGATTTGCAAAAAGTGGTCCACTGGTACGAACATTTTTAATAAAAATATCTTTGCCGGCCCAGGTCTCTAAATTTAATAAAAAGCTGAATTTGTTGTTGATTTTCCAGTTGTCGTATATAAAATGAAATAATATCTTCATTTTTTAGCATGTACGAGTATATTTGCTTAGTAGAATTTATAAGATCCTCCGCAGTAATGTTGGCAATATATGGAATACCTGATATAATGACATCATTGTTGTATTCTTTTTGTTTCATATATTCCAATTCATTTTGTAATTGAGTCATCTCCAGGTGGACTAAATTTAGTTCTGTTTTATTGTTCGATTTGATTTTTGTTGCTTTCATTATCAATGATAAGGTTTTTTATATCACCCATAACGGTATCAAGTTTTTTATTTGTATTTTCGTTGCTTTTATGGATTGAAGAAATATCAATAAGGAGATCCTTATTGCTTGGATTTTCCAAATTAAAGATTTCAGTTGATACAACAGGTTTACGTATACTCTGCTTACGCATTGTAGGGCCCACTGTTTTAACGCCATCCTTGTTGACCATTTTGATTATAATGTACGTATCACAGTTTATTCGAGCAAGAAACAAAAATTATTCACAAACGGCAACTGAATTAAGTAATGTAATAATTTGATAGATTTTCCGATTGAATTAAATGCACATAATAGTTACAGTTTAATTTAATAAATTAATAATTTCACCAAACAAAAAATAAATATACATAAAATGTATAATGATTTAAACCACCATATTAGAAATGCATTTTAATGACTTTGATGACCCAGCAAATGTTTTATAAATTTTTATTTTTATTCAATTCACCAACATCAAATACACCTCCATCACTTTTCTACCATTTTGATTATTTGAAATGCCTCCCCTGTGGTATTCGAAGTCGTTTTAAGCACTGTGCCATTTGGTTGGTTATACGCAACATTTATTGGTTTATAAAAGATTTTATGTCAAAAATAGTTAAAATCAATAATTTTTTTGTTCAATTCGGCAATTATTGAACGTATTATGGCCCGAATTTATAGTCGTTACTACAACTATAACTCATGTTATAGTAACTGTTTTCGTATTTATGTTTTCGTTTTTAAAATCTCACTATAAGATTGTGACTGTGATAACATTTATAGTGATCAAAATCCATCACTAAAAACATTGTTACGAAGTATCGAAATCACAAATATAATAATAGCCTTTCGGTCTTCGATTCAGTTTCATTAAGGGCTATTGATTGATTTTCATTTCTCATTGTTTTATCCCAATGAAAATATTCGAAATTTATATTTTTATGATAAGCACAAATTTCTTCAATGTGTTGACTAATGGAAAAAATAAACTTAATTCGTTAAACTTTAACAGTATCGCATCGAAACGCGAACGTGTACTCAGACATAATATTTGTATTGGTTTGTAATATATTTTATGTCGGAAATAGTTTAAATCAATTATTTTTGTTGTTCAATTTGGAAATTATTGAACGCAAAATGTGTCTTGGATAGTTCCGTATAGTATCATTTAGGGGTACGGATTGATTTTCATTTTCCACAATTTAATGAATGAAAACTGTTAAAATGTATAATTTTGTACTAAGCTCAAATTTCTTCATTGTATTTACCAACTAAAAATATTAAGTAAATTGGTAAATCTTTTCTGAATTCCGCTGAAAATCAGGTTTTGTTTTTGTTTTACCGTCTTTCAGGCGGAATATGAAAATTCGTTTTCTATTTTCTCGGCTCCTGGACTAGCTAATAATTTTTTCCAAAGGGCACTAATTAGCCACAAATTAAGGAAAAACACAAAAACGGTATTTGTAAGAAAGACATGTCATGTACAAAGTTTCGTGTTCAATTAAGTAAGGCTTGTAGATGCAATTACGACCTCGAGCTTTGAGATTTATACGATTGCGATGCAGCAAAATATTGTATGCAAATCGCATAGTGCAAAGGTATCTTTATAACAACATCATTCATACTTCAAGCTTCAAAAACAATAATGTGATATGTAATTGGTGGATAGGCGAAGCAAATCCGTATGTAATCAAATCAACGATTTTACCCGACATGGAATTGTAATTTCCAAATTTTACGATAAAATATGAAATAAAAGTTGGCTTCAATTATTTAAACGGGCCCAACAAGTTATGTAAGAAATTGGACAAATAGATTGCAGACTGTTTTACCCACACACCGGTATGATTTGTCTGTCTAATTATCTGTATGATCTGTTTTTACTAATTGAGTATGTGTGGTTTTGCTGATAGGGCGTACTCGTCAAACCAAATTAATTTTTAAATTTTTGACGATATCACTGTCCCACTTATGCTATTTGAATTAATTTATAGTTTTTCGCTAGTGACAATTAGGCTTCGGATTCTTATGTAAATATTTTTTTTTTTTTTGGGTTCATAGAAAACCAAATTTGGGAAACGTTAGAAAAATTAGCCACATTTGTTAACACATATTTTTACATTTTTCTCGATGAATAAATGTTTTGAATTTTTTGTATTTATAGTATACCTCCATAATTCAATAATTTTAATAAATATTTCAAGATGGAAACAGAAAACAATTAATTAAATCGACAATTTTAAAATTCTACTTTAAGACATTTTAAACGCCCAAATTTTTATATAATCTTCAAGGCAGACAGTTGAAATTGTCAAAATATGATGTCGCTAGCAAAATGTTGTATTTTTACACGAAAATGTAGTTGTTATATTGATCATTCTAAGAATCGCTCGTATACGAATAATTATGTTTGACATTTCGACAACTTTTTTTTCTACGATCAAAACATTTTGTATTCTTCGTATTTTCTAAATAAAATTCAAGCAAAGTTGGTACAGATTTTCAGAAATGCCTAAACTAAAGCGGCGATATTTTTAAAATCGATGGGACAATTTTATACCGTAAAATATGTGAAAAAACCGTAGCCGTGCAACAAAAATCGCTAATAGATCAACATATTGCCAACAAAAAACAGAGATTTGAAAAGATGCCGATCTGAAAAAAATTTGTGCTACTCGAAATTCAATGGAGAGTTATGTTTAACATTGATAGCTGCTGAGACGCCTTTGTCGAAACTTAACAATAAAATATTTTGACCGTTTTTACGATATATTAAAAGTCTATTCGATAAGGTTAGGATAAGTTAGGGTGGCTGTCCTCAGAACCGCCATAGACAGAAAATGGTTCATAGCTTTACCACATAAAATTACCCTCAACTCTGCTCATCGAACTATCTAGAGCTAACAATGAAGCGTTGAATACATCTAACATCTATTTCATTGAGATCCGCCAGGTCGCTGAGGAGATTCTTTGACAAACAGATCAATGAAATTAAACATTCATTGGGCCAATTGCCAGCCAAAAATATCTACTTAATATGGTGGAGCTCGAGAAAATCAATCGCAGTAATCGCGGTTGCCCCACGTTATTTGACGACTCCATCAAATTATTAGGGGAACAATTTCAGCAGGATAAAATACGTCTATTTGTGTCGGACTATAGTGAAAGCCATCCACACCATTCAACTTTACTACCCAACAATTTTATTGTTAACCTGTGTAATATACGGACTACACAAGGTTGCTGAATCTATACGCTCAATTTCAATGACATTAACCAACCTGTTTCTGTAGTAAACAATATTTTTGAAATTTTGGATGTGCTTGAATTTCATTGCTTAAGGATAAATTCCAGATCTGCAATTACACCCTCGGCTAACAGCCATTTGTTGGGGAACCTGGCTAAAAGCAGTAAAATTTATAAAATTACACCGAAAAGTTGGAAAAAATCAAAGAAATTATTAAAGATATAAACGATGAAGACTCTATACATATATTTCAAAGACTAAGGCCATAATGGTTGTGTTCTGTTCTATTTTCAAGAAATATTTAAATGCACGTATAATAAAATCTAAAGTGTCTTACTAACATTTATAACCTTCCAGTGTGTTGTAGTTGTCACCAAAAAAATAAAGTAGTTCTGTTAAGGGGATTGGAATAGTGTGACATAAGGTGGAAAAGCAGTGAAGATATTGTAGACGTAATAATCTAATGTTAAAAACGCACTGATAATGGCAGACAGAAGGAAAGCCAAACGAACGAACTGGAAATTATCAAGGTACGAACAGTAGTTTTAGTCGACATTTGTGCATCTATCTTATCAAGCATTGAAAATGACACAAGCTTGTGCGTAGTACATGTTACATACATGGGAAGCAAGTAAAAAATATCAAAATTGCGGATAGAGAGAGATTCTTAAGGGCTTTACGCACGTTTCGCTAACACCGTCTGGTCCTTAATCGAATGTACCATGCAAAACTATTTTCAATTTAAATCCGATTTTTCATTTTGTTTTTCACTGGGTAAGCGCTTTACAAGAGAACCTTTTGAACTGTCAAATTCAAACAATTATGAAAACTATTCTAAGTTGTAGAACTCTGTGAGACATTAACGAAACCTTTTTTTTATCGGCAACCAAGCAGTTTTAGGGGCCAAAGCACCCCTGAATTTGCGGAAAAACGGTAATTCCATCCCCTAAAAAAACAGAGGTGCTGCCACCTTCATAATCTAATTTTCTTAATTTTCTATAGATTACTTGAACTTTTTAGAAGGAATAAAACGAATTTGCTTTATCAAAAAAATAGAGTAGAAGCCTAGATATACCGAAAATAGCATTTTCTTGAGATTAAATTAAGGGGTGGTTTTAAATCTTAAAGAGGGCTTGGTTGCCGATAAAAAAAATGAAACGATTTCCATTTTTTTCTCAGCTACAATAAAATAAATTAGCAAGAGTATTAGTACATTTACTAAAACAATGTAGGCTCTGTAAACATTTAACCGCAGCGTTTCATGTGAAAATTGTCGTGAGTAGAAGTGAATTTATTTGATTGCAAGATCAAATTTATGTTTGTTGGTCTTGTTTGAGTCGTCACAAAACCGATAACCATTTTTAGGTATGATATAAAAATATAAATAAAAAATAATCGACAACTATACAAAAGGATGGGTTTAGAGTTCTTTGAATCGTTTTAGGATGGATGCCTTTTTATCGGTTCAATTTTAAGGAATTAGAAATATTCATGCCTTTTGCATAATTTTAGTCCATCTCACAATGCGCGGTATTTTAAACGTCAGCACCATTAGCTATAATATGATCGCTGGAACGTCGTAAAATTGGCATCGTTTTCACGCGGCGCCCGTGGAAGAGGGTTTTATACCATTCGTGAGCAAGCTGATTGCGTTTATGTTTAGTATCAGTATTTGCAAGAAAATTCCTTTAATCCACAGTATTGAGGGTGCACAAATTTAATTATGGGTGTAAGGCAGGTAGCTGTAAGAGGTGCTAGTATAAAGGAAAATCGTCTTTTAGTGTTCTTCTATTCTAATGTGTGAAGTCAATATTAGCTACATAATGCTTAATTAGCTAAATTATGTTACATGAAACACCAAAGAAATACAAACAACTAACTACCTGGATTAAAATTTTACCACTAACGTGATCCGAATATCTCGCTGTCAAGAAATGTGGAACACTACTAATGCTTTCTTTAATGATATTTTGGCAATCGATCAGAATATTTTATCTAATTATATTGAAAAAGAAGAGGAAAAATATGAATTTGAGATTTCACCATATTATTCTATCACCTGCTAATTAAAGAGCTAGATTAGGATTATCAAAATAATTTGGAACAACCGGTACCACATAGTAAGTAGTCGTGCAGGGCACCCTTGTTCCGAGGTATTTGCGGATCCTCACTTATAGTCCTCTGGAAAGAGGGATTTGTTAAACTACTCGGAGTTTCCACTGAGCCCAAACTAACGCTTTTAAATTTCATGTTGGGCCCCCGCTTTAGGGAGCCGATGGGCTTTAAATAAAATCATCCTATTTCAAGCAACCATATTTTATGGTATTGTAACTAAGATGTAGCTGAGAGGCACAAAAGCTATATGAATATACATGAATTGAATACATGGATAATTTCCTACTAAGATGAGAAGATACTAAGGACAGAAATTTTAATATTACAGATTGTCAGTGAGGGTAAAAATTAGGTTGCTGGAAGGGTCAAGATGGAAATTGGATATGTGTAAGTTTGAGGATAAATCTGGAGAACAGTGAAATTTGATCCCTAGATTTAAAGGAAAGGAATTGAAAAAGAATGGTATTAGTCACAACATTTTAGCCTACCATTAATATGAACCCCTATTGGACTTAATTTTGAATTTGGAAAAATCGTATATCACCAAATAAACGAAGCAAAATGGCTTGATTTGGTTCATCATATTTTTAATAGATCAAAGCTTTTTTTGTCGAATGTGCTTTGAATTTGATAAAACCTTTAATTTTTGATGAGATATTTCTTCATCACATTATAAGAAGTACTGTAATTTCTTCCATAATAGCATACTTTTTAATAAAAAATCGCTAGATGTTTACCCTCAAGCTTGTGTTAATGTGTTAAGTAGTTCTTAAAAGAAAGCTGAGAGTGCAGGACGGTGCAGTTTAGACCATAGGTTAGTAGCGAATGGCAAACAAAACTCTGGTGACATTTCAAATTTTTTGAGTATGATTTTAGCTTTACTTAAAATTCTCACCTTGAAAGCAAATGTATCCGTTAAATTTACCTGTAAAACGCGACTTTAGAAACAATGTTTTCAGATAATAGACTCTAAAATCTTCACATCACTCAATACATAGTTACATCCAACCATTACGATATAATGGTAAAGTTAAGTAAAACTATGATTAAAAAGTTGTAAGAGTTTTTAAATAAAATACAAACGGCTTAATCCCCTTCGGTTAGAATACACTTATGTCGACGTTTTTTTCCAGTTTTCAAAACAGTTGTTAAAGTCGATTTCCGGAATGGCCTTCAAAACCTTCTTCGATTTGGCTTGTATCTCTTCAATCGAGATAAAACGATGTCCCCGACCGACGAAGCTAAATCAGGCGAAATGGGTCGAACGTGCATCGTCCTGCCTTCTTTGAACAACTTATACCAATCAAAAATACTAGCTCTGGACAGTGCATTGTCACCAAAGCTTTTCCAACATTTCACAATTTGAAAGCGGAAATACCATTTTTGGAGCAAAATTGGATGCAACTTCCTTGCTGAACTTTTCTTAAACTCGAAAAATGCACTTTTTTAGAAGATAGTAAACAAGTGTATCTAATTACTAAAGATATTGAAACAAAATTTGACCCAGGTGTCTGTTACAGTGCTACGAACCTAAGGAAAAAAATTACTCGTTTGCATAAGTCCGCGCGATTTAAATGGAAAAGTCATACTACATTTTGATCACCCCTCAAGATATCTGGAGCTTTTAATTTTTGGTGGCCTAAAAACAATGAACTGAAAGTTTGATTTACAAAATTTGAATAAATGTTTAACCATTTCCAGTTTATTCGCGCTATGCCTATTCGTGCTATATTTATTGTAAGTCCGGTATCAAAGTTTAGCATTCTGTTTGAATTGTTTTTGAATATATGTATAACATTTTGTGTATATTTATTGTAATTTCATCCAAAGTGAAGTCTAGACTACCAGGCTAATCGAGGATAGTAAACAAAAAATTATTGCAAAAAGCTTTCTTTTTACTATCGATTTTTATTGTAATCATAATATTGAATTTATAATATAAAAAACTTTTAGGACTACATTAAAATACACTAGTATTTATATATAAAAAGCATTTGTCCATACTCCCAGATAAAGATTACAAATGTTTCCACAACATTTGTTTCTGACTGATTAAAATAATCATTTTAATGTCTCTGTTTGTGTATATTGATTGAATTTAAAAGAATTTCGTTTTTCTTTAAAACTTGATGTAATTTAATTTGCATTTTTCGATACGTTTGAAAACAATACACAAAGAACAATTCAAAATAACACATAAAATTTAAGTTGCTATAAAAAGGTATAGATAACTACATAATAACATAAAACTATTATTGGCCCACCTTTGGTTTTTTATTAGAAAGAAGATATTTAACCTTTTATCAAATCGATGTCTTTTTAGACCTTCTACAATTATTTACATAAAGCTACTAAATATTTTTTCTACATTATGACTTACCAGTAATTAAAACAATCTCGCCCTTTAACATTTTATCCAAATGTCTGTGTAAATTAATTTAATCCAAAAACACTGTCTAGATGAATATCCAATAATAATATTTGTCAAATAATAAGGTTATTTGTCATTTAATCCGCGTTCCAACACTTAAGCAGTGAGATTTCTGAAAAAAAAAAAAAAAAAAACATTTTTGTAAATTTCCGATCTTCATCCGTGAAGTAAAATATACTAATTTAATTAACATAAACCAACACAGATATGTACTAAATATGTATGTATATACAAATTGCTTTAAACAATTTTCGTGCGAATATATTTAATAACTTTTCGTATTTTTATGTATTGTAGTTTGAAGGACATGTTTGCAATTTTGTATTTGACAAACAACTACTTAAGCATATCTCTCCAGATCTAATGATGATTTAGTTACCAAATAATATTTGATAAATATTTGGACAGTAATTTTGGTTACGGAAATTTGAAGAAACGTTTTATAAATTGATATGCACGTTTTACAACTTATTTGTTAACGTGGTAATGAAATTTTAATTTTTAAAGCACGGTAATACACTAATACAACAATACCAAAACTTAAATAATTAAATAGACAAATCATTTTAGAACTTCCTTCCTTCCTTTTGAAATTGATGTATTGGCTGCAGTAGCTCAAAATCCTTATATTAGTACACGAGAAAGCGATTCCGGATTGTCCCAGACCAGTGTTTGGAAAATTAAAAATGTTTGGTCTTTACACCAAGATCTTCATGACGTTGATTTCTAAAATCGGGTAATATTTTGTCAGTGGACACGTGAACAAATACAGCAAAATCCAAATTTTTTTCGTTACGTATTGTTCTCCGACGAGTCGTCTTTACAAACCATGGAACGGTTAATCGCCACAACATGCATTACTAGAGTGTTGAAAATCCGCATTTGCTTCGCCAAGTTGAACATCAGCGCCCTTGGACTGTCAATGTGTAGTGTGGAATAATTGGCAACAAACTCATCGGCCCACACATTTTTGAAGGCAGCTTAAATGGTCAAATGTACTGAGATATTTTGGAAAATGAACTGCCAACATTATTTGAAGACTTGAGCTTAGAAGTGCGACGGAGATGGTTGTCCCGTACACTATTCGTTGGCAGCACGTGCAGTACTGCAACGTAATTTCAATGGTCGCTGGATCGGGAGAGAATATCCGGTAAATTGGCCTGCCAGATCACCAGATCTTACTTCGCCAGATTTCTTTTTGTGGGGCTATCTCAAAGACCAAAGTTTACAAACAAAAACCAACAACACGTGAGAATATGATTGAGCGAATCAGAAATGCTTGTGCTGAAATTCAAGCAGACCCACTTCTCAGTTGTGTACAGTCATTTGAAATGCGGATTAATAAGTGCATTGAAATTGAAGGCCATCATTTTGAGCACTTAATTTAATTGAAAGATGATGAGGCGAGGGGACTTATGTAAATCAAGTACTCTTTTCCCAGTTATTCGAAATTTGCAAAATGAATAAATTTTTTGACGACCAATATCGGGTATTTACAATGAAACCGTGGTAGTTTTATTGCAGACGTATTGCAGAATCGTTTTCGTAAGTTCTCAGTAGGAGAAATCGAAAAAAATTGAATATCGTCAATTACAGCGCCATCTATCATGAATCGAAAAAAATATTTCAGCCAAATCCTACATATTTTTATCCGTAGAATCCGAATCTGCAATAAAAAATAGGGGTTCATATTTTACTTTCAAAGTTACCCCCTTCCCACCTACAAGGAGGAGGGGGGGTACTAATTTCAGGACTAATGTATTTCCCCCACGGAATAATTAAATTTTGATCTTCACCATTATTTTCGTAGAGTGCTTATTTTCCGAGATAATTGAGTATATCAGGTTAAAAAAATCACCCGGTATGTACACATACGAATATTTGCTATTATTGGCATCGCCTGGATTGGAGTCCTTAATAAATTCACCAACTCATGTCATTTAACACAGCCTAACATGTATTGATCATGTTTTTGGGAAATTAATCATCCCAATAATTTACTTTCATGTTTGGGCAGAAAATTTGAACATCTAAGAACATCAGAATAAAATAAAAAAATAAAGCTGAAACCAATATATGTTTAGATACATATATTCTACAAGCTTCCTTATTCCAAGAACAACAATGATTTCTGAATATTGTTAGTTACGAAAATTCGTCAGATGCCTTTGGTTCATTCTTACAAACACATTGCTTTCCTCTTTTAAAATGATTAAGAAGACAAATGTAATGCTAAACCCATCGATGAATGAAACACTACTTTTACTAATTCAAAAGAAAATGTGTATTTTTAAAAAGCTGAGAAAATATCCAGATAAGGTCTCTTAATGCCCGATTTCACAAAAAAAGAAGTAATCTCTAGTTAAATAATGTTTCCTCCCTTTCTTCTTTTATTAAATTGCAATTTATTTCATAATACAAATTCAATGCATGCTAATTTTATTTCCTTTTTTACATGAACATTTTAACTTGAGAGCTAAATATTTAACTGCCCAATTTCGTCGAGCTAAATATTTAGCTGAAGGCTAAATATTTCTATGCAAAAATCAAATATAGTATAATCAACTTGCATAGAATTTGTATTATGAAACAAAACGTAATTTTATAAAAGATGAAAGGGAGGAAATATTATTTAACTAAAGGTTGGATAGTTTTTTGTGAAACCGGGCATTATTATAATAATAAATTTAGTTCAACAAATGGTGGCAATAAAGCACAGTAGAAAATAGTTAATGATATTTTAAATATAAAGAAAACAGAAAAGCCTATTGTTAGTATTGAGGATGGGAATTCAGGAAGTTTATTGATAGATCATTCACAAGTGTCAAATTTCGTTGTGCAAAAATTAACTTTTGCACCGTTGTGCAAAATTAACTAGCTTAATAACAGTAATTTTTTCCCCAATCACAGAAGCAGAACTATCATAGTTTCACAGTTACATTAAAAAATAAAACCTCGACCAGAATAGATAATATTAACATAATAACTATTAAAAAAGTTATTGTTGTGCTAGCTCCAGTTTTAACAAAAATGTTTAATTGTAGTCATGTACCGGTAACTTCCACAAAAATCTAAACGTAACGTCTATTGTTCCTTTTTTAAAAAAAGAGACATATGTATATGGTCTATCTAACTACCGTCCAATATCAATTCTTCCACGTTTTTCCAAAATATTCGAAAATCTAATCAAAATTCGTGTGAATAATTATTAATCTAACAAAATCACTCAATACACTCTTGTGTTTTCCGATAAAATGTATTCTAGTCTTAATAACAATTAAAAGACAGCAGCAGTATTCATAGATATAGCCAATGTTTTGGATTGCGTTGATCATTCAATATTATTGATAAAATTGGAACAAATTGGCATTAGATGTGCCTCGTTAACCTTAGACCCGTCTGTACGTTTTACAACTTAAATCCGGGTAGGGATATTGACATTTTTTAATTGATTTCGAGTTTGTACTTAGTTTATTTATAAAATGATACAATGAGTAACAAAGTTAACAAAATTATTCAACGCTCCTAAATGTAATGTAGCGTTTGATTTTGATTGATTTGATTTTAAGGGGAACTGTATTCCCCAAACACGGTTTTAAGGTTAAACTGGTTAAAATCACATTTGAAGGAAAGAAAACAAAGCGTAAAATAAAAAATGTCATTTGTGCAGTTGTGCAAAAGTACGATCATTTTCATTTGGAAAATGTACTTACTAAGACATTTAGTTCCAACCGATGTACATAAAATTTACTATTTTGCCATGGTCGTGTATAAAATTAAATATGGCATTGTATCAAGGGTTGGAATACACTTTGAAAATCTCAGATCATTTTTTATTTGCCAAAAACAAGCAGTTCGATTACTTCATCGTAATTGAGACCGTCACTTCCCCTTTTCAATCTCAAATTGTTTACTAGTACGGTATATTTTTATCTATAAGGTACTAAGCATTTTCCCAAATGTCAAACTACTGAGTTATAAGCTTCGAAAAAATTTTCTTGTCACCATTTACCAGAGATACATACATTGCATTGTAGTAGAGAAGTACCTTGCAAACCTGGTTATAGGCCTCCAAAGATTGACGTAGGGCTTTCCAAACCTGTAAGCAATATTTTCAGACACTTTCCAGAAATATGGGGTCAATGGCCCTTATTGAGCCAATATCCGTGATTCGTAATATTTACCCTAGTGTAGAATCATGTTTTCCACATTCTTAATTGATTATTGTGGTCATATTTGAAAATTTGTCATCAAAGCTCAAACCTAAATAAACCGTCCATCCTATGTTATGTTAATGCGAGCCAATCTCTGAGATTCGTATTATTTTTTTAAAAGTTTGTCATCAGAGCCCAATCCTATCATATAATTCATGTTTTCCACATATTTGATCATTTTGGTTTTTTTGTGCACACGTATGATTGGAGAGTAGATTTTGAGAAATTGATTTCAACTTTGCAGCAAAATACTAGTTCATAATTTGAGAATTTGATTCGATAATTTTCTGGGTTAGACTTAGTTACAAAGCAAATAATTTTTCTAAATTTCATTAAAAATGCTAATATGGAAAATGTTACGGTAATGTCCAAAGAAATTCTATTTTCAAGCGCTCTAAGCCTCTGTTGGTATTTTTTTTTTCTTTGTTAAATCATGGCCAAAGTTTTTTTATAAACAAAACTTTAAAAAGCTATAAAGATTGTCTTTAATTTAATATAAACATAAAATCGTTTAAAATAAATAATAAACTTTCATTTAGGTGATAGTACAAAGATAATATGATTATATTTACGATACCGACTTCGGAATATATTTATCCCTTTGTCAGCTTATATTTGAAGAAAATATACATTGACAAAGGGATACATATACCCCGAAGCCGGTCTCGTAAATATATTATCATATAAATGAAGGTTTATTATTTATTTAAAATGATTTTATGTTTATTTTAAATTAAAGACACGCTCAGCAGGTGTGTTTGTTGAAAAACTTCCCTTTAATAGAATCCTTGTTATTTAATAAATGAAATTGGGTAATTTAAAAACACGTTGAAACGGTTGGTTCAATGGGCAGTGGACCCAAATGATATTATTTAAAAATGCTCCTAGGAATGTACTTTTTGTGATAACTTTTATAAAGAGATAAACGACCAGCAATAGAATTCATATTATTGAACAAGATATTAAAGATGGATGAGTCAAGTTCACACGCTGATCCTGTTAGAACAGAACTAATCATAAAGAATAATCATCACAAACATTGGAGAAATTCATAACTAATAAAAACAAACTACCTGGGGCCTATTCGACAAAACAACTTAACAACTTTCACTTGGCACTTTTCAATTTTTGTTTAACTTTCCGTTTTATGCTGTTCCACAGAAGTAAAAAATATATTAAGTGTCTAAATGCAAAGTGATAAATGAAAAGTGTTGGTGATTTTCGCAAAAAATAATTCATCCTACAAATAGATATTTTTAGTATTATTGAAGGTAGCGATTTGTAGATCTTTAGGTACTCGTTTGCTCCACTTTGTAATTGGATAAAACTGCATAACAAGGAAAAGCTAAATAATTAGCTTTTGACTTTTTTGGCTGCAATATTCGGCTTAATAATGTGACTAATACTGAACACACCGTCATATTGATTTGATCTAAGAGTAAATGTATTTTTTGGAAAAGGTTTCATTTTTTTTAATCTATTAAGCATAGATTAACTCAAATTTCATATATTACTCGTGGTAAAATTGTTTGGTGAAGATATGTGTCAAACATAGATTTATCCTTCTTTCAAAAATGCGCAGCAAATTTCAGCAAATTTTCAATACCTGGAATTTAAATATAAGCAAGGAGCGAGTAAATTGAAACTTCTTCCGGAATCATATTCGTATATTAGAGCTCCATTTTAATCAAGGGATAGGAGTACGAAACGTGTATATTACAAATAGATTTGTTTCTTATTAAAAAGGCAATTATGTAGTATAAATTCTAAATGAGTGGATATTTTTCATAGTTTTTAGATAAAAGATTTCATTCTATATTGTTTAATTTCAATCAAATTTCGTTTTAAGAAAATCATCATCAACCAGCATTTATTACGTGCTACATTACATGCGATGCAATGATCTACAGAACAAATCCCAGAAGTTGCAAATAATCGGGCAGAATATTTTTTTTTCTAAATCATCAAAAATGGGTTAAAATGGGCTAAATTAATTTAGCGTTTTATTTTTAGGCATACTTGACATTTCATACTTTTAAATATACTTCAAATACTCTTAACTTATAATCGGCAATCAAATCCATTAACTTCCATCTAAAATTAGTATTCAGACGTTTCATACTCTTTTCATGTAGACAATCATGAATCATCAAAACACATAGTTGCCCAAATTCTATTCCGTGTTTTGATCGTCCAACGAGCAACAATAGTGTTTGAATACGATTCACTCAATTAAACGCAACCTCAATTAATTTTGAATAAGTTGCCGCTTTTAGGATTTAGATTTATTTTACCTGAAACCTTCTGGCACTTGATTATATGTACCATACAATACTATTTTTAATTTAAAAAATGTAAAAAGTGTTTTAATTGGTTCAGAAAACTGAAATTTAATTTTTCTGGTCAGAAATCCTTTTTCTGACCAAAAAAATTAAAACTCAATTTTCTGAGCAAATTGAAATCTTTTTTAGGTTTTTTAAATTACAAATAGAACTGTTTGGTACAAGATCAAGTTCCAAAAGATTTCAACTAAAATAATACCAAAAATTGGGAATTATATGATAATGAATGTATAATGAAATGCAGTTGTTCTTCTCGTTCTCGTAGTGGGTTTAACCTTACATACAAAAAGCTTTAAAGCATAAAAAATTGAAATTCACAAACAGTAAAATGTTTTATACAATTGAATCGGACATTTCAGAAACCCCACATGTTACACTAGTCTGTTTTTTCAGAAAATTGAAAAAACTGTTTTGCAAATATGTGTGCAATTGTATTAAATTTTTTATGATTCGTTTAGATTACATAAATTAAAACTTATGTTTTGAGGTGTATTTTAGACAGCGTACTTTAAAGCATAACTAGTAAAATCAACAAAAAAAAAATGTACATGTGGGGTTTTAGAAAGTATTTATCTTATTTGCAGGTATTTGAACCAATAATAATAATAAATAAAAATGAAATATGATGTTACATTATATTTTATGTAAATCAAGGATGACCTGTAATATTGACGCAACACAATGCCGGATCGAATCCGTTCAGAAACTCCACATGTGTAACACTTGTGGGAGTAAGCAGGGATAATTCACTTCTGGGGCGGTGTATTTGCTATTTGAAACTAGTTACATGTAGGTTTTCAGCAGGGATCGATAAGTCGATATGCTAAGACTACGAAACGATAGCTAACTAAAAACCGCCAAAATTGTAACATGTCGGGTTTCTGAAATCTCCGATTCAATTGTATAATATCTGTAAGCTCTTGCTTTCTGGTTTTAAATAGAAAAAATAATAAAAATATTGAAACGAAATTCTGTGACGGCCGTGATTCGTGAAACACAATTTTAATACTCGGAAAATAGATCGTATAACGAAAACAAATCAATGGAAATTTTACTTATGGTGTTATGACACTGGCTAGTTTTTCGCATTGTTCAAGTGATTAAAACGAAAATTAAGGCCGCAAATTCAGCCGCTAAAAAATCTAATAGAAGCGAGAACAAAAATGTGTATACAAAATATTCGTAAAGCGGGCCTCAGATGATCAATATCTGTTGCCAATATTTCAGTATTGGCAATACTATTGAACATGTGAGGACACTAATTGAAGGATTGTCAATATACAAAATATTGGCGATGGTTTGATGAAAACCAAAATATTTTTAATATTGATATAATATTTACAATACTATTGATCTTCTGAGATACTTTATTGACGAAATACCTATGCAAAGAGCTGTAAAAATTTGAATTTGGTGCACATAACTAAGAAAACGAAACACTTACCTACATGCAGCATTGCATTTATACAAATATAAATATAAAATTAAATATATGTAATTGGGGCCTGTTGTAAAATATAATATATCGAAATAAATGTGATGAAATTATCAATAACTTGGCAAATACATACAATATTATATTGGCAATACTTATTGATCATCTGAGGCCCGCATAAGAGTGATTCAATACAATACCCCGTATTCTGGTACCATAAAATCTATGTTATGTTATTTTATTTCCCCTATTTGAATTTGTGTTGAAAAAACAAAAATTACAAAACATAACATAACATTTCAAATCCCGGTATACGGCCTATTATCTAGACATTTAAAAATCAAACTTGAGCAAAATCATTTTTCTAGTTGTAAAGTGGGCAAATATAGCAGAAAATAATTAATTTATTTTAAGTTATTTTGACGTTTCCACTTGTTTTAGGTTGTCAGGCTACTTTAATTTTTTCATTTATAAAATTCAAAAAAAAAAAAAACCTCAAATTGGACAAATTTTAATTTTCGCACATTTCTTAAAAACAAGACAAATCAAAATATCAATTTGCAGCTGATGAGAAACATTAAATTATTTGACATTTAAAAATTGTGTTCCATTTTTCTTTCTCATTGTTTGTGTCCTAGCTTCGCATTACTTTTTTTATTTCACTGTTTTTTAGCTAGTGTCGTAATACCATAAGCGCACAAAATATAGTGCGAAAAATCTACTTCGCTCGCGACAGACGAATTAAATAATTCAAACCAAAAGTTTGTATTATTTAATTCATTCCTAATTTTAGTTATACCACCTAACACCAAATGCCAAATTGTTCCTTCTCTTTGTTGTTTTATTTCAATTCGAAAAAATATTCGCGACTTGTTTTAACGTCAAAAAAATTATAAAAATTCATTATTTTCTGCTAGAATTGCCCACTTTACTACTAGAAAAACGAATTTTGCTCAAGTTTATAGCTTTTAAATGTCTAGATATTGTATTCACACACTCTTACGAATATTTTGTACGAACATTTTTCAATCGCTTCAATTAATTTTTTTAGCGGCTGAAAAAGATAGAAAAAAGGCCAGTGTCATAATAGCATAACACCATTAGCAAGACAACAACAACATTATTCCACGAACAGTCGAATCAATGCCTCCTAGATTTATATTGAGGTATTGAGTAGGAAAACAAGTATATTTGTACATAATTGGGAAGCAAATTATTTACATGTCATTCTCGTTGTTTCTCATATAATAGGTATAAGTATTTACACAAATATCACAAGCCGCCAAAACCATTATAATAGTTAAGGTTTTTTGCTGTTTAGTTAGATACATGGTAGCTGTAAAATGAGATAAGAAAATTAGCTCTGCAATATTTGCAAATGAAATGGGAAAACTGCATGTGCAACTGACATTGGAAATATGCATCAATCTAAATTATTTATTGTTAAACTTAGTGAAGTTCTTCGCGATCTGCAAGTTATGATGACAAAATTGAAGAGATTCAGATATCACAAAATTCTAAATTAGTATCTTTTGATGTTACAAATATGTATTCAAATATACCAATTGGAGAAACGATTGAAATCACCAAATCATTATTGAATACAAACGGAATTACTCCAAATGTTATAGAATAACAAAATTATTAAAGGAAATTACTTCTCAAAATTATTTTACGTATGATGATAAATTCTACAAACCATATGATGGACTTCCTATGGGCAGCCCATTATCTGGAACATTGGCAAATATTTATTTAAACAATTTTGAAAATAACCACATTTTGAACAACCAAAACCGATTTTACAAAAATATTATATACTGGCACCGATACGTGGATGATGTATTATTATTGTTTAACGGAACTGAGATGCAAATACACCTTCTTAAAAATCATATCAACAGTATTCATCCATAAATTCAGTTTACTTTAGAAATGGAACAAAATGCAAATATTAATTTTTTTAGATTTAAACATAAAAAATCAAAATCAAAAACATGCTTTCAAAATTTGTCGTAAACCAACCCAAACGTACCAAACTATTGATATTCGATCTAACCATCCGTGGCAACACAAAATGGCAGCATATCATCATTTAATTTGTAGATTAAACACCATACCTATGTCTAATGCAGATTATGAAGAAGAGTTCAACACAATTAAATATATTGCCCAAAAAAACGGATACAAAATAACGAAGATTGAATCAATGAATAAAGCATTTATAAGGAAAATGCGGTACAGACATGAAACCACACTCATTTTTAATGATAATGATACCAGCAACCAAAAATTTATAAGTGTGGAATACAACCAATATTCTAGCAAACATATTAATCAAATTTTTCGGAATTATGGATATAAAATATCGTACAAAACAAATCACAAATTAGGTCAATTTTTAAAACCTCCAAATTCAAACATTTTAGAAACTGGTGTTTGCAAATTAATTTGTTCGGATTGCCCTTCATTATATAGGACAAACCGGCAGATCATTCGAAATTCGTGTTAGAAAACATGTTCGGGAAATTGGGAAAATTAATTGTAACTCAAATTTTGCTATGCATATAAATGGCACTTAGCATAATTATGGCAATTTTAATCAAAATTTGGTAGTCATAAATAAAATGAAGAAAAGTGATAATTTAGACCGAAAGGAGGAATTCGAAATTTATAAAAACAGGAACAATCCAAATTTATTAAACAGCAAAATTAACACTTCGGCAAATACAATTTACGACGTTATATTACAAAATTTACAGTAAGCCACACAGTTTCGAATTTATTAGAATATCAACGTAGCCACATTGTGAAAATGTTTTTCAGGCTATAAAAGCAGAAGAAAATGGATATTTATTTTATTATTTAAGTTACTGACGATGATACAATTTGTATCGAAATCGATATAATTTTTATAAAAATTATATATTTCACAATAAGGAAATAAATTATTTACAAAAAACATAAAATATTTTAACTTAATAATAACAAAACATAAACCCGATTTTAAGTAACATTTTTAATTTTACCAGTTCCGTTTAAATAAATATTATTTAGCATCATGTCAAACTTTGCTGTTCCATTTACACTTCCACTCTTTCTCATATTTCATGTTTTTTGTGTTTCTACAACCTAGATTTTGATTACCGAGTTATAAATCGTGATAATTCTGTTTTGCCAACATCGTCTATTAACAGACTAAGAAAAATAACTAGACAAGGTATACTAGACAATATGCAATTATTAGGTTTGTGTGTCTATAAGGAACAATTGAATTTTTCTTCAAATCTTGTTGCGAGAATGCTGCACATTTTACTGTATAAACCAATGAATGATAAAGCCTGATTTCGATTATGAAATATTTACTGACAGTATAAAAAAAATGAAATAAAAATATATATTCGCGTGCTGTGTGAGAGAAAAAAAAACACTTTTTCAGTTTCACAGTACTGACAAAATTATTATAGTATACTGACATTTTTTATAGTATACTGACAAAATTTACTGAAAAATATATGAAGCGAAGTATATTTTGTCAGTACTGGAAAAAATTTTCGATTTTTCAATGCAATTTTTGAAAAAAAATTAAAAACAAAGAATGATCTGTGTCAATTCATTGAAATTTTCGATGTTTACGTTTTTATTCAGTAAAAAGTACTGTCAGTAAAAGTTTCATAATGGAAATCAGGCTTAAACGAAAGTAACTACAAATTAAAGTTTTTTTTGTCTCTCTCTCTGCAATCTTTTCTGCGGCTCAACGAACTCTTAACTCTTTCGAAGTTCCCTTTTAACGTCCTACCTTACGCAGTTGCCACCTCGAGGATGTACGACTCAAGACCCGTTTTTGTTTAAGCCACCTGCACATTGCACCTCTCAATAGGGAGAACATGCATCCCACCCCTTTAGGGATGAACCCAGTACCTCCCGATCCAACCACTATGCCGTTTGGTCTGTCAAATTACAGTTTAAAAAATTTTTTCACTTGTGCCGCACTAGGGCTTGCATTACCGGTAAATGGTTAATCGATTTACCGGTTTTACCGTCCAAATTTCTTTACCGAATTACTGGTAAAAAATCAAATATTTACCGATAAATTACAGTTAAACAATTTTAGAAAAAATAAAACAAATAGTATTTTTTTTTTTTTTAACTTTAAAATAGTTTTAAGATTATGTAATAAATCATGCATTAAAAATCATTCAGTCAAACCAAAACACAGTCGGCTACTACTTCAGGACTAATTAAAATTATTTTAAGAGTTCAACTGATGATTCACTACCAGCTGTAATTTCAAGAATGGTAGCCAAAGATGGTCAGTATGGTACCATTCGTAAAATTTTGCACCTCTTATGACTTAAGGAAGTTATTAACCGCCAAACGATATTCCGTCCCAAAATCGTCAAATTCAATAAGAAATATTGTAATGGCTTACGGAGAAAAAATTCGTGATGAAATTCGTAAACAAATAGCAAGCCATATAAAAAATGCTGACAGTTGCAGCCTCACACTCGACGAATGGACGTCAATCAAAAACCGCCGATATATGAATATACATATTCATAGTCAAACAAAATTTTGGAATTTAGGACTCGCATGGCTACATGGAAATATGCCTGCAAACAAGTGCATCGAAATTCTAGAAAACAAATTGCAAGAATTTGGAATCAATTTTAGTAACGTTGTTGCAATAACAACAGATGGTGCAGCAGTGATGAAAAAGATGGGTTCAAGTTTAAATACTCATCATCAGTTACGTTTTGCGCATGGTATCCAACTGGCGGTGATTACAGTTTTGTACAAGAAAAATGATGTGTTATTTGAATTAGAAAATGAAGCTACTTATTCTGAAGGCGATGAAGAAGACAAGAGTGATCATGATTTTTCTGAGGGTTTAAGTGTAATAATAACAGATGATTCGCAAGTTCAATACGATATATCCCATGACGACTTATATCCGGTTATCAATAAAATACGGCGAGTAGTAAAGATATTTCGGCGTTCACCCACCAGAAACGACAATATACTTCAAAAGTACGTCATAAATGAATTTGCAAATGAAATTTCTTTAATTCTGGATAGCAAAACCTGTTGGAACAGCTTATTGGCTATGCTGGAACGGTTCTTCAAATTAAAATCTGTTGTTCGAAAAAGTTTGATAGACTTAAATATCGACATCAGCTTTTCAGAACATGAATTAAACCTAATTAATCAAATTATAAAGGCACTGGAACCCTGTCAAATTGGCTGTAGAATCGTTAAGCTCATCAGATTTTACATTATTAAGTGCAGATTTCACACTTAAATTCATGCTAGATGAATTATCTGAACAGAACTCATCACTTAGTAAGGAATTACAGCGTGAATTAATAATTAGAACAAAAGAGCGAAGAACCAATTATTCCGATGTATTCCTGTTTCTACAAAATCCGATGGATTATGGCAGGACAACTAATAATAGAAATTATGGTTTATTTAATTTACTAAGTAAAACTGCAATAGTCAAAATAATTGTGAGCATTATTGAGCGTTTAAGTATGAAAATTGCACTGAATTGACACTGATTCATCTGATGATTATCCAGAAATACTTTCCGAACCACAACCGGTAACGATGAAAGAAAGATTACAACTCGCCATTCAGAAGAAATACGAGGTAAATTTTAATGATGGGAGCGCGCTAATTAATACCAAAAAGTTTTTGGAGAAAATAATAAAAAAAGAAATAAATTCGATTTTAGAGGAGAAGCGACTTGGAACCTATTTAGATTTAGCGTTAAAACACTTGTCCACAATAAAACCAACAAGCGTGGAGAGCGAAAGAGCATTTTCTGCTGCGGGGTAAGTCATAACAAAATTACGATCGGCCTAAATGATCGGACAATTGATACTATTTGTTTTTTACGCGGTTTTTAATCAGGACAAACTATTAATGGAAATCTAAAATAAAGTGAATTTTATTTAGGTACTGAATTCTAAAATATTAACTGACATGGAAAATTCGATGACCACATTATCGTTTTCCGTTGTTGGTTGGAAACTATGTTAAATATGCATTTAAAAGCTATTGATTTACCGGTAAATTACCGGTAAATCGGTAAACCGAGCGAACTTTTATCACTTACCGGTAAATGAAAAATTCGGTAAATTTGCAACCCCTATGCCGCACGAAGATGCTACAAACTATTTGTTTTAGTAAGTATACGGATAATGTTTCAAATACCGGAATTTTTATATACGGGCGATTTTCGAGCAATTTTTGATTGTAAATGTTTTTAATTAAAAAGTGGATATACCAAATTTAACAATATTTCACGATATTTCATTTCTACTGACAGAGAAACTGTGGGTAAAAACAATTTGTTCGTACATATGTATTTAATACAAAAATTTGGAAATTCTCTCTATAGACAGCCCAAACAAGTGTAAACTGTTGCTATACAACAATCAATCGAGGATATTTCCACAATTTCAGTATATTTTACTCTCCCTCATTTTGAGTGAAAAACGAATTTGAAAATATACGCAGAAATTTAATGAAATATAAACTCGTATGTAAGTACTCTGAAAATCATAGGTAGCCTTACAGAGCGATAGCAGCCAAACTTGAATTATGGCGACCTGGACAATTTTTAAAGTTTTAGAATTCCTATCAAACACTAATAATGTATATTTTCCAGGTGTTTTTGATTAAATTCTAAATTCTAGTTTAATCCCTAAATTTGCAGGATGTCCATGGAAAGGAAAAAAGATAACTGGTAAGCGGTTTACGATATCGCTTGTAGCAAAAATTATGATATTGGACCAAATAAAGGAAGATGAAAAAATATCAGTTATTGCAAAGTAAAAGAATATGAACTAGTTGACTATCCGGACAATAAAACAGAATGAGGAAAAATAGGAAGTTATGTTTCAATAGGAACCTCAAATGAAAAACAAAACCTTTGCTAAGCAGAGGAAAAAGTAATGAAAACTGAGAAAGTCCTTGCTATATGCTATATGACTTTGGATTGAAACACTATTTGACAAACAGCACTGAAGATATCCAGCCATTTAAGAAAATATCGTCAAACTACTACAGAATTTACACACACAATCGTTTTCTGCAAGCAAGGGCTGGCTAGAAAAGTTTAAACAAAGATTTTCATTGCATAACATAAAATTCCAAGGAGAACGTCCATCAGGTGATTCAGAAGCTGTTCATCAATTTATGGTTGAATTTAAGAAAATTGTAGAATACTATAGTGGGTATTTGGCGAATCGAATTTTTAATGTGAACGAAACTGATTTCCAAGCGAATCACTCTTGTATCATGAAGCCGATGCTTATTAACTACAATTACAGCTGCTTGTTTTGGCGGAACAATAAAAAAGCTTAGCTATCGGCAGATACGCTTAAGAATTAGTTTATTTAACACTTTAACAACTGTTTTGTCCCGGATGTAGAAAGTTATCTTAGCCAGAAAAATTTATATTTAAAAGTTTTATTGCTGTTAGATAATTCTCCTCCATACAGTCATTGGATAAGGGTGTGATCTCTACTTTTAAATCATGGCTATTTTGGAGAATATAGAGTCCAAAATACTGACTACAATCGTATAATTAATATTTTTCGTTTATTATCTGGTGAATGCTCAAAGCGTTGTTGAACTGTTTATAGAGCAAATTTTGAGTGAAAATGAGTTGATGGAATTTGTAACAGGCTCTAATTAAAACGCAATGGCAAATAATACTGAACAAAATTTTGAAGATGAACCTGTTGAAAATATTTCCATGGCTTATGTAGAATATGGTTTAAAATTAGCAAAAAAATTGGAACAGCATTTTACAAAAATAGATCCCTGTAAAGAACGTAGAACAACATTTGTAACCACACTAAATAAGGGCTTGAATCTAGAGGGTGATTCCCCGGAAATATTTCCGAGAAAATCAATTCTATCTATAAGAAGTAGACACCAAGCCGGCATTTATGTCTTATACTTAACAAACTTTGGACGAAAACAGAAATACCGAAAATACAACCTACGATTATTCAATTTATTAACAGATAGTATTTATTTGAAATTGTTGCTCAACTTGCAACATTATATGGATTTTCGGTTCATGGTATTACAAAAAGGAAATTTATCCGGGAGTCTTTGAAGCAATATCATCCGCCAAAAGGCAAGACAAATGTTATGAAATTAATTTATGATTATTAAGACATAGCAAAACACAAAATCATTGAAAAAAACTTAAATGTGAAATTTCTAGATTCAGTTTGACCTTAGATGAACAGGCAAGTTTGAGAAATCACAGAGAACTAAACGTTAACCTACATTATACTAATAGCAACCTTGAAAATTTAGCTCTTATTCATATTTTCGGTAAATGTGCGGCGAGCGACGTCAGTAATTTAGTGGAAATGAAATTAGAGGGATTTCAATTAAAATCTAGCGATGTAATAGCGTTAACAACGGATGGAGCCACTGTTATGGTCAAATTTGGAAAAAATTCACCATATTTTCACTATTTTGCTACAAGGCACTATTCATTTGGCAATCACAGTTATAAACAATTAAATAATGACCACGAGGAGCAGATAAATCAAGAAATCATGAAGTGTGCTCATCTGAAGATCATATTATGAGATCCGATTTAAAACAATCAATTTATTTGGTTCATCGAATTGTTAACATTTTCAAAAAGTTACCAGTAAAAACTCCTTACTTCAAAAATACGTGAAAGAGCAACCCGAACGAGAGCTTCCCTTAAAATTGGATTCTAAGATAATGTAGAATAGTACCGCGCGCGCGCATGGTTGAAAGATTTATAAGATTAAAAGATTCTATTGCAAAGGCACTGAATGATTAAGAACATTAGTTAACCGTCTTGAAGAAATTTTTGAATGTACTGCCCCCTATAAGATTAACAGTGAAGGAATATTAAAATTCTTATTTGATTCTCTATTGGAAGTAAACTCAACGTTATCACAAGAAATGTTCAGTAAAACGTTAAGTTACCTTGTGAATTTTTTGCAAAATTCTAACAATTATAAATCTTCTTTCAATGATGGTGACGAGGTGGTTCTGTCTAAATATATAATGCTAAAATTAGCCAAAGAGATGTTATGCCGATCAGTTTCCAATAAAAAAAACCAGAAGCAACTACTGCCATTTGTAGCGACTATAAAACCTCTTTGCGAAGCTATTAAATTAACATCCACTTACAGTGAACGAGCTTTTTTCAGTTTCCGGCTCGTTTTGTAATAAGAAAATGTCAACACTTAGTGATAAATCTCTAAATTGTTTGTGTTTTCTAAAATCATATTTTGTACAAACAAAATAAATTTGGCTGCTGGAAAATAATGTATTTTATAAATTGAACTGAAATCAGAAGTCGGGTCTTCAGGAGCCGGGAATCCCTGAGGATTCCCTGGAATTTTAAAATTTCATTCCAGTTTCCCGGGAAAGAAAACAAACTTAGGGAAAATCACCCACTAAACCTATATAAAAAATTGTTAGAAAATTTGAAGGTAACATTTTCTAGTACAGCAAACCATCCACACAATATTACCAAAATTTTTCGTTATGTAAAAACTATACACCGAAATCAATAAAAGATCGGTCCAGCTTAAAACAAAACAAAAAAACTATTTAATTTGACATTGCTATCTAAAATTTAGTATTACAAAAAATCAAACCGAAGCAAAATTGAAAACTTGTACAATTATTCTCTAAATTGACATTACATTACACAAAATCTTAATTTGTGCAGAAGCTCCAACAATTAAACTAAAAAACTAAAATAGAATTCCGATTAGTGGTTTGAATTTGAAAACGATTACCACATTTTATCACCCAGTTCATATACTCGTATGTAATCTACAAAAACAAAAAAATAAATAAAATTTTAATGCAAAATTAACAAAAATTTACAATTAACTGTAATTTAATTTTTAATTGAAATATTTAAATAATTTTATAGAGCTGAATGTATAGAAATTTAACATTTTTTTTGTACTATCTGTAATTAATTTTCAATTATTGATTTTTAGTTTTAAATCAAATTAAAGTCTTTTTTTTTAGTTTTAACACAAAACTGTTAAACAATTATATTTTATAGTTTTAATAGAAAACCAGCAACAAATGCTTATTAATGCGCACCTTTTTATTTGGGAACCGCAATTATGACTGGAATATTAATGAATTTATAATTTTGTTGTAATAATTGTAAACAATAATTTTGTAATTTGTATGGATTTTGGATCGGCGTTCAAAGCGACAGGAATTTACGTGGGAAAGAATTAAAAACCCAAATTTTATGTACAATAATCTCTCCAAGCCTAATTTCTTTTGGGTCGAGCAAATTATATTACCTGCTTTAATTACTTTTTCTTTTAATTAATTATTCAAATGTTATTAGAGCACGAATGTAGTGCAAGGTGAAATTAGTAGTTGATCGTGATCTTCATTTTTCTTATAATAAAGATTGGTTTTTGATGCAAATAGATATCAGTAGATGTCCTTAAAAATAAGACCTTGCCAAAGAATATTCAAAACTATTCATTTCGGTGAAGGTAACCACAACAATATTAAATATTAGTGGTCAACAGTAACTGGTAACGTAAATAGTATTCAGTATTTACGACCTAGTATAGCCTTCCAAAATTTAATGTTCTAATTTTAAAATTAGATAAGACTTTTATAAAATATGCAAATTCACAATCATTTGAAAATATTTATCTTAAAAACTGTTTGCAAAAGGTTAAATTAAATATGGTCAATATTAATAACGGTTTACCTTTAAATTGAGGTGAGAGCTTGAAAACACTTTTAGATTTTTAGATACTTTCCTTTATGTAAAATTATAATATTTAACACCAAACATTAGGTATGTATACAAGTGATTTGAAATAACCAGCACCAAATTATAGATCAATTATTTGACCGTGGAAGGAAATTTGATCTCACAATATGGTTGTTATGGTAAACAACCTATCTTATAGGAAGTCGGCGAACTAGGGTAAATGGACATGTTTTGAGTGACTGCATCTTTAGGTAATTTTGTTTTAGCATAGCACTTTGAAATGTGGAATAAAATTGTTATTGACTCATTATTAAATAAGTTACTCGCGTGCATAAGAACTAGAACGCCTAAAAATGACTTCTGTACTGTTTTGTGATGCTTAATATCCAGAAGAGTTGAAACTCTCGGACACTAAGAAAGAAGCGCAAAAACTCTAGTAACACGCAAGTATTTCAGTTGGGATGAATTTTATCAGAAGTATACAAACCGATAAGGGGAATTTTCTCTACCGTGTGTGACTTTTGATTTTATAAATCATTCATTGATTAGATCGATTTTAGGTGTTAAAATAGAAGAATTATAAAGGTCCAGCTATTAGGAAAATATTTACAAAAGTTCTAAATTTTAGGAAGGAAAATATTTATTTTATTTATTTCAGTGCTGTGGTGGAAAAGTTGATTCAAAAGTTGATTTTAGCTTGGTCTTTTGAGCAAAACCGTGTTACCTTGTCTTTGAAATCAATTCAAATCAACTTGCAGAACAAATTGTACCGTATACTTACGAGTATATTACATTGTCTATTTGACTAGTTTACCAATTTCATTACTTTAATGGCATCGAATTCCCGCTGGACAATTTGCCATAGTAAAATTTTTGGATAAAAGTGTTTGACAAATCTTCATCTGGGCCTTTCATGGTGTAATGAGTTATCAAACATTCATAGCTTAAGAAAAGGGTATAAATTACTTCATTCGAGTTTGCCACAAAGGAACTAGTCAAATTTCTTGAAACTGAGTGATCCGGAATCAGATTAAATTTAACGTTGAAAGCAACAATAAAACTTGAACTAATTTTGGTTTCTAGATTAAAATTATTTCGAATAGTACCAGATCAAACGTCAAGAATACAGCTATCTATATTTAACTGAACGATTAAAGTTAAACCAACCCATTGATATGCCACATTAGATACAAAGTGCAAGCTATATTCTAATACAATTAGCAAAACCAATCCAAGCTTAACACAAAATTCGGCCACATATCAACGAATTCTGATCTTAACAATTCGTGCCTTAATTTAAGTTTAAGAATTAAAATGTTTGTTAAGAATGTAATTAAAAATTTTAAAAATTTAAGAATTTTTAAATATAGTAAAGGAATTAAGAAATAAGTGACCGAAAGATTTTACTTTTGATACCAAAATATTCGAAGAAAATGTTATTTAATTAACACTAATTCGTTTTGGAAAAGCTCTTATTTGAAACATATTGTAATCAAGAACTTATTTTTTCCAAAATTCTTAAATTTTTAAAATTCTACATTTTTTAGCTATATTCTGGTAAGGACAAGATAAATGCGTGGAATAAGAGTGAAAAACGTGCTTGATTTAATAACAAATCCAAATATATAATTTGTCACTGATAATAAACAAGAAGGCATTTGTTGAACGAAATACCATGAATATTTTAACAAAATCCAAGGTTTTCCGCATATTTTACCCAATTTTTTATAAAATATTGAAATAAGTTCCATCTATTCGAAATACTTATTTTACACTTTCACACAGATTTTTTTTTATTTTTGATCAACCACAAAAAATTATTGAACAATATGAAGAAATCGCACAACACAATATATGTTTACAAACAATACGAAAACTTTTAATTTTTAATGTCACTAAATTATAAGAGCACATCGATAATAACAATATGTACATACATACAGAAACAACAACAAAATAAATTCTAGAATAAAATAACCAAAAACAGCAACACAAAAAAAATGATTCCATAAAAAATGATATTCATGACATGGCTTGATTTTTATGTCATAAATTATAAAATTGATAATTAAAATAATTACATGACATTATGTTAAATAAAATAAAATTTAATTTAAAAATATATTACGTTATTAATTTAAGTAAATTATTGGTAACAACACAGTAAAATATAAATACACACGCAAATTTTTATTTTTTTTTTGTTTATTATTATCACAAATTAATTAAATCATTAATCAATTTTTGTTTGTTCTTTTTTTTATATTTTAATTTTCGTAAAACATGTAAATTAATAACACAACCGAACAAAAATGTACAATGTTTAAAATTTAAACCACTCCACGTTTTTTAACGTCTTTACCGGATCGTTAACAAATTAATACTAACTCAACCGTATATGTAGATATGTAGATATAAACATGAAAATCGTCTTAAGTTGCAAAATTCCCACAAAAAAAAAAAAACAAACAAAATTAAAAATTAAAATAAAGATACTTAATAATAATAAAATCTAAAATCCGATACACAAATTAACACTGTCGCTTAAAGCATAAACGTGAACATGTTCTATATGAAACTTAATGTATGGTATAGCCAGATAAATCCTTATGTTTTCAAGGTGAATTGTGCAAAAAGTTATTTTTATACATTCCGCCTTTTGTTTATTTTAGTTTTTTAATACTTTAACACGGTTAAATAATTTACTTGGATATTCAAAAATTTGTAGAAAATTTCATTTTTGCGGATAACACCAAGTTGTCCCAAAAAAAATAGGGAAACATAAAATTTACAAATATTTGATATGTAACGTAATCCAAAGTATGATCTTACTTCTAGTCACGGTTTCTTTCTTTTATTTTAAAAGAATGGTAGACACAACAAGTTGCGATACACTAACAAGGAGCTTATTTTGTATTTTGCGACTCCTTTACTTCTGCTGGTTGCTTCATTTCGAAAAACAAACAAATTTCACTTGGATTCACTCACTTGATCAATATTGTTTGCAGAATGAAATTTGTCTAAACTTTATACATCCTAACAAGGTTTTCGCATTAATCTGTTTACGTGTAACTACGACATCATAAGCTTAAATGAAACTAACCTAAATGATAGCATTTTGGATTGAGAGTTATTCACCAATGACTATGGTATTTCGTTTATAGAAAGGATCGTGACTTGAATTTGTTGCCTTATTGCCGTACATAAAAAAATTGCTTCCTTCAGAATTCTTGATTGGGAAATTTATATTGAAGAGGTTTGGATGGATATTCACAACGTTGACCGGTAATTATTCTATGTAAATATGCTATGTATATCAAATGCTAAAACAGACAATTATTCTTCGTTTCTTCGATCATAAACATCAATCCTAATTCTATTTTCTTCATAGCATGTGATTTTAATATACCTTCACTCTATTGGGATTCTGTTGGTAATCTATCCATATCGTCCATATCCCTTTCCGATCCTGCCAACATCTTATCGAAAAAGAATTATTTTAGATTAAAACGAAATAAAAAGAATACTAACAATACGGAACATTACCTGAAAAAAAGAAAACATTAAAAACGTAAAATGAGATTAAAAATTGCAATTACTAATTGCCTTCCGAAAATACACTCTGGATCTCTCAAAATGAAATAAATGGTAAAATTCATTAAAAATTCTAGCCATTGACTTAGTTGGTTCATTGGAACCATAATTCGTTCTATGAAAGTCAACAAACAAAAATTCCCTTGGACGCAAGCTTACACACCGAATCATATACGATGGGAGACTGCGCACCTGTTCCTACATAGGTAGGTTACGATCAGATAAATGACCAAGCTTCCTGGCCATATAGATAGTAAAACGTTTCATGATAAGGGTACCAAATCACAACTGCATATTCAAGGTGAGATCTTACTCAAGAAGTATATAAACTAACACACGAAAATGCATCCATAAAATCCTTTGTCATTCTAAAAATAAAACCTAACATAGAATTGGCCTTTAATATTATTTTATCTATGTGTAACGCAAAAGTTAATTTCTGATCAAACAGAACTCCTAAATCAACAATTGAAGTTACTCTACAAAGTAGATCTCCATCAAAATAATAATTGACAATATTTGGATTGAGTGTTCTGAAAAACGACATCACCTTACACTTCTGTACATTGATGAACAATTTATTCTTAGAGCACCAACTAGACAATATATTAATTTCAGATGGCAAAACCTCAGCATCACTTACAGATTGAACATGCGTGAAAATCTTCAAATCATCAGCAAATAATAAACATTTACAGAATTTAAAAATATTAGGAATATCATTCACGAAGAAAAGAAATATAATTGGGCCTAAATGGGACCCCTGAGGGACTCCTGAATGACAATAGATATAATCTGACTTAACATCATTCAATAGAACATACTGCTTCCTACCAACTAGATAAGAAGAAATCCATTTAAGAACATTTGGATCAAGACCAATAACCGAAAGTTTTTCAATAATAATTTAATGGTCAATTGAATCAAAAGCTTTAGCAAAATCAAAGCAAATTGAATCAACTTGGACGCCTTTAGATTCAAGTGACTCAATAGTGAATTTAGTCAATTGCAACAGTTTGGTAGTCGTAGATTTTCCACTGGTGAAACCATGCTGGAAACAATAAATTATCTCTTTAGTATGGAATAACAAATGTTTCGACACAATTAATTCGAAAAGTTTTGGTATAGACGAAAGAATTGAAATATCACGATAATTTGATATATCAGAACGGTTACCCTTTTTGTAAATTGGAACAATGTGAGAAATTTTCCAAGCTGTAGGAAATTGTCCAGAAATTAATGATTGGTTAAAAAGATAACATAATGGAGTTACAATATATAGTATGAGCTCACACATTTAATTATTGACGAAGGTATCCCATCAGGCACACATCCATCATTAAAATCTGACAGTTATTCATAAATGTCATCTTCAGTTATTGTTAGGTACGGAATGTTAATTTGGCAATTACTAACAGTAGGGTCGCTATCAAAGGATCCGTAATTAACTTTATACGCCGATTGAAAGAAACTAGCAAAACCCTCGCAGATTTCAGGAACCGTGCTCAGTTTACCTCCATTAAAAATCATTATCGATGGAAAGCCAGTTGTATTACGTTTTTCGTTAACAAACTTCCAAAATGTTTTAGGGTTTTGTTTGATATTAGTTTCAATCACACTTATATACTGACAATATTTAGAATGAAATACAGATTTAAATTGTTCACGTTTATCAACAAATTTGGATTTATTAAGTTGACAATTATTGCATCTGAATCTATAGTAAGCTCTATTTTTACGGTTACGTAAGTTGATCAAAGCAGAATCAAACCATGGTGGGTCATTATAGTTACGTTTTTTCCTCAAAGGTACGAATTTATCAAATTCAACAAATAGTAAGTCATTAAAATTTTTCACATATTCATTAACATCATTGGCGCGAAAAAAATCATCCCAACAAATGCAACGGAGATATTCAGAGAGTTCAGGTGTGTCGCATTCCTTAAAATCATAAAACGAATCATCAAAAGAAAAAACCCAACATTTATCATCCCGATTTCCAACATGAAATATAATCTCGAGGGAATTATGATGAGTTGGTTGGTTTCGTTGAAGAACGGGAAATTCGATTTATTGGTTCGTCCCTTATTAAAAATTTCAAATTCTTTAATTAATGACCCAGCAGGCCAAGAAGTAGGTTGTAATAAAATCTCAAAATCAGTAACGTCCACATATAATTTAAATGACGAAAAATTACGGTCTGCATCATTAATCCGTCGAGATATAATACGCTGGCAGTTTACATCATCAATGTTAAATTTACCTTTAAGATAATCTAAAATTACAGCTTACAACATATTTATGGAGTCGAGAAACAAATAAAATTTTACGTGGCTTCACAACCTGGAGCGAAGAGACCAGATCACCGCAGTGCCAATAATAATTGGTTGCTCAGAATGAGGTTTGATATGATGTGCAGCCCCACTATTATGAGCATGATGAGAAGCTTGAAACGACAGTGGCGATTTAGTATTATTTTTCGATTAATCCCGAACATGATTGATTGAGTTTGGAGATGACTTAAACACTTGACCATCAACATCACTACCATCGATTAATGGTTGATGACCAGAACAGCAATCAGAAATATGGTGAGATTTGTTCAAAATCTCAGTAATCAGCTTGTTAATAGCGGCCACATCCGCTTCAATTTTCTTTATAACTAAGGCCTTTGCAGCTCTATCAGCAGCCAATTCAACCTTTTGCCATAATTTCGAGATGTTGTGATTAATAATCCAATCATTACAGCCATTACAGAAATAATAAATATTCATAAATTTTTTTATGGAATTATTGGCGGTTCGATCAATACCGGTACACTTCAAGTGGAATTGTTTACCATAAAAACTGCAGACAACTATATCCACAAAAGTAGATCCAAAGGATTTAGTACAGCTGTTGCATGACATTATGTAACCGGAGAATTATAAATTGAAAATTTATTATATGATGTGTATTAAAACAGATATAATTTGACAGTTATTTAATATTAAGTATTACGATTTATGATTTATTAGTATGAAAGGCAGCACTGCAACAAAAACATGTAATATAACAACGCTTAATGTAATACAGTTACAATAAAACGTATCACAGCCATTTGGCGGTACAATGTTCAAAGCACAAATTTTTGTTCTAATATAATCACATAACAGCGTATCACAAAATGTTCATATCACGTTTAAAAAACAACTATTAAACAATTAATAATTGTCGGGCAATGATTAACAACAAAATGTATTTCAGATTATTTTAGATGCTACAATTTTTTATTTAAATTTTAGATTCAACAAATTAATAAAAATAATTATTTTAGAATAAAATAAAAATTACGTCTGCTTGACACAAAAGACGAAATAATACTAATCAATTCAATTCCATATAACCACATTTTGGACCTAACACCAGCTCATACCGTTATATCTACTGTTGCAAATTCATATCAATATATGTATTCCAATCGACCAGTTCGTTCATGGGAAAACGGAGATTATGAGCACGTTGTGTTCAGACAAAAATATTCAAGGGCAGTGAAAGTCATCTATCTATATTGATTCCCTTGACCAATTGACCTTTTGGACCTTGGTCAATTTTAAAGGTGATTTGAAGGTCAAGGTAATTTTTTAAATGGAAACCCCTATTTTTGACACCGGATTCGAAAACAGTGGGAATCTTACGTTGGAATATGTATTTTCCATGCCCTCCCAAGGGTGAATTTTCCAATTTCGGTTTGATGACCGGTCGATGGGTTGAAAAATTGTTGATAAGCAGCTAGATACAACAAAATAAATACTTTTGAAAATATAAACTTTAAATCTTTTATATTTGTTATTTGAACGGGCTTTGCGGTCATGTTAATATTATTTAAATAAAAGACGTATAATTCATATTTATGTCCCCGACATGTTTCGGCTTTAATGCGCCATTTTCAAAAGGGGTGTAGTTTATTTCTACAATAATATATAAAATTTCTTTTATCAACTAAGGTACTCACACATAAGTAAGAAATTTTATAAATAATTAATCACAATTATTTGTACTTACAGTTGCATTAAAGAAGGAAAAACAAAAAATGAAAATGCGAAAAACCCACAAATATTTTGCTCATTTCGGTCGACACGTTCACGGATATGAATGCTATAGCATTCAATTTTTTTTTTATGTAGTGGGTCATGACTGCTATAGCATTCATCAATATATTTCGATGTTATAGTCAATCGGTGACACCTAAAATAGTCTTCATTCTTTCATATTACATACAAATTTATTTTCTCTCTATGTAACGTTTATTATCTTTTAAAAAAGTTGTTTATACAGGGATTTCCCCGTTTTCGAGTGAAGTCTATTAATTTGATTTTTTTCATAACAAAGAATTGCATGAATGCTATAGCATTCATTGTTTCATACAAGTTTATTCAGTTAATAAAAAAGTGTCGTTCCGAGTAGTCAGAAGTTGTTTTATGAGTAAGGTATTTTTTTTACTAATATTATTTATGATAATTTGTTTTGTAATAATATTATATTATTGTAGAAATGTGTTCATACGAAAAAAATTGCGAAAGGCTTCGCCAATTATTCGAAGAAGTTGGCTCAGAAGATGAAAATAGCGAGAATATTAATTACTCAGAACGTGATCCATTTTCTGATGATAGTGAATTTGATGGAGATCCAGACTATAGTCCAAGCGAAGATGAGTCCGAAACAGCCAGTGAAGAAGAATTAGAGACTAATTCAACCCAAGTGAACGAAGATTTGGATAATTTAGTGAATGATATCGACGAAAATTGGTACGAAAATTTAAAAACCATACCAGATTTTCCATTTTCCAATAAAGACGCTGGTCTCAAAATTAACGTTGACGAAAACTCAAGCCCACGAGATATTTTCGATCAAATATTCACAAAGGATATACTTGAAAAATTAGTAAATGCAACTAATGCTTACGGGAAGGAATTGTGTAAATATTGTAAACCTAATACAAGGAATCGTCGTAATGCTGCCTTTCACGATACTAGTGAACTAGAGATTTGTAAATTTTTGGGGCTCTGTCTTCTACAAGGTCAGAGACATAGCCCAAGCATTCATCATTCATTCTCAAGAGATTCCTTGTACTACTCACCAATATTTCAATTTTCCATGTCTGGCCGCCGTTTTGAACAATTACTACGGTGCTTTAACTGCCATATGACAGAAGATGGTTATGCTGAAAGTGGTGGAAAGTTGGGGAAAGTTTCTCCGATACTAAATCCTCTTTTAGTGAACTTTAATTCAGCCATTTCACCGGCTAAGGAATTGTCTTTAGACGAATCATTACTTTTGTTTAGGGGCAGGTTAAGCTTTAGACAATACATCAAGGGTAAAAAGGCCAAGTACGGGATAAAATTTTATACACTTACATCGAGTGACGGGTACGTGCTATCTATGGAAATTTATGAAGGCAAAGTTGAGTCATCTGTCACAATGTCTAAAACACAGGCACTAGTATTGCGGTTGATGCAACCCTATTTAAATAAAGGTCACCACTTATTTATGGATAACTTCTACAATAGCTTGAGTTTATCTGAAGAACTACTATCGAATAGAACATATTGTTCTGGAACTCTTCGATCCAACAGAAAAGGCATTCCGAAACAAGTTGTTGATAAAAAATTAAAAAAAGGTGAACTTGTGTGGCGAAGGAAAGGACTTATATATGGTATCAAAATGGAAAGACAAGCGGGATGTACCTACTATCAATTATTACTGCACATCACCCTAAAATAATTGAGACCAAAAATAAACACGGGAAACAGCTCTGGAAACCTCATGATATAGCACATTACAACGAACACATATCTGGAGTTGATCGAAGCGATCAAATGATATCGTACTACTCTTCGCCCCGAAAGACCATACGCTGGTACAAGAAAGTCTTATTTCACTTATTGGATGTGAGCGTGTAGAACAGCTACTACATATATAGGAAATTTCATAGCAAAGTTTCATTTCTATTGCATAGAGATTTATTAATAAAATCGCTGATTAATCTACCACTTGATAAACAAGATGGTCATAGCTTGACCAATACAAATCGAGGGCGACCAAAAAAAAATGTATCACCAGCTGTTTCATTCAGAGGATCTCCAGGCCTTTCTCAGTTTGAAGCTTCATCATTGCTTACAGACGATAATTTGCTTTCTAGATCACCGGTTCCTTCAACAACGGAATCCGATTCAACACCAACAATTTGTAACTATCAAAATCATCACATTATGGAAAAAATTCCACTACCGGCTGGATGTAAGCGGAAAACTTATTTTTTACGTTGTAAAAGATGTTAAGCAAGCAATAGGAAGAAGCAAACTTCATATCGGTGTAAATCTTGCCCAGACAAACCAGTGCAGTGTCCAGATTGCTTTGGGGCTTACCATACAATCAAGGCGTGAATGTTTTTTTTTCTAAGAAATATTTTTAATTTAGTTTAGTTTACTTGTAAAATGATCATTTAGGGAATAGGATGATGATACAAATTTACTTTTTATAGATGAACTTCAATAAAGAAAAAGCTATAATTTTGAAAAGTTATTTTTGTTAATTATGTTAATATTTTAAAATCACTTCAGAATTGAAAAATAAGTTTTTTTGAAAGAATTATAAATAAAACAACTCGAAAATTATGTGATTGTTATAGCAGTCATTAGCATCGCAAATCATAAATTATTTATGACAATCAAATGACTGCTATAACAGGCATGACTGCTAGAGCAGTCATATGTACAGTAAACAAAACAAAAGTTTTATATGCAAATGCATGCTATAGCAGTCATACCATTTTCTTTTCAAAATAACGGTTATAATTTATTTTTACCAATTCCAAACATAAGACTTCAATCCGCGATGAAAAATCTTTACAAAACAGAAGTTATCAAATGTGTGTTTCTAAGTAGCTTCTTTATTGAAAATGTGTCCGCGAACGTGTTAAACAAAAGTAAATAAAAACACTTAAAATATTACAAAAATGTCCGACCTGTAATTGATCGTGTGTCAAAAATTAACTGATTACCAAACATATATTTGTTTAGTTAATTAAAACATCCGTAGTCGTTTGATGTGTGTGTGTTTATTGTGTGTGTTAGTGTGTGTACGCCGTCTTTTTCTGTTACTTGTGTGGTTGAAGTCATCAACCAACGCACAAAAAACGGGCGCAATATGATCAGTATCTTGTTTTATGTTCATTAAATCTTCACTCAAAATGTGTAAGGCCTCCATAGTTAACCTACGACCAAGAAGATCGGGTTTGACCAAAACTTCCGCACAATCGAAATCGGGTTTATGTCCCTTTTTGAGACAATGCTCAACTAGGGCCGTTTTTGGTGATACATATTCATTGGCATTCTCCAAATCACGTTTAGGATTTTTTAACCTATTCTCGAGATACTGTTTTGTTTGTCCGACATAGGATAAGTGAAAAGTGGAACCATCATTCAATGCGCCTAGGCATGGGATTCTGTATACTACCGTTTGTTTGTTTTTCACGCAGAATTTTATCTTCGAGTTTGGTAAAGACATTGCGTAGACCATTTGCGGGTTTTTAAGCCAACTTGATATATGGACAATAGGTGGTAATGACCCTCTCTACTCTTTCAGATAAACCTTTGGAATACTAAAAAAATGATTTAAACACAAATTTGGTTTTAAGCTTTCTTTAGTTATGAATGAAATATTTTATTTTTAAACAACAACTAGTTTCGAGCACTTGCTGCTCATCATCAGGTCATTTTCTTAAAACTATTAGAGTTAGTTTTCGAGCAGCAAGTGCTCGAAACTAGTTGTTGTTTAAAAATAAAATATTTCATTCATAACTAAAGAAAGCTTAAAACCAAATTTGTGTTTAAATCATTTTTAATATCAAAAGTTGTGATAAAACGTGAAAAAAATTGAATCGAAAGATGTCAAGAAACATACTTTGGAATACGTTAACGCTTTGTATCGTTTGGTTACATTACTATTGTTATCATGTCCATTACTCGTATTTTGAATACCGATGTTGTTATGTGTTTGAAAATACTTAGCGATAAACTTATTGATCATTTTAACAGGATAATTGTTTGCGAGTAGGGTTTCTACGACCAATCTTCGGTTTTTAGAATGGAAACAGCTGGACTGCTGGAACTTAAATTAAACACTCTACTAACAAAATTCATTGCTGTGTTTGATTTATTAGTAAAAGGATGATGACTGTAGAAATTCAGGATCCGGTTTAATGCAACATTTTCCTTGTACCAATCTGTTGAAATTGTACCATTCAAATTTCTAATTAACATAACGTCAAGATATGGAATTTGGTTTTCCGATTCAATCTCAACAGTGAATTTCAAACGGGGGTGAAAAGAATTTAAAGTATGTAGTGTTGTATTTGTCGAACCCCTCGGTATAATGGCAAATACGTCATCGACATACTTGTTAGGAAAGTTACGTCTAGGAGCCTTCGCGTAATGATATCAGCTACCACCGTAGATAAATGGTTTCCCATTGGGATACCAAAAATTTGTTGGTACGCAGTCGAACGAAACACGAAATAGTTACCCTCCTTAAGACAAAAATTAAGCATTTGAAAAAACAAAACTTTTGGTATTGAAGTGTACTTCGAAATAAATAAATCTAAACAAATATATGTTTGGTAATCAGTTGATTTTTGACACCCGACCAATTACAGGTCGGAAAATTTTTTAATGTTTTAAGTGTTTTTATTTACTTTTGTTTAACGGCGAAATGTGCAAAATATTTGTGGGTTTTTCGCATTGTCATTTTTTGGTTTTTCCTTCTTTAATGCAACTGTAAGTACAAATAATTGTGATTAATTATTTATAAAATTTTTTTCTTATGTGTGAGTACCTTAGCTGATAAAAGAAATTTTATATATTATTGTAGAAATAAACTACACTTTGAAAATGGCGCATTAAAGCCGAAACATGTCGGGGACATAAAGATGAATTATACGTATTTTATTTAAATAATATTAACATGACCACAAAGCCCATTCATATAACAAATATAATTTATCTCGACGATCGTAAAAACCCAAATATTTTTGGAAATTTAAATCTTTTATTTTAATTAAGTGTTGAATGGTTGGATTTATTTCACCTCGAAGGATCGATTTGTATTATTATGAAAAATTTGCAATGATTTGAAATTTATCAAATTTACAATACACAAAAAAGAGAGGAATATATCCAGCTTAATATGTTATGATTATTATTACAAATTAATCTGGCAATCGATACTATAAAGCTGCTACAAGTTACTACATCCTAATCCTAATTCATCAGCAATACTACTGTTTGTTGACATTGAAAACACTATAGGCAATTATCATTTGGTTGTCCGTTAAACAAAATTAAAATGTTACGTTCCGCTCGCTGTTTCGTCAGATTTTTCAAATTTATTTTGGTCTCAACAGCTTTCGATATAGTTGAGTGATTTTATTTTCAAATTAAAGTTATCAGTTACCATCTCATATATTTTTTTTATATGTCTAGAAGGTCAGTAAATTTTGTGTTGGTTTATACGAGAGTGCAATAAATTTTAAAGTTGACATACTTTTCCAGTTGCATTTATAAACAGATTCATTTCTAAATTACCGAGTTGCATACTTAATTATCTAGGTAAGAAAAAAAATTGATGGCCTTAGGTTTCACTTATTAAAACGGGATTATGTAAATCATTCGTTTCTTATGACACTATAAATTGAAGGCCTTATAATTAAGTAGAATCTTCGGACCAAATAAAACCTTGTTTCAAATTGCATCATATACTCGTATGAGTATAAAAATTTTAGAAATTATTTTAAGTGAAAGTGTTAACCTCGGGTCGTAAGAACTGAGTTTCGAAATCTCGCTTTTTAATACTTTGAATCTTGAACCCAGTTTCCGAACACATCTATTTTCTAAATTTATGTTCCTCAATGAACATTTAATTTGTAATTACCTCAACTAGTGTCAAGCTGAATAACCGAATTATACTTACGTATAGTTATAATCTTATACGTTTATGAATCGCAAACAATGTGAATTATGTTGCTGACATTGGAAACATGATTTGTAAATTAGAAATTTAAATTTGATATTTATGAGTTTCTTTTCTTTTTTAATTGTTGTTGTACCGGGACTTATAGATATTTATTTAAGCTATTAACAAGTTAAATGCAAAATATGCGTCACAAAGTTAATTACACAAAACATTAGGAATATTTGCTACATCGATAACCGATTAGCCGAGAACTTTCTGCCGGTTAGAATAATTAATTAACGCATACCTTGAGCAAAAAAGTGATATTTATTTATAAATAGTATTTGCCTAAGTTCAGGGCATCTAAAAGGCATAATATTCGGCTGTTTGTATATTTTAATTTCGAATATGTACTTGATAATACGAAAACGAAAAATATTTTGTATGGTGAGATTGAATTCATATTCGGTTCTTGCCGCAGCGTTAGCTTAGCTATTTCAAGCAGTATCATTTGCTGAGGCGGTGGCGGCCCCACCATTTGTATAGACAAACTAGCCAGTTACCTAAAATCCCGTTTTTCAAAATCACAACCGTATAATTTCTTAATTTTGACTTAATTTTGGTTAATCCAGTTTCGAACTGATGAGTTCTCTCATCAGGGACCCTATTCTCTTCGCCGTGTCGCCTTATTCGGCAAGACAATTGCCACATCCCTTCATTGCAACACTAATCATTGCCTAAAAAATTTAACAATACCAATTCATCTGTCATAATGAAAATAGGTTGTTTTGAATATTATCGTTAGTCAATAAATTATTTTATTAAAAATGAGTTTTATTGAGTTATTTTAAGAATCGAGTGAAAATGAAGAATTATACGATATGGCTGATTATTGTAGACATTTAAGGGGCCGATCTAACCCGTTGGAATTACTCTACAACTTGTAAGTCAAATCTGCATTTTTAACAAAGTTGTTATATATCCTTTTTCTTTTAGATTTATTAGATATTTTAGAATATAGAATTTGAGGATTTTTCATTTTTATTAACAAAACTGGGAAACGGTTTAAAATTTACCACGCAGGTATCTTCCGTAGCCGCAATGATAAAGTTAGTTGTCACATTGAATTTTTTCACCGAAGGGGGTTACCAAATTAGTTGTGGGAACGAGAACTACCTCAATCAACAAATCTAAGCAACAGCGTCATCTATACAGTAAGTAATCAGGAAATTTTGTTATGATTAATGTGATTTCAAAAATCATAATAAAATGTATTTATTAGGTATTCTATTATCGTATGTTCATAACAACTTGACACGCATCTACAAGACGAATACTTGGCTATTTTTTCCTTTATCTCCATTTAGGAGCATAGGGCGTCTACTAGACTGGACCATCGAACTCTATTTGGGGCTGTTGTCTTTAGCTCCCCCCATGTTTTCCCGAGATGTTTTGCTTCGGTTAGCACCGTTCTCCTCCAGGTCATTGCTGGTCTTCCAACTTTCCTCTTTCCTTGCGGATTTCATTCCAATGACATCCTGGTTATGTCACTTCCGCCATCACATTTCCGTTTCCTGATCTCATTCTCAATGTCCACTTGGTTAGTTTGTCGCAGCAGTTCTTCATTTGTGATGGTATTCGGTCAGAATCATTTGATCAATCGCCTTAGGCATTTATTCACAAATACTTGGAGCCTTCCTGTTTTTTCAGCGTATGTTTCCACGTTTCACAGCCATTCAGCAGTACTGATTTTACACAGGCACTGGAACATTCGTATCTTGGTGTTTCTTGACGGAACGGATGCATTCCAGATCTTATGGAACATGTTGAACATGATATTCGCTCTGTTGATGCGTTGGTTAATGTCTTCTTCCGTTCCACCTGATCTCGACACAGTACAGCCGAGGTATTGAGCCCGACATCTTGTGGTATTTCTCATAACTTCTGTAGCTTTTGCTGCATGTCTGTGTATTTGTGTGTTAGCAGGCAGATATCATCTGCGTAGTCGAGATCATTGGATCCCATTGGATTCCGTTTGGTGATGCGATGTCTAGCTTGCGCATGACACTATCCAGTACTATGAGGAACAGTAGTGGAGATAGTACACATCCTTGTCTGACTCCTTGTGTGTTGTAGTATGTGTCACTCTGCCTTCCTTTGTGTTGAACTGTATTTCCAGCATCCCGGTACATTTCTCGGATGAGTTCGGTTATATCGGTTATATTCCTCGGAATGCCTATTTCGCAGAGTGCTTTCCAGATTGCGCTTCGTTTAGTAGATATAGTGGTGAGTTCCATTCGTTGGATTGTTCGATGATAATTCGGACTGTGCTAATGTGGTCTGTACAGCTTCTTCCTGGTCTGAAACCAGCTTGTTCGTTTCTTATATGTTGGTTAACAGTTGGTGATATTCGTTCAAGGATGATCATTGCTAGTACTTTTATTATACTGTTAAGGATGGAGATGCCTTGCCAGTTTTTGCATTCTCTTAAGCCGCCTTTCTTTGGGATCGTTATGGTTAAGCCCTCTTTCCATTTTTGCGAAATTTTTCCAGTATTCCACACTTCTACTAATAATGGTGTTAGTGCTTCTGCAGTTGTAAATGCATTACCATTGAGTAATTCAGCTGGTATGTTGTCGGTTCCAGCGGCTTTGTTATTTTTCAGCTTCTATTATACTTGGCTTTTAGGTAAACGTTATAACATTGTCAAATTTCAACAAATTTTCAAACCACTGTTTGAATTAATAGGTAACGCATGGTATATGCTAAAGCCATACGTAGTTATGCCATTTCGAAAATCCGTATAAGGGTCTTGTGACAGCCGGTTTAACACAAAGCACTCGAAGTCGAGGAACTTATGATTTTATAAAAATCATTCTTTAGAACATAAAGAGGATAGGTGTTTCAAAAGTTCATTTATTAAATTTTAGACTTAATAATGTAACTAATTTATGTATAAGGAACAAATACTATCACAGATATGAAAAATTAAAAACAAAATTGATCAGTACAGTAAAAATAATTCACTAAATAATAAAAAAAATAAATAAATTCAAATTAATAACTTTGAAATTTTCCAATCTTGTGGTTCAGATCTTAAGTGCCGATAAATTTTGACTAGAGATAACTCCTTTTCGAAACCAAGTCGGTTTCTCAGTTTATTCCAAATTAAACCGTGGGTTGAGAAAATTCTTTCAATTGAAGCCGAGCTTGCTGGGCAGTTCATTAGTGATACAAAAAAATTGCAAAAATTTTCAGGCAACTTTGAAGATTTTTCGTTTTTGACGTGTAATATTTTCCACCAGTTTTTTTCGTTTAATTTTTCCAGCACCTCCAGTTTGAACGTAGATTCTGGGAAGTATTCTCCATCGTTAATTTTAAATACCAAACAGTGTGCCAAAAAGGTAGGATGTTTTTGGCTTATCCAGTCTTCTGCTGCGCTCTCTGCTTCTTCTTTAAGCAGTTTGCCCATATATTTTGGATGCATCATGTTTGCTAAATAGTGAGCCGGAGTGAATACACTTTTCATTCGTTTTTCAATTAAAGGCCTTTTTTGTTAATAAGATCTCGTTATTCAGCAAATTATACCAGATTTCGACAGCTGTGGCAATTGCAGACCATCTAATGATATTTTTATTTGAGATAACATTTGTTAAAGATTAAGGGCCTCGTTGTACAATTGTACATTATGATCTTCTCAGTCTGATCTTATTTGTGAATAGAAGTGAAAATTAGCAATAAATGTTGTTAAGCAATCATCATAAGAATTCCACCTTACATCATTTGGTAGTTGAGGCATAACTCCATGTTTTTCTTTTAACTATCCATGTGGCTGGTGGTGATTTCTAAAGTATTTCAGTACACTTATTATTTGTTTGGTGACTTCTACTGGAATTATATCTTTGTATAGAAGATTGATCATGTGTGCTGAGCACCCATAAGAAAAAATCCCATGGCGTTCCTCTAAAATATCCTTCATTTTTTTCATCTTGTTTTCGTTATCCGTGCAACAGGCGAATATTTCTTTATTGTATTTAGTTTTTATGAAGTCAATTGATTTTTCTGCAACAGCAACACAATATTCAGCAGTTTTTTTTCGGACCCGGTGTCCTCTGCACTTATTAAAAAACTATTACAACCGGTATGGACTGGACACGCGATAAGTGGATCATTTGAAGTGTTCGTCCATCCATCTAAAATGAGTGTCAAACTGGAATCCTTCAATTCAGTTATTAAATGATCGGTTATTTCTTCATCAATTTCAAGAAGGTGCTTATCAGCTAGTTGTTTTCTGCTAGGGGCAGAATAGCCAGGTCGTAGAGATTCTATCATTTCTTTAAAATATTTGTTATCAGCCACGTTAAAAGCAATGTTATTCACGAAAAAAAAGTTAGCCACAATTTTTCTTTTTGTTTAAAGTAGTTTTAATTGAAAATTCTATCATAGATGATTGAGTACCATGTTTGGTTTTTTGTTTCTTCTGCTGATGACTACTAGTGGCAGTAAGAGACGTATTTCCAATTGAAATGTTAGTATCAGTATCCATATCACTATCGCATGTTGCAACTTTTTTGTTACAATTTAATAAATGTGCTCTTATGCGCTCTACTTTGTTGCTAATTTCACGATCACAGTGCTTACACTTTACTTTTGTAGAGTTTTCGATATGGACTACGTTATTCCACTCAGCAGCATTTTTACGTTCACTTCCTCGAGGCATTCTATATTTCTATGGGGAATATTTCAAAATTCAATCCTGTATTTTACTACTAAATATTTATTTGTTTTAATTAGATGTACATTATTATTATTATTATTATTGGGGGGGCCATGCGGGCGATCAGCCACTTGGCACTGCGACCTAAAAGATCTATTGTGCTGGCCCCTGCTTAATTATCCGTCCAGTCAATATTCAGGTTCTTAATGAACCTGACAATACTGCCTCCCGGTACGTGATACATACTATCTGGGCATATTGCTCTCCCTCCTAGATGTTTACTACACCATGTAGTTCCGCTAGAAAGACGGTAGCATTGGAGCTCAAGGACCTCGAGAGGGTTGTGCCACTCCCGTATATTCCTACTCCTGCCCCGTATTCCGTTTGATTTTACTCTTACGAGTTGCTGGGAATTGCAAATCACCTGTAGGTGACCCAGCTTTACTACAGGAAGGCTAAAAATAAAACTGGAGGGTGCCTGGTATCCAGAGTCCGCATATTTTGGGCTGATTAACCTATCAGCCATTCATCTTTCGGCATATGCTGTTCCACCTTAGATTCGGGTTTTTTGTCAAGGTTTTCTCCTTTAGCGCCGTACTTTGGCCTGTGCCAAATGGCCTAAAATGTGCCAAGTGGCCTTAGTTACCAGTGGTTGCCACGAGGAGGCAATACGTACACTTGCGAATTGTGCACAGGTTACCCCTTACACAATTGTACCCATCACGCAGCTGCCTAATGACAAGACCAGAACAGCTCACGTGATGCGCACCCTACTGGAAGGTTACGGAGCTGGTAGATTAATCTACTCAACTTTGATCCCCCCCTCCAATAGACGCCAAACCACCCCATACAAAATTCTAATGATACCAAAAATAAGCTAAGCGATATCAACGCTCAAAAGAGTAACGAGGAACAACTTTCATTCCGAAGGGGCTCCATTACAATCAGATCACCAATACAAAAAATATTTGCAAACAACGCAGTCTCCACTGAAAAAGTAACTTCATTATCAGAACAAATGCCGAGTGCATCAACAAATATTATATAAACAGCCAGGAGCTGTTAAAAAAATTTCAAAAAATGGAGAAACTAATCATGCGCTGAGCAATGAAGTTGCTGAATTTAAGACAGAAAACTCTACACTAAAAGAAAAGGTTAAAAATAGCATAGCTGAGGATTCAGCACGAGTTAACAATCTTTCTTCCAACCATATTCAGCCATCAACCAGTCAACATGAACATTCAAATAATTCCAACTGGTTGCTGCGGCAATTTCTAGTTTTTCAACAGAATAATAGATTCAGTGCTCTGAGTCAAGAGGATTATTGCACAGATGAGGAAGAACTGGAAAAAGAAGTTTCCAGTGCTGATAACAGAAATGCTAGGAAACGCAGGCGCACAAAAACGAAAACTCCTCCAAAAAATACTACACAAATTGTGATCAATAACACTGAACAGAAAAACCCAAAAATACCACTGCCTCCATACCCATTAACGTGAGCAATATCAAAAATTTCGAACTTTTTCGACAAAAAGTAATAAAAACCACTAGTGAATCAACTAATTTTAAGGCGCTTTCAAATAGTGACATTAAAATTACCTTTCAAAATGAAAATGATTACAGAAATGTCAAAAAATTACTGGAAGAATTAAAAAAAGAACCCAGCAACCAATCCGAAAATATAGAATATCACACCTATCAGCTGAAGAGCGAAAAGGCTTATAGAGTAGTTATCAGAGGCTTACCATCTTCCATTAGTCACGATGTAATTAAAGCAGACATAGAAAAAATGGGACATGAAGTCGCAGGTATTACTAACATATACAAAATGGTCACAACTAATGGTGTAAAAGACAAGAAACACTTTCCATTGTTTTACATCGACTTAAAACAAAAAGACAACAATAAAGAAGTTTACAACATCAAGAAACTTGCGTACTGTATAGTTAAAATTGAGCCACCTAACAAGACAAGGGACATTCCACAATGTACGAATTGTCAACAACTTGGACATACCAAGAGTTTTTGCTATCGTCAAACCAAATGCGTTAAATGTGCTGGAGATCATCACACGACAAAGTGCAAAAAACAACCAGATATCGCGCCTTCATGTGCTCTTTGTCAACAACAAGGACATACTGCAAATTATAAAGGATGCTGTGTATATCAGAACAAAATTAAAAGTCAACAGAATAATAGAACAAGAGTAGTACAGCGATTACAAACCAAAGCTGCTAAACCACAAACAACCATCACACCATCCACAGTTGGATTATCCTATGCGCAAATCACCAAATTATCTGCTGATGAATCAAACCAAAACAACAAACACATAGAAGTTAATAACGAGTCTAATAACTTTGAAATTATTAAAAAGCTTAGTCAAATTCAACAGACACTTGGTCACTTAACAGAAAGGGTGGCAAAACTAGAAATTAATTTCTATCCGCCTAGCAAAAAAATGCAGCATACACACAAATGATTAACTCGTTCCTACGCACTATAACTTGGAACGCTAATGGGCTCAACCAACGAGCCCAAGAACTGGAAATATTTCTCCATACAAACAACATAGATATTGCACTTATTTCAGAAACGCACTTCTCCAACAAAAGCTTTTTCAGAATAAAGGGATTTAATTCCTATTGGACAACCCATCCTAGTGAAAGAGCTAGAGGTGGTTCAGCTGTACTAATTAAAAATAATATCAAACATAATCAACAAGAGGATATTCGAGAAAGCTACATGCAAGCAACTGTTACCACAATCCAATATAATGGCGCAGATCTAAATATTGCGGCAGCATACTGTCCTCCACGGCATACACCAACGAAGTTACAATTTAATAATGTCTTTAATAAGCTCGGTCCAAGATTTATTATTGGAGGGGATTATAATATAAAATATATAGCTTGTGGTTCCAGACTAATTTCTCCTGGGAAAGGAAATGCTTTGTTCAATGCCATTCATGAAAACAAATGTGAATATCTGTCTCCAAGGGGGCCAACGTGTTGGCCAACGGATGCAGGAAAAATACCAGATCTGCTTGATTTCTTCATCATAAAAGGTATTTCATCCAGTTACAATAGAGTCGAAGGAATTAACGACTTAACATCTGATCACATTCCTGTACTGTTATCAGTAAGCGCTATAGTCATCAAGAAAAATAAAAAGCAAAACCTTACTAATAGATTCACCGATTGGGATCTCTTCAGAGAAAAACTGGAAGAGCTAGTTGAATTAAAAGTTAGTATTAAAAGTAATGAAGAATTGGAAAAACAAACAAACAATTTCATTGAATACACTCGTATGGCCGCCAGTCTAGCTACTCCAGAATTAAAGGACAAAGCGGAGATTGAAGTCAAATAGCCGGCTGAAATCAGGGAACAAATCAAGAAAAGGAGCAAGGCAAGGAGAATATGGCATCTCACCAGAAATCCCGCTGACAAGACCACCTTCAATCGAATAAGTAACAAAGTCAATAGGCTAATCAAAAGCTTCAAACAGGGTTGCTTCGACAACTACTTGAGCGGGCTAGGTCCAGAAATGGATAATGACTACTCGTTGTGGAAAGCAACCAGAAAATTTAAACGACCTATAGTTTGAGTACCACCTATAAGAAATGCTCAAGGCCATTGGCTTCGACAAAACAAAGAAAAATCGGAACTCTTTGCTCAACACCTAGCAACAGTATTTCAACCCCATGACATTCAATCCAACATTGACGTAACGCCTGTCTATCAACCAAATATTGCCCCGCCATATTTCTGGATGTATCTCAGGCCTTTGATAGGGTTTGGCACGAGGGATTTACATTGAAGAAGAGCAAAATGCTACCACAAAACTATTGCCAGCTGCTTGAATCATACCTCTCTGATCGCCAATTCAGAGTCATCCATGAAGAAACATGTTCTGACTTTTATCCAACGCTAGCGGGAGTTCCGCAGGGAAGCGTATTGGGACCCCTCCTCTACCTTCTCCACACTGCGGACATACCTGCAACGAATAAAACTTTCATCGACACGTTCGCTGACGATACTGTAATTATGTCAGTAGACGAATCACAACCAAGGGCAGTGGAAAATTTTCAACGAGCAATGAACACGTTACTAAATGGACAATTGACTGGAAAATCGTGCTTAATGAGCTCAAATCAACCCATGTGACATTTACGCTCCGAAAAAAAATTACAGTCTACACATATGTATACCTCAATGGGGTGCAAGTGCCGCAGGCTGAATCGGCAAAATACCTTGGTCTGCATTTAGATTCAAGGCTCAACTGGAAACATCACGTGAGACAAAAAGCTGAACTGATACGTTTAAAACAACGTCAAATGAACTGGTTAATTGGGCATCATTCCAAAATGAACCTGTATTGCAAAAGACTAGTCTATCAGACTTTCTTCATATCAATATGGATGTATGGTGCGTAGCTATGGGGTTGTACTCATAAATCCAATAGAGACATTATACAACGTAGCCAAAATAAATTTCTTCGAATGGTCACCAACGCTTACCGATTTGTGACTAACAGGGAAATACACAATGATCTAAAAATACAATTGATAGACGACGTCATCCGCGAATGTGCCATTAAACATGAGAAGAGGCTTCTTAACCACACCAACGTCGAGGCCATACAACTATTGGGCAGTACAAACGAAGTAAGGCGGCTCAAACGAATCAAACCACATGAGCTAACCGTATGAATATTATATCTTAAGAGAACTGGACACTGATTTATGCTTATCTCATAAGTACTAATGTCAACCTTACTAATGAATTAATAATGTTTAAGATTGTAGTAGCCATATCAATAAAGGTGTTTATTGATAAACAAAATGTCAAACCGTTTCAAAACTTGTAACAAATATTCAAATTAAATTAATTGAATTTCGGAGAAGAATGCATGCTAAATCTTGCCGAATCCTGTTGAATCACAAGGTAAAATCTTTACATTTTCCATAATTCAACAAAAAAATTTTGGTGGAGGTAATAAAGGTAATTACTCCTCCAGTGTCTGATGCATACTATCAAAATGTATGTATCAATATGTCTAGGAACGCGTTTTTCTAACATTTGAATTGAAGTTCTAGTTGAATGAACCCGGCGGAGATAAAGTTCCATTTAATATTACATCGACATACACCAGTCAAAAACATATTTTTTTCAAATTCTACAAAATAGTGATTGACTATGCGACAATTTCCACCCAAATCGTCAAATATTTAATTTCTAACATTAATTTACAGGCAGTTTCATCTTCACTCACCAATTTCGCCGCAAAAGTCCTTGAGATTGAACATCACGAAACTCTGAACTGAAATGCACTATTGGGTTCGTATTGATTGGCAGTTAACAATTTGTGGCACCTATCGTGAAAGCAGGTTTTCAAAAAAAAAACAACCCAGCTATCCGGTTTATAGAGGATATGGGGTGGATGTAACAAACATAAATGTTTGTTCTTTCTTTTGTGCATTAAACAATATTAATATATGTAAGTAAGTTCGATATCTTATAATTCCATTATATTTTATGTCTGTGCAAGACAACTTTGACAAAAACTTTGTTTTAACACGTAAACCATATATGTATATGATTATGCACTAATGTACCAAGTGAGATCATTTTGTATAAAAACTATTGAAATAAAGGTCAAGAGCGTATACATTTTTATGGTGAAAATATAAACAACTTAAAAGAACTGTGTGAATGCGATCGAATTTCTGCTGATGGTAATGAAAATTTAATTTTAATAATTAAAAACAATTGTATACGGAAAAATAAAAATAACTTTTATTTACATTAACATTTTACAACTTTTAACTTCCCAATTGTGAAATTTTAATAATTTTAGCTAACCCTTAACGGACTATATGGATTTTATTAGCCACCAGTTCGGTTGGTGCCTGACAAAAAAGTCATGGAATTGAACAATAAAGTGTTGTACAACAACACAAATCTTATTACAACCATACATACTATATATTATGACAAAGACGAGAACTATTCAAAATTATTAAAATTTCACAATAAGGAAGTTAAAATTTGTAAATTGTTATTGTAAATAAAACTTATTATTTTTCAGTAATAGTGTTTTTAATAAATAAAAGTGAAATAATTTCATTTCTAATTGTTTTCATTTAAATTTATTTTTTATTTATTATTTATTATACAAAATGCACACACAGTGACACTGGAATTTAATAAGTTATTATTTTGTTGAATCAATATTGTTGTTAAATTTTTTAATTGAAGCAAGTTCTTAGACTGGTTGTTTATTTTTGTTCTCAAAAAAATCCCAAGAAAGAAGAAAAATCCCAAAAAAAACCAGTTTTTTTAACTACAGCGGAGGCAATATATATAGGGACGAACTGTAATTAGAAATTTCACCTAAATCCACCACTGTATAATTTTTTAAATTTACAGTTATTTGTGTTTTAGTATTTTATATATAATATGCGTAACAGAGAACAATCTAGTGCAGTTCATTTAGAAATTTTGATTTGAAAACAAACGTTAAAAGGCAAAAATTATAAGGACAAAAGTGAAATTTAACATAATTTTTTTTAATTTTGAGGTAAAAGTGAAAAGTTTCGTAATATTATTATTGCAAATTAGGTCGAAATTTTTATAAATGGCTAATATATTTTTTGTAGGTTATAATTACAAAATGCCACGAGGAAAACAATTAACCTTGGCGGAGTGCGGCAAAATTGATGCTTTTTATGAAAGTGGCTTGACATTACGTGAAATTGCTAGCAGAATATGTAGAAGTAAAACCCTTGTGCATAATTACGTAGCATTACGAGATAATTATGGCATTAAAAAGCATTGTGGTCGTAAATCAACGATAACTGATCGTGACAAACGAGAGATTAAAAGTCTTGCAGTTAAAGATTCAAGGTCTCCTGCACAGAGAGGGCAGTATCTTCAACTTCCAATTAAAAAAAGGCGTATTCGGCGAATTTTAAAAGAATCGGAACATCTGAAATACATGAAACGAGATGCTCGTCCGCGACTTTTACCAAGGCATAAAATCGCTCGGTTGAGATTTGCTGAGTTTACCAATTTTGGGATGAGGATTGGCATAATGTCATATTTAGCGATGAGAAAAAGTTTTCTCTTGACGGCCCTGATGGTTGGCAATGGTATTGGAGGGATACTCGTCAGAACAGGGTTACTCGCCAATCACGAAATTTTGGGGGTGGATCGCTGATGGTATGGGGAGCATTTTGTTACACAGAACGTGCTCCAATTTGTTTTATATCAAATAAAATGAATGCTGCTAAGTATGTAAATCTGTTGGAAGACATTTTAGTTGATTTTGGGGATAATACGCTTGGTCAACATTGAGTATTCCAGCAAGATAATGCTGCAATACATTCAGCTCGACTTACAAAATCATTTTTTGCAGAACGTGGTATTAATGTTTTACATTGGCCTGCGATTAGTCGAAATCTTAATAAAATGGAAAACGTTTGGGCATTACTTTCTAACCTCGTTTACCATAACGGCCGCCAATTTAAAACGGTTACCAAACTACGTAAATTCATTGTCACAGAATGGAAAATATTGATCAAAGTTTGCTGCAAAACCATATCAACTCGATGCCTCGTCGCCTCCAACAAGTAATTATAAAAGCAGGAGGTAATACTAATTATTAGGATAACAATAAGATGCCGATATAATACAGATTAGCAAACTGTCCTTATAAATATTGCCTTCAGGAATTTTTTGTTTTATTTTTTAAAGACAATAGTTCACTCGAAATCCGAAATGTGGCATAATTATTTGAAGTTCCTTTCTTATGTATATAAACTAGAATAAAAAGTAATATGAATTCTTATTTTAAACATTCAATTTTTTAATTATAATGTTGTCCCTATATATATTGCCTCCGCTGTATAAGTAACTTTTGAAATATTAAATTCGTTTTATACCTTAGAGGATGGGGGCTGCCACCCCCTAGCAGCTGATACAACGAAGAGGAAGAAGAGCCGTTGGTCCACTCAGAAGGCACAAACACTTAGGTAAGTTCAGGATGGACTGCCTCTCGGATCTCGAAAACATTAAAGTGCGGGACGTCTTACGCTACATAAGTAGCTCGAAATGGTTCCAATAGGGGTAAAAGGGGATACATCCCGTGGTATCACAATGGACCGTCACCGGTCTAAGTGTGCGTAAGCAGCCACTCCAACCTAACCTAACCTAACCTATAGCTATCACTGTCTGTGACATTTATTTTGATATCACCACTATTTAACGCTGTAGCTTGAAATTTTATATGATTGTTGTCCATGATGTTTCTAATACTCTGATAATTATCGCAATTAGGTATTATTACTGGAGGTGGCCGTGGCACTTTTTTCTTCAGTTGTACATTCTTACTTCCGGTTGGGAGTTCATTACTTGATCGTTTCTGTTCCGGCGGAACCTGGGGTTTATCCTCCTGTTGCACGTGCCTACTTCCGGTTGGAAGCTGCTCAACTGATTGTTTCGATTCGGGTGAAATCTGTGGTGATTTACTCATCTTACGTTTCTTATTTTTTTGTTACGGTTCAGAATCCATCCCGTTTCTCTATTGAGTTCTTCCTCGTCTGTTTCATACATAACCTCTATATGATCATTGTTGTTGTTTATCTTAGTGGTGTCTTTCTCAGACATTACTGCATTTAGAGCATCTTTTAACTCCTTATTTTCTCGCTGTAAGTTGTTTAGATCTTTGTTTAGATTTAAAGTTATCTTTTCTATTTCTTAAATCTTATTGCGCAGTTCGGCGTTATCTCTTTCTAAGGTATTTGCTATTGGTGGTGTTGGTGATCTACCCACCCTGGATTATTGTTTAAATGGGTTGGGTTGCCCAGAAGGGCTGTTAAACAATGATTGGCTCACCCCAGAATCCTTTGAGCCAGCCTCGTTAGAGGGTGGATTTGCCAGCTGATTAGCTGGGTTACCACCTGGGGTACAATTTCCTGAATTAGTTTTATTCATTGTTTATTTTACTGGTCATAAAGCATCTACCACTCTGACCAGTACGATTTACTAAATTCTCGATAGTCAGTTATACCGCCGTGTCTCGGTCGCCAGAGCCTCGTTAGTTATCTAGCAGGGTACACCACGTGCAGGTGAGGATGACATTTGGGCTATTTGTAGACCAATTACTTAAGCCTCCTTTCCCACCCCAAACCCCCGCTTTGACGATTTTTTTTTTTGAAATTCTAACATTCATAGAGATTGGAGCATTTTAAAAAAATTTATGTTTCTAATAATTATTCACATACTAGAATAGAGAACTCACCAAAGCCCCTTAGCATTGGACGCTTTGCGGAAGGATGACATGAAATTATGTAGATTCCTTTTGTTTTCATGTTGTAGTTTGTAGTGGGGCACCATACTTTCTAATTTTTGGTTTTTTGGGGGATTTTGTCGTTCGGGAATATGTTGGTTATTTTTAGATTATTGTTTTGAAGTAATTAGCTTAGTTCTTAAACTAAATTAAATGAATGCACCGTCGACTCTAATGGTCACAGTGCACCAGGGCACCGTAGTTTTAACATTTAAAAGAATAAAATAAATAAATCAAATTAAATTTCTTGGATACTTAACGTGAATTAGAAAACCTATTTACAATTGGATCCCAAAAAGCTATTTCAAGCAGAGCTAGCTCAAAATATTGAGTAGATGTATGTTTCTTCTGTACATTTCTTTTATTTGGCGTTTTGTGCTAGCTGGGCTAGAAATAGCTCTCACGGCATTATAAACTATTTAGTAATTATCATATTTAGTAAACGAAAAAAGTTATTTTTACTAAATTGCGAAAACTGTAATGCCTGAGAGCTGTTGTGAAATGCACATCTACTCAATATTTTGAGTTTTTTCTAAAGATATTTATAAAAAATAAATTTCTACTTTTAGTACATTATTATTTAGTACAAAGCAAAACTTTATGTTTTGAATCTCCTAACACATAATAGTTTCGTTTTAAAAATGTTTAGTTAAATACGTAAGTTGTCAGAAGTTAACACAGTCCAACACAATTGATGTTAAAATCAAGTTAAGTTCAAATCAAAAATTTTTTATTTTTTTTTGGATTTTACACACTATAAACTTAGGCAATAAATCAGATTTATTTGTTCACTAACCTTCACAATTTTTTGGCTTTTAATGGTTTTTTCGATCGCTTGGTTTCATTTTGTAAACAAAACTTTTGTTTATTAAACAAAAAAAATTAATGATTCCTGTTTGAATGATATTACTACTCTTTCTTAAATTTCTTTGCGAAGTGGCAAGGGCGACTATTTAATTGACGACAAAAAGGAAAATGACAAGCATTTGTATTACTTAGTATCAAATTTTCTTAACTAGTGTGAGATACATTCTGGCCAGTGATAATTTATCCTCTAAAAGTCTATAGCACTGGCTCGTGGAAGCTACGATAAATATCGGTGCTTCGACAAATTTCGAAATTGTACAATGCAAGAGGCTACGGCCCTCAAACCCCTCTTTTTTCTATTAAAATCTAAAGTTCATCGAAAGTTACAACTCTTCATGTATATAGAAAGGGAGTAGGTAAATAAAATTGTTTTGAAATAACTTTACTGGATTTCTTTCTGAAATTTTTCATGAATTATTATTTGTTCGGCAAATGTATTAACATAATAAAACCAATATCAGTATATAGTATGAAAGAATACCCGAAGCTTAGATTATTACTTTTAGCTTCTGTTACTTTAATTTATTCTACTCTATCCATAAGGCTTCGCCCATGTGGGTTACGAAAATCAATTCCCGAAGTAAAAACACCAAAAATAAAGAAAACGTGAACCTACATCTTCTGAAAATCCAGACAAAATCAATCTACAACCTAAAAAATACTCCAAAGAAAATGAATGGTACACTAGAAATAATTTTGAGATGAACGAAAAAAAAATTAGAGATTTGGTACAAGGAGCAGCTCTCTAAAAGACAGTACCGAAAAGACAATGTGGAACTAAAATTAAGGACCCTCAAGTAAAAGGAGAGAAAGTTAGCTCTAAAAGAAAGGCACCTTGGACTTGATGATTGAGGATGGTGCATATTGTGATTTTGGAAAAGAATGATTTCAGCATTTTCCTGTTAATTTTTATTAAATTATTTCAAAGTTTTTTTTATAAAACACGGCAGATTTATACGGTATCAAAAAGCCATTTTTCTGCTGACTCTTGTCAGCGCTCATGCTTATTATCGAGAGGTAAATGTGGATTTATATTGATTTCCAAGTCTACATTATGCAGTATGCATAAATTATGAAGTGCACAGCAAATATTTGCGATTCGTGTAGCTTTCTGTGGCTTATAATCGAGTTTGTATATTAGACATCGGTATCGGTTTTAAGCAGGATTGGAAAAACCCGGGTTTTTTTTTTTTAAAACCCCACCCGTTGGGTTTTTTCGGGTTTTTTTAGGTGAGTTTTTTGGGTTTTTTATTCAAGTGTTAAAATTCAATTACAAAATTAACTTTTTTCACCCATTTGTATGTTGGTTTTATATTGAAAAGACAAGGATGATCCTATTTGTTTACATTTTTTTATATTAGGATTTAATGGTTTGTGTGTATGTAGTTGTTGAAAATGGAAAGGTTTTCTTTTTTCAATTCATTCTAAAATCTAGAGATATTTTCTTCTATGATTTTAAAACCAAACCTATGAAACATATTAAACATGCAAATTAACAAAAATTGTATTTCATTAAATTGAATTTTCTTTAATAAGCTTATAAATCAAAACTTCCAATTTTACATTGGTTGTTATGGGAAACAGAAAAATGTTCACCTCTCTTGTACATAGAAAGCTTGTATTTCTACTTTATGGCTAAGATATGTTAAGATGGCTATGCAAGAAGAAACCAATATGTAATCAGAAACAAGTTTATTAATCAAATTATAAAAATTTTCAGTTTGATTTTGCACGATAAAACTCGATCAGGAATATTTTGAATATCGAAACAATATTTGTGCCTGTTCACACAGTATGTAGTTAAAAGTTACAACATCATCTTCTCGTTTCTGGCTTATAAGCTATGGTAGAGGAAAAACTATTTGTGTTTCATTTATATAATGGTTTGATAATTGAATTGGGCATTGGATTGGGGTTGATTTGAAGGTTAAGTTACGGGTCAATTTGCGGGTTGAGTTGAAGTTGAGTTGAAGTTGAGTTGAAGTTGAGTTGAAGTTGAGTTGAAGTTTAATTGGGGTTGGATAGGATACAGTGAGTTGTTGATCAATTTTTTATGTATGCTGGTTTGCGGATTGAGTTTGGCGTAGAGTTTGAGCTTGAGTTTAGGGTTAAGTTGGGTTCCGTTTGCGAGTTGGGGTTGGATTAGGATTTAGTTAGCAGTTGAGAAATCGCTATACGGGAAAACTTCACTACAACGGAAATCAGCGGGACCAAAATAGTAGTCCGTTGTAGTGAGGTGTCCGGTAATTGAGGATTTGTGATCTTTTTTTATATAAATTTTATTGGGATTCTATATCTTATCTGATTTTGATGAAATTCAGCATTTCCAATGGAAATTGGATTCTTAATTGGCTTTTAGACGAAGTTCTGGAATATGGCCAAGTAGGATGGAACTTGGCTATTCCTCAACCGATTAAAATGAAATTTGACATGTGCGTTGGAAATGGGATTCTAACATCATTTGTAGGTGAACTTCTGGAAAATGGCCAATTAAAGCGGAACTTGCCTATTTTTTTAACCGATTATGATAAAATTTGATATGTGCGATGGAAGTGGGGTTCTAAAATGATTTTTAGATTAAGCTTTGGAATATGGACAATTAGGACGGAACTTGGATATTTTTTAACGGATCTGAGTGAAATTTGACATCTGCCATGGAAATGGGATTCTAAAGTGATTTTTGCAAAAAGTTCTGGAATATGGCCAAGTAAGATGGAACTTGGCTATTTATTAACCGATTTTTTAGATAAAGTTGTTGCCATATTCCGTAACTTCATCTAAAAGTCATTTTAGAATTTAATTTGCAACGCACATGTCAAATTTCATTTATTTATTTTTTTGGCCATATTCCAGAATTTTATTCAAAAATCATTTAAGAATCCCATTTCAATCATGTATGTCAAATTTCACTAAAACCTATCTATCCGTATCCGCTCTAATAAGGTGTCAGCTTATCTATGTGAGGTTTCCATTGAAAAACTTCAGTTACATAGGACTTAAAAGTTTGTCCGTTGAAGTAAGGACTCCGTTAAATTGAGTGTCCGTTGAAATGAGGTTTCACTGTATTTAAAAGTGAGTGTTTATATATATGTACAGTATATGTGTGTGATATTTAAACAAATGCACACGCATTGAACGATTTGAACCAAACTCTATAGAAATATTCCTTAAGACTTAAGAAAGGTCACTGTAAATATCTCAAACATTCATCTCCTTACTTAATGATAATAATCAGGTTCAAAATTACTACAGAGGAATTTCAAAAATTTCAAAAATTGAGTTGACGGTATGATGTTATGATGGTGATGGTATGATGGTATGTTGGTATATTGGTATGAAGGTATGAGCTGGGGAATTATTTAAGAATTAATTTAGAGTTAGGTTAATGGTTGATTTGAAAGTTTATTTGGGGTTGATTTGCTGATTGATTTGAGGGTTTGGTTGGCGGTTAATTTGGTGATTGCGTTTAGAATTATGTTGCGATCGAAACCGATCTTAAGACAAATTTAAAATTAAAATAATTTCCATTAAGGAAGTAAATAAACCGATGTGAAGCTGGCACGAAAAGTTAGCACGAAAAATTAAAATATGTACGTATGGCAATACTTTTGATCTAACCAAAGACTTAAACCAACTAAATCATTAATTTAATTGTAACGTAATGAGCCGTAATTTTTTTTCTTATTATTAATAATCTATTGTAATGATAATTAAATAAAAAGAAAAAAATTAAGGTAAGTTAATAGTTATTATAACAAAAAAAAAACTATTTACCTTATCAAGACAGAATGTTAAATAAAAATATATGTTCTAAAACCATAGCACTAAAACGGTTTGAGTATTAGATAGAGTTAGCACGAATATTTCTATTTGAAAGACCATAAGCAAAAAAATTTTTTTTGCAGAAAGAAGAATACAAAAATTTTTCTAATGTAAATAAAATTTTGTAAAATTATCGACCAAATTCGACCAGTTTAGAAAAGAATTCGGAGTTTTCAAAAGATTAGGAAGGGAGCTCAAACGATCCATTTTGATTGCAATTTAAAGTGGCATCCTTACGTTAAAATTTCAGACAATTCTTATGGGTCAGACGGGAGAACTAATGCTTCGTGATGGACCCTTCCTAACATTTGTCTGGATTGATTTTGATTTTATTTTAAAGTGACATCCTTACTGAACTTCTAGTTAAAATTACAGACAATTCTTATGGGTCAGACGGGAGAACTAATGCTTCGTGCTTAACCCTTCCTAACATTTGTCTGGAATGATTTTGATTTTATTTTAAAGTGACATCCTTACTGAACGTCTAGTTAAAATTACAGACAATTCTTATGGGTCAGACGGGAGTACTAATGCTTCGTGCTAGACCCTTCCTAACATTTGTCTGGAATGATTTTGATTTTATTTTAAAGTGACATCCTTACTGAACGTCTAGTTAAAATTGAAGACAATTGTTATGGGTCAGACGGGAGTACTAATGCTTCGTGCTAGACCCTTCCTAACATTTGTCTGGAATGATTTTGATTTTATTTTAAAATGACATCCTTACTGAACTTCTAGTTGAAATTGAAGACAATTCTTATGGGTCAGACGGGAGTACTAATGCTTCGTGATGGACCCTTCCTAACATTTCTTTGGAATGATTTTGATTTTATTTTAAAGTGACATCCTTACTGAACGTCTAGTTAAAATTACAGTCGATTCTTATGGGTCAGACCAGAGAACTAATGCTTCGTGCTGGACCCTTCCTAACATTTGTCTGGAATGATTTTGATTTTATTTTAAAGTGACATCCTTACTGAACGTCTAGTTAAAATTACAGACAATTGTTATGGGTCAGACGGGAGAACTAATGCTTGGTGCTAGACCCTTCCTAACATTTGTCTGGAATGATTTTGATTTTATTTTAAAGTGACATCCTTACTGAACTTCTAGTTAAAATTTCATACAATTCTTATGGGTCAGACGGGAGAACTAATGCTTGGTGCTGGACCCTTCCTAACATTTGTCTGGAATGATTTTGATTTTATTTTAAAGTGACATCCTTACTGAACTTCTAGTTAAAATTACAGACAATTCTTATGGGTCAGACGGGAGAACTAATGCTTCGTGCTTAACCCTTCCTAACATTTGTCTGGAATGATTTTGATTTTATTTTAAAGTGACATCCTTACTGAACGTCTAGTTAAAATTACAGTCGATTCTTATCGGTCAGACCAGAGAACTAATGCTTGGTGCTGGACCCTTCCTAACATTTGTCTGGAATGATTTTGATTTTATTTTAAAGTGACATCCTTACTGAACGTCTAGTTAAAATTACAGACAATTCTTATAGGTCAGACGGGAGAACTAATGCTTGGTGCTAGACCCTTCCTAACATTTGTCTGGAATGATTTTGATTTTATTTTAAAGTGACATCCTTACTGAACTTCTAGTTAAAATTACAGACAATTCTTATGGGTCAGACGGGAGAACTAATGCTTCGTGCTTAACCCTTCCTAACATTTTTCTGAAATGATTTTGATTTTATTTTAAAGTGACATCCTTACTGAACGTCTAGTTAAAATTACAGACAATTCTTATGGGTCACGGGAGAACTAATGCTTGGTGCTGGACCCTTCCTAACATTTGTCTGGAATGATTTTGATTTTATTTTAAAGTGACATTGTTACTGAACGTCTAGTTAAAATTTCAGACAATTCTTATGGGTCAGACGGGAGTACTAATGCTTGGTGCTGGACCCTTCCTAACATTTGTCTGGAATGATTTTGATTTTATTTTAAAGTGACATCCTTACTGAACTTCTAGTTAAAATTTCAGACAATTCTTATGGGTCAGACGGGAGTACTAATGCTTCGTGATGGACCCTTCCTAACATTTGTCTGGATTGATTTTGATTTTATTTTAAAGTGACATCCTTACTGAAATTCTAGTTAAAATTACAGACAATTCTTATGGGTCAGACGGGAGTACTAATGCTTCGTGATGGACCCTTCCTAAAATTTGTCTTGAATGATTTCGATTTTATTTTAAAGTGACATCCTTACTGAACGTCTAGTTAAAATTACAGTCGATTCTTATGGGTACGTACAGTAAGGATGTCACTTTAAAATAAAATCAAAATCATTCCAGACAAATGTTAGGAAGGGTTAAGCACGAAGCATTAGTTCTCCCGTCTGACCAATAAGAATTGTCTGTAATTTTAACTAGAAGTTCAGTAAGGATGTCACTTTTAAATAAAATCAAAATCAATCCAGAAAAATGTTAGGAAGGGTCCAGCACGAAGCATTAGTACTCCCGTCTGACCCATAAGAATTGTCTTCAATTTTAACTAGACGTTCAGTAAGGATGTCACTTTAAAATAAAATCAAAATCATTCCAGACAAATGTTAGGAAGGGTCCAGCACCAAGCATTAGTACTCCCGTCTGACTTATAAGAATTGTCTGAAATTTTAACTAGACGTTCAGTAACAATGTCACTTTAAAATAAAATCAAAATCATTCCAGACAAATGTTAGGAAGGGTCCAGCACCAAGCATTAGTTCTCCCGTGACCCATAAGAATTGTCTGTAATTTTAACTAGACGTTCAGTAAGGATGTCACTTTAAAATAAAATCAAAATCATTCCAGACAAATGTTAGGAAGGGTCTAGCACGAAGCATTAGTACTCCCGTCTGACCCATAACAATTGTCTTCAATTTTAACTAGACGTTCAGTAAGGATGTCACTTTAAAATAAAATCAAAATCAATCCAGACAAATGTTAGGAAGGGTTAAGCACGAAGCATTAGTTCTCCCGTCTGACCCATAAGAATTGTCTGAAATTTTAACTAGAAGTTCAGTAAGGATGTCACTTTAAAATAAAATCAAAATCAATCCAGACAAATGTTAGGAAGGGTCCAGCACCAAGCATTAGTACTCCCGTCTGACCCATAAGAATTGTCTTCAATTTTAACTAGACCTTTAGTAAGGATGTCACTTTAAAATAAAATCAAAATCATTCCAGACAAATGTTAGGAAGGGTTAAGCACGAAGCATTAGTTCTCCAGTCTGACCCATAATAATTGTCTGTAATTTTAACTAGAAGTTCAGTAAGGATGTCACTTTAAAATAAAATCAAAATCATTCCAGACAAATGTTAGGAAGGGTCTAGCACCAAGCATTAGTTCTCCCGTCTGACCTATAAGAATTGTCTGTAATTTTAACTAGACGTTCAGTAAAGATGTCACTTTAAAATAAAATCAAAATCATTCCAGACAAATGTTAGGAAGGGTCCAGCACCAAGCATTAGTACTCCCGTCTGACCCATAACAATTGTCTGAAATTTTAACTAGAAGTTCAGTAAGGATGTCACTTTAAAATAAAATCAAAATCATTCCAGACAAATGTTAGGAAGGGTCCAGCACCAAGCATTAGTACTCCCGCCTGACCCATAAAAATTGTATGAAATTTTAACTAGAAGTTCAGTAAGGATGTCACTTTAAAATAAAATCAAAATCATTCCAGACAAATGTTAGGAAGGGTCCAGCACCAAGCATTAGTACTCCCGTCTGACCCATAAGAATTGTCTTCAATTTTAACTAGACGTTCAGTAAGGATGTCACTTTAAAATAAAATCATCAATTATAATTACAATAGATAATTAATAATAAGAAAAAAATTACGGCTCATTAAATTCGTACATATTTTAATTTTTCGTGCTAACTTTTCGTGCCAGCTTCACATCGGTATATTTTCATTGTTTTCCGTGCTAACTTTTTAGTACATACATATGTGTATTTGATATATTTGTACTAAAATGAAATGAAACCCTATGTTTGAACCACTCTACTAAATAGTATTGCCAGTGCGTTTTTCGTGCTAACTTTTCGTGCTAACTTCACAGACATAGTAAATAAATCTAAAATAATATAAAAAAATTATTTTGGAGAAAGAAAAATTAGAAATTGAAAACTAATTCTAGCAGGTATACGTCATGGAACATATTGCGACCTTTACATTACTGCCATAGCCTTTTCGTCTTGTAGCTTAATTAGCGTGAGTCTAAATCAGCTAAAACTATACCATCTAAAGTCTTAGCACTACTCAGTAACTGCTCTGTAACTGCTTTATTGAGTGTAGTGCAGCAAATTTCTTTTTAGCTTAGAATGTAACAGTGACTGGAGCAAACAGGATAAAGCCGTCAGTGTCCTTCTTAGTGATGCCTCATAACTCGTCATCAAACTGGTTTGATCATCATGATAATGTTACAGTTTTCTGATGATTCATTCGTGTAGAAGGCCACCTCGGTTGTTAAAACCTTTGAGAATAACATTGTCTGGGGTTTTCCCGTAAGTGACTGCCTTGTTAGATTCATCAATGGAGTGGATAATGTGACGCGACTTAATTTTGAATTAATGTCGTCAATTTCTGCATTATATTCCTCAACGGGCTGTGCTGAATAGATGGGTAAATCCGGATTGCACCACCAACCTGAAATTTAACCTCTAATATTAACTTCAGTTGACCGGCTGCCATATTCCCAAAATGCATATTATTTGGAAGGTAAACTTCTACGTCATTTTTCTGTCTCATATTTGTAATTAGTTCGCAGGTTGAAAATTGATGCCATAAATTATCTTCAGCTTCACACCAGTATCTTTTCGCTTGCGGACGCTGCATTACTTCAAAGAAAAGCAGAATTTTAACTGAAGGTACGGATATGGTACAATTCTGGTGAAAAAATGTACACCACGCACAAAAATTTAACCAGGGTTACCACCATAAAGTAATCAAAATGGTTCACAGGGCAAAAATTTGACCCGCATAGGGCTACGAACATAGTAAACAATTGATTATGTATTCAACTCATAAAGGTAACTTCGTGGTGTATATTTTTTCACCAGAAATGTACCATGTACACACCTTCTTAAATTCTTCTTCAGCGTTCTTAAATTTTTAAAGTGTTACTATTGAAATTTGAAGCTACATCGATGATTAGCTAGTGAACGAGACCCTGCCTTCGTCTGCCTTTTTTCAGCCTGTGTCAGTGTTACTCCCTTTCCAATGTACAATGCAAAAGCAAGTGTATAGAGTTTTCTGATGACCAGCAACACCAGTTAAGGACAAAATTTCGACAAAGACTGGCTTGAGCACTATTTACAATGGGAGGGTAGTACAGTTTAAAAACTAAGGTTATGCTTCTATCTGCACCACCTCTGATAATGAGCAGCAATTTGTCCTCTTTGTCCTGTTAGATGATTTGTTCTACATGAGCGTACTATTCTGTTATCACATAAGGGTCTAAATTCCAGTTGGCTTCGCAAAAAGCTCTCTTCCTTTGGCTCATTTTCCTCTAGAAGTCGTTTTTCGTCGTTCCAAGTCGTGCTTGATGCAGTTATGTGTTTGTCATCGAACTCAGCCAAACTTATATCTTCAAGATTGTCAGGTGTAAGTATATATCTGTCAAAAATGATATTAAACACAAATGTTTCCTCGCCTTCAAAATGGAATATCCTGAACTTAATCGGCTTACAGCTGTTTATAAATACTGCTTTACGAGAATTCATTTTAAGTGGTAAGTGGCATAAGCGATATGGGACACTTACCAATATCTGTGATATTATCTCCATAGGGACGGAAAATTTTGTTTTCATACCACGATCTCTTTTAGAATTTAACACAGCATCGCGAACCACATCACTCGACCCATGTGGCTCGCATCGATACAGAATCGCCCATTGTTTGCTAACATTTCATCTGGTTCATGGCAGATGGTGTTCTCCCTCACTCTAGCCTTGGAAACCTAAAACTTGTATATTTGCACGTTTCCCACCAAATTTCATAAAATAGCTATTACTCTCTGGGTATTTAAGAAACAACTCTTTCAATGACTCTAATGCCTACTAGTCCAGTAAATGAAGGGTCGAACCTGAAAGTTACTAGTTGCCATTTTTATTTGCTAGTTGATGAATCGCATTTGGCACCCTCTTGAAAATGAGCCCGAGTTTGCGTAAAAATATTGTGCGGCAGGGGGAGAAAATGGCCCCCAAAGGACCCGGAAAATCGGTTTTCCGCGAATATCTCCCAAAATATGGCAGTTAAAGATTTTTTGGTCAGATAAAAATTGAAGATCAGTTTCTTGCCTACAAAAATAGTCCTTATCATTTTTCTCGAAAATTTAACCGTTTTCGAGATAAACGGGCCCAAGCGCACCCAGAATATTGAGTTTCTGTGTTGTTTGCGGGAGAGCACAGTCCGTGCATTTACACATGAGCGGGCGGACAAATTATTCAATAACTTTGTTAAAAATGCGAATTTTGTCATTATTCAAAGTTCTTCTGGAAGGGGAATCTACCGCTACCATATCCGGTGACTCGAGTCACGTTTTTAATCTTTGGCCGTATCGAAAAAAGGGGTCAAATATTGTTTTTCGATGCATTTTTGGTCCTCCCCTGAATTTGTTCCTATTTTTTTTGTATTGCACTAATTTGCTCCAAATTTCATTGATTATGGGTCCTCAGAAGGTCCTTTGTCATCTGTGAAATTTGTATAGTCTAATTTTTTTCCATTTTGATTAAAACTTTATTTGCTGAATCCCAATTTTTTGCTGTTTTTGGAGTGTGGGGAAATTTTGTAAACAACCACCAATTAAAAATTCATACTTGATCGGATTTGTCTCTGTGACATATCATTTGAAAGCTTAGAATGTCTACTTTTCGGCTGTGCAATTATTTTTTTCACAAAATCGGCGATTTTCCAAGAAATTTGAAAAACGCGTGCTCATGGCATTTTTCTCCCTGCCCTTTATTTCTGACATTTTAACATCTTGACTTGTGTAAAGGTTGAATTCTCACCTTTCCATCAATGTATATAAAGTCATCTCATTTATACGTGGGGAAAAACCCGAGTCTCTAAATGTAATGCTATAATTTCATTACTTTCATTTTTTCCGTCGTTCGTCGCGTGTGTGCTCTATGCGGCGCTCGTGTCGTCTGCTACAGTCCATGCGACCACAGTAGCATTTTGTTAGTTAATGTTTGGAGATATTAAATGCGTTGGTTTTCTTTCATTATTCCACCGGGCTCATTGCTGGGAAAGAAGTTAATTGTCACAAAGCTTTTGCGGTTGGAACAAATAGTATCCTTAATCAAGTGCAAGGCAAGATGTTTCATGCTATTTCATTTACACGCAAGTATCGCATAGTACCTCTTATAAATAAAACATCTTCGATAAAAGTTCAGGATGAAGTTATAACAGTAAATCCCTTGTTAATTTTCCAGAGAATTTGCCTGACCCAAGAAAAGTCCCCCAACAACCTAGAAAACCATTTCGATTATGAACTAGCTCCATTTCCAATGAGCATATTTGACAATGGCATGTTACGGAAAACCGCTAAATCGGCTCTAATAAAGATATTCTCACCAGAAACCGCGAATATTGACAAGACTAAACGTATTCACGTTGTCGATGGGGGAATGTTGATACATCGGGTACCCTGGACGGGAAAGGAATTATTTGTTGAAATTTTCGGCAGATATGTAAAACATTTAAGAGATAATTATTCCCGGGAAGTCACAGTGGTTTTCGATGGCTATGAATGCAATCGCGATAGTATAAAAGGGTCAGAACGTTTGCGATGTCCAAGGTTCGAGCCTAACATGGTTTTAGCATTTCCAAAGGAAAAGTTTTTGTCCAATAATAACAATAAAATTCGCTTCATTCAGTATTTGAAGGGTGTTCTGGAAGAGAGTGGCATTTCCGTTAGACAAGCAGTAGACGATACAGACTCGTTGATCGTACATACGGCGTTGCAGAAATATGCTGTCAACGGCCCGCCAGTTTTAGTAGTGGCAGAGGATATTGACATCCTTGTACTGATAACAGCTTGGATGCACGGCCCTTCGTTAGAGACAATATTTTATTACTCCATGCGATTTCGGGAAGCGATACAACTTCCGGTTTTTTCGGGAAAGGAAAAACGTCAATAGTCGACAAATTAGAGGGAAAGGTAACGAAGAACAGAGACATGGAACTGGAAGCGGTCATTGAAAGTTTTAAAAACCATAATCTTCCCCACGAGACCGTATTTCAGGACGGGCCAACTGTCATTGCGTCGATGTATAGTGATGATGAGAAACACAAACCCTGACAAAATTAGATACGAGATCTTCAAGCGATTCATCAGAGACAGAAATAGAAACCAAACCGCGCTCAAACTAGCAACCTTGCCACCCACACCTGAAGCTGCAAGGGAACACCTTTATCGGGTATATCTGTAAGTCCAGTAGTGGCTCGGAAACGAACTGCCACCACATGTGCAAAACTGGGTCCATCCTGCTGTGATTAATCTTATGGTCTGCTTTCCCAATAGGTATAGCTTGAGGCCTTATTTGCGAGAAAAACAAGACGCTCGGAAACATAAATATCCTTCAAAATTATATGGTTTACGGCTTTTCTCAGTTATGGCCCCGAGGATTTTGCCAGTGGATAGAATGTGGGGGCGCCATCTACAATTGGTTTACGCAGTCCAAAACATTGAAAAATTGTATTTCCAACACCCCCCATCTCAAATTTTGTAAAAAACTTGCATATTTCATGAGTTTCAAAATTTTGGATTTTTCAACCTGACTTTTTGCAAAAAATATTAATGTTGCGAAAAAAATCATTCGGACCATTTTTGTAGAAAATTAACTGATCTTCAATTTGTTTCTGAACAAAAAATCTCTAACTGCCATATTTTGGGAGATATTCGCGAAAAACCGATTTTTCGGGTCTTTTAGGGCCATTTTCTGCCCCTGTCACACAATATTTTAACGCAAACTCGGGCTCATTTTCAAGGAGGTGCCAAATGCCACTCACCAACTAGCAAAAAAAAAATGGCAACTAATAATCTATAGGTTGGCCTTTTTTCCCCTTCATTTACTGGACTATACAGTTGAAGCATAATCGGGTATGTTTTTGCACCACATCAACATACGAAAGTAGGGGCTTCCCCTATTCTGAAATTCAACTCTATACCGTAAATCAGCCGCGGGTGCATCTTATAAAAGGCATCAGCGCATTCACACGAAGGGTAAATTATCTGGCAAACAACTATTGGGAACTTTTGCACCAGATCTAATCGGTCACAGAATGAAACAAACAATTCAACATGGTTTTGTTAATAATAATATTTGAGCACCCAAACTTTTTACCTCTGCAATCAATTCCGATTTCAACCAGATTTTCAGGAGTATGATCAGGCACACTTGCCACAATCATTCCTCTGACATCAACTTTCTAACTAATAAGATATAAAAATATTAATAATGTTCTATATTCAAGAGCTGACTGTAGCAAATTTTTAAGACGAGCCTGCCTTTTCTCAGTTATTTCACGCTTAATTACATGAACACATGGTTAATATATAAAGTATAGCTTAATTGTTGAGATTCTTCTTCTTCAGTCTGTATTGACAAATACTAGCGAATCAATCTTTCAGACCGCAAGTACTTGACAAAAGCTTTAAGTTATTTTCGATTTTTGTAGGGTTCCAAATTGTAGAAGCACAGCCAAGATAGATTAAATAGAACTTAGCTCATTACTATCAGCAATGCGAAACAAGCCGACATACTTCCAAAACGTGACAAAAATATGCAAACATTCAAACAACTTCCTACAACTAAAAAATGTAACAATAATACAATACATATGTGTATATTGGATTCAGCAAAACAACATTAAATTAACGTATCAAATTCCAGTGTCAACGTGCCTGTATGAATATAAAGTTATTAATATAATTAAATGAAAATTATTAATAGTAAAATTGTTGAAATTCAACTTTTATTTATACTAACAATTAAAACTTTTCACTTCCGTATAGTGAAATTATAAAATTTTCGTTTAAAATCGATTTCACTGGATCACAATCATTCGTCATCAGTTAATTTACTTTTTTTGACAATTAAGAGAACAAATGGTTCTCGTCATTGTCTTATTTAGATAATGCTGTGAATCTGTGATGCATCGAAATCGATTTTAAATCAAAATTATTCAAATTGCACAATTTAGGAAGTTAAAAATTTTAAATTGTATTTTTATTTTTCCGCAATATTGTTTTTAATTTTTGAAATTTAATTTTCATTGCCATCAGCAGAAATTCGATCGCGTTAACACAGTTCTTTTCAGGTATGGGTATTTTAACATAAAATTTGTATGCGCTCTTGAACTTTATTTCAATACATATGAATACGTCATAATATGTGCTATATTTGGATATTCTTTTCAATTTTCTTATCACCGTCTTTGTATAAAATGATCTCACTTGATATATAAATATTTAGTATGTACGGCAAAATTATGTACATTTTTACAGCTCACTTATGTACAGCTCATAACATGCTATGAGATTAAGGGAATTTGCTAGTACATACATATGTATACGGTCAGAAAGGTTACATTTAATAAGACGTAAAACATTTAATAACATTTTAAAATATCGGGTTTACGTGCATAAGAGAAAGCTAAGTTATTTATTATCAAGATTCTAACTTTTTTTTTAATTAATAGGTTTTTAATTTAAAAATAATTTAGTTATGTACTTTGGTTACGATGCGCTGATCAAAAATTAATTGGCAACATCAACAAGTGGGGAAACTTGAAATGTGTAAAACGATTAAAATAACGTAATTATGCGGACCAGACCACAGTATCATAAGTCATTATGTACGTGTATTTAAAATGTTGTTGCCCTTAAAGTTTAAATTTCATTATATTTCCACATTAAAAAATAAAAAGTTCAATGCCTTTACCATATAAAATTGTAGTCATTAATTGTTTTTATATGTACATAATTTAAGGTAATTTAGAGATATTGGGTCTGTTAATACATAATAAGTATATATAATAATAGATCTCGACCGATTGAAAAACTTCATTGAGGAATCACATAGATTATGAACTAATTTTTTAAAATAACCGTAGAGGAATATTATTTAAAACATGTTCTCATGGGACTACCCTTTTAACGGACCGCGCTTACGTTTCCACAAATAATTATTTTCGATTATTTTTCATTTTAGGAAAAAATATGAAACCGCAAAATTGTTGCACGGGAAATTTCCTATCGACGTGGCTAGTTGGTTATTTAGTTAATTTCGTTTTTCTACAAAGAAATTCGAGTAAAAAGAGGTGGTCCAGCCGAATTAGTCAAAAATGTAGCATTTGAAATAAAAAATTGGTTAGAATCCGATCGTATAATCGATGCATTTTTCACGTACTTAGATAAGTCCTGAGTCTACGGTACAATAGCCCTGTAATATTTTTAAATAATTAGCAACATAAAAAATAACAAACTTGTACTGATCAACAAGATTAATAACTGAAACGTTCACAATATAATTGAAACGTTTGGGTTTTCAATTGAGAAATCTTTGTGCAAGGAAATTGCAACACGATTTGTGCAAAGCAACATAGTGTTACGATTTTGCTTTATCAATTAAGATTCATATCACTGGATAAGCCTGTTCGTCCCGAACATTCATTTGTTTCCGCTGTCGCTGGTGGGAAATGGGCCGCTACATCCATTGCAATTTTTTCGAATGGTGCTCCAACGTTATATTGTTTCATGGTTCCACAACTTTTGCGTGCGGGTCCCTTCACCGCTGCACATTGGTCACATTTTTGGCACCATTCTATCACTGACTGCCTACATCCTGACCAGTAGAATCGTTGACGTATCTTTGCTAGCGTTTTATTAATTCGTAGGTGGTCCCCACTTGCTCCTCCATGATATTCGTTTAGGTATGCACTTTGGTATCACCAGCAACAATTGCTTCACTTTGCTATTCGTGCTTTCCCACAATCGTTTTAAACACCCATTCTTAAGATGGAGGCTATCCCATTGAACGCAATAAGCCTTGACAATGGGAGATTTGTCCGCGATCTCGCTTCAAGTTGGCCGATGTTCCTTTTCCTTCCATTCCATTATAACTGATAAATCTGTATCAACCAATTCCTCTTTCCCGATCATTTCATCAGTCCACTCTTCATCAGGCAGCAATTGCGTAAGCCTAACGTCGATAATGCCTTCCTGAGCTTCAAAGTGACCACAATGTTTACATTCTACCGGACATGGTCGTCTTGATAATGCGTCGGCATTTCCGTGTGCAGTTCAATTCCGATGTTCGATTTGGAAATCGTAGCTTTGAAGACGTTCGATCCAGCGTGCTACTTGTCCCTCTGGATTCTTGAATTGTAACAGCCACCGTAACGCACCGTGATCTGTCCGTAAATGAAATTTTTGGCCATAAAGGTACTTATGGAAATGCTTAACGCATTCCACTATAGCCAAAAATTCTTTCCGTGTCACGCAGTAATTACACTTCGGTTTTGATAATGTTTTGGAGTAGTATGCAATAACTCGTTCTTGGCCATTAGTTTCCTGTGATAACACACCTCATATACCGTCATTACTTGCATCGGTGTCCAAAATAAATGTCACGTTGGGTATAGGGTACGCGAGGATTGGCGCGGCACATTACCGTTTCCGTAGTTCCACGAATGCTTCGTCCTATATTAGGTACACAAGTCCAAAGCTTCTATAATAGGTACACAATCCCAGAAAGCTTCGTAATTCGTGTAAATGTTTAGGTCTAGGCCAGTTCTTTACCGCTGCGATCTTTTCTTCGTCGGTGTGAATTCCATTAGTGGTTACCAGATGACCCAAATATTTGACTTCAGTTCTGAATAGTTTACACTTCTTTGGGCTTAACTTTAATCTGGCGGCCTGTATCCAATTCAAAACTTCCGCCAAGTTCCTGAGATGCTCGTAAAAATCCTTCGCCATGACGATGATGTCGTCCAGATATATTAGGCACGTCTTCCAATGTAATCCATTTAACACGCGCTCCATTAATCGTTCAATAGTCGCAGGGGCATTACATAATCCGAACGGCATAACATTAAATTGCCAAAGCCCATTACCCACACTGAACGCTGTTTTCTCGAGATCTTCCTCATGAACTTCCACCTGCCAATAGCCGCTTTGTAGATCTAATGTAGAAAATATTCGAGTACCCGATAATTTGTCTAATGTATCTTTTTTAGTCACAGCATTGAGTTTTTGGTAATCAACACAGAATCTCATGCTACCGTCCTTCTTCTCGACCAATACTACCGGTGAGCTCCATCGGCTGTTACATGGTTCGATTACTCCTGCTGCCTGCATATCTGTTACCATTCGATTGAATTCTTCTTGTTCACACTTTACTATAGTTGAAACCTCGTTACATTTGCCGATGACTGTCCCTTTCTTGATGGTTTTCGTCTTATCCGAGAGATTTAGAGTCCTAAATGGTACTCTATGGTCGTTATCTGGTTTAACTAGGGCTTTTCCGATTATAATTTCCTTAGCTCCGTTCTCCTCTTTGTTAGCTTCAACAACCCACAACCTGGGTGACCCAGAACATCCTTCCAATATTCCCCACACGATCGTCTCCGAGTTCGGTGGCAGCTTCTCCCGATGATCAATAATAATTCGCGTGGTAGTTGCACTGATAGATTGAAGTGGAAACTCGATGTTATCGTAAATTAAAACTCCTCGTCCAACATCCACCACGTAGCCATTTGCTCTCATAAAGTACATCCCCATAATGACTTCATCCACAATATCTGCAATCAGCACTTCGTGTTGGAAAAGAGTTCTCCCGATCTTTATTTTCACAGTCTGTTTGCCTTTTATTATTAACTATCTCCAGTTGCTGTTTGTAACTTCAATTCATTAGCTGGTTGTATACCGCCATCCATCGTATCCAGGGTGATGATGCAATCCGTCCCATCAATGTCGCCTTTGATTGTTAAGCTGTCACCGCCTCTTGCTACTTTCGAAACGCGGATGGAGGTTATTCCGTCGTTATTTGGCCTTCTTGCCTGGCCACTGCCTGCTCCCTCCTTGGAGGAGATGGTGATCTTCCCCTTTTTCTTCTTATTTCCCAGCAGTCCCGAGAGATGTGACCGATTTTATCACAGGCCCAACATCTGATTTAGCCGCTTCCGTCTCAGTATCTTGGTGTTGACCGTTCTGTGTTTATGCTGGTGTCAATTTCCACTCGGCGTATTTTCATTGACGTTTTAGTGATAGCTTGTGCAGTTTCATTTATCAACGCACAAGCGATTCATTTCTAATTTTTGTTCAACCTGTTGAATCTCCGCCTTAAAATTCGTTTGCAGTTTCTCTATTTCGCCTTATAAATTTTTATACAATCTTGGCCTTCGGCAATTTCCCCTATCTGACGCTCTATAATTTGGATTTGTTCTATTTTCTCCATTTTTCGGTTTATTGTCTCCAACTGTCGCACATTTTGTTGTTCCATTTTTAGGTTCCATATGTCGTTCATTTTGTTGTCTCATAACAGTCATTTGTCCCATCATCTGGTTCATAGCAGCGATTAATTGCGACAAATCGAAACTTCCAGAAGGTGGTTGTGTTGTTTCGGCTGATGGTTGCTTATCTTCTTCTTTCTGCTCTACTATTGCCGCATCCGTTACTTTCTCTCAAAAAGCATGTTGATCCGTGTCTTGTCCTTCTTTCTCCATGGCACTACGTAGTCGTGCTTGTAAAGTTGCTTTACTACCATCAGTGGCCAAACCCCGTTTCTCAAGTTTCCTCTTTAATTCTGGAACTTTTAATTCGTTGAGAATCATTTTCTTTATTTTATTATTCACAATCCCACCGCTGTCACCAATTGTTACGATTGTGCCTTGTCAATTAAGGTTCGTATCACTGGATTGTGAATAAAACAAATCAAGTCAATTTATCAACAACGAATTTATTTATTTTCACACGAAAATTATTACAACACAATTTATTAATTTTAATTCATAAAATCACTTTATATAAATTATTTTCAAATTTTACTATACACTTATAATTTTTATTTCCACTAAAACACTTTTTAAATCACTTTTTAATTCCTTTTTATTCTTCACACTATCGATTACCAAACACTACTAGTCTCGTTCCCCTTTTTATATACGCAAACCACATTTCTAGAAAGCTTATGACTTTTCCAGTTAGAATAGCATAGAAACATTTAGAATAATTTTATCATGGAAAATTCCACTTTAGTACAGTTAAACTTTGAGCTGTTAATTTTAACTTATTCTATTACACACTAGGTGTCACCGTTACAATAGGATGCTGCATTATAGTAGAAAAAGCGTTACCGTGACACCTAGGGTGTAATAGAATAATTTAAATTAATAGCTCAATGTTTTACTGTATTAAAATGAAATTTTCCATGATAAAACTGTTCTAAATGTTTCTAGACTATTCATACTGGAAAAGTCATGAAATTTGTAGAAGTTTGGTTTCTATATATTGTGACGGTGACACCTAGCGTGTGATAAAATAAGTTAAACTAATAGTTAAATGTTTTAATGTACTAAAATGGAATTTACCATGATAAAACAGTTCTAAATATTTCTACACTATTCTAACTGGAACAGTCGTGAGCTTTCTAGAAGTTTGGATTGTGTATATAAAAAGGCGTATGAGATCGAATTGGATTATTAGTATTTGGCAAGCGATAGTGTGAAGATTAAAAAAATGAATTAAAATGTGATTTAAAAAGTGTTGTTGTGCGTAATAAAATTTATAAGTGTACAGTAAAATTCTGTGAATAATTTATATAAAGTGATTTTGTGAATTAAAATTAATAAATTGTGTTGTATTAATTTTCGTGTGAAAATAAATAAATTCGTTGTTGAAAAATTGACTTGATTTTGTTTTATTCACAATTCAGTGATACGAACCTTGAGTGACAAGGCAAAAACGTAACAATATAAAAAATTGAGGTGTGGCCAACACACGACTTTCTTTTACGAACAGAGAATTTTGAGAAATTTTATTGTTTTTTATAATTTTAAAATTTTTTTTTAATTTTTTTTTTTATTTTATTTTATTTGTTTTTAATTTTTGGAAACATTTTATTTTAAGAAGTTTTTGTAAACCTTATACTTTTTAAGATATTTGCAAAATAAATTTTCTGGACCAAGAAAGTGGCCACTTCCGGTTAGCCGATTTGGAGTAAAATTTACTGGGACCTCCCAATTTATCAAAAAATCTTAAATCTGAAGTTTCAGTTCGATTGGTTAAACCATCTGGGCTGTAGAGAGGACACAAACTGACAGACAGACTGACAGACAGACACCATTTCGAAACCCACTTTTTCGAACTCAGGGGACCTCAAAACAGATAAATCTCTAAAAATCTCAAGGTCGCAAATTTTCAAGATTACTATACTTTATTTTACTAGAGTAGAAGAAAGTAAAACCAACAAAATCATTTTATTAGAAAAAAATATTAAAAAACGTCGCTTTCTAAGGTTTAACTTCAAAATTTTGGTAGAAAACCACATCACCGTTACACTCACCTGATACATATTTAAGTACGTAATGTTTACTTGTTTTAACTTTTGACGTGACAAGTGAAAACGTCTTACAAATCAGTACCTTGTTTTTAAATTAATTTCTAACTAATAATTAGTTCGTGACGGCGAGGGTTCTATTCTATTCTAGTGCCCTACAAGAATAAATAACCACACCTCGCGGTGTGACCAGGCAAGTGGAAGTCAACGTCATCAGATCGTTACAGCCGCGCATTTGCTGATATATATCTCGCTGAAGATTCCTTGGCCACTGACGAGATACAGTTTATTTAAGAAGTTGAAACAAAGAATGTGGACTCGCGCCATGGTTGACTCCGACATACTCCTTTAATCGTTCTAAAATTCACTGGGACCTCGCCATTTATCAAAAAAGTTTAAATCTGAAGTTTCAGTTTGATTAGCTAACCATATGGGCTGTAGAGAGGACACAGACTGACATACTGACAGACTGACATAGAGATACCATTTCGAAACCCACTTTTTCGGACTCACAGGTCTAAGTAGCCTTAGACTTTCTTGTCTTCGGTCGTACATTTTTTTTTTTCCGCAAAATGTTTATTTAATTTCTTTTTTAAATTTGAATTTAATTTAATTCGGACTCCATATGACGGGTTCGCATGGAATTGGCATTTTATATTTTCAAAATTCCATAATAAGAAAATGCCCCACGCTGGGACGTAATGAATCATTCTAAAAGTTAATCTTGTAATACAAAGATGCAAATAATGATGAGACACCACCACGGATATGAATAACTGACGCCATTTTGAAGCAACTAGTGTTATATGTAGCTTTTTTTTTTTTAATGATTTATTATGTTAATTCACCTCATGCTGCACAATCTGTGGTGAATGAGCTTCAGCTCAAAACAGGGTGTTTGCTTGGGGTACAAAATATGCATATGTCAATAAAACAAACAAACAAACAAACAAAACAGATAAATATCTAAAAATCTCAAGGTCCAAAATTTTCATGATTACTTTATTTTACTTACGTTAGAGAAAGTAATACAAAATAATAAATATCAAAGAAGTTTGCGTTATATGTGCCTCAAAATTCCCTGTTCGTAGGAGAAAGTGTGTTGGCCACAACTCAATTTAATTTTTTTTTATAATTTTTAAATTTTTAAATTTTTTTTTTAATTTTTTATTTTTTATTTTTATTTGTTTTTAATTTTTGGAAACATTTTGCATTTAGGTAGTTTTTTGTAAACCGTATACTTTTTAAGATATTTGCAAAATAAATTTTCTGGACCAAGGGAGTGACCACTTCCGGTTGACCGATTTGGAGTAAAATTCATTGGGACCTCCCACTTTATCAAAAAATCTGAAATCTGAAGTTTCAGTTCGATTGGTTACACCATCTGGGCTGTAGATAGGACACAGACAGACAGACAGACTGACAGACAGACAGACAGACACCATTTCGAAACAAACTTTTTCGGACTCAGGGGACCTCAGAACAAATAAATCTCTAAAAATCTCAAGGTCCAAAATTTTCATGATTACTATACTTTATTTTACTAGAGTAAAAGAAAGTAAAAGGCGAACGAAGTCGAATTGGATCATTAGTTTTTGGTAAGCGAAAGTCTAAGGATTAAAAAGTGAATTAAAAGAGATTTAAAAATTGAATTGGTGAGATATAAAAAGTTAAAGTGAACAATAAAATTTGTGCGAAAATTAAATAAAGTGGTTTTGTGAATTATTATTGTTATAATTGTGTTTAATTTATTTTTGATCCTAAATAAATAAATTCGTTTGCGTTAAACTGAAGCGCCTTGTTTTATTCATAATCCAGTCAGTAACAATTGGTGACAGCGTTGGGATTGTGAATAATAAAAAAAATGATTCTCTACGAATTAAAAGTTCCAGAATTAAAGAGGGAACTTGAAAACGGAGTTTGTTCACCGATGGTAGTAAAGAGGCTTTGCAACCGCGACTACGTGACGCCATGTAGAAAGAAGGGTAATAAACCATTGGTCGAAACAACACAATTACCATCACATCAAAAAGTTTCGATTTGTTGCAGGTAACGGCTGCTATATATACCGGAACATATTCAACAATGAAAAAATGCTTCTTATTTAAGCAAAAAATAACACCATCTCCGGAAGAAATATTGGTACATGAGACACATCAACAAGAGAAGATAGCGTGTAAAACTGATAGGGATATCGATCGATGAAATATTGATCTTACCATATGCATTTTATGCTATGGCTTGCAGCAAGTAATTGGCCTGCCGAAAGGAAATGCTTCTTCATTTTGTTACAAGTGCAAACTCAACCTATACAAACTTACAGCTACAGCTATAATACCAGATAGGAAGAAAATAAGTTATTGTGCTTTATAGACCGAGGCACGTATATTTTTTTGAAGAGATTATTTTGTACCACAGAATCGTAACAAAATTAACACTACAGCAATAAAAATGTTTGTCAACTCAAACCCGCAGTTAGAATTAGTTATTCAAAATTTCTCAGAACCAGAATATTCAAATATACAATAAGTTGGCTGTGTACACTCTACTATCGATCGGTATCGATTGATCGGTGCGATTACTGCAAAACAAGAGTGGTAAAAATGTTAGTTTGGTCATATTAAAAATAAAGCCAACGGATTTTAAAACATATTCGAATCCAGGTGGTTAGTTGGACTTTACCAGAGTTTAGTAAATACGTTTTATTTATTTAAAAAAAAAATATCTTTTGGGATAAGACACATAAAAAAGTGTAAGGTTTTCAACAATAAAACAATTTTCACATCCATTTTAGTTATAGAATACATTTTATTTCACCTTGATAAATTCTCGTTTACAAAACTTGATTATTGTCAGAGGAAGGAAAGTGTGTATATGACTGACTCGCGTTACATTTATTTACCCTCCCTCCGTTTGCTCTTTTAGAGTTAGGCGGCGGAAGGATAGTTTTTCTCCGGTTAGTAAAGAAAATGCATGCAATTTTATTAGCATTGGCCGTAAGGCCAGCCTCCATGCACCAGTACTTTACTAACTCTAGGGCTTGTTGTATTCATTCCCCTCCTAACTATCAAGACCAGAACTAGATTGTTCCATATCCAAATCAATTTGGTCCAAAGAACACCAATTAGTGCAAACGGGTGGATATGGACCAAATTAAAAAAAATCTAGGTTCAGCGAAATTTTGATTGCTAGTTAAGTATTGGCCGAAGTTTTATAAAAGCTTGCATATAAACTCCTAGATATTGGCTACTTTTAATTTTATTTAACTTCAAACAAAGAAGTTCATTTTCTCAAGATTCAGGTAAATGGCGGATGTACCATACTAATATTCGGGCGACGATATGCTAAGTTTTGGGCTTATTTCATTATGAACGAGATTATGAATGTTTCCTCAAATATTGGATGTGAAACAAAACCTTGACAATTATTTCGAAGGCTTATTTCACTTTTCAATTTTCTGAAAATGGAAAAAATGAAACAAACCCCCTAATCTTTATTTGGGGATTTGTTTTTTATTTTATTTTTTTGAGTATTTGCAATCTTGTTCTATTTAATTATGCAATAAATGCGAAATAACGAAAACTTATTTCATTTAAAAATTTAGCGCGTTTCTTCTTCTTGCAGCCTGCGAGCTGAGAATTGAGAAACTTAAAAGTAACGCACACTATTTTCGATATTTAAAATCAGTTATTATTTATAATTTGTATATTTGAATTTGATAACCTAAACTACATCTTTAAATGAACGACAGTTGCACATAACAATAAAATAGTTATGCACCCGTTTAATTTACAAATGCAGAAAGTATCGAAATTCAAAGTAAACTGCGGAAGAGTTGCGAATGCCTGGAGCCACAGTATATATAAACAAGCAAATAATATAGGTAAAATCATATTTCATAAATCATTTTCATCTATCAAAAATATATGGTATATGTATGCAATCTCCAATGTAAATTGATAATGTAACAAACAAACTACTTACCTATTCTCCCGTAAAACATGTAAAATCCACCCACAAATGACAATAAACACCAAAAACACTACTTTACACTTCATTTCACATATTGCCATTGTCACAAGCGATATGCGTATAGTACGAGTAATTGTATTATGTTTATATAGTATATGGTATGTATAGAGAGATGAACAATTTATTTTAATTTAATTATATTAAAAACAATAGATTTTGGTTATTTTAAATTTAAATCATTATAATTTTTATTTTTATTTTTTATTATTTTAATTATTTAATTTGTTTTATTTATAGTATATTTGGCTTATTTAGCTTATCACCTTCATTTCCCTCCACACCTACCGTGGGCCGCTTTATGTATATGCGGCGACACCCCCAATGTTATTTTGGGTATGAAAATGACATTTTTAATTTTAAAATCCCTACAGCATAGTTAACTATTTATTATAAATATTGCTATTTTTTCCATTGATATTTATTTATTAATTTATTATACGAGTAAATAAATAAATAATGTAATTGATACAACCAATTGTTTTCATTTTTTTTATGTAATTTGTAATTATGCAAATAACTTTTTTCTCTGCCTGCCAATTATTATCGACTAATAAATCCTGTATACTTTTTCAAGGACAGAACGAGTGAGATTGTTTGATTCTTGATTTATTTTTCACTGTAATGTATGTACATACATAAAGCGATTTAGACACAGATCAGTGAATTAATGTATTTAAAACGGATGTGATGACAAGATTAATAAAAACGGAAAGAATTAAATAGATAATAGAATTATGTTAATATGATATCGAATTCCCTATTATCTGCAGGTATTTGATACTAAAATTATAAAATTTATCTGAAATGGGCCATAAAATTCATTTAATATTAAGAAGTTTAAGAGAAGTATGTCTGTTTATCAAATGATTTTTTTTCGGCTATTTATAGACACAAATATATTTAAGAAAATGGCACTCACAAGATTTTCGATTGGTTAAAAATATCAATCCCTCGTACTTTACCCCAAGAGTTATAGAAAGTATGGAATCCTGAACAATAAAATGAGAACTTTCCATGAGCCCGGGCAAAGGTCACCGCCTCCTCTATCACAGCAGAGTGCTGTACCAAGAGATGCTGGACACTTAAAAGTACCAACAGAGGAAGAAAAAATGCAGCACTACAGACGGAGGACAATGCCGCAGTCATTGCCCCTATTTTTATGCTGCTGAAAGATGAAGATCAACAGCTGCAGGTTTGTAAAAACGCCATTTCAGCAATGAAACGGGCAACGCATAAACAGAGGAATATTAGCATGGAGGTCAAAAACGGTCTATGTAAGCTAGAAGAAGCCATAGACATACCTTCTATGCTCAAAAGGAAACGTTGGAGGGACTATCGAAGGGACAGCCGGACGGAGTTCCTGACATCGGTGGATACCGATGTAGCCCCTTCTACCGTGAACATTAACAAAAGGCGAGCATCCTCTAGCCCGAAAAACAAACGGGAAGAGAAGAAAAATAAACAAGAGAATAAAGGAAACCCAGAAGGGGTTGGTCCGGACAGCGAAAAAAGAAAAGAGAAAGGGGAGGAGTTAGAACCGTGGACTGTAGTCCGGTCAAGGAAAACACCAGCCAAAAAGAAAAGACGAAGAAATAGACCGCGGAAACCCAAAATAAAACCGGAGGCCCTACTGATTAAAACCGGAAAGGATCAAACTTATGCACAAGTGCTGGGTACGATAAGGGATAAGGTTAACCCGGAGGCTTCGGATACAGAAATCAAATCTGTACGCCGTACCAGGATGGGCGATTCCTCTTGGAATTTGGCGCAAATACGGGAAATAAGGGAACCTTCTGCGAGGCCTTGAGAGGTGCCCTGGGAGAGACGGCAACAGTGTGAAGTCTGGAGCCCAAAATCACCCTCGAAATCAGGGATCATCAATGCACCAGAAGCATATGAGCTTCTTAAGATAGGCCGTATAAAAATAGGATTGCTATACTGCAGGATAGTGCGCAAAACTGTAGATATAAGGTGTTATGCTTGCTTTGGCTTTGGTCATCACCAGTCCACCTGCAAAGGACCCAACAGGAAGGAGCAGGGCATATGTATCCAATGTGGGAAAAAAGGCCATATCAAGAAGGACTGTCAGTCAGACCCAAAGTGTTTTCTCTGTGCCGAGCATCCAATTGGGCCCGAACAACTAAAACACCTACCCGGGTCAGGGGCTTGCAAAATCTTTAGGCAGGCCCTTGATAAAGCAAGAAACAGAGAAGGTTCTTCAGGGTAACCTTTATAGAAGTAAGACAGCGGATGCCTTGCTGGATCAACTGAGGCTAGACATAGGCGCAGACCTGCTGATTGTTAGTGAGCAATATCGTATTAGAGCAGAACCCGAATGGTACTCTGATAACCTTGGTACAGCTGCCATCTGGACCCTGTACCCGATTACAGTCGACGATCATGGAGCCGAGGAGGGTTTCGTGTGGATTAATCTGCTATATGCAATCTGCTATATACGTGAGTTGCTATTTTACCCCAAACGAGCCGATGGACGATTTCCGAGCTAAAATTGATGTATTAGAGGATAAAGCACGTGAACTGAATGGTGCGCTCGTTATAGCCGGAGACTTCAATGCAAGAGCATTGGATTGGGGCATGAACACTACGAACCCAAGAGGATGGTATATTCTGGATATGGCGGCTAGGGTAGGACTCACAGTGATGAACGAAGGTAGCGTATCGACGGGATGGAGGGTAATAGAGGATAACACTGGTAGCGACCACCAATATATCGTCTATAATGTACGGGGCGGATTGCGACAACCCGTTAGTCGCAATGACCGAGCGATAGGATGGAATGTGTCAAAACTGTGCGAAGAAAATCTCTTGGCAACCATCGAATCCGGAAAAGTAGCAATATTAAGGAAAAACGGATCTCCCGAAAAAATTGCGAGGACCACCATGAAGCTAATAAATCAAGCGTGTGATGCGTCTATGCCAAAAAGACGAAGCACAAGGGAGAAAAAGACCGCGGTTTATTGGTGGTCTAACGAGATAGCGAATCTCAGGAAGCACTGCCTACGTCTTAAACGCCTAGTCACTAGAGCAAGAAGAAGAGACCGATTCGCGCCAGAACAGGAACATGAGGATTATCGACTGGCGAGAAGAGCGCTTAAATTCGAAATAAATAGAAGTAAGCGCCTGAAATGGGAGAGCCTCAAACGGGACGTGGACAAGGACTCCTGGGGCTTGGCTTACAAAATTGTGATGCGCAAACTTGGATCTCAGGCGCCCAGCCTTGTAATGGAGACACCACAAATGTGGCATATTGTAAACTCCCTTTTCCCGAGTCACACAAACGACGATCGGCCACATTGCCCCGATAAACCAGAGGAAATACCAGCGTTCACGGTGGAAGAGATTCAGCAAGCCGCCGCCTCTCTCCACAATAAGAAAGCGCCGGGCCCAGACGGGGTCCCCATGGAAGTACTGAAGGTAATCGCTCGATCAGAACCTGAGATACTTTTAAACATGTATAACCACTGTCTTGAGGAAGGGGTTTTCCCTAAGGCATGGAAAAGCCAGCGGTTGGTGCTCATTAGCAAAAGGAAAGGCAACCCGTACTCCCCATCAGCATATAGACCCTCGTGCATGCTTGATACAGCAGGAAAATTATTGGAACGCTTACTTATGTCGCGGATCTCAGCAGCAATTCAAGCTGCAGGAGAGATCTCTGATAAACAGTATGGCTTCAGGAAGGGTCGGTCAACTATTGGCGCTGTAAAGGAAGTGGTGAGAGCTTCCCATATGGCGCAACAAGGGAATCACCATTCGAGGAAAATAGTGTTGCTTGCCACGACATGTTGTGGGCGTTAACAAACGACTTTCATATGCCAGACTACCTTCTGCGAATAATGCATAGCTACCTTCAAGATAGAAGGCTTATGTTTAAAACCATGGAGGGGAAATGTAGCAAAGAGATCACGGGAGGTGCTGCTCAAGGGTCCATTCTAGGTCCCGATTTGTGGAACGCACCTTACGTAGGCATATTGCGTATAGAAATGCCAGAGGACACCTTCATGGTGGGGTTTGCAGATGATATAGCGACAGTAATGATCGCTTCAAACATAGAGGATGTACAGCGTAAGCTTAACCAGATTATGCGCAGAGGAAACTCGTGGTTAAGCAGCCGTGGTTTAGCCCTAGCAACGGAAAAAACAGAGCTTGTGCTGCTTACGAGACGACACATGGCGACCGATGTACTGTTCCAGGTGGAAAACCAGCAGTTACGGTGTAACACAGCAATTAATTACCTGGGGGTCTACCTGGACGCAAAAGTAAATTTTGGAGAACAAACCAGGCATTCTGCAGAGAAAGCAAACAAAGTATCTTTTGCTCTGAATAGGCTGATGACGAATGTCGGAGGTCCAACGGCAGCGAAACGGAAACTACTGATGTCGGTCATAAATTCTATACTTTTATACGGGTGTGAAATATGGGCGGACACACTATAGACGGATAAATATAGGAAAGTAATGGCCACTGTACAGCATCGTGGGGTACTCAGAATCTGTAGTTCCTACAGAACGGTATCGGAACCGGCTGTTATGGTCATTGCAGGTGTTATACCTATCGACCTAATGGCTGAAGAAAGGAAAAAGATCTAAGTTATCAAGGACGACCTTGACAGTGAAGAAGCAAGAAGTGTGGCCAGAGAATATACCATGCTGTGCTGGCAAGAAAGGTGGCAAACAGAGGACCGTGGAAGGTGGACTGCAAGGCTGATAAGAAACCTGGCCGAGTGGATAGAGAGGTAAAATGGTGAAACAAATTATTTCCTCACCCAATTCCTCACAGGCCATGGGTATTTCTGCAAATATTTGTTCACGATGGGGAAGGTGGAAAACCCGTCATGCATTTATGGGGATGCAGGCCTTGATGACGCGCAACACACATTCTTTACATGCGAGAAGTGGAAACGTGAGAGAGAAGAACTTGAAAGGCAAATCGGCAACGCAACGCCCGATAATATCGTTAACATGATGCTCAGGACGGAGTCGAATTGGAATCTAGTGGCCCAGTATGTGGAACTGATCCTACGGCGAAAGAAAACAGCAATGAAGAACCAACAGCGATGATAGAAGTGAAATTAGTGAAATTATAAAAATTATAAATATGGGAGGCCTATGAGGGCAAAATACGAGACACCATCCCGATGTAATACGAAAAGTAGTTCCAGGATGGATTTGTGTCTGAAATAGAGCAGGTTTTTAGTGGGTGAGAGTCCCACACACCGTGCATAATGCATTTTCCTCCTCTACATAAAAAAAAAAATGTCTGTTTATCAAATGATTTTTTTCCGGCTTTTTATAGACACAAATATATTAGTTCAGGGTTATACACTTTGTATAACTGTTGGGGTAAAGTAAGTGAGTGGGGATTGATATTTTTACTTTTTTCGATTGATATATTATGAATAATTGGCCTCTTGATTTGGTTTCTGATTAACCAATCGATAATCTTGTGAATGTCATTTTCACTAGAAAGGGGAGTATTAATACATTTATTTTACAGGTAATATAATTTGGATGCCCAATTAATCAAATTTACCGATGATGAGCTAAAATTATCGAAACTGTTTAGCAAATTATAGACAAATTAAGTAGTAAATCAATTGCTTTCTATTCTCGCATCCTAAATTAAATAAAATAGATTTAACGGCTTTCTTCTGGATTACCTAAATTAATTTGATAACATGATAATTAATTTGATTAGTAATGGTTCGATAATTAAATGCCTACCTGATTCCTAACTTCTCTTAGTTCATTCCCTTTAAAATGACAACCAACCCCTAATTTACTTTTAATATTAGTTTTGAATATAAAATAAAACCGGCAGACACCTTATAAGTAAATTCAATTACTCTTCTAAATTATAATGACAGCCGAAACATATTCTGAGAAAACTTCTGATGAAAATGAATCTTAAAATTGTACAGATTAAAATCATCCACTCAATTACTATCTCAGTTCTCTGTAAAACCCCCTCTAGGGTGATTCCGATGTCTGGAATACCACATTATTCTTTATAAACTATTTAATTAACAAATTTCTAATTATTTAAATAACAAATCTCCCGTACACCCACTTTTACATAAACTTGAACGGATTGGACAGGATGGTTAACTATGATTGAGATTGGCCCGGTTACAGATACCTTGGCGATCAATAGTTAGTAAGGCTCATGCTTATCACAATTTTTATTTTTATAAAATTGGTATTTATGACAGTTAGTAATTAAGACAGTTTTCAATCCTTGCGAACCTAAAAAAAAATTAATAAATTAATTAGGAATGACTTTCACGGAATGATACAAAATTTTGATTCCAGGATCATAAATGGAAGATCAATTTAGATCAATAATTTATTTCTTAGTAAAATAAAGAAATTATATTAAATCTGAAAACTAATTAAAATTCTACTAAAGAATTGCAACCGAAACTTTAGAACAGATATACATCTAAATTATGTAACATCGTAGTAAACAGAACGAACCTAATATCCACCACTCGCCGTTAACCCAATGTTAACTCAGATAACCATAATCACATTTTCCTAAAAATCAACCCAGTTTACCTAATCCCACTTAATCTAAATAAAAGGCTTGATTGATTGATTGATTAGGATGTACTTTCAAACCTAAGGAAATAATCTCGTATTAGAAGGCCGAGTTCCAAAACAAAACCGAAGGATAAGAAAGGTTTATTAGTATTAAAATATCGACCCAATTTGATAGTAGTTTATATGATAAATTAATTAGCACAAGATGACACAATTTCTAAACTTAATATCTATTGAATGCTTAAAGCTTCTGTAAAGCTGTTTAAGTTCCACAGGTATTCCTGAAAATCGAAATGATATTAATCAATAATTACTAAATACTACTTAACCGAACAATTAGTTTAAATTAAACTCTGTTTTAAATTTAAACACACAACTGAAAACCAACTACTACCTCTGTCTACAAACCACCCAGCCCAATCACACCCCAAGTAAATGAATGCGTTACTCATAAAATTCTCCCGCACGCAAGCCTATAAACAAAGCTCATCAACACTCATCACCCTTAGCCACACGATCCGATTCACCAACCCACATCACAGTGTAGTAGGCTTTGACAATTTGACATTTTTCATTTGTTTCTCTGTTGCCGAGCAATTTATTGCAATTTTTCATTTATACCATCATGTTGTAAGAAATGTGACAGGTTTGCATACAACATCTCTTGTAGAGATCGCGTAGAATTCCGTATGTCCATTTATGACAAACGAAATTTTCGCGATTAGCAAAGGTTTAGGTGCATTGTGATGGCATCTAGCCTAATCTAATACCCCTATTCCCTTAGTCGTGTCGGAATTCAACAAATCGGTTGGCATTACCTAATAATTTGTAATTTATTGCAAATGAAAATCTTTCATAAATTTCAAAATTTGTATTGTTTGTTTAAGCTTCCATAAGTATTTTTGAATAAGTAAACATTTAATTTTTTACTTACAAAAATTCAAGACAAATTAAAGTTGACAAAAAGATCGAGTTCCGGTTCGCCAATTATCAAATTAGCAGTTACATTGCGATTTTTTACTCATGGCAACTACGAGACTGGTATACTGACAACGAATTTGTAACAGGGTTGGCGCAGTCAACTTTTCCAAACAGTCTAGGCCAGATATGTGATATTCTCGAGGAACAAATTTGCCCTCAGTTTATTAAGTTTCCAACAACCGATACCGAAATTTGTTTCTTCTGTTTGTGATGATCGAATGCGAATCACTCGCACGTGACAAAGAATAGTGACACAACTCAAAATTTCAAATTTTTCAGGAGAGCAAAACAAAAAAAAGGCTAATTTTGATTTTACTACACTTATCTCTATGGGCGTCAAAAAAAAAAGGAAGATCGGAAAATTAACCCGTCTCTCGCTTTATAAAATAAATATGAAAATGCCACTATGTCAGATTATGAAATCCATCATTGCACATCTTTTTGACGAATTATCTCAAAAACTCAATTTTTTGAGTTATGCCACTTTTCTATTCGATAAGCAACTGAAATCTAGCCACAAATACCTGTCAAATTAATACGTGGTTATTAGGTAATTTTCAACAAGGTTTGAAATGTCTTATTTCTATGTTTTGTTTTAATTGTAGATGATGCCGGATATGCTCTTAAGCCTTATTTGATGACACCATTTCTGTTTGATTCATCATTTCTCCTTCATTCCTTATAATATTTGGTTAGCTCGTCCATCTTGGTTGTCTCATCCTATATATATATTTGGTTTGCTCTTCTATTTGATTGGTTTGACCTTCGAGTAGGCGTCTCCTTTCTTTTTGGACATTTGACAGTACAGATTGTTTAGAGCGGGTCGTTACTGATATGATACTTTGTAGTTCGCTTTCATCGGCAAGCACCGACACCGCGATTCTGTGACTACATTCGCTTTTTCTAATAAATCAGTGAATGATATTTCATTGTTTGTAGATAATGCTTGCAAGGTAATTTCTACCCCAAACGCTCGGTTAGCGACAGAACTAACTTTCTCTTAGCCCAACAAACTGCCCAACAATTCGATCCTCCTCCAGTGGCCGATATTTCCTTTTTGTTAAGGCTCAGTTTCTTTTTTATTTTATTTTTAAAATCAATCAAATAAATAAATTAATATTTACATAAAAATTAGAGAAATACTGCTTAATATTCTTGCTTCGAGCTCCCACATACAATAATTCAACATTTTTTTCCAGCATGTAAACCATACTAATAGTTCTTCAAGATTGTTGATACCTTCTTCTAATCAGAGCATTATCGGGACAGGGCAGCCTGTGGATACATTGTAACCAGCTGTTGTACAGGATAAAATGTATCTGTATGTTAGTAGGTTCCATCCCTCAGTGAAAAAAGAGGCTGTACAAACTTATATTTGCTCGAAAATATTGGAATGCAATGCTGACCAGGTGAAATAATTCAGACATGTGCCCTCCAGGTATACTGATACGACCTTTTATCAGTCATCCGCGGAAATCAAAAAACGTGCTTGGTGTCCGGCTCGATCAGCGCCTCCGTTAAATTCCACTATAAATTCTACTATCTTATCATCACCACATCAAGTAAATTCAGCTACTCAAAGAATAAATATTTATTATCATAACGCAAGCGATATTCGCTCTAAATCAAAGAATCTATTTGTATCTTTACTTGAGGATGAATATGAAGTGGTCTGTATTGCGGAGTCTTGGCTAACATCTAATTTTAAAACGGAAGAATATTTGCCGGCATCGTACATTGTTCATCGTCGAGACAGACATATTCTTAAAGAGACATATGAGAAAGGTGGAGGTGTGCTAATTGCTGTTGCGGATAAATTTTCATCTGTACCTTTAATATTGACGGATTGCGACTTGGATATAATCGCAGTAAGAATCAGATATCATGCGTTTCACTAATCGTTTGTGTCATGTATATTCCATGCGATTCTAATTTTGGGGTGTCTGATAAAGTCATTGATATTATCAAGTCTAGCATAGCACCCATTTTGCAACCAGAGGATCGTTTATGTATATTGGGTGATTTCAATTTACCAAATGTTAATTGGCTTCGAGTTGATGATTTTTTAACTCCGTTGAACTTGAATGCGAATTATGATAACTTCATGACCGAATTACTTTCAATGGGTCTCAAACAATGTATGAACGTCAAGAACAAGTGTGGGAATGTTTTAGACCTGGTATTTTTGCGGTTGGATCAAGAAGTTATTGTTGAAACGTGTGACGATTTAGCTGGAGCGTCGAGCATATACCACTTTCCAATAAAAGTGTCACTGTCTTTCGATGTATGTGAAATTGTCAAGGATGAGTTATTTGTTGAAAATTTTAATTATAAAATTGGGGACTACGATTCCTTTAATGGTTTTCTTGATAATTATGATTGGAGTGCATTTGAGGGTAATGATCATTTAGAGGAAGTACTGGACGAATTTTATAATGTGCCAAATGTAGGAATGGTGAAATTTATTCCTAAATTTAAAACTACTCGTCAGTTGAAGCAACCGTGGTATAATAAACAGCTTATTAATCTGAAAAACCGTAAAGACAAGGCTCATAAGAGATTTAAACTTTTCCCTACTCCTGATAAGTACGCTGTATTTGAATCCTTGAGAAATGAATTCAGAATATTGAATAAATTTCTTTACAACAATTACATTTTGGAGATCGAATCGAACATAAAGGATAGGCCTGATAGCTTCTGGAGATTCGTTGATTCTAAAAGAAAAACTAAGGGATATCCGTCTACTATGATTTTGGACGATCGAGCTATTGTTCAGTAGCTAATATAACTTAACATATTTATTGTTTATATTTTATTCCAACATTGAATGTTTGTTAGAAATTTGATAAAGGAGTAACATCCGAAACGATCGTAATTTCATTTTACAAATAAAATAAATATCACGTGAAAGAAAGTGACAAAACCGAAATATTGTGTTTTATTATATAATTTTTTATTTTTTTTGGCTAATATAAATTGTTCCTTGCAATTGGAACTTGATACTGTTTTGAATGGTCTACTCTCGCTTGATATCAATCAAAGTGCAGCGTTCGATTCCATCCCCCTCTTGGTTCTTAGAATGATAGCACATGCTGTCGCTTTTCGAATCATACTTCTTTTTAACAAAAGCCTTCGACAAGGATACTTCCCGAACTTTTGGAAATGCTCTTTAATTAAACCAATATTTAAGTCAGATTCCAGAAGTAATATTACTAATTATCGAGCCATCAGTATTTTATCCGTTTCGCCGAAGCTTTTTGAAAAATTAGTCAAAGATTTTATTTTTTTTTATACTCGTCGGTTTATTTCGTCTAAGCAACATGGATTCTTAACATATTTGTTGTTTACTCGTGGACTAATATCACCAATAAAAAGATTTTATATAATAAAACATGGATTCCTTCCTGGCAGATCAACTGTCTCGAATTTGTTTTTACTGACCAATTATGCTTCAACGGCTTTTGAATTGGGGATGGATGTACAGGTTGTTTATTCAGATTTTAGCAAGGCCTTTGACAAAATTGATCACAAACTACTATTCCTTAAATTGTAGTCTTAGGATTGTAATAGTTTACCTATTAGGTGGATCAAGTCGTACTTAGATGGCAGAACTCAAATCGTTAAGATAGGGAGTTACATGTCTAGACGGATTCATGTTACGTCAGGGGTTCCCCAGGGAAGCCATTTGGGTCCCCTTTTATTCATTCTTTTTATTAATGATGTGATTAACTGTATTAAGTATTCTGAGATTCTTATTTATGCTGACGATATTAAAATTTTTAAAACTATTTCGAATATTCTGGTGTACTTACCAAAATTTATTATTGAATACTAAGAAGTGTAAAACAATGCGATTTTGCCGTAGAAGGAATGTTTTGAACTTTGAATACGGATTTTTCCTCAAAGACCATAGAATTGAGAAAGTGAACACTTTCAAAGATTTAGGTATCACATTCGCTTCTAATTTATCCTTCCAAATTCATATACAGGGCATTGTTTCTAACGCGTTTTCCATGTTAGGGTTTGTTAAAAGATTCTCCAAAGACTTCTGGGATCCTTATGCGATTAGAATCTTGTATATTACGTTGGTGCGCTCGCAATTAGATTATGGCGTAGTTATTTGGGACCCATTTTATCAGGATTCTTCTGATCTTATAGAAAGGGTTCAAAGACAGTTCTTAAAATATGCCTTGCGTAGATTACCTAGGGACAATAATCTTCCCAATTATATTCTTTCTCCTTATAGGGGACGATATAAACTATTAAATTTGGAACCTCTCTATATTCGTAGAACTGCGACGTGTGCCAGTTTTGTCCGTGATCTCCTCGTTTGTAGAATTGATTGTAATGAGATTCTCGATTTATTTTCTATTTACGTTCCAACACGTGTGTTACGATCGAGTGGGGAGTTTGTTCTTAAATTACTATTTGAGTAATTTAGCTATGAATGAACCTGTTTATAATGTCTCGGTTGCTTTTAATAAAGTACGGTCGATTTTTGATTTTGAATTTGTCAAGAGATGCATAAGGTTTTGATGTCAGATTTTCTTTCTACTTTTTGGTAAAGTTTTTTTTTTTTTTTTTTTTTTGTGGTAATGTAATGTAGAATATTTTAAAATTGTAACCAGATTTTGTTTTTAAAGTTGGTAAATAAATAATAAATAAATAAATAATACTAAAATACAAGTGTTTAATAAACATATAAAAATAAAACCCTACATTTTTTTTCCAACACTTAAAATTTTTGATTGATATAAATCGTCGTTTCAAATAAGAATATGGCGTACGAGTATGTGATATTTGTCACTATGAGAATACTACTAATGGAGTAGGGGTGTAAGTAGAGTGTGACATTATTCTATTTGAGCTTCGTACATTACAAATGCCGAACGAAATTTCGATTCCCGGTTAATTTACAGGACTGTCATTCAATCAAAAAACATTTCAATAGATTTTTGGCGGCTAAATGTCTGCACAAATCTGCTTCATATCATAAGGGCATCAATGTATTATTAATACATCGCAAAATATTCTCATATCCCAGGTAATTAAGTTCTCTGCTTGCTTTATGATTATGATATTAAGCTTTAGTTACAAAAGATTCCAGCCCACGTGGTTTATAGGCCGCTTGTAATATTTATAATTTTAAATATAAATATGCAGTATTTATTTGACTTTAGTAATAAATTAAAAAAGTAAAAAATGTACTGCATTTTATAATTAAAATTTAACAATCAAATTATATTCTATATTATATTTTTCAATTATTTATATATTAATTAACATTATTTCGATTGTTATAAATATAAACCTGTTAACTTTTTGACTTATGTCGGTTTTTTTGTTTTTATACATACATAGTGTTTAAAAGTTGTTGTTGTTTTTTTTTTTTTTTGTTAAAAACTCAATTTTTATGGTTTTCATATTGTGCACCATAATATCTATAAATAAAATAATTACAAAACTAATTAGTTGTACAAAAATAATTAAATTTTTATAAATGTAAACGATTTTTTGCCAATGCTTTAGTTTACAAAATCAGGTAATTTAAAAGTTCCGAGTTTGAGGTGGTTTTATATAACATACATGTACTCGTATATATGTTTTCAAATTATAATTATTTTTAATTTATTTTAATTTAAATTGAAATTAGTTTTTTGGGGAATTATCGTTTTGTTTTTTAATTGATTTTATACAGTCGACGAAAAAATTTCGATCAGAACTAAGCAATTTTTATACTAAAAAAGTAATGCGCACAGTGTTTCCTAGTGACAAAATAATTATACAGGGGATGTATCGATATATTGTAGAGAAAAAAATTATTTTATTTAAATTCAATTAACATGTGTTTGATATAAATAAAGCTAGAAATAAATAATAAACAAAAAAAAAATCAATTAATATATTATTAATTGTTTTAGTTAATTGAAAAGTTATAATTAGGCAATTTAGCTGCTGGCGAATTAATTGACAATAAGTCAATAAGTAAAACTATTTGTGCAAAGCGAAAAATGTTTACATATTTGGCAAATTCAATTACTTTGAAAAAAGATCTATATTATATTTTATAATTAAATAAATTTTATTAATTAAGCTAAACTCCAAAACACGTATAATGTTTCGATCAACATTTTTTTTGCAATATTTAAAATTACCGTTCGTTAGTCTCTCTATGAGTTCTCATCAATTGTGCAGTTTGCGATAACATATTCCAAAACCTTATGCTTTACTGTTTTATCAGCATTCAGCACGCCACCTTGCACTGCCAGCTCTTTTCCTTGTTTGATTAAATACCCTCAAGGTTTAAGCGGAGCTCTAATTATCTTGCAGTTTTTTTTTTTATAATTTTAAGACAATGACTCTATTTACATGTTCAGTATGAACGGGTTAATCATACCACGCAAGAGAAGGGTTAACTATATACGATAAATTAACAGTGTATTTATCAACTATGCAATTGTGCATATAATTCTCAAGTAAAAATTTTATATATAAAACAGACAAATTTACCTATAAGATCAGTATTAACCAAACCGTACTAATCGTTGTTTCACTCTCTAGTAATAGCCCCTACCAAGCGATAAGCTCAGAGGCAGAATCTAACACTACTTGTGTGCTGGAGTGTCATTCCGCTGAAAAGGAAGTTAAGTACCTTTGAATTTATCATCACCTAGAAATGTTAACTAATTCAATAACTTGAAATTGAGTGTTGGCGTAACGGTTGTAGTTTGCACAACCCGAAAACATTTTTTATTCTACGGAAATTGCTGCATTATTGTTATTGGTACCATAAATATGAATAATGTAATTCAATTTGAAAATAAAATAAAACATAAAAAAGAATAATTAGTGAACCAACTAATATTTTTTAAAAAATGGCTTAGAACAAATCGTGTCAAATCGACGAAGAAGTAAAGACAAGCATGTAGAATTGCAGATGTTAAATTAAAACATACAACGTTTATTTCAAAATATATACATTAATAAAAATGTATGTTACTTCAAATAATTATTTAACCAAATAAAATAAAGGAACCAGGATTTGTGATCCACGTTTTTGATTTAAACTTAAAAAACATTTTTTGTAGAAAACTCCAAATGTCAAAAGCATTAAGAGCTGTGTTCATTTGATATTTCACACCTTTAAATTAAACTATCACTATATTCCAATGTTTATTAATCGTGAGATTGGATTTTTGTTGACGTTCGTGCGTGACGCCTACAATTCCTCTTTCTACTACAAAGGTGTTTTGAGAAATAAGGCTACAATATTTCACAATCATGTAAATATTTATGATTGCCTTGTACCAACCCAAATTTGTGTTGAAATTGAAATTGTGGAAGCAAATAAAAATTGCACAGTAGCGATCATCTAACCGAATAAAAAATTTGGCAGCTTGTTGAAAAATTGAAATATTTTATTCATAACTTACCTAGTTCAAGGTAGATATGTAATTTTGTTATATATCAGGTGATTTTTACCATTGGTGCTATTTGGGCAGGATGCCTCTCTGAGGTAATTTGAAGATGATACTCAAATAATTTTGCAAACCCAGGATTTCGTCCCAATTATTATCTTGTCCCAAGGCCCATCAATAATTTACGGCAACTAGAGGTAGCAAGCCACTTCCGCCTTAGCTATTTGAGAGAGAGAGAGAGAGAGAGAGCAGCTAGTTCGGGACCGAATAATATTAATCACGAACCACCATTGACTACCAAACCAGCATTGGAGCCGGCACCCTTAGAACCGTAAGTCTATCGTACAAAGAAGGAAGGTTAATGAAATGTTTACAGCCCTTGACAAGTTTGAAAATCATCAACGGATAAGTTAATGAATTGACTACAGAGAAAAATATTTTATTGCTACTTATTGCAGACTACCAAACGATCTTAAATCGTACAGAGCACACTAAGGTCCAAATCCAGCACTAGTGATTCCGATAATATTTTAAGAAATTGCTACGAAAACCAGCGATTTATAGATAAACATCAACATTTTGGCACTCAAGAAAGAATTTTGCAATCAAGGTGGTAATTCCAGGAGAGTTAACTATCCAAGATAACTTTACTTGGTCTGATCGAATAAACGCTTACCAAAAACGGGAGCAAACAGATAGATCTTCAATATTTCTACACTTAGTAAAGACAACCAGATCAGTCTTACAGAAGTTGACTTGTAGGTCTGTGATAACCTAGAGTTTACCAAGTACCTCGTCAATGACGAAATCCACAGCAGAAGAGAAAACACTCCGAGCCTTTGGAATCCTTGACGAAGACAGAAAGAGCCATCAGCTTCACCTCAACAATACGAGACTTAACCATAAAATTGATCCATTTAACAATTGATCCATCAATATTAAAATTGGTACAGGCTTTAGTAATCATAACAAACGAAGTACTAACAAAAGCACCTGCAATATCCAAGAAAGTGTCCACAAAAATTCTTTGTTGTGTTGAGAGATATTTCAATTATTTCACGCAGTTTCACGGGACTTTTCCGCTCTATAAGCATGTTGCTTGTTACTGAGCGGGGAGAGAAGTAAATAATGCACCCTAATAAATCTATCGACAATCCTTTCTAGAGTCTTAAGAAAGATTGAGGACAGATTAATAGGAAGGAAGGACTTAGGGTCGGTATAATCAGACTTACCAGCTTTCAGGATAAGAACAGCTCTAGTTATGCTCCAGGGGCCCTATTCTCGAATTTCACATCCATTTTCCACATGTGGACATATGAACTCTGATTTGATTTCAATATGTTTGGTACGCGTAGATGATGAATTGTTGATTGCCAATTGTATTGCGCTTTTGTTGTCACAGTACAACACCATTTGTTTCGATGACGAAGGCATAAGCTCGAATTGAAGTCGCTTGAGCCAAATAGATTCTTGTATTGCACATACCATCGCCATGAATTCTGCTTCGGTCGTCGAAAGTGCAACAATTGGTTGACGTTTTGATCCCCAAGAAACAGCTGCACCCTGCATGGTGAAAACATAGCCAGTGGTCGACTTTCTTTCGATTTCTAGAGATTGGATTGCAATCACTCATACCTAAACGATTGAGAATTTCGGATATGTACTGCGGTTGGTCGATTGAAATTGTGCCAGCCACCTTGTCACGAGTGATTCGAACTCCCAATGCGGATGATGCGTCACCTAAATGTTTCATCTCGAAGTGTCTGCACAACTCGATATTTAACAATCGTTCACATGTTTCATCGTTAGAGAAAATTAATATGTCATCCACGTAAATAGCAAGAAATAACATTCTGCTACAATTCACCAAATAGTAGATACATTGGTCGGCATTCGAACGCTTCAGACCAAATTTTACCAGCACATTATTCAGTTTCTCGTTCCATACACGACTTGATTGCTTTAATCCGTACAACGATTTATGCAGCTTGCAAACTTTGTTCGTATTATTCATAAATTCTTCGGGTTGATACATGTACTCGTATATATCTTCTTTCAGCTCTCCGTTGAGAAAAGCTGGAACTGCATCCATTTGACGAATATTTAGGTCGAATTTCGCTGCAATCGCCATAAGGAACCGAATCGATGTATACTTCACAACCGGAGAAAACGTTTCATGGTAGTCGACGCCATATTTTTGCGAAAAACCTCTCACTAGCAATCTCGCCTTGTATCGCACAACTTCACCATCTGCATTGCTCTTAGTTTTAAACACCCACTTGCATTTAATAGGTGTTTTGTCACGAGATAAATCGACCAAGGTCCAAGTTTGATTGTCACTCAATGATTTCATTTCTCCACAAATCAGAATTTGGTTGTTTACAATATTCAAATCGTTTACTTCGGTTTCGTTGACATTCTCAATTACATTGGCTTCACCAGACATTTCAATTTGTTCATCAGACGTCTTAAATATTCTTCTTTTATCGACAGTGGAAGATTCAGCATCACGCACGCCACCTGAATTGATATTCGCGTCAACTTCACATTCATCACTGGTCAAAATTACTGGGGAAAAACAAGAATTAGTACTTGCATCTGCGTGCTCAATTACCTTCAGATTTGGCTTTTCAGGAAAACTTGACTCTATAAACAAAACATCTCTGCTTATCACGACTTTCTTAGTTGCCATGTTGTACAACCGATACGCTTTTGATTCATTGCTATACCCAAGCATAATACATTCAGTTGACTTCGTGTCGAGCTTCCGCCATTTTTCCTTTGGCACATGTACCATCGCTTTGCATCCAAACACTCGTAACATGGTCAAACCTGGTTTCGTTTTCGACCAAAATTCTTCTGGTGTAGTTGATCGCATATTTCTGCAAGGTATTCGGTTTATCAAATATTCTGCCGTTGATAAAGCTTCCACCCAAAAATTTTGTACTTAAGCCGGAATCGATTAACATACATCGAACTCGTTCCATAAGAGTCCTATTGATACGCTCTGCAACATCATTATGTTCGGGAGTGTATGGTGCGGTTTTTTGATGTACAATTCCGCATTTTGCCAAAATATCGTCAAACTGTCCATTACAATACTCCGTTCTATTATCAGTGCGCAGGACTTTGATTGTTCTTGAGCACTGATTTTCGACGAGAGCCTTGAACTCCAAAAACGTATTGAAAACTTGGTTTTTTTTCTCTCAACGGAAAAACAAATACCTTTCTGCTGTAATCATCGACAAATGTAACGAAATATTTCGCACCACCAACTGATCGCTCTTGCAGCGGACCACAGACGTCGGAATGAACCAAATCGAGCAAATGTTCAGCACGATTACCTTAATGCAAACAATGCATTTATTGCTGCTTCCTACGCTCCAATTTCATTTGTAGTTGCTTCCTACGCTCCAAACGTCGATGCCACAAATTATTATCTATTTTGCCACTGAATGCCGTTTCATTCATTGAAATTTCGTTTTTATTTTCACATATCGGTAATATACAATCCAGCCGATACATGTCGTTGACCAATGCCGCCGTTGCTATTAAATTATTTTCTGCATTGAAAATTTTGCAATTTTCCTTATCAAATGCAACATGATTGCCGTTTTAGATCATCTGGCTTACAGAAAGCAAATTTGCACACAAACCCGGAACACGTTCCACTCAATAGGGTTATGTTTACTTCACCAACACAATCAATTTTCAATTTTTCTTTGTTTGCAACAACAACTTCTTTATTCAATGGCACTTTAGTTTTATTAACAATGGACTTAGAGTTTGTCATGTGTGCCGATGCACCAGAATCAATAAACCAATCACATGAATTTGTATTATTCACCAAAAATGTCGTATACAAAAGGTTTTCATTTTTTTTATTTTTTTCCTTTTTCTTTGGACAATCTCTGGCGAAATGTCCCGTCTGAGCACACGAATGACATTTGAACTTGAAATTCGTCTTTTTTTTTTTTTTTTTGTTTGATCGGTTGATGTTCCATTTAGTTAACATTGCATTATCACTATTACTCGAGTCATATTTCACTTCTTGCTATAGCAATGTTTTCACTGAATCCATTGTCAATTTTGTTGTTGAATTTTCTACTGCCATTACTAGTGGTTTGTAATCGTCGGGCAGCCCAGCCAACATTAGCGATGCGATTATTTCATCTGATATTTCCAAACCAGCCTTTTTCACTTTGATAGAAATCATTACCCTACGATTCACATATGATTCCATCGAATCGCAATCAGACAGCTTCAATTGAACTAATTCTTTCAGCAAGGTTACTCGTCTATACAAGCCGCTATCTTCAAATGCTCTTGTCAAGGCGATCCATGCTTGTTTCGCTGTTTTTGCATTTGCGATGTACGAATAATTTTGCGTCTCCAACAACAAAATAATTTCCGATCTTGCCTTTAAATCGTTTGCCTTTGTCGCATCATTTGCATCTTCAGATAAGTCATTTTCGACATGTGACCACAATCCTTTAATTACTACATATGATTCAGCAGCAATCTTCCAAACATCAAAATTTTCACGACCTTTTAATTTTTCTATTAGTACGTTTGACGAAGCCATACTAATCTTTTCGGTATACACGTAAAAAAAAATGTCAATTACAATTTTGAATACGACAAAATACTTGTCAGACACTTGTTTCCTTTTTTAGACGACACTTATTTTATGGAAATCTGCCAGTATCACACTAAGCTATTGACTTTGCCAGTATCACACTAAGCTTAAATTGACAGATAAAGTTCTGTTCACACCAACATAAATTGACATATAAAGGTCTATTCACACCAACAAGCTTGCAATTCAATGTCCTTAGCTGATTGAAATTTCTTCGCTGTGCCAAGTAGAGGAACAAGCACGAGAGAGAAAAGATCCCAATTATGCCAATCCGTAATATACTAAAAAATTTGACAATTTGAAAGTCAAACTTCTTAATACTGTCACGAAACAAAAAATTTTACTCAAATTCAATCAAAAAAAAAATTAAGGTCTTTCCGACTCCTCGAACGACACTTTCGCCCAAAGCGTCCGTTATACGTCACCAAACCTATCATTTACATTTTACAAAAAATTTCCATTATTTTGAGCAAAGGCAGTCCTAACATATTTCACGGGTTTAATACTTTTAAATGTAGCAGAAAGAATTAATATTTAAAAACTTACTAGAAATTTAAATTCCATATTAAACGGTAAGCTATTGATTGAAATAACCATAATAATCAATTTCATATAATATTCAAATCTGAGTACGAAGCTTTTTTTTTTGTCAGATAGAGCACTCAGTTCAATTGTCAATGGTAGTTGACTAAATAAATAAGACGTTAAAACAACACACATAATACAAAATGCCATAGATGTTTATTATTTGATTTGAATATGATTTTCAGTTTGAATAACATTTTAAGAAAACATTCTTCTTAATAAAGAATTTTTCCATTAAAGTTAGACGAAACTGTCTCATTAATTTAACCCACGAAATTTTTTTCAGTACTGGTTAAATTTTGTGGGCTGAGCTTAATTCTACAAATTTCTTGAAGAGTACCCACTTCTAGTTTACTATTATTACCACAATATTATATTCTTTTGGATTGGGCCAAAATAGAAGTTAAGATTTTAGGCCCTTTAAGAGCAAATATTCATTAAATAATGAATACAAATTTACGATCATCTCTATTCTAGGTAGTCCTACGTTGTAGTCCATTTATAAGCAGAATTCATTCGTCAGTTACTGACGAACAGTTTAAAAGCTTCATCAATTGCAAATTTCAACTAAAGACCGTTATTGCAATTAGAATGGTACCTAAAGCCAAAAATGGTGGCCAGTACGATTATGTATCATATTGCCTCAGTGTTTATGAAGAAGCTTTTGCCAATTTAATAAATTCTAAACTTTGGCCGCCTGGTATAGTATCAGAGCCTTCTAGAGTATAGAGCCATAATCAAAATGACGTATTTTTATAAGCAGAATTCATTCATCAGTTACTGACGAACAGTTTAAAAGCTTCATCAATTGCAAATTTCAACTAAAGACCGTTAATGCAATTAGAATGGTACCTAAAGCCAAAAATGGTGGCCAGTACGATTATGTATCATATTGCCTCAGTGTTTATGAAGAAGCTTTGGCCAATTCAATAAATTCTAAGCTTTGGCCGCCTGGTATAGTATCAGAGCCTTCTAGAGTATAGAGCCATAATCAAAATGACGTATTTTTTAGAAGCTTTTTTAGTGGTATAACTTTTCACTGATTTCCATAGGAATCCATAGTAAAAATGGTGTTTTTTAGCTTCAAGTTTTTGAATGAAAATAGCAAAAATATTATAAAACGTGTATATAAAAGTTTTCTAGATATCTCTAACAATAATATACAAGAAGGTTATATTGTTATTAAATAAATATTAATTGCAGAAATATTAAAATTAAATTATTTCTAAAATATATTTTTCGAACTTTCATTTTGAAAAATAAATCAAAGTTGGCTCTGACGAATTAAAATAATACTTGCTAAATTTATCTATAGTTTTACTAGTGTACGTAAGATGTCTAAAATATTAACAGAAAAATACGAAAAAAAGTTATTTAATCACAAAATTTTCACACGGTCTTAATATTTTGTGAATTTGTTTTGCTTTTCCTACAATTTTTGAACTTGAAATTTCCCAAAGTGGTAATTTTTGGTACAATTTTACCAAATTTTTACGGCCATCACTGCCATCTATGTAATGTATATTGACTTAATGACCAAACAAATTGTAGTAAGCTTTTATTTCAATTTGACCAGAATGCTGTTGTTAAGAAATTTTTATTAAATTTTGGTTTAAATAAATCAATTATAACAAGAAAATGAAACCGATTTACTTAAACGACATTCATATATATTGTTAGTAGTAGTTTACCACATGCAATCATTGCGATTTCAAGACACACTTAAAGATAATTTCCTTTACCCGCTAGTGATGAAAGGGCACCACCTAACACACCTACGAGTAACATGTATTCAACCATTGGAAAGAGGGTTGTATTCCATCTACTATCAGAACGTTAACCAAAAGGCTTATGATTTATATGATTTATGTAATCAGCTAAAGGAACTTCAATCTGGGAATTACAGTTCTGAAATGTGACCGAAAATTTGAAAAAAGCTCTAAGAAATTGGGCGGTGGTGTAATCATAGCCGTGGATTCTAAACTAGTGAGTTCTCCAGTAACATTAGCACCATAAAGAGTTGAGCAGATTTGTCTGAAGATCAAAATCAACTAACAATATATATTTATCTACACAGCGTATTTACCACCTCATTCAAACAGTGATTATTATCGATTCGATTCCAAATATCATCTGGAATATTGACCATGAATTTAATCGCATTCTTCCAAACAATATAAAGAATAGTGTAATAACTGCCGTGTAGTAATTGCTGTGAAACCACCGATAAGAGTGCTCATGCCACTGTGTTGTGTCAGCGTTCCTTTGATGCACCAATTTCAGTTCAATTATCGTTTCTTTTTTGGAAATGGCTTTTATAATTGGGAATCAGGCAGGTTTTGTTAACAGGAGAGATGATTTGAATAGTCTTGGTAAAGATTATTCGAGGATCATTGAATTGGTATCGGAGTTTCCTAGGTACCAGTCTTTAATACGTCAAGTTTGAAATTGGACGATAGGGTTCACAGTGTTTTGATTGTTTGACCGCTTTTCCATTGTACGACGCTGTAATGATGGGTCTGTGACGATGTCGTCGGATCGCAAATTGCGTAGATGTGTATGCAACGTTTTTCCGTTTCACGATACATCACCGAGTCCTGTATTGACACACGGATATTTTTGGTCGGACGATGGATCAATGACGCCATGATCCCCTGTTGTGTCGGTTCGATAATTGTTTTTTAGTCTGACGGATATTTTTCTTTAATTGTGGGTCACAGTTTTTAGCCTTGGATGCAGTAAGTGCAAGAGGTACTTGATATTGTATACTACATTACATTGCAAGAATATTTGAGGAAGTGATGAAAACGTTTCAGCACTATTTGGTTGCTGAATTTAATTATATCAAAGTGTCATAGTTCTTCAAGTATTTTTGTCTGATGGTGTGGTTGTTATAAATTATACTTAATTATATATAATTGTTAGATCGTCTCCAAGCTACAGAAATATTGGTGAAGTCTCGCTCAACACCCAGAAACTCCAAGCATCCAGCAGCTATGTAGCGTAGAAATTGTATTGTCTTGTGATATCTATGTTATTTTATTTAGTACTAACTAATTTGTATAAGTTAAGTTCTATTAATTAAGTAGTAAAGCAATTTAGTTTTCAGGCTAACCTGGGAAACTCTATTTGAGTTTTATTAGTGAATATCATATATAGGAACATGTAGTACTTAACTTAGTAAATAAATAAGTAATTTAAGCATTATTAATATCCTTTTGCAAGATATTTAGGAAATTGCCGATTAGTTTAATTTAATAATATGGTTAAATATATAAAATATACATTTTTTCAGCTTTTATTTTTGAATCTAGTTGCAGTGTGTAAACCATTAATTAACTATCTACAGGAGAACGGTAGCTAATGAAACAAGTGCTGTGAATTTGAGTTATAACTTAGCAATTTAAAATTTTTAAACATTCCCTTAGAATTTTTATTGTTGAATTATTCTTATGTCTTATATTATGGTTGAGGTTGGTATTGGTATTGAAGTGGGTGTTGGTATTGGTGTTAATGTTCATACTTATTGGTAGAATTGTTAATGATAGTTTTGGTATTAGTATTCATATTGGTTAGTTAAAATGGTTTTAGTTTAGAACACTCCTGAGAAACTCGACCAAGATGACAATGGCTGAGATGACAGCACGATGGCCCGATGGTAATTGGTTGAATGATTGTCAAACTATTAATGGTTATTTATTTGTGGTACATAGGGATTGATCTATAATTTATTTCAGAGAATCAAATTTATACTTAATTAATTTTAAAATAGTTATTATAAAGAATTAATGCATATTTTAAATTTAGGAATTTTTTTAAGAACCTGAAACAACCTTATAGGAGTTGGCGCAGTAGATGAACTTCAAATTGTATTGTCTTGTGCTAAATAAATTACTAAAAAAAAAAAATATATATTACTAACAAATTTACTAACTATCAACTACTTAGGTGTCTGGAACCGGGTTGAGTCTTTGTTGCTAACATTCCTTTCCCATCCCTCGATTTTGTTATATGTAAAAAGGTGTACGACGGCTGCCTGGCCAGGGGCGGATATCATAACTATTAGACTTATGTGGTTATCGATGTGGCGCCTTTCTTTACGGGGTGAAATATTGCTATGTTTGGCTTCATGAAAAGCTGAGTATGATGGTACATATTTCCTTGGTGAGGGAGAGTTATGGTGCCGTGTTGCAACATGGGTATAGTGGTGTGGTATTCGCATTTATAATACGGGAGACTTGCTTAATGCTTGATCGTACATCGAAATCAATCAATCAATCAAACAATTCTTCCAAACAATATAAAGTCAGATGCAGCTTGGTTATAATTTCAACCAAATTAACTCCATTTCTAATAATCTGGGGAGGTTTTAAGATCTTGTATTCACTAATTAAATAGATGGATTTAAAGTAACTGAATCACTCAATCCATTTGTCGTAAATGATATCAACCATAAATCTTTGGATATTGTATTTGATACTACTGACTGTAAACCGGAATATGAACACCTGCAACAAATCATATACAACTTTAAAAAGACTAACCATCTGGGCTGCCTGGCAAAATGTCGACAAATTTTATGAGATCCTACTGTAAGGCTTTCAACTCCATGTGCCTATTTCCAACAAATCACCAAGTATTCACCCCCCATGGTTCGATAACCGGCTTATAAATCTAAAAAATCGTAAATGTAAGGCCTATGTTAAAATGATGAAATCAAGATTTGAAACAGACCAGCTGATCTATTTACAACACAGCGAGGAATTTGATGTCTATTTCAAATTTACGTATAAGTCTTTTTTGGCTGGCATCCAAGAAAAAATTAAAACAAATCCAAAACAGTTTTGGAAATATCTTAGGTCTAAACGTGAAATCGAGGGGGACCCTGCCAATATGACCTCCAACAATATCAGCATCTCAAACGCCAAAGAGATAGCGGACATGTTTGCTGCATTTTTTCAATCTGTCTATCGACTAACTACTAGATTCTCATTAGAATACATTAATTGGTTCAACTCATACTTAACAAACCGTCTACAATATGTAATAATTGGCAAAAAAAAATTCAACGTTATCAAAGTGGCATCGGGTGTACCTCAAGGATGACATAATGGACCCTGAATTTTAAATGTTTTCGTTGATCGGATAACCAAGATCATAAAAAACTCCAATCTTCTCATATTTGTTGATGACGTAAAATTGTATCGTACGATTGAACAAATTTGTGATGCTGACAAGCTGCAAGAAGACCTCAATAGAGTTAGTGAGTACCAAAACTCATTACACTTAAACATCAAGAAGTGTAAAATTATGTATTTTCATCGAAAAAGGAATCCGATAATAACGACATACAACGAAAACGTTAGTTTTACCAAGCTCATCGAGAACTGTATTGATAAAGCAAACTCTATGTTTGGCTTTGTCAAACAGTGTGCTGAGGAATTCAGAGATACACAAACTTTATTTACACTATATTTCGCTTAAATATTGTAAGATCTCACGTGGAATATGCTGTAATCATCTGGAAAAGAATTGAAAACAGACAAAAAATGTTTTTGATATTCCATTTGAAAAAAAAAAATGTGGCTCGCTTACCACCATATTCGACAAGGTGTAAGGAATATAAAATTTGCACCCTTGAAAACAGACGTCTTTTTCTGGATGCTGCTTTTATTGGAAACGTCCTACTTGGCCGCATCGATTCAGCTTTTGTATTGGATAACATATCCATAAATGTTCCAAGTCTAGAACATCATTCCTCCACTTAATTTTATTATTTTCTAAATTTTCTAAATTTCTTTTAATAATTGGTGATTAATTTTTTATGAAATTATAAATGTTAATGACAAAATCGATTTCTTCTTTTAAATAATTAAATAAATAAATTGTTTAACCAAAATTGCACTCAGCGTTTTTAATTTAAAAATAAAACACATTTTTTCATGTAACGACTAAGGAAGAAGTTTTTAGGTTAACAGTTTCAAGAAATATTAATCGAGGAACTGACAACATACTTTTTTATTAAACCAAATAATTGAATCCAACAATTTTTAATTTGAATATTTTTTTTTTTTTGTCAATGTCAATAAAATATAGCATCTATCTAAAATACTACGATTTTTAATTTTTTTTTAAAATTACAATTACCATACTTAACCATAATAATGTATTGTTTTATTTAATTTTTAATTAACTTTATATCTATAATTTATTAATTAATTCATTTAATTAATTAATAATACACACACCAAAAGGTATTATTGTATATAAACAACAGAACAAAAATATTTAGTAATTACAAATAGTACAACAACGGTGGCTTGAATTCTATTATTTTATTGTTTATTGATTTAGTTGAAATTAATAAACGCGATTCATTATATTTAATTTGTTTAGTATTTTCTAAAAATAGATTTTAATAAATATTATGATTAAATAAATAAACTATTTTTATTTTTTTTGTAATTCATAAATTAATTTATAATATTATGTATTAATTTTTATTTTTACCTATTACGTGTTTTTTTTAGTTTTAATAATATTTTTATTGTCGATTAATTACACATTTTTTTTCCAGTTATTAATTAGATTATTTTACATAACTATTTTATATTAAAATATAATATATAATCAATTTTTTGAATTTTTTTTTTTTTTATAAATATTAATATTTTAATTTTTATTGAAAATAATTAAAAATGTTATCATAAAATAAAACAAAAAATTATTTTTATGCTATATTTATTTTTGCCTGTGTATGCATTAGTGTGTGTATGTGTGTGTGCGCGCGCGAAATATTTAATTCAATATTAATTAAAATTGATTATGACAAAATATAAATATGATTATTAAAATTAAATGAAAATTGACAACAAAAAAATGTATCGAACAAAAACAAAATAATATTTATTTATTAATAATAAAAATTATTTCCAAAAAAAAAAAAAGAAAAAAAACAAATATGTTAAATAATAATAATAATTAATCCAATGAAAATTATTGAAACGAGAGTATTATATACCTGCTATAATTAAAAAAAAAATACAAATTTCAGTTTTATCATTAAAAATATCAATAATAAAACATGAAATAATTAATCAATTCAATTCATATGTAAATTTGATTAAATTTATATAACCGTGATTTCGTTGTTTTAGTTTAATCAGTTGACTTACAAAAAAAAAATAAATGATTTATAATAATTAGATAAGTACTATCTACATAACAGTTGATACAAATGTACGCATAGAGAAAAGGCATAGAGTGATATTATTATTTGGTGGATTAGCAAAAAATTTGTAAGCCCAAACATTAACACATTTTAAAATTAGGTTTGCAATATATTTATATTTAGCTCCCGGCAATATTTATTTTAAGCCATCAAAGCCGTACACACGGATAAACCTAACAACTTTAGTTTAATTGCAAACGTTAAAAATTCATTAGAATATTAAAAGTTTGGAATGCTGCTTCGATGCAAAACCGTTCAATATTCCTAAAAGAAAACACATATTAGGTATTTAACGAAAGTTATTTAACAAAATTTGAGAAGAAAGTCAAAAATTGATTACTTTAGTTATGTATATAGAAAATTTATAAAATTGGAATTTTTGGTAATTTAATTAAAACGCTACATATATAATAATTCCGGAATGTAGAAATTTACGTTATTAATCCAGTTATTAAATTTAAAATTTTATAAGCTCAGAAAATTCAAGCATTTCGATTTATTTAATAATTTCAGAAACTTGTAAACTACAGGAAGGTATAAATATTAGAATTTTAAAATTTCGAAAATTTAGTAATCTGAAATACTAAAATTTAAAGATTAATAAAGTTAGCAATTTAGAAATTTCAAATGTAGATATTTAATTATTAATTTGTTTTGGAAATTAGGGTATTAGGGATTTGTGCAATAATATGCTACATATGGTATACAATTTATTCATTCTGTTTGTCCTCGACTACAAAGTAGCAGGCAAAATTATTCTCTTCACTCTATTTCATTTTTCACTCCAACTTCTTTCTTCGGTTCAGTTTGAGAATTTGAGTGATAAATAACAATATTAAAATAATTTCCCTGTATAAGAAGCGTTTTGAAGTGGTACTCTTAGTTAGCCAACCCATTTGTGAAAAAGTGCATTAAGCATTACAGAGACCGTGGAAACGTGAATGACTTACTTGGAAGAGAAGAGGTTTAGATAGATTCACTCCAGAGAAAGAATAATAACCACAGAGCAGATTGTTCCAGTTCTCAAAAGCTTTTGGACAGATTTTACTCCAGAATATGCGGCCAAATTAAGTGAATGTTGCATTGGGAGATGACGGTCTATAATAAACAACAAAGGCGACTGAACTACGTACTAAGATAATTGCGATATTTGTTTGTACTGTAAGAACATTGTAAATTAAAACTTATAAAAATTAATTTATTATTTTGGAATATTAAGGTAGAGGAAAATTGTAAAATCTAAGGTAATATGCATAGTGACATTTGAATTTTGAAATTAAAATATTTAGGATATAAAAAAAAAATATTAAAAGTTATTCCGAAACTTACGTACACAAAAAATTTTTTGTTCAAGGTTTGAGTGACTTTTACTTAGATTTTATATTTTACTCTAAAACTTGAGCGTCGAAGGTCCTTTAGTTTAAAACAAGCATATCTACGATTGTTTTACACACCGGTACCAAAAACTTGAATTTTAGTTTTAAAGCAAATTTTTGACATTGAGTAAATAAACAGTCAGTTTTCAACCATTTTACAGTATTTTATATTTTTTTCTAAAATTGATACTTCTTAAACCCCCTTCAATTCCCATAAAAAAAATTATAACCCCAACCTAACTTGGCAATCAGTTCAGGAGTTCGTGGTACTCTCCAGATTAACAGTTTATTGTTTAATGTCCTTTACCTAGATCGTAGCCAAATCGAGGGCTAATGGCTATAGGCCCCTTTTACCTAAACCATCTGTACAAAAAAAAAATTAATGTTAGGATCGACCCATTTCGTTTTAATGTCATCCCCTTATTTTAGCAAAATACAATTTCAATTTCAATTTGAAATATTAAATTTGATAGTTTCAGTACATACTGATAAGAGAAGCCTAAAATTTATCACAATTTGTAATGCTAAAGGTGGAAAAACTAAAGCGCATTCACTGTTTTAAAATAAATGGAAGACCGCGTTTAAATAAATACTTAAAAGGCAAGCGATTTGAGAAATGCGCTAGAGATGTACACTAGATGGCAAGAATCAAAATAATGCGTTTTGTTTCGCTGTGGCATACTATATGTGGCTTACGCTAAGCGAATGCACAAAGTTGAAGAGAAAAGGTGATGTCTGGATGCACCTTAAGACTTAACCCTTCATTTTAAATGTTTGATATTTTAGATTTAAACTAATAGATCATGTTTAAATGTCAAATTTTCTTAAATCGCAAGAGCTACCATCTTTCGGAAAACTCCGAAAGCATAAGCAACTTTCACATAATGCCACTAGGTGTAACTAAATATACATAAGCAAAAAAAAGTATAACATAAGCAAAAATATTTTCGTGTTATAAAAGTGATTATTATTGTATTAATACGTGATAATTAAATCGATTTTGAGAACTTTTTATAAACGTCCTTTTGAAAAACGTCAGTCATATTTTTTTTTGATTTTGTAGTGTCATCTATTGGCAAACACTATGTACTTTTTCTTTGATCGTGCTGCCTCTTTCGGAAAACATGATCTATAGCCCGATATCCAAGCTGGGGACAGAAGTTTGTTGAGAATATGGAATTTTAAAAATTACAAATTTTTCTCAAACGGAAGAGGCGCACATAATGTTGTCTCTCCACGCAAAAAATGTTGTTGTTTGGAAACTCAAGCGAAGCGTGCATTAGTAAACCGGTGTATTCATTATAGAGACAATTTTTATTAAGGACGGTTCACAGGTAAATGATACTAAGGAGTATGTTTTTTTTTAAAAATCGGAGAGGCTGGAGAAAATGTTGAATTTTAACATACAAGAGAAAACTCTTACTCGGATATTTATCGGTTACAATATTTTTTCTCTAAAAAAATGTACACATTTTGAGCTCTGACTAGTTTATTTTTGCCTCAGATATTCATACTCTGATAGAATAGGCTTTGACTTTTGAATCAATTGGGCATGTTTGTTTTTAGTTTTTCCAAAAATTTAATTACTATTTTTTATTTTCTTGATGCGTGAACCAGGGGAATTTGTGATGCCCATTGAAACATTTGGAAAAAGAAATTGCCAGCAAGAAGAAATGCAATATTGCAGAAAAAATTGGACCGGTCTGTATCGTGTTATTTGGTTATATTACAGTAGAATTCTATTGTGAATAAGCTGAAAAGTAAATATGCTCGAAAAGGAGTTCCTCAAAACTTTAATAGAAGAAGTGCTGAAGTTGTGCTTCAAGATTTGATCAACAAAACAGCGTGTTCAATACAAGAAGATTGGACCGAAATAAAGAGAATGTATGTACCACTAGCTGGAGTTTGAGTGGATGGGTGAAGTTGAAGCTGCAGTGAAACTGAAGCTGCAGTGAAACTGAATTATTTTTTCTCATGAAAACAAGTCGCGAATTGTTTTGACAAATTGAAATAAAACAACAAAGAGAAAGAACAATTTGGCATCTGGTGTCAGGTGGTATAACTAAAATTAGGAATGAATTAAATAATTCAAACTTTTGGTTTGAATTATTTAATTCATCTGTAGCGAGCAATTGTTGTTGTAAAATCATGGAAATATGACTATTGTTTAAAATAATAAGATTGTTGTTATAAAACAATTTTATTTTTAATTTGCCTAATATATTTCAAGTTGCAGTCGTGTCACTTGGTTCGACTTCAAGAATAGCAATTTTCAAGTGACGTGATACGACTATAGTCATATCACATGAAATGAAGCGACTGAATTGGGGTGATAATATGTTGCTTAGATTTTTTTAGCAAATAGAGCCGATTGGCAATAAGCGCAGACCAAGACGGCTTTCATTTAGTTTATTGTTAGTTTGAAAGGTGTAGGCCATATATTGCGCTGCACACTATGTAAACAATACCTTGGTCCTCCCAGCAGCGGGTGCTGTGGGACCCTAGATCAGTGGCGTATCTAGGGCCCCACAGCATCCGCTGCTGCCGAGGGCCAAGGAAATTGGGCCCACGATATTTTACCAAGAGTTCAAATATTAGTTCAGAGAAGTTAGGTAGATGGTAGCCACTTGAAGCTTATTTTAAACCGTGAGTTCCAAATTGTTTTTCATCGCGCCCCGTTGAAACAATCTAGCGATTTTGAAGAATTGAATTTAATCAGAATTTGATTATGAAATATGCTAAATATATAACAGAAAATTAGTGAGAACATGAACATAACAAATCAAATCTTGGTTCTATTTTTAAGAGACCAATCAGATTTAGCCCGGAGTCGATAAGTATGCAATGAGTACGACATTTGAATTTAATATATTGTGTGAGGAACATTAAACGTAAATAACTTGATACAAAAGCCGTTTTGTTGATACAAAAAGTTGTTCTTTGTGTCTCTTTGAAAAGTGTTTTCGCCCCTCCCATCTGCTGAAGGGTGCACCCCTCCAATTAGGAATGGCGGGATTTATTCTACCATTTCAAATTTATAAAATGGGACATTACTTTTGGAAAAAGTTATGAAAAGAGGCGAGAGATCTTATTTATGTGGGAGAAATCGTTCCAGTCGGTATTTTCTTAGAAAGATAAGGCCAACACTTTCTTTTCGGTTGCTGAAGATGAATGCGCGAGTAATTAAAGTAGTTTATATTCTAAAATATATTTAGAAGAAAATTCGCTAATCGACATCAATCGATACCAATTTTAGTGCCTGCTTGGTAGCTGTGGCAATATGAACAGTATCAATATTGAAGTATTGTCAGCTGCAGAAACTATTAATTTGATAGCAACACAATTTGACCCTTTGGGTCTATTTGTTTGGTTCCAAATAACTCGTTATTACAAACGTGAAATTCAGATCACACCTTACTAATTTATTTTAAAATCATTTAAGAATTTCTTCTTCAGAACATCGAGAATTTGCATAACACTGCTTATGATTTATAATGTTAGACATGCATTATTTGGTATGAAATAAAATTGTTTACATCGTATTTCGTTAAAATGTATGTCTGAATAATTAGACAATTTACGCCCCTATTATGGTTCTCATCTCACCGATGAGTCGCCGTGACTCGAAAAGTCGAGTGAGTTCAATTTTGGTATTATGGTTCTCACATTTACTTTGGCGAGAGTTGTGCACGGCTGTTGTTATTGGTTTTGTTAATTATGACCATTTCCTGTTAATTATGACCATTTCCATTCGTTTTAAAATTTGCCAGCACATTAGTTTTATATTTTATGACATTTAGTTTAGCAATATTTTGTACACATTTACATTTATTGTAATTAATTTTGTAATTTTATGAGATTTAATTCGATATTTTATCGGTAAAAATTGCTAATAAATAGTGCAAACAGCAAAATACAATGTGGATTTATTTTTCTATGGCGAATGAAATTGGAGGAAACAAAAATTCTTGACAACTTACATACGCATTTTGTTGTTAGTACAATAAAAATATTTTAAAATACGATTTTAAAAAAAAACAAAAAAAAAAATTGATTTCTATTCAATATTTAATTAGGAAATACTATATTAATTAAAATTTTGCCTGTAAAAAAACTGTAGAGTTTTTAATTCCACTATTTCTTACAAAAAATCGCAGTCACCGAGAAGTATTAGGCGAGCAATTTTGACACTACTCTCACTCACATTGCACACACGGCGAGAACCATAAGGCCCGCTGCACATTTCAGCTAAGCTACGCGATGTGAGCTATGTGCATAGCTTTCGGTTGTAAATAAAGAGATTTAACAGAACGTTGCACACTTGAGTTAAACTATGCGAGCTATGTTTTTTGTTTAGAGCGATGCAAACTATCTTAGCTCGAGTTGTCTTCGCCTTGCTATGCCAGCTAACATCGCTCACATATACACTGATGTTTTTGTATATTTTATTATTAACTAGTAGGCTACTTAGGTATATTATAGGTATCGTGTCCTAAATCATAATAAATGAATTATGCAGAAAAATCAATGTATGTGTGAGCCATATAACTAGCTGAAATGTACAACGGAGCGTGCTAAGCCGTCTAAACTATGCTAATATAAACTGCGTTTCTCGCTTAGCTTAGCTGAAATGTACAACGGGCCTAATACCAAAATTTGATTTGGGTGGCTTAAAGTCGCCAAGTGACTCTTTCTTAGGTGAAAACCATAATAGGGGCATTAGATAATGTTTATCGTAATTATAGTTATCAAAGTGAAAATTTCAGCCAGAAGTTTCATGGCTTAGACTGTGACCGAAAACTGTGATAAATATTTGTTAGTACAAATTTTTGGCATTTATTTGAAAAATATTCCCCTACAATCACAAATTTTTATTACGCTGCCCGAATTGTGTAATAATTTTTTGAGGTATTCCTCTTCTGCCATGTTGTTGTTCGATTTTAATGGCAAGCAATCCTTTTATACACTTCGAATTCGCTTTCGTTTTATATTATATACTGGCTGTATTTGTTAAAGTATAGTATAACAGAACGATAGTGCAATAATTCTCGCCAAAATTTTTGAAAATATATTACGATACCGATATATAGGTGGGTATATCATGGTTGTTCTCAAATTCAGAACTGTAACGAAAACTAAAATATATTGGAGTCAACCTAGTGCATAGAATTCAACGTTTTAAATCAATCGATCAACTAATTCTATAATAGATTCAATAATCGTCAGCCGATAGTGGTAGCTCTCAAATTTATTCACTAGGGACGTGTTCGAAGTTTGTGATAATTTTGTTTTTGTAATAATTTTGACAGGAATGAAATAATTTTCTCTTTCACATTATGCAATAAGTTGTATTTGTGCTATTTTTTTTAGAAATAAATTAGTGTAATACGGCTTAATTATTGCTATTGCGCTCTTTTGTTTATGAATATTATTACAGAAGTGTCAAATTTACAACAAATAGTGGCTGTGATAATTTGGTTGCGTACAAAATAATGTCATAATTATTACAGCTGGAATAATTATCACAAACTTCGAACACGTCCTAGATCAATATGGCATATAAATAAGATTAACTTTTAGTTGACATACACGGACAAATCATCTCACTAGAAGAAAATAATTGTCGGCAAGCTGCTGCAGTTGAAAATTATTATGTTGCTACAAAGAATAGATTCTGTTATCGTATTGACTAGTAAAGTTGTTTGTGTCAAAGATTATCATGGCAAAAGACCGTGATAATTTGGGTGTATGCGGTTGTTTCAAATAAATGTCAAAAATGTGTACTAAAAAATATTTATCACAGGTTTCGGGCACAGTCTTAGTAAACAATGAAAAAAACAAGTGCCGATTGGGTTTTTAATATCCTAACGAAAACACAGAAAGAAGGAGCCGATCGCTATCAAGATTACGGTATTTGCGCAAAAACCTTCCTTTTCAAAATTTTCCTTTAGAAAAAAGAAAGAATCATAATTTTTCAAAATCGTTAATTCAGAAAATTCTATTCGAAAAGTTAAATCGGTATACAAAAATATTTAAATTTATATTGAAAATGATTGCCCTGGTACACTTGATTTTTTAAATTACCCGTCCGTTCTCAAAATTTAAAATTTGTTTTAACGATAACAGTTTTCTCTAATCCAAGTTCAAAAACAAATTTAAATTATATGTAAATTTGAGTCAGTAATTTGGGAAAATTCCGGTTTTTCCCTAATAGACAGAAGTTACTAATTTACGATTATCTAACTGCTAATGTTCGTTATTAACCTATCCGATTCAACATAAATAATACTCTAAATGAAAAACAGTGCAATTGAATATCCAACCATTAACCATAATCATTAAAAAATGGCTGAGTATTTTACATGTTTAAAGTACTTACAGCTGCTGCGTAAATCGATCAATCAACAATTAAAGCCAGGGGCCTTACTATGCAATTCGATGACAATTTTCGACGGCTATCGTTTTGTATAAGAAGGCGCAAGAAGGAAAAAGAAAACGATAGTTATTGTTTTCCTTTTTCTTCCTGTACTTTCTAATGCAAAACGATAGCCGTCGAAAATTGTCATCGAATTGCATAGTAAGGCCCCTGTATTCCATGAGAAAAATTGACTTACAGTCAAAAGGAACGGAAAGAGAAAAATAATCTGATGCTCCATATTAGGGACAAAGACAACGTTCTTTTTTATTTTTTATTTTATAGGAAAATTCGTTTTTTTTACTGCGAGTCAATTTTTCTCATTGGTTTATGCTGCCAAAGCAGTGGATTATAGCGGATTAAATGTAGGAAATAAAATATATTAAATAGGATATAACAATCAACAATTACAAACGTCCATTTTGTAATTCAATTTTGTACAATAAAGTTGCTAAAAAAATATGATTTCTATAAATTACTAACAAACACCAATTAATGTCAGCCAATCACAAATGTCGTTAAACTCCAAACGATTCAAAAGCATACTATGCAAATTTTACACACAACAAACTATCAAGGACTTCACTTCGAAATTATGTTGCTGTACGAATAGGATTTTCTACAACCTAATCATCGTTAATTTTAATGAAACATTAATAATCACGTATGACTCCAATGTGAAAAACGTCCAGCATGCAACGAGTGCAAATTGATAGTGGCTTTAGCAGCCGCCTCGAAGATTTGAAATTTTACGAATTTTAAAATAAACCATAGTAAGAAATATGTGTAAGGTCTGCACTTTAATTTATATCTTTAGCTCTAATTTTCTCGATCTACTGCAGTTTATTTGCATGTTTATTTCATATTAAATAATTTTTCAACAAACAAACGCTAACCAAATACAAGTTCAAAGTAACGTAATAATTAACGAAACAAGAACAAAGGTCCCCGTCCTACAGGTTTTTTAATAAAAAATAAACTGGTCATTTTTGTCAAGTAGTCGAATAATATACCCTTAATTTAAAAATAATTTCAAATTTTAGAGACACAGGAATTAACCTATCTATAGGTTACACCCTCGCTACCAAACTTGAGACTTTTATATAAATATAATATTAACGTTCCTCAGTTAATAAACTATTTTAGTTGTACAAATTGCAAAATTAACATTTTTATTAGAATAATTGTGACATTAAAAAACAAAACCAAAAATGTAGACACTTAGAGGAAAATGAAAAAAATACTAAATTGTTTCGATAAAATTAATAAACAAAATCCCAATGAAATAAAAAACTTAAATAATCAATTTAATAGCATTTCAATAATGTTTTATAGTTGTTGACCAATATTGAAAAATAAACACATAAATAAGCGTATCCAATTTTTTATGGTTTTTTAAATTGTGAACTGATTGCTGTTTTGTATTCCATGCCATATACTCGTAAATTACATTAAAAAAATATATGTATTTATAAAATAACATAAAAATTTACTTTACAGTTGGTACATACATACATATTGAACATTTGTACAAAACAAAATTTTTATTATAAATACTCGCACTATTTATAAATAATTCTATAATTAGGAATAAATCAATGCAGAATTTATATCGATTTTATTAGTTTAATATTTTCGTTTTTATTTCATTTTTAATTGAATTTCTATGTAATTTTACATATATCTGACATTAAAAAAAATTAAAAATTATTTCTGTTGCCTTCCCCATAGTTCAGATAAATTAATTGACATAATTTAAATATTAGGTTAAATTAAATTTTATAATTATTCGATACTTGTTTCACTCTGCAATTTAAAGATATGTAGTTAAACAGAAACAGAAATTGACTTTCAGTTAAATAATACGGAAAACGTTTATTTTTTTAAATTTTTGTTATGCCGTTTTTAAATGCGGTATATGTATATAGTGAGGTTTAAGTCATAAGTTTAATGTTTATCCGAATGAAATCATATTTCTTAAGCCAAAAACTTTTTTCAATATACATAATTTGTGCTTAACCCAATAAGAAGGAACTCAGAGACTGACGATGATTATTTGAAGCGTTAAAAGTCACTACCAAATAGAAAATGGTATCTTAAATTTTAGAATTAGAATAAAGTTCTCTGGGACTATATAGGGAATTTTTATTAGTAAGACAAAAGCGAAATAAAAATATAAAAATGAATCGATCTCCATACGAGTTCAAATTTAAATTTAAACAAACGAAATCTTAAAACACGAGTAAATTCTATTTCGAATTTTGATATTTTAGTATGACCAAAGTTTCGGTAAAAATTTAAGCTTCAAGCCTTAGCCCGCGGTTGACATGAAATGAAATGTTCACTAATCTCCACTACAAAGTGAAATTCAGTGATGAAATTTTCAGTTTTCGATTTCGATTGTCATTTTTGTATGAACAATTTCATATTACGTCAAGTGTGACTAAAGTAAATAAAATAGTGTGTAGGCTTTAGTAAATAAAATTGTAATAATTGGAAAATTTATAAAATTGAAAACAAACAATAATTACGAGATCTTTAAGCGATTAATACAAAACTTACGAGTAGAAGTATAAGGAAAAACTAGCAAAATTACAATATAGTCTTCAAATATGTGTTTATTGAGCTTGAGAGTCCTATTATGAAAAAAATTTGATTTCGCCTTTTCTATTAATAAGCGACCTCTAGGTAAAATAATACGTCTTATTATAAAATACGATGGCGGATTTCTGCAAAGTTAAAATTGAGAAGTGCGGCCCTTGGATTATCCTTAACTAATATGGTTTCGCTATTAAAGATAACAAGGATAAAAAATAATTGGGTAATTAAATTCAAAATAAATTAGAATATCGTTTAATGTTTTGACAGAAATAACAAAAAAAATTCACAGAAACGTATACCCAAACAAATTTTCTGTAGTGAAATTCGAGGTGCGGTAACTTGATTTCATAAGCGAATTGCATCCGCGAACCGCAAATAATGCGATTGTTTTCTTAATTACACATTTTCATAAAACAAGGACGAGCTACTAATTTAAATACACGAAATTGTAATGAAATGTATTGAACAATTGATTAGAGGTACATGTTTTAGCATTAAAAACTGTAAAATATTAGATTAAAAGCAATGACTTCGTCTTCTGAATGAATTTGTACAGAAAATTACGTAATTTGGTGTTGTTTCCAAATTATTTATAAAATGATTTAAATCTGAATTCTCAATTTTCTTATGACTTGGCCAAACTTCAGAAATCTTGAGAGCATTATTTGAGGATTCGTATAAAGTAAATAATTTGTTGAATTCTACATTAAAATATGTAATATCTAGGTGTAAAATTCTAAAACAGCTTAAAAAAATATGAACAGCAGAAGCCAAATAAAATATATCATCGAAAACAAACATTGTAAGGCAAAAATCATTAAAAAAAACAAGAGAGAGATAGATACATATAAAGTAGGTAAAGGTAAAATAAAATTTCAATAATATATCACATCAATTTATTTTGTTTTTCGTAATTTTTTTTTTGTTAATCTAAATATATTTGTTTACTTATTAAATCTTCTCTCTAGTATTTTTACATAAATTATATTTATAAATTCAATAATAAGCTATTAAATCATAAGTATTTTTATACAAAAAACACAAAAGTAAAGAATAAACCAAATCAAAAATCAAATTAAGAATTAAAATAAAAATTGTTCCAATAATTTTAATATTTATAATTTTATACATAACTAATAATCTCTAATTACTATATATTATACAAATAAAATATGTTTTAAATAAAATAAAAACATATTTTTTAAGATCCTAATTAAGAAGTGTTATAAGAATTTAATTTGTATCAACAATTAAACATTTTTTTTTTGTTTTATTTATTTATTTTAAGTTTATTAATAATTAACAGGAAAAATACAATGAGAAAAATTATTAATTTATTTTGGGTGGCAATGTTTAATTGTTTTAAGTAAATTTTTGTTTTTTTATATATATTTATTTGACGAGATTAAAATTATAATAAAGTTAAATATTGTAATAAAATAAATCTTGGTTTTATATGAATACAGTAACGATCAAATTGTACGAACCTTTTCAGCTGTAATAATATAGGAAATATTAGAATATTCAATCGCGACTGTTTTCTACTTTATCTCATAATTAAATTGTCATTAAATCCATCAAAATCTTTGACATAAACCACAAAAAAAAAATGTGTGTAAAATAAATTCCCCTTTGAAAAATAAATTAAATAATACAAATAATAAAATAATACATAATATAACAATGTATGTTTGTTTCTAAATCAAACAAAACAAAAATTTTCTTAACTTTTGAAATTTGAAAATAAGATACGACGGCACAAAAACAAAAAAGTAAGAAATAAAAATTTATGAGGATTTATTATTCAATTATTTCTGTTTAATTGTTTGCTTTTAAGATCTAAAAAAAAAAAATAATAATTAATAATATTATTTTGTTATGTTGTAACCATAAATAATTCATATAAATAATAATTATTTATATATAAATTTATTTATTCTCATTTTTTTTTGTAAGGCAGGATTTTTTATTTTTTTTTATTTTATTATCTTGTTTACTTTAATAACTTTATTAGTACGAAAGTGCCGATGCTGAACGAGATCCAACAGTAAAATCTTTATATTGAGAAAACACAGATATCTGAAAATATAAAAAAATGTAAAAATTAAATTATTTATGTTATAAATATATAGTTTAGAATAAATAGAAAATTTAATTGTTTTAACTTAAAATTTATAAAATATTTGCCAGCCTTATGAGTGGAGAAATTGTTTTAATTTTCGTTGGTATTAGTCATATAGCCAATAATTTTATCCCGATTAAATTATATTTTAACTCCTCTCGGCAGTTGCTTTGAAAAGAGTGAATAGGAATCAAAAATGCCTACGCTACCGATCAAAACAACATTGGAAATTTAAAACGTGACAGAATTGTATTAATTTCACACTGTACATAGTATAATAGCAAAATAGTATAAAACTCGAATAACAGGTCCATCATTTAAGTTCTTTTTTTTCTCTGACTGGATGCCGTAGTAAATTCGTCTGGTCCTCAATGTTGTTTGTGGATGCAGAGATGAGTTTATTTTTTTTTTTTTTAATTTTACTTATTAGAGAAAAAATTACAAATTTGGATTGAGTTAAAATAAGATACCATGATGGCTTGGATACAACGGAATAACAATAAAATTTTCGGGTCGGAACACAATGTTACTTCAACCTACGTTCAAAGCTATCTTTGCTTAAGTAAAAGTCGAACAGATAATACATTTTAGTAAACGTCTTGCACATTATGTTTACCAGTTCATTGTCACAAATAACATTTATGTAAATTTTTGAGGCTGTACCACTAAATAAAATTTTCTTAAAACTTTGTTATATAATATCTCAATATCCGTTCATTTTACTTTCTTTTACGTTAGTAAAATAAAATTTAGTAATCATACTCGTAAATCCGTTTAGGGATCCTCTGAGTCCGAAAAAATTAGTTTCCATGTGATGTCTGACGGTTTGTATGTCTGTCTGTGTCTAGTCTACAGCTCAGATGGTTTAATCAATCGAACTTAAACTTCATATTTAAGCATTTTTTATAAATTGAGAGGTCTCAGTGAATTTTAGTGAAAATCTGCCATCCAGAAGTGGCAACTTCTGATTTACAGAAAAACATAAATACAACGTGTTCCAAAAAAAATAAAACTAAAAAAAAAATTATAAAAAATGCAAATGAAATGAAATTTTAAATTTTGGTTTAATTTTTAATTAAATGAAACAGAAAATTAAGTTTTTGTTTAAATTAGTTTAATTTTGGTGCCAATAAAATAAAATTAGGTTAATGTTAACGTTTATGGTTAAATGACTTTCATCATGCCCGGTTTGACGACAAATGTTCGATTTCCGTGAAAATTCGAAAGATTACGGATTTCGTGATGCTACGTCCTTCAATACTTTCATTTCTATTTTAATGTTTTTTTTTCTAATACGTTTTTGGACAAAATAGGGTCCCAATCTCTTGGAAAGTTGGACCGATTTTCCTTGTATATGAGATTTCCCTAACTGGATTTATCTAATATACTGTTTCACATTCACTGTTATTTGTTTCTCCCTAAGCAGACCCTTATATGCGTAGTATTATATTGTTCTGAGAAGAAAACGCTTCCAAGGGTTGCCACTTGGATCACACCAAGTATTTGTAAAACGCAAATGAATCATCGAGTTAAACTGTATAACTTTAATATTTTGAAATTAAAACCATTCACCTACAAGAAGGTCAGAAACTCTAGGTTTAGACAAATTCAAACTAAATTGCACTAATGTTAAAAATTGTCCTAAAAATTAAATTGATAAAAAAAATATGTCTTCGTGTAACCAATATTTGTGAAAACACACATCTTTTAATCGGTTTACATTTACCTCATACGTTCATCCATAAATGCCACTCTAACAATATTATTCAAGTGAATTGTGATTTTCTTATTTTTCCGTTTTTATATTTTTGTTTTATTATTGATTTGGCGCCATCAATGTTTTTCTTTTATTTTGTTTTTATTTACTTTTGCAGTATTTTTACATGAAATTTATTTTACTTTGTTCTGTGTTTAAGTATTTTTTTTTTACAATTTAAGGGAAATGAAAAAAATGTATATCAAATTATCATTACAGACATTTTATAACCGAAATTTCTTGTACTACCTAGTTGAGGAGCAGGAGACTTGAGATTGAGAGTAGCACATAAGAAAAGATAAAATTTATATCAAAAAGCAAAAAAGAAATAAAAAAAATGATTTTTCTTATACATAATGTAATTTTTAAGAAACAATTTATTTTTTATACACATGTTTATTCCAGAAAAGCCAAATTTATTATTTTTTGGACCGTTAGTAATTTATGAAAAGAGAAGAAACAAGAAAAATACAATTTTTTATTTTCTTTAAAAAAATATAAAATGTTTTTTTTTTATTTATTGAATAACACAATAAATTTTTTATCTTATCGTGTGGTAAATGGCAACGGTTAATTTGAAAATTATTTTAATATCATTAAAAATTTACGATTTAAAGAAAATTGCTTTCACACTAAATTGAAAAATGTCAATGCACGTGCATTGTAAATAAATGTGGAATGTAACATAAAAATTTATTTTCGCCAAATATTTTTATAATTTTAGTAAATTGGTTCAAAATTATTTGGATTTATTTAAGTTTGCGGATAATACAATTTGGATACAATTTCGAATTTCCAGAATTTCACAACTCACATAACATTTTTAGTCATTAAAAACTGTAAAAATAGACTAAAATTGAGCTCACCCAACAGTATCGAATAAATAAGGTGTTTCACAATAATTAAAGTTACCAGTTGTAACCATTGACAATTGCTGTATCGAATCAACTTCCATCATAAATACTTTTAGTTAATTCACGTTTCATCGTTTAATTTTGTTCAAAGATTTAAGACTTATCATTGGGTTTTGTTTTAAAAGACACAGACAAATCAAATCAACAACGGTTTGATCGTTCCTTTCCTTTAGTATTTTGGAAAGCAAACTAAGAGAATAACCCAAGTGAGTGGAATCACGTCGGAAATATTTTCGTACAAGATTTTATAAAATCGATACGTACTAGAAAAACATCGGTAAACTAGGCTCAAATAAATTGGCTATAAATCCAAATTAGACTCTGTTGCGTAAAATTTCCAAAGCAAAGTAAAAAAGTTACTACATGTTTCAGGAGGGCTGAAATTGACATTCAACAATTTCGATTTTACCGAAATAAAATGTATTTAATGAAGGTTGTAAACTGTAGTCTATATAATGTATCCATAATCCAGATCCTATTTTAAAGCCATCTTAAAACGAATAAATTTTGGATTTTCGTAATAATAAAACGAAAATAATTTCAGATAAATAATTTTTTTTGTATTGAATGTTATATGTATTTTGATTTTTTGAAATTGCTCGAGAAGAAAATAAAATCTTGTTGTGCGATACGAAAATAAAAAACTTTATTTTTATTGTTAATTTGACACATTTTGTTATAAAATTTGTGATTTTTTATTACATGTATATCATAAACATTTTTTTTATTCTTAAAGGCAAAATAAAATCTAACATATAAATGTGTGTTCTAAGCTACAAGAATATAAATATGTAAATAAATAAAATATATCAAAACTAAAAAAAAATGTTATTAAAAATAATATCAAAATAGGTAAATATATTTTACTTATATTTCGAATTTTTATAAACATACAAAATAAATTACATAAATACATACTCGTGTCGCACGTATACGGTAAAGAAAATAAAAAAATTAAATTGAATTTATTCACTTGAAATGTGTTACTTTGTACATGTATTAGAAAAATCATTTTTATGTGTGATTTTTTTATTTTCCGTTTTCGTCAATTGATTTCAATTTTTATCGTGGAAAATATAAATAAAAAAATCGCAAAAGTTTATGTTTGTTTATTTATTTTTATTATTATTTTTGATGATTGATTTTTATACTCGAACGAAATATTTATATCTGTCTCAGACATTAAATCAATTTTTTTTGGTTTCATTTTTGCATTTTTCCAAACAAATTTTCAATATTTTATATTTTCTTTTTTGAAAAATAAATAAAAAAAAAAACATAATAAATTACTCAATCAGTGAAAAATATATTTGAACATTTTCGTTTAGATATAATAAATAAATAAAAACAAAATTTTATAACCAATTTCAAGCTTTTATATACAATTTAATATCCAGAATACGAGGGATATTTCCAAAACCATTAGAGACTAATTTTCGGTAATCGCTATTTAACGTTTAATAGTATTAAATGTATTCAAGGCTCCAAGTTTGGTAAAAACTAAAAACAGAAATTTTGTAAAATTATTGAAATGCGTTTATTTATCTAATTTTTTTTCTAACCACATAAATTTTATCACAAATTTAAATTCAATCGACTTATCCTGGAATCCGTTACTTCCTTGTTTAAAACCCTTCGTTCTCCATCATCACAGTACAAACTCCATGTATCAAATTCCTTCTATAATCCCGGAACCTACAATTTGGAGAGAATATTTTTCTTTGTTTACGTTTTCGCCTTGTCAGTCAAGGTTCGAATCACTGGCTTGAGTATAAAGCAAACCACTTCAACTTATCACAAGCTAATTTATTTATTCAACACAATTATTAATAATACATATTTTACAAAATCACGTACTACATACAATATTTGCACTATTTTACTAACTTATAACTGTTCTATCGCACTAAATCACTTTTTAAATCAGTCGGTTTAATCTTCACTCTATCGCGTTCAACTTACTAATCATCAATATAACTTTACACCAGCATTCTTCAAACTTATCATTCTGTGGAACCCATTTTCTATTAAAACAAATAAATTTGCGACGCAATCCTCCTATATTAAAAACTTTATACAAGATATTAATTTGCATATTCAGTCAAAAAAAACATAAATAATTGTTTTTATTCCATATAATGTACATCTCGTGGAAATCTAGAGTTCCACGGAACCCTAGTTTGAAGAACGCTGCTTTACACTATCCCATTCCAAATACGAATCGTCCCATTCGATCTCATTCACCTTTTGATATACTCAACCAAAAGTTCTAGAACTGTTGTTCTAGATTAGTCTCGTACAACGTAAGAACAAAACATAACAGTAGAATAATTGTAATATTTTTAAAATAAAATAACGAGAAAATCCTTTGGTTTACAAACACCGACCATTATTTGAATTTTGTGAGGTTATGTCTGATGATGTTGGTTAATGTTCAAGAATTTCAGTTTTTATAATGACTATGGCTCATTGATTTCGAAGAATTTTGCATTACAAGCCGCCAAGAACCGGTTTTTTTAAACATATAATTTACTACAAAAACCTTCAAAAATTGTCGATCTTTGTTTCAAAAATCTAACGATAATCCATTTATTATGTGAAGAATATATGTATAAACGTTGCTTTTGTTAACCTTTTAATTATGCTTCGCGTCGAAGTAAAATTTCATTCCTTGTTTCATTTTTTTATTAGAGCTATTCTTTTTCACCAAACTCCATAAAAAGATATATTCTTACGGCTACAGATTTTGCGTAGATCAAATGCATGGCTGCCTGTACTCAACAAGCGGTCATAGTTGTGTTCATCATTAGCACCTGATCGTAATCAGATGATGAAAAACATTTTTTGCATCCCACCCCTATCGGGAATTGAACCCGGTGAACATGCAGAATGTAGCGTTACATCTTCGGAAATGATTTTCGAATGACGAACTGGCGACCAATTGCGGCCAATTTCTAAAAGCAGGTAATGGAAATAAATACTTGAACTAAATGGTGGGTAGTGTTTAGTTTGAACTATTCTATGTATATTAAAAATTCATAAATATAAAAATTTTCTTATATTACGCCAAGTTTTTACTTCTTTTGTTACAACGGTCAATATTATTTCACTAATATTTAACTACAGCTAACACGTGAATGATAATTAAATTGCATTAAATCACATTTTTAAATCATTGTCTCACAACAATTCAGGTTTTTGCACGGCAGTACCATCCAATATGACTTAACATCAGCGACCGATTCCTAAAAAGTAACATGTGTCTTAAAGTATAAATGGGGTTAGTCAACAAAATCTTATTTATTTTAATGGTTTCCAAATACCAAATATAAAATTAAATCTTTGCCAAATAGGATGAATCCGTTTAAAAGCTTTTTCCCGGCTAAATACTGAACCCAACCTCTTTGGTAGAGGTAAATTTATTATGATGATTTATTATCTTTGCGTATTTTGAAAATGAGGAAAATTTAGAGAACACTTTCAAATTGCGTTACAAAATAAACCAAAAAAGTTTTTCTTACTCATTCATTAAATAATTCAGTTTTCTTTATAAACACCACAAATAAATTTTAAAATAATTTAAAACACTTTAAAACAATTTAAAACCTACATTGGCCAACAGGTATTATAACAATTTATTTTATCTGTCAAATTTTTTTTTGCGACAAAGTTCTTTAGGTCGGCTTTTTGAAATTTATTATTATTTTGACTATTTTTTTGGCATTCATAAATTAAAAAAAATATTTATAAAATAAGCTAAAATGTAAGCAAACTCATATCGCCGACATTTTAGTCGCGAAAAATTTTTTTTATTTCACAATACAAAATTTCAAAATGCAACCAACTTTGAAAACCAATCGAATTCTGAACGAGAAATGGACGGCTATTCTATTTGACAAAAATTAAATTCAACTCCCAAACCCAATTATTTGGTAAATAAAATACTTTGGGCAATCCCAAGGCACATCGGCAAATCGGTATTTCAAACCGTCAAATCCATAATTTGACAAAATTGTTTCATTTGCAATATCAAAATTATTCAAAGACAGTTAAAATCTTTAAGTATCACCTCATTCTTAGAAAATAGTAGCCAATTTTATATTTTGACGGGCAGATTTTACCATGGCGGCCGGCAAAATTTAAAATTAAGGTTTTTTTAATGAAATTGAAGGCGGTTTACCATTTTACGTGGGATAAAGCCAAAAGTCGATAACTACTCGACCAATTTTACCAAACAAATTTTCATTTCGAATTAAGGCAAGCAGTGTTGAAACAACATTTTTTGACATTTTTTTTGCTTTAATGGATAGTTTTTGACCTTAAGAATGTGTACCGTCTCCAAAACTCAATTCGCAACAGAAGAATTCGAAATGATCGCCATACGCCGATGACCCGAGAGCGCTCGCTGTATTTGCTGTTGGTATTAAACGAGTTTTTCTCAATTTAATTTACGTTATCGCCGCATCGGACATTTTTTTTTAATTGCAAATTTTGTTTTAATAACAATTTAACGCGTAATTTTACTTGAAAATATCATTTTTTTTTTTCTAATCGAAATTTTCGAATTCTGTACCATCGGTCATAGCCACACACCTGTACTTTAATAATATTTTTAAAATTTTTATTTCAGATAATCGGAACTGGAGTTATGCTGTCAATGTCCGCTATAGTGTCCATAAAAGATAAAAAAAAAAATTCTTTACTCTTTAAATTGTCTTTAATTAAAATGTGAAATTTCAAATCGATTCATTTTCTTGTAAGAAATACATTCATTTTACTCAACACTGTGTAACCGGCAAACTGGCATTTGAAATCGTCAAATCCATATTTTGACAAAATTGTTTCATATAATATTCTTAAAAAATTTTATTAAAATTTATTTAATTTCAATTATAAAACCCAATTTTATATTTTGACTTTAGGTTGACGGCCAGTAAAATTTAAAGCTGGGGGGTTTTTGAGTGAAATTAAATCAATTTTAGTTAGATTTTCTACCAATAAGGTGATACTTATAGATTTGAACCATTTGACGGTTTGAAATATCGGTTAGAGGTTTGGCATTGAACAATGCCTTTATACTTTATTGTCCTAATAAAGGCCATATCCCCAAAGCTGTCACAAATCGAAAATTCCAGACGGCACTTGTGTTGTGTCGACGACCATTAGCGTATTCTCTACTGTATTTACACTTACCGAACCCGTTGATTCATTTCCACCTTAAATTCAAAATTATCCAGATTTAAATGTTCCTGCTCCAAGGTCTCACGTAGTCGCACCAATAAGTTTAGTATCGTTAATTTACGGTAATTTCTTCTTTAACTCATACACTGGCCGCTGTCACCAATTGTTACGTTTTTGCTTATTGGAAAAAGGTTAGAATCACCGGATTCTGAATGGGACATCCAAACATTTACTCTTCACGTCCATAGTGACGTGCCATAGTCCTAAGAAGAATTAAATGTCGCAATGCGTACACATTCCAGTAGCCTATCGCTGAGCCAATAGAAATGCTTGAACTGGTGGGGTTTATCAAGAATCTGAACCTTCAATTCAGATGACAATCTACCCGGTGATGCATAATAATCTTATTGCTCGTAGTCCACAGGGCTCCCTCTCGATTTATAAGAGTCGAATTAGGCTAGAAACACTGTTTTCTGAGAATAAATTAAAAAAAGACCCCGCCTGAACGGTCTGAATAAGCGTGAAGTAACGCAATTGACTGGTTAATTAGACAGTTATTAATCAGATAAATCCTTATTTCTATAGGTTCAAGGCTGAAAATTGATTAGTTATATTTACGAAACTTACATCAAATCATTCCACTATTTCCCTTGCGTGGTACGTTTCATACCAGCTGTTCATTCGGTTCATTCGGTAACAATTTTTCGCAATATTATAATTCAATCGTAAAAGCCGAGGGATAGTAAGGTATCAATTTACGATCAATTTACAAGGTTATTTAGAAACAGTGTTTGAGGCCTATTAAGTTTTTAAAAAGGATAGTTTCCTATCGAAGCTGCAACATATAGGCGAGGAAATGTTTGCAAACGTTTTTGGTAGACTTTATAATTCATGAAGTAAGGGTTTTTTAGAGATTGGAACATTACTGAAGGTAATGGAACGCATTTGAGGAAAATGTGAATTTGAAATAATAGCTTGTGAAGGGCTTCTTTGTTAACTCCACCTGATTTTGAGGAGGACACTCAACTGCAATTTAGTTCAGAAAAATGTTGGAAATATCCTAAAAATTAACTTGCTTTTTCTAGATGATCAGGGGTGCTATTCTTGAACCATTACGAAAATTTTTGTATTGCGAGTTAGTGTAAAAGTATTTGAAAGCTAGGATTTTTGTAATACTTTTACACTAACTCGCAATACGAAAATTTTCGTAATGGTTCAAGAATAGCACCCCAGATGTTTAGGTAATCCATTTTGACACGTAGCAAAATGTAGCAAATTGTAAATTCGAAAAATAGTGACAATGTATTTTAATAAGACTTCATATTTGTGACCTTGAGCATGAAAGTCTGTAATCGAGATAAATCTAGGGAGCCCCCATTAGTGAGATTAAACTCAACGAATACCTTGCTCAACCATAAATCTTAATTACAGTAAAAATGGAGATTAGCCATTTTTTCTTTCTTTTTGCCGTGACTTTTATTACGTGGATGTAATCCGAAACCGGTCTCCTAAATTTCATTAAAAAAATTATTACGAAAAGAAAGAAAAACAGTTTTAATTTATTTTATTTTTTAAAATAAAAATAAAAAAATCGAATATAAATCTTAAGCCTAACATTTAGCCCTACCTAATTATTTATAGAGTAAATGACATTTTAATACTTATTTAAATATCAAAATAATTATCTACCTAACAAAATTATTTATTTATTGATAATAAAGCTTTAAATCAGAGTGTTTTATTAGTATGTAATTACTAAATCAGCAAATGAAATTTTAGTGAAAAACAATAAAAACAGAAATATGATAACGAAACTACATACTACTACTGATTGCTGTTATCAAATTAATTGGAGCATTCCAAATCCAACACAAAAACAACAAATTGTTTATAATTATTTTCATTTTTTTTTTTATGAAATCAAGAGAAGCAATAATCATACTATTACGACAAATCAATTTGTATCTAAATGGCTTCTCTCCCTCTACAAGGCCAAGCGAATACAAATAGATGAAATTTGGTCACGAGGTACCTTATTATATAATATTATACATGTAGTAATAATCATAATCAATAATCGAGCATCTTATATAAAAAAAAATCTACTCACTTTATCCTTCAACTGTTGGCACAATTGTAATGCGACTGTAAACAGTACCAACACATCATTAAGCCAGGGAACAGACGTCTCAGCTTGACACGAATCAAATTTCATCGTTCCTTGTATATTGGAGAGTTGATATGCGGCAAATATCAACTTATGACTTTGTAAATAAAAGCTTATTGCCAAATCTTCGGGCAAATTAGGGGACAAACATTTCATATTCCGACTTTTCATCAACTCGTCGATTGGTTTCTTGCGTGGAATAACAAGACTTGTTCTGCCCCGTTGTAATGCGCCTAGTATATTGCCTAATATGTGTAACACTTCATCGGACGTTTTAAAATTATACGAACTATCGACCAAGTCTATATGATGGATTGCTTGTTGTAAATGATTTGCAGCATCCTGGACTTGTTGCAATTTCCATGGCGAATCTTGTATCACAGACGTCCGTTGTATTTGACTCTGTTGTCGTTGTACTTTAAAACTAATATCAGCATGCGTTATACTGTCCCCAGTCAATGTGACCACACATTTTAATTGATCTTGCGGCACTTGCAAAATGAATTTATCCTGTTTCTTACCCTCATTACCATAGAGTGGAACTGGAAAACGGTGAGCACATTCCACCAATATCGTGTGCAGCTGTTTTAAAACCGAATGCACTTCTTCGTGTAGCACCCATTCGAATTCAATTTGCTAAAATTGTGGGAAATTAAGAGAAACGATATAAGATGGGAAAATCAATTTTCTTTTCATTTAAAAATCATAATTTCATTGTTTTGACGTCTTCATGTTGTGAAATGTCAAAAAAAAAATTTGGAAAACGACATAATCGAAACGTTTTTATATTTTGACACCATAGACTTAAATTATTTTTCAAAATTTATAGCACACCGTTCTTATAATTAACTTATAAACAATTTAAAATGAAATTCGTATTTATTTAATTATAAATTAAAATTTTATTTACCAAATTGTGAGCCTCTTCTTTTTCACTTTCTGCCATTTTTCTACGTTTGCGTGTTTTCCTCGACTGGTCGATAACATTACTAAATTTGGCCGAATGCGATGATGTTTTTCGATCATACCGTTGCGGAACAACGTTGTGTGGTAATTTATGGCTAAAATTAAAAATATTATATGACTATATGAGGCCTATGAGAATTTTTAATAGTAAATTTATTGCAAAGAATAGTAAAATTGTACCGAAATGTTTCAAATTTAATAAAATCAAAATTCTATATTTAATTGTGTCTTTGCTAAAATTTCGATGTTTTTTTATTTGAATTTCTTTCCACGAGTTTTTTTTATCGATGTACAAACATAAAAAGCAAAGACACAACAAAATTCACAGACCATTTCAAAAAGCGGAATATCATCACGAATCGGTAGTTAATTAATGTAAGTAGTAAGTACCTTGCAAATTTAATTAATGCCAAAATTAGATCGTGATTAAATTACAACACGTGTCCGGTTAAAACTAAGGTCGAATTAGGGGATAGTACAGTAATGCCTCATACTGGCATAATTTCATATATCGCCTTCAAGCCTCCGCAACCGCTGTATACGCAAAATCCTACGGTATGGTTCGCAATCCTTGAACAGCAGTTTATAGTGTCTAACATAAAGAGTGAACCAACGAAATATTCCTACGCAGTCAGCGCGCTTGATTCTCGCTTACACGAGACGTTTGCAGGTGTGATAATGGGTGATAAGGGCGACAAGCCTTACACGTTTTTTAAACACGCCCTTATTCAAGTTCTCGGAGAATCGGATAAGGCCAGATTAAATAAAATGTTGCACGGATTGTCGTTAGGAGATCGTAAGCCATCGCAGTTACTTGAACAATTCAAGTTAAACGCCGGCGTTAATTTTAACGAGGATTATATCAACATCGCTCATATTAACATCGCGGACAATTTAATCGAGACCATGGCTCATAATCAAATTCATTCAATCATAAGCCCACCAAATTCATCGAGTTCTTTAATTAGTAACAATTCCGTTTTAGCTCCTAGTGTAGAAAGTCTCGAAGGGACGCTAACCAAATTCGAAGAAAGAATTATGGGTCAAATTACTGCCTTAGTGACAAATCAGGACAGATCTCGTAACCGAACACGTTCAAATTCACAGCGACAAGGCTCGCTTACACCTTCTTCATCTAAGGACGAGTCAGGCGATCGCGATGTGTGTTTTTATCATAAACGTTTCAACATCTAAGCACCACGATAAATTCATTCGTAAATCCGATAAGACGGATACCAATCCAAAAAATTAAAAGTATACCAGCATGTGGCGACGTGTCTGGATGGTGCAGAATCCAGTCGCCTTTTAATCATAGAAGCAAACACCAAGCGTAAATTTTTAATCGACACAGGGGAGACGTGTCAGTTGTTCCAAGAGATTTTATTAAGTTGCCGGTTACAACGGACGAGTTTAGTTTATTTGCGGCTAACGGCACTCGGGTTAAGGCATACGATACTCAGCAATTGAGCTTGAATATCGGCCTACGCCGAGAGTTTGTGTGGACTTTTATTGTGGCAGACGTCCCCCACCTGTCCTGGGAGCTGATTTCTTAAGGTCAACCGGTATTTTAGTAGATATTCGCAGGCGTCGAATTGTAGATCCTCTTACTTCTTTATGCGCTATAGGATCGTTATCTAGTAATAACTATCCATCGTTGACAACGGTTGACAAATCAGCAATACAACCAGACATCGTTAAACTATTATTGAATTTTCCGGAAATCACGCGCGACTCAGTGAGTCCAGTTCCTGTAAAGTCGAGACACGTGGTCCACCAGTTGCTAGCAAAACACATCGGTTGCCTCTGGACAAGTTAAACATAGCTAAGGCACATTTCGAGTCAATGATGGCCCAAGGCATCTGTCGCCCTAGTAAGAGACCTTGGTCTAGCCCGCTGCACCTGGTCCGCAAAAAGAACTTTGAATGGAGACAATGAGGGGACTACCGGGCCTTAAATGACGTTACCATACCCGATCGCTATCCTGTACCGCACTTAAAGGACTTCTCCTTCCAGCTTGCCGGTTGTAGCATATTTACCACGTTAGATTTAATGAGGGCGTATCATCAAATACCCATCGATGAGGGCGTATCATCAAATACCCATTGCTACACCATTCGGGTTATTCGAGTTTTGTCAAATAACCTTCGGACTGAGAAACGCGGCACAATCATTCCAAAGATTAATGCACTCCGTCTTGTTTGGGTTGTCGGTCGTTTTCGTCTACTTGGACGATGTTTTAGTGGCATCCAGTTCCATGGAGGAACATCTTAAGCATTTAAAGATAGTCTTCACCAGATTATCGGAAGCAGGTCTGGTAATTAATACGGATAAATGCGTATTTGCAAAACCAGAGATACATTTTTTGGGTCATTCGGTTAATTCGCAGGGGACACTCCCATCACAAGAAAGGTGTAGTGTCATTGCGAAATATGAGCGACCGCAGACCGTGCAGCAGCTGAAACGATTTCTCGGCATGTGCAATTTTTACAGGTGTTTTATACCGGCCGCTGCCAGAGACCAAGCTGTTTTAAACAATTTTTTAAAGGTTATAAGAAAAATAAACATACAAAGGTCGAATGGCCGGAGTCATCTATTACAGCGTTCGAGGCTTGCAAGACTAAATTGTGCGAAGCAACGATTCTGGCACATCATGTAGCTAACGCAAGGTTGGTAATTATGGTCGATGCTTCTGACAATGCAGTCGGGCCGGTTGTACGGCAATTTGTAAACAATGTTTGGCAGCCTCTAGGTTTTTTTCTTTCGTTTGAGTGAGACCCAACAAAGATACAGCGCATATGACCGTGAATTGTTGGCGGCGTACTCTGCTATAAAGCATTTTAGATACCTGTTAGAATCGCGCGCGTTCACGTTGTATATAGATCATAAGCCGTTAGTTTACGCCTTTATTTATCGCACCCGGGCATTAAGGCCTCCGTTAAATTATTGGCAGACAAGGTGGTATGGCTCGCCATGAATAAAGACATCCGCGCCATGGCACGGAGTTGTATCGCATGCCAAAAATCGAAAATAGCCAGGCATACCAGATCACCATTAGGAAATTTCGATCCTGTGGTAAATCGTTTCGCAGAGGTGCACTTGGACATCGTCGGTCCATTGCCTTTATCGGATAATCATAGATACTGCATTACTCTAATTGATAGGTAGACAAGGTGGGCCGAAGCTATACCAGTACCAGACATTACAGCAACAACCGTAGCTTTCGCAGTCTATTCGGGGTGGGTAGCGCGTTTTGGAGTACCTTCATGCATAGTAACGGACCAGGGAGCACAGTTTGAGTCCCTGTTGTTTTCCGAATTGTCCACCTTATTAGGTTTCGAACACAAGCGAACCATGTCATATAACCCTAAATGCAATGGCATGTTGGAACGGTGGCATCGGTCACTAAAGGCGTCCATCATGTGGCATAACCGACCAGACTGGACTCGGATATTGCCCTCAGTATTGTTGGGCTTACGAACAGTGTTCCGCGAGGAGTTGCAGACTTCATCGGCGGAATTAACTTACGGTAGCTCCTTACGCGTGCTGGGCCAGTTCCTGGAAGTCAGTAGACCCGTATCTCCTCAGTTTAATTTCGTTAAGGAGTTGAAGGCTCATTTTGATGAACTACGTCCGAAATCGGCCACGCGCCATTGTACCGAGCAGCCATTTATTAGTCAGGATTTACGTACGTGCCCGCAGGTGCTCCTAAGGACCGATGCATTACGTAGGTCGTTGCAACCTCCTTATACTGGTCCGTATCGCGTAATTCAGCGTCACGACACGTTTTACGACATCGACTGTAATGGTAGGAGCACTAGAATTTCGTTAGACCGTCTTAAACCGTGCTATAGCGAGGGGGAGGAAGTTGGCGATTTTATGCAGGAACCGATCCCTGTTGAGTCACGAGCAACGGAGTCGAGTGTCGAGGTCACTGCGCCTAAACAGGTAGTGTCGAAGAAAGTCACGTTCGCCTAAACAGGTAGTGTCGAAGAACCGATCCCTGTTGAGTCACGAGCAACGGAGCCGAGTGTCGAGGTCACTGCGCCTAAACAGGTAGTGTCGAAGAAAGTCACGTTCAACGTCGATCCACCAGATGATTTACGATCTGGAGCGACGGTTACTAGGAGCAGGCCGTAGTGTGAGGTTGCCCGCGAATTTATGTGATTGATTCGTTAAATCTTCGGATTTCACTGGGTGGGGCGTTTGTGGCGTCACCGTTATTTTTATTTTATAATTTAAATTTAATAAAGTTCGTTTCCAAAAGTTGAATTGGCATTAATTAAGTTTGGAAGGTATACATTTTTAATACAGTGGAGGCCATGCTTACAGTTATACAATAGTTGCGTTTTTTTATTCGCTCCGGATAGCTGCTATCGAGAGCCGTCATTTTTTTACCCCTAAATTTTAATTTGACGCGCTATTTATTGTTAAACTAAATTTATTTAACGTCAAACTATCACTTTTAATTCAATTGTTTAGCGAAATCTTCATATAAAAAATATTTGGATCTACCTATTTATAAGGAGCGCTATCGGGAGCCACATTTTATATGACGGCTCTCGATAGCAGCTATCCGGAGCGAATAAAAAAACACAGCTAATGTAACAAAAAGAGTAGTGTGAGACGCACTTTATCGTAGATGTCGCGACAAGCGTCTAAAAAGATTATTTTAGCGTCAGTCGTTTTGTTCTTTTTGGTATACCTTTTTCTTTACGGTTCAAAAAAAGTTTGTAAAATTGCGTCGTGTAATATCACATGCAGTAATTTTACAAACTTTTTTTGAACAGTAAAGAAAAAGGTGTACCAAAAAGAACAAAACGACTGGCGCTAAAATAATCTTTTTAGTCGCTTGTCGCGACATCTACGATAAAGTGCGTCCCACACTACTCTTTTTGTTACATTGTACAATTGTAAGCATGGCCTAAATTTATACCTTCCAAACTTAATTAATATGTACCAATATAACTTTTGGAAACGAACTTTATTAAATTTAAATTATAAAATAAAAATAACGGTGACGCCACAAGACCACTGAGGATACTACTCAACCTAACTCACTTCCAAGAGGAAACGATCGATGTCATTTTAAAATTTAACGAAAACCTAATTTCAATCCAACCTAAAGGGAATCGTTAAATTTTAATTGATCAAAATAATCCTAGGTACTTCACTAAATTTTGACATCTTTTTCAAATTCTTTCTCGTTCTTTGTTCAAGATTGAAAATTGTGACTTGTAGTTAGTTTTCCGCCCGTGGAGGTCATTAAAATATTAATTTCCTTTCATCAGCCGCCATTTTGTTTTTAAATAAAATAGTTTCGTGTACTTCAAGACTTATATAAGCATGTATTAAAAAAACCCGAATTTAAAAAAATTGCTTCGTTTTTCTTAAATAAATTGGAGAAATTGACCCTTGATTTAGCTCCCTCAAGGTATTATTACCGATTTTGATAGTTCAGAGTTAGTTGGAAAATCGGTAAAAACAAGAACTGTACACCAAAAATTAAGAAGCCGATAGTTTGGAAATATTGCACTCAAAATGCAGCAAAGGTAGCTACAGCAGAAGATTTGGGGTGCTACAAAAAAATGGATCATCATGTTATTAAAATCTACAATGGTACTGGGGATTTCGAAAAGAATGAGCTTGATAAACACCGGAAAGGGAAGATGAACCCCGGAAAATAAATGATTAAACAGACTTGGTCAGATAAGGTTTTTAGATGTCGGCTGTATGAATCTCGGCAGCCAATTGTTTCCAAACAAAACTTTAAACGAAACCGAAGTTTCGCGAAACAACACTTGAACAAGTCATTGGCGCTTCGGGGAAAAGCCTCCTGGAACGACAAATCGAAGTATAATTTGGTTGGGACAGACGTTATGGTTTGCGGAGCATTTTTCTGGCGCACTTTCGAATAGTATTTAGAACTAATATGTGAATGGACCAACGCGTGAACAAATACATATCTGTATCATGAAAATGTATCATTTATCTTTCAATGGTTTAATGGTCCTAAACATATTGCAAGGTTTGTGAAGTTTTAGTTTACGGATTAAAAAATGGAAGTTTTGGCCTGACGTCCACAAAGCCCTAACCTTAACTATGAAACGCTAGCCAGTCTTCTGAAACACTTTGCGGTGGTTCTGAAACAAGAAAGGCTAACCAACTAATCGAGCACAACATTTACGTGATCTCAAAGTTAACGGGTCTAAGCACGTGCCTAGTGTGCCTAGGCTCTAATCCGCTCCTGCTAATAACATCCATTTATTTTTAAAAAAAATTAAAAATCAAAACAATAAATCTAAGCAATTTTTAAATTTATAATGTAAAATATAATAGGCAAAATAATATTTTTTTATGGTAGTTGTCAAAATAAATAAGTAAAGTGAATTGAAATGATTTCACTTACTTATTTAAGATGGCGGCAAATAAGTCAATTTGTTTGAAATAAGTAAGTAATTGGAAAAGAGCCTAAGTAAGTAATTGGAAAATGGCCTATATATCTCTTGTTCTATTTCTGAATGTTGCCATCTTGACGTAAAATAATATTTTTATTAAAACATATTCGACAGCACAATGTCATGTAAAAACATATTTTCTTTTTATGCTTTCCGTTAAATTGTAATTTTATTTTAATATTTAATATTTTTGTTAATTATTTATTTTATGCTCGAACAATTAATATACGCAAATATTAGACAGAACAATAAGAGAAATACCAACTGCAACATATGTATGTACAAGGTGAAAATCAAATCGAAAAAATTAAATTTAATTTAAAAACTTAAATACAGTTTGAGTGTTTTGTGGAGCAACTTAACACATCTTAGTGACGAGCTAAACCGATCGTTTTGTTAAACAAAACAGAATAAAATAGATTGATTTAGTACATCTTTACTTAATGTGACGGTGACACCTAGTGTGTAATAGAATAAGTTAAATTAATAGCTCAATGTCTATCTGTACTAAATGGAATTTTTCATGATAAAACAGTTCTAAATGTTTCTACACTATTAGTACTGGAAAAGTCACGAGCTTTCTGGAAGTTTGGTTTGTGTATATAAAAATGCGAACAAGATCGAATTGGATTATTAGTATTTGGAACGCGATAGAGTAATAAACTTGTAAGATTATTTGTATTTGGAACGCGATAGAGTAAACTTGTAAGATTATTAGTAACATTTGGTAAGCGATAGTATAAAGATTAAAAGGAATTAAAAAGTGATTTAAAAAGTGTTGTAGTGGAAATAAAAAATAAAAGTGATCAGTAAAATTTGAGAATAATATATATAAAGTGATTTTGTGAATTTTTATTGATAAACTGTGTTGTAATAAATTTTATGAAATAAATAAATTCGTTGGTGATAAATTGAATTGATTTTGTATTATTCACAATCCAGTGATACGAACCTTGATTGACAAGGCAAAAACGTAACATTAACAACTATGTTACGGTGACACCTAGGTTAGAATAGAATAAGTTAAATAATAGCGTAAGTTTACTACTAGTGATACTTAGGTTAGGGTATTATATACTAGAGATACATGTTAAACCTAGTGATCTGACTGAAAACGTTTGAGTTAAATTCAACTTGTAAACGGCGATTTGTTTGAAACTTGTTGGACTGACAGTGTTTAATGGCAAAAGATTTTTACAAATGTTCGAAGTGATTGCTAAATTAATTTAAATAATATTTTAATAACTTAAATATAATTTTAGAACAAAGTGACGTTTAAACTGTTAATTGAAATCAAATAAAAAAAATCCTTTGTAACCACCAACATAAAATTTCAGTCAGGTCACTTTCAGTCAAAACTCAATCAATCACTTTTGTGTTTAATAAATATCTTTAGTAATAGAATAGTTAGTTGTAACTAAATGAAAGTTTCCGTGTTAAACTGTTCTAAGCCCAGTTTACATCTTTCGTGAACATGAACGTGAACAAAACATTGTTTGTTGATAAATCTGAAATTACTTGATTTTCTTTCATAATATGGAAATAAAATTATGTATCGAATAATTATAAAAATAATGAACATAATAATATTTTTTCAATTTAAGAATGATGTCCTACGTTACAGAAAACTGATGAATACACATAATGAAAGCAACCCTATTGAGGAAGATGGTAAAATGGAAGAGCGCTACAATGAAAGAGTTTCTGAAAGGAACCATCTAAGAGCATTCGCGATAATAATATTTGCAGTCATCTTTGCTCAGTTTCTAGTAAAAGAACCACAATTAGTTTAAATTCTGACGATCAAATATTCTATGATGGAACAAAAATTTCCTGCGAAATTGGACAATGGCCCTTGCAAAATAAAGTGCCGCATAAAATTGTTTATGTCTTGTTACAAAGTTTATCTTTACATGCACGCAAACTCCTTTTCTAACTGATCAGCCATCTAATGATATTTTGAATATAGAAGGAGTTATTCAAAATTACTTGAAATCAAAAACCTTTTTCTTTCCTGAAAAATGTTTTTTCGGTTACAATTGATATTAGTATATATGGAGTAAATTTATTTAAAAGCTCTCGAGCCGTATTATGGCCCATTACTAAACCTAAGTCTTTTATTACTGGAACCCAATAGAACATTGGATAAAATAGTTGTCCAAAATGTAATCAAAGAGGCTCAATAATTGATAGCGCATGATCTATCTCTACACAAAGAGAGTAAACAACACATGTAAATGCTGTCGTATTTCGTATACATACCAGTCAAAAAATGTGTTTTGCTTATGTAAAACAAGCAAAGAGTATAGTTCATACAACTATTCGTAAAGGTAACACCTTGGTGTTGTAAAAACGAAGCATTTATGTCGTTCCCTTCCTATGAAAATTAGACTTTTGCCAGGAGTTGTCATTGTGCTAGTAGTTCGTAAACAGTTCACTTGGGTACTGCATTTTTGTTAGGTGATTATTGAAACGTTGCCGTAACATTTTTAGGAATGCTTTAACGTAATGTTTTTGGGAGGCTTTGTGATTTTTTTTTTCCTAAAATTTCAGTTATAATTAAATTAATAATTTCTAAAAGTATTTACATCAAACGGAAGTCAATTATGATATTCATAGCATTTACCATTTGGGGAAGGTTGATAAAGTTCAGATTCCTAAACTAAAATGGAGCTAATTTTAAATTTATGCAAATTCCTCTGTACATTTCTGAAAAATTGAGATTACAAATTTTAATTAATTTTTAGGAGCAAAGTCATAATATTTGGGCTAATTGTGTTGTTTAGTTAATTTATTTAATTTTAATTTAGTATGAATCCCTTTGAGCTTTTGTTATTTAATGCAGATTTAATTTAAACTATTATATTGTGTTTTTTAAACAGCAGTACGGAGTAATAAGTAGATTTTTTAATTTTCATTTTGAGGCAGTTTCTGAAATCTTTACATATTTAAGTTATTAATTTCATTTACTTTTAGGATACTAAATATTTACTGAACTGTTAATTTAGATAATTTGTTTCATAGTTTTGGCTGAAATTATGATTATTTAAAAAAAAATTCCTAACTGAGAAGTTAATTTATGGATTAATTTTTAATTTTATTTATTAATTCATAATTTGTTTTAGAGAATTGAATTTAAAATAAATTTTTGGTTTGGTTAAGTTGTAAGTGGTTAATGTCGCTTTTACTTTCACGAGATTTTAAACAGAATTACATTAGAATATGGGTTTTGCACTCCAAATTCAATCGTTTACAAATCAGGTTCATCAATTTACAATTCAAATTCATCTTTATTCAAAATATATTCACCCTTTTCCAAATTAAATTCATCTATATTCAAAAATATATTTATCCTTTTCCAAATTCGCCTTTATCCAAAAAAAAATTCATTATTTCCCAAATCAAATTAAATCTTTTCCAAATCAAATTCATCATTTATGAAAATATCACAATAAAATTAAAAACATCGGATTGAAGTCCTTTGACTCTCTGATAATTCTTAATTAGAATTTTTGAGATTCTTTGTGACCAATATTTTTGAGATTATTTCGAAATTCAGTGATGAACCAGTAAAAACTTAATTGTTTGTACAGGTAAGCGGAAGAGAACCTAAATTTGCCTGGCACTCAATTTCTAATTCCTAATAAAAATTCTACATTTCAAAAATGTTGTAAAAATTCTCTAAATATCAGGATTCTTAAATTTGACGAATTTCTCAGTTTATACTAACTTTAAAGATTTAGATGTTTCAACTTCCATTTTCCATTTATTCCTTCGCAAATCCGCAATAATAAATATTCCAAACTCCAGAATTCTTCAATTTGATAAAATCCTTATTTAATCTTCTAAGAGTTTTCGCTTTCTAAATTCCTGACACTTAGGGTGAATTTTAGAGTGAAGTTCAGCGTTAATTTTAGAGGGGTTTTAAAGTGAATTTTAGAGTGATTTCTATGGTAGGTTGAATTAAAGGGTATATTTTAGGGTAAATTTTATAGTAACTTGTAGGTTGAATTGGTTGACTTGAGTGAATTTTAGAATTAATTGGTCGTAATTTTTGAAACAATTTTAAAGTAAATTTGAGGTAAATTTATCATGAATTTGATGGAGAATTTGGATTAATTTTGCGGTGAATTTTAGGATGAACTTTAAGGCTTCATTGTACGATAAAGTGACAACGCACCGTAGTTTTAAGGAAAATTTAAAGGTGAATTTTTAGTTAACAAGACGGTAAATTTGGGAATGAACTATAAGTTGAATTTAAATCAATTTGGGATCCATTCTGCAGTGAATTTTAGGATGACATCTAAGGTGAAGTTTTTAATAAATTATAGGTCAAATTTTGGTGAATTTTATTCCCAGATTATAGTAAAAGTTTATTTATTTTATTATATATATTGGGACCGATTCTGGAACGATAAAATTAATGTTATGTTATTTTGTATTGAAAAAACAAACATAACTTAACATAACATAACATTTTGGAAGGCAGAATCGGGCCTATTAACTTGTTATTTTGTACCTAAAGTTTAATTACAGTAAATTTATTAAATTAAATAAATTATGTTGGTTTTACATCATCTACGGTTGAATTTGATTTGGAAAAGGATGAATATATTTTGGATAAAGGTGAATTTGATTTGGATAAAGACGAACTTGATTTTGAAAAGGATGATTGTCTTTTACAAAAGGTTGAATTTGAAGTGCAAAACCTATAGATTTAGATTAGCACTTTCATTAATTTTAGGGATGGAGGGTGAAGTTGAATGTTAACGGAAAGTAGGGATGTGTGCTGTTCATTACGTTTTACTTCTAATTCAATTTAGTTTTAAGATATAATTAATAAATTTGAATTGTGTTATCTATCATTTTATTGTCTTAAATTAATAACTGTCGGCTGTACCTAGGTGACCGTAACCGGGCAGATTCTGGCATTACTAAATAACCTATCCAGTCCGTTGGTTTTGTTGTGTTGGGCACCATTTTACGCCCGTTTAGTAAAATGGTGCCCCCATTATTAATAATGGTTGGTCGTATATTCAAATTAATCAATCAATTACCAATATAGTCTTCTTGTATGTTTTAAAATAGTAGATAATTTTTAAATAGATTTTTATAACATTTTTGTTTTTCATTGAAAAAATTGAAGCTAAAAGCATAATTTTTAGTATGGATTCCTATGGGAAACAGTGAAAAGTTATAGGTACCACTAAAAAACCTAGCTAAGAAATTATGACGTATGATAACGAGCTCTGTACTCTAGAAGGGTTTGGTTTTATTTGACTCTACTGTATATAATAATTTGCAATTATAATTGTAATAGGTGGTCATAGTAGTATGTAAATATATTTTTTAATATTAGTGTGTAGTGCTTTCACCCTATGTTTTCAAGAAAAATAAAAGTCGTTAGTACAAATAAGAGCGGTTTTGGAGAAGGATTCGAGAAAATTGTCCACTAAAATTTTTGTAACGCGTTTGTTTACCTTGAATCTAACAAATGAAACTATAAATGCAAGTAGTTTTTAACCAAATTTTTGTTGGATCTTAAAGGATATAGAAAGAAGTCGACCTGTAATTTTTTTTTATTTCGATATTCTGAATCATAATTTAGCCCGTTTACCTTTTCGTTAGATTTTTTTTACCCTACGGCTCACGGTCTATTAAAACTTATTTAAAATAATTTGATACAAATTTAGCTTATCGAATAGAATAATAATCAATTATATTGTTTAAGGCCATTTCACGTGTAAAATGTTACAAAACAACCTCTACGCACCCATTCAAATCTGATAAAACGCATACTCCTTTGGAATGGGCACACATGATAATAATAAATGCAACCTTAGATAATATTTGGCATGATTATGGAACCTAATATAATGATAATAGTTAATATTTTGTCAAATCATTTAAATGAATCATCTTCAAAACTCTAATTAATATAGATTAACGTTTGTACTGAATATCAATCACATGCTAATACACTAGAATATACTGGATGTACGCGTTAATTAAAACACCTGATATAATCACTTTGAAAAACAAATTCTTACACGCGATTCATTTTTATCTCTCGATAAAATTACACTATTTTATAGTATATAGATGAAACGATGCACTACAAATGTACTTTGCACAAAATGAAATTTTATTTGCATTGATTATTTCACCTGCATAACTCGCAAACTTTACTATTTTGACTAACACTTTTTGGCTTGTATTGTTTTATAATCAAAATAATAATAAATTATAAAATGAATGCCATGGATTAGATAAATTATCACATTTTTTTTTTGCAGGCATACTGATAAATATTTGTTAGTACGTTCCTTTAAATTTGTGGAATATAATATAGGTACCATGCTATACTATATACAAATTTTAGGTGCAAATATAAATATTATACTTATAGGTATTTATATAGTACATACTTACAGTTTATAAATTACTATTGTTACAAGTGGCATTGATAAGAAGTTGTTTGTTTTATTTTGAAGTTTGGTTATAAGTTGGTTTAATTATGTGGACCGATAGTACTTAGATCGATAAATATGAATGGAAAATATTAAAGTAATTACAAGGTCTTCTATTGTACGTAAAGGCACACTATTTTCAGAGAAACAAATTGCAATAAGCGGGACGCCTTAGAACGGGTTATAATCCACAAAAATTACTAGAATTAAGCCGCTTATTTGTTTGTATATTTGTAATATACGTATACTCCAATGCATACCACATTTTTTTATTCAAATTTATCCTCAGTTTCGGTTCTTTTTAATCCCGAGCTCTTTGGTTTTGTGCTATTTGCCTAACCTTTGTCATGACGGATCTTCTAAGAACCTTAACGAAGGGAATCTTGCGCCATGCTGCCACTACTGATTAAAATTTAAGTAATCATAAAGAATACAATTTTGTTGAGTATTTTACAACGACAATTGCACTATCCAATTCCTCAGTATTAATTGTGTTTAGTAAGTGGAGATTAATTTCTTGTTTCCACTGTTTTTTTTTTTATTAAATCATTTTCTTTGAATAAATTTTGTTATTAATGAAATGAGCAATAACTTCAATATGTTTAGCCTCCAATTTAACAAATCACATAATTCCCTTGAAGAGATTTCGATTACACCTACTCATACCTAATTCGAATTTAAAGTCTCGGAAGGTTTCTTTCATATTTTTACTATATCCCTTTGGGGTAATTTCCACCAATTTCAAGAATAGAGCTCATGCTAAGTTGATGGACTGAACAACCAAAATGAAAAAAAAATGATAAATTGATTTTAAACGACAAACTTCTGTAGAGCATTTTTATTTGAGCAACATCAAAACTAATTTGTCGTGATTTATTTTATAAAATAGTAAATAATACTCCTCCTAAATAATATTAAAAATATCACTACAATCCAAAGCGAAATATTTTATTTTCAAATATGTACGGTTGTTTTTGAGATAAATCAGTCCATTTTATGGTAAAACTTTATATTATAAAGTATTATACGAATTATATCTTGTAAAAGGCCGTCAATGATAGCAATTAATTTGAAACTTAAATACTGTGCGATTCACTTTAAATTTTAAATAAAGTCAGTTGGCTTTAAAGTCAAGCAATTGACTTTATTTCTATAAAAAATGAAAATAAAAAAAAAAAAAGCTCTCTCTCTAAAGCTTTCGAGATAGTTGTTAAAAATCAAATTCAATCGCCTCAAAATAGCAATTGATGATTGGAGGGTCTTGATTTGTATGTGCCTACTTAATTTTTTCTATTTGCCGTGTCGCAATTTGTATGTATCCGGTCCAATTCTATCTTCCGTAAGAGGCGCTCTTCACACTTTTATAATCGTCAATAGTTTAGTTTATTCCAATCTGGTTTAGAAAATTTCATAGCACTTCTACTGCGTTATTAAATGTAAGTGATGATATTATGCGTAGTATGAATAATAGGGAATTGACTTCTTTAACTCGTTCTAATAAACTTTTATCTCAGTTTAGATTTTCGGGTTCCGCTGCCAAATTGATTTTTAACTATCTTTCTAATCGTTCTCAGGCAGTTTATTTCGACAATTCATTGTCTGATTTCCTTCCTGTAATTTCCGGCGTTCCTCAGGGTTCCGTGTTGGGTCCTCTATTATTTTCTACGGACATTAATGACATTTATAGAAATAGTCGTTTAGATCAGGATTCTTTTGTTAGGAATATTGCTCTGATAAATAAAGACTTAAGTGATATCGTTAGTTGGTCGGCCTCCAATAGGCTCGTTTTAAGTGCGAATAAATCTCAGTCGATTATAATTTATAAAAAATCGTTAGATACCTCGCCCTTTCCTTGTATTTTTCTGCCGGGTTCGCTAATTAAATATTCAAAATATAAAGGGCTGAAACCTCATGAGGTGATCAGAACTTCGGTCAATTGAACTGCCAAATCAATCCCTAACTAAACCTCTTAAGTCAAACTTGAGCTCAACCTCCAATTCAATACACAACTAAGCCTCCAAATCTATCACAGTCACCAAATTAATCGCCATCCGAACCCTAAAATCAATCTCCAAATCAACCCCAAATCAACTTTAAAATCAGCCCTTAACCTAACACCCCAAATCAACCTTTAAATAATTCCTCAACCGAGCAACTCACTCAACCCCAATGCAAGCTAACTAAACCCTAACTCAATTTTAGCTCAACTTACCTCGAGCCAAAACTCAACCGTTTGCTCAACTCGACACTTAATGCATGCGTCTAAGAACTCAACTCAATCTAATATCCCACTAAATTCTAAAGTCAATTTAATTCTCACTCAAATCCAACTCAAATTTAATTCAAACCCTAGTCATCATCATACCATAATAGCAACGTAAAATCATAACTTTAAACAATAATTCCATCATTCATATTTTATAATCTTGACTTTATACTTTTAAACCATCATAATAACGTACCATTATTATTATTATTGAAGGGCCATTTGGGCGATAAGCTACCTCACACTGCGACCTAAACGATCTATTGTGCTAACCATCACAGATAGATAGTATATCTTCATACCATCATACCATCGTAACATCGTATCATCGAATCACCATACCACGATATAATCAGACCATTATACTGTCAGGCCATGATATCATCTCATACCATTCAACTATCATACAATTACATCATCTTACCATCGTACTACCACACTATCATTCTAGAGCAAATACCGTCATACCATCAAACGTACTATCATATATACAATCGTACCATCACAACATCATACAATAATACCAAACCATCATACCATCATACCATCACACCGTCATACCATTATACCATCGTACAATCATACCATCATATCATCATACCATCTTACCACTATGGAACTTGCCTCTTTCTTAACCGATTAAGATGAAATTTGACAAGTATTTTGAAAATTTTGGAAAACGGCTAATTAGGACGGAATTTGGCTATTCCTTAACCGATTATAATGAAATTTGGCATGTGCGTTGGAAATGGGATTCTAAAATGATTTTTAGATAAAGTTCTGGAAAATGGTCAGTAAGAATATAATTTTTATGTTTCCAACGAACCGAACGACATGTGACCCAACAATTATTTTTAGATGATGTTGTGAGAAATATGTCAATATGGCTTCTATAAAGGAGTCTGTTTGTGTTTCTGTGAATCATGCAGCTGTTGAGGTTCCTTTGAGACAGTGTAAACATACTACTTCAATTGTTAAACAATCAATAATATCTCTGTAATAAAGTTTCGGTTACACATTTTTCTTGCCAATCCTTCGTTTTAAACTTTGGGTTATATTTTCTAAGTATTTGCTGTTAGTGCGGTTAGTTTAGAAAAATATAGTGTGTGGCGGCCACACGCCGCAGTATTGAAACTACTAACGGTATTGTAGAGTTTCGGAATTAGAAACATTATTTTAAATCCTCATTCCCAATCTCGAATTTTATTATAATCGGTTAAGGAATAGCAAAATCCCAATCAACTGGGCCATTTTCCAGAACTTTGTTCAAAAATCATTTTAGAATCCAATTTCGAACACACACGTCGAATTTCATCATAATCAGTTGCGAAACAGGGAAGTTTCTTAATCCTTGGCCATATTCCAGAAGTCCATCCAAAAATCATTTTCGAATCCCATTTCCAACACACATTTCAAATTTAATCATAATCGGTTGAGAAATAACCAAGTTCCATAATACTTGGCCATATTCCAGAACTTCATCCAAAAACCATTTTAGAATCCCATTTCCAACGTACATGCCAAATTTCAACATATTCGGGTGAAAAATAGGCAAGCTTCCCTATACTTGGTCATATTCCAGATCTTTATCCAAAAATATTTTTAGAATCCTATTTCCATCGTGGATGTCAAATTTCACTAAAATCCGTTAAGAAATAGATAAATTCCATCCTAAGTCGCCATTCATATAATTTGTTAAAGATTCAATTTGAAATGTAAAATGTTCAATTTGAGGTTTGATATATTTATTAACAGTGAGTGACCTTCTTGTCTTAAACAATATTTGTGTAAAGTTTGATTCAAATCGGTCAAGGCGATTTGTTTAAATATTATGCACCTATGCTATTATTTATACAAGCATTTACTTACTAGATTGCTCAACTGCTCACTAAACACTAATCCAACCCCAATTCAACCAGCCCGTAACTGAACCCTCAATCCAACCGCAAACTCTCTTTCAACTCAATCCTAGAACCTGCTTTTTTAAAAACTTGATCATCTTCTCACTATGTCTTAATCCAACCCCTACTCAACTCTAACTCAACTTCAACTCAACCCGCAAATTGACTCCTAACTTAACCTTCTACTCAAACCGAAACTTAATGCCCAACTCATTATTCAAACCACAAACTAGTGTGACGGTGACACCTAGTGTGTAATAGAAGAAGTTAATTGAATAGCTCAATGTTAAACTGTACTAAAATGGAATTTTCTCTGATAAAAATTGTTACGTAATATTTCTACGCTATTCTAACTGGAAAAGTCATGAGCTTTCTAGAAGTTTGGTTTGTGTATATAAAAAGGAGAACGAAGTCGAATTGGATTAGTAATATTTGGAAAGCGACAGTGTGAAGATTAAAAAGTAATTAAAAAGTGATTTAAAAAGTATTGTAGTGCGAAATAAAAATTATAAGTGAATAGTAAAATTGTGTAAAAATTATTTAAAGTGATTTTGTGAATTTTTATTGATAAACTGTGTTGTAATACTTTTTGTGTGAAATAAATAAATTCGTTGGTCATAAATTAAATTGATTTTTGTATTATTCACAATCCAGTGATACGAACCTTAATTGACAAGGCAAAAACGTAACACTAGTGTTACGTTTTTGCCTTTTCACTAAAGGTTCGTATCACTGGATTGTGAATAATACAAAATCAATTTAATTTATCACCAACGAATTTATTTATTTCACACAAAAATTATTACAACACAGTTTATTAATAAAAATTCACAAAATCACTTTATATAAATTATTCTCAAATTTTACTGTACACTTATAATTTTTATTTCGCACAATTTTACTATTCACTTTTACTTTTTATTTCCACAAAAACACTTTTTAAATCACTTTTTATTCTTTACTCTATCGCTTACCAAATACTAATAATAATCTTACAAGTTTACTCTATCGCGTTCCAAATTCGAATAATCCAATTCGATCTTGTTCGCCTTTTTATATACACAAACCAAACTTCTCGAAAGTTCATGACTTTTCCAGTTAGAATAGCGTAGAAACATTACGTAACAATTTTATCATGGAAAATTCCATTTTAGTACAGTAAACATTGAGCTATTCATTTAACTTATTCTATTACACACTAGGTGTCACCGTCACACTAGCATATTGTGGCGGTGACACCTAGTGTGTAATAGAATAAGTTAAATTAATAGCTCAATGTTTAACTGTACTAAAATCGAATTTTCCATAATAAAATATGTGCGTAATGTTTCTACGCTATTCTAACTGGAAAAGTCATGAACTTTCGAGATGTTTGGTTCGTGTATATAAAAAGGCAAAGGAGATCGAATTGGATTAGTAGTATTTGGAAAGCGACAATGTGAAGATTAAAAAGTAATTAAAAAGTGATTTAAAAAGTGTTGTAGTGCGAAATAAAAATAATAAGTGAACAGTAAATTTGAGAATAATTTATATAAAGTGATTTTGTGAATTTTTATTGATAAACTGTGTTGTAATAAATTTAGTGAAATAAATAAATTCGTTGGAGACAAATTAAATTGATTTTGTATTATTCACAATCCGCAGTGATACGAACCTTATTTGACAAGGCAAAAACGTAACAATAATAAAAAAATTGGTAAATATTTCTACATATAACCAGGTGTTTTGGGTTAATTCCTATGGCAGGTACCCGACCCTCTTGACGTATAAGTCCCAAAAGCTTTTCAAATCTTCGCCGTGATCATAGAAACACAGATTGGCAAAAAAATGTTTAAATCGTATTAGGCGTTTTTGAGATTCCATCGGTACAGATATCCAGACATGCTGACGTCCAGACATCCAGACATCCAGAAGTCCAAGCAGATGGACGGACATATTTTTTTTTGCGCTTTGTACTCTCGAGGACTTTCAAAACGTCGAGAAAAGTGGTTTTGGACCCACCAAATTTTTGCTCATTTTTGACAGGATTTCAATACTTTGGTATTTTTAGGCTGAAGTAATACTGTCAGGGATTTAGGCTTAGTTATTAATAAAACTCTTAATAATGGGTGACCATTTAGTTAGTATTAGTAAAAGGGTCTTTGGAATGCTTAGTTGTTTGTATAAAGTAGTAGGATTATCTGATAGTCAGTTTAGGAAAAAAATGTTTTTGTCTTGCCTCCGTTCTCATTTTATTTACGGTGAAATAGTTTTATTTGGTATACTTCAAGAGGAAAATATGATTGTTCTCCAAAGATGTTTCAATGCTTATGCTAGGCTTATTTTTGGTATTGGGAAATTCGATTATATTTCTGTCTCCTCTAGCCTTGTTTTAGGATGTAGTTTATCTATTTTTTACGAATTTCACGTTTGTCTTTTTATTTTTAAACTTCTCAAAGCTAAGGAGCCTTGTTATCTTTATATGAAATTACTGTTTAGTAGGTTTCATTCCTCTAGCCTCCACCTAATTCCGTCCAAAACTTGTTGAAGGTGGTTAAACAAATCCTTTTATGTTAATGGAGTTTCCATTCAAAAACATTCAATTCCATTGGAAATTAAGAGGTTAGAATCGGCAAAATTATTTAAGTTAAAATTTTTGGAGTCGCTTGATTGATGTGCAATACGAAGTTTTTAATTTATTTTAACTAACGTTGTTATTATTGTTAATTTTTAATATTATTTCACCTCATGCTGTATATTTTATTGTAAATGAGCTACTGTTCAAAATATAATATGTAAGCATGAGGTGGAAATTGCTTGAAAAAATGTAAAAGGTTTTGATGCCTAATGGAAACAGCTTCATTATTTGTTTTGTTCCGATTACTTTGTTTCCACGTGTGCTTTTCAAATAAATAAAGCCAGTTTGTTTTATTTCCGTTGACTTCATTTCTCTGCATCAAGCCCAGCAAGAAGTCTGGATGTTGTCTAATAGTTTGCACCCGACCCGAACAGAATCCCAATAAAAAATCACTGGCGTGTGAAACTTTGGAAAAGTTTTAGTTTACTGATACGGTTATAAATATGCCTAAAACTGGTCGTCAGAAAAGTGCAACTCATAAGGATGTAACCCAAGATATTGCGGTTATGTTAGAAGAGGAATTACGAGCTTCGACTACAAATTTAGTTTTAATAAGGGGTAAATCGACGGTCATGATGATGAAAACTTAAAAAGGAAAAGTGTCACCAAGCAAACGCAGCACGCTCAAGTATATTTTAGAAATTTGTAATAGCGGCTCTAATTTTGCTGCAAAAATTGTGTTTCAGATGACATTTGTTTAAATGGTACGAATAATCGCCGAAATTATCAACGTTGGTCAATCATTATCAATGCCTGATAATTCTAACTTTTGTTAGTTTGATACTCCTTTAGGTAATTAGCTAGTTTGGTATCTTAACTTAACTACATAGCTACTCGTGTATTTTAATAAGATGTTACTTCAAAAGAAATTTCTTTCGTAATTCAAATTTCAGGCACAAAACTCAAAAGCCCATAAAAGTTACGGCCAACCTGGGAAATATCTATAATGAAGAATTTGGTCAGCTGCGCAGGTTTCGCAGCATTGCGTTTAAATATTATCTTTACAGCAAAATATTCACAATCTAACGTTCCAAAATCAAATTTACGAATACAGCCATAAACAGTTTTTGCAGTTCCTTTATACCAAATGCCGAATTCTACCCATACGCCTTTACTCCAGAATATACGACCAAATTAAATTAAAGTTACACTAGGAGATGTCAGTCTATAATTGACGACAATATCGACCGACTGGACTACGTACTAAGAAAATTGCGAAATTAATTTTAAGCAAATAAAGAGCGGCCTTTACATATCTAATATTTTCTTCTGTTATAAAATTGCCATTTGTTTCCTAATGCAAAATCAATGGAAGCTGATTTTTTTCGTTTTGGCATGAACATAGTAAAGGAAGAATTAAATAGTTCACTACCCGATTTCGTTCTACTACATATTATTTTCAGATATCTTGCCACTGGTTGCAGTTTTGCTGATTTAAGCTTGAGATTTTTAATGGGGAGACAGACGATTCGTAGATGTATTTACCAAGTGGTAGATGCAATTAACCAACATTTAAAAGCCGTCGCGTTACCAACATTAAAGACCGACGATTGGATGAGTACAGCGGAAGAATTCCATAAAAGGTGAAATTTTCTCAATTGCTTGGGGGCCGTCGATGGCAAGCATATTGATATTTTTGCTCCAAGTAATTCAGGGAGCCTTAATTTTAACTATAAAAAAAGATTTTCAACGGTTTTAATGGCTGTTGTAGATGCTACTTACAAATTTGTATATGTTGATATCGGCGCTTATGGATCCAATGCTGATTCCACTATATTTAAAAAATCCAACTTCGGACAGGCATTTTTGAAAAATCCTCAAATTTTGAATATTCCTGTGGATCGTTGTTTACCCCAAAGTTCGGTAAAAACTCCATTTGTTTTAATCGGAGATGAAGCGTTCGCTTTAAAAGAAAATTTACTAACACCATATTCTGGCCGAAATTTATCGCAAACAAGAAAAATCTTCAACTATAGGTAAATCAATACATACACTTTTGTGATACATGTTTTTAATGTATTTTCTCCGTAGACTATCCCGAGCTAGGAGAATAGTGGAAAATGGGTTTGGAATACTCTCTCATACCTGGAGAATTTTATTAAAGAGGATTGAGGTTCGTAGTCATGCAACTGCGAACCATATAGTTCTGACGTGCGTCATTCTGCACAATTTATTGAGAACGAATGTTGAAATAATAAAAAATCGCAGTATGATTGTTCCAGAGGAAGCGCCAGTCTTTAGCCAAGAAAACTTGGTTGAAAATACAAGTCGTGCTTCAATTGGATTTGGCATACGGGAAAAATTTGCCCACTGGTGTGTGAACGAAGGCAACATTGAATTCCAATATAATATGATTTAGAAACAAATAATTTTCAAAATAATACATTTAATAAAAAATTTATTTCCAATAAAAATACATAAATTAATTTATTAATTAAATCATATTAAGATTAAATTCAGTCTTTTTTTTCTCATTAAAACAAAATAGGCTAAATTCAATTTAAATTGTTTAGAACATTTCATCACATACTTATTACAAGTTGAACATAGGTGTACATAAATGTGAGTATACAGCATATACTTTATAATCACATATTTTCTTCAATCAGAATCATTTAATTCCACTTCCGATAGGGTATCTAAACATTTCTTTTGTAGTTTTAGTTGCTTTTTTCGCGAGAGTCTTTCACCTTGCACAGCAATTGAAGCAAAAAACTGATGAAGTGGTGGTGGTGACGGTGTCCGGTTTAAGTTGCATATGGCGTTGACAATTTTATCGCCAACATCCATAGATTTTTGACGCCGCTTTTTTGTTGGTGGTTCCTTTTCAACTGGAAAAATCTCTTCTTCCTCATCAGCATCAATTTCAATTACATCTGTGTCGAAGTCTATTTGTTGAAGTTGGAGTGGATCATTGTAGTTGTCAATCGTGCTGAAATAATATAGATATTAAAAAGATGTTTACATTGTTTTGAGGCATAAATGTAAGTATACTTCGGTACTATGGAGTATTCAGCTAGAAATAAAAGGCTGTTGTAAAATCTCCATTTTATGGGCTTGACGGGAGCCGAACCACTTGATATGTTTTTTTCTGTTTTCCACAAACGTAAAAAGGTGTCGCGTAGATTGGTCCACTTCTCTGGCAATCTTGGACTGATCTCCCAAGATTACTGGAAATGTTCTCCCAACTTTGATCCCGTTTAATTTTATTTTTGTATAACGGAGATTGTTTATTATACAGCCATTCGTAGCTTTCTACTTCCAATATCAACATTGTCTCGAAGTCGCCCTACAATTTATAATATTAATTTGTTAAACAGTGTTAAAATTATGCGGAATATTATTTTAATTTATTAAATTATACGAGAATATTAATAATTACACTCACCATGTTTCAGTTGAAATCCTACGCACCAACAAAAAGAAAATTTATAAAATGACGTTTTGATTTTTGTGGTTATGTATACCACGAAAAAAAAAATCGTTATACTGGAGTTCGTTTTCCGGTTGAACGATTTTTTTTAAATTTTTTTTCCCGAAATCGCCATATCGTACGACGAAAATGAAAAATTGCTTATTTCAATAAAATAAAATATTTTGCTACGAACTGAAGTTCGAAAATTAAAATTTACATGTTCCGTTACAATTTTTAATTAACCTCGATTTAAAAAATATAACAATAGAGGTAAAAATTGTAAAAACGTTTTAACGAAATCGATCGTGTTAGCTTTCATGGAGCCTTGCCTTTAACTGAGAGACTAATATTATACAGCCTTGGCCAAAATTATAAAGCACCCCTCCCAAATTGCAGTATCTACAAAACGAATGAAGACAAAAATTAAAACTCAAAATTTTTAGGAAATACTTTTTATATTTTATTAATTTTAGTATTTTGTAGGTCCTCCTTTGGCTTTGATGACAGCCAGGACTCTTTTATTCATCGACCGTACTAATTTTTCGCAGGTATTTCTCGATATATTTTTCCATTCCTCTGTCAGCGCACTTGTGAGGTCTTCCTTTGAAGTCATACTGCGATCCTTGATTTTTTTTTTTAAAATTGACCACAAATTTTCAATGGGATTTAGGTCTGGTGACTGGGCGGGCCAGTCCATGACTCGAATTTGTTTTTTTCGAAACCAACTCATCGTAACGCGGGAAGTATGGCAGGGGGCATTATCCTGTTGATAAATTACCGAAGAACTATCCGTTTCCCCAAAGATTTGCCGAATTGAGGCATTCAATGCAGCCTCGAGGACGGTAACATAGTTGGTACTGTTCATCGGACCCTCACAAAACAACAGTTTTCCCACCCCTGATGATGCCATACAACCCCACACCATCAGTTTACCCCCTCCATGCTTTACGGTAGGCACTATACAATCAGGATTGTATGCTTCCCCGACTCTTCTTCTTACGATGGTTGCGCCAGGAGTTCCAAAAATCTATAAGAATTCCATCAAATTTAACATAAATTTCTCTATTAATTCTTTTAAAATACATAGCACAATTTTTTATTTTTTTTTTGACTAATTATTTTTTAATATTTATTTTTTGTATTTACCTCAAAAGTAGATTCATCTGACCAAACAACTCTCGCCCAATCCACGTCATTCCAATGTTTGTGTTCTCGAGCCCATCTCAAGCGGCTTTTTATGTTGGTAAGTGAGAGCAAAGGTTTTTTCTTGCTTTACAACCTTTCAATCCAGCTTGCAGGAGCCTTCTTCTAACTGTCCGTGCCGAAATGTGAACATCTTGTTCTGTTAAATGCTCTGCAGCTATCTCAGCAGATGTTTTTCTTCGGTTTTTGAGAGATTTTCGCACAATTTGTCGATCGTCTCTTACCGAAGTGATACGATTTCTGCCTGAGCGTAGTTTATAGGCATAGTCCCCGGTCTCTTTAACCCTTTTCAATGTAGATTGAACTGCTCCACGAGAGCATTTTAATTTTTGGGATATTTTAATTTGGCTTACACCCTGGGAATCCAACAACACAATTTGTGCCCTTATTCCTTCATTGAGTTGGCACGCTTTAGGCATAATTATCACAAACACACTTTTTTTCTCAAAAAACTTACGAAAACTCTTTTTGATTTAAAACACTTTATGTGAAGACTGCACACGATCAAATACAAAACTAAAATAAAAAAATTTTACGACGCTACAACTTCTTGTTAAGAACCTAAAACAAAACAAAAATTGGTGATTTTCAATAATTAAGGGTCGCATTCGGTGGGATGACTCGTTCGTTAACACCCATTGTTTAGAAAGACATAATATTGTGACGGTGACACCTAGTGTGTAATAGAATAAGTTAAAATTAATAGCTCAATGTTAAACTGTTCTAAATTGAATTTTCCATGATACAATTGTTATACACTATTCTAAATAGAAAAATCATGAGCTTTCTAGAAGTTTGGTTTGTGTATATAAAAAGGCGAACGAAATCGAATTGGATTATTAGTATTTGGAACGCGATAGAGTAAACTTGTAAGATTATCAGTAATATTTGGAAAGCGATAGTATAAAGATTAAAAAGGAATTAAAAAGTGATTTAAAAAGTGTTTTTGTGGAAATAAAAAGTAAAAGTGATTAGTAAAATTTGAGAATAATTTATATAAAGTGATTTTGTGAATTTTTATTGATAAACTGTGTTGTAATAAATTTTGTGAAATAAATAAATTCGTTGGTGATAAATTGAATTGAGTTTGTATTATTCACAATCCAGTGATACGAACCTTGATTGACAAGGCAAAAACGTAACAATTTGGTGACAGCGGTGGGATTGTGAATAAAAAGATAAAGAAAATGATTCTCAACGAATTAAAAGTTCCAGAATTAAAAAGAGAACTAGAGAAACGGGGTTTGGCTACTGATGGTACTAAAGCAGCTTTACAAGCGCGACTACGTGAGGCCATGCAGAACGAAGGGCTGGACGAGGAACATCATGATTTCGGAGAGAAAGTAACGGATGCGGCAACCGTAGAGCAGAAAGCAGAAGATAAACAACCGTTGGTCGAAAAGACACAAGAACATTCTGGAAGTTTCGATTTGTCGCAGTTAGTAGCTGCTATGAACCAGATGACGGGACAGATGAGTCTAATGAAACAACAAAACGAACGACAGCTAGGAGAAATTAAATACGAAATGAAAGAACAGATGGGCGAAATTAGACAGTCAAACCAAATTATAGAGCGTCAGATGGGGGAAATCGCCGAAGGTCAAAAGAATATGGACGAGAAACTTCTCGAATTATCTACTAACATACACGGCGAAGTAGAGAAGCTACAAATGGAGATTCAAAAGGTTGACGAAAAATTAGAAACGAAGGTTCAACATGTTGAAGAGAAATTGCAAACGGAGATTCAACAAGTTGTGGAAAAATGTCAACGTCTCGAGAAAGATCTAACTGATGTCAAGGCAAGTGGAACAACGACGCAAGTGGTACAAACCGTTCAATCAGTTAAGTTAAAACCACCAAACTTCGACGGTACAACATCTTTCGGCATTTTCAAATTTCAATTTGAAACGGCAGCCAATCAAAACTGTTGGAATGATGAACATCTTGTCGCAGCGTTAATAGTGGCCCTTAAAGGTGAAGCAGCGGAGGCCTTACAAACAATTCCGGAAAAAGATCGCAACAGTTATCTCGAAATTATGAAGGCGCTGGATAGGAAGTACGGCAGTGACCACAAGCGTGAAATCTATCGAATGGAATTGAAAAGCCGCTACCAAAAGGGAGGAGAATCACTTCAGGAATTTTCATCGGCAATTGAGCGATTAGTACATCTAGCACATACCAGTACGTCGGCCGATTATATGGAAAGGCTAAAAATTGACGCATTCATAGACGGCATTCGAGATCCAGAGACACGCAAGGCAGTGATGTTGTCACCTAAATCAACCTTTGCGGAAACCGTTGCGTTTGCGTTAACGATCGAGGCCGTGCAGAACTTCACCAGACCGTCATTAGTTAGGCGCCAAATGAACTCAGACACGAACGGCAGCATGGAGCGAATGGTACCGACAGTCGGAAGAGGCAGGCTTAGGTGTTGGAAATGTGACAAGTTGGGTCACATCTCAATGGACTGTCGAAAAGTAATACATGGAGAGAGAAGATCGCCACCTTTTATGCGGGCAAACGCCGAACGGTCGGGACAAAGGTCTAGAAGCAGCGAGCGAAGATGTTGGGTATGTAACAGGATTGGCCACATCTCGCGAGATTGTTTGGAAGCAGGAGGAAAGCGGCACGGATCGCCAACTTCTGTGGAAAGAGCACTAAGAGGAGAGCAGGGATCGGGTGAACGGATGGCAACAGTCGGTAAAGTGGAAAGGTTAGAAGTCAGTTTGAAGGAACCGAAGCTGGCTTCGCCGTCTGGTTGCCCCATAACATCCATCCCTGTTACAAGTGAAGCACGAGGCGGAAGCAGCATCACAGTTAGGGGCGGTGTTGATGGGAGGAGGTGTATTATTACGCTGGATACCGGAGCAACCCACACAATTGTTCGGAAAGATTTGATCGCAGAAGCAGTGCAGCTAGTTGATGGGTTAAAATTAAGAATGGCAAATGGGGAGAGTGCAATGATTAAAGGGAAAAAGATCGTGAGCATAAGGATCGGCGAAACGCTTTTCCCACACGAAGTTCTGGTCGCAGACATTGTGGATGAGGTTATTTTGGGAACGGACTTCATGAGGATGAATGGCTTTGTGTTGGATTTTGGACGAGGAATATTGAGCAGCGATAACATCGAGCTGAATCTTAAATTTAACGGTACGGATGTGACAGTAAGGCGAGTAACAATCAGTCATTGCGAGGAGCTGCCATCGAAATCTGAAACAATTGTTGAGGAAACCAAAGAACACCAGGTTAAGCAGACATTGGATAAGAAGGGCCGAGTTGTGCGAGGTAGAGTGCGAGTGTCGGGCGACTGGATGAGAACTCGATGTGCCATACGGGTAAATGGCCAGGGATTACACGAGGGGCAATTGGTGTGGCTTCACAACTCGCAACAAAAGAAGGGGGATTTATCGGCGAAAGTGCAGCCTTTATGGACGGCACCCTACAGGACAAGAAAAGGACAAGGAGGTAAACCAATGGCAGTACATTTAGAGAGGCTGGCCCTCTACCGAGGAGGTAATTTCGGTCCTGTTCGGGACGAACAGGCTTAGGTGAGGGGTAGTGTGACGGTGACACCTAGTGTGTAATAGAATAAGTAAAACTAATAGCTCAATGTTTTACTGTACTAAATGGAATTTTCCATGATAAAAATTGTTACGTAATGTTTCTACGCTATTCCAACTGGAAAAGTCGTGAACTTTCGAGAAGCTTGGTTTGTGTATATAAAAAGGCGAACAAGATCGAATTGGATTATTAGTATTTGGAACGCGATAGTGTAAAGTTGTAAGAATAAGTTATATTTGGTAAGCGATAGTATAAAGATTAAAAGTGAATTAAAAAGTGTTTTTGTGGAAATAAAAATTATAAGTGTACAGTAAAAGTTTGAGAATAATTTATATAAAGTGATTTTGTGAATTTTTATTAATAAACTGTGTTGTAATAATTCTTGTGTGAAATAAATAAATTCGTTGGTGATAAATTAAATTGAGTTTGTATTATTCACAATCCAGTGATACGAACCTTGATTGACAAGGCAAAAACGTAACAATATATAATGCTAATAGATAGGGGTGCTTTATATTTTTGGCCGAGGCTGTATGTTCAAATAAAATAAAATTCTTATTATGAAACCAGTCTCATTTTCATAAAAGAAGAAAAAGAGGAAATGTTACTTAACTGGCTGTTGCGTCTTTATTTGTGCAACTGAGCATACTTTCTTGTGGGACATACTGTATAACCAACCAATTTTTATTTTCACTATGTTAACGATGCACACAACAATAGAATGAAAATTTTATTTAATTAAGATTAATTTAAAGTGATTGGTTACGGTTAGTTTATTAAAACGTATAACTTATTTTTTCGTTAGTTACTAGTTAGCTCTAGTACAGTAAATGTTTCTATTTGGTTAACTCTTTTTCGAATTAAGTTATTTTCGTAGTAATTTAGATAAATTCCAAATAATTAAAGCGAACTAATGATTGAAAGGTAATACATTTAAAAAATACGCGATTCGTTTGTTTAGTTTTCTTGCCATATACTAAGAAGTTATTATAGTGGTGGGCTGAATTTTTTTTTATATTGATGATTAAACATTTCCCTTATTATCAAAATAGTATGATCCGACATCAAATTGTTGAAACATGTAGCGGCCCGGTTCAAGGAAAAAACTATACCTCACACTACGGTGACGAAGTGTATGCATTTCAACGGATTCCATATATGAAACCACCAATTGGGAAATTGAGATTTAAGGTTAGTATGATTCAAAAATTATACTCAAAACTAAAACAAATGGCTATTCAATACCACAGCAAATTCATAGCAGTGATGTAGTAACAGTATTTTAGGTGGCCGAACTATGTATACGGCGCATTTGTACCATTACTACAGTGTTATTTCTATTTAGCATTGTTTATGTATAGATGTGGTATTAGATCAGCTTTTAACTCGTAACTATTAGCTCTCACGTAAAGTTGATTGTGATTATCGCAAAGGAAATTTCAGCTTTATATTACTGTGTTAGTGGCATTTTTTATTTGTATTTGCGGATACAGATAATTTATGTAGTATCGCTAACCATGTGACTGCAGCGACAATTTTTGTAATGGTGGAAATATATCCACCCTTACAAAACTTGGGGTTATTGAGATTGTTTCGTTAACTGCAGAAAGCATTACCTTTATAAGTATTTAATGCAATATTTTTCGGGTTGGTATCGTTACTCAAAAAAGAAAAAAAAACCCAAAAAAAAGTTTTATTAATAAACCAACTTTTTGAAAAATTATTTTAATTCGTTAGATAGAGGTAGGACTGCCTTCTCAAACCCCCACATTGAAGATTTATTAAAATTCCAACTTTCTTATAAATTAGAACATTTTTTAAAAATTTGTGGTTTTTGATTATTCATGTACTAAACTAGGGAACTCCCCAAAACCACTTAGAATTGGTCCTTTCTGCATAAGGATAACAAGAAATTATAAGTGTAGTTAACAAAAATTAATTAGGGCTATTTTAATGGAGCTAACAGTTGTGATTTGTTGATAATGGTGGTGATTATGATGAAAATAACCAAGTATTAGAAAATAACCATTTAAGATGGAATGGTGATGATGGTGCTCAAGTTGATCATATTGATGATCGTTATAGTCATGTTGATGAAAACGGGGTTGAGATGATGATGGTGATGATAATGATGAGGGTCTTCGTGATGATTATAATGATGGTGATAATGTTGGGGTGGTTTTGGTGATGATGATGGTCTTGGTTATCTTGACTATTTTTTAATCAATAATGAAGAAATTTGATATTACTTAAATGATTTTTAGGTAAAGTTCTGGAAAATAGAAAATCGGGAGGTAACTTGGCTATTTCTTTACTCTGAAAATTAAATAGGCCTAAAAAAGCTGCAAATTTCTCCTTTTCCAAAATATGTCTTCTTTTCCCACAGAAATGAGCTAAAACATAGCAGTAAATTGTCCTCTTTTTCAAAGTATTTTTATAAAAATTTTTCCCGTACGGAATATATTACTAGAAAGAGCAGTAAATCTCCCCATTCAAAATATTTAAAAATCCCCCTCACCCTTTCCAGAATATGTTCCCGTTTTCCAAAATATTTCTCCATTGAGTTGAGTATTGAATCGTGGGCTAATCAGTCAAGTATATTTTATACACGTATGTATGTATATAGGCATTTGATAAATCAATATTTACACGCAAATGTTCAAAAATAGTTTATTTTAATAAAAATAGATGAAGCTTGTCTAGCAAAGAAACAATATGCCTACTAATAAGATTTCAAATTTATTTTAGCAAAGGCACGAACCAAAATAAGATATTTTCTGTAAATTTTTCTGTCACACTGCGGTTTAATAAAATGGATTTAGTGAATTTTTCGAGTTTATTCTGTGTATCAAGCTCCATTTTAGATAATCACGTTATTTTGCATAGAGTAATTGAAAGAATTTAGCTAAATCGGATTTTTTAAACCGCAGTCTGTCTAGGGTATAGGAAATTTGACCCAAGTCTCAAACCAACATGTAGTTTAGCTTTAATTCCGCTTTAAAAAAACTGGCGTTTTTTGGGCAACGATTTTCGAAAAATTCAATACAATTTTGAATTTACTTTATGGTTTTCGATATTTTGTAGCAATGTATCTCTACATTTTTGGCCAAATTGAACTATTGAAAGCAATCGATAGCTAATAATAAACCATTAAATAAATCATTAAAATAAAATTTAAAAATTAATTAGAACTAAATTGAGAGACACGTAATATGAAAAGTAGTTTTCATTTTTGCTGCAAAATACATTAATTTCAAGGTATATGATTCAGTACCACTAGTGCAGGAGTTCAAACAATCCTTTTAATTATCATTCGCAACGGTTGGGCAGTTCGGCTTATTGATTTTGTAATACTCCAAAATAACATACATATATAATTTCTATTCTCTTTTCGTACAACAGGATCCCGTTCCCGTGGACAACTGGACAGAAGTGTTTGATGCAACTCAAAATATATCATCGGTTCCTCAAATTGATTTTTTACAAAATAAATACGTAGGAAATGAAACCGAACTGTACATAAACGTTTTCACTAAAAACTTGAAACCTTCAAAATTACAAGCAATTGCTGTCTCTATTCATGGTGGTGGATTTATTTGTGGATCAAGTTCAAACGACATGCTTGGTCCGGATAATTTTCTACGAGACGATATTGTATTTTTCTCGTTCAACTATCGTTTATCGGTGCTGGGATTTTTAAGTTTCGATGATCCTCATTTAATGGTGCCCGGTAATGCCGGTCTCAAAGATCAAACACTAGCCTTAAAATGGATTAATAAAAACGCCGAACGCTTTGGAGGGGATCCAAATAATATAACCGTGTTCGGTTTAAGTGCTGGAGGTGCATCAGTCAATTATCATTTGGTATCGGAAATGTCACGTGATTTATTCCATAAAGCGATTGTAATGAGTGGTGCTGTATTAAATACTTGGGCTAGCGTGCCAAATAAAGCATTTTCTCTCCGGTTAGCTAAAAAATTTGGATGGAACGAGAATGATAGTACATCTAAAGCACTTGAAATTTTACAAAATGTACCAGCTGAGGAGCTTATTATGATGCAAAATACAATAATAACGAGTGAAGAGAAAAGTGAACGAATTTATGCAGCATTTTTACCTTCAATCGAACCGTATATTAGTGAACAATGCTTTTTACCTGAGCCGATTATCGATATGTTACCGAAGCAATGGAGTCGAAATATTCCGATCGTAATTGGTGCCACAACCCACGAGGGCAATATGTTATGGTTCGCTTGGGACAATATATCGCAATATCCAGAAGGCGCTGACTATATCGGTGATTTTAAATATTTGGTACCATTTGAGCTTAGTTTGGATAGAAATAGTGAAGAATGTAAGAAACTTGGTAATCAAATCAGATTATTCTATTTTGATGACGAAAAATTGAACTTTGGAGACAAAGAGACGCTAGAGAAATATTTAAACTTGATGTCGGATAAATTTTTCTTGTACGGTATTTTTGCAACCATCAAATCAAGAGTGTCTGACGGAATTAGCTCAGCTCCAACATATTTATATCGATTTAATTATTCATCAGATGCTTTTGATTATGGTCGCATTTTTTCAAATATTAAACCCATCGAAGGTGTTGGTCATGGGGCTGATATAAGTTATATTTATTCATCTTTAATTTATGGAACATTGGAAACAGATTCACCTGAATGGGATAAGGTTAAACAAATATCATCATTGTGGAATAACTTTGTAATGACAGGAAATCCCAACTCTCCTGAAATTATGCCAACCGTTTGGACGCCAGTTTCATTGGATTCTTTTTTAAAATGTTTAAATATATCAGATAAGCTGGAAATGATTGATTATCCTGAACTTCATCGTATGCATTTTTGGCATGCAATGTTTAAGCATGCAACTTTTTAAAAATATTATTCGAGAGACATTTTATTGTAATTTGTTATATTTCATACAAGTTAATCTTCATTTATGGGCAGATACTCGATTGTTTAGCAAGCAAGCAAATTCCATATGAAAAAAACTAAATATTAACTAACAATTTTTTTTCGTAAGGCTTGCTAATTTTATGCAACTTTATTATGTTTTTTATAAAAACAAACAGAGTAGAAACAAACAATATAATTCGAAATTAAAATTTGCTTGGTAAAATTATTGAATAGTCATCTACCTTGCCGACTGGCGAATTTCGATTTTTTAAGGGACCTTTTGAACTATCCTATTCAAAAAATTATACAAACTATTCTAAGTTATAGACTGTGAGGCATTAACGAAACCGTAATTTGAGATAAAACGGTAATTTCATCCCCTAAAAAACAAACCAAACCTCATAATCTGATTTACTATAGATTATTTGTACTGTTTATGAGGAATAATTACCAATTTGTTTTTTCAAAAAAGTGAAGAAGTCGAGATAGATCAAAAAAAGTGTTTTTGAGGTTAAATTAAGGGGTGGTTCTATCCGCTAAAATTTGCTTGGTGGCCGATACGATAAATGGTTTCGTTAATGTCTCACGACATAGTACTACAACCTAGAATAGTTTTTATAATTTGTTGAATTCAACAGTTCAAAAGGTTCCCTTGTTAGAATGCTGCGTAAACCATAATGTCACTAAATGTTTCATAATGGAAATCAGGCTTAACGCGTTAGTTTTTCTGAAAAACCTATGTTTAAACACAAAAAATCAAAAAGGTATTGTTTTGAAAATAATTTGTGAATTTTATAATGCCAAATTAATTTAATTATAAATAAGGATATGAGTATAACAAAAAGGTCGAATTATAAGAATTTTAGGAAAATTAAAATCATCAAAACTTTAATTTGTTTATAAAAAGCTGATATAAATTATGAAACTTATCACAGACAAATAAAGCTTCCGAAATAATCGTCCGAAAAATTTAATCTTCTTTTTATGCCTTGTACCACAAAGAAGAATATCAGAGGTTTCATGCAGAACTAGGAAATGTCCAAAATCAAAATCGCCAATTTTCTTTGAAACTATATTGTTACGTTTTTGCCTTGTCAAATAAGGTTCGTATCACTGGATTGTGAATAATACAAACTCAATTTAATTTATCCCCAACGAATTTATTTATTTCACTAAATTTATTACAACACAGTTTATCAATAAAAATTCACAAAATCACTTTATATAAATTATTCTCAAATTTTACTGATCACTTTTACTTTAATTATCGCACTATAAAACTTTTTAAAATCACTTTTTAATTCCTTTTAATCTTTATACTATCGCTTACCAAATATTACTGATCCAATTCGATTTCGTTCGCCGTTTTATATACACAAACCAAACTTCTAGAAAGCTCATGATTTTTCTAGTTAGAATAGTGTAGAACAATTTTATCATGGAAAATTCCATTTAGAACAGTTTAACATTGAGCTATTAATTTTAACTTATTCTATTAGACACTAGGTGTCACCGTCACAAATTTTTATCATGGAAAATTCCATTTAGTACAGTAAAACATTGAGCTATTAGTTTTACTTATCTTAATACACACTAGGTGTCACCGTCACAATATTTTATAAGCTTCAACTGGAACCCAGCGTTTTTAGTTGAAAGTAATGCCATCTAATTTTATCTAGCAAAACCAAAATAGCAGTAATGTGACGGTGACACCTAGTGTATAATAGAATAATTAAAACTAATAGCTCAATGTTTTACTGTACTAAATGGAATTTTCCATGATAAAAATTGTTACGTAATGTTTCTACGCTATTCCAACAGGAAAAGTCGTGAACTTTCGAGAAGCTTGGTTTGTGTATATAAAAAGGCGAACAAGATCGAATTGGATTATTCGTATTTGGAACGCGATAGAGTAAACTTGTAAGATTATTACTTATTAGTAATATTTGGTAAGCGATAGTATAAAGATTAAAAGGAATTAAAAAGTGATTTAAAAAGTGTTGTAGTGTGATAAATAAGGTAAAAGTGATCAGTAAAATTTAAGAATAATTTATATAAAGTGATTTTGTGAATTTTTATTGATAAACTGTGTTGTAATAAATTTTGTGAAATAAATAAATTCGTTGGTGATAAATTGAATTGAGTTTGTATTATTCACAATCCAGTGATACGAACCTTGATTGACAAGGCAAAAACGTAACAGTAATGTTACGTTTTTGCCTTGTCAAATAAGGTTCGTATCACTGGATTGTGAATAAAACCAATTCAATTTAATTTATCACCAACGAATTTATTTATTTCACACAAGAATTATTACAACACAGTTTATTAATACAAATTCACAAAATCACTTTATATAAATTATTCTCAAATTTTACTGTTCACTTATAATTTTTATTTCCACAAAAACACTTTTTAATTCACTTTTTAATTCCTTTTTAATCTTTACTCTTTCGCTTACCAAAAATTACTTGTTCTTACAACTTTACACTATCGCGTTCCAAATACTAATAATCTAATTCGATCTCGTTCGCCTTTTTATATACACAAACCAAGCTTCTCGAAAGTTCACGACTTTTCCAGTTGGAATAGCGTAGAAACATTACGTAACAATTTTTATCATGGAAAATTCCATTTAGTACATTAAACATTGAGCTATTAGTTTTACTTATTCTATTACACACTAGGTGTCACCGTCACAGTAATTTATTGTGACGGTGACACCTAGTGTGTAATAGAATAAGTTAAATTATTAGCTCAATGTCTAACTGTATTAAAATGGAATTTTCCATGATAAAAACTGTTCTAAATGTTTCTACGCTATTCTAACTAGAAAAGTCATGGGCTTTCTAGAAGTTTGGTTTGTGTATATAAAAAGGCGAACGAGATCGAATTGGATTATTGGTAATTGGTAAGCGATAGTATAAAGATTAAAAAGGAATTAAAAAGTGATTTAAAAAGTGTTGTAGTGCGAAATTGTTGAAAAATTGCCGACTTTTGAAATAAAAACTTATACAGCATAAGAACGAATGTAAAAAACACGTCAGTGCAGTTTGATATTATATTTGTAAGATACCAAATGTCCCGCTTTATTTAGATTAGTGTTAACAATAAATTGAGGGCTGGCAATACAAAAAAATGCTAAATTTATAACACCCTCACTCAATAAAAAAAATTGAATATGAAATTACATGTCATTTTGTGTTACATTTTATTTATTTATTTTTTATTGCTTCATTAATTCAATCCCATCTTTACTGAGCATAATTTCGTCTTTGGTCCACTAACAGCCTTGGTAAGAACATTTGCTGCGTTGTCGTCGGTTGAAACATAAGTTAAATTGATTGTACCATCTTCAATTTTCTACCTATACCTGATGATACCTTCTATACCTGATGTCTATATGTTTCGTTCTTTGATTGTAGCCATCCGATTTTGATAAATTGATGGCACTTTGATTGTCCATCTGAATATGAGCTGGTTGAGCGATGTCTGTTTCTAATTCACGACCAACATTTTGTAGCCAAATCGCTTCTCTAACCGCCCATGATGCGGCTATGTATTCAGCTTCCGTACTCGAAAGTGCGATAGTACTTTGCCGTTTGCTATTCCAGGTTATAGCACCATTACTTAGTTGGAAAACATAACCAGTACAAGAGCGTCTCTTGTCGATGTATGATGCCCAATCTGCATCGCAATACGGGGTTAAATGCTTTACATCAGATTTTGAATAAAACGCAATTTGTAATCTAATGTTCCTTTTAGATATCTTAATATCCTCTTTACAGCGGTCCAGTGTGGTCGTCCGTAATTCGAGTTGAAGCGACTAACATCAGTTACTGCATATGCAATGTCTAGCCGACTTCCTTGTGCAATGAATAACAAACAACCAACTAATGACTGATAAGGAATTTTCGTCATTTCTTCTTTTTCTTCTTCAGTTGTTGGGCACATTGTAATAGACAGCTTTTGACATGGATCACTGGGTGTTGCAACTGGATTTGAATTTGCCATACCAAATCGACAATCACTTCTGATAAATACGATTTTTGGTCAATGGCAGTTCCATTATTCTCGTACGTAACATGCAAACCAATACATGTAGTTGCAATGCCCATGTCTTTCATCTTAAATGCATTGCATAACGCCTCTTTCAATTTGTTCAACATGACTTGATTTTTCCAGAAAATCAGGAAGTCATCAACATAGGTCGTAATGATCAAAGACAGATCATCATTAAAGAACACACACGGATCATTTATTGATTTCTTTAAGCCGTATGTCTTTAACATCTTTGTTAATTTCTCGTTCCATACTCGTCCACTTTGTTTAAGACCATATATCGCCTTATTTAACTTACAGACTCTATTTGTACCATCGTGAAAGCCTTCCGGTTGAACCATATATATGTCTTCATTTAAATCACCCTGCAAAAATGCTGACACTGCATCCATCTGATCAATCTTCAAACAATTTTTGACAGCAAGTGCAATGACAAAACGAATCGATGAGTAACGTACCACTGGTGAATACACTTCTTCATAATCGATTCCATAGACCTGCGAGCAACCTTATCTTGCTTTAAATCTAGTAACATTTCCAGATTCGTCACGCTTAAGTTTAAACACCCATTTTGATTTTATTATGGTTTGCGATTTTTGGGCAAATCGAACAACTGCCAAGTCCCATTTTCGACTAACGAACTAACTTCTTCTTGCATGGCCGATTTCCATTGTTCACAGTTTTCATTATTCAACGCCTCATTATATGTTATCGGCTCATCTACTTGAGCAAGTAAACCACAGGCACCATATGTAACATATCCATCAATTTTTTTTTGCTTTGGTGTACGACTTGTTCTTCGCACTGTTTGTTGTGGTGTAACACTACCACTGTGTTCATAGGTTTTATCATTTGCGCCATCATGTATCGTTTCAATTGAACTGTCGAATGGAACCAATGTTTCTTCAAATTCACTTTCGATGGGCTCACTAGTTAATTTTGCAGGAGTAGTGGTAACGAGTTGATTGTTGATTGTGGGAACACTTTGTTCGTTGTCCCTCACTTCATTTGATACCTCCTTTAATTCTAAATCACCGGAATCTTCTGTTACCACAACTTGATCAGAACCACTTTCGTTTATAAACACAACATCTCGACTGATATCAAGTTTCTTATTGATCGGATTGACACAACGATAGCCTTTTGCACCTTCAGAAAATCCCACGAAGACCAATTTCTTAGACTTTTTATCCCATTTCTTCCGTTTTTTGCTTTGGGATGTGCACCATGACCGGACTACCAAATACTTGAAGATGACTAAACTTCTTCTGGAGTTATTGTAATTAATATGGCATTTGCTGATCGATTTATTATATATGTTGCCATGTTAATAGCCTCAGCCCAGAACGAAACATCCAACTTCGAATCAAACAACAAACATTTAGCCTTTTCCACCAATTTTCGATTTATTCTTTTGGCGATACCGCTTTGCTCGGGAGTATACGCAACTGATGTTTGATGTTTGATACCATTCATCTTAAAATACTTCTCGAACTTTTGATTGATGTACTCTGTGCCATTGTCTGATCTTAATGCTTTAATTTTTCTTCCCGTTTCTTTTTCAACTACAGCTTGAAACTCAATAAATCGATCGAACACTTCAGACTTTTCTTTTAAAAAATACACGAAAATCTTTCTTGAATGGTCATCTATAAACGTAAGTATGAATTTAGCACCACCGATTGATTTATTTTCCATTGGTCCCATTAAATCTGAATGAACCAAATCAAAAATGTTATCGGCGCGCGTTGTGCTACCAGCAAATGGTTTTCGAGTTTGCTTCCCTTCTTTGCAAACCTCACAATTTTTAATTTAAATTTCATTTTTATCATTAAAATTGATGGCATTTACTAACCCATTTTTCATCTTACACATGTCCGCAAAGTTTATATGACCCAACTTTCTATGACACAATAAACTACTCTTTGTCTGTGTCATGGCTGCTAAACATTTAACTTGTTGCACCTGAAGTCGATATACACCATTATCTGATTTCATGTCACACACTAACTGTTTTAATTTATTGAAAATTCGACATCCATTTTGATCAAATATGACTTCATTACCATTTTTTATCATTTGTGCTATTGACAACAAGTTCGCAGATAAACCAGGAACGCACAAAACATTATTAAAATCTATCTCGAATTCGTTTACACGCACTTGTATTTTACCGACACCTTTAACTGGACCTTTACTTGAATTTGCCGAAGTAATTTGTGTAATTTCGGATGATTTTATATCGGTGAACCAATTTTCAAATGGTGACATTTGCTGTGATGCCCCACTATCTATGTACCATTCACTTTCATGGCACTGTTTCAAAAAATATGCTGCACTTGTAACTTGAACCGAATCCTGAACCGGTGATAAAAATGCAACTTTTGCATGTGGGCTTTGGTTTTTAATATTTTTATTATATTGTGGCTGTGACTTATTCTCACTTTTCGGCGAACGGCAATCCTTAGCCATATGCCCACGTTTACCACAATTAAAACAATTCACATTCCTTTTTGACGATGATTTTGATTTATTGCTGCTACCACTGTTTCCAAAGAACGCTGATCCTTGACCAACCGATTTCGAACCATAAACGCAATCTAGTAATTTCGATTTGATTGAATCTCCCGTTATTGTGATGCCGCTACTTTCTAGCTCTATTATCATAGGAGCAAAATCATTCGGTAAACCAGCCAACAAAATTCTACCAAGCCACTCATCTGGCACAGAAAAACCGATACTGTTTAATTTATTCCCAGTTTCAAATGCTTGTGAAATATAATCGTTCATGGAATCACAAACTGATACGACGCGAAAGACCGCGATCCTCATATAAATCGTTCAATATCTTCCATGTTTCAGCTGCTTAGGTTGAATTCGCAACGTGTACGAATATAGTATAGTATATTATTTAACGAGTATATAATGGTAGCTTTATTCACAAAGATGAAGTTTACCGACACGAGCCAATAGGCGAGTGTCGTAAATCATCTGAGTGAATTACAGCCATTATATGCGAGTAGAATACGATACTTTGTCCATGACCGATAAAAAATTGTATTTTATTATCAAATCCTTTAAATAAACCTAAAATAATTTCCGTCGACATTTTGACGTCTCAGTTTAATAATAATGAAAATGGCAAGAGACTACTATAGATAAAATTTCAAAAAAACCAATTTTTACTTGGTAGTAGTGAATAATGGAAGAAGAGACTACTAGATGTACTAGCAGTGAATAATGGATATCATTATAATTGAAGAAACAAATGTATAATGAGTATATTATACGTTAGTCGTGGACAATAGTTATTTATGGTACTAGTGAGCAAAACGAGATATTAACCATGAGGGATAAGTTTATCCCACGAGGCGATAGCCGAGTGGGACATTATCCCGAGTAGATAATATCTCTTTGCTCACGAGTGGCATACAACGTTTTATCCACTTTTGTTGAAATAAATTTCGTAAATTAATAAGAAATAGTTCTATTTTGTGTTTTCACACTGGAGCATTGAATTTTGAAATACATTTTATCCACAGTACACATAATAAAGGTAATATACTGCGCATCTGCCAAAAATTACAAGAACAACAAATTTAAAAAATGGCGGAACATAGAGACCTTTTTATAATAATATGTATACGTATGCATATGTACATGCCTAGTAAAGTTTAAAAAATTGAAGTTATTTTCAATAAATAAAAAATGTATTTAATTCAAATAAATTTATTTATGTAATTATTTTATTTAGTTTTCGTTTATTTTTCTTAGTATTTTCTAAATTGTTATTAAGATGTTTAATTCTGAAGTGCATCCTGGATCGGAAAAAAATTTCCTTTACTTTTTGTTGACAACATATAGTTGTAGAAAGATTAATTAAATTTTTTATGTAATCCTTGGAGTACACAATTTCATCTCCGTTGAGTTGTTTAAAAATGAACTCTAATTGCTGCATGTGTCCCATTAGTTGATCCGATGGTTTTTGTAAGCCGCCTTCGGTTAGCTGATTTGTCCAAGTAAATCAACGGTCTTGGGATGTGTTTACTAGTTCCCTATCCACCGTTAAGCATGGATCTTTCACTCTATAGCAAATGTATCCTGCCAAATGCTCCAACCCATCATACTGGAGTGATTCCAGTTCGTCTACATTTTTATCGGTCACATCTAAATCGGATGTCAACGTAGTTAATACGTCGCCAATTAGATGGCCGACTCCATCCAAGTCAGGCGTATCGTCCACCATAGTGTTACTATTCATTGAAATGCTGCCCTCATTTCTACCGAGTACATATGATCGCATCCGATACATGAATTCCAGTCGATCTGGATGATCGTGGAGCTCGCCTTTTGAACGGATGACCCCAAAAAAAATTTCTAAAATATCTTGATTGAGCCTGTATGTCAATAGGTACTTTATTTTATATTCTGCTTTTCAATCAGTATACAGCATTTTGAGCGCATTATTGGTCATTATTACGCCTGTATAAAATAAAAAAAACATTAGCAATGGAATGGTAAAATTTTCACATAATTTAGCCACAGACCTTTTTGAAATGGCAGCATGGTCAACTTATTTTTAACCCGCATTGTGAACATCGTATTGCTCATCTTCTCAATTAACTCAAACTGGAGTGATTCTGAAAGCCCAATTCCCTGAACTCGTAGCCGATTTTCTTGGTATGGCGCTGTGACGTTCTGGCAATCAAACCATTCATTAACCTTAAACGACAATAAACAAAAATTTAGTTTAAAAACATAAATTACATAAGATTTAAATTTTACCAATTTGAAAAGCTCCGCACATTTAACCCAATTTTCTGAGCTGAGTTCTCCTAAACCAGCGCGGAGAATTGCCTTGGAAACTGTATGAGAAAACAGTTTGATCGCCAATTTAACTTTTTGTCTGGCTGCTCCTCTGACCGTTAAATTCGTTGCCGAGATTTTGAAGGCTACACTTAAATCGGATTTATTATTTGTTTTCTCTATAGTAACTCCTCTATAGGCTTTTTATCGATAACTACACCATCAATAATAAATCCCTTACTATCAATAAAATGGTATCTTATTAATTTGATTAAAAGTGGCACATCAGCGAAAAGATAAATATTTTTAGATAGATTCGCTGGATTTGGAGATGAAGGTTTCAGGCTTGTTACATTTAATTCACGTATCAATCCTTGATTTGATCCCCCCAAATCACACACTAAGGCTACCACATGAAACCCACACGATTGTATGGTATTTATTATAGTATGTCTTTTGTCATTTTCTGATCAAAGTTATAATATATCGGCTGCTTCCAATTTCCGAACAAACCACGCACCATTGCAACCTGTACGTATTTTGCAGCCTTTAGTAGCTCATCTTTAGATTTGTCGTACCCAATTTTTTCTTTCACTTTCATTTCATCAAATGAAAGAACACAAATTTTTTCCTCGCTTTTCAACTCGACGGTTTTCATTATATTCGTGATACACTTCATTATCCCGGGATAAACTTGAATTTTTGGGCACCATTTTTTGAGTGTTATTACTGCTGGTAACGGATATTGCTTTTTAAGAAGCAAGCGATATGCTCGTGCTCCTGCTGCGCGTATTGCAATGGCATTGGCAATGTCATCGATTTTCCATTTCGCACGCTTCTCTGGGCATTCAAGTTTTATTAATTGTCCTTCGGTGAATATATTTTTCATGGAATCAATTATTTTAGATTGTTTGTAAATCTGTTGCCTTAAACCACGAACTTCTGAACTAGAAGGTATAATTTCTGTTGTTTGTGTACTGCAATCCATACACTGAATAGCGACTGGATTTCGTTGAGTAAACGACGGATGTATAATTTCTTGATTTGGTGTACTACAATCTGTACACTGTACCGCGGCCGGATTTGGTTCATTAAGTGTAGATTTTTCGATTAAATTTTCATGCAGCGCATCTGACAATCCGCTGCTAATGTTCGTTGACGTTGATGGTCCAACAATATCTGATTAACCAACCTCAGTTGCACTATTTAAAAATAAATGTTCATTGGTTAATAATTTACATTATCACTTAATTTGTCACTTCCACTTACCTTAATTGCGAAGCTTTTTTGTCAATTCTTACACTATGAGAGTTTACTTTACTGTTTTCAGTTTGCCTTTCATTCATAAAAGTGACGGAACAACATTTTTTTTTAATTTAGGTTTCACTTTAACTCGATACGTTTCATACAATGGATTCACAAAAAAATCAGTCTGATTAAAATGCTTAGAGCAAATTCTGGAAGTGTTTATATTAAATGTATCCTTCCTACAACATAAAAAAACCCACTGTTTACACGTTGTTTTGTCTTTCGGAAAACTATGAAATGAAAATTCACTATTATTATGTTTATTATTTTCATTGCACCCGAAAATAGCACAGCGCATTTTAATTTATTATTATTATAACAATTTTAATATTAAAACAATTATACTATATTAATAGATTTATCGTAAAAACTTAACACTCAAAATTAAATTCACTAGATAAACAAACCATTTAGGTCTCAAACATTCGCCATATTGAAAATTTTTGACAGCTGCGCAAAAATGAACGAAAATAGAACCAATGAGTATATTACCTCTATTTTGTGTACTGTCAAAACCAACAAAAATGTTTATACAAGCCAAACAGTACAAACACTTAAGGTATAAAAAAGTACATTAAAGCGTAGTATTAGTGATGCATACAAATAAATCAGAAAGTATATATACACAAAACAGATAAGTATAGGTGATACATTCATAATAAATATAGTGTACATTTTTTTGATAGTATCTGTGTAAGGAGGGAACGAGACGGCTTGTATAAACATTTTTGTTGGTTTTGGTACTGTGCATTTTATCATAGTGACCGTTCTTTAAATTGTCATGGTTGACTTTAATTTAACTACTTTTTGGAATATAGTTTATCCACTTTTGATATATAATAGCTCGATAACTATGCTGATTTCAAATAAAGAAAATGTAAAATAATAATCCATTGTTATTGTATAACCCACGCTGCTATGGGCAACGTGAGTTATATTGTGTATAACAATAGTTATTTGTGTATCAAGAGCGCAAAGTGCCAGTTTGTCACGCGAGAAAGGAAATTGCTGGCCGACGGGACGGAGGCCAGCAACCTTTCGAGCGTGACAAACAACTTTGCGGACGTGTTTCACACTTTATTTTTCCTACAATCATTTTAAAAAATATAATAAAAGGATAATTTTGTAGTAAAATTTACTATACTGACAATACGATTTTATTTTAGGACCGACATTTTGTTCAATCGAGTAGTCAAAGATTTTTTTTATTTTTCATAAAGAAAAACAAAAATTTGGTTTGATGTTTTATACAAACATTAGTCTTTCTTAAAAATTAGCGTGCGGTTTCAAGTTTTGTCACACGTTTCTAAGAGAAACGTGTGACAAAGTAATTTGTTTATTAACTGTCAAAAAAACAGACACTTTGGGCTTTGAAAACAGAGAAAAAAAGCCTGCTTTTCACGGCGATTGTAGGAAAAATATTGAGTATTCATTGGAAAATTATTCGTAGCCAAATTGACTGAAAAACATATTTATTACATTTACAATTTATGGAAGAAAATATAATATAATATTTCATTATTAATTTAGGTAAGAGTTTCATTAAAGAAACGGAAGAAAGCTTCGTAAATTAAACAAAAGTCTTCGGACAGATGAAAAGAATTCGCAGTGACCTATAAAAATATGTTTTGTTTAAGAGATCGTACAAAATCAAAATTGGAAACCTATATAGATATTTTGATTAAACAATGCCACTGCATAAAAAGCCGTGATAAAAAACTTTGTAGTGGCATTAGTTAAGGGAATAAAGATTTTTATTTTTCTAAGAAACGTAAATAAATCATATGGGATTTTCAAATAAATGTTTTATATCGTATTAATTTTCATTTTATATGACCAATTTTATTTACAAATATAAATAATTTCATATTAAATATATCAAAATGTAATTTGGGAATAATTTTGATTGAAATTAATAATCATTTTTAATAAGTAATGTTGCATTTTTATAAAGTTATTTTTTTCTCAAAACAGCTTCGTGTTTCTTTAAACATTTTATTTTCATTTGATTAAAGTAATAAAACTATACTACACTCGTATAAAATAGTAATCTACGAAATGAAATTTTAAAGAAACACGAACCCTGATTATGTTTGAGAAAAAAAGATCAATTTACTAAAATGCAAAATTGTGTATTAAAATTTTATTAATTTCAATTAAAATTGTCCAGAAGATGCAATTCGATAAGGAAAGAAACATTCTTAAATACTTTTTCTATGATTCCACTATAAAGTAGACACCGGTTCAATATACAAAAAAATAGAGGTAGAATTTTCGAAATTTTTTCCTAATATTTTGCCAATAGGGAATAACTCCTTCATAGTAGTAAAATAACTAAAAAAATTACGTAATTTTAGCTTAATTAGCACAAATTGAACCAAACGCTGGAATAACTGGATCAACATACCTAATTAAAACGAATATTTGTTCATTGATAAATTTTTACTCAGTTTATTCATAATTTTAGGCCTAAAATAATTATAATTTTAATTTTATGGATTTTTAAATATATATATATATATATATATATATATATATATATATATATATATATATATATATATATATATATATATATATATATATATATATATATATATATATATATATATAAATAATATTGTAATTTAATATTGTTATATGTTATCTTTCCTTTATAAAGCTAAATAAATAAATAATATTAATAATCATAAAAACAAATGATTTAACATTTTTGGGATTTCCAGGAGAAAAAAATAGAATGTATAAAACTAAATAAATAAAATAATAAATTACTACCTAATACAGATTTAATTTTAATAGGTTTTGCGTGTTTAAATAATATTCTCATTTATATTGTTATTATAATTATTTTATGTTATTTATGTATTTTTTTTTGGTTTAGTATTTATTTCTGTTACAAAATATAAAATATTTTTTGTTGTTTATTATATATTGGTATTTAATTATCATTAATATATTGATATCGACTAGAATAAATTTATTTATTAATATAATTTAATTATAATTTATATTTCATTTTAAATAATTTCCATCGACCAATTATTTTCATAAAATTAAATTAAACAAAACAATAAAATCGAATTTTACAATTTTCATTTTAATTAGAAATATATTTTGACTAGATAATTGATTTAGTTACAATATAAAAAAAAAATGTATATTATATTTTTATTTATTTATTAATTTGATTGTAAATTGCTTTTGTATAGATAAATGTAAAAATAAATTTTAAATAGATTAGTAAAATATCACAATATTTACTTTTAAATTTAGATTTATTTATATTTTGTTCACTTAAAAAGATAAATGATATGCATATAATTAATCATTTTATTTTTTTTTTATTGGTATTGTGACTGAATAATATAATAATTAAACTAAAAATAAATTAAAAATCTAGAAAACAAATTCGGCTATATAATACACATATAAATTAAATTATCTACACATCACATAATCTACAAACAAATTAATAAATTTATAAAAATAATATGAAAATTCAATAATTACTTTTTAAGTTAGTTTAATTTTTAATTTCTATCAAAAAGGTCTACAACAAACATAAACTAATTAATTATAAAAAAAAAAAAATGTTTCTAATCACTAGTGGATGGAAAATTTCTAATTTCAATTTCGAATTTTCTTAAACATAAAAAAATTTTAATTAAATTAATATTTTCATTTGTAAGGATAATGAATTTTCTAGAGAAGAAAAATATGGTTCAATATATTATTTAATATGTTCATAAATAATTTGTTTTTAGTAAATTTTTAGTAATATATAAATTAATTGTATTGGAAGATATTTTGAGGTTGTTAGTTTAATAAATTCAAAAATTATGTATAAATTAAATGGCTAAGGCTATTTTACAATTTGATATATAGCCTAAAAAAACTAAAATTAATAAAACAAAATCAACTATCTAAATTCAAAAATAAATAAACATAAAAATTAATTTCTACGGAAGTTTTGTTATACGAGTATATAATATATTTAGTACATATTTATTTAGGTATATAGTAGTGAAGTCGATAATAAATAAAAAAAAAAAATCTACGTTAAATTGGATTAAAAATTACACAAATAAAAAATGTGTATACGAGTATTTATGGAAGTGTTTTAATAATTTATTAAGATTACTAAATTCTATCATTTATAAATTATAACTTTAATTCTAAATAAACATTTCTACTATAAATAAAAGAAACAAAATCTTACTTTTTCTTAAATAAATAAATAACAATAATATGTAGTTTGAAGGTTTAATAATATGTATTTATATTAATTTATTCATCTGGATCATTCAAACCATATAACTCAACACTTTGATCTTCTAGACTCCGTTTTAAATCCTCTATGGTATCCAAAATTAATTGTCTCTTATCAGATTTATTATTATTAGTATTTATATTATTATTACAGTTATTGTTATTATTATTACTATTACTATTATTATCACTCAGATCATTATCATAATTATTAATTACATGCTCATTGTCATTATCATCGGTATAGGTTGTAAGTTGTTGTTGGTTTAGATTAGTGGTAGATTGTTGGGGTATTGTTATTCCTCCATCAGCTAGTTTATTAGTTTTAATTGCACGACGTTGGCTGCGAAGTTGATTGATTTTGTCGAGTAGAGCCTTCTTTGGAATTTCTGAAATATAAATACAAATATAATTTTAGACATTTTAAATTCTGAATTTAAGTTAAAATTTGCAAGATAGGAACTGAGAGAATATCATACCATCAAGTTTATTTTAAGCTCAAAGTTAGTTGAAACATTCAACTTGTTTAGATAAATAAAGAATGTTGAGCAACTAAACTCGTGACTACGGTTAACACAGTAAACCAACACAAGTTAGACATTTCAAATTATCTAGAAATTGTGCAACCTACAATAAAAATATCAATAATGGTAAACAAGCGACGCAATGTTAAAATTAAAAAAAAATCAGTCAGATCGATATTAGCAGAAGAGATGAACGAGAAAAAAACATGCTGTAAACATTTTTTGGAGGTTAAATAAAATAAAAATAATTAAAATAAAGTGAAAAAACTGGGTGTCGATGACGAAGATATCAAAGAGGCGCCCAGACGCAAATATTACGATCCCACGTATGCCAAGGCCGAGACTGAATTCTGGTTCAAAGCCAGCAACGTTACCACGGAAATCGGTCAAGTCCCAGAAAAGGGAAAGTACGACCACATAAAGTCAGTGATAGTAGCATTTTACTCGGCTTATCCTATTCGAAAAGGAATCCGAATTATTGATGAAAGCCGGAATTTGTCGACCATCAAACAGTAGTTAGGCAAGACATTGAAAAAACGGCGATTACAACGCCGTTCGGACTGTTTGAGCTTAAGTTTATGACGTTTGGTCTACTAAGCAACGCTGCACAAACTTTCCAGCGATTAATTCACAAAGTTTGCCGATTAATTTACAGAGTTTGTCGATTTTGTGTTTGCCTCGATAACGCCCGAAGAGCACCACGAACACTTGCGAATCGTTTTTGGGCGCTTGAAACCATACAATTTAACAATAAGTGTTGCCAAATGTGAACTTGGCCGGCAGGAGATTCATTTCCTCGAACATCGCGTTTTAACTGAAGGACTTTTGCCGCTGCCCGAAAAAATCGAAGCCATCAAATCATTTCCACTTCCGACAATGGTAAATCAACTAAAAAGTTTTTGGGCGACAATCAATTATTATCGCAAGATTTTACCAAGTGCCATGGAAACTCAAGCCAAATTACTGGAAATGATTCCCGGAAATAAGAAGAACGATCGAACGATGTTAACGTGGACGGACGAAGCGAGGAATGCATTTGATAAGTAGTGCAAACTCGATTTGTCCAATGTCGCTTTACTCGCTCATCCATCAAAAATGGCAGAGCTTTCGCTATCTGTCGACGCTTCCGACATCGCGGCTGGTGCAGTACTTTACGAAGTCGTCAACAACTGACTTCAACCGTTAGATTTTTTCTCAAAAAAATTGGACAAAGCGCAATTTCGATACAGCACGTGAGCTCACAGCAATGTATTTTGCCATTAAACATTAAAAATTCAAAAGAAATTGTCACATCTACATCGATCACTCATAAGAAGGTACAAAGAATGGCCTGTATGCTTGTAAGCCGGGCATTTAGGTCAACTCCAACAATGCCTTAGAGATGGCGGCAAATACCGCTGTGCGACTTGTAGGTTGTAGCCGTCTCTCAGTGGAAGTATATTAGAGCAGGACTATTATTAGATCTTATTATAAACGAAATCCATGATTCCGGTGTTTATGGATATTTCACTTTAAATTAATAAAATACAATCAATACAATTTTAAATATTTATTCAATTTAAATATTTATTTTATTATTATATTTTTTGAGAATAAGTGCTCCTTACTGTGAAATAGTTTCTTATTTTGCTGCCAGATCGATTTCGATGCTATAGCATCATCGTCAGTTGACTTACTTATTAAATTATTTTGTATTTTTCAATCCTTTTCATACTAAACTTTTTTGGAATTTCAATGGTTGCGCCACACAATTTTTTTGATTCAGGAACGATTTTCTGGTTACGTTGATTGCATGTTGATTATTAAATCGTATAGTTTATTTGTTGCACTGTTTATTCTGTTGTTCAACATACATCGGTTGTCTTTATTTTTATATATTTCGAATTCTTCGGTTCGACTAAGCAAATCCCCTTTCTACATTCTATGTAGTACTTGTAAATTTGCTTCATAACTTGTATAATTATGCTGTGTAGAATTAATATGCTGAGCGAATTTTGATTCAGGGTTGATTTTTCCGATTGATTTTACATGCTCCCTAAATCTTTCTTTAAAGGATCGGCCCGTTTGTCCTAAATATAATGCCTGACAATTTGAACATGTTAATTTGTAAAGCGGAAAAGATGTGGTTAAAGAATGAGATCAAGATGCTATATACGAAAATCAATAGATTAACAATGGAAGTATACAATCTACAGTTACGGATTGCTAGATATTTCCATTATTTAGAATACGTCGAAATATTAGAACATGTCAGTGAGCTGGTAGAAACGAGATTGCAGGCCAAGAGGTATACCATAAGAAGGAAGTTAAAAGCACTAGTTACCGTGAGAAACAACATGGAAAATTATTCGTCGAATGTACCAACTACAACCCATCAGTTCCACCATATGATTGAGAACCACACTAAATTCAATTCGACAATAAGGAGGTAGCATTGTTAGAAAAAGGTCTGAAGTACAATATAGCGCCACTTAACAATTCCAAAAATCAACGGAGAGTCTTAATAAGCATTGAAAACGCTATCACAAAAACAAATTTAGAACATCAAGCTGATATTAGGAGTATAGTGGTTGACAAGATTAAGGACGAAATTGGTCAAGGTCCAGCTACACATAATAGCGAGAATAAAACGGCCATCAGCATAAGGAGCAAAATAAGCAGCAACGATGCGGTGATTGTTAAAGCAGACAAAGGGAATACAGTCGTAATAATGAGCAAATGGGAATACAACACGAAAATTGATGAGTTCATTATAAACAACGGGATTCAGGAGTGTAACGATGACCCGACGGCCAGATATAATGTTAGTATCAAGGCTGTTATCAGTAAGTCGAGGCATTTTATGAGCAGTAGAGAAATCCGACTAAATAAAGTGATTAAGCCAACAATCCCGATAATCAGAGGCATGCCCAAAATTCATAAGGTGGATATGCCAATGAGACCGATCGTAAACTTCACATCAGCGCCGGCCTTCAAAATTGCAAAACACTTGAACCAATGGCTATATACCTAACAATATTTGTATAGAAAATGACCATTCCGTCAAAAATAATTTAGAACTGGTGAACAAAATTGAGGAGGTAAACATACCGAGGAACGGCAAGTTAGCATCTTTTGATGTTACGAATATGTATACGAACATCCCAGTAGAAGAAACAATAGTAATTACAAGACGACTTTTGATGGAGAAACGGATAGATGCACGTATCGTAAACGAGGTTATCGCGTTATTGGAAGAAATTACACGTCAAAATTATTTTAAACACGAAGAGAGATTCTATATTCAAAAAGATGGTCTACCTGTGGGAAGCCCATTATCCGGAACTTTGGCCAATATATTTTTAAATCACATTGAAAACACGTATATTTTGAACGATAGAAATCAGTTTTTCGGAAAAATCCAATATTGGCATAGATATGTGGATGCCACATTGATATTGTTTACTGGAACGAGCAGACAGCTGAACCAGCTTAATAATTATTTAAATGGAATCCACACAAAATTAAAATTCACATTAGAAATTGAAAATAATAAATCTATACATTTTTTGGACCTAACAATAAAGAATTTAAATCAAAAACATAAATTCCAAATTTTCAGAAAGCCTACACAAACGTGCCAAACGATTCATCAAAAGTCACATCACCCGTATCAACAAAAGATAGCAGCATACCGCCATATGATCCACAGGCTAAACAGTATTCCAATGTCTGATGAAAACTTCAATGTAGAGCTGGGGAGCATTAAATACATCGCTCACCAAAATGGGTACCAAGCAGCAGATATAGAGAGGATGAATTATGGATGCAAGAGGAAAATGGAATATCGGGGGTATACCAGTCTAAATTGTGATGTTGATGATACAAAATATATAAGTATGGATTGGAGTCATACTAGTATAAAAATTCAAAAAGTCTTTAAGAATTTTGGTTATACTCTGGCGCACAAAACCAATAATAAATTAGACAAATTAATCAAGAACAGGAGTAACGAAATTTTGGATACGGGGGTGTACAAATTAACATGTTCAAATTGTCAGGCAGTTTATTTAGGACAAACGGGCCGATCCTTTAGGAAAGATTTAGGGAGCATGTAAAATCAATCGGAAAAATCAACCCTGAATCAAAATTCGCTCAGCATATTAATTCTACACAGCATAATTATACAAGTTATGAAGCAAATTTACAAGTACTACATAGAATGAAGAAAGGGGATGTGCTTAGTCGAACCGAAGAATTCGAAATATATAAAAATAAAGACAACCGATGTATGTTGAACAACAGAATAAACAGTGCAACAAATAAACTATACGATTTAATAATCAACATGCAATCAACGTAACCAGAAAATCCTTCCTGAATCAAAAAAATTGTGCGGCGCAACCATTGAAATTCCAAAAAAGTTTAGTATAAAAAGGATTGAAAAATACGAAATAATTTAATAAGTAAATAAGTCAACTGACGATGATGCTATAGCATCGAAATCGATCTTGCAGCAAAATAAGAAACTATTTCACAATAAGGAGCACTTATTCTCAAAAAATATAATAATAAAATAAATATTTAAATTGAATAAATATTTAAAATTATATTGATTGTATTTTATTTTTTATTAGATCGTTGAAGAAAGAGCTGGCGTATATTTACTACATTATGTAGCTCTATGCTTCGAGAAGCGATTTCAGATCGTGTTTCCTTCAAGGGAACCCTGGATAGATAGATCAATATCGAAAACCGAAGCTTTGCAATTTTTACAAACCGCTCCAAGCTAGACGGCTGTTCTATGATAAACTAAATGTGAACATTTTTATTCATCTATTACTGCAGGGTGTTCCAAGCTGAGGAGACAGCGATTGAAGAGGCCTTGACGTAATTGAAGCATAATGTGATGTCCTCAGGTGATATCGCAATCTTGAACGTCAGGACCTATGTTGTCAGCACGGCGGCAATCAGGTGGTGTTGAGAACGTCACTAATCTCTTAATGAGATGGGTGAACATTTCAACATTCAGTTAAAATGGGCCAAAGCTAGACTTCGTGCCCACTAGAACATCAATATAACTATGTAAACATGAATTAAAAAAAAACGTAGGAATTTTCTCACGGAGCGCTCGCTTCTTGAAGAACATGCAAGAAGTCTGAAATACGCAATTAATGAAATACGCAAAATATGTAACAATAAATTTGTAAGAATTCTGACAACCGTGGGTGATTTGAACCGACCCCTTCCGTCCCCATTCCCCTAGTCGTGTTACTTGCACCGACAAACAAATTTTGGTATTCTGTTAGTCGATTGAAGGGCAATCGTCGTTGGAGGAGGGAGGTATCTGAAGTCTTTATAAGTTGACAGTTATCAAGTAATTTGTTAATTAAGAAATGATAAAATTTATAACTTACCCGATTCAATATCTAAACTCTTTTGTAATTTATCAAACGTTGAGCTGCACGTATAAATTTTTCGTTTTAATGGTTCACTTTGCGGACAGTAAGTCGTGTCTGAATGTTGTTTCCCAATATCAATCGATCGGAATGACATTAATGGCTGTTTTTTATGAGTATTAATATTATTGTTGTTAGTAGTGCTAATATTTGCATAAGAAATATCATCACTGTAGTTGTTATTATTATTGTTAGTATTCATATTTGTATTAATTGTTTTTCTATTTATATTTTCTATTAAATAATTTTTATTATTTAAATCAGTCTCAATAATGCATCTGCTGTTTGTGTCATCAAATGATTTGCATTGATTTATTAAATTGTAATTTTTCTTATTTTCTTTATTATTGTTGCTATTGGTATTATTATTGTTATTGGTATCATTACTGTTTTTGGTTTTTAATTTGGTGAAGCGGGCTTTAGATTTTGCGGCCTGCATTTCATTATACTCTCGATCAGATTCTGAAGAATCATTTAGTTCTATATATGTTTTGCTTGGACTATGGCTTCGGAAACGGCGACGTACAGGTGTTGGTGAATGTGGTGGTGTCAACATATTGCGACCATTCAACTGTAATTTGGGTGACATTAAAGCTTGGGCCGTGGTTAATATTGGTTGGGATGCTATGACTGTAGGATTTGGATCGGGCACACTCTTGCGACGAACCATTTCGACTGGTTCCGCATTTGCACTAATAAAATTGGTTATATGTGTTTTGCGTGGCGAAAATCGACATGACTTTGGGCTATTCGGTGCTGATGATGATTCGTATTTTAAAATTTCCAGCCGTTTATTTAGGATGAAATTTTCTGATCGTTCATCGTTTGGTGGTAATGGTGGCGGTGGTGGAAATTTAGGTATAACATTGCATGTTTTGGCTAATTCACGTTTTAAATCCACTTCACAATTGCGTAAAATTTCGACACGTTTATTGGCGGGTAGATTACAAATACGGCGATTTGGACTGGCAACCGGTGTTTCTCTGCGCATTTAATTTTAAAATGGAAAGTTAATTTTTTGTTATTTATTCAAATATGGTGTATATTAATTACCTGGTGTTTAGATTAGGGCTGTTTGTAATATTGTTCGATTTCAATGAGACCAAAATGGTTTCAGCTTCATGAATCAACTGTTTATATTTAACATCAGCCTCTAAATCTGCTTTGAGCAATGCTTTTTCACTTTCTGCAATCGCCAGCACACGACTACGTATCGAATGAACCTCGGTCAGGGTTAGGGAATTAGATCGGTTCGTTAACGGTGACATATTCTGTTGTTTCTTATTTTCATGTGATTTATTTTTCCGTAATGAAACTGGTGTACCACCAGCACTACGACATCCTCGTACGAACGGCGAATTATTAATTAAAGCTGTGTGACCGTTACGCACTGGGCTGTTAAGATTTTGTTCTGAACTCTTTTTACGGCGAACTAATTTTTTGCGACGCTTTGAGCTATCTTGATCCTGACATTGTTTACGACTTCGCCGATTTTTCGTAGAACGCTTAATTTCGACTGGATGATAGGAACAGCTTCCAGTATTCCTGTAAATATCCTTGTCAACAATTTCCTGTTAAAAAATTAAATTGAATTCAAATTAAAATGCTGATTTTTGATTGCAATGTGATTTTACTACTTGAATCGATCCAGTATCGATATAATCAATATCTAAAAGTTCATCGGTGTCACATTCGTCTTCCGCATCTTGGCCAGTGTCCAAATCAGATGGACAGTCGGTTTGTTCGGAATCGTCACTGTGAATTTAAAATAAAATGAAGTCAAATTTTGACAAGCATAAAATATAATTTGATGTTTATGTTTACCTCAAAATATCCGTTTCTTTTTCATAAACATAACTTTCATCGTATTTTCCCATCATTTCATTCAATGTCGCATCATCATCACTCTCCTGTTGTGACGATGATATTTGCTTTATACTATGTTCCTCTTTGTTGATGATTGCTGCCACCCTACCAGTAGCGCCTGTTAATGAAGGTGATTGTTGTTTAGATTGTGTTGACATCAATCCCGCTGAGGTGGTGGATGATGATGAAGTTACTTGAATTGTTTTATGTATTTCCTTTGTTTCAATTTGAACAATTTCTGTTGTTGTCGTTGTTGTGGTTTTTCGACGCCTAATTGTGTTCGGTGAAAATGTTTTTATACTGAAATCCTCTTTCTCCGTAGATGTACTTGTTGTTGACGATGAATCCGAATCGTTTGGCAAATTTTTATTCGATTTCATTTGTTTTGATTTATTGATATTATTGAAACTTTCAAATTCATTGCTCGAACGTAAGCCAGATGATGTTGTAGATGCAGAATCACCATCGTTCGTTTTGTTATTATTATTTTTTTTATTAGCATTTTGTATTGATTTATGATTTGCCGGGAAACTTGATAACGATGATGATGATGTATCAGTATTTGAAAACCATGGATTGGTACGAATTCGACAACGTTGGCGTGGTGACGGAGCTTTAATTAAAATACAGAATATTCTTAGTTTAACTAAATATCTACATAAATCGAATATAATTTTCTACTCACATTCAATCGCTTTTAAATTTTGGTATTGTTGATTTTTAGCTAAAAGTATTGGACTCATTATTCCGTTCGCTTGTAATATCTTTGCACCGTTAGTAACCATCGATTGGCAATTTTTGCCCAAATCAAAGGATTCCGTCCTACGATGATAATGTGAGATAACATCAGTTTCTTGGCGGGCCTCGTCAATTTTATTGAGCCCGAATTTTAATCGATTCGCTATCTCGATGCTATTGCTGCTGATAAGGGTGTTAGGCGAACATGTCCCTATCGGTACTTTTGGAAAATAATGAGTTCCCGTTCGAATATTTATGTAATATTCTGGTGTATAAGAATTACCTCCTGAAATAATAGAAGAAGAAAATGATTCATTAAACAACTCATTGTGCACCCTCCTTTACAATCTAGATATACAACAAAACACTAATACACCATACCACCATATACACTTAACTGCTCAATTATTAATTTATGATGAAAAAACTCAGCCATAAAGATCTTAAATTTTCTTCTATAACACTTTAGTTAAATGTTTTGTTACTGTGACATTTTCATTCTGCTTTGTTATTGTTGTGTTTGTGACAAAAACTCATTAAAGGATGAAATTAAACGTTGAGTATAAAGAGCTCGTTTAGAAAATTGTAATATTAATGAATTTTCATCAATTTCATATAAAAAAAACAACGTACAACACCCTAGAGATAATGATTTTCTTGAGACGTATACAACAAAGTTTAGTTAAAGAGAACTAAAATAAAACTGAACTTTTGCTAGTTTCATGCTTACAGTCCAAAACTATTATTTTAGTTTATTTTAATGTTTGCGAGTAGAAGAATCAATTAAAATTTATAAATTAGTCACTCACGATCTTTTTTCTGCACATAACATAAATTAGAAGATTAATTAGTGGGGCGATGATACTACAATATATAAAAAATAAGTTTACGTATTCCTATTGTTACTAGTCTTTGTAGTTAGAAACTTATATGGTAAATAATCGTATATTTGTGAGAGTTGTAAATAAAATATGTGTGGCGGTCAACACGATAATTTAGGAGTTGTATGTGAAGAAGCGTTTTATATCTACTGGAACTTTGATTGCAAGTTTAATTAAATTTTATTTGTAGTGATTCAAAATTAAGGTGCCTGTTTAATAGCTTAGATTTTTGACACCCTATCAAAAAGATGTTATGATTTTCTCTTCTAAGTCTTACCGAACCCCTATTAAAACTGATTTTCACTAATGCCAATTGCACTCGAGTTCTTAAAATCACACATTTTTGGTTTTCGTAAATTAAAGCGACGAAAGTAAAATTTAATGAATTTAACTTAAAGCTTCATTTTTATTTATTTGTTGTATTATATATAATATGAGCCATATGAGACTTACATATACATATTACAATTTGGGTATTGCTTACGTTTTATAAACTTTAAAAAATCCCATGAATTGAGCCGTCGGAAACTAAGGCATCGAAGGTTGCCTAATTGTCACTTTTCTATACGCACCATTGAAACTTTTTGAGTTGGGAGAATTGAGATTATATACTCGAGCTTTACTCGATATAATAGTGTTGGCAAGGGAAGTAATATTATTATTTGTTGTTGTTGTGTCTAACTTATAATTTTGAATAAATCGTTAATAATACGATGAGTAAACTTAAACTATACAATACGATATGTCCCCCATTTTAATTAAATAATTTTTATAGCCCTTTAGGTATCGAATTAATCACTCGGAGGAGAAGATCAGTGTTCGTTCGAATCGCGTTTTCCAATTCCCTCATATATCTCGTGGATTATCAACGTACACCCGATCTTTTAAAAGTCACATTGATTTAAATCCGGTGAATACGGTGGACTCTATTATCAAATTAATCGTTTAGGTAATCCCAAACGACATCTGCATTAAGCGGACGACCACCATATTGCATATACCACGCATCCTCAATTTCATTTTCTTCCATTTCTATTAGTGCAAGTAACAGTTTAACACCTTAAGCTGATAAAGCACATCAAACAGTTAGCTTTTGAGGGTGTAATGGCGATTCAAAGAGTACCCTGGGATTTGCTGAACTCCAATATCTTTGATTTCATTTATTTGTAATCCGTGATGAGTCACTGCACCAGTCGACTCACTTTAGCTCTTTCTGTAAGCTCTTGAATTCTGTATGGACGATTTCGAATGATTGTATGTGTACTTATGTGGGAAACTTGGTAACTAGCACAGTACTGATTTTTATAATCTTAAAAAGCAAAACCATCTGTGATAAATAAAAAAAATATTTAAATTAAAAAACAGTCACGTAAAATTAATATGTAAGTATTGGTCTTTGTGGAAATTCCTAGTACGAATTGTGCTAAATTCCAGTGATGTTTGGAAGGTGGTGACCGGAAATACGCCCAGACAAAAACCGCCGGGAGAAATCGATGCTACAGAATTGTAAGTTAACAAGAAGCAACTTCCAGGATGGACGACAACTTCGTATGCAATGGTGAAAAATCCAACAGACGATATTACTACGCACATCTCAAAATTAGAAGATCTAATTCATCGGCTTAAGAATTTGGGGGGACAAATTCACAGTATACATATACAGTTATTATGTATTTGTATATTTATTTAATAATAAGAACCATCACTGAATCAAACACTTGTATTATTTTGTATTTTATGATTATGGTTATAATTTATTTTATTAATTCATTCGAAGTACATTATTTATTGTTAACCAGGGAAGAACGTGTATATCTTCATTGTTACATGACCGGAAGGACTCTCCTATCTTCTTCCCTTTCTGACGTAACTCATATTTCTAAAAGTTGAACTAACACTTTGGTCCAATGAACATATATAACAGCTCTTCCCCTCGCAAAATTTACATTTAATATACATCTTTAAATCTCTTAAACTAATATACATTTTAACATAACATAAAATATGATATTAATAATTTAATAATACGATGATTATTTTATAAGTTCAATTTCATAGATTTTTTAATTACCCGGTTCGATCTCCGTGTTGCTTGTTCAATTATTTTGCTACTTTCAATATTATTACTCTTATCTATAATCTTATAAAGTTTTTCTGGCACATTTCTAATATCTGAATCGAAAATATTTTGTTCAACATTATCAGCAATATTATCATTGTTTTTAATCAATTTCTGATTGTCAAAGATTGTAACGGGTAACGACATATCACCTGGTTCAATATCCTCAAACACCGAATTTTTTGGAAGACTAACGATATTATCAGCCTCCTTTAAACCATTTGAAAATCCATTTTGATCCTCCGAACTTGCATTTGGTCCAACCAATCGCCTTTGATCAATATGTCTTTTCCACTTCCTACCATCATCAAGATGTATGATGTAATGTAAACTACCTAATCTTTCAATACTTAATAGTGTTAGAGATGTATTCCTTTACAATAACTCGATCCCCGATATTAAATTTCCTAAATTTATGGAGTATCTCTTCCCCTTGTTTTGAATTTGAAGGTATCATGAGATCGATTCTAGATCGTATTTGTCTCTTAAAAACTAGCATAGATGGTGTTTTTCCCGTAGCCGGATGTATCGTTTTACGGTAAGTTAACAGTATATTGCATAGGGCTGTATGAAACTCTTTGTCGGTCTCGTAATTTAACGACTTTAATTTCGCTTTAATGGTCTGGACATACCGCTCTGCCTGTCCATTTGTAGATGGATGGTATGGTGCTCCCATTCTATGCTTAATTCCATTCATTTTTAACAAATTTTGGAATTCTTGTGAAGTAAATTGAGTACCGTGATCGGTAACAAAAACCGATGGTATACCAAATGTACTAAAAATTTCTCGAAGGTTCTTGATAGTAATTTCGGTAGTGATATTCTTTATTAATCGAATTTCAGGCCATTTCGAATATGCATCGACCAAAATTAAAAAATATTTCCCTTTAAAAGGACCTGCAAAGTCACAATGAACTCGCTCAAATGGTGTGTCGGTCGGATTCCAGCAATGTGGTACAGTTTTTGGAGGGTTGGATTGTATGACACTACAATCCGGGCAATTTCGAACAATGCACTCTATATCCTTATAGATATTGGGCCACCAGCAATACCCTCTCGCCATGCTCTTCATCCTAACTATTCCAAAATGTGTGGAATGTAATTCATTCAAAACCCTTTTCCGCAATTCGTTTGGTATGTAAACTCGAATACCTCGCAGCAAGCACTCTTTTTGAAGTGTAAATTCTGATTGATTAATTCCAAATCTATCGCGACTATCCAATTCACGACCATTTTTAAGACCTTAAATCAGTTTATGGATACTCTTATCCGAATATGTATATTTGCCTAATTCTTCGACAGTCACCGGTAAAGTTTCTATCATGTTTAGTTCAATTATGTCGATTTCATCCGGTTGATTTGTAGCGTCTGTAGTTGAAAGTCTAGACAATGCATCAACATTCGCGTGTTTTTTTGTATCCCGATAACGGATCTCATAATCAAACGATTGTAAGAAAATTGCGTAATGTTGCATACGCGTAGCACATAATGTTGGTAATTATTTATTGGGAGCAAATATGTGTGTAATTGGTTTATTATCTGTAATTAATATAAACTTCCGTCCGTAGACGTATTGAATAAAGTTTCGAATCCCGTAAACAATAGCATAAGCTTCCTTATCAATGTGAGGGTACCTCTGTTGACTATACCATTCAACGTTTGTGAGGCATAATGAATTGGCTTGTCCGAACCATCCGGAAATCGATGACTTAAAACCGCACCCACCTCATAAGGAGAGGCATCAGTTGCTAGCAGTAATGTCAAATTTGGGTCATAATGCACCAAAAAATGTTCACTTTGCATCTCTGATTTAACTAATTGAACCGATTTTTGACAATCTTTATTCCAAAAGAATTTAACGTCATTTTTCATCAAATTATTAATAGGGTACAACACTGTACTTAAATCTTTAAAGAATCTCCCATAATAATTTACCAATCCCACATAAGCACGTATTTGATCCTTATTCTGTGGAATGGCCAAGTTTTGAATGGCATCGATTTTCTCTTTCATTTTGTGGATTCCGAATTTATCAACCAAGTATCCACAGTATTGAATGTTATCCTGGAAAAATTCGCATTTATCCAAGTTTATTCTCATATTGTAATGATTTAACCTGTTCAATACTTCATTTACTCTTTCAAGGTGAGAATCATCGTTTGGTCCCGTAATCTTAATGTCATCCAAAAAAACTGTCACACCTGGAATATCTTGTAATATCTGTTCGATATGGCGTTGCCATATCGCAGGTGCAGACGCAATTCCATACATTAACCGTGTAGGAGTATAGAGGCCTTTATGCGTATTTAATGTTAAGACTTCACGGTCTTCGGGTACTATTTCAAGTTGCAAATATGCCTTAGTTAAATCTAACTTTGTAAATTTGTCTCCCGCCATTGATGAAAATAACTCCTCAATAGTCGGCAATGGATGTTCATCTACAATTAAATTGGGGTTCACGGTGATTTTATAATCTCCGCAAATACGTATTTTATTATTTGCTTTAGGAACTGGGACTATCGGTGTAGCCCAACGACTGTAATCAACTTTTATTAAAACACCATTGTCTACTAACTCAGACAATTCTCTTTCCACTCGACCTTTCATCGTAAACGGAACCGGACGAGCTTTGCAAAATTTCGGAATTGTGTCAGGTTTAAGTGTCAGTCTAACATGAATACCGTTTATTTTACCGATCGACTTATCAGAAATATTAGGATATTTTAACATGATATTCTCGATTGAATTATCTAAATTCGATGAGCGTAAAATACTCTCTGATTCGCAAAACGAAACTTCACCTACGCTTAGACGGTTATTAAAAATTTTATTCCAATTAAAATTTATTTCGCGCAACCATTCTCGTCCTAACAATGGGTGTTTATCGGATTGAACCACGTATAACTTTACATTTTTTGTATACCCATCAACCCTGACTTTGACAACAATATAACCGATAACATTTATTATTGAATTGCAATAACTAATTAAATTTATCTCGGACTTTGTAACTTCTTTATGATCAAAATACTTTTTTTTTTAAGTTTTCATTAATTAAAGCAACTGGGGAACCACTATCAATTTCAAATTTAATTTTTTTATCGTCCACATCTAAAGTTATAACAAATTTTGATTTAATTTTCGGATCATCATTAAAACTAACTACTGAATTATTTTGTACGTAATTTTTTTTTTTGATTTAGTTTGGTTTTCTTTACCATCAATATTAAAAAGTTCATCAAAATTATTTTCTGAATCACCCTGTGGTTCTTCTTCCTCTAAAAAATTTGCTTGATCCTTCTTATTAGTTTCACTAGTTCTTTTCGATGCGATTTTGAGGCACACACTTGACAAATGTCCTTTTTTTTACAGAATCTGCATATGGAGTTAACATTTATTTGCCAAATGTGACTCACAGCCACATCGATAACATTTAAGAACTTTATTTGTATTTATTTAACTTAACTTAATCTTATCTTTATCAAAATTAGAATTTTTATTGTATTGTTTACCTATAACAAAATTTACTGCGAGCTGTGTGGTTGTATGTAAAGCAGTACCTCCTATTGCTGATAATTCCATTGCTTGAGCTGTTTTTATGGCAGTATCCAGCTTCAAATTGTCCGATTCTAAAAGCCTTGATTGAATGTTTTTGTTTGCGAGCCCAAAAACAAATTAATTCCTTAACGCTGTTTCTAAAAACTGACCAAAATTACAGTTGATGGCAATTTTCCGTAAGGCCGTAGCAAATTCATCTACCGATTCCCCTTCTCGTTGTTTGCTGAGATGGAATTTGTAGCTCTCCACTATTTCTAATGGGGTCGGTTCGTAGTAGTTTTTTAACATTTTCACTATTTCCTCGAATGATTTTTCATTTGGTTTGATTGGAGCTAGTTTGTCGCAGATGATATTATAGGCATCTTGACCCATATAGTGTAGTAATATATGTTTTCGCATTTCGTCATCCCCCTCTTTGTTAAATAATTTAAAGGCATCCGTAAGTCTATCGATCCATCTGCTCCAAGTGACTTTTTTTCTATCGAAAACATCAATATTAAATGTCGGTAGCATGAGGACACGACTCTCCTATCTTCTTCATTTTCTGATGTAACTCATATTTCTAAAAGTTGAACTAACAATTTAAGGTTGAACTAACACTTGTGTTTGTACACTCATTTTATAAGTGCGTTGTATTCCACTAATGTAGAAGAAAGAATCCTAACTAATATAATTTCAAGACTCTGAAAAGAAGAAATGCAAATAAATTCACAAACTGGATCAGAAGTGAATGCATTTACCGGAAACCCGTACCACAAACAACCTACAACAAAAATTTTGTGCACAAAGGTTATTAATGACATGATAACAATGGAAGATGTTACAATTGTAATAAACCCGGAGAGTTTCTAACAAAGCAAAGTAAACATTTACAGAAAGGCATACAAATGTTACGTACATACAATGGATTAGAGTGTATTAACCAATAAGTCAAGGAGTTATCAAATCACCCTAATTTTTAAAGCGGCAAAAGAGAAGACATTACATGTTACAGAGGGATTTCAACGACATCATCCATTCCAAAATTATTTGAGCTGGTCGTATGCAACAACTTCAAAGTTATTTTCTCGCGTCGTATACATATCTATTAAAAAATGCAGATTCATTTCAGGCAGATCAACACATCCACAAATTTAGTGGAACTTACGAGTAAAACGATCAACGAAACTTCAGTAAATCATTTGATTCTATTTGTCAACGTTAGGTGCTCATATTTGCAGATGATGATATTAAATCTGTGCATACTATCAGAAAAAGGTGCGATACTGACCTATCACAAGAAGATATTGATGGCCTGAGTGAGTGGCGTGAACTTAACTTCAACGAAAATGTAACGTTTAATAGGCATATAGACAACATCATAGTCAAAGCGAACGATGGCCTAGTGAATTCCAAGACAAAACTACTTACATTATTTTAAGTACATACAGTAAGCGACAACTCTCTGGGGTCCTCCGACTATGACCTATTTATGAAGACCTTATTATGATATAAGAGAAGATACCAAAATAGGCAACGTTCTTACTTCAGAAAAACAGAGAACAACACTAAAAGATTGGCCCAATCATTTAATGTGCGAAACATCAATTTGATTTCAACTTATCTAAAGACAGCTGCAAGAAAAATTGAAGACTTACTTCTTAAATTTTTAAAATTTTTATTTCAAAATATGACAACTTCAAATAAAATTTGAAGCCTAGATACATTTTTAAATTATATTTTAAGTTTTTTAATTTAATAAACAATTTAATAAGGCGATATGGATTATTCACCAAAAGACAGTTGTCTATAGTCTGCTGCTAAATGGAGGAGCAGAACTCGAAAATCGAACAATAGTCGAAGCTGCAAGAACTCTTCTCCATGTATACGGACTTACAATAAATTTATGTGCTGAATCTATACACACCGTGGTTGAGGTAATAAATAAAACTAGAACGAGTAGCCAGAAAGGTGTGACACCATATAAACGGTGGATGGGATCGGATGGAGACATTGCACACCTAAACATATTTTGTCAAGAAACATTCACTCATGTGCCAACGCAGAAAAGACGCGTTTAAGGATGCTCTAAGAGGTAACGAACGCAATTCCTTGTGTATTTACAAATTACCGCAAAGATGCTCAAAAAGGCCTAGCCATTTGTCTTCCAATATAATCCCTTTAACACGCGCTCCATTAATCCTTCAAAACTCGCAGGGGCATTACATAATCCGAACGGCATAACATTTAATTGCCAAAGTCCGTTACCCACACTGAAAGCCGTTTTCATGCGATCTGCCTCATGGACTTCCACCTGCCAATAGCCGCTTTGTAGATCTAATGTCGAAAATATTCGAGCACCCGATAACGTGTCTAACGTTTCATCGATCCTTAGCAGTGATAGCTATCTTTTTTGTCACAGCATTGAGTTTTCGGTAATCAATGCAGAATCTCATGCTACCGTTCTTCTTCTCGACCAATACTACCGGTGAGCTCCATGGGCTGTTAGATGGTTCAATTACTCCTGCTGCCTGCATATCTGTTACCATTCGATTGACTTCTTCTTGTTTTGCCAAAGGTTCGATGCTTTACCATTGAAGTCCTTCCGTTATTATCCGATGTACTGCAGAATATGGACGTGTACCGTTTGAGTATTTGATGTGCAGAATTTTTCTGTGCCTCGGTAAGATCTTCGGTCCATTTCTGCATGAATTGTTCTACCATTTATTTCTGCCCTTGCATGTCGGCTTTTTCAATCGGACTTTTCTGTTCACACTTTATTATAGTTGAAACCTCGTTACATTTGCCGATGACTGTCCCTTTCTTGATGGTTTTCATCTTATCTGAGAGATTTAGAGTCCTAATTGGTACTGTGGTCATTATCTGATTTAACTAAGGCTTTTCCGATTATAATTCCTTTGCTCCGTTCTCCTCTTTGTTAGCTACTACAGCCCATAACCTGGGTGACCCAAGACCTCCTTCCAATATTCCCCACACGATCGTCACCGAGTTCGGTGGCAGCTTCCTCCGATGATCAATAATAATTCGCTGGTCCTGCACTGCTAGATTGAAGTGGCCACTCGATGTTATCGTAAATTAAAACTCCTCGTCCAACATCCACCACGAAGCCATTTGCCCTCATAAAGTCCATCCACATAATGACTTCATCCATAATAAATGCAATCAGCACTTCGTGTTGGAAAAGAGCTCTTCCGATCTTTATTTTCACAATCTTTTTGCGTTTTATTATTGAAGTATCTCCAGTTGCTGTTCGTAATTTCAATCCATTAGCTGGTTGTATCAATGTCACCTTTGATTGTTAAGCTGTCACCGCCTCTTGATACTTTCGAAACGAGGATGGAGGTTATGGGGCAATCGGTTGTGGGCGTCAGCTTCTACCCCTTTAAGCTGACTCTTTTAGTTTAACGGCTCCGTCGTCATTTGACCGTCTTGCCTGGTCACCGCCTGCTCCCCGCTTGGTCGTCGCTGCATAGGAGATGGTGATCTTCCCCTTTTTCTTCTTATTTCCCAGCACTCCCCTTAAGGGAGATGTAACCGATTGTATTACATGCCCAATATCTGATTTTGCCGCTTCCGTCTCGGTATCTCTCGGTATCTTGGTGTTGATCGTTCTATGTTTGTGCTGGTGTCAATTTCCACGCGGCTTATTTTCATTGACGGTTTGGTGATGGCTTTTGCAGTTTCATTTGTCAACGCACAAGCGATGATTTCGGCGATGGTTACTTTAGGTGGCTCGAATGCCGTCAAAGAATGCATCAATTTTTAGCCTTTCCATATAATCGGCCGACGTACTGGTATGTGCTAGATGTACTAGTCGCTCGATTGCCGATGAAAATCCCTGTTGCGATTCTCCTCGCTTTTGGTAGCGGCTTTTAAGTTCCATGCGATAGATTTCCCGCTTGCGGTCACTGCCGTACTTCCTATCCAGCGCCTTCATAATTTCGAGATAACTGTTGCTCTCTTGTTCCGGAGTGGTTTGTAAAGCCTCTGCTGCTTCGCCTTTGAGGGCCACTATTAATGCCGCGACACGATGTTCGTTGTTCCAATGATTTTTATTGGCTGCCGTCTCAAATTGAAATTTGAAAATGACGAAAGATGTTGTTCCGTCGAATGTTGGTGGCTTTTTTGATTGAATTGATTGGCTGGTTTGTACCACTTGCGTCGTTGTTCCACTTGTCTTGACATCAGTCAGCTGTTTCTCGAGACGTTTAACCTCCGCTTGAAATTCAGCTTGTAATTTATGTTCCACCTGTTGAATCTCCGTTTTGACAACTTGAACTTCCGTTTCCAGTTTCTCTATTTCACCATGCACATTTGTAGACAGTTCTATAATTTTCTCGTCCATTTTCTTTTGACCTTCGGCAATTTTCCTCATCTGACGCTCTATAATTTGGTTTGACTGCCTAATTTCGCCCAACTGTTGTTTTATTTCGTATTTAATTTCTTGGTTTGACTGGTTTATAGTCTCTAACTGTTGCTCATTTTGTTGTTTCATTTTTAAGTTTGACTGCTCTCCTTGTTGTGTCATTTGATTTCTCATAGCTGTCGTTCGTTTTCTTGTTTCATTACACTCACCTGTCCCATAACCTGGTTCATAGCAGCGATTAACTGCGACAAATCGAAACCTCCAGATGGTGGTTGTGTTGTTTCGGCAGACGGTTGGTTATCTCCATGTTTCTGCTCTACGGTTGCCGCATCCGTTACTTTCGCTCCAAAATCATGATGATCCACATCCAGCCCTTCGTTCTCCATGGCATCACGTAGTCGCGCTTGTAAAGCTGCTTTACTACCATCAGTAGCCAAACCCCTTTTCTCAAGTTCCCTCTTTGATTCTGGAACTTTTAACTCGTTGAGAATCATTTTCTTTATCTAATTATTCACAATCCGATCGCTGTCACCAATTGTTACGTCTTTGCCTTGTCAATCAAGGTTCGTATCAAACAGAATTTATTTTAACAATAATTCACAAAATCACTTTATATAAATTATTCGCACAATTTTTCTGATCACTTTTACTTTTTATTTCGCACAAAAACACTTTTTAAAATCACTTTTTAATTCCTTTTTAAACTGTACACTATCGCTTACCAAATACTAATAATCCAATTTTTATATACACAAACTAAACTTCTATAAAGCTCATGAATTTTCCAGTTAGAATAGTGTAGAAACATTTAGAACAGTTTTATCATGGAAAATTCCATTTTAGTACAGTTAAACATTGAGCTATTAATTTAACTTATTCTATTACACACTAGGTGTCACCGTTACAGTCATAAACAATATTGTGACGGTGACATCTAGGGTGTGATAGACTAAGTTAAATTAATAGCTCAATGTTTTACTGTACTAAAATGTAATTTTCCATGATAAAAACAGTTCTAAATTTTTCTACACTATTAGTACTGGAAAAGTCATGAGCTTTCTAAAAGTTTATTTTGTGGATATAAAAAGGAGAACGCGATAGTGTAAACTTGTAAGATTATTATTAGTATTTGGTAAGCGATAGTGTAAATATTAAAAAGTGATTTAAAAAGTGTTTTTGTGCGAAATAAAAAGTAAAAGTGATCAGAAAAATTGTGCGAATAATTTATATAAAGTGATTTTGTGAATTATCATTAATAAATTGTGTTTTAATAATTTTTGTGCTAAATAAATAAATTCGTTGCTGATAAATTAAATTGATTTTGTTTTATTCACAATCCAGTGATACGAACCTTGATTGACGAGGCAAAAACGTAGCAATATAATCCTTTGAAGTGAATTTTTACACACGAAAATCAAAACTTTCAAATTCACATGACTAAATGAATGGTTGTGTAGTGATTATTTATGTACGTATTGTACATGGCTATAAAGAAGTTTCACTTCAGAGATTTAATTTCTCAGTAGGCTTTTGTTTTTTTATCTACAATAAACAAAAAAAAAATAAAACAATTTCGTTTTAAATGTTATTAGTTCGCTAGAACTTGATGTACAAAATTCCAAATATATATTACGTTCCAAATTTCATGATAACAGGCGGTTCGACGTATCGGTTAATGTTGTATAATTAATATTGTGTAATGTTTTCAAATAAGCAGTATCGGGTCCAATCAATACACAGTACTAATTAGGGAGTCAATCCTGCGTAGTGGACTCTCGCAAAAACCCAAACTGCTTTGGGGAAGAACATAAATAACATCTTTGAGTCGTAGCTCGGTACAATAAAAATTTCCTTTAACTGCCTTTTTTGTTAAAATATGAAATTTTTATTCCATTTTTTACTCAAAACTCGACCAAAATATGTAATCCGATATGTATAAATTTAATTGTGATTTTATTGCCTTATGGAATAATTTTTCATTCAGAATTTATTTTAGTTTGGGATTTAAAACCAGTAACAAATCGACAAAATTTACTTGTTTGCCATTCATTTGACTGATGAATTGATTGATAGTCGAATCAAAATTCCAAGTCGTTGGTACACGGATTGTACAAGGAAAATAAAATTAGGTTTTAGGCCTGTTGTTTTAGGATAGAGTTACATATCCATAAAAAAATTGAATCTAAATTTTGTGGAACAGGTAAGCATTGTTTGTAGGGTGACCAACTCGAACCTTTTACTCCGAAGTCTTCAGGTTTGGAGATAACAGATAAGTCATTTTCTAACTTATCTACTTATTGTTAATTGGAAATTTATACTATAGTCAGCGGCGGTACCTTATACATACATTTATTTGGGAATTCATATATTCTGTTTTCTCAAAATAATAAATATTTACAGATTATGAAATTGGTGAAATAATTTGGAATCTTTAATTTCTACTCCCTTCTCCAGCATAGATTTTAATTAATCTTCCACAATATTACATCCATCGAAAGCATCTAAATTCTTCGAATCGATCGGCCCACATTCTATCTCTTTCTCTTTACAATGGAATAAATTATAAGGAACCTTTAAGTACTTTACCTCAACGGGACCAGCCAGTCATATAATTTCCTCAGAAATGAATTTGGCGTAAGCTAAACCTGGGTCCAAGTTTAAATGTTAGATTATGTGAAGGGATTTCCTGTAATTGAAGAATTTAGAAATTTGGCTGGAAATTGATGCCATCCAATGTCCATTTCCAAAACTGCCTAAACCTAAAATTTCTTAAATGAGACTGTTTTTGGGTCATAGTGAATTTATTTCTCTTTTATTATTATTGAAGTAATTAATCATAAAATAAAGAAATTTCACTCCTGAGAATTCTATCGAGATATTTTGATTTCAATCAAAAACCAACATAAAATCGTACAAAATCTTAAATTGTAAAGAAAGGTCCGAAATGAATTTGCCTTCAGTGACGTCAAAATCTTTTATTTATATTTTAAAAAATTTACAAAAACAATATAAAAAATTATAAGGGTTATATAAAATGTTCATTGAATGTACAACCAACTACATCCAAAAAAGTTAATGTACCATGAACATTTTGTGCTGCATCGTTATAATGATTGTCTCGTATACATGTTGGTACATTTCTTATTTAGATAGGTTCAACCAAAATATTATGAGTTAATTCTAGTAATTTGAATAATTTAGCAAGAGAATTGGCGACCTTTAGTACTATGCCGCAGCATCATTAAATACAATTAATGGAATAGAAAAATATTTGTAATTTGTTTTACTCGTGAAACATTTTATGTTGGACAAATTGGATTATTATGTGTATCATTTGCACAGTATGTGTACATACATATATTTAATTAATTTAATTTTTGCAAACTACGTTTTGCATCTGTTTAAATATAAATTGCTGAATTTTTAATTTTATGTATTTTGCATAATTAATTATGAAAGTATGTTTTATAAATAACTTTAAATAATTATTCGGTAAATTTGTTCCACGGGAAATTTCTTGTCGAATATGTAGTTCGTTATCTAATTTTTTTTTTTTAACAAAATGATAATGAAAAAATGGCCGAAAAATATTATGCCCCAAAAAATATCCCAAAACTAATGGAAATTTGCTCCAATTATATTTTTTTAATAAATATTGAATATTCTTTCCAGTGACACCTCAATAAAGATTATCCGTGATTATACTTACGAGTATATTATTGACACATCATTTTCATAAAATGTTTTAAAGTTGAGTTGATGTTTAAAAATGTTTCAAATATTGTTGCAAGTTTTTGCCAAAGACTTCTGCGGACAATTTTAGTCTAACACAGACTTTTGGTTTCTGTGGCAAAACTTGTACAGTTTGTCTTACTTTCGATTTTGAATATAAAAAGAAAATTCCTGTTTGTTAACAATAAAACGCTTTTGAAAATCTACTTCAACTGATTCCAAAAGCTCAAGTACAAAATAGTAAAAATAAAATTAGAGCCTAAAACAAATAAAAATATTTTATTTATAAATAATTATTGGCTCAATCATTATCTAAATAATTTCTCCAGCACCCGAATTGCGGTTCAACGACAAATGAGAATGAGAAATGACATTATTTTTTATTTCTCCTACTCTAAATAAAAATGCAACCGACAAGTTGAAATAAAAAATCAAGTCATTTCTTATTATCATTTGTCATCGAACCGGAATTCGGGCACTGGTTAGAAAATGGAGACAATGCGACACAATTAAGTTTTTTGGATCACATAAAAACGGAATTAAGCAACCATCCCGTAAAAAATAAAAATAAAAGGAATTAAGGAATTTCTACAAACGGAAAATTATCTTTGGCCTTTCTGTTTCTAATTGTTATCATAATAATCGTCTGTGAAAATAAAAAGTCACAAAGTTATGCTTTATAAAAATTAATGAATATATACAGTGAAACTGTGTTATAAAAACTACAGCTTATTCGAGTCGAACAAAAATGTGTGTGAGATTGATTTTTGGCGCTCTGAAATATCCGCATCGACAATCTGGTATCCTCAACCTACTTGGCCATTTAAGTAGGTTTCAGTAAAGGAAGCACAACGAAGGACTATTGCTTCAATGGCTCTTCAATAAATTGATATGCACATTCAAATGAATCTACATCTTGCCTTCTAGAAGAGTGACAGTTCCCATTGGCTGTCTTCTTGTTTAAAAATAATCCCATCGCAAAAGTCGTTCTTAGTTTACTACACTAAACAGACCTTGAAGAAAAAACAACAAGTCTACGAATAAAATAGCGCCAAACTAAATATTTTATCACCTAGTAATTTTCTTTCATGCTTTCCGTTTTTGTCGAAAATATATGATGTTTCCAAAAGTGCTTATATGACCAGCTTTTCGATATTTGGGTTTACCAAAACTCTAAACACATCTTTTCATTTTTTGTGTGAGAATAACTTTGCTGTCGATAATTAAGAACTGCGAAATTTTTTGGCATACCAGCTTTTGTATTAATTAATTCGGAATTCATTGGATGACATTATAACAGCTAGACGTTTTGAATTCAATAGAACCTATAGAATAAATTACATAATCGGAAAAGAATCTGAAAACAAAATTTCATTTTTGGTTACTGTTTTAATATTTACTTGCTTGAACAGATTGGAAAAATTAATTCTGTGGATTTACATTCTCTGGAAAATTTTTAAAGGTTTAGTCTCGGCTCCCTTTTTTAAAATCAACACAATCAAAATTCTTACCCAAAACATTTTAAAACTTTCTGATGCAAAAAGTGTATTGCTTTAGTAAATTTACAACAACGGATTCGATTTGTAGTTACAATACCAACCACTATAAATCACTATCACTATTTGCCTCATATGAAACACTTGGGTGCGTCAAGTGCTAACACCCAGGCAACGATGTAAAACATTTTCTAAATACTAGAGGCGGGTACAGCACACTATAAAAGAGCAATGTGCGGAACAAAATATGGAAACTAAAACCCCATATGGTATACATGAGAACCCCATATGGCATACCTGACATACAGGAAAATCTATCCTCTTCGGAGGCCAGTCTCTTGAACTTGGAGAAAACTTTAATGCCACAAACATTCACAGGGTTTGTTTAACAATAACTAAAGGTAAAGAACTTTTAGAAGGTGTCGGAAAATGATGGTTGTGAAGCTTTGTTAACTGAAAAGCCAACCTACCGGCGAACTGATCCACACAAAGTACCAGATCTGATTGATTTTTCCATAATAAATAGCATATCTGTAAAATAAGTACAAGTAGCCAGGACTTCAACTCAGATACTCCTAACATTAAGTGAAAAATCAGAAAGAAAGAAACCCATTTTTAGTAAATAATTACACTAAGTGGAAATGCTTTAGGTAATCAGTAGAAAAACAAATATGGGAGCAAACAAGGGCCCTCAAGATAAAACTAATTTGAATAATCTCACTCAACAATTAAGAAGATGGATCAGAGTATTTAAAGGTAAATCAAATATTAACTACGTAAGAAAATTAATTAATGACAGCAGTACTTATTATTCACTTTGGAAAGCAACCAAAATAACCCCTCCAATAAAGTGAGAACTGTACTAGAAATAATGGAGATACATCTCGAAGATTTGCTCAAAAGCTCGAAGATTTACTCAAAATTCACATCAACTTTACAAACAAACCACTCGAACATATTCCAGCGCACATAAGTACCTCGGCATGACACTGGGTGCTAAACTACGATCATAAGCACATGTCAAGAAGAAAAGTGAAGAACTAAGACTAAAACACAGAGATATGTATTGGCTGATAGGAAGAAACCCTAACTATCAACGTTAATATATATCTATAATATTGTGACGATTATGGTCATCATACATCAAGTTCACGTTATGAACAGTAATAGCTCAGACGGTTGGCGCGTAGTACGAACATAAAGGTCGATAGTTCGATGCTCGTCGTAGCTCATGTTTTTAGTACAACTATTTATTGAGGACATCGAAACATGTTTGTACACTAATGCACAAATCCATAATGATCTTGAAAAATCAAGAACGTCCGAGATATAGCGTTTAAAGGGAAGCGTGTTGTAGTGATTGATGAATAAAATGAATAACAACACAACACACGACCCGTCGACTCTAATGAATGATGATGATTATGATAAGCCATAAACGATATTTTCAGATGATTGTGGGTCATAAACAGAATAGACAAGAATGAAGATGATTTATGAGACACGCAAACTGGTATATAAACACAACCGATGGCAAGCAGGTAACTGTTTTTGGTTTACTTTAAATCGTGTAACAAACAAGTGAAATAAACCTGTTGTCGTAGCCCCCCCCCCCTATATGACAAAAAAAAAACGGAAGGAGTAAAATTGTACTCGACGGAGATGGATGTGTTTTTTGTCTGTCTCCGTAAATGAAATGTATTTTATTTTTATATTTTGTTTGAAATATTGTTTTAATTTAAATTTAAATTTAATTTTATGTTTATGTGTAAGTTTAATTTAGATTCATTTAAATTAATTTGTTTTAAATTCAGTGTAATAATAGTTTGATGTGATGTGTAGTGTTGTGATATCTAGTGGAAAAGTGGTTTAGTTTATGTCCATTTGTACATACATACATAAGTGTAGTAGTGGTGAAGTGTGTTATTATTAACAATTGATTTAATTCAATTAAATCAATTGTTAATAATCAATTAATAAAAAATTGTGTTAGTTTTTTAGTGTTTATAGTGGTAAAAACGTTTTTTAGGATACCTAAGGAAGATGTTCTCGAAAAATCGGAACGGTACTATGCAGTTATCATGAGGTATATTCTTAATACATATACTGGTCTTTGTACATATGTATATGTGTTATGAATTAGTGTCTATTTTTTATTTGTATATTTATTTATTATATGATTTGAAGTAGTAGAGGTATAGTCAGAATCCGAAAGCGGTTTTTTGGTGTACATGCTATATACATACTCAAATCTATTTTGAGTAGGTTTTCTTTGTGTGTGAATATGGTGCGGTTTGTGTAGGCATTTTCCTTCCTCTTTTGTTTCTTGTTTTTCTTGTTATTGATTGTGAATTTGGTATATATAAAATGTAATACGGGACATGAAAACATGAAAATGGTGTTATATTTTAGAATTTTGTTGAAGTGTATAATTTTGAACTGTTCAAGTTTAGAGGTCTATAGTATGTATGTAAAAAATGTGAGTAAGTGAAAATTTTGAAGAATTATTCAGGGAAATTACTGATGCCATTCTGGTCCTTACTCGGTTTAAGAAATTTAATGTAACTGGGCATTTGCACAAAATATTTTTTCAATCGTATATTTTTTTAAAAACTGTGTTGTCTGTTGCTGTAACATCATTTTCTGTTCCCTGACGTGGTGTTTCGAAAGCTTGAGTTTTTGGGGAATCTGATGTACCGGTTCTGAAAAGTGCGGTGTGAGGTTGACCATGTGTAAAGCGTGGTTCGGCAATATGCAATCCAGCTCTTTCGAACGTTTGGCCTTGCGATTTGTTTATTGTGATTGCATGGGAGAGACGAACTGGAGGCTGGTGTCGAGCGAGGTTGAGGGGCAAGGATGGATCGTTGGCTGTGTCTAATGTGGTTCTAGGAATGAAATGTATTGTCCCTGAATGTGATCCGGTAATTGTTTCTGCTTTTGAGCAGTTGGTGATTTGGTCAAGAACCGCTAGCCGTGTTTTTTATTTTTTTTTATTTATTTTACAATAATAATCTACAGGATTTGTTCCCTAATGACTATGAACATTTACAATTACAAATAAATAATAAAATAAATATATATGACGAAACAAAAGGCTATAATATATTTACAAAATAATAGAAATAAATATCTTAGAATTAAATGCATATCATTTAACTAATTTCTCAAATTATGTTTATACCTCTGCTTCGTCATTCCGAAATCAAAGATATATTCGAAATGATTAAAGTTAACAATCATAAAATTAATTGACTCGTTAACTATATAGTTAGAACGTCGGAAATCAGAAAACAATAAAGATCTAGTTCTAAGTTGTCTTACAGAGGCATACAGATTTAAACGAGAAAGTATAAAAGGGCTATCAATTCTAGCATTTAAAACATCAGCTGTAAATAAAGCTTCAGCAAAACAACGTCTGGTCGCCAAGGACTCAAGATTCATAACAATACACCTTAAATTGTAACTTGGCATATTAATTAAGTTTTCCCAATACATAAGCCTTCTATTAATATTAAAAAGATTAAATTTAAAAAACATTACCCGTGTGAACTTTTTTTGAATTTTTTCTATTCGTTCAATGTGCGTCGAATAGTAAGAAGCCCATACAACTATGGCATAAAATCTTAAGAGTCTTCTGATCCTTAAACTCTTTAGAAAGACGTTGTATTAACCCCAACAAAGAAGACGGCTTTACGATTATCTTATCAATGTGTGTTGTAAAACTCAATTTAGAGTCAAATGTCACTCCCAAGTCTTTAATTTGGGTAACCCGATTCAATATTGCATTATTAATATAATAATCATAGGTTGGAGTGGCTGCTTACGCACACATATAATAATCATAACATATTTGCGATTTTTTCTTGGAGAAAGACATAACCTCACATTTTTTAACATTCTAATATAAACGCGTCTTTTTTCATACTGTTATTTATTCATAATGTCTAATACGTTTACATGATGTATATACATAAAATGTTTATCATCAGGGTTGCCAGGGGTGCTATGTTCACATGGATATAACAGGTTTCCCCTTTTTATTTAAATTCAATACTTTTTTTTTTTTTAAATTGACTGTTCAAAATTCTCATCATATGTCAAACAAACTTTTGGTTTGATCGGTCGTCTCGGTCTTGATTGTTGTGGAGTAGACCTAGCTTCCGCAACCATTGTTGTCTGTTTTGGCTCCGATGTAGGCTGAATTGTAACCTCCCGTGTTACAGTTTGTTGACTTGTAATTTCAGTGCTCACCACTGGAACGAGGTCTCGATCTTCCCTTCCATCACAGTGGTATGGAATCGTATCAGCTGTAGGTTTTTGAATTTCTGATCCAATTCGATGTATTTGGTCAATGTGTCGCTTCCAAGTACGTCCATCGTCCAATTTTACCAGATAGTGAAGTGAACCCAGCGCTTGTACGATTGTTCCGAATTTGTACTTTCCGTCGCCAAAGTAGCTACGAACAGAGACACGATCATTAGCTTTTAAGTTTTTGATGTTAGCTTGGACTTCTTTGCATCTATTTTGTTTTTCCCCTACTTTTGGCAACATTATGTCAAGACGCGAACGGATTTGTCCTTTGAACATTCGTAATGATGGTGAAACGCCAGTTGTAGCATGGGGTGTACGACGGTAATTTAGTAAGATCTTGCACAATTCCTTATTTATGTCCTCCCGGTCACAATTTATGGCTTTAAATTTATTTTTGAATGTTTGTATGTGCCTTTCCGCCTGGCCATTCGTTGCTGGATGATACGGAGCACTCAACCTGTGTTGGATTCCATTCACTTTCATGAATTATCGGACGTAAACTGAGTTCCGTTATCACTCACCAACATTTCCGGAATTCCGAATTGCGCAAATATCTCCCGGCATATATTAATTGTAATCTCCGTTGTAATGTTTGGAATAATATGTATTTCTGACCATTTGCTGTAGGCGTCGACCAGAATAAAAAAATATTTACCCATGAATGGCCCGGCAAAGTCAATATGTACCCTTTCAAATGGATATTTCGCTGCTTCCCATACGTGTGTCGGAACTTTCTTTGGATTCTATCTTGTTTTTTGACATTGTAAGCAGTTTTTCTACAAATTTTCAATGTCGCTATCCAGTTTTGGCCACCAGCAGAAACTCCTGGCCAATGACTTCATCCGCGTAATCCCAAAATTTGCTGTATGCAGTTTTTGCAACACTTGCTGTCGTAAATTTTCTGGAATGTAAACTCGGAGTCCACGTAGAAGGCATCCACTCTGAAGTGTAAACTCCGTTTGTTCGATATTGAACCTTTGATCAGGCTTGACTATCTTTCCTGTCTGTAGTCCCTCGATCAAATATTTCACCGTATCATCATTGGTCGTAGCCTCTCGTAGTCGATCGACAGTCACCGGTAACGTTTCGATTGCGTTGATTTCGATCAAGTCGATAAGTTCGATACTTGTATTTGTTTCGGCACGCGGCAATCGTGACAGGGCATCAGCGTTTGAATGATCCGATGATTTGCGATATTGTATTTCGTATTCGAATGCCTGCAGAAATATTGCGTAGTGCTGCATTCGTGTAGCTGATAATGTCGGAAGTCCCTTGTCCGGTGAAAGAATTTGCATTAAAGGCTTATTATCAGTAATCAAAATAAATTTACGAGTGTAAACGTACTGATAGAATTTCCGAACGCCGTACATGATGGCGTATGCCTCACGGTCAATCTGGGGGTATCGTTGCTGTATATCAGATAGGGTTTGCGATGCAAATTGTATATGCCTTTCACTCCCATCCGGATAAACGTGACTCAGTACCGCCCCCACACGCGGGGGTTTTGGATCGCAGTGTACTAAGTGTATCTCCTGTTGGATTAGCATTTTCAGGTTGTGAAATGTTGTTTTGCATTCCTCGTCCCAAACAAATTTGACTTTATCTTTCAGCAGATTATTCAGACGATAAATAACCGTGCTGAGATTTTTGAAAAATCGTCCGTAGTAATTTATCAGTCCAAGGAATGCACGAACCTCATCCTTATTTTTTGGTTCCGCCATCTGTGTAATTGCCTCGATCTTGCTTTGAATTTTGTGAATACCATGCCGATCGGTTTTGTAACCACAATATTCGATTTCAGGTGCCATGAACTCGCATTTATTGAAATTTACTCTCATGTTGTACTTGTTCAACCGCGCCAATACTTGCTCAGGTCGTTGCATATGAGATTCGTCACTAGGCGCTGTAATTTTGATGTCATCCAAGAACACTGATACTCCATCGATGTCCTTCAGAATTTGCTCAATTTCTCGCTGCCATTTTGCTGGTCCAGATGCAATACCATACATAAGTCTCGTTGGCTGAAACAAGCCGCGATGCGTACTTAACGTCAATATTTCCCGATCATCTGGATGTACTTCCATTTGCAAGTATGCTTTATGTAGGTCAATTTTTGAAAATTTGTCACCTCCCGCCATCGACGCAAAGAGATCTTCAATCGTAGGAAGTGGATGTTCCTTGACTAGTATACGAGGATTCACCGTAATTTTATAGTCCCCACATAGGCGGACTTTATCACCCTTCTTTTTGACAGGAACATTGGGTGTAGCCCATTTGGATGAATCGGCTTTTTGTAAGATGCCGTTTTATTCCAAATCCTCGAGTTCTTGTTCCACCGCGTCTCGTAAAGCAAATGGTATTTTCCTTGCCTTTATGAAAATAGGTTGTGAGCTCTCTTTTAAACGGATACGCGCTTGTAGGTTTTTAATTTTACCCATGGAATCTCCGAATACCGATATATATTTGTCTTTGAGCTGTTGCAATTTTGTATTTATGTCTACTGATTTGATTAAAGACACTTGTGTGTTCCAGTCGAGTTTTATGTTGTGTAACCATTCACGGCCAAGTAGTGGTTTACGATTTGATTCGACTACGTAAAGTCTTAGATCGCGACACTCAACACCAGAATTGACACACACGACAATGTAACCAAACACTTTGATCTCCGTACCACAGTAACTCACGAGTTTCGTGTTTGTTGATTGCAACTGTTCATCCGGGAAGTACCTCGTCCTGTAATTGTTGTTAACAATCGTTACTGAAGACCCACTGTCGACCTCGAAACCCAAAACGATATCATTTACTCTTAGGTTAACAAAAAATTTTGGAAATTTGCTTGGGTTAGAAAATTCGGAAATAGTAAAAATATCTTCAGTACAATCCGTTGTGTCATCCTCGATGTAATTTATACTCTGGCTATCTTTCCTCGCTTGGAAACACACAGATTGAAGATGTCCCTTGATGTTGCAAAATGTACAAATTGTATTTCGGTGTGAACACGTCTTGGCTCGGTGATCTTTACTACTTTTGACGTTGTGCTGTATGTCATCTTTGATTCCGCTATCATGTTGTTACTTTTCGATGGTTCCACTTTCGACTTTCTTACACTTTTTTGTGCAATGAAGTTGAATGACTGCATTGATTCCTTCTGCTGTTGAATTTCTGCTCCTCCCTTTTCAGACAATTCCATTGCTTTAGCTATAGTTAAAGCGTTGTCAAGTGTAAGGTCCGCGGTTTCCAACAAGCGGCTTTGCCGGCCTTAGCTGAATCGATTGCACAATAACATGTTTCATTTAAAGTGGTTTTTTGAAGAGCATTATCATTTATTAATAGAACATGCTCATTTTTCGGACACAGGATTGCGCGTTTTGGTGTACATGCAAGGTCATTTGTAGTAAATGATGAACCGGGAATATCTGTGGTAAGATCAATGGAAATATAACCTGGAGGTGTTGGAGTGGAGCGTGGTGTTTTTTTGGTGTGTGAGGTGTCAAAATTCTTGCCAATTGCTAAAGAGTGGATCACTTGTTGCTTTCATGTTTGTGCTTAGGCTTGGTACTTTGAAGTGATGCCACAAATGGGACTTTTTGGTGGTCGCATTTATAATTGACGCACGATTTTCTCTTCTAACAACAGGTAACACTTGCCGAAAATCTCCTCCTGAGACCATTACCTTTCCAACAAACGGTAAATCATTTTTCGTTAGATCGCGAAATATTGGGTCCACAATTTCGGGTGCTATGCCTAAGGCCGTTGGGGCTTTATCCCAAATTACGCAATCGACAGATACTGGAAAGTCACGTTTTTTGCGAGTAAGTTGTGGAGATTTCGCGGCATCCGTGTTGGGAGGCAGTGACGATGCAGAGTAGGGTTGCCAGTTGTACTTCTTTAGTGAGTACAGTGCTTCCGCTCTGGCTGTGACCCTGCAATGTATCTACTTTCTGTAAGTTGTAAAAAAGTTGTATACTTCTATACAAATTACAGAAAACAAGAACACAGCAAAATTGGAACCAGAAAAGAAGCACCGTACTCCCCAAAGAAATCCAACTGGCAACCCTAATGCAGAGTGACATGTCATTCCTTTGGGTGGGGGAGTTGCTGCAGTTCCTGTCCATGCAACACGTAATGCATTTTTGTTTTCTGCATCGAATTTTTGAATTAACGCTCGGTGTGGGGATGTTTTTTCACTTCCACCAGGTCCATCTAAATAAAAACACTTTTGAGAGGTTCGATTATTGAAGGATGAAAGTATCGTTGATGCTGCGATGTTCTGATCATTGTTGAGTGGTACCCACAGATTGGGTTCGGTTGTTGTTATAATGGGTGCAGGATTTGTGTTTTGATTTAAGATTACTGTTGCATTGGGAGGTGGTGGGGGTAAGAATAGATCAGGTCCTGCTTGCTCACACTGCTCTTTTGGTTGAAGTGCGCAATGAGCCAAGGCTTCATTTTCAGTAATACTTTGATTAGTAAGGTCTTCCAGAAGATTGTTCTTGAAATCAAAGGGGTGTTGAATGGGATCTGATGGATTGCAGTAGCGCGATATAGTGGCGAATGATGCTCGCAATGGTTTTGGTAACATGTGAGTGTTGGCTTGTGGTAAGCAGTTGTGCCACTCAATGCTGTCATTAGTTGGGCCTCGTGCCTTGGCTGCTTCTTTGAACGTTGGGAGTGCACAATTGTTAAAAGTTTTTGAAGTATCGAAGGATGTAGGCTCAGGGCCCTTCGGTTTGAGAGGTGGTGGCCGTAAGTGATACAACTCAGCATTTTTTTAAGAGGCTGAAATGTTCTACTGATAGCTTTCTCCCCACAGTGTGAATTTGGAGACCGTTTTTGCCATTTATTGTTTTTATATACATGATGCATCGGAGTGTCCTGATACAGTGTGTTATGAGCGAGAGGGTCTGTAAAATTTGATTCGGAAAGTGCTGTTGGGGTTGTGACCCTAACAGACTCTGTTCTTAAAGCATTTTCAATGTTGTCTTCGGTGAGAAATGTTGATTGACCATCTTGTGGATGAACAGATGGTGTAACAACGTTGTGTGATTGGCCATGAATTGGAAGCTCCTGGATATGCCAAGCAGCTTCCTGCGAACTAATATATCGACAATTCAGGCATTGATTTGTTTCATCATAGTCTATAACATTGCTTGTGTTGTTGGCGGAATCGGCCACAGCTCTAATTCTTGCGCAGTCTTGAACCTTTGTTGTGTGTTTGTGTATATACTTTATTGCTTTGACTGTTTCACTAACATGTTTTTATTAATAATAATATTAACTGTGATTATTTTACAGGACGTAGAATTAGGGAGGACACATTGGAATGATTTAGATATGGTCAGCTATCAACCGTTATGTTATTGGACGTTAGTTGAAATTACTGTGGTTGGGACAACAAATTTTTAATTTAGGAGTATGGGTGTGGTTAACTAATTATTTAATTAATTACATTAGGCCTTTCGACATTCAGCCTTTCGACACATTCGGCTTTTCGACACATTCGCTCTATCGAAATTCGGCCTATCGAAATTCGGCTTTTCGATATTCGGCCTTTCGATATTCGGCCTTTCGACCCTTTCGGCCTTTCGATATTCGGCCTTTCGACATTCGGCCTTTCGACCTTATTTTCGCGACCTCAGAACAACAAGGTTCTATCTGAAATTTCAATTTTTTGGAAGTAATTTTCGATTTTCGCATTTTTCGTGATCGTAGAATTAAAAAATGTCTTTGTAATTTAATTTTATCTGGAGATTATGTTCTAAACTAAAAGATTCAATGAATTTACAATGACATTTACGAATTTAAAGCCACGTAAAATGCAAAATTCGATACTAACTTCAAAAAAATGAAAATGTCAGATAGAACCTTGTTATTCTTAGGTAGCGTTTTGTATCCATACAGGTGGCTAAAAGTGAATTCGATTCTTCGTGTATTCCATTCTTATTTGAATTGAATCAGATTCGTTAGTTTGTAATTTAAATCAAATACGAATCTTATACTTCGAAGAGTCGAATACGTTCGAAACGAATTCACAAATAGACCCAGTTTTGTATTAGAGCGTTTCAAATCAAATTGTAAAAACTTAAAACTGATAAAGAAACCAATCGATAAATGCCATGAGCGAAAATTTAGGTCAGTAGCCACCACTGAAAACAAAAAACTACCTCCAGCCGTCTTAGCACTATCAGGAAGCTTTATATGAAAGGTTGAAGATAGTGAATGTCCGAGTAACTTCTTGTGATTTTTAGCACTACACGATATTCACTGAACTCGTTTGAAAAAAAAAAATCGACATTAAAAGCGTTGAAGATCTGGCCTAAACTTTCTGTAATAATTCAGTGTTTGTACAAATCAATCAGCGAATGATCTGAAATGCGTCGGTCACTCCGTTTAGGCACTGAGACCGAATTTAGAAAACCCAACTGAATGGCATAACCGGAACGTCATTAGAATAAAATTCATGGTGTTAGCTGAAGCGAAAGAACTTAGCAAAACATGAGGAGAGCTGAAGACAGAGCTCCTAAAAGAGTGAGATGGTCCCGCCTAGTAAATGCGCTTTAACAAATTAAACTTAGGCACTTAGGGAATGAAACCAACTTTTTTCGAAACTTACCTAATAATTTAATAGCCTATACATATAATTTGTGTTCCCTCGATATGTTTGGAAATTGTGGGGTTCCACTAAATAAGTTTCTAAGTTACAAAAATAAAATCACCCATTTCATGTAATTTTTTAATTAATTCTCGAAACCAGAAAGTTTTAAGCAATGCGGAACTGAAAATTACAATACTGTTTTGTTTTACCCATTTTAATTTTTCAAAATTGCTGAAATATAATTAATTTGACCAAAACGGGACAAACAGAGTAGAATACGGCCAAGAAATAGACATGTTAACCAAGGAATTTGGCACTCTAACTGCCAGATGAGTTAACATATAGATAGTTTTTCAAATTTTCTTTCTTTTCAACAAAATAAAGCCATTTCATCTACTTGATGGTTAGATTTATATTGTAAGAATTAAATATGACTTCACTTACAAAACTCAAACCAAGCTTGAACCACAACGTGCATACAAATAATCAAATTAACTAACAATATTTGTACTAGCCAAGATTTGCACTCACACTCGATAAAATTCGTAAATTAGATTTTATATGAACATATTGAAGATGGCATAAATCCCTTCTGAAAGAAATCATACCAATCACATAATAATCATTAAATATATCTAATGTATCTCATGAATATACCAAATATTAAATATTTTGAGAGTCAAGCAAAAATCTAAATGTTTCATGTATCGTAGACATGTTAAGCCTAAAATGTATATACTGTAGAATGTAGATAGATTGCAGAATATCAATTTCACGTACAATAAAAATTTCCTATATTAAGGCTTTGTGTAAACCAAAATGATTGTTATCTATTTTTCCCACAACTATCAAATATCCAAACCAAACCTACCTACATATATGTATGTAGTTCGTACAGAAGAGAAGAGCAAACGAGTAGACAAAAATTTATAAAATTTATGCAAGAATAATCATGACATGATAATCTTCTAGCATAGTATGTTTGTATGGTATATACATAATGTTTACATATCAATGGTAAAACATGACGTAGTTTGAACTATGTTCGTACCAGATGAAATTTTTTGTAAAATAAATATCAATTAAAATATAATAATTGGTTTTGGTCAATATCCATAATATAATAATATCAATATATACCTAACTTCATATCGATTTGGTTATGTAAATGTGCTTGTTTGATCAAAATTGTATTTGAATAGAAATCATTATCTGAAATTCAATTTTGTATTTAATTTACTTTCGATTCGATTTAAAAATATTTTGTTTTATTCATCTGTAATAATTTGATTTTATGGCATCCAGAAATACAACAAAAAAAAATCAATAAATTTTCAATTATTTACTGGCACTGTACGTGTTAATAAACTGGTACACAAAGATTTCGGTGAAATTGTTATTATTAATAATAAATTTGCCAGTTGAAAAATTTTTGTTCGGTTAAATATGCTGTGGTTACCATATTCGTATGTTTGTTCGTTCGTTCATAATTTATGTGTTGACTTTATAATAAAAAATAAAGAGTATAGAAGTACCTTGCTGAGAGATCAGCTAGTGATTTATCCTGACACAAATTAGGTTGGTTAAATGTTTGTGAATGCTGTATTGCTCTACTTTGTTAAATTGTTTTCTTTGTATAACAACATAAAATATGTATAGCATGATGTTGTACATATGGATATGTATGTTCGCGGTTATATTTTTGAAATGAGATTTATGATTTGAATTTCATTGTTATCGCAACATGCTTTACCTGGAATATAATTATTGCATAAGATGTTGTGGTTAAAAGTTTTACACGAATTTAATGTTATAAAATATGTTACGAATGTTACTCCTTTATCAAATTTCTAACAAACACTAACTAAAATTATGCTAAAAACTGCTTTTATACCCTATTTTTTGAGCCTACGTACCTTGTGAATCTTCTTTCGCCTTTATTTTATTTTTTTATCTTAAAGGGGCGGTACCGTCCATCTTTTTTGTGCATACCATCTGGTGTGTGTTTATGATAAAGAAAGAGAAGGTTTTGTTGACCATCTGAGGTGGATGTGGGTGTGTATGTGCAAAATGATATTTATTACGGATTTACAATGAGGTCATAAATTTTGTTGCGGCCAGTTTTTTCGTTTAGTAAAAAATGGGTTATTTCGTTCCTTGTATATTTTCAGTTCTTCTAATCTGTTCATTAGTAATCCTTTTCGTATTCTGTGATTTATTTCGTATTTCGTAATCTGTCCATTATTGATGTCAGTGTAACTATGTTTTTCTGTAGTCAAGTGTTGTGCATATTTCAAGTCGATTTTTAGTTCTCTGATTTTTTTTATATGTTCTGTAAACCTTTTTTTTTATATATTTATTATGGCTCCAAAAAAGGAGCCTTCTGACCCGATTTCAAAATTTACAATTTTTAATTTTTTACAAATTTTTTGTTTTTCTTCTTTCAATCAACTTTCATTCAGTGATCCACTCCACGGTATGAACGTTATACCACTCAGCTTGATAAATTCATACATCATCTTGTATTAATTTTTCCCCATTCGTAATAATTCATTCAAGTTTCTTGCATTCATAAGGACATCGAACGTTTTAGAATTAAACCAAACACCTTTCACATAAATCATCCTCACTCAAACGACGTTTCATTAAGCATTCTTTCCAATTATCATGATTCAATCTCACCCGTTCCATCGTTCGTATCATTGTAGTGTCTCCTTTGATTTCCTTAAAAAATGGTTTCCTCAAAGGAGCACTACACATTCAAAGTACTTCTTTCTTTTTACCCTATACTCTTTTCCATAAATTCATTCTCCCATTTTCTCCACAGATTCTTTTGAAACATCTGAAGTACATCTCTTCGATCCATAAACTCATAATCTGTTATCTCCTCAAGCATACAACCCCTTTTGGCAAGCATATCGGCTCTTTCATTACCTTCAATCTGTAGGTGTAAAGGTATCCATTGTAGAATCACCTCACTCCCACAAGATTGAAGGTACTCATACATGATTTCTGCAAACATACTATCCTGAGTACCCTCGCCCTGTTTTACCAATTCTAAACCCCTCAGGGAATCGGATTATAGAGCTACTCTCCTCCTCCCTTCATTCATTGCCAACTTGATTCCTTCCATAATACCCATCAATTCTGCATTCATTATACAGATGCTACCATTCAATCTTAACAATTCCTCTTTTTTCATTGCCGGAATGTAAATTCCTACACCCACCCGATCCTCATTAACACTAGCATCTGTATATACTTCCACATGTGCAAAATAATTCAGTTGCATTCTTCGAAATTCTCTCTTAACCGATAACTCATTCATCATCGCTTTTGTTATACCTCCAAAATTCAAGCACACAGCAAGATTTTCGGGAGGAACTTTTGGTTTTGGAAAATATATTCATATTTTCCGCCATTATTTTCGACCGTTGCGCTTTTTGGTAATCCATTCCTCCTTCCAATCTTACTTTTATCTCATTTACTAACACATTATCTTTGGTCAACATTCGCACAGTCTCTCGCATGGTAGTCCATTCCTCCTTATAATTAAGAGGTGAATCACCCAATTCGGACCATAGAGTGAGCCCCCCATTTTGGTTTACTCACCCTTTTGATCACATTTAATCTGCTCTTACAATTATCGGCCAATTTTTATATGTGCACTTTAAAACTCAATCGATTGTCGATCCAGATTCCCAAATACCTAGTCAATCTTGAATGCTCAATTATCTCATCATAGATTCGCACATCAATTCTTTGATTCGTTCTAAATGTCATTTTCTCGAATTTACCCGCAGATTTAAATTATTCAAACATTGTGTTATCTGAAACACACATTCCTAAGCTTGATTTAGGGCCTCGCCGATAGTTTTGCCCTTGCCGATTAGTACAAAGTCATCTACAAATTGCAAGATAACTTTGTCGAGGGTATTATACTTATGTATTGAGCTCGTATACAGATTGAAGAGGGTCGGAGAAATTGTAACCCAATATTCACCGCTCCCTCTAATCTATAACCTCTTCCACACAAAACAAGCTTACGCTCACTCATAAACTCATACACCCACCCGTTTACAAACTTTTCCAGGAAATCCCATGTTCAAAAGAACCTGATATAATTTCCCTGGAACAACATAATCATACGCTCTTTCATTATCCAGAAATACCGCCACCCACAACAAACTTCTTTTCCCTTCGTATTGTACTTCCCACACAAATTTTTCCACGCATTCGTTTGCAGAATGTTTACGTCGGAAACCAAAAGTGGTCTCTGGCAATAAACCATTTTCATTCATAAACTTTTCAAACCTGCCTTTCATCATCCTATTCACCATTTTAATAAAAACATTCAACAAACATATTCCTCTATAGTTTATTACCAGATTTGTGTCGAATTCTTCCATCTTTTAGGTATCTGAACACTCCATACCCTCCATACACCAATCCATACCCTATTGAGAATTCGAAGCAAGATTTCCTTTGCTTGGAATCACGACACCTATTAAATTCACGCAAAGCTATCCGTTTCCTATCATGCCAATACTGAATCTCCATATTTCACCAACCATTTACTTTAATTTCATTCGCTCTTATTTCAAAACTGCACATTTCATTAACTCTCTCTATCTCACACTCAAGCTGGTTTGCGTCATTTATTTCATTTTTTATGAGAATCTCATTCATACGTTTAACCGATTTCTTACTATTCAGCAAGACCTTTTTCTTAATATCCACCTTTACACCACCTAAACACGAATTGATCATAAAATGATCACTACCCAAATTCTCATCTGTTACATTCCAAGTGACTAACTTCAAAACTTCTGCCAGTTTGTCCGATGTAGAATCCAATCATTAGATGTATTCTTATAGATACCGCTGTCTATTGTATATTTTAAACGTATGCTTGTTGTTAACATTTGTTATTGTCAAGTCTAAAGTATTAATAGCATTGTTCGTCTCTGATTCTATAGTCAATTTTATGTTTCGGATGTTTGTGTTTTATGTTTTTGTGAAGATTGCTGAGCTGTCTCAGCAATCTTCACAAAAGCATAAACAACAAACGTTGTTTGTCCCGTAGTATGAATTTGGATTTGTTTTAATTTTTATTTTTAATACGATTTCTAGTGTTCTAATCGAAGCTCTTAATCGTCAAATACACCAAACCTTTGTTTTACATCTATTCATTATATGTATAATAAATCATTCATTATGAATACCCTCTTAATCCCTTACTCAATATCCACTTCTCTCTCCAATTCAACTTAAAAACCAACCTCTAACCTTCAACTCAATCATCAATTCAACCCAAATCAACTTTCAAATCAGCCTTTAACTCAACCCAGCTCAACTCAATCGCAGAATCAATCCCCAAATGATTCATTCCCCAATTAAATCCCTCGCTCAACCCCAACTCAAGATAACTCAACTTTAACTCAATTCCAGTGAATACATATTTCACTTCGAAGTAACAAAATCATTTCACTTTAGCGCTGTAAAAACATTTCGTTTTGGCGAGACAAAAGCGATTTTCACTGGCGTGACAAAATTATTTCACTTTGGCGCTGTAAAAAGGTGAGGCTCTTATTTGCATTAAGTTTTTCATTTTAATTGCTTTAAATTGTTACGTTTGTGAAGGTTTTTTGGGTGAATCCACTACTTTACCTTTATATAAGCGTTACATCTTTTTTTTAAAAAAGTAGGGGATTAGGCTATTTAAGAAAACCATGTTTGACATAATCTCACATGATACATCGAATATATTATGTATAAATGATTTCCCGAATTTTCTTGAGAAAAATCTAGGAAGCGGCCACCACAATGTGCAATATTTTAAATTGTCGTAAGGTTTTATCTATTCGAAAAAACTTCACTTTTGAAAAAAAGTAAGGGATTTTGGTATTTAGGACAACCATTTCATACATATATTCGATATATTATATGAGATTACGTCAAACATGGTTGTCCTAAATACCCTAATCGCCTGCTTTTTTCAAAAGTGACGTATTTTTCGAATAGATAAGACCTTATAACAATTTAGAATTGCGCACATTTTATTGGCCACTTCCTAGGATTTTCACAAGAAAATTCGCAAACAAACCGGACCAAGCACGTTAAGCATAATTTTTATTATTTCAATATGATTTAAATAAATTCGTAATAATGAAACATTTACACCAATACATTTAAAAAAACTTAGGACAACTTAAGGCAAATTAGGACAAATTTCACGTAGGTGATTTTTAAAAATATTTGATATTAAAGCGTGAGTTACTTATTTACTCGAAATGTTCTGTCACAATAAATCAAAAATCTATCAACGTATTTTTGAACAAAGTTATTACCTGATATGTTCAATGGGGTGAGCTAAGGAAGCTAAACTAAACTAAAGGCTAAGAAACGCTATGCAGATAGATGAGCGGCTTAAATATTAGAAATTATCAGACATATATATAAACCTGTATCCAACCCTAACACCTTAAATGTCAAGCACAGAGACTTAATTTTAAATTAGAATGGAAGTCTTCATTTTTCTAAATAGTTTAAAATTAAATCTTGCTTTTCCATAATTTCTAGAAGAGGAAGATTTCATTTTAAAATATTCTGGATTATGGAGATTTCCATTCTATGTTTAAAATTAAATCTTCCATTTCCAAAATATTTTAGAATTAAATCTATTTTTTCCAGCATTTCTGAAAAAGAATGCTTCTAATTTAAAATATTCTGCAAAATAGAAATTTTCATTTTAACTCTAAAACTTTATCACCATTTTCAAGAATATTTTGTAGTTAAATCTCCTGTTTCCATAATTATTAACTCAATTTTTAAATCAGTCCCTAACTGAAGCTCTTAACTTAATTTCCGCTTAACCTCCAACTCAATTTACAAACCAATTACCAATTAAACTACAAATCAACTTTCAAATGAGCCTTAAACCCAATCCCAAACACAACGCTTAACTCAATTTTACGAATCAACCCCAAAATAATTCCCCAACCGAATTCCTCTCTCAATTCCAACGAAGCTACCTCAACCCCAACTCAAATTTAACTTAGCATAGCTGAAACCACAGAGCTCAACAATTTAATTAACTCCACACTCAACGACCAACTCAATCCCGAATTCATCGTGATTCGAATGCTATATGCGTGTATCAACTCAACTCAAATCAATTCAAGCTGACCTCCCACTAAACCCTCCAACTCAACGTTCAACTCAAGCCCCGTCTCAACCCCCAAATAAATCCCCAACCAAATTCCATGGCTCAACCCCAACTCAACACCCTACTCGAAAACAACTGAACCCTCAAGGAAAACCTTCAACTATACGCCCAACACAATTCTCAAATCAATACAGTCCGGAAAACTACAAGCTTACATGAATTCCACTAAGTATAGGTCAAGCTAACTTCTAACTCAAATCTCAACTCAATCCCCGAATAAATCACCGATTCAGTAAATCCTAACTCAAGCCTAACTGAACCCTAACCCAACCCAAACCAATCCCAACTCGACTACGAATCTAGTCCTTAACTCCACCCCTACTCAACCTCCAAATCAACATGGTCTAAAAAAATACATGCGTACATGAACTCAACTCAACCTAACCTCCAACTCAATCTACAGCTCTCTCCAAATAAACCCCCAACTGAACCCCTTACTCAAATAATTTCTAAACTAATATGGTCCGAAAATTGCAAGTCTCTATGAACTCAACTCAACCTCTAAATCGAAACTACCAGTTTATTCCTCTAACTCAACCCCAACTCAACCCACAAACTCAACGCCCATCTAAAACCTCAATATAAAAAATTGCTCAACTGCTCATTAAACCCTAATCTAACACAAAATCAATGATATCTAAATTAACGCACAACTCAACTGCAAACTCAACGCCCAACTCAATCCTTAAACCAGCATTTATGAAAAAATGGTTAACGTGGAAAATCATCACGTGGTTTTGGGTGAATTCGTAAGGCAGGTACCCGATACTCTTGAGGTGTAGCTTCCAAAAGCTTAATAATACTAATCGGCACCGACTACATCTACCCGCAGCTGCTCTTGCTTTTTCTTGTGATATTTGTATTTATGGTAGCATCGCTACTAGTTTGCTGGTATTTTTCAAACCACATGCACATTGTATTGCTTCATGCCAGCTTATAGTGCTGACATGAAAAATTGGTCGGCCCATGGATTCTGCACTCTCAATAGGGGTTTATAGATGTGTTCATAACCCGTTATTGGGAGTGCGGACCCACCTTTCACCTGTTTGTTGGTTTGTGTGGGCAAAATTATATAATTTATATTTATTTCACTTTTCATTGTCCAATTGAGCTGAAATTTCGCTCTTCGTATAAAATAATTATCTGGTTATGTACCGGAGGAAACTCATATTTCATGGCGGATTACCTGTTTCTTTACAGCCCCCCTTGAAATGTGGTATCAAATGAAAGGGCTTGGCGAGTAGAAACTGATAAGGGTAGTGACGTCATAATAAATCCAATATAGCGGCCGCCCCAAGATCACATATTTCTCCTTGACATGGGTATCAAATGAAAGGGTTTGTGATGAATGATGTCAGTCTACAGTTAATATGGCGGCAAGATGGCAGACCGAATTTCCTTAACCACCTCCATGACATGGGTATCAAATGAAAGGGTTTGCCAACCACAATACGTGACGTCATTCTAAATTCAATATGGCGGAATAAATTTATTTTACCACTCTCTTGACATGAACGAATTTGACGAGCAGAATAATTTATAACAAATTCGATTTCTCAACTAAACAGTTTCTTTAAATCGTTCTGTCACGTTTCAAATTTATAAAGATTCGTTTAAGACTAAATAGTAGAATATAATATTCAGTAAACAAATACTTTCTTAAAAAACTACGTTTTTTTTCAAGTGTAATAAATAGTAAATTTTTTTTCTACTCTCTGTCACAGCTATAATTTGTCCAAAAAAGGCAAGTGACATCAACCAATCAAAGTTCATAAATGTTAACGTAAAAAAAAGAATTAATCATTTGAAATGGAATTTTCAATGACGTTTAATTTGATTAAATTCCTAAATATATTATAATACTTGTAATGATACATTTTAATGCCATAAAAGTCTTATGTTGTTATTCAGTGCGAAGTATTAATTCAGTGAGATTAATTTATTCAGAATGAAAATCGTTGGTTCACATTGTAATTTATACCAACTAATGGCTCGGTGAAACAACATTCAATTAACAAAATAATTTATCATATTGTATTGTCCAATCAGTTTGCAGTTTAGTTTAAAATATTACAATTCAGAATTGAGAATATCTTAAGATAAGTTGTATAAGCTCCTCACTATATGTGTGAGCAGAAGATTTTTATCGCCTACATATTCCTATAAAAAATTCTCACAAGATATTATTCTATAGAAATTCAATCAAATTTATTGAATTTATGGCCAACAATAAATGCAATATTTTCGACGACCCAAATACAATATACAATAATAATAAAACTTGACTTTTAAGTCGTTAAACATTTTTTTTTATTTTTTTTTTATTAAACGAAAGCAGGTTTATGAAAAAGCTCTTGTTATTTTATTTACCAAAAATTGTTCGTACAAATCCGATAAAAAAATATTTTTAAGGTGTTAAATCATTTTAACTTTATGTTATATCAGATAAAAAAAAAAACCTTTTAAATATTAAAGCAATATAGGATTAAGGAAGGTGTGAGAGTAATATCTGTGTTTTTATGTACGATTATACTTACAAAGGATTCAAAGGGTAAATGGTTTTATAAGAGGAATATTTTGTTAGCTTATTAAATTTTTTTTTTATATACAATGTATGCTTCCATATAATGGAAAGGATAATTGTTTTATAAAACCAAGTCACGTACAATATTACACAAGAACATAATATTTATTGTAAATTTTTATCTAAATGTATTAAATGTTATTATTATTGTAGGTGAGAAAAGATTTATGTAATTTTTCTTGCTGTTGCTTGCGTTTTGTCTGTTTGTAATTTTTGAAGATACACGTACGTACGGTGGATTTGATCCTATCTTAAATATTGGTGTAGTCTGTACGTAGAGAGTGAGTGCAAGAGTACAATGTAGGTAATTCATTTTTAGTTATAGATTAATGTGCTGGAGAAAATTATGTATTTTGTTTGCTTCTCTTATTCTTTTATAAGAATACACTACGTTAATAAAAAATTCGAATTGAAGTTGCTTGGCAGAGAAAACGGGCTACCCTAAAAAAATTTTTTTTATGTATTTTTACCGCACTAGATAAAACAATGAAGCAAACACCAAATTCAAGGCCATTCAAAACATTCTTAGAAAATATTATTAAGGGGTATCTTTAAGCTTCTCTAAAGATTTTGAATATTTGTCACAAATCTCACTATAATTTTTTGATAGGCCTATATTAAGACTACAAGCTTGCCAAACCGTTTAGAAAGTTAATGACAAAAATTTATAGTGACATTATTGTTAAAGCTGGAAAATCTTAAGATGCGGACTTTCTTAAGAAAACCAAATACTAAGCTACCCCCAAATATGGCTGTTTGACTTTGGTTTAATTCTTAAGATACGGATTTTCTTAAGAAACTTCTAAATTGTAACCTCCAAATATGGCAATTTGATTATGTGAAAAGCATTATTTTGGTAAAGCTTCGAACATCAGAGGCCCTATTCTTTAAATCGTTGGAAATTTTTCCGTAGGAATATCTGTCGAAATATTAAGAAAATTTTTTCAGAATTTTTAATTTGCTTATGCGTGAATTCTACTAACGGAAGTTTCCGTATCTGCTAAGGAAATTTTCGACTGACCGTGAGTAAGTGGAAACGAAATCCCTTCATAGAATTGATAAAAAAATTATTTGTCAGAAAATTTATTTAAAATAATAAAATCCAAATACAGGGGAAAGCATTGAAGGCAAGTTCGTGAGATTGGTCGAACGCAGTACTAGTATTAATTAGAGATAGTGTTCGGGCTAATTAGTGCAAACCAGAGATTTTAAATATGCTGATAATTCATTAATTAATAAGAAACTAATCGTCTAAGGGGTACATCCTCCACAAATAAAATTTTTATATTTTTCAAATAAAAATTATTTTTCGAGTTCTACCTATTTGTAGTGACTAGGTAGAAAATGAGAAAAGTTACACCGATCATACAATCCGTCATTTGACCGGTAGTTCTAGTGTTAAATAATGTTTGTTCCTGGTAACAAAAACATTTTTTATAAAGTTACTTTATTTGGTTATATCTAAATTTTATAAAGTTATCGGTTACGGTTACGTTATAATATAACCTAATAGGTTTGGTTACGTTTTCTTGAAAAACTTCGCAATTTTAGCGTTTTTCAACGTTATTCGGGTAACGTTATATAACGTTACCCATCCCTGTTTTATCTAAAATCTTCTGGAACTTGACCGAATACACGTAATACTATTTTCAATTGAAAACTTTCAAAAAGCGTTTAAATTGATTTACAAAATTGAAATTTTATTTTTTCGGTACATGATTTTCGGACTACAAAAATTTAAATTAAATTTTCTGAGCCAATTAAAACCTCATTTAGACTTTTTAATTAGAAAGGCATTGAATGACGGTTGTTCCAAAAGATTTTAGTGAAAATAATGCAACAATTTGGGAATTATTGCAAACAAACGAAATTCAGTTTTTCTTTTCATTTTTCAGGGGGTTTAGTAGAAGGAAATATTTTATGACGAGAAAATATTTACTTTAGAAATCGGGCGCAGTCTTGATAAACACAATTAAACTAAACAATAAGTTATTATCAATATTATCACTAAAATAGAAATAAATCTATTTATTTTTCACATTTTTTAATTCCTTAATTTAATTTTTAATTTTTTTTTAAATTTGTTAAAAAATTTTAATTTGTCTAAATTGTTAATTACTGGTTATATAAATATAACAAATACAAAGTTTTTGTGTTTACCTTATGTGGTTTTCCTGTTGCAACAAAAAACAGATTCGGAGTCGAATCCGAGTTGAAAAATGACAGTTTTTTGACGTTTTAACAGGAACAGCCACAAATCCGGATTCTGCGATTTTTTGTTTTTTATATGGATGTGTGAATATACGTATTAATTGTCAAATTCTATTTTTATAATTAGAATGTTAATACTGATGAATTTTTTCGTAAATTAATAAATAATTTATTGTAATCTTGTTTATTTTTTTTATGAATAATTCAATAATCATATACAAATAAATTTTGAGTTGAAGTGAAGTCGACAAAAATTGAAGTCAAGTAAACAAATAAGAACATTAACATAAACAAAAATATCGACAAATCAGTTGTCTACAGAATCAATTTTGAATTAAATATACCACAATTTTTTCAAGTTCTTGTTTAATACTTAATGCTGAATCGACATCGTACAATAAACTAACATCACAGTTTCTCAAGTTCTTGTTTAATACATAATGGCTGAATCAATGTCGTACAGTAAACTAATCTATAAACCTAACTTGTACTTGTACGCTTTATTTATAGAAACCTTAATAAGGTTGATAATATCAAACCAACTAAATCCGTAAAGAGATTGCCCTAATTATCGTAAAGCAATAGGGAGTTAATGATACAGAGTTATGGAATACATTCTATGACGTTATTATGATTCCCATTCACATTGCACAGCTGCATTTGTGTCCAACAATTTTATTTTTCATAACAAAATATTCTTTTTTGAATAACTTATTATTTGTTGATTATTTTACTGTTTTTTAAATATATTTTTCCGCATATTTATTTTGATGTTTAAATGACATTTCGAAGACATTTAAATGTAATTGTGTTAGTAATCGCTCCGAAAAATTTTACCTTGCGACGAATGACAGCTGCAGGAGAATGTGTTTCTTATGATTAAAAATCTAAAAAAAAAAAAAAACATACTAACAAAAAAATATACTAACTATCGACTAGATCACTTAGGTGTCTGGAACCGGGTCGAGTCTTTAATGAATACTAACATACCTTTCCTTTCCTTCGGTCTTGTTATGTGCAAAGGGTGTAATCAATATCCGCATGTTATCAATCGTATCATTTGAAAAGTTTTGTGTTTAAAGTAAAATTATGTCTCATACATATGTATACTATATAGTCACCATATTGCAAAGGAATATGCGATTTGAAAGTGCTGTGGATACATATTCTGATTGACTTTAAGAACAGAGTATTTGGTTGTGGAAACTGGGTTGTGGAATTTGTAAGTAGAAATTGCATGGGGATTTGTAAGAGAATTTTGATGCGATCGTGCACGCTTTGGCCGGATTAGCTATGTATTATTAAGGCGCGTAAATTTTGTTTTTCTAAAAGTAACCTTAATAATAATTCGGAGTTAGTTTGACTCTCAGCTGAACAGAACAATTCAACTTAACAAAATTCACCTCGGGGGAGCTTATTGCCTCAGGGCAAAAACAAAAAAAAAAAAACATAAAAACGATTCGATTTCCGAAATCGCGCTTCCAGACAGGGGAGCGTACATCAATCCACGTAATCCGGGGAAGTCCCTTTTTAGCATTACCATAATTACAACCGCCATATCAATTATAGGAGAGTAACTGATTAGCTAGCGGTCGTCTCTACATAGGGAAATAATCGGATAATCCCGGACCAAATTATCGGCTAAAATCTCGACGGAAGGCTAACCAAAAATCGGCGAACTAGAATGAAATTGAATTATATGTTGATCTGAATGTGAAATGTGTGGTAGATGCGTTCGTGCTTTGTTTGAATTTTTTTTTGAAGTTCTCATGATCCAGGTGGATTCGCAGTGTTAACCCAAACAGGCCAACAGGTTTGCCCTCGATCAAAGCGCCTAGTTAAAATATCCTTTTGAGAAAATTTTCACCGATTTCGAGAATAGGACCCCTTATTGGATTAATTAATTAATTCAAATTAAAGTAAAAAAATTGGTAATTGTTAAAATTTGCCTACACAGAGTTAAAGCTGTGTGAATGTGACGAAGAAAATTTGTAAGGGAATTTGGATTTATTATTATAATTCACTAATATAACCTGTACACAGCACATTCTGTTTATATAGAAAGTAAATTGTGGTACAACCACTCCAATAGCCAGGGCCTGATGAGAGGATTGGTTTTTTTTTCATAATATAAAGGCTCATCAGTTCGAAACTGAATTAAATTCTCTTACATATATTTTGTACTGCAAAAAAAAAAAAAAACGCCGGGTCTTAGTCTATCTTTTAAGTTCCCGATTTTTGTCAGTTTGAACCTATCTGGCGCCCCTAACAGCTACTAGAATCTTCTTGAAATTTTACAAAATATAGCTTTACGAAAATGAAATAATTTAGTTAGTTTATTTTGTCGTCTTTCAATTGACAAAATCAGAAAAAAGGAAGCAAATTCAGTTTACAGTTTTTCTACAAAAAACATACATAAGAAGAAAATCGGAAAAATGTTCATTCCCCTTGGAGGTTTTCATCCCGGTCGCGAAGAAGTTGAGCTCTAATATGCCCATTGCTGGGTTGTAGTTCTTTCAAAACCTCAGTCTTCCATCATTTAATTTTTTCTCCATCTACAAATTTTTTTGGTGGTTCTTATGGCCAGGACTGCTTTGTTTTTCTGTGCGATTGTAAAACAGTTTTGCACTTCTCTGTCCGCTATGTTTTGTTGCTTGGCAACAAGACGATATTTATGAAACCGAGACTGCAGCATAGCTCCAACAACGAAAGGCTTCATACGCTTACAAACAGAGTTCAATTCGTACATCAGTAAGTGGATTCCACAATGGTATTGCTGACAAAATCTTGGAAATTTTTGTTGTGTATCTTTCCATTCATAAGTTTCGAACATAAACAATTTGAAAAAATTACCATAAACGATCTTTAATTTTTGACACCAGCTAGCCGTACAATGAAGTTGAAAATTACTTCTATGTTTTGACAACGTAAATACTATATGAATTATTATGCGAATAATATCTCGGGTCAAATTTTATTTTTATGTCCCATGGTTTGTTCCAAATAGAGGTCAGAAATAGTTTCAGCGGATCTTTACTTTTTTAAAGCGGTTCAGGTGAAGGTGACCGCAGAAGAACCACTCCATCAAATATTTCCGGTGAAACAAATGAAGTTTCTTTTTGAAAGTACATTTAAATTCATCTATTTTGAAGTAATGTTGCGTTTAGAGTTAGACTTATCCGAATAATCCTAATTAAACGACAATTTATTGAATTATTGCCCAAAGTAATAAAGGGTGGTCCATCTAACGTTTGCAATTTTTTTTTTTTTTTATTTATTTATTTAACAACTAGTTAGTTACAAAATATTTTGTTACATAACACATAGTGTTGTAAGTAACTATCGGTTTTTTACAATAAGCGCACTGAACAATGAAAAAACGAATAAAACAAAATCTAACTTTAAGTTGAAATTTATATGACAATAGGAAAATAGTGCATTAAAAAAAAAGATAAAATTTGGAATACCATAATCACACCATCAAATCATTACATTACTCTTATTAACCTTTAAGGTAGTTTCTAAGACATTTCTTAAATAAGTTAATGTTCTCAATTCCTTTTATTTCTCTAGGCAATGCGTTATACGCTTTAAGTCCTTTATATAGAATATTATTCTCTCTCGAATTCGTATTGAAGAAGTCAAGATGGAAATGCGATCGCCGTCTTGTCCCATATGAATGCATATCAGAGGTGTGAAAAAGAGGTCGATTAAACTTTATTAACCCTTTAAGAATTTTAAATATTATTATTATGAGTTCGTATTCTACTATCTTCGTGAATCTTAGTTGTGGTATTTTTTGGAAAAGTTCGTTTGTTGGATGCCTTAGTGGCAGGTGGTATATGTGTTTTAGTGATTTTTTTTGCAGTACCTCTAGTTCTTCTCGCCGGAATCCAGCGCAACTACCCCATACGGGGTTAAGGTATGTTAATTGAGTTAAGATGTATGAATTAAAGATAAGTAACAGAGAAGCTCTGGGCAAAATTTGCTTAAGTTTTTTGATCGAAAATATATACGGACGAATCTTGGATTTGATCATCTCAATATGGTGATTCCATTTTAGTTTGGTATCTAAGATTAAACCCAAGTATTTGAAAACCTCAACACGTTGTATTACAACACCATCATAAAAGATATTGTATTCATTAGCAGATTCTGAGATTCTTTTATTTGTGAAAATCATATATGTAGTCTTTTTAGCGTTTAATTGAAGTCTGTTTTCGTTGAGCAAGCAATATCCTCTAAATTTATATTTTCATCTGTCATAAATTTAATTTGGCTCTAAATTCAAAGACGAATGAATATTTTTCAAAGCGGTTTTTCAGAACATTTTCGTTTGTATATTTCTCCTATCTCATTAATGGCAACTTCGATTTGATCTTTCAAGTCTTGGGTAGTCTCTGGATGATTAGCGTAATACTTATCCTTAACGGCTCACCGCAATAAAAAGTCCAACGGAGTCAAATCGCAGCTGCGTGGTGACCAATTGACATCTCCGTTACGGCTGATTATTCCATCGCCGAAAAAAGTTCGCCGTCCTGTTGAAACCAAATGTCGTGTGTACCCTCCTCTCAAATTCTGGATAACAAAAACTCATTTATCATGGCTCGGTAACGCTCCCCATTGACAGTCCCTCGTCATGGATGCATCGGCTTCTCCATGGTTATTTATAGATTTTATGAACCCTAAATGCGACAATTTTGCTTGCTGACATAGCCTCCGAGGTGAAAATGAGCTTGAATGAGTGAACCGAAAACATTGCGTAGGGTCATTTTGCTTCAGCTCCTGCACTAATTAAACCTTGTACGCCTTATCGATTTCTTTAAGCAAAATTCTTATCTCAGAACTACATGAAATGTTCAATTCTTGAGCACGAAGGCGAGCTGAGGTTGATGGATGCTCAGACACATTCTGAGCAACAGCTGCAATGTTCTAGGCTGCTGTAAATGCACGTGCACGTGTTGGTTTATCCAATAACAGTCCAGTTCGCGAACTCCCTGCACAAAATTATCCACAAATTCCTTTGTAGGCATTTCATTTCTACTGAATTTTCCACGTAAATTTCTCATAGTTTGGGTAGAAGACGCACCACTTTGAAGGTATGTGTTTAATATTCCCCAATTTTTGTTCAAGCATAAAGCGACCCATTTCGTAAATGTTAAATATTAAACTAATTTTCTGTCATAACACGAATGACGTAAGTGTTGCCACACTCGAAATAACCGGTAGTTGGAATTCAAACGCTAGATGGACCACCCATTAGTTAGGTTTTTTCTAAGAAAAGGAGTAGCGGGGAAAATATGTATGTCTTCGAAATTGGGATGTTTTTAAAATTATTGCAAATTAATTACAAATGGAATCATAAATATTTTCTCGTACTCATACTTATTCGCATTAGTACATAGTACATAGCAGCACAGAATTTTATAAATTCGCTTTAAAGCAGAAAAAAAAAACTTCAAGTTATAATTTCAAACAATAACGAATAACCCAAAACCAATTAATTACGTAAACATTTTTGTTTTCTAAATATTTCTTAATTATTTCCCTTTTAAATTTTTTATGAACACAAACAAAACGATATAAATATACTTAGTACTTATACACTTGTAATTTTGTGGAACACTTTGGAGTTTTTTTAGTATACAACACAATAGGAAGTTAATTAGGGCCCGTATATACGAATTCTTTAAAAATTTGATAAGAATTCTCTTTAATAATAAATAATTAAATCTTAGATAACAAATAATTTTTTTTGTTGTTGTTTTGTTTGATATTCAAATTCGAATGCTTCATTTTAAGTACCTCTACATATGATATGCTGCAGTTAAATATAAATTTCAAGAACTTTTTAATTAAAATAGTCGAACAAAACAAAAATAATTATAATGAAAAACCTTCATTTTCAGTGAAATGGAAATTTAATTGTTGTTCATTTTCATTGTACCACACACATAATGTACTCGTATAAAACGTGTATAGTAAATGTTAGAGGCGCTCAAATCATGATAATTTTTTTTTGTTTTGTTAAGTAAATTTTGGTGGAATTTTTTAATTGAAAAGAATAATTTCCACATATGTATACTCACTCGTATATATGTATGTATGTATGTAATTGAAAGTACGATATGGGTGAATTAAATCATTAGTAGAACTTTGTTTAATTATTTATATTTTATCGTCGTCTTCATCTCGAGAATAAACTCGTAGTTTCTATTCAAGTGTGGAAATTCGTTTGGGGAAAAATGATCTCGAGATATTTTCCTTTTTTTTCTGATTTTTTTTTACCATGCTTTTGAGCAGATTGGATTTTTTTTATTCTTGTAAAGCTACGAGAATGCTTATAGTAAAGAGCAGTTGAATTGAATGAAGTAAAATTAATTGGAAAAGTCTTGTAAGTATTGTTGAATGAGTTCTCATGTCGTTATATACATAAACATTTTATTTTGAAGTTTTCATTTTTAATTTATTAATGCAAGGGGTAATATTTCTAATCGTGAGTGATTTTTATAGTGTTTGAGGTATTAGGCCAACTTACAATTTGAATTTAAAAAGTCTAACTTTAAACGGAAACAAGAAATAATACAGATAACACCGGCACATAAAAATAAAAAAAATTCTGAACCCGAGGTCTGGCATGTCAATTCTTATGTATTTTGATGCGCTGAATACGAATCCGATGTCCCTTTTGCTCCATCAGTTTTCCACAAAACCTCAATTTTGGGTCAAAATGGCCTAAGAAAACATCAAACTCTATTTTTTGAGACCGTTTACTCCAGATACATCGTTTTCGGAGTATTTTAAACCGCAAAAAACGATTCCGTAGTTCAAATTTACTTCTGACCCTTCTTATTCTAAAAAAACATTTGTCAACAGCAAATTAACGTGTGCACCCAGAGCACCTCCCGTGATGATGGTGGGCAACGGAGTTGTCCCACTATCCGGCTAAGTCCCTGGGTTACGACTTTCATGCTGTCATGGCAATCACTCATAAAAATGTTACGATGCAGGGGAGGAATACCCCAGTATCGGCGGCTGGTCAGGGTGGGAAATCGGGCCCGCTTGCGTCATCATCATGCGACTGTAGCTCCTCAAGGGTAGAGCTAGAGATCAGTGTGATAGGGACCCGAATATATTTTGTTACATTCGTGGTAAATTTGAATTAGCTAAATGTCGGAAGACTATATCTGACTCGATTAGAAATATATACCACGAATGTTTCGGTAGAGAGATCCTTGAGGAAAATATTTGGCCTCCAAATATTATACGCAATGCGTGTTCAACTATGCTAAAGCGGTGGAAGAATACTAAGCGTAACTCAAATTTAAAATATGTAACATCGGCAATATGAAAAAACCTCTATCGAAAGAGGAATGTTACTTTTGTAATACCGAAGTGAAAGGTTTTAATTTAAAGAGTAAATCAAATAAAAGTACACAGATGTATGTACAATGAGGAAACCTGTAAAGTCCAATTACTTCAACTCAAGTTGTTCAAACAATCAAGTAATTGAAGTTTCAAAGGAAAACGTAGGTGAGAGTGACGCATCCAGCGGGGAAGAATTTTACAGCAGTGAAAATGAAGGAGAGTGAAGAAGAGTATATTTCACCTAAAGAAGAGAAAGTTTCAATACTTTTCACTCAGAATGACCTCAATAATTTGATTAGGAGATAAGCATTACCAAAAGATGTATCTGAAGACTTAGTTAGTGAACTGAAAAGTCGAAACTTGGTAGTCCCAATTTATCGAGAAAGAGAAAAGGAATTTCGGAAGTACTTTACCAAAGGTAAAAAAACTTCATTGGTGTATTTTTTAAAAGTCGGAATTTTTTCGAGTTTGTTTAGTCTAGATTTTATGGAGTCGATATTTTATTGATATTATTATTCCGAATTAATATTTCGAATTGGTCAGCGTCATCATTTAATCACAGATTAAACCTAGTTGATTAATTTAATGGCTCTGAAATATCTTACCGAGAGTCTATAAAATATTTTGAGTTTTTTTTTTGGAATTCGTGCAAATTTTGGATCACAAGTTTTTCAAACCGATGGTTGAGTAAGACTTTTTAGAGTAGTGACGTTCACATTGGATTGTAATGTAATTGGTTGGTAAACTTCAATTATTATGTAGACGTAAACAAGACTAAAACAATAAGTTTGATTGGAATTACATTCCCACAAATTTAATCGTTATGCCCTGATTGTGTGTATAGTTTTTCGGTTTCTATTAAGTACTACATGTCATTTGGCAAATCGCTTTAATAATGAATCAATCTATTGATTTTACACCGATTTTATTGAATCACACCACACACAGCATGTAAGTACCATCGTTAACCTCAACACTCAAGTTACAAACCCCCACCCCCCCCCCCCTCCCAAAAAATCTAAAATTTGAATAATAATTCAATGGTTACGTCAACCCATTGAGAAAATTAGTTAAGTTTCAAATTACACACTCTTATAACACATAGAAATTAATAACAATAAGAAAAACACAAAATAATTTACCTGGTGATGTTCCATCGGTTGAATATCCTGTTGAATATGCACTTTCAGGTGACGATAAACTATTTATCATGTGCGACATTGGATGTGTTCCCGGCGCCGATAATGTGCTACAATTACTATATCGATTTGTACGATTTATGGCAGCACATTTAGCTCCATTTTCGCTACGATGATGGCCCACCGTATGATTTGACTTGATTAGAATATTTGCATTTGGTCCATTCACAATACATGATGTTACTGATGTTGGATCAATAATTTGCGCTGCTGAACTTTGTTGTTGTTGTGCTGGCTGAGGATGATGATGATGGAGATGATGATGTACAACTGTTTGAGGTGGTTGTGATTGATGGTAGTTTGGAAAATTATTATTATTGTTATTATTATTATTATTACTTTCATTGTTACGTGATGAAAATGATATTTGATTATTTGAATTAATTTTATCGCTACTATTAAGACGATTATTAGCTATTATGGGGTTGGATGATGATGACGATGTAGATGGTGGTGCCGATAAAATTTTACCATATTTTGATTCGGACACACTAGCTGGTCGACTATGAGTATTACTATTATTATTGTTGTTACTATTCGAATTACCATTTACAAAACGAATTTCACTCATATCATATCCGTCTAATGGGTTTACACTACTTACATTGTTGTTATTATTAATTTTAAAGTTACTATGATTATTACCACTACCATTACTACTATTACTACTAGTGTTATTATTACTACAACGTTTTGATTTATCTATTGATTTTGCATTTTTCAACATTACAGACGGAGATGACGACGACGATGATTGATGATTTATCATATTATGATGTTCACTTAATATACCATTCTTCTGGCTGTACGTCCCAGTTTGATTTATTCCTGCAGATACGTTCGAATTTAACGTCGACTGTGACGATGATTGCTGCTGTTCCATATTAGCAGTCGATTTTGGATAAATATATTGGTATGATGGTGGCCGATCGTATGGTATGGTCGACGGAATCGAAGCTGATGGTATGATGGTATGTTCAATGCTGTAGGAACTTTTACGTTGAACAATTTTTGGTGATGTTTTTGATTTAACCATATGATGATAAGGAAAATGATCTGATTTAGGAGACATTGGTGTATTATTATCTTGTGGTGATTGCCATCCCACACGACTAGTTGTCTAAAGAAAAAATGATAAGAGAAAAGAAATAAATTTAGATAAAAATATTTATTTTTCATTTTACGATTGTTATATTTAAAACTTTGAAGAAGTAACAGAAAAAAATTTCTTTTATGTAACCTCGCGCACAGTATAATTTAAATAGTAATAAAGTTTAAGTTGTCTTTTGAGAAAAACATTTTATAAATTTGTAAAATAAAGCACTGTTGAAGTATTATCAAAGCCTTAATGTTTGTTATGGTTGTTAAAACAATTTTGAATTATGCTACGAGTTTATAAATTTGTTACATAGATAGTACACAATTGCTGGTTCTGTCGTCTATCTGGAGTAAATCTAATTTTTTATCTCGCAAGTTTTTAGTTTTTTATGTAGTATTTCAATTGTGATTTAAACTTTTTGAATAGTTTTATTCAAGTTACATTTTATTAGACCTGCAAGCAATAGCATGAGATCTGCGGCAGAGTAAGCATTGTAGGGCAAAAGTTGCTAAATAAATAACTCATTCAAATTTCCTCGTATTTTACGTGTTGATATTTCGATATCTATTCAACATAATTCTCAAATCAGAAAAAAAATGATTTTTTTAAAAACATGCGTAACGACAGCAATTTAACTAATCGATATACGCCAAAACAGCAACAGAAATGCTTGAATTTTTTCATGTAAATAATTCTTCAATGCACACAAAGCATTTCTTAAAAAATATCGCTGAGATCGATTCTTTGCGCTTAATCATCTAAAGGGTTTTCTGAATTTAAGTGAGATATAATTTCTCCGGATAACTTTTAACATAAATGAGTAGTTCTACTGTTGATGAACATGTGGGGCCAGAGTAACCAACAGGATCGACTTTACCCAGTTCATTACCCAAACACACCCCGTTTAGTTCAAGAATAACTCTTCGAGGTGTTTTATGTTCGATGTGCAAAATTTGCCGTCAATGTGTTTGGAATGGAAGTAATTTTCCAATCTCATTAATTTGAAGGGAATTGTTAGGATATGGCGCTTCCTTCGGTTGAAAGACTGTGCTTTGAAATTAACTGAACGTAAACTTCACTTATAGATGTTGAAAATCCGTTTTTCTTGAATCAAAAGGTATCTTATAGTTTTTAATAGAAGAGGCTGATCAATTTCGTTTCTTTCGTTCCTGTTCAGAATAGAGCGTGTTGCTATTTCCATGCTTACAAAGACCTACAGGTCACATTAAAAATATCTATTTGTTTTTTCAACTCATCACGAAGGGCTTTTAAATGAAATGGACATGTTATCTGTGTCAGTTGCTGATCTTTGAGAGAAAGATGATGAATATATTTCACTAAGTACAGTATTGTTTTAATAGCTGAATGTCCCTCCTCCTTAACTGTCACGTAATTTGTAAACTTAGCCCTATTTTGCTAAATTTGTATGAACATTTCAAGACAAATGTTCTATACCTTTAATATCATAAAATTAGTTTCCTTTCGTATTACCAGTTATTCAATTTATCCTCACATTTTTACTTCCATTAAATCACTTACGTTTTTGAATTGTTCAAAGCTCAGATAAACGATTGTATGTATTACATATACTGATTCAATCAGGATAAGAAAATCATAGCAGGTAGAATCATCGAGCATATAAAATAAAAGATAAACGGAAAACAAAACAATTGAAATTTTTTATTTTTTTTAATTTAAAATTTTCAATCTTATGCCGCACTTCATGTCATTCGGAAATCAAAAATTTTTCTTTCACATGACAAACTCACTCTCCTCGCGAACATTGATTATGGTAATAAAAAAAAAAAATCTCAAAATAAGCAGCTCAAGGAAAACAATTTGAAATTTTCTTTTTTATACATGGTTGCGGTTAGTTTATTTAGTATGTGAGTGTATTAGTGTGGAAAGAAATCACACATTGACGCACACAACGGCATTGGTATTATTATGTGGTTATGTTCAGCATCAAAATGTAGAAAATTATTGTTCACTTTAAAACTTTTCATTTTCCTTTTTTTTTGTTTTATGAGTTGGGAAATTTTTGTTCTCGAATATTCTTCCTCTTCTTATTTCTATTATTATTTTTTGTCGAAATGAGTAAACAACAAAAAAAAAAAAAAGTTTCACAACACCATTGGGGAATGGATGAATAAATGAATGAATTCTATTCGTCTATGGTTCTATTGTTACTATTTTGTGTTAGGTTAGAATTTATTATGATCCTTATGTGAATTTATGCTCTTTCGGTTTTTGGTGGATTCTTTGTAATTCTAGAATTCTAGATTAGAATCAGTTTTAAAGAGATGATTGTAGATTGTACATCTGTGGCTATTAAAATACAAGTGTGATTATAATAAGGTAACGTACAAATATTTCCTTGTTTTGCCGGTGCCAAAAACCAATTAGATTTAGCCTTAATAAGGCTTACTAAGCTCAAGATTGGGTGATATTTAATTTAATTTCGGGCTAACGAGAAGATCTTTCAACAATCTGTTCAAATTTAGAAATTTAATAAATTATAGCAACAAACAGGCTAGTTGAAATTTGGCAAATTTATATGGTATACCTAGTTACAGTACCTCAGTTTCTTCTAAATTCTCATCTGAACTAAATAGTTTTAGTATGGTGAGCAGGAAAATACATACAATCAGTTAGTTTCTAATGGAAATAACTGGTAAAAACTTGACCTTTATTCTTAAAAACAACAAATTTTAATTTAAATATAATTGAATTAAAATAAATTTTATATTTTGAAACTACTTGGCCTAGTTGTCAACCGAAGGAAAGGAGTTACATTTTAAAAATGTTCTATTATAAAAGTTACAATATTTTTAAAATTAGAATATTTACGTCAAATTCTGAACTGAATACGTAAAATTTGTTCTGAAAAATCAGAAATCATTGGATAAAAATTCGTACGAAAGTTTCTTCGAACGAATCTGTAAGAAATTGATTCGTAGACAGAGTGGTTACATTACATTCGAAACTGTAGCACAATTAAAATAAAAAATTATTTTATTGGAAAATACATACTAGAAGCAGTAAAAAAGGAAAATTCCTGAAAAAGGAAAATTTGGAAGATCATTGATTCATATTTGCCATTACTGATAGCGGGTCAATGTCAAAAATTTTTGTGAGGGGCTTAATGAGCAGTTTGCCATTTGATTGAAGCAACTATCTTCAGTTGGAATGCCATTAAAGCTATAATTTAGATCAATCATCTATCTAATGTAAATTTGCCTAGTGCCATTTGGAGACGGAACAGCCATTTGGAAAGTTAATAGTTTCATCCATAAAAATAATTTCTTAATTAGATAAATGTTCTAATTTAAGTAAAACAAAAATGGTTTTCTTCGGCAATCAGGATAGAGGTTCTTATCTCCAAATGAAACTATAGACCACTATACTCATGGTAAATGGCAATAAGCCGAAAAATTCCTTGGATATATTATATTGAATACTGCGTACTTGTTGTGAAAAATGAATAACTAAATCTTCCCATTGTCCCAGCTTTTGACCTTAATCGTATTTCAAGTTGAATTTAAATTTTTTGGGTTAATGAATGGGCTGACATTCCACGAATTTTCGTGCTGGAATGTTTTTAAAAGTTTTCAACAAAAACCGGATCAAAGACGGTTGTGTTTAGGGTATTTATTATGGTCTGAATATTTTTAGTCCTAAAACGGTTAACAGGGGTCAATCTGATCCGAACATTTTTTCATACATTTTGCATGTAAAAAACCGTAAATCTCACAAAATAAAATTCTAAACGTTTTTTTACCACCATTAGTAAAAGTTTTTTCTGAGATGCACCGAAGGGCCCTTGGAAACTACTGCTTGATTACAATTAAAGCAGACATGAAGCAAAGTCAAACTCAATCAAAATCTTTTGTAACATTGATTTATTGATTAACAAGGATCTCTGGGGTGAAATTTAAAGCAAGGACAACCTTCCGTTATTTCGGGCTTAGATTGAAACATTTTTGCAATTCGATAATTACCGAACGAGGCAAGAACGTTTGAATACCGATAAACTGGCATGGTTATGGAAAATTGTTTTTCGTATTACCCATGAGCTTATTTGACATCGATGAGCAGCTGGTGTTAACTCGAAGTTAACTTCCATCCCGCCAATATATTTGATGGCAACTTCAGGTGCTTAATCCTGTGCCGTGGAAATGCTGATGATGAAACTAGCACTCTTTGCCATTATTGTAAGAGCCTAACATGTTCCAACCATGCAAAAAAAAAAAAAATTATAAAACATAGATCATAAGGATCTAATTTACAGAAAGGATCATAATTTACCTTATCCAATAAGGATCTTAATTTACTTTTTGTGATATATTCAAATGAGTTAATTAACACATAGTATACAAGGAAGAATATTGGAGTCAGCCTGATTCCTCCACCACCAAGGTTAAGGAAAACAGTCCACCTACATAAGGTTAATTGAAAGCTTCTCTTAGAATCTTAGAACTTTGATAAGCGAAATTTTGAATTTAAAAAAATCTAAAAATGTCAATAATGTTCACTTTTTTTTCCTAATGAACATTATGGCTGGACAACTAATATGAATCATTATTCCGAAAATGTCACTACAATCCGAAACAAAATTACAACACTACAATTTTATTCCCATAAAATTTCAGTCCGTTTCAACGTTTTTAATCCTTTCTTTTTCTGGCCTTTATCTAAAAATTTAACTACTATACTTCCAGGAACATTAGTTAATTTAGATGGCATACGGTAAGTAGAAGCAATAAATAGTACATTGCTTTCAAATAAAATAGCAAGTGCCATTTCATTTGAAAGCAATGTACCATTTATTGCTTCTGCTTACCGTATCCCATCTAAATTAAATGTTCCTGGAAGTATAGTAGTTAAATTCTTAGATAAAGGCCAGGAAAACAATTTTATAAAGTTATATTTAAAATGTAAAATATTAAATCTAAGCCATCTTGGTGTCTTCAGTGCCACCTCTAGAATTTACATAAACGAACATCTAACCCGTCGCAACTATGCCATTCATAAGGAGCTGCTTCAGTTAAAACGAAATGGTAAATTACATCAAGTGTTTACTAGAAATGGAATTGTGCATATTAGGAAAACAGGAAATGATTCTGCACTAGCAATAACTGAGTTTACTATTTTTCAAGATTTGGTAGACGACATATCAACCTAATGTGATTGAAGCAATGGAAACGATAAACATCGAAATGCGTATAATGAGTTTTTTCTACCATGTTTTAATTTTTTTATTATTTTTAATTTCTTCTTTAATATTTTATTATTATTATTATTAATATAATTCTATTTATAATTGTAGGTGATACTGTGTGCCCTTTTTGCTGTGTGCTGTGGTTTTAATGTTTCATCAAGTCCCATTTCATATTCTTGGATCGGTGTGAATGTGGTATGCTAAAGATGGTGTTGGTTAATCCTGTTACAATGAGTTCCATATCCACTAACATTGCTAATTGTGTCATGAAATGCTCTTTAAGTCATAGAGATTGTAATGTCAAAATGGCATATTTTAATTGGCGAAGCTTAAATATGGATTCTAAATTTGCGGAACTACTACATTTAATCGATGGATTAAATTTTCATTTCATTGCCGTTACTGAGACTTGGCTTAAACCATGGTTATCTTCCAATGCTGTAAGTATACCTGGTTAAACACTAATAAGGAATGATCGTCTAACACGTGGCGGTGGCGTAGCTGTCTATATAAATAATGTTTTGAAATGGAAGATCGTTGATCAGTCTAATAATGGTTTAATTGAATTTTTGTTCATAGAAGTTTTTATTAGTGGTTATTAGTAATTTGGTCATTGTAGTTGGTGTGGTATATAATACTGGAGGTGGAAATGTGGGTGCCTTAGAAGATATTCTATCATCACTTTCTAATTATGATGATATTTTAATAGCTGGTGACTTCAATATAGATATGCTTAAAAATGGTAATCCTGCGGATCAGTTCAGAAATGTTCTCGTCAGTCAAAACCTAAGTTACCTTCCTAATAACCAACCTACATATTTTTCGGATACATATCAAAGTGCATCATTGCTAGATCTAATCATTACTAAGGATAGTTCTAAAATAGAAAGGCTTGTGCAACTGGATGTGTCGATTTTTGATCATGATTTTATTTATTTATCATATTCTTTGCCGGTGGTTAAAGCTCCAATTACTACATTTCAATATAGATCTTATAAAAACAATAATTATGAAGTGTTGGCTTATGACTGTCTTAATATGTGTTGGGAATCCATATTTGAAGCCGAAACCATTGACCAGAAATTTTCGTTACTTAATAAATACATTCTTGGCTTATTTGATAAACATGTTCCAATTAAAACTTTTATTGCTCCTAAACGAATAACGCCCTTATGGTTCAGTGCGGAGATTGAAATTGCGGTAATTGATAAGGAAATATGTTATGAGCTTTGGAAATATAATAAAACGAGTGAGAACCGTATAGCCTTTTGTAAAAATAGAAGCCATGGCAAAAAGCTCATTAGATCAGCGAAATCCAAATTCCTGAATAAAATGATTCACCACAATTTGCCGCCCAGAAATTTGTGGAATAATATCCGTAACCTTGGTCTGTGTAGAGATGTAGCTTTAACAACGCCTCATTTTTCAGCTAATGAAATTAACACTTGGTTTGCAAAGATTACGTCAAACAGTGATGATATTGATAATATAAGTATTAGTAACATTGATCATAATGTAGAACATAAATTTATTTTCTATACAGTTGATGAAACTGCAGTAAAATAGGCCGTGTTGGGAATTAAGTCCAACTCAATTGGTGACGACGGAATTCCATTAAAATTTATTAAATTGATTTTAGAATATATCTCACCAGTTCTTTGCTATTTGATTGATAGTTGTTTAAGTGAATCGCGATTTCCTTCTCAATGGAAAATTTCGAGAGTTGTGCCGGTTGCCAAGTGTTCAAATCCTAAAGATATTAAGGACTTAAGACCCATTAGCATATTACCTATGTTATCCAAAGTTCTTGAAAGAGTGTTGTGTGATCAAACGGTCCAATATTTGGAGAATAATAAAATATTAACAAATTTCAATCTGGTTTCAGAGTTAAACACAGTACGGCAACAGCGCTACTCAAAATAACGGAAGACATTTTTGCTACTCTAGATAAGGGTCATGTTGCACTATTGGTGTTATTTGACTTTTCCCAGGCTTTTGATACATTGAATCATGGTATTTTGCTTCTTAAATTACAAAATCATTTTAAATTATCGCAGCTCGCGATTAAATTAATTAAAAACTATCTAAGCGGTCGTTCCCAGTACGTCAGTTTTGGTGATGAAAAATCATGCTGTGTCAATGTAGTGCGCGGGGTGCCGCAAGGATCGATACTTGGGCCTATATTGTTTATGCTTTTTATCAATGATATCGCATCCGTAATTAAATATTGCAATTATCATCTTTATGCTGATGATGTGCAAATATATACATACATGTAACAAAGTTGATTGTATTGAGCGTATCACCATGTTTGTTAATGCTGATATCGAGGCTATTTCTGAATGGGCCAAAATTAATGAACTGCAGTTAAATTATTCTAAGTAACAAGTTTTGCCTATAAACGCTAGTAATGAAATATTAAATATCAACCTGTGGTTATTGATAAAGACACTGTACCATTTGTCGATAAGGCACATAATTTGGCTCAAAGAGTCTCCCTGAAATATACCTCTTCTAATTTGTATTTGTTTTGTTGTAATTTTGCAATTATTAAAAGACAGTTGTAGAGTCGTTCTCCAATGGCTCATGGCATGCTGCAGAAAAAGAATGATATCAGGATTAATTTTGTACAACTGCAAAACCTTCACCAATCATGAGTGATGAACAGAGTCAAAGGCTTTTTGGTAATCTATAAACGTTGTAAACGCTATTATTATTATTATAAGTATTATTATTATTGAATAATTATTTTTATTATTATTCTTTTTATTACTACTGTAACATTTATCCATGTACATATTTTAAGGGCTGTAAAAGCCTTTTGTACTATATTTTTAATTAAAATAAATACATAAAAAAATAATCCTTTGCATTATGGTGGGAAACTATTCCAGCAATATTTAGTTTATTGCTACGCTAGAGTTGCAGTTAATAGATTAAATTTTATACAACCAGCAATCCCTTCGTGTGGAATCTTGTCAATAACTTTGCTCGAAATACAAATGTTAGTGTAGGTAATGTGTATATACTGCTTTCTTCATTTATAGGCGGCCAACGGTTTATGACAAAACTTTATCAAGATAATATGGCAATAAATGGTTCGCAAATTTGGTTGCCCTGATTTATTTATTACATGCACGTGTAATCCAGCGTGGACGGAAATTAAAGAAGAATTTAAAACTTTTCAAAATGCTTCAGACCGCCCTGATACAGTTACTCGAGTTTTCAATTTAAAGCTAGAAGTATTTACAGACGATATTAGAAAAAGGCAGATATTAGGAACTGTTGTTTCGTACGCTTATACAATTGAACATCAAAAATGTGGCCTACCACACGCGCATTGTTTATTTATGCTTAACAATGAGGATAAATTTAGAACAGCCGATGATATTGACAACATAATTTGCGCTGAAATTCCTGATCCAACTGAACATCAACCACTTTACGAAATAATTATTAAACAAAATATTCATGGTCCATGTTAAGAATTGAACAAAAATTGTGTTTGTATTAAGCAAATCAACCAAGATGACCGCTATGTTGTTCCTTTCTGAGTTTAAAATATAACGCGGATATAAACGTTGAGCTTTACTCGACAATCAAAGCAATAAGGTAAATACACAAATATATAACAAAGGGCCAAGATTGTGCCAGAATTGGAGTTGCATTTGATTCTACAAACAATGCAGGCAATGTTGTAGAATATGATGAAATAAATCAATAACCGAATTGTCGATATATTAGTTCGCAGGAAGCTGCTTGGTATATCCAGAAGCATCCAATTCATGACCAATACCATAGTGTTGTTACACTATCTGTTCATTTACAAGATGGTCAATGGAAAATAATGGAAAATATCATTGAAAATTCTTTAAGAAGAGAGTCTGCTAAGGCCACAACATGAACCGCCTTCTTTGAATTAAATTCTACAGACGTTGTTGCCCATAACTTTTTATATCAGATTATTCCAACGCACTATCTGGCAAAAACGCTCTCCAAATTCACCCTTTGGGGAGAAAGCTATATGGAGAATCATTTCAGTTTCTCCAAAAAATGTTGAATTGTATCATTTAAGGTTACTACTTCTTGTATTGAAGGGCTCTGAGGCTACATCTTTCGATACCCTAAAAACTTTTAATAATTGTATATACCCAACGTTTAAAGCAGTTGGGGTACGAGGCCTAATTAATAATAGCGTTGAGTTGCATAATTGTTTATCAGAGGCTAGCATTCATATTTTGCCAAGGTCACTGCGAGCATTGTTCGTTACTGTACTGTGTTATTGCAATCCTTAGAAGATTTTATTCATCAAGGTATGATTGAAAATCAAGCTTTGCCTCATTGCGTGTTTCAGCTTAAAGAACAGTGTGAGCAAACAGGATTTGATTTTTTATTACTTTTACTATTGTACGAAATATAAATTTTGCTCCTATTATAAGAACAACTGAACCTAATCTGTAGGAATTACTCAACAATGATCAGTGTGTCGCAGCTTTCATGATATTTTCATCCTTACATAATAGGATTCCTCAAAAGTATTTTATTTAGGTGGACCTGGTGGAACTGGAAAAACATTTTTATACCGAGAGTTAATTCAAAATGTGTTCATGGACAGCAATAGCAGCAACTCTTTCACCCAAAGGAATGACATGCCACTCTGCGTTTTAATTGCCTCTCAATATGGACGCCGTGAAGTTTCTACAACTTACTCGCAAAAAACGCGAGTTTGTAAAATCTATTGATTGTGTTATTTGTGATGAAGCTCCAATCGCTTCAGGTGTAGCACTTGAAATTGTAGATTTAATATTTCGCGATTTAATGAAAAACTAATTTACTGTTTGGTGGAAAAGTAATAATCTTAGGAGGAGATTTTCGGCAAGTATTACCTGTTCTTGAAAGAGGAAACCGTGTATCAATTAAAAATTCAATCATAAAAAAGTTCCATTTATGGCAACACTTTCAAGGACTAAGTTTAAATAAAAATATGAGAGCAATAAATGATAAATATTGAATGTGAATATTGGTTCTGGAAAGAGTTTTGATACCTCACACACAAAAAAATCACACTTCTCTATTCCAATACCTTCATACCGATATTTTTGCTACAAAGGATTTTCTATATATCAAAACGCGCAATTTTGTATTCGAAAAAATGGGCATGTTCGACTAATAAATGATAACGTTCTTCCATCAAATCCATCAAAATTACCACAATATTGCCTTAAATTAAAAAAGGGTTTATGAAATGGAACATGGTTAGTCGTTCTTGATTTTAACGCCAATTGCTTAAAGGTAGAAATAATAACAGGATCGCATTCCACCAAGGTATAAATAATCGCCGAATCACATTTTAATCCAAGAATTGCAACTGACACAGCTAATGATCCTCCTTTACTTTTGAACTTCGTTCGACATCAGTTTCCAGTAAGCCTATTTTATGCAATCACATTAAATAAATCGCAAGGTCAAACGTTCGAAAGAGTCGGTCTGTATCTTCCTGAACCATGGTTTACACATGGTCAACTTAACAAAGCATTTTCTAGAACAGTTACATCAGATTCTTTAAAAGTTTAAGTTTTCGAAACTCCGCGTCAAGGAAAAATAGAAAATGATGTTATTGTCACAGATAATATAATATATAAAGAAATATACGAGTAAAATAGCATTATGGGCAAATGCACAGGGGTCCCCGAGTTTATCTGTAATATCTAAAAAAATCCAGAGAGAAATATTTTGCAGATAAATGATCTGTGACAATAAAAAAACGAAACAAATTACGGTCAAAATTATCTGAAAAATAAAAATACGCAAAATGCCTTATTTCTATCTCTCAGATCTCTCCGATACAATAAAAAAAACACGGCAATTAACTACGGATTAGGGCATTTTCAAGTTTTAGGGACTAGCAAAATTAATAAAATCTAAAATGCTGAATAGATTTTGCTTTGATATGTTGATATCAAAGTTGATATCTTGTTCGGAAAAAGATTCCGACTTTTTGGAATATTTTATAAAATTTAAGAAATTTTTCACTATAACAGATTAGTGTAGCAAAGTAAACAATTTCCGTATAGTTTACCAATGATACATAAAAATAAATTTTTTTTTGCACTTTTCATGTCATTTAAAGAAAACTAATTTCACTATCCAGCGACGATGAAGGTTATCGGTTATTTCAATTAAAATATTGTCTAAATTGGTTTTCCAGGCACAAATAACCGAGTGAAAACCGTCGAGTGAAATTTAAAAAGCAGCTACAAATTAATAAATGCACCAAAGACAATGTTTTAACCGGAAGTACAGTTCAGTTCCTTGCAAAAGTTGCACGAATAGATAAATTAAACATGAAATGTACTTGACATAGCATAAAATATTTTTGTACATCGTTATAATTAGTTTTAATTACAATGTACCCATTACACTTTCATGTTATCGCATAATACAAGGATTAGTACAAGAGATTTTTCTCTGCTCCAGTAGCAACACAACTTATATATAAAACTTTTAATTCATTTTATTGATTAAATACAAAACATAAATCGGTCAAATTTATTTTTTTGCTTCTCTTATCGCAATAGGACATCGAGATGTGTATCTTTCTTAATTTCTAATAAATCACTGTAGCATACGAATTATGAGAGTTGAGTATGCAGTGTTGTAGCAGTAAGTAATGTACAAAATATTTCCGTCATGATTTATTAAATCTATTTGTGCTTTTTTTTGCCGTTTTATCTTCCACTTGAAATATAGCAATAAAACAACGATAATAAAATCCAAAAAGCTTTATCATATATTTTATGATTTTTATGTTTTCATTTTTTTTACTTGCTCGCAGTATGTTTTTCGTTGTTGCAGTTCAATAAATTATTTATGCTTTTTATGTTTATATGTGTGTTTATCTTTCTGGATTTGTGTAAGGGTGTGTGTGTGTGTGTGTGTGTGTGTATAACAGCGTGCGGATTTATTTAGTTACACACGAAATATTAAATAACATTTTTTTTTTGTTCAGTGCTTTTCTACTAACATGCACACAGAATATAATCGTCGTCATTTGTGAAATGAAAAACTTATAGGGAAAATAACGTTTTGATAACATTTTACGATAAAAAATGTAAAGTTTATTGAAATGAAAAATTATTAGAGTTTTATGATTGTTGAATTCGACAAATATATAAAAAAAAAAAATATGTTTTAAATATTTTTAAAGTGAAACTTTTAATGGGAAAGTTTTCAATAAAAGCTTTATGGTTTTCAGCGAACTCCTACATATTATGCAAATAAGTCAAATATTATTTTCAATATTTTTCGGTTGATATACGGATCCGCATGAATAATTAATTTAGGTCATGAGCTTTCATAAATATTTTCGTTTATATAAATAACAATTTGGAATTTAAAATTCATACTTTTCTAAGGAGAATATAAAACAAAATACGTGAAAAGCTTTATGCCCATAGGAGCACTTGATCAGGTAGAATAAATTTTATTTTGTGAAAAATAAATGTTGTTTTGCTTTCGAAGTACATACTTCCATTTTTTAACCCGAAACGAGACTGCCAAGGTGTGCATGTAAATAAAAAAGGTGTAAATTATGACAGGGACTCACATTATAAATTGTATATATGTATGTACAAACATAATATGTAAGTATAACCAAGGTTCAACGCCCAAAAATATAACACATATCTCTGGGAGGGAAGAAATCATCAAACTTAAGTTTGTGGTAGATTTTTTTTTAATGTTCTCGTACATCTACGTTCTGGCGGAAATTCAAATCATTTGCCAAAAACAAAAACAATTATATGTTGTTCGAAGTAGTATCGTGTTCGTGATGTAATAATAAAAAAACATATTTTGTTAAAAGTTTTTTTTTTTTTTGTAATATGTTCACCAAATTCAAGGCAAAATCTGTTGTATTCAGTTAGCAACATAACATTCCAAACGAAAAATAACGATGATGTAAAAAGTTGTGCGTGCGTCATACATAATTTTATTTAAACTTTATGTGACAATTTGTTATTTACTCGAATATAAGTTAAGATCCGATAAAAGTTTTAATTTCCTAGTACTTGGCAATACTTTATGGAAATTGCCTGTTGAATTCGTGAAACTCGGTTGGTAAAACCTAATAATACTAATGAAATTAAAATGCTGGTAAATCTCACCTAAAATGGTATGAAAATAAGCTTGTGAAGCTTTTTTATACAACTTTAAAGAAAAATTGTAACTTGAAAGAATTGTATGAGGTCGAATTTAGTGGTTGGCCAAAATCGTTATTACAAATTGGATCAATTGGCTTTTGTAAAAAACTTTTAACGTTGAACCTTTTTCATACTTTTAGGTTTTTGCTAAAATATTTTATGTATGTATGAGTATTTGCAAAAAAATCAAGAACTTTTAATTTTAAAAACTTTGGGGTGACCAAATTTTGGCTAAAATTTAGAAAATTTGTTCTCAAAGTTTATCATCTTTTAGTCAAGGTAATCAAGCTTTTAGTTTTAAGAGGCTTTCAAACCCCAAACCATTTAACACTAACATTTGATATTATAAAGGAAGGTGGTATTTTAGAATAGATTTAGAATATTTATGTTCAATGAGCTTTAAGCTTGATAATTAATTTATACCTTTTGGGTTTAAATTACAGGTTTTTGTTAAAATGTTTTATGAGCAAAAATTATATTTTGCAAAATATGTCAAGAACTATTATTTATAAGAGCTTTTAAAACCAAACTATTTTATACATAACTTCGATTTTATAAAGGGTAACGGGATTTAGAGATGATTTAGTATATTTGTTCTTAGTGTAAATTATCAAGTGCTTTTAGTCAAACCAGACCATTTTACTAAGAAACTTGGTATTATAATTTAAGATTTCATTTATCGAAGCTTTTTGAATTAAAATATTTTACTCAGAAATTTGGTATTAAAAAGGGGCGACGGAATTTAGGGATAAATCTAGAATGTTTGTTTCCAATGAACTTTAAGATGGAAGCCGCTCGAAATCTTGTTTTCCAAAATCTTGTTTTTTATTTAGACTTATTTATTAAATATTGAATTCCCAAAAAAGCCTCTCGGAGGGCTAAGCGAAGGGGAGCGCAGCGACCACCCGCGTGCCCGTGAGAGTTACCGTGTCATTAATAGATTCTATATAATCCGCTCCTACGTGCGGCACGCAGTGCGACATGTTTTCTGATCACGGCCCCTACATCCGCCGAAGTAAATTTCCCATTTTCCAGATCTATATTTTTGGTTATTTTTGTTTCGTAACCGAAATCCCCATTTTCCAGAATTTATAAAAAAATTATTTATGAAAAACAAGATTTTGGAAAACCAGATTTCGTACCCAACCTTTGGTTTGAACTTAACGTTTGTGAGCCTTTTCATAATTTGAGGTTTTCGTTAAAATGTTTTATGAACATAAGTTATGTATTTTTAACCCAAATCACTTACTTTATGTTCTGAAATTTGACAGTTTGCAGGAAGGTGGGATTTTGAAATAAATTTAGAGTTTGTTTTCAATAAGCTTTAAGATTGACAATTAATTCATACTTTTTGGTTAGAACTTAACATTTTTGAGCTTTTAAATAATTTCTGGTTTTGAATAAAATTTTTGATGAGCATAAATTATGTATTTGAATAAATTGTCAAGAGCTTTAGTTTTAAGAGCTTCCACTTATCGAGGTTTTTTAAACAAACCATTTTACTTCGAAATTTGATATTACAAGGGATGTTGGAATTTTGGGTAAGATCTAGAATATTTATGTTCAATGTAAATTATTAAGAGCTTTTAGTTTTAAGAGCTTTTCAAACCAAACCATTTGACTTTCAAATTTGATATTATAAAGGAAGGTGGTATTTTGGGATTAATTTAGAGTATTTGTTTTCAATGAGCTTTAAGCTTGATAATTTATTTATACTTTCTCGGTAATTTTTGGGCCTTTCCATAATTTCTGTCTTTCGTTAAAAAGTTTTATGAGTATAAATCTTGTATTTGCAAGAAATGTCAAGAACTTTTAGTTTTAAGAGCCTTCAATTTTCGAAGCTTTTCAACTCGAATCATTTTACTCAGAAATTTGATAAAACGAAAATCTTGCAACTTTATGCTATGACGAGTTCTAAATATATCGATAAAGCATAACAAATTTCGAATATAATTTGAAAAATATATATTCTTGAAAGTTCTCAAAAATCAAATTATCCGTATGTACGTAAAACCAAAGGAAACTCTATTCGTGCTAATCATTGCCATGTACAACGTAAAAAATCTTAAATTTGAACAAATAAAAGAAATCTCGTGGGCCCAACAACCACTCATGAAATTTATTGCCTTAAGTAATTTATTGTTGTGTTTTATAATCCACCATTTTAACTCCTTCGATTAAAACTGATGATGAAGCGGCCTCGTTTAATTATTGTGAACTCGAAAATGAATCGTTTGAAAATCATATTGGATGTGACAAAGATGTAAGTAGAACCAGTAAGATTTGGTTTGAAGGTGTGAACAAAAAAATAAAAAAAAAGTCAAAATCGAAATTATTATTTTTGTATATACATATTACCCGTTTACGCTGTCAAAATTCAATTCAAGTAAATTAACATTGCTGCCATTTAGTGAAGATGAAAAACATAAATTTGTAAGGATAATCAATGTATTGAAGGATGATCTAGAATTACGAGGAATTGGTAACTGGGTGAATAGAAGGATAAAAAGTTTTCCTCACGACCGAAACTTCTATTTGCAGCGAGAGGAGAAAAATATAGCAACGCCTCTTGAAAATGTATTTTACGTATTTTCCGTTCATCATCAAAACTACGACTAGATTTCGTATCGTAATCCACCGCAAGGATAAGCGTGAACATTTGATCAACTCTATGTTTTCGAAAGAATTGGGCAAGCAGTTAATTAGCGAAAAGCGTTGTTAAATGATCCCATGTTGAAGGGCATCGAATGAAAGGAAGTCAACTAGAGAAAAGCACACAGCCAATAATTCGTTGATAAGTGTAGTGACCGACAGTTTAACTTTTTTTTTGACGTTTTCAGATTAATTCGGATTCAATGAGGATGTGCTCTATAGTATCCGTATGGTTTAATAGGACCCATATTTCCGTTTATTTTTATTTCGACTAATTGCTGGTATTTTTTTAGAGCAGGCGAAATAGAAACATGGAAATTTAAGGCTACTACCTGATAGTATCTCTTATTATTCAGAAATGGTCTTAAGCAACTTTAACAATTTTTCACTGGTCCTAAACAATGGTCTTAACAATTTATGGTAATCAGCTCGAGATAACCGTTTCAAGGGAACGTTATCCAAACATTCGATCATGATTTGTTTTGTTATCAAATAATTTAATATAAATTACTTATAATTTGGGACATCTATGTAATGGCAAGACAATTAAAATTCCTTCTATATAATGTACTTAATGGGAGAAAAAGTGTTGCACCGAAAAGTGTTGACTTTCAACTAAACCAAAAAAATATTTAACATAATACAAATCCGTTCCATACTAAGGAACTATAAATGAGTCTACATTAAAATCAAATAACGTTTTACTGGGGCATAAAGATAAAGATTCTAATGCAGTTCATTGGATAATTGATTGCATGCCGCAAAATAATCAATTAATTAGTTATTTAAATGGCGGTAAATGCCGTCATACCCCATAAAAAACATGTTTGTTTCATGTAGTATCCTGAAACTTAAGTTAAGCATTAATGCAAAGGAATGCCATCCGTCTTTTAGCGTATAGTATTTGACATCTGCTGTACTGTAAAACCGTATACTTAGCCAAAGGTGGTTAATCAATAATTAAGTACTTAACTTGGCATTTTCTTAATGAATTTATTTCAAAATAATCGTTTTTGCAATTAAAAAATTAATTTTATTTAGAAGGACCTTTAATTTATCAATAATACTTCCATTTAAATTGAAATGTGATACATAACCTTTGACTAGCAGAAAACGTGGCGCCTTATTGGCGAATATGGTTTAGGGTTGCCATCCGTATACATTTCTGCGAACAAAAATTATATGATTGTCGTTGGTGGGAATTAGCTTTCCGCTTAGTATAGAATATAGTAGCTACATACAGGCAGTTTTAAGTTTACTCAAACAGTCAGTTTTTAGCGGTTTTTGTGGCTCTTAGACTCAAGTATTCTTTCGTGGTGAACTCGCGAGTAATTTGTTCATATTATTTTCTAGGTCTCGTTTCGCGTTTTGGGAGGTATTAATGTTTTGATTTTTCGCAGCATTTTTGATTATTCTTTTGTCTGTCAGTACTCTGTGGCATGGAGAGACATATTGAGAAATTTTTGTTTATTGTAATATCATATATGAAAACATTTTTTTGTATGAATATTTGTGAACTGTGTTACTTAATAAAAAAATGGAGGTGTGGCCAACACACGACTTTCTTTTACGACAAAGGATTTTCAGAAATTTGAAATTTTTTTTTAATTTCTTATTTTTCATTTTTATTTTTTTTATTTTTTGGAAAAATTTTGTATTAAGTAGTTTTTTGTAAACCTTATACTTTTTAAGATACATATTTACAAAATAACTGTTCTGGACCAAGGGAGTGGTCACTTCCGGTTAGCCGATTTAGAGTAAAATTCACTGGGATCTCCCAATTTATCAAAAAAGCTTAAATCTGAAGTTTCAGTTCGATTGGTTAAACCATCTGGGCTGTAGAGAGGATACATACTGACAGACGGACAGACTGACAGACAGACACCATTTCAAAACCCACTTTTTCGGGCTCATCTCAAAGTCCAAAATTTTCATGATTACTATACTTTATTTTACTAGAGCAAAAGAAAGTAAAATGTGGGAAACAGGGAAAACACTATATGAGAAATCTTTTCTTGTTTATGGTTTTTGGGAAACTGGAAGGATGTTGTAGCTTGTAGGCTTATTGAGGATACAAAAGGAACAGTTTTGCTTTACTTTGCGTGCGCGTAAAATAGAGCAATTTATCAGTGTATTTTTGGGTGAAATGACAATAACCTTTCATACAATTTATTACGACGCTCTCCGTGTGGATACCGTATCGCCAAAGACAAGGTAATGCATTCATTTGTGTCTTTTCTAGATGCTGTATTATAAAATAGTTCCAAGCCAAGTAAAGCTCTCGCTCCACAAGACGTCTACCGTTGGGACAATTGCAGGTGCGTGGTTTCTCGTTTCCAGGGTTTGGTTCGGTGATTTTTTTTCATCTTTATTTGCCAGTTCAACCCTATGTCTAGGTCCTAAAAGGCCCTATCAAACACCATGACCTACCTATTCTTAGGGTAGTTCTATTGAGATTCGATCGAGTGGAAATGAAGGTTACTCTAGCCTCACTACTCTCATATAGCGACGCAACTATAAAGCCTTCATTGTTTTCCGTGACCAATTAAATGCACGGAACATAAATTGAACGTTAAATTAATAAATTAATTTTGATAGTGCTCGATTCCATAACCGAGATAGTCTAAGTCGATGAAAAATAAGTCTATGTGGCTTTAAAAACGATTTCGTTAAAGCAATTCATGAATAATAAAATTACAAAATATCCGAACAAAGGGTACAGTGGTTATAATTACGGAGCTTCTATCTGAAGGTACCGGGATCGAATTCCGATAGGGCAAGGATGCAAAAGGGATTTCTGCGGAATCCAGAAGCCAACTCACCTTTCATGTCAGTATTGTAAGTAGGTCTACATAAAACGGACCTAAAGCCGTCCTCGATTTTGCAACTTGTTAAAAGAAGTAAACGCGGAAGAATTCGGAGTGTGCCTCAAGCGCCAAAACAGTTGGCATAGAAATTATCATATTATCGATAAATAATTGTGTACAAACTAAATAATTGAAATTCATTCTCGTGCAATTCAAATCCACTCTTGTGCAAATCAAATTCAATTAACACTAAAAACTGTTTCGAAAAATTAAATTTTTTGTTAATTTCATTATAAAAATTATAAATTAAAGGATTTTTTACAAATTCAAAATTACAACTGTATTTATTTACAATACAGTTATTTATATTATGTGTATATATGGGTCATTCCACTATATTTCAGCATTTTTTGCCACTTTTTGAACTCGACCTTACCGATTTCAATTTTTTTTTGCTGTTATCGTGTCCCTTGCACCAAAAAAAATACGTATTTCCGGGTTTATTTAAGATATCTTTAGAAGTTGTACCACTGTAGAAAGATCTTAGATGGTCGTACATTATTCAATAAATAATTTCATGAAGGTACCGTTATTATAACAGTTTCAGTGAAACGAATGTAACCAAATATTTTGCCCTGTGTAGCTACCAATCCACAAAAAAGGTTTGACATACCATTGGAAAAGTGAAAACTTCGCCTTTCTATACACATAGGGTGGGCCATCTAAGTTTTATTTTTTTGAACTAGCGGTTATTTTGAGTATGGTAAGGGTAATGTCACTTTTGATTTGAAAGAAAGTTAGTTTTATCCTTCCGCTGAACGAAAATGGTTGTGTATTCGCTTGAACAACGCTAGGAAATATTGAAACATTACTTCGAAAATCTTGGCAAAAAAAATATTTTTTCGGATGAGGCGCATTTTCATCTTGGCGGCTATGTAAACAAGCAGAATTGTCGCATTTGGGGCACGGAGAACCCGCACGTGATCGTAGAGAAGCCAATGCATCCTCAACGAGTGACTGTTTGGTGCGGATTTTGGTCCGGTGGCATCATTGGGCCATTTTTCTTTAAAAATGAGCAAGGAGCCGCCGTTACTGTCAATGGTGAGCGCTACCGCGCCATGATAAACGATTTTTTGTTTCCGGCACGAAGAGGAGGAGATAGGTAACATTTGGTTTCAACAAGATGGCGCTCCGTGCCACACAGCACACGTTTCAATTCATCTTTTGCGCACTGTCTTCGAATATCGAACTATCAGCCGAAATGCTAATGTGATTTGGCCGCCTCGAAGCTGTGATTTGACGCCGTTGGACTAATATATTTGGGGTGCCGTCAAAGATAAGTGTTACGCCGATAAACCAGCAACGATTGACGCTCTCAAGAACAATATTCGCCTTGCCATTGAAGACATAATGCCGCATACCATCGAAAATGTGTGCTCAAAAATTAGACCGACCATATGGGGTACGTCAAGGCCAGCTGAGGCAGTCATATGAATGAAATAGTATTCCATAATTAATCGGAGGGATTGTTCTTTACAATGAAAAAATAAATTTGAAAAAATATTGAGAACTTTTTGTTTTATTGCATTTAAAAAAAAAAAATTTATTTGGCCCACCCTATACTAGATGTTTCTGTTATATCAGATGCGGTAGCCTTGTGCCACAAATGTTTCACAACATTGAATAGTTTCCCCTTCTAATAGGCAAGGTCAGCTACAAGTTGTTCTAGAAACAAACGTCGTGACACTAGAAGCGTCTATCATGTTACAAAATAAGACGAAACGCCAGCGATTGTAAACATTTTGCATCCGTGGAATTAGTTGTGTGATGAAATGTGCTCAAAACTGTGACAGTTTTATATTTTTTTGGAACATATTGCACCAGCGATATATTTTCGTAAAAATAAAAGTTGCTGGAAAATACGGGTCGCCGACGTAATTCATGTTTCGTGACGGCTGGTAAAAATGTTTTATTTGAGCGTACTGTTCCAAAAATTGTATTTTTATGTTTGAATAGTTCTTTAGCCAAATTGAGAGTTGTAAAAATTTATCGCACGTTCTATCACATAAAGACCATTAGATTTTAATACCATATTTTGCTGGCTTAGATGGTATATAATGCTTGAAAGGACAATGCCCACGGAAAGCTGACAATTGCTCGTCAATAGTCACGTTTTCATAATATGGAACATAAAGTAGTGGCATATTGCCAACCCATTTATCCCCGGCGCTCTTGTCGATCGCTCCTATCATCAAATCGTGTGATGCGAGTAATCATTTTGAGTAGTCATTTTTCGCCATGGTACACCAAAACATTGTTCAGCCCTTTTGATCTTCCGACAGATTATCAATAGATTCTGCGTAAGACTTGTAAACCCCTGCCAAAATTAGGGGTTCCTATGTATGCCTGAATCGTGATATTGTCGAGATCATTCCAATCCTCAACAATAGTTCTCTACCATAATGTACAATATTTTATTTTTTATAGTTTTAGACAAAACAAAAAATAATAGAATACCATAAAGAATCATAAAGGTCTATGTCAATACCAACGACTACATTTAGCGAATTACATATCGAAACAAAAATAAGATTTCCTCTGAAATCGAAGAAATGAAATATACGAATTTATAATTATATGTCCGTAGTATTGTGTTATAAGCACTACTAATGATTCTGTTTACACTCCTCCCTGTCTATGATTATTGTGCACGAGGAAATATTTTTGTTTCACTTTTTTCAAGAGCAATTTGGCCAAAAGCATAAAAAATAATTATCGGGGCGGAATTTTATTTTCTGTTGATCTGTTCAAGGCAAGCATACAATAAGAAATTAAAATATTTTTATACATACTTATATATGATAAATGTGTGTTTAACCTCTCCACACGAGGTGTGAAATGTACACTTAGGTGCGCGTATTCGCTTATTTGCCGAATGTAGGTGGCTAAGCGGGAAGTGTACATTTATCACATCTCGGTACACACGATTCGTTCAATGTTCCTTGATCACATGTAGGCGAATGTTAATGAACATTTCTACACTGATAGATATTTTTAGTACATATACCGTAAAATTTTTTCATTTAATTTCCAATTCAACAAATTTGTTGTTTTTAAAGTTTTTCCAAGTTCTTCGGTTTACTCAAAATTGAAAATGGAAATAAATAGCGACGACGAGATTGATTTGGTCAGTGCAATATTAATAAATAGTTGTGCTGTAATGTTATTAAACAGAAATAAAAATAAAGGATTTAAATATCTGTTTTTTTTCTAAAAATTAACATCAAATTTGATTATATCCGACCAAACAGCTAATTCCGACCATTTAAATTAAAGGCATTTAACATTACTTTTGAAATCAATTATATATTACGTTTTAAGAATTTTCAGATATTATTTCTCTAAAACATGTAAAGTTCAATTAATAACATTACCATTGAAAAAAATTCGAAATGCACTAACATTTCAAATTATATTTACATTTTGTCACTGCTTGTGGATGGGACACAAATGCATCGATTGTTTCCTTTGATGTGTGTCGAACACAAGCAAATGAAAATATTCAGTTACATACGTCATGCGAAAACCATCCACACGACGTTCACATTCGCTAAATGCGCACATAAGTGTACATTTCACAACTCTTGTGGATGCGGCTTAACATTTTATTATTGAGGTTTTCTCTGTCAAATCGGCCACTCCTTGCGCATTTCAATATTTGAGATAAATAAACTTTTTTAGGCTTAACATTTTCGTAAATATGTCTATTCTCTCGTTTTTATGGCGTCGTTGGATTTTCAAAATGGCGAACCATATCTATCATCTAATATTTCTGATAAAAATTATTATTTTTAGATATGTTTTGAAACAATGTCTAAAAATAACACTTTTTATCAAAAATCTGGTACATTTTGGACAGAATTTTTTAATTTTGACCTCAGATTCGTGATCAGCGACCGCAAAAATCTCCTAGATCATGCTGTAATCGATTTTCATAAACATTGAAGATTTGACCCTTTTTGGTGGTCATGTTGGGTCCGCCGTCTAGAATTTTTAAAATCTGACCCTCAATTCATGATCAGCGATCCGAAACGCCCCTGCCCCAAACAATTTTTTCACCCTTTTGGGTCTGCCATCTTGAATATTAATATTATGTCTTCAAATTTGTGATCAGCGACCCGAAAAAATTCCTAGGACATGTGTCTATCGTAAGTCGAAAAATTGGCCACTTTTGGCGGCCATCTTGGATTCAAAAAAGTAATAAAAAATTTGAAATCAGTGACTCCAAAAACACCTTTGAGTAAATTAACAGAGTTAAAATTACTTTTTTATAACAATTTAATTAAAAATATTAGATCTGTTTATGGTCAACCATTTTGAAAATCCAGCGGCGCTATAGTCAGAAAAGTTTATTAATCTCAAACATTGATATGTGCAGGGGGGGTGGCTGATCTTACAGAGAATGCCCCTATTATACACTGCGCCAATTAAAAAATGGAACAGAAATTTTCTTCGAAAAAATACCCAGATTTGAACGCTTGTATCTTGGTGAAATAACACCTTTCAAAAAAAAATTTTTGTTTCTAGTTGAAGGAAATTTTGTTTTCTTTTCGATACTGGAAACCGTTTTATTTTATTTTGTTTTTTTATGACTTTTTTGAGTAAAACAAAAGGTTTCTAAAAAAATAAAAATTTGATGCTGTTTGAAACTGTAAACGAACTTGCTCGATATTTCATTCAAAAATCCAAATCGGCCATTTTATAGAGAATTTAGAAACCTTGCAAAATGGTACTAGAAAACTTCTGTGCGGCCACTCCGTGTCGAGTTATTGAAGTTTTAGAGAAAACGTATCAAAAAGCGTATACACGGTAGCAAGGACATTTTTTTATCTTGTACACTAAGCACTCTACGGTAAAATTTTGAGCCACATTTTGTTATCAGTTGTGTATCAGTGTTTCAATAACGCGTGTTACCTCCCCTAGCTCGCATTACTTCATAAATACGCCGTGGCTCATTTAAAACATTGCGTATTTGTTGCATGGTGATTTGTTGCCATTCTTCTGGTAAAGCGTCTCGAAGTTCCTGCAAATTTGTTGGTTGCCTTGTCCGTTTTCTTACACGCTGTTGTAACATATCCCAGACCTGATCTATGGGGTTTAAATCTGGACTTAGCGGAGGATCGCTTATTAAATTAATGCGGAGCTCATGCATAAAAATAAAATCCGAGCCCAATTTCCCAATAAGTTTCACCGGCTTCAACTAAAGTCACAACTTTTGTAACGCGAACGAGTAATTGTTCTTTTCGATTCATCTCGCTTGACTCTTCAAATAACTAAGCGATGAATTAAATTATTGTTTTCCATAAAATATCGTAAAATTTAAAGTGGCTCAAAATTTTATCGTAGAGTGTTTAGTTTACAAGATATACATCGCCGACGATCTAACAATACCTGCTAACTGACATTTTGATGAAAACGAGGTTTTTAATAAGTTAACATAGTGATAGCCTTCTAACTGTAAAAAAAGTATTTGTTTTCATTATTTTACTTAAACAATATCTGCTATCTACAACTTCTATAATAGGAGAGACAATATCAGTTATCTGTCAGTTCTCTTGTTGAGTTTAAATCGTTCACATCCATCAGCAGCAGCGCTTTTACTATAGACGTTCAGAGTATTGTTTTGGTGACAATTTGGAAACGAAATTTTAATTATAATTAATATGAGTTCACGGGCAGAACGAATGTTAAATCTTGCTCTTCAACAACTTCAGCAAAACAAACGCGCCGTTTCATCTTGCGAAGACATGAAAGATTTAGACACTGATGATGGCGATAATGAAATTGCAGAAAATCGTGTTTACCAAAATATTCAAGCACTTGGCAATCTCGATATTAATACTTTACCGATTGAAATAGTCGAAAATGGTAATATCATAGAATTAAGCGAAGGAATAGAACTAGAAATTATAGAATGAGAAAGTTATTGAAAATAGAAACTGGTGGTGCTACCCTGCTTTACATGTGTAGTACATGAGTTTCGAGGTGCGAATTAATTATTAAATAAACATAGTAAATGGTTATTAAAATTTGTGAAAATCTCTAGAAATTAGTGTGAACAGTTGAAGAGTGATTATAACTATAGGCTTTGTGAAAACAATAAATGGAACATTAACAAATTAGTGAAATAAAAAACAATTGAATTAGTAGTGGACAATTAAATTAAACACGTAAACATAATAATAACGTTTTATTGTAGATTTTTTTTCTTTTTTTTGCAGTTATTGCATATTTTTTAAGTTAAATATAATTAATCAGTGAAGTAAAACATTTTTGTGTGTAGTGTTTACAATTGAGTACATTTTAAAATGTCTCAATGTGAAAAGTGTAAAAAAGTGACCGACTCTCGTGAAAGAAATTCGTTACGATGTTTCAGCAAATGTAAAAAGATATTTCACTATACTTGCATTGACTGGAATTTCGAAAAATTTGCCAAATTATTTAAAGATTGCCCTTACGCAAGATATGTTTGCTTAGAATGTCAAGCACATGATGAAGACACCATTTATGAGGAATTCAAAAAAATTAACAATTTTGTAGAAGAGTTAAAGCAACATTTGTGTGCGAATCACACAAAATTAAATTTACAATTAGGAGAGATCAAAACTCATGTAGAACAAATTCAAAAACCAACAACATCTTTTGCATCGGTATTGAAATCTAATCCAACTAAGCTAGTACTGTTGCAACCAAAGAAATCACAAGAGAGTAAAAAAACAAGACAAGACATAGTCAGTCTAATTGATCCTAAAATTATACCAGTAATGGGGTGCCGAAATGTCTCTAATGGAGGAATTATATTACAATGTGATTCAAATGAAGCAAAGGATAAGTTGACACAAATTGCTACAGATAAGTTAGGAGCAGACTACGAAATTAAACTACCAACGGAGCTAAATCCAAGAGTTAAAATTCTAGGCATGTCCGAGAAGTTAGAAAGCGCTGAAATTATCTCAGCTTTGAAGCAGCAGAACACATTTTTATCTGAGGGTGAAATTAAGGTAGTTACAACTTACAATAGAAGAAATACACAGAAGGTCGATACAATTATTGAAGTTGATGCCGATAACTTTAAAAAGATAATAGCAGCGGAGAAACTGAATATCAATTTTGATAGATGCCATGTTGTAGAGACGTTGGGGATAACTAGGTGTTATAATTGTAACGGATATTCACATCACGGTACGAAGTGCACGAGCAAGCTAACATGCCCGAAATGTAGCGGAAACCACAAATTTAGTGATTGTAAGAGCACGGAAATGAAATGCAGTAATTGTACAGATGCAAATAATAGACTTAATCTTAAGATTAATACAAATCATGCTACGTGGGATAATAGTTGTACAGTGTTTCAACGCAAGTTAAGATCACTTAAGAACCAAATTAATTACCAATAGCAGTTCAGTACACAAGACGTACTATATACAAACATTCGAAGTTTGTATTCAAATTTTTTGGAGCTTGAACAGATAATGTTAGATTTTAAACCAGCCATAGTGTTACTCAGTGAAACCAGAACAGTTCCAGAAATGTACGATGCAGAATTTCATATTAATAATTACAACTTAATTCGTTGCGATTCGGATAGTCGACATACGGGTGGTGTTGCTATGTATATTCACGAAAACATAAATTTTAAAATAATTTCCAAGTGTGAGAAAGACCGCGCTTGGTTTCTAGCAATTCAAATTATTAAAGGATATCATACAACTGGCATATTTGGAGTAGTTTATCGATCATTTCAAACAACGAATGCAGTATTCTTAAGTCACTTCGATGAATGGTTAGAAAATGTCATAAACCACAACAAAAATAATTTTATTTTCGGTGATTGCAATATTGATGTTAAATCCAATGAATTTTACAGTGTTAAATTGAAACAGTTGATCACAGATAATAGATTGATTCAGATAGTAAATGATCATACTAGAGTTACATATAACAGCAAGAGCTTAATAGATATATTAATTACTAATTCACAGAATATTCGATATGAAGTAGTCAAAGAACAACAAATTAGCGATCATTACATGTTAGCTGTTAGTATAAATAATAAAACGAAAATGCCAGCAGAAGAAGTTGCAGCAGTAGAAATAAGATCATGGAAAAATTACTCTTCTGAATCACTAAACAACTCTTTAAATCAAAAACTACTGGGATTTCAAGGAGGTGCAGAAATAAACCAAAAAGCTGAAGTTTTAGTATTAAAGTTAAAAACCTGTGTGAATGAATTGACACATATGGCAACAATTCGAAGAGAGAATAAAATACCATGGTTCTCTCAAAACTTAAAGTCGTTGAAACAAGATAAATTACGCAACTATGGCGTTTTAAAAATTTTTAATTCAAAGGATAACTGGGATAATTATAAAAAATCCAGAAATTTGTATAAACAATCACTGAGGAAAGAGCAATCAATTTATTTCAAAAGTAAATTCATCGAAAACAAAAATAAACCAAAAGAACTTTGGAAAACGTTAAAATCGATGTATAAAACTAAAAATAAAACACAGTGGAATATTCAATTTAACAATAAAATAATAACTGAGAAGCACGAATTAGCTGAGGCTCTAAATCAGTCATTTGTATCCAGTGTGATTAATATTCACAATAGTATTCCTGAAGTAAAGGATTGGGATTTTTCGGATGTGGATAAATGCTCAGAAAAATTCTGTTTTCAAAATGTAACTCATCAGGATTTATCCAAAATTATAAGTAGCATGAATTCTAATGCAGGAATAGATGGAATAAATCGAACTGTCATGATGGATGCGATGAAAAATCAAATATTCTCAAAAAATTTCACAGAGTTAATTAATCAAAGTTTAAATCAAGCTAAAGTACCTGAATCATGGAAAATATCAACAGTAATACCAATTCCCAAAACTACTAAACCGATGACACCAGAAGAATTACGCCCAATCAATATGTTGCCACCGTATGAAGCGATAATGGAACGTGTAATTAAAAATCAATTAATCAACCACATTAACAAAAATAATATACTAGTCGACCAACAATCCGGGTTTCGAGAGCTGCACTCATGCGAAACAGCATTAAATCTAATGCTAGATAACTGGAAGGCAGAAATAAATGATAATAAAGTTGTGGTTTCAGTTTTCCTGGATTTTAAACGCGCTTTTGAAACCATCGATAGAAAAATTTTGCTTAAAAAGCTCATTAAATATGGAGTACAAGGGAAAGAACTTGAATGGTTCACTAATTATCTCGAAGGAAGGCAACAATACACAAAGATAGATAACTGTGTCTCTAAATTGACACCAAACAATCTAGGAGTTCCCCAGGGATCTATATTAGGACCATTGCTTTTCATCCTATATATTAATGATATAGTCACAGTCATAAAAGATTGTAAAGTGAATATGTTTGCAGATGATACGCTAATTACAACTTCTGCACCAACCCTTATAGAAGCTGTACAAAAAATAAACCAAGATTTAGAGAATTTAAGGAAATGGTTAATGTTCCACAAACTATCACTTAATATTTCAAAAACTAAGTATATGGTAATGTCAATAAGGACTACAATAGAATGTGATGAAAATATAAAAGTAGATAACCAAATCATAGATCGTGTAAAAAAATATAAATACCTGCACCATTATTCTGTAAAAAATAAGATAATGTGTAAACGTGAAAACGGGTAAACTTTGTGATTTTTTACTAAAATTACATTAAATTGTTTTTCGATTCTCTTTTCGTTCACTGTTTATCACGTGTAAACATTATCTTATTTTTTATAGAATAAGGCTACTGGGTGTTGTTATTGATGAAAATTTAAATTTCAACGATCATTTGGACTATATTGCTAAAAAGATGAATAAAAAATTGGGACTTTTTAATAGAATTAAGGACAAACTGCCGCTTGAAACAAAGATTATATTCTACGAATCAATTGTTGCCCCACATATTGACTATTGTTCATCAGTATTTTTTATAATGAACCAAATACAAATATATCGTCTCCAAAAGATACAAAATAGATTTATGCGAGCTATTTTAAGGGCAGAAAGTAGAACCCATATACGAGAAATGCTTGAAGTGTTGGAGTGGAAGTCCATAAAGCAGAGGATTAACTTTAACGTTCTGAAATTGTTGTTTCGCCTTGAAAACGGAGTACTTCCAAATTACTTAGATTCAATGCTCTGCACTAATAGAGAAGTTCACAACTATAATACAAGAAACACTCATTTTCGATTGCCGCTATATAGTAAATCATTTTGCCAACGATCATTAGCCTACAATGGAGTTAAGCTATATAATTCACTATGTAATTTTTATACTTTAGGTGAATTAAGAGAATTAAAGTACGAGAATTTTCTAAATTTGTTAAATATATTCATTAAAGATAACATTAGTATTTAGATAAACTTAAGTAAAACTTACTATTATTTAATTTAATTAATTAAAACCAAAAAAAAATAAAAATGTCATATATTGATAAATAAATAAATAAATAAAAAATAAAATAAAATAAATAGAAAGTTATTCAAATTTAAATGATATTAATAATAATATCAACATTCATCCTCCTTATCAAGATGTTGAAAGAGAAGTTAACAGTCATTCGAGTAAAGGAAATAATGATTCTGACACAGATTATGTTCCTAATACTGGAAATGAGAGTGAAAGTGATCAAGATGATCAAGAGGAATCCTACAATAATCAAAATAATGAGAACCTGGATGTTCAAGAAAACAATGTAAATGCTGATTGTAGAGATATGAATGAAGGTCGAAAAAGGAGTAAGATAGTGGACGAAAATAAATGGAAGAGGATGAAAAGCCAACGATCTAGAATGAAAGGTGAACCATATTTGGGATTCTCGCGCGACAAAAACAAAACTTTCAAACATAATGTGCCTCGGGCTGCAAGACAAATTGGAGAACGCTGTTCATCAAAAATGTATCTGACCTTCAAGAAAAGATTTTGTAACAGTATCACTGAGGAAGCTAGAAGTCAAATTTTTACGAAATTCTGGAAAAATATGACATGGGACCAGAGAAAAGTTTATGTATCCGGACATGTTAGCCTTCAAAACACTGTAAGAAAAACAACGGAAAATGAATAATGGTAAGGAAATGGTACAAGTTTGTGAAAGACAGCGCATATGGAATGAATGACTCAAAATGCGAACAAAACGAAAAGCGTAAAATTAGGAACTATCGCTTTAATTGTTTTGAAAAATATAAACATTTATTAAACAAATTTTTTGACGATTTGCCCAAACAACCTTCGCATTATGTTTTAAAGGACACGAACAAGTTATACTTAAAACAATATTTTGTGACCCTAAAACAGTTGCATGGAGTCTATAAAGAAGTGTGCGACGAAAATCAAACTTGGAATTAAGACGTTTAAGGAAATATTCAAGGAGAAGAATCTAAGCTTATTCACTCCAAAGAAAGATCGTTGCGACTTATGTATCGGGTATGAAACTAAAAATATCGACGAAAGTCAATGGAAGGATCATATTGATACGAAGGACAGTGCGCGAAAAGAACAATCGAATGATAAGGCGAGAGCATTATAGAATGAATGCATTATGCTTTGCATGGATCTACAGGCGATAAAAGTAGCCCCATCGATGAATGCTACAAAAATGTATTTTAAAATAAAATTAGGATGCCATAATTTTACTATTTACAATTGTGCTAGTCATCAAGCGACCTGCTATTGGTTCACTGAACTTGATTGTGGACTATCAGCCTCTACTTTTGTTTCCTGTCTCATAGACTACCTGGAGAGGCATTGTCTTGGAAAACATCTTCCGATAATTATTTATTCTGATGGCTGTACATACTCTTTTAAACTTTGGTAATTTGCACTGCATTGCAATAACCCAAAAATATCTCACAAAAGGACACACCCAAATGGAATGTGATTCCCATGCACAGTTGTATTGAAAGAGAGCTAAAAAACAGAGTTATTGAATTGCCTAGTGACTATGTCAAAGCGTCCAAGGAAGCAAGAAGCCAGCCTGAACCGTACGAAGTTATTCAACTTAATCATGATTTCTTCAAAGATTTCACTAACCCTGAATGGCAACGCTATTCCGCAATTCGACCTAACAGAAATGCTCATGTTACAGACATTAAAGCCATTTATTATGACCCTAAAGGTCACATAAAAATTCAAATTGATTTTAATGATGAGTTTCAAGACCTCCCAGTGAAATGTAAAAATGTGGCTCCGGTTTTGAATTATCCAAAACTATACAATCATCCCTTACCAATTACCAACAAGAAATGGAACCATTTACAAGACTTAAAAAGTGTCATTTCAAAGGATTGCCACTTGTTCTATGATTTAATTCCACATAGTCAGGAACCTAATTTAGAAAAGAAAAAAGAGAAATCTAAACAAAAAAAAATAATTTTTAGTTGGAGTTGTGACTTTTTTTTGAAATAATATAGATGTTATGGTGTACAATTATTTGAAATACATGTGTTCCTTCATAATTTTTATTATTTATATTAAACTTGTTTCTTTTAAGATTGCTTATCTTTTGTAATGAACCCATCCAAATTGAAATAATATTCTAGCAATATCTGCTAACTTTACAAAAAACTAAACGCAATATCTGCTATCTACATATTCCTGGCAATAAAACAATTTTTTGTTAAAATACAACTAAAATCTATTTAATTACCATAAATTATCAAACAATATTCGTTACAATATTTTCTATATTCGTACAAACTTAATTTATTCAGTTTTTTTGTCCTCCTGAAAAAAAGGATAAATGAACATAGCAGGTATTGTCAGATCGCCGGCGATATGTCCTTGTTAACGTGTATACGCTTTTTAATACGTTTTCTCTAAAACTTCAATAACTCGAAGAGAAATTTGCCGCACAGAAATATTCCTACTACCAACCTTGCAAGGTTTCTAAATTCTCTATAAAATGGCCGATTTGGATTTTTGAATGAAATATCGAGCAAATTCGTTTACAGTTTCAAACAGCATCAAATTTTTATTTTTTTTAGAAACCTTTTGTTTTACTAAAAAAAGTCATAAAAAAACAAAATAAAATAAAACGGTTTCCAGTATCGAAAAGAAAACAAAATTTCCTTCAACTAGAAAAAAAATTTTTTTTTGAAAGGTGTTATTTCACCAAGATACAAGCGTTCAAATCTGGGTATTTTTTCGAAGAAAATTTCTGTTCCGTTTTTTAATTGGCGCAGTATATTTATGTGTCATTTCTCATATACATAAATAGTTCTACAAAGTTTTAAATGCCTTACAGATGTTACAAAATTGTGCTTGGAAGTGTCTCGCCTATAGATTAGTTAAGAGTGATTTCGAATTTAGCGAAACATACGTAGATTCAATGGCTAATTACAAATGCTGGAATCCTTTTAATATACTTAATCATTGCAATATAAAATTAAAAACCAAAAGTGTTAGTGAAAATATAGCGGAAAATTGTAAAAAACAGTTAGCTCTTGATATATTAAACGAAAATACACTTTCCTTGTGAATATGTTTGATGGTTTTGTCGATGTCCATGATATTTCGGTATGCGAGTATTTCTCTTTTGTTTTAGGTTTAAATTTTTTTATTTTTTGATGTATGTGTATGATCACGCGATGGCAATAGTAGCCAGTCGGAATTTGTTTTGCTATCTCGAAAATGAAAACAAAACAATTAATTTGAAATAAAAGAAAGATATTGGGTCAGTCAAGTTTGGAGTTTTACGCTGAGTGGTCCAGAAAAAAAAATATGTATCTTGTCCGAAACATGTAGAGAATTTGTTTTTTTTTAGTTCAATTTTTGAAATGGACATTTAGTTAGTTGTGTGGTTTAATTTACATGAGAATAATAGTGGTAAAAATTAACGAAAAATTAAATAAATTAATAAAATTTACTTGATCGGATTTTTTCTATATAATTATATACGATGAATAATAACAGTAGTAATAAATTCAGTGATTTATACAAAATCTATTAAAACAAAAATATGTAACTTATTGTGAATGACGTGCAAATTATCGGTGCACGGGTGAAACAAAAAAAAAATATTGTAAACTGCTGGTTAATATGTATAGTGATTAATCCGATAATAGTGTTTTAATCTGTTACCAAGGGCGGCTGCACCAATAAAGTCTATGATATTCCTTGGTGTGGATGACTCCACGTGAATCTATAGTTAAAACTATTTTGCTGCAACCGCGTCAGCTAACGGTGGTGTGAACAGATCGGGCCGATCTGAGATAAGGTAATTTTTTAAAAGTAACTTTATATTTTATATTGTATTATTGTATATTATATGGTAAATCTTAAATTTTGAAAGTTTTTTTTTATTTCTAATAGTTTTATAATATTGTGAGCTAAATTTTATTGATATGATTAGGTCGAATTTTTTTGTACTAGTTTTGCCTGTGGTCGATATTCGACCAAACTTATTCTAAGAATAAAACAAACCCATCCAAAGTCATTTTTACTAAAATATTTTTATTACATTTTTTATTAAACTATTTATTAAGGATAATTTTTTTGTTCGTCTCTTATAATTTTATTAAAGGTTTTGATCGAATTGTGTGCTTATTACGAACATTCATAAAAACAATACATTTATTCAATTATAAATATATTTATTTAGCAAAAACATGATATTTCGGTTGCTACGGAACCATTCTCAAATGTATGTATATTAAAATATTTGTTTTGCCTGTTGTTGCCATGTTTTTGCTAAATAAATATATTTATAATTGAATAAATGTATTGTTTTTATGAATGTTCGTAATAAGCACACAATTCGATCAAAACCTTTAATTTTTTATTAAACTGTACACTGGAATGCGATGATCCATCGATTTTTTTAAGTTAGTACGCCTTAAGTAAAAACATTTATTCCGTCTCACCACTCTATTGTGAACCATTTTGAAAATCCTCTCATGCAATGAAATTTTTTAATATTTTGTGTTTCATTTGAAATGTTATTGGTCAACGATTTCATTAAAAACAATATTTTTAGTAAATACTCTTTCATTATTATACAAATGACCCTGTTCAGAAGAATTTGAAATATAAAATCTTAATCCTTCAAATGATCGAACTCGACTGGCTGCTACATACAACTGACCATGTGTAAATACTGGTTGTCGTAATAATATTCCGACCTTATGAAATGTTTGCCTCTGCGATTTGTTAATGGTCATAGCAAAGGCAGGAATGATCGGAAATTGAGTCCGTTCAAAATCAAATGGCAAAAGTGTACCGGAGTACGTCAAACGAATGCGAGGAATTAAAATTCTCTTTCCACGTGTAACTCCAGTCAAAACCTCGCAGTCCAATGAATTTCTATGCATTTGTTTGATTCTCATTCTTGTGCCATTTACCAATCCTTTTGTTGTATTCAAATTTCGTATTAGTATTACTATACAATTGATTTTTAATTTCAATTTGTGAGGTGGCAAACCAATCACATTCAATGAATTTAAAAATTCAACGGAGAAATCATTGACCCGACTAATATCATCACAAATAACTCTATCATAGCTATAATAGGCTTTAGCTTGATCTGGTATTTGATTCAAAATATCCGAATTAATTAACAAACAATCTTCATTTCTCGGAGCTAATATGACGGAATTTAAAATATTATTATTTTCAATATTTGATGAAATATCACCAAAAACATCTCGAATAATGTTGCTCGGTTCACCAATTAAATTGTGTGTAATTTCAATCAAATCTCTACCCAAATCATTAAAATTTGGCACTGCTCCATTTCCAAGTAGTTTAAGAAATTCAATAAATTCCACTTCATGCGACAGAGCTCGCATGTTCTGCTGTAGAGTAAACCGTCGAAATTGTGGGAATAAGTGCCAAGAAACGATACAATTTTCAATTAATTCAGTACGTGAACCGTGACGAATGACAGGCAAAATTTGCCGATAATCTCCGCACAATAAAATAGTTTTACCACCAAAGGGTTTGTTTCTATTTTGAACATCGCTTAGATCATTTAATAATCGATCAATGGCCTTCAAGGCATTAAGTGGACACATAGATATTTCATCAATAATAATTAATGAAGCAGATTTTATGAAATTTGCTTGATTACTATCAAGTGATATACTCGAAACCGAATTCTCTAAAATTGGAATTGGTAATTTAAATATATGTATAATAAGTAAAGTTGAAGCAATTCCACTAAATGCAGTAGAAATACAAACTAAATTTAGAGAATGTAATTTGTGTATAAGAGCTGTTTGAACAAAAGTTTTTCCACAACCTGCATGAGATGTTAAAACAAATACATGCATACCGGTATCATGATGCATCACTTCACGCAAAACTGCGTCTATAACATTACGTTGTTCATTATTTACAACATCGTAAAACTCAGTAAAAAGAAAAGCAGCTTCATCTGTATCCAATTCATACATTGTTCTAAAATCTTGCACACGTAGTGGTGTTGGAAGACCAACTTGTTGACATGATGTATTATGAGACATAAATGTTTCTTCTAACTCAAGTAATGCAAAATTGTATGAATCATTTTCAGTTTGATTTCGGACAAAATCTTCACTCAAATCTTTTTTAAATTCTTCCCATATAATGCTAATGCATTCCCAGGAAAATTCAATGCACAAATGAATCCAAACAATTCTCTTAGCTGCTTCGGTGTTTTGAATTGAACTGCTTCTAGTAAACAATGGCGCCACTCATCATCATTTGAAGTAATCCCACGCGCATGACATGCAGCAGTAAATGTCGGATATAAAACCCGTTCATAAGTCCTCAAATCATCAAAATTTTTAGGGCCACGCACGTGAAGTAATAATACGCGCAAATGAAATAGTTCCACATTTTTCGGCGAAACAAAATACAATCATGAAATTACTTTTTCACCTCCACGTTTACGCTCTTGCCATCTCTTCCGATTATTAATCCATACATAATGTAATGGTACTTCAGTGTACTTACAATAAATTATTGGCACGATGATCAACTGAATTCAAATGGAAAAAAGCTAATAATTTGGTTTCCCTTACATTAGCTGCCGCTTCGTTTTCTGTCTGTAGTACACATTTTGCCTTTTAGGTATATGGCAATCAAGTCTAATTATTGAATGTGTTTGAAAATGCATTGGAAATTCAAATATTCTCCAACATGCTTCTGTAGAACCAACAAAACGTCCACTCAAAAATTTCTGAATTTCATCTATTTCCAATTCTCCATTAATTTCACAAAACAGCACAATCATATCCCTTGTAAATGTACTTGTAAATATATTTTACGCTTTTAACAGTTGTACATATTTCTACGTTGATATGACAATTAAATTTGGCCAGGAGATATGGATTATAAGGCACAACGTAGCGATTATCAACTGAATTCCTTCTGACTTCGACGCTTACACCGTTATCTCTTCTTCTGTAAACAGGATAGCCATTAATATTATCTACAGTTTGTTCCGAAAAATCTTTGGGAAAATTTTTAATACATTTGCCATCTCTCATACACACAGAATTAGGATTTAAATGACTACACGGTCCGTGAATCATATGATTTAAAACGAATTCATGTAGCTTTGGATGTGTGTTTATGTTCGGAATTTCTGCACTTACTATTTTGTCTATATCATTCGCTCCACGTAATTTATCATTTTGACTTAACGTAACTAAAATATGTGCATGAGGTAGACCCCTCTTTTGAAATTCAATGGCATAAATCAAAGCTTCAACTTTACCAAATATATGCTTATTCATAACGCAATTAATTAATTCTTTTAATTTTAACTTAAAAACTCTAACAACAATGTTTGGACGAAAATTAGAACTTTCAACATTATCAATGGGCTCAATAATCTCCGGCTAACGTGGATTGCAAGTCATAGTTATGAATAATGAAGGTGGTTTGCCGAAATGTTGAATAATTGACATAGCGTCTAAATAGTTCTGATACATATTTCTCGGTGCACCAACAAATGATGATGGTAAAACAACTCTTCGCCTCACGTCATTAATATTATCACCACCATTTGGATGTAAATTCAAAAAATCTGTTAAATTATTATAGACTTCAGCTCGAAGATTTGTTTGATTATTACGAATAAAATGTAATCTGCTTCCTTCAATGCGAACATACATATCAACAATCCATTGCAAGAATAACTTTTGTGCATGATGTAAAATACTAAAATCGTCGCGAATTGCAAGTCTATAAGATGCATATTATAACATAGTTATTTTGTTTCTTGGCATATTTGAATTTGAAGTTGTAAGTCTGTTATGAACCATATTTACGTGCCACCCAAAATCGCCATTTGGAAATAGAAGAGGATAAGCCAACGGATTTAAAGATGAATCCAACGCAGACACATTCCAAACGGTATTATTAAATCTCGAAAAGCAAATCATGTTACGTTCAAAGGGGGTGGCTCACCATTGACACTATTGAAAACAACTGCTATATCAGTAGCAATCGCATCATTGTTCTAATTAACATGCATACATCTCTAGTAATATCTTCATTTCTATTACAGTATTCGGACATAGTTTGAAAAGATTGAAGAAATAGATTACAACGATTCAATTGATGATTAATTTCTCTCATTAAATTAATATCACAATGTGCATTTGAAGTATGGCGCATTCTGTACTGAGCAGCTGTTTCTACATCGTAGAAATACAACTGAGCATAATGTGGTATAGAACCAAAAGGGGTTACAATACCACCAGCTCTGTGATAAAAAACACCATGAATTTTAAAATGGAACATACCTTTCAATGCTTCAGTTTCAATCTTTGCCTCACTACTAATCATTGCAAAAGAAGAGTTATATGATCGAATAGAATTAAAATAATGTTTCGATCTACTTTTAACTGCAGCATCATTTGATTTAAGACTATCATAAAGATTTAAAAAAAAATCGTTTTGCGTATACATGCACTTTGCCCTTATGACAACATAATGAGAATTCATTTCTATTCCCTTGTGTAATTTCACCTTCAAAATTTCTCGCTCCACAATGTATGCAACGTAAATTCAATTGGCCGCAAGAAAATGAATTAAAATTTCGTGGCACTAATTTTAATGCGCACTTAAAAGAATCATCTAATAAATGATTAACAACTTTATTATCGCCGTTATTTTCAATGGATGGGTTAACATTAATGTTCTCGTTTCTATTTCTATTTGATCTAACTCCGTTTCTATGACTTTGTCGTTCTATTCGACCAGATAATGTAGGACGTCGGGGCATAATGGAACCCACTAAAATAAAAAAATTCTTATGTTAAATGAAAAACACGACCGGCTTATATCTGTGGTCACAAGGCATAACCGCTTAAGTCGACTTAAGACAAAAATAATTTTCAGTGTGTAACGTTTTATAGCTCTTTTCTAACTTCACTAAATGATTGACTTAAGTGTTAAAGCCTTGTGGCCAAATGCTGTGGTCGCAAGCCGTAGTAGCTTTAGTCGGCATAAACGAAAATGAATTTAATATTCAACTTTTTGTACGTCTCTAGAAAAATTATCAAATTTGACTTAAGCGGTTACTACGCCTTGTGACCACAGATATAAGAAAAATTCAAAAGAGGACTATTTACCGCAAATATAATAAGCGTCAAACCAAAAACACAAAAATAAAAATTGGAAAGCACACAGCGTTGGGGCAATTATAATTACCGTCAACTCTATACTAAAACGGCAATTTGTGATTGCAAAGAGAATATGATACGATACAAAATGTAATGCGCGTGTACAATGTATTAGTGTGTATATGAATATACAACTTTTTCTGTATTGGTAAAACTTTACCTGCTTTTTACACCTATTTCCCGTGCACGTATCTTAATAAAACTTAAATTCTGTACATCTATGAAAAAATATCTTTTGCTTAATATACATATCTTTCATTATGATACATGCACGGGAAATAGGTTAAAAAGGGATCACAATTTTTCGCTTTGCCTATTAATATATAGATTATATAATGTTCTGGGTTTCAGCTGTTGTGGTGACGTGATCATACACATACACTTTCATATTTCCTTTAATATTTTATTATCTCCGTTATTTAATTTTTTTCTTCTCCAATCAATTTTCGCCGTTATAATATAATTCAGTTTTTCTTGCCGCTATTAATTTGCGCATACCTGATCACAATAAATTCCTTGAGTGCTTATTGTTTTAGTGATTTTTCTGATAATTTTTGTTTTGGGTAATTTTCCTTCCTATCTACTGCCATTTTTTTCTTCTTTCGGTTTTGAAATCATGTTCATTCACACCATGAGGCAGTGATTGCTGGTCGAGTGATTGAATGTGTTGTGAGGTAGGGCCTTTGCGGTGGGTCACTTCGGCAGGCTGTCGGAGGAGGGGCCTTCGTACCAGACTTGTCGGGGATCGAGCGGGACAGGGCTGTCATTTCGACCGACCGCAAACAATTTATTATTTTCTTTCGCTCCTGAGGGCGTGGTACACAGAGTTTCGTTTTTTTTCTTCTTTTGGTTGTCTTTTTGTTTAATTTTCTCATTCGGTTATACAAGCATGGAGAGCTTTAGCCAGCTACTAGACTGCACCAGACCTCTGATCCCATGCCTGCTAACGAAATTTTAGGATTTCGTTACAACAGACAATCCATCATTAGAAAGAACAAGAAATTTAAAATCAAAAAAACTATAATTACGTAAGGACGGAATACGGCAATGATGATCATGATGATCACGATGGGCGTTCTTGTTTGTTGATCAACTGATCAACAATTAGTTATGCCGTTCATATTACGTTTGTTTATTTCTATTTTTTATTTTTTTATTTTTAAAACATTTTTTATCTGATATGTCATCAAAGATCTCAGAAAAGCTCAAACATTCTCAATCCTAAAAATCTGGAGTTCGAATGTTTTCACGATTAACCTATACATTTGTGAAATATTTGAATTATAAATTAATAACCTTAGAGACTAATTTCCCCTCTATCTTTCATAACAGAATTAAATTTCTTATTGTTCGGAAAAAATAAAATAATTATATATTTAATTAATAAATTCCAATTATATATTTTTTCTACACTACGAGTTTGTTTACATTTTAAATACCCTAACCAAATTTCACTTCATTTCTCGATATATGGTAAAATTCAGTCAAACAGAAGTCGCGGCGCGGCGCACCTCTAACTTTTTTATCTTTAACTTTTAATTATTTTATTACTGTTGGATGAGCACAATTTTTATTCGTTTTCAGATCGGAATATTACATAAAACATTTTTGGAACCCTCAAACAACGAATAAAATTTATTTAAATTTTTCCTTTTTTTTGTATCCAAAAATCATAATTTTTATTATTTATTCTCCAGTATGAAATATCCAAAGTAAATAATGAAAAAAGTTATGAACTTTGGAAAATATTTTTATAAAATTGATTTAGTTTTGTTTTTGTTAAATCTCTTTTATGTCTTAGGCTGTGGAGTTTATTGTGTGTTTCAGTGAGAAATGAAGCAAACTTAAGATAAACGTGATGATTATATAAAATAAATATCGTGGCACAATTTGCTATTTTGGTAACACATTTTTTTTTTGGTACTATATAAATTTACTGTAAATATAAAATAAAACTTTAAGCTCTATTTATATTACATAAAAGATTTCTGGCTAGATGCCAAATTTTCCAATTTCTTGTGTATAATTTTATTATTTGGCGTAATACAGTTTGGAAATAATTTTTCTCATTTCGATGTAGCTAAATACAAATCTGTATTCTATATATTGTGCACATAAAATGTATACATACAAAAATGTGGTATTTTTTTTCAAGTTGGCGTGGTTGTGGGCAAAATATGCAAAATATGAAGTTATCCAATATTGCACATTTGATTTTTGTTTATACTTCATAGTTCAAACAGTTTTTTTTATAGTGTACCGCTATTTAAAGTTTTTGCTATACGTGTGTAACTGTGTGTGGTACATAGTTTTATATAATAGCAGATATTTTGTTGCACATCAAAATAAAAATTGCATTTGATGATGATGTTGATAAAGTTCGAAGAACTGACGGAAAAAATTTCGTTACATAAACTTTTTATTTTAATTTAGTTATGTTGATGTTGTTGTATTGCATGTTATTGCAAACTTGTTTACGTTTTCTTTATGGATGTTAAATATTTTTACCTTTGTGAAGTTGGCCCAAAATTCTATCCCAAAAAATTTAAATTTTAAGCACTGGCAATACCATTATACATGTTATGATATAAGGTAAGCTATCACGATAGAAAAATAAAATTTATGAATAATGATTACAATAAATTTGTTTTTGCATCTACAATATCCAGTACTACATAATATAACATTAAAAAAAATATGAAATCAATTACAAACATATAATACGAAAACAGAAAATTAGAAAAATATTAATTTGTACTCGAAATATAACAAAATTATAATGTAAAATAAATTTGTCTTATTTATTTCTGTTTAATTTCAAAAGAGATTAAATTAGCAATTTGTAAAGTTAGGTTTGCGTGTAAAAAACAAGCAAAATCTCATTGGGATCTTATAGCTAGAATGGCCCATATAGATAGTCACATCAAGAAATGTCACTTCATCGTCATATATCTCGGAAGTAAGGGTGTTGAACATCGATCAGACTATGATTTTCTAATAGATCTGATCTTTACGTTCATGGTTCCAACGAATCAGACCAATGTCATTGGGATCTCATAGCCAGAATGGCCCATATAGATAGTCCCGCCATGAAATGTTACTTCATCGTCATATATTTCGGAAGTTAGGGTATTGAACATCGATCTGATTTTCTAATAGATCTGATTTTTAACTTCATGGTTCCAATGAATCAGACCAATGTCATTGGGATTTCATAGCCAGAATGGCCCATATACATAGTCCCATCAAGAAATGTCAATACATCGTAATATATCTCAAAAGTTAGGGTGTTGAACATCGATCAGACTATGATTTTCTAATAGATCTGGTCTTTATCTTCATGGTTCCAATGAATCAGACCAATGTCATTGGGATTTCATAGCCAGAATGGCCCATACAGATAGTCCCGTCAAAAAATGTCATTCTTCGTCATATATCTCGAAAGTTAGGGTGTTGAACATCGATCAGACTATGATTTTCTAATAGATCTGATCTTTATCTTCATGGTTCCAATGAATCAGACCAATGTCATTGGGATTTCATAGCCAGAATGGCCCATATAGATTTTTTTTTTTTTTTTTTTTTCGTCCCTGCCCAAAAGCGGCTAGCACTACGACCTAAAAGATCTTTTGTGCTGGGCCCATATAGATAGTCCCGTCAAGAAATCTCACTTCTTCGTCATATATCTCGAAAGTTAGGGTGTTGAACATCGATCAGACTATGATTTTTTGATAGATCTGATCTTTATCTTTATGGTTCCAATGAATCAGACCGTTGATTGAATACATTAAGATAATATCACCGAGATTTTCACCGCTACGATCGAGTAATGTCTCCACTGTCGTTTATAATAGAGAAAAAAATGTAGAAACTAGTTTAGCTCTTCTAGCACGTTATAAACTGCAAAATTATGTTTTTTATTATAATATTTGTATTAGTATTAGTGAAAATTGGTGTAACTTTTCGTCGTCATTGTTTTGTTTTAATTTTTTCGTTTTTTTATATTTTTGCTTACGAAATGTTCCACAATTTAATTACTAGATAAAAGTTCATTGACGACATCAAAACATAAACAAACCTAAATTTATTAATGTACACAATAATTCAATTGTGTGTGGTTTTGAAAAGAAAATTTGATTGGGAATTTTTTTTTTCAGCTATCCATTAAGGATTTGATAAGTGCTAGTTTAAAATGGGAGTAGACTTTATTTTCATTTACATTTTTGGCTGCTTTTGGGTTTTGTGTGGTTTTGATTGTTAACCAAGGATTTTTACGAGTAAAGTTTATTGACCTATGTCAACCTATGTACATATATAAATAAATATAAAAACAAACATAAATTTTTTACAAATCAATTTTTTAAGGAAATTGAAATTGGTTTTAATTTATTTATTTAACAATGGTAATATATGAAATTTAAAATTGTTATTGAAATTATTAAAATTAATTTAGATTAAAGATGATTTATTATATCGAATTTTTTAAATTTTTTTTTGGCATTTTTGACTTTGGCATTAATAATTTTAATTTTTGCTCGGATCAATACTTTCAAGATATGATGGATTATAATATCTCTATGCAGATCATCTGTGCATGCGACTTTAATTGAATTGCACATACCAAATAAATTTTGTAATAGGTACTTCTTTTTTGAAACAGAATTTATCGAAATTATCGGTAAAAATGTCCACTATTGTTTTTGTTATTTTAACAAACAACGCATTTGGTACTTTCAAACCACCATTTACAATATTCTCATACTGACGTGAATCTATTAACAAATTGGCGGCTGAAGCTTCTTCAGAATTTTGGCAAATCATTAAATTTTCGCAACATGCACATTGAAATTTTTTTAAACAAGCATGAGCTATATAACCGTTGAAATATGACATTGACATACTGTTAATTGTTTGACTTGGATTTACTTCTGATGCTTTTTGAGAGTGAGAGTCTACGTTATTGTGTTCAATTTCATCCTCGAAATCAGAAACATCATATTCACAATAATTTGTTTCATCGTCGATCTCGCCCTACTGCCCCGAGTCGAGAAGTAAATTTCCTATAGTTTAAATTTAGAAAGTGATAATTAAATTCATATAATTTATTGTAAATTGTTTTAAATTTACTAACAGTGAAATATGGCGATTTTCACATTTACTATTTTGTACATATATTCATATATAAAAATACGCTAGTATTTGTATGTATGCTTAAGCATAATAAAAACTATGGAAACCTGCGTGAGGTTATTATTTTTTTATAAAGATAATATTAATAAAAATATGAAATTGAACATTAAATTACCAGTGTTGTTTTCGTCTAAAGGTATAATTTTTAAAGGAATTTTATCTGCTTTTTGGTCTACTGAATTATTGTTGTGTGTAGTGCTGGCTAAGTCTTAAAAATTTGAAAAAATGCATTAAACCAAAATATAAAAAAATATAAAATGTAGAAAAAGTTTGGGAAATCTACATAATGTGTATTGTTATGGTTGCCATACTTGACATGTCTTCCGTGTTTAGAAGTACACGTGCATCGGACTGGCCGTAAGATGAAGTATCGCTGGACATCATGTGGTAAAAACACATTTCTTTTAAATTTTTATGCAAACGAAGTGCTGATGGGTTTCTTTCATAAGATCATCTATTAGTCCTGATAACTGAAATAGTGTTTTCTATACAATCTGAATTTAAATTTGCTGTCAAAATGTATTTTTAATCGGTACATTTGATTAAGTCCCAAAGTTGCAAAATTCCATTAATTGACTGTTGCATTCCAGAAAAACAGTATTCAGCCATTCCATTCGATTTCTTCCAAGTAGCTATCCACTCAACAGATTGTTTTAAATTTTCTAAAATTTCTTCAGATTCTTCTGACAAGGCATTATTATTAGGAATATTTGAATATTTTATTTTCTTGTTAAATTAACAAACAGTTTATTTAATCGGAAAAAAAATTGGCAGTGGTAAGAGCTATCGATTTTTCATTCGCGGTAAACAAATCTGTGTGTGCTGCCGCTTATATAGCTGTCGAAACATGATGACTGAAAACTTGAGTCGCAAGTTTTACTCTCATTTTTTGAAACGAATCTGGCTTAATATGGGCTTCTGTCAGTTTGTGCATTGATCTTATTACGCTATTTTCACTATTAAATAGTTTAACTAAAATACTCCATGATACTTCATTCTCACCAGTTAAAAAATTTGATTTTAAAAGATTGTTTCGGAAACTTTTAAAAAGATGGACAACATCATATAAACAGAATATTTTTTTGTTCTGTATTGTCACATAAGGCTGAGAAATACTAACACCTAGTTGTTTGTATGCAGTCCTATTTGGCGATCCTTGATCGCAAATTACAGCGTATACGTTTATTTGATTTGTAATCAAAATATTTAGGGTCGATTTTAGAATTTCTGAAAGCTGAATTCCGCGAACACTACCACAATAATATCCAATTACCTAATTTCAAGAAAATAAAAAAAAATTATTGAAACATGTTCCAATATTTTAAATTGTAAATGGAATACCTTTTTCCAAGGTTTATTGAATTCTCTCAACATAAATAAAAGAGCATATTCCGAAAATGATCTATCGCGTCCTAGCTCACCTAGGTCACTAAAACCATATACACAATCCTCTTTAGTGTTATATTCCAACTCTGTCTTAATGCTCATTTCATCGAACACTAAAACGCAGCGTTTCTCGAGTTCACGTGTATCTTTAAATTTCTCATTTAACATTTGTAAAATTTTTATAGAAATTACGGTTGAAAATTCAATAGTATTATACCATCTTACTATGGTACTTGGGCTTGGAAGTGTAAACCCTTCTTTTAATAAAAATTTATAAAAGCTTGGTGACCTGTAGTGAAATTTCAGAAATAGATCTTTTTCTTCTGAAGTCCATTTTGAGTTTACCGTATGCATCGTTTGAGCCTTTACAAATGTTTTTACACTTCCACTTCTTCCTTCCATTATTTTATTGAGAATAAATTCGATGTCGTTTTTTAAAATTTCGTTAGGTTTTAATTTTTTTTTTCGGGGTGAACGTAATAATAGTTCAGTAAGAATTTCATACTGATCGGTTTGTAGAAAGTTGGTAGAAGAAGTAGATATATCTAGAATTTCTGGTATAGGAAACTGAGATTCGTGTACGTATGTATGTATGTATGTTATTTGCTGATGATAACTCTTTAAATGGATTTCTATATGTTTTGGACATATTTTCTTTATAAATTGCAAGCGATTCGTTATTGTCGTTACTACTTACATGATCACTTACATTTTCATTGTTTTGACATATATGTATTAATTTTAAAATGTAAAATTTCCGTTTCACTACTTAAATAATTTTTTGGTATGGCATTAAAACTAAGCCTTGTTTTAAATTCACTTTTATTTATAAATTTTGGTTCGAAATGATCGGCACACAAATAAACTTTTTTTTTCGAACATGCATATAGCGACTTGTTACCAACATTTATTATCGTCTATCATCTTGAGGAATCAAAAACCTTGGAATCCCATATGATTTTTTGTTTAAACAATTCAAATATGAACAATATGCCATTGCCATAATAAAAATAAAATAACGATTAACTTTTAAATTTTATGTATTTCTACTTCCGATAAATGAACTGATGAAAACAAAAATCGATTTAGTAACAATATTAAAAATAATAACTGTGTTTTTGTTAACACTTACAAAGAAAACAGAGCACAAGTAAACGAAATCAGCTTGTTCGCAAAGGATAAAACATTTATATCTATTGTGATAGAAAGAGGAAACCATCCGACGACTTATTGAATTTTTATAAAGAATATTGTTTTAGTGTTGGTCATTAAAAAGCAAATCAAAATAGAAAAATTGTGTGTTCTTTTCTAGCTACATCATTATAATGCAACCCTATCTCAGTTCTTCTTTAACCTTACATGAATTGTACAAGCTCTTCTTTAACCATGTGAAATACGAAACAAAAATTTGATGTTGTTGTTGTTTATCACAGTAATACTATCTCTATATGTTCAATCAACGATCAGACCAATGTCATTGGGATTTCATAGCCAGAATGGCCCATATAGATAGTCCCGTCAAGAAATGTCACTTCTTCGTCATATATCTCGAAAGTTAGGGTGTTGAACATCGATCAGACTATGATTTTCTAATAGATCTGGTCTTTATCTTTATGGTTTCTATGAATCAGACCAATGTCATTGGGATTTCATAGCCAGAATGGCCCATATAGAAAGTCCCGTCATGAAATGTCACTTCTTTGTTATATATCTCGAAAGTTAGGGTGTTTAACATAGATCAGACTATGATTTTCTAATAGATCTGGTCTTTATCTTTATAGTTCCAACGAAGCACACCAATGTCATTGGGATTTCATAGCCAGAATGGCCCATATAGATAGTCCCGTCAAGAAATGTCACTTCTTCGTCATATATCTCGAAAGTTAGGGTGTTGAACATCGATCAGACTATGATTTTCTAATAGATCTGATCTTTATCTTCATGGTTCCAATGAATCAGACCAATGTCATTGGGATTTCATAGCCAGAATGGCCCATATAGATAGTCCCGTCAAGAAATCTCACTTCTTCGTCATATATCTCGAAAGTTAGGGTGTTGAACATCGATCAGACTATGATTTTTTAATAGATCTGATCTTTATCTTTATGGTTCCAATGAATCAGACCAATGTCATTGGGATTTCATAGCCGGAATGGCCCATATAGATAGTCCCGTCAAGAAATGTCACTTCATCGTCATATATCTCAAAAGTTGGGGTGTTGAACATCGATCAGACTATAATTTTCTAATAGATCTGATCTTTATCTTCATAGTTCCAATGAATCAGACCAATGTCATTGGGATTTCATAGCCAGAATGGCCCATATAGATAGTCCCGTCAAGAAATGTCAATACATCGTAATATATTAATTATGTAAGTTTTTAATTATGATATTAATTAATTATGATAAGTATGGGATCAGTTCGGAACGGCGCAATTTACTACAGGATGTCCCAAAACAAGATGTCACGGAACAGGATAAAACTCATGAAAACAACCAATTTGAATGAAACTGAGCCAATTCTCAATTGATTTGGATGAAACTCGGTTTGTACGATGAAAATGGGATTACAAAATGAGTTCCGGATATGTTTCTGCAAAATAGCCAAATGAGATCTGGAAAATGGCCGGTTTGAATGTAACTAAGCCATTTTTCAACCGATTTTGATGATAATCGGTTTGTATGATGAAAATGAAATTCCAAAATGAGTTACGTATTTTGTTGTGGAAAATACCCGATTTAAACCGAACTGAGCCATTTCTCAACCGATTGATTCCAACAAGAGTTTCGGATGTTGTTCTGGAAAATGATCAATTTGAATGGAACTAAGCCATTTCTCAACTGATTTAGATGAAACTCGGTTTGTATAATGAAAATAGGATTTTAACGTGAGTTCCGGATGTGGTTCTGGAAAATGGGCAAGTGGGATCTGGAAAAATATAACTAAGCCATTTTTCAACAGATTCGGATGAAAATTGGTTTGTATGATGAAAATGGGAAACCGACATGAGTTCCGGATGTGGTTCCAAAAAACGGCCAAATGAATCGTGATATAAAGCGAGAACTCGGTTAATATCATGTAACATGATGTTAAGCGGAATTTCCTCTATTATCACTACCCGCTTTATATTATGATTTTTCCTGACACGGAGAGCATGATATTAAGCGGGTTAACATGTATTATTAAAACTAACAAAAGAGGCTATAAGAAAATCATAGCTAGACTGATGTTAAACACCCTAACTTCCGAAATATATGACGATGAAGTAACATTTCTTGACGGGACTATCTATATGGGCCATTCTGGCTATGAAATCCCAATGACATTGGTCTGATTCATTGGAACTATGAAGATAAAGATCAGATCTATTAGAAAATCATAGTCTGATCGATGTTCAACACCCTAACTTTCGAGATATATGACGAAGAAGTGAGATTTCTTGACGGGACTATCTATATGGGCCATTCTGGCTATGAAATCCCAATGACATTGGTCTGATTCATTGGAACTATGAAGATAAAGATCAGATCTATTAGAAAATTATAGTCTGATCGATGTTCAACACCCCAACTTTCGAGATATATGACGATGAAGTGACATTTCTTGACGGGACTATCTATATGGGCCATTCTGGCTATGAAATCCCAATGACATTGGTCTGATTCATTGGAACTATGAAGATAAAGATCAGATCTATTAGAAAATCATAGTCTGATCGATGTTCAACACCCTAACTTCCGAAATATATGACGATGAAGTAACATTTCTTGACGGGACTATCTATATGGGCCATTCTGGCTATGAAATCCCAATGACATTGGTCTGATTCATTGGAATCATGAAGACAAAGATCATATCTATTAGAAAATCATAGTCTGATCGATGTTCAACACCCTAACTTTCGAGATATATGACGAAGAAGTGACATTTCTTGACGGGACTATCTATATGGGCAATTCTGGCTATGAAATCCCAATGACATTGGTCTGATTCATTGGAACCATGAAGATAAAGACCTGATCTATTAGAAAATCATAGTCTGATCGATGTTCAACACCCTAACTTTCGAGATATATGACGAAGAAGTGACATTTCTTGACGGGACTATCTATATGGGCCATTCTGGCTATGAAATCCCAATGACATTGGTCTGATTCATTGGAACTATGAAGATAAAGATCAGATCTATTAGAAAATTATAGTCTGATCGATGTTCAATACCCCAACTTTCGAGATATATGACGATGAAGTGACGTTTCTTGACGGGACTATCTATATGGGCCATTCTGGCTATGAAATCCCAATGACATTGGTCTGATTCATTGGAACTATGAAGATAAAGATCAGATCTATTAGAAAATCATAGTCTGATCGATGTTCAACACCCTAACTTTCGAGATATATGACGAAGAAGTGACATTTCTTGACGGGACTATCTATATGGGCCATTCTGGCTATGAAATCACAATGACATTGGTCTGATTCATTGGAACTATGAAGATAAAGATCAGATCTATTAGAAAATTATAGTCTGATCGATGTTCAACACCCCAACTTTCGAGATATATGACGATGAAGTGACGTTTCTTGACGGGACTATCTATATGGGGCATTCTGGCTATGAAATCCCAATGACATTGGTCTGATTCATTGGAACTATGAAGATAAAGATCAGATCTATTAGAAAATCATAGTCTGATCGATGTTCAACACCCTAACTTTCGAGATATATGACGAAGAAGTGACATTTCTTGACGGGACTATCTATATGGGCAATTCTGGCTATGAAATCCCAATGACATTGGTCTGATTCATTGGAACCATGAAGATAAAGACCTGATCTATTAGAAAATCATAGTCTGATCGATGTTCAACACCCTAACTTTCGAGATATATTACGAAGAAGTGACATTTCTTGACGGGACTATCTATATGGGCCATTCTGGCTATGAAATCCCAATGACATTGGTCTGATTCATTGGAACTATGAAGATAAAGATCAGATCTATTAGAAAATTATAGTCTGATCGATGTTCAACACCCCAACTTTCGAGATATATGACGATGAAGTGACGTTTCTTGACGGGACTATCTATATGGGCCATTCTGGCTATGAAATCCCAATGACATTGGTCTGATTCATTGGAACTATGAAGATAAAGATCAGATCTATTAGAAAATCATAGTCTAATCGATGTTCAACACCCTAACTTCCGAAATATATGACGATGAAGTAACATTTCTTGACGGGACTATCTATATGGGCCATTCTGGCTATGAAATCCCAATGACATTGGTCTGATTCATTGGAATCATGAAGATAAAGATCATATCTATTAGAAAATCATAGTCTGATCGATGTTCAACACCCTAACTTTCGAGATATATGACGAAGAAGTGACATTTCTTGACGGGACTATCTACAATGGGCAATTCTGGCTATGAAATCCCAATGACATTGGTCTGATTCATTGGAACCATAAAGATAAAGACCAGATCTATTAGAAAATCATAGTGTGATCGATGTTCAACACCCTAACTTTCGAGATATATGACGAAGAAGTGACATTTCTTGACGGGACTATCTATATGGGCCATTCTGGCTATGAAATCCCAATGACATTGGTCTGATTCATTGGAACCATAAAGATAAAGATCAGATCTATTAGAAAATCATAGTCTGATCGATGTTCAACACCCTAACTCTCGAGATACATGACGAAGAAGTGACATTTCTTGACGGGACTATCTATATGGGCCATTCTGGCTATGAAACCCCAATGACATTGGTCTGATTCATTGGAACCATGAATATAAAGACCAGGGTGGTCATTTTGTGGTGCTATATCACACCTTTGTATCACTAGTGGAGACTTTTTTTGTGTGATATAAAAAAATGGAGAAAGTCTACAAACACACCCCTGCAAAATGAATTTTAAGGGGAAAATGATGAATAAAAGTGATAAGTTGACGTTTCCACATAACCTCAAATGACATTATATGAAAATTTTATACGAAGTGCTATTTGTGTGATGATAAAGTAATACTTGAATGCAAAGATGCTTATTATTTAAATAAAATGTTAAAAATATAATAATCAGTCCTTTGTCAATCAACAATTTTATTTTGCACTTTCATGATAATTTTCATTCATTTTTTTAATATCCCAATTTAGTTGTTTTCCATCAAACTATTTGGAGTTTGATCAAAAACAACCAAATTAAAGTTTCAAAAAAATTAATGAAAATTATCATGATACGAAGTGCAAAACAAAATTGTCGATTGAAAAAAGACCAATTAATATATTTTTAACATAACATAACTTGAAAAGCCTTTGATTTGTTAGAATTTGATGTTTAAACATTGACCAATATTTGCATTTTGTGGGGTTATGTCAGATGGTTTATGTTGATTTTTGTTTAAGAATATTTTTTTGTCCTTTGTGAGCTCCCGAAGAAATTTGTTATTCTAGGCAACTAGAATGTTATTTTTAACCAAGATATACAGAAAATAAAGGTACAATATTGCGCATGCTGTTGCCATACTTTTTTCGCAATTTGACGTCACGTGTCACGTGTTGTCAAAAATGCTGATATTTATATGGAGTTTCGTGATATTTTTATTAATTTTTTAAATAAATGGAAAATAAATGAATTTTTTTTTATTCTTGCCATTTATTGTTTTTCGACTTTATGTTAAAATTAAACATTTCAATTTTTATTTTAGTTATATACTGCAATACTTTTGGAATTAAATCGCGAAAATAGGCATGTTTTAATATTCGTGTCTAGAGCTGTTTGAGCACATTGCATAACAAGTTTCGGAATTTATGAGTAAATTTTTTTTGTTAATTGCAGAGAACGTTTAGATTTTAATTATTTATTTCAAAAATTTGGGAGTATTCGATTTTAAATATACTAAATTTGAATAATTCCTATTGCAACAAAACTATCAGTTGTACTTCTGATAAGAACACATATAGAACACTAAACAGTGAATGGGTGTTTTGATGTAGTTGTAGCGAAAACCATAAGACAATAAATGAAATAAGCCAGAGATTTAATTTTAATTTATAGTTTTATTTAATTTCCGTTTTTTCAAATTTATGTTTTCTATTAACTGGGCGTTTAATAACTGAATTTTAAAAAACATTTTACACCTAAAAAACAATTTTTTGTGAACTGAAAACAATAATTTGTGAACTGAATTTTTATTTAATATATTTTTACATTTACATATATTTAACGTTGAATATGAACATAATATTTGAATAGGTACGTGGATACCAATAATTTGAAGCCAAACGAAAATAGATGGCAAAAATTTGAGTACATAACGTAAAGAAATAAAAATTTTAATAATTGGTACGTACATATGTTTAAATGACCAAAACATTTAATAATTTAATTGTTTTATGTTATGTACTCATAATTTTGTCTACCCTTTTTTCCATTTATCTTAGACATTATATACTCGAAGGAATTATTTCTCAAATATTTGGACAATAAAAAAAATATAAAGCATAAAAAGGGTCTCGGTAAACTATCATTATCAATTGTAAATACGGTTTGTAAAAAAAAATTACGATTATTCTTGATTTATTTAAAAAATTAATCAAAAAACCGCCAAACTTCATATGCAAATATGTTTTTTTGACTACACGGGACGTGATGCGCCAAGAAAGGCGAAAATGAGACACGGGAATATACTACCTCTTTTTTCTGTATACCTTGATTTTTAACAAATAATTTATTACCGAAAATTAAAATAATTGTTGATTTTTGTATTTCGTTTTTCTTGTAAATTTAACAATAACCCATTAATTTTATTTCAAAAATATATAAATGATAATTTTGTTAATAAATATCATTCATTTATATTTCGCGTCAATGTAAATTTCATTCATTTTTTGGTATTTTTATTAGAGCTTTTTTTAACTAAACCAAATGTAAACAAGAAAATAATTTTTTTTTGTTCCACTTGTAAAAGTAAGACGGAAGAAGTTGTGGTCTTTTTCATTTAAATCATTATGCGATGTGACGATATTCATCCATGACAACACCGTAGTTAGCTACGACAATTTATTTTTTGCAGAGTTCGCCAAATGTGATATATTACCACAAAATGACAACACTGCAAAATTAATTTTAAGGGGAAAGCAATGAATCAAAGTGACGATTTGACACGTAACCTCAATTGTTGATTTTTATATTGCTATGTAATATAAAAATCAACAATTATTTTAGTTTTATGTATTAAATTGTATGTTAAAAGAACCGTTCTAGTAGCCTTGAATAACAAATTTCACAAAAACAATCATCCTTCTAACAGAAATGGACAAAAAATAAGCAATTCTTAAACGAAAATCAACATAAACCATCTGACATAACCTCACAAAATGCAAATAATGGTCGGTGTTTAAACATGAAATTCTAATAAACCAAAGGGTTTTCTAGTTATGTTAACTTAAAAATATAATAATTAGTCTTTTGTTAATCAATAATTTTGTTTTGCAGTTCGTATCACAGTAACTTTCATTCATTTTTTTAAACTTTAATTTAGTTGCTTTCGATCAAACTCCATATAGTTTGATATAAAACAATTAAATTAAAATTTTAAAAAAATGAATGAAAATTATCATGATATCAACTGCAAAACAAAATTGTTTGTTATCAAAAGACTAATTATTATATTTAACCACCTCAGTGGTGGTAGCTTTACTCTACAATTTGGTGGTTGCCAGCACAAATTTCGACCACATCCTCTTGTTCAAAAGACATTTTTCTAGCCTCAAAGGCATCAGAACTACACGTGGAGATAACATTGATTCAGAACACTTAACAGTGCATCAGGTATGCAACATATAAAATTCTAGCCTGAGAGATAGATATCGCAGAATAAGAGAAATAGCTACGGACTAGCATCCACGTATAGGAGCGCTATTCGTAATGAATCAAGTGAATTAAAAATGGACATTAAAACCGTCCTCGAAGTGTGGCGGAATTATTTCTCCTCGCTTCTATAGAGAAACACCACCTAACGAGCACCAACCTTTCTTGCTTCAATGCGATATCAATGACGAGATAACACAATCACCTCCCCCATCATATGAGGAAGTGCGGAACGTTATTATCTTAAATTACAAGATACCCGGTGAGGATGGTATCTGCAATGAAATGCTCAAATATAGCAGCATTTATCTGTTCTACCGCATGTTGTCGGCAAAGTTTTCAACTTTTTGCGAGAGCGCAAAATAAAACTGGACATCCACAAGGCGCTGATAAGACCAGTTATCACCTTTGGTTGCGAGTCTTTGACACTGACTGAAGAGTATCAGAATAACTCTTGGTCTTATTAAAGAGGGAGTTACTTACAGAATGCGAATGAATCACAAGATTGAAAATGATCTCGATAAAAGCGACATCATCGGATTCATTAAATCGCCAATGCTAAAATGACTTTGGCATGCTTTAAATACACTCGGTCACCGTATCTGGCTTTCTCTTACGGCAGGTCAAACTATTTGGATGAACATTAAAATCGCAATTTTCCAAGAAGTTACTCGCGCGAATCGCGGTTTTCGAAAAGGTCATATCTTCTTTTGTCAGGAGTCTCACATATTAGCTAACATTAATATTTGTGCGCAATATACTTTAGCTATCGACAGTAGAACCTCCACATCTTATCAAAATCGCGGTTTTCTCGAAGAGGTTATTCGAGCGATTTCGAGAAATCCTGCCATTTACTAATATGCGAACTAAAATAAAGTATACAATTAACAAATTGGCCAAGATACATATTTGTACATAGGTTATAGGCTCGGTTGGCAGAAGTTTCTCCTTTCCTAAGATATAAACTAAGACAAAGTATTATTAATACATTTGCCTAGATTTATGAATATTGGCCAATATATTGATTAATTGATACTGTTAAAGTTAGCCGAAAGTTGTCAGGCGAAAGTAAAAAGCCGATAATGCAGATTGGGTTAGTCCAGCCGAAAGTGTAAAAAATGGAAATGCAGATTGGGCAATCCCAACAGAAAGTAAAAAGTCGGTAATGCAGATTATGATATTAGCATTCCAGCCGAAAATACAAAATTTAGTAGTTATCAGCCGAAAGTAAATAGGATTCATGGATTTAAATAAAAATTTTTGTAAATAGTTCTACCGGTAAAACTTTGCTTAACCTATTCGTAGAAAATATCGAAAAATCAGAAGAATCCACCATAGAGTGTATATCAGAAGTTGAATCGTTTTTATGTGATTTGTCAATAGCTATCTAATGAAAAAATTATGTTCAAACTTCCCATGGGAAATCTCGGAAAATTCCATTTTCTAAAAATTATAAAAAAATTTGTATAAAATCAGCCTCTAGAGTGTTATGTTTGGAGATGGATTCCATTGATGTGATAAGTCAATAGCTATCGCAGGAAAAAAATTCAGTTCAAGTTTCCCGTGGGAAATCTGGGAAAATTCAAAATAGTTTCCAGCCGAAAGTAAGAAATAGTTGAATAAAATCAGGCTCTAGAGTGTTATGTCTGGAGATGGATTGCATTGATGTGACTTGTCAATAACTATCGCAGGGAAAAAAATAAGTTCAAGTTTCCCTTGGGAAATCTCGGAAAATTCGATTTCCCAAAAATTATTTGAAAATTTGTATAAAATCAGCCTCTAGAGCCTTATGTCTGGAGATGGATTGCATTGATGTGATTTGTCAATAGCTATCGCAGGAAAAAAAATTCAGTTCAAGTTTCTCTTGGGAAATCTGAGAAAATTCAAAATAGTTTCAAAAGTAAGAAATGGATGAATAAAATCAGCCTCTGTAGTGTTATGTCTGGAGATGGATTGCATTGATGTGACTTGTCAATAGCTATAACAGGAAGAAAATTCAGTTCAAGTTTCCCGTGGGAAATCTCGGAAAATTCGATTGTCCAAAAATTTTTAGAAAATTTGTATAAAATCAGCCTCTAGAGTTTTATGTCTGGAGATGGATTGCATTGATGTGAATTCTCAATAGCTATCGCAGGAAAATAATTCAGTTCAAGTTTCCCGTCGGAAATCTCGGAAAATTCAAAATAGTTTCCAGCCGAAAGTAAGAAATGGATGAATAAAATCAGCCTCTGTAGTGTTATGTCTGGAGATGGATTGCATTGATGTGACTTGTCAATAGCTATCGCAGGAAGAAAATTCAGTTCAAGTTTCCCGTGGGAAATCTCGGAAAATACGATTTTCCAAAAATTACTAGAAAATTTGTTTAAAATCAGCCTCTAGAGTGTTATGTCTGGAGATGGATTGCATTGATGTGACTTGTCAATAGCTATCGCAGGAAAAAAATTCATTTCAAGTTTCCCGTAGGAAATCGCAGAAAATTCGATTTTCCATAGCTATCGCAGGAAAAAAATTCATTTCAAGTTTCCCGTAGGAAATCGCGGAAAATTCGATTGTCCAAAAATTATTAGAAAATTTGTATAAAATCAGCCTCTAGAGTGTTATGTCTGGAGATGGATTGCATTGATGTGACTTGTCAATAGCTATCGCAGGAAAAAAATTCAGTTCAAGTTTCCGATGGGAAATCTCGGAAAATTCGATTGTCCAAAAATTATTAGAAAATTTGTATAAAATCAGCCTCTAGAGTGTTATGTCTGGAGATGGATTGCATTAATGTGACTTGTCAATAGCTATCGCAGAAAAAAAATTCAGTTCAAGGTTCCCGTGGGAAATCTGGAAAATTTGTATAAAATCAGCCTCTAGAGTGTTATGTCTGGAGATGGATTGCATTGATGTGACTTGTCAATAGCTATCGCAGAAAAAAAATTCAGTTCAAGTTTCCCGTGGGAAATCTCGGAAAATTCGATTTTCCAAAAATTATTAGAAAATTTGTATAAAATCAGCCTCTAGAGTGTTATGTCTGGGGAGATGGATTGCATTGATGTGACTTGTCAATAGCTTTCGCAGGAAAAAAATTCAGTTCAAGTTTCCCGTGGGAAATCTTGGGATTTAAAATTTTGGAAAATCGAATTTTCCGAGATTTCCCACGGGAAACTTGAACTGAATTTTATTCCTGCGATAGCTTTTGACAAGTCACATCAATGCAATCCATCTCCAGACATAACACTCTAGAGGTTGATTTATTTTCGGCTGGAATGTCAATAACATAATCTGCATTATCTACTTTTCACTTTCGGCTGGAAACTTTCGGCTAAGTTTAACAGGATATTAATTGTACTTTGTCTAAAGTGGGCTTTTAAATTTGTGAAAAATTGCGGTTTAATAAGTTGTAGAGGTTCTATGACTTGATTCTGGCTAAAGTTTGCATCATAGTAAAAGATGGACTTTTTGGAAATTGTCCACATAACCTCAATAATAATATAAAATTATGTTTTAACAATATCAATTTATTTTAAAATAATAAATAACGAATTAAAAAATTTATTATATATATTGACAACAAAAGAAATAAAATAAAATTATTAACTTTTTAGTTTGGGATTTAAAAAAAAATCTAAAACATGAATTTTAAACGTCAAAGTTCCTGAAGAAGATCCTGAATTTTATTTTGTATTTTATTATTAGAAAATTTTAAATTAATTTTTTTGTATAAATTAATATACAAATGATCTGAAATGGAAAGCAAAATTTAGCCGCGAGCTCGTGAAGTCGCGATGTCGCATTCATCAAAGTTACCTAAGGTGAACGGCTAATAACCGATGTTGTTAGATTAGAGGCTGTGCTGATTATGGTTAAAGAACAAGCAGTTCAGACAATTGGGATTATAATTTTTAGTCGTAAATATGGTGAACGAATAACTCTGGACAAAGGGTAGCGGCTGTTAGCAGTTCACATTGTACTGTTATTTTATGTTGGTCGGTTATGTACGTTCTATGATGAATGAGCTCCTGCTCAAAATAAGGCGTACCAAAATTTATGTAATAGTAATAATAATAATAAATAAAATCTTAAATGCTTGTAAGCCAACATCCATCATCGTAATTTGTGTACGGTGAATATTTTATCTACGAAATTGATGAGAATTCTAAGTAATTTTTCCAAAAATTCATACTCCGGACAGAGATGGTTAAGTTGAGCCGCGGCATTGTAATAAAACCGTGTACATAAATGGATGTTGAATTTATAATGGATTGGTTATTCTTTATTTTATACCGGGTTCAAACAACAACACTATTTTATTTGAAGTTTTCCACGAAAGTTGTATAGGTAATATTTTTGGGGCATTCAAAGCTTGAGTTATAATATCAGATAATCTAGTCGCTTCACCAAAGAATATTTGCTGCTTGAGCTGTTTGATTGATAATTTTTTTTTTTATATTCGATTATACGATTTGTTATCGAAGAAATAAAACTGGTGTATCGATACGAAATACATACAAATGGAGAAAAGGATAAATATTCATTTGTTGATATGTAGAGGGAGCTTTTGAAATAAGAAAACTTATTTTCAATTTAATTTATGTAATAACAGAATAATTCAATTGAAATTAATAGAGCCGAGTAACAAATTGATCTAAGCCTAAACCAGAACAACAACAAAACAGGAATACAATAAAAACTGTTAAACTTTTAATGTTTAGAAAAGTTACTTTTCTGTTAGAGTTTATATTAGAAATATACTGTACACTATATACAAAAGGAAAGGATAAGTAAGGATGAGAACCAGAAAATGTATTATAAATTTTTTTTTTGCAGAAGTAACAAACTTTGGATACAACTTTACTTTTTCATTTTTAATGAAACATTGAATAAAAAAAAAGTTTATTTCTGTTAAGCTTTTTAATGATTTTTTTTTATTATTTGAATACAATTTGTTTCCCATGTACTTGTATTTTATTACAACTTCAACAAATTTATTAAATATTTTTATTTGCTATATGTATTATGTATACATTCTAGCGCTTTTAATGTGTGCCTTCAAAACTCAAACATTATTTTTTATTTCAAATCTGAGCTATTTTTTGAACGCTCATTTTAACGTCAAGTAGCTACGTAGTAGGACAAAATTATATATTTTCATATTCAAGTGGTTTTTCTAGTAGGAGACGATTATTTTGTTGCTTTTCATCTTTAAACGTGCATACAAGAAGCTTTTTGTCGTTTTGAGTCTGTGTATTCTACCTGAAACGGATTATTTTAGGCGGTTTGGTACATTATGATTTTATCATCCCTTTATATCATCGATAATGGAGAAATATTTCAATTGTAAAAGCTTGCATTGTGAATTACAAGTATTTTTTTAAACAACGACTAAATCCACATTGTATCTTTACGGTTTATGTATTATATATTTGTAAAACAAACTTAAATAGGATTATTTTTGTAACCCAATGTAATTTTGTAATCAAAATAAAACGTAGACTAAAAAAAAAATCTCGGTAAATATTTAAAAAGCAGCAACAAAAATAAAATAATAAATCGGTTCAGACTATTCATTCAACCATAAAAAAAGATGAAAATTTATTTATTGGAGAAATAAAAGAAAATGCCGGTGTTACCCAAGAAAATATTGCAAAGGAAATTCGTTTTTATTTAGAAATGGGATCATCGCAATTTCTTTTATTTTTTTTTCAGATGAACGTTTCTTTCACCGAGATTTCTTTTTATCAATTCATTGATGTAATTTCATTTTTTTCGTTAATATTTCGATTTTGTTTGTTATTGCTGATTTTTCGTCATAACGTATATTTTGGTTTCGGGGTGGAGTTAAACAAGATAAAAATATTAAAATAAAATTGAAAATTTTGGCAAAATCAGTACACAAGATTATACAAACAATATACATATGTAATACTTACTACCGACGTATACATATAGTATGTATGTATATTATTCACATGTACATTAAAAAGTTACAGGCTTATAAAATATACTTGATTTTGCAATAACAGCAAATTTTTTGTTGGATACGAAAATGTAATCAATATACTTGGTAATTTAAATTTGGTTTCGTATGATTCGACAAATCGCTTTTGAAAAGCATGACATGTATCGAGTCGAGATTGTGTATGCAACCGGTCTCTTTATATGTGATTGTTTCGGTTACAGCTTAGCACTTTGTAATAGTCACCATTTTATTTAGTACGGTTTTAGGTTTAATCGTTGCTTCATCTTTCTTTAAAAGAACGAGCAATTTATAACCGGATGCGTCATCTGACACCACTTAATTTTCAACCTAAACCATTTCTTGTTCTTTGAGAGTGAAGTTGTTTTTGATTGTTGTGCTGTTTTTGTTAACAAAACTCCTTGGCTCAAACCGAATATGTACAACGGCTTATCACCCGCAAGCCAATGGCATGGTCGAACGCTTTCATAGGCAACTCAAAGCTACGCTTATGGCCAGAAGCAATACAACTCATTGGGGCTCGGAAATCCCAATCGTTTTACTTGGCATCCGAGCAACAGTGAAAGAAGATCTAAAGTGCTCACCGGCAGAATTAGTTTATGGTCAAACCATTAAACTACCTGGTGAGGTCTTTGGCGAAAATCCTCTTTCACCAATTCCAACTACCGATACAGTCATCGACCAATTACGTGAAACAATGCAAAACCTTGTACCAAAATCCACTCGTCAGTCCAAACAAGACGACGTTTTCATTCCTAAATCACTGAATAATTACGATTTTGTGTTCGTAAGAACAGACAAGGTTCGAACCGGATTATCACCTCCATACGAAGGTCCATTTAAAGTCATTCGACGCCTTTGCAAACAATTCACAGTGTTGATTAATGGTAAAAATCAAACCATTTCAATCGACCGGCTCAAACCGGCTTACGGTATACTGTGTTCCACTGATCAAAAATCAGTTGGTAAAACACCTAAAACTGTCCGTATTTCAGCCGAATAATTATTTTATGGAGGATTTCAACTTGCGGGGGCGTCATGTAGTGATTCACTCATGCAATCAATTTATTACAATTCGTTTATCCCTACAATTATTCGAAATGCAACTCATTTCGACTATAAAATATAATTGTATTTGAACAGCCTCACTCAGCTTAGTAGTGACAAATATAGAGTAGATTTGGATTTACTCTGTGGTGGAAATCCATACTTAAATACATTCCACACATCACTACTTTGTACTGAATATGTACAACAAAATCATACTTAGAATGATGACCAACCCCCAAAATCTTGAGTTACATGAGATTTTTTGTATGAAAAACTGAATAAATATTTGAAGTGCTTCTATTTATTAGATTTTGGTACTATTGGAATGATTAAATAATTTATTAAATAAATGCCTCTTATAAAATTAAACTTTTTGATACAAGTTTTCCATTTTTAATTAGGGTATAATTTTGGAGTTATTTTAAATTAATTTCTTTGGTTTGAGTCAGGATTATTTTTGGGCTGATAAAACTATCATTCAACTGTCGTGATAGTGGTTTTTTGGGCTGACCTTACAAATAGTGTCATGATACATATAATTTTTTGGGCTGACACTAAAATATCATGAAAATACAAATTAAGTGTTGCCATAGCATTTGTTTGGGTTACTTTTTGGGTCAACTTCACATACATTATTTCACAGAGATGTTCCACGCGATCGACGTAGATTGATAATTAGATATAGAAATCCTATATCGACTATGCATAGGCATATTCTAATACGATGAAACAGGACCATTTGTTGTTGACCTCGAATGTTGATAATTTTCATACGATATACTGAAATTTTTGAGGTAAATTGTATTGGAGATTGACGAATTCACAGAGATGTGCTGCGTATTCGTAATAAAAGGATAATTAGGTATAGGCACCCTATATCGAATATATAGAGCCATATTCCAATACAATGAAATTGAACCATTTGTTGTTGATCTCGAATTTTTGATACGATATGCAGAAATTTTTGAGGTTAACTGTATTGAAGAATGGTCAATTCACAGAGATATTCCGCAGGTTCGACTTAGCAGAAAAATTGCCCAAAACATCACAGACGTATACAATAAATACATAAAGATAAAAAGTAAAACATCTAGAACCTAGAAATTACTTGGGGTCATTTTGACCCTAGTACACAGAAATGTGCTTGGTTTATTTCGGACTATCGTAATAACCAAATTTACAAGTTATTTGGTCCTGCTTTTCAATGTATTGCGTGAATAAGATATTAGTTGGGGCTATCTTATAGAGCATGGAATAATTTAATAATAAGAATCGTATTTTTTTTCATTTTAAAATCGACTGGGGTCAATTTGACCCCAATACACAGAGAGACGGTTAAAAACGTCAGGCAGGCGTTAAAATTATCAGGTTTGCGGTTAAGATGTTTGTTTAATCCATAGGTGTACAAAATAGACTTTTCTTTTCTAATTTTTATTTTTATTTCTTTGAAAACCACTTTAAAAGCCTAAAAGTGATATGAAGTGATATCAAAGTCATGTTGCTTAAAACATACAGTAATGAATTATTGTTTTAAATGTTACAATTACAAAAGTTGAAACTCCTATTTGAATCAATTAAAATTTTGAATTTAACACTTCAATATAATATCTTACATATGTAAAATAGATTGCAGACACGAACATTTAAGAAGCCTTTAGCGCACTAAAATCAAAGTCGGGTACATATGAAAGACTGTATTTAAGTCCAATCCCGATACGCACGGTATTCAGAGAATTCAGAGAATTGATCACTACCTTAACAAAAAATGTTTTACCCCTTTTCATAAAAGATGCAAAATTAGCTAATCCGATTATTAAAACGTATGTTACTCATAAGTTAGCAACCATTTCGGGAATAAACATTTTTTCAAGATTTTTCATATTTTTGTAAATTATTTTCTAAATAGATAGGTTAGATTTTTCTAATCGATAGAAATGGGAGAGATTCGTCCGAGGATGCTGTAATTATAAAGCTTCCCCGTAGTGTCACTTTGGAGGTGTCATCGTGTTGTTTCTAACGAGGGATGGAGGCAGGGAGGAAAAGTCGCGAAGTAGTGTTAGATGTCCTGAGTGGATCCTTTGGAAATTTATTTCCCTTAGTCTCCTGCCTTCGTCGTACCCCTGTATTTAGTTTCATAGTGCTTCTAATAAAATTTTGTATCTGGCTACTTGGATCGGCGATCGTTCCTTCTCGTAGTTTGTAGAATGAGCGAGGAGACGGAGTTGCCAGCTAGTTCCAGCCCAGTGCGGTTCCTCGTCTCAACGGTCAGTGGTACATCTCTAGCCTTCTTCTTTTCACTCTCTGTTTATTTTATTTTAAGGTCCCCCACTTGTTCGCAGGACTTTTTATTATTATACTAAATAGTAAGTACCCCGCGTCCCATGGCGGAGCTCTAAGGGTGCGGCCGAGAGCCCAACGGGGGAGGATACCATTTTATTATTGTTATACTTTTCCACTTCTCTCTGGCGATGTCGATCTCCGGCGAGGCTATGTCCGGAGATCGGCATGGCATATGTGTTGGCCGTTTCATGATGGTTGCTTACGCCACTGGTGCTCACCTCATGAGGGCGAAGCATGGTTTGGCGAGAAATCGTTCTTTCTTCTATTAATGGCATCGGTATCCAGGGGTCAACCTAGCCATCTAGTTGTCACCCTGGCCCGATGAATAAGGGGGCCTCTTCGGCAGACTATGTGGACGTCTTGCGGGGTAGTGTGGTTCACCCCTGAATGGACATACCCTATTTATTACTTTCGTTTCTCGCCTTTTAACATGTGGGCTGCAATCTTTTTACCTGTCTTCTGGTGCTTGTCTTCAATACGGTCGAATTATCACGAATTTATGTCCGGAAACCTCACACCTTACCTTGAGTGTATCCCACCAGTGAAACCGAATCAGATCTCTGGATTCGTGTTCTGCTATAGAAATCATGTTCATTTGTCATTTTGAGGTTTTTGATTTATTGATAACGTTACAACCGATCAAATGTTTTTTGTTTTTTATTTAATTTACGTTTTTTACAATCGGATTTAAACACCCAGGTTTCATGGACGTCACTTTAACATGACATTTGTGAACATTCATGCTTCCACTGAGAAGAAGTCTGATTAAATCAAAGACGCTTTCTACGACCAGCTCGAAACCATCTTGAGCAAAGTTCCGCAATATATCGTTAAAATCCTTTTACGCGACTTCAATGGTAAAACTGGCAAAGCTGACAGTATACCTAGTATCACTTCTAACAACAACGGAACGCGCACCACCGAGAAAGATTGGCCAGCAAGTACTACCCAAAAGACAAAATATACGATATACACCAGAAAGTGGGAACTCGATTTCAGGAGACACACAATATGAGAAGGTGAACGAATGAACTTGAAAACATTCAAGTTTCCTCAAATATCGTGCAATATACATACATATAAGACATCTACAAAGCGCTGATAAAACCAGTTATCATCTTATCATATCACACTAACAATACAAAACATCTAAAAACTTGATAGTGAAAATCATTCGAATAATTCTCGGCCCTAACCAAATCATCAAAATTGAGAGGGCTAGAATAAGTCCGTCGTTATTATAATCGGACTACCAAACAGTTCTCTTATCGTGGATCGGGCTATTTGGAGGAACATCATTGGGGCGGCCAAATTCGTTAATAGAATGCAGCGCCAGCGGAAGAAAAGGAAGGAAGATTAACGTTAGATAAAAAAAAATTCATAGGATGTTTTATTGATAATTTGAGCATATGGTTCCAATTTTGGTATCCAGTAAAGTTACCTAATTTTAGAAATATATTGAAAGGTTAAAATGGCATCAAAAACAATTTTTTTGTGCTGAACTTTTATCAAGATTAAAAGATAGTTTTTCAAAGACGAAATCTAAAATCTTGAAAATTTTCGAACTTCAAGTTTAAATGGATGAAAAGAGTTATAGAAAAACATTTTTAAATTGAGAAAAAAATTTTGGATTTTATGTTTAGCTTTAACAATTTTCATGGAAAGTTTGAGTGTCAGATTGATATTGAAATAGTTCCGAGATGATCTTCCAATAATAATCAGTTATTCGAAGATGTCGTACATTTCATCAGTTTCTTCATAGAGTTTTAGATTTAGCATCAAAATTTAGTGTGCCCTACTACCAATTTAAAAACCATCAAACCGTTCAAAAACAAATTTTAGAAGTGCTCAAGAAAGATCTCCATTCGAATTGGTGACTAAATTTGTCCTGCATTGGCTAATGGAAGAATTTTGCAAGCAATTATATTTACTGTAACTATTCGTAAAGGGGATTCTTGGGAAGGCAACAAAATCATAGTTGATAAATGTAAAATGCTAGATTTCTGATTCAGATTTCTAACAATATTCATGTTTTCGTGTTTTATTTGGTAAGATGGTTAAACAAAAATAACCTTCCAAAATATTGAAAATATCTGTTCGATATATTCATTGAGTTGCGAAGTTTCGAGTTTAGACCTTAAAAAGGAAAAAAAAGCTTGTGAAAATTTTCGAGAAAGTTATAAATTATGATGAATTAAAATGATGAACCAACAAACGATACTTGGTTCAATATTTGCTTATGCTGTTCTACTTCCTACTATATTTCAATTAAACCAAGATTTATATTAGCTTATCAATATTTATGCGTATAAATATCCACCGATTAGCATTTTGTAGTCTCATCAAAAAATTATAATTATTTTTTAAATTTAACACAAAAATTAATTATTCAATCAATTACAAAAACTAATTAATTTAAATATTTAGCCGAAATAACTTTTCAACATCATCAACTTTTCGTGTTTTTTGCCTCTCATAAAACTTTTGCCATTATTTTAAAACAGGGAAAACTACATTTTTTACGTACCTTGCTCTCCAGAAATATTAATCGAAAAATTCTTGTTCTTATGATGGTAGGTATGTAGGCAAAAGTATACATATAGTCTTTAAAAATTTTAATCGTTTGTAATAATTAATTTATAAAATTTGTGAAACTAATTAGAGAGAAAATTAATTTCATTATTTTTTTTTTTTGATATAATATGCTCGAAAAGGGTGTGAAACTCGTTAGTATGGTACGTTAATAGCATATAAGGTAAACCATTTCCATCATAATTATCAAGTTTCATGTTTAAAACCTGTGCGAGTGAAATCATAATAAAATTAACGTAAAATTTAAATTTAGATTTTCGTCCAAAAAATTTAAATAAAACAAAAAGGAATGTTGTAGTTAAAGCACAAGACAGTGCACAAATTATTTAACACCCATTGTGTGCCACCTATCATCACCACAATTTTAGTTAAATACGAAACAGAAAAAATGTTTATTTTTGGAAAACTGGGAAATAATGTATTTTCCCGACCAAATCCCATTTGTCTATCCCTTTTATACAATATATAATACAAGAAACACTGAAATCATTATTATTTGTGTTTTATGCTAATTAGAGAGTAACCCTTTTACAATGAAAAAATAACCCGGAAGCTTTTAAAGCTCGCTACACATTTTATTTTAAGTATTAGGAGATTTTATAATTTAAAAAAAAATCATAAATTATCATATTATAAAGCCAAAAAATTAATGAAATTACAATTTACAATGCATAAATCATGTTTAATAGAAATGCTGAAACATACCGTACGTCAAAATGGGGTTATGCTAAAAAGCCCAAAAGGTTATCGATATCCTAACACAAGAAAATGCATTTACATTGAACACTTGAACCGGTACATTCCAATGTTTAAATAAAACTCAACAATTTTTCATTTTCTAACACTTAACGCTCTATGCTTTTCATATAATTTTTGATTTTTCCACTTTTTTCATTTATTCATTTTCCCAAATAAAAATAAATAAACAAACATAACGTTAAAACAAAGCGTCGTATAAACGTAATACAGATAAATAAATAAAAAAATTGACTTTTCCCAATTTTATATTTTTGTTTGCCGAGATTGGTTCGGTTGCGTTCATTCGATTTAATCAAAAATTTATTAGAATTTTCTTTATTCATTCGCTTGTTTTTTGTTGTTGTTGTTTTTTGCGGAAGGAAATAAGAAAAACAAAAATATAAATAAAATTTTGGTTTATTTTTGTTTTTGTCGGAAAATTTTCTCAAATATATTAATGTAAGTATATGTATGTGTACTGTAGTTGTTTTGTATATGTTTTTATAAGCGTATCGTTTGACAGGTTTAGAAAATATTGTATATAGATCACTGTACCTTTTGTAACGAATCTAATTTGATTTGCAATCAGATTTATTTTCGTTATAAGAGAATAAGTTGGTTGGAAATTAAAAATTCCGACATTTTTCGGTGACTTTATGGAAAACATGTGGGATACTTTATTTTGTTTAAGCAAATATATGGTACTGAATAATTAATCAATATGTTTGATTTGCTGATGTTTGACAGGGATACACAATTTAGTTTGCAATTTGATTGTTTCAGGTAAACAAACGTCAGGGACCTTTACATTTTAATTAATTAATCGAATCAATTTTATTACTTATCGAATTTTATGCACTGCCTTGGCAACTGTTTAGATTCAAATATACTTTTGGGAATTTTTAAGATTTCGTTTATTTTATTGATTAAAAATCAATCATATATCATAGACCTTGAACTATACGGACGTGTTTTTGTTTTTGTTTTTTTTCTTGATAAATTTTATTTTCTGAAAATTAAAAAAAAAGTGAAAAGCAAAGACTTGCGTCAAGTGCAACAACACCAAACGGTGCAGAGAGCTTCTAAACTGTTTTGGGCCGTTCAGTTCTATCATGTTGACCGCCTGGATTGGCAGTTCCCTCCGAACGACAGTTGGATCAAAGCCGTTAATGATTGTCCTTATGCTGTTTTTATGTATATACTAGTGTCAGCGTTTATTTAAAGAAGAAAATTGAATGGCGTTGGACATGATCGAATCCTCATTGGATAATATCGATTCTAAGATATCATTAACTGCCGGCACCACTCTCCAGAAAGGCCGCCGAATCTTTGGCAAATTCGTGTGACCCGAGTCTATCATCTTTCTGCAGCAAAATCGGCCACCAGCAACCTTGCGTCGTCCTTCGTACGCTTCGATAAGTAGGACCAAACCAAGTTCTCTGCCTAACAATATCCGGATGATTAAACCGAAGTTTTGGTTTCATTTGTCGCAGTTCGATACCACTGTAAGGATACTGGGATTGACGTATTTCTAATGCTGTGATTTCCAAGTTGATACCAAAAGGGCAGAAGGTTATCGACATGGAGTATGTCTGTTTTAAAGTGGGAGTTGATGCCGATTTAACAGCCAAAGTTATGCCCACGGTGAATTAGTCAAATGATATGAGCATTAGACTTGTCAATAATACAAATTCTCGGGAGCGTTAATCACACCGTATGCAAGCAACGAGACAAGGTGTCTTTCAGAACCTGCAAGTATATCATAATAATCTGTGAGACCTGGCTTACTATCAATATGTATTCTGGAGAATATTTCGCACCGGACAATGTCGTTCATAGGAAAAACAGATATGATTTTGGCACCGCAGGCTTAGAGGTTGCCTGTCACCCTAGTATCGACGTCATTGCTGTTCGTGACAAAGTGGCCAGTTCCTCTATCGTCGTCATCACATTGTATGCGCTCTACTGATCGAACTTGGACTATTTTGAAATGATAATCAATTTCATCCACTCAATTGTGATGCCATCAGTGCGTCCTAATGATCAACTTGTCATTGTCGGTGATTTTAATCTGCTAGATATAGCTTGGCTTAATATTGATGGTGTTTTTACATCGCTTTCCTCTAAATAAAGGGCATTACACTTTATCGACTACTTTGCTAGAATCTCAACCAAGCAGCTAAACCGTGCTAGCAATATTCAGGGGAATCACCTGGACCTGTTATTTGCCAATTACGTCATGCATTCCGAGGTTTCATCGTGTCTGGATTTTACCGGCTCCCGATTTTGATAAAGCTCGCAAAGAGTTTAAAAGTTTAAATTGGTTTTTATATAACCAATAGGTTGTGCAAATCGAGGAGGAATTGACATCAAGTCCAAAGGAGCTCTGGAGTTTTATGAATTGTAAGAGAAAAGTGGTTGGTTTTCCTTCTCCTACGTCTTACCTGAACTCCGTCACTAGTCAACCCTCGGAGATCTGTAATTTATTCACTAGTTCATTCTATGCTAACTAGTATTCATATGTGGTATTTGTATGTGTAGCATATGCTAGCTAGTATTCATTTTGCTACGGTTGCTTTAATTTGAAAAGTGATGTATAGATTTTAATGATAAAGGTGTCCTTGTAAAGATAAAATACTAACCTGCCAAAAAAAAGCTGTTTTACGAAAATCGGTTAAGCCATTTTAAAAAAATATATCTTTTTGTACGCGCGGAGGTTTAAGTCGATTTAGTTGTTCGGAAGTGTATTTGGGACAACGATTGTTTTCATTTAGATTTTTAGTCTGTTAGAATTATGGGCTTTTGTTTTATTTTTATCGAAAATGATCATAAAACATGTAATTTTATTTGATTTAAAAATCGGGTCTTAGTGAAACTCGTCTTGGAAAAAAGGTATTTCTGAACTTTTAAAAATGTGGTTTTTGTAATATCCGGCATCAACTCTTAACTCGATATATTTATAAACAACTTGGTATAATTTTACCAAATTTGTACCGCCATTACTGCCATCTATGTAATGTGTATTGACTTAATGACCACATCATTTGCAATAAGCTTTTATATCAATTTGACCGGAATGCTGGGGGCCTATTATGAAATTTTTCGATTTCGAATTTTTACGATATCGGAAAAATTCGATACGCCGCGAATTTACCCTATTAGGAAACTTCGTAAATCGAATTTGTAATTTTATTTATATAATTATTATTATAACATTATAAATAATATTTAATTTATTTAAAATTAAATATATCATTTACAAACAATGTATTTGCCACAAAAATACAAAATACGATCGGTCTATTACGAAATTTTTCGATTTCGAATTATTACGATATCGAAAAAATTCGATACGCCGCGGATTGACCCTATTATGAAATATATCATTTACAAAAATTTTATTTTCCACAAAATACCATAAATTTTACAAAATCCGCCAACTAAATAGCAGTCGAATTTTGCCATGTGCGTTCGAAAAAAACCGCTGTGAATTGCCTTTTTTGTTTGATAATAGGGCGGATTTTTTCGATATCGTAAAAATCCGAAATCGAAAAATTTCATAATAGGCCCCCGGTTATGAAAATTTTATAAATTTTGGTTTAAATAAATCAATTATTACAAAAAAATGAAAATGATTTACTTAAACGACATTAATATACATATGTATTAGGGTGACAATATTTTGCATGGAAAAACTCAACATTAGGAGCAACACGGGAGCCTTTTGTGTTTTTGGTTCATTATTATGTTAAAATAATCCATACAAAAAATTAGCTGAATCGGATGATGTTTAGAGGTGCCGCCCGGCTGTTTTCTCATTTTTCGTCCAATTTTGAACATGGCGTTCCTTTATACTCCATATTTGGGAAACTAAACGAGGCAGAAAAATAATCTATTCGGCGCTGGAAAGTTTTTGAAATTTGTGATAATTTAACGTATATTATTATTATATTTATTTTTATTAACATGTATTTAAACCAACATTAAAACGTGAATTTTCAAAATCACCGAGCGAAATTGCGCCAAAAATCGTAGCCGATCATAGGAAAATGGTTGAAAAATAAAAAGAATACCATAAACGAAAGGTAAATTTAATTACAAAACTTTTTCGTATTAATATTTTTATTTTTTCTAACAAATTTTTAAGAAAATCACGAAATAGTTATGGTATGTTCATTTTTTAAACACTATTGATTTATTAGAATTTAGGTAATTGATTCGGTGCTTCTCTATAATTTGGTTAGTATAATTTGTTGTTCTAGCCACGCCTCTTTCGGTCACGTTATTAACAATTTTCATATTTTTAGTTTTAGTGCAATTCTCTATATATATTTTGTTTCTACTCCAGTTGTCAGGATCTTCCTTTAAAAATTCACAATTTAAACCTAATTTTATAAAAAAATCTTTGGTTTTACAAGAAACAAAATCTGATAGTTGAAGGTTGTTAATAGGAAAAGCGCCAATGCTTTGTACGTGAATCGTTGAGTTTGAATTTTGATTCAACGTTTCAACCATTTTTTTCCTTTCTTCATATTCCACTTGATGATCAAAAAAAGCCAAACCAATCAGATATTCAGATATAGATGCCTTTTAAACTTTTTAGTATTTTCGTATGCTATTTTTTGGTTTTTGTATTGATTTAAATTTTTAAGGAAGTTTAAATCAGATCGTGGGGCCGATGCGGCATTCGAGGTAGTATACCAATATTTTACGTACAGTTGGCAAGCAAAAATAAGAAAAGTTCGAACACCATCCGTTTCTTTCTTAGAAAGATTTAATTGCGGTTTGAACATAAAAATTTTGAAGCAATATATTAATTTTAAAATCCATCTCGCACGATGGAACGCTCCGGGTATGTTGAATCTCCAGTTATCAATTTTTTCTCCCAAAAATATAAGGCACAGCTTTAGGAGTTCTTTATAATCATCACGTGGGTGTTTTTTTAGTAACTGGAGATTGACGAATTCAACGAGATCACTTTTAAAGTCCTTTAACTCCATTGAAATTGTTTCATCTTCCCAACCACTTTTAAATTCGTCTTTTTTAAATTTTCCCACGACGATCGGAATTTTTTAAACCCTGGGGGTCTATTATGAAATTTTTCGATTTCGAATTTTTACGATATCGAAAAAATTCAATACGCCGCGAATTTACCCTATTGTGAAACTTGGAAAATCGAATTTGTTATATTAATTATTATTATAAATATTACAATACAATACAATATTTAAAATTAAATAAATCATTTACAAAAAACGTATTTTCCACAAAAGCACAAAATACCATACATTTTGCAAAATCCGCTAACTAAATAGCAGTCGAATTTTGTCATGTGCGTTCGAAAAAATCCGATGCGAATTTCCAAATTTTATAAATTTTGGTTTAAATAAATCAATTATTACAAAAAAATGAAAATGATTTACTTAAACGACATTAATATACATATGTATTAGGGTGACAATATTTTGCATGGAAAAACTCAACATTAGGAGCAACACGGGAGCCTTTTGTGTTTTTGGTTCATTATTATGTTAAAATAATCCATACAAAAAATTAGCTGAATCGGATGATGTTTAGAGGTGCCGCCCGGCTGTTTTCTCATTTTTCGTCCAATTTTGAACATGGCGTTCCTTTATACTCCATATTTGGGAAACTAAACGAGGCAGAAAAATAATCTATTCGGCGCTGGAAAGTTTTTGAAATTTGTGATAATTTAACGTATATTATTATTATATTTATTTTTATTAACATGTATTTAAACCAACATTAAAACGTGAATTTTCAAAATCACCGAGCGAAATTGCGCCAAAAATCGTAGCCGATCATAGGAAAATGGTTGAAAAATAAAAAGAATACCATAAACGAAAGGTAAATTTAATTACAAAACTTTTTCGTATTAATATTTTTATTTTTTCTAACAAATTTTTAAGAAAATCACGAAATAGTTATGGTATGTTCATTTTTTAAACACTATTGATTTATTAGAATTTAGGTAATTGATTCGGTGCTTCTCTATAATTTGGTTAGTATAATTTGTTGTTCTAGCCACGCCTCTTTCGGTCACGTTATTAACAATTTTCATATTTTTAGTTTTAGTGCAATTCTCTATATATATTTTGTTTCTACTCCAGTTGTCAGGATCTTCCTTTAAAAATTCACAATTTAAACCTAATTTTATAAAAAAATCTTTGGTTTTACAAGAAACAAAATCTGATAGTTGAAGGTTGTTAATAGGAAAAGTGCCAATGCTTTGTACGTGAATCGTTGAGTTTGAATTTTGATTCAACGTTTCAACCATTTTTTTCCTTTCTTCATATTCCACTTGATGATCAAAAAAAAGCCAAACCAATCAGATATTCAGATATAGATGCCTTTTAAACTTTTTAGTATTTTCGTATGCTATTTTTTGGTTTTTGTATTGATTTAAATTTTTAAGGAAGTTTAAATCAGATCGTGGGGCCGATGCGGCATTCGAGGTAGTATACCAATATTTTACGTACAGTTGGCAAGCAAAAATAAGAAAAGTTCGAACACCATCCGTTTCTTTCTTAGAAAGATTTAATTGCGGTTTGAACATAAAAATTTTGAAGCAATATATTAATTTTAAAATCCATCTCGCACGATGGAACGCTCCGGGTATGTTGAATCTCCAGTTATCAATTTTTTCTCCCAAAAATATAAGGCACAGCTTTAGGAGTTCTTTATAATCATCACGTGGGTGTTTTTTTAGTAACTGGAGATTGACGAATTCAACGAGATCACTTTTAAAGTCCTTTAACTCCATTGAAATTGTTTCATCTTCCCAACCACTTTTAAATTCGTCTTTTTTAAATTTTCCCACGACGATCGGAATTTTTTAAACCCTGGGGGTCTATTATGAAATTTTTCGATTTCGAATTTTTACGATATCGAAAAAATTCAATACGCCGCGAATTTACCCTATTGTGAAACTTGGAAAATCGAATTTGTTATATTAATTATTATTATAAATATTACAATACAATACAATATTTAAAATTAAATAAATCATTTACAAAAAACGTATTTTCCACAAAAGCACAAAATACCATACATTTTGCAAAATCCGCTAACTAAATAGCAGTCGAATTTTGTCATGTGCGTTCGAAAAAATCCGATGCGAATTTCCATTTTTGTTTCATAATAGGGCGAATTTTGTCGATGTCGTAAAAATTCGAAATCGAAAAATTTCATAATAGGCCCCTGGTTATATCCGGACTTGATGTTGCGCTTTCAATCATTAATTGAAAAGGATTAGATAATACTAATTCTGCTATGTGATATCGGCAGGATAATTGAAACAACGGTTTTCCCATTAGATTTCGAAGAAGTTGCCAAGCTCCGGAACGGACACCACTATTGCTAGCTGTGGTATCAAAGCACATTAATTGAATGTTACTTTACAGCTTCCATTTTTCAATTAACAAAAATATTGCTTCGGATTGTGTCTTTCCTGCTCCATTTGCTATATTGGATATTCCTAAAAGTTTCGTATAGTTTTCGGTTGCTCCCGTAATATATACTGCTAAACGATTAATAATTTTTTTTGACTTTATGTCTTCTAAGTGTTTTGAATGCCAATGGATTTTTAAAACACTGTTAGCATTTAGACAGAATAAATTTTCGGTGTCATACAAAAATTGTTTTCTGCAATTTGTACGAGCTTTTCTAAATGATTCCCGATTTAACACAAAGCTGCTTCCATCGCATTCTACAGCCTTTGTAGTCGCAGCAAGGATATGGACAGCGTTTCTATTGCTAGTTTTTGTTCTGTACAATCAACGGTCGAATCTTTTGGTGGATCATTTTCATTTTCTTCTTTCTCACCATCACTAATCTCACTATACGATAACTTTGTTACACTCAAATTGTTTTTTATATTCGATGTATTTTTATATTTTTTAATGTAATAAATTTTAAACGTTGTATTTAAATAATAACTCGGTGGCAACTTCTGAGGCGCTTTGCTTGATTGCAGTACCTTGATTAATATGCAAGTACAAAAAACGTTGAAGAACATCAAGTTTTTTAGGTTCTGTAAAACTATTTTTAAATGGTGTTTTCTTAAATCCAATCGAAAGAGCCTTGAGCGAAGAGAAGAAGATAAAATATATAAATGAAAACTTAACATTAACCCGGCTTCCACACCAAATAAACATACAGCAAACATATTCGATAAACTTTGACAGTTTTTCGATTTTTGTACCACCTACTTTATATTGTGAATATATTCTTGCTGTACAACAGCATCTAGTTTAACGACCGTCAAACGTCACAATAAAAAAAAAATTTAAAATGTTGCTTGTTTAATAAACTTTTTTGTTCGATTAGTTAATTCTTTATCGAAGTTATTGAAGTAAAATAAACTCGAAGCAAAATTCTCAAATTTCATGGATTTTATAATTAGCTTAAATATGATTTCTGAATAGTAAAAATGTTTATCAAATATAAAGTTTATTTGGTGTAAAAGCTAGGTAAAACAAATGTTATTAAACTTTTAGAGTTTCTCCATTTAAGTATAACCAGAAAATTTACCATTTTGCGTCGAAGTTCCACTGAGAAATAACAAGTGTATAATTATAGTCTTGATAAAATATTCTGCTGTTATCAGTGATGGAAAACGTTATTTGTGTAACGTTACACATATAACGTTTTGTTATAATTATAATAATTTATTATAATTTTTTTTTATTTTTATTTTTTCATGTCATAACGTTTTTGTGTCAAAACGTTACATAATTCGTCGGCTACACAAAAATATTAAAAATTTATAACGTTACACATAACGTTATGGTAACGTTACACATAACGGTATGTAGTGTGTTAAACGTAACATTTTCCATCACTAGCTGTTATACAAATATTCTAACGCTGGACTGTGCAAATTGATATGGAGGTGACTTTACAATATTTAATAAGGAAGCTATTAAAATAAAAACTAAATTTATCCACTTTTAATTAGATTAATTTTATTGATGGAAACCATGTCGATTTCAAACAAAGTAAAAAATAACGCATTGCCATTCCATGTCATTGAAAAAAATCTAAACAAAGAAATTGATTGCGTGAAAAACTAGATAAGCGGAATTTCGATTTTTACACTTAGTTTTGAAATTATGATTTTGCGGTTTTCTCAAAAATTTGTTAGAAAACCAAAAAAAAATATTCAAACAAAAAAATTTTGTAATTCAATTTGGCTTAAGACTAGGTTGCTCTTTTTACGTTTCGACCATTTTCCAAATGATCTGCTACGATTTTTGGTGTAATTTTGTTCAGCAAATTTGAAAATTCACGCTGTAATGTTCGTTTAAATACATATTATTAAAAATAAAAATAATAGTAATATACATTATATTATTGGAAATTTCATAAGATTTGGGCCATATAGATTATTGTTTTATCTCTCTTAGTTTTCCAGTTATGGAGTATAAACCAGAACAATGTCCAAAATTGGACGAAAAATCAGAAATCCGCCGGGCGGCACCTCTAAACTTCATCGGATTTGGCTAATTTTTTAAAGGGGTTATTTCAACATAATAATGAAACAAAAAAACAAAAGGCTCCCGAGGTAGCTCATTTTTTCGGTTTTTGCTGCCACCCTAATACATATGTTGTTCAAACTTAATATAATTAAGAATTTGTAATGTTTTCATTTAAAAATTTGTCATAGGAAAAAAAGACTTTGGAAAGATTGGTTTTTGCCCTGTTTCTAATTCCTTTAAAGAGCTTCGTTTTTTAAACTATGGCTTTGTATAATCTAGGTTGATTTGGTTTACCATGTATATTAATTACAAAAACAACATTTTTTAAAGTTCAGAAATGCCCTATTTTCCAAGAAGATTTTTACAAAGGAAAAAACATTTTTTCACTCGATTTTTTAATCAAATAAAATTACATGTGGCTTCTTAGTAAAGAAAAAATTGTATGTAACTAAAGGGTTTAGTTCGATTGGACTTCAATATTAATTACGTAATCTTGATTAAACTTATTTAAATTGATATTCAATTAGCAGCAATCTATCAAAAACAAATGACGACCATCGCAACCCAAATTAAATTTGACTTCATTGAACGTCTACATTTTGTCTACTCATAAAGAGCTACAATTTTTCATTTAAAAGATTAATTCTTAAGAATTACAATAGACCTAAAACAAAAACCTAATCCACAGAAGAAAGATTAACCAGAATAGTCATAACGCTGTTTTTGTATGGAAAAATTTGGACTCATTTTTTTGACCTTGATTTGCCGAAGGTAAGAGAAAGTTGGGTTATGTATTCTTTGGTTTACTGGTTTTTATTTGAAATAATAAAAATTGAGAATCCTTAACAGTATAGTTAGTGAAATTATTTGTCAAGTTTTGTTTTGACAGCATAATTTGTATTAAATATTCAAAAAATTCATAATATTCGAAAATAATTATACTTCAATGTCCAAAAAAGAAGGTAAGATGAAAAAAAAATTTGATCCACGCAATGTCTATTCTGGTTAATCTTTCTTCTGTGCCTAATCTGTCAACTAAAATTCGTACACAAACACTATAGTCATTAAAATAGGTTAAAGCTTCTAAAAACAGCAATAAGCTTACTACGAATTACTTACTACATGTTAGTTTTTTCAAAGCACCTAGATATACAAGCCATCAGCATCAAAGTCGAATTTATTATAAGGGCGATAGAAAGATAAAAAAACCGGATTTTTCATACACATTACGAATTTTGATTTCTACGTTATCAAGCGTTATAAATGATTTGAAAATCAATTAACAAAATCTTGTTTATAGATATTTAATTAATGTTTTACTAAAACCACATTATTTACAAAGACATCTTTAACTCATGGCGTGACACATTTCGTTGATATTTTTTTTCTATAATAAAAAAAATGTCGATAAATAGCAAAGAGATTAAACTATAGAAGAGAAACAAACTTTTTCCACATATGAAATCATCTATTTCAGTCGTGGACAGTTGGAGAGAGATATACACATATTGTTGTCTTTGATAAATAGTAAGTAAGATCTTACGTCATTTATTTCTTTTTTATAATTTTATCTTATATTTTTCACATAGCACATATAAAGAAAAAGTAAATTTGTACAAATTTAGAAAACTAAATTTATGTTATTGGTTTTAAAATATGTTATACTCAAAGGTTTGCTTTAAATTTAAAATCGTAATATGTATCCTCCTTAAGTTTAGCTTCTTTGAAAATTGGTCTGATGCTGATGGCTCATATATCTAGATGCTTTCGTTTGTTTATAGAAAGATTAAAGAACAAACCAATGGCGGCTCCTGAGAACTTTTAAAATACAAAACTCATAACAGGGTTAACATCAAGCACATTACATTTGTACTTTAACCGTTGAATATTACATGTAATACTCAATGCTTTAACCTTAAACGTTTTTACTTTCCTACTTCTTATGTATTTTTGTTAAAGCCGAACGAAACCTTAATTTTTCTTATGTACTACAAGTATATGTATAATACATAATTGTATATGTTTGTATATATTCCATAAAGAATATAATAAAAAAATGAGATACAGAAATATAATTCAAAGTGAAAAGAAAAATCAATCAAACTTTACACAAAAAACTGGTAGAGAAAGGAAAAGATATTTGTATCACTCAAGGAAAATTTGATAGATTTATACTGTACATATCTACCTCTAAATAAACATATGTACATATATATCTATTTAACCTTATACACAAATCGTATTATACACACATTGCCCCACTTCACTCTTAACAAACTAAGTAAAATAAGAAATACTCTAGAAATATAAATAAAGGAATAAATTTTTCATGAAAATTGTTTCGCCGTTTGAAAACGAAAATCTTGAAACCGAATATATTTAGAATCAATTTTTTTTTCCAACCATCTTTTTTCTCAAATATATTATAAATGGCATAAATAAAAAAAAATCGTTATCAACACAGCGAATAAAAACAATAATAAATAAAAATGAGAATATTATTGTTATCACTGTAGAGTATGTTATATTATATTGTACATATTATCCAATTTTTCATCAGACATAAAATAAATAGAAAATCCGAAATCTAAATCTCAAATAAATAATTTTTTTCATAAAACAAACCAAAATAATAATAATAAATTTGGAAATTGTTGCCAATTCGCTTTTGTTTGAATTTCGAAAGAAAAAATTTTGAAAAATATATTTCCCAAATTTCTGTTTGATTTTGTACCTATTTGCACCCTTTTCATGTAATCTTTCCACCGACTAGGTACACAAACACAATATAAAAAGGTTGTTTTTGAACTTTATTAGTTTCCTACCAAAATAAAATAAAAAAAAAAAAAAATTCAAACGGCAACGTAAAATGAAAAAAAAAACAAAAAAAACAAAGCTTTTTACATTTTTATTGTGGTAATATGAACGTTGAAAATTCTTGAAAAATGATTTATAGCAAATTAAAAGTTTAAAATACAAATACAATTTTTTTTTTGTTCTGTTTTAATGAAAAGTCACTTTTATTTAGACCTAAAACCAGATTTTAAAAAGCTTGTTCGTGTACTTTTGAGTATTGTGGGAATACAATTTATGTTATGTTCGGTATGTGTGTGTTATTTGCCATTATTTTTTAGCACTGTGTGATGTGATTGAATGATTTTATGGGTATATAAAGATTTATCTGTGTAAGTAGACAAATCAATCAAATGGATATTTGGTGTTGTTACTATTTAACAATAAACTAATCTGTTTTAGTGCGACAATCAAATTGAATTTACCAATTTATCAGTGTTGAAAATTTAAAAATTATTCAATAGAAATTTACAGAAAACTAGGGTGGATCCGAAATGGAAAATGTCCATTTAGCGAAGACACATTTAAATAACTACATGCGATGTAGTTTTTATGTGCATTTTTTATACATCAATCTATATTTTAATTAATCACATTTATCGATTTATTAATTTGGTTTTGTCAGTTTCAATTAATTTAATGATTTTAATGAAATTTTATTTAATCCAAATATGCGCATTTTAAAAAAATGTGCATTTAAATTCACATTTCGGACACACCGTAATGATCTATATAATATGCAATTTTTAGATCAAATAATTACAAATTACTTCGGTCTAAAAAGGCCAAAGTATTGAAGTCCTGTCAAAAATGACCAAAAATTTGGTGGGTCCAAAACCACTTTTAGCGACGTTTTTTAAGTCGCTGTAGTCTGAATGTAGTCTGAAAAAGCAAAAAAAAAAAAAATGTTCTGTTTGACCATAGACCATAGAGGTTAAGACGGAGATTTGAAAAGCTTTTGGAACCTGTACGTCAACAGGGTCGAGTATCTACCTGCCATACGAATTGACCCAAAACACTTGATTATATAATAGTATTTACCAAATTATTATATATGCGGGTTGGAATAATGAGTTGGGCATTGAGTTTGGAGTTGAGTTGAAGGTTAGGGGTCAATTTGCGGGTTCAGTTGAAGTTGAGTTGGAGTTGGAATAAGATATAGTGAGCAGTTAGCCAATGTTTTATATAAGCCGGTTAGAGGATTGAATTGAGAGTTTGCGTTTGGGTTGAGGGTTAAGTTGGGGACTATTTGTGGGTTGAATTGGGGTTGGATTAGTGTTGGGGTTGGATTAGTGTTTAGTGAGCAGTTGAGCAATCTATATAAGTGAGTGTTTGTATGAACGAATATACAGAAAATGTGTATGGTATTTAAACAAATCCACACGCATTGACCGATTTGAGCCAAGCTGTAAAAAAGTTTGGTTTAAGATTTAAGAAAGAAAGGTCTCAAACGTCAAATTATAAGATATAGTGAGCAGTTAGCCAATGTTTTATATAAGCCGGTTAGAGGATTGAATTGAGAGTTTGCGTTTGGGTTGAGGGTTAAGTTGGGGACTATTTGTGGGTTGAATTGGGGTTGGATTAGTGTTGGGGTTGGATTAGTGTTTAGTGAGCAGTTGAGCAATCTATATAAGTGAGTGTTTGTATGAACGAATATACAGAAAATGTGTATGGTATTTAAACAAATCCACACGCATTGACCGATTTGAGCCAAGCTGTAAAAAAGTTTGGTTTAAGATTTAAGAAAGAAAGGTCTCAAACGTCAAATTAAACCTTTTACATTTCAAATTGAACCTTTAGCAAATTATATGAATGGCCAATTAGGATGGAACTTATCTAATTCTTAACGAATTACACTGAAATTTGACATCTGCGATGGTACTGGGATTCTAAAATTATTTTTGGATAACGTCCTAGAATATGGCAAAGTAGGATGGAACTTGCCTATTACTCAATCGATTAGGATGAAATTCGGCTTGTCCATTGGGAATGGGATTTTAAAATGATTTTTGGATAAAGTTCTGGAATATGGCCCAGTACGATGGAACTTCCCTATTTCTCAACCGGTTATAGTGAAATTTGACATATGAGTTGGAAATGGGATTCTAAAATGATTTTTAAATTATGTTCTGGAATATGGCCAAGTATGATGTAACTTGGCTATTTCTCAATCGATTATGATGAAGTTCGATAGGTAGGCTAGTATTGGGATTCTAAAATTATTTTTAGATTAAATTCTGGAATATGGACAGTTAGGGTAGAACTTGTCCATTTTTAATGGATTTTAATGGAATTTTACATGTGTGGCGATAATCTAATTTTAAAATGGCTTTTAGATAAAGTTCTGGAATATGGCCAAGTAGGACGGAGCGTTCACCGATTATAATGAAATTCGAGATTGGGAATAAGGATTTAAAACAGTATTTCTAATTCCGAAAGTCTGCACTATAATTATTAGTTTCAATACTGAGGCGCATGTTTGCTAAAAACTAAATTTTTATAAACAAGGCCAAACTTATCGCTCTGACAGCAAATACTCAGAAAACATAACCCAAAGTTTAAAGCAAAGGATTGCCAAGAAAAATTTCTAATGGAACATGAATATTATAGCGTTTAGCAATTGGAATAGTTTGTTTAGGCTGTCTTAAAGAAACCTCAATAGCTGCTTGATTCACAGAAACCTAAATAGGTATAAAACCAATTTTTGGGTCACATTTTCTTCTATTCGTTGGAAACTTTAAAATTCATCAAAATCTGTTAATAGCTAAGTTATATTCTTATTGATCTTATTACAAAATTGTATCCAAAAATAATTTTAGAATCCCATTTCCAACGCACATGTCAATTTTCATCATAATCGGTTAATTAATAGCCAAGCTCCATCCTAATTGGCCATTCATATAATTTAGTAAGGGTTCAATTTGAAATGTAAAAGGTTCAATTTGGAATGTAAAAGGTCCAATTGAAATGTAAAAAGTTTAGCTTGAAGTGTAAAAGGATCAATTTGAAGTGTAAAACGTGTGTTATGGTATAATGGTTTGTTGGTATGATGGTAAGATGGTATATAATGATAGTATGACTGTGTGATGTTATGATGGTATGGTGGTATGATGGATTGATATTATTGTATGATGGTGTGATGCTATGATTGTTATATATAATACAACATACGATGGTATGACGGTATTTATTCTAGAATAATGGTGTGATAGTATGACGGTACAATGGTATGATGGTTGGATGGTATGATGATATCATGGCCTGACAGTATGATGGTATGATGGTGCGATGATATGATGGTATGTTTATAGGGACGGTATTATGGTACGATGGTATAGTGGTATGTGTGGGCTTTGACTTTCAAGTCAGTCGATCATGTTTATTTTTGTTTAAAAATATTTATTTTAAATTTTATAATTGTATTTTCAAAATTTGTACCGAGACGATGTGCGAAAATGCTGCAACCGAAAACCGAAACGACCCGTGGTCCAAAAAGTTCAAAGATTTAATATTATCAGATGAATTCGAACGTCTGTGCAACAGTTAAAATGTGGGCACCAGACCAAAGAAAGGTTGTTACTTTAAGAAAAGGCGAAATGGGGTACATATATTCGGTTTACAAGAGAATTAATCAGCAATTTGTTTTTTATGTGTAATTTAACTCTTTTGGTACATACTATATGAATGAACATCCTGCTCAAAATAAGGCATACCTTAAGTTATGTAAATTGATTACCAAATAAACAAATATGTGGATATGCTTATATGATTGTATGATTCTACGATGGTACGATTTTATGATGATATGATGTTATGAAAGTGTGATGGATTTGGTTTGAGGGTTGAAATTGAGTTGGATTTTAAAGAGAAGTTCGATTAGAGATTAATTTGAGGTCGAGTTTAGGGTTTAGTGCGAGGTTAGATTTAGTTGAGTTCATACACGCATGGTTCAAAGAAATCAAGCTAAGTTGAGTTGACTTAGAACTAGGATTTAGTTAGCTTGCGTTTGTGTATGAGTTGTTCGGTTGGGGAATTATTTAAGGGTTGGTTTGGAGTTAGGTTAAAGGTTGATTTGGTGACTTAATTGATGGCTGGGTTGGCCGTTAATTTGGTGATTGTGTTTAGGATTGTGTTGCGATTGAGATAGATGTTGAGTTCTAAATTGAGTTGGAGATTAAGCTGAAAATTGTCTACAGAGGTTTATTTCGGGATTGATTTGGGAGTTGAATTAATCAAGGCGGAAGTTCTCATCACCTTTTGAGGTTTCAATCCTTTATATTTTAAATTTGTGTTACCGATAACTCTAAAAATTCAGAACAAAATATCACAAATAACTTACTTTGTAGTTGTTCAATGAATTAATTGTTTTGGTGGCACTTACCTAAAATTAAAAAAGATATATTTTGTTATCCATTATATTATGTATATGCCAACAAACGATTTAATTTTACTAATTTTGGTCCACTACTAAATAAAAAGGAAATTTTGTGAGGAATTTCTATTGTACATAATAAAGTCAGTCGTCTATCAAACTTTGTGATACAGTCTTTCAGAAAGACTGCTGTGGAGCATTTCCTAAAACATTATATATATATATATATATATATATATATATATATATATATATATATATATATATATATATATATATATATATATATATATATATATATATATATATATATTTGTAGGATTTAATTTGACACGACTTGGAAATTAAATAAATCAGTCGATTACGATATTTTTCTTCAATTATTTATTTTAAAATAAACTGACATTTCTAGTGCAACAACTCATCGACGCTATATTTATAATTTTTTAATATGCCGTTTTTATGCATTTAGATACCAATACTAATTCATTTAAATTTAAAGTACGTATACTTGAAATATAGATTAAGGAGACATCTGGAAGATTTATTGTTAAGTATATTTACCGGGAGATCCCACACGGCCCTCCTGCTCCCTCATCCGCCTCGGATGACTCTGAATTTTCATTCTCGGTTTCTTTGTCTTCATCGGATATCCCGTCGTAGTACAATTTCAAAAATTCCGCTGCTGTGGAAGTGTTATTGGGACCCTTAAATCTCCCAATTTTTTTCACATCATAGCGGTCTTTGTCTTTCACCTGCACAATCTCGTATGGACCCAAATATTTTGTCTGGATTTTTGAACCACCTCCAAATTGGGTTCGCTTAATTGCTACGATGTCTCCAATTTTATACTAATATGCCTGTTTTCTTCGTCGGTTATAATCTCTCCTATTTTCGTCTTGAATTCGCAAAATATTTGGCTTCGTCTTGCTCGATTAATTTACTTAACTGCAAATTTTCAGGGCATCTCATCTTAACTCCGGTTAATAACTGGAATGGGCTCATCGCTATACTTCGATGGAAAGAGTTGTTCAGGTACCTTTGCAACATCTCTACATATTTGAACCAGTTTTCCTCATCGTTAAGGGCGAGTTTGGTAGGCACTGTCGTTATTTTCGAATGCCTTTTGTTTTCTGCTTTACAATATTCTTCAAATTCGGATGACGTAAACGGAGTTCCCCGATCAGTGATGATATGTTCTGGATTTCCGAATACTGCCTTCTGTATATCCAGCTTCTCGATTATGCACAGGATGTATTTGTATGACTTTCTAGTAGCTGTTAGGCTGCCCAAATGATCGATGTGGTAATTTACTAGTGGTGTGTCATCTTTTGGTAGTGGATTCAGCAACCCGTCCCTCTTTCCAGCTTTCCTCTCGGCCAGAATACAATGTATACAATTCCTTATTGCCTTCTCGACTTTTGATTTTAGTTTCGGGATAAAATATTCACGCCCTCTGAGTTCTGTAGTTTTTCTTACTGCAAAATGACCCTAATTATGGTAAGCGGAGATCACTTCTCGTTCCATTGCTCTTGGAACCACCAGAGAGAGGCTACCTTTGACCATCTTAAAAAGAAGACCACCATTAATAGAGTAATCATCGAACTCACCTGATTTTAACAGCTCGAATATCGGTTTGAGTGCATCGTTTTCACGCTGTGCAGCTCTGACTCTTGTAACAGGGTTGCATTGTAGAGTCAGTGTCACAGGATTGCGACTTAAATCGTCGACAAGCCGCAATTGATTTCCAGGACGATGCTCCAATTTATAACTGAACTCTTGCAATTGAAGAGCCCATCCGGCAATCCTGGAAGTCAGCTCCTGTTTCTCCATAGTTCCTTTAAATGCTGCACAATCGGTCGCGATAGTAAAGTGCAAGCTCAAAAGACAAACACGAAATTTTTTCAGCGCCGGAATAATTGCCAGAACTTCTAGTTTATAACTACTATAGTTCTCCTCCGACTTAGTCGTTTTCTTGCTATAATAGAAGACTGGATGCAATCCTTTGTCTTCGTCTGACTTCTGGAGCATAATTGCTCCGATACCCATCTTGCAAGCATCCGTGTGTAGCTCAGTTTCAGCCGCTACTGAGTAAATTCGTAATACAGGTTCTTCAAATAACTTCTCTTTCAATTTTGCAAATGCCTGTTCTTCTTTATCCTTGAAAACAAAATTAATTTCCTTCCGTAGCATATCTGTTAGTGGTGTTGCAATAATGGCATAACCCTCCACGAATTTCCGGAAATAGCTTGTTAAACCTGAAAAACTCTGCAAACTTTTCACATTAGTCGGCCTCGGAAATTTGCTAATAGCTCTTTTTTTCTTGTTGATGGTTTAATAATGCCATTTTCCGTCTCATATCCCAAACATTGGACAGTTTTGCAAAGAAATTGACATTTGCTCCATTTAATTTGAAGTCCGTTATCTTCACACACCTTTAAAACTATCGCGAGCCTTTCAACTGCTTCGTCTAAGCTGCTCGCACGCACCACTAAATCATCCATGTAGATACAGACTATCTTCTTTGAACTAAGCAGGGCGAAAACATTGTTGATATACCGCTGGAATGTGAGTGGAAAATTCTCCATAACCTGAATGGAACCCTCAGGCACTCGAACAATCCAACGCTTTCTGGAGCTACGGGTACGTGGAAGAATCCGTTCCGCAGATCCAATGTTGTGAAATATTTTGCGATCTGAAGTTGATCAATCTGGTCATCGATACGTGGAAGTGGGTATCGATCTTTAACCACTACTTTATTAAGACGCCTCTAATCAATACACAATCTTTTCGTATCATCCCTCTTGTTCGATAATACGATCGAACTAGCGAAATTTGATTTACTTGGACGTATGCTGTCTTCTCGAACCCATTCATCAATTTGATTCTTGACAATATCCAATTCTAGCGGTGACAGTCGACGACAACGTTGCGCCACCGGTGTTTCGTCGGTAATTACAATTTTCATCATCATGTCATCGGTTGGTTGAATACTTCTCGGATTGTAATTCGCCACCATTTGCCTAATCGCCTTTACATATTTGTAATTATCGCCACCGTGCACGCTAGTGTTTAGTGTCAAATCTCCTCGTTCAATTATCATCGAATAGTTATCCGGGACAAATTTTTTCATCATAATGTTGTTTGGTGTTAAAATTGTTATCGTTTGATTAATTAACTCCTTTCTCAGTATGATATCTACCAGCAATACATCATCGCCCACAACGTGAAACATTGTACTGTAAACTTCGCCATCAATCATTACATCTGAAAAGAAACGTCCCAAAGTTTTTAAGTTATTAGAACCCGCACCTCTAAATGTTGTAATTAGGCTTTTAAAACCAGGAGCTCCAATTGAAGAATATTTTCTTAGTGTCATAAAATTCAAATCAGAATCATTGTCTACCATTGCGTACAATTTCTGATTTCCAACAGTAATTTCCTTCAGATCGTTTGAAACCAAGGTTAATTGCCCTTCACTGATTGCTGCGCATATGCTTGGTTTCTTTTCGACTTCCACCACCTTTGTACAATTCGGCGAAATTTGGCCAAAATCACCACACTTGTAACATTTTGGTCCTTTTGATTTATTTTGCAATGTTTGCTACAATGACCAATACCAATGACAGCTACAGTTCGACGTTTGCTTGAATTTATATTCGGAAAATCTATTTTTTGTTTAGATGTACCCACGTGTTGTTGCCGTTCCTTCATCTCAGCATGCAAGTCCACCTTTGATTTAAAGTCAGTTATATCTTTAGCACCAAGTAAAATGCTTTTATTCGCCATGATTTCGTTAATCCCCATCAATTATAGAAGCATCATCGATGTTTGCAACAAGTGCAATCTCTTGTAACGTTAACAAATAACTGCGAAATGTCTCGTTGGTTAATTTTTTCCGCTTACTCATTTTCATATGCACCTTTGAACATATCGTATCCTTTTTAAACTCCTTTAGAGATATTTTCTCCCATGTATCAACATTTTTAGTTGTTCGTAAACTTTGTTTCGCCGAACAACATAACAACTTTTTTGCGTAAACGACTTTCTGTGCCTCGTTCCACCCTGCGCCAACTGCGGCTTCGTTTACATCAGCAATCCATTGGTCAATTGCATAGCCATCGTCTCCAATAAATGAATTGAGAGAATCTTCAATATTTCGAAAAGGAAATAATGATCCACTCGAAGTCATATCAGACACAACAGTAGTTGTAGCACGTGTTTGTCGAAGAAGTTCGTTTTCTCGTCTCAGAAGCTCGATTTCTTTATTCTTCAACTCAGCTTCTTTTTTCACCAACTCGTCTTTTTGTTGCTCATAATCTTTATGTTTACCTACATCGTAAATATTCTGTGTTGTTGACTGGTGTTTACCGCTTTGCAATAATTCACTATCCAAATGTTCTCGAAATCTTTCAAACATTTCTCGAGAAAAATCAATTTCTAAACGACTGTTATCCACATTTTGTTTACCTTGAGTACCGTTTAATTCATTTTTCTTTTTACTCCGACCCATTTTTAAATCACGTGTAAGGCACTTCACTTTTCACTCAGAATTAAATGTTATGATTTTACCGGAAAATTACGGTAACGGAATACTTCGCACAAGGTTACTTAAAAACAAAAATGTGCTTTCAAAAATAAATGTGTCCACTATACAATACCGTCCTCGTTTATTATTTGTCGGTATTAGTCACAAACCGTATAATTAACTTTTAGCGAAACTGATCGATTAACACACTGCAATGACGCCAAATTTAACTCGTTTTATAGATTTTCAAAAAGTTTCTTAAATTATTTTAAAATCACTTGTATGTACAATTTCACCAAAATGTTCAATAGAAAAAAAATCCGTATTTTCTTTCACCACGCTTTCGTGACACCAAAACAAACAAAATCCCTTTTAAATTTGTGGTAACCTTTGTTAGCATGACATTAGCTTTTCGCACACCTTACGAATAGCAAATACTCCCGCCTTAATTAATTTGTAGAAAACACCTTTCACAAAACTATGAAAATTAATAATTGAAGTTTAAGTACAATACAATTATTTCTATTGATTTATTCATCTGGTATCATGAAGTCACAGGATTTATTCAATTTTTTTACATTATACTTTCTGATGTACATACATACATATATTAAGACAAGTGCCACTTTAATAGCTTTAACTACCTGTACATCAAAGTCATTCTCGATGACTCGCCGATTTCTTAAGAGCATTTACATAGTTAAACCGGGTTTGGCTTACACTAAAATTTCTACTTGAATACGGCTTTATCATATATCTTGTTAATCGAAAAGTATCGTCGGCTAAACATAAGATGAGATTACCCAAGATGTTCCAAGTAAATTACATGGTGGAGAAATTGGCACAATTTTATTTGATGCCAACATCAATAAATATAAATCGGTAATTCATGTCCAAATTTTACCAAGCTTCCATGAATAGTTCAAAAATTATTAATTATGTATATAAATTACACACTACATATCAGTTTTAAATTCATTTTCAATTTGCAGTTTGAGGCTCAATCCCTCGCTTTCTCTTTGCGGTAACCATAGCGATGAATAAATGTTAAATTTTCTTTAAACATTGGATTTTTCAATAAATATTGACTGATTGATTGATTTAGATGTACGACCAAGCCTAAGCAAAATTACCGGGATACGGCGGGTCCACCGTATACCCTTTTTACATTTAACAAGACCAAAGAATAGGAAAGGAGTGTTAGTATTATAGAGTCGACCCGGTTTTAGCCACATTCAACATAATTTAAATTCAAATATTTTTGCTATAATTCTAACAAATGTTTTCTATGTAGATTATTTGTCTCACTTTATTTCACTTTTCTACTCGGTTAATAAGTTGACGGCTGAAAATCTGGATTTAGATTTTTAGTATGAGTAGAATTAAAAACATATTTTACCACCACCCACCCGAAGGTGATATTAAGGTGGAAACCATCGCTTATTTAAGTTTTTCGCTGATACGTCTAATGTTGATATTCACGAAAGTTAATTGGAATAAGTCCAAAACAATACCGATTACCATTAGGAAAAGACTCGTAAACATTTGGAAAAATTTTAAATTTAACAATAACTTGACAAATATGTACATTTTCGACTAAACAAACCTAAACATTTTTTTTTTTGTAACAATCCCGATATGTATGTGTTGAAAGCTTATTGATGGGGGTATTTATGAAAAAAATCAAGTAAATTGAGAAAATGGAGTTACCCTTGTCAGATAACAACAAATACGTCGAGAAAAGAAAAAATTATATTTCGTCAATACAAACTTATTAAAATCGAATTATTTCATGATGGGAATGATTAGGGAAAATAAATAAATCTGTTAATAAAAACCTAAGAAACTATATTGGTACGACCCCAAACATATATTCTTCCTAAAGTAGACAAAAACGGCAACCATTTGCGACCAAATGTTAGCTGTGTAGATTCACCATTAACCTGTTTTACCCTAAAGTCCCCGCGGACAAAAATAAATATAAATAATAAATGTCCTTTAATTTATTCAAAGAAATATAATATATTCTAAGAGAAAAACAACAACAAAAATAATATTTTCACTGTCTACGAAATGTCCGGGAAGTACTTACTTATTTTCTTACTAAAATATTTAGCGGAACATCTCGAAAAATCTTCACGTTGCGGTTGGGCAACGAGAAAATTTTAATAAACAATTTACAAAACATTTTTTTTTGTAGATGTATTAGTGAACTTACCTGTGTAAGACGAAAATTATTATCTCAAGAGCATATTTATATAAATTTACATGTCGGAATACAAAAACTGTCATAAACAGAAGCTACCCCAATAACAAAAAATACCTCCACTATTATTGCGGATCGTCAGGGGCTTACAACTCCATTTGGCACCATAACGTTTTAAACAAAAATTGGTTAAACAAAAAATTCTGTGGATTTAACCCTAGATATTTTGGCAATTGGCCACTTACATCAAAAAGTAACTAGTAGCTATCTTAATATCAAAAAATACCTCCACTATTTTTTGCGGATCGTCAGAGGCTTACAACTCCATTTGGTTCCATATCGTTCTAAACAAAAGTTGGTTAAACAAAAAATTCTGTGGATCTAATCCTAGAGATTTTCCCAATTGGCCACTTACATCATGAAGTAACTAAAAGCTATCCCAATATCAAAAAATACCTCCCCTATTTTTGCGGATCGTCAGGGGCTTACAACTCCATTTGGCACCATAACGTTTTAAACAAAAATTGGTTAAACAAAAAATTCTGTGGATTTAACCCTAGATATTTTGGCAATTGGCCACTTACATCAAAAAGTAACTAGTAGCTATCTTAATATCAAAAAATACATCCACTATTTTTTGCGGATCGTCAGGGGCTTACAACTCCATTTGGTACCATATCGTTCTAAACAAAAATTGGTTAAACAAAAAATTCTGTGGATCTAATCCTAGAGATTTTGCCAACCGGCCACTTACATCATGAAGTAACTAGGAGCTATCTTAATATCAAAAAATACCTCCCCTTTTTTTGCGGATCGTCAGGGGCTTACAACTCCATTTGGCACCATAACGTTTTAAACAAAAATTGGTTAAACAAAAAATTCTGTGGATCTAATCCTAGATATTTTGGCAATTGGCCACTTACATCATAAAGTAACTAGTAGCTATCTTAATATAAAAAAATACCTCCCCTATTTTTGCGGATCGTCAGGGGCTTACAACTCCATTTGGTTCTATATCGTTCTAAACAAAAGTTGGTTAAACAAAAAATTCTGTGGATCTAATCCTAGAGATTTCGCCAATTGGTCACGTTGTAAGCTCCTGACGATCCGCAAAAATAGTGGAGGTATTTTTTGATATTAAGATAGCTCCTGCTTACTTGATGATGTAAGTGGCCAATTGGCAAGAAGTCTAGGATCAGAGAATATTTTTGTTTAACCTACATATATATGTTTGTTAGTAATGAATTATGACAAATATTTTTCTTTGTCATTTTAATTGCAAAACATTTAGTATGAACTAAATATTAAGCTTGTAATTTCACTTTTATGTTTGTTACTTCTTTTATTATCTTTATTTTTATAATTAATGTATTTACTTTGCAGATCGTTTCTTATTTGCTAATTGTTTCGAAAATAAATATTATCCATTTCATATTAGATTCGCGTAACAATTTGGCAAACAAATAAATCAGTTTGCTATTTATTGATTAACTTATTTTAAATTTTTGTTGAGCTAAAATAATTGATTATGCTTAGTAAACTTTTTAAATGAATAAACATTTATAAAGATCATTTTCCGTATAACCCAGGAGTTGATTTTTACTAATACATAGACAGTTTAAAAATTTAGTAAACATTTTTAAAAAAACTTCACTTTCGTGTCTACGAATTGTCTACGAATGTTCTACATTGTGTACATATATGTAATACGCATGTTGTATACGTTGAAAACGATTGTCTACGCTATTGTCTAAATTTTCATGGAAAAAATAGTAAAACAGGCGTAGATGCACAATACTGGACATAAATAATAACAGAACCCACAGCATCTGTAAAACAGAAAAAATCTTGTTGTATCTCCTTTCCACTTTAACGGTGGACACTTTAACAAAATTTTTTTTTTATAAAGATTATTTAGCCAAAATCTCACTAATTTTTGAGAAGATACCAGCTCGCAGGCGTAAGGTTCTTCATCATAATGTACGTAACTTTCATTTGGATAAATCCGTTGTTTTGAATATTTTCTAATTTTCGAGATAATTTTTTCACCTAAATGCCAAGTTTTGCCTTCACTTGCAGAATTTCGGGCTAAAGCAACTTTTCGTGGATTAAACGACCACCCGCTTGGATTAGTAGTCATTGCATAAAATAACAAATGGTAAATATGTTGCCTTTCGTTCCATTAATGAATTAAGTTCTAGAAATTGATTCAATTCACTTGTCCATAGGCTTTAAGGTGTTTCCATATAACCTTCTCGAGTACTAAGAGACCTGCTTGCGTATTTTTTAAATTTCAACCGGTGATGACTAAAGTACATAAATTTTATTCTAAAATATATTATAAATACATTATAAGTGTGTATTTATTACACACTTCTAAAATATGGTATGATGTCTTTCTTATGAACAAGATGAAAAAACACGATTAATTCCTCATTTTATAGAGAAAAAATCGTCCTCCTGGTTAAATGCCAGTACATATACAGTTAGCTCATCTAATCTATCTTAGTTGTAAGCAGACGAATATATGAAACTTGAATATATTAGAGAATATATGAAACTTTTTAAAAACATCTTCAGCCAGGTAAAGAGATATATAAATGTAGAGATAGGTTCTAGCCGTATATAATCAGATAAAACCATATTTGAAAAAATAATAAAATATTTTACAACACCAAGATAAAGATATTCATATCAAAGGTAAATATATTCGTTCCTCGAAGGAAATGTTCGTATTCGTACAATATAATCTTACTATTTTGATCCCTCTTATCTATATGCATTATAAATAACACATAAATACATGTCTTTATAAAATTATTGTTTTTCTAATTTCTTACGAAAGGCTTATGAAAACCTTTTAAATATTTGTGTATAAATATGTTATGTTTATTATGAGAATGTGCTTTTTGGTAGAAATTACCGTTATTTATACATAATCTGTTAAGGATGTAGGCGCGCACATATTACATGTTTTGAACATTTAATTTTGTAACAATTTTTAAGATTTTAGACGTAACTAAACCTATACTGTAATTTTTAAATGAAAATTACGAATGAAATGCTATCCTGTGGTGGATCAAAATTCTGAAATTGTCACAAATTAGGCAGATTCTGCATAATTTTATTAATTTTAGTTTGTACAGAATAAAGTAATCGACTGCTGGATTTTAATAATAAAATTAATATGCGAGTACTTTAGTCAGTTTAACAATCAACAAGCCTTTAACTGCACTTCGCATTTAATAATGGTCGCATTCTCACGGATACAGATTTTTTTCAAGTGCAATAAAGCACTGTAAAAAATAAAAACAAACAGAGGAAGGAAGCACAGACAATATTATTTGTTTTGTTATTCAAAATGCCAAATAGAATTTAAAAAAACATTTCTTTTAGGGTCATGTCGAATTTTTGAGTAGAAACCAAATAAAATTTGATGGAAGAAAAACTTCTTATCCCTCAATTCTGACGTTAAGACTCCTAAGACTGTCTTAGCTAAGCCGTGTTTTGAGAAGACTTTTAACATTAAAAATTTTTTACGGCACCAAACCTATAAAAAAGATTCACGGAAAAGCGTTATGAGAATGTGTTAAGAAAATGCGTAACGTTAGCAAAATGAACCACATAATTCTCCCACATTATTTCTCTTTGTTTTTTGTTTTGTTTATTTTTGTCATCGACAGTTGTTATGCGATCAGGCTTTCATTTGCCTGTATTCTAATTTCATTGAAGTTGTCGTTTGTTGTTGTTGTTCTTGTTCTGTTTATACCTCGTGTGTGTCAACTTATTATGTATAACACGTATTAAATAAATAAAATAAATAGGGCGAATAAATAAAATAAATTAAGTTGATTATTCGATGCCGTCAGCAATATACATTATTAAGGAGTGAACACAAATACTTAAATTTTGCTCCACGGTAACGAGAAAAACCTTTTATTCTATTTTACGATCAGTATGCCGAGGAGTTGTCGTTTCCTAAAATTTATTTAGGATATCCTCGTATTTTTAATCGAGACATAAAAGTCACACCTTTTAAGATTACCACATCTGAAATCCGACGGCATGATCGTCGTGGTGTGACGCACAGCATATATTATATATGGCGATGGACATTTTACGGCTTCGAGTGAGAGAAGGATTATACTTGGCATTTCGAGCCTCTGATATGGAAAATACCACCAGAAAGATGATAGAGGATAAAAATTATATAGAATCCTGACAGTTCCAGATGAAATTGTTGGCTCTGATATGCCAGAGAGTATTAAACTGCTCGATCGATTAGTATTTGTTGATATCACTTTATTGTCTGAAAAGTTTCTGAGTTTTGGGGACATAAACATACATTTACATGTTATAAAAAAAAAGTGAGATTTGTAGATTTCATGCTTCATTCTTTCCTATGGTTCGAACCGAAGTGCTCTTGCCGCTGGCGGCGAATGATGAACGCCGTACAGATTTAAAATGAAAATTTACTCAATTGAAGCAAAATTTATAGTTCGAAACTTATGAGAATATGAAACAATTTTGGCATAAAAATGGAATATCGACCGAAGAACAGTATTATTCCATCAGATATTCTGATGGTGTTTCCTGCGCGAGACGTAAAACACATACGGACTTATAATTTTCAACCTTGTTTAGCATCCATATTGCGGTCTAATTAGGATTTACAGTATATATTGACGGAATATTCATGTGCGGCATATGTGGTAAATTATGTAAATAAATAACGAATCGTGGTATTAGTAGTTTGCATAGAAAATTGGTACACATGCAAGATAAGCATCCTGACAAGGACTATAGTGAAATATTAAAGTCTGTTGGAATTGAAGTTTTAAATTCTGTTTAGATGACTGTTCAAGAGGCCGCTTGGTTTCTGTTACGAATACCAATGTCTGAAACGAGCATAAAGATTAAATTTATTACTACGGATTGGCCACAAGAAAGATTAAAAGTGAAAAAAACTAAAGAGATCATCAAGAGATGGTTACCCAGGAATCTAGTGATATATGGTGAGATACGATTATCGAAAAATATGAAAAGCTGCCAGATAATATCGATACGATATCTTTAATTGATTTCATATCGATTTGGACTAAGCGTTTGAATGGTGAATACTATAAACGTGATCAGCCTTAAATTATATTGTTCCAATCTCGATATTGCCGTCACTCTAAAAATTTGTTGAGAAACGGATCAACGTGATGACAAAATGTTAACGTCTGGTGTAGTTGATACTGTGAAGGCACATGGTCTAGTTGATGAAGATATGGTACAAAAATGCTCGAAATAACGCTGATATATATATAAATAATATATATGTAGATGGATAAAATCGGCGACATAGCAAAACGGGAAAATATACTTAGTAATGAAGATTATTGTATTATGCTTCGGATGACAAATAGAGAGCAACGTGAGTTGGTTTTAGAAGCGATATATCTTCTGCGCGATCCCGAAAGTGATCCGATACAAATATTTTTTAGTGGACCTGCTGGACGTGGAAAGGCGTTCACGTTGAAGGCTTTCCATAATATATAATTTCATATTGATAATCCATATGTAGCTTGTGCGTCTGCTGGTGAAGTCAATTTAATTTCAAAAAAAGACTCTGGCTTTACTCATCAACATTTTAAAATACATTGGTCCGCTTTCCGTAATATTTATATTGTGTTTATTGATGAAGTCATTATGATTGGAGCGGAATTGCTAAATACGTTAAATTGCAGCAAGTCACCACTTAGATTAAAATATAAAGCATAAAATCATGGACGCCCGTTAATTAATGTAGCACGATGATTACATTGCGAACCCAACAGACGAAAGTCAGAAGAATCCAATTTCCATTAGTCGAGAACGCTGCGGTTACAATACATAAATCTCAAGAGAATGATTTCAATTTTATCATTCAAAGTATTTACGAAATTCTGATTTGCGTCACGAAATGCCGCGATTGGAATCAACGCAATTGGGTACGGTGACAAAACGATGCGAACAGCACATTATGAATGCCGATGCTATGGCACCGCGCTTGTTAATGCGCAAAGATAACGTGTTAAATAAGGTTTCGATTATGCTTTGTACTGAACCTTATATGGGTGGTTTTCATTGTAAAAGAAATCATAAGCGCAAGCGGGTTCGAGCCGGAGAAGTCCCCTGTCGGTAGATAGACATATTATTCATTTAGACGATCGTTTATTGGGAAGCCGTCGATCATCTATGCCTGAAATTAGAGATATATGTGTAGTAAATGCCGTAATACATGGCCAAAGGTGTATTATGCCCAAATACTTTTATGGCAGATATTCGAACATTTCTTGGAATGAATTTGGGTGCATATTCAAGAAAGTTTGAAGAAGTATTTCTGGACATCATACGATTTAATTTGACCGATTTCCATAAGATAGTGGCAGGTGATTTTAATTTAGATATGAAAAAGCTAGGAAACGGAAAGTTTGTAAATTTCATGGAAAATACCTTGGAGATTGATCTTTGTTTTACCAAATCCTTATCGACAATAAAAAATAATACGTGTATCGATTTAATTTTCTCAAGAAATTGTGAGGGAGTGGATTATATGAAATATGTTAGTTATTTTAGTTATCATGATAAATTATTTTTAATTTTTTTTAAACCATAAACATTTTCAATGTTTTTCCGTTCAGTCTGCTGAAACCCTTCGTATTCTGATCACAGCAGTCTTAATTTTTTGGTTGCAAATTCTCTAAATTGTTTGATGAGCTGTCAAATATCAATGTTTTCCATTTTTTCATTAGTTTTTCAGCTTTAATTTATTTTTTTAATTTATATGATTTTAATACGTTTCGAAGATTGTAAAAGAATTCAATCCAGTTTCAAACTGATGAGCTTATGATTATGAAAAAATCAATCTTCTCATCAAGCCGCGGCGACTGGACTGATTATACCACAATTTACATTCTATATATACAGAATTTGCTGTGCGTTATGTACTAGCGTATCATACTAATACAGATAAATTCTCTTACAATTTTTCCTTCTTCACGACATTCACACAGCTCTATTTCTGTATACGCTAATTTTACTTTATTAATTTTTTGTTGAATGTTAATTAATTCCTGTAATTTCTAATATTCTACCGGCGATTAGACCATTATGATTAGACCCTTATGATTCGCTAGTACATAACGCACAGCCCATTCTGTATATATAGAATGTAAATTGTGCTATAATCAGTCCAGTCGCCGCGGCCAGATGAGAAGATTGATTTTTTTATAATCATAAGCTCATCAGTTCGAAACTGGATTGAATTCTCTTACAATATTCGAAACGTAAAAAAATTAAATAAATAGAATTCGGTCTATTAGTCAATTTCGTTGAATGATTGTTCGTAAATACTAATATACTTCTCGTGTTAATAAAAACACATTTAAAATGGTCTAATCGCCGGTAGCATATTAGAAATTACATGAATTAATTAACATTCAACAAAATATTAATAAAGTAAAACTTAAATTTATATTTTGAGATATTTTCACTATTGGAAAATATATAAACAAACATATTTGATTACATTTATGCGAATACACAAAAATTATCACCTCACTTTGTTGTAAAAGCGAGATCACTATGCTGTGAGGGAAATGTCAAATTAAAACCAATAAGACCATGAAAATTGTCGGTGTTACATAAGACTATTTCGTAAGACCAATGACAGCTAAGACCACTTGTAGAATTCGAAATGGGTCTTAACTAAGGCAAAAGTCTCAACCAACGAGAGTAGTTTTTCACCGTCATTCTGGAAATTTCTTTCGATATTTCCTAAAAATTTTTTAATGAATCTGCCACATTCAATACAGAACTTTGAAGGTGCGTAAATGTTCCAATTCTTGTGAAAAAATGTACACCACGAAGTTAGCAAAATAGTATAATTTTTAATTAAAATTGGTTACCCTGGGGCCCTATTCTCGAATGCCACATCCATTTTCCACATATGAACATCTGTCAAAATTAATCAAAATTGAATTTTTTCGGTACTAAGTGAATATTTCCGAATGGGTATAAGCAGTGTTTTATAAACGAATTACAATTTCCGAACGTTTTGATGAATTTTGACATATGTCCGCATGTGGAAAATGGATGTGGAATTCGAGAATAGGGCCCTGGTCAACTTTTTGTTCTAGTTGGAAATAATTCAACTCATACAGCTAACTTCGTGGTGTACATTTTTCCACCAGAAATGTAAAACATGTACGCAGCATGAACAAACAATTTTCATTTCTTTTTAAATAATTGAGACTACAGTCATATTTTGCTTGCCAAGGAATTGAATTTGGAATGATTCATTTTTTTCCCAATAAAATAGCCACCTAATTCTCGTTTGGAATTCGATTGGTTTTCAATGGTTGATGGGGTGGCACTTTGAAATTTAGTATTGTGAAATACCATTTTTTTCGAGAATAAAATAATGACAAGAAGGTTTTGTTTATATTTCATTTCAGTCAAAATAATAACAAATTTCACAAAGCCAACCTATAGAAATCAACCTAGACAAATCAACGTGAAATAGGTAAACTAAACGAGGAATTGAATTTTGAATTCCGTCAATTTATTCGACCCCAGGCGTCTCGATTTCCGGATTTGGGTGAGTGGTTTCCCAGTTTTTATTTAATAAAGTTTAATTGTATACAAACGATTTTCTCAATAGGGATTATTCGAGTTTCTCGAATTTTGCGTGGAGTCCTATTTACCTATAGGAATATCGAAATTTACAAGACTATATGTGATTTTTCGAGTTATGCACGATTTTTGATATTATGCGGGTTAGGTGAGAATTCGAGATTTTTAGATTTTTTGAATAATCTATCTATTTGGCTGAGCTTGAATAGTGTTATGTTGCTTTGGTATCTAATTTATTCAAAATTATCAAACTTATTCAATATTTTCGAGATTTCTTCACGTTTTCTAGTTATTTATTAAACTAAGTTTATTCGAAGTTTTCGGAACAAGACTTTGTGCAGTGATGAGTCCCCAGATTTCCGATATTTTCCGCTAGTTTCCGAGGTGTTTAAGTATATTAATTAGAACTATATAGACTTCGATATTATTGGTAAGTTTCAATATTATTTGAGATTTCTGATATTATTCCAGTCTTGGACTTTTGGAGATGAATTACGAATAACCAGAGAGCACTCAGTTAAATTACAAGTATCTCCCACAGAAGGGTTATTCGAAATTCAAGATTTGTGGATATACATATATATTAACAGTCCCTGTTTATTGAATTAAGAACACCATTATGAACACTATTGAACTCCAGGAATTTATCAAAGTATAAATAAAAACAAAAGATTTTTTTTAAAAAAATGTTTTAATTCTTTAAAATTAAATATGTAATTTTGAGTATACAAAAACTGGAAAACAATTAAAATTTGGTTAAACTACCTATAGTATCTAGAGTATCTTTAATCACAGTTTTAATTCTTTCAAGCAAGCAAGCATGCTCTACGCTTTTCTAGGGCCAATTGAATAATTTTCCGGCGGTTCTGAGCGTTGTCTTCCTGATCCCCTTACAGTTTCTTCTCTTGGTATTGTAAAATGCACCCCAGATTGAGGAATCTTTGCCAAATTACGCAAGAAACTTTTTACATTTTTGCGATCTCGCGGTATGAATGGTTTTTAGTTTTTAATAATGTTACGATAGCATGTTTTTTCCACTGCTTAGGTCCTTTTTTCGACCCATTTTCAAAAATAAATGTCTCAGGCTACACTTTCCACTCACACAACTTTAACTAAATGATAAAAACTCACTTAGCTATAATAACTCTTCTTCTCATTTAACGTACAATAATTCTCGCTTTAGCTAAGTCACAAAATTCCTACAAACATCTTGGCAAACCGTGCATCAAACATAAAATGAGAGGAAAAACTAAAAGCAAAATATGTATGCTATTGATCTTTTTACTCCTTTTTCAGGTAATATTTTTATTGCGACCTTTTAAAAATGTCATAAAATAATCTTAAAACAATAATAGATGTGATCTTAAGTCAAATTTATTACTTTCAAATATTTTAAAATAGATAACAATAGCAGAAATTAGGAATTCCCATAGTACTAATAGTGTCCATAATTCAATGAACAGGAACTTTAGATCTCCAGATTTAAATATCAATCATGTTACTCGCGTTATTGAAGATGGTCGTGGATTCTTCGGTATTATTTGAAATTTACAAGATTTTTCCTGTAAATTATCCATTTCTGATCACTAGTCAACTCTGAATAACAAATTACAAATGAATTGATACGAAATATTTGTTAATTTTGGCTAAACATGTAGTGCAAATGTGATTAGACAATCGAATGAATCAGGCAAATTTGGTGGTTTTGTTTTCCAATGCAAATATTTCAGAGCTTTACCAGTAGAGTTTACAGTAACCTATGCTTTTTTTAAAGACAATTTATTGATTTTTTAGGTGGTATTTTCATTTTTAGGTAAGTAATGTAAGCTATTATAATTTCGTTAATAAAGCTTAGTTCTCTTAAACTTTAACAAAACTTACTTTGTTTCTATTAGATTATAATTATTAATTTCTTTATTCACAACACTTATTTTAGAACTCTTTAACATGAAATTCCAGTAAAAAACTTATTCCTTCTAGAATAACAGTTAGAGAGAGATAAGTATATATATACACATATATATATATATATATATATATATATATATATATATATATATATATATATATATATATATATATATATGCACACTACGTTTGAAAATTTGTCTGTTCTACCGACTACTTGATTTTTACCAAAATTAACTCTTACAGTTCGACCATCCTGACTAATTAGCGACCTCGCTAATCTCATTTCCAACATATATATATATATATATATATATATATATATATATATATATATATATATATATATATATATATATATATATATATATATATATTATATATATATATATATATATATATATATATATATATATATATATATATATATATATATATATATATTTATACGTCTCTTTACATTAAATTATTATTATGTATAACATAAACAACTTATAATTAATATAATTAACAAAAATTACCAATTCATTTCGACATTATTCAAATTAGTAGTAGTATCTGATAACAACATTAATATAAATTAAATTCTCGATTATTCATTAATATATTCCGTTTCAAGATCCGAATCAAGATACTCCACGTTTTCAGACACTACTTCGTTACTATCTTCATTAGAATATATCCTCATATTCCTTGAATCAAAAATTCCTTCAAAATGCTTTCCTGAAACTTGATATCCTTCTATATCCTTTATCAAATATCTATCTTTATCTAGAACCTTATAAACTTTATATGGCCTTTGAACTTTGGTCTCAGTTTGTTATTGACTCCTAGTATCGGGCTTTCTCTTATCATTACTAAACTACCTTCCATATATTTTATTACCTTACGCACCTTTGCATCTTAATAATCCTTATTGTAGTTGGCTTGCTTTTCTATAGCATTTCTAACATTTTCTCTAATACTAGTAATATTTCGACTTTCTTCTTGTACCCTAGTATATACTTCCTTAAAACCTGAACTTCGCTGTAATACACCAAATAATACCTTAGATGGTACTTCATTAATCGATTTATTCATAGTATTATTCAATACGTATTCCGCCTGATCTAAAACTGTATCCCATTGTTTCCAACTTTATCCCGTTGTTCCTTAGCTAATAATGGTACCACCATTATAATATACCTTTCAACCTGACCATTGGAATTAGGTGATGTTGTAGCAATCTTAACATGAATTATACCCTTTTCCTTCATACATTTTTCGAATTCTTTTGATGTAAAAGCTGTCCTCCTATCTGTTACTATTCGATTTGGAACACTATACTTCCGCGGTGTTTGTTGTCCTGGTGGGAAAAAGTTTTGTGTATTTAGCGAACGCGTCTACTGCTGACAACACATGCATATTTTTTCTGCTTGTTTTTTCTAAAGGTCCTAAATGATATAAATGTAAGATTTCAAACGGACCGTAACCTTTATCCACCAAATGCAACAAAGCTTCCTTCGATATTGGATTTGAATTATAAGATATATAAACTATACAATTGTTAATATATTTTACTAGTTTATCTCTCATATTAGTGAAATAAAATTGTCGCCTGATTACCTCGCAAGTTTTTTCACAACCCATATGCCCCATATTATCATGATACCTATGCATCACTGACCCAACCATTTTTTCAGGTACCATTAATTGTAATTTTTGGCCGTCCTTCCTATACACTATCCCGTCCCTTTTTTCATATCCTTTCACTTCTATACTTTGTATTTGTTTCTTTAATTTCAATATGTTTACATCCTCCAACTGCCTAATATACATCTTTTCTAAAAAAAAATCTTTTTCCTCCATTTCCATATATTATATGTTTGCTCTACTCAATGCATCTACTTGTTTCATCCTATCTCCTGTCCTATGTACTACTTCAAAATCAAATTCTTCTAAAAATAATGTCCAACGTTCAATTTTACTATTCATGTCCGTTTTGTTCAATGTTAATTTTAAAGCATTGCAATCTGTCACTACCGTAAACTGTTTTCCAAATAAATACGGCCTAAACCTTTTAATCGCATAAACTAATGCTAATGTCTCTAGGTCAAAACTATGGAACCTAGATTCTGTATCTGTTGTTTTCCGACTATAAACATAACAGGATGCCATTCTTCTTGTTTCTGTTTTTGCAAAAATACTGCTCCGTATCCCCCTTTGTAATTGTGTCTCACTTTTTACAGATTAAATGCTTAAAACTGGTCTATCAGTCAACAATTTTTTTAACTCATTAAATGCCCTGACATGTAATTCTAACAACTCATACTTTTGATCTGTTACAAAAGCGGTAAACTTCTTCGACTCCTTTTTCAAATCTACGTGATAAAAACCATTTCTCAAATCCAGCATTGTATAATATCTCTTTCCATTTAATCTTTGTACTATGTCCCCCACTACCGGCATAGGATAATAAATTCTTTCTACAATTTTATTTAGTGGTCTATAGTTAATGCATATTCGGTAACTATTATCTTTCTTTTTAACCATAACTACTCTACTTGTATAAGGTGACTCACTAATCCTAATAACTCCTGATTCCAACAGGTCATTAGTCAACTTTTTTAATTCTTCACTTTCATAATAGCTAAGACGCTTCGGTCTTGCTGTAATTAATTTGTTCTCTCGTAGTCTTATCTCTACCTGATACTTAATCTGGCTCTCACTATTCGTATTTTTCTCTAAATAATTCTCTTTATAAATTCGATCTACCTCCTTGCTACGACTAATGGTTTCATTATTGTCACATATATCCAGTCCTATCTCATCTAACACAAACAATTCATCTGAATTAATAACCTCCCTCATCACGTCTTTATTAAAATTTGTATCAACAATCTTGTTCTGTATCTTTACAACATTTATCCCATTTAATTTCAAAACATCCCTTCCCAAAATTATATTTATTTTCACTGTTTTATCATATACCACTCTAAAATTTATATTGTAAGTAATATTATTAATAATAATTTGACTGGGCCAACTACCTAAACTTATTAATCCACTACCATTAATACCCACAACATTATCGTCTGGTATTGGATTTAATTTAATTGTTCCTATTAAACCTTCCTTGATAATACTCACATTACTACCGGAGTCTATCAAAACCCGTTTCTCCACTAATTTGTTACTAATAATAGCCTTTACCTTTAATCGCCCTTCATCATCAATGATCAACTCCTTCTCGATTAATGGGATTTTTTCCATATATAATGTTGACGTTTCGACCTTCACCTTGCATTGTTCTTCTTTATGCCCAATTTTTTTACACCGTTGACAAGTTGGTTTCCGTCTGGGTAATGTACAATTACTTGCAATATGTCCTTTTTGGAAACAATTATAACATTCCCTTTGTCTAACCCAATCTGCCTTAGCATCTGCATTTTTTATTTTCTTTGTTAGTATTTAACTCCGTTCGACAAACATAACTAGCACCAAAATTATTACTCCTTTGTGGTTCCATATTATAACTCCGACTATTCCTGCTGATATTGCTGTTGCTCACTGTATTTAAATTTATATCTGCAAATCCGTTCATATTCACGTGCCATTCAATGTGTTCCTTTAGCTCTTTCAAATTTTTAATTTTAATCGACTTTACTGTTGTACATAATTTATATTCATTTATTCCCATAATGATGTAATAAATTATATTTTCCTCCTCTAAACGTCCTTTGGCTATCTGACACATTTCGAAATAATATTCAATCAAACTTTGTTTTGCTCTTATATTTTTTCTCAGTTTAACGTGTAATTCTGCCTGCATACACCCACTTGTAAAATTTTCACGTAACTCCTCAGCAAACTCCCGCCTTGTCATCCTTCTATCAATTACCGACTCGTACCATTTTGCCGCATATGATTGTATTTTACTTTTTGCGGTTAACAACACTAACCTTTCGTCATTTTTGTACACTTCCATTAAAATTTCGACGTTTTCCACCCATTGATTAGAATTTAATGCTGTTCCATCAGTACGGTCAAAATTCGGCAAAATTTCCACAATATCCCTGATATTAAAACGCATTTGATTGTTTCTTAAATCATCACTTTTCTCACGTTCAGCCGTATCGTTTATTGTCGTCAAATTATTCCTTTCTTTGACCATGTCTGATATATTGTAAGTTTCCTCCGCCCTTTCTTCGCCATCTTTACAATCTTCAATTCTGATACATTCAGCTCCATTTTGATTTCCATTTTTTTCTTCCTCCTTGTCAATTATATTTAACAGCAACCTCTGCGTTAAGGTCTGTTTATTTCCTTCTACAGACAATCCACGAATTGCCAATTCCCTTTACAATTTATTTACATTCATTTTTTTTTCTATGTAAAACAATTGATATTACCATGCTTTGGAATTTTCTTTGTTATCATTATTATCACGATCTTATCACTATCCCACTTCTGAATTTGTAAGCTATTATAATTTCGTTAATAAAGCTTAGCTCTCTTTAACTTCAACAAAACTTACTATGTTTTTATTAGATTATAATTATTAATTTCTTTATTCACAACACTTATTTTAGAACTCTTTAACAACTTATTCCTTCTAGAATAATAGTTAGAGAGAGATAAGTATCTCTCTCTCTCTCTCTCTCTCTATATATATATATATATATATATATATATATATATATATATATATATATATATATATATATATATATATGAATACTACCGTTTGAAAATTTGTCTGTTCTACCGACTACTTGATTTTTACCAAAATTAACTCTTACAGTAATGTGAAGAAATAACATATTAATCTCGATTTCGATTTTAAGGAAGTTCCGCAGAACATATCTCTGCTTTTTAGAAGCTACAAGCACCTTGTGCTAACTTTTATCTTTGTCTTATATAACACAACACACTTTTCCTGTCCTTTCGCTACTTTAATTGTAAAAATGGTATACAGTGGGCCTGGCAACCTTCGGGAAACTTGGTAAAAGCTTGGTCCTGTTTTGCAATCAATCAATCACTCCATTTGACTTTTTTATCCAATTAAAAAGTTGGAAAATTAGTTGGTTTAATGAGGCCGTATTACTACTATATTCCAAACTTTTTCCAAGTAAATCTTTTTATAGTTAGTAATCAAAATAGTCTATACCATAAATTGTAAAACACCTTAAAATTTAATTACGTACAATAAACGGTGGTTGCAAAAAATTATTCAAAAAAGATCAAAGCTAATTATAAACTAAAGTAAAAGATTCATTACTTTGCATTAGCTACCTTACTAAATCCTTTGAAATTTCGAAAAACACTTCAATTATTATATTGTGATAATAAAATTTCGCTAGTACAATTTTTAGAAATCCCCTCCTCACTCGAAAAATAATTTTTAAATTTACCTCGAGGAAACAAAAAATAAAAATATTTTTTTTTAGAAAATCAACAAGTGATTATGTAATCAATTTGAAGGTAAATTTTTTTATTTTTCGTGAAAAAATTATTTAAAATTAGGTTTCTAATGTTTTCTTCTTTTTCTTTATTTTGGGGTTTTTTGATGAGGGTTTATTCTTTTACCTAATTACCATAAGATTAACATTGATAACGATTACTAAGTATATAAAGCAAAACATTTGTAAACTTGCGCATACACAAAGAAATATTTATGGAGCTCGTCTATACAAAAAAATTTAATTTAATTAATTATAAACCCGCGTTTTTCTCTAACTTTTTATACACACATACATATACATAAAATAAATATTCATTTAATGCCATTAAGTAAAAAACCGCAGCCTAACTAAAAATTTATTTTAATTAATAAATAAAATAATTAACACAAAGGTATATTATCACCATAAAGCGGTGTAAAAAAGCGCAAACACAAAAAAAAAATTCATTAACTTTATTTACCGGTAAATTAATGGTAAAGCACTACACTATAATATATCAACGAAAATGCGGGAAACATATTTTTTCCGGAACTCCACACCTTAAATCTTATAAAATATGTGATTTTGTACAGAATACAGAGTACATACATATTTAGATTTACACTTTTATTTAACTAAAAGATTAAAAATGTCACATCTCTTAAGAAAAACTATTTATTACAAGATATATTCTGCACAAAGCATATACATATGTATAAAACATGTCTGATTCATTGGTAAACAAAATAGAAACATAAATCAATTAAGAAAGTAAACATAACAAGAATTTTGTGCCCTAAATACACACATAAATCCCATTTTTCTACATATTCGGTATAATCTTGAGGATTAGTTTAGTTTCGTAATTCGCTTAAATTTTAGTTTCTTAAAGTACCGTTGTATAACATAACTTTCTGACTTTTTTTGTAATTTTAACCTTTAACCGTTTCCTCGTTCCAATTGATCAAATTAAATTTTGTTGCCGGCTGCAACAATTGCAATAATCCCGATATATGTATTTTAGTATTTAGTTAGACAAAAAATAATCCACAGATAATAAAAGTATAAAGTTTATAAGAATGTGCTTATGTGACTTTCAAAATGTTCTTTGTTCGTTTTATTATGTGAGGAAGATAATGTTGTGGAGTCACGAAATTTAAAAATTATCAATTTTTATACTATCCAGTACACATTCTAGTACTGATTATTTGTATATACGTACACCACCACAGGGAAAATTTTAAGTTTTAAAATATTGAATACAATATTTTGAAGAATTAACTTGTGGTTCCAGATTGCGAAATAAATGAAATTTATGATACCAGCAATGCAAAATACAAATAATTTGCATTTATTAGCATATTCCGTAAATAAAATACATAGAACACTTATGTATGTATATTGTAAAGTACTAAGAGACTATGGTATGAATCATACACGAATTGTTGGTTGTGAATAAATTACAAACACGAATTCGCAAGTTGGATTCTCACTGAACGTGAGCGACTTTATATGTCAAAATTAATAGTCTTCGTAGTAACCAAATATTCTTTTGTTACGGCAATTTTTTCAAAAGCTTCAAAACCCGTTTTTCTTATATATTATATAAGTTATTTATTTATTATTTTTATTAATAATATTATTTTAATATTAAAAAGTTAATCTGATTGGACTTGAAATATTTTACAAAAAATATTCGTACGAATGTCAATACTACTTTCATATTTTGTAACGGTCACTTGTTGTCTCCGTTACCAATTATACCCAATTCACAATAACCACAAAGAAAGCTGCAACCCATCCTTTGAAGATGTTTTCAGTGCAGTTACAATTCTAATTATGTTAGTTATGCTGTATCAAACATAGTTGAACCATGTGCCTAAACAAGTTTCACAAGTTTCACAATCAACAAATAAGCTAACGTAAAATCCTAGTAATTCTAGTACCGCGTGCCGAAATGCCCAAATTTATTTCTACACATTAAAAGTGTGGACTCAAGTTTCAGTAAATAAATGTAGAAACCTTTTTCTTAGCGCATACCCTTATAACGGTGTGAGTACAAAATGTTTTTTTTTCTTTTGCTTTCTTGGCGTTTATTCAACCGAGGTCACTGCCAACCAAGTTGAATTCCATAAACATCACGTGAATAAACGTGAAAAAATGTTTAGTAATTTTGGCAGTCGTGTGTTTACACATGCAATAAAAGCGTCCCTCATCTTTTCCATTTATTGCCCATTGCAATAACCAATAAAATATTGGAGAGGGTCTATATTTGTTCGCTTGGGGACAGTGAATTTATGTTGATAATAACCAATGTTACGTTTTTGCCTTGTCGCTCAAGGTTCGAATCACTGGATTGTGAATAAAAACAAAATCAATTCAATTTATTACCAACGAATTTATTTATTTCACACAAAAATTATAACAACACTATTTATTAACGATAATTCACAAAATCACTTTATATAAATTATTCTCAAATTTTACTGTTCACTTATAAATTTTATTTCACACTACAACACTTTTTAAATCACTTTTTAATTACTTTTTAATCTCCACACTGTCGCTTTCCAAATACTACTAATCCAATTCGATCTCCTTCGCCTTTTTATATACACAAACCAAACTTCTCGAAAGTTCACGACTTTTCCAGTTAGAATAGCGTAGAAACATTACGCAACAATTTTATCATGGAAAATTCCATTTTAGTACAGTTAAACATTGAGTTATTAATTTAACTTCTTCTATTACACACTAGGTGTCACCGTCACAATATTGTGACGGTGACACCTAGTGTGTAATAGAATAAGTTAAAATATTGAGCTCAATGTTAAACTGTTCTAAATGGAATTTTCCATGATAAAATTGTGCTACACTATTCTAACTAGAAAAATCATGAGCTTTTTAGAAGTTTGGTTTGTGTATGTATATAAAAAGGCGAACGAAGTCGAATTGGATTTAGTAATATTTGGTAAGCGATAGTATAAAGATTAAAAGGAATTAAAAAGTGATTTAAAAAGTGATTTAAAAAGTGTTTTTGTGGAAATAGAAATTGTGGGTGTACAGTAAAGGTTTGAGAGTGGAGGAGATATGGAGTTATTTTGTGAATTTTTGTTGATAAACTGTGTTGTAATAATTCTTGTGTGAAATAAATAAATTCGTTGGTGATAAATTATATTGATTTTGTATTATTCACAATCCAGTGATACAAACCTTAATTGACAAGGCAAGAAACGTAACAATACTATAGACAACCAACTTCAAGTGAATTTGTGTTTTAGTATCTCCCTGGCCAATTCGTTGGGATGTGCTTCTAGTTTTGATTAATATTTCGAACTGAATTATTGAATTGTTTCAGTTAACGTTTTTTATCCCAAGGTCGTCATGTATATTACTATTGCGAATGTACCACGGAGCATTGGTAATACTTCGAAGTATTTTCGCTTGGGTTTGTTGCAGGAGTTCTCTGTTTGAAGTGCTGGTGGATCCCCATAACTGAATATCATATGTCCATATAGTATGTATTGCCTTTGAAGAAGATAGTTTCCCAAAACTGAGTGAAATTTCTTCGGTAGAAGCTCTTTTAATTTGTAAATTAGTCCATCGTGCCAAACTTTATCAAAAGCTTGGGCGGTATCCAAAAAGGCAGCAGCACAATATTTCTTTTCCTCGAAGTTGATTTTGATTGCATTTACAATTCTGTGTACTTGCTCTATAGTACCATGTTGGTTTCGGAAGCCAAATTGATGGTCTGGAATAACGGGCCGTTTTTCTGATATTGGTTTCAATTTCGTTAGTAACATTTTTTCAAATAGCTTTGAGATTGTGGGCAGCATGCTTATTGGACGATATGATGAGATTTGCGTTTTATTTTCCCCTCGCTTATGTATCATTGTGATCAAAGATTGGTTCGGATGATTGCGTTGAAGACAAATGTTATTAGTTTTATGCAGTAATGAGATCATGTCCTGGTGCCTTTTTCGGGCTTATGCAAGTTTTAATTGTATTCTTAACTTTCTTCCAGTTATACTTTATAGGTTTGTAGGATAAACCATCAACATTGGCAGGGGTAGCTCGAAATAATTATCTTCTTCGTGTGGGACGAATACTGTTGCTAGATGAGCAGCAAAAGCATTGGCTTTTTCTTCATCAGTTCTCGCCCAATTTCCAGTTGGTAATATAATCGGTGGATTCGAATTTGTTGGAGTTTTTAAATTTTTTTTTGCCTTCCACAAAGAATAATCCATCCTCTCGGTTGCCGAGAGATCACTTAAATAGTTCTTTACGCACTGGTTTTCTTCTTCCCGCAAAGCAAATCTTAGGGCCCTAATAGCTCGATTTAATTTCCGTTTCAATAACGGTGATTTTGTTTGCTGCCATTTACGGCGAATTTTTCGCTTTTCCTGAATTAGTTCCTGTATATTAAGTGACAGTTTATTAACTTTTTTAGAACTACTTATGCTGGGTGTAACCTTCTATATTGATCCCAATTAGTTTTTTTGTTTGTAAGACGGTACGGCATTTCGTTCCTTAGGACATCGGTACTTACTGTTACTATTACCGTTGAGTGATCAGAAGACAGATCATATCAATCGGTGGCCTTAGCATATGTACGTGGAATGCCCTTAGTTACACAAAAGTCAATAAGATCAGGAATTTTCTTTTTATCCGTGGGTTGGGCTACCGGCAGATAAATAATCCAGGGACTGTTCCTCTATAGCATCATAAAGTTGTTTCCCTTTCGGTGATGTTAATCTGGAAACCCAATGAGTATGTTTAGCATTGTAATCACCCCTGCAAGAAATTTATTACCCAGCTGGCTGAAATAATTCAAGAACTGGAGATTTTGCATAGCCTGTTTTGGAGGACAGTACACTGCCGATATGATACAGTTTCCAGACCACTCCTGCAGACATATGCTCATTGATTGTATATGTTCTTTCTCATATTTTGGTAGTTCGTAGTTTTTTAATCTTTGCTTAATCAATACAGCAGTGCCTCCATGTGCTTTACCATCTGTGCTTTACCATCCGGGGAACTCTTCACTTGCTTGAACTTTAGGAGCGGTACCTTTAAAAACACTTGCGTATGAAATCCCTTGATGGACGCTGCCGTTTACAGTTGTGCACTGTTTTCCATTTTGAGCGTTTGTGTTTACAATTTCTGGTCGTGCTTCTTTTCTAGCTGAAGAATGAAGATTAAGCATTCGTTGTTCTGCTCGCTGAAATTGGGCACCCTCTATAATTAGCTGTGTGATTTCCAGTTGCGGTTGCTGTATTTTTTCACTGATGCTTTCTTTTTTGCTTTATTGCAAACCTTTGAATTATGGAGTTCACCACATATAACACAAACATCGTTCAAAGTACAATATGCTCTAGTGTGTCCATATTCTTGGCACTTAACACACTGTACCGGCCCATTTCTTTTCCTCGATGGTAACTCTCTTATTTTAGGTCAAATATTGAATAATTGCCTTTAACTTTCTTATTGTTTGGTTCTAATTCCAGACGAAACAATGGCTGAGGCACTTTCTCCCGATTAAATATTTTGGTAATAGTTTTGTATTGGAAACCTTTTTCAGCGAGAGCAGCTTGTATTTCATTTGCATCCACGTAACTCTCTATTCCTTTTAACTTAACAACCAAACCTTTTTGGCTCTTTAGTTGATAAGTGTAGTAATGTTTACTAACTTGGTCAAAATGTTTAATTAACGCTCTGTAATCATCAATATTTAGCGGTTGAATTTTTGTTTGTTTTATATCTCCTCTTTTGATCCCGGAAATATAAAATGCACCTTCCGTAATAAACTTGATCGTTTTTGCAAGTTCTCTATTCGATTCTTCCCTCAAATACATTGGTGGCGACTTCTCAGTTTTTGAAGTTTTTTCGGGTGGGGGTCGTCAACAACCAAGCAAGAATACCTATTACCATGCGTTAATTCAACGCTAGCTAGCTTAGTGAATTTATTCGGGCTTGCACTGGCCGCTGATCTAGGGATTCTTCTTCATTTTGATCGGACAGTAATATACCGGTCTATTCCCGTTTGCACTAAACACTGACCTACATCACTATTTATTTTAATGTCATCTGATGTCGATGCACTGTCATTGTTTTTTGTATCGTAAATATTTGGAGACGATACACTTTTAGTTTCGTTATGGTTCAACACACCAATGTTATTTAAATTAACAATTTCACTTTGATTTAAATTGCCTGGTAAGGTAATTTTTTGAGCATTTAAAATTTGTTGTCGCTTTGGACTATGATGCACTTTTGTATTTTTATTAATAATAATTGAGGTCGTGACGTTCGATGGCAAATCGCTTGTGGACAGCAGCCTTTTCTACTTAAGGCGGAGATAAGAACGTCATGATTTCAGTTATAGTTTACTCGGTGGTAGCAAAATTGCCACTATAACTACGGGCAGTGGTCAGATTATAAACTATTCCTTCGTAAAGCTTTAGGTAGCCATGCTATCCTGAATTAAACAATTTTTTTTACTGTTTTCATCCCCTATTTCCGAGTTGCAATTGGCAGCTCATGTTTTGGGTGCTTTAGCCATAATTTTCCTTAGGCGGCTAACTAGACCTTATTTGTGTGGTACCTTACCCACACCAATCCTCTATCTGACTAAGCTGCAGAAATCACGCCGCCGGTATCACTAAGCAAGTAGGATTAATTCGATGTAATGAGTGGAAGCTAGCTTTCAGTCCAACAGCGGGGAAGTTATAATGCCTGAATAATTCCCATAAATTAAGACGAGAAATAATTAATCGAATTATTCGAGCAACCCTACGGTCGACCTTGGAATTTTATACAGGCATTATTTATTACGAAAGGAATACGTACCATTTATCCGCCGGTTGTATTACAGTAGGTTACGTGTTTAGTTCGGAAAGTGGCATTTCACTGGACGAATAAACGATTTTGGAAGTATGCGAGTCCTGTAAAACGCGTTAACGGGTGATGTACGATCTTCATTTTTTCAGCAAACGAAACAACTGATGTCATTGGCCTGTAAAATATTTTAGGGGCAAGTAGTAAAGAACTGCTTTCAAATTGAAAAATCATATTGAAAAAGCCTACTTCCTGAACAGTAGGTACAGAAAACCCTGAATTAATAATTACAGTAAAACATCCAAAAGAGACTACCTCCCAAGAATATTTTAAATAATTTTACAATTGAATAATTTGTTCAAATTGAAGAAAATTATTCCTTTTTGCCTAACCTCCACAAAGTGAACAAAATTTCTGGGTCCCTTTTGAGTGGTCACTTTAGAGAGGTTTCACTGTATTCATCGAAAGGAAGCGTTTTCAGTACGATTTCTTAATTGGAAAGTAGTATTACAGGCCCGGTCTGTAAAATCAGCATATGGCTACTACAATAAAAATATTTGTTAAATTTCAATAAAGGAAATGCTAGATATGCCCTTCGGATCGTAATATCCAGAAATATTACTTTAATTGTAACATTAATTTGATTGAATCAAAACGTTCACTACACCAGGGCCCGAATTCCGGATCAATGACAAATGAGAATGAGAAATGACTTTATGTTTTATTTCGCCTACTCTAAATAAAAATGCAACCGACTAGTTGAAATAAAAAATCAAGTCATTTCTCATTATCATTTGTCACCGAACCGGAATTCAGGCCCTGCTCTTGATTTTCTAAAATATTCAATTACATAAAATTCCGTATAAGTATTAAAAACGTAAAATATTGAGGGGTCAAAATAATTGAATACCACAGCTGCAAATTTCATTTATACTTAAAATAGATATACGAAGATATTATCAATCATTATCATTTGACCTGAAACTAGTCGTATAAAAATCGAAACTCTATGTTGTTGTATTGTGATGGAAAATCATTTTAAAATCTCATCTATATGCATATTTGCTTGCTACGTTTGTGAAAACGTGTATGTATCACAAAATGAAATGCCAAAATTGCTTATATTGTGTTTAAATTTGAATAAACGAATAGATAGAAAGCTTTTGTGGTTATATGTACATTTATTCCCTTCTATATCGGGGAAAAAATTTAAATAAAACATAAAAAATGCATTTTCTTCCTGGTTAGGTATTTTTTAATGAATTTTCCGAAATTTATTTATTTCAAATAAATATACTACACACTACACAAATACAGTATAAAATATTATGTTGAGGGTAAATTAAGGGTTATTTTATGATAAATTTAAATCGACATGCAAATTGAAATACAAAATTTTATTCAAATTTTTTGTGTCTATGCTGAGGGGGATGATGATAATTGATTGTTAAAGTTGTGTGAAAATCAGTAAATTAAAAAATTTTTGTAGATTTTTTTATTTCGTCTACCCAGGTTTGAATTGAAAATATATACCAAACATATATATAACATAATCAATTTTACATAAATTACGAATTTTGAAGTATGCTGGAAGGTTTTTTATTTTGTTCATACTAATGCTGTCGTTGTATTACTTTAACACCAATTTTAAATGTCAGACATGAGCGAGATGTAATCGTGTAGTATTCACTTTGTGTAATCATTAGGTATGTACATATATTTTTAAGTTTGCCTGAAGCTACTTTGTATATTGATTTTAGGGAATTAAAATTAGTTTGTGTTAGTGTCACATAATAAAGTTTAAAATAATGATATATGTATGTATAATACCAGAAACGAAGTTATCTGGAAATCACTTTAAATCCAATAAAGAATATTTTTTTTTTTTTTTTTTTTTTGATAAGCCATGTACCCACACCATGATAGGTTTGAGAAATCATCAATTTTGATGGTCTTCGAAAAAATGAAATCATTTATTTTCCATTTCAATTTCATTTCATTTCTTCTCGTCGGGTAACGAAACCTACTTATCTGCAAAACAGAAATATATTTAATGATAGCAGCAGCAGAAGAAATAAATGTTTTTAAATTATTTCTATTTTGTGCTGTATCATCTCCAATTTCAGTCAACAGTCATGAGTAAAAGATTGTTAAATTTTTTTAACTAAACGATAGAATTTTTGTTTCTTTAGACAAGTTTTTGAAATATTTTATTTATACATGTACATATATATGTTTTAAGATACAATTTTCTTCATCGTGATTTGCACAAAATAATTCGGGAGAATGAATTTGTCAGCATCTTCAAAAAACTTAACTCTCGCAAAACTTTATTTTATAACTATATGTATTTGAAATGAATTAAATTTTATTATAAATTTACACTGCTGTAAAACGAAAAGTTTGGTTTATTACATATTAAGGTACTATATATTAAGAAGATTAGTAAATTTATAGATAAAAAGTGCTGAATATTAATTTGGCTGCCTATTAGTCAGTTTTTGTATTTATTATGTGGGGAATCATTAAATTCGATAATTCAAACTGCAGCAGCAGCCTGTTGGGAACTGTGACATCCTTAAAATCGGAGAGCTTAAATTTCAATGCGTTTAACATTTTTTCTAATTAAGGTTAAAATAGTTTCTGGTCACAAGACATAATAGATTAAGTTAAATTTGATAATGTTTCTAGAGAAGTTGAAAAAGTTGAATATTAATTTCATTTTTCACCTATACCGAATAAGGCTTCTACGGCTTGCGATTACAGCCTTCGACCATGAGGCATTACCACTTAGAGATAGAAAACGTTCAATATTGAAAATAAGTTTTGTGGTCACAGATATATCAGGAGTCCTCCGAAATAAGTTTATTTAAGCTTTTTTAAATTTTAGATAGGTTAGGTTAGGTTGGAGTGGCTGCTTACGCACACTTAGACCGGTGACGGTCCATTGTGATACCACAGGATGTATCTCCTTTTACCCCTATTGGAACCATTTCGAGCTACTTATGTAGCGTAAGACGTCCCGCACTTTAATGTTTTCGAGATCCGAGAGGCAGTCCATCCTGAACTTACCTAAGTGTTTGTGCCTTCTGAGTGCCAATGCTGGACACGAGCAAAAGAAGTGGACCAACGTCTCTTCCTCCTCTTCGTCCACGCAGCTTCTGCAGAAGTCATTAGCCTCCAGACCCAGCCTTCTTGCATGTTCTCCAAAAAGGCAGTGTCCCGTGAGTATTCCTACGACCGTTCTTAATTCACGTCTTCGTAAGGATATTAATGCCCTAGTGCGCCCCAAGTCCAGCTTTGGCCAAACTTGTCTTGCAACTCTACAGGTTAGGGTGTTAGACCACCTTTCCCCCGCTGAGGATAGCGCCTGCTTCCCAAGTGCTTGTCTCAGCGCTGTGATAGGCCTCCCCAGACTTGCCCTTTCCGGTTGCAGCTGGAGAGTCATACCATGCCTAGCAAGTTCATCTGCCCTGCAGTTCCCCATGACGCCCGAGTGACCTGGGACCCAGACTACCTGGATGTTGAAATGCTCACCCATCTCATTTAGAGATGAGTGACAACTCAACGCCACCCGTGACGCCAAAGACACCGATTCTAACGACTGGATCGCCGCTTGACTGACCACATAGATTGTGATATCGTCTGAGGATAACACATTATGCTTCAACCACGTCATGACCTCCTCAATCGCTACGACTTCAGCTTGGTACACGCTGCAGTAATCAGGGAGACGAATAGAAATATTTACATTTAATTTGTCACAGAATACTCCAGCTCCTACTTTGCCGTCTAGCTTGGAGCCATCTGTGAAGAATTGCAACGCTTCGGTTTCCGATGACGGTCTATCCCTCCAGGATTCCCTTGAAGGGAAGGAGGTCCGAAATCGCTTTTCGAAGCGTAGAGTAGGTTTAATGTAGTCAAGATTCGCCAGCTCATCCTTCAACGATCTGACGATAGTAGAGTGTCCTATACTAAGACACCTCCACTGAGAGACGGCTGCAAGTCGTACAGCCGTATTTGCCGCCATCTGTTTGCCAAAAATGTCGACAGGAAGAAGGTGCAACATAACCTCTAAGGCACTTGTCGGTGTCGACCTCAATGCCCCGCTAACAAGCATACAGGCCATTCTTTGCACTCTCTCAATCTTACTTTTGTAAGTTATCTTGTCCAGAGCTGGCCACCAAACACCCACCCCGTACATGAGTACAGGTCTCACTACGGCGGTGTAGAGCCAGTGTACCAGCTCCGGCTTCAGACCCCATCTATGACCAATGGCGTTCCTACAGGAGTACAAAGCTATAGTAGCTTTGTTTATTCTCTCCAACATGTTGGGCTTCCAACTAAGCTTACTGTCCAAGATAATGCCCAGATATCTAGCTCTATCAGTAAAAGCAAGTCTCGTGCCATTTAAGGTAGGAGGGACAACTACCGGGATTTTGTATTTCTTAGTAAAGAGTACCAGCTCTGTCTTGGACGGGTTAATACCAAGTCCACATTTGCCAGCCCATTTCGTAACGATGGTAAGCGCATTCTGCATTACGTCTACAATCGTGCCCAGGAATTTCCCGGTAACAGCTAAAGCTACGTCATCTGCGTACGCAAAAACTTCAATACCCTCTCTCTCCAATTCAAGTAGTAACCCGTTTACCACTATGTTCCAGAGAAGAGGGGACAGAACCCCCCCCCCTGCGGGGTTCCCCTAGTTACTCGCCTCTTGAAGGTGTAGTCCCCCAACTTCGAGCTAACAATCCTGCTTCCCAGCATATAATTGATTAACCCTATCAGAGGAACGTCCACCTCCAAAAATGACAATCCCTCCTTGATTGCCTCCGCTTTCACATTATTAAAGGCGCCTTCTATATCCAGGAAGTCCACCAAACAGAATTCCTTCGAATTAATCGATTTCTCAATCGTAGACACCAAGGCGTGCAGAGCCGTGTCCACAGATCTACCCTTTGTGTACGCATGCTGAGACGATGCCCACTTCCTGGCACCTATTTTATCTCTGATGTATACATCCAGCAGCCTTTCCAAGGTTTTCAAAAGAAAGGATGATAGAGTTATTGGTCTTAGGTCCTTAGGATAGACATGTGAGCTTTTCCCCGCTTTCGGTATGAACACCACATTGACCTCCGTCCAGTACCTAGGAATATAGCCCAGCTTCAAACACCCTTTGAATATAGCTTCCAGGTAAGGAAGAATAATTACTGAGTTGTTTTGAAGTTCCGCTGGTATAATTTGATCCGAACCAGCCGATTTAAATGGTTTAAAACCCCTCAGTGCCCATAGGATCCGTTTTCTGGTAACGATATCCTCTGTGGTTACTGACAGTGATTCCTGATGATTAAAACGCACCAACAGGTCTTCAAAGCTCCCTGGGAAGTGTGTCTCGAAGAGAAGCTCCAGAGATTCTCCACTAGAAGCTGTCCAAGATCCGTCCGGTTTTATCAAAAAACTAGGACTAGATGTACTTTTGGAAAGAATCTTCCTAAGGCGGGAGGTTTCGGATACCTCTTCCATATTATCACAGAAGATTCTCCAAGACCTCCTTTGTGCCTTTCTTAATTCTTTCTTATAAGTTCCGAGTTTCTCCTTATAGGAGTCCCAATCCTGAGCCTCCCTTGTATTTTTGGCTCTATTAAAGGCTATCCTTGCATTCGCTAGTAACGCTAGCCACCATGTCCTCCAGCTCCCCAACGGTCGTCGGGGGCTCCATAGCCCATCGTCGGTAACATTTCCTCCAATAATTCCCCATATTTGCTCCAGTTGGTCCTTCTAGGGGTTCTGAAGGCTTCCCGGGTAGCAGGGTGAATATCGAGGCTATAGGTTAAATATCGATGATCAGAAAAGGAGTGTTCCTTATCCACCTGTAACGGCACTACACTATGCTTGGGTTTGGCGGTGCTGCAAAACTTAATCAGAAGTAGCATCGACCATTTAAACTACAAGTCACACCATAATGTCGTTAACAGAATCTCCGAACAGAGTCTTTGGAACGCGGCATATATAGCTGGCTAAGGCTCAGGGTTGGGGTGGGGATATATCCAAAGCTTGATCGGAGCTTGAGTAACCGCGTACGAAGAAGTGCAAAAAAAAACAAATAAATAGAAAATAAGGATAAAAGAAATTGAAGGCATTTTCTCCGATTTATAATAACACTTGATCGGAATGAACTCCGAATACCACCCCAGTCACAGCATCATCCCAGACAACTCTCTAGCACTCCATTATCAAGAGTTCAAACGTTTCAAAATAACATCAGAAAGATAAACCGAATAGAAGAAATTCTAAAGAAAATTTTAAACAAACTTATCATTCACTTTCACAAAAATAGCGGTGGCAGAAACGAACGAAGAGAGAGAGCTGAAAAGAAATATTTATATATAAAGGAAATAGCATGCAGCACGCGTGTGTAAAAGAATTAAAATTAAACGATGAATACATGTATAACCAAAAAAACCAAATGAGAGATAATAAAAAAAAATCCAGAAAACAAAATAGTTTCTTCCTTTTTTTTCTTTTTGAAATAATCAAATTTACCAAACAAAAAAAATAATCAATTAAGCAATTAATAATAATAATAATTGAGCAAAAATTAATTAAGAAAAATAATAATAATATAATCAAAGAAATTACGCTTACTGCACCCGGCTGCCACGAATGACCCTCAAATGTACTCACTCTGCACCAACAATGTTCCAGAAATAACAATGCAGCAATACTGAATCACATACGAACAACTGTGATAACCGCTCCTCGCAGAAATTCGGCGTCACTCAAAACTTCAGCGCACCCAAATACCGTACTTTCCAAATAATTTGGTACTTAGAGACGACATGATGATAGGCAAACGGCTCTCAAAATTTTCGTTGCCTTAATGTAACGCAATAACGGACCAAACCCAAACAAAATTTTGCGTAGCAATGCACTTTTGGTTTTATATAGTATATACAAAAAAAAACTGTTTATATATTTTGTGGGGGTTTTTTTTTTCCATTCACCAATTCAAAGATACATTTATTAATTATATTTTCCAGAATGTACCAATAAGAATTTTTTTTTTTTTATAATTTATACAAAATCACATAATAATTATAAACAAGGTATTCTTCATTGAATCTAACATAATCAGTTACATTTTTTTTTCCATCGACAATTTAACTGCACATAGTAACATTCTTTATATTGTCTAATATTATTATACTACACAAAAAAAAAACGGAAGAAAATTGTTTTTGTTTTATTTATCAATAAAATCATTCGATATTTATATTATGATGTATGAGTCAAAAAAAAAAGTATTACACAACATTTTCTTTTCCTTTTTATCTCAATATAACGTTTTTTCTTTGGTTTTTATAATTTTCATATTCATTTTTATTTTCTTAATTCTTTCACACGTTTTTTTATTTTCCTCACAATAACCCATTCATGGGCTTCACCATATTTACAAAAAAAACTTTTTGTCCACAAAAAAAAATAAAATAACTCAAACGCAAAGGAATTTATATTAAATCGTCTCGAGTCGAGACTAAAAAAAAACGTCCATCCGCTACGGAGGTAAAAACTTGACTCCCCAAAAAAAAAAATCATTATCACCCGATTGATAAGCGATCGATTTGCCAAAAAAAAAATACAAAAAAAAAATCGATCATCAAATTTCGTTTCCCCTCTCTCTTCGTTCAGTTGCCCGTTAAACAGGGCTTAGCACCGAAGTTCTTCTATGGGCAGGGATGATGCAAGAATGCATCGTCACAGTCGTGGGGACGACCCACACCCGAGAAAGTCTCAAAAGCCAGGCCTATACAATTTTATATAAAAAAAACCATTTCAAAGAAAGTCAGATAGGTAACAACAAGTATTCCGAGCCAATAAAAGATAATCTAAAGTTTGATATCTTTAAAATGGTAGATGCCAAGCGATTTCCCTTTCGGATCTGAAACTTCGCAAGAAACATTCCCTACCATACGTATAATTTTACCCTTTTGGTACTTAAGTGCAAGTTTAGCTGAATAAAAGGAAGTTGCGTCACTTTGTGTGAAATTTTTCACATAAACAGTTTGGCCAATTTTATATTTAGGGACTCTGGTTCGCAGGTTGTACGGATTGTGTGCTTTTACCTGAGCATTATGAAGATGTTCTTGAATTTTTGTGGATAGTTGGTATAATTCCTCTGGCTTGTGATCTACAATGGTGTGGTTACCACCTAAATTATAGACATCCTTCAAAATACGATAAGCTGAACCATGCATTACCGGATGGTGACCAAATACTAAGAAGTAGGGTGGATAATGGGTAGACTCATGAATCGAATTTCGCAACGCGTGCGTAACCGCATCTAAAGATTGATCCCATGTTCGTTGGTCTTCTTTAATGTACGCTCGGAGAGACGCTAACAGAGTACGGTTAACACGCTCAGAGGCATTGCCCTGGGGTGAATATTTAGCCGTGAAAAGATGCCGAACACCATACTTTGCAAGAAGCTGTTCCAGGACTTTCGACTCGAATTGTTTACCGTTATCGGTAACAATAGTTTCAGGTACTCCAAATACTAAAAATATGTTCTTCTCGAGGAATTTAACCACTTCCTGCGCTGTAGCTTGTCGAATAGCATGAGTTAGAACAAACTTAGAGAAGTGGTCCACAGCAATTAAGATGGAAGTATTCCCACTACGTGAACGCGGATAAGGTCCCATGAAATCTAAGTAAATTCGTTGGAATGGGCGAAATGTTAGTGGTAAGGAACTGAGTGGTGGACGGTTTGTATAGTTCATAGATTTGGTACTTTTACACGTCTCGCAAGCTGAAACAAATTTTTGCACATCTCTTCGCAACGTTGGCCAGAAAAAATAACGCTTCAGAATTTCAGTGGTTTTATTAATTCCCAGGTGAGCTGACGTTGGTGGGCAATGACCAGACCTTATTAAGTCTGGACGAAGATTTTCCGGTACGACGAGTTTCAAATTTGGATAATCCGGTTGTATAGAATCCGTTAATTCAGGCAGGCGAATATAAATCCGGTCATTAATAATATCTAAATTTGATTTATTCGGATTATTTTTTATATCGGAAACCTGTTTGCCATATTCGGTACTGAGGAAAGCTTCCGAATCAAGATCGAGATTGATTGGATCATCATTAGGGAGAGAGCCCACAGATTTGTTTGTAGTTTTCTGTATCTCATCCAGAAATGCGCGAGACAAGGCATCGGGCACAGCATTCTGGGATCCTTTCCGGTATTTAATTTCGAAGTCGTATCCCTGAAGTTTTAGGCTCCACCGAGCCAATCTGCCTGACAAGTCTCTTTGTGACATTAGCCAGGTGAGGCTCGCGTGGTCCGTAATCACAGTAAACGGTAGTCCTTCAACGAATGCACGGAACTTTTTAATCGCAAGGACGGCGGCGAGACACTCCAGCTCTGTCACACTATAATTTCGCTGTGCCGCATTCAGTTTTTGCGACATAAAAGCAATGGGGTTGTCTTCTCCAGTCTCGGATTTTTGAAATAACACGGCTCCTATTCCGGTTGAGCTGGCATCGCATTGGATGTAAAATCTTTTATTAAAATCCGGATTGGTAAGTACAGGAGCTGTGATCAGAGCGAACTTCAGGGCGGTAAAGGCGTTATGGGCTTCATCGGACCAATCAAATTTTCGACCTTTTTTAAGAAGGTTAGTTAAAGGAGCAGAGAGTGTTGAGTAACCGTCGATGAAACGACGATACCAGCCAGATACTCCAAGGAATCGTCGGATTTGTTTAACAGTTTTAGGGACGGGGAACTCTGCAATGGCTCGAACCTTGTCAGGATTGGGGCGCAAGGAACCCCCACCAACCACATAGCCGAGATAATCGATCTCATTCAGCAAGAAATGACTTTTCTCTACATTAATGGTGAGGCCTGCTTTAACCAGTCGAGATGCTATCTCGGACAGCAAAGAAAGGTGCTCATCAAAAGTGGATGTCATTATTAATAGATCATCAAGATAGACGAAAACTCGGTCTTGCAGATGATGAGGAATTACCCTGTGCATCAACCTGCACAAGGTCTGAGGCGCATTGCAGAGCCCAAACGGCATCACGGTAAAATGATATAAAGGACGTCCTGGCACCGTGAAAGCTGTTTTTTCCCTGCTGTCGGGGTTCAACGGTATTTGCCAGAACGCGTCCTTTAAATCCAGGCTTGACATGTATTTAGCTCTGTCTAAACGACTAAGTAGGCCTTCAATCAGGGGAAGAGGGTAAGCGTCTTTACGTGTAACTTCATTTAGCTTTCTAGCATCGAGACACAACCTAGTCTTACCATTGGCCTTTCGCACTATCGCCATAGGGGAGCACCAAGGGCTCTGACTCTCCTGAATAACTCCAAGTTCCAGCATTCTATCAAGTTCCCGATACATCTCTTTTTGCACGGCGGGGGACACAGGATAGAACCGCTGTTTGACCGGAGGAGCGTCGCCTACATCGATACTGTGACTTAACAAGGAGGTTCGACCGAGACCTAATTTCTCGGAATTTGGGAATTCGTTGATGACTAATCTTAGTTGCTCCTGTTGGACCATATTGAGTGGGAGCTGCTTAGGATTCATATGGGTTTTATTCATTGTACCAGGACTAAGTAATTCTTCAATCATAACGGGTCTTACACCAAAAGTCTCCCAAAAATCACAACCTAGATAAAGTTCCTGTTGCAAATCAGGAACAACAAAGATTTGCATTTGGGCTGACTTTCCTTTGTAGCTTACCGTAGAATTAATATACCCAATGACCCGTTGAACGGCACCATCTGCAGTCTGAATTGAACTGGAGAGTGGATGCAGGAATATCTTGTGTTGGGTAATAAATTCAAAAGCATTTCGACCAAGAGCACTTATATTTGCGCCGCTGTCCAATAAACCGCGAATATTGACGCCTGATAAAGTTACCATGGCGTACGGGCGGTTGTCTAATTTATCGTCATCTTCTAACACCGCAGCCAGAATGCAATTGACAAGTCTCTGTTTAAGTTTCCTTTTGGCTTTGAAATATTTGGAAGTTCTTACGGTCGACGAGCAAATAACGGAACTATTAGCATTAGGTTTAATTTTAAGGGATGACTTTGGATTTGCTACTTTCTTTGTTAACCCATAAGCTCCGGGTCCGTGTTGGAAGCGGAATCTGTCATGTTCGGTCTGGGTACTGGTAGAACGTGTTGACGGGAATGATGTGACCCAGCAGCTCTCATTCCCGATGGGAAGTTTTCCTGTCGTCGTGTGCAGTTTGAGCAGTTGGGCTTTAATACATTATGAGATCCACATCCGTAACAAAATAAATGTTGAGGAGGTTTGTTACAATCTGTAAAAACGTGCCCAATTTCTTGACAGTTCCAACAAGTAGATCCTGTCCTGTTGATGGGAATGATAATTGGCGATTTTTTTGCAACTCTTGAATTATGGGAACTATATGCCTCAATATTTATGGGATGGATAGAGTCTACAGACGATGGAATTGAATATTTACATGTATCATTAGCGTTCGTGTCCTGCAGAGCCGTAACTTCGTTGACATGTCGACTACCTAGATTCATGCTAAGTTCTGGGGTATAACCGATGCTTTTCCATGTCTCTTCAATTGCAATACATCTATTTATGAGAACTGCTACCGAATCAAATTGATTACCTGCCAATTGCGCTTTTAGAGCTGGTCGCATATTTTTACGAAGGATATCTATTAAATCGGCCTCGGATAGAGGATTCCTCAAAGGTAGCGCTAAACTGATCACATCGTAATAGAAATCGATAAATGTCTCCTTGGTGTATTTTTGTTTTCGGCTGTCAATTAAAATTCGGATATCATAATCTGTTTTCCGGTATTGAAATCTATGAATAAAGGCCTTTTTCAGCTCCTCCCAACTACAACTAATATTTCTCTCTAGAATAATCCAGTAGTGCTCACGTGCCACACCTTTCAAAAGAAATCCCAAATCGTGCACCAATTGCTGTAAGCTTAGGCCATGGGTCGACGCTAGTCTTTCAACGCGGAAAAAGAATTTTTCAACAGTGATATCCGATGATGATCCATCATAAAAGATGTTCCATTTTGAGACATTGATAGGGTAAGTGCCTTTATTTATTAGGGGCACGGCGGAAGTGGTATTTTGATTTCGAGTAGCCTCCCTCGGAAGCTGATGAGCGGCAAACTCGCGAGGGTTCGAAGAAGCCGGGTGAGGAAAATACGAAGATGATGGGTTCATAAATCGTTGGGATCCACCAGCAACTGAAGTGGCGAATGTCTCATAATTTGGATTTGGCTCAGACTGTTGGTGAAAATTGAAATTCATAGATGAAGGATGTGGTTGAAGATAATTAATGGCAGAGTTTGGATTAAACTGTACGCGTTGTGGATATGACATAGATGGAGCTGAAACACTGACCAACGGTGGGGCGAATGTCTGTGTAGTCTCTAGATTCAATCTTATGTTAGGCCTGAATTGCGGTGGTTGATAGATCAACGTATTTGACGTAGTCGGAATATACTTGTTATCAAAAGAAGGTCGGACGGAATTTAACTGTGCCTGAGACGTTACTAAATGTTGTGAAACTGTCCCACCCCTAGAATGAAGCTGCGATACTTCATGAGCAAAACTCGATTTGAATTGCGTTGGCGGAAATTTCGTATCAAGATCACCTAAGCTACTATCATTTAAAGTAGGGGGTTTTGTGTTATCATGGATCTTATTATTTGTGGCAGTTTCTTGGTCTGAGCTCGTTTCGCTTCCTGATTGGAACTCTTCGCCATCACCGATCTCTACGGCCACTAAGGAAGCTATGGAGTCACTAATAGGAGAGTCAGATGCTTTAATTTTGCTAACTAATTCTATAAGTGATTTACACGAGGTACTGAGCTTTTCGGCGGTCGCCTGTACGGTTTTTGAAGAAGAAATTCTTTTCAGTCGCCCATATATGTGACAAAGTCGGGAGGTCATTGCTTCAGGGTCCCAGGTGTTCTCGGTGTCCGTGATATTCTCGTGCATAATAACTTGTAAATGCTTTAATTTGGTAGTACAGATTGCAATTTCTCGTCTAGGTGAACTCAGTGCTGCTTGATGTGAACGCTTTGGGGCGAGGTTGTTATCAAGCGCTTCATTTTCCAAACTAGCATTGAGTTGTTTCATTTGTGACAGCAATGAACCCTGAATGTTGCGAATCACGCACTCGACAAGAAATTCATCCGATTCTAAATGCTCACTATGCAGTAGAAAAACCATCTTAATGCCGTCAGAAATGGAATACACGTGATCAAATTAGTTTAATTGCGGAAATCCTGAAGTGGTAATTTATTGTTAAGCTATAAATTCAATAACGATAAGTTTAATAAATAACTAAACCTATTATTAATAATAATAAATTCCAATCTATTACTAGTTAAGTAATTACTAATAATTGTTAATTCAAAATTTAAGTACCCAATAACCCAATAACAAAAAAAAATATACTTATACTCGAAATGAATAAACTTCAAAATAAGAAATAAACTATAAAAAAAATTAAACTTTTAATTAGTAATAATGATAAGAAAAGGAAAAGAAAAATAATAATAAAAAATAATCAATAAGTAAATCTAACCTGAAGTCAAAAAAAAATACTAATAACGGGGATGCTGATGACTGGGTGACATTCTGTGTCCAAGAAGGGAGAAAATTGAAAGAAAAAAAATGAATAAGTTGAACCTTTGACTAGACCCAGAACAATGAAGCTAATAACCGAACCGAAATCTACCCTTATAAAGCGGAAGCGGTGGTGGTTGATAACTACATTGATCCGAAGATAGGATGGAAAAACAAATTAATAAAAAACAATGAAATGATTTGAACTGTACTGCTAAACTGGGAACAAGGAAGTTAATAACCGAACCAAAATCTACACTTATAAAGCGGAATCGGTGATGGTTGATAACTCCAATGATCCGAGAGTAGGACGGAAAAATAATTAATAAAAAAAAATGAAATGATTTGAACTGTACTGCTAAACTGGGAACAATGAATTTAATAACCGAACCAAAATCTACACTTATAAAGCGGAATCGATGGTGGTTGATAACTCTAATGATCCGAGAGTAGGACGGAAAAATAATTAATAAAAAAAAATGAAATGATTTGAACTGTACTGCTAAACTGGGAACAATGAAGTTAATAACCGAACCAAAATCTACACTTATAAAGCGGAATCGGTGGTGGTTGATAACTCCAATGATTAAAGAATAGCAGGGCTCGGCGCGCGCACTCATGTGAACTCACACGGCCAGAATTGCCGGAAACATAAATGCGGGTGTCAAGCCAAACTGAAAACTAAACAAAAAAAACCTGGAAAATAAATAAATTTAAATAAAATAAATCGGAAAATGCCTTAAATAAAAACTGTAACTAAAAGAAAAAGAAAATAATGTAGGAAAAGTGAAAAGAAAAAGCCATTTTACCGTTTGGGCGCCACTGTAACGGCACTACACTATGCTTGGGTTTGGCGGTGCTGCAAAACTTAATCAGAAGTAGCATCGACCATTTAAACTACAAGTCACACCATAATGTCGTTAACAGAATCTCCGAACAGAGTCTTTGGAACGCGGCATATATAGCTGGCTAAGGCTCAGGGTTGGGGTGGGGATATATCCAAAGCTTGATCGGAGCTTGAGTAACCGCGTACGAAGAAGTGCAAAAAAAAACAAATAAATAGAAAATAAGGATAAAAGAAATTGAAGGCATTTTCTCCGATTTATAATAACACTTGATCGGAATGAACTCCGAATACCACCCCAGTCACAGCATCATCCCAGACAACTCTCTAGCACTCCATTATCAAGAGTTCAAACGTTTCAAAATAACATCAGAAAGATAAACCGAATAGAAGAAATTCTAAAGAAAATTTTAAACAAACTTATCATTCACTTTCACAAAAATAGCGGTGGCAGAAACGAACGAAGAGAGAGAGCTGAAAAGAAATATTTATATATAAAGGAAATAGCATGCAGCACGCGTGTGTAAAAGAATTAAAATTAAACGATGAATACATGTATAACCAAAAAAACCAAATGAGAGATAATAAAAAAAAATCCAGAAAACAAAATAGTTTCTTCCTTTTTTTTCTTTTTGAAATAATCAAATTTACCAAACAAAAAAAATAATCAATTAAGCAATTAATAATAATAATAATTGAGCAAAAATTAATTAAGAAAAATAATAATAATATAATCAAAGAAATTACGCTTACTGCACCCGCCTGCCACGAATGACCCTCAAATGTACTCACTCTGCACCAACAATGTTCCAGAAATAACAATGCAGCAATACTGAATCACATACGAACAACTGTGATAACCGCTCCTCGCAGAAATTCGGCGTCACTCAAAACTTCAGCGCACCCAAATACCGTACTTTCCAAATAATTTGGTACTTAGAGACGACATGATGATAGGCAAACGGCTCTCAAAATTTTCGTTGCCTTAATGTAACGCAATAACGGACCAAACCCAAACAAAATTTTGCGTAGCAATGCACTTTTGGTTTTATATAGTATATACAAAAAAAAACTGTTTATATATTTTGTGGGGGTTTTTTTTTTTCCATTCACCAATTCAAAGATACATTTATTAATTATATTTTCCAGAATGTACCAATAAGAATTTTTTTTTTTTTATAATTTATACAAAATCACATAATAATTATAAACAAGGTATTCTTCATTGAATCTAACATAATCAGTTACATTTTTTTTTCCATCGACAATTTAACTGCACATAGTAACATTCTTTATATTGTCTAATATTATTATACTACACAAAAAAAAAACGGAAGAAAATTGTTTTTGTTTTATTTATCAATAAAATCATTCGATATTTATATTATGATGTATGAGTCAAAAAAAAAAGTATTACACAACATTTTCTTTTCCTTTTTATCTCAATATAACGTTTTTTCTTTGGTTTTTATAATTTTCATATTCATTTTTATTTTCTTAATTCTTTCACACGTTTTTTTATTTTCCTCACAATAACCCATTCATGGGCTTCACCATATTTACAAAAAAAACTTTTTGTCCACAAAAAAAAATAAAATAACTCAAACGCAAAGGAATTTATATTAAATCGTCTCGAGTCGAGACTAAAAAAAAACGTCCATCCGCTACGGAGGTAAAAACTTGACTCCCCAAAAAAAAAAATCATTATCACCCGATTGATAAGCGATCGATTTGCCAAAAAAAAAAATACAAAAAAAAAATCGATCATCAAATTTCGTTTCCCCTCTCTCTTCGTTCAGTTGCCCGTTAAACAGGGCTTAGCACCGAAGTTCTTCTATGGGCAGGGATGATGCAAGAATGCATCGTCACACACCCTCCAATTTTTAACCATATGAAGAATATTATTTGAGGCAAGGGTCACGTCTAGAACCTCCTGCCTGTTAAGTAATTATGATCCCCAAACCAGGCAAACCAGCGAACGATAAAAAGTCGTACAGACCGATTTCACTACTTCCTGTAATTTCAAAATTATTTGAAAAATTACTGCTCAAGAGACTCAAGCCAATAATAGAAGAGAGAAATTTGATTCCACCACACCAATTTGGATTTAGAGAAAGTCACTCTACGATAGAACAAGTTCACAGAATAACGGATATAATCGAAGACTCACTTGAGAATAAGAAGATATGCTCCAGCATCTTCTTAGATGTAGCACAAGCTTTCGACAAAGTTTGGCACCAAGGACTTGAATTTAAATTGCATCGAGATCTACCTAAGCAATTCTATCAAATTCTCAAATCTTATATCGCAGACCGACATTTCCGTGTAAAATATAACCAAGAGTACTCTGAACTAAAGAGAATATCAGCAGGCATACCACAGGGTAGCGTACTGGGTCCTATATTGTACATCCTGTACACCAGAGATATGCCAAATACAGAAGGTGCCACCATAGCAACATTTGCAGACGATACAGCTATTCTGGCGACTGGAAAGTGTATATCAGAAGCAACGACCAAACTTCAAAAAGCAACCGACACAGTGAGTAGTTGGACAAAGAAATGGCGCATTAGCCTAAACGAAGCAAAGTCGGTTCACGTAAACTTCACGAACCAGAAAGCTAACTGGATTCCAGTGAAACTTAATTCAAGGCCGGTTCCAAATGCAAATACAGCCAAATACCTCGGCATGACTCTCGATTGCAAGCTTAGATGGAAAGAGCATGTTAAAAAGAAAAAAGAAGAATTGAACATTAAATATAGGAAAATGTATTGGCTAATAGGTAGAAACTCTGAGCTTACAATACATAACAAATTGCTATTATATCAGCAAATACTTAAACCAATATGGACCTACGGTATTCAACTTTGGGGTTGTACCAAGAAGACAAATGTACAAATGATTCAATGTTTTCAAAACAAAGTGCTGCGTGGCATTGTAAACGCACCATGGTACATTAGAAATGATAACCTCCATAGGGACTTAAACATGGAATATGTAAGTGAAGAAATACAAAATCATGCGAAGAAACACATTCAGCGGATATCTCGGCACCAAAATGCAGACATACGAAGTTTGTTGGATACCACCAATGCAGTAAGAAGACTTCAAAGGCAGAAACCTTTGGAATTGGGCAGTTGTATTTAATTCGGATAGAGAAAAATAATTACTATGTAAATTCAAACGGGAGTAACCATTGGGCTACTGCCCGTCAAATGTGAATCTTCATTTAAGAAAGATAAATTACTGAATGATTTGTAAATCAGTTGTAATATTAAATAAAGGAAAAAAAAAAAAAAAAAAAAAAAAAAAAAAAAAAAAAACCAATTCAAAGATACATTTATTAATTATATTTTCCAGAATGTACCAATAAGAATTTTTTTTTTTTTATAATTTATACAAAATCACATAATAATTATAAACAAGGTATTCTTCATTGAATCTAACATAATCAGTTACATTTTTTTTTCCATCGACAATTTAACTGCACATAGTAACATTCTTTATATTGTCTAATATTATTATACTACACAAAAAAAAAACGGAAGAAAATTGTTTTTGTTTTATTTATCAATAAAATCATTCGATATTTATATTATGATGTATGAGTCAAAAAAAAAAGTATTACACAACATTTTCTTTTCCTTTTTATCTCAATATAACGTTTTTTCTTTGGTTTTTATAATTTTCATATTCATTTTTATTTTCTTAATTCTTTCACACGTTTTTTTATTTTCCTCACAATAACCCATTCATGGGCTTCACCATATTTACAAAAAAAACTTTTTGTCCACAAAAAAAAATAAAATAACTCAAACGCAAAGGAATTTATATTAAATCGTCTCGAGTCGAGACTAAAAAAAAACGTCCATCCGCTACGGAGGTAAAAACTTGACTCCCCAAAAAAAAAAATCATTATCACCCGATTGATAAGCGATCGATTTGCCAAAAAAAAAAATACAAAAAAAAAATCGATCATCAAATTTCGTTTCCCCTCTCTCTTCGTTCAGTTGCCCGTTAAACAGGGCTTAGCACCGAAGTTCTTCTATGGGCAGGGATGATGCAAGAATGCATCGTCACACACCCTCCAATTTTTAACCATATGAAGAATATTATTTGAGGCAAGGGTCACGTCTAGAACCTCCTGCCTGTTACTAGTAATAAATTTTAGATAATTGGACCATAAAGTTAAAAATTGTTTATTTTAAATTACAGAAAGGACAATTTTTTTGAACAAACCACGGAATAACTTTCCATCCACAATTAAGATTGGACATAAACTTCGTTCGTGTTCAATTTTACCTAACAAGTAAAACCTATAAATTTAGATTTGGGTATTTCTGTTAAACTGGAATTTGCATTTTGTAAGCCAAGTTCCATTGACAGTTATTCCTTACAAGGAGGGTTTACAAGTTAACATTATTGATTTTTTAATATTCTAATGTTTAACGTGACATATTTTGTGGCGTCTCGAATTTCTTCCATTTGTATATTTGTGTTTCGTCCAACTTTCCGTTTGAAGTAATCAAGTTGTATGTATATCAAATCCAGAATTTCGTTAATTCGACCTTTGCCACTAAAGTTAGAAAACTAATAAATTTTACCCTCATTACTATTAACACTCTTCAAACTTAAGCTTTATAAGATTGGTACTTTCGACCATAGTATTTTTTTCAAACAGCAACTGCCATCTATACGTCAAGGTCGAGTACTACCCTTGTATGACAAAAATTTGATTCCAACCTACAAGAATCAAAGCATTTTCGTGACAACATACGGCAACAGCAAAAGTAAGAAAAATCCATTTACGCTAAATATACAAGAATGCTGCACCGAAATAAGAAAATCTTCAAGAATATTTTTGCTAAACGTGACGCGCCTGATTTATTGCTGTGTAATTTCAATTCAGCAAATTTCAGAGTTTTCAAGTAAAGCTTAATCCATTTTTGAAGTTTATTTTACCGGTCTTTGTTTTAAGCAGTAGCTATATTTAGAACACATAGCTCTCGGTTAGATCTACTCCGGCCATCTGCACAATACATAGCTCTCGGCCAACATAAAGTACTGACTTAAAAAATGGTTCGGCCCAGTAATTCAGTTTTCCAACAAGGAGTCCTTTACTCTGGTTCCCTGGAATTTTATTTCGAACACGCCTTCAGAAATGGCGGAAAAAAATGTATGTATATAACTTTATGTAACATTTTTATGTAAATATATCGCTGAGAAGTGTATTATTGAATATATAGGTATATCTAGTATTTTTTGCGGAGTTCGTATGAACTCCTGGAACTTTTTTTTTAAGCCTCGGTTAACTTCCGCCCATAAGTTTTCTCGGTTAAGGTCATGTCTTTGGTGTTACCAGTCCAATAAACATTTATTCTTTGATCTGCAAACTAACACTTTATTAACATTGCAGTGTATTTGGAATCGTTATCCTATTGAAAGATAAATGGAATCGGCATGTTTTCGAAGGAATAAGGCTGTAAATACTAGTCAATAGCGGCACCCGAAAATGCTCTCCAAACTATAACGTTCCCACCTCCGTAACACTTGCCGTCCGATCCTAGCAAATTATAATTCAATTCCAGGGGACTTTTTCAAAACGCGTTTTAATGGCGCGATAAACCATCTTGTTTGAGTAGCCCAAATCCGCAGCAATTTCTCCATTTGCTGCATTTTGCTTGCAATATTTCAATGCTACCAGCTTCCTTAATTTTGGTGACAAGCTCTTGTTTCGGTCCATTTTTTTCAACTAAACTATATCAATATTTAAATTTAAAAGATGTCCTACCGGTTAATTTAAAAAATTAATTTTTATTTATTGCGCTATTTCTAATTAAATCGCCACACTTTTCTATAGCAATTATTAGCAATTCAAAATGCAACCAATCAACATCTAATAATCCTCTTAAGAATAGAAAACAAAATACGGTAAAACTAACTGCCTGTTGCGGTTAAAATTATTGTTGAAAGCATCAAGTATTTTATTTTATCGTTAGGCCATCCTGCGCATTGAGGTCTCACAAACAAATTTAGTTTTTAGCACGTAAAATGCGTGGGCCCTCCATGGCGGCTTCTTCTTAAATTATGACGCATGCAAAAATTCGATTTTTTTAGAAAGATTTATTTTAATAAATCGACCACGCTCATTTGGAACGCTCCAATACAAAAACGTACACAACCAAATTAGACTCCACCGTCTAGCTTATGGAGACGTTAATGGTATAGTTCTCTTCCAGTAATGTATCATAGCAATGATTTATGTTAATTAATCCTATATGTATTAACTGAATTGTACTGTATATACATTTATACTGACCTATTTATTAAATTTTGTGAAAAAATCACGAAGAATTAGGATTCACTTCAGTTATACTAAAAATTACGTATAATTATAATCCATTCAAATATCAATTTCACTGCTATAGGGTTACCTCTGCTTGTCGATAATGTGTCTGTCATATTTCAAGTTTCAGTGTTGCAATTGCGAGAAAATGCGATTATGTACAGTCCGTTACAGTTGATTAAATCCAATGAAAACCATGTAGGAAATACCCTTGTATGATTTAATTTTAACCCCCGTGTTATTTGGGTTTTTACTAAAATTTAAAGAACCTTATCACTAAAATAAAAGGCTGAACATTTTTTTTTTTTTTTTTTGAGTTTTAAAGTCGTACATTTTGTTATTTTGTTGAGAAGTACCAAAAAAATGCATTTTTTTATTGTTACATGTGAATAAATCCACGCCAGAATTTGAATAAATACACGAAATATTTTTATGAAATTATTATTATTTTTTTAATATTTAAGTTTATTTATTTATACTATTATATTTTTTTATTTATTTTAATAATGAGTGCTGCCTCCATTCTTTGAAATAAGCTCAAATATTCTATTGGGTATTGAAGCGTATAGCGACTTCAAATAATTCAAAGAAATATCGGCCCAAGCAGATTTGATGGCTTCAATAAGCGACTCCTTATCATTATACTGCTTATTCCCTTCATAAATTTTGCGAGAAAGCCATCCCCAAGCGTTTTCCCTAATATTTAAATCAGGAAAGTACGGGGCCATTTAAGTAAATCGACGTTTTTCTTGGAAATCCAGCCTTTTACAATCCTTGCCGTATGTATAGAAGCGTTATCTTGCTGATAAGTCCATTTCAGTGGTCCGAAAAGCTGTTGGAACTTTGGAAATACTGAATGCAAAATAGACAGATACGACTTAGCTGTCATTTTTTGATTTTGAAAAGCTAACTCAATCCCACCATAGTATGAAATACCTCCCCAGACCATAATCCCTCCTTCCCTGCTAAGATGTCGATTGAGAACTAGCTCTTCTTTGCGTAGGTCATGGAAAAAATAGTTATAACCATCGGGCCCGTCTAAATTGAATTTTTTCTCATCCTAAAACACGACTTTATACCACTGGTTATTCCATGTCATATGCTCTTTCCCAAATTGAAGCCGATTGTTTTTTCGAGCTTCGTTTAATAGTGGCTTTTTCTTAATTTTCATCCGTTTAAAATGTTTAGCTTTCTGTATGGCGCGACGAACGGTTTGTACACAGACATTAACACCGGCTTTCTCCTTGATTCTGTGAGCAGATAGAGCAGAATTGGAGGCAATACGAATTATTCTACGCTTATCTCTCGGTTTTAATTTCGAAACAGAACAGCCTTTCATATTTTTTCCATAGTTTTCAGGATTTCTTAAATAATTTTGCAAAACAATGTAACTTCGGCCTAGTTTTTCGGCTATGAATCGGCTCGAATGTCTTTGATCGTGGTAAGCATCAATTTTTCCCTTTTCAACATCGTTTAGGCTTTTGTTTTACCCCATTTTTTTAAAAAACAATTTACAACACTAATTTAATTTTTATTTAATATTTTTTATTTTAATAAAACTAAACAAAAGAAAGGAAAATGAACTGGATTTATTCACGTGTAACAATGAAAATGAATTTTTTGTACCGTGTTTAAATGAAAAACAAAAAAAGGAACATTTTCAAAGCCAACTAGAAAACCAATTTTTAGTCATTTTGATTAGTGATGAAATCATCTACCTTTCAGTATAGAAAAAACAATAGCGATAGAATCCAAAAAAGATGAATTCGGGAATTCCCATTTTTTTATTTAGTGGATTTAGTCTGCTGTAACGGACTGTATAAGCAGTACGAAAATTCAAAAATGTGTTATACATATAACCGAATCCCGAATAATTAATATAACTTTGTAATAATTTTGTAAATAATATTTCAATATTGAAAATCAACAATTTTTGTTAGTTAAACCGACAAAATTAAATTTGCCATTATGGTTTATCTTAAGACAAACAAATATTATCGGGTTTTCATTATGACGCTACTTTCCGTCTAGGTCTAAAATTTGCGTTTTAGCACTAGATTTATTTAAGATCAAATTGCTTTAAATTTTAGAAACATGCGTAGTTTAAAATTTCAATAACTCTTTGAGTTACGAGATTCAAGCGGTCGATATTCCTGAAGACAATATTTCGAAATTCGGTATTTTGGTTGGCGAGATTTAAAGACATCAAGGTTTCAATAGGGTTGAGTTGCTTGGTATCTAATATATTCGAAATTATCAACATTTAGTCAACATTTTTGACACTATGAATTGATATTTTTCAAGATTATTTTGCAACTCTAAAATTATTCGAACTTTTCGAAGTTATTTGGGTTTATTTCAGTTTCTCGCGAAGTTACACAAAGCGATCTATCGAAGATTTCGATATTTTCTTTGATATTCCGAGCTATTTTAATTTATTTTTCAACATTTTATATTCGATATTATTCAATTCAGTTGAATTACAAGTAAGCATTCTCTAATTTCAAGATTCGTGAATTTTTCTAGATTTCCAGATTTAAATAGCGTTTGGTAGCTGTTGGTTAACATCGAAGTTATTCGAACCTATCGTAATTGTTATATTTTCAAGATTATTCAAGGTTTTGCAAAGACTGCGGGGATTTCTCAAATTATTCGAGATTGCTTGGTTTTTCAAAATTATTCTATGGGTTTATATGTTCGAAATATAATGTGAGTAAATATCAATATAGTTCTAGAGTTGTAAGATTATACGAGCTTTTCTTGAAATTACCAAGGGACTTTGTTTTATCTTACAGAATTAGTGGTTTATCGAGAATTTTGTTTTCAAACCTCCTAGGATTTGCGTAGCGCTGTGTTACATATACAGATACAGGCAACATATATTTGTAGGATGTTTTAGATGAAATTTTTCTAGGATATTTTAGATACGGAAGTTTTTGAATATGGATATATTGCGAATTCGAATTTCGAACCTCATTTGGCTGTTTCGCTTCGAGATTATTTGAGATACTTTCAAGATTATTGTTGAAGATGATTCTCGCTTGATGTTACAGATTGTTCAAAATTGTTGAAGAAGTTTCTGGATTCTCCGAGAGTATTTCAAATTTACAAGATTAGTATATTAGGGCTCACTAATTTATTTTCGAAAACAAAATATAGCAACAAAAACATAGCTGTGAAAATGTAGCATCCAAAATAAGCGCTTGACAGAAATCTCAAAAGCGATTTCCTGTTACGTTTATTATATTTACTTCCATATTTTTGTAGCGATATTTTTTTCGAAAATGAAGTAGGTTCCCGTTTAATAATGTTGACTTACTAATTTGCTATTACAAAAGGATTCAGAGAAAATAATTTAAATGTAAAAATCGAAAAATTTAGATCTTAAATCTTTATTAACTATTCCGTCTGGTGCCTTGAATTTATTTATTACAAAGTTTAATAAACATATTGAAAAATGTACAAGTTTTAGTTTCGTTTCAAACCATCAAAATAGAAAATAAAACCATGAATCTCAAATTATTTGTGCAACAGAGCAAAAATTAAAATTAACTGATCTTCTGATGACAACCATTAAGCTATTTATTAGGTGAAAATATAAAATTCTTAATAACGAATCTAGGGATGTGATTCTTTGTGAAACGGTTCTTTTATTTATGCATACCCGGGATCTTTTCTGTTACAGTAACAGTTACCGTAACAAGTGCTACTCATAAAATATAAAGCTTTGGCTAGAAGAATCCTTATTGGCTTTAATCAACAAAACGTATATGTGTTACAAAATATATCACATGAACACCCTAGAAACCCTAAACTCTAGCAAAAATTGAAGGTTTGCATTTTTCTTTAAAAAATTAATAAATTGGTTTTCACTTTTAAAAAAACAACTCAATACACACCCTTTCAGAAGCAATGTTAAACCAGGGTGACTAAACTTACCGCATTGTATTACTGAAGGTACCACATTTTGAACTGTACCACATTTTGTACCACAAGAGGATCGAATGTACCAAATGTACTACATTTCACTCTTAAATTATTGCATTTAAACTTGTATAATTGCGTATGTACAAAAAACTGCTAAAAGATATGGAAAGAGATTCTGTAGGAATTGGCTGACCTTTCCATATTACCCACATTGCAATTTAATCTGCAGCTGCTCGTCTTCCAGTTGTGTCGAAATCAATAATAAATAGCTTTATTTGGTTATTCCTAAAGATATACCTTTCAAGTATCTGTACCTCAAGAATTTCCTTGTCAGTCGAGGCAATTTTTCAGGGCTGTTCGGGACCGGCTCGCGACTCCGACAACCAATAAAATTACAGGGTTGGCAATTCCTTATCTAGAAAAAAATCCAGAAACCCAAAATCCCGAAACGAAAATCCAGGAAAAAAGAATTCAGAAATAAAGAAGATCACAAAGGAAAATCCACAGAACGCAAATCCAGAAACACAATTATCAAAGTGCAGCAAATTCGGTTTATGATCCTGGAAATCGTTTCGCCAACCTTGCAAATACTGATTGAAGGAGTTGTATCGTTCGAATCGCTTCTATCGGTAGATGTGAACCATAAATGTTTCAATTTTGTAGCAAAAGTCTAAAAGCACTAAAACAATTTTTTTCATTTATTTGATTTTTTTTTCTAAGCCTTAACTGTTTTATGATTCTGAATTTTGGAATTTCATGATTTTTTCTTTTTTTGTAAATAAAGTGATCCCGCTAATTCATTTTCAAATTACAGTTGAAGGTGTCCGGCTCTGACTCCGGATTTAAAAAAAAACGAAAATAATCAAAAGCTCCGCAGCTCTGACCCCAATTTTTCATCAATGATATTTCTAAATGAGATTTTCCTAAAACTTGCCAGAATGTTCGTAATGCTCGGCCATATAATGCAATTATTTAATTGTTTATGTAGGGGAAATGGGGGTTGGTCGTAACAGAGGGGCAAGTAGTAACAATCATAAAAACATGTAAAAACGTAAGAAAAAGAGAAAGTATTGCATCATTCAATTCAGTGGTCTGTATACCACCGTTGGACGCATATGGATATAGAATTGCCTTGATCGTCATATAGGCAACTTTTTTGACTTTTGGTTTTTTGTTGTTTACATTAGAGGCATAATATAAAAAATCGTACATATTTAGCCTATTGTTAGATTCATTTGTTGATATCCTAAACATATTGATTTTTTATCTCGAATGTTCGGATTTGGTGTAGGGATAAAAGTAACATGTTACAACCTGCACCTCACACATAAATAATGCAATGATGTTCTATTTTGTGTATTTACTTTTCAGAATGTGAACATACAAACGGAAAACCGAGCATCGAAAAAACTCCAAGGACACCTGCGAAAGAGTTGCGATTGTCTTACAGGAAGACAAAATAAAACAACCTGTGCTGTTGCAAATGATTTAGGATTGCGCCATAACACACTTTGTAGGTACTTGAAGAAAAGAAAGGATAGCCAAAGACGTTGCACAACCATCGAAGTTGGATACAAATCTAACAGGCAGGTGTTCAATAGAGAGCAATAGTATTTTAGCAGGCTAGCATAGCAAACATCTCAACAAGGACTGGAAGCCAGTTCAACAAGTCAAACATAGATGATTTTTTCGATAAATTATCTTCATTTCATTCAGGTGAGATCTTAGGCGTCTGTGGTAAAGGGGGTACTCTTGTTACTATATGTGCGGTAGTGAGCGCTTCTGAAAACTCAATTCCCTACATGTTTATATTCTCACGACTTAAATATCAAGACTTCTTCATTCGTAATGGACTTTCTGAGACTGTAGGATCTGGAAGTGCTTCCGGGTAGATGACTAATGTCAAATTTATAAAATTTATGGATTATTTTATTAAACAAGGGATGGAAAATATACATGAAGGACTAGAAAACAGACTAGACACTCCTGAAAAAGAAGCCTTCGAAAGAATAAAATGAAAAGTGTCGAAATACAGGAAAAAAATGTGATAGAGGAAATAGAAGAACAAAGAGGAAGATATTACATGAGCCCCCCAAAGACGATGAAGATGAAGAATATTTTTAATTTATTTGCTGCGAACTTTTTAAAGAAAATCGACCTGGAGAAAAGTGGATTCAATGTATGATTCGCAAAAAATGATTACATACTAGTTGCATTAAAGGCGATGTAATTTTTTATATATGTAGTTTATATGTATATGTCAGATTATTTATATGATTAATTGCATGATTGTGCTATCAAAGTTCTGTTTTACTTGTCATTCTGATGCTAAAAACAAGACATTATTTATTGAAATATTTTATGGACGTTGCTGCTTTCAACTCCGAGGTCGGAGTTGAAAGTCACTTCTGCCAAATTTAGTTAAACCTTCAATTTCGCTCGGTTTTGTAGCTTAGCTATCACTTATTTCAGTTAATTATTTTTCATTGAATTATTTTCAACAGACAAAATGTAATAATTTTTATGCTCAAAAATGTTACAACTAACCCCTATTTCCCCTACATACCTAGTAACTTTCATCGCGTTGCGACAAACTAAGTCGCAGCAACGCTTTACTGAGAAAACTTTAATTCTAAAATTTGTTGGTTACTCCTCACAGCTCAACCATAAATCAAATTCGCTCCTTTAACTGTTTTAAGTTTCAAATCATTACAGCTCCGTCGTTATACCTTTTCAACCAAAGCTTATCATACGAAGTAATTCTAATTTATTATTATTAATTTATTTATTTGTTTAATTTACATATTCCGGTACACTCTACACTAGAGGAAATAAATATAACGGCAACCACGAAACATGTTAAATTATTAAAAATATAAATTTGGCAAATAAATATTTTGTATTATTTAATTCTCTTTGATATTCTACAACATTCTTATTTACTATTTCTTTCTCCTTCTTTCTTATTAGAGTATAATAACAATATTTAGTTTTTTTTCTTGTTTCCCATAGGAAATATTTATAACGGCACTTACGATTATCGTTTTTTTGCTATTGTGTCAATGTATTTTAGTTTCGTATTTTATCTTCTATAGTTAGGACCTATTCACTTTTGAAATTAAAATAGTTTTTATTAGTTTTTGTGGTGTTATAATTACATTAAATTAAAATGCCTAGAGGAGTATCGCTTAGCGAAATAGAAAAAGGCCGAATTCAATCCTACAAGTCAATGGGACTTTCTAATAGGCGAATAGCAAAAGAAATAGGAAGAAATCCAACCGTGGTGGACAATTTTGTTAATTTGGGACAATTTTATGGCAAGACAAAAAGACCAGGACGAAAACCAACCATATCAAAAAGAATGAAAAATGCCATCATCGAGAAAGCTAGAAAAGAACACAGCACATCGTCTGAGATAAAAGCAGATCTAAACGTACCAACAACAACAAGAAGGATTCGGCAAATTTTACAGCAATCTGAGAAGGTAAAATGGCTGAAAAGGAAAAAGAAACCTGAATTAACACCACACCATAAACAGGCACGATTGGAATTCGCAAAAAAACATATGCATTGGCGGTCGGAATGGCAGAATGTAATTTTTAGCGATGAAAAAAAATTCAATTTAGATGGGCCTGATGGAAATCAATTCTACTGGCATAATTTGTCTAAAGATGTTGAAGTTAGAATGAGCAGAAATTTTGGAGGAGGATCTCTTATGGTTTGGGCAGCTTTTTGTTACAACGGTAAAACCCCAATTTGTTGGATAAGTACTAAAATGAATGCCGACTATTACATTAATTTATTAGACAACGTTTTGTTGGAGTTTGCGGATAGAATCAATGAAAATTTTATATTTCAACACGATAATGCTTCCATTCATTCTGCAAAGGCAACAAAAAATTGGCTAAGAAGTAAAAATATTGAAGTACTAGAGTGGCCTGCTATTAGCCCTGATTTAAACCCTATAGAAAATCTATGGGGTATATTAGTGCGAAAGGTATACGCTAAAGGAAGGCAATTTACGACGGTCGAACAACTAAAGGATGCAATTCAAAAAGAATGGAGGGATATACCTGTATCAGAGCTTCAAAAATTAATCAATTCGATGCCCGATAGAATTTTTGAAGTTATCAATAAAGGCGGCGCTAGCACACACTATTAGCTAAACAACAAATCATATAAATGCTCGTTGCCGTTATAATTATTTCCAATTATTTTGGTACAAAAAATATTGAATTTTAAAAACCGTTAATTGTTAATCTTAATGCAATTAATAGATATTATGAATCATTGCGCAATAAATATTATTTTAAGATAATAACTGAATTTTTAATTTTATAATCGTTATCACATGTTTAGATCATTTTTGCAGTTGCCGTTATATTTATTTCCACTAGTGTATTTTGAGCATCAGCTCATTCATAACAGAGCATACCAAAAACTCGATCCGCAAACCTCGCTTAAATCGCATACAATAAAATAATCAGTTTATCTGACGTTACTTCCACGGAGAAAATTTACATAACCGGATAAACTTTTCACAAATACCAGATACACTTTTTTCTAATTTGATCACCGTATTTAATTTTTAGATTTGGGCATCAAATTACTTGTGACCAGTGCTGTCGCTCTGAAAACTTTAAACGGAGTACGTTTGAAATTTTCAGCGGAGTATTCCAAGTCAGAAGGGAGTACAGTAAATTAGGATACGTTAATTTGCTAAAGTATTCACAGAAAATCGTATTTTGAGCAAAAAAAATTAAAGAATTTTTTATAAAAATATTCAAATATTTCTTCTATCAAATTCACAAGTGGATAAAGTCTCAGCCTGCTTATGTTGCCAATTTGCCGTCTTATTTTAAAAAAATAAATCGACACGCGCAAAATTTAAGAAAATAGTTTATAATTCACTAAGTCAGTGTGTCTGCGTGGTAGTTTTGTGTGAGAGAGTTTTAGAGTTCGATTGAGGTTAGAGGCTTGCTCCACTTCGTTCGAGGGTTGATCTGGGTTATAACAGAGTCAGCCTGATAAAAAAAATCAACAGATTGTTTCAGGGTCGGTGTCGGTCAGTGATGTCGCTCTGAATACTTTAAACGGAGTACATTTTCAGGGCAATGTTTCTAGTCAGAAGGTAGTACATACGAAATATAATAGTTAGACTTTAGAGACATAAATAATTGTTGGTATTTTTTGTTAAAAAAACAAAATCACGATCCAGCAAATTACACTAAAATTGTTTTTAATGTTTGAGCCAAATTTGAATATTAAAAGAAAACTGGTTTAGAGCTATTTATTTATTTTACTATTAAACCGTTGTGCTTCTGTATGGTGCTCGAGCTAAATAGTTTTTTTTTACATGGGCACAACTCTCCACGAAATCACAGATATTTTTAGATTGTCGTTTTGAGTTTTTTTAATTTTTCTCCTAGAAAAGAGTACCGATACCGAATTTTTAGCTATTTTTAACTAAATTTTACGTGTCAAATGGAAATTTTATTCTAAAGTAACTTTAGCTTCTAAGCCTTTTCGTCAGATACCTTAGTACGTATCTAGGGCGTGACCAGGTCCAAAATGACTAAAGCAGCAGCTGTATTCAGAAAAAACGTAACTTGGTGATTTACGTTTTTTTTGACAGTTTAAAACGTGAATCGCAAAATTAACATTATTTCCTATTCCGATTGAAGAAAAGCGTTTACGTACTCGACGTTAAAAACCCCAAGTTTTTTTGGTTGGATTTTTGAAACGTTTTCTCGTTTATATGACAAATAAATAACTTAGAAATAGAGTTAAAACTATGGGCCGATTCTGCTTTCTTAGTGGCTTACCTGTGCCGTCGTCTGTTCGCCAAAAAGTACATTTTAGTTATGTACAATTTCTTAAACAGACAAAAATCGTTGTTGTCAATATGATGATAATTTGACAAAATATTTTTATGTTTTCCAGTATTCTATGTTTTTTCGATGTTCGTAAACGTTCTTTTAATCGGAATAGGAATTTGACAAAAAAAAAAAAAAACCTTCACATTAAGAGACATCGCGATACCTATTACGTTTTTATTACTTTTTTCAGAATATAGCTGATGGACGAAGCCTTAAAAAAACAGGACAGTTTTTAAGTCTCGAAATATGTTGTGTATTTGATTTAAAAATATTGCTAATAAAATTGGTTTGGTGGCGACGACTGGTCACAAAACATGCACTTGGTGAAATCTCTTCTAAAAAACTTTTAAACTTGCTAACTTGATTCTTAATTTGGTGGTGCTATAACTAATTCATTGATCATCAAAAATGAAGACACTGTAATGCCACTTTGGTTACTAGAAAAAATTTAAGGAAATTAGATTTGCCAAAGAAAATTTTGTTTTTTCCTTTCATAACCACCCCAGACCTTTACTAAATTTGCTGGTTCCAGCACCAAATGGAGCACGTTTGCCAATGAATTTTAGTGAAGTTTTATACCTGAGTTATAAAGCCGATTCTATCTGTAGTTCCTAATATAGAACAGAATTATTCACACTCTGAAAATTTCTTGGGTCAATTCATTTGGGTTTACACCATTTGTTGATAGATTTTAGGGATATTTATTATCTACAATATTTTGTAAATTCAATAAATAGTTCATATTGTACAACCTATTATTTAATGGCCTGAAAAAAATTTCTGCCATAAGGCAGGGCTGGAATCAGAGTTTTTAAAATTAAACAAGGCCCAACGGCAAAAAATATTTTAGAACAAAATTCGTGGTAATGGTATTATGATCGACACCATACACAGCCAACCCAGACAATATTCTTCGCCTCCAGCACCGAATAGAATAGACATATTTGTCCCTTTATATGTAAAGAGTAAACCTTGGGCCAGTCATTTGAGTTGGAGTTCAAATTAAATTTTATTGAAATTCTTATTTTTTTGGTTCCTCCTGTATTTTGCAGGATGTATGGTCACCCTATTCCTACCTATATCCAACCAAGGTGAGAAGAAGAATGTCAAAATAAAACTGAAAGACAATTTCTGACAAGATCGTTTTTGTGCAGTATGGATAAATGGCCGCATAATTTGTCGTGCAGCATAATTTTTGTATTCAGGAGGTCCTAATCTAAATATTTAGCCAAAGCAGATAAAAGTTTTTTGTTAAAATCAGGTAATCTCTGTCATGTTTGAGTTTATCTGGTGCCCCATAAAGAGTGCCTTGATGTTTTTATTAGTTTTACCAACAAATCTTAAGTTTCTGAAAAAAAGTATTGTGAAGTTGAGATAATCGAAATTAATTAAATTTAGTTCGCAAATTTGACATGTTTGAATTGGTATTGTCTGCTAAAGTGACTAGCACGTTACTGCAAGAAAACCATTTTATGAGCTTACAGAATGAAATAGCGGAGTACACGAGTAACCACTAGGCGAGAGTAGTACAAATAATCCGATCGTACTCACTTCGACAGCACTGCTTGTGACCTTTGTTGGAATACTGTGTTCATACTGTGTTTGCGGGTAAATTAAAATTTCTAAAAAAAAAGATTTGAAAATAATTTTCATCCTAATAGCGTTTAAAAATTAAAACTGATCGTCTTTTTCTCTTCTTCTGTCAGTCACTTTTAGAAAAAACATTCGACTATATTAAAGATGGGGATTTAAGCCATTTCGAAAAGGTAACCTGTTTGGAAAACTAATGAAATATTTTATTTAAAAAAATTAAATATTTTCTAAATAGAATTAATTAGTTTTCATTGGATATTAAATTTTAGACGGTTTTTGAGTTTTAAGGTATTTCGTCTAGATTAAGCTTATAACATGCTATTTTAAGGCCATTAAATTGGTTGTTACAAACTATACATTTTTGATCTTTTCAGCTCTGATTTTCAAAATTAATTTTCAACATTGTATCATACTAATTTGTAAAGCCGGATTAGCAGGGTATGTAGCGTGTTATGCCTCTCTAGAATTAACAATATCACGCTTAACTATAATATATTTTGTTTATGTCAAAAAATTAGAAATGTTTGCATAACCCACCCCAATTCTTTTAAGACTTAAATTGAGGTTGAATTTGGCGAACAACAAAACAAAATCTATAAAAGTTTCGTATGGCTAGACAAACTAAATATATAAAGGAATGAAGAAACTTCATGTATTGATACCGACAAATTTTGAAAATCTGTAAATCCACTTTCTTTCAACGTGCGTAATTCCCTTTCCAACATTCCTACATGTAAAAAAAATAGAAAGAAAACTACAGAACATAATATTATCAACTTTCTACTTTTAAATGAGAGATGAAATTTCACACGTTTCACATAAGTTTCATTAATTAACATTTTAACTTCACATATAACGCAACCCCAGGAGCTGTTATTTTTTTTTATAGGATGTGATAATTCCGATACGATTTTGGTATCGTATAATTAGGATACCAAACAAAAAGGTTCAATGATTGAAAGAAGGAAATTCTTACTTCAAGATTTGTATTAGAGATGATAAGCAAAATTTTAAGAAACGCAATGATATATTTAGATATAACATACTTAAAATATTTCATTGTTTGTTTAGAAAATTACAACAAAATCAAAAGAAAAAAAAAACTTTTCCAGTATGAGATGATTAAGCATTTTATACGCTACCAAAAAAAATATTTGTAAACACATAACAACTATATATGTGCTCGTTACGTTACATATATATGTGTGTACAAACATAAATATAATTTTTATTTAGCCCTTGGCAATTTAAATGTATAAACATAAAACAAAGATATGTATTTACACACAATGAAACTCTAAACTAAACTAAAATTATTAAAAAGGATCAAATTCCTAGAAAATTACAAACCTAGAAAGTTTTTCCCAAAACAATTTTCACTTTGTTGATTTAATTTATTTTTCATTATTTATGTACGCAATCATAATCCAAAATTATTTCCATTCCCATTAGCATAATTTTTTAGCTGCTACCTTTGAAATCATAAATTGTATTTCTCCTAATTTTCATTATACGAACAACTTTTCACTTTGAAATGTAAAATAAGCAAATTGTAATAAATAAATTTGTGAAAACAACAACAAAAAAAAAACGGATAAATTTTCCAATCACTTGTCAATACATATATCAAAGCTCTTCTTCCGTTAATCATATACAATTTTTTTATTTGAATTTAAAAAAATTTCCACAGAAAAAATATTAAGACACAAACAGATCACAAATATTTTACCACACTTTTTATATTATATCTAGCTAGTAGAAATTAAATCAGGGCTACCAAAAAAATCACTTCAATTATCACGAAAAACAATAAATTTCTTTATTTTTTGTTTTCACAACACATACACACATAAGCAGCACGTACGAAATGTAAAAAAAGAAAAAAAAATTATTTAAATTTCCGTTGCGGTATAAATCCTCGGAAAGGCAAGAAGAAACGCGAGGAACAAAAAAATAAAAAATATTCCGTAGTAAAATAACCGTTTTGTGTCAAGTAGCTGAAAAGCTTTAAAACAAAATTTCCAACTTGCTGTTGTTTGCTACATATTTTCCACAAATTTTTGTTTTCATTTTATGTTTTCCATATAAAAACGAAACAACTAGATATTTTCATCGAATGAAAAATAGGGATCACAATAGAATCTAATTTAGTTGTGTACTCTCAATAAAATAAAATTCTCGCGCATGTACATTTCCATTGTTGTTGTTGATTATGATGATGATGATGACAAGATGATGATGATGATGATGATGATGATGATGCTGTTGATGATGATAGTGGTGGGTCAGAGATTTTCTCATTCTCTCTATATATGTATATGTATGAACGATTTGTGTATGCAATACATTTCCATTCAAAATAAGTGATTTCATCGTTTCCAATTTTACTGCGAGAAAATAATTTTCATTTTTTTTGTTTTTGTTTTCCTCTCGTTTCTTTATTGTTTCAAGTATTTTCACTACTTTTCAAACAATAAAACAAAATTATTTTTATCTCTGCCACCAAATTTTACAGTAAACGGAAAATGACGAAAATTGGTACTTGTTTTTCATTAATGATGTTGTAAAGAAACGAACTTCAAGATTAGCTTTTCTAAACCAATTACCGAAGAAGTAACTACTTAAATATTCTAACGCAATAATGATTTTTCTTTCTGGCAGTTTGTGGCCACTGTTGGCTTAAAGCTAAAAGGAAATTTTATTTTAGTGAAACTGGTACATTTAACGATAGAAAAAAAATTAAAATATCGCCTAACAGAAATACATTGAAAGTTGAAATAAACAGTTCTAAGACTTTAATCTATATGTTTCGTATTGTTTAGCCTTGAGAAATTTGTTCTTAAATTTTTAACGAGATAAAATATAAAATACCTACGCAAAATATACGACTATATTAAAGCGGAGTATTCTCGGAATGTATGCATTAGTAAAAAAAGAAAATCTTAATTTGTTACAAATTTAAAAAATTTAACATTCAAATTTGTTTCTTATTGGGGATCACCCTCGAATTAATGTTAAAATATTGAGAAATGTCCATTAATAAATCGTAAGTTGAATATAGTTCAAATAAAATGAAATAAAACGGTATTTACGAGCCATTATCTTATGATTAATATTAAAAGTTATGCGTTGTTAAGAAATCGCAATACACCAGAGTCTCGAGTTGCGTCGCTAATGCGTTCCAGGAAAATGCGACGCAACTATTCGCGTGAACTTTGTCCTAAATCTAAATACATAAGTGAAGTTTGTCCTAAATTTGTCCTAAAAATCGTCAATAAAAATTATTATTTACATGTATTAGTGTAAAAGCAAAAACTCTCGTTATAACGAATTTCTTTAATAAGAATAATAAAAATTATTTACGAATTATATGTAATACATAAAAACGATGGAAGTAAGATATTACCTTTTATATTTTCTTTATAAATTAATATATCAAATAATATGAATAAATAAAATTCCAAATTTTCTTGACCAAAACGGCCTATATGCAAAGTTGGCATAGGATCTATGCTATCCAAAACAAGTTTTGGTTTTGAAAAAATAGGGGATTAGGATGTTTAGGACAACGATGTTTGATACGATCTCACCCAATAATTATACCAAATATTATGAAAAAATTATCTTCCCAATTTTCTTGAGAAAATCCTAGGAAGTGACCTATATGCAAAGTTGGCATAGGATCTAGGCTATCTATAATTATTGGGTGAGATCGTATCAAACATCGTTGTCCTAAATACCCTAATCCCCTATTTTTTAAAGCTGGAACTGGTTTCGGATAGTCTAGATCCTATGCCAACTTTGCATATAGGTCAATTTGGTGTCAGCTTCCTAGGATTTTCTCAAGAAAATTGGGAAGATCATTTTTTCATAATATTTGGTATAATTATTGGGTGAGATCGTATCAAACATCGTTGTCCTAAATACCCTAATCCCCTATATTTTTTAAAGCTGAAACTGGTTTCGGATAGCCTAGATCCTATGCCAATTTTGCTTATAGGTCACTTTGGTGTCAGCTTCCTAGGATTTTCTCAAGAAAATTGGGAAGATCATTTTTTCATAATATTTGGTATAATTATTGGGTGAGATCGTATCAAACATCGTTGTCCTAAATACCCTAATTTCCTATTTTTTCAAAACTGAAACTGGTTTCGGATAGCCTAGATCATATGCCAACTTTGCATATAGGTCACTTTGGTGTCAGCTTCCTAGAATTTTTTCAAGAAAATTGGGAAGATCATTTTTTCATAATATTTGGTATAATTATTAGGTGAGATCGTATCAAACATCGTTGTCCTAAATACCCTAATCCCCTATTTTTTTCAAAACTGAAACTGGTTTCGGATAGACTAGATCATATGCCAATTTTGCATATAGGTCACTTTGGTGTCAGCTTCCTAGAATTTTTTCAAGAAAATTGGGAAGATCATTTTTTCATAATATTTGGTATAATTATTAGGTGAGATCGTATCAAACATCGTTGTCCTAAATACCCTAATCCCCTATTTTTGCAAAGCTGAAACTGGTTTCGGATAGCCTAGATCATATGCCAATTTTGCATATAGGTCACTTTGGTGTCAGCTTCCTAGGATTTTCTCAAGAAAATTGGGAAAATCGTTTTTTCATAATATTTGGTATAATTATTGGGTGAGATCGTATCAAACATCGTTGTCCTAAATACCCTAATCCCCTATTTTTTTCAAAACTGAAACTGGTTTCGGATAGCCTAGATTTTTACTTTAATAATTTTTTCTTGAATATGTACATATTAATTAATTCATGTAATATCTAATATGCTGCCGGTGATTAGACCATTTTAGGTGTGTTTCGATTAACACGAGAAGTATATTATTATTTACGAACAGTAATTCAACGAAACCGACTAATAGCCAGAATTCTATTTATTTAATTATATGATTTTAATATATTCCGAAGATTGTAAGAGAATTCAATCCAGTTTCGAACTGATGAGCTTATGATTACGAAAAAATCAATCTTATCATCAGGCCGCGGCGACTGGACTGATTATACCACAATTTATATTCTATATATACAGAATGTGCTGTGCGTTAAGTACTAGCGAATCGTACTAATCGTTCGAAACTGGATTGAATTCTCTTACAATCTTCGGAACATATTAAAATCATTTAATTAAATAAATAGAATTCTGTCTATTAATAACATTTTAAATAAAACACTTGTGTAATATTTCGCAAATTTGAGATACAATTTATTCTCAATCGATTTCGACTTGCTAGGTCATCATCAGGAGTTAAACTAACAGTTACTTACAAAAATGGTGGTTTAAATATAAAATTACTAGTAATAAAAACACACAAAGACTAACAATCATAAAAAAAAAAAAAAATTTTTTTTAAATATATATAACTAAAATTTTAACCATAAAAATAAACTAATACAAACCAAAAATATAAGCAAATTGAAGAAAAAAGGCATAACATCTATCATAAAATAATTTAGGGGTGCGAGTAAAAATAAAATGCATATACAAAATAAAGGTAGGCGTTTAGATACCCTAGAATCATACGAAATTAGGAAAGCTATATTTTTTAACCAAGATATCTTAAATGAACAAAGAGAGATTCGATTTTCACCCCTCACTGATCCTGTGTTATTTCATAATCGACCTTCATAAAATAATATTCTCTTTTATTTCTCTTTTATTCTCTCTTTTATTTTTACTCGCACCCCTAAATTATTTTATGATAGATGTTATGCCTTTTTTCTTCAATTTGCTTACATTTTTGGTTTGTATTAGTTTATTTTTATGGTTAAAATTTTTGGTTATATATATTTTAAATTTTTTTTTTTTTTATGATTGTTAGTCTTTGTGTGTTTTTATTACTAGTAATTTTATATTTAAACCACCATTTTTGTAAGTAACTGTTAGTTTAACTCCTGATGATGACCTAGCAAGTCGAAATCGATTGAGAATAAATTGTATCTCAAATTTGCGAAATATTAAACAAGTGTTTTATTTAAAATGTTATTAAATGTGTTTCGTCAAGTGCCGACGGCAATAAGTGTTAACAATAATCTGTCTATTAGTCGGTTTCGTTGAATTACTGTTCATAAATACTAATATACTTCTCATATTAATCGAGACACACTTAAAATGGTCTAATCACCGGTATCATATTAGATATTACATGAATTAATTAATATTCAACAAAAAATTAATAAAGTAAAGATTAGCGTACACGGAAATAGAGCTGTTTGAATATTGTGAAGAAGAAAAATTGTAAGAGAATTCGTCTATATTAGAACGATTCGCTAGTACTTAACGCACAGCACATTCTGTATATATAGAATGTAAATTGTGGTATAATCAGTCCAGTCGCCGCGGCCTGATGAGAAGATTGATTTTTTCTTAATCATAAGCTCATCAGTTCGAAACTGGATTGAATTCTCTTACAATCTTCGGAACATATTATAATCATATAGCCTAGATCCTATGCCAACTTTGCATATAGGTCACTTTGGTGTCAGCTTCCTAGGATTTTCTCAAGAAAATTGGGAAAATCATTTTTTCATAAGTTTTTTATATAGTGGGTGAGATCATATCAAACATTGTTGTCCTAACCACCATAAATTCCTATTTTTTCCAAGAAATATTTCTCGGAAAGAACGAAATATTTTAATTGGTTTATTTTATCTTGTAATCTTTGCCATCTTATTTAAACGTTTAAAAAATTTCAACTCTGATTACCTAAAACTAAAATTTGTAATAACGAGACATTCTGATTTTTTACTAATACATGCACACACAGTATGTTTTTTTTATTTTTAGGACAGATTTAGGACAAAATTCACATACGTGACGCAACTCAAAACAACGCAACTTGGAAACCAAAAAAAATTGTTTACCAAATTATTAAACAAAAACAGTTTTAATTAAAAATGGTTTCATATTGTTTATTACTCCAAGAGATAAATAAAAAATAACAATTTAGAAGTGAAACTCGTCGAAAGTGCGACGAAAATAGAAATTATAGGTATTACATTTTTTTGCGACGCAAGTCGATACGACGCAAGTCGAATGACGCAACTCGAGACTCTGGTGTAATTATGAATGTGAATTTCTTCGTAAACCTTAATAAAATGACAAAAACAACTAATTGCGTAGATGTAGTAAAACTTTTATTATCGTGTAGGATTTTAGGCCGGTATTTCTAATGTCGTTTTCGATTGATTTTTTACCCCTCTTTGAAAGTGTAACCTCAATTTCTTCGTCAATCGAACATAGACACCGAATTGTTTTCTGTCATCTGTCAAACCATATTAAAACAACGTAAATAAAAAATAATATTTTTCCTTGAAGCGGTTTAAAATATATTATTTAAAAAAAAATGAGTGATTTAATAAATTTAATTGAATATAATGTCGTTATTGATGAGACAGGTGGTGTGAAAATGTATGAGAATCTAGTTGTATTAGAAAATATAAAAAGTAAGTACCTGCAGCATTAATAATTACCAAACAATTAAAGACGAATTTTATATTACAGCTAAACAACAAATTTATGTTGAACTATGCGAAGCAGTATCTACTTTTTATAATTTAGTTAATGATATTATTGGAACACATGATACTGTGGAAGAAGAAGAAGCTGCAAACTTGTATGAAGAGACTCCGACAGGTTAATACTAAAATTAGTACATATAAAATAAAGAATTTATAAAATTTATTTTTATTTGTATCAGATGATAATTATGGCAGAAAATGGTCCGGAAGTGAGTCTCAATATCTATTAGAGCAGTACGCTGAATATGTCGAAAAAGTAGGGCCATTGAAGAAATTCAAAAATAAACGGCAACTGTGGGATTTTTTGGCTGGGAAAATATCGCAACAATTTAAAATTTATGTGAACGGGTGCCAAACCGAAAACCGTTACAAGTGTATCATGCGACGGACGAAAAGGTGCATAGACCACAACAACACCAGTGGTAATACCCGCATAGACCCAAAATTCGATGCGGAGGTTCAAAAAATTGTGTCGTTGGACGATTCATTGGAACCGGTAATAATAATGGCTCCAGGAAAAATTAGACGGAAGGGTGGAACCAATCAAACAATCCCCTCCGCTGTCGATACGCCGCCCCCTAGCGATTCAGTTTGCGAGAGCTCGAGCTCACTAGTCGGTAGTGATGTTGAGGAGCCAGCTCCAGCTTGCAAAAGAGCTAAGAAACAAACAAGGCAGGAGAACTTATGGAGGAATTTTTAGAGGTTCAGAAAAAGCGAGAGGAGCGGAAAGAAGAGGAAGCGAAAAGAAAAATCGAACTAAAGCAAAAAATGTTCGAAATAAAGGAAGCAAATAAAAAAGAAAGGACAGAAAAAATATTAAACAAATTAGACGAATTAGTGTGTATTTTTAAAGTATAATTAATTAAATATATTTAGTTTTAATATAATTAAAAAAAACATTTAAAAATTTGTATTTATAAAGATTCGGTTATTGTATTTCTTTTTAATTCCCCTAAATGCTTAAGCACAGCATCGGAAAGAATTTCTGAGCTGGAATTGTCAGTTGGTGGTATTGCTTGTGGCGACGTTTCTTCCAGTAAAACCTCGTCTTCATTCCACAGATCAGACTCTTCTATGCACATATTGTGTAGCACGCAGCAACCCAAAATAAACTTACACATGCTTTCGACTTCGAAAAAATCCAATCTTATTAACTGCCTAAACCTTTGTTTTAACAGGCCAAAGGCGTTTTCAATTTTAACGCGCGTTTGACAGTGCTTTTTATTAAAAGCTTTTTGTTTGTCGTTCAATGTCCCATAATCCTTGTATGGAGTAAGCAAATATGCTCTTATGGGATAGGCTGCATCGCCTAAAATATGATATTTGTCACCACATATTTTTGGTAAATCTTTAGCAATAAATGACAATTTAAATATTCTGGCGTCGTGAATTTTGCTTGGCGACCCCACACAAACATCTAAAAACCTTTTGTCTGCGTCACAGATGGCTTGTAGCGTCATGGATATAAGACCATGACGATTTACGTAGGTCGACCGTACTTTGTTGACTGGTTTTCGTATATATATATATAGCATCCATCGATGCAGCCCAGTGTATTTTCAATACCTGCTAACTAAAAAGAAAAAATGATTACTTCTAACAACTTGTTTAGCAATAATTGTTACTTTTGGTAATATACCTGTGAAAACGCTTGAGCTTTTAAATTTTTTTCTTCTTCTGTTGGAGGAAATTTAATATATGCCGTCGATATCTCGAACAAAAAATCCAAAAAATTATTCAATTGACTATGCGCCGTCGAAATTGATATGTTAAAAAGGTTAGCCACTCCGCGATACGTATCCTTATTCCCGGCAAACCTGAAAATACATTTTTAAGTGAGATTTCAATAAAATCAAACTTAATTATTGCTTACCATAAGAAAGCTAACACTTGTGCCTCTGCTGGTATTTCCTTTCGGCCTCCGCACTTTTTCGTTTTGAAAAATTTAGAATTTTTAAACTTGTTTGTCAATTTTTCTGCAGTTACTCTAGACAGACGAAAATTTTGACGAAACTGTAACAAGACAAATGTAAATATACCTAAATTTTTTAAAAATATATTAAATTTACAACTTACTTCAATTTCTGAATATTTATGAACAACATCAGTGACGAAGTTGTTCACGCGATGTTTATTTTCCCTGTGAAACAGTATTTTTTGAAATTCCAGAAATTCTTCATCGTCTGAAGATGAAGATGAACTTGTACTGGTTGACGACGATGACGATGATGAGAAAATCACTTCGTTTAAAATTCCTTCCATTATAATTCACAAAATTTTTAAAGCACAACTTGAATTAAAACACAAATTATTCACAAATGAAAACCAAACAATTAAAAAATGACAAGTCAAATCGAAAATGACAGCATAATGAATTTGTAAAAAGAGGGGTAAAACTACCTAAAAAACTGGAGTAGTCGAAATTGCACTGGTGTAGCTGTCAGTGTAATTTTTTTTGGTCAATCGAACAATTCCGGGGTAAAAAAATTACACTTTTTGCACTGAGTGCAATTCAATTTGGTCAATCGAAATCCACATAAGTTTCGGAAAACGTTCCGAATAAACACTTTTCCTATTGAATATTACCATAACAAGTGGCTTGCTTATTTCATATTTATTTCATACTTATTGTACTTCACTTACTTATTTTGACAGCAACAACAAAAATTCATTTGTTATCTAATTTTCTGGTTAAAGGACACTGCTATTCGCAACATAATACCCATTAAGCTAGGTTCCACAAGTAAGTATTCGTTTTCGAATAAGCCTAAGGCTATTTTCAAAACGAATAATTGTTTGTGGAACCTAGCTTATTCCAGAAATTAGGTTAGGTTCCAGAAATAAGTATCAAATGAGCATTCGTTTCGAAAACAACCAAAGGCTGCTTTCGAAACGAATACTTATTTGTGGAACCTAACTTTTTCAAATAAGTTTAACTTATTTTCTATATTATTTTTACAAAAAAAATGGAGGTGTGACTAGCACACGACTTTCTTTTATGAACAAGGAATTTTGAGAGACTTATTGTGCAAATTTCTTACAAATTTATTCGTTATTTTATTTTTTTTAGTTTTGGAAATAGTTATTCTGTAAATCTTATACTTTTTGAGATATTTGCAGAATAAGTTTTCTGGCCCACGGGATTAGCCACTTCCGATTGGCCGATTTGGACTAAAATTAACTAGATAATAAGCTCAAATATGAAGTTTCAGTCCGATTGATTAAATCATCGGAGCTGTAAAGAGGACACAAATAAACTGACAGACAGACAGAAGGACACCACTCCGAAACCCACTTTTTTGGACTCAGGGGACCTCAAAACATGCTTACTACAAACATTTCATGATTATTACACTTTATTTTACTAACATAAAAGAAAGAAAAATCTAAAGTGTTTGTCACTTTGCCTATGAAAATTTGTGTAAGGTAGCGTGTTACAAAAATAAATTGAAATTTGTTTTAACGAACACTGAAGTAAAAAATGAATTTTTTCAGAAAACTGGCTATCGAGAGGTCATGAAAATTCATTGGTCTCTTTGTCATAAAATGCGTTAGTAATACTATTACATCGATTCGAATGATTTTACTTACTTAATTAAGTCGAATAAGCCAATAAGTATGAAATACGTATCGGTTTCGAAAACGGCCTAAAGAGCCAACCAGCGAACATTTAAGAAATTTAACAGAATTTAACGAAAGTTCTTACGGAAAATTTGACAGGTTGGCCAGCGAAACTGTAACACAACTTGTCAATTGCTTTGATGTTGACGGTAGCTCGTATGAATATTTTTAAAAATTTGTGTAGAATTTTGAACTGGCGATGGAATTGGAGGAACTTCGAAAATTATTTCAATTATTAATAAGCCTTAAATTCTTAAAGGGCATAAATATAAATAATAAAAGACACAGATCTTGTAGCGTAAAAAAAAAAAACGAAAATAAATAAATTTGAAAATAAATAATTTGATGTTACAATTTATAGTCTTTAATAATACGGTTTTCAATTTACCTACATGAACATAAATAAATAATTTTGAATTTAAGCTTAAAATGTACAATGAGCTCAAAGGGCAATTTGGATTTTTGACATTTCCTTCAGTTTTGCGCGATAATTTTCGCTCTGTTAAGTTGACAGTTCTATTTAACGAAACTGAACGAACATTTCTTAAAGGTTCGCTAGGCAGTAACATGTAAACTCCATATACCGCACTGTTACGTTAAATTTCTTAAATATTGGCTGGTTCTCTCTTAAGCCGCTCTAACTTTTTAAGTGACTATCTTTTTCTATTAGGTTACATCCAGACCAAACCGGAAATATATTTAGCATTTTAATTTAAGTTAAAATTTACAAATATAGCAGCGCGGTTAATGTTTTGGAGAAAATTTGAAAATATTTTACACTCTACGAAATTAGAATCGAATTTTCCCTAATAGAACGCTTAGTAAATAAAATCACCGTTTATATGGTGAAACCAGTCCGGATATCGGTTAATCTGAACAAAATATTGTTTGTTATATAGGTTCATCTGAACAACTGTATTCCTCCACACAAAACAAAACCAACATTTTCGATTGGTTTAGGAAGTAGATCAGTGGTAAGCAAAACTAGTTTGTTTAAACCTAGACAAACAATAAAATTTGGTAAAACTTATTAGGTTTAAAGTTAAAAGTTTAATTTGGCGAAAAGGAAGACATTTTTGTTTAAAAATAAATGTTTAAAATTTAATCTCTAAAAATGGTTTGAAAATATCTATTGTGAAATATAACAAAAGTTAATTTACGAGTGATAAAAGATGGAAAACATATTTTTTCACTTGGTTTTACACGTAACATTTTTATTGATCGTCAAAAATGGGGACAACCAAGTTTGTGAATAAATTGCGATTATATAATATGAAATAATACCAAAATGTTAATTACATAAATCATTCAATAATTATTATACGGGCACACGGGTAATTATATATTTTGATATATATTTTAAATATCTGGCTCTTTTATAAACTAATTTTAGGGCTTTACACACATACAGCTTTTTTACAGGTAAAATGTGGGTACCCAAGAACAACAGTACAGTCTCGGAAAATTTACCTTTAAAATTGATTACTCTAACTGCAAATTTTGGCATATAGTCTTATTAAATCGCCTACACTATTTTGTTTAAGATGCTGTGATTATATCACAACAATGGTTCAATATGCATTCACTCGCTCCTAGTGAAAAAAGTGTCTATATGAATTTCACTAAAACTAAACTTTTTGTAAAAATAATTGTCTTCAACAAGTTCCAGAATACAAATACTCGTAGCTTGGTGTATGGATCGATGAACATTTGAACTATACAAAATTATTTATGGAAACGCACTCTAAATTCCGACTGTTCTAAGAAAAAAAGTCACAAACGCCAAAAGTCGAAAAATGCGCTAGGATGAGGCACATTTGGATTCTATAAGCAAATACCTATTTTTCTGCTTTTTTAAAAAGCCAAATACCCTTCATTAAATGAGTTAGACCACGTTATTTAGTAGTCAAGATATGACTGTTTTCCTTAGCACGGCAGATCGGTCCTCTAAATATAACCTGAAAAATCTTAAAGTAACAGCTCTAACTCCAGCATCTCTCATTTACTCAAATAAAATTTTATGGTCAATTGTATTAAAAGCTATTTTAGGTTGGCGAGAATTCGTCGAAGAGGATAGACGTGTTTTTTCTATCCTCTTCAAAAATTTAATTTTATTTCATTTTTTGGTGAAAATGTTTTGTGAAAATATTTTGTGCTTTTTGTTAAAAAAAAAAAAAAAGTGTTCTGGTTTTTGTGTACAAAATAGTGATATTTATAGAATAAAATAGTGAATTAATTCGTTTACAGTGTTTTTTTATGTGTTGTGCCAAATCAATTAATAAAATTGTGTTAATTTAGTGTTTTTTGAACATTTGACACATGAGACAGGATTCTCGTGTTAAAATTAACATAACTGTACCACTCAGGAATCGTTATAGCCAGGTAATCCCACGCCATATGCGCTTGTATGTGGTAGTGGAAATAATTATTAATTATATTGATTTTGTACCGTTGGATGTATATTTGCAATTGATGAGTGTGTAACTAAATATTTAATTTTGTATTACTGATAAATTTCCGTTGCTTTTGTCCGTATACTTAAACAAACACATTTAAATGCGGCCCTATTTGTATGCAAAGTTTTTCGTTTACTATGTAACGGGATCGAGCGCAACCGTTTTGTTATTGTTTTTGGCATGGACTGAAAACAATTTTAGTAAATGAAATGAGTTGATAAAATTTATATTTATATTTTATCAAAAGTCAAGACATAAATTTTATGCTATTTGTTTTCACTTTAACTTCACAACGGTAGGAAAAGTGAACCGAACTAAGAAAGTCTAACCGATTAAAATACTAAGAAAGTTTTTGGCATAAGGTAATAATTTAACATGACCAAAGTGAAACAGAACTTCCAAAATAAAGGCAATCCTAGTGCTTTTATGAGGATTGTGGCCCAATTTCCGCTTTCCATTATTGTTTCTAAAGCTTACTGGAACTTATCAAAATTTCAAAGCCTCTGAAAACCACAAAATTTTTTAAATATCTTCTGCTGAAATCAATCACTTTGTTGGTGTTAAATTGTAATTTATATATATAGATTGAAGCACTGTGCTGATTGAATGAGCGGCGTCGCACGTTGTCTTGGATAGGGGAAGTTTCCATTTATATTGTGTACTACATTGCATTGCAAGAATGTTTGAGGTGTTGATGAGAACGTTTCAGCACTTTTTGGTTGTTGAATTTAATTATATTAAAGTGTTCTAGTTTGTTCAAGTATTTTGTCTGATGGTGTGGTTGTTATGAATTATACTGGATTGTGTGTGATTGTTAGTTTGTCTCCGAGCTGCAGAGGTGTTGGTGAATTCTCACTCAACCCCCAGAAAGGGCAAGCGTACAGCAGCTGTGTGGCGTAGAAGTTGTATTGGCTTGTGATATCTGTTTTATTTTTTATTTATTACTAACTAATTTATATAAGTTGGTTGCTGTTGATTGGGTGGTGAAGCGGTTTAGTTTTCAGAGTAACCTGGGAGAATCTGTTTGGGCCTTGTTGGTAAGTGTTGTATATAGGTGCATGTGGTGCTTAACTAAATGATTGATATTCTAGACCTTTTGCGTAGTATATAATAATTAATTTAAACATCATTAACTGAGTAAATAAATAAGTAATTTAAGCATTATTAATATCCTTTTGCAAGATTTTTAGGAAATTGCCGATTAGTTGAATTTTTGATAGTATGGTTAAATATATAAAATAAATATTTTTTCAGCTCTTATTTTTGAATCTAGTTGCAGTGGGTAAACCATTGATTAACTATCTACAGGAGAATGGTGGCTGATGAAGCAAGTGCTGTGAATTTGAATTGTAGCTTAGTAATTTGTAATTTTTTAACATTCCCGTCGAATTTTATTGTTGATGTTGAATTATTCATATGGCTTAATATTATGGTTGGGGTTGGTATTGGTATTGAAGTGGGTGTTGGTATTGGTGTTCGTACTGGGGTTTAATTTTCATACTTGTTGGTATAATTGTTAATGATAGTTTTGGTATTAGTATTCATATTGGTTAGTTAAAATGGTTTAAGTTCTAGAACACTCCTGAGAAACTCGACCAAGATGACAATGGCTGTGATGACCGCACGATGGCCAGATGGTAGTTGGTTGAATGATTGTCAAACTATTAATGGTTATTTATTTGTGGTACATAGGGATTGATCTAGAATTTATTTCAGAGAATAAAATTTATACTTAATTAATTTTAAAATAATTATTATAAAGAATTAATGCATATTTTAAATTTAGGAATGTCTTGAAGAACCTGAAACAACCTTATAGGAGTTGGAGCAGTAGATGAACTTTAAATTGTATTGTCTTGTGCTAAATAAATTACTAAAAATATATTACTAACAAATTTACTAACTATCAACTACTTAGGTGTCTGGAACCGGGTTGAGTCTTTGTTGCTAATATTCCTTTCCCATCCCTCGATTTTGTTATATGTAAAAAGGTGTACGATGGCGGCCTGGCCAGGGGCGGATATCACAACTATTAGACTTATGTGGTTATCGATGTGGCGCCTTCCTTCACGGGGTGAAATATTGCTATGTTGGCTTTTTGAAAAGCGGAGTATGATGGTACATATTTCCTTGGTAAGGGAGAGTTATGGTGTCGTGTTGCAACATGGGTATAGTGGTATGGTATTCGCATTTATAATACGGGAGACTTACTTAATGCTTGATCGTAAAAATGGTGGTTTAAAAGTTAATAATTGAATCGTGAGTGCGCTTCAATTTTTCAAATACTTCAAAATTCATTTGCAATACTTCATTCGTTAAAAAAATTTGTAAATATTATTTTCAAACATTTTAAAGAATCCAGGACATACATTTTGGTCGCCTCATGAGTCGGTGAGGCGAGAATTACCGGATCGTAATGGTATTAGTTATTGTGTGTGTGTTCGAATGCTCTTTTTAGTTTTTCGTTTAGTTATTTTGTGGTGTTTGTAGAGATTAGGGTTTCGTATACGAAATGAAATTTTTTTAAAGGACACGAAGATGACGATGGTTGAGAAAAAAATCAACTGACTATATTGAAAAATTGTGTATTAAGATTTTATTAATTTCAATTAAAATTGTGTACAAGATGCAATTCGATATACACATATTTAATTTCAAATTATTTATATTTTATTTATGGTCAACTAGTTATATTATCTATTACAAGTACGAATTATTGTTAATTTACGTTACATTCACAAAATAAAAAAAATAATTTTTTTAGTTTTAACTTATTATTTTTGTTTATTAATTTTTTAATAATTTATAATAAAAACCGATTTATTATAATTAATAAAATATTAATAAACAAATATATTAAGTTAAAACTAAAAAAATACATTTTTTTATAATACAATATGTAACAGAACTTTACTAAAAGTAGAATATTGAAAAAATATTTACCATATTGTTTGAACAATGAACAACACAGTATTGTAAATTCTCTTGCTTCATAGCAAGTGAGATAGTCTCCTACGCGAGTATAAGCATCAAAAATTCGTCCCGATTTTAACGGATTGGCTTATTTTGGATGTTTACCGTCACAAAACCATACACTAATACAAATAACGTACTTGACAGCACACAATAACAAAATGTATCTTATACGTCTTGTACGTATACAAAATTCTCATGAGGCAGTGAGGAATTTTGCGACCAAAATTTATGTACTGGTAGAAAAGAAATGGGTCTTAGTTATTTCTGTACATGAATTTTGGTCGCAAAATTCCTCACTGCCTCATGAGAATTTTGTATATGTACAAGGCGTGTATTAGTGTATCGTTTTGTGACAGTAAGTATCAAAAGTAAGCCAATCGGTTGAAATCGGTTCAAATTTTTGGTGATTATGCTCGCGTGTGAGAAGATCTCACTTGCTCTGAAGCAAGTGAATTCACAGTATTGCGTTGTTCATTGTTCAAACAATATGGTAAGTATTTTTTGAATATTCTACTTTTAGTAAAGTTCTATTATTGTATAATAAAAAAATGTTTTCTTTAGTTTTAACTTAATATGTTTGTTTATTAATTTTTTATTAATTTACAATATAATAAATCGGTTTTTTATTATAAATTATTTAACAATTAATATACAAACTTATTAAGTTAAAACTAAAGAAATTCATTTTTGTATTTGGTAAATGTAACGGACAATAACGATAATTCGTATTTTTAATATATAATCGGTCGGATATATTAAAAGCATCTAACGTATCGTGCAAATACCCATTATACCGCTTTGTTTTCAGTTTGCGGTCGTAATAAAAAAACGAGATATGCGAATGCATTTCAATACAATTTAAAATTACTATCTTATTCACTAAAAAATATAACCGGAGGAAAACAATTTTTACAGCACTACTCAAACACGATTCTAGGCCTATTCCACTAGCACAAATCCACTAGACACAATTCCACTGCACGCAATTACACTGGGACAATTTCACTTGGCACAATTCCACTGGACACAATTCCACTTGGCACAATTCAACTTGCACAATTCAATTTGCACAATTCAACTTGCACAATTAAACTTACACAAGCCAACTTGCACAATTCAACTTGCACAATTTAACTTTTTGATCAAAAAGTTAAATTGTGCAAGTTAAATTCGTTTAATTAAAAAAAAAAAGTTAAACTTTAAAGTTACCTGAAATAACTATGAATGTTAAACACGAATTGAACGAAAACACGAATTATATGCAGTGAAATTGTGTCTAGTGGAATTGTGCTAGTGGAATAAGCCTAGAATCGTAATAATAATAACTACAGCAACAGAAATATTTTTTACCATTGCTATCTTCACCATTTTTTTTAAAGCTATCCCCTTCTTCTATTATCAATTGCATTTTTACACATTGCAGATTTTATTAATTTAAAATCCATAGTTATAATTATCTTCGTAATTATGTTTCAATCACACCAATAAAATATTAAAGTGTGTGTTTGCGTTTCATTAGTGTAACTGTACAAGTTATAATGCAAGTTAAATTGTGCAAGTTAAATTGTTCCCCAGTCGAATTGTGCCAAGTGGAATTATGCCAGTGGAATTGCGTCCAGTGGAATTGTGTCTAGTGGAATTGTGCTAGTGGAATTGCCCGGCTACCAAATTTTGCGATGTAAAGCCGATAAGGATATCTGGTTCCAGTTGGTATAGTTTTAGTGGCTACAAATTTAGATATAACTCTTGGTCGAATTGTTACTGAGTTATCAGTAAGATAAGTATAGGTTAGATCAGGACATCCGGAGAATGATTTGATATGATGTGGTAGGGGATATCGAAAGACATATGAACTGTTCTGGCTATTTGTGGATGTATACTCATGAATTGTAAAAACAGAATAGTAAATACATCCATCTGGAAGCTCTTTATATATTTAAAATTGAAGCACAGAAATTAAACATTAAGGAAAACAAAACAAAAACCTTTCGTGTTATGTTGCATTTCGCATTACACTGGTTCAACTTCTCAATGTGTCGGGTAGCGCTGCCGCGATTAGTGAGTATCTGGGTACTAGGTTTTTTTCGCGTTCTAGACTTTCCCTTTTTGGTTGCAATAAAATTTCGTGAATATATTGTGTATATTGCAAAGCAAATATTAATTATCACAGCGCTGGAAAATAAAGGCCGATAATGAAATTAACATTTTTTATTCAAATTCCCATTGATTTGCTAAGTAATGATGAATTAATTAGAATTATACTGCTAAATTATTTGACAATCCAGCTAGAGACATCTGAATTTCTGAAGTAAATCATTAATCCTATGATAACTAATTTCTCGAATTCGACACACTAGCAAGAGCCTTGTTTATATTTCGTTTACAACTATAATTTGTACACCAAGCTTGAAAGTGTTGTCGGAAAGAGCTATTTGTTCTCATCTCGAAGCGTAGAGATATTTGTTCTCATTTTTCTGCAAACATGGCCAAACTGTTCTAAAGAAGTATTATCGAGCACTAATTAGTTTATTTCTTTAAGCTATCTCCGGCTGCAAGTTTGAACCACTGTAAGCTTTCGGTTTTTCGAGTTTCACCAGAGCACCCTGTATTTTATAGAGCCATATACAAATAATCTGAGCTTTTATAAGGGAATTAGAAACGAGGAAAAAACGAAACTTTTCATAGTAAATCACACAAAATATATGGGAAATCACTTTTTTTCCTAAGACAAATTTTTAAATGAAAACGTTACAAATTCTTAATTATGATTTCTGAAATACTTTCATAAATGTTTGAATTTCAACATATCTGAATATCGTTTAAGTAAATCGTTTTCATTTTCTTGTAATAATTGATTTATTTAACCCAAAATATTAAAAAAAAATTCATAACAACAGCATTCTGGTCAAATTGAAATAAAAGCTTACTACGATTCGTTTGGTCAATTAAGTCAATATACATTACATAGATGGCATTACCACCTGGTGAAATTTCAAGTTCAAAAATTGTAGGAAAAATAAAACAAATTCACAAAATATAGGAACGTGTGATAATTTTGCGATAAAAAATGTTTTCGTATTTTTCTGTGACCATTTTAGACATCTTACGTACACTAGTAAAACTAAAGATAAATTTGGGAAGTATTATTTTAATTTGTCAGAGCCAACTTTGATGTATTTTTCAAAATGAAAGTTCGAAAAAATATAGTTTAGAAATAATTTAATTTTAATATTTCTGCAATTAATATTTACTTAATACCAATATGGCCTTCTTGTATATTGTTCTTAAAGATATGTAGAAAACTTTTATATAAACATTTTATGACATTTTTGCTTTTTTCATTGAAAAACTTGAAGCTAAAAAACACCATTTTTACTATGGATTCCTATGGAAATCAGTGAAAAGTTATACCACTAAAAAAGCTTCTAAAAAATACGTCATCAAGTTTATGGCTCTATACTCTAGAAGGCTCTGGTTTCACTCGATATTGTGAACATACATTGCAAGTATTTCCTTTTTTGAATAATTTGATTAAAAATTGTATAGAATTGATCCACCGTTTTAGTCAAATTAGACAAAACAAAACAATGGTTTGAACGATATTTGAAGCAAGTTTAAAATTAAAAATATAATAAATCTCATATTAAATACTTTGTACAAAAGTTTAATGCAGTTTTGTTTGAGTTGAATAAAAAAATTGATTTGAAATTTTATGGAACCAAAAAATGTTTATTTGAGACCATTTCCTACAACTGAATCGCTTCTATTCACATTCCGTCTTCCTTCCGCGCCAACTTCCACAATGGTTATTTTATTTTTATTCATTTTATAAGCTAATAAAAATAGCATCCAATTTTATGATGTGGTTTTATTTTATGATATTGCTGCTACTGTATGTACGCTCACCCCAGGTTAAATATGTAAAGTCAATATAAAAATATCTGGATAAATATTTATCTAAATAATTTTAAAATAAAAAAAAATGAAAATTAATTCTAAATAAATAAATAATGAAATATTTTTTTGCTATTTTTCGTCCGATTATTTAGAGGGTTGGTATATAAACCGAACAATAAAAAATTGTATGCTTAAATGCTTGTTTGTTTGTCGGTGTGTTTGTGTATCTACTTAGATACACACAATTTTTCTATATTGTGCTGGTAATTGAAGGAAGATGGATTAAGAGTTGATTGGTTTTTTTTGTTTTTTGTTTTTATTATTATTTTATCAGCCTTAAATTATAATGACTTTTATTAATGAATTTATTTCGATTTCAGAATATTTTTATTTTTATTTTCCTTTTGTTTTATTAATTTAATTTTCATTTATATTATTTTTTATGGTTCGTTAAGATAAAATTATATATTTTTTTTATTCTTCTTTGGCTTTTATTGATAATTGGATTAGTCTTTACACCGGTATTGTTTGAATTGCTGTCTGCAGTTTCTACTAATTTTTTGTTTTTGTATGGGTGGTAAATACGGTCTTTTGTGTTAGTAATTTGATATGATAGGATACGTAACCAACCAGGTAATCTTTTAGATAACATGACTTCACCAGGTTCATTTTAATTCTCATGTGTCTATATGAAGTCTGGTAAAGACGATTAACTTACACTAAAATGCATTTCCCAATAATGTTGTTGTATTGTCTTAAAACTTACCTGAAAAAAAAAAAAATGAAAAGGAAATGTTAGTAAAAATTCTATTATTGTAAAATTTAATTAATAATTATTGATTTTTGCTAAATAGAAGACTATTATTCTATCGTAAAGCACTACAAGAGAAGCATGGAAATATAATAAGGCTAAATTAAAAATCAATTTAACAGTCATGTTAGGTTCGCAGATTAAGAGCGAATGACAACTATTATCACACCATGTAACGAAAAGTGCATATACTTCAACTAGCTAATTGGCAAAAAATATAAGATCCATAATTAATTGAAATTAGAACGGTTTTTAAAAAAAACTGTTTTTTAATAATTATTCACATACTAAAATAGAGAACTCCTCAAAGCCGCTTGGAACTGGTCCTCTCCGCGCAAGGATAAAAAGAAATTATGTAGCATCCTTTTGCTATAAAATTGTAGTTGACACCTCGAAATCTCAACAATAAAATCCCCCCCCCCAAAAAAAAAAAAATCTCGAAAAGCACAAAGTAAAGTACCAGAAGACTCAAAAACTCGACGCGGAGAGGACCAATGCTACAATGCTAAGTAAATTGTATTTCAGACTTAAGAAATAAACATTCAATTGGAGAAGATGATTTGAGTTGTTTTGTGGTTAAGAAAATAGGGATTTAGATTTGTGATGGTTCAACTTATGTCTTTAATCTAAGTTTTTCTTATGGTATTTCTCTCAATAAATTGAAGTCAGCGACCATCATTCTGTTACATAAAAAATGACCGACAATTGGGGTCCTCTAAAAGAATTGTTAAAAATCGAATAATGTCCTCAATAAAATCAATTTTTTAAATTCAAACCAATTCTGCTCTGGTCAACTTTAACAACTTTATTCATACCAATTTAAGCAACAACAAGAAAGTAGCTTCCATATTCATTGCCATCCATAACTAAAGCAGTTGACACAGTGACCCATGGTATTACAGTGGTTTTAGATAAAGTAAGAATTAATAATTCGCTTAGTTCAGAAAGTACATTGAAAACTGGAATTCCACAAGGCTCAGTTCTGGTGATTAAATTTCTTTCGCTGATGATACAGCAATATTGTACTCGGCTGACAGTTATTTGGACATTGAATTTACTATTATGAGAGACAGTAATATTACGTAAATGGTTTGATACGCGTTATGTGATTCTTAGTTCTAAAACCAAACTAATGTTTTTTGGTCCAAATCTAGATTATATCCCGATAAATGATTTTATCTTTAATAAACAAACGGCAGTTGTATCAACACGAAATATATTAAAATTGAAACGGTCAAAAATATTTATAAGAACTGAATGAATTCGATTAGGAAATTTTAATTGATGCGTAGTTTTTGCCCAAATGAAATATTAAAGTTGTATTATTACGCAATGATCCATTCACAACTCCAGTACGGTTTCATATGCTGGAGTGGTACATATCATGCGCCTTTAAAACCTCTAATAATTCACAGAAACATTGTATTATAATAATTTTTCATAAATCTCGTATGTCCGAGAAGAAATTTATATACATATATAGTATACGAGTATAAGGTCCTAAAAGTTTTCTTCAACAGAAGTGGGTCCAAATTGACACGTAGAAGTTTTATGTACATACGTGGCACCTTATATTTATAATGAAATTCCTGCACACTTAAAACAATATGGATAATTGATGCCGTTTTGTGCCCTGCCTATACAAATGTTGCCTGGGCGTTCGGAAAATTCAAATCTTAGTGAATTTTCACGATATATTGGATAAAAGTTAATAATTACCTAAAAATTGAATATATCGGTGTGGTTTATCAAAAAAATATTTTTTTATTGGAGAAAAGGCCCCCACACATTTGTGTAGGTTGGTTAGAGACTAATGTAAGTTATATATGTATGTTATTTTGAATAAAAGTGATAAAGACAATTTTAAAAAATAAAATTAATTTATTTAATTCAACACATCACTTATAAATTATATAATCACATTAGTTCAGTCACTGTGGTTAAAATTGGTTTTCCAGAAAAATTATGCTTTAACGTGAAATTGTTTGAAGCAGATTTTCTTCGCGGAAATACATAAATATGCGCTGCAATTTCTTGCAGTTGCTAGTGAATCAAGTATAGGCCAGTGGTCGTATCCATCGTACCGTTTTCCAATACTGGGGAGAGGCGAAGCGGTGTTTATTGTTGCTTCCTTTTAGGGATGGATATCAAGTCATTCGCAACATCCATTTTAAAATCCAAGAGATCCAAAATTTTTCTTTTAGGCGTACCACGAGCCTTACAGTCGAGTCGGTACTCCATCCACGCATATTCACGTGAATTTTGTCCTAAATCTGTCCTAAAAATCGTTAACCAAAATTATACTTTACATGTATTAGTGTAAAAACAGAATTTTTCGTTATACCGAATTTCTTTTAATAAGTATAGTAAACATAATTTAAAAATTATAATAAATACGATGTTCAAGTAAGATGTTACCATTTTTATGTTCTTTAAAATTTAACATACCGATTAATATTAATAAATGATTTTTTAATTTTCTTGGGGAGAACCTAGGAATTTGGCCCAAAATGGTCTATATACAAAAGTAGCATCGAGCCTAGGCTAATCGTCACTGTATTCAGTTTTGAAAAAAGTGAAGGATTAGGGTGTTTATAACAACAAAGTTTGATACGTTCTCTTCAAAATATACCAATTATTATGAAAAAATAAATTTCCTGATTTCTTAAGAAAATTCTAGGAAGCTGACACCAAACTAGTGTTTATGCTAAGTTGGCATAATAGATAGGCTATTCGAAACAAGACTAAGTTTTAGAAAAAATAGGGGATTAGGGTGCTTGAGATACAAAATTAATGACATCTCATATAACTTAACGACTATAGGTAAAATACATTTCCAAATTTTCTTGAGAAAATCCTAGGAAGCTAGCATCAAAATGACCTATATACTAAAATGTCACTGGACCTAAGCTATCCGAAAAATTATCCACTTTTTGAAAAAGTAGGGGATCTGGGTGTTTAGGACAATAAAGTTTGATGGCATCTCATAAAATATATCCAATATAAGTAAAAGTCATTTTCCGAATTTTCTTGAGAAAATCCTGGGAAGCGCGCATCAAAATGACCCATATACAAAAATGTCACTGGATCTAAGCTATCCAAAAAATATTCCAATTTTGGAAAAAGTAGAGGATCTGGGTGTTTAGGACAACAAAGTTTGTTGGCACCTCATAAAATATATCCAATATATAATTCTTGAGAAAATCCTTGGAAGCGCGTCAAAATGACCCACATACAAAAATGTCACTGGACCTAAGCTATCCAAAAAATATTCCAGTTTTGGATCGAAACACATATATTTTTTTTCAAAAATGAATGATTTTTGGATAAGAAGGAAGAAATAAAATGTTTAACACCCAATAGCATACGAAGGGAGGTTCACATACGAAGATAAAAACGAACGCGCAATTAAGGTTATGGCCAGAGGCCTTCATCCAACGTGTACGAAGGAGGACATAATTGAGGACCTAAAGGCAAGAGATCTGCAAATAGAAGATGCAGTAAACATCCTAAAACGAGAGAGAGGTGAGAACAATCAAGTCAAAAAAAGGGGGCTTCCACTCTTCATGCTTACGTTTAACAAAAAGGAGAAAGTTGAAAACATCTTCAACATCAAAGCAATTCTCAACATGAGGGTTAAAATAGAACCGCTTAAGAAAAACACGAGGCTAATACCTCAATGCAAAAAATGCCAAGGTTTCAATCACACGCAAAAATATTGCAGACGGGAGCCAAGATGCGTAAAATGTGCTGGAAAACACAACGCGAAAGAGTGTACAGAAAGTAGAAACACCCCTGCAAGATGTATAAACTGTAAAGGGCATCATCCTGCAAATTATAGAGGCTGTGAAGTAGCCAAAGAACTTCAAAGACTAAGAAACAAAACGCATCAGTTTCCTCAAAACCCTAGGGTTACCAGAGAAGAGAAACCAACTAAAACCCAAGCGGAGCCAAAACCACCAGGTATTGGTACAGAGCGGAAAAGTTACTCACAAATTGTACAGCAATCATCTAATGCTACGAATGATAATCCCCTTGAAAGGATTTGTCGAAGCATAGAAGCCATAAATATAAGGCTAGCAAAGCAAGAACGTGGTCTAGAAGCTTTATATAAGCGTCTAGATATGCATCAAACCTTGAACGAGGCAACAGCCCTCATATACTAAAATGAGCAGATCACTAAGAATTGTCAGCTGGAACGCGAACGGACTAGCGCAACAGGTTCCAGAGCTAGAAATTTTTCTAAATTTAGAAAAAATAGATATCTGCCTTATATCGGAGAGCCATTTGACAAAAACATCATTTATTAAAATACGTGATTATGAATGTTACCATGCTGTTCACCCAGGAGGAAAACCCAGAGGAGGATCAACAGTAATAGTGAAAAAGAGTCTCAAACACTATGAAGAACCTAGTATAGAAGAGGAAAGTATGCAAGTTAAAACCATAAAAGTTGAAACTAACAATAATAATGAATACAGTATTTCCTCTATCTACTGCCCTCCACGCTATAATCTAAACAAAGAAGATTATATTAGACTCTTTAGATCACTAGGATCCAATTTTATTATTGGTGGTGACTTTAATGCAAAAAACACCTATTGGGGATCAAGACTTACAACCCATAAAGGAAAAGAGCTATTCGAAGCCGGACGAATAAATAACTGCGAGTTCCACTCTGGAGGTAAACCGACATACTGGCCTGCTGATATAAATAAAATACCAGATCTCATTGATTTTTATGTAACGAAAGGGATCTTCGAGGATTACATGTACATCGAAAACAGCGAAGGGATATATTCCGATCATACACCTGTTATCATGACACTCAGCACAATGATAATTAATAAGGATAACCTGCCAAAATTAACAAATAATAGAACTAACTGGGACCTATTCCAAGAACTAATTGAAATGCAAACAAATCTACGAGTGCCGATTAAGACACCGGTACAGTTGGAAGACGAACTAGAGGTATTTAACAGTACTATTCAACAAGCAGCATGGGAAAGTTCTCCTGCTAGTCACATCGAATCCCGTAGGAATCAAAATTATCCTATTGAGGTCAGGGAGTTAGTTAGAGAGAAACGGAAGGCAAGAAAAACCTGGCAAAGGACACGCGCCCCGGAAAACAAAAAAATCCTCAATTTTCTATGTAATAAACTAAAACAACTTATAAAAGAGATTAAGAATGAAACTATCAACAAGTACTTAAATGGTCTCACCGAACATAAAGATACTGATTACTCTCTTTGGAAAGCAACAAAGGGAATAAAAAGAACTAAAATTCATGTGCCACCTATTAAAAATGGGGAAGGAACCTGGGCCAAAAGTGACAAGCAAAAAGCTATTTTATTTGCAGCTCACTTGGAAGACACCTTTCAACCGCTACCTAGGCAAACAGCAGATGAAAACATAATAACAATTAGCAAAATTGATGAATATAATATTCGATGTGTAACATTACAGGAATTAAAAAATGAGATCAAGTGTAATTTGAACGCAAAAAAAGCTCCAGGATATGATTTAATTACTGGACAAGTCGTAAAAGCCATTCCCGAGAAGGGACTACGAAAATTGGTTCAAATTATCAATGCTGTCTTCAGACTAAAATATGTCCCACGGCAATGGAAGGTTGCTGAAGTAATTATGATCCCCAAACCAGGCAAACCAGCGAACGATAAAAAGTCGTACAGACCGATTTCACTACTTCCTGTAATTTCAAAATTATTTGAAAAATTACTGCTCAAGAGACTCAAGCCAATAATAGAAGAGAGAAATTTGATTCCACCACACCAATTTGGATTTAGAGAAAGTCACTCTACGATAGAACAAGTTCACAGAATAACGGATACACTGAAAAAAAATATATTTATCAAAGCAGCTATGTTGACTTATCTATGACGTTTTGCCGCTCTAAATATAAATATATCTGAATACATATTAAAACTTAAGTTATTCAAATATAATACATATCCGAAACAACGAAACTACTTCCAAATACATATCCCGTGAATATTATTGCGAAGAGATATTTAATTACCTAAAAGTGTAATAAAATGTTAAGTTTACTAATATTTTGATCAGTTACGGTAGTACGATATTACTCATATCTGTTCAAAATATATTTAATAGAGTTGAATTATTTAACTGTCTATTATAAAAATATATAAGTTAAATTATATTTTTATATCCCACGAAAAAAGATGTTTTGTGGTGTGAGATATAAATATATTTACAACAATTTTTTACATATCTCTTTCAGATATTAAAATATTGAAAACCTATATGCGTCTCTTTCATTGCCTAATTATTCCGTTTGACTATAGCCATTTTTTTTTTATTATGTACAAGACGTTCTTTGGTTATAAGCGCACGCGTAAAGGATAAATTTATTGTAGGTAAAAATATTGCAATACAAAAAATAATTATAATTATTTTATATTTTGATTCTCATGTGTAAAATATAATTTTAAAATTACTATGGATAATATTACTGTTATAAACGTTGAGGTAAGTAGTTGTTTTGTATATTTTGTTTAATAATAAAAAAAAATTCTTGCTTAAACTCGTGTATTAAAGTATTTTAAATAAGTGGATGTGATTGAAAACAGTTAGAATAGCTCCGTATTGTGTGATTTGTAAGTGAATTTAATTGTTGTTTTATGATAAAATCGTTTAAAAAATAATTATAAAGAATTGTCATATGTAATTGAAATTAATCATATTAACACTAATTGGTAATAATCCTGTACGAAATGTTTATTGTTAATATTGTAGATGTACTTTTGGTTAATTAACAATAACCTCGTGGTTTTTACAAACTAAGGTTATATATTAAACTTAGTAGTATTATTATATTATGTTGCTATTTCTCTATATAATAATGATTATATTATGTATAACTGTTTGTTTTTCGTTTTGAGAGCAGCAATCGAATTCAGCTAGTACGATCAGCAATTATTCCGAACTGATTGAAGAAATTTCCGAATTGGAAAATGCAGAAAACCTTTGTATTATAAGGGTAAATATTTAAAAAAAATATATTTCTGAAATAAACACGAGTTTTTAATCCTTAGGAACAATCACAGATATATAATCCAGCATGCCTATATCCTGGATGCCTTAAAACACAAAAAAATTAAGGGTAGTGCTTCGGAAATGATATGTTTATTAAAAAATTTAGGAGTAATGATTGGAGACGTTATTCCAGAATCCGAAGAATTGTGGCATTTGTTTATTTTATTACATAAACTAGGGAGCATTGTTGTTTGTTCGCAAATCGATGAATATACTATTCAAATATTAGAAAATTTGATTCATGAACATCATAGTGTTTATATTAAACATTTTGGTTGTACATTAATACCGAAGCATCACTTTATAACGCATTACCCCAGGATAATGCAAACATTTGGTCCACTTGTTCATATGTGGTCAATGAGATTTGAATCAAATCATCAAGTTTTAAAAAAAATAGCTTCTAATACCAGATCTCGAAGAAATATTTGCTCAACAATTTTGAAAAGAAACCTATTGCAGCTAAGTAAACGAAAATTCAGTAACAAATGTCTCAGTTTACCGACAATTTTAGGGAAATCGGTTGAGGGATACATTCCTGAGAAGTTGACCAGTGAAATGAAAGTTTTATTAAAAAATACTCAATGCTTGAATCAAATTAGAGCAGTAAATTTTATTCAATACAAAAATGTAATTTATAGAAGGGATATGATCGTTATACTAAGAATTGACACCGATAGCTCACCAATATATGGTCAAATAAAGTCAATTTTTTCGCACAGTATTTTAAATTTCTTTGTATGTCTAGTCTTAGATACTTTATATTATAGTGATCATTTCTGTGCAACTGTTGTTGAAGCTACAAATAATTTCGAAATTTTAAATGTCGAAAATTTACTTGACAACCAAATAAAGAATTTAGTAAAATCAAATTCTATTTTATATGTTATAGAATAATTATAAATACTTAGAATTTAATTTTATTTGAAATTCGACCTTGTTTTTATTTACATATATGTAATTTTTTATTAAATTGAACTTATATTTATAATAATAAAATGAATTGAATCAATATTAAAAATGGTTATTTTACTGTTCCAACGAACTATAACATATAGCAAGAAGAATTATGAGTATTTCTACTTGAGATATATTTTATGATAAACGCGGTTGAATTTTATATTTGTGAATGATAATTTTAAATACAAATAAGTTATTCAAAGAACTAATCTATGTAAAGATTATAATGAAGTGGATAAAATTAATTTCAGATCAAGACTAATATATATCTCTACTTAATATATATAAATCTTTTCTAGTTTTGAAACTGTGAAATACACAATTTAGCCATTGGCAATGTCGATATAATTAATTACAAAATTGGTATTTTTTGTACCCATAATAAATATAAGCTGTACTTAGTTTGATATGTGTGTGTGTCAAAGAGATACTAAAGGCCTAGATATTTTTTTCGTTTTTAGAGTTATAAAATATTGTTATCCCTAAATGAGTTATAATTTATACATAAAAATCATTGAAAATATAGCTCTAAGTGATATAATTTCTCTCAGTGTATAATCGAAGACTCACTTGAGAATAAGAAGATATGCTCCAGCATCTTCTTAGATGTAGCACAAGCTTTCGACAAAGTTTGGCACCAAGGACTTGAATTTAAATTGCATCGAGATCTACCTAAGCAATTCTATCAAATTCTCAAATCTTATATCGCAGACCGACATTTCCGTGTAAAATATAACCAAGAGTACTCTGAACTAAAGAGAATATCAGCAGGCATACCACAGGGTAGCGTACTGGGTCCTATATTGTACATCCTGTACACCAGAGATATGCCAAATACAGAAGGTGCCACCATAGCAACATTTGCAGACGATACAGCTATTCTGGCGACTGGAAAGTGTATATCAGAAGCAACGACCAAACTTCAAAAAGCAACCGACACAGTGAGTAGTTGGACAAAGAAATGGCGCATTAGCCTAAACGAAGCAAAGTCGGTTCACGTAAACTTCACGAACCAGAAAGCTAACTGGATTCCAGTGAAACTTAATTCAAGGCCGGTTCCAAATGCAAATACAGCCAAATACCTCGGCATGACTCTCGATTGCAAGCTTAGATGGAAAGAGCATGTTAAAAAGAAAAAAGAAGAATTGAACATTAAATATAGGAAAATGTATTGGCTAATAGGTAGAAACTCTGAGCTTACAATACATAACAAATTGCTATTATATCAGCAAATACTTAAACCAATATGGACCTACGGTATTCAACTTTGGGGTTGTACCAAGAAGACAAATGTACAAATGATTCAATGTTTTCAAAACAAAGTGCTGCGTGGCATTGTAAACGCACCATGGTACATTAGAAATGATAACCTCCATAGGGACTTAAACATGGAATATGTAAGTGAAGAAATACAAAATCATGCGAAGAAACACATTCAGCGGATATCTCGGCACCAAAATGCAGACATACGAAGTTTGTTGGATACCACCAATGCAGTAAGAAGACTTCAAAGGCAGAAACCTTTGGAATTGGGCAGTTGTATTTAATTCGGATAGAGAAAAATAATTACTATGTAAATTCAAACGGGAGTAACCATTGGGCTACTGCCCGTCAAATGTGAATCTTCATTTAAGAAAGATAAATTACTAAATGATTTGTAAATCAGTTGTAATATTAAATAAAGGAAAAAAAAAAAAAAAAAAAAAAAACCCAATAGCAACTCGTTATAACAGGAAGAGTGTAAAATCAAAGGTGTTAATTTCCAAGTTTTCAAATTAAAGAAATTTTACAAAAATTGCTTGAAGTTTACTTATGTCGAATTCTTTTCACCCAAAAAGATCCAAAAAAATTGATGTAAATCCAAAACTGCGCTCTTTTGTCCAAAATAACTTCACAGTTTTTTTTGATTTACATCAATTTTATGAAGTGTACACTTTTTCATAAATTTCAACTTGTTAACTAACAGCAACAAAGATAGAAACGTCAATTTAAAGTTGTCAATATAGAGTTTTTTGCATTTTGACGTCAAAAGTCAATGTAGTATAAACATCACCGGCCAATACAAACAAAGCATCAACTTTTTCAAATAGTAATTTTGGCACCAAACAATTTATATTAATTTGAAAAAGCGAAGGTCAAGTGACATTTTTGTATATTGGTTGCTTCCCAGGATTTTCTCAAGAAAATTCGAAGAATTACTTTTACTTATATTGGATATATTTTATGAGATGCCATCAATCTTTGTTGTCCTAAATACTCTAATCCCCTACTTCTTCTAAAACTATTATTTTCATATAGCTTAGATATTTTACCAATTTTTTTACGTTATTTAAATATTTTATATTGTATTATACATTTTCTATTTATTAGAAATAAAATTCGTTATAAAGGGAGTTTCAGCTTTTTCACTAACACAAATACGCACAATTTGCTGTTGTTGCTTCTTAGGACAGATTTAGGACAAACTTCACCTACGTTCCACGCATGCACTACAGCCAAGTCTATAAAATGGTTCGTTGCATTCAATGTCCATTTTTTCGTTTTAATGAAACACCTGTAATATCCCATCATTTGGTTTAGTAAATCAACTCCATCCTTATGTTTGTTATATTCTGCAATAACATGATGACAAGAAACATTTCGAAACAATTGAGCTTTTTGGTCCCACCGATTGACCATTGTTGTTGGATTAGATTGCGAGCGGTACCACATTTTGTATCTTTCCAATTAACAACTGTGATTTCATGGATTCTGTTCGTTAACATAAAATCTTGGCTCTCGCCTCGTTACATATTCTTATCGGGTTTAAATTTCACATTTTTCAATTTATTTAACATGATCGTTCCTAAAAGTGAAAAATTTATAAGTTAATACAAAAATAATTAAAATTTGTTTGCAGAAATATTTACCTGCTGCTCGGTACCCTAAATCAAGCAGTTTTAACATTAGTTGCACTGTGGTAAAATATCGATCAAAATAAATGAAGCTCTCCTTAGGGAGAGTTTTTACTAGGTTGAGGATCACATCTGGGCCTAATCCCAACGATCGGTCGCCAAGGTTGGTCTTGTCACCTTGGTATATTTCGAAATTTACGACGAGTCCACTGGATGTCGTTACTACAAAATTTTTCTAACCAACCGGCCTTGGCTTATTTTTAACAAATTGTCTCGCTGGACAACGACCGGTGTAAGGGATCATCTGCTCGTCAATCGAGTAGTGATTCATTTTTCTTGGCAGCGCTCTACACCTATTTTTTACTGAACTAAGCAGAGGTTCTATTTTCCAGAATAGTGGTGCGGTTCTGGTTCAGTGATAAATTGAAATGATAAAAAAACTTAATCCGTTAATCCGCTTAATTAAATTTGAATCCGTTTGATTCGATAACCCGATGTTATACTGTGCGGAATGACACAATTTACATCATCATCAACTATAGCCATTTAAGCTTTGGTCAAGTTGAGTTTGGAAATCTTATTATCTAAACAGTTTGTATATGTCGCATAAACTTCAGATGTATAAGCCGCAATAATGAACATCGATCAGCATACCCCCATTTGTTTTGTATTCTGCCGGAAAATACACAGAATAATATTTGTATATCAGGACTATTGGTTTCCCACAATTACGTATATTGGATACATAGAAGCGACGACAAAGCGATAAACCTCGAATCCTTGAATAAGAAATTCCAAGGTTTCGGGTTGCGTAATTTAGATCGAATTCAGTGTCCACTACAAATCGAACAACAACACAAGAAAAAAATATGATTATTTACGCAAAGTTAAGGTTGGTTTACGAAACAGGTTTTGATACCCTGGTTCTATTTACATTCACGCTCTAATCAAATCAAATCAAACTTTTGTGGTTATTTGCCTGATTACGTTGGTTTTGATGACTTCAGTGACCAACCTTCAAAGACATTTTGCTACTTTGTCACTCATTTCTCGCAAACTATACTTAAACTTGCACAATGTTTGTATTGACAGAAGACAAGAGAACATATTGCGTGTACGTACTAGCACAATAAGTGGGTATCAGTCAGTATCAATAACTTTATTAAGCTTTTATCAACTATTTTTTACTGATGCTTTGTATGTCTCAATATGTATCGTTTTTGGTATAACATTAGTAAAGAGATAAGGTATCGTAAATCGATTTCTAACAACAATGTCTGAAATTACCGCTCAAATATTGAATGGTATAAGTATAGCAACTATATCTTTCAATGTAAAATATAATAATTATTTTGCCTATGCTTTACTTTAAATTAAATTAAATTTAAATTTCAAAGTAGGCATAATACGAAAAACAATGAATTGTCCTTTTTGCTTTGTTTACAACGATTCAAATTTATCATTTCATTTTATCACTGAACCGGAATCGCACCCCGGTACACTTATAATTTTTAAATCGTACTTCAACACTTTTTAAATCACTTTTAATTCACTTTTTAATCTTTATACATTCGCTTACCAAATACTAATGAATCCAATTCGACTCCATTCGATTTTTTATAAACACAAACCAAACTTATAGAAAGTTCATGACTTTTCGAGTAATAATAGTCTAGAAATATTTAGAACAGTTTTATTATGGAAACTTCCATTTTAATACAGTAAAACTTTGAACTATTAATTTAACTTATTCTATTACACCCTAGGTGTTACCGTCACATTACCATTACACTGCGGTAAAGATAGAACAGCACGAGTAGTCACAATAAAAGTTGATCGAACAATGAACCGTTGAATTCACCGGATTTCCAAATTGCCTGTCATAGATGAACTGAATCGAACCGATTCAGAGCCTGGAAGTGTTGAGTTAGCCGACAAAATATAAAAATTAATGTTAGTGTATTCTTACGGTGACACCTAGGGTGTAATAGAACAAGCTAAATTAACCGCTCAATGTTTTACTGTACTAAAATGCAATTTTCCATAATAAAACTGTTCTAAATGTTTTTACACTATTCTTACTCGAAAAGTTATGAACTTGCTAGAAGTTTGGTTTGTGTATATAAAAAGGCAAACGAGGTTGAACTAATTCATTAGTTTTTGGTAAGTACAAGTATAAGGATTAAAAAGTGAATTAAAAGTAAAAAGTGGATTAGTGAAATATAAAAATTAAAGTGATTAGTAAAATTTGTGCGAAAATAATAAAAAGTGATTTGTTGAATTATTGTAAATAAATTCTGTTGAATTAATTTTTTTTGGTGTTAAATAAATAAATTCGTTTGTGTATTGATTGAAAAGGCAAACACGTAACAGTGTTAACATTACAATTTATTATATTAATATGGTTTGGGTCCTGTGTAAATTAACATTTGTAAGGTTTCTTATTATGGTATAAATTACTGTATAGACTGTTCCTAAAACTAGACTTCGAAGCTTGAATAAAATAAATAAAAGGGTGATTAAGCAAATAATAAAATAAAATTATTGTTTTCTAAATAAGACGAATCAGGGACATTTCGAAGTGAAATAATTTGAATTTGTTGTCCACTTGTAAATTGTAATATCGAAAAGAGATGTAAATTGTAAAAAGATACCGTCAAACTGACGAATCGAAGTTTGTTTGTCTCTTGCTGTTACGTGTTTTTTATTATATACCGAAGAACCAGGTTCATTTCATAACCCAAAAATAATATGCAGTATGTTACCACACTTTCGCCAAACCAGACGACAACAGATGGTTTAGAAAATCCTGACAAAATCCTTAGTAAAGCTTGGCGCTCTATTCCACTGAAGACTATTGTTTTATATAAAAAAAGTGTCTCTCGTCTGGTTCTCGGCGCTGACAAAAATTTAATTAATTGATTACAACATTTTCTGAGATTGGGTGCAACGTCGTGGCTTGACCTTGGCCGATTACAACTTTTACCAATACGATATAAGTATGAAAAGTTTTTTTAAATGAATCAACTAGTGGGATATTTATTTGCTTAAATAATAATTCATTGAAACTGTTCGTAATTTTTATCTTCCACTAATTATAGTCTTGTGGATTTTTAAAAGACTGGCCTTTCTTAGATGAAGGTTTGTTTTGAAACAAATACATGGTGACAAGTTATAACATTTTTTGTTGGGTTTGTTTGGAGTTTATTGTTTTATTTTATTTTATTACTGCAATTGTCATTTGCGTCCAGCTTTGCTAATTTAGCATGTTGTCCATTTTAATGATAAATTGACAGCGATTTACGGCGCCGTGTATACATCAAACAATACCAAATCACTAAATCGAGTTTCGGTCATCACTCTCAATTCTAACAGTTTAACTATACTTTAATAATTTGTTTGTTGCCTGGTAATAAAATTATTATTTGCTAGTAACTCAACAAAAGGTAAAGAGAATCTTTTATTGTTTCACAGAAAAAAGTCTCGAAAAAACTTCTAAAATTCGATTTCTAAAGAAATGTTCTATATTTTTACTGGCAGTAATATTTACTTGTTCGTCTGCTAATAAAAACAATTTATTATTTACTAGCAATTTAATATTTCTCCTAATTAAAATTTAATTATTTTCACATTATGATTTCGTTTTAATTAACCTTCTTCAGTTCTTATTTAAAATGAAAAAAAAGGAATAAAAAAACAAACTGAATAAATAAAAATTATTTTGAGTACTTAATCCAAATGGTCAAAAAATAATTTCCATTTTGATAAAAATCTTATAATATTTTACATTTTTAATTACATTATACAAAAAATAATTAAATATTAACAATTCTTAATTTTCATCTCTCTTTTTATCACTTTACCTAATTATTTACATCGTTGATTTTTTGATGGATTTATCCAATTTTATATAAATAAATTATTGATTATTTGGTTGTGGATGTGTATGTATTATATCTGTGTATATCCTATTTATATATACTCGTATATAGTGAAACATGGTACCAAAAAGATGTAGACATTGCTCATTGAGCGGGAAAAAATTGGGATTTTCCGTTTACTTACATATTTAAATATTAAACATTAAGATCAATACACCCAAAATAAGGGACTCGAGACCTTACCGCTGTAAAAATTGTTAACTTTTGGTCCTAAGTTTAAATCAAAACAACAAAACAGCGATGGTGATTCAAATTATGGTAAAATTAAAATTGTGCTCCAAAGTTATAATCTAATGATTAACCAAACTTTTTTTTTTGCATATCATACGCAAATTATTATCTAGTGACTTTATAATACCGATTAGAACCGATTTTCGTAAAACAACTTTTTTTTGATATCTTAGTATTTTACATATCTTTACAAGGACACCTTTATCATTAAAATCAATATAGTAATTTTCAAATTAAAGCAATCGTAGCAAAATGCGATGTTTCGGTGAAAACAATTGGCGTGCTGCAATTTACATTAACCGATATTTGCCATCAGTCACTTATCAGACGTTGACCTGAACAAATCTGTGCCAGTTGTATCTTCAAAATCGTGGATACTACTCCAGAAAAAGCCGCACAAGTTGTTGCTCTATTGCAAGAATGACGCAATCAAAGAGAAGTCGCTTGTCAGCTAAACATGAGCCAATCTGCTGCCTCAAGAGTATCCACGTAGCAGCCAGCATCGGTGTACATGCGAAGAGGGACGATCGATTTATTGTCCTAACTTCACTGCGAAATAGCCATATCACGGGCGTCGATGTGCAGCGAGAGCTAAGACAAGTTCGAGATGTAGCTATTAGTCCACGAACAGTAAGAATATGCTGGAAGGAAGCCAACCTCACTCCAAGATGGCCCTCTAGAGCGTTGCTCGCGAAAACATCAATTGGGCCATCGAGCAAGAGAGGTCCGTTCTATTCACTGATGAGTGCAGAATATGTCTCCATGGTAGTGATAGGAGAGACCGGGTCTACCGGCGTCCAGGAGAGCGATTTTTACAGTGCTGTTTTGCTGAAACAGTCACGTGTGGCGGCGGTTCGTGCATGGTAGGGGCGGGCATATCGCTTAAGGGAAAAACAGATATTGTTTTCGTACTTGACGGAGGCCATAGAGGAAGTCTGACTGCCGAACGAAATATCGAGCATATTTTCTTGGATCATGACAATGCCCGGTGTCACACAGCTCGAACCACTCGGCAGTTCATTGATGACGTTGGACTCGGGACGATGAGGTGGCCAGCCCTCAGTCCAGACATGAATCCAATTGAGCATTTAAGGGACGAACTACTACTACTACTACTAACTAAAACGGAGGGTCTGAGCCAGATATCCGGTACCATCTAACATGAGGGACCTCAAGATTGCGTTGGATGAGGAGTGGGGTGCGATCCCGCAAGCCTTTGTCAAAACCTTAATAAGGCTTTAATTGGGCAACTTTTAAAAACATTAGTATTGTGTAAACTTCGTTTTGCAAGATTTCTAATTGGAATAAAGTGGAAAATGATTTTGGCGCAATTTTCTGACAGGTATTTTGTCCATTTTTGTTTAGTTCCAATTTGAGTTTCGAACTGGGAGGCAGTAATTTTGCAATTCTATGCCACTATGTCTTTAAGCGCCAAAAAAAAATCTTAGATTTGCCTCAAGATAAAATTAACAATAAAACCGGTAATAGTAGAAAATATTAGTGTTGAAAATTCAAAAAGGAATAATTTGATAGACGATAATAGTGGCTGACTTGCCGTTAGGTGCATCAGATCAGTAGGTTTTCCGAAATAAAATAATGTTTCTAATTTATTTTGTATTTTATTATACAATTTATCACGGTGTGGAAGAAATTCAATATATTGTAAATTGTAACAGAAACTTGGAATCTGAGGAATCAGGTAATTAAAGGGTTTTCCAATAAGAGGTTTCATTTTGATATTAAAAAAAACGAGTATTTTTAAGAGAAATCAATAAATGTTTATTTCATTGTAAAGAGGAAGGTATGCCACTAACATTTGAAATCGATATCAGCCAAATAGCCGCCACGGCTACGCTTGCAGCACCATATCCTTTTCATGAAATTTTCCATGACCAATTCGCACATTTGCGGCTGTATGTTCTCGATAACTTCACGAATTCCATCTTTAAGGTCTTGAATCGATTGTGGAGCATTGGCATAAACCTTATCTTTCACGTGGCTGCAAAGAAAAAAGTCTAAAGGTGTTAAATCACAAGATATCGGTGGCCAATTTTGATCACCTCTTCGAGAAATAACACGGTCAGGAAACTTTTCTTGCAAAATTGCGATTGTTTCGTTGCTTGTGTAGCGCCGTCTTGCTAAAAATAAACGTCGCCCACGTCAATATCTTTCAATTCCGTCCATAAAAATCATTAATCATAGCTCGGTAGCGCAATCCATTCGTAATCCAACGTGACACGTTGAGGATGGAGAAGCTTTTCAACAATCATTCTTGGATTTTCTGAGCCCCAAATGCGACAATTCTGCTTATTAACGTAGCCTCCGAGGTGAAAATGGGCCTCATTACTGAAGATGATTTTTCGATGAAAATCCGGATCATTTTGATGCATTTGAAGGACCCAATCAGCGAAGATACGACGTTTATGGTGATCGACCGGCTTGAGTTCTTGTCTTAACTGAACTTTAAAAGCCTTTATGCAAAATACGGTGTAATGTCGTTTGTGAAATGTCTACAAAAACCTGGTTTTCTCCAACACCACGGGCTACAGCAGCAATATTCTCAGTTGTTCTTGATCGACGCACACGGTTTCGATTCTTCACATCACTAACTTGTCCCAACAGCTCAAATTTTTCCACCAGTTTCACTATTGCCGACCGAGAACGTGCTTCATGACAACCAAAAAGTGCTTTAGTTTTGCGAACTGTGACTACAAAATGTTCACCATTTTTGTAGTGAATTTTAATAATTTCAATGCATTGTTGAAGCGTGTATCGTACCATTTTTAGTAATGGTGTAGTTTTTACTTGTCAAAGATGACAGCTTCAAAATTGACAGCTGCCCAAAAAGCAGGCTATTCAAAATGAACACTCTTATTGGAAAACCCTGTATTTTAAATATTCTCATCCGAATTTGATATGAAATAGATTTCTATCTCATCTATTAGATTTCACGTCTAAAAGTGAAGAATATTCCACTGAATCGGAATCTGAAGTAACTTCGAATATACCGCGTAAGTACCTGTATTTCGTCGTATCAACCACAATTTTTTAATTAAAGGCCCGAATGCCTTGAGCAACATTACTTATGTAGCTCCCTCATCACAGGAAATTAAAAACAATGATAAGATTATTGGCAACATTAAAAATAGTCAAAACTTAACAGCGGATTCGTTGAGCAAAAATGTTCGGAAACTTAAACGGGAACAAACAAACTGAAAGTGGCCTATTTCCAAAAAAGCATACAACAAAGGTTTACTACAGAGAAACGAAAGTGGCCAACAAACCAAAGGTCGACAATTGCGCTCTCCTTGCAGTCCTTGCTTCAATAAATGCACCGGAAAAATAACCGCCCTCGATCGAGAAAAAACTTTCAAACAATTTTGGAGTCTTGGCGAGTGATTTCGCCAAAGGAATTTTATAACGGAAGAGACCGAAAAACAAAGTATGAAATGAGCAACCAAAACATCAAAGAGACGCCAACCGAAATAATTTTTTTTAAAAATTAAACCAAGAATAATGTTATAGTTCGGCAAAAGGTTGGTATTTTAAAATTTACTACCCTACTTTTTAAATCCTGTTACGGTGAAACCTGGGGTAGAACAGAATAAGTTAATTGATAGCACAAAGTTAACTACTAGTGGTGACTACAAGTGACACCTAGGTTAGGGTATTTCATTGTACGTATTTGTACGAGATATTCTTACTGGAAAGAGCATGAAATTTCTAGAAGTTCAGTTGAGGTATATGAAAAGGTGAATGAGATCAAATTGAATTACATATTCAAATTTGGAACGCGATAGTGAGAAGATTAAACCGAATAATTTAAAAAGTGAATTAATGAATAACAACGGCATATGCTAAAATTATCCCGAAATGGAGTCGTGGATGTTGATCGAAGAGGGAAATACAAGAGAGCTGTGGACTCAAAAAAACACACACTGTTAACGGGGATTTAAATATTGCTAAAATGGACTGACTGACCGTATGTTGAACAAAATGTAGGACACAATTCGATACAAAATACCGTAATTGTTCTCAGTACCTACCGTGATGTTTTTATTCAACACTACAATTTAGGATTTTTCATTCCTAAGAAGGATTAATGCGACAATGTATTGGGTTTGACAATTTATGAAGAAAGCCAAAACAGCATCATGACAACAGTTTTTATTTTCAAATTATTTTGACGGTGCTCCAATTTCGCGCTTCGATTTTTTATTACAAGCAAAAATATTTTGTATACAATTTTACCGTGTATTGTTATGAACAACAACACTGCATTTTGCTTTGTTTGGCAGGAAACTATTGACAAACGAGGAGGGACAGAAGTGGCCAGTTTGCCTCAAACATAGGTTTTGGTCCGACAACTGTGCAGACCAAAATGGAAATAAAAATAGACACTTTTTATGCTTGGGCCTCTAAACATTTTACATAATGTTCATATTTCCCATAAATATTTTGAACGCGGACATACCCTTCATGTAGAGGGGAAAGTGTCCATTCATACATTCAACGGGTAGCCAACAACGAAGAAATTTTTGTACCTGAGCAATGTTATCAGCTTATCAGATGTGCAAAAATCGAATCGCCGAAGTATAATGTCATTGAAATGAATAATATCGATTTTCTTTATTTAGACTCACTCAATCAAACTTTTTCAATTTTACAAAAAACGATATCGGTGAAAATTTTTACAAAATCGGATTGACCCAAACAAATCACATTATACAATAAGTATGGATTTCATGAAACATTTAAGTCAATTCCTTTGACTAAAGAGACCAAATATAGAGAACGTAAACCATCGAAAGTTTATACTACCTTAAATTTTGAGATAAAACGGGCCCACAACGCCCCGCTGCCAACATCTGAGGGCAATTACAGCGATTTAGTAGACCTCTATATTAAAAACAGCATTAAATCAACGCACCATTGTTTTTATAAAAATCTTACACAGGCCGGAGTCTTACGCACGGTTCTGTGATCTATTTTTACTTATTATTACTTCGGTCTAAATAGACCAAAGTATTGAAATCCTGTCGAGAAGGACCAAAAATTTGTTTGGTCCAAAACCATTTTCTCGACGTTTTGAAAGCCCCTGAGTCTGAAAAAGCAAACAAAATGTCCGTCCGTCTGTCTGGATTTCTGGATGTATGTACCCATGGTATCTCGAAAACGGCTAGTTCGATTTGGAATTTTTTTCGCCAATCCGTTTCTGTGGTCAAGGTGAAGATTTGAAAAGTTTTTAGAAACTGTACAACAAGAGAACCAAAACACATGGTTATATAAAAATATTTACGAATTTTTTATATATGCTGGTTTGATTATTGAATTGAGCATTGAATTTGGGGTTGATTTTAAAGGAAAGTTAGTGGTCAATTTGCAGGTTAAGTTGAAGTTGAGTTGGAGTTGAGTTCGGCTAGGATAGGGTATAGTCTGTTGTCGACCAATTTTTTATAAATGCTTGTTTGAGGATTGAGTTTGGCGTAGAGTTTGCGGTTGAGACAGAGAAACCTTACAACGGAAATCGACGGGACCAAAAAAGTTGTCCATTTTAGTGAGGTGTCCGTTAAACTGAACATTTGTGATTTTTGTTTTATAAAAATGTTATAGGGATTTTATATCTTATTCGATTTTGATGAAATCCGGCATTTCCAATGAAAATGGGATTTTCAAATGATTTTTGGATAGAGTTCTGGAATATGGCCTTATAGGATAGAACTTGGTTATTCCTTAACCGATTATAATGAAATTTAAAAACAAAGTTCTGGAATATGGCCAAATATGATGGAACTTGCCTATTTTTCAACCGATTATTATGAAATTTCACATGTATGTGGCTAAGTAAGATGGAACTTAGCTATTTCTTAACCCATTGTGATAAAATTTGACATGTGCGATGGAAATAGGGTTCTTAAATGAATTTTAGATAAAATTGTTGCCATATTCCATAACTTTATCTAAAAATCATTTTATAATTCCATTTCAATGATGGATGTCAAATTTCACTAAAACCGGTTAAGAAATAGCCAAGTTCCATCCTAATTTGGTCATACATATAATTTGCTAAAGGTTCAATTTGAAATGTAAAAAAATCAATTTGAAGTGAAAAAGGAAGAAATTAAAGTGTAAAACTTTCAATTTGAAGTGTATTCGTGAGACCTATAGCGTCGCAGGTATATCTGTCCGTGTGCGTTTTAACAAAGTGTCAGCTTATCTAAGTGAGGTTTTCAATTAAAAACTTCTATTGCATGAGACTTAGAAGTTTGACCGTTGAAGTGAGGATTCCGCTAAATTGAATGTCCATTGAAATGGGATGTCACTATATATAAAAGTGAGTGTTATATATATGTACAGTGTATGTGTACAATATTTAAACAAATACACACGCATTGAACGATTTGAACCAAACTTTACAAAAATATTGCTTAAGACTTAAGAAAGGTCACTGTTAATATCTCAAACATTCATCTCCTTCTTGAGCGATGATAATCAGGGCCAAAGTTACTAAATAGGAATTTCTAAAACTTCAAAAATTGAGTTGAGTTTTGATGACGGTATGATGGTATGATGTTATGATGGTATAATGGTATTATGGTTTATATAAAAGAATTGTGTGATTGTGATGGTAATGGTGATGGTGGTATGATGATGATGATTGTATAATGGTATGATGGTAAGGTGGTAGGATGGTATGATGGTGTGATATGATGGTATGATGGCACGTTGGTATGATGGTATGTGCAGAGTAGAGAGTTGAGATTTTGTTCGAGCTAAGTTGCGTTAAAGTTGAGTTTAGGGTTGATTAGAAAGTTGATTAGGCGTTGATTTGGTGATTGATTTGAGCGTTTGGTTGGCTGTTAATATGGTGATTGCGCTTAGAATTATATTGCGATTGAGATGTAGGTTGATTTGTATAATGAATTGGAGGTTTAGCTGAAGATTGACTTCAAAGATTCATTTGGGGATTGATTAGGGAGTTGAATTAATCAACACCGATGTTCTGACCTCCTCATAAGGTTTCAGCAATTTATATTTTTATTTTTTAAAATAAGTTTGTGATATTTCTTGTTATTTGTTATAATTAATTTTAAAATGAAATATTTTTTATAATTTATATTTTTGAAATAAAACGTGATAGTGAAAAATATCGCCATGAAACATTATAAAGTGTTTTAATTTAATTTTTTTTTGTCATATGGTAGGCAATAATATTATAAACTTCCGAAAAATGGTACAAATAAATATTATCATAGTACATCTCAAAAATTGTCCGCTCAATATTATTACAAAAGTTTTCATTTGGTTTTTCTCGTTAATAACATAAAGAAAATAAATTTGAATATTATCAACTCAAAGAACATGTTTTAATCCAAAACCTTTCATTTATGACATTTGAATAATATATAAGCAATCAAGTTATATTTATTTGAATCAGAAAAAAACTTAAACCACCTCTCCGCAAAATTGCCACTTTGCACTTATCATACACCTATTTGCATATGACGATATATAAAAGTACAATGGCCTCTATTTTTGGTTTTATCAATAAAATATGTAAATTGTGTGTATTTAAAATGGAAAATTCATACTTTTAATGGATGTTAATTGTACCGGTAGAATGCTCATAACATACAATTTATTTACATATTGGATAAATGATAATTTCACACATAAATAAAAAATTATGTTCAATTAAGAGACTATGTAGGTTATGTAGTACGTATGAGTATTTGGTTTGAAATATTTTTGATATTATTTTGTGAATAACATTTTGTACACATATCAATTTTCCCTCAGGGGTACTTTGTAATGGAATATAGTACTCTATGAATAAACAAATAAAATGTGTGTGTTTCTATAAGGGTTGTTGTGTGAAAAAAAAACTATTTTTTACAAAATTAAATAATTTGGTTACGGTTTTTTTTTGCCACAATGTCAAAGGAGTTTTGATTTCACAAAATTGATTGAATTCTAGGAAATATAATTTGTATTTTAACAGTTTGTGGAATTTGGTTATTTTCGACTATATTAATTACCGTTACAAAAGTGGTTTACCCTTTGCTTGATTATATGTAAGAGATCATGGAAAGCAACAATTATTTTATATTTACTAGAATTCACAAAGTTAGTTATTTATACGAAACATATAAACAATTGTATTACAATATTGTGGATTGTGGAAATAACAACCACTTCAAAGTATAATACAAACGTAATGTATAGTATTTTACACAACACAAAAAATAACACTAATCACCAATAAATACACTTTCACACTAAACATACACTTATAATCGTATACTCTAGTAGGACATGTGATTCGAAGGGATTTCTAATGAGGTTCTGATCTAGTTTGTACCTGGCGCAGTTCGAAAAAAATATTTACTCAAACTCGACGTTGGTATAGTCATAAACAATTGGTTACAAAGTCTAGAGATTTCAGCCCAAGAAAGAAACTTGCTATATCACCTCATCGAAGTGTCCTTGGTTTAAAATAGGTTACAATACATCGGCGAATATTTTAAATTAACTCAAGGTTCAAGCATGAGTAATCCGCCATCATATTTCATCTCTAACGCCTTCATTTCTCATCTTGAAACAACATTGAGAAAATCGAACCGGCTCCCACAAATATGGTTCAGAGATGTAGATGCCGTTTTTGCCGTTATGGGAAGAACACAAATTGAACCATTTCTACAAACATTAAACAGGCAATATGAGAGCATCAAGGACTAAATGGATTGGATGAAAAACTCATCAGCCGTTTAAGTGTTGCCTTAAAGCAGTCATCAAAAATAAATTAAAATTAGTTTTTAAAAAGTACAATATTGAATTAGAGAATGGAAACAAAAACAAATTACAAAATCTTATTTGTAACACGTACCTAAACCTTAAGACAAAATACCATTTACAAAACTCTGGTATACACGAAATCACGTTTGTTTTAGTGTAGTAAAATATGCATAGGCAAAAGGAAACTCGAAATGTGCTCTAATAAGTTATTTATTACCACAAAATTTACTGTACTAAAATGCAATTCTCCTTGATAAAACTGTTCTAACTGTTTCTAGACTATTCTTACTGGAAAAGTCATGAAATTTCCAGAAATTTGGGTTTGAGTGTATAAAAATCGAACGCGATCGAATTAGATTCATTAATATTTGGAGAGCGATAGTGTAAATATTAAAAAGTGAAATAAAAAGTGATTTAAACAGTGAATTAGTGCGATATAAACATTATAAGTGATTGGTAAAATGTTTCGAAAATTATAAAAATTGAATTTTTGTTAACAAATTGTGTTGTATTAATTTTAAATAGAATACTACTTGCTAAATTTATTTTTTGTTTTACTAGTGTACTTCAGGTGTTTATAGTTGTTTACAGAGAAATACGTAAACAATTATTTAATCACAAGATTATCACACGATCTTCATATTTTGTTAATTTGGCTGTGTTCCAACCGAAGAAATGTGATGAAGCACCAACCGGTGATGTTTGTCCGCCTAAAAATTTGCCTTATTTCGACAAAATTGATAAATATTCCTCGAATAAGCACAATTTTCATACGCCACACTTATGTCATTTAGCGTGGGGGGATTATTAGATGTGACAATTCCTGTATTAGACTCTTTAGACGAGGAATTAAGAGAGCCTCAGAATGAAACACCGAGTAAGAGACTCTTCCCGGTCAACACCGTTGTCTTCGAGTAACAGTCGATCGCGTTCTAAAGTTGGATCATAAGTTGAAGAGAAATTTTTGGAGGAAACAAAAAATATTAGGGAAAAAATTTGTTCAGCACTTACAATATTTGGGTAAATAGTCCAACAGGACTATCCAAATTTAGACGTTAGTGGGTTGCTAATTTTGTGAAACGGTTTTAACATTTTATTTTCAAATAAATGAAATTGATTAAGTTATTTATGTTTAATTTTATTTTATTTTGTTATTTTCTTGTGCTCTTCAAAATAAATGAATTCATTTTTTTATTATAAATAATTAGTTTTATGATTGGTTTTCTAAAAGTAATTGATCCAACCCGAAGTATCGGAACACAATGCCAACATTTGAATCGTTATTTGAATTTCTGTGAATTGAATCGAAATTTTCTCATAATTCGTCGTAACCGTCCAACATGTTATTATTGAAATCTTAGCCCATTATACAAATGTTTTGTAAAATGCAGGCCACGGTAACAATTTTAACGCTATTTTAAATATTTTGTTCTAGGGCTTTAAAAAAATATTCCTCCAACGGGTTTTCATTATACCAAAGTGTTGAACATTCCACAACATTTCTAGCCCGACTATGATGGAATGCGTTAAATTTTTTTTGTGTTTCCGTTGGTTTTTTATAAAGTGTTCCACAGCACATCGTTTTAGCTTAGATCGGTATAAACTATCCTCTAATAAATAATAATTTGTTTGAGGAAAAAACCGACATCTGTGTAAGGGGCTACACTGAAAAACATGAGTATCGTGTACTGCGCCAGGATACCCTATGAAATAATTGCGGAAGGACCCTTTACTATCTTCGACTGCCTAAAGTATAATCGAATAGAAGCGCTAATAGTTTATTCGTATATGACATCCGTCAATAGCTCCAACCGCATTTTGGAATATTGATGATTTTGCCTTTGAGCAAAACCCTTCACCAATTGCTTTTACATAATTCATCTGCTTTTGGAATGTGGACAACAAGTCTCATATTTATAATAAAAAAATCGAGTATTTTATAAATTACGTTCCGGGTTGTAGATCGGCTTATTCCTGAAAAGTTTGCCACCAATTTATAACTACAACCCGATTCCATCCAGCACAGAAATATAATAAGCTCATACTCAACAGTCCACCCATAATGCTTGTTAGGCATGGTTTCCAAAATCAATTTAAACGTTTTGTAGGTTACTCTTAATGACCTCTTGGTTTCCTGTTCATTGCCATTCAAAATAGTCTCATTAGTGGCCGATACAACACGAATTTGCAAATATTTTGAGTGCTAAAATAAATGTATTTATTTTAAATGATTATTTTTAAATTAAATAATATTTATAAGATATTACCTTTAGTAATTTTTTGTAAAACAAATGAATTATTATTGGTATATATGTTTGTACATATATGTATAAAGAAATTAGTTGAAATTTAAAGTTTAAAGAAAAATAAAAACAACTAAAACGTCAACATTTTAACTTTTTTTCTAGTTGCATTTGGGTCCTCGGATACGGTTCAAAAATGAGGTAAATTAAAATTTTTTTACCACGGTTCAAATATTTCACTTTTTAATCGATTGGAACACAACCTTTGTTTTGCTTTTCCTACAATTTTTGAACTTTAAATTTCCCTAGTTGGTAATTTTAAAAATGTGCCTTAGGACAAAAAGTCCTAAGTAAAAAGTCCCATATGTTATGTTGAAAGTTCGGCTATTCCTCGTTTCTAATTCCTTTATAAAAGCTTCGTTTTTAGACTATAGCCTGAATTCTACCGTGAATAATTGACTGAACTGACTTCAAGTCGAAAGAAGACAAAAAATAAAATCCATTGGAGTGACAAAGATAAAGCATGTTTTTTTATAGCACAATTTGACAGCTAAGTAAATTTTAAAGTTATTTGTGCGTAAAATGAACGCAATGCAACTTATGTTTAGTAGTAGCAGCAAAGACGACGATGAAGAATATAATCTTCCAACTAAAAAAAAAAAAAGGGTTCGCCCGTATTATTTGGAGCGTGATCGGACCGGTGCATTTAATTGCATTTTTAGCGAGCTCCGACAACCCTCCCCCCCCCCCAATTTTTTAATTACACTAGAATGAACTAGAAAATTTTAGAGAATTGCTGGGTATGATAAAACCCCTAATCTTCGAATAATCTAAGTTACTTTGCCTTTTTTTTTTTTTGAGTATTGTGCTGAATCCGTATTATTTGTTTCCGAACAAATTTGGTCATTTTGCTAAATGCTACTTCCTAAATTTTAATTTAAAGTGAACTTTAGAAATAATTTATTTATTTACTACAGCGAAAAATATACACAAACATGTAAACATAAATCACATTTGACACTTTGTTAATTAGTTTACCCTTCGAACGGCTTTTCATATAGATTATAAAGGAAACGATAGCACTATAACTAAGATGCAGCAAAATAGCACAGTCATTCAACAAAAAATTGATGTTTCATCAAATTTTAAGAAAACAAACCAAAACATGAAGGTTTTGCGAGTATGTACTATGTACATATGTGGAAAGTTAAAAACCAATTAGGTAAAAAATTATAACGTTTTGATTAATTATTAACAAATAAATTTGAAAGGGAATAAGTAAACATTAAATTAGACAATAAATAATTGAGCAATACACATACAGATACATTTAAAACCTCAAACAAAAACTGAAACATAACATTTTCTGCATCATTAATTAGAACTAGTTAATCTATTGTAAATTAATAATTTTTTACGATATAAATTAATTAGTATAATTTTTCCTAAAATAACTAAAAAAAAAAAAACAAAATATTTCGCTTTGAAAAAGAAAAGTTAAAATTCTTATTTTTCCAATTCTAAGTATGGTATTCAAAAATCGAAACATGTCCTTACATTCGGAAATATAACTATTTCGTTTTCTAAATCTGAACGAGAAGTTCTACCTCATCACCAGTTGTAGTACCAGTTCAAATTCTTTAGGGTAATATTTGGCATATAAAAAAGAATGTGGTGTGGCTATATCGTAGACACAACCGTATGTTTTACGTGAATACGTGTATGTTACGCGTAATATATTCTTTGAACGTATTGTATGTATATGTCATAATCATTTTTGAACACTAAGAAGTCCTTCAGATTTCTATATTTTATTTGTTATGGACGTTCCCGGCACCGCTTCATTCTGTCATATGGCGTTTCAAGGGTTTCACTGGATTGCTCTTGAGAAGCCCTTTCCAACCGTAAACGTTCTCTATATTTTGATTTGACTTTTTGACGAGTATAGGCAGAGCCTTCTAGAGTATAGAGCCATAATCATCATGACGTATTTTTTAGAAGCTTTTTTAGTGGTATAACTTTTCACTGATTTCCATAGGAATCCATAGTAAAAATGATGTTTTTTAGCTTCAAGTTTTTCAATGAAAACAGCAAAAATATTATAAAATGTTTATATAAAAGTTTTCTACATATCTTTAAGAACAATATATGTACAAGAAGGCCATATTGGAATTAAGTAAATATTAATTGCAGGAATATTAAAATTAAATTATTTCTAAAATATATTTTATCAAAATTTCATTTTGAAAAATACATCTAAGTTGGCTTTGACAAATTAAAATAATATTTGTTAAATTTATCTTTAGTTTTACTAGTGTACGTAAGATGTCTAAAATGGTTAAAGATAAATACGAAAAAAAAATATTTAATCGCAAAATTATCACACGTTTCTATATTTTGTGGATTTGTTTTGCTTTTCCTACAATTTTTGAAATTGAAATTTCCCCAGGTGATAATTTTTGATATGATTTTTCCAAATTTTTACGGCCATCACTGCCATCTATGTAATGTATATTGACTTAATGACGAATCGTAGTAAGATTTTATTTCAATTTAAAGAGAATACTGTTGTTATGAATTTTTTTAAACATTTTGGTTTAAATAAATCAATTATTACAAGAAAATGAAAACAATTTACTTAAACGATATTCATATATGTTGAAATTCAAACATTTATGAAAGTATTTCAGAAATCATAATTAAGAATTTGTAACGTTTTCATTTAAAAATTTGTCTTAGGAAAAAAAGTGATTTCCCATATGTTTTGTGTGTTTTACTATGAAAAGTGTCGTTTTTTCCTCGTTTCTAATTCCCTTATAAAAGCTAAGATTGTTTGATTATGGCTCTATAAAATACAGGGTGCTCTGGTATAGGCCGACATTGCATTATTTATTTTAATTTTTTACTTTAACACCATATAAACATATATTCACTATACCTATTCCACATGAATGTTTTATATACGCAATCTATAGATCTTGGCAAGGGCTGACGATTGAAATGCAAACGAATGTTTTAGCTTCTCTGAGTCAAAATTTATACTAGACGGGCATTATGTGACGCAGCGAAACAACCTCCAAAAATTTATAAAATTCTTCGAATTATGATCAGAAATGTATTAGGTAAATAAATTCAGGAAATTGCAACGCGACAACAAAATTATATGAAAATCAAACAAAAAAAATGTATACGGCACTGTTATCTTTTGTTTGTCATAAAAAAACTAAAAATAAATAAATTTATAAAATATAAAAGCCAGCTATGTAGCTATATGAAAAATATTTTTTTGAGTATTATACTCGGTTGTAAAAAAAAATTATTCATAATATGTACTAAAAACAAATAGCTATAAAAATGGCGTTGCTTCCCCCTCCACCGCAAGCGATGCGTCGCAGTCCTCACTCAACGTAGCTAATTCTTTGATCCTTTAGCTATCGAGTAGTGTAATTAAATTCTGGATGTAGATGATAAATATATAACTGCAGCATCAAACTCTATCCACCGATTTTGTTATCATCAGTTTTCTGAATTGCATCCTACTATGAAAGCAAATTGAAAGACGTATTCACGGCAAACGGGCTTCACAGTTAATAAATTCTCAATTAGAGAGAGAGAGAGAGAGAGAGAGAGAGAGGGCGGGAGAGGGAGAGAGAAAGAGAGAGAGGGGGGAGGGTGAGAGATAGAGAGAGGGGGATAGAGAGAGGTAGAGAGAGAGAGAGGGAAAGAGAGAGAGGAATAGAGTAAAAGAGGTTATATAACAGAGATAAATGAAAAGAGCACTGAAACATCACAAAGAAATAAAAAAGATCAAATTAGTACGAAAATTAACATTGTGTTTGTTGTTTATTTAATGAGTGTGAAGTTGGAACTAAATTAGAACTAAAAATAAAAATAAAAAATTTAGTACCAACTTAGAATAAACTTCAAACGTCAATACATCATACATGTTTTATGAGGTTTATACTTAATCCAAATATTTGTAAATGTATTAGTCAGAAGGTAGTGTATAATAGCAGAGCCTACTCTATAAATAAGAGCCTCCATATTGACTCTATTTTTTACCAAGCTTAAAATAAGGTACATAAAATTTTTTCTTTACTATGAAACTATATGGGAAAACGATTGTTTTTATTTACATTTTTAGTCTATAAGAATTATGAGCTTTTATATTATTTTTATACGAAAATATTCATAAAACATGTAATTGTATTTGATTGAAAAATCGAATCATGAAAATGTTTATTTCTTAGTGAAAATCGTCTTCAAAAATAAGTTATTTTTGAACTATAAAGTGTTGTTGTTTTTGTAATGTACGTCATAAACTAATAACTGAAAATTTGCAAACAATACAATAATCATCTCTTTCATTGCCTCTATTCAAATTTGAATTTGAATATCGTTCTGTTGTTATTTTGAATTGGCGAAGCATGCTAGATTGCTTCGATTTTTTGTTTTCTTCACGCTCATTGTATTGATTTAAGTTTTTCTGTTTGGCTCTTTTTGATTTATTTTAATTTCGATTGTCGCCATTGGTTTTAGATGCCGACAAATCATGACGTCATTTAATTGAATTTTTTTTTAATACAGATTGTTATTGTTGTAGAATGGGTTTAATTTAAATTCCCTTATTTTCTTTTGATTATTGCTGGAAAATCAGGGAATTTGAGAACCTGTGTTTTAAATGAGTAAGACATTGAGTTGTTTTATAGCGATGTTAGAAAAAATTATTTAACTGGGTTAAACTTTTAATTCATGTTTTTTCGTCAATCGTAATCGCGTTTTTTCATACAAACTCTATGAAAATAAATGAATTTTTGGTGTTTCTGTATCCCTTATTTTAAGTTCATTTTTCACATGCCGGCTCTATTTACATCAAGATGGTTCTGATAATAGTCACTCGGTCATCATTTAGGCAAATATAATTTTATATTCAGAATCAAAATATAATATTGACCTTATTTTATTTTATCATTTTATAGCATATTAAATTTATCAATTAATCGGGATAAAATATCCTAATCTGGAAAATGATTGCTGAAAGGTGTACAAATAAATATTTCTATATTAATTGGAAAATTCTTGTAAGTTCAAATTCAAATTTACACTCCTATTATAAACCTATCAAAAAACCATAGTGGGGTTCTGGTTAAATATCGAAAATCCTAAGATATTGAATTTCTTCAGAAAGTGCTATATGTGAAAGCAATTGGCTTTTTAAATGGTTTAGCAATTTTGTAGTCCTATTATAGACCTATCAAACACCCATAGTGGGGTTCTTGCCAAATATAGAAAAGCGTTGGATAAGCATGTCCGTTTGTAATCGTTAAGATTTTTATAAAATTTATTAATATAAAGATAAAACTTTGTTAAAATATTTATTATGTAGGTGTAACATTTACTTGTTAGTCTAGATTATAATTTTAAAAATTATTCCAATTTTATTTGTATAAAATATTAAACTATACGTACAAATATGTATGTTATTTTGAGATAATTCTGCCTAAATTTCATTGATTACAAAGTGAGTGGTGTCCTCAGACTGTGGTTTAATAAATCCGATTTAGCTAAACTAGTTTAAGTATTCTATGGAAAAACAAAGGAATTAGCTAAAATCGAGATTGACACACCGTGACTAATCTCGAAAAATTCACTAAATCGGATTTATCTTGCCACTGTAGCATTAACTGCGGGTAATTTCAACGTACAGAAATTTATTTGAATTTTTTGTAGTGTGTATTTAAGTAATTAATTTTTAGTGTGTTGCGTCTTGTAGCATTTATAGTATGTATATTTATATTTATTTGTACGCCGTAATCCATTACCCATTATCCAACTAAATAATAAAAATCTTGCTATACTTTGCGGACAGAATTATATCTAGAAAAAAAATATTAAGGCGAAACTTTAAACGGCTCGCCTAAAAATTAACAATTTGTAAATATATCTTATTTGGACACTCCAATATTTATTATTTACTTTGCTCTTAAAATCTAACTTAACATTTATTTATTATTTAAGAAAAATACTGTAAAAATTATTCATAACGTAAATTAAAATAAATTTTAGGTTATCATGCTTCCTTAATCTGAAGAGGAAATTATCCTCATTACATTTGTACCACCATACACCACCACACGTTTACCGTAAAACAAATGCATTCATACTAAAGCATTAAAATAAAAATTGTTGTGGTTATTAAAAAATGTTAATTGTTCTTTGTTAATTGAATTCATGTACAGTTTATATACATAGGAGCGTGTGCTTTATTTATAAAGCTTTTATATTCGTTCGTGTTTATATCTCCATTTTAAGAATACGTACGTGGCTGTTTTTAATAACAATTAATTATACTTTTTTTTTTGTATATTGCGTCTAGTTTTCCGCTATTAAACGTGACAATTAGATTAAAAAAATTTGCATAAAATCTTTTAAACAATAGAAATTGTTAAATGAAATCATCAGACGCGAAATTTTTATTATTTACATAATCCTTGCTCTATATCTTGCAAAACATTTTTGTATTGTACAATTTTATAAAAATATTGTCATTTATTTGTATTTTGATTAAAATCTAAAATGAAATAATTTAATAATAATAAAATAAAAACATTTTCTTCATCAGAAGGATAACATATTTTTTAAATAATACAATCAAATCCTACAGGGTGGTACACAATCGAAAATAAAGAGTGTCTCTGGTTCAACCGCAAGAAACTTACTTCTTACGTGTTCCATCGGACAATTGGCAGGAACTCTGTGTGAATATACGGGTTTATTTCGAGAGAGATAAAGCAAAAAAAAACAACAAAAAAACAAAATTTATTTAGGACGACAATAAAAAATGAAAACTAGAAAAATGAAATATGATAAATATACAAAGAACATCAAAAAATGTATCAAACAACAAAAGGACGATCCCGAAAGAAAACCCAGAGTAAAGAAAATATATTTATAAAATTGGTATACCTTTTGGCGACATAGAAAATTATGTTTCCCTTTAAAACATATACGACAACGATATACATACCGTAGTTTATTATTTATTTATTTTGATTCTGGAAAAACGAGTAATTTTTCATTTTCTTCTCGAAAAGCACATATAAGTTCAACAAAAAATAAAATCTACGTCGTCATCTTGCTCGATATGTTGTTTTTGTGTATCGAAGCAAAATCTACTGTACATTATACACCAGTATATATATATACGGGAGTAGCTATAGCCGAACGACTCTCGGTGAACGAATTAAATACGATAAAATGAGTTGAAAACTTTTTTTTTTAATTTTTTGTTGTTGTTTTGTATACATGAAAAGTAGAAAAGGGTTAATAGAATCAAACCGGCAAAAAAAAAAGAACAACGAAATGCTCGTTAAGTAAAGTGGATTTTATGTTAATGGAATTTTTCAGGCCATATTTTATAACTTTTTTATTTATTTTCGTCTCACTCACGGTATTTAGGCACATAGGTATGTATAATAATGTCGTGTTTGGATAATTTATTAGGCTTAATAGATTTAAATAATTTTGGCTGACAATCATTTTCATTTTGTTTACGTGCGACCCTATACGAATAATACTTACTCGTAAGTATACGATTGAAACGGGTATACTCGTAATTAAGAAAAAAAAAAAAATTGTTCAAAATGTTTGGTTTAATTTTTTTGACATCAATTCCTTCATGGTTTGATATAATACGGCATAATCATTAGGCATAAAAAGCATGATTTTGATACGTTTAATATTTAAAAGATGAGGCTTATTTGGACTTGGATAAATGATGCATTCTAGTATGATTGTTGGGGCAGAGATGCAAGTCCATTGCAGAAATGGTCCATGATGTGTACACTGTGTGATTGCTGACGTGATATTAAGATAAGGCTAATGGCGTTCTAGGAATGATGCTGAGTTGATCACTAGCTCTAAGGAATTAGAATATATTCATATTACTTAGTTTATATAAATTACAACTAATAAATTTTAATAATGAATATATAAAGCTTAAATCCAGCACAATTACTTTATTCCAGCTCTCCTACTGTCGATATTACAGAATAATTTGTTCTGAATTAAGATATTTAAAGATTTCATTCTGACTTGCGTTCTTATAGGACCGTATTATGTTGGATGAATAAATCTTTTAAGCACTTGGAGTTCATTTATTAGCTGGGGACATAAAATTTTCTTTCGTCTGGTAGCGAAACTAAAAATATTTAAAACGTGAATTAAATCGAAAAGATTTTCAATTTGATTGCTCATTAAATCAAGCTTTTGTATAAATCATAAACTTATTAGTAACAAATATTTTCATCCATCCTGTAAAAATATTCTGGGCAAGCATATTCAAGGGCTAGCGGTTAATAAAGTGTGGTATTGTAATCAGCAATGTGAAAATAATAATCAATCAAACAATTACTGTAGAACAACGACCCAATATTCTTGAAGAAGATATTAGTTAGTCGAGCGAGATATTCAATAGATTGGATAAACTGTAAAGCACTTCCCAGGTTCAGACAAACAATTTTTTAAATATGTGCTTAACTATGGAGAAATTGGAAAAAACATCGGTGAAATAAAATGTGGCCAGGAGTTTCTCCCAAATCAATTCGATATGGAATGAAAGCCAAAGGTACACATTTTAAAATGAAATTGGATTAAAATATACAAAGCTGGCTAAATGAATGTGAAAAATATTGTTACAAATTTTGGTGGTTACAAGTTATAAGAAATTAAATAGAATCTTCCTTATTGGCTATGGATCAATTTTATAATTCTTGTGTTTTGGGAGTTCATGTGGATAATTTGAAAATAAATATTATAGGAATTTATCGACAGCCAAAATCTGATTATGATAATTTTATTGCGAAATTGAATTCAATAACTGAAAACATACAGTGTATAATAGTTGGCGATTTTAATATTGATTTGATATCATCATGCAGAAATGCTGCGATATACAATGAGATATTTCTATGAAATGGCTATGTAATACTAAATAAACACAATCAATAATCATGTAATTTCTAACATATTAAATGTGTCATTTGAGTTTCATTCTGGTGACTTCTCATAATTTAAAAAACCGTTCTTAGTTAATTGCTTCCAGCAAAGCAGATAAAATAAAATTTGTCGATTATAACGCTATGCAAAAGCCCTCGTTGTAAACGATAATAAAATGTAAAGGTCTAAGACCTCATGAGGTTATCAGAACTTCGGTCCTGAAAAATAACTCAACTCCCAAATCAATCCCTAACTGGAACTCTTGACTCAATCTTCAGCTTAACCTCTCTATCAATTTAAAACAACATTCAACACAATCCAACTCAAATTGACTTTCAAATCAACTCTTAAATTAACCCCAAATCAACGACCGTGCAATGGCGGTAAATCCATTGCCCCAAGCTTTGGTGGGACAACATACGCTGAGAGCTGCGTGGCTAAGGGGGAGCTTAGTCTTTAGTATGTGAACTCCGGGTACCAGGCGACCCCCGGTTTAAAGTAGCCTTCCCACAGTATACCGATCTCTGCTGTGGGTGACCTTCATTTCTCGGATACTCGTGGGATTCAAATGGAAACCGAATTTAAAAAAAACATAGAGGGTGATGCCTCTTTAAAAGCATCAACTTCACCAGCTATTGAGTCGGGTCTCCTAAGCTATGATGGAATGGTAGATGCCACAAGGGCAACCACTCTTGATTATCTTAACGTCCGGACCAAGGAAAAGGTGGAACAGTCCACCTCTTCTACTACGGACACCTTCTGTGATGACAACATAAGTGTAATCTCTCAGTTATCGGGCACCTCAACCATTGGTGTTGATATTGGGAACATGTCCCTCAACGCCGGGGAATGGGTTAAGCTCAACTCCTTCGAAAGAAGGCGTTTTAAAAAGGGGCTCAAGGAAGGCAAAACTAGAGAAGAGGCTCTAGCTGCTGCTAAGTCCGCGACCCCTCTGAAAGCATCCTCGGGGCCTGTTGCTCCTACCCTAGACAAGAGGTCTGGTGGTAAGCGTGAGAGGTCTTTCGAGGTTGCTCCGGAACCAAATAAACCACCTGCCAAAAAAGCAAAAGAAGGGCCTTCTCCGGTAAAGCCCTCTTTCAGCCAGGTAGCAGGCAGTGTTAAGCTGGGCATCGTACCAGGTGATCTCAGTGGCAATCCTCTTAGTATGGAGCAAATGGCAAACATACAGGAGTGTGTCATTGACCTCATTATTGGGATGCAAGGCTCAAACCACAAGCCGCAATTCCTTGGCTGTTTCCGGAGAACAGGTTGGCTATTTTTTATATGTTCCGATCATTCCACAGCGGAATGGATGAGGAACAGTTTTGTAAGCCTAAGGGAAAAAATTGGTCTGAACATAACTTTGGTGGAAGAGGATGATTTTCCTCGGCCAAACATCGTTAGGGGGTTCTTTCCACAGAGCCTTAGCTTAACTAGCGAGAAGATTCTCGCTACCATGGCCGCGCAGAACGATGGTCTCGCGGCCAACTCATGGAAGATACTGCAACGGACGACAACTGGCGCACTCGTCCATTTGGTTATGGCCGTAGGCGAGTCTTCCATGAAGAAACTACGCGAATCCAACGGGAACATCGCATACCGCTTTGGTAGGATAAAACTCCTTCTCAAGAAGGATTCCCCCTCTACCAACCCAACCACTGGAGTCAGCTCCAGTAAGGAGGGTACTTTACCAGCCCCAGTAGTAGGCACAATCACAGACGAGGAGGCATCCAGGAACAGCAGCGCTATTGAGCATTCTGTTCCTGCTGCCTCTTCGTCGGGAGCACGATCAACGGATCTCTCCGCAACTCCTACTGTGGGATCGAGTAAATCAGCACTCACCCCGAAAACTAAGCATATGGGCGCTCGGGGTGTTACTGGGAAAAGTGGCAGAAACAGGCCAAGTCCCGCAAAGCAGACGGCTGGCAAGCAGCCAGGAGCGTAGAGCTCCTTTACCCTAATCATCCAGTATGGCTGGTACTATTAGGGTACTACAAGCGAATCTGCATCACGCAAAAGGAGCTTCGGATACCTTTTGCAACAGGTTCGCGAAACAACACTTAACCCTTGGCCTTATCCAGGAACCTTGGGTTAATGGAGGAAAAATCAGAGGCCTCCACCTCAAGTCATGTAAGTTGATTTACGATCGAAGGGAGGAAGTTCGCCGAGCAGCAATATTTGTTTCATCTAATATTAACGTTCTTCCAATTCCAGAGTTCACCACTAAGGATTTGGTTGCAGTAATCCTGGAGGTTCCGACTAGCAGGGGAATGCAGGAGACAATATGTGCCTCTGCGTACTTCCCTGGTGAGTCGGTTAGTGCTCCACCTGTAGTTGTACAGGATCTGGTGGATTACTGCAACCTAAAAAACAAGCATTTCATCATAGGCTGCGATGCTAATGCACACCATATCATTTGGGGCAGCAGTGATACAAATGGCAGAGGTGAGTCCCTTTTAAATTATCTTATGAGTAGTCACATAGACATTTTAAATAAAGGTTCGAACCCCACTTTCATAAACTCGACTCGGCGAGAGGTGTTGGACCTCACTTTGTCAAGTCAGTTTATTTCCAACTCTGTTGCAAACTGGCATGTTTCAAGCAAAGCTTCTCTGTCGGACCACATGCACATCAGGTTCGATATACCGGGAGTGATCATACAGGCAACAGAGCGTCGTATCCCTTGTTTTACAAATTGGAAAACATATAGGGATATTTTATTTATCAAAGCAGACATGCTGCCAACATCTTTGAGTTCAATTAGTGACCTAGAAACCGCAGCTGGTCTGCTTAATGACGTGCTCCTATCTTCCTACGAAAGCAGCTGTGTGGTGCGTAACGTTGTGGTTAATCGCAAAGTTCCATGGTGGAACGAACAGCTGGCTAAACTTCGTAGGAAGGTTAGGAAATTATTTAATAGGGCAAAGCATTCCAATGAGTGGAATGAATATAGGCAAGCCCTAACCAGTTACAACACATAACTAAGGCGTTCCAAACACCTCACGTGGAGGAAAAACTGTGGAAATATCGAGGATATACCTACAGCTGCTCGACTCCATAAAGTTCTAGCTAAAGATCAGTCCAACGGGATTGGGCTTCTTCTGAAATCCGATGGTAGTTATACATCAGGTCGCAAAGAGTCGCTCGAAACCCTGCTTCAAGTGCACTTTCCGGGCTGCACTGTTTGCGACACAAATACAATCACTAACTCCATATCTGGTACACACATGGGTGTAAATATGGGTTGGGTTAATAGTTTATCCGGTAAGCTTTTTACTCCGGATAAAGTCAAATGGGCCATTAACTCTTTTCAGCCTTTCAAGGCTCCAGGAGGGGATGGAATCTTCCCAGCCCTCCTTCAAAGGGGCCTGGACTTGATTACCCCTGCTCTGGTGGCCTTGTTTAGAACTAGCTTCAATTGGGGTCACATACCATAGGCTTGGAGTCAAGTAAACGTGGTTTTTATCCCAAAGCCTGGCAATCGGCCATGTGAACTTCCTAAGTCCTTTCGACCTATCAGTCTTACATCGTTTATTCTCAAAACCATGGAACGACTTATAGATCTTCATATCAGAGACTGGTTAACTGCAACCAGACCTCTAAATCCAAATCAATTCGCCTATAGGAAAGGCAAATCCACAGAGGGTGCGCTGCATCTACTTGTCACCAAGATTGAAGCAGCCTATCGCTCGAAAGAAATTGCTCTGTGTGCATTTCTGGATATTGAGGGAGCTTTTGACAATACTGGATACGACTCAATTGCTAGGGCAATCAAGCGTAGAGGTATTGACGATCCGACTAACCACTGGATTAGTTCCATGTTGGTTAGTAGGAAGATTACATCTAAATTAGGTAATGAGTCAGTCACGATTACGGCAGCAAGAGGGTGTCCGCAGGGCGGTGTCCTGTCCCCTTTGCTGTGGTCACTCGTGATCGACGAGTTGCTTGATAATTTACATCTACTTGGGTACGATGCCATTGGTTATGCGGACGATTTGGTTATCATAGTCTCTGGAGGGCATGAACGTACGATGTCCGCCAGCATGCAACAGGCTTTGCTTGTTATTTCGAATTGGTGCACTGGGGAGGGCCTTTCGATTAACCCTAGCAAAACAGTCCTGGTGCCCTTCACCAAAAGACGTAATTTGAACCTTGGTTCAATTAGTCTTAATAATATAAATATCGGATACTCCAATGAAGTCAAATATCTGGGTGTTGTCCTAGATAAGAAACTAACTTGGAACTCTCATATTACTTCAACTACCGAACGCGCGGCCAGGGCCATGTGGGCCTGCCGGCGTATGTTCGGCAGGACATGGGGCCTGAACTCAAAAATGATCTACTGGATGTACATCATGATAGTGAGGCCAATTGTAACATATGGGGCATTAGTTTGGTGGCCTAAGGTACAGCAAAAAGTTATTATGAACAAGCTGACCTCATTACAGAGACTAGCATGTCTCGGAATTACAGGTGCTATGCGCACCTGCCCTACGGCGGCAATGGAAGCTCTCATCGGGCTCACTCCACTTCATATCCACGTCAAAAAATCAGCTGCTACCTGTGCAGCTAGATTGAAGCTCGTGAATCAATACAGTCATGATGACCATATGGGTCACCTGGACATTTTGAATGAACTTCCAGACCTGAATATGTTTTTTAGTGTCCCGGACGTTATGCCGAAAGAACTCTGCTTTGGCAGGAATTTCGTGGTAACAATCCCCGATAGAACAGACTGGGATACTGGGTTACCGCAGATGGAACCTAACAGCCTAGTCTGGTACACTGATGGATCAAAAATGGATAGTGGAGTCGGCATTGGTGTCTTTGGACCCAATCACAAAATATCGAAATCACTGGGTACTTACCCCAGTGTTTTTCTAGCCGAAATTCACGCCATCGAAATCTGCGCCTCTATTATTATGACAAAAGGTCTTAAAGGCGCATCCATCCACATTTTGTCTGACAGCCAAGCAGCACTGAAAGCATTGGCTTCTAACTGCTTGGTTTCCAAGTCGGTTCAAAGTTGTTATAAACTGCTACAATCTCTCTCTTGTCAAAACAAAGTAAGGTTGTGGTGGGTGCCTGGTCACATGGGCATCACTGGAAATGAGATAGCCGACGAACTTGCACGGGCAGGCTCGTCGACTACACTCATTGGCCCTGAGCCTTTTTGTGGTATCCCGTGGGCTTCTGCAACCTACACAATCAGTAAATGGGAAAAAAATACAGTGCTTGACTTATTGGAACTGTATTCCCGGCCTTAGACAAGCCAAATCTTTGATCAGACCATTTCACCACAAAAATTTGGCGATCAATTTCAGCAAAGAAAATATTAGGAAACTTGTGAGTTTTCTCTCAGGTCACTGTAACCTGAGATATCATTTGAGCAAAATGAACCTGTCCACAGAGACGGAGTGCCGACTCTGTTTGGAAGAGACAGAAACCGCAGAACACATACTATGTGAGTGTGTTGCTCTGTGCACACGGAGGTGGATTCATTTTGAAGAGAGGTATCTGACCCCGGAGAAATGCAAATTGGCCTCTATAAACAGCATTCTCGCCTTTATTAGAGAGGTGGAGAAGCTCCTGGAGTAACAGTACCCAACAGCACAAAAGATCTTTTAGGTCGTAGTGCTAGCCGCTTTTGGGCAGGGACGAAAAAAAAAAAAAAAAAAAAAAAAAAACCCAAATCAACCCCAAATAGTTCCACAATCGAATCTCTTACTTAACTGCAACTCAAGCTAACTCAACCTTAACTAAACTTCAACTAAACCTAGCGCGAACCAAATCTCAACCCTCCATTCAACTCCACACTTAACGGCTAACACAACGCCAAAATCAACTCGATACCAAATCTACATGCGTGTATGAACTCAACTAAAATCAATTCAATCAAACCTCCCATTAAACCTTAAGCTCGACTCCAAATTAAACCCTAAAACCGAACAACTCACTCAAATCCAACTCAACTTCAACTCAAGCCATATTCAACCGTAACTCGATCTCAACTCAACCCAACGCTAAACTTAACCAAAAATCAACCCCAACTCAACCTTCAACTCAACCCCAATTTAACCCTCAATTCAACCCAAACTCAACGTTCATCTCAAACCCTGCAACTCCCGACTCAACCACCAAATAAAATCCAAACTGCACCCCGTCATTCCACCCGTAACCCACAACTTAACGCCCAAGTCAATCCTAGATTCAGCACGGTCCGAAAAATTAAATGCATACAGGAGCTCAAGCCAGAACAAGTCAAGCTAACTTAAGACTCAAATTTCAATTCAACCCCCAAATAAAGCTCAATAAATCCCACTATATCCTGAACTCAATTCAAGCTAATTTCTAACTCAACCCACATCTCTTCCAAAATAAATCGGTAACTGGACCCTCAGTAAACCAGAACTCAATCCCAATTCAACCTTCAACTCAACCACAAACACAATCCCTAAACTAACATGGTCATACAAAAAATAAGCATCTTAATAAATATTTATTGAAACAGTAGAACGAATCTTAAAGTATTATGTTTATCGACCAAATTGCAAGTCATTAAAAGAATAAAATTTTTATTTTTTGGTTCAAAATTTGTTTAGATTATTGAAACATAAATAATTCTGTACTATTTAAAATAATTTTTTTTCAATTTTTGATTTGGGAGCGAATTCCGGTTCGACGCCAAATTTCCTTGAGGGGTTTTATTCGTATAAACAACCTAACGGAATAAAAACTCAGGAAAGTCGAATCTGGTTTGATGACTGAGAAAATAAAACTCATAAAGAATGTCAAAGAAAACCTTAAAATATTTTTCTATGAGAAATATTTTATTTACCATAGATGGTAACATCAGTTTGATATACAATGTGCCTTAATCAATGTGTATGTGTTATAGTTGTCGATAGACTTAAACACAGCACACAAATATGAAACATGTTTGTAGAAAAAAAAAAATAGAAATATCAAAATCCTCCCCCCCCCCCATACTTTAACCCAAGAATCATACAAAAGTGTATTGACCCTAAACCCTGGGTTCCCCCCTGGGGAATTTTAATATTTCTGCTTTTTTGAAAGATATATTATAAATGATTGGTCTGAATGGAACCAATCGAAAATGTTGTGAATGCCATTATTGTTAATATATTTTGCCTATAAAAAGCAGAAAGAATCTTATTGATTTAATTAACACAGACAAACTTTTCTTTCTCTTAATTTTTTGTGTGGGCATAAAACACACAGAAATGAGGGTTTTTCTAGAGTTTTTGATTTAGTGAATATAATTCGCTAGATCAGTACCTTCTTATCTCATACTTTATGTATGAACTGAGAATTATATTTCTGTAGTTTGGTTGTAGCTACCTGAGGAGTAGACCGAATTTTTCAGTACGAAACCAAACTACCACGTAGAGAACTCAAGGATGTATGTGAAGTTGGCCCAAAATTCATCCCAAAAAAACGCAGGGGTAACACTAAAATAAAATTTTTCTTCAAGATTCAGTGTCAGCCCAAAAAAAGGTATATCGTGATACAATTTAATATGTCAGCCAAAAAAAAAAATATTCTTCATACTTTGGTGTCAGCCCAAAAAAAGATGTATAACACAGTCTATAATGTCAGCCCAAAAAAATGCCCATCATGACAGCAAAATTTGTCACGACAGACTCTCAGCCCAAAAATAAAACTATCATGGGAAAGGAAACATACTAGAATAAGTAAGGAGAACTTTGTAAATTTTCCCGATGATTTTTTATTAGGCTTATCTATTGTCAGTACACTGGAACATTTTCAGAATTTTGTGATGGGGATAGCATGGTTGTGAGTCGTATTTAATTTGATTTTCGCAATTCAACTGAATATTTTCTGAAGTTCTGTATTGTTGGCACCAATCTCCTAATGATTTTTGATTAGGCCTATCAATTGTGAGTACTCTGGAACATTTTCAGAATTTTGTGATGGTGATAGCATGATCAAATATGACCGGAAATCCTTGAGAGTCGTATTTAATTTGATTTTCGCAATTCAAATTAAAATCAAATTAAAAATCAAATTAAATACAACTCACAAAGATTTCCGGCCATATTTAGCCATGCTATCCCCATCACAAAATTCTGAAATTGTTTCAGGGTACTCACAGTTGATAAGCCTAATAAAAAATCATCGGGAAAATTTACAAAATTCTCCTTAGTTATTTTAGTATGTTTCCTTTCCCATGATAGTTTTATTTTTGGGCTGAGAGTCTGTCGTGTTAAATTTTGCTATCATGATAGAATTTTTTTTGGGCTGACGTTATAAATTGGATTAAATAAATTCAAATAGGAAGCGGTGTAATAAAATAACTTAAGAACTTATGGTGCCTTAATATGGAGCATTCTGTAAAATGTATTTACCTATTCTTAGTTTTCATTGACATCTTTTCAACTCAACTAATAGTTGAGAAAGAAATTTATTATAGAAATATATCGTGACATTACATGGTCTATTATTTTTCTCTCATGATAGTTTACTTTGTTTCATAAGATTTGAAGTGGTGTTGCCAACGTTAAATATCATAATTTTTTGGGATAGAATTTTGGGCCAACTTTACGAAGGTAACTCAAGGAGGATTCTCATTTTTTGTTCAGGGCCAAAAGACTCTATATGACTCTTGGGTTAAAGTATGGGAGGGGCGGGGTGGGGGATTTTGATATTTTTACTTTTTTTGTAGATCCATTTATTATAAATGATTGGCCTGAGTCTGAGAACTGACTAGTCTATAATAAAATCAACTCATTTCTGATTTCTCGTGATAGAACCGAAATTGTCGCCTTGGTACACTGTCATAATTAGTGATAGAACCGAAATTGACGCCTTGGTCCACTTGGTCTCATAATTACCCGGTCATATATGCTCATTTGCTGTAATAGCACAACGGGACACTTTGCCATATGCCCCGGTTCCTTCCAAATAAGCATATAGAGTTAGTTAGTGACATGATAACCCAAGGATTTCTCTTATGCTTATACAATAATAGTTTATAAAAAAACTCAATTAATATGACCAGTGACACTATTATGGTTTTCGTGAAGAGTTGGGTATTGGGAATTGATTTATGGTGACTTTTTAGTGTATTTTGTTACTGTATTTTCCACAGTATGGCGATTGGTATTTTGTTCATATTTTAGGGAAAAACAATGCCCAACCAAATTTTTAAGGAGAAATAATTTTGGGGGAACTAATTTTTCCCAAAATTTGAACAAAATACCAATCGCCAAAAAATCACAATAAATCAATTCCCAATTCCCTGGGAAAACCGGAATAGTGCCAGAGAAGGTCGAAATATAAGGATTAAAACTAACGAAACATATTAGTTTTGCTTTAATTAAAAATAATTGTGTCTTTAATAAGCTGCAAATAAAAATAGTAATAACATAAAAAAAAATTTGGAATAATTATTTACACAAAATAATGGTTTGCACAACAAGTAAGCTGTTGTAGTGATAGTGATTGTGATGGTGATAGTGACGTTGATGATAGTGAGTTTTTTACGTGAAATTAACAGATTGAAAAACTTGTAAGGTCGGTTCTTGTCATTTTATAGTTTTATTTACTTTATTTTGTTAGTTGAATTGTAACTGTAGAATTTTAAAAACCGTAATTTAATTTTAAATTATAAACTGAGCTAAATATTATTTTTCATCAAAAACTAATAAGCGACGTTGTGAGATTTCTAAACGATATTGCTAACTAACTATTCATGAAAAATTTTGTAAAGCGAGATTTACTAACAATTACTGTTTACTAACAATTACTGTTACAGTGTATTGATGATACATTTGATTAAAGTTACGATCTGAAAACATTTTGAATCCGATGAAAGGAGTGAAGCACCGAGTCCATGTGCTGCCCTCAGTACTTCAGATTTCCAACAACATTTTTATATGATTCTATCCTTGTTTTTGATTGCCTGAATATGGTCATCTTAATAGCATCATAAAGTTATAAAACCGCAGCTTTTCCTCTTTAAATAAAAATGTTATCATCACCTTATTTTTTTTTTTTGTTACATAATAAAACGTGATTAGGCGGAAAATTATGATTCATCAACATAATAAAAATCATAAAATAAAAATTTATGTTCTCTTGTATTTACATTTGCTTTATGCTCAAAACATATAATAACATCGATACAATATGTATGTAGATAAAACACAAACAATTTGTTTTGGTTTTGCGCTTCCAAGTCAATCATGTGAAATTAATTAAATGCGACATAATAATGAAAAAATTACACAAACAAAATTTATTGAAAAATACCTTAGTATTATGTGTATGTATTTAGAAAGGGAAAATCTGATTTCTTCAACACCACAGTGGAATTGTTATAGTCAACGTTACCAGACAACACACTGGTACAAAAAATTAGTTTGTTACTTCATTTCTTCGAGAGTGACATTTAACTTTTGACAATATTTTCGTTTAATTAAAGAGTAAAAATACAATGGAAGTATCTTTTCTATTCTTAAGATGCGGGGGAGGGATGATTTTTTGTTGTTGTTCGTTAGGGTTTTTCAAGAATTTTCTTTGTTCGGAAAAAGGACAAATTTTTTATTTTATTTTTTATTTTTCGTTTTTGCAACAAAGATGAATTTAACAATAGCGTAGGTGACACAATTATTTTTAAATTTAATTGCAATAAATCATTGTTTGAAGTAAAAAGTAAATTTACGGGGTGCTTTATAAACATACATATATCCTAGTGTATATAACAGAAGGATGTTTACCTTTGTATATTTGATGGGCGTGATTATTTTATGCATATGTACATAATTATATAGTATAAAGATTAACGTTTAGGTAGCATATAGTTTGTTGTATAGCTTGTAGTAATGAAAATTTAGGAGATATCCAAATAATCAATAAAATATCGAAACCTTTACGATTAAAAACTAACTACCATTAATATTGATTTTGCGCCATTTCTTCACAATTCAGTTAAGCATATTTTACTTATCATTTAACCACATCCTATTGCCGCATGTTTTAAGATTACAACCATTCGTGTCGGGTGTTAAGATATAACTTTATTGGTATTCACATGTATCTAACAGTTGTACATAGGTTAAGGTAAGCTTACATAGTATCGTTACATCCCCCTTGTTTTTTTTACATACTATAATTACATACTATTATTATATTACATATACAGAGTCTTACTTAATTCTAAATTTCATTTTCTTTATTTTTAAAATATAATTCAATTATAGCTAATTTTATATAAATCCAAACTAATCTGTGTTATTTTATGTTTATTGTTCAACGTCAAGGAACGAACCGTGCAATTTTATTACTTCTCGCACCTAACCTATAGATTCAACCTTGACAATGGTTTAGTTACCCTTCCCGATCGTGTAGTTATTACTTCTGTATTACGGTTTCCTAGTTCAGTATCTAAATTATTTCGTTGACTCCTTCGAGATTCACAGTCATTATTTTCTGTTGTTATTCGGGTTGATTTACTTCTCTTTGCGTCATCCGAAGTGTCCGGGGTGATCTCCGTTTTAGGTTTGATGTGAGCTATAGTATTAGCCAAATGATGTTTGTTTCTACGGAATGTTCGCTCATCGTCTGTTTTCACTATCAGCGACCGTGGTGCATCTGATTTACTTATAACTGTTTCCAACGTCCACTCTCTATGTCCTATTTGTATTCTGATTCTGTCATTGATTTTTAAATCTGGAGCTTCTTTAGTCCCTTTGTCGGCATAGATTTTTTGTTTCTGTCTTACTCATTGTAAATTTTCTGTGACACTTTCAATTGATCTTGGCTTAAGAAGATCTTTTTTGATTGGTAGATTCGTTCGAGTCATTCTGCTTAGCAATCTCTGATTCGGCGATTCTAGGCTATTATCCCTTGGCATATTTCTCTGATTTTGCAATGCTTTATAAATGTCTGTCTTGTCTTTGGAACATTTTCTTAGTAGTGATTTAACGGTTTGAATGGCTCGTTCCGCCAAACCATTAGCCCTTGGAAAATGTGGACTAGATGTTTCCTGAACAAATTCCCAATTCCCTGCGAAATTTTTAAACTCACATGATGAGAATTGAGGGCCGTTATCGCTCTCTAGCACTTCTGGCGTTCCGTGTATAGCGAACGATTTCTTCAGAATTTTTATTACTTCCGCAGATGTGCTAGTTTGTAATTTTTCGAAGTCCACAAACTCTGAATAGCTATATCCACTATTACCAGATGTTCTTGTGATTCGAATGTAAATATGTCGGTTTCTACTCTTTGCCACGGATATTCTGGAATTTCCTTGTTCAAGATTGGTTCTTTTACATTTTTCCTTTGTGTTTGTTGACATATTGAGCATTTCCGTACGAAGTCAATCACATCCTTGGATAAGTTTTTCCAATAGAATAATTGCCTTATCCGTTTCAGTGTGCTCATAATGCCCAAGTGACCAGTGTGTGCTGTGTTTAGTATTTTTTCCATTTGTGTGTTTGGCACTACTATTTTGTCACCTTTAAAGATAATTCCCTCGTATACAGCCAGTTCCTTATCAGGCCACCCATTGATATATGAGACAGCCTGACTGAGATGTTTGTCCATTTTGACATCTTCTGTCAATTTATACTGCGTTTCTGGTGACATAGGCAGGATTATTTGTATTTGTAACTCTTCCTCCTCCATATTGTCGAGTTCCGTGATGCAATCTCTGCTTAATGTATCCGCGATTGGTATCTCAGTACCTTTCTTGTGTACTACGTTAGGTGCATATTGCAGCACATCGAATATTATTCTACGTAATCTAGCTGGAGCATGCTCAATTGTCCTTTTAAAGATTGTTTCCAAAGGCTTTTGGTCTGTCTCTATTTCCAGGCGTTTACCGTATATGTACTCGTGGAACTTATTACAAGCAAATTTTATGGCTGTCACTTCTTTCTCGGTCTGCGGATAGTTTTGTTGCGCTTGGGTTAGAGCTTTTGATGCATATGCTATAGGTTGGTCATTTTGCATTAATACCGCACCCATCGCTTTTTGACTTGCGTCCACTGACAATTTAACATCTGCATTGACATCATAATATCTCAAGACTAGAGCTGAAGCTAAAAGTTGTTTTAATTTGTCGAATGCTTGCTGTTGTTTATAATCCCATACAAAGCTAACTTTCTTTTTCACTAATTACCCTGAGTGGCGAAGTAATTTCAGAACAATTGAGGATACATTTAGCTACATACGTAACCATTCCTAGAAACCTTTGTAGTTGCTTCGTATTTTTGGGTGTCTCGATTTTTCCGATGACCTCAATCTTTTCATCATCTGGTGTTAGCCCTTCAGATGATAAAATATGCCCTAGGAATTTAAGTTTTTTTTTTATTGAACAAGCATTTGTCCCTATTTAGCTACAAGCCAGCTGATGTGAGTTTTTTAATCACCTCTTTCGTTCTGACTTCCAGCTCTTCACTCGATGCCGCATGAATAAGAATGTCGTCCATCGAACATTCTACATTCTCGAAACTATCTAACATTTGTGACATTATTTGTTGGAACACCTCAGGAGCCGACGCTAACCCAAACGGTAATCTCAGGCAGGTGTAACGACCCCATGGTGTCGAAAACGCTAAATATTTCTGGGTTCTTTCGGTGACTTTGATTTGCCATAATCCGCGTTTACAGTCTAAAAGCGTAAATAATTTTGATCCTTTAACTCGTGCTGATATTTCTTCTAAATTTTTTACTGGATAATGACGTCTAAGAATATTTTTATTTATGTTAGAAGTATCTATACATACTTGCATCTTATTTATTTTTCTTATAATGACCATTGGTGACACCATTGGCGTCGGTTCTTTGATTGGTTTAATGACTCCTAGTTTAGTCATGTTCTCTAATTCATTTTTTACATCGTTTCTTATCGCGTGCGAGATACGTCTCGGCGGGATAACTACAAGGAGGAGCTTGGAGATCAATATCATAAGCGTAATTTTTCAAACAACCTAGTCCTTCAAATACATGATCTTCGATTGCTAAACTTTCATCATTCGATTGTATGTTTATTTCGTCCGTTCGTTTTACTAGACCAAAATCTATGCATGAACTAATTCCTAATATTGGGCCTGTACTTTCGTCTACGATTTTTAACGTTACCCAGACTGGTTTATTTTTTGCTATGCAATTTATGGATGCGTGACCTATAACCCTAATTTTGTGACCGCCAAATGAAATTAGCCTTTTGGTATTCGACGTGTCAATTTTTAAATTAAGACTGTCTGCCAACTTTTTATTTATCACATTACATTGAGCCCCAGTGTCAAGCTTAAATTCTATCACATCGTTGGCTATTTTAATTTTTTCAAACCATGCTTTCGATTTCTCTCATTCCTCTCCGTTGAACAACATATCGAGATACAATTCTTCGACTTCGTCGTCGAAATTTTCATTTAATTCATTAATGTTTTTATCTTTCATTCTGCATGCTATTGCCAGATGACCAACTTTCTCACATTTTCCACATTTCTTGCCATATGCCAAACAACTTTTCTACCGTGTTTAGTTTTGCAACGATTGCAAGAGAAAATTTTCGGATTACAATTATTATGTGTCATGTCAGAAACCTGGTCATCTCTCGACTTTTTTGTATCATTTGACTTAATTTTATCTGATTTCTTAATTTCTATAACATGCAATGCTTGATTTTCATTTATTTCAGATAATTGCTTGCTGGTTGATTCACTCGCTTTGCATACCTACATCTATTGCTTTAGCTAGCTGTAGTTCAGTATCGACCAACAAACGTTCTCTTACTTTGTTTGAATATACACCTATAACTATCTTGTCACGTAACATTTCATCGGCTAATTTGTCAAAATTGCACTTCATTAACTGACTTTTGATTCTTGTATAGAATTCATCAAAATTTTCGTTCTGTGCTTGCGACATTTTATTAAACACATACCGTTCATACGTGATGTTCTTCTTTGGTGTAAAATGCTCGGCAAACTTTTTCACCACTGCGTCGTAATTAATTTCGTCTTCCTTTAGCTGGAATGTCTCGAAGATTTTTCCCGCTTCGATTCCTAAACACCTCATCAGCGTAGCCGCTCTAATTTCTTCCTGTTGTTTGTCTAGCTTCGTTGCTTTGCTATAGAACTGGAATTGTTGTATCCACACTTTCCAATCATCCGCTATATTTTCTGTGATGATTAATTGTTTTGGTGATCGAAGATGCTCCGCCATGTTGTTGGTCTTCTCGAACTACTTTTTCTTCGATAAGGACTACTATTTTAAATTTTTATGAAAAAAAATTTCCGCGTGCTTTATGTTTTTATATATTTTATTTAATTATTACTCAGTAATTATTATTGATTCGTGTTTTTTATTCTTTGAAACGTTTCGATCAATGATTATTCAGATGATAATCGATTTTTATTTTTTAGTTTTCACATCTGACACCATATAAGATTACAACCATTTCGTGTCAACTTTATTGGTATTCACATGTATCTGACAGTTGTACATAGGTTAAGGTGGATTTACATTACTAGGTTAAGGTAAGCTTACATAGTATCGTTACACATGTATATTTCATTATTAATTTCGTGAGTGCTTTAGTGAAGAAATTTGTTCCTTCTGGAAAAAACGTGATAGTGATATTACATAGTTCATTTACCACAACATTCAACTGAAAAGTAGAAGTATCCATATACAAATACAATGCCTTCCTTGGATGGCCTTAAAAAGGAATGTTTTAAAAAAAGTTGAAATTTTGGATAGAGAGGTCAGACTAGATCGCGCATGTGTTCTTTTAGATAAGTTTACCAATTGGGAGGAAAATATTTTTGAAGCCGACGCAAATGAAGAACCAAAGCTGCAAGAATTTGAAGAGGTGTATTATCTTGTTGTAGCTCGAATAAACTCGTGCATACGTCAACGCAATCGAAGTCAACGAACGATAATAGCTAATTAGTAACGGAAGTGCGGCTACAATAGGTATCAAGCTAGTCAAACTATAAATACTCCCGTTTTCCGGCGATTACATCGATTGCCAGGTTTTTTTCGCGTTGTATTTCAATACCTCAAAAGCTTATTGAGAGGTGAAGCTCAAGATCGTATAAGACATTTTAAGGTGACTGACGCCAATTATGTTGAGGCATTGCAAAAATGTATAGCTCGATATGATAAAAAGCAATACACTATAAATGCATTCATCAAAATTTTTGTGATCAAAAATCCGTTAAGATTTCACAAGAGATCACAAGTAAAGGTGCTAGGTGAAAAGGCTGAAGCTAGGGATGCATGCTGTACATAGAATTTATGCGAGAGTACGAATCATTAGGACACATGCAAAAGATTCACGTCCACGACCCATCCGAATTAAATATATTGCCTCATCATGGTGTATTAAAATTAAGTAGCAATATGTACTACCAAACTTAGAGTTAATTCCATTGCAAAGCAACCAAAAATAAACTCATGCAACGAAGATATTAAAAGTTCACCAGTTAGCAGCATTAAAGCAGAAACAAATCTAGAGCACGTCTACCAACAAATAATGCTGAAATACAATAATTACAATAAAATCTTACGAATTACCTCATTTGTAATTAGATAAACAATTATTTGAAGAATTCAAAGCAAGAGTGGTAATCTGGAAACAAAAATGCAGAACAAAAAATTTGTTGTTATGTCCAGAGAACCATGTTTACAGACGAGTACGAGCAACTAACGTCAGCAGAAAACATATCCAACAAAAGTAAACTAAAGTCATTAAACACATACTTTAATAATAAAGGCATAATGCGGGTCGGTGGCAGAATACAAAAGGACAGACATCCAATAATATTGCCGAAAAATCACCCAATATCCCAAGTAATAATTACCACAATCCATACGCGGAAACTTCACCCGAGCCTTAATTTATTTTGTAGTATTGTGTGCGAAAAATATTCGATAGTTGGAGCCTACCAACTCACAAAAACGTATACAGAAATTGTGTTCACTGCTTTCGTCAAAATCCACGTGAGACTGCATTACGCGTTTGAATCAGTTGCCATCGATTTCTGTGGGCTATTTAGAGTTCATTTAACAACCTAATGATTTGTAAGAGGATCAATCCCATTAAAGGAATACATTAGTGACTTTGTTTGCATGGCTACAAAGGCGGTTCACCTAGAGTGTTGCATCGAACTGAGCACGGAAAGTTTCCTCAATGCTCTACGAAGATTCACAAGTCGGCGAAGAATAGTCCCACAATAATAGCGCAAATCAGGGCTAAACTGAACTCGAGAGTTTGAGGTTATCGCCTTTTAGGAAAGCGATATGTGCTCTATTCAACGTTCAACAACGACTTTGTGTTTCATGCTTATTTTAAATATTAATATCGCCCAACCTTTTTTTTTTTTAATGGTCAGAACTATTGGCAATGGCCTACTGCAACTGAGAATCTTTGTTAGACTGGTGGTCCAGTAATTAGGAAATCGTTAATTTTTAAATGGAATGTTCAATAATTAGGTTGTTGAACGCCACACCAACATTGTTGTCGGAAAAACTCCACAAGCATCTGGATTCGTGGAAATTTTAAAAATCCTTCAGCTGGTTTGAACGACTAAGGCTGGTATTTCAAAGCTATTTACTCCGAGATTAATCCCTTAACTAGAGTTTTACTTTCGATTTCAATCAAAATGAATTTGCTTATGCGGTGCGAGTCATGAAATAACATTACAGTGACTTTTTTAACCCCAGTACCGCATCACGGTCAATTTACGGTAAATCACGATGAAAACTTGTACAGAAAATTAAAGAAGATTTTTGGAAAAGATGGTACTCCGATTATTTGAGCCAACTTCAACATAGAAGAAAACGGTCATCCGAGTAACCAAATGTGAAGGTAGATGAACTAGTGATCATCAAGGATAAAAAGATTCCTCCACAAAAATGGTTCACTGGAGTGGAAGTATATCCCAGCACCGACCAAAGTGTTCGAGTCGTCTCACGTCGAGATTCGGGAGGGGTCTTCTTAAGAAGGCATGTTCATAAACTAGTACTATTACCCATAGAATCAGAGGGAGAATATTTAACATCTAAATCATCATCATCAGATCAAGTACAACCTGTAACTCAATTATGCGTCCAATATCTTCGAGAAGTAAAACAAGTGTGATTGCCCTACATTAAAACAGGACCTAAGAATGAGCTGCAAAATCATCATAAACTATAATTCAACCGGATATTGGGAAGACATCAGACCTTTATAACACTATTTCAAGTATTTAGGTGAGGTCAGTCAAAAGGGATGGCATGCAGATGACCGGTTGAAAATGTGTGATGTCATCATAAAACAGATGAATGAACAATTGCAGGAAATTACCTTACAAAATAGTCTTACAAAGAGGGACATTGGGAATAAACTAGGATATATACTTGGTAATGTATTCGGCATTAAGAATCAAATAGATGCCTCCTACATAGAACTGCAGCTTGATAAAGCAGAAACTAATGAAGAATATTTTTAGAACCCATCACAAACCAAATATCGATTTTGGATGCAACCAGAAACATATTCAGAAATCAACCACCAATGAGTCATCAAATTACTACCTCCGGTATACGAGCTTCATCGTTCCCCTTACATAAAAATCCAATGCCGTAAGATCAGGCGATCTTGCAGGCCAAAGAATTCTTAACATTTCTATAGTAGTGACAAGGTCCACCATCATATTGGTATGTGTGGGAGATTCTACTTAGAATAGGAATTAAAGAGAAGGGACAAATCGTTTTGTAATAATTGTGAATACCGTTCACTATTGGTAATAGTTCTTGAACGGGTCTTATAAGGTATGGATGAAAATTTTCTTTGTGCAATACTTGATGAATTCAGTAGCGGGAAACGTTCAATTGTAATGCGAGCCTCCTTTTGCTAATAGAAGGATTTGCTGTTACATTACGAATTATTTGCTGGTCGAAATCCAAATGGTTTTGTGAGACTGAATAGGGCTTCGTCCAGGTAATTGATGTTGTTACGATATCTTGAAGTTTTCTATGCATATTTGTAAAAACTCTTGCGTCAGGAATGCGACGCATTGGAAATCTGCGTTGATATTCATTGCGAGTTCGTGATTCACCACCACCAATTTCATTTCTCAAGAAACGGAGAATTTTGTTTCCCGACGAGTTGATATCTCGGGACATCTCGGGAATTTTCATATATTTTTGACGAATGAACATTTCTTTAATTTATAGTTGAAGCCTACAGCCCGAAGACCAAACAGAGCATTTTTATTGCAATGATGCTGTTGATAAATTCACAATACCATATTTCGAAATGATCCAAAGCCCGCTCTGTACTCTCTCAGCCCCCGTGCTCCTCGACTAATTTGGCAAGCCAAGAAAAACCGTGGTTCGCACAAGGTATATATCCTTGTAATCTGTAAAGATGTAAAAAATTTTACATAAAAAATATCGACATCAAGATCTGTTCAGCAATACAGCATCGCCAATTGTAATAATCACTGTTGAAATGAATTTTGCTGAGATAGTACGGAAAATCTGTATTTATTATTGCTGGCCAAATACGTTGACCTACTTAGTTAGAATGGAAAACAGACAGAAGACCGATTTTTAGAAACAAAAATATAAACAAAATTTGCATCCGGGCTTCTTGTTGGAGAAGGTCAGTCCAATACTTTCCAGAGGGTTAGTGAAAAAATCAGCACCTAAACGACCTTGTTTACGAGGTAAGTGAATAATAAGTTTCCATAGAATTTCCATTAAAGTTTCTTCTATTTTTTTTTCTTTTTTGGATTCTTGATGATGGAGGGCTAGAGACTTATCTAGGGAGATGATGAGACTGGGGTGAGATTCGGAGCTCATTCCGATCCAGCGATGGTGTAAATAGGATACAATGCAATCAATTTCTTACTCAAGCTCCGATCAAGCTTTGGATAAATTCCCACCCCGGCCCTGAGTATTAGCTAGTTATAAATGCGGTGTTCTAAAGCCTCTGTTCGAAGATTTTTTTAATGACATTCTGGTGTGACTTGGAGTTTAAATGGTCAGTGTCACTTCAGACCAAGTTTCGCACCACCGTCAAGCCCAAGCATGCTGGAGTGTCGTTACAATATGTCGTAAGACATTGTTCAAATTTCTGAGAATTTGCATTGTACTTCTGCCCCTCCTAAACCTACTTCCATAAGTTTCATCAAAATATCTTCCAATTCTCACAAAAGGAACTGTGTGAAAACAAAGGAATGTTCGCAAATATCACATGTCTCAATTGACATATCATCCAAAATGTCTGCCAGCAAATACCAAATATATAAATTTAAGCTAAATAAACCTTTAATATAAATGGGCGATCACATAGGCTAGAACCAGTGCCGCCTCTAGAGCTTTGAGCGCCCTGCGCGAGATTTGTTGATCCGCCCTCTTTATTCATTTTTATTTTCGACAAAGGGAGGAATAATGAAATTGGCGGCGATTTTAGTCGCAGTATATCAACCTCAGTTTTAATTAATCCTGTTTTATTAGATAGAACATATAGCTGATAGGATTCAGCTAATTTCATTTTGCCAATACATAGTACTTCTAGTATATCAGGATCCGACATTTCATTTGGAATATTTTTGAAACTAGATAATCTGGACCATTATCAAGAGAGGCATTACTACAATTGTAATTAGTTGCTTACATTGAACTTCTTGATTTCAGTAATATTTGTGTACTACTTCCGAATCGTGATTTTCTTCTTACTCATACGAAAAATCTTCAATTTGATAGAGAACTGACCCGATATTAGAAATGTTTATCTGCCTCCCAACGGGTGTTGCAGTCTTTTTGTTTCCAATGATTTGACAATCAGCTAATCTTAATATAGAGGATGTTATCGGTAACTAAATCGGTATGTTTTTGACACATAGCTAACTTCGCTTTAATAAAATATCCCGAATTTTTGTTGATGATATTTAAATGTCAAAATCACATTTTTTATTATTATTTTAATTTCCCGTTTAATTCGCAGATATTTTCAATGTCGATTACAGAAATATTTCTCAAAATGCAAGCAGTTATCAGAAAATTCGGAAAAACTCCAAAAAACGATGACACACTTTCCGATACTTTTTGACATGAGTTTTGCCAGTCTTTCAAAACCAACTTTTTAACGGTGAACCAAAATTGAAAAATGTACAATTCAAAAAGTTTCAACATTTACCAGTATAACTTACTCATCAAATAATCAGGATATTTTGTTTCCTCTTTTTCGCAATACCCCACGCACATTTTTTGTCACTTTCCTGCGCTTTCGACTCTTTTTGTTGTTGGAAGTTTACGGCAGTTTTAAACATTGTACGACAGTTTTTAACCTATTTTTAGCAAAATTGTCTAAAAGTAAGATTTTTTCGTGTTTTATCGAAATCTGTTAAAAATATATAATTTTTTGGGTGCGTTCGTTTTGTAGTTAAAAAAATCAGTTTTAACCCGAGCTCCTAGGTGGCCCTATTCTTCCCTGGTAACCAAGGGATAAGATTATGTATAAACAGATATTTTTTGAGCTACAAAACGAGCGCACCCAAAAGATCGATATATTTTTAACTCTACTTTTTTTCGATTTTGAAAAAAAAAAAATAGATTTTATGGAAAGACGGAACACATAACCAAACCAACAAATACATTTCTTTTTAGACATAAGTCTGATTCCACAGAGGTCTAGGTGTACAATTATTTGAAAATATTTCAGAATTTCTAGAGATTCTATTATCAAATATCTGTTTAAACAGACTGAATGGATGCAATGGAACAACCAAATGAAAAGGCGATACGGAAAACGATGGAGTGGAACAAAACGTATCCATTGTAACTCGACCTTCAAGAATCAAACAGAATGTATTCTTTAAACTCCTAGAAGAAAGTGGAGCCAACACAATTTCAAACTGTATATTTCACGTTTAAACAAAGAAATATTTTATTTTTTATTTGTAGATAGCAACTTTTCAAAATAGACTGGGAATAGTTATAACGGTTTTGGCCTTTAAAACTGATTTATTTTGACACAACAAATTATTTTTACGTAAATAAATTGGAAAACGGACGGTGTAGAGGGGATAAAAAAGGACGGACCGGAGTGGATGCATTCTGCTTAAACCATTAAAGATAGTTGCTCAATACATATATATGATTATTGGAAAAAAAATCTGGACTCAATATGCTGGCGGTTAGCATGTATTAGAATAATCTAACATTTGACTCATCAAATTAGGTTGAATTTGTACTGATAACTTGAGAGCGTATAATACGTTTGTAGTTTACACTCAAAATTTAGCAACCTTAAAACCTCCCTGGCTAGAACCACAGAATATTAAAAGAGTGAAGATTTTCTTAGGGTAGCTTTAAAGATTTTCTTCTCTCCCTTATTTATCATTATAAAAAAAAAAATCTACGACCTTTTCGATGGTCAGTGACATATGGTATGTGCCATGCTATTTATTATTATTTCAATGTCGCATACCTATATTAACTTCCAGTTCCAGCACAGATATTGTTGAGACATAAAAAATTAAACATATTTGTGATTTCAATCCAATATTGATTTTGAAAGAAAAAAAACAAGAAATGTGTATTCAATTTATATGGTTAACCAGTTAAGACAGATAGAATTTGTATTCTATTTGTTTTTCAATTTCAAGAAAATTGATAAAATTGTTTGAAGCAACAACAGCCACAGTATACAAAAGTCGAGAATTCAATATTATCTATAATGTAAAAGAATTCTTTTAATGCATATAAAGACTTAAAGACAAGACATTCCATTTATATTACTTTCATATTAAATATTATGTGAATATATTTTGGTTTCGTTCATATATTGTAAAATAAAATAAAATTACTACATATTTTCAATTCAATTATAAAATCAATTTTACGAAACGAAAATTTATTTATCTAGCCTTTTATTTATGTACTTGCATATGTATAAGTAGCAAATCAGTAGACAGTAGATTTTGAGTACATAACAACAACAACTTGTGGAAAAAGTCATTTTGAACTTTTATTTTGACATAATATCAAAATTGGATCAAATTTCTACTTATAATTGATTGATACGAAAATTCATTACAATAATTGAAATGTCTTTAACATGGATTGTGATTGATGAGATGGTAATGGAGAATATATATGAGACGAGTCGACAAACTTTCCTTTTTTATCTATTCTATGTTTCGAGGATTTTAATAGTATAATGCGCCATGCCTGAGCCATCCCAGTATTTTTTTTTATCCTGTCGTATTTTAATCTTCTTATTGTTCTTCTAACATATTTACTTTGGTGAACATACGTTCGTTATACATTACAGTTCAAGGTGGCTTATTCCTCTTGTGGAAAAACGTTTCTGTTTTTTTTTTATAAAATTATACATTAGACATGGTTGTTCAAACAAATGACACAGTCGTTATTTGTTTGCTGGGTGGTTGACAACATTTTTCTGTTTATTTTGTAAAACAACAGTAATGTAATGGCGATATACCCATTTGGGAAATGAAAAAATTTGTAACCGAAAATTTATGGTTTTTGAATTGGTTATGGCAATATTATGTACTATACTCTTATACTAAATTAATTATATTGTTACTTATTGACCAATGTAGTTTTTGATACAAAACCAACAAACAATTTAAACTTTCGTCTCAATATAAACTATAAATGTAATATATCATTTTCAGCTGTCGGTTTTATGATTTATACAATATAATCGACTTCTCCAAATTAAATGCGATAAAGCCAACCGAACTATCAACCAACAGAGAATATAAAACTAAAACTTTAAATTCGATTTATTTATTTTTCTTTTTGTAAATTATAAATATTATAGAGTTGTTGTAAATCGAAATAAAATAACTAGAAACTTTTTTTTCCTGTGAAGAGTGTTTTCACCTAAATATTTTTAATTTTTTTGTGCTATTACTATTTGTAGGAAATAAAAATAAATATTTCCAAAACAATTTTATTTTCGATTACTCTACATTAAAATTAATGATAGTTACAGAAACAAAAAATTGCAAAAACTTAAAATATAAACTGGAAAAGTTTAACTTTTCATAGACCTTAGTTTATTGTAGACAATTTATCTGCATAGTGTAATGGAAACAAACCTATAAAGTTAAGTTTTAAAGTATTAAATATTGTGATGGTGGTGAATTGGTCAAACATTTTATATTTGTACATGTCGTCATCATGGTTTAAATGCCTTTTTAAATTTATTCTGTACATATTAGAGTAGAGATGTCCAAAATTCAAACTTAACTATATCCTCTTTACTTACATAGACATAGCCGTAAAGGGAATATTTGAAATACACGAACGAAGTTCGACAGACTCAGGTATTTTACATGCGGATGGTTTTGGCCACAGTTCACGATTCAAATACATAAATTGTGGTGAACTGTTCCACAATAAACTAGAATCGGCGAACTGTTCTGGCATAACACCTGTTAATACTAAATCAGCGAGATTCATTTCGGACTGAACGAAGTGCCAATGATTTTGCGACGATAATTCCTGAATCTGGTTGAGCCGATTTGCTATAGTGTAAATTCGAAGTCAGACCATAGTAATAAACTGACTGAAACCTTACCTTAGACTGGAACCTACCTTAGTTCAATTAACAACAGAGATGCACACAGCTCTAATCTTGATATTGTCTGAACCTTTCGCGGTGCGACTCGTGATTTGGAATTTAATAATCGAAGAGTTACACTATTGTCCCAATGAAGCATTCTCCAATTTCACGGCTTCTTTACAGGAATTAGCTCCAGTGACAACATCATCAACGTAAAAATTGCGCTTAAGCACTATCGAAGCTTCGGGATAATTATTCTTTGCGTCGTCTGCCAATTGATGCAAAGTCCGCACCGCTGAGAATGGTACTGAAGCTGTACCATAGGTTACCGTTTTAAGTTTATAACATTTTATCTCATTTTCGCTAGATCTCCTCCAAAAAATTCGTTGAAAATCTGAATCGGAATCTTCTATCTTTATCTGGCCGTACATCTTTGTGATACCAAACGCAATAGGGTGCTTTCGAAATCTCACAATTATTGACCAGAGGTCCTGTTGTATGATGAGTCCCACCAAGAGACAATCATTGAGTGTTACATCATTTGATGATCTTTGCGGAGCGTTAAACACTATTCGCAATTTGGTAGAACTACTATTTTCGCTTAATACGCAATGATGGGGTAAATAGAAGAATTTTCCATAAGGATTTGTGACAATGTTTGGAGAACGGACCTCTTCCATATGTTGCAACTCGATGTACTCATTGATACATTCTGAGTATTGCTCTTGCAATCTTGGATTTCTTTTTAGTTTTGACTCAAGTGTCTGGAATTGGACCATAGCCGCGAAACTTGATTCACCAATCGCCTTAATTTTGTTATTAAAGGAAAGTGACGTGCAGTACCGTCCCGTAGAGTCACGCGAGACATTGTATACAAAATGCCCTTTGCACAATTTTTCTTCAATAGGATGATTTCGATCAGACTTGACTGACTCAATATTGCAATGCTTCTGGGTTTGAGTACTCAGCTGTTGTAATCTGCAAACAAAATTCGGAGATTCGCTGTTAATGTTGCAATTGATTTTAATTTTTTTTTCGTTCGAAATGATTTCATTGAAGATTTCTGCACCCAAGATCATGTCAATGCAGTTCGGTTTGTAAAATTTCGTTTGTGTTAATAGCGCATAATTCGAAGGTAAATCATTGGTAATACTTAGCAGCACCAAGAATTTCAAATATGCCTCATAACCGAAAATTCGTGATTGAATCCTGATCGACACTTCACTTTTAATATTATTCGATTTTTTGATTTATTCCAGATATCGACACCATAGTAGATTATTTCTTTATATTTGTAAACTGCCATATGCGCTCGGTGACAAAATGCGATTGTGAGCCACTATCTAACAGTGCTCTGCAAGGAAGAACTGTTCCGTCATCCTTTGTAGCCCAAAAAATTGCCGTGGGTAATAGAACCAGGCCCGACACACAATTAGTTTCGTTGAGCGTACTTTGAGCGTTAATTGAACCCTTGATGTTCGAATTATTGGTTGGTAAGAACACATATGCCATGCGATGCATTACACTTAAAATGAAGCAATATATTATTATATGAAAACACATATATAAATGAATTTTCATAAAATTAATTAATTAAAACAATTAACTTTCTTTTTGTGATATATTATTAAATAATATATCACAAAAAGAAAGTTAATTGTTTTAATTAATTAATTTTATGAAAATTCATTTATATATGTGTTTTCATATAATAAAATTAGTGATATAAGCCACAGTTTTAAAAATTTATTAAAAAATGGAATTTTTCCGTCTTTATAACAATATATTATGTTTAAGCGACAAAGATTACATCCCTGACCCTTGCATTCGGCAACTTTGTAATTTGCGCAAACAATATGTGCATAACCTAAGCCTACGAACAATCTCAAGACGTTTTACAGGTGAAATGTCGGGTTTTTTAAATTCAAAACAATTAATAAATTTGTGGTTACCCGTACAATATTCAGAGGAGAAATTATTAGATCTGGACATAAATGTTTTTTGGAAATTGGGTTTATAACCTACCTTCTCCTTACTTGTTTGGAAGTTCGAGGTATTCGAAGATGCTGATATTTTAAATGAACGAAGAATTTTTGCACGATTTTGTAAAATCTCAATAAATGATTCGAATGCTAATGAATCATTATGATTTTCGGATTTTTTGTTATTTTTTAAGCTTCAATTTTTGATGCGTTGTTTAACCTTTCCACCAAATGGTGCAGCAAAAACAAATTAAACACATTCAACTGGTTAACGATTGTGTGTAAGACCATAAAATGTTTGCTTACAGCGTCAATGAAGTTCTGAAGCGAAGCGGAATTATTTTCCTGTGGTTTTTTAATTTCACACAACTTCTTAACATGAATTTCCTATATAAGTGTTTCTTCCTAAGCCGAACTATAGTTCACATCATCAGATAGTATGCCTTGCCACGACGCAAACATGAAATCAAATATTAAATTTTTTTGTATCGCTCAACTTTAAATCATCGTGTACTAGTCACATAAAAATACCTTTAAAATTAAGCCAATTTATGAGTAAACCAATAAACTTAGGTAAATTCTGGCCTATCTTGGCAACTTATACTGATTTAATTTTTAATCCTAATGGCTCTGACCTTTTAATTTATCATTTTGGGTGCGAAATTCTGCTTCGACCGAACCATACTGATCTTCAAACAAGAATTTATCAAAAATGGCGTCATCCTGATCATTCACCATTAAACCTTTTTTTTGTCATACCTAGGTGTGTAGCTGCTTTTTTGACCAAAATATTAAATTTTAAACGAAATTAAAGAAAAACTATTGGAAAAATTTGGAAAAGATTGGAAACTAGGGAAGTTTTTTGGTTCTTGTAACATCTCATTGTTAAAAAATTTTAAGTATATATTTCAAATCCAGAAAGTTTAAGAATTATTTTTTAATCTTTTAAGAGAAAAGTCGGTCGAACTATCGAGCAGATTGGAATAAAATTAGCCCACACTTTGTATTTACAGAAGATGAACTAAGTCGGCTTAAAATTTTCACACATTTCGGCATCATAGAGAAAACTGCCATCATACCTAATTATTTTAATTTACATTTAAATACGAAAACAAACAAAATTGATCAGATATATTTAACCTAACTAACAACAATAAAGATGAATTAACTACTCCAACTTCCAGTAAAATTCAGACAGCCGAATTTCCAAAAGACGTTGAAGTTGAACAAGTACTCACTGCTTTGAAAAATATCTATTCAATAATTTCATGCAGCGCCCAAAATTTAAGACAACCAGAATTATCAAAGCTCAACTGCTGCCAACGATAAAAATTTACTGAAATCTCAATCAAACTATTCAAGTGTGGAAGACATCTCCCTAACGGAAATATGTTTAACCCTTCGTTACTAACGCTATGTGAACTTACCTAGTTACTAACGCTGGGTAAAATTAACCCCCAAGTTGAAATTAGTTAAAAAAGCAAAACCAACCTACAAATTAAAATATTGATGACTTTTATTTCATCAAAAATGAACTAACTCAACATAAAAAATACAAAAATTTTACAGTTAAATTCATTTGTAACAATAAAAAATAAAATACAAAAATAATATCACATTTTAAAAAATATTAACTAACAAAAACATAAAGTAGCTTAAATAACTCTTGTAGGCATTCTATTGCACAGAAAAATATAAAATTATATTCACTGGAAAGCTGAAAGGGTAGGTAAAAACAACTCTTTGATAACTTTTTTCGGTTTAGAATATTTTTTTTACATTATTTACCGTTCAATTTCGACTACTAATTATTCTCCGGTTCAACTTCAGTATTTGCGCACACTGTGCACATCGGAATGAGTGACTACCACAGATAAATTGATTGCACTTGAAGCACACTGATTTGGTTTTACGATCCTTTTTTGCCGGGCGTATTTGGCATCGACTAGGCTTGTCAACTTTTAATTTTTTGGTGGTGGCCGAACCATCTGGCATTTCGCAAATTTTTTACAAGAAAATCTGAGAGTTTCGCTTAAGCCTTGAATAACACTTCGTCTGTCGATATGCGGCTGCATTATACTATATGCTAGTTCTTTCAAAAACAGTTTTCGGCTTTTGTATTTTATTGGATGATTTTCGGTTGACCGTAACATAATCCGCGCATTTATCCCGGCTAAATTCAGCATACTGAAAAAAAAACCATTGGCCATCTATTAGCAGTTTAAGCAACGTTGTACGAGCCGCATAGCTGGTCTGTCGTGTCTACGCCACCCTTCGTTCTGTTGTAAAATTCAATTATTTCCGGTAAAGAATTCCTGTTTTCTGAAATTATACCATTCCGGTGCATGGTGGACATCAATAAAACACATTTATTTTTTTTGGGTACCTAAGACATTATTGTTGCATGTTTCTGATACCCAAATACCGTTGATTTAATCATTCGATTTCTTGTAACAGCAAACGATGGTGGTAATACCCTATTGTTATTTTTAATTGTGCCGACCAATGTTGTATTTTTTTCCTGAAGCGCTAAAGCCAAAGGATAGCTGGTGAACCAATTGTCTAATGTCACATTTCGTTCCGCATTTTGCATATGGCTTGTTAGACGTTGTACCACCTCCTATGGCTTGTTACATAAGGTATATCGACCTGTGGCCCTATTCTGGTAATTCCCGGGGAATAGAAATTTTAACTTTTTGTTGCAGTATTATTCCCTTTTCCCCAAAGTGTATTCTGGTGTTCGGGAAAGATTTTTTATTGGGAAAAAATTATTCCCCATTACAGCAGTTTTGGCGTTTGTTTTTCCACACCGATTTTATGAAAGAATTGATGGGGAATAGATTTTTAACGAAAATGTTTGTTTATATGTAATTGTTATTAATAATTACTAATATTAATACTGTTAATAATTTTAAAGATAGTATTATAATAAATAAGAGTTATTATAATAATTTTGATACAACTAAATTTATTTTCCCTGTATATTTATTCCCCAATTGACAGAATCCACTTTAAGAAAATGGGGAATAAAAAGTTGGAAATATGTATCTGGGAATAACTGCTGTAAAAAAAATTATTCCCCGTTCCCCGGGAATTACCAGAATAGGGCCACTGGACAGCGATTTTGGTCGCAATTTGAGGATTGAGTTGAGTATTACCGGAAGGCAAAAGTATTGGTAAATTGTATTGGTGTCCAAAGAATAGAGCAAAACAGAGAATAAACATTTGAAATATAAAAAAAAAAAAATTCAGTGTCATCTCATGCGTACGAAAGGTTGTACATATTTTTATTTCCAGTAATTTTTTTTGCAAAATTTAAAACTAATAAAATTGTTAATTGAATAATGATTTAAAGATAAATAAATATTAATTAAAAAAGGCAAATAAGTCAGAAAAATATTTATAAACTATAATTTTATTAATAATTTTAAGTTAGAAAAATTACACGACGTACATACTCCCTTTCCTGCGCTTGGATCAACACTAAAAGTTAAAATCACTAATTTACTTCTTATATTTTTCACATTATCCCTCTTATCCGATGTTAAACAAAAAAACCTTATGCCATGTTAATGTTATATTAAACAAAAAACTAAAAAATACGCACATTTGACAGTGTCTAATGGGCGTTTTTTTAAGTTTTTTGTTTAACATGATGCAAATAAGAGAGATAAAATGACACGAAAAAGAGGGATATAAAATATAATGTAAAAAAGATAAGAAGTAAATTAGTTATTTTGGATTAGTGTTAATTCAAGCACAGGAAAGGGTGGATGTACGTTTTGTGATTTTTCATCATTTTAAATTATTAATAAAATTATAGTTTATAAATATTTATCTGACTTATTTTTCATTTTTAGTTAATATTTATTTATCTTTAAATCATTATTTAATTAACAGTTTTATTAGTTTTAAATTTTGCAGAAAATTACTGGAAATAAAAATATGTACAACATTCCTTTCGTGCGCATGAGATAACACTGAATTGTTTTTTTTTTTGATTTTTCAAATGTTTATTCTCACATAACTCAAAAAAAAAAAAAAAAAAGTTAAAAATATTATGAATGTGGTCGACGAAGAATGTAAAAATTAAAAACCATTTATTTATGCTGCTTTTTGTTTTTTATATTGAAGATCACCACGAGCAATTGATTGCGTATATTGTTTTGGATTTTTGGTAACGAAGTAAAATGAATGTCTCGTTTACAACAACAATAGATAGAAAAACATGAATTCCTCATGTTAAAAGGTAGGGAAAAATAACTCAAGGCGAGCGGAAGCAACAAAAAAGTTGAACCGATTTCACCCGCTTAGCTTATTTTTGATACTTACCATCATGAGAAAACACACTAATACAATAAAAATATTTGACGGCACACAATAGCAAAATGTATATTATACGCCGTGTACATATACAAAATTCTCAATCCTCAATCCTCATTTTTCGACCAAAATCGATACCCTGGTGGCTGTTTTCCGCAATAAACTTTAAGCTTGGAAGTATAAAATGATACGGAATCGACTGCGGAAAAAATTTTGATTCCGTACTTAGCAGGCTTGCTGGGTATGTATTGCCTGAATCCGCATCTTCCTCGAAAAACTTCCAATTTTTCGTCAACGGAAACAAAGCATCCGACGTTATATTTCCGTTGACAATTATGGTTGAATGACTCAAATAATTCTTGGAAAGGCGCAAGTTTGTCAACCATTTGTCGAGCCAACCGAGTGCCAAGGTCATCAAATCTAAGGCATCTCATTAAAAATTGGAAACGATTGTAACTAATCGTTGCTGGAAAAATTTCGAATCCAGTTCCGTCAGTAGCGCACAAATCCCTCACATGAACATGTGAGGATTTATGTAATTCTGACAAATATAGTAAACCAAATAGCGCATTTATTTCAACCAAATCTGTAGAGGCGGCATGTTTGATATCAGCATATTTGGATTGTTGTTTTTTTTATATAAATGTTGGTGTAGGTGACAATTTCGATACTATGATGTTGGTCTAAAAATATTTTCAACATTTGGTCTGGTTGCTTTATAAGGTGTTTTTTCCATATACTTCCATCTTTACCCACGAAATTATCATCATCATCATCGTATTCTGCATCATCATCTTCTTGCTCTGTCTCTGAATCGTGCTCGATAAATGTCTCTTGATCATCTACCTCACTACTGCAATCTGGACCATCCATATTTTCCTCGTCGCTATCTAATTCAGCTAATATAGCGCGTAATCGGTTTTGCTCCCGTTCGTAATCATCCATTTTATAATTGGTTTGGTATTTAACGAAATCACTGTTACTTAACTACTAACGCGGGTTTAATCCACCCAAATTTCACTTAAAAATTATACCACTGCTACTAATGCGGGTGAAATTTACCCAGACAATATTTAAAACAGCGCGACTGTATCCTTCCAATTGCAAAAGACAACTAAAAAAATGTTCAACTTGACACAAGGAAATTGAGGTTAGATTACATGAAGTATGAAGTTGGTTGCAATTAATAAAATATGGTTATTTTTAACTTTTGAATGTGTTGGGTAAATTTCACCCAGGCGTTAGTAACGGAGGGTTAAATGTTACAATGGAACTACTGTACTTTTAACCCACAATATCCTCAACTTTAAAATATAATGAACGATGCAAATTCAAAAATTATCTGCCTCCAAGAAATCAGATTTAAATTAGATTACTGCTTGAATATCAAACATTTTACAGCATCTTTCACGAACGTTTGCCACATCTAGTTCCCTATGAAAACATAAATATGCAGGATATTGAAGGTTTTTATATCTCAACTGGCAACACCATAAAATATATTTGGAGACTGGTATTGGGCATGGTCGCCCATAATATTATACGGAGAAATAGACAAATGATTTTAATACAGATTTTACTACTCAACTTCTCTCTGTTACACCTCAACTATAAAAACATATCTCACTTGGTATTCCAATTGTAACCCCGCCGTCAGTGATCATTATCCAATATATATATATATATATATATATATATATATATATATATATATATATATATATATATATATATATATATATATATATATATATATATATATATATATACATATATATATATATATATATATATAATATATATATATATATATATATATATATATATATATATATATATATATATATATATATATATAAAACTGAATACTCAACTAAGTCCAAATCCAGTAAAAATTACAAAATTTAACAGAAATTGGAAGGACTTTAATACCACAATTACCAAGACAAACATTTAAACTCAATAACTGGAAAGAATATTCAGAGCTTTTACACAACAATCTAAAATACATCAAACATATTCACACCTTTGAAAACTTCATTGTTCAAATGTCATTTTGTACCATATTGGAATGATGGATGTATAAGGGCGGTGCGATAATATAAAACTGTTTTTGGTTCTATATAAAAGCTGTTACTATATAAAAGGGGTTGGTAACATATCCCCGAGGGACAAAATCCCGTGGGACATAATCCTGAGGGACAAAATCCCGAAGGTACAAAATCCCGAGGGTACAAATTCCCGAGGGTACAAAAGTCCGAGGATATATAATCCCGAGGGAACAAAATCCTGAGGGGACGAAATCACAAGGGTACAAAATCCCGTAATCCTGAGGAAATCCCGAGAACCGCTCCTTCTGGTGAAGGAAAATTTTAATTTAAAGTAAAATAAAAATCAAAACCGGAATTTTTATTTTTGCGGAACCGGATTTTTTCAAGCAGGTTTATGAAAAAAATGGAATTTAGAAAGCGGAATTTTTTTTGGGCACGATTTTAATTAAGCGTGATTTTAAAATGCGGGATATTGTTGTTACGATCCCGTTGTAACCATCACTATTTCCGATGTTGGATTTTTGTGTGTATACATCTTTAAATCAAGGGAAAATTGTACCAATTGTGCAACAACTAGATTTCGGAGTTTTCATAGGCTTGTACTCTTCGGATTTTGTATCTTCGAGATAGTATCCTCGGAATTGTTATCGCCGGGATTTTGTACCATCCAGATTTTGTACCCTCAGGATTTTGTATCCTCGGGATTATGTATCCTCGCGACTTTGTACTCTCGGAATTTTGTCTCTCTCCCATATAAAAGATTCAGAGCGAATGCTAGGAGAATTATAAAAGATAACCAAAAAATGCATTGGATTGACTTTTTTTAAATACAATAACAATAAGAACACCTTAAGCGAAAATCAGGAAACAAATAAAATCTTTAACTGGCATATCAAACTTCCTCGATGTACCTAGATTAAAACTGAATAATGAAGTTGAAAATAACAAGATCGCAAACATTTTCGGTAAGCATTATCAAAACGTCACAAGCAATCAAACATATTCAGATGAATTTAAAAGACATAAAATGACATTAGAAAGAAACTAAATCTCATTTCAGTCAATGGCAATAGAATCATATAATGAACTACTGGCATTGGCTGAACTAGACGATGCTTTGCGCACAAGTGAAAACACATCCGCTTGTGAAGATGGGTAGCGTATAATGTCATAAAAACTTTCTCAAACAGTACAAACCATTTTTTACTAAACCTTTATAATTTAGTTTAACAATCATGATATACCAAAAAAATGGAAAAATGCTATAGTAGCCTGAACTAGCAGTTCTTCTACAAAATGAAATAGCAAACGGTTTTGCGCACAAATACACATGCAAACGAAAATACATGAAAATACAAAACTCTGGGTCGAATAAAAAAATTTGGAATTGTTGGTAATATGGCGTATTATTGGAAACTTCCTGTCCTCGAGAAATTTTCAAGTAAAAGTGGGAAGCCAAATCTTTTTAACTTACAAGTAGTAAAACTACTATAGATGATCAATTGTCACATTTATCGTCAATATAACCAAAAAAAAATTGTTGGTGCCTTTTTTGGTAAAATCGGTTTGGCAGTTTTCTCTTCCACTGCAACTTCTATTTATTTACGCTCTCTAGACTCGAATGGACCCAAAAGTTAACACAAACTACTTATTACTAAAATCTAGTACCACATTTCAACCAAAACTATCAATATTTATTTGAATGAGAGGCAAAACAAAGATAACAAAATGTATGACTGGGGGGTAAGAAGGACGGAGACGACATTTTTTTCGCTACTACAATACTTAGCCAAGTAGTACATTCGTTACAGTGGCGAGCAAAAAATTGAGTTCTGTAAATACTTAAAAATTTAAAATAGTTTTAAATCTTTCAACCTTCAATTTTTACAACTCTTAAAATTCTTAAATTTCATAACTTCTTCAAATGCTAAAATTGATTCATTTTAAAAAGTTGTATTACCTGGGTTTTTTGAAATCATTGACATTCCTTTTACATAATTTAATCAATTTACTAATTCTTGAAATTTAAAAATAATTTAATTTCGTACATTTGCACTTATTCTTAAAATTAACTTAAATATTATCCTTAAAATTATTCTTATTCTTAAAAGAACCGATCTCATTTTAGTCTTATAGGGCGTTGCAAGAAACAATGCCGGTATCTACTAATCAGTTTGTTCGGTCTCCCCCCCATAAATTGTGCATTTTTTGATCGCACGTAGCACCGTCTTGTACTCGTCCGCTGGCTACTCTGTCCCTTGTTCAGTTTAGATTTATTAGTGTTTTCTTCCATCACATATCTCCTGCAATATTTCTTTTACCTGATTTGTCGTACAATGGGTCAACAGCCCTTTACGGACTCATTTCGACAGCGATCTTGTTCTGTCTCTCTTCTCGCATTTGCGTGATTCCTGCCCGCTGCTCCTCCGCACAGCGATTCTCTGGATCGAAACCGATTCATCTAATTCGTACAGTGAAATCACTTTCTCCTGCTCAACGTACTCTTTCTGTTGAAGAGCATAAAGCTCCTGGAAGTAATATCCTCCAGCAGCGCTTATCTCTACCACAAATGCTGAAGTTTTATCAAGGTATTCCAGTTGAGGCTGTTTTCTCATTTGTCAGCCTCTGGCTTTCCTCAAACCCCAATAATCTCAAGTCACGCATTCTCCAACAAACCGAGCCTTCGCAGCTTATTAGAATTGGTGACTTCGCTATTTTTCACTGTTGTGAAATCCAATACTTTTGCGCATACTGAATTTGGTCTAATTTCTCATTTATCATTTCATTTAGAGTTTTAGACACCTTAGGTGTTTCCTCTGGTTGCCATGAGGTAAGATTTCCTTTCTATTACTTTTGCTTCGCTGTTACTTGCAGCTTGCTCTCTATAGTTGGAACCACATTTTCCTCATATGCCTCGTGGGACGTAATTCCAACACTGTTCATCCTCTAACGATGATAGTCTTAACAGTAAGAGCTTTTCGTTATCATTGGCATCCCGAGCAACTTCTCTCTAGGGTAACGTCCTTCTCTATGGTAACGTTCCTTCTATATAGACCGCTTCTTTAACTTATGCGCTGCTGATTTACTGCCGTATTTACTTCTCACACCAAATTGCGGACTTATATCGATTCGATCACTAGATTTTGCAATTAAACGATGATATAATTGGTTACAAACCAAACTAATCTTAACCCTTTCAATTAAATGAATAACGGAGTACCTAACATAAAATTCTTCAAAATTACGTCTTGCTTAGGTTTAAACAGTTTTGTGCCGTAAATGGCCATCACTAGTATTGATACACCGTCTGCTCGTTTTATAGCACTTTACATGACGTGGCGTAGTGTTTCTTTAGCTTTCAGTCTGGTAAGAGTCCATGGGAAATAAATGAACAACGTGCTTTTCAGATAGTCGAATTTACTACTTTACTTGTAACACTTTATTCCACTAAGATCACTGATACTGTTGCACTGGTTGAAGTAAAGCAATCAATTGGTTAAATTAAACTGATCAAGTGATGAAATCAAACTATACTCTGTATCGCAACTAGGTCGTGGTGATATATCAATTTACTGCTGTTCTGAATGTTTCTTTATTGCGTCTTTACTTTTCCAAATTGACGAGGGTCCAATTGCGGGTGTGTACTTGATTAATCGAGAATGATCTAATTGGTGGAATCTTGCTTAATCGCATATTTGGTTGCACCTCTTGTTTTGAAAGAATGGTTATGGACCAGGGCAACTGTATCTATGAAATACTCAATCTGCGTTTTTTTAGAAACTAGTTAACTACAAAAAGTAAATTGCGCAGAAAATCCATTTGAAATAAAAAGTCGATGTAGCTTTTAGAGAATTGTTGATTTATTTTCATTCATTACTCAAAATCGACAAAAATGCAGTTAATTAGTTTCAAAAAAAAAACACAGAAGACGCCTGCAAAACCTATTTTCCAGTCGCACATACGAAGGTATAAATGAATAACTTACCAGATTTGGTTAATCCAAAAAAGTAATTCACTTAAGGAATAAATATTCACTTTTTATAAGTCAATGAATCCAAAATAACATTTAAGAAGTTTTAACAGCTCAATAGCTCAATTTCAAGCGTGTAAAATCAAATTAATTTATTATAAAAAAAAAAGTTTTAAAAGTCAAAATGTGTGCTACATTTCATAAACATTGAGGCTACACCATCGCCAACCTAATCTAATTTATTTTAACATTTACGTTTTTGCGCCAAATTGTTGATTTTTCCTCCGCTTTTAATAAACAACACAATAAAGTACCATAAAATAAAAAATAAAATCTCCTGCCATAAACCATTATTGTTTAAAAATTTATAATCACTTTAAAATTATATTTCCTAGAAATTTTCCGTCGCACTCGAAACGAAACGAACAAAAATTTATTTTGTTTAGTAATAAATTTTGAGAATTTGCAAAAATCATTTTATCAAAACGTTATAACGTAAAAGAAAAAAAATCTAAAATTAAAAACTTTTCCGATTGTACACAAAAAAAAGCGCAGAAAAAGTTAAGAATCACAAGCGTTTTTGGTGTAAGCACATAAATTTTTTACATTTCTACATTTTTTTTTTTTTTGTTCTTATGGTGTAAACTTTTTAAATAATTAAATCCCTCTTTTTCAACATTATTAAAATTTTCATGACATCAGAAGAAATACGAGTAAAGTATTTTTTTTTTTTTTTTGCCACTCTGATTTATATTTTATGTATTTAAATTATGGAAAAAAAAAACTCAGTCAAAAACACTTTTGGGACTGGAGACGGAAACTCATGTTGTAATCAGTCACTTAAATGTATGTATACATAAATTATATATTTTTCGGAAATGAAATGCAAAATAATGGTTTCTTTTTACAAGTCACGACATTATTTTAATCGATCATGGTTTTATTATTTAATTGACGCTGGAGGATTATAATCACATTATTGACCATAATACTGTTGTTTTACGGAGAAATTGATGGTTATTTGCAGGCTATTAATTTCCATTTAAAACAAATAATGGGAAAAATTCGATGGTGGCCAAAATCACAAACAAAATTTTAATGAATATGTTATGGGCAGCTAAAAACATTAATAGTTTTGATCGATTAGGAAGAGGATGATTTTATTACGTGTTGTATACACGTAAATCACATTATGTGTATGTAAACAAATTCTAATTATGATTGAACGGTGTACATTGATGTATGTATGTACCATGTACGTTAACATAAATGTATACAAATGTAAAATGTTAAAGAAAAGTAACGTTTGCTATGTCGACGTAATTAAATATAATATGGGGAAATATGAATTAATTATGAAACAATTAACTTTTCCTGCTTTCATCTCACCAAATTTTCAGTTTTCTTTTTTTCAATTCAATTTTGTTGATTACCCTTAAATTTGCGTTAACTACAAAATTGTTCCAAACGAGAAAATTGAATGCAAAGTTAATCGTTTATTATACAACAAGACGATGAAAATTTTCGATTATACGAGACATATAGACATATTTAGAGCAAAGAATATTCATTTGAAAACTGTCAACACTGAAAACCAAAATAAAATTGAGCATTTAGAAAAATTATCAAGAGACAATTGCGTCGAAATTACTGGTTTACCTGTTAAAAACAATGACGAAGTTGAAAATGATGTAATAAAATTGTTTAACAACGGTTTTAATTTACCTGAAATTTCTTGTCACGATATTGACTTATGATTTAAAAAAAAAAAGTACGAGCAAGTCCGGATCGCATTCATCAGTGGTATTCGTTAAATTTATAGCCAAAAAAACAAAACATCATTATGAATAATAAGCACAAAGAAAAATTGAGAATTACAACATCTGTTTTTGGGGTCGATTCAACGATAGCTTCTCCAATTTTTATAAACGACTGTGTAACTTATCAGAAGCGACAACTTTATTTATCAGCAAAAAAAATTCAAACTTGATTTGAGCTACAAATATCTCTGGATGAGAAATTCAAAAATATACATGAGGAAGGATGATGGGCACCCAATTAAGCATATCAACTCAATTGAGGACCCTAATAAATTGTAAATATTTTTTATCGTATTTTTTTAGTATTAGTAATTTAATGTCATCAACTCTAGGTCCTAACTGTAATTTGCCTTCTTCAACCGCCTCAATTAACTCATCCATTTACAATAATTTGTTTTTCATGCATCAAAGCATTCGTAGTCTACGTAAAAATTATGATTCCTTCGTTTGCTACCTTCAATCTTTTCTCGAATTACCAAAATTAATTTTTCTATCAGAAATTTGGATCAACGATCATGAAGTTAGAAATTATGCTATAACAGGTTATAAATTTTTTGCCAGTTGTAATAACAATTATCGCGCTGGTGGTGTAGCTGTGTATGTATCCGATGATTTGAAAGTCAAAATAACGGGTGATTTTAATTTAAATACCGCAGACATTATATTAGTTGACATTCTTTTTGAGTTTTTTAAAATTTCTATTGTCTGTGTTTACAGATTGCAATTGTATTCTATAGATGCTTTTTTGGAAGAGTTTGACCCATTTCTGAATAGGTTCAATTCTAGAAATTGTTTCGTGGTTGGGGATATCAATATAAATTTACTAGCCAATTGTATACAAGTAGATGACTATAAATTTTTAATGTCTGTAAATGGCTTAACTTCTGGCATTAACATCCCAACTAGATCAACAAATCTATCTTCAACATGCATTAATCATGTCTTTTTTAGATGTTCCAATATAAAAGTGATTCCATCCGTTGAAAATTCGTTTATATCTGATCATTGTGCAATATTTGTAAATTTGTTAATAAATGATCAACGTAAAGGTCCTCCTCAACCTAAAACCAAAACTGTAAAATTTCATGTAGACTATGAGTTATTAAATAATGTTTTATTTGAAGAATCATGGAATTCAGTTTTGGGTGTTAATGATGTGTCAGAGGCTTTCGATTTGTTCTTCTCTACTTTGAGTCAATTAATTTCTCAATGTACGTGCGAAATACAACAACAAAAGAAATTTACTAAGCTTAAACCTTGGATCAATAAATTTTTAATCTCTAAAATTATAAAAAGGCAATCTCTTTACAAGAAACTCAACTTAAAACATGGTCAAAATGCAAGGTTAAAAAAGCATTTCACTAATTTCTCGAAAAAATTAAGTAAACTTATAAGAGACCGTAAATCGAAATTTTATTTAAATAAATTTCAAAGAGTAATTGGAGATGGTCGGAAGCAGTGGAATTTAGTTAATGAAATTTTGAATAAAGATGAAAGCTCAAATGAAATTACAGCTATAAATGATGAGTCAGGAGCCAGAATTGATTCATCAAAAGAAATTGCTAATAGTTTTAATTCATATTTTTCGAATATAGTTACTCCAATGAGACCGAATAATACATTCGCTAGCCAAAATAATCACGTGTCCATGACTTTGCATAGGCCTAATAGCATGAACTTCTTTTTCCGGCCGATCACTGCGATAGAACTATGTAAAATTATAGAGTTTTTAGAAACTAAATATACAGGTGATTATTTAGGTTTAAGCAGCGCAATTCTAAAAAAGATCAAATACAATATTGTTGATGTTTTGTGTTTATTATTTAATCGCAGTATTACCGATGGTGTTTTCCCAAAATCACTAAAGTTCGTGACTGTAATTCCACTCTTCAAAAAAGGTGATCGACTTGTGATTGGCAATTATCGACCGATTTCACTGCTTCCAGTAATCTCTAAAATCTTTGAGAAAGCTGTTAAATCGCGTATAACCGAGTTCCTGAACTTATTTGGATATTTTAGTCCGCAACAATTTGGTTTTAGAAGCGGGTTTAGTACTGAAGACGCTCTGTTAAATTTGATGAATCCATTACACGAAGGTTTAAATAGGTCCAAATCTATAGCGGCACTTTTTGTTGACACAAGTAAAACCTTTGACATGGTTGATCATAAAATCTTATTAGATAAACTGTTGCATATCGGTTTTAGGGGTTGCATGCATAATTGGTTTAAATCTTTCTTAGATAATCGATCTAAACGGGTCCGTATAAATGGATTTTTAAGTGATTCTGTTGAACTTAAAGTGAAGGTTCCTCAAGGTTCTGTCCTGGGGCCTATTCTATTTCTCATATATGTGAACTCAGTATTTCGCCAAAAATTCTACGGTAAAATTGTGGCATTTGCTGATGATATGGCATTCACTTATAATTGTGAAAATTATTTGTCAACAGTGGTAAGTATAAATGAAGATCTAGTACTTCTGAGCAAGTGGTTTGACGTGCACAACCTTGTTCTAAGTAGTAACCGGTCTTTTAACCGAGACATTGTTTACCATGATATTAGCTGTTCTAGAAATGGTGTTTACATCCCAGTGTGCATGGTAATTGAATCCGTCAGTTCAATCAAATATTTAGGACTAAACGTGGACTGTCGACTAGATTGGAAAAATCATACCTATATTGCCTTTAAAAAACTCGCTTCATGCTACCATTAGAAAAATGTACCTATTACGATCACAATGTCCTTTTGGAATGTTAAAAGTTATTTATCATGCTTTAGTGGAATCACGACTACGTTATGGTATCTGTTGTTGGGGTGGAACTTATTTCGAAACTCTTAAACCATTGATTATTGCTCAAAATATATTATTAGAATGATGCATTTTAAAATAAACGATTTCATGCTTGGCCTTTATTCGTGATGAGCTCGATTCTTCCTTTAAAGCATCTGTATGTATTTAAGGTAATGAAAATATTTTTTCAAATTAGTGGCAATAGAAGTGTAACGTATTGTACCTATGAGCTTCGCAGAAACACCGCCTGTCCAAAACCAATACATACCTAAGTTTTTAAAAACGCATTTTAACAACTACTATCTGGTTACAGCACCTTCTATATTTAATAAACTTCCCCTAGATGTTCGCGATACAAACTCAAAGAACAAATTTGTTTTCTCCCTTAAAACCTGGTTATTGCAGAATCAAACTTTGGATTTTTTGTTCATTGTAATCGTTTAAGTATAGCTCGTTTTTATTGTAATTAGTTACCAGCTCTAACGATATTATTTAAATTGTTCCTAATCTTTAAACGCGTATTTTTTATTTTTTTTCATTTTATCTTTATTAAAACAGTTTTTGTTTCCTCTTTTTTATTTGTTTGGAATTTTTATTTTTAATTCTAGTTACATAATCACCCCTTTCATATTTAATACGAGTAACATTAAATGAAGAAATGTCTGCCACTGGATTTTAGATCCATTAGACATTTCTAATTATTTCAATTTAATATATCAAATTAATTTGTTATATACATTTATGCAATCACAGTTTGGAATTAAATATTTTATTAAAATTTTATAAAAATATATATTTAATTATCTTAAAACCTTATTTATAAATATGTTTCGTTGTGTGAAGGAAAAGAAAATGGAAAAAACAAGAAAATTTTAATTTTGTATTTTTATTATCACAATAAATAAGAAAGAATCATTTATATTTCTGTTCCAGACGGGTTGACTGGAGCAGTTGATGTTCAAATTTTTAGCCGAAAAACTGTTGTGGTTTCTATTTTTAAATTCTTTGACCAGAGTTCCTCTTGGCCAAGCACTTCGATTCATCAAGGTTTCAAAATTTGATTTCAAGATAGATATTTTTTGCGAATTATTACCGTTTCACAGATGTTTCTATTTTTCGCACAATTTGTGTTAATTCAAAAATTTTATTAATCTGCAATTTATTTATTTTGTTTATTTATTTCCACTCAAAAATTTACAAAACTTATGATTCAATCCATTTTGAGCTTTTGCTCATTCTCAACAGAGCATACTAAAATATGGGAATAACCTAAAATAAATCAGGCGCTTTTAGATTTTCTTTGCTAGTTTTGGTCCAACCCGAGTATTTGGTTTGCCTTGTGCCTGACGTAACAGGTTGGCGTTCTCCAATCCGCCATCTGGAGAAGGCTTCCGTTTGAACAATTAGCAAACCTCAAACGATAAGTTATGATGCACTTTATAGGTACCTTCTGCCAGATTGAAATCATCCGCCGCCATTTCTTAACTCATTTGATCTAATACACCCAATGATCACAAATAATACCAGGTAATATAAGTATTTTCATGCCACCACTATTGCTTGGTGTAGATTTGGTCTTATATAAATTCATACAATTATCACAAAACCAATACATATTTTTCTAATCGCTTATTAAACCAAAACCAGATTTCTTGAAAATGTCCTGATTTCCATTACCGTCACACGTCATACACTTATGGAAATCATATTTAATTGCCACCATACGGGCCAGAAGCGGCCTGATAACCAATTGATTTCTGTATGAGTTCATTTTTATAATAAACGTAGAACACAAACGCACACAAAAACACAGTTTCACAGTTTTTATTAAACATTTATTAAATGATTATTATATAGAATACTAAAATGATTATATGTAATTAATAAATTTTTAAATGAAAAATAAAATTTTCAGACAGAACAAAATATCAACCGTGCTATTGCGATCGAATACTCTATTAACTCAAATCATAGCTATGTAGATTAATTTTTGCGATTAAGCAATCGATGTACCCATATGGTATTTACTGCATTTAAACTATGAGGAAAACTAAGCCTACTTTGATTTTTATATTTTATTGAGTGATATAGCTGGTCTTAAAATTCTTTTAAATAACAGAGTAGTAACGTGTGATTTCGGTTTTTTTTTGTAATTTGGACATTCAAGTGTCCGGTTATGCATTAAATTTCGTCTTTTTACCTGATATTGAAAAAAATAATGATACTGATGAACATGATCAAGTTAGTTTGAAACATTTTTCAAACAACTGTTCATACCAGCATGAGAAACTAATTATTTATTTGCGTGATATTGGATGGACTAGAATTTGTACAAACAATTCTAAAATTAAATCACCACCTGTTCAGTCTCTTTCTTAGCCGAATTTAAATATTAATCATAAAGCTACAGCTTTAATTGCAAAATAAAAGTAAAGTTCCCTAAACTGATTACAATATAATACAATATTTCGTCGGGCCATCCCCGCATCAGATGAAAAATATAAATTTTTTCAAATTTATTTTATTAAGGGTCTTAAGAACGATCGTAGTACTGATAAACAAGTTATTTCCTGAAGAAGAATTTAATTGTATTATTCAGGAATTTAAAACAACAGTAGTAGGAGGAGATGAATTTAAAATAAAAATTTGAAACTTTGAAACATATTAAAACTCCGAAAAATATTCATTTTAATTGGAACTTTTTTACATAATACACACACATACTTTATTTACAATGAAGTTTAATGTTTGCTAATAAATGGCAAAACTTCATAGTTCGACCTTACAAATTAATCCCGATTACTGATCCTTAACACATAAGGGAAAATCAGCGAGACTGTAATAACTAAATTAATGCAAAAAAAGATTATTTCAAGGTCAAAATAATGTTTGAATATGAACCTATATGAATTCAAACACTAGTTTGACCTTAAAATAACCTTAAAGATAACCCCAAAATAGAATATACATAATATTATTCTCCTTTCCCTCAAAACCATACAACTTTCGCATACAGCACATTTTTCGGAAATGGTTGATTTTCGAAATTTTTTTTTAAAAAAGCGGTTTACTTACAAATGAAAGATTTTTTCTTTACTTTTAGAGGTAAAATGCTAAAGGTGCTGAACACATTTCTGGAGGTCTATACTTGTGGTTATACTGGTTATTAGTATGCCTTTGTTTTGAAAGGATACTATTGGGTGTGAGACCACCCATCATGTTACCACTGAAAATCTAGCAATGGAAAAAATGACAATAAAACTTCGCACTGGCATGTAATTTCAAATGTATCATCTGCATTCAGATCTCAACGCGGTGAATTTAATCAACATATTGCTAAGAGTTGGAGGAGTTGATTGCGGCCAATAGATGTGTGCAGTATATGCACAAATTCAAAATCAACACAAATGTCTACACATATTGAAAATATACATATTCAAGTCTGTCACATAACTCATTCTTATTCGTCTTTAAAGCGCCGCTAGAGGTGCCACCGTCGTAAGAGCCAATGGTGGTGAAAAATTATGTATATGCCAAATAGCATGGACAATTAGTGGAAGGTAAGTTTTATTTTGTATTTTTCTTATTAATTCACAACAATTTGTTTGCCAAAAACATATTTTATTAACAGTGGTAATACTTATAAAATATATGCTTTCATTTGTTTCACTAAATCAATTAAGAATTAATTATGAAAGTCCCTTGAAAGTAATTGTTTAAATAATATGACGACGGATGAAACATTTGCGGTGGCAATTTTATTTATTTGGTCGCAATAATTATGACATCCAGGCACAGAACACATATTTTAACTATGTATTAGGTTTAGCCATTATCAAATAAATTTGAACAAAATTTGTAGGCTTTATAACGATCTCAGTACAATAAAACCTCCACTATCTTTTGATGAATTAATTGATTTTCGCAAATTAATAAAAAAAATGAGTGCACATATGTGTTCATATTGTGTTTGTCTGTTGAAGAGGACAGACGAAATACTTAAAAATAAAGTAAAATTATTAATTTCATAATTCCACTATAATCATTCCTCTGTTTAGTGCATATAACCGTTCAATTGAACTACAATTTGATAATTACAATTATTCTAATAATTGTGTCGTGTGTTGCTTGCAAATTAAAAGTCAGGCGTGATGATGTATACAGTGCAGTTTATTTGTTCATGCATCTTGTGTCAATATGTCGCTCAGTGAAATCGACTTATTAAACAAAGATAAAAAACCATGGTCCTGAAAAAAAAAAGTGGATGGTTCTTCAAATTCCGTTACTGCTGCAATTACCGACGAGTGCGATTTTAATGATTTTCATACCTGACGAAATTTTATCAGAAATCTGGTAATATTAAACCGTAATGGGCCTTAGTAAATGAAGTATTAAATTCATAGATTAAATCTAATTATTTTAATGAAATTTTAGATAATTCAAATGTCAAATCAACTTCATCATAAGATATTGCTAATGGTTTTAACTCTTATTTTACGAGTTCTGTTAGTCAATCCAACTCGCATTTATCATCTGGGAATGTAGGTTTGTTAGTTCAAGAAAGATCATTGGACTATAGTTTCTTTTTTCGCTCTTTCTCTTCGCGAGAAATATTCGGTATTACCAATTCCATTCCTACCAAGTGCTCTGTCGATGAATTTGGTTTGGGTAACACACTACTGAAACATATTAAATTTAATATTTTAGATATTTTATGTTTTCTGTTTAACGAAAGTATTACTTGTGGCATATTTCCAGACTCTCTTAAGTCGGCTATTGTTATTCCTTTACACAAAAAAGGCAATCGGTCGTATGTTGCTAATTATAGGCCTATTTCTTTATTGCCTGTAAACATTTTTTAATGACGCGTAATTTGGTTTCCGTTCTGGGTTGGGTACTGAAGATGATTTATTAACACTTTTTAACTCTCTTCATAATGGCCTTAATGAAAAGCGCTCAATATAAATCGGAGGATTCCTAGCCAATGGTTTAATCGGTATTCTTTAGTATTGAGCCCTAAAACTAAAGCCATGTTTTTTAATTTATCCCGGTACCTAAACTTAAATAATGGTATCACTTTTCATGACAGCCGCTGTTCTCGGGTTAATAACTGCTCGCATCACTATTTTTGTTTCCATATTGAAAGTGTCCATAGTATCAAATATATACCTGGGAATTACGGTTGATGGTTTTTTGTTGTTGAAGCAATAACTATCCAACTTATATATACTATTAGGAAAATGTCAGTTTTGAAAATTTTTTATCATGCCTTAGTTGATTCAAGACTACGTTATGGTATTTGTTTATGGGGTGGCGCCTACATTAATACTATAAAACCAGTCATTATAGCTCAAAATAGCTCAATATTATGTAGAAATTTGAGAGAAAAAAGTTTTAAAGTTATATTTTGAGTAAAGAAAACGAGTCATTGTAATACGAAAGTGGAATTTGTAGCCAGCGAGGGCTGCAATCTCTTGAGTGTTAGCAATTGCTCATTTTCACACTAAGTATACCAGAGCTTTCTAGACCTTAGAGCCATTATTATGATGACGTATTTTTAGAAGCTTTTTAAATGGTATAACTTTTCATTGATTTCCATAGGAATCCATAGTAAAAATGGTGTTTTTTAGCTGCAAATTTTTCAATGAAAAACCACCGAACTGAAGTTCCTAGCAAATAAAAAAAAATGTGGCAGTGTGAGTAATCCAAATAGTATAAATTTAGGCGATTTTTGTGTCATCGAACAAACATATTGAAGTGACTAAATTTATTCACCAAAAATCATTAGTTCCAAGGTCAAATGATTTTTCTCGAATGTTCGTAGTATGCACTTGATGCAAAAATTATCAAATGGTCGGTCCCTGGGGTCGGAAATATAAATAACAAGCAATATTTGCATCAAATGTTGTACGATATTCCGACGACGAAATTTGTTCAACAAAAATCAAAAGTCCCAAGGTCAAATGATTTTTCTTGAATGTTCGTGGTATGCACTTGATGTAAAAATTATCAAATGGCCGGTCCCTGGAGTCGGCCATATAAATAACAAGCAATATTTGCATCAAATGTTGTACGATATTCCGCCGACGAAAATTGTTCAACAAAAATCAAAAGTCCCAAGGTCAAATGATTTTTCTCGAATGTTCGTAGTATGCACTTGATGCAAAAATTATCAAATGGTCGGTCCCTGGGGTCGGCCATATAAATAACAAGCAATATTTGCATCAAATGTTGTACGATATTCCGACGACGAAATTTGTTCAACAAAAATCAAAAGTCCCAAGGTCAAATGATTTTTCTCGAATGTTCGTGGTATGTACTTGACGTAAAAATTTCCAAATGGCTTGTACGGTTTGGTTTTTTTCCCTCAATCTGTTTCTATGATTAAGGCGGAAAATTGAAAATCGTTTGGAAGTTGTGTGTCAATAGGATCAGGTAACTGTTGACCAAATTTCTATACATCCTGGTTTTAGCATTGAGTTTGCTGTTTAGTTGAGGGTTGAGTTGGGATCGATATGCAGATTTAATTGTGGTTGAGTTTGAGTTCAGTTGGGGTTGGATTAGGGTTTAGTGAGCAGTTGAGCAATTTTGTATAGTTGCTGGTTTGAGGATAGGGTTGGGCGTTGAGTTGGAGTTGACTTTGAGTTGAGTTGGAGTTGGGTTAGGGTTTAGTGAGTAAATGAGGGTTAGATGCATGCAGTTTTCGGACCGTGTTGGTTTAGGGATTGAGTTTGAGGTTGAGCTTAGGGTTGAATTAGAAGTTGAGTTAGGGTTGAGTTGGTGTTTATTGTATTGTTCTGTTGCGGAGTTATTTGGGGGAGAGTTGTGGGATGAGGTGAAAGTTAGCTTGAATTCAGTTCATGTACGCAAGTACTTTTCGGAACATGTTGTTCGTTTTGGCGTTGAGTTTGGGGTTGAGCTGTGGACTAAATTTTTGGTCGAATTGGGATTGATTAGAGTTGGGTTACGGTTGAGTTTGGTTCATTCAGCCGTTTAGTTGTGGATTTATTTGAAGATTGAGTTGAGATTTGAGTTAGAAGTTAGCTTGCCATTCATTCTAAGTTGAGTTCATGTACACATTTATTTTTTTGACCGTCCTCATTTGAGGATTGAATTGAGCGTTTAGGGCGTCCAGGCGTTTAATTGGAGTTGAGCGATGGGTTCAGTTGGGGATTTATTTGGGGGTTTAGGTGGCGATTAAATTAAGTTGAGTTATTTCAGTTGAACATTTAACGTTGGACGTTAAATTGAAGGTTGAGTTGGGGTTGAGATATGGTTGGGTTTAGGGTTAGATTGATGGTAGGTAGAGTTAGGGTTGAATAGCGTTTGAGTTGAAGGTGAGTTCGATTTGGGATCGAGTTGAGCGATTAGTGGGAGGTTAGACAGTTAATTGAGTTCAATTCATACATGCATGAAGCTTGGGGTGGGTCATTGCATACTCTACAGAAACTTTAATTTACTTTTTTTTTAAACTATTTTAAGAAATTACATTTTTGATAAAACATACGACAGACGAAACATATCTCTCAATTTATAAATCATCCAAAACACTTATTATTTTTTATTATCTAATTATAACGGTAAAAATATTAGATTTGTTTTTAACATTTAGTAGTCACAACACGCTTAACGATTTCCGTTCGTTTCTTTTATTTAAACGAAAAGCATAAAACATCATTACACAGACGAAATGTATACAAGAAGAACGAACATAGATATACAAACTCAAAACATCAACAAAATTTTGTTGCTTTCGTCTAATTTAGGTAATTTAGGTGGACGCTAAATAAATTTTTCCAATTTTCATATTAAATGTGTTCTTATATTGTATTGAAGACAGTTCGTTTCCCCAAAATTTTGCTGAGTTGTTGAAAAAGAAGGAAACAAATCAACAATAACATAATAAAACGGAGAAAACAAGAAGAAACATTTTGCACGTGACATGAAAATTGATGATTGAAAACTAACGATGAACAGAAAAAATTATGGTTGTATTTCTATATGAACATTTGTTAAATTTTTATCGTTACATGTCATAGAAAAGTACTGCATTTGTAGTTGTTACAATGTTTAGCAATTTTATCATTTATGTGTAGAGTTTTTTTCGATGTCACTTTCTTTTCCTTGATAAAAAAATAACTAACCCAATTGATAGCTTAACGGTAGGTAAACTCCTATATTCCTATACAGAGCTAAACCTATTCACTGGTGGATTAATGACAAGATAAATGGAAGAGATAATAAACAATTGAAATGCTGTTCTATTCAAATTGAAATAATAATTTGTTTGCTAGAAAAATCTACTGTGTACAATTAACCAACATTTTTACTCTGGGTTAATATACAAAAAAAAAAATGATTACAATAAAATAATTTATGTAGGTCATCACAAATTCAACATAAATTTTCTATTTTTGTAGATACCATGCAGGTATTATTTTAAATATTTTGTTGTCACTACCATACATATTATGGTAACGAAGAAGAGCTGCTAACAATGATTATTAAATAATGCTCTATAAAATGTCTACGTATATAGGCAAAACGGAAAATTCATTCACCATCTAAAACAATAAAATAAAATATGTACAAATATTACGGAAACTTCAAAACAATTTTCCTAACATTTTTCTCTATTCACATAAGTCATTACGTATGCTCATTTTCTGAGGATTTTATTCGTTTTAGAATTTATTTATGCATGAAAATTTCAATTTTCCGAAAAGTAGATAAAAAAATAAAATTAAAAGTAAGTACATAATATGTATATAGCATGTACTTTATGAAAATAAAAGAACATTAATTTTCATAAAATTCACATTCATCATTATTATTTTAATGAAGTGTATGCAAACTTAACTTTATGTTTAATGCTATTATTTTTTTGTTTTGTATTGCGATGAGATTTAATTACATTAGACAAATTTTATGAATGAAGAGCTCAAGAAAGTGAAAAGAATATATGTTGGTTGAACACTGATTTACATTCAAAAAATTTCGCAGATGCAGATGTCAAATCAAAAATTCCGTTTTCTTTACACATAAAAATTAAATTTAAACAAAAAATGTCATAAACCAATGCAAATGATTGGTTTTCTTATTTATGTAACATTATTATTGTTATTTAGTCACGCATCGACGATTTTACAGAAAAAAGATGAAACTCGACATCTGCAAAAAAAAAGCAGACGAGGTTTTTTGGGGTTGTTTCTCAGGTTTCAATTGGGTTTTAAGGAAATGAATATTTTTTCTCTTTTTGCCTTTGTATTTTTTCCTATGTTGTGTTTCAATTTTTTTGCAGACTTCAATTGTCGTTGAATGTAAATCAGTCTTTAGTTGTATCGCAAAACTTTCAAGTTTGTGTTTATAGCAGGTGAATAACAAAAAAGTTTTGTTGTTTCAAATAAATGGAATATTTTATTATTTCAAAAGGGAGACCTTACGTAAAAGCAAACTTCGCATTGAAAATAAACAAAAAAAAAGCCCAGGCTCTCCCGTTTGTGGTTTGCTGGTAACACACTGGACTACCAAGGGTCCACGGCAAAGGTGTTCGGTTCGATTCTCACCGACGCTTTTCGTCTTTCCAATTTTAATTTTTTTAAGCATGAATGATGTTTTGTTTGCATTAAAATAAATATTGCGCTTTATAGATATTACAGTAATTACACAAAAAGAAAAATACGTGGTAAGCGTTTATGATATAAGCCTAAATATATGCAAACACTACTTTTACTTTCTTTTACTCTAGTAAAATAAAGTATAGTAATCATGAAAATTTTTGACCTTGAGATTTTTAGAGATTTATTTGTTTTGAGGTCCCCTGAGTCCGAAAAAGTGGGTTTTCGAAATGGTGTCTGTCTGTCTGTCGGTCAGTCTGTCCATCTGTCTGTGTCCTCTCTACAGCCCAGATGGTTTAACCAATCGAACTGAAACTTCAGATTTAAGCTTTTTTGATTAATTGGGAGCTCCCAGTGAATTTTACAAAAAACTACTAAATACAAAATGTTTCCAAAAATTAAATACAAATAAAAATAAAAAATAAAAAATTTAAAAAAAAAATTTTAAAATTTTAAAATTAAAAAAAAAAATTAAGAAACAAATAAAATATCTCAAAATTATCTGTTCGTAAAAGAAAGTCATGTGTTGGCCACATCTCCATTTTTTATTATTTATGTCGAATTCGATTGTAGAAAATTTTTCACTCAAAGGGTAAAAATAGTACTCTATTGGCTGTCAAACCGTCCCATTGAAAAAAAAAAAAATGCATTGAGGGTAAAACAATGATATTTTGTCGTAATGACATTTTGATTTGTCATGATGACATTTTGATTTTAGGCGGCTATTATTTATGACATTTTGTGATTTGAATGGTGGCATTTTAAATTTGGCCGTTAAGTTATTCCAACACCGCCAAGCCGCACTCATTATAACACATCCCTCGATATCAAACACCAAATTGTAATCTTCTAACTTTACATTTAGTTTCTCCATTTATTTTTATTATTATTGATATTTTTCGACCAAACACACATGCAAATAAACACTACTGCAATAAAATATTTTCATTCGATTGACGTTAAAAAATAGGGTACTCTATTTAGTGTACAATGAGGGGGAAAAATCAATCGAAATCGACATTAATAATCATCAAATTATGAGTAAGCCATGAAAATTTTTGCTGTAATACATTTTTTCCCTAAAAATTTCCCATTTTATTGTATGGTGGGACGTTTTGTTGGACCAAAATGAAAAAAATGACATAATTCCTAAAAAATTCTGTTTTCCGACGTACAGTTGTGTTCATATTAATAGCAGCGCTATCCAAAAGAAGAAAAAACTCGTATAAGTTTTCAAAAACGCAGGTTTGATTAAGATTTAAGATATTAAGCTATAAAAAGTCAAACAAATATTTATTCTTTTGATTAAAAATTTATATAAATAAAAAAATCTATTTCATGGTATTCACAAAAATAGCAGTTCGAAACAATGCTTAGGAATAATTAAAAAATTCATCAAAAAAACTTAACAAGTACCACTTCTGTGTGTTGCTTTTTAATAAAGCAGTCAATATTTAGTTGCATGCCCACTATTACGAACGACAGCTGCGGATCTCCTTTTCATAGAGTCCACTAAGTTTTGACATTTCTCAATGGGTATTGTACTCCATGCTTCGGGTACTGCCTCCCACAATTGCTGAGCATTTTTTGGATTAACTTTGCTCAGTTTATTTTTGGCACATCAGCCCACACATTTTCTATCGAATTGAGGTCCGGTGATTGCGTTGGCTACTCCATAAGATTAATTTTGTACTTCTGAAACCATGACTTCGCCTGTTTGCTTGTCTGTTTTTGGCCATTATTTTGTTGAAACACTCATTTCATACTCAGCATACGGTATAGCATGATGTCTTCAAGTATTTTAATGTATACAACTTTATCAATGATGCCCGTTATGGGATATATCGCCCCAACACCATAGTATGAGAAGCAAGCCCATACTATCAATTTTGAACCACCATGCTTAACAGTCTTTACTGTGTGCTTTGGGTCGTGGGCAGCGTTTGGAGGTCTCCTCACATATTGTTGATAACCTGTGGAACAATAAAGGACAAATTTACTTTCGTCGCTCCATAAAAAATTTCGCCAGTTTTCTAGGGGCCAATTGACGTGCGCCTTACCGAACTGTATTCTTTTTGCCACATGTCTCTTGCTGAGCAATACTAATTTTCTTGGACTCCTGATGGCCAATTTAGCTTCTAATAGTCACCGTACTTACAGGTACCTGAAGTTCCTTCTTCATCTATTTTGAGCTGATATGAGAGTCATTCTTTACCATTTGTATGATTTTTCGGTCAATACGCTCAGTTGTTTTCCTTTTTGGCTCACATGTTTTTAGCCTTATCAGTCCATTTTACTGAATTACAGACCACTTTCGCAGAACATCAGAGAATTTATTGTATTTCACGGTAAGATTTTCCTTCACATCGAAGTTTTTTATTAAGGTTTTGCTTTTCTTCCGTGCAGTGCATGGTTCGACCCATTACTTTTCTAAAATCCAGTTAAATATGGTTTTTGCACTTTATGACTTACGAAAAAAATGTGTACTTACCAATTAGTTAAAAAGATTCAACTCTTCGTTAAAAAATCTTGCTTGAAATTATGTTTCTTGCGTTGCTGCTATTATTATGAACAGCTTGGTTCAAACACTCGCTAACAAATGATTTATCATAAAAGATATTTAAACATTTTTTGAAACAGTAATGATAATATATCGTTAATAAGAGAGGAGAGAAAAAACCCTCAGAGCATTGCCAACCTTGGAAAAAAGTAAGGAGTAAAAAATATTAAAGAGTTATTAAAGCAAGGTAATGTGCTGCTATTAATATGAACACAACTGTATGTAGAATTTGTCCTAAGTTGCCTTAAGTTGCCGTAAGTTATCCTAATGTGGATTTCGATTGACCAAATTCAATTGCACTCAGTGCAAAAAGTGTAATTTTTTTACCCTGGAAATATTCGATTGACCAAAAAAAAATTGCACTGACAGCTACGACGTACGATAGCTCGTACACTAGTGCAATTTCGAGTACTCCAGTTTTTTTTGGTAGTTTTACCCCTCTTTTTACAAATGCACTAGACAGTACTGTCATTGTGCTGTCATTTTCGATTTGACTTGTCGTTTTAATATGGTTTGACAGATGACAGAACGCAATTCGGTGTTAATGTTCAACTGACGAAGAAATTGAGGCTACACTTTCAAAAAGGGGTAAAAAATCAATCGAAAACGACATAAGTATGTCCTAAGTTTTTTTAAATGTGTTGGTGTGAAAGTTCCGTGATTACGAATTTATTTAATTCATATTGAAATAATAAAAATCATGCTTCAGATAATTTACAGATAGGCATCATTAAGATCATTTTGGTGGCCGCTTCCTAGAATTTTCTCAAGAAAAATCGGAAAATCATTTATACATACTGTGATGCAATTATAATTTCAAATAGACTTGATTGGATAATGGGACCAACCAGTAGATTCCCATTTAATGATAAACCGGCGGTAGATTTTGCGGAAGCATCAAATACCACTCGCAACTTAGTGGTGGTATTTGTGTCCTTTAAAATCCCATGATGTGGTAAAATATAACTCTGGCCAAGTAATGTTGGCTCGATCTCAATCTTATTCATGTGGTGTAGTTCTTGGTATTCTTCCATGAATTTTTTATAAAGTTCTTCAAAATTCGAATCTAGCTTGAATCGTCGTTCCATCGCCAACAGTCTTGACAGAGCAATATTGCAAGTTGATCCTAATTGCTTGTCTTTCTCCTTGAATGGTAATGTTGTGATAAATTTACCATCCACTGCCCGCTCGGTAGTAGCTCTGAATATTGACTCACATTTCTCCCCCTCTTCGGTGTAGCCATTTAAAGAAACATCATCAACATTTCCGACCTCCCAGAATCTTCGCAATGTTGCGTCGATATCTATCAATGTTGTAAACGATTTTGATTGACATGTCTCGTTGTCGAAGTTTCCACCTACAATCCATCCCAATTTTGTGTTTTGAGCAGCTAGTCTGGAGGAATCTAATTTCAGATGACCATTTTCGAGGAGGGAAAACATTATATCTGCTCCAAGCAAAACATCAATTGGTCCAGGTTTAAAAATTCCGGATCAGCTAAGTTAATAGTTTTGAGATTTCTTATGGCTGTAACATTAACTTCAATGGCTGGTAATGATGACGTAATATTCGGTATAATCAAAGCCTTTACTGTTATGACTGAGTCTGAATTAAATCTAGACATAAACCTGAATGAGGTGTTTCCATTTGAACTGCCCGCACTAGCCTGCCCAATCCCGGCTATCAATGTTCTAGCGTTAGTTCGTGGTGAACCTAATTTTTGCGTTAAAGCCTCTGTAATGAAAGATGATTGTGAAGCAGTATCCAGCAATGCTCGACATTGACGTTGTACGCCATGATTGTCTAAAATGTTAATTAGGGCAGTTGGGAGTATTGCTTGTAGTGTCGAATTTAGTACATACGAGTACTATATCTTTTTATTTTTCGATTTGATACAACTATCTAGTTCGACATGCATATTGTTAGTATTGTGTTCTTCTGTTACATCAGGTCGTGAAGTGTCTGTTGAAAGACTGGTAGATTTTTGTTCGGCGTCAACGTGCAAGAGTGTGTGGTGTTTCCGAAAACAGATACAGCATCTGGCTTTCACTTTACATTCGTAAACACTGTGATTTGGATGAAGGCAATTGAAACATCTTTTATTGTTAATGATTAATTGCTTACATTCCTTTATTGTTAACGCTTTGAATTTCTCACAATCAACTAGCCTATGACTTTGGCCGTCGCAATTAATACAACTTTCGGTAGGGGTGGAAGCAGTAAAACTATTTCTGGTCTTTGGAGCTTCAGAACTTCATGCTGTTCGATGAGAGTAGACTTTCAACATCTCTAGTGCATCAGTGCGAGTTAGCAGAAACTTAAAAAAATCTCTTATGGTAGGATATTCATTTTCTGATGTGGCTTGTGCCCTATAAATTCTGCGTTTCACCATCTAACTTTGTTAACATTATGTGAATGAGCCACGGATCTCTGGACTCAGTTTTTTCACCAAGTTCTGATTTGATGCTAATCCGGCTCGAAGGACCATGTACAAATTTGTTTGTTTTATTCAGATTACAATCCCAGCTACTTTCTCGTTGTATGATTCCTCAGTATTAGTTGGCAAATTTTAATAATGAATTGAAAGTCGCTGCTTTCCGAATTGTAATCCAAAGATGGCTTCTTCAAAATTAATTTTACAATAAATAGGTAATTAATACACAAATAATATGGTTTTTATTATTTATGCGTCAAATTACAGATTGCAAGTGAATGAGTTTTTTTATTTTTGCTTCATCGTAATTGTTCCCATAAAGTAACTAAACCCTTACGCAAATATTATGGTACTTATTTACCAACCCTGACTAAATCCAGAAGAACAATATAATTTATTATGGATAGGTAATTGCATTTTTTATACCATTACCAAAATCAAATTAGTACATTTTCTACTTTATAAGACCATTGACGTTTGATATAAAAATAACAAAATATTTGACAATAAAGCGATTATAAAGCTAAGTACATATTTCAGATATTTATAATAATAATTTAGTTAATTCTGCGTTTGTTTATTTAGGTTGTTCCGGACTCAAACAATTGGATAAGTAGAGCTATGCTCGAAACCAATGAAAGTGCAATTGACTCCCATACTTATTCAGGTGGCAGGGAGACTACAAAAGGGTAATTTTATTTATCCTGTTCAGTTCTACGAAGTTACAGTAGAAACTCCGGGTCATTTCAGAATTAAAAACTGAAGCTGTTAAGAAGCCTGGCTGTACGAGATTTTATAAATCTCGGTTTACCTATATTCCTTTTTGAGTCATTGAGGGAAAAACACCTCAAAGGTGAGAGCAACAAACAATTATCCCAACACCCGCACCAATTTGATTTTCGACTCTCCATTTGGTTTTCGCTTTACCATATGTAAAGAACAGCCTCCTTATTTCGCAGTAAAAAGAATGTTCTCTACTAGCTTTCTCTTTTGCTCTTCTCCTTCCTCCTTTTAACATTAATGATACTATATTGTTATGTCTCGACCTAATGGTATTAATTTGATATTTTCTTTTTAGGCTCTGAAGCAGCTACCTTTTTAATGTAAGCGGTGAGACTACCAGTATTCTTTCTAGAGCAGCAGTGGAGTAGGTCTTCATCGCTCCGATTGCATCTAGACATACTAATCTATGAAACTTGTCCAGTATCGAGCAAGCGCCAATTTGCTTTGTCTTTTACAAAGAAATAAACGCCCTATAAGATATTATTGGTCTTAGAATTGTCTGGTAGAACCAAAGTCTCACTTACATGTTCAGACTCCATATTTTGCCAATCAAACGATGGCAAGTCAAATAAACTTTGTTTCTAATGTGCTTTTGAACAGGGGTTCTGTGACAGGTTAGTGTTGTACAAAGGTTTTCTATAAAAGTGAGCAATTGGGCTACACATTTTACTAATTTTATGGATGTTAAATGTGCGTGTGGTGGTGGTGGTAGATGATGCATTTTATAATTTTCACTAATGATCTCCTACTTCTAGTATGTAATTCGTTCTTAAGGGAACACTCTATTTGATTTGTAATTTCATGAATTTAAATAAGATTTTACGAACGAATTACATTATTTGAATAAAATTGCGTCCAAAATTCTGAAAATTGAGCAGAAATCCTATTAAATGCTAGCTGGTAACTGGTGTTTCTTTGGTTTCTGGTGTTTCTCCAAGCTGGTGTTTCTATTTTAGTATGAAAATACGTTTTTACAAAATACGTATTTTTGAAATATTTGCCATTTCTATAAATTCTGGAATTTCTTAAACCCCATGAAAAGCGACGCGTTGAAGGCAGCTATCGTCCTATCCTCTATGGTATAAAATGAATTAAAATTATCTAGAAAACCTCCGAATTCATGTAGGCCACAGAACCATATCACAGAATATGGCGATTTTAAGAACTGAATCCTCATGTTGGGGCATAGATTTCTAAAAATCCCGGTAAAGCGGGATTTGGGGCAGCAGCCCCTTTATATTTAAGGTTGAGCTTTTTTTTCGGTGCATGACAATGATATTTTTCTGTGGGTAAATGTCGTGAGCCCTTTTTTCTTCTACACTTTTTTCTTCTACACTTTTTTCATAAATTCCTGTAAAAACGGTTTTGAACGAATCAGAAAAGGTGGAGGGACAAGTCTGTCACCATATGTTTTTAAGATCCACTTTGCCACTAAATTTTTTAAGGTGTTTTCTATAAAGATGTCGATACAAGCATTATATCAGAGCCTTCTAGAATATAGAGCCATAATCTTATTGACGTATTTTTTAGAAGCTTTTTTAGTGGTATAACTTTTCACTGATTTCCATAGGAATCCATAGTAAAAATGGTGTTTTTTAGCTTCAAGTTTTTCAATGAAAAAAGCAAAAATATTATAAAATGTTTGTATAAAAGTGTTCTACATATCTTTAAGAACAATATACAAGAAGGCCATATTGGTATTAAGTAAATATTAATAGCAGAAATATTAAAATTAAACTATTTCTAAAATATATTTTTTCGAACTTTCATTTTGAAAAATAAATCAAAGTTGGCACTGACAAATTAAAATAATACTTGCTAAATTTATCTTTAGTTTTACTAGCGAACGTAAGATGTCTAAAATAGTAACAGAAAAATACGAAAAAAAATTATTTAATCGCAAAATTATCACACGTTCCTATATTTTGTGAATTTGTTTTGCTTTTCCTACAATTTTTGAACTTGAAATTTCCCCAGGTGGTAATTATTGGTATGATTTTTCAAAATGTTTACGGCCATCACTGCCATCTATGTAATGTGTATTGACTTAAATGACCAAACGAATCGTAGTAAGCTTTTATTTTAATTTGACCAGAATGCTGTTGTTATGATTTTTTTTTTATATTTTGGTTTAAATAAATCAATTATTACAAGAAAATGAAAACGATTTACTTAAACGATATTCACATATGTTGAAATTTAAACATTTATGAAAGTAATTCAGAAATAATAATTAAGAATTTGTAACGTTTTCATTTAAAAATTTGTCTTAGGAAAAAAAGTGATTTCCCATATGTTTTGTGTGTTTTACTATGAAAAGTTCCGTTTTTTTCTCGTTTCTAATTCCCTTATAAAAGCTCAGATTTTTTGATTATGGCTCAATAAAATACAGGGTGCTCTGATTATATACGTGTAATATGGCTTCACATATACATGAAAGAAAACACAAGTTTGATATAAAGTAGTTTAAAGTAAATCACGCACATGAGGTACTGAAAAAACCCTTTTCTACTCTGAAAATGAAAAATCCATCTTGTTGGCGGCGCACTCAATCTACCTAAATCAAAAACATTTAAAATATGGAATCAATAACTTTTACCAAGCGGTTATTTTGACTTTGTGATATAAAATAAAACCTGCAATTTTTCTATACACCTAAGTTCACCCTTACATTTTCAAAAAAATATAAATTTATTTCGCTCTACCAAAAATGTAGCTCGACCCTAAGACAGATGAATATTTATATAAATTTCACACATATTTTAAAAATTAGTTACTCTTTCGCAAATTAATCAAACAGCATACGAAGAACTACTCGAACAAATATCACAGATCATTTAACAATATTTTTTATATATAATGTGTGCGAATTACAATGAACCGGAAGAAAACGAAGAAAATAATCATCCCTTCAAAATACATCTTATGAATAATCTAAACCAATCATCACTTTAATTCTATTTTCTTATTATTGTTATGTTATCATCATCACTCAGTGTATTCCTATATATACATACTTTACAAACATGAAATAACTAAAAAAAAGGATGAAAGTAGTAGAATAAATTTTTATATCCCTGTACCGTTTTTCCATTTTCTTCCTTATTCTTCCTCTAGTTTAATTTAATTTCTTATTTTTACTTTTTTCCCGGCACTTCTAAGTGTAAATTGGGTGTTTATTGGCAATGCACCCATTTACAGAGGGGAAAACGGGATCCCTTTTATCCGTTTATTTTTTGGGTCTTAGCATAAATAAAATTAAGCTTTTTCACTTTATTAAGGCAATACAACAACAACAAAACAAATTCGATTGAATTTCATCATAACTTAAATAATAAATAAAGGATGTATCGCTTTGTATATAATATGTGTACTTACATGATTCTGAATTGGTGATACTTCACTTCGTCTCGCTGGACTACCACCTCCGCCGCCGCCACCACCACCACAACCGCCGCTCGTTGGTATTTGTGTATTTGCCATAGTTGCTGTTGTGGCGGTGGTTGTACCATCACTATTTTGGTACGAATTCCCTTTATGTCCATTTTGTGTGTTTGCTGATACCAAATTGCTGCTGTACATATTTTTATTGTTGTGTTCGAGAGTACCAAACATGTAAGAAAAGAAAAAGATTTTTGTTATAGAGACTATTAGATAATAGAACAAAATAAAAAACTAAATCATAACGCAAAAAAGGATATGTAATAATGATAATAAGACGAAAATTTTCTAAATGTGATAATTTCGAGCAAAAAGGATACCAAAAAAATGGTTTTGTTTCATACGACTGCTCCCTTTATTAGCTTTTAGACAAAACTGAACAAAGAGCACAAAACTAAACTACTCTATAAAGCAACACTAAAATATAAAAAAAAAGCTTTTTTCACAAAAGTGCTGATAAAATATTGATGGAACTCAAAGGGAAGGAAAAAACAAAAAGCACAAGAAATATTACGGCAAATGGGTATCAATTTATAAAAGCATTTTTTTTGTTTGTTGTTATTCTACAATAAGTTTATCTTAAACACAACAAAAGAAACGAAAAATTAAGATACGTTAAATATGTCCTGTGGATCCTGCCTTATACTTTATATGTGTCATTTACTCACTAAAAAATATAAGCAAGATAAAAAACAAAATCCTTCTGATGAAAGACATATGATATAATAAAAATGAATTAATCATGAAATCTCTAATCAGTTAGAAAAATTTAATTTACATCTTGCATTGAATACCACTCGCATCTGTTACACGGTGTTTAGTCAAACTTAACAATTGAGCACGTATACAATTTTCCCAACATGTATGTACATAGGAGTACCCAACTTTGTTTTTGTTAGTCTTAGCTAAGGTCTTGTTGTGAAATACATTATGTTTAAATAAATTATTTAGCATTATGAAATTGGATTTATTTAGGTTAATTAATTAGAAAAGGGTTGGTTGGAATTAGAGAAAAAAAATTTGGTTTTCGTTTATTAAGTATCTTCGGCTTTCAGGCAATACGTGACTGTGCTTTATTTTGGAATATGAATGTATAAAGATCACAAATAAACTGGGAATCAAAACGACGTCGGTGTGGTTTCCTATATTCAAGCCACAAATAAGGACTTTGAACTCGAACAAGTTTCGGAAGTGTAAATAAACTTTAAAATCAATATTCTCAAAGATTTGTCTACCCAAAATTTGTATTACTTAAAACAACCTCCTTTTACATTGCCGCAAAATGGAATTGTGATTTTGTCACTCCCGGGATTTCCCAGCAAGTATTGCAAGTAAAGCAAGTTTTATCCAATACCTAATTGTGGTATTAAAATTCAAACAATTTTAAATTTTTGGTCGGGAAAGGGAAGGAAAACAAATTAAGATTTCAAATATTTGAAAAAGCAAAAAATTTGATGTACTGATTTAATCACTCAATCGATGGATTCCGTTCTCTCATCATGTGAAATCTGTCGGATGAAAAAATGAAATTTAAACTATCATCATTGATTTTACTCAACGTATTGCCGGTTGGCGCAGAAAGAAACCCACCCGCAAAAGGAAAATTCCTCTAATTTTCGGTAGATGTCGATTTTTTACCATTTTTGGCTTAAACGTAGCACCTCATTCTTCCTTGTACTAGGCCTGCGTCATCGAATAACCGAAATAAAAATTGAGTACTTTCTTATTCTCATTTGTCATGGAGCCAGATTTCGAATTCTACAGACCTTAAATAATAGGTCGTGAGACTAAATTAAATTTAAATCTAGAAAAAAGTCTTGAAACTGGGTGCGCTAAATATCGTAATTGTGCTAATTTAGTTTGTACCTAAAAAGATAGGCCTTACTTAATTTTTGATTCTCTTTTTTGTATTTTATTCAGAAAGGAACCGATACCGAGCTCCATCTCCATGCTCATTTATATTGGTTGTTGCAATGAAAACAGAATAATTTGACCGTAATTTGTAAACCACCACCTTGAGCAGAAACAACCAATGCTGATTACTTTTAGGTTGTTTAAACAGGAGTTTTGACATTTAAATTATATTTATTGCTATATAATAGGCAACAAAGGCAATTATACATCTAATTGCTTACTTTCATTAATCTTGATATACACATCATATAATATTTAAAATGGCGAAATTAAGAAAAATAGTTGCTCAATTATTTTAATACAGTGAAAAGTGTGACTGTTGTGTAAACTGTTGTAACTTATTAGTTTTGCTCAGGGCTTAAGCAATACGCGAGTTAGTGATAAAATCGATCTAAATGGTAAGGAATTAAGAAATCAAAGTAGCTCAATTGTTTTAAATTGTAATTGTACTAAGTATAATTAAGTCTTCGAGGTTTGCTCAATTATTGTGTGTGAAAGATTTATTGAGGTTAAACGACCTTTGACTTTAATTTGGTTATCAACTATGATTTGCTCAATTATTGTGTGTGAAAGATTTATTGAGGTTAAACGACCTTTGACTTGAATTTGGTTATCAACTATGATCACCTATTTAGCACGCTTAAAATTAATTGCTCACTTTCCAAAATTGCTAAAAAATTATGCAATCTTTAGCTCAATTAGTTTTGCTTAAATCAATAACTTATTTTATTGAATGGTATCCAAATTCATGATGTTGCTCAAAATAATAAAGAAGGTCGGACGCAAAATATTTTGCTTAGTTAGTACTATACATTCAAATATTTCTTTGTAAGTAGTTTAAATGGAAATCTGCAATAATCGAATTATCTAACACCAAACTGTTGAAAATGTACAATTGTCTATTTATATCACTCTAATTTAAAGGTGATTTGTTTTAAATTGCTGATAATTTAGAGCAAGTAACTTAGCAAAGAATTTTTTACAACTTGCTCATTTTTATACCTTCCACACCAAAAATTTTAATAATTAAAAATATGTAACTGGCTGCTTAATTTTCTATTGAATATTAAAATTGTTAAAGTCTTTTTAAGAGTTTTTAAAATATCGAAAACCGAAACAACAGTAACCACAGTAACTCAATTTCGTAAATTTAAAATCCACAAACATAAAAGTTGTTTTTTTTAACAGGTTTTGCTAAGCCTAAGGTCGCCTTAGGATTTGGTGTGTTGCTCAATTTTAAGATTTTTGACATTCGTATTAAAAAAAAATATAATAATATAGAATATGATAAGGACAGCCAAGACACGGTCGTTATGTCTAAACTATATTGTTAAACCAAATAACTATTTTCTATGTAAACTTTTAGTAACTTTTGCTCAAAATTAATATTAATATTAAACGGCTTATTTGACCGCATAATCAAAAACCTTAATTAGGTGCAGTCGAATTGCGTTTTTATTATCTTTTGACTGATTAGAACACCGAGTTTTAATGGGGTATTAAATCAGTAGCTCAATATTTGAAATTAAAAATTCGTCGCTTCTACATACACAGATCGATAGTTTGGTTTCATTCTGTAGATAGATTAAATATGTTCAGCTCTTCTTTTTACTGAGTTCCATTTCTTTGTTTCCTTTGTCTGGATCTTGGACGAATTTTTTTAACGAGGCCACATTTTTATTTGTTCTAATGGTAAATTTTCCTTTTAGAAGTTTATGGTCAATATTAGTTGCTTGTTCTTTTAAATTTATTAACAATAATGCTGAAGTCGCTTTATCTTTGGGTACTTGAAGTTATCTTGAGTGGTTTAAGAATATTTTATAGCTCAACGGCATTGCTAATTATTCAGTCATCCCCATTTCGTATATTTTCAGCTCGAAGCAGCTATTTTTACTAAGGAAGTTTATTTCAGTTCTGTACATTCTGTCTAACTCTCTATAACGTGTTTTTATTTTTATAGCGTTGCACCCATCATCGGCGACTTTCTGATTAATTCCATGAAGCTAAAAAATGGCACGGTGGAGTCTTAACATTGGATTTTGCATTTCCGTAAGATATTCACAATAATCCCGGGAAATGGGAATACTTTTAGTTTCTTAAATTCCCGAACATTTCTGGGATGCAAGCTCTACTCCTGACAGTAAAAATATAACAGGAAAGACCATGTTTTGTACCAAGGTTTCGGGTTCCGCCAACAAAATAAACCCGGTACAAAATGGTAGTTGCATTAACTGTTTGGTCGTTTTTGTTTTCCAAAAATAATTGATACGACTCCGATTTAATGCATTTGGTTTGGCACAAGAATGGTGGTATACAATATTAATTTTAATTTTATAGTTTTTATTACATGAGTTTTTTATTTTTACGTGTTCACTCGGTGAAATCTGATACAAGAAGGGAAAAAGTAAAAAGGTATAGTCTCGAAATTAAGTTAGAAAAAAAATATGCACAGTCACAACAAATTGTGATTGAAATTTATCTTATGATCATTTAATGAAGATGACGCGTCGTGTTCATAGAATTCGAAATTACATTCACTGTGTTCCATTGGAAACAATTTGCTACTGCCAAGCACTTGTGAGTAGATGTTCAATGGAATGCAAATTTTTGTGACAGTAGTAGAACATAACCTCAATTTAAATAAAACTGCTAGATTTTAATAAAAAATTCGTTGATCTATTAATAATAATAAGTAATAAAACATTAAACAACAAAATAATTAAAATATAACAAACATAAACAAACATGTTTTGTTTTTAACCCTAATCGAACCAACATATTTTTGTTATGTCCGTAAATTCAAATTCTAATCAAATAATTTACGAAAATTTTTGCAGAGAATGAGTAGATGATGTGGAAATGTTTCAAAAATCGATGAATTTATCTAACGAGCCAAAAAGGCACACCTTGGTTGGATTAGGGTTAAAAAATGATGTTTCACACAACCAAAATTGATATAGAGCCATCTATTATTTTAAACTAAAATCCCTCTTTCGATAATTATATGCGTAACTACTTCTAACAACTACACCATCACTTAGTTGCGAATAGTAGTTGCGAGTAGATACAAGTACTTGAGAGTAGTTTGCTAACGCCAATGGAACACGCTTATTACAAAGTTAAATATGAACTCGCCTTGAATTTCGAAACTGCATTACAAAATTGATTATGAATTCACCTACACTTTTAACATTTGACAAGTGTAATGGTGACGTCTATATTTGGAATTTAAGATAAGTAGTATTTGTTTACAATATTAGAATAAAATATTAATTAAATTACATTTTTTACTTTCAGATTAATTAATAACATAATTAGAAATAACAACAAACTTAGAAATCATCAAAGTTGAGTGTAATAATTTACCTATTTTACAAATTTTGATTTTTAGTAAATGTTTATGTATGAATTTAATTTCAAGTTTTTAGGTTGAATATTTTGGACATTGAATGTTGGCCGTAATATATATTGATGTTTCCAACAGACCATTTTCGCATTCATTTAATTTTGCCAGAACAGAAAATTTGGGGATCTCGACGGTATTAAACTTATTAATAATTATTATTAAACACCTTGATAACGATAAGCTTAATAAATAAACGAGAGGTTGGAAGATTAATAATATAAAATATCACGATTTCAGATAAGGGACTATCCGACTCCTCGAACAACACTTTTCCCACAAATATCTGTAATATGTCACCACATCAATCATTTACATTTTACAAAGATTTTCCGTTATTTTCAACAGGGTCCATAAAATTTATCACGGGTTTTCTTAAATTTGGAGACATTCAATCTCACTTTTACTTCAAACTTTAACAATTGATCCAGTTGTACATCCCTAGTATCCTTAAAAATTTAAATTCCGCTGTTCATCTACAATGTTCAAATTTCTTTTCTGAAAATTTGTGCCGTTTGCTCATATCACAACATTAAGTGAGCAACATGAGAATTTTTTGATAGATGTGATTCTTTACTCAGTGCTTCATGCTTGACGGAGCATCGTTGTAGACCAAAATCCCACCTCCTTGTCCCAAAACGTTTCATTTTCTATGCCTCCTATCTTAACCTCTTTCATCCTAATAGCGTGATATTATTTTAAGTGCGTCCCGTTTACTACCAGCAGAATATAAAACTCAGAAATAACACCTTTAAAGTCGATTTTATTAAGCAATTCACAAATAATGCATCGATTTACAATAATTAATAAAATGTATTGTAAATAAACGTCACAGAAAGGATTTATTTTGATTATAATATTTGCCACCAGCAAAGCATTTTAGGTAAGATTAGACGTTTAACTTCCGTATTATATGTTAACCTATTTATTTTGCCTTAAGGACACCAATGGATTAATTGTAGGAATTTTGAAATTGAATTAAACGTAAAGAAGTTCGATATTATCTCGGAAAACAGATCAATAAATTGTTTTGATGTTTTTTGTTAAAATGACACCCTTTGTGGCTTCAATTGACTTCAAATTTTGTAAACAGGTAGATGACATTTATCATCAACATAAAAAAGATGGTTTCGTTTTTGAGAAAATCTGTTTGGCAGTACTACCATTTGAAAACCATTTGAAAAAGCCATTTTACAAAAAGTGGAATTAAGGGTAAACAACATTTTGGTTGAGTCTTCGGTCCAAATACTTACAAAATACATAATAAGCGCATTTTATTTGACCATTTACAACAACAATGCCATGATTCCAGTACCATTTTGGTATTTGAAAATACCCTCTGTGTACGGGTTTTCAAAATCCAATAATATTTTTTAGTTATTGTGTAGCGGGGACGCGATTTCGAAATGAATACCAGTTGATGCGTTCCATTTAACGTGGCAAAGTACACACAAGTACTTCTGACTGCACGCAGCTACTCTTGCTAAATTTTATGAGTAGTTTGCTTTTTAAATTTATGGCGACTTCGTTACTAGAATATTTAGTACAACTAGGTGGTTTGGCGTTTATTGGAGGGGAGGACCAAAGTTGAGTAGATTAATCTACTAGCTCCGTAACCTTCCAGTAGGGTGCGCATCACGTGAGCTGGTCTGGGTGATACGTTAATCGGTCCAAAAAATGCGAACTCTGGATACCAGGCATCCTCCAGTTTTATTTAGCCTTCCTGTAGTAAAGCTGGGTGACCTACAGGCGATTTGCAATTCCCAGCAACTCGTAAGAGTGAAAGCAAACGGAATACGGGGCAGGAGTAGGAATATATGGGAGTGGGACAACCCTCTCGAGGTCCTTGGGATCTAATGCTACCGTTTTTCTAGCGGAGCTACATGCTGTAGTAAACATCTAGGAGGGAGAGCAATAAGCCCAGATAGTATGCATCACGCGTAACGGGAGGCTTTATTGTCAGGTTCATTAAGAACTTGAATATTGACTGGACGGATAATTAAGCAGGGGCCAGCACAGTAGACCTTTTAGGCCCCAGTGCGATTGGGCTAATAATAATAATAATAATAATAATAGTACAACTAATCGGTAAGAAATGGTTGATCAGTTTTCAAATTAATAATTAATTTTCCAACTTTCCATGTTGCACGCAAATTGTTTTAAATTAAATTTTATTTTTCGCAAGTAATTCTCTGCGTTTCATTAAATTTATAGTTCCCCTACTCCCAAGTACTTATTTATACTTTGCCACGTCAAATGGAACGCAGTAAATTTGAATTTGGTCAAATAAATTTCGCCTAATAATTTATTGTGGTTTGAGTATTGGGTTAAAATAAACGTATTTTGGTTCGTGCATTTACTAAAATAAATTTGAAATAATTGCTGCGTTCCATTTGACGTGGCAAAGTATAAATAAGTACTTGGGAGTAGATGGTAAATGGAACGCAGAAAATTAATTGCGAAAATAAAAATTAATTAAAAAAAATTTACATGCAACATGTGGAAAGTTGGAAAATTAATTATTAATTTGAAAACTGATCAGATATTTCTTACCGATTAGTTGCACTAAATATTCTGGTAACGAAGTCGCCATAAATTCAAAAAGCAAACTTGTGTGTGTATTTCACCACGTTAAATGGAACCCAGCAATTTGTACCAGGCGAGCAGAATCGAAAACTGTTGTAAATGATTGTAATAAAGGTGGGTTCGTTCTGGGATAATACTGGGTAAATGTAACACAAACCGAAAGTGTTCTACTTTTTGTTTTATCACAGAAACGAACCCCCCTTTATTCAAATTATTTATAATTGCTGCGATTCTTGCTTGCCTGGTAGAATTGAATTTTTTTTTTGAGAATTTTGCCAACTTGTTCTTTCTTGTTCGATCGATGATTTTCATTAGAAATAGATTTTACTGATACCAGGAAAGCAGAATTACAAACATAATAATTTTTTTGAAAAAGTGAAAAATCTTCGTGCAAAATCATCAAAAAGAATTCAATTGCCTACCAGGCACGCAGAATCTCAAACACAAATGATTCTGCTTACTACCTTGGCTACCACATCATATACAAGTTAATATAAATTTGTTTGTTTTATGCAATCGTGCGTTTTTTGTATTTTTATAATTTACAATGGTTACAGGATGAGAATTTAATGCGGTATAGAAAAGAAAATGGTAGGTACATTTGAGGTAAGATTATATTTCAAAAGCCAACATAGTTGCAAATAAGCAATGAAAAATGTATCTGCATTCTGTTTATAACAAGAAAACTGTATAAGAAACACTTTGTACTAAATGTAGTACGTATGCCCTAACAGAGATATTTATTTTGCTCTGCACGGTTGCATAAAACAAACAAATTTATATTAATTTCTATATGATGTTTTAGCGGAGGTAGTAAGGTGATGGATTGGAGTGACAAAGGTCTTGAGTTCGGGTCCAAGCAAAGCCGAAGAAAAAATATATTTTTATATGATAGAAACTGGAGATAATTCGAGAAGATTATCGGGATCGAGATAGCTGCAAAAAAAAATTGGTAAAATTCGAATAAATTCGCGTAAAAAAATAAAAATAAAGTCGGAAGTTTCAAGAATCGAACTCCAAACCTTTCACACATCACTCCGTCATCTTACCACCCAACCACTCATCTCTATATCAATTTCTACTCATTTTTTCGTGTAAAATACTGATAAATTCGGACTTGAATAACGGACTTTTCAAACAAACAAAATTTTAATTCAATAATAATATTACGTAATTAATTAATTATTTAAAAAATCGAGCCTCAGACATTTTTACAAAATAAAACACACGCCCTCTTTTAAGCAAAACCAAATATTTCAGCACTTAGCAGAAACACTGTGTAGTAAATGTAGTACATATGCCCTAACAGAGATGTCACCATATCGACATATTATAGACACATTTGTTTTGATTGGATAAAACAAACAAATGTATATTAAACTGTATATAATGAGATAGACGAGGTAGTAAAGTGATGGAGTGGAGAGAAGAAGGTCTGGAGTTCGAATCTAAACAAAGTCAACGAAAAAATTTGTTTTTAGATGAAAAATTTTGAATTGGGGATAATCTGAGAAGATTAATCGGGATCGATAGATCGCTACAAAAAAAAAATTTGGTATAAAATTCGAGGAAATAAAAAAAAATCAAATTTTTGCTTAAAAAAAAATAAAACAGGAAATTTGAAGAATCGAACTCCAAACCTATCGCACAACACTCGTTCATCTTACCCCCCAGCTACTCATCTCTATATAATATCTACTCAGTTTTTCGTTTAAATACTGATAAAGGCGAAAAATCGCCAATAAATTTTTGTTATTTTACCAGGCGAACAGAATTTAAAAAACATCATAATTGTCAGCAACGTGACATTATTGTGTATCAAAGCGTGCCACTTCAAGTTATGTGACACTTCAACATACAAAATAAAGTCATATTGCTGACAATTCTACCTTCTTGTAATTTCTGTTCGCTTGTTAAAATGACAAAATTTTTTTGCCATTTTTGATGAAAAAAAACAGTAATAGTAGATGTAGTACTTATGCCCTAACAGAGATGTCACCACATCGACATATTATAGACACATTTGTTTTGATTGCATAAAACAAACAAATGTATATTAACTTGTATATGATAAGATAGACGAGGTAGTAAGGTGATAGAGAGCCAACGAAAAATTTGTTTTTAGATGAAAAATTTTGAATTGGGGATAATCCGAGAAGATTAATCGGGATCTCGAGATCGCTACAAAAAAAAAATTGATAAAATTCGTGGAAATAAAAAAAAATCAAATTTTTGCTAAAAAAAATAAAAATAAAGTCGGAAGTTTGAAGAATCGAACTCCAAACCTTTCGCGCAACACTCCTTCATCTTACCACCCAACCAGTCATCTCTATATAATTTCTACTCAGTTTTTTGTTTAAATACTGATAAATTAGGACTTGGCGAAAAATCGCCAACAAATTTTTGTTATTTTACCAGGCGAACAGAATTTAAAAAACATCATAATTGTCAGCAACGTGACAATATTTTGTATCAAAGCGTGCCACTTCAAGTTATGTGACACTTGAACATACAAAATAAAGTCATATTGCTGACAATTCTACCTTCTTATAATTTCTGTTCGCCTGTTAAAATGACAAAAATTTTTTGCGATTTTTAATGAAAAAAAAAAAATTGTTTTTAAATTTCTGCTCACCTGGTAACTAAAAATTAACTTTTTTTAATTAAAAAAGCAATCAATAACTCTAGCCACCCAAATAGAAAATTTGGAGCTTTTTATTACAAAAAGAAGTCCTTCAGCCCGCGAGGATCGAACTATTAGCATAAGAGAGCAGATTAAAACCATAGAGGTTTCTCGAGTTCGATCCCCGCACCTGCCCGCACCTGAAGTAATAAAAATCTCCAAATTTTCTATTTGGGTGGTTGGTTGCCTAGAGTTATGATTGCCTTTTAAAACAAGTTTATTTTTATTTACCAGGTAAGCAGAAAAAAAAATTATTTTTTTTTCATCAAAAATCGCCTAAAAAATTTGTTATTTTAACAGGCGAACAGAAATTACAAGAAGGTAGAATTGTCAGCAATATGACTTTATTTTGTATGTTCAAGTGTCACATAACTTAAAGTGGCATGCTTTGATACAAAATAATGTCACGTTGCTGACAATTATGTTGTTTTTTAAATTCTGTTCGCCTGGTAAAATAACAAAAATTTGTATGCGATATTTCGCGAAGTCCGAATTTAGCAGTATTTAAACGAAAACTGAGTAGAAATTCAAATAGAGATGAGTGGTTTGGTGGTAAGATGAAGGAGTGATGTGTGAAAGGTCTGGAGTTCGATTCTTGAAACTTCCGACTTTATTTTTTTTTTTTTAAGCAAAAATTGGATTTTTTTTTTATTTACGCGAATTTATTCGAATTTTACCAATTTTTTTTTGCAGCGATCTCGATCCCGATAATCTTCTCGAATTATCTCCAGTTTCTATCATATAAAAATATATTTTTTCTTCGGCTTTGCTTGGACTCGAACTCAAGACCTTTGTCACTCCAATCCATCACCTTACTACCTCCGCTAAAACATCATATAGAAATTAATATAAATTTGTTTGTTTTATGCAACCGTGCAGAGCAAAATAAATATCTCTGTTAGGGCATACGTACTACATTTAGTACAAAGTGTTTCTTATACAGTTTTCTTGTTATAAACAGAATGCAGATACATTTTTCATTGCTTATTTGCAACTATGTTGGCTTTTGAAATATATTCTTACCTCAAATGTACCTACCATTTTCTTTTCGATACCGCATTAAATTCTCATCCTGTAACCATTGTAAATTATAAAAATACAAAAAACGCACGATTGCATAAAACAAACAAATTTATATTAACTTGTATATGTTGTGGTAGCCGAGGTAGTAGTAAGCAGAATCAATTGTGTTTGAGATTCTGCTTGCCTGGTAGGCAATTGAATTCTTTTTGATGATTTTGCCCAAAGATTTTTCAGTTTTTCAAAAAAATTATTATGTTTGTAATTCTGCTCTCCTGTTATCAGAAAAATTTGTTTATAATGAAAATCCTCGATCGAACAAGAAAGAACAAGTTGGCAAAATTCTCAAAAAAAAATTCAATTCTACCAGGCAAGCAAGAATCGCAGCATTTGTAAATAATTTGAATAACGGGGGGTCGTTTCTGTGATAAAACAAAAAGTAGAACACTTTGGGTTTGTGTTGTATCATAAAGTAAATGGAATTTGTATCACGTGTTTCGAGATCAGATTTCAGCATACAATTTCGGAAAGATTTAAATAAAATGCGGGGGATCAAATAAACCTAAAATTTGAGAAGAGCTAACATCGCTTAAAATTGGATTATTAGTATTAGCTCCCAAATTATTCAGAGCTTTTCGATTGTTCGATCCTTGGTCACTTATATCAGCTTTAACCGTTTGACATAAGGAATTACGCAATTTCAAGTAGGTCTGTACTAAATTGGTTAATGTATTTGATGAAATGGCATTGTCAGAGACGTAGTAGCATAAAATGTTTTTCCAGTTTCCAATAATACCGCAAACCACGAAAACACAAATATACCTACCAATGTTAGCTTCTCTGCTATCGTCGCCCAAGTCAACATATTCGTCTACACAATCTCGGATTGAATTATATTTCAAATCCTTGCGAATCTTAATTTCATCAAAAACTAAACTGCATTGTTTATCGAAAATATCTAAAGTGCCGACTTTTTCTTTTAATTTGTTTAAAATTTGTTCATTATTTGAACCTGGGGAAAAAAATGTTTTATTGGTTGCCACCGCCGTATAAGCGAAGATTTAGATGGTAAATCGAAATTCAACCTGTTCCTCAAAAAATTATATGATTTCGGGGACCGGTAATAAATGTTTTCCGCATGGATTTTAAATGTTTGGCCATTTCTGCGTTTTCTCTCTTTCTAAAAGTAGCAACCGACAAAAGTTTTTGACTCATCATTTTATTTATTTTTATTTTATTTATTTATTTATTTACAATAATTTTGTGTTAGGAGCAACCATACTTAAACAATCTATTTTGAGCACGAAGCTCATTTACAAAAGATTGAGTAAAGTAGGCCCTTTAACATAACTATGAATTAAAAAAATTGTGGCTTTAACATTACAGGATATCACCGGCAGCACCATTAAATTTTCACGTTCCATCTATAATGCTTTTGTAGCTTCAAGTGACTCAATGGTCTCCAGCCAAGGTTGATTTCTTCAATTTTTCTGATTCATTTTGAGTATGAGCTCATTAACAGCAGGGCATCAATTCGTATGAAGAGCAAAACTCATTACATTGGATACATCTTTAAATTCGACAAATTAGCTATAGTAAGAAATAAACATTTTTTTTTTAAGAAAATAAAAATTCACGACTGCCTGACTCGAAAGTCAAAGCAAACTCCCTATGGAGTGTTCACTTTTATTATCGTAGAATTTATTATCGTAGTGGTCGTTCAAGTAAAAATATGCCAGCTGCTAGAACAAGTGTTGCTGAAGAACCAAGGAAAAGGACTACAATTCGTCGTCGTTCACAGCAATTAAGCCTCAAACCAACAACTTTTGTGGATTCAATTGGTGCAGAATATGTGGTTTCAACAGGATGGTGCAACATGACACACACCAATGCAATCAATCGATCTTTTGAAAGAGAAGTTAAATAATCGAATAATTTCTCGAAGAACAGACGTGAATTGGCCACCAAGATCATGCGATTTAACGCCATTGAACTTTTTCCTATACGACTCGGTTTACTTATTATTAGACGTCATTTATTTAAACGAGACATTGAAGAGTTTAGTTGGCTATAAGGCACAGTTGAATACTTGTAACCTAGTGACATCTATTTAAATATTGCATGAATTACTGCGTCTTACAAAAGCTTAGTTTGAAAAGTCTTCTGAGGCACACAGCATTAGTAGGCGTATTGGTTCTAAGCTAAATAATACCATCTGTTTTTATAAAAATAAACTATTTTTTGAGATTTGCACACAATCGACGAATGAAATGGTGTGCTCCAGCGGGCAATAGTGAAATATGTGATAGGCTGTAATAAAAAGTTGCTACTTGAAGTTATATGGAAATAGTTTATAAATAATAAAAATGGATGTTTATGAGCTAAACGAATTGATTTCTTCGTTTAATACGACCGCCACCAAAATCTTTATGTTTATCATAACGGCATCGGAATATGGATGGATGAAATATGGATGTATATAAGTTTACAATTAAATATTCGACCGAGAATATTTATCACCATACTTTGCAATTTAAAATTCGACCATGTTCTCATCGTTTACATATACCACCACCAGAACTAACCTTTTCACCGTCGACATGAAAATTGCGTTTTCCCCAAAATACGCATGGTAATAGATGATGTTTAAAATATTCCTTATTGAAAATTGTGAAAATTGGGCATTTCCATTCTAATTTTAATATTAAATCTACATTTTCCAGATAATTTAATATTTATATTTTCGTTTTCAAGCAAAAACGTAAATCTGTAAAATGAAGATTTAATTTTAAAAATATAATGAAGAATTTTTGGAAAACAAAGATTTTGTGTGTAAATATTCTGGGAATTCAAAATCCAAATGCAAGTTGGCAAAATTAATACAGATCCTGAAGCCTATTGATAGAGCTATTGACCAACGTAATCGGAGCATTTTAGAATTTTGCCGTCCAAAATCTGTGGGCTTTAGCACAGTTGATTTTCAATAAAATCGAATTTTCTATGAAATGTTTAGAAATATTCGAGCAATCCAAATGCAAGTTGGCAAAATAAATACAGATCCTGAAGCCTATTGATAGAGCTATTGACCAACGTAATCGGAGCATTTTAGATTTTTGCCGTTCAAAATCTGTGGGCTAGCACAGTTGATTTTCAATAAAATCGAATTTTCTATGAAATGTTTAGAAATATTCGAGCAATCCAAATGCAAGTTGGCAAAATAAATACAGATCCTGAAGCCTATTGATAGAGCTATTGACCAGCGTAATCGGAGCATTTTAGACTTTTACCGTTCAAAATCTGTGGGCTATAGCACAGTTGATTTTCAATAAAATCGAATTTTCTATGAAATGTTTAGAAATATTCGAGCAATCCAAATGCAAGTTGGCAAAATAAATACAGATCCTGAAGCCTATTGATAGAGCTATTAACCAACGTAATCAGATCATTTTAGATTATTGCCGTCCAAAATCTGTGGGCTGTAGCACAGTTGATTTTCAATAAAATCGAATTTTCTATGAAATGTTTAGAAATATTCGAGCAATCCAAATGCAAGTTGGCAAAATAAATACAGATCCTGAAGCCTATTGATAGAGCTATTGACCAACGTAATCGGAGCATTTTAGATTTTTGCCGTTCAAAATCTGTGGGCTAGCACAGTTGATTTTCAATAAAATCGAATTTTCTATGAAATGTTTAGAAATATTCGAGCAATCCAAATGCAAGTTGGCAAAATAAATACAGATCCTGAAGCCTATTGATAGAGCTATTGACCAACGTAATCGGAGCATTTTAGATTTTTACCGTTCAAAATCTGTGGGCTGTAGCACCGTTGATTTTCAATAAAATCGAATTTTCTATGAAATGTTTAGAAATATTCGAGCAATCCAAATGCAAGTTGGCAAAATAAATACAGATCCTGAAGCCTATTGATAGAGCTATTAACCAACGTAATCAGATCATTTTAGATTATTGCCGTCCAAAATCTGTGGGCTGTAGCACAGTTGATTTTCAATAAAATCGAATTTTCTATGAAATGGTTAGAAATATTCGAGCAATCCAAATGCAAGTTGGCAAAATAAATACAGATCCTGAAGCCTATTGATAGAGCTATTGACCAACGTAATCGGAGCATTTTAGATTTTTGCCGTTCAAAATCTGTGGGCTATATATAGCACAGTTGATTTTCAATAAAATCGAATTTTCTATGAAATGTTTAAAAATATTCGAGCAATCCAAATGCAAGTTGGCAAAATAAATACAGATCCTGAAGCCTATTGATAGAGCTATTGACCAACGTAATCGGAGCATTTTAGATTTTTGCCGTTCAAAATCTGTGGGCTATAGCACAGTTGATTTTCAATAAAATCGAATTTTCTATGAAATGTTTAGAAATATTCGAGCAATCCAAATGCAAGTTGGCAAAATAAATACAGATCCTGAAGCCTATTGATAGAGCTATTGACCAACGTAATCGGAGCATTTTAGATTTTTGCCGTTCAAAATCTGTGGGCTAGCACAGTTGATTTTCAATAAAATCGAATTTTCTATGAAATGTTTAGAAATATTCGAGCAATCCAAATGCAAGTTGGCAAAATAAATACAGATCCTGAAGCCTATTGATAGAGCTATTGAACAGCGTAATCGGAGCATTTTAGATTTTTACCGTTCAAAATCTGTGGGCTATAGCACAGTTGATTTTCAATAAAATCGAATTTTCTATGAAATGTTTAGAAATATTCGAGCAATCCAAATGGAAGTTGGCAAAATAAATACAGATCCTGAAGCCTATTGATAGAGCTATTGACCAACGTAATCGGAGCATTTTAGATTTTTGCCGTTCAAAATCTGTGGGCTATATATAGCACAGTTGATTTTCAATAAAATCGAATTTTTCTATGAAATGTTTAAAAATATTCGAGCAATCCAAATGCAAGTTGGCAAAATAAATACAGATCCTGAAGCCTATTGATAGAGCTATTGACCAACGTAATCGGAGCATTTTAGATTTTTGCCGTTCAAAATCTGTGGGCTATAGCACAGTTGATTTTCAATAAAATCGAATTTTCTATGAAATGTTTAGAAATATTCGAGCAATCCAAATGCAAGTTGGCAAAATAAATACAGATCCTGAAGCCTATTGATAGAGCTATTAACCAACGTAATCAGATCATTTTAGATTATTGCCGTCCAAAATCTGTGCACAGTTGATTTTCAATAAAATCGAATTTTCTATGAAATGGTTAGAATTATTCGAGCAATCCAAATGCAAGTTGGCAAAATAAATACAGATCCTGAAGCCTATTGATAGAGCTATTGACCAACGTAATCGGAGCATTTTAGATTTTTGCCGTCCAAAATCTGTGGGCAGCATAGTTGATTTTCAGTAAAATCGAATTTTCTATGAAATGGTTAGAAATATTTGAGCAATCCAAATGCAAGTTGGCAAAATAAATACAGATCCTGAAGCCTATTGATAGAGCTATTGACCAACGTAATCGGAGCATTTTAGATTTTTGCCGTCCAAAATCTGTGGGCTATAGCACAGTTGAATTTCAATAAAATCGAATTTTCTATGAAATGTTAAGAAATATTCGAGCAATCCAAATGCAAGTTGGCAAAATAAATACAGATCCTGAAGCCTATTGATAGAGCTATTGACCAACGTAATCGGAGCATTTTAGATTTTTGCCGTCCAAAATCTGTGGGCTATAGCACAGTTGATTTTCAATAAAATCGAATTTTCTATGAAATGGTTAGAAATATTCGAGCAATCCAAATGCAAGTTGGCAAAATAAATACAGATCCTGAAGCCTATTGATAGAGCTATTGACCAACGTAATCGCAGCATTTTAGATTTTTGCCGTCCAAAATCTGTGGGCTGTAGCACAGTTGATTTTCAATAAAATCGAATTTTCTATGAAATGTTTAGAAATATTCGAGCAATCCAAATGCAAGTTGGCGAAATAAATACAGATCCTGAAGCCTATTGATAGAGCTATTGACCAACGTAATCGGAGCATTTTAGATTTTTGCCGTCCAAAATCTGTGGGCTATAGCACAGTTGATTTTCAATAAAATCGAATTTTCTATGAAATGTTTAGAAATATTCGAGCAATCCAAATGCAAGTTGGCAAAATAAATACAGATCCTGAAGCCTATTGATAGAGCTATTAACCAACGTAATCAGATCATTTTAGATTATTGCCGTCCAAAATCTGTGGGCTGTAGCACAGTTGATTTTCAATAAAATCGAATTTTCTATGAAATGTTTAGAAATATTCGAGCAATCCAAATGCAAGTTGGCAAAATAAATACAGATCCTGAAGCCTATTGATAGAGCTATTGACCAACGTAATCGGGGCATTTTAGATTTTTGCCGTTCAAAATCTGTGGGCTAGCACAGTTGATTTTCAATAAAATCGAATTTTCTATGAAATGTTTAGAAATATTCGAGCAATCCAAATGCAAGTTGGCAAAATAAATACAGATCCTGAAGCCTATTGATAGAGCTATTGACCAACGTAATCGGAGCATTTTAGATTTTTACCGTTCAAAATCTGTGGGCTGTAGCACAGTTGATTTTCAATAAAATCGAATTTTCTATGAAATGTTTAGAAATATTCGAGCAATCCAAATGCAAGTTGGCAAAATAAATACAGATCCTGAAGCCTATTGATAGAGCTATTAACCAACGTAATCAGATCATTTTAGATTATTGCCGTCCAAAGTCTGTGGGCTGTAGCACAGTTGATTTTCAATAAAATCGAATTTTCTATGAAATGGTTAGAAATATTCGAGCAATCCAAATGCAAGTTGGCAAAATAAATACAGATCCTGAAGCCTATTGATAGAGCTATTGACCAACGTAATCGGAGCATTTTAGATTTTTGCCGTTCAAAATCTGTGGGCTATATATAGCACAGTTGATTTTCAATAAAATCGAATTTTCTATGAAATGTTTAAAAATATTCGAGCAATCCAAATGCAAGTTGGCAAAATAAATACAGATCCTGAAGCCTATTGATAGAGCTATTGACCAACGTAATCGGAGCATTTTAGATTTTTGCCGTTCAAAATCTGTGGGCTATAGCACAGTTGATTTTCAATAAAATCGAATTTTCTATGAAATGTTTAGAAATATTCGAGCAATCCAAATGCAAGTTGGCAAAATAAATACAGATCCTGAAGCCTATTGATAGAGCTATTAACCAACGTAATCAGATCATTTTAGATTATTGCCGTCCAAAATCTGTGGGCTGTAGCACAGTTGATTTTCAATAAAATCGAATTTTCTATGAAATGTTTAGAAATATTCGAGCAATCCAAATGCAAGTTGGCAAAATAAATACAGATCCTGAAGCCTATTGATAGAGCTATTGACCAACGTAATCGGAGCATTTTAGATTTTTGCCGTTCAAAATCTGTGGGCTAGCACAGTTGATTTTCAATAAAATCGAATTTTCTATGAAATGTTTAGAAATATTCGAGCAATCCAAATGCAAGTTGGCAAAATAAATACAGATCCTGAAGCCTATTGATAGAGCTATTGACCAGCGTAATCGGAGCATTTTAGATTTTTACCGTTCAAAATCTGTGGACTATAGCACAGTTGATTTTCAATAAAATCGAATTTTCTATGAAATGTTTAGAAATATTCGAGCAATCCAAATGGAAGTTGGCAAAATAAATACAGATCCTGAAGCCTATTGATAGAGCTATTGACCAACGTAATCGGAGCATTTTAGATTTTTGCCGTTCAAAATCTGTGGGCTATATATAGCACAGTTGATTTTCAATAAAATCGAATTTTCTATGAAATGTTTAGAAATATTCGAGCAATCCAAATGCAAGTTGGCAAAATAAATACAGATCCTGAAGCCTATTGATAGAGCTATTGACCAACGTAATCGGAGCATTTTAGATTTTTGCCGTTCAAAATCTGTGGGCTAGCACAGTTGATTTTCAATAAAATCGAATTTTCTATGAAATGTTTAGAAATATTCGAGCAATCCAAATGCAAGTTGGCAAAATAAATACAGATCCTGAAGCCTATTGATAGAGCTATTGACCAGCGTAATCAGAGCATTTTAGATTTTTACCGTTCAAAATCTGTGGACTATAGCACAGTTGATTTTCAATAAAATCGAATTTTCTATGAAATGTTTAGAAATATTCGAGCAATCCAAATGGAAGTTGGCAAAATAAATACAGATCCTGAAGCCTATTGATAGAGCTATTGACCAACGTAATCGGAGCATTTTAGATTTTTGCCGTTCAAAATCTGTGGGCTTTAGCACAGTTGATTTTCAATAAAATCGAATTTTCTATGAAATGGTTAGAATTATTCGAGCAATCCAAATGCAAGTTGGCAAAATAAATATAGATCCTGAAGCCTATTGATAGAGCTATTGACCAACGTAATCGGAGCATTTTAGATTTTTGCCGTCCAAAATCTGTGGGCTGTAGCACAGTTGATTTTCAATAAAATCGAATTTTCTATGAAATGGTTAGAATGATTCGAGCAATCCAAATGCAAGTTGGCAAAATAAATACAGATCCTGAAGACTATTGATAGAGCTATTGACCAACGTAATCGGAGCATTTTAGATTTTTGCCGTCCAAAATCTGTGGGCAGCATAGTTGATTTTCAGTAAAATCGAATTTTCTATGAAATGGTTAGAAATATTCGAGCAATCCAAATGCAAGTTGGCAAAATAAATACAGATCCTGAAGCCTATTGATAGAGCTATTGACCAACGTAATCGGAGCAATTTAGATTTTTGCCGTCCAAAATCTGTGGGCTATAGCACAGTTGATTTTCAATAAAATCGAATTTTCTATGAAATGTTAAGAAATATTCGAGCAATCCAAATGCAAGTTGGCAAAATAAATACAGATCCTGAAGCCTATTGATAGAGCTATTGACCAACGTAATCGGAGCATTTTAGATTTTTGCCGTCCAAAATCTGTGGGCAGCATAGTTGATTTTCAGTAAAATCGAATTTTCTATGAAATGGTTAGAAATATTCGAGCAATCCAAATGCAAGTTGGCAAAATAAATACAGATCCTGAAGCCTATTGATAGAGCTATTGACCAACGTAATCGGAGCATTTTAGATTTTTGCCGTTCAAAATCTGTGGGCTTTAGCACAGTTGATTTTCAATAAAATCGAATTTTCTATGAAATGGTTAGAATTATTCGAGCAATCCAAATGCAAGTTGGCAAAATAAATATAGATCCTGAAGCCTATTGATAGAGCTATTGACCAACGTAATCGGAGCATTTTAGATTTTTGCCGTCCAAAATCAGTGGGCTATAGCACAGTTGATTTTCAATTAAATCGAATTTTCTATGAAATGGTTAGAAATATTCGAGCAATCCAAATGCAAGTTGGCAAAATAAATACAGATCCTGAAGCCTATTGATAGAGCTATTGACCAACGTAATCGGAGCATTTTAGATTTTTGCCGTTCAAAATCTGTGGGCTATAGCACAGTTGATTTTCAATAAAATCGAATTTTCTATGAATTTAGCACAGTTGATTTTCAATAAAATCGAATTTTCTATGAAATGGTTAGAATTATTCGAGCAATCCAAATGCAATTTGGCAAAATAAATACAGATCCTGAAGCCTATTGATAGAGCTATTGACCAACGTAATCGGAGCATTTTAGATTTTTGCCGTCCAAAATCTGTGGGCTTTAGCACAGTTGATTTTCAATAAAATCGAATTTTCTATGAAATGGTTAGAATTATTCGAGCAATCCAAATGCAAGTTGGCAAAATAAATATAGATCCTGAAGCCTATTGATAGAGCTATTGACCAACGTAATCGGAGCATTTTAGATTTTTGCCGTCCAAAATCTGTGGGCTGTAGCACAGTTGATTTTCAATAAAATCGAATTTTCTATGAAATGTTTAGAAATATTCGAGCAATCCAAATGCAAGTTGGCAAAATAAATACAGATCCTGAAGCCTATTGATAGAGCTATTGACCAACGTAATCGGAGCATTTTAGATTTTTGCCGTCCAAAATCTGTGGGCTATAGCACAGTTGATTTTCAATAAAATCGAATTTTCTATGAAATGTTTAGAAATATTCGAGCAATCCAAATGCAAGTTGGCAAAATAAATACAGATCCTGAAGCCTATTGATAGAGCTATTGACCAACGTAATCGGGGCATTTTAGATTTTTGCCGTCCAAAATCTGTGGGCTATAGCACAGTTGATTTTCAATAAAATCGAATTTTCTATGAAATGGTTAGAAATATTCAAGCAATCCAAATGCAAGTTGGCAAAATAACAGATCCTGAAGCCTATTGATAGAGCTATTGACCAACGTTATCGGAGCATTTTAGATTTTTGCCGTCCAAAATCTGTGGGCTATCGCACAGTTGATTTTCAATAAAATCGAATTTTCTATCAAATGTTTAGAAATATTCGAGCAATCCAAATGCAAGTTGGCAAAATAAATACAGATCCTGAAGCCTATTGATAGAGCTATTGACCAACGTAATCGGAGCATTTTAGATTTTTGCCGTCCAAAATCTGTGGGCTATAGCACAGTTGATTTTCAATAAAATCGAATTTTCTATGAAATGGTTAGAAATATTCGAGCAATCCAAATGCAAGTTGGCAAAATAAATACAGATTCTGAAGCCTATTGATAGAGCTATTGACCAACGTAATCGGAGCATTTTAGATTTTTGCCGTCCAAAATCTGTGGGCACAGTTGATTTTCAATAAAATCGAATTTTCTATGAAATGGTTAGAATTATTCGAGCAATCCAAATGTAAGTTGGCAAAATAAATACAGATCCTGAAGCCTATTGATAGAGCTATTGACCAACGTAATCGGAGCATTTTAGATTTTTGCCGTTCAAAATCTGTGGGCTGTAGCACAGTTGATTTTCAATAAAATCGAATTTTCTATGAAATGGTTAGAAATATTGGAGCAATCCAAATGCAAGTTGGCAAAATAAATACAGATCCTGAAGCATATTGATAGAGCTATTGACCAACGTAATCGGAGCATTTTAGATTTTTGCCGTTCAAAATCTGTGGGCTATAGCACAGTTGATTTTCAATAAAATCGAATTTTCTATGAAATGGTTAGAAATATTCGAGCAATCCAAATGCAAGTTGGCAAAATAAATACAGATCCTGAAGCCTATTGATAGAGCTATTGACCAACGTAATCGGAGCATTTTAGATTTTTGCCGTTCAAAATCTGTGGGCTATAGCACAGTTGATTTTCAATAAAATCGAATTTTCTATGAAATGGTTAGAAATATTCGAGCAATCCAAATGCAAGTTGGCAAAATAAATACAGATCCTGAAGCCTATTGATAGAGCTATTGACCAACGTAATCGGAGCATTTTAGATTTTTGCCGTCCAAAATCTGTGGGCTATAGCACAGTTGATTTTCAATAAAATCGAATTTTCTATGAAATGGTTAGAAATATTGGAGCAATCCAAATGCAAGTTGGCAAAATAAATACAGATCCTGAAGCCTATTGATAGAGCTATTGACCAACGTAATCGGAGCATTTTAGATTTTTGCCGTTCAAAATCTGTGGGCTATAGCACAGTTGATTTTCAATAAAATCGAATTTTCTATGAAATGTTTAGAAATATTCGAGCAATCCAAATGCAAGTTGGCAAAATAAATACAGATCCTGAAGCCTATTGATAGAGCTATTGACCAACGTAATCGGAGCATTTTAGATTTTTGCCGTTCAAAATCTGTGGGCTATAAGCACAGTTGATTTTCAATAAAATCGAATTTTCTATGAAATGGTTAGAAATATTCGAGCAATCCAAATGCAAGTTGGCAAAATAAATACAGATCCTGAAGCCTATTGATAGAGCTATTGACCAACGTAATCGGATCATTTTAGATTATTGCCGTCCAAAATCTGTGGGCTATAGCACAGTTGATTTTCAATAAAATCGAATTTTCTATGAAATGTTAAGAAATATTCGAGCAATCCAAATGCAAGTTGGCAAAATAAATACAGATCCTGAAGCCTATTGATAGAGCTATTGACCAACGTAATCGGAGCATTTTAGATTTTTGCCGTCCAAAATCTGTGGGCTATATATAGCACAGTTGATTTTCAATAAAATCGAATTTTCTATGAAATGGTTAGAAATATTCGAGCAATCCAAATGCAAGTTGGCAAAATAAATACAGATCCTGAAGCCTATTGATAGAGCTATTGACCAACGTAATCGGAGCATTTTAGATTTTTGCCGTTCAAAATCTGTGGGCTATAAGCACAGTTGATTTTCAATAAAATCGAATTTTCTATGAAATGGTTAGAAATATTCGAGCAATCCAAATGCAAGTTGGCAAAATAAATACAGATCCTGAAGCCTATTGATAGAGCTATTGACCAACGTAATCGGATCATTTTAGATTATTGCCGTCCAAAATCTGTGGGCTATAGCACAGTTGATTTTCAATAAAATCGAATTTTCTATGAAATGTTAAGAAATATTCGAGCAATCCAAATGCAAGTTGGCAAAATAAATACAGATCCTGAAGCCTATTGATAGAGCTATTGACCAACGTAATCGGAGCATTTTAGATTTTTGCCGTCCAAAATCTGTGGGCTTTAGCACAGTTGATTTTCAATAAAATTGAATTTTCTATGAAATGGTTAGAATTATTCGAGCAATCCAAATGCAAGTTGGCAAAATAAATACAGATCCTGAAGCCTATTGATAGAGCTATTGACCAACGTAATCGCAGCATTTTAGATTTTTGCCGTCCAAAATCTGTGGGCTGTAGCACAGTTGATTTTCAATAAAATCGAATTTTCTATGAAATGTTTAGAAATATTCGAGCAATCCAAATGCAAGTTGGCAAAATAAATACAGATCCTGAAGCCTATTGATAGAGCTATTGACCAACGTAATCGGAGCATTTTAGATTTTTGCCGTCCAAAATCTGTGGGCTTTAGCACAGTTGATTTTCAATAAAATTGAATTTTCTATGAAATGGTTAGAATTATTCGAGCAATCCAAATGCAAGTTGGCAAAATAAATATAGATCCTGAAGCCTATTGATAGAGCTATTGACCAACGTAATCGGAGCATTTTAGATTTTTGCCGTCCAAAATCTGTGGGCTGTAGCACAGTTGATTTTCAATAAAATCGAATTTTCTATGAAATGTTTAGAAATATTCGAGCAATCCAAATGCAAGTTGGCAAAATAAATACAGATCCTGAAGCCTATTGATAGAGCTATTGACCAACGTAATCGGAGCATTTTAGATTTTTGCCGTCCAAAACCTGTGGGCTATAGCACAGTTGATTTTCAATAAAATCGAATTTTCTATGAAATGTTTAGAAATATTCGAGCAATCCAAATGCAAGTTGGCAAAATAAATACAGATCCTGAAGCCTATTGATAGAGCTATTGACCAACGTTATCGGAGCATTTTAGATTTTTGCCGTCCAAAATCTGTGGGCTATCGCACAGTTGATTTTCAATAAAATCGAATTTTCTATGAAATGTTTAGAAATATTCGAGCAATCCAAATGCAAGTTGGCAAAATAAATACAGATCCTGAAGCCTATTGATAGAGCTATTGACCAACGTAATCGGAGCATTTTAGATTTTTGCCGTCCAAAATCTGTGGGCTATAGCACAGTTGATTTTCAATAAAATCGAATTTTCTATGAAATATTTAGAAATATTCGAGCAATCCAAATGCAAGTTCGCAAAATAAATACAGATCCTGAAGCCTATTGATAGAGCTATTGACCAACGTAATCGGAGCATTTTAGATTTTTGCCGTCCAAAATCTGTGGGCACAGTTGATTTTCAATAAAATCGAATTTTCTATGAAATGGTTAGAAATATTCGAGCAATCCAAATGCAAGCTGGCAAAATAAATACAGATCCTGAAGCCTATTGATAGAGCTATTGACCAACGTAATCGGGGCATTTTAGATTTTTGCCGTCCAAAATCTGTGGGCTATAGCACAGTTGATTTTCAATAAAATCGAATTTTCTATGAAATGTTTAGGAATATTCGAGCAATCCAAATGCAAGTTGGCAAAATAAATACAGATCCTAAAGCATATTGATAGAGCTATTGACCAACGTAATCGGGGCATTTTAGATTTTTGCCGTCAAAAATCTGTGGGCACAGTTGATTTTCAATAAAATCGAATTTTCTATGAAATGGTTAGAAATATTCGAGCAATCCAAGTGCAAGTTGGCAAAATAAATACAGATCCTGAAGCCTATTGATAGAGCTATTGACCAACGTAATCGGGGAATTTAGATTTTTGCCGTCCAAAATCTGTGGGCTATAGCACAGTTGATTTTCAATAAAATCGAATTTTCTATGAAATGTTAAGAAATATTCGAGCAATCCAAATGCAAGTTGGCAAAATAAATACAGATCCTGAAGCCTATTGATAGAGCTATTGACTAACGTAATCGGAGCATTTTAGATTTTTGCCGTCCAAAATCTGTGGGCTTTAGCACAGTTGATTTTCAATAAAATCGAATTTTCTATGAAATGGTTAGAATTATTCGAGCAATCCAAATGTAAGTTGGCAAAATAAATACAGATCCTGAAGCCTATTGATAGAGCTATTGACCAACGTTATCGGAGCATTTTAGATTTTTGCCGTTCAAAATCTGTGGGCTGTAGCACAGTTGATTTTCAATAAAATCGAATTTTCTATGAAATGGTTAGAAATATTGGAGCAATCCAAATGCAAGTTGGCAAAATAAATACAGATCCTGAAGCCTATTGATAGAGCTATTGACCAACGTAATCGGAGCATTTTAGATTTTTGCCGTTCAAAATCTGTGGGCTATAGCACAGTTGATTTTCAATAAAATCGAATTTTCTATGAAATGTTTAGAAATATTCGAGCAATCCAAATGCAAGTTGGCAAAATAAATACAGATCCTGAAGCCTATTGATAGAGCTATTGACCAACGTAATCGGAGCATTTTAGATTTTTGCCGTTCAAAATCTGTGGGCTATAGCCCACAGATTTTCAATAAAATCGAATTTTCTATGAAATGTTTAGAAATATTCGAGCAATCCAAATGCAAGTTGGCAAAATAAATACAGATCCTGAAGCCTATTGATAGATCTATTAACCAACGTAATCAGATCATTTTAGATTATTGCCGTCCAAAATCTGTGCACAGTTGATTTTCAATAAAATCGAATTTTCTATGAAATGGTTAGAATTATTCGAGCAATCCAAATGCAAGTTGGCAAAATAAATACAGATCCTGAAGCCTATTGATAGAGCTATTGACCAACGTAATCGGAGCAATTTAGATTTTTGCCGTCCAAAATCTGTGGGCAGCATAGTTGATTTTCAGTAAAATCGAATTTTCTATGAAATGGTTAGAAATATTCGAGCAATCCAAATGCAAGTTGGCAAAATACATACAGATCCTGAAGCCTATTGATAGAGCTATTGACCAACGTAATCGGAGCATTTTAGATTTTTGCCGTCCAAAATCTGTGGGCTATAGCACAGTTGATTTTCAATAAAATCGAATTTTCTATGAAATGGTTAGAAATATTCGAGCAATCCAAATGCAAGTTGGCAAAATAAATACAGATCCTGAAGCCTATTGATAGAGCTATTGACCAACGTAATCGGAGCATTTTAGATTTTTGCCGTCCAAAATCTGTGGGCTGTAGCACAGTTGATTTTCAATAAAATCGAATTTTCTATGAAATGTTTAGAAATATTCGAGCAATCCAAATGCAAGTTGGCAAAATAAATACAGATCCTGAAGCCTATTGATAGAGCTATTGACCAACGTAATCGGAGCATTTTAGATTTTTGCCGTCCAAAATCTGTGGGCTATAGCACAGTTGATTTTCAATTAAATCGAATTTTCTATGAAATGGTTAGAAATATTCGAGCAATCCAAATGCAAGTTGGCAAAATAAATACAGATCCTGAAGCCTATTGATAGAGCTATTGACCAACGTAATCGGAGCATTTTAGATTTTTGCCGTCCAAAATCTGTGGGCTTTAGCACAGTTGATTTTCAATTAAATCGAATTTTCTATGAAATGGTTAGAAATATTCGAGCAATCCAAATGCAAGTTGGCAAAATAAATACAGATCCTGAAGCCTATTGATAGAGCTATTGACCAACGTAATCGGAGCATTTTAGATTTTTGCCGTTCAAAATCTGTGGGCTATAGCACAGTTGATTTTCAATAAAATCGAATTTTCTATGAAATGGTTAGAAATATTCGAGCAATCCAAATGCAAGTTGGCAAAATAAATACAGATCCTGAAGCCTATTGATAGAGCTATTGACCAACGTAATCAGAGCATTTTAGATTTTTGCCGTTCAAAATCTGTGGGCTTTAGCACAGTTGATTTTCAATAAAATCGAATTTTCTATGAAATGGTTAGAATTATTCGAGCAATCCAAATGGAAGTTGGCAAAATAAATACAGATCCTGAAGCCTATTGATAGAGCTATTGACCAACGTAATCGGAGCATTTTAGATTTTTGCCGTCCAAAATCTGTGGGCTTTAGCACAGTTGATTTTCAATAAAATCGAATTTTCTATGAAATGGTTAGAATTATTCGAGCAATCCAAATGCAAGTTGGCAAAATAAATATAGATCCTGAAGCCTATTGATAGAGCTATTGACCAACGTAATCGGAGCATTTTAGATTTTTGCCGTCCAAAATCTGTGGGCTGTAGCACAGTTGATTTTCAATAAAATCGAATTTTCTATGAAATGTTTAGAAATATTCGAGCAATCCAAATGCAAGTTGGCAAAATAAATATAGATCCTGAAGCCTATTGATAGAGCTATTGACCAACGTAATCGGGGCATTTTAGATTTTTGCCGTCCAAAATCTGTGGGCTATAGCACAGTTGATTTTCAATAAAATCGAATTTTCTATGAAATGGTTAGAAATATTCAAGCAATCCAAATGCAAGTTGGCAAAATAAATACAGATCCTGAAGCCTATTGATAGAGCTATTGACCAACGTTATCGGAGCATTTTAGATTTTTGCCGTCCAAAATCTGTGGGCTATCGCACAGTTGATTTTCAATAAAATCGAATTTTCTATGAAATGTTTAGAAATATTCGAGCAATCCAAATGCAAGTTGGCAAAATAAATACAGATCCTGAAGCCTATTGATAGAGCTATTGACCAACGTAATCGGAGCATTTTAGATTTTTGCCGTCCAAAATCTGTGGGCTATAGCACAGTTGATTTTCAATAAAATCGAATTTTCTATGAAATGGTTAGAAATATTCGAGCAATCCAAATGCAAGTTGGCAAAATAAATACAGATTCTGAAGCCTATTGATAGAGCTATTGACCAACGTAATCGGAGCATTTTAGATTTTTGCCGTCCAAAATCTGTGGGCACAGTTGATTTTCAATAAAATCGAATTTTCTATGAAATGGTTAGAAATATTCGAGCAATCCAAATGCAAGTTGGCAAAATAAATACAGATCCTGAAGCCTATTGATAGAGCTATTGACCAACGTTATCGGAGCATTTTAGATTTTTGCCGTCCAAAATCTGTGGGCTATCGCACAGTTGATTTTCAATAAAATCGAATTTTCTATGAAATGTTTAGAAATATTCGAGCAATCCAAATGCAAGTTGGCAAAATAAATACAGATCCTGAAGCCTATTGATAGAGCTATTGACCAACGTAATCGGAGCATTTTAGATTTTTGCCGTCCAAAATCTGTGAGCTTTAGCACAGTTGATTTTCAATAAAATTGAATTTTCTATTAAATGGTTAGAATTATTCGAGCAATCCAAATGCAAGTTGGCAAAATAAATATAGATCCTGAAGCCTATTGATAGAGCTATTGACCAACGTAATCGGAGCATTTTAGATTTTTGCCGTCCAAAATCTGTGGGCTGTAGCACAGTTGATTTTCAATAAAATCAAATTTTCTATGAAATGTTTAGAAATATTCGAGCAATCCAAATGCAAGTTGGCAAAATAAATACAGATCCTGAAGCCTATTGATAGAGCTATTGACCAACGTAATCGGAGCATTTTAGATTTTTGCCGTCCAAAACCTGTGGGCTATAGCACAGTTGATTTTCAATAAAATCGAATTTTCTATGAAATGTTTAGAAATATTCGAGCAATCCAAATGCAAGTTGGCAAAATAAATACAGATCCTGAAGCCTATTGATAGAGCTATTGACCAACGTAATCGGGGCATTTTAGATTTTTGCCGTCCAAAATCTGTGGGCTATAGCACAGGTGATTTTCAATAAAATCGAATTTTCTATGAAATGGTTAGAAATATTCGAGCAATCCAAATGCAAGTTGGCAAAATAAATACAGATCCTGAAGCCTATTGATAGAGCTATTGACCAACGTTATCGGAGCATTTTAGATTTTTGCCGTCCAAAATCTGTGGGCTATCGCACAGTTGATTTTCAATAAAATCGAATTTTCTATGAAATGTTTAGAAATATTCGAGCAATCCAAATGCAAGTTGGCAAAATAAATACAGATCCTGAAGCCTATTGATAGAGCTATTGACCAACGTAATCGGAGCATTTTAGATTTTTGCCGTCCAAAATCTGTGGGCTATAGCACAGTTGATTTTCAATAAAATCGAATTTTCTATGAAATATTTAGAAATATTCGAGCAATCCAAATGCAAGTTCGCAAAATAAATACAGATCCTGAAGCCTATTGATAGAGCTATTGACCAACGTAATCGGAGCATTTTAGATTTTTGCCGTCCAAAATCTGTGGGCACAGTTGATTTTCAATAAAATCGAATTTTCTATGAAATGGTTAGAAATATTCGAGCAATCCAAATGCAAGTTGGCAAAATAAATACAGATCCTGAAGCCTATTGATAGAGCTATTGACCAACGTAATCGGAGCATTTTAGATTTTTGCCGTCCAAAATCTGTGGGCTATAGCACAGTTGATTTTCAATAAAATCGAATTTTCTATGAAATATTTAGAAATATTCGAGCAATCCAAATGCAAGTTCGCAAAATAAATACAGATCCTGAAGCCTATTGATAGAGCTATTGACCAACGTAATCGGAGCATTTTAGATTTTTGCCGTCCAAAATCTGTGGGCACAGTTGATTTTCAATAAAATCGAATTTTCTATGAAATGGTTAGAAATATTCGAGCAATCCAAATGCAAGTTGGCAAAATAAATACAGATCCTGAAGCCTATTGATAGAGCTATTGACCAACGTAATCGGGGCATTTTAGATTTTTGCCGTCCAAAATCTGTGGGCTATAGCACAGTTGATTTTCAATAAAATCGAATTTTCTATGAAATGTTTAGGAATATTCGAGCAATCCAAATGCAAGTTGGCAAAATAAATACAGATCCTAAAGCATATTGATAGAGCTATTGACCAACGTAATCGGGGCATTTTAGATTTTTGCCGTCAAAAATCTGTGGGCACAGTTGATTTTCAATAAAATCGAATTTTCTATGAAATGTTAAGAAATATTCGAGCAATCCAAATGCAAGTTGGCAAAATAAATACAGATCCTGAAGCCTATTGATAGAGCTATTGACCAACGTAATCGGAGCATTTTAGATTTTTGCCGTTCAAAATCTGTGGGCTGTTGTAGCACAGTTGATTTTCAATAAAATCAAATTTTCTATGAAATGGTTAGAAATATTGGAGCAATCCAAATGCAAGTTGGCAAAATAAATACAGATCCTGAAGCCTATTGATAGAGCTATTGACCAACGTAATCGGAGCATTTTAGATTTTTGCCGTTCAAAATCTGTGGGCTATAGCACAGTTGATTTTCAATAAAATCGAATTTTCTATGAAATGTTTAGAAATATTCGAGCAATCCAAATGCAAGTTGGCAAAATAAATACAGATCCTGAAGCCTATTGATAGAGCTATTGACCAACGTAATCGGAGCATTTTAGATTTTTGCCGTTCAAAATCTGTGGGCTATCGCACAGTTGATTTTCAATAAAATCGAATTTTCTATGAAATGTTTAGAAATATTCGAGCAATCCAAATGCAAGTTGGCAAAATAAATACAGATCCTGAAGCCTATTGATAGAGCTATTGACCAACGTAATCGGAGCATTTTAGATTTTTGCCGTCCAAAATCTGTGGGCTATAGCACAGTTGATTTTCAATAAAATCGAATTTTCTATGAAATGTTTAGAAATATTCGAGCAATCCAAATGCAAGTTCGCAAAATAAATACAGATCCTGAAGCCTATTGATAGAGCTATTGACCAACGTAATCGGAGCATTTTAGATTTTTGCCGTCCAAAATCTGTGGGCACAGTTGATTTTCAATAAAATCGAATTTTCTATGAAATGGTTAGAAATATTCGAGCAATCCTAATGCAAGTTGGCAAAATAAATACAGATCCTGAAGCCTATTGATAGAGCTATTGACCAACGTAATCGGGGCATTTTAGATTTTTGCCGTCCAAAATCTGTGGGCTATAGCACAGTTGATTTTCAATAAAATCGAATTTTCTATGAAATGTTTAGGAATATTCGAGCAATCCAAATGTAAGTTGGCAAAATAAATACAGATCCTCAAGCATATTGATAGAGCTATTGACCAACGTAATCGGGACATTTTAGATTTTTGCCGTCAAAAATCTGTGGGCACAGTTGATTTTCAATAAAATCGAATTTTCTATGAAATGGTTAGAAATATTCGAGCAATCCAAATGCAAGTTGGCAAAATAAATACAGATCCTGAAGCCTATTGATAGAGCTATTGACCAACGTAATCGGGGCATTTTAGATTTTTGCCGTCCAAAATCTGTGGGCTGTAGCACAGTTGATTTTCAATAAAATCGAATTTTCTATGAAATGTTAAGAAATATTCGAGCAATCCAAATGCAAGTTGGCAAAATAAATACAGATCCTGAAGCCTATTGATAGAGCTATTGACCAACGTAATCGGAGCATTTTAGATTTTTGCCGTCCAAAATCTGTGGGCTTTAGCACAGTTGATTTTCAATAAAATCGAATTTTCTATGAAATGGTTAGAATTATTCGAGCAATCCAAATGTAAGTTGGCAAAATAAATACAGATCCTGAAGCCTATTGATAGAGCTATTGACCAACGTAATCGGATCATTTTAGATTTTTGCCGTTCAAAATCTGTGGGCTGTAGCACAGTTGATTTTCAATAAAATCGAATTTTCTATGAAATGGTTAGAAATATTCGAGCAATCCAAATGCAAGTTGGCAAAATAAATACAGATCCTGAAGCCTATTGATAGAGCTATTGACCAACGTAATCGGAGCATTTTAGATTTTTGCCGTTCAAAATCTGTGGGCTATAGCACAGTTGATTTTCAATAAAATCGAATTTTCTCTGAAATGTTTAGAAATATTCGAGCAATCCAAATGCAAGTTGGCAAAATAAATACAGATCCTGAAGCCTATTGATAGAGCTATTGACCAACGTAATCGGAGCATTTTAGATTTTTGCCGTTCAAAATCTGTGGGCTATAGCACAGTTGATTTTCAATAAAATCGAATTTTCTATGAAATGGTTAGAAATATTCGAGCAATCCAAATGCAAGTTGGCAAAATAAATACAGATCCTGAAGCCTATTGATAGAGCTATTGACCAACGTAATCGGAGCATTTTAGATTTTTGCCGTTCAAAATCTGTGGGCTATAGCACAGTTGATTTTCAATAAAATCGAATTTTCTATGAAATGGTTAGAAATATTCGAGCAATCCAAATGCAAGTTGGCAAAATAAATACAGATCCTGAAGCCTATTGATAGAGCTATTGAACAACGTAATCGGAGCATTTTAGATTTTTGCCGTCCAAAATCTGTGGGCTATCGCACAGTTGATTTTCAATAAAATCGAATTTTCTATGAAATGTTTAGAAATATTGGAGCAATCCAAATGCAAGTTGGCAAAATAAATACAGATCCTGAAGCCTAGTGATAGAGCTATTGACCAACGTAATCGGAGCATTTTAGATTTTTGCCGTCCAAAATCTGTGGGCTGTCATAGCACAGTTGATTTTCAATAAAATTGAATTTTCTATGAAATGGTTAGAAATATTCGAGCAATCCAAATGCAAGTTGGCAAAATAAATACAGATCCTGAAGCCTATTGATAGAGCTATTGACCAATGTAATCGGGGCATTTTAGATTTTTGCCGTCCAAAATCTGTGGGCTATAGCACAGTTGATTTTCAATTAAATCGAATTTTCTATGAAATGTTTAGAAATATTGGAGCAATCCAAATGCAAGTTGGCAAAATAAATACAGATCCTGAAGCCTATTGATAGAGCTATTGACCAACTTAATCGGAGCATTTTAGATTTTTGCCGTCCAAAATCTGGGGGCTATCGCACAGTTGATTTTCAATAAAATCGAATTTTCTATGAAATGTTTAGAAATATTCAAGCAATCCAAATGCAAGTTGGCAAAATAAATACAGATCCTGAAGCCTATTGATAGAGCTATTGACCAACGTAATCGGAGCATTTTAGATTTTTGCCGTCCAAAATCTGTGGGCTATAGCACAGTTGATTTTCAATAAAATCGAATTTTCTATGAAATGGTTAGAAATATTCGAGCAATCCAAATGCAAGTTAGCAAAATAAATACAGATCCTGAAGCCTATTGATAGAGCTATTGACCAACGTAATCGGGGCATTTTAGATTTTTGCCGTTCAAAATCTGTGGGCACAGTTGATTTTCAAAAAAATCGAATTTTCTATGAAATGGTTAGAAATATTCGAGCAATCCAAATGCAAGTTGGCAAAATAAATACAGATCCTGAAGCCTATTGATAGAGCTATTGACCAACGTAATCAAAGCATTTTAGATTTTTGCCGTCCAAAATCTGTGGGCTATAGCACAGTTGATTTTCAATAAAATCGAATTTTCTATGAAATGTTTAGAAATATTCGAGCAATCCAAATGCAAGTTGGCAAAATAAATACAGATCCTGAAGCCTATTGATAGAGCTATTGACCAACGTAATCGGATCATTTTAGATTGTTGCCGTCCAAAATCAGTGGGCTACAGCACAGTTGATTTTCAATAAAATCGAATTTTCTATGAAATGGTAAGAATTATTCGAGCAATCCAAATGCAAGTTGGCAAAATAAATACAGATCCTGAAGCCTATTGATAGAGCTATTGACCAACGTAATCGGAGCATATTAGATTTTTGCCGTCCAAAATCTGTGGGCTATAGCACAGTTGATTTTCAATAAAATCGAATTTTCTATGAAATGTTTAGAAATATTCGAGCAATCCAAATGCAAGTTCGCAAAATAAATACAGATCCTGAAGCCTATTGATAGAGCTATTGACCAACGTAATCGAAGCATTTTAGATTTTTGCCGTCCAAAATCTGTGGGCACAGTTGATTTTCAATAAAATCGAATTTTCTATGAAATGGTTAGAAATATTCGAGCAATCCAAATGCAAGTTGGCAAAATAAATACAGATCCTAAAGCTTATTGATAGAGCTATTGACCAACGTAATCGGGGCATTTTAGATTTTTGCCGTCCAAAATCTGTGGGCTATAGCACAGTTGATTTTCAATAAAATCGAATTTTCTATGAAATGTTTAGAAATATTCGAGCAATCCAAATGCAAGTTGGCAAAATAAATACAGATCCTGAAGCCTATTGATAGAGCTATTGACCAACGTAATCGGGGCATTATAGATTTTTGCCGTCCAAAATCTGTGGGCTATAGCACAGTTGATTTTCAATAAAATCGAATTTTCTATGAAATGTTAAGAAATATTCGAGCAATCCAAATGCAAGTTGGCAAAATAAATACAGATCCAGAAGCCTATTGATAGAGCTATTGACCAACGTAATCGGAGCATTTTAGATTTTTGCCGTCCAAAATCTGTGGGCTTTAGCACAGTTGATTTTCAATAAAATCGAATTTTCTATGAAATGGTTAGAATTATTCGAGCAATCCAAATGTAAGTTGGCAAAATAAATACAGATCCTGAAGCCTATTGATAGAGCTATTGACCAACGTAATCGGAGCATTTTAGATTTTTGCCGTTCAAAATCTGTGGGCTGTAGCACAGTTGATTTTCAATAAAATCGAATTTTCTATGAAATGGTTAGAAATATTGGAGCAATCCAAATGCAAGTTGGCAAAATAAATACAGATCCTGAAGCCTATTGATAGAGCTATTGACCAACGTAATCGGAGCATTTTAGATTTTTGCCGTTCAATATCTGTGGGCTATAGCACAGTTGATTTTCAATAAAATCGAATTTTCTATGAAATGTTTAGAAATATTCGAGCAATCCAAATGCAAGTTGGCAAAATAAATACAGATCCTGAAGCCTATTAATAGAGCTATTGACCAACGTAATCGGAGCATTTTAGATTTTTGCCGTTCAAAATCTGTGGGCTATAGCACAGTTGATTTTCAATAAAATCGAATTTTCTATGAAATGGTTAGAAATATTCGAGCAATCCAAATGCAAGTTGGCAAAATAAATACAGATCCTGAAGCCTATTGATAGAGCTATTGACCAACGTTATCGGAGCATTTTAGATTTTTGCCGTCCAAAATCTGTGGGCTATAATAGCACAGTTGATTTTCAATAAAATCGAATTTTCTATGAAATGTTTAGAAATATTCGGGCAATCTAAATGCAAGTTGGCAAAATAAATACAGATCCTGAAGCCTATTGATAGAGCTATTGACCAACTTAATCGGAGCATTTTAGATTTTTGCCGTCCAAAATCTGTGGGCTTTAGCACAGTTGATTTTCAATAAAATCGAATTTTCTATGAAATGGTTAGAAATATTCGAGCAATCCAAATGCAAGTTGGCAAAATAAATACAGATCCTTAAGCCTATTGATAGAGCTATTGACCAACGTAATCGGAGCATTTTAGATTTTTGCCGTCCAAAATCTGTGGGCTATAATAGCACAGTTGATTTTCAATAAAATCGAATTTTCTATGAAATGTTTAGAAATATTCGAGCAATCCAAATGCAAGTTGGCAAAATAAATACAGATCCTGAAGCCTATTGATAGAGCTATTGACCTACGTAATCGGAGCATTTTAGATTTTTGCCGTTCAAAATCTGTGGGCTATAGCACAGTTGATTTTCAATAAAATCGAATTTTCTATGAAATGGTTAGAAATATTCGAGCAATCCAAATGCAAGTTGGCAAAATAAATACAGATCCTGAAGCCTATTGATAGAGCTATTGACCAACGTAATCGGAGCATTTTAGATTTTTGCCGTCCAAAATCTGTGGGCTATCGCACAGTTGATTTTCAATAAAATCGAATTTTCTATGAAATGTTTAGAAATATTGGAGCAATCCAAATGCAAGTTGGCAAAATAAATACAGATCCTGAAGCCTATTGATAGAGCTATTGACCAACGTAATCGGAGCATTTTAGATTTTTGCCGTCCAAAATCTGTGGGCTGTCATAGCACAGTTGATTTTCAATAAAATTTAATTTTCTATGAAATGGTTAGAAATATTCGAGCAATCCAAATGCAAGTTGGCAAAATAAATACAGATCCTGAAGCCTATTGATAGAGCTATTGACCAATGTAATCGGGGCATTTTAGATTTTTGCCGTCCAAAATCTGTGGGCTATAGCACAGTTGATTTTCAATAAAATCCAATTTTCTATGAAATGTTTAGAAATATTGGAGCAATCCAAATGCAAGTTGGCAAAATAAATACAGATCCTGAAGCCTATTGATAGAGCTATTGACCAACTTAATCGGAGCATTTTAGATTTTTGCCGTCCAAAATCTGTGGGCTATCGCACAGTTGATTTTCAATAAAATCGAATTTTCTATGAAATGTTTAGAAATATGGGAGCAATCCAAATGCAAGTTGGCAAAATAAATACAGATCCTTAAGCCTATTGATAGAGCTATTGACCAACGTAATCGGAGCATTTTAGATTTTTGCCGTCCAAAATCTGTGGGCACAGTTGATTTTCAAAAAAATCGAATTTGCTATGAAATGGTTAGAAATATTCGAGCAATCCAAATGCAAGTTGGCAAAATAAATACAGATCCTGAAGCCTATTTATAGAGCTATTGACCAACGTAATCGGAGCATTTTAGATTTTTGCCGTCCAAAATCTGTGGGCTATAGCACAGTTGATTTTCAATAAAATCGAATTTTCTATGAAATGGTTAGAAATATTCGAGCAATCCAAATGCAAGTTAGCAAAATAAATACAGATCCTGAAGCCTATTGATAGAGCTATTGACCAACGTAATCGGAGCATTTTAGATTTTTGCCGTCCAAAATCTGTGGGCTATCGCACAGTTGATTTTCAATAAAATCGAATTTTCTATGAAATGTTTAGAAATATTGGAGCAATCCAAATGCAAGTTGGCAAAATAAATACAGATCCTGAAGCCTATTGATAGAGCTATTGACCAACGTAATCGGAGCATTTTAGATTTTTGCCGTCCAAAATCTGTGGGCACAGTTGATTTTCAATAAAATCGAATTTTCTATGAAATGGTTAGAAATATTCGAGCAATCCAAATGCAAGTTGGCAAAATAAATACAGATCCTGAAGCCTATTGATAGAGCTATTGACCAATGTAATCGGGGCATTTTAGATTTTTGCCGTCCAAAATCTGTGGGCTATAGCACAGTTGATTTTCAATAAAATCGAATTTTCTATGAAATGTTTAGAAATATTGGAGCAATCCAAATGCAAGTTGACAAAATAAATACAGATCCTGAAGCCTATTGATAGAGCTATTGACCAACTTAATCGGGGCATTTTAGATTTTTGCCGTCCAAAATCTGTGGGCTATCGCACAGTTGATTTTCAATAAAATCGAATTTTCTATGAAATGGTTAGAAATATTCGAGCAATCCAAATGCAAGTTGGCAAAATAAATACAGATCCTGAAGCCTATTGATAGAGCTATTGACCAACGTAATCGGAGCATTTTAGATTTTTGCCGTCCAAAATCTGTGGGCTATAGCACAGTTGATTTTCAATAAAATCGAATTTTCTATGAAATGTTTAGAAATATTCGAGCAATCCAAATGCAAGTTAGCAAAATAAATACAGATCCTGAAGCCTATTGATAGAGCTATTGACCAACGTAATCGGAGCATTTTAGATTATTGCCGTCCAAAATCTGTGGGCTATCGCACAGTTGATTTTCAATAAAATCGAATTTTCTATGAAATGTTTAGAAATATTCGAGCAATCCAAATGCAAGTTAGCAAAATAAATACAGATCCTGAAGCCTATTGATAGAGCTATTGACCAACGTAATCGGAGCATTTTAGATTTTTGCCGTCCAAAATCTGTGGGCTGTCATAGCACAGTTGATTTTCAATAAAATCGAATTTTCTATGAAATGTTTAGAAATATTGGAGCAATCCAAATGCAAGTTGGCAAAATAAATACAGATCCTGAAGCCTATTGATAGAGCTATTGACCAACTTAATCGGAGCATTTTAAATTTTTGCCGTCCAAAATCTGTGGGCTATCGCACAGTTGATTTTCAATAAAATCGAATTTTCTATGAAATGGTTAGAAATATTCGAGCAATCCAAATGCAAGTTGGCAAAATAAATACAGATCCTGAAGCCTATTGATAGAGCTATTGACCAACGTAATCGGAGCATTTTAGATTTTTGCCGTCCAAAATCTGTGGGCACAGTTGATTTTCAATAAAATCGAATTTGCTATGAAATGGTTAGAAATATTCGAGCAATCCAAATGCAAGTTGGCAAAATAAATACAGATCCTGAAGCCTATTGATAGAGCTATTGACCAACGTAATCGGAGCATTTTATATTTTTGCCGTCCAAAATCTGTGGGCACAGTTGATTTTCAATAAAATCGAATTTTCTATGAAATGGTTAGAAATATTCGAGCAATCCAAATGCAAGTTGGCAAAATAAATACAGATCCTGAAGCCTATTGATAGAGCTATTGACCAACGTAATCGGAGCATTTTAGATTTTTGCCGTCCAAAATCTGTGGGCACAGTTGATTTTCAATAAAATCGAATTTGCTATGAAATGGTTAGAAATATTCGAGCAATCCAAATGCAAGTTGGCAAAATAAATACAGATCCTGAAGCCTATTGATAGAGCTATTGACCAACGTAATCGGAGCATTTTAGATTTTTGCCGTCCAAAATCTGTGGGCTATAGCACAGTTGATTTTCAATAAAATCGAATTTTCTATGAAATGTTTAGAAATATTCGGGCAATCTAAATGCAAGTTGGCAAAATAAATACAGATCCTGAAGCCTATTGATAGAGCTATTGACCAACGTAATCGGAGCATTTTAGATTTTTGCCGTCCAAAATCTGTGGGCTTTAGCACAGTTGATTTTCAATAAAATCGAATTTTCTATGAAATGGTTAGAAATACTCGAGCAATCCAAATGCAAGTTGGCAAAATAAATACAGATCCTGAAGCCTATTGATAGAGCTATTGACCAACGTAATCGGAGCATTTTAGATTTTTGCCGTCCAAAATCTGTGGGCTATAGCACAGTTGATTTTCAATAAAATCGAATTTTCTATGAAATGTTTAGAAATATTCGAGCAATCCAAATGCAAGTTAGCAAAATAAATACAGATCCTGAAGCCTATTGATAGAGCTATTGACCAACGTAATCGGAGCATTTTAGATTTTTGCCGTCCAAAATCTGTGGGCTGTCATAGCACAGTTGATTTTCAATAAAATCGAATTTTCTATGAAATGTTTAGAAATATTGGAGCAATCCAAATGCAAGTTGGCAAAATAAATACAGATCCTGAAGCCTATTGATAGAGCTATTGACCAACTTAATCGGAGCATTTTAGATTTTTGCCGTCCAAAATCTGTGGGCTATTGCACAGTTGATTTTCAATAAAATCGAATTTTCTATGAAATGGTTAGAAATATTCGAGCAATCCAAATGCAAGTTGGCAAAATAAATACAGATCCTGAAGCCTATTGATAGAGCTATTTACCAACGTAATCGGAGCATTTTAGATTTTTGCCGTCCAAAATCTGTGGGCACAGTTGATTTTCAATAAAATCGAATTTGCTATGAAATGGTTAGAAATATTCGAGCAATCCAAATGCAAGTTGGCAAAATAAATACAGATCCTGAAGCCTATTGATAGAGCTATTGACCAACGTAATCGGAGCATTTTATATTTTTGCCGTCCAAAATCTGTGGGCACAGTTGATTTTCAATAAAATCGAATTTGCTATGAAATGGTTAGAAATATTCGAGCAATCCAAATGCAAGTTGGCAAAATAAATACAGATCCTGAAGCCTATTGATAGAGCTATTGACCAACGTAATCGGAGCATTTTAGATTTTTGCCGTCCAAAATCTGTGGGCTATAGCACAGTTGATTTTCAATAAAATCGAATTTTCTATGAAATGTTTAGAAATATTCGAGCAATCCAAATGCAAGTTAGCAAAATAAATACAGATCCTGAAGCCTATTGATAGAGCTATTGACCAACGTAATCGGAGCATTTTAGATTTTTGCCGTCCAAAATCTGTGGGCTATAGCACAGTTGATTTTCAATAAAATCGAATTTTCTATGAAATGGTTAGAAATATTCGAGCAATCCAAATGCAAGTTGGCAAAATAAATACAGATCCTGAAGCCTATTGATAGAGCTATTGACCAACGTAATCCGAGCATTTTAGATTTTTGCCGTCCAAAATCTGTGGGCTATAGCACAGTTGATTTTCAATAAAATCCAATTTTCTATGAAATGTTTAGAAATATTCGAGCAATCTAAATGCAAGTTGGCAAAATAAATACAGATCCTGAAGCCTATTGATAGAGCTATTGACCAATGTAATCGGAGCATTTTAGATTTTTGCCGTCCAAAATCTGTGGGCTTTAGCACAGTTGATTTTCAATAAAATCGAATTTTCTATGAAATGGTTAGAAATACTCGAGCAATCCAAATGCAAGTTGGCAAAATAAATACAGATCCTGAAGCCTATTGATAGAGCTATTGACCAACGTAATCGGAGCATTTTAGATTTTTGCCGTCCAAAATCTGTGGGCTATAGCACAGTTGATTTTCAATAAAATCGAATTTTCTATGAAATGTTTAGAAATATTCGAGCAATCCAAATGCAAGTTAGCAAAATAAATACAGATCCTGAAGCCTATTGATAGAGCTATTGACCAACGTAATCGGAGCATTTTAGATTTTTGCCGTCCAAAATATGTGGGCTGTCATAGCACAGTTGATTTTCAATAAAATCGAATTTTCTATGAAATGGTTAGAAATATTCGAGCAATCCAAATGCAAGTTGGAAAAATAAATACAGATCCTGAAGCCTATTGATAGAGCTATTGACCAATGTAATCGGGGCATTTTAGATTTTTGCCGTCCAAAATCTGTGGGCAGCACAGTTGATTTTCAATAAAATCGAATTTTCTATGAAATGTTTAGAAATATTGGAGCAATCCAAATGCAAGTTGGCAAAATAAATACAGATCCTGAAGCCTATTGATAGAGCAATTGACCAACTTAATCAGAGCATTTTAGATTTTTGCCGTCCAAAATCTATGGGCTATCGCACAGTTGATTTTCAATAAAATCGAATTTTCTATGAAATGGTTAGAAATATTCGAGCAATCCAAATGCAAGTTGGCAAAATAAATACAGATCCTGAAGCCTATTGATAGAGCTATTGACCAACGTAATCGGAGCATTTTAGATTTTTGCCGTCCAAAATCTGTGGGCACAGTTGATTTTCAATAAAATCGAATTTGCTATGAAATGGTTAGAAATATTCGAGTAATCCAAATGCAAGTTGGCAAAATAAATACAGATCCTGAAGCCTATTGATAGAGCTATTGACCAACGTAATCGGAGCATTTTAGATTTTTGCCGTCCAAAATCTGTGGGCACAGTTGATTTTCAATAAAACCGAATTTTCTATGAAATGGTTAGAAATATTCGAGCAATCCAAATGCAAGTTGGCAAAATAAATACAGATCCTGAAGCCTATTGATAGAGCTATTGACCAACGTAATCGGAGCATTTTAGATTTTTGAAGTCCAAAATCTGTGGGCTATATAGCACAGTTGATTTTCAATAAAATCGAATTTTCTATGAAATGGTTAGAAATATTCGAGCAATCCAAATGCAAGTTAGCAAAATAAATACAGATCCTGAAGCCTATTGATAGAGCTATTGACCAACGTAATCGGAGCATTTTAGATTTTTGCCGTCCAAAATCTGTGGGCACAGTTGATTTTCAATAAAATCGAATTTGCTATGAAATGGTTAGAAATATTCGAGCAATCCAAATGCAAGTTGGCAAAATAAATACAGATCCTGAAGCCTATTGATAGAGCTATTGACCAACGTAATCGGAGCATTTTAGATTTTTGCCGTCCAAAATCTGTGGGCACAGTTGATTTTCAATAAAATCGAATTTTCTATGAAATGGTTAGAAATATTCGAGCAATCCAAATGCAAGTTGGCAAAATAAATACAGATCCTGAAGCCTATTGATAGAGCTATTGACCAACGTAATCGGAGCATTTTAGATTTTTGCCGTCCAAAATCTGTGGGCTTTAGCACAGTTGATTTTCAATAAAATCGAATTTTCTATGAAATGGTTAGAAATATTCGAGCAATCCAAATGCAAGTTAGCAAAATAAATACAGATCCTGAAGCCTATTGATAGAGCTATTGACCAACGTAATCGGGGCATTTTAGATTTTTGCCGTCCAAAATCTGTGGGCAGCACAGTTGATTTTCAATAAAATCGAATTTCTATGAAATGGTTAGAAATATTCGAGCAATCCAAATGCAAGTTAACAAAATAAATACAGATCCTGAAGCCTATTGATAGAGCTATTGACCAACGTAATCAGAGCATTTTAGATTTTTGCCGTTCAAATCTGTGGGCTATCTCTAGCACAGTTGATTTTCAATAAAATCGAATTTTCTATGAAATGGTTAGAAATATTCGAGCAATCCAAATGCAAGATAGCAAAATAAATACAGATCCCGAAGCCTATTGTTAGAGCTATTGACCAACGTAATCGGGGCATTTTAGATTTTTGCCGTCCAAAATCTGTGGGCTATAGCACAGTTGATTTTCAATAAAATCGAATTTTCTATGAAATGGTTAGAAATATTGGAGCAATCTAAATGCAAGTTGGCAAAATAAATACAGATCCTGAAGCCTATTGATAGAGCTATTGACCAACGTAATTAGAGCATTTTAGATTTTTGCCGTCCAAATCTGTGGGCTATCTATAGCACAGTTGATTTTCAATAAAATCGAATTTTCTATGAAATGGTTAGAAATATTCGAGCAATCCAAATGCAAGTTGGTAAAATAAATACAGATCCTGAAGCCTATTGATAGAACTATTGACCAACGTAATCGGAGCTATTTAGATTTTTGCCGTCCAAAATCTGTGGGCTGTCATAGCACAGTTGATTTTCAATAAAATCGAATTTTCTATGAAATGTTTAGAAATACTCGAGCAATCCAAAGCAAGTTGGTAAAATAAATACAGATCCTGAAGCCTATTGATAGAGCTATTGACCAACGTAATCAAGGCATTTTAGATTTTTGCCGTCCAAAATCTGTGGGCTATAGCACAGTTGATTTTCAATAAAATCGAATTTTCTATGAAATGGTCCGATATCTGTGGGCAGTAGCACAGTTGATTTTCAATAAAATCGAATTTTCTATGAAATGGTTAGAAATATTCGAGCAATCCAAATGCAAGTTGGCAAAATAAATACAGATCCTGAAGCCTATTGATAGAGCTATTGACCAACGTAATTAGAGCATTTTAGATTTTTGCCGTTCAAAATCTGTGGGCTGTAGCACAGTTGATTTTCAATAAAATCGAATTTTCTATGAAATGGTTAGAATTATTCGAGCAATCCAAATGCAAGTTGGCAAAATAAATACAGATCCTGAAGCCTATTGATAGAGCTATTGACCAACATAATCGGAGCATTTTAGATTTTTGCCGTCCGATATCTGTGGGCTATAGCACAGTTGATTTTCAATAAAATCGAATTTTCTATGAAATGTTAAGAAATATTCGAGCAATCCAAATGCAAGTTGGCAAAATAAATACAGATCCTGAAGCCTATTGATAGAGCTATTGACCAACGTAATCGGAGCATTTTAGATTTTTGCTGTCCAAAATCTGTGGGCTATAGCACAGTCGATTTTCAATAAAATCGAATTTTCTATGAAATGGTTAGAATTATTCGAGCAATCCAAATGCAAGTTGGCAAAATAAATACAGATCCTGGAGCCTATTGATAGAGCTATTGACCAACGTAATCGGAGCATTTTAGATTTTTGCCGTCCAAAATCTGTGGGCTGTAGCACAGTTGATTTTCAATAAAATCGAATTTTCTATGAAATGTTTAGAAATATTCGAGCAATCCAAATGCAAGTTTTCAAAATAAATACAGATCCTGAAGCCTATTGATAGAGCTATTGACCAACGTAATCGGAGCATTTTAGATTTTTGCCGTCCAAAATCTGTGGGCTATCGCACAGTTGATTTTCAATAAAATCGAATTTTCTATGAAATGTTTAGAAATATTGGAGCAATCCAAATGCAAGTTGGCAAAATAAATACAGATCCTGAAGCCTATTGATAGAGCTATTGACCAACGTAATCGGAGCATTTTAGATTTTTGCCGTTCAAAATCTATGGGCTATAGCACAGTTGATTTTCAATAAAATCGAATTTTCTATGAAATGTTTAAAAATATCCGAGCAATCCAAATGCAAGTTGGCAAAATAAATACAGATCCTGAAGCCTATTGATAGAGCTATTGACCAACGTAATCGGAGCATTTTAGATTTTTGCCGTCCAAAATCTGTGGGCTGTAGCACAGTTGATTTTCAATAAAATCGAATTTTCTATGAAATGTTAAGAAATATTCGAGCAATCCAAATGCAAGTTGGCAAAATAAATACAGATCCTGAAGCCTATTGATAGAGCTATTGACCAACGTAATCAGAGCATTTTAGATTTTTGCCGTTCAAAATCTGTGGGCTATACAGTTGATTTTCAATAAAATCGAATTTTCTATGAAATGTTAAGAAATATTCGAGCAATCCAAATGCAAGTTGGCAAAATAAATACAGATCCTGAAGCCTATTGATAGAGCTATTGACCAACGTAATCGGAGCATTTTAGATTTTTGCCGTCCAAAATCTGTGGGCTGTAGCACAGTTGATTTTCAATAAAATCGAATTTTCTATGAAATGTTAAGAAATATTCGAGCAATCCAAATGCAAGTTGGCAAAATAAATACAGATCCTGAAGCCTATTGATAGAGCTATTGACCAACGTAATCGGAGCATTTTAGATTTTTGCCGTCCAAAATCTGTGGGCTGTAGCACAGTTGATTTTCAATAAAATCGAATTTTCTATGAAATGGTTTAAATTATTCGAGCTATCCAAATGCAAGTTGGCAAAATAAATACAGATCCTGAAGCCTATTGATAGAGCTATTGACCAACGTAATCGGAGCATTTTAGATTTTTGCCGTCCAAAATCTGTGGGCTGTCATAGCACAGTTGATTTTCAATAAAATCGAATTTTCTATGAAATGGTTAGAAATATTCGAGCAATCCAAATGCAAGTTGGCAAAATAAATACAGATCCTGAAGCCTATTGATAGAGCTATTGACCAACGTAATCGGAGCATTTTAGATTTTTGCCGTCCAAAATCTGTGGGCTATTGTCTGTGGGTATTTGTATTGTCTGTGGGCACAGTTGATTTTCAATAAAATCGAATTTTCTATGAAATGTTTAGAAATATGGGAGCAATCCAAATGCAAGTTGGCAAAATAAATACAGATCCTGAAGCCTATTGATAGAGCTATTGACCAACGTAATCGGAGCATTTTAGATTTTTGCCGTTCAAAATCTGTGGGCACACTTGAATTTCAATAAAATCGAATTTGCTATGAAATGGTTAGAAATATTCGAGCAATCCAAATGCAAGTTGGCAAAATAAATACAGATCCTGAAGCCTATTGATAGAGCTATTGACCAACGTAATCGGAGCATTTTAGATTTTTGCCGTCCAAAATCTGTGGGCACAGTTGATTTTCAATAAAATCGAATTTTCTATGAAATGGTTAGAAATATTCGAGCAATCCAAATGCAAGTTGGCAAAATAAATACAGATCCTGAAGCCTATTGATAGAGCTATTGACCAACGTAATCGGAGCATTTTAGATTTTTGCCGTCCAAAATCTGTGGGCTTTAGCACAGTTGATTTTCAATAAAATCGAATTTTCTATGAAATGGTTAGAAATATTCGAGCAATCCAAATGCAAGATAGCAAAATAAATACAGATCCCGAAGCCTATTGTTAGAGCTATTGACCAACGTAATCGGGGCATTTTAGATTTTTGCCGTCCAAAATCTGTGGGCTATAGCACAGTTGATTTTCAATAAAATCGAATTTTCTATGAAATGGTTAGAAATATTGGAGCAATCTAAATGCAAGTTGGCAAAATAAATACAGATCCTGAAGCCTATTGATAGAGCTATTGACCAACGTAATTAGAGCATTTTAGATTTTTGCCGTCCAAATCTGTGGGCTATCTATAGCACAGTTGATTTTCAATAAAATCGAATTTTCTATGAAATGGTTAGAAATATTCGAGCAATCCAAATGCAAGTTGGTAAAATAAATACAGATCCTGAAGCCTATTGATAGAACTATTGACCAACGTAATCGGAGCTATTTAGATTTTTGCCGTCCAAAATCTGTGGGCTGTCATAGCACAGTTGATTTTCAATAAAATCGAATTTTCTATGAAATGTTTAGAAATACTCGAGCAATCCAAAGCAAGTTGGTAAAATAAATACAGATCCTGAAGCCTATTGATAGAGCTATTGACCAACGTAATCGGAGCATTTTAGATTTTTGCCGTCCAAAATCTGTGGGCTATAGCACAGTTGATTTTCAATAAAATCGAATTTTCTATGAAATGGTCCGATATCTGTGGGCAGTAGCACAGTTGATTTTCAATAAAATCGAATTTTCTATGAAATGGTTAGAAATATTCGAGCAATCCAAATGCAAGTTGGCAAAATAAATACAGATCCTGAAGCCTATTGATAGAGCTATTGACCAACGTAATCAGAGCATTTTAGATTTTTGCCGTTCAAAATCTGTGGGCTGTAGCACAGTTGATTTTCAATAAAATCGAATTTTCTATGAAATGGTTAGAATTATTCGAGCAATCCAAATGCAAGTTGGCAAAATAAATACAGATCCTGAAGCCTATTGATAGAGCTATTGACCAACATAATCGGAGCATTTTAGATTTTTGCCGTCCGATATCTGTGGGCTATAGCACAGTTGATTTTCAATAAAATCGAATTTTCTATGAAATGTTAAGAAATATTGGAGCAATCCAAATGCAAGTTGGCAAAATAAATACAGATCCTGAAGCCTATTGATAGAGCTATTGACCAACGTAATCGGAGCATTTTAGATTTTTGCCGTCCAAAATCTGTGGGCTGTCATAGCACAGTTGATTTTCAATAAAATCGAATTTTCTATGAAATGGTTAGAATTATTCGAGCAATCCAAATGCAAGTTGGCAAAATAAATACAGATCCTGGAGCCTATTGATAGAGCTATTGACCAACGTAATCGGAGCATTTTAGATTTTTGCCGTCCAAAATCTGTGGGCTGTAGCACAGTTGATTTTCAATAAAATCGAATTTTCTATGAAATGTTTAGAAATATTCGAGCAATCCAAATGCAAGTTTTCAAAATAAATACAGATCCTGAAGCCTATTGATAGAGCTATTGACCAACGTAATCGGAGCATTTTAGATTTTTGCCGTCCAAAATCTGTGGGCTATCGCACAGTTGATTTTCAATAAAATCGAATTTTCTATGAAATGTTTAGAAATATTGGAGCAATCCAAATGCAAGTTGGCAAAATAAATACAGATCCTGAAGCCTATTGATAGAGCTATTGACCAACGTAATCGGAGCATTTTAGATTTTTGCCGTTCAAAATCTATGGGCTATAGCACAGTTGATTTTCAATAAAATCGAATTTTCTATGAAATGTTTAAAAATATCCGAGCAATCCAAATGCAAGTTGGCAAAATAAATACAGATCCTGAAGCCTATTGATAGAGCTATTGACCAACGTAATCGGAGCATTTTAGATTTTTGCCGTCCAAAATCTGTGGGCTGTAGCACAGTTGATTTTCAATAAAATCGAATTTTCTATGAAATGTTAAGAAATATTCGAGCAATCCAAATGCAAGTTGGCAAAATAAATACAGATCCTGAAGCCTATTGATAGAGCTATTGACCAACGTAATCAGAGCATTTTAGATTTTTGCCGTTCAAAATCTGTGGGCTATACAGTTGATTTTCAATAAAATCGAATTTTCTATGAAATGTTAAGAAATATTCGAGCAATCCAAATGCAAGTTGGCAAAATAAATACAGATCCTGAAGCCTATTGATAGAGCTATTGACCAACGTAATCGGAGCATTTTAGATTTTTGCCGTCCAAAATCTGTGGGCTGTAGCACAGTTGATTTTCAATAAAATCGAATTTTCTATGAAATGTTAAGAAATATTCGAGCAATCCAAATGCAAGTTGGCAAAATAAATACAGATCCTGAAGCCTATTGATAGAGCTATTGACCAACGTAATCGGAGCATTTTAGATTTTTGCCGTCCAAAATCTGTGGGCTGTAGCACAGTTGATTTTCAATAAAATCGAATTTTCTATGAAATGGTTTAAATTATTCGAGCTATCCAAATGCAAGTTGGCAAAATAAATACAGATCCTGAAGCCTATTGATAGAGCTATTGACCAACGTAATCGGAGCATTTTAGATTTTTGCCGTCCAAAATCTGTGGGCTGTAGCACAGTTGATTTTCAATAAAATCGAATTTTCTATGAAATGTTTAAAAATATTCGAGCAATCCAAATGCAAGTTGGCAAAATAAATACAGATCCTGAAGCCTATTGATAGAGCTATTGACCAACGTAATCGGAGCATTTTAGATTTTTGCCGTCCAACGCAATCCAAATGCAAGTTGGCAAAATAAATACAGATCCTGAAGCCTATTGATAGAGCTATTGACCAACGTAATCGGAGCATTTTAGATTTTTGCCGTCCAAAATCTGTGGGCTATAGCACAGTTGATTTTCAATAAAATCGAACTTTCTATGAAATGTTTAGAAATATTCGAGCAATCCAAATGCAAGTTGGCAAAATAAATACAGATCCTGAAGCCTATTGATAGAGCTATTGACCAACATAATCGGAGCATTTTAGATTTTTGCCGTCCAAAATCTGTGGGCTATCGCACAGTTGATTTTCAATAAAATCGAATTTTCTATGAAATGTTTAGAAATATTGGAGCAATCCAAATGCAAGTTGGCAAAATAAATACAGATCCTGAAGCCTATTGATAGAGCTATTGACCAACGTAATCGGAGCATTTTAGATTTTTGCCGTTCAAAATCTATGGGCTATAACAGTTACTATATACAGTTGATTTTCAATAAAATCGAATTTTCTATGAAATGGTTAAAAATATTCGAGCAATCCAAATGCAAGTTGGCAAAATAAATACAGATCCTGAAGCCTATTGATAGAGCTAGTGACCAACGTAATCGGAGCATTTTAGATTTTTGCCGTCCAACGCAATCCAAATGCAAGTTGGCAAAATAAATACAGATCCTGAAGCCTATTGATAGAGCTATTGACCAACGTAATCGGAGCATTTTAGATTTTTGCCGTCCAAAATCTGTGGGCTATAGCACAGTTGATTTTCAATAAAATCGAATTTCTATGAAATGGTTAGAAATATTCGAGCAATCTAAATGCAAGTTGGCAAAATAAATACAGATCCTGAAGCCTATTGATAGAGCTATTGACCAACGTAATCGGAGCATTTTCGATTTTTGCGGTCCAAAATCTGTGGGGTTTAGCACAGTTGATTTTCAATAAAATCGAATTTTCTATGAAATGGTTAGATATATTCGAGCAATCCAAATTCAAGTTGGCAAAATAAATACAGATCCTGAAGCCTATTGATAGAGCTATTGACCAACGTAATCGGAGCATTTTAGATTTTTGCCGTCCAAAAACTGTGGGCTATAGCACAGTTGATTTTCAATAAAATCGAATTTCCTATGAAATGTTTAGAAATATTGGAGCAATCCAAATGCAAGTTAGCAAAATAAATACAGATCCTGAAGCCTATTGATAGAGCTATTGACCAACGTAATCGGAGCATTTTGGATTTTTGCCGTTCAAAATCTGTGGGCTATAGCACAGTTGATTTTCAATAAAATCGAATTTTCTATGAAATGTTTAGAAATATTCAAGCAATCCAAATGCAAGTTGGCAAAATAAATACAGATCCTGAAGCCTATTGATAGAGCTATTGACCAACGTAATCGGAGCATTTTAGATTTTTGCCGTTCAAAATCTGTGGGCTATAGCACAGTTGATTTTCAATAAAATCGAATTTTCTATGAAATGGTTAGAAATATTCGAGCAATCCAAATGCAAGTTGGCAAAATAAATACAGATCCTGAAGCCTATTGATAGAGCTATTGACCAACGTAATCGGAGCATTTCAGATTTTTGCCGTCCAAAATCTGTGGGCTATAGCACAGTTGATTTTCAATAAAATCGAATTTTCTATGAAATGGTTAGAAATATTCGAGCAATCCAAATGCAAGTTGGCAAAATAAATACAGATCCTGAAGCCTATTGATAGAGCTATTGACCAACGTAATCGGAGCATTTTAGATTTTTGCCGTCCAAAATCTGTGGGCTATAGCACAGTTGATTTTCAATAAAATCGAATTTTCTATGAAATGGTTAGAAATATTCGAGCAATCCAAATGCAAGTTGGCAAAATAAATACAGATCCTGAAGCCTATTGATAGAGCTATTGACCAACGTAATCGGAGCATTATAGATTTTTGCCGTCCAAAATCTGTGGGCTATCGCACAGTTGATTTTCAATAAAATCGAATTTTCTATGAAATGTTTAGAAATATTCGAGCAATCCAAATGCAAGTTGGCAAAATAAATACAGATCCTGAAGCCTATTGATAGAGCTATTGACCAACGTAATCGGAGCATTTTAGATTTTTGCCGTCCAAAATCTGTGGGCTATAGCACAGTTGATTTTCAATAAAATCGAATTTTCTATGAAATGTTTAGAAATATTCGAGCAATCCAAATGCAAGTTGGCAAAATAAATACAGATCCTGAAGCCTATTGATAGAGCTATTGACCAACGTAATCGGGGCATTTTAGATTTGTGCCGTCCAAAATCTGTGGGCTATAGCACAGTTGATTTTCAATAAAATCGAATTTTCTATGAAATGTTTAGAAATATTCGAGCAATCCAAATGCAAGTAGGCAAAATAAATACAGATCCTGAAGCCTATTGATAGAGCTATTGACCAACGTAATCGGGGCATTTTAGATTTTTGCCGTCCAAAATCTGTGGGCTATAGCACAGTTGATTTTCAATAAAATCGAATTTTCTATGAAATGTTTAGAAATATTCGAGCAATCCAAATGCAAGTTGGCAAAATAAATACAGATCCTGAAGCCTATTGATAGAGCTATTGACCAACGTAATCGGAGCATTTTAGATTTTTGCCGTCCAAAATCTTTGGGCTTATAATAGTACAGTTGATTTTCAATAAAATCGAATTTTCTATGAAATGGTTAGAAATATTCGAGCAATCCAAATGCAAGTTGGCAAAATAAATACAGATCCTGAAGCCTATTGATAGAGCTATTGACCAACGTAATCGGAGCATTTTAGATTTTTGCCGTCCAAAATCTGTGGGCTATAGCACAGTTGATTTTCAATAAAATCGAATTTTCTATGAAATGGTTAGAAATATTCGAGCAATCCAAATGCAAGTTGGCAAAATAAATACAGATCCTGAAGCCTATTGATAGAGCTATTAACCAACGTAATCGGAGCATTTTAGATTTTTGCCGTCCAAAATCTGTGGGCTATAGCACAGTTGATTTTCAATAAAATCGAATTTTCTATGAAATGGTTAGAAATATTCGAGCAATCCAAATGCAAGTTGGTAAAATAAATACAGATCCTGAAGCCTATTAATAGAACTATTGACCAACGTAATCGGAGCATTTTAGATTTTTGCCGTCCAAAATCTGTGGGCTGTAATAGCACAGTTGATTTTCAATAAAATCGAATTTTCTATGAAATGTTTAGAAATACTCGAGCAATCCAAATGCAAGTTGGCAAAATAAATACAGATCTTGAAGCCTATTGATAGAGCTATTGACCAACGTAATCGGAGCATTTAAGATTTTTGCCGTTCAAAATCTGTGGGCTATAGCACAGTTGATTTTCAATAAAATCGAATTTTCTATGAAATGTTTAGAAATATTCGAGCAATCCAAATGCAAGTTGGCAAAATAAATACAGATCCTGAAGCCTATTGATAGAGCTATTGACCAACGTAATCGGAGCATTTTAGATTTTTGCCGTTCAAAATCTGTGGGCTGTTATAGCACAGTTGATTTTCAATAAAATCGAATTTTCTATGAAATGTTTAGAAATACTCGAGCAATCCAAATGCAAGTTGGCAAAATAAATACAGATCTTGAAGCCTATTGATAGAGCTATTGACCAACGTAATCGGAGCATTTTAGATTTTTGCCGTTCAAAATCTGTGGGCTATAGCACAGTTGATTTTCAATAAAATCGAATTTACTATGAAATGTTTAGAAATATTCGAGCAATCCAAATGCAAGTTGGCAAAATAAATACAGATCCTGAAGCCTATTGATAGAGCTATTGACCAACGTAATCGGAGCATTTGAGATTTTTGCCGTTCAAAATCTGTGGGCTATAGCACAGTCAATCGAATTTTCTATGAAATGTTTAGAAATATTCGAGCAATCCAAATGCAAGTTGGTAAAATAAATACAGATCCTGAAGCCTATTGATAGAGCTATTGACCAACGTAATCGGAGCATTTGAGATTTTTGCCGTTCAAAATCTGTGGGCTATAGCACAGTTGATTTTCAATAAAATCGAATTTTCTATGAAATGTTTAGAAATATTCGAGCAATCCAAATGCAAGTTGGCAAAATAAATACAGATCCTGAAGCTTATTGATAGAGCTATTGACCAACGTAATCGGAGCATTTTAGATTTTTGCCGTCCAAAATCTGTGGGCTGTAGCACAGTTGATTTTCAATAAAATCGAATTTTCTATGAAATGGTTAGAATTATTCGAGCAATCCAAATGCAAGTTGGCAAAATAAATACAGATCCTGAAGCCTATTGATAGAGCTATTGACCAACGTAATCGGAGCATTTTAGATTTTTGCCGTCCGATATCTGTGGGCTGTAGCACAGTTGATTTTCAATAAAATCGAATTTTCTATGAAATGTATAGAAATATTCGAGCAATCCAAATGCAAGTTGGCAAAATAAATACAGATCCTGAAGCATATTGATAGAGCTATTGACCAACGTAATCAGAGCATTTTAGATTTTTGCCGTTCAAAATCTGTGGGCTATAGCACAGTTGATTTTCAATAAAATCGAATTTTCTATGAAATGTTAAGAAATATTCCAGCAATCCAAATGCAAGTTGGCAAAATAAATACAGATCCTGAAGCCTATTGATAGAGCTATTGACCAACGTAATCGGAGCATTTTAGATTTTTGCCGTCCAAAATCTGTGGGCGCTATAGCACAGTTGATTTTTAATAAAATCGAATTTTCTATGAAATGGTTAGAATTATTCGAGCAATCCAAATGCAAGTTGGCAAAATAAATACAGATCCTGAAGCCTATTGATAGAGCTATTGACCAACGTAATCGGAGCATTTTAGATTTTTGCCGTCCAAAATCTGTGGGATGTAGCACAGTTGATTTTCAATAAAATCGAATTTTCTATGAAATGGTTAGAAATATTCAAGCAATCCAAATGCAAGTTGGCAAAATAAATACAGATCCTGAAGCCTATTGATAGAGCTATTGACCAACGTAATCGGAGCATTTTAGATTTTTGCCGTCCAAAATCTGTGAGCTGTAGCACAGTTGATTTTCAATAAAATCGAATTTTCTATGAAATGGTTAGAAATATTCGAGCAATCCAAATGCAAGTTGGCAAAATAAATACAGATCCTGAAGCCTATTGATAGAGCTATTGACCAACGTAATCGGAGCATTTTAGATTATTGCCGTTCAAAATCTGTGGGCTTATATTATAGCACAGTTGATTTTCAATAAAATCGAATTTTCTATGAAATGGTTAGAAATATTCGAGCAATCCAAATGCAAGTTGGCAAAATAAATACAGATCCTGAAGCCTATTGATAGAGCTATTGAACAACGTAATCGGAGCATTTTAGATTTTTGCCGTCCAACAGTTGATTTTCAATAAAATCGAATTTTCTATGAAATGGTTAGAAATATTCGAGCAATCCAAATGCAAGTTGGCAAAATAAATACAGATCCTGAAGCCTATTGATAGAGCTATTGACCAACGTAATCGGGGCATTTTAGATTTTTGCCGTCCAAAATCTGTGGGCTATATATAGCACAGTTGATTTTCAATTAAATCGAATTTTCTATGAAATGTTTAGAAATATTCGAGCAATCCAAATGCAAGTTGGCAAAATAAATACAAATCCTGAAGCCTATTGATAGAGCTATTGACCAACGTAATCGGAGCATTTTAGATTTTTGCCGTCCAAAATCTGTGGGCTTATAGCACAGTTGATTTTCAATAAAATCGAATTTTCTATGAAATGTTTAGAAATATTCGAGCAATCCAAATGCAAGTTGGCAAAATAAATACAGATCCTGAAGCCTATTGATAGAGCTATTGACCAACGTAATCGGAGCATTTTAGATTTTTGCCGTCCAAAATCTGTGGGCTTATATAAGCACAGTTGATTTTCAATAAAATCGAATTTTCTATGAAATGGTTAGAAATATTCGAGCAATCCAAATGCAAGTTGGCAAAATAAATACAGATCCTGAAGCCTATTGATAGAGCTATTGAACAACGTAATCGGAGCATTTTAGATTTTTGCCGTTCAAAATCTGTGGGCTATACACAGTTGATTTTCAATAAAATCGAATTTTCTATGAAATGTTTAGAAATATTCGAGCAATCCAAATGTAAGTTGGCAAAATAAATACAGATCCTGAAGCCTATTGATAGAGCTATTGACCAACGTAATCGGAGCATTTTAGATTTTTTTATTGAAAATCTGTGGGCTATCTATAGCACAGTTGATTTTCAATAAAATCGAATATTCTATGAAATGGTTAGAAATATTCGAGCAATCCAAATGCAAGTTGGCAAAATAAATACAGATCCTGAAGCCTATTGATAGAGCTATTGACCAACGTAATCGGAGCATTTTAGATTTTTGCCGTTCAAAATCTGTGGGCTATCTATAGCACAGTTGATTTTCAATAAAATCGAATTTTCTATGAAATGGTTAGAAATATTAGAGCAACCCAAATGCAAGTTGGCAAAATAAATACAGATCCTGAAGCCTGAGAGCTATTGACCAACGTAATCGGAGCTTTTTGGAGCGGAGATTTTTGCCGTCCAAAATCTGTGGGCTATAGCACAGTTGATTTTCAATAAAATCGAATTTTCTATGAAATGTTTAGAAATATTCGAGCAATCCAAATGCAAGTTAGCAAAATAAATACAGATCCTGAAGCCTATTGATAGAGCGATTGACCAACGTAATCGGAGCATTTTAGATTTTTGCCGTTCAAAATCTGTGGGCTATAGCACAGTTGATTTTCAATAAAATCGAATTTTCTATGAAATGTTTAGAAATATTCGAGCAATCCAAATGCAAGTTGGCAAAATAAATACAGATCCTGAAGCCTATTGATAGAGCTATTGACCAACGTAATCGGGGCATTTTAGATTTTTGCCGTCCAAAATCTGTGGGCTATAGCACAGTTGATTTTCAATAAAATCGAATTTTCTATGAAATGTTTAGAAATATTTGAGCAATCCAAATGCAAGTTGGCAAAATAAATACAGATCCTGAAGCCTATTGATAGAGCTATTGACCAACGTAATCGGGGCATTTTAGATTTTTGCCGTTCAAAATCTGTGGGCTATCGCACAGTTGATTTTCAATAAAATCGAATTTTCTATGAAATGTTTAGAAATACTCGAGCAATCCAAATGCAAGTTGGCAAAATAAATACAGATCCTGAAGCCTATTGATAGAGCTATTGACCAACGTAATCGGGGCATTTTAGATTTTTGCCGTCCAAAATCTGTGGGCTATCGCACAGTTTATTTTCAATAAAATCGAATTTTCTATGAAATGGTTAGAAATATTCGAGCAATCCAAATGCAAGTTAGCAAAATAAATACAGATCCTGAAGCCTATTGATAGAGCTATTGAACAACGTAATCGGAGCATTTTAGATTTTTGCCGTTCAAAATCTGTGGGCTATAGCACAGTTGATTTTCAATAAAATCGAATTTTCTATGAAATGGTTAGAAATATTCGAGCAATCCAAATGCAAGTTGGCAAAATAAATACAGATCCTGAAGCCTATTGATAGAGCTATTGACCAACGTAATCGGAGCATTTTAGATTTTTGCCGTCCAAAATCTGTGGGCTATAGCACAGTTGATTTTCAATAAAATCGAATTTTCTATGAAATGGTTAGAATTATTCGAGCAATCCAAATGCAAGTTGGCAAAATAAATACAGATCCTGAAGCCTATTGATAGAGCTATTGACCAACGTAATCGGAGCATTTTAGATTTTTGCCGTCCAAAATCTATGGGCTGCACAGTTGATTTTCAATAAAATCGAATTTTCTATGAAATGTATAAAAATATTCGAGCAATCCAAATGCAAGTTGGCAAAATAAATACAGATCCTGAAGCCTATTGATAGAGCTATTGACCAACGTAATCAGGGCATTTTAGATTTTTGCCGTTCAAAATCTGTGGGCTATAGCACAGTTGATTTTCAATAAAATCGAATTTTCTATGAAATGTTAAGAAATATTCGAGCAATCCAAATGCAAGTTGGCAAAATAAATACAGATCCTGAAGCCTATTGATAGAGCTATTGACCAACGTAATCGGAGCATTTTAGATTTTTGCTGTCCAGTTGATTTTCAATAAAATCGAATTTTCTATGAAATGGTTAGAATTATTCGAGCAATCCAAATGCAAGTTGGCAAAATAAATACAGATCCTGAAGCCTATTGATAGAGCTATTGACCAACGTAATCGGAGCATTTTAGATTTTTGCCGTCCAAAATCTGTGGGCTATAGCACAGTTGATTTTCAATAAAATCGAATTTTCTATGAAATGGTTAGAAATATTCGAGCAATCCAAATGCAAGTTGGCAAAATAAATACAGATCCTGAAGCCTATTGATAGAGCTATTGACCAACGTAATCGGAGTATTTTAGATTTTTGCCTTTCAAAATCTGTGGGCTATAGCACAGTTGATTTTCAATAAAATCGAATTTTCTATGAAATGTTTAGTAATATTCGAGCAATCCAAATGCAAGTTGGCAAAATAAATACAGATCCTGCAGCCTATTGATAGAGCTATTGAACAACGTAATCGGAGCATTTTAGATTTTTGCCGTCCAACAGTTGATTTTCAATAAAATCGAATTTTCTATGAAATGGTTAGAAATATTCGAGCAATCCAAATGCAAGTTGGCAAAATAAATACAGATCCTGAAGCCTATTGATAGAGCTATTGACCAACGTAATCGGGGCATTTTAGATTTTTGCCGTCCAAAATCTGTGGGCTATATATAGCACAGTTGATTTTCAATTAAATCGAATTTTCTATGAAATGTTTAGAAATATTCGAGCAATCCAAATGCAAGTTGGCAAAATAAATACAGATCCTGAAGCCTATTGATAGAGCTATTGACCAACGTAATCGGAGCATTTTAGATTTTTGCCGTCCAAAATCTGTGGGCTTATAGCACAGTTGATTTTCAATAAAATCGAATTTTCTATGAAATGTTTAGAAATATTCGAGCAATCCAAATGCAAGTTGGCAAAATAAATACAGATCCTGAAGCCTATTGATAGAGCTATTGACCAACGTAAACAGAGCATTTTAGATTTTTGCCGTCCAAAATCTGTGGGCTTATAGCACAGTTGATTTTCAATAAAATCGAATTTTCTATGAAATGGTTAGAAATATTCGAGCAATCCAAATGCAAGTTGGCAAAATAAATACAGATCCTGAAGCCTATTGATAGAGCTATTGAACAACGTAATCGGAGCATTTTAGATTTTTGCCGTTCAAAATCTGTGGGCTATACACAGTTGATTTTCAATAAAATCGAATTTTCTATGAAATGTTTAGAAATATTCGAGCAATCCAAATGTAAGTTGGCAAAATAAATACAGATCCTGAAGCCTATTGATAGAGCTATTGACCAACGTAATCGGAGCATTTTAGATTTTTTTATTGAAAATCTGTGGGCTATCTATAGCACAGTTGATTTTCAATAAAATCGAATTTTCTATGAAATGGTTAGAAATATTCGAGCAATCCAAATGCAAGTTGGCAAAATAAATACAGATCCTGAAGCCTATTGATAGAGCTATTGACCAACGTAATCGGAGCATTTTAGATTTTTGCCGTTCAAAATCTGTGGGCTATCTATAGCACAGTTGATTTTCAATAAAATCGAATTTTCTATGAAATGGTTAGAAATATTAGAGCAACCCAAATGCAAGTTGGCAAAATAAATACAGATCCTGAAGCCTGAGAGCTATTGACCAACGTAATCGGAGCTTTTTGGAGCGGAGATTTTTGCCGTCCAAAATCTGTGGGCTATAGCACAGTTGATTTTCAATAAAATCGAATTTTCTATGAAATGTTTAGAAATATTCGAGCAATACAAATGCAAGTTAGCAAAATAAATACAGATCCTGAAGCCTATTGATAGAGCCATTGACCAACGTAATCGGAGCATTTTAGATTTTTGCCGTTCAAAATCTGTGGGCTATAGCACAGTTGATTTTCAATAAAATCGAATTTTCTATGAAATGTTTAGAAATATTCGAGCAATCCAAATGCAAGTTGGCAAAATAAATACAGATCCTGAAGCCTATTGATAGAGCTATTGACCAACGTAATCGGAGCATTTTAGATTTTTGCCGTCCAAATTTTGTGGGCACAGTTGATTTTCAATAAAATCGAATTTTCTATGAAATGGTTAGAAATATTCGAGCAATCCAAATGCAAGTTGGCAAAATAAATACAGATCCTGAAGCCTATTGATAGAGCTATTGACCAACGTAATCGGGGCATTTTAGATTTTTGCCGTCCAAAATCTGTGGGCTATAGCACAGTTGATTTTCAATAAAATCGAATTTTCTATGAAATGTTTAGAAATATTTGAGCAATCCAAATGCAAGTTGGCAAAATAAATACAGATCCTGAAGCCTATTGATAGAGCTATTGACCAACGTAATCGGGGCATTTTAGATTTTTGCCGTTCAAAATCTGTGGGCTATCGCACAGTTGATTTTCAATAAAATCGAATTTTCTATGAAATGTTTAGAAATACTCGAGCAATCCAAATGCAAGTTGGCAAAATAAATACAGATCCTGAAGCCTATTGATAGAGCTATTGACCAACGTAATCGGGGCATTTTAGATTTTTGCCGTCCAAAATCTGTGGGCTATAAGCACAGTTTATTTTCAATAAAATCGAATTTTCTATGAAATGGTTAGAAATATTCGAGCAATTCAAATGCAAGTTAGCAAAATAAATACAGATCCTGAAGCCTATTGATAGAGCTATTGAACAACGTAATCGGAGCATTTTAGATTTTTGCCGTTCAAAATCTGTGGGCTATAGCACAGTTGATTTTCAATAAAATCGAATTTTCTATGAAATGGTTAGAAATATTCGAGCAATCCAAATGCAAGTTGGCAAAATAAATACAGATCCTGAAGCCTATTGATAGAGCTATTGAACAACGTAATCGGAGCATTTTAGATTTTTGCCGTTCAAAATCTGTGGGCTATAGCACAGTTGATTTTCAATAAAATCGAATTTTCTATGAAATGGTTAGAAATATTCGAGCAATCCAAATGCAAGTTGGCAAAATAAATACAGATCCTGAAGCCTATTGATAGAGCTATTGACCAACGTAATCGGAGCATTTTAGATTTTTGCCGTTGAAAATCTGTGGGCTATAAGCACAGTTGATTTTCAATAAAATCGAATTTTCTATGAAATGGTTAGAAATATTCGAGCAATCCAAATGCAAGTTGGCAAAATAAATACAGATCCTGAAGCCTATTGATAGAGCTATTGACCAACGTAATCGGAGCATTTTAGATTTTTGCCGTTCAAAATCTGTGGGCTATAGCACAGTTGATTTTCAATAAAATCGAATTTTCTATGAAATGGTTAGAAATATTCGAGCAATCCAAATGCAAGTTGGCAAAATAAATACAGATCCTGAAGCTTATTGATAGAGCTATTGACCAACGTAATCGGAGTATTTTAGATTTTTGCCTTTCAAAATCTGTGGGCTATAGCACAGTTGATTTTCAATAAAATCGAATTTTCTATGAAATGTTTAGAAATATTCGAGCAATCCAAATGCAAGTTGGCAAAATAAATACAGATCCTGAAGCCTATTGATAGAGCTATTGACCAACGTAATCGGAGCATTTTAGATTTTTGCCGTTCAAAATCTTTGGGCTATAGCACAGTTGATTTTCAATAAAATCGAATTTTCTATGAAATGGTTAGAAATATTCGAGCAACCCAAATGCAAGTTGGCAAAATAAATACAGATCCTGAAGCCTGAGAGCTATTGACCAACGTAATCGGAGCTTTTTGGAGCGGAGATTTTTGCCGTCCAAAATCTGTGGACTATAGCACAGTTGATTTTCAATAAAATCGAATTTTCTATGAAATGTTTAGAAATATTCGAGCAATCCAAATGCAAGTTAGCAAAATAAATACAGATCCTGAAGCCTATTGATAGAGCTATTGACCAACGTAATCGGAGTATTTTAGATTTTTGCCGTTCAAAATCTGTGGGCTATAGCACAGTTGATTTTCAATAAAATCGAATTTTCTATGAAATGTTTAGAAATATTCGAGCAATCCAAATGCAAGTTGGCAAAATAAATACAGATCCTGAAGCCTATTGATAGAGCTATTGACCAACGTAATCAGTGCATTTTAGATTATTGCCATCCAAAATCTGTAGGCTATAGCACAGTTGATTTTCAATAAAATCGAATTTTCTATGAAATGTTTAGAAATATTTGAGCAATCCAAATGCAAGTTGGCAAAATAAATACAGATCCTGAAGCCTATTGATAGAGCTATTGACCAACGTAATCGGAGCATTTTAGATTTTTGCCGTCCAAAATCTGTGGGCTATAGCACAGTTGATTTTCAATAAAATCGAATTTTCTATGAAATGTTTAGAAATATTCGAGCAATCCAAATGCAAGTTGGCAAAATAAATACAGATCCTGAAGCCTATTGATAGAGCTATTGAACCATCCATTTTGCCATCCAAAATCTGTGGGCTATAGCACAGTTGATTATCAATAAAATCGAATTTTCTATGAATTGGTTAGAAATATTCGAGCAATCCAAATGCAAGTTGGCAAAATAAATACAGATTCTTAAGCCTATTGATAGAGCTATAATTAACCAACGTAATCGGAGCATTTTAGATTTTTGCCGTTCAAAATCTGTGGGCTATAGCACAGTTGATTTTCAATAAAATCGAATTTTCTATGAAATGTTTAGAAATACTCGAGCAATCCAAATGCAAGTTGGCAAAATAAATACAGATCCTGAAGCCTATTGATAGAGCTATTGACCAACGTAATCGGAGCATTTTAGATTTTTGCCGTTCAAAATCTGTGGGCTATAGCACAGTTGATTTTCAATAAAATCGAATTTTCTATGAAATGTTTAGAAATATTCGAGCAATCCAAATGCAAGTTGGCAAAATAAATATAGATCCTGAAGCTTATTGATAGAGCTATTGACCAACGTAATCGGAGCATTTTAGATTTTTGCCGTCCAAAATCTATGGGCTACTATAGCACAGTTGATTTTCAATAAAATCGAATTTTCTATGAAATGTTTAGAAATACTCGAGCAATCCAAATGCAAGTTAGCAAAATAAATACAGATCCTAAAGCCTATTGATAGAGCTATTGACCAACGTAATCGAAGCATTTTAGATTTTTGCCGTCCAAAATCTGTGGGCTATAGATAGCACAGTTGATTTTCAATAAAATCGAATTTTCTATGAAATGTTTAGAAATATTCGAGCAATCCAAATGCAAGTTGGCAAAATAAATACAGATCCTGAAGCCTATTGATAGAGCTATTGACCAACGTAATCGGAGCATTTTAGATTTTTGCCGTTCAAAATCTGTGGGCTATAGCACAGTTGATTTTCAATAAAATCGAATTTTCTATGAAATGTTTAGAAATATTCGAGCAATCCAAATGCAAGTTGGCAAAATAAATATAGATCCTGAAGCTTATTGATAGAGCTATTGACCAACGTAATCGGAGCATTTTAGATTTTTGCCGTCCAAAATCTATGGGCTACTATAGCACAGTTGATTTTCAATAAAATCGAATTTTCTATGAAATGTTTAGAAATACTCGAGCAATCCAAATGCAAGTTGGCAAAATAAATACAGATCCTAAAACCTATTGATAGAGCTATTGACCAACGTAATCGGAGCATTTTAGATTGTTGCCGTCCAAAATCTGTGGGCTACAGCACAGTTGATTTTCAATAAAATCGAATTTTCTATGAAATGTTTAGAAATATTCGAGCAATCCAAATGCAAGTTGGCAAAATAAATACAGATCCTAAAGCCTATTGATAGAGCTATTGACCAACGTAATCGGATCATTTTAGATTATTGCCGTTCAAAATCTGTGGGCTATAGCACAGTTGATTTTCAATAAAATCGAATTTTCTATGAAATGTTTAGAAATATTTGAGCAATCCAAATGCAAGTTGGCAAAATAAATACAGATCCTGAAGCCTATTGATAGAGCTATTGACCAACGTAATCGGAGCATTTTAGATTTTTGCCGTCCAAAATCTGTGGGCTATAGCACAGTTGATTTTCAATAAAATCGAATTTTCTATGAAATGTTTAGAAATATTCGAGCAATTCAAATGCAAGTTGGCAAAATAAATACATATCCTAAAGCCTATTGATAGAGCTATTGACCAACGTAATCGGAGCATTTTAGATTTTTGCCGTCCAAAATCTGTGGGCTGTCATAGCACAGTTGATTTTCAATAAAATTGAATTTTCTATGAAATGGTTAGAAATATTCAAGCAATCCAAATGCAAGTTGGCAAAATAAATACAGATCCTGAAGCCTATTGATAGAGCTATTGACCAATGTAATCGGGGCATTTTAGATTTTTGCCGTCCAAAATCTGTGGGCTATAGCACAGTTGATTTTCAATAAAATGGAATTTTCTATGAAATGTTTAGAAATATTGGAGCAATTCAAATGCAATTTGGCAAAATAAATACAGATCCTTAAGCCTATTGATAGAGCTATTGACCAACGTAATCGGATAATTTTAGATTGTTGCCGTCCAAAATCAGTGGGCTACAGCACAGTTGATTTTCAATAAAATCGAATTTTCTATGAAATGTTTAGAAATATTCGAGCAAATGCATGTTTAGAAATATTTGGCCAAATAAATACAGATCCTGAAGCCTATTGATAGAGCTATTGACCAACGTAATCGGAGCATTTTAGATTATTGCCGTCCAAAATCTGTGGGTTATAGCACAGTTGATTTTCAATAAAATCGAATTTTCTATGAAATGTTTAGAAATATTCGAGCAATCCAAATGCGAGTTGGCAAAATAAGTACAGATCCTGAAGCCTATTGATAGAGCTATTGACCAACGTAATCGGAGCATTTTAGATTATTGCCGTCCAAAATCTGTGGGCTATAGCACAGTTGATTTTCAATAAAATCGAATTTTCTATGAAATGTTTAGTAATATTCGAGCAATCCAAATGCGAGTTGGCAAAATAAATACAGATCCTGAAGCCTATTGATAGAGCTATTGACCAACGTAATCGGAGCATTTTAGATTGTTGCCGTCCAAAATCTGTGGGCTATAGCACAGTTGATTTTCAATAAAAACGAATTTTCCATGAAATGTTTAGAAATATTCGAGCAATCCAAATGCGAGTTGGCAAAATAAATACAGATCCTGAAGCCTATTGATAGAGCTATTGACCAACGTAATCGGAGCATTTTAGATTTTTGCCGTCCAAAATCTGTGGGCTACAGCACAGTTGATTTTCAATAAAATCGAATTTTCTATGAAATGTTTAGAAATATTCGAGCAATCCAAATGCAAGTTGGCTAAATAAATACAGATCCTGAACCCTATAGATTGAGCTATTGACCAAGGTAATCGGATCATTTTAGATTATTGCCGTCCAAAATCTGTGGGCAGCACAGTTGATTTTCAATAAAATCGAATTTTCTATGAAATGTTTAGAAATATTCGAGCAATCCAAATGCAAGTTAGCAAAATAAATACAGATCCTGAAGCCTATTGATAGAGCTATTGACCAACGTAATCGGAGCATTTTAGATTATTGCCGTCCAAAATCTGTGGGCTACAGCACAGTTGATTTTCAATAAAATCGAATTTTCTATGAAATGTTTAGAAATATTCGAGCAATCCAAATGCGAGTTGGCAAAATAAATACAGATCCTGAAGCCTATTGATAGAGCTATTGACCAACGTAATCGGAGCATTTTAGATTATTGCCGTCCAAAATCTGTGGGCACAGTTGATTTTCAATAAAATCGAATTTTCTATGAAATGTTTAGAAATATTCGAGGTATCCAAATGCAAGTTGGCAAAATAAATACAGATCCTGAAGCCTAATAATAGAGCTATTGACCAACGTAATCGGAGCATTTTAGATTTTTGCCGTCCAAAATCTGTAGGCACTGTATCGGCATCTGTATAGCACAGTTGATTTTCAATAAAATCGAATTTTCTATGAAATGTTTAGAAATATTCGAGCAATCCAAATGCAAGTTGGCAAAATAAATACAGATCCTGAAGCCTATTGATAGAGCTATTGACCAACGTAATCGGAGCATTTTAGATTTTTGCCGTCCAAAATCTGTGGGCTGCACAGTTGATTTTCAATAAAATCGAATTTTCTATGAAATGGTTAGAAATATTCGAGCAATCCAAATACAAGTTGGCAAAATAAATACAGATCCTGAAGCCTATTGATAGAACTATTTACCAACGTAATCGGATCATTTTAGATTATTGCCGTCCAAAATCTGTGGGCTATAGCACAGTTGATTTTCAATAAAATCGAATTTTCTATGAAATGTTTAGAAATATTCGAGCAATCCAAATGCAAGTTGGCAAAATAAATACAGATCCTGAAGCCTATTGATAGAGCTATTGACCAACGTAATCGGAGCATTTTAGATTATTGCCGTCCAAAATCTGTGGGCTACAGCACAGTTGATTTTCAATAAAATCGAATTTTCTATGAAATGTTTAGAAATATTCGAGCAATCCAAATGCAAGTTGGCAAAATAAATACAGATCCTGAAGCCTATTGATAGAGCTATTGACCAACGTAATCAGTGCATTTTAGATTATTGCCATCCAAAATCTGTGGGCTATAGCACAGTTGATTTTCAATAAAATCGAATTTTCTATGAAATGTTTAGAAATATTCGAGCAATCCAAATGCAAGTTGGCAAAATAAATACAGATCCTGAAGCCTATTGATAGAGCTATTGACCAAGGTAATCGGATCATTTTAGATTTTTGCCGTCCAAAATCTGTGGGCTATATATAGCACAGTTGATTTTCAATAAAATCGAATTTTCTATGAAATGTTTAGAAATATTCGAGCTATCCAAATGCAAGTTGGCAAAATAAATACAGATCCTGAAGCCTATTGATAGAGCTATTGACCAACGTAATCGGGGCATTTTAGATTTTTGCCGTCCAAAATCTGTGGGCTATCGCACAGTTTATTTTCAATAAAATCGAATTTTCTATGAAATGGTTAGAAATATTCGAGCAATCCAAATGCAAGTTAGCAAAATAAATACAGATCCTGAAGCCTATTGATAGAGCTATTGAACAACGTAATCGGAGCATTTTAGATTTTTGCCGTTCAAAATCTGTGGGCTATAGCACAGTTGATTTTCAATAAAATCGAATTTTCTATGAAATGGTTAGAAATATTCGAGCAATCCAAATGCAAGTTGGCAAAATAAATACAGATCCTAAAGCCTATTGATAGAGCTATTGACCAACGTAATCGGAGCATTTTAGATTTTTGCCGTCCAAAATCTGTGGGCTATAGCACAGTTGATTTTCAATAAAATCGAATTTTCTATGAAATGGTTAGAAATATTCGAGCAATCCAAATGCAAGTTGGCAAAATAAATACAGATCCTGAAGCCTATTGATAGAGCTATTGAACAACGTAATCGGAGCATTTTAGATTTTTGCCGTTCAAAATCTGTGGGCTATAGCACAGTTGATTATCAATAAAATCGAATTTTCTATGAAATGGTTAGAAATATTCGAGCAATCCAAATGCAAGTTGGCAAAATAAATACAGATCCTGAAGCCTATTGATAGAGCTATTGGCCAACGTAATCGGAGCATTTTAGATTTTTGCCGTTGAAAATCTGTGGGCTATAAGCACAGTTGATTTTCAATAAAATCGAATTTTCTATGAAATGGTTAGAAATATTCGAGCAATCCAAATGCAAGTTGGCAAAATAAATACAGATCCTGAAGCCTATTGATAGAGCTATTGACCAACGTAATCGGAGCATTTTAGATTTTTGCCGTTCAAAATCTGTGGGCTATAGCACAGTTGATTTTCAATAAAATCGAATTTTCTATGAAATGGTTAGAAATATTCGAGCAATCCAAATGCAAGTTGGCAAAATAAATACAGATCCTGAAGCTTATTGGTAGAGCTATTGACCAACGTAATCGGAGTATTTTAGATTTTTGCCTTTCAAAATCTGTGGGCTATAGCACAGTTGATTTTCAATAAAATCGAATTTTCTATGAAATGTTTAGAAATATTCGAGCAATCCAAATGCAAGTTAGCAAAATAAATACAGATCCTGAAGCCTATTGATAGAGCTATTGAACAACGTAATCGGAGCATTTTAGATTTTTGCCGTTCAAAATCTTTGGGCTATAGCACAGTTGATTTTCAATAAAATCGAATTTTCTATGAAATGGTTAGAAATATTCGAGCAACCCAAATGCAAGTTGGCAAAATAAATACAGATCCTGAAGCCTGAGAGCTATTGACCAACGTAATCGGAGCTTTTTGGAGCGGAGATTTTTGCCGTCCAAAATCTGTGGACTATAGCACAGTTGATTTTCAATAAAATCGAATTTTCTATGAAATGTTTAGAAATATTCGAGCAATCCAAATGCAAGTTAGCAAAATAAATACAGATCCTGAAGCCTATTGATAGAGCTATTGACCAACGTAATCGGAGTATTTTAGATTTTTGCCGTTCAAAATCTGTGGGCTATAGCACAGTTGATTTTCAATAAAATCGAATTTTCTATGAAATGGTTAGAAATATTCGAGCAACTCAAATGCAAGTTGGCAAAATAAATACAGATCCTGAAGCCTATTGATAGAGCTATTGACCAACGTAATCGGAGCATTTTAGATTTTTGCCGTTCAAAATCTGTGGGCTATAGCACAGTTGATTTTCAATAAAATCGAATTTTCTATGAAATGTTTAGAAATATTCGAGCAATCCAAATGCAAGTTGGCAAAATAAATACAGATCCTGAAGCCTATTGATAGAGCTATTGACCAACGTAATCAGTGCATTTTAGATTATTGCCATCCAAAATCTGTAGGCTATAGCACAGTTGATTTTCAATAAAATCGAATTTTCTATGAAATGTTTAGAAATATTCGAGCAATCCAAATGCAAGTTGGCAAAATAAATACAGATCCTGAAGCCTATTGATAGAGCTATTGACCAACGTAATCGGAGCATTTTAGATTTTTGCCGTCCAAAATCTGTGGGCTATAGCACAGTTGATTTTCAATAAAATCGAATTTTCTATGAAATGTTTAGAAATATTCGAGCAATCCAAATGCAAGTTGGCAAAATAAATACAGATCCTGAAGCCTATTGATAGAGCTATTGAACCATCCATTTTGCCATCCAAAATCTGTGGGCTATAGCACAGTTGATTTTCAATAAAATCGAATTTTCTATGAAATGGTTAGAAATATTCGAGCAATCCAAATGCAAGTTGGCAAAATAAATACAGATCCTAAAGCCTATTGATAGAGCTATTGACCAACGTAATCGGAGCATTTTAGATTTTTGCCGTTCAAAATCTGTGGGCTATAGCACAGTTGATTTTCAATAAAATCGAATTTTCTATGAAATGTTTAGAAATATTCGAGCAATCCAAATGCAAGTTGGCAAAATAAATACAGATCCTGAAGCCTATTGATAGAGCTATAATTAACCAACGTAATCGGAGCATTTTAGATTTTTGCCATCCAAAATCTGTGGGCTATAGCACAGTTGATTATCAATAAAATCGAATTTTCTATGAATTGGTTAGAAATATTCGAGCAATCCAAATGCAAGTTGGCAAAATAAATAAAGATTCTTAAGCCTATTGATAGAGCTATAATTAACCAACGTAATCGGAGCATTTTAGATTTTTGCCGTTCAAAATCTGTGGGCTATAGCACAGTTGATTTTCAATAAAATCGAATTTTCTATGAAATGTTTAGAAATACTCGAGCAATCCAAATGCAAGTTGGCAAAATAAATACAGATCCTAAAGCCTATTGATAGAGCTATTGACCAACGTAATCCGAGCATTTTAGATTTTTGCCGTCCAAAATCTGTGGGCTATAGATAGCACAGTTGATTTTCAATAAAATCGAATTTTCTATGAAATGTTTAGAAATATTCGAGCAATCCAAATGCAAGTTGGCAAAATAAATACAGATCCTGAAGCCTATTGATAGAGCTATTGACCAACGTAATCGGAGCATTTTAGATTTTTGCCGTTCAAAATCTGTGGGCTATAGCACAGTTGATTTTCAATAAAATCGAATTTTCTATGAAATGTTTAGAAATATTCGAGCAATCCAAATGCAAGTTGGCAAAATAAATACAGATCCTGAAGCTTATTGATAGAGCTATTGACCAACGTAATCGGAGCATTTTAGATTTTTGCCGTCCAAAATCTATGGGCTACTATAGCACAGTTGATTTTCAATAAAATCGAATTTTCTATGAAATGTTTAGAAATACTCGAGCAATCCAAATGCAAGTTGGCAAAATAAATACAGATCCTAAAGCCTATTGATAGAGCTATTGACCAACGTAATCGGATCATTTTAGATTGTTGCCGTCCAAAATCTGTGGGCTACAGCACAGTTGATTTTCAATAAAATCGAATTTTCTATGAAATGTTTAGAAATATTCGAGCAATCCAAATGCAAGTTGGCAAAATAAATACAGATCCTAAAGCCTATTGATAGAGCTATTGACCAACGTAATCGGATCATTTTAGATTATTGCCGTTCAAAATCTGTGGGCTATAGCACAGTTGATTATCAATAAAATCGAATTTTCTATGAAATGTTTAGAAATATTTGAGCAATCCAAATGCAAGTTGGCAAAATAAATACAGATCCTGAAGCCTATTGATAGAGCTATTGACCAACGTAATCGGAGCATTTTAGATTTTTGCCGTCCAAAATCTGTGGGCTATAGCACAGTTGATTTTCAATAAAATCGAATTTTCTATGAAATGTTTAGAAATACTCGAGCAATCCAAATGCAAGTTGGCAAAATAAATACAGATCCTAAAGCCTATTGATAGAGCTATTGACCAACGTAATCGGAGTATTTTAGATTTTTGCCTTTCAAAATCTGTGGGCTATAGCACAGTTGATTTTCAATAAAATCGAATTTTCTATGAAATGTTTAGAAATATTCGAGCAATCCAAATGCAAGTTAGCAAAATAAATACAGATCCTGAAGCCTATTGATAGAGCTATTGAACAACGTAATCGGAGCATTTTAGATTTTTGCCGTTCAAAATCTTTGGGCTATAGCACAGTTGATTTTCAATAAAATCGAATTTTCTATGAAATGGTTAGAAATATTCGAGCAACCCAAATGCAAGTTGGCAAAATAAATACAGATCCTGAAGCCTGAGAGCTATTGACCAACGTAATCGGAGCTTTTTGGAGCGGAGATTTTTGCCGTCCAAAATCTGTGGACTATAGCACAGTTGATTTTCAATAAAATCGAATTTTCTATGAAATGTTTAGAAATATTCGAGCAATCCAAATGCAAGTTAGCAAAATAAATACAGATCCTGAAGCCTATTGATAGAGCTATTGACCAACGTAATCGGAGTATTTTAGATTTTTGCCGTTCAAAATCTGTGGGCTATAGCACAGTTGATTTTCAATAAAATCGAATTTTCTATGAAATGGTTAGAAATATTCGAGCAACTCAAATGCAAGTTGGCAAAATAAATACAGATCCTGAAGCCTATTGATAGAGCTATTGACCAACGTAATCGGAGCATTTTAGATTTTTGCCGTTCAAAATCTGTGGGCTATAGCACAGTTGATTTTCAATAAAATCGAATTTTCTATGAAATGTTTAGAAATATTCGAGCAATCCAAATGCAAGTTGGCAAAATAAATACAGATCCTGAAGCCTATTGATAGAGCTATTGACCAACGTAATCAGTGCATTTTAGATTATTGCCATCCAAAATCTGTAGGCTATAGCACAGTTGATTTTCAATAAAATCGAATTTTCTATGAAATGTTTAGAAATATTCGAGCAATCCAAATGCAAGTTGGCAAAATAAATACAGATCCTGAAGCCTATTGATAGAGCTATTGACCAACGTAATCGGAGCATTTTAGATTTTTGCCGTCCAAAATCTGTGGGCTATAGCACAGTTGATTTTCAATAAAATCGAATTTTCTATGAAATGTTTAGAAATATTCGAGCAATCCAAATGCAAGTTGGCAAAATAAATACAGATCCTGAAGCCTATTGATAGAGCTATTGAACCATCCATTTTGCCATCCAAAATCTGTGGGCTATAGCACAGTTGATTTTCAATAAAATCGAATTTTCTATGAAATGGTTAGAAATATTCGAGCAATCCAAATGCAAGTTGGCAAAATAAATACAGATCCTAAAGCCTATTGATAGAGCTATTGACCAACGTAATCGGAGCATTTTAGATTTTTGCCGTTCAAAATCTGTGGGCTATAGCACAGTTGATTTTCAATAAAATCGAATTTTCTATGAAATGTTTAGAAATATTCGAGCAATCCAAATGCAAGTTGGCAAAATAAATACAGATCCTGAAGCCTATTGATAGAGCTATAATTAACCAACGTAATCGGAGCATTTTAGATTTTTGCCATCCAAAATCTGTGGGCTATAGCACAGTTGATTATCAATAAAATCGAATTTTCTATGAATTGGTTAGAAATATTCGAGCAATCCAAATGCAAGTTGGCAAAATAAATAAAGATTCTTAAGCCTATTGATAGAGCTATAATTAACCAACGTAATCGGAGCATTTTAGATTTTTGCCGTTCAAAATCTGTGGGCTATAGCACAGTTGATTTTCAATAAAATCGAATTTTCTATGAAATGTTTAGAAATACTCGAGCAATCCAAATGCAAGTTGGCAAAATAAATACAGATCCTAAAGCCTATTGATAGAGCTATTGACCAACGTAATCCGAGCATTTTAGATTTTTGCCGTCCAAAATCTGTGGGCTATAGATAGCACAGTTGATTTTCAATAAAATCGAATTTTCTATGAAATGTTTAGAAATATTCGAGCAATCCAAATGCAAGTTGGCAAAATAAATACAGATCCTGAAGCCTATTGATAGAGCTATTGACCAACGTAATCGGAGCATTTTAGATTTTTGCCGTTCAAAATCTGTGGGCTATAGCACAGTTGATTTTCAATAAAATCGAATTTTCTATGAAATGTTTAGAAATATTCGAGCAATCCAAATGCAAGTTGGCAAAATAAATACAGATCCTGAAGCTTATTGATAGAGCTATTGACCAACGTAATCGGAGCATTTTAGATTTTTGCCGTCCAAAATCTATGGGCTACTATAGCACAGTTGATTTTCAATAAAATCGAATTTTCTATGAAATGTTTAGAAATACTCGAGCAATCCAAATGCAAGTTGGCAAAATAAATACAGATCCTAAAGCCTATTGATAGAGCTATTGACCAACGTAATCGGATCATTTTAGATTGTTGCCGTCCAAAATCTGTGGGCTACAGCACAGTTGATTTTCAATAAAATCGAATTTTCTATGAAATGTTTAGAAATATTCGAGCAATCCAAATGCAAGTTGGCAAAATAAATACAGATCCTAAAGCCTATTGATAGAGCTATTGACCAACGTAATCGGATCATTTTAGATTATTGCCGTTCAAAATCTGTGGGCTATAGCACAGTTGATTATCAATAAAATCGAATTTTCTATGAAATGTTTAGAAATATTTGAGCAATCCAAATGCAAGTTGGCAAAATAAATACAGATCCTGAAGCCTATTGATAGAGCTATTGACCAACGTAATCGGAGCATTTTAGATTTTTGCCGTCCAAAATCTGTGGGCTATAGCACAGTTGATTTTCAATAAAATCGAATTTTCTATGAAATGTTTAGAAATACTCGAGCAATCCAAATGCAAGTTGGCAAAATAAATACAGATCCTGAAGCCTATTGATAGAGCTATTGACCAACGTAATCGGAGCATTTTAGATTGTTGCCGTTCAAAATCTGTGGGCTATAGCACAGTTGATTTTCAATAAAAACGAATTTTCCATGAAATGTTTAGAAATATTCGAGCAATCCAAATGCGAGTTGGCAAAATAAATACAGATCCTGAAGCCTATTGATAGAGCTATTGACCAACGTAATCGGAGCATTTTAGATTTTTGCCGTCCAAAATCTGTGGGCTACAGCACAGTTGATTTTCAATAAAATCGAATTTTCTATGAAATGTTTAGAAATATTCGAGCAATCCAAATGCAAGTTGGCAAAATAAATACAGATCCTGAAGCCTATAGATTGAGCTATTGACCAAGGAAATCGGATCATTTTAGATTATTGCCGTCCAAAATCTGTGGGCAGCACAGTTGATTTTCAATAAAATCGAATTTTCTATGAAATGTTTAGAAATATTCGAGCAATCCAAATGCAAGTTGGCAAAATAAATACAGATCCTGAAGCCTATTGATAGAGCTATTGACCAACGTAATCGGAGCATTTTAGATTATTGCCGTCCAAAATCTGTGGGCTACATACAGCACAGTTGATTTTCAATAAAATCGAATTTTCTATGAAATGTTTAGAAATATTCGAGCAATCCAAATGCAAGTTGGCAAAATAAATACAGATCCTGAAGCCTATTGATAGAGCTATTGACCAACGTAATCAGTGCATTTTAGATTATTGCCATCCAAAATCTGTGGGCTATAGCACAGTTGATTTTCAATAAAATCGAATTTTCTATGAAATGTTTAGAAATATTCGAGCAATCCAAATGCAAGTTGGCAAAATAAATACAGATCCTGAAGCCTATTGATAGAGCTATTGACCAAGGTAATCGGATCATTTTAGATTTTTGCCGTCCAAAATCTGTGGGCTATATATAGCACAGTTGATTTTCAATAAAATCGAATTTTCTATGAAATGTTTAGAAATATTCGAGCAATCCAAATGCAAGTTGGCAAAATAAATACAGATCCTGAAGCCTATTGATAGAGCTATTGACCAACGTAATCGGAGCATTTTAGATTTTTGCCGTCCAAAATCTGTGGGCTATAGCACAGTTGATTTTCAATAAAATCGAATTTTCTATGAAATGTTTAGAAATATTCGAGCAATCCAAATGCAAGTTGGCAAAATAAATACAGATCCTGAAGCCTATTGATAGAGCTATTGACCAAAGTAATCGGAGCATTTAAGATTATTGCCGTCCAAAATCTGTGGGCTATAGCACAGTTGATTTTCAATAAAATCGAATTTTCTATGAAATGTTTAGAAATATTCGAGCTATCCAAATGCAAGTTGGCAAAATAAATACAGATCCTGAAGCCTATTGATAGAGCTATTGACCAAGGTAATCGGAGCATTTTAGATTATTGCCATTCAAAATCTGTGGGCAGCACAGTTGATTTTCAATAAAATCGAATTTTCTATGAAATGTTTAGTAATATTCGAGCCATCCAAATGCAAGTTGGCAAAATTAATACAGATCCTGAAGCCTATTGATAGAGCTATTGACCAACGTAATCGGAGCATTTTAGATTATTGCCGTCCAAAATCTGTGGGCTATAGCACAGTTGATTTTCAATAAAATCGAATTTTCTATGAAATGTTTAGAAATATTCGAGCTATCCAAATGCAAGTTGGCAAAATAAATACAGATTCTGAAGCCTATTGATAGAGCTATTGACCAACGTAATCAGAGCATTTTAGATTATTGCCGTCCAAAATCTGTGGGCTATAGCATAGTTGATTTTCAATAAAATCGAATTTTCTATGAAATGTTTAGAAATATTCGAGCAATCCAAATGCAAGTTGGCAAAATAAATACAGATCCTGAAGCCTATTGATAGAGCTATTGACCAAAGTAATCGGAGCATTTTAGATTATTGCCATCCAAAATCTGTGGGCTATATATAGCACAGTTGATTTTCAATAAAATCGAATTTTCTATGAAATGTTTAGAAATATTCGAGCAATCCAAATGCAAGTTGGCAAAATAAATACAGATCCTGAAGCCTATTGATAGAGCTATTGACCAACGTAATCGGAGCATTTTAGATTTTTGCCGTCCAAAATCTGTGGGCTATAGCATAGTTGATTTTCAATAAAATCGAATTTTCTATGAAATGTTTAGAAATATTCGAGCAATCCAAATGCAAGTTGGCAAAATAAATACAGATCCTGAAGCCTATTGATAGAGCTATTGACCAAGGTAATCGGAGCATTTTAGATTTTTGCCGTCCAAAATCTGTGGGCTATAGCACAGTTGATTTTCAATAAAATCGAATTTTCTATGAAATGGTTAGAAATATTCGAGCAATCCAAATGCATGTTGGCAAAATAAATACAGATCCTGAAGCCTATTGATAGAGCTATTGACCAAAGTAATCGGGGCATTTTAGATTATTGCCGTCCAAAATCTGTGGGCTATAGCACAGTTGATTTTCAATAAAATCGAATTTTCTATGAAATGTATAGAAATATTCGAGCAATCCAAATGCAAGTTGGCAAAATAAATACAGATCCTGAAGCCTATTGATAGAGCTATTGACCAAAGTAATCGGAGCATTTTAGAATATTGCCGTCCAAAATCTGTGGGCTATAGCACAGTTGATTTTCAATAAAATCGAATTTTCTATGAAATGTTAAGAAATATTCGAGCAATCCAAATGCAAGTTGGCAAAATAAATACAGATCCAGAAGCCTATTGATAGAGCTATTGACCAAAGTAATCGGAGCATTTTAGATTATTGCCATCCAAAATCTGTGGGCTATAGCACAGTTGATTTTCAATAAAATCGAATTTTCTATGAAATGTTTAGAAATATTCGAGCAATCCAAATGCAAGTTGGCAAAATAAATACAGATCCTGAAGCCTATTGATAGAGCTATTGACCAACGTAATCGGAGCATTTTAGATTTTTGCCGTCCAAAATCTGTGGGTTATAGCACAGTTGATTTTCAATAAAATCGAATTTTCTATGAAATGTTTAGAAATATTCGAGCTATCCAAATGCAAGTTGGCAAAATAAATACAGATCCTGAAGCCTATTGATAGAGCTATTGACCAAGGTAATCGGAGCATTTTAGATTTTTGCCGTCCAAAATCTGTGGGCTATAGCACAGTTGATTTTCAATAAAATCGAATTTTCTATGAAATGGTTAGAAATATTCGAGCAATCCAAATGCATGTTGGCAAAATAAATACAGATCCTGAAGCCTATTGATAGAGCTATTGACCAAAGTAATCGGGGCATTTTAGATTATTGCCGTCCAAAATCTGTGGGCTATAGCACAGTTGATTTTCAATAAAATCGAATTTTCTATGAAATGTATAGAAATATTCGAGCAATCCAAATGCAAGTTGGCAAAATAAATACAGATCCTGAAGCCTATTGATAGAGCTATTGACCAAAGTAATCGGAGCATTTTAGAATATTGCCGTCCAAAATCTGTGGGCTATAGCACAGTTGATTTTCAATAAAATCGAATTTTCTATGAAATGTTAAGAAATATTCGAGCAATCCAAATGCAAGTTGGCAAAATAAATACAGATCCAGAAGCCTATTGATAGAGCTATTGACCAACGTAATCGGAGCATTTTAGATTTTTGCCGTCCAAAATCTGTGGGCTTGCACAGTTGATTTTCAATAAAATCGAATTTTCTATGAAATGGTTAGAAATATTCGAGCAATCCAAATGCAAGTTGGCAAAATAAATACAGATCCTGAAGCCTATTGATAGAGCTATTGACCAACGTAATCGGAGCATTTTAGATTTTTGCCGTCCAAAATCTGTGGGCAGCACAGTTGATTTTCAATAAAATCGAATTTTCTATGAAATGTTTAGTAATATTCGAGCAATCCAAATGCAAGTTGGCAAAATAAATACAGATCCTGAAGCCTATTGATAGAGCTATTGACCAACGTAATCGGAGCATTTTAGATTTTTGCCGTCCAAAATCTGTGGGCTATAGCACAGTTGATTTTCAATAAAATCGAATTTTCTATGAAATGCTTAGAAATATTCTAGCAATCCAAATGCAAGTTGGCAAAATAAATACAGATCCTGAAGCCTATTGATAGAGCTATTGACCAAAGTAATCGGAGCATTTTAGATTATTGCCATCCAAAATCTGTGGGCAGCACAGTTGATTTTCAATAAAATCGAATTTTCTATGAAATGTTTAGTAATATTCGAGCAATCCAAATGCAAGTTGGCAAAATAAATACAGATCCTGAAGCCTATTGATAGAGCTATTGACCAACGTAATCGGAGCATTTTAGATTTTTGCCGTCCAAAATCTGTGGGCTATAGCACAGTTGATTTTCAATAAAATCGAATTTTCTATGAAATGCTTAGAAATATTCGAGCAATCCAAATGCAAGTTGGCAAAATAAATACAGATCCTGAAGCCTATTGATAGAGCTATTGACCAACGTAATCGGAGCATTTTAGATTATTGCCGTCCAAAATCTGTGGGCTATAGCACAGTTGATTTTCAATAAAATCGAATTTTCTATGAAATGCTTAGAAATATTCTAGCAATCCAAATGCAAGTTGGCAAAATAAATACAGATCCTGAAGCCTATTGATAGAGCTATTGACCAACGTAATCGGAGCATTTTAGATTATTGCCATCCAAAATCTGTGGGCTATAGCACAGTTGATTTTCAATAAAATCGAATTTTCTATGAAATGCTTAGAAATATGCAAGTTGGCAAAATAAATACAGATCCTGAAGCCTATTGATAGAGCTATTGACCAAAGTAATCGGAGCATTTTAGATTATTGCCATCCAAAATCTGTGGGCAGCACAGTTGATTTTCAATAAAATCGAATTTTCTATGAAATGTTTAGTAATATTCGAGCAATCCAAATGCAAGTTGGCAAAATAAATACAAATCCTGAAGCCTATTGATAGAGCTATTGACCAACGTAATCGGAGCATTTTAGATTTTTGCCGTCCAAAATCTGTGGGCTATAGCACAGTTGATTTTCAATAAAATCGAATTTTCTATGAAATGCTTAGAAATATTCGAGCAATCCAAATGCAAGTTGGCAAAATAAATACAGATCCTGAAGCCTATTGATAGAGCTATTGACCACCGTAATCAAAGCATTTTAGATTATTGCCGTCCAAAATCTGTGGGCTGTAGCACAGTTGATTTTCAATAAAATCGAATTTTCTATGAAATGTTTAGAAATATTCGAGCAATCCAAATGCAAGTTGGCAAAATAAATACAGATCCTGAAGCCTGTTGATAGAGCTATTGACCAAAGTAATCCGAGCAATTTAGATTATTGCCGCCCAAAATCTATGGCATAGCACAGTTGATTTTCAATAAAATCGAATTTTCTATGAAATGTTTAGAAATATTCGAGCAATCCAAATGCAAGTTGGCAAAATAAATACAGATCCTGAAGCCTATTAATAGAGCTATTGACCAAAGTAATCGGAGCATTTTAGATTATTACCATCCAAAATATGTGGGCAGCACAGTTGATTTTCAATAAAATCGAATTTTCTATGAAATGTTTAGTAATATTCGAGCAATCCAAATGCAAGTTGGCAAAATTATTACAGATCCTGAAGCCTATTGACAGAGCTATTGACCAACGTAATCGGAGCATTTTAGATTATTGCCGTCCAAAATCTGTGGGCAGCACAGTTGATTTTCAATAAAATCGAATTTTCTATGAAATGTTTAGAAATATTCGAGCAATCCAAATGCAAGTTGGCAAAATAAATACAGATCCTGAAGCCTATTGATAGAGCTATTGACCAATGTAATCGGAGCATTTTAGATTATTGCCGTCCAAAATCTGTGGGCTATATATAGCACAGTTGATTTTCAATAAAATCGAATTTTCTATGAAATGTTTAGAAATATTGGAGCAATCCAAATGCAAGTTGGCAAAATAAATACAGATCCTGAAGCCTATTGATAGAGCTATTGACCAACGTAATCGGAGCATTTTAGATTTTTGCCGTCCAAAATCTGTGGGCTATAGCACAGTTGATTTTCAATAAAATCGAATTTTCTATGAAATGTTTAGAAATATTCGAGCAATCCAAATGCAAGTTGGCAAAATAAATACAGATCCTGAAGCCTATTGATAGAGCTATTGACCAACGTATACGGATCATTTTAGATTATTGCCGTCCAAAATCTGTGGGCTATAGCACAGTTGATTTTCAATAAAATCGAATTTTCTATGAAATGTTTAGAAATATTCGAGCAATCCAAATGCAAGTTGGCAAAATAAATACAGATCCTAAAGCCTATTGATAGAGCTATTGACCAACGTAATCGGATCATTTTAGATTATTGCCGTCCAAAATCTGTGGGCTATAGCACAGTTGATTTTCAATAAAATCGAATTTTCTATGAAATGGTTAGAAATATTCGAGCAATCCAAATGCAAGTTGGCAAAATAAATACAGATCCTGAAACCGATTGATAGAGCTATTGACCAACGTAATCGGAGCATTTTAGATTTTTGCCGTCCAAAATCTGTCGGCTTATTGCCGTCCAAAATCTGTGGGCTATAGCACGGTTTATTTTCAATAAAATCGAATTTTCTATGAAATGTTTAGAAATATTCGAGCAATCCAAATGCAAGTTGGCAAAATAAATACAGATCCTGAAGCCTATTGATAGAGCTATTGACCAACGTAATCGGAGCATTTTAGATTTTTGCCGTCCAAAATCTGTGGCCTATAGCACAGTTGATTTTCAATAAAATCGAATTTTCTATGAAATGTTTAGAAATATTCGAGCAATCCAAATGCAAGTTGGCAAAATAAATACAGATCCTGAAGTTTATTGATAGAGCTATTGACTAACGTATACGGATCATTTTAGATTATTGACGTCCAAAATCTGTGGGCTATAGCACAGTTCATTTTCAATATAATCGAATTTTCTATGAAATGTTTAGAAATATTCGAGCAATCCAAATGCAAGTTGGCAAAATAAATACAGATCCTGAAGCCTATTGATAGAGCTATTGACCAAAGTAATCGGAGCATTTTAGATTATTGCCGTCCAAAATCTGTGGGCTATATATAGCACAGTTGATTTTCAATAAAATCGAATTTTCTATGAAATGTTTAGAAATATTGGAGCAATCCAAATGCAAGTTGGCAAAATAAATACAGATCCTGAAGCCTATTGATAGAGCTATTGACCAACGTAATCGGAGCATTTTAGATTTTTGCCGTCCAAAATCTGTGGGCTATAGCACAGTTTATTTTCAATAAAATCGAATTTTCTATGAAATGTTTAGAAATATTCGAGCAATCCAAATGCAAGTTGGCAAAATAAATACAGATCCTAAAGCCTATTGATAGAGCTATTGACCAACGTAATCGGATCATTTTAGATTATTGCGGTCCAAAATCTGTGGGCTATAGCACAGTTGATTTTCAATAAAATCGAATTTTCTATGAAATGGTTAGAAATATACGAGCAATCCAAATGCAAGTTGGCAAAATAAATACAGATCCTGAAACCGATTGATAGAGCTATTGACCAACGTAATCGGAGCATTTTAGATTTTTGCCGTCCAAAATCTGTCGGCTTATTGCCGTCCAAAATCTGTGGGCTATATATAGCACGGTTTATTTTCAATAAAATCGAATTTTCTATGAAATGTTTAGAAATATTCGAGCAATCCAAATGCAAGTTGGCAAAATAAATACAGATCCTGAAGCCTATTGATAGAGCTATTGACTAACGTATACGGATCATTTTAGATTATTGACGTCCAAAATCTGTGGGCTATAGCACAGTTTATTTTCAATATAATCGAATTTTCTATGAAATGTTTAGAAATATTCGAGCAATCCAAATGCAAGTTGGAAAAATAAATACAGATCCTGAAGCCTATTGATAGAGCTATTGACCAACGTAATCGGAGCATTTTAGATTATTGCCGTCCAAAATCTGTGGGCAGCACAGTTGATTTTCAATAAAATCGAATTTTCTATGAAATGCTTAGAAATATTCGAGCAATCCAAATGCAAGTTGGCAAAATAAATACAGATCCTGAAGCCTATTGATAGAGCTATTGACCAAAGTAATCGGAGCATTTTAGATTATTGCTGTTGTGAAACTAATTAAGATAATAGAACTAAGATAATAAAAACGCATAAAAATCAAAACATAATTAATTTCAAATGACATTGAAAAACGTAATTGATATTGAAGAGACAATACAAAATATACATAATACATACTAAAAATACGGAAGCATAACATATAGCAAAACCAAAACAAACATGACACATATTACGTACCACAAAATTACGTAGTAAGTAAGAAATAAATGTGTACATATTATATTGAACGCAAAATGTATGAGTACATGAATAATATATGCTCTGGATTAAAATGTAAACATTTCGTATGTTCTAAATTTACAAAATATGGAAAATGATTACACGAACAAATTTAATTAAGCATATCATGTACGTATTGCGAAATAAAATATTTATGTCCCAAATTAAAATATATGTTATTAAAGTATATTAAAATTGTTATTGTAAATCAATAAAGAAAAATCGGTATATAAACTATTGATTTTTGAAATTAATTATGAGTCGATTTATACAATACAACCGAATGGGTTAGTTCTGCGGGGTGACATAAATCAAATCTCATTAATCAATAAAGAAATCGTAGTCAAATAAACTTTAATATTAACGAAAATCCACAACAAGAATCTTTATTTTATACCAACATAAGCGGATGTAGCTGATCATCTTAAGAAAATTGTGAGTATTACTATCGAATATTTTTCCCAATATTCGGTTTTTAAATCCTTTCCATATAAACCTATCCCCGATTATATCGATATCGAAAAATCGATATAATATCTACTAAACCACGGTAGCATGATCTGGCAAAATCATATACCAAACGACTATCCTTTGTGAACCTCAATTAACCAGTGCATGGCAAAGCACGGAAATAAGTGAACAAGAGTCTTCGAACTCACTAGCTTATTTCATTTGAGGGCACATTGAGGCGTCATAGGTCCTACTAACAAATTAGGAAATTTATCGTCACTCTACACCTAACCATAGAGTGAAGATAAATATAGGTCAACGGTAGCATTAACCAACAATTAGGACAATTGGTCAAACATAACACTTAACTTTATACACCCTTCAATATAACAATTAACATTCAACAAAATATAACATTCAAGACTCTCCACTAGTTATAACATTGCCACCAAAAATCTGTGGGCAGCACAGTTGATTTTCAATAAAATCGAATTTTCTATGAAATGTTTAGAAATATTCGAGCAATCCAAATGCAAGTTGGCAAAATAAATACAGATCCTGAAGCCTGTTGATAGAGCTATTGACCAAAGTAATCCGAGCAATTTAGATTATTGCCGCCCAAAATCTATGGGCATAGCACAGTTGATTTTCAATAAAATCGAATTTTCTATGAAATGTTTAGAAATATTCGAGCAATCCAAATGCAAGTTGGCAAAATAAATACAGATCCTGAAGCCTATTGACAGAGCTATTGACCAACGTAATCGGAGCATTTTAGATTATTGCCGTCCAAAATCTGTGGGCTATAGCACAGTTGATTTTCAATAAAATCGAATTTTCTATGAAATGTTTAGAAATATTCGAGCAATCCAAATGCAAGTTGGCAAAATAAATACAGATCCTGAAGCCTATTGATAGAGCTATTGACCAAAGTAATCGGAGCATTTTAGATTATTACTATCCAAAATCTGTGGGCAGCACAGTTGATTTTCAATAAAATCGAATTTTCTATGAAATGTTTAGAAATATTGGAGCAATCCAAATGCAAGTTGGCAAAATAAATACAGATCCTGAAGCCTATTGATAGAGCTATTGACCAACGTAATCGGAGCATTTTAGATTTTTGCCGTCCAAAATCTGTGGGCTATAGCACAGTTGATTTTCAATAAAATCGAATTTTCTATGAAATGTTTAGAAATATTCGAGCAATCCAAATGCAAGTTGGCAAAATAAATACAGATCCTGAAGCCTATTGATAGAGCTATTGACCAACGTATACGGATCATTTTAGATTATTGCCGTCCAAAATCTGTGGGCTATAGCACAGTTGATTTTCAATAAAATCGAATTTTCTATGAAATGTTTAGAAATATTCGAGCAATCCAAATGCAAGTTGGCAAAATAAATACAGATCCTAAAGCCTATTGATAGAGCTATTGACCAACGTAATCGGATCATTTTAGATTATTGCCGTCCAAAATCTGTGGGCTATAGCACAGTTGATTTTCAATAAAATCGAATTTTCTATGAAATGGTTAGAAATATTCGAGCAATCCAAATGCAAGTTGGCAAAATAAATACAGATCCTGAAACCGATTGATAGAGCTATTGACCAACGTAATCGGAGCATTTTAGATTTTTGCCGTCCAAAATCTGTCGGCTTATTGCCGTCCAAAATCTGTGGGCTATAGCACGGTTTATTTTCAATAAAATCGAATTTTCTATGAAATGTTTAGAAATATTCGAGCAATCCAAATGCAAGTTGGCAAAATAAATACAGATCCTGAAGCCTATTGATAGAGCTATTGACCAACGTAATCGGAGCATTTTAGATTTTTGCCGTCCAAAATCTGTGGCCTATAGCACAGTTGATTTTCAATAAAATCGAATTTTCTATGAAATGTTTAGAAATATTCGAGCAATCCAAATGCAAGTTGGCAAAATAAATACAGATCCTGAAGTTTATTGATAGAGCTATTGACTAACGTATACGGATCATTTTAGATTATTGACGTCCAAAATCTGTGGGCTATAGCACAGTTCATTTTCAATATAATCGAATTTTCTATGAAATGTTTAGAAATATTCGAGCAATCCAAATGCAAGGTGGCAAAATAAATACAGATCCTGAAGCCTATTGATAGAGCTATTGACCAACGTAATCGGAGCATTTTAGATTATTGCCGTCCAAAATCTGTGGGCTATAGCACAGTTGATTTTCAATAAAATCGAATTTTCTATGAAATGTTTAGAAATATTCGAGCAATCCAAATGCAAGTTGGCAAAATTATTACAGATCCTGAAGCCTATTGACAGAGCTATTGACCAACGTAATCGGAGCATTTTAGATTATTGCCGTCCAAAATCTGTGGGCAGCACAGTTGATTTTCAATAAAATCGAATTTTCTATGAAATGTTTAGAAATATTCGCAATCCAAATGCAAGTTGGCAAAATAAATACAGATCCTGAAGCCTATTGATAGAGCTATTGACCAATGTAATCGGAGCATTTTAGATTATTGCCGTCCAAAATCTGTGGGCTATATATAGCACAGTTGATTTTCAATAAAATCGAATTTTCTATGAAATGTTTAGAAATATTGGAGCAATCCAAATGCAAGTTGGCAAAATAAATACAGATCCTGAAGCCTATTGATAGAGCTATTGACCAACGTAATCGGAGCATTTTAGATTTTTGCCGTCCAAAATCTGTGGGCTATAGCACAGTTTATTTTCAATAAAATCGAATTTTCTATGAAATGTTTAGAAATATTCGAGCAATCCAAATGCAAGTTGGCAAAATAAATACAGATCCTAAAGCCTATTGATAGAGCTATTGACCAACGTAATCGGATCATTTTAGATTATTGCCGTCCAAAATCTGTGGGCTATAGCACAGTTGATTTTCAATAAAATCGAATTTTCTATGAAATGTTTAGAAATATTCGAGCAATCCAAATGCAAGTTGGCAAAATAAATACAGATCCTGAAGCCTATTGATAGAGCTATTGACCAACGTAATCGGAGCATTTTAGATTTTTGCCGTCCAAAATCTGTGGCCTATAGCACAGTTGATTTTCAATAAAATCGAATTTTCTATGAAATGTTTAGAAATATTCGAGCAATCCAAATGCAAGTTGGCAAAATAAATACAGATCCTGAAGTTTATTGATAGAGCTATTGACTAACGTATACGGATCATTTTAGATTATTGACGTCCAAAATCTGTGGGCTATAGCACAGTTTATTTTCAATATAATCGAATTTTCTATGAAATGTTTAGAAATATTCGAGCAATCCAAATGCAAGTTGGAAAAATAAATACAGATCCTGAAGCCTATTGATAGAGCTATTGACCAACGTAATCGGAGCATTTTAGATTATTGCCGTCCAAAATCTGTGGGCAGCACAGTTGATTTTCAATAAAATCGAATTTTCTATGAAATGCTTAGAAATATTCGAGCAATCCAAATGCAAGTTGGCAAAATAAATACAGATCCTGAAGCCTATTGATAGAGCTATTGACCAAAGTAATCGGAGCATTTTAGATTATTGCTGTTGTGAAACTAATTAAGATAATAGAACTAAGATAATAAAAACGCATAAAAATCAAAACATAATTAATTTCAAATGACATTGAAAAACGTAATTGATATTGAAGAGACAATACAAAATATACATAATACATACTAAAAATACGGAAGCATAACATATAGCAAAACCAAAACAAACATGACACATATTACGTACCACAAAATTACGTAGTAAGTAAGAAATAAATGTGTACATATTATATTGAACGCAAAATGTATGAGTACATGAATAATATATGCTCTGGATTAAAATGTAAACATTTCGTATGTTCTAAATTTACAAAATATGGAAAATGATTACACGAACAAATTTAATTAAGCATATCATGTACGTATTGCGAAATAAAATATTTATGTCCCAAATTAAAATATATGTTATTAAAGTATATTAAAATTGTTATTGTAAATCAATAAAGAAAAATCGGTATATAAACTATTGATTTTTGAAATTAATTATGAGTCGATTTATACAATACAACCGAATGGGTTAGTTCTGCGGGGTGACATAAATCAAATCTCATTAATCAATAAAGAAATCGTAGTCAAATAAACTTTAATATTAACGAAAATCCACAACAAGAATCTTTATTTTATACCAACATAAGCGGATGTAGCTGATCATCTTAAGAAAATTGTGAGTATTACTATCGAATATTTTTCCCAATATTCGGTTTTTAAATCCTTTCCATATAAACCTATCCCCGATTATATCGATATCGAAAAATCGATATAATATCTACTAAACCACGGTAGCATGATCTGGCAAAATCATATACCAAACGACTATCCTTTGTGAACCTCAATTAACCAGTGCATGGCAAAGCACGGAAATAAGTGAACAAGAGTCTTCGAACTCACTAGCTTATTTCATTTGAGGGCACATTGAGGCGTCATAGGTCCTACTAACAAATTAGGAAATTTATCGTCACTCTACACCTAACCATAGAGTGAAGATAAATATAGGTCAACGGTAGCATTAACCAACAATTAGGACAATTGGTCAAACATAACACTTAACTTTATACACCCTTCAATATAACAATTAACATTCAACAAAATATAACATTCAAGACTCTCCACTAGTTATAACATTGCCACCAAAAATCTGTGGGCAGCACAGTTGATTTTCAATAAAATCGAATTTTCTATGAAATGTTTAGAAATATTCGAGCTATCCAAATGCTAGTTGGCAAAATAAATACAGATCCTGAAGCCTATTGACAGAGCTATTGACCAATGTAATCGGAGCATTTTAGATTATTGCCGTCCAAAATCTGTGGGTTATATATAGCACAGTTGATTTTCAATAAAATCGAATTTTCTATGAAATGTTTAGAAATATTCGAGCAATCCAAATGCAAGTTGGCAAAATAAATACAGATCCTGAAGCCTATTGATAGAGCTATTGACCAACGTAATCGGAGCATTTTAGATTTTTGCCGTCCAAAATCTGTGGGCATATATATATATATATATATATAAATATATTATATATATATTATAGCACAGTTTATTTTCAATAAAATCGAATTTTCTATGAAATGGTTAGAAATATTCGAGCAATCCAAATGCAAGTTGGCAAAATAAATACAGATCCTAAAGCTTATTGATAGAGCTATTGACCAACGTAATCGGATCATTTTAGATTATTGCCGTCCAAAATCTGTGGGCTATAGCACAGTTGATTTTCAATAAAATCGAATTTTCTATGAAATGGTTAGAAATATTCGAGCAATCCAAATGCAAGTTGGCAAAATAAATACAGATCCTGAAACCTGTTGATAGAGCTATTGACCAACGTAATCGGAGCATTTTAGATTTTTGCCGTCCAAAATCTGTGGGCTTATTGCCGTCCAAAATCTGTGGGCTATAGCGCGGTTTATTTTCAATAAAATCGAATTTTCTATGAAATGTTTAGAAATATTCGAGCAATCCAAATGCAAGTTGGCAAAATAAATACAGATCCTGAAGCCTATTGATAGAGCTATTGGCCAACGTAATCGGAGCATTATAGATTTTTGCCGTCCAAAATCTGTGGGCTATAGCACAGTTGATTTTCAATAAAATCGAATTTTCTATGAAATGTTTAGAAATATTCGAGCTATCCAAATGCTAGTTGGCAAAATAAATACAGATCCTGAAGCCTATTGATAGAGCTATTGACCAATGTAATAGGAGCATTTTAGATTATTGCCGTCCAAAATCTGTGGGTTATATATAGCACAGTTGATTTTCAATAAAATCGAATTTTCTATGAAATGTTTAGAAATATTCGAGCAATCCAAATGCAAGTTGGCAAAATAAATACAGATCCTGAAGCCTATTGATAGAGCTATTGACCAACGTAATCGGAGCATTTTAGATTTTTGCCGTCCAAAATCTGTGGGCTATAGCACAGTTTATTTTCAATAAAATCGAATTTTCTATGAAATGGTTAGAAATATTCGAGCAATCCAAATGCAAGTTGGCAAAATAAATACAGATCCTAAAGCTTATTGATAGAGCTATTGACCAACGTAATCGGATCATTATAGATTATTGCCGTCCAAAATCTGTGGGCTATAGCACAGTTGATTTTCAATAAAATCGAATTTTCTATGAAATGTTTAGAAATATTCGAGCAATCCAAATGCAAGTTGGCAAAATAAATACAGATCCTGAAGCCTATTGATAGAGCTATTGACCAACGTAATCGGAGCATTATAGATTTTTGCCGTCCAAAATCTGTGGGCTATAGCACAGTTGATTTTCAATAAAATCGAATTTTCTATGAAATGTTTAGAAATATTCGAGCAATCCAAATGCAAGTTGGCAAAATAAATACAGATCCTGAAGCCTATTGATAGAGCTATTGACCAACGTAATCGGATCATTTTAGATTATTGCCGTCCAAAATCTGTGGGCACAGTTCATTTTCAATAAAATCGAATTTTCTATGAAATGTTTAGAAATATTCGAGCAATCCAAATGCAAGTTGGCAAAATAAATACAGATCCTAAAGCCTATTGACCAACGTAATCGGAGCATTTTAGATTTTTGCCGTCCAAAATCTGTGGGCAGCACAGTTGATTTTCAATAAAATCGAATTTTCTATGAAATGTTTAGAAATATTCGAGCAATCCAAATGCAAGTTGGCAAAATAAATACAGATCCTGAAGCCTATTGATAGAGCTATTGACCAACGTAATCGGAGCATTTTAGATTTTTGCCGTCCAAAATCTGTGGGCAGCACAGTTGATTTTCAATAAAATCGAATTATCTATGAAATGTTTAGAAATATTCGAGCAATCCAAATGCAAGTTGGCAAAATAAATACAGATCCTGAAGCCTATTGATAGAGCTATTGACCAACGTAATCGGAGCATTTTAGATTTTTGCCGTCCAAAATCTGTGGGCAGCACAGTTGATTTTCAATAAAATCGAATTTTCTATGAAATGTTTAGAAATATTCGAGCAATCCAAATGCAAGTTGGCAAAATAAATACAGATCCTGAAGCCTATTGATAGAGCTATTGACCAAAGTAATCTATTTGGTTTTACTCAAAATGAGAATCTTTCCGTTTTCTACGTCTTCGAGAAAGAGATGTCTCCGGTCAAATTCAGTACAACTTGTCTTGTTTGATTCGTAAAATAATAAAACGCATAAAGAATGGGACGTTTACCCTTAACATCATTCTTGCACCAACTCTACTTGATTACTGTGCATACAATGACTCAGCTTTTTAAATGTGAAATTCCTGCTCAAACGTTTAAAATTATCACATATTGATTAAACCTTCTTTGGACATACTTCAGCTAAATCTTGATAACACATAGTTTAAAACTGAATCGATTATATATGTAAGTTAATATTTAAATTATCTAATTTACACATTCTCTATTGTCTGTACAATGAAGGTAGAATAGTTGGTACGAATTTAAAATCGGTTAAACAAAACAAACAAGAAAACAGCAACAATATTCCCTACAACAAATTTGTTAGGTAAGCTTTCGTTCTGTGCAATATACTTTTCTAACAAACAGTAAAAAAACATTAAGATAAAAAGTAAAAGGAATTATTTCAGTTTTATTGTTATTTAAATTGCTTTTGATTTTCTGATTTTAAAATTTGTAAAAAAACTCGAAAAAATTTAAAAATAAACAGAAAAGCTAACAGACATTATTTTGTATATTATTTTACTACTTTGTGAACTGTTTCATAAAGACGCAAGCAAATCTTTCAAAAGTTCTTAAATACACACACGAACAGGAATAAATTATTGATTGAAACGATTTTACTTCGAGCGCATATTTATTGCCTTATTATTATAAAAGAAAAGATTTATTTTATTGTTTTTAATGTTGCATAATAAGAAAATAGACTTTTTAATATGGATTCCCCAATTTCTTTCGAAATACAAACTTAAGAAGACGTAAAGGAAATATTCTTTTAATATTTTTCAATATTTTTTAATATTGTTGTCTTTACTTACGTTACACAATAATTTGAATACAACAGATTATCAGTATAATTCTTACAAAACGAGACAATAATTCTATATCTTGTAAATCTTCTTCCATTATTTATGTTGACTTATTTATCTATTTTTTAAAGTAGTTGAAGCATGGGAAATGGAAAACAAATTTTATCCAATATATTGTATTTTACATATTATACCTACAGAAGTTTTTCATTTTACAATAAAAAATGGTCTAGGGAAAAATAACATATTGCACATCTTTGTATCTGTATTCTGTTTCATTGTTCAACAATAACATTGTAAATTCTATTTGCAATAATAACAAGAAAAAAACTGAACTAAAAAATTAATATATTCTTAAGAGATTATTCTTAAGTAAAACATTTTACTATTTTCAATTTAGTACGACATTTTAATAAGTAGTTTGAAGAAAATGTGGATGGGGAGCACTCACTTGCCTCCTGTAAGAATTAAACCACACTGAACATTGCTTGACCAACCGCATCCACAAAAACGTAAGACAACATTAAACCACAGCTATAGATGGCACATTGATCTGAAGAAAATGAGGCGCGTTTAAGGACCTTATTACATGCAATAAGCAAAACTACCAAAGCTAAAAGTTGGTTTACAGTGTGACCTCGGCAATCTTGGTGTTCCTCTGCTTTTTAAGCCGATACGCCAAATAAATCTATCCCAAAGAACAAGCCAATCTCAAAAATCTCCAATCTAAAATGCAGGTGAAGGAAATGGGAATGGCACGAGCTACTGATAGTCTACAGGCCCTCAACATCCAACAATTAATCCCTAAAACAGTCTTCCTTGTGTGGCGGAATATTTCTCCTCATTTCTAAATAGACAAGCATCATACCTGACAGAACAACCTCTCATGCTTCAATCGGATATCATCTTTAAGATGACTCAACCATTATCTGATGACCAACCATCACCATCTAAACGACCTCAACCATCTCAACCATCACCGCCATCACAATTGTCTCAACAATCTCGACCATCTCAACCATCTCAATAATCTTAACCAATTCAACCATCATAACAACCATCTTCTCAACCAGCCATATCGACAACCCCAACCATCTCAACAATCTCAACCATCTCAACCAATTCAACCATCTGAACCATCTCAGCCATCTCAACCACCTCAACAATTTTGATCATTTCAACCAACTCAAACTCATCTCAACTATCAACATGAAATGATGTACTATCAACCATCACCGTGTCACCGGTGACAGGGCACCTTATTATTTAATTACTTATAGATATGCCATGAGAACTTCTCGGTAAATGTTATATAGAACAAAGCATGGAAGCTAACACCCCCCACCGTCCTTGTCAAGTACCGTAACTGTTCGGCTATAGAGCAGATTGGAAGTTTAATTTGTGTGAATATAGTATATAAAGGAATTGAAAATTTTTTAATTTTTTGTACAGGGTGTTTTTTTATAGGTTCAAAACTTTGAGTTGGCAACACTGCTTTATTTGACAACCCATTTAACAGATGATAGTTGATTTTTGTTTAGTTTGGTTTGACATTTCATTATGGATAGACTTACATCAGAGCAACGCTTGCAAATTGTTGAAATTGTTTATCAAAATAATGGTTCTGTTCGTCAAACTTATCGTGCACTTCGTCCATTTTATGGCGTACATAATCGTCCTTCAGAGCGGCTTATTCGAATAACAATAGATCGTTTTCGGACCACGTTTACTCTTAATGATAGTGTGCATCCCGTGAGACGCCGAACAGTAGGCACAGAAGAAGCTGTAGCCGCTGTACAGGAAAGCATTGAAGTTCCAATTCAATCACCAAGCATTGAAGTTCCAATTCAATCAACCAATTCAATCAATTCGTCGCCGTTCTCAGAAACTGGGGTTGTGCCCTTCCACTTTATGGAAGATTTTACTAAAGGATCTTGGCTTAAAAGCTTTCAAGATTCAACTTGTGCAGCAATTAAAGCCAAACGACCATCGTATACGCCACCAATTCGCCGAATGGGCTGAAGCACAAATTGATATTGATGTTGAATTTCCATTCAAAATTTTGTTCTCCGATTAAGCCCATTTTTGGTTGAATGGGCACGTAAATAAGCAGAATTATCGGATTTGGAGTGAGGATAATCCACAAGCTTTTGTCGAAACACCATTATATCCACAGAATATGACTGTTTGGTGCGCTTTATCGGCTGGCGGGGTCATTGGTCCATATGTCTTCAAAAACGATGATGGTCAGAATGTTACTGTCAATGGTAAGCGGTATAGGGACATGATTAGAAATTTTTTCGTACCTCGATTAGCTGGCATTAATTTTTCTGACATGTGGTTCCAACAGGATGGAGCCACATGCCATACAGCGCGCGCTACAATTGAATTACTCAAAGAAACTTTTGATGAAAGAATAATTTCGCGTAATGGTCCAATTAATTGACCACCAAGATCGTCTGATTTGAACCCCATTGGTTTATTTTCTTTGGGCTTATGTAAATTCACTTGTCTACGTCGATAAACCAGAGACAATTGATCACCTGGAAATCAACATTCGAAGAGTTATTGGCGAAATACGGCCGCAAATGCTGCGAAAAGTTTGTGAAAATTGGTGTTCCAGATTGCGCCTTGTACGCGCCAGCCGTGGCGGCCACATGGCCGAAATCATATTTAAACATTAATGTCATACAATTTTCTATCCAATAAAGCCCGTTTCATTGATATTAAAAATATATTTCTTTGTTTTAGATTTAAACTTATGCAATTCTATAAAAAACACCCTGTATAATAGTCGTGTTTTTTTATTAATCTCGCTAAATCTCAATAGATCGCATCCATAGATGTTCTCTATTTTTGTGGTTAAACTGTAATTAATTCAGTTAAATTTTATCCAGTAGGACTTTTTACGCTACATTTTATCGTTTTTATTCATTTGATTAAATTAAACATAAGTCGTTTAAGACTACAGGTTTTAACTTTCATGAGTATGGACACATATTAAAATTTTTAATATTTTTATTTCAACATGCGAACATATCAGTGTTAATTTTTAGTACAACTGCCATTTTCATTCAGTACAATAGGAAACTAGTAGCTGATTTGCATTTAATTATATAATTTATTTATTTATGGTCGACTTAATAATTTACTTTTATTTAGCTTTTGGTACACTCTCTATTGAGCATGAGCTCATTCATAAGAGAGCATCCCAAAAGACATGGATAACTAAAAAAATAAAAAAGTCATGATTCTAGCCAGGGTCAACGCCAGTCCCGCAACTTCGCCTGGATCTTTGCTAAAAGCATGCAGCGACAGTTTCAATATCTCGACCCTGCCCAATCTCATCTTTGTTGCATTCTTTTTGTGCATCTTCAGACATTTGGCCTATTGGTAAAATTTCAAAATGTCTTATAACAATTTCTCCATGAATAATAATTTTATGGAGAGAGGAAGGCATGTAGTACCAATTATATTTATTGACAAATATTCGAGCGGTATTGGCCAAATTTGAAAGCATTTACTGCGATTCCAGATGATAATGTTTGTAATATGATGTAAACCCGTTTTATCAATTCTTCGTCAACTCCAGTAATATTTGCTGAACAATGATAGTTAGAAAAGAATCTTCGCGCAGTATTTCCGTCATTACTATTACCAGCTCCTAGTCGAGGTTTGTCTATATGGAGGCCAAATTCATTTCGGAACTTACTTTAAACAGATTTTTTATTTTCTTCTGTTGTTGCTGACCATTTCATAAACGAAATATTATAAGAAATATGCAAAATAGTTTCCATAAACCTAATCCGAGCATGAAGAGTGGAAAGTTCATATTGAAATGCGTCTTCGTTTTCGGGTTTAGCAGAAAATATTCTCAGATCATCTCTCTAGGTCTAGCTCCACATATAGTACACACAGCACTAGATGATGTATTCGTTAATACTTGCGCAACTTTTCCATCAATCATGGTTGAAAACAGTTCATGTTTGACTTCCACTACCTCGTTATCTTTGTTTTCCAGTGATGGAGTAAGTTCATCAATTTGTCTCTTGATATCGTCAACAGTCTCTCTATTCTGCTGCGCTGTGGAGTTTTCTTGACAAATTTTATGGAAATGGCTCGGCAATAACGAACAGAAGAGCATGTAGTATTTTGCCAGACTACAAGATTTGTTGTTAAGTCAATTAGTTTTATAGGCACAAGAGAAGCAATGAATAAACTAGCATCTGATATTAACTGAGTCTCTGGTCTAGGTTCGGGTTAGATTCGGTTAAATTAAAAATAAAATAAAGTAACTATTTATTTACTTACAAGATGTTTCGCCAACTTCTTTGGAATTTCACAAATTTTGCAGAACATCGTCGTCAAATAATTTCATAATAGTTACTTCTTTATCATCTTCTGTAAGCAACCTTTTCAACCTAGTTATCTTTTAATGAATCTCACCTCTCACCACACCTTTTATCAAGCGAGCCTTATGATATGCCAGTTTATTCAAATTTGTTTAGACATCTCGAAAATTACCTGTTAAAACTTAAAATTGTTTTTTGGTTGCATGACAGTTTTCTAGGTTATGGAATTTCGTTTGGTATAATTGTTGAAACACAAGCAGAATAATGTCATACTCAACTCAGATTTGCCTAAAAATCTTCTATAAAACCGAAAAATATTTTTCTTTCAGTTAATACAGGCATAAATAATCGTGGAAGCCCGAACAAACACCTCTATGATTATATCTATCATCAAACAAGCTTCAATGGAGATTTTATGTACTTTAGGTTTGTTAATTCATAGCACTTTATCAAAGTGTCATGGGACAAATTTGGTTTGCACAAACAATCAAGTATACTTTTAACTACGATTACCTCGCATTGGCCATCAAAGCCTAAACTAAATATTTTATTTGGCTTAGGTTAGTTTTGTAAAAGTATAAAACGGAAACCTACCAAAACCATTGATGAATTACTTTCAAGGCCGGATTAACACCTAGGCGCAGTAGGCATGTGCCCAGTGCCCACGAGTTTTGGGGGCCAGTTTAGGCTGCTGTTAAGATGAAATGCATGATGCACGACGGAAGTTGGATTCTAAATTGAAATGAGTGTGAAGTTTATGCTAAAAAAAATAACAAAACATTACACTGTTAAATTAGCTATTTTCCAATTGGAATTCAAATTATATGAAAATTTAAATTTTTTGTAATTTTAGATTTTTTGTACCACCAAACAGATTCTTTTTATCAGAAAACAGGTTCTTTTCATCCTTTTCAGATAGCTGGACTATCTGTTAATATCATTAACCAAAAGCATCCAATTGTGTTGAACATTACTATATTTCAGATAATTTAAAAGTTGACTGAATTTTGATAGTTTAAATAATAATTTAGCGCCGATCCTGGAAATGTCCCAAACGCCCCGCACATTTCTTAGAATAGCTAAGCCATATAGCGGTCAATATCACAAAGCCGATCCAATTATGATAAACTATAATATATTTCACAGCTTTTGGAATTTTTAATAATTTTCTATTATTTTAAAAGTTTCATATCGCCGACTGCAAAGATGTCCACAAGGTCTTGTCCATATTTTTGGATAACTTGGCCATATGCCAGTCTACGTGGTCAATCTTACTTAATTGTGATTAACTATACTATACTTCACAGAATTTAGAATTTTTAATAATTTTATATGGTTTTAAAAATTGTTGTATCTCCGATCACAGAAATGTCCACAATTTTGGTTTGCGTGATGCAGAGAAAAGAAAATGTCTCGAGACCAAATACTTTTAACCAATAAAATTATTAAAAATTCTAAATTCTGTGAAGTATAGTATAGTTCATCACAATTGGATAAGGTTGACCATGTAGACTGGCTTATGGCCAAGTTATCAAAAATATAGGTAAGACCTTGTGGACATCTCTGTGATCGGAGATACAACAATTTTTAAAACTAATAAAATTATTAAAAATTCTAAATTCTGTGAAGTATACTATAGTGGCTTAGCTATTCTAAGAAATGTGCGGGGCCTTCGGGACATTTCCAGGATCGGCGCTAAATAATTATTTAAACTATCAAAATTCAGTCAACTTTTAAATTATCTGAAATATAGTAATGTTCAATACAATTGGATGCTTTTGGTTAACGATATAAACAGATGGTCCAGCTACCTGAAAAGGATCAAAAAAAAAAGAACCTGTTTTCTGATGAAAAGAATCTGTTTGGCGGTACGAAAAATCCAAAATTACAAAAAATTTAAATTTTCATATAATTTAAATTCCAATTGGAAAATAGCTAATTTAACAGTGTAATTTTTTGTTATTTTTTTTAGCATAAACTTCACACTCATAAATTGAGTTTAAGATAAAATTGTGGAAAATGGCTAATTAGGAAGGAACTTGGTGAATTGTTTATCGATTATGATGAAATTCATGATGCATGAAGGGAATGCGATTCTAAAATGAATTTTGGATGAAGTTCTGAAATAAGGCCAATTAGGAAGCTACTTGGTGGTTTCTTTACCGATATCATGTCGTATTTAATGAATTTCATTATAATTGGTTTAGAAATAATCAGGTTGCTACATAACTGACCATATTCCAGAACCTTTTCTATATATCATTTAAAAGTTGTATTTTCATGGTACAAATCGGGTTTCATCATAATCGGTTAATAAACAGCCAAGTTCCTTTTTAACTGACCTTTAATTGAACTGCATATTAATCGGTTAAAAAACCGCCATGCTCCTTCCCAATTGGCTATATTCTAGAACTTCATCTAAAATTCATCTTAGAATCTCATTTCTGTCGCGCATGCCGAATTTCAGCATAATCGGTTGAAAAACGGCTAAGTTCCTTCCTAATTGGCCATATTCAAGAGCTTCATCTAAAACTATTTCAGAATCGGTTAAGAAATCTCCACGTTCCTTCCTAATTGGCCATTTTCCAGAACTTTATGTAAAAATCATATTAGCATCCCATTTCCGTCGGGCACGCTGAATTTAATCATAATCGGTTAAGAAACGGCCAAGTTCCTTCCTAATTGGCCATATTCCAGAACTTCATCTAAAACTCATTTTAGAATCAGATTTCCACTACTCATCTTGAATTTTATTATAATCGATTAAGAAATCACCAAGTTCCTTCCTATTTAGTCATTTTCCAGAACTTTATGCAAAAATCATTTTAGAATTGCATTTCCATCGTTCATAGCATAATACCATTCAAAGAACCCTTGGAAAATGTAACATTATCCACCACTTATTCATGATCGTGTGGTGCAAATAATTGTTCTCTGTCACATGTGGTATTGCAGTATATCATTGTAATGGTTTTGAAAAATTCAACAATATTACTTCGTAGGTACAAGGTTGTTAAAATCTTAGTTAAGGCACTGATGGGCGAAACGATTGTTTGTCACTTGTAGTGGTCGCAGAGACTTGAACAAGGTGTCGTTGGAAAGGTTTTGATCTAGAGACAAAAATCACATGTACATATTAAAAAAAAGTGACGGACTATAATTAAAATTTTCGGTGGCCCTGTTTTTTGAAACTTACCTCCAAGTTAAGTTGTTCCAACAAGACAGCGCTACGTCCCTCACAAAAGTTTCCTAGACGCGTAACTCCACAAAAGTGTAATGATTGTTAGCCACTGAGAACATGTGATTTGACACCTTTAGATTTTTTTCTGTGGTTTAAGGTCACTTGGCTAATAAGCCAAGAACGATTCAAGGGGTATATGATAACATAGCTGTGGAGTCTTATTTATGGCAAAATGTCATCGAAAATTAGACCAAACGAAAACCCACCCCTCAACGAAACCATGGCGGCCATTTCGTGACATCGATTGTGCTTTCTCTGTCTCTTTCTCGCTTTGTTCGTTCAGACAAAAAGATAAGGTTAAACGAACTTAATGAAAAATAAAAGTGACATGATGAATGCAACAGTGAGCGCCTTGAAAACGGAAACCCCTATATATCTGTATACTGGTTTCCGATAGAACTACAAAATATTTTCGAAATCGAAAATTTGCTTTTTCTGGTCTCTAGAGTAAATTCAGGACAAGAAAATTATGGTACAGAAATAATTTCCACTCCACCGGAACTCTTGACAGCGTGATATGACTTGGGTTATATGATCTTACCTGCCGTATATCAAATTTAGTCGATTGTAAAATGTATGCTATAGAAGTGGCATAACTCAGAGTTATAAAGAATTTTTATGGCACGAGACATAAAAACAAAGAAGAAACCATTTCAATGCTCTGCGTGAGAAGTTATCCGTACGGTAATTGTTAACCATACAATTAAACACAGTATTAGTAGAATATAAAATTTTACCGTTAGATTGTCACGCTATTTGGCTATTTTCTAAACAAAATACCATTTATAGTTAATTATTTCCTATACGCACATCCAGTTTGGTTATAATTTCACAAACTTTATCGTTTTTTGTTTAGTGCTATTTATATAAAGTGTTTCTGTATAGCTCAACCAAATTTGTTTATTTTACATAAGCTTCCATAAGCCAATAATTTTGGTGATTTATTCATATAACAAAGTCGAAAACAGCTCAATTACAAAAGAAAAATGTTAACATTTTGCTGTAAGAGTACAAATTTTATTGTATCATGGTTTACAATTTGTATTCAATTTTCGGCAAGAAATAAATCAATTTTCAACTTAAAAAGAATTGATTTACATTCCGACGAAAGTTCTTAAACGGCGTAATGAATTTGGCAAACCTACATTGTACAAATAATAAACTGTATAGTAATATTGTGTGTACTACTTTTCACATAATAGTAGTCATATAGCGGAAATCCGGTTTATTGGTATTCTTTTTTCGAATTTTCCATTAGTTTTATTTGTTTGCTTAACTGTACGACCATACAGTATATTGTGCCAGGACGAGTAGATGTTTGAGTATTGTACATTATACATGGTATGTATTTTTGTTTAATTGAATTTCTGTTTCTAAAGTTGCTTTTATTAACGAAACAATATAATTTATAATTATGTTTATCGTACTATAAACTTATTATTATTACTTATGGACCGTAAGTATGTATGTATATACAGAGGAAATAAATCATAAAATACATTTTTATTGGAAAAGTTGGGTAAACCAGAAATAATATGGTTTTATGCAGGATTCTTTTAAAGTTTAATCTACAAATTTATGTTTTCTCCTGTCACACTGAAAATATTGTTGCTCCTAAAATTGTATATTACAACTTTAACGAGTGACCATTAATTGACTTTTTAAATTTAAATGCAAGATAATATTTGGCAAGAATTCGACACACGTCTAAGTAATAAACTGTGTTAATTTAATTATTCAATCAGAATACGATGGTGAACTAATCGATGGTGAACCTTTTAGAACTCCAGGGGGCCTATTCTCGAATTCCACATCTATTTTCCACATGTGGACATCTGTCAAAACTCATAAAAATTGAATTTTTTCGGTACTAAGGGAATATTTCCGAATGGGTATAAGCATGTGGAAAAATTCCCCATATAGGAAAATGTCAATGCCGCATGTGTTTTATATATGAATTACAATTTTCGAACTATTTTTTTACAACTTTGACAGATGTCCACATGTGGAAAATGGATGTGGAATTCGAGAATAGGCCCCCTGAAATAATTATTTTTTCCTACATAAAACGGCCAAAGTATTTTTTGCCGAAACGCCTGTTTTTCTCATTGCTGATTACGTGGCCGCACGTCTCACTTAATGTCTTACATCAAAATGATTTTCCTCGATAGATTTTGGGTTAGAATTCAATAGTCCAGTTTCTATACCGTTTTACCTCAGATTCCGATGCTTCTAAATGGATCTTGGTGAAACTGTTGTAAAATGTAAAATGTAAAATGTAAAATGTAAAATGTAAAATGTAAAATGTAAAATGTAAAATGTAAAATGTAAAATGTAAAATGTAAAATGTAAAATGTAAAATGTAAAATGTAAAATGTAAAATGTAAAATGTAAAATGTAAAATGTAAAATGTAAAATGTAAAATGTAAAATGTAAAATGTAAAATGTAAAATGTAAAATGTAAAATGTAAAATGTAAAATGTAAAATGTAAAATGTAAAATGTAAAATGTAAAATGTAAAATGTAAAATGTAAAATGTAAAATGTAAAATGTAAAATGTAAAATGTAAAATGTAAAATGTAAAATGTAAAATGTAAAATGTAAAATGTAAAATGTAAAATGTAAAATGTAAAATGTAAAATGTAAAATGTAAAATGTAAAATGTAAAATGTAAAATGTAAAATGTAAAATGTAAAATGTAAAATGTAAAATGTAAAATGTAAAATGTAAAATGTAAAATGTAAAATGTAAAATGTAAAATGTAAAATGTAAAATGTAAAATGTAAAATGTAAAATGTAAAATGTAAAATGTAAAATGTAAAATGTAAAATGTAAAATGTAAAATGTAAAATGTAAAATGTAAAATGTAAAATGTAAAATGTAAAATGTAAAATGTAAAATGTAAAATGTAAAATGTAAAATGTAAAATGTAAAATGTAAAATGTAAAATGTAAAATGTAAAATGTAAAATGTAAAATGTAAAATGTAAAATGTAAAATGTAAAATGTAAAATGTAAAATGTAAAATGTAAAATGTAAAATGTAAAATGTAAAATGTAAAATGTAAAATGTAAAATGTAAAATGTAAAATGTAAAATGTAAAATGTAAAATGTAAAATGTAAAATGTAAAATGTAAAATGTAAAATGTAAAATGTAAAATGTAAAATGTAAAATGTGAAATGTAAAATGTAAAATGTAAAATGTAAAATGTAAAATGTAAAATGTAAAATGTAAAATGTAAAATGTAAAATGTAAAATGTAAAATGTAAAATGTAAAATGTAAAATGTAAAATGTAAAATGTAAAATGTAAAATGTAAAATGTAAAATGTAAAATGTAAAATGTAAAATGTAAAATGTAAAATGTAAAATGTAAAATGTAAAATGTAAAATGTAAAATGTAAAATGTAAAATGTAAAATGTAAAATGTAAAATGTAAAATGTAAAATGTAAAATGTAAAATGTAAAATGTAAAATGTAAAATGTAAAATGTAAAATGTAAAATGTAAAATGTAAAATGTAAAATGTAAAATGTAAAATGTAAAATGTAAAATGTAAAATGTAAAATGTAAAATGTAAAATGTAAAATGTAAAATGTAAAATGTAAAATGTAAAATGTAAAATGTAAAATGTAAAATGTAAAATGTAAAATGTAAAATGTAAAATGTAAAATGTAAAATTTAAAATGTAAAATGTAAAATGTAAAATGTAAAATGTAAAATGTAAAATGTAAAATGTAAAATGTAAAATGTAAAATGTAAAATTTAAAATGTAAAATGTAAAATGTAAAATGTAAAATGTAAAATGTAAAATGTAAAATGTAAAATGTAAAATGTAAAATGTAAAATGTAAAATGTAAAATGTAAAATGTAAAATGTAAAATGTAAAATGTAAAATGTAAAATGTAAAATGTAAAATGTAAAATGTAAAATGTAAAATGTAAAATGTAAAATGTAAAATGTAAAATGTAAAATGTAAAATGTAAAATGTAAAATGACAAATGTAAAATGTAAAATGTAAAATGTAAAATGTAAAATGTAAAATGTAAAATGTAAAATGACAAATGTAAAATGTAAAATGTAAAATGTAAAATGACAAATGTAAAATGTAAAATGTAAAATGTAAAATGTAAAATGACAAATGTAAAATGTAAAATGTAAAATGTAAAATGACAAATGTAAAATGTAAAATGTAAAATGTAAAATGTAAAATGTAAAATGTAAAATGTAAAATGTAAAATGTAAAATGTAAAATGTAAAATGTAAAATGTAAAATGTAAAATGTAAAATGTAAAATGTAAAATGTAAAATGTAAAATGTAAAATGTAAAATGTAAAATGTAAAATGTAAAATGTAAAATGTAAAATGTAAAATGTAAAATGTAAAATGTAAAATGTAAAATGTAAAATGTAAAATGTAAAATGTAAAATGTAAAATGTAAAATGTAAAATGTAAAATGTAAAATGTAAAATGTAAAATGTAAAATGTAAAATGTAAAATGTAAAATGTAAAATGTAAAATGTAAAATGTAAAATGTAAAATGTAAAATGTAAAATGTAAAATGTAAAATGTAAAATGTAAAATGTAAAATGTAAAATGTAAAATGTAAAATGTAAAATGTAAAATGTAAAATGTAAAATGTAAAATGTAAAATGTAAAATGTAAAATGTAAAATGTAAAATGTAAAATGTAAAATGTAAAATGTAAAATGTAAAATGTAAAATGTAAAATGTAAAATGTAAAATGTAAAATGTAAAATGTAAAATGTAAAATGTAAAATGTAAAATGTAAAATGTAAAATGTAAAATGTAAAATGTAAAATGTAAAATGTAAAATCATTTTTCTCGACGGTTTGAAAGTCCTAAGTCCGAAAAAAAAGAAATGTGTGTCTCCACTTATAGTATCTTGAGAATAGATTAGTCGGATTTTGAATTTTTTGCAAATTTGTTTCTACTGGAGAAGCTTGAGCTTTTGGAAGCTTTCCGTGAAGTTGATCAGGTACCTGGCAATAGAATTGATGCAAAACCACCAGTGCTGATATTAAATTAAAATCAATTGGTTAACATGATAATATCACCACTGGTGGTTTTGCAACTATTCTTGGAGCATCAATTGGGGTTCGGTTGAACGTAACTTTTGGAGTCGCGTTGATTTGAATATTGAGTTAGATGTTGAGTTTAGGGTTACGTTGAGGGTTGAGTTTTGGGTTACGTTGAGGGTTGAGTTATGGGTCGAGTTGGGGGTTGAGTTAGGATTGAGTTGAGTTCCTGGTTGATAGTAGTTGAGTTTGGGGTTAATTTCAGGCTCAGTTGGGAGCTCAGTTGGTGCGAGTTGTGGGATGAGTTGGAAGTTAACTTGAGTCGGGTTCATGGACGCATGAAATGCATACAGAACATGTTGACTTAGGCACTGAACAACTCTTGTTTCAACTCTTTGTATTTTTGCTAGTTCTAATTTTAAGAAAAGCTGAAAAAACAGGGAACTATTTTACATGCACAATACATAACTTGTACCAAGAAGTTACAAGTATTTGAATTTTGACGAAGAATGTGAAAAATATAGGTATTCCTTTAAATTTTTCGAGGAGTTTATTTACGTAATGGAAACTAATGGAAAACATACAATTTTCAAACTCGCTTTTATGTCAGGAAAACAGACAAATCTAACTTTGATAGAAAAAAAAAATCATTGATACCTGAATTTCTATTCCATTTTCCTATAAAACTTTCAAAATAATTTAGAAATAAATATATAGTTAGCTCCTTAAACCAAACTAATTTGAAATCGTGTTGAACTTCATTTAAAGTTATAAAAACTGTGTGGATTAGCTTACAAAATTTAAGAATCTTAATTCTTAGACACATATTACTATTGCAAAAGTAGTCTCGTGATCAAATGCACTACTGGTTGGATACACAATTACAAAAGACAAATTTCTGTTTGATTTTCTGAAAAAAAAAATCCAAATACAATAAAAATTGATAGCCCATCGCCTACGTAAACATTACCATAACAGACAAACCGACAAAAACAAAAAAAATTTACCACAATTTATAAAAATCTTAACCATAAGAACCAAAAATTTATCACATAAAATCATTTTATTTAAATTTTTATTGCAAAATATCTACAAGACTACACATTACACAATCTTTTCTTACCTGTTTCCACTTTTATTTTTATTACGATTCTTTTTCGGTCGCCCTATATGATTTTCCATCCATGATCGAATTTTTGAACCAAACATTGTGACGTACGAGTACCAAACTTTCCTTGTTACGTATAACGTATATTACACTGTTCAGCAATTCAATTTAATTTTTCAACAATTTATCAAATTTGTTTTACTTGTATACGTACAAGCTTTTTATTTCTGTTATTCCTGTTATTATTGCGGAAAAACACAACAATAACAACACGAAAAGCTTCTGTGTGTGTTTTTTTTTCTAGTCTGGTGAATTATATCAATAAATTATTTTTGTTATTATTTATTTTTTAATGAAAAATTTTCTTATGTTATTTTACTTTGTATATTTGGTTACAAATTGGTCACATTATTACGATTTTTTTTTTATTTAATTTTTGGTTGTTTTTTTTTTTTGTTTTTTGCTCGAACCGATGAAAAATTACATATAGATAAGCAGCATGAAAATGTAGGACGGTTTTAAGTGTATTATTCCGTGTGTAGTTTGGTTAAGAATAAAATAAATAAATAAATATAAATAATAATGGCAACAACAATAAAAATGAATTAGGACGGATGTTTTATTAAAATTATATTTGAAACATCATTAAAATAAATTATTTTATTATAATTTATGATTATTTGATTTTGATTCATTTTCCGGTTGAATTTTCCTGCAAAGAGAATAAAAAACAAAATACAAATGATTAATATTGTTTGGATAAGTGGCTTAAATGGGTTATACGAGTATTTTGTTTTTATAGAATATTTATGATTATATAGTCTGGATACTAAATCCTAACACGAAAGTGTCAAAAATGAAATAATGTTGATTTTATTAATTTTTTCTCTTATGTAACAACAGCATACCTTCATAGATTCATAAGTAAACTTCTTGAAGGTCGCACAAAAATAGATAATTTTAGTATAGAAAGTTTAGTTTAGAAATACGATTACTAAATCTCTGTATGAAGTTTAAAATCCTGCTGAATCTGTTAAAAAATTTTAATTCGATTGTGTGATTTCAAAGGTAGTTTCAAAATAGTATATTATTTAACGAGCATATGATGATAGCTGTTATTCACATATGAGTGAATAACAGCCATAATATGCAAGTAGAATACGATGCTATGTCCACGACCGATAAAAAGTTGTATTTTATTATGAAATCCTTTAAATGAATCTAAAATAATTTCCGTCGACATTTTGACGTCTCAATTTGATAATAATGAAAATGGTAAGAGACTACTAGATAAAATTTCAAAAATGAAATTTTTATTTGGTAGTAGTGAATAATGGAAGGAAGGACTACTTGATAAACTAGCAGTGAATAATGGATATCATTATAATTGAAGAAACATACGTATAATGAGTATAATATGCGTTTATCCACTTTTGATATATAATAGCACGATAACTAGGCTGATTTCAAATAAAGAAAATTGTATAATCCACGCTGCTAGGGGCAACGTGAGTTATATTTGGTATAACAAAATGTTGAGTAGACATTGGAAAATTATTCGTAGTCAAATTGAATGAAAAACTATAATCAATTGTCCAAAAATTAGTTAAATTAAAGTACACCATGACAATTTATAGAACGGTCACTATGATAAAATGTATTTCAAAATTCAATGCTCCACTGTGAAAACACAAAATGGAACTATTTCTTATTAATTTATGAAATTAATTTCAACAAAAGTGGATAAAACGTTGTATGCCACTCGTGAGCAAAGAGATATTATCCACTCGGGATAATGTCCCACTCGGCTATCGCCTCGTGGGGCAAACTTATCCCTCATGGATAATATCTCGTTTTGCTCACTAGTACCATAAATAACTATAGTTGCCGACAAATGAATGTATGTATATACAGGGTGACTCCTAAGTAAATATAATAAATTAGGGTGGTGATGTAAAATACAACACTGAACTAAAAATTATATGACCGGCACATATCCTATCTGTAACCGTTATAGAGACAATCAAGGTCCTACTGTAAAATTAGTCACTTTAAATTTCACCTATAACTTAAAAACTATTACTCACAAATTACTCAAATAAACGTTTTCTTATCGCAAATTAGTTAGTTTAACAACACACAGGGCCAATAATAAGGCTAAATTGATAATATATTAACTTCACACTAAAAATGGTGTGAAAATCTTTAATTTTTTCCAGATTTCTTTAAAAATGCATTACTAACATCTTTTTTGTTTATTTTAAAAATATTTGGCAAATTTACTATAAGTTTAAGGTGCAAATGCAATTACAACATCAAGCTTCAATAGTGTTATGCGTAAAATGTAAGAAAAATGAGAAAAATTTTATTATTCCAGTAAAATTGATTCGTACATCAAAAAATTTAAATGATCAAATTAAATGTTTGAAATGAGCACTTTAAAATATACCTGGAGAATTACATGTAGTATCGCAATCAGCTATTATCCGATTTCTAAGGTTCTCTAGGTTTGGGATAGGTCCTGCATTAACTGTTGATTTTGGATGTCCCCACAGAAAAAAGTCTAGAGGGCAATTCTTGGTTTGGTCTTTGAACACTTGCTATTGTACTGAAGTGAGAATTCAAAAAGCTCCAGAGGAGTCCAAAACGAAATATTCCGCTCAATTGGCGATCCCAAGAATGTCCCTGCGAAATTTTGCTCTATGACCTGAAGATGTTCTCGAACAAGATTGAGATGGTCCAACATCCCTTCTAGAATATTCTCAATCGCTGCCAAATCTTTCTACGCAAAATACAAATTTTGTTTCACAACTCGAACGGCCGTCATTTGCTTGAGAAAATCACTTTGAATAATAACCTAACAACTAGACTTAGGTTTTATATTCCTTTGTAGTGTGATACATTGCAAATCAGGCCCCAATATGTTTGCCTTGCTTTAACAATTAGGTTTTCTCTATACAAATTGAACAAGTGTCACTGCCACATCTCGTGCCAACCAATGAAAACTGCCGTAAACGCTTCGAGTAACTACAAGAAAAGTCTAATCAGCCTAAAAACCTAACAACGTCTAAAGGTTAAGATCTCCTAAAAGCTATCATGAAATTCAGTTCTAAAGTTCAAATCATTCCGATAGAAAACTATTAATTGGGAATGCTTTAGACTGTCCTTAGAAGAAAAATTAAGAAATTAAAAAAAATTAAGGCAAACAAAACCACCCTATGGGAATTATCAAACTTCGAGTACACAAAAAAAGAGAGAACAATTTGGCAGCAAACAAGGGACCATCAAGATACAACTAATTTGAATAATTTCACTTAACAATTAAGAATGGAGATCAAAGAATTGAAAGATCACTCAACAAGTAACTATCCAAGAAAATTAATTAATGATAACTGGACTGATATTAACAAAAGACTTAAAAGACCAATAATGCAAATTCCTCTAATAAGAATAACAGGTGAGAATAAGGAAAGTAAACCTCAAAGATTTACTGACCACCTCGGGGAAATATTATAGCCACAAGACGACCAAACATTAGAAGCCGAAATCATAACTGAAGCTATATATGAAAGAAACGAAATCCTACCGACAACACCAAAATATTCACGCATGAGATAAAAGTTAATATGAATACAAAAAAGCTCCTGGTTACATTCTTAGTAATGCAAAAATCTTAAGAAAACTGCCAAGGAAAGTTATGGTAAGCCTCACCAATCTTATAAATGCTGCAGCTTGTGAAAAATTGCGGAAGTAATCATGATCCCAAAACCTGGAAAATTACCACGTGAAACTTCGTCTTATAAGCGATTTTCGCTATTGCCAATTATGTTCAAACTCTTTGTGAACCTAATCGAGAAGGACAAGTTGATCCCAAATCACCAGTCAGGTTCACCAATTCATCATGTACAATGAATAACCAATAAAATCGAGAAAGAACTTTACGAGAAGAAAGTCTGTTAAACGATATGTTTAGACGTTGCAGAAGCGTTTGGCAGATCGCGGCATGAAGGACTTAAGCAGAAGTTAAGAAACGTTCTACCAATGTGATTTGGATTAGAGCCCGTTTTATACCTACCATACACTTATGATCCACTGCATTAAACAACAATGGTACGGCGATCTTAGCTGTTGGAGAAATCATCGAAGGCAACACTGAAATTACAAGCAGATACTGCTCAAATACATAACTGGACAAAAAGATGGCGAATAAAACTAAATGAAACTAAATCCGTTCACATCAACTTTACAAATAGACGAATCGAACATATTCCGGCTGATTCCATGACATTTGCTCGAAAAACATTTGCTCGAAAAACATTTGCTCGAAAAACATTTTCTCGAAAAACATTTGCTCGAACACATTTGCTCGAACAACAATTACTCGAACGTCATTTCTGGTAAAATTAATAATCGAAAAATTATTCAAAAAAAATCGCGCGATTTTTTTGAAGAATTTTTCGATTATTAATTTTGAACACTGCATCCTGGTCATATTGAGCTTTTAAGCCCACCTGACATATTTTGCGATATAAACTCTGGCCTAAATGAAAGAAGCAACATTTTTGTTGAGCATCTGGAAAAAATACAGAAACTGCGTTTATAATAGCTTGTTCAAAATCTGACATTAAATGCAATGGTTTTAAATAAACATTTAACAATTTTAACTGTTCGAATGACCTTTTATATGATTCAGTTAATTTGTTCGGTAACAAGACATACACTAATGGTAAAGATTGCTTTTCTTTTATCCCAAATATGGTAAAAAGATGATTAAAAATTAACGGCATTGTTTTAAAAGTACCGTCAACGAACCACATGTCAGATTGCGCCAAAAAGTGAAGATTTTGTTGGGTTGAGAATATCAAAATTCGAGTTTCGGTAGGCCCTGAAACATTAAATTTTTCTTGTATAATTAAATCAATTAACGATTTCGGAATAACAGCATTTCCTTGTCTTTGTTTGTGAGTTGTGCTCTGCATGGACGGAATAGACAGCATATGGACTCTTACTGGATTATTTATGGCAACAGTAGATTCAGCAATAATATGTTGTGTATTAATATTTGTAGATAGTGCTCTCTTTTTAATTTCAGAAAGGGTTTTTCTAACACCAACATTTGCCGAATCGGCAGCATGATTATGCTCTCCAACTTTCTTTATAATAACATCACCTTTGGTATTAATTCGTGCTTTACATCGCATTGCCGATTATTCGTGCATACCCAGTACGTAACATCATTATGGTGTTTATTTTTAATAAATACATAACCATCTACTAGGAAGCAAGGCTTATTTTTTGTTGTTTTTAAATTATCCATACTGATCATCTACAAGGTTAGAAACTTGATTTGATTTTATTATGTTTATTTTATTTTAAAGTTTGTATATTTATCCTTACCAAAATTGTTTAATTTTTAAATGTTGAAATAGTAAACATTAACGTTGAACTAATAAATATTTTGGTTGAAAACATAGACTACTTATTTCAAGTTGTTTTTCGAGCAAATTTGGTTTTATACATTTTAGTGAAAGTGTTTTTCGAGTAAATGTTTTTCGAGCACATAATTTTCGAGTAAATGTTTTTATAGAATATTTTTTCCGAGTAAGTGTCTGGGTACCATTCCGGCTACTATAATTCGAGAAATAAAACCATACGCGAATACAGCTAACTATCTCGGCATGACTTTGGATGCTAAACTAGACTGCACAAGTCAAGAAGAGAAGTGAAGAATTAAGGCTTAAATACAGAAAAATGTAATGGTTGGTGGGAAGGAGCCTTTTGTTATCAACACACAACAAACTTCTATATTATAAATATTTAAACCGATTTGTTCTTTTGGTATATTCAGCTTTGGTGTTGTACGAAACAGAGCAACGTAAAGGAACATCGTTGATACACCTTAGTATGTCAGGAACAATGACCTCAACATCGACCTTAAAGTAAACCTCGTTTTAAATGAAATTCAGGAAAATGCATGGAGAGATAAACAAAAGCTTCAGCAACAGGTGAACATTGAGGTAATTAAATTCTTAAGCAACAGACCAGCCTATATCAAGGTCGGATCCTATTTCGGTAATCTAAATATGGAGAATAATCAAGTTTGTAAAACCTTCAAAGAGGTAGGCAAGTGAAAGATATATTAGAGCATTGTTGAGCAAAGACATTCTTTTAATGGCCAGAAGGGAAAAGCAAACTTTGCAAAATGATTTCTACAGATAACTTTTCTGAGCCTCTTCTAGAAAGAGCAACGCCTATAATCTTTCCAATGATGTTCTGAAAGTCCGCAAAAACGGCAGTCGTAATTCGGAACGTTAACATCGCCAATTATTTGAAAATGAATTGCTTAGTCAGAAATGGGTCTGATTTTATTCCATAATTTTTGAAGATCGTCGAATAACTTGCAGAAAACGAGTTTCAAAGCTTTTGATTCAATTACCTGAATCATGAATGGCAGCCCCAAAACCGAAAATAATATTTGGTTTAATAGAATATATAAAAGAGTATCTTACTGCTTTGATTTACTAGGTGATTTATTTAAAAAGTTCGTGGAGCGTCACCTATATTCCACTCCTAGAAATAGATACTAATAACCTTACTAATAGAAATACTTCAACGCATTCACCCTTCATATAAACGCATACGAAATTTCAAGTCGATCTGTTTAATAATTTTGTTCAGACCGCTGATTAAAGTTTTTTAAAACGGAAAATTTCAACGTCGTGCTGTCAATAAAATCTTTGTGATAAAAGATTTATAAAGAAATCGTAAACGTGTTAACTGAAAAACTCCTTCAAAATTGATTTCAAGCGTTATTTATGGTTGAAACTTTGACTTATCACTATGATCCTAAATTGCGACAAAAAACTGCAGAGCGGACTGAGCCGAAACAGCACAAGTGGTCAAAATCGGCAAAAAGGATATAGCATCAGTTTTTTTATTAGAGAATAGGGCCCCCGGCTTAAACATAAAAAAATCACAAAGGTGTTTCCAGATCTGGCTCCCTTTCACTTCCATCTGTTTCTAAACCTCAAAACATTTCTGCTTGGAAAGTGTTATGATGTTATAGCTGCCTTAAACCACTGAGCAAAATGTATTGAACTTAGAGGAGAATATACTGTAGAATAAAGCTTATATTCCATGAGAAAAATTGACTGACAGTCAAAAAAAAACAAAAAGAGAAAAATAATCTGATGCCCATACAAGAGGCAAAGATATCGTTTTTTATTTTATTTTTTATTTTACAGCAAAATTGTTTTTCTATAAAATAAAAACCGTTGTCTTTGTCTCTTATATGGGGCATCAGATTATTTTTCTCTTTTCGTTTTTATTTGACTGTCAGTCAATATTTCTCTTGGAGTACAAGCTTAAAGCTATTTTCAGAATTAAAAGCTTTTTTTTCATTTTCGTTCCATGAACATTTCAAATCACCTAGTACAACAATTGTTTCGATCCGCATTCGATTAATTTCTGAGGAATCTAATAATAATAATTCTTACAATAACCGATTAATTCAATACTATAGTTTCTAACAAATAAAATAAGCATCTCTACGCCATGTGGTGTAACTACAAATTTCGCCCCTCCCCCCGCAACATTTTTTTCGGGCCCTTAAAAATGCTTTTTGTAATAAACAAGTAAAGCTTTTAAAAGTATCTGATTTCGAAAGTAGATGACATGAAATACCTTCAAAAGCATCACAAACTTTGAAATAATGTTAAAAATGTCGAATTTTCAAAATATCTGGAATATTCTTGAAAGTTCTCAAATTATTGATTTGTAAGTTTTGTTAAAAAATTGTATAAGCATAAAATATTTATTCGCAAAAATTGTAAATTAGTTTTAAGTTTAATAATTGATTTAAACAAGTTTGGGTATTAACTTAACTTTTAAAGATCTACTTTTTCATACTTTTAGGTTTTTGCTATACTTTTAGCTTTTAGTTTAAAGAGGTTTTCAAACCAAACCATTTTACTACGATACTTTGTATTATAAAGGAAAGTGGTATTTTCAGGTAAATTTAGAATATTTGTTTTTAATAAGCTTTAAGCTTGATGTATGGGTTTGAACTTAACATTTGTGGACCTTTCATAATTTGAGGTTTTTGTTAAAATGTTTTATGAACATAAATTATGTACTTACAAGAAATTTTGAAATTTTAGTTTTAGGAGCTTTCACGAATCGAAGCTTTTTACCCCAAATCATTTACTTTTTATTCCGAAATTTGATTGTTTAAAGAAAACTTCCTTTGGAATTTTGTAATAAATATAAAATATTCGTTTTCAATAAGCTTTAAGCTATGCAATTAATTCTTACGCTTTGGGTTTGAACGTAACATTTTTGAGCTTTTTAATAGGTTCAGGTTTTTATAAAATATTTTATAAGCATACATTAGGAATTTGAAAAAATTGTGAAGAGCTTTTTCGAAGCTTTTTAAGCTTACCATTTTACTTCGAAATTTGATATTACAAGGGATGACGGAATTTTGGGTAGGATTTAGAATATTTTTGCTTAATGTTAATTATTAAGAGCTTTTACTTTTAGGAGCTTTTCAAATCAAACCATTTGACTTTCAAATTAGATTTATAAATGAAAGTGGTATTTTGGGAAAGCTTTAGAGTATTTGTTTTCAATGAGCTTTTACCTTAATAATTTATTTATACTTTCTAGGTAATATGTGTGCTCTTCCATAAATTCCGTCTTTCTCTTTTTAATTTTAGTTTTAGGAGTCTTCACGTATCGAAGCTTGCCAACTTCAATCATTTTACTCAGAAATTTGATATTACAAAAGGTATTTTTTTGGAAAAAATTCAGAATATTTGTTCTCAAGTAGATGAAACAGAATGTGATTCAGTAGATGTAGCATAACGTGATTCATTTGAATCGCCTCAAGTTCTCAAATTTCGTGCTACTCACCGTCATGTACAACGTAAATAACCTGGACATTCTTTAATAATTTCGAGCAATCTACAGGAAATCGGAGAAATATCGAAATTTTGGCATAATTTCAAAAGTCTTCTAAATATCACCATTTACTCTGTAAGTTCTTACAACTCAAAGCTGAGTGCAGAAAATTACCTTACAAAATTCGAACAAATTCGAAAATCTTTAAAATTCTCGAATAAACCGCGTGGAACAATCACGATTACCCCAGACAAATTCGAAAAATTTCTATATTATATGAATGTCAATTCATCTCGAACAATTCCAATAATACTGAAACATCTGGATATTATTGAATAATATCGGAACGAATGTAAAAATCTAGAAAACCGACGAAAATTTTGAAAAATTCCGAAAATTCATCTAAATATGGAATTATTGGTCAAGTAACTTAATGTTACTAATACTCTACTAAGCAAGTTGAGGTTAAGCTCAACAAAACGATATGCAGTAAGAATTCAACCCCAGGATCTTATCGGGTAATTTTTTAAATATCGAACAATCGTATTCTTCGAATAGGTTCTAAAATTTCCGAATAACATCGAACTATCAAATACACCCTACTACAATCTTAAACATACTCGAATAATCTCGAAACCTCGAATAACCTGACTGTTTCGTAACACCGAATCACCAATTAAATCTCAAATATCACGCATCTCATTTCCATAATAAACTCCAAAAATCTCGAGAAGTTTTAAAAAGTGACACAAGCGAATATGAAATCGTGAAGCGATAATTTCCAAATAAGGAGAACCCCACCAAACACAACCAAAAAAAAAACCATCACTAGTTGCAAAATTATGTTGGCATTTGCATTTTCATTATATTTACCATAAAATAGTTTTTCAAAATAAACCTGTAGATTTCATTTTTATTTACCATTCACTGGTAATCAAAAGATCCGCTAAATGAGAAACTATAAGTTGAACGAACGCTAATTGATTAAAGAGACTGGTTGGTTTGGCTCACGAGAGGGAAATAAGAATTTATTTACAGTCGCGGTTATGTTTATACTCGTTCAGTTTATACTTGATTTCGGAAGTTGCTAAAACCAACAGATTACTATAACCTCCCTTTTTCAAATCAAATTTAACCTTTTCTAATAAAAACTTGACTTGTAAAAGTTGAATTTGTTTGGCTAAGTGCTCAATTTGATTAGTAAAAGTTTGAATTTTAAATACCAAAGGGTAAGCTTGGAGTTACAAATAAATCAACCCAGAAAGCACTAAAATCGTTGTCGTTTGATATCGAAAGTTTTTATTTCGAACTAGTTTAGCAAAGTTTCTTCCAAATCTAAATATCTGTCAGAACTAAAAGCCAATTTTATTTCTATGGAGTCAGAACCGAGAAGAAATTAGGCCACCTCTTTTTCTTAAACATTTCCCAACGAACAACACACATGCTGTTACCAGCGTCGGAAGGACGTTACACTTCCATCACAAGGATGAACGTCTTGGTTTATCGAATACAGAAAGGACATCGAGGTTAAACCGAGGATGATGAATTTAGAGAGGCTAGCCCTGTACAAAGGAGGTGATTTGGGTCCTGTTCGGGACGAACAGGCTTGGTTGAGGGGTAGTCTTACAGTGACACCTAGGGTAGAATAGAAAAAGTTATTCAATAACGAAAGATTACTGTACTAAAATAAAATTTCCCTTGATAAAACTGTTCTAAATTTTTCTAGACTATTCTTACTGGAAAAGTCATGAAATATCGGGAAGTTTTGATTTTAGTATATAAAAAGCGAACGAGATGCGAAGGTTAAACCGAGTGATTTAAAAAGAGGATTAGTGCAATATAAATATTATAAGTGAACAGTAAAATTGTGCGAAAATTTTAATAAGTGATTTTTACATTTTTGCTAATAAATTGGGTTGTATTAATTTTTGAGCTCAACAAAAATAAATTCGTGTGTGATTAATTGAAGTGGTTTGTTTTATTCACAATTCAGTGATTCGAACCTTGATTGACAAGACAAAAACGTAACAATATTAAACGAGCTGATTCGACTGTTCGTAGAATAATGCTGTTATTGGCGATATGGAACGGTGTGCTCTAGCGGACAAAAGTGAAATATGTGATGGGATGTAACAAAAAGATGCCAGATCAAGTTCTGGCGTCTATTTAACTTAAATTTTATTTATTAAAATTATAATGATTGGAAAATCGAAATAATCCAATATACAGTTTAAAGTTTGATTTTTATATATTTGGTTTCATTGGAACATTTTTAATGCCCAGAAAATAGTGCTTAAAATTACAGAAGTTTAATGTTAAACACACTATAATCATATATGTGGGTTACTAAATATTTTCGAGACTTTATTAGACCACGGTTGCTACGTTTTGACTTACAAATACAATTTAACAATTAATATTTTTAAGCTCAAATTTCTGGTATTTATAATTAGAATTTCGTTTCACAATAATTCCGTTCTTGCGAGAAAAAGAAAGGAATGTGGTTGTTGTATCCATAATGTAAGACCTACTCCTTGAAAAAATTTTGAAATAATAGACGATTGAAAAATGCAACATTTCTATTCATGGTTTAATAGTTACATCAAATTGAGCAATATTTAGAATTCATATAACTAAAATCTTAATCAAATCCTCTATAAATCTACTATTTACATGACTAAATAGATAAATAACGATTATCATCAACCTAACACATCGTTAAAATAATAATTAATTATATTAACATAAATAGTATCTAAAATCTAATTTATGAAACCCATAATCCATAGGTAGCTAGTAAATTGTCTAACACCAAGAAAACTTCGATAAAAATCTAAAAATAAATTTAAATTATAAATTGTAATAACAACTCAACATAAAATAGAATTCTGATTAAAATCATATCAATTTATTGTGTTGAAAATATTTTAATAAACATTTGTTGTACCCTAACAAAATAGAATGTTATGAACAACATTTTAATATTCGGAAAAAGATGAAACACTGTGATAACTGTCGCTCCAAAATTATATCAGATTGTATTTTATAACAATTTACTAAATTAAATTTATAATAATTTTCCTGTAACCTACTATCATGTTAATTTAATCTAATTTCAATGATATTCAACACTATATTTTAACAAAATGACATTTATGAAGTGTTTTCAATTATGTACAGTAAAATTTATGAAACAGATTTTTCTTAATTTTGGGAAATTTTCATTATTCAAGCATCTTGGAGAATATGATTTTGACACATACATACATAGTCACATAAAAAGTATCTTCTAAAGTTCATCGCACCATCAGCATCGTTGATACAAAAAACAAAAAAAAAAGTTATCGATAATAAATTAAATGCAAATTTTATTTAAATCCTAAATTTACTCGTCTGCTGCAGTATTATTTGATATTTAAGTAGGGTATTAACAGTGGCGCTAAACAAAAATAAGAAAATTTCAATTTGATTTATGTAAGGCATAAGGACTAAAGTATTACATTAAATAAAATAACTTTATACTCATTGGGTTTATACAATAAACCAATGGTCGAACCAAAAATATAATATTAAAGACATTTATCTTCGATATATCTTCTACATGTAGTTCCTTTTAAATTTAAAGTAAATATGTATCCTACATATAAAGGTATTATTTAACGATGATAACCAGACACAAAATGTTTTCGTAGAAAATAAGTAAAATTCACCGCACGAAATCTCACCTCATAATCTTACAATCGTAAATTTTATTTTTCGTTTAGTTGTTCATTTTATTTTTCTTGCCAGTTTTGAAACCTCCTTTGAACATCTCTTAATGTGTGTTCTCCTACAGGTTTATAATTTTTTTGTATGTTTGTGTTATTTTCTTTATTCCTGTGTATTTATCTCCAAAGAGCTTTCTACGGTTCGTTTTTGGTTTACGTTTCTGTTGCTTTTTTTTTTTTTTTTGCTGTTTTGGAAGAATTACAAGAAGCAGAAAAACGTTTTAACGAAAATCTACCAGGAACAACAAATAAAATTGAAATTATGTTAAATTTAAGTAAAATAGGTTGAGAGAGGGTTTTTCTTTTTTTGTTATATTGACTTTTTCGATTTTGGTTCGGAAAATTGGAAAATTACTAGTTGGTTATGTACTTTGATACGTAAAAAATATTATGTGTGTATGTGTGTGTGTGTGTTTTGTTAATCCCGCAGGTGTACCGAACGGTATGTATTTATTTTTGAATAACAGTGGCAGGCAGGTATTTTTAAATTAGATAATTGGTATAATCGAATAAAATTCTTCGTTTGCTTTTCGATTTGGATTCTCGGCTTTGATTTCCCCAGGTTACGGTAATCCATAATCGGTAGTCTGTTTGGCTGTTTACTTTTAAAAAGTCAATCTTGACAAATTCACATTAGCCAAATCGGAAACAAGTGTAAGCTAATGTGGGACATGCACTCTAAGAGATAATGAAAGAAATCTTTTACATTCTTTCTATCATCAACAATGAGGTTCACACTTCTTTATTTCAAGCTGATAGCAAGCCTTTTTCCTTTCTTTCTCTGTAACTCTGTCTGTAAGCTAACGTTAAAATATACTTAACTATTTGAACGATTATAAACCGGCATATTCAACTAAATATTCAAAATTACAGGCTAATTGTAGGAACAACTGCAGCCACTTTATTTCCTAAAGTAGTTTTGGCTCGAAAAATCGGTTGGCCTTAAAGTATCGGACGCCAGAATTGCTTACGAAAATATGACAATGCAAGTTTGAATCTTCAAATAAAACGAAAGATAATTAATAGGAATCTATTCATGCTTCTATAAACATTTACATATTTCTTTTTTTTATAATAAAACAACTTAAGTTATTTTTAAAATAATTTTAATTGAAAAAAAATTTTCCTTACAGTAACAATATTTAAAAAAAAAATTTAAAAAAATTTTTTTTTTTTTTGTTTTTTTTTTAGAAGATCGATTTCGGATTGACTTCTTCTTCGGTTCTTTTTTAACAACTATCTGATAGTTGTTAAAAAAGAACCAAAGAAGGAGTCAATCCGAAATCGATCTTTTAAAAAAAAACAAAAAAAATTTTTTTTTTTATTTTTCTTTTTTAAATATTGTTACTGTAAGGAAAAATTTTTTTCAATTAAAATTATTTTAAAAATAACTTAAGTTGTTTTATTATAAATTTATAAGTGACAAAATATACACAAGCAAAATGGATATACACCATTATAACTCATTTACATATTTCGATAAAGTCCCCCTCGCTGAACTCTTCTTTATACTTATTTTCACGTATCGAAGGAAACCGTACTCGGGGGGTGAAAGCTCCTTTTCAATTTTTTTGTTGTATCGCCTTGTGCCTATATACTCGCATAAATATACCTAAATTATTTCAAACCCGCCCAGTAAAAGTGAAAGTCCACCGAGAAATTAACGATATTTTTGAATCGTTAATAAGTTTAATTAATAAGTTTAAAATGGATAAATACTCGATGGAAGAATATTGTAGAAGTTATTTATATTACTAGCTGAAATACTCGGCATTGCTCAGCTCTACAATTTTTTAGAACATGACGTTATCACTTATGTGTATTGAGGTAACCATAAGTTCTTAAAATAAATAATTTTCCCCAATCGCATCACGTTTAAGAGTTATAAATTATTTTTATTTTTATTGAGCCCATTCTTACTATTTAAAGATTTTTTTTTATAGGGTGCTTTATTTTAACTTATTTAAAGCTTGATCTTTCAATCCCCATTGGGGATCTTCGCCAAAAGCATAATTAAAAATATTTCCAAAATTGTTCCTTTTATATAAAAATTAGACATAAAACAATCAAATATTTTTTATTAAAACCGATTTTTCATGAAAAACACAGACAAAAATTAACTTCAAAAATTCTCAAGCCAAATGTACCAGACAATTATAAGTTCGATAAATAGCCCGACATAGTCGTTATCATCATTTTAGGCAATATAATTAAACCAAGGTTAGGAAAGTTTATTTCAAAAACAAAATTAAAAACGTTACCAAATTCTCATGTGTTTACAAATCTTGATAGCCAAATTGTACGAAATATTATCAGTCAAAATTGAAAAAATATAAAGAAAAATTCTAAATCTAAATTAACGAAGTTCAATTTTTTACTGCTTTAGGCATTGTTTTGAACAATTCAGAATTTTCTTTTGATATGAAAATTTATAAACAAACTTTTGGCTCCCCCCTAGGGGTTCTCCCATAAGTTCCATATTAGCAAACTTATTAATGAAAAATTTAAAAATTTCAGTATTAAACTCCTTGGATTCTCAACCGTTATTTTACTTTAGATATGTTGACGACATAATTACTGCGGTCCGGTAAATAAAATCGATATTTTTTTAGGAGCTTCAATTCAGTCAATAATAGAATAAAATTTACACAAAACTTCTTTTTTTTGGACTTTATTTCTTTTTCTTTCTTGGAGATATATAAATTTTAATTTTTGGCTTCTGACAACATATACAATTAACACTGAACAAATTTTGACCCAAAAAATTATAAAGCTTTCTGATACTAAATTTCACAAACAAAAATTCTAAAAGATACATTAGTGCTTAACCAATATCCCAAAAAATTAATAAGAAAGGTAATTTGGAAAACAAGAAATGTTCACATAAATCCTATATCTAGGCCAGGATATAAAATTACAAACTTTTTGGCCAGTCCATATATAAAAAACCTTAACCACAAGCCTAACTGGAAATAATTGTTCCACAATTAAAGACAAGATACCTTTAAAATAATCAATTATGATTTACCAGGTCCATTATAGTTGCAATGCTACATATACTGGACAGGCAAAACTATTTTTGGAAAAAAGAATTTACCAACATAGATATGACACTAATAAAGATCTAAATTGAAATAGTAGTGCACTTACATTGCGTCTGATCATTTAATCAATTTAGATAACGTCAAAATTCTCGAAAAACAAACCAATTTTAGCAAAAGATATTTATTTTGATTTGAAATTGAAATTACGATCGTTCTGATGTTAGTCCCTTCTAACAAACACTAACTAAAATTATATTAAGAAAACTACTTGTATACCCTATTTTTGAGCCTAAGTGACTTCTGAATCCTCTTTCACCTCTATTTTATTTTCCTCCTTATTATTTATATAAGGAAAAGGAATGGTACTGGTCTCATATATATATATATATATATTATATATATATTATATATATATATATATATATATATATATATATATATATATATATATATATATATATATGTATATAATATTAATATTTTATTTATTTCATTTACAAAAATGTACATAATAAATGAGGAAATGCCTTTTGAACCACAAGGTCAATAGCAGGCATTCCTATAGCTGATAGTAAAAAATAATAATAATAATATGTAGTTTAATAAATACTACACAATATAACCAATACAATAAAATGATAATATAAGAAAAAATAATATAAACAATTTAAAAAGATTTGTTACAAAAAATTTCAGTTTTAAATTTCAGAATCCCTTATTTCAACGACATCGACAGGGGAGTTACCCTTATTCATGCAAAATGTACACCTCACCAAAATAACTAACATACAAAATGAGAAAACAATTAAATAATGACTTTAAACAAAAAATCAATATTGCTAAATTGGACTAGCCAAATTTTCAAACTTAATAGAAATTTAGTTTTAGAATTCAAGCTACGAATATCTATCGGAGGCTTATTTAAAATGATTGGTGCAGTGAGTAAAAAATAATTATAAAAATGCGTTTTGTAAAATTTTGGAACACTTCTGAAACGCAAGACATTTTTACGCAGTAAATAGCTGTGACAACTCAAGTAACGATTCCCACTAATTTCAAAATATTTATTCATAATCATAAAAACATAAAGATGTTTCAATGGAAGAAGTCTATACTGCTCAAAAAAAGCGGCCAAGAAGAACTCCATTCATAGGACAATTCCGGTCATGATAAATTATGTCATTATTAAACGAACTGTTGTCATTTAAATTAAAGAGCATTGTTTTAGTTTTGGAGCTCAATAATAGCTTGTGCGCCGCGAACCAGTTAGTCAGAATTAGTAAATCATGATTAATGGATGATATTGCAGATCAATAATCACAACTACTATATGCAAACGCCAATTCATCAGCAAAAGCAATAACTTTGCCTTTACAATTTTGCAAAAAATAGAATTTATGTAAATTAAAAATAAAGTTGACCCAAGTACAGATCCCTGGAGACAGCCGCCTGTAGTACCAATCAGCCACTGAAATTATTTTCACAAGTAACCCTTTGCGACTGATTAGTAATGAATGAATTGAGCCAGTTCAATACATCAACCATATAAACCACAAAAAACATACCAAAAGCCTTAGTAATATCCGCAAATAGGCCAGCTACTGTACTAGAATTATCAATACCTTCATGAAGTGGATTCATAAGTTCGATCAAAGCATCGTCTATACCCAAACCAGAGCGAAACCCAAATTGAAATTTTCTGAAATAGTGAAAGCTATTCAGAAATTCTGTCATTCGTAATTTACACAGAAAGAAATGAACTTACTTAGAATAGAAAATCCCATTTTTTAATTCAAGAAATTTATAAAATTTATAAATAAATTAGTTTTTGCTCAATATAAACTGAAAATATTTGATTTAACTATATTTATCTTAAAATAAGAATCTAAAATAACTGTAGAATCAAGAATTTAATATTTAAATTAAGAAATGTAATAACTGATTATCATTAAAAAAACCTGACTTAATACAAGAAAGCGATTTAATCAAGTTTACAGTTTAAATTAAGAAATGTAATAATTGATTATCATTAAATTAACCTTACTTAATACAAGAAAGCGACTTAATTGGCAGTACAATATTAAACAAAATAGTGGTTAAAATTAGCATGCGTTTTGTATTTCTAACCAGAAAGATTTTGCTTAAATCAGATCACTACATATTTTTAATATGATATTAAAAATATAACTTGTATTTTTTGTAGACTTTTTTTTTAAATAATGAAGCAAAACTTAAATTCAACATAATTATTCAGTTACATGCAAAATTTGTGCATATTCATGCATACGGAAAAAAATAGATTTCGTTATCTATTCTATAAACAAATCCCATATTTCCTAGTTTTACCCTTCGATTTTCAGCTAATCAAGCCCCTTTATTAAATGGAGTGTTGGGTCGAATAGGGTAATTCATTTTGGTGTTTCATTCAATAGAAAATATCAATTCTTAAATCTACAATTATTTTCCTAAATGTATTATTTGTTTTTAAATGATTATTGTGTATGCGAAGAAAGTGGCTCCTGCTTAAGCGAAGTACAACTTCGATTAAATTTAATACGTTTTCATCTAAAATAAAATTTTAATTTTACTTGAATTAAGAAATAATTTGTTTTTTATAAGAATTTTCTATTAAATTAACATCGGAATACTTGCTTTATTTGATAAAGGGTAAGATTAATTCGATATCATTCTTGCTTGAATGCAGATTATTACTAAATTCATTATAGTCTTATACGAAATATTCTTTATTACTTGTAATTCAGTTGCAATTTTGCTACCACCGAGTAAACATTTAAATAATTTACTTATTACTTGTGTGTAAAGTTGAATCAGCAGATTAAATCTTTATTTTTTTTATTTTTTTAAAAATATTGTGATGTGAAAAATAAGTGAAATCGTGATGTTCTCACCTCCGCCTCAAGTAAAAAAGGCTGGGCCAAATCGGCAGACAGCGATGTCCGCAAACGATTTGCCACCGAACGTCACGACCTCAGATATTTTTAATAAGAATACAAAAGTGCAGCATAGTCCAAAGCGACAACAAATTTTAAATGTTCAAAAAATTATCTTACCAGGCAATTTAAATCAAAGTGAAATTATTAATTTAAATAACATTGGTGTGTTGAACCATAACGAAACTAAAAGCGCATCGTCGCCAAATATTGACGATAAAACAAACAATAACAGTGCATCGACATCAGATGACAATAAAATAAACAGTGATGTAGGTCAGTGTTTAGTACAAACGAGAATAGACCGGTATATTACTGTCAGATCAAAACGAAGAAGAAGCCCTAGATCAGCAGCCAGTGCAAGCGCGAATAAATTCACTAAGCTAGCTAGCGTTGAATTAACGCATGGTAATAGGTATTCTTGCTTGGTTGTTGACGAGCCGCCGCCCGAAAAAACTTCAAAAGCTGAGAAGCCGCCACCAATCTATTTGAGGGAAGAATCAAATAGAGAACTTGCTAAAACGATCGAGTTTATCACTGAAGGTGCATTTTATATTTCCGAGATCAAAAGAGGAGATATAAAAGAAACAAAAATTCAACCGCTCAATACTGATGCTTACAGAGCGTTAATTAAACATTTTGACCAAGTTGGTAAACATTACTACACGTATCAACTAAAGAGCCAAAAAGGATTGGTTGTTGTGTTAATTCAATCTACAGCTGTCTTAGATTTGTTAATTCGTTATATCCAAAAATCTGTCATTCTAGTATAAACCTACTTGATTAACATGCTGGTGGTAGCACTAGCCGGTCTTAGACAATTTAACGAATGTTGTTTATCCAAAATTTCATCCTTTGTTGCTCGCGTTTTTCCATTTCACTGTATGACTACTATAATAATTACATAAATGTAATAAATAAAAATGCAAGGTTGAGCTTATTAGTAATTGTCATAAGCTTAATCAGATATTTGATAGTTCATTAGAAAAATTTCCATTAAAAGAAAATGTCAATTTTTTAAAAAGAAAATTTTTCTAGTAAAATTATAAAATTGGTTTTGTAAAAATATCCTTATATTTATGCTCAAACTATTGTTTATATTCAAGGCACGCCGCAGCCCTTGCTGTGATATGTATGTCCTTAAGTTGCTTCAAATAAGCATTGCTTAGTTAAATTAAAAGAAAACATAATAAAATTTAAAAACATATTTTAATAAACGAGAAGGGCCTAGTAAATTCTAGCAAAACTTTCTTAATTAATAACATATTTTACAGACAGTTGCTAATATTTAGCAAGCTCTATTTAAAATTATTTATTAATTTAGCAATATTTCTGAATTACAGCGACCATTTTTTGCAATAAACACACACGCGCTTAATTCTATAACGTAATGCTTTTAATAAGAATACCTTGCTAAACTTACGCATGCGCATCAATATTTTAAAACGGTTTTAAAACCGAAAATATTTATGATTTCAGTCCTTCTTGTTCTGTTGAGTTGAGAACGTCCTAAGTGCTAGTTTGATTTTTGTGTTTTAATACATTTTTTAAAGTTTCTTATTGTGGAAAAAGTGAGAATACATTTATGTAAGTATTAATTGTGTAATAAATTGTGTGTCTAAAATCTCTTTTGAATTCTCAGCGTTTCTGTTTTTTTATCTAACCGGATTATTTTTAATGTAAATTTGCAACATCAATTATGTTGTAAAAAACGCCGTATGCATCACCATCTTTGTGTCCTTCTTTTTGTAGAGTAGTACGTAATTTTTTTGTGTGTATAAGTGGAAATAGTGGGTGTTTCCGAAATGCAATTTTAAGTGCACATTTTGTAAAATACGCATTTTTGTGATAAATTACGTGTCATTAAAATCATAAAAATATTTAAATTCGGACCACTCAAACAATACGTATTAAAAATGCACGCAAGAACTACATCGCATGCAGCTTTTCAAATGTCACTTCGCTAAATGTGCATTATGCATTTCGGACGCATCCAGTGTCTATTTAATTTAAAGTTTTATTTGTTAAAATTGTAATGATTCAAATATAAATATTTAATTATTTCAATACGTAGTTTAAAGTGTGATGTTTTATATTTGATTAATTTGGAACCAGCTTTGTCATTTTGAATAACAGAAATTTGTACTTAAAAATTGCAAAAATTTGGTAATAAACTAGTATCACTAAAAGCATAACTATTTTTAATATATTAACATTAAGCCTGTATTAAAATACTGAAAAACACTGCAAAAGGGCGCCTCAAAGAATTCAAAGATTAGGCAGTAGATTAGTAAGTCATTTAAAACTAAAATGAAATTTATTTATTACAATAATTCCAATTATTATATATTTTCAGATCGATATTGATTTCCAAATTTTGTATCCGGGCTCAAATTTTTTGCTATTTAAAAAATGGGAAAATTTTAGTAAAAAAGCTCCCCTTACTCTTGCCTAAGAAAATTAAAAATAAGGGAGTGTTTGAAGAGCTGAAGTCTCTCCCTTTCAGTCTACGTGGGTCACTGTTGAAATCAAATGGAACAATACTGCAAAAGGGCGCCTTAAATAATTTAAAGATTCATCAAAAAATACATTAAAAGCAAACGAGATGATTAACAGCTGACATCTTTTGAAATTATTTATTACTTAAACACAATTATTAAAGATTTTCAGATCGATATTGGTTTTCAAATTTTGTAACCGGACTCAAAATTTTTGCTATTACCAAAATGGGAAAATTTAAGTGAAAAATTTTTCTAATCTTATTTAAAAAACTAAAATAAGGAAGTGTTTGAAGTAGTTTACTTAAATAACTTAATATTTTATATTATATTTCTCTATACTTCCTAAGTCAAACTATATTTTGAGCTCCCAATTAATTAACATTAATTCTCTCCCTATTTCCAGACTACAAAAATATCAAACTTCTTACTACATTTATCCACTACATTTGAAAGCCTGGTAGAAGAATAACCAGCAAGAAAACATTATTTTTTAACTTTTTTAACTTAATGCGCCACCTTACAGCTTTTATTCGGGATTATTGCTAACGGTAATCAAATTTCTGTATTAGTTTTAATAAGTTCATTTAGTATTTTGAATTTGTTAAATGTTCCTATTATCTAATTAACATATTTTCTTTCTCTATTTTTAGACTACTTCAAAATTAAAGCCTGTTATAAAAATAACTAACAAATTCAATATTTGAAAACCGCAATACACCATCATTTCAAACAACTAATATTCATGTATCACATTTAAAATATACGCATTTTTAAAGACTTCTGATGAATATAAATGTCAATCTAGTTGTCCATCAATGTTTAAAAATATATCGTCATTCAAGCGACATTTAATCAAGAACCACGAGAATGAAAATAATACCTTTCCGACAAATTCGACAATACCATTGATGTCTGAACCCAAAAATAATTGTGAGCTTACTGAGTTGCACAACCTTAATAATTCCAAAAGGGTTTTACAAGAAAATAATATTAACATAGAGCAATTTAAAAAAAAGTAAAAGACTCAGTGTTGGCTTTTGTTACAAAAATGTCTAGTAATAGTAATTTTACAAATACGCTACTTGAAACTATGCTAAACCATCTGACAAAAGACGTCGTTAAAGTGATATTTACTGGTATAAAACCAGCGCTCATTTTAAAAAAAACTTTATTATAATTGAGGCTTTATTACTATAATATAATATTTATAATTAGATTAATTTTATATTTATATTATTATAACAATATATTACCAAATATTTTATTATTATTAATATTATAGTTATGTCTTTTGATTTTAAATTAATTATTATTTTTATATAAATTGAATTTGAAATAAAAACGAAATATACTGTTTTAAAAATTAAATTATGTATTTTTATTACTACATAATTCTCATACTACAAAATACTCATTTCCCAAAAATAAATATTTTCTTAGTACATATTTGACATATCAAGCTGCAGTTAAAATTAATTTTGGTAAAATTTAAAGCGTCTTAGTTCACATCCCAATTTCTATGCAATAATCGAAAATTTTTATCAAAAGCTAATTATGATATTTCTTAATTCAATTATAATTGAATTAAGAAAAAGTTTGCTTTTGATAATAATTTGCTATTAAATTTAAATCGGAATGTTTGCTTTATTTGAGAAAGTGTAACATTAATTTAATACGTCTTGATCTAAAATCAAATTTTAATTTAATTTGAGTTAAGAAATTATTTGCCATTGATAAGAATTTTTTATTAAATTTAAATCGGAAAACTTGCTGTATTTAAGAAAGAGTAAGATTAAATTAATACACCTTCATCTAAAATCTAATTTTAACTTTACTTGAATTAAGAAATAATTTGCTTTTGATAAGAATACATATTCAATTTAAATCAGAATACTTGTTTTATTTGAGAAAGGCAAGATTAATTTAATATCATTTTTGCTTGAATATAGATAACCAATATTCTACATTCAAGCAAGAATGATATCGAATTAATCTTACTCTTTCTCAAATAAAGCAAGTATTCCGATGTAAATTTAATAGAAAATTCTTATAAAAAGCAAATTATTTCTTAGTTTAAGTAAAATTAAAATTTTATTTTAGATGAGGACGTATTAAATTTAATCGAAATTGTACTTCGCCTAAGCAAGAGCCACATTCTTGGCATAAACAATAACCATTTAAAAATAAATGATAAATTTAGCAAAATAATTCTAGATTTAAGAAATGATATTTTCCATTGAATTTAAAATGAGTTTCTTAAAAGAAGAAAAACGATAATGTATTATATTATTCGACCCATTTTTCCATTTAATCAAGGGGCTTGATTAGCTGAAAATCAAGGGGTAAAAATTATTAAATATAGCAAGTTTTGTATAATAATAGCAATCTTTTTTTTCTGTGTAACTGCTTTTTCAGAGGATATTGGTCAGGATGGATATTGGTCTCAACAACAGGTGGACACAACAACAGACGATCACCCTTCTGAAACTTGGGAATAACAATGGCCATTTTCAGTGATTCCGGAAATGTTCCAAACAATGCAGTTAATATATCAACAATGTTGAAACTAATTCTTTTAAAAATTACACTACTTAGGCCAAACAAATCTGTTGAGTATTTATCCTCGAGGGAATTGCTAATGAAAAATAATTCCATTGGACGAAAGAAAAAGTTTAAGTTGGGGCTCATATCAAGTAAAACGGAGTTATCAACTAGTTAAGAATTATTGTTAAATTCCAGACGCGTTTTTGTAACTACATATATTACAAAAGAAATTGTTAAAACAATTACCAATGTCTACTGAGGATGAGAGCTTAATATTTTGTTCGTCTAATATTTCATTAATTTCGTTACTAGAAGTACCTTTGTTAAGTATTTCATTCAATACGGACCATTGTTGCTTACTATTATTACCTGCTTTTTGGAATTTAGTCAAATAATATCTACTTTTAGCATATTTTATAACCTGTTTCAGATTTTTGGTATACTGGTGAAAATGATTTTTCAAATCTAAATTATTGGGTTGATTCTTCAATTTTCTACTGATTCTATTTGTCTTGTTAACCTTAGTGGTCAACGAATAATTCTTCAAAGGTTTCAATCTATGAAATTTCCTAGGCGGTTTAAAGAAAAATTTACTTTGGGATATGTAGTGTGTGATTGTAGCAATAAACAAATCAAAAGCTTCTGAAATATTGTTTTCATTTTTATTTTTATTTATTTTATTTATGTATAAGTTAAGTTGGGCACACTGTATCTTGAGCATGGGGTCATTCATAATACAGTGTCCCTGATGACACTGTAATCGAAAATTATATCGAGGCCGCACAATTCCTGCTCTTCGCCTCTTGGATGAAAAATTTCACTTTCCACTTGCTTTATTTCGATCCAATCTTCTTGTGCTGGACACGCTGTTTTTTGAGCTTATCTTGAAGCATCACTTCAGCAAATCTTGAAGCAGCACTTATGATTATATCTCGATCGAGTATTTTTTAATAGATCTATTTGCCTTTAAAGTGCCACAAGAGGCAATACCATCGCCACTGTCCAATTTTTTCCGCAATATTGCAATTTCAATTAGGCCTTAGTGAGCCCATACCTAAAGGACAATTAACGAATTTCCCGCTGCTTGCTGGCAATTTCATTTCCAGATGTTTCAACAGGCATAACATGTTCCCGTAGTTCAGGCATCAAGACCAATTCGCAAATTTAAAAAATAATACAAACAATTTTTTTGAAAAAACTTAAAACAAACGGCCCAATTGACTCAAAACTTAAAGCCAATGAAATTATAAGAAATATCTGCTATAGATAACACAGCGTTCCAAGATTCTACTAATAACCTATCGTTTAATAGTTCAAAGTGATTCTGAAATTGATTCACCTTGGACCTCCTGATTCGGGAAACAGAATTTACTTTAAACATCAAGTTAACAACTACAGCGCAATGTCCAGTGATGCATAAGTCTTTAACTAAAGAATTTATCGCAACATTAGAGAATCTGTAAAAAACATGGTCAAAACATGGTCAAACATGGTCAATACATGATGAAGATAAATTAGAAATTCTAGTCGGGAATGAGCTGAATTCTTCCAGAAACAACTCAATAACATATGATTGTAGCCTGTAAACAGACACAACCAGTACTTTAAAATTTGGAAAAAATACAGCAACTAGTAATAAATCAGCTGACCTTAAATTAAAATTACTATTCACTTTAACATCTAGACTCACATCAACATATGCAGCTACACCACCTGAACGGTAATTATGGTTTCAATTAGCAAAAATATTAAATCCAGTAATTGAATAATTAATAAGTTTATAATCGCGTATCCAGATCTGTTAAAAAAAGATCAAAACCCAAAACTGAAAAATTTAAATAAAACTAAAATAAAATTCTTAAAGCTAATCCATCTATTGCAGTAAAGTTCTGAACCATTAAATAAGTATTGGATTTATAAGGTGTTGATGAAAAAAATAAAATAAAAATAAGCTATTCAAGCTTTTACAGAGTTGATCCAAACCGTACAGCAATAGATGTAATTGTAAGGTCCTAAATAAAACATAGGTAAAAAACTTGATAAATTACCCGATTTAACAATAAATCCCATTGTCCTTGGATACGTCAGCAGTGGCACAATTTTAAACTGGCAATCCGATAGATATCATTGAATGACGAAACAAGATGAACATTTGTATCAGATGATTTTCGCAGGTAGATGTTGTTCTCTTTACAACATAAAACCTGGAACTTATATTAAGTTTTAAAAATTTGGCCTCATTGTATAACCTGGACTGGAATTTGGTAGGGTGACGAGAAACGACATTTACCAGATCTTTGAGATATAAATTGTTATTCCTTCGAAATAAATTATATCAAGGTGACAATAACTGAATCATTTAACAATGAACCGGTTTGTTTACTATGCACTATCTGCTTAATAGAAATTATGTCATCTTTTGGGATACTTACACTAATTTTTTCCGCTATGTTTATTATTAAAAGATGAATATCGCCACACTTAGATGGAATACCACATAAGACGAGTTTATTCAAATTTGATGTTTGATTTGGTCGGTCCAGCTGGGCTTCCAAAAAGTTGATTTTATGCACAGCTAATTTAGTATGGCATATTTGAATATTTTTAGTTAAAGCAGAGATAGAAATTCTTATTTCATCCACCGTTTGGCACAAAAAATTGAACGATATTTTAATATCAGATAGCTGACTTTGAATTCCTTTTAATATGACACCAAGGTCATCCAAACTTTGAGCAATAGCGCTTGTATTTTCAATTCCAATAACATCATTATCACCAACTAGAGAATTGTTTGATCCCTTACGGCAATTTGGACACCCGCCAGGAAGCAGAACCAATTCTTAGATTTTCCAGCATTTCATCAGAAATGTCTGCACATCTGATGTGGAAACCTTTTAAGCAGTTCTTAAATAAATAACAGGCACATACGTACCTACACATATATATACTGTTCAACAAAAAACAAAAGATTGACATCCGACTTTGGTTTTCGGGATCTCTATCATATACATAGGTCTTGTATATAAAATGTCACAAGCTCGATCCTAGGGGCCGGTGATATAAATACCAGGCAATATACGACATGCAGCACCAAATTAGAATGACAAAATTGTAAAATGCTATTGGTTTTCTTGTATAATGGGTTTTGTTGTGACTTATTGTTTGTGACTTATAAGTCACCATACACATAGACCAAATTTTTCAATAATAATTTCGATAAATGCTTGTTGTTAGCACAACATATTTGACGAAACGAAAAATTTAATATTAATACGGATATTGAAATTGGCTAAATTTCCAAATCAAATATTTTAAACTTTCAATTTTAATCCTATATTCTAGTTTCTGGAATTCTAGCTAATACCGAACTAAGAAAAGCGAAACAGAAAATGAAGAAGATTCAAATACTATTTGATTTCAATTTTCACCCTGAAACTTTCCACTTTTCAAGTTTCCGTTTTAAAAATATCACCACCTAGGCTGTACGAATCTGTTTTATTTGTCTAAGATAAACTATGGATTTCAAATTACGGATTTAATGAAAGAATTTATGAAAGATTTATGCATATTTGACTTACAAAATAATCGTTGAATCGTTTTAATTGTTTCAAATCCTTAATAACAATTTGAGAAAATTTTGTATATAAATTTAAAAGCAGCACATTAAAGCCATCTTTTTCAAACTATAAAATGTTTAAATTACCAAGAAATAACATGCAATTTGTCTAACACACTTCCATCTTTAATTTGTTGATTTCAAGATCTTTCATAAATTCCTTCCACGGAAATAATATGTTTAGGGATTACACACATACACTTATATAATATATGTACATATATAGAAAGATTGATGTTAGGTAATAAAGTTATATTGAATTTTCATGTACAATGGTTTATGTTTTGGCGTTTTCTATAATTCGTGCTTACAATGAAACACTGAAACTTTTTTGTCGAGTTTATCGCACAAAACAAAACGAAACAACAAGAGTATACCACACACCATCCGATGAAAATAAAATTTTTTTGAAAGCATCCAGGTTTGTGTTGTTGTGCGTGTGTGTGTACACAGAGTTGAAAACAAAAGAAAACAATAAAAGTAAAATTTAATCACTTGCTAAAAACAAAAACAACATTAAAATAAAGCAAAAAAAAAAAATATTGAGTGAGAAAGCACCAACTACAATAACAAAAAAGCGGAAGAATTAAATAAAAGCATTAAAAGTTTGTATTAACGCGATTTAGAGTAATACAAAACATAATATCAAAACTTTTCGTATTGCTGAGATGTTTCTCATACATATCTTTGTATTTCATCTTAATGATCTCTGTATACATAAAAGCGGAAAAACAAAAGAAAGTGAAAATGGTGAAGCGATACCGAAGAATAGAAAAATCGTTAAATTATGTTCTATGTTTTTCCACTCGGTTTTTTCTTGATTTGATCATTAATGTTATGGACCGAGTTAGACAAAACAAGACACACACACATACACATATGTGAGAAATAACTAATAAATTAATTGAATGTCGTTCTCGAATTTTATTAACTTTGATTTTTTATGATTTATGTTTTATTGGAATTAACCAGTGGATTGCTTTTTTATGAGATTTTTTTTTTTTGTCTCTGTAAATGTTGATATTGATTTACGATGCTACTTTGTAATGAGCGTCATAATTCATGCTGTTTGGATAAAGAAAAATATGAGAAAATTGATGAGAAAAAATCGATCATTTCTTTAGAGCTACTCGGAAATTTAAAATGTTCCTGACTGTATAGAGTATAGTTGTTCTGACAGGCAATTATTGCAGTATCTTTCGAGGATGACGCTCCACGCGGTAGCAAAGACTATGTAAATATGAAGGTTTTGTTTTGGAAAAATTCAATTACTCAACACACGAGTCATCACTTCGCATACATTTGTTATCTGCTGTACAAAAAACAGCTTTGGTCTATTGGGTAGATTCTCCGTCTTCCTCAAACACAGTACGACGAACACAAACGAAATGACAAACACAGAACAAAACAAAATAAATTTAATTCTTTTTTTCAATCAGTCTCGTTCTCGTCTCAGTTTTGGTGGTAGTCATAGTCACAGTGCGCGCTCATATGGTGGTAAAAAAAAATAAATGTTGGTGATAGAAAATAACTAAAACTAAATTCTACAAGGAACAACCTCGTATTTTTTTTATGTTTCGGAGATCGGACAAGATAATCAGAGAGTAAAATTGGTCAAACGTAAATTTTGTTTTGCGAGTTTTAAATAAATAATGTAGCGTTTCATTCTAAAGTTCGACAGAAAAAAAAAATTTACGCACACAAAATTTGAATTTTACTTTATACGATATGAGACGTCTCTATGTTTTTATAGTTTTTGACGGTAGCTTCAAAAATTAGTTAAGCCAAGTTTCACTTTTCGCTGTGGCAGACAGGAAGCAATTGGCGACATGAAACTTGGATCACTAGTTTCCCTCCTTAGTACAATTGTTAGGTCGGGTTTGGGCTCCGCCCCTTCTATGTTTTTAAATAGCTAACGGTTGTAGTTTTTGCCTGGGTCAAATTTACCCTCAATTTTAATGTACCAGTTCTTAATGTGAACCCTGTAAATATTATAACGTGATATTCAAGTTGTGTTTACCGTACACAAACTATTATACATACAGCGTTCTATTGTGATCACCTCATGATCATTTTTAGGCTAGTAATGATTGTGAGGCAATAGGTAATGCCATAATAAATTATAATAATAAATACTGTACTAATAAAAGTGTGTTTTAATTATTCCCAAATAAAACATGGACATGCGGGGCGGATACTTTTGAGTTGCTAGATAATCTTATAACAAGAAAAAAGGTTAGTGATTTAGTGATCAAAAAAATAGTGGAAACGTTATCTAATCACTATTCCCCTCGCCCATCGGAAATTGCGGCATCACACACGTTCTTCTAACGTGAGTAACGTTCGGGAGAATGCGTCGCGGATTACGTAGCAGAGCTTCGACGTCTTGCCAAAAGCTGCAACTTCCACAATGAACACCTAGATCGCATGCTATGAGATCACCTGGTAGCGGTTTGCGCAATATTCACAGAAGCCACAGAAGCTGCCGAAAAAAATCAACAGGCCATTGCTGAAGCTCACCAAGTGAAGCAAATGATGCCTAAACATCAAGCAGCTCCGGCCAAAGTTAATCAACAGAAGAAACCGTCACGATCACAAGGGTGTTTCAGCTGAGGAGAGGACCATGACCGACTCACCTTCCGATACCGTACTACTACGTGTTCCTTTTGTGGTATAATGGGACACCTCCAACGAGTTTGTCGAGTGATGGCCAGCAGCCGCCACAAACCTAAAAGCAACCACAAGCGTTCGAAACGCAATTGCAGAGAAGTGAAAAGTATTTTTAATCTTTTAGCAGTTAATACCCCTGCTACAGTCAACATAAACCATGTCGTTTCGAAGTGGATCTGGCTCAAGGCACACTATCATCTCCGAGACAACCTTTCAAAGAATATTTTGAAAATCACCACCACTTCGTGAAGCAAATTTGAAATTGGTCGATTTTCGATCGAAATTTTGGGATAATTCGACATTTATGTACTTTACAATGGTAAATCAGTTTCCAGTCTACCATTATACATCACCACCGGGAACAAAACCAGTGTTCTTGGCGTTGATTGGTTCGAGCTTTTAGGGATTTCCATCCAAGGAGTCCATGGAATCACAGAGACCATTTTTCCGATGTACTGGTGAAATACAGCCATCTACTTCCACCTGAGCTGGGTTCATACAGTAGGCCTACGATTATTCGTCAAGTGGATCCAAGCCTAATTGAGATAGGTTTGCAAACCCGAAGAATTCTTATTGCCATGCGAGCAGCAGTTAAAGAAGAATTAGATAAATTGGTTTGAAAGGGAATTCTGGAGCCGGTCGAATACGACGAGTGGGCTACGCCTATAGTACCTGTTCCAAATGCCGATAGCAGTGTGAGAATTTTCGGCGATTACAAATCAATGATGAATAAAGCTCTCACACCGCTTTGTTTTCTGCTTCCGGCGACCCTTGCGTAACTTATACACCAGCTGCTGCCTTGATGTCCAGCAACGTCCTAATGCCATTTAGTAAGAATTATCCATTGTTGTTGGTATGTGGCGCTTCCCCCTATGGAATTGATGTCACACTGTCACATCGAGTTGGACCGAAAGAGCGTCCCATAGCTTACCACACAAGAAAGATGAGCGGAACGGAACGATGATATATCGAAGGTGATCGCGAGGCTTTGGCGATTATTGCGGCAGTGAAGAGGTTCCAAAATTGTCTCTACGGTGGAGAGTTCGTTATTGTGACGGACCTTAAGCCGCTCCTCGGTCGTTTTACCACAGGTGTTCCAACTTCACAGATTCTACTGTCGAGAATGATTCGTTGGAATACTTTTCTTAATGCCTACAGATTCAAACTCATCAACCGTGCCGGGAAGGATGTGGGAAATGCTGATAGTCTTAGCAGACTTCCCGTTCCGGGAGCTAAGATCGTCACAAAGGAAGAAGAGGTACTGCTTATAGATACGGTACACAACCCGACCGTAAATGCCGATGACATTGCCGCTTCGAAACCAAAGATCCAGTTATTTCGCAAATCATTCAGTGGACACTGCAGGACTGGCTAAAGTGTAAGCCCTTTGAAAAATTCCAGTCGTTTTGGATTCGTCGTGCCGAAGTGGATACACTCAAAGGATGCCTCCTCTTGGGATACAGATTCCACCATGTCACCGTGCACAAATTTATTTCGCTCTACACATTGCTCATCCGGGATTGTGGGAATGAAGGCACTAGCAAGGAATCACATGTGGTGGCCCAAACTAGATGCGAACATAGAGAAGGCTGTGCGTCTTTGTAAAAAGTATTAATCAAGTCGTCCTGAGGTGGCACAGGCTCCAATGCACCCATGGGAGGAGACGAAAAAACCATGGTGAAGAATCCATACCGATTATACCGGACCTGATAATGGTAAGACTTATTTTATAATAATCGATTCCCATTCCAAGTAGTTAGGGGTAGTTCAAGTGGCCACAACATCAGCTGCCTGTGGCATACAGCCTTTTCGCAAGATACTTGCCACGAATTCCAGAGATGACTGAAGTGATTTCCGAACCATTGGTCGATCATCAACCGTACCACGACAAATTACGCAGACAAAGAAACGAGCAAAAAGACACCATATGAAACCGATGAAGGTTCCCTCCGTAGATCAGCCAGACCGGAAACAACTCCTTATTGTGTCCTAATCATAGTTGCAGAAATGTAATATACTGGTACTTAATGTGCACCATGTAAATATTGTAACGTGATATTCAAGTTATTTTTACCGTACACAAACAATTATATATACGCCATTCTATTGTGATCACCTCATGATCATTTTTAGTCTAGTAGCGATTGCGATAATACCATAATACATACTGTACTAATAAAAGTTTGTTTTAATTATTCGCAAATAAAACAGTACCCAAACATAATTGTAAATATGGTGGTTTAGCGTCTATTGGCGGGGATGGCCAAAGTTGAGTAGATAATTCTACCAGCTCCGTAACCTTCCAGTAGGGTGCGCATCGCGTGAGCTGTTCTGGTCTTATCATTAGGCAGCTGCGTGATGGGTACAATTGTGTAAGGGGTAACCTGTTCACAATTCGTTAGTGTACGTGCTGCCTCTGGGTACCAAGCACCTTCCAGTTTTATTTAGCCTTTCTGTAGTAAAGCTGGGTGGCCTATAGGCGATTTTCAATTCCCAGCAACTCGTAAGAGTAAAATCAAACGGAATACGGGGCAAGAATAGGAATATACGGGAGTGGGACAACCCTCTCGAAATCCTTGGGATCCAATGCTACCGTCTTTCTAGCGGAACTAGATGCTGTAGTAAACATCCAGGAGGGAGACCAATAAGCCCAGATAGTATGTATTATGTACCGGGAGCCAGTATTGTCAGGTTCATTAAGAACCTGAATATTGACTGGACGGATAATTAAGCAGGGTCTAGCACAATAGATCTTTTAGGCCGCAGTGCGAAGTGGCTGATCGTCCGCATGGCCCTCCAATAATAATAATAAGTGTAAATACACCAAAACCTCGATTTGCATCGTTCCGGTTTGCGTCGTTTTTGAAATTGCGTCGTTCATAAATTTTCGTCGTTTCAGCGTTGCGTCATTAATATTTCTATTTGCGTTGCTAAGTTTTATACATATAAAGGGGATTTCCCATTTATTTCAGTAAGTCAATTTTTTTTTTAATAAAAAGTTAGTTTTGAAAAGTTATTGCTGCAGTTGAATCGTAGTAAATTTATTTTGTAAAAATTGAAATGAGTCAAAAGCGGAAGCAAATTAGTTTAGAACTAAAATTAGAAGTTTTAAAACGTTTTAAATCTGGTGAAAATTGGTTCAAGTTGGAAAAAATCTTGGTTTATCTCCTACAACAAACAGTAAGAACAATTTGTAATCGAGATGCTGACCAAATAATAGAGTTACTAAATTACCAAAAAAAGAAGTCTGCAGCTATGGTAAAAATGGAGTCTCTTCTTAGCATTTGGATAAAACATCAAAATCAGCGGAGGATGCAACTGAGCAAAATGGTGATTCAAAATAAAGCTGTAAGCATTTTTAATGATATTCAAAAGAATTCAAAATCATCTAGCAGTGAAAATTTAGAAAAATGCGATGCCAGCCAAAGTTGGTTCGAACGTTTCAAAACTCGAACAAATTTGCATAATGTTGCCTTGAAAGAAGAAGCCAGTGCAGATGTTGCAGCTGTAAATAAATTTAAAGCTAAATTAAAAGCGATTGTTAAAGAAGGTGGATATTCTGCTAAGCAAGTCGATAAAATTGGTCTTTTTTTAAAACGGCTACCAGGAAGAACAAACATTTCCAAATCTGAATAATCTTGCCCTGGATACAAGGTCAATAAAGATCGGTTTACACTTCTTTGAGGAGTTGCTGAAAAAGAGTGCTCCTCCGGTTTATTGGCGTGCGAATAAAAAAGCGTGGATGACTGCAGCTCTGTTTAAAGATTGGGTTGAAAACTGCGCTGTTTCTGAATTGAAAGCTTACTGTTGTGTTTAAAATATTGATTTACAAATGTTTTTATTATTAGATAATGCTCCAGGACATCCAATTTATGTAGATGATTTTTCCGAAAATATAAAAGTGTTTTTTATGCCTCCAAATACATCAATACTACAAGCAATGGATCAAGATGTTATATCCAACTTTAAATGTTACTATCTACGATGCACGTTTAGTCAGCTGCAATTAGCTGACTGCAACTGATGGAGAGGATAAGCCAACTATGAAACAGTTTTGGAAAAATTATAATATCATGATGGCTATCGAAAATATCATCTCATCATGGATAGAACTAAAAAAATTGAAATGAACGACATGAAAGGAGCTCGGTGTGAATCCGTTTGTAAAGATACAGAAGAAGCTGATGCTGTACCAATTGTTCGTAGAGAAGTTGCTGAATTACCCAGAGAATGATGTGGTTCCAGAAGAAAAAATGCGAACATCTGGTCATATTTCGGAAGCCATGCAACTCATTTCACAAGCAATGGAAATATTTTCAGTTAGTGATCCTCACGAAAATCTTAGTTTAAAAGTGACAAGATCTATGGTTAACGCTCAATTGTTACAAAGAAATTTATTTGGAAAAAAGTGGTGGCAATTCAGCAAACTTTAGACAATTTTTGAACAAAATCAGCACGACAACCAAATCATGAGAATTGTTTCATGAAATATGTATACTACTCTGGTACCAATTAACGAGAATTTGTGGAAATATTTACGAAGAATGAATTCGATTTGCGTCATTTTGATTTGAGTCGTCTTTCTCTGGTCCCAATTAACAACGCAAATCGAGGTTTTGGTGTACACTGCTCCAATAAATTAACGCTCCTTTTTGCTACACACCTTGCACAAATGGATGAATTCGTTGTCATTGGGCCTTTTCTTACGATTACATTTTGTTTAATATTTAAAGGAAGCAAAGTGACCAAATAGGAGGATCTGTATACTACTTTTGATTTTCCAATAAAATCCGCCAAAAATTGTTTGCCTCGCAAAATCTTTCGATTAGACGACGAATGTACCGTAAACTATGTTATGGTGGTAGCCACCCCAATAAAGGAGTATAAAACAAATTTCTAACTTTCAAGTCAATTAAAGGTGGCCGTCTAAAAATGAAGAAATATTATTGCTTGACTTCTCTATTTCTTTATTGCCAACAATTAATCCAACAACTTCAAATTTATACCAAAATCGAATTTTCTTATTTCTTCGATTCTTGGAAATAAAATTTGTTTTTTGTCTGTTCTTCAATAAAAATGTCGTATTTTATTCAAATAGCGATACAACAATAAAAAAAAAACTTTAGCAAAGATGTTATTTAAATAATATTAAGTCACGTACCTACCCAACAAAAGAATATTACGTTCAATTTCTAATATTATATTGAATTAATTAGAAATAAACAAATTGAAGACAATAGCATTAAATATAATTTTGAATTGAGATGAATTTTATATTACATAAAAGGACAGTAACCCTTCTTTTCTGTGTATACACAGTCAGTCGAGTCGAGCAATTAGCTGTATTGTTTTTTGTTCTGTACTAAACAAGAAGATCATTATTGTTATCGTTTTGATACACAAAAAAAGAGACAAAATAGAATTGCTACATTTAATTGAATTTAACAATTTGTTGGTAAAAAAATGACTCGACTCAATATAAATTACTAAACTTTACATTTGTTTTGGAAAATTCATAAAATTCCCAAATGAATTTCGATGTATTTCTTGCTTTGTCTCATTTTTGTTATTCTGACTTGTGTATTTTGATGGAATGGAAAATTTACAAAAAAATTAGGGAAATTTTGTATAAACCTCTGGGGAAATTTTACTACATACCCGAGAGAGAGATACGTACTCGTATATACAATATATTTACTGGAACAATTTTAGTTTTGTTTTGGTTGCAAACTTTTTGGTTTTTTGTATTTTTTGGTCCCATTCTTTTTTTATAAAAAATAATTAAATTTGAATTTTGCTGTTGTTGTAAAAAGGGATTAATTTAAATGACATATGTTCATCTATACTCGTAAGTGTTATACATATATTATTATAATATTTTGTGTGGATAAAATAGGAGATACATGGGAAGCTATTTTGTTTAGTGGCTCGTTGTTAAATTAATCTTTTGTGCTGTGTATGGTTGGAATTTTATATCACACAAACCATAACTAAAATGAAATGCATAAACATTTGTCAGCAATTATTATGTTGGGGGGAGGTTGAGGAAACGTCAGAATAATTTCGGTTGACTGACGAATATAAAATTGATCGACGGTGGCAATTATTTTTACACTATACAAATTAACGACAATTTAATTGTCAATCCTAATTAAAATTTTATTTTACAAATTTATTAACTCATCGTATAGTCTGATTGAATTATTGTAATTTGCGATCCAAAAAAAAAAAAAAAAAAAAAACGAAATTATTTAAAAAATCATCAATTTTCATTTTAAGTACACCGACATAAAATGCGTTCAACAAATAATACAAATCCAATTAAACATCCAAAATAAGTCAATTTCAATTTTGCGTTTATAGCACGATTTAATTTAATTTCCATATGAATGAGACATAAGATAATTGAAATAATTTTATACGTTAACCCTTTTGTTGCGAAACTCTGCGATCTGGTTATAAACACAAGCAGAGTGAGGCCAAAACTCAACACACAAACATATTTAAAAATCACAAAACCACATGAAAATATATTTTCATTTATGTGGAATAAATCAGTAGTACATACTACTAACCCCTAGACAAATATTTTTTTGTTTTACTTATTTGGTTTATAATTGGATTCATAAATATGAATAAACATAAAAAGAGACCAACAACAATACAATGAAAGTTTCTTTTGAACTTTTTTTGTTTGTATTATATTTATACGAGTATGCATATGTACATATGTATGTATGTATATCCGGCAAAAAAAACTAAGAAACCACTCAAGTAAATAGAAATATTTCTGTTGTTAAATTTTTCCAATAAAGCAAACAACGAGCACCCATACGCTAGTTGTAAATAATTTGTTTTACTTTACATTGGATTGGGATGGTGTTCTTAAGACAAATTATACTGCTTTAAATTTATGTAAAATACTTTTATTTTTATTTATAAATTAAAAATTAGTTTAGTGCTATACAGAACTATGAAGATAGTTTGTTTTAGTTAGTTGAGTGAAACCGTTGCTATGTCTGTTATTGCGGAATTTTACTTAAAAGTTTTCGTTTTGATTTAAATTAATTTGTTTTGCTATAATGTAATGATTACTATTTTGTTCGGGTTGGTAACAATACTGCCGTGATAAGAACAAAAGTCACCAGCGCATATTTGGATTCTGCAAACAAATTGCTTTTTTCTCCAAACGTCTTAAAAGTAGCTTGTTTTAATACTATTATTGGGCATTAAAGTTGGCCTTTTTGTTACGATTAAAAAAAATGTAAGTGTTGCTAGGCTGAACTTTTAATCCTAGGTGTAAATGCTCTTTTAACACTATTTTCAATATTAAAAGTAAATGAGACGTCATAACTTGGTAAGATACACAAACAAAAAAAAAAGTCAAGGCCTCCTTAACTATACAAAATATTTCAATAAAATGTTCAATCTTGAAATTTTAAAGGCCTTCTATTTTGTACTTATAATTAGTGTACGCAATGAATTTCGAGGGTTCTCGATAAAGCACAAATCGACTTGTTTTTAAATTTTGCTCCCAAAGAGTCGAACTTTTCATCTTCGTAGACAAATTGGCAAAGTATGCCAATAGAACGCTTTCTGAATATAATCCAGATTGCACATTTTTTTCAGTACACCACTTCAAAAATCGGTTATATGCGCACTCGTAAATCTTACGTGATTTTGATGGCAATAGGTTTAATACAATTTCCTTTGCTGTTTGAACCACATCCGGAGGTAAATTTGATAAATCTTCTGATTCAAACATTTTGTTCGCAAGAAAAATATTATAATTATAGCTTGGCAGTTTGACACTTACAATAGTCAAACCAAACAAAAGTCATGATCTCCTTTGTTTCACAAAATATTTCAACAAAATTACTTTCAATTTTGAAATTTTAATTACATAATTTGTACTTACTTGTATAATTAGTTTATAATAAGCATTTCTTCGTTGAAGAAAAAATAGTAAGTGTTATTCGGATTAAAAGTGACTTTGTTTGACTCGCAAATATTTGCTTTTGCTCGGCTACGCTGCGCTTCGCCTCGCATGCAAATATAATTGCTCGTCAAACAAAGTATCACTTTTAATCCTAATGACACAATGTACTATTTTCTCCAAACGTCTTAAAAGTAGCTTGTTTTAATACTATTATTGGGCATTAAAGTTGGCCTTTTTGTTACGATTAAAAAAATGTGAGTGTTGCTAGGCTGAACTTTTAATTCTAGGTGTAAATGTTCTTTTAACACTGTTTTCAATATTAAAAGTAATTGAGACGTCATAACTTCATACGATACACAAACAAAAAAAAAAGTCAAGGCCTCCTTAGCTAGACAAAATATTTCAATAAAATGTTCAATCTTAAAATTTTAAAGGCCTGTGTTTTGTACTTATAATTAGTGTACGCAATAAATTTTCTACGCTAGAGAACAAATAATTTTGTTCGCAAGAAAAATATTATAATTATAGCTTGGCAGTTTGACACTTACAATAGTCAAACCAAACAAAAGTCATGATCTCCTTAGTTTCACAAAATATTTCAACAAAATTACTTTCAATTTTGAAATTTTAATTACATAATTTGTACTTACTTGTATAATTAGTTTATAATAAGCATTTCTTCGTTGAAGAAAAAATAGTATGTGTTATTCGGATTAAAAGTGACTTTGTTTGACTCGCAAATATTTGCTTTTGCTCGGCTACGCTGCGCTTCGCCTCGCATGCAAATATAATTGCTCGTCAAACAAAGTATCACTTTTAATCCTAATGACACAATGTACTATTTTAAAATGCAAATATTCTTTATTAATAGCCATAAAATCACGTTACTGGGTTGTCAAGTTTCATAGAAAGACATGGGTAAACAAAAACAGAAAAATTGAAATTATTCAAAAGTGCAAAAAGGCAAATGTGATTTTTTTTCTTGGCATAGAAGAATTTGTATAATAACGAATAGATAAAGAATAGATATGAAAAAGCCACTTGAATAAAATTGTTTTTGTAACTCATATAAAATTAGATACAGATACGAATTGAGTCACACAAATAAACATACCAAATAATACAAATAATTTGGAACTAATAATTAATGAAACTTCGTATATATATATTCAAATTTTATTAAATAATAGTAAACAGTTTCAATTCATATTCTTGAGAATAAACTTTACAACTATAGTTATGTATAGCACATACGAGATGCAATACACAAAGTAACCTAAGGAAAAGTGCATCAACCAACATTCTGCACTTATCATCAAATTCAATATTATAATGATCAAATTTCAAATATAAAAATTATAAAATGCATAAATGCATACTACCTTGATCAACAAGTTCTCGGAATAACCACCGTGTGGCGCTCCCATCGTTCCGATTTGAGTTCTGTTTTTTTGTTAAGTTGGTACATCTGAAGTAGTAATAGTAGTAGTAGTAGTAATATTTTATTAAAATGTTAAATAAGCCGAAGCTTTTGAATAACAATCATATTTACAAATATTATCGATGTTCAGTTATCAATTTAAACAGACCCTTTTTAAATAAGCCTAGAGAGCTGATGAATTTTAGCTCGAAAGGCAAGCTGTTCCAGGTGATAATTGCATTTATCAATGCTGAATTATTCCTAACATTAGTTCTGTTAACAGGCAAGTTAACATTCTTTGTGCGCAGTGACTGGGGAAAATTTAATTTTTCATGCAAATACAATGGCATGCCCGATTTAACTATACGAAACATAAAAACGGCAGTCCTATAGCAGTAAAATTGAAACAAGTCGCATCCAAGAATTATATCTTTATACTCAGAGATATGATCAAACTTTCTAAGATCATAAACATATCGAGTACAATTATTAAATGTAACCTCAAGTATACGTCTTGAGGAACTATCACATTTGTTATAAACTACATCACAATAGCTGAAAATGGGTACAACCAAGCTTTTAATTAAATAAATTCTAAAGTTAACAGGGCAAAACTTTTTTATCAACCTAAGCGTGTACAAGCTATAATTAATACGCTGGCACAAGGAGCGCACATGGTCGTTCCAAGTAAGATTTGAGTTCAGTATAAGCCCTAAATTGTTTAATGTTGGAACAAATGAGATGATATCACTGTCCAAATAAAGCACAGGTCTAATATTAAGAGAAGTATTTCTAGAAAGAAACAATGCTTTACTTTTACCTGGATTAATTGAAAGTGAATTATTCTTGGCTCATAAAGAAATATTTCTAAGGTCAGAATTAAATTGCAAAACAATTTCATTCAATTCTGATAAGTTACCACCAATATACAGTTGCAAATCGTCGGCATACAGATGAAACCGACAATTTAGGATTCGCCATGATAGATCATTTATATAAATAGAAAATAACAAAGGACCCAATATGGATCCCTGAGGCACTCCAGCAAGTATCCCCGCAATACAAGAATGATCATCACCACACCTCACAAACTGCTTACGATTACATAAATACGAATGCATCAACATAATAGCAGAATTGGAAAACTTATAATACAAATATAGCTTCTGTAATAACTGGATATGATTAACACAATCAAATGCCTTAGAAAAATCCAAGAGCACCAAAATAGCCATCGAATTTCTACTGTCTAAGGTAGACGACAGATCATCAACAATATGTACAAAGGCTGTAGTAGTGCTACAGCCGGATTTGTACCCGGATTGATATTTACAAAGAAAATCAAATTTATTAAGGTGCTCCTGGATCTGCAATTCCATAACTTTTTCCAAGACCTTAGATAGAGCAGACAAAATACTAATTGGACGTATATCACCAATACCAGAAATAACATCCTTTTAAGGTAGTGGTGTGATAGAAGCTATCTTCCATAAATCAGGAAACACAGACTTTGTCAAACATTGATTTATAATGAATGTTATAAGAGGCAGGAACAGATCAATAAATAATTTTAGTACCTTGAAGTCTACCATATCATAAGCTTTCGAATCTGATTTAATTGCACGAATCGCATTCAACACTATAAGTTCATCAACGCAATCAAATACAAAGGCATCATTTTCAGAACTACAGAAATCAATATCAGGTAAAGGCAAAACCCCAGTAGAATCACAAATATTACAAATCCCAGACAAGATTTGTTCCGCAGAAAATTCAATGGCTGCATCACCTGTAGAGCTTGAAACACCTAGTTTTTTTAAATTATTCCACGTTGTCTTAGAGTTATGAGCATTCTCAAAATAAAATTTTTGTTTAGCTTGATTGATGCCTTTAACAGTTTTATTCCTAAAAAATTTAAAAGCTGTCAAATCAGCATCCAACCCATACAATTTATATTTTTTATGAGCCAAATTCCTACATTTCATTAAATTTAATATATATGAATTTAACCACGGTGCAGTAGGGCATTTATTAATGATACTTTTCCGGGGTACACAAGCTAAATCTAAATGTAAGAAATTTGAATTAAATATATCAAGGATGTCATTCACATCGGAATAGTTGTACATATTAAACCAATCTAACGAAAAGAAATTATTTACAAAATGCTCGTGATTGATAGCTTTATAATCAGGAACAACAGTATAAGAAATTTGATCCCTAGTACGAGAAAACTTATAAGATGCAAAAATCAAATCATGATCAGAAATAGCAGGAACAGCAGCCTGGCCAAATGAAATAATATTATGTCTATCAGGTACGTACAAAATTATCAGATCCAAAAGACTATGTTGATCCTAGTGGGTCTATAAGGTAAATAACATAAATTATGCAAATTCAAACAAGCTTCTAGTTGATTATTAACCATCATATTGAAGTTAAAATCACCACAGCAGAAAATCTTTTCATAGCTTATTAGGTATTCAGCAAAAATTGTTTGTAAACTGTTAATATCATTACTACAAGCAGGAGGTGGGTTGTAAATAACCAAAATTAAAATTTTACCAAAACTCCCAGTAAGTTCAGATGCTAGATATTCTACTTTACCCAAAGAACCAGAGAATATTTTTTTAACCTTAAAAGTGGCCCAAAAATAAAGACCAACTCCACCCCAATTATTATTTATTCGATCAGATCGTAGCAGTTTATAATTATTAATTTGAAGCGACTTGTTAGAAATCTTACTACTAAGCAAAATCTCAGTCAAGGCAAGAATATCAAATTGATATGTTTGTAAAATAATAGTTATGTCATCAAAATGTTTTACCAAGCTGCGCACATTCAAATGACCAAACTTTAAACAAGAATTGTTATGTACCTGCAAATTATCACCTGGAACAGCTTGATTAGCTTCATCGATTGAGCCTGTATACATATTATAATTATGTAAAAAAATGTTGTCATCTAAACAAGTGGTGTGTCGATTACAGCTGGTATCCGAAATTTCACACGTGGAGTTAGAGATGCCCGAAAAATTTTTTTGTCAAATTTTCTAACCAAAATACCAATTGCCCAAGTAGCAGGATCCAGAGCCTTACCACGCAATTCTTCCTTAAACCCCAATTTGAAGCACACATATTCCAAATCATTCAGATTGTGATTCTTTGGGACTAATTTAGAAATTTTACAGTTATCTGTATCTAAACAAGTTTTTGCCATAGCCAGGATGTCGTCCTCAGGAGTATTAGAAGCAAATCTTGAAATATGTATCCAAAACATTGGAGTAACCGTTTGTATACCAAAATTATTCGGAACATTTTTAGTACCACAAATAGATTTAGTGACTACGCGCTGTGGAGTTTTAACTCCAACTTCACTAGCATTCATACATTTGCTTGGTTGATCCGGAGCACCACTGTGAGAAGCAAGTGCATTCGATGCTGCAACAGGCACAACTACAGGATTTTTTACCACTTCAGCAAATGTCGTAAGAATTCGAGTCAAAATTAAAAATCGAAAATTTAAATCAGGAAGAAAGGAAGCACATTGTTAGTTTGTGTAAAAAATTTAGTGATATATTTTACAAAAGTAACGAAAAATTGACATTTTCAAACAGTATAAAACATCAAATAAACTTGGAACATGAGAAACCTGTATTCACTCGAAGCTTTAGGTATAATAATTACCAAAGAGCCGAAATAAAAGTTGTTAGAAAGCGGAATCATTCGTCCATCTTTTTCACCCTGGGCAAGCCCGGTGATAATAGTACCAAAAAAGGCGGATTCCGCAGGAAATAAAAAATGAAGGTTATGAATAGACTATAGGGAGCTTAATAAGCAAACTATAAACGATAAATACCCTTTGCCAAATGTGACTGATATATTAGACAAATTAGGCAAATCCGTTTATTTCACCAATATTGATTTATCCTCTGGATACCACCAAATTCAGGTTCATCCTAGGGATATTGCGAAAACCGGATTCATAATTGAATCAGGGCATTTTGAATTTGTAAGAATGCCCTTTGGGTTGAAAAACGCATCAAGTACGTTTCAGCGTATTATGGATAATGTCTTGGGAGAATTGTTAGGTAACAATGTACTATGCTACTTAGATGACATAATAATATACAGTACTAGTCTAGAAGAGCATATCCGTGATATTCGAAAAGTATTTACAAAATTAAGAAAAGCTAACTTGAAAATACAGATAAATAAGACATATTTTTGTCAAAAAGAAATAGGGTTTCTGGGACATATAATTATCCCGGAAGGTGTAAAGCTGAATCCATCGAAAATCGAAGCCATCGCTAGAATTAAATTACCTAAAACTCAACAAAAAGTAATTAAATCATTCCTTGGAATGGCTACTATCACAAATTTATCAAAGATTTTGCAAAAATAACTAAACCGTTAACTAAGTGTTTAGCCAAAAAAGCAAAAATCATTATTGATGATGAATATATTAAAAGTTTTGAACTTTGTACACGACTACTAACAACGAAACCAATTTTAATCTATCCAGACTTCGAAAAAGAATTTATTCTTACGACCGACGTATCAAATTACGCAATAGGGGCGGTTTTATCGCAGGGTCTCATTGGAAAAGATCTACCAATATGTTACGCTTCGCGTACGTTGTCCAAGACTGAAACTAACTACTCTACAATAGAAAAGGAACTCCTTGCTATTGTATGGGCAGTTAAGTATTTCAGACCTTACCTTTATGGTAAGAAATTTTTAATTCTAACGGATCACAAACCACTAAATTGGTTATTCAATGCAAAGGATCCTAATTCTAAAATAGTCAGGTGGCGGCTCAAATTTGAAGAGTACGATTATTATCAAATCTGCTATAAGAAAGGAACATCAAATACAAATACGGATGTCCTTTCTCAAATGGAATTAAACCAATATTTAGAAAATGATTCACTTTCATACCTTAAAATAATTGACTCAATACGTTCCAAAAATGAATCCATCATTAACAAGGGTTCTGAATACCAAAACACAAGTAATAATAATGTTACAACCAATGAATTCAATGACAGTAAAGTCAATAAAAACAAAGATGCTGTATCAGGCGCCGATCAGTCATCGTCAAACGAAGTAAATATAAACGAAGGTAATTTAGACATTCATGACCTTCAATGAAACTTGTTAATTAACACAGAATTTGAAACTAAGGCTTAATAATACACTTATCCCTAATTTTGCATTAATTAGCTACAAAAAGGTAATCTTTGGGAGGTATGTGGTTGGACGGTTTAATTGGAATTTAACTCCGCTATTCAAGGCATGTTAAACGCCTTTTAAACTGACTGCATGACGGTTGTAGTTGTGCTATCCTTTGTCCAATAAAATTGTGTCTCAAAAAGCCGCTATCATTTATGACTTGTCCCTAAAATGTTCTCTTTTCTTTTATACAAATCAGTGCACCGACGTACTCTTTATAGTTGTTTCTTACCGGAAATTATAGCTAAACATTTTTTAATAGTTGCTTGAGCTGCTATATTTTATTTAGATGATTTCTCGCTCTATATTAATGCCGGTTTTGGCTACTTTGGTTTGAATTTCGCTGTTACAAGTACAAGTAAGACAAAACTTTCACCGTTTCTAATAATAATAGGGTAGCAACCATTTGAGTGCCAGCTCATTTAACGAGCCCGTTTTAAGGTATACTGAACGAAATTAGCGGTACACACTTGCGAATTTTAATACTAACATTAACTTTTCTTAAAATTTTCGAACATTTCGACTCAGGAACGGCTTACAACACTTTCTAAAGTTACTTATTATTTCACTATCACTAAAAATAAATTTAAATTTTTGTTTTGTTTAAATTAATATCGCTTCCGCACAACTTGAAAAAGTTGAACTACTTGAAATATTAATTTTGAAAATAATTTATACCTAAAATGTTGTTATTTATTATACCTGCTTTCTAAATGCGTTCCAAAAATATCAGGGAATCAAAGGATTAGACCTAACAAAATTGAATAAAACACATCATTAAAATTTGATTTTTCTACTATCCAAAGAAACAGTAGATCAACGTACTTAAACGTTTCTTGCTGATTTTTTAGTATGCCTAATAGCACTAAATAAGAAAAATGATAAAACAGAAAATATGCACATCGCAGTAAATTCAAAAAGAATATTTGGGCGGTCATTTTGAAAAGTATGAATTGAAAGATGGTAACATTTTTATAATTATTTTATAATCCCTATTCATTTTTCTTTAAAATGAGCCCAATTTTATAATTTTCGGCTCTGTGTCACAAACAACAACAGCAACAACAACAACCAAACATCTTCCATTTATTCTTTTTTACACATTCAAAACTAAAGAATCTTAAAATTAAGACATGACTTCCGGGGATAAAGAATTTGTGATTTTAAGTTAGTTCCTAGGATAAAGAATTTGTGATTTTAAGTTAGTTACAATTCGAACTTCAAATAGAAAATTTTCGGGGTTATATCAGAGCACCCTGTATTTTATAGAGCCATAATCAAAAAATCTGAGCTTTTATAAGGGAATTAGAAACGAGGTAAAAACGAAACTTTTCATAGTAAAACACACAAAACATATGGGAAATCACTTTTTTTCCTAAGACAAATTTTTAAATGAAAACGTTACAAATTCATAATTATGATTTCTGAAATACTTTCATAAATGTTTGAATTTCAACATATATAAATATCGTTTAAGTAAATCGTTTTCATTTTCTTATAATAATTGATTTATTTAAACCAAAATATTAAAAAAAAATCATAACAACAGCATTCTGGTCAAATTGAAATAAAAGCTTACTACGATTCGTTTGGTCATTAAGTCAATATACATTACATAGATGGCAGTGATGGCCGTAAAAATTTGGAAAAATCGTACCAAAAATTACCACCTGGGGAAATTTCAAGTTCAAAAATTGTGGGCAAAGCAAAACAAATTGACAAAATATAGGAACGTGTGATAATTTTGCGATGAAATAATTTTTTTTCGTATTTTTCTTTTACCATTTTAGACATCTTACGTACACTAGTAAAACTAAAGATAAATTTAGCAAGTATTATTTTAATTTGTCAGAGCCAACTTTGATGTATTTTTCAAAATGAAAGTTCGAAAAAATATATTTTAGAAATAATTTAATTTTAATATTTCTGCAATTAATATTTACTTAATGCCAATATGGCCTTCTTGTATATTGTTCTTAAAGATATGTAGAAAACTTTTATATAAACATTTTATAATATTTTAGCTTTTTTCATTGAAAAACTTGAAGCTAAAAAACACCATTTTTACTATGGATTCCTATGGAAATCAGTGAAAAGTTATACCACTAAAAAAGCTTCTAAAAAATACGTCATTAAGATTATGGCTCTATACTCTAGAAGGCTCTGGTAATATTTGTGGCGTGAGGTTAAGAAAACCATATTAGAAAGGAAGTTGTGATTTTCTTATTTTGGGAGCGATAATGTTTCGAAAATTTCTATAAGTCCTTTTAGATTTAGTTTAAAAAAAATTCGGCAATAAAATAAAAATAATCGGCTAGTTAAGAACAGAAGTGACCCAAGTAACATTTTGTTATTAGAGAGATATAATGAGCAAAACGTGTTTTCATTATTATTAAAATTGAGGCTAATATATTTTTAGGTACTAGAATTTTTTTAACAACAGTGCACAACAGTACTTGGGTTACTTTTGCGCCAAGAAGTCCAAAAAGTGATATGGCTCAGTTTTTGTATAAATGTTACTTGGATTACTTGTGTTCTTAACTAGCCAATTATTAACATTTTTTCATATAAACAGTGTTTCATTGATCAGTTCATTGACAGTATACATACAAAGCCTGTGTCCGAAACCTATGATGAATATTTTTAGTGCTAATTTTTGATATTTACTTGAAAAATATTCCCCTACATTCACGATTTTTTATTATGCCTGTCCGAATTGTGTAATCATTTTTTGGCAAATTTACCCGACCCATTTATTTGATGTCTCTCTTTAAATACAACAATTCCCAAGAAATACGTACATTTTTGGGTAGAAAATGAAAACTTTTGACCATTGACGCAAATCCAAAAGTAAGCTTGATGGTTCTTTTATATTGCCGCTAGGTAGTGGCATATTTAACAAATAATTAGGGCGGTTTATGTTTATAGCCGCGTTTTCATGAGAACTGCACTAAAACTCGATAAATTTTAAATTCCTTTTATTCTATGTAAACCGGAAAAAAAATTCATAAAGCGGCAATATGTAGTGTATTTAACATAAATACACATTTTAAGTTTAAAAGTTTCACCCATCAGTTATTTCTTCAATATTTTCTTGTTTCTGCGTGACGTCATTACACACGACTACACTCGATCAATTCATGGATTTATCAAGTGTAACTAAAAAATAAGCTATAACTGTAATTATTTATTGCTATTTACAGCTTAAAATGTGTATTTATGTTAAATGCACTACACATTAGCGAAATGAATTTAAAGTTTATCGAGTTCTAGTGCAGTTTTCATGGAAAACACGGCTTATATATAGTAAATGTGACGATTAATAAAATTTAAATTTTTGAATAAATTCCAAAATTTAGATTCATGCTATTGAATTTTTAGGAATTGGTCGAGAAAAAAATACTGACTTCAGAGAGGTATTCGGAAAGCAAAGATAATATTTCAAAATTGGAATGTGTATTAAATTAAGTGTATGTTGGTTGTGCGAATAAAACAAGCAAAAATTGGCGTAAACTCGACCAAAAAATAAACCAAAAATTGAACTATTCAACTACATCATTGTACAATTTCCGATTTCTGAATATTTATCGGATGTTCACGACACTTTTACACTCATAATAAGACTCAATAAAGCATAATTAAGTAATTTAATTCGGCAACAAAAATTACAGCAACAGAATTAAATCACGTCCTAGTTAAAAATACATCTTCATAAAAGCGAGGTGTGATTTTACTTCAAAAGTCAGACGAGGATAAGAACTTTCACCCCGTGAAGAGGAGAATTAAAGCAGTTACGAGTTGAAGGTATTAACGATTATTACAGGTTTTAAAAAAAATCGAGTTTATTTACTCGGATTACAGTTTACAATTACGACTGAATATGCTGCTTTCAAGGCAACTATGGAAAACCGGAGCTAACATTAAAGATTACTGGGGGAGAGGGGGGGAGGAAGGGCTCTACAGCTTCACAAATTAAATTTCAAGCTAGTATATCGACATTCGTCGTCATATCGAAACATTGAGCCGTAATTCCGTTTTAATAGCAGTTAAACGTGAATTAGTCACAAAGAGGAATCTCTTAAATCTATATGTGAGCTTTTAAAGATAAATCAGAGCATTCTAGAGTATAGAGTCATAATCATACGTCATAATTTTTTAGAAGCTTTTTTAATGGTATAACTTTTCATTGTTCGCCTAGGGATCCATAGTAAAAATGATGTTTTTTATCTTCAAGTTTCCCAATGAAAAACACTCAAATATCTCGGAAACCAAGCACTTTACGAAAAAAAAATGGTGAAGATCAAAATTTAATTATTCCGGGGGGAAAGGGGTACATTAGTGTTAAAATTAGTACGCCTCCTCCTCCTCCTTGTAGGTGGGGAGGGGTAACTTTGAAACTAAAAAATGAACCCCTATTTTTTATTGCAGATTCGGATTCTACGGCTAAAAATACGTAGGATTTGACTGAAACATTTTTGTCGATTCCTGATAGATGGTGTTATAATAGACGATATTCTTCACTATGACGATAGGCCTACGATAATGAGAAGCCATTTTCAGTAATTGAAAATTTAAGAAATACAAATTGTTTAAGACTAACTTCGAGTATTTACAATGAAACCGTGGTATTTTTATTGCAGACGTACTGCAGAATCGTTTGCGTAGGTTCTCAGTAAGAGAAATCTAAAAAATTTAATATCGTCAATTACAGCGCCATCTATCATGAATCGAAAAAAATGTTTCAGTCAACGCAGTCCTACATATTTTAGCCGTAGAATCTGAATCTGCAATAAAAAATAGGGCTCCATATTTTAGTTTCAAGGTTACCCCTCGCCCCACCTACAAGGAGGAGGGAGGGGTACTAATTTTAACAATAATGTATTTCCCCCATGGAATAATTAAATTTTTATCTAGACCAATTTTTTCGTAGAGTGCTTATTTTCCGAGATATTTGAGTGTATCAGGTAAATCACGCGGTATATTAAAATTAAATTATGTCTAAAATATATTTTTTCGAACTTTCATATTGCAAAATACATCAAGGCTAGCTCTAACGAAGTAAAATAATGCTTGCTAAATGTATCTTTAGTTTTACTATTGTACCTCAGAGGTCTATAGTTGTTTATAGAAAATTATGAAAAAAATGTCATTTAATCACAAAATTTTCGCCAGGGTGGTCATTTTGTAGTGCTATATCACACCTTTATATCATTAGTGGAGACTTTTTTGTGTGATATAAAAAAATGGAGAAAGTCTACAAACACATCCCTGCAAAATGAATTTTAAGGGGAAAATGATGAATCAAAGTGATAAGTTGACGTTTCCACATAACCTCAAATGACATTGTATGAAAATTTTATACGAAGTGCTATTTGTGTGGTGATAAAGAAATACTTTAATGCAAAGGTGTTTATTATTTAAATAAAATGTTAAAAATATAATAATCAGTCCTTTGTCAATCAACAATTTTATTTTGCACTTGGTTTCATGATAATTTTCATTCATTTTTTTAAAACCCCAATTTAGTTGTTTTCCATCAAACTATTTAAAGTTTGATCAAAAGCAACTAAATTAAAGTTTTAAAAAAGTCACCAAATGTGATATAGCACCACAAAATGACTACCCAGTTCTTAATGCTTTCTGAATTTGTTTTGCTTCTCCTACAACTTTTAAACTTGAAATTTATCCAGCAGACATTTTTTTCGATTTCACCAAATTTGAGCTGCCATCTATGTAACGAGTATTGACTTAGTGACTACGCGATTTGTAGTAAGGCTTTATTTCAATTTGACCAGAATCCTTTTGTTATGAAAATTTTATAAATTTTTATTTGAGTAAACCAATTATATTACAAGAAAATGAAAACGATTTTCTTAACCGATCTTCATATATGTTGAAATTACAACATTTATGAAAGTATCTCAGAGATCATAATTAAGAATTTATAACGTTTTCATTTAAAAATTTGCCTTAGAAAAAGAGTGATTTCGCATATTTTATATTCATAGTTTGGTTTTCCTCGTTTCTAATTCCTTTATAAAAGCTCAGTTTATCAGAATATGGCTTTATATAATCTAGTTTGCTTTGGAGTACTACTTCCAATATGAAGGCAAAGGTTCAGAAGGCAATTAAAAACTGCATTCATTGCATTGTGACAGAGAGTGAGGCAGACAAAAAAGATGGTCTACATAATCCATTGCGTAGAGGTAATAAACCGCTTGAAGCTTACCACCACGACTATTTGAGGAACTTGACGTCTATAAGGAAAAAATATAAATATACCCTAAGCGAGGCACAGGTCTCATCAGCTGAATTTGAGGAATATTGCAGCATTGACCATTCAGTCACTACAACAGATGCCTCTACGGGAAACGAGCAAGTAGAACGTATTAATCAGCACGACAGCATCTAAAAGAGAAAGGTAAACACAATATCAGCAAGATCCAAAAAAAAAAATATACGGGACTCCGAGATAGGGAAGGGTTCCGCCATGTTTGCAGAATTTTGAGAGATGCTCAGAGAAAAACGAAAATGAAACCGCTGAATAGGTTATACTACCTCGTATTATCGTAATATATATCTTGTATTTAATCAGCTTATTTGTTTACCGAAACTATTTTTACCGATCATTCTGTTGGTCGATTTCAATTTGGATATCACAGATGAGAACTCTTATGAGAGATTCAAACAATTTATGTAGCGAGATCCCCGCCATGGATGTTATAGTCGATCCCAAAGATAGTATCATATTGGGTAATTCATGTATCGATCGATAATGCCCGATAATCGATAAATTATTTGTACAAATTATTTATTCTGTAACAAATGTTAAACAAATTCTTTGGAAATTTTAGTTACCGTTCGAGCATATAAGTCCTACGTTCTAGCTTAACGGTTAATCTAGAATTGAATCTACCGTCTTTTTCTCTGCCTTATATGCGACTGATTTGTGGAATTTAAGTAATGCCATCCACATGCAGCTAAATTTTCCGAAATAAATATTTGTAGATATAACGAATATTTATATTTATAAAATTAGCTTTATGTGAAGTTAGTAAATTAAAGTGACAATGTAAGCTCCTTGCGCTGACAGCTGGACCAAGTTCTAGTGGCGCAACGAGCGGTTTACTTACTATGCAAATGAGGATTCCCGTGTTCGATTTCTGATGGAGACAAATAAAGATATGCTTTGTGGCTCGATAAGACCACAAATTGAATACAGAAATTGTATATCGTGTAGGTGTTTTTTACATAGAAACAAACGACCTCATAAAAATTTGAAAGCTAGTGACTTGCAACAACTCGAAACGATGAAATTCTATAACCTCTGGACATATCAGTAAACTACGATATTATACCGCACTGTAATTATTGTATGCTTTAATAAAGCATAATCAATTTTATTTAATTTACTGGGCAAATTATTAAAATTAGATTATGAATATTTAGTTAATAATACGAAATAATTACTTTTTTATTCGCGCAAAATAAATAAGACGTTAGAAATTGTCGTAAATTTACAACAAAAAAATCGTACCATTTCCTTTGCAATAAATTTTTACGAACGATGCGATTTTGTCACCCCCTTTAAAAAAATCATGATGCTATACATCTACAGAATGAAAAACTTTAAGATTTTATTTATATGCAAAGGAAGTTACAGTCAAAATGAAATTTATTTACAATTGAATCACGAATTTTTAAGTTGCGGATACCAGATGTCGTTTTAGCATTGCAAAAAAAAACAACATCAAAAATTGTGATTTCTTTTCATGTTTGACATAACTGATCCAATCAACATATGGATGATATACGTATACGTAGTTAGATATACATTTTATGTATGCCACAAACCACTAAAAGCAGTATAAAAGCAATATATTTGATTAACTTAATTGTATAATTATTATATACCTTGCAATATAAATTTTAATTGGCTTCCTCAAATATTTGTTTATGTGGCCAATTCATATGCATAAACCCACTTTTCACACAGGGCAATTATTTCCTTCCGCTTTTTAATTTTAATTACACCCAATAACGTACACGAGCACATAAACTCAATCCACATTAGAGTTATGTAATAATGGATCTAGCAATGAAATATTTACAAAAAGAGTCATCATATAATTATTGTAAGTCATACGAAATTTACGATTTTCAGTCCTCCGTGTTGAAATAAAATGATTCCACCCTCATTTCGATAAGGCATGTAATTTCAATCAAAAACAATACAAAAAAGGGAATACAATTTAATTGGCTTAAGTGCGGAATGTTTTAATTCCTTTGCAAATTATTTCACGCCGGTAAGATTTTTTTACGATATAATTTTATACGTTTTTTCCTACTTAAGCACGAAAATCAATATTAAGCAAACAATAAATGCTATTTTAACTTGGGCAGACAAAAATATAATTAAATTTATAATATCTACATACTATACGTATTTGTTAGTTTTGTGTCTATTTGCCATTTGACGACGAATAATAAGAAAATCCAACTCTTGGCAAACGAACAAAAAGAAAATTGGAAGATAACAAAAAATTTGTTTTTCTACATGTTCTGTTTATTTTGAATTCAGTTATTTAAGTATTCAGTAAAATAAATAAACATAAAATTCAATTTTATTATTATAACAATGAAACAATATTTTTGTATTCAATGAAATACAAAAATGATCATAAAATTGTATCTGCCTGTAAACTGAAATCAGTATTTAATTGTGTTTTAACCCACATAATTTAATTATTGGCAATCTTACTCGTTTATATTTTAAAAAAATTCCATTTATCCGACTCCCCGGTCGGTACTTTTGTCAAATAGACGGCTACAAGTAACTTGCTAAAATGATACCATGGGAATGAAAGTAATCGCTAATCACAAGCTAGTGAATAAAAATATCGATTAAACACCTCACCGTACCATTGAAATTTCACTCCATTAATTCCCTTTTAATTAATTTTTTAATTAATTATTGCAAAGCTTCCTTAGCTAATTTTTTTTTTTTTTTTGATATATTAATAACAGTATTTTTACCCAGGAGGCCTATTATGAAATTTTTCGATTTCGGATTTTTACAATATCGAAAAAATCCGCCCTATTATGAAACAAAAAAGGAAATTCGCAGCGGATTTTTTCGAACGCACATGGCAAAATTCGGCTGCTATTTAGTTGGCGGATTTTGTAAAATTTATGGTATTTTCTGTTTTTGTGGAAAATATATTTTTTGTAAATTATTTATTTCATAATAGGGTCATTCTGCGGCGTATCGAATTTTTTCGATATCGTAAAAATTCGAAATCGAAAAATTTCGTAATAGACCCCTAGGTGTTTTCCTCTATGATTAGGTAGTACGCAAATCTATTTTGCATTAGCATTAAATAAAATTCCAGGGGTTCCTTTTTTGCTGTATCGAATATTGATAACATGATGATAACTTCGTCATGGTGGAAGTTTGGAAAACTAAATTAGAATCATGACTTAAATTCCATATCTAAAATCCCAGATTAATTAAATGTATCTTACAAATTTTGCCAAATCATTAAATAATTCACAAACTCTAAAAATATCAATTTAGTTTAATTTCATATTGAAGATGCTTAAGTTCCTGCAAGACCAGCAACCACCGCAGAATTTCACGAGTTTAGACGGTTTATTAATTTTACATGGAATTGAATATATCAGAAAGAGACATTGCATTTGGGTAATTAAAATAATTTTACCAATTACAAATTACAATTACATTCAAGTGAATTAACGAAAATACAAGCTACAGTTGCTTTGAATTGTAATTTGAAGTTAAAAGACAAATTACAATTACAAAATTTGTTTAGTAGAAAAACATTTCATTATAATAACGATAGTAATTGGTATGTTTTATAGCAACCAGATGGCTGTGGAAAGAAGGTTTTAATAAATCTCGTAAAAATTTAAAGAATCAAATTAATGCATACCTAAATTAAGTTCTCAGTAAAACAAATGAATTTATCCATCTGGAAAACTAATTGAATGTCTTAAATAATTTTATGATGTACGATATTGCACCCAAACCCCTAAAACAGCATATAAATATAAATCCACATCTCCGTGAACAGAACGAACCGAATATTAATGCTTCAGGCCTCTCAAACCGACCTCTAAGGCTGCAACAAAGGTGAGTTCCATATTCACCTTTAGGCTTTAGACAGCTAAATCTAAAAAAGTATTTACGTAGGTAAGTAAAAAAGATTTTCAGCCATGATACCCATCACTAGAAACCAATTCAAACTAAACACATCAATCGTAAAGAAAATCTACTAATAAATCTTGGCAACTAAACTAAAAGCAAATAACGATTTGAAATTTATCCCCGCATTGTAAAATGTATTCAGAATAGAGGTTTACTCTTCACATTAATTCAACTTAATACAATAAACATGCCGATTACCCATCTAGAGAGTAATCGCAAGCTAAAATGTTGCCGCCCGTATAAGTTTCATCCCACGTACGAAGAACTCCTTATATTGAGGTGGATTTGTGCTAAATGGCGTGATGAGATAACACGGCTCGTCTGAACGCGGCTCAACCCAAAAGTGCTTGCACTTCTGTTTTTATTTATGGCATCATGTTCCCTATAAGGTCTAACAAATAAGATAAAATTTTTTTTTGGAATCATCCACCGACCAGTTTACATTTTCGCGCCAAAATTCGAAAATTGGAACCAAAAAAATGGTGTTTTGGTCTGAAAAAGTGAAATATCTTATTTTGTATGCCCTTCCGGAAGATTGCTAATTATTTGTCGACAGATGTCTTCTAAACACATACGTGGGGATTTAATGAATTATTTCAAACAAATCAAAACTCATGAAAGTCGAGAAGAACAAAAACCTTTATTTCAGTAACATTAATTCAAGTTTGAGTCAATTAATTATATGTGGTAACTATTACATTCAATTACAGCTCTCATTAATTTATCATTAAAATCTGGGTGGTTTTCAGAAACTTGATATTTGTTCTACATTGTCTTGAAATCAGAATGCACTGTCTCCATGGCCTGTTCACTGTAAAACCCCAACCCTCTTATATGGCCTTCACAAAAATCTTCTATATGATAAAATACTGCATGTACTTTTGGTGTGACTGATAGCCGTAGGGCCAAATAGCTAGTCTTGTATTGAGCGATAGATTCTTTGTAACAATCATTTAATTCGATTCCAAAACAATTGTGAACTACACGATCAAACTCCTTCAGTGTTTCCACATATTTCAAACAACCAATGGAGCAAAACGATCGGAGACTATCCACTTTTTTCAATAATATTCTACATCAATTGCCATTGAATTTGGTACCTCCTTGAGTAAATTCTCGTTGAAAATTGCATAGGTTGATCCATCCTGTTGTTTCAGTAACAAATTCATCTTGCATATGGCTGACTATTTTATTAACCACACCAAGCATTAGATGTAGTTCTGGAGGAGGAATAATATCAAGAATCTTTTTATCTTCATCAGCTGAAAAAACTGGAGGATTGATACAGCTTTTGAAATTTTTCGCATTTTTCATTATCGATCCGCCAGCGTTTCTCCAAGCTTCAAAATATGAGGTTGAGTTTCCCACAATTCGCCGAGGTCCAACGTGCTCCAAATTTGTGCTTTCACAAAGGCACCATGTACAAGGGTACGTCGATGAATGAGACATAATCCCTATCAGAATATTGGCTAATTTGAGATCAGTCGCTATCGTACCACAAAAATCCTCAATTTTCAATATTTTCCAAATTGCTGACACGTTTTCATAATTCTCTTGAGCCGATTTCACAACAGCGAATAAAGATTTTCATAACGCTTGAGTCAGCAAAAGCTTTAGCAAACACACCATCATCATACATTTGACGTTTTTTCTCCTGTTGACAAATTTCAGTTGAATCATCTTGAACAGACAGGCACACTTTCAAAAAACCACCGCCACCGTCAATTCCAAATTTTAAGTGCTGATTTCTAATATCCCGCTGTTTCTCGATATGAGAAAGAAAATCTTCAAGAGTATGGCAGTAAATTATGGAACATTGGATTGGTGTGCTCATTCGAGCTTTGATGGTTACAAAATCTATTGTCTTAGCACAAAAGAAACTTTTTACCTCGCCATTCTTCTGTTCCATGCTTTTTTTCAATCCTGGCTCAATTATCACCCGCTTTTTGGTAGCAACTCTCAAAGCGGTCGCTATATCAGGAGTAGTCTTTGTACTAAGATTAAATTTTGTTTTGATTTTCAAGAAATCGGCTGTGGATATATTCGAAGCTGGTTCCTCTTCATTTTTCTCGTTGGGACTTATGAATAATTTCATGGAGTTTCCTCCACGTGCCTGAGTAAGGGAGACCGTAAAATCTTTTTTGTTTACTTTGTAATCAATGTCATGTTGTTGAATTGCAATTTTACTGATTAATGTTGACGCCACTTGTTCCATTATTTTCTCCACTATTATATTTATATAATTGCATACATTATCAACTTGGGCAGTTTCGGTGCATTTATGAGGTGTTCCTCGTTTGGGATCGATAAAACATTTGGAACAACGTTTGATGCATTTCCCGTCCGCCGATTTTTTTTTTTTTTGTTAAGAAGTTGCATGGATGTCACATTACTTCGAGCAATCTGGCACTAATAGCACTGACAGGGATTTTGAGTCCTAGATCTCGTAGTTAAACTTACACTCAAAAACTTAGAATAATCAGGTAGCTCGACAGTCTTGGAGGGAACGATTCCTGGATCGGCACTGGGAAGTTGTCGGTAGACGTTCCGTTTGCATCCGGCACAAAGAACATTCGGCAGTCTTTCTTCACACAAGATATTGTCCACACGATGTTTCAGTAATTTTTCTAGATTCGATAGCAGCGAGGCTTCTATCTTGAACATGACATTATTCTTTTTTAAGCACAACAAACAAATTTTACTCCGGTTCTCTTCGTGTGAAAGTGCGCGGGCAACCTAATCGAGGAAGAAAAGTTTTCTGCTTTTCTTGTAACCTGCCTACTGCATTCTTTTCTTGTAACCTGCCTACTGCATTCTGTTCCTGAGACTTTTCATAAAACATAAGATATTTCACTTTTTCAGACCAAAAAATCATTTGTTTGGTTCCCCTTTTCGAATTTTGGCGTGAAAATGAAAACTGGTCGGTGGATGATTTCAAAAAAACTTTTATCTTATTCATTAGACTTTAGGGAACATGATGCCATAAAAAAAACAGAAGTGCAAGCACTTTTGGGTTGAGCCGCGTTCAGACGAACCGTGATAATTTGACGAGGAGTTAGAGAGTACCGCTTGGACTACTCAGATTTAAACTTACGAGAATATTTATTTATTCACTTTATTTATTTAGTAATAAGAATTTTGAGCTATCGCAAGTTATATCCACCTGATCATAAACACACTATTTTGAGCATAGTAGCTCATTCACAATAGAGTGTGAATTAAAAAGATGCTTTCAGAGATTGCATCTAAGATCTAAGAGAATTTAAAAGTTTGATTTGCAGCACTATTTGCCGAATCTGAATGCCAGCAATGTATTTTATTCAAAGTATTGTCCATCTTTAGCTATGACGTCTGAAAAAATACTTCGTCATGTATTTTGGCATATTGTGAGCATTTGAGCTTCAATGTTCGGCTTAATTGCATCATCCGTTGTAGTTGATGCATGACCGGGCTTACCCCACGATTTTCTGCGCCTTGGGATGTCGTAGTGGATCCACTTTTCCCCGTCATGATTCGATGCAAAAAAAAAATTCCGATTTTGTTCGAACACAAACCCTTGTTTTTGCACGATACCCATGCCCATGAGACGGTTTCGAATCGCTTATAGAGTCACTCTCAAAGTTTCAGCGAGCTCTTCTTGAATTTTACATGAATCTTGGTTCAATAACGCCCTGCAACTCAGCGTCTTCAAACTGTACTGGCCTCCCCCTTCGCGTTTAAAACGCCGAAACCAATACTCACATGTTTTTATTGATGAAGCATGTTTCCCATATGCTTCACACAGCAACGGATGTCTTTTTCTTCAAATTAAAACAAAAAAGCAGCGCTTCCCGCAAATTGTGTTTTGTTGGGACAAAGGTTGGTATGGTTAGAGCATAAAAAAATTATTTAGATTTTTAGAGGGAAATGATGACGTTTTAACATGAATATAGTTACAAGATGTTCTGACTTTCCTTTTTTACGCGATTTATTCACTTTTACGCGATTTTATTTTCGCCGAAAATTCAAAAATTTCAGTTCAGTTCTTGATATTTGATGTTACATCAAACATTATACAAAACTGGGGGAATTCCCGTATTTTGAAAAATATTTTTCTGTATATTTTTACTTTAGTTTTCTAGAAGATTTTAATGGCGTCGGATGTGCTTCTGTATGATATGTTATAATTCCAAAAGCATAATAAGTTAAAGTGTGCAGTTCGTCGTAATGTATAATAATTTATTATTTGTAAAATTTTGCTGTTATTTAATTAATTATATTCAATTAATTTTAATCAATTGGTAAATCAAATTCTCTGAAAATTAAAATTATTTAAGTAGGAGTTATAAAATTCTTTTTCACAGTTTTTGTTATCAAAATGGCCAGCAAATTAGGAACCAGGAGCAAGGGAATTTCACTGGAGCTAAAAATCAAAGTTTTAGGCAGCCTAGAACAAAGTTTAGGTCCTACAAGCGTTGGTCAGAAACTTGGCCTCAGTGAATCGACAGTGCATACAATAAAGAAGAATGAAAATTCTATCAGGCAGTCCGTAATATCTGGTAAAAAAGTAAGCATCAAAATCGTCGAATTGTAGAAATACTAGTGTAGAAAAAATGGAAAATCTCTTAGTAATATTGATTGAGGATCTCAATCAAAAAAAAATTCCTGTTGACATAGCCACGATTAAAGAAAAGGCCATTCGTATTTATAATCAAATTTTGCACCAAGAACCATCAACTTTGTCATCTGCACAACAAAGAAAAAATGAATTTTTGGCCAGCGGAGGGTGGTTTTCTAAATTCCTAAACCGACATGAATTTCATAATTTGAAAACCAAAGGAGAAATTGCATCTGCTGACGTATAAGCTGCAGAAGATTATCTTCCAAAACGGGCAAAAATTATAGAAGAAGGTGGTTTACATATCCGACCAAGTATTCAACGCAGATGAAACTGGGCTTTTCTGGAAACGACTGCCAACCCGGTAAGTATCTACAACTCAGAAATCTGTAGGTGGTTTTAAAGGAGCAAAGGAGCGTGTAACATTTTTACTATGCAGTAATGCTTCCGGAGATCGAATGTTTTAACCTCTGCTCTTAAACAAAAACCTCAGGCCAAGAGCATTAAAAGGCAAGGATTTAATGAAATTACCTGCAAAATAAAAAAGCGTGGGTAACTGCAGTTGTATTCCAAAATTGGTTCGAGAAATGTTGTGCAAATAAAAAAGCGTGGGTAACTGCAGTTGTATTCCAAAATTGGTTCGAGAAATGTTTTGTACCAGAGGTGAAGCGGTATCTGAATGAAAAGAAGCAGACCTTCAAGGTCCTGTTAATTAATGATAATGCGCCTAGTCATCCAGTACTAAACCATCCCAAGGTAAAGGTATTTTTTCTCCCACCTAATTCACGGTGTGAAGTTTTCCACAAAATTCAGAAGTGTAGCTACACAAATTGACAGATTTCAAAAATGTAGCTACACAAATTTAGAAAATAGTGTAGTTGCACACAAGAAATGTAACAGAATTAAAAATTCTGAGTATGAAATTAAAAATTATTTTTAATGGAATATAGACATCAGACGAATAAAATAAAAATCAAATTTCACTTAGTAAAATAAATAAATTAAAACTAATTGGTGTAGTGGTCAATTGTTGGCCAGTTACAAGAAATCCTAGAGATGTCAAAGTAAATCTGAGTATTCCATAATATTGTTTGCTTTTAGTAGAAAATTTGGTCCATTCATCATTTTAACGCGACCCTCAAGGGGTGAGATATCGCATTTCCACACTTCTTTTTTATACAAATAAAGTGTAGTGGTCACTTGTTAGCCATGTCAGCCAGTTACAATACATCTCCTACAGATGTCTAAGTAAATCTGAGTATGCCATATTATTGCTTGCTTTTAGTAGAACTTTTTAATTTTTACTTTAGCATAAATTTATTAAAAGTACACTTAATTCATTCGGTTAAAATAATAATTATTAGAAGATTGAATTTCATATAAAAACTAATATCCACTATTGGGCTCTTTAGGTTTAAAACTCATAAATTTTCATTTATTGTTTAAAAAAGCAATTAATATTTTGAGATAATTAGGATTAATTTCCATTGGAAATGCTAAAAGGTCATCATGTTGCTCCCAAATATTATTTTTTTCGTTTTATATAGGATCGAAAATGACTTGCCACATTTTTATTTTTAGTCTTTTCATAATGAATTATTCCTTTTAAATAAAACTCTTGGCTGGAGTGTCCTTTTAAATAAAACTCTTCACTAAATACAATTTTGTTACTAATTTCATTTATTGTGATCGAGTAATTATTATTATATCTTAACATTGTGGGCAAATAGTATATTTAAAGTCAATAGCATTTTGAATATTGCTTAATGATTGTTGATTGAATTTAAAAACGTTTTCGAAAGGGAGGTAAAATGTTTCTCTTAATACATCCGAATGTTTTCTTTGTAAACAACTACGAATTTCTGTTAAAGGTCGTGGTAAAAAGTTCTCCAAAATAAAATAAATACAACAAGTTGCGTCTTTAATGGGTTCATAGTCTCGATAAAAATATGATTGAACCGTATATAATACGGACTTCAGCTAAATGCAGATTTTTTAAAGAAAGTTGTTCTTTAAGTTAATCTCAATGCTGTTGATTCCGATGGGTTTAGATCTATAATTCTCACTCTTGTTATTAAATAATTGAATTAATATTTTTTTTAAATTTCAAGAGACTCTGAAACATGTTGATTTGAAAATTTTGTGCAGCAAATTATGCAGTAAATTTCAATTAATTGGTCAATAAGTTCCAAAGACCTACAATTTAGTATGTCACAAAATACATCTAAAATACAAATTTTGTTACTCTGTTAGCGTTTGATCACTTTTCTTTTAATTGCGACGATATAATATTTACAAAGTGGGCACAACAAATAAAAGTACCAACTTTATTTATTTGTTTCAATTGAGTAGTTGAATTGAGAATGTTATACGTATAATCAATGTACTCAGAAACAGTCATGGTATTGAAACTGAGGAGTATCGATTTTCAAAGAGCCCAAGACCAATCGTCACAAAAAAATTTTCATCCAAAAATCGTTTGATTGTTAGAGAATCATGCTTAGAGAAAATTAGCTCTCCTATCGAAATTAAATTATTGCTTATATTTACAACACATGCATAGTAAAATATGCGACTGTAGCTGTGATAGGGATAACAAACAGGATGTTTGGCGACTTTACCGGTTGCATCAAAATAAATCCCATCTACTGGATATTTTTTAAGTAGCCCTAAAGTAGAATGCCTTAGTAGAACTACTTTTAGTGGGTCAGGTGACAACTCATAGAAGTATTTATTTTTTTTTTTTGGTTCAGTCATGTTCATTTGACATATATCGATTATATCGCAATCACGGACAAGATCATCCTTTTTCAATTGCTCTGATTTTATTTTTCGAATAGTTGTAGAAGGAACAAATGATTGTGTGTTACCAACTTTAAAAAGACTAAGATCTGTGTCTTTTGCTAGATCAAGCGAAAAATTATGACACGATGTTAATTTCAATTGGTTTTTCATATTTTCTCGTTTATTTCCCCTAATTTGATTGTACACTTTCTTTTCTCCATCATGACTTACACATCTTTGGCCATTTGAATAAATTTCAAGCCGTGCGTGCTGCCTAACTATAAGTTTATATTTTGTTTCTGGAATTAGTTTCCAATTTCCATAAACAATCAAATTTTGTGGATTTTTTATTGACGATAGCCTCATTGATTTAAACGAAATTTCTAATCTCAATTAAATACTCGGTAATTTTATTTCGCACATCTTCTCTACTGAGACCGGAAAATGATGATGTTAACTTGATTTTGTGATTTAATAAAAATTGTTTAGAAAAATTAGGTAAGTTAGGGTCTAAACCTTCTTGGTGGCCGAACGTGTTTTCCCCAAATTAATATCATCATCCACATAAAATCTGTATTCATGATTTTTAACTGAAACAGTTGACTCATCATTTACTTGAATCGGTACAGCGGTGTTCACGTTTTTATTATAATAAATATTGCTATTTACAATCATTTTGTTCAATTTTTGTCGCCAAACTAAACAAATATTTAAACAAATTTTTAATGAATTTTGAATGCCTAATTATTTACAAACACTATTCATTTGCAAACTATCAGAACTAATCAAAATTGAAACCTTCTAAAACTAATTCTTCTAAAGCAGTTTTCAGTGCTATAGCGGAGACAAATTTTTGTTTCTTTTTATAATTATATTTTAACATTTAGATGAAACAAATGTGCAACTGGTACTTAATATAGCAAAAAAATATCCAAGAATCATACAGAACAAATTAATGTAACTGCAAAAAGCAGCAATATTTGCTATTACTATTATTTAAATATTCAACTAACTAGAACCAGTACAATAGAAATCTAGAAAACATTCAAGGTCATTAAGTAAAAAAAGCAATAATTATTATTAAATATGTAAACAGGTTTTTAAGAAAGTCCGGTAGAAAGCAGTGGTCGGTTGTTTTGAAAAAACCTTTTTATTTAGCAAAGAAACTCGAAACGAAATCTGAAAATAACACGAAATGAACAGTACAAAGTATGACAAAATATTAAAACAGAATTGTTACGTTTTTGCCTTGTCAATCAAGGTTCGAATCACTAGATTGTAAATAAAAACAAAACAATTCAGTTTATCACCAACGAATTTATTTATTTAACACAAAAATTATTACAACACAATTTTTTTAACAATAATTCACAAAATCACTTTATTTAATTTTTAAACAATTTTACTACCGAGCAAACGGCGCAGTGGTTAAAGCTGCGGCGGTTGGATCGGGAGGTACCGGGTTCGAATCCCTATAGGGGCGGGATGCAAAAGGGATTTTTCATCATCTGATTGCGATCGGTGATGAAGATGAACACATCTATGACCCCCTGTTGAGAGTGCAGAATCCATGGGCCGACCCACCTTTCATGTCAGCACTACGGGTTGGCATGAAGCAATGCAATGTGCAGGTGGTTTTCAAAGACGGATCTGTAGCCGCCCGTCCTCGATTTGGCTACTCCAGGCGTAAGGTAGGACGGTAAAAAAATAAATCAAGAAACAAACAAACAATTTTACTGATCACTTTTATTTTTAATCTCGCACTAAAACACTTTTTAAATCACTTTTTAATTCCTTTTTAATCTTCACACTATCGCTTACCAAATACTAATAATCCAATTCGATCTCGTTCGCCTTTTTATATACACAAACCAAACTTCGAGAAAGCTTATGACTTTTCCAGTTAGAATAGCTTAGAAACATTTAGAACCATTTTGATCATGGAAAATTCCATTTTAGTACAGTTAGACATTGAGCTAGTAATTTTACTTATTCTATTACACACTAGGTGTCACCGTCACAGAATGTGACGGTGACACCTAATGTGTAATAGAAGAAGTTAAATTAATAGCTCAATATTTAACTGTACTAAAATGGAATTTTCCTTGATAAAAATTGTTACGTATGGTTTCTACGCTATTCTAACTGGAAAAGTCATAAGCTTTCTAGAAGTTTGGTTTGTGTATTTAAAAAGGCGAACGAAGTTGAATTGGATTAGTAGTATTTGGAGAGCGACAGTGTGAAGATTAAAAAGTAATTAAAATGTGATTTAAAAAAGTGTTGTAGTGTAATATAAAAAGTAAAAGTGAACAGTAAAATTGTGTGAAAATTATTAAAAGTGATTTTGTGAATTATCGTTAATAAAATATAGTCTTGTTATAATTTTTGTGTGACATAAATAAATTAGTTGGGGATAAATTGAATTGATTTTGTTTTATTCACAATCCAGTGATACGAACTTTAATTGACAAGGTAAAAACGTAGCAATATTTATTTTTATTTTGTTTCTGTTTATATAGTTCCCTCATACTCACACAAACTAAATTTTTAACTGATATATCCGTTAGTTATTCAATTATTTAAAACTGATACTGTTATGAAAATATTTTCGATAAAGTAAAGATTAAAAATTTAGTTCATTTCATGATTTAGCTAGCTAACAAAACAATTATAGTAAATATAGTGTAATGGTCACACTATAATTATTATAATTGTATAAAATAAAAGGGAGGGTAGAAATGTGATATCTCACTTCTTGAGGGTCGCGTTAAAATGATTAATGGGCCAAATGTTCTACTAAAAGCAAAGAATAATATGGCATACTCAGATTTACTTAGACATCTCTAGGATTGCTTGTAACTGGTCAACTATTGACTGCTACACTTTATTTGTATAAAATAAAATTGTGGAAATGCGATATCTCACCTCTTGTGGGTCGCGTGGGTTCTACTGAAAGCAAACAATAATATGGCCTATTCAGATTTACTTAGAATCTCTAGGATTTCTTGTAACTGGCCAATAATTGACCACTACACCAATTAGTTTTAATTTATTTATTTTTCTAAGTGAAATTTAATTTTTATTTTATTAGTCTATAGTCCATTAAAAATAATTTTTAATTTCATACTCGGTGTAATTTTTAATCCTGCTACATTTCTTGTGTACAACTACACTATTTGCTAAATTTTTGTAGCTACATTTTTGAAATCTGTTAATTTGTGTAGCTCCATTTCTAAATTTTGTGGATCGGTGCCGCATGAACCGTCGATGAAAAATTTAATTGACCGATTTTCCAGCGAATCGCTACTGAAACGCAACGAAATCGACCCATTTATAAGGCAAATCATTACTATCGATGAACAATAGGTAAAATACTAGAATGTCATTCGAGAAATATCATGGTCAAAAAAAGGCGAACCACCACAAACGACTTCAAAGCCGGGATTGATCCCCCGTGAGGTTATGCTTTGTGTTTGAACCTGGTTCTAGAACCTGTTCAAATGATTGATTCTAATCTCTACTGTCAGCAATTAACCAGATTGCAGCAAGTAATTAAAAGAACCTTCCATAATGACATCAGACAAGACACATCTTTGATAAGCCCGCGCCTAGCACCCTCTCACTACCATTTGTTACGATCTCTGCAAAACTCCATTCTAAAGTTAGCTTCAAAATGGACTGTGAAAATCACTTAGAGAAGTTTTTTTGCCGATAAACCAAACAAATTCTACACCGATTAAATTATGATACTTCCCGAAAAATGACAAAAGGTCATAGATAATAATGGCCAATATGTACTTAAATAAAATTAATTGTGATTAAAAGAAAAATTTAATCAAAAAAATGTCAATACTTTTCCCCAACCTAATACATTTAATATTTTCCGCCTTTAATTTTATCATAGTTAATAATTGCATTTTCCATGATTTGATTTAGTTCAAATTAATTATTTAAACTGAATGCAAGAAAAAATATCATTTATTCCACCTTTCGGTGTGGTATAAAAGCTATTCCGAATAAATAAAATAATGGACTAAAAAAGTAACCAAGTGCTGGTGCCAAAAAAACTTTGCAAAATTTTTAATATTCTAGAAATAAACACTAAAATTACGTAAGTGACGTAAAATGCGTGTTGCATGCAGAAAATTCTGTTTATCCTGTAAATAATTGTCAGTTGAACATAAATAGAACATTAAAAAGAAAAACTCTCATAATAAATTTCTGTGATAATAAAATCACATGAGCATCCTTAATTAATTAATCGTGACAGCAAAAAAAAGTAAAACATTTTAAACTTCTATTCCTTACCAAAAACCAAAACAACAAACTTTATATAGTCAAAACGAAATATTAGGTCTGGGTTTATGGAGCAGTACAGAAAATCGAAATAGTTCCCACATAATATTTACATCGCACATTAACAACAAATTGCACATTTACGAATTCGTTAATTCTAATAAATTTGGTTTTTACAAATGTCGCACACGCAGTGTAAAAATGTATTTTGCCTAAGTAACATAATCCAAACACAGATGTACGAACTACTTACACTTTCACCAACCGCATACAAAAGAAAATATTTTGCACCCCTTTTTGGTTTTGTTCATTTTCTTTTTTCACTTGAAAAAAGCTTTTATAAGAAGACCTAACGGAAATACTTTAAACTAACGAACAATCATGGAAACTAACCACGTTACTTTTGTTATATCTATCAAAGACACAAAATTGATTTTCTTGAATGAAAAAGCTTTCTTCAAAGCTTTATCCCATTTAAAATGAAAATAAATAACAGAGGATGGGTATAAAAGGTTTCGGTTTTTTTTTTTGTGTAGAATAACACCCATTTTGAGAGATGACTAAAATACGTAAATATGTATAGTTAGTACTTGAAAAGCTGGTAAGGAATATAATATAAGATTACAATAAAATGTTAAAGTAAATATCCAATTAACTTTAACCATAATTGTTGTTGTATTTTCTTTCGCTTTTCTTCTATTTTGTCTTTTACGTATGTGTGTAATTTCTGTACTACGTTGAATATATTATAAATGTGTTAATGAGACCTTTTACGGTTACACATTTTTTCTTCGTTATTGTTGTGGGTATGACTTTAACCTTACCTTGCCCCGAAGGAATATAAGAGAAGGAGCTATTTCAATAGATGGATTCTATACTTTTGTTGTTATTGTTGATGGTGAGATGGATTTTGTCGTAAATTTTGATGAAAGAATGTTCTTAGTAAATTATGTGGTTCATTGAATATTCTACACACAGGACAAGATATTTTCCAAATAGATAATTTAGCTATAGAATACCAATAAGAGCCTATTATGCAAAGCAAAGATTATATAATGGTAATAGAGTAATCTCGTATTCTTTATGGAAATTCAAATAGTTTATAAATTTTTAAATTTATCTTTTGAAGCAATTTGAGAAAAGTTAAGAAATAAACTGACATACGAAACTTTAAAATTGACCTAACTTTAGGCGAACGAAATTCAGCCAACAGAGCAGTGCAAAACCGTTTTAGAAATGCACGAAAAACGTAACCCTTCCTGTCGTGGATGTGACCGTAGATAGAAACCTGCTTGTTAATATCGATGAAGAACCTTACACATGGAAAGACTGACTTTTCACGTAACCCCAAAGAAAATAGTGTAAGGGTGACAAATCACATGATCTTGTTGGCCAATTGACATAACCATTTCTTGAAATAACTCGACCATTAAGGTTTTCTAAGCATAGCATCACCATATTGAAACCACATGCCCTCCAGATCTATTCAGGCCGCAAAAATTCACCTATCATCTCACGATATCGATTACCATTCACAGTTACAGCTTCATCAGCAGCATTTTCACAACACCAACTGTAGTTAAGTAAAGATTTAAAAAAAACGCGTAATTTAAAAGACCTATATCTATGTAACGCTATGCGGTCTTGTAGTTACGATGTTTTGTTAAAGCTGAGAACGAGCCTTCTATAATTTTGGCAATTAGCTGTGTTCGACAAGGAGTCAGATGATAATTATGTGATTGAACTTAATGGCAACAGAGTGAAGAAGTTACAATCCGCTAGTACAATTTTAAGCCTTCGTTGGTCTTAAAATCAACTAGTACAAAATAAAATATCTGGACAGCGATTTTGGTCGCAATTTGAGGATTGAGTTGAGTATTACCGGAAGGCAAAAGTATTGGTAAATTGTATTGGTGTCCAAAGAATAGAGAAAAACAGAGAATAAACATTTGAAATATAAAAAAAAAAATTCAGTGTCATCTCATGCGTACGAAAGGTTGTACATATTTTTATTTCCAGTAATTTTTTGCAAAATTTAAAACTAATAAAATTGTTACTTGAATAATGATTTAAAGATAAATAAATATTAATTAAAAAAGGCAAATAAATCAGAAAAATATTTATAAACTATAATTTTATTAATAATTTTAAGTTAGAAAAATTACACGACGTACGAGTACATACTCCCTTTCTCGCGCTTGGATCAACACTAAAAGTTAAAATCACCAATTTACTTCTTATATTTTTCACATTATCCCTCTTATCCGATGTTAAACAAAAAAACCTTATGCCATGTTATATTAAACAAAAAAATATACGCACATTTGACAGTGTCTAATGGGCGTTTTTTTAAGTTTTTTGTTTAACATGATGCAAATAAGAGAGATAAAATGACACGAAAAAGAGGGATGTAAAATATAACGTGGAAAAAATAAGAAGTAAATTAGTTATTTTGGCTTAGCTTAGTGTTAATTCAAGCACAGGAAAGGGTGGATATACGTCGTGTGATTTTTCATCATTTTAAATGATTAATAAAATTATAGTTTATCAATATTTATCTGACTTATTTTCCGTTTTTAGTTAATATTTATTTATCTTTAAATCATTATTTAATTAACAATTTTATTAGTTTTAAATTTTGCCGAAAATTACTGGAAATAAAAATATGTACAACATTCCTTTCGTGCGCATGAGATAACACTGAATTGTTTTTTTTTTTGATTTTTCAAATGTTTATTCTCACATAACTCAAAAAAAAAAAAAAAAAAAAAGTTAAAAATATTATGAATGTGGTCGACGAAGAATGTAAAAATTAAAAACCATTTATTTATGCTGCTTTTTGTTTTTTATATTGAAGATCACCACGAGCAATTGATTGCGTATATTGTTTTGGATTTTTGGTAACGAAGTAAAATGAATGTCTCGTTTACAACAACAATAGATAGAAAAACATGAATTCCTCATGTTAAAAGGTAGGGAAAAATAACTCAAGGCGAGCGGAAGCAACAAAAAAGTTGAACCGATTTCACCCGCTTAGCTTATTTTTGATACTTACCATCATGAGAAAACACACTAATACAATAAAAATATTTGACGGCACACAATAGCAAAATGTATATTATACGCCGTGTACATATACAAAATTCTCAATCCTCAATCCTCATTTTGCGACCAAAATCGATACCCTGATCGCTGGTTTTAGAGACCTCGACGCAATTGATTTTAGTAGCATTACCTACATATCTAAGGAAGTGACAATATCCAAACACTTGGGAACTCTGCGTCACTCAAGATAATAGTATAGATGGTGATATGCAGGAGGGTCTTAGCTGAAAGATCTATGTGGGAACTCCCGCTGGAAGAGCTAAGTGGGAGCTCGTGCGATTAGCTATCCAGGTCAGATTTTTGTCACCGTACGAACCAGGTAAAATCCGATTATTATTATTATTATTAGGTGGATAGACAGAGACCTTAATTCTTAATATACCAATTCAAATTTGTTTCATTATTTTAAAGAATGTTAGCCTTTACATTTGAACTCGTTTAAGTTATCCTACAGTATTAAAGGATGCATGATTCTTCTGGAAGTAAATTATTATTTACTCTGGGAGTTAGGGGCTCGTTTGAGTGTTAATTTGGGGCCGAATTGAGGGTTTAGTTAGAGGTTAGATGTCGATTTCAGTTGGGTTAGATAGAGTTGCTTTAAGTTGAGTTTATGTAGTTTTCGTACGGTTTTGAGTTCAGCGTTAGTTGAAGGTTAAGCTGTACCAAAGTTCTGATCCTTTACCTTTTATATTTTTTAAACTTTGAATTTGGTTTCGAATTCTCGTTTATCTATGCGGTTAAATCTTATCCAAAATCTTTTGTAAATACTTTGCTACCAAACGTGAAATTAAAGGATATCCTACAACAATGCACCTAGAGGGGGATCTAAATCGCCTTTCAAGAAATAGCCAATATGTTTTCAAAATTGTTTCAATCGACTTACAAGTAGGAAGATCCATGACTTCAGAAAACGACAACATAGCTATTGCAATGACATCAATGATACCAAAAACATGGTCTTATATCGGCTAGATCAACTACAACAAATTTAGTTAAATTTACCACTAGAATTATCAAAGCCATTGAAGAACATTAGCCGGTTAACACAGTCTACACCGACTTCAGCAATGCTTTATTCCATCAGCTAGCGTAAATCAAATCTGTCACATGTAGGGCCTTGGATTTTCCTAATCTTTATTGATAGTGTCGTCAATGTTATTGTCAAACCATCGGTACCTCTCTTTACTGATGACCTAAAGATGTTCAAAGTCATTGACAATCCACACGATGCAATTTCACCACAAGATGATCTTTTCTATTAAGCGAGTGATGTGACGCCAATGAACACCACCTTAATCTTAATAAATGCAAAATTATGGACTATTAATGGGAACAAAATCAACAGGCTGGGTGAGATAAAAGGCTTGGGCGTAACGTTTGCTGGAAATATATAATTTACCAAACACATGGATTTTATTTTTGTCAAGTCCAAAATAATGGACGAAAGGATATTGTTTAAATTATGGCAACCTATTTCGTGCCGAACAATCTCCATATTAACTATATGTCGATCGAAAATTTGAAGCAAATCCGAGGAATTGTGTTTTAAAGTAATGTGCGATTATATCAGGCTTCTACCAAAATTGGAATAATTTTAAGTGTGATAAATTTTGTGCCAACTAATTCTTAATTTAAAATACAAATATTTTAATCTCAAAACTCTTACCACGGGTTAGGGTTTTGAGGTTGTGTCGTGACTAATCATAATATCATAGTTTTCACTTGAGAAGCCCAAATATTCCAGTTGTTACTCAAATAAAACAAATATTTCTACTTTTTTCTCAGTATAAATAAAATACAATGCAACCAACGAAACGAAAATAAAATATAACATTTGTACTTCAGCTATTTTAGATCCCATCTGGAATATGCATTTCATGTATGGTGTCCATTCACATAATCTTACATTGATGGAATTGAAAGTATCCACAACTAATTATGAAGATAACGGATTGGGATGGTACGGCCTTTCATTATGAAGATAATAGATTGGGATTACACGACCTTCCTTACCACCAAAAGATTGCTCGACTTCCATCTTTTCTTCATCCGGTCAACATTTATTGCCAAACTACTCCTAGATAAAACTGACTCATCTTTTATTTTTGAAAATCTGAATATGAATTTTCCTATTATGTGTAATATAGGTTTACACATTATTGTTTATTGGATTTAAATAGAGGTTTGTTAAGTGATGGTTTGTTAAGTGCAACCATTAAATGATGAGTCAACGTGGAAATTATGGAAACAAAAATTTTCCATATATTTAACGGCTGATAACAAGGAAAAGGAAGACGAAAAATTAAAAATTGCATTGTTGCTAAATTTTATTGGTGATGAAGGTATCTTTATATATAACACATTTGAAAAACAAAATTGTGATACGTTGGCAAAAGTGTTAAAATGTTTTGATGAACATTTCCTACCTAAAAATAATACTGTTGCAGAATCATATAAATTTTACACTATGCAGCAACAGATAGGTGAACCAATTGACAATTATATAACTCGTTTGAAAAATCAGATGTTATTATGTGAGTTTGAATGTTCGTGTAAAAAAAGTTATGGTGATAGATTAATACGTGATCGATTAATATTTGGTATCCAAAATGAATCCTTAAAGAAAAAATTGATATCAGAAAAAAATTTAACAATGGATGCAGCTATTGAGTTATGTAAAGTCAGTGAAATTGTAAAAGAAACAGTAAAAATGGTGTCCGGTGAAAGTTCAGAAGAAAATATTGACTATAACCGAGGTGGTACTGTGAAACCAATATATGTATGTTAACAAAAACAGTTATAATAATAAAAGATCATTTGTTCAATACAGTATGAAATGTGCGAGATGTGGAAAAAATCACAATCAAAATGTAAAATGATTGGGTCATTTGCAGAAATGTGTCGATCCAAAAAAGTCAATGTTCTTGGTGTTGAAGATTAGTGACATGAACTAAATCTACTAGAATTGCCATCAGGGTCAGGTGAGTCCGGTTTTGGTGCTATTAAATCAGATAAACTTAATTGGTATAAAGATATTATGCTAAGGGGATAAAAATTCAAAATAGACACAGGTGCTGAGTGCAATATTCTACCTAAAAGTAACATAGCAGGAACAAATATAGTTAAACAAATTTATCAAGAACGAACGACATTGGTTGCTTACGGAAATTATAAAATTCAATGCAATGAGAAGGTCAAACTGTGAAGTGAAGTTGATAGTAAAAAAACAATTCTAGAGTTTATTGTAATAGAAGGGAAGTTACAACCCTTGCTAGGGTTGGATGGCTGTATCAAAATAGGAATTATAAAGGAAGATGAACAACTTCTCCCACATAATAAGTGTGAGTTAATAAAAATGTATATAAATATTTTTGAGGAATTGGATAAAATTCCAGGAGTACATAGGATTAAAATTAAAGATAATGCTGTTCCAATTATTAAAAATAGAAAACGAGTTCCATTTTCTCTACATGACAAACTAAAGAACAAACTAGACGATGTTGTAAAGCAGGGCATAATTTCACCTGTTGACCATCCAACCAAAAGGGTTAATAATCTAGTAATAATTGAAAAATAAAATGCAGATTTGAGACTTTATCTAGATCCTATATCACTTAAAAAATACGTGGAGCGAGAGCATTACATGATCCCAACAGTGGATGACATTCTTGCCAAACTTAGTGGTAAACCCAATTTTTCTGTAATTCATATGAAAGACGGATTCTGACAGATACAGCTGGATAGGAGTAGTGCAGATTTATGTACGTTCAGTACACCATTTGGTCGATTTCAATTCAACCGCCTTCCGTTTGGACTAAATAGTGCACCAGAAGTTTTTCACCGAAGATGTGTAGAAATATTTGGATCTATTGTTGGTGTTGAAGTTTACTTTGATGATTTAATCATTGCTGGAAAGAATGTGGTGGATCATGATAACATATTAAAACACGTTTTCGAAAAAGCACGTAAATATAACATTAAATTTAATGAAAACAAAATGCAATTACGCGTAAAAGAGGTTACTTTTTTGGGCCATGTTATTTCCAAAGTTTTTGTTCGGCCTGCCAACAAACATATTATCGCAATAAAACAAATGGAAGTACCGAAAGATCGGAAAGGTGTGCTAAGATTGCTTTGTGTAACTAAATTTGTAGCCAGATTCATTCCAAATCGGTCAGATAAGACAGCAAATTTAAAAAATTTGACAAAAAATAACGTTATTTTTGATTGGAAAGAAAATCACAAGAAGAAATTTGATCAAATTAAAGAAATTTTAAGTAGTCAACCAGTATTAAAGCAATTTGATACTAGTAAACCATGTGTGTTGCAGGCTGATGCATCAAAGAATGGACTTGGGGCAGTATTGTTACAAGACGGGCATCCTGTTACTTATGCGTCACGCAGTTTAACTCCTACACAGAAGGGCTATTCGCAGTTTGAGAAGGAACTTCTGGAAATTATTTTTGGTACAGAAAAATGTCATCAATATATTTATGGCAAATACATAACAAACAATACAAACTGATCATAAACCGATTGTAACAATAGTTAAATATGATTTGGACAAACCAACAATTAGAGTGCAGAGGATGTTATTAAAACTCATGAGATACAATTTCAGTGTCCATTATGTTCCTGGGAGGGAGATATATATTGCTGACACATTATCAAGAGCCAGTTTGCCTCATATAAGCTCAGATGATCCAGAAATGAATTACAACATAAACCACATTGTAGATAGTGCCTGTACTCGTATATCTAAACAAAATAAATTATTATTTACAAATGAAACTGAAAAAGATGAAGTTCTTTGTCGAGTGAGACTTTATTTGTTAAATGGATGGCCTAAAAATCAACAAAACTTAAATGAAAGTTTAAAACAATACTATAAACTCAGACATGAATTAACTGTAGTGGATGGATTTTTATATCTGGGCAACAAAATGTTAATTCCAAATTCTATTCTAATAATTGGATCGAGATTAATAAGTCCATTAAATAACAAATCAATTGATGAAGTTATCAGAGCATTAATGAAGATATTTTGTTTCAGTTGGATTTCCAAGTAAAATACTTTCTGATAACAATCCGTTTTGCAGTTGGAAGCTTAAAGAATTTGCTGAATAATTTAATATTAAACTTAAATTTTTCGAGTCCTTACCATTCTCCAAGTAATGGTGTAGCTGAAAAATCCGTGGGAATTGTGAAACAAATAATGAGAAAATTGAATGGATGTCAATCATTGAATGAAATCAAGTTAGCTTTACTGGAATACAAAAATTCGCCGCTATCAACATTAGGATTATCACCTGCTCAATTGTTTTTGGGAAGAGTGATTAAAACTAGGGCAATTTTACCACAAACTAAAAATCTTATTTCACGATTTATTGATCCAGAGGATGTGGTAAAAACGAAAAGAAATATGCAAAAATTACAATCTCATTATTACAATCGTCAGGCAAAATTGATGCCAAATTTAATTCAAGATGAAACAGTATTGCTGAGAGATATAAATCAAAGAAAATGGCTCACAGCAAAAGTAGTAAAACCTGTAAATGATAGATCATATTTAGTACAAAATGGAAATGGGAATATAATACACAGAAAAAAACGTTTTTTAAAAAAAACTCGAATTCCGCATATGGATAATTCCAATGGGGTAGAATCATTGCGAACAAGCAAAGATTATGAGGATGGCACTAACACAACATCAAATAATAGTAATTTATTAAACACAAATGATAGTGGATATAATAATTTTCAGATGGATAATGGACAAGGAGAGGAAAACAACGATAGAAATACTTCCCGTGATGAAGATGAATTAAGAAATAGAACTGCAGTAAGCAGAACAGGAAGGAGAATTAAGTTACCAAATTATTTAAGAGAATATGATTTAAGTTATCTTTGTATTTAAAAAAATAAAAAAAAAATGAAGCATTATTGTTTATTGGGTTAAAATAGAGGTTTGTTAGGGCGATGCGTTTAAGGTGTATGGCAGAAGCTGTCAAAAAGAGATAAGAGAGAACACATATAATTCTACATACGTACAAACATAATACATTATGAACCTTAGACAACACACTCAACACTTGTTACTCGACAAGTTTTATTTCATTAATTTCGGAAATCCTTGCTTCTTGAGAAATAATATTTATATCTCAGGAATTTTCAAAACATTTCAAAAAATTTTAAAAAGTAATCCAGTAGACCAGCATTCAAACAACATTTAAACAAATATATTGGATTAATAAATAATTTTTCTTTTAAATTCATGTTCAGTCGGTACTAAATTTGATGGAAAAATTTAGAAACATTCAAATCAAAGTCGAAATATTGAAAAAATGAATGAAGTTCACCATTATTTATCGCATAAACCGTATTAATATTTATCGTATTAATATTTCCACTAATCATATAGAGAGTATAGGATCGAACTTCCCCATCAAGTGGCCTGGGTGCTTTAATTTGTTGGGCTAAAAATCAGTGATAACATAAATGAACTCATTCATTTGGTACCAATTGTAGAGACACCACAGTTACTTAATTAAGCAGAGTTATGGTCGCAGTTATTCCAACGTTACTAAATACTCAAATACTATAAATGGTCGTTTCACATGCCGAGAACCGTTTCTAAGGTGACACGTTTTCATGTTCTATTTTTCCTATATATGAACAAGTACAGTATTTATTTTAACATGTACATTTGCGTGACGCCCTTTTTTAATAAAAAAATTATGTTTTCCTATTATCCAGCATCGCATTAATTAAACTTATCAGATTTCGAAAGTAGGATTTAAGAAATTGCACAAAACAAACGCCCATTGTTACCTTTACACATTTGTATTTCCTATGAATTCTGAAGGTGTTAAAATAATTAAAAAAATGGAGGTGTGACCAACACACCACTTCCTTTTACGAACAGAGAATTTTGAGAAATTTTATGTATTATGTAGTTTTTTATAAACATTATACTTTTTAAGATATTTGCAAAATCAGTTTTCTGGACCAAGGGAGTGACCAGTTCCAGTTAGTCGGTTTGGAGTAAAATTCACTGGAACCTCCTAATTTATCAAAAAAGCTTAAATCTAAAGTTTCAGTTCGATTGGTTAAACCATCTGGGCTGTAGAGAGGACACGGACTGACAGACTGACAGATTGACAAACTGATAGACTGACATCAACACCCTGCAGGATGTTAGTGTCCATTTACTGATTCACTTTAAAATTTCCATTTACCGGTACACTTTACGATTTTCCATTTACCGCAAGATTTTACCGGCAACTTAAAATTAATCAAAATTTTGCTTAAATTCTTTATTAAATAGAGAAATACACAATACTCAAACATGAGAACAAACAAAACTTCATTAATTTCCGTGGCCACAAATAAAACGAAACATCTTGCAAGCAATTAAACGCTACATGACCATTTCTAAATATATCGATAAAGCATCACAAACTTCGAATATAATTTGAAAAATATCAACAACTTCGAATTATCCATAAGTATGTAAAACCAAAGGAAATCCTGTAATCACTCCCATTTAAAACGTAATAGCCTTAACATTCTTGAGTATCTTTTTTTAAATATCACTATTCAAATCTATACGTGTAACTCTGTAAGTTCCCATAACCCAAAATTAAGCATTAAATTTTACCATACAAAATTCGAAAATCTCTAAAAATCTCATATAATCCTAAAAACGTTTAAAAACTCAAGAAACATAGAACAGACCGTGGAATAATCTCGATTACCCCTGAAAAATTCTAATAATCGCAATATTATGTAAACCTAGGTTTAACAAAAAATTAAGAAAACCCATAAAAATTTCGGAAGATTCCGAAAATTCAAGTAACTTAAAGTTGCTAATACTATAGCAACATGCTACTTAACAAGTTACAGCTAAGCTCAACAAAAAAATGTGCAAAATTCGAATGTGATTGGAGTTCTCAAATAGAATTAGACAATTTCGTAAATATCGAGCAATCATATTCTTTGAATAAGCTTTAAATTTTCGAGTAACGTCGAACAATCAAATAAACCCGACAATCTCAAACATACCCGAATAATTTTAAAAATCTCAAATAACCTGACTTTCGAAACACCAAATAAAACCGAGACTTAATTGGTGGGTTTCCAACATCATGCAATCTCAGCTAAACTCCAATAATCTCAAGGGGATATGAAATCGGGAAGCAACGAGAATTTCAGGTATTTTTAGGTATTTTCTAGGAATAAAGCTTCAACAATTACTTCTTGATTCAAAATGGTACTTCGTAAGCTGATTTACCCTTCGCAAAAGATTTATCCTTTTCTAATTGAAAACTTGAATTGCAAAAGGCAAAATTTGCTTTGCAAATGGCTTAATTTGATTTGTAAAAGTTTGAATTTGAAGTGAAACATAGGTAGTAAACCTATTTACTAATTTTAATTTGGGAAGCTCACAAGGTCTCGTTCTTTGGAGTCTTCTTTCAACGACAAGGTTATCTATCATATGACGAAAATAGGGGTTTCCATGATCCTGGAGCCTTATTTCGTGTTTTGCAGCAAAGCATTTGATGTATTCCATCCGTAGGTCCGTGTAAAGGTCCTCATTTATTGTATATCACGGAGCATTGACGATGCTACGAAAAACCTAATTTTGAAACGTCTGTATCCCCAGAGTTGTATACCGTAGGTCCATATCGCCAATACATTTTTCTGAACTTTATGCTAAGTTCTTCTTTTTTATTTTTGACATGCTCTCTCCACTTGAGCTTTCCATCGAGGGTCATGCCAAGTTAATTAGCTGTATTTGGATATGGCACGTGTCGCGAGTTAATTTCTATAGGTAGATGGTATAAGCCTTTTGATATGTAAAGTTAATATGCGTGGATTTTGTCTCATTAAGCTGGTTTCGTCAATGATTTGCCCAGTTACAAACCGCATTAATCATCCTCTGTAGTTTGCTCGTTGCATCATAGACAGTACTTCCAAGCCAAAAGTGGCTATGATTCCTTCATTTATGATTGGTATGTCCCTTGTATATAGTAAATACAGGATTAGTCCTAAGCCACTCTCTTGCGGGATACTGGCAGAGATTTTGTTTAGCCCGGAGTATTCATCTTCATATATAACTCGAAAATCTCTATTGGATAAATAAGATTTTAGTACGGCAAAGAATTGCCTTGCCAGATCTCTATGCAGCTTGTATTCTAGATAATGTGCCAAACTTTATCGAATGCTTGCGTCCAGGAATATGCTTGATCATACTTTTTTACGTTCTAACGTTCTTTCAATTATGTTTGTGATTCTATGAACCTGTTCAATTGTAGAATACTTTTCTCTGAATCCAAATGGATGTGGAGGAATTAGTTGTCAGTCCTCGATTATTGGTTTAAGTCTCTTTATTGGCAGCAAAGAAATTGGCCTGTATGATTTTTTATCGTTAGGTGGTTTGTCAGGTTTTGCTATCATGCGGAACACTTTCCATTGATGCGGAATATATTTTAACCGAAGGGTCGCATTGATTATGTGTAATACCTTACGAAATCCTTTGTCAGGTAGAGCCTTGATAATTTGGCAAGTAATCGAGTCATACCCTGGGGCTTTTTTAACATTCATGTTACTTTTCACTTCTTCTTTTAATTCTTGGAGAGCTACTGGCCGTATGTCAAACTCATCTAGCTTGTGAATTGACATTATATTTTCATTGGCAGTTTGTCTTAGTAGTGTCTTCTCGTTGTGACCTCCTTTTGAGTTCATTCGTCACCTTCCACAGTGAGTAATCAGAATTTTTTTCATTATTTAGGCCAACTAGATATCTGTTGATTGATTCATTTCTAACTTCTTTAAGAAGGGATTTGAGACTATTACGTAAATTGTTAAGAATTGGTTTGTTTTCCGGGCTTCAATTAATTTGCCAGGTTCTATTGGCGATAGTTTCTTATCGGTACCTGGAGATTAATTTTTTCTTTCACTAATTCATAACCGAGGTCCCAGTTTGTTTTTGAATTTGTTAATCTGGGTGCACCTTCCCGGTGAGTGGTCCGATACTACAGAATTAGACAGACATCTTAGCTTCGTCACTGGGCCAGTATATTGGGGAACCACCAGAGTATAATTCACATTTTGATGTTTGCCCTGCTTCAAACAATTCTTTACCCTTTGACGTCGTAAGTCTAGATCGCCAATAGGTGTTTTTCCCATTAAAGTCACCTCCAATAATAAAACCACGTCCTAGCGGTTTAAATAGTTTAATATAGTCCTCCTTTTTGAAGTTATGCCAGGGAGGACAGTAGATTGCAGAGACCATAAGCTGTTTGTGTTTAAAGTGAATCTTTATAGTAGTGACTTGCATTGTTTCTTCTTCGATTTTTGTTTCTACAAGGTGTTTCATATTTTCTTTTATTAGTAATGCCGAACCACCTCTTGCTCTTTCCGCTGGATGAATGGTATAAATTATAATCCAGGATTTTAACAAACGAAGATTTAACAAAATGGCTTTCGAATATTAGGGAAATGTCGATTCTTTCTGTATTTAAAATATTTATATTTCTGAAATATGTCGCATAAGCCCATTTTGTTGTGTTCTTACTTAACATTTTTTGTCGAATTGCGTTGTGAGAGTTGCATTTTCTTCAGTTGATCAAATGTCAGTTTGTTCAGATAACTTTGGTCATCTAACCGCTTTGCAAAAGCTTCGATGCTGTTTATAATGTTTTCCATATTTCGGTTATTTTCAGAGCCCATATATTTGGTTTAACCCGAACCTTTCACTACCTGAGCAAATGTTCTTTTTTTCCTTGCGTTGCTTGCTTGTGGATTTTGATCCATCTGATTTGTAGTCTAAAACCTTCGAATTTCGTGATTTTGCGGTTGTACTGCTGGTACCTAGTTACGCCACTGAGCACTACTATCCCCACTTTTTAGGAAATTTTGGCATTGTGCACAACTTACATTTTAGAATTTGAAAAATCCCATTAATGAACAACAGATCATAGAAAACTGAAAACTGCAATTTTTGAAAAGACGCTACACACAGCTTTGACAGACATGTAGCATCGTTATCAAAAGTAGTGCTATCGTAATTTAGGGAGCTACTTCTTACCCATTTTAAGCCAAAGTGGAACTTTAAAGGTTTAATTGCATTAACGTGAGACACCTACCCTACCATATAGAAATTCGATTTCCCACATTATTAAAATAAACAAAATCCTTTTCAATTAATAAAATCGGCCCATTGGCGCTCTTATTAGCAAGTGCCTTCTGCGACATATTTATTTTATCAACAATATGCTGTCCTGCGACGTGTAAACTAGTTTTATCAAACTTATGGCAGCTATCAAAAAACAATCTGGCTACAATAAAGGGCAGTACTCTAACTGTGTAGGCTTAATATATTAAAAATAAATATTTTAAAGACAGAATGATTTTAAAATATCAATAAGTAGCTTTTGCGCATAACTTTTGCATTGTAGGATATTCTTTTTCATTATTAAATCATTAAAATAAAAAATCGATTTATGGTAATGGCTAGAAATAGAGAATACGTATGAAATGAACTTATATTTAAAGCTATAAAACTCTTCCTTTTTGAAATATTAAATTCAGCTTATAGGTACAAAAGAACCACAAATGAATCCTTTTATCTGCTCCTTCTACATCTACTTTTTACAATAAATGATGACCCCCATAATAACAAATGCATAAGTACTTATGTACAACCCAAAATATTCTACACCTCTACGAGTTTGTATATTGATTCACGATGGGAAATCGAAAGAATGCTAACTAATCTGTTACGTGCAATCAAATTGCAATATGAATAATAATAACAAATATAAAATTCACCAATTTATTAAACTAATTTTAATATTTAAATTTATTTGCGTTATAATAAATAATTTAAATTCAAATTGGTTTATTCATACTAGAGATTGCGATTAGATACAAGTGTCATGGTTTTACATGCATTTTATTCAGGCAGTGCTAATCACATAAAAATATCATTTTAAATTATTTAAAGCAACACATGCAATACGCAAGTGAAACGAGTAACTCTTAGATCCCAGATAATTTATACATATATTTATTTGACAGGGTGACTATAAATGTGGTAGAGTTAGCCTTTGAAGTAAATTTAAATAAAATGATTTCCGTTTTAAGATGCAAATCCCATCTGTTACAAAGATGTGAACAAATAACAACGGTTTATAAAAGAAAAGTTGATTTTAATAACGACAGACTACAAAGAAAGTCGTTTCTTTGAAATGCAAAACAACAATTTATGATAACGTAAAAAAATGTTTATGGTGAACCTACTTTTATTTGTGTAAATTTTCGGTATAATCTGTTCTTTGATAATTCCCGACATCCGTAAGCCAAAAATAGAATGCTCTAGTTAAATTTTATGTAAAAGTTATTTAAATAGATGGGAGATATTTTTATTCTTATAATATTCTTATTGTTCTTACTTACTGTGAACTAGCCCAATTGAATGAGGAATTTGTTCCAAATAATTGGTAATATACCTTAAACAAGAAACCATAAAACAAAAGCAACAACAACAAAATATTATTTATTTGTGAAGGTAGGCACTGCCTATGACATACGTAGTACATAGCAAGAATAGCATTAAAATTTTAGATGTAGACCGTAAGTGCAGTGATATAAAGCGTACTTAACGCACAGTTTGATTTTTGTAACCCATTTTTTCTAAATATTAAATTGGTAACCAAGATCAAGAGGTCCAGTGGAATCAATGGTACAGTGTGAACCATTTTAATAGACGAATCCAAATATCTCCTAAAATACGCCATATAAAATCAAAATGGATTCAGGTCAAATTTTTAAGGTAATTTGAAGGTCAACGTCATTTTTTTTAATGGAAACCATTATTTCTGACACCGGATTCGAAAATAGTGGGTATTCTTACGTTCAAAATGATATTTCAAACTTTGTTATTGTGACCTTGAGAAGGTTAAATTAAGGTTAAATGTTTATAAAGCACTCAGAAGCTGTTGACTAGAATTTGAGTAAATTTCCTGGACATAATAAACGTTGAAGTTTCTTTAACAGATGTAGGTAGGATGCAAATCATGCACTTGACTTTAGAGTCAAATTCCAAGGTTATTTAAAAGTTTAAATAACGTTTAAAAGTTAAAAAGTTTAAACGAAATTTAACGGAAAGCCTTGAGAAGGTCAAATCAAGGTTAAATGTTTAAAAAGTACTTTAGATGCTGTTCATTTAGATTTATGAGCTTTCTACGCATGGTAAGTGTTTGGTGGCACTTAGAATAGTAGAGAAGCTGCAAAAAATTGCAACACATTGTCCTTATTTTTAGCTTATTCGGAAACAATTACATAGACATAATTAGTTCTGTTTGCTTGAGGGTGCTTAATAATCCTGAGTCTTCTTGCCATGCACCGTTACTATAATTATATTAATTACCGACGAAAAAACTGTTCGAAGTTGCCTCCGTTTGCTTCAAAGTATAAATATATTTTATTTTTATTTTTCCCCTAAAAAAACGGGTGTAACTTTTTAGAAACAAGCAGATTGAAAAAAACTAAGTTGGAATAGACGCGTATCTAGAGCGCAATATGGAATTATGTAAAAAATATGACTTTAAACGAACTTTTTATAAGTAAACTGCATTTTCGATTTTGTATTCGAAAAAATTGTGAAATTTTACGTTACAAATTGTATCACATGATTCATAAATGTAAATTATTTTGAATAGTCAAGGCGATTTCGAGGTTTTTTTTTTTTTTTTTTTTTTTCCTTTATTTAATATTACAACTGATTTACAAATCATTTAGTAATTTATCTTTCTTAAATGAAGATTCACATTTGACGGGCAGTAGCCCAATGGTTACTCCCGTTTGAATTTACATAGTAATTATTTTTCTCTATCCGAATTAAATACAACTGCCCAATTCCAAAGGTTTCTGCCTTTGAAGTCTTCTTACTGCATTGGTGGTATCCAACAAACTTCGTATGTCTGCATTTTGGTGCCGAGATATCCGCTGAATGTGTTTCTTCGCATGATTTTGTATTTCTTCACTTACATATTCCATATTTAAGTCCCTATGGAGGTTATCATTTCTAATGTACCAATGGTGCGTTTACAATGCCACGCAGCACTTTGTTTTGAAAACATTGAATCATTTGTACATTTGTCTTCTTGGTACAACCCCAAAGTTGAATACCGTAGGTCCATATTGGTTTAAGTGTTTGCTGATATAATAGCAATTTGTTATGTATTGTAAGCTCAGAGTTTCTACCTATTATCCAATACATTTTCCTATATTTAATGTTCAATTCTTCTTTTTTCTTTTTAACATGCTCTTTCCATCTAAGCTTGCAATCGAGAGTCATGCCGAGGTATTTGGCTGTATTTGCATTTGGAACCGGCCTTGAATTAAGTTTCACTGGAATCCAGTTAACTTTCTGGTTTGTGAAGTTTACGTGAAGCGACTTTGCTTCGTTTAGGCTAATGCGCCATTTCTTTGTCCAACTACTCACTGTGTCGGTTGCTTTTTGAAGTTTGGTCGTTGCTTCTGATATACACTTTCCAGTCGCCAGAATAGCTGTATCGTCTGCAAATGTTGCTATGGTGGCACCTTCTGTATTTGGCATATCTCTGGTGTACAGGATGTACAATATAGGACCCAGTACGCTACCCTGTGGTATGCCTGCTGATATTCTCTTTAGTTCAGAGTACTCTTGGTTATATTTTACACGGAAATGTCGGTCTGCGATATAAGATTTAAGAATTTGATAGAATTGCTTAGGTAGATCTCGATGCAATTTAAATTCAAGTCCTTGGTGCCCAACTTTGTGGAAAGCTTGTGCTACATCTAAGAAGATGCTGGAGCATATCTTCTTATTCTCAAGTGAGTCTTCGATTATATCCGTTATTCTGTGAACTTGTTCTATCGTAGAGTGATTTTCTCTAAATCCAAATTGGTGTGGTGGAATCAAATTTCTCTCTTCTATTATTGGCTTGAGTCTCTTGAGCAGTAATTTTTCAAATAATTTTGAAATTACAGGAAGTAGTGAAATCGGTCTGTACGACTTTTTATCGTTCGCTGGTTTGCCTGGTTTGGGGATCATAATTACTTCAGCAACCTTCCATTGCCGTGGGACATATTTTAGTCTGAAGACAGCATTGATAATTTGAACCAATTTTCTTAGTCCCTTCTCGGGAATGGCTTTTACGACTTGTCCAGTAATTAAATCATATCCTGGAGCTATTTTTGGGTTCAAATTACACTTGATTTCATTTTTTAATTCCTGTAATGTTACACATCGAATATTATATTCATCAATTTTGCTAATTGTTATTATGTTTTCATCTGCTGTTTGCCTAGGTAACGGTTGAAAGGTGTCTTCCAAGTGAGCTGCAAATAAAATAGCTTTTTGCTTGTCACTTTTGGCCCAGGTTCCTTCCCCATTTTTAATAGGTGACACATGCATTTTAGTTCTTTTTAATCCCTTTGTTGCTTTCCAAAGAGAGTAATCAGTATCTTTATGTTCAGTGAGACCATTTAAGTACTTGTTGATAGTTTCATTCTTAATTTCTTTTATAAGTTGGTTTAGTTTATTGAATAGAAAATTGAGGATTTTTTTGTTTTCCGGGGCGCGTGTCCTTTGCCAGGTTTTTCTTGCCTTCCGTTTCTCTCTAACTAACTCCCTGACCTCAATAGGATAATTTTGATTCCTACGGGATTCGGTGTGACTAGCAGGAGAACTTTCCCATGCTGCTTGTTGAATAGTACTGTTAAATACCTCTAGTACGTCTTCCAACTGTACCGCTGTTTTAATCGGCACTCGTAGATTTGTTTGCATTTCAATTAGTTCTTGGAATAGGTCCCAGTTAGTTCTATTATTTGTTAATTTAGGCAGGTTATCCTTATTAATTATCATTGTGCTGAGTGTCATGATAACAGGTGTATGATCGGAATATAACCCTTTAGATTTCGAGGTAATATGATTTTTGTATGTTTTTATTTTGATAATCAAAGTTTGGAAAAAGGAGTACCTACATATGTTGAAGTTATAGGCTTATTTCCTTGTCAAATTTACAACAACAATGACATGGAAGTGAACATTCCTGTTCTTTCGAATCGCATGTAAAACTAAAGCCTTTCGTTTAACAAATCATCTTGACTTTCAAATGACCTTGAAAATTGACTCTAAAGTCATTTTGGACGGCAAAAATCTAAAATGCTCCGATAACGTTGGTCAATAGCTCTATACATAGGCTTCAGGATCTGTATTTATTTAGCAAACTTGCATTTGGATTGCTCGAATATTTCTAAACATTTCATAGAAAATTCGATTTTATTAAAAATCAATTGTGCTAGCCAACAAATTTTGGACGGCCAAAACTTAACATGCTCCGATTACGTTGGTCAATAGCTCTATCAATAGGCTTCAGAATCTGAATTTGGATTGCTCGAATATTTCTAAATATTTCATAGAAAATTCGATTTTATTGAAAATCAACTGAAAATCATATATAGCCCAAAAATTTTGGACGGTAAAAATCTAAAATGCTCTGATTACGTTGGTCAATATCTATATCAATAGGCTGCAGGATCTGTATTTATTTTGCCAACTTGCATTTGGATTGCTCGAATATTTCTAAACATTTCCTGGAAAATTCGATTTTATTGAAAATCAACTCTGGAAAATCAGACAGATTTTAGACGGCAAAAATCTAAAATGCTCCGATTACGGACTCTATCAATCAACTGACTAATTAATGATTAATTTAAGCAATCTGTATTTATATTGGCAACTTGCATTTGGATTGCTCGAATATTTCTAAACATTTCATGAAAAATTCGATTTTATTGAAAATCAACTGTGCTATAGCCCACAGATTTTGGACGGCCAAAATCTAAAATGATCCGATTACGTTGGTCAATAGCTTAATCATTAATCTAAGGGATCTGTATTTATTTTGCCAACTTGCATTTCGATTGCCCAAATATTTCTAAGCACAACTGTGCTATATATAGCCCACAGATTTTGGACGGCAAAAATCTAAAACGTTTCGATTACGTTGGTCAATAGCCCTTTTAATAGGCTTCAGGATCTGTATTTATTTTGCCAACTTACATTTGGATTGCTCGAATATTTCTAAATATTTCATAGAAAATGCGATTGTATTGTAAATCAACTGGGCTATAGCCCACAGATTTTGGACCGCAAAAACCTAAAATGCTCCGATTACGTTGGTCAATTGCTCTATCAATAGGGTTCAGGATCCGTATTTATTTTTTATTGCTCGAATATTTCTAAACATTTCATAGAAAATTCGATTGTATTGAAAATCAACTGGGCTATATATTGTTATTAACACGTTTGCATCCTACCCACCATAATAGTACTTCAAACATTTATTATGCCCAGGAAACCCCTTAAATTTAAGCTTTTGGGTGCTTTATACACATTTAACCTTGTTTTGATTTTCTCAAAGTCGCGATAACAAATTTTGAAATATCATATCGAACGTAAAATTTCTTACTCTTCTCCAATCCGGCATTAAAAATAAGGGTTTCCATTAAATAAAAAATGAATTTGACCTAAACGATTGACTGAAGGTCAATGCCATTAGTACAGATAAATGACCAAAATTGTCTTTGGCTATTTTACCCTGTACCGTTCTTTTAGTAGCTGGCGTATTGTACAAGATATTCGGATCCATTGATTAAAATAGCTTACCCTATATATAGATACATAAATGTATCGGGTGCCCCATTATAAATGATCCATTGAAATATTCCGTTAGGAAAGCTGCCAGTCAAATAATAAACAAAATAAAATCGGTAGGATTTTACGGGGGCAATCGAGTGACCTTAAGTTTGGCCTTGAAATCTATTTTCAAGGTTATTTGAAGGTCAACTCTTTTTTTTTATAGGAACCCTCATTCTTGACCTCGGATTCTGAAAGAGCGTACTAGGTACTTAAGGATTTTTTTTTGAGACTTGCGGCGGTCATTTCACGGCTAAATTACTAAATGGTATGGACTAACAAACATATGATGAATTTTAATGGGTAATGACTCGATTAACAGTTGTTGGCGGTGAGAAATGTGGTGCCGAGCTATCGACCTTGACCCTTAATGACAAAGTTATTTAAAGGTCAAAAATGAATAATTTCGCTTTATTTCTTTTTCACTTTTATAAATAAATTTTTGTTACAGTTCTTTAAAAAAGAAATAAATCAAACGCTATTTCACTCTCTTCCCTTTGTGATTTACACGAGGACAGATACTTTATTTTTTTGGATTTCGCGCCCGTTGGAAGAAACAAAACTAAATATTTTTATTAATTTTAACAAAGAGAGATTAAGGAAGGTAATGAAAAATGAATTTAAACACTGTAATTTGTTATTGTGGAAACTTCTGGAAAATGCTAGACAACTCAAAGAACACAGAGGGGAGCCTAACCTTCAAATGAACTGGGCGGTAAGGGTCGAAATCAACAGCTCGGCACCTTAAGTCTTGATGTCAACAATTGTTACTTGAGTCATTCCCCATTAAAATTCATCATCTGCTGGTTATTCCAAAGAATTTCGTGATTTAATCTTTAAATGACCACTGAAAGTCACAAAAAAGTGCTTTAAGTACCTATCTGGATTTAAAATGTTATGCTCTTTCAGAATTCGAGGTTAAAAATGAGGGTTCGTATAAAAAAACTAGAGTTGACTATCAAAAAACCTTGAAAACTGATTTCAAGGATAAAGTTAAGGTCACCAATCGATTGCCCCCATAAAACCCTATAACTTTTACAAAAGTTATTTCTTTGATTGGCAGCTCTCCTGACAAAATATTTATCAGAATAGGTCTTTTAGAATGGGACACCCTGTATAGATAGATAAAAGACAAATGACACGTTCGCAAACTCATAATCGACTATTATGTTCTCGCACAAGAATAATGTAAATAACCAGACTAATAAATTTACATCTAAATTAATTTACTTAATTATGCTAATCAGTATAATCATTTTTAGGCAAATTAAACCTGATGAAATTTTTCCGGTCAGTTGCACAGTTATTATACTTGACTATATCTAACATAAAAAAAACACAAACTGAAAAATAGAGTAGAATGTACGAGTAAAATTAAGCTTTTAGTTCACATCCAAACAAAAATGGTATAGGTACGAGTACAAACAAACCAATTAATTCTTTGTATACTCCTTCCACCACTAATTTACTATTCTATCTAACTACTTCTTGAATCCGCAAAATAAAAAATGTACGAGTTCTTTATATGGACTGTAAACGTACAACAAAATACAATCTAAATTAATGTTTTATATGAATTACAATATTACTGGGCTTCTTCATATATTCGTTGATTTCGTGTACGATGGAAAATTCAATGAATGTTAACTAAGCTAAGGCACGTGCGATCACATATAATATAAAATGCATACATTTCTGATGAATAATTTATATTTATTTACGGAATAATTTAAAATCAAATTTATTTATTTATATTATATAATACATAGGAGAGGCCTTAAGAATCGGATTTGAAAAACCAAATAAAAATGGATATTTAAATCTATAAAATGCATTACACATTATTTCACACGTCAAAGATATTTGAGAGGGCGACTATGCATGTGACAAAATTGGAGTGAATTTAAAAAGAAACTGACGTTAATTCTAAAAATATCAGTTCATAATCAAACATTCTCGTTTCTGTGAAACACAAAGTATATTTTGATAAAAATTTAAAAAAATATTTGTAATAAACTTATTTTTATTTGGATGACCTGGGAATGGAAATCTATTCGTTGATACCTTACTAACCCAGGAAATATAATGTTTCTCATTACGTGCGATTTCTTTGTTGAAATATTTCGGATCATATACGGATAATAATATCACTTATCATTTCTCCTTCAAAAAATATGTATCTGGGGTGCGATTCTGGCTCAGTGATAAAATGAAATGATAAATTTGAATCGGCGTAAACAAAGCAAAAAGGAGAATTCATTATTTTTCGTATTATGCCCACTTTGAAATTTAAATGTTTGAATTTTATCAAGAAGTAAAGCAAAGGAAAAATAATTATTTAATGTGCTAGGTTTACAAGAGTACTAAAAGCTGTATTTGCTAACCATTCAATATTTGATCGGTAATTTCAGACATTATTTTTAGGAATCGATTTACGACACCTTATCTCCTTACTAATGTTATACCAAAAATGATTCATATACATAGAGACATACAAAGCATTAGTAAAAAATAGTTGATAAAATCTTAATAGAGTTATTTATACTGATACCCACTTATTCTGCCGTGCTAAGAAAAAAAAAAGTCACATTTTCGTTTTTGAAGTTTTGAGTAATTTCAAGTATTCTATTTTTGTTTACCATATGTCTTAATATGAAGGATATTCGGGTGTCTTAAAAAGCAGAAAAAGAGGTATTTGTTTGCAGAATCCAAATATTGACTTTTGGCGTTTGTCACTTTTTTTTTCTTAGCACGTACTGCCGCGTACTTCTTAACACGCTTGTATATCCCTCTCCAGATGATATCATTAAATGGATGTGGCCCAGACGGTATTTCTTCAAATTTTCTTAAACAATACTGTAATGAAATGGCTCAGCCTTTGTAAATTTTATTTAATAGATCACTTTTGAAAGGTGTTTCTCCGGTTGTCTGGAAATCGTTTCATATTGTACCGGTGTTTAAATCAGGAAATAGAATTGAAGTATCTAACTACAGAAGTAGTTCATTATTGTCGGGAATTCCTAAATTGTTTGAGTCGATTGTTTGTGATTATATGTTTTTCGGTCTTAAGTCGCTTATAGTAGATGAATAGTTAGGTTTTTTTTCCGAGGAGGTTCTTCTGTATCAAACTTAGTAGAATTTATGAAACATGCAACAGAGGTGATTGAAGGATATGCTCAACTTGATGTTATTTATACCGAGTTCGGTAAGGCGTTTGACTTCTGGAAAAATTAAAATTACTTGGTATTAATGGTAATTTGATCAAATGGATTGAGTCATATCTTACTGGGCGGATGTAATGTGTAAAAATTAACAATATTTTATCTGATACATTTTATGTGCATTCTGGGATACCTCAGGGCTCGCATCTCGGTTCGCTTATTTTCATATTGTTTTTTAATGATATCACGATCTAAAAATATTTTACCCTATTCGAAGAATAATTTGTTATATTTAAATGTAACAAAGTGCAAAATGATGAGTTTTACACTTTCAACATCGCATCTTATTTATGATTACAATATTGCGAATAATAATTTGGCACGAGTAAATGAAATAAAGAACCTTAGAGTTACATTTGTACCTTATAATTTAATCGTCATTTCGACTTGATCTGTTCTAAAGCCAAATCTACGTTAGAATTCCTAAAACGTACCATGAAAAGTTTAGTGATCCCAGAATTTTTGTTTGCCTGTATCAATATTTTTCGCTCACAGCTCGAATATGCATCATGCGTATGGTGTTACCGTTACAGGGATCACTACGATTGAGCCAGTAGAAAAATCTTTCCTAATTTGGTGGGTTTAACAACCGATTACCGTGGTGGGAAAATATTAGATATCTATCTCCATATGTTGAAAGATGCAATTCCTTGAAAATTTTGCCTTTCGTCTTGAAATTCGTCGTCAACACGTAGAAATGATATGTACTGTAGAGATCTTCGAACTCGCATACCCTTGAAAATAGATTCTCATAGGACCAATTCTGTAAGTGATGAACCTTTGAATTCAATGTCGAAATGTTATAAAGAACTGAGTAGTTTTTGTGACTAAATTGTTTTTGTCCCAATATACTTCCAATTTTTCAGAAAGCATTTCAGAAGATAAAGATGGTAATACCACAGAATAAAGCACAAATACAATTAATCAGCCAAAAACATTTTTTGCCCTTACTTTTCATTTTTTGTGTCGAACGAGTCCTATTTCTGGAATTTGCGTCCACTTAACGACAATTTACCTTCGCCAACCCGACGTGAAAAAATTATGTCGACATTTTTTCAAACAAAAACCTCATTGAGAACTAAGGCCAATAAACCTATACCAGGTTTTATTATTTTCATTTTGCAAAAACTGCTTATCTGTATTAATAAAGTAGTAACTAGCAAAAAATCTGTACACAAAAATGTTTTTTCATAAAAGGAATTGGTAACCGCTTAGGTACACGATATTGACTTCAAAACAATAGTGTTTGAAATTTTTGTCTGTTTTTCTGTTTGTATTGTGAAACGATTCTGATGAAATTTGGTTTGGTGACAACTTATTATCCGAAACGTGACCAGAAATAGTTTTTACGTCGGAAAAATCTCTCATTTTAACGGAAAACGAAAAAACTGGTTCGAGGAAGCATTACACGAAATCAATACTATACAAGTATTGATAAATATTGTTATGGTTTGTACAGTGAAGACTAATTTTCTTGAAGCAAATAAAATAAACATAAAAATTATTTTTTGAACATCGACCACTATTTAAATTTGCGTTCAGCCCGTTAAAAATCAATAATTAGCGTCTTTAAACAGCACAATAACTTTACAATCAACAAAAGCAGCACAAAGGTAAAAACACGCATTGAAAACTACAAGAATAAAATTTAAGAACATCAAAAGCCAGGAATATATCAAATAAACGTTAATACTGTGACAGTGAACCAAGGACAGCGAACAACGTCAAGAAGATTTTCAGGAACACCTGAAAGCAACCCAAAATAAAAATGTTATTGAATCTGCAATAGCCGAACACGTGTTCAACAATAACAATAAATTCAGATCATCAGATTTAAAACTGTTAGTACAATAGAAGGCAGCAATATAGCTAAAGAAATCTTTATAGATACGAGTATACCCAGAGCCTTCTAGAGTATAGAGCCATAATCTTAATGACGTATTTTTTAGAAGCTTTTTTAGTGGTATAACTTTTTACTGATTTCCATAGGAATTCATAGTAAAAATGGTGTTTTTTAGCTTAAAGTTTTTCAATGAAAAAAGCAAAAATATTATAAAATGTTTATATAAAAGTTTTCTACATATCTTTAAGAACAATATACAAGAAGGCCGTATTGGTATTAAGTAAATATTAATTGCAGAAATATTAAAATTAAATTATTTCTAAAATATATTTTTTCGAACTTTCATTTTGAAAAATACATCAAAGTTGGCTCTGACAAATTAAAATAATACTTGCTAAATTTATCTTTAATTTTACTAGTGTACGTAAGATGTCTAAAATGGTAAAAGAAAAATACGAAAAAAAATTATTTAATCGCAAAATTATCACACGTTCTTATATTTTGTGAGTTTGTTTTGCTTTTCCTACAATTTTTCAACTTAAAATTTCCCCAGGTGGTAATTTTTGGTACGATTTTTCCAAATTTTTACGGCCATCACTGTCATCTATGTAATGTATATTGACTTAATGACCAAACGAATCGTAGTAAGCTTTTATTTCAATTTGACCAGAATGCTGTTGTTATGAATTTTTTTTTAATATTTTGGTTTAAATTAACTAATTATTACAAGAAAATGAAACCGATTTATTTAAACGATATTTATATATGTTGAAATTCAAATATTTTTGAAAGTATTTCAGAAATCATAATTAAGAATTTGTAACGTTTTCATTTACAAATTTGTCTTAGGAAAAAAAGTGATTTCCCATATGTTTTGTGTATTTTACTATGAAAAGTTTCGTTTTTTCCTCGTTTCTAATTCCCTTACAGAAGCTCAGATTTTTTGATTATGGCTCTATAAAATAGAGGGTGCTCTGGTATACCACGATAACTATAGATATACGTTAAATAAAACAGTGTGAAACAATTTCTTATGATCAAATAAAATCATTGCAGAATAGTACAGCACGCGAACTACGATCGAGAGCGTTATGATAACTTAAGACCGAGCGAGAAAACAAATGAGATTCACCAAACGTAATCTGAAATTGCAGCATGAGACTCAATTAGATGCAGATCATTTACGGCACAACTTTTAGAAGATCCTATGACTGATGAATTCGATTTAGGTTCATAAAGAAACAAGGGATTGCAGTTACAATTCATTAACTATATGGACAAATTGATGTCATGACTTGTTAAAGGTGCATATTGTCAAGCAGGAAAATGGAAAAGACAGTCAAAAGATTTTTGTTGTTCTTCCCAGGTAAAGTCCAATTAAATTTCAGCTCCAGAAATCTTGAAAGAACTTTTAATTGGAGACCTTTCCAAATCAAAAAATTTTTTAGACAATATAAGAACATACGATTGAAGATAAAAAAATTATACATATGTGTAACGTATTTGGATAAGAAATACTAATTAGTAATGTACTTGAAAGATTATTTTTATCACAGCATACGGATTTTATTGTCTCAACTTGGGACGAGAGCTACAACTTGGACAAAGTCGCGGGTAACAGCTAGTTTATTAATAATCATGAAACTGATTTTTCTTAAAATGTATACTCCTTTTTTCTACATAAGAAACTTTTTTGAAAATATTGGATCAGATAAGTTGCTTGTATAGAATGCTCACTGTAAAACAAAAATTTTGTGCGCACATTTATCAGACATGAATTGTTAAGGTTTTACGAGACAATAAATTGCTAAATAAAATTTATAACCACAAAAAAAAAACATTTTATATACGTGTTATATCACCCCCTCGACAGCAATAATCAAATAAATCGATATCCATGCAATACATCGCAATCACAACAAGAATCAAATTGAAAGCATCAATATTGAGTTTTTTTTTAATTTAATTTCAGTGTCGAGTGCTGACTATAATGTCCGCTTATATGTTTAAATAATATTTAATTCATAATTTCATTACCATGACCATCATCATTTGGAGCAATATAAAAATAAAAAATCCCGACAATCGCAGCGCAATATTCCCCAACAATTAATAAGCTTTTCAATAAATTTAGGATTATTTTACCATTCGTATTATTTAAATATTATAAAATTATTTCAACAAAAAAATTTTTTGTATTTTTATATTTTATGATGAAACACCAAAATTTATATAAAATGGAAAGTTTGTAACTTTTATAGATGAAAAAGCTTTACTGTATATAATAATGTTCATACATTATACATCAACAATATAAAAGAACATAACAACAACAACAAAAATCCATCTCATTTTCTTTTTCATAAACTTTTTTTTTTTTTTGTTGTATTCACAATAATATAAAAAAGTCTGAGCTTTTTATAGAGTATTGAAAATTTAATTGAAAAATAGAGAAAAATAAAAAAATGTGAAAATTTCCATTTATTAATATTCATTGAATTTTAATTGAATTACAGAATATTGTTGTATAGAATTTTGTGAACTTATGTACTCGTATTAGATAGATGAATAACTTTAGAACATAAACTAGCTATACTTGGGCAATAATGAATTTTAATGAAATGTTTTATATTTTACCTTTTTTGATAATATGCGCTGTTAGAGGAGACCTACCCTGTAAATAAAACAAAACAAAAATTAGGTTATAGTTTCCAAATATTAACAAACGTTGTAGATAATTTCGCAACTAAAATTACTGAATAGCAGAATTTAATGTATAATCAGAGCCATCTAGAGTATAGAGCCATAATCAGCATAACGTATTTTTTAGAAGTTTTTTTAGTGATATAACTTTTCACTGATTTCCATAGGAATCCATAGCAAAAATGGTGTTTTTTAGCTTCAAGTTTTTCAATGAAAAAAGCAAAAATATTATAAAATGTTTATATAAAAGTATTCAACATAAATTAAACAACAATATACAATAAGGTTATATTGGTATTAAATAAATATTAATTGCCGAAATATTAAATTTAAATTATTTCTAAAATATATTTTTCGAACTTTCATTTTGAAAAGTACATCAAAGTTGGCTTTGCCGAATTAAAATAATACTTGCTAAATTTATTTTTAGTTTTATTAGTGTATGTAAGATGTCCAAAATGTTTAGATAAAAATACGAAAAAAAATTATTTAATTACAAAATTAGCACACATTCCTTTATTTTATGAATTTGTTTTGCTTTTCCTACAATTTTTGAACTTGAAATTTTCCGAGGTGGCAATTTTTGGTACGAGTTTACCAAATTTGTACGGCCATCATCTATGTAATGTATATTGACTAAATGACCAAACGAATTGTAGTAAGCTTTTATTTCAATTTGACCAGAATGCTGTTGTTATCAATTTTTTTTTTATATTATGGTTTAAATAAATCAATAATTACACGAAAATGAAAACGATTTACTTAAACGAAATTCATATATGTTAAAATTCAAACATTTATGAAAATATTTCAGAAATCATAATTAATAATTCTTAACGTTTTCATTTAAAAATATGTCTTAGGAAAAAAAGTGATTTTCCATATGTTTTGTGTGTTTTAAAAGCTTCCTTTTTTAGACTATGGCTTTGTATAATCAAGGTTGCTTTGGTATAAGTCGTTTTGTTAAAAAATAAAAAGTATTTAATGGTTAGATTTACAATTTTTATAATGCTATTAAAAAAAAATTAATTTAGGTTTGGCACGAAATACGTGTAAACCGATGAACCTGTTGCGAAAACAATAAACTCCACAGTGAATTATACGTACTAGTAGCTGAGCGTGAGGGACACAATATCTAAGCTTATTCTTCCTAACATTTATGTACATATGAATAAATAGCCCACCTACAATACAAACCAAAAATATATTGGACAAAATACGTTTTAAGTTAAATCCATATTAATTGACTTTAGTCCTTTTTGGATTATAGACAATAAAATAAATTGTCATTGTTTAGTTAAAGGAATGAAATGTGTGGTTCATTTGAAATGAATTTCGGTCCCAAAAGCACAAAAACAGAAAAAAAAAACAATTTGCTTGATGGTATCTTGTATAATTAATTATTTTCTTTCTGGAATTTTCTTCTTATTGTTTTGTTTGCCGTTCGGTAGAATAGCAAAACAGAATTCTTTTGTTCTAAATATTTTCTTAATATTTACCAATTGGGAGTTCTTGGGTAAAAACTAAACGCTTTTTGTATGTGCTTGAAAAATGAGCATCGTAGAGTCTGTCTGTTCCACTCTACCTATTCGCTCTTATGGAAATTCATGTATTCTAATTTAGCACCACTGTACGCGCCGTCAATCTGTTTGAGGTACGAGTATTAAGCTTGAAGGACTTGTTAAAAATGATGTCAAACGTCGTGCATAATTTTCCTACGAAGAAAAGAAAATTTAATTATAGTTAATTTAAATTGTAAGGTAAAACTTTATTATCATCATTAATATTAAATTCATTCTATTTGAATTATTTTATTATAAAAACAAACAAGGTTAGATTGCGTTAGTCATATGCGCACTGTTGTAGTTCATATAATTTAACCTGGAAAAATAAAACAGAAAATAATAATTATAATTTGTTCGATTAATATATAAATACTTATCTCATTGTAATTAGAATCACCAGTTACTAAATTAAGAAATACTTTAAAATGTAGTTAATCATAAACCTAAAATTAATTTACATTAGTTGATTTGCTTATTAAAAATGTATGTCAACCTACTAAAATCAAAACAAACAGAAAACCAAATGGTGTCAAATATTATAATTATAAAATCATTTTTATGTATAGCTCTGCCATCTGTTCGAATTAGAATATTTAATTTGACGTAGAGCAATTTGACTTACGTTGTATTTTGTTCGTATGTACCATGTAACTATATAAAGAGGGTATATAAAAATGTAACGATAAAGAGGGTATATAAAAATTTAGTTAGTACAAATTACAAAACAGACATCAAACGAGCTAACAGAGAAAATTAAAATAAAATTAAAATTGCATATTTGTTTTATTTTTGTGCAAGTTTGTGCTTGTTGTGGAGGCACAATAAATTTCAGGACTAATTTACGTTTTTATAAGTAATAAAATATATATTTTGTATATATTCTGGGGGATCGGTACTTTATACTCTTATTTCAAAATACCGTAGTATGAATTTTTTACGAGATTAAGGGATTCATCAAATTAAAAAACATTTTGTAGTTTTATGTTTATTTACAAAATATTTTAATTCATTTTTATTATTTTTTTTTAATTTAAGTTATTATTAACAAATTTAACAAAACATTATAACGATAACTGCGATAATTAATATATCGAACTAAACATTGCAATGATTAATTATGTAAATGCAGTAACTGCTTCAGGAGGTATTTAATTTTTCAAATCCCGTATTTTAATGGTTTAAAAAGCCACTAAACCACACACAAACACACACACACACACACACACACACACACACACACACACACACACACACACACACACACACACACACACACACACACACACACATACACACACACAGACACACCCGTGTGGGGTGTGCTGGTTCCTCCATAGGGTGCCTCCCCAGGTAGCGGATAGGGGACAGCCCGCCAGATATGGCAGGTACCGGGGAAATCAAATACTCGGGGCAGACCACAAACCAGCACACCCAAGCTAAGGTGGCACTGCATGTGCCGATGGCTGCGTGGCTAAGGGGGAGCTTAGTCGTTAGCATGCAAACTCCGAATTTGGCGACATTCGGTTTAAACCCGTAGCCTTCCTATGATAATGCAGAGCTCTGCCATGGGTGACCGTTATTTCTCGTGCTACTCGTGGGAATGAATATGGAACCAAATAATAATAACAAAAATATTAACGAAGTAAATGAATGAATTAAGAAGGCAATCAGCAGATCATTAGAAAGAGTGCGTTGCAGAGAACTCCACCTCAATCGCAAGGGAGTGTGAATGAGAGACAGGAGAAAGCAGCGCCATTGAGGAAAAGTAGTGGAAATATTTCAAGAGCCCAGAAAACAAGGTTGACAGTAAAGAAACCACTCTGACAAGACTTGGAAAGAAAATTGAAGAACTTGCGGAGTTTGTCAAACCTAAGCTCAATATGCATGGTGAAATCTAGAGGATGATCAGCGTCATCAGCACACTCTATGACTCAGCTATGAGTAAGATGGAACTATCGGAAAAGGAGTGCCAAACTTCACCGATTGCCAAAGAGATGATGGAAGTTCCCGCATATCATCGTATTATTCGGGACATGAGGGAAGTGGAAAAAAGGGCTAGGGGAATTCGCCAATAGCCGAATCCAACAAAATTACATACTTAAAAAAATATTTCTTATGTAATGTAAATTGCATTAAATATAGGTCCAGTGGAAGGCTGTATTACAAAGTAATACAAAGCTTGCATTAAAAGGATTTAATACAATTTCCATTAATTTGTAATACAGCAATTACATTAAATTTTAGTGCAACTTTTCATTAGAATGTAAAACAAGTTGTAGAAGAACCGTCAATCAACTGCTTTAAAATTTATCAAAGACTGCATTAATAAAGTATTTTAGAAGTATTAAATTTTAAAGCAAGTTGCATTAAAAGTTGCATAAGTTTAGCCCTTTTTTCTGGGGTTTGGTCATTTGGTCTTTGTTTTTTGTGTTTTGAGGGTCGAATCTCATAAAACAGTTTAATTAGCGAGGTACTTCGCTTTATAGATGCCTAAGATAATAAATTATAAATTAAGAACTGAAAAGCTAAACTTTAACATAATAGATATTTTCGAATTCAGAAAACCCAATTATTTTATTTGTCATTTAGTCGGTTTGGTATAGCGAATTTTATATCAGTAAAGCAAAATATGAGCAAGAATTTATTATTCATATGTACATTTAAGTCCGCTTATTTTAGGGAATTTTATGTTGGAATAATTTTTCAATTTGAGCAGGTTGCAAATACTGCTCAGAAATCTGCATAATTGCATTAAAATACATTTTTATGCAATCAATACTTTACAATTTAATAATAACTTGTATTATATGAGTCATAATGCAAGGCTTGCAGTAAAAATTAAAGTTATTGTTTTAAGTGTGTAGGTTGTCCACACCACACAAGAGTGGCAAACGCTCTCGATGGGAGAAGAGGAATACGAAGGACACTCTACAAACTACCCCTCAAAATGTTTTGCCTCCTCAAACATCAGAGAGGGAGCTAAACAAAGAAAAGGAAAACGGGGACACCGACCAAACTGATGAATGGAAGAAAGTTGAATCCAAACGGCGTACGAAGAAAAACAGGAGATATTCCCGTCCAGATGCGCTATTGATTAAAGCGAAAACAGATATCTTATATGCGGACATACTACGCAAGGTAAAGCTGGATCCTGATCTCACTAGCCTGGGGGAAAAGGTTAAACATATCCGCAAAACTACACAAGGAGATCTTTTATTAGACCTGCAAAACACTGGAGACCAAAAAACTACTCTAGAATACCGAGCTAAGCTAGAGGGCGTTATTGGACAGGAGGCCCATATAAGATCTCTTACACACAAAGTTATGTTCGAAATCTAGGATATTGATGAGGTAACTACGGCGGATGAAGTGTGAGAGGTACTGGAAATAAAGTTTGAGGACGCGAAAGGCGTGTTTGTTGTTAAGAAATTAATAGAGGCATATCGTGGAACCCAAGTTGCTCTGGTTAGCTTTCCCAGCAGTCTAATGGGTAAAGTCATCACTGAAGGCAAAATTCGAATCGGATGGGTATCCTTTACCATGAGAGAGAAGATAGTACTCAAAAAATGCTTCAAATGCTTGCACTATGGACATATGGCTCAGAGGTGTTCCAGTCAAACAGACCGCTCAAAATTCTGTTATAAGTGCGGTGAAGAGGGGCATATTGCAAAAGCCTGCAAAAAGGAGCCAAGATGTATGGTGTGTCTTGAGAAAGAAGACTATATTGGCAATGCCAAGCATGTTAAGGGAAATTTCAAGTGCCCGATATACAAGAAGGAATTACAAAAAACACGCAGGTTATGATTTTGTTACAACTAAATCTTAATCATTGTGAAGCGGCACAAGACCTGCTCGATCAGGTGGTGCATGAGATTGGAAAGAACCTGGTTTTGTCAGAGTTAAAGTTGATGTTATTCATTTGTACAGTTGTTACGCTCATCCGAGTGCATCATTGGAGGAGTTCAAAGCTTACTTGGATCGGTTGGTGAAGGACGCGCGAGATCGACACCCTATATTTATCGCTGGTGACTTCAATGCTTCGACTGTTGAATGGGGCAGCACAGTGTCAAATGATCGTGGTGTGGCTTTATTGGAAGCTTTTGCTGCATTGCAGATTGAGCTGCTAAACACAGGTAGTGCGGCAACATTCCGCAGAGGCAACGCTAACTCCATAGTTGACCTTACTTGGGTCAGTAGATGCATGTTGAGTAAAGGGGTTACTTGGCAGGTGAGTGAACGATATATACAAAGCGAATCAACGGTGTTACTATTCAAGAAAATAAAACCAAATACAGCAGATATACAGGTTGGAGCACAAAACACTTCGAAGAAGGTATGTTCTTGTACATGCTAGAAAACGTATCTCGGGAGTAGCTGAAAACAAGGTTTTACAAGTTATGAGGTGTATCACAAACGCGTGTGATGCGGCAATGCCTAGAAGGACAGGGAATAGCCGTCGTAAAGCTGTTTATTGGTGGAAAAAGGAAATTGCGAGGTTACGTCGTAAATGCTTCAGGGCGAGACGAAGGTACCAGCGTCTAAGGGGTGGAGGTAGCGAGAATTGGCGACGAGCTTACTGCAGTGCTCAATTCGAACTTAAAACCACCATTAAGCTGAGCAAACGACAATGTTTTAGTGAGCTTTGCGAAGAAGTTGATCGCGAGCCGTGGGGTCGGCCATACAAAATAATCATGAAAAAAGTGAAAGGCAGTAATTTTAACTCTCCTACCTGCCCAAACATAATGTACAATATCGTACCTTCGTTGTTCCCGCAACAGGAACACACACCGAATACGGAATCAATGGCACTAGATGATAATGTAAGAAGGTCAAGTGTCACAATCGATGAAGTGGTCGAAGCTGCCAGTAAAGTTGGCAATAATAAGGTACCTGGGCTTCATAGCGAAGGCGTGTTTCCTGCTAGGTGGAAAAAGCAAAGGCTCGTGCTGTTGCCGAAAGGCAAGAAACCCCCTGAAGTTCCGTCATCATACCAGATCCTTATGTATGCTCGACACTGCGGGTAAGATACTGGAACGAGTGATTTCGGGCAGATTACAGGAGGCAATTGTACGCTCCGGTGACCTTGCAAAACTTCAATTTGGCTCCAGAAAGGCGCACTCAACAATTGATGCTGTTAATCTCGTTAAGGGTATTGCACAAAATGCGATTTCCGGGAGCAGATGGAAGGGAGGTAACAAGCAATATTGTGCAATTGTTACGTTGGATGTAAGAAATGCATTCAACATGGTAAGATGAGATTGCATATTGGGGGAATTACGTCGAAGGAAAGTTCCACGTTATTTGCTAAATATTATCAAAGACTAGTTCCATGACAGGATTCTTCTACATAAAACAGATGATGGTACAAAGGAATACAGTATCACGGGAGGTGTGCCTCAAGGTTCTGTACTGGGTTCACTGCTGTAGAATATAATGTACGATGGCGTGTTCAGGCTCCGAATAGCTGAAGAAGCCGAGGTGATCGGTTTCGCGGACGATATTGTTATTGTAGTAGTTGGGAAATACAAGGAAGAGATAATCCGGATATGTAATGAGACTATACGTACAATCCGCCACTGGTTACAATCTGTTGGCTTACAATTGGCTGAGCAAAAGACCGCATCAATACTAATTACTAGCAGGAAGGTTAAGGAGATCATAAATTTGGAGGTAGGCGAATTTGTTACCACTTCGCAACCAACAATTAGTTATCTGGGTGTGACCATTGACGCCAGATTAAACTTCAAGGAGGATACGAAAACCGTTGCCGTGAGGGCCGCTACAGTCAATAACGCACTGTCCCGAATTATGCCAAAAACAAGTGGAGCAAGACACTACGAAGAGTGCTATTGGCTAATATTGTCTCATCGATCTTGTTATATGGAGCTCCGATTCGGGCGGATAAAGCGAAAATCTCGTACGGGCGCAAGATGAATTCCGTCTATCGACTCAGCACTTTGAGAGTGATCTGCGCGTTTCGGACAGTTCGAATGACGCAGTGTGTGTTATTGCAGGAATGCCTCCTATATAAATGCTAGCTAAAGAACGTAAAAAAGTATATACAGAACGTGGAAGCGATGCAAATGCTAAGACAACATGGAAGCTTGCTCGCGACACAACTATGGTCGAGTGGCAAAATAAATGGAGTCAATCAAACAAAGGACGATGGACGAACCGTTTGATCCCGCAGCTAACAACTTGGATGAACAGGAAGCACGGGGAAGTCGACTACTACCTGACCGAATTCTTAACAGGTCATGGCTGTTTTAGAGAATACTTGTTCAAGTATAAACATGACGACAGTCCATATTGCCCGACATGCACTGGTGTAGTGGAGAATGTCGAACACATTTTTGTCGAATGCCCACGGTTTGGAGATACGCGTCAGATGCTCGATGAAATCATGGGGTAGCACATTACTCCCGAGGAGGATTAGAAGGGCAGCATTGCTGAAAGCCTACCTCGCGATGTAATGTCTAGCGATGGTTCCGCGGGTCTGTTTACCACGGATATTGGGGGATGGTTTTAGTTGGTAAAAATCAAACAGTCTTACATGTCAGTTTCGGTTCACATGTAAGCTCTTTTGAAGATCTCCTCCAACACCAAAAAAAAACACACACACACACACACATCTTCTATAATAATTCATCAGGTTAGATTATGTTAAAAATCGCGCAATTTTTAACCTAACCTAAGCCGATGAATTATTATAGAATACGGGATTTTGGGATACGGGATTTTGGGGTACGGGATTTTGGAATACGGGACTTTGTAATACGGTATTATGTATACGGGATTTTGTAAACAGTATTTTGTCATACGGGCAACTGTACCCAACCCATATTCTGGTGGCCGTCAATTAAATTTCCCAAACACACATTTTTAGCAATTATTTTTGAAAATGCAAGTCAAACAACACCACATACTATTTGCATTTAAAATTAAAAGATTGAAATTTTTTTTTTGAAATATTTTGTGTAGCTAAAGAGGTCTTAACTTTTGTTTCGTTTCCGTATTTTACGATTTTTTTTTTTTATTCAAACTTTTGGTTTGAATTATTAAATTCGTCTGTCTCGAGCAATAGTTGTTGTAAAATTCTCATGGAAATACGACTAATGCCAATATAATAAAACGTTTTTAATATTAACTGTCCACAACAAATACGAATTATTTGAAATATTATCATAGTGGGTAGAAAAGTATCGTACTTAGCTAGCGGGACATTCAAACTCATTCGAATAACTTTGTAATAGTCTTCCAAAAGAACCTATCATACGGCAATGAGAAGATCTCTATGTGTAAACTGTAAGAATAACGAAAATCAAAAGTTTAGACTGTGCGTCATAACCATTCATAAATATTTAACAAGCTTTTCCACAGCTTTTTAAGGTTTCAGATGAATTTTCAACGACTTATTTATATCGAACCGAAGAAGAAAAACTAATTATACAAAAGTTCTATTCTTTTGAATTCTCTAGTTCCCTTAAAAGCATTTTAATTCAACAATTTAAAGAATTTAAAAATTTATTGAGTTGTACCTACATAGAATAAAAAATAAAAAGTTGAGAATTTTCACCTGAAGCGATTTTTGAAAAATTCGTAAAACTTTTCCTTTTAGATATTGAACTTTGAAATAATTTTTAAGTAGCTCTCAAATTATAGATAAAGCTGATCAAAACTGAAACATCTTTACCTTGTTCCACAATAAAAATGTATGTGTTGGGATGTACTCCAACAATGATAAATCTTCCTTTTATTCGATTTTTGTGGCTTGAATTTCGCTCAAGTTATCTAAACAATCTGTCAACAAACATTATGATACGTTGAAACATAGCACACGTTTTATCATGTTTATCACTTCTTGAATATTTTACAACATTATACGCTATCTCCTCTCAAATTTATAAACATTACAAAAACCAGTGATTTTCATTTCACTTACATAATTCAACGTTATGAGAGGAAATAAAAAAGATTCCCATAATCCTAACTGTAACATTAGATATTTAGAATACCCGTCTGTACGAGTACTATATATGTATAAATATGTAAGGAAGATATATTCATTTTTAAAATCATTCATCCTCTTCTATTCTTATCGTTCCAGAGAAATATAATCTTTTAGTTAAGGCATAACAGGGAATGTATTTCCGTCTTATATATGTATACATACATGTATGTATATAGGAGGGGAACGTGAAAATTAGTAATTCTTATCATGAAAACTGTGCACTTGACGTATATGTGTGTGTGTGTGTACATTATTTTCCATTTTACTCCGCAAATAAAAAGTTTTTCTTATGTTTTGTTTTAAATTTACAGTCTTTCGTTTAGTTTGTTTTCTTTCTGAACTTTTTGCTTTAGATGATACTCGCACAAATGAAATATACTGGATACGTACCAGAAAAAGAATTTTCATTACGGATAATTTAAGAATTTTAAAATAATCACGTTGGAAAAAAATACTACTTTAGCCCCTCATTTAATTTTAAGAAATATTTTGTCAGTTTCAATATACAGAGCAAAAAAAAAAAAAAGTTTTCCATCGGCTTTTGTTGTTGTAGAAAAGAATTTATGAAATGGATGAATCACTAAAGATTTTATTTGTTTTGATCTTTTTGTTGATGTTTTTGGTTGATTTGAACATTTTTTGTGCTTCCTGTACGGACACAATCATTTGGGATTGGTTTTTATGGTTTGAAAAAAGAAAAACCTTAAAACATAAATTCGAAAAAGTTTTACTTCCGAGTTTATAGTGGTTGCTCGCTTTTGTATTTAAAAAAAAAACAGAAAATTGACCAGATTTTTAGAAAGTGGTTACAACTTCAAAAATGTAATTTATATTTCCCTAATGATGTAAATTTCAATGTAATTAATTACAATTACCGTATTGTGAAAACTCTTAATTAATTTCTTTGCATAGAATAACAGAACGTTTTAATTATGTGCATCTGTTTTTGAAGCAGTTATATGAACTCTCTCTAGACAAATTAATTGGTACAAAAACAGTTAAAGAAAAATTATACAAAATTACTGATAACAAGTTTTATGGATTATCAACGATTCTCGATAATGGTTTTGGGCATACAGCCAATATAAAAATAGACATGCATTGAGTGGGGAATATGAATTATATTTCTATTCTAATCTATAATATTATCTCATTTTCAACAATCGTTCGTTTTGCGTTCTAATTACACATCAAATGCAAACACTCTGAATCATTATCTGGCCATAAAAGTGGGCAATATATTAAGCAGGAGCTGTACAAGAATATAAAAAAACGACAAAGTATACGGCATTACACTACACCATTCAAATGAAAATACAAATTCGACCTGACTTAGAAATAAAAAGTATTTTCGCCGGAGTCCTCCAAAACGGTTAATAAACTGACGAGATACCGCCTTCAAATACTTACCAATTTCTAATCAAGAAAATTAGAATAATAATAATAGTATGCCTTTTAGAAGCCAACAAAAATTAATGTTAATCAAAGTAGTTACCCTTTGACGCTTTGGCTGTAGAAAAATTTTATAAAACATATTGTTATATTCCGAGTAATAGGTACTCTAAAGTAAAGTCAAAATTTCAGGCTTGGTACTCTTTAAAACTCTTCTTTGAAACCCGCAAATGCTTCTCAGACTATGTAAATTAAATTGAAATTAATTTAGAAAAAAAGAACAAGTCGCTTTGAAGGTTGATTTACATATGCGACGTGTGACGTGTGACGGGAGCTTATAGCCAATTAGAAACGAATATTTTGACATTCGTCACACGGCACACGCCACACGTCGAGAGATGGTTTAATTTTATCTTTTCCGTCACGGTCGCACAAACATATACAAATTTATTAAAAAACATGGCGGTAATTTTTTTATAAAGCTAAAAGCACCTTAAGATTTTTTAATTTTATTATTCTTCAACATTTTAATTAATAAGCAATATTATAAATTTTATAATTACTACACTTTGATAATTATGTATAACTTTTTATAGGGGCATTAAAGCAATTGAATCGTATTTTCAATTTATGTTGATGACTCACATGATAAACAAGCAGCTAACTCTAACCTTTCCAAACATAATTACAGGCAAACCTCGTTTGACGAACGTATTGTGTCCCTGAAAACCGTTCGTTAGTTGAGGTTTCGTTGTGCGAGGTAAATAATTGTATGTGCTATTTTTGGCGAAAAAATATTTGTATGGTTTCTAAAATTTTACCATTTATGTACATAAACTGTACTTACAATAATATTCGAGGTTTGAAGTTCGTAATACGAGATTTTTCAACAATTTTGGATGTTCGTTAATTCGAGGATTCGTTATTCGAGGGTTCGTTAAACGAGGTTTACCTGTATACTTATAGTTATGGATATTAAAAAAGGTGCTGGTTCTAATAACTTGTCTAATTATTTCATTTTTCGTCTAAAACCAGCTAATTAAGCCACAAAAGTTAATCTATAATTTGACATTAAAAGAAGGTGTATTTTCTTCTATTTGGAAGAAACCTTATTTAGTTCCAATCTTCAAAAACCATGTGGTAAGTGTTAAAAAAATAATAGGCCTATTTCAATTTTGGATAGATTTAGCAAAATCTTCGAAAAGTCAATATATGGCATAATCTCCAATAAGGTTAAATGCTTAATTAGTCCTTCTCAGCATGGGTTTTAACTTTGAATAGCTTTTGATAATGTGTTTCAATTCCAATACAAACATGTGTCGATAAGAATCTTTCCAAGAAAATTACTAACTGGTTACAATCATATCTTTCAAAAACCATTATGGCTAGATCTAGTGTCCATCAGGGATCCACTTGGGACCTCCTACCATTTTATCTTGTAAATATAAAAATATGTTGTTCACAAAATGCCAGCTAAAAGATAATTTTGAAACAATAACATGATTATTTATCATTCAGAGAACTGGAGTACTTCTTAACAGATAATGATGAAATTAATCCTGTTCGATGGAAACGGGATTCTAACGTGATTTGTGGACACTAATTAGAATGGAAATGATGATTGTGGTTGTGGTGGTGATCCTGGTGGTTGTGGTGATGAAGGTCATGGTGATCGCCATGGTGAAGAGGATGGTCATGGTGATGATGGTTCTCATTTAGAGATGATGGTTATGGTGATTATTGTGGCGACGATGATGATATTGGTGATGGTAATGACGACGGTGCTGATAATGGTGATATTGGCTATTTGTTAATCGATAATGATAAAATTTGATTGTACGATTGAAATGAAATTCTCAAATGATTTTGAAATTCAAGTGGAAATGCTGGTGATGATGAGGTCATTGTGACGGTAATGAGGATGGTTGTAATGGTGATTATAATGGCGATGGTTATGACGTTGCTGATGGTGATGGTTAAATGAAGATGATTTTTAAATGAAATTATGGAATATGGCGAATTAGGGTGAAAATAAAGGTGATGACCGCAACGATGACGGTGATGGTTAGAGTGATTGTCATGGCGATGGTTGTGATGTTGGTGATGATTATGGTGATAAATATGTTGATAATGATGGTGATGATGATAGATGCTTGGTTATCTTTGATAACCGGTAATGACGAAATTTGTCGAGTATGATGGAAGTTAAATTCTCAAATTATTTTAAGGTGGAATTGTAGAATATGACCAAATAAGATGAAAATAATTGTGATTGATGATGATCATAGTCATGTTGATGAAGATTGGATGATAGTCTTGGTAATGATGATGATGGCGGTGACAATGATGGTCATGGTGATTCTATTGATAATAGTCCTGTTCATGGTGATGAAGATGGGGATTGAGATGATGATGGTGATGATAATTGTTGTGGTAGTGATTTTACAGAAAAAAGATAAAACTCGACTTCTGCAAAAAAAAAGCAGACGACGATTTTTGATTGACAGATTTCTTATAGGAATCGTATACAGTCAAATTTTTTATAAACTCTTGAAAATTTATAAACAAAGCAAGGTTCAGGAAGAGTAACGCAATTATAATAATTTTTATTTTGTGAGTGTTGGAACAATCTAACCGTATAGCTCATTCGTATGATTGATGTTTCACTCTATGAAAAACCAAACTGAATGAAAAACAACAGAAAGGACGTTCCAATAATTTTGCTCCATTAATAAATAAAATTAGAAAGATTATAAAGTTGTTTCGACGATCAACCACCAAAAATGTTAGTCTAAAATCCTACGTTAAACTGAATTCGACAAAGACCTATCGGTAATCTTAGAACCAAAAACAAGATGGAATAGCTTACTTTTTATGATGGAGCGATTTTATAAATTAAGAAACTGCATCTCAAATCAACTATCAGCTTTACCGAAACGGGCGTTTCTAGAGAATAGGATCAACGGTTTCTAACTATGATTTTACCCAGTCAAACTGGCAGTAGAAACGTTGTGTCAGAGGAATCCCACTCTTCTGTCTGTTGACACTACCCTGGCATTCATGGTTTAACCTTTGGGAGAAGGACCATTAGCTGACCGAATGAAAACCTCTTTGGTCCACAGAATCATAGAAAGACGAACTTATCTTCCCCTTTGCAATATTTGCACAAACATAAGCAAGTCCATAGTATTTTTGGCTTGGACGTCAATTTTAATCGACAAACTAGAAAAGAAATAGTTAATATAATTGTCCATCTTATAAAGCGGTCTTCGTCAACCCCTGCTCCAGATGAAGCTTCATCCTCAACATCAGAAAGTGATGTTGATAGTGAAACCCACAAGCGCAAAGAGAAATCTTTATCGATAAGATTGCAAGAAAGGCTTGTTGTTGTAATAAACAATGATGTTAACAAGAAAAATTGCACAAAGAGTAAATCGAGGTTGATTATGTTATTCACCCCGATTATGATTGTCGAGTCGAAGTGTTACATAAACAATACCGGTATTAATACCGGTATCTGTTGTCAAGTAATATCGAAATACCGGTATTCATATTTTGGACAGAAATTGGATGCCCTAATGGTGATAAGGGGTTACCCATTGATCTTCCTATTTTTCTGTTTATAGAACGAACCTTGATTGATTGACTGATTGATTTTGAGTGTACGACCAAGCATTAAGCAAGATCTCGCGGTATTTAAATTTGATGCCAGGCCCACCGTTCTTTACATTTACTTGGATGGATTGGATAGGATGGTTAGAATAGGATTGAGTTCGACCCGGTTACAGACATCTTGGCGGTCAATTGTTAGTAGTTAAGTTCATACTTAGGACGATACACTTTTTTTATTTACTGCTTTCAATACTTGGCAACCTACAGTCAATGTTAATTAGTCAGCAATTACCCCTTATATATTCCCACCACCTAAATTCCTCCAGCCAGATTTTTAAATAACTAATCATACTATTAATTAACTATGTTTAAATTTAAGTTTAATTTAATTTCCATAGACATGTTATGAATTAATCTTTAAGTAAAATTATTTAAGTCAACATTTTTGGAGTGGCGTGATTGATGGGAAATACGTAGCTTTTTAATTTATTTTTATTAATATTGTTATTATTCTTAATTTTTAATATTATTTCACCTCTTGCTGTACATTTTATTGTAAATGAGCTATTACTCAACAGAATGTGTAAGCATGAGGTGGATATTTATGTGTGCTTTTCCTTTTAATACTAAATAAATACTACAAATAATTTTAATTTTAATATTAGTAATCTGCTTCTCTTGACTACTTCAGGTTTCAGAACTTGTTGCTAGAAATTTGTAGTTATGATTGAGAACTGTCTTAATCTAACTGTATTCTGAAAAACATTTATTAGTTTGCTAGGTTAAATTTCTATACACTTCTTAACATCGTAATAATTATTATTTTAAATTTCACTTAATACTTATAAACAGCAGCTCAGAGACGACCTAACTGCTGTCTATAATTATCGATAAAATGTTTTTCCAAAACTATATCTGCGAATATAGGTGATAACGGGTTACCTCTGGATGTACGAGTACCTATTTTTCTGTTTATAGAAAGTATGTTGATACTTAAAATAATTATTATCTCTAACACTTGTATCCAACACTCTTAAAAATTCATCTGTTGTTAAAATACAATTTTTGTTCAATTTCTCGCCATCTTTCACAAATTGCTAATTTTGCCGTTTCCAATGGTCTACAACATCTAAAGATGCTAGTATCTCATTATCTGTAATTTTGATGTTTTCAAGAATATCTTTAAAAACGAATTTCTTAAATTATATTTACTGTCATGTGTTAACGGTTTTTTGACAATTTGTGTGCTGGCGAATTTACAGTCGAGACTATTGGACGTAGTGTGGTATTAGGTATATGGATTTTAGGAAGTCCATAAATCCTTGGTGGTATCGGATTATTAATTTTGAAAGGTAATTTATATTGGTTACTGATTAAATTTTTGTTTTTTAATTCTTCAATAATGTAAAGCATTTCTTATTAATTGTTTTTCTCGGGTCATGCGGTATAATCTCAGAGTTAATAATTCTGATATTTTATTTTGATAATCTATTTAGTTAATAATTACAGTTTTATTCCCGTTGTCCGATTTTGTTGTCTTCTAATATATCCATAATGGGAACTTTTTTATTTTCTATGGGCAAACTAAACTTATAATCTTCTCGTAAAGTAGTGTTGGTCAAACTCATTAGTTCGATATAATATTGGAGAGGGTGGATGAAAATACTGGTTTGTACATAATTTTGTATTCGAAGCCAAAATTTGACATCCATATCAATACCTGTGTAATAGTCTATGACACAGCGGATTAGAATACTTCAGTCAAATTTGGAATCCTTTTTATGAAGTTTATAAAGCCCAGATTGAGAGAGTTCAGCGAAAATTTACCACCTTCGCTATGTACAAATGTATACCGTTTTAATATATTAACTACGCTTGAAGCCAGGAGAATTTTTCTCGATGAGTTATTTTTCTACAGATTGGTCAACAATGTTCTGCATCACTGTGTTCTTTTAATTTTTATGCTCCTACATATAGAGTCAGAGATCAAAAACCATTTTTTTCAGCATTCTCTAAATCAAACCTGGGGTTTGCAGTATTTCGTTTAGAATGGTTATCGCTGAGCGACATATTTGGAACAATTATACAACATTGAATTGCCTTACATTTTCATTTATGATGGTTAGTCCAGGCAACGAGGACCAAAAAATACCAAATAGCGGAAATAATTCATGTAGAAGCCAAAATTGTTACAGTTGTAGGGGAAGGTGTCCTTAACAACATACTAAAAGTACTGAGGGGTGGAGGTGAAGCTAAGGGGGGGGGGGGGGGGGGTTTTGAAAGGTCCTTATTTTTTTCAAATTTTCGTTAATAACTCAAAAACCACTGCTTCTATCAAAAAAATGTCTATATACTAAATTAATCTACATAAAATTCTCTACAATAAAAATGCTCTACACTTTTTTGATAGGATCAAAGCTTAAGGAAATATGGAGGGGGTAAATATTAAATTAAAAAAAACAGTTTTTGCTCGTGCTCTTCCCTTTATTCAGTTTACAATCAACCTCCTGGGTGATCGTGAGTCTTCAAAATATCTGCTTTTATTACATTAAATATTTGCACGTGTTTAATATAAGATTATTATTTCCAGTGTATATGTGACTATGGCTGAGAAGTGTTTAATTTGTGTGAGTGAAGTGGAAAGTGATTTGTGCAACGTTGGAAAAAAAGGGATAATTGGATTAGTGAAGGCAAGTGTGTTAAGAAAAGATGGGAAAGACAAAGGTTTCAGGGGTAAAATAAATGGTGTTGTTCGTAATTCTTGCAGAAGAGAATACGTCAGTAGTGACTCAATAAAAAGGTTTTTGCGAGACACTCTATCAGATGAACCTTCAACGTATTTTTCTGCACAGAAACGTATGACGAAGAGAAGGAGATTAAAAAACCGCATGCTAAGCGTCGAACAGTTTTTTATGTTCGTACGGTTGCGTTTCACAATTCTATTTTGAATCGTGGGCAGGAAAGAAAGGATGAGTGGGGAGATGTAGTGAGACGTATCTGCACTGTTAGGGGATCTACACGCAGCAGATGCAATATATCACGAAATTGTTACAAAAGATTCATGTTAACCTCTGTACCTTCAAAAAGAAAAGCTGGACGTCCACAAGATGAAGGGATTTCAGAAGCAATGGAAAATATATGATTATATTGAAAGGACTGATAATTGCCAATACTCTATGGACGAGTTGTTGGAACAGGTTATTGCAGGGGAACCACCACATGTGAAGACCATTAAGGAGAGAATGAGGGAAAAATATCGGGACCAAATTATTTTCAGTACTATTCGCACCAGACAAACTGTCGTCTCCTTTCGTAGTTTTAGTGATAAAATCTTGAGCGGCTCATGGTACACTTCAAGGTGTAAAGATGAACAAAGAGAACGTGAGAGGATTGTACAAAAAGCTTCTGAGATTTTCTTGGAAGACATTGAATCCATGGCTTACGACAACAGTGCCTATCCCCCTTCATCTAGCTTCTGCAGTGAGGCTGAACAATTAAGCCTAAATCTCTTAGAGTCTTCATGGACTGCATTGCAAGGAAAAAAAGGTCGAGAGAGGCAGTGGGGAAAAGATAACAACTATTGCTCATGTTCCTATTGCTGCTGTTCGCCCTCGATGTACTAACGGAGCCCCCATCGAATATAGCTTCGATGATGATGAAAATTTAGATTTCGACGAAATTTAATGTTCAATATATATCCTTAAGCTGTAATTATTTCATTTTTAACAATAAACATTTAATTTTTAAAATTCAACAATTCATTTTTAACAATAAAAACTTTTTTTTTAATTTTCTATTTACCCCCTCCATATTTCCTTAAGCTTTGATCCTATCAAAAAAGTGTTCAGTATCTTTATTGTAGAGAATTTTATGTAGATTAATTTAGTATATAGAAATTTTTTTGATAGAAGCAGTGGTTTTTGAGTTATTAACGAAAAATTGAAAAATAAGGACCTTTCGAGACCCCCCACCCTTAGCTTCACCCCCACCCCTCAGTACTTTTAGTATGTTGTTAAGGACACCTTCCCCTACAACTGTACCAATTTTGGCTTCTACATGAATTATTTCCGCTATTTTTCCTTCGTTGCCTGGACTAGGTTTCTACCCATTATAGACGATATTCGGGTTGAGTTATGTTTGCTCTGGCTTACACCCAGCATTATCAACTAGGATTGTAATTGCTGGTTCGAATATATTTTGAGCGTTTCGAAGACCATGATTTATGAACTAAAAGGCTTATGATTTTTAAAATGCCCCTCGCATAAGAGCAACGGTTTTCTTTCTAAGATCATTTTTTAGTTCACATAATATATAAATACATTAAAATTTATTTCATCCATGTAAATAAAGGGAATATTTTCTGCCTGACATTACAATAGATTTTGAGCAAATTCAAGTGTTTTCAGGCTCCTTACGAATATTCTTTAATGTATACACTAAACCATTCAAATGATTCCGAACACATTCAGTGGAAACAGTAATTTAATGGTTTGCTTGTAGTTTTTTAGTTTCTTTTACTCGTAAAGTATAGTAATCATGAAAATTTTGAACCTTGAGATTTTTAGAGATTTATTTGTTTTGAGTTCCCCTGAGTCCGAAAAAGTGGGTTTCGAAATGGTGTATGTCTGTCTGTCAGTCTGTCAGTCGGTCTGTGTCCTCTCTACAGCCCAGATGGTTTAACCAATCGAACAAAACAAATGTTTGATTGTTTTATGTCGAATTTTTATATAAAAAGGAACTCATTTTGAAAATAATTTTTATTATGCTTTTGATAATGATCCCGAATTGAAATTGAAAGCTCAAGCTTAAATCTGCAAAAATAAAGAGCCCTATACCAAAAAAATAATTTGTTTATTTAAATTTCTTTTATTCTATGTAAACCGGAAAAAGGTAAATGCATAAAGCGCTAATGTGGAATGAACTTAACATAAATACACATTGATATAATATCTAGCAATTTACAATTAAAGCTTAGTTTTACTTTCTTTTACGTAAGTAAAATATTATAAAGTAATCATGAAAATTGTCTACCCTTAGATTTTCGGAGTTTTATCTGTTTTGAGATCTCCTGAGCCCGAAAAAGTAAGTGTCTGTCAGTCTGTCTGTGGCCTCCTTGAAACTTCATATTTAAGTTTTTTTCATCAATTGGGAGGACCCAGTGCATTTTTGGTCCAAATGGCCAAACCAGAAGTCGCCAATCACGTGGGCCAGAAAATTTATTTTGCAAATATCTCAAAAGTACAAAAAACACGACAATTTATGCAAATTTTTCATTTCTGAATGCCGATTTAATGATAACATTTTATTTATTTCACAAAATCCAATAAATTTTTTATATCGAGTCTAAATTAAATTAGCAATTTATTTCAATCGACAATTTCGATTAAAATTTAACTGTACCCCCCTAAGTGCTGGAAAATTTCGATTTCCTTTTTTACCACCATACATTCATTCATTGGAACAGCATATGTCTTCGAACAACTATATTATACAATATTTATGTGTACACAAAAGTCATTTTGTACCATTATATTCAGATTCATATATAATAACACGAAAAAATACTTGTTCTGTACCATATAAAAGCAAAATTTTCCCAATTTAACAACAGTGAAAATAAAAAATTCTTCAGTACCTGATTTTTCTCCTTTTTTTTAGTTTAGGATACAATACAACACGTGCTCTTTTTACAAAACCAATTTTATATTATAATATATTTTTAAATTATGTATTTTCAATATTCCAATTTTCATCTTGATTTTATTTTGGCGTCGATTTTTTTTTTTTTTTTCGAATTAGGTATTGACAAAATGAAAATAATTTATTCATTGAAATTTCGGTCTCAAAATAAAATATGAACCATTTTTGTGTATTGATTTGCAATGTAAAAATAGATAAAATTCTATAATTAAATAATTAAGGAAATTTTATCTCTTAAAAAAAAATGATAAAAAATCATCATCAAAATTAGCATATTTCTAGATAGTGTTCTCGTATTTCCTTTTACTTTTCTTAAAAGTCGTTTGGATTTTTTTTTTTGTAAATATTTTTTAGGGCGGAAATAAAGTAAATTAAGACATGAAAAAAATGATGAATGGATGGTTGATAATAAAAAAAAAAATGGGAAATGGAAAATTTGTCATTTAATTGTGTCTGATTTCGGTCGTTTGATAAAGGCTTTTGATGAAATGGGATCGCTTTTAGTTACACAAGTTATTTGAAATGCAGGTTAATTAGGATAGAATTTTGAAAAGGAAATACCTTTACTACTACTAATTAAGGTCAAATGCTTAAATGTCCAAATAAATAAAAAATCAAAAGGAATTAAAATGAACATCCTAAGGGAGAGGAAATAAACGGACACCCCAATCTCAAAGCAAAGATGTGAAAGTTGTAAATTAATTGACCTTTAAAGATTCTATCGAATATTAAATAAAAGATTACAAAAAATATATTTTTTGGTTTAATATGCTAGTTAAATTTGAATAGCAAAACTTCAATTTCAAGGTTAAAGGAAAATTCCGAAAACTCTCCATAATATCATTTCAAAATGTACTGTTTATTCAAAAGAATTGGAGAGTGAAAATAAAATAGAATAGAATAAAGTATTTAACATGATAGATCAACTTCAATTATTTAAATTCGTTTATTAAATTTCTGCCAATATTTCGGTATTAAACAATAAGCGCTGCTGTAATTTCGGTTTAATTAAAAAAAACAAGCAGGCTCAGGTGCCTAATTAGACATTACAATTTCTGAAATATTAGGTTCTTCCGGATTATACCCAGATAATTATTTTTTACGAAGAGTGAAATTATCCATAGTTTTGAAACTTCAGTTGCGATTTGAATGAGAATTAAGAAAAATTTATTTGCAAGTAATTCAATCAAGCTATAGGAATTGAATTGCTAATTACACTTTTGATTACTTCTTCTAAATAGAAAGCAACCATGTAGTCGAAGTATTAGCGAATTATATGCAATACATATTAAACTCTTGATAATTTCGCTTTGATTACCGCAGGTTCTTCTTAATCCTCATTCGTATTCTTTTCGTAAAAAATAATTATCTGGCTTCGGGAAGAACCAAATATTGCAAATAGGAATCGTATTGATAAAAAATTGGCTTCAAACTTATCGTATATGGTGACCTAATCGAAATGTTCGCACTATTCATTTCGTTTGATTCTTACAGTTTATTGCATAGAAAATTGAGGATTTTTTTGTTATAATAATTGATAACGGTATCAGATCAAAGTTCAAATAACTTTTAGCCATCGAAAAAGAAGCTTAAGTCTGGTAATTTTCTTGCCTCAAAAAGACAAATTTTAACAAAAACTCGTTTGTCGGCTCTTCATTAAATCTTAAGTAATCGTAAGAAACCCTAAATTACTGTAGTTGATATGACATAATAGCTTAATCTAACTTTAGCTAAACCTATTAGTAAAAATTGATTTTTTCAAAGGTACTTAAGTACAGAACTAAGTGTTTCTACTTAGTATTAGTATTTGATTGATTGATTTCAATGTACGATCAAGCATTAAACAAGTCTCCCATTTTGATTGATTGATTTCAATATACGATCAAGCATTAAGCAAGTCTCCCGTATTATAAATGCGAATACCACACCACTATACCCACGTTACAACACGACACCATAACTCTCCCTCACCAAGGAAATATGTACCATCATACTCAGCTTTTCATGAAGCCAAGCATAGCAATATTCACCCCGTAAAGAAAGGCGCCACATCGATAACCACATAAGTCTAATAGTGTAATATCCGCCCTTGGTCAGGCAGCCATCGTACACCTTTTTACATATAACAAAATCGAGGAATGGGAAAGGAATGTTAGTGAGGACAAACTTGACCCTGTTACAGACACCTAATAAAGTCGATAGTTAGTGTTTTATGACAGCACTCCAAACTTCCGATTAACAAAATTGATGATAAAATATATTTCGATGTTCTTCTGAAACCAAAAAACAAATTAGTTATTAATTTCTACTCTCACTTAGTCCAACAGCTCTATAATTTCAAATATTTAAGAATTAGCTTTCAAAAATTAAGAGAAATATTAGAACAACAATAAATATAATATAATCTAAATTCAAATGTAAAGATGTTCCTATCCCTAAAAATAACATTACCATTTATTAATCATAATTCAATTCTAAGCCTTAAGACATTAATTACATTAAGGATCAATTACATTAAATTCTTCTTCCTCCAGCATACCCCATCTGAAATAAAATTTTGAACCATAAGTACACTCCAAGTAGTTCTAATAGATGTCTCTCCGCTCATTTTTAATGAAATTTGTTTGAATGAAAAGTTGTTAAGTAGCTCAGAGGCGACCTAATATAATAAATTTAATTAGATTAGAATCAGGAGCTTATTCAAATGATTTCCGCCATACTGGTCACTGTTTCAACTTAAAACTACAGTTTAGCTCGCACTACTATTATAATGAAGCATTTCCGCGAACCTGCCACAAAGATTATAGAAGTTTGCTTTGTGATGAAAGCTGTCCTGTAATGAATTACAATTAATGTTGCTAGTAACCAAACACAAAATATAAGACCAAATTAGTTTTAAACTGTAAAACTGTAAAAACCAAAACCAATATGTATGCAATCTTACCTTGGTAACTGGAACATACATATATTAAAAGAATAAAAATAAAATGTAAATTAAGCTCAAAATAAAACCGAAAATATTTTTTTTTCTACTTTTATCCGTTGACATAAAAATCAAAGTAAAAACAATAAATCTTCGGAATTATTGCTAGAATAATTCTTCACCATCAAAAAACTAAAACCACGTCCGATACCATTCCAAACGAAATGAAAAATAAAATACATTGCTGTTGTAAAGTTCCCAAAGTAAGACGATTATAAATCACTAGTTCGCCCAAAGTTATATCTAAAGCTAATTTACAAAATTGTTTGTACTCCAGGAGAAATTATTCAATTTAGATTTTGTCAAAATTACCTGTATCCACAAATTGGTTCTCATTACCATTTGTGCAATATGAAAAAAATCAAAACAAAATAGTAAATCAATTAAATTTAAGATTATTCTCTGCTAATTAAACAATAGTCACTCATGCTTTGTATGCAGATGGTCAGCTTTAGTTTAGCCTCTATAACATCTAGCAAGTGGTTCCAAAATTTGTTGTTAACATCACCCAGAATCCCATCCTTCCCGACCTTCGTGACACCGTGCTACAAATTTTTGAATTTCTTCAATCATAAATATCTTCCACTTTAAGTTAAATCTGCGCAAGTTTAACCCTTATGTCTATTTTAGGTTACCCGAAAATTTGGATCTAGGGCCAAGGAGTGTCAAATTCATTTAATTGTAACAGTTACATTTTTAAGTGATTTTCGAATAAATCTGATAAGGTTACTGGGCAACCCTTAATTGATTAACATAAGAAAAAAGATGCATAGACATAAGTTAAATCAAAACCCTGCCCTGGCCAAGACAAACAATTATATTCTAAACTTCTTCTCATGTATGGGAGCATTATCGTGCTGAAGAGGAAATTGGTTAAAATTTGTATTACTATCGCGACACTATCACTCACGAGATCATGGCAGAAACAATGACTCTAGAAGCACCATACAATTTTTTCCAGTTATGAAATATATCATAAAATTTAAAATTTTCTCTGACAGTTTTATAAATTTAAACCTGTTTCACAAAACACAATTGGAATAGAATATAAATTCTGCATCTCATCCAACAAAAATTGTTTTCAATCCATGCCCCAACATTTCCACTTGCATCGCATAAAGAGTAAATTGAATAACAAATCATAAAGAAAAACAATGCATACAAATACAACCGCATTTAAATGTGTTTGTATGCAACAATAAATATCCACACACCCACATAACATCATTGAGATTCATTATATCTATTTACTAGAACAAAACCAACACTAATGTAATACTACAAGCCTGATTCAGTGATGAAGCACGCAGATACCCTCTTACATTTAATACCTTATACTTGAAAGTGTTGGTGCGAAAATAGAATAAAAATACTCTCAACTAACTAATACCTTGAAAGATTAAAATAATATAATAATGTATTTTCTTTTCGCTCTCTCCTTGAAATAAAACGTTTTAGTACGTTTGTAAGTAGTAATTAGTACGTTTCCAAATCTCTTTCCATAAGGAATCGCTGTCTGTATCTGTATCGTATTCGGTTTGTTTATTTGGCTTGAATGCAATTCCACACCCTTTCTCTGGACTTCGTCCATATGTCGACAGATCAAACAGTTTATGATAAATTCGCCGTTTTATTTTTGAAACATATCAAAATGTGATTTTATATAGAAAATTATTCTGCTGTTTAGTTTTTAGTATTTTCTTCATATTTAGAAAATAGGCTGTTGCTATTTTCAGTTAAAACCATTATAATTCAAACCGCTATTCAAAATGATAGCGTAATTTGTACGATGCAAATGAGATTCTAAAATAATTTTTAGATAAAGTGCTGCAGTGGAAATGGGATTATAAAATGATTTTTAGATGAATTTCTGAAGTGGCCAATTATGATGGCATTTGGTGATTTCTTCCCCAACATTGATTAAATTCGATATATCTGACCAAAAATAGTGTTCACCAAAAAGAATAAAATTAATAAATTACACAAAATTTGTTGAGCACATGAATATTTTACATCTATCATTCTCAGAATTCGGTGATTTGACGAATACTAATATTTTCACGGGAAATACCGGGTACTTCGGCTAGTATTTTATATTTGGAACGTCGGAGTTTATCGGACTAGAATCAGTTTTAAGGAACCAATAAGAAACACATCATATTGATAAAATGGGACTATCTAGTCAACGAAGCTACCATGGTAGTGTTACACTGTCTTCAATCAAAATTAACAGGGAAGATTAAAATGAGTCGGAGTACAATGGTACCTCTTGTAGATCTAAATTAAAAGATTTTTTTTTTTTTAAATTTATTTTAAATTGCACTAAGAGGAAAAGCAATATGGAAACCTTTATAACTAAATTCAATGTTATGTAGATTTCTATTATGCATAAAAACCTCTTAACAATTATATATACTATAAATAACAAATGATAAAATTCATTTTCATGTAAAAAAAATAAAAATACAAATTTAAAATAATGTTTAACAATTCAGTGTAAAAATATTAAAATAATAAATATATATATATATATGTATATATATGAGTTCTCTAACTCAGGAACAATTTTTATTGCATCGAATCCAGAAGCTGCTTCAGTCATATCACTTCGATGTTTGGTCCGGTGCGGTGGTGTACATAAAAAAAAAATAAATAAAAAAGGTTAGCAAAATCTTAAAAATCTATACGAAATATAATAATTCATTTATATGTAAGGATTTTTCGATTGGTAATATCGCTTAAGGCATGGCGCTGGTCGTTAACTTTTCCTACGTAATTTTTAAGTAAAATATTAGCAAAACACTTGCTAATATTAAAATAAATATTAAAACTAGAAGATCCACACTCGCATTCATAATCAAAGTCAATATCTGTAGCATCATTCTTCCTTAGACTATCCATTGTTAAGTTAACCAATATGCCCTTTTGATTCTTACATTCTAGAAACTTAACTTTTAGGTCTGCGGTACGTAGAATTTCTTGAAATATGGAAGACATGTGAAAAAGTATATAGTTTGTTTCATCTGATGCTACAGATAGCCCTCCGCGTTGAAGATAATTAAAATAGTGAGAATTTGTTATGGTTCCTTTATTGCTTAAATATATATCTTGACAGGATTGACACTTTATTCTATTTGCCGCCTTGTGAGCTGCGTACCCAGCTACGTAAAGTTTGGCATCACTGTCAATTTCTAAATTTTGAAGGTATAAATCATTATCCAAAATAACATCGAATTCGGTTAAATCAATCTCTTCGTACAGTGAATTTTCATTATTTGGTTGCAGCAATGACTTGTACTCTTTTTTATTGTGGGCAAATATGTTATGCAATCTTATCTTTTTCTCGCATTCGACGACTTCTGTGTAAGAGACTCTATAGCTGCAACCAGCTAACGAACGATATAACCTAAATCTACCTTCTAAATCATCAGTTTGGAACTTCCCGAGTAATATATAATCTACATTACAATGGGATAACGAAAACTTAATTAGATCAATAAACGTTTGAGTAGTAAGTTTGAGGGCATTAAAAGTACTCGTTGTTAAACAACCACCATTATTAACACTTGCGCTCCAAATATCGAGCCAAGACAAAAATTTTTCTAAAAACTTATAATTATCATCAGTCACCGATTTGATTGGGAGAGCAGATTCTATTCGTTTAAAAATACCCTTTAATGTTCCTTTTGTATTGACTATATTCCAAAATGTTCTTATAATAACACAGAAGTCGGCAGTTTCTTTCATTTCATTAAACTGATACAATGTCCCAATCGTAGAATCGTGGAATAAGTTGTCTACTAAGGTAACATTTTGTCGTTCCAAACTTGTTGGATACACGGTTTTATGGTTCAATTTATAGGGTTTTGTAATTTGTATTGACAAATCATTCGACATATCAAATAATTTTTCAAAATTCGAAAATGATGCCTGCTTAATTGAAAAATCTTCGAAATCGGGGAAAAAAAATGTTCTGTTAATAGTAGTCAAATTAAGCCAATTGTTTCGAATATTTTTAAAAAGGTGAACCGAATCATACTGACAAAATATTTTAAAATCTGGGAAGTCCGGATTAATGAAATAATTAGCTACTGGGCAAAATCTTGCAAACATATTTTGATTAATTCGGTTGTTATCAGTAATAACAACTAAAACTTTAAAACCGAGTGATTGAACAAATGTAATCACAGATTTTGTCATATCATATAATATTTCACCAGTAGCACGCAAAAGAGGAAATAGACGAACAATTTGTTTGAAACTTCCAAAAACTGACTTTATCATGAATGCCATTACCGTTCTGGCACATTCAGTGGGATCATTGACAGCTTGACCGACTATTTTATTGCTTTTATACTGCAAACTTCTTTCAATATATATTTCATCTATCAAAAGGGCCACATATTTTTCTTGATCGGTAGCTGTTTTTGCAACGTGAGTTAAATAATTTTCGTCATTCTTTAATTGATTATAGTCAGGCGAAACGTGAAGGCGCGAAGAAATATGTCTTAAATAACTTGAGTGGGGCAATATTAAAAATTTTTTTAAAACGTTGTATGTTGCTGCCGAATGAGCGTAAATTAAAAAAGCAAACACGATTGTCTCCGAATCGTATCTTGGTTTTACTTTATTTAATAGCTCAACCTGATTAATTATAATATCTAATTTACCGGTATGCAAAAAATTTTCCTGAACATCTCGAGCTTCTACTAAATAGTGTAATGCACGATCTAGTAAATGTTCACGGGTTTCGGTAATTTCATTAGTATCTTCGCGGAACTTGGAAAGTAAATCTGAAATTTGAGACCATTTTGAAATTTTCATGTTACTCGGCAGCATTTCTAAATTCTTAGAAGATATTTTAATATTCTCAACAATAATCTTTACGTTAAGGCTATGGGAGATACATATTCTAGTCGAAATATTGCATCCCACGGCGTCAGAACTCTTTAACTTATAGAAAACCACTGTGTTGCTATTTTGATATATGAAATATTGTGACACGTCTAATTTTTCCCCGAATTGGCTTACAAATATTTCATAATTACCGATATAATCATCTAGTGGAACTATACTTTGAGTTTGTTGGTTCTGACCAAATAAATCTTCTGTCACCTCAAGAGAAAATGAATCTAATAAAATGGATGGTATGGCGTTCTTATGTAGTCTAATACGCTTAACCGTTTCACCTATAGGAAGCAAAGGGATACTAAAATTGTGTTCTCCAAAGTGTTTGGCACAAATCAATGAATATTTATTTGGCTCCCAATTAGGCCTACCTATAGCATTTATCCATTTTGATTTTAATTCCCTACAAGAGGGAAATTTAAACTTCGCTATCGTGGGATCTAATGATCTACAACTTAAAATGGAGCAACGTCGAGACATGTTTAATAAATAAATAAATTGTAAAAACTAGTAAATTTTAATAAAATAAAAAGATGTATATAGGGTACCAAGTCACTCAAGTGCACTTTAAAGAATCCTTAACCTAATATCACAGATTTTATAATAACTTATACTTAAAAAATATCACACATGTGCTTTTGGGTATGGACTGGGATTTTATCACAGCGTTCTATCACTAATTACGTTTAAGTTAAAAGTTAATTCTGCGCCAATTAAATAATCTGTATTCTACACCAAACAAAAAACCTTACAATTTAAAATTAAAATACAAATTAAACGATTCACTTACCTGTTTAAATCACGAAAACGATTTATTTCAATTTTTTCTTCCCAACGGCTATTAACGGTGTTGACGGCTACTTACAATAGTTATCCCACTAAAAAACAAAAAAAAATTAATTTAGAAATTCTTTCTGAGGTTACAAATTGACTATTTTAAATGATTTAACAATTTTAATTCTTAATTACCTTGATCTTTTTAATTTACAAAAATTTATTCACAATGGCCGAAGCAGCACACACCACCTTTTATAATGCACTTGCTTGCAATAATGCACTAATAAATAACCAGCAATTCACTAACAACGGATATAAAAACATATGTATAATCTGTCATTTAAAAGAGAGTATGAATTACTTTTTTCATTATTATCTGTACCAAATTTTCTCCCCAGAATTCGTTTGTTTTGTTTTATTTACAATTTGTATGTTTATTCTCACTCATTTATACATTATGTCGATCACCAATACTTTCATGTATAAGCGCAAAATAAATTTCTAATATTGGTGACAATCAGGCTTGTAGTACATTAATGTTGGTTTTGACTAGAATGAAATTCACGATACTAGCATTTACCGTAGATACTAATACTAACATACCCTAATGCAAATTTGTATACCCCATGTATAGTGGTTTTCTTTATTTTTTTATACAACAAAGTTAACCAAAAAAAAATCCCTTACCCAAGCCATATCATTTAATAAATATAAAGAAAAATTTTACACAATTCGTCATCACACATATGTATGTATTCCAATACGTGTGATGCGAAAATACCTGTATAACGGTACTTGAGAGTACTGTTAATTTATTTTTGAGCACGTTTGATCACGTTTTCCTTGATCAAAATCACTTCACCCAAAACCAACAAAAATGTTTATACAAGCCAAACAGTACAAACACGTAAGATATAAAAAAGTACGTTAAGGCGTAGTATTAGTGATGCATATAAATAAATCAGAAAGTATATATACACAAAACATATAAGTATAGGTGATAAATTCATAATAAATATAGTGTACATTTTTTTGATAGGATCTGTGTAAGGAGCGAACGAGACGGCTTGTATAAACATTTTTTGTTGGTTTTGCTTCACCTTAAAACTATTAATTGCACTACACTTATACATAAAAAAAAACACTTCAGCACTACATAATACAACACAATACATCATATCAAAACTATTATTACAATACACTATTACACTGTATAACATAACACAACACATAGTAACACTAATTTAATTAATTTTATCTAATTTAAATAAAATAAAATAAATTTCACTTACGGAGACAGACTAAAACATGTCCATCTCCATTGAGCGTTCATCGCCAACCCTCGTGTTACTACTTAGTATTAGTATGGTTTAAAATTCTTTCTTCTGCGATATTTTAATGGTGGTTATGTGATGGTTTGGGCGATAGTATCACCGTATGAAGAAATTCACATTTTGATTATCACCGATACAGCTACTCATTTCATTAACGAGATTTTACAGCGTTACGTCTCCCTTTGAGAATTCAGAGTAGCACAAACTTCGCTTCGACCCAGCCAAAAGTGTGTATTTGAATTCGATTAAACATGTATCGTTCGATTAAACATGTATGTATGTCTAAAGATTATCATATTGAAATTTGGAAAGTTAAAATTGCGATATCTCAGCATTTTTTAAACTTTTTTGCACAAATCTTGATTAATTTGCAAGATCAGACATGAGATTTTTATTGATTGAATAATTTCTATTGATTGAATAATTATTCCATTCATTGAATTTCGATTTTATTTTATTCAATTCGGAATAGAATTTTCGTAATTAAGATCTTAGTGCAAAACGTTATTAATCAAGCTTTCGTCTGTGGTTTTTGTTTCTCTCGAGCCCTGTGTGTTTTTAAATTGTTTAGGTCATAATTTTACTAAACCGGCAATAATTCGATGATGTTGATGATACATCGAAGAGAAATGTTACTAGATGGTTTAAAGATAATCTAGTTTTGTACCAAATAGTACCAAATAAAAAGTGTATCCTGTAGATTAATCCAAAATTATCTAATTTGTTTTCTTTTTAATTGTAATCCTAAGAGGTAAAATCAAATCAGGTTACAAGAAAACTAATTTTACAAGCAAAAAGTAGATACATTTATTTTGATTCGAAAAGAAAAATTGAAAAAACTGAAAAATTTGCCAAGGTCACAAGTATTTGAATGATAGTTGACGGTCCGCGATTTTCTATTCAAAAAAACTTGGAAGTTTGCAAGCCAATAATTACTTACATGACAGAAATTAATTTGAAATTGTTTATCCATTAAAAGCCGTTCAGTAATGCATAGAACTATTTACTAAAATAATTTAATACGCTTATTCCCATTTAGGGGAAATACAATGAATGTATTATGAAACCAATTTTATGAACGAGTTAGATAGTGAGTTATAATAGTTATTTATGGTACTAGCACAGACAAGAATAGACAGATGGGGATCTTGTATGGGACATATTTACATTCCAAATTGCAATATATAATTCCAATCCAATCTGTTTAGACTAGGACGTATATATAATTTACAATTTTATCCCTTTTTATCCTTTTACCCATGACTATTTTTATTACAAACGAAAACGCAAAAAAAACGAAATGCTTCGTTTTTGTTTTGATGTAATAAAAATAGTCATGGGTAAAAGGATAAAAAGGGATAGAAATGTAAATTATATATACGTCCTGATCTAAACATATTGGATTGGAATTTGCTTTTGAAATTTGGAATGTAAATATGGCTCATACAAGATCCACATCTGTCTATTCTTATCTGTGGTACTAGTGAGCAAGAAATAGTTCCATTTTGTGTTTTCACACTGGATCATTGAATTTTGAAATACATTTTATCATAGTGACCGTTCTTTAAACTGTCATTATGTACTTTAATTTAACTACTTTTTGGAATATAGTTTTTCAATTTGACTACGAATAATTTTACAATGACTACTCAACATTTTGCTCAACATTTTGTTATACAAAATATAACTCACGTTGCCCCTAGCAGCGTGGGTTATACAATAACAGTAGGTTATTTTACATTTTCTTTATTTGAAATCAGCATAGTTATCGGGCTCATTTATATACCAAATGGTGAAAATTCCAATTTTCCCAATCGGGGTCATTTTTGTTGACAATAATTTTTTATGCCGTTTTGGTGGCTGTGGTAAAAAAATGCATTTTGCTTGCTCGTCGATACCAATTGCGAATGCCAAGTTGTGTAATAATTCGTCTAATATTAAATTTATTTGTAACAATTGCGTAAACATTCATTGCAGTCATCAACAATTATTACAATCTCTGATGATCCAACTAAGTGAGATTGGCAACTCGCTGACAAAAATGCTTGCTGATTTTCAGCTAGTATCTAGTAAGTTGATAGCTGATACATCGGCGAATAGTGTTAATACCACCGCTTTAGGAAATGTTCATTAGGGGATATTGGATGGTCTGCAAACTGTGATTGCTTGTACCGATGTCCAACATGTCGTCCATAGGAAAGGCCGTTATAACTTCCTAACCAGCATGAAAGGTGGGGGAGTGCTGATTTCTGTGAAGTGTTCGATTTTGAACGAGATGATCGCTTGTCATTCTCAACTAGATATTATGGCAGTCCGTGTAAAGGTCGCCCATTCCTCCGTGATCGTGGTCGCTGTATATATTCCTAGTGGCTCAAACTTGGATTATTATGTGAAGATTACTAATTTTGTTGATTCAATTGTGTTACCTTTGACCTCATGTTTGTTGGCGACTTTAATCTTCGTGATGCTATTTCATTCGATGTTGATGGAGTTTTTACTTCGTCTTCTACAGACGAAAGGGTGTTACATACGATAGATTATTTTGCGGGCATTGCTACCACTCAACAGAACAGAGTGTCCAACAGTTGCAGCAAGTTTTTGGACCTGGTTTTCGCTACTGATGTTTTACATTCGGAGATTTCATCTTGTGAGGATTTCACTGGCTCCTATTTTGATAAATATATTTCATGAAAAGTGTGTTACTAATTTTACTTACAATAATGGTTCTCATTTTAATTTTTGATGTGCAGATTATGTCTCTTTAAACGAATTTCTAGCCAATTCGGACTGAAGCTTTCTTCAACGAGGAGTAGACTTGAACAAGATTGTCCGTCTGCTGGACGAGCGGATCATGGCTGGCATCGAAATGTTTGTTCCGAAGGTAAAAGACAAACCGCAATTTCGTGAGCCATGGTATAATGATAAACTTGTGCTACTCGAGAAGCGTCGTAATAAACTTCATTCATTATGTAGGGTACATGGGGATAAGTTTTACTCTGCGTTCAATGCAGCCCGTATGGAGTTTCGAATTTTAAACCGGTTCCTTTATAATAATTATATTTTGCAGATTGAAGAAGATCTTACTACTAATCGTAAAAATTTCTGGAATTTCATCAACCGCAAAAGAAATGTTGTTGGATTTCCGTCACCTATGATTTATCAGAACTCATCTGTAATTTGGCCCTCGGATATCTGGAATTCATTTGCCAACTATTTTAAGTCTGTCTATGAGCAATCTCATACCACTATTACTAAATCTAGTGACTGTTCGGAATTTAGTCTGTTGAGGATTTTCTGTAGATGAGATCTCCGATAGTTTGGCGCGACTTGACGTGAATAAGGGCTAAGAACATGACGGCATTCCACCCATCCTTATGAAAAACTGTGCGGATGGTTTAGCTGTTCCTTTCGCTTTTATTTTTAACGAAAGCCTCCGTACAGGGGTTATCCCGGAGCTTTGGAAGATTTCCTTCATTCGCCCGATTTTGAAATCAGGCAAAAGGTGTGAAATCAGCAACTACCGTGGAATCGCTATACTCTCTGCTATACCGAAACTATTCGAAGCATTTATACAAAAATTTGTGTTTATTCATTTGAAAACGTTAATTTGTCCTGCTCAACATGGCTATTATCTTGGAAGAACCACAGTGATCAACCTGATTTCTTTTTGTGGTCACTCACATAGCAGTATTGCAATCAGGCATCAACTGGACCGGTGTTAAGTATTTCACACAAAGTGTAGCTACACAAATTAACGAAAAACGTAAGTGTACATAAATGGTGTAGGCCTACATAAAAAGTGTAAATTAGAAGTAGAACCACGTATGAGGCGATATTACCATAAAGTGGGCAGGTCAAGTTATCCGAAACAATTTTTCTTATTAAAATAAAAAGGGTTGGGCATGTTCGACGCTATTTTGAAAATTGTGAAAATTAAATAAACTGTCGAAACCTGATGCTACACTATGACCATTTACAAAAATCTCAGAGATGTTACCAGGTGTGGGCTTATATTTCCATAAAGTGGACAGGTCAAGCTATCCGAAACAATTTTTCATATTACAATAAAAAGGGTTGGGGATATGTTTAACGCTATTTTGAAAATTGTGAACCTCAAATAAACTGTCAAACCCTGATGCTACACTATGACCATTTACAAAAATCTCAGAGATGTTACCAGGTGTGAGCTTATATTTCCATTATATGGACAGGTCAAGCTATCCGAAACAATTTTTTCTATTACAATAAAAGGAGTTGGGTATGTTCGACGCTATTTTGAAAATTGTGAAAATCAAATAAACTGTCGAAACCTGATGCTATACTATGACCATTTACAAAAATCTCAGAGATGTTACCAGGTGTGGGCTTATATTTCCATAAAGTGGACAGGTCAAGCTATCCGAAACAATTTTTCTTATTAAAATAAAAAGGGTTGGGTATGTTCGACGCTATTTTGAAAATTGTGAAAATCAAATAAACTGTCAAAACCTGATGCTACACTATGACCATTTACAAAAATCTTAGAGATGTTATCAGGTGTGGGCTTATATTTCCATAAAGTGGACAGGTCAAGCTATCCGAAACAATTTTTCTTATTAAAATAAAAAGGGTTGAGTACGTTCGACGCTATTTTGAAAATTGTGAAAATCAAATAAATTGTCAAAACCTGATGCTACACTATGACCATTTACAAAAACCTCAGAGATGTTATCAGGTGTGGGCTTATATTTCCATAAAGTGAACAGGTCAAGCTATCCGAAACAATTTTTCCTATTACAATAAAATGGGTTGGGTATGTTCGACGCTATTTTGAAAATTGTGAAAATCAAATAAACTGTCGAAACCTGATGCTACACTATGACCATTTACAAAAATCTTAGAGATGTTATCAGGTATGGGCTTATATTTCCATAAAGTGGACAGGTCAAGTTATCCGAAACAATTTTTCCTATTACAATAAAAAGGGTTGGGTACGTTCGACGCTATTTTGAAAATTGTGAAAATCAAATAAATTGTCAAAACCTGATGCTACACACTATGACCATTTACAAAAACCTCAGAGATGTTATCAGGTGTGGGCTCATATTTCCATAAAGTGAACAGGTCAAGCTATCCGAAACAATTTTTCTTATTTAAATAAAAAGGGTTGGGTATGTTCGACGCTATTTTGAAAATTGTGAAAATCAAATAAACTGTCGAAACATGATGCTACACTATGACCATTTACAAAAATTCGATTATTTCTAAACATTTCTTCGAAAATTCAACTTTATTGAAAATTAACTGTGCTATAGCCCACAAGTTTTTGGGCGGCAAAAATCTAAAATGGTCCGATTACGATGGTTGATGCCTCTATCAATAGGTTTCGGGACCTGTAATTGCTGTGACAATTTTCATTTTGATTGCTCGATTATTTCTAAACATTTCTTAGAAAATTCAATTTTATTGAAAATCAACTGGGCTATAAATGGTCATAGTTTAGCATCAGGTTTCGATAGTTTATTTGATTTTCACAATTACCAAAATAGCGTCGAACATACCCAACTTTTTTTATTTTAATAAGAAAATTTGTTTTGGATAGCTTGACCTGTCCACTTTATGGAAATATAAGCCCACACTTGGTAACATCTCTGAGATTTTTGTAAATGGTCATAGTGTAGCATCAGGTTTCGACAGTTTATTTGATTTTTACAATTTTCAAAATAGCGTCGAACATACTCGTACCCAACCCTTTTTATTTTAATAAGAAAAATTGATTCGGATAGCTTGACCTGTTCACTTTATGGTAATATCGCCCCATACCTGGTTCTACTTCATATTTACACTTTTTATGTAGAGCTACACTTTTTCAGTACACTTACACTTTTCGTTAATTTGTGTAGCTACACTTTGTGTGAAATACTTCACACCGGTATCAACTGGATGTTGTGTACACGGACTTCTCAAAGGCTTTTGATAAGATTGATCATTCGATACTTATCAATAAGCTTGGGAAATTGAACTGTCAATTCATTCCAACTAAGTGGCTTCAATCTTATCTTTCGGATCGATGGCAGTATGTTAAGATCTATGACTCGTCCTCAGTTTTATTTCGAGTTATCTCAGGTGTCCCACAGTGATGTCATAGTGGACCCCTTCTTTTTTCACTATTTATTAATGATGTTGTACAGTGCTTTGAGTTCGCGCATTGCCTGCTGTATGCAGACGATTTGAAAATATTTGCACCAATTTGTAGTGTATCTGACTGTCTTAGGTTGCAAAGGGATTTAGACACATTTTGTGTCTGGTCGGCTAACAACAAATTGTCCCTGAATATATCTAAATATATAGGTAAACTATTTCTTTCTATCGCATTCGCTCTCCGGTATTTCATGGCTATTCGCTGTTTAATGGAGTCGTGGAAAAAGTAGAGTATATGTCCGATCTTGGGGTAGTATTTTCTGCCGATCTGACGTTTGTGAGGCACATTGATTCTGTTATAGCAAAGGCTTATATGATGTTGGGTTTCACAAAGCGTAACTGCAGGGACTTTTGTGACCCGCTTACATTAAAGTCATTATATGTTGCCTTTGTCCGTTCTCCGCTAGAGTACGCCTCGCGTACGGTCGGTTGGTCTCCTTTTTATAAGTGTCATTCTGATAGAATTGAAAGCGTTCAGAACAAATCTGAGAGCACATTGCGAATTTGACTAAAGCGCGTCAACTCTTGATGACTATGAAACTACGTTTTAAGTTTTTATCAAGATCCAGTTCAGTCTATTATGAGGTGACCCAGCAATCTTATTGGATTAAGTGAATGCCATAATGTAAAATATACTATGTATGTTGGGTTCAAATTTATAACCCGAGCTTTTATATTTACCTGAATATCTTTAATGCAATCAAAGTGACGGTCCCACGTGGGTTTGAAATATCTTCAAGACATTGTCTTGAACTTTGTTTTGGAGGCACTTAGTCGCACAATTTTTCGGTTGACTTGAGATTATCGTGGCGAAAAGTATAGGTCTATTAAATGATTTAGTTCTACCTTCTAATTAAATTGATGGTCTTTTATAAACAATGGACCTCATAGCTGTCTTTCAGCAATCGGTTCCAAATTGAAACAACGAAATCGACTAGATTAAGTGCAAAATTAGTATTGTTCATCTTTCCGGTGGAGGCATCCTCTCAGCACAGGAGCGAAATACTTCTTGTGCAGTGTAGCAACAGCGTGAATATACCATAAGTTTGTTCTTAAATCTCTGTTACCATCTTTAGTGGGTTGGCTGGCATCTTGGTTGGAAGTGTTTAGTTAGTTCTTGTCGATTCCTCGGAAAACTTGGATTTTTCTTTTGTTTCTTTATTTTTTGGATTCTTTTTTACTTTTTTTTGTTCTCCACTACTTTTCCAACGGGGATTGAGGAGGAGAGGCACTATTTCATTCCATCATCATCATGACTTTATTTCTGCGTGTTCCCATGCGGTCACCCAAATTTGTATTAACGATAGCAAATTTTGCTTAACATAACTGAGGTAGTGGTTGCGCCTCTTCTTTCTCATCTTTTCGTCCCTCTCCCCTCCTCTCCCACACCAACCTCCAAACTTAGTAAAATATACACTAAACGAAAATTGGCTCATAATTTTTACATACAGGATTTCATATTTCTGTTTCGTTACCGATCGGTTTAACTAGCGGTGAATTTTTAGGAACGAACGGCGCTTCAGTACATATTTCTTTTCCACCCCTGTACTTTTGAAAAAGATGAAAATTCTTCTTCTCAATCTATTCCAATTTGCAAAACAACATAGGTTTCGTAAGCTTATCAATTTATTGAAATAAACAATGTTCACAAAGAAATGCGCTACAAATATAAATAGAAGTTGATTGAATTTCAAATTAGATTAGATAAACCAACACACATCATCATTTTTATAATTGAAAATTAATTTAATGCAATTTACAAACTAATCAACCTATTCTCTACAGAACACCAACAAAAAATATCAGCGTATAATTATCAGTCTATTTTAAAAGCTTCGTATACATACAAAAGAAACACTATTCAACCTGAATGTTAAATTCATTACCAAATCCCTGTTGTATTTATTAGACAAAAAACTATTTCATTTGGTCTGGTAGGCAGTATATACCAAAAAAAAAACATACCAGTCCATATTCAAAAAGTTTTATGAATTAATCTATTTTCCAGTACTTTCATTCATAGTTTTTCTATTTTAATCAAGTGACAGCACATTTAATGGATGTTTGTGTGTCACATGTGCGTATATTTGTTTAGATAAAGTCATCAAGTTCCATTGCAACGTAAATGAAAATACATGAGATGAATATAAAATTTAGCACAAACAAGAATGTTGATACCTTCTACCAATATAGTTTCTACTCGCATATACAAATAGCACAATACAATGATTTAGAAATAATCCTTAAGGAAAATACCGAGGGAATATCATTTCCAATCAAGACAATAAATATTATATTTTATATAGATTCAAATCATTTTTACTTCAGTTTCCTTCGCCCGACCAAAAACATGTTATATAAAACAATATACATACATATAGTACATATGTATAAAGATCGTGCAAAATTGATTACAAGACTGCCAAATTCTAAAGATTATATATTATTTCGTGTAATCAAATAATAACATCTTTAAATCTATAATTCAAAATGTTTTGTACATAAAGAGTATGTTGTTGCATAACATGCGGAAATAGGAATCATATTTTGACACAATGTTGAAATACGAGAATCACGTATTGTACAAATTAAATAGCTAAACGTAAACATCTAAAATTCATAAAAATCCATTCATCCATCCATCTAGCTACATCAATTTTATTATGTATCTTTATGATAATACATAATAAGAATAAATGAGCTGCGTGAAGAAAAATAATTTTCCTCCCCCCTGCATCTTTTAAATTCATTTTATATGTATTCGTCTTTTATATTTATTGATGAAATGTTTGGATATTCAAAATTAAATCGAAAAAATAAAAAACCCAGCGGTTGAACCAATATTAGGCAAGCATATGAGTAAATTGTGAAAGGAAACACTGTAATGAGATGCATAATAGACAGAAGTCATGTGGTGATATATACCTAGCTAAATAATTTCACTATAAATAATTTTTTAGGATAATGGAGAGAGTTAAATCCGTGTACAGTTAACACATCCATAAATATGTATATAGTGTCATGTTTTATGTTTTACTTAAATTTTCGATATACCCAAAACATAGGAACTAGATAAAATGTGTGAACTGCCAAAATTCATACTCTTTAAAGTATTAAGGGTTCTATCTAAAAATGTACGTTCTCGACGATGTTGGCTTTATTTGACATATGCTTTTATTTTTCGATTTACCGATATATGATTGTGATAAGAAATGTGGCTTATTTTGCCAAAAAAAAATGTTTGCTGTTAGAAACCCCTAAATTTCTATTTAATTTTTTTCTGCATACGTAGTACACATATAATTTATGGGAGGATATAGTACTTCTTTTATATAAGAATATATTATAGATTATTGTGTTTTGTCAAAGAAGTAGAGCAAGCTTCATTTGCATATTTAATGTTGATAACAGTTTTTTTTGGCGGAGGTTTTCGCAATAAATTTAAATTGTTTTGATTTAATTCGTGAACTACTTTAAGCAAATCTCACTTTTTGTGTATTCTTAATGTCATCGAATGTAGAGCAATCGTTATAGGGTTTCTCTCTTTGCTGCGGTTAGAAGGCTTAAGAAATGGAGCGCTGAGCAAATATTTCATTAATTAATAAAAACATGACGTATAATGTCTTTAAACTGTAGAGCCTAAAGACGGTTCTGTTACTAGATAACTTCACTGTGTTTTTATGTGTTAAGGGGAAAATTTTGAATGTCAAAATATTGTTCATATATGTTCGAATGCAACAGAATATAGATTGTTTGTTAGCTTCTATTCCAAGGGTGTCTTCCATCATGACAACGCCAGACCACACATATTTGGTCACCGAATAGCCCGGACCTTGCACGATCTAACTACCACTTTTTTGTATCTGTGTAAAACTCCCTTTATTCTCTAAAGTCAGTTTCAAAAAAAAAGGACTGTGAAAATTACTTTTCTAAGTTTTTCGCCGATAAATCGCATAAGTTCTACACCGATGGACTTATGAAACTTTCCGAAAAATGGCAAAAGGTCATAGAAAATAATGGCCAATATGTACTTAAATAAAATTCATTTTGAATTGTAGGGGCTCACTCATTCATTCACCACCTGGTACAGACATACCAACTGCGCGACGAAAAAAAACAAAATCGCAAAACAAAATAAATACAAATTAAATTAAAATCAGTCTCGTCTCGGATTTGGTGTTGAACGCACGCGCGCTCATTAACAAAATGAATTCAAAAAGCGCAAAATGGTGGTGATAAATAACAAATTAAAAAATGTATAATTGTATTAAATAACTAATTTAAAGTTTTTTTAAATAAATAAATAAAATTTATTAATTGTAAATCTATAAACTTAACGCATTATAAAATAAAAGAAAAATTTATTCAAAAAATGAAAAAAATCTCAACACTTTTTGCCCAACGCAATATTTCATAGTTAACATTTAATTGAAATGTTCTCATTTTTACCGCAAGGCGGTAAAAGAAGGCAAATTTATAAACAGAGCTATAGGTTTACGGTAGGAGAATTATTTCAATAGAATAAAATGGGAAATATTTTACTCCATCAAATCGATGCATCATCCATACTGGGAATCAATTAAAATAAAGGTCCCGAATTGGAATTTAAGACAACATGGGTTCCTTCATCAGAATAAACACAGAACAAACTATGTTGACAATGAACCGGTAAACATGATGTAGAAGAGTTTTAATAAAATCGAACATCTGTTCAATTTTTACTTAAGCAAGGATAGTTTTAAACGTAGGTTGAAGCAACATTATGCTCCAACCTGAAAATATTTGTATGTCAATTTTAATTCTTTTTTAATTTTTATTCTACCCTGTTCAAAATTGTAGACTTTTCTCTTGTATAAATAAATAAAACGGAAAATTATGTTATGCATGCTGAATAAAACGAAATATTTTTATTTCGTTTTAATATTTTGGCAAGTAATTTAATTCATAATATTCGAAACGCCATTTTGAAACCGGTCGGCGGCCTCTCAGACCAAATTACCGGTAAAATTTTCTATGAAAATAAGAGTAACAAAATTTTCAGATTATTTTAAGGATCCATTAAGCGTACCAAAAATTGATTGGTCAGCGTACCGCTAGTCGGAATAAAGAAATTAATATGTTGCCGGCTGGTTAAGTATTAAAACGAACAGATTCAGACAGTTTATATAAATTTTAAGAAACTCTACTCTAATTTGCGTTTCCCGTTTAATATGCACATAAATCGGAGTTATCCTAGCTTAACCCTAGCAATATGATAAACGGTGTTTAGAGATCTTTCTGGAAATGCCGGGGTGTAGGCTCGAATTTTGAAAAGAGTGGGATGCAAAAGTTTTTTTTTTTTTTTTGATCATAAATTTTGAAATTTTTTTGGTATTCCTCGTCCAACAAATGTTCTTATTTTAAGTAAATTATGTAAACTGAAATTTTACTCAACTTGTTTTGGTGAATAGAATGAGAATTATCTGATTATAGTGTAATCGATTAATTTGAAACGATGGTTTAAATAAAACACGATTATGTCGGATCACTTTATAAAACCCTCTTTTTTATTCTCACGACGACTGTTACATTCCATTCACTTCTTCTTCTCACAAAAAAAAGTAATACTCTACTCTACTCGCTGCGAACATCTGCAACTAACTCAAAAAGAGTGTTACCACTCATACAAAAAAAATATATATACTATACATTATAGTTCCATTACTTTATAACAGATGTAGCACCGACGATTAAATAAACAAAACAAATAAAAATGAATAAAAACTAAATTCATTACATTCGGCTATTCTGACTTCATGGTTGGCCTCAATCATCTTCTTCTAACTCCGACGATGTTTCTCCAAATTCATACTCCGGTGATATAATTAAACGCATATGATCAGCTAGAAGGGTTCCCTTGAAGCGTCTTCTACCGTCCACTGAGCAATTCTCTTCAACTCTATACCTATCGGCATGTAACACTTGTGTTACGGTGTATGGTCCTCTAAAACGTCTTACTAGTTTACGGCTTTCACCCGTAGCAGGAGGTTCCCTAAAAACAACTACTTTATCTCCAATGTTACACTTGTCTGGTGCTTTGAACTTTATTTTAAATCTTTCCCTTTGTTTGTCTTGATTTATTTTAATTCTTTCCGATGCTTCTCTTCGTAGATTTCCTCTTAATTCGGTATCAAACTGTGTATTATCAAGACGCTCGTCAACCAGAATCAATTTTAATTTATCCTTGGAAATTGGTTTGGGCGAGAACCCAAATATTAATTGTTGCGGCGATACTTGCGTAACTGAATGTGGGAGACTATTCATAGCCCACTGTATTGCCGGCAATTTCTCATCCCATTGTACGTAGAGCATGAAGAATAGTCCTATTATACCTCTCCAACTGCCCATTAGCCCTTGGTGTAGTCGTTGCATTCTTAATATGCAGTATATTATGATCATTGCCTAACGATTCGAACTTTCGGTCAACCAAGGTCGATCCACGGTCCGAGATTATACGCGATGACATACAGAAATGTAATGCTAACTCGGTGACAGCTTTGATGACGAACTGTGATTTTGTATTTTTAACAGCTCTGGGATACTTTGTATACGCGTCAACAATTACAAGTATATAACAGTTTCCTGTCTGACTTCTTACAAAGGGTCCTAAATGGTCCAAATGCCATGTATGGCAAGGAGTGCGGATTTTTTCGATGGGATAGAGGGCACCAATAAACTTCCCGTAAAGCAGCTAGAGTTTTATCTATACTGAAATGACCCATTTCGTCGTGACATGACCGAATTACCCTACCACGAACACCCTTTTGAACCACAAATAGCAATTCCCCGTTCACTGGTCGATACAATCGGCCACCTTTAATTTTAAATTCCTCATTCGCAGGATTGGCTATATTTGCTTTAATTTTCTTTATATCAAGGTCATTGTTTTGTAACATTTCTACCCATGAATGATCTACACTTTCAATGTGCATGACATCTAACGTAACAGGTTCAATATTTCTTGGTGGGTCAACTGGATTTCGCGATAAAGCGTCTACATGACACATTTGACTTCCACTTTTATGTCTTATCTCAAACTCATACTCTTGTAATCTGAGCCACCATCTTCCTATACGTGGAATGATATCACGTTTTGATGACGCAGTTCTTAATGAATTACAATCTGTTACGACTGTGAACCTTTTACCTAATATAAATGATCGAAATCTGTCCAACGACTCCACCACAGCTAAAGCTTCCTGTTCAAAACTATGGAATTTCCTCTCCAGATCAGTTGTTTGACGGATGTAATACGACAGTGGATGAAATTCATTATCATCCTCCCATTGTAATAAAATTCCTCCCAATCCAATAGCACTTGCATCCGTATGTACTTCGTGTGATTTATTATTAATTAAAAGAACTAGAATATCACGTTGGCATAATTTATTATTCAATTCTTTAAATACCTCAGTTTGTTCATTAGACCACTCAAACTTAACATTTTCTCTCGTCAATCTAGTTATCGGCTCCGCTAATACTGAGAAATTACGAACAAATTTTCTAAAATATGAGGCTAGGCCATTAAATTGTCGAATTTGGTGCACATTAGTAGGCGTAGAAAAATTATTTACACATTTAATTTTATCCATGCCTGGTCTAATTCCATTTCTATTGATTTCATGTACAAGGAAATCCACTTTTTCAACCATAAATCTGCACTTTGATAATTTTAATGTAACTCCATATTCCCTTAATTTATTTAAAAATCTTCTCAACAGATCGATGCCTTCTTCTATAGTTCCACTAGGTAGAATCATGTCGTCAATATAAGAAACTATATTCTCACTAACTTCAGATGCCAGTTTACTAGCAAAATGTTGGAAAACAGCCGGGGCATTGGCAACCCCAAACGGCATTCGCTCAAATTGGTATTGTCCATCGGGAGTGACGAACGATGTATATTTCTTACTATCTTCATCAACAGGTATTTGGTAGTACCCACTAGCCAGAACAACTACAGTATAATATTTAGCTCCTTCTAATTTTTGCAAGCAGTCTTCGATGTGCGGAATTGGATATCGATCTTTTATAGTTTTCTTATTTAATTGGCGAAAATCTACACAAATACGATCTTCTCCATCCTTTTTCTTTACTACTACAATAGGTGAGGCATAATCAGACTCCGATGGTTCTATTATATCTTGCTGTAATAATTCATTGATATGACACTTTACATTTTCTCGTTGCGCCGGTGACAATCTATATGGATGACAAGATACAGGTTCAAAATCATTTAATCTGATTTTAATTGATACCTTATTAGTTTTCCCGATTTCGTTCATATTTAAAGCAAAACAATCTCTAAATTCTGCTATTAAATCAAGGAATTGATTTCTAATATTTTCGATCTCCATTAATTCAACATTAATATTTTCGAAATTATTCTTCGTAATTATTAGAACTTGTTGTAATTTTTGTTTTCTTTTCTCACAAAAATCTAATTTATCCAAACTATTTACAAACTTGACAGTAAATCCAAAATTCTCATTAAAATCATTAAAGTCAACATTAATATTTAACATTTCTTTTTCATTTTCAACGAAGGAACTATTTTCACTGCTAACGTCATTGTTTTTAATATCTACACTCAATTTACCATTTACGTTGTTATTAATCAATTTTCCATTACTGTCAGTCTTAAAAATTTTCAAAGTATTATTTCCTTTTACAACGACGATGCCATCCTGATCCAACGCACTACGTCTAAGCATTAATTGACCTTGTTGATCACTATTAGGCGCTATCATTTTCTAACAATAATTTCAACTGAATCTATTTCAAGTTTCACTTGAACAATACCAATTGTAGTGGAATATCCTTTCCCAAATCCTCTTAAATGTTGGAAATGATTCTTATATTTTAAATTCAAAGATTTACATAGAGACTCTGTCATGGTAAAACAATCCGACCCTAAGTCAATAAAAGCACGAACCTCATGACCGTCTATTACCACTTTCTTAATACCATATACTCATTTTCACATGACACCATTCTTATCATATTCGGTGGCTTCTGTTCTTTCTGCGGTTCTTTTGTATATTTATCCGTATTTCGCTTTAAAGGACATGAAATTTCATAATGACCTTCACGTTTGCACGATGAACAGTGTCGGCCGTCAAACAAAAATCCGTCCGTCGAAATATAAAACTGTGGTTTTTTGAATGAAATTAAATTAATTTTAATAAAGTTTTCTACGGATAAAGTAGAACTTATAAATTCGAACTATTTTTTAATAATTTTGATATTGAAAATAAAACAATTTAGTCAATAATTGGATTTGACGGTTTGAAATGCCGGTTTGCCGTTTCTGCATGGGGCAATGCCTTTTCTCAGTCATTAAGTGAACTAAACACTTCTGTTCTAAATTTAAATTTGTTGCCTTGAAATGAAAAGTCGAAAATTTATGATGTATGCCTCTCAGTTTAATTTTTTTATTCAGTTGAATTTTTTTGGCTAAGTTTTTAACTTTTCTAAATAGTTGCCGAGTTCTTATCAGTCATTCATATCATAGGCGGTCGTAGCCAACCAAACATGATAAGCGTCACTTTTCTTTTTTGTGAATTGCAACTTTTCGAGCCACAACGGAATGTCACCAATTCATATTGCTATTTGAGTAAAATAAACAGCATACTGCAGGAAATTTCGCGTATTTGTTTTTCTCTTTGTGTTGCGACTTTTCCTGTAATCGACCAAAAAGCACAGTGTTTTATGGCGATCTATGGTGTTTGGATCTGAAGATACCGAGTTCGAATCTTGACGGGGCTGGGAATGTGGGATGCATAAGGTATTTCTTTGAATTTCTGATCCTATATTTTGAAATTTTGAACTGTCCATAAAATGTTAATCATTTACATATACTCAACAGCTATCGGCGACTGGGACATAAAATATTATTAGGGTAACACCTAGGTTATAGTAGAATAAGTTAAATTAATAGCTCAATGTTTTACTGTACTAAAATGGAATTTTCCATGATAAAACTGTTCTAAATGTTTCTACACTATTCTTACTGGAAAAGTCTTGAACTTTATAGAAGTTTGGTTTGTGTATATAAAAAACCGAACGGAGTAGAATTGGATTATTAGTATTTGGTAAGCGCTAGTGTGGAGATTAAAAAGGAATTAAAAGGCGATTTAAAAAGTGTTTTAGTGCGATAAATAAATTAAAAGCGATCAGTAAAATTCTGTGAAAATTATAAAAAGTGGTTTTGTGAATTATCGTTAGTAAATGTGTTGTAATAATTCTTGTGTGAAATAAATAAATTCGGTGGTGATAAATTGAATTGATTTTGTTTTATTCACAATCCAGTGATTCGAACCTTGGTTGATAAGGCAAAAACGTAACAATATATAGTCTATGTTTTTAAAAACCAATCAACTTAAGTAGTATTAAATACACGGAAGGAATACGAGAGGAAGCGCTAGGATTCCATGTAACCATCAAGCGAAAATTATACATTCACGTCATAAACGATTTCTCTAAAATCGCAAAATCAGGAACTTGAACGCCTTCGCATGTTCTGATTGTTTAGAATATTAAGAAAAGCTGGCTCTTCATCGAAATCGGTGGAGCCAGATTGTTGACAAACTTCGTGCTACCAATCGCTTCTTAAAAAGAAGTACTATTATACGAATGATGGAAGACCGCTTATGTCATTGCCTAATAAATAAATCGTAATATCGTTGGGAAATTTAAATCTTTCTACTTACTCTAATGCCCGTGTAGGCAAGACAAATCACAAAACCTGATCTGCGTTGTAAAACAAGGTAGTGAGTTAGAATCAACAAGGTTAAAATGTTAAAGCGTTTCGTCGTCACGTGGCCGGATTTATGTATATGGGATTTTCGATTCTGCGTCAAACAGTTTTCAACGCCTTACATTTTGGTGGACGACTTTTTCAACAATATCTCTTCGATACTTTCATTCGAGTTGAACGTGATCGCATCCAATGGATCAAATTTAATCAAAAAACTACTTTAGCCGATCAGTACGCAGGTGTTACTCGACTTATCAACGACTTAGCTGCGAAAGAGAATGCAGTTGTTGGTGAAAAAATAATACTGCCATCATCATTCACAGGATCAACGCGTTACTATACTGAACATTTCGAAGATGCAATGGCTATTGTTCGTCGTCTTGGATCGCCAGATTTCTTCATGAACATGACTTGTAATCCCGATTGGCCAGAAATTAAAGAAGCAGCGCGTATTATATCTGATAATGGAGTTATCATACAGCAGTCCGCTCAAGATCGTCCCGATCTCGTCGCTCGAATTGCGAAACAAAAATTTAATGAAATTATCAATAATTTGGATAAAAAACAGATATTTGGAAAGGTGGCCGCATATGTGTATACAATCGAATTTCAAAAACGTGGACTACCACATATGCATTTGCTGTTGATCATGAATCCTGAAGATCGAATCCATAATCCAGAAGAAATTGATGATCTAATTTCAGCTAAAATTCCAAATACCGACGACCCTGAATTATGAGAATTAGTGTTAAAGTGGATGATTCATAATCCGTGCGGAGTGGAGTTAAATCCAGATGCTACATGTATGGTCAATAAAAATGAAAAATTGCAGTGCCGCTTCGGTTTTCCAATGCAATTCAAAGAAGTAACATCTCTAGCGGATGATGAAAAACCAAAGTATCGTCGTCGTTATGACCCCAAATTGAACCAAAATAATCGAGAACAATTTTCACATGAACTTGCAGTATATCGAAAAGATAAGGTTACACGAGATAATCGTCATGTGGCCACATATAATGCTTATTTGCTGAAAAAATTCCAATGTCACATCAATGTTGAATATGTTGGCAAGATAGGTCCGGTAAAATATTTATATAAATACATCTACAAAGGACACGATTGCGCTTCAATAAAGGTTGTCGAAAATCAACGGAGTTTGATTTATAATGAAGCAGACACCTATGTGGAAGGTCGCTGCATTACAACACCTGAAGCATGCTGGCGATTATTTGGCCACGAAATCCAAAGAAAGAGTTATATAGTCATATCGTTCAGCGCTTGAATATTCATTTGCGTGGTCAATATCGAATGCAAGATATTGGCCAAGCCCAAGAAGATCTGCCAGATATTGGACAAAAAGGTTCAATGTTAGAAGCGTATTTTCGACATAACCAGGCGTTGAAGGAAATGCAAACAAACCAAAATTACTACTATTATTGGCAAATGCTCGAACATTTTAAATGGGATGGAAAAACGAGCAGCTGGGAACCGCGAATCCGTCGATTGCGTGTCATTGATCGAATTCACAGCGTAAATTATGTTGCTCAACCAGAATGCTTCCATTTGCGAGTACTTCTCTATCATGTGAAGGACGCAACAACTACTTTAAGCTTGCCTAGCTCATGGCCTCGCCTTCGACGATAAACAGTGGATAGATGATCTAGAAGAATCAGCACTGTCCAAAATGCCTTCGGTAATGCGAATACTCCTCGTTCAGATTCTTATTTTTGGATGTCCCGAAGATCCAAAAGGTCTCTGGGAAAGATTCAAAAATCAGTTGGCTGAAGATTTTATTCTGCAATCACGACAAAATAATACATCTGAGGATGCTGAAATCAAACGTTCTTATCGTATTATTGCATTCAAGTTAAATATGGCAGCAACAGAAGGTCAAAATTTTCGTTTCTGGGCGGAACGATATGGTATGAACGACATTGACAATTACGAAGATGACCAAAACATGGACGTCCTAAATTCTGATGAGTCAGCTGCTACTGGAGAACGTATGTATCGGCTGCTGTAAGGAAAACAGATTGAAATTGTGGACAGTATTTTACGTGCAGCCAATGAATCTAACTATGTTGAAACAAAATGTTTTTTCATAGATGGACCAGGCGGTACCGGTAAAACCTTCGTGTATAAGACCCGTGTATCACTTACTTTGTGGCCAAAATCGCAAAGAAAAATGTATGGCATTTACTGGAATCGCATCAACTCTATTGAATGTTGGACAAACATCACACAAGACATTTGGTCTGAAAGTTCCGCTTTCGTCAGATTCAATTTCCAGCATTAAACCTGGTTCAGTCAAAGCTACAGAACTCGCTCAAGTTGATGTTTGATGCTTATGGATGAGGCACCGATGTTACCAAAGTATGGTTTACAAAATATGAATCAGTTGTTGCGGTCTATTGCAAATCCAAACTTGCCATTTGGAGGAAAAATTTTAGTCCCTGGAGGTGATTTCCGTCAGTGCTTACCTGTTCAATTCCGAAGCAACCATAGTGAAACACTCGAAAAAAGCCATCTCTGGAAGCATTTCAAAAATGTTTCGTTAAAAAAAATACGCGTGTCGATCCTGAACAGGAATCATTGGCAAAGTATATCCTGAAACTGGGAAATGGAAATCTTCCAAAAAATGACTTCAATGAAATCGAATTACCTGAGATACGATGGAATGAAGGAACGTGTTATTCTCGTGCCGCTGAACAAAGAAGTCAGTAATATTAATGCTGAGATCGTCGATCGTCTCTCAGGAAAATACAAATCGTATAAAAGTCATGATTCTGTTAAGAATAAACAGGAAAGAGGTATTGAATTCACGCCAAAATTTCTTAATTCGATTGAAATTGGTGATTTGCCACCCTATGAATTAAAACAAAAGAAAAATACGATAATTATGCTAATGCGTAATTTAGATATTTCGGAGCGTATGTGCAATGGAACACGCCTGATTGTTACCGAATTATGTAACAACGTAGTTAAAGCAAAAATATGTAATTACTGGGGAAAAAGCTGGACAAGAAGTACACATTCCTCGAGTTAAGCTCGACTCCAGTAAAGGTCAACTTGGATGTACAATATAATGACATCAATTTCCGCTTCGACCAGCGTTTGCGATGACCGTGCATAAATCTCAGTTCGAATTAGTTGGCGTCGACCTTCGTACACCTGTCTTTAATCATGGTATGTTGTACGTAGCATTTTGCCGTGTTAAACGACAAAATAGCTTGAAAGTTTTTGTTACCACCTGAAAATGAACGTCGCACGTATAATGTTGTGTGGAAAGAAGCATTGAACGCTCCTGATGAAACTTTTATAAGTCTTGATAGTGACAGAGACGACGGTTACCTCGGCAACATCGATTTTTATGTCTCAGCCGAATAAAATAAAATGAAATTAAAATTGTTTTGCGAAAGAGATTAAAAAAACTGTCTTTCTTTTCACCGAGCAAAACTCGGTCCCCTGGTACTGTTATAACTGTTATAAATTTATATTTTTATTTTAAATTTAAAAGCCGTCAATTTTATTTTTGACATTTATCTGAAGTGAAGAGTGCCAATCGAACAGTTTCTTCTCTTCAGTAGCTTAATTAAGTGAGGAGTAACTCAATATCTGAAGTTAAGAGTTATACTCATCAGTTGAAATGAACACGCCTAATATATTATTTTAAATGTTGCAATTTTTTATAGGTTAATGTTTTTCTAAAAATTAAGAGTTTTGCAAATATTATTAATTTTTTTTGCTTTTCCCTTTTATTTAAAAAAAAATACATTTAGTAAGCTTTAAAATATAAATTCTTTCTGTGACGTTACAGATCTAACGAGTTAGCCATGCGAATTGGACGTCACTGTTTTTCCATTTGTTCTATTTTTATATTTATGTTTTGTGGATAAAAAATGTCAAACAAATACACAATGTGTTATTTACTGGTGAATCCGGAAGAAAAAATTGCACGTTTTGGTATTTGCAAAGTAATTTTTGACGTAAAGTGTGTTAATACTACGCGAGCTGTGCAAAACCACATATGTACCTATATCAACGATATATCAAACATTAATTGGACTTGTGGTGATTGTGAATTTTAATACTACTCGTATGTGCTGTTTAACAGGTCAAATCGAATAACTAAAAGTGCTTAAAAATAATCAACAAGTACAATGTGTAAATAAGTACGATGTTCTAAAAGATACGGTGAAGTAAATAAATTTAAATTCAATTACAACACTGTAATCAAAAATTAGTAGGACTTATTCATTCCAACCACGAAATTCGATTTTCCAAAAATCATTAGAAAATTTGTATAAAATCAGTCTATAGAGTGTTATGTCTGAAGATGGACTGCATTGATGTCACCGGCCAATAGCTATCGCAGTAAACAAATTTAGTTCAAGTTTCCCCGAAACGAACTTTGGGGAAAATTAATAAAGTACTCATCAATAGGTAACACAGGTAAAAAAGTTCAGTTCAAGAACCCTAGAAGCTGATATAATACAAAGATTCTAATAACTTCTGGAAACTCGAATTTCGCTAGTGAGAAATCAGAAATCCACCTCCAGATTTAACATTCTAGAGGCTGACTTTATACAAATTTTCCAATCATTTTTGTAAAATCGAATATTTCCACGGGAAACTTGAACTGAATTTTTTCCTACGATAGCCATTAACAACTCACATAATTGCAATCTATCTCCAGACAAAACACTATATAGGGTAATTTCAGCTAATTTTGTCAACTTAATTTAACAGTGTATCAACTTGCCTCTCTATAGAACTTTCGTTTACAATAACTCAGGGGCCTAACAGTGCTGTCGAAGTGAGTACGATCGGAGTATTCGTACTGCTTTCGCCTATTGCTTACTCCTGTACTCCACTATTTCATTTTGTACTCCCCTTTTCTAATAACTGCTATACTATAAATCTTTGCAAAATATTTTAAGTTATCGGCTTTTGCTGGTAATAATTATAATAGACTAGGACCTCTATATAAAAATAATACTATAAGATAATTTCTGCTGTCATTTAACCTTTCTAGACCAGAAAGTTGTATGGAGGTCTGGATTTATGCAGTGTAATATGGGAAATTTCATTCATCTAATACACCTTGACATCAATATTCTTAAATCATTTGTTTACGTTTGAATAAAATCCCGACTCTCATGCATCTTTCTTGTCTGGCAAGGTTAAATGCTGACAGCAGAAATTATCTGTCAGTTTTATTAGCCTACCTAGCATCTAGGAACATGTCTTACATTGTCCTAGTTTTTAGATAATATTTATTCAAATCCCTAAATAAATTTATTAGCAGCAATGCACCAGAAAAGTAATAATTCAAACTCCACCCCAAATGACTGGGCCAAAAAATTCTTTAGAACGTGATTTAACATGTTTAGGGTTACAAACTCTAGCAAATCTAATTTTTGATTTATGTTATCGACCATAATACCATTAGTACGAACAGTGTTCCAAAATATTTCTTGCCTGATGACAGAAACTTTTTTCAGGCCATAAAATAATACGTTTTGTCATAGGATTATAGAATTCACAAAATATTGCAGATAATAAATTTCACTAAAATCTATCAACAAATGTGCTTGTTCCATCCATTTGATGCTGGCGACAAATTTGGCGAATATCATTTTTAATTAAAGGTTTCAAAAAAATATTCTTCATAATCCGTTTACAAACGTTCCACCTAGTTCCATTTGAAGCTGGAGACGTAATACTCTGACTGGATTGCTTGTCTAAGTAAAAATACGAAAAATTGGTGACCCAAGAAATTTTCAGAGCGTAAATAATTCGGTTTTAAATTAGGAACTACTGATAGAATCGGCTTAATATATCAGACATCAGCAAAAACCATTGACAAACGTGCTCTTTCTTTGGCAAATCTAATTTCCCCAAATTTGTATTCCTATAAACAAAGTGTGTTTGTCTAATAACCATTATAGTGTCTTGCAATATTTGTTGAATTCTGGCCATGTTTTATTTAAGACCGACTCCATCCCTGTCACAAATGAAATTGCTGTGATTATCCACAAATTTCATTGAAATTTATTATCTGACTTAACCAATATCAAGTTAGCGGGCTTAAAGCTTTTCTAGAAGAGACCTCACCACGTGCGCGTTTTTTTTTTTAACCAGTCGTCCTCACCAAACCAATTTTATATAGCAATTTTTTCGAATATATTTAGAGAGTTAATAACTTTCCTGTTTTTTTTTATAAGGCAATTTGTTCAGACTTCGTCCAGGTTTAGTCATTTTTGGCCTAGTCGCCCTGGGTACCTACTGTGTGATCGTCTGGCTATGACATTTCTTTAAATTGCACCATAATATGTTCCAATTCTCAAAAATAAAATGACGCACATGTTCGCATACTTAACATGTCTGAATTCGCATTTCTGCTAGAATTACGCTTTTGAAAATGAAAAGGCTTCGAAGCTTAAGTTGCTTTAAGATAAGTTTTCCATTTACCACACAAAAGTTAGGTAAAAATAGCTAAAAATTAAGAAATTCGCTTACGGTTTCTCTGATCGGTTCTCTTATCTACGAGAAAAACTAAAAAATCTCAAAACGATAATCTAAAAATATCTGTGATTTCGTGGAGAGTTGTCACCGTGTTAAAAAACTATTTAGCTCGATCAACATACAGAGCTTTACTAGTAAAATAGATAAATTGCCCTAAGACAATAAATAAAACAGTTTGTTTTAATTCAAATTTGGCTCAAAAACTAATATCAGTTTTAGTGTTAAACACCAACAATTATTTATGTCTAAAGCCCCGTACGCTGCTAAAGTGAAATGAAATTTTTCATATAAAAACGACACATGCGAAAATGAAAATGAAAATTTCACTTTGTGCAGCTTAGCTAGCGAAATGGGAGTTTTCGTATTTAAATACAGATGCCTCTATTTTATCTCTACAAATTTGTCACTTAATTTTTATCTTCTGAACGATAAATGTGAAGATAAATTTTGCCAATTTCATTTAGTTTCTGCGTTTTGAGGATAAACAACTATCGAAGTGAATTTTATTGTATTGTCAGAGGCAAAATGAAGTTATACGCAATAAAATATTAACGAAACTCGTCATACTAAATTTATACATCAGATTTATCTTCCAATTTTGGAGACCAGTGAAAATTTCATTTCACTTGAACAGCGTACTAGGCTTAAGATGTAACTATTTTACTTCTTATGTACTCCCTTCTGAGTAGAAATACTCCCCTAAAGGTTTGAAACGTACTCCATTTAAAGTTTTCGGAGCGACAGCACTGGGGCCTAACTATGCAATTCGATGACAATTTTCGGTGGCTATCTTTTTGTATTAGAAAGTTGAGGAAGAAAAAGGAAAACAATAACTTTCGTTTTCTTTTTCCTTCTTGCATCTTCTTAAACAAAACGATAGCCGTCAGAAATAGTCGTCGAATTGCATAGTTAGATCACAGGTTTAATAATACGTTTAATATTAATTGTATTTCTTGTTCTTGCATGAGGTACAAAAGCTTTTACCTAAACGTCATTAATAAAGATTATTATTATTATTATTTTATTGACATTTTATGACGTTTTATTGGTTGATATTTCAACGACTGCTTTAATAAAATCGCCATTAAAAGTAATATTTCTCAGTAACAAATTATGTTGGTATTAAAGGCCTTAAATCTTACTAGCAAAATACTATGGGATGCCCTGAAATAATATCACGCTATTAGAGCGAAGGAGATCTAGAAAATGTAATAATATATGACTAGGAGGTGGGATTATTGGTCAAAGCGATGCTTCATATATATTCCAAACTGTAGCACTTCGTAAAGAATTATATCTGCCAAATATCACGTTGTTACATACATAATGTTGTGATCTGAAAAAATCTCTGGAACAAATCTTCAGAAAATAAATTTTGAACATTCTGGATGCTTTCTGAATGGTGTATTTTAAATTCTTTTGGATTTTCAACAGTATACTAGAGATGTAAAACTGGAGCTAATCCTTGAATGTTTGTTGAACACAACTCAGTTCTAAATAATCTAACATTAATTATGAATCTATGATTTGCCGCTCTCTAAGTTAGAGGATTTATATTGTCATAACTAATTGTGGTATTGGGGAAGGGCTCTCCAAATTTACGAAAATCCGTGATATCTTTGAAGAACCGCCTCTGCTCAAAATAATGGAATTTTTTTTGTAAAATGTGACGTATAACGGTCGCTTTATGGAAAACGTGTCGTTCGTTTGTTAAATTATATTCCAAATTATGGCGAATTTTGAGGAGAGATATACAAAACAATAAATTACCAACCACATGCATGTATGATTATATAGAAAAGAACCAATAAGGTAAATAAAAATTTAATTATGACGGATGTCGTTAATTACCCAATATAAAACATATTTTTTTATGATGGATAAAATTGCGTGTTATTGGATTTATTATGTCGTTAATTTTTTTTGGTATCCTCCCGTTTAACATAAAATCTTTATTTTCTTGATCAATATTCCAAAATTTTAATGTTCTAATTTCCAAAGGTTAATAACACTAGGTTGGTTCTATAAAAATGTTACAGACATTTTACACCACACGATAATCAAAATCATCAATCTTCGCTATATGTAAATTACTTTTGAGTTGACATTTGAAAAATGATTCGTTTAAGAAAGATGAGCTTAAGTAATATATTACTGTAATAGCGGTTGGAACTATAGGAGTAAAAAATCAATATACTTGATTAAAAATAAAGAATCTAGTTGTCAACTACTAAACTTCACTCAAATTAAATTAAATACAACCAACAAAAACAAAAAATAATAATAATTTAATTTCGCCTTACATCGATCGAAATTCGTAACAGATGAATTCAACATTAGATGGAATTTATATATTGTATATACATTTATTGTTGGTACACAACCAAACTGAAGAGGGATAATTTAATATCTTTTTATTTATTAGATTGTATTCTTTTCTATAACAGCATTATCGTTTCGAAATTGTTTTTGGCTGCTTTAAAAGATAACATTAGATGTGCTATAAAAATAAATATTAAGCACACATTATAGTATAAAATATACGCAAGAACTGCGAAATTTAATGGAATTTTTTTTTTTTGGTTGGTACTATAATACTGCTACGGTAATGTATGTGTACGCATAAATGGAAAATGCTGAATATTTGGATTTATTTTTTTGTGCTTTTTACTCAAGTATTTTAATTATCTTTCCAAATGCTGCCTACTACTTGCACTTAATTACGTAGAAACGCAATTGCTCATTAAATTCGTTTTAATGAACATTTAACTTGAACATAACACAAAAAGCATCTTATACTAAATAATCAGGTGTAACTTGGAACTATTAGATAATGAAATAACCCAAATCTGTCAAAATAAATTTCTGCGTTCATAAATCGAGAAAAACTTTGGTAAAAATATTATTACCGTCAAATCGAATCTCATACATCACAAGCTATGCAATGCTATCTAGCACATAAACAAACAACAAACACAAGACAATAAATTGATTGACATTACAATTTAACATCTGGGACACATAATAAAATAGTAAATAGGAGAAAATTTTTACTGAAAGAGAGCCAAAAGATTAGAAAGATATATAAATTGTATATATCATTACATTTCATATTCAATTTAATTCGTTTATAAGAATTTTGGTAATAAAGTATTCAACCATATAGACGACAACAGCACAAAAAAAAACATAAATTTGATTGAGAAATTTAACACTTGCTCAAATACTAGATATACAATTTCCAAGTCTCGTCATTTTTTTTTTTTTTTTAAATAGGAAAATTCTGTTTTTAGTATTAATCCTCATCACTTCACAATTTTATGTATACGTACGAATAAGATGAGGAAATGAAAAAATAAATAAATTTAAAGATAGTTTTGTTTACTTATTAAATAGTTTTATATTTAAACTGTTATTTTAGAATGCTGAACCTGGGAATGAGGAATGATTTATATTTATAGTAAAGCAAATATTTGAGATTTTTTCGAAATATTTCACAAATCATAGATCTACGCTCAAACTTCGTTACACATAAGTACGTATATGTAGGAGTACAACAAGCATTTTCCAAACCTTATCATTATACAAACGTATTAAATTCAGGATAGCTACTTAGAAATTTAAAAGTACCAAATTTTGTTTTATTTTTATGGATTTTCCTTTTTGTTATCTCGCTTTCTCCTTAATGTTTTTAAATATTTCAATGGTTTTCTCAATGTTTAGATTTGTGTGTGTGTGTTTGCTAACAAAATGTAAAAATTAATTTTTAAAAAGATAAAATTTCTTGTACGTAAGAAAAGCAAAAAAAGATTGTAATCTAACAAAAAAAAAATATGGAGAACGATGATTATTTTTAATTTGATTATGAGGGTTTGTTATTAGTGATTTCTATTCGATTTTTGTGTTTTGAACGATAACATTGTGTTGTTTTTTTAATAATTTCCATTTTTGGTTTTATAGATTTTAAAAGCACTAACAAATATTTTTGTACGTCATAAATTCGTAAGTGACGACATTTTTATGTTCCATTTGTTGAAAATCAATGTTCCACTTGCTTCCACTTCATTAAAATATGGATTTTTTGTCTTCATGATAAGAAAGGAATATTAGGAAATTAAGCAATGTTTACGACCATAATTTTCATTTTGTGTTTTTGTATTTAATGGTTGTCTTATAATATCAATTAATTTTTACCTTTTTTGCAATTTTAACATAATTTTTTTTTATTTTTTGTTATTAAATTTAAATATATTTAATTCAATTAATAAAAAAATTCGTTGGCTTAGAGCTTGAAATTAACGATTACTTCGCCTCTATTAAGACCGTCCGAACCATACTCGTTATAACAAACTAATTAAATGTTTGTTTGCTTCGGAACTGAACTCAAGACAGTGGTGTGGTAAGCAAGAATTATTTCGAGTTCCGATTCAGTTCATTTATTTCATTTTTTATTTTATTTATTTTTTTTTTTATTTCATTTATTTCAAAAGGTGATATTTAAAGAAATTTTACGAAGGATGCAAAATGTATGCCTTAAGCAAATTGTTTGAACTCTACTAAACTTTGAGAAGCTAACTGTGAAATATGGTAATTCGAAAAATAATGTAAATAAAATATTTTTATTTTAGCAAAGATGGCACCACCAAAATCTCATTTTTTTTAAAATTAGCTTATATCATTTTTCAGTCCTGTAATTTTTTTTTAAAACGAAATTTTAGAAAATATTGTTGGAGGCACCTAGACCAAGGGGATAGGCCCCTTCGAAAATACTACAAAACACCTGCTAATTTTCTTATGAAACTACAACGCAAAGTTTAAAGCTGGTTGGATGAATGGTGTAGAAATGTATTGCATTGGTATGTACTCTATAAAAATGAAAAAAATTCAAAGTTTCAAATTAACAGTTAAAAATTTTAATTTCGATTAATTTTCGGAATTGTCTTATGCTTGTATATTTGATATTCATATTTCGATTTAAGAACAAAAGTCCAAACAAAATATTTTAAGTCCCGAACAATTAATTTTTCACAAATACTTTGCCGTAAAAGTCGGAATTAAAAGATGCAAGCCACTCAATTTGCTGCACCAACATAATAGCGACGAAGCAAAATGGAGCGCTTAAAATTTGCGGTGATTTTAAAGGCACAACAACTAATCTACAACTCATCATGCATTGACATCCGATACCCATAAGATAGAAGAACTTTTTCATATAAGTAATGCAAGATGTTTAAATTCAGCAGATTAAAAGCAGGGTTAAAATTCAATTGATGAACTTCAATAGGTGTTTTTATTTTAAATATAAACAGAAATACATCAAGGCGCTTTTGAATACAATTTCTCAAGTGAATTGAATAAAATCAAGAAAAAATAATTTGTTGGGTTTACCACAATGTTTGCTTGTAAACCACATTTTTTTAATTTTCCTCGGAGTAAAGCACACAAAATTTTGGAAGTTCCTACTCTCGGAATGAAGGTGTGTTCTCTTTTACGTAGGCACATAGTACCTAGAAGACCCAATGAGAAAGATCGAGTACTGCTAATTTGTTAGCTAGAGATCTGCCTATGGTGCCTTGTTGTTAGTGTTAATTCCCAATTGATTTGTAGGAAGGTGCGTCCCCAGGAAGTAAATATTGAGTATGCGCATGTGAGACAGAACTCCCATACCAAAAGACCATCATGATAAAGGTAATTGGGTTCTGTATTAATAAAAATGTTTCCTTCAAGATCTTCATTATGTCTACATTCTTGCTTTACGTAATCGAAGAAGTTGGCGTAAAAACTCTCTGGATGAGACGTAGATTTACGATTTTATGCATGATACCGATATCAATAATAATCATATAATTATAACAACATACATCATACAACCATACCATAATACAGCATACCATTATACCACAACCCCATCATACCACCATATCATAATGCAGTCACACCATCGTGTGACACAAAAAACATCCAACCATCATACCGCCTTAACGTCATACCATAATAACATCCTACCAGCTTGCCATCATTCAATACAAAATTGTACCATGTTACCATCGTACCTGGTAGTCTGGCGGATGTGGTGGTGGGGACAATAAGTCGAATGATTTTCATCGGCTCCGCAACCTATCACAGCACCCACTTTCTGACCACTGTGCTGGTCATGTTTTAGGCCGAGGTAGGGGTGGGTGGTGACGAACGGATGTATCCAGGAGAAACTCGCAAGATATATCCAGGAGAAACTCGCAAGTGCATGTACGACCTCCACGTGGTGGCTACTGGTAACTAGGAATTTTTCCTGGGCTAATGTACAGCGCTGAAGGAGTAAACCTTACACAAATCCCCAAGTACGGTGGAACAGCATATGCCAAGGAATGAATGGTTAGTGGGTAAACTAATCTGAATTATGCGGACTCTGGATACCAGGCGACCTCCAATTTTAATCAGCCTTACGCTCGTATACGGATCTCTGCGAAGGTGGAACGTTTATTTCTCCGAAACTCATGGGAACAAATGAACAAAAATAATATAAAATCAGAAGAGACAGGCACGCTCAAAAAGCCAACAGGTACAACGAATGGTGGCTTAAACCTTAAAGGTGGAGTCACCACCGAAGAAACAACAAGGGTCTTGAAGGCTGCGGTGCCAGGTACCAGCGGAAGCCGAGGGCCTGCCGTAGAAAAAGGGAGCTTGGACCGTAAAGGGCAAGGTACCTCCACAGCAGGTTCGGTAAACGCGGCCTTGGCATCTAAGCCGGTGACTGGCGCGAAAGTTATCCCTGAGGCTAAGCGGCGGTACAGGAACCGACGCGCGGCGCAGAGGATGTTATATAGGCTGTCTGCCACCCCTAAGGGGCTGCTAACGAAGGAACAGAAGGAATCTCTGGCATGGGCAAAGGTTACCTTCTTAGGCGATAATTCGGGGAGGGTACCAGCAGAGTCGAAAAGACAGCAGTCCCAAGATGAATTGGAAGCTGGTGATAGTAAGCGACCCAGAATGCAGGGAGCCCAAGGAGATACTAGGACGCACGAGGCAAAACTGTTCAGTGACGCCCTTAAAGAGCATCCAGGGATACTAGCCGTCACTGACAGGAATCAAGAATATGGGAGTATCACTCTCGATAAATGGAGGCTAGTGTATAATGCACTAAACACCGTTTAGACCGTCCTAACGGTCCTCGGAGAAAATCCGGGGCCACCTCCATCTTGTAGCGATGCCGGATGGCACCAAGGGCGCGTTAAGCTAACGGCGGGCGCAGATCAAAGATCGGCAGACCTTTATCATCTGGCCGTAGCTACGGTAGGAGAAGTGTGGCGGGGCGCGAAGCTGGCAGTGGTTGACAGGGACGAGATCCCTAGCAGACCAAGGGCATGCGTCTTGCTGCTCAGATGAAGCAATACGCATAATTCGGGCAAGCAACGTTGATCTTCCGATGAACAATTGGAAGATCAAACAAGAGGAGGCGAAGGGAGGATCTAGGCTGTCCATTTTAGTGATGAACAAAGAGGCCCTAGCCCCTCTACCTAAAAAGAAGGGAGTAATCGGCTTCGGTTTCGGGTCAATTCCCCTAAAGGTATTTAAAAGGATGAGGTCGAAGCGATTATGGAAGACCTACCAGGGAAAGAGCAGAGAGAAGGTGCTAACACGCGGGACTTTGGGAGCTCAGCGATGGAGCGATTGGCGGCTATGGGTAGTCGCCTATCCCTGGGCTCGAACGAGGAAGATCGGGTTGAGTCGATGGGGGAGGAGAGATTAAACCCCGCCGCGGCAGCGGAGGGTATATGAAGGAAGGTAAGTTGATCTGTTTATGCTGAGCACGGTTCAGATTAATCTTCATCACTCTAAGGCGGCTTCGGCAGCCTCGATCCTCAGACTGACCAAATCGGATGAGGGCATAATCCTAGTTCAAGAACCCTGGATTAGTAAAAACAAGACCTGTTGCCGCAGTTTAAAAGGGTACACAATTTTATACTCTGCTGGGCCCGATAAGATCAGATCTTGCATTCTCACTAAAAATAACTTGAGTATTTTTCTTCTTCCACAATATAGTAGTGGAGACGTAACGGCAGTCGGCTTGGAGAAGGGTGGCTACTTACTATGGCTGGTTTCAGCCTATATTAACCGAGAGAAGGAGGTTCCGTCGGATAACCTTGGGGAACTGATACTAGAAGCGGAACGGGAAAAGATCGGAGTAATGCTGGGTTGTGATGCAAATGCGCATCATACAATCTGGGGTAGCACCGACATCAATGATAGGGTGAGTACTAATTTGATTACTTATTGGGTACTAACTTTGCAATGTGTAATCTGGGGCAAGAGCCCACTTTTATTATTAGTAACAGGCAGGAGGTACTGGATGTTACCTTTGCATCAGCCTTCTTTACACATATGGTCAAAGAATGGAAGGTGGCGAAGGAACACTCCTTCTCGGACCATCAGTACGTGATGTTTAATATTGACATTCACCCTGTTACCCGGAAAGCCTTCAGGAATCCTAGGACTAACTGCGGTGTTAGTAGGACTGTTACCGACCGATGCTCCGAAGCCCCCAGCCACCGAGAAGGAGCTGGATTTCCTGGTGGGGGAAATCACAAGCGCCTGCAACTTGTCCTTGGACACTGCTTGCCCCAAGAGAATACCTAAAGAGAAGCAGAAACCGGTATGGTGGTCCAGGGAGTTGGGGATCCTTCGTTCAGGATATACGAAAGCATTCAATAGAGCAAAGGGTTCTAGGGAAGCTCAGGACTGGGACTCCTATAAGGAGCACCTTAAAAAGTACAAAAAGGAAATAAGGAAGGCGCGGAGGAGGTCTTGGAGACTATTCTGTGATCAAATGGAAGGTGTTTCGGATACTTCGCGCCTCAGGAAAATCTTATCTAAGAGTCCAACGAGCCCTAGTTACTTAATTAAACCAGATGGGCTATGGACAACGTCTAGTGGGGAATCATTGGCGCTTCTGTTGGATACCCATTTCCCGGGTAGTGTGGGTGTGTCGACAGACCTTGGTAGGAATAGGGAAAAATTATCGTCGGGGTGCCCGGAGGAAATCGTGTGCAAAAACCGGATCCTATGGGCACTAAACGGCTTTAAACCCTATAAATCGACAGGCCCGGACGGTATCATCCCAGCGGAATTGCAAAAACACTCGTCGATCATTCTCCCATGGCTGGAGGTGATCTTCAGGGGGTGTCTAAAAATGAATTATATTCCTAGAAAATGAACGGAGGTTAGGGTCCCCGAAAACAGGGAAGAATTCACAGGCCTACCCAAAGGACCTAAGACCTATAACTCTAACATCCTTCCTGTTGAAAACATTGGAAAGATTGATCGACGAATACATACGTGCAAAAATAAAACCCAGCAATTGGGCGACTTCTCAGCATGCGTACTATTGCGAACAATTGAGAAATCAATCCACTCGAAAGAGTACTGTATGGTAGCCTTCCTCGATATAGAGGGCGACTTTAACAATGTCAGGACGGAGGCAGTTCGGGAAGGACTGTCTTTCTTAGCTGTGGACTACCCCTTAGTGAGGTTGATAAATCAGATGCTAGAATGCAGGATTATTAACGCGGATATGGGGGAATCCACCATTAGCAGGCGAGTAGTTAGAGGAACTCCGCAAGGTGGTGTCCTATCACCTCTTCTGTGGAACATAGTTATCAACGGATAACTTTTGGAACTGGAGAGGGAGGGAATAGCAGTGATAGCGTATGCAGATGACGTAGCAATCGCGATCTCGGGGAAGTACCTAGGCACGATTAAGGAAGTCATGCAACACGCGCTCTTAATCATTACAAAGTGGGCCAGCAAATGTGGGCTGGGTATAAATCCATCCAAAACAGAGCTGGTACTCATCACCAAGAAATATAAAATTCCGGTAGTCGCCCCTCCTACCTTAAATGGCACGGCACTGGCCTTTACTGATAAGGCAAGATTTCTGGGCATAATCTTGGACAGTAAGCTTAATTGGACACCCAATATTTTAGAGAGAGTAAAGAAGTTCACCATGGCTCTGTACTCATGTAGAAACGCCGTCGGTAGGAAATGGGGTCTAAAACCAGAGCTGGTTCACTGGCTCGTCACCGCTGGAGTCAGACCGATTTTGATGTACGGGGTGAGTGGGTGGTGGCCAGCACTAAATAAGAAAACTTATAAGAATAAGATAGAGAAGGTACAGAGAACGGCCTGCTTGCTTATAAGCGGAGCACTGAGGACAACACCTACACGTGCTCTGGAGGCTATGTTCTACCTTCTTCTTGTCGACATCTTCGTAAGCAGAGAGCGGCAACTACGGCTGCACGACTCTCTGCCGTGTTTGAGTGGAAATGTCTTCAGACGGGCCACTTGACGATTGGCAGGTGGGAAGAATAGTGACTACACGATACCGATTGTATGCTTTGAAAAAGGTTTCTGCACTCTTCTCCCCTCAAGGGAATCCTGGGGAAACAGGTCAATAACAGAAACTGGAAGTATACAATTCTACACTGACGGCTCCAAGCTAGACGGCAAAGTCGGAGCAGGAGTCTATTGTGACAAATTAAATGTGAATATATCCGTTCATTTTCCTGATCACTGCAGTGTGTACCAGGCGGAGGTGGTAGCGATTGAGGAAGCGCTGGCTTGGTTGAAGCATAATGTCATATCCACAAGGGATATAACAATATATGTGGACAGTCAGGCGGCAATCAAGTCGCTGGAATCAGTTTCTCTGACGTCCGTGGTGGCATTGAAGCGCCGCTCATCTCTTAACGAGATGAGTGAGCATTTCAATATCCAGATAGTCTGGGTCCCGGTCACTCGGACGTACTGGGGAACTGCAGGGCGGACAATCTGGCAAGGCAAGGTACAACTCTCCAATTGAAACCGGAAATGGCAAATCTGGGGAGGCCCATAGCAGCGTTGTATAGGGCGCTTAATATTGAGGCGATAGCCTCTGGACAGAAGAGGTGGACTAACACCATAACATGTTATGTAGCGCGGCAAGTCTGACCGAAACTGGACTTGAAGCGCTCCAAAACACTACTATCCCTACATAGACCTGACTTAAGTATAATCGTTGGGGTGCTCAGAGGACACTGCCTCATTGGGGAGCATGCAAGGAGGCTTGTGTCAATAGCAAATGACTTCTGTAGAAGATGTATGGATGAGGAGGAGGAAGAGACTCTGAGTCACTTCTTCTGCTCATGCTCGTCGCTAGCTTACAGGAGGTATAAACATCTGGGCAAGTATAGTTTGTACGGCCTTATGGATCTCGAGAACTGCAATGTGCGAGATATTGTACGCTACATAAGTAGCTCAAAATGGTTCCAATGAAGGTGTAAGGGGAGTAGGATCCCTTGGTATCACAACGGACCGTCATCGGTCTAGGTGTGCGTTTTGGCAGCCACTCTAACCTAACCTAACCTAACCTACCATCGTACCTTCATATCATCATACCATCATATCAAAATACCTTTATACCATCAAACCACCAAGACCATCACCATCATCAAACCATCTCACCACCATATCCATTGAATCATCAAACCACCATACCATCACACCATCATTTCATCATATTACCCACCACTGTATTATGGTACCATCGTACTTTCATATCATCATACCATCCTATCTTTATACCATCATACCATTATACCATCAAAATCACAATCACAACCACCATCACCCTCATCTTCCTTCTCAACATCATCATCATCATCATCATCATTACCATTTCCATCACCATCACCGTTACCATCACCGTTAAAAAAAATGATGCACGTCTCAATTTATTTTTAATTTTGCACTAAATATCGAAAAATCAGCTCAATAGGTGAAGTTTCAAAAATACCACTTGTGAATGACCCCTCACAGGGGGCATGAGGAAGGGGTAACATTTTTGACCACTACCCTCCATATGTTTCTTCTCGACTGCTATAAAGTAATCGTGCAAAATTTGAAAACGATCGCTCGAGTGGACCAAGAGCTTTTGCGGAACCCACATACTTTTCTTCTTTATATATGTATACTAATTCTACAGTTTTCAAACGACTAGAGAGCCGTTTTATTTTAGGATTAGTCAATCAGGAAATTGTTGAAAACTTTGCCCGTATTTAAAAACTCAACAAAATTATTTCATTTAAGATTCCTTATAACAAAAGAATTATTTATCCTTACATTTTTAGGAATTTTAAAATCAAAGTTAACAATTGTTCAAGATCAAACCATATGAGAAAATTTGTCAATATTATTAACGAATCGGTTCTACAAGACGCTAAAGAAAGAGGTAACAATAACTTACTTTATAATAATCTTGAACGTTGCGTTAATAATATCCAACGTTGAAATTACAAAAGTGTGTCCAATATTCTTGAACTCGATCAAAAATTCTGTTCTCCAGCCTCTTCCATATATTCAGACCATTGCGGATGTTGAGGGCGAACTCATAGATAATACAGGCAACATCTGGATAAACCACAATTACATACAACTAGTTAGTTAATATTTTGACTAATTTCAAAAACCGAAGTAAATATAATCAACTTTTGACAGGTAAAGAAAAAAAAAATTTGAACAAAATCTGTTGCAAAAAAAAAATTTGTAAGGTAAAATCCACAAATTTTGATTACGCGAGCTGATAAAGGTATACGCCACCACGGTGGTAAATCGTTGCAATTATGTGAACAATTTCAATCGAAAAATACGAATGTTTCGTAGAACATTGAAAAAGATAACATTCCGTCAATTCAGAATAACGGATTTTGAGGTAAAATCGCTAACAAAAAGATGTGGTAGCTAAATTTTATGGGTTATCTAAAATACATAAAGAAAATATACCATGTCTTCCTATTGTGAGTTCGATCGGAACTACCTAATAAATAAGGCGCGGCTCCCGATAGCAGCTCCATATAAATAGGTAGAACCGAATATTGTTTATATCAAGTTTTCGATGAGGATCAAATTTACCAATGAATAGCGCATCATTTAGATATAGAAAATTTGCTGCTCCGCATAAAATCGGCTGGCTTTAGATTTATTAGGTAAGAGATGGAGAGAAATTAAGAATTCAAAGGCGAAGTTCAAAAATTTCAGTATACATTTTGTTGCTTCCTTTAACAGGAAAATGTACACAACAACTTTTTGCTTCTCCCATGGGTTCCTCTTAGGCCAGCCACCGCTGAATTTGTGGAATTTGTTTCTATCGCTATGTGGATGATATAGTTACAGCTATATCTATCCACAAATTTGACACTTTTTTCAAGCCTTTAACAGATTTAATAGTTTAGCATTTCTGAACCATCTCATAACACATAATACGATGGCTCACTTTCTACAGATTTGTTTCATAAAAAACTAGGTCTGGCAGATGTCTGTACTTTAATTCGTATGTACATATGCCTGAACCATTTAAAAGAAATTCCGTCAGTTTTTTTTCTTATAAAATACTCCAATTTTCCGATCCAAATAGAATTTCCAACTTTTAAAAAGTACGCCTTCAACAATAGCTACTTCAAACAACATTAACTGCACTCTAACGGATGCAGTCAATCTCTTATGTAAGAAAAAGTGTCTTATGTCTACAAAAATTAGGTCAACGAATACTTGGCAGAGCGCATAACGGTTTGGGAGTCTTGTTGCTCGCTTCTTTTAAACGCCCTACATGTTTAACTAGCACCAAAAACATTATGTACACAATTGTGTGCGAGTGTAACCAATTATTTACACGGCAGACGAAACAACTCTTAAATAAACGATTTTGCCAAAACAAGATAGGCGCGCCAACCCATTCATTTGAAAGTGGTCATGACATTTATTTAGAAAATGTAAGGAGAGACAAAAAAATTCTACAGGAGGAGTATTAGAAATAATACAAATAAAAAAGAACACACTCAGTATCACCAAGCGATCTAATTGTACATATCTTCAGAATACATGCAATCTTCCGGTTGCAAATAAATAACAAACCCAATTCCTACGTGTATTGTACGTATCTTCATTACACTTGCAACCATCTTAGCGTAGAAGATTTTCTTTTAGCGTGACAAAATCTGTTGTATGTATTTATGAAATGCATAAAATCATTTGATTTACTTGCATGGATAAAAAACTCATCGGGGTATCTACATCTGTTGCAAGTGCCCCAATTATTCTTATAATTATTTGATCGTTTAAGACCTCAATTGAACATTATCGTAATCAGGTGTATGAAATTGTAGTGCATCATTTAATTTGTATCCACTTGTAGTAGTGGTACCCTTGAATATAAGCAGTCTGATTGTAGTATTTCAGAATGTACAATATATAGTCATCTGAATTGTAATAAATCAGCGCCAATCTACATCTGTTGTACGTATCTTCATTTTACTTATAATCATCTGATCGCAGAAATTTTCTTTTAACGCGGCAACAATCTGTGGTATGTACATGTATGTTTCTTAAATACATAAAATTGTGTCACAAAAAGCTAACCAGCCGCTTAGATCTGTATGTCCAGAATAAGTGGTTTAAAAACTAACCAGCCAAAAGTGTTCAGCACAACATTATTAAAAAAATGTTCCCATTGTTTGCGTTAATATGATCCTGGCGATATCTCTGATATTTCCTCATTTTTTAAGCACAGAAAATCTCGCAGCGCAGACAGCTTCTAGATTCTTTCTAGCTTCTAGAACAACCCTAACATTTTCTCATTTTTAATCTCCTTTACAGGGCCTTGACAAACAAGATTAATTTGGTTCTAGAATACCTTAAGGTAGGTTGCGGATTGGATAATGGTTAAATGGATCCCATTTGAACCCCAGACGATATCTGCTTGACAGACGATACATTTCCCAGACGATATCTGCTTGAGCATAAAGCCGGCGGTTGCAGATTTACTCAAAAACCTCTCGCTTAAACGCTTCCCAGATGACTTTAGAGCAATCCTGGCAAAAAACAACAAGAAGGACATTCAGGAGCTACTACCGGTAGCTGTCCAAATCTGGTTTTATGCTCAATCCAGAACCACCCCATATATTGCTGAAGTTAAACAGCAACAGTCCAGCGGCAAGGCAACTGCTAGCACCTACCACCATGAGCTCTGGGTTTCGTGAAAGATCACCGGACAGCAGGAATTTCCATAATAACAGTTACAGATCATCTTAAGTCTTCGGAAAATAGATAATTAACTCTGTCTCTACGGCAAACACTGGGATGGAAACCATTTATAATTTCTGACCGACCTGGGAGCTGAAGTATCTGTGATACCCGTTAAAGTCACCCTGACAAGCAAAAGACAATGTTTGCATTCTTACTGCAGCAAACGGTATCCCAAATTCCAATTATGGCACAACATTTTTGGTAGTCAATTTCGGCCTCAGGCATTCGTTCACACATCCTTTTATAGGGGCTTATTAGTCGCGATTTCCTCCAAAATACAGTCTCGTGGTTAATTTTAGTTGCGCTTTCCTCCAAAATACAATCTCGTGGTTAATTTGAATATTCTGGCCCACTTACATTACTTGTCGAGAAGTTAATACGCCAACTTTAAAACATTTTAGCGTTCATTCATGCGACGAACTTGTAAAGAAATATCCCTCACTCACTAACGCTCCGAATTATAATCTCCCAGTGAAGAATAATTTAATTTACTACATCGTCATACAAGGTAGGTTACCGTGTGCCAAACCGCGACAAGTCGAAACAACTAAACTGCAAGCTGCAAGAACCGAATTTCAGTTTATGACTGATATCGGAATCTGCCGCGCTTCATCATCACAAGTCTTCTCGCCATTACATATGGTTCAAAAATAAAAACAAGGACTGGCGCCCTTGTGGAGACTATCGACAACTCAGTACTATCACCATCCCAGATAGATATCCTATCTCACACATACACAGTTTCTCGTTAAAACTCAACAGTACCCCAATTTTCATGAAATGTTCATAATGCATGGGATGTTCATAAACTGCGATTACAACTTCCTTTGGGATTTTTTGGTTTACCCGAATGCCTTACGGTCTTTACAACTCAGCTCAGACATTTCAGATTGCGAGTCATTCTGAGATGGAACACAGAAAATGTCTCGAGTCAGTACTAAAAGTGTATCCAGAAATATTCTGCCATGTAAGAAACGCAAGCACAGAAACAATTTCACTTGGCCTAAAGAATGAGACCGCTACTACCTTTTTGTCACTACAGACGCTCCCAGCTTAGCGAATCGAGCTGTCTTACAATATCACAACTATGGATGTTGGCAACTACTAACGTTCTTTTCAAAGAAACTCACTCCAGCGGAAATAAAATACTCTACATTCGATAGAGAACTTCTTGCTATATACCTAGCAATCAAACGCATTTGCCATTTCGTCGAGGGCCGAAATTTCTCCATGTTCACTAATCATAAGCCAATTACAACAGCAATTGCGTCAAAATAAGAACGTAGTCCCCGGCAATTACGTCATCTTGATTGCATTGCACAATTTACAACCAACATTCACCACATCAAAGGCAAACAAAATGTGGTGAGCGAATGCTTATTCCGTTCTAGTGAATCATCCTCACCAGAAATCAACGTACCCTCTTTCGACACGAAAGAATTACTATAACAACAACAACGTAACTATAACAACAACAAGGTGATTTGGCGTCTATTGGAGGGGCGGGGGCCCAAGTTGAGTAGATTAATCTACCAGCTCAGTAACCTTCCAGTAGGGTGGGTGCGCATCACGTGAGCTGTTCTGGTCATGTATTAGGCAGCTGCGTGATGGGTACAATTGTGTAAGGGGTAACCTATACACAATTCGCAAGTGTACGTGCTGCCTCCTCGTGGCAACCACTGGTAATTGAGGCCATTTGGCATATTTTTGGCCATTTGGCACAGGCTAAAGTACGGCGCTAGAGGAGAAAACTTTGACAAAAAACCCTAATTTAAGGGGGAACAGCATATGCCGATGGATGAATGGCTGATAGGTTAAACAGTCCAAAGTATGCGGACCCTGGAGACCAGGCACCCTCCAGTTTTATTTAACCTTCCTGTAGTAAATCTGGATGACCTACAGGCGATTTGCAATTCCCAGCAACTCGTAAGAGTAAACTCAAACGGAAGACAGGCCTCTCGAAGTCCTTGGGTTCCAATTCTACCGTCTTTCTAGTGGAACTACATGCTGTAGTAAACATCTAGGAAGGAGAGCAATAAGCCCAGATAGTATCACGTACCGGCTGGCAGTATCATCAAGTTCATTAAGAACCTGAATATTGACTGGACGGTAATTAAGCAGGGTCCAGCACAATAGATCTTTTAGGTCGTAGTGCGAGGTGGCTTATCGCCTACATGGACCTTTAATAATTATAATAATAAGTAACAACAACAACAACGGGACTATAAAAACAACAAGTAATAGCTGATTTACATTCAATGGCATTCGACATCCGCAAAAAAATTGTAACACAACATAGGAAAAAGTACAAGGCCAAAAAGAGAAAAAATAATCGTCTGTTAAAAAAAAGTCAATTGAAACCCGAGAAACAAACCCAAAAGCCGTCGTCTGCTAATTTTTGCAGATGTCGATTTTCATCTTTTTTCTGTAAAATCATCGATGCGTGAATAAATAACTATAATAATTTTACATAAATAAGAAAACCAATCATTTGCATTGGTTTATGACATTTTTTGTTTAAATTTGTTTTTTATGTGTAAAGAAAACGAATTTTAGATTTGACATCTGCATCTGCGAAAATCTTTGAATGTAAATCTGTCTTAAACCTGTAATTGATCAACATATCAGACAATAAGCAGCAAATTTGGTGTGAGACTTCAGCAGGGCTCATATATGGTCAGGTTCCCGGTGAGTTCTTCATCAATCATCAAAATTTGGAGCCAAAGCTTGCGGTCAAATTCTCGGATAAATCATTTACTACGGTAATTGTTGATTGTTAGTTTTCGTTCTTTGTTAAATTACGAATTTTTTTCTATTTTATACTCATTCAATTCTTATAATAATAAAGTACGAGTATAAAGTATCTAAACGTGAAACATTTAATTTTTTTTATTTCGTTTACCCTCCATAAAAAAAGGTAAATAGATTTACCGAATTTAGCGAATTTACTCCAGAATTCGACCGCAGCCAAACAGAGATATTTCGGAATTCGTAAAAAAGCTTCATACAACAATGAGAGCTTCAGTTCCTTCCTAGCTCAATCGAAAACCATAGTGTCTGCAAAACAGTGAGATTTCACTTCTAAACACTATGGTTTTCGATCTAGGCGAGGAGAAGTGATGTAGCGCTTAACATCACTACATAACTATGCAAACAAACATTAACATTATATAATAAAAATTAATGTGAAAATTATGTAATAAAAATTAATGAAATAGAACCAAAATAAAATATAAATGTTAAATTAAAAACAAATAAAATAAAACTGTGCATTTTATTTTAATGCCGTTAAAACCCACTATAGTGTATTGTTACCAGTTTCCCGTCTATCGCTCCTAAAACAATAGATAGATTCCGTATATCATAGAATTTGTTACCCCTTTCTTTAAAATCTTCCATGTTATGTTCCCGAACGTATAGCGTACACACAAACAACATTTCATAGAAGCTCACATATCTCGTAAATTATTTTTCGTACTGTTTCCTTGCCTTGTCTACAAGGCGAGAGAAATATTCTAGAAAACATTTCGTTAAGTTGTTCGTTAAAAGAATATAAATTGTATATGAGGCTTACCTAACTTATATTAGGAAAGTAAAAGTTTCGTTACTGATTCGGGGGCTGATTTACCAAATTAGGGAAATAATTTCGTCATCATCTTCGCATATTTGAGCAGTTCTTCTCAGTGAACATCGAATTTTAAATTAATTTTCTTAAAGTTTCATTTAAAAAATTTTTTGCATTTCATACGAAAATAGGAGGAGAATTCCCATTCTACAATAGCATCATTTCGACTTTCAAATAACCTTAATTACATATTTCCAATTGGATTATCCTCGCACAGTGATAGAGAAAATATAAAACCAGAAAAACTATAATTTAATTAGTTCTGTTATACAGTGTGTATAATGAATCACTAAAATAGTGTATACAACATACTTAAATAAAGTAAATTTTTAACTAGTACCTATATGCAATTATACAAACATATACAACATAATATCTGCTATTGTAGAATCACTTGATCCCATATAATATATTGCTGTACACCCAAAGAGACATATGGAGCGTACATATACTGGGGAGAAACTTCACATTAAAAAATACCAAAAAATCGATGATATTTCTGTTGCAATTTTTTGCCTGTATTAAAACGATGTACATAGATTATTATGTATTATGGGGATAGATTTCCCATTTTTCACTTTCCACAAAAAAATGTTGTCATCATTTTTATTTTAGGAAATAATCCAAAAATACCGAAAATAGATTTGAGAGATAATTAAAATTGTCATATTATTATGTAACATTACATATGTGTTTAGATTGGTATACAATTTATATGTATGTAAGTTCATTAAACATTGAAACAGAGTTGATTATTTTATCATTTTATGCTTAGCTATCATAATAATTTATGCGAATTAATAATCAGCATAATTTAATTCCATTCGAAACTCAAACCAGCTTAAATTCATATTATCATCTTTACATCCTCTGGATAAGACGTCAAGTATTTTTTTTTTTTTTTGGGAGATCATACATAAATAAGAAGATGATTTTTATGATATTCTTCTTAGAATAATTATTTTCTGTTTCTTTTTTGTTTTTTTAATTTATTAAATCTGAAGACCTATGTATAAGTAAATGTTATTGAAATTTCAGAATCTCTTTTATCTGCGAGAATTTAGCTGATTTTATTTTTATACAAATGGTCTTTAAAATATTTGTAATGTGCATATCTCTCCAAAATGTTTAAAAATAACAAAATTAAGATTTAATAAGGTTAACAAACTTGACTGCTAATTAAATAAACTGTATAAACAAATTTTGGCTGAGAAAATAATTTTAATTGATTCTGTAGAGGGGAAATTAACTTTTAGATCTTTAGCATCATTTAAACTGATGCAGTTCATATCGTTTAGTGACATTAACATTATACATGTTCATTGAATGATGATGGTAAATCATTATTTGTTTTTCTTTTTTGGCTTTGTGTATAAGGTTCAATGGATTGCTAAGTAAATGTTTATCTTGTTATTCATAAAGAAATATTGTAACTGAGGATTTACTCTTTTTGAAATGTATATCATAAGGCCAGCTGTAGGGAAGATTGTTTCAATCAGAATTATTTATAAATCAGTTTGGTTAGCTTTATTTACTTTAGGTTATGAGTGCTCTCATAGAAGTTATTCAATTTCCGTTGGAATATAGCAAAGTATTGTATTTCTAAATAATTCTAATATTTACCAGAACAACATTTTCCTAAGTAAAGCCGCATTTCTAACCAAGCATTGTTAATTCTAGGTACAAAAATAGTACAAATGAATAAAAAAATCACTGTACCAGTATCAGTAAATTATGAACAAAAAACCTTAGTTTGATAAAAATATTTTACGGGAGCAAAGTTCGATGTTAAACGCAATTAATTTGTGTTTGATAGTTAAAATTATTAGACCTGTTCGGAAAATAATTATTCCAGTTCTTGGAAGCGGTAGGAAAAAAAATTTTTTTAACTATCGATATTATTTGTACAACATAATAAAATTTTTTAAGATAGCCAAATAAATGTTAAAAATTGGCGAATATCAGTTTTCGATTTGAGGTCTTTCCGATTGAAAAATTTTATTAACTACATTAATCTTTTTTAAAACAAAGAATAAAAAGACTTGTGGCGTACTGATTTTTGGTGAATGGTTTGTTCGCGCCAAAATATGTACAAAATTATAGAAGCTCAAGTAATTATGGAAGAGTGAAAACTGCTGGTTCTCGGTGTGCCTGGGAAATAAATATTTTTCTGGGAGTTTTTATTTTTATGTATAAAAATTGGAAAAAAATAAGATATTTTTGGTCAGTTACAAAAAGATAAAGAAACAGTTCACATGCTTCACATAAGTCTGTTATATTAAATAAAATAATAAAAGCGAATAAATCAATGTTAAGGTACGGGTAATACAACTTAACAGCGTGTATATATTATGTAAATAAAAATTGAATAAGAAATAAAACTATAAGAAGTGTTATGTTTATTGTGTAGTGCACCCTTAAGTAGCAGAACTCTACGTATCTATATACATACAAGAATCTAACGATCGCTGCGGGTGAGTTAAGTGTGTAGTGAAATCGCAGCCGCATTTCCTTTCTGTTTGTATTGTGACTAAATACACACGGTACCACGATAACCTTAATAAGTTCGCCTGATACATACCAACGCCAAGTAAACACACTTATTGTGAACCCCTCTAACTAAATAAAATAAATTGTGGAATATAGGATACCAACCGCCTACATAACCAAAAAGTGGTGGAGGGCATAAATAACACCAAAAGGTGTTATAAAAATCAAGCACCTTAAGCCATCTGTGCAAACATATTTGCTGACCCGCACCACCGCGGAAAACGATCGCTTTATATCGCGGTCTACATATAGTATAGGCCACAGAATAGCCTTTGTCGTGTATTTTCTTTGCGGAAATAAAGCCAGCAACATTGAAAGCAGACAATGGCATCAAATTTTAAAAAAGGACAAACAAGCATCAACCCCAGCAATAAATACCAAGTGAAGACACTGGAACCTCAGTTGCGGCCCTAGTTTTAGTCGTGATCAAATATTTTTGTTTTAAATTGTATTCCAAACTGAGGACATAGCTCCCACCAGAGGTAGGCGCTCAGGGAGGAATACAGAACGATTCCTTACGACCAGAGAACCCAGGCATACCAAGGAAAAATCGTATGTACACGCCTTTACCTATTTTCTTGAGCTTCCTTTGTTTTTTTTTCAAAATTAATAAAAAAAAAAACAAACAAAAATATTTCGGCATTTTATTTCTACATAAAATTTTGCAAAACAATTTCATATTTTCGATTCACTACGGGCAAACCATTGACCAGGGGGTCAGCACAAATTTTTCACTTTTATCTTTTTGTGGCGTGCCAAATCTTTTATTTTCATCTGAAGACATAGCTCCCACCAGCGGTAGGTGCTCAGATTGGAATAAAGTAAACAATCCATTTCGGTAAGCGGTATATTTTTTTTTTTGTGAATACTAAGAATCATAAGTGAATAAATTAAGTGAGTAAACATCATATCAGACGATGCGGAGAGTACTCCTCCTCAGATGAATACGTCTGAGGATTCACCTCCAGCAGTAACATGGACGGCTGACCAACTACAACGGAACGTCAACGAACAACTACGACTGAGATTACTTGAAACAGCTTCCAGTAGTTCATCGGCAGGAGTTACATTGCCCAACACATCACAAACCGCCGTTAATACCACACAACCAGATAGGACGCATCACCTTTAAGCCGCCACAAGTGTTGTACACGCAAAATCCAGCTGTATGGTTCAACATACTGGAGCAAAGTTTCGAGCTATCGCGAATAAAAGCTGAAAATACCAGATATAGCCTCGCCGTCGCAGCTTTGGATTCAAGGCACCACGAGACATTTGCAGGCCTCATCTTGCGAGATAAAGGACCAAATCCTTACACCATTTTTAAAAATGAAGTTATAAGGATATTAGGCGAATCCGAACGATCAAAATTAAATAACTTGTTGCATGGGCTTACTTGGGGGATCAGAAGCCATCACAGCTATTGAACAAGTTCCGCCTCAACGCTGGAGCAGCTTTTGATGAGGGAACACTCAGGCAGTTGTGGATGAAGAGACTTCCACCTCAAGTACAGCTCATACTAACTACATTCGAAAACGACATTGAGTTAAATACACTGGCAACGCGAGCAGACAATCTGGTGGAAACGCTTACTCAATCGAACACCTCCCAGATCAACAAAATTTCGACATACACTGTGCCAACAAATTTAAACGCGAAAACTTCCTCCGGCGCTGAAAAAACAGAAACTGACAAAAGAATAGATAAATTAACAAACATGATTTCGGAACTATGTGTCGCGTTCAAAAATACACGATCTCGTTCAAACAGTAATTCAGGTTATAGTCAGAAACAACGGCCTCGTTCGGTTTCGCGAAATAAAATTAATCCCAAATTTGATCAATGTTACTACCATTATAAGTATGGTAGTGATGCAAGAAAATGTGTTCCCGGTTGCAAATATTACGACGCACCAAAAAATCCGGAACAGATGAAGGATTTTTAAGTTCCCATCCATAGGCAACGGCGGCCATTGATGGAAACAACATAAGTCGATTGCGCATTTTTGATACGCGTTCAAAATTAAACTTCTTAATTGACACGGGCGCCGACATTTCGGTACTACCAGCCAAATTTTACAGAAGCAACCTTTTGACAAATACAACAAATTTATTCGCAGCCAATGGGACATCGGTCAAAGCTTTCAGCAATAAATTATTGAAATTGGACATTGGATTACGTAGGGAATTTATGTGGGAGATCATTATAGCGGATGTGACCATTTCAATGATAGGCTCAGATTTTCTGAAGCATACCGGGTTGTTAGTTTACATCCAAGGACAGAGGGTAATTGACCCACTAATCTCCTTGTTTGTCAAAGGTTCCATAACCAATGATGCAGAACAAGCTCTATCATGGTTGCACCCCAAAATTCAAAATCTACTTTCCAAATTTCATAAAATTTCAAATGTCGCCTTAAGTAAGAATTTAGTCAAACATTCAGTAACACACCGTTTAGAGACAATAGGACTACCAACAGCTTGCAAAACGCGGAGACTAGCACCGGACAAATTAAAAATTGCAAAACAAGAATTCGAACAGTTAATGTCACAGGGCATTTGTCGTCCCAGTAGCAGTGCTTGGTCGAGTCCATTACATTTAGTAATGGAAAAAAATGGTACCTGGAGACCATGTGGCGATTACAGGGCGTTGAACAATATCACGGTTCCAGACAGATATCCAATACCACACCTTCAAGACTTTTCGTATCAGCTTGAAGGGTGCAAAATATTTACGTCCCTAGACCTTGTTCAAGCGTATCATTAAATTCCGATCGAACCTTCCGATATTCCAAAAACTGCCATTACGACATCCTTTGGTTTATTCGAGTTCACTAAAATGACCTTTGGCCTTAGAAATGCAGCACAAACTGCTCGAAGATTGATGCATTCAATATTGTCAGGCCTCAATTTTTGCTTTGTCTATTTGGACGATGTCTTAATCGCTTCAAAATCTTTCGATGAACATTTTAGAACATCTAAATGTTGTCTTACAAAAAATCTCGGAACTTGGTTTGATCATTAATCCAGATAAATGTGTTTTTGCTTCACTCGAGATTACCTTCCTAGGGCATACGGTTAATGAACAAGGCATTTCACCCACACAGGAAAGAACCGAAATAATAAAAAATTATGAAAATTATAAACTACAGTTAATCATCTCAAAAGATTTTTGGGTATGATTATTTTTTATAGGCGTTTCATTCCAAACGCAGCTCCAGACCAAATTTTATTGAACGATTCCTTGAAAGGTTACAAGAAAAACAGTAAAACTCCGATTAAATGGTCAGAAACTTCAATACAAGCTTTCGATAATTCTAAGGATAAGCTAAGTCAAGCCACGTTACTTACACATCCCTCATCCACAGCTAGGTTAGCTATTATGGTCGACGCATCGGACACAGCGATTGGGGCTGTGGTCCAGCAGTATGTTGCAGGTGCTTGGCAACCACTTAGTTTCTTCTCAGTACGAGTGAACGAAACACAACAACGGTACAGTGCTTATGACAGAGAGTTCCTTGCAGCTTATTCTGGCATCAACCACTTTAAATATTTGTTAGAAGGTCGTGAGTTCACACTGTACACGGATCATAAACCGTTAATTTACGCGTTTAAACAAAATCCAGAAAAAGCATCACCGCGACAATTTCGACATCTTGATTTCATCGGCCAATTTACTACCGATATACAACACATCTCCGGCGTAAATAACGTCGTAGCAGATACCCTCTCACGTATTAATCAAATTTCATTTCCAGAAAGTATTGATTATACAGAAATTGCGGATGCTCAAACCAATGACGACGAATTACGAGAACTTCTGAATAATAATTCAAACACTTCACTCATTCTTAAACAAATTCCTCTAAAATTCAACTCAAACAAAACTATTTGTTGTGATGTTTCAACCGGTATATCAAGACCTTTTATTCCGCTAAGTTTTCGGAAAATTGTTTTTGAATCGTTACATTTTAGCACATCCGGGCATACGAGCTTCAGTGACAATATTAACTAAAAATGTTACATGGCCCAACATCGCAAAAGATTCAAGAATAATGGCTCAAAATTGTATCTCATGTCAAAAATCAAAAGTTTCAAGGCATACACATTCACCTCTCGGTACATTTGTAGTTGCATCGTAACGCTTTTCTGAAATTCATCTAGACATCATTGGTCCATTACCAATTTCTGGAAACAACCGTTATTGTGTGACGTTAATAGATCGTTACACACGTTGGGCTGAGGCGATTCCAGTTCCGGACATTACTGCTGCTTCGGTCGCATTTGCTGTGTATTCAGTCTGGATAACCAGATACGGCGTTCCTGATTTCATCGTGACTGACCAAGGCGCACAGTTTGAATCTCTTTTATTTGACGAATTAGCAAAACTATTGGGATTTCTGCACAAGCGTATACAAGCTACAACCCTAAGTGTAACGGAATGATAGAACGGTGGCATCGAACGTTAAAATCTGCACTAATGTGTCATAGTAGAACGGACTGGAGTAGCATACTTCCGCTGATTCTATTGGGATTACGGACTACATACAGTACGGAACTGAGGACCACACCAGCAGAGCTAGTTTACGGAAGTACTCTGCGAATTCCTGGACAATTTTTTGACCAAACCACAAACAACAAAATTTTACAAACTGACTTTGTACAAAATTTAAAAAAACACTTTGACGAAATTAAACCGACTCCAGCTTCCAGACATTGCACCGAAAAAAATTTTATTTCGAAAAATTTAACGGAGACAACTCACGTTTTTCTACGAACAGACGGGGTACTGAAATACTTGGAGCCACCATACACTGGACCATAAAAAGTAATAAACAGAAACGAAAAAACATTTTCCATTGAAAATAACGGCAAACACAACAAGGTGTTGTAGCGACTCACAAATAAATTCAAGCATTCACATTCATCACTCGTTCATCGCCACAATTCAACCATCCGTTCATACAATCCAATTCAACCAGTCACATGAACGCACTTTAGTCAACCACCAACGCGACACACTTCATTCCTTTTATATTTTGTTACGGCTGTCAAAAAAATCTCGCGCGAAAAGAAAATAAAAAAAAGAGAGGTTCGGTTTTAACTCGATACAGTCGGAATTCTATACTCATCGGTAACGGTGTACATAAAAAAAAAAACAACTGTGGTGAATTATAATAACAAATTATAATAATAAATAAATTCATTTTCTTAATTAATTAAAAGCAAATAATAGATTAAAACTAAATAAATAAATAAAACTTATAAATTAAACAACACTAAAATAAAGTTTAATGTTCAACAAAATCAAGTTTTTTTATTAGCACGCAGTGCTAAAAATGGTGACCATCGACGTTCCTTTTTAGGAACCAAAATATTTGAACATATTACAACGTTTAACAAACATTATAGTTATAAAAAAAACAAACCAATAAAGTGAAAATACGAACAAAACGTGCAACAAAATAAAAAAACCGCAGCCATATTTCGAAATAATTTCGGTGTTTAAACAAAAACAAAAAAAAAAAAAAAAAAAAAAAAAAATTTTTTTTTTGGATTTTCCCAAACGCACCAACGAGGCAATCAACAATTTAGCTATATAAAACAGAAGGCCGGGTGCAAAATAAGCACCGGCCAGTCGGTAAGTCGAACAAAATATTAACAATAAAGTGTACAAAGTATTTACATATACTAACAATTGTTACTTTTGTTTTTTTTTACCGCTAACACCGTACACAAATCATAAATAAAACCTACATGGAAAACGGTGCACATACATCAACACCGCCATATTTGCAATCGAAAATCACGAACAACCGGAGTTATAACCAACAAAATAAATTCAACGGGAATATACAACAATTTTTAAACAAAAATACACCACAGTTACGACATAATTAATAACAATACGCGCACAAAGGCGTGTCAACAAAGTCACCCAAGACACGAAAGTGTTAGGGGCGATCAACGTGGGAGCAACCATACGCGCACAAAGGCGTGTCAACAAAGTCACCCAAGACACGAAAGTGTTAGGGGCGATCAACGTGGGAGCAACCATACGCGCACAAAGGCGTGTCAACAAAGTCACCCAAGACACGAATGTGTTAGGGGCGACCCACGTGGGAGCAGCACTTCGATCAACACACAAGAAGATTCCAACAAACAAATACATATAAAAACCGCAAGTAGTAATAAAAATTTTTTTTCTTTCTCGATGCACAATAAAGTTTTTTTTTTTTTTATATATATATAAATTTTGCGTTTAAATACTATATTTATTACTATATTGCTATATTATAAATTAAATTATTATACATTTCACTCATTTTTATTGACTTATTTGTACATGTAAATTATATTTCACCACAATACGGTAATTTTCTCATTATTTCAAATCTCCCGATCATTTAACGGTTTTATTTGGTTTATTATCACTGTATCAAACATTCGAATCTCATTTTGACTTATCAATTAAATTTTTATTTTCTTAAAAACTCAACAAGAGTACGCCCCAAGACGAAGGTGACGGCTCGTCCCGTACTTGGGGGCTCTTGTCAACAAACACTAAAAAAGTGATTGATATCTATTGAAATTTACTCTTTTAATTTCACTACACGGTACCCATTCCGAACAAATTTAATTTCATTCGATACATTTTTCTTTGTTTTTTTTTTTCTCTATCATTTTTTTTTTGTTTCAATTTAAAACCTCATTGCTTGTCGAAACACACTAGATACGACTATGGTCAACAGCGACGAGGAAATGGCCTCCCAAAATATAAAAGGCGAGGTTGAGGCCACCTCGCGTACCATAAAGCTACAACAGTTTTGGCTAGATAACGCCAGGAACTGGTTTAACATGGCGGAACTACAATTCCGGATCACTGGAATTAAGACGGACAAAGAAAAATTCGTAAGCCTGTTGTCGGCACTGTCTCCACAAGCTTGTGATTGTGGCTCGGATATCATGGCAAATCCGCCAAACGACAATTTGTATGACACACTCAAGTCAGCACTACTAACTCGTTTGACACCAACGGACGAATCCAAGCTTGAAGCATTACTGTCACAACAACAGTTAGGAGACAGGCGGCCATCCGAGGCGCTTCGCTACATAAGACAACTGGCAGGTACACAAGTCACTGAGAAAGTGGTAAAATCATTGTGGATCCGCAAAATGCCCGAGATCATCAAAATATCGCTGTTGGCACAGCCGGACTCAATTAATCTTGATGACTTGGCTATCACAGCTGATAAGTTACATGCCGCGATGTCACATAGTCAACTTCAAAATATTTCCGCGGTCACTCGGCAAGCACGTTCCACCGTCCGCACTGAGCCAAACCGTCAACCAACTGTGGGCACTTCACAGAGTGCCACGATAGAAGATCGACTCGCTAGAATAGAATCGCGGTTAAATAATTTGACCAACAACCGCAGTCGCTCAAGGGGTAGACAATCAGCTCAGTCAGGGTATCGACGCAACTCCAACTATCGAAGCACCAGCACCAATAACCGTCGGTATGACAAGTGCTGGTTTCATTGGAGATTCGGTGCGTCAGCTCGCAAATGTGTGGAACCATGCAATTTTAAGGCGACTTCCACATCGAGCATGGAAATCGATCCTCAATCAAAAAACGAGAAAAACAACGGGTAGAGACGACGTCGTCCAAAACCCATAAAGTAGGTCGTTTGTTCCTCCACGACCACATAAACAAATTAACTTTTCTTATCGACACTGGCGCTGACCTTTCGGTTATTCCAGCTCAATTTTTCAAGGGCGCGTTTTCATTCACAAAACGTGACCCAGATCTAGTCTTATCGGCTGCCAATAGTACCACAATCCACACCTACGGCACGAAGTTGCTTCAGGTGGACATCGGACTTAAGAGAACATTCACTCATGCATTCATTTTAGCTGATGTGAATCGTCCGATTATTGGCGCCGATTTCCTGTATAAGTTTGGCCTCCTTGTTGACCTTAAGCACAAAAGGCTGGTTGATTCAGCGACTAAGCTGTCAATCAATGCCACAATGGTTCGTGATAACACCCCAACTCCGATCCATTACGCAGTCAACAACGGTTATGCCACTCTGCTTAGGAATTTCCCAGCACTTACAGCAGAGCCAGATTACAACTTACCAGTTAGACACAACGTGGCTCATCACATCGTTACAACAGGCCATCTGCCCGTTTCAAGACCACGTCGACTAGATCAAGTGAGACATAAAGCCGCTCAAACAGAATTCCAGCATATGGTGGAATTAGGGATTTGTAGGCCATCTGCATCTCCTGTATCATGTCCACTTCACATGGTGAAGAAAAAAGATCAAGATTGGAGACCATGTGGAGATTATCGGCGTTTAAACACGGTGACAACACCGGATCGCTACCCGATACCACACATTCAAAACTTTTCCATGCACTTGAATGGATGCCAAGTATTCTCCAAAATTGATCTTGTCAGAGCATACCATTTAATTCCCGTCGCACCTGAAGACGTTCATAAGACGGCAATCACAACACCGTTTGGCCTATTCGAATTCACACGGATGCCATTCGGCTTACGCAATGCCGCTCAAACGTTTCAACGTTTCATGAACGAAGTCGTACGTGACTTGGATTTCGTTTTCGTCTATATTGACGACATTCTTGTTACGTCACAAACTGAGGAACAACACAAACTGCACTTGGAACAACTTTTCCGTAGGCTAACACAGTTTGACGTTCATATCAAGAGCTCAAAATGCGTCTTTGGCGTGTCCACTCTTGACTTCCTCAGTCACCAGATAACACCTAATGGTATTCTGCCGTCCGGAGGACGAATTAATGCCATTAGGGAGTTCCCAGCCCCTACTACAATCAAAAGTATACAGCGATTTGTCGGCATGGTGAATTACTACCACCGATTCATACCAAAACTCGCTCAAACACTCGCGCCAATCCACAGCCACTTGGCAGCTTTACTCAAAAAGCCCAAGACAGCCAAGAATTTCACTTGGCCTGACGAATGTCAACAAGCATTCACGTCACTTAAAGCTGAATTGGCCCAGATAACACTTCTGGCACACCCACTGAGCGACTCAAAGCTCAGCATAACCACAGACGCGTCAAATACGGCTGTCGGTGCTGTGCTACAACAGTACAATAACGAGTGTTGGGAACCACTGGGATTTTTCTCCAAGAAACTATCGGATGCTGAAAAGAAATATTCTGCATTCGATCGGGAATTACTAGCAATTTATCAGGCAGTCAAACACTTCCGATATTTTGTCGAAGGTCGGGATTTCACCATTTACACCGACCACAAACCTCTGACACGAGCAATTCAGTCTAAAACTGAACGTAATCCGAGGCAATCTCGCCACCTGGATTACATTAGTCAATTTACCGCGGACATTCAGCATGTTCACGGACACGACAACGTGGTCGCAGATACACTATCGCGCACAACCGACAATGAAATGGCCACAGTCGACACACACATCGACTTGCAAACAATTGCAAATGCACAAAAAGCAGACCTAGAACTTCAGAATTTACTTTCTGGTTCCGAAGGTCACACTAGATCATCAGTGAAACTAGAGCTTTTCAAACTACCTGGCCTCGAAATAGTTTGCGAAATCGCAGATGGGAAGAATCGCCCATACATCGCAGACTCACTACGTCGCACCGTATTCAATACATTACACAACATTTCACATCCTGGAGTCCGTGCAACTCGTAAATTGATTACAGCTCGCTACTTTTGGCCCAGCATAAACAAAGACGTGAACAATTGGGCTCAGTCTTGTTTATCCTGCCAACGTGCTAAAGTTCAACGGCACACCAAATCACCTCATGGACAATTTCAAATTCCACACGGTCGATTTGAGCATATCCATATAGACATCGTAGGACCACTTCCGCCATCTAATGGATACTCATACCTACTCACATGTGTCGATCGTTTCACTCGCTGGCCCGAAGCATACTGCATGACCAATATGTCTGCTGCAACCATAGCCACCACCTTCGTCAACAACTACGTATCACGATTCGGCGTACCCCTTAATATCACAACCGATCAAGGAACGCAATTTGAGTCCAAGCTTTTCAGCGAGTTAACAAAACTTCTTGGCTCACATCGGATACGCACAACGGCTTACCATCCTCAAGCCAATGGCATGGTCGAACGCTTTCATCGGCAACTCAAAGCCGCATTAATGGCCAGAGGCAATACAATCAATTGGAGTTCGGAAATACCAATCATACTACTTGGTATCCGGGCAACAGTGAAGGAAGATATTAAGTGCTCACCGGCAGAATTAGTTTACGGTCAAACCATCAAACTACCCGGTGAATTCTTTATCGAAAATCCTCCTTCACCACTTCCAACTACCGACACAATCATCGACCAACTGCGACAAACCATGCGCAACCTCATACCAAAAACACCACGTCAATCCAAACAAGATGACGTATTTGTTCCGAAATCGCTCAGCAACTGCGATTTTGTTTTCATAAGAACAGACAAGGTTCGCACGGGATTAACTCCTCCCTATGAAGGTCCGTATAAAGTTATACGCAGACTTAGGAAACATTTCATCGTATCGATTAATGGTAAAAATTCCAACGTTTCAATCGATCGACTTAAACCAGCTTACGGAATACTTAGTTCGGCTGAGCAAACATCAAGCCATCGGGTTCATAAAACCGTCCGTATTGCTTCCACTACTACAATCATTCCCTAGGGAGGGGGAAAATCACTCGCGGGGGAGTCCTGTAGCGACTCACAAATAAATTCAAGCATTCACATTCATCACTCGTTCATCGCCACAATTCAACCATCCGTTCATACAATCCAATTCAACCAGTCACATGAACGCACTTTAGTCAACCACCAACGCGACACACTTCATTCCTTTTATATTTTGTTACGGCTGTCAAAAAAATCTCGCGCGAAAAGAAAATAAAAAAAAGAGAGGTTCGGTTTTAACTCGATACAGTCGGAATTCTATACTCATCGGTAACGGTGTACATAAAAAAAAAAACAACTGTGGTGAATTATAATAACAAATTATAATAATAAATAAATTCATTTTCTTAATTAATTAAAAGCAAATAATAGATTAAAACTAAATAAATAAATAAAACTTATAAATTAAACAACACTAAAATAAAGTTTAATGTTCAACAAAATCAAGTTTTTTTATTAGCACGCAGTGCTAAAGTGTCAATCGACAGACTTAAACCATGTGATGCAGAGAACATTCTAGAAAATACTAACGTTACTCAGGACGGTGAGACAACCTTGAACAGAACAGCCGACAACAAAAACACCACCACTCGCAAACTTTCTTTCGACGTACCGGACAAAATTCCAACAACTAAAGAAACAACGTACACAAGAACAGGACGACTCATCAAAACACCATCCAGGTTCAAGGACAATTAACGAATCAATACTTGACTTACGGATAATTGTTCGGAGCGTGAATTCTCACGAATTCACTGGAGGGGGAGTATTGTGGCGTACTGATTTTTGGTGAATGGTTTGTTCGCGCCAAAATATGTACAAAATTATAGAAGCTCAAGTAATTATGGAAGAGTGAAAACTGCTGGTTTTCTACAGTTCACATGCTTCACATAAGTCTGTTATATTAAATAAAATAGTAAAAGCGAATAAATCAACGTTAAGATACGGGTAATACAACTTATTATGCGTGTATATATGTATTATGTAAATAGAAATTGAATAAAAAATAAAACTATAATAAGTGTTATGTTTATTGTGTAGTGCACCCTTAAGTAGCAGAACTCTAGGTATCTATATACATACAAGTATCTAACGATTGCTGCGGGTGAGTTAAGTGTGTAGTGAAATCGCAGCCGCACTTCATTTCTGTTTGTATTGTGACTAAATACACACAGTTCCACGATAACCTTAATAAGTTGACCTGATACATGCCAACGCCAAGTGAACACACTTCCTGTGAACCCCTCTAACTAAATAAAGTAAATTGTGGAATATAGGACACCAACAGCTTATATATCCATAGACTAAATGTAATTTAAAACCGTTTGTACTACTAAGGAACTTGACATTTTCAAGCGCATTTTGGTCTTTAGATTCTTAAATCTCAAAACAATAAAGGAGAAAATAATGTTTTAAACCTTCCCAATATTCAAGAATTCTTTGCACAACTGATTCTAGTGAAAGCCACCGAGTCTTACACAACCGTACATTTTTATGGTTTGTTAGATTAAAAACGGTTTGAAAACAGAAAAATCGTTTAATCGTTTTAAACTATGTGAGAAATGATTGTAGATATGTTTAAAAGTTTTCTCAATTGAACCCGAAATGACGAAATGACGGGTTAATGACGATTTTATCCTCAAGAGGATCATTCTTTGCGTCAGTTGACTTGACATCTAAACATTGACCCCATATTTATTTGTACATTTATTATTATGAATACAGCGTATTTTTGTTTATATTCTGTTGTTAAATTAGTTATTGTTAGACAAAATACTTACTTTTATAACTTGTTCCTATACGATTTGACAGAAGACTAAATTTGTATCACCTTTTCCTTACGCAGACTACAGCGTGCCATGTGGCGCCTTAAAGGCGAATACTGGAATATTATAATAAACTATTATGCCATTAACTGCTGGTTTCCATCGTCACATTAAAACATAATAATACAAAAACAACACAAAAACATTACCAAAGTGAACAAATAAATATCATCAAAATAAAAATTTGAAATTAGAAATGTACTGAAAATAAAAGGTACGTACTGAAGTTTTTGTATAGCGAAAATGTAGCAGATCTGCTAAAATTGTACTAAAGTGGTATCACTGTAGACCACTGAAATGTCAATATGTATTCAATAATGAAAAATGTACAAATAGTTCACAAAACATTCAGTTTTTTCGTTAATAAAAAAATACAAACAAAAGTAAGCCTGTTGGGATTTATAGGCTACTTGATTTTCATGAATTTTTAAAAAAGAGCAAAGTAGTTTATTATGAAAAATCCGTTTTTCTCTAATTTTATCTCGGCTGGAAACTAAATAATATAAACCGCTAATGGGCACGATGTGTTGTAAACTATTATTTTATTAACAAATGTTTCAATAAAAATATTAATTACCAAAGAAAAAAAATTAAGAAAACGAAACTTATAAAAATAAAATTTATAAATTTAAATAACTATGTTCTTAGAACTAACAATTATATCAAATTACATTATGTTCAATGTACATAAATGTAAACATTTCAGTATTAAAATTTGATACATTTTTTGGTAGTTTCGAAATTGGTGTAAACTGTTTTTTATAACTTCTTTCAAAAATAATGGAATTCCTCTTAGAGCGGAAGAATTTTTATCAGTGATGAAGAAAATTGTTCAGTTTATGTGCCAATAATTAATTTTCTTATTGTTTATTAATATTGTCTAATGATGTGACATCTAAGCATTAATTACAAGAATTTAATTCGTTTTATTTTTTTTTTGTTTTTTAACATTCTGAGTGAAATCTCTAATTGCACTGCAAACGATTAAGGACTAAATCATGAAAATTCAGTCCTTAACAAAATTATTTGTGCACGCTCAATTTTTAATCCAATTTTAACATATACAACTTAACCTCCTTATCAACAAAACCTAACCTATTTCTAGGAAAAATTACAGTATAGTTTTTAGCAAAATTATTTGTGCACCCAAATTTGCTCTCATAATTATTTGTGCAATATGGAAAAATTAAAAAAAAAATGTTAAGTCAGGTATATTTTGTTAATTAAATAGTGATTTAGTCACTTATGTGGTATATAGACTTGATTAGTTATTGTTACATCTTTATAAAATCTCGTAAGTAGTTCAAAAATTTGGTCAGATAGTAGATTTCATTCCAAAGTTAAGTAGATTTCATTCCAAAAGTTCTTCAGCTCCACGGTTTAGGGTTTAGTACAATAAAAAGTATGAATAAAACACTATCATCAATTGTTCCTGGTTGAAATCGAGTTTCAAAATCTCGATCGTTTTCTAATATCGCCCTTGGTGATACAAAATGAGTGGAGCTTTTCACCGATGGTGACAAAAAGATATTTGTTACGATTGGGTATTACGTGAATGTAGTGTTACTAAATTTTCCTTCAAAAGACATTAAACCCACTAGAGAAGTAATGCTACATTAAAACAATTTAAAGAAAAAAGTAAAATAAATTGCTCGAATACAAACTAAGAGTATGCAGAAATGATATAGGATTTTGCAAAGACGCTTACCGGCCGATTAGAATATAATCGAGGTGAGAAAAGAACTCGATCGGTGTTTATCTAATGCCCAAACTCTTACGATCACTTAGAAGGTTACGTCGTGAAATTGGGTGGTTGGCTATACACCGAGTGTTAGGGCACCCGAGTGTTAGTTAGAAAAACACAGGTAACAAAACTTCCTTTTATATTTTATTCCTTGGTTTACAACAATTTTAACGTTAACTGTTCGGTGGTTGACTTAAAAAGTAAAAAAAGTATTTATCTCGCAGTATCAAATTTTCTCATAGGCGGTTACTTCATATAACATTCTAGATTTATAATTATTGACGTTTGGAGAACACCACCTAGCGGAAAAATTTGAACTAAGTCGGATACAAAGACTTTTGACGATTATCCATTTAAATAGTAAAAGCTATACATCAAAGTGTGAAAACACCGATATCATTTTAAAGCCGACATTTATGTTTCAAATTCCAAAACATGTGAAAGAGAATTCTTTGCTGTTAAAAAATGGTCGACAGCACAAATAATGGGTAAGAAGTTCCCCATCGCTCTGAAATATGCAGTAGGTAAGCATTTCAATCCTAAATATGGGATGTTAATGCATCATTTAACAGAAAAACTGTATACCTACTTCTTCAAAAACTGATGTTTTTAAAACTTCAGACACGATCGAATTTGAGAGGCAATTAAAATTACAACATCTTCGAAACAATCACAAACAAATTGTCCGCATCATTTTCTCACACCAAAATCAGCCCACAAAAGCGTTGTCAATTCATTCATAATAAGTAAATGGGTGCCAGCTGCCTAATTGGCAAACATAATGTTGATGAATCGTGAATGTGATAAGCCACCATGTACTCTTTGTCCCTTAAAGCTATCACACTCTTCTACATTTTGGGCCAAATTCGAAATTTTTGAGCAACAAAAATACGTTCAAAAGTACCGATTTGAATTTAACTGAAAGGTCAAATACTTCAAATGAAAATAAAATTGTCGCATCAAATATTAGTCACATTACTGAAATTTCTTGGTGCATATCAAACCAAAAACTAGAATATAACCAATCGTCTTCAAACCAGGTAAATCAAATTTGAATCGTTACACCTTTAATTAATGTGATATCAGAATCGCACAAGAGCTTTTTATGTACAGAGTCTTCTTGGATAGCGGGTCACAATAAAACTTTTTTAGTGAAAGTTTTATGAATTTGTTAAACCTCCGAAAACTAAGGAGGAATAAAATTATATCTGATTTAGGTGGCAAGGAAACAATGATAAAAGCTTAAGTGAATTTGACCAGAGTGTCCAATTCATCTAATTTGGAATTTTTCATTTTTCCAAAGATTACGAATTGTATGATCTTTACTTTCATGTACCAGATAAAATCGATAGTTTGCTTGGTGCTGAAATAATGATAAAAGCTTAAGTGAATTTGACTAGAGTGTCCAATTTATCTAATTTGGAATTTCTCATTATTCCAATGATTACGAATTGTCTGATCTTTACTTTCATGTATCAGATAAAATCGATAGTTTGCTTGGTGCTGAAATATATAATTCATTATTCAACGCTAAATGAATTACTGTTTTCAAAAATCTTGCACCATTCTACTCTAGGGACTTTGGCTACGTTATTACCCAACCATAGACTTGAAAAAAGTTCCACTACTTCATTATGTACTATCGAGAACTTACAGATATTAAACGTTTCTGGGAGTTGGAAACGAAGTTCGTAAAAAATCAATATTTTCTAGATGAGAAATACTGTGAGGATCACTATACGTACAGAATTATCGCCGTTTTTCTTCTAACCGATATTGTGTTTCAATGCCTATCAAAGATAATATTGATCTGCTTGGTTTTTCCAATTTTTCCTCCCTTAATCAATTTTACGCCATTAAGAGAAAATTAGCTAGGCTTCCTGAAATGTATCGTCAACATCAAGAATTCATGGCGGAATACTTGCCATTAGGCCACATATTAGCCGACCATAAGAATTACTATTTACGTCATCACTACGTCATTAAAGAGAGCAGAAACAGAACCCAACTTCGAATTGTATTTAACGTATCGTTCTATTCTTCGAATTGTATTTAACGTATCGTTCTAACGACTTCTAGAGTAGCTCTCCTTTAGATATGCAATTTGTTCACATTTATCTTTTGTGTGATTCTGAGATTACGTTGCTTCGGATTTAATCCGAAATTTGCGACCCTCCCTTGCTTTGCAAGTGCAAACGCATTCCCAGGCTAGAATCGGCCATATTTTTTAGTTTCACCTCGTGTGGCATTTCTATCATTAAAGAAATATGCACCACAAATCCAATAATTTATTTATTTATTTATTTTTATTTATTTATTTATCAATATATGACATTTTTATTTTTTTTGGTTTTAATTAATTAAATTAAATAATAGTAAGTTTTACTTAAGTTTATCTAAATACTAATGTTATCTTTAATGAATATATTTAACAAATTTAGAAAATTCTCGTACTTTAATTCTCTTAATTCACCCAAAGTATAAAAATTACTTAGTGAATTATATAGCTTAACTCCATTGTAGGCTAATGATCGTTGGCAAAATGATTTACTATATAGCGGCAATCGAAAATGAGTGTTTCTTGTATTATAGTTGTGAACTTCTCTATTAGTGCAGAGCATTGAATCTAAGTAATTTGGAAGTACTCCGTTTTCAAGGCGAAACAACAATTTCAGAACGTTAAAGTTAATCCTCTGCTTTATGGGCTTCCACTCCAACACTTCAAGCATTTCTCGTATATGGGTTCCACTTTCTGCCCTTAAAATAGCTCGCATAAATCTATTTTGTATCTTTTGGAGACGATATATTTGTGTTTGGTTCATTATAAAAAATACTGATGAACAATAGTCAATATGTGGGGCAACAATTGATTCGTAGAATATAATCTTTGTTTCAAGCGGCAGTTTGTCCTTAATTCTATTAAAAAGTCCCAATTTTTTATTCATCTTTTTAGCAATATAGTCCAAATGATCGTTGAAATTTAAATTTTCATCAATAACAACACCCAGGTATTTATATTTTTTTACACGATCTATGATTTGGTTATCTACTTTTATATTTTCATCACATTCTATTGTAGTCCTTATTGACATTACCATATACTTAGTTTTTGAAATATTAAGTGATAGTTTGTGGAACATTAACCATTTCCTTAAATTCTCTAAATCTTGGTTTATTTTTTGTACAGCTTCTATAAGGGTTGGTGCAGAAGTTGTAATTAGCGTATCATCTGCAAACATATTCACTTTACAATCTTTTATGACTGTGACTATATCATTAATATATAGGATGAAAAGCAATGGTCCTAATATAGATCCCTGGGGAACTCCTAGATTGTTTGGTGTCAATTTAGAGACACAGTTATCTATCTTTGTGTATTGTTGCCTTCCTTCGAGATAATTAGTGAACCATTCAAGTTCTTTCCCTTGTACTCCATATTTAATGAGCTTTTTAAGCAAAATTTTTCTATCGATTGTTTCAAAAGCGCGTTTAAAATCCAGGAAAACTAAAACCACAACTTTATTATCATTTATTTCTGCCTTCCAGTTATCTAGCATTAGATTTAATGCTGTTTCGCATGAGTGCAGCTCTCGAAATCCGGATTGTTGGTCGACTAGTATATTATTTTTGTTAATGTGGTTGATTAATTGATTTTTAATTACACGTTCCATTATCGCTTCATACGGTGGCAACATATTGATTGGGCGTAATTCTTCTGGTGTCATCGGTTTAGTAGTTTTGGGAATTGGTATTACTGTTGATATTTTCCATGATTCAGGTACTTTAGCTTGATTTAAACTTTGATTAATTAACTCTGTGAAATTTTTTGAGAATATTTGATTTTTCATCGCATCCATCATTACAGTTCGATTTATTCCATCTATTCCTGCATTAGAATTCATGCTACTTATAATTTTGGATAAATCCTGATATGAGTGTGAAGTTTATGCTAAAAAAAATAACAAAAAATTACACTGTTAAATTAGCTATTTTCCAATTGGAATTTAAATTATTTGAAAATTTAAATTTTTTGTAATTTTGGATTTTTCGTACCACCAAACAGATTCTTTTTATCAGAAAACAGATTCTTTTCAGATAGCTGGACCATCTGTTTATATTGTTAACCAAAAGCATCCAATTGTGTTGAACGTTACTATATTTCGGATAATTTAAAAGTTGACTGAATTTTGATGGAATAAATAATTAATTAGCGCCGATCCTGGAAATGTCCCGAAGGCCCCGCACATTTCTTAGAATAGCTAAGCCATTTAGCGGTCAATGTCACCAAGCCGATCCAATTATGATGAACTATAATATATTTCACAGTATTAGGAATTTTTAATAATTTTTCATTATTTTAAAAGTTTTATATCGCCGACCGCAGAGATGTCCACAAGGTCTCGCCCATATTATCGGATAACTTGGTCATGTGCCAGTCTACGTGGTCAACCTTATCCAATTGTGATGAACTATAATATACTTCACAGAATTTAGAATTTTTAATAATTTTATTAGTTTTAAAAATTGTTGTATCTCCGATCACAGAGATGTCCACAAGGTATCGCCTATATTTTTGGATAACTTGACCATATGCCAGTCTATGTGGTCAGTCTTATCCAATTGTGATGAACTATAATATACTTCACAGAATTTAGAATTTTTAATAATTTTATTAGTTTTAAAAATTGTTGTATCTCCGATCACAGAGATGTCCACAAGGTCTCGCCTATATTTTTGGATAACTTGACCATATGCCAGTCTATGTGGTCAGTCTTATCCAATTGTGATGAACTATAATATACTTCACAGAATTTCGAATTTTTAATAATTTTATTAGTTTTAAAAATTGTTGTATCTCTGATCACAGAGATGTCCACAGGGTCTCGCCTATATTTTTGAATAACTTGACCATATGCTAGTCTATGTGGTCAGTCTTATCCAATTGTGAGGAACTATACTATACTTCACAGAATTTCGAATTTTTAATAATTTTATTGGTTTTAAAAATTGTTGTATCTCCGATCACAGAGATGTCCACAAGGTCTTGCGTATATTTTTGGATAACTTGATCATATGCCAGTCTATGTAGTCAGTCTTTTTCAATTGTGATGAACTATACTATACTTAACAGAATTTCGAATTTTTAATAATTTTATTTGTTTTACAAATGGTTGTATTTCTGATCACAGAGATGTTCACAAGGTCTTGCCTATATTTTTGGATAACTTGACCATATGCCAGTCTATGTGGTCAGTCTTATCCAATTGTGATGAACTATAATATACTTCACAGAATTTAGAATTTTTAATAATTTTATTAGTTTTAAAAATTGTTGTATCTCCGATCACAGAGATGTCCACAAGGTTTCGCCTATATTTTTGGATAACTTGACCATATGCCAGTCTATGTGGTCAGTCTTATCCAATTGTGATGAACTATACTATACTTAACAGAATTTCGAATTTTTATTAATTTTTTTGGTTTTAAAAATTGTTGTATCTCCGATCACAGAGATGTCCACAAGGTCTTGCCTATATTTTTGGATAACTTGGACATATGCCAGTCTATGTGATCAGTATTATCCAATTGTGATGAACTATACTATACTTCACAGAATTTCGAATTTTTAATAATTTTATTGGTTTTAAAAATTGTTATATCTCTGATCACAGAGATGTCCACAAGGTCTGGCCTATATTTTTGGATAACTTGGACATATGCCAGTCTATGTAGTCAGTCTTATCCAATTGTGATGAACTATATTATACTTCACAGAATTTCGAATTTTTAATAATTTTATTGGTTTTAAAAATTATTATATCTCCGATCACAGAGATGTCCATTAGGTATTGCCTATATTTTAGAATAACTTGACCATATGCCAGTCTATGTGGTCAGTCTTATCCAATTGTAATGAACTATACTATACTTCACCGAATTTCGAATTTTTAATAATTTTAATGGTTTTAAAAATTGTTGTATCTTTGATCACAGAGAGGTTCACAAGGTCTTGCCTATATTTTTCGATAAGTTAACCATATGCGAGTCTATGGGGTCAGTCTTATCCAATTGTGATGAACTATACTATACTTCACCGAATTTCGAATTTTTAATAATTTTATTAGTTTTAAAAATTGTTGTATCTCCGATCACAGAAATGTCCACAAGGTCTTGCATATATTTTTGGATAACTTGACCATATGCCAGTCTATGTGGTCAGTCTTATCCAATTATGATGAACTATACTATACTTCACAGAATTTCGAATTTTTAATAATTTTATTGGTTTTAAAAATTGTTGTATTTCCGATCACAGAAATGTCCACAATTTTGATTTACTTGATGCAGAGAAAAAAAATGCCTCAAAACCATATACTTAAGAACCAACAAAACAAATAAAAATTCTAAATTCTGTGAAGTATAGTTCATCACAATTTAATAAGATTGACCACGTAGACTGGCATATGGTCAAGTTATCCAAAAATATATTCAAGACCTTGTGGACATTACTGTGATCGGAGATACAACAATTTATATAACCAATAAAATTATTAAAAATTCGAAATTCTGTGAAGTATAGTATAGTTCATCACAATTGGATAAGACTGACCACATAGACTGGCATATGGTCAAGTTATCCAAAAATATAGGCAATACCTAATGGACATCTCTGTGATCGGAGATACAACAATTTTTAAAACCAATAAAATTATTAAAAATTCGAAATTCTGTAAAGTATAGTATAGTTCATCACAATTGGATAAGACTGACCACATAGACTGGCATATGGTCAAGTTATCCAAAAATATAGGCAAGACCTTGTGGACTTCTCTGTGATCAGAGATATAACAATTTTTAAAACTATTAAAATTATTAAAAATTCGAAATTCTATGAAGTATAGTATAGTTCATCACAATTGGATAGGACTGACCACATAGACTAGCATATGGTCAAGTTATCCAAAAATATAGGCAAGACCTTGTGGACATCTCTGTGATCAGAGATATAACAATTTTTAAAACAAAAAAAATTATTAAAAATTCGAAATTTTGTGAAGTATAGTATAGTTCATCACAATTGGATAAGGTTGACCACGTATACTGGCATATGGCCAAGTTATCCGATAATATGGGCGAGACCTTGTGGACATCTCTGCGGTCGGCGATATAAATCTTTCAAAATAATATAAAATTATTAAAAATTCCAAAAACTGTGAAATATATTATAGTTCATCATAATTGGATCGGCTTGGTGACATTGACCGCTATATGGCTTAGCTATTCTAAGAAATGTGCGAAGCCTTCGGGACATTTCCAGGATCGGCGCTAAATAATTAATTAAACCATCAAAACTCAGTCAACTTTTAAATTATCTGAAATATAGTAATGTTCAACACAATTGGATGCTTTAGGTTAACGATATAAAAAGATGGTCCAGCTATCTGAAAATTATGAAAGGAACCTGTTTTCTGATAAAAAGAATCTGTTTGGTGGTACTAAAAATCCAAAATTACAAAAAATTTAAATTTTCATATAATTTAAATTCCAATTGGAAAATAGCTAATTTAACAGTGTAATTTTTTGTTATTTTTTTTTAGCATAAACTTCACACTCATATCCTGATGAGTTACATTTTGAAAACAGAATTTTTCTGAGCATTTATCCACATCCGAAAAATCCCAATCCTTTACTTCAGGAATACTATTGTGAATATTAATCACACTGGATACAAATGACTGATTTAGAGCCTCAGCTAATTCGTGCTTCTCAGTTATTATTTTATTGTTAAATTGAATATTCCACTGTGTTTTATTTTTAGTTTTATACATCGATTTTAACGTTTTCCAAAGTTCTTTTGGTTTATTTTTGTTTTCGATGAATTTACTTTTGAAATAAATTGATTGCTCTTTCCTCAGTGATTGTTTATACAAATTTCTGGATTTTTTATAATTATCCCAGTTATCCTTTGAATTAAAAATTTTTAAAACGCCATAGTTACGTAATTTATCTTGTTTCAACGACTTTAAGTTTTGAGAGAACCATGGTATTTTATTCTCTCTTCGAATTGTTGCCATATGTGTCAATTCATTCACACAGGTTTTTAACTTTAATACTAAAACTTCAGCTTTTTGGTTTATTTCTGCACCTCCTTGAAATCCCAGTAGTTGTTGATTTAAAGAGTTGTTTAGTGATTCAGAAGAGTAATTTTTCCATGATCTTATTTCTACTGCTGCAACTTCTTCTGCTGGCATTTTCGTTTTATTATTTATACTAACAGCTAACATGTAATGATCGCTAATTTGTTGTTCTTTGACTACTTCATATCGAATATTCTGTGAATTAGTAATTAATACATCTATTAAGCTCTTGCTGTTATATGTAACTCTAGTATGATCATTTACTATCTGAATCAATCTATTATCTGTGATCAACTGTTTCAATTTAACACTGTAAAATTCATTGGATTTAACATCAATATTGCAATCACCGAAAATAAAATTATTTTTGTTGTGGTTTATGACATTTTCTAACCATTCATCGAAGTGACTTAAGAATACTGCATTCGTTGTTTGAAATGATCGATAAACTACTCCAAATATGCCAGTTGTATGATATCCTTTAATAATTTGAATTGCTAGAAACCAAGCGCGGTCTTTCTCACACTTGGAAATTATTTTAAAATTTATGTTTTCGTTTATGTTCGTTTATGTTTTCGTTATCGGCATCAACTTCAATAATTGTATCGACCTTCTGTGTATTTCTTCTATTGTAAGTTGTAACTACCTTAATTTCACCCTCAGATAAAAATGGGTTCTGCTGCTTCAAAGCTGAGATAATTTCAGCGCTTTCTAACTTCTCGGACATGCCTAGAATTTTAACTCTTGGATTTAGCTCCGTTGGTAGTTTAATTTCGTAGTCTGCTCCTAACTTATCTGTAGCAATTTGTGTCAACTTATCCTTTGCTTCATTTGAATCACATTGTAATATAATTCCTCCATTAGAGACATTTCGGCACCCCATTACTGGTATACTTTTAGGATCAATTAGGCTGACTATGTCTTGTCTTGTTTTTTTACTCTCTTGTGATTTCTTTGGTTGCAACAGTACTAGCTTAGTTGGATTAGATTTCAATACCGATGCAAAAGATGTTGTTGGTTTTTGAATTTCTTCTACATGGGTTTTGATCTCTCCTAATTGTAAATTTAATTTTGTGTGATTCGCACACAAATGTTGCTTTAACTCTTCTACAAAATTATTAATTCTTTTGAATTCTTCATAAATGGTGTCTTCATCATGTGCTTGACATTCTAAGCAAACATATCTTGCGTAAGGGCAATCTTTAAATAATTTGGCAAATTTTTCGAAATTCCAGTCAATGCAAGTATAGTGAAATATCTTTTTACATTTGCCGAAACATCGTAACGAATTTCTTTCACGAGAGTCGGTCACTTTTTTACACTTTTCACATTGAGACATTTTAAAATGTACTCAATTGTAAACACTACACACAAAAATGTTTTACTTCACTGATTAATTATATTTAACTTAAAAAATATGCAATAACTGCAAAAAAAAGAAAAAAAATCTACAATAAAACGTTATTATTATGTTTACGTGTTTAATTTAATTGTCCACTACTAATTCAATTGTTTTTTATTTCACTAATTTGTTAATGTTCCATTTATTGTTTTCACAAAGCCTATAGTTATAATCACTCTTCAACTGTTCACACTAATTTCTAGAGATTTTCACAAATTTTAATAACCATTTACTATGTTTATTTAATAATTAATTCGCACCTCGAAACTCATGTACTACACATGTAAAGCAGGGTAGCACCACCCATAATATGATAGCTGGTTTGAAGTGGTGGAATGTCAATTGCTTACACCCAGAAAAAACTGAAAGAATGGAAAGACTTCCCTGAAAAGTACGTAATTCGCAGTAAACATTTTAAGAAAGAACCGATTCTCACAGCAATATCTAGGCCAAACATAAAAAAAAGTTAGGTCTAACACTGAACGCTTTCCGAATGTCAATAAACAGTATTTATTCGGTTTAATGTGTTTTTACGATGCATAACTTTAAATCTCATAATTAATTTTTCTAGTTTATGACTGATACTCTTAGTTAAGAAGAACTTGAAGCTTGCGGAAATACCAAAATGGTTAATGCTTCAGAACGCACATCGTCCATTAGATTATCGACTGATAATCACAGTTTAGAGGAACTTGATACTGTTAGCCCCATCAAAAGCAAGATAATCTAATCGTCAATTTGAAAATTCAGCAATAAGTTAAGATCAAAATGTTTTATTTCTTCTAACAACTTACAAATAAAAAAGCTGACAAAGTTCATGCTATATCTCTAATACTGCTGTCTCTTCTACAGACTATACGACGGTGGATTCCGGGTGACTCATTTTGAAACAATTAAAGAAGTCTATCAAAGTTACCGAAAGTTATTTGTAATAATTTTAAATATATTTCTAATGACATTAAATATCATAGCAGATCAAAATTAAGTTTTCAGAAAGGTATTCATTATCGTGTATGGTTCTGCTTTTAAGGTACTCTGTCTTTAAGGTCTTTTAGAAGACTATTTCCAACACTATCAACCATCATTTATATATTTTGTTATGTGCTTAATAAATTAGAAGCAAACTTTAAAATTTGTGTTCCTGCTTCATTCATTTGATTTCGTCAAACAAACAAATATCTAAGAATCTTTTTTAGTGAATTAATTATCCAAAAAGTGTTGTAATTTAAGAATTTGGAATTTCGTAAATAATTCGTACACATATGGTTATCCCGGTCCCAAACTCAAAACACAAAAAATTTATTAATTGTTTTTTTATCTTTGTTTTTGTAAATCTTACCAAAACAAACAAGATTTGTTCTGCAATCTACTTAAATGTGAATATATTGGATTACCACACAACAACTTTTGAAAACTGTATTACAGGTTATTTGGTGATAAACTTGAATTCGGATATGTTAATATAATTAAGACTTAAACAATATTAAGTATAAGAGATTTAATGATTTCCGAGGTAGTTAAATCTTATGTCAAGGTAATAATTTATAATTAGCAAAGAGCCCGTAACCAGTCGGATATATCAATGTATATTATCATAAACTCGTTTTCTTCTTTTAGGAAATTACGTTTTATCTCTTAATACAAAATCCGTGCAAGCTGAAGAGCTATTTAGCTATTTGACTACCCGATTTCATTCAATTATTGTATGTTACATAACAAGCATGATATCATTCGACAGTAATATCATTCGAGTAAGAAATTTCTCGCACGAGGCGTCAGACGAGTGCAAAAATCTTACGTTTCGTTAGACACTTTCCAGCTAGTTATGTTTACTATGGTTTCCAAAAATGAAGAAAATTATAACAGACATTTTTAATGAAAGGAAGAATTTACGAGCATTCGAAAGGCACTTTCCTGTAAGTTAGTACGCTATTTTCCACGACCAAATGAATTTTACATGGATTTTATGTTAGTCTTGGTCTTTATCAATTTACTTATTAACAAAATTTATAAAATTGAAAGTGATGGAGTATGTTGAATTGCTTGTCGGATTAGCTAGTGTGGGACTTTCTTGGATATTGCTTTCGTTATTATTGCAGGATTTTAACAACAGATTTGGGGAATTCTAGAGTATTTTATTCGTGGATTTTGAATTAAATTTGTTTACACAGCGCTATAAAGCTTGTAGAATTGTGTTTGCGACCTGCATATTATTTGTTAGAGATTAATCGTTATCACTTTCGGCTACCGTGCATGGGGGATTTCCACTTCTTGGGGCTTTTAAGCGTGGTAATATCACTAACTGCATTCACTAATATGCAGGTAGTACCAATATGGGCCGGCGAAAGCAATACCCAGTAAATAGTTCTGGATTTTCCAGATGTAAGTAGGAGGCTATTTCTTTTGGCACGCAGCCAAACTGGTTGTTTGGTGCACTTTTGATTTTGATAATTTAAAAAGAAACGCCACTAATTTATATGCTATGGCATAGTCATGGCGTATTTTTTAAAGTAGTACCAACAAATAACGCCATCTAATAGATCAGTAAAATAAATATGGTTTGATGAGAGATGCTTTTTACTTCAACTTTAATTAAAACTCCCAAACTGTTTTAATAATTCTCTTCACGAACACATAATTGTCATCAAGAGCATTAAGTATGAATTGATGAATTTCTTTTTTATGTATGCATGGAAGTATTTTGAGCTACTTCAATAATATTTGACGGGGTACACCCCATATTTTTTTAATGCGATTTATCGCGAACAATGAAACGCAAATGACAGGAAAAAATAAATAATTGTCAGAAAGCAAGCACAAACGACAATTTCCTACTGTATACCTACTCGTATAGTAAAAATTCTTAATATTATTTACTTATTCGCAATTTCTAACTTTCAGATTGAATATTTTACTGATAAAAGTCTTCTAAAAAGTTATCGAAGACATTTATCAGTGTGATACATCAACTTTAGATGTGCAAAATCCAACAATTATTGTTTAAATTTGCTTGCCTAAAATTTACTACATTATGATATAGTATACATATTTCACTGTGTGTGGAAAAGGCTCCATTGCAAAAGCTAGCGCAAAGAAAAAAACTATTCCCGATACAAATATTTATTTTAGGCGAAAAACTGAAGAATTGTCAGAAAGCTTACTCAGTTTAAGATTTATCAAGCGAAATTCGAAAAGTTTTTTTAATTTATTAATAAGCGTATTTTGTTGAAAAATTGAATTCGAATTATTTTGGGTTTATTTGTTTTCCAAGAAAATAGCCAATTTGATTTAATTGACAAAAGCCAACCTTTCGAAATAAAATATAAATTTACTATGTATTATGACTCTGGTGGCAGGTATCATAACCAAGAATTAGAATTATGTTTAATTAAACCCAATTTTTTTTTTGGGTTAATGTTATTCTTGCGGGGATTTATTATATGCAATTGTTGTTGTAAATTTATCAAGGAAATACGCTATATATTTGGCGCTTTCAGGTCCCGCAACATGTTGCTTTGAAAATGCCCTGATTTTTTTTAACTTTGCCTTATTCAAAATCTAACGTATCAGAAAGTTGAACGGTGGCAAACAATTGAATTAAAATTATGTTTTATTTTGGGTGATTACTGCTTTCACCAATTGTGAAAAGACAGATATGCAACTACTTCGCGTAGAAATGTTAGAAGAATTCCTGTTTAGCATCGGCCTTATATACTAAAAATGATGCTTTTACGAGAGCGAAGCCTTCTGATTCGACTTTCCGATATTTAATGAAAATTATAAGGAAATACAGATAATTTTTACAATCAAATACACGAAATTGAAACGCAAAATATCTTATTATTAAATTTAACATGTTGAATAAAAATGCCTAACGATATTGAATCTCTGTGCCAACAAGAATATAAAACCAATTCTCATCATTATAAATAGTTTTTGTAAGGAGAACGGTAAATTACGATAATATTTTGAACAAGTAGAGTCAAACTTAAAATTACATTTTATTATAGAGTGACAATTTGCTATATACAACGGTGGAATTTCGTAATGATTTAGAACTTAGAATTTAGACATATTCACATCAATTTCCCAAAATCTAAATTTAAACATTGCGGTATTCCGTAAGAAATTTAGAATGATTGATTTAAGACAACTAAAATGAAAAATCTTTTACTTTTTTAGCATTTGTGAAACGTTTTGTTTCAGATAATGTCAAACACAAAAATAAATATAAAATTTGTGTTTTTGGTTCTTACAGACGTATTATTTATCTCAAACAAATTTTAAATTCTTATTTAGTATGAGGAGGTTGCTATTACTTGTTATACTTAGTATATAATCAATATGCTCATTGTATCTGATTTAACTTTGCTCAATTTTTGTGTTTCTCGACTGGTCTTATTTGATTCAAGGTAGCTATGCCGCTACTTAGTCATCGCAAAAATTTTAGCATCATACCACGCACCTAAATTATTCCTTTTATAAGTTTCAAAATAAAATTTGATTAAAAATTGAATTTCTATTTTCTTTATTTTTCCATAATTCGTAACAACATTAAACCACGGCTCTGTTCTTTTTCTCTCCTTTTACTCCTTGAAACAATGTCCATTTTAAATTTGCTAAGCTCACATTTGCCTCAATAAACGAAACTAAAATGCTGACATGATTTTATTTATTGTTTAAGAAAATCTTTAAAATTATTTGATAATTTAACCCATACAAAAAATATTAATATTATTAATTAAATAATATCAACTACATTTAAACAAACATTTTCGATAAAAATCTATTCCCCATCAATTCTTTCATAAAATCGGTGTGGAAAAATAAACGTCAAAACTGCTGTAATTGGGAATAATTTTTTCCCAATAAAAACTCTATCCCGAACACCAGAATACACTTTGGGGGAAAGGGAATAATACCGCAAAAAAATTTAAAATTTCTTTTCCCAGGGAATTACCAGAATAGGGCCACAGAAAAGAAAAAATTGCCGAAATTAACACTCTAATCAAAACAATCAAAGAACAAAACTATTTTCAACACAATAACAAATTCTATTCACAAGAGCTAACTTATACATGAACTACTTTGAAAATGAGCATATATTAACAGAATCGAACAACAAAAACCAAATAATCAGGTACTAGCACAGATACGTGGATATTCTAATACTATTTAACGGAACAATGAGACAGCTCAGCAATCTTCACAAACAAATAAACAACAAACATCCGAACATCAAATATACTCTAGAATCAGAGATGAATAAAGCCGTTAATTTCTTAGACTTGACAATAACAAATGTTAGAAACAAGCATACATTCAAAATATAGAGAAAAGATACGCAAACGGATCACGCCATTGACAAATCATCTAACCACTCATACGAACATATGATGGCAACATTCAACTTTTAAATAAATAGATTAAACACGATCCCGATGAATAATAAGGACTATACGGAAGAAGTGAAAATCATTATAACACGGACTTAATTGAAAAAATGAACAATAGGTACATTTGGAAGAAACAACAGAATATGACGACCACGTTAAACAAGCAAAATGAAGGTTTTTCAAAACCACGGATACACGATGGCATTTAAAACAAACAACAAATTAGGGAATCAACTCAAACAACGTAACATAAATATACCAATAGACACCGGAATCTATAAGAATACATGTAATGATTGCCTCAAATTCAACATCAGACAAACTGGCAGAAGTTTTGAAGTTAGATTTACAGAACATATAAAAGAAATCAGAAAACCAAAAATCGACGATGCACTTGACAAACAGATTAGAAGAACTGGAAATATACAAGGAACAATGTAACCCATTTTTACTAAACGAAAAAATTGGCCGCAACAAAATTTATGACCTCATTGTAAATCCGTAATAAATATTATTTTACACATACACACCCATACACATACACCATATGGTCAACAAATTCTTTCAATTTCTCTCCATTCTCTTTTTTTATCATAAACTCACATCAGATGGTATATCCAAAAAAGAAGGGCGGTACCTCCCGTTTAAGAAAAAAATAAATAAAATAAAGGGGAAAGAAGATTCGCAAGCCACGTAGGCACAAAAATTGGGTAAAAAAACAGTTTTTATCATAATTTTAATTAGTTTTTATTAGATATTTGATAAAGTAGTAACATCCGAAACGATCGTAATTTCAATTTCAAATAAAAATAAATATCACATTCATATCACATTGGCACAAGTGACAAAACCAAAATATGGTGTTTTATTATATAAAATCTTTTTGTTAATGATCTTAGTCCACTGTCCACTTGTAAACAGCAAATATATCTAAAAAAAACATGTTACCTTGAATTAATTACAGTTGCAAATGTTTTGTTCTAGCTCTTTTTCATTATTTTTCTTTTTTCCGGTTAGTAACTGTATGTACGTTGTCTCTGGTAATACTTTACAAAAATTATGTTGAATTCTTTTCACCCAAAAACATCAAAAGAAATTGATGTGCATCGAAAACCATATTCTTTTCGTTAAAAACATCAATGTTTTTTCGAAAAACATCAATTTTACGAAAATTAAATTTTTTTCATTAATGTCACCTTGGCTACTAACACCAACAAAAATAGAAACGTCAATTTTTAGTTGTCAAAGTATTCAATAGATAGAATTTTTTGTCTCTCGATTTTTAATAATTTTAATTGTTGTGTTTAATATTAATTGTTGAATAAAACACTCGAATAAATACAGTCATACCCCGCCTAACGCTGTTAATTGGTGCCGAGGTTAGGCGAAACAACGTTATAAGGGACAAAGTATGTATGTAGACGAACAGACGAGAAAATTTCATTGTTTTTTGTTTTTTATGTTTCTTGCCTTTTTTCTCAGTGTTTTTTTTATTTCGCTTATTATTTTAAACGACGTTACAACGAAACACAGCGACGATAGAACGAGGTTTGTTCGCATTTTACTAACGACGTTACAGCGAAACGACGTTATAAGGGGGAACGTTGTACGGGATATGACTGTATTTCAAAAATCGATTCGAAATTTTTTAAACGTCAAATGGCGTCAAAAGTAAAACCAAACCGGTTTATATTACCAATACAAACACAAAACAATATCCATTTTGGTTTCATGTACTTTTCAAAAGAATTCGACATTACTGTTTACTTTATTAATCATGAAAAATATAGAAAAATAATAAAATGTCATAAAGATAGTTGAAAAAAAAACAAAAATATTGTAAATTGTAAGAGCAAGAAAAGAGAAAACATAGTGTAAAGCTTTCGATATTGAATGGCCGAATGTCGGAAAGCCGAATGTCGAAAGGCCGAACGTCGAAAGGCCGTAAGCCGAAAGGCCGAATGTCGAATGGCCGAAATGTCTAAAGGTCGAATGGGTCGAAAGGCCGAATGTCGAAAGGGCGAATGGGTCGAATGGGCGAACGTGTGGAAAGGCCGATTAGGTCGAAAGGCTGAATTTTCATTAAATTTTCCTTCACTTAATTGATTGAAATCAATAGTTAAAACTATTGAATATTTAAGGCGATTTTCTATTAAACATTTTTATAGAAAAATTTTGATAAAAATATAAATCTTGGTTTTCATAAAAATATAGTATAAATTTTGAAAATTTTCATTCGAAAGAAAAATTTAAATCAATTTCGACACAAAAAGCCTTTCGACATTCGGTCTTTCGACACAATCGGCATTTCGACATTCGGTCTTTCGACCTATTCGGCCTTTCGACACATTCGCCTTTTCGATATTCGACCTTTCGACATTGGGCCAATATTATATGATTGATATTACAAATCAAAACAAAAATTGTCAAACTTTAACTGTCAAAACAAAATAAAATAAAAGCAAAGCAAAACTAAATATTGAACTTGGAAAGGTTAGAAAATGTTGATACTTAAAATGCAGGATGATTTCTCGGCGGTCTTAAATGAAAGGAATTTTGGAACTAATCTAAGGATGACTGCGCTGGAGCCGAAAAATATCGTAGAGCAAATTTATTCGATGAAAATCAGCATCTAGGGGCTTATTATGAAATTTTTCGATTTCGGATTTTTGTGATATCGGAAAAGTGCGCCCTATTATGAGTATTTCGTGATTTTGTGGAAAAAAGATTTTTCGTCAATAATAACTTTAATTTTAAATAAATTAAATAATATTTAAATATATGTAGAATTATTATTAGTATTAATTTATATGATAAATATTACAAATTCGATATACATACATATGTACTAAGTTTCATAATAGGATAAATTCACGACGGATCGAATTTTTTCGATATCGTACAAATTCGTTCAGATATCGTAGGAATAGAATTTATTAACAAAATCTAAAAACCAACTGACTCCCGCCATGGCAAAAAATTTGACTTTTTATAGTACTCAATGTCCCGTTATCAAATTATTACCCTTTCTCTTCACACAAACATTTGTTCCGATCCAATTGATAGTTTTACAGTAAAAACAAAACGAGCAACTTTGCAATTGTGCTATAATTGAATTATCCAGGGTTGATAGATTTTAAATTTCGTTGGAGCGAAGACTCGATTGCGCAGATTATTGCGAAAAGTCGTTACAAACTCATTCCACATACAGTCCTAACCAAAATTATTTGTACCTGCTAAATTTTTGATGCAACGTAACGCAAATAACTTTAAAAATTATATAAATAATAAACTTTTTGAAAACATTAATTTTAATTCATTAAATTCAGTAATGATCGTTAGTTGGTAATGTGCATAGGCGTATGGCTGAGGATTTTGGCTAAAAGTTCATAATTTCGTAACCTAGCAAAATGATATCAATTGTGTTACAAACATCTTTGTTCCACGTTCCATCACAAGAATTTGAGGTATTATTTCCATAATACCACTGGAGCAATTTTTAAAGATGAATAAACCGAGATTTCATCCTAAACTTTTATTCATTTGCTATTAAAAAAATTGCGTCAAGGTGTAGAATTTCCCTAGAAATAAAAGTACCTCTATCACGTTTTGAGTTTTTCAGTAGCGCACGGCACAATTAGCAACACACTACAGTGCACTTTAAAAACAATAACACATTTCGTGGCTCGTTGAGCAAACTTAAAATGGTTCATCAAATCGTATTTAGTTATAGGCTCCTCCATTTTCTAAATAACGACTGCTGGATATAATCGAAATTCAGTTAAAACTATAAAATTGTCAAAAACTAAATTTTATATTTTATAGTCCGGATCCCAAAAACCAGAAAATGAAATCATTTAGTATCCTAAATTCCATCTTTTAGATTCATAGTCTTAGGCTATTAAATTTTATCTCTCGAATCATTAAATGGATGTGAAGTAATCTGCTGAGTAAAATTTAGAACGTATTCCATCGACATGCAATAATTTTTGTCTGGTGTTTACGATTCATAAACATAAAAAATGTTATTCGAATTTATGTCATAACATTGATCCCCACCCAAATCCTATCAATCCTTCGCAATGTTTGGGGAATTGTATAGCTAAAACCGTTATTTTATTCTGGTTTGACTATAAAGAGTTTTGCCAAAATAAAAATACAAGAAAATAAATACTTTAACATTTGAAATCATCAATATTTTTAGACATAAAATAAACTTTGCTTTCATTGCGAGTAAGACATGAAAGCCGACATTTTTAACTATTGCGAATTTTGAGAAAACTCTCAGAATTTGTTAGGTGTACAATTGCCCAAAAAATAATCCAATACCCTAAATTTTAAACTACGGTAATGTAAATTTATTTTCGCCACGTGTACACAAAACCCGCGATATTGTTAATTTCAACTTATGTTACGGGGAAACTGAAACAGTTTTCCCAAGAGAGAAATAAGAAAACGATTCGTATCCCAAGTGCACATTTCATGGAAAGAATACGTAAACCCATTCATCACAATTATATTATCGATGTTTATTAATACAGTACTTTAGCTGTCACGAGCCCAATTACGAGGATTTCGGTTCGCCAATATAAACAAATAGAGACATAACAAAACAAGTAATTCTCTAGAGTTATAAAAAGTTTTAAAAATTTCTAAGTTTGTTTTCTTTCAAAACTTTGTTGTAATTTTTTTTTTCTTGGTTACAGATAAATCGTCTTATATTAAAACTTTATGTTGTTTGATTTTTTAACCGCAAACAAAATAATAACTGAAATATTAAAATAAACTGCTCAATTCAAAAAATAAACGAAAACGATTGTATTCATATGTACAAAACAAAATCATCAAATTTATTTCATCCATTAGCCGCAATAATATGTTCCATTACTAAATATGTACATCAGAAACGTGTAGCAAAGTGGATTTATGGTAGGGTGGATTTCAACATTAAACAGAAACTATATAATTTTCATTGCAAACAATACAAAAAAACAAACAACTCCTCTATAAATGATAAAAGGGATGGTAGGGTCTGTTATATATGGTAACCCACATTTGATACCACCCCATTAAATTAAAGATGGGGAAAAAATCTAAACCAATTGTGTTATGCAAATTTTCGTTTTCTGGATAGACATAAAATTAAAATAAATAATCAGATTATATGCAATATCCTCGAATAATCTTATTTCCAATATTATTGTTATTATTGCTACTATCAATATTTAATTCCGATATAAAGTTTCATCATTTTGGAAACGTTAAAGAATTTATCTTTCCTGTATATAGAATAGTAGCAACATCACATCATTAATTTTAAACGCGTCAGAGAGAAAAATGAAAATATCATCAATAAAGATTTCCTTCTTGAATATGTAAGGAGGCTTAATTCTGTAACATTTTGAATAAGTAAATTTATTTCGTAAAAAGACCAACCTTTTTAATTAAATATTTTTTTGTACAACACCCCACACATATTTAAATAAGAACACCAACAACACTGAATGCACATAAGTAGGTACTAAATAAAATTTAAATACGTATATTTTGCACGCTTAAATTACACAATTTATCATAATTTTTCACAAGAACATCGAAAATATTTTCATTCACAAAAAAATAAAACAATTTTCACAAAAATACTGAAAATTAGGAAAATAAATATTCCCTATATATTAAATACACCAAAAACACGAGTCACAACAATACACTTATTTATTCAACGAAACACGTTCATTATTAAAACTAATAATTTTAAAAATAATTTATCCAATTTCCATTTTTCACTTGTTTTTTTTTTTTTATAAATAGTTTGGAAAAATCAAAACAAACAAAACGAAAACACATCAACAAAAATTTTTGCGTCTATTCATTTCGCGAGATAAAACTCAACACTCACTATACGAAATGTATGTACACAGAGTACAGTAAAACAACAACAATCGTATTTTACACGATGTGTGTGAGATCAGAGAGAGAGAGAGAGCTACTTGCTGTAAGCTTGACAATCGGAATTTTTTTTTTATTCCTTTTAACGTCTTCTTGGCATTTTCTTTTGAATGCTGTGTGTAGTTATTGTAAAAAAATGTAGTAATAAATGTACACAACAAAAAAAAAGCAAAAAAAAAAAAAAAAGATGGAAAAATGTGAGTATGCGCTCTATTACGTATAGTAGTTTTCAGTATAAGACACGAAACAAAAATTTCCACATTTTCATTTTTCGTAGTGATAGTGGTGTCCGCTATTTTGTTTGTTTTTTATCCCGCACACTATACTGTACAAAGATGAAACACACGTTTACCATAAATAAATGGGTGCACAACGTTGAACAAGGAAATTGATGTAATTTTCATTTTAAATCACGTGTGATAATTTTATTTGGTTTCACGCGTTTTTCTGTATATGTGTGTGTGTGTGTGTATGTGTGTTTTGGATTATTGGCGGAAATTCGAAAAATGGCATTAGTTTAATTGAACGTGTCGCACAATTCACTGGACAAATAGGACAAATCCTTGACTATAAACAACCAATTGAAAACTGAAAAGTTTTCCGTTATAGTAGATGAAATGAAAGAGGTTAGTGTATCAGAGGAAAAAAGAGGAGTAACTAAATTTTAGGACAATTAAAATTAATAAAAGCCGATGCTGCTTCAATCTTCTTTAATATCATAGATTCATACATTTCTGTAAATATAATTGGACTCGGTTCTGACAATGACTATATTCTGTGTGATTTTGTTGCCCGGAGGCATATTACTAAATATTTGTGGGATTTACAAAATGTCAACTGTAGCGGGTGAAACTTTATGAATGAAAAAGACATTTCTAGCTTTTTTCTGAAAATTTATTTAGTCATTTAAATCATTGCTTTCTAGTAAACATAATAGACCGTGTTCCGGGATTTAAAATTTTATTTAAAGAGGGGAAATAACATAACATAACATGGATTTATGATGCCGTAATAAAGGTCATTGCCTCATATTCCACTGCAATAAAATTCGTTTTATGTTATGTTTTTTTAAATTTATCATAACGTAACATACAATTTTAAATCCCGGAGTACGGTCTAATATAGTCCAATTTTTTTGAAAAATGACCTCACATTTCTTTCAATTCCCTAAATTGTATTCAATGCAAATGTGGCTATCAAGATCATACCGTGGTACCTTTTTTTACCCGCACCAATTTCCTCTACCTGACTGAGCTGCAGGAATTATGCCGTAAAGAGCAACTCCAAAGCAATTAAGATAGAAATTTCGATGTAATAAGAGGAAGCTGACTTTCAGCCTAACCCCACTTATTAAACATCGCACAATCATGCTTTCATACTACCATACTATCATACCATAATGACATCGAACCATCTTACCATCATATATTCATTCCATCATACCGTTATTCCATCACAATCATACCATCGTACCATCATACCACCATGCCATCATACACCCTGTTAAAGTTAGCCGAAAGTTTCCAGCCGAAAGTGAAAAGTCGATCATGCAGATTATGTTATTGACATTCCAGCCGAAAATAAATCAGCCTCTAGAGTGTTATGTCTGGAGATGGATTGCATTGATGTGACTTATCAATAGCTAACGAAGGAAAAAAATTTAGTTCAAGTTTCCCGTGGGAAATCTCGGAAAATTCGAGTTTTCCAAAAATTATTAGAAAATTTGTATAAAATCAGCCACTAGAGTGTTATACCTGGAGATGGATTGCATTAATGTGACTTGTCAATAGCTATCGCAGGAAAAAAATTCAGTTCCAGTTTCCCATGGGAAATCTCGGAAAATTCAAAAAAGTTTCCAACCGAAAGCAAGAAATAGATGAATAAAAAAAGCCTCTAGAGTGTTATGTCTGGAGATGGACTCAATTGATGTGACTTGTCAATAGCTATCGCAAGAAAAAAATTCAGTTCAAGTTTCCCGTGGGAAATCTCGGAAAATTCAATTATCCAGAAATTATTAGAAAATTTGTATAAAATCAGCCTCTAGAGTGTTACGTCTGGAGATGGATTGGATTAATGTGACTTGTCAATAGATAGCTATTGCAGGAAAAAAATTCAGTTCAAGTTTCCCGTGGGAAAACTCGGAAAATTCGATTTTCCAAAAATTATTAGAAAATTTGAATAAAATCAGCCTCTAGAGTGTTATGTCTGAAGCTATTGCAGGAAAAAAATTCAGTTCAAGTTTCCCGTGGGAAAACTCGGAAAATTCGATTTTCCAAAAATTATTAGAAAATTTGTATAAAATCAGCCTCTAGAGTGTTATGTCTGAAGATGGATTGGATTGATGTGACTTGTCAATAGCTATCGCAGGAAAAAAATTCAGTTTAGGTTTCCCATGGGAAATCTCGGAAAATTCGATTTTCCAAAAATTATTAGAAAATTTGTATAAAATCAGCCTCTAGAATGTTATGTCTGAAGATGGATTGCATTGATGTGATTTGACAATAGCTATCGCAGGAAAAAAATTCAATTCAAATTTCTTGTAGGAAATCTCGGAAAATTTGATTTTCCAAAAATTATTAGAAAATTTGAATAAAATCAGCCTCTAGAGTGTTATGTCTGAAGATGGATTGCATTGATGTAATTTGCCCATACCTATCGCAGGAGAAAAATTCAGTTCAAGTTTCCCGTGGGAAATCTCGGAAAATTCAAAAAGGTTTCCCACGGGAAACTTGTACTGAATTTTTTTCCTGCGATAGCTATTGACAAATCACATCAATGCAATTCATCTCCAGATATAACACTCTAGAGGCTGATTTTATTCATCCATTTCTTACTTTCGGCAGGAAACTTTTTTGAATTTTCCGAGATTTCCCACGGGAAACTTGAACTGAATTTTTTTCCTGCGATAGCTATTGACAAGTCACATCAATGTAATTTATCTCCAAACATAACACTCTAGAGGCTGATTTTATATAAATTTTCTAATAATTTTTGGAAAATCGAATTTTCCGAGATTTCCCACGGAAAACTTGAACATAATTTTTTCATTCCATAGCTATTGACAAATCACATAAAAACGATTCTGCTTCAGATATATACTCTAGAGGCTGATTTTATTCCAATTTTGTATATTCTTCTGATTTTCCGATACTTTCTACGAAGCAAAGTTATACACGTAAATTTATTTTCCAAAAATTTTATTTAAATCTATGTATCCTATTTACTTTCGGCGGATAACTACTAAATTTTTTATTTTCGGCTGGAGTGTTATATCACAATCTGCATTATCGACTGTTGACTTTCGGCTGGAATATTTCGGCTGGGATTAGACAATCTGCATTACCATTTTTTACTTTTGAATGTACTAACGCAATCTGCATTATCGACTTTTCACTTTCGGCTGGCAACTTTCAGCTGACTTTAACAGTATCCATCATACTATCACACTATTATACCACCATAATACTATACCACCTTCCCATCGTACCGTTTTACTACCGTATTATTATACAATAATATCAAGATACAATAAAATCATACCATCTTAATATCATACCTTCTTATAATCATACCAGCATACCATCAGACCATCATAACATCAGACCATCGCACCATCATACCATCATATAATCATACCATCAAACCACTTACAATTAGACAATCATACCCTTATACCCTTATATAATCATACCATCATTCCATCTTACCATCATACGATCACCAACACGATCATCGATTTATTTTTGATTTTACACTAAGACTGTGTCCGAAACCAGTGATAAATATTTTTTCAGTACTAATTTTTAACAGTTACTTGAAAAACTTTTGCTACGATTTGTTCATTCCATTTTTTCAACTCTGTGTTCTTTCTTGCTGTGATGTTTTGGTCGATGTATATCGTGTAATTGAGTGTTATTTATTGTCAGTCTAAAAGTGTCGTGAACATGCTATATCCAGAAATCGGAAATTAGTCAATGATGCTAATGGCTTGGTAACGTATTTCTGAGGGACAAAATCCCGCGGGACTTAATCCCGAAGAACAAAATCTAGCATATCAAAATCCCGAAGGTACAAAATCCCGAGGGTAGAAAATCCCGAGGGGACAAAATCGCGAGGGTACAAAATCCAGTAATCCCGACATGTGACATGACGTGACATGTTATAACAACCATCACTATTTTTGATGTTTGATTTTTCGTACGAACACATAAAAATTGCACCAATTATGGAATAACTAGGTTTTGGAGTTCTCGGGGTTTAGTATCCTCGGCATTTTGTATCTTCGGAATTTTGTACTCTCGGGATTTTTTGAAACCCTCGGGATTTTATACCCTAGTGATTTTGATTCTCGAGGTTTTCCCTCTCTCCCGATGCGAATAGGTCACCTAGACCAATTTAATATTTCTGCCGATGCTTATATCACATATCTGTATATTCTATTGTCATTAAATACACTTATTCATCGCTTCAGCAATATTTTCAAAAATATTAGCTTTGTTTGACGAGTATTGTTCCGGAAACGCAACTATATATTAACAATGAGCCATCATGTCTTATTTCGATCAATTCTTGACAAAGCAATAGCATACATTTTAATTTTAGAATTATTCATTAATCGTTCCTTTTAAAAATAAACAACAGCAACTTTTATTATTCTGTATATATGCCACTACCTAGCCAAAATATAAAAAAGTAAAGTAAACTTGATGTTACTTGTGGGTATCATTAACGTCATTTCCTCTGAAAAAAGCTTCCCGGGAGGGGAGAGGGGAATTACGTTTTTGAATGTAGGTGAATATTTTTAAAATAAATGTCGGAAATTTGTATTAAAAATATTTATCAAAGGTTTGGGACAAGGTCTAAGACTGTGATAAATATTTTTTAGTACAAATTTTTGACATATTTATTTGAAAAATATTCCCCTACATTCACAAATTTTTATTATGCCGCCCGAATCTTGTAATTAAACAAGCCTGCAAAAAATGGTTAGTTTTTAGAAATAATTTTTTGCGCTGAATCCGAATCTAGTCAGATTTTTGAGATATTCTAACCTAAAAGTGTTAAAAAGCGTGTTATTGGAACTTTTTCACTTGAAATAATTCAATACTAAGACTGTGCCCAAAACCTGTGATAAATATTTTTTAGTACACATTTTTGACATTTATTTGAAAAAACCGCATACATCCAAATTATAAAGGTCTTTTGCTATGATAATTTTTGACACAAACAGAATAATTGTTCGGTCGATATTTAACATGGTCGCCTTAGCATTTTATATCATCAAAATAAAATGTCAGCTAGTCAATGATTAGGGTATCGTTTGCAGCAACATAATAATAGCAACATGATAATTTCCCATTTTCAGCTGCAGCAGCTTGCTGACAATTACTTTCTTCTAGTGTATGTCAACTAAAGGTTGTTATTTATACGGAATATTGATCTAGTGAGTAAATGTGAGAGCTACCACTATCGCCTGACAGATTATTGAAGCTATTATAAAATTAATTAATCGATTGAATTAAAAGGTTGAATTCTATGCACCACATCGTTAACGATTTATAACTTTCTTTTACTCTAGTAAAATAAAGTATAGTAATCATGAAAATTTTGGAACTTGAGATTTTTAGAGATTTATCTGTTTTGTGGTCCCCTGAGCCCGAAAAAGTGGGTTTCGAAAAGGTGTCTGTCTGTCAGTCTGTCAGTCTGTCAGTCTGTCAGTCTGTCAGTCTGTCAGTCTGTCAGTCTGTCAGTCTGTCAGTCTGTCAGTCTGTCAGTCTGTCAGTCTGTCAGTCTGTCAGTCTGTCAGTCTGTCAGTCTGTCAGTCTGTCAGTCTGTCAGTCTGTCAGTCTGTCAGTCTGTCAGTCTGTCAGTCTGTCAGTCTGTCAGTCTGTCAGTCTGTCAGTCTGTCAGTCTGTCAGTCTGTCAGTCTGTCAGTCTGTCAGTCTGTCAGTCTGTCAGTCTGTCAGTCTGTCAGTCTGTCAGTCTGTCAGTCTGTCAGTCTGTCAGTCTGTCAGTCTGTCAGTCTGTCAGTCTGTCAGTCTGTCAGTCTGTCAGTCTGTCAGTCTGTCAGTATGTCAGTCTGTCAGTCTGTCAGTCGGTCAGTCTGTCAGTCTGTCAGTTTGTCAGTCTGTCAGTTTGTCAGTCTGTCAGTCTGCCTGTCAGTCTGTGTCCTCTCTACAGCCCAGGTGGTTTAACCAATCGCACTGAAATTTCAGATTTTAGCTTTTTTGATAAATTGGGAGGTCCCAGTGAATTTGATTCACAATCGGCTAACCGGAAGTGGCCACTCCCTTGCTCCAAAAAATTTATTTTGCAAATATCTTAAAAAGTATAACTTTAACAAAAAACGTTACTAACGTGAACCTATAATAAACCCAAAAAACGAAAGCCGTTTAACTGATTTGAAATTAAAAGCAAGTTTGAGAATCATATTAGAATTTATTTTGCAAATATCTTAAAAAGTATAACTTTAACAAAAAACGTTACTAACGTGAACCTATAATAAACCCAAAAAACGAAAGCCGTTTAACTTCCCTTGAAATTAAAAGCAAGTTTGAGAATCATAATTTGCAATTTTAAATTTCAAGGGAAGTTTTTAGGCGGATTTCAATAATTTTTTATCGACTGGATAATTAAGCTAGATCTTGGAAATTTAAACGGCAAGATTAAGTAAGAATCTGAGTAGATGTTAAAATAAAAGAGCATCAAAAGTACGTGTATTTCTAAAGTTTCCTTGATAATCGTGCACTAGTATAATGTATAAACTACGCTGTAATATAATATTGTATATTACAAGGAAATACGTCATTTTCGTTCGCGCGAGTAAAGACCTCTACACAGTAAAAATATTAATAGTAAAAGCATATTAAATGTATTTTTACGTATTTCCAAACAATGTGTTAATAAGCAAATATTTTGTATTATTGACCACTAGTAAATAACGAAAATTATGCACATACATTTTTGGTAAACGTCTATATAAAATTAAAAGGCTGAAACTCAATGCGGTGATCAGAACTTCGGCCCCGAAAATTAACTCAACTCCTCATTTACTTAACTTCAGTCATCAGCTCAAGCTCTACCTCAATTTACATGTAAACCTCCAACTCAATCTCAATGGAATCCTAAACTCAATCATTAAATCAGCTGCCAATTCAACCCTCAACTCAACCACTCGAGAACAACTCAACCTTCATCGCAGCCCTTAGCTAAACGCCCAACTCAATCCTCAAATCAAAACGGTCCGAAAAACTACATTCGTGCATATGAAGAAAAGAAGCTAACTTGTAACTCAAATCTCAACTGAACGGCTTAATGACCCCAACTCAACCATAATCAACCCCGTTTCGACCAGAAATTCAGCCCTCAACTCTATCCCAAACTCAATACCCTGCTCAATCCACAAATCAACATGGTCCGAATGTATTTCTTGCATACACAAACCCAACTAAAGCTAACTTCCAACTCAACTCAAAACTCTTCCCAAACAAATCCACAACTGATCTCCTCACTATAGGCCTCAACTCAACCCAATCTCAACGCCCAACTCAACCCTCAACCCACACAGTCCGTAAACTGCAAGTGTCTCTGAACTCAACTCAAACATAACTCAACATCTAATTCGACCTCCAACGCAACCCGCAACTTAACCTCGATTCGAAAAACTACATTTGTTTATGAACTCAAGTAAATTTCAAAATTGTTTGTAAGTTAGTAAATCACCTTTAACCTTTGAATTCGGTAATGAGAAATTTGACGATGTATTTAACATTGCTTGTAAATTGAATAAATATTTTATTGAAAGTATCAAGGAAATAAATGAGTCAATTTTATGGAATAGAGGCATAAATGCCACAAATACAAACGTTAATATTAATTATACGACTACCTTTAAATTTCATGAAATCTCTATTAGTGAGTTACTGGTTTGATTAAAGAAGCTGATTCACGCAATAGCAAAGTTCCCATAGATTGTTTTGAACATATTGGCATCATTTTTTCCTGAAGCATGGAAACGAAGCGTGATTGTTCAAATTCCCAAAATTAGTAACACCATTATATGTTCTGCATATCGGCCTATTAACATGTTACCAGTCTATGAAAAGGATCTGGAGTTAGTAGTTAAAAATTAATTAATGCATTATGTCGGATCTATCTTCTTTTTCAAAATCAGTCGGGCCTCCGGAAAAATCGTTGTTGTGAGTCTTCCATAAATTTAATGTTATGGAAAAATCAAATTGAGCAAGGAAAAGTTGTAGTAGCAGTATTTCTGGTCAAAGAGCATTTGAGGCCATAGACTGAAAATTACTACTTGAACAATTAATAAGCTTGTTGGAATTGGTGTTGAAGAATTAAATTGGTTTAAACAATATTTGGAAAATAGAACGCAAAAGGTGAGGTATAAGAAAACCGAATCAATGGCATTGGAAAATCAATTAGGAATTCCACAAGGCTCGGTTCTCGGACACCGCTACGGAGTGTGGATCAATGATGCTATTTGCAGATGACACACTTTTACATGTAGCTTAAAATGATGTGTACACCGCTATAGCGAAATTGTAAAATGACATTAATAGATTACTAGTCAACGATTACCAAAAGCAACTAAATTATTAATTGAACATGATGAAATTTCTGAAGTGGATCAAATTAAATATCTTGGAGCAACGATCGACAATAAATTAAAATTTGATAATTGATAAACATTTTAAAGTATGTATAGTGGAGAAAAAATTTGGAAAGAAAGTGGGATTTTTAAAATTTTGGTAAAAGTAATTTAATTTTGGTTTTAAACTCGATTTGTCTACCACATGTAGATTACTGTTCATCGATATTATTTCTTGGAAGCGAAGAACCCGTTAAAAGATTGCATGAGCTTCATCTCTTCGTGAGGAGCTTCAATAAAATGAATACTAGAAGATCTAAAGTGGATGAGTGTCAAACAAAGGATTTATTACAATAATTTGCCTTTTATACATAAACTGCAATTTTAAAGTAAAAGACACAGTACCGGTTATTTGATGTACTGTATTGGACGTATCTTCAAAAACATTATCACCAGAAATAAATTTATGAACATAAAATAAGTTGAGCGTGACATTTTACAATAAATATTTTATGCTATTTAAGATTAAGGTGAGTACCGAATTAGGAAAATTGTAAATGAAATTTTTTATTAAGGCAAAATATACTATTGCTTTTTAGTAGAATATCCATATGTAAATTTAATTAATTCGTTAAATTTTTCACGCGTTTATTTCAATCAAAAAATCAAATTAAACATCTCTCACCCGATCGGATAATTACATACATACCTGATTTGTTGACAAGCAATAAGTATCATATTTAGACAAATAAAGTAATAATGAAGGTCATCGACACTATAAATATTAACCAAATAAAAATTGCTTCTTTATAGAGTGAAAATCGACCAATTAAAGCTTACATTATCGGTAAACAAGTTTTAATCAAATAAAACTAAAGTATCGAATTAATTATTAAATTTAAATAATTATGATTATTGTTTTATTAATCACTGGATTTTGTAAATTATATTTAGTTTGGATTGTTGCTTTAACTATCTACAGCTACCAAACAAGAATATTACCTTGGCATACCCACACGACACACAAGACGATGTAGTAAAAACATTAAAACCACTGCATAAATTCAAATTTTAATTATTTAATAGAGACTCTTTAAAGACAACATATTCGAAGATCGCAAAATTAAAATTAATTTAAAAATAGCGTGCTTCTTCTTAATGGATATGTGTTTAACAAATTTATATTTAAAACAACATGCAGTTATTAAGAAGCGGCGACAAAAACAAAACTAAAAGACACAAGATTAAGGTTTATTTTGACCTGGAACTTACTGTTGTTATTCGTCTGTAATAAGTATTTAATAAGCCCTGCTGCCCTTGGGACTTATACTGGGTCGCAGTCCGTTTTCACTGAAGTTGTAAAGTCGCCATTTCTTTACACAAATATTTGGTCTAAATGTTCTAGTATCTTGTGTGGAAACAGAAGCCATGTAGGTATAACTTATTACAGTCAATCGACATAAGTATCTAGGTGGTATATATATGTATATTACTTCCCCTATTAGGGAAAATAAATCTGCGGTCCGTTGAACATCATTTGCCAGTTCTGCGGTTTGAAAAATTCCATCGCAAATTTTCTGCGGTTCGAAAATACACAAATTGCTACCGGAAAGGAAAAATCAAGCCCCCAAAGCCTTTAGATGAAAACGACGTGAAAAAGTCATATGCAGGTTTCGTGCCAAAATTGTTATCCAAATTTTCGTAACAACATCCGTTCATACAAGAGTGCACTGTCGTTTGCCTCCATGCGTACTAAAGAAATTCTCTTTTCCTAAAGTAATTGTTTCCCTGCAAGCGGTCTATATGTCTTCAAAGTATATGGCCAAACCTATCACATATCTTCACATTTGCAGCTTATATCGACGGCCAAACAGCACAGCTTGCTCAATTTTATGTTCTGGATAGTACACAAGCTACGGAAATTCGTCAGAATCACCCAGCAAATGAGCAATGTAATCAACAACTCCAGGACCGTCTGTATTGTTATTTTAGAAACAACAATCGGCTTGCAAAAACTTTCGCAATGATGCGAGAAATCAAAGCACATCGGGATCATACGGGGGAACCTGGATGGTAACCAAACTGGCAATTCGACGCTTACAAAGTAGCACAAACAGCAATTCGTGACGAATTCAGCGCAGTCAAGAGCTCTGCAAAGCTAACACAGCAATGGTTAGTGGATTCGTACATTCAGGTGGAAACTGACAACCTAAACTACATCCGGTAACATCAACAAAATTTAAGTGTGGAATTATATCATGGATTGGCGGATCACATAACCAACATGGCTCAAAATGCTAATGTTCAAGCTGGCGTCTGTGTAATTTTCCCCTTCGTCGTTTGAAGGCTCACAGTGAATGATCCAACGACGCAACATTCGTTACGTTTATTGTGAATCCCAATTTGCCGGAAATAACCCAAAACTTGACAACTGGTCAAACAGTGTAGTTTTCAAGTTAAAGCTAAAATCGCTGATAGTGAACAGTCCATAGTGTGTTTGGAGAATCGACAGCTTACGTCTACACCATCGAATCCGCAGAATGGCTTACCGCATGCGCACATCTTGGTGACACCGAAATCTCACTACAATTAGAAAATCCTCGACTTTACATAATCGTCACTAGTACGAAACAAAGTTAGTGCCAAACAAAGACGACTATCCACTATACCGTCGCCGAGAAGGAGTCTTTGCATTGTTGAGAGGAGTACGAATGGATAATGGAAATGTTGTTCCTTACAGGCAATACGTAGCCTTCAAGTACATGTACAAGTACATATTTAAAGGCTTCGATTGCACAAATACTGTTGTTGTAGCAGGTGGTTAACGAGAACTTCGTCACAACAAAGTTCAGAACTTCATCAACTTCATCGATGCTCGATCAGTGCTCCTAAAGCAATGTGGCGTTGCTGGAAATACCAACGCACTATCCCAATTATGAGACCTCCGATTCATCTTCCAAACAAACAGCGAATCATATTTGAACCAGGAAGTGAGGAATAAGCTTTGCTGGCAGCTCAAATAGGACGAACGAAACTGGAATCATGGTTTGTTATCGATTTTTCACAAACTCATCCAGTTGTTGCCAGAGGAACGCGCTTGGACTTTATCGAAATTAGCATGAAATTCAATAGATTGTGGCAGCATTTCACGATACAACCGATACGCACAGCCAATATGCGTTTTGAAGAACAGGATGAACACAACAATTGGCTCTTAGATGTTGGAAAAGGAAACCATTCACCAATACCTGAACTAAAAGATGACGACATATTTGAAATCCCTCAAGCAATAGTTAACGTTGGTAACCTTATTGCATTGATCTACGGAGATAACATCAGTAAATGTCTGTTGAGGAGTTAGCGAAACGGGTAATTTTGGCTCCAATAAGTTAGATCTATCCATCTCCTATAGCGCAGATTCTGTCATATCAAAAAACGCCACCATTTCATTGAACTTTAAAGCAAAATTTCTTAATGAGCAAACGGCATCATAATGCTATTGCGAAACTTGAACCATAAAAAAGGATTATGCAATGGCAGACGTATGATTGGCAGAGGTCTTGACCGAAATTCAATCAGTTCGACGACAATTTCCGATGATCCCTAAATCATCTCCAACAATAAAACAATATATTTAGGTAACAATGAAAATTAAAATAAATTTGTTGGGTGAGTTGTGGGTTAGTAGCAACGTACTGGACTAAAGCGGCTTAGCTCTCGGGTTCGATTCTGCTCAAGGCATTTTAGTCTGGTTTTTCAATTTAATTAATTAATTTTTGTTTAATAAAAGCACAGACTGTCTCTTTTCCTATCTGTTTTTCGGCCTGTAACGTTTTTTGTATGGTACCCCCAACACATTAAAATCATCCTTACTCTTTGGTTTGAGGTCTATTTAAGAGAAAAAGCCTGTAACCTCGAGTACTTGAACCATAATGGAGGCAGCGACGGCTGTAACTTATTCACAAAATTGTATGCGTCATAAGACGGACTGTACCTCCCATCATTATATGTTTAACGTAATTTATCATTAGAATTATAATTGGTGAACCCGACGTGATCCAAGGAGTTCCAGAACAACAAAAATAATTGGATATCATGATTAACAAATCACCAGTAAAAAGACATCCGCACGATTTTTTTTTTTGCGATTTTTCATCAACCGTAAGCTGCAAAATCATATCTCATAATAACGGGATCATCACGAAGGGAGTCGAATTATTGTTAACCAATTATTGTACTTGCAAAAGAGGAAAAGTCGGTAAGCAATATATTTTCGTACATATTTATCACTCTTGTCGTGTCACAGTCTACAGTACGTAAGATCTCTTAATTATTCAAAATCGGTTCGTGTCTTAGTATTAATTATTATCAAACAAATCTATCGGTTATTATTAGTCTCAAATAAACATAGCTTTCAGTAAAATGCGTAACGGTGATGATAAAGCTGGTGGAAGTAACGGTGCAAACGGTAACGATAATGCGGAACAACAAAACATACAAGCAGTTGAAAATGCTTCATTACCGCAATTTTGGCACCATGTGGCCGAAACATGGTTCAAGTATATCGTCTGTGTCCGATATTATAGCTAACCCTACCGAAGTAGATAGATACGAGAAGCTTAAATTAGAAATAATTAAACGAAAAACGTTATCAGAAACCAAACGGCTAGAACAACTTCTTGATACAACCAGTATGGACAATCGATCGCCTTCAGAATTTTATCGACATTTAGAGAATTTGGAAGGTACTTCAAACGCAGTAAATGGATCTCTTTTAAAAACCATGTGGCTGAAATCTCTACCAACTAATATTAGGTCTATCTGTGCTGTTCGAGAGAAGGACGCTATTTCAGATTCATGGGAGATCGCTGATAAAATTTGGGAATTGAGTACCCCGCAAACACCAACAGTTTCTGTAGTTAGTACCAATTCGTAGCCCGAATTTGTTTCACTTAGTGCCCTTCAAACATCAATAGAGGAATTGAAGCATAGCATTAATGAAATTAATGCTGCAAATAGGAGTACGTTTGACCGCAGTAGATCAAGAAACCGATTTAACCATAACAATTATATCGTCCTAGAAGCAATTCCTCATATCGCTCGTCCAATAATTTTTGTTGGTATCATAAAAGGTTTGGTATCAAAGCTAGAAAATGTACCAAAATTAATTGTGGTTTTAATAAGCAACAATCCAAGAGTACCTCATTTTCGAAAAAGAAAAATAATGATTCGGAAAACTAGATTCGTCCAGCGTTGATGCGACGTGCGATGGAACTATACAAAACCGTCGTTTATTCGTTAAATGTTTTAAAACTAAATTTAATTTTTTGATATACACAGGTGCTGACGTTTAAGTCATCCCAGCCAGCACATATTCAGATTTAATCCACGATACGGATAGTAGTCTTTTCGCAGCAAATGGTACAATTATTACAACATACGGCACTAGGTTATTGTCTATTGTTTACGCAGAGTTCAAACACATATTTTTAGTAGCATCACTTTCCAAGCCTAATTTAACATCTCTTGTTGTTGGCGTTATCAAAATGTCATTTCAAAATTCTGTGTCTCCCAGAATATTTAATATTAGTGGTATATTTGGTAATTTAATTAAATCTTTTCCAAGTCTTACCCAAGAACCACGATACAACATGCCAATCAAACATGGTGTTGTACATCGGATCGTTTCTACTGGCCACTTACCTTTCTGTCGTCCAAGAAGGTTGGATACTACCAAACACAAGATAGCTAAATTGAATTCGAGCATATGGTACAGATGGGATTGTGTAGACCATCTAGTTCCAGTGTCTCTTCCCCCATTACACTTGGTACCGAAACGAGACAGCAACGACTGGAGGCCTTGTATGGTGATTATAGGCGGCTAAATGCAATAACAGTGCCTGATCGTTACCCACTGCCTCATATCCCTAATTTCTCCTTGGCACTACAAAATTGTAAAATATTTTCAAAGATCGATCTGATAAGAGCTTTCCATCAGATACCAGTGGCTTCAGAAGATATTTTCAAGACTGCCATTACAGTTCCATTTGGACTATTTGTGTTCGTGAGAATGCCATATGGGTTGAGAAACGCTGCTCAGACGTTTCAACGTTTTATGGATGTAGTTACTAAAGGTCTAAATTTCGTGTTTGTGTCTATATATGGTATCTTAGTGGCTTAGCATACTCTTTCAAAGTTTAACTGATTACGGAATCAATATTAAACCTTCAAAATGTCAATTTGGTGTCAATTGTCTAAATTTTTTAAGTCATAAAATAACACCTGAAGGAAATCAGCCGTCAGAAGACTGAGTGGAAATTATTCGAAATTTCCCGGAACCACCTACAATACGATACGTACAAAAGTTTATAGGAATGATAAACTATTTAACTCCACTTCACAATCATCTTAATAATCTAGCTAGAATGCCTAAGAAAACTCCATTCTTTTGGACTGACGAATGCAGGTTTGCTTTTGAAAATGCTAAAAATGCACTTGCACAAGCTACACTGTTAGCTCACCCGTTAAAAAACGCAAAATACATTATTACTACTGAAGCATCTAGTGTAGCAATTGGTGGCGTATTAGAACAACATTTCAGTGGTCGTCGAGAACCATTAGGTTATTTTTCTAGAAAACATTCCGCGTTTGACCGCGAGCTACTCGCTGTATATTCAGCTATAAAGCATTACAGAAATTTTGTGGAAGGCCGTGATTTTATAGTTTACACAGATCACAAACCACTTACAACAGTTTTACTATCGAAATCTGAACGTAGTCCCCGTCAAAGTCGACAACTAGATTACATATCACAATTCACAAATGATAAATGACATTTTAAAGGTGATAGTTACTTAGTTGCGGATATTTTATCCCGACCTTTTGACCTGGATATTTCATCAATAGTTCAAACTGGGATTGATCTAAATAAACTGATTCAACTACAACAGGCTGATCAAGAGTTGAAATCATTAGTCAAAACTGTAAACAATAATTCTAGAGTAAAACTTGAATTATTAAAGGATACTATAATACTGGGAAGTCGATACGGTGTGAAACTTCAACTAAGGTAAATCGTCCGTACGTTCCTTTGGATCTTCATCGATCTATTTTCGATAGCTTACATAATAAGGTACACCCAGGAATTAAAACTAGTCGCAAATTGGTTCAAAGACGATACTTTTGACCCCGCATGAATTCTGACGTTGTAGATCTGGCAAAAACTTGTATTAACTGCCAACGCTCTAAAATTCATCGCCATACTAGATCTGAATATGGTTAATTTGATCTACCAGCAGGTAGATTTTGTCATATCAATTTAAACTTAGTTGAACCACTTCCGCCATCACGTGGATACTCATATCTACTAACTATCGTAGACCGATTTATGCGTTGGCCAGAAGCCATTCCCCAAGTAGATATAAAAACCTCGACGGTGGTACGTGCATTTATAGAACAATACATTTCCCGATTTGGAGTTCCAACTGAAATTACTACTGACCGAGGAAGCCAGTTTGAAAGCAACTTATTCGATGAATTGAACAAGTTACTAGGTTCGCATCGAATTAGAACTACGACTTACCATCCTCAATCGAATGGTACGATGGAGCGATTTCACCGCCATTTAAAAGCGTCAATTTACGCTCAAGATAATATCACTGATTGGATTGACTCATTACCTTTCAGACTTTTGGGTATACGAACTTCAGTTAAGCATGATTTGGGTTGCACACCTGCCGATTTAGTTTTTGAAGTACTTCGTGTTCAACAGCTCACATAATTCATAAAGTTTTGATCGAAACTAGAAAAATTTTAGTCTGAAAACTCCTTAGAATTCCACTAAGGATTATCATTAAAATTTTTGCGGGCCTTATAAGATCATTCCAAGGTCTAACAAATATCATATAAAGTATGAGCAGAAAGCAGTAAGGAAACGTTCTGCAATGGTGTAGGTAGTATATTTTCTTACATTACTAGATATTTTAAAAGTATTAGGTTCAGAAAATTTGGGTAGAATTCAAATAAGACGTGTGGAAACGATTCGAAATGAGAGAGAGTTTTGAATCAAATTTAAAGCATAGAATAATTATATGTAAATTTCAAAACTTTTAAAACTTGTCGTAACAATATACGTATGTATGTATGTGTGAAAAAACTTTCAAATTTTTTCGAAGTGCGAAGCTAGTTTAAAGAGCAGTTGGAACCAAAAACAAAGCCAAAAAGTTATTTTCTCGCAAAATATCGGACTCTTTCAGATGAACTTACATTATTTTCCCTGTAGGATTCGTTCTTTGTACTCGCAATGTCCAAGATTGATACTCTTATATATTGCTAAGGCTCCTTTCTAGAAGTTAAAGAGTTAAATTACGAAGATAAGTATAATAATTTCAAAAGATTTAATTTTAATTAATTCAAAATAAGAATATCAAGACTGACAAATGAACAAAACCTCGATCAACCGCCCAATGCAACTTTTTGATTGGTTTAAAATTTAAATTTTTATGCTTAATTTCCATCCAACAAATATTATTAATAAGAAACCCCAATAATACAAAATGACGCTACAAACGTAATAAATAAATAAAATTCTAAAACTAATTTTTCCCTATTCTATCTTTTAAAAACAGGTAGTTTTTCACTTTACATTTTATATAATATTGCAAAACAGATGTACGAGCATACCATTAATTAAGGTCATGTAATAACAAAGTGATAAAATTTAATGTTAGTTGGCAGATGGCCAAAATTAATTTGAAATTGTTCCTACATAAGTACATAGCAATCATGACTGCGTCGATTTTATTGCGAGACTGAACATTTCAAATAATAAAGCTTTCATTTCAAATATGTACATTTACAGAAATAAAATATTTCATTAAATAAACCAAATTGTCAAATTTCTGTAACATATTAAAATTTATCACCGCTTACCCTGTACATACGCAACCCAACCACTTATCATTCCTCTATATAAATATGGAAAATATAAAAAAATGAAAATTCCACCGTTTTTTATCTAAAAAATGTTTATTACATGCTTATTAATTTATACATTAAATATATCAACAACAAAAAATTTCCATTCATTTCTATTCCCAAAACAAACAAACCATTTTCTAAATAAAAATAATAATTACCATTTTTTATCAAGTTTTGTTGTTGTATTTTTTACTCTACTTTTACTCTTGATTTATAATTCATCATCATCATTGAAAATTACTATGAAAACAAGAAAATGAAACAATACACCAACAAATAATGTATACATACATATTACAATTTTCCGACCTCTTATACATATATTCTATAAGTGTATTCTCGAGTTGTCATAGTAACGTGGAAAATATATGGCACAAATACATCTAAAATTTGAATGCTGTGTATAGAGCTACGGAAAAACAGTAAAGCACCAATTTTCCAATTAAATAAACGAAAAGTTTAAAAAAAAAAATTCCCTTGAACTTGAAATTCACAATATGGTTGTACTATATGTATGTGTACGTATGTACTTGTACATCGTACTAGTAAATTGAATTATCAGAGAGTTGGAATGCTTTGCAAAATATTGTTGGTTTTTTATCTAGACCTATGCTAAATTTATTATTTTTAATTAGTGAAAATTTAATTTAATTATAATTTGATGAAAATCTTTTTTTTTTTTTTGTTGTACATAAAAATTGTGGTCTAGAGTTTATAGTATAAAGTTGCTACAATATGATGGTGAGATGAATATACACGAAAGATTCTGCGCTTTGGTTACATTGGTTAATTTTTTTTTTTTTTTTTTTTTTTTGTTTACAAAATCTATGAAATGCAAAATATAAAAATGAGATTTTTCTCGAATACCGAGTGCCGAGGAAATCTCAATTTTTATAACCGTTTATGATACAAAAACAAAATAAAACATCACAAACACCCAAATAGTGTGTTTTGAATATATAGTACATACCTACAATATGATATGTAGCATTACAGTGATAAATTTTTAAGTTCTAACCCTTTAGAAAAATTGGAAAAACAGAAACAAAATATCCCTAATTTATTTCAATTATAAGAACAACAAAATAAATTAAAAAATTATAAATTAGGGGTTAATGTACATCCTTTAATGTTTATAAAATGAAAATTTAAAATATTCGCTTATACAAACGTGCGGTACAAAATAATTAAAATAAATAATGTTTTTTTAACTGAGGATCTGAGACGAATTGACGGACAAGTAAGGTATGTTTTATATACAAAAAAAAAGTTCGACACAAATTAATTTAAAACAAATTCAATCAATCAACAATTAAATTGATTAAAAGTGATTTGGATGCGCGAATAATTTGGAAATCAGTTTTTGCTTAAAAATTTCGATTGATTTGAAAATTTGGTGACTGACAAAATTCGATTTGTTTCTGCTAGAATAGCTTATATTATATTTGGCATAGTTACTAATTAGTGCGGGTAGTTCACGACATGATATGTAAAATTTAAAATTGAGTCACTGGAATACTCAAAGATTTTCTAGTTGGCCGATCGCGGAGAAACCAATGAGTTGAGTTACTGGAAAAAATATGATCAAGATGATTGAACTGGCCATTACTGAGTTTCGCCCTGTCTCAACCAGATCCACGGAATAAAGGTAAACATGGAAATTTTCAAAATCGGGAGAAAATGAGAAATTTAAAAACGCCTCGAAATTTAAACATTAAAATAGGACAGAAGGAATAGGTAAAAATGAGTGCTAGTCTGTAGCGTGCCAAAATTAAAAAAAAATCAGACGAAAATTATGAACTAAATTTTATAAAAAAATTAATTTATTAACCAAAATTTAATAAGAAATTGGAAAACAACTTAACGTAATTCAAAAAAAAAATTAAGAATAGAATTAAAATTAATATAATTAAATTTAAATGGAAAGGGAAAAAAAATTAATAATAATTAATTATTATTAAAATAAAAAAAAATGTATAATTAAAACTAATACAAAAATATAACTAAAAACTAATTATTTGATAATTATAATATTTTTCGGAGCAAATTAAATTAACTGGTGGTTTTCTGGTCATCCGATGAATTTCCGCCAAGGCCATACTATGAAAAAAAAAATAAAGAAATAAAATAAAACAAACAATCAGTAATCATAAATATGGACCAACAAAAACAAGCACACACCTCGGAAAATCTGTTGCAAACTTCATTTATTGGTAGATATCTTTGTTCAAAATGCAATATGGTAGGTTGGGCGCCAGATATCTCGCACGCTGTCCGGCCAAGCTCAGCCCGCAATCCACTCCAGCGTGAGTTCGCGAAAAATAAACCGAACAGATCCTTCCCGAGATCAAATATTTTATCCTAATCTATATAAATATTTTTTAAAGAATGTCAATATATATATATATATATATATATATATATATATATATATATATATATATATATATATATATATATATATATATAATCAGCCAATCAATAAATAAAAATTAAAGTTTTAAATTACTGATTCAACAAAACCCGAATGCACCATACATTAATTCAATAAAACTTCTTCTCACCATATACTTCCGGAACATCCATCCATGAAAAACCATGTGGTTTTGGATTCCAAATCGAATAGGGTTTCCCGAAACAATCGAGTGATGATTTTTAGCCGATGTATCTCGTTTCTTAAAATAATAGCGGAAATCCACGACCACTTAGCAAATTATCAAATTATAATTACCATTCGGTAATTTTTTTTTTTATTTCTCCACACAAAAATTATTTATTTATTTATTAAGTCGAGTTTTTTTAACTTTTATTTTGATTTATTTTTAATTTTTATAAATAAAGTTTAGATTTAATGTTTCTCTTTATTATTAACAATTTATTTACACCACTTATATTATTGTCCACCACTTAATTTAGATAAAAAAAAATATTTGGATATCCAAAACACAAAAAAAATATATATTTAAAGAAACTCAGGTTAATTCTTACTATCTCCAAATTAACCACTCGGCATCAACTCAAAAAAAAACTCCTCCTGTATTTGTAATGGCTCCGGTTTATCCCGGCATTCCATTTAACATGCCGGATGTATCTATCCTCGTCTAAATTGTATGGCCATTCCATCAAAGAATCCATTGAAGCTTATCTTCATAATCTGTACTGGTACATTCAGTGCATTTTTTTCGAAATAATTATTGAATAAACCAAAAACAAATAAAGTTTGCTTTCTGGTTGTAAACTCGGACTGAGCTTGGTCCGACCATCGACATCTATTTTAAATGGTAAAACAAAAATCCGAAACCAAATTCCAAACAAAACACCAATCTCTACCATAAAGTTTTAAATTTAAATTATCATGAATGAAATTATTTTTCATTAAAGCTTATTATCTTTGGACATGAAACAAATCGAAAATAAATTTATTTTATCACCTTTTATGACATAGGAATCATAAAAATATTACCGAACTCGATATTCAATATCCAAACCGCCAAAACATTATGATTACCATTGCCCAAGTGATAATTGGAACCTTACAAGTCCAGGAACCGAAAATATAAGAAACGAATTTTCATATTTCTCCTGAAATGCAATAAAAAATTCCAAAATTAAATCTGAGACCATACAACTAAAATCAATTAACTTAATAATTTTCATTAGTAAACACATTAACCCTTGTGTCTATACCCGGGCACCCGGGTGGCCATTTCGATTTAAAATGCTCGTAACTTTTTCAATTTCACAGTTAGACTATCCCTACTCCTTGACATCCAAGAACTACTTATTTTTTATTGATCTTTGAACAGAAGTTAACTAAAAATTATTGCTGAACTAAATTATTCGTTTACCAATATTATTACTCTTGTAGTCTATACCCGGCCACCCGGGTGGCCATTTAAAAAAAACACTGAATATGCTATTTGTATAACATTTTATTGTTTAAATCAACATTTCATCACAGAAAAAATCAAAAATTATCACATAAATAATTCAGTTGGTTATTAAAAATATGTTTACAAAATAAGAAATTCAATTTGGTAAAAATTTACAAAAAAAATTAAAACTATTAACACTTAGAACACTTTATTTGAGTGTTCGTATGTTCTACACATACTGGTCTTCTACAGATACTACAGGATTTCCGTGAATTTCGTCGTTTTTTGGGATCGGAAGACAAACAAATCCAGCATTTGCCAACTTGAGGAATTCGGCCATCGTTGTTGCGTAACACATTAGGTACTCCAGACGTTGTCAATTCCTGGTTTATTGGTACATAGAGCGGTTTGCCAAGTATGCATTCTATCCCTGAACGTGAATTAAAATTTCTATATACATTTGGTATGGTTGATCGATCTGACACATGCGGTAGAGCTAATTGAAGCACAAGATCTTTCAAGAATTCTCGACGATTGTGTGTTTTGTTTGATCTAGCCGGGTTATTTTCTATGTAAATTTTGTAAGCCGCGACGCAAGCTACATCAATTATATTGTAAAAAAATGCTACAGGCCATCTTTTCGTCCTTCGTTTGGTTGTATAATGAGTGACCAGTTTGTCCATATTATCTACTCCACCTTTTTTTCCATTGTAATAATGAATGATTTCCGGTTTTTTTTTGTCTCCAATTACTGAATCCGTATAATGCTGCGTAGATAATAATAATACACTCTTATTTTTTTTGGGGACATACGAACAAAGTGTAATATTATCATCGCTGAATCCAAAAATTGACGAATAAATTTCCCGAGATCTGGACGGCAACATTTCTTTTGGAACATAGGGTTTATTTTTTTTTAATGTCCCGACTATTGATAAGTCCCAAGAGATCAATAAACGAGCAAGCGGCAATGTTGTAAAAAAATTGTCAGTTACTATATTTCTCCCAGACCCTTTGAAACGGGCGCATAGGTCCTTGACAACCCGCTCTCCTTGATTGATTTCCCTGCCTGATGGTTGCTTACCCGTATATATCTGCCCCGTTATTGGGTAAGAGTTAGCAGCATCGCAAACCCACCATACTTTGATCCCATATTTTGCCGGTTTGGACGGCATATACTGGGTGAATCTTGTTCGCCCTACACCAAAAATTTTTTTTTATACTGAATACTGAATACTGAATACTGAATACAGAATACAGAATACAGAATACTGAATACTGAATACTGAATACTGAATACTGAATACAGAATACAGAATACAGAATACTGAATTCAGAATACAGAATACTGAATACTGAATTCAGAATACTGAATACTGAATACAGAATACAGAATACTGAATACTGAATACTGAATACTGAATACTGAATACTGAATACTGAATACAGAATACTGAATACTGAATACTGAATACTGAATACTGAATACAGAATACAGAATACTGAATACTGAATACTGAATACTGAATACAGAATACTGAATACTGAAATGTCAATAATTTCCAGATTTTCTGCGGTTTATCCCGATTTAGAATATTGTGTTCTGTGTATACTTCATTGGCCTTCCTGTTTGTGTGTCTAATGATTATTTCACACATGACGTCCGTAAATATACACTTGAAGGTATCTCTTACAGATAACATTTCGGTCGATCGCGATGGCCCACTTCGTTGACTCCTGAGAATATTGTGTCTCAATGTTTGCCTTTGAGGAGGATTTTGTCTCCATATCGATCCATCTTTTCCTTTTAGATAAGGCGAATTATTACAATTTGCACTTCCAGTTTCTCCTTCGTCTTCAACTTCACTATCGCTGAAAATTTCTTCATCAGACACTTCAATTTGGACTTCATGATCTTCATAAACGTCCTCTATGTCTGAATCTTCCACGTTTCTATCCGCTGCTGTAGGAAGCCACTCATCTTCTGAGCCGTCGTCAACAAAATCAAGCACTTCTTCGTCATCGTCACATTCCTCTAATAAACGATTTAGGTATGCTTGTTGATCTTCATACGACAAACTAGGGCAAAAATGTGTATATAAATGTAAAAAAACCGAACGGATCATTCAAATAATAAATCTTACCGTCTAAACTCAGCATTTGAAATGTCTCTGTGGTCCGCCATTTTATCACTCACATATATATTTATTTACAAAAAAAATCACTTCCGCAATCAACCTTTCCATTTGAATACCACACCTACTCTAATTTCCTCAGCTCACCTAAACGATTCTTTTCTGTTTTGTTTTACTAGCATTAACCGGGGATTCCCCATTTTTTATTTATTTTTTTTGTTTTATAACGTTTAAAATAGTATATTAAAATAAATAAAGGCAATAATACACTGGCAAATACAAAAATTTTCGATATTAACAAGAAAATACATGTGGCCACCCGGGTGGGTCGGGTATAGAATAGTGTATAATTTTTTGGGTATAGACACAACGAAGAATACTGAATACAGAATACAGAATACAGAATACAGAATACGGAATACTGAATACAGAATACAGAATACTGAATACTGAATACTGAATACTGAATACAGAATACTGAATACTGAATACAGAATACTGAATACAGAATACAGAATACAGAATACAGAATACTGAATACAGAATACTGAATACTGAATACTGAATACAGAATACAGAATACTGAATACTGAATACTGAATACTGAATACTGAATACTGAATACTGAATACAGAATACTGAATACAGAATACAGAATACAGAATACTGAATACAGAATACTGAATACTGAATACTGAATACTGAAATGTCAATAATTTCCAGATTTTCTGCGGTTTATCCCGATTTAGAATATTGTGTTCTGTGTATACTTCATTGGCCTTCCTGTTTGTGTGTCTAATGATTATTTCACACATGACGTCCGTAAATATACACTTGAAGGTATCTCTTACAGATAACATTTCGGTCGATCGCGATGGCCCACTTCGTTGACTCCTGAGAATATTGTGTCTCAATGTTTGCCTTTGAGGAGGATTTTGTCTCCATATCGATCCATCTTTTCCTTTTAGATAAGGCGAATTATTACAATTTGCACTTCCAGTTTCTCCTTCGTCTTCAACTTCACTATCGCTGAAAATTTCTTCATCAGACACTTCAATTTGGACTTCATGATCTTCATAAACGTCCTCTATGTCTGAATCTTCCACGTTTCTATCCGCTGCTGTAGGAAGCCACTCATCTTCTGAGCCGTCGTCAACAAAATCAAGCACTTCTTCGTCATCGTCACATTCCTCTAATAAACGATTTAGGTATGCTTGTTGATCTTCATACGACAAACTAGGGCAAAAATGTGTATATAAATGTAAAAAAACCGAACGGATCATTCAAATAATAAATCTTACCGTCTAAACTCAGCATTTGAAATGTCTCTGTGGTCCGCCATTTTATCACTCACATATATATTTATTTACAAAAAAAATCACTTCCGCAATCAACCTTTCCATTTGAATACCACACCTACTCTAATTTCCTCAGCTCACCTAAACGATTCTTTTCTGTTTTGTTTTACTAGCATTAACCGGGGATTCCCCATTTTTTATTTATTTTTTTTGTTTTATAACGTTTAAAATAGTATATTAAAATAAATAAAGGCAATAATACACTGGCAAATACAAAAATTTTCGATATTAACAAGAAAATACATGTGGCCACCCGGGTGGGTCGGGTATAGAATAGTGTATAATTTTTTGGGTATAGACACAACGAAGAATACTGAATACAGAATACAGAATACTGAATACAGAATACAGAAGACAGAATACTGAATACTGAATACTGAATACTGAATACTGAATACAGAATACTGAATACTGAATACTGAATACTGAATACTGAATACTGAATACAGAATACAGAATACAGAATACTGAATACTGAATACTGAATACTGAATACTGAATACAGAATACTGAATACTGAAATGTCAATAATTTCCAGATTTTCTGCGGTTTATCCCGATTTAGAATATTGTGTTCTGTGTATACTTCATTGGCCTTCCTGTTTGTGTGTCTAATGATTATTTCACACATGACGTCCGTAAATATACACTTGAAGGTATCTCTTACAGATAACATTTCGGTCGATCGCGATGGCCCACTTCGTTGACTCCTGAGAATATTGTGTCTCAATGTTTGCCTTTGAGGAGGATTTTGTCTCCATATCGATCCATCTTTTCCTTTTAGATAAGGCGAATTATTACAATTTGCACTTCCAGTTTCTCCTTCGTCTTCAACTTCACTATCGCTGAAAATTTCTTCATCAGACACTTCAATTTGGACTTCATGATCTTCATAAACGTCCTCTATGTCTGAATCTTCCACGTTTCTATCCGCTGCTGTAGGAAGCCACTCATCTTCTGAGCCGTCGTCAACAAAATCAAGCACTTCTTCGTCATCGTCACATTCCTCTAATAAACGATTTAGGTATGCTTGTTGATCTTCATACGACAAACTAGGGCAAAAATGTGTATATAAATGTAAAAAAACCGAACGGATCATTCAAATAATAAATCTTACCGTCTAAACTCAGCATTTGAAATGTCTCTGTGGTCCGCCATTTTATCACTCACATATATATTTATTTACAAAAAAAATCACTTCCGCAATCAACCTTTCCATTTGAATACCACACCTACTCTAATTTCCTCAGCTCACCTAAACGATTCTTTTCTGTTTTGTTTTACTAGCATTAACCGGGGATTCCCCATTTTTTATTTATTTTTTTTGTTTTATAACGTTTAAAATAGTATATTAAAATAAATAAAGGCAATAATACACTGGCAAATACAAAAATTTTCGATATTAACAAGAAAATACATGTGGCCACCCGGGTGGGTCGGGTATAGAATAGTGTATAATTTTTTGGGTATAGACACAACGAAGAATACTGAATACAGAATACAGAATACGGAATACTGAATACAGAATACAGAATACTGAATACTGAATACTGAATACTGAATACTGAATACTGAATACTGAATACGTTTAAAATAGTATATTAAAATAAATACACTGGCAAATACAAAAATTTTCGATATTAACAAGAAAATACATGTGGCCACCCGGGTGGGTCGGGTATAGAATAGTGTATAATTTTTTGGGTATAGACACAACGGTTAAGCAAATTGGTGCTTTCTACAAAAATATAAACTTTTCACAATTTTCATTCATAAAACGACGGGAAATGAAAACCAATCAATACCAGAGCACCCTGTATTTTATAGAGCCATAATCAAAAAATCTGAGCTTTTATAATGGAATTGGAAACGAGGAAAACACGAAACTTTTCATAGTAAAACACACAAAACATACGGGAAATCACATTTTTTCCTTAGACAAATTTTTAAAAGAAAACGTTACAAATTCTTAATTATGATTTCTGAAATACTTTCATAAATGTTTGAATTTCAACATATATGAATATCGTTTAAGTAAACCGTTTTCATTTTCTTGTAATAATCGATTTATATAAACCAAAAAAATAATAAAAAAATTTCATAACAACATCACTCTGGCCAAATTGAAATAAAAGCTTACTACAATTCATGTAAAAGGGACCGCAAAAATCAACGCCGACAATTGCAAATGGTCTTGCGGAATGAACTCGATCTCGGGGTAAATCACCCATAATTTGGCTAGCAAATTTTGGTCGAATATGCGTGCATCGAACACAATTATTACAGATTTTCTTGCACAGGTTTCTACCAGAAATAATCCAATATTTCAATCTTAAATTATAAAGCAGTACTTAAGGCCCAGCATGTAATAATCTTTTATGAGTATCGCGTACTAATAAACGCGTGATGCTGTGTTTCACTGGAAGTAGAATCGGAAATTTCTGATCATCTAACATATCAGCATTTTTCAATCTGCCTCCAATGCGAATAAGTCCATCAGGGTCTAAAAAAGGCGTTAATGATTTTAGTGAACTTTTACTGCTTACGGAATTGTTATTCTGAAGAGGCGTAATGTCGTCTGCAAATTCATCTTGCTGTACCTTTTGAAGAAGAGCTTTAAGAGAGACACTAGTTCCATTCGAGGTTAAGTCTCCGAATTTTCGATGTTTATTGTCTGTAACTCTACAATTGTTAAAGAAGCGAAGTATGTAAGCAGTTACATTAACTAATTTTGTAAATGAAGAAAACTTGTGAAACAAATTAAATTCATATGACCTAGTTGCTGTGCAAACCTGTGTATTTACACTGCGTGGCCATTCTGTTTTATTTTTACTTAAATAATGAGGCCCATTCCACCAACAAGGTGAATTTATGAAGTCATTTGGGAATAGTCCCCGTGACACATAGTCAGCAGGGTTGTTTGCAGTGGGAACGTAATGCCAGCTACTGGTTGAAGTTAGTTCCTGGATTTGCGTAATTCTGTTAGCTACGAATGTGGCATAACGATGCGGTTCTGACTTGATACGAAGCAAAGTGATTTCTGAATCAGACCACAGATAAATAAAGTCAAATTTTATTTTGAGAATGAGGAGCAATTTATGGCAAATTTGAGCTGCAAGCAATACTGCGCAGTGTTCAAGTCTTGGAATTGTTTGTTTCTTCAAAGGAGCAACTCGTGATTTAGAACAAACTAAACTAACTCGATGGCTTCCGCGTTGATCAGTTGATCTATTATAAAATACACACCCAAAACCTGCTTCATTGGCATCTCCAAACCCGTGTAATTCAATGGTAGAGTAAGGAAAGTGAACGATACATCGCGGAACGGAAATTTGCTTGAGCTGTCCTAACTGTCCCTTGAACGCACAACATTTTCTGTTAAAGGCTTCTGGAAGAAGATCATCCCAACCCAGATCTGGTATTGTCCACAATTGCTGCATAAACAGCTTCGCCGTTAAAATTAATGGTGCGCATAGCCCCAGCGGATCAAAGAGCTGACATATTTCGGACAGGATTCTCCTTTTCGTAATAATATCTTGGTTTACGTTCAACCTGTCAAGTGACATTTCAAAATTGTCCAATTCTGTATTCCATTGCAGGCCTAGGATTAATGACAAATTGTTTACTGAATCTTCATCTGCAAGTTCAGCAATATTTGACGAAAATTTTCGAATCTCGAAGCCACCCAGCTTCAATAAACTTATCAGATTTCTTTTTAATAATAATGCTTCTTGGATGTTATCGGCGTCCGTTAGAACATCAGCGACATAAAAATCGTTCATCAAGACTCTGGATGCTTCAGGAAATGATGTTTCGTCAGTAGCCAATTGATTTAATGTCCTAATTGCGAGGTAAGAAGCGCTTGCTGTACCATAAGTTACAGTTCGAAGTTTATAACATCTCAAGGATTCATATTGGGAATTTCGCCACCATGTGCGATTAAGGGGCGCCGGTTTAGATGGTCTTATTATACTAGCCCAAATGCCAACCTCACCTGCACGTGGTACTTCCTGCTAATTAACTAACGAGGCTCTGGCGACCGAGATACGGCGGAATAACCGACTACCGAGAACATAGCAAATGATGTTCTCTTCAATGACCCACTACCAACTTGTACTGGTTAGGTTGGTAGTTGATACATAACCAGTTTTAAAGCAATGAGTTCAACGCAAAAAGGAAACAATACCCCAGGTGGTAAACCAACTACCCAGTTGGCTAATCCACCCTCTTACGAGGCTGGCTCAATGGATTCTGGGGTGAGCCAATCATTGCTAAACCCATTCGAAAGAAGTTCAATGTTGTTAAGATCACCAAACAATCATACTAACTCTGCAAATCAGCAGAAAGACGAAAACGCTGAACTCTGTCGAAAACTCAGTGAAGTAGAGGTACTTTTAACCCAATTAAGAAGCGAAATTGAAAAGCTGAAAAAAGAAAATGAAGAATTGAAGAAGCCCAAACCAATGGAGATTTCTGAAAACCCGCTAACTTGTTATATTGAAACAAGTACTCACACTAGTTATAACAATGAGTTCCATACTGATGAAGAGGATCTCATGAGAGAAACAGATTGGGTACTGAAAAGGAAGAAAAGACCTACCAAAAAACGAAAAGCAGAATTCTCGCCTGAAGTTGGAGATCATTCGCAAGCTAATGTATTAGTAACTGGTGATACTAATACCAAACCAACTCACCAGCAACAGCAACAAAAGGTTGTACCGAAAGAAAAGGCTCCTCCGCCAATTAATGTAATCGGCATAACAGAATTTGCAAGTATACAAACTATAATGAAATCAGTGACAGCTAAGGAATATAGAGTAGTGTCACTAAACAATAACGTGTGGAAAATCAATACACCAGATTCCGACACATATAGAGCTCTAGCAACAAAGCTCAATGCGGAAGGTAAAGAATGGTTCACATACGAAGATAAAAACGAACGCGCAATTAAGGTTATGGCCAGAGGCCTTCATCCAACGTGTATGAAGGAGGACATAATTGAGGACCTAAAGGCAAGAGATCTGCAAATAGAAGATGCAGTAAACATCCTAAAACGAGAGAGAGGTGAGAACAATCAAGTCAAAAAAAGGGGGCTTCCACTCTTCATGCTTACGTTTAACAAAAAGGAGAAAGTTGAAAACATCTTCAACATCAAAGCAATTCTCAACATGAGGGTTAAAATAGAACCGCTTAAGAAAAACACGAGGCTAATACCTCAATGCAAAAAATGCCAAGGTTTCAATCACACGCAAAAATATTGCAGACGGGAGCCAAGATGCGTAAAATGTGCTGGAAAACACAACGCGAAAGAGTGTACAGAAAGTAGAAACACCCCTGCAAAATGTATAAACTGTAAAGGGCATCATCCTGCAAATTATAGAGGCTGTGAAGTAGCCAAAGAACTTCAAAGACTAAGAAACAAAACGCATCAGTTTCCTCAAAACCCTAGGGTTACCAGAGAAGAGAAACCAACTAAAACCCAAGCGGAGCCAAAACCACCAGGTATTGGTACAGAGCGGAAAAGTTATTCACAAATTGTACAGCAATCATCTAATGCTACGAATGATAATCCCCTTGAAAGGATTTGTCGAAGCATAGAAGCCATAAATATACGGCTAGCAAAGCAAGAACGTGGTCTAGAAGCTTTATATAAGCGTCTAGATATGCATCAAACCTTGAACGAGGCAACAGCCCTCATATACTAAAATGAGCAGATCACTAAGAATTGTCACCTGGAACGCGAACGGATTAGAGCAACATGTTCCAGAGCTAGAAATTTTTCTAAATTTAGAAAAAATAGATATCTGCCTTATATCGGAGAGCCATTTGACAAAAACATCATTTATTAAAATACGTGATTATGAATGTTACCATGCTGTTCACCCAGGAGGAAAACCCAGAGGAGGATCAACAGTAATAGTGAAAAAAAATCTCAAACACTATGAAGAACCTAGTATAGAAGAGGAAAGTATGCAAGTTAAAACCATAAAAGTTGAAACTAACAATAATAATGAATACAGTATTTCCTCTATCTACTGCCCTCCACGCTATAATCTAAACAAAGAAGATTATAATAGACTCTTTAGATCACTAGGATCCAATTTTATTATTGGTGGTGACTTTAATGCAAAAAACACCTATTGGGGATCAAGACTTACAACCCATAAAGGAAAAGAGCTATTCGAAGCCGGACGAATAAATAACTGCGAGTTCCACTCTGGAGGTAAACCAACATACTGGCCTGCTGATATAAATAAAATACCAGATCTCATTGACTTTTATGTAACGAAAGGGATCTTCGAGGATTACATGTACATCGAAAACAGCGAAGGGATATATTCCGATCATACACCTGTTATCATGACACTCAGCACAATGATAATTAATAAGGATAACCTGCCTAAATTAACAAATAAAAGAACTAACTGGGACCTATTCCAAGAACTAATTGAAATGCAAACAAATCTACGAGTGCCGATTAAAACACCGGTACAGTTGGAAGACGAACTAGAGGTATTTAACAGTACTATTCAACAAGCAGCATGGGAAAGTTCTCCTGCTAGTCACACCGAATCCCGTAGGAATCAAAATTATCCTATTGAGGTCAGGGAGTTAGTTAGAGAGAAACGGAAGGCAAGAAAAACCTGGCAAAGGACACGCGCCCCGGAAAACAAAAAAATCCTCAATTTTCTATGCAATAAACTAAAACAACTTATAAAAGAAATTAAGAATGAAACTATCAACAAGTACTTAAATGGTCTCACCGAACATAAAGATACTGATTACTCTCTTTGGAAAGCAACAAAGGGATTAAAAAGAACTAAAATGCATGTGCCACCTATTAAAAATGGGGAAGGAACCTGGGCCAAAAGTGACAAGCAAAAAGCTATTTTATTTGCAGCTCACTTGGAAGACACCTTTAAACCGCTACCTAGGCAAACAGCAGATGAAAACATAATAACAATTAGCAAAATTGATGAATATAATATTCGATGTGTAACATTACAGGAATTAAAAAATGAGATCAAGTGTAATTTGAACGCAAAAAAAGCTCCAGGATATGATTTAATTACTGGACAAGTCGTAAAAGCCATCCCCGAGAAGGGACTACGAAAATTGGTTCAAATTATCAATGCTGTCTTCAGACTAAAATATGTCCCACGGCAATGGAAGGTTGCTGAAGTAATTATGATCCCCAAACCAGGCAAACCAGCGAACGATAAAAAGTCATACAGACCGATTTCACTACTTCCTGTAATTTCAAAATTATTTGAAAAATTACTGCTCAAGAGACTCAAGCCAATAATAGAAGAGAGAAATTTGATTCCACCACACCAATTTGGATTTAGAGAAAATCACTCTACGATAGAACAAGTTCACAGAATAACGGATATAATCGAAGACTCACTTGAGAATAAGAAGATATGCTCCAGCATCTTCTTAGATGTAGCACAAGCTTTCGACAAAGTTTGGCACCAAGGACTTGAATTTAAATTGCATCGAGATCTACCTAAGCAATTCTATCAAATTCTTAAATCTTATATCGCAGACCGACATTTCCGTGTAAAATATAACCAAGAGTACTCTGAACTAAAGAGAATATCAGCAGGCATACCACAGGGTAGCGTACTGGGTCCTATATTGTACATCCTGTACACCAGAGATATGCCAAATACAGAAGGTGCCACCATAGCAACATTTGCAGACGATACAGCTATTCTGGCGACTGGAAAGTGTATATCAGAAGCAACGACCAAACTTCAAAAAGCAACCGACACAGTGAGTAGTTGGACAAAGAAATGGCGCATTAGCCTAAACGAAGCAAAGTCGGTTCACGTAAACTTCACGAACCAGAAAGTTAACTGGATTCCAGTGAAACTTAATTCAAGGCCGGTTCCAAATGCAAATACAGCCAAATACCTCGGCATGACTCTCGATTGCAAGCTTAGATGGAAAGAGCATGTTAAAAAGAAAAAAGAAGAATTGAACATTAAATATAGAAAAATGTATTGGCTATTAGGTAGAAACTCTGAGCTTACAATACATAACAAATTGCTATTATATCAGCAAATACTTAAACCAGTATGGACCTACGGTATTCAACTTTGGGGTTGTACCAAGAAGACAAATGTACAAATGATTCAATGTTTTCAAAACAAAGTGCTGCGTGGCATTGTAAACGCACCATGGTACATTAGAAATGATAACCTCCATAGGGACTTAAACATGGAATATGTAAGTGAAGAAATACAAAATTATGCGAAGAAACACATTCAGCGGATATCTCGGCACCAAAATGCAGACATACGAAGTTTGTTGGATACCACCAATGCAGTAAGAAGACTTCAAAGGCAGAAACCTTTGGAATTGGGCAGTTGTATTTAATTTAGATAGAGAAAAATAATTACTATGTAAATTCAAACGGGAGTAACCATTGGGCTACTGCCCGTCAAATGTGAATCTTCATTTAAGAAAGATAAATTACTAAATGATTTGTAAATCAGTTGTAATATTAAATAAAAGAAAAAAAAAAAAAAAAAAAAACCATGTGCGATGAAGATCTTGCTGGTTGTCGTGTAGCAAGATCTGGCGATACACCATCGCGATATCAGCAGAAATTGCAACTTTGTGTTTTCGAAAACGAAGAATTATAGAAAATAAATCTGGTTGGACAACGGGGCCAACCATTAAACAGTCATTCAATGAAATTTTGGTAGAAGATTTACATGACGCGTTAAATACCACGCGCAATTTGGTGGTCGTGCTTGAATCTTTCATGACGAAGTGATGCGGAAGGTAGTATGATTTGTTATATTGGCAATCTATGATGTTCGGGTTGTCAATTACTTCTATATGACTTAATTGTACAAATTCATTCATAAAATGTTTATATTGTGTATAAATCTCTAATTGTTTGCACAATTGTTTTTCTACATTGAGAAATTGTCGACGTGCACTTTCACTTGAACAACCAAGTTCTACTATTTTCGAATTTACTGGAAGTGCAACTGAATATCTTCCAGACGATAATCTTTTGTGGTTCTTAAGAAGGTGATCTTCGCATAACCTTTCCTCGGTTGAATAGATAGTCTTAGAAGCAACGGTTTCCAACTCCCAAAACTTTTTTATATGCGATTCTAACAGTTCAAAAGAGCATAAGAATTTTCATACTGGGACTTTTGAATAATTCGTTGTATCTATCTTTCCACTAATAATGTAACCGAATATGCTATCATAAAACAATGGAAGTTCTTCTTCTATTAATTTAAACGATTTACCTGTGAATAATTCGTAATAGAATTCCGCCCCAATCAAAATATCGATGCGGTCCGGAACATTGAAATGAGGATCCACTAGTTTGATATGGGTTTGAAGTTAACAGGTAACAGTGGTAGATCACCAGTAATTTTAGGAATTACATAACATTTAATATTTAGACTGTGTTCGGAAATTCGCGATGTTATTGATAAGTACATCTTGTGACTGAGAGAAGTAATTTTGCTTCCCATTCCAGAAACTTGTTGCGACGTAGGGTGCAACTTTAAATTTAATAATCGACACAATTTGTCTGTCACAAAGTTCAAATGTGAGCCACTATCGAGTAGAACTCTTGCGAAGATATGATTACCGTTGTTAGCAACTGCATTAACTACCGCTGTCCCCAACATTATTTGCTTATTAGGTGACAGTACATTTTCTGGAATTTATGTATCAATTGAAGTATTCGAGAATCTTTCATATGTACTAGTTTCATTTGAAGTACTTAGCATTATTTGCTGATTCAATGGTAATGCGGAAGTTGAACTTTAAACGATTTGTTGACCTAAATTGATTTTGGATTGCGAATCAAGTTTATTATTATCAATAAACTGAAGGCTCTCAAATTTGCTTAAATATGCTGATTGTGGCTGACGATTGAAGTCGAAATGTAAGAGACTATGATGCCTCAAGGAACATTTGTTACAGCCTACATTGACGCAGTTATGAACATTATGTAATGACGATAGACAATTTGTACACAGTCGTTTGTTTTTAATAAATTGGAATCTCATTTTTGGAGTAAGTTTGACGTCAGAAAATTCTGGACACGCCTCTATCGCATGGTTACCATGACAGTAGATGCACGAATGTATACTTGAGACTAGTGTTGACGGGTTACGACGATTTCGATATGTATTTGAATTTATCTTTGGCGATGAATTTGATTGTATTGAAGTCTTTAAAGCTGCTAGTACTCGGACACGATTTTGAAATGTTTTAATAAAGTTCTTAAAAGTAATTAATGTTTTATCACTTGAATTTTTGATTACGTCTGTACGACTAGAGTTATTTAACTTCTCCGAAAGATGATGAACTAAAAGTAAATTCCAGCTCTCAACTGGAACCTTTAGAGCCTTCAATGAATTGTAATTTCTGACAGCTTGATCTATACATTTTTGCAACGAATCTGAAGAATTTGATACCGTTGGTATAATATTATATAATTGCTTTAAATACATCTTTTGTATTGCCATCTCGTTATATATTTATTATATAAATGGTTGTCCAGGCTAAGTCATATTTTCCCAAAGTCACTGGTATACCTTCAATCAATGAATAAGCTGTTCCATCACTCACATGTGAAATTAGATAATGGAACTTTATTGCATTGTCAATGTTCCTCTTATGAACTAACTCTTCAAAAATATCGCGAAATCGAAGCCAATCAATCTCCCTACCACTGAATGAAGGTAATTTAATCTCAGGCATTCTCATTTCTATTGATGAAGAAGATGCAGGTGCACAATCTAAAACAGAACTATTCTGAATTGAAACATTAGAAGGTTCTGGTTTTTTAATTTCATGAATGATATTCAGTATAATACTTTCAAAATTACCATAATCATCCTCAAATGTATCTCTATCGGTCGTTGAAGAATCTAATAGTTCAATTTTAGACTGAACTTCGCTATATTTACTGTATACAGTACGTATCCGATGCAATATGGATTCACGTGCGCCTATTGACAATGCGTCTACCTCGCCATATTTCTTTTTAAATACCGTTAATTGACCTTTATATGAACTTCGCGGCTTCTTAAGCACCTCTAATTGTTCAAGCTCGAGTTGTGTAAGAGTCATTATGTACAGACAGCAAATCAACTATAATTAATTAAACTTCACTTAAACCCCGAATTCGCGAAATTAAACCGAAATAAATGAAAATGTACAACTTACAATACTACACTTAAGACTTAACTCAAAAATAAGCTTGTGGAGAATGATTCGACTCTAGTTACATAAATTTTATCTAAATTATAAGAACTTTTCTTAACTAACATTAAAATTAAATGAACTTACATGACCTTAATTGAATTGTGTTCAATGACACTTTCGTCTTAAATGCTCCCACTCCTCTTCAGATAAATTGCAATAAGTTGTAAACTTCGTCTTAAATGCCGCTACTTGTAGTTAAAATTAAGCAGGATACTAATCACTTGGATATCAGGTTAAGTTGCAAACTGGCCAATCTTAATATACAAACGTCAATGGTGTTGAATACTCAGTTGAATTATGATGGATTGAAGTACGTTTATGTTTTCTCGAAGTTGATATTAGTTCACCTTATTGATATGAAATTTGTTGTCGTCCACCTGTTGTTGCAATAATATGCCCCTAAAGGCGTCGGTATGCAATTGCGTTTTCAGAAATCGACATTTCGCTAGTTGTAACTTGACATGATTATCCGATAACGTAACAAAAAGCTTCCTAAAACCTCCAAATGTTGCTCGCGTGTATTGGTAGCGTTCAAGATATTATCGATGAAAACTATAATCGAACCCTCTTTGATTAGTTCTTTGAAAATCTTATTAATATATCGTGAAAAAGCTGATGGGGAATTAGCATAGCCAAATGGCAATTTGTTAAATTCATATTGCCCATCCTCGGTGACAAATGCTGTAAACTTTCTCCATTTTTCTTCCACATCTACATGGTAAAACCCATTTTTGAGATCCAAAGAACTAAAATATTTTTTTACATATAACTTCCCAATTTGATCTTCTATGACCGGTAAAGGAAAATGATTTCGCTCGACTAATCTATTTAATGGCCTATAATTAACGCACATTCGCAGTTTACCGTCTTTCTTTCCTAACTAATACTACATTGCTCGAATAAGGTGACTCACTTTCCCTAATAATCTTTTTTTCTAACAAGTCTTTGATTATTTTGCTCAACTCTACCCGCTCGTAATGACTAAAACGTCTTGGCCTTACGTTAAAATATTTATCGTCTTTCAATTTTATATCTACTTCATATTTATTCAACGGTATAATCTCTCTACATCACGTCTAAGTTTATTTGTTTCTAAATTATGCCCCACGTCTAATTCACAGTCTGTTTGATTGATAAATAATGATTCCTCTACTTTAATTACCGCACTCATCAAACCAACGTCACAATTATTTTTACTACCTTTCGAGTTTTCCTCACTCAACGCGTCACACTCTGAAATCCCGACATCCGATAAACCATCGCGTACAATATAAACCCGAATGAATTCATTTGCGTTAATGAAATCTCTTCCAACAATTGCGTCAACTTTCATTAACCCATCTGGCACAATCAAGAAACTTATTGGAAACAATTGTTTTTCAACTGAAACCAACCCAGATGTCTTACCCTATATTAAGAGTTTCGAATCATTTATACCACTAATATTCACTACGTTTCCCGTAAAATCCAAATTATTTAGGCTGAACTTATCTAAAATATTTTCCTTTATAATGCTGACAGCACTACCCAAATCAACTAACATACTTAAATCTACAATTTTATTCTTAAGGATTACTTGTCCTTCCATCCTACCATCTTCGTTAACCTGGATGCTCGACCTATCTTCATTCCGTATTTTATTTTCCGAAACCTGCTCCATTTCCAAATTGTATAGCTTCGCTTTGGTTTCGTCTGGCTTCTTCGCAGCATTCTTTTCTGGACATTTATCGTCACCGTGCTTAACGCTTTTGGAAAAATTACACCATCTTACCCTTTGGGGTCTCGTACAATTTATCGACTTGTATCCGGTTTCAAAACAGTTGAAACATTTAATCGGTTGATCATAATTTTCCACACGATGCGTCGTCGCCTTTCAATTATAGCATTTGCTAATCGTATTAGGTTTCTGCCTATATCTATCTTGATTCGTAATATTTACTGACATGTTGTGATACCTCTCGTTGATTATAATAACTTTTATTCACCGGATTTAATTTAATTTTCATATTAGAATCGGCCCACTTTATTTTCTCGATCAAATTTAACACTGACTCTTATGTAAAATGAGCAACCCATTCGTACACTGGATTACGCGATAATCCTCGTAATATATATTTGATTATCGATATTTCCGATAAATTTGCTGATCGGCCAATAGCAAACAATTTCATCACAAAATTTTCATATGACTGATCTCAAACCATTATTTAGGTGTTCCGCTCAACCTCGATATTGCGTATAACAATGTGGCTTCGTCACTCCACTCGTAAAGATTTTTATACTTCTCGATTTTTTTAATCCACTGATTTAAAATCAAATCACCCCCGTCGAACTTAGGGATTAAGCTTTTAATATCGTCTGGATGCATAAGTGTATAATTTTTTTCCTCCTTTTCGCAATTCACATCCTCGTCATATGCATTTTTATTTCGTCTCGGCGCCATGATGCAACAAAATTTACTTCTTAATATCTGAACTCGTAATTATCTCGATAATACCCGTAATAAACTCGATAAAATTCCGGCAACCTTAGCCCACAATCCAACAGAATCTCAATCCCATTTCTGAACTTTAATTAACACAAGGATGACACGAATAAAAGCAAATACCTATAGAGATTTTTTATTTATTTTATTATACACTTTATTGACAGCTCTCTGTTATACACATCCGTTCATTTCAACACTTCTCGTACGATTGTCCAACCGACACTTTTCTCTACCCTACAACAATACATATTTTATTCATAACTAACTTCATTACACTTAAATACGAAATACTACAATAGGAACGTGTGAAAATTTTGTGATTAAAAAATTTTATCCACTTTTGATATATAATAGCTCGATAACTATGCTGATTTCAAATGAAGAAAATGTAAAATAACCCATTGTTATTATATAACCCACGCTGCTAGGGGCAACGTGAGTTATATTTTGTATAACAAAATGTTGAGTAGTCATTGGAAAATTATTCGTAACCAAATTGAATGAAAAACTATATTCCAAAAAGTAGTTAAATTAAAGTACACCATGACAATTTAAAGAACGGTCACTATGATATAATGTATTTCAAAATTCAATGCTCCAGTGTGAAAACACAAAATGGAACTATTTCTTATTAAGGCACGGATTGGTTTTAGCTGTCTCACTTGACAGGCGACGATGGCAAATTTTGGAAAAGGAAGATTTAATTTGTTTTTAAATTAAAATAGGAATTTACTAATGTTTATTCAATTGTCTATTATGTTTACAAATTTTGGAAAAGAAAGATTTAATGTTTTTTTAATTAAATAAATAGCGATTTTTAGTTATTAATATTTCCACACCTAGAAATAAATGGCGCCACTTTGACTGAGACAGCTAAAACCAATGCTAGCCCTTATTAATTTACGAAATTTATTTCAACAAAAGTGGATAAAACGTTGTATGGCACTCGTGAGCAAAGAGATATTATCCACTCGGGATAATGACCCATTCGGCTATCGCCTCGTGGGACAAAATTATCCCTCTTGGATAATACCTCGTTTTGCTCACTAGTACCATAAATTACTATTTTTTCGTATTTTTCTGTAAACATTTTAGACATCTTACGTACACTAGTAAAACTAAAGATAAATTTAGCAAGTATTATTTTAATTGGCCAGAGCCAACTTTGATGTATTTTTCAAAATGAAAGTTCGAAAAAATATATTTTAGAAATAATTTAATTTTAATATTTCTGCAACTAATATTTACTTAATACCAATATAGCCTTCTTGCAAATTGTTGTTAAACATATGTAGAAAACTTTTATATAAACATTTTATAATATTTTTGCTTTTTTCATTGAAAAACTTGAAGCTAAAAACACCAATTTTACTATGGATTCCTATGAAAATCGGTGAAAAATTATACCACTAAAAAAGCTTCTAAAAAATACGTAATTATGAGTATGGCTCTATACTCTAGAAGGCTCTGTCAATGCTCCTAAATGACACTATATCGAATCATCCAAAACATATAGTATTATTCTTTCAACCGAATTGAGCCAAATAAATAATTGATTTCAACTATTTAGATGATTACATTCCATAGCGATACATCCATAGCCATTCAAAGAACGTTACGGTTCAATTTGTAGAAGAATCAATTTAAACTGCCCAAATGGTACAGTGGCGCTTATGGTTCTGCGCAATGTATGACATTAAAAGCACACTGCAAAAGAGTCGGATGTGCCTCTATTCACAGAACAGAGTGAATACTGAAGAAGAAAACACTTTAAACTTGTATAATAATATGTCTTAAAATAACTAATTCCCAGGTAATATACCAAAACCTCGATTTACGTCGTTAATTAGGACCAAAGAAAGACGATTTTTGGTACCAATAAAAACATGTTGTATATGTGTATGTATGTATTGCAACAAAAACTTTAATTCATAATAAGTTAAAAACATTACATATTAAATAAAACAGACAAATTTCAATAAATTTCATAGCAATTATAATTTTTAGATTAGACAATGTTTTTACTTCAACTTCTGTTGACTGATTTGTTTGTCGTGCTGTTTTTGTTAAGAAATTGTCCAAAATTTGCTGAATTGCCACCGTTTTTTCCAAATAAACTTCTTTCTAACAATTGAGAGTGTCAGCCATACATCTTAGCACTTTTAAACTACGATTTTTGTCAGGATCATTAACTGAAAAAAATTTCCATTGCTTGTGAAATAAGTTGCATGCCTCCGAAATATGACCAGATATGACCAGTAGCTGGCTAATTCAGCAACTTCTCTATGAACAATTGGTACAGCATCGACTTCTTCTGTATCTTTACAAACACATTCTGGCCATAATTCACGCCAAGCTCCGTTCATGCATGATTTTTTTAGTTCTATCCAAGAACTGTTTATAGGTTGGCTTATCCTCTCCATCAGTTGCTGCAATTAGCTGACTAAACGTGCATCGTAGATAATAACATTTAAAGTTGAATATAACACCTTGATACATTGGTTGGTGGTCTAATAATAAAAATATTTTAAAATCAATATTTTAAGCACAACAATAAGCTTTTAATTGCCCAATTTGCCACCCAATCTTTAAATAGAGAGGAGCAACAATCTTTTTCACATTTTGAAAAGCTCTTGGATTTTCAGAATGATAAATAACAAGCGGCTTAAATTTAAATTCACCTTCTGTATTGCATCCTAAAAGAAGTTTAAACCGATCTTTACTGTCCTTGTATGGACAAGATTTTCAGATTTGAAAATTTGCAACAGAGGTACACTTCCGCTATTTTTTGTCGGCCGTGGTGTTACAATTAATGGCCAATATTACCTACGAGGTTTTGAAATATCATCTACTTAAGGGGGCGGAAACCTTTATGGCGGAAGATGGGGCCCCCAGGTATATAGCAAATATTGTACAGGACTGGTATAACATAAAATTAATTGATTTTACCCCGAAAAATGAATGGCCGCCCAGTTCTTCAGATTTAAACCCACCGGATTTTTTGTATGGAACTATATGCTTCAAAAACTTAAAAAATTTAAACATCATAATTTGGAACCATTTAAAATTATAATTTTGAAGATTTCGGCCGAAATACCACTAACTATGGTGCGTGTGGGATTTTTATAAAAGGCTTCGATGTGTAGTAGCAGAAAGAGGGGACGCTCATATTGGGGGTATTTTTAACCTTTAAATATAAAAATAAATCATTACAAATATTAGTTTTAAAAATATGAGCTTTTTTATTTATAGCAATATCGTTGACAATACCTATAGGGAAAAAAAAATTGAATAAAAAATGGCATGTGACAAACTTTTGGCCGTTACCGAAGTCATTGCCATCATGACACGGCGTACCAGAGTGTTGGAAGCAAATTCGTTTTTCTTTTTCATTTATTGGTTATTTTTTTGCAATTTGTAGGATTGTAGGAAATTGCTCAACAAAGTAACCAATTGGATGCTTAGCTAAGCTCAATCAATTACTTTATGAAGTACGCGATTAGCCGAATTTGAGGTTGACATACTAAGACTAAACAAAAAAAAACACTAAATATGTATTATTAGATCGGTATGTCAAGGGTATCAAGTTCGTACAGGTTACGTTCAGTTAAATTGTGTTTCTCATAATTATCAACATAAAGACTGATTTACATTCAACGACAATCGACGTCTGCAAAAAAATTGAAACACAACATAGGAAAAAGTACAAAGCCAAAAAGAGAAAAAATAATCGTCTGCTTAAAAAAGTCAATTGAAACCCGAGAAACAAACCCAAAAAACCTCGTCTGCTTTTTCCTGTAAGATCGTCGATGTGTGAATAAATAACTATAATAAGGTTACATAAATAAGAAAACCAATCATTTTCATTGGTTTATGACATTTTTTGTTTAAATTTACTTCTTATGTGTAAAGAAAACGAATTTTTGATTTGACATCTGCAACTGCGAAATTTTTTGAATGTAAATCAGTCTTTAGTAGAAGGCAAATATTCATCCTCCCAGAATGTGGAAGTTACCTCAGCAAATACCACAGTTAAATATTTAATTTATATATTAACGAAATAATCCTGGCTTAATCGTGATTCAATCCCATTTTTCAATAATAAAATGAAAAATTAATGATTACATTTGCGCCATGTCAACGTAAAAAAAATTCGTAACAAAAACAAAAAAACCAATCATTATCTACGAGTATGTACATACATACATTAAAATATACCATATAACAATCAACCATTAATTTCGAAATTCATGTGTGAAATTGCCTTTTATTTTTATCGATAATAATTAGATTTAAATAAATTTTGAATGCTGTGTACACCAATGACATGTTGTTGTTAATTAAATTCGTATTTTTTTATTTGATTGGAAAATTTAATCACAAAATAATTTCTGCTACTCATGTGGATAGAACTATATATGTATGTGTAATGTCTGATAAAACAACATCCTTTTCACACTTTGAAATGTATTTTACATGTATTTTACAAACCCATATCTGGTAACAATCTGTAAATGTATAAAACATCGCCTTTCGATTAAGTACATCATTTGAAAAAAGCTTTTAAACCCAATTATTAAAAACAAAGGATTTTTCAATTTCTAATGAATAAAATAATCTGCAAACTGTTTACTTCTGTACGCAGAAACATATTTTTTTATGTTCTTATTTATGTATGTTTATGTAACGCCCCTCGCCCCCTCGTCCCAATCATGATACAACAGTGTGAAAGCAAAAGCGAAGTGTCTACTATAACTGGATTTAAGTCGTAATTTAATTAAATTTTAAAGGCAAATGATATAAACTCTGTTTGGGTTTGTGTTGTAATTGTAAGATTTAAATTGCCTTAAAACACGTCATGTCAGAATCGATAATTTTTAACAATTCGTTAGATAAAACTATTCTCAAAAATATTATTCATGCCTCTTCTCGGGTTATTGTAATCATAATAATGAGGAAAATTTAATGAGGTGGAAATTCTTTTGATCGAAATTATTTTCCTTTTAGATTTAAAAAGAAGTATCAAAACAGTAATCAATTTGATTCTTAGAATATTGAATATCTATCCCGTTTGTAGTTCTTTTCTTCTGCGATTTCTGGAGTTTTTTTTCAATTTGGGGGGGGGGATACTTAGTTGTATGATTTTGTGGGGGAAACAGTGGCGTGATATTTTTTTTTTTTTAAGAAGGAATTAATTAAAAAATTATCTGGCTCTATTTTTCGGAATAGCCTATTGTTTCAAATTGATTGATTTTGATTGATTTAGATGTATGACCCATCTCCTAAGCAAGTTTGTCCGATTTACATATGCACATCTAAAAACAAACAAAATTAATTAAAATCCACGACCAAGCATTAAGCAAGTATTCCGGAGGGAATACACCCGGTTACAGACTTTTAAGTAGTTCATAGTTAGTAGTACAAGGTTACACCATTCTTATCTACATTAAAAACATAAGACAAGAGCTGCATTCTAAAAAAAAGTACACTAAGCTTAAGTGCTAAGATATATAGGTTCAGGATTTCTTCTTTAACGACAGTTTCAAATACTACTAAAAATATAAATATATATGGGGCGTTTTTGTCAAATATGTCACAACCCCCCCCCCCACCCCCGTGAACATTTCATTTTTTGAGATAAATAAACTTTTTTGGCCTTAAAATTTTCCTTAACATGTCTACTTTTTAATGCCGTAAGGCATTTTTATGGCGTCATTGATATTCAAAATGGCGGGCCATATCTGCTAAATTGTTAAAAAAACGTAATTTTAGCTCTGTTAATTTACTCAAAAGTGTTTTTGAAGTCATTGGGCGCTTTCAAGTCCGCCAACTGTTGCCAACATATTGAGTAAAACAATCATGTTATTTTCTGAACCGATTTATCAAAAATTGTATGGCAATGTGATGTCAATCGAATATCAATTTTTCCATCAGTAAATTTTCAATGCCAACATGTTGTGGGAACTGAATAGTTAGATTACAAATTTTTTATTAGTTTTTTGATGGCGGATCCAAGATGGCCGCCAAAATTGGCAAATTTTTCGACGTTCGTAAAGATCGTTAAAAACATGTCCTAGAAGGTTTTCGGGGTCGCTGATCACGAATTTGAGGTCAGAATTTTAAAATTCAAAATGGCGGGCACAAGATGACAGATCAAATATAGCCGAAAAAAAGACCAAGTTTTCCACGTTCATAGAAATCAATAAAACGTTGATCTAGGGGGTTTTCGGGATCGGTGATCAATAATTTAGGGTCAGAATTTGAAAATTCCAAGATGACGGACCCAAGATGGACAAATCAATAAAAACGTGACCTAGGGGATTTTCGGGGTCGCTGATCACGAATCTGATGTCAGAATCTAAAAATTGTATTGAGGATCTGATACTTTATTGATAGAATTTTTAAATTCTGATCTAGGTTAGTGATACTGATCAGCGACCCCGAAGACCCTCTAGCTCATGTTTTTATCGATTTTCAAAAACGTTGAAAAATTGACCCTTAATGACGGCCATCTTGGGTGCGCTGTCTGGAATTTTCAAATTCTGATCCTAAATTATTGATCACCGACCCCGAAATCCCCCTAGATCAAGTTTTTCAATTTTTTATTGATTTATATATTATCTTAAATATTATAATTCTGACCTCAAATTCGTGATCAGCGACCCCGAAAACCTTCTAGGACATGTTTAAAACGATCTGCCATCTTGGAATTTTAAAAAACTAATCAAAAATTTGTGATCAATGACTCCAAAAACACTTTTGAGTAAATTAACAGAGCTAAAGTTACGTTTTTGTAACAATTTTATTAAAAATTAGAGACTTGTTTAGCAGACATGATCCGCCATTTTGAAAATCCAATGACGCCATAAAAACACCATACGGCTTTTGAAAAGTAGACATGTTAACGAAAATTTTAAGCCCAAAAAAGTTTATTTCATCTCAAAAAATGAAAGGTGACCGATTTGACAGAGAATACCCCATATGATAATAGTAAAATAATAGTTTAAATATAAATAAATACTTAATAAAAAGCTAAAAACAATATTAATCAGTCAACATGATCCAAGTACCTAGTTATTTCCAGTAGCCGTAGTTTAAATATTTATGTCATTCAACAACTAAACGTTCGAGGTTTGGCCATCGTTTTAACTTCGTATAAGAATGGTTTAGCGTATATAAACGTTCTTACAAAATTCGGCAAAGTATTGAAAAATGTTGGTGCTGTAACAAGAAAATAGCGGCGACAGTATTTATTATTAAATCTAGGAATATTGTGAAGAAGTTGATGGTTCCCACGGTGGTTATAAGTAGTGATTGCAAATTTGGGGTGATATTCTAAAACCGGTTTTTCGGTTTTACCTACAATAAAAAACCGGTTTCCGGTTTCAAACCGGTTTTTTTTAAACAAAATATATTAATTTGTACAAAAGGGAGTTGTCACTTTAATTAGAAAAATACTCTGTAATTTTTTTTTAGAAAAAGAAGGCATTTCGTTTGATGGTGTAGACAAATTTGTGGATGTTCCACCGCTTCCCCAACAATCTTCAAATCCTCGTTTAACAGCAGTAATTTTATGTGCTGCTCGCAAATGCGAAGGAAGTGTACTAGTTGATCCACCCATGCATTTTATGATTTTCGAACATGTGTTGCATTTTGCCACTTGACCATTTATCTCTCGGAGGAAATGTGTCCAAAGTGATTTGGTATTTTCAATACCTTTCTTGTATTCCTCGAATTTGTAATCCATATTTATTATGGTCTGTCTTAAAAAATATTAAAATGTCGTCGGTTTTGAATATAACCCATGAAGTCACATATACATAAAGAAACAATGATGTAGGTATCCCGACATTCCACCAAATTCGACAGACCAACCGACAAACACACATACTAAAGATACATGTTAAACCGAAAGTGATCTGACTGAAAACGTCCGAGATAAATTCAACATGTAAACGGTGACTTTACTGAAAGTTATCTGAAAGTAGTCTGAGTTCGGTCAACTTAAATTTGGTTGGTTGAGTCACTTTGTGTATTGAGTTAAACATATAAACTTTAATTTAGTTGAATTGACAGATTTTTTCATACTATGAAAAAGGCAAAAGGTTTTTATACATTTTCGAAGTGGTTTTCAAATTATTTTAAATAATTTTTTAATAATTTAAATGTAATTTTAGAACAAAGTGACATTTGAACTGTCAGCTCAGATCAAATAAAAATGTCCCATGTAAACACCAACTCAAATTTTCAGTCAGATCACTTTCAGATAAAACTCAGTCAGATCACTTTCGGTTTAACATGTATCTTTAGTAATAATGTAGTTATAATTTTCATATGATTTATATTATTGTTTTGTTTTCATCGTTTTTTTTTTTTTTTTTTTTTTTGTGAATACGTAATGTATAATTAGGCAAATTTTTTGTTAATAATAAAACCGGTTTTTAAGGGTAATAAAACCCGGTTTTTCGGTGATGTAAAATATCAAAAAAAAACGGTTTTTCGGATACCGGAAAACCGGGTTGCAATCACTAGTTATAAGGATCATCAAAGAATATGATTTGACCGCTACGGTTAAAAACAAATCTTAAAACCTGGTAAATGTAGAAGAGTTGCAACGTCAAAACATTATAAAATTTAGCCAAGAAGGTTCAGTTCTGTTTTTTTTTTTAGTGAAATAAAAACCATTTGTCTGTGCAGAAAATGAGATATTGGTTTATTCAAAGCATGCTCCATCGGTAGCTATAAACTTCGTCCATCGTTCAAATAATCTATTCCTCAAAGGAAGAACTCTGGTTGTTTGAAGTGGAAATCTGAAAAAGCAATGTCTGGTGAATGTGGCGGCTGGGGTAGAATTTCCTAGTTCTACCCATCCAAGTAGTTTTCGTTATGTTGCAAAATAAACTTATCGTGCCAGAGCTTGCTTTAAAGCAATCAAGACATTGGTGCCCAAATGGATTGGTATCGACAGATATTTAAACAAGTCAGCCATTTGCTACAGAACTTCCATCACGTCACTGTTAAAACTGCATCCAAAACCAAAATCTCCCAATTTTTTGTTGAAAACTCTCTTTTCGGTTTATATCTTCTGTGAAACATCATTTAACAAAGGGATCCTCAGTTCTCAATTCTTTCCTAGTCAATATGTGTTTTATACTACAAAAAAATCTGCTGAAGGAGTACTCATAGAAATGCATCATTGTCAAATGAGTTAGTTGAACTCATCGATATCATCAACCATAATGAGCAATTATGTCTTAAAATTGCAATCTTATAAAAAGTCTAGTTTTATCTTCGTTGCTTATGTTTCGTCAGGCTATCTGACACCATCTCAATCAAGGGGGATGAAGTTTTAAATTTTCCAACTATTATCTGGTCATATGACGAAGATAAGGATACAATTCATTTCCGTCCAGTCAGCACCCCTTTAGTGCCAAGAAGTCGGAGGTTCCAAATAGGCAGCCGACTGATATGCTATATTTTTTAGAGTGACTTGGTAGGTAGAATAAATCGCTAGTGTCATTAGTCCGATCTGGAATTTTCGTAGGATGACGCACGAGTTGGATCAGTTGATTAAGAGCTGCAAATATTACGGCCGTTTCACCAATCGGTGTGAGGGATGGAGAATATAGAAGCCACTTGACATTATCGATATTGAAACCACTAGTCTATGTTTGGTCATTTCAAAAGAATCTAGTAAATGTTATCAGATAAAGTACCGAAGGAGCAGTTCTTGCAGAACTGAATCGAAAAAACCCTCCCCATACACAAAAAACATCCGAAACTCAAACTCTAGCAACTGATCGCAGTGTAGACATACTTTTCGGCCGAAAGCACCCATATTCAACCCACCGATGATTATCCCATCAACAACTGCTGACGCAATCAACTCATAGAATTAATAAGCGATTGAATGGAAAGCAGAATGTATGTACAAACAGATAAAGGATGAATGAATGCAGCATTGTGTTTGACGGAGTGGTACCTACTGATTTAAGATATATTACAGCACTCAAATATCACTGGTTATGAGTACCAACATACACAAAAAAACAACTAGGTTTGGGAGGAAAAAGGAAACTGTCGTTAAGATGTTAAAGTTTTACCATGATTAATCGCCAACACAATCAGTTGAACGATACCAATCCCTGCTCAAATTAGAAATTTTACTGTAAAGTAATCAAAAGAAGAATATGTTGATGATGCTCTGATCCAGGGCTGATTGCACACAATGAGCATAAAGAATTTTTCAAATATTTTTTTTATTTTAAACTGTCAAATTAGAGGGTTAATCCTAGAAAATCTTCAAAATGATTATGAAAACTTTGATTTAAATCAATATTGTTGCCATCTTTCACATAGTACGTGGGTATTCTGTAATAATGAAAAAGATTGTATGTCACCACACATTTCATTTTTTAATCTTAAAAGATCAAAATGTCATATACCATATAGGATCAACGATTTTAAAATAAATTTAATATTTAGGACACGAAGAGAATAAATTTATGAAGTATGTAATATATGTATACATAATTTTTTTTACACCTGACATGGACGATTTTAAGGGTCAGTTGATATATGATGAAAGGTTTTACATATGGTATATTTTAATACGAATTTATTCATAATCCCGCACTTCTTGACTAGGGCTACAATAAAATTAGTTTAAATTTCCATTTATCTGCCGACAACGAAAGAAACTAAAAATCATTGGGAAATATCTCTATCAAACAAGAGTATTCTACTGTAATTTATTCAGAAATTTGAATGGTTCAATGAAATAATGTAACATTCTATTCTGGAAAATATATTTAAAGGGGTGCCTTCATTCGTTTCATGTGTGAATTTCTATTTTAACGTTTCATCCCCCAACATCCAAAGAAAAAAGGGTTATTTTTATTATTTTTTGCTATTGTTATTATTTTTGTTCTTTTATTTTGAAAGGATTTTCACTTTCAAATTGGTTGAATTATATACACCAAAAGTGGTGTTGTTTGGATCTGTCATTTAAGGTGAGAAAATCAAAAGAATTTTGTTTATTTAAAATTTATTAGATGACATTGTTCAACATAAGTTCATTTGGTTTTTTTTTTTTTTTGTTACAATAATATGGTAAACAACAATATGATGGGTGGTACATAAATTATGCAAAAGGATTAATTATCAAGAAGGGAATAAACTTCAATTAAATGCGTATACTTTTAAAAAGCTTTCTGTTTTGTACTTTAAAAAAAGCTTTAATATAAATAAGGAAAGCTATTTTGTTAGAATTTTATATTTACAAAATATTTTGTGTTTATTTGACATTATTATTTCAATAATATTACCTAAATAAAACTTTATGTACTGAAAAAGTATTTTCCATTATAAACCCTTTTCTTTGTATATATGTATGTATCTGGGTGTATTATATTTTTGTTTATAATACACCCTTAATACCACTTACTCAAAGTTGAAATCAAATAATAAAGATCAACATAAGATGAGGAAAAGTATTGAAAATCTTTCTATTTCAACAGCAGCCAAAGAATAAGAAAAGCAAAAAATGTTCGAAATATTATTAAATTATTGATTTTTATTTATACTGTATAATACAAATTGTATATTTGTATATTTATAATTTTAAACATCATCAAATAATCTGTATTCACAAAAAAAAAATTGTTTTTTATTTAAAGAAAATGTCAAAGGATTAAGGAAATTGGATTTGAAAATTGGAAAAGTTTTAAACACAAATATTCAGAGTGTGACATGAGACCATGATGTATGCTTTTTACTTTTGAAAGTTGAGTCAACTTTAAGTTTTGACAAACATAATCGGATTTCATAAGTTTCTGGAAACGCTAAGTTTTTGAAAAACTTTAAATTTCCATTATCAAGATTGTACTACATTTACAATATCATTTGTCAGTATTCCAAAAGTATTTCGTTTGGTGTTTGCAAGCTATACTGGAGATAAGTATGGAGGTATTAAAATTAATTATTTTTTTTGGTGCAGATGAACACAGGTGAAAATACAAATTAAACAAGTTTTATTCTGGAACAACTCATATGTTTAAAAGTTAAATGTGAACTGCTAATTCTGACATACTTTTAAAACTTATCAGTAATTAGAAAAGATGTTGAAGGTAACCTTTTAATTTTCAATAAGTCACAATCATTTTCAGTTCTTACATTTGTATCATCACTATGAAAAATATTACGTTGCGATCAATGTGTGCAAGCAAATTAGGAATCCAGGTGGCAAATTAAAAAACAAACTGCTTGATAAATTTCTCCGAAATTAAACCGAATTATTGTTAAAGTGAAAGTGTATTTACCAGTGTGCATATTGGTTCCTCATTTTCAAAGTTCTCAGAAAAGAGTCACGAACATTTATTTTGTAACCATTTAAAAAGTGAAAATATTCTAAGAGAAATAATTCGATATGGCTGAGCAAATTCTTGTAGCCGTTAAAAAACAACTCAGTACTTATAAGGCCAAATTGACGAATCCAAGGAAGTTCGCTAAGCAAGGTCATGCTCACACCGGGCTAGGTGGACTTACCACGCGTTTATGCCTCATGAATAAACTACCGAACTTGAGCTATGCGGAGAATTATTACATGTCCATTTCTTCGTTACACAAAGGGATTTGCGCAAGAAGCCTTAACCAAAGAGTTCTTAATTTGGATATATCCAACAACGATACGAAGCGTTGTTTTCTAGAGACTACTCAGAGTGGTAATCCTTTTTAGATATATATTTATATATCTCCACCATAGATGAATCACTAAGTTTGAATGCACTTCAGAAGTTGCATTACTTAAAGGGGCTAGTTTGGGGTGAATCTGCAATATTGCTGCGACTGAGGGAAATTGTATCGGAACGCTCAATAAGTTAAAGGATCATTACGCTAGAAAGAAATAGATCATCAACACATTCTTCCGAATTTTTGTTGAGCAGCCCTCAATTCACCATCCTCTGCGGCTAACATTAAACAAGTGGGGTACTTGGAAAAGTAGGTGAAACCCGAGGTTCCTGTGACTGATCTATCTTTTACTCCAGAAACTAGATGAGCAATCAAAGGCAGCGTAGAACATTCAGCGTACATAGTAAATCCGGAATTTTCGAAAATAGTTTGCATATGCAGTAATCATCCTATATTTAGATAAACTTCCAAATACAGATATCAATGATTCGGTAAAATGCATAATACACTGTCACATCAAGAGGAGACCGAAAATCCGCAGCCTATGTCGTTAGAAGTATTTTATGGGCATTTCTAAAATATTGGCATATTCGCAATACTTTCCACTGCATTAGTAATTGCTGTTGATCGTTCGGGGAAAACAACACCATGCTTAGCGCTATTGGATTCCGGATCACAAGCCGGTTTTATAACTGAATCCGGTGTTCAACGCCTTTGTCTATAAAGAAAAAACACACGGATCTCAATCTTCGAAAGGCATAGTGACAATAACTCTTAAATATAAACTTTAGCCTACAGGTCGGCTCAATAAACAGGAAATATTGACATCCATATTGGAGCTGATCATTTTTTCAACCTCCTTTAAAATGAGGTAGTCAAGTCACGCCCCAATGAGCGTATTTTTCAGTATTCCGTTTTCGTCCCTGAAGAAGCCATTTTGTGAGAATTATTTTATACAAAGTACTACAAGAAGTTCTTAAAGACGATTCATCGTAAAATTTTCGGTGAATAGGTTAGGTTAGGTTTGGGTGGCGCTCCACTAGGACCAGGCATAGACACTAAAATGGTCCGTAGCCATACCACGAATAATTTGTTTCCTCCAACTCATTGGAACCATTTTGAGCTGTTAACAAAGCGCTGGATACTCCTGACGTCCATCCTACAGAGGTCCGTCAGGTCCTTGAAGAGGGGTGCCCCTAAAAATTTAGTCTGTTTCGTGCCAGACAAGGGCAGGTGCAAAGAAGATAAAGCACTGTCTCTTCCTCCTCTTCGTCCTCGCAACTACGACAGTAGTCAGGTGAGAAGACACCAAGTCTAGTCGCATGCCCCCCTATGAGAAAGTGCCCCGTAATCACTCCAACAACCACACTGATCTGACTTCGCTGAAGTGAGATCAGCTGTTTGGATCTCGCAAGTTCAACTTTGGCCAGACCTGTTATTACGCAAGAAGTGATACTTGACTATCTGTCATTCGTCAGCTTGTTAGGTTTTTCCTGAAGCAGCAGTTTGCATACCGCAAGAGGCATTTCAAATTGGCGGGCGTGATACTGCCATCCTCTTGGGATTTGTCAATAACTGCCACAACCAGCTGGTCCTTGAGGACGTCGTTAAAAGGCCTCATAGTGGTAGCATGGAGTTTTGTTCGCTTTGCGATCTTAGGGCTTTCCTCCTGAGATTTGTTTCTTTTAAGCTGTGAGTCAGCTGAAGGGCCTTCCGACTTTTTCTCGGTGACTTTTTTTGCCCACTTTTTTGTCTTTATCCATCCTGTCTTCTGGGGAGATGTTATTGATCTTAACCAGGGCCCTCCAGGCCTTCCTCCTAGTATTATAGGTTGGTTCTGAGGAACCGGCTTCATTCGTGCTTTGGTTCCGCTTTGTATTTGTATACTCAGATTTGGTGACCCGAGTGGGGGGACCAGCCTCGCTTGAGCTTATGTCCTGTCGTTTATTTGTAGACATAGAGGCAGGCCTAAAGACCTGAGTCTCGTTGTCCACATTTTCCGGATAGTAGTTAGCGACTGAGCTAGTTTTAAAGTTGGGCCCCCCCCCCCCCTATATCTTGAGTTTATGGCAAAATATCAACAGTTGAACCAGATTATAGAAGTACTATACTAAAGCGAAATGAAAGTCACTTTTATTTACCTCATCACGGGGCACGTAAAACCAGAAGATACTCAATATCAAAGAATAGTTTTGCGACCGGATCCATCACAATCTATTAGTAACTTTAAATTACTAGCATCACTTCTGACCACTAGAGCCTTAAAGAAGGTAGCAGACGACAACAAAAATTCAGCATTGCAAGACTCTCATATTTATATCAAAGGAAATTTACATCGATGGCCTTATGACGGGAACATGTGGAACATTCAAATAAAACAACCGCGTTTCCAATTACTTGTACCAAGTCAAGTCCTTCGACGAAATAATTCGTAAATATTCGATATTTCGCAAACTGCAGAGGTTCTTGTGTTACATATTACGATCTGTTGGTAATGTTAGAAAACCTAAAGTTCCCAGAAACAGTGGCATCTATTTGCGTCGAGAGATCTGCGTACTTTACTCGTTAGATCCATTTCCAGATGATGTTGGGCTACTTCAAGTGGTAGGAAGGCTGCAAAGTAGCCTAGCTCCTTATCCCACGAAATATCCAATCATGCTGCATCCAAAGTCGACAATTGCACTGCTAATTCTTTGTAACGTTCATTTAGGTAATAAATCTGCAAGCCCATCTCTTCTTTAAGCCATCATGCGACAAGAATTTTGGGTACCAATGGAAAAACAAAGGCGAAAGAAGTTAGTGCTAAGTTTCAACAACAATAAATCGAGTCGAATTAATACGGCCTTTCTTTAAAACTGGTGTAGACTATGTCAGGCCCATTTCGATTTATTTGGCAAAAGGACATGGGCAAAAACATATAAATTTTACATAGGTTTGTTCATAAATGTTTAAGCACAAAAGCTGTCCACTTGGAGCTGGTAAGCGATCTATCCAGTGACGTCTTGTTAGGGGCTCTCAAAAGATTTACCGCATGAAGGGGAGTCTGTCGTGAACTTTATGGTGGTAACGGCAGAAATTCACTTGTTCTGACGAATTTTATTCTTTCTAATGGACCAAATTTTGGAGAACTGAGAGAGGCGACCATAAAATCCACCAAATTCCATATAAAGAGAGTCATTGGCAAAAACAAAATGGGGAAACTTTCTATTTGGTTTTCCTTCTAATCTGTTATTATTCCTATGAAAACTCTATAAAATGTTTGAAAATAAGATTTAATTCTAGACGAGAATTTTAAAATAGAAGAAAAGACAATTATACGATTTACATTGAAACGGGCCCAATAACTGGAAACAGTTCACCAGATTGTTTTACTACAATCGCCCCTACTGAATATTTCAATGGACTTCAAATTTTGCAAATTTTTGTCATTTTTGAGAAAATCTATTTCGCGGTTTTCTCTTCCACTGCAACCACTTCTATTTTACAATCGAATGGATTCAAAAGTTAACAGCTTGTTACTTAAAGATACATTTGCGCAAAATCAGACACGACATTTTTTTAATTATTGTTTTGGATTCCTGGCAACCTGATGCGTTGAAAAATATGAAAATTAGGAACAATATTTTTTCCGCAATTACAGAGATTTTGAAAGCAACCCTGAGAATCAAGAGTCATCTGTCGCTGGGAGTTCAATAACCACAAGATTTAAATTGTTTTTTTTTGTCTTCGGGAGTTTGAATTCAACCTCGAGAATGTAACGGATTATAATTTTTTTGTTGCTGTAAATAGATCAGAGACCAGTCCCTATTTTTATTGCAGCATATTAAAATTATTTTATAATAGTAAATAAAACTTTGCAATAGTTTTAAAAATCTCAAAACATGCTAAATAATTGCCTAGATTTGTCTAATATTGGGAATTGAATAAAAAAAATCCAGACAATTGTAATTCAAACATTTTGAAGTATTCTAGATTCATCATAATGTAAAAAGTAAAGAATACCTGGAGGACACAGTTCATTCTGTCAGTGTACATTTTTGCAATATCACAACAAAATATTATTTTAAATAGACCTGACTTAAATGCAAATCATGCCGCCTAATTTTATAAATAATTTGACGATGAAGTCAGCAAATTTTCATTTTTTTTTTCTTGTCGAAAATATGTTCCTTTATTTTACGTTGCTACACCGATGTATAGCGACAAGTCTTAATGTTAAAAATTAATCTTAATTTTCTACATCGGAAAATTTAAAGCAATTTAAAATTTCATTTCATCGTATCTTCTTGTCTAGTCATTTTCTGATTGTGTGCGACAAATTCTTTCGTTAATGCTAAATTTTTTCGTTTTCCTTTTTGTGTTACACTAATATTTTTTGCATATTTAATTAGAGCGATTCAATCCCCTTAATATAAATTTATTAATACAAATTATTACTATCATCAGTGCACGGTATGCATATCAAGTAAAATGAAACAAAACAAAAAAAAAATACCGGGAACTTTAAAACATCCCCTTCATCACATACATAGATTTATCTTTTCGGGATATTATAACAAGGGATGAAATTTAAGCTAAATATAATTTCGGTCTGTTTATCTTTTAATATTCCATTTTTCGAAATAAGAAGACAAAATGTTTAACTTATCATCTATTTGGTATTTATTTAACTATATGTATGTAGGTACGAATGCATGTACAAAGCGAGTGTTTTATTATATTAAAGGCATTTGGTTATAGATTTCCATTAATAAGTTAATGTAATTGGATCGGTGTTGTGGTTATATCTATAATGTAGGGTTTGTATATAATAGTTATGCCAATTATGGTTAGTGTACAGACATATTAAATATCTTCTTTATGTGACGACGAATGTGTACTAACAATTACAGTTTTATTTTAAAAGGTAAGGGCAGACAAAATGATCAGTTGGGGAATTATTATTAGTAAAATTTTAAATGTGTACATGTGATTAGTGTTAGAAGTCAACTAGAATTTATTGTCCAAATTGAGCAGATCGAATATTACCTATAAAGGCATTTAAAACGAAATTTAATTTTCAGAACAACCTATGTATATACTTTACACATACATATATCTCATTAGTTTTCTCGCAAAATATAAGTTCTACGTGGCAAATTTTACGCATTCGGTGTCGAGGTGTTGCCTTGCTTCGTGTATTTTCTGAAAATAACGACCGTTAATAAAAATCTTCTGTTGGTAACTGTCTTGTCTCTAGTTAGGCAGGCACAAAATGCCCCAATAATGGAATTGAGTGTAGGAATTCCTTGGCCAAGGTTCCACATTTTTCATTTTTTTAAATTTTTATTACAAGCTTTTACTAAGGACCATTGTCTAAGATCAGTAAATTTGTGCACGACTTTTCCGATAAACTTATAAGTTTAATAAAGTTATTTTTGGGCAATATGATTTTAGTAATAAGATTCATTTTGAATTCATTTTTACTTTTCCCACTATAACGAAACTATGTTATTGGGTAAGTATTGTAATCGCAAAAAAAAAATTGTTTCAGATTTTCACATTTCTCGGCGAATTAGGTTCCCAGGACTCCAAAGGGCGTTACAAGGGCTCCATCTGGTTTGCGCTAGACAGAGACAGGGACAAATTAAGTGGGATACAGGTTCTTCTTCCTCTTTATCCTCGCAGCTTCGCAAGTAATGATTCGAAGAGACTCTTAGTCTCCACGCATGCTTACCTAAGAAACAGTGTCCTGTAACAACCCCCACGACCATACTAACATGCTGCCCAGATCTTGATCGATCTAATTTTGGCCAGATCTGCCTAGATATAACACACCAGGTGCTATTAGACCATCTAAAGTTTGCTGCTCTCCTATTTATACGGAGCGCTATCGGGAGCCACTTTTTATATGGCGGCTCTCGATAGCAGTTATCCGGAGCGAATAAAAAAACGCAGGTTATTAACCAAACGAATGATAGTAAGCTTTTATTTCAATTTGACCAGAATGCTGCTGTTATGAATTTTTTTTTATATTTTGGTTTAAATAAATCAATTATTACAAGAAAATAGAAACGATTTACTTAAACGACATTCATATATGTTGAAACTCAAACATTTATGAAAGTATTTCAGAAATCATAATTAAGAATTTGTAACGTTTTCATTTAAAAATGTGTCTTTTGAAAAAAAGTGATTGCCCATATGTTTTGTGTGTTTTACTATAAAGCTTTTAGTTTTTTCCTCGTTTCTAATTCCCTTATAAAAGCTTCGTTTTTTAGACTGTGGCTTTGTATAATCAAGGTTACTCTGATATAATTCGTCAAACGCACCATTCCCGATTATTACCAAAGCAACCTTGATTATACAAAGCCATAGTCTAAAACACGGAGCTTTTATAAGGGAATTAGAAACGAGGAAAAAACCAAACTTTTCATGGTAAAACACACAAAACATATCGGAAATCACTTTTTTTCCTAATTAAATGAAAATGTTACAAATTCTTAATTATGATTTCTGAAATACTTTCATAATTGTTTGAATTTCAAAATATATGAATGTCGTTTAAGTAAATCATTTTCATTTTCTTGTAATAATTGATTTATTTAAATCAAAATATAAAAAAATATTCATAACAACAGCATACTGGTCAAATTGAAATAAAAGCTTACTACAATTCGTTTGGTCATTAAGTCAATATATTTTACATAGATGGCAGTGATGGCCGTAAAAATTTGATAAAATCGTACCAAAAATTACCACCTGGAGAAATTTCAAGTTCAAAAATTATTGGAAAAGCAAAACAAATTCACAAAATATAGGAACGTGTGAAAATTTTGTGATTAATAGTTATTTGTGTATCAAGAGCGCAAAGTGCCAGTTTGTCACGCGAGAAAGGAAATTGCTGGCCGACGGGACGGAGGCCAGCAACCTTTCGAGCGTGACAAACAACTTTGCGGACGTGTTTCACACTTTATTTTTCCTACAATCATTTTAAAAAATATAATAAAAAGATAATTTTGTAGTAAAATTTACTATACTGACAATACGATTTTATTTTAGGACCGACATTTTGTTCAATCGAGTAGTCAAAGATTTTTTTTATTTTTCATAAAGAAAAACAAAAATTTGGTTTGATGTTTTATACAAACATTAGTCTTTCTTTAAACATGCGTGCGGTTTCAAGTTTTGTCACACGTTTCTAAGAGAAACGTGTGACAAAGTAATTTGTTTATTAACTGTCAAAAAAACAGACACTTTGGGCTTTGAAAACAGAGAAAAAAAGCCTGCTTTTCACGGCGATTGTAGGAAAATAATTTTTTTTCGTATTTTTCTGTAAACATTTTAGATATCTTACGTACACTAGTAAAACTAAAGATAAATTTAGCAAGTATTACTTTAATTCGTCAGAGCCAACTTTGATGTATTTTTCAAAATGAAAGTTCGAAAAATTTGTTTTAGAAATAATTTAATTTTAATATTTCGACAATTAATATTTATTTAATACCAATATAGCCTTTTTGTATATTGTTGTTAAAGATTTGTAGAAAACTTTTATATAAACATTTTATAATATTTTTGCTTTTTTCATTGAAAAGCTTGAAGCTAAAAAACACAATTTTTACTATGGATTCCTATGGAAATCAGTGAAAAGTTATACCACTAAAAAAGCTTCTAAAAAATACGTCATTATGATTATAGCTCTATACTCTAGAAGGCTCTGTTATTACATATGAGTTCACCTGAACGCGTTCAGCCCACCATAAATTGTACTTTGTAGTGCGTGGCACAGTCAGCTGGATTATCTTCAGAAACAACGTGGTGCCAATAATTCCGTTTGTAATGGTACAATACACATATTATAGTGTAATGCTTTGTATTTCAATTGTTATGGTTGAACGAATGATATGAATTGAGTTAGTATATGTCCTACCAGGAGCTGAAGTCGCGCCAGTCGAATCGGTCAACTTTAACTCAACTTTACCCATAAACTTCAGCCAACGAGGAATTTTGATTTGTGTTATTTGAGAAATTTCTCGGAGTTTCAACAAATCTTGTTTGGTTTGCTGCGGTAGAGCATCAATATTTAGATTTTAATAGTCAGCCTAGAGGATCGAATAATTTGCTGGTGTCTGACAATAATTATCGCTTTTTAAACCTGCAACATTTTCTAATTCTCATTTGAACGAGAATTCATCCTAGATAAGGCCAAATGTTTTTGTTATATCAGTATCACTTGGAAAATCCTTCTTAAATTATAGATCAGCACTTTAATTATTGACATAAACAACCTTAGATAGTATATTGGAAATTTGTGGATGTTTAATGAGATTAGGTTTGCTACTTCTTTAATACATTGCGATGACACTATAAGTTATAGTGTGCAATTGGTATGATCTTGGTGGAGAATTCGGACTTGTTCGGATTTGTGAACCCAAATCATTAGATACAAAATGGGTTTTTTCAATGTAACCGCTTAGTACAAACTTATGCTGCCTGAATCGTACAATTGTAGGACCTATTTCTAATATATCGTTTAGCGATAGGCTTGTGGTTCATTTGGTTGATCCATCAAACACTACTTGTAACCGAGTTGTTGTAATTTGCTTCAAGACTCAGTGATGGAATAAATAATATTCGCTTTGATTTGGTTCGTCTATCATTTTCATATGGCAGAGATTATCATGTTCTTACATAAAATAATGATACAGTGATTTAAACGTGGCATCTCTGACACCAATCTTCTGAATGCAAAGTTATTCGTTGATCCTAAGTGGTCTGGTTGAATTTTTATTGGAAATCGTACAATAAATTTATTGTCAGGTGCATGACTCATAGTTTTCACAAAACGTCGTTCACATATAACATCTTTGAAATTTTGAAGCATTTGAATAACCCTTTCTACTTCTCAAAACTTTTTAACGTAGAACCAACATCCATCATGATGTTTATAAGTTAACAGAAGAAACAATGCTTGAATCAGGATTGACTTTCCTAACTTGAACATTCAAATTTAGTGTTATATGCACATATTTGTGCATCTTGAATTTTGCCTCCACTTAGTATATCGAAGAAGATGTCTGAGCCCAGAAGAGATCAATTTCACCACCATTTAGACAGTCGGGATCAACCAATTTTAAAGACTGAAATTTGGCACATCTACGGAAAAATGTATTTTTGTCATGCCCTTTGTTTTACCAACATAAGTCGAACCTAAACCTTTAATTGAAATTGAATTGGTCTCTCTTAGTAACTCAAGCTTTTTAAAACTGTTTTCGGAAATAAAGCTTATTTCTGAAGCTGAATCCAATAATGCTCGACACAAATGGAATCCATATCTAGAATTTTGAACCTTTATCATTGATGTTGGTAGAAAGTACCTATTTTCGGTTTCCATACAGTGTAAATTAGAAGCCTCATTCGAAACTAACGGGGTTTTACTGATAGGAATTTCATCGTCCCTTAAGTTATTTTCGTGCAGTAAGCTGGCATCTTTCTCTAAACCGACAATTGTAGACATTATGGCCATCCCTACTTGGTACATTCATATAATTTGTGATCGTCTTGGCATAGCTCGCAGTTTGATGTTGTGGTTGCAAATGATTTAAAATACGAGTTGGCTTTGATAATGTGGATTTTACTGACACTCCGTAACTTTCTAATGCATCGACTCGGTCACCCAAAAATTCTAAAAACTTTTCAAACTTTACAAATTCGTCCTTTGAAGAATATTTGAACCATTCACCTCTTGTATCACTGTTCAAATTGTTTAATACTAAATACACCAACTGCGGATCTCGCCCTTCTGCTTCCTTACCTATACTCTATAACCCTCTTGGCACTTCATCACAAGCATCATGAGGTTTACGAATGTTACCTGAATTTGCTTGATGAATCATTGGGTTGCCCTATAAATTTTCTCACGAATGAATTAACAGCATAACGTTTGCGGTCAGATCTCTTACGTAGTTTGTCTCGAGCCTCTATTATTATTATTATTATTGGGGGGCCATGCGGGCGATCAACCACTTCGCACTGCGACCTAAAAGATCTATTGTGCTGGCCCCTGCTTAATTATCCGTCCAGTCAATATTCAGGTTCTTAATGAACCTGACAATACTGACTCCCGGTATGTGATACGAGTACATACTATCTGGGCTTATTGCTCTCCCTCCTAGATGTTTACTACAGCATGTAGTTCCGCTAGAAAGACGGTAGCATTGGAGCTCAAGGACCTCGAGAGGGTTGTCCCACTCCCGTATATTCCTACTCCTGCCCCGTATTTCGTTTGATTTTACTCTTACGAGTTGCTGGGAATTGCAAATCACCTGTAGGTTACCCAGCTTTACTACAGGAAGGCTAAATAAAACTGGAGGGTGCCTGGTATCCAGAGTCCACATATTTTGGGCTGATTAACCTATCAGCCATTCATCTTTCGGCATATGCTGTTCCACCTTAGATTAGGGTTTTTTGTCAAGGTTTTCTCCTTTAGCGCCGTACTTTAGCCTGTGCCAAATGGCCAAAAATGTGCCAAGTGGCCTTAGTTACCAGTGGTTGCCACGAAGAGGCAGTACGTACACTTGGGAATTGTGAAGAGGTTACCCCTTACACAATTGTACCCATCATGCAGCTGCCTAATGACAAGACCAGAACAGCTCACGTGATGCGCACCCTACTGGAAGGTTACGGAGCTGGTAGATTAATCTACTCAACTTTGATCCCCCCTCCAATAGACGCCAAACCACCCTCGAGCCTCTAATTAATATATATCATATTCTTACGAAATTCGCGGCTTCTCCTGTTAGGTAACTCTCCAAAAAGTAAAATTTTTGAACATCCGGTAATGGTGGATTTTCATCAATTTGTTGCGAATGCTTGCCAATCTGTATAATTATACGAAAAACAAGGAATTTCTAGCTTGGGCAAATTTTCGATGTCACAGAACTTTAGTATTTCATCGTCCTTGTAGCTACATAGTTTGGTCTCTCAATAATTCCTCGGCACGCTTCATTCGCACATGCGCATTTTTTCAAATTTATATCACTCGATGTTAAGCGCTCAATTATTTTGGTTTTGTCGCCTTCTTAATGTGATAATTTATTATAAGAAATTGATTAAACATTGTAGCATTGTAGCAAGATTCAGGTTAGACTTAAATCTCATAATTACAAAAATTATCCTAAGAGGTAAGAATAACTTACCCGAAAGTGAGTCTGGCACTGAGTCCCCTTGTGCTCCGTACTGTGACTCCTAGGATCTTAACATTCTAAGTTCAAAGAGAGTATTTCCTAGCTATCTTCAGACGTATTCTGGAGCATCAACGGGTAAACACCATTAGGCAGGGCATAAACTGGCAGGTCCTCTTTTATTGATGTAGAACAGAATTTATCAGCCTCATCCCGCTTGTAACCTTCAAGGTAACAGCACCGAAACCGAAGTTTAGCACGCCCCTCGTCCTCGCCAAGGCCTCTAGCGACTCATTGTTTATGATGGTAACAGCTGACCTATAGTCAGCCTTCGATTCCTCCAAATTAGCTATCTTCCAGTTATAAGTCGGAAGATCCGGGTTTTCGATCCAGACTGTCTCTAAGATCTCTTTAGATCACTAGGTTTCGCTGGGATCCGAGCCCGCGCTCTACGTTTTTTCTCCCTTGCCATAACCTCCAACCTGGCTCCAGGCCAGACTTCACCCAGGACTCTAAAACTTCGCTTAACAAATTGTCGGTGCCGTCTTTCCATCCTTCCACTCTGACGATATATTTTTGTATATCAGCTGTTAGGACGTGCCTACCTGTAAGTTCTGAATAGAAGCAAAATGTTCCACAACGTGGGTTGAATTGTGGGACTAACTGTACCAGATTTAGATTAAATGATGTTCCAAAGCTTGTTCTGCAGGATTCATCGAACACCAACCACTCTGAGTTTTAATATTAAACTATCACTTCTAATAACTCCATGATGAGGTAGTTAGTCGTTATTTGTTTGAATGTAAGCCTGATCTGGAGATATGTTTCTCATAAGCCCCCAAGTCCTCATACTCCCGCATAAACTTATTATAGTCGATCTTGAACGAACCATTTGTTTATTATTTGTTTTCCACTGCATAAAATCTGTTTCCAGCTAAGTCAAATGAATTCCCAAGTCGAACATCTTTCTAAAAATGTTTCCTAATAAAATGTTTCCTTCCTAAATCTAATGTCTCCTTGAAATGCGTTTCTCCAAAATTGTTCTAGCTGCCAAAAACGTGCAAATATTTCGTCAACGTACTTATCAAAGTTTAGATGGAGAGAGATGGATGCCGTGCTGTTAGCAGTTTGATTAACTCCGGAAATAACATAAACAAAAAGAGTATTTTGTGCAATCAAAGTATCGCCGTATCGTAAAAAATGCTTCCGGTGTATCGAAACTGTATCGTAAAATCTGTTGATGTTGTTGTAGTGGTAAAGGCGTTATTATTCTGAATTCTGTGAATCTAAACTGCTTGAATTTCCTGATCTACCTTATGTACCAATTGAAAAGACCCAATGTTGGCTAAAATAGTGAGAAATTGGCAACCACTAGCCAGTCGGAACAAAGAAAATTTATTGCGACAAACAGAAGTTTTAGAAAATGAAGGATTTTGGACAAAATATTAATTTAAATAAATTTTTGACAACTGTATCTCGGCGGCATTACTGCTTGTGGTTTGGTTTGCGACCAACCTGACCAAATTATTTGTTTTATAACAAATTTACTAAATAATTCAAAGTTTCGTGCAATGAGAAGTCTCTGCTAGATTTTTATTTCACTGTTGTATTGTTATCACTATAACCATAACTATAAAGATCCGATTACTGTTTAAATATACCTTTAACACTAATACTCTAAAATACTTAGGCAATTAACATAAATACCCAAAATTATGTAATAAAATCTAATGAATTTCCGAACGATAAAACTTTTCAAGACAAAATGTTTCATAATTGTTCCTCTCCAAAAGCTTTATCACATACTACACTAATTTATCCATTAATTATAAACAAATGAAACGAAATAAAACTGTTCTCATAATATACCAATTTTATAGTTCCTTCCTGTCTGGCCATTTTATTCGTCAGTCTCAATACAACATAAAAGCATACTTTTAAAGCGGCACATAAAAAGTTTTTTATATCAGCTTTTTGTTAACCATAAAAAAAAATCTTAACATTTTGTTTTTATTTTCAGAACAGAACTGTACAAGCCACATACACAGACACACACACACACATAAGTTGAATTCACATAATGCAAAAAGCACATATTTATAAAAAAAAAAAACAACAACAAAAATTAATAATAAAAGTTTATGAAAAATGAAAATATATAAAAAATAGATCTGTCGACAGTCTGTCTGGATCACTATGAAGCTTTTTGTTTGCGTTAGACTCTGCAACAAAAACTTGAAAAAATAAATGAAACAGCAAGCAAAATGCAAGAAAAATCTAGCAATACCAGCAACTATTTAAGCATAAAAGAAATATTTTCTTGTTTTATTTTCTTGCCTTCCTGCTGGTAAAAACTTTCCTACCCCACTAACTACTTGTATAAACTATCGTCAGTATCCTTTTCCATTTTTTACTTGTTATTTTTATTATTTGTTGTACAAGTTTGAATAATACATGAATTCATGAATTTCAAGTTAGTTTTAGAGAGAGTTTTAGACTTATTTTTTTTATTGTTATTTTATTATGTATTATCATGTTTTCATGCTACTAAATGAAATATAATGTGAGCATAAACTGAAGTCGAATAAATAAATGTCTGAGTTTTTTTTTTTTTTTGTGTGTAACGCATTTGGGAATAATTTAAGATTTACACAAACAAACCAACCACTTGTTGAAATACGAGTATAAACTTTTTCATGGTGTTTCCCAATAAATTACGTTACGTTTATTAAATGATTTTATTATTGCTTGCTTGAATGTGAATGAGGTTTTTTTTTATTTTCACATATCGCAAATACTAAAACCAATAGCTATGTACAAATAGTTCAGAAAAAATATTTAAAACTTTAAGAAATTTAAATGCAAATAGAAAAAAAAACAGTCAACATTTATTTAGAAATAAAAAAAACTTTAGTGGTGAGAAATCAAAAAGAAAATGTCAAGTGTTAATGATTCGTGCGGTTCCTTTGTCGAGTAGTCCATCGTGGCGTATCGAGATAACGGCGGAGCACAACTATGAATTGAATTATGTTTATTATATGTACAATGTGTTTATATATTTTGTTTACAATGCTTTATTCTTTAGGTCTTTATTCAGTGAATATGGAAAGCTTATCCGTTATCCAACCACTGTACGATATATGTACAACACTTGACTAGATTATACCTAGTTGATGTATTTTATTTATTGATAATTAATATTATTTATTTCTTTTTTTTTGTACATTGATTGAAATGGTACTTGCAAAAATACAAATCAATAAATCAATTATCAGTGTTTTTGCATCTTTAGGGTGAAATCGGTTCACAAATAGCAACTTTATGGCCAAATTTCAAAATACAAAAACTAGACAAATTATTACTATTTTTTTTTATTACAAACGCATAATGTTTCTTCTATACAATTATATTATGATTTAATTTTTATAATGAAAATAATCAATCTAGGATGATCTTCTACCCATTAAGGATGTTTTGGTATGGGTTGGAAATTTCTGTGTGTCGTCCTTTTCTTATTATAATCTTGTGTTAACTTAACACCACGTTCTGTAATATCACGGCTTTTATTTGACTAATAATCTTCATTCCGTTCTTGAAATTATCATCCTGAGGCCACATATCCGGATCTTTGTTTAAGAAATCTGTGGAAATCTTGAACCGTTTAAAAAAATCGCCAGTGTTTGGTGTAACAAAATCTGCCAGTTGTTTCGTAATGAATGTTTTTACATCATCAATTTTCAACTCGACGCGCTTACTAGACTCGGCCTCTACATCCCTCATCATATTCAACTGTTTCATCATTCTTCTTTTCTCTGCACTAGAGACGTTTGCATCGAAAATAGATAATGCGATGCATTCGTCGGACAAATACCACAAATGACCACACATTTTATTTAGTACAGCCATCGCCAACTTTTCATCATATGTTTTGTAGAAATAAATATCTCATAAATAGTTCAAATCCAGCTTTGGTGCTTTAACTGCTTTAGTGCAATGGAACCAAATTTTCACATAAAATCGTACGACAAAAATGCAAATTTACCGTAAATTCTTCTGTTCTTGTGCTGTTAACTTAAATTGTTCACGAAAGAGAAACAATTTCAACACATAAATGGCTTTGGACATCGAGCGAGCATTATGCATAGGCCCTGGCAGACCTAATGTTGTATATTCCTTTGCCAATTCGTTCTTACCAAAACCCGCTAATTTCGCTTTCACATCATTTAATTGTATATGAACGTTGGGATCATCTATGCCTGCTTTGAAATTATCTTTATTCAAGGAATTCCAGTCATTATCTTAATCTCACAAATAACGGACCATTTACTCCTGATGTATTGCCCATTTTTGATTCAATTGCCGCACGCAATGTAATTTCACATATGTGATGTCAACAAAGAAGATATAATAAACTTCGTTTCAGTTTCTGCTCTAAAATAATAGCTGCTCCATTTAATCTTCCAGAATTTTAATATGTGGTATCGAAGCAAACCGCCACGATATCGTCAGCTACTCTCCAATCGATTAAGCTTTGGAAAATAGCCTCCGCCATTTCCCAACCAGTTGATCTTGATATTTTGGGAACGCCCAATAATTGTTCTTCATCTATATGAGGCACCGGCAAACGATCCACGGTCTCCGTTCCAGATAACTCCGGGAGTAATTTTCCATCCCAATGTACTACGCCTGTTGTGAACTTGAAAGTCGACTTAACTGATGCTGCTATTTCTACTCTATTTGTTTTGCGAAGACGCCTCAGTGTTGTTCGATTCAAAACGGGTTCATCAATAGAATATCCAAAACTTTCGGCAACGGCACTCATTAAATGCATTGCTGCACGATCACTAATCTACTACTTATCCAAAGCTAACAATATTCTAAGAGTAATAAAACATTTGCTTCCTCTAGTGGCTCCTTCTGCGCTTAGCACGGGCAATTCAATATTTTCGAAGCTCATGTCGTTATCAGGTATACTTTCGCTGTCATTCTCCGATGACGAAAATAATGCTTGTGAGTCTATTGGAATTGATTTACTTTTTTCTTCAAGATATCTTCCTTTACGATTTTTTTCTGCCTCCATACGTTCCGATTTCCGCTTTTCTCTTTCAATTTCATATTGTCTGACTCCAGTCAAATATCCGGGACGCCCTTTCTCACGCTGCGACAAGAGGAATCGCTTGTCGTCTTCACTGGCCATCATGGACAAGGCATTGATATGTGCGATATCAAAAATATCATTCAGTTTACTATTAAATGCATTTTCTCTTTCACAGTAAACTTTTGAAGATTTATTTTTATTCTTTAGGAGATTTTTCCACTCATCATGCTATTTTTCCCATTTTTCAATGGAATGTTGTTCCTTTTCCAATAGGATTCATGCTTTTGACCAAAAAATAGACACTTCCTGGATTGTCATAACTGCACTGCACTTTCACGAATTGTTAGTTTTACAGTGCGGTGATTGTAAAAAAAGACACATCACTTGCTTATTTGAGCGTAACTTAGCACCAATAATTTGACAGTACTCATGGCCAAGAAGATAAATTTCTGTAGTGGACCGTAAATTAGATGCCATTTTGTCAATTTTAGTAGCACTTTCTTAAAAATATTAATAAAACTCTTAAATGAACTAGATTTAGTTATTACAAATTTGTGTCCTTTATTCGAGAGATTTGGGTTTAAACTGAAATTAATTTGCATTTTTCTTCTTTATATATGTGTTATATGATTGTATGAACATATTGGCCATAGCAGGTCATAATTAATGCGGTAGGCAGATTTAAATACAATAACTACTGAGATGAATCATAATGACATCATAAAACATAACTATGTTAAGTCCCTATGACTCTTGCGATTTTTATGACATCATAAAATATTCCTTTGTTGAGGATTTAAAAAAACCCGTTTATTATTTGAGTTTTTATTAGTTTCGAAAATTGGCAATAAATTCGCCATTTTCTAACCTATTTTCGAAATCTTTGATGTTTTGGAAAGGTAATTATATCTTCTATTCACCACAATTTTGATTTAAGCTGAAGACCCAATATTTTTTCTGTTTAAGTTTTTAGCATAACCTCACATTTCTAGGGGGTGTCCCGTTAGAAATCTCTACATTTATTTTGCCCCATACAAACAAGGACCACCCTGATCTAAATACACGACATATCTTATTGTACTAATATCTTAATTGCTAAAATTCATTTTTTTAATTATTTATTTTATTTTTAATGTTTCTCGTTTTCATACTGTTTCCTTATACTATACCGTTCCCTTTAAAAAAATGAATAGCATAAAAACGTAATTGACCAACTTCAACAATAGTAAGTGTAACACCATTACTCTTTTAAATTCAATCTTTTAATTTTCGTAACCAATTTGAATTGCGGTTTTAAATTTACCCGTTTTCCTTTTCCTCGGGGCTTCATCTTTGTACTTAATTTTTGCTTGTATCCAATAATTTCTATTGTGATACCATACCAATTCATTATTATCATAGTTTGCTTGTTGTCGGGTTCCGCGATTATAATATTTTTGTGTTCGGAGTTTCTTCAAATTTAGATTTCCTTCTCGTTTTTCTGTTCATTAATAGTTCATTCGGCGATAAATCCAGATCCTTGATTGGAGTGTTTCTAAATTCTAACCAAAGAGAGCCATAGTGGCTATTTACATTCATTTGCTTTTTCTATCAATGATTTAGCAATTTTAACGGCGCTTTCAGCTTGACCGGTAGAGCGGGGGTAGTGTGAACTACTTTAAAACAATGTCGTTATCTGCACAAAATTTACGAAATTCAAATGATCAGATACTATTTCTCAGAAAATATTTTTTGTAGGTTCGCGGGGGTTGGCTTTACGGAATTTTTCACATACGCTACATCGTGATAGTAATTCCTCAATATGATCGTTAATTCCAGGCCAGTAGACAAGTTCTCTAGCACGGGCTTTGGGTTTTTTCGATGTCCAGAAGTGCTTGAGTTGTGTTTCTAAATGATTTTCTCATTTAGAAACACAACACGATCTTCCAAAAAGAGGTTATCTTTGAATTTCCAAAATAGTTTAATTTCAACGTCAAGTTTAGTCTTGTTATTAGGCCAACCACTTAGTAAAACTTTTATTAGTTTTGATAGGACTATGTCTTTGGCTGTTTCTGATCTAATTAGCGCACCTTTTTTCAGATACATTTATTGAATGTACTAATGATCGAATCAGGAATTTCTGGCAAAAATTGCCTTTTATCATAAAAACGCGACAAAACGTCAGAAATTTTTAACAATATTCCAGGGGTATAGTTCAAAACAAACTCATATCACAATAACCTTATTCGCATCCTCTGCAACCTTGCGGAAGGAATTATCGAAATAGGCTTCCTTATTGAATTTTATATTAAGTTCTCTAGCCCAGTTTATGACTCTTCGTATTATTGTATCGTATTAAATATCGGTAAAATTTTTCTCATTGTACTTCTGAAAGACCTCACTAGCGATTTTTATTCCAAAGGGGAAGCCTCAGAAACGTATAACACCCGAAGGAAGTGTTAAAAGTATTATCACTTAATTTTATTTGCCAGTAACCGTTCTTTAAGTCTAACACTGAAAAATATTTTTTGTTTCCTAATTTGACTGAAATTTCATCAAAGGTTGGAATTAGATAACTTTTGCTTTTTATCGCACAGTTTAATTCTTTAGGATCCAGGCAAAGACGGAGTGATTTATTTTGTTTCTCAACAACTACTTAATTAGAAATCCAATCTGAACCTTCATTTACTTTTTGGATAATTTCTTGTTTCTCTAAATATTTAAGCAATACTTTTAGTGGCTTAATTAAACTCAACGGTATTCGTCGTGCAGGTTGTGCTACCGGCTGCACATTTTTTTTTTATTTTGTAAAACAACCTAAGCCCTCAAATACATCTAGATTAACATATAAAAATTTATTTTATCTTCTATTTTAATTTCATTAATTTGCTTGACTAAATTTAAATCTATACACGTATTTAGCCTAAGAATTGGTACTGTATTGCAATCAACTATACTTTTGTATGCATATTTCATTTTTAACGAAACAAACTAAATTTGTAAGAGCAAGTACGTTTAAATTATTACCGCCATATGATTCAAATGACGTATTACTCGCATTCAAAAATACATTCTTCAATTTGCAAGACATCTGCACCTGTATCGAGCTTAAAATTTATCGTTCTATCATTTATACGTATCCACTAGTACCATGAATAGTATCCACTAGTACCATGAATCTGAACTACTGTTTGTTATACAGTTTACACAACTCTACTCACAGAACCATCCAGAGCTTACAATGAAGCATGGAATACACCTGACGTACATGCCATTGAGATCCGCCAGGTCACTGAGGAGAGGAGCTCGTTAAAATGTCCATCTACTTAAGACGGGGACAAGTGCATTTTCGCAGCTTCTACAGAAATCATTAGAGGAACTCCTAGTCTCCGCACATGCTCACCTATGAGGCAGTGTCCTGTAATAATCCCTACGACCATACTAATACGGCGACGCTGAAATCGAACACCAATAAATATATTCTACACATTGATGATCATTCCTGATTCTTTTATCATTAGTAGTGGCAACTACTGTTACCTACCTGATATTTTTATCAACATTTCGTAAGTAAATTTCACATAACTTCGACGATCAAGGTAGCGGCTTTGTCGTGGAAACTCATAATCTAGTAGCGCGATTCAAACAACAGTTGTTCTTGAAACATTCAGTTTATTCCTAAACTAAATCCCCAGCCTAATTTTTCTAGGCTGAAGCTATATTTTTATATTAAGAATATCGCGAATAAATTTGGCTTAATTCTCTCGAGAATATATGAAATGCTTTACTTATATTGAGAACGCTAAAATGAGAACGCTTTCCTATAATTAAAAAATTTCAAAATGTAAATATGTCGTACGTAGAAGGTGAAATAATTGGTTGCAATGAAGGAGAGAAGGGGGACAAAAGTGTTTATATTTAGACATGAAATATTAGTCATTTTGCAACCTGGCTCATCTTTCACGTTGCCCGCTGATACACCGTAGCGTAAAATATAATAATAATTCATAAACCAACCTTATCTACATATATATTTATATCCCAAGTAACAATTTGGAATTGTCAAAACGTTGTACCATCTAAAATTCACAGCAATTTAGTTATAATAACTTCTTAAAAAATAACCAAAAACGTCAGTTTGTTGGTTTGTCGACGTAATAGCAGCAAAAATGGTAATCGTAGTTTGTTTGCCGATAAGTTATAGCAACGTCAAACAGCAAACTCGTAATAAATGGTAAATTAATTTTGAGACAGCAGTTTGATTTATTTAAAAATATAGGTTCCCAAATAGTAAAAATTAATGACAGTTTCGCTGTGCTTCACGCAAAATAGTTACATAAGAAAAATTAATGTTATAGCAGCAAACACGTAGTTAAGGGAATCGGTTTCAAAATAGCTAAAGAGCTATTATTTTGAAAATTATTGTAACAATAACAATTTGTTGCTAAATGATGTCATTTCAATTATGTTTTCTATATACTTCAATAATAAATGTCATAAATATTTTATGAAATATTGACAAGGAAAATATGACTTTGCTTGTGATTTTTAATCGTAAAAATACCCGGGAAACAAATTTCATCGACCAGTTTGAAAAAGTAAGTCAGAAAAGGAAAATCCGACTTAAAAATATTTGATATTAATAATAAAATTAAAACCAAAAAATTTTTCGAAAAATTTATTTTTCCTGAAAAATAAATCCAAATCTGTTAAAAAGCTTCTGGTAATCAACCAAAAGCTGAAGATTAGCGTTTTTTTAATATTTGCATGTGATAAAGTTGTTTTTGTCGAACTTTTTTAACCAGATAAATGATGCAGCCATTTTTATGAGGAGAAAAACTAAATTAAAAGATGGCTTTAATATATGTTGCAGCTAAATAGCATAATAGATAACCATTTTAACTATATTTGTCCTAAATTAAATATTATTACAGCTAAAGTGTCTTACGAACTTACGAAAAAGTAACCAAAATATATTAAATGTTTTAAGTAACTAATTAACTTTTGAATGAGAAAATCACTGATCATAAAACATAATTGTTTTGTGTTAAGCGTTTTAGCTGTTGGACTTTGCATGGAATATTATTTACTTTAACCCTCTAGCAGGCAATTTTTTCTGACTGGGAAAATTATGGTAGGGTAATTTTAATGTGAAAAAATCGAAAATTAGGTCTAAAATTACTAACATATTACTACATTAACAAATATTATATAATACAAAAACATCACTAATTGAAATTCTAATTCCCGGTTGAACTGTAAAAGCACCAACCGCCAGTCAAATAATATTTGGTCTCGCGAATGTATACTAATATTTCAGAAACACAAGGGTCCGTTGCGCCTTTCAGAAAAGCTAAGCTATTCGTAGTTAAAACTTATTAGCACACTTTCGTTAAATCAAGCGAGATACGTTTTCCTGTTTTGAGCAATGCAAACTATTTTACTATTGCCTTGCTATGTCAACTATCATCGCTCACACGACGTATCGATGTTTTCTAGATTTTATATTCTTAGCTCTTTGCACTCGAAGTACTCCTCCCAAGTACTGTTAACATTTGGCGTTATACTCGAAGGGGTCCTCTCAAGCACACCAAGAATATACTGCACTGTAGATCAGAATATTATGAATGTTCTATCTTTCTACTCTCTGATTTCTACGACAAGAAAAACAAGACACTAATAATATTTCTTGTACACTTGGACATTGTGACGCGACAATTAAATATTGCACATACACCTATAATATTTTTAACACCTTATAAAAACGTAATTCTGTGCAAATAGTACAAGAGCAAATAATAATTTTCTATTTATTATTCATGTTTTCTGTGCTCTGTCTAAAAGCGGAAATATCTGCTAAAGGGTTAACAACATTGTTTTAGTTATAAATTTACACATAGTACACATTTAGTTTCTGCGGTGTATGCTGTGTATTAAATAATTTTGCTTTGAGTTAAGCAGTTTTCCTTTTTTATCCACGTTTAGTTTACTCATATAAATTTCGCTGTGTGTTAAGCAGTTTCGTTGTTAGATAAGTAATTTTGCTTTGAGTTAAGCAGTTTTTCCTTTTCTAAACCAATTGTCATATCAAGTTGGATTTCTATAATTTGTTAATCAATATTATTATCATATTAACGCGGTAATTACTGAAAGTGAAACAGTACATGTTATCATTAATAATGGTAAGTGTTTGCTATGAAATCATTTTTTCTAGTAATTTTAAATTTATTTAATATTACAAGAGTATTATTTAATAGGTGTGTTATGATTATTAGGTTTTCTGTGTTCTCGAAACTGTAAGCAAGAAGGAATTGTTTGTGCCTCCGGCGTGCTGGTTTGAAGGAGACGCAAATAATGGTATCGTTCATTATCCATCGGACACCAAAGAGTTCCTCAAATATCAAGGGTTACAGAGCAAAAAGCCGATAATTTATGGTGATCAGAACCGGTACGCTTGCTCCCCAAATATTCGGAGTATCAGCTGGCAGTACAGGGTATGCAAAAGTTAGAAGAACGAGCCACTTCCGAAGAGCAAGTAAAGCAAATTATTTTGTTAGTTTTTGTTAATTTTTTAATAATTTTTTTTTTAAATTAAAAATATCAAATATTCCTTCAGTGCAAGATGTAATCGATAGTCGCAAAAAAAATGGAAAAACTACTAAGTCTTACTGTTACGTTACACCCATCCGCATCAACTGGTACTAGTCAATTGCAAGATGCCTCTTTAAACACACTTTATATATTTATCAATAAATTAATAAATATATAAAATTATAAAATAATAAATAAATAAAATTTATAAATAATTATATAAATGTTTGTTCGCCATTATATTCGACTTATTTGATTTTATGTCATAAAGCGCAAAACGAAACCGCACAGCATATTGGATTTTTGTATCCGTAAATAATCATAGCCGAAAAAACCCTTTTCCACCTCCAAAAATAATTACTTATAAACTTATTTTAGACTTGTTTTTTAACTATTTACAAAAAAATAAATAAAGTATTATAGCTGTCATATTTGTTTAGTTGACTACCACAGCAAAGTTGCTTTTCTCCCGACTGTTTTGCTTGATGGCGTATAACAAAATCCCTGCTGGAATGTCTTATATACCTACTTAAGCTAATTAGCTTTTTTTTCACTGCCACAACGTTTCAAAAATCCATTGAATATCTATTTAACATTTATAACTAATTTGTGTAATTTTTCTGATTTCACGACGTTGTAACAGCTTTGTTTTTGCTGTCTAGGACAATTTATCTATCAACTTGTTACTTGGGTATTTATGTAGATGGCTCTGGTGTATATTAAAAAAGTATGCACAAGGGTATTTTTTTCCTGCCTCATGTATTTATATATATTGTTCCCTTAGATTTCTTGGTCATTTTAAAATATTTCAAATACCCAAAAAAAACAGAAAGAATAAGGTTTTGCTATCTGGAGCGCAATGATAATTTTAAGCAAAATTAAAATTAAACGTGTAAACATTCTCTGCGAGAAACGTGGGATATATGTCGATTCTTTTTTGAAGTGTTCGCATCACAAAATTCCAGAAAATGAGATACTGACGAAATACTGAGATTTTGACGATAACAACGATAAGAATATCTAATATCAGGTAATTGCCAATGTGATTGTTGAACCAGTTTTTGGAGACCAAACTTATATAATTACTAAAGGCAGTTTGTTTAATTTTCAGTTATATTTTTAAGTTTATTCCAGAATAATCAAATTAAAAATCGTTCTGAATGAAAACACTCCAAGAAATCGATTCAAAATTACACCAACAACCAGTAAATTTTAAAATTGACAAACACCAAAAACCGTGAAATACATTTTTTTTAATAACAAATGTAATTCTAATTTAATTGGGAAACTTCCTAAATCCAACCTAATATGATTTTGTACATATAACACAGTACTGCAACTAACAATTCCCGTAACAAACTATTCGTAATTCAAAAAAAGTAAATCCCATTTTCTCGCTTAATAAGCAAATTAAAATATAAAAAATGGAAGAAAACTTTTATGTTGTATTTTTTTCTATTTTTTTTTTTATTTAAATATTTTCCAACTTTTCCATATTCAATTTAATAACGTCGTGCAGAATAAAAACAAAAGCGTAACAATAATAAAAGTTTTTCTAGCATAAGGACTTTTTTTTTTTTTTTTGTAAGGGGATAGATTATTCTTTAAACTAGATAAATAGGATTTAACATTTTTTTTTCTCTCTATACACCTTTGCATTATGGTCGTATTATCTAGGTGCGATGGGAATATAAATAGGTAGTTGAACCTATACAATATGTACACGACGACTACTTAGGGAGGAATTTTTCTGGGATCCATATTCATAACTACATAAATTAATGCCAGCTTGTCTAACTGATTTAATTTTAATGGGCCTATCTAACTAAAATTAAGGTCCTGACATATTTTGTTTTTTATGTATTTATTGTAATTACAATCTACCTCAGGATAAATCCAATTAAATTTATTTATCTTAAAAATAAAAGCGAATAAACAAAAATTGTAACAACAAAATAAATAAACTCAGGTATTGTCTTTAAAAAATGGAAGAAAAGAATATTTTAACGTGTGGAGCATTGAATGTATGTGTATGTTTCCATTTTTTTTTGGGGGGGGGGGGGTGGGGGAGGAGATAAAATTTAGCAGAAACATCAATCATGTTTTAATATGGATAACTATCATAAAATTGGATTTCTTTCGTGCAGGCTATTAAATTATTTTTCTTAGAACAAGATTGATGATATGTGTATGTAATATGTAATGTATGTTTTCGTTTTTTTAACAGGGTCAAAATATAGAATTCCCTTTGGCTTGTATTAATCCGATAATAAGCTGTGTAAGGTTTTGTTTTGCTTAAATCTTCTTCAACGATAAAAAAACACTTATACTATATCGTCCTATCTAACCACATGTTAGCTTTCGACCAGTTCGACCCTCCTGTACAAGTTATTCAACTTTAAAGAAACGTTTCCACATGGGTTTCCTTAATCATTTCAAATTTCAAAACCTTCTTCTGAAAAACTCTGTTTTTGAGTTCGGATTTTATTTCACACTTAATACGTAATGTAATTTTACCATTCCTTAACCAACACTGTACCTAGAACAATATGTTTATTAATATGTACTCGTACTTGCAAAATAGCATCTTGATGGTAAGCGATAATGGTTTTCGGTTGGAAAAAATTGAACAGAAACTACGAGTATATAAAATAAATTTGAATAGTTTGGCTTTGACGAAATAGTTTTCATTGATAAATTCATGAATTCTTTAAGCCAGATTTTGAGCGATTCTAGAATTTTCACAATCGGACCTCTACCAGTCTTAATATGAGCCGTTTCATTTTGAAAATGGTGTAAGTCGATATAGATATAAGGATTTTTTTTATTTTTATTTTTTTAACTGTTTACTGATGAAAAGATCATGGGCTGAAAAATGTCCCTGCATTAACAATAAAACGCAATATTTTTGGAAAGTTTTTATTTAATCTTCAATATCATTTTAACTCAATACACGTCATCGAAAAATTTTCCAACGTTTTTTTTCCAAACATTGCTGTAAAGTGGTTATCAGTTTCCATTTAAGGTCTTCCATATGTTCTTTTAAAATGTTTACCATGCCAACAATCTCACATAATTTCACTTTACGGTCGTTCAATACAATATAATCAGAGGCGGGTGGTGCAATATTGAATGTTATATATTAAATGCAATATGCGTAAAGAAATGAAGATTTTTAGGACAAACTAAACGCGGAAAAGCCTAAAAGTATTCCAAATTCCAATTTTCATTCAACAAATTGTTACTACTAGCGGACTAGAAAATGTAACCTTCCCACTTATGACTCAAAAAATATGATAAAAAAAATGAAAATAGAAAATTATTTGGCAAATAGTTTGAGTGGAATTTAATAGTAAATGTTGTATCTTAGTTTGTACAGGGTCCCTTCGATTTGGTCGAAGCGGTTTTGAATGCGTATAAAGATTAAAAAAACACCCAATAACGCACACGATCGGATATCTCTGAGATTCCCACAATTTAAAGGTAATTCATAAGAATTTGTTTTTCGAAAGTATCCAAATCGATTTGTGAATAATTTAAAATTGCTAAATAAAATAAAATTGCTAATAAAAATTTAAATCAGCAGCCGTACTTTTTTGAATATTAGATGATAATTATAACTTTCATATTTGACTATAATTACAAAATTCGACAAAGCAATTCATGAAAAAATTCTACGTTTAAACTCATACATATTTGTTAATAATAAAATTATAGAACTTAGAAAATTGACCTGGGCTACGATGTTGCTAATATCTGCAGTCTTTAAAGTTGAAGTGATACAACAGGACATGGACATACCAAATCGTATTGCAATGACAGAGCCAGATGAATGAAATGTATACGTGAACATCTCACAAAACAATGTGAAAAGAAAACGTGGAGTACCGAGGTCAAACGCGTGTTCTGCCCACCCAACTAAACAGGTTGCAGTATTTACAAAGAAGTTCAAACTCGCAGATTTTCACCCTCTCATTCAATAAAAGGTCAAACGTGAGCAGTCTTCTACGCAACGGTTGAAAATTATGTTAATATTCAAAACATCGAAAAATAACATAAAACATCGAAATACAAGGTGGAGAAAAATCTCTACAAGCTAAGGCAATTCTACTATAAAAAGCACCAAATTCGAACATTTTATAATGTATGGGGCGATTAAGAGTGACGAGAATTTTTGTCGAAATTTCGAGTAGCGCCTAGAAACTTACAACTTACCGTGAAATTGAAGTACACTAGGCTGGACATTTGGTCAAATTTTTTCGTGAAATTAATTTTTTCACAAAATTTAGTTAATAACGTATAAATTGTGTTGCTCGATAAAAATGTAAGAAAACTATTTGCTAATATTCAAATAATTTGTTTGTAAAGGTTTTGTATTAAAGCGAAACCTATGTAGTCCAGGAAACAAAAACAGGGCTCCCTATAAACTTTTAAATAATTCCAATAAACGTTTAACTAATATAATGTTGTTCCCTATACTTCGGCATAACTTTTCAGAAAAATCCCACCTCTATGTGAAAAAAAATAACGGTACTAGAGTTTTATTATTTCATTATTTTTTTTTTTGAATTTTTGAGATTCTTAAACTGGCTAATAACTTTGGGTATAAAAGATTTAGAAACTAGCTATGTAAGCGGAATTATCTGTGAATTGGTGGTTGTTTAATAATAAAATATTAAATATTATATGTTATTACAACAAACTCCTTAAAAACCCGCTCGAAGTGAGATATTTCAGAAAAAAAAAGACCTTTCTAATCTTTTATGGGTTACTCTCAGTAAATAAAACCGGTTTCAAAATTATACGAACATTTTTTCTTACCTGTGTGCTAGCAGAGGTTTAAATCTATATATAAAGGTATGGATTCAGGGCAATATTATTCAGTGTAATTTTGAATATCAAAGAATAAAGTTGTCAGAAAAAGTGTAAATTTTGTAATGCAAGAAAATAAAGATATTTATATTATTTGTAATAAGTATAAGCAGAAAAAGGACTCTACAGTGGTGAAAAAAGGAATTGGTAGCTTAATCGAAGCTTCAAAATCAAGAAACGATGATTTGTGGAAAAAGTTAGAGAACGTCGAAGAAATTTTATTGCATACAGAATGTCGGAAAAACTACACGAGGAAAACTAGTATTGTTGCTTGCAATAGAGCGCTTGAGCAAGGTAAGACCAATTAATTAATATAAATGAATATATCAGATACTTATATTAATTTCCCATAAAAGGTCCATCATCATCAGATTGCAGCCAGCAAAAAATTTTAAGATCATTTGATTTTAAAATTAATTGTTTATTTTGTGGCGAAGTGATTCAAGAGATTGACTCCAAGAATGTAAGCCGGTACAAGCAAGTTAGTGCTGTGAAATCAACCGAAATGCAATAAACTATCCTGAATCTTTGTTGTAAACGCAATGACGCATGGGAAAGTATCGTCAATACACGGATTGGTGGGTCAATTAATTTGTGGACACAAAATCCATAAATGACAGCTGTCGTGCAGGTTTTGAAGCTTTGTGTGCCTTCATAAAACAAAGTAATGAATATCAATTTGCATTACTCGATCTGAAGGAAAAACTAAGGGAATTCAGTGGCAATGATGTAGATTTGAATGGTGACTACTATAGTTGACGGTACTGCTTATAAATCATTTTAAACCAAATTTGGTAGCAACCAACTTTTGGCAAAACCATAATTTTAACTTTAAAGAACATGTTACCAGAAGGATTGTTAGTGCAGAATTGGGACTCATACAACTGCAGTTCTATTGAAGAAGAGCACGTTAGAACTGTTAAAGCAGCAGCAGCAATTGTCATAGAAGACATCCAGTCCTAAATTTATGATTCCACAGTATATCCAACATTCGATGATATCAAATATGGTGGTGAAGAGTTTGTACCAGCGACCTTAAGGATATTTACAGAAACTCTTTATAAAAAACGAAACGCATGCTCTTCAACAAAAACAATGTATGATATACGGATGCCGACCAAAATCGTTTATATCACCAGTGCTGCTTGGATTATCAGTTTGCCGTCATCGTAAAGTTGGTTCGAGGCATATAATCGACCTATTGAATTCAATAGGGATAACTGCATCATACAATGAGGCTACCAATTACATCAAATGCGCAATAGAGTTTGCAGACGTAGTTGTGGAAAAAAATGGATTTATGCAATTTTTATTTGACAATGCTGATGTTAATGTATGTACTTTAGACACATTTCATGCTCTAGGTGGGATTAAATACATTGCACCTGCTGCTGCGGTTAAATTGTGTGAAAAGATACAACGAACATCGATTACACAAAATAACAAACAAAAACATAACATACCTATACATATATATAAAATTATAATTGAGGATATAACTGCAGATACACATGACGTATAATTGTTTTAATTTTAAGAAACTTTTTTAATGTTCCAAGGTTCGTTTGAAGTTTCACAAATAGTACCAGTGCCGTTCATCAATTTAAGTGCAAGTGACTTGACGACGTTATACTCAGCTTTAATTTATGCAGCCTGCGAAAGCAAGCAACATGGGCAAATGTGCATAGTTACTTTTGATCAACCACTCTTTATGAAGTCAATTTAAATGCTTAAGTCTGCGGAGCAAAGCAGTGATATATCTGGAATAATTGTACGCCTTGGAGGATTTCATCTACTCATGTCATATCTTGGCACAATTGGATATATCATGAAAGGAAGCGGACTAGAAGAATTATGGGAAACAGTTTATGGTAATGCAACAGTCAAACACATGCTTACCGGACTTGCTTTTTCACGTACTTTGCGAGCACATATACTGACGGTATCAGCATTAAATTATTTGATTATAGACAATTCAGCAAATTTGAAATATGTAAAGAAATGTGCTGAAGTCATGAAAACGTATCAGAAACTTATAGAAAACAGCATGTCATCGGATATGTGTCATGATTCGGAAGTAATACGCGACCTGGAGAGCTGCTTTAAAAGTAACATCAACAGACTAAGAACAACAAATAGAACATGCAATTTTGAGCAAGTTATGATTGTGCTGCAGTATATCCGAGCTGAGAGGACTGGCAACTGGCAGATGCATATGGAATCTGTTCGAAAAATGTTGCCATATTTCCATTCTGCTTGTTATAACTTATATACAAAATCTGCTCATTTATATTTACAGGAAATGAAGGAGTTACGAGCCAAGCTGACCGATGAAGAGTACAAAAAATTTCCAGAGAAATACTTTTCGATAAGAAGAAAAAGTGTGCAATGGATCGGTATTTGGACGGACATGTGCATAGAATAATCACTTATGCGATCAATGAAGACGATAGGAGGATTATCTCGAGGACGAGGCACTACCGATGACACCATTTTAAAATGGATTGTTTATACTTTTTAATTTAATATGTTCCGAAGATTGTAAGAGAATTCAATCCAGTTTCGAACTGATGAGCTTATGATTATGAAAAAATCAATCCTCTCATCAGGCCGCGGCGACTGGACTGACTATACCACAATTTACATTCTATATATACAGAATGTCCTGTGCTTTATGTACTAGCGAATCGTACTAATACAGATAAATTCAATTACAATTTTTTCTTCTTCACGACAATCACATAAGCTGTGAACGCTAATTTTACTTTTTAATTTTTTGTTGAATGTTAATTAATTCTTGTAATTTCTAAATATGCTACCGGTCTTACGACACTTTTAAATGTGTTTTTTATTAACACGTAGAAACATTTTAGTATTTACGAACGGTAATTCAACGAAAACCGGCTAATAGACAGAATTCTATTTATTTAATTTTTAATTTAATATGTTCCGAAGATTGTAAGAGAATTCAATCCAGTTTCGAACTGATGAGCTTATGATTATGAAAAAATGATGAGCTTATGATTATTCGACTGATGAGCTTATGATTATTCGAAACTGGATTGAATTCTCTTACAATCTTCGGAACATATTAAATTAAAAATTAAATAAATAGAATTCTGTCTATTAGCCGGTTTTCGTTGAATTACCGTTCGTAAATACTAAAATGTTTCTACGTGTTAATAAAAAACACATTTAAAAGTGTCGTAAGACCGGTAGCATATTTAGAAATTACAAGAATTAATTAACATTCAACAAAAAATTAAAAAGTAAAATTGTTTATACGCCCATTAGCATGCTTGTGATATCAGCGATGAAAACTTTAACAGGACAATCATCAATTACTTCCGAACAACATGTTGAACCCCGAGGCAGTAGGAAAGCAAGAGACAATTTGGACAAAAACAAATTTATTTCATGGCTTCAATAACATAACCCATTTCGGAATCGGGCTGGTGATCTTCTCAGTTTGTCAACTGGACTTGTTGCTGATTACAACATCACCTGGGATAGTGCTGTTCCAACATCACCTGTGCAGCTCTGGTTCAGGGAATAAAAATATATAACGAAACTTTCGTTATAAACTCGCTGCAGTTATTTCATCGAATTGTTTGTGTCGTGAAAAGTCCAAAAGAGTTGCAGCCCTATTTTAAATATGAATTGGCTTTAGCTCCACCTTCCCTTTTCAACGACGGTCTCCTACGAAAGGGAACAAAATCGAGCATCAAAACCATATTAAAAGAGCTGTCATTGGTAGGGACAATTTTCCAACAAATTGCAAATATGTTGTAGATGGAGGCCATCTGCTTCACTTGGTAGTATGGCCAAAGCCAGCGACATATTTACATTAGATACATTATGGTAGAAACACAACGGTAGTGTTTGATGGTTATCCGGACTACGCCACCACGAAATGAGAAGAACAAAAGAGAAATGCCATTGCCAAAATTTCAGCAAACATCGAAATAGAGAGCAATATGACGTACACAATTTCTCAAAGCGAATTCCTCGCAAACACCCATAATAAATCGAAATTCATCGGCAAACTGAAGCAACACCTACATTTTTTGAACATACCAACACATCAGGCGGAAGATGACACAGATACTTCTATCGCAAATATAGCTGTGAGCTTTGCAAATTGTGGGGATCAGATGCTGGTTGCTGCAGAGGACTCGGACATCCTATCATGCTGCTTGTATTTTTATGTTCACCAGCACGTCAAACAATTTGGCTTCTTTGTCCCAAATCGAAGACTGTATATGATATAGCAGCAGAGAGGACACGGCTGTCCTCATTAAGCGGCCTGCTTCTAGTTTTTCATGCTTTTACCGGATGCGATACAACCTCAGCATTGTACAGGAAAGGAAAACTACACTTGTGCAAGTGTTCTTGCAAACGAGTGCCACGAAGGATAATATTGCAGCCAGCGGATCGCGTTTAATATGTGGACTATATAACATCACCAAAGAGATTCCACTAGAAGAAGCAAGATATCTTGCTTACAACAGAGTAATTGGTAATCTGCAGTTATGCGTTCTAAATTCGGTTTAGCTTGTCTCCAACCAACAAAAGCAGCTGCAGATCAGCATTCATTTCGGGTATACCATCAAGTTCAACAGATTGGGGATGGAAATCTGTCAAAAGTAGTTTCCTGCCCATTCCAACCGACCTGCCACCGGCTCCAGAACATCTGCTCAAGTTTATATCTTGCAACTGTCGTACGCAATGCACACCAAGAGTTAAACTACAAAAATTTACTTACTTTTCACATTTAGCTCAAATTTAACCAACTTAACGGCCATAAATTAAAAAATAATGTTACACAATATTGTGCACTATTAAATTCTCCGTCATTTGAGCGTCATTTTTTGAGTTTGTGCTGTGTACCATTCAGAAGTTATTTTCATTTTTCTGATCACCTAAAGTTGGTTATTCCAACCCTGATTGCAGGGTCGGGTCAACCTTTAGAGGTGGGGATTTTTCTAAAATACTGTCTTCAAGTAGAACCCTGTAAGATTTCGTTTCTATTGGAATTTTTTTACTACTTTTGCACAAAATTCGTGTACTAATATTGTTTTTGAAGAAAATAGTAATCTTCCCTAGTGAAAATTAAAATTTAAAAATAAAATGGAAGAAACACCCAAATCATTTTTTAAATAAGTTCAAATTGCTAAAAAAAATTAATTAGGTTTATGGCATACTTGAAAATTTAAGTCAACAGCAGCCACTGAATATAATGGATTTTTTCAATCATTTCTGGTGTTGTCATCTATTTTGGGCAACGAGCCAAAAATGGTGAATGTGAGAGAAATGTAGAAGAATACTAGCAGTGTTCAAACACCAGAGACTCATTCAAAGAGAAATGATCTTACTTATTATTCTATGTTTCTAGTAGATAGATACGAGTCAAGGTTCGTGTATTGTTGCCATTATTTTAATATACAATAATTACAAACATTGAGTATCGAATAAATTTCGACATTCATTTTAGGCCGATAGTACCTATGTTTCAATATTCTCGTTATCGGTATTGGAAACCCTATAGATACAACGTTTCGCCAGGTAAGGGGAGTCTATAAATGTATGCCTGAACGGAAGATTTATTACCGATTTGTTTATAAACGACAGTTTTATGGTTATCTGTAGTTTGTGCCTAGAATGTATCTACAATAATTTTCATTAAATTTGATAGGTTTTCCAACCAACGTAAGTAAAAGATTATCTTAAAAGATTTTTGTCAACTTTATACTTCAACACCACTATCCAAAATCCAAATTGTGATCAATTAACCTATTTTAAACCTTTTCATACTCTTAAAATATTCTATGTAAATGTAAATAGCCATTAAAACTTTTAAAACGGAAACAAAAAAGGAAAATTGATACATCAACAACAGATGTTTCACTATACAAAATCCTTTCCCTACATAATTGTTTATTTTGTTATAAAACCAGCAGAAAAGGAAAACTCAAGCTAATGATTTTAAAATATTTATGCGAAAACATCATAAACTTCATAAGTGTTTTATGAAATGAAAAACGATCCGTCCTTCATACGAATATAATGCACTCATTGTATTTCAAGTATTTAGGTACTAAAGAAAGAGAACTGAAAGATTGAAGAAAAGTCTAAATGTTCAAAGAATTCTTAATGGAAATTGTGGGGAAAATGAAGGAATATATAAAACATGAACGCATTTTGGTGTATCGAGATTTGATAAATGATGCGATGAAAACCAATGAAAAGAGTCAATGAAATCCCTTTAACGTTATCTTTTTATATTTTTCCCTTTTTGGCCGAAATCAAAAATCTTACGATGCCTTGGATGAGTAATTAAAATTGTATGCATCTAGCAAAAGTCTAGTATTTATTTTTATAAACTTTAATAATGGAATAAAAATTGCATGACATTGGATAATTGGTAATAATGGATAATTTTTCTAACTTTAAAATATAAATTAGCAACAGCTGTGCTCATATTCGCCTTTAAAGCGCAACCTTTATTTTTTGGTGTTTTAAATAAAATAAAATAAGAGCAATGTCAAATTGTTCTCTCTAGTTTTAATATCGACCACCAGATGTTAGCCACTTTACATTAAAAGGCGAATAGCTTTTCAACGATATTCAGCATTGAAATTTGGAGCAAATCCTCAATTTATAGGTTTTAGGAAATAATGCCGCTGTGAAATCCAAGAAAGTAGGTATTTCTTAAAGAATTTTACACATTTTTTTTAATATGAATTGTTTTGTGGATTGTAAATTTTATCATTTTATGTTATAATAAAAAACAGTATTTGTTAAAACAGGATTAAAAAAAAAATAAGCAAGCCTTTTCAGGTAGCAAACTTTACTTTAAAACGCTTTTATAACCGAACGGAAAAGGTTTCATGAAAATTCATTTAGAAGCTTCAGAGTCTGAGGTAAGACGATATAGCCACTCGATTATTTCCACATTTCTACAATCTACGAGTATCTAAGTTTGTTCACCAGTCCGTTTGAATGAATTGTCACTCTTGAGTTATACCTGGCGTGAGTTATAGAATCCCTAATTTCTTCCCGTATTGTTGGGACCTATCGGTCTCTGTGAAATATACATACCATTTGACACAAACCATATGGTGCATCTACTACTTGGATTCTTAGAAATTTAGACTGGAATGAGTAGCTTTACAGCATATGTCCAGATAGGTTTTATTATCATTTTCAATTCATTTTTGTCGGTTTCATCCTAAATTGATTTTCTTTTGTTCAATATATTTACTTAAAAAAAAGGAAAATGATTTAACGACAAGTATCAAAATGTGAACAGAGTCAAATTCATAAGCCTATTGAACTCTGGAGTACTGTGTTATGTAGAAATTAATACAGATTTGTGCTAATTTTAAAATACGGAAAGTATTTTCATTATTATATTAACAATGAGTATCAAATAGTGTTGATACTGTCTCGCTTAGCACATGTCACTTGACAGGAAATAAAAGGATTTGCGGCTGCACAAACTACAACTGTTCAAGGCTAGCCCTACCATACATAACACTGAGACTCTCCACGTAGAAAAAAAAAACGTAAAAAATGAATTTAAAAAAATTAAGAAGAAGATGCTCAATTCGAATGAATAAACTTTGTTATGTTCAGTTACATAAAAAAGAGCCAACGGCCGCTTAAATAATATAATATTTCCTTTCTTGTAATTTCATAAAAGAAGAAAGAGAGGAAATATATTTATGTATTTAATGCCATAAATTATCGAGATATTGAAAATGTTGCTGCATGATTTTAGCAATGATCCAGGCAAACTCGCGAGATTGGCGTTGTTCCTGGCTAGAATCATGTTAATCGCCTTTTATCGTCCGACTTTAATTTGTGTCTAACGTCGTAATTAACCAAAGCTGCCTAAATACTATTACGTTCCATTATTGTCAATAGCGCGTTGGAAGTTTTCAAAGACAATATACAAAGGATCAACGCGCAATGTTAATTTGTTCAGACTAGAAACGGCTTGGCTGAAATCAAGCATCATTCTTGAGAATCTTGTCTATAAGTTTTTTTATATCGTTCTGCGTGACCTTTATTGCATACATGTGATCACTTCTACGGCCGGAGAAGTTCAGTTGGCCATATGAATATTTTTATGGATAATTAGTTTATAAAGAATAAGCACACTTGGAAAGCGTTATTTTTCGCTCAAAAGTCGCTAGTTCTATATAGAACTACATAATTAAACCTGGCCATAACAATTAATCAGAATTTAGATGACCGCATATAGTAAAGTTTTCCAAGCAACACCATGCATAGGTACGTTTCTCGATTTCAGGTCACCTAACCTAACGAGGCATTAAACTTTTTGACTCATTACTTTTGATAAAAATTATGACTAAGTGGCTTCCATAAATATATTTGTTACACTTAAAGAACCGACTAGTTTTGCAATCGGTTTTGTACCTACATCTTTGACAGCCGCTCTAGATTCCTGATTTTCTCCATTTCTGGCTGAGATCCTTCTGAGTGATTTTGTAAAGAAGTACATTGTTTGGGTATCGAGTTGATCATCAGTAGGTTTTTTAGTGGTAAACTTTTGCCAACTTAATTTAAGACACTTAAAGGACCTCCTATCAATTTGAGGTTGCATTAGAACAAACGCAAGATGCTTTATAAAAAGTGACCGTTTTTTTATAAATCAGTGGTGGATTTTCGGTACGCAACAAAATAATTGGTGTATTTATACTCGACAAATTTATTAACGAAAAAAATATCAGTAAAGTTGGTTACAATTACGGAACATTCGATTTTTGAAACGCAATTTTTAATTGGGTCCATTGAACCCAAAGGTAAGTAATGAAGGATTAAGTGCTCTAAATAATTCTTAAATAATTTTCTAGATAAACCATTTTTCAACTTAATTTTTTTAAGTATAATTGCTGAAATCCAAGACTAGCGTTCCGGGCGCGCAAACTTATATCCGGTGACCGATAGGACCGCTTAAAGTGTTAGGCAGAAAAAAGAGAGAACGGTTGGCAAGCCGCATGTGTATTTGCCACGAATATAGCGCGATGACCCCCCTCTCGACAGGCAAATAAATTAATAACAAGCCTGTTTGCGCGTAACAGATGCCCATGCGTGCTCAGTCAAGCATTTCACTCTGGCTCAGGTATTGGGGGAGAAGAGATCAGACCGCTATATAGATCACGATAACTAGGTAGGAATATATAGTATGTGTATAAAATTGTGACTGACTTACCAACTGTTTCCAAATTTATATCGGCTGTTTGCACACAAACGTTCACCCTGTGTAGGGAACAACCTTCACATAAATATGTGGACTAACACAAAACCATTGCGCACCTCTTAAATTAACTGTAATTATTACAATGCATCAATTGACCTGAGTGTTTCAATGGATACAATTATGTATTCCCTTTTAATTATATTATCACTAATTAATAACCAACATCACATGCACTTTCTATATTAGGTAAATTTCACTTCACACAATGTTTATAATTACGATTTACATGTAGAAATTTCAGAATAACCGAACAATCAAAACAAATACAAATAACTGTTCCTTTTAACAAGTACAGTTTATAATGATTTGATGTAAACTCAATAATTTAACCCGTAAACTATGAGAACGAGTTAAAATTACACGAAAATTAAGTTTTTTTTTTATGGTTTTCTGATCGAAAATTCCCGTTATTATTTTTTTGGTTTAGCACGCACTCAATAATTTTTATTATACGTAAATTTTTACCTCAATTAAACACTTTTAACGATTGAGGATTTTTAATCATTAATTCCACTTTGTCACTTTTATTTTAGATTTTCTTTTGTTTATTTTCCTGTCTTCCGTTTGTGCACTTCACCACGGTTTTTCTATTTTTTCTTCAAAACCAAAAAAAACACTAACCACGAGTCAAGAGGTCAATCCTCTTGTATCCCCTTTTTTCGTCGCATCTTTTGTTGCCTCTCGATGTCTCTCTCTTTTCCATACTACATCAATTTTTGTACATGGTCTTTGCCAATGTGCGGTTTTTTTTTTAATAATTTATAAATTATAAGCCAAAACTTATAACAGCTGGTAACATCACAAAGTAAAGATTTAGAAGCTGAGTATCACTAAAGGTTGGAAGGTTGGATATATATGGAGCTTCAGTGATCGGACAAACTAATTAACGATCTGATTCCCTCCTCAAACCTCCACGCCATAAACTGTCTCGACCGCCAACAATATATTCGATTTAGATATCGCTCCGCAACACCGGGTTACACTGCATTTAATAGGCCATCTGTATCACTCCTAGTGCCAATAATAACGTTGTTCACAATATTTACCACTTTTGATTTCAAATTATCTGAAGGAAATTGCTGAGCAATAGCGCTGACATTTTTAGCAGTACTGATACTTTTAAGAGATTTACTCATTTTCTTTCCATGAGTTTCTCGTGGATTGATCAGTCGGCGAAGAACTAGAGCTCGGAATATTTGGCACAATTTCTGATGCGAGAGTTGTTTCAGCTCTGCTTGAATTTTTATTTGTCTCCAATCTCAGATCAGGTGTTGTAATGGCCGCAACAGTTTCTTCTGCATCATTTGTTGTAACAATATCATTATCAGCTGAATTTGTAGGAAACGGCACAGCTACGTTATGGCTCACAACACCATTTAGCCTAGCTGCCGTAGTACTGTCAGTACTCGATGCCCAATTAGTACATAAATCACCACTTGTGATATTTTTATTCAAACTATAGCACGCTTATTTAGATTGTTCACAGATAGTTCAATTCTATTGCATAACGTGGTTAGCTCTGCAGGCTTATCATTATGCATTTTAAATATGTGATTACAGTCATCACTGAACCAATGGATATTTTTAGAACTTTCAAGAATTAATATGGAGGAAAAAAAATTCGATGTATATTGCAACGCTTACTATCCACTTGTCTCCCGTTTGCACATAACTTGTGTCCTAGAATACCAGCAACAGCATAAAAAATAGAAAATCGAGGAGCTCGATTGAAATTCGCTAGAGAGCATGTGAATTAAATTCTCGATAATTGTGAACGAGTTCTCCTCTCGGACGAGTCGAAATTCTCTGTTTATTCTTCAGATCTACGCCCAAGAGTCTTCTGAAAGGTAAATGACTATTAAACGCTTTAATATTCGTGAAATGACGTTATTCGGTGGCAGATCCGTAATAGTATGGGATAGAATTTCATTGACGGTGTTTACAATATTATCCGTTGTATCGGATTTATGTAAATTTAATTAATTAAAAGGTTACCGCTGGTGGGGTCTTTTAATTAATGAGAACAAAATCAGTTAGTGTCAATTTAAATTCTGTTTTATTTTATTAAATGCTACGCTTTATATATACTATAATTTTAAATATTTTAATGTCAGCGCAAAATGTAAAGTATCAATCAAATATTTATAGTATGCAATATTGTTACAAATTAAGTTAAGTGTCAGCACAATAGACACAAAATAAAAACACCAAAACTTTATACTTTGGTGGAAATTAATTGTTGTAATGTTGACGAGTTAAAATGATGAGTCAACATATTCTTGTAACGGTTTGGATACCCTCCATATCAGATTGTGGCATTGCGTATTGCTATGATGGCCCTGCCTATCAGGAAATGTGCCGGACTTAAAAACCCGTCATCATCTGAGTCGTTTGAGAGTGGAGCTAGTGGCCTGGAGTTCAAGCATGCCTCTGTTTGAGCTAGAAGTGTTGAGAGCTCCTCAAAAGTTAATGTATGGGTTCCAATTACCTTGTGGAGGTGTTGTTTTGTTGACTTGACTCCGGCTTCCCATACTCCTCCAAAGTGAGGACTTCCCGGGGGCCCAAACTGCCACTCAGTTCCCATCTGAGCTTACCCTTAATTTCTGCTTCCTGTTGCTTTGTCTGCTCCAACAAAATTTGTACCACAGTCACTGAATATCTTCAGACAAATTCCTCTTCTTGATATGAATCAGCGGTACGCGGCCAAAAAAGCGTCTGCTGACAAGTCACTTACAAGTTCTAGATGAATTGCCTTCGTGGTTAGGCATATGAAAATGGCAATGTATCCCTTTGTTGTTTTGTTACAGCGGCCTTTCCACAATTTTATATTAATCGGACCAGCATAGTCTATACTCCGCTGTTAGTGAACGGTGGTGCTGGTGTTATTCGTTGTTTTGGTAACATGCCCATTAGTTGGTGTGATGCCAGTTTCCTCGCTCTCGTACAGACTATACATTCATGTATAGTTTGACGAATCGTATTTTTGGCATTCATTATCCAATACTGCGTTCTCAGGTGTGCTAAAGTTGCTTGATTGCCACCATGTAGTGTTTTTATATGGGCTTCTTTGACAAGCAAACTTGACAATTTGTGACCTCTGGGCATTATTATCGGAAGCTTTTCTTCAAATGGGAGATTAGAATTTGTTATCCTACCTCCGACTCTGAATAGGTCATTTCCTTCTAGAAATGGAGTTAGGGTTAAGATTGTACTATTCTTTGGTAGGTTTTGATTCGCTTTTAACTTCTTTAATTCTGGTTCAAAACCTTCCTGCTGTGCGACTCTGATTATAGCCCTTAGCGATCCATTCAGTTCCTCTGGTTTGAAATGGGAGTTGTTTTTAGTTTTTGATTTTGCATTTGATGGAAATCGTAGACAGTATGCAATGCTATGAACAAGCCATTGTAACGAAGAGAATCTATCGAATTCAATCACAAGCTTTTTCACTGTTGTTGTAAATGTTCTTATTGATTTTCGTTCCATGATGGCCGCTTGTTCCATTTCTTCATTGTTGATTTTTATTATTGGATAGCTCAAATCCTTTAGCCATTTTGGCCCTTCCCACCAAATTTTGTAGGTTAATAATTGAACTTGGTTTAAGCCTCGAGATGCGCAGTCAGCAGGATTCTCATTAGAGACCACGTGATGCCATTGGCTAGGATCGGTGATTGCTTGTATCTCTGTTATTCTGTTCGCCACAAAAGTCTTATAGTATTGTGGGTTTCCTTTTATCCAACCCAAAACTGCTGTGGAATCGCTCCAGCAAAATGTTGATATATTGTTGTTGATGTTCAACGCATGTTTGACACTTTTGAGCAATTTAGAAAGTAGCAATGCGGCGTTGAGCTCTAATCTTGGTAGGGATAATGTTTGGTATAACAGTGCAACCTTTGTTTTGGTTGCGATTATTGTGATTTGGTTGTTTGTTTTACTGTATACTACTGCAGCATATGCTTGATTCGAGGCGTCACAGAAACCATGTAGTTCAATTTTGGCGTCACTGTTATAATTTATCCAACGGTGAATTCTGATTTCCTCTAAACGTGGTAATTCCATTTTGTAGTTTAACCATCTGTTTTAAAGATTTACGTGGAGTTTTTCGTCCCATACTACACCAGAAGCCCATAAATCTTGAAGTAGAATTTTTGCCTGGATCACCACTGAAAAGCCTTGATGCCTCTGATAAGATTGTTCGTTTGGATATTGTTGTTTTAGATGCTGGTAAAATAACTTTAAATTGAAAGGTGTCTGTTGAAGAGTTCCACAGGAGCCCAAGTGTTTTCACTGTATCACTAAATTCTATAGTGTGGAGTCCTGTTTCTTTCAGATTTTCTGGAAGCTCTTCTAATAACGCTTTCTCATTGCTAGACCATTTTCTGAGGTTGAAACCTTTACCAGAAAGGAGATTTAGTAGTTCCTTTTTCGCAGCGATTGCTTCTGCGATTGTGTTAGCTCCAGATAGAAGATCATCCACATAGAAATCGTTTTGAACAATCTTTGAACCAATTGGATATCTTGACGCTTCATCAATGGCTAATTGTTGTAACGTCTTTGTAGCCAAATAAATTGCAGATGCTGTTCAGGAGTTAAATAAATATCTGGTGCAAATTTGGAACCAAATTGATCAAGATCAAAAGCCCCTGAAGGCGCCTTCGTTTAATTCAATTTTTAAATCAACAATTTTCTTAATAGGTAAGCCTTCACCGTTGAATTACAATCACTTCTTAAAACGACTTACATAGTTACAGTTAACTATATAAAACACCGTGTTTGACGTCAATAGACTTTGACAGCTGAGGACCTCATCTGGCCTAAAGTACCATTCATAAAACCACTTATCCCTATAAAATAAATTAAAACAATAAGGTACTTGAAAAACGGAAAAATCGTTTTACTATTATGTTCATCTTTTGTAATAGAGGAGGTGGCAACTATACATACATGTTCATATAACATATTGATTTTGCAAAATCAACTTAATTATGTTACCAGAATGTAAAATTTATGTTATATAAATATCTCCCACACATTTCCCCATATATGTACATCTCCTGACATGTTTTTTAATTTTTCCTTTGTTGTATACTTCCCTGTTCAGATTTCATTATGTACCTATGTGTATGTTTTTACCTTTATCGTTTTTTATTTTAAAAACTTTATAAATTTAAAATAAAAAAAAGTTTTCCTATATTTTAACTTCCACAAAAATAGGAAATGGAAAACTGAAAATTTAATTAAATAAAATCTAAATTGTTTATTGGAAAATAACGCTTTTAACAAAATAACAAATGTGTAGGTGTACCTGATTTATTAATAGATGTTCAAACTGTAGTATACGAGTCGGCCATTTTTGCAAATAATTTAGTGGTCGCTTATAGCAATTCCGATGCGATGAGTTCGGTTCCTATACGTTTTACCTCATACTCCGAAGTTCTAGAAAATAATTGCAGATTTTATTATTTTTAAAAAAACAGTAATTTGTTAATTAACAGTAAATTTACGAACAATTAAACAAGCCTTTTTAGGTGGTAAACTTTGTTTTATTTATTTATTATCATATATATCGTCTACAGTACAAGAACAATCGGGAATTAAAAAACACAAAAGAAGATTAAAAGATAAACAGAACACGGCTTGCTGTTTAGTTCTTACATAAAAATGAAAATAAAACCTTCTTAAGAGAGGCTCGCGGCATATGAAAATCAAAAACACCCCAAACACTGAATTAAATACATGCGATTCTCTCAAAATTGTTTCAGAAAGACCGTAATTTATTGATACTAGTCCATCGCGTGGACTCCTTTGACGTTCAGGAGCGTCCAGTTTTAAGCGTGCAGCTATGTACAATCGATTCGAGAACTGAAAATATCACGAATGAATATTGCTGCATGCAAACGGTAAACATCGAAGTGCGTATAAAACAAACTGCTTCTGAATACCTCAATTCTATCCGAACGACAGTGATAAGAAGATGACCTGTAGAGGACACTAAAATTAGGAGATTTATCACGTAAAATTCAAAATTTTACAAAATTGTGAATTTAAGTGAATCACTGTTAGACAGAAATGTGATTGCAAGTTTTATTTTTTACAGGGCCCCACATTAATTTTTAACAGGAATTCTATTACTTTTTAAGAGTAATCACGTATACATTTAGGACAGCTTCATCTTATTGAATTAAGGTATGATATAACGCAAAAATTAAGAGGATAACTAGTGATTTTGCATCTCATTGTGGTTTAAATTATCAATTTTTTTAGTTAGTTCTAATGTTGTTATTTAGAATAAGACCTCTTCAAATAAAAAATACTGTAAAATTTTGTTTTAAATCACAGTTCAAACTATGATAAAAGAATTGAAACCATTTTTTTAGAGGACTCGCATTTTCCATTTATGTTAATTATTTAATTCCGAAAACACGTATTCACTATTATAACTTCATTAAATGTACCTCCGTTAACTATAAATTCACTATTTCAATAGCCATTAATTTTGTTAGTTTGTAAACAATTTATAAAACAGAGATCTTCCATTTTCACCAGAATGTCCTTTTCTGCTAAACAATTTTTTATTACACGATCGGACCAAAAATTAACGTGAATCAAGAAAGGTAAAAACGTCCCGAGTGGTCAACCCTATCAAAACCCTTCGCAAAATCAGTATAAACAACGTACAGTTGCTGTCTGGAGTACAACTATTAAATAATTTGCCACAAAACGAAACCAGTTTAGTCACCGTGGACTTGCCTGGATAAAATTCATGCTAAGCAGGAGAAATAAATGATTTAGTACAGCAAACCAAGACCCTGTGAATCATAGACTCAAATAACTTGGATATGATGGAAAGAATGGTAATCTCCGATAGTTACTTACTTCGTTTCCGCTATATCCACCTTGAGGATGGAAAAGATGCATGAAATTTAAGAGGGTTCGAGAAAAACCTGCAATGACGAATTTCTTGCTCAGTAAATTTAAAATAATTAAAATCCACAAAACTGTGAGCATTTAAAGATAAGATAGGCGCATCGTAGCCGGTTCGTATACTGACTAGCGACGGAGTTCGGTAAGACTGTTCTGGAAAGAAGACAGAAAACCAATCAATTTTCCCTTACTATTCATGAAATTTCCGAACTCCTTTGGACTATATGTCAATTCTTCTTCGTTTCGCACTATACATATATTGGTTATATAAAAACCAATTTAAACGTTTATACTCTTTGCGGGATCTATCAAATTCTGAATAAAATTGAACGCCTTACCGTCTGATAAGGAATGGAACATATTGCGGCATTTCTCTAGATTTACTAACTCATTATTGTACCACGGCTTCCAAAGGCCAGTTTTTTTACCAACGTCACAAGAATATCATACCAACATCACAAGAATATCATTTAAATTTCTACCATGTTGTAAAAAGTTCCAATCGTTGCAGAGGAATTCGCTTAAGCATAGTCGGCATTTCTGAAATTAAAATAAAAATTATTAGAAAAATATTTATCGTATAATCGATGCGTCTGACAGTCGGTAAAATCCAGACATTATGAAACGTCGGAATGCATGAAGTAGTCGAAAATGGATAAGACCCTTTCGTCAATGGAAAACAATGTAAAGAATTCGTCAAGATAAAGCCAAGCTGTATCGGGCAGAATAAAGTCAGCCACAATGATAAGTTGATCGTGAGGACGCACTGGTGGCATCACACAGGTGAATCGATGAAATTGATTGTCATTTCAAAATAATCCAATACGAACTGCAATATCGTCGAGACCAGCTATACTAACTCATTAGGAACAGAATCTTTAACCGCAATCAATACCTCGCCCATCTAAGCCCGGTGCCAAAATCATATCTGTCCGTTATGTAAACAACATAGTCAGGTGGGTAGTATTCCCCAGAATACATATTGATAGTAAGCCAGGTCTCGCAGATTATAATATGATATCTATGTTCAGAACGCCTAGAAGCATTGTGGTAATAATTTGAAGTGAATAAGGTATCATCGGAGCTTAATTGCCGGATTCCGGCACTGTATGTAGAGTAATAACGGCTGGTGGATTCGGGGTCGATATTTGTTAGTTCTGAATGACATCCCGCCTTGTTGCCGTCGAAAATGTAGATTTTTGGAAGGTCTAATACACATATCATTTGGCCAATTCACCGTTTACATAACTTTTTGCTTTTAAGTCGACATTAACCCGCACTTTAAAGCAGACATACTGTATATTGGTCAATTTGCGCCCATTTGGTTTCAACTTGGTATGGTAACTGCATCATTAGAAATACCAAAGTTGTTATTCACAAAATCGGCAATAGCAGTTTCCTCAACAGTAGTATCGACCAGCAACAAATGAAACCAAAATTTTGATTTAATTATCTGAATACTAGTAGGAAGAGAACATGGTTTGGTTCCACATATCAAAGCGCACGAAGGACGATACAAGGATGATACAAATCTTTCATAAATAATTGTAAAACATCACACGTAAATTTAACGGCCAATGTCATAGTTTCTTTATAAGATAATATCACAGTAGTCAGCAGTGTTCGGTGCAGTGCAACAGTTCAACGCGCATGAAAAGTAAAAGTTAAGTGCAAAAGATGTTGGCTTATGATCATGGCAATGAGCAGAAATTACATTAACACACAGTAAACACAATATTCTACCAACCAGTCGGTAACAGCGTCACCTTTCTTTGGAAAATTTATTTCCCCCTGCATTTTTCACTTTTCATATGGACAGTATTGTCGGGCAATATTCTAAATAACAAAGCCGATTCTTTCAATTCGTAAGCCGGTGATTCCGGCTAATTTGTCTTTCTAATCGGAGACGTCGGTCAGATTAACATCGTTCGATTCACCCGCACAAACATTAAATACAAAGCCATATTGCTTCCTAAAGTTATATTTATTTACTTTCCTTATTTACAAATATTGTATAATAGTAGACCAACACCTTTTACACAACTTTCGTTGAGCTAAATCTGATGATCTGGCGTGCGCTATATTAAGCTGACGAATGGCATACTCCAATGACAGATTGAAGAGAGTGTGAACTGTTGGGTCTCCTTGCCGCACTCCAGATTTTACCTCGAAGGCATCAGAAATTTTGCCTTTTATTAGCACCTTACATATTGAGCCATTCATTAAAAGCTGGCACATTGAAACTAATTTTGATGGTATGCCCAGTGGACAATACGTTCCATAACATATTCCTCTTAATGCTGTCGCATGCACGCCTGTTACAAGTCGAAGAATTGACTGTGCACTGTGGAGAGAAGCTATCAAAGAAATCTTCTGGCTGAGGTTATTTAAAGGAATATCTCGCGAGTTTTTCATCTCAGGAGCAAATTTTTCATCGCAGAATAAACCTTTTTTTGAGAAAACAGGTGACTAAACGACTGAAAGGAAACGTTAGATTTTCGACCTCTGTTTTAAATAACTGTAAGCGATAATTCTCCAACAATTATTTCGTGCAGTCTGCTCTAGCCCTATATCAATCTAGCTATATTGATATATTCAGGCATGTGTTTGGCAAGATCCAATAAATAATTCGACCGCACACACTATTTACAGAAAAGAGGTTGAAAGTTCCGACCTACTACAAGTTACGTACCTTGCCGCAGTAACACTGCTACGAAACCACAGCTGTTATATGCTTATTAACCATATTCCTAAGAGTGCGATAAATCGCTTTATGTTAAAAAGTGTCAGAGAAAATAGCGGATAGATGTACTATCACCTTATCCGTGTTGTGTTTTCCAATCATTGATAAATGCGAAAACAGAGTTTATCTTTTTTCATAAAAATGTACAATATGACCTTTGATTGAAAATCGCAAACATCTCATTCACGAATGCCATAGTCATCTCCTGAAAAAACAGCTGTCTATGTAGCCTATCCCTAAAACTATGAGCATGATTATGTACTACCTAATTTGAACGACTCAATGTTCAAAGAGCGTTTAATAAAAAAGACTGGACCACTCACTGATAAGTAGAATGACCGACCAAATGGCGCAGTGGTTAAAGCTGCGGCGGTTGGATCGGGAGGTACCGGGTTCAAATCCCTATAGAGGCGGGATGCTCCAAAAAGGGATTTTTCATCATCTGATTACGATCGATGATGAAGATGAACACATCTATGATCCCCTGTTGAGAGTACAGAATCCATGGGCATCTCTTTCATATCAGCACTATATATATAGGCTGGCATGAAGCAAATCAATGTACAAGGTGGTTTAAACAAAAACGGTTCTTTAGCCGTACGTCCTCGATTTGGCTACTACTGCGGAAGGTAGGACGTAAAAAGCAAACTGCAAAAGAGTTGGGAGGAGTGCCTTTGAGCCCCAGAAAAGATTGCAGAGATAGAAACAAACAAACAATAAGTAGAGTTAGAAATTCAAATTTAACTGCACTAGCGTAGCGCTCGAAACCAATCAAACAAAATAATAAAATAGTGCATTTTCAAAATGCATCCTAAAGTTATCGGGTCAATGACATTCAGAATAATTACGAACTAGGAATTCCAACCGAATTTTTTATTAGTGCTTTAGCTAGGGTCGACAAATATAAATTTAAAAATGCAGCTTTTGTGACACATAGCCTTTATGTGTCACAAACCACATACCGTACAGTAAATGCGGTAATTTAAAGAAAAAATTCAGAGATTAATTAGCAGACCTATATTTTCCAAATTTGAAATTTCACGAATTCAATAATTTTGAGAACTGAAAAACTTCAGGAGTTAAATTGTTCTAATTAATATAAGAATTCAGGATCAAAAGATAACTGTGCCTCGGTTCGCTTTTAATCAGTTTTACACTCGTTCTGAAAATATAAGTCTTTGAGAAAACACCTGTGGATAATAAAACATAAAAGTCTGAGAAATCATAATTAAAAAATTTATTAATCTCAAAAATATCAAAGGACCTTAAAATCTATTAAATAAATTAAAACTTATAATTAATTCGTTAATTTATTGTATTCTAATTCCATACTTTTGATATAATTTAATATTCCTTCAGTCAAAATTGAACGATAGTCGACATCGGTGCTCACCAAATCAACTTGATTAGGATTACGGATCGGACAATCTTTATATCGAAACACAAATCCTAAATTTCTACTAATCGCAACCTCTTTAATGTTTGAATTATCTTTGTAGAAAGGCCGGTACATTGATTTCGGTAATGATTTTTTCTTTTCATCCACCGAATAATTATTCAATAAAAATTTTGTCGCGTTTGTATTATTATTGCACACGTAAATTACATCGAAATTAAATTTATTCTCGCTCGTATAGTTATTAAGCGATTTGACCAGCTGTGTGTTCAATTTGAGATATGATTCCGTGATAAAAATTTCGTTGGGTTGCATCATCAGGTAATATTGGGCGGTATTCAAATTTCGGAGATTACAATCGATTTCAAGAATCAGACTATTCTTTTGGGACATGCCATCCAATGAATAAGGAAAATTGTATGGCAGCAAGTTAACCTTGATATTGTTTTTCAGCAAACTAAGTTTTAGGTAGTCATTGATTTTGTAAGAATTATATACGATGTATTCGTTCACGCCAACCATTTGCGAGATCAAAAAGTATTGCAGCAGCATGTTATTGTTGTTCAAATAGTTTTGGCTGTTGTCGTTCGATTGTTTCGTTAAGTCGTATTGATTTAGATCGAGGCATACGTTAAGTAGATTTAAAGAGCTCTTCTTAAGGTTTCGTGTATCTCGCACCGGGAGAATGAATTGCTTCAATGTGGCTTGATTTGTATTATAGATAATCTCGATGGGTGTTCCGTAATCGTGATTAATTCGACACAAAAATTTGTATATAACAAAATTTTCATTGCTATTTCTGATATTGTCGGGAACACGGATGAATCCAAATTTACCACCCACTTTATTTCCTTTTTCGAATTTCACATTGCAATTAAACTGGACGATCGAGTGTTCAAGACCTACCACAATCGTTATTACTTTGCCACCTTTAGCCATAATATTGCTCACCCAATAAGATGAATAGCTGTAGAAATCATTGCCCATATGCTGCCACACCGGTATGGGAGTGGCATAATCATATTCCGAAAGCAGAATATTTTTGTTTGTTTCGATTTTAATAAGATTTGCCTCATCTTTGCGACTAACAAAATTCACAATTTGTAGAACATCTTTTAGCCGCGTATTTTCACTTTTATACATTAATAATATGATGATACAAAAAATAGATACAATCACTAATAATAGCTGCTGATATTTTCGCATATTTAATAAATTTTAATTGAATTTTAACTATAAACTTAAATAAATAAATTATCCGAGTGTTTTGCGGTTTTTGTTTAGGTGGCGAATGTCAAATTACTTTGAAATGTCAAACCAATTCTATGTTTTTGTGCTAAAGTATAAGCACCATCTATTCGGGAACACCCAATACTTGACTTATTGCAAAATAAACTTTTTGTTCTAAATGGTTTATGCTTTTGCTATTCAAATATATAAACCAAATAAATTACATATCGTGACAGTGACACCTAGGGTGTGATAGACTAACTTAAATCAATAGCTCAATATTTTACTGTACTAAATGGAATTTTCCATGATAAAAGTGTTCTAAATGTTTCTACGCTATTCTAATTGGAAAAGTTATGAACTTTCGAGAAGTTTGGTTTGTGTATAAAAAAGGCGAACAAAATCGAATTGGATTATTCGAATTTGGAACGCGATAGAGAAAACTTATAAGATTATTAGTAATATTTGGTAAGCGATAGTGTAAAGATTAAAAGGAATTAAAAAATGATTTAAAAAGTGTTTTTGTGCGAAATAAAAAGTAAAAGTGATCAGTAAAATTTGAGAATAATTTATATAAAGTGATTTTGTGAATTTTTATTGATAAACTGTGTTGTAATAAATTTTGTGAAATAAATAAATTCGTTGGAGATAAATTAAATTGATTTTGTATTATTCACAATCCAGTGATACGAGCCTTGAGTGAGAAGGCGGAAACGTAATGTGACGGTGACACCTAGTGTGTAATAGAATAAGTAAAACTAATAGCTCAATGTTTACTGTACTAAATGGAATTTTCCATGATAAAAATTGTTATGTAATGTTTCTACGCTATTCCAACTGGAAAAGTCGTGAACTTTCGAGAAGCTTGGTTTGTGTATATAAAAAGGCGAACAAGATCGAATTGGATTATTAGTATTTGGAACGCGATAGTGTAAACTTGTAAGATTATTAGTAATATTTGGTACGCGATAGTATAAAGATTAAAAAGAATTAAAAAGTGATTTAAAAAGTCTAGAGCTTTATTTATTTATTTATTTATTTATTTATTTGACAATAATTTTAATTACACATATGTAGTACACTCCATTTTGAGCATATTGGCTCATTAATAACAGAGTATAAAACAGATTCAATTTTGTACGAAAAAAAAAAAAAAAACAAAGCAAAGATTGTGGCACCGCTCAACGATCCAATAATACTGCCGTTGGTAAAACATCCCCATTATCCGTCCGATATTTCTGCAGCATTTGGTTAAAGAATCCCATTTCAGCCCATTTTATCCCATATCCCCAGGTTGTAGTATTACTTTTACATTACTGATAGCCTTATATCAGCGATTACACAATTTTGACGACAATTTTTGTATTAAAAAGTGTTGTAGTGCGATAAATAAAGTAAAAGTGATCAGTAAAATTTAAGAATAATTTATATAAAGTGATTTTGTGAATTTTTATTGATAAATTGTGTTGTAATAAATTTTGTGAAATAAATAAATTCGTTGGTGATAAATTGAATTGAGTTTGTACACAAAACACAAAAGTATAAGAATAATTAAACCAAAGTAAAATTATAAGCCGGCGCGAAGCTAGCGCCACTCTTTGAATATTATTTTTTGGTACTAACATTAGGTGTCTAGTAAGGGAAACAAATTCATTTAAATATGATATGAAATTTTGTGTTTTAAATGGAATATTTATTCCCTTCACTGTAAAGCATATTCTCAATTTCTCATGTATTTTCATTCGTTTTGACTTCGTTTTTGTATTTTCGTAATTATGTAAATAACATTAACATAGTACATATATATATATATATATATATATATATATACATACATATCACGATATAAAGAATTATTAGATATGCTCATGCGCATGTATTGCTATCTCTTTTACTAAAATAAATCGTCAACTGGTGACAGAAAATCGTCAAACCAATTATTGTGCGTATTGTAATTGTTGTGCGGTGAATAAATTTCGTTTTTTTTTTGTAACTAAGAGTGTTTTTTAAATATTATTTAGTGATGTGGGTAAAAAATTCGGTAATTCGAGGTATTTTGCAAGCGATTCAAGAGAAAGAATGAAAGCGTACGGGTTAGCAAGGGATGTTCAAGATGGAATATTAACTGAATTTAAAAATTTAATGGACAAAATGAGAGTCGGAAATAATAATAATATTTTGCCCTTTCAACTTGGGGTTCAAATCAGTACCAGTGCTCTTCCTCTGCTATATGACGAACTGAAAAATGATTATGGAATTAGTTACCTTCTTACATACCACTTAAATCAAGATGTGCTGGAGTTGTTTTTCGGAATCGTGCGATCGATTGGAGGGCTTCATGATCATCCAACGGCGCTTGAATTTAAATTTCGTATGCGCAACTTTCTGCTTAGCCGTAATGAAACAATTGTATCGCAGTCAGCAAATGTTGAACAGATCGAACAACCTGGTGACAATGTTTTCCAATCTTTGGCATCACTACAAGAAACAACTTGCGTATCTTTTACGTCAACCGTTTTGCAAGAATTTAACATCGAAGAAATCCCATCAACACTAGAAAAAATCCAAGAGGAAGAACACGATTTGACGGAATTAGAAAGCGATGGTCTGGAGCACTTAGCCGGATATATAGCATTCAAATTAAAACATGAAGATCTGGGCGTTCCAACAGGGCAAATGAGCGGTTCTTCATATACTTGGATAAATCACTTATCGGAAGGCGGGCTATACAAGCCCACAGATTCATTCTTGAATCACATCAAGAAATTAAACGACATATTCATAACAGTTAATGGAGAAGACATAAAAATGGGCAAACATTATTTAGCTAATTTAATTGCCAATTCCGAACATATTGATTTGAGTAAGGACGTAAAAACTTTATTTTTTAAATGCAAAATGTATTTCCGAATGAGGTTTTTAAACAAAAAAATTGCAGAAAATATTAAAAATAGAAAATTCAAAAAACTAATAACATAACGCACACTTTGATGGTTTTAATTTCAAACTTATTTCTGATTCACTAGCCTATGTACAATAAAAAAAATAAAAATTTAAAACAAATATCTACGCGTTTTACCAGAGCACCCTGTATTTTATAGAGCCATAATCAAAAAATCTGAGCTTTTATAAGGGAATTAGAAACGAGGAAAAAACGGAACTTTTCATAGTAAAACACACAAAACATATGGGAAATCACTTTTTTTCCTAAGACAAATTTTTAAATGAAAACGTTACAAATTCTTAATTATGATTTCTGAAATACTTTCATAAATGTTTGAGTTTCAACATATATGAATGTCGTTGAAGTAAATCGTTTTCATTTTCTTGTAATATTTGATTTATTTAAACCAAAATATAAAAAAATTTCATAACAACAGCATTCTGGTCAAATTAAAATAAAAGCTTACTACGATTCGTTGGTCATTAAGTCAATATACATTACATAGATGGCAGTGATGGCCGTAAAAATTTGGAAAAATCGTTCCAAAAATTACCATCTGGGGAAATTTAAAGTTCAAAAATTGTATTAAAAGCAAAACAAATTCACAATATATAGGAACGTTTGTTAATTTTGTGATTAAATAACTTTTTTTCGTATTTTTCTGTAACCATTTAGACATCTTACGTACACTAGTAAAACTAAAGATAAATTTAGCAAGTATTATTTTAATTTGTCAGAGCCAACTTTGATGTATTTTTCAAAATGAAAGTTCGAAAAAATATATTTTAGAAATAATTTAATTTTAATATTTCTGCAATTAATATTTACTTAATACCAATATGGTTTTCTTGTATATTGTTCTTAAAGATATGTAGAGAACTTTTATATAAACATTTTATAATAATTTTGCTTTTTTCATTGAAAAACTTGAAGCTAAAAAACACCATTTTTACTATGGATTCCTATCGAAATCAGTGAAAAGTTATACCACTAAAAAAGCTTCTAAAAAATACGTCATTACGATTATGGCTCTATACTCTAGAAGGCTCTGGTTTTACTCGTCATGTAAATGCAATACGATGAAGCATAATACATAAAGTACGCATCAACTCCAGTGTAATTGTAATTTTTTTTTTAGCTTTTAATGCTTTTTACTCGTATTATTTTGTACAAAAATATGTTTACGTATATCGATATTCCGTAAGTTGCCGCCAATCTATTTTTGGCCTTTATACAGCGTTTTACTATACAATTAAATGTACACGTATGATGCGTAAGATTCTAAAGTTGCATACATTTCTTATCCATTATTTTACATTAAATATACCATCGATTCTTAGAAATAAATAAAAATTTGTATGTTCAATACTTTATGATAATTTTGCCACTTACAACTTTATCAATTTCATACACGAAATACAAATTCTTTATATCGTGCATACATATAGCTTAGCCATTCCATTAGCCACATTTGGTATGGAGAAGAGAAAGAAAACATTTCTACATAGTTTTGTTTATGTTGATTTTTTAACATACATATTATAGTATGCACAAATCCATAACACAATATATACTTTTAAATAGAGTTTTTCTGCATCGAACTATTTAATTTATGAATAAAGGAATTGAAAACGTGGAAAATATTTCATTCATGGTTTTATTTAATTTTGTGCTACTTCTACGAAATTTTATTTATTTTTCCTTGCATTCAAAATATTCAAATAGTTTGTGCAGGCTAAACTTGTATTACAGCGTAACCCAATCCTATGAAATTAAAAATAAATCAAATAATAATTTTTTAAGATTGTTTTTATTTTAAATAAATAAATAATCTAAGCTTTTTATTTCAATACAATCTAAAAATGAAAGTTTAAAAATCACAAAATTTTGATTTTCAAAACGAATAAAAAATAAAAACTTATTTTAAAAATTTGTGCAAAATGCATTTTGTGAAGTAAAATTCAGATCATCAGTTGCTTTTTATTTACTCAATGAGAAGTAAATAAAAGCAACTGATGATGCATAAATTTTTAAAATATGTAAATGTTTTTACATATTTTGTAAACCAAAATTTGGTGGTTTTTTAAACTTTCATTAGCAAATTGTGTGTGATTTACGGTATTCCTAAATTAAAAAAACGGGTTGAAATTCAAAATCATTTTGCAAAATAATCAATACAATTTTGTATTAAATTTTTATTCTAGAGAAAAGTACAGATGATAGTTCGGAACACCCTTAAAATGAGAAAACACTCATCATTTTTACCTACTTTTTAATTATTTTACAAATTGTTAACTTTTTCAACATAGCATTTTTATTTAACTAGACCAAATATGAAATGTTCAACTTCTGGTGGAAACAATGAGCTTGCCAGGTTAAACATGAAAAAAACGATTTTTTTGCTAATTTACTTATTTTATTTGTTTAAAATTTGTAATTCAATTATTTCTTTCGGTTATTTAACCAAATATAATTATTGAACAAACAATTTTCAGTTCATTTTAACATTTAAAATTATGACAATTAGTTTTAGATTAATTTGAAAAAAAAAAAACTAATATTATAAAATTAAATATTTAATTAAATAGTGAAAATATTTTTTATGTATACTATATTAAATAATATTATAATATATTTAAAATATTTGTAGTTAATAATTAAAATAGGTACGAGTATAATTAAAATAGTTGAACAAAGATTTCTATCGGTTTGTAATATTACAATACTTTTATTACGAAGAGCGAAATTATCAAGAATTTTGCAAGTTCAGTTTCCATCTGAATGAGAATTATGAAAAATTTAATTGTTTTTTCCATCTCATGCTATAGCGACTTAATTGTTAATTGCAGATACATTTATTAGTACATTAATACGAAACAAAAAGATAGCCAATACCAAACAGCCAACGCTTTTTGGGCACATTTTTGTTGGAAATGGGGTGATTTCGAATTCCGAGTTTTAATTTAAGCGACAAGTTTTCAATATTATTTGAGCCCAGTGATGTATGTATTTTCATACCTTCGAGACAATTATACAAAAGTCATTATTGAACGATATAAGATGAACGTATCGGATCGTTCTCCTGATAAATTTCGAAACAATCTTTAATTCCAAGCTTTTTAACACTCCAAGGGTTAAAAAGCTTGGAACCAAATTTTCCTTGAGAAATCGGTCCATATTTCCGTCTGATATATACCCCCACGCCATTTCATCATGTCCACATTCATGTTTCACTGCATATTTTACAGAACTATATTTTCGGCCGAATTCAGTTATTGATGCCAATCGATAACTAATAATAAACTTTATCATTAAAATTAACAAAAATAATTACATAAAACTAGATTAAGAAACGCTTCAGAAGAATAGTTTTCAATTTTGGTGCAGAATATAATATTTTCAAAACTTTTACATCGATTTTCCCAAAATGCGTTTTCTCTCGTTATGTATAAATCAAGTTACGTACGGCAGCGTTGAATTGATTGAATATTATTTCATCATTCCATTTGGGATTCGAATCCAAAAATATTAAAGTTACTCTCATCTGAGAATATAGTAATTATAATGCTGAAGTAGTACACTTTAACCGTGTTTTTTTATATTATTGTTATGAATAAGTTGTTTTTATCTCGCGTTTCTGCCATGGAAATTTGCACCTCGTAAAAGACCTCGCACGGTCTCGGCATGAACTTTTCAGCCATACAGATTTTTCTAACTCAACTCATACGAAATTACGAATTTCGTTAATATACAATATGTATTTTTATATTTTTAAATGCTGCGAGTTGGTTGAAGAAAATGTGAACTCATGAATTTTAAATTTTGTAATGATTACATTTCCTTAAATGCATTTCCGGATTTTCAATTGAAACATTAATTTAGGTATGGAGAGATTTATCCCTAGGATAACAGCTTCAAGTACAAAAAAGGAAACGTGGCATAATAATAACTTGATAAATCTAAAAATAGAAGGGGCAAGGCTCACAAAAAATATAAATTACATCCTAATTGCGTAAGGTAACCATTCTACTTAGGTTGCTTTGTTTTTAAAGGTATAGGCCTCATTCTCTCCGTTTTCTCGCCCCACTACGTTATAATTTTTTTAAACACCTAATAGCTCGTTAAAAAAAAATCAGGAGTAGTAACGTACGTTTTAATTCAGTATTTCACAAATATCTCAGTTTCTGTTTATCATTTTAAAAAAAAGTATGTACCACTTTATTTATTAAGAGTTTGCCTTTAAATCTAACATTTTTAAAATTATAAGTAGGGGTAAGTTTAGTAGTAGATACAAGTTAATTTGCACCTTTTTTCATCAAGGGGATCACAACTGTGAATTTTTAACAGTGTTGAACCTACTATTGAGCTTTTCCTTATGCTTCTGAATTTTGTTATGATCTATATAAAATCAAAATTGATCTGAGAGATTTTAATTTGTTTACTGTAATATTAAGTTAAAAATGTTCGATTTAGAGGCAAACTCAAAATAAATAAAGTAGTACAAACTTTTTTTTTTAATATGATAAACAGAAGCTGAGATATTTGTGAAATACTGAATTAAAACGTACGTTACTACCCCTGATTTTTTTTAACGAGTTATTAGGTGTTTTAAAAAATTATAACGCAGTTAGGATCCCAATATCCAAATAAGTATTTCATGAGGTGTTGTGAGGATAAAATGATGAGCTTCCTTCCAAAAGCTAGTGTCGTTCGGAGTAAAACGAAAAAAGTTACAGAGGAGTGAATATTACGAATTCCGAAAAATTGGGTGTTTAAAAAAAAAAATAACAATTACAAGTAGTTTACTACTGAAAAACGCGTGTCCATTTTCACATTATAACGAACACTGTACCACATATCTCTACCGGAAATTAAGTTCAAGTATTTTAGTTTGACCCTATAGGACTTTTAAAATAAAGAAAAAGGGTGAAGACGGAATGCTTCTTCAATTTTAAGGGTGTCCCGCATTAAACAGCGTACACTTTATATTTTGACATCATGTACGGCACACAATCTATAGGAATTCAAAAAATATTTACTTTAAAATTGATTTCATTGTAAAATTAGAGAAGTTGGTTGAACTAATAATGAAGCTTAATTCAGAACTGCTTAAAATTTGTCTTCAAAATTGTTTGTGCTAATTAAAACTTAAGACAAAAAAGCAGAAGATTGTGAGACACGACCTTTAAATGTAGAACTACATACGCCTAGAGTATAAAGTAAGAGGTCACATAGAATAGGATAGTTTGGTAGTATATGAATTAGGATAGTTTGATCGTTTCATGCAAATTAAATGGTGTTGGTCGACTAAAGGCCATCCAACCCTTACCGAGTTATAAATAATAAAACAATGCGCGGCCCGGCGACCTTAAATTAGAGAAATATTTTGTGCGATTTTCAAAAATAAAAATTGTTATAAAGAGGTCGTCGAACTACGTGAAAAGGTTTTTGTCCCGTTAACGGCCGTTCATCCATTATCGAAATATAAATAAAAATGTGAAGAAAACAAAAAAATCAGTTTTTCTTTTTTTCTCCACTTTTAAAGGGACAATTTACATACACAAATAATAGTAGATTGTCCTAAAAGTAAAGAAAAGTGAAAGTTTTCCAGTGATTGTAATTGTTTAATTTAGGTATTTTTCGTCAAGTATACAACGAAAAATGGCATATTCGACGCGTAACAAAAGTAATTTACCGCATGCTTGAGAAATTTTACACTCGCTGGAAAACTCACTTTTCTTTATTTGTAGATCTACTATTTATAAAGAACACATCATGTCGCGAGTAACTGTTTGTTCCTTTAAATGTGTTTTTTTGTCTTAATTTTTAATTTGCACAAACAATTTTGAATAAAGCTTTATTAGTCCAACCAACTGCTAACTTTATAGAGAAATCGATTTTTTGAAAATCGAAAATATTTTGTTTGAATTCCTTTACAGGTTTTGGGCCGTATATTACGAAACAAAATCAACTTGTTTTCATTCATATTATAATCATTCATTCATATCTTAATTCATCGTTTTTATTTCGCGATACAAAAAATCGCACGACCGACGTTCATAAGTTTTTTTTCTAAACTAAAACTAATCGACAACAATCGACTCAATTATTTACGTACAAACAAGATAATATACAGACGTACATCTACATAATATACCAAAAAAAAAAACAAAAACAAGGAAACAAAAATGTTCGTAAAAGCAAGAGAGAGGTAAATTTTTTTTTTTGTTGTTGTTTAAAGAGCAGATTCAGTGAAGGAAATAAATATTCCATATCAAATAAAGAATTTCATTACGTTTATAAAAAACTTTGTTTCCCTCGGTGGACACCTAATGTTAGTTTTATTTTCGGCCGTACACATTATTCGTGCGCTGATTGAATTTCATTGTTGTATGCGCTTGAAATTTCTTATATTTCATTATTTTATGGTTTGTATTATTCACAATCCAGTGATACGAACCTTATTTGACAAGGCAAAAACGTAACAATATAATAATCTATTACTTTTAAGGAAGTGTCCGAAGTTTCTGATAATTTTTTTTCTGTAAAAATTTTGACAGGAGAGAAATAATTTTCTCTTCCATATTTTGTAATAAGTTTTATTTGAACTATTTTTTTAAAAAATAAATTAACGTAATACGGCTTAATTATTGTTATTGCGCGCTTTTGTTTATGAATATTATTACAGAAGTGTCAAATGGAATTTACTTTTTTCAACCTGAAAAACTTGAACAGCGGATGATTGTTTAGGCTAGAAGGATAGCTGCATGGACTCTATTTTCAGCAATCTCCAAAATTGTTGTCACCCATTCGAAAGACTCGAAAAAAGTGAACGAATTTTTGTCTCTTAATATAGAAAGGACAGCCCGATTAAAGGATGGCACAAGTTTAATTTGTTTGCTAATAAATAAATACCAAATCATTGGAGAGTACTGTATAAACACATTCGACTTCAGAGATATACGGACAAAGAGTTGAATTAAACTACGTGCTGCTTTGATACCAAAATCGCCTAGCAATTGGCTGAGTTCGACGGGCAATCACTAAAAAAATACACACACACACACACACACACACACACACACACACACACACACACACACACACACACACACACACACACACACACACACACACACACACACACACACACACACACACACACACACACACACACACACACACACACACACACACATACACACACACACACACACACCGTGCGGAGTTGCTAGACCTTCCATCGAGGCGCGTCCCCGGGTGGCGGATAGGGCCAGCCCTCAACCGGTTCACCGGTCGGGTCGGTGGGAAATAAAATACCACCCGCGGACCAAAACTAGTATAAGGAAGCGTCTGTTCACCATGAGGTGCGGCTTTACTTAAAAACTAAACTAAATCCAGAAGCGTCTGCCCATAGTGGGCGGCTTCCTGGTCAGCGTCTGTACCCCAGGAGGGGCGGCTGGTTAAATACTTGTCAGGAAGTATAAAATGATAGGGGGAGGAACCCCGAATAATAAACCAAGGATGTTCACGAAGGCGAAGGAAGAGTTTACGGTGCAGGCGGGCGGATCCCCAGTACCGGCAGTAGGGAGTGGGCAAGCAGGCTCCTTACGGTCGATATCCAGCAACTGCAATGTTACAACTGTGGCGAACTTGGCAGTCGTGACAGATATAAGTACAAGCGAAAGGAAGGAGTTAAGCGGTCGTAGTGAGAGTACTCCTAACGATCCTGTTACTGCAGTCGATCACTTGGCCGAGGTAACGGATATTACGTCAGGGAATAGTGAAGGACAACTCTTTGGTCTGTTCAATAGGAGTTCGAAAACACAAAGATCACCAATAAAGAGAGTGAGAGGAAATATGGAAGGCCTATTATCTCTGCCATCTCTGATGGGTGAGAGTGCTGGTATTATGGAGAGCGAAGCAAGCATGCTAGCAAGACTGGGAGCGAAAATTGTGGAGCTTTCGGAATTTATAAAGCCGAAGCAAAATGTTCATCATGACATCAAGAAACTGGTCAGTGTCATCCGGTCAACCTACGAGTCGGCAGTGAGCAGGAGGGTGAAGAACACTGGTGTATCTCAGGGTTGTCAAACAGAGGTAACCCTTTTGGAGGATCAAGGCCCTCGCAATGCCGGGCCTGACAATAGCAGAAATGGCGGATCCAGCAAGCGAAAGCGATCCTCACCAAACCAAATCGAGGGAAAACAAAAAAAAAAAAAAGAGATAAGACTCCCATGCTACCCCCCGGAGGGACTCCACAGCTACGGAATTTGGAAGAATCAAATATCCAAGGAGTGGACGAATGGCGCAAGGTAGAGAAGAAGAAGGGCGCTACGAAAGGGCATCAGCGAAAAAAGAAGGACGCGCTATTAATAAAGAAGAGTGCGGTTTCGTTTGCCGATATCCTAAAGAAGGTCAAGGTTGATGTTAGCTTGAACAGCCTAGGGGAGAAGGTAGCGAACATACGTCGAACGGCGAAAGGCGATCTCCTAATGGAATTGCAAAGCATCGGAGAGCGGTCACAAACATCATTGTTCCGTGATCGACTTAAGGAGGCGATCGGAGGTGAAGTTGATGTGAAATCATTATCTCAAGAAACATTTATCTTGATTAAAGATATAGATGAGGTTACTACTGCTCAAGATGTACTCGCTGCCCTGGAGAACCAATTCCCAGAGGTGAGAAGTGTGTGCGTAGTTAAGTCCATCAACAGGGCTTACCGCGGAACGCAGACGGCAACGGTCAGAATACCAAGTAGCATGGTGAAGAGAATTATTTCGGTGGGAAAAGTCAAGATCGGGTGGGTGATTTGCCGGATTCGGGAAAGAATCGAACCAATGCGATGCTTCAAATGTTGCAATTACGGGCACCGAGCGGCGAACTGTAGAAGTGTTGAGGATAGAGCTAAACTCTGCTGGAAGTGCGGGAGTGAAGGGCATGTGGTTAAGGACTGCAAGAACACCCCCAAATGCATTATTTGCACCAATAACGGTAGCGCGAATAACGAACACGGGATTGGGAGCTTTAAATGCCCAGCATACCAGGAGGCGTTGCAAAGGAAGCGTTCATGAGAGTAGTGCAAATAAATCTCAACCATTGTGAAGCTGCGCAGGACCTCCTGCAGCAGACAGTAGTCGAGGTAAAGGCGGATGTCGCGATCATAAGCGAACAATATAGAAACATGGCCGATGACTGTGCATGGGCTTCTGATGCATCGAATCGTGCTGCTATCTGGATTTGTGGCAGATACTGCTTCCAAGAGGCGGACAATCGTGCTGAGTATGGATTTGTAAGAGCTAAAGTCAATGGCATCCACATATATAGCTGCTACGCTCCCCCTAGTGCGTCGACTGAGGAATTTAAAGCATTCCTCGATCGGCTTACGAACGAGGTTCGGAATAGAGGCCCACTAATAATAGCCGGCGATTTTAATGCATGGGCTGTTGAATGGGGATGTCGAGAAACCAACGGTAGAGGTATTGCATTACTAGAGGCTTTTGCAAGCCTACCAGTGAGATTGAGCAACACGGGAAATACACCAACTTTCTGTAGGGGCAACGCTAGCTCGGTAATTGATGTCACGTTCGTTAGTGACTGTCTGGCAAGCAGATTGTTATGGAATGTAAGTGACTATTACACACACAGTGACCATCAAACCATTGTGTTTGAGCTACAGAACCGGAGCACATTACGGACACGAACCCCAGTCAACAAGAAACCTGCTGGCTGGAGATCGAATGCTTTCGACGAGAAGGTCTTCATCCTTATGATGGAAGAAATGGTACTGTCTGGAACCGCTGAGAACAAAGCCAATCAACTCATGAGCTATGTTACCAGAGCGTGTGATGCAGCAATGCCTAGAAGGATAGTGGATAATCGCAGGAAACCTGTGTACTGGTGGAACGAAGAGATTGCAGAGCTCCGGAGAAGATGTATCGGGGCAAGAAGGCAGTATCAGCGAGTTAGGCAGCATGAAAATCCTGCCCTGCGGGAACGGTACCGTGAAGCAAGGTCGGATTTGAAACGAGCCATAAAAATAAGCAAGCGTACGTGTTTTTTCGATCTGTGCAAGGAAGTCGATCGGGATCCTTGGGGAAGACCTTACAAAATGGTCATGAAAAAGTTTGGAAATAGATATTCTAAATCCCCCACATCCGCGTCAATATTAGGCGGCATAGTTAAGGTATTATTCCCATATGAAGCTGAAAATGTGTTGGAAGTAACATGCGATGAGGCCGATTATGTTCCTCCAGTGACAGCGGAGGAGGTCCTAATGGCGCGCGCCAGAGTAGCGAACAATAAAGCTCCCGGTCCGGATAATGTACCGAACGTGGCATTGAAGTCTGCAATTGGAGCATACACCAATGCCTTTATCGAAGTATATGGTGAGTGTTTGAGGGAAGGGATATTCCCGAGGAAATGGAAGGAACAGAGATTAGTGCTGCTTCCAAAAGGAAAGGAAGCATCTGGGGAGCCATCCTCCTATCGTCCGATTTGTCTTTTGGACACGGCTGGCAAAATTCTGGAGAGAATCATGTGCGATCGGCTTCACCAGGCCATTGCTAGAGCAGGCGATCTATCAAAATATCAATATGGCTTCCGCAAGACGCGCTCCACAGTGGATGCGATTAGGTATGTGGTAGAGATGGTGCAAGAAGCAGTATCTGGCTATAGATGGTTGCGAGGTGGTAAAAAATACTGTGCCATAGTAAAGCTGGACGTGAAAAATGCCTTCAACACTGCTAACTGGAATTGCATACTGAGGGCCCTTATTCGGATGGAGGCGCCAAAATATCTGCAGAGGATGGTTGTAAGTTACTTCAAACATAGGGTTTTGAAGTACGATACCGATGAGGGTGTCAGAACATATCCAGTAACTGGTGGAGTTCCCCAAGGATCAGTATTGGGTCCCATACTTTGGAACGTGATGTACGATGGCGTTCTTCGACTCACCCTTCCAAGTGAAGCAAGAGTGGTTGGTTTTGCGGATGATATTGCAATAGTAGTCACAGCGAAATACAGAGAGGAGATCGTCGAAATTTGCAACAGAGTTGTCCGACTCGTTCAGCAATGGTTAGCGTCTGTTGGCCTGCAGCTGGCGGAGCATAAGACAGAGGCAGTTCTCATCTCTAGTAGGAGAGCAATGGAGAACATAACTCTAGAGGTTGGGGCACAAAAAATAATACCACAGCCAAGTATTAGGTACCTGGGAGTAGTGATTGACTCGAGACTTTCGTACATGGAGCAGATCGCTGCAGCCAGCGAGAAGGCGCACAGAGTCAGCGCTGCACTGAATAGAATAATGCCGAACATGAGAGGAGCACGCCAGAACAGAAGGGCCTTGCTTGCTAATGTTGTAACATCCATTTTGATGTATGGCGCACCAATTTGGGCGAACTCAATGGAGAAGGAAACGCACAGAAAAAAAATGGCGGTTGTACAGAGATTGACAGCGTTGCGAGTGATATGTGCCTTCAGAACTGTCTCGGACGATGCTGCTTGTGTCCTTGCCGGGATGCCCCCTGTACACCTTTTGGCAAAGGAGAGGCAAACCACGTATCATCGAAGAGATCAAGCAACACGAGGAGATAACCGTAAGAGAGCAAGGAGTGAGACCGTGTCCCAGTGGCAGAGAAAATGGAGTGACTCAACCAAAGGACGGTGGACCTATCGCCTAATCCCTGTTGTTGAAACCTGGTTAAATAGACGCCATGGCGAGGTAGGTTATTATCTAACGCAATTCCTTACGGGACATGGCTGCTTTAGAGCGTACCTTCACAGGTTTAAGTGCGATGATTCCCCCGACTGCCCAAGCTGCGCTGGCATCCCGGAGACCGCTGAACATGTGCTGTTTGAGTGCCCACGATTCAGAGTAGAAAGGGAAGATATTGGTGCGCATCTAACGCCAGATACTTTGATGGAGTATATGTTGGATTCAGAAGATGGCTGGGAGGCCGTGAGCGGAGCAGTCGTTAAAATTGCAACCGAACTGAGACGCCTCGAAAGAGAGAGAAGCACGAGAAGAGCGAACAACTAACTTTAGCCGAAATAGGGGCAGCGTAGGCTGAGCCTGCCTCATGAAGTAATACCTGACGGTGGTTCCGTGGGGCCGAGCGGCATAGAGTACCGGTGGTGGGGTTTAGTCGGTGGAAATCCGACACATTCCCATATATGGGAGGTCTTTAAAAGATTCCCCACCACCGCAAAAAAAAAAAAAAAAAAAAAAAACACACACACACACACACACCCCAGGGGCTAGCTCAGCTACCTTGGGGGTCAGCACGGTGGCGAATAGCTGAACGGCATATAGATATATAGGTTAGCTGCGAATAAGCAGTCCCCGACCGAGCGGTAGAAGCGGAGGATGTGCTGAAAAGGTTTCATTTAATCCTGCGAAGTTTCTATGGCAAACAACGCGAGCGTATACCGCTATAAGTATACAGAAACCCGGAAGCGTCTGTCTCATATTGGGCGGCTCTCTGGTCAGTGTCTCTTCTCCATGTCAGGGGCGGCTGCGTTCGTACCTGGCAGTAGGTATAAAATGCTATGGGAAGGAACCCAGAATTCAAATACGCAATGGAGACAACCATACAAAACAATGTTACAGTGCAGGGATTCGGAACCCCAGTACCGGCGGCTTTAGGGAGTGAGCAAGCAGGCTCCCAGCCGTCGAGATCCAGCGACTGCAATGCTGTAGTGGTGGCCCACCTGGCCGCTACAGTAGATACTGCGACAGGGGAAAGCGAGATTGTGGAATCACGCACTGAGAGAGAAAGCATCTTCGGGAAAAGTGCGAAAGTAGAGCGATCTCCAACCACTAAACCACTACCATTAACGAGTAAAGCTGTAGCTGTATCGACCATCAGTCAACCCGAGAACGCTATCGAGGCATTGGGTGACAAAATTGCAGAGCTCCACGAATTCGCGAAAACCAAACATAACGTGCATCAGAAGATTAAAAGCACGATCTTAAACCTGAAGACACTTTATAGGCATGCCACGGATGGCCTGAAGGAAAAGGGTTTGATAGAGAGTGAGGCAGAAGCGGTAGGGCAGAGCCAGGCGACACAAATGACACAAACATCTCCTAAGGTTAGCAACTGCTACGGTACGAAAGAAGATGAAACTAGCGCTACAGAGCAGGCCCAAGAGGTGGCATCTGTTAGAGAGGAAGGGAAGATGGAAGCCCGGCGACTCAGACTAGGAAGAGGAAAAAAGCAGGAAGAGTCAAAACAGCTGCTCTAGATTCATCGCGTCCCCACTCTAGTAATCCACTGGACGATGTGCTCGAGGAGACGCCAAAGGTAGAAGCTCCCTGGCTCCAGGTAGGAAGGAAAATCCGGAAACGTAAAGAAAAACCGCCTCGGGTGGATGAAATCCTCAATAGTAAGGGTGAGTCACGGATGCTTTCGAGCATATTTGTGCAGGTTTAAAATTGAAAACAGCCCGGACTGTCCTAATTGTGTTGAGTTGGCTGAGGACGTTGAGCATGTTTTTTTCCATTGTCCCAGATTCGACGATCCGAGGAAACAGATGGCTGAGAAGCTGCGAGTTGAAGTAAGCCCGAGCAACTGTGTTGAGCTCATGCTAGAAACAGAAGGCAATTGGAGCGCAGTTAGCGACTTCGCCGCCACTGTGATGAGGTACCTACGGGTGCTCGAAACGAACCGTAACAGTAGAGGGTAACAGCGCAAGCTAAATCCTCCCTCTGATGAAATACCTGACGGTGGTACCAGGGGGGCAAGGGATACAGTGGCGGGGGTCTGGGGTATTTTAGTGGGTAGTCGAAAGGAGTCCCACACTCCCTGGAGTCAATATCTCTCCAGGGGTTCGTAAATGAATTTTTTCCCCAGATTATTACAACAAAAAAAACAACAAAAAACACACACACACATGTGTTGACAGAATCCGTATAGGCTGGGTTAGGTGCCGTATACGTGAAGTGGTTAGCCCAGTGAGATGCTTTAAATGCTGGAAGCCAGGTCACAGAGCGGCCACATGCACGAGCGAAGTCAACCTATCAAACCTTTGCTTTAGGTGCTGCAGAGCCGGCCACAAGGCAAAAGATTGTGAACGGGAACTGGAGTGTGCATTCTGCCGTACAGGAAATGGAGAAGCTATCGGTACCCACATCACCGGTAGGGGTAATTGTACAGCACGACGGATGGTGATAGGAAACAACCGTAGAAGGTGAAGCTACTTCAGCTAAACTTAAATCACTCTGAGGCTGCCCAGGACCTCCTATGGCAGACTATACACGAATTGAGGCCAGACGTCGCAATACTATGTGAACAGTACAAAAATTTGGATGATGCTGCATGGGTGAGTGACCACAGCGGCAAGGCAGCAATCTGAGCATGCGCTGGCTTGGTCGAGCAATTCATCCACTTCTTAGATTGCTTGGTTCTGGATGCAAGAGATCATAGTCCCACAGTAATTTCGGGAGACTTCAACGCGTGGGCTACGGAGTGGGGTAGCGCTCAAACAAATAGAAGAGGTCAAGCCCTTCTGGAGGCTTTTTCAGTTCTAAATGTTGTCCTGTGCAACACCGGCTCCGCATATACATTCAGCAGGGGTAATGCTGGTTCTATTACAGACCTAACGTTTGTTAGTGAATCTCTCTGGAGGAGAGGAATAACTTGGAAGGTTTGTGACTTTCCCACGCACAGTGACCACCAGGCCATCCTGTGTGAACTCCATGGAATACACTCAAGTAATAGTATACAAATTGCGGGTTGGAAGACAAACGCTTTCTATGAGGACATCTTCAGGTTTATGCTCCATGACTCTAACCTGACGGATACCGCTAACACCAAGGCATGCCAGTTAATAGGCAGCATTACCAGTGCATGTAACGCTACAATGCCTAAAACAAGGTTAAACCCAAGACGCCTACCGGCCTACTGGTGGAATGAGGAAATTGCATTGCTCCGGCGAAAGTGCAATCGTGCTAGGCGCGTTTCCCAGCGGGGTCGAAACACCAGCTCCTCTTTCAGTTTACAACAGATATACAGGGAAGCACGGGGTGCGCTGAGGGTGGCCATTAAACAAAGCAAGCGACGATGCTGGAAGTCCCTCTGTGATGAGGTTGAGGATGACCCATGGGGTAGGCCCTACAAGATGGTAATGGCCAAGCTTAAACTTGCAAGAGGTACAGCACCAACATGTCCTATTTTGATGGATAATATAGTATCTTCCTTGTTTCCTCGCAAACCAGTGACTATTCACTCGAGTGCCATTGAAGCGGACGACGTACCACTATTCACGATTGATGAATTAATGTCCGCCTCTAGGAGAACTCCCAACAAGAAAGCGCCAAGACCGGACTATATACCAAATGTTGCCTTAAAGGTAGCGATCCTAGAAAAACCCGAAGAGTTCGTGGAGGTGTATAACTCTTGCCTAAGAGAAGGAACATTCCCAGATATTTGGAAGAAACAGAAGCTGATACTGATTCCAATGGGTAAAGTACATTCGGAAGATCCTTCATCATTTCGCCCAATCTGTCTGTTAGATGGAGCGGGGAAATTACTTGAAAGGCTGCTCGGTAATCGGTTAGAAGAAGCTCTCGTATCATCTGGAGATGAAATGAACCAGATGATGGAACCAATATGGGTTCCGCAAAGCGCGCTCAACTATTGATGCTATTCAGCTCGTTACCAGGCTGGCAGAAGACGCCATCAGCGGCAGCAGATGGAAAGGAGGCCGTAAAAAATACTGCGCTATTGTTGCGCTAGATATTAAAAATGCGTTTAATACAGCAAAATGGGAACATTGTTACATCAAGCGGGTAATCTCAAGCTATTTTAAAAACCGCACTTTGCAGTACCGCACGAATGAAGGGTGCAAGGAGTACACAGTTACATGTGGGGTCCCCCAGCGATCTGTATTCGGTCCAATGCTTTGGAATATTATGTATGACGATGTGTTCACACGCCAGGTCCCCGAGGAGGCGACGGTAGTTGGGTTTGCCGATGATATTGCCATCGTAGCAGTTTCAAAGATACGGTGGATATAATCCAACAATGGCTTAACTCAGTTGGGTTGCAGCAGGCGGAACAAAAAACGGAAGCGGTGCTTATAACCAGCAGAAAGGTTCTGGAAACAATTTCCATTAGAATCGGAGCACATACGATTTTCTCGCAACTCTCGATAAGGTACCTAGGGGTACAAATCGATGCAAGGTTGTCATTCAAAAATCAGCCAGAGCTAGCAAGGCTCTCTCCCGTATAATGCCGAATGTCGGCGGACCAAGCCAAGGACGACGAAGATTATTAGTCGGTGTCGTAACATCTATAACGCCCTATGCGTCCCCTGTATGGGCTCAAGCGCTGCAGGTGCCATCCTATCGTCGTTGTTCTAACTCTGTATATCGCAGCTGCGCACTTTGAGTGGTTAATGCGTTCAGAACTCTTTCGGGCGAAGCAGCCTGCGTCATTGCGCGAATGTGTCCAATTGATCTGCTGGCAGCGGAACGGCAAAAGTCATACAATAATAGTCATGGAGGAACACCGGATAGACCAATGGTGCGAGCGAACAACACAAGAATGTACAGGTGGGATATTCTTATCGATTGGCAACAGCGTTGGAACCGTTCGGAGAAGGGCCATTGGACTCGACGACTAATACCTGAAATAGGCCCGTGGATAAATCGTAAGCATGGCGAGGTTGATTTTTACCTAACACAGTTCTTAACAGGTCACGTATACTTTCAATCATACCTTAATCGTTTTGGGCATGATGATTCACCGTATTGTCCTTCTTGTAGAGATTCCGCAGAAGATGCTGAACACGTGTTTTTTGTATGCGCACGGTTCCAGGGAAATAGAGAAGTGCTTGCTGGAGTCCTCGATCAATTTGATATTACCCCAGAGAACATAGTTGAAGTGATGCTATCGTCCCCAGAAGTATGTAATGCTGTAGTAAATTTTGCAACAACAATGATTAAGGAGTTGCGACGGTTGGAACACCAACGTCGCCAAGCAAGGTAACTCGCACCCTTCAGTTGCGTGGGAGATGTGATCGTACAGTTAGTACAGACTCCTTCCCTTTCGAAGTAATACCTAGCGGTCGTTTCGGGGGTAAAGGATGCAGAGGTGGTTTTAGTGAGTAGGAGTCTCACACCGTTGTGGTGGATAGCTACTTTATCTCCTACATCGTCCATGATGGATGTCCACCTTCCTTAAATAAAAAAAATAAAAACACACACACACACACACACCCCGTGGTAGTGGCAGGTCTCCTATCGGGCGCGTCCCCACGTGGCGGATAGCGGGATGCCCTCACCAACTCACTGGCGGGTAAGTGGGAAATAAAATACCATTCGTGGACCAAAACTTGCATGAAGCGTCTGTCCACCAGGAGGTGCGGCTTCAAACAGCGTCTGTTCCTCATGTTAGAGGTGGCTGAGCTTTTCTACCAGTTTTCTGTTCTACTGCCAGTAGGTATAAAATGCCAGGGGAAGGACACCCTGTCTAAAAAAACACAATGTTAAGCGAGTAGGAGAGAACGTTTACGGTGCAGGGAGTCGGAAACCCAGTACCGGCGGAATTGTTGAGTGAGCAAGGGGGCTCAACACCGTCGAGATCCAGCGACCGCAATGCCTCAACAGTTGGGAACTTGGCTGTTGTTGCAGATAAAATTACAAGTGTTGTAATTGAAGCAATTGCGTCACCCATGCTCGATGACCAAATAGAGGAAGAACAAATATTTCAACGGAGCAAACGCATACGGCACTCGCCGATAAGGATATTGGACCGCCAGACATCTCGGTCCCTAACGAATCTTACGGCAAGGCCGGCCACTCCGGAAACCTTACAGTCAGGGGTGCGTATTGGCAAACAGATTGATGAGCTGGCAGAGTTTATAAAGGGGAAGACGAACATCCACCATGAGATAAGGAGAATGGTTGTCCAAATGAAATTGATGTTCCGACAGGCCACGCAAAAGCCCTCGGGAAGTGTAGACGCCAGCACGCAAACAGAAGAATTGGCACAGAATAAGAGTATATCAAACGCAAACCAAGCTACCTTAAACAATGGTAAGAGGCCATCGGGTTGTATTTCCCCTTCTGGAAACGCTGGCGCAAAGGCGGGGAAGAAGGCAAGGGAGAAAAATATAGTTCCAGAGGTAAAGAAGAAGAACCAAAGGCAGACAGCGTCATCTTCACTCGGCGCTAGTACGTCAATATCACCAGCCAATGGCAACATAAGCAGAGTACCTTCTCAAAGTATTGGCGATGGGGAAACACAAATTACTGATGCAGGCAATGAGTGGCAGGTAGTGAACAGAGCTAGAAAGCGTCGCGAAAGACCAACAAGGCCGGCCGCGCTGATGATTAAAACTACGAGCCCAGTTTCTTTCGCGGAAGTTTTAAAAGGCTTAAAAACGGATCCTGCTCTGGAAAGCATTGGGGATAGTGTAGCCCAGGTTCAAAAATCCGAGAAGGGGTACTTACTACTAAAAATTCAGAGGTCAGCTGATGATAGTGCCAACCTTGAAACAATGCGAGGTAAGATCGAGACCTACCTCGAGGGAAAATTGGAGGTTAAGGCCCTCGTAGACCCCAATGAAAGCACCCTAGAGATCTGGGACATCGACGAGGTCACAACAAAAGAGGAAGTCTTTAATGCTATAGCCACTGACTTCAAGGAGTGGGGAAAAATCGATAAGAGTGTTGTGAAGAGTCTAAGACCAGCGCACAGAGGCACGCAGATTGCAGTAATTAAGGTACCAACGGCTTTAGCCCGGAAAATGGTTGATGTTGGCAGGATACGAATAGGTTGGGTCAGATGCCGCATTCGTGAGGTAACAAGCCCAGCGAGGTGCTACAAATGCTGGAAGCCTGATCACAGATCGGCTTGATGCTAAAGCGCCGAGGATCTATCAAACCTCTGCTTTAGATGCTGCAAGGCTGGTCATAAGGCAAGGGATTGTAATAGCGAACCGCAATGTGCATTCTGCCGTATGAGAAATGGGGAAGTCGGAGACGGTCACATCACCGGTAAGGGTAATTGCCCAGCACGACAGAAGACCGCAAGGAACACTCGCCGAAAATGAAAGTTCTTCAACTAAATTTAAAACACTGCGAAGCTGCCCAGGACCTTCTATGGCAGACCGTACATGAGCTGAAGCCAGACGTCGCAATGCTATGCGAACATTATAGGATTGTGGACGATAACGCTTGGGTTAGTGATCGTAGTGGCAAGGCTGCAATTTGGGCATGCGGTAGTTTTGCCATCCAAGAAACTTTGCAAAATTTCGTCGGGTTCGCTCGAGCTAAAATCAATGGCGTAGATTTTTATAGCTGTTACGCCCCTCCGAGTGAGCCACTCGTGCAATTCACCCACTTTTTGGACTGTTTGGTCATGGATGTGAAAGATCATTACCCCAAGGTAATTGCTGGGGACTTCAATGCGTGGTCTACTGAGTGGGGCAGTACTCAAACCAACGGAAGAGGCCAAGCACTACTTGAAGCCTTTTCAGTTCTAGACGTGGTTCTCTGTAACACAGGCAGCACGTACACATTCAACAGGGGTAATGTTGGTTCGGTGATAGACTTGACGTTTGCTAGCGAATCCCTCGCGAGAGCTGGGGTGGCCTGGGAGGTCAGCGACATTATACGCACAGCGACCATCGGGCTATTCTGTGTGAACTTCGACGAACATATCGTAAGGGTGATCTTCGGAAAGCTGGATGGAGGACAAATGCTTTTGACGAGAACATAAACAGATGCATGCTTCGCAACACTAACCTGATGGGTGACGCCAACACTAAGGCAACTCAGTTGATAAACAGCGTTATCAGGGCTTGTAATATAACAATGCCTAGGAGAATAATAAGCGAACGTCGTCCGCCGGCCTACTGGTGGAATGAGGAGATTGCCTTGCTCCGACGAAGGTGTAATCGATCTAGACGGAATTTGCAACGTGTGAGACCAACTTATCTCCTAGCCTACAGCAAACATATAGGGAGGCCCGAGGTGCCCTGAAGTTGGCCATAAAGCAGAGTAAGCGGGGATGCTGGAGATCCCTCTGTGATGAGGTTGAGAGAAATCCGTGGGGTAGGCGTTACCTGTTGGTAATGTCCAAGCTGAAACTGTCCAGAGTTGTTGTACCAACGTGCCCGATACTGATGAGTAATATAGTTTCAACACTGTTCCCGCATCAATCCACAACCTTTTGTCCAAATATCGAAGTTGATAATGTACCGCTATTCACAATCGAAGAGCTAATGTCTGCAACTAGGAGGATTCCTAGCAAGAAAGCGCCGGGACCAGACTATATACCCAATGTCGCCCTAAAGGCTGCAATCCAAGAGAAAGGTGAGGAGTTTCTGGAGGTGTTCAACTCCTGTCTTAGAGAAGGTACATTCCCGGACATCTGGAAGAAGCAAAGGCTGATACTGCTACCTAAGGGCAAAACGCAGCCACTAGAGCCATCATCGTTTCGTCCGGTTTGTCTTTTGGATGGAGCGGGAAAAGCCTAAGAAAGATTACTCTACAATCGACTAGAAGAAGCCATTGAAAGAGATGGAGCTCTTTCTCAAAACCAATATGGCTTTCGTAAGGCGAGCTCAACGTTGGATGCTATTCAACTGGTCACCAGCCTTGCTGAGGATGTCATAAGCGGCAGGAGATGGAAGGGAGGCCACAAAAAATACTGCGCAGTAATTACATTGGACATTAAAAATGCGTTCAATTCAGCAAAGTGGGAACACATTAGGTGCGCCAATAACATAGGGAACGTGCCTGGATACATCGAAAGGATAATCGCGGATTATTCTAGGAATCGCTTTCTGGAATATCATACGGATGATGGGAGCAAGGAATACAGAGTTACATGTGGGGTCCCTCAGGGCTCTATACTTGGACCACTACTATGGAATATTATGTACGACGAGGTCCTCAGACTTCAAGTTCCCGAGGAGATAACGGTGGTTGGCTATGCCGAGGATATTGCCATTGTAGCAGTAGCAAAGTACAAGGACGAGCTGGAGGCCATCTGCAGAGATGCTGTAGACTTAATTCGGCAGTGGCTGAATTCAGTGGATCTGCAATTGGCTGAGCAAAAAACCGAAGCGGTGCTGATTTCCAGCCGAAAGGTTGTAGAGACACTTTCGATCCAAATTGGTACACATACGATTGTGTCAAAACCATCGATTAGGTACCTAGGTGTGCAAATTGATGCAAGGCTGTCGTTTAAAGAACACGCGAGGTATGTCAGCGAGAAATCAGCCAGTACTAGTAAGGCTTTAAGTCGGATTAAGCCTAACGTTGGCGGACCAAGCCAAGGGCGACGAAGACTACTGATCGGGGTTGTAACATCTATCATCCTCTAGGCAGCCCCTATAAGGGCCCAAGCGCTGCAGGTAATATCATACCGACGGAAAGTTAACTCAGTCTACCGCAACAGCGCACTTAGAGCGGTTAGTGCCTAAAGAACTATTTCGGACGAGGCTGCCTGCGTTATTGCGGGTATGTGTCCAATCGATTTGCTGGCAATGGAGCGACAAAAAGTGTACAAGAGGGGTCATGGAGGTGCGGCCGAAGCATCATCGTTACACATGCATAACAGGAGGATACTCAGAGAGGCTACCATCTCTGAATGGCAACAATGGTGGGCCAGCTCGGAGAAGGGTTCTTGGACCAGGAGGCTTATTCCGGAAATATCCATCTGGACTGACCATAAACATGGTGAGGTCGATTTTTACCTGACACAGTTTTTGTCAGGCCACGGATGCTTCCGATCGTACCTCTATCGTTTTGGGCACGAGGACTCGCCGAATTGCCCCCACTGTGGAGTACCCAAAGACGCTGAGCACGTGTTCTTCGTATGCGAGCGGTTCTGTAACAACAGGGAAGTATTCGTAAGATCGCTCGATGTCGACGACGTTTTCCCCGAAAACATCGTCGAAGTGATGCTTGCTACTCCAGAGGCATGGAGAGCCATAGATGATTTTGCAGCGGCTATAATAAGGAAGTTACGGTGCTTGGAGCGCGATCGCCACCAAACATGATAGTTGTGTAGAACATACATACCATAGTACATACGTACAGACTCCTTCCATCCGAAGTAATACCTTGCGGTGGTCCCGGATGGAAAGGATTTAGAAGGTGGTTTTGGTGAGTAGGAGTCTCACACTGTTGCGGGTGTTGTGCACCTGCTTCGTTCATGATAGATTTCCACCTCCTCACAAAAAAAAACACACACACATACACACACACCGTTTTGTCAATTTCTATCACTTTACTTATTGGACACAATTTTTATTAATTTCACAAAAGTCTACGATACAAAATCAAACTATGAAACTTAAAATATATATTCAAAAAATCCAAATATAAATCGAAATTACAAAATACGAGAATGCGTTTTTCTTTCTATCAGTTATCTTTTCGTTAAATCACCCTTCATACCGAGAAAACACCCCGCAAACAAATAAAATGGATTACTTTAATAATTCAATTTGGAATCCCAATAAACAAATAAAATGGAGCTTTATATTTGGAGCTTTTGACAACGAAACATTAATGTCTCAACAAATTTTGAACTTGAAAAGTGAATGAATGAAATAAATTAATTTTGTTAAATTTCTAATGGGACGGGATGACTAGACTTTACCAAGTTCATTATACGTTGAATTATACGTTGATTGAAACCAAGTTTCTAAATATATATCCTTAATATATTATTATGTCTAGGTCTACAGATTTGTATTCTATAAAACCTAATGTAAAACTCTAAAATACCTACCTACTTATAGTTGGTAATTTGGTATTCTTAAACATACAATATGACTAAAACTTGAAATAAGAAAAAAAAAAATTGAAAAACTCGTTAAATTTTATGATAAATTTCACCTTTTCCAAATTAATAAAGAATATAAATTTTTTTTTTTTTTTTTTTTTTAAGTAAACCAATTTCCAAAACAACAAGTGAAAAACAAAATTAATAGCAGCGCCTACATTATTAATTTTCTTCAAGCAAAATGATTCAAATGGACGAACACGTGTTTCTCATAAAATAAACCCAATAAAGTGTGTTTACAGTGGTATGTTGATTTTTGAAGTCAAATATAAATAAGAAAATTCTTATGAAATTTCATAATTTTCTCGCTAATTTTTTCAATGTTGTGGTTTTCCTTATTGTATGTATATGTATGTACTGGTATCATGTAAGAAAGATTCTTTTACGTGTAGTAAATAAGATGAATGGTACAATTTTTGTGCTCTATTTTTATATTATTAATTTTATTTTTAATCTTTTTGTACTACATACCTATACACAAATTTTCTTTTTAATATTTATTTATATTTTCTTGTCTGCGAATAAAAAATAAAATAAAACTGCACAATGTCATAGTCTTTGTCGATAAAAAATACTTTAGTGTCTGCAAATCATTTATTATTTTAAGTATCTACATATCTCAGCAAAATCCTAAACTGATGGTACAGGCTACACTATAATTAATGTAATTTTTTAACATTAACATTAACGCATTTTGTTTTTCACAAGGTTCGTCTTAAGATGATAACAAATTGAAATTTAAATACTTAGTATTCCTAATTTCAGTAAAAAGTTTATTGAGCCATTTGAAATTTAAGGAATAAGAACGAGATATATGTATCTGTAAGATTTATTTTAGCATTAAGAAAATTAATTGTTTGTCAAACTTCTAAACTCCTAACGTTCACCTTTTTGTCAAAACCGGACAGATGTTGATTTATTGTAGAACCAAATTGGTAATAAAGTGGACCTTATGTTCCATCAACTACTTATGCAGATCTTATGCAGAGTAATCAATTTTCTATAGTTAAATTTAAATTTGACGCGCTATTTATTGGTAAAAGCAATTTATATAGTTTCAAACTATAATTTTTAATCCAATTGTTTAGACTGTGACCGAAACAAGTGATAAATATTTTTTGGTACAAATTTTTGACATTTATTTGGAAAATATTCCCCTATATTCACAAATTTTTGTTACGCCGCCCATCTGTCATGTTGTTGTTCGATTTTAATAACAGGCAATCCTTTTATAAGCATCGAATTGGCTTTCGTTTTATATATTGTGCCTTTATTTGTCAGGGTATAGTTTAATATGATTATGGTGCAATAATTCTTCCCAAAATTTTGTATTCAATTAGGTTTTTATACAGGAAATGTGAAGGTAACGGGTGGTCTCTAATCAGAATTGCAACGCAAACTAAAAAATATTGGAGGCAACTCTATTATGGATTAAAATAAATTGTTAATGATTTGGTTCATACAATGCAACATTTTAAAACAATCGATCAATTAATTCTATAATAGCTTCAATAATCTGTCAGCCGATAGTGTATAATATAACCATTGACTAGTTGCCATTTTATTTTGATGATATAAAATGCTAAGGCGACCATGTTAAATGTCGACCGAACAATTATAATTTATTCCGCTTCATGGGTCAAAAATTATCGTAGCAAAAGACAGTGACAATTTGGGTGTAAGCTGTCTTTTCAGGTTACGGTTCATATAACTAATTTTGATTTTATTTTTCACCTAAAGTACGAGTCTGTATGGCAAAACATATGGCAAAATAATATGACAAGAAGTAGAGCATAAACACATATTATTCTGATTTGGCACAACGTCATGACAAAATGTGTTTCTTGACAAAATTCAAATACTCATGCTCAAAACCATTTTTGTGTATGTATTTTGCAAAATAAACTAAAAATTGTCACGATCTAATCCGACGAGTAATATTTAAATCTTCCTCCATACCTTCTCTGTTAAAGTCATCATGTCATCTTTCCAACGACACCTGTTTCAAGTCTCTTCGACAATTATTTCGCCCACAAGCGCACTAATGAGATTTACGACCTACATTTGGAAGTGACCAAACATTAAAATAGATTTTCGAGACATAACGTGTTGCTTGTAGCTTAATGTACATTCAGTTTCATAACTATGTATATCACCACTTGATTTTTCAGATTAACTAATTAGCTTATATAGACAAAGTTTTGCTGAAAATTACGATTTATAACAATAACTGGTTATCGCAAAATTGACAGGTATAACGATGGAGAAAACATTATACTTCGAAAATCGGACATTTATTTCGGAACTACAAAATATTTGTTTCAGATTGATGTGCAAAATCCCACACGAAAACGAGAAGACACTCTAAAGTACTTTTCATACCGGACGCCTTTGCTTTGAGCTTCAAAAATTAAAATTCTTTATTTCATTTTTGAATTATGTAAATTATTTTTGAATAATTGAAAAATAATTTATTTTTAAGTGATAATTTAAAAACGTCAAAAAATATTGGCTATGAAGTTGAAGCTGTAAAGCCAAGGCAATGCGTTCCACACTCTCTAAAAAGAGCAACAAATTTGGTTGACAATGTGCTGCGAAAGACATAAATCTTAACGTTTGTTTACAAACTAAACTTAAAATTTATTTTTACCATTAGTGTAGATATAAAAGACCGAAAAACAACTGTTAACCACGGTATTTTTAAATATTAAACCAAAAACAGTTGATTTTAAATGAAACCTATAGCTACTGTGGAATAACACAATATGTTGATGCTAACACCCGATTTTGTTACACAAGAGAAATCGTTGTTCGATCGTAACCAAAATAAGAGGAGCACATCTCGACATAATATAACACCAAACTCAAAAATTTCATAACCCTAGGATCTTGGTTTTTCAGTTAGAGAACTTAGAGACTTCCCAAACATACCTTCGTACATAAAGACTTTTTTCCAGAAATGCTCAATTTGGACTCCTCTGTACTTAAGATGACAGTTTCCGTTAAAATCTGGAGTTGTACATTTTTCATGATTTACTTTAATACCTTTTCACGAAAGTAAAAACGTTTCTACATTAGAAACATAGCATGAAAAAGAGTCTCATTCAAAAAAATAAAAATCCAATTAGTCATTTATCTGTGAATAATATCACCAGTAACTTTAAAACCTAACCACTTGCTTCTCCTATCAACACTTAAGTTACTAATTACAAAACCGCTAAACTCTCGAATAACACAGATTATTCTTTCCTGAGAATAAATTGGACCCTATTATTAGTCGAATTTATTTTTGAAATTTCTTGTTAATCCCCAACATTCCATATACTCAATTGACCCTAATTTTCATAAATAAAAAAAATAGTATTTTGATGATAATTAATACTATTAAAATAACGCCGAAAAAAGAAAATATTCTTTTAGATGAAAATACACACAAACATAATAATCAGCTTATCTCAAAAAACAGTTTTAACACAATAAGCGCCCACACTCACACAAATTAATAATCTAACGTGTAATCAAAGAGCTTGGAATAGATACAGAGGTGAAACCGATTTAAAAAACCGATGAGCTTGTATCCGAGACACGACCTATTAACGTAGGACTACGGAAAAATGAAACAACCTTATTTATAGTTTAATTGAAACCAAAATTTAAAAATTAAGAATTAAAATTGTATATTTAGTAAAGAACCAACACAGAATCACTCAATTACTTTCATTGGTTTGTTGATGGCCACTTCCACCCCACAGATATCACCACACTTGTCATAGCCATTGTCAACATTCGTAAATATGTGTGATACTGCTACAGCTAGAGCGCCGTCCTTTTCGTATATCGTTATGCAATTTAAATTTATACTCGAATCGTTATCAAGCCAAGTTTCACTAATAATTAACAGATCTGCTCTCTGTGGAATATCATCGTTCTCCATGTTTCCACTGCGTGCCAACAAACTCTGAACGTTGAGGGCCACGAGTCTGCGACCAGCCGCTCCGTCGATGAATTCACATTATGTTGTTGCATGTGGTTTTCACCCTATGGTTGTTAAAGCGTTTAGCTGCTATTGCAAATTTCTAATTTTTGGTGTTTATGTTATCGTAGAATTTTGGATTGCCATAATCCTTTGGAAAAATATTATGTTTTTCAATTCGCTATGCCGCAATGAAATGCCGTTACAAAATAAAAATAAAGAACGTGAGAATCGAACCCGAAAACACCTGTATTATTTACGCTATTGAGCTAGAAAACTTCGACCTGTAAATTGGAAATATAACATATGGAAAAACGTTGTTTGCTCCACTGGTGCAAAGTACATTTACATAATTCAGGAACATAAAACTGTATTTGACAAAACATAGTACACATAGCAAAATAATTTTTCAATTTTTTCCTCGATTTAAATGTTTTACAGTAATACGTCATAACCACATCCTTTTATATTCATGCTACCAAAAAAAAAACAATTTATTTTGAAGCGGATTTGATTATTCTTTTGTAACTGTATGTTTTGTCGACGAAACCAAATTAAATTAAATGACGTATTAAATCAAATTAGTTTCCGGTCACTTGGTTCCGCCCGCTTTGAATCTCTTGATTCAATTCAGTTTTTTTGAAGTCTACACAGTTTATAGACAGGTCGCTTTAGATGTCCAGCTTTGGTTTTTAAGGTTACAACTCTAACCACTCCATCCGCTTCTCGATGAATCTGTTCTACCCGGCCTAGCAACCATTTTGTAGGTGGTAAATTGTCCTCACGAATTAAGACAACATCGTCGACTGTAATTGGTTGACCCTTTGTTTGCCATTTGGTTCGTTGATGTAAAGAGGTTAGATACTCAAATTTCCACCTCTTACTGAAATGTTGTATTGCCTGTTGTAACCTTTGCCATTTACATAGTTTTGTTAATTTTACTTCCAGTAAATTTGGTTCTGGTATCTGGATAAGAGGACGTCCAATTAAAAAATGCCCTGGTGTAAGAGCATCAACTTGGTCATCTGACAGAAGGCATAATGGCCTAGAATTTAACACCGCTTCGATTTGTGTGACTACGGTACTAAGCTCCTCATATGTGAATATCATCTTTCCCATAACCCTCTTAAGATGATATTTGAAGGACTTTACAGCGGCCTCCCATAGCCCTCCAAATGATGGTACTGCACTGGGGATAAAGTGCCATTTAATATTTTCTGAAGCGAGAAAAGCAAATATTTCATTAGAATTAGATTTTAGAAATTCATTGGTCTCCTTCAAAATATTATTGGCTCCTACGAAATTGGACCCGTTGTCGGAATAGATATCGGTGCATAAGCCTCTGCGTGAAACAAATCTTTGAAGTATTGCAATGAAGTTGCTTGCTGTGAGATTGGACACAACTTCAATGTGGACAGCCTTTGTACTCATACACACAAAGATAGCTAGGTAAGTTTTCCATACTTTGGTAGACCGGCCGTAAATCTGCTTTATTTGTAACGGTCCGGCGAAATCCACACCGGTTTTGATAAATGGACTTTGAAGTTGAACACGATCTGAAGGTAAGTTTTGGAAATAATTTGATAATTCGGCCGTGAATTAAATCTCCGACATGTGTGGCAATTTTTTACTACATCTCTGATTATTCTGCGACTATTGATCAGGAAATATATTTAGCGAAGAAAACTCATTAATAGGGAGGTGCCAGCAAGATAGTGTTTGATATGTAGATTTTGTACAAGCAATATAGTTATCTCGTAAAAGTCCACTGTCACCCAAAAATGGATATAAACTGCAAATTTTGCTGGTCTTTGGCACTTGTTTATTTGCATTCAATGAGAAAATCTCGGTTGAAAATTGGTCACTTTGTATCCATTTGATAATAGTACGGCGGCTTAAGGATATTTCATCCACGGTAAATAATTTATTTCTGCTATGCTTGGCGGTTCCTTGTTTGCTTCTTTTAACATATAATTGTACCCATGCAAGAACTCTAACAATTTTTTCGAACGATGAAATGCTGGTTACCAGCTGGTTTAAAATGCCAAATTCTGACTTTTTTGATTTAATTGCGGATAACACTGTTACTGTGGGTTTCTTCTCATCCGCTAATAGTTCGTCAAATTTCAAGTGTGATTGCTGTGGCCATTCTGATGCATCCCGACTTAACCATACAGGTCCGTTCCACCATAATTCGTATTTTACTAGTTTTGAAGGTAACATCCCTCGCGATGCGCAATCAGCTGGGTTCGTTGGTGAATCAACTTATCTCCAATGTTGAAGAGAATATGAAGATATTATGTCTGCTGTGCGATTTTCTACGAAGGTACTCCATCTCCTTGGGGGAGATGACAGCCAACCCATGACTATTTTGGAATCCGTCCACATGGTAACCTTCGTATCTGGTAATTTTAGTGCTTCATTGACCATTCTAATCAATTTGGCTAGCAAATTGGCAGCGCAGAGTTCTAGTCTCGGGATTGAGACTTGCTTAATTGGAGCGACTTTTGTTTTAGACGCTACTAAACTTACTTTAACCTCACCGTTTTCGTCAATACACCTTCAATATACTACAGCGGCATATGCTATTTCAGAGGCGTCACTCTCAGGAAAAAATGATCGCTTCCTATCAATAAATCGGTTGATTTGGTTGGTTAAAATTGGGATCAGCTAATGGTAGGTGCTCTACGTGCTGCCAAAGATTCTGATCAATAAATGAGACCGGTTGATAAGATGTCAATCTAGGTACGATTAAACATTCAATATTCAAGGTGGTTTGGTTTAAACGAGATGATATCAGTAAACTAGCTTTGCCTCTAGATGTTCCCGCTTTGCTTTGACCTATACCAGAAATAGTAACACGAACACTTTTTCGTGGAAAATGCAATCGTTGAATCAAATTTTCGCTGGCTAAGGAAGTTATTGAGACCCTGAATCAAGCAGGGCTCTGCACAATTGCCATTGACCTGTATTATCTTTAATTTTCATCAGTGCTGTTGGTAATAAGGAACAACATGATGTGCTAGGAGCTTGGTAAACGCTCACGTTAAGCTGCGTACTTGATTTATCTTCTGTTGAACCATTGGTTGATAAAGTTGGTTGGGTTTTAGTAATCAGTGATTCTGATTCTCGACTATTCAATAAATATGCACTGGTGGTTGATGGTTCAATTGATGGTTGATGGTGTAAAAGCGTATGATGTTTTCGGCTGCACGTATGACATCTTGCTTTAGTTCGACAATCGTAAACCCCGTGGGATGAATTTAAACAATTAAAACAGCGTGATTCTCGTTTAATTAGATCTCGTCTATCGAGACTAGTCATAAATTTAAATTTAGTACACTCAAATAACTGGTGGGCATTAGATTGACAGACTGGGCAACTGAATTCAGATTTTACATGAAATCTCTTAACAACTGCATTTGGTCTAGGTGGTTGAATTTTACTGAGTGGTTTAAGGCCTTCAAGTTCATCCGAACGGTGTGCTAAAATTCGTAAAAACTCTGCAACGTAGGAAATTCTTCATCAGTGGTCAATCGTTTCCAAAGTTGCTTTGACTCATCATCAAGTTTATTAAATAGTAGATAGCTAAGCCAAACATCCTTTGACTCGGCTTGTGTTCCAAAAGCCTTCAAACCACATGTTGCTTCATCGGATGTATCAAGAAGCTTTCGAATATTTGCTGCATTTGCTTGATAAATCTTTGGTTGATCCATAAATAATTTAATAAACTCGTTTGCTGTTACACTTTTACGATCGTACCGCTTACATAATTTTTGGTAGGCTTCAATATAATTGGCTTCAGTTATGGAAAAATGTCTTACTAAACCGCTGGCATCACCTCTCATTAAGCCCTTCAAATATTGTAGTTTTTGAGCAGGTGATAAGGACGAATTCTTATGAACGGTAATATCAAAAAGGTCAATGAAGCTCTGCCAATCGCGATAGTCACCAGAAAAATTGGGTATATTAAGCCTGGGTAATTTTACGTCACTACTAACTGAACCTTGGGTGGCGTTTATAACGGATTCACCTAACTGCGTACCGGAAATTGATTGCTTTCGTAACCACGTGTTAGCGATCACACGATAATATTGTTCCTCAATTTCCTCTGCGTCAGATTGCTGAGAATTATCTAAGCCGAATATTTCATTTTCAATGCTAGTAAAGGATTCTAATAGATCCTTGGTACGTTTTATACGTTCTTTAACCTCTTCTTCAGATGTTTGATCGGAAATGGTGTAACAACATTTATCTAGCTTGGTTAACAACCCTTTAATGATACTACGTCGTTTAATTAACGCATCCATTTTGGAAATATTCACAACAAGTTGATGGTAGAAATGTACGAATTATGGCGGATAACAACAAATTGATGGCTTATAAATTTACAAATTAGGTGGATGGTGGAAACTTGTCGTATTATATCAATACTAAGAATCAAATTAACTAATATGCCCACGTGTTTACCCACAATATAGTTCAATAAAATTTTGCAAATAATATAAAAAATGTGATACTCATCTGGTTTTTGCTGCGGTTCTTGTGGATGGGTTTTAATCCAAATCGCTCAATTAAATATTTGTTAGCTCGTAGATCTGCAATACTAAGACTGATGCGGAATATCCGGCTCGAAGGACCAAATGTTCTGTATTGAATGGACTGTATATTTTGTTTGGTTAACTGTTCACTTCACTATGGCACTTAAACACTACACTACAAGCTGTCATATAATTTAGATTTTACTAAGCACCAAATTTATGTTCTTATTATTCTTCACTTCACCCAGAGGCCACAGCATAAATTCTGAATAAATATCCACGTTATTCACAAATAAAACAACAAGAACTTTATTTTAGGTTGATTACACAATTTATTTTCCAAATTGACTAACTTTATTTTAATTTTATGATTCAACAATAATGGCAGCTTATTAATTAATTTCTTTTAATTTGGATAATTGCTCGCCAAAACTCCACTGCACAACTCTGATTTGATCTTACTAACTTTTTTTGGAACCCCGTAAGAGGCTTTTATTTAATACGTGCCATAATAATAAAACACGTATTAAATTTTGATTGGTTAAGCCGAATGTTATTATGGTTCAACTCGCGGCAATTTTGGTTTAATCGAGGCGCATTATCTACTGGTATAAATTACAATTAGTAGTGATTCATATTTCAGATCAATCAATATTGTATCAGTGGTTACAATAGGTGGCAGCTATGAATTTAATTTATTATTTCAGCTATTACAAAATTATTTAGAAATAGAGATACATATTTACATTTGTGTTGTCAACAAAACAATAACATAACCTATTATAACAAGATAAGTCTATACAATTTTCACTATAAATTTTGATAATAATTAAATTTCTAATTTTATTTATTTTTTTTTAGATTCGATAATTGTTGGGCTCAAACAACTTTGAAGTCCCATAAGTCGGAAACCTAAACATTTTTTGGCCTGATCTTCGCGACTATACATTTTTCTAGGATTGCATAGGTCATATAAATTCAAAAAATGTTCGCAATATTTTACATAATAAGAATAAAAATTTTTTGAATTTTTTTATTTTTATTTTATAGCTTTAAATCAAAATGGCGTGCGGCATGTTTGATCAAGTTCATCACTATTTAATTAAAATTGAAATTAAAATACATATTAATAATTTGTTGTTTTAACTTTTTTTTCAATCCACAAATTTTTATTTAACTTGGTTTGATTTTTACAGTTATTAAAACATTACATTTATATTTAACAAGTGACGTTGCTGTAATCAAATAAATTTTGTTAATACATCATTTCCGTGACGCGCGTCATCACATTGAAATTTTGATTTACCCCCATATATAATGGTCGTGTTCAATCGGGCAAAAATGATAAAAAATATCATGATACGAGTATTTTATCCCACCCTAACTTCATTCCGTAATACTGTACGTCAAACCCGATTGAACAACCAAAATTGATAAAAAATGATAAATTGATTTTAAATGTTACATTTGATTTTAAATCGCTTTGTAAAATTTAACAAACTCGTTCTGTCGCCAGATTTTTAATTAAATGAATATATTTTTTAATTATTTTTTTCTATAAATTATTTTGATATTGAAACTATTTGGTTTTTATCCAAATATTTGGAGACACAAATAATTTTAGTTTGAGTTTCGTTGTGTTTGTGTTCTCAGACAAAACTACGAAACATAAATGATTATTTATGTTTAAATAAATAGGTGACGGTGTAAATACCATATAAATATCTTAAAAAAGCAAATTTAATTTAATTTAATTACCGAAAATATCATAAAGAAAATAAATTCAAAATTGACAGCAGGAACCCAAAAAACCAAGAAAAAAGTTGGTTTTTTTGTGTGATAAATGAGTGCGTTTAATGCCAAAAGTGATAAAAAATATCATGATATTTTTTATCATTTTTGCCCGATTGAACACTAGGAATGAAAACAAAGACGTAGTCCTTACTCAAAATTACCTCATATAACCACTATACTTAAAACTTAATAATTTAATAATAAATAATGGTGACTTTTTTTCTAGAAAAGGACAAACATAAACAGAATTTTGAGGTTGGTTGCATTAAGAAACCCATATTTTGCAAGAAAAGTTTCTTTCAGTTTTGTTTCTTTTTACGTTCGATACTCTTTGGTCTTGTATCACCGATATGACTACATATAAAAATGAAAACAAAAAAATATTTGGGAGAGAAAAAAAAAATTTGGAAAATTATTTTTAATCCAAAAAAGAAAAACGTAAAAAAATAATAAATTGTTTATTTATAGAGAAGAGAAAATATAATTTTAATCATCAGTCTTTTTCTAAAATACAAGAGTAAACAATACTAGAATTGTTTATAAAAAAAATAAAATAAAACAAATCTGGCATCGGTGTGAATACCAAAAAAAAAAAAAAAAAAATTTACAATCTCTCGAATATCTAGTAAATATCTGTTGCGCGTGACATAATGAAACCTGTAGTAGTTTGATAAATATAGACTTTGGAGTAAAATTGGTGGTTTCACATTGTAAGTTTGGGCGTTGTTATTACTTTTTAATTGTTTTGTTTGTTTTTAAATTTTGCGTCCGACTATGTAAAGACGTAAGGTCACGATTAATGAAAATTTATGTAGGAAATAAGTATAAATTTAATGTTTATAATCTGTAACAACTGCTTTAGTGCTACAATTTAATAAATTGGCGATACGTTGTTTGAGAATTTATTTTAGAAACTAAAGTATGCTGCAATATGATTTTAACGGTTATATATCTGGAATACAAATATTCCTTCCTCAATAATTTAAAGATTTGTGAGAAAATCTTATAATTCTGACTCACCCATCTTTGAATAGTCTTCGGCGGTTTATCAATTACTCTGTATTTATCCCTTGTATCAACGATAGTTTTTTCCATGAGAACTGCACTAGAACTCTATAAACTTTAAATTTCTTTTATTCTATGTAAAGTGAAAAAAATAAAATAAATTAATAAAGCGGGAATATGTGTTCACCCCTTCAGTTATTTCATCAATATTTTGTTATTTCTTGTTGACGTCATTACACGCAACTACACTCGATAAATTCATGGGTTTATCAAGTGTAACTAAAAAATAAGCTATAATTGTCATTATTTATTACTGTAACAACTTAAAATGTGTATTTATGTTAAATTCACTAAACATTAGCACTTTATGAATTCAATTTTTTTTTCTGTTTACATAGAATAAAAGGAATTTAAAATTTATCGAGTTCTAGTGCAGTTCTTATGGAAAACAGGACTGATACGACTTACTTAACAAGGAAGATGATTACGGATTGCATTTACAATGATGTTTGTAAAAACTTGCCTTTGGACTATACATCACCGTTATGACACCAGTTTCATCCGTTTTGCTTATATCTTTAGGTTCACAATTATATTTGTTTAACACTTCTTCTAAATTCCTAAAAAAAATCTTCAATGGCACTTTGGTTAAACCCTGTCAACCTGGCCAAACTAGTCTTCTCTGATTTTCTTAAAGAAAGAAACTTGTTTCTTTTCATAAAACCACTTAGCCATATTGCAACCATATTGCAATCTTCTACATTTTTTAACATAATTCAGTTTCCTGATCCTTTGTTAAACTTTGCTTCTCTGTGAATTTGAATTGTTATTTCTTTTGAGACTTGTGGAAGACAACAATTTATAAATATTGCCAATTTTTTATGTTATATTTTATTCCAAAAAAGTATTTTTTATGATGCCAAGAAATGTTTATCTGTTACCCATTAAATTGCGCTGTTTTAAATTTTTCGTTTTGGTGGCGATTTATTGCCTTAGAAAAGGCAATTTAAAAAATAATAAGCATCAAATACATAGTTTTAAATCATTTGGAGAGGGTTGTATTCAAAACCAAGTTAGATGTTTGAGTACCGCAAGATTTAACAGTGAAAAATTTAATAGACACAGTTTCCATCTGCGGATTTCTGTTGAAAACATAAAGTTCGAAAAATGTCTTGGTTAAAGCGTGGTGAGGCTATATAAACGATGGCAAAGCCACATTTGTCGCCAAGGAAGGTGATATATTTGGTGGGATTGGAAAGAAAACGTGTTTCATGCAGTAATACAAACATGTTCTCTAAAGTCAACAAATAACTCCACTTCATTACAGACAAATATATTTGCTGCGTTTTAACCATATGGTTTGGAGCAAACAATCTTTCGGCAAATATTTGCCGCCGTATCTTCGACCGAGCACAGAGCTGTACCAAATAGATCAAACCGAGCAAATATTTCCTAAATAAATGTGGGCAAATATATAGTTTTGTTTTTCACTTGAATTTTGTTGTTCACAAGAATTATCGCCCGATGAATAATTTGACGGCCAGAGGTCTTTACAAAACCTGTACAAGGCCGGATATAATGGAAGACTTTAAACACTGGGGCTTCAAAATAGAGGATACGCCAAATACCCTAAAAAAAAAGAAAAAAAGTCACTTATCAAGTAATCAAAATTAATAAAAGAGGGCTACCACTGTTTATGCTTTCTTTTAATAGCAAAGAAAAAGTGAATGAGAGTTGAGAATGTGTGATGTGTGTGATGAGAGTTAGAATAGAAACGTTAAGAAAATGCTTTGGCTTAATACCACAGTGTAAGAAACGCCAAGGATTTAATCACACGAAAATGTTGCAAACGAGAGCCTAGATGTTTGAAATGTTCGCGTAAACATCTCGCCCAAGCATGTAATTTGGCAAAAAATACGCCTCCAAAATGCTAAAACTGTAACAGACACCATCCCGCTAACTACAGAGGATGTGAAGTAGCAAGGGAACTGCAACATCTAGAAAATAAAAAACAGAAGGGCCCACTAAGCCGTTTGATACCCAGTAATAGGACAATGCCCAAAAACCCAGTGGTAGTGGCTACTGTTGAAAAATGTAGATCATATTGTAAGCGCCACGGCGAATTTTATCTGTAGTTTCTTATGATTTTTGGTTTTTCAAGTTTTTGCGACTGAGCATGCGTTGATCTTACGTGTGCGCTTCAATTTTATAAATGAACGAAGTCACTTGGCATCCATCATCCGAGCAACAACAAATTAATGATTATCCTAGTTATTTTTCGAATAAATAGTATTTTTTATATTTTCCATTCTAAGGCACGAGTTGTTTTATTACTTTTCCTAAAACGATTTTGCAACATTTGGCGACCGTGACAGGACAAGTTTAGTGTTGTTGCGAAGAAAATTTCAGTTAGTGTGGAGCTGTATCAATTCGTGAAAAACAACGGACGATATCAAGAAAGTTCGGAAGTGCAGAGACAAGCGTTTACAAGAGGTTTAGGCAAACTGAACGCTGAAATGGAAAACGAAAATCCATCGGCCGATGTGGTAACGGCTCAGTTTGCAATACTCTCAGAAAAAGCTTCTGAACTTGAAGAAACAAACAAGAAGCTTTTTGAACACATGATACAAGCGGATAGCTCTGAAGCGAATTTTGAGACAGAAGATATAAGTGCTGAGGAATATAAAAGTAGTTTTCAAGTGGCAAAAGCTGCATTCAATCGATTTTCCACACCGGTAACCCAATAAATGGTGGAAATAATTCGAAAAACGGTGGAAAAACTCGAGCTGAAGCGTTTCAACGGCGATCCAAAAGATTGGTTGCAGTTTTGGAGCATGTTTGAGAAAGCGCACGAAGAACCCCTAATTCGAACCGAAGATAAGTTCCAATATTTAATCCAATCGATGTGTGAGGAATCAAGAGCGTGCGAAGTTGTGAACAGTTACCTGCCGACGGCGGCAAACTACACGAAAGCAGTTGAAAGTTTGAAAAATAGATTCGGACGGAACGATCTTCTAGTAGAAATTTACGTCCGGGAATTATTGAAACTCGTGCTAAGCAAGTCGAAAGGTAATTTAACACAGATTTACGATAAGTTGGAAACGCATTTGAGAGCTCTTGAATCATTAGGCGTCACCACGGAAATGTGCGCCGCAATGTTATTTCCTCTCGTCGAATCCTCTCTACCCGAAGAGATTTTGCGTGCCTGGCAACACCAAAATACTAGAGTTGATAATGCCCAAGATCGATTGAAAGTTTTGATGAAATTCTTGGAATCAGAAGTGCAAAACGAAGAGAGAATTTCATTAGCGATAAACGGATTCGATGAGCAAAAACCAAGTCACAACAACAACAAAAGTACGAAGAAAAACAGAAGTATGACAGAAACTACAATACCAACCGCGGCTGCTTTGTTTACATCGAACGAAACAAACAAAATTCTGAGTAAGTGTATTTTTTGCGGGGAGAGTCACGACCGCGATTCGTGTGAAAAAGCAAAAAAATTGAGTTTGAGTGCGAGACAAGATATTGTGAAAGACAAAAAAGCGTGTTTTGCGTGTTTGCACCACAGCTACAATAAGTGTCGTTCTAGAATAAAGTGTGCCTGGTGTGGTAAAAAACATGCTTTGTTGATGTGTCGGGAAGTGGCCAAAAATCATAGCGATCAGACCGTGGGTGAAATCCAGACAATGACAAAAAATCTCGCTCTCGCCAACGTAACCTTCCAAGATCCCCAAGTTTATTTGCAGACGATCCGCGTCAAGTTGAAAGGGCCAACGAGAGAACGAGTTGTTCGCGCAGTCATTGACACCGGGTTGCATAAATCGTACGTGTTAGCCGGTTTCGAAAATTTCGGTGAAAAGAAGATGGTGCACTTATTGTTTGGTGGGGGGATGTCAGAACCCCGACAACACCAAGTTTCACGCATCACACTAAGTAAGCTTGATGGCACTTTCAATTTTATTTTTTCGGCATTTCACGAGGAGATCGTTTGTCAAAATATTGCGGCATATGAAAACAGCACACGTTTGAACGAGCTGAAAAGTAAAGGAATCTACTTATCCGACATTGGCAACGACACCGAACCTATAGCTGTGTTGATAGGCGCGGATGTGGTCGGGCGACTGTACACAGGTAAAATGTACAAATTCCCACTGGTGAGACCGCGGTGGAAACTCTCCTTGGCTGGACTAAAATGGGGAAAAATTCAACAAATTTTTCGGAACGCCAAGATGCTGCTATCACATTTATTTCGATGTTTGCTAGAGAAGCAGATATTACGGATTTATGGAGACTTGATGCGCTGGGAATTACAGATCCAGCTGAGAGAGTTTCAAAGGAAAATTATCTCGCTCAAGCAAAGGCAAATTTTGTATCCACCACTCGGGTCACTCAAGAAGGGCGCTACGAAGTGGCGCTTCCCTGGAAGGAGAAGCACCCCCCACTCGCAAATAATCGTTTTATACTCGAAAAGAGATTGATTAATCTGACCAATAAATTGAAAAATGAACACTTGTTTGAGAAGTACGACGATTTATTGACACTTTGGGAAAAAGACGGCATTATCGAAGAAGTGCCCAGTGATCAGTTATCAGAGCATGATTATTATTTGCCACATCGTCATGTTCTAAAAATTACTCACACCGGTCCGACCAGTATTCGATGCTTCCGCGAAAACAAAAGACGGAGTTTCACTCAACAATTGCCTTGAAACTGGTCCAAACCTAATAGAAATGATCTCTAATATTTTGTTGAGATTCAGGAATCATGAAATTGGAATAGTTGCTGACATTGCAAAAGCATTTTTACAAATAAACATTGCGCCTTCGGATAGAGAATTTTTGAAATTTTTTTGGTGGAGCAAGACAGAACCAAGAAAAATTATTACATTTCAACACCGTCGCGTTGTTTTCGGGTTGACCTGTAGCCCATTTCTGCTAGGAGCAACAATCGATTGTTATTTGGAAAAAATGGTTCAAAAATCTACGAACATTGAAGAATCAGAGTTGATAGAGAAAATACGCGACTCATTCTACGTCGATAATTATGTCACGAGCGTGAAATCGGAAATGGAGGCCCAGTATTTCCAAGACGAAACTACACGGATCATGAAAGAAGCCTGTTTTGACCTCCGAGGGTGGGAGATGACGCACGATAATGGCCAATCTGACAACAGTGCCGTACTCGGAGTGATTTGGAACAAGGACAAAGATATATTGGGACTTAATATAACAATAACGGAAAAACGACCAGAAAAAATTACGAAACGTTTTGTTCTATCCGCGGCGCATAAAGTTTTTGACCCACTCGGTTGGGCCACGCCGACTTTGCTACCTCCAAAAATATTGCTCCAAAATTTATGGGGAATCAAAGAATTAAATTGGGACGATGAGATCCCAGATGACTACCAAAAACAGTTTCAAGCCTGGTACGATCAGATTCCTGAACTTCGAGATCTAAGTATCCCACGGTAGATTTTCGGAGACACACGTGACAAAGTAACGTTCCACATGTTTGTCGACGCAAGCAAAACCGCACACGCGGCTACACTTTTTGTACGAGTGGAAGGAGAAAATGGTACGTCCGCTCAGCTGGTACAAGCGAAATCACGAGTGAAGCCACGAGAAGATATTTCGATTCCACGCATGGAACTCTTGGCAGCAATGCTTGGAGCACACTTGATGAAAACCACAATCGATTCGTTAAAATTAAAGAAGGTAGAGGTAATTTTTTGGACGGATTCGTCAACTGTTTTGTCCTGGATTCGTCGTAATGGTCAATGGGCAGTATTTGTGTGGAATAGAATAACAGAAATACAAGCGACCACTGATATCAAAACTTGGCGTCACGTACCAGGCAATAAAAATCCGGCCGATCTGCCGTCACGAGGGTGTACAACCAGATAGCTCATAAATTCCAGATGGTGGGAGAAACCAGACTGGCTAAAAGATTCTCTTGATCACTGGCCAGCTGATCGTTTTGAGATTAACGAGGATGAAGTTAACGCAGAGTTGAAGAAAAACGCAGAGAAAACCATGCCCGAAAGTTTCATTCATGAGGCTACGGTACTCAGTTGTGCTAATGTGATTATCAGAGAATCTGATCCACCGTGGTATTTGCTCAGAATGTCAAGTTATTTAAAAACCGTCCGAATTATTGCTTGGATTTTTCGATTTGCGCGAAATTGCAAAGTAAATCCAGAATGCCGCCAAAAGGGTGAAATCAGCGCGAGAGAATTTATTGATGCAGAATCGCGAATTTTGAAAATAAGCCAAGACGAGGCCTTTGAAGGAATAAACGATTCAAGATTATAGACCCTCGAAGTATATAAAGAAGAAAGCACCGGATTAATCAGAACGAAATCACCGGTTTCAAATCTCGATGATAGTTTTGGCTTCAGATTTCCGATAGTTTTAAGCCATAATCATGAATTGGTCAAACTGCTTATTACGCATACACACCTGAAAAATAATCCCACGGGCATCAATACAATGTTAAAAATTTTGAGAGAAAATTTTTGGATTACTTCAAGTCGGCGTGCTATAAAAAATGTCATACAAAAGTGTGTTACCTGTCGCCGTTTTGCAGGAAAAACATTAAAAGGACCGCCTACGAGTTTGCCCGCAAGGAGAGTCAGAGATGCAAAAGTTTTTGAAATCACGGGAGTAGACTAGATTAACATTTGTGTCATAAGCCCAGACATGTTTTTGAAAGAAATTCACGTAGACGGCATACCAGATATAGACGAAATTGAAAAAACATCGCTATCCCGCAAGTTACGTTATCGGCAGCGAATACGTGAGGAAATCAAAGATCGTTTTCGCACAGAGTACCTCGGTCAACTTTCCAGAAGAACAAAAGTCAATAAAAATCTCTGTAAAACTTTGAAGGTCGGTGACTTATTCTTCATTTCAACTGATAACCAAAAGGCTTGCAAGTGGCCTTTAGCCAGAATACAAGAACTAATTCCCGGCAACGACGGAGAAATTAGGACAGTAAAACTCAAAACCTCCTCAAATGTATTGGTTAGACCAGTTCAGCGATTGATTTCACTGGAAGCGGATCGGATGAATATCTCCCTAAATCCGTGGAAAAGTCGACGGAAAAGTCAATACCAGAGGAATGTTCTAAAGAACCAATCGACGAAGATCGACAAGACAGGGGCGGATCAATTTCGGGTGACACCATAGAGCCCCCACAAAACGCATCCGAAGTGCAGCAGGTACCGCGGACACGATGAGGGCGGGCAGTCAAGATGCCGAAACGCTACATCGAATGATATGTTAAAATAAATCATTATCTATATGGACGTTTGCTAAATTACCGAAATCGTCAATTAAAGCAATTTAAAAAGGTGGGAGAATATTGAAAAATGTAGATCATATTGTAAGCGCCACGGCGAATTTTATCTGTATTTTCTTATGTTTTTTTGGTTTTTCAAGTTTTTGCGACTGAGCATGCGTTGATCTTACGTGTAATTTTATAAATGAACGAAGTCACTTGGCATCCATCGTCCGAGCAACAACAAATTAACGATTATCCTAGTTATTTTTCGAATAAATAGTATTTTTTATATTTTCCATTCTAAGGCACGAGTTGTTTTATTACTCTTCCTAAAACGATTTTGCAACAGCTACAAACAAGTGCAATAGTACGCCGAAAAATATACTCACAGATTGTACAACAAAGAAATACAATACAGAGGCCTTAAGCTTAACGCTATTAAAGCAAAAAGAAGACTGGACGCTCTAAATAAGCGGTTAAATAAAAGAATCGTCAATTGGAATGCAAATGAGCTATTGCAACAAATTCCAGAGTTAGAATTTTGCAAAAAAAAATTATGCCTAATTTCAGAATCTCATTTAACAAAAGATTAGCCGGCCTCTCGAGCAACAAGTAGAAGTGCCAAAGAAAAGGCTGCATTGTTTGCAGCCTAACTTGAAGATACATTTCAACCCCTTCCAAGGCAAACAGCTGAAGATAATATGATTCCAGTAAATAAAGTGGATAATCAGAACATAAGGCCTGTAACACTACAAGAGATAAAAGATGAAATTAACAATAACTTAAGCTCAAAAAAATCCCCTGGTTATGCCCTAATCCCTGGACTTATAATTAAAGCACTACCAGAAAAAGGATTACGAAAACTACTGCAAGTAATCAACGCAGCGTTCAGACTACACTATGGTTCATACCAGTGGAGGTGGCGAGGTGATAATGATACCTTAAACCTAACTAGCCGCCAAACAAGAAAATATCATAGATCCCTTAGTTACAATTTCATAATTATTTGTAAAAAAGAAAATATGTTCAAGGATCTTCTTGGACGTATCTAAAGCTTTCGACAAAGTATGGCACCAAGAACTGGAATATAAACTAGACTGAGATCTGTTGAAGCAGTTTTACCTAATTTTAAAGTCGCATCTAGCTGATCGCTTTTGTGTAAAATGTATGAAGCAGAAAAGGAACAAGCATTGAAACATTTGTGGATGATACTGCAATTTCAGCAATTGGATATAACATAGAGGAGTCAACAAGTAAATTACAAAACGCGACTAATTAATTGAATAGTTGGACGAAGAAATAGCACTTTCAACTGAACGAAACTAAATCTGTACATATAAATTTCATCAACAAAAATGTTAACTGGTTACCTGATCGACTAAATTTGCAACCAACTCCACCCACTCCAAAAGAGGTGGTAAAAAAGAGTTAAATATGAAATATAAATAGAAACATGTACGGATAGCACCCATAGTCAACATCAAAATGTGGATTTGCGTTGTTTGCTCATCAACCCAAATCAAGCAAGACGGCTTCGACGAACGAAGCCCTTAGAACCAGCTAAATTAATGAAGTAACTAACTTGAAGCTAACCAATGGGTTTACAAACAGTTAACAAGATTTAATATAGACTGGATGAATTATATTCAGTTGTAATATTTTGTTGGGATAAGGAAAGAAGTGATTATGGTTATTCCAGCCAACATTGGGTTTTCATAGGCAAGTTTGGGAGACTGGACCAGTAAGTGAGTGGTGGATATTGGGTTCATTAGGAATTTCGGTTCCAATTATTACGTATAAATAATTATTATTTATTTAGTACAATTATTAAATTATTTAAAATTTTATTTTATTGTCAGATTTAATATATCTTCTTTGCTTTACTAACAAGTAAAATTATTGAATTAATTATTGATTTAATTTATAAAATTGTAACAACAGATATTATTTTAATTTTGTTAAGGTGTTAAGTAAAGTATTTAGTGACTAATTAAGATTGAAGGAAGTTCTTCAGGAACTTGATTTGGCTGCGGTTTAATTTCTAATTTTATTAAACAGTATAAACGGTTAAACAATTATTTTAATTTTGATTTTGAGAAAGAAGTCATTCCTAATTAATTTATTAAACTTATTTTTAGAACATGAATAATTGTGTTGTGTTATCCTGTCCAATCTTTCCAAGTTTATGTAAAAAATGGTTGTAAGGCGGTCGCTATTCAAAATCAATCAATCAATTACGAGCAGGTCTAAGTTCCTAATTCAAAAGATGTCTAATTCCTTAACCTTTAAAGTTTAGTACACATTTGTTAAATACTTACGAAAATTCAAATTTTAAAATTGGGGTCAATTAAGAAACCTGAATCCCCAATTTAAAATTTGAATCGCAATTTTTAAATTGCACAAAAGATTCTGCCTTGAAAGTAAAAAGGGCTTATCACATATTAATCCCCTTCCAATCAGCAGATAATAGATCAATGTTGTAGGACTTACATATAATAATTTGCAGATTTATTTCAGGACCCTGTAGTTAATCACTAAAGCGTAATATTAATCAGTTTTGGTTGTCGGACATTCCATATTGTCGTGATTATTAGTATACTACACATTTGTATGTCTATATTTAATAATAGACCAAAATATCTCGACTCATCAAACATTCCAAAGCTTACTTTGAACATCATATTAAAATGATCTACTCGTATATTTATAGCAAGCTGTGAGTATACACGCGATCACATGTAAACACTACAATACGATGAATAAACACCATGATACCCACTTATCACTTAGGACTCAAATCTTAAAAATTATAAAGAAAATTTCAAAAATACACACGTACACAAAATACGATCAAAAGAGAAAGAGAGAGAGAGCGACAGTACAAAGAGATACACAAAAGTTTTCATTTTGATTTCATCTAAAAAAAATTGGAATTTTCAGTTCTCGAAAAAATTTTGTATACATCAAAATTAAATTGGTTTTTCATTTTAAAATTTTTTTTTTTGTCTGTTTTCTTATAAAAATATTTTTTTTACAATAAAAATATGGTTTAAGTCTAATATAAAATAGAAAAAACAAAAAAAAATAAAATTTAAATTAAGAAGTCTGTGATAAAATTAAAAAAAAAAAATTAATTAAATTAAAATATTCTATAGGGTATTAAATAAGATAAATTTAAAACAAAATAATTTTAAATTAATTAATTAATAATGACAACACGTGGTATTCGCCGTAAAAAATCGTCATTAACTGAATGTAAAATAGCGGTAATTGGTTTTCCGGGTGTTGGAAAAAGTGGTAACTTTTTTTTTTTTTGTTTTGATTGATAAAAATTGTATTTAGTTTGAGAAATGTTTGTTTAAACGAAATATAGAATTTTAATTTCCATTTTTTTTTTCTTATGTATTTTTAACACAAAAATCAACAAAAAAATATTTGAAATGAAAAATAATTGGAATTAGCACTTGCTGTGAGATTTCTTACAAGACGATATATTGGTGAATACGATCATGATACGGGTAATGTTTTGTTTTATTTTAAATTTATTCGATTAAAAAAATTATTTATTATGAAATTTTAATTTACTGATGAATGTTACGCTTGTGATGTACGAGTATTTCGAAATTTATAAAAAAATAATAATTTATGTATGTGACTATGTGAATGTAACTGTTTTAAATAATGTGCGTGATATTTTGTATAATGTTCAATCAATTTCTTGTTAAAAATTTAATTTCTCACAGTCAAATTAATGTATATGTGGGATAACTGCTGTTCACAATTTGTACTTGACAAGTGTTAAACATTTGATATTGATGTACTTTTGCTAAACTACATACATAAGTTGTAGTACATATGTAAACTAAATTCAGTTGTTAAGTATAGGTTTATCCAACAAGAACTGACATGCAATCATTGAAAATCGTATGACGTTTTTGAATTCTACTGTTTGTAAACAGACTACATGAAATCTAATATGGAGAATACGAATTTTAAATAATATGTAAATGGATTTAACTCGACTTGTGCTGTGTGCCCCTTTGTTTTGTGACCAAAGAAATATAATTTTGATTGTTTCAGTTTATTAAGACTAAAAACGAAAATCGGAATCAATTATTGAATTAGAGATCATGGAGACGTGATAATATCACTTTATCATCGCCTAACTACAGAGTATTCATTATTTTTGAGTCACAATTAGCATAAATAACACCACAGCAATTAATGTGGTGAACCAATAATTTCACCAGATACTTTCTTAATTCAGTCAAACTTATTCGTTATTGTAATTTCCATATTGTTTGTTTCGATAACCGTAAGGGTGAGCATTTAGCAACATTAAGAACCATCTAAAATAATAATAATAAATTGAGAATAGTTGTCAAATTTCAATTAATCAAAGTTAAAAATTTTGATACACGCCTTTCAATTTATTTAATTTTTCACAATACCGGCAGGTACATATGTAGGTAAAAAAGGTGACGCGATTGATTCTAAGCTAAAAGTGCCAACATAAATTCGTTTTCCATCGAGTATTTTAAATTATTAATTGCGGGGACTAATTATTTTTCCCACGACTACTCAGTCACTCATAATTTCCCCACTAATGACGTTTGACAAAAGCTGAAAGGATTACAACTACGCCTAGTGTGAGACTTAGTTTAGGAGAATGATAAACTGACTTTTAGGCTTGTATTTTTAAACAAGGATTAGTCGACGGAGTAATCCACAGTTTTCGAAAATCCACCGATTTAGTCGAGGTTACTTTTGGTAATTTTAAACGTGGATAGATCCGTGGATTTTTTGTCTCGTAATTTTGAACGAGGCTAAAGCCGGCGATTTTCGAAATCAATTTTCGAATTAATAACTGCCCGCTGGGATATTAGGCATTCTTTTGTTTGTTTTCTAATGCCGTTTTCGATTGATTATTTTCCCCTCTATGGAAAAGCAATCTCAATTTCGGCGTCAATCGAACAAGAGCAACTCATTGCTCTTTTATGTTTGTGGTGTCAAAATATAAGAAACTAGAAAATTGCAAATATTAAATCTAAAAAATTCGTTTTCGAAGCAATGTTGAGATTAATTTAATGACACTTCTAAATAAACAATGGTCATAATAAGTTTTCAAACTGAAAACGGCAGCTAATCAGCCAAATAACACAACCAGAATAAACCTACAAACCATAATGGTGTAACTACAAATCCCGGATTTTTAGATAACAACTTATTTCTTTCTACTGTCGGGCCTCGCATTTTTTAAAAGTATCTGATTTCGTAACTAGACGAAAGAGAACGTGATTCATTTCAATGGCCTTAAATAAAACGAAACATCCAGCAACTATCAGTGCTATGACGTTTTCTAACTTGAAATATCGAATATAATTTGAAAATATCAAGAATATCGAAATAATCCCAAAAATGTCAAATTTTCAAAGTATATACATCTTGAATATTCCGGCAAGTTCTCAAATATCGAATTATCCGTAAGTATGTAAAATGAAAGGAGATCCTCGCCTAGGAAGAAGCATCGAAATTTTGGCATAATTTCGAAAAATGACTAAATATCGCAATTCAGATTTATATATGTATGTAATTCTGCCAGTCCTCAAACTCAGAGCTAATCGTAGAAGATTGTCATACATAATATTTCGAATAAATTTGAAAATCATTAACAATCTCGATTAATCCTAGAAATCTCGGAAAACTTAAAAAATCTAGAATATAACGCAGAACAATCAAACAATTTCAATAATACCGAAAAATCTGGATATTAATGAATAATTTCGGAAAGCCCGTCAAAATTTAGAAAATCCACGTAAATTTCGAAATATTCCGAAAATTCCGTTAATAATACTACTAAGCAAAATGCTACTAAGCATTTCGACAAAACGACATGCAATAGGAATGGAACCCTCAAATAGTATCGGATAATTTGTTAAATATCGAACAAACATATTCTTAGAATATACTCTAAGATTCTTGATTAACATCGAACCACACTCGAATAATCTCGAAACTCGAATAGGCTCGAACATCAAAATTTCATTTCGAGACATTTTAAAAAAGATCCAAAGATCAAATCCATGACAATGGGTGTGAAATCGGAAAGCGATGGAAATTTCCAAAATCGGGAGAACCCCACTAAAAACAACCAAAAAAGAACACCATCACTAAATGCAAAATTGCAACGCTAATTGACTATAGAGACTGACTAGTTTAGCTCAAGTATCTGTCAATTCCCTTTCTAAAGTCAAAAGCACTCATAACGAAGGAAACATGTAACTGTTTTCAGTCGCGGTTAGCAGTATTGCTTCCCCAAAACTTGATTTGTAAAAGTTTCAATTTATTTTGTTAAATGCTTAATTTGATTTATAAAAGGTTAAATTTGAGGTGCAAAAGGGTTAAACTTGGAGTACAAAACGTATTTTACAAATAAATGAATCCAAACACAAAAATCGTTATCCTCTGATGGCGATAGCTTTGATTTCAAACAAGTTTAGCAAATTGACTTCTAAATCTACATATCTGTTAGAATCTAAAGGCATTTTTATTTCTATGGAGTCATGTGGTTCTAGTCGGAACTTTTTCACCTTCAGCAATCGAAAAGAAATTATTAGTCCTTTCTTAAACAAATATTTAATAGCAACAGGAATCATTTCTTGTTTCTCTAAAAATTAGACGACCTCCTTATCTTAAAAATTTCGTTTTGTAAATTTGAAATGGTGGTATACTTGAAGCTATATGCCTCCCAATAGCCATGAGCCCCCGCAGCTGCGGGTACCTAATAACGCTACTGCTACAAACATATTTATGTAAAAGAGTGGTAAATCTACGGAAAACTCGAGATTTCTAAAAAGTGCTCTCGAGCGAAAATATTTGGCCCTAAGAACAACGCTTTTTCTTCAATCGAACAAACTAAAGCAAAAAGCACTAAAGCTTTTCGTCTTTTCTTATATGTCATATTCATCGAGTTTCGAATTCTAGATTACGATAATCATGCTATGTACGAAACGCAACAAGCCTAAAAGCTAAATAGTCAAATAGTCGGCACTGAAACTATTCCTTATTGTAAAACACCACGTCTATTCTATCGTGAAATACCTTAGGACGTTTAGATCGTATGGACAACATTATCTCGTAATCTGATTCACCAGTTATTTAAATTTAGATTTGCAATTCATTATCTACAAATATTTAGTTTTGTATATGTACATAATTTGACAGATCGTAAATGATGTTTTATATTTCCCAATTTTCGAAAATAGCCGTACCCACTCCACTGTTTTAGCCATCGATATCGAGGTATAAATCCGAGGATACAATTTTAATCCAGGTTTGATTCGGTGGATTTATTTTTTTCGGGCCTTAAGCTTTATTTGACATCGTTTCATCGAACTGTTGGCCAAACTTTTTTTTTTCGAAATCCAAAATAAATGGATTCGCATATTTTTATGAAGCAGAGGCGGCTGGTTCGTGAATCCCAATGCCTGCTCGCCTACGTAAATAAACAAATAAAATCTTATTTTTCAATACAAAACGAACGCATAAAGCAAAAAATATTTTTGTTTAATTTCACCAACAACTTTTTGCTCGCACCGGCAAGCAGCATTGTGTTATTATTCTACGCTCATAAATCATTATTCTCATCGCTTTCTTTACGTATTCATTCTTTTATGATTACCAACTTTAGGATTTTTAAGCTCACTTTTGTGTCTGTCCGTTTAACCAAAGCCTACTTAATAAATAAAGCCTCCATGATGAAAACAAGCTTTTTTTAAGGTATCAAAAAATCCAAAAGAAAATGTTTATTCCATAGTTTTTATATGGAGAGATATGACCTCAGTTTATTCAAAATATATTAATGAAAATTGACTCGAAATTAATTTTATTTTGATTCAATTGAAACTATAAACTTTATTTTCCACCTGACTTGGATGATTTTTTCGTGAGCTTTTCCAATTTACGGTAATAATGATAACAAAATAAGATATTTTATATCTGAAAAAGCTTAAAAATAGAGTACATGCATGTAAAAAAGAGATATAAATATAAAGGAAAAGGCGCGACGTTTACAATGGGAGGGTTCTCATTTTTGCAGAGTGGTACATTGGTATAACTCTTTGGGCCTTCAGCCAAAACTACGGGGAGGGGGGAGGATATTTCTACTTTTTTTTCAGTAGATGTATTATGAGCGATTGGCCTCTGTATTTTTCTGATTTACCAAATCGAAAATATTGGGATTGCCATGAACAATTAATATATTTGTCTATAAAAAATGCCGAAAAATCAACTGATTACAGACAGACAAATTAAATTCTTAAAAAAAATTATTTATTAAGTAGGCTTTGCTTTTTATTAGCTGTCATCTGATAATATGCTTCATATTATGTATTTGCTTCATTTCTCTTATGTTTACCTTGTTTCTATATCGTTTGTCATGTTTATTATTATAAAATATCTTATTTTGTTATCATTATTACCGTAAATTGGAAAAGCTCACGAAAAAATCGTCCAAGTCAGGTGGAAAATAAAGTTTATAGTTTCAATTGAATCAAAATAAAATTAGTTTCGAGTCAATTTTCATTAATATATTTTGAATAAACTGAGGTCATATCTCTTCATATAAAAACTATGGAATAAACATTTTCTTTTGGATTTTTTGATACCTTAAAAAAAGCTTTTAAAAAAATATCGTCAACATGGAGGCTTTATTTATCAAGTTGGCTTTGGTTTAACTGTCCAAGCGTTCAATTATTTTATTTGTAAATTTTTATTGCGGCCACTTTTCTTTTCTGGTTTATTTTTTTTCTGTTTTTTTTTTTGAGATTCGATCAACTTGTTTTAAAACTCTATCACATTATTTAAAAAAAAACTGAATAAATTCTAACTTAGCTAATTTTTTTTTTTGAAGATGATTAAAAAGCACCGTCGGCCGCCCGGGCATAATACTTGGGCCTATTGCCTAACTATTTTTTTTTTTTTATTTATACAGACCTACAACAACCATGAAAACTGATCAAGATCAGTTACAGATCATGATGTAACGCAAGCGACCCATAATATCGCTCAAATTTACAATATCTGGAATAATCAAAAATTATTTCAGGGATTTCGCGAAATTTTAAAATATTCTCGAAAAATCTCATAAGTAGTAGTAGCTCAAAACTAACCAATAATTTAAATTTAAATCAATAATTCTGTAACAAAACGTAACTCAATCCCTTACAGTTCATTTCGAGGAATATAAGGAACTAACTCAACTTGTTATTTAATTCCGGAAATCTATCAGTAATATCACGTATCTTTAACTCTAACCTAAATCAAATAACAATAATAAAGTAAATAAAAATTTCGAAAATTTCAAACAATATCTATTACTTAACGATCAGTATCAAACGAAACACGATACACTTGAAATATCAATATACCGCACTAGTCTATAACATCACGCAATTTAGAATTCTAGAATAATCTTGAAGAATCTTACAAAAAAGCTAGTTTCTCGAAACAAATAAATGTGAAATGTCAAATAATCTAGTAGCTATTGAAAAATGTTGATAATTTGCGACAACTTAACGATATTCCAACCCACATATCCAAAAATCTCAATTTCACGAATTACGAGCAACTCACCTAACTCAATGCTACAACTCAATCCAAACTAATCTCGAATAATATCGAAATTCTTAAATAATTTCGAAAAATCTCTAAAATCTCAAATAATATCTGTTACATAACAACAATGCCTTATAATTCTTCAATAATGTAATATGATTGTAAACTGAGTTGCTAAACTCAACTATAAAAACCGAATAATCTCGGTTAATATCTTTTAAGACAAATCAAATTTATGTATAAATTTAAAATTTATGTATTATTATGAAACTTTGGAAATCATTTTGGGACCACATAACGAAAATTACATATTTTCCCCCCTTCTGAGTGGAGTTTTAATAAATGACACAAATACACTTTCAATTTCGTCAGCCATTTTGTCACATCCTATTTAATGTGACTGCATAAACTGCACAGCATGAATTTATTTTCTGAATATTAATCCATTTGCTCAAATCTTGACCGCACCATAATTCGGTAACATGCTGTACCCGTTAAATATCGGTTAATATCGGGTCTACAACCTTTGGTTATTTTTGAAGACCATAAGAAAAATAAGAAAATATAATTAGAATTTGTTTTTCCAAAGTAACCAAATCAATTTGCAAAGAAACTTTAAGTCAGCAGTCGCCAATGGACTTAAGCCATTTATTTAAAACGTGAATGTGCCTCTTTTAGACCGAGTGCCATAGAGGTATAAAAACAACGACAAACTGAACCACACAATCGAAAAAGAATCGCAAAAGTAAAGAAATATTCAAATGTCATTGTAATAAAAAAAAAAACCGATGAGCTTGTATCCGAAACACGGTCTATTAACGTAGGACTTCGTAAAAATGAGACAACATTTTTTGTACGGTTTAAGTGAAACCAAAATTTAGATATTAAAAATTAAAAACAAGTTATCTTGTACAAATCAACACAATACTCATAACTCAATTTAAAATTGATTTTTAGTTTAAGATTATGGCAATGGGTTGAAGTTGCTACTGCCGATAAAAGTTTAACATTTTTGACGCTCTGTGAGCTAACAGATGTTAAACTGAAACAGTACTACGATATATCTGTATGCCAAGGAAAATCCTTATTAGTGGTGTTATATTTCCATGTTCCGGATAGACAAAAAGGAAATATTTACATACCATATATTGAATATTTTTTAATACAATGTACACTTTTAATGCCGACCGAATTAAATAAAGTTATTAGAAAATAAAATTTGTGTATATGTATTTGTAGACGCATTTTTATTTGCTGCGTATAAACTTTTAGCCCATATTGTTCAAATCGACATCCGTAAAGAAATTAGGCAGAACTATCCGCCTTCATCCATGTATAGCGCATTATTGCGGATATTAGGATCTGATGCATGAGGCAGGGCTACAGTGCAACTTTAGTGAAATAAATTATGATTTTAGTGTTTTATTTTTAATTAACTAAACAATTTTTATTTGGTTTAGGTCTCTTTTTATTTCTTTTTTAATTAATTAAAGCTTTAGCTTTCGAACTCTATTCGAGTTCATTTTCAAAAGCGTAATGAAAAATATTTTTTTTTTTTTTTTAGATATTTATTTTATTTAATACTTTCACAGATATATACATCGATCTTATAAGATTTTTAGTATTCTTATTTCTAATACCTTAGGGTAGTAATGCTATATTTTATGTAACCCCTATTTCTAACTGTCGCTTATTTTAAGCAAATTATGATTATTTATTTACTTTTTATTTCAAAAAAAATTTCTTTTGCTTACAGCGGTTATAACAATAAATTAAAATTAAACAAAAATATTTTTTTTTTTTTTTTTTTTTTTTTTTTAATAATTTTATTTATGATAACAATAGAATTTTTTACAAAGTAACTACATAGTCATTTTTGACTAACAGCGTTTGACTCTGACAATATAATAATAAAGCACTCATATGTGTTCTTTACATAAAGTGTTGTTTTGGTTGATGTTGCATTGTGCGGACTATTCTGGCAACTCAAAAGGTTTTAGTCTTTTGAGTCTTCTTATTATACCCTCTTGATGAAGTAGTCTTGCAGCTTCGATGTTAGGGTGATGATGGAGCCTCTCCTGGTATTTTTGAGCACATTTCTTTATTTCACTTGCGACTGTGTCTATTCCGAGATCTCTATGAAGGTCACTATTACGAGTGTACCAAGGGGCATTTACAATTCCTCTGAGGACTTTATTTTGAAATCGTTGAACTATCTGTTGATTGCTGATTTTGGTGCATCCCCATAGTTGAATACCATATGTCCAGACCGGCTTGAGTACTTGTTTATAAAGCATAAGTTTATTATGAATGGATAACTGAGAGTTTCTTCCAATTAACCAGTACATTTTTCTATATTTTAACTGAAGCTCTTCTGCTTTCTTTTTCATGTGTACTTTCCACTTTAACTTTGCATCAAGGTTCATACCAAGGTATTTTGCTTGATTGGCATGTGGTACAGAGATATTATTGAGAGTCACAGGTAGTGGTTCTATTGATCTATTAGTGAAGTTAATGTGAGTAGACTTCGATTCATTCACTTTAATTCTCCACTTAGCTAGCCAATCTTGTATATTATTTACGGCTATTTGTAGTTTGAATGTGACTTCACCGATTGTGTCACCAACAGCTAGAATTGCAGTGTCATCTGCAAACGTGGCGATAGTTGTATTGCTCGTCTGCGGTATGTCGCTAGTAAACAGTACGAAAAGGAAAGGCCCTAAGACACTCCCCTGCGGGACTCCTGCTTTAGCTTCTTTAATACTGGAGTAAACTCCTTCCTGTTTAACTCTAAAATATCTCTTTTTCAGGTATGACTTTAGCAGTTCGCAATACTCAAATGGCAGAGTTTTCTCCAATTTAAATATTAAACCATCTAGCCAGACTTTGTCAAATGCCTGCGCTATGTCAAGAAATATAGCTGAACAAATCTTTTTTTCCTCTAAGGATTTTTCTATTATATCTGTTATTCTATGGACTTGGTCGATTGTGGAGTGTTCCTCTCTAAATCCAAACTGATGGGACGGAACAGCTCCTGATTTTACAACTTCTGGTTTAATTCGTTTTAATAACAATCTCTCAAATAGTTTTGACATAGTTGGAAGAAGTGATATTGGCCTGTACGAGGCCAGTTCACTTGGTGGCTTACCTGGCTTAGGTATCATTATCACTTCCGCAAATTTCCAAGATAGAGGAACATAACGGAGTCTGAAGGAAGCATTAATTATGTCCGATATTTTTTTAATAGCTTTATTAGGTAGTTGTTTTAGAATCTCTCCAGTTATCAGGTCATATCCTGGTGATTTTTTAAGTACTACATGGTTCTTTATTACTTGTTTTACTTCTTTAGCATTAGTTAATGGAATTTCCTGTCTCAGGATAGTTGTTTGGTTTTCGAACAATATATCCTGTTGGTTAAGTGTTGTTAAATTTGGCTGAAAGGTACGCTCGAGATGATCCGCGAATTTTTCTGCTTTTTCTTCTTTGCTTTTAGCCAGGTGACCATTATTTGTTCTTATTGGTGGTATATGCATAACTGGCCTTTTCAAATATTTGGTTGCTTTCCACAATGAATAATCACTACCTTTGTCATAGGTGAGAGATTGTAGGTATGAATTTATTGATTTATTTTTAAATTCCCTTATTTCTCTACGTATTCGTTGTGTTAAATTATTTAATCTATTTTTGACGGTTGGGTCTCGTGTACGTTGCCACTCCCTACGGGTACTTCTCTTCTCTATAACTAGTGATTTGATTTCCATTGGATAGCATTTGCCAGCTATTTTTTTGTTTGTTGTGTTAGTACTTTTCCACGCCGCTACCTGTATGTCCTTGACGAGCTTCTCCACCTCCTGTTCTAATGTTTCTTCTGATGAAAGTTGTGTGTTTAAAATGATGCTATTGTTTAGTTCATTCCTGAACTTTTTCCAATCAGTATATTTATTTGTTAACAGTGGCTGTTTATCATTAGTAATTATTGTATCACTTATTATCATTAAAATAGAGGAGTGGTCAGATGTGGAGTCCAATCCTTCCTGCACTTGTATATAATCAACCGGGATTTTTCTTGTTATAAAGAAGTCAATTAGGTCTGGTGTTTTATTTTGATCACTGGGCCAATAAGTTGGTTTTCCAGTAGAATGCCAGTTGCAGTTGTATTTAATTATTGCTTGATGAAGCTCTTTCCCTTTAGTTGTGGTTAGTCTTGATCCCCAGTCAGTATGTTTAGCGTTGAAGTCACCCCCGACTACAAATTTTTCACCGAGCTGCTTGAAGAACTGAGTATAAGCATTCTCTTTGATGTTATATCTAGGTGGGCAATATATTGCGGATACCACTAACTTGTGGTTGCGGGTATTAATGCTAACGCTAATTGCTTGTATTTCATCACTTTCAAGTTTTTGTTGCAGATGGTATTTAATATCTTTTTTTATAATCACGGCACTGCCCCCTCGTGCATTATTATTAGGATGAACTGCTGAGTGAACTTCGTAGCCGCGGATTTTTATATGACTATGAGTAGTAAGGTGTGTTTCAGATAATAAACATATATCTATTTTTTCTAAATCAAGAAATAGTTGTATTTCATTTTGTCGATGCAATATACCATTGCAGTTCCATGCAAGAATTTTTAAATTATTTGCCATGTTTTTCGAGTAGAGTGAGCCTTTGTAGGATTGATATAAGGGCTTTTTCTTGCTTTTCTTCTTGTGAACTAAGTCTATCAAGAATATCTTGTAGTATTTTATTAGTTTGGTTATTATTTGAATCATTTAATAAAAGAGAACTATGTTGTCTTCTCGAACTTCCAGTAGATAGTACATCAGCAAATGTTACATTTGGATTAGTTCTTGATGGCTGCCAGCCATCAAAAACAAAAATAATGATAATAATAATCAAAAAAAAAGAATAAAAAAAATATACTTAAAACTAAAATCACCGAGAGTGAGAGGTCTTATGTTTCTTGCCTATCCTCTATGCACACCACCACCGATTTTCCAGAAGCTGTCTAGAGACAATGCAGTCAAATCCCGCGTTCTTAGGTAAAACTCCGGAGCCGACGGCCCTTTTAGTTCCATTATCAGAGTGTTTGTATGATTTTCGAATCTTACCAAAAAGTTATTTAGGGACTCTTCGAGATACTCATCGATCTCTGTAATCCCTGCACTATCGTAAATTTCCCTATTACTGATCCACTTATACCCATCAGATTGATCCCTGCGGAACTTTCCCGTTATAGTGCGAACTATTTTCCGCTCTAGCAGACCTGTTCTTGAGAGGTGGTTTGGTGATGCTGTCAACCAAACCGGAAACCCGTAGCCTATAATGGGCCGAATTAATTGTTTGTACATTATCATACCAGTTCTATTCCTGAATCCAAGCTGTTTCATTATTGAACGGATCATTCCAAAAGCCTTTCTTGCCCTAGAAATTACATTGTTCACGTGCTGGTTAAACCCAAATCGAGAAGTTATATCTACTCCTAGGTATTTTACTTTGTCCGTTACTTTAATTCTTTGCTTGTCGATTAATAACTCAAGGTTTCTGCTCTTTTCTATGGCTGATTTACAACATTTGCCGTACGGGGGTCTAAATACTATAACTTTCGATTTAGCTTGATTAATCTTAATACTCCATTCCTCGTGATATTTGGTAAGCCTTCTTAGCTGCTAGCTTCGGGCACATGGAACTACTGAATATCATTGTATCATCAGCATACATCAATGTTTCTGTATCAGCCGCTTGACAGACTGGTTGATCATTTATAAATATGTTGTATAATGGTGGCCCTAGTCTTGTACCCTGTGGGACACCCCTATTTATCCTAATGGATGGTGACAAAGAATCCTTTATTTTAATAGAAGCTTTTCTGTCATTAAGGAAACTATTGATTATGCTAATTAAATTAGGGACCAAATTGATCTCCCGCAATTTAAAAATGAGGCCATTCCGCCAAACCGAGTCGAAAGCTTTCTCTATATCCAATAAACAAGCGACCACGACCCTCCTCCTATTCAATGAATCAGCTACCCTATCCCTAAAGTAAACTAACGCATCCACAGTCGAATGACCAGTTCTGAAACCAAACTGATTTTCTGGTATATGCTGATTTGCCCCGTAAATATGGTCATTCAGGTTATTCAATATAACTTGTTCCAATATTTTTAGCATATTGTTCGTCATACTGATCGGCCTAAAATCAACTGGAAGCTCAGCTTTAGTTTTCTTTGGTAAAGGAAGAATAATCGCTTCTTTCCACTTTAGGGGAAAATAAGAATTATTTATACGAATTATTTGACAAAAATAAATGGTAGTTTCTTGATTAAGTAATTACTTATACAGTCGGGTCCTGCCGATTTTTTATTATTAACTTGCTTTATAATATCCTTAACACCTAGCGAATCGATGAGAAAGAGGTTACTGTCTGACGGAGAACTAGCTTGGTTTTCCCTGGAGAAAGATGACAAAAGAACCATGTGGCTATTATTTAGATTATATATAAATTCGTTCACTTTTTGTTTAGTGGAAGGTTCCCTGTTAGGTATTATTTCACTATATAGAGAACTGTAGAAATTTGCGAATTCTAAAGCTATTTCTTCTGGATTGAAAGAGAGACTCTGACTAATTTTGATTTGTTCTGGGGGCGAGAATCGTTTCCTTCCTGTTAAAGAGTTAATTACTCTAAACATATCAGGCCCTGGTTTAATGCGCTCTACTCTATCCACGAAGGTATTCCTAAGGTGAATCTTCATGTTTTCGTTAATCAGTATTGTTAGGCAATTAATTTGAGACCTTAATCTTTGGAATTTTGAAGTGTTCGAGTTAAAAGTTTTCCTACGTTCTCTATCCAATGCTTTTCTAAGTTGGTTCCTTTCTCTAAATAGATTTTCTAATAACGGGGGCAAATTGGCATATTTATTCTAAGTTTTTGTTTTCCTTTTTAAACAATGATCACAAACACTATTGATCTCCTTAGTGATCAACTCAATGTACTTATCAATTTCAACATTGGTAAGATTTCTTTCTCTGTCTATATGGATCTGATCTAACTTCTGAGAAGCAATATGGTAAAAATAATCCCAGTCAGTGTTTCTATATTCCACAAAACTAACGGGTGGTTTTAACAAGAACTTTAGAGAATCTGAGAGTTTAATATCGACTTCAATTGCCAAATGATCTGAGAAGCTAACTAAGTTCCTGATTACAAAATTTCTATTATGGGGATAGTTGGCTATTAAGTTATTTGAGATCAAAAAATGATCCAAAAATGAACCAGATCTAGGGTATGACGGCTGATGTGGTACTATGTGGATCAGTTGCGATATAGAGCTTCTTAACCAGTAACTGAGAGCCCATTCAGTGCATCTGGCATTAAAATCCCCTCCAATAATACATGAATCGTATGTTTCACCTGTGGAATTAATTGTGTCAAGATCTCTCTTGAGTTGACTGAAATTTATTCCAGAGGGAACATAAATTGATATTACTAATATTGATCCTGTTTCTAAACTGATTTCTAATGCGGTTGTTTTCTAAGCTATTAATATTTTTAATTTCTATCTTTGAGATTTTAAATTTACATTTAATGATTATAGCAGTGCCACGAGTACCCTCTACTTTTGTCTGTTCTAATAGCCGTGTTTTCCATGAGAACTACACTAGAACTCGATAAACTTTAAATTCCTTTTATTCCATGTAAAACGAAAAAAAATAAATTCTTAAAGCGCGAATGTGTAGTGTAGTTAATATAATTACATATTTTAAGTTTAAAAATTGCCCCCTTCAGTTATTTCATCAATATTTTCTAATTTCTTGCTGACGTCATTACACGCAACTACACTCGATAAATTCATGGGTTTATCCAGTGTAACTAAAAAATAAGCTATAATTATCATTATTTATTGCTGTAACAACTTAAAATGTGTATTTATGTGAAATGCACTACACATTATCACTTTATGAATTTAATTTTTTTTCTGTTTACATAGAATAAAAGGAATTAAAAATTTATCGATTTCTAGTGCAGTTCTCATGGAAAACACGACTAATGATGTTATAATTAGGAAATTGAAGTCTATTTTTAATGTTTAATAGTGTTTCCTGGATAAGCAATATGTCGGGCTTATATTTTTTCAATAAATTGTCTAACTCGACGCGTCTCGCACAATTATACACGGAGTTACAATTTAATGAGATTATTTTTAAATTTTTTATTTCAAACATATATTGAACATAAAAGAGATGAGAGCTGACTGTTTCTCTGTTTTATCACCCAAGTTTTTATACTGTGGTACGAATTCATTTATCTTACTAATTAAGTCCACAAAATCTAACCCAAAAAGTTCGCGACACTCTGATGTAATGAAGCCAAAATTGGTTTGACTCAACTGATCACGCTGCGATTGTCCCAAGACTGGAAACTGCCTCTCTTTCTCCGGAGCTAACGCCGCTGCATAAGACACCCCTGGTTTAATGGTGCGTGCTGCTGACTCGATCACGAAATGTCTATGGGCCCATCTTGCTTGATTTTGTTGTTGTTTGTTTTCTCTTGCTTCAATGATTTTTTGTTTGAGTTTTTTATGTATGATACATACTTTGTAATTTGCTGGGTGTCCAAACTCATTACAATTGACACAGTAAGCTTTCGGAGATTCTTCGGAATCCTTGGTTGGTTGATAATTCTTTTTAGGAGCTTCACATTCATATGGCCCATGTGAGTTTTTACACTTTACACAGCGATAACTATACGTGCAATTTTTAACTATGTGTCCGAAACGTTGGCATCTTAAGCATTGCACAATGTCCTTATTTTTTAATCTGTCCCAACTAATTCTGTGATGGCAAACATAATTAATTTTTGTCAGCTCTCGTATATCAGCGCCATTTTCCGTGGTGACCATATGACAATCCAATTTGTATTTTCCCGATTTTGATCGTTGAGTTTCAAAGATTTTTACCTCCACTTTCAATCCAGTCCTGTCTAGTATATCCTGAGCAATATCCGATGTTGGATAAGAATGATGTACTCCCTTTAGCATCATTATTTGTCTTTTTTCGTTCGGCAATGAGTAGGTATGGCATTCTATGTTATTTTCTTTAAGAAAGTTGAATACTTTCTTATGTGTTTCAGTATCTTGACATCTAATTTATTGTTATTTTTTGCTATCTTGACGGTGAATTTATTAGCTCCATCCTCTTTAAGAGCATGTGCCATCTCGTAAACTTTAACGTAAGGTACCATAATTGGCGGTATTCTTCCTTTATTTACACTTTTCGGTAGTTCTGGAGTATTATTGTTCTCTATTCGTGTTTCGTTAGTTTTTACGTTGTTACTCTCAGTAACAACATTCGAGCGGTAATTACATCGAGAATCGGTGTCATCGAATTTTTTTTGTACCATCTGATTATTGGTAATAGTTTCAGATTGCTCCTTATCGCTCGCTTCCATTATAGGTATTAATGCCGAGAATCTGTTATCACCCAGGCTATACTGCTGATTAACATAATCATTGGTTCTCGCTTTTTTTAAGATTTCAACGTCGTGGTCAAAGTCTATTCTTTTCCTGTTAACTGAAGGCACATTTGATTGCTCCTCCACCATAGTTATGAACGAAACTGCATCACTTGTATCACAATGTTCACAAAGCCCATCCATTAAATCTCTAAACTTCACATTTTTCTTTTTGCAAGTTTTTAAAATCACTTTATACATATTATCCCCTAATTTGTTTTTATCGTCTCTCTTAACTCTCGTCTTCCCCATTTTAATAGTTTGTTTTTATAGTGCACCTGCTTATCGCCGTATACACTGAAATATTTTCACAAAATATTTTTTTTTTTTTTTGCTTTATTTTCACTGACACTTTTTATTTATTAAAAACACGTTTTAAATAAAACTGATGATAATAATGATATCGGCAGTCAATGATCGGCCTGGCTCTCTATCCTCCTTTGTGTAGATCTTTGTTTTATTTTTATTTTTTTCAGCAAAGAAAAACGACGTTGAAATCTAAGGCAACTCCAACAATCCCATCATCAATGAAAAATTATCAAAAATTCCTTCTTTTATACATAAATCAAAAAATAAAGCAATCACAAATTTTTTATTAAAACCGACTTTTCATGGAAACGCCCAGCCATGTATTTTCGACAAAAAAAAACCTTGCTAATGCGCTTTCATATAAAAACGGTTGTACAATTGACTAAAAATAAAATTGCATGAGGCAAAAAACAATTTAGATGAACAAATCATAAGAGTTACCAATATACGCGTAATCTTCAATGACATTTAATTGAATTTATACTTGATTTAATTTGTAGCATTTCCAAAATCGATCTTTTTCTAAAATTTTTTTGTTTCTCGAGAATTTTTATATTATCTAAACTGATTTGATGGTTCGTATTTTTCAGATGTCGTGTAAGTGCACTAATGCTTAAATTTTGATCTTTATTTATGTCAGTTTTGTGTTGGTAAAATCTTTTTTCTAAAAATTGTTTCGTATGTCCTGTGTATGTAGCATTGCAACTACATTGTACCTGATAAACAACGTTTGATTGTTTCTTTAAAGGTGTTTTATCTTTAATTTTAGAAAACAAGTTGTTGTTTAAACTTGTAGCTGCACGTCCTATAATTTTAAAGTTATAATTTTTGAAAAGATTTTTGATTTTTTCATAAAGATTTTTAACGTAGGGAATGGCCAAATAATTAGTGGTTTCATTTGTTGATCGAGAATTAAAATTTGTATGGGAATTTTTTTGTTTCCAAATTATGTGGTTTACCAATTTTTCCGGATACTGGTTTCGACATAATGTATCTTTTAGAATTTTTAAATTTTTCCATTTTGGTTTATTTCCGCGATTTTAACCAGAAATATTAAGGTGAATTATATTACTAGAATACTATTTTTTTTACCTTCGACTGATTTATAATAAATACAAATAACTAATCAAAAACCTACCAGGGTTACTCATGAGAAGCCCAGCTGCCCAAACTACCTTGACAACAAGTTAATAAAACGTGTTACAACGCACACACATGTGATTACCAAAAATCAGCATGTACTCTATATCAATCATACGATAAGTAGGTAGTAAGATGATTATTGTGATAAAAGCTAGTAGATTTCTTAAAAATACAAAACCTTGCTAAATGTGTTAAAAACTAGAAATCATATGTTTTTTCCCCCCGATTTTCTTATGATTTTTTACTTATTTATTTAGGAATGTTTCTCGCACACATTATCGAAAATTTTCATTTTGGAGTGTAGCCTAAAAAAATACTGCTAAATTTTACTCATAAACAACATTATTATTTACTTTCTTACAATTTTTTTATTTTACGACTATTTTTTCGCATTCATGTAGTATGTATGTCATAATATTTTTGGTCCTGCAAGTCAGCGAAAAGAAAAATAATCGGAAGCAACACTTAACATTTTGTTTTATTTTTGTAACGCGATTTTTAGTTTTCTTTTAAATTTCAGATTATTTCTTGATTTAATTTATATTGACTTATAAAAGAACAGTAGGTGATTGTAGATAGAAGTGTGTCGTGCAAAAGTCGTGTAGGTATAGGTAAGATATACAGATACCTTAGAACATATTTTAAAATGATTTTAATAAAAATTTGTCATTTTTACGATGAAAAATTTCTGACACTTTTATGACAAGTTGGAAAAATAAATGCTAATTAATTTTTACAGTGATAAAGAAGAATAATGTTGGTGTTGATGGACGAGCATGATGACGAGATTAAAAATGAAAATAAATAATGGTTTTGTGCTCGGCGATTTTCTTCAATCTTTATAATCTCAAATGAAAAGTAAAATAAATAAACAGGAAACAGGTGTTTGATTTTAAACACACAAAACACCGAATCTTAATTGAACAAAAAAAAAGAAATATTTTTGTGTAAATGAACTAAACATAAATAATTATAGATTCGTTTGTAAAAGAGATGATTTTAGTATGGGTTCTCTAGTACTGAATATCTGCAATAGTATGTAACAGTGTATTTGGGAATAGTCATCCAAAACACCAAGTGGGAATTAGAGATGAACATAACATTTGCCAAATACGGAATACTGCTACTCTAAGAGTTGCATTCATTTAACTTTTTTGTCTTTCAATACCTGCAAAAAAATTGATTTGTTGCAAAAAAAACCATAATTTTGAAAACCGATATTTGGATTTAGTCTAGAGAATGAAATTTATCTTTTACTTTCTTTTACTCTAGTAAAATAAAGTATAGTAATCATGAAAATTTTGGACCTTGAGATTTTTAGAGATTTATTTGTTTTGAGGTCCCCTGAGTCCGAAAAAGTGGGTTTCGAAATGGTGCCTGTCTGTCTGTCTGTCAGTCTGTCAGTCTATCAGTCTGTCAGTCTGTCAGTCTGTCAGTCTGTCAGTCTGTCAGTCTGTCAGTCTGTCAGTCTGTCAGTCTGTCAGTCTGTCAGTCTGTCAGTCTGTCAGTCTGTCAGTCTGTCAGTCTGTCAGTCTGTCAGTCTGTCAGTCTGTCAGTCTGTCAGTCTGTCAGTCTGTCAGTCTGTCAGTCTGTCAGTCTGTCAGTCTGTCAGTCTGTCGGTCTGTCAGTCTGTCAGTCTGTCAGTCTGTCAGTCTGTCAGTTTGTCTGTGTCCTCTCTACAGCCCAGATGGTTTAACCAATCGAACTGAAACTTCAGATTTAAGCTTTTTTGATAAATTGGGAGGTCCCAGTGAATTTTACTCCAAATCGGCTAACCGGAAGTGGCCACTCCCTTGGTCCAGAAAATTTATTTTGGAAATATCTTAAAAAGTATAAGGTTTACAAAAAACTACTCAATTCAAAATGTTTCCAAAAATTGAAAACAAATAAAAATAAAAAAATAAAAATTAAGAAAAAAATAAAATTTCTCAAAATTCTCTGTTCGTAAAAGAAAGTCGTGTGTTGGCCACACCTCAATTTTTTTATTAAACTCAAAGTGGGCTTTGAAACGAATAGACCAAACTAATAGAATAGGCTACACCTTTTCCAATTGTAATTCGGAAAATATCAATTGTAATTCAGATTAGTCCTCAGAAAGCGACAAGTGTAATTCAGAAAACGTCAATTGTAATTTTGAGAAAGCTGCCATTTTGGGTTTTGTGATCCACCTAGAATTGCAGACATCTTTTGTTTTACAGATAAAATTATGTAGAATTTTTCGACAATATGTACAATTTTATCTTTGTCAGTTTTATCTTCATCAGATTGTAAAATTACATTTTACAATCTGACCAACCGAAGAGGAGGTTCGGGTTGTTTTACAAAAGTACGTCCTTACCCTCCTTTACATATATGTATGTAGTTCAGTTAGAAGAGTACAATTGACTGCAATTCCGAAAGACTCCAATTTATTCTATCTAAGGCGCAAGTTACAAGATCTTTATGGGCATTTTTAAATTGATAATAATAATTAATTAAACTTCAGAATTTCTCATTCCACTCAAATAAAAATGGTTATAGATATGGGCTTGATTTTTATGGAGCAGATGAATAATGGTATTATGAAGGGAGTAATTTCTCATTTTTTCAATCTATAGACCCTAACGGATATGATGCAACAGATTTTACAAATACACATCACTAATACTCGTAAAGCACTTGTAGTTGTAAATTTACTGACGATTCATAAAGGCCTAAAACAATTCTATAAAATACGCAAGTTATAAAATCCTATCCCAAATATTGTCCGTTTTATTACCATTTAAAATTTTAAAAAATTTACTTCTCGTCTTCATAAGTATTAATAATATTTGAATTAATTACATATCCAACATTATATCCAACAATTTATTTTTTAATAATCAGTAAATTCATAAGTAAAATTACAATTATTTAATATTATTTCAGTTTATAATTAGTTTAATTAAATATTATATCACCAGACATCAATTTACAATATCAACAAACAATTATACTATTATAGTTTCAGCTAGCAATAATTTACTATGTCCACCAGCAGTTTATTTACCATATTCACCAGCAGTTATTTTAATAATTTTACCTAGCAATTTTTACCAATTATTTCAGCTTATCATTATTTACCAACTCCACCTAACGATTAATTACTATTATTTCAGTCAAAGTAATTAATTTCAATTATTATTGACAGTACTGAAGTCAATTCTCGTTCTATGAAAACGTTTCCATTTTCCATCAAAAACGTCAACATTTCACGCAACGACAATAAGCGATTCTCGATGTCCAAATGAAAAAGAATCGTGAAAAAAACGCAAGTCGCTTTCATAGTAAGCTACACTGTAAACAGACATTTTATCGAGTTTCATATATATTTCCGCTAGATGATACAGCAATTGGTTTAAATATTAGCTAAATAAATGATAATTGCCTATCAAAATATAAAATATATTGTAAAAATGACCAAATTATTTTTAAAACTTAACTAAATTAATTATTTGGAGGATTTTCTTAAATAAACGGAATAGTTTTTAATAAATTTACTTATAAATTAAGTTTAAAGTGAATCATATTATAGTTTCAATCCACATTTAATGCTAAAAATACAAATTTAGTTTTTATAGAATTTTATTTCTATATTTATGATGTTCTCACCGCCAAAATGGTCGGTGAGAAAGTTTTATTCATATGAAAATATTTTGACGTCATTTTTTCCTCCTCACGGAACATGAATCGGAAATGTGTATTTCTCTCTGAAAATACTTTTCATTGTACTTTTCACGGAATGAGAATTGAACTCCTGTACAGTTTTATACAGCCCGAGCACAATCACTTCCGACTATGGTGTTCTTTTCATGTTCTATAATATTCTCCAAGTAGATCAATCTTTGTTCCATAATGGCATTACCTTCAACATTTGCAACTCTAATCTGGCTTTTGACATAGGCTTTGACTTTAGACCACAACAAAAATGCTGTCGTCCCATTAATTACTGCTTCTAGTCTTGAATGGCCAGGTGCGCTGTCTGCAACAATAGCTAAATCTGCCAATTGATTTTCCATATCTTGCCATTACTGCATTAGTTTTCTTACCCAATCGACCCTATAGTAGAAACTGCTCCAATTAAATGTATGTTAGGACCTCTTGATGCTGAAAGGTGTTGGACTGCTCTATGACCAGCTCTTGTTCTATACGGCAAAACAAATTAAAATTTGTTTGGTGGTTCAAAGATTGGACATATTCAGATCGTTGTATTTTATTGATTTCCGAATTCATTGTAATCGGTTCAATGTGCACTTTTTTTGGTAATGAAGAGTCTGCCTTCTAAGCAGTTACCAACGGTTGACACAGATACGACTTTTCGGAAACTGTTCATAATTTTTTGTTTTATTTGTTTTAATGTTATACTACAGTCTTCTTCTACCCAGGAAATCTTCAAACCAGTTTCCTCCTCAGTCAAAACTTTTGGTTTTGTGACACCTGTTGGCAATATTGTATCATATCCAGATTAGATCCAGTGATATGCGGTCTTGTACGTTATTTCCAGCGTTACAGCCAAAGCTATCCAGTCATCACTTCTGGTCGCACAATTCATTAACCTTTCCCGATCATTTTGATTAATTTTTTATTGTATTTCTTCCTTTCAATTGCATCAGTTCCAATCGCAGCTGGAACATCGATTATAGGCATGGTAGCAGTCGTATTATTGGATGTCTTGTCATTACAAATTGTTAGTTGAAAAATTAATGAACAAATAATGAATTCAGATATTTCAAATGTCAAAGTGAATTCACGTGTTACTATGTACATGCATATGTATTAACAGCTTGTATAGCCGCGATAAATATAGTGAACATTTTTTGTATTACAATTGACTAATCTGAATTACAATTGGAAAAGGTATAGTAGAGTAGAAGAATTATCGAAAGGGTTAGGGTATTTGCGATAATATAGAATCTCGAATAGAATATTTAGAAAGAATATTTCCGTTATTTGATAATATAGAATCTCGATTTATACTAATTTGAGACCAAAGGCCCACTTATATTTATTAATAAGAGATTTAACCTTCTTTTTCTATTAAAAGAAATTATTTAAAAAACAATCTTTTAAGTCGTAACGAATGCTGATTGATCACGTGCCAATTGTTGGAAACATTCATAAGTAAATTGAATAGGTTATTAATTTTTATTCGCTAATCCTGAGAAGCTCTCACAAAAATTGGAGGTGGAGTATGTAATTACATTAACATGAAGTTTTTATGAATTGCAGTTGGCTTTTCGATGGAAGCGTTCTCTACGATTGACTGTCATTGGCCATCAAAGAGCCAACTACACGTTTTTATGAGTAGTGAAATTTTGTAAACTCCAAAAACCTATGTTTGACTGGTCGAGCAAACATTTTGTTATGAGTTCGAGAGTCGCCTCTACGATTTTTTAGATGGAATTAAAAGCCATCAAAAATAAATCTACAAATATTTAAAAAAAAAAAAATTTTAACTTCTAGATTTAAAAATTTAAAAATCAAGAACTACATAGTTTTAGTAAAGAAATCAAAGTTATGCAACCATTTTAAAAAAGTTAGCCAAACCTTGCTTTCACAATGAAAGGTGGTAATTAACTAAACATCTTAGGAGCGGTAAATGCAAAGAATTCCTTAAAATAATCTTTATTGCGATGTGTAAATTTAATTCGATTTGTTATTCCGGAGCATGTACAGTTCAGCACTATAATTACAGAGTAACCAATTCCCGCTCATTATATAATAAGTTTTCAGTTCCCTATGTTCTTAACTAAAACTGTCGAAGTTGTTTCTTTAAATAAGACTCATGTCATGACCCTTAAAGTTGAGTTGTGAATCCAAATTCAGTTCCAAATATTTAAACGAGTTTACAATTTCAATCGGTACATATAAATTATTACAGCTAGATTCGTTGCATGACAGCGATCGATAACTCGCTTGAATTACAGTACTTACTGAAATTCATTATTTTGGACCTACAGAGAGAAATGCTCAATTCTTCTTTCCTTCAATTGGCCAGTTTAATATTCTAATCTGCTGATTGCGCTAAGGCCTGGTGGTATTTTAATTGATCTGATGGCTGAGCGCTTTCACTATCTGCAGTGAAAAATGTCGCCTTCAGACGTTAACTTGAAATTTTCGATGAGCGGTTATTTATCAGGATTTTTTGAAGTATTTGTCATATTCTTTTAAAACCTCAAAAGGCCTGTCATACGGTTTTTGAAGAGCAGGACGGACTGAATCATCCCTAACGAAAACGCGGGTGGATTGATAAATGTCCTTGTGAAGAAAAATGTCATATTTTGCTTTCTTATAGTCTTCGGAAAATTATCAAGACAAACGTCGCGTTTGCACGTAAGGCATCTTTGCTGGTGTAAATTTAACGTCCCAAATCTATTGACCATCTATTGTAATCTGATGGATGTTTAAAAGCTTCGAAATCTTATGAAATACATAAGTGTGATTCAAACTGTGAACCCAGATCAGTTATTATCCTTATTTTCCAAACGTACCACTCCTAGACCATCTGTTGAGTTCCTCTTACACTAGGGTGTGAAAGATTTTGTAAAAAGTAATCGCTTTTAGACTTAGTGTATAATTATCATTATTTAATAGTGAGTCCAGTTCGCTGTACGACTGTTGATCCATCGCCAACCCGTTGTAATCCACCGTGGTTTTATCGTGTCTCTCATTACTTGAAATACTCATTTAGTTGAAATATTTTTCGTACATTGTACTTTTGTTGTGTATTATCTAGTTTCTTTGAAAAGAAACCTAGACGTGCATCTTTGCAATGATTAAATGCCGAAATAGTGATATCATCCCAGATGAGCAGAATGATGAAAAAATGATAAATTACAAATCAAATCGATTGATTTTAATTTGCAACTGGAAAACATAATTACATACCTTTCAAAGAGATTTTAATAATTAGGGCATCACTTCGCAAACATTTCAGATCTTATTTCGCTTAAATATTTCAAGGGTTAATACACTTTAGTTAAGAATTAAAGCCATAATTTTTTTTTTGAGTCTTTAATACCTAGAGACTTATTTCACGGCATCCATGCCTACAAGCTACTCAATTTAGCTATTGAACCGCAATCTGGATTATGCCAACAAATATTCAATTTCTAATATTATTTACCTTAGACTGGTAAATAGCATGATAGAATAAAGGCTTAACTTGGGTTAAATTCCGTTAACCTTCATTTATTTTGATAATGTCTTTAAAACTTTTCTACAATTGATAAACTTTTATGTTGAAAGTTTTGTTTACAGTAGACAATGGTGAAAGGCATTGGTTAAGGTACCCAAAATCGCTAGTCCGAATTTTTTACTTTAATTTTTTTAAAAACCAAGTATGGTATGTAGTTTGGAGTATTCCTGAATTACTGACAAAATTTTTTACAAATTGTTTTCGATTAGCAATTAGTGACTGACAAAATGAAAAATATTTTCCAGATATACATTATGTTAAAGTTTAATAACAATATGTAGAGTACATTAGAATGCTAATAAGTATAATACAATACAATTTATTTTTACAAGTTCCGCTCCGAAAACGACCTAAGCAACCTTTAATTCCTGCACTCATCCTCTCAAACGCCTCCTTAATTCTCTTTCGTACACTTCCTAATGGCTTCCTAAGGTTCTCTTGCTTTATCACAGGTTAATTAATAAATTAGTTTCACTACCTACGGTTGAGCTCAACTAGAATTCTTTATTCTTATTCATCAGTGTTATGTTATTTAACGACGCGAAATTTGTCAATTTCATCCAGTTACAATTAATTATCTCCTTGGTATTTTAAAACTAATTAGATGACAGAAGTTTGAAGTTAGACAATTAAATTAATGCGGGAAACAGGTGTTGGTTACAAAATTAATGGATTAAGAAAAAAATCGGTTTGAGCTAATTATAGAATTATATTTTCATTTTAATTGAACATGTTATTTTAAATATTAAATCGATAAATTCAATGTTGATGATGAAAAGATTCAATAAAAAAAATTTTACAGGATGAGATATTTAAAATAAGATAAGCAAATAACTCGAAAACGAGCGACTCTATAGAAAAAAATTCTAAGAAACCATTGATTGTGGTTGTACAGGGGAAATAATATGGTTTTATTTATTTTTGATTTGGTGGACCTTTTCAAGACAATTTCAATGTCAATATGTTTTTATTACGCAATCCTATCGTTCTTAAATGATCGATGTACAAAATAACTACAGATCTTTGAATTGTTTACAGATTTTTACTCATAATCTTTCAAATTTGGGGAAATGCAAGAATTCAAAGTTCATTAATTTATGCAAAGAACCTTGGAGAGCATGGTTTCCAAACTTTTTAACATTTGTCCACACAATTAAAGACAATTTCATAATAAGTTATAAAAAAAAGTATCAATCATACAGTAAAACTGTTTGGAAAGTATGCTCTCCAAGGTTCTTTCCATAAATGCATTTCCCCAAAACTTGATAGATTTAGAGTAAAAAATTCTTAACAATTCAAAATTCTCTAGTTATTTTGCTGAATATCATCAAAAAGTGCTTGATTTTTTGAACGTGTTCGATTTTTTAAGTAGAATAAGATTCCGTGATAAAGTTATACGCTTTCATTCGAAAAAACCAAGTAACCCTAAAAGTACCTTGAAAAGGTCCACCAAACCAAAAATAAATAAAACCATGGGTGACATATTCTACCATCACTTTCGATTCGTTTTCGATAGTGTTTTGTTCTTTTGAACCAAATTTTAATCTATTTCGCTTTTTCAATTATGTATGTATTTTACTATTTTCTAAGGCTATCTCAGCTTGCTCGAATAAAACAACATTCTATTTCTACATTCATTCATAACTCTTTATCATCCAAATTTTTGTTTACGATATTTTATCAATGTAAAGAAAAGAGTAAGTATACAATAGGCCGAGATCGCATTAGAAAAATCGTAATGGAAAAAGGAAATAGAATGCCATTTTGTTCTTGTTACAAGAGACAAAATACAATCGAAAACGAATCGAAAGTGATGGTACAACATCTCACCTCAGATTATTTATTTTTTGCAACCAAACAATGTCTTTCTTAAGGCTGAGGCACATAGTTCCGGCCTTTAAGTTAAATTTTTCAAAATGTATAAAAAACCGTAAACATTGTCACAATGTTCAATTCAGACACGAAACGAACGAGTTGATGAAATTTCAATAAAATCTTAGACAGTAACCTCAAAATATTAATTTTGGCGGTTTGGCTGGCGTTTATAGATCGCGATTTTAATAAATATAAAATAAAATAAAAAAAGTTATGAAAAATACAAAAAAACAAAATGAAAAATGGAGATTAAAATTAGAATGGAAATGTCCATTTTCCAGAATATGTCAAAACGGAAAATTTTGTGTTCAAAATTATCATCACCTGCATGCACCATTAATCATCACTGTCAACAATCAAAATTATCATTACCATGCGTATTTGTGCCAAACGAAATATTCATATCGGTGGTGAAAAGGTTGATTCTGGTCGTGGTATATTTAAACGATTGGAACATGGTCGGATATTAAATTGTACCGTATGATGATAAACATTCACGGTCGATTATTTAATTGTAGACAATAATAATTCCTCTCGGCCATTCTTATGTATTGTGTTGTGATGATATATGACTGGATATTGAGTTTTAATGCTAATCCCACTTCCCACTTCTGTGGCGGTCGTATTGAACGAAGAAATCAATTCGTATGCCTCATAAACATAAAATTAATAAAGTAGGCATTTGATTATAAATCAGTATTTACACGCAAATGTCAAAAAATAATTTAGTTTTATAAAAATAGATGGTTCCTACCTAGCTAAGCAACGATACGCCTACTAAGATTTCTAATTTAGTTTAGTAAAGTCAACCGAACCAACCAAAATATTCGTACTTTAACCCAAGACTCGAACCATAATAAGTTATTTTCTGCTATTTTGTAAGGTACTCGTATTTTGACCGAAGACTCATTTCAAAATGTATTTTACCCTTAATACTGCTTTTAAAAACAGACATTTTCAAATGTTAGTACCTACTAAACGTGTTCCAAAACTGTTTTGCATTAAAATTGAGACAAGCAAATAACTCGAAAAAGAGCGACTCGACTCTGTAAAAAACAGGCCTAGAGCCTGAGGCCGATAGGATTCTTTTCGTTTCAGTCCTTTTCGTTTTCAATATGTTTTTCTAAATAAAACTCGTGCTTATGCGACCAATGTTTTCAAACATGATTATTTTTTGGGAACACCTTTAGTTGACACTACCATTTGAAAACGTCATTTTAAAAAAAAAGCGGAATTAAAGGTAATCTATATAATGGTTTGAGTCTTACAAAATGGCAGAAAATAACTTATTTTGGTTTGCGCCTTTATGTTAGGTTAGGTTAGGTTTGGGTGGCGGTCCACTAGGGCCAGGCATAGACACAAAAATGGTCCGTAGTCATACCACGAATAATTGTTTCTTACAAATAATTGGAACCATTTTGAGCTGTTAACAAAGCACTTGTTACTCCTGATGTCCATCCTTCAGAAGTCCGTCAGGTCTTTGAAGAGGGGTGCCCCTACAAACTTTAGTCTGTTTCATGCCAGACGAGAGCAGGTGCAAAGAAGATGAAGTACTGTCTCTTCCTCCTCTTCAGTGCCTCGTAATCACTCTAACAACCACACTGATCTGACTACGCTGAAGTGAGATCAGCTGTTTGGATCTCGCCAAGTCAAACTTCGGCCAGACCTGCCGAGTTATTACGCAAGAGGTGATACTTGACCATCTGTCATTCGTCAGCTTGCTAGCTTCTTCCTGAAGCAGCAATTTGCATACCGCTAGAGACATTTCAATATCCTTTCTGCTTTCTGAGAAGTGGTCCATTGTACCAGGTCGAGCCAGTTCATCGGCGTTTATACTCCCTGTACTTATGAAATGTCCTGGCACCCATAAAATGTGGATGTTTAACTGATCTGCCATCTCGTTAAGAGATGAGAGACAGTTCGGGACTACTTTCGACGTGAGGAGGTGTGATTGAAGCGCTTTAATGGCAGCCTGACTGTCCATATATATGCGAATATCACAAACTGATATTACATTATACCTCAACCAGTCTACGACTTTCTTTATGGCAGTTACTTCAGCTTGAAAAATGCTATAGTAGTCGGGGAGACGGAAGGAGAGATTTAACAGAAGTTCCTCGCAGAACACTCCAGCCCCGACTTTCCCGTCCCGTTTTGAACCATCAGCAAAGAAGTTTATAACTCCTGGTTCCAAAACTACACCCATCATCCAGTCCTCCCTGGATGGGATCCTAGTCCGGAACTTTGTGTCAAAAGATAGTGACGGGACAGTATAATTGGTGGTCTTGGGAATTTGTATGTTAAGAAACATATTTAAAGTGGGAGGATCGGTATGAGGAAGTTTATATTTCCAAGAGAAGAGAACTGTTCGGCTTTGTGTGGGTTCACATTCAACCCACAGCCATTGGCCCATAGGAAAGAGTGCCCAGGGCATTTTGCATAAGCTCACTAAGGGTGCCGGGATATTTAAGGCATAGGCAACCACCTTGAAGCCACCGTCCTCCAGTCTCAACAACAGGTAATTTATGACCAAGTTCCAAAGTAGGGGGGATAGTACGCCACCCTGTGGTGTACCTCTGCTTGCAAATCTTCTGACGGAAGATTCCCCAAAACTAGCATTAATGATCCTGCCTCTTAGCATTTGATCTATCCGGTCCTTGAGTGATTCATCCACTCCCAGATCTGAAAGTGCCCGAGTTATAGCCCCTGGAAGCACATTGTTAAAGGCCCCCTCAATATCCAAGAAGATTACCATTGAGTCTCAGCTTTTCCGACACAATCGTGCCTCTAATATGAGCTTCTATTTGTCTTTCCAGTGTTTTAAAAAGGAAGGAAGACAAGCTAATCGGTCTAAGGTCTTTGGGATTGCAGTGTGAGCATTTTCCCGCCTTAGGTATGAAAACAACCTTCACTTCTGTCCATTTACTGGGAATGTAACTTAGTTATAGGCTGCCTTTGAAAATTACCTCTAACCAGGAAATTGTTAGATCCGTAGTTTGTTGAATATCCGCAGGGATAATACCATCGAGTCCAGGCGACTTATATGGTTTAAAACTGTTTATCGCCTACAGGATCTTTTTTCTGCTAGTAATTTGGCATATGAGGGTACTAGCCCTTCTACCTACTGATGTGCTAGGTACGGATTCTGAACAACCAGGAAAATGAGTCTCCATCAGAAGTTCCAGTCATATCCCATCCGGCCATTGAAGATAACTTGGGATGGAATCTATCACCTACTTATGTAGTTATGTGTACATATACTTTCTGATTTATTTACTTAGGGGGCCTCTTTATATCTTAAGTAATCTTTGTACTATATGGCTTGTAAAGACATTTTTGTTGGTTTTGATATGTTACACAAAAGCCATTCAAACTCAATTCTCAATTTTGAATGTAAAAGATCACTCAAATTTGTATTCAACAGTTAATGTTCAATATTTATATTATTAAATCATCTTCGGTGTTGTCCGGAAATAAAACTAAGAATAAAATGTAGACCACATTCCATTCTTAACCTGTACAAACATTCGAAGTGTTCTCTTGGAGCTTAGGGAGTAAGATATGACCAAGATCATCCAAAGCTTAAATTGAACGGCGAACGTTTAATATTTGAATTCACCAAACCATCTTCTGTACCTTGTCTGGAAATAAGAGTATGAACAAAATGTAGAACATGCACCATCCTTAGCTTATGCATATATTTGGAATGTTAAGTTAACTTATGCAAATATTTGGATGTTCTTTTGGAGCTAAGACCAAAATCACCCCAATGAGAGATGTGCATCTCCGGAAAAAAGAGTCTTTGGCCTCCCATACTAACTTTTTTAAAACTGACGTAAAAAATGTGTGTGCTATACTTCCACAAAAAAAAAAAAAAAAAAAACCCAAAATCCGGAAAAAAAGTTTTTTTAATAAAACAAATTTTTGAAAAGAAAAAATGAAATGTTTACTTCGTTTTATACCTCAGAGCTTCTTAGTCCATCCTTTAAGCTTGCCGGTTGCCGTTCAATTTGGTACAATTGCAACATTATTACAAATTAAGATATTTTTCAAAAATATATGTTTTTTGATAATTATTACCATTCTAAAATAAAGAAATCCCTCCTTTGTGGAAGGATGATAAGAAATTATGTAGCATACTTTTGTTTTCATTTCGTAGACAAATTTAAACGAATATTGAACGTTAGCCGTTCTATTTAAACTTCGTCATATCTAACCCTCTTAGCTCCAAGAGAATATCTCCCACATTTGCATAAGATAAGAATGGACCACAAAGTACCGATGGTTGATGGTTTAGGAAATACCGATATTGAACGTGAGCCGCTGAATTTAAATTGGAAATGATTTTCTTCATATCTAACTCTCTTAGCTCCAAGATATTAGCTCCTCTGCATTTTGATCTTAATTTTATTGCTGGACTAGGTACTGAAGATGGTTTAGTAAATTCAAATATCTAACCCTCTTAGCTCCAATAGAATGTCTCCAATATTCGCATAAGTCAAGAATGAACTATGGTCTAAATTTTGTTCTAAGTTTTATTTGCGGAAAATATGCCAAAGATGGTTTAGTAAATTCAAATATTGAATTCAAAATTTAAACTTGGGAATATATTCGTCATATCTAACTCTCTTACCAAAAAGAGGATGTCCCCATATTACCTCATATTAGCCGTTCAATTTAAACTTGATGTGGTTTTCGTTTTATAACCAAAAACTTATCTCCAATATTTACATAATTTAAGAATTTACCACGGTCTACTCTTAGTTTTATTTCCGGACCAATTACCGAAGATGTTTTTTTTTAAATTCAAATATTGAAGGTTAACCGGTTAACCGCTCAATTTAAGTTTGGATTTATTGCCGTCATAATTACCCCTCTTAGCTCCAAGAGAACATCCCAATTGTTTATGGAGGTCTAGAAAGGACCATGGTTTACATTCTGTTCGTAGTTTTATTTCTAGACAAGGTTCGGAGATCGATAGTTTTAATATTTTAACAGTAAATTATTTTCTCTGATTTATATTCAATTTTCCATTTGAGTGTTTCAATAAATCATTATTGATTGCCAGTAATTGATTGGTTTACTAATCCATTAAAATGTTTTTAAGATTTATGAATGTTTTAGGAAATAATTCACTTTCGAAATTATCTGTGCAACTTATTGTTCCTCTTGTACGAATCCCTTCTACGAATAAATTTTTAAATAAGTTTAAGGACTTTGAAAAGTTTAACAAATAAGCTTTATTTTACTATAAATTGCCGATACTAAATTTGGACAGAATCGCTTTACTATGAATTATTGCGACGTCAACACAAATATTTTGTGTATACAAACTACAATTTTACTAAACATAAAACTAATATACTAACTCTATAAATAGCCACAATTAATAATATAAATAATTATTATAAGGTGGTTGTAAAAAAAAAAATCTATTAAAAAATTTAAACAAAAATAAAAGAAAAACAGTTTAATTTCTATTTCCCTAATTTTAAACAAATTTGTTTTTTCTGATTGATCCGAGCAAATGTTTAATTTCTATTTATTAAAAATGTAAATTAATTTTTTATTTTTTTTTTTTTTGTTATTTTCGGGAAACTTTAAGGTAAATAAACATTAAATAAAATTACTATAATAAAATGTATTTAATTACATTAAATAATATTAATTGTTTATTTATTTTAATTAATTTTACAAATTCAAGTTTTTGAAGGTTTAAACATTTTTTTTTTTTATTTTTAGATTTTTTTTTTATTTCAAAAATTAAACAATATTACAAAAATAAAGAAAATCTATATTTTTAGGTTAAAAAACAATTTTTCGTGGGTGGTGTAAATTTGTTATTTTTGATTGTTATTATTATTGTAATTTTAAAATTTTCTTTAAATTTTTGAATAACGTGAAAAATAGAACAATTATAATAATAATTATTATTATTATTACAGTCCAATAATGTTTTAAAATACGTAAACGAATTTTGAGTTTGGATTGAAAGAAAACATATTACAAATAAAAAATTTATTTAATATTTCGTTAAAAAAAAAAAATCTAAGTGGTTTTTAGTAAATTTGGGTATTTCTCCAATACAAAATAACAAAAATTTGCGTTATTGACCTTAAAAATGTTTTGCTTTTAAAATTCTTTAAATACTTGGTCGAGTTAAAAATATTTTAATTATGCGATGGTGTTGAAATTTTTAGTCGTTTAGTATTTCGATATGCAAAACATTTTTGAGGGTGACCCTTTCGGGAATCTTGAAATATATGCGCGCGATGAATAACACATGACGTATGAAGGAATTAAAAATTAAAATATTTTATTGTATTTTGCACTATAGCTATATGTATACACGAATTTTCTTTTGCCAACTTTTGGTATGCCATATTACGTATTGTTAAAATTGATTTACTTGTTTATTGCGCTTTAAAATACAAACCAAGCAGTAAATGGATATTCGGTTAAATCAAAACAATTTGCTTTTTTTATAGTTGTACATCGATCGCGCATCGAATTATTTCAATTTACAAAAAAATTTACAAATTCCAGATTGAAACAAGTAAAAAATTTTTAATTAGTGTGTGCTAATTAATGAAAAGTAAATAATCAACAAAGATAAAAGTGGAAAAAGTATTTACGTTTAAATTTTCATAGCTTTTGAAAAACAGTTTTTCAATAAAAGATTTAAACTTTTAATATTCATTGTAAAGTATAATTTATGTGATTATTTCCAACGAATGTTAAAACATCCACCTTTAAAGAAAATAAACTAAGAATCTTATCATTATTCTGATTTTCTGACCAAAAAGTTATCTAACGTGAGTCAACCAGATAGCTTTATTTAAATACGAAACCTTAATGTCGAAATTATCTTTCCATACGTTGAGCCCTTATCTATTCGAAGGGTGAGAATGTCGCCTATTTTTGTTCAAAACGTTCTAGTTTCAAAAATTGATTGTGCTGGTATTATAAATTTATTTGATATTTATGCTACTCCATCACGAGAGTTGCGCAACGGATCTTTTCAAGTTAGGTTGCCCTTTCCTAAAAATAATATTGGTAAAAGCGGGCCTGTTTATCAAGAAGTTAATTTGAAGCATGATGTGAATGAGCTTTTAAATGTTTGGTAGTCTAAATTTGTAAATTTATAATAAACTCATTTCATTTTTATTATTTTGTTATGTTTAAATCTTTAGAGTAACATATGTATGTGGAACCAGATTTTTTTTTATAAGTCGGTGATAAATAAATAAATATTTAAAACCAGAAGTTTATTTTGATAAATGTAGGATAAATTTTTATGTATAACTTTCGTCTTCAACAATACCATTGGGGTATACTTTTTGGTGATAAGAACTATCATTATTATCACGATTTGAGAAATGTATTTAGGCTACAGTTAATCTTAGACATTTTGTCAAATTTATATTTATAAAACTTACTTTTAACTATTAAATTAATCGACACGAGTACAAAACGACTCGAATATTATGTTTTTGTATCTAAGTATAGTCAGCGACATAAGCTTTAAGTGGAAAAATTTGGTAAAAAACAAAATCAGAGTTCAATTCGAAAAAATATAAAGCTGAAACCCCACGAGGTGATCGAGCCCGAAAAATTACCTAAATATAGCACTAAGCTCAAGTCAACTCAATTTAAGCTCCAAGTTAGAGCTTCTTCCTTAGACTCCAACTCAACCATCAACTCCATTCTAACTCAACCTCCAATCCTCAACCCAACCCTCATCTCAATTATATGTCCAACCCCAAATATACTTTCAAATCAACCCTCAACTCAACCCCAAACCAATACCTAACTCAATCCCCGAAAAATCTCTCAAATAATTTCCTAACTAAACCGCTCACTCAACCCCAACTCAAGCCAATGCAACCCCAACTCAACTTCAACTCAATCCCAGCTCCGAACCGAATCTCAATCCTCTTCTCAACTCCAAAATCAATGGCCAACTCAACCCCGACATCAAGTCACGTGTTTAGATTGGATTTGTCACATTTTTAACTCAACATGTTTAGATTGGATTTGTCACATTTTTAATGATGCTTCAGCTGATAAACTTTCTTCCTCTGAGACCTTTTTGAATCCAAAGAATAGGGTGGCACCTCACCATTATTATTGTGGTTTATGTATGGTGAGATCATATTAAGGCTATATTACAGAAGCATATTAAGGCTAAAGTTTTGGTATGTCACTATTTTCACAAACAGTCGTAAAGTTTTATTCGGTGCCGTCTAATCTCCAAAAACAGTAAGACGTCGAATGCCCAGAAAGTTTGTTTAGTTAATTCTCTTGTTGGTTCGACGAAATATATCAGGTGACTTCATTTCCGACATCCTCTAAAATTGTTTTTCCTGTGTATTTGTTACCTAGCAGTTTAAGCTTTAGAAATTTTTCTAGTATAGATAACTCCCGCCTTTACTTAGTTTGTAACTCGGTTTCTTCGGAGGATCAGCTTGGACTTTGATAGTTATGATCCGCTTAAAAGGCTATTCTTAAAGTGAAATCTTCGCCTTGGTTGTCTCAAGAAATTTCGAATTCTATTAGTATTAGGGTTTGTAAATATTGTTTATGGAAAAGGTATCCTAATAGTCAATCTCATTTAGATTACAAGCAGGCTCTTAATAGGGTTGTAGCGTTAATTCGGATTGCTTAACGTAGGCCTCAATAGATGCAAGAATAGACTGGTGGAGTATTCAAACACAATCAATAGTTAATCTAATTAGAACTCAGATATGTTTTCTGAAACGTCCTCTAATTCGTTTTACTTTTCAAATAATTCTCTCGAGGATTTACAATCTGCTATTTGAAAGTTTAAATTAGAGTCTTCTGGTCTATAACGTCGCGTTATTGTCTTTTAATTTTTAAACTCCTCAAATCATAGGTTTCATTCCGTTAATTTCCGCTTAATTCCTGTCAAAAATTGTTGTAGGTCATTAAACAAATCCTTCCATATTAGGTGCGTTTCCCCTAGAATTCAATTTTTTTGCAAATTAAGAGATTAGGAACGGTAAAATTATTTAAGGCAACATTTTGTGGAGTGGCGTTGGTGAAATTTATTATGTTGTGTGACAAGTCTTGGAAATAACATATCAAAAATTGTTCTGTCGTATGTGGGACCATCAAACATCATCCGTACATAAAACACTTCTCTTAGACAACTATTTCATGGGTTTCTGCTAACATTCTTTTGAGTTTTATTTTCTCAGTCATCAAACCGGAATCGCATTTCCTGAGTCTTTCATCTTTAGGTTTTTGATACGAATAAAACCCGTATGAGAAATTTTTCATGGAACCGGAATTTGGGTGCAGATCAAGCCTCAAATCAACATACACTGTTCGAAAAACTACATGCGTACATGAATTAAACTCAAAATAACTAAAGCTAACTTCCAACTCAATCCTCAACACAACTCCAAATAAAATCTCAACTGAATCGCTGAATCAGCCTCAACTCAACCCTATAACTAGTCCAACCAGAACTCAACCTCAACTTGCTGTTTTAAAATCCTCTAAAAATGTAAAGTGTATTATGCCAAGTTTGTAATAGAAGAAGGGTATTAACACGCAGTCAGTAATGATCCGGAAGGGACTTCCTGCTTATCAAGAAATGATCTATTTAATTACTAGTCAATCGATTAAAATGAGTCTTTCACGTTCGGTTACGGTTTACCTCTGAATGATTGTTTTATTTCTAAATTTTGTATAAAAATCGATATTAAGCGAATTTTTTATAATACAACCGAATAAATCAGAAAGTTCGCTGACCTTGTAGGGATGTTGCCATATCACATTCGCCTTAGTAGTAAGTATTTCAAATTGATAGCAACCATTCGTCTACAAGCTTGCACCAGTTTCGGCAATGCAGTTTATATATTTATATATATATATATATATCTATATATATATATATATATATATATATATATATCTATATATATATATATATATATATATATATATATATATATATATATATATATATATATAGATATATATATATTATTCAAGATTGGGGCATTATTTAATTTAAGTATAATGATTAAATGTATGAGCAATTTCGTGGAGATAAAAATCGTTTAGAATTTATAAGTCAAACAAATTTTCCGTTTCTTTTATAACTCAGAGTGTGGACAGAATAAACGCGAGAATTGATATGAGGCGAGGAGTGATTTTTTAAAGCATTGAACATCGGTTCGCATGTTTAGTTCTTATTACTATTCGCAACGCATCGCTTACCGTGTTTTTTCTCCGCCCACAGTCTCACACTAAATTAGTTGAAACATTTTATTTTGCTTTCTATATAAAGTAAAACGTAAATAAAGTGGAAAAGGAATATTAAAAATAAAAATCTATGTGTAAAACTATTTTTATTTTTTTATTAAATTATAAATTCTTAAATTCAAATACAAAAAAAAATTCTAATTTGCAATTGTACGTGGGCAAGCACAACGAATATTATACTCGTAGTAAGTAAAGCAAGCGCCATTTTAAAAGATCAGTTTCTCAAAAGCAAAAAAAAAAAATAGTTTTGGTAATATTACTAAACACAAAGTCAAGTGCCCCGTTAAATTGTATTACCTACAAAATTAAAACAAAAGTCTTAGGCCATAAAGCCTTCTCTCCATCAGTCTGTGGACGAAGTCACCAACAGTCTCTATCTCCGCCGACTCATGTAGCTTTATGTTTGACGTTTGACAACTCTGGGGGGCGGGGCCAATTATTAAACACAAATCTCAGTGCCTTCTTTTGAATTTTTTGTAGGTAGTTCTTTGGATTTTAGGTAGGGGCCGCATATGTAATTATATGGGTCTGGTATATAGCTTGTATATAATGAGTTTGTTTAGATATTCCAATCCGCTATCTCGGTTTAGGACCGGAAACAGAATCCTGAATGCAGCATCAGTCAATTTTCTTATATTATTTTTGTGTTTTTTGAAATTTAGGTCGCTGGGCAAGGAATCAGTGACTGTCACTAATTGCCTGTCTATTACGCTAGAGGTGGCCTTAATTAACTCATTCTCGTCGCCCTTTTCTGGATAACAGAACATTAGCTGTATCTCTGCTGCATTTATGTCGATATTCCAGCGACTGTAATAGGCACTGAGGGTGTCTAGATATGTCTATGTATTGGAATTCGTCTCGGCTATATGTAAATCTCGTCTCAGGTGATACCGGGATCAGAATGTCATGTATGAAAAAGATATACAGCAGTGGTTCTAAGACCAGGTTTTGGCAAGACTATTGTTTTTGATAGTTTAGGTATTTATAATTACCACTAGTTAATTAATGAATGAGAGCAGTAGATTTTTATGGCTCTGTCAATGCCCTAATTTCGTCTACATCAGTGGCAACCTCGTAAGAGTTGTACGGAACACTTTGGCCTAACGCAAAGTCGCTCAGGTGATCCTCGCAGCTTTGCTGTAACGGTTGATTTTTTGTGGTGCATACTGTGGGTCAATAATTGGGTTCCTTTTGCTTTTTCGTCCTCCAAAACTAGATTTATATTCCTAGCCAATTTTAAGGTATTTATACATTTAAATAAGTTTGCCCTGTCTGACTCGATATTGGCTAATTTTTCCCTGAACAGAGCTTGATAATGCAATCGGTTCTGTATGTCCCTGGTCGGTGGATTTACCATTGTTGAGGTGTAAAGGAATGGTATCTTACGATTGACTTCTTCCACAATCCCCCTTTGAAATTTGCTTTCGCTCAGCGCCTAGGTTCAGCCGAGATACATTTCTTGCTAAGCCCATACTGATGCTTTATATTAGTAGAGATACCCTTTCCTCGATTTCAGCGCGATGTCTGAGACCGCCTCCAGCCTAGAGTGCACATAATGCCTATACCCTAACCAGTCAGCATTTTTGTAATCTAGCGCCCCGCTACAATCACACTGTCCGACCATGTCAAAGCCCCCGGTTGCCCTGAAGACAACGCAGGCAAGTGGTCTAAACAAAATTCGTTTAGAACTACCATCTCGTCGTCTATGGCTGTATTCCTTGCTAGGACCAGATCTGTCACAGAATCTCCTCGTGTTCCGCAAGAGGGAAAGTTAATTTGAACGTCACGCGTCTCGCAAAGACCATACAGAACGCGACCATTTCGGTTTTCGCCATGCCTATCCCGAGACTGGCATTAAAATCGCCACACATCACAAACCTCTCCTTATTTAAAAAATCTAGGAGATTAGAGGTCACTACCTTCCAGAAGTATACTGAGTAAGTAGTTTGGTTCCGAGTGAGTGATTTGTTTTCTTAATAGGATGGCCTTACCACCCGAAGATCTTTTTTTTGTGTTTGTTCGATAAGCTGCATATCCCTCAATATGAAGCGAGTGTTTGTTTTTGAGTTTGGTCTCACTCAAGCACGTTATGTGTGGCTTGTTTTTTTTTGGGTGAATCGGGCTAGTTCTTGGCGTCTTGCCAAACTGATGAGATTGTTACAGTTTAAATATATAATGTTCATTTTATGAATTGACATAAGAAATTTAGGTACATAGATCTTTGCACTTATATGTCCAGAATGGAATTTAGCTTACTCATAAAACTCGAGATCTTTGTTGTTAATGACCCAAAGTCCATACGTTTCCTTCTGAGCTCATTAGCCCCCCGTTCTCGTGACCTCCAGGGAATGAGTAGAGGCTCAGCAGACTTTGCCTAATTGCCTGAGAGAGTCAGCAAAAGAAACAGCCATTCTTATATAGTTTGAGTTTAAGACTATAAGGCTCGCGGGGGCACTCCTCGGATTAAATGCATTATTGCTTCTAATTGACTTACCTTCAAATCTTCGCCACATGCCAAGCTGTTTATCTGTATTCCTGGGGCTGGTGCCTAGTATTCGTGGCTGTTTGATGCCTTACATTTCCTACACTGCGACACTGTTGGTTTCTTTTTAAGCTCCAATTTTTTTTTGTAATTGCAGCATCCCTGAACCATTTTGATGTCTGCAGTCTTTGTTGCTGGTTCTAAATTCACCGTAAAACATGGTGGTTTAACTTGTTTTCTTCGCTATTTGCCTCATTTGTTGTTCTGTTTATTGGGTACACGCTTATTATATATATCTAGTCTTTTTGTTTTTAGGTCCTCTTTTATTTCTTCTGCTGCGGTATATTGGAAGACCCTCCGAAGGATCATTACTTATGGTTTCTGGTTTTTTCTTGTATATATATAAAATTCCAGATTTTGTTTCTTTAGTTGTTCCACAAGTTATTTATGTTGGGTGATATTTCTGGCGTATAGAGTAACATTTATCTGTTCCCCGCTGTTTGCGGTGAATCTGAGCATTGCATCGGCATATTTGGCAATGGTTGCTTTTAAGATTGGAATTTTGTTTACTGCCAATTTTGAAGGATTATAGGAGGTGCTTTCCCGTTTTTACTGGACACTTTATTAAATTTTCCGCTTATCTGTGCTTCCTCTATCTCGTATTTTTCGTTTTTTATTTTGTCCTCTGCCTCGTCAGCTTTAAGGGGACTACATAACTCTCCGTCTTCATTTGAGATGACGATATTGACTCTGTAGAGTAGTCGCTCAGAGCACTCATAAATTTTTGGACATGAATGCTTATATCTGCATTGCTCTCTCTTAGCGGTTTTGTGCTCTGACTTTGGTTCGTTTTCTTCAACTAGCCGTTTTCAGCTTGCGGCTCGTTTATGTCTTTGAAGTTTCCATCCTCCACCTGCAATGGGGTTTATTTGGCCACACACTATTACCCTGTTTTTGGGAATTTATTTTTTGTCTTTTCTTTTTCGACAATTCTATTTCGCTCCCTTTTCCTTTTATTGTGTTGATTCTTTTTATCCTTGCTTTCATAAACCGCTCTGCGAGCGTCGGGTATGTCCACATAAATTTGAAGAGTATTTCTTATCATACATGAACTTCTAAATACAAAATAGAATTGTTTTTTTTTCTCTAAACGACAAATTGATTCAAATTGAACGACTACAATCAAAATATTTTTACTAAACAATCATTTTGAATTTGGAATTTGAAGAATCTACAAAAGTTTTATATTTTTGGAATTTAGATATAAAATCAATGATGCCAGAATAAATTTGGTTAAGATCGTCGGTGTCACTTTGTTAAGAATTTCATTATTACCAATAATGTATCAGAGCAATGCTGGCAAAATGTAGTTGCTTGAAAATTTCTGATAGGTGGTTTGTAGTCCGATTTATGTTGTGAAATTCGATTTTTTAATAGTTGTTTTGTGGTACCGATGTATTTCAAATGGCAATGGTTGCATGGAATTAAATATACAAAAATATATAAAAAAATATTATTAATCAAAGATTTCGGGTATTTATTATTGATCAGATAATCCCTTATAATTTGATGTGCATCTGTAGTTAATTTTTTAACTCGGAAAACGAAACCAAATGCCGTATTAATTCGCTGACTTAAAGGGTGAAAACTATTAAAATTGAGAATTCGACCGCACGATAAATTTTTCGCGTACAAAATATTATAAATTTGACCGTTATTCTTCCGAACTAATCAATTGATTTTTTTTTTCCGTAGGTTGGAACTTAGAACCAAAATTCTAAATTTAGAGTCAATTGATATTCGGTAGCAAAAATGCTTCTATATTTAGAGAAATAAAATGCTCTAAAATTTGTTTATAGCCCCATCTGTTAATAAAATATCTAACTATTATTTTTATCATTTTTCAAAAATTCGCAAAATTGTTTTGTCTAATTTTAGAGTTTAAATATCCATATTCTCTGTATTATTCACGAGTCTCTTTCATTAACGTGACTAACATGTTCAAAATGTAGGTTTTAGTAAATATTCCGCCTTTTTTCACTAATTTATGGATTTGAGGCCGAAATGGACCCTTAGTGTGTCTTTAATGAAACTTTGCACATTTCGAATCGTGCTTATAACATACTATATTATGTGAAAGTTTGTGGTAGTAGCAACAACGAACGACTATCTTAGTCCTTCTAGGACGATGCTATAAACATGGTGAGGGATAAGCAGCGGTTTAACTAGCTTGTATCAAATAAGTCTAAGGAATACCGAAAATTTTAAAAAAATAGGTTTATTCGACTCTTCGAACGACAGTTTTTCCACGATGCGTCCGTTATACGTCACCAAATCAACCATTTACATTTTACAAAAATATTCCAATATTTTGAGCATGAACAGTCCTTAAAAGGCAAGCACGGTTTTCTTAAAGTTAGAGACTCCCCAATATCACAATTGATGAGCTGCCAAACCACAGTCTCTCACATTAATGTTAGATTATTATAAAAGCAAACAAAATCGCATTTGCCATTTTTCATTTTCGATCATTAAGAATTAGCTCCAGCTTTCATCTCTAGTGTTGAAAATCTTTTAGAATTAAATTACTTGATTCAGATAGCATGTTCAAAACTTCTTTTCGGAGGATTTATGTCTTGTGTTCAGATGACAACATTATGTGAGCTGATATGAGCTGATATAATTCTTTAGTCAGTCCTTCGCCAAGATTTATATACGACCTTTAATACCAAGAGAATTTATTACTCAGAAATAGTACCTTTAAAGGCGATTTCATTAAAGCAATTCACAAATAATGTATCGATCAATATGTCATTGAAATTTTAGTCAATAAAACGTTAATTAAACGTCACAGGAAGAATTTATATTTAAAAGCTTACTAGATGTATCTTTTTTAAATATTAACGATGTTAGTTGCCATCATCTTCTATTTTCGGCCATGTTATGGGTGTATGATACTCACTTTTTTCCCACTTTTTCAGTGACTAGGAAAGACAAACGGAGTGAGAGAAAAAATATATATACAAAATATTTGTGAGAGTGAGTAGCCATAGATTTGAAAAAAATATAGAGACGTCAAAATAAAAGTGGTAGCTCAATTTTTCTAGCAGTTAATCGAGCAAATATAGACAAAAAGAATTGGATTTGATTCTTTTTTTTAACATTAGCTACTTTTTTCTGTCATTTCTACCAAAGAAAATTTGTCTACAAAAGAAAATAATTTATAAATTAACTTAACATATAAATTATGTCGCTGTAATTAATTGCGGCAGCTAATGCAAATTTATTATGCGCGGGCCTCATATTTCTTACGTAACCAATCAATTAAGAACTTAAGATACTTCATCGCAAAAGAAATTTTGATTCTATTTACATATTTTGTTTATCCGAAACTTCAAAATATTTGCATTGTCTACACTACCCTTCTCTGTTTCACTTTACTAGTTTTGCAGCACTTTCTTGCACTAGAAAAAAAGTGAGTATCATACAGCCATCATTGTTTTTCAAGTGCAATAAAGTGCTGCAAAACTAGTAAAGCGCAACAGAGAAAGGTAGTGTAGTCAAGGCTATAATAAGTAAATATAGAGGTTTTAGATAAACAAAATATATAAATACAATCAAAATTTTTTGTGTGTTGTATATAAGCCGTGTTTTCCATGAGAACTGCACTAGAACTCGATAAACTTTAAATTCCTATTATTCTATGTAAAACGAAAAAAAAAAATTCTTAAAGCACGAATGTGTAGTGTATTTGATATAATTACATATTTTAAGTTTAAAAATTTCCCCCTACAGTTATTTCATCAATATTTTCTAATTTCTTGCTGACGTCATTACACGCAACTACACTCGATAAATTCATGGGTTTATCCAGTGTAACTAAAAAATAAGCTATAATTATCATTATTTATTGCTGTAACAACTTAAAATGTGTATTTATGTGAAATGCACTACACATTATCACTTTATGAATTTAATTTTTTTTCTGTTTACATAGAATAAAAGGAATTAAAAATTTATCGAGTTCTAGTGCAGTTCTCATGGAAAACACGACTATATTTGGAATTATATTTTTCTGTTGACAAGAACCATCTCAAATATTTTCTGAAATTGTACAGGGATCATCCGCAAAGTTCTCCGATATAAATTTACGCCTACCGGCTTCTATTTCCTTTAATAATTTATGGCTAAATCCTTCATTTTCGCGATGAGGCCACATACAATAAATTTGCATTAGCTGCCGCAATTAATTGCAACGGAATAATTTATATGTTATTTTATTTGGTACACAAAACACAAATATTTTCTCATTATTTCAGAAATTTCAGAAAAAAGTAGCTAATGTCAAAAAAAAGAATCAAATCCAATTCTTTTTTGCTATATTTGCTCGATTAACTACTAGAAAAATTGAGCTAAGACTTTTTTTGACGTTTCTATATTTTTTTCAAATCTATGGTGTACACACTCACTCTCACAAATATTTTATATAAATATTTTTTCTCTCACTCCGTTTGTCTTTTCTAGTCACTGAAAAAGTCGGAAAAAAAGTGAGTATCATACAGCCATAACGCAACGTGCACTGGGCAAACGAAACAATTTTATTGAAAAACGGTTATATCAACATAAAAGTGCAGTTTATCGAAATTTAAACCAAAATAAGCTTTAGATAATGTTAAATTTTTGGAAAAGCAAAAAAATTTTATGAAGAAATCATTTTTAGAAATGTTACACATAAAATCCAGTGATAACTCAATAAACATTGTTGGAGATTATGCTTATATTGGTAATTCCTATGATTTATTGATCTAAATTTGGTGTTTGTCTTATACACATAATTTATATATTTTAAATAATTGATTCATTATATTTTTGTAAATGTTTCTAATTTTATTCATATTTTGTAAAAGCTTCGTTCGTAAAATTTACCACAAGTTTTTTTGTCACGGACTGAAAAAACATTTTACTAGTCTAGGCAACTTAGTACGAAAGCTCAAGTTAATTTAAAAAATAAAAACAGTACAGAGCCCGAAACCATTAAAAAAGATTTTCATTATTCAAATATTAAACACTGTGTTGAGATGAAGCAATGTGCAACTTGAAAATTTTATATTTTAAAACCTAGATTTGAAAGGGATATTTCTTTATAGAAGTATTTTAAAGCAAATTTTTAAGAAATTTATGAATATTAAAGACAAAAGAAAATTCGGAAATATCAGCTTTGCTGTTAATATTCCTTAACTGTACTTAATTCTGTGAAGCAACTTATTACAAACAAAACATTTCTTTTTAGTACAAAGTGTGCATTTGGTCAAGCTTAATCACGAAAATATTTGTTTTGAGAAAAATGTGTTCTGAATCGTTGTTTTTCATTTTTTTTGTTTACTTAAGGGTGCGATTATTTTGGTGGGTTTGCTTTTATGCTCTTTTGGGTCAGTTCGGCTTATATAGTAATTTATTACGGTGTAAGTATACATAAAAACAGTATATATTAGGAAATAAAATATTTCAACAATGCTGAGTAACGAGCTGCCCAGAAATAATCCAGCAATACCACCAAACGCAACCACCAAATCAAGCCACCCAAAAATAACATCTGTTCGATATTTGGCCATTGTTGCATATTGAAAGTGAATATCGAATAAAATCGAATTTCGATCAGGGCCAGTAAGCACAATTGTAGAAATGTCAACATCATAGTCAATGCGATTACATTCAGGCAAGCATGGGCATACCATTCCTTCTTCATCACTGGAAAAAAATGTATTCCCCGGTGGTGGTTTTTCATAGTTGAGAATAGCTGTAAGCAAAATTTTCATTTCATTAATTATGAAGTATAACATAAAGCATTTCAGAGATTAACTTACAGTCATATTGATTAGCACACGCCATACCAGAAATGTTACAATCCGTATAGTTACCAATCGGAAACATAAAACCAGCTGTACAGTTACAATATTTTATCATATTTCTTTGCCGGCACTCGGATATACAGTTCGCACGCAGATACGTCAAACCGGGCAAATTAAAAAGTTCCGTTGAATTTTCCTCTTGCGGTAATATACAATTTCTTTGTCGCAAATCTAAACGATTCACGCCAGGCATTGCATACGAATAAATTGGTTTCAATATAACTGAAGTTGTCGTTCCAACTGGAATAAAATTTGCCGAATTTGGCCACTGTTTTGGATCATGAACCATAATTAAAAATCCCTCTGCATTTATACTGTCCGGAATACGTTGTTCATATTTAGTTTTTACAGTTACACGCAATCCACTCCAATCACCATAATTCGATGTACGCCACGGATATTTTGAGCTATTCGATATATTCTCACGACCATAACTTGTCAACGAATTGAATGAATAACATATGCCATATTCAGATTTTTGTTTAAAAAATATACTACAGCACGATAGATATTTATTGCGCCACCAGCATGGTTCGACAAATAAATCATCACAGTTGGGCATCACAATTTCAAATAGTTTGGTGATATTTATGTGGTCCAGTTCTTTTAGCGAACGATTCAGTATCGGCTCAAATTGTTCAAATGCTCCAAATTCTAAAACTTCTAGAGCCCTTACTAATCGATGAAATGTATCAATTGTTTCATTGTTAACGTCTTTCGGAAGAAATCTGTAAGTGCATTTTAATAATTTCATCATTGCAACAAAATACTTTCAAAAGGGACTCACACAGAACTTACAAATTTTCTGCTTCTTTCAATTTTAACCAATTTATCCGATGATAATTGCATAGAGTTACGGCTGGATAAGATATTTCCGAAACAGGATGAATAATACTTTCTATAACCGTTGACAGGGGACTAGTAGAAAATCGCTTAGATATTAAAAAAGAGAAGTATGCAATACCAATTATTGCAGCAATCACCAATATAATCCATGTGAGTCGTTCAAACCAATGTAATTCTTTATTCGATGTGTACCTAATTCCATGAATCGATGTATTATAACAATACCATTCCCACAACGATAATTTATCACGATTATTGAACTCTTTTCTGTTATTAGCTTCAATAAGTTTAATTGTTTTTTTATCGTTCACTTTACCAGAAATCGTTATGATTTGTTTATGTTTTAAAAAGTTGCTACCTTTAAGTAAATTAGCCTTGTTTATGAATCGATCTTGCTTTGAGTTCTTTATAAAATCCGTTTTGTAGAACATTTTCACTAAAGCGGCTGAAAAACGATAAAACGTTTTATTTGTGCCAACAGATTTTATTCGATAGAACTATTTAACCGAATCAACATAATGAAATAGTAATGAAAATGGAAAAATTTTTCATTCTTGTTATTTTAGTTGAACAAATATTTAATTACTTATTTAAATAGTGTTGTCAAAAAATGTATAATAAATTGTCTATGGTTACACAGTATTGTACAATAGTATTTGTAAGTTTTAATTATATTGTGTCAAGTGCATTTGTCTCAGAAATTTATTTTACGTATTTTTCGTACAAAAAAAAATCTTGAAAGTTACTCAAACTACAGTAATTTCGTCTTCAATTACTTGATTTATGTAATAATGTACTAATAAATTATATTTCATTCTCTTATTGACGCTAGTCCTTAATTGATTTGAATAAAACGCGTGAATGAGTCGAATTCGTTAATCGGTAAGAACTCAATGTAGTGTTTGAGGAAATCAATTTACCAATTTAAGGTGTCGGGACATTAATGTTAGGTGTATAAATACAATTATTCAGCTTACCGAGGCTACAAAAATGTTTTTCGTTTACTTTTGACATGATTTAGTAATTAATGCTAAACAATTATAGTAATAATTAATTTTCTTGTACGAATTATATCGATGGTCTAAAAAGTATCCGCCGTTTTTTATTCAAATATCAAACGCACTTTTTATTTTTTTTATAACTTTATTAACCCTAATCAGCAGGGGTTGAGTCTCGCAGACTAATTTTAATTTTATTAGCTAAAAATTAACCGAAAAATAAATTTGTATGAAAATTGAGCTTTATGTATTCTATTTATTTGTAAAATCTAGAATCACCTACTAATAATTTTCTGATTGTACCGAATATGGGTTTAACCGGACCATTTTAAAAATGCAACCATAACAGCATGCGATGAGTCCCTTAGACTCAATAGGTAATTTGAACATAAATGTAGGAAATTCAAAATGAATTTATAAAATATTTGGTTGCAACAATAACAAAATCAAAGATCTGTTCTGATCAATCAGAAGTAGCTAAGAAATTCGCATATTATTGTTGATGTTGATCGTGAACGATTTTTTTTCAACAGTACATTTCATCTAAACTTGACGAAATGGAATGAAAATTTAATAGATTTGCGACAGTTCAACAACCAAAGTTAGTTCAACACGATAGTTCTTATTTCATATTTTGGCAATAATCGGCTGGATAGTGCTGAATATAGAATTTCACTTGTTTTATCAGATTTGGACAAATTAAAAGGTCTAGAGGATTCACTTTAGTCGTGAAACCCTAATGAATGAATTGATTTTGGTTCTGAAAAGTTAAACTTTGCTCAAGAACAAAATCGAGCCGTAATTTTATACCGTCATTGCATGACCGGACTGTGAATTGTAATGCTACAGCAAGACAATTAGCAAAAAGTTAAATGGTGATTAGCAAAATAGTTCTTGTAAATTTAGAAAAGGACTTGGTTGTACCAAACATAAATAGGCGGAGGGCTCTCACCTAACTGGGTCTTTGTATTCTAACTTGATTTGTTACGAATAGACGGAATACCTCTTCCTCTCTGGTATTAATTGCGGATGGCAAGTAGTAGAATCTGGGAAAGTACATAATGTCTTTTCTTCCACATCGGTAACACAAATATTTTGCTCTTGTTGGTTTACTACATTGCTCTGTTTTATGTGTTCTTTCAAAACAGTTAACGCAAGTAAAAGACCAAGGAGCTTTACCGTGAAAGTGAGGGTTTGTTTGATTAGTAGCCGGTGTCCGAAAATTTTCTGATTTTAAATTTCTATATTACGTAGTAGCAGAATATCCAGGTTTTCCCTGAGTTATAAAATTATTTGGAGTAGAATGCGATTTGGTATTGCGATAGCGGGATCCTAAATTGAGATTTCCTGAGGCATTGTTTTGATGTTTATCAGAATAATTAAATTTGTTTATATTAGCATTTAAACTATTTTCCCTGCAGAGCTTTTCAGCTTTTTCAATATTTTTACAAAGTAGGTTAAGTCAAAGCTTACCTAAATATATTTTTTTAAAATTAGTTGTACAACTGACTACCCTTTTGTCGACATAAGTTTTAGTATTTCCAATTCTTTTAAAGTAGAAGTTTTTTTTAACAACATTAAACAAAAAAGCGCGGATTTTAAACATTTATTAGAGAACAATTTAAAATGTGATACTTTTCCAAAACTAAATAATTTAATTCGCTTTTTAAATAATATAATTTTGCCGGTAAAAAGTATCACCGATCACAAAATTTTAATTCAATCTAGTCTCGAATCTTTGAAAGCTGTAGAAGACGTCACTGAAGAAACAACAAAAAAATTAACGATCCTTCAAGAACAATGCGAACTTTTATTTTTAAATGCTATTCGTTATAGCCCGGAATTAATTGTTTTTTCTTCAATGATGTCTTATTCGTATCCAGCTGCGTATAGATACTTACGAGATAGTAATATTTTAACATTACCGAATCCCACGTATTTGAAATCATTTAATAAAGGTAATTTAGAATCGGGTGCAGCAAAAAATTATTTAATTAAAAAAATTTCAATATTAGAGCCACACGAGAAATAGGTTAATTTGATGTTAGACGAAATCCATGTAAAGTCAGCTATGACATACAAAGGTAGCAAAATAGAAGGTTTGGCTCATAATCATCCTGAAATATCCGAAAATTCTTTTACGGTAGCTAAATCCATACAAGCGTTTATGATTTCTTCACTATTATCTAAAAACAAAGATATTGTCGGTCTGTACCCGGTTAATAGAATGGATTCAGATTTTTTTTTTTTCCTTTTAATAATAAATTATTGTTATTATACAAATAAATAAATAAATACAATATTTTATTAAAATCACAAAAAAAAAATTTCTTAATTAATTAATTTTTAATTGACGGTACCTTTTACTTGAATTAATTTTCGTATTTTTAATTGAGCTGATGAATTCTTTTTGTTAAACTCATTTCCACCGTTAGAGATAGGAATATCATTATTCAAATTTCATTCAAATCATTATTGCAATTTTTGAATGTTGAAAACAAACGCATCGTCCGAATTTTTCGACTTCAAATCAATAATGTCCGGATGAAATAGATTCGCATGCTCGTTAATCTTTTTATTTACTAAATTAAACTCCTAACTTGCTAAAACATTATTTTGATTTGTTTTTCTGAAATATGAATTTATTTCAATTTCTTATTACCGCCATCTGATTTCAAACACGAAAACTACACGGCCATTTTGTTTTTTTTAAACTTTTTTAATTAGTCGAGTTTATAAGTAGGTGTCACTATGGCTTATTACAAAAAAAAACATGAACGAAAGGTATGACGTCATGAGGTGGTAAAGATGTGTTTGTAAATAAAGGGGTTTTACTAAAACATTAATTAAATATCTATAAACAAGATTTTATTAATTGATTTTCAAATCGTATATTGACCAATCATTCTTCTTGATAACGTAGAAATCAAAATTCATTTTTGTAAGATTTTTCATTTAAAAAAACGATATTAAAAAAACATAACTTTTCATATGATTTGTATGAAAAATTCATTTTTTTTTGTCTTTCTATCCCCCTTATATTAAGTTCGAATTTTAACCTGACGGCTTGTATATTTAGGTAAGCTTTGGTTAAGTTCATCAACAGACTGAATGTTAGACATGTTTTTAAAACCTAACCCTCGAATATAGGTTGGCCATAAGTTTTTATATAAAAATTTTAATTTTTCCAAGGAGGAAAGTGGACTATTCAATTCTTTGAACAGTAACTCCATTGAAGTGCGGTAGTCGCCATAGGTTTAATTTCTATATTGCTTCCTGTGTCTAATCTTTTCCATAATGTAATCATCATATTCTGGATCGGAATATTCAGATTTTAAAGCGTTTTCAAAATCGGGCCACGAATGTACGCATCATGCCATCGTAAAGCGCTTCGAGTGTCAAATATATACAACCTAAGAGTTCTTGTTGAGATATTCCTTGAGAAATTGACATTCGGGTCAAACGAGAAAGAAAATCGTTCACATTTTCACCAGATTTACCGAAAAATTATTTCAGTTTCCATTCCCTTATTGGAATTGGACGAAATCTCTTTTCGTTTAATATAGGCATAAGTTCTGGTTGGTTACGTGCAGGCAAACGCATGTGTTTATTATTTAGTGGTGGTTGATAATTCTTATTACCTGAATTTGAATAAAAGGATTAGAAGTGAACTGAGTGTTGTTTGAAAATGGTACGTAGTTTGTCTGAAGATTTGGAGTATAAATCTTTGGGATAGCACCAGCATTAATTTGGGAATTAGTATAAATTAACGTATCTGTTGTAAAATGATTTTGAGCAGTTAACAAGTTTTGTTGAGAACATGGCATTTGTAAATTGTTGCGCGGAGCATTGAAAAGAATATGTGGACTTGGAATGTTGTAAATTTTTGAATTTGCTTCAATTGTATTACAATTGGTTGCAGTACTAATTTGTTCTTCACTTGAGAGTGAGATATTATCCCTACTACGACGTAAAATTTTTTGAATTTCAGAATTAACCGGTGGTTCTACTTTTGCCCTTATTAACCTATTTTCAAGGTGCTTTAGAATATTAAACGTCTCAATTGATAGATAACTGATTTTCAACTTCATCCAATCGAGCTGTTGAATCTTCTATTAACTCTGCCGAATTTTCAATTATTTCGATTTTTGGGGCTAAAGTGAAGTTATCACGTTTTTCTTGTAACAACTTAGCTAAAATTTCTACGGGAAGCTCGTTTGGAAATTTAGTGAGGTCAACTTTCCTAATATCTAGCTCGTAAAGAACTTCTGAGGGATTTAAACCTTATATATTCATTTTGAAAAATTAGAATCGAAAAGTACTTGTAAAAAAAAATGAGACTTATAAAACAAACAAATTTAATTTGGGCGCCACTGATTTGAATAAATCAGATAAAAAATCAGATATTTTATTACCTCTGTGCAAAGTACCTTTAGCAAAACCAAACAATAAGGGTGGCATTCTAAGACCCCTTAAAAATATTTATTTTTGAATTTTATTTAGAACGATCGTTTAAAAAAAATGATCGTGTCAGATTATATCTGTCACAAGTGCATTCCAAATTGTTAGCATAATACGCACAAACACCACCAAAACGATAAACATTATTACGGCAAGCACTTAGATTATAATTCGATAAATTATAGGTAGCGACTTCAAAGTCATAAATCCAAACTTCAGATAGAAAAATAACAGAGCCTAATTCCTTTGATGTTTTCAAATGACCTACTAATTAGTTCTAATTTTTCCATAAGCTCCCGATATTTTGATGAATAATTTGAAAGCCAAGAATATCAGCTGTAGAGTTCATAATTATGTTATCTGTTAATGAGGTAGAGGATGAATCGCAAAAACGGGATACATCATGACCTAGCAAAAAAATATTATTGCTAAAAAAAACTAAAAAATTAAAATAAAATTAACATAACAAATTAAAGTCTTTCAATCTGTTTACAGCAGTTGTTCTCCTTCATTTTTAACAACACTTGATTACGGTTAAACCATACCCGAAAATATTTTTTCAATCTCCATAATTTTCATGTCTCCGAAAAAATGTACCTCTTAATGGAAGGACAGCAACACTAAAATTTGTTACAAATAAAGTAAAATTGTAATTTTCTTTTTTTGTAAATCAATAAAGTACGCCCATTAACAGGTAATCGTAGATCTGCTTCAGTATCGAGCACGTCATCGTTCTGTTTTTGCTTTTCTGATTCAATTCACTAAAAAATAGCGATTACTTTAGGTAACAGTGATTTTTAATTCATTTAAAGTACTTTATCCTGATTACTCAAGATACAAAAGATGTAACTTTTAAAAAGTTCTTTGGTGAATATACATATTTAGCAACATTTTTTGTCGAATTCTGCTTACATCAAAAAAAAAAAGAAGTAAACACGTAACATTCGTTCATTCCATTTATTTTATCATGTAATTTTTAAAAATGGTTTACCAAAAATACAATACATAGATTTCGGCTCAAGAGGACCGTAGAACGCCAGTGTATCTTAAACTATGTATTCCAGTAGTGCTATCTATACCTTTTCAACTTCAAATTGGAAGTTATCATTTTCAAATTGGAAATAATCATTTTTAAATTTAAAAATAAAAAATTCACAGGCTACAACAATATTTATGATCAAAACTTTATTAATATATACAGTAAATTAAAAAATCATATCGACTAAATTTAAAACATCTGGTATGAATTTTTGAATATATGCAACATATTTAGCACAATTTGCAACAGATAAATTTGGCAAATTCCGTTGTATAATATTTTCAAGCCTTTATAAACGAAATTCGGTTTGGGTCAAATATATCATATTTTCAACTACTAAAATCTGTGGCATTTCAGTTGTTAAATCTCGTTTAATATAGGCCTTAAGAGCCGACCAAGCAAATTCTGTGCGGTTGAACATTGGACTGTACGGGCCTAATCTTAATAACCGATGATTAATAAATTCACTTTCAAGAAACACAGCTTCAATAGACGCATGACACGGAGCATTATCAATTACCATTACGACTGGTGATTGATATTTGGTTAGAGCATTGCGTAAACAATTACGTATGAACTCATTCGCTTGCGGGGTTTTAAATGCTCCTCTTCTTATTTCGTGATGAATAAGCCCCACATTACCTATGCATCTTATCGTAAGAACATTAGAGCCACGGCAGCCTCTACAACGGCTTCCTTTTCTGGATCGTCCTTTTGTCCTTGATATGAAAAGATTAAAGTTCGTTTCATCCATATATATGATTGGTCTATTTTCAGATTGATATGCTATCTATCAGCTTTTCAACATATTGACATCCTTTCCTTTTATTAATTTCATTTTATATTTGTAAATGATTATTTCCACTTTGAAAATGATTTTTCCAATTTGATATTGATTATTTCCATTATGGAAATGATTATTTCCAATTTGAAAATGGAAAGGTATAGTAATACTAAGCGTTGTTGCAATACTTATTATGTCATCAAATTATTAAGTTTTCCGTAATGACGTACTTTATCGTAAAGCAATTGATCGTACCGAAAATATTTTTTAATAATTCGGGCGCCCGAATTCTACGATAAATTTTTCTCACGATAAATTGTTTTACGGTAAACTGTTTATGATAAATTATTCGTAAATCAATTCTAATTCATAATCATCAATCAAATATAATAGCACATCATTAAAACATCATTATCATCATCAAATATAATTAAATCGTATGTATGTACGTAGGTAAGTAATAAAATAGGCTAAAGAAAGCAGAAATGTTTTTGTTACATAGATAGCTATTATCAAAGATGAGTTCAAATGATAGGTCACCGCGAATTATAAGTCGAAATTAAGTAGTGCGTTTGTTACGGAACTAAATCAAATAAAAAAAATTAAAACTCGTAAATTTTGTATTGGTGATAATGTGTTGTGTTGTGTTGTGAATGTGTTGTGATCAATAAAAGTGTGATTAGAAGCTTAATTATGTGATTGCTTGTTAGTTTTTTAAAATCAAAAAAATCTGATTTTTTTTATTTAAATTTTTGCTTGATTTTGATTCTTAGTGTAAAGTAACGTAACTTTGTTTTTTTGGCTGGTATATGATTATAGTGAGATGGTGATAGGCGATAAAAAAACATTTTAGATTTTCACCTGTTCCCATCATAAGAGCTTATGGGTGAGTTATTTTGTCGATTTAATTATAATCGTTTTAAGTGCAACTTTCCAGAATGCTTAAGCATTAACCCGGATTTTTTTCTTAATGGATCCAGTTAAAATGTAATAACAGATTCGTTCGACCAGAGCTTTGCTCTAATTTTAGTATTTAAATATTTAAAAAATTGGAAATTTCCAATTTATTTTTATGATAAATTACAGTAAATACAAATTACTTATAATAGATTACGTTACCTTGCCCGTTTCGTAATAAAATATATATCGTCAATTGAGGGTGGGAAAGTAGTTGAATTGGGCTAGTTTTATTCTTATTAGTTTGCCATTCTTTCGAGCTGCGTACTCGTCTCCATGCTTTCTCTCAACATTTGAATTGTGACATTTTTATTTATTACGTCAATTTCGTTGCGCTCCCTCGACTGAGAAGTAAACATCCGTATTGGTTGAGATTTAACGAAATTGGGTTGCCGATCGGGGGGATTGTCCAAAAGCTGATCACGAATCTCTAGCCACACTTACAAAATGTCACCCATTTAAAAAAATTCACCTCTTCACCCCTTATTAACAAACCCTTAATCGTGAAATAACCCAAATTTTATGAAATGTTGATTTCTTTCTCGTGTTGTCCAGTAAGGCCAATAATTTTTATTTTAAAATGTGCATAATAAATTGGGGACACCTAGGTGCAACTGATTTTTATTCTTTAGTATTGGTAAAACTATTAATTCCAAACTCTTATGCGTTTGATGACAGAACTCTACAGTTTTAATGTTTATTGTTTTAAATACTTGTTTAATTAAAATTAGTTGTAATTTTAAACTTCTACGTATGTTGCAATACTGTCTTTTATTAAGTAATTTAACATAACGACTACAGCTTGAGCGAAGGTACATTGCAACTAAAATTTTAGAACTGCTAAATGTAGTTCGACCTTCTTATGAGTGTTTTAAGAACCTTAGGGTATTACTAAATCCAACCCTACGTAAGAAAACCTAAATATTTTTTTTATTTTTGGCTAGCTTTCTGGCAATCTTTGCGTTATCTAGAAAGTCAAAATTTTGAAAAAAAAACCTTCTATGACAGTAAAATCCCGAAAAATGTAATCTCAACGCGAATGACAAATCTTTGTACCAAAAATTTATAGTAATTCGATATTTAAGTCAATTCGGAAATTATTAGGTTATTTAAACCACTGCTGCAATAAAATTCGCTTCACAACTGCCTTAAACAAACCCAAATAGGGAACACGAAGCAGAATAAATTGTATAGGCACCATCATATTCCCGAAAATCATAAAATTAATCATCAAATCCCCCCGAAAAAAAGGAGCCCAAAAAGGGTTCCAATAAGGGAGCTCCTCGAATTCTCAACAATGTAAATTCCAAAAAAAAATCTAGAAAAACATAAAGTAAAGTGCCAGAAGACCCCATTAAATTTTTGTTAAATACGATCGATCAACTACAATTTGATAAAAGCGTCTTTTGGAGTTCTTTATTTTAGTATGTGCATAACTATTCAAAAAAAACAAATTGTTGAAAACCCTCTAATTTCTATTAATATTGAAATTTTAATAATCAAAGCGAGGGTTTGGGGGCCCTTTCCCCCATCCTCCAAGGTATACAACGAATTAAAACTTTTCAAAAAAAATATTTATAAATGGGGACTTTTTGCTTGTCTAATCGAAGGTAATTCGAGGCTGCTCGGATTTTTAAACACTGAATTCCAAAATATCAAAATTCAATATATTTAAAATCTCGAAAATGCTATTTCGAAAATATCGTCTCGAATCGCAAATAATTGGCATAATTTTGTAATATTACATTATTTTTTCGGAATCCAACATCAACAATAATTTTTGTTAATAAAATGGACCAAATTAAATTTGTTAGCACCACTTATCGTAGGAGCACTTGGGGCGAGTAGCAGGGACAGCAGAGACGCAACGATTTCAACAACAACGTCAAGCAACACTACCTACAGTTAGTACAAATTTGGGTGACCGCATGGGAACATGATGATGGAACGAAATATCGCCCCCCTCTCACAACCGCCGATGGAAAAAATGGTGGAGGGAAATAATAATAGTTGTTTACAGCTTTTCAGAAAAAAAAAGAGTTTGCGGTACCAGGAAATTTGTGTTGTCATTGTGTCTTCTTACAGGTTGGAGCAGTAGAGATGAACTTTAAAATTGTATTGTCTTGTGTTAAATAAATTACTAAAAAATATATTACTAACAAATTTACTAACTATCAACTACTTAGGTGTCTGGAACCGGGTTGAGTCTTTGTTGCTAACATTCCTTTCCCATCCCTCGATCTTGTTATATGTAAAAAGGTGTACGACGGCGGCCTGGCCAGGGGCGGATATCACAACTATATTAGACTTATGTGGTTATCGATGTGGCTTCATGAAGAATGGTGTCGTGTGTTGTGTAACATGGGATAGTGGTGTGGTATTCGCATTTATAATACGGGAGACTTTTATTTATTTATTTATTTTATTTATTTATTTATTTATTTAAATTATTTAAACATTTATATAACAAATTAAAAGAGCCTTTTGGAATAAAACTATCCAGTGACAGGCATCTTATTGATAAGTAATAATAATTAATAATAAATTGCAAATTATCGTATACAATACTATAATACTACAATATAAAAACAAAATAAAATAATGATAAAATTGTCCTAACAATTGTAACGGAATCCCCTAAGGGATTACGTTAACAGACATGAGAATAGCGGTCTGATGCGGTATAGTAGCTGGCTAGAGCTCACGGTGCGGCGTGGGGATTCTCAGACATATTTCTCATGCTTGAATAACCGCATGATGAACAAAATTAGAGGGCAAATGGAAATTAACAATTACACTGCCACGGCCTCAGCGGCAAAAGGAAATAATAAGCCGGGAGGGATCGTTTCGGAGTGACCGTCTCAATCCCAGGCGACTACCGCCGTGACTGCCACACGGGCCTCCCCTCATCGGCCCGCCTACTGGGATGCTGTTTCCCAGTCGCGACGGCTCCCGATGCCATTTATGAAGGAGGGACGCCCGCATGACAATCCCAGCGACAATCCCCCGGAACGAGACCGTCACCCCGACGCGATCAACTCATGTGGCGTGCCGCCCACCAGCACAGCCTGTCCTGGAGGAACGAACGGCACGCACGGAAAAGGATGGAAAAAGGCCGACCCTTCGCATGACCCCACCTCACATCACCCGATCAATTATTTATTTACGCGCACATAGTGCGGCTTAGCACACGACAGTTAAAATGCAAAAAGAAAATATTTGTTACGGTAAAAGTAAAAAAAACTAAAAAAAAAATTCGTTAGGAAAACTACGTTACCACTGATTCTACGTTATATTAAAATTTTACTTTCACTAATCACTGTTAAAATCAAGAAAATAACACAAAAGTACCTGAAAAGAAAATGGACCGCTATGTGGTCGAACCACACCCAAGCGGACAACCGATCCGAAGCGAAGCAAAAAGAAAAATCGCGAAAATCCAAACGCAATCACTCAAACAACGGAGAAAAGATGAAATAGGCGTGATATTTGCTCGGTGTGGGGTTTCCACCAAATCGGTGCACCACCACAAATCGCGCGTATGACCACAAAACGTAAATATATAATATATAGAAAAATAAGCGGAGAAAAAAAACAACTGTTACAATTAAAAATTTACAGTTGGTTAATTTCCGCTGATAGCGTACCTTTTTATTTCTTACCCACTTTGGCCCGTCCGACCACACTGCAAACAGCGCCGACGCAGGATCCCCCTCAAACACCTGTGGCCCTGCCCCCACGGGCGGGAATACTGCTTCAATATCACCGTTTGACCAACGGGGTTTGAATAAAATATTACTCTGAGCGTTAATTTAACTTAGAACCCCATAAATTCAAATCACCATGAATTTTCACTGGGAATTCACACAATGTTTTATATTTACACAATTTCAGATATTATTACACGTAAAGCAAACAAAGAGGAAAAAAAAACAAAACCTTTTCTTATTTATCGTTCAACATTGGACGATGTTTAATCTAATTATAATTTATTATTTTTTTTTTTTTATAAAATTGCGTAAAATAAATATTACTGCCAATCATCCACTACAAACAAAAGAATAATTTTTCAAAACTGTGGTATAATGGCCTAAATGTTTTACAACTAAACTGTTTGTGATGCAAACTTTATTTCGCACAACACTTATGTTCATAACAATTTATTTTCTTATACAATCTACAATATAATGGCACTATATATTTGGTTTGTATCGTTAATTATTTTTATATCATTTTTATTTTTATTTTTTTTTTTTACAGCTATAGTACGAGTATTCATGAACTCACAAATCAAAAAAAAAAAATTTTATATTGTATATAATAAATCGACCATGTTCTTAAAAAAACCCAAACTGGACTTTTCTCACCAAAATTGAAAAAAAAAAACTTTTCTTAACAAATTACTTTTAGATTCTATTAATTATTTTATTTATATTTTTTTTTTTTTTTTTTACTACAAACTTGAATTATACAACTCAAAAATAGACCGCTTTAATTAAAAAACCAAAACTAGACTATTTTATTTTTAATTTTTTTATATAAAAAAAGTGACTTATCGTCAACCAAAAACTCAAACTCGACTAACTAATCAAAAAAATATTTTACATCAATTACAAAAAAATCAGAAAATTTTCCCCCTCCCATTTTTTTCTTCGCATCGCTGTTTGTCCCGCTCGCGGCACTTGTGCACACACACAATCAGTTTTATTATTTTTTTTTTTTTTTTTTATTGTAAAATCTTTATTCATGTGTATATTCTCTTTTTTTTTTTTTTTTTTATATGTGCACAAATACAACGAATGAAACCACCAACGACGACGAACATATATATATACTCAGTTGTACGGTCGCTTCGGCTTCATGTCTAATCAGCCGATCGGTTTTCTTCCCCACACAAAGCAAATATCACGCGTTAACTCAAGCCAATAATATCAACAAGAAAAATGGAATATTCGAGATTGGACATTTTCGCATTGTAAACATTCCATCTCATACCACACAATACACATACCATCTCGCAAGAAATATATATGCTTGTACATGATAATATAGAAAACAAGTAAATGCAGGGGAAAACAAAATAAAATATTTTTACATAACAATCGGTGAGAATATTAATTTGAATTTTGGGAAAGCATAGATCAGAGCGTATGTATATACAACCCTATGGTGGTCATGGTATAATAAAAAAAAATTCAAACTATTTGAGCGTTTGGAGTTTTCGCAATAGAAATTTTTCCGCTTCAAGTGGAGACGCATACCAGTCGTAACAAACGTGGGAACGACCCACACCCGAGATAAGGTCTCAAGCCAGGCATATAATAAACAAATAATAGTTCTAAACGCGAATATGAAGAGGAAAAAAAATTTGACTGAAGAAAACAAAGTAAATATTTCAAGGTACACGAAAATTACCACCATTAACCAAATACCAAAGTAATAGTAAGAACTAAATAAATCTAAGAGCTACCTAATAATAAAGATAAAGAAAAAAAACACTGCAAAAACTATAATAAGTTATAGTGCACTTATGGACATATAGGGAATATTTTGTTTTATAGTGAATATTCTGAATTATCGGAATTATTTTGATTTATAATGAATTTTGACTTCTAGGAAATGACGTGGACTTATAATGAATTATGTTGACGTATAGTGGGTTGTAATGACTTATATGAAATCTGTTGATTTATAATGAATTATTTTGACTCGTAGGGAAAATGCTAACACTAGATCTTAAAATGAAAATAGGACAATACTACTAACTAAATAACTAAATAAATGTAAGACTACCAACTAATGATTTAAAGATTAATGAGAAAAAAATATATATAAAATATTATTTTAATCTGATAGAGTTTAATTTGTCTTATAGTGAATATTTCGTCTCATAGGGTTTATTGTGACTTCTAAGGATATTTTGTCCATCAGGAATATTTGGTCTTATAGGAGAATTTGGTTTTATAGTGAATATTTTGTCGTTTAAGGAATATTTTGTTTGGTGTTAGCCAAAAACTACTGACTAAAGTAAGATAAAAAAAAAAAAATCAATTAAACACTAACTAAACCTAGAGAAACTAATTCAAAAAAAAACCTTTTTTTTTTTTTTTTATTACATGGAATTGTTTGACTTATAGAGAATTGTACTAAATTATATTAAATTATTTGGATTTTATAAAAACAATTATTTTGACTTATAATGAATTTGACTTATAGGGAAATTAATGTAATGAATTATAGGAAATTATAATAAAATAGATAAACTAGAAAACTAAATACTAAAGTTAGTTACTAAATAACCCTAGGAAAATTAACTAATTAAAACATAAAAGATAAAGAGAAAAAAAAATTCAAAACGTATGTTGACTTATAGGGAATGATATTAACTGGTAAGGAATTATAGACTTATAGTGAATTAATTCTGACTTATAGTGAATTTGAATTTATAGGTAAATATAATGAATTACATTAACTAAATAAAACTAAATGCTAAAGTAAAACTAAAAATTCAAAACTAAATACTAAAATAAATTTAAATTAATACGAACCAAAACAAAATACGAAAGTAAATGTAAAAAAAAAATTTCCGAAATGGTAATATAATTTAATATTTTAGGAAATATAGGAAAAAAAAATGTACACCAAATAACTAATTAATAATAGAATTACCCCAAAACCTAAAGAAAATATTAATTATACCCGTTTACCAAATAAATTAAATTAATTAATTACCCGACAATTAAATTAATTATTTAAACGAAATTCAAATGAATTAATTAGACAAAGTTAAATAAAATTATTTAACAACAAAAAAATCTAAAGTTAATATATGAAACCAAATTACGTTTATTAATGAATGAGAAAGAAAATTAAATTAATTAAATAAATCCGCAAAATTAAATTAGAACTTCAATAATAACGTGGACATCCACAAGTCGGGAAGCGTGAGGAGCTACGAGAATATTATTACTGTCACAAGGACTCACTCGCGTCAATTGTTGACTGCCGCTCACTCAAACGCTGATCAAAACCGTACTTGAAGGATTATCACACGATGATACACTGGCGTTCATTTAATTTTGTACTAGTTTCGTAACAACAAAAAAAAATGTTTATAAAAAAAATCAATCAAAAAAAATCAAAAATAAATTGGCTTAATTTATTAACGAGCGTTAAACTAATTAATTTTAAATGAATTAAAAAAAAAATAACGAAAAATAGAAATTTGAAAAAAAAAAAATTTAATCTAAATTCTGAAATTAAAATCATAAACTACCAAACTAATCACCTAAGTAAAAATGAAATAAACTTGGAATTAAACCAAAAAAAATCGAATAAACAAGAAATTTATTTTTTTTTTTTTTTTTTTTTTTTTTTTCGCTGGTGTAAATGCCACGGTACGGAGAAGAATGAATTGAACTCTAAGTCCATCATCAAGGCTGGTGATCCGGAATCTCACTCTAAAGTCAAACACTAAAAGCGGAAGTAGAAGTGGATCCCGGAATCACCACCCTCAAGAACAGAAATAAAAAAAAAGAATTTGAAATAAGCAACGGGAACTCTAATGCTAAACCTAAACCAAGGAAGTTGCAGACCCCTCGCAATCAAACACTAAAAGTGGAAACCGATGGTGGTCTACAACATCCAGGTATTAGGAATAGTGAATTGAAAAATTTAAAAACTGAAAAAAAACTATGGGGAACATGACAAATTTTACGGAGGCGGTTTGTTAGGCCGACCTCCAACCGTTTAGTCGCCTCCTACGACAAGCAATGGATACTAAGGTGGTATTCTGGTTGATACAATTCTGCCCCCTACCCTTTGGGCGCCACTGTAACGGAATCCCCTAAGGGATTACGTTAACAGACATGAGAATAGCGGTCTGATGCGGTATAGTAGCTGGCTAGAGCTCACGGTGCGGCGTGGGGATTCTCAGACATATTTCTCATGCTTGAATAACCGCATGATGAACAAAATTAGAGGGCAAATGGAAATTAACAATTACACTGCCACGGCCTCAGCGGCAAAAGGAAATAATAAGCCGGGAGGGATCGTTTCGGAGTGACCGTCTCAATCCCAGGCGACTACCGCCGTGACTGCCACACGGGCCTCCCCTCATCGGCCCGCCTACTGGGATGCTGTTTCCCAGTCGCGACGGCTCCCGATGCCATTTATGAAGGAGGGACGCCCGCATGACAATCCCAGCGACAATCCCCCGGAACGAGACCGTCACCCCGACGCGATCAACTCATGTGGCGTGCCGCCCACCAGCACAGCCTGTCCTGGAGGAACGAACGGCACGCACGGAAAAGGATGGAAAAAGGCCGACCCTTCGCATGACCCCACCTCACATCACCCGATCAATTATTTATTTACGCGCACATAGTGCGGCTTAGCACACGACAGTTAAAATGCAAAAAGAAAATATTTGTTACGGTAAAAGTAAAAAAAACTAAAAAAAAAATTCGTTAGGAAAACTACGTTACCACTGATTCTACGTTATATTAAAATTTTACTTTCACTAATCACTGTTAAAATCAAGAAAATAACACAAAAGTACCTGAAAAGAAAATGGACCGCTATGTGGTCGAACCACACCCAAGCGGACAACCGATCCGAAGCGAAGCAAAAAGAAAAATCGCGAAAATCCAAACGCAATCACTCAAACAACGGAGAAAAGATGAAATAGGCGTGATATTTGCTCGGTGTGGGGTTTCCACCAAATCGGTGCACCACCACAAATCGCGCGTATGACCACAAAACGTAAATATATAATATATAGAAAAATAAGCGGAGAAAAAAAACAACTGTTACAATTAAAAATTTACAGTTGGTTAATTTCCGCTGATAGCGTACCTTTTTATTTCTTACCCACTTTGGCCCGTCCGACCACACTGCAAACAGCGCCGACGCAGGATCCCCCTCAAACACCTGTGGCCCTGCCCCCACGGGCGGGAATACTGCTTCAATATCACCGTTTGACCAACGGGGTTTGAATAAAATATTACTCTGAGCGTTAATTTAACTTAGAACCCCATAAATTCAAATCACCATGAATTTTCACTGGGAATTCACACAATGTTTTATATTTACACAATTTCAGATATTATTACACGTAAAGCAAACAAAGAGGAAAAAAAAACAAAACCTTTTCTTATTTATCGTTCAACATTGGACGATGTTTAATCTAATTATAATTTATTATTTTTTTTTTTTTATAAAATTGCGTAAAATAAATATTACTGCCAATCATCCACTACAAACAAAAGAATAATTTTTCAAAACTGTGGTATAATGGCCTAAATGTTTTACAACTAAACTGTTTGTGATGCAAACTTTATTTCGCACAACACTTATGTTCATAACAATTTATTTTCTTATACAATCTACAATATAATGGCACTATATATTTGGTTTGTATCGTTAATTATTTTTATATCATTTTTATTTTTATTTTTTTTTTTTACAGCTATAGTACGAGTATTCATGAACTCACAAATCAAAAAAAAAAAATTTTATATTGTATATAATAAATCGACCATGTTCTTAAAAAAACCCAAACTGGACTTTTCTCACCAAAATTGAAAAAAAAAAACTTTTCTTAACAAATTACTTTTAGATTCTATTAATTATTTTATTTATATTTTTTTTTTTTTTTTTTACTACAAACTTGAATTATACAACTCAAAAATAGACCGCTTTAATTAAAAAACCAAAACTAGACTATTTTATTTTTAATTTTTTTATATAAAAAAAGTGACTTATCGTCAACCAAAAACTCAAACTCGACTAACTAATCAAAAAAATATTTTACATCAATTACAAAAAAATCAGAAAATTTTCCCCCTCCCATTTTTTTCTTCGCATCGCTGTTTGTCCCGCTCGCGGCACTTGTGCACACACACAATCAGTTTTATTATTTTTTTTTTTTTTTTTTATTGTAAAATCTTTATTCATGTGTATATTCTCTTTTTTTTTTTTTTTTTTATATGTGCACAAATACAACGAATGAAACCACCAACGACGACGAACATATATATATACTCAGTTGTACGGTCGCTTCGGCTTCATGTCTAATCAGCCGATCGGTTTTCTTCCCCACACAAAGCAAATATCACGCGTTAACTCAAGCCAATAATATCAACAAGAAAAATGGAATATTCGAGATTGGACATTTTCGCATTGTAAACATTCCATCTCATACCACACAATACACATACCATCTCGCAAGAAATATATATGCTTGTACATGATAATATAGAAAACAAGTAAATGCAGGGGAAAACAAAATAAAATATTTTTACATAACAATCGGTGAGAATATTAATTTGAATTTTGGGAAAGCATAGATCAGAGCGTATGTATATACAACCCTATGGTGGTCATGGTATAATAAAAAAAAATTCAAACTATTTGAGCGTTTGGAGTTTTCGCAATAGAAATTTTTCCGCTTCAAGTGGAGACGCATACCAGTCGTAACACAATGCTGACAATTTTATACAGTACGAATATACACTTAAAATAGTTGAAAGCTTAATTAAATTAGATTAAAGTTAAGATAAGTTTACATACAGTGATCTTTACTAAAAATATTCAGAAGGTTAACTATACTTTAAAATTTCGTAGAAAAGCACATTAAACAATCCGCCCAAACACAAAATCAATCGATGGGAACTGGAACAGCCAACTTTTCAATGAAGACAAAAATTTGGATTTTGAATTTAAACAACGGATATCATATGGAAGTTTATTAAAAATTGTAGGTGCTGTGACTAAAAAATAATTAAAAAAATGAGTTTTAATAAACTTTGGAACAACGTGAAAATACATCTTGTTTTTACGCAACATATAACTTCGACAGCTTAAATAACGATTACCACTCCTTTCAAAATGTATATTCATGACCTTATAGACATAAAGGTGTTTCAACGGCAAAATATTGTTCATTACAAATAGTGGCCATGTTGAATCCAATTTCTTCTTAAAATTAATAATTCTTATTATGTATTTTTGTGCGGTAACTAAAGGTCGCAATGTCTCAAAGTAAGTGCCCCCCCCAGCAACTGATTCCATATCGTAATCTTGACTCTATCAGAGCATGGTAAAATATTTTAAGGACACCAGGTGAACAATTGGATCGTAATAGGTACATTTGCCTAATACATGAGTGTATGGAATTTTTAAGCTCAGATATGTGAGTTTTCCAGTCTAAACAGCTGTCTACGTTTAATCCTAAATACTTGATGTTACTAACGGACTCAATTACCAAACATTTAGCACCACAAGTGCCATTCTTACAGCAAAGTGGGTCATGATAAACTATATCATAGTTGAAAGAACGAATACTATTCAAATTGAAAAGCATTACTTTCGTTTTTGAGCTTAGTAACAGTTTATGTGCAGCAAACCAACTACTTAATATTTCTAAATCTTTATTAATATTTGCCACCAAAGGAATATAACCGGTATTATTGTACACCAAAGCCATATCATCAGCAAAAGCTACTATTTTGCCGTTAAAATTTAGACCAAAAACTGAATTTATGTAGATCAAAAATAGGATAGGACCAAGCACTGATCCCTGAGGTACACCAGCCTCCAATATCAAGGCACTACTAAAACAATTATCCAACCGAACTTTTTGTGAACGCTCTGTAATAAACGATTTGACCCAGTTAAGTATACATCCCCGAAAGCCAACGTTCCACAATTTGTCTAATAGAATTTTATGATCGACCATATCAAATGCTTTAGTAATGTCAACAAATAAACTACCAACCATTTTAGAATTATTTAGACCTTCATGTAGTGGGTTCATGAGTTCAATCAATGCATCTTCTGTACCCAAACCACATCTAAACCCAAATTGACTGTTACTAAAAAAGTTATATTCATTCAAAAAATTAACCACTCTAGTTTTAACTGCTTTCTCAAAAATTTTAGAAACAATCGGAAGCAATGATATTGGACGATAATTGTTGATCAACAAATGATCACCCTTCTTATACAACGGAATAACCGTAGCAATCTTGAGCGATGATGGGAAAATTCCTTCACTGATACTACGATTGAAAAGTGAACATAAAATATCAACAATATTAAAGTCGGTGAAGTTAGCCCGAAAAAATATCAGCCCGAATTTTTGGTTCGTTTCTCGGATAAAATGTAGCTATCCCGAAAAAGTGTAAATTTTTTGTAAAAAGTGTAGGCTCATCCCGAAAAAAATATTATAATTATAATGTATCTAACACGAAAAACAAAACAAGTTTAATCCAAATGAAAATTAATAAATTTCTTAAAAAATATTTGTATTAAAAAAAATTAATTTCTATAAGAGTAAAGCCATTCAACATATTCTACAAATTTTCATAGCTATACTAATGTACTGTTCTGTTGGTAGTGTATTCCATTTACTATGAAGAAACCTTAAGTTACATACTGCCAATATTAGATAAAATGCTTAAAGATTTTGTGTTTCGGAAGATAGGCCATGATGCTAGCTAAGAGGTAGTCAGCATCCCACGGTCAAATCATGGGAATAAACATATGATTTTTAAAAATTTGTTTTTTTGGTATAGCGCATGAGACATGGAGAAATCTTAAATTATAAACAACCAATACTAGCAGAAACTTAAATTCTGTGTGGCGATACTAGAGATAAATACCACTAACAGTATATACCACCTGATAGGTCTTGGATATGCTAAGGAACCATGAATAGGCCATATCCATATCATGGAGATAAGACATATAATTTTCAGTACACATAATACGCCTTTTCGTACACTGCATCCAGTTGAAACTTAAATTCTGTGTGGCGATACTAGAGATAAATACCACTAACGGTATATACCACCTGATAGGTCTTGGATATGCTAATCAACCATGAATAAGCCATATCCATATCATGGAGATAAGACATATAATTTCCAGTACACATAATACGCCTTTTCGTACACTGCATCCAGTTGAAACTTAAATTCTGTGTGGCGATACTAGAGATAAATACCACTAACGGTATATACCACCTGATAGGTCTTGGATATGCTAATCAACCATGAATAGGCCATATCCATATCATGGAGATAAGACATATAATTTTCAGTACACATAATACGCCTTTTCGTACACTGCATCCAGTTGAAACTTAAATTCTGTGTGGCGATACTAGAGATAAATACCACTAACGGTATATACCACCTAATAGGTTTTGGATATGCTAATGAACCATGAATAGGCCATATCCGTATCATGGAGATAAGACATATAATTTTCAGTACACATAATACGCCTTTTCGTATACTGCATCCAGTTGAAACTTAAATTCTGTGTGGCGATACTAGAGATAAATACCACTAACGGTATATACCACCTGATAGGTCTTGGATATGCTAATGAACCATGAATAGGCCATATCCATATCATGGAGATAAGACATATAATTTTCAGTACACATAATACGCCATTTCATACACTGCATCCAGTTGAAACTTAAATTCTGTGTGGCGATACTAGAGATAAATACCACTAACGGTATATACCACCTGATAGGTCTTGGATATGCTAATCAACCATGAATAGGCCATATCCGTATCATGGAGATAAGACATATAATTTTCAGTACACATAATACGCCTTTTCATACACTCAGTCCAGTTGAAACAGAGTATAATAACCATAGGCTCAACTTTTGATTCTATATTAGAATATCTTCTTCAGACTTCTGATAATAAGTAACACTTCAATATATTCGTTTTAATCAATTGAAATGATGATTCCAAGTTTTCAAATTGTGTCGAACCATTTCCAAAATCTCTTTGAACTTATTTATTTTAATAAATTCAATTGATGATTTCTCCATGATATGCATATGGCCTATTCATGGTTCATTAGTATATCCAAGACCTATGAGGTGGTATATACTGTTAGTGGTATTTATCTCTAGTATCGCCACACAGAATTTAAGTTTCAACTGGATGCAGTGTACGAAAAGGCGTATTATGTGTATTGAAAATTATATGTCTTATCTCCATGATATGGATATGGCCTATTCATGGTTCATTAGCATACCCAAGGCCTATCAGGTGGTATATACCGTTAGTGGTATTTATCTCTAGTATCGCCACAGAATTTAGTTTCAACTGGATGCAGTGTATTAAATGGCGTATTATGTGTACTGAAAATTATATGTCTTATCTCCATGATATGGATATGGCCTATTCATTGTTCATTAGCATATCCAAGACCTATCAGGTGGTAAATACCGTTAGTGGTATTTATGTCTAGTATTGCCACAGAATTTAGTTTCAACTGGATGCAGTGTATGAAAAGGCGTATTATGTGTACTGAAAATTATATGTCTTATCTCCATGATATGGATATGGCCTATTCATGGTTGATTAGCATATCCAAGACCTATCAGGTGGTATATACCGTTAGTGGTATTTATCTCTAGTATCGCCACACAGAATTTAAGTTTCAACTGGATGCAGTGTACGAAAAGGCGTATTATGTGTATTGAAATTATATGTCTTATCTCCATGATATGGATATGGCCTATTCATGGTTCATTAGCATACCCAAGGCCTATCAGGTGGTATATACCGTTAGTGGTATTTATCTCTAGTATCGCCACAGAATTTAGTTTCAACTGGATGCAGTGTATTAAATGGCGTATTATGTGTACTGAAAATTATATGTCTTATCTCCATGATATGGATATGGCCTATTCATGGTTCATTAGCATATCCAAGACCTATCAGGTGGTATATACCGTTAGTGGTATTTATGTCTAGTATTGCCACAGAATTTAGTTTCAACTGGATGCAGTGTATGAAAAGGCGTATTATGTGTACTGAAAATTATATGTCTTATCTCCATGATATGGATATGGCCTATTCATGGTTGATTAGCATATCCAAGACCTATCAGGTGGTATATACCGTTAGTGGTATTTATCTCTAGTATCGCCACACAGAATTTAAGTTTCAACTGGATGCAGTGTACGAAAAGGCGTATTATGTGTATTGAAAATTATATGTCTTATCTCCATGATATGGATATGGCCTATTCATGGTTCATAACCATACCCAAGGCCTATCAGGTGGTATATACCGTTAGTGGTATTTATCTCTAGTATCGCCACAGAATTTAGTTACAACTGGATGCAGTGTATTAAATGGCGTATTATGTGTACTGAAAATTATATGTCTTATCTCCATGATAGGGATATGGCCTATTCATGGTTGATTACCATATCCAAGACCTATCAGGCGGTATATACCGTTAGTGGTATTTATGTCTAGTATCGCCACAGAATTTAGTTTAATCTGGATGCAGTGTATTAAATGGCGTATTATGTGTACTGAAAATTATATGTCTTATCTCCATGATATGGATATGGCCTATTCATGGTTCATTAGCATATCCAAGACCTATCAGGTGGTATATACCGTTAGTGGTATTTATCTCTAGTATCGCCACACAGAATTTAAGTTTCAACTGGACTGAGTGTATGGAAAGGCGTATTATGTGTACTGAAAATTATATGTCTTATCTCCATGATATGGATATGTCCTATTCATGGTTCATTAGTATACCCAAGACCTATCAGGTGGTATATACCGTTAGTGGTATTTATCTCTAGTATTGCCACAGAATTTAGTTTCAACTGGATGCAGTGTATGAAATGGCGTATTATGTGTACTGAAAATTATATGTCTTATCTCCATGATATGGATATGGCCTATTCATGGTTCATTAGCATATCCAAGACCTATCAGGTGGTATATACCGTTAGTGGTATTTATCTCTAGTATCGCCACAGAATTTAGTTTAAACTGGATGCAGTGTATTAAATGGCGTATTATGTGTACTGAAAATTATATGTCTTATCTCCATGATATGGATATGGCCTATTCATTGTTCATTAGTATACCCAAGACCTATCAGGTGGTATATACCGTTAGTGGTATTTATGTCTAGTATTGCCACATAATTTAGTTTCATCTGGATGCAGTGTATGAAATGGCGTATTATGTGTACTGAAAATTATATGTCTTATCTCCATGATATGGATATGGCCTAATCATGGTTCATTAGCATATCCAAGACCTATCAGGTGGTATATAACGTTAGTGGTATTTATCTCTAGTATCGCCACACAGAATTTAAGTTTCAACTGGACTGAGTGTATGAAAAGGCGTATTATGTGTACTGAAAATTATATGTCTTATCTCCATGATATGGATATGTCCTATTCATGGTTCATTAGTATACCCAAGACCTATCAGGTGGTATATACCGTTAGTGGTATTTATCTCTAGTATCGCCACACAGAATTTAAGTTTCAACTGGATGCAGTGTACGAAAAGGCGTATTATGTGTATTGAAAATTATATGTCTTATCTCCATGATATGGATATGGCCTATTCATGGTTCATTAGCATACCCAAGGCCTATCAGGTGGTATATACCGTTAGTGGTATTTATCTCTAGTATCGCCACAGAATTTAGTTTCAACTGGATGCAGTGTATTAAATGGCGTATTATGTGTGCTGAAAATTATATGTCTTATCTCCATGATATGGATATGGCCTATTCATTGTTCATTAGTATACCCAAGACCTATCAGGTGGTATATACCGTTAGTGGTATTTATGTCTAGTATTGCCACAGAATTTAGTTTCAACTGGATGCAGTGTACGAAAAGGCGTATTATGTGTATTGAAAATTATATGTCTTATCTCCATGATATGGATATGGCCTATTCATGGTTCATTAGCATACCCAAGGCCTATCAGGTGGTATATACCGTTAGTGGTATTTATCTCTAGTATCGCCACACAGAATTTAAGTTTCAACTGGACTGAGTGTATGAAAAGGCGTATTATGTGTACTGAAAATTATATGTCTTATCTCCATGATATGGATATGTCCTATTCATGGTTCATTAGTATACCCAAGACCTATCAGGTGGTATATACCGTTAGTGGTATTTATGTCTAGTATTGCCACAGAATTTAGTTTCAACTGGATGCAGTGTATGAAATGGCGTATTATGTGTACTGAAAATTATATGTCTTATCTCCATGATATGGATATGGCCTATTCATGGTTCATTAGCATATCCAAGACCTATCAGGTGGTATATACCGTTAGTGGTATTTATCTCTAGTATCGCCACACAGAATTTAAGTTTCAACTGGATGCAGTGTACGAAAAGGCGTATTATGTGTATTGAAAATTATATGTCTTATCTCCATGATATGGATATGGCCTATTCATGGTTCATTAGCATACCCAAGGCCTATCAGGTGGTATATACCGTTAGTGGTATTTATCTCTAGTATCGCCACAGAATTTAGTTTCAACTGGATGCAGTGTATTAAATGGCGTATTATGTGTACTGAAAATTATATGTCTTATCTCCATGATATGGATATGGCCTATTCATTGTTCATTAGTATACCCAAGACCTATCAGGTGGTATATACCGTTAGTGGTATTTATGTCTAGTATTGCCACAGAATTTAGTTTCAACTGGATGCAGTGTATGAAATGGCGTATTATGTGTACTGAAAATTATATGTCTTATCTCCATGATATGGATATGGCCTTTTATGGTTCATTAGCATATCCAAGACCTATCAGGTGGTATATACCGTTAGTGGTATTTATCTCTAGTATCGCCACACAGAATTTAAGTTTCAACTGGATGCAGTGTACGAAAAGGCGTATTATGTGTATTGAAAATTATATGTCTTATCTCCATGATATGGATATGGCCTATTCATGGTTCATTAGCATACCCAAGGCCTATCAGGTGGTATATACCGTTAGTGGTATTTATCTCTAGTATCGCCACAGAATTTAGTTTCAACTGGATGCAGTGTATTAAATGGCGTATTATGTGTACTGAATATTATATGTCTTATCTCCATGATATGGATATGGCCTATTCATGGTTCATTAGCATATCCAAGACCTATCAGGTGGTAAATACCGTTAGTGGTATTTATGTCTAGTATTGCCACAGAATTTAGTTTCAACTGGATGCAGTGTATGAAAAGGCGTATTATGTGTACTGAAAATTATATGTCTTATCTCCATGATATGGATATGGCCTATTCATGGTTCATTAGCATATCCAAGACCTATCAGGTGGTATATACCGTTAGTGGTATTTATCTCTAGTATCGCCACACAGAATTTAAGTTTCAACTGGATGCAGTGTACGAAAAGGCGTATTATGTGTATTGAAAATTATATGTCTTATCTCCATGATATGGATATGGCCTATTCATGGTTCATTAGCATACCCAAGGCCTATCAGGTGGTATATACCGTTAGTGGTATTTATCTCTAGTATCGCCACAGAATTTAGTTTCAACTGGATGCATTGTATTAAATGGCGTATTATGTGTACTGAAAATTATATGTCTTATCTCCATGATATGGATATGGCCTATTCATGGTTCATTAGCATATCCAAGACCTATCAGGTGGTATATACCGTTAGTGGTATTTATGTCTAGTATTGCCACAGAATTTAGTTTCAACTGGATGCAGTGTATGAAAAGGCGTATTATGTGTACTGAAAATTATATGTCTTATCTCCATGATATGGATATGGCCTATTCATGGTTGATTAGCATATCCAAGACCTATCAGGTGGTATATACCGTTAGTGGTATTTATCTCTAGTATCGCCACACAGAATTTAAGTTTCAACTGGATGCAGTGTACGAAAAGGCGTATTATGTGTATTGAAAATTATATGTCTTATCTCCATGATATGGATATGGCCTATTCATGGTTCATTAGCATACCCAAGGCCTATCAGGTGGTATATACCGTTAGTGGTATTTATCTCTAGTATCGCCACAGAATTTAGTTTCAACTGGATGCAGTGTATTAAATGGCGTATTATGTGTACTGAAAATTATATGTCTTATCTCCATGATAGGGATATGGCCTATTCATGGTTCATTAGCATATCCAAGACCTATCAGGCGGAATATACCGTTAGTGGTATTTATCTCTAGTATCGCCACAGAATTTAGTTTAATCTGGATGCAGTGTATTAAATGGCGTATTATGTGTACTGAAAATTATATGTCTTATCTCCATGATATGGATATGGCCTATTCATGGTTCATTAGCATATCCAAGACCTATCAGGTGGTATATACCGTTAGTGGTATTTATCTCTAGTATCGCCACACAGAATTTAAGTTTCAACTGGACTGAGTGTATGGAAAGGCGTATTATGTGTACTGAAAATTATATGTCTTATCTCCATGATATGGATATGTCCTATTCATGGTTCATTAGTATACCCAAGACCTATCAGGTGGTATATACCGTTAGTGGTATTTATCTCTAGTATTGCCACAGAATTTAGTTTCAACTGGATGCAGTGTATGAAATGGCGTATTATGTGTACTGAAAATTATATGTCTTATCTCCATGATATGGATATGGCCTATTCATGGTTCATTAGCATATCCAAGACCTATCAGGTGGTATATACCGTTAGTGGTATTTATCTCTAGTATCGCCACAGAATTTAGTTTAAACTGGATGCAGTGTATTAAATGGCGTATTATGTGTACTGAAAATTATATGTCTTATCTCCATGATATGGATATGGCCTATTCATTGTTCATTAGTATACCCAAGACCTATCAGGTGGTATATACCGTTAGTGGTATTTATGTCTAGTATCGCCACACAGAATTTAAGTTTCAACTGGACTGAGTGTATGAAAAGGCGTATTATGTGTACTGAAAATTATATGTCTTATCTCCATGATATGGATATGTCCTATTCATGGTTCATTAGTATACCCAAGACCTATCAGGTGGTATATACCGTTAGTGGTATTTATGTCTAGTATCGCCACACAGAATTTAAGTTTCAACTGGATGCAGTGTACGAAAAGGCGTATTATGTGTATTGAAAATTATATGTCTTATCTCCATGATATGGATATGGCCTATTCATGGTTCATTAGCATACCCAAGGCCTATCAGGTGGTATATACCGTTAGTGGTATTTATCTCTAGTATCGCCACAGAATTTAGTTTCAACTGGATGCAGTGTATTAAATGGCGTATTATGTGTGCTGAAAATTATATGTCTTATCTCCATGATATGGATATGGCCTATTCATTGTTCATTAGTATACCCAAGACCTATCAGGTGGTATATACCGTTAGTGGTATTTATGTCTAGTATTGCCACAGAATTTAGTTTCAACTGGATGCAGTGTACGAAAAGGCGTATTATGTGTATTGAAAATTATATGTCTTATCTCCATGATATGGATATGGCCTATTCATGGTTCATTAGCATACCCAAGGCCTATCAGGTGGTATATACCGTTAGTGGTATTTATCTCTAGTATCGCCACACAGAATTTAAGTTTCAACTGGACTGAGTGTATGAAAAGGCGTATTATGTGTACTGAAAATTATATGTCTTATCTCCATGATATGGATATGTCCTATTCATGGTTCATTAGTATACCCAAGACCTATCAGGTGGTATATACCGTTAGTGGTATTTATGTCTAGTATTGCCACAGAATTTAGTTTCAACTGGATGCAGTGTATGAAATGGCGTATTATGTGTACTGAAAATTATATGTCTTATCTCCATGATATGGATATGGCCTATTCATGGTTCATTAGCATATCCAAGACCTATCAGGTGGTATATACCGTTAGTGGTATTTATCTCTAGTATCGCCACACAGAATTTAAGTTTCAACTGGATGCAGTGTACGAAAAGGCGTATTATGTGTATTGAAAATTATATGTCTTATCTCCATGATATGGATATGGCCTATTCATGGTTCATTAGCATGCCCAAGGCCTATCAGGTGGTATATACCGTTAGTGGTATTTATCTCTAGTATCGCCACAGAATTTAGTTTCAACTGGATGCAGTGTATTAAATGGCGTATTATGTGTACTGAAAATTATATGTCTTATCTCCATGATATGGATATGGCCTATTCATTGTTCATTAGCATATCCAAGACCTATCAGGTGGTATATACCGTTAGTGGTATTTATCTCTAGTATCGCCACAGAATTTAGTTTCAACTGGACTGAGTGTATGGAAAGGCGTATTATGTGTAATGAAAATTATATGTCTTATCTCCATGATATGGATATGGCCTATTCATTGTTCATTAGCATATCCAAGACCTATCAGGTGGTATATACCGTTAGTGGTATTTATCTCTAGTATCGCCACACAGAATTTAAGTTTCAACTGGATGCAGTGTACGAAAAGGCGTATTATGTGTACTGAAAATTATATGTCTTATCTCCATGATATGGATATGTCCTATTCATGGTTCATTAGCATACCCAAGACCTATCAGGTGGTATATACCGTTAGTGCTATTTATCTCTAGTATCGCCACAGAATTTAGTTTCAACTGGATGCAGTGTATGAAATGGCGTATTATGTGTACTGAAAATTATATGTCTTATCTCCATGATAGGGATATGGCCTATTCATGGTTCCTTAGCATATCCAAGACCTATCAGGTGGTATATACCGTTAGTGGTATTTATCTCTAGTATCGCCACACAGAATTTAAGTTTCTGCTAGTATTGGTTGTTTATAATTTAATAATTAATTTAATTTTATTTGACCGTGGGATGCTGACTACCTCTTAGCTAGCATCATGGCCTATCTTCCCAAATACAAAATCTTTAAGCATTGTATCTAGTATTGGCAGTATATAACTTAAGGTTTCTTCATAGTAAATGGAATACACTACCAACAGAACAGTACATTAGTATAGCTATAAAAATTTGTAGAATATGTTGAAAGGCTTTAACTCTTATAGAAATTAATTTTTTTTATTACAAATAGTTTTTAAGAAATTTATTAATTTTCATTTGGATTAAACTTGTTTTGTTTTTCGTGTTAGATACATTTTAATTATAATATTTTTTTCGGGATGAGCCTACACTTTTTACAAAAAATTTACACTTTTTCGGGATAGCTACATTTTATCCGAGAAACGAACCAAAAATTCGGGCTGATATTTCGGGCTAACTTCACCGACTTCAATATTACAGCTAATTCTTTTTAAAATCCAATTACTTAAACCAAATAAGTCTAATGAGTATTTATTATCAAGAGAATTGATAATATGGTATAATTCTGTAGCAGAAATTGGCTGAAAGAAAAAACTGCTGTTGAGACTTTTATCTAGTATTAAAGAAGAATTTACTAAGTGTGAATAATTGTTAAAATCCATACGTGCCTTAGAAACAATGTTACAAAAGAAATTATTAAAGCAATTTGCGATTTCAGGAGCTGATGTGAAAATATTGCCTTGATCATCTGATATTTCATTAATATTGTTGTTTGGTGGAACTTTGTTTAAAATTTCATTTAGTAATTCCCATTGCTGCTTACCATTACCAGCCGCCATCTGAAACCGATTCAGATAGACTTGCTTAATGCTTGATCGTACATCGCAATCAATCAATCAATCAATCAATCAATAGATAGCTATTATCAAAGATGCTATAACCTTTGCTATTATCTATGTTAGGTCGAAAAATATGTATTGTCAATTAATGTAATAATATAATAGGGATTAAAATGATGAGGTTCTAAAATGGTTTTAAGATGAAGTTCTGGAATAATGTCCAATCAGAATGGAACATGTAAAATGGAAATGGGTTTAGAAAATGGTTTTAAGAGGAAATTCTGGAATTTGGTCAATTAGCATGATATGGCTATTTATGATATGACTTGGCTATTTCTTAACCGATTATAATGAAATTCAACTTACATTCTGTAATTAGCCCGATTAGGACAGAACTTGGCTATTTCTTAAGTTCTGGAATATGGTCAGTTTAATAGATGTTGGCTATAATAGATCGATTATAAAGAAATTTAACATGTCCGATGAAAATATGGATAATCAGGACGAAACTTGGATATTTCATAACCGACGTTGACTCATCAATAGGCAGTATATACAAATAAGTTTTAAACGAAGAAGAATTTGCTGAATTTAATATAATAATTATATTATTAGTAGCACGCGTAGTAAGAATTTGCTGTTTACTTTTTTGTATAATTGCAATTTTTATCATTTTATAAGTTTAGATTGGGCCTCGCCAGTGGTAACCCAGCTACCCTATTAGTAATTGAACAACCAAACAAACATTCAGTTTAACAAATCGAACTTCGAAGGATAATTGCTGTGAAAAGATCATCAACAAATGATTACCAACAATAAAGTAATTAAAGAATTATTATTATGACTTTATTCTGGGTTGGGTGCGAAATTTTTTTTTTCAAAATCTCGTTTTTTATAAATTCTGGAAAATGTGGATTTCGGTTACAAAATGAAAATAACCAAAAATATAAATTCTGGAAAATGGGGAATTTACTTCGGGGACGTAGGAGCCGGGATCAGCAAACATGTCGCACTGCATGCCGAACGTAGGAGCGGATTATAGAGAATCTATTAATGACACGTATTAGTGGTACGTATGGCCAACCCCTAGTAAGATTTCGAGCCGCTCCCCTTTATTCTAGTTGTACACTTGATGTTTTTAAAATTTTTGCGTACTACATAAATAAAAATACATTAAAGTTTATTTATTACTGTATTATACTGTTTGATTTACAGATAAATTTAATATGTACATATTTTCTTTTTGAGATATAAAACATATAAACACATAATTTGGAATTTTTTACACTAGTTGCGGAAAATTATGTCCCTCAAATGACCGCCATTTCTTGCCTCACAAAGATGGGCTATTTTAAGAGCATTTTATATTACATTCTATAGAATTTATGGTTCTAGTGCTCGAATTTCCGTTCTTGAGCTCCTGAATCGTTGCAGGTGTGTTTACGTAAACTATTTCCTTAAGATATTACCAAAGGAAGTAGTCTGGGCCTATTAAATCTGGTGAATGTGGAGGCGCAAATTGCAATTTATTCCATTGTTAAGTTAACAACAGCGATATCGCATCAGAATTGTATACGTCATATTTATTGGCCGTCGCTTATTGGCAGAATTTACAAAACTTACTTTATAACAAATGTTTCCCTCTTGAATTGATAAAACAGGACAAATCTTGACGCCCTGCTAGGGATCGTTTGCTCTATCTTTTTCATCCATCTGTTTCTACCGTTCATCTAGGGACAAATTTCCAGGTTCATATTGAAAACAAGTGTCACAGCGATCTTTTTTAGGAACAAATAATGCCAGATTTTTTTCGCAAACATTTCATAAAACTTAGTCTGCGAAATATTGGTTTTACCGCTATTGGTGGCTGTCTACTTTTTAAGAACTTCCATATGACGATTATTAAAATTTATTTTATCCAGTAGCGAGATATTGCCTCTGGAATTTGTATCGTATGTTGTTGCACTTTGACTTTCGTACCCCTGAACTAAATTGCAAAAATATATTCCTTTTTCTTTCCAGTTCAACTCCCAAAACTTTTCAACAATTGCTCTCGCTCTTCTTCTCGGTTAGGTCCCATCTGCCTTCCTCTTTTTGTCATATTCTGTTTTTGAATTAAAGCACCAGTATCTTTGCGTACTTTTCGAAATTTTATGTATCTTTTATCGTCCATTCGATTTTCAAATTCCCGTTTTCTTTTAGATCCTTGAAGTTGTTCCTCTTCAGGCAAAACGCTGGTACTAGTATCCATTTTAATATAGTAACTCATTGCTCAAGCGTAATGGCTTCAGAATCAGACTCATGTGAATAACTTTCTGATGGCAGATAACTCGAATCAGTTCGGCAGCCTCGGATTTCTGTCACTTCCGTTTCATGAACTTCAATTTCAATTTCGTGTAACTCGGGATCCAAAGTAAACGGCTCAGATTCAATTATTGACGATATATCACAAATTGGTTGCGGCAGAGCGTTTTCCGTTTGTAATGCTGTTAAATTTTCTGTATAGACCACCGTCTGTATAGACCACCTAATAATGTGCTAGGTACAGATTCGGAACAACCAGGAAAATGAGTCTCCATCAGAAGTTCCAGCGATTCCCCACTATTAGTGGCCCATATCCCATCCGGCTGTTGAAGATAACTTGGGATGGAAGGACCAGTTGCTAGTACTTTGCGTAGCTTAGACATCTCCGAAGAATCCTGAATTTTGCCACAGTATAGTCTGCAAGAGCTGTTCTTGGCACTTCTCAATTGATATTTGTAAATTTTGAGGACTTCCTTATAGTAGTCACAGTCTACAGAAGCTTTTGTTTTCCATGCTGTTTTGAAGTCTTTTGAATTTTCGACGTGTTTGTTGAATCTCCTTGGACCATCAGGGTGGCCGAGATTTACCCCTAGGCCTGCTAAGAGGACTAGAGCACAGTATCGCTTCATTAAAAGCGCTGGACAACTCGTCTACCAAGCCATCGAGCTCTTGCGCAGTTTTTGAAGGTTTTGGCACCGGAACTTGTAGTGAATTACCCAGAATAGTTCTAAAGGTATCGCAGTTGGTTTTCCTCCTGTTTCTGTAGATTGGAGTTTTTGGAGAAGTCAAGTCCATTTCAAATTGGAGATAACAATGATCAGAAAAGGAGTGGTCCTCCGACACTCTCCAGTTTAATAGACTAATCGTCAAAAAGCTTGAGACAAGAGTAATATCCAATACTTCCTGTCTATTACTAGTTATAAAGGTCGGCTTATTGCCTATGTTACATATATGAAGGTTAGTACTTAAAATGTAATCAAGGAGTAACTCACCTCGTTTATTTGTGTCCGTACTTCTCCAGATCGTGTTATGAGCATTTGCATCACTCCCAAGGATGACTCCAACCTTGCGCTTCTGAGCCTCCAAGATTAGCTCACCTAGAATGATTGGTGGAGTATCCACTTCATCATAAGCTATAAGCTGATACTAGCCAGAGGTTTCGTTTATCGACCTCAATGCTGACCGCTGCAACATTTCTATTACTGAAATTTGATAGCAGAAAACCACTTATGTTATTTTTAATGAGAATGCACGACCGAACCTTACCTTCTATTTTCGCGTGCATTAATCTATAATAGGGAGTCTTCAGCCCAAGTACCCGATCTTCAGTGACCCAAGGTTCCTGGATCAAGACGACATCTGTCGCTTGTTTCCCAAATTTTAAAATTAGAGCAGCTGATGCTGCCTTAGAGTGGTGGAGGTTGACTTACAGAAATGTCAGTGTCATCTCTGCAGCCTCTTCTCCACTGAGAGCCTCTTTAAAGACTCCATGGACGTTGACATCTCCGTATCCGTGGAGAGAGTTTCCACTTGGCTGGCTACCTCTGTACACGCAGATGAGCTATCAAGCACCGTGGTAGTTTCTGAAGATACCTTCGGAGCCTCCGGCTTGTCCGCGTCCTTCTTGTACACCTTCAGTGTGACTGCACTGAAACCATAGTTGATTAAACCGTTAGTTTTTTCCAGTGCAGTCAGTGACTCCCTATTTAAGATGATAACAGCTGACCTATAGTCAGCCTTTCTCTCCTCGAGCTTGGCAACTTTCCAATTGTGCGTTGGCAAATCTTGGTTGCCAACCTGCAACAACTGGACTATCACCTTCGGATCACTTGGCTCCGAAGGGATGTACACCCTAGCTCTTGGTCTGCAGGGGATCTCCTCCCGATCAATCACAGCAAGGCTGGTTCCAGGCCATACCTCGCCAAGTTCCCCCAGTGCCTTCTTATAAAGCAGCAGGGACCTTTGATCTGCACAGGCAGTCAGTTTCACCTGATTCCTGTGCCAGCCCGCATCCCGACAAGTCGGAGCAGGTCCTGGATTTTCCGACAGGACTTTCAGGTAGGTGGTGGCTAGCTAAACTACAACGTAGCTAAACTATTAAAACTTTTAAAACTTGTAATAAAATTTTCTCATATGTGACGTTGATCATTAAGCTCCCTAATATTGAATATATTGGGACGCCTATGGTTTTTTTTTTTTGCTTTCGTCATGTTGTCATGACGATTTACATATGAGTTGTGTGAATAAAATTTGAAATTTGGACTTTAATTTAATTACAATTTAATGAAATAATTTTTGTTTTTTTTTCTATTTAGAACATTTTAAAACTTAAGGCCCAGTTACAATGCATCCGTTCCGTCTCGTTCCGCTTTTCCGCCAAAATTAAAATTTGACATTTTCTATATAATTTATATGAATAAACGGAAAGGTTTGTTACAATGAGCGGAATCCGACGGACGAAGACGGACATATTTTTCTAAAAATTTTAAATGTTACGGAAAGGCGGAAAGTATAACCTCAATTTTAATTCTTGATACTTTGACAGTACTTATAATACCAATCTAACATCACTCTCGCATCATTAGTATGTATATGATTTAATTTTTTAAAATAATAAATACACAAAAATACAAATAATAAATATTCAAAATAATGGATATCGAATCATTTATTGAAGAAATAAAGAAATTCCCCGAGCTCTATGACAAAAAAAAAACCAATTTTACATGGATTCGAAAAGAAAGCAAAGAATTTGGGGCAATTTAAATGAAATATTTGCTATTGATGGTATGTACATATTTAGTTTGTTAGTATAATTTGATGACCTGAAATAAAGGATAATTGTTTTTGTTTTGTTATATTACAGCAAAAAAAAAATGGAATTATTTAAGAGACAAGTATGTCCGAGAAAAAAGGCTGTTATCCCAAGCGTCGGGGTCAAAGGCCAAAGTATTACCCATTTGGGAATTTTATCCAATGATGGAATTTTTAAATGATACATTAACACCAAGAAAGTGAGTTTAGTAATATGGGTATTTAGAATAAATCTACATTTTTCTTTTTTGTAGGATGATTGAAAATTTAGATTTTACCATGGAAACATCCAGCGACGATGATACTTTCCATAATGTCACTCTTGTTGAAGAGGATGACGACATAGTATTTGCGGATGAAGATGACTCTTCATCTCCTTCTAGTGGCAAAAAAACTAGGAAATCAAAAGACGATGTGTTACACAATGAGTTTCGCGCCACTTTAAAACAATTGCAAAAAAAATTAAAAGTTCCATCTTCGTCATTTTCCAATTCACTGGAAAATAATGAAGATGGATTTTTTTTACAATCCATCGGTTGTAGTATGAAAAAAATGGCTAACGAAGCCAAAAACGAATTTAAAATAGAAGTGCTGATGAAAGCACAAGATGCTGTAACAAATAGTATAATTTATTAAATACAAATGTCTGTAAATTATTTTTATTATTTATTTTTATCGATTGAAATCTGTAATTTGAAATATAGTTTATTTATTTTTTAACCACCAAAAGTTTTATATGTTTATTCGAGAGTACTGGAATGGTACAGCCCCTTCATTGCAGAAATGATTTTTCAATAAGTTTCTTAAATGAAAAGCAAATTTCGTAGCGTTTCTCGATCCCAGTCGGACCGACCGCAATTCTTCGACGTTCCCTCTCCACTCACCGTCATGTATAATGTTGTGTTCATCCTCCCAATCCAGAAAATTTTTTGGGCAATATTTATTGGCGGAATCGTTAAGTTTTATAAAATTGTGAAGTGCAACGGCGGCCAAAACTATCTTACTAGCATTCTCTGGATACATATCAATTGTGTTTAATAAAATTCTCCAACGAGCCACAAGTATTCCGAAAGCATTTTCTATGGTACGTCGAGCTCTCGACAGCCGATAATTGAAAATGTCTTGCTTATTATCAAAATGTGCCCCCCCTGGATATGGTCTCATAATATTTTTATTAAGCGGGAACGCTGCATCCGCAACGAAATAATGCGGAAATATTATGGTTGAATTTGGTAAAAAAATATCATCGGGTAATGGTAACTTATTTTCAAATAATTGTTTCCCAAATTTTGATTCTTTCAGAACACCTAGAAGGATACACCAAAATGAAATATCGCAGAGAGAGAGAAATAGGATACGTTACCTCCATCGCTTTGACTGCCGTAAGCACCTACACATGCATGAGTAAATATGCAGTTGGCATCGCATGCAGCGAGTAAAACTATACTAAAAGCTTTCTTATAGTTGAAATAACTAGAACCGCTCTTTGGCGGACATCTGATATTTATATGTTTCCCGTCGATGGAACCAACGCAGTTTGGCATGTTCCACTTGTCGGCGAATTCTGTCGCTGTTGCTTGATAATCAGCTTTGTTTGGCGGTGAAACGTAGATAGGGGCCAATATTCTCCATAAAACATCGCACGTCTCTAAAATAATATTTCTGGTAGTTGTTCTTCCCATCTTGAACGCAAACGATAGAAATTTTGGAGTTACTCCTTGAGATAAATATCTACAATCAAATATACATTATAATTAATATTATTTCGTATAATCACAAAACACCAACAGTTTTCACTTACTTAAAAATAAAAAAACCAAAATTTTATTTTTGAATTTATTTACTTTTATTTATTTACAATTACAACTAGTTTCGATCTTGTAAAGATCATCTACAGGTAATTTTTTGCAATATCAATTGCAAAAAATTACCTGTAGATGATCTTTACAAGATCGAAACTAGTTGTAATTGTAAATAAATAAAAGTAAATAAATTCAAAAATAAAATTTTGGTTTTTTTATTTTTAAGTAAGTGAAAACTGTTGGTGTTTTGTGATTATACGAAATAATATTAATTATAAAAAGATCACTTACGTCACTCCGCTTCAAAAAAAAAAATTTTTTTTTTTTAAAAAATGTTTAATATCAAATATACATTACTTAATAATAATACATTCTCTTTAAGTTTTCGTACTTACGACAAAGTTAGTCCCAACCTAGTTTCAAAATGAATAGGTTTCCGCATCGATTTTTTTGTGAGATGATCTTCAACCAGATTAAGTAGCATATCATATACTTTCCGCGGCATTCTTGTCTGGATGAAGAACTCTTCGGAGTCCAATTCTTTCATACGTAAGAATGTGGTGTGGAAATACCCAGCACTATCCCGGTCTAAATTTAATGGACGTACTCACCATCTCCTCTTTTTTTTTAAATAATTTAGAATATTTTTTATATAGATTTTGGATTTATGGACGACAACAAGTGTGACAAATAAAACTTATTTTTGTACTCCTTAAACACTTGTTAAACTAACAATTAAAAATTAAAAATTACAACATTTAATTTAGATTATTTAAAAATGAATATATTTTCGGAAACACTGTGTTTCCATCCTCAGATGTAAATACTTTTAGAATCTGAGGATGGAAACACAGTGTTTCCGAAAATATATTCATTTTTAAATAATCTAAATTAAATGTTGTAATTTTTAATTTTTAATTGTTAGTTTAACAAGTGTTTAAGGAGTACAAAAATAAGTTTTATTTTTTATATAAAATATATAAATCAAACAACAATTCTAAATCCTCGTAGTCATCCATTTTTAATATTTTTGACAGCTAAAAATAATTGAAGATAAACGGAACGGATACATTGTAACTAGCGAACGGAAAAGACGGATCGGAAACAATTTTGGCAAAGCGGAACGAGATGGAACGGATGCATTGTAACTGGGCCTTTAGTGACTTTATTGATGTGTACAAAATAAGTGTCCAAAATTCGAAAATATTTAAAATGATTGTGTACAAGTGATAAAAATGTTTGTAAACAAATAAACATTTATTGCGGGTAAAATGTAATCCCTTTTTTCTCAATTTTTACGTTATACTTGTTATTTTTGCACTTATGCACACAACACTTATGCAAGTTTTTAACAATTAAAGTTATTTTTTGGAAGAAAATTTTTTTTTTATTATTCAAAATTTCCTTTTCAAACTTTAAGAAGCCAAAACCTCAAACGACAACATTTCTATAACCAATATAGCGTTGGTAAATATAAAAAGACAAAAAACAAACGAAAACGGTTTCAATTGTTTTTATGATTTTATATGGGATGTTTGTTTTACCTTCTAGGGCCGTGCCCGAATACCATATTAAATATTCACACGTAATAATTTTTGGCATAAAACACACTCATTCGAATTATTACAATCCTCTATGATACATTTTGACATATCCATGTGAAATATTTTAGTATTGAATGTGATTAGATATAGCAACCAACAAAATAAATTTGAAGGAAAAAACATGAGTCCCATCGTCAGCTCCGACCACATTTTTCAATACAGGTGTACAACCTCTTCGGCTACTTAATAACTTGGAACATAATTGATTCTGTAAATGTTTGGCTATGCATTTCTATTACTGCTCCCACCATTCTACGGTTTGTCTCACTGGCAAGCCGCAATAAAATAAAGCCATGAGTTCTAACTCAAGTTACCATCCATGCATTTTGCGTGATAAAAAATCTGTAATTTTGTGAAACATATCCCAGAAATCCTTAAATGTTTCTTCACTTAATATTTGACTAATAATCGGATTGTGGGATCGCGGTGTATAATGTAATCGCTTGATAATACTCGTATTAATTTAGTATTGATTCCCGAAGCATTTTTACATTATAACAATAATGTATAATAATTTTGCTTCCTTCGGAATTTTGATCCATTTGATTTGGTTTAAAAAAATTTGTGGGGAAATTATCAGGCAAAAATTATTATTGAATTCGGGCAGTAAAAATAAAAAATATCTGCGTAGGGGAAAATTTCTCAAGTAAATGTCATAAATTATTATTTATCACGGTATTATCACAGTATTGGGGCACGGTCTAGGTATCCTTTGGTTTATTATTTATGATCCAACCACAGTAAATTGAGTAGTTACACGTTTATGAACTAACAAAATTGAAGTTTTTTGACGTTTTAATTGATTGCGGTGTTTTTTATAACTTAAAGATCAAGCAACGAATACTTTTCGTTATGTCGCGACGCTCTTTTTATATTTACCAAGGCGACATCGCCGGCGGACGTATATTTTGTGGCCGTCTTATATTTTTAATGCCAACAGGTTGGCCGATCTGTGGCCCTATCCTGGCTATTTATTCCCTGGAAATCGGGAATTGAACTATTTTCAGTATTCTAGCAGTTTGGAATTATTTTTTCCAAAAGTGTATTCTGGCGATTGGGAATTTTTCATGTAGTGAAAATATAATTCCATTTTATGTAAGTTTTGACGTTTATTTTTCCAAAATTTTTTTTTGTTTTGTGGGGAATTAGACGAAACAGGTTGTTTTGTGTATTTTCATTATGTTATTTACAACATAGTACCGGTAAACTTTTTATTTTATATGTAGAAAATGGAATTTTTAAATAATGGCGATTTTAAAATTTGAAATAGTGTTTTTTCCCCTTGGATGATTCCCAATTACGCCAGAATACACTTTTGGGAATTGGGGAATAAAGATTGGGAATTATTGAAGTTTGGAAATATTGCAATATTTTTCCCAATTCCCAATTCGCAGGCAATAGCCAGAATAGGGCCACTGGAAGGTCAAATTGTAATTATTTTGTCTGAAAAAAATATTTAAAAGTGATGTTCTTCAAATTAAAGTTAATTATTAGGTAAGGCCTGTTAGTGAAACTAACGCAGACAATCCAACTTCTTACAAATTTGTAATTATTTAGACTAATTTAATATAGGCAAGGCTGATTCGAAAATTGTTATTAGAATCCTACGATTTTTTTTAATTAATTTAAAAAGTCGATGCGACCTCGAAAATGTTGACTGCTAGATACATACTCGTAGTTCGTACGTATTCCATTAGGGAAATGTTTAGTTTTATTGTTCATCTTATACAATTTATATAATAGTGTGTGAAATTTGATTTGGCATTTAATTTGATCACATGTTTACTAACTATAATATCATTAATTTATATTTGAATTTATCGTAAACAACAAACCATACGATTTAACAATTTTTAAAATTCTTTTTGTTTACAGAAAACCGACATAAATTTGAGGCATTGGTTGATAATGAACCAGTTTTATTCGAAATATGGGATACGTGCTACAAAGTAAGTTCATATTATAAGGATTTATCCATTTACATACGCGCATTTAAATTTTTTAATTAAGTAATTAAATTTTTAATTGTAATAATTTCAGTTAGGACCTGACAATGAATTGAGTATATCCAATTTTTCGGATATCCTAAATTGGGCCGATGGAATTTTTTTAGTTTATTCCATAACAGACAGAAAATCATTTAATTACATCAAACAAATAAAACGCGAATTAAATTCGGATATGTCGCTAGCGTTACTAGGCAACAAAGTTGACATGATACATTTAAGGCAAGTTAGTACAGAAGAAGGTGAAATATTAGCAAAGGATTTTGAATGTCGATTCTTTGAAGTATCCGCTGCTGAACATGTACAACAGGTGATAGAAGCATTTCATGAATTGTGCCGTGAAGTAATTTCAGCTCGACGAAAATCGAAACAAAGTTTATTGGACCGGATGTTAAGTGGCACAAGAGCATACAGCCGGGGTAAAAGTGATTCTGCGTTGCCCAAAGATTAACAATTTGTAAATAAAATTTATTTTAAATTATTCTATTATTTCTCGTCTCGACATAAAGAACTATAGAGCAACAAAAAACATTTATAAATTTTTTGTATTTATTATATAGATTCGGTACTCGACAGTACAACTTGTGGAAAGTAAAACTCATTCTTTGATTATATCTATTCTTAAGTCGCCGATTATTTTATTTTTATACAGAACCTTAACTTGTATGTATAGTAATAAAATTATTCAAATAAAATTGTTGTCGTAATTTGAATTTATTTTGAAACTTTTCTTGTTGTTTTTAGTAAGTATAAAAGTTAGAGTGTAACGCCAATTAATTAATAATTACCGAAGTATAGGCACATTGTACCATTATAATCCAATATAATAAAATTAAAAAAAAAAAATATTTAAATAATCATTGAGCCACAAATGCAATATAATTAAAAACTTTTTTAATGGTTTTGTTTAACCATTAAAAATGTTTTTAGAACTTTATTAGTTATGGATAATAGATAAACTCAAATAACTATCGACACCATCTGAATAAAATGGATCAATTAAATTTTATCAGAGTTTACATAATTCTAAAAAACTAAACTCATAAAATAACAATAAGATTTGCCAAAATAAATATTATGTACAAACTACAACAATGAAATATTTAATTTAAATGATTTTTGTTTTTGTGTCTATATTTTGGCACAAAATCAACACAACAAAAGTTGACGTTAGATTAGTTCAAAATTTTGAAAATATCACAAATTAATAATTTAGTAAGTATATCGAAATTCTATGAATTTTTAAATAAACTAAAAACGTGAAAACATTAAAAACTTTTCTCTACTTCCTTAACTACTAATCCATGTTGCGTGAAAAGTTTGTAGCCTAGAAAACGAAAAACTGTATTTTTGATATATAATATGATAACCGTTCACGGCTGCTATAGATTCAACGTCCGGCGAAGACGCTTTCCACGTAGGAATTGTTTTAGGTTTCGGAACAGATAGATTTAACTGGGAGCCAAATCTAGCAATTCGGGCTTCCATTATTTGTTGTATAATAATTTTAAAGGCTGCGTGTTAGCTAATGTTTGTAGTCGTGTTCTATTGCCCATATGTGAATTGTTCATTAGAATTCTAAATGAAAATTTAGATGTGTCGCCGGGTCAAAAATGGGAAATGTTAGTTAATAATAACAGAACTGACCCGATCACATAGACCTATGCAGTCAATAGTTGGTATGAATAAAAAATTGCGACAATCGACCCGACGATTTCAGTAAACGGAATGAACCCCACCGCCCCAAATTCACCTGCTGCTTCAGTCTCCCAAACATTCCCCTTAAAAGCCATTTTTGACTCAGAAGTTCATAGTTACTATTTCTTCCCTTTACGAACCACTTAACGCAATCCCATACTTAAACTAAATAAAAGTCTTATAATAATATATGTCAGGTGTAGAACACACTTGCAGACCTCACAAACAATTTTAATTTATTACATGAAAAATACACACAATCCCACAATCATGTTAAAATTTTTGCCTACTTACTCGCAACAAACACGCATATCCATTTATAAAGAAACACCATACAAATATAAATAGACAAAAACTCACCAACACTCATCAGCCAAAATCACCCCTCCGATCCACACACCCACCCTACCACATTTTCTCTCCACCCACAGACATAGAATTAAAAAAGGACAAACGTAAATAGGGTAGAAGAATTAGATATACGAGTACCATATACATATAAAAAAAAGGCAACAACAACCTCTTAAATGACAAAATTAACAACAAAACCAACAAAAGAAATAACCACATCAAATAAAAGGAAGTGCCAAGTAACACCATCTAAAACATATAGGGGAAGGAGGATTACGATTTTCTGCGAAGTTAATGATTTATTCTCAAAATCAAACTCATGAAATACTTGAGAGCTTGTCGAATAAACCCAATCGCTTTAAAGACCTGTGCAGCATTATTGATTATAGCAACCCTACCATAAGCCACATTGAATATACCAGGTACATCCTTATGATTTATAGGTTAGGTTAGATTAAGGTGGTGGTCCAAAGAGACCGGCATAGACACAAGCTGGTTAGTAGCCATACCACAATTTATTATTTTTACACCTACTCATGGAAACCATTTTGAGCTATTAATAAAGCGCTGGATATTCCCGACGTCCATCCTACTGAGGTCCTTCAGTTTATTTAAAAAGCGATGCCCCTAAAAACTTTAACCTGTTTCCGGCCAGACGAGGACAAGTGCAAAGAGGATGAAGTACTGTCTCTTTCTTCTCTTCGTATTCACAACTGCGTCAGTAGTCATGTGAAAAGAATCTAAGTCTACTCGTATGCCTGCCTATAAGGCAGTGTCCTGTAATCACTCCAACAACCGTACTGACCTGAAACCACTGAAGTGAGATCAGCTGTTTAGATCTCTCCAAATCTTACTTTGACCAAATCAATTTTAATGTTTATAACCTATGACGTTGTACTTTATTTAATTATTAAATAAAAACGCCACTTATAGTTTTAATGAACTGACTCCATATTTTTATATTTGTAAGTTTTGTTAGATTTAGTGTTTACGATTTTATTTTATAATTTAGTTAGATTTTATTATTTATTGTGGGGGTCTGGCGCCTTCTGGAAGGGGGGAACAAAGCTGTGTAGTTATACCGTCTCCGTAACCTTCCTTTAGGGTGGGCTACAGCAGGCTGTTCTGGTCATATTTTAGGCAGTCCTGTCTCTGGGCCCACGATCTGCACGAAGGGTAACCTGAGCGTGATTCGCAAGTGTACATACTACCTCCTCGTGGTGACCTCCGGTAACTGTTGGCTCTTTAACCGAACAACAGGCTAAAGTACGACGCTAAAGGATGGTGTAAACCTTGAAAAAAAGCAAATCTAAGGTGAGACACGTGCGCCGAGGGATGTATGATCATGGGTTAGTTGGTCGCTAGCACGGAACTCCGGATACTAGGCGACCTCCGGTTTCAATCAGCCTTACCACGGCAAGAGGCGCTGCCGTGGTGGACCTTCCATTCCTCAACCAAATCGACAACTTATGGATTTAATTAAAAACAAAAATAATAAGGGCGGTGCTCCTTTAAATGCACCAGTCTCAGAAGATGACATGGACCATTCAGGCCCTAGTGGTGGGCTCTCCTGTACATGACACTCTATTGCCTGAAATGGATACCCAATCCACGTCGACTACGGCCGAAATAAATAAGGACCTCGAGGAGTTGGAGCTCGAGGGAAAATCAAAGAGGAGAGCACGCCTCAGTGGGGCCGCGAGGAGACGTCTGTCCCATTTAATTCGTTCAGGGGTCCCCCGCGACGCTGCCTTGCAGCAATGTAAGGAAAAAATCAGGGACAGAATTGTCTCAACTAACAAGAGGAATAGGTCGGATGACGACTCTACCCCCAAAAGCATCGCGGCTAAAAGAGGGAAAGTTTCCAGTCCTTCACCGAAGGCATTGGAAGCCACCCCAAAAGCTGCAACGGAAGGCTATAATAAGGAGAGTTGCCCCGAGAACAAGACCGACACGGCCACAACGAATAGTGCCGCAGTGAAGGCTATCAGGTTGGAGATTACCGACCAAGGCTACCCAGAAACAAAACTGGGTATTGCCCAGATTCTGGCAGTACAAGATGCCATAATGGAGACAGTGGCGGAGCTGACGTTAGATGGTGTCAGCCCTAATTTCCTGGGATGTCGCACCAGAAACGGTTGGCTCACAGTCAACTGTGCCGACGAAGATACAGCAGAGTGGTTCAGGGCCACAGTGCCCTCACTTAAGCCATGGGACGGGGCATCCCAGAAGGCAGTCGGGGAGGAGGAGTTGCCTCGCCCAAGGATTATGTTTGTTTACCTGCCACGAGGGGGTAAGGAGACAAACGACAAAATACTGCGTCGTCTGGCAATCCAGAATAAGGACCTTAGAGACGCAGACTGGAGAATTATAGCGAGGAAGGAGCGAGACAGCGACCTCCTTCAACTCACAATGTCAGTGTCACATAAAATGGCGGAAATACTGAAGGGCTCCAACTACAGAGTCAATTGGATGTTTGGCTCTGTACACTTCCGCGCAAAGAAGGAGGGGGCGGTGGATACAGTCAAGGGGAGAGTGGCGGAGCCAAATCTGCCCGGCACGTCAAGGGCAGCTTTGGCTGAGGACGCAAGCCGCGGTGATGGGGTTGCTGGGACGAGGGAAGCCAGGTTACCTGGCACCTCCGGAACAGGTAGACCGGCCAAACCGGGCCGAGGAAAGAGCGGGAAGAGCCATGGGCTCACCCCTAGAGGAAGGGTGGCACAGCAACCTAGTAAGCCGGGCTCTCTGGAGCCTAAGACATAAAAATAAAAAATAAAAATAAAATAATATATACACATCATGGTGATACACACCAAACTTGCAACCGTAGCGAAACTAAGAGTCGTGCAGATTAATCTGCACCGATCGAAGACGGCTACAAACAACTTAAACCGTCTTTTTATGATTAAGGACTGGGATATAGCGCTCATACAGGAGCCTTGCACCTACAAGGGGAAGATTAAAGGTTTTGCAGCCAACGCAGGTAAGCTAGTCTACGACACGGCTGCAGACAGGCCGAGGGCAGTAATTCTCTGTCACTCAACCAATTTATTTCTAAGGATATCACGGATGTTTCAATAGAAATGCCCTTACCAAAAGGAGGTAGGAGGGTGATTAACATCGCTTCTGCATACTTTCCCGGGGATGAAAATGACCCCCCTCCAGAATTGATACAGAGCTTCGTGCATTTTTGCACGATACATCACCAAAAATTCGTCATTGGTTGCGACGCTAATGCACACCACGTAGTCTGGGGCAGCAGCAACACCAATTAAAGAGGTGAGCAACTTTTTGAATGCTGTCTTAGTAACAACGTAGCAGTTAACAATAAAGGGAGTGATGCGACCTTTGTGAATGCGGTGAGGAGAGAGGTACTGGATCTTACCCTGTATGACATGGGTACCTCCTGTGCAATTCTCGACTGGCATGTGTCCAAGGAAGCGTCCCTCTCAGATCATATGTACATCCGGTTGATATCAATATCCCTTTGAGACAAGTGTTGATGGTAAGGATACCAAAACGCACCAACTGGCCAGTCTATAACGACAGACTTTCGGATAACTTAGCTGGCTTATAGACCACGATAAACTCTGTCGATGACCTCGACAGAGTTGCAAATGACGTTATAGAGGCAATAATTAATGCCTACCACTCAAGCTCACCCCTGGTGCATATTAAAGACACAAGGGATGTTCCTTGGTGGAACCAAAACTTGGAAAACATGAGACGGAATGTCCGTAAACTTTTTAATAGGGCTAAGAGGACGAACGATTGGACTACCTATCGGAATTCTCTTACCCAATACAACATAGCTCTTAGGCAGAGCAAAAGACTCAGCTGGAGAGACTTCTGTAAGAAAAAAGACAAACTACCTATGGCGTGTTGACTTCAGAAGGCACTCTCCTTGGAGCACAGGAATCCCTTGGGATCTGTTAAGAAACCAAGTGGAGAGACAACCACAACCAGGGAGGAGACTCTGGAATGTCTAGTGAGAGGTCACTTCCCAAATTGTGTAGTACTGAGGGATCAGGAAGAATCTAACGCAAGTAGCGTACATCCGTATCTGGTCCCAAAGGGGGCTCACGAGTTCTCGAGGCAGTTTTTACGGCGGAACCGATAGGCTGGGCAGTCAAATCTTTTGGCCCTTTCAAATCACCGGGAGGGGACTGCGTATACCCCGCCTTTCTACAGCAAGGACTGCAGACTTTGCTGCCTTATCTTACTACACTCTTCAGAGCAGCTACAGCTTGGAATATGTTCCAAAATGCTGGAAGGAGGTTCGGGTGATTTTTATCCCAAAAGCGGGAAAAAGATCCCCAGAAGAGATTAGGTCTAATGGTCTATAAGACTGAAAACCATGGAGAAAATTCTGGGACTTTGTATCAGATCTAACACTCTCCAAAGATACCCTCTGGACTCTAAGCAGCACGCCTACCAAGCAGGGAAATCAACTGAAACGGCCCTACACGACCTGACATCGGAAATCGAAGATACGGTTTGGAATAAAGAGTTATTACTATGCTCCTTCATTGATATCCAGGGAGCTTTTGATAACACTTGTTTCGAGGTAATTCAGGAGCAATCACTAGCAAGGGGTATAGACCCCTCCACCGTAAGGTAGATTATAAACATGTTGGAAAATAGGAGGATCACGGCCTCTTTTGGAGACAAAACCATCACCATAGCGGCCACCAGGGGTTGCCCCCAGGGAAGTGTTCTCTCTCCCTTAATGTGGCTGATCGCGATAGATAAATTACTTACCATACTGAGAAATTTACCTTCTCGAACATTACCTATGCGGATGACCTAATCTTGATGGTTAGGGGCAGATTCGCAAATACAGTAGGGGAAAGGATGCAACAAGCCCTAGAGTAAATGATTGGTTCACGGAGGTGGGCCTTACGGTAAATCCCAACAAGATCAACTGCACTCTCTTTACTAACCGGAGGAAAATTGGCCTCCCGCCGATAGCCCTGGGGGAGGGGAGGGGAGGTAACTCTCCAACTGTCAATGGAGGTTAAATATCTGGGTGTCGTACTTGATCAGAAATTGATATGGAATCCCCACTTAAATCATATCACAAACAAGAAGGCGAAAAAGGCCTACTTCACCTGCCATAGAATGTTTGGCAAAACGTGGGAACTGAGCCCACAAATGTTGGTTTGGCTCTACCGGGCCGTCAGAAGACCTATGGTCTCTTACGCGGCGTTTGTGTGGTGGCCAAAGACGGAGCAGACTGGTGCACGAAGAATACTGGATAAAATCCAGAGGTTAATCTGTGTAGGTGCAACTGGAGCAATGAGGACTTGTCCAACAGCTGCCCTTGAGAGAATCCTGGGCTCTCACCACTGCACCTACACATTAAAAAAGTAGCCGGTTCAAGAGGTCTGAGCCTAAAAATAACAGCCAAAATTAAAACTGTAAGGCCAGCACACAACAGTATCCTACAGAAATTAAACTTTAAGGAGGAATTGATCCAACTATTGGATTTGATGGTAAGCACAATAGAATGTCGGTGGAATTTTACTATGAGTTTGCCGGATAGGGCACTGGTAGAGAATATTATCTCCTCCCTCCCCCGCCATGCTTCTGTATGGTATACGGATGGGTCGAAAACAGACGGGGGTACCGGTGCAGGGATAGTCGGGCCCGACATAGAGCTATGCATACCACTGGGTAGCACCCCCACAGTTTTTCACGCAGAGACCTTTTTTTGCTATTGAGGTATGTGTGCTTCAATGTCTCAAAAAGAAATATAAGAAGACCGAGATCTGTGTTCAATTCGAAATTGATCTGGAGCTGCTACTGTAATTTATTAGAACTGGGTAAAGTAAATAAAGTCACCCTTTTGTGGTCTCCTGGCCAATCCACCATTAGAGGAAATGAGGCAGCAGACTGATGTGCAAAAATATGAGCAAGCCGAGATTTCCTGGGTCCCAGTCCTAGTATTGCTTTTTCCAAACCCCATTTGGCAGATGGTATAAGGGACTGGGAGCAGAACTATAGGAAATTAGTCTGGGGGTCCTCCAATGGGATGAGACAGGCCAAAAAATTATTCAGTTATAATATTATACGTCTGGGAGAGGCACCGAGGATGGACCGCCAATCCCTAAGATCCCTTACCTGTTTTTTAACAGGGCATGGCCCTTTTAACGGCCATCTACATAAAATGGGAAGGTCCCTTACGGACCAGTGCAGATTCTGCGACTGCGGTAAGGAGACATCGGAACACCTACTATTCACATGCGATACCATCATCCTAAAAAGATTAAAGTTCCTCAATGCATATATAATCCAGTGCCCTAACGCCGACCCACTGGATATGCATCAGGTAGCGGCGTTTATCAAGGATATAGATCTACAGTTCACGTAGGAATCTCTAGGGATGCACTATAGGCCTCAATGGTCGGAGTGCTCTAGCTTTTAATTTTCCTGTTTGCGTGAATTGTTTAAGGGGAGCGACCAGCAGCAAATAGTCGAGCGTTGCGGTTGTGTTTTAAGTGCATGATATGAATGAGTGAGCGCTGATATATTTGATATTGTAGCGGTGAGCGAATGTATTTATTTGATGAGTTTATTTTTGAGTGTATGTATTTGATGTTTCGAAAATATATGAGTGAGCCGCTACAAATCATTTGCAGATTTTGCGTTAGGTAATAGTTGCAGCCCCAGCTATAAGCGGTTTTGAAAGATCCATAAAATGCAACATTCAGTGGTTACATTCTATGACTAGTATGCGGAGGAAAGCCTAGGAGTATAATACAACGGTCACGACATAAATTTACGACTGGAACTTTTACATGGGAAATGGGAATCGGATTATCGTGTCACTTGGCATTACTTTTTTTATGAAGTGTTCTAACCAATTGATGAATGTTTCTGCATTCATCCTGCATGATGCTGCATAATAATAGCCAACCTTACCAGAACAGTATGCAAAGCTAACATTGGAAGCCCCTTTCAGCAGATGACTCTTTGATAACACGTCGTTGGCCCGTTGGACCTAGTACGTTAGGGGTTTTGGTGGGAACGGTTGAGCGGCTTGTTTCATCCACATTAAAAATTTGATATGATTGGTAATTTTTGCAAGCTAAAATATTTTGATAAATATCAAAAGACGTGCAATGATTGTTTTATTGAAAGCAGATAATCTATAGTTACAGAAGTAGCTTCTGGCTTCCTGAACGAAAATTTAAATTTACCCATGAAGCTTTGAATAAAATCTTTACCATCTGTCTTCTATTCATTGTTAAATCAATGAGGAATAGTAAGAGCAGTAGCTTAATCAGAAATAATTCCTGATAAATGTTCGCTTGTTACGCCGAAAGCTCTTTTGTCTAGGTTTCCAATGTAATTTTTAAGGTTTGCATGTTGATCGTCCGAAAAGGTTGATTTGAACATCCCGCGCTGATTGGAAAAGTTTAATAAATAACCAAAATGCTCAATTTTCTTTATTTACCCGATCCACCATTTTGAAGTTAAATGTTAGAAACATATTTAATTAATTTAAAGTTTAATATTAAGTTTAACAATAGTTAATAGACAAAAACAAAACATTCAATTCAAGACAAAATGAAATCAAAACAATAATAGTTATCAAATTTTATTAAATCCTTATTCAATTTCGGTTTAATTTTACAAGAAAATCGATGCAAACTCAGCAACCCACTTTATTCTAAATATGGCCCTAATATATTTTAGTCTTTCTCTTTTTCGCACCAAATTGTCTACGCTTAACGTTTGCTTATTTCGGCTCTATTTGTCTAACTCTATAGTCGAACCCCACATATAAATTTCGTGAATGCGCTGTCACGTCAAATTAAAATGTCAACACTTCTTTTAACAGGAGTTCCTGGTAATTATTCGAAATTTTATTTAATTATATTCCATATGTAAATACAATCATACAAAACTGTTAATGCAATTTTCGTTACAGGTATTGGCAAAACAACATTAATTAAAAAATTAACCGAAGAACTTCAAGGAAAAACAATAAATTTCATCGGATTTTATACAGAAGAAGTTCGTAATGACCAAAACCAACGCATCGGGTTTGACATTAGAACCTTCGATGGCCAGCACAGTATATTAGCACGAAACGGTAATAATTTACTACCAAATGTAAAAACAAAAAATAGAATTGGACAATACCACATTTACCTAAACAATTTCGATGAAATTCTTCAGTCATTTATTAAAAGTGACTCGCAACTTATTGTTATTGACGAGATTGGATCAATGGAGCTGTTGAGTAATTTATTCCAAAACTACTTGGAGAATGTAACCAAAAACCTCATATTAGGAAACGTAGCATTGATTGCGACAATATCATTAAATAATAGGCGAAACAATGTTATAATAGATAAACTAAAGAATCTAGACGGAAGCACAATAATAACCGTTACCCTAAATAATCGGAATCAAATTTATTCTAAAATTTTGGAAGAAACAATGAAAGTGATAAAACAATAATAACTACATATGTATATTCATAATAATAATCCATATTTATTTTAAATAATTGAACGTAAATTTTAACATTTATTCTCACGAACCGATTTTTTTCGAACTCGTTTTGGTGATTTTTCCAGTTCTAGTTCAAGGAATTTTTCTTCCTTTGAATTCCAATAAACTTCCTGACGTTGAACTAATTCTTGATATTTCTGTTCAAATTGTTTATCTGGGGGCAGGAACAGTTCCCAACGACGATTTGTTGGATTTAAACAGGCAACTGTTTTTAGAATTTCTAAAACCTCTTCGGGTGGTAGCTGAATGATGTTGGCAATTCTCCGACGATCAATATTTTCACCTTTTGATAATTTACATAAAATGTAATCACGTCCACGACACATTAATTCGGCGGTTACTCCATTTATGCTAGAAACTGTTTCAGAAGGGTATAAAAATTCTGACTGGACAACCCAATTTCCACATATTAAGAGGCCAGCCAAAGGTAAGGAACGTAATATTTTTTCACTAGTTATTGATTTGTCATCAAAAAGTTCTAAGATTTGTTGAAAATTCATCATTTTGGCATCACGTAGCATAACTTTAAGTTGATCTAATATAGACATATTTTTTAAAACTTCACGAGAAATTACTGCACGCTGTATAACCTGGTCAGCCGACAGAACCTTATCCTCGCTCACTAAAAGATTATCAAAATATTCTTTACTGTTTAAGCTTAATGCATGCCCGGTTCGTTCGTTGTTTGTACAAAATAATTTTTGTTTTTCCAATTCCGATACTGTCGAAGTTTTTGGATGCCAAAGTGTTTCACACCACGGCTCATCACTACCACGTTGTGAAACAAAATTAAATGACTTTTCCCGTGCCTTCCTTATTTTTTCGTTCTCAATTCGAGAAAATTTTACCGTCACCTGTTTTATTTCCTCTTCATCTAAGTCCGCCTCATTTTCAGCCTTTTGTTCAGCCTTGTTACGTTTGTCTAATTTATCAAAATAATTGTAATTTGGACGCATCTGTATAATCCCATTAATTTTGGTTAAATGAAATTCATGATCCTGAATAATTCCAATAACATATTTATCCACATTATCCGTTGGTAAAGCACTTATGTAACTCTGTTTATCCATTGTACCCGACTTAAATGTTGGCCGATCGGTTTTGCTAGGATGCTTACCATCAGCAGCCAAGGCCAATTGTTCACCCTTGAAAGCATCATAATTTTTCGAAGCTGTGTCAAGTGCAAAATCGACTTTAACTTGCTTACTAAGCGGTTTTACACAACAATTTACAACGCTGGTTTGCTCAAAATCTGTATTAATCGGTTTCATCGGGTATTGAAATACAAACAAATTTTCAGTAAGGGTCTTTGATAAATATACTGGAATCTGGAATCAATATAATCAATATCGGATTATGTTTGCAAACACAAAAAATGATTTACGAAACAATACCTCATCAATAATTTCATCCTCGTCTTCGTCCATTTTTTGTTTATTATTTATTACTTTCTATGCCACTTTATTTAGAAATATGTATTTATTTATTTATTTATAAAAATGTGCGCTATTCAGCCTTTATTTCCAGACGTATTTTTTCTACAAAACATCATTACACAAATTTCGCGTTCACACTTAAAATTTCTAACGTTGACACCATATCCCAATAGACGATTGGAGCATCACAGATTCCACCTAGTGGAAATTTTTTAAACTGAGCTAGCTGATAATTTGACGTTCGAAATTGTTGGACGTATTGACGATTGGAGCATCACAGATTTCACCTAGTGGAAAATTTTTAAACTGAGGTAGCTGCTAATTTGACGTTCGAAATTGTTGTAAACAATTCCAATTTTGAACTGTAAACGAAATTTTTATCTACCAGATTGATAATACTTATAAATAATTCCAATTTTGGATTACAAAAACAATTTTTAATTACCGGATTGCAAAATTTCTTTCGTCGCATTTATGAGAAATGTCATTTTGCCGGTTGCCTCATTTTAACTTTTTTCCTCGAGAGGCGCTTTCTCTACTTTTACAATCGTCAATTGATAATTGTTACTAAAGATACATGTTAAACCGAAAGTGATCTGACTGAGTTTTATCTGAAAGTGATCTGACTGAAAATTTGGGTTGGTGTTTACATGGGACTTTTTTATTTGATCTGAGCTGACAGTTCAAATGTCACTTTGTTCAAAAATTACATTTAAACTACTAAAAAATTATTTAAGATAATTTTAAAACCACTTCGAAGATATATAAAAACCTTTTACCTTTTTAACAACACGAAAAAATTTGTCAATTCAACTAAATTAAAGTTTACATGTTTAACTCAACACTCAAAGTGACTCAACCAACCAAATCTAAGTTGACCGAACTCAGACTACTTTCAGTTAACTTTCAGTCAAGTCACCGTTTACATGTTGAATTTATCTCGGACGGTTTCAGTCGGATCACTTTCGGTTTAACATGTATCTTTAGTATGTAAAAGTAGAGAAAGCGCCTCTCGAGGAAAAAAGTTAAAATGAGGCAACCGGCAAAATGACATTTCTCATAAATGCACCGCAAGAAATTTTTGCAATCCGGTAATTAAAATTTGTTTTTATAATCCAAAATTGGAATTATTTACAATTATTATCAATCTGGTAGGTAAAAATTATGTTTACAGTTCAAAATTGGAATTGTTTACAACAATTTCGAACGTCAAATTAGCAGCTACCTCAGTTTAAAAATTGTCCACTAGGCGGAATCTGTGATGCTCCAATCGTCAATATCATAATATTTTATCCCACCCTAACTTCATTTCGTAATACTGTACGTCAAACCCGATTGAACAACCAAAATTGAAAAAAAAATTATAAATTGATTTTAAATGTTATATTTTGTTTTAAATAGCTTTGTAAAATTCAATAAACTCGTTTTGTCGTCAGGGTTTTAATTAAATGTTATATTTTTTAATTATTTCTTTTTTATAAATTATTTTGATATTGAAACTATTTAGTTTTTATCCAAATATTGGAGACACAAGTAAATTTAGTTTGAGTATCGTTGTGTTTGTGTTCTCAGACAAAACTTCGAAATATAAATTATTATTTATGATTAAATAAATATGTGTGTGTGTAAATACCACATAAAATTCCTAAAAAAGCATTCATTTGCATTGTCACTCTAATGGATTAGTGTTTTTTGTCCTCTTTTGGCTTGAAGTCAGGTTCAGTCAATTATTCATAGTGGAATACAGACTTTTACTGGCTTTACACCGTAGATAGTATAATAGCAAAATAGTATAATACTATTTTACTATCTATCGAAATCGGTTTTACACCGCATAAAATATTCATAAAAAACAGAAAATTAAAACAAAATAATGAAAAATTATAATTTCCGAATACACATAAATATTTCTAGACTAATTTATGTACAATACACTGTCACAAATTTTCCGTCTACAATAAAATAAAATAAAATAGATATTAAAATTTGATAGCTATCAAATTAAAATATTATATTTTATTTTTGCTATTATAATCACTGTGTATCATTGGAAACAATTTGCTACTGCCAAGTACTTGTGAGTAGATGTTCAATGGAACGCTGATTTTTGTGACAGTAGTGCGCGATTTAGATTGGACGAAATTCTACCAGATGAAGATAACTAAAACAGGACAACATGAATAACAATTAATATGAGCAAAACAGAGACAACTAAAATATTTTTATGGTAGTTTATAGCATATTTGACATTTCAAAATAAAAACAAAATTTTACAAAAAAAATAACATTTTTACGTTTTTATAACAATTTTACGTATTTGAAGTAAAAATTTTTAATTTAAAGTGTGTTAATTTGTGGTTATTAAAAAAGTACACTCTTCACAAATACAAATACGTTTATATAAAGCGAAAGAAATGAATTTTACACCAGAGCAAATTCAAACTGTACTTGAAGTAGTTTTCTCAAGTAGCAGCAGTAGCAGTGATGAGAACGAAGCTGTTAAGCCAAGGAAAAAGCGATCGTGTTGGGTACGCCCTTACTATATAACAAGGAGCGAAACAGGTGCCCATCATAATATAGTAGAAACACTATGTGAGAGTTCCTTGAATGACCCCTTATTATTTAAAAAATATATGAGGATGAGTTCCACGCAGTTCGAGGAACTATTACTGTTAGTGGGCCCAAAAATTAAAAAACAAACGTACATCAGGGAGCCTATTAACGAGAGTATGCGATTAGCAATTACTTTAAGGTAGGATTAAAATATTGTCTGAGTTCTTGAATCAAAATAGAAAACTCATATGAATTCTAGATTTCTTGCAACCGGTGAATCTCAGCAAAGTTTATCTATCGGCTATAAATGTTCACCGGCATCTGTACACTTCATTCTAAAGGAAACAACGATTGCCATCACCAACGTGTTAAAAAACAAAGGGTTTCCAAAATTAAATGTTGATACATTTAAATCGATAGCAAATGGATTCGAGAAGAAATGGAACTATCCACATTGTATTGGGGCAATTGATGGAAAGCATGTCAGAATACAGGTAATATTAATTTGTTTGTAAATATGAATTATGTTTAATAATTATTTTTTTAATTAAATTCTAGGCACCAGCTAGATGCGGATCAGAGTTTTTTAACTATAAAAAATTCAACTCAATTGTGTTAATGGCGATATGCGACCACGAATACAAATTCGTTATGTGCGATATTGGCGCAGCAGGCCGTCAGAGCGATGGAGGAGTGTTTAGAAATTCTGCATTCGGAAAACAATTCTACTCCAATTTAATTTCGTAAGTAATAAATTTAAAATTAACCAATACCTACATTGTTTTATCAATATTTATTTTAATTGTAGAATACCGGAACCGTGTGACGTAGCACCAGAGTTTAAAAATGTGCCCTACGTTTTTGTTGCTGATGATGCGTTCACGTTATCGCATAACATGATGAAACCATATTCCAAACAGCAATTAAATATTTCACAAAGAATATTTAACTACAGGCTCAGTCGTGCGCGTCGGGTAATTGAGAATTCCTTTGGGATTTTAAATTCAAAGTGGCGAATTTTCAATACTCCAATTAACGCAAAAGTTGATTTAATTGAATCAGTGATTGAATCTTGTGTAAGCCTGCACAACTGGCTTCGTTCGAATGAAACAGACTCAAATTATTTAACACCAGGACTTGTGGATACATACGAGCAAGGTATTATGATACCCGGATCGTGGAGGAACGACTCGTCAATTCTCACGGGCCTAAATCCGAATAACGTTAACTCGACGAGTGCAGCCAAAAAAATCAGGGACGAGTTTGCTAATTATTTTGTAAACAGTGGAGCGGTAGATTGGCAGAACGATAAAATTTGAAGATTGTTTAGGAATGAAAAGTCTTTTGTATTTCAATATGGTTTTCTAGGTTTTAAACATATTATATATTTAACAGTTTTTATCACAATTGGATTTCATTTTTTTTATTTCAGGTACAATTAATTTTAATAATAAAAATATAAAGAATATGTAATATAAAAAATTAACAAACAAAAAAACTAAGTCTATTATTTTTGATAAAGTATAGTTAATAATAAAGACTTTTTTTGGTTCTGGACCTCCTCTGACATCTTGTCAAGCTCCAACGATATAAGCTCGCCAAAGACTTGATTTGCAGATTTCTGCACTGGCACTGAAGTTGTTAATAGGTCAATGTATCTATTTTTGGCACTGAGTTTTTCTTGTTGATATTCGGTAAGTGGTCGTTCTGAAAGTTTAAAATTACTATTTAAGAAACATTCATATTTGCTTCATTAATTGTCTTACTTCTAAGCTGCGACTTCTCTTCTGTGCTGGACCGAGGCGTATCGTCGATTCCAGCTGATTCATCCAAGTGACTCGATTCATCGTCATTGCACAAACTTTTAGATCTGAAATTAAAATAATAATTTTGAATTTTTTAGATCTTAGTCACACACACACACACATTTTTCTTACCTCCTTGGTATTGTTGTATCGTCTAAAAAAGATAATAATCGCTCATAGCGATGCGGCTTCATACTTACTGCTCCAGATCCACTCGCTGGAGTTTTACAAAGTCTAATATATGATGATCTTATTTGATCCCACCGCTTTTTAATTTTTGATATATTTTTGGGAGTAACTTCAATGTCTGAAAGCAAATTGTTTAGGAAATGATTAAACAGATTCCAATAAGATGTAGACTAATTGTATCAGAAAACAAGTAAAAAAACCTAAACACTTACCTAACTCTTTTGAAATATCCTCCCACAACCGTATTTTAATAACCCGATTTCGGTACAACTCATCGGACATGTTCCAAATTGATGGCCGGGAATGAATAGCCTCAATTAAAGTTTCTGTAAAGAAATTTGATCAATTAAATTTTAGATATAAGTTATAAATAATTGATAGTAACCATTGGAAATGTGAGCCTCACTCTCACTCTGTGGCATTGAAATCTCTTCATTACAATAATCTATAATATAAAACGTTTTATTTAATTTGATATACAAAATATACAAAAATGTTAGTTCTTACCGTCTATTGATGTGTCCATTTTTAAGGTTATCTTTTTTTTTTACGAATGTCATAAATTGCTATACTTGACATAACTTTGAACGTCCGTAATTATTACATAGTATTGTACCTGCGTTTTTTCGTCGTTTTATGGTCAAAATATGACGTAATTTCATCTTTTTATAGGGAAAAGACAAATATTGTCATCTTGTGCCATAAAAGTTATCTTTTTTTTTGGGTTTATTTCTCGGGTTTCATCTGATGATTTTTTACAAGATGAAGTTTTGACTCTGTTTAGCTGCTATCATTTATAAATGTAGTGTCTCATTTTTTTTCAAGATGAAAAATTCGTCCAATCTAAATCGCGCATAGTAAAACATAACGTCAATTTAAATAAAACTGCTAGATTTTAATAGAAAATACGTTAATCTATTAATAATAATAAGTAATAAAACATTAAACAACAAAATAATTAAAATATTTTTACGATTTAACAATTGCGCGTTGTATTGTGGCGATGTGAGGAAATTACCAATAAAAATAAAAACATTCTAAATTTCACCGCACATCTTTCGTATACTTTTACGTCCCATGAAATACGTTGGCTTTGTGTTGCTGTTGAGATGTTGTGACGTTTTGCTGTCAATAGCAATCCGCCACAACATTAAGCAGGCGCTGCACAAATATAACGCATGGAAAATAGCGAAGCCATCTACATAAAAAACCGCGAATCAGCACACACTTGTTCACGTGGTTTGTTGAATTGCAAGGCAATTCAACCAAGGTAAAATCGCTATAGCCGGAAAATAAAACAATAAGAAGTAAACAGGAAAAATATTATAAATAATTTTCAGTCGCTTCAGAGATATCAATAGAGATACTCGCATTAAAAAAATACAACGATAAATATTGTATAGACTAAATATTATATAAGAAATAAATAAATACATTATAAAAATAAATAGTGTATAAGTTGTGGGGTCGTTAATAACCACCACGAACCCCATAAATTGGTGACCCCGACGTGATCCAGAACAGCGCCTTATCCTGGTAATAGCCCCCACCCGAGGCAAGCTCAGGTTAAGGGTGTTCTAATCACGCCAACCGATCGGGCTATATAAAAACGCCGGTCGGACGCAATAAATACGCCGGTCGGGCGCAGCAAATCAGCCGGTCGGGCGCAGCAAATACGCCGGTCGGGCGCAGAAAATCAGCCGGTCGGGCGCAGCAAATACGCCGGTCGGGCGCAGAAAATCAGCCGGTCGGGCGCAGCAAATACGCCGGTCGGGCGCAGCAAATCAGCCGGTCGGGCGCAGAAAATACGCCGGTCGGGCGCAGCAAATACGCCGGTCGGGCGCAACAAATACCGTTCGCATATCAGAAGCGCGGTTTGTGCCACAGCTAGAGGCAAGTAGCTACCTACCCATTGAGCATCACAGAGGGGCTGCAGAAAGTTAGGTAAGCGACAGAAAAAATTTTGTAAATTTATAATATTTTTCTGGTTTACTAAAAATTGTTAAAAAAAAAAAAATATATATATAATCAAATTTTGTTCCGTCATATGAAAATAAATAAGCAAATATTGCTACGATAATTTCACAAAAACAAGTGTTTGTTGATTCTGTTGGTCGTGAGAAAAATCCGTAAAATTTCACAGCTGAAAGGAAAATTTCGTTCGCCCAGTTTTGTTGAGTTTTGTTTTTCCTTTCAAATTTTTTTTAAGTTTACAGAAATAAATAAATGGTAGTATAAAAATTTGTGTATCATTATTCCCACTTTTGTGTCCATTTTCGGTCGTAGCATTCAATTAATTAAATTAATAAAGCAAGTGTAGTGTAAAGTGACCACAAGAGATCCGGTAGTGAATCACCGATGGACCTGAATACGCAAATCAGCCCGAGTAGCGACGAGGCAACCCGCAATAACGCAGAAGGGTCTGCAGGTGACGCGCCCAGTGATTCATCCACGGAACTGGAGGCCAGAATTCAAGCAGCAGTGCGGGCAGCTCTATCCGTGCACTTAAACCACACAAGCACTACATCAGTCACAAGCATGCCTACATCAATACAATCAGTTCCGACGGAGACACTCACACCTGCCCGATCGTCATCACCGATACCAGCGGCATCGACATCAGCAGGATCAATCTCGGCCATTGCATTAAGGATAGTGCCACTCACCACGCAGGATCCTCGGATATGGTTCCACATGGTGGAGGCGCAATTCGCCTTAAGCACGGTAACCACGGAAAAAACGAAATATCACCACCTGCTATGCGCGTTGAACGACCGCATCAGCAACGAGGTGAGCGACATCATCGTTGGGCCATTGACCAAGCAGCCGTACACCGATCTGAAAAAGGCCATCCTCGACCGATTAGGAGAATCGCGCCAAACACAAATTCACCGTCTCCTGCAAGGCATCGAATTGGGAGATTTAAAGCCTTCCCAACTATTGCGACAGTTGAAAGCCAGTGGCGGAACATCCGTAAGTGACGAGGTAATTAAGACAATCTGGATGAAGCGGCTGCCCATTCGCGCGCAAGAAATTTTGGCGCCGACAGCAGACTCCCTGCCAGCGGCAAAATTAGCGGAATTGGCGGATCGTGTATTGGAAACGATGTCGCAGGCACATGTTATGTCAGTCGAAGTACCACCGTCCCCGAGTCCGGACATGTCAATGACGCAGCAGATCAACGAGATCATGCGGAGGTTAGAGCAGATCGACTACCACCAGCAACGAAGTCGTTCGGAGAGTAGGCGGCGCTCTAGGAGCCAACGGAACAGCCATAACACGACAAAGGCAAAAGAACCATATGTATCGGGAACATCAGCGGAGACGAACGAAACACCGCGTTTGTGTTTCTTTCACTACAGATTTAAGGAAAATGCTCGAAGTTGTAGGCCTCAGTGTCCGAATTGGTCGGATTTTAAATCAAAAAACTAAGGCCACCTACGCAAATGGCGACGTGCTACGGTGAAGAAAAAAATTGTCGTCTTAAAATATATGACAAAACAACAAATACCACATACCTTATCGACACAGGAGCGGATTTATCAGTTCTACCAGTGGCGCGGGAAAAGGCAGCAAAACAAGACACCGAATTCTTCTTGTACGCGGCAAACGGGACGAAGCTAAAAACGTATGGGAAACGAAGGATAGTTTTGGACCTCGGCCTGCGAAGGCAATATCAGTGGACATTCGTCATAGCTGAGGTAACGGTACCCATCATCGGCGCAGATTTTTTAAATCAATCGGGCCTACTCGTGGATATCCAGCACAGCCGGTTAATAGATCCACTCACAAGTTTGTTCGCAGTAGCAAGGAAGTCAAATGATGAGGCACCCACGGTGCGAGTAATAAATGCCTCGGTGGTCGATGCAAAAATATTAAAGTTATTAAATAAATTTAAAACTATAACTCACGACATACAGGCATTTCGGCCAGCAAAACATCAGGTAACCCATCACATTATCACGCGCGGACCTCCAGTTTTTGCTAGACCACGGAGATTGAGCACCGAAAAACTAGCCACGGCTCAAAAAGAATTTCAGTTCATGGTTGAGCAAGGGATTTGTAGACGATCCGATAGCCCGTGGGCGAGCCCGTTACACCTGGTGCCGAAAAAGAACGGTGAGTGGAGGCCCTGCGGGGACTATCGGGCACTAAACAACATCACCATTCCTGACCGTTACCCGATTCCGTACATTCAGGATTTCACGCAGCAGCTGGAAGGAACGAAAATATTCTCCACCATAGATTTAGTGCGCGCATATCACCAGATCCCGATTGAGGAAGACGACATTGCAAAAACTGCAATTGCTACACCTTTCGGTTTATACGAATTTACACGCATGACGTTTGGCTTGCGAAATGCGGGAAACACGTTCCAACGGTTTATGCACGTAATACTCCAAAATTTAGAATTTTGTTTCGTGTATTTGGACGACGTGCTAGTAGCATCCAAGTCAATGGAGGAACACGTGGCGCATTTGGAAGTGATTTTTTCCAGGCTGAGCGACGCGGGGTTGGTCATTAATATAGAAAAATGCAAATTCGCAAAGGAAAAAATAAATTTCCTAGGTCACGAGGTGTCGGCACAAGGAATTCAACCAATTCCAGAAAGGGTAGCAGATATCGTAAGGTACCCACAGCCAAAGACGATAAACCAATTACGCCGTTTCCTAGGAATAATAAATTTTTATAGGGTATTTATTCCAAACGCCAGTCGGAACCAAGCTGTCCTCAACGACTACCTGAAAGGTAGTAAAAAAAATGATACAAGGGAGATTGAGTGGTCCGAAGCAGCGGTCGAAGCTTTCGAGTTAGCGAAGCAACAGCTAAGCGAAGCATCATTATTGGTCCACCCATCAGCGGCAGCAAGACTGGCCCTGATGGTAGACGCGTCAGACACAGCAGTAGGAGCAGTCATCCAACAACTAGGTGAAAGTCCCAAGGCAGAATGGCAACCATTGCAATTTTTTTCGGCGAAATTATCAGCAGCGCAGCAGCGCTACAGCGCCTACGATAGGGAGCTGCTAGCCGCGTATATGGCTGTAAAACGCTTTAAACATTTAGTGGAGGGGCGTGTTTTTACAATATACACAGACCACAAACCGCTAACATTCGCGTTTATGCAAAATTTAGCGAAAGCATCACCTCGGCAATTCAGATACCTTGATTTCATCGGACAATTTACCACAGATGTCCAACATATCGCAGGTCGCGACAACGTAGTGGCAGATGCGTTATCAAGGGTCGAGAGTATAAATCTACCAGCAGCAATCGAGTACAGCTTAATCGCCGACGCTCAACAATTGGACGAGGAGTTGAAGGAATTAAGGGAGACAGCATCAGAATTAAGATTCGAAGAAATACCCGTGACATTCCAAGCAAACAAAAAAATATGCTGCGAGATGTCGACGGGAAGAACGAGGCCATACATACCAGGCGATTTCCGCAAAGCAGTCTTCGAGGCAACACACGGATTATCACACGCAGGCGTGGCAGCATCCGTGAGGGCAATGACGGAAAAATTCATCTGGGTCGGCATAAAGAAAGACGTTCGTAAAATGGTCCAATCTTGCATAGCCTGTCAAAAGTCGAAAGTAGCAAGGCATACAAAAAGTCCATTAGGAGAGTTCGCCCCGGTAAGCAAAAGGTTTACTGAGATACACCTGGATATCGTCGGACCACTGCCAATCTCGGAAGGTCAACGGTACTGTGTCACATTAATCGACAGGTACACGCGATGGACAGAAGCAATACCGATTCCAGACATTCGCGCCGAAACCGTGGCAGTCGCAGTACTAAACCAGTGGATCGCACGTTTTGGCGTACCAACGTCGATCGTAACGGATCAGGGTTCCCAGTTCGAGTCAGAATTATTCGCCGAATTCTCGAAATTACTGGGCTTCGAGAGGAAGAGGACGACTGCATATAACCCAAAATGCAACGGGTTAATCGAGAGGTGGCACCGAACGCTGAAGGCAGCGATTATGTGCCAGGAAAGGCAAGATTGGACACGGGCGCTACCAACGGTACTACTAGGTTTACGAACGGCGTACAGAGAGGAGCTAGGAGCTTCAGCAGCCGAACTAGTATATGGCGAACAAATACGAATTCCGAGTCAATTAGTGGAGGAGAAGAAAGGCAACACAAGCCCGTCGGAGTTCGTAAAAGAACTTGGAGAACACTTCGACAGGATCCGCCCAGCACCACCGTCAAGGCATGGCAGTCGGGCAGTATTTGTGTCTCAGGCATTGAGCACTTGCACACACGTTTTCGTGAGGACGGATTTGTGCAGGAGATCGTTGCAGCAACCGTACGAAGGACCTTTCGCGGTCATACAACGGGACGAGAAAGCGTTTACCATCAATATCAGGGGTAGAAGCAGCCATATCTCAATCGACAGACTGAAGCCGTGCTTTACAGAAGACGATTCCACCGAAACACCGCAAGCCATCGGGAAGCCAGAGTCAGAAGAGAGTTTAATAAAAACGCCACAAGCCAGCGGGAAGGAAAAATCAGGCGACAGAACAAGAGTTCGGTTCAATATGGAACCACAGCCACCAACGAAAGCCATGACAGCAAGTTCACATAAAGGCAGAAAATCCTGCCTGAAGGCCGAGAAACCAGCCGCCACTATACCGGGGGCAATAGTCACCCGCGCCGGGAGGCAAATTACGACGCCAGCACGCTACGCGAACATCTCGTTCATCGGGGATTCACTGGCAAGGGGGTCTGTGGCGATGTGAGGAAATTACCAATAAAAATAAAAACATTCTAAATTTCACCGCACATCTTTCGTATACTTTTACGTCCCATGAAATACGTTGGCTTTGTGTTGCTGTTGAGATGTTGTGACGTTTTGCTGTCAATAGCAATCCGCCACAACATTAAGCAGGCGCTGCACAAATATAACGCATGGAAAATAGCGAAGCCATCTACATAAAAAACCGCGAATCAGCACACACTTGTTCACGTGGTTTGTTGAATTGCAAGGCAATTCAACCAAGGTAAAATCGCTATAGCCGGAAAATAAAACAATAAGAAGTAAACAGGAAAAATATTATAAATAATTTTCAGTCGCTTCAGAGATATCAATAGAGATACTCGCATTAAAAAAATACAACGATAAATATTGTATAGACTAAATATTATATAAGAAATAAATAAATACATTATAAAAATAAATAGTGTATAAGTTGTGGGGTCGTTAATAACCACCACGAACCCCATAGTATCACCAACATAAACAAAAATTTTTGTTTTTAACCCTAATCGAACCAACATATTTTTGTTATGTCAGTAAATTCAAATTCTAATCAAATAATTTACGAAAATGTTTGCAGAGAATGAGTAGATGTAAAGTACGTTGTATTGAAATGTTTCAAAATAAAATACATACAAGCTTATAACTAAATTAACATTATTTTGAAAATCGATGCATTTATCAAACGAGCCAAAAAGGCACACCTTGGTTGGATTAGAGTTAAAACATGACGATTCACACAACCAAAATTGGTATAGAGCCATCTATTAGAATTGTTTAAACTAAAATCCCTCTTTCGTTAATTATATGCGTAAGTACTTCTATCAACTACACCATCACTTGAGCATGAGTAGTTGCGAGTAGATACAAGTACTTGTGAGTAGTTTGCTAACGCCGGCTAGTGTATAATGCACTAAACTCCGTTTTCCTAGCGGTCCTCGGAGAAAATCCGGGGCCACCTTCATCTTGTAGGGATGCAGGATGGCATCAGGGGCGCGTTAAGCTAACGGCGTGCGCGGATCAGAGATCGGCAGACCTCTATCGTCTGGCCTTAGCTAGAGTAGGAGAAGTGTGGCGAGGCGCGAAGCTGGCAGTGGTTGGCAGGGACGAGATCCCGAGCAGACCAAGGGCGCGTCTGGCTTCCAATCGAGCCATCCTGTCCGGATGAAATTATGCCTATAATTCGGCAAGTAACGTGGATCTTCCGACGAATAATTGGAAGATCGTGAAACAAGAGGAGGCGAAGGGAGGATCTAGGTTGTCCATTTTAGTGGTGAATAAGGAGTCCCTAGCCCCTCTAGCTAAAACTAAGGGGGTAATCGACTTCGGTTTCGGGTCGATTACCCTTAAGGTGTTTAAAAAGGATGAGGCCGAAGCAATTGCGGAAGACCTACCAGGGAAAGAGCAGAGAGAGGGTGGTGGCACACGTGACGTTGGGAGCTCTGTGATGGAGCGATTGACGGCCATGGGTAGTCGCCTATCCCTGGACTCGAACGAGGAGGATCGGGTCGAGTCGATGGAGGAGGAGGGTGGCATAAAGACCCAGAACCTAGCACCGGAAGAGAGCGTCAGGAGTGATGATGTCCCCCTGGGACCGGGAGATAAAACCCTGCTGCGACAGTGGAGGGAATATGATGGAAGGTAAGTTGAACGGTGCATGCTGAGCACGGTTCAGATTAATCTTCACCATTCTAAGGCTGCCTCGGCAGCCTTGATCCTCAGACTGACCAAATTGGATGAGGACATAATCCTAGTTCAAGAACCCTGGATTAGTAAAAACAAGATCTGTGGCCTCGGTTTAAAAGGATATACAATTATATACTCTTCTAAGTCCGATAAGATCAGATCTTGCATTCTAGCTAAAAATAACTTGAGTATTTTTCTTCTTCCACAATGTAGTAGTGGAGACGTAACGGCAGTCGGCCTGGAGACGGGAGGCTGCTTACTAGGGCTGGTTTCAGCCTACATGGACCGAGAGAAGGAGGTTCCACCGGATAACCTTGGGGAACTGATACTCGAAACGGAACGGGAAAAGATCGGAGTATTACTGGGTTGTGATGCAAATGCGCACCATACAATCTGGGGTAGCACCGACATCAATGAAAGGGGTGAGTACTTATTTGATTACTTATTGGGTACTAACCTTGCAGTGTGTAATCTAGGGCAAGAGCCCACTTTTATTATTAGTAACATGCAGGAGGTACTGGACGTTACCTTTGCTTCGGACTTCATTACACATATGGTCAAAAAATGGCGGGTTGCGAAGGAGCACTCCTTCTCGGACCATCGGTACGTGACGTTTAATATTGACATTCACGCTGTTACCCGAAAATCGTTCAAGAATCCTAGAAGGACTAACTGGAACAAATACGGGGAAGTGTTAGTAGGACGCTTACCGACCGATGCTCCGAGGCAACCAGCCACAGAGAAGGAGCTGGATTTACTGGTGGAGGAAATCACAAGCGCCTGTAACTTGTCCTTGGACACTGCGTGCCCCAGGAGAATACCTAAAGGGAAGCAGAAACCGGTCTGGTGGTTCAGGGAGCTGAGAATCCTACGTTCAGGGTGTAGGAAAGCATTCAATAGAGCAAAGGGCTCTAGGAAAGCTCAGGACTGGGACTCCTATAAGGAGCACCTTAAAAAGTATAAAAAGGAATTAAGGAGGGCGCGGAGGATGTCTTGGAGACTATTCTGTGAAAAAATGGAAGGTGTTTCGGAGACTTCGCGCCTCAGGAAAATCTTATCTAAGAGTCCAACGAGCCCTAGTTACTTAATCAAACCTGATGGGCTGCGGACAACGTCTACTGGGGAATCACTGGCGCTTCTGTTGGATACCCATTTCCCAGGTAGTGTGGATGTGTCGACGGAGCTTGGTGGGGAGGGGGAAAGAGTATTGTCGGGGTGCCCGGAGGAAATCGTGTGCAAGAACCGGATCCTATGGGCAGTGGGCACTAAACGGCTTTAAACCCTTTAAATCGGCTGGCCCGGACGGTATCATTCCGGCAGAGCTGCAAAAACACTGGTCGATCATTCTCCCATGGCTGGAGATGATCTTCAGGGGGTATCTAAAACTGAATTATATTCCTAGGAGGAAATGGACGGAGGTTAGGGTGATTTTCATCCCGAAAACGGGAAAGAATTCACAGACCTACCCAAAGGACCTAAGGCCGATAACTCTATCATCCTTTCTGTTGAAAACATTGGAAAGATTGATCGACGTGTACATACGTACAAAAATAAAACCCAGTAAGTGGGCGACTTCTCAACATGCGTACTGGAAAGGGAGATCTGTGGACACGGCTCTGCATTCCCAGGTGCGAACAATTGAGAAATCAATCCACTCGAAAGAGTACTGTATGGTAGCCTTCCTCGATATAGAGGGCGCCTTTAACAATGTCAGGACGGAGGCAGTTCGGGAAGAACTGTCTTTCTTAGGTGTGGACGACCCCTTAGGGAGATTAATAAATCAGATGCTAGAAGGCAGGATTATTAATGCGGATATGGGGGAAACCACCATTAGGAGGCGGGTAGTTAGAGGAACTCCGCAAGGTGGTGTCCTATCACCTCTTCTCTGGAACATAGTTAACAATGGATTACTTTTGGAACTGGAAAGGGAGGGAATAGGAGTGATAGCGTATGCAGATGACGTGGCGATCGCGATCTCGGGTAAGTACCTAGGCACGATTAAGGAGGTCATGCAACACGCGCTCGTAATCATTATAAAGTGGGCCAGCAAATGTGGGCTGGGTATAAATCCATCCAAAACAGAGCTGGTACTCTTCACCAAGAAATATAAAATTCCGGTAGTCGCCCCTCGTACCTTAAATGGCACGGCACTGGCCTTTACTGATAAGGTAAGATTTCTGGGCATAATCTTGAACAGTAGGCTAAATTGGATGCCCAATATATTAGAGAGGGTAAAGAAGTCTACCATGGCTCTGTACTCATGTAGGAACGCCGTCGGAAGGAGATGGGGTCTAAAACCAGAGCTGGTACACTGGCTTTTCACCGCTGTAGTCAGACCGATTCTGATGTACGGGGTGAGTGTGTGGTGGCCAGCACTAGACAAGAAAACTTATAAGAATAAGATAGAGAAGGTGCAGAGAACAGCCTGCTTGCTTATAAGCGGGGCACTGAGGACAACCCCTACACGTGCTCTGGAGGCTATGTTCTACCTTCTTCCTGTCGGCATCTTTGGTAAGCAGAGAGCGGCAACTACGGCTGCACGACTCTCTGCCGTGGGTGAGTGGAAATATCTTCAGAAGGGCCACTCGACGATTGGCAGGTCGCTAAAGGCAGATGTGGTGAATAGTGACTACACAACACCGGTTGTTTGCTTTCAAATGGGTTTCCGGACTCTTCTCCCCTCAAGGGAATCATGGGGGAACAGGTCAATAGCAGAAACTGGTTGTATACAATTTTACACTGACGGCTCCAAGCTAAACGGCAAAGTCGGAGCAGGAGTCTTTTGTGATAAATTAAATGTGAATTTATCCGTTCGTCTTCCTGATCTCTGCAGTGTGTACCGGACACCAGGCGGAGGTGGTAGCGATTGAGGAAGCGCTGACTTGTTTGAGGCATAATGTCATATCCACAAGGGATATAACAATATATGTGGACAGTCAGGCGGCAATCAAGTCGCTGGAATCAGTTTCTCTGACATCAGTGGTGGCATTGAAGTGCCGCTCATCTCTTAACGAGATGAGTGAGCAGTTCAATATCCAGATAGTCTGGGTCCCCGGTCACTCGGACGTACGGGCCGGGGGAACTGCAAGGCGGACGAACTGGCAAGGCAAGGTACAACTCTCCAATTGAAACCGGAAAGGGCAAATCTGGGGAGGCCCATAGCGGCGATTTTTAGAGCGCTTGGTAATGAGGCACAGAAGAGGTGGACTAACACCATAACATGCAATGTAGCACGGCAAGTCTGGCCGAAACTGGACTTGGAGCGCTCCAAGATGCTACTATCCCTACGCAGACCAGACTTAGGTATAGTCCCTACGACTCACAGGACACTGCCTCATTGGGGAGCATGCTAGGAGGCTAGGGTCAATGACAAATGACTTCTGTAGAAGCTGCATGGATGAGGAGGAGGAAGAGACTCTGAGCCACTTCCTCTGCCCATGCCCGGCGCTAGCTTACAGGAGGCACAAATATCTGGGCAAGTATAGTTTGGACGGCCTTATGGATCTCAAGAACTGCAATGTGCGAGATATCTTACGCTACATAAGTAGCTCAAATTGGTTCCAGTGAAGGTGGAAGAGGAGTAGGATCCCTCGGTATCACAACGGACCATCATCGGTCTAAGTGTGCGTTTTGGCAGCCGCTCTAACCTAACCTAACCTATGTAGCAAATAATAATACATAACTGTAAATTTGGATTTAAAATAAAAAGCAGTAATTTAAAATTTCGAAAGGGCAAAATTGGAAGAATGTGCAATGTTTCATATTTTGAATTATGGAAAGATAAGTCAACGGTTAATTTTTTTATTCAATGAATTTCTAGTGAAATATAAATTAAAACGCACAAAGTAGTTCTTCTTTATTTGCTTTTAAGGCTGAAACACACCAAGAGCAGCGCGACTTGTCCCACATATTCCGCTTATTGTTTATAATTTTGCTTAACATATGACTATCTATGAATACATAAACACATGAATACATACTCCCGCTACTGAAAAAAATAAAGTACTTTTCATACCAGGCGCCTCGCCTCCAAATATTTAGTTACCACAAATGCGAAGCTGAGACCCTTTCATACCGGTGGTATCGGCTTTGAACATTCGGTTGTTATCACATATTTTATTTAGGTCGATTTTACACGTGAATTATAGCAAGAACTGAGATATTCTAAATTTGGAACGTTCAAATGAGCTACATTTTTTGCTAAGTATAAAATAATCGTGCCAAAAATGTGATTTGGAGGTTATGTTGACAAAGCACTTCGCTTTGTACTACTTTGAAAAGTTGCAGTCGAGTGTGGAACGCATTTCCTTGGCTAAGGCCAAGATAAGATAACTTATAGATAACTTCATTGCAATCTATTTTGATTTTTTTAAAATCATCACTTAAAATGAATTTATTTCTATAAAATTAAACGTTGTCAATCAAATAAAACTAATTTACATAATTCAAAAATGAAATAAAGAATTTTCATTTTTGAAGCTCAAAGCCGAGGTGCCTGGTATGAAAAGTACCCAAGTATAACAAATCTTAACTCAGTCATGAGTTCCATCATTTTTGATAAGTTATACTGGAACTTGGTGGTTGGTAGGGGAAAGTATAAAAGTTTATTGATAAAAATTGATGTTTTCATTTTTTGTCCGCCATTTGTAAAAAGAAATTAGCATTCATTGTTCGTATACGTACATAACACTAGTTTTCAATTTCTCTGATATTTTAAATTTTTGTGATTTTAATAATAATAATAAGTTATGATTCAGTGATATTAAAGAGTGTACAACTGTACAATTATTAAGTAGAATATTTGGACAAAATTGCTAAAAAGTTTGGACATATGCCGGTTTTCCGTTGAGCATGGGGCAATGCCTGAAGTCTTACTTATCTGAGATAATCTAGATTAAGTATTTGTGCTACATTTTTAAAGAATATTTTATTTCCTTTATACGAAGTACCAAATTTAAGATTATGTGTGATAATCTTTTTATATAAGTAATAATCAATTAAAAAATAATTTATAAAAAAAATCTAAATAATAAACGTATTTTCAATTAAAAAGCCCGCCATATTGTTACCAATGAGGCAGCAGGAGATTTTGACATTTACCCAACAAGCACACGATTACTTTTGCCCCACAAAGCATAGCCCAACAAGCACACCATCAATTTAGTTCCACCCAGTTCCAGCTTTTCGCGACAAGTTTCATAGACTTTCTTTTAATAAAAGAGAACTCGGGAGGAGTTCAATCTAAACTAAGCTCAGATTGAGTACTAGAAATTCGAGGTAAAAGATTGAGGTAAAAATACTTGGGTACTTAAGAATTCTCTATTTATTCGTCCATTTTTGCTCGCCAGTGTAGTTCATAAATTCATATTGTTGTTTGAAGGGCGTTTTTTGTAAGCTGTCAAATTATTCAAAATAAAACAAATTTGATTTTTGTAGAGTAGATACAATTTAAAAGCCTAAAATGACAATGAATAAAAGGAAACCCTGGAAAAAGAACTTGTACGAGAATGAGGGATTCCCGGATAATTACACAGACCCGAGTTTTTTGAATGGACTCAAGAAAAACATAAACGTTAAACAATTTACGTTAGGAGATGCAATCATGGGGGCTACTAGATTAAATTTGCAAATAACTCTTGTAACGTTATTTTTAATCATATTTTACTTAATGTACATGGAATTTGTGCCATCCGAATTGATACTATTTAATGCTCTATTAATATGTGGTACTGGATACGTAATATACAGAAATATCCAACTTAATTTCTCAATCGTGCGAGACGATTCCAAAACGGCCATGTGTGTTCTAGTCTTTGGGTATTTATTTTGTCCAATATTATACACACTAACGGACAGCATTAGTACGGATTCAATATATACAACAACATTTGGTGTATTCTTTTTACATTTAATCACATTTGATTATGGAATACCGGCATTTCTAGTGTCAAATGCCATATCAGTAAATGCCGCTATATTCGGGGCAATTTGTTTATCATCACGGCTGGCATCAGCGTTTCACGCTTATGTTTTGTTGGTGATATCATCGATATTATTTGTACTAGGACCACTATTTTTTTCAAATCTTCGATCGCCCGTTTGGTTGATAACCATTTCTACGTTTTGCATTTATTTCCTCTCACAAATATCAGTTCCAGTATTAGCAACTTATTTATCAGTACTCATATTTATTAATCTAATTTGTCCAATCATTTTTGTGGATCACCAAAAGTACAAAAGCAATATTCATGGGCCATGGGACGAGGCTATTGTAAAAGATGTTGATTATATAAATATGTAATTCGAGTTTATAATCTTAAATGGAGAAATTACAAATGCATATTTTTACAACGCAACGCAAACACCAGTGAATTGGGAAAAATATTATAACCAGAAACATTTTAGAAAATATATTTTTATTTACAAGTTTTCGTTCGTTTTATTCTAATGCAGTAACAAATTTTATCGATATATAAAAAAAATCTAGTTTGTGTTCAATCAAAACGATAAATTAAATTCATTCAATGAAAAGAATTAAACAGTTAAAATTCATTTTTTAGCATTCCATTGCCAATGAATTTGAATTTTCATTAATTGCAGTATTATCAGGTGGCAATGCAAGACTATTTTCATCATGAACTTCTATATTTGGATCCATATGCATATCAGTAGCTGTAGTTTGATAAAATTCGTTGCCAGCACCATCCGTATTCCCGTCATCTTCAATACGACAATTCGCGCCATTTTGTTGCTGGTCATCCCAATTTATTTTAAATCGCGTGACGCGTGGTTTCGATGCTAAAATATTACGTGTTAATTTATCGAATTGCGGCTTTGGCGGTGGAATTTCTCGTAATTCCGGATCTGTATAATCATTATTTATAAAATATCCGACCCGGACGAATTCTTGCCCACGGTATGAACAAGTTAACAGTACTATTGTAACACCTACAGCATCTTGTTCGGGTATTCGTGTAACATCTGGTGGATCGGCTTGAAATACAAATATGTGGCGTCCTTCAGGCACAGGTCCGACATATATTGAATCTAATACTTGATCGTGTTCCTCTGATTCGGCTGAACCAACATAAATCATTTTCCATTCTAAATCTTCCTTTAATCCTTCGATGCATTCAAATGTAACCTCAAATTGAAAAGGATTAAAAAAGCTGCTCGGATTATCTAATACAACAACATTTGTAATGTGAACTTTTGCCATGTTTGCGGGAGATACTCTATAAAGAAACAAAATGTCAATCAACTTTTTAACCTTAGATTCTTTTTGTTTAATTACTATATCACTGAGATTTTTTTTTGTAATATTCAAAAGTGTTTTATTCCAAAAGTATAATAAAATAAATAAACCACTTCTAAAACTAAATATTAATAAATAAAATTAACAAAAATGAATTCTGTCTGCCTTTTAATGTTATTTTGATATGCAAAAGAGTCGAACTGTCAAACTTAAGTGATGTTTCCCGCCTGAATAAAATCTTCAGACCACAAAATGAAGCGATGCCATGTGAATTGATACAGCCGTTTATTTAAGTGCTGCACCCTGTTCAGACGTATATTTTCTACAACACATCATTCATCACACACATTTCGCGTTCACACGTAAAATTTCGAACGTTGACACCAATTGAAATTTATCTATGTATGTGAAATTATTTTCATGTTGTTGAATTATTTTCTTGTTTACCGTCGTTCATAAAATGCAAACTACGATTAATCGGAGGATTAATCTTCTATCGGCGTTCATAAAATCGGACCTAAAGCCGTTTTCCAATTACTGACTTATTACTAATGTCGAATTCTTTTCGTTTATCAAATCAATGTAAATTTTGTGGTGCGAAAAGTACACGAAACAAATTGATGTTTTTTGACGTTACTAACAACAACAAAAATAGAAACTTCATTTTGTATTTGTCAAAGTTGTGAATATACAAGTTTTTTGTGTCTTGATTTTAAATCATTTTAATTGTTGTTTAATTATTTTAATCGTTTAAATAAAATTTTCAACATAAACAGTTTTTTCCGTCTCGATTTTTATTATCCTTTTGTTTGTTTGTTGTGTTTAATTATTTTAATCGTATGAAATAAAGTTTTCAATATAAACAGTTTTTTTCCGTCTCGATTTCTTATTCTTTTAATTGTTGTGCTTAATTATTTTAATCGAATTAAATAAAATCAAGACACAAAAACTCTAATGTTGAATTCTTTACGTTTTTTCAAATCAATGTAAATTGTGTGGTGCGAAAAGTACCCGAAACACATTGATGTTGTTTTTTGACGTTACTAATGTCGAATTCTTTTCGTTTTTTCAAATCAATGTAAACTTTGTGGTGCGAAAAGTACATGAAACAAATTGATGTGGTTTTTTGACGTTACTAACAACAACAAAAATAGAAACTTCAATTTTTATTTGTCAAAGTTGTGAACATACGAGTTTTTTGTGTCTTGATTTTAAATCATTTTAATTGTTGTTTAATTATTTTAATCGTTTAAATAAAGTTTTCAATATAAACAGTTTTTTCCGTCCCGATTTTTATTATTCTTTTGTTTATTTGTGGTGTTTAATTATTTTAATTTTGACGATGAAGATGCCACCAATTCCGCAATTATCTCTTCTATAATTGTTCTATAAATTATATATTTATTTTATTCAAATTTCAAAACAAAACCCTGAATACACTCGGACACAAAACACTATAAAAATCGATTCGAAATCGAGACGGCAAAAACTGTTTATATTGACAACTTTATTTAATTCAATTAAAATAATTAAGCACAACAAATAAAAGGATAAAAAATCGAGACGGAAAAAACTGTTTATATTGAAAACTTAATTTAATACGATTAAAATAGTTTAAAATGATTAAAAATCAAGATACAAAAACTCTTGACAACTTTGACAACTAAAAATTGACGTTTCTAATTTGTTGTTGTAGTTGATTTATGAAAAAATATACATTTCGTAAAATTGATGTACATCGAAAAAAAATTGATGTTTTTTGACGAAAAGAACATGATTTTCGATGTACATCAATTTTTTTTGATGTTTTTTGGCAAAAAGAATTTGACATAACAACAACAAAAATAGAAAATTCATTTTGTATTTGTCAAAGTTGTGAATATACGAGTTTTTGTGTCTTGATTTGAAATCATTTTAATTGTTGTTTAATTATTTTAATCGTTTAAATAAAATTTTCAATATAAACAGTTTTTTCCGTCTCGATTTTTCGATTTGCTTTTGTTTGTTTGTTGTGTTTAATTATTTTAATCGTATGAAATAAAGTTTTCAATATAAACAGTTTTTTTCCGTCTCGATTTCTTATCCTTTTAATTGTTGTGCTTAATTATTTTAATCGAATTAAATAAAATCAAGACAAAAAACTCTAATTGACAAATTTGACAACTAAAAATTGGCGTTTCTAATTTGTTGTTGTAGTTGATTTATGAAACAATATACATTTCGTAAAATTGATTTACATACTCGTACATCGAAAAAACATTGATGTTTTTTGACGAAAAATACATGATTTTCGATGTACATCAATTTTTTTTGATGTTTTTTGGCGAAAAGAATTTGACGTAAGTTACGTTCCAAAAATAAGTTAGTACATAATTGGAAAAGGGCCCAAGGGTCGACAAAAAAATTGTTGGAAAACGTATCGTAATCGTATCGATTTTTTTTAAATTTAAATAATTTTTGGTTAGAAGGTTCCCAGCAAACGTAGAAGTACTTCCAGAAGTGATGCAAAAGTTGTGAACAAAAGTACTTTTTTTCCACTGAAAAAATATAGGACGTCGGGAAAAAATTCATCAGTTTTAAAAAAATATATCTATTTTTCTCTTTTCAGCTTATTATAAAAAAAATCATGCTATCTCTTTCATACTCTTACACAATTCCGTATATAAAAAGTACTTTTAAATTACTTCTGTGGTACTACTTTTAAAGTAGTTTTTTATAGGCAGTTTAAAAGTACTAATACATCCACACTTTTAGGGCATTTTTAGTGTTTCATTAAATAAAACGCAATTGTACTGTTAAATAAAATATTTTTATTTTATAAAGGTTTTAAATTTGATAAGTACAATAATTAACATATCATTTTTGCAAGACAATTTTTGCATAGCTGAACAGTTCAAAAATGATTTCTTCGACATTTTCATCTGTTTGTTTGAAAATCGTTATATTATATATAATAAAATTTATGGACCATGTATTAACACACTTTAAAACAAAATGTTAACTTACGAATTTTTAAATTATCTGAAAAAATCTGTTCCATCTACAGATATACCATATTTCTATCTATAGATACACCGGTGAATGGGGCGAGTATAAGATGGCCTTGACGGAATATAATCTCGAACTAAGGAGATCCAAAAGGGCTACCTGGAAAAATTTCTGTGAGGGAATCAATGAATTGCCCTCTGCAGCTCGTCTCCAGAAAGTCCTTTCCAGGGATCATTCAAATGGTTTAGGACTTCTCCAGAAGCAAGATGGGGGGTTCACTGAAAACCGGAAGGAAACCTTAGAGGTACTGTTAGAGACCCACTTTCCGGATTCAGTAGTGGTAGGAGCCCAAGAGGACTCGCATGATCCTTCAAGTGAGGTGGACTATACGCCTCACAGTAGGATCTGGAGTCTCTCTGGGAAAATTTTCACACCCAGCAAGGTGCGATGGGCTATTGGGTCTTTCAAACCTTTCAAATCCGCTGGAGGGGATGGTATCTTTCCAGCTTTACTTCAAAAAGGTATTGAGGAAATACTCCCCAGCTTGATCCAGATGTTTCGGGCAAGTTATGCTTTTAACTATATTCCGAAACTGTGGAGGAAAGTAAATGTGGTCTTTATACCAAAGGGCGGGGGTCGTCCAGACACCCAGGCCAGGGCATATCGGCCAATTAGCCTCACCCCGTTTCTTTTGAAGACGATGGAAATAATCCTGGACTATCAAATAAGAAGTGAGGTCCTTGGAAGGAATCCGCTGCATCGGGACCAGTTTGCGTATCAAACTGGTAAATCCACGGTTATGGCCCTTAGCGGGCTAGTCACGAGGATTGAAAAAGCAGTGACATATAAAGAAATTGCCCTTTGTGGACATTAAGGGGGCGTTTGACAATACCTCCTATGGATCTATAGAGAGGGCAGCAATGGGAAAAAGGGTTCCACTTTCTACAATTAGGTGGATCCGTTCCATGCTGGAACATCGTGAGATTACTGCCAGACTAGGTGGCGAGTCAGTAACCATCAAGGCCGTAAAGGGCTGTCCCCAAGGAGGCGTACTATCTCCTCTTTTGTGGTCATTGGTTATTGACAGACTACTGGTCCTTCTGAGTAGCCATGGGTTTGATGTCCAGGGCTATGCGGATGATGTGGCTATCATAATCAGAGGCAAGTTTGATGAGGTCATTTCTGATCGCATGCAAAATGCACTCAATATAATATGGCAGTGGTGTTACCAGGAAGGACTCAGTGTCAATCCAAGCAAAACTGTCATTGTTCCTTTCACGAGGAGGAAAAAGCTTGCGCTTACAGCTCCCTCGTTAAACGGTACTACTGTGCCTTTTTCCAGCGAGGTTAAATATCTAGGGGTTATCCTAGATCAAAGACTGAACTGGAACCAACATTTGTTGAAAGTTCAAAATAGAGCCATCAAGGCTCTCTGGGCTTGTCAAAGACTCTATGGGCGTACTTGGGGACTACAACCAAAAATGATCTACTGGTCATTTCTTACAATCATTAGGCCTATGGTCACCTACGCATCGGTTGTATGGTGGCCTAAAACTGAGCAGAAGACAACGCAAACCTTATTGAATAAGGTTCAGCGTGTAGCCTGCATCGGTGTTACGGGCTCAATGAAGACATGTCCAACCGCGGGGGTGGAGACACTTCTAGAACTGACACCGTTACACCTGCATATTAAAAAGGATGCTGCAATTATGGTCCTGAAAATGCAGGCGGAAGGAAATATCAAGCCAGGCAATATGGTGGGTCATCTGGAAATCCTTAAGGAATTTCAGACAGACCCTACCATAGGAATGCCTTCCGACTGTATGCCAGCTAAACTGGACTTCCACAAACCATTCTGTGTTAGGTTACCTGACCGGGATGTGTGGAGGGCAGGTGGACCATCATTTGAGCTAGGGTCCATGGTATGGTTTACAGATGGATCAAAAACGGAAGATGGGGCGGGGATAGGAATACACGGGAGTGGCACTACCCTCTCGAAGTCCTTGGGTACCAATGCTACCGTTTTTCAAGCAGAAGTACATGCTATAGAACTTTGCGCTAGGATAGGCATAGCAAAAGGCCTAAACGATGCAAAGATTTATATTGTATCAGACAGCCAATCGGCCTTAAAAGCTCTTAGGTCTTGTACCGTTGAGTCAAGGCTGGTATGGGATTGTCTGAAGGTTATTAAACATCTGGCAGGCTCAAATAAGGTAACACTTATGTGGGTGCCAGGTCATACTGGAATCGAAGGAAATGAGGCAGCTGATGGCCTCGCCCGTGAGGGTTCTGCCTCTCCATTTATTGGACCAGAACCCTTCTGCGGTGTTACTAAGGGACACCTTAGAGCAGCGGTAAAACGCTGGGAGGATGTTCAAAAGTCCTCCTACTGGCGCAGAATTCCAGGTTTACGGCAGGCGAAGAAATGTATATCACCTTCGTCTGTCAGGGTTAAGGAGTGTCTTGAACTTAGGAAACCTGAGTTGAGGCTGCTTACTGGCTTCCTCACAGGTCATGTCCCCTTAAGGTATCACCTTAAGAAGATGGGCCTAAGTACGACAGATGGATGCCGCTTCTGCGGTCTGGAAGCGGAATCAGCGGAACATGTTCTGTACCATTGCCCAGCCATTTTCCAGCAAAGACTGCAACATCTAGGAGGGAGAACAATGAGCCCGGATAGTATGTATCTTGTACCGGCCAGTAGTATTGTCAGATTCATTAAGAGCCTGAATATTGACTGGACGGATAATTAAGTAGGGTCCAGCACAATAGATCTTTTAGGTCGCGGTGCGAGGTGGCTTATCGCCCACATAGCCCTCCAGTAAATAATAATAATAATAATCTATAGATATATATTATAATATCTAAAAAAAACAACAATTCACGACTTATTTAGCACAATTACAAACAAAACTAATAAGCCACCAGAATATTTTAAGGAAAAATGGATTCTAACATATATATTTATTATATTAATGTCAAAAAACAAAATCGTTTATTATTTTTATAAAGAAGATTATAGAATGAGCTGCAAAGTACCTTTTACATATTTTCGTTTCGCATAATGCAAAAAAATTGGTTGCAAACAAAAAATTTTAAAACTAGTAAACTCACGTTTGCTGGGTTATTTGGTAATTTATAGATACCAAAACTGAATGCAACTAAATAATGGTACACAATAAAATCAAGTCGCCCTAATTTATGCAAAATCACAAGTCTTTAAATTTAAATTCTTTTGTTACAGTTTGAAAATTTTTGGTATTTGTTTGTTGTGTTTTTAAATAAGCTTTCATATTAGTGTATAATTTGATAAAAATGAAAAAATTCTTAATTTACTTGCACGAACAATGCGCAATAGATAATCCGCATGATGTTCGTAGCTGGGATAGAGAGAAATCGGATCATTTTGTTGATAAAGAGTTTTTAGATGAGAAGATTCTTTGTAAAAAAGAAGGGAAGTGGTAAGGATATGAAAAATACAATACATTAAACATTTTAGAAAACAACTCGAGAGGGGGTGGACTAACTACCAACATCTTAATATGTTTAAATAAATAAAAAAAATTTAAACAGAAAATAATAAAAGTTCAAACTATAAAAGTTTCTCTTGTGCATAATTGAAAAATAATATAAATGGAAAAATTTGATTTTTTAGAAGATTGAGAGTTCAATTAATTTCACGAAATTAAACATTTCAATTTTTATTTTAAATGCAATACTTTTGGAATTAAATCGCGAAAACAGGCATGTTCTAATATTCATGTCTAGAGCAGACTGTTTTGAGCACATTGCATAACAAGTTTTGGAATTTATGAGTACAAGTTTTTTGTTAAATGCAGAGAACGTTTAGATTTTAATTATTTAATTCAAAAATTTGGGAGTTTTCGATTTTAAATATTCTAAATTTGAATAATTCCTATTGCAACAAAACTATCAATTGTACTTCTGATAATATGAACACTAAATAGTGAATGGGTGTTTTGATTTAGTTGCAGGGAAAACCATAAGACAACAAACGAAATAAGCCAGAGATTTAATTTTAATTTTATTTAATTTCCTTTTTATAAACAATAATTTGTGAACTGAATTTTTATTTAATATATTTCTACATTTATATTTAACGTTGAATATGAACATAATATTTGAATAGGTACGTGGATACCAATAATTTGAAGCCAAACGAAAATAGATGACACAAATTTGAGTACATAACGTAAGAAAATAAAAATTTTAATGATTGGTATGTGCATATGTTCGAATGACCAAAAACATTTAATAATTTAATTGTTTTATGTTCTGTACTCATAATTTTGTTTACCCTTTTTTCCATTTATCTTAGACATTATATACTCAAAGGAATTGTTTCTCAAATATTTGGACCATAAAAAAATATAACGCATAAAAAGTCTCGGTAAACTATCATTATCAATTGTAAATACGGTTTGTTAAAAAAATTACGATTATTCTTGATTTATTTAAAAAATTAATCAAAAAACCGCCAAACCTCATATAAAAATATGTTTTTTTTGACTACACGTGACGTGATGCGCAAAGAAAGACGAAAATGAGACACGGGAATATACTACCTCTTTTTTCTGTATACCTTGGGGTTTAGTTGTAGTAACGACTATAAATTCGGTCCTAAAGTTTTGGTTTGTGGCTAGTATAAGTTGTTTTATTATAAAGAAAAGTCCACAATTGTTCAGCCAACGTTTGTCTAGTCTGTAATACGGGGTAATACATAATAATTAAAAAAATTAAAGGAAGAAGAAACCTATTTCTAATGATTTCTCGTCGCCGACAAAACTTATGGGTTGTTGTCCATTTAACTATCAAACAAAGGCTAACTCATTTGAAGAAGAGGGATTCTTTGCCATATCGCTTGAGGAACCTCCAGGAGAATTAAGGCTATCAAACCCGAATTATGGTGAATTATTAAGAGTAACCATTTTAACGATATTTTTTTTTTTTTTCACTAAAATTGAATTTTTCATTATTCAGGTGGACAGCCTATCAATATCATTGGTACCCAATAACTGTAATTGTAAAATAATCAGTCAAGAAGAAAAGGTAAATTAATAAATTTTTAAAAATATTTTTAGATTATTTAATATTTCTTTTATTTAGAATAATATTAAGATACCAAGTGGTATTTTCATAAATACAACGCGTCCTATTAGATTGTGTAACGAAGAGTTTAACGATAATGAAATATTCAAGAATATACCAACTGACATTTCACCGATTATGAAGAAAATTTTAGATCTGGTTAAAAAAAGTCGTTATCAGGAGCGAATGCAAAACACATTCTTAGATTTAGAAAATTTAGAATTAGAAGCTAACATCCCCAGCTACATTAATATTGGCTGTATTACACCAACGTCAATAATTTTTAATACAATGAAATTCTCGGATCTCGATATCATATCAACCGATAATGTTATGAAACACAAATTGTTATGTGTTTATGTCGCATTTGGTTATTCAAAATTAAGCAAATTTTCACAATGGACCCCGAGATTACTTGATGATATACTACTTCTTTCAAAAGACAATTTTCAAGAAGGCCTAGATTTGGAATTTGTAATTCAGCGGCATTTCATTAAGTTGCAACACGAGCGACAAGTTATATTAGGACGATTGAATGGCCACATGAAAAATTCGTTTAATATTTACCAAGGCCTATTGCATTTCTTCTTAAAATCTATGAATTGTATTTTTCATTCCGAAAATAATTTCTTATTGATATCACGTTACAATAGAAGTTTTTTTGTTTACGATCCAACAGGACGATTGGAAAATATACGTACGGATGAGAAATACGGTCTACCATGTCTAATAAGATTAGATAATCTATGTAATGTGACATATTTGATATTAAAATTATCAAATCTATTTGATAATTCTCCGTTTTCCTTATCAGAAATCAAGTGCGCTGAATTTTTTGAGATCTCTTTAAAAAATTGTGAACTTATAAAAACAAGGTTAAAAGCTGCTATTGAACATAAAGAAGTAATTGAAGAAAAAGATGAAATTAGTTATGATTTAGATGAGCCAAATGAATTTTTGATAGATTTTAAAATCTTTGAACCTATTCATATTACTGACAAGGATTTGTCCAATTATAATTTAATATGCTGGAATTATGATCGCTTTAATAATAAGGAAATAGTTAAAATGTTTGTCGAACAATTGCTATCAGGAATTCCTGCTGAACCTACTGAAATCAACGTAGAAGAGTTTATTAATGAAATCATTGACCAGTTAATTGGCCATGTATTGGGAAAACCGGAAGAGTTGGAAGTTATTGTCACTAGCGAGAAGGAGCAACTACCTATTGATAATTATATAGTTCTACCAAATAATACAGCTATGATTATAACTACTAAAGAAATAAGCTCGGATATGGATATTTTTTCAGCCAATTTGTCTTTCGTCGCTGTATTTTTGGAATTTGGGAAAATATTAGAGTGGGATAGTCAAATCTTAAATTACATCTACTATATATCGGATGTCGTGCAAAGCTACTTTGAACCGAACAAAGAAGATGTTCTTGAATTAAATAAATTTTATTGCACCATTCAATTGGGATGTGACGAAGTAGCTATGGCTTTTACACAAATCGTAAAGACATACCAAGATCATCTTAAAGGATATCTTTTGAATAATTTAAGAAAATACAATTTGTTACTAGTACTCAGTGATACTGTTATTTTTGTAATTATAAAATGTAAAGAATATTACTATTATTTCGATGGAAATTTGCGTGACACCGTTGAAGTTTGGCACTATGTTCAACATCAGTTTGGATGCATAATTAGATTCAAAACATTGAGCGAAATTATATCGGTGCTTAAACGTTACAACAATAAAAAATTTGACTATTATCATATTTTTAAGGTGGATGATGAGAAATTAACACAAAGCGATTTTTATGAAGATTTTATTTCAGTTAATCTTTATAAATACCATCGTACAAGTCCTGATGGTTTGTTTAAAATTCAAGGAAATACATGTTTGCCAGAACGCAATATTATAACAGTAGATTTAATGCGACCATGCTATTTTACCTCGATTTATGTAATTTTATTTATAATGCGATTGCCATTGGCTCGATGGAATGCCGACATTATTGATTTGGCAATAAAGTATGGCCCACTTTTGGAAGGTCAGATAAAACAAACACATGGAGCAAGTACTTTATATCAAAAACGATTTATCGAAAATATAGCTATCGATGGTTATTATTTTAATATTTTTGTCAAAGAAGTATTTGCTGAAACTTACAATCAAAATCTATTGTCACAATTAAAGTATTTCTTTACAAAAAGGAATCTTCTGATACTTCAATTTATAAACGCATCATTCGTGATCCTGAAAGATTTCGGATATCATTTATTCGATCCTTACGCTAGTCTTGAGGTGAGCGAAGTGGGAGAAAAGCCAGTTACTTTTGAATATCCAGAATATTGTTACAGTGCTAATAATGTAGAAGTGTTTGAAGATAATAATAAAGCCTCTTGGGTATATTTTATGGATTTAAATGATGTCGTACATTACATAAAACCTCGTGCCATTTTGGATGAAAATACGAAAAAAGGCTATCAATTTTGGATAGTAAATATCATATCGTACAAAAGAAATTATAATGAAATTAACAAAGGTAAGTCGGCTCATTAATATTAAATACAAATGACTATTTTAATCTAATTTATTGCAGGTATTGAGTTGAAGCCTGATAATAGTCACTATCGAAACATTAAATTTGAATATGAGGCCAGTTTAATGAGCTATATTCCTACTGAACATCTAAAATGGATTCTAGATGGAAACGACTACTTACCTTTGTGGAGTCGACTCTTGATTAAATCAAAACGAACTAAAATAATTTCAAATTCCATTACATTTGGAACAGAATTACAATTCCAATGGTACAATTTTGAAATTGAAAAGGAAAATGATATATTTTCAATTTGGGGTACAATTTCGCCACGTTCATTTGTTTTTAAATTAAACCAAAATAAGCAATATTACGGAATTTACATAATGGCCTTATTTATCATGAATATATATAATTTATCGGAAATGACATCCAATTTGGTCGATTTTATTGTGATTGAAGGAGATCAATATTTTAGCTACTGTGTTGATCACATAACAACCCTCGATTATGAAATTTCATTCGATGATATGATAAAAAACTATAAGGTAGGGAATTTTCAATTTTTATGGACAATTCTCCCACTTCGTTGTAATAATGGGATATTATACAAATGCAAAACAAGCCTAAGTAAAGAAATCGAATTATTTTTCGAAACGCACCGATACAAATATGGTATAATTGAATGTAATCATAAAATATTAGCCTTTGGGGTTGATGTTCAGGATGGATATTACATATATGATGCACAGAGTTCGGGATTTCCATTGTTTCTTGACTGTCAAGGTTGCGCTTATATGTTGCGGTGTTTAAGTTTGAAGCGATTAACGTATTTGATTGTACGGACACTTGGAATTTATGAAACAGGCCACATATTTATTCTTCATGCTTTAAACTTTGATATCAAACTAAGAGATGCCAAATTTTATAAAGGATTGTATAAACGAGAAAGAATATATATTGAACCTCATGAAACATCAGAATGCATGGAGGAAGAGGAACCTGAAACACCGGCAGCATACATACAACCACCGATAAAGTTGGAAGATCCGTTTAAACCTATAAGAATGCAATAAATTTAATAAAATTTAATTGTATATAAATTGAATTTAATGATTTTTTATTCGGTTTATTTAATTATCAAATGTCTATAATTTATTTATTTTATAAAAAAAAATTAATCACTTGTTCTTTTGTAGACCGCTAAAAATTTACTCCCATTGTTCCTCGTCACTTTAATACCTTCTTCACTGCAGTCGTAAAGTTTCTCGATCACCGGATCTACCTTAAATTCACTCTCGTCGACTCGTTCGAATAACGGATGCTCATCCAAATGCTTAATCATCCATTGATTTAAATCCTCCACATCAGTGACTGTATACAATTTTCCACCTTCCCTTAAAACATAAGCATATTCTGTCAGCAGAGCCGTGCTAATTATTCTCCATTTGTGTTTTGATTTTTTGAAATGGGGATCAGGATACAAGAAGAACATTTTCGTTAATTGACCTTTAGTAAAAAAGTTTGGTAAATATTTCATAGCATTAGTCCGTAAACATGCTACATTTTGATATTTTCCAATATTTAATTTTCTTAATGCTTCTATTCGATCCATAACATAATCAGATACTTTTACACGTATTTCTAATCCAATTGAAAATTTATCTGGATACATTTCACCCAATGTAATCAGTAGACCACCATATCCGCAACCAATGTCGGCAAATTCAATTTTATGATTATCAATTTCTGGATATAATTTCGTCCAATCATATTTATTGGGATGTACAGGATATTCAAAACAATGATCAGCTATCGGATTTGAATGGGCACGCTGACGATAAAAGCGTTTTTGTGGTAAAGAAATCACTTCATTTTTTTCACTATCGATCACCTCCATGATCAAGCAACTCCTCCAAAACTCCAAAAGCCAAAACAAATTTGATAGCACACGTTTAAATGACAAATTGTCAAATACAAATGTCAGAAAGTAACCTGATTTGTGTGGGGAGTTGAGTTAGGATTAAGGCCCTTTTCCAATTACTTATGTCGTTTCCGATTGACTCAAGTACTTTTCATACCAGGCACCTCTCGACTTTGAGCTTCGTAAATAAAAATTTTTTATTTCGTTTTTTATTTATGTAAATTAGTTTTATTCGCTTGATACCGTTTAATTTTATACATAGTAATAAATTCAATTTGTTGAAAAATAATTTATTTTTAAGTGAAAATTAAAAAAAAAAAAACTATATTGCAATTTGCAATGAAGTTATCTACAAAGCCAAGGCAATGCGTTTCACACTCGACTGCGACATTTTAAAGTAGTACAAAGCGAGGTGCTTTGTCAACATAACCTACAAATCATATTTTTTGCACAATTTTTTCATACTTACCAAAAAATCTAGCTCCTATATACGTTACAAATTTAGTTGATTTTTCAGCATTTTTCATATATCATGTTTCCATGATATATGAAAATTGCCGAACCACTCTGCAAAAATGAGAACCCTCCATGAGTTCTTTCTGTTGGTAGTTTGGTTTCGTACTGAAAAGTATGGTCTACTCATCAGGCAGCTCATCAAATATCAAAAACCCATGGAGAAACCTCATTTGTGTGTGTATTATGCCCACACGAATATTTATTAAGAATTTAATTTGTGTGTCTGTAATCAGTTGATTTTTCGGCATTTTTTATAGACAAATATATTAATTGTTCATAGTAATCCCAATATTTTCGATTTGGTAAATCAGAAAAATACAGAGGCCAATCGCTCATAATATATCTACTGAAAAAAACTAGAAATATCTTCCCCCCTCCCCGACATTTTTGCAGAGTGGTACATTTGTATAACTCTTTGGGCCTTCAGCCAAAATAACGGAGAGGGGGAAGATATTTCTACTTTTTTCAGTAGATATATTATGAGCGATTGGCCTCTGTATTTTTCTGATTTACCAAATCGAAAATATTGGGATTGCCATGAACAATTAATATATATCATGTTTCCATGATAGAGTTAACCTAGGTTCAACTCGGTTTATGTGCATGGAAACGCGTATTAGGGTAAAGTTTCGTTAAATCCAAATAAACTCGACGAATCTTGTTTGTTTGAGTTAGATTCTATCTGTCAAACATTTTTTAAAATTATAAATGGCGCATCGCATAATACTAAATATATTTCCCCCAAATAATTCAAAAAATACACAAAAATGTCGTTGTCAACGTTATGACGATATATCAAAGCGAAATAAAAGCTTGGTTTTTGTTCAATACGCAATTTTATTTTTTTATTCTATTGAAATATTTTTGTTAACTCTCAATCCTAACTCTGATCATGGAAACGGTTCGGGTTAGCGCCGCCTTATTTTCAACTCAACGGAACCTATACCTGTTTAAACTCGGTACATGGAAACATAGTAATATTTGTCTATAAAAAATGCCGAAAAATCAACTAACAAATTAAATTCATAAGTTACAAATTTAGTATATCTCACTTCTTGCTATAATTCACATGTAAAATAGACCTAAATAAAATATTTGATAGCAACCGAATGTTCAAAGCCAACGTCACCGGTATGAAAGGAATCTCAGCTTCGCATTTGTGGTAACTAAATATTTCGAGGAGATGGTTATATACTTATTTGCCGCCATCTTAAATAAGTATGAAAAATCATCCGAATTGATTTCACATACTTATTTTAAATTTTGATAGCAACGCATTTAATTTTAACTATTAAATAAATTTTAATTAAATTTTTTATAAAACTTAATTACTGCATAATATGACAATGTATAAGCAATGAAAATAACAGAATTTGTGTTTTCATTTTAGAATTTTTTTCTCATTTCCTCTTTTTTACTATCAGTCAATTCAGTCAAGGGGAATAGCACCTTAAGTTTAAACGAAAATTTTCGCTTTGTTAAGTCGGGGTAAAGTGTGACAAGTCGTTTTATTGAAACTGAACGAACAGTTGCTAAAGATTCGCTGGTCTAAAGTCTATTTAGCGTACCACTACGTTAAGTTCTTACTGACTCGCTGTTCCTGCCTTTAAACTAGGATTAAACTCGACACGACTCGCAGCATATACAATATAATTAATCGACTCATTTTTAACTCCATTTTCTTGACAAGCTGCTAGAGCTTATCTTAGTTACGAGCTGTTAGTGCTTAGCTATTCGATTTGTCGGTAAATTATTTGATTAACACCCAAAATTGTAGATACATTTTTCTTTTGACAACAAATATACGAATGAGATTAACATATAGTTATTAATTAGGGTTCACATTACAACGTAATATACTAATACTTTTTTGATTCATACTTTACCGAAATATCAAAAAAGTATGTACATAATAAAATATTTAAATTTGAGTTTACATGACGATACTTTTTTGCTACATACATTTATTCTACTAGTAAACGTGGTATAAGTTGAATTCGACTTGACTCTCTTACAAAATATGCACACATAAACATAATAACCGAAATCATTCAAATGAATTTGTACAGAATGCGCATGAATTCGGAAAATGAATCGGTTCGTAGAAAACCCGATAGTAGAAACAATTTAAATCGATTTTTTGATGAAAAAGAAAATTTTCCTCACAATTTCTTGTGCAGTCCTAGTTGGTCGTGTAAATTAAATACGTAAAAATAATATTTGAAATTAATTTGTTTAAACATCAATTTAAATAATTCAAAATGTAAGTAAATTGTTCATTATATGTGAGTAAAAAGTTATTTGGGACAAAAAGAACGATCCATTTTAGATGAGATAGTTTTATATGAATTTTATTGTATGGTGTAATTAATTTAATGGCAGCCATTTTGTGTCGTGTATATCTTCCATTATTATAATGAATTGCGTTCTTTGTTTTATTTACATCTTTAATAAATTATATTTTTTTTTTCTATTTAGGTATAGCCGTGATAGACAAGGTGGTAATGGAAATAATTTCCGAGGATCGTCTGGTTCAAGAGGTGGTTCATCTAACGGTGGTGGTAGCAGCCAGCGTAATGGACCTCCATCAAGAGGGGGCTCTAGCAATGGTACTATGGGTAATGGACGTAATACCAATTCTAATGGGTCTGCAAATGGTTTTAAAAAGGATATGAAATCTAAATCATCACAGCCCGGAGAACGTCTAAGACGTATGCGATGGGATAATGCATCACTTCAACCATTCCGAAAGGATTTTTATGCTCCACCTGAATCAGTTTTGAGTCGTACTCCAACTGATGTGCAAAGTTATTTGAGCAAACATGAAATATCCGTTCGAGGTGATGCTATTCCACCCCCAAGCTTCGAGTTTGTCGAAGGTGGCTTCCCATCATATGTAATTGATGAAATTGGAAAACAAGGTTTTACACGTCCAACTGCTATACAAGCACAAGGTTGGCCAGTTGCTCTGAGTGGGAGAGACATGGTGGGTATAGCTCAGACGGGATCGGGGAAAACACTCGCGTATGTATTGCCTGCTGTGGTTCATATAAACCATCAGCCAAGCCTACAACGCGGAGATGGTCCGATCGCTTTGATATTGGCACCCACACGTGAATTAGCCCAACAGATTCAGCAAGTTGCTAACGATTTCGGCTCCTGTACAAATGTCAATAATACATGTATTTTTGGTGGCGCTCCCAAGGGTCCACAGATTAGGGATTTAGAGCGGGGAGTCGAAATCGTGATTGCGACTCCTGGACGCTTAATTGACTTCCTTGAAAGGGGTGTAACAAACCTTAAACGATGCACTTATTTAGTGCTCGATGAAGCTGATCGCATGCTCGATATGGGATTTGAACCTCAAATACGTAAAATAATCGAACAAATTCGTCCAGATCGACAAGTATTGATGTGGTCTGCTACTTGGCCCAAGGAAGTCAGAAATTTAGCCGAGGAATTTCTCCATAATTACATTCATTTGAATATTGGATCCTTGAATTTATCAGCCAACCATAACATCCTACAAATTGTTGACGTTTGTGAAGATTATGAAAAAGAATCAAAGCTCATGAAATTATTAGCCGAAATATCATCAGAAAATGAAACCAAAACCATTGTTTTTGTTGAAACCAAAAGGAAAGTTGATGAAATAACTCGCGCAATCAACAGAAATGGATGGAAAGCCATTGCCATACATGGTGATAAATCACAACAAGAAAGGGACTATGTGTTGAACGCTTTCCGTAATGGGCGTCATGGAATACTCGTTGCTACAGATGTAGCTGCGCGCGGCTTAGGTAAGGAAACTGCGGTATGATAATCGGAAGAAAATTTCGAATATCATTGATTTTTATATAAAAAAAATTCAAAAAGGACAAGTCAGTCAGATTTTGGTGGCCGTGATCTGTGATGAATTCACATTTCATTTTTATCTAGTACCAAGACGAGATCTTCTGGAGATTTTAATTTTTCATCAATTTAATTTGCACATGATATATGGATTGCAGCATACACACACAAACCCAGTGTTGTTTCCAGTATTCACAATTTATTTACAGGACAACGGAAAATTATTCTAAACATCACGACGCAGGTCTACAATTTCAACTCAAGCGCAGCCACAACAGGGTTTTTTTTTCTTCATTTAAATTTAATATTTATATGTATATAAAACTGAATACTCGTGAATACTGGGAAAAAATGAGTTGCGGTGGTAAACAATTGATTTATTTTTATTTGATTCCAATTCATAATTTAATTTATAAATAATTTAGAGTTAAAATTAAATTAAATTAAAACGAAAAAAACAATTATGATACTACTGCAATTTTAAAAAAAAATTTGTGTGATGATGCGGTAAAACGTATAATTTTGTAATGACTTACTTCAGATTAGATTTTCAAAATTTTCATTTTTTTTTTTTTAAATAAAAAGTTTGTTTCCATAATAATGATAAGAGGCATTGAAACCGTGTATAAGTAATAGTTTATCCTACTAAGCAAGCAAAATATAACTTAATGGAATTTATATGGTGTGGATTGTATACTGTTTACGCAACATGTCAGTAAAACACATTATATTTCTGTTTTTATTTTATTTACAGGATATTCCAGGATTTTTTTTTAGTAAATTAATATATATGTACTTTAAAATATTAACATATACCTCAGGTAGGTTAAGTTTTTACTGGCATGTAATTAATTTAACAGTTTGAAATTTACTCTCATAGAATTGTCACTAAAATGGGAGGCCACGTATCGTTAATCTCAGCTTAAAAAACGTTTTCAAAGTGACTTCCTTTTTAATTTTAATTTTGCTGATGATTTGCATATTTTTCCGTAATTTGCTTGTAGGGTAAGAACAATTTTTGAAAATATTTTTATTTTTAATTTTTTAAATTTAAAATAAAACAAATTGAAAAATAGATATGAAAATACACCAACAGTGCCTTTGATAGCCAAAAAAATATAAAAGAAAAAAATCGTCCTGGTTTATAATAAGACGCCAATAATATAATAGAAACAGACTCTCGGCCAAGTATTTTTTGACTGACGTTAATAAATGGAAAAATATATTAAATTTCATGTTCAAAAATAAAATTTTCGAATAGAAAAATATTATTTTTGCACTATATATTTTTTTATCTATAAATATATATTATGGGGGAAAAATAATAAAATTTCAGGAATTGGTCGTCGCGCGAAGGTATGTTCTTAATTTTTAAGTTTCAGTGCAAAAAATTTATATCATCTAGAAGTCTTTTGACCCCATGATTTTAACAAAAACGAAAATAATGTAATTTCAGTAAACTTTGATTCACTTTTTTTTTTAAATTTAGATGTTGAAGATGTCAAGTTTGTAATCAATTATGATTACCCATCGAATTCAGAGGATTATGTACATCGTATAGGTAGAACTGGACGTTCTAATAATACAGGAACCGCATATACATTGTTCACAAATGCTAATTCTGGAAAAGCAAACGACCTTATTAGCGTGCTACAAGAAGCAAATCAGGTAAAAGTTGTATTTATAGTAAAGTATAGTACTCTATAGTGATTTCTCAAAATAATTATTCACCCCTATTATGATTGTCGCGTCGATCGACAATCGACAAGACACTGTTGTCTTTTCGTTTTTCATATTTGTTAATATCAAAGGAAAAAACGGAACACAGAGTCGTGTTGGCTGTCGATCGACTCGTCAATGCTTGAATTCCAACTCTTGTTAAGTTTTCTTGTGCTAAGCTAAATTAACCCCTGAGATATAATCGAGGCGACCGATGTGATGTACCTCTATTATGGATTTCACCTCATTTGTCGACTCACCCCATCAATCCGAGTCGCGTGATTCTTATTTTTGTATTATTTCTCTAGTTATTATTTTATTCATATGCAGCGCAGTGAATTGTTTCATATTGCTGTAAATAAAACTTAAAACAAAATATTTATTAGATATAAATTTTATTTAGGAACATTATTGAAAAATTAAAACCTGGGGTGGAATCATGAAATCCGGACGGTAAATTTTAGTGGTAGTAAACAATTTTTCAAACGAATAAAAAACCGCATAAAAAGTTAAATTTTTGGCATTTTATTCACCACAAAAATTTAACTGGTCACGGATCAGTTAAAAATTTGTAGCTTGTATTTTGCTTTTCCCTATGCAAAATAAAAATAAAATACGTAAATGTCACAATTTTAACAAGTTTCATTTGAGTGCGAGTTTACGACCATTTTCTGAAGAAACATTTTCAACAGGCAACCAATCGACGTAGTCTATTTTGTAAACAAATTTCCCCTTACGAACATGAATCTGCTGAAAATTTTTCTTCAGAAAATGGTCGTAAACTCGCACTGAAACACCAAAAAAGTGATGAAAATTTAATATTTTTTACCACAACCGGTATGTCAATCAGGTAAAAAGTTAAATGTTTTAACTATGGTAAAAAATATTAAATTTTTCTCACTTTTCCTCGTTTTGGTGTTTCAAATGAAACTGGTTAAAATGGTGCGGTGCGTTAACGTTTTTTATTTTGATTTTGCGTAGGGAAAAGCAAAATAAATACAGGCTATACATTTTTAAATGGTCCGCGTGGGGACCAGTTAAAGTTTTGTGGTGAATAAAATGCCAAAAATTTTACTTTTTTTGCGATTTTTTATTCGTTTGAAACATACCGAGTTTATACCGTAGACAGTATAACAGCAAAATAGTAAAATACTATTTTGCTGCTATCCTGTGTAAAACCGATGTTTTGATAGTATAAAGGCCCCCCGGAACACATTGAGAACGAGAACGATATTCCCTTTTTTACCAAATTATGTAAGAAAATTATTAAAATAATGAAAATCGTACGATTTTAATAAATGATAATGTCGTACATTTACTAAAAAAAATTAAAATTTAACAATTTTAATACAAAATTTTAATTTATCGTCGTAAATTAAAAATTATCGACGATAAATTGAAATTTTGTATTTACACTGTTAAAATTTTATTTTTAGTAAATGCGCGATATTTTAACTAGCTATCGTTAATTAAAATCGTACGGTTTTAACAATTTTAATAATTTTCTTACAGCATCTGTGCACAATTTATCATTCCCTTGTATTGGCTAAAGAAACTGGTTTGAATCTTTGCTGAAATAGCTTGTAAAATCATATATGTACTTATAATTATGGATAAACGCTTTAAAAATATTCTGGAAAAGCCGCAAAATAGTTTAAATCCTATCCTAACAAATGATACTCTGATGGTCTATATCAGGACTGTATGGTGGATCGATTAAAGCTTCCCAACTAAGCGCTCTCAATTTTTACCGAGACATCAAAGGTGGTCTGGCGTTGTCTTGACGGAACACAATTTCTCTGCTATTGATCACTTCCGTCAATAGTATTGGTAGATTTCGTTGGCCGAACTAATTAGCTTGGTGCATGTACTCTTGCCTATCAAAATCAGGGGACTCTTCTTGAATACGTAAGTTTAATATTTTTATTTGAATTGAATCAGGTTCGCTCGTTTTTTATTTAAATCAAATACGAATCATACATTCGAATTCATATGGTACGCAGGAGTGCCTCCCTTAGACATCCTCAATCAAACATCCAGAAAATAACGCAGGGGAATCCATAGTAATAATTTTTTTTTTATTTTCTTTCTAGGTCGTTAATCCTAAATTATTCGAAATGGGAAGGTCAAATGGTAATTTTAAAAGTAAGTTAATATTTGTTGGTATATTTATGCAGAAAATTAATATATTTTATTTTTATATGTTTAGACCGGTCTAGGTTCCAACGAAGTAATAATATGCCAATGAATCGTGATTCAAGAAACGGTGGTCTAAATAAACCATCATATCAAGATCGGAACAGAAATCAAGATTCCTCAAAACCTAGTTACGATTCAAGAGACAGAAGCCGAAGTAACATCCGTTCTTACGACAATAACAATAGATATCAAAACAATAATTCCAATGGTAATAGTAATGGTAGGAACGAATATTCAAATAATCGAAATAACAGAGATGAAACCGGTTATTCAAGCGCTAAGTATACTCGAACAAGTACTAATGATTCATCTTCCTCTAAAATAGAAAACGGAGGATATCAATCCAGTTACAATAGGCCAAAAATGAATTCATATTCAAATGGCTATGATAATAAAACAAATAGTAATACACATTCCAGTGGAATGAATAATGGAGCTCCTCCACCACCAACACAGACAAGCAACCCAACAAAATCGTTAACAAATGGTTCGTCATACCCTCCACAATATGGATCATCGTATTCATGTGGTGTATCAACAAATACATCACAAGCATATGGTGGTTTTTCAATGCCCCAAAATTCTTTTGCATTCCCACCGCCACCGTTGCCGGTGAAAAATTAAACATTTAATTTGTAATAACTTTTCTTTTTTATTTTTATCAAACAGAATTTTTTTTTAATTCAACATTTTAAAAAAAATACAAAACAAAAATAATATGTGAAACAAACCAAACATTTTTAGGAAAAATAACTTTCGATTTTACTTTTCTCTCAACAAAAAAAAAAAAAAAAAAAAAACAATGAGAACTAAAAAAATATTTCTAGGTGTCTAATGAAATTTAGTGTTAAATAAAAATACAAAAAAAAAAAACTAAAAAAACTTAATAGATATCTAAGAAGTATAAAATTAAAAATTCTTGTATTTATATAATATTGTTTTCTAATTTAATTTAATTTTGCAATGAATTTTTAATTTTTCGTTTTAATTTACACATAATTTAACTTTTTTTAAATAGTAAATAGAAGAAATTCTCTTTACTTGGAATGAAGAAAAAATCAGTATTACTATTATTATAAAATATAATATTCCGATGTTTTTTCTTACTTCTTGGAAAGGAAAATTTAAAAAAGTGACAAAATAAATAGCACTACTAGTTTTTAAGTTAATCTGAAATCTCTTGGGTTTATATAATAAAATAATTAATACATAATTGGATTAATAACCTTCAAAAGAAGTCATGAAAAATAAACATTATTTTTACTTATTTAAATTTTATTTCTTGAAAAATAGTTTCTTCTTTTTATTATTTATAAATAATTATAATCAATCATAGTGCGTTTTCATAAAGATACTAATTATTTAGTTGGGAGTATACAATAAAATATATAATACATACAAAGCATCAAAAACTAAAATTGAAGCGGCTTTTTATTTATTACGATGTCTACTAATTGGGACTTTTTGTCCATTTCTCGCTAACAGCCCATAGCCACTTTGCCATTGTATCGTCTTTTGCAGCTGGTGCTACTTCTTTAATCTCACAATCGCTGAAATATAATCCTGAAATCTTTTCCAAATCTGGATCAAGCGCTGCATAAAGAGTGGTCTGCGCACCTGATTTTGGTGTTTTCAAAAATGGCCAAATTAGAGGTTTTACAATTAGCCTGAAAAATATATTATGGAAAAATTTAGCAATATAATTATAGACCACAGGAGGTGTGAAGAAAGAAAATCTAACGAAGTAGGTACATCGGTAAATTATGAATTCTTATGGTGGATTTTTGAGGTCGAATTTTTATTTTACGTATTTTTGTTTATTTTTAGTATTTTTTCCCCCCGAGTTCCTAAATCTATCAAATCACATTTTTCTTGTTATTTTAGTGATTAATTGGTTAAGCTCCGCCAAGGAAATACAAAATTGTTACAGGTCGCCTACATCCTGTATCTTTTAAGATTAGACAAAAATTTCGTTTAAAAGAAACGGAGGTGGAGGTGCATGCTCGAATTTTGTTTTGTTAAATCGCTAGATTCCTAGAGAACAATATTCAGAAAATCTGGTCGACTACCTCCTCCTCAAACCGGCTCTTATTTTTTGTACATTAAAAGGAAAAACTTGCAAAAAATATGAATTTATTTGAAAATTGTAATGCCTAAGACCTATGCTGTTAGTCGTGAAAACATTCAGAAAACAGTAATACAAAATCATATCGATTGTAGAATCCGCGGGAGCAAATCATTCGCGGATCGAAAACTGAATATAAAAAAAATTGGAAACAATGCTGCAAATCAAAGTACCCTGGAAAATTCTATTGATTTACATATTTGGATTTTTTGATTCACCGTACAAACGCAATAGTTTTGAAGCGTTTCTAAAACAATTTCTTTTTAAAGATTTGTAAAAAAATCCAAAGGGATTTCAATGAACCTATCACCCCTATTATGATTCAAGAGTCGATCGATAATCAACATGAATCTGCATTGCGTGTTCGTTTTTTCATTTGATAAAAGCAATACGAAAAAGGAAAAAAACACAGGACAATAATCATATTAGCCCGAATGATATAAAATTTTTGTTTCCCATTTTTTTATATGTAGTTTTCGATCCGCGAATTCTATAATCGACGTGAATATGTTTAAAATTGTTTTTCCCATGAACGTGTCGAAAGAGAGGCTTTCGTTAAAAAAATTTTGTTTAAAACGGCAGAAATGCAACAGTATTACGGTTTAAAAAATTGTTCCATGATTTTTCATTACAATCATCCCTATTATGGTTGGCGAGTCGATCAAAAATCAACACGACTCTCTATTGTCGTGTCGTTTTTCATTTGGTGTGTTTGGAACAACGATTTATTTTTTGTGAGCGGTATTCGACCGGATTTTTAACACAAATTTTTTCTAAGCTTCTTGAAATTTTTGTCTAATCATCTCAACATTTTTTAATTTCGATATTCTGAATTAGACTAAAACATTGATTTTGAAAATCCATAATTTAGCCGAGTTTAGTAAATTTTCTTGTCGCACGGCTAAAGCTCTATTAATTTAAAATTTACCTTGCGAAAAAATTGGTAAAAATTCCCATATGTCTCATTAATTCAGTATCTACAACACCGGGATGCAATGCATTAACCGTTACGCCAGAACCTGTAACAAAATATCATTGTTTATACTTAGTTGGTGAATTTTCTAATTAACGTAACCTTCTAATTGTTGACTAAGTTCTTTGGTAAACAATATATTAGCTAATTTACTTTGGCTATACGCCTTGGCTTCGTCGTATCCCTTTTCGCTATTCAAATCGGTTATATTCATTTCGCCTCGTGTATGTGCCAAACTAGAAACAACAATGATTCGACTGGGAGATGACTTTTTCAATAAATCTAAGAGTAAATTAGTTAATAGAAAATGACCCATGTGATTCACACCCAATTGCAATTCGATGCCATCTTTTGTGTAGCTTTGTGGACATCGCATAACACCAGCATTATTGATTAAAATATCTAGTCGATTCTGTTCTTCCCGGAATCTATAATTGTAATTGTTTAATAAAAATTATCAATATTACATAACAAATTATGGTTGAAAATATTTTGTATTTAGGTAGACCTTACTTAGCTGCAAAGTTGCGTATCGATTGAAATGATGCTAAATCACATTCACGACAATATACATATTTATTTTTGGATTCTAATATTATCTCATTTTTGGCTTCTTCACATTTTGCCATATCTCGGCACACCAAGTAAATGTGGGCACCCCGTTTAGCTAAATCCCTTGCAGTTTCTTTGCCAATACCGGTATTAGCGCCAGTTATAACTACCACTTTACCAGTCGCTTTAACATCGTCCTTTTTAAATTTTCCTCCTTGCATATTATCTCTATAAATTAACCAAATTTCCAATTATCGAGAATTCCATAAAAAAAAGCAATCAACTTGCTTGATTATGCATCCAATACCAATGGCTGTACCAATGGCACTTACTGCAATAACAGTTCTGTTTTTTAGAAAATTAAATGTCCCAGACATTTTGGTAATTAATATAAATTAAATTTAATGCACTATAATTCATAAATAGTAAACAAATCATAAAAACTTTATATTTTATCCAAAAGAAACAGTTTCTTGAATTGCCGAACACACTGACAGCGACAGAGTACTTGTCAAATTTTAATTATTATATTACCCTCCCGGCGCAACAATGTATGCATCAAAAGTGGACTGTTTACGAACATTTTCTGTAATTTTTTTTTTCAACACACTACTACCACCATTCTTTCTCGAAACTTTATTGTGTGAGCTTCTCTTTTTAGTGAAGTGTTTTATAAATTATCAATTTTTCATTTAATTTTAATTAATTTGCTTTTCATTTAAATTAATATCTTAATAATTTATTGTGATTTGTTTGTTTATTCTCGGGTAAGTCTTTTCATAGTTGTTTTTCCATCCTCAAAATAATAAATGCACCTAATATAAGCAAGGAGGAGCAAAGTACGCAGTACTTTTCACCTCTACCATTTTCTGGTGATTTCTCTAATTCTGATTCTGAAAATGTAACAAATAAAAATAAAAAATCCAAAATCGTCATTAATAATTGTTGTGATCCTGGAGATGGTTCTATTCGGATAAATGATACACCAAGGATTACTGACAGTATATACTTTATTTTTAGTTTGTGTGTAGCTTGTCGTGGTGAAAATCCTTCTGCTGTTTTTTCCATATGACACCTGCCAGGCGGGGTATATCCCGGCTTGCTAGGATAAGGTCGTTCAGACTGTCATCGTAACACTTCTCCCCGTTTTAAGATGCTGTTTATAAACAGTTGAAATTCTTATTTGAATGATTGCGATATGAATGATTATAATGATTACAATTGTTTCAGATGTGAATGAAAATAAATGGAAATGGGAAAATGCCTTGTTTAGCACACGTAGTCTCCGAGATAGGCGGGTGGAACTCCAGCTGTAGCTCGTTGAGTTCTTTCTGACGGGCCAAGGTTGTATGACGGTGTGAAACGGTAGTGCTTAAGGAACTTTCGCAGAATTGCTTAAATTGTTCCGATTTGAATTGCGGTCCGTTGTTAGAAACGATTGTTTTGCAATCGCCGTGTCTTGCGAAGGCTTCTTCGAGCTTATCTGTTGTCTGCTGGGACGTCGTGCTCTGCATCTTGTAGACTTCTGGCCATTTTGAAAAGGCGCTTCTGGAATCAGCCACGACTGCAGTTTAGCTTTGATCGGTGAAAACGCATTCGTTGCGCAATTCACACAGGTTCGAACTGTTTTTTCGATGTCGTTGTCGAGCGATGGCCAGGAGACTTTCTGTCGAGCTAATTGCTTCATGCGCTCAATGCCAGGATGACCTTGATGCAGTTCTTTCAGTATTTGGCTGCGGTAGCGCTTCGGAATGCGATCACCGAAAAAAATGCAACCGTTGATGACTGTGAGTGAATCTCGTCTTGCGAAGTAGTCTGCAGCCTCAACGTCAGGAATTTGCTCTCGTTTGCGTGGCCAACCCTTCCAATGCAACTTGTCATTACCTTCAACGTCTCGTCTCGACTTATTTCGTACTGAGTAGCTTCGAAGGTTACTGGCAGCTTCTTGGCGGTGCCGATAGCGAAGCAACCTAATGAGTCTTCTGCAATGATCTTTCCAATTACGACGTCTTCGTCAGGCTTCTCGTGTTGACTAATGAGTCGAGAGATGAAATCTACGTATGCGAAGCTGTTTGTGTCGACGTATTTGATTTCGAAGTCGTATGCGAGCAATATCAACGCGTAGCGTTGAAGGCGGCTCGCCGTGTGTACTGGAATTCCCTTCTTATTCCCGAATATTGCGAGCAAGGGTTTATGGTCAGTCTGGAGCTCGAATTTTCGACCATAAAAGTAGCGGTGAAACTTCTGAAGGGCGAATGTGAGCGCCAGAGCTTCTCGTTGGATTTGCGGGTAGTTTTTTTCTGCTGCTGTGAAGGAGCGTGTGGCATGCATTACTGGGCGCAACGACTTACCGGGCATCTCATGCATTAGACTTGCTCCCATTCCATAGCTTGAAGCGTCAGCGGCAACGATCAACTTCTTAGTTGGGTCGTAGTGAGTAAGTCCGAGGTCAGATGCCAGAATTGTCTTGAGCTCGTCGAAAGATTCTTGATGTTTTGTTTCCCATGCAAACGTGATATCATCTTGAAGAAGCTCGTCTAATCGGCCGCGATGTTTCTTTATACCAGGAATGAATTTTCCGTACCAAGTGACTGCTCCTAGAAATGCCTGAAGTTGCTTGACGTCTGTTGGAGGCGGAATGTTCTGAAGCGTCTTCATCTTTTCTGGGCTCGGTTTAATGCCGTTAGTGTCGAGTATATGGCCAAGAAATTCGAGTTCTTTCTGACGGAACCAACACTTGTCGATTTTGAGGTGGAAGCCGTTCTCCTGAATTCGGCTTAAAACTTCGTACAGATTCTTGTCGTGGTTGTTTTGATCTGTTCCTCCCATAATGAAGTCGTCGATGAACGGAAAGGCGCCCTTTGCTCCGCTCATCATGCTGCTCACAAGTCTTTGGAAGATTCCCGGTGCTGGCTTGACTCCTGGCTGCAACCGATTGACTTTGAAAAGTCCGCAGTGAGTGTTGATGGTCATCAGCTTCTTTGAGTCGTCGTCGAGCTCGACTTGAAGGAACGCGTCCGAGATGTCGATTTTGCTAAAGAGTTTGAATAGCGATAGCTGAGCAAAAATCTCGTCAGGCGTTGGCAGTGGAAATTGTTCCGGTTCAAGCGAATCATTTAAGCCAGTTGGGTACACGGCGCAGATTCTAACCCGTCCATCCTTCTTCTTGACAGCGACGATTGGTGCGGCGTATGCTGAGTATCGCACGGGGCTAATCACATTTAAGAGCTGCAACCGTTTGATTTCGTTCTCGATAGGCTCTATAGCGGCAAACGGAACTGGACGGCTGTTGCGGAAAATTGGTTTTGCACTTGGTTTGAGCGTCAGCGATGCCTTTTGGGTGCAAAGGCCGAGCGAATCGCTGAAAAGGGCTGGAAATTTGATCCTCAACTCGCTTGAAAACTGCTGTGAAGCGTCGAGTCGGACGTTTGCTGCAGACGCTGGCGATGGGAATATTCCATAGGTCGAGAGCTTCCATCCAATCGCTGCCGAGGACGTTCAAGCTTGAATTTGCGACGTAGCATGGGCCGATTTCTTCTCGTCCGTGGAGCTTCAATCGTGCGGTGAATTTTCCGAGCATCGACACCTGACCGCCTGAAGCGCTGATTGCTTGCTCTTCGCATGGCGTCAACGGCGGTTCACCAATCTTTTTCCAATTTTTCTCGGATATAATTGTCCAGTCGGAGCCAGAATCCAGTTGCAGGCGAAGCTTGTGATTATCGATGGCTGGTTCAACAAACTTGCGGGTAGAGATCGATGCTGATGTGACTGCCAGACTTTGACGACGTTCTGATCTGTGGCTAGGTCCGCTTGGTCTTGATCGGAATCTGCGCAGGAATTCGGTCGCCGAGGTACAATGGCCAGCTTTGTGACCCTTTACCTTGCAAGTATCGCAGATTTTGTTCTTGTACGGGCAATCCTTATGCCAGTGGCAGTTACCGCAGAAGTAGCTCCTAACAACTGGAAGCGTGCCCAATTTTTCTGTTGATTTATGTGTGGATTTCTGCCGACCTTGCTGTTGCTGTCCTTCTTTCTTTCTGAACATCTGCATCACTTCGCTTCTCAGTGCTGAGTTGGAGTGTGGGACCATCAATTTCTCGTCTTTGAGACAAGACAACCGCTTTGCTAGCTCGCAGACATCGTTCAGCTTCAATCTGGTCACTATGTCTGGATTGGCTGTTTTTCGAGAACGAGTGAGTCTTCAGCTCCCGTGAGCGCTTTGACGAACATGAGAACCTTAAAATCGTTGGCTGTGCACGTGGCAATCTCGGATTTTTCGCACTTCCTGTTGACTTGGCTTGCGAAATCGTCCCAATTTTATCCTGAACTATTAGCGATGCTTAAACACTTGTAGCGGAGTGTGAAGACCGATTCTTTCCGTCCGAAAATCTTTTTCAGTTCCTCGACTGCTCTCTCGAAAGTTATGGTTTGTATGGTCTCTGGCAAGATGCGGTCAGCGAAACGTCGGTACTCCGAGGTTGACAACTTCTCAGTGAGCAAACTCACTCGCTGGCGGACCGTCAATGTCTGTGCTTCCTCTGTGAAGATGTGCTCGTATCGAGCGTACCAGCGGTCGAACGTTTCACCGTCCTCCGGGCAGTAGCCGAATTTTTCCATTCGATCGGACAGGTGCTTGTGTATTTGTGCCGCTGCTGGTCGGTGAACTGCATCCGCTGAATTTGCTGGCGGAGCGTTTCGCTGCTGAACCATTTGTTCCATGATTGCTGCCATTTGTCGTTGGTTTTCAGTCTGAGCTTCCATCAACCGTTTGATGAGTTCTTCCATGATGCCGAGGTTTATTCGCTTTATTCTCGTCGCCACTGTTGTGATCCTGGAGATGGTTCTATTCGGATAAATGATACACCAAGGATTACTGATAGTATATACTTTATTTTTAGTTTGTGTATAGCTTGTTGTGGTGAAAATCCTTCTGCTGTTTTTTCCATATGACATCTGCCAGGCGGGGTATATCCCGGCTTGCTAGGATAAGGTCGTTCAGACTGTCATCGTAACAATAATAACATAATAGAAAATAGTGAATATAATAATATGCCTAATAAGGACATTAAAAGGAAACAAAATAGGAAGCAAGTCGCAAATGCGTCATAAATGAAATAACTCTTGCTTTACCTTCTTCAGATATGTCTATGGATCAATCTAATAATTCAAACATGACGCCTAGCACTGAAGTCAAAATTAATTTATATAACAAATTAGATATCGGCCCATTTGCCGTTAGTAAAGAAAATTTAAATCTAGTTTTATTAGGTAAAGCAATCAAATTCAACAATTTCAATAATATCAAAAATATCTCAATTGTTAGCAAAAATGTGGCCAAGATTATTTTTAACAAATTTGAAGACGCAAATAACTGTGTCAAATCAGAAGCCTTTAAAAAGTTTGACAATTATACAACCTATATACCGAAAAATTTCACATCCTCAATCGCCATAGTTAGGAATATTCCTTGGAATATTCCTATTGTACTCTCTATTGAGGAAATTAAAGAAAATATTAAATCGAAATACAATATCTCAAATATAGAAAGGATGACAAAATGGAATAATACCACCAAAACAGCTGAACATCTCGAATAGTTAAACTCACTTTCGATTCAGGAATTATTCCACACAATGTCACTTTATACGACAATATTTTATTAAAAGTTGAGTATTTTATACCAAATCCGTTATTCTGCAAAAAATGCCTGAATTATGGATACACAGCTACTAGATGTAGATCAAGAATTAATAGATGTTCAACATGTGCTAAAACTGTCGAGGCCGACCATGATTGTGACTAGAAAGTGTCTTGTAAGTATTGTGGAACGGGCCACGCTACTAATTTTTTCCAGTGCAATGAAAGATATAGACAGAAACAAATTAGAGAGCATATGATAATAAACAAATCACGTTTTAGAGAAGCTAAAACCCACCTTTATGGTAGACAACAAAATATTCCCAAACAAACAGATTTCAACAACGAATATATGCACTGATAATCAAGCCTGGCCCAATAACAACTTAATGAACTTTGACGCTAGAAAAATTAATGTCTTAAATGAATTAGTAAAAGAGTTAAGAAGTCAAATAAGCGAAAGAGATTCAATCTTTAATGACGTCAAATTACTTATAAATAATTCCGATGACTTTAATAAAAATCCGGCTAATATGGACTCTCTCAAAATTAAATTAAATAAACTTATTAAAAAATAAATTTTTCTTTCCAGTTTCGTTTTCATTTTATTTATCCATTCATTATGCAGCCTTTACAAATTTTACAAATTAATATTCGTAGTTTAAATAGTAACAAAGATTTACTATACCATTATATTCAATCCAATCATATCGATATCGTTATTCTATCCGAAACCTGGACAAGCCCAAATAGCAATTTAATTTTTAATAATTACAATCTTATTACTGATGACAGACCAGATGGTTTGGCGGTGTAGGTTTTTTAATACATAAAAAACTTTCTTGGAGGATTATTAATTCAAATTTTCATTACATCCGTTTTCAAGCTTTCAAAATTAACATCATATTTAACAATATTGATTTTAATATCTTATCTTTTTATAATAATTCGGTTATTAGACCTCAGGAAATCATTCATAATTTGAACATCTTATCACTTAAAATCTAGATAATTGTTTAATAGCGGGAGACATAAATATTCATTATAGTCTTTGGGATGGTTCATTAACCCCTACTTACGACAGAGCGGGCGATAAAATTGCGGATATAATCACTGCTAATAACGTCATTTTATTGAATGACGGCTCTCACACAAGACAAGATCTTTTCAGAAATAATTCTGCAGCACTGGACATCACTTTGTGCTCAACCAGTTTAATTGGAAAACTCTCATGGAAAATTGATCCCATCAATTTAGGAAGTGACCATCTCCCAATACTTATTGACTTCAAACTAAACTATTATCAGAAAAAACAAATCACAAACTGGTCAAAAGTATTGAAAGATTTTGATCTAAATAATATTGATGATAAATGCAATGTTGAAGAACATCTAGAAAAATTAATTTCTGAAAACACTTCTATCATCACAAGTAAAAATACTTTCAAACCTAAACCTTGGTGGAATGACCTTATACAGAGACTATGGAACATTAAAAAACACAAACAGCTAATTTATAATTTAAACAGAAATATTTTTACCGCTATTGAACTAAAAAAATCTGTACAAAAACTTAAATTAACAATCAGAAGAGAAAAGAAAAAATCTTGGAACATTTTTTTGATGAGCATAAATCATAAAACTAACAACTCCGATCTCTGGAACAATATCAATAAAATTAAAAATAAAAAACAATCCAACTACAGAATTTTAGAAGATGCTACACTAGCAAATAAATTTTTAAATTATAATTTTCCTGTCCCCCTTTGAATCCCCTCCTAATCCCTCTAATAACCTCAATCCTATTAATCCCGCGGAATTTAAAAACACTGAAATTCTTGATATTATGTAAAACTCCAATAATACTGCTCCAGGATATGATAAAATCTCATATAAAATCATTAAACAGTTAGTTTCCACTAATCCTGGCCTAATCAATATTATTACAAACCATTTTAATAAAATCTGGCAAAATCAGATTTACCCTACTAAATGGAAAACATCATACACAATTGCCATTTCGAAAAAGGGGAGAGATGATAGAAACATTATTAACTACCGTCCTATTTGCCTGTTACCTATTTTTCAAAAATCTTCAATACACTTATTTTAAAACGAATTAATGATCATCTAATCTCCCATAATATTCTTAACTATTACAACTTTGGGTTTAGAAAAAATAAAAGTATCACTGACTATTTTGTTGAAATGTTTAATTTCATCAACTCCCTCAAACAACAAAACAAAAAAATTGTTTTAGTTAACATTGATATTTTTCCAAAGCTTTTGATAATGTAGATAAAAATATTTTATTAAACACCTTTAAAAATCTCAATTTCCCTAATAACATTACACATTGGATCTCTCAATTTCTTACAAACAGAATTATTTCTATACAAAATTTCAAACAAGCTTCAATCCATTACATCAATAAAGGTATTCCTCAGGGTAGCTGTTTGAGTCCTACCCTTTTTAATATCTATACTACTTCTTTACAAGACATCAATAACCCCTATACAAAAATTTTCCAATATGCCGATGATATTTGCATTGTAATCTCAGCCGATAATCAAGATAACTTACAATTAATAACAGATTCTACTTTACTCTCATTAACGGATAAATTACAATCTCTAAAACTACAAATTAACAATGATAAATCTCATTTTCTAAGATTATACACTAATAAAAATAATTCCAAATCCCTAAAATTTAAAATTAATAATATCTATATAGAAGAAAGATTAACTAATAAAATACTGGGTACAACTTTAACTAATAGACTTTCATTATCAAATCAATACACATATATTTTCACAGACACTAAATATAAAAAAGATCTCAAAATCTGTCAATCTATTAAAAATGCTTGTCTGAGAGCTTGTTTAGGCTTCTTAAAAACTACTCCGATTCCGGCTATTTTATCCGAATCCCTAGAAACAACCTCAGATCTAGATTTTACTAAAAAATCACTAATTTATATTACAAAAAATCTATATAATAATTCCAAAATCGGTAACGACATTAAATCCAATAGATATCTTGCTAAACGTAATGACTTATATTCTAACTATTCTTTTCTTTCCAAAATTAAATCTTTTCATATAAAACAAACTTCTCCCTCTAATTTTAGCGTTATAACAAATATTGATGGAATAACAAACAAAAATCTTATAAACCATTCTGAACAATATGCCTTATCTATGGCTGAAATTAATAAATATAACAACTTCGCAAAAATCTTCACAGATGGCTCTATAATTAACAATAAAGCAAGAATTGGAATTTTCGTCGAGGATAAAAATTGGAAATTCGCCATCCAGCTAAATAACCCTACTGATATTAAAAATATCGAAACCATTGCTATTATAATTGAAATTACCATATCACTAATTATCAAAAACAATAATATTATCATTATTACTGACTCTCAAAGCTCTTGTATTTCCTTAAAAACATCTCTATCACATGATACAAATAGACACTATGAAAATCAAATTATCGATACTGCAGGTCTTAATCAAACAAAAAATTTTGTCATACATTGGTTCCCGGGTCATTGTGGCTTAAAAGGAAATACCATAGCAGATGGTTTAGCAAAAAAAGCAGTTTTTTTCCCTTCGCATATCTTAATAATGAACCTACTCTCACAGACATATTTAACGATATCTCCAGATCTATAAATAATAAGTGGGAGGAAAACTACACATTAATGTGTAATTCATCCGGCCACTTTTATAAACAAATTTGCCCTTCTCCAAGATCATCTTTCCTATTTAAAGACTCTAATTTTACATCCTGCCAACCCAGGTTAATTTACAGATTAATCTCAGGTCACACAGTTAACAAAAAATTTAAATTCATTTTGGGACTTGAATCTACATTTAATAGTGAGATTTGCAACACTGTTGAAGATAATGAACATATTATTAACGATTGTGTCATATGTATATAACAATATAAGAAATAATTTCCCACTATTATACAGAAAGTCCTTATTAGAAATCTTAAAAGATCAGAGAATGGAAGAATATAAAATATTATGTGACTTTGTGGATGGAATTAATTACAAACTATGAATAGATGGAATTAATTACAAACTATGATTAAGTCTTATTTTTATTGACTCTCATCTTCACACAATGATTTTTCTTTTGGAATCATTTCATTTCATTATATTTTTATTTGAACTTGTATTTTATTTTAACATTAGATTACTAAGTCTTATGAATACTATATAATTTAATCTAAATTTAATTTTTAAAAAATGAAAATGAATTAATATTTAATTTCAAATTTTTATTATATGTATCTTTTTATTTTATTTCTAATACTCTTCATTTAATAACTTTCATTTATTATAATTTAATTATTAAGTTTTTGTTTTAAATATTTATGCTTAAATTTAATTAATTAATTTATAAATCTAATTTTAACTATGCACACTGGTCTTATGGATTGAAAGATCTGACCTAAGCAAATTTAAAACCAAACAAACAAACAACATACACTACTACCACAGAAGAAAGATTAACCAGAATAGACATTAGGTTAGGTTAGGTTAGGTTGGAGTGGCTGCTTATGCACACTTAGACCGGTGACGGTCCATTGTGATACCACAGAATATCTCCCCTTTTACCCCTATTGGAACCATTTCGAGCTACTTATGTAGCGTAAGACGTCCCGCACTTTACTGTTTGCGAGATCCGAGAGGCAGTCCATCCTGAACTTACCCAAGCGTTTGTGCCTTCTGAGAGCCAATGCTGGACACGAGCAAAGGAAGTGGACCAACGTCTCCTCCTCCTCTTCGTCCAAGCAGCTTCTGCAGAAGTCATTTGCCTCCAGACCCAGCGTTCTTGCATGTTCTCCAAAAAGGCAGTGTCCCGTGAGAATCCCTACAACCGTTCTTAATTCACGTCTGCGTAGGGATATTAATGCCCTAGTGCGCCCCAAGTCCAGCTTTGGCCAAACTTGTCTTGCAACTCTACAGGTGAGGGTGTTAGACCACCTTTCCCCCGCTGAGGATAGCGCCTGCTTCCCAAGTGCTTGTCTCAGCGCTGTGATAGCCCTCTCCAGACTTGCCCTTTCCGGTTTCAGCTGGAGAGTCGTACCATGCCTAGCAAGTTCATCCGCCCTGCAGTTCCCCATGACGCCCGAGTGACCTGGGACCCAGATTACCTGGATATTGAAATGCTCACCCATCTCATTTAGAGATGAGTGACAACTCAACGCCACCCGTGATGCCAAAGACACCAATTCTAACGACCGGATCGCCGCTTGACGGTCCACATAGATTGTGATATCGTCTGAGGATAACACATTATGCTTCAACCACGTCATGACCTCCTCTATCGCTACGACTTCAGCTTGGTACACGCTGCAGTAATCAGGGAGACGAATTGAAATGTTTACATTTAATTTATCACAGAATACTCCAGCTCCCACTTTGCCGTCTAGCTGGGAGCCATCTGTGAAGAATTGCAACGCTTCGGTTTCCGATAACGGTATATCCCTCCAGGATTCCCTTGAAGGGAAGGAGGTCCGAAATCGCTTCTCGAAGTGTAGAGTAGGTTTAATGTAGTCAAGATTCGCCAGCTCATCCTTCAACGATCTAACAATAGTAGAGTGTCCTATACTAAGGCACCTCCACTGAGAGACGGCTGCAAGTCGTACAGCCGTATTTGCCGCCATCTGTTTGCCAAAAATGTCGACCGGAAGAAGGTGCAACATAACCTCTAAGGCACTTGTCGGTGTCGACCTCAATGCCCCGCTAACAAGCATACAGGCCGTTCTTTGCACTCTCTCAATCTTACTTTTATAAGTTACCTTGTCCAGAGCTGGCCACCAAACACCCACGCCGTACATGAGTACAGGTCTCACTACAGCGGTGTAGAGAAAGTGTACCAGCTCCGGCTTCAGACCCCATCTATGACCAATGGCGTTCCTACAAGAGTACAAAGCTATAGTAGCTTTGTTTATTCTCTCCAACATGTTGAGCTTCCAACTAAGCTTACTGTCCAAGATAATGCCCAGATATCTAGCTCTATCAGCATTTAAGGTAGGAGGGACAACTACCGGGATTTTGTATTTCTTAGTGAAGAGTACCAGCTCTGTCTTGGACGGATTAATACCAAGTCCACATTTGCCAGCCCATTTCGTAACGATGGTAAGCGCATTCTGCATTACGACTACAATCGTGCCCAGGAATTTCCCGGTAACAGCTGAAGCTACGTCATCTGCGTAAGCGATAACTTCCCTTTGCGGGGTTCCCCTAGTTACTCGCCTCTTGATGGTGCAATCCACCATCAAAAACAAATCCTCGAATAATTTAGGGTCCTGAAGGCTTCCCGGGTAGCAGGGTGAATATCGAGGCTATAGGTTAAATATCGATGATCAGAAAAGGAGTGTTCCTTACCCACCCTCCAATTTTTAACCATATGAAGAATATTATTTGAGGCAAGGGTCACGGCTAGAACCTCCTGCATGTTACTAGTAATGAATGTGGGTTCCCGCCCAATATTACACACTGGAAGGTTAGTACTCATCAAATAATCAAAAAGTGACTCTCCTCTTTCATTAATATCCGTGCTTCCCTAGATAGTGTGATGCGCATTAGCCATAACTCCCAGTACCACACCTACCTTTGATTGTTCCGTTTCACGGATCAGCTCCTCCAGGTTATCCGGAGGAACCTCCTTGTTTCGGTCCATGTAGGCTGAAACTTGCCAGAATCTACAAGTGCCTACTTCCAGGCTAACTGCAGTAGTGTCACCATTGCTGTATTGAGAGAGAAGGAAAGATTAATATTATTTTTCCCAAGAATATAAGATCTGACCTTCCCAGACTTACTAGAGGATATAATTTTGTACCCCTTGGTTCTGAGGCCATAGATTCTGTTGTTGTTAATCCAAGGTTCTTGGATTAGTATCACATCCTCACCCGAACCAGCCAGCCTGAGGAGTAGAGCTGCTGAAGCAGCCTTAGAATGGTGAAGGTTAATTTGAGTTATCTTAATCATAACCTTTTAACCTTTACCTATCTCTATGGTATATTCCTAATAGACATTGCGTGGACCAAATTTTTTTTTCATCTTACCTTCTTTTTTGGACATTGAAGTATAATTATTTTTGAATATTACAGTAGTTAATACAAATTATGCTGTCAAAACAAAAATTGTCAAATAATTTCACTAACTACGCTGTTAACGATTCTCAATTTATATTATTTCAAATCAAAACCAGTAAACCAAGGAATACAGAACCCAACTTTCTCTTACCTTCGGCAAATCAAGGTCAAAAAAATGAGTCCAAATTTTTCCATACAAAAATAGCGTTATGTCTCTTCTGGTTGTATTCTGTGCTACTTACTACACACACATAAAATATATAACTGTGTTTTCTTTTCATTGGTCGTGTTTCCTCGGGCAAATTTGATAAAAAATATCATGATATGTTTTATCACGTTTCGTCATAAAACGCACTCATTTATCACGAAAAAAATCCTAGAATTTTTTTGATTTTACCTGTTTGATTTTACCCCAAAAAATATTGTTTTTTCTATGCAAAAGAAACTTAATTAATAATTTTAATTAATTTCAATTTCCATAATATATACATACATACTGGAATAATAGTTTCAAATGCTACAAAAATTTATAATTAATTATCTTTATAAAAAAAAATTGGAATAAATTAAATTGTATTTTAACTTTTGTTTTAATTTTTTCATTTTGGTTGTTTCCTCGGGTTTGACATAAAATTTAACGGAATGAAGTTAGGGTCATAAGTAATTGACATGCAGTGTCATGATATTTTTTATCAGGATTCTATCCTGTTGAGTTATATATGTACATAGAGTTAAAGTCAAATAAATTATAATAACTATTGACGATTGGAGCATCACAGATTCTAAAAAATTTTTAGACTAAGCTAGCTGATAATTTGACGTTCGAAATTGTTGTAAACAATTCCAATTTTGAACTGTTAACACAACCATGGAATACCACAACCATTTCCCGCATGTACACATCTGTTACAATCTATATAATTATTGAATTTTGGGAATTTTTTTCACCTGCTTATGCCCATTCGGAAATATTCAATAAGGTACCGAAAAAATTCCATAGCGAATTCAAGAATACAAATTCAAATTTCCGAACGTTTTTATGAATTTTGACAGATGTAAGCATGTGGAAAATGGTCGTGAAATTCGAGAATAGGGCCCCAGATTGCTAATAATTCTAAATATTGTGATAAGTGCCATTTTGTAAGTAACCTAATTTTAACTTTTTTCCTCGGGAGGCGCTTTCTCTACTTTTACAATCATAAATCAGCGATTTTACAATCGCCACTGAAAGATAATTTAACACTGAAAATCTTACCTTCGATAAACAAAGGCTAAAAAATGTATCTACTTTTTTCCATATGAAAACCGCGTGATATCGCTCCTGGATATTCTGTGGTAGGATGGCAATGATATGAAACACAGCTTAAGTCGATGTGTCTCTTTTTGGTTTACGGCAAGAATGTCAAAATATTAAATATTTGTAAGGGAAATCAGAGGTTTATTTCACTCTCTTTTGATCTTTCGAGAAGAACAGTCTGAAATTTAGATTGTAGTAAAAGAGAATATAAATAGTAAAAGTTATTGAAATATGGTGGTAATAAAAATATATAGACTTAAGTACTTTTCATACCAGGCGCCTTGGCTCTGGATATCAGGCATCCTCCAGTTTTATTTACCCTTCCTGTAGTAGAGCTGGATGACCTACAGGCGATTTGCAATTCGCAGGAACTCGTAAGAGTAAAATCAAACGGAAGGCGGGGGAGGGGTAGGAGTATACGGGAGTGGCACAGCCCTCTCGAAGTCCTTGGGTTCCAATGTTACCGTCTTTCTAGTAGAACTACATACTGTAGCAAACATCTAGGAGGGACAGCAATAAGCCCAGATAGTATGTATCACGTACAGGCAGTACTACTAAGTTCATTAAGAACCTGAATATTGACTGGACGGATAATTAAGTAGGGTTTTAGGTCGCAGTGCGAAGTGGCTTATCGCCCACTAGCCCTCCAATAATAATAATAATAATAATGGTTTTTAGCTTATACCTCATATCGAGTTTTGCATTCTCCCAGCTTTTGAATTTCCAGAAACTTTTGAAGTTTACAAACTTTTACGACTACTTATTGAAAGATTGGCCAATTTTCCCCACAACTCGTCGCAGGTCGCAGTCATTTGATCGATACCTCAAAAGTTCGTGTTGGTTGAGAATTATTAATGCATTCAAAATGGCCGCTGAATTTTTTAAGATATATGTTTTAACCGACCCGTCTATACTTATAAACGATTCTAATGGAACACCTTTTATACTCTCTTGACCTCTCTCTGCAATGCCTCATACTGCACAGGCTTCTGCGGTGATCTTTTCTTAAACTGAGAAATGTGTGTGATCGTGTTAAATATTATAGGACCGAAGGAAAGCAACCAATTTTGAAATTGACTGATTCAAACCTGCTTAACGGTTTTAAGATTCTCACGAATCACGCTCTGAATATCCTTCAAATTGCACCGCACTAACAGTCCAACAGTATGGGCGATACTAAACCAAACGTTATTTGTATAATAATTCTCGAATGGACTCTAAAATGCATATAGATGGTACACTATAGTAATCATAATCACTCATTGACTTTTTTCGGGTTTTTCTGTCACTTTTAAGGACTACCTATCATACCGAGCATCAGTGTAGTTAATTTCCTTATGTATTGACGGAAAACTGTACTTTTAGCTTTATTCATAGTTTCCTTCAGAATGTGTGAAATTCTCTTCAATTACCTGTCATTGGTCTATAAAAATTCGGACCTAAACTTATTCCGTTGATGCAGATCAGATTTGTAAAACCAAGAATTTTCGTCTGAGACTGAGAGTCGCGAGAATATTTCGTTTGCCTTAAAAATCATCACCATAATAACACACCCTAATTTGCCTAGTCACCGCTGCGATATTTTTAGGAAATTTTGTTTTTATAATTTGAGATCTCTCGAATTACCCTTCTGAGTCGAAGCGAAACTGATTATTTTTCAAGATCGTGCTCGGGCTTCAAGACACCCGAAGGTCAAATTAGGCACTCCAGCGCCTTAAGAGTCAAAAGAGTAATGAATCATCAAAAGAGAATATCCTCATTCGACACATAGCAACTTAGCAAGGAATATTAGAATCTGGGATTTCCCTATATCCTGTTGAGTTAGTACAAATATATTATGAATTCTAATCCACAATAATCGTTCATATTAATTTAAAAATAATTTCGTTTACTTACGTAAAGATTCCTTTTCATTGTCCTGTGAAATTATTCGTTAGGGGCCCGTTCACATATTACGTAACTTTGTTTTTTACATTTTTTGACCCCTCCCTCCCCCTCGTAACAGATTGTAACATACTCCAGAACCCTCCTCCCCCCCCCCCCTCCAACCCCCTCCCAGGCGTAACGTAACATAAATGTATAAACATTTTTGAATTTTTAAATCACGTACAAGTGAATTTTTCGAATGCCGAAATAACGATGAAATTGGGCGTTTTCAGATCCGCCAACTGTTGGCAACATGTTGTTTTCTGAGTGCCTCCGATTTATCGGAAATTTCATGACAATGTAAATTTTCAAAGGCAACATGTTGCGCGACCTTAAATCGCCCATTGCCTTCAAATTGGACAAATTTGGAATAAAAACGATATTTTGAACTTGTTTCGCTTTTCATAATAAATTTCGACAGAATCGACATATGTACGAGTAAATGCGCCTAGTTGAAGTAAATGAAACTAGAATTGTCTGAAAATGTTCTGTTACGTAACATTTTTATGTTCACCCCCTCCCCGATGAAGCTTTACTTAATATGTGAACCCACAGTCCAAAGTATGATCCACATCAAAATTTAAAATAAATAAATTCGCAAATAAAACAAAAACCAAATCAACGTTCACTTAATAATTAATTTTTTTAACTATTTTTAATTAAAAATTTAAAAATAAAAATTATCTTAAATAAGCCTTAAATTCAAAATACAATAATATATTAAGAGATTCTACATTGGTAATACTTTATAACGATGATGTTCGGTTATTTTTTTTTACATACAAAATATAATTTTTGTTAATTTTATTTTTGTACATTAAATTACTAAATTAAAAAATGTTATATAAAAAAAAACGAAAATGATCTTCCTTTGGAAAACTGATCAATTTAATAAATTAATTTTTTTCTCTTTGGATTTTCGTTGTTACGTGCGCTTTTCGTTGGTCCCAGAAAGCACCATTAAAATTTGGTTTTGGGACAAACAAGTAAAAATTTCTATACGTTAACATTATATAAGTATTTTATGTTATTAATAAAAACTAATTTATCATCTGTGATTTCATTGAACCGAATACATCTTCAATTGGTGCTAGGACGGCAATTACGACAAGGGCCACAACAAACAATATAAGTATCACAATATAAAGGCCAAGTAATGCTTTTCGCAGCCTTGAATGTGGTACATCTTGTTTACGGTCGGCGCCCATTGAATTTCGACTTGGTGATAGATCGGTCATTGGGAATGCTGTTACACGTTTTCCATTTTTACCGTCGCTATAGCATCCGGAAATCTATCAAAATATATAAATAAATGTTAAATTTAGGAAATTAAGAATATTTTGAATAAAAAAAAAGCGCCATTACCGAGAGTACTAAATGCATAAATACGTGGAATGCAACGAAAGCAACGAGAATCCAATCCATCCATTCGGGTAGTTGTGCTTTTGCAAGCTTAACAGCATAGAAAATCGTAGCAACTGAAATACATTTTTAAATTTATTAGGATTTTACATTTTGTTTTCTTCCACTACAAATTAGTTCACATACTTGATAAAATGTGCGCAACATTTCCGCCCAACCAATGTCCCCAATTGAAAAGTGGTCGATTTTTTGAGTTTGGAGCTGGTCGGAATAGTGCTCCAATTGGTTGAAGGAAACATATTACTGTGGTAATTACTCCCAAAATAGCATGCGGATTATCTTCCGCCGACCATGCACCAAGCTCAACAAAGATAATAATAAATCCGGCCATTGTGAGTAACCATGTTAAAACCATGAATACACGATGCCACACGAACCATTGATCTTTACCACACATTTGACTGCCGACCCATGTTTGTTTAAAGTATCGGGCAAACAAGATCCCCAATGATGCGGTTCCAATCCAAGCCGTTAACATAAGAGCACCGTGAAGTCTTAACAACAGCACTGAAGCCCCTTTAAAATCAGCTGTATCCGCTAATGATTGTCTTTGTCCCGATGCTAATTTTGCAATGGAATGGTATCCTACAGAGTTTTCTTTCAATCCCTCACCCGTTGCCAATAGTAAATGGTATTGATCGTTTACCAAATCAAATCGTTTACCACGCACTGTACTCTGTGCTTGCCTCTCGAGCTTACAATGAATAATTCCGTCCGCATATGATGACTCAATTAATCGGACAATATTTTGATTGATATCGGCACGCGATGAGGCATAATTTGGTGCTGTTGTATATGATGTGTACGCGTTAACTTTTCCATTCTCAGGAACACATTCCATGACTGAGTCGTCTCCCATCTTTGTGTCCTCAGATAAACCGAGTGCAACATAAGCTGGTTTTGCATCGTCCCATGGAAAACCTGTTTTTAATTCAAATTGATAACGATCGCCCATTACATGAATCACCGAAATGGCACGACAATTTTTCGTTTTTATACATCCATCTGGAAAACCAAAACAACCCTTTGAATCACCGCATCCTTCGTAAATAGGATCGCCTGTATTGGGTTTTGCTCGTGGTGTAGTGGGTTGATATCTTGGAGCTGTAGTTGTTAGTGGGGTTCGTGTTGTTGAGATACCACCGAAAATACTACCTTTTTTCACTACTTCTACAATTGGGGATTGCATACCAACCCAAAATGTATCGAAACTTTTTGCAATCGTAGCGCTAAATTTATAAATAAAAAAAAAAAAAAAAACGGATGTAGTTAATAGTTTATCTCCTAAGCGGTGGAATAATTTTAATCTCACTTGAAAATAACACGTCCCTCGAAAGAATCGGGCGCCTTCCATTGAATATTTAAATTATTTTTTGGACCAGGATCTGTATGCGTTGCCGTATCATTAGCATTTTCTTGATCACAAGTGGTCAACTTTACTAATTTATTATTTCCTTGGTCCAATTTAAACATACCGACTACCTCATTTGTTGGTACCGTACGTGCATGTACCATGAATCCAGTAAACGCGGGTTCAGCATTTATCGATCGAATTTCCAGGTACAGTGTTTCACCTTGTTCAATTTGATTTGTGGACGGTTCCAGTGTATATAGTGTTTCAGTTGCTTGTGGTGGTATGCCACGATGTATTGGCATCATTGAGTTGCATACTGACGTTGGTGCGCCACCCGGCAGTTGATGTGTTGGTTTTAAAAATATTAATACAATAAATGGCAGCAGTTTCATTTTGATTTTGTACTGGAAATACAATAAAAAGTCATTTTATAAAATCATGTTTCACATCAATCAAAAGTTCTTAAGCTAAACTAATTTGCAATTATAATTTAACTTTAGCCCAAATTATTGTAGGGCTGATCCCTTAGCTCTCAAACCAATTTCGTTTTTTTTTTTTTTGTTATTACCCAAGTATAGACTGTTAGACTGTATAGATTTATAATTATGAGAACTTAAATTTATTCATGAATTGACCCCCAAAAATAAATTTCAAATAAAAATACATTTACGTGACCAAAAAGGACACGCAACAATAAATTTTGTTATATTTAAAATTAGAAATATCGTTTTTATCTTTTGACAAAGTTATTACAGTTGCAGCCATGACCATGGTTATTAATTTATTATCAACCACATTGGGTAAACCAAAATATATTTTAGGTAAATCAAAAAAAAAAAAAAAAAAAATGATAGTTAAACAAATTTTAACCAAATTTTTAGTTTTATTACCCGCCGCAAGAGCAAATTGACATGAAAATACACGAAAAATAAATTTGACCAAAATTTGGTTAATGTTTTCTGCTGACTAACCGTTAACCAATACACTTATTATTATTGACATAAAAATTGTGAAACAAATTTAGGTCTATCCTACTCCTCGAACGGCACCTATCCCACAAAGCACCATTATAATTTTACAAAAATTTTCCGTTATGTGTATCAACATAAAGAAAAAAATCGTCGGTCTCATTTTTGATAAAATCTGTTTGGCAGTTTCATCTTACACTGCGACCCTTTCTATTCTATACTCGAATGGACGTAAAACTTTGCACAAAATGCTTTTTACTAAAATCTATTTTTGTATAAAATTTCGACCGAAACTATCAATATTTGTGAGAAGGAAGGGTGGAAGGACGAATACGACGTCCTGGTAACCTTTGTCGAGAAAAGTGAAAATCTGGGACAAGATTTTGTTCGCGAGAACAATACTTACACAATATAACTTTGTTGTTATAGTGGGAAAAGTAAAAAATAATAAAAATAATTTAATTTGTAGCTATGATAACATTTTCTAATTTAATTAATTTATTCAACATATTTAGGTTGACTGTACAAAAATGGTGGCGTCGCTTACTAATAATAATTAACAAGCCTTTGCATATCAAGTAACGACTTGTTTTACAAAAAAACATAGTTTCCGGATATTAGTCGCTTATTATTGATTGTAATGAAATTCTTGTACTTTTAACATAAATTTTAAAACACGTTTGTTTTGCAAAAAAAATGTATTACACAATAAGCAAAAAACTGGTTTGTTAAAATTCAAACCAAAGACATAACAATATTGTTGGTCAATCTGTAATACTTGTTGCCGGCATAAGTTTAGATATTTTTTACAAGCACGAATAAAAAAAAAAATAAGATCATTAATTTAAATGATTTAGATAAAATGTAACCATTTGTCTAGACTGGTTATGATGTAAAGTGTTGTTTTTTAAATTTTAAAACCCCAAGTATGGAATAAAGTCATTATCAATCAAATGTTTCTGAGTTGTTGACGTTTTAGATTTTTTTTTGTTTTGAAATGCTTTGCGACCTTCATTTTGATATGCATGTGTCCGAATTAATACTTGAGTTAATATGGAATTAATAAAGGGCTTATTTGGTATTAATTACTTCTTTATGTAGAAATCAACAACTCAGTCGAAATATTAGAGAATTAGACGCCATACATATTAAACTCATGATAATTTCGACCCTTTCCCAAACGGAAACTTATTTTAAGTTAAACTTAATTAAATAAGTCTGCTGAGGAGGTAACTTATTTAATTTATGTCCCTTTCTTCCACAGAAATCTTATTTGGTCTCATGTAAACATTCTCTGCAGAAGAATGCTTTTGTTTAGTTCATAGCTCCATTAGCCAGGGCAAAACGTTTTTCTCGGTACTTGTTAAGGCCGAATGCCACAAAATCCTGTCACGTTTAATAATCGTATATGAATAAATGATACCGAAATAATTGAGAGAGTTTTTGAATTAATAGTGACTGCTATACTTTAAGCCCTTTATTTCGTAGGTAAAACGCTACGATAGGTAATGCCTACATGCCAACATTTGTTTTTTCGTTGTCGCCTGTACGACAGGGATGAAATTGATATAAATTCCAAAGTAATAAAATGTTGAGCAACAGAGGACTAAATTGGGCTTTAAAGTACTTTTTAATTTTTTGATGTGTTTACATATCGCGTCGTTGGAGAAAACGGCATTTGAAGTTTAGCTGGAAAGTTGAAGAATGATTTCTTTACTAAATTTTGGTTTCCAAATAGATTTGTTAGAAGAAAGCTTAATTACGAAGTACAATGTTTCAAACTCAGAAAGTATTTTAATTATTTAAGTTTCAAATTTAATTGTTTTGTCTATGTCCAATTTTTGGACCAACTTTTCTTAAAAGGCTTATATATGTCCATGACGTTTTGCCTATATCCTCGATTTTTGGAAATACTATTTTTTAGCATACACCAAGCAATGTTTAAATAAGCAAATAATAATATAAATCAAAATTCTAAAACCCATTTGTTTAAGCATAAATAAAAACATCACAAATTCATTACATCACATTACAGTTAAATTACATTTTTTTTTTTTAACTTTAATTTGAATTAATTAATTAATTCGTATAATAATTTTAATGATTAAAAATTATTGTTAAATTAACAGACAAAGTTTAAGGCTCTTTTATTTTTAATTATTTGTTCTTCACTCTGAACTGAAGGTGAAACATGCCTTCCATAGGACGATGAACGATGAGGCTAACAAGAAATATATAAATTTATTTTTAAAATTTCTGTCCAAAAGCTATGCGCACAGTCAATTTTTTTGTATATTGCTGTGGCCCCCTTCCGAAAATTTTTGTACAATCCAGTTCTGTGCAGGCGATGAGGCTGTATTTAAAAATTGCTGTAGAGCAAAGGACATAATGCAATTCCTGTTTTGCAGTACACACCTATCTGACCAAAAAAATAATGGTTTGTACTTCCGGATGAGAATGAATATATTTTTCCAACATATTTACAGCACATTTGCAATGTGAGTACCTTCGCAGCCACAAAAAGGTTCATACCTAAAAATGTGAAAGTTGTTGTCTATTTCGAATGAAATGTTTACCTTATAATATTAATGCGTACAAAATTGCATTTAAAACTTCTCTATCACCATGAACCTTTCTCGTTAAATTATAGATACAAAATGTTTGCTTTTAAAAGAAGTTTGAATTCTTAGCTTTGAGCAGTTGGAAGTTATTTTGCATATCAAGGCTGAAAATTCTAAATAATTTGCTTTAGGTAAGTTTTATTTGCTTCGTACTCGTTGGTTTGCAGCCAATACCATCATTCGCATTGCCTCGCATTTATCGCACAGATATTTTTAGAACCATCGAATGCCAAATTAAATTGTTTGTTGCTCGTATCTCTGTATTTCAATTTTTTGATGTTGAATAAGTTGAACATCTTACTGATGTTGAGGGAGTATCCCTCAAGAATACTGCAAAACTCAGGGATATAGACAAAAAAATAGAACTGAAGAAAAAATTAGCGGATATAGACCAAATCGTACGGATATACATATAGATAAGACCACATCTAACAAATTAAATCAAATTTTTTTTTTCAGCTTTGCTTAGGAGGTAGCCAAAAAACGAATCTCAAGGATATAGACGTAGTAAACATTTGAGGACATAGACAAATTTTTAAAAAAAATATCGCAGAAACGATTGGAGTTAGCTGAATTTTGATGGAAAATTTGTATTCCTTATGGTCGTTTTACCCTAGCTACAAATCTGTGCTCATAAAACAAAGGATTCAACTCGAAAATTCGCAAAGAATAATTTTATTGTTTGTAAACAGTAATTACGGTTATTTTTAGTTGCCGGAATATTACAAAAAATTGATACTATACGTATATGAAATCGAATATGGAAGATTCGAATTTTAAATAATATGTAAAAGGGGCACAGCTCTTGTGCCCCTTTGTTTTGTCACCACATATATGTATATAACTCAAATTTATCAAAAATTGGACATAAACAACAATAATTATAAGACGACGATATTTCAATAACTGACGACTTTTCACTTTTATGTCACTAAAAGTAACAAAAATATATTTAAACTTTTTACCTTTTTAGGTGGGTTCAGTTAAAAGGTTAAATGCTGATTTTGTGAAGCATTAGATAAAGGTATTCTGTTGCTAAAGTAACCAAAACTCAAAAGTGGCCGCAGATAATTTGCTTAGAACTAGGAGCTATACACATCAAGCACGAATTGCAAATTCGAGTAAATTTTTTTTTAAGATTTATGATTTTAAAATCACATAAAATTTTTGCCTATTTATAATAGTGACATGTTTTTAATCAAAATAAATTTAATTAAATCTGAAAATTACGTCAAAATTAGAGAAAACCAAATTCGCTTGTATTCGCTCGCATTTTACATTTGAATTTCGATTTTCTCTAACTTCGATGTAATTTTCGGATTTAATTAAATTTAATTTGATTGAAAACATCGTACTAATATTATAAATGGACAAAAATGTTATATAAAAGTGTTTTTTGTATCATAATTTTATAAAAAAAAATGTTCACTGGCATTTAGAATTCGTGCTTGGTGTTGTGATTAAAATTTAAATAAAGGATGAAATTTACTAACTAAACCAAAAATTATTTACATATCCATTTTAGTTACTTATAAAAAATATAATAGATACTAGATATATTTTCCTCCGACCGAATGGAATACCGTCATAAGTTACAATTACAAGAATAAGTACACGTTCGATGCTCCTTGCCCACCAAAATTTGTCGTCGGTATTCGATCGTCTCGACGGTTAGAATTGAATTTAGTCGAAATTCGAAGATTATCCAACGAAAAATGATTCGATCTTCGAAAGTGCTGCCTAACGTTTACAGAAAAAATTGAATATAAATATTTTTTCGAAAGGACTGAAATGTCGATCAAAAGTATCGAAGTATTTTTTATTTTCTAAAGGACCGAAAAAAGTACTAAAGGACGAAATTATTCGTGCATTCGCACGAATATCTGTTTAGGATCAACCAAAGGAAGAACAATATTAATTGCCCAACCACGCCATAACCCAAATTACACCATCAACATAACTTCTCTGATTATCAAAACAATACCGTCTAAGGTAGCTGAGAATATTTACAAATTATAGTGATCATCATTTAATTTATGTATCATTGCTATTTAATTGTGGTAATATAAAGACTACCAAAACTGCTGTGGTTTCTCGTAAATTTGATAATATTAAGTTTTCTACTATAATTTCCTTACATAATTTCTCAGATTGGTTTTTCCAAACTGAACCTTGTCAAAATTTTTCGCAGTATTTAATTGTTTACTCAGGCTTCCAAATTGTTAAACAGAATGCTACAGTTAAATTGAAACCGTGGATTTCCGACCACTTAATTAATTTAATGTCTAGAAAATGTTACATTCATAAAAAATGTTTAAAGCATCCTAGCAATATTAGACTTCAAAGATGTTTTAGTAAACTATGTTTGAAAGTTGATGCTAAGGTGAAGTATGACAAGTTCTCGTTTTATGATAAAAAATTTAGTCACTATGGTAATAATAGCAAAAAAACCTGGTCGTAATCAAATTTTAAATAGAAATAATTGCGGCCATATTGGAAAAATTATGTCTGTGGATAATGTTATTTTTTCCATTGCTAATGATTTTGGGTTATATTTCTCGAACATTGTTTCTGAATTGAGAGCTGCTAATATATTTCCTAACTCCCCGAGGCAGTATTCTTGTGATTTTAATAATTCATATAATTTTTTTATTAGCCCTGTTGATGTGACTGAAATTAGTGGTATAATTGATAAACTTAAATCTAGTAATGTCATTGATATCCTTGGGATGAGTTCCAATATGTTTAAAGCAAATAAAGACTGTTTGTCTCCAATTCTGGTTTATTTTGTTAATCAATGTTCTTTGTCTGGCGTTATTCCTGAGGATTTAAAAACTGCAATTGTTTTACCTTTGTTTAAGAAAGGTGATAAACTTAACAAAGATAATTATCGACCTATTTCTTTACAGCCACCGTCTTAGTAGTTGTCAATTTGGTTTTAGATCTGAAAAAAACACAGAGTCAGCTTTGATACAATTTATAAATGGGGCACATGGTCAACTTAATGAAAAAAAATTGGTTGGAGTTCTGTTTATTGATATCAAACGAGCTTTTGATATGGTAGACCACAAATTGTTGCTGCATAAACTTTATTTAATTGGTTTCAGGGGTGTTCCACTTAAATGGTTTGAGTCATATCTTAGTGGACGGTTCTTTAAAATTAAAATTGGGATCAGTTACAGTTTACCTTTTAAAGTTGAGAATGGTGTACCGCAAGGATCCGTCCTGGGTCTACTCTTATTTTTAATTTATATTAATTCAATATTTAATTTAAACTTAAAAGGTAAAATTACTGCATTTGCTGACGATATGGCTTTAAGTTATTATGGTTCTAGTTGTCAAGAAGTTTCTGCTCATATAAATTCCGACTTAAAAATTCTACGTTCATGGTTTGACGGCCACTCTATGGTTTTAAGTGAAAATACCAAGTTAATGTTTTTTCGATTAGTGGGTGAGCCATATGCGGATAATATTCCTGATATAATTTACCATGTTCCTAATTGTAACTCACTAAATTGTAGTTGCCTAAAAATTGAGGTGGTAAATAACTTTAAAAATTTAGGTCTGCATCTTGATACTAACTTGAACTGGAAAGTCCACTACCTTAAAACAAAAGAGCAATTAAATGGTACTTTACGTGCTATGTATTAGCTACGCCCATTATGTTCAAATTCAGCTTTACTGAAATTTTATCATGCATGTGTGGAATCTAAACTAAACTATGGTTTACCCTGTTGGGGCGGTGTTAATCTGAATACATCGAGGCCGTTGCTCACATTGCAAAAGTATATAACACGAACTATATTTTTTAAACGTCGCTGTGATCATCATGTGATTATTTTAAAACTGTTTTTCTCTAGAAGTGGCCATCGTTTGCGAAGGGTATTAGAAATAATAACAGGAACCTATTTTGTTTTCCACATTTTAATACCGAAGCTTTTGGTAAATATTTCTTAGTTTCAGCGCCAACTTTTTTTAATCGTTTGCCGCTTTGTTTACGAAGGCTGCATAACTCTAAAAATTTTGCAAGTTTAATAAAGAATTGGTTATTTGATAACAAAGACATTGGTTTCATGTTTGCTAAATAATCTTATGATTTAATTCCAGATGATTTGGTATTGAATAACTTATGTATTTTTATATATTTGTTTTTCCTTTTTTTAAATTATATGGCCCCACGCCATTTTTAATTTGTATAGTTTTAAAGCTAAAGGTTAATCGCTACTGTCTGTGGACATAGATTGACCTATCTTCATAACCTTTTATTTTTTTTTGTTTAATGTAATTGTTTTTTTTTAGTTTATATTATATTTTGGCTATATGTTTTCTGTTGTAAAAATGTTTTATTGGTTATGAGAATAAATAAATAAAAAATAAATATATTTAGCCTACAATCATATAACCAATTGAAAGAAATTGAACTCACAGATCTGACGTTTAATCTACCATCACTACATGAAAGACAATTTGGATGGTTAATATTAGATAGTACGGAATCAAACGTTAAAGTCGATTGTATAAATGGTTAAATCAATGGAAGTAGTACATGAAGATTTTAATGAACTATTGAAAACATTTCGCCAGGTCGAGGAACCTCCACTACAATCAAACTTAAAGGAAACGGATAATTATTGCGAGTACTTTTATTCAACAACAACTGTACAATCCAAGAATAATCGGTTTAGATTAAGATTACCGTTTTTGTCCCCAAGATTAACGTTGGGAAACTCATACATAAATGGACGCATTCAGGTCTCCCAACAGGTTGGCATCAAAAATCTACCGATGGAAAAAGTGACATTTCGTGTGCGTTCATGTCTCAACGTGTTGCCATAAGTTGGCTTACCTAAATGGCCGATTCGTACGCAGTATGCCCAGTTTATGTAGGCTCTCAACTACCAAACGGCGATGAAAGCCGATATTTAATACCGCATCATGAATTGTATAGGGACAGTAGCAGCACAACTAGGAGATTTGAACGTACCAGATATTGTGTGGGAGATTGTTGATCACAATTTGACACATATTAACATGAACGATGAGATGGAAAACCTCACCTCTGAAATATTTACATACATTGGAGTTAAAACAATGTAACAATGTTAAGAATAGTACTGGTAACGTATTGGATCTGGCGTTTGTACCATTTGATCATGATGTGACAGTTTCTGCATGTAAGGATTTAACTGGATCGCCTACTTAGTATTTTCCCAGAGAGCTCTCGTAAGCTCTACGTAGGCCACCTAGAGAGAGGTGCAAGCGTGCCTGCTTTCAAACTTCCAGCGTATCGAGATAGATTAATAAATATTGAGCTCTATTTTATTTGTAGGATTGAAATTAGCGCAATCTTTGTTCGAGACTTACTAATCGGCTAAAATCGATTAAGATAAAGATTTCCAATCATGCATCAACTTCTTTATCATTCATCAACTTCTTTTAATAAAGTACGGTCGGCTTTTGAATTTAATCTATCTAGAAATGTATTTAAGAAATTGATATCGAAGCTTTTTTTAGATTATTGATAAATTTTGAAATATTTTAATTAGTTGTATAAGTTGGTGATAACTAATTTGTTCAAAAAGTAAAGTTGCGCTCATTAAACAAATTTGTCTAGCAAGGCTCAGTGCATGTATTCTAGGCAAACTTGTAAACCTAATTAAAGAAGTTTTATTTCATGAAGTTGTTCCATGATCCAGCGGATCTGATAACACGAGATGTATACATCCTGAACGACTGAATCAAGTAAAATTATGGTGGAACGACCTGCAGAATGAAAGACTAACAGCAGCAAGACAATAATATGAAATAACGTGTGCTGGAAAGGTAACATTTCGTGCTATTCAATACAAACAATTCAAGCTGTGAGATAGACCACCTCCGTAAGAATCTACGAATCGGATCGAAATCAAGATAGTGTTTCTCATAGGGTATCCTCATAGGGATTATCACACTTTTCGTTTTGAATATTGGATGATTGATGTCAGGAAATTGTCAAAGGTTAGATCAAAAATTGTACCACTTGTAAATGATTTTTGCTGTGATAGCCTATCTGATAATGGAGGATTTGCCAGCTGAACGAGTTACACAACATCGGCCATAAGGGTCCGCAAAAAGGCTTAGTGTTGAAATCAGTGTATCTAGAATAGTCAGCAGTATGGATATTGATTCGGTCATATTCGGTTCTAATTAGGTCATATTATTGCGGTTTATCCAGGCAAAGATGGCATAACAATGGTGTTAAATTACTCCTCATTCCCTTAATGTGGTGGAGCATATTAGTAGAGAATTTATCGAAAATTAGATTTGTCTAAAATCATAATAATAATAACGCTATCTGGAGCTGCTGTCGAAAGCCGTCATATAAAAATGGTTCCCGATAGCGGCTTCACTGAGGAATTCAATTAAAAATTATAGCTTGATGTAAAATACATTTAATTTATTAATAAATATCACGTCAAATTTAAATTTAGGTTTAGAAAATTGGCCGCTCCGCATAGCATCTAACTATGTCAATTGTATTATTTACCACTAGAGTGAATTGCCTTCTGATTTAATTTGTTAAGTTATATACAGTTAAACTATTTACCACTAGAATGGATTGGATTATATTATTTTCTTAAATCACAAAACTAAAAAAATATAAAACCATTGTGCTGGCTGATTTTGAAGGACAAGGTTGACCATACCTAGTTGTTGATAAAATAAATAAAGTATTTATGTCGTAGGATAGCAAAGCAATTTAAATGTTCGATTGAAGAGAGATGAGAAAGTCACCAGAGTGTTTTTTCGATCGAATTTGAAGAATATTTGCCCTGAATGGTGCCCATTGCCTTCATTTAATTTGCGAACTCAAAATAGTGTTAACAATTACATCATATTGTTTTGCTAAACTAGCTTGGTAAAATTGTTCGGGTATAGGCAAAGTTCGCTTATGTATACATATATAGTTTGCATCTTGGTTGGATAGAAGTGGGCTCAGATATGCTATGTAGATAAAAAATTCCAATCCAATCAACCAAGTTGGAACGTGTGTATATTGTTATTTGGTTTACTGTTCGAACTGTGTCTTTTACGAATATAAAAATATTCATTGAAAATTTCATTCAAAATGTACATATTTGCTTTTAAATTAGGATTTTTACAAGCAACAAAAAAATGAACCAATTTGAACCTATCAAATTGGTTTGCCTATATGGGCTTTTATTTGCAATGCAATAATACTTTAATTATGTGTGTACAAAACTTTGTTGTTGTTAGATTTTGTGAGATTTTTTCGCCAACCGAAAAACGTTATAGATTAACACTTAAATCTTTTGAACAAACAAATGTAGCTCAATAAAAACTTATCTTGTAGAAAAAACTATCCAATTATCGAACGAAATGTATCTTGAAAATTGTGTTTGGGCGGCTATTTTTGGTGTTAAACTTTATAAGGTCTCAACCAATTTAGACGTGCAAGGTTTAACAAACTATCAATTTTTTAATTGCTTCGAAATTCAAACGTTTAGATACAATACAACGGATCAAAGGGGTATGCAAAGACGAAACAAATAAGCCTAAGTGTTACTTTAGAATCGCGTGAGCAACTTAATAAAGATAAAAATTGTAATCTGGAGTAAACAATCTGTTAAAATACCTCGCAATTTAAAATTTGAACGAATGCAAAAGTCGAGGAGAGCTTAAACTGCTTAAAACAAAGTCCAACGAATATACAAACCAGTCTTTCTGTTTGTCTCAAACCAAACTGTTTTTGTTTACTTAAACAATTCACAAATTGTAAACCTGTTATCGATCAGGTTTCCTTAGCCATCATTAACAATAATAGATTTTTAGACAAAAACTGACACAAATTCTACCACTAAATTTATTTCCCATACTGGCTTTACTTGAATTGAGTCCTCAAATTGCTTTCTTTAATTATATTTTTTGAATTTAAATTCTAACTTCTGAAATAGATCTGGCCCGATGTCAATTATAATCCACTCATTATTATTAAAATTAATTATTAATTATTATCTTTATCACCTATGAATTGTTTTTGTGAAATAATGATAAACTAAAAATCTATTATGATTCAATATTTGAATGAAATCATACAAACAGAATCTAATATTACGTTATTCATTTGTAATGCAATACATTTGTTTAAGATTGTATCGTTATTCATGGAACAAATATTTATAGGCGGCAAGTAACTACAGTATAGAATATTCAATACCTACATCCTTAATATTTAGTGAAACATATAAAGGCAAAGGCTTACTACTCGTACAAACAATAAAATGATATCCGATGCAAATTTTATTAATTTACATATAAAAACAAAAAATTCCTTGTGGTCTATTAAAAAAATGGTCATGATCACCACCACACCTTCACCGACTTTATATTGGCATATTAAGACCTTGTCATTTCAAGTTTAGTACGCGCTTACCTTGTGTACACAAAGCATAATTTTAACATTTTTAAATTAAAAGTTTTTTAAGTACACCCAGCGCCACTACTAAAATGTACGAATTGGTTTACATATTTTCAATTTGTCTCTTTTGTTTATTTATTCTAATACATCTAGTTGCCATTCTCATTTATTTTGTTTTTGTTTAGTTCCCAAAATTTTGTGTCATTTCAAATTGTAGATTTTAATGGCGTTGTGTGTACATATTTTGTTAAGCGGTTAACCAAATTGTAGATTATGAACCAGGTTAAATGTGTTACCCCATCGTCACCAAAATAAACCTAAATAAAGGTTATTAGAGGTGGTAATTAACAGGCATACCTAAAGAAAAATGTGTACGCGTATATTATCACCTTTACACAAATTTATTACACAAGTCACGCACCAAATCATTTGGAATAACTATAGAATTCTAAAATCAACTAGGTCAACATAATTTTGGTATGTAAATTCGTGTACATATTTTTTACATTTAGGGTTAGAAATTAATTTTAATTATATATTTTACTCTCCCGCAGATTAGCGTCATTTGTAATATGTGAGCCGCAACTAATTTACAAAAAAATTGGTATATCGTTTTCACTTGTTTTGTTTTTTAAATTTAAATTGCAAGGTTAACACCGTATAGAAAATTAATCACATTTGTGCATAAACAGTTGTAGATAGATTAGCATGAATTAGATAAACAATTGTGCATAAAGTAGAAAATGCAATGGAAAGTGAAAACAAATAATTTTTTATCTTCGAAGTGAAATTTTTTTTACCATGAAATAGTAATGGAAAAAAGTTGAGATTTTATGTTTATGTAGAATAGTGGTTTTGTTTCCTTAATAATTTGTAAATATTTGCTATTGTTTATTGGTAAAATACACACGTCTAATTTGATTAGTTTCCGCAGTATAGCGAGACAAGGTCGTTAAACCTAAACGATTCACATGACAAACGACACGTGTAATGTAACAGTCGTCGAAACTACCAGGGAAGAATGTCCAAATTGGTTCATTTCATTTTAGCAAATAGACCATAAATGAAGAAGATTATTACGATAGTCAATCCTATAGATGTCTATTAACATAAATGTGAACCGAAGAGTTTAAAATCAATATTGCAAGGAACAAGCAATCTGTAATTCGATCCGTAAAATAAATACGTTGGTACGGTATACCCAGTTCAAGAGAATATAATACAGTCGAAAAGCTGGCGAAATTGGTAGAACAGCAAATACTTAAGCTAATGATCCAGGTAAGTTGACAATCAGGCAAAGCAACCTAGTCGAACGTTTCGATTATTCGATTATTGTTTAAGAAAAACGTTCCCATTTTCTTGTAATATTTCATTTATTTAAACCAAAATTTATAAAATTTTCATAACCGCATTCTGGTCAAAATGAATTAAAAGCTTACTATACATCGTTTGGTCATTAAGTCAATACACGTTATTTAGATGACTCTGTTAACAACTATTAACATCTGAGGTACACTATAGTAAAACTAAAAATAACTTTAGCAAGCACTATTTTACTTCATCACAGATAACTTTGATGTATTTTTCCAAACGAAAGTTCGAAAAAAATATTTTATATACAGGGTGTCCCACAGGTACGAGTCGAAACGAGTAGGACGTGTAGCTGGATCAATATCATGAAAAAAAGTCCACCACGCATATGCCCGGAAATGAACCGTTACCCACTTCAATTGCATTTCAAAATTTTTAGGATGGCAAAATGCCACGCTACTCATTCGAAGAACTCGCCAACATCCATTTTATTTATGGTTTATGTAACGGACGAGCTGCAGAACGTGAATACGCAAACCGTTATCCATGTACGCCGGTGCCAGATCATAGAATATTTGAAACAGTTCACAGACGATTACGAGAACGAGGAACATTGGTCCCCTATAAATACGAAAATGTTAGCCGAATTCAATAAGAAGTCAATACTGACAAACAAGTTTTTCAGTAAAAAGAGATCCCACCATTAGCACGAAATGTCTTTCGATACAACTTGGTATTAGCAAAAATAAAGTCTGGAGAGTACTTCGAAGAAACCATCTACACCCATTCCACTACATTCTAGTGCAAGAATTATTACCAGTCGATTTACCAAACAGAACAAATTTCTGCCGTTTATTGTTAAACAACGAGGAACATAATCCTTCATATTTGTCATTCATTTTATGGACAGACGAATCGAAATTTACGAGGGATGGAATAACAAATTTCCACAATCTTCATGAGTGGCAACCAGAAAACCCACACGTTAAGCGAGAATGATAATTCCAAAGACGTTTTAGTGTTATTGTGTGGTATAATTGGAAATAATTTTATCGGGCCAATTTTACTACCTGAAAGATTGAACTCACAAAACTATCTTGAATTTTTGAATGAAACAGCTCCCACTGTGCTAAAATACCTTCTTGTATCAACAAGATGGAGCTCCTGCACACCATGGAAGACAAGTTCGAAATTGATTTGATATAAATTATCCAGGGCGATGGATTGGTCGCAGCGGACCTATAGCTTGGCCGGCTAGAGATAGATCTCCAGATTTAACACCATTAGACTTTTATGTATGGGGATATTTGAAAGTAGAAGTCTACAAAACCAACATTCAGACTAGGGAGCAGTTGGTTGATTGAATCAATAATGCCGGCAACAAAATAAAAGAAAATTTAGGAAATTTCAACATGGCTGCTGTCATTAAAAGACGACTGCAACTATGCTTGTTACAAAATGGAAACCATTTTGAAAATTGTTTGTGAATTTGAAAACATAGAAATTCATACAATAAATTATTAAGTACTATATTGAAATGTTAATATCTCAAAAACTATACATGATTAGATAAAAAACGATGAAGCAATTTTGTATTAAATAGTCTATTAAATTTAAATTTGAAATAAAAAACAAAAATTATTAAGTGAGTTTTTCGAGAAAAAATGAGTTTAATGATTTTTTTTTATTATTTCTCGCACAATTTTTTTAATTCCTCTTTTGTTTTCTTTATGGAAAACGCTTAGGAGTTATTCTATCGTATTCGGAGCTGGGATACGAGACCAAATTCTTCTACCATTCCTTGCCGGCCATGTCATATTCGAAATATTTAAATCTACCAAATATTCATTCCCGATTCTGGCTGATTTCCATTGTGAAATAATTCGACGTCCTAAAAAAGAAGAAGGATGCACTTAATACTCCTTTGGTGAGGTAGGGGCAGGCTACAGTTTAGGCAGAAAAATTGGATGTCCAATTGTCAGCAATTTAATTCAGCGCTCCGAAAATTGGACGACTAATCCAAAAATGATTCAATCACTAAGTAGTCTTTTTTTGGAGTGGAGTCCAAATTTTGGAGTGAAACGCATACTTGTACAGATAAACTGTAATAAACAATAATATTTTGCATGTATACTAAAGTATAAGCTGTCACTAGAAACGTCAAAACAAATACTTCTGGAATAGACTTCCATTTTTTTTTTGTATTGCTAAAGTATTGCTCAAAACTTTAATCTATTTTTGTAAAATAAGTTTTCGCCTTTATACAAATTATAAACCAATGTTTCGGAATATCAAAATCTAAGTTGTAAAAATTCGAACTATCCAGTTTCACTCTGTCTTAAATAATTTTTTATTCTCTTTCTCACATCTTAAAATTATTGCCTATAAACAATGTGTATAGAAGGAACAATATATTCTTCCACTATTTGGTTAATATAGCGAACGGCCGTTATATATACTGTTCGATCCAGATAAAGCTCGGTGCGTGCTTCATTCGAAATTCCCCCCACACCATAACTATTCCGCCTCGAATCCTTTCGCTGAAGGTGCATGGAGCGAAATTCCCCAGTCATCGCCATACTCTTTCTCGCCCATCAAAAGACCGCAAACAAAATCTCGATTCATCGGTAAATAAGGGCCTTATTCCCAAGTCGAGTCGCTTGTTATGCCAAATAACAGTGAAGTTTTAATATCCCTTTTATAAACCCTAGATGGTTGCTATAAAGAACATCGTATTCCACTTACTTTTTACGACAATAATCATTTCAAATTACTTTTCTGGTCATGGCATATTTTCAAGTGAGGAGTAGTTGGGCTAATTGTAACTTGAAAACAATTGTCGTCAAAATCAGTGCAATGCGATGTTTTCTATAGCAAGCGTCTATGCTTTATAGAATGAGTATTAAAGCTTAGCTGTTACTTCATGCGACAAACGATGCGACTATGGGAATAAGGCTGTAAGACTTGACTCCATTCAGGTTCAGTCTAATTTTCATGTTGCCGTGCAAATTGTAGCCGTGTAATCCTGTGTTGTGACAGAACCTCTGCTTCTCTTAAACTTCGCTGTTTTGTTCTTTCGCTTACATTTATGTTACATACGTGTAACAGGTCACTTCAGGTTTCAACAGCGGTTGCATGGCGATTTCTAAGAGTTGGTAAAACTACAAAACGGTCATCTTGATCATTTGTATACAACCCTGAACTGCGAAACTTATTAGCAATAAAGCATTGGCTTCTTCCATCTTTCAACAATGGCACGATTGCCGATTCACTTTCTGACTTTAGCGACATAATAAAAACGTAACAGATTGACAGTAAAATGTAAACTCACCAATAAAACGATTGAAAATTTTGCCGATTTGCCGAAACATTTAAATTTTCCACTGCATCCCACATTTTCTAACATTTTTTAACCTTATACTATAATTTGGTTTTTGTTTCATGTTTCCGTCTAGCTGGAGAAACGGCGGCTTTCGTTATACATATAGTCCACTTGGAGTTAATCTTTGCGGTTCTGTGACCTGACAAAAGTAACGCACTATTACACTGGTTTTGCTCTTACATCAACATAAAGGTCTGATCTAACCAGGGGAAGTTTGGACAGTAAAAACACACACAAAAATCGAATCAAACAGCGATTTTTTATAAAATGCCTTCGTATCGTCGGTAAACAATCGTGAACACGTTGCACAAGATGTTGAATCGTATCTGGCAAAACACAACTTCCCTTGATGAGTATATTGCCAGCTAAAGCTTACCAACAAATAAATTATTTGTGTTTTATTTTAATGAAATTAATTTGCCAAAAAACCTTAATAAATTTCAATGATGGGAATACAATTTAACCAAACACGTATTGATCAAATGGAAATTTCCGTCTGTACTTTGAAGGATCTTTGGAAAGGCCTCAGGGGCTAACTTCTGATGAAGCGACAAATAACATTTTTTTGTGACATTGTATTAACATTTTCTGGGCAAGACGAATATTTTACAACTGCTCTTGAGATGACGATATGTATAACGGAAAAAAGTTTTAAAATAAAATTATTAATAACATTTAGGCTGCGGTTATTTTCGATTTTGTTGAATAATTCATAATATAGCTATTTCCGATGTTGTCGAAAAAACAACGCTGCCGACAATTTCATATTAGACTCCCCTCTCCACCTACCGCTACAAATTGAAATTTTTCAGGAATTTCTTTGGTACTAATAAAAAATGCCATAAAAATTTTCATTCCATCATTAGTTACCCTATAGAAATCACACAGACAACAAATTCAACTTTAGTCTGTAGACTAAAGTTGAATTTACAATCTGATTGAAATTCAAGTATTACTTAAAAAGGGAACCCCACGGTCTTATATAATGCTTAGAAAATGATAAATGCAACAAATCGAAAATCTCTTATCTAACAAATATGTGGCCAAATTGTAATCATCGAAAAGTGTTTCCATTTATAGGAGTCAATCATACAAATTCAAACGTCCCACCTCGAAGTTAGCAAATATTGACAATATTATTTTTAATTTATAATATTCATAATTTGTAATTGCTTTGAAAATGGTTACACACTAGACTTTTTTTATACAACCCAAAACTAAGAAGCTGTAAACATTTTTAAACTCTCTGATTTTTTAGTTTTGTTTCAAGAAGTTTTTCAAAATTTTAATAGAAATTATTGACCTAAAAGGTGGTTTCAAGCCATTATTAGAATTTTGTACGGGCTTTAGGCCCACTAGAGGAATTTCACTTTGAAATTATAACAGAAAAGTGTTGCCACCGGAGGTAAGAAATTGAATTCCGTTTCAAATTCCTAACTTTAATGCGTCGCATCAGTTTTCAGGTTACTTTAAAAAATGGAGGTGTGGCCAACACACGACTTTCTTTTACGAACAGAGAATTTTGAGAATTTTTTATTTTTTGGAAACATTTTGTATTAAGTAGTTTTTTGTAAACCTTATACTTTTTAAGTTATTTGTAAAATAAATTGTCTGGACCAAGGAAGTGGCCACTTCCGGTTAGCCGATTTGGAGTAAAATTCACTGGAACCTCCCAATTTATCAAAAAAGCTTAAATCTGAAGTTTCAGTTCGATTGGTTAAACCATCTGGTCTGTAGATAGGACACAGAACGACATACTGACAGACAGACACCATTTCGAAACCCACTTTTTCGGACTCAGGGGACCTCTGAACAGATAAATCTCTAAAAATCTCAAGGTCCAGTATTTTCATAATTACTATACTTTATTTTACTTATGTAAAAGAAAGTAAAAATGTTAATATGGAAGCCTCATGACTCCTCGCCTTACGTAACCACAAATAATAGGCGCATACCTCGCCTGACTTAATTTAATATAACACCTAAATACAAAATTTTAAAAAGTTAGGAGTGTTGGTTTTTCAGTTAGAGAACATATAGACATTTTCCAGAAATCAAGTCAATTTTCAAGAAAGTAAAATCATTTTCAAAATGAAACTTTTGGTTACGAAATGATTACGAATGTTTTCCTCATAAGTTTTGCAGGGTCTAATCTTATTTCTTTCTGATTATGGAAAGGTTATGATAATTCTTTCACAAAAATTTGTAGCAAACTATAACTAAGTCGCACCTCTAATTATCACCTATACCTGTACAAAAATACATATGTATTTACAAAAACCAACCGATCCAAGGTTGTAATGAAATATATAAACATTTTTTAATTGTTTCTAGAACAAAAAAATAATAATTTCAAATTCCTAAAACTATCTTATTCTAATACAGAAACACAGAATACAGATATGATATGATCAATCGATCTGTATTATTGTCGTGACTAAGCCTTGGCTTTTCTTATTTTTTTTTTAATAAAGGTTAACATTATTTTATAACACTTGTTACAATTACGTACATTTTAAAACTTATAATCTCAGTCATCATGACATCGATCAAATCAAATAGTTTTTATTAAACTAACATTAATGTATTTAATTTATTTATTATTCATTTCATGAATTACAAATTAAAATTTTGTTTGTGTTGCATTGTGTTCATTCTTAATATGTCCACGAAACTATAATTCGGTTACTAATAAGACTGTATGCGTATATTATGTATTTCCGCTTTGGTCATCAAAAATCCAAAAAATCAAAATACAATTATTTGCAATAACTGTTTATAAATAGAAAATGTATTCATGTTTTGTATAAGTCATACGTATTAAAATTATGTTTTGTTTACACAAAAATAAAAACATAAATTTATGTTTACTTTTTTTTGATTCGATTCCATGAAATGTGGTGTTTCCCCCGCATAAAAAATAGTTTAACTAACTACTTGCCAACGGTTGGAAAGAAAAATAATGCAAATTGATTTTATACATTCGGTATATTGGTTGCTAGGATAGCTTCCCCTGCATAGTTTTTTTTTATTTAGTAGGTCATTGACATACTACGATATATATTATAGATTTTCCAGCAACTGTTCGATTCACATCATTTGTTTAGGTAATTTATGTTTTACTGGTCAGCGTGATTATATGTATATTGCATACATTATACGGTAGTAGACAGGTGTATGTACTTGCACATACGAGTAAATAAGTACATACTAGTATTATTCATGCCGGTTTATAACCTTTTTTTTTGCAGGTGATTTCTAGTAAATAACAAAATGTATTAGAACTATCAGTCGTGCGACATGTAATTTCAATTTATTCAAAACCGTCAAAACTTAACTTTTACATTAGTAGTTTATTATTTCATGAAAATACATCTTATGGGCGAATAACTAAACAAGTAATTGTTTTTAATTTGTACATATATAAATAATTTTATTTAGATTGTTTGATTGTAAAATTCTCATTTTGAGAATATATTGTTCATACATAGTCGTATAATATATAATAGGAAGGTCATTCCTCAACGTATGTATATATTGCATGAATCATAAATAACCTTCATCACAAAAAAACTTGATCTAAATTTTACTTCAAGTTCTTAATAAATACATTTTTCTTATTAGCGATAGGGCAATATGTCCTACGACTTTGGTGGAATTTTTACAAGCACCTAAATCGTTATTAACTTTTACTTTTTCTTTGAATTTTGAAATTATAAAAATTGGATACGTGAAATTGGGTTGAAATTAAACTTGAAACGTTGTTTTTTCATCAAATTCACTAATTTAAAATAAGTTTCACATTTCAACAGGTCAAACTCATTGTGCTTTTTAAGCCTATTATTCTGTTAAAGAAAATTACTACACTCTCTAAAAAAAAAATAATGTGGGCCCATATTTTTCTTAATCGCCGCTAACTTTAGAATAAAGAAACTTAAATTTTCGACTGAAATGACATATTTAATAAAAAGTCACCGGGGACTTTTTTCCAGGTGAATTTCAAGAATAAGGGCCCTGGTTTCGTGGTGGGATGACTGAGATTAAATTTTTCGTAATCCTCATCATCAGATCGAAACTGAAATGCAAACTCTTAATAATTTCGCCTTCTTTGTGTATTTATTTATAATAGGTCACGTTTGCTTTTCTGTTGTGATGCCATCTGTCGGTCGGTTTTGTATTTGTATAAGCGGGAAGTTTCACCTTGGCTATCCCTTAGCAAAGGATTCAAAACATTGCAACAAAATCAATATAAATGTCTGTACAAGCCACGCTGTACCGATACAACACATAGTAAAGTGTGACCGGAACCTGTAATAAATTTTAGTACAAATTTTTGACATTTACTTGAAAAATATTCCCAAACATTCACAAATTTTTATTACGCTACCCGAAACGTGTAATAATTTTTTGAAGTATTTCCCCATCTGTCATGTTGTTGTTTGATTTAGTGGCCAGATATCCTTTTATATGCATCGAATTGGCTTTCTTTTTGTACATGTATTGTAGCTTTACGGGTTGGAGGATAAGATTAAAATTTCAATTGTCAAACATTGTCGATTAATAGGTAAACTCCTTGATCCATTATTAAATTTAATGAGATTAGCTTTGTGAAATCCCAAATAGTTTAATTCTTAAAAAATTTTGTGTATTTGGATTTTTGTTATTTCAGCATTAAGTTCAAATATTTGATTTTAATGCATTTTTCTTTGTGCATATAATAAATTCGCCCGAATGTATGCTTTTTTAAACACATACAAATGCAATTTTGTTGTTGTTGTAAAATCTATTATTAATTTAGGATAAACTTCATTCGCATAGAATTCGATTCCTACCCGCATTTTAGGCAACACAACACTACTTCTTTGAATGATATACATAATTGGATTCGTATCGCTGAAAAAATTTAGATTTAGGTAGAAATCCCTAACGGGAACTTGAAAACAAAATAACATACTCTTGATTTGCATCCCCCGATGTATATGGTGGAATAGTTTTTCAAAATTAAAAAAAATTCTCTCTGGTCGACTTCATACTATATCCTTTTAGATTATACAAAACGTTCACAATAAAACGAAAACGAAGCGATTCAAGTTTAATAAACACGTTAGATAAAAATGTATTTGAAAATCTGATCGACTGCCTCTTTCTCTCAAACAGCTCCTATTTATACATTATATCCAAAAAATATAAAAAAAAAAACAGATCGAAAAAGTTCGGGCCCGAACTCTAGAAGAATTTTTTCTGGTTTACAGTACTATGCAGATAGGCTAATAAGAGAAATAAAATAATCTTGATAACAGTTAAAAGTTTTTAATTTATTTGTATAGTTATTAGTTGATCCCATTCTATCAAAATCGGCTAAGAAATATCCAAATCGGCCATATTCTCTTGAATACCTCTTGAATTTCACCAAAATTGGTTATTACTCTGGTTTGTACCTTATGCCATTTTGAAATATCTCATTTCAACCGGGCCAATAAACTGATTATGATGAGGTTGGTTGGTCAACAAAATCCTTCATAATTCTTAACACACCAGACAGAGTAACGTCCAAAACAACACGGTTCCTCTTCTTGGATTGCTTGAACGTTTAAGCTGGAAGCACACCAAATTAGTGAAACGTTTTAATGCCTTACTTCCTATGTAAAGCAAGGTATTCTAAATCTTGTATATTATCTTGTAAAACTGTTTTATTTGATTCGATATGAATAGGCTGCTTTACTAGAAAGTGCTTTTGGCCACAAGAAGCTTTAAGTCAAGAAATTAACGTTTTGACTAATATGGTGTGTTTCCAGCCAAGAGTAGAAATTTAGTTGATATATCCGTTCGTTCTCAAGTTATTGTGGGCACAGACAGACGGACGGCAAGTCGGAACCATTCAGCATTTTTTTTTACAAAAATGCTGAAAAATGAATTTCTGTGAAAATTGTAGAATGCTGCTAATTTGTTGAAAACGGTAAAGTTGAATAAAATATGTATGGAAAGAGTTTTGTTCACCTAGAATCTAATTAATAAAATAAATATTGATTTTAAAAATTCACAATTTGTCATATACCCCTTCATTATATTTTCTCACTCCACCGCTCCGAACCTTTTACGTTTTACGTAATTATAAACGCACCAAAAAACCCAAATTTTACATGTCAGTTCTAAAGTTGCAAACTCGGTTCAAAATTCTCTCTTTTATTTTAAAGTAATGTTTCTAAATTTGACTAAGAATTGAAAAAAAAAATCGTGATTAAAACAAGCGATCTGAAGTGGCAGAGTGAAATACTAGAACGTTCAGGAGGATTATTTGAATTATTTTCTAAATATACCATATATATATACTACTTCTCGCGTTAGGTGGAGAACTGAAAATAAAATTGACATACATATGCTGCAAGTTTGTCAAATAATCATCCTTGTTGTAGTTGTCGCGTCGCGTCGATTAACAATCGATACGACTTTGCCTTTTCATACCGTTTCTAAGTCGGCATTGCCTAAGAACGCCGAAACGACTAATGCTGTTTGCCTCAGAAGATTTTTCAAACTAAACTTTTGTGCCACTAGGTTAAAAGTATTCAATTGTGCCTTATACCCAACTAAACTTTTTAAATGTCATTCAAATTTCATAAACAACTCAAAATATTGTAAAACTATAAATTATATATTTAATTTGTGATGGTTTGTCACAATAATATTTTTATTTTATTTGTTGATAACAAGAAACTATAACAAAATAATTGTTCACAAAATTCTTGATATGTTTGTAAAGCTCGCACCAAAGGTAGTAAAATTGCCAAGTTTAGATTTATTTAATCTCATGGCGAACAATTTAATCGACGATCGGCCACTTTGATATTTTTGAAAGCGTTAGGTGCTGTCAGAGAGATAGCTCAGATTACAGCATTAATTTAATGACAGTATGGGATACTTCTGGTAAATTTATTAATATTTGTTGTGGATACTCGGGTTCTGTACATGACCAAAGAGTCCTACGGAATAGTCAATTATATCGCAAACAAATATTCCCACCTCATGAGTTCTTTCTATTAGGTGACAGTAAATACAAATGTTCATTAGACCCGCTAGCTATTATCACACCGTTCGTAAGAAAAGGCAACTTGACCGCAGTAGAATAAAAATTTAACGTTATGCATAGCAAAACACGAAGCATTGAGAAAAATGCATTTGGAATAATGAAATGCGATAGCGGGCGATTTTTTTAAAATCACTGGAATTGAAAACTTTTTGTTTTTCAGTTACATTTACATACTACGCATACTACATGATTTAAACAGTACATCATACAAATTGAAAATTCGTCGATAAGTAAAATTTGAAAAGTTTAGTTTGACAAATCTTTTGAGGCACACAGCATAAGAAGTATTGCCACGTTAGTAAAAAAATCAACTGAATTACTGCGAATTTTTATGGTTAACTTAGCAATCGCGAATTAAATTTTTGAAAACTTCTGTCAAAATGACAAAATTTGTTGTTTTTGTTTTTTTGTGTAGACCATTAAATTCAAATAAAAAGCGACAAAATTTGAACCCAACTTGTACTATTTTCGCTATAAAAAAAATTATTTTTTTATTTTTATTAATTTATCTGTTAAATATTTTTCATAAAATGTCTTGTCGTGAACTAATATTTAATCGACACAAAATGGGGTTTTATCGGCAAACGTCGTTTGACGTAGACAATCATAATGCCATTTTTTACATTCTATATCATATTGACGTCGAAGCGACAACCACAATAAGGGAGAATATTAAAGACAACGTTAAACAATCGGCAGCGGAAAGAAGCAAATGAGAGTTGCTCAATACATCCATTAGAATCATATACATACATATGGTAGGTGGATTTTTCCTATAGTTGCAAGCTATAAAGGACTTTTCATACCAGGCTTCAAAAATAAAAATTCTTAATTTCATTTTTGAATTATGCAAATTATAGAAAATTAATTATTTAATTTTATAGAAATAAATTCAGCTTGTTGAAAAATAATTTATTTTTAAGTGATAATTTAAACAAAAACAAAATAAATATATTGCAATGAACTTATCTATAAAGCCAAGGCAATGTGTTCCACACTCTACTGCAACATTTTAAATTAGTACAAAGCGAAGTGCTTGGTCAACATAAGCTACAAATCAAATTTTTGGAACGACTCTTTTATATTGAACAAAAAATCTAGCTCTTATGTATACGTTACAAATACAGAATATCTCAGTTCTTGGTATAATTCACGTGTAGAATGGGGCTAAATAAAATATTTGATAGCAACCGAATGTTCAAAGCCGACGTCACCGGTATGAAATGATATCAGCTTCACATTTGTAGTAACTGAAAATTTTGAGGTGAGGCGTCTGATATGAAAACTACTTAACTTTTTTAATTTTTTGTTGATTTCAAAACGGTTTCATCATACATCGTACTACAATTTGATGACTGCGTCCGAAACCTGTGATAAATATTTTTTAGTACTGATTTTTGACATTTATTTAAAAAAACCGAACACGCCCAAATTATTACAGTCAAGCTCTATGATAATTTTTGATAGATACAAATCAAATTTATTGTGTGATTGACGTAGTACCCTTAGCGTTTTATTTCAATGTACTAGATTTTCCTTATTCGACATTTATTTCGTGATCATTTTTCTTTAACAGGGCGGGGGCGGGGCGATGGTTATAATTCTTTTAACGCTTCTATTCTACATCTTCGAACAAACGATCGACATAATACTACCACCTCAGCTAACAACCATGATTATGAAGAGAAAATTTCAAAATGGGGCTGTTTTGTATAAGAATATTATGACGAGAATCTGGGTGTTAGATAAACATGGATTGATACGGAATAATATAGAATCTCCGATTGACAAAATTGTAAATTAGCAGATTTATGATAACGTCGAGCCTTTACCAGAATAGTAGCATTGGTCCACGCTATAAAACTTATTATGTTTGATTAGTAAGGGTGTCTAAACTGTCAGTCGAATTGGAAAATTGCCATTTATCGATTGGACAATTGATGATTTTATGTATTAATCCATTTTAAAAGACAAACTCAAAGCTAATGCTAAAAAATTAGGAAACGGCAACAATTCCTTTCTTGTGTAAATTAATGACCACAAGTATATGTAATTCTGAGATAATCAAGGCTAGACTACATAAAAGAGCAAATCTATGCTTCCACATTCTCAGAAGGACGACTAGATGGCATTACCAAAAATAGGCAGCTAGAAAAGAGAATAATCGAAGAGAGTTACAAAATAATAACTATTTGGTTCTTCAAACATTTAGGTGATCGTGTTTGCTTTTTGCATTGCAATAAATCTTTTGTCAATAAAAAATCGTTTGCGAGAAGCAATTTTGCCAAAATTTATGACACGTGGAATTAATTATATGTGATTCTGGGGCTTTAATAATTATTTTTATTTGTTTTCTTATTTAATTTTATTTTTGCTAATTTATAATTTTGTTGTGATTGTTATACTCACGTAAATGAATAATTTTGAATAATGTTTTTTAAGTTTTGAACTAAGATAACGGAGACATGGCATTTAGACATTTTTGTCTAAAGCTACGTGCAATTTTTTGATTTAGTTTTTGTATTGTTCATTTCATAATATACGATACATAATAGGAAGGTTATTCATCAAAGTATATTTCATGAATCATTTTAAATTATCACGTTAATTTTAAGAATACTTATTTGTAAGACAGTTTGAAACTAAACGTGACATAAATTTCTTGTGGTAATAATTTTTTGGTACGACAGCAGCATAAATATACATAACCTTCACCATAAAACACGATCTAAATTTTACAAGTTTAAATAATTTTTTTTGTTAGTGAGAGGGCTTTAGTAACATTAGGCAACCTCTGACGACTTTTCACAAATACCTAACTAGAAAGATGTAAAACCGCTTTAAATTTTAAAATTATAAAACTTGGATACATGAAAGGGATTAAAAACGGTGGTATAAATTAAATTTAAAAATTGAGACGATAAATATAGCACTTAGGTCACAATTATATTAATCGACGATTTGGTAAATGGCAACAAAAAGTGAATGATTCCTTCAAATTCTTTATAAAACTATATTCGATCAATTTAATGTCACCTACTATTTATTAATTAAGGTGTAGTTTGCAGTTGAAGCCAAATGAAATTTTATATATAAAATCGACACAAGCGAAATCGAACATAAAAGTTTCACCATGAAATTTCACTTTGAAGTATGCAGTTCAGCTAGCGACATTGATATTTTCATATTAGAGTAAAGCTGGCTCTTCATAAGCCTAAGTAGTACGTTGTTCAAGTGAAATGAAATTTTCACTGGTCTCCAAATATAGGAAGGTAAATTTGATAAAATTTGTCAAAATTTAATTTGACGAGTTTCGTAAATATTTTAGTGCGTACACATATAACTTCATGTTGTCTCTGACACAATATAATTCTCTATATATTTTATATATAATTTTCACTGAAGTTAAAAATGTGTAGAGATATAGAGACATCATCGCTAGCTAAACTGCGTACCACAATGTGAAATTCAGCAAAGTGAAATTTTCATTTTCGTTTTCGCTGGTGTCATTTTTATATGAGAAATTTCATTTCACTGCAGCAGCGTGTCGAGCTATATACTATAAATATAAAGCTAAATTTTCTTCGTTTAATGATTTGAGTTTCTATAAATTAGCAACATAAAGTTGCTGATTGATCTGATCTAAAATTTTATGAAAATCGGCACACTAACTTTTTCAGGAGAACCAGTGAAAATGTCATTTCACGCCAACTGTCAACTGTATATTAGGTTTAAGACTTGAAAATAATTTAAAAGGGAAATATTTCTGACACCATAGCCCACAAATTTCAAGATCTTTGAAATCGTTCATAAAAAAAGCACAATTTTTAGCTTTTGCGTTGTTATGGAAAAACCTAAATGGTAAATCATCTTTCTTTTTAAACATCTTCAAATCACGAGTTACTATAAAAGATACAAGACATATGATGGATGTGTTGAGATCAGTACTGCCACTTCCACGAATAAAATCTGTTGCAGGTATAGATATTTTTTGTATTAAATTAATTTTAAGAGTAAAACAAGTTTTTTTTTCGACAGAAGTTGACTTCTGCCGTTCTGAAAACTTTAAACGGAGTATATTACAACTTTTCATGGGGGTAATTTTACGTTTTAAGTTTTAGAGCCAAATTTAAATATTAAAAGAAAACTATTTTTATTTTTTGGATTAGGGCTCTTTATCTATTTTACTAATAAAACTGTAAGCTATATACGCTGCCCGAGCTAAATATTGTACGAACATTTTTACTCTAGATGAAATCACAGATATTTTTAGATTATTGTTTTGAGATTTTAAGTTTTTCGCATAGAGAAGAGTACCGATCAGCGAGATTGTAAGCGAATTTTTTAATTTTTGGCTTCGTTTTGAAAAGCGTATATACGGGCTCGAAAGCTAAAGCTTTTAAATTAGATTAGTAAAATGGGAGCTCTGGACCGAAAAACCATTTTTTTTTTTTTTATAAAATTAATTAAAGTAAACTCTTATAGTTACTCTTTATTATTTTTAATTTTAAGCTTAAAAATGTAAAATTAATTTCCCGCTGCTTGTTGGCAGTCATTTTAGCAGGTATGTCAATGCGAACATGTCACATATACAAACTTTTACGCCATTTTCACAAAGCTAATTTTTAAGAGTTCGACGGTGGTTTGGTGCAATTTAGGAAAATGTCTTTGCAAAACGACTCCATAGTTGGTTCATACCTAGATTCTAGCTAGGCGCGCAGGTATGTTAAAAATGACAGAAATTGTAGCTAAGGATCAGAACTCTTGAATATCAGAATAAGGCGGAAAGATGGTAAATTTCTGAAGTCGATTAACCTTGGCGGCGGGAAGAATATGTGCAAGTCTGCGCTTTGGATTCTTTATTCTTAAATTTTTTCTTTGGCTATAATATAATATGTATAGCATAATTTTTATATTCTGGAGGTTTTAGCCTAAACTTTGAGCAGGACAAGGGATTTGACAGCCTCTTGATTCTGGGGCGTATTGCCCGACTGAAATTTGCTATGTTTGTGTGAGTGCCCTAATATTTTTATAAGTTTTACCGACAAATTTTCCGATTCTTAAAGAAGTAGCTCTTAAAGCTGTTGAAGTAATTTAGTTTGCGGATTTCACACGTTTTAATGAACTTTATCTGTTTGAATGAACTTTATCAGCCTTAATTAGGTTTTTTTTTTATTTACACCGGTCGTGAAATTCTTCTTTGTTTCTAAAATACAAAACAATCAAGGCAGGAATAGAAAAATAATGTCCTGAGCAAGGAATTTTGCCGTTGGGTGAGACTTGAGAGCTCAATTTTTATCTAGGTACTAGATGTACAATAGTACTAAAATAAATCCAAAAGATAATAAAATTTATTGTTATCGACTGGTACTTACATGAAGATCATCACTATTGAGTCTCATTTCGCGACCAAAGTGTTTGCTCAGTGCTACACCATCTACAGTTTATTTGGTATGATCCGCCTATAAATTTATATTTCTCTGAGAATTTTCTAAGGTCTGGTTCTTTAACTTTAATTATTGTCCTTCACAAGCAGTAGTACGAGGCAAATAAAGACGGATTATAAAAATATGAGGTTTCTATATCTCATTGCGGGCTTTATATTCTTTCAGACAAACAAATATGGAAACGCCTAAACCCTATAAATAAATAAGTAACTTAATAAATTATACATACAACATAAAATCAGAACTAATGTGATTTATCTTTTGTGACTTGTACCCCACCTCTCTGCAGCATATAGTTATATTTTCACTATCTCCTACCGCATTTTATTAATCAGTACCATATAAGAGGTTTATTAGCAATACCATTTATTGTTCGGAAATAGTACCTTTAGACTGTGTTCGAAATCTGTGATAAATATTTTTTAGTACTAATTTTTGACACTTGTTTGAAAAACCGCACCCACCCAAATTATCACAGGAGTGCGTTCATAAACTCAACATTCTAGAACAATGTTACAACTGTCATTGTACAAATGACAATCCCACTTACAACGAGTTACAAACGTCAAAGTAAAAACGTCAAGATAAAAACGTGGAACGAAGACAATTGAAGAATCAAAACACAAAACAACAAAATATTTACAGATGCTTTATAATATTATAAGAATATATGTAATGTTATTGTCATTATCTTTCAGTATTGTTATCATCAGACAAAATTTCATTATTTTGAATAACGAAATTATTTTGCTCGTCCGACATTTTTTATTTCGTGAATTCAATCGATGTTTGGTTTTTTTCTTACATTTGACAGCTAGAAAGGCAGTATTGAGTAGGATTGAAAATGACGTTTATAACAATAAGGGGAAATTTTGGTTTAGGTTTATGAACAACAAAAAGCACGTTGCTGTGGTTACAACCGAGGTTTATGAACGCTTTAGAACTGTCATTGTTAACAATATTGTTACAATGTAGAGTTTATGAACACAGTCCAGTCAAATCCTATGATAATTTTTGACATTAGCTATACAAAATTAATTCTTTGTGATTGATGTAGTCGCCTTAGCGTTAAATTTTAAAGAAATTGATTTTCCTCATTTTTTATTGTGAGTGTCATTAATATGCAGAAATGGAAATTGTTCAATGATGAGAATAGTTCGATTTGTGGTGTATACATTGGTCGTGAAATAGTGGCTGCTGCTTGTTCTGGCCAAACAAATACAAAATGTCTCTGTGACATGCAACAAAAATTTCTCTTTGCGATTATTCGCAATTTACTTTATTTGAGAACTAATAATAACCATTGTTTTTCACATAAAGTAGATTACGAATTTTGTCATTTTAGACATTTCTAAATGTCAATAAAAATCATAATAAAAACAATAAACTATTCACACAGGAAAAATATTTCAGCTTGCTTTGTTTATCGCAGGATTGAAAATTTCCCTAAACAAAATAAGGGAAATTTTTATTTTTTTGATTGAGATTGTGTGATTCTGGGAACAATACTTTCTACGAGAAATTCGTCAATTATATGTACAATCTATGTATGTGCATTGTCAGATTATATCTTGCGAGCCCCAATTCTCACATCAGAATTGTTCCTCATACTTTTCGATCCAGCCCTACAAGTAGTAATATATGCCAGTGCAAGTAATTCTGCAGTTGGAACCAAAGGATACATTTGAAAACATTATGACCAACCTCCCTTATACTTTATTAATTTTTTGTTGAATGTTAATTAATCGAAATTGTAAAATTAATCGAATGTTATGTTAATCGCCCGAGGAGCTGGACAGACCAAATTTTTTTGTTTTATTTTGACAGTTTTTTGTCACAAAAACGGCAAATAAGGCGGCAAATTTGTCAGCAAGACAGACAAATAGAATGATAAATTTGTATAATTTATTACGATTTTAACTTAGCCAAAACATTACAACAATAATTTTGAATTTGTGCAAGATGCATAAAGGGGTACTTGTTTAACTTGTTTCAAAAAAAAATTATTGATGTATGAAAATATATTTTTAATTTTTATTGATGAGTTACGTTTTACGACGAGCTGACTCACCTTCAACTCGCGTATGTATAAGAAACTCAAATCTTACACACCAAAAACCACAAAACATAACAACTTCCAGCTTCCTCAAAAACAAAGAACAAAAAAAATAATAATACAAATAATTTTTGTTGTCGATCGCAATTACTTTGCACATACTTTATAAACCGATATAGCTATAATAGAGATTTGTAAGCAGCCGCATAAAAATAACTGACCTCGTTTATTATGTAATTTTTCTTTATACATATAAATAAAAAATTATACGATCACAATTTTTATGTACATACAACTTTTGTAATGCTTATGCTTTTACGGGATACGATAGTTTTTTTGACTGCTACACAGATTTTGTGGGAGGGAAATTTATTAGAACTTGAACTTTTAAACATTATGAATTTACAATAACCTCGTGTATACTCGTATAACATATTTATGTCACAAAATATATTAATTAAAACGTTATGCATCAGGTAATAGAATAAAATTTGTTTTGCAAGACAACAATCATTTGATTAAGTATTATGCATCGATGTAAGGTCTTTTAAGCGCAATAAGTAAATGATGTGTTAATTCGTTGTGACGTCATGGGAATTTAGTGCATGACTCAAGCTTTTAATTATTTTTTTATTATAGTTCATAAAATAGATTTCACATGTAAATTTTAACTATCAAAAAATTCGTTTTTACCCAAACCAAACTTTTTGGTCATCAATTCCTACTTAAATATTGGTTTGAATTCCAATTAATTAAGCAATGCCGAGACCTTGTATACCTTTGCCGATTGTAATTTACTAATATAGAGAAATCTTACGTTAGCATGAATCCATTCAAATTGCAGGTGGGAAAAAATCGTACATTTCATCTAATGCATTATATAATTAATAAGATTTTTTTTTTTTTTTTAAACCTTGTACTAAATTGAGATTTGAAAAAGATAAATGTAATCTTTGTAGTATGTGTACGATTACTTATAAAACATTTTTTTTACCTTCATTAAGGTCAATGAACATTAAATTTTGCACATAAAAACGAACGTTCTTTCAAGTGAAATTCACTTTTAGCAGTATATGACTCATTAAGTTTGGGACAATTGAAAACCACAATCACGCATACATAATAATTATAATTATTTCAGTGTAGATTAAAAACAAGTTGAATATGTAGAAAATCGCAAGTTATTTGGGCCGAAAACTATATTTGTAATTTAGTATATGGTCGTTAAAAAAAAAAATGTTGAAATTGTATGTTAGCTTCTTTTCGAAATTCTATAAATAGAAAGTTAACAATTTGATAATACAAATATTGTTGTTATTCTACTTAATCACAATATTTTGGCAAATTATGGTATATGAGAAATTAAATTTAACCGTTAATTAGCGTCACTTTGAGAAATTTGCGTTAAGACTTTAGTGGTTCTTTACACATAACTACATATATACTTATAATGCGCATCTTTTTAGAAAAAAACTTTTATTGCACTTTGTAAAATTGCTGGATTGAAAACATTTTAACGTCAATAAACAAAGTTCAAATCGCAAGTATAGGTGTAAAAAAATTGCGGTTTTCTGTTGACGCCAACACCCAGTTTTGAAAATATTAGTATGCCATCTCCACATAATATAACATCTAAATCAAAAATTTCAACAGGTGTTGGTTTTTCAGTTAGAGCAAACATTGGACGTTTTCCGAAAATGTCTAATTATACTTAATAGGCATACAGTAAATAATCCTTTACGCGATAATGATTGACACGCCCAAAAGCGTATTGTGCAACTCGAACTAAACAAATAGTCATCGTTTACTGCCGGTTACGGCCGGTTAAGAAATTTCAAGTGATTTGAGTTACTTTAGTCTATGTCGCAAGATGTTAAAAACATACTTTAGAAGTCGAGTTAGCATCAAAAATATTAGCCCTTAATGCTTGTCCAAATATACAACTAAAAAGCCCCACGAACTTAGTTTACTGAAATGGCCTAAAAATAACTAACGCAACGAATTTTGCAACGTTTATTTTATCGCACCTAAAATTTGAATGGTGGTTGATAGCCTTATCGAGACCATCAATCGAATTCCATTTCGCGGGATCGCTCTACTTCTAAAAGACCTAAATTCACCTTGCTCAAAAACGTACACCGTTTTTCGTAATTGATATGAGCTCGTTTCAATTGATCTGCTTTGTGGACCTAAACTTAGATCTTAAACCAAGTATAAATGGTTACTTTTAACGTTGGGCAAAACAAAACCAAAAATGTTATTTTAAGGAAATCCGATTTTTCCTTTCATTCGGTCATTCAAAATTTTTAAAATTTTCACAAGTGGATTTGTAAAATTCTGAATATATAAATTTGTGTCACTAAACTTTTGTGAAATGGCTAAGCCGCTTTCAAAATAAAAATTTAACAAAAACACGATTTATTAGAGAATTCATTTTTTATTGAAAAAATTAAGGAAGAATTTTGTACATAATGAAGAATTAAATATTTATTTATCGTAGTACTTTATGAAGCACTTGTTGTATTTATGACACTCACTGCAGCGTCGTGCTCTGCCTTCCATCTATGTAGTAATGACGTGTTCTCCTGTTACGCGGGGAAGATTTTTAAGTTGATTTGGTTCAGCGGGGCACCTCTGTTAGGTTTGTCTTGTACCGTTTCATCCGATGTAAGGAGCAACCCTTCGGTTATTTCAACTTTGAAGTCTTTTGAGACATTAGCTTTTGTTTGAGCTCCTTTGCCATCATGCAATGTATTTTCCACGCACTTGCAATTACACTATCCAATCCGCTAGCCCAGAGTGTCCACCTTCACTTTTTTTAAATGGATTGCAACACGATAATTTGGGACGCCGTTGTCATGCAGATTAGTTCAACAAACAATACATTATGACCTTCTTGTTATCACTCCAACGGACAAGTAGAATGTTGTTCTTGGTATCAAAGACGTTTTCTGTTTTACCTTTTTTCTTTTCCTTTTTTATTTTCATTACTGCTCGCTTTGGAAAAAGTAATAATAAAAAAACTAAACATCACAATAAATCAATTCCCAATTCCCCGGCAAAACCAGAGTAGTTCCACAAAAAGTAGACATATAAAATAATAAGACTTAAAAAAATTATCGAAGTTACATATCATGCTATAAGGGTACTCAACGACATCAAGCAGCCGCGAAACTACATGAGCGCCGAAACCAATCTGCTTATTGTTGCGTCCTGCTGCTCCAACATATGGAATAAAGTTGAAAAGGAATCGTCCAAAATAAAGAACCATTTGCTTCAGGGCTGAATATAAAAAACTGCAAAAGTGTTTTATTTAGGAGCTTAAAATATGGTGTTGCTTACGCTCTTATTCTTAACTACGTCTTCCACCGCAAAAAACGCCTAGACGCTTTAAACGAATAGTACGCCTACTGGGCGTTTTATTCGAATAAAACGCCCAGAGCGGTTTATTCAAGTTAAATGAATAAAGTTACTAAAACACAATTGGATTATATTTGGAGGATTATATTTAAGCCTGAATTTCTGAGATTTTGTTAATATTTCCCAATTTCTGCAAAAATTCCTGAAAGTCGATTTGTTAAATTTTTAACCCGGAAAGTTACGAAAGGTTAACCTTGATATTTTAATAAAAAGTCAACTTTCGAACCAATTTAAATTTAGTTATTGTTAAAATTCAAGAATTTATAATTTTGAAGTCATTTTACCAAAAAAACTGTGTTTACGTTTATAAATGACGAGTGAATTTGACCTAAGTAGAATCATCGTTTTTGACAGTGTCCATATTAGTAAGAATGTTGATGCGATGGAAGAATTGAAACTTTGAAACTTTGAATTTTCTATAGTAAGATGTATAAGAATCATTTTTTCTTAGAGTCCTCGTACAACTCTTGTTCAAAATTATTTTATGAACGCTTAAGAAATTTTCGTCGTCAAACACAGAGTATTAATGGAGCTGCTTGTTACAAGTACGCGGTCCGGAGTTCAATTCTAGCCACTGACCAACATTTAGCTACAACCATACAATGACAGACATGAAAAAAACGATTTTGAGTATAAATCGTTCGTTGAGCTGATCACCTACTACATTCTACTACATTAAGCCACAGATATTTTATTGATTTTAAAAGTATTTAGAATTTTAATCTGGACTGCAAAAGATAATTTGGAGTCTTACCAACAAAAAGAAAATAACATATTCAAACTTTTGGAAACTTCACAAAGCGAATTGTCAGTCTCTTCGTTATTACAGTTCGCAAGCTTACAGATACAAATTTTAAATATAATAGCTCAGATATTCTTAATGGTAAGTAAAATGTTTTTACTCGGCTCTTAATGAAATTTAATATGTAAAATTCTAAATTTTTCCAAGGCAACTTCGATTGGCAAAATCCTAAATTCGATTTATTTAATCACTAAATTTTATTAAGTTCCAAAATAATTCTAAGATCCATGAATTCGTAAAAATTTATTTTTATTTTGTTAGTGGTAATCGAATTTCCAAATACAGCGCTTAGGCGTACAATTTGAATGGACGTTTTATTTGATTTTTTTCTTTCATTTTTAAGATGTTCAAATTTTCAGCTACTCCCGAATAAAGCGCCTAGGCGTTTTTTACGGTGGAACACAGAGGCCGCTGAGTGGCTCATAATTTGCTGCTCTGGTGTATTGACTTTACCTCGGTTCCATTTCGGATTTCCAAAATCCTCAATTGTTTGAGAGAGAGTCCGTTGTACTAGTACCAGGTGTGGCATAGTCATTGGTTTTTGTTGTGTACTCTAATTCAACTTCCTTGATAACCTCCTGCAAATCACCTTGATCGAAATTTGGAATCTCGTCATCATTAATATCACTCTCGTCGATTACTATGTCACACTGTTTCAATTAACTTCTAAATTTTACGACATAATAATAAAATATATGCGTATAACACAGCTCATTAACATCATAGCGGCTCAATTTCTCAGGCAACAGTGCAACTTCCATTCGATGGAGATCGTTGATTTGAGGCATATTCGACATAATTCGCATACATATTTTTAATTATGTTACAATATTTACTCGTAAAAAAATATTAGTTTTGAAGAAAAATTACAAAAAACATCCATCTGACTCGAAAGTCTTACTTAATTTTGGTAAACAAATGATTTGGAAATCAAAATTATTATGGCTAGTTAAAAAAATTACAAAGTTGCTGTTCAAAAAATCGACCAGCGGCCGAAAAAGGTTTAAAGCTTATGGGGAAGTGGATGAATCATTATCTGGAAGTGAGGTCGTTGATGGAACCAGAGATAACTTATTAACCAGCTCCCCTTAATCCTTTTAAGCGAAAAAATACACTCCTCTGATACCTTTAACGTACTCGTCGTACCGTGCATAATTAAACACCAACAGAACGATGACACTGAAAGTATCAGATACATAACCCTCTTGTGCTTTCCAGTAGGGTGAAATACGTTCTCTGATAGAACTAATATTTTTTTTTTAATAATTTTGAAATATTTTTGTATCTTTTGTTGTAAACGTTTCTTACAATTTTGGTTTTTAAATTTATTTTATAAATTTGAATCAATATGACGAGCGCGGTTGTTATACATTCATCTTAATTTCTTGTCTTTCCTTCTATTATAAACTAAACAGTACGGTAAATTAATTACTAACCACGGCCATGATATTTGTTTATTTATGCTATGATGATGGTATTGAAAAACAAAAACTTCTAGAAACAAAGGGATTGTCCTTGCTTCTAAACCTACTAAGTCAACATACGCAATTAGAATTGAATAATCTTTTGTAATTTAAAAGTTACAGTGAAAAAATCTTTGGAGCTATAGAGATTTCTGTAATTATTTTTATAATCTGAACGACCTCACACATTTCCGTTGCATAAAAATAGTTAAGGTAGATTAATGGCCGTACTTATTCGCAGCCAAATGGAAGATATCTGTTATTATACTTAGTCAGTTTTAGCCATTATCTATAGCCGAAAAAGAAAACAAAAGGTAACGGTAGTTGCCTGGTTTTTTCCCCTAAGAAATTTGGTTTTCTTTTATTAAGGTGGATTGTTAGGTAAATCAAGGTTTATAAGCATGCTTTCGACCTTGGGGCACTTTATCATACTTCATAATGTACATATATTAAATAAACTAACTGTCCCACGCTTATTTTGGGTATTTACAACCTTGTCCACTAAACATTATATAAATTACTTAATACCAAACAAAACAAAAAGACTAAATGTCATTTTCATCGGATGTCTCACCCGGTACCACACTACACCGTTTACCATTAAAAGACGACGACCACTGAAAATAAAAATGACTTACAAGTTAATTCAATTGAATATTTAATTTTCCCGACGACCAAAAACAAAAACGTGAAAACTTCCCAACCATAAATAATTAATTTTCGATGTTATTAAAAGTGAAAACCACAAAATATAATCATCGTGAAAAGTAGGTTATTGATTCGGTATAATACTCGTACATCTACCTCTTTTATGTAAAGATATAATTTATATGTATATACTAGTGTTTCTTTATACAGTACAATTTATTGAAATTTCCCAAAAAGGGTGTTTACATATATTGTAACGGCATGGGTATCGGTTGATTTTCAAGAGTACTTAAAATTACTTTTCAACTACATTAACCTATTTGCGTTACTTTATTGTGCTATAAGAAAATGTTTGTGACTTAAAATATAGAATGCGGCTTCACTCGTAAGTTTTCCCCTTTTGAAGGTCGATCAATTGTGTTTTCAAACCACCAAACCATTTCATTGTTTTATTAAATCTCCTATTTGAAATCATAATAATTAATCCGCTCACATATAATAATTAACAATTGTACAGCACCAATTTGATTAAACGATAAAACCTGTTGAACATTATATTTTTCTAAGTAAAAACCACGACTTTCACTTGTAATGTACATAATTCGCGCATGTTTAGATATAGCATACAGACGTAAACGAATTATGGTACACCCAATTTATTTACAACAAGGAAATAATGAAGGTCATTTAATAATTAGGGTGACTCAACTTAACATTGCGATTTATAGCTTTGTATAGACTTTTAGTATGGTAAATATGTATGTACTAAGTCGCCTTAATATTACCAAACAACTAAATCCCACCTATATTTTGGAAAGGTATTTAAGTAAATTTTGAGTTATATACGTTTATGACATTGAACTAGACTGGACAGCTTATTTTTACGCATAATTGAGGTAAAATGAAGTGCGGAATATTTCGTTTTGTTGCGCAAATAAGACCGCCAGTTATTTTTTGTGATTTTGATATGATTTTATAGATAGTTTCTTAGTTTGTGTAGGAATTACGTGTCTCTTGCGAATTTACTTTGTCATTTCAATCATTTAATGCCTATTATCTACTACCTAATGTAGGGCCGCAGCTTCTATGTACGTACAAGTAGCAGTTACAAATAAAACTGTTTTTTAATCTTTTAATATTATTAAAACAATTAAACTTATAGAAAATTTCAAATTTGCAATGTACCAAAATTTTAATAATTTTTAGAATAATTTTAGATTTACAATTTTATGACACATTTTTAAAATTAGTATTATTGCATTTCAAAAGATGGAAAGAGTTTTAAGATTTTGATAATCGTAATCGAACAGTTCGCAAAATAGAACAAAAACCCGCAAAATTGGCATGAAGCGCTGGTTATAATATTCCAAAATCGTAAAGTGAAGTTGATCGTAAAAGTGATCGTAAAGTGAAGTTGAGTGAAATTATTGACATAGGACCTATTTTTTTATTCACACCGAGCAGTGTAGCGTACAATTTTTCCTTGTTTCTCTAATAGAAAACAATAAAAGCAGCAAAGGAAAAATAATGAACTGCACTGCACCAGGTGAATAAAAATACAGACCCATATAGTAAACATTTCAAAAGGGCGCTTAGAAAATATCTTGCATGGACATTTCCATATGAAAAAGCTTAAAGCAAGATGGGTGCCGCATTCGCTCACAATCGATCAGAACCGCAAATGGGTAATCACTTCACACCAATGTTTGGAAAAAGAGAATGTTGGAAAATCATTGGATGAAGTGTATCGAATTAAAAACAGATTATATTGAAGATTAAATAAAAACATTGCCAAAAAAGTGGCGTTTTACTATCAATACAGGAAACTTTTCAGCCCGGACAGTACAGTAAAGAAAATGCGACATAAATAGGCCTGCGTCGAAGCTTACTGGTGTCCGATTGCGATTTTTTCCGAAAACGATTTTTATAAATCTGGATTGTTCCCATTTCAATTAGGTGCATTAACATTTTAATAACATTATTGTTGACCCGAGTTATCTAATTCCAGTGTATTGGCATTTATATTATATTGTCGGTCATTTACATTCATGATTCTAAATTATTTCTGTACATATTTAAAGTAAGGCTGGTTATAACTGAATAGTCGAGATAAAAAAATGAAGAATCGAGTTACCCAATGTACATTTCATTCCAAGGTACATTTCAAACCATTAGTCATTTAAAAATCGTTCAATTTTTGCTCGACTTTCCGAACTTTCCATTGACGGAATATGAAACTTACACGGAAAATTCCACAGCTTTCTGTATGAAAATCGGCTTGGAAGTAATAAAAACCTAATTCCAACCTGCTTATTTAGTATTTTCGATTAAGATAGGCTACATTCGCTTTATAATAAACGTTGCAGTGTATAATTACTTACTTAAACTCAACTTCGACAATCAAAATGGAATGTGTTCATAAACTCTGCATTGTAACAATATTGTAACCACAAAGCATTCATAAACTTACCTTCTAATTTTCTACCCTGCTAAATGCTGCCTTTTTGGCTATCTTTGTTACAATAACGTTACAACGTACAGGCAATGCCACAGTTATTTTTTGCGCGCCGCGATTTTGTTTTCTATTCTCAAATTTTACCGGAATTAAAACAAATTTGATTGTAAATGTTTGAAGAAACTATCAAATTCAATTTCAATCTATAACATCTTCTAATAATTTTTATTGAAAAATAATAATTATTCAAAATCCGTGGGCGAAATTTTAATATTCGCGCGACAAAAAATTTAAAATTTATAATTTATCAATAAAAATTATTAATTTACAAAATAATTAATAAGACGTTTTATATGTAGAATGCAATTTAATTTTGCTTTGATAGTTTCTTCAAACATTAGAATCAAATTTGTTCTAATATTTCAGAAAATTTGAAAATAGAAAAAAATCGCGTCGCGCGAAAAATAACTGTGGCAATGCCTTAAGGCGGCTGCACGAGTCCGTCTCATGCGCGTCGCATTTTGCGACGCGCTTTTTAAACCAATCAAAGCACCCTAATCTAAAAAAAATTTTCCCTCCTGAGTTGAAAAATGTTTAATTTTAAAGCCCGTCGCAAAATGCGACGCGCACGAGACGGACTCGTGCAGCCGCCTTAAAGGTTTAATGCAGCAACAACATTATTCAACAAACAATAGAATCAATTCCTCCTAGATTTATAGGGTTTTGATATATTACCATTGGTTGCAATAAATGAGTACATTATACATTCATACGTAAGTACAGTGAATGTATAGTTTTTGAGTAAAAAGAACGTTTGTAAATAATTTGCTTGCCCTATAATGTCTTTCTCGTTTTTCCTCTCATATTATATGTACACAAATATCTCAAATTTAAGGTTTTTGTACTAAATATTTAGATATAGCCGATTATTATGTTAAAATATTGTAAATGTACAATAAATAGTAATCCTAACTGAAAAATCAAAAAGCGTACACCCACTACGTATAGAAGTAAACTTTTTAATGTCGAATTCTTTGTGAATACAAAATTTGAACCGGATACAAAAAAAATTGATCTGGATCAATAAAATGACATTTGCATATTCTTTCGAAAAAAAAATTGATTTTTTTTTTGATCCATATCATTTTTAACAAATCTCGATTTTTTGCTAGACTTGATCCGAATTGCACAAACACATAAAAATGTAAACGTCAAAATTAGACATAAACAAAACGACACCACTTTCACAAATCATTTGTGGTTATATTTTGATGCAAATACATAGTTGTGTTTTTCTAAGCTCAAATAATAGAATTAAACAAAAATCAATTGTGATACAATTTATTTAATCGTGTAATTTATTTCGTGTAAACATTTATAATTGTGCATAAAATGATAATCGATGAATATTTTAATTTTCCAAGTTATATTTTATTTTTTACATTTTCGAGATAAACACGCAATTCAATTACCGTACAAAACTATTTTCATCAAAACAATCTTTATACGTTATCGGTAACTTCAGATTTCAACCTGCAATATGTAAAATGAGTAAATATAACCTCGCTTTTTTATTTATTATTTTTGCACTAATGCAACTACAAATGGATCATTTTTTCATGAAAAAGTTGAGTTTTTTTTTGGTTACTCTTGTTTAGACTATTATGAATATTAGCTAAAAATTCCAACATAGCCGATTCAATACTCATACCTTGCCGGAATCCATGTTGATGAACGCTTAGTATTTTACAGAGATCCAGGAATATGGTAACTCTGTTTTTAACTGCTTTTTCGAGAACTTTGTGAATAACCTGCTGCAGTGCAATGGGTCTATAGTTTCCTTTATCACTATGGTCTCCACTTTTAAAAATGGGAATAATAGTAGCATATTTAAGCCTCTTAGGTACTACTCCCTTTTCAAAGGAGAGATTGAATATATGGGCAAGAACAGGGCTGATAAATTTAGAAACAGCTTTCAAAATATTACTACTAATTCCTTCATTATCTAAAGACTCTTTCGGTTCCAACGATTCAATAATAGCTAATATTTCACTATTAGAAACCGATGTCATAAAGAATGTTTTCGAACAGTAATCATACGGAAGGTCGTGATTTGTTAATTCGGTATTCGCGAAAATTTTTACCAATATTGGTAAATTATACTGCTTCTATTCTATTTACGCTTTCACTGTTTTTTGTATTTCCGGTTTATCGTGTTTCTATATCTAGATTTTGTATCGAGTTGTGACTTGTGATAATCGTGTTTTGCCAAGATGTAACGAAAGATTGGGAAAAATAACTAGATAATGTAATGTGGTTTGCATGTATCTACTCTGTCCTTGTTTGTATAATACTATACGGATCAATTGAATTTTTCTTTAAATCTGGCACTTTTTAAGGAGTATAATAGCGAGCACACTTTGATCGTTTATACTGCCAAACTAATAAACGTAGACTTACAAATGATACAGCATTAGACAGCTATTATAACCCCGCTTGGTATAGCGACATTAAATATTAAATGTACATTTTTCATTAACTTGTTTCGCTGCACGCTGTTTTAATTGAGATATATTTTGAATGAATAGTGATCGCAATGTAGGTGAGCTGTAACCACTGAACTTAATTTGTTTTTTAATAAAAAAAAAAATTAAAGAAACGTCCATGCATCAAAATGTGGTTCATGCACGTTCAACAATAAAGCTACAATCTCCTGATCTAATAGCACGAGTCTGCATTGCAAGGGTAAATGAACGGGATCATTTTCCCCAATCTAGGTCACTAATCTATAAAATGAATAATGATTATACATATATTATGTCTCAAATTTTTAAACGACCGCCATATTCTAAATTTACAAGGACAATAACAATCAAAAATTACTAATAGAGGAAGTATATACAATGTTAGGTTCGGGCACTATGTAATTTGTGTATGTGATCGATTATGGTAGTCAGGCACAAGGTTTATCTAAAAGTGTAGAGAAAATTGGACTTTCTCGAACGTTTAGGAACTATACCAATTATTCATCTCTAAGAAACGATCACGAACATCGAAAAAACATAGAAAACTGGAAAACAAAAAAATATTCTGTCAAAATACGCCATTCGACAACGATATAGAATAGAATAAACGTCTGTTTGCGTTATTTGCTGCGCTTATTCTCTTTTCTGTTCACTAAATTACTATTAATTTAATTATTAATTTCTAAAACTAACCGGCAACCAAATTTTATTGATTTTAACAACAAAATACATTTTTTTGCTAAATTACCTATGTACTTCTTGTCATATAAATGAAAAAACGTTTCAAAAATCCAATCAAAAAATACAGGTCCTGAGAACGCACATGATTAAATGTCAATTTTTCCATCGGTAGATTTTCGATGTCAACATGACGTGATACCTGAATGCACCCTGAATGAACCGATGTTAGAAAGCTTATTAAAAATAATCGATAATGATTAAGCATTTGTTGTATTACCATTAACCATTATTACCGTATTCAGCGCTTTCAACAATTGAATAATTGTAGTTAGTTAATTAAAAAAAAAAAAAAACTTTCCCAGTGCTGCTACCGCTCACAAACAAGTCAATGTTCTTTTAATTTCAATTTAATCCAAATTCCAAATCTAATGAATGATTAATTGAAACACCTTCTTTGTTTACTCTTTCCACAGGTAAGCAAATAATAATAGCCCATCGAATTACTATTTGACCAACAACTATGGTACTTACTATAACTATTTTACACACCGGAAATAAAACCACCGAAACATAAAATTAACAATTTTTTTTTGTAACATTATTAAATAAGAATTCGTCAAGATTTATTTTGGCGTCATGGTAATGATCTTTCTGAATGAAATGAAATGTATTTTACGTTGTTTTACCTTTTTTACTTTGTTGATCGATCGAAAAGCGAAATTTGAATTTTTCTGCTTCTCTTAATAAATACAAACTTCCGATATTGAGTAATATCGGTTTGTGGTTACGCTCTCTCAGAAAGGTGTTGATTTATTTCCGAATTTCAACGGAAATCAATGCACGGTTAAATGAATCAGCCAATGATTAATCTCTACAAAATACAAGATAATTTAAGCATATTATACATACAGTTAATATTTGGACATTAAGTTAAACAACAAGATAACAAGTTATTTTTTGCAGATTATAACATAACCTTGATTCAGGCAATAAATGTTAAATTCTTAAAATTTTTTTTGTAAGAATAACATGTTACGCATTTTGTTCTTTATAACTATAGTTTGTGCTTAGAATATTGAATAATGAAATATATGAAATACAGGTGAATAAACACACGATGGGCAACAAAATGTTTTGGGTTATTGATTTTACGGTACTAGCTGATGAATATTTATTAACTGAGTTCATTTAAACATTAAGAGTATTTTTGTTGTTGTTATACAATATTAGAAGGTTTTAACTATTATATACCAAAATTACACAATTATGTAGATGTTGTTTTAAATATTCCACCTTTAGCTTCAAGTATTAACTTCAATGTATTTTTTTAAAGCATATCATGCGACACGCACCAGATGAAATTACATAATATGGTGTTCCCAAATTTCAACAAACCTTATTTAAATTGACCCAAGGTAAGCTATTTATAAGCTTTAAGCTTTGATCATCATATGAGAATAGACAGATTTGTCGATTTGGGTGAAATACAATGAACTATTGGAAACCGAATAATTTGTGCAGTAAATTTGTGAATTCCAGTAAAACTTTTTAATGTATTCAATTTTTTACCGTAAACGGTCGACTAATGCTTAGATTCACAAACGGTTTGATATGCCACTCCAAAGATTTAATTAAAATTTCCGTCAGAAATGTTGAATTTATTTCTCTTGCGGTTATCGCAGCTTCTCGTGTTGATGTCGACGTAAGCTATTTAGTATTTAAAAAAAAAAATTATGTTAGTGATAGTTGTTGTTGTTGTTTGATGAAACAACCTCAATAAACCACGCTGGTGATGATCAAAATGATTGTCCTACTTTTTGCTCATCCATAATATGTATCAATGAAGCTGAGTTAATTTTGAAGACGTGCTTGCGCACTACGTTAAAGCACAAAAGAAAGTCTATCTCCTTTGCCCAAAAGAAAGGTTAAGCTTCCGATTTATCGCGACGTTTAGACAAAAGTATTCGGCAATCAACGCCGGTTTTCTCTAGTTTTGCTGTTAGAAAAACGTCTTTAGCGTTTTTTTCTGTCTCAGATTTAATCTGCTAACATACCTAACTACTAAAGAATAGATCTGGATCCACTGTAGAATAGATCTGGATCTATTATATAATACGTTTGCTACTTTCCCCTTGTTTAGAATTGTATTTTATCATTATAAAATTCCAACCTCCGATTTTCCCCCGCTTGCATTCTTTGACGTATTTTGTCAGCCAGAGTACTGGTTAGATGTGCTGTTTACATAGTCACCAGTTTTATTACATAATAACGGGGGGAGGGGTCTAGAAATTATGTTACGAATTGTGAACCCGGGGTGGGGAACGGCAAAAATCTGAAAAGTGTGTTACGTTAACATACATATGTGCTTATAAACAAATAATCAGAAAATAAAATTTGCCGATTAATTAAAACTTTTGTTTTTAAAGATTTATTTGAATATTAGATGTCATGAATGAATGAGCTTTTTGTTTTATGTGTTATCTTCGCAAAGCGATACAATTGATTGAATAGCATTATTTTATGATGAGAAGATTTCTCCAGTTTTGTTATACTCATAAATGTAAACCGAAAACTTCTACAAGGTCTTTGAACAATCAGGAGTATTATAAAGACGTATTGCAGTCAAATGTATAATTAATTATCAAATATAATAAGTTATGTGACATTTCCAAATGGTGCCATCAACTTTTTGGGTGGTAAAAAGTATTTTTTTTTTCAATGCTCTTTAAGGTTTAACTTTTGATTTTGGGTTTTCAATGAAATATTGTAATAATTGTTGCTAAATCATTATGCACTAGTTAAATATTTAATTAAAGTTAAACTATTTCGAAAAATAATTCGTTGATGCAGCAGTACCAACAGTTTGCTGCAAACTAAATGAAAACTAGTGTTAACCAAAGAGAGATAAAATATTGAAAAACTCATACTAATTTAATTTATGGTTAAATTTAAGTTAAAATTTATCTCTTTAGTTTAACGGTGTTAATTGAAATACGGCCTCCTAAATGATTTCTCTTCTTCCGATCTAAACAGGCAGTTTTTTCAAATGCATACTCGGATAGGAATAAAAACTGGAATAAAAGTAATTTGTGAAATACGTTTTTCAGTTTGCCTTAAGAATACACAATTATTATTATTTTTTGCAATTAATTTATTTCATATTGTTTAAATCACTTAACAAATCTATCATAATAATTTAACCTAAATTTATATTGAATATTATTCTTAAAAACCCCCACATAAGCAAAAACTTCGATAAATTTAATTATATTATTGCATTTTAATTAAAATCACGTTCCGATATCATTCAATGTCGCACAAATCATATTCATTCACACACTGGTAAAGGATGTCTATACGTTAAAGGGTTAATACAATGTTGTAAATTCTTTTAAACAACCTTGATTATTACAAATCTTTTCTGTTGTTTAAATCTGAAGTTAACATACACAACATACATTGATGTTTAATATTTGGAATATTATATGAAAAAAACTATAAATTACCTTTCACTTCACTATTACAATAATAAAATATAGACGGGAAAATATTATTATAAACACCTAATTAATAAATCCAATATTTAAAGAAATTATTATTATTACTTGTATTATTAATCTTATTAACTTTTTTCTTTGTAATTATATATTTCGCACTTAATTTTTTTAGTTTAAGTAAACACTATTCAAATATGTAGTTTAAGTTTCACTCAACAAAAAAAAAAACACTCAACAATCAGCCACACCACTTTGTACCTTTGTACGTATATGTGTATCCAATATCCGTGTTTTTAAAATATTAATAAATAAATACAAATTTTGGTTATTCCGTTATTAGAAATTTATTGACCATGTTCACTATATAAAATCACGTTTTTGACTGAACTAAAAAAAAAAAAAATTATTAAATACAAAATTTGTAATACATTTATAAAAAACCAGAATTCAAATGTAAACTAAAAACTAACCAAAAATGTAAATAACAAAACAGAAAGCAAAAAAACAGAAAGTAGGAATTACAACAACCTGGCATACAATTCTTAAAGAAATAAACAATAAACAAGCGTGTGTTTGTGTTTAAGAAATAAATAGCAATGGTTTTTGTGTGAATGTTGGAACGTAATTATTTTAGTGTAGACCAAAATACCTAATTTTGTCAATTTTTTTGTTTGGGTTTTAAATTATTTGGAAATATGAAAAATTATTGTGAAAAGTTTAGCTGGGGTGGGATGTTGTGTTGTAACATCACTTTCGAATCGAATTCGATAGATTTCATATCTCTTGTTTCAAGAATAAAATTGTACTCTATTTCGTTTTTTTAATTATTGCTGCTATCTCAGCTTGATCGAATAAAACAACATTCTATTTCCACTTACATTCACGATTCTTCATCACCCAATTTTTGTTTAGTGATACTTTATCGATGTGAAAGAAAGGAAAAGTACGCAACAAAAAGGGATCGCAATCGAAAAAGCGTAATTAAAAAGCGAAATAGAGTACAATTGTATTCTTTTGTTTTGAAACAAGAGACCTAAACTCTATCGAATTCGAATCGAAAGTAATGTTACAACATCCCACCCCTAGTTTAATTGTAAATTTATGTCGAGTTCGATTGGAATTGTCAAAAAAAATAATCAAATTTTTGAGCTTAAGTTAACCGTCAGTAAATCTTTAGTTTGATTATGTACAAAATTACACATATTTTGTCACAAAAATTATTTTAATAACACAAATTATTTATTAATAAATAACGAACTCCTGAATATTCCGGAGTGATTAAAAACGATGAATTTTTTGGTGTTTTGAATTGTCACAATTGTGGTTGACATTTCTTTCTTGTTAGTTTTAGTAAATCTTGCAAAAAATTTCGATTTGTCAAAATTGATTTAAATCAAAAAAATAAATGATTTATTCTGCCCAATTGTATGCGCCCAATCGAACTCCACATTAGAATCTGTTGGTCATTCAAGATACTTGTAATAGTATTCAAAATTTGAATATTTCTAAGAATTTTATTTTTACATCTTATCAAAAATTTCAAGTTTACGATTTATAGAGAAATATTTCCGATTTTCGCACATATACACTCTACGACTTACTCGTACACTCTTCTAAACTAGCGAAACTCAAAGATAATGCAAATAATGATATCAACGTACATATTTAAGTAAGAAAGGCGATTACAAACAAAGATTACACTAGTTTCCACTACATCTGTAGCCGGCAAAATTTTTGCTATTGCTGACTACATATGGTAAGCTAATTTCAAATATTTATAATTAAATTTTTTTAACCAGCTCTAGTTTGTGAGTTTCAGATATCTCGATCAAAACAGATAAAAACATTGAGTTCTAAAAAACTTCGCTTTTAAGCTCTTCTCTTATGTGTAAGCTTGGGATACTTGGAACTACTAGTGAATTGTGAACTGTATTTTCCTTCCCAGGCGCCTTATTTTCAAGGAGCAGTTTTTTTTACCCAATGTTTTTGTTAACCTCTGCTGTCCCAAAGACAAAACAGGGAAACTTAGTGTAACCACTTTATTGTTTGCCACTTGTGGTCATTGTATTTTATTGTATTCACGACTAACGGAATGTTACAATATTCTTCCTTTAACTTTGTACTGTGAACAATAGGTACCCCAGCGTATCCATTTCCGTTATGTAACAGAAAGTATTTTAGGTTACGTTTTGATCTGTCAATCAATAAACGCCATTCACTTGGTTCATATTCTTTCAAACCCATTTATATCAACAAGTTTTTAATACCATATCTGAACAAAAAGCAATATTGTCTTCTTCGGAAAAATAACTCCGTAATTCTTTTTCTCTTTCACGATAAAAAGTAATTTTAGTGCCTGTAGAAGGCACATTTTTTCTTTCAGTTTTGATGATTCAAATCTCCTACAAGATCATCTAACTCGTTTTGTGAAAACTGTTTTGGCTCGTTTCGCAGTATCATTTTCTGATGAGCTTGGTCCTCTATTGTTTTGTGCTAAGGGTTCAGAAGGGTCCAGTGCAACATACAGTGCTGAACACAAGTAGTATACCTGGGTACTGCCATTTAGCTCGATTTTTAGCGTTTATGGCTATGTTGAGACTACAAAAGTAACAGTCATCGAGATGATTTTGTGATTCTCGCCAAATGGTTGGTGTTCCACATTTAAAAGCACTTCTTTTGTCACTTTTACATAATCTTAAATATTCAACACACGATTTACAAACACGCCCAAGACTTGTCATTTTTATCCAAAAAAATCTCAAAATACAGAAAATAGATATTTTTAACGAACTCTGATATAACTTTTCTACAATCGTTAAACACATATTCTACACATATGTAGCAAAAATGATATTTTGGGTTGTTTAAACAGCATCTCGTTGAACTACTCATGTCGCAAAAACTTCAGATATTATTTTTAACACAGTGAAATATGCGGGATATTTCGCGGTTATCAACGAATTAAATACGCATAAATGATGAAAATCAAAAACAAAGCAACTTGAGGCTACACAAAAATTTTTGAGGATAGATTTGAGAAAATGATGTTCACGGCAACAGGCAAAAAGTTAAATTTTGTAAACTAGTGTTATTTATGTAGAATTTATTATTACGTAATATTAAAGTTTTAATTTTCTTCCACCACCATCTGATATAATTCATCGTACTCGACTTAGAAATTAAATTTTTAACAGCTTTAATACGTGCTCGGATGACCTTTGGCTTCTAGGATGGACTGCAATCTACTTGTCATTGATGAAACCAGTTTTCCGTAAAATAAACTGGAACCTTTCTCCATTTAGCCGTTATTGCTTGCTCCAAAGTTTTTTTATTGAAGTTATTTCGTACTTATGCAGCTGCTTTTCTATATAATCATATAGAATGGATAATGCAGTTGTTTACATATATGATAAGAACCGTATGTGTGGGGTCATTGTCCTGTTGGAATACCCAATTTCCATTTACTAACCCTAGCTTCCCGACAGATGCAGCTAAATGGCGTCTTAAAAATCTAGATATTTGTATTTGCCTGTATTTGCTTAGCCCTTTTTCGCCGTACCAGCTTTTGGACCTTTTCCATGGCTTTTAAACGTATGGAGATGGCTTCTTAGGCGAGTTGCTTTTGCGTTTGAGCGTCATCCTCTTCTAACAATGCTTGCAATTCACTGTCTTCAAAATTTTGGTGCGTTCTTCACTTGTTACATCAATCACTTGTTAATCAGCAGTTTTCTTCAAATAATAATGCGTTATTGCGTCAAAAGAAAACAATGGGGCCGATGACGCGGTTTGTCGAAAGGTACATTGACAGGTGACGTCATTTATTGGTAAATTCCGGCTTCATATATACACAATTTGAAAGCACCGAATTTTTAAAAATATTTTACCAACGAACTTTTTGGCATTATGGCATCCAATACTAATTTATACGCCATGCAAAATAATATTGCTAACAAATCATGCGATTAATAAGAATCCATTTATTATTTGGTGCAACAAAGATGGCCCAACTTAGAATGTACTGGAATCGGGAGATGGGGATGTATTTAGTATCAAATGTGTTTACTGGGGTTTCTAAAGAAAAAGCGAATGACCAGAAAGACGGACCCAAAAAATGTAACAAAACTGCCAACTCTGTTTTTAGGTACTACAGAGAAATTTGAAAAATATAGAAATTGGCCTTACAAAAATACAAAAATAAAAGAGGTAAGACGATAGAAAACAAAAAATTTGAGAAAGAGCTTCTGTATTTTAATAAAAATTCTAAGAAATGTAAATATTTGACTGTCATTGATATAGGTGACTTCTTCAAGTTACTAATTCCGTTTTCAACGGGTAAATCAGCAGAACTTCTTCTGCCGTTATTGCTTTTTCAACTAAGGACCATCTGCGTTACGTAACTGTGTTAGATTCACCAGCCAACAATAGTGTTCTGTGTTATATACTTCGGCCTTTGATAGATAGCAAAGATAAGACCTTGATCAATTAACTTAATTTGGTGTGGGGACGAGCAGATAATTTAATTTAAACGATTACTATCGGCCAAACAGTACATACTTCAAAAATAAACCAAAGCCTTGGGATATATAAATGTTTGTACTGTATAGAAAGTCGGGACATTCATAACAACCGCTATAATAATTCACTTAAATATTTATACACTAATAGTTTACAAAAATAACGCTTACAGCTCGAAAAAATGTAAACACACGTAATGAATTAAATTTGTGTAAGAAACAAACGGAGGGTTCGATTTTTACTAACCCCCCTACTTTTTACTTGTCAAATGTTAAATAATTATAGAACCAATTTCGACAGATGAAAAATCGATCCCCATTTAAAATAACATCTCTTGTTGAAACAACCTTTTGAAACGTAGATATTGTAGCTGTGCTCATTTCTACTGTTATATTAACATCTAAGAAAGAGTTCATCTCTTCAAATTTTGCCAAAAGATAGAGAAATCGGAATGTGTGGCTTAGTATCTCGTGCAATCGCCGGCAATCGCCGCTAGCCAAAGACCTTACTTGGTTTTTCAGAATGATCGTTGTCCCCCTAATAAAGCTTTATGAGCAACGCCCAAGTGAACTTTAATGAAAATATAAAAACCTATACAGGTTGTTAGTTTAAGACTTCGTCATTATACGATTAATTTATGAAGTTTTTGACATTACTGTTTAGTATAGCTTTCCAAATCATCATGGAAAGATACACCATTGCACAGCATATAAAAATTGTTATAATTTATTACAAAAATAATGAAAGTGTTAAGTCTACTTATTAAATTAAATAATTGTTGTGGTCAACGTGATCAAAATTCTGCTGGGAATGCTGTTATTGTGACTGGGGAACGCTACAGAAAAATTAAATACGGATTTTTTTTGGCACGTTTGGATAATCTTGATCTGAACAATATGTGGTTTCAACAAGACGGTGCAACATACCATACAGCTCATAAAACAATCAACTTATTGAACAATAAAGTTCCAGATCTTGTAATTTCTTATTTTTGATGATGCTAATTGGCTAACCAAGATCATGTGACATAATACCGTTGAACTTTTTTCGGATTATGTTAGATCATTATTAGTTTATTGAAACAATCCGCAAACATTAAATGATCGGAAAACCAACATTAATCGTGTCATTGGTGAAATTAGCGTCGATTTATGTGAATAAATAGCTAAAAATTGGTGTTTCAAAATTAACTTCTTAAAAAAATCTCGCGGTCTTAAGACGGTTGTGTTTTTATTTTAATAAAAAAGACCCATTATTTATACCTTGGTACTGGACAAAGGAACTATAAATCAAGGCTGTCCGTGTCATAAGTGACACAAAAAATATTCCCAGTACTTGAATTTTGGTTACTCGTTCAAATATATGTATAGTTGTAATCACTAAAGTAAATTGTTTCTGATCGTCTGGTTGGACTTTCGGTACATCCGGTATTCCGGTTTATGATGTTTTACTGAGGTAGATGACATAGACATAGCAAAAAATAAATTTGTTCAATTACTTAATTTTCTTTCTAAGTTGGCTAAATCCTGATTTCTGTTGTTTTCTTCTCATTTTGAAATATCTCGCACTGGAGCTATTAATTATGGCAAGCGAATCGCAGCAACATAAATTGATGTATTAGGATTTCAAAGGAATACTGTCTGCCTTAAAAAATTTCGATTATTAATTAGAGCCTAAGTTATATTTAGTGAGAGACACAATACAATTCTGAAAAATTATTATGGTAAAGAGATTCGGAAGTTGTTTGAGCGATTAATTGTCAAAACCGGTATCGCGGTTTTCCAAAAGTTGGTAATTTTAAGAAGCGAATTGGAAGTGTGTTAATAAATTTCTACACGGGGACGAATGTCATAAAATATTAGAAAACAGAAATGCGTTGATGGTATATTTAACTAGAGTTACAGTTGAGATTTGTAATATTTTTGTAAACCTCACATCTTTCGTGTTTTCTTCTTTCAAGGAGAATGGCTTGAAAATGTCTCTGGTACACAAAAAACTAAATTTAGAAACTAACTGGCTCTATTTCGTTCACTGTTCACTTTGGATGTTCACTTTCGACGAAATCTTGATGGTAATAATGACTCTCAATTAGACTTTAGATGTTTAACTTTATGTGAATCATCCGCGAAAAATTAGCTTTTTTGAGTTCTGGCGCACCGCTTAAGATTGTCAGAATGGTACTCAATTAGATTCAGGTTTAGAGAATGGGACAAAATTTCCAAGTCATTTTATTCAATAAATTTACTCTCGCATTAGAATTTATGAATGTTTATTGTCGTTGTTATGTTATAGAAAAAACAGATCATTTACTATCAATCCATATAATAAAGTTTGCTGTTTTATAATTCTTTCTTTCCTTATTTTGGAGGTGATTATTGACATTTTTAACTATAAGTGGTTTTCTTAACTCAGTTTAATCAGAATTCGTAGACAGACAGAAGGACAGCTTTAGTAAGAATATGAAGGTTAAACAAATATGGCAAATACAAATATCTACATAACAGTATAAAAGGTTCATGGTAACCTAATTGTAAAATTTCAACCTTCCATGTTTCAATCTTTCTAATGTAAATTTATGCGGAAATGTACTAACATCAATGACGATATACAAAAGCATTAAGTATGTTTTGAACTGTTGTGTTGACTAATTAAATAAAACAAAAATTCGAAAAAATAATAAACGATTCAGTTTACCATAATAATTCAAGAAATCCACACATATAAACCAGTAAAATAGTTTTCCCCACTTTACCTTCTTACGTATGCAGACAAATGCGCGCGATTATTTATTGGTAAAAACCCCATTTCTATTTTACGATTCCATGAATGAAACTATTTCATTATTCATTTGTAAATGTATTGTGTAGTCATCAATTTATAGACTGTAGACTAATTCTTAAGAAATATGATATATATTAACGATGACTGGGCTGGTGCAAATTAATATGACCGTGAAGTTTGGTGTTACTTTTATTTTGTACGCACCTGTCTTATTTTGGTGGCGTAAGGGAAATATTAAAAATTTACATAGTGAAGAGCTTTGTAAGCTTTACAATTTATTAACTCCTAAGTTTCTTTAATGCCATCTATGAATGAGCATTTCAAAATATTTTTGTTTTTTTATGAGTACGTTTAAACTTTTAAAAACCAACTAAAGATGTCATAAATTCCGAAAAGAAATTAAATATAAAGACGCGTTCGTTTGTGGTGAGTTAACTGAATTATCTGAATTAATTGATTTAACTGAATTGATTTGGGCGTTCATTTGCTTCGCTTCACATCAGTTCATGCTGAAGTATAAACAGAATAAGAGCGATAACTGCAAGCGACGACTTCAAAATACATTTTATGCTTCGATGACCGACGACAAAATTGAATAACATAACAAACTACGTAATCGTCAGACTAGCTCAATTAATTTTTTTTCAAACGATATTATGTTTGATGAATTAAAAAAAAATTTTTTAAATTAAATTTGACGATTGAATTTACGTTGTTGGTTTTTGGGAGAGCGAAAACTTACGATATGAAAAAATTTACAGCCAACGATTTGTAACTACCAATGACATACAGTGAGCAAAAAATGACTTTTTGTGGACAAAAATCTGTCTCCACTTAAATTTTTAAGGGATCTGAATATTTTTTTTAAAATCACTCTGGGAAGAGTAGGCGATGACATGTTAATTAATTAAGAAATGGATATGATTAGTGACAATTAATAAACATAAGTATAGAAATAATATAATTCATTGTGAAGTTAGAAACTTTGAATTGGCAATCGGCTTAGTTTATATGTAGGTCGCTTCAATACATCATGTGCTGGCTTAACAGTCACCACCAGAATGTAAATCAAATATTTTTCCTAACTTCCAAGACCTGATCTGCAATCAATACTACATTATAACTATTTGGAGATTAGCAGCCTTATGATGTCATTTGTCATGCTGTTGTAAGCTGCTCAAATAATCCCGCTGTCACTGTTTTTGAAAGTATTCTAAAATGTCGGCCATGCTCCGATCAATCAAGAAATGGCCACAGATCTCACATTCATGGTTGCTTTGATCTGGCTTAACAAATTGTTGAATTCTTCCATGGAAAGTATATGGTGACCCGTCACCGGAAGTTTTCTCAAGTGTGACTTCATGGCTTTCACCGCTGATTCCCAAAGGGCCCCTTGTGCGGGCTCTATCGATTGTTTAGTTTGTGTTTAAAGCAGTGCTCGGATTTCTGCAATTAATCGTACAATTGCTTTAATTGGTTATTTGCATTCAACTTAAATGTTACGGCACTGGTACTTATATCGGGTGGCCATCTCAATATGTACAGCCTTTGGATAGCGGCAAACAAATATATATATACAAACATTTTTGTTCGCTCCTGATCCCGACGTCGGATTTTCTGCACCTTAAACGGGCCACAGTAATAAATTGTAACATTTATGAACGGATGTGCTAACGTGGCTCTGGCTGGTGATAAGTCGCTCATCAGTTGATTTTGTAATGTTAGCTTATACCGGATACATTTTATGCACTTATGTATCATGGATCTGATTGCATCCCTTGCGTTTACTAAACAGTATTTGCTTCGAACTAGACTTTAATGGTATTTTTAGTTTTAGCATATATAACTACACTATACACTGGCACCGTATCAGTGAACATCAGCCATCTGGGATCAATCAATTTCTCAACTTTGTTTACCTCATCTTTGCTAAAACCAATCGAAGTACAACAACCGTTTAATTACTATTGTCTGCAATAATGCTTACTGGGTTACATTTGTTTTATAGAATTACGGAATTCGAAAAATGAGATTAATGTTTTCTGAACTAGTTCTCAAGAACAAGGAACATACTACTGAGTACTAATGAAATAAATGCCTTTTTTTGTTTTAAATTTGAATTCAGTAATTTTATTTCATTTTTTATAATTTACACCTCTTTCTTTGGCCAACCTTAAAAATCTTATTTTATACGGTGCTTGTCTCAATCCAAGAATTATTATTGTTGTTCTCTATGCATAATATCCTTAGTATGAACTATAGTAATAAAATAAATTTATAATTCATTTATTTGCTGAAACATTGACTATGATTGATTTTCATAATAAAAATTGTTACAGCTATTTCATTGACCTTAGCTGTACATCATTTGGTAGCGGATCGTCCCATAAACTCTAAAAGAGTATTTTTATACGTATGATTAGAGGTGACAGCCATCTTAACGGGTCAATATCGTGCTGGCTTCCGATAGCAATGTTTGTTTGCTGATGTTTAGTCGAGTTGTCAGATGTACTGGAAAACAAAAAGCATCTAACTCTGGTTTCCATTGCAGGCCACTTGGCCACAAGTGTAAGGAGTAATAACAATAAGGAAATACAAAAATCATGTTGTTTAGAACTATAAAAGCTTTTGTCTTTTTTATTATCTAAGATACTTTAGTAGATATTTAATTTATTAATCAACATTTGAAACAATTCCTTTGTAAATATAGCTGTTAAAAACAAACTAGAGATTGCTGGATCATCTGTAAATAGGTAAAGAAAGTAATTTAAGATAAAAACTATAAATTGTCAAATTTTATCAATAAGTATAATAAAATATAATACAATAATTATTAATAACTGAAAATGAACAATATACCATATACATATGTAGGTATAAGCATAATTGTTCTAAACTTCGTCAAATTTAATTGCAAAAGAAAAGTGAAGAAGTTAAACCCTTCATTATCCTATTACGTGCTTATGGCGCCTGGTCTTATATGTAGACTCATAATAAAATATGTTGTACCACCAGGTGGACCTAGTCCACGCAGTACCGCCGTTAGTTCCACGATTGAATAACAACACAATACATTTTTATATTTTTTACTATGATTTATATTTTATTTTTATATTATAATAACGTTATAATGTCGATGGTTGTTTATTTTTATTTAATTGAATTTGGACTTCGAAAATGACTAGCATCCTCGAATTTCCTGTACGACTTTTTTTATTCTTCAGATATTTTTCTTTTTATAGAGGTATGTAATTCTTTTCCCAGGACTCAGGACACTACGATTTATCTATCGTCCAAAAATATAAATTCACCACAACACCCAGTTTCTGATATCGTGCAAAGGATGTCGCTAAAAGTTTATGTGAGGCAAATTTTGAATTGGTTTTGACAGACGCCAAAACGTTATATAATTTTGACAGTTATAATTGTACGATGGGGAATTTTGGAATTTAGAATTAAAACGATTATAGTAGTTTTGTAGTGATTTTTATTTTACCGTTGTCTTATAATTTTGAAAACTAAGTGATTTGTGTTGCGTCGACACAATTCCATATTTTAATAATAAACGTGTTTTCTTGAGAAAAATTAATTTGAATTATTCCGGATTTTATTGTTTTCCAAGAAAACTGCCAACTTAGATTTAATTCATTTTGAAAAATAGCAAAACCAACAAAATTGTTTATACAAGGCGTACTTTAGCGATATAAACACAAAATAAAACCTACGATTTCTGTAAGTATTAATGTCGTAACACAGCATAGTGTTTACATACTTTGATTTTAAATTGTAGTTTATATCAAAAATAGTAGAAAATCTCACTAACACTTATAGAAATAGTAGGATTAGGATTTAATATTATGAGTGCGTCGTATTCGCCTTTAAAAAAACGATCTCATAGTTGCTATAGGCCTAATCACCTTCATACATAAAGCAGAAATTTAACCATTTACATCATTGCACAATTTTCTATCTATGGATATTTATCGGATATTCGCGACACTCTTACACTCGCAATAAAACTCATTATCGCGTAATTATGCCATTTAAAACGATAATAAAAATAACAACAAGAGCATTAAATTCACCTACCAATTGACAAAAATGTATCTTCTTAACAACGAATGAGGAAAACAAATTTCTTTCAAATAAAACGCTAAGGCTACTACATCAACCACACAAATTAATGAATTTAGTTTGAATATGTCAAAAATTATCAGGAATTGTTTGTGATAATTTTGGGGTGTGCAGTTTTTTCAAATAAATGTGAATTTTTTTAAATGAACTGGAGAAACATAAAATCAAAAAAATGTAAAAATAAATACATAATACCCTAGACAGACTGTGGTTTAATAAATCCGATTTAGCTAAACTAGTTTAAATATTCTATTCAAAAACAACGGGAAAAGCCTAAATCGAGGTTGACACACTGCGACTAATGTCGAAAAATCCAATAAATCGGTTTTATTAAATCGCAGTGTGTCTAGGGTATAAGAGTATTAAATGTATCATATTCAACTTGCGTTTAACGGTTATTACTCATCCGGATAATGTTGACAATTACTATACTCTTGTTGCTAACGTTTTCCTCGTAAGTAATAACTAAATTGAAATGCACAAGTTTTCTGAAAAACTGATATTCAAATTTACAAAAAAAAAAGTTCGTAATCTAGATATTGATTATAACTGTTGCCTCTCGGTAGATTGAATTAGAAACATTGATTTAGAAACACTTAATAAACTTACCTAAGATAAAATATCACAATTTCACTCCAAATAAATTCCCAATACACTAGCGACCACGTAATAACTTGGTGTATCATATGTATAAGTTGCAAAATCATCATTTTCATTGTCCCATAAAAATCCCATTACATAGCTGAATGATTGCATATATTTTTCCCCAATGGATACATTACATATGATACGATACCTACAAGTACAATTAAACTCGTATGAAGATACTTAATCCCGAATATCCATAAAATAATTTGTCACCTTTCAAAATCTAATGTTTTCACTTTCAATTTAATATCTTGACTTAATTTCGAGCACAGTTCACGTGCTTCTTCCACCGTATATTCAAAACTTTTCATCGCCTTATCGATCACCTGTTTCAGTATAATTTCACATTTCTCACGATTATAACGCCGCTTCGGATCGGGACTACAAGCGGGTAATGGTTTGGGTGGTACCACTACTTTTACTATTGGAATTTCTTTGACCGGTGGAACTACAGCAGCAACTGTTACAGGTAATGGGGTAACCGCACGTCGAACCATTTCCACGCTCATAAACCAAAAACTAAATATATGTTTGATATAAAGAGTTATACGTGCTCACTGCCAGCCAAAATCGCAATGTATCGAAATAACTAAATTTAATTTTGGTTATTGTTTTATTAGGTTATTGAATTATATGTTCGATTGACAAAAGACAATAAATAGAAAATTAGAATAATTGGAAAATTACAATAAAGCAAATAAATCATAAAAAAATTATGTCAATACATATTTACAATTTAGTGAATAAAAATTATTTTGGAAATGGAATCATAAATTTGTGAGTACGTCACAAACACAAACAGTTACCGCGATTTAATGTCTGCAGAGAGTTTATACGGCAAATCGAGGAAATCTAATTAACACTTAAAATTACTTTTTTATCACCGTACCGTATTTTACTCGAATTATTATAACTGACACAATAACTTAGTTGTAAATTTAGTTAATAAGACTACGAAAAATGTATGGTGTATATTATGTGCAAACTGTTTCAAAGTTTATGTTATTATGATATTTGAATTGCATATTTGCATGTTGGAAAAATTTATTTTATATACCTGTGTATAAATAAATTATACAAGAAAGATTTCTGTTAACAGTCATGTAATAATTATATTCAGTTGTTCATGTTGTGACTTCTGGATATGGTTTGATCAATATTGAGAGAATGGGAAAATGTTAATTTAGTTGCGGTTGTAGATTTTACTTTCATTCAGTTCATGATATTGAAGTAAGTTTGTCGTTTTATTCAAGGTCACATATCCCAACGGGGGGTTTTAATAAGATTAAGTATCAGTTGGTTTAGATTTTTTTTTCTTTTCCCATTATAATGTCTTTAATATGAGTAAGTATTGTATAGAGCTTCACATTTCTCGATGGATTACATATTTCATCAGAGCACGTATTTTGGTCGTGAAATGAGGCTTGAGAGTTGGGGATTATATATCAGATGTGCAAAGTAATATTGTTATAAAATAAAACCAAACGAATATTTAATTTACCAATTCTTTAAAATTAATTTATTACTCTTATATTTTATGGCCATCTGCTAGATATCTATGCCATTTTATTGATTTCAATGCCATGAGCCCATTAGTTCGTATTAAATCTCGCCTAAGAATTGTAACAACAACGTAGCAAGTTACTAAAACAACGGATAACTAGTATAAAGCGTAAATAGTCGTGACAATAGAAATGTTTATTTTGATGAGCTTTATGGGAAAAGTGTCATTCGAGAAGTCGGATAGACCAAATTTTTATAATATTGAACAATCTCTAGAACAATCTAGTCTAATGTAACAAATTTTGAGTGATTTAAAATCAGGTTAGGTAGAATAATTAAAATTAAAAAAAAAATGAAAATATGTAATACAGAAACTTTGAGTTATAATGGTCTATATCCATTTTGCTTGTGTATATTTTGTCACTTATAAATTTATAATAAAACAACTTAAGTTATTTTTAAATAATTTTAATTGAAAAAAAATTTTCCTTATAGTAACAATATTTTACAAAATTATTTAGAAGATCGATTTCGGATTGACTCCTTCTTCGGTTCTTTTTTACATTTCGGTTCTTTTTTACATTTCTCGAATATTAATTTTTACATTTCTTCTCAAATAATTGTTAACAAAGAACCGAAGAAGGAGTCAATCCGAAATCGATCTTCTAAAAAAATTTTGTAAAATATTGTTACTATAAGGAAAAATTTTTTTCAATTAAAATTATTTAAAAATAACTTAAGTTGTTTTATTATAAAAAAAAGAAACTTTGAACTTTTTTGGTAAATCCAATCATTTTGCCTGTCCACACGAGTATTTATCATACTCCTTCTTCTTTACCAATAAACTAATTTTATAGGTAAAGCCTGAAGTGAAATGAAATTTTACATATAAAAGTGACACAAGTGAAATCAAAAATGAAAATTTCACGGCAAAATTACGCAGGCGAAAGTACTTTTGTAGTACACTTGAATCTCGATTATCCGGGATGAGTGAGACCGGAGGCCTCCCGGATAATCAAAAAACCCGGTTAATCGAGTTTTTCGTTATTATAGACTAAAACACAACGGAATACCTCGTAGTCTTCAACTTATTTTTATTTTTAATAATAAAATCACTCAGTCTTGAATAAAAATCATGTAAATTAAATTATAATAAAAAAATATGTAACTTAAAATATGTACTCGTATGTAGGTAATTAGAATTACGAATTCATTGTACATACATATGTACTATGCAAATTGTACCTTTTCATTTATAAATCCTGATTGAAACGATAAAAAAATAAAATAAAAACGTGTATCACAAAAAAATAGCTTTCATCAGCTTCGGCATTAACAAATTTAAATTTTACTGAAAAATTCGTTCACTTTGGTCTGTCGTTGCATTTTATCTTGCACACTTATTTCGTCGATGTCATGATTCACTAAGTAATTTAAGAGAGTTTCACAAGCAGTTATAACATCGTTCGTCTTTACGTTTAGGAGAAGTTCTTCATCAATATCGTCATCACTGCTGAGCTCCTCTTGATTTTCCTTAGGATTTAATACCACTTCCACTATTCCAGCATCAGTTAACGTTGCGAATGTGGGCGCTTCAATGTCCGAATCTACCCAGTTAACAAATTCATCTTTATTCATTTGACTCATTATGCCCTGATTTAATTCATCAATTAGAGTGTCTTCAATGTCGTCCGCTTCATAATCCAAATATTCCGACGTTTCATAATCATTTTCATACAAAATACTGCCCCAAGATGATTTTAAAACAGCTTCGGTTACGTCACTCCAAGCTCGGGCAAGGCACCATATTGCGTGTTTTAAATTAAAATTTTTAATGAAAGAGGTCATGTCGCCTTCTGTCTGCAAGTTTATTAGTTTCCTTATCATTCCCTTGCGATAATGACACTTGCAGCTTCGAATCATACCCTGATCCATCGGTTGTATTAAGCTCGTACAATTAGACTATTATTTTGTTGCTTTGATATTTAGCCACATTCGGATGTGCGGAGCGGTTATCTAATAGCAATAAAATTTTACAATCCTTTCCCAACCCCAAATCTTTACAACTTTTCCTGACTTCAGCCACAAAATGGTTATCAAACCATTTCAAAAATAATTCTTGGGTTACCCAAGCTTTTTTATCTGCCATATAGAGAACTGGCAACTGCTTTATATTTTTGAAAGCTCTTGAACGCGCACTTTTTCCAATTACTAATAGGTTGCATTTATGAGTTCCAGAAGCGTTAGCGCACATAAGGGCTGTCAGTCGTTCTTTCGATTCTTTGACCCCTTCTACACTCGATTTCATACTGCTGACTAATAATAAAATGCCTTCCAAAAAATCCCCGTCTCGTCAGCATTATAAATTTGGTGTAATGTTAGTTTTTCCGATTTTATAAATCGTCTAACTCTTCGACGAATAGTGTTGCGCTTTCATAATTGGCTGCCATTTTTTCACCGGACGCTTTCAGGCTATGAATTCCATGACGACTTTTAAAATTTCCCAACCAGCCCTGCGAGTAATGGCATGCCGTTTCTATTTTGAATGCTGCGTGAAAATGTTTTGCTTTTGAGATAATTTGTGCTCCCGAAATAGGTAAACCTCGAAATCTTTGTTGGCGAAACCATTCGTACGTTGATAGATCTACTTGTTCATGTTCGGCGCCTTTTAAAGTTTTCCGAACGTTTAATCCTTTTATGAAATCGGATGCACAAAAGAATTTTAAAATTTCGGTTTTCCGTTTTTTTATATCGTAAACAGTTTGTTGGCCCACTCCGTATTTCACCGATAAATTTTTTGCAGATACACCTTTTTGGAGTTGGTTTATAATGTCTACTTTTTCCTTAATAAATAAAATCTTCCTTGATCGTTTAGATGAAGCTGATGTTGATGGAAGCATAGTGTTACCTAAATGAGAACAGTTTTCTACAGATACAAATTTATATCCAACGTTTTAATCTTCTGTATACAATTAAGTGTAATAAATCCTCTTACCGTTAATAATTAAAAATTGAAACTGTAAATCTTATTACGCAACGAATTTCACTTACTAAATATTAACTGCACTTCATTAAACTGCAATATGTACATATAAACTAAAACTATTTTTCACAAGTTATAGTGGTTTGCAACGGTAATCATATTCCTTTTTTATGCACATCAAAATATTCCATAAAACACAACCGGTACATATTAGGAAAAATAGTACTTTTATCGAAATTTCAAAAAAAGATGAAAGGGAAATGTAAATATCCCGGTTAATCAGATGAAATACCGGTTAACCAAGATATTAACAAAAAATCGGATGTGTAGGAAAATTCCCGGATAATAGAGGTTCACGGATAATCGGATCCCGGATAATCGAGATTCAAATGTACAGCAAGCGAAATTGGTGTTTTCATATTGGAATATATAGATGTCTCTATTTCATAATAAATATGAACCTAAATTTTGACATTTCATGCATTTTTCAAACTTTTAAAAATAAATTTGTAACTTGAAGGTATCTGATATAAAATTTTACGAAAATCGACAAACAAATTTTCACGTCCTATTTATCTTATTTTATTTAGAGCAGTGTAATTTTCCCCTTGTTTTTTCAATAGAAGACAATACAAGGAGAGAAGAAATTTCAGTGAAGTGCACTACACTGTGCAAATAAAAAAATAGATTCTTTCTATAAACTACTTAATTCTTCTTGTGTTTCCTATATTGTGTTCTATTGACGCAAAAATACTGATCTAGATCAAGAAACTCTGAACTCAGATTAATTTCTAAATCGGTTTCTTAAATCAGTCTGAGCGATCTGGATAAAAAAAAAACTTAACTTCGATCAATTTCTACTATGAAGAGTTCAGAATATTTTGATCTAGGTTCTGTTTTTGTGAGTTAATAGAATTCGATAATAATTTCAGATTTTTCGATCGAAAATATTTGTATTATTTAATTAATACAATTATTTAACAATAGTTAATAAAATTAATAACACAAATATGATTTTCTTCCGTCCCTTCTATAGAAAATCATTGATCGAGTATTATCATTAGCAGTTTGGATAACGTGAAGTGAGCTGAACTATTAAAAAATCGATTTGAGAAATCCAAATATTTTTACACGATTTTATGTGAATGAAATGATTAACTATCCTAATTCGTCTACGAGCAAACTATCCTGATTATGCCATCTGTGTCTTGTTATAATCAACACTCTGTACCATTTAATTTGAATGAACTGTTTAATGACACGATTTGAATAAAACTATTACTGCTATTCCAAATAAGCAAGATGCACTGTCTTACTTTAAATCATTTGTAGTTCTACGTTTAAAAGTCGGGTGACACAACCTGCCGCTTGTTTTATTGTTGTTAATTTTCGATCACATAGTCCGTACCAAAAATAGGTTGTAACATTTTTTAATGGCGTGGTTTTTTCACATTAAATACTCATTATGCGAAAATTAAATACAATTGATTAATATTAGCATGCACTCTATAATTTATTCAATAAGAGTATAGCAGCTAGCTGTCCCTTGGCACAGAAAAAAAATAACATATGGGGAATTCTTTTTCAAATCGGCCACCCCCTCTGCCCATTTCAATTTTGGGGAAAACATTTTTTTGAGCACACGAAAAAATTCGTCAAGAAGTCTAGTTTTTGATACCGTTAGGTGTTTAAAAAAGAAAAAAAATTCTAACCTCAAAAAAACTATCTAAAGTGAGGTATCTCGCCATAAAAAGACATTTTTTAGCCAAAAATGATCGAAAAAATTATAATTCCTCAATAATTTTGACCAAATTACTCATTAAAAGTATTTTGGGGGTCGCTGAACCAGAATCTGATATCAGAATTCAAATTCAAAATGGCGGATGCAAGATGGCGGACCTTAATTTCCGATTCCAGATTGCGGTTCCAAAATGGTGGACAAATATTTTCTCATAATTGGCTGATTTCTACAAAATTTTGTAAACGGAAGTTTTTGAGGTCTCTGATAACGAATTTGAGCTCAGGTTTCAAATTCAAAATGGCGGATCAAACATGGCGGACATTACTTATATATCATCGAATTTATTCAAATTAACCGGCTTGAAATTCGAATTTCTCGAAATTATTTCGGGAGGTGATTCATAAAACTATAAGGAGTCAGAAAATGCAAGAACAATTTTTTTTCGAAAATTTTAGACCGAAATAGTCCCTCAACAAAATTCAAAATAACGTTAATTGTAGATAGATTATTGGAATATCGATTATTCTTAGATCTCTGCATTTACTAATTTTGGTTCGCCCGGGGATCTCATTTCCCAGTACCTTACTTGTTAAGGCTTTCCCCTATCGACCACCTAGGGAGGCGCTCGATGCGGGACTAGTAAACCCGACACGAGTTTGTCTTCGTCTATGTCAATTCTGTCTGTCTGTCCATCTATCTGCAAGGTGTAGCTTATATAAGTCAATTTCTTCTTTCTGTCCATCTGTTTGTAGTGTGATTGTTTTTGTGTTTTTATATTTTAATAAAACTTTACAATGAATTACTTCTTTGATTCTGGTGACCAGTGATTTGAATTTTCTTTCGTATCATTAGAAAATTTTTTAATCAAAACTATTCCATTTTTCTGTACGATAAAACCATGGTTTCTCGAAATCTCAGGAACACTCTCGCAATTAAGATATCTTCGATTCAATTTTCGGCTCATTTTGTCATGAAATACTTTATCAAAGTATAAAATATTAATATTATCGAAATGTTTTTTTGCCCAGTTGAATAGTGCTTGGGGAGATAATATTGCCTCGGACGGTTTTGCCTTAAGGCTTGCCTTGTAGGCTGACCTTTTGAAAGTAGCACCTATTCCATCATACGTGCTTTTTCCATGTACAGTTGCTGTGTAATGCCATTCTGCTTCAATATTAAAATCTTTTTTATGATTAATCAAATTGTTGTCAGTACAATAATACATTTTTTGAATTCTTTTAACCTTTTTTTTAATTTCTGATATCAGTAGTGTTTGAATAGAATATACAGCTGCAGTGTCATGTTTCAGACTATCAGACAAAATAATCATTCTCTGATGTTCAAGTTCATCATTTTCTTTGTAATAGAAAATCACAGGTACCACTGTACATTGGTTATTGTTGAAATCGAAAGCCCGAGAAGCATTCTGACACACATAAGCATAATTTTCTAAGAAATCAAAGATTACATGTACTTCATGTGGGCTAAGATTTTCTTTTTTTTTTTCATTTATAAACTGAGTCTGCTATCTTCAACACTTGATCTTCAACACTCGATGTCTGTTCGGTTAATGTTGCTCTATCAGTTGCAGTCCACGATGAATATTTTATATCAGAAATAGAAGAATCTTCTAATTGTTCACGTATTAGAGATATAACTTTCATAGTTCTTGGACATTTATTACATTTGTCGATGTAACAATGGGAAGTTGGATTAGAACAAACCATTTTTTCTAAGCAGTCTTTATAATTAGAAAGAGGAGTACTTGTATTTTGAGTCAATTGCTTCAGGCTTATTGCATCTAACATAAGTTTCATATTTTGATGAATAGTACATACGCATACCGAATGCGTTCCAGATACTCCGGGAAGAATACAATATTTTGGTCTTAGAAATACAAATTTACTAAAAGAAATTTATATTATCGGGTCAGTCTCTTTAAAACAAGATAGAGTTCTTTCATATTCAATAATAATAGACGTTTACGTTTTTCTTCTCTTGTGCCATCTTTATTTTTTACGGAAACAACGTCTTTCTTTGATGGCATTCGAATTTTAAGCCGGTTAATTTGAATAAATTCGATGATAAATAAGTAATGTCCGCCATCTTGGATCCGCCATCTTGAATTTGAAACCTGAGCGCAAATTTGTTATCAGAGACCTGAAAAACTCCCGTTTACAAAATTTTGTAGAAATCAGCCAATTATAAGAAAATATTTGTCCACCATTTTGGAACCGCAATCTGGAATCGGAAATTAAGGTCCGCCATCTTGCATCCGCCATTTTGATTTTAAATTCTTATATCGGATTCTTGTTCAACAACCCCCAAAATACTTTTAATGAGTAATTTGGTCAAAATTATTGAGGAATTATAATTTTTTCGATCATTTTTGACTAAAAAATGGCTTTTTATTGCGAGATACCTCACTTTAGATAGTTTTTTTGAGGTTAGAATTTTTTTTCTTTTTTAAACACCTAACGGTATCAAAAACTAGACTTCTTGAAGAATTTTTTCGTGTGCTCAAAAAATTGTTTTTCCCAAAATTGAAATGGGCAGAGGGGGTGGCCGATTTGAAAAAGAATTCCCCATATACCATATATATGTTATTTTTTTCTGTGCCCTTGGTCTTTTATAATCTTTCTCTGGTTAAAGCATTGGGAATTTGGGATATTGTACTAAATCCTAACAAATCGATCATTATCTTATGTACTACAAATTATCCGTTCAATCGATTGCCCCGAACGTATAATTTAAAAGAATACATAAACGGAATTACACTTTCGAATTTAATTATAAAAATTAAAGGCTTCATTTTTGCATTATGATGTCCCTTGGCTTTCCTGTAAAAGGTCATATTATGTATTAAATTTTCCTGCCTTCATATTCTATAAAAATCAATAAATCGTATAAATAATGATTTACAATACACCCAATTCATTCCATCGGTTAAAAAGATTAAATTATTGTTGGTAGATATGTGTTTTATAAACATGTATACAGTGTGTTTCGAATCACTCGGAATTTTCTGTGTCGGATTCCTTTTCGAGAAAACTGCAAAAATCTGAAGAAACAATTCGTTTTAAATGTAAAGTAATACAATTACGGTTATTTCCCAGTACATACATACATCACCATAAATTTTCTTCAACTATTGACTGTTGCCTTCTGTTATGAAGGCAAATAACTCGACAGTTTTCAATATTTTTCGCCATTTTTCTGAAAAAATTTAAAAAAACTTAAGAAACCACAGAAAATATTTAATATGTAAATGCGATGAGAATGTAAATGTGATGATTAGAATTTAATATGTAAATGTGATGATTAGAAACGAAGGCGAGCGAAAAAATCAGTCGGCTTCACGTCGAGTATCCTTTATCAAATTGTGTCCGAACTTTAGTTGAGCGCCATCAAATGGTCATGGTTAATTTGATTTGTTATAGTTAGTAGGTAGGACTTTCATTTCATATCATTTACTTTTATTATAATACTGTCCTGGTGTGAGGCTGAGATGAGTTGAGATAATGAGTTTCTTCGCCGCCTCCGCCAAAGGTCTGTAGATAAAATTCGAAATACCCTGCATAATAATGTCTGTAACGTAACAAGATTTGCGTATTTAGTATAATGTTATTTTATTACATACAAAGGAAAACTTTTCCATTTTGTTGTATAAAACCAAATGTATCGGTTACAACTTATTCAGTTATAAATAAGACTACAATAATAGTAGAACGAAATGTCAACTATATTCACACAAACAACAGTAACTTTACATTTTGTTAAAACTAAAAGTCGTAAATGGATTATCAGTGAAACAAAAAAAATTTCAAATCGTCTTGATAAGCTGGTGACATATTGTCAAGGATACAGTAAAATACAAACAAGAATCCTGCCAAACAGCTTAAAATCATTTCATTCTAAAAATGGTTTCGTCGCTAATGAACAGATTAATCGGGAGAATGTTAACACTGGACATTTCTATAAAAAACAAAGAACATTTACAAAACATTCTCGAACTAGTGAAAAAACACCTCCGTCAATAACAACTAAATCGTCCCGTGGATGTAGCTTGATTGGTAAATTATATTCTCACGATACGAGTTGCCCAAACAAAAAATCAAGTCAGAAAGAGAATTTTTTTAAAGTGAAAACAAGTGATGGTGATCCACTAATAGACAATATTAAGCATCCTAAGACAAATCCGAAAATTAGTATAAAACGAAAAGAAGTTGGCGATAAACGTCGTGGAAAGGACAATACAATTCCTGTGATGCCAATTATTCCCGAAGTGTTGATGTCATATTCATACAGAAAGGGACGCAGACATAGTTTAGATGTTTAGTGTGTGAAAATATCCATTTATGTTTATATAATATTGCATTGTTTAGTGAATTGAATAAAATTGAAAACTAAAATTAGTTTTTTTTATGGACTCTAATATTATATTTTAAATTTAATAAATTATTTATTTATTTATTTATTACCAGCACTAACAAAACCAATAATTTTGTATATAAAAAAGTGTTACAAATTATTATTTCGAATACGACTCTTAAAAAGATCCCTTGAAACGACCGGTTCATCAATTCCATAATTCGTACGATGAAAAGCAATACACAGTCTTAACTGTCGTGAACGAAGAATTCTCTTAGGAACGTAAAATGACTATAAGTCAAGCAATACCGGACAATCAATCTTAGCACAAATTACATCCCGAGCAAATACTGCATAAATCATCTCTCTTCTGAATTCAAGACTACGAATGTTCAAAAGTGTACAACGACCGGCATAAGAACACACAAAAAAATAAAGGGTCACCACAACACCGAATCGGTGTTACATAAAGCGCGTTTTTTTATTCGCTCCGGATAGCTGCTATCGAGAGCCGTCATTTTTATACGCCTAAATTTAAATTTGACGCGCTATTTATTGGTAAACTAAACTTATTTAACATCAAACTATCATTTTTAATTCAATTGTTTAGCGAAAACTTGATATAAAAAATATTTGGCTCTACCTATTTATATGGAGCGCTATCCGGAGCCACTTTTCATATGACGGCTCTCGATAGCAGCTATCCGGAGCGAATAAAAAAACGCGCTTATAGTGTCCCACCGATCGGATATTTAAAATTTAAATCCAATCGGATATTTGAATAAAAATGACATGAAGTACATTTGAATAAAAACTTTTACACCGCATAAAAACCAAACAGAAATATTCATGTGTAGGAACACACCGAAAGGTGTATTTTAATAGGAAATCACCGAAAGGTGTATTTTATTAAATCCAAAAGAAGTTTTTCTAAAAATTTATCTTTCCGGATAGTTACAAATATTTATCCGTTGATGCGTGCATAATTTTATTCGGTTGGGCAAAAATAAAATACTTTTTCGGATAAAAAACAAATAAACACCGCATATTTTTTTGAGTGAAGGTAAACTAAATCCTGAGATAACTACAGCGTATTCCAAAATAGGCCTAACAAAAGCAGTATATAATGTCTTGAGAGTATATGGGTCAGAAAATTGACGAGCATGTCTCTTTATGAAACCAAGCATCGAGCCGGCTCTAGCTACAATCATTTATATGTTTAGTAAAACTTTGGTTACCTGTAAACAAAACACCTAAATCAATAAACTGAATAACTCTTACTAAAGATACATGTTAAACCGAAAGTGGTCTGACTGAAAATGTCCGAGATAAATTCAACATGTAAACGGCGGCTTGACTGAAAGCAAAGATTATTAACAAGAAGATCTTCTTGTTAATAATCTTTGCTTTCAGTCAAGCTGCCGTGTACATGTTGAATTTATCTCGGACGTTTTCAGTCAGACCACTTTCGGTTTAACATGTATCTTTAGTATCTATCTATTTCCACGTTTTGTAAACTGTACGGAGCTACAATTAATATCTTGAGATATTGAGAGCTTAACGATTTTCGGTAGTCCAATCACTAAACCGATTAAGGTTCTGTTGTACCAATAAAACGTCTGCACCATTTCGGATAGTAGCGTAAATTTTAAGGTCATCTGCATATAACACAAACTAACACAATCAAACAATCTCGACATTTACAAAACTTAAAACATGTAACAATATCATTAACAAATAGAATAAATAATAATGGACCTAAATGACTGCCCCTGAGGAACAGCAGATGAAACTGTAAACTTCTCAGAATAATTTTGACCAATACGTACTAGTTGAGACCTTTGATGACCTTGACCCTAGATAGTGTCAACTTGGGCACCTTTTTCTAAACAGCATATCGCATCATTAACAAATACCGCAAGATTGGTTGTCGTTGATCTACCAGAAAAAAAAACGTGCTGTTGGGGAACAATTAAGTTTTTAATATTAAGATCAATACAATTCTTTGCCAGTTTTTCAAAAAGTTTAAGGATAATAGATAATATAGCTATTCCTCTATAATTCTCAACTGAATTTTTAGGTCGCGATTTAAATACTGGAATTACATATGAGGGTTTCCAGCACTGGGGAAAAATACCTTGCCTAAGGCTGTAATTAAATAAATGTGTCCAAATTAAGTCATTTGAATTTTACTTTGTACACAGGGCAACATTTTTGAGCGTCGTAACGTTCGAATTTTGGATGGAAATCGAGTGTTTATCGTTAAACCGGCATCGAAAATGCCGTTTACCCAGAACTTCGATTCATTTCACATTTATAGAGCTGATCTGACGGCAGAAATAATTTGATATGAATTTCTCTTACTCCTTCCTTATTCGTTATTCAAGTAGATATAATATTACTGTAAAAGAATTCTAATTATTTAAAAAAATCGTTTTTACATCAAACATGATTCGCACCTTTTCATTAAAGTTAGATACCAAATTATCAGTTTAGGTAATTTGCTCATTTACTTAATTCAGATGGGTTGTTTTTGTTGTTCCTATGAATGATCTTTATTAGTGTATTTCCTATGAATGATCTTTAAGCGAAACAATATTACGAAAAAGAAATCATTTTATTGACGATTTGCACCGTGCGTCTAGCGGAAGGAATTGTAACCGAGAAAATAATATAAAAAAATTTTCACAGTAAATATGTAATTTTAATTTTAATTAATTAAAAGAATCCAACACTAAATGCTACCAATACATAATGTACAGTATGGGTTTCCTATATTTGATTGACTTGGCTCAATTTTAATTTACATCATGTTCATCACAAAATAAAAACAAATCAAGCCGCAAAATTATGTATTATATTGTATTCAATGGCGCTAAATTAACGCCAAATTTATGCAATTTTGAACATTGTTTTTTGGCACTTTTAATATTAAAATTGAACTGAATCAATCAAACGCAGAAAACTGTACTTTACATTATGTGTGGGTAGCATTTTGTGTTGAATTATTTGCAATTTTAATTAATTAAAATTAAAATTATTTGGACAATATTTCCATATAACCATCTGCGAAAATTTGTTTTCCTAGGATAGTGTAGTAACCTAAGTTTTCGATGATGATTTTTGAATTTAAATTATATAAGAAAAGGATGCTTTGCACAAATCGTGTTGCAACGGGTAACAATCAAATAAATTATAATTCTATAAGGGAAGCTAGGTTAGAATTCGCGCACCAACATCTAAGATTTCGTGTTGTATCACCAGAGCGGGAGTACTAGCTACTTAACGAAAATTCGGATTTTTTGTTTTTATATTTAACGAATTGTTTATTTTATTTTAACGAAATATCTGTCACAAAATGTATACAATGTACTTATGGTTTTGTTAAATTTTATTATTATTGCTACACGTAATTATTAGTATATATCTTAATTGGATTACGTATAAGAAAGTTGTTTTATTTGTTATTTGTGTTGTGTTGTGATTACTATGTGCATTTCTATAAAATTGAGGTTATGTTCCTCAAATCACAATTTTAATTTGTTAAAGCATTGTAAATAAGAATTTTTTTATTAATTAAGATTTTTTATTGATGATAAAATGATGATGTGTGTCAAGAAAACATTTCAAGGTCATTGACCTTAGTAATCAAAACACAACATAAATAAAACAACATGCAATTGGTGATGCGGTAGCCATGAATTACGAGACAAGTAAAAAGGATATCCTAGATGCAACAAATGGGGGATCGAGTGCTGAGGTTCGATTGGTACTCAAAAATATCGAGAACCCTGACCAATTTAATTCTTTGGGCTATGGATTTATTCAATTCAAGAAACAAAGATGCAGAAAAGGTTATTCGACAGATTCCCTATGTAAGCACTAACGGGAATAAAGTGGAATTGAATCGAATTCTAAATACGCACGGTGGTAGTACATCGACGAGAAGAAACGTGGGAAATACCGAACAAACGGCTTTTCAATTTAACCATAGATTTGCCACCGCCCACATCCACATAATCGAGTTTCTCTTCTTCGCATTCTTTCTCGGTCTGCCGTTTTGCCTCTTCTTCTTCGCGTTTCTGCTTGCCTTCTCGCCGAGCTTTTAATAGTGTCATAGCATTACTTAGTTTATCATCAGTTTTATTCGGTTCAACATTTTTCTTTCCTTCTTTCGAACGTTCTTTAATATCAAAATATTCAACGGAAGCAGGTTCAGCTGGTGAATCTAAAGGTTGTGGTTAATAAATACTGGGAACACCATTAAAATTTAATAAAACACAAATAACTTCTTCAATTTTTCCTGGGGGAGATAAAGCAGACTGCACAGGAGAAAGTATATGTGGTACTTCTTTTGATGGCGGATTTGGCGTAACACCATTTCAATGTCACCAAAATTACACTTAAGTATTATTTATACCGGTTGCGTTGAGTTTGAACTTTAAAAATGAAAATTCGTTTTGTAATTTTTAAGTTTTGTTTGATTAACAGTGTCACGATTTAAAGAAATATTCAAAATATTTCTTTAAAACGTGACACTGTTAATCAAACAAAACTGATTACAAAACATAAAAGTTAGAAAACAAATTTTCATTCATAACAATATGACTCTTTAACATTTAATTGAAAACAACAACAACAAAATGTTTCGTTAAAACTACTGGCGCGACGCCTGACGAGAGAACCCCAAATATTTTTTTAACGAAAAGATGTCGGCAGGCAACTTTACTATGGAAACATAACCTCATTTCCCTTATAGTTATTATAATTTATTTGGTAACAACGGTTATAGTAACAATATTTGCCGCTGTTTTTAAATGCAGCACCATCGGTACAGGTTAGAATATCAAATGTCATTAGTGTTTTGTAGTATCGAAACTGTATGGTGTATTTCAATAACACAAAACAATTTTTTATATAGTATTTTAAAATGTTTATAAGTCGTGTCTATAAAAACTAATGTTACATATTCATAAAATAAGTTGTGATTAACTGTATTAAAAAGATAACCTATCACTTTCTTTCAAAAATTCATTTAAATTGTAAATAGTAAACTTAGCTAAAAACGTTATGAGTTCTGATTAGTATAAACAAGGAGGAAGGAATACATTTAATTTTTTTTGTTTGGCATATAAATAATGAAAAATGGTTTCGCGTAGCTTTCTTGGGATGATATTGAGATGAGTATTTTCTCCAGATTAATTAAAAAAAAATATTTTCAGATATTAAATTCAAGTCTTTGGGGGTCGAAAGAATGACAAATATTCACAATTTAAAAACGAATTTAAAACGTTTAGGTGCTAAAACATCGGGGAATAAACCGGAGCTCTTAAAAAAGTGATTTTAATATAAATGTGATAAACTCAGATTTAATCAAATATTTTTCAGACTAGACCTTGAAAATCGGTGAAATTTTATTCGACCATTTTTAAAAAATTTGTTTGAGCATTGTGGCACACAACATGTAGTAACCATTCTAACTCTTGAAAACAAAAAATGTTTTCTTTAAATATTTAACGACTGTCCTCCATTAATTTGATATGTACTCGTAAATATTTAGTAAAAATCATATTCAAAACCTTACAACCTAAAACAATTAAAGGTTAAACTATTGTAACCTTTACCACGACGGTATTGACATCTGATGGGTGGAAACAGAAAAAAACTCGTTTTGCATCATGCCTCATTTCATTGCACAACGATTTGTCAATTGCTACACGATTTCTGAAAACCCAAAAGTTTCTATTATATTGTGAACATTTCAGTTATTACACTGCTCGTCAAAAAAACCCGGACACTACATTTTTTCAGTAAATATTTGTGTTAACGCTAACTATTCGCATTATTCGCGTTATGGTTGTACGAAATAATATAATGTGCGCCAAAAGGCACTAACGGATCAAGTTTTCCTTTAATAAAAGTAACCACAGGATCAAAACATTTGAAATAACAAAATTACCGAAAAACGGATATTGATATATCTTCATCTTTATTTAAATAAAAACCAACAATCAATCTAAGTGGTCGGTACTCTAGTATCGAGTATTTCCGCCACGAGCTCTGATCACATCTAGCATTCTTTTTGGCATACTGTGCACAAGGTTTGCAACGTACTCCTGAGGTATCATTTCCCATTCTTCCTGCAGATCTGATTGAAGATGATCCAAGGTTTCTGGAACGACTTCCCTTTGCCTTAAACGACGCCCTAGCATATCCCACATGTGCTCAATGGGATTAAGGTCAGCGCTGCGAGCGGGCCAAACAATTCGATCAATTCCCACCTCATCCAAATAATTGTTGACCACGTTTGCAACGTGGGGCCTGGCGTTATCATGCATTAATTTAAATTGCTGTCCAATAAATGGGGCGTATGGAACCACAAATTCTTCTAGACATTCCACGATATACCTTTGGGCAGTTATAGTGCCGCCGCGTAGAAATACAAGGTCCGTACGGGCGTCTATGGAAATGCCTGCCCACACCATTAGTGAGCGGCCATGAAATGGGACTCTTGGGGTTATGGCACATTGTGAATATCGCTCTCCGGATCTCCGCCATACTCTTTCTCGTCCATCCGGTGATCGCAGACTGAACCTTGATTCATCAGTGAACAACACGGACTTCCAGTCGTCCGTAGTCCAACTGACGTGGTTACGAGCAAAAGTCAAACGGTTTCTTCGATGAGCTGGGAGAAGCTCTGGCCCTGTAGCAGCCCTCCTGGACTGCAATCCATGTTCATTTAATCTTCGCGATGCTGTGCTAACTGAAATATTGACACCACGTACCTATGCCAATCGACCAGCGACGATTCTAGCTGTTTGGAAACGATCTCGCAGTACCATTGATACCATAAACCGATCGTCCCGCTCGTTTGATGCTCTTTTACGACCTGATCCAAACGTTCGCTCATACTGACCAGTTTCACGATATCGTTTAATAGCGTCTTGAACTGTACTTCGAGGGAAATTTAGGTGGGCAGCAATATAACGCACACTACGGCCATCCTTACTCAAAGCGATTACTTTTGCGATATTTTCTGGTTTCATAATTATAATATTTGCTAATAATAATAACTAAGCACTGTTAACGTAAACTGTAATAATAATACTAACAATAAATGCTACTTTAAATGTTTCAAAACAATTGATAGATGCCCATTTATTTAGAAACGTAACAATCGAAATTTTGAATATTTTTCATTTATTACACTTTGATGCTGTGATTGGATTTTAAATAAAAAAAATACGGTTTCTGTTACACCTATTTTTCGGTTATGTACTATTATATATGACAGTGCCTTTAAAATAGCGTAATTGCTCTAGAAATTGAAGATTTACGAAGAAATTCAAGTGTCCGGGTTTTTTTGACGAGCAGTGTAGTTTTGTTGATCGGTACAAGTTTGTTACTTTTTTTGTTGCTAATTATTTATAAATTTTACAGGACTATTATATTGTAGAAAAAATAGCGTGGTGTGAAAACGGGTAATTGCAATACTTAAGTGATTGCAGCCATCGCTATCATCTCAGGCTGCAAATTTCATTTGCGTATTGCAATGACTCGTTTTGTTCACTTGTTACAAAATATACTATTACATTAATTTCAAATTTATAAACCCGCTACTAGAGGCGCTTTTTATACTTTCCCACTCGCCTATAAGAAAGGGAAATTAGATAAATAAAAAAGTAATTATTTCAATTATTTATAAATTGGATATGTGATGATTTAATTTTATCACATAGGACAACATAACAAAATTTATAATAGTAATCTTCATAAATTACCCAATTAAAACTAGCTGTCATAAACGTTCAATTTATTTTAAATGCTGGAAAACTGCGTAGGATATATCTTTCTTTTTTTTCGCATTGTAAAACAATTTTATTTCACTTATATCTGGTTCACCTATCATTTCGTTTATTTTAATCGGGTTGATTGACTGTACGTACGATCAATTCATCGATCACTCACACAGAATGATTCTATAATTTATTTTGGTTTTGTTTGCTTTACAGTCAAAGTCAAAATAATGTTTCTGTGCATAATGTGATGAAAGAAAAACGATGCATTTCAATGATAAATTGGTTACCACCGCCTTATGCAGACGAGAAAATAAAAATTCAAAGAGAAAATAAAGCGTAGGGACCAGCATGATTGCTTATTCTTGGTAAAATATCTTCTCTTATCACTTATATTGTATTTTACGTATGCAAAGTTGCATATGCATGAATGAACAATAAACAGACTGTCCAACATGCTGGTCTCTTCGCTTAGTTTTCTGTTTGTAGTTTTATTTTCTCTTTTGCTTACAGCGATGTTAATAAATTTTGCATTGAAATGCATCGTTTTCCTTTTATGACACTTTGAACAGAACCATTATTTGAACTTTGACTGCAGAGCAAACAAAACAAAAGAAATTATAAAATCATTCTACGTGAGTTCTCCAAATGTTTAAAGCTTGAGGCACAAAGTTCCGTTTCGTTTCGCTTCGTTTTCGATCCGGCATCCTGGCACATAATTTTCGTATCGTTTCGTTTTATTTTTCTATTATTTTAATACATTTTAATGATATTTATTATATTTTTAGTATGAACTTAAATTGGTATTATCTTTATTTTATTTTTTTTATTTACTCACAATAAATATCGTTTACTAGAGACGTCAAAATTAATATATTGAGGTTATGGTTTAAGTTTTTATTGAAATTTTATCAACACTTTCGGTTCGTTTCGTTTTCGAACTTAACATTTTGACAATGTTTCCGGTTTTCCGTACGTTTTGAAACATCCTACTTACAAGGCGGAACGAAACGAAACCCAAGCTTAATACTATGAACAGTAAAAGAAGATATATACTAACTAATAGCACGTGTATTTGTATTGATCGTACGTTATTGATTTTTTATCTCATTTATTCATTCAATCAACCCGACTAAAATAATCGAAATGATAGATGAACCAGATATGATTCCTATTTGAGTGAAATAAAAGGAATAGGGCCGAAAGACCGAATGTCGAAAAGCCAAATGTCGAAAGGGTCGAACGCCGAAAGGCCGAATGTCGAAAGGCCGAATGTCGAAAGGCCGAATGTTTCGGAAGGCCGAATGTTTCGGAAGGCCGAATGTGTCAAAAGGCCGAATGACGAAAGGCCAAAAGGGTCGAAAAGCCGAATTTCGAAAGACCGAATGTGTCGAAAGGCCGAATAGGTCGAAAGGCCGAATGTCGAAAGGCCGCTTGTGTCGGAAGGCTGAATGTCGGAAGCCGATTTTACGAATGAAAATTTTCAATTTGATTTTGATCAAAATTTTTGTATAAAAATGTTTAATAGTAAATAGCCTGAAATTTTCTTACTTTTTTTGTCATATAATTAAAAATTAATTAATTATAATAAAAAAAGAAAAATAAATATTATTTTCACATTAATGTGCTACATTACACAGGATTTATTAGCACGTAATTTTATTTAATTTAAATCATTTTACATTAAGAAATAAATTCAACGGCTTTAAATATTGATTTCAATCAATTAAGTGAAGGAAAATTTAATGAAAATTCGCCCTTTGGACCCAATCGGCCTTTCCACACGTTCGGCCATTCGATCGATTCGACCTTTCAATATCCGGCCTTGCGACACATTCGGCCATACGACATTCGGCCTTTCGACATTCGATCTTCCGACTCATTCAGCCTTTCGGCGTTCGGCCTTTCGACATTCGGCCTTTCGACATTCGGCCTTCCGACATTTGGCCTTTTAACATCGAACGAAATAAAATTGTATTACGATGCGAGAAAAAAGAAAGATATCGGGACTTGTCCCTATGCCTAAATTTGAAAAAAAAAAGAGAGTAACGTTTCTAGAGTTGAATAATCTAGTAATATATCATTCTTGTTGCATACGTAAAATATAAGAGATAAGAGAATACAAGAGAACATATAATTTAACCCTAATCTGCATGGGTCATTTTAGTTACATAAACAGATGCGATGAGCCTCTCGGATTCAAAATGTAATTTTTTAAAAAAGTGAAAATGTTTGCTACATTAAAAAAAAGGAACGCAGTGCTGGAAAGAATTATTTCTGGAAATTGTTACATCCGAACACCAGCGCGTGCGTACGAATTATAAACCAAATATTTTTAAATTCACTGATCTCAATTTTCATTCACATCGTAAGATGATAGATACACCTTTACGTTGATTTTACCAGTAATCAGTAATATAGAATTAATTAGTTGGACTTTCCCAAAAAAAGTTTAAAATGATCAAATACGATGTTATTTACTTCATTTATATTGGAATTACTTATTGGTTCTAAGAGACTCAATGCACGCTTTTATGCTTGTTTTTTGAAAATGAGCCGGTTAGACCTATATTCGGTACAAGTAAACAATTATTAATAGATAATTCTAGATCTTAAACAATAAATATTAGAATCGAGAAAGCTCAATTTTCATACAAATTTATTTTTCGACTATATTTTAGCTAATAAAATTAAAATGAGTCTGCGCGGATGAGACGGCATTGTTGAGATTCCGGTAATGCTTTTACGTCCTGTAATGGCTTTTCCTCCTTTTTGCATTAGGCTTTGTAAAATCAAGGATGCTTATGCTTTGAGTATATGCAAAAAAAAAAAATGAAACAGCTAGCTGTTGTTGAGAAAATAATAATAAAAGGTCGACTTTTCGGTCCAATAAAAATCTTTATTATTATAAATAAAACAACATTAAATTATTTTCATGTTGTTTTATTATTTGTCAAACGGTTCAGAAGAAGACTGGTGCCATTTATATGATTCCTTGTCTGGGCGATAACTTTCTGGGTCCTTGCGCGAAGAATTATGTTGGCCAAACAAAACAATATTTTGAGAAGAGATTGCGAAATCATCGACTTGATTTCAGAAGGGTGAGTGATATATCAACGCAAACAACTGCCTTGATGGATCGTTTTCGCTCTTTGGGTCATCGTCCCGATTTTGATTCCGCCTCAATTTTAGCCTGCCAATCCAATTATTCAAAGAGACTGACCATCGAGGCTCTTCGCATTTATACCCAAAATAGCTACGTGGTGGCCAATTGACATCTCCGTTATGGCTGATTTTTCGATCCCTGAAGATAGAGTGCAAAGTAACGATTGTTTTGTTTGCCGTGTGGCAAGTTGCGCCGTCCTGTTGAAACCAAATATGGTGTGTGTCCTACTTTTAAATTCTGGTTTACGAAAACTCGTTTATCATGCCGCTGTTCCAAAATCCGCACCAAACAGTCACTTGGTGTGGGTGAATCGGCTTCTCTATGGTTACGTGTGGATTTTCTGAGCCGCAAATGCGACAATTTTGCTTGTCGATATAGCTTCCGAGGCGAAAATGATCTTCGTCGGAAAAGATGATTTTTCGGTAAAAATGCTCATTTTCTTCCAAGTGATCCACAGCCAAATTAGCGAACTGAAAATGTTGCGGATGATCATTTTGCTTCTGCTTCTCCACTAATTGAACTTTGTACGCCTTCATACCGAGGTTTTTATGCAAAATTCTTATCACAGAACTGCGTGAAATGTTCAATTCTTGAGCACGATGGCGAGTTGATGATGATGGATGCTCAGGCACATTCTAAGCAACAGCTGCCATGTTCTCGGCTGTAAGCACTGTAAATGTACGTGCACGTGTTGGTTTAACTAAGAGCAATCCAGTTTCATGAACTCGCTTCACAAATTGATCCACAAATTGTCTTGTAGGCATTTCATTTCTACTGAATGTTCCATATTTCCCAATTTTGTTCCAGCCTAAAGCGACCCATTTCGTAAATATCAAATAATAAACTAATTTTCTGTCATAAAACGAATGACGTAAGTGCTGCCAATCGTCCCACTTTTTGAATCGAATGTCCTGTGTCGCGGCATTACTATGAGAGGGTTGTTTGTCCCGTTTTGGTGAAATAAATTATTTTTAGCATAATTTTGGAAAAAAATAGCAAAATTAACAAAACGTTATTGCCATTTTCAGTTTCCCATATCCCATTGGATTTTCTGATCTCGTGAGTTGAATAAGAAATTGGACGAAACAAGCAACCTAATATGTGTATATTTGTAAAAAAAACGAAAGTTTTGGAGAAGAGACTTAGAAATATTTTGACTACAACCCACACAATTTCCAAATGAATCCTTAGAGAACATAGATTACCGAATTATTTTACGAGTTTGACAAGGTGTAAAGGATCCAACCCTGTACGTCGTAGTATTGTATAAAAGCTTGTACAATTTGAAAAGGCTTTACTCCCTTAGTGAAGGTCAATTTGTGCAAAGACTGATTTGTTACCGAAAGTTTAAGTCAATGTCGAGGTTGAACATTTTTTCACCTAATCATTTCACGTAACTCTTCATACGTGGAATGTGTAATATCGAAATTTAATTATGAATTTATTTTTCATAGCTGAGTGCTTAGACATATTTAACCGTTTTCATATTTCTGAGGCACGGACAAACAATCTTCTTTTCTACATAAATTCATTTTATGTTACAGATATTTACCACATATATAATTTTAATTTGTTACAGTAGATTTTAATTTTGCTATTATAAATTCATATATCTATAACGTAAATTTTCATTTCATTTCCATATCACACATAAAAATCAACGTGATTGGATTTGACACTTGATGTAAATCATTTACAATTCATTGTAGTAAAATGTGATTCCTCCTTGTGAGTTGGCTTAGCTAGTTCTCGAAATGAAATGTTTTTTTTTTTTTGGCCGCTTGGCTTTAGTGGAGTGCTGAAAATCGTGCAAATCACATGTTAATTACTCGAACAATCTTCAACCGAGATTAAGTTATTGGACTTCTTCCTAGAAAGCTTTTTGATAGTGATTATAAGATCATCTAGTCTTTCTATAAAACCCCATAATTTTGTGTGAACTTTATGAACATTTTGTTTTGTACAATATGCTCACTTCAATCCATTTTCAATTACGTAAGGAAAAGTATAGTGCAAATTGACGTTGCCTATTTGTAAGCAAAACAAATTTTTACTTCCTTCGAATAATTTAATTCAAACGCAATTTCTAATGCATTATTGTTATTAATAATTTGCATAATTTTATTTGAATGATTGACAGCTATTAAGCCAATTTTAGCGATGTTTTTCATGTTTTATCTATCGCATAAGAAGATAACGATTTGAATACAAATTCAAATCTAGTACATTTTAGCCAAATCTCAACATAATTTTATTTTATTGTTTGAGTTTTTCAGTGGTGAAATGTACTACATAGGTAAATTCTGTGTAATAAGATTTCAATTCAGGTGAAGTATTTATTTTTTTGGTTTTCTTATATTGTTACACAATTTAGTATAAATATTCAAACTCAATGGTTATTTTTTCATTCAGTTTTACCTGTTCGCACATTAAAGAGCACAGTGCAATTTATTTGTTTCGTTACAAATATGGGAAAAAAATCGCTAACATTTTCCATTACTGTATTAGCATTTTTTATCATAATGATTGATCAGGTTACAAAAACAGCTGGAAATTCAATTAGTTCAACATCTAATAGTGATTCATCGGATGGAATATCGTCAGTACTTGGGGATCGTCTTAACGGAAATGAAAATGCTAACAATAATAATAACTATTTGAAACAAGATGTGGAAAATCGAAATAGGGTGAAACGAATGCATGCTGGTTATTTCAATGGAAACAATGGTATTTCAAGAAATATTAAATTGACACGACCAATACCGGTACAATCAGATTTAATGGATGATGATGATCTGATGTTTGATTTTAATAAACGGTATAATGATTATGGGCATATGAGGTTTGGAAAACGTGGCGGTGAGGGTGATCAATTTGATGACTATGGTCATATGAGATTTGGGCGCAGTTTAGACTAAAATTGAAACCACCTAACTATATTATTAATGTTATTTTTACAGATTAAAACAGTTATATGATTAAGATTATTAAAAATAAACAAAATTATTGTAATTGATTGAAGTATAATCTATAATTATTTACATATATTCCATTCTGTTGCGCCGAAAGTACGGCAATTTTTGATATTTTTGTTATTCGACAAAAGGCTTATTTTTCTTTCAAAATTATTTCACCTTTTTCAAAGTAATCTGCCTCGGTTGGAATACCCTTACGCCAAGTTTTTATCCAATCTTCGAAACAGTTGTTAAAGTTGTTTCCGGAATGGTTTTTTGGTTGCGGAACGTTATGCAAAAATTTTCAAAAATTCAAAAATTGCACTTTTTAGATAAAAGTAAACAAACGTATCTCATTAACTACTAAAGGTTTTGACACGAAATTTACCACAAATATCTGTAGGGTGGTACTAACCTAAGAAAAGAAAACTACTCGTTTGGATAAGCCCGCGCAATTTAAATGGAAAAGTCTTACTTACTGAAGTGGACAGCGGGACTTTTCCCCAACCGAAATTTTCCGGTGTAAAAAGTACTAAAAACTCGAAGTAGTGTTGACAGCCTATGATTTAAGGTCGAGTTACAATGTGTCCGTCCCACTCCGTTCCGCTTATCCGTCTAAATTAGTTTTAGACATTTTCTGTACATTTTGTATGAAGAAACGGAATGGTTAGTTATAATAAAATGGAAAGAGGCGGGCGACCTCATCCGTTTTTTCAAAAAGTTTAGAATTTACGGAAAGACGGAACATCTTAACCAAACAAATCAAATTAAGTTTTTTTTTGACATAACGTGAGAAGTAGGCTGTAACTACATAGGGATTGTAACTACATAATTTATATCTTAGGACGTGTCCGATTTCTGTGATAAATATTTCTGCTGTAATAATTATGATATTATTTTGTATGCAACCAAATTATCACAGCCACTACGAGTTGTAAATTTGACACTTCTGTAATAATATTCATAAACAAAAGCGCGAAATAACAATAACTAAGCCGTATTACGTTAATTTATTTCTAAAAATAGTACAAATAAAACTTATTACAAAATATTGAAGAGACAATTATTTCACTCCTGTCAAAATTATTAGTAAAATAAAATTATTACAAACTTCGAACAAGTCCAAAGAGTTCGGACGCCTCGTAAGTAGAGCCTTTTACCGTTATCAAGTTTTTATTACACAAAATTTATTTATGACTATAATTACATCATATTTATTGCAAGATAAAATAAACTAAACTGCCAAATTGCTTATTGTATTCAATACACTTTTAATATTAAAATTGAGCAAATCAATGAAATATTGGAATACCACACTTTACATTATGCATTGGTAGTATTTATTATACATTTATCGAACCATTTTAATTAATTAGTATTTAAATTATTTGTGTAATATTTTAATACAACTGTTAAAAATTTTTCATATTACTTTCAAACTTATAAACCCGCTACTAAGTAAATGTGCTTTATTCACTATCACTCGTCAATACTTCCGGTCATTAGACATCTGTTGCCATTTGTTTCAGTTAAAAAAAAAAGTATTAGTGAAGTTTACAACCATCTGTGAACTACCACCACTAGGTTTCGCGGCGCTAGATGTTAGTTACAAAAATTTTAAATGTGTGGCGGTCCGTTTAAACAAACGGAAAATGACGTAGTTTAGCGAGTATCAGTTTTTATCCGTGGTGAGTGCCATCTTACAAGGGAAATGTCAATATTCGAACAAAATCTGTCAAAAAAGCACATAGCGACGAGTTTCATATTTAATTTAACTAATTTTATTAATTTTTAAAATTTAATCTACAATTTTAATTTAGATTCGTGTAATTGCGACATTACCGATATTTTTCTTTTGATAAACACATCGTAAAAGCCAATTTTTACATACATAAATGGATGTAGAAACTAACTTTTTAAATAATGTCGACAATAACGCCGAATGTGCTATAGAAAAAGTTCTTAAATGTTTAACTGAATTACAAGCATTGAGGGTAAGTAAATGAGCAAGAATTTAATTTTTGTGTTAACTGTAGAATTATAAATTACAGAAAGAAAATGCTACGCTAAAAAAAGAACTGACGAATGCAGAGCTAAATAATCAGAACCTTGCGTATGAAGTCGGTAAACTAAAGCAAACTAGTAAAGATTTAAAAGGGCAAGTTAATACTGCTTATACCGTGATAAACACATTTAATAAACAACAATCAGAAAGAAACATTACATTTGCTCATCAGACAGTTAAAGCTGAAACTTTAAAAGCCGAAAATATATTTTTAACGGAACAAATTTCTATCTTCCAACAAAATATTTCAAAATTAACAACAAATATATTGGAATTAACGACCAAATGCCAGAAATTGGAAATGAATTCAACAATCTACGATCAAAAATTTACTAATACTTGGGAATTTCTTCAGTCTCTAGATAAATGCGTTAAAAAATTGGAAGGGAATCAAAACATCTTAAAAAATGTAATTGAAAAATCAAAAACTGATGTAAATCATGTAAACGAATCTATCAAATTATACAAGTGCAAACAAATCGATATGAAGCAAGAAAATCTAAAATTGAATGAGAAAATATCTGAACTATTAATGAAATTGCCAATAGATGAGCATTCTTCTGATTCATTGGTTGAGGAATGCGATCAACTAACAATTGCATTAGCATATGAAAAATCGAAGAATATTGAATTATCCTCTAACCTGGCCAATTCTGTATCGAACCAAAATAAAATAATTAAAATTTTTGGCCAGTCATGTGATAAATCAGTGCAAACCGAAATTATCTAGAAAACTGTAATGTGCTAAGCCAGTTTTGAATTTGAAATTAATGAATTAAATTTATAATGTCGTCTTTGTATTTCAGTACGTACTACCAACCTTAAAATAATAAATTAAGCGTATCGAAATAAAAAAAAAAAAGTTTGAGAAATTTAGTATTTATTCCGCTTGTCAGTCAGTGTGAAACTGTGAAATAGAAAGTTTTATTATAAAATATTGTTTTTAACTTAAATTTTTTTTATTTGAAGTAATTTTGAAAGAAAATGGGTGTGACAATGTAACAGTAAACCTTTAATGGATAAGATAATAAGAAAAAATGCTAATTAATGATATTTGGTTTGTTTTTTAGTTTGCATCCGTTCCCGATAATGGAGAATAAATCTGTTGCACAAACGATTGATTTCTTATCCAAGCGAGTTATAGCACTTGGTGCAATGCAGGCTGGGCATTTTCTAGTTGATTGTGAAACATATATGTCAGTGCCACAAATGGGTAAGTGTTTATTTCTTTTAATTTAATTATTGTTTAACAAACAATATAGTGAGGTTATATTTTTGTTTTGATATAAATTTATAGAAAACACTAACAAATTATTGTTGTGTTTGAAGTTTGATTAGTTGTGTTATACTTACCGTAGATGGAGTTCCAATTCACTATGTTTTTGCATTTACAGTGGATACATAAAGTGTAGTTGTTTTGGTTAAATTTTGGGGAGATTTGTTGAAAACTGTTATACAGCACATAGGCTTTGTGTCTTTATTTAAATCAAAATTATTAATAATAATACAATAAATATATAAATTAATTTTTAATAAAATATGCTATTGTATGAACATACTATAACCTACTATTTAAAGAATAAATTGGTACTAACGCAAAATATTTCGATGAGAAAAATCTGTACTGGCTTAGGTAACTTTAAGCCAAGAATGAGTTTAATTCAGACAAAAACTAGCTAATCGCGAATTCTAGATTATCTAGTTATATTTTTCAGTTTGTCACAAGACGATTTTAAAGCTTTTTAGGATTACCGCGTTTCATAACATGATTATCATAATCTTGTTACAAAAACTCGTTAAACATGAAATATAAAAAAGAGACAGAAAGCATAAGTGAGAAAGAATTGGTTTATTTTTCGGTCATTTTTAACATTGACAAAATCTCTTTCCACCGGATATTTCTCTCTTTTCAAATGTTTTCTCTGCCGTTATTTACCAAAAGTACATACAGAAATTGGAGCAACATAATTGAGCTAGCGAAAAATCGTGAAAAGCTTAAATGCTGGAAGTCATTTTAATAAAACAATGTAATCACTTATAAATTGATACATGTTCAAAATTTAAAACTAAATTACTGTATGCTGTTATTGTAAATTGTTTGGATTGTGGCAGTTACAAATAATAAAGATGTAAGAATTTAAGGGTCGTTTTACAAAATGAAATGTTTGAAATACGTATGTTAAATTAGAAAAATTATTTTAGTTTGGGCTTACGTAATCCATCTGCAATAAGATTTTGTACATTGGTGTTTATAAAGTGAAATGTTAAGTGTTTAGTTTGTCCCTAATAGTTTTTAGCTAAATTTGTGAAATATGAAATGATTGGAAATAGACCAAGCAGAGCTAGCAGAATGGTTGAACTAGCATTGCGGGCTGAAACGGGTGAGAACAAAATTTGGAGAAGGTATTAAAATTTCATTTATTATTATATCAATAATTTCTTAAAACATTAAATTAGATGTAGAAATCCAATCTGTAAGTAACACTAACACTAAACCAAACTATTCAGCCGAAGTGGCTCCGTTAGGTTATCATGCCAGTAATTGCATCAGACACTGACTTCATTATCCACTTCAGGAACATATTCAGGTAACGGTAATATGAAAACATGAAAATTCAGCATTCTGCAATAGTATTCGAAAATACTCTATCCAACATGTTACTGTGCGTCCGGTGGCATTGGATAGGAGTCATTTACTATGAGTTTCTAGAACCTGATTAGGCGATGCTCTGGAGAAAAAAATACCATTTACGGGCCCAAGGAAGACGGAAGGTCTCCTTAACATCGATTGTAACCCATCTGGTTGCGAGTAACATATCTTTCCATGCTGGAAGTAGTTTTCTTTGTACTAATTACGTTCAATAAATCTACGACCTCTGTCACAATTTGCCTTTCTACGTTGTTTAATGTCAAATGGTTTGGAATTATTTTAATTGTTTCTGTAAATGGGATATTTGAATACTTAAATACTATTACCTCTAGCGAGTAGTTAACCATGCATTTAGATGTTCCGCTATTTTAAATGAAGGTGTGTTTTCCTTATGAATTTTCGGTAGTCCAGTTATAACAGGTTTGATCATCTTATTGTTGTAAATTTGGAATTTAGTGTGTATATTTGTTGACTTGCTGCATGCGGCGTTAATTTCTTTATGGTATTTGTTTGTTGGGTCATTGGGTAATGTATGAATATTATTATTATTGATGTAATCCATTATTTTTATGTTGTAGTCGGATTTTACCATTATTGATGTACTGGCTTTGTCAGCTTTAGTACCGAGTGCGTTATTTTTAATCAATATCTTTCTGATGTTGCTTAAGATGTTAAATTCTGGCGTGGGCGAATTTTCCCTCGTACTAATCGTGTTTTTACTGTTGAATTCATTTATGAAGAACATATGCCTGATATCATTGTGTATTTTATGCCGGATGGTAATTTTTTCTTTAGATTTAAAACGCTTCAATTAATTTTCTTTATTTCTCTTTAATCACCAACGTACACTTCTATATCTTTTCTTACACTGTACTTTTTCTTAATCCTAAGTTTAGTTTTAAAATTCATCCTCATGACATCTATATTTGAATATTTAAATTAACTCCATACATTACATCCGCCACTCCTAAGAATGTACATACACAAAAAAAAAATAAACAAAAACCAATACCGGCTTTAAATTTAAATCTTCTAAAACAATATTATAAAAAAATGCTGGTTTTCTTCATTAACAATATAATCCCTTTACATTAATTTTATATCTATAATAATTCATTCAGTTATGCAAATTACATCTATTATTATTTTTATACAGGCTAAAACAACACATAGTCCTCCAACTTTTGAGGTTTGCAAATCTGCGATCTATCGCGTAATCCCTGATTTTCTCCCCAACTCTGATTCTGTTCCCTATTACTGATCACCGAATTTTCCACATTATTCCCCTCTACAAACTCTTCCAATTCAACATCATGATTAACCATAGTTGACTCATTATTTACAAGATGTCTATTACCTGAAACGCTATCATTGATAGCTTCAGTTCCATTACCCCCATGGTAGAACATCACAATATTAAATTCTCGATTCTCCTCATTTTTAACTGGTTTCCTTTTCTGAATTTCCTCAAAATCGTCTAAATCTTGTGCCTGGATTACTCGCCTTCCATCTCGTATTTCCACTTTATTATTAAGACTTAACATATTATTTCTAACCCATCCTCTAATCTGATTCACATGTCTATGTATTATCTGACCATTCATCAATCTGCACACATATACTCTTGGTCCCAACTGTTTCTTTATTGTTGCTTTAATCCATTTTTTATTTGACCTGTAGTTTCGGATTAACACTTCATCCTTCTCATTGAACCTCCGACCGGCATTCTCCTGCTCCATTTGTGGCAGGAAAATATGTCGGTGTCAACGAATGCTTTATGCCATTCGAAAACACAAATTTCTTAAACGCATCTGATACAAACTGTGACCCGTTGTCGCTTACAATTTGTTCCGGTAAACCAAATCGTGAAAATACATTCGACAAACAACGAATTGTAAATTCCGTGGTTGGACTGGAAGTGGAAAAAACCTCAATCCACTTACTAAAAGCATCTAATATAACTATGAAATATCTATTACACATAGGTCCCGCAAAATCAATATGGATCCGATCATGGAATAACTGGCGCTTTTGGAGGATTGGACAATACATTTATGCATTTCTCGCATTTTCTTATTAATGCCTCCACCTTCTTATCCATTTTTAGCCACCATACATATGACCGCAATATTGATTTTGTCTTAACCATATCGAAATGAGTTTGATGCACCTGATGCAAAAACTGCTGTCTGAGAGTACTTGGAACTATCACCCGATGTCCAAATATTAACACTTCCTCTTCCATGACTAACTCATCTTTCTTTACTAAATACGATCCAAATTTATTCTTATCCAAATCATCAAAACAATTGCTCTTCACCGCCTTTATCACTTCCATTAGCTCACCATCCTTCTCAGTTTCCTGCCTTATCATATCCCAACTTAGAGGTAAACGATCATTTGCACATAAATACTTGAAATAGTTAACCTCTTCAGTACTTGGCGGCTTAACCTCAGATGGAAACCGAGACAGAGCATCAGCACAGTTCTGTCCTGACTTTACATATTCAATTGTGTAATTAAAGGCAGAAAGATGAAATGCCCATCGCTGCAATCGACTTGTCGACATTTGAGGAATCCCACGATGTTCCCCAAAAATTGCTATAAGTGGCTTATGTTCTGTTACGATAACAAAATGCCTTCCTATCAAATACTTGAAAAACTTCTTGGTCGCAAACACAATTGCCAGTGACTCTTTTTCAATGACTTCGTAATTCATCTCACTATCAGACAATGTTCTCGATGCAAACTCAATTGGTCTTTCAACTTTATTTTCATATCTATGAGACAGAACCGCTCCTATACCAACTTTGGAAGCATCACAAGTAAGTACTAATTCCTGCTCTGGACTATACTTGACCAACACTCTATCCGACATAATCTCATCCTTAACCTCCCTAAAGGCTTTATCACATTTCTCATTCCATTCAAAACCTTCCCCCTGTTTCAATAAATCATAAATTGGATACATTTTTGTGGACAAACTTTGTATAAATTTACCAAAATAGTTCACTAGACCACGCACAAAACGATCTAACTTCCGTAATGGTTTGTGGAATTGGAAAGTTTCTAACTGTATATTTACTACTTGCCCTGTGTATACCCTTACTCGAAACTATATATATATCCTAAATACCCGATGACACTCTTCCCAAATTCACACTTCGACGCATTAACTCGAAGACCTGAATCTAATAACTTCTTTAGAACACTATTTAAACTTCTATTATGACTTTCCATATCCTTCGCATATATTAAAACATCATCTAAAAAGCAGATTACACCCTTTACATCTTTCAAAACCTTTTCGATCTCTCGATTCCATTTGTACTCCATGAAACCAAATTTTTTGACTCTTCCTCTAACTCCAGCTGGTAATAAGCCCTATCCAAGTCTAATTTCGAAAAAAACTCTTGCATCCCGTAACTTATATAACATATCCTCAATATTAGGTAACCTATAGATTGTCTCCTTCAAATATTTATTCAAAGTCACCTTGTAATCGGCACATATCCTTATATTCTCATCTTCTTTTAATATCGGAACCAAAGGTGTACCCCAATTTGTAGCTTCAATTCTTTCTATTATCCCTGACTTTTCTAATTTTGTTAATTCCTTTTCCACTTCTGGTAGAAACGCAAATGGAACTTTTCTCGTCGGAACATACTTAGGAGTAACTCCCTCTACCATAACTAAACGAACTTTCACGTTCTTCAATTTCCCTAATTCGCCATCGAATAATCCTTTATACCTATTAACAATTTGATCTATATGGTCAGATCCCTCTACATTATCTAATTGGTTAATTTCAATTTGCTTTATATCGAACGACCGGAAAAAATCAAGACCTAAAATGGATTTCTGCACTCCCTCAATAACTAGAATTTTAAATTTCTTTTTTACACCATTATACGTTACAGGCACATAAATACACCCACGTAGTTTTAGCATATTTTCACTATAATCTTTCACCATAGTAGAATCTTTTAACAACTTAACATGCGATAACTCATCACCATAAACCTTTCCAGGAATCGCTGAAATCGAAGCTCCAGTATCTACCATAAACTTAATTGGTTTATTTTCAATTGTCAAATACAGCTCAATTGCAGAATTACATTCAGAATCGTTATAATAAATTTCGTTAAAATTCCTGGTATTACTTGAAAACAAATCATCCTTTGCAACACTGAATGAATTACCATTTACAATTTGAACTATCCTATTAATATCCACTCTTTCAACACTAAGATCTACCCCTGGTTCTTCATTACAATTATCACATTTTTTTTTTTATATTCACCTTCTCGCCCAATGCAGCTTCGTCACTCCTCAATATGCAATTTGACTCCTCCTCTCCCACTTTGGTGCATACCTTCTGCATGTGACCCCGTACATTACACCTTCTGCATATTACTCGTACATTCTTAAACCGACTATAATTACTCAAATGGTTATTGTACCCGCAATGTATACATCTTAAATCCTTTTGTTGTTGATCCACTGACTGTTGTGTTCCTATTCTTGGTGTAACTCTTCTATATCATCACACAGTTCGTCAAAAATTTTGTTATTGTTTATTCCCGTGACAAATTTATGTAGAATCGTATTCTCCATATGCTGACCAAATTTGCAATCCATAGCCATACCACGCAACTTCATTACAAAATCTTGGCACGATTCACCCTCTTCTTGAACACACTCGAAAAAACGTTTCCTCTGGATCCACACATTAACCGCATCAAAAACATGGTCATCCAGTTTCTTAATCAATTCTTCGTAGTTAACCGCTGAGGCACTCAGCTCAGATGGACAACCTAGAATATTTTATATAAATAAATTGATATGTGTCATTTCCGCAAAAGTTTAATAATGCCGTTTTTTTCTGGTTGCCATCCCCTATTTTAAATACAGTAATAAACTGCTCAAATCGTCCTTTGTACACTTTCCAGCTGTCTCGCTTATAATTGAACGGTGGCATGTGGTCCCATAGTGATTTGAGGTTATCACTCATTTTTTTTTTTTTTTTTTTTTACTTTATTTACCAAAAATAATCTTATTATTATTTAATTTGTGGGTTTTCTTTTACTTTTTTCTTTACGTTGTGTATTTTATGCCGGATGGCAATTCTTTCTTTAGATTTAAAACGCTTCAATTAATTTTTTTTATTTCTCTTTAATCACCAACGCACACCTATATCTTTTCTTACACTGTACTTTTTCTTAATCCTAAGTTAAGTTTTACTATTCATCCTCATGACATCTATATTTGAATATTTAAATTAACTCCATACATTACAATCATCTTGATGGTTTAGTCCTCAGAACAGCGTTTTCAATGTCCAACAAAAGTTTTTTCATCTTTGTCTTACTCCTTTTAGTTACGATGTTGTGTTTCAGACTCTTGTTGAGAAGTTTTTCCTCATCTACGTTGAATTCTATATTTGTCAAGATTTCAATGCGTTTGAAGAGTGTTTTTGCTGACAATTGGCATGATTTTCGTGCGGTAAATTTGTTGACTTGATTCACGGCTTTCAGTTTGTTCAATTTTAGTTTTATATTTTTCCGTTTTTCTCTGATGCATTTTTCTATTATTGTATCCATTTGATTGACGATGTTGATGTACTCAATAAGATGGAACGTTTGGACAAAGCTGCGCGTTGAACGTTTATATTGTTAATATATTTATTCTCCTGTAAAGTAGCTTTAGTTTGTGTTTTGTTTTTCACTGACACGTTTATGTAATTCGGAATTAACTTTAATCTTTGGCACGCTCTATTGAAAAGAAGATTCAACTTTATTACGGCGTAATTTATTCACCAAATTCCAGTAGTTGATCCTGGCTCTGAGCGATTCCTCCTTATAATTACTGTAATAATTGTTCTAAGATTATTTTATGTTTGATGAAGTAATCGATCGTCAAACATGTACTGGAAACTATTGAGATATTATTATTTCACGTTTGGTTTTTTCTTAATTTATTGGTGTAACTTAGCGGAGTTTAGGCCAAAGTAAAATTTTATTAAGATCTAAAAAAAATAATTTTTCGTTTAAATTTAAAATTTGGTTTATGAAATATTTTTACTTTATTAAATTTAAAGCTATGAAAGTCGAATTACATTACGGGCCAGCCGAATTAGACAAAATCAGCCTTTTAAAGAGAAATGCTCGAAAGGTTTTTTTAATTGCCACAATTTGTTACGTAGATTAAGGATTCAATGAGCCCCGAACTCGGACGAAGGAAGGGTCGAGAAAAGGGAGTTTTCACCCTTTTGGGGATTGCGGTCAATTTTTTCGTAAATAACTCGGTTATTTTCCATTTTAGGAAAAAATATTAAACAGGACAAAGTTGTTCTGTGAAAAATTTCCTATCGAAGCACGTAGTTGGTTATATAATTCCAATTTTTTTCCTATAATGATCTAGGAATGTCACCTTTAAAATAACATTCCAAAAATGGTATGTCAACCTTCAAACAAATCGAATATATATCTTTACTGACATCTATAGTCAAAACGGCCATTAGTCCATCCAATATTTAGTCCATTTTGTTGTTTATTTACGTATTCTATTTCTACACTGCAAATTGGTTTGATATAAAAGTATTTTTTTTATTGATATGTAATTTCAATAAATTCATTTGAATAATTTTCATTTTGTATTTCATTTTAATTTTGATAAAACTTTATGTATAATATTTTAAAAATTATACTCATACGATTTTTCATTTCTCTTTTCTGTACGAGATAAATAATGACGCTTAAGACCATCAAATTGTGTCGATACACAAGGTCTCTGAACATGTTGGCATTCAAAATTTATTGAAGGAAAAAATAACATTTAAACTATAACATTGCCTTGAAATTTTGAATGTGTCAAGTGGCAATTATACGCACTGATTACGAAATGTCTCTTAACTAAGACCCGAGTACTAAACAAACAAAAAAAATCTTACCTAAGATGGTTTTTTAAACAGTGATTGTGTGGCAGAATAGACTTGTTAGACTGTGTCCAAAACCTACGATAAATATTTTTTAGTATATTAATTTAGTCCACATTCCTTTATTCTTGAACAACATTTCGACTCTTTGTGGCATATACCCCTATTATGGTTCTCACCTCACCAAGCAGCTCACCTCACCTCACCTCACCACTCTGAGTCGTGCGACTCATATTTTGGTATTATGATTCTCACCTCTTTTTTGGTGAGAGTATGTATGCGGCGCTGCGCGTCATTTGATCTGTTTCTTTATTATCAAGTTGATATTATTGGATTTTGAAAATTTCTGACGTTTTACGTAAAGGTTTTGTGCGTATAGAACTTAATTTTTCTGCGTTTTATATAAATAAATAATTAAATAGGTTTGGGTGTGTTTAATTGTAAACATTTAATTGCAGTTAAATTAAATAATTATATCATAGTTAATATGATAACCAGCGTAGATTTTTTTTTTTGATGGCGAAATTGAAGAGGAGCAAGGTACCAAATTACTAAAACTAGAAAATCTCTGGGAAATAAATCTGACCCATTCGCCCTTCCGGACAACAATAATTTTTTTTATAATTATATTACGTACACCATATTATAAATTAATTCCATGCAAAACCATAAAAAATTATATATCTGCAAAAAAAAACTTAAGTGCTCTTTCCTTCCATTTTTATTTATAGTTTTGTTACAAAAAAAAACAAGAAAACCATGAACTCACCAAAAAATTGTAGGTGAGGATTTTTGACATTGTACTCACCTCACCTTGACTCACCGCGAGAACGATAATACCAAAATTTCAAGGCGGTGACTTCAAGTCACATTTTTGACGTTTGGTGAGGTGAGGTGAGAACCATAATAGGGGTAATAGTCTAGAACGAGTTTATTATGGTTTTTTTAATAAATGGGTCGTTGAACCATATGATTTTAATTTCCTCAATCAATGTTTGTTGGTCTGTGATTTTTTTTTCGATAATTGCGTCTTTAGAACCGTCCAAACATTTTCTATTGGGTTCATGTCCGGAGAGTTCCCCGGCCAATCTAATAGAGGTATGTTTTTGGAACTCAAACCGTTTTTAACCGACTTGGCGGTGTGATAATTAGACCTTTGCAGACGGCGAAATAATTGGGGGAGTTTTGGGTAAAAAACGTTATCCAACATCTGAACATATTTGTCAGCTTTCATAATGCCATCTACTAAACGAAGAGGGCCACGACCATTTGTGGTGATACACCCCCAAACCATGACAGATGTTGGATGTTTAACCTTTTGTAAAACACATTCTTCATTGAAACGCTCATATGAGCGGCGTTTAACAAAAATATTTCTCTCGGCAATAATTTGGACCGAAGGTTCATCCAAGACACAAACCTGAAAATTTGGCCGTTTAAGAAAATTTGTAAAAACGAAACGGCAAACAGGAATTTTTACTTACATTAGACCAATCTGACTCTGAGAAGTGCTTGTATTTCCGTCACCATGCAATTCGTTTAATTATCATGTTGGACACTGTTTTAGTCCAAATTGATTAAAGCGGCGTCGCAATGTTCTATTCGAGATGTTGATGTCGTATTTCTTTATAATGTCATTTATTGAAGTCGTTGATCGCTTACGATTCTGTAAGGTTAATTTTAAGATGATTCTGTCTTTCCTTTCGGATGTTTTCTTTTGTTTTCTTCTTGTTTTGTTTTTCTTTGGCAATTTTCCCTGTGCGGTGGAGTCACGACCTCGCCATTTTGGAGTGATTTCTTAATTTTAGACACAATTACTGGTTCCAATTAAATATTTTGGCAATTTCATATTGTTTTAATAATGAATGTTCTAATAAATTAGTAATAAGTTGTTTTTTTATCAATGTAATGTCAGCTTTTCGTCCCATTATCATAGTAACGCGAAACTCTCAAAAATCACTTACTAAACATAATTGAAAATTATAACCTATCGCACCAATAAAGAACCACTAACACAATACTTAATAATAATGATACCTCATTTATTACACTATTTAAGTACTACTGAAAATTGCTTGTATTAATAGTGCAATTTTAGAAAATCAAAAGTTGCTAATTCAATGGCCATTCACTGTATAATTGCGTCTTTCCATTTTGTGGTATTCGCTTGTCACTTGCCAAAATCAAGTGACATCTGTCGTATAAAGTGACTTTATTTAGTCGTAACAAACGACTAAGAGAATCGCAAAATTGATGTGAAGTGACTATAGTCATGAAAAATGACGTGATACGACTATGAGAATTGGGATATGGGCGTTGGTGTTTACAATTTCAGGCCGTGCTTTTTTTCTAGCTGAAGAATGAAGATTAAGAATTCGTTGCTCTGCTCGTTGCTTTGGATTGATTCTCCTTCTCAATTATAGATAAATTGAACCCTCTACAATTAGCTGTGTGATTTCCATCGCAGTTGCTGCATTTTCTCAATGGTGCTTCCTTTTTTGCTTTGTTGCAAGCCTTTGAATTATGGAGTATAATATAACACAAACATCGTTCAAAGTGCAATATGCTTTAGTGTGTCCATATTCTTGGCATTTAACTCACTGTACCGGCCCATTTCTCTTCCAGTAGATATTTAGGTCAAATATTGCATGTTTGCCTTTAACGTTTTTATTGTCTGGTTCTAATTCCAGACGAAACAATGGCTGGGGGCACCTTCTCCCGATTAAAAATATTCGTAATAGTTCTGCATTGGAAGCCTTTTTCAGCGAGAGCACCTTGTATTTCGTTTGCATCCACGTAACTCTATTCATATTAACATAACAACCAATCATTTTTGGCTCTTCAATTGTTACGTGCAGTAATGTTTACCAACTTGGTCAAAATGGTTAATTAACGCTCTGTAAGCATCAATATTGAGTGATTGAATTTTTGTTTCTTTTATCACCCCAATTCCCATAGTCGTGTCATTTCAGACGACGTGACTTTAGTCACGTCACGTCTCTTGAAAGTTGATATTCTTAAAGTCGGTTCAAGACGACTGTAACTATAAAGATGTAGGCCAAATTACAAATAAAATCGTTTTAGAACAAAAAAGTATTAATTTATACAACAGCTTATTTAAACAAGTGAACCAAATTACGCAATTAGAAACATTTAAAAAAAATATTAGGACGAAAATTTCGCCCTTCCATTTTGTTGTAGTCGCCTGTTACTTACAAAATTCAAGTGAGATCTGTCGTATAAAGTGACTTTAGGCATAACAAACGTCTTAACACCCCAATTACCATAGTCGCGTCACGTCATTTTAGATGACTATAGTCACGTCACATCAATTTTGCCATTCTCTTAGTCGTTTATTACGACTAAAGTCACTTTATACGATAGATGTCACTTGATTTTTCCAAGTGACAGACAAATACCACAAAATGGAAAGACACAATTATTTTATTTTATAGATTTTAAAATGTTGTTTTTTGAATAATTTTGTGCAATCTTTTAAATATGTTGTTGTTTAAAATAATAATATTGTTGTTTTAAAACGATTTTATTTCTTATTTGCCTAATATATTTCATGTTGCAGTCGTGTTACTTGGTTCGCATTCAAGAATATCAATTTTAAAGTGACGTGAGACGACTATAGTCACGTCACTTGAAATGACACGACTATGGGAATTGGGGTGTAAGAGAATAGGAAAATTGATGTGACGTAACTATAGTCATGAAAATGACGTGATACGACCATGAGAATTGGGCTGTATATCTTCTCTTTTGAACCCAGAAATATAAAATGCACCTTCCGTAATAAACTCGATCGTTTTTGCAAGTTTTCTATTTGATTCTTCCATCAAATAGATTGGTGGCGGCTTTTCAGTTTCTGGAGTTTTTTCGAGGGACGGGTCGTCAACAACCAAGCAAGAATACTTATTACCATCCGTAAATTCAACGCTAGCTAGCTTAGTGAATTTATTCGGGCTTGCACTGGCTGCTGATCTAGGGCTTCTCCTCCGTTTTGATCGGACAGTAATATACCGGTCTATTCCCGTTTGCACTAACCACTGACCTACACCTGATGTCGATGCACTTTAATTAAATCTCATAAAATTACAAAATTAATCACAATAAATATAAATATGTACAAAAAACTGCTAAACTATACGTCAGAAAATATAAAACTACTGTGCTAGCAAACTTCAAAACGAATGGAAATGGTCATAATTAACAAAACCAATAAGATCAACCGCGCACATCTCTCGCCAAAATAAATGTGAGAACCATAATACCAAAATTGAACTCACACGACTTTTCGAGTCACGGTGATTCGTCGGTGAGCTGAGAACCATAATAGGGGTATTAGTTTCATTATGGTTCAACACACTAATGTTATTTAAATTAATAATTTCACTTTGATTTAAATTGGCTGGTAAGGTAATTTTTTGAGCATTTAAAATTTGTTGTCGCTTTGGACTATGCTGCACTTTTGTATTTTTATTAATAATAATTGAGGTCGTGACGTTCGGTGGCAAACCGCTTGTGGACATCGCTCTCTGCTGATTTGGCCCAGCCTTTTCTACTTGAGGCATGATTTCATTTATTTTTCACATCACAATATTTAAAAAAAAAAAATTAAACTACTTATTCAACTTTTCACACAAGCAATAAGTAAATTATTTAATTGTTTACTCGGTGCTAGTAAAATTGCAACTGAATTGATAAATAAAATAAATTAAAGAAGGTCCGATCTCGCAAACTCCACCTCCCGAAGTAATACCTAACGGTGATTTCGGGGGAGAAATGGTTTATGAAAGGAAGGTATACAGGGTTACTGGTAACTCGACGTATTCCTTGTAGGATGGTATAGTAGTATTAAAGTGCAACAAATTTATCCTAGTAATTTGTATATTATGTCTAATAAAATTTCTTTGCACTAAACTACATTTTCTATCAACTAAAAGTAAAAATTAAGAAAAATAAAATGTTTAATTAGTGGTCTTTGTAAAGCTGTTTGGTGTTTTTGAACTTTTAATTATTAACAGAGATGTTCTGTTGCATTAGGCTATGATAACAACTTAAATTTTAATCCATTCGCATGGTACATTTTTTTAAAATACGCTTTAAATGGTTAAATCTGCGATTTATCTAAAAATTCAAATATTTCAAAAACTTCTGAATATAGGGATAGGAAGGAATACGTCGAGTTACTAGTAACCCTGTATAAAACAGAATTTTTTAAAGGGCTTTACCCACTGAAAAACGAAAAGAAAAATCAGATTTAGTTTTTTCGATATATGTAATTCCAAAATTATTGTTTTATTTTCGTTAAAATTTTCCGGGGGGCCTATTATGAAATTTTTCGATTTCGATTTAAAAAATTCGATTCGATGCGGATTTGTACTATTATGAAAGTTAGTTTTCGAATTTTTTCGATATCGAAAAAATTCGGTAAGTCCCCATATTAACCATAATAGAAAGTTTTTGCGTTGTAGTTTGTGATTAATATAAAGTTAATTAAAAATAGTAATTAAAATAAAAAAAATATTCTCTTTGATTTGTGTGGAATATTTGAACAATCCATAAAATCCATAATTTTTCCAACCAATTACAGTTTTTTGTTGGAGGGCGTTCGTCATTTAGCTCTTTTGTCAAATCTTCCCATAATTTGTTACTAGTTTCTTTAAATTGAGGGGAATTTAAATAATTTTTTGCTATCCCCTCATTTTTCTCCATGAAAGAGACTAGCATATTAAATTGGTTAGCGTTCGTCGTCCTGATAAACATATTTGAATTAAAAAAATTTATTAGTTGTGTTCTATATTTCTGAATCAATTTAAACATAAATAATTATAATAAAACTTACATCGAATTTTTTATTATAAAGTCAATATAAGAAACGTAATTTCTGTATTTCTTAAATAAATTCTCAAAAAATTGTTTGAATAAACTTGATTCAATAATTATTATTTAAAATATATTTTTTTACACAAAAATTAATAATTATTAAACAGTTTGATAAATGCGATCAGTCGTATACAAACATCCCAATTCTCATAGTCGTATCACGTCATTTTTCATGACTATAGTCACATCACATCAATTTTGCGATTCTCTTAGTCGTTTGTTACGACTAATGTCACTTTATACGACAGATGTCACTTGATTTTTGCAAGTGATAGGCGAATACCACAAAATGGAAAGACGCAATTATTTTATTTTATATATTTTAAAATATTGTTTTTTGAATAATTGTGTACACTGTTTTTAATATTTTATTGTTTAAAATAATAAGATTGTTGTTATAAAACGATTTTATTTCTAATTTGCCTAATATATTTCAAGTTGCAGTCGTGTCACTTGGTTCACCTTCAAGAATAGTAATTTTCAAGTGACGTGATGCAATTAAATATGTTTTTGAATTTTTTAAATTAAAACTAGGATTGTATGGTTCATTCGGCCAAGAACCAGAAGGTTTAAACGAAAACAAAGTAAATTTTGGAATTATATCGAAAAAGCTAAATCCGATTTTTCTTTTCGTTTTTCTGTGGGTAAAGTGCTTAAGACAGAAAACAATTTTGTAAAACAGAATTTCGTACCCAACCCTGTAAAAAAATGAATCAAATAAAATTAACCAATTTTCAAAATTTTAGTGATTATAATTTACCCAGCAAAACACTGTTTCTATTCATTGAGAAAATTGAATAAATTTTGAGAAATAAATAAAGAAAATTAAAAATTTCCGGGGTTTTTGATGAGAAACCCGGGAGTTGGGTTTTTAGAAATTTGCCTATTTTCCCGGGAATAACCCTCTAGTCTGAACTTTGACCCCTTTATTTTAGATTAGGTAATCGTTTAAGGCTTTAAACAATAACATTTTTTTTGTTTTAGAATTAATACCAATATACTCGTATCAATATTTTTCCGCCGATATGTTGATAATTAACACTTTTTTCTGAAACCATAGAAAGCATAGCGGTATTAATATTATAGGCACTAATACCTGTATCCCATTTTTTTGGCTGATAAAAATGTTTTCCCCTGCAATTACGCAATAATACGAAATGTAATATTTTTGTGTCCGTACTATTTTTTAACTAAAAACGAATTTAAGAAATTCAACGTGAATCCCTTTCTTTTAAAATTATTTTTCGAATAAATATATTTTTTAACATATAACATATTTATAATGATTAGGTATTTTTTCTTTAAAATTTTTGTATAAATATAAATAATTTTTAAATTATTCTAAGCTTATATAAATTTTACAAATATTTTAGTATTGGTATCTAATTGACTTTATTTTGATAAAAATGGATTTCTTTATGTTTGGTGTTTTTTGATTTATTATTATTTTTTTGTTTTGTTTTGAGTGGAATTTGGAATAAATGTTCATACTATACCTATGTATGTAATAAGTTGAATATTTTTTAATAATTAATGTATGTAGTTATTTTCATATAATATATATTAATAAGCAATTTTATTATTTAATAGTAATAATTTCTCTCCAATAAGAATCGTTGCTAGGTATATAAAATTTTTGTAAAGCTAATGTTTTTTAAGGGAATTTAAATAACTAAGTTAGTTAGTAACAGGAGTATTAAAAATATGTATATAAAATTATAATATTTAATTATTAAATAATTTTCTTAACTTATTAATACAATTTTAATATTATTGGGTTTTTATGTACAATATAAAATATGTATTTTCACAAACTTTACAAATTAGTAATTATAATCTGACAGAAATTATTTCACTTCATTTTTATTGGGTAAATATACAATAAATATTAAACTTTTGTTGTTTTTATTTATATTTTAAATATTATAATAATTTTGTCTAGAAATCTATTTTTTTTTTCATCAATATAGAATTCATTCAATTTTAAAATACTGATAATTGATTTTATTTAAAGCTTTGTATGGGTAGTTAATTTTTAAAAGAAATTGGAAGAACTGAGTATAAGTATACGTATATTTGACTAAAAGAGAACTACCCATTTATATAAATTGTTTTTTAAAAAATATTTTCCTATTCTTTATGGTGTAGTAATTAAACGACAATTTTTAATATTTTCTCACTTGATTTAAGTTTAATTAATTAATATCGTTAATTCGTTAGATTAAATCTACTAGATAGCAAACGGTTTAGTACTTTACAAATATTATTTTGTAATTTTATACAAAAAAATATTTAAAAATTATAATTCAGGCATGGATTTTATATTTTTGCGGCTACATTATTTGTTTGTCTTATTAAAGCTTTTACATTTAATTTGTTAGATTTATTTGAAATGAAAAATAATTACTACAATGTTTATATAATTTCAATAAAATTCAAGGGTATTGAATTAGCACTAATACAACTTTAGCTTTACTCTCCAATATTACTGTGAGATCGGTAGTTACTTCTGGAATTTAAACTCTGCAAAATTCTGATAACTAAATTATATAGACAATGTCACTCATTTCTTCTTCTTCGGTATTACTTAAGAAGAACTGAAATTTGTGAAAATCCTCGATAATATTTAAGGTTTAGAGAATCAAACCACCCTTTTTCTGGTGAAAGAAATTGTTATCTTTATGTTTGTTTAGGTATTTTTTGTTTAAGTGTTTACACGGATTGTCTTCCAACCTATCAAACGATTTGACCATCAAAAGTCTATCTCTGCATAAATACAGTTTTATAATAAAATGTTTAGCGGTTAAATTATACCTACATACATCATATATAAAAAATAAAAAGTTCAAAAATTTTGCGAAGGACAATTTTAAATTTCACACGTTTTATTTAGAATTCGACCTCACAAGAAATTTTCTAACAATCGTAATTATGCAAAATGTGCCAAATTTTATAAACCTGCAGTCACAGCTGTTTTCTCATTCAATAATGTCAATTGGCACTTTAACTAATCTATAGTGGATATACATATGTTTTCTAAAGTGACGCAATGACTACACCATTTCTCATCTATATAAAATAAGTCTAGCTAATATATTTTTTTGTCTAGAATCTGTTAAATATATTGGTAAACTATAATACATAATTAAAAATAATTTTGAAGAATATAATTTTATTTTTAATATTATTGTAAATATAATGTATAAATTATGTCTAATCTATATCTATTAATTTTTAGTTTTAAAATCAATTGTTAATAATTTTGCAATTTTTATTTTAAAATAGTTTGTTAGAATTGCATTAAAACTGCAATTTTTAATAAAAAATTATATTTGTATATTTTCTATATAATTTAAGCAAATATTAAAATAAATCATCATTCATTCGTTGAATAGTATAAAACTACAAATATATACATATGTTTTATATGAGTATATAAATACATAAAATATATATTATATATCATGTATACATATTTATACAATATATATTTAAATTATTTTTATTTATTAGGAATATATATTTTATTTAATTAAATTTTATTTATTGTCTATCTTTCATTTAATAAAAGGAACCAATTTACAATTAAAAATTGAAAAAATATATAAATGTGTAAGCAAATTAATGATTTCTCTTTTTTACCTAATTAAATGGCAGTTACATTTTTTTATTTATGTATATATTATTGTCATAATTTATTTTTATTTAGCTAAGCAAACAAAAATTTTTATTGTCATATTATGTATATATATCTAATTATTTGAATTTTATTTATTACTTTGATTATAAATATAATATCGTATCGTCGTTTACTGTACAATACTTATTCCTACTTAGAATATGTATTATTGAATATAATTGTAAGCAGTAATTATAAATTTAAAAAATAATAATTTGTTTGCAAATTTTCCAATTCTCTCACAAAAAAATTTTGTATTTTGGTTTGGCTTACATCGGCTTTTTATACTGTGTTTGTTTTCTTATTATTTTCCTATGTATGTATATAAATATTAAGTACATTTTTCAAACGTCTTGTCGGATTCGAAATAATAAACTTATTTTGTATATCTACATCGCTACTATACTAAATATTCTACGTGTGTTCCCATATCTCATCGATTTATCGTTAACGTTTGCACAAACTTGGGATCCATCTCATCTAAATCTTTACCTTTAGTCTCTGGTACAAACATTATTACAAAAAATAATCCGAGGCAAGATATGCATGCATACAGCCAAAATGCACCATGTAATCCCAGAAGTTCCTGTTTAATATGAAAAAAGATATATTATCGTTATTTATTTTATTTACCTATATTCAATAAATAACTTTACCTGAAAATCCACAAAAGTTTTAACGCTTAAAAATGCACAAAAAAAGCTAAAACTTGTTGTAATTGAGCTACCAATTCCGCGATATTCCAGCGGATATAGTTCACCAATTAATAGTGATGAAATTGGAGATATTCCTAATGAGAAAGCTATTGTAAAAACTAAAACGCACAATAAAGGAATCCAATCACTGCTTCCGGTTGTTGTGTCAATTTCAAAATTTTTTGTTGCAAATAATTTATTTGTTTGTTCATAATATACATATGAACCAAAGCTGGCAAGCGCTAGTGACATAAAAACACTACTTATTATTAATAAAGGAATTCGACCAACTGTATCAATTAATAAACCGGATAGCATTGATGCTAATAGTTGTACGAATGCGACGGCAATAGCACCACCATGAGGATTCATGCCGGCGAATGTTTGCCGAAAAATTTTTACCGCATAAAACCCAAATGAATTTGCTCCGGTAAACCGTTGAAAAATCATAAGGCCACAAGTTATTAAAATCGGTTTTACCAATCGAATATTTTTTAATACCGATTTTGCATTGGAAAATATATTCTGAAACGTTGTCCATGATATGAAACCTTGTGTACTAAGTGTTGCAATTAACGTGCGATTTCCTGCGATTTTCGATGTTCGAATATTCGATCGTATTGTTTCTAATTCTAGTTCAACATTTTTATTTGGACCACGTAACCATTGTAGCGAACGATATGCTTCATCATCGTATCCTTGTAATACTAAAAAACTTGGCGTCTCAGGAACATAAATAATTGTTACGAATAATATAATTGGCGCTACGGACACCAGCATTGCTAATTGACGCCAATCTAAATATGCTCCTAATGTAAATGATATTAAGATTCCAAAATGGCCTGATATTTTTTGTATTGCACTTAAAAATCCTCGTATATCTGGTGATGAAATTTCACTTATATAAACTTGTGTTACCATTGATACAATGGAACAGCAGAAACCTGCTATAAATGCTGTAACAAACATTGTTTCAACTGATTTTGCAAACACCGTGATTATCCATGAAAGGGAGAAAGGCAGTGACATTATGGCTAGAACTCGTTTTCGACCGTATTGCATTGCAATGCCACCAAACATGCCGCCAAAAAGGGCGCCCAGTAGTGATAAACTAGCAACCCAACTAGCTTGTTGATCGGTTACCGAAAATGTATAATTCCCTTTGTGTCTAATATGTAGATCTTGTAGACTAGCAATGGCAGGGCTCGAATAACCTTTTCCTAAACCGGCAGCAAGAGGCCCTAATGATACCGCTAATGCTGCAACTATCTGAAATTACAATAAAATATTAATTGAATAATGTAGCTTAAAACATGAATATTTTTCTATTTCTAAATTGTACAAATCTATTCCGTAAGAAACATAAAAATTATGAAAAATTACCTCAAATAAATTTCAACATAATATTTTTTGCATCCCCATATAAAATACGTAAATAAATATAATTCGATGTTTTTTAATAAACTCTATGAAGCTTATATCAATATACAGTTTTTACACTTAAGTAACTTTGTAATGTTATTAGGTTGTCGTTAAAGACATTTTTATTTTCTATCCTGCGTTTTTTCATAATATCCTTCCTTAATACGTTTTTAAACAGTATATAGTTGTTTTTGGTTCTAGTTATTGAAATCCTTGTGTGGTATGAGGTATAACATAGTTACGAAAGTTATATACAATATTTGGAAGTTTTGCTCGAGGAATATTTGAAATGTTACGAAATGTGTTTTAATAAAATTTAACCAAAAAAGGTTTGGTATTTGCTCTACATACTAAGCAAATAATTAAAATCTAATTATGATTATTACATAAAATAACAAAAGTTGAGGTATAATTGTTTAGAAAACAAATTCCTTTTTGTAACATCAATTAATCATTTATTCGACATAAATACCAAAAATAAGAACATAATTCATTATTTTTGGGCCATTTTACATAGTGATTTGATTGAACCCTCTTGTTCCTGTGTCAAGGTTATTTATTGATGGGTGAAGGAAGGGAAGATAGCATACTATATTTCTTTTCTCAGTTTTTACACAATATTTTCGTAATTAATTTATTTTATGTCTTCTTAAACAAAAAATTTAAAACTAAAATTAAATTCATGAACATTAATTTAAAAAATAATTTTTTTTTGTTTTTTGGGGTTTACATTATAAAAAATATATATGTAAGTTTTAGTCAAATAGAATGAGAACTAAACATAAATTCTTATTTCTTAAAAGTAGTATTCGTGAAAAGAAACAATAGTTTATTTTATGGCAAATAAATTTGTAAGATAAATGCAAATGTTTAAGTTTAATGAAGAAAAAATATAAAATGTGGTTGAGGATAAAGTCAAGTTAATGTTGAAATGAAAATCAAGTGAATGTTTTTTATGCGTGGTATGATTCGAAAAAAATAAAAAATATTGAAACGAAATTCTGTGACGGCATGATTCGTGAAACATAATTTTTATATTACGAAAACAAATCATGTGCGAAAACAAATCAACATATATTTTGCATAGCTACACAAAAACATCATTACTCTACGAACAGTTGAAACATTTCAAATGAAATACACTTTCATATAGGGACCCCCCCCCCCAAAAAAAAAAAATTCCAAAAAAATCTAAAATTCTTTAAAAAAAGAATTAGAGGATAAGCCCGAAATTCCCGCATTGGCGATTTATTAAAATTCCAACATTCTTACAAATTAAAACATTTTTCAAAAAATTATGTTTTATTCACTTACTGAAATAGAGCACTCCTCAAAGCCTCTTAGCATTGGACCCTTTGGGACGATAGGAAAACAATAAAAAAGTTTCATAAATATTCACATTTATATTAACCCTACAACTCATGACTTTATTTTTTTACCTTGAAACTCATGACTCGGGTCTGAACGCACTACACGCTTTTCTTGATCATAAAATCGGTCCTATGCTGATACATGGTTTTCTTCAATTTTTCGTAAGAAAGATAATGGTGTAAGCGAAATCTGATTTTATTTATAGTTAGTTAATGAAAAACCCAAAGCTCATTTTTTTTAAAAAAAATTTGTAACTTTTCAAGCGGTGTTTTGAAGGGGATACATCAGACTATTAAACAAAAATTACAGTAACTGTACGTTACAAAAGAACATTTATTTGGGCCTTTGAAAATGACGAAAATTCGAAAACTGAGAAGTGGAGTAAATCATTGAAAAAATACCCAAAAATTGTGTTTTAATAATTTCTTTTATTATGAATTCGTACAAAAAGTTAAACTGTCTTAACAGGATATAGTACCATCTAACAATTTAATCAATTGCCTTAGGAGTTTTTGTTCTCCGCACATGCTTACAGCAAACTATTGCGACGGTCCGTTGGTGGTTTGTTATACCGGGAATTCACTGTATTTGACTATTCCTTCATTGTCAATATAAAATATAAAATTAATTGATCGCCACAAAAGTTAAACGTCAACTCATAACTGGGGTTCGTTTACAACCTACACACGATTTCGTAATAAACTGCGTGACAGCCAGCGAGCAACTCAAGCTGCACCCGACCTGACACCACTCATAGACTTTTGAATTGAATTATGGTTCAGATCAGGAGTCGATAATATTGCTCGCTACCTCAGAAGCATAGTTCAAGGTTCGCGTGGGGTGCGTTTTAACCCTAGTCATGTGTTGTAGGGTTAATATTTATGTTTGTATTTCACATACTCAAATAAAACCTCCTTAAAGGTGCTTGGCATCTGACCTTTCTGTACAATGATGACAAGGAATGATGTAGCTTTCTTTTGTTTTTTTTTTAATAAGTTGTTGGTCATCCTTTTTAATGGGGCACGTTATTTTATATTTTTTGTTGAGATTTTTTATGGGATTTTTATTTTTGGAATATGGCGGAATTGGCCAATACCACTATAATACTTAAGGTTTTGTGGTAGTTAGGCATAGGCGGTTATAGATTTTGACGTGCAGAAACTACGGCAGCTAGCTAAAATACGTGAAAAAATCGGAAAAATTCCGTAGAATTCAATGGATTACTTTTCAGGTGCTGAAAACGTCCGCGTCATTTTCAAACTGGCGGCCAAAGTTGGCAAAAAACCGTTTTTTTCGTTTAAAAAGAAAACTAGGAATTGTATAAAAAAGTTTCAGACAAAAGTTGTAGAACTTTTTAATACGAATCGAATAATCCCAACACTGTGTCAATCGATAACCAAATTAATTAGTTATTGCAAAAAAAAAACGCTTTCAATCGGGATTTTTCAATTGCAAAAGGTTGACTAAATGTACGACAAACTAAATGTAAAGGATTGTCTGCACAGCTCCAGTGAATTCATATATTCGAAGTCATCCTTTGCGATTTTGTGATTTTCTGTATCTAAACGACATGAACTTGAGAAGGGCAACTGTCCTTCGGATGCAATTCTACACACATTCATAATTGGTTTTTGCATAAAATTTGTGAAACAGTGAAGAAGTACTCCGTGCGTTCCCGTTAAACACCATGAACAATCTTACTATCGGCATTGGGTTTGCTATATCTATCCAGCACCTGCGTTAGCCTTGGTAACTAAGCACGTTCGAACGGATGTTTAAAATTGCGGCGAAAACCTAAGTCATTTTATGGGTGAAACATTAGCAGCGAAAATTGTACTGCGCCTGAAGAATGACGAGAAATACTTTTAAAGAATGTTGAAGGGACAACTGAAATGTTAGCTCCACTGTTAATAAGAAATAATAATAAGCGACTTATTTAATGTTATTTATTGTATTAGTTTTCCGTCATTTCTTTTGTTATCGTTTGAGGATCACCAACGAATTTGCTTCCTGGCCGCCGTGCCAAATCTACAGTGGCAATAACAGAACTTTCTTCTACCAGAGGATGAACGGTTACTTAAATGGCCGTGAGGAAAATTGTCTGATCTTTACGTAGCAGGTGTTGTTCTTGAATTGCTACGGCGGTACTCTCCAATAATACAATTCCCGTCGTAAAGTTTCCGGTAGATTTTAAAGTTGTACCTTGAAACTCTCAAATTTTAGCCGCTTATTAGTTCGCTTGAACTAATATAATGGAACGTAATTGTTCTGATAATCGTTTTAGCCATTTTTTAAAAAAAAAGATTACCCGTCTTTGACTGCAGTTGAAGAACCTGCTAATTGTTGCAATCGGTGTTGAAAGGAAGAAGGTGCTAAATCGCGTAATGTGCTACTAATTTTTCGAGATGGGTTTCTAACAAACTTAATCATTTTATAATTACAGCAGTTATTTTTGCTGTTATGCTTTGCTGTTCAAGTATACTTTGTTGCTATGTATATTCTTTTGCGATGTTGCAAATAATGTCGCTATATGTCGTTGAATTTATACCGCTTTATAATATATACAGCTATTATCCGATGGTACTGATGGTTTCGATTTTTCATCGAAATTCGCCAAATTATCGGAATAAAATTCCCTGTGCGTGCGGTATAAAAAAAAATTGTTCCTTTTGTACATATTTGTGTACATTGGTCATGATAAATGATTGCGGAATACTAATTTTTACTAACTTTAAATACCATTGTCTTTATAATTGCAGAACCTCACAAAATCAGTTAGGTTGTGACTCCAATAATTTTAATTTTCAGCACATTAAATTAAAACACTAACTATAATTTTAATTTTTATTTATTTTAATTTATTTGAAATTTAAAAAAAGTAAAAATTAATTTTAAATTAAATACATTTTCAAAGACAACATTTGACATCAGTCGAGTCAAAATTGAAAATGTATTTTAATGTTATTTAATTATTGTTGTAATTTTAAACAACTTTTACTGATTTTTTAATAGATTTAATTTTAAACAGCTTTTACTGATTTCAATTAATTTGCAATACAATTAAATTTTACTCTTCAGCAGGGCCCGTCCGACAATACCTGCCATCTGAATTTCTTCACCGAAATGGCAATAACCGATAGGATGTTTGTGAAACTATATATGTTTATAGAATATGAATTTAATTTTATTGATGATTGTAGTCAGCAGCAATCACTTTTGTAGATTTGTTCTTTCCATTCATCAATAACTCTTTCATACTTACCACCCACATTTGACATATTTTATATAATTACAAATATAATTCGATTAGTGTGAAATCAAAATGACGAATGAAGCACAACATTACTGTTTCTCTCCAAAATCCATGTAAAAATTCGCCATTACGATAATTGGATGAGATGATGGAAAAATTGTGTCTTATTCAGCAAATTATAGTTCTTTTACCAACTTTGAAGTGTCAGTATGTCACTAATATTTTTTTATATCAAAAAAGAAAAATGCGAAACTTTGAAATTATTTTTCTTATGTCTTTTGGCCTTGTTTGTCTTTTTTTGTGATTTAATTGTCTAAAATTTTGTAATTTTTTTCTTTATTGTTAATTTAAACTAAAAGAAACATTTAAAAACGTCAACATTTTTTTATTTATTAGAAATATGTACATTTCGTACAGATTTAATCAGAAATATACCGGGCGACAATAAAATACGGAATCTGCTTTTAATTTTTTTCTATACATTAAAATTAAGTATTTTTCCACGTTCAACAGTCTTCAAAGCGATAAAACGATACCAGTCCACGCAGCGTTAACCCTCAACAGTTCCGCAACATCATCAAATGTCGGATTCACCAATATCTGCAAATCAAAATACGTCATGTAGCCAGGAGCGTTTAATTAAACCGCGAAACTGTTCTGGAAATAGCCAAAGAACACTTTCACAGCTATCCGAACAAGCTACAAAAAGCCTACCTTCTTACGGAGAAACTGAAGTTGCGAGAAGCGAGAAGCTTTTCACAATTCAGCAATGGTACAATCGGTAAAATGACCGTACTTGGTCAAAAATAGCTCCCGCAGAAGCTCAAATTGTTGCCAGAACAGCCAGAATTCTTTAAAATTTTCAAATGGGATTGAATTAGTCTCCGTATTTTATTGTCATCCGATGTAAAATATATTTTCACTTTAGTTTTTAGCTAAATGTTTGCATTGGTTCAGAAATTTTCAGTAAAACTAAATCTCGCAACGAATTTTCATTCGCTAAAATAGAAATGTATAATTATAAGGATATTTTACTGCATCTAATTTTTTTTGTTGATCTCAAGTCAGTATGCTAAACAAGCTTAGAATCCCAAAAGATTTTGTAGCTAAAATAGAACATTTTCTTTGTTTTTGTTGTTTATATACATATGTACATAGTTTCAACAATTTAATTTGTATATTTATAGTAATCCCTTTATGGCACTAGCGGAAAGTTAGAAATTTATAAAACCATGTAAATCAATGTTTAAACTTTTTATGGTACCTACAAAAGCAGATTTTTTGCTTACACATTTTACTATTTGTTGTATAATAACTTCCATAAAATAGAAACTATTCCTTTTCTTAACGGAGCAACAACAATAATGTTTCTGCCATCTGTCAACATATAAAACAACACGATATTTTTCCTGGTCCTAGGCTAAATTTAGAAAACAGTATTACAATAGGAGACAAATATTTATTGTTATGCTTGTATATTTTCATTATTAGAATATTTTTATTGTTCAATTTTAAGCACAAAACGGTGGGTAGGTTGAATTTGCGTTTTTTTTTTTTTTTTTTTCATTTGTCATGGAAAAAATCTACATAATATGAGTATGTCTAAATTTAATCAGCACGATTATTGATTTCGCAACATTAAAAAGAAATCAAGAACCCGAAACCATTCTGAATCGCAAGAATTTGCTACTGTTTATTAGCTTTTTTTGATTGAAATTATCCTTCACAAAACATTTGTTCAATTTGGTTGCAGTTAATTTGTAAGGTACTTTGATTTATACAGCAAGTTATAAAAAAAAGAGATTTGGTAAAGTAGAGAGGGAAAAGCATAATAATTCAAAAGTTAAACTGTGACATTCTACATCTAGCCTATTATTATGGTATGTCTTAAACAGTTATCTTATAACAAAATCTTCACTCGGGGCAGCAATATTAGATTCAAAATTCTTGCATATAGGGCTCATAAAACTTTATTTTTTGATTTATTTATGACACTGTAAATTGCCTAGAATTACTAAATTAGGTATCAGCTTGCAAGCGATAATATTAATACAATTTTGTTAGATTACATTGTTTTTGGTTAATAATTAACATAAACAATGAATAATAAACGTATCATGTCGCCTGTAAAAACTTTTACAAGAAGCCACAAATAAAAAGAAAAGAGATAACAGATTAAAATTAATTAATTTACATAATTTTTTGTTTGTTTTTCTATAAATTGATTATAGAAACCAATTAAAATTAATTAGAAGGAATTTAACTGGAAAATAAATGAAAAAAAAAAAAAAAATGATAAATGGTTGAGATATTGTAATTATGTGACAAATATCAATTTTAGTATGTAATTATCAATCAAATAATTATAATACAGTCAAATTATGAAATATTCATTAATAATGTTAAACTTTTCAGATTACAGAATATGGTGTGTGTAAGGTGAGACGCGGAGAAAGTTAGATGAGTTAAACATGTTGGTGTAAGTAACAAACACCTTTACTTTCGATTTACATATAATGTAATCGTTCCCGAAAGACTTGAGTCGACAGAAATGAGAAATCATAATTTATCAACATTTAGATAATTGCTTTAAATAATATTCATTAATCAAATTAAATTCACCAATTTCTTAGAAAAATTATTATAATCGAAAAATTTCTTCAATTAAATTTAATACTAAAAGGATGATTATGTTTAATAAAAGGGTCTGGAGCTGGCAAAAATGAAACAATAAATTGATTTTTTTGCTCTTAAAAAGAAAGAGGAATGTAATCATTCCCGATCAGCACACCTAATCACTATGAAATTATTATGTAATACATATATCGAAATTATAATAATTGGTAGAAAGGTTTGGTTTGATAATAATATGTTAAATCGAAAATATGAAGTAAACCTTGATTTTCTCAATTATGTTTTGTCTGTAAATAGGTGACGCTATTATATTATATGCAAATTTTTTTACGTGCGATCGATTCTACTTTATTAAATAAGACACTAATAATACAAACATTTAGTTTCCCTCAAAATAAGGTTCGTTAGTTATTTCAAAGGAAATGAGAATTTTGTTTGTAACCAATAAGCGGTAATAGTGGATTAAATCTCTTTATTTTTATAATTAGACTTGTACCCATCATTCACAAAACAAAATCCAAATGTTACGTGTCAGATGATTATTTTTCTTTGTAAGAAAAATTCTAAAATAAAATAAATCTGGAGATTAGTTAATATGTACGTTTACTCTTAATTATTACAATTTTTTTTTGTTTCTTTGTTCGTTCATTGGACCTTTTTGAAATTTTTCACTAATACCTTCTATGGATGTCAAAAAAAAAAAAAAAAACACAAAAATAAAAAAAACCTTTGCTTACAACTTATCAAGAAAATTTTGTTAAATTCAAGAAAGCTCCTGGGCTTGTTTTCCAAAAAGATTAAAATTTTGGTTTGCTATAAACGGATTACATATTCAGGAAAATTATTTTGTTTTTCATTGAAAGTTTGTGGTTAGTTTTTAGTTAGCACAATTTTTTACTGAAGGATGTGTATATTGTAAATTGCTAATAGACGACCACAACCAACGCTCATTCTCCTCTGTCATGTATATTTTATGTTTTCCATCAGTTATTTCCTTTTGTGATGAAAAATAACATTAATAATAAAAAAGAATGATAGAAAAGCCCATTGAAAATATAAGAATTATTTTTCTTATTATATTATTACACAACAAGATGAAAAACTAATTAATTTTTCAGATAAAAGAAAACTAATAAAATTATAGTGTTGGTTGTTGTTCAAGAAACGAAAGTGTATCTTACAGGGTATACCAGAAGTAATTTCTCTTATTAAATCTGTAGTATTTTGCTAAAACATGTGCTCCTTTACGTTTATTGTAGGTTCATCATAACACCCTGGATTTGGCTTTTGTTCCAAATCTTAAAACAAACAAACAATATCCTGAAAAATTAATGATTATGTATTAAAAACGTAAAAAGTGCCAATGTTCTGAATAGATACCCAATTAACGGGTTCATTACATAATTAGTGAAAAGAAAATATTCGAATTTGGATCAAAATCAGGATTTTGTATGAATCTAAACAAAAAAAATCGGGGTGGGCTGTGTCGTCTACACGGCCGTAGGTAGGGTTCCTAGGATAGTCCTTCTTTTCTGGAATTTCCACTTTCGATAAGCTAAAATGTCATTTTTCTATAAAATGTGTTGGTTATTTAATTACCTGGTGCTCTTGCAATTCCAAAAATGTAATAGAGTAGGACCACCACGTTTTATTATATGTATGTAATTATGGAATGCACTCTTCCAAGTTTATAAATAATTTTAACCAAACGATGGCTCTGGATATATTTAGCCTAATAGACAAATTGCCGAATAATACAAATAATTGATTAGGAAATAGATTTTCTGATTACGAAGTAAACAAATTGTTTAAAAATCTAAGAAACTGATGGAATATTGTAACAAAAGAGCTTTATAATTTGAAACAGAAATTTCTAGATAACAAAAAAAAGTTGATTTCACCGTAAATAAAACTACTAGCTATTAAAACTTTCAATTTTGCGGTTATCCAATAACAAACACCTTACCAAAATTTGAAGATTTCGAACTACTTAGTTTTATCAGAAGTAGATAATTCCTATTGAAATATGGATAATGACAAAGAAGAAATTTTCCAACTACGGGATTGTTGTTATGACAGTTTTGTGTTAATGCATGATAACGCTTCAGTCCACGTAGCTGCAAGCTTAATCAGATCGAAGACGTATGGGATATTCTAAAAAGCCGCATTAGAGCTAGAAATCCCGCACTAGATTCGTTAGCACAGCTGAAAGTTGCAACGGAAGACGAGTGGAATCTCATCTCGCAAGAAATGATACAAACCCTTCTACTTAGTTTGCCAAGAAGGATGGAAGCTGTAATAAGTGCACGGGAGGGGAAATACTCATTATTAAATTAATCAAACTAAATTGTAATAAAGCTAATATTAATGTTTATAAACCGGTTTTGAAAATTAAAAAAAAAAAAAAGTTCGACACATTTTAACATTTTGCAATGAAAAATAGCCGCTATAATTCCATAACGCCACATTTGTGCCTCTTTTGAGAAAAATATAAATTTGAGATCATTTGATACCAATTCCACTGAAATTGACCAGCGGATTTTTTTTTTATTACAAAAAAAAAAATATGCATTAATTTTGTCCAGGAGTGTATCTAGTAACTATGGCAAAATTTATGAAACAACAAAAAACAATTTACGTAGAATAGAATATTTTTGTTCTAGCGTCTGTTTAAAGCCTGTTTTCAATTATGAAACTTTTACTGACAGTACTTTTTACTGAATAAAAACATAAACATCGAAAATTTCATTGAATTGACACAGATCATTCTTTGTTTTTAATTTTGTTTGAAAAATTGCATTGAAAAATTAAAATATTTTTCCAGTACTGAAAAAATATACTTCGCTTCATTTACAGGGTGTCCGGGTTTGGGATGCTGATCCGTCATGGGGTGATTCCTTGGTTCATTCTGAGAAACAAATCGTATGTGGAGGGGGGATCCATTTTTGATATCCTTTGAGATACAGGGTGTTTAAAAAATTTGGTTCAGAAAAAAAAGTACACCCAAATATTAAACTGTAACTTCCAAAATATTTATCGGAGAGCAACCAACTTAGTCTTATTTGGTTGGTAATCGTATAGGCTATTATTAAGGTTTAAATGGTTATCTTGTATCTGTATCCGTTTGAGAGCGCTATGGTGATTTAAAGTAAAAAAAAATATTTGTTTTTTATAAAATCGAGTTTTTCTCAAAAAAACCGTCATAATTTTTTCTTTTGTTTATTTAATTTTAATTTTTCCTCTACAATCCCCCAATACATTACTTGTACCCACGTGCCATAGTTTTCTTCGTATTCCGTTTATTCTCAATCTAATTAAGAGATGTTATAGTGTTAATATTTTACCAATTTTATTTTGATCTGTAAAACAGTAGGCGATGATTATCAACTCATTTGTTTAAATGTTGAAAAAACAAAAACTAAATATTTTCAGATTCAGTCATTAGTTTCGAGATATTATCTAGTGTTTTATCAGTGTTGTGAATCAAAATTTTAATTAATTTAATAAAATTAATATTATAATGGCACAGTTCTCAGGTGAGGAGTACATTGATATCCATTTTGTTTACGGATTTTGCGATGGTAATGCAGCACGAGCTCGCAATGAATATCAACTCAGATTTCCAACACGTCGCATTCCTGACGCAAGAGTATTTATAAATATTCATAGGAGACTGCCAAATATCGTAACAAGATCGAATACCCGGGCGGCCCATTCAGTCTCACTAAACCATTTGGATGTCGACGAAGGTATAATCCGTAATGTAACAGCAAATCCTTCTATTAGCATCAGGAGGCTCGCTTTACAATTAAACGTCTCTCGCTATCGAATTTATCAAGTATTGCACAAGGAGAATCTTCATCCATACCATACAACACCCGTTCAACAACTATTACCGATAGACCGCACTACAAGATTGGAGTTTTGTAATTTGTTGATGGAAAGGAATTTGGACAATGCAAGTTTTGTGAAACGTATCCTATGGACGGATAAATCTCAATTCACAAGAGATGGCATAACAAACTTTCACAATCCACACACGTGGGCTGCTGAAAATCCTCATTCGAAAAAACAAATATCATTTCAGCACCGATTCAGTGTAAACGTATGGGCTGGTGTAATTGGCGATAAATTAATTGGACCATTCATATTACCACCTAGATTAAATGGTGATCGTTATTTACAATTTTTACAAAACGATTTGCCACTCCTTTTTGATGATGTTCCCATTTTAAGTAGATTCTCGCATGCATACCAACATGATGGTGCACCTTGCTTGTCACTACCATAATAATGTTAGGAATTTTTTTAACGAAAATTATTCAAATAATTGGATTGGAAGAAATGGTCCAATTCATTAGCCTGCAAGATCCCCCGATCTTACGGTATTGGATTTTTATGTATGGGGAAGGATGAAGGCGCTTGTATACTCCAAAGAAATTGAAACAAAAGAAGAACTTATACAACGAATACACACAGCAGCACAACAGATAAGGGAAGAATTACCAAGAATTGAAATAACCAAAGGCTTACTTAAACGAATATTAGCATGTATTCAATCACAAGGAGGACATTTTGAGCACCTTTTATAACTCTTTGACCCAAACTTTGTATTGAGGGAATGTAGAGGAGATCATGACAAATTAAAATTAAATAAACAAAAGAAAAAATTATAACAGTTTTTTTTGAGAAAAACTCGATTTTATAAAAAATAAATATTTTTTTTTACTTTAAATCACCATAGCTCTCAAACGCCTTTAATAATAGCCTATACGATTACCAACCAAATAAGACTAAGTTGGTTGCTCTCCGATAAATATTTTGGAAGTTACAGTTTAATATTTGGGTGTACTTTTTTTCTGAACCAAATTTTTTAAACACCCTGTATCTCAAAGCATACCAAAAATGGATCCCCCCTCCAAATACGATTTGTTTCTCAGAATGAACCAAGGAATCACCCCATGACGGATCAGCATCCCAAACCCGGACACCCTGTATAGTATTTTTCAGTAAATTTTGTCAGTATACTATAAAAATGTCAGTATACTATAATAATTTTTTCAGTACTGTAAAACTGAAAAAATGTTTTTTTTTCTCTCACACAGCACGCGAATATATATTTTCATCCCATTTTGTTTATACTGTCAGTAAATATTTCATAATGGAAATCAGGCTTTACGGATTAACTTTTTCGAAATTTTTATATGGATGTTCCGATCAATGTTTGAAGATCAAATTTTTTGTATTTCATTTGTTTATATTATGATGATTATATTATGAATACACTAGCATACAATAGCATTCTGGCTATGCACTGAGTGTTTTAGGCGGGAATAAAAGCTTTGAAGGACTCTCGCTGACTGTTTCAATCGTGAACATTTTCAAAATAATCTTCAGATTTCAATTTTTTTAGCCAGTAGATTATTTTCCTTTAGGTTTCAAACCCAGTACGAAACTCAGAGTACGAACCGTCCGAAAAGAAGATTAACGACTCAGATAGCCATTACAGAATGTCTTGTGAGACCCACACGAATCTCTCTAGTATAATGGCATACTCGTGTGTTGGTTTTCCGCCAATCTTTCTATACTGGCACCGAGAATTCTTTCTTCAGATATACGAAATTACTTAATTTTGTATCTAATCTCTTGGTATCCTATTTTGTGACTGAATCCGGTCAAGATATTATTACTATCGGCTTATCAAATGTTTCAACAAGCTGTTGAAGTTCAGGAATCTGATACATTTAATTAAACATAAAATCAAATTTAAAAATCAGAAGTAGTAAGCAGAATCGCGTTGTATGTACCACCAAAATATTTAAAGTTCACTGAAATGTAAAAAAGTTTAGGTTAAAATGGTTGCAGGTCCATATAGATATTTTGTATGAATGAAGTTCTAAGAACAATATTTTTCTGAAATATTGAGTAACTAAGTATTTTATTGATATTTTTTATGTTGATAGAATCTACCGCTGACTTTTATGGTATTTGCTTTTACTTTTGTTCCGTAAACATTTCAAAAATGGAAAGAGATGGGGTAATTTAATTGTTCACAATCGAAAGAGAAGGATTTATTTAGTGGGAAAACGTTAAAACCTCATTTTTAAAATTTTTGTTGGTTAGAAACTTTTTAATCTAGGGTCTATCTATCTAGGATAATAAAAGTATTTTATGTTGAGTTCTTTGGGACCAAAAAACTTAGCTCTTCAAGTAGAAAATGATATCCCTATGTAGTTCCGTTTTTCTTTATTTAGCAGATTTTTTGGTCCCAAAGAACTCAATATTATTTAATTAGTATATTTTTAAAATGTACTTTCTTTGAAAAATGAAAAGTTGGAAACTCTAGTCGTAGGTGTTTTGCGTGAAAACGTTTATACACTGTGAGAGTAATGATAGACTGAATATATTTATTATTTTAATTTCGAATTAATTAACCGCCACTCTTTCTTTACGCAAATTTTGATACTAGAATTGCCCCGATTTGACGAAGCGTTACCTCGCTACTGTGCTCTCAAGCATTGTAAATCGCTATTGTGTAGCTTGTTTAATTTTAATTAAAATTAAACAGAATTGCTTCGATCGGATGAGACATTCTCTCGCTACAGTGGTTCAAGCGTTTAAATTGCTCGAAATTAGAGGTTCGCAGCGCAGCCTTTCACGCAGCCTGATGACCTCATATCGATAATATTACACGTGAGGCATGAAGCCTAAGGACCAACTTAAGCAATCATATATGTATGTACATAAATTAAAGGTAATGTTTATTGTGATGAGTAATTTGCCCACGATCAAGAGCAAAATTTCGTGCCACTCACTTTCCGAACATGCGGCAGCACTGAAGTGTAAGATGTTATCACGTCAAAACAAAATGGGATTTAACCCTCAGAGTCTTCTGTATATATAAGAGTCGCAATACTCCTATCATTTTCTAAAAGTGTTTTCGATTTCGCATAGTAGATTTTGTATTATTCCGTGCAAACTAGTGTAAAAAACACTTTTTAAATTTACATTTTCTGAATGAAACACCGTTTTCCGGATTTTATCCTTCTGTAGATTAATATCTATAATTAGACATGTGAAAATCAAACATTGAATCTATCAATTAACCTGAAAAACATGATTTACATTTTCTTAATTTTATTCACAAATACATACAAAACTGATTTAATATTATTCGATTAGAGTGTAGAAATTTTAGTTTTCTGTTGGAGTGACAAGGATGTCTATTGTTTTATATTGGTTTATTTTTGTTTTTTCGCCTGGTTGCCTTTGATTGTTTCTAAATGTATGTTATATTGGAAAGACAAGGATGATCTGAATTTTTCTTAACGAGATGTTAAGCATTGACCAGCGAGTCTTTAAGAAATTTAAGTAAGAATGCGACCATAGGAACATGCATATTACTACACAGCGAAACTTCAAGAACTTTTCGTTCAGTTTCGTTAAATTTGAATTGTCATTTAACATTCTTTAACAAGAGCGAAAATTACCGCCCAAACTGAAGGAAGAAATGTCAAACAGTGAAACATTGTCTATTATGTTTTATTAATTAAAATAATGTTTTATATGTAGTGTAATGTGACAAAACAATTATTGCAAAATACAATTACGAATATTCTTTGTTTTTTGTTGTCAAATCATGTTAAGGATTCGCTGAGCGACCTGTCAAAATTTCCTAAACCATATATTTTCGTTAAATTCTGTAAGGTTTTGTTACGGATGCATAAAGACTCGCTGGTCAATGCTTTATTTTTAAATTTTCTTTTTCTCTTTTGGATGTTTTATATTGACGAGATAAGAATTTAATAGTTTGTGTGTAATTGTTGAAAATCAAAAAGTATTCTTTTCTCAATTTAATTGAAAATGTAGATTATTAACGATTTTCAAACCATACCTACATACGAATCCTATTGAATTTTCATTGATGAAATTGTAAATCAAAACTATCAATGTTAGATTGGTTGTTATGAGAAACAGAAAAATGTTCACCTTTTTAAAAAAAAGCTCATATTTTTACCTTACGGCTAAGATGTAAGATGGCTATGCATGCATATGGTATATATGTTTACTATAATTACCTGGGTGTAATGTAACGATTTATGGGATGATGTTCCTTCACCTGTAAGATTTTCCTCACCATTTTCACGTAAAACTAAATTTCTATGTTCGATGATAATTTCTTCGCGTGACATTTTGCCTGTACTCGTAGATAGGATTGGTGACTGTATTATACTATGTGTTTGTATTGACGTATCGTTTTCGTGTTGTTGATAATAATAATCTCGTTTTAATGACTGTGGATAATTATGTGTTATTTCACATATAGGTCGTTTTTTATATTGTTGTGGTTGCGGGAGCTGTAGATGCGACCTAAAATGTTGCTGCCCTTGACTATATTGATGACTATAATTAGATTTTATTTGTCGTCTATATTGATACTGTTGGCTTCGGTAGTTTTGATAATCTAAATTTTGTTTTTGATGGAGATACTCATAGTCCCGATAATGATGTTGATTATGTATCTGAAAAAAGAGAAAGATATTTTTTATTTTTTTTTGTTTAATTGAAATTACCATTTGGATATTTGAAAAATATATTTTATTATAGATAATAAATACATTAAAGTCTTATATTCTCTAGATACTTAAACAGAACATAAATTTTGGTAATTGCTTTTTGGCTGCTACGGGTATCATCAATTTTTATTTTAATGATTCTTTGATTGGCAATAAACTAATAAATAATAATTAGTATGAAGATAATATTTAAAAGCATTTAAAAGGTTTATCATCTTATGTTGAGCACTAATACATTAATTGGCAACAATACTCAAGTTTCAACTGCAAACTTTTAAAATAAAAATAATTTTATTTAAACAGCCACCAACCGTGTGGTCCTTTTGACTCTATTTCGTAAATACGTTCCAAGTACATTAAGCACCGTGGTCGCATTCACGTAATCATTTTTTTTTGTTTGTTAGATCAAAATCAAAAGTCAAAACGCGGATAAGATTTAAGGGGCCACCCCGGCATATAAGAAATTTGAGCATAATAAATGAAATAATTATTTTTCCGTAATTTTTAATATTTTGTAATGCTTACATTTGTTGTAAAATTTTAGACATTATTTATATTCATTTGACTATGAGTAAAAATGTATAGTAGATAAACATCTAAACTGGCTTTTGTAGGTATATGGGCGGCAAATTTCAATCATAAATTTCTCGTTTACGTTTATACATCTTGAATAAATGTAAATGATTTATATTTCAAATTTATACGATAAATTTAAGGTAATCACAAAAGTGCGATTAGATAAGATTAAATTATAGTTGTTGAGATTTATTATCTTTTAAATTAGATCACTTTAGTATAAACCGAAATGCAATCGATCACAAAAAGATATTATGCCAAATTAATTCAAATTATATTTTATAATGCAATCACACCCTCATGATGTAAATGACAATAACGTGGTTCTGTTTGTTTAGTATATGCTATATAATATATTTTTACATTACATAATACAATTTAAAAACGATAATCTGCTAATATTGACTTTAAATAATTGAAATTTTGTTATAATGCAAACCCAATAAACGAAGTGAAAATTGATTGATCTACATTGTACTGTATATTTTGTACTCTTAATTTTAAGAGTTACATATTATTATGTAATGTTATGCATATATTAAAATGTGGAGCTTACACAGGTTTAATTAAGTTCATTATATCTTTACCTAATATATATGTAATAAACATATAATAAAAGTTACATATATAAATATAAAGGAATACATTTATCTTTTCATATAAATATAATAATAATAAATGATATTTTAATTTTATTATTATTAAACAAAAATTTGGTATCTAAAATCGAAATCTTTGTTTTACTAAATCATAAATTTATCGCTTATCGATATTTTTACGAAAATATCACAACAGCAAACACCGTGTCTGCTCTCATTTCTTATTTGACTTGCGTCTTTCGTATATTTTTCTTCTACAGCAATTTAAAATTCTGTAACAATAATCGTTCAAAAGTAGAGAGCAGGACTGAAATCTTTTTTTTTTTTTTTTTTTTGTAGGTGATGGTTACATTTTTCTCGTCGATGAATTTGTATTTGTAAATTTAATTCAGTCAGTCACCAGTGTAAAATAATGGTGAATTGGATTCGTGTCTTGCCTTTAATACATAATAAAACACATGTAAAAATAGGGACGAAAAATTAGCTATGATAAAAAAGTGGCAATATCTTTTAAAATTGTTAGTGTTTTTTTTTTTTTTTTTTTTTAGTCACGTAATATATTTCTTTTGTGTTTGCCTGGCTTATTGAAGAATGTGTGCGTGTGCCTTTAAAAGCAGAACACAGTATTTATTTGAAATCGAATTTAAATCAAAATGAAAGTTTCTGGGAATTATTTAAATCAATTTTACGAATGCTGATAGGTGGTATGAAGGTGCAAATTATTTGTTATGCCTTACACCTGTTTATAAGGTATAACGACGAGATTTTTGGAATACATATTCATAATTTACTATGTCGGACCAATGAAATATATATATAATCAATAATATTAAAACAAATAAACATTTATATCTACAAAAAATTTTCCATTTTCAAGGTATGGTATTACCAAACTATAATGTCTATAATTTATTTTCAAAATGATTGATTTTATTCATATATCAACATCGATCAAATTGGCACAAAATTTCCATCGACGCAACGTCAATTAAACAATGAAAATAGTAATACGTATGACTTTGACTAGACGCTAAAATAAAAGTTCAATAATGATCATTGACTTAACTGGGTTGATCAAGTTTATATTTTTAAAATTAAAAAGTTCATTGAATCTCTTTATGAGTAATCATTTCCCATCGCTAATTATTTCTAAAGTTAAATTTAGATTATTTTTCTTAACGTTTGCAAATATGTAGTCAAATTTTTTAAAGAAAAACATAATTTCTCTGTCATTGACCTGGTTACGAATGGTAGAGAATTTTCAAGTTAAAATTCAATATTAATATTTATGAATGTCTGAATATTTGTTTTGTTTTTGTTTACAAGATATAAAGACAATTTCATATTTCCGTTTGAAAAATTGTATTTATAGTTTGTAGAAATTTTTCACTGAAATGATTTAACAAGTGTTTTAGGAGTTGTTGTCAAAATATGTTAAATTTAAATTAGTTATTCAAATGGATGAAAAATAAACTTGATTCAATTTGTATCCAAAAAGTATGAATTGTTTTTTAACAAAAAATTTTCTTCTGAAGACAAAACAAAAAGTTGACACATAAAAAAAAAATATCAACAATTTAGTCGTAAGTTTTTTTTTTTTCTTCAAAACGCACCGTGCTAAAATTAAACGCGATCTAATTCGGTTTCCCTTCTAAACTAATTTTCGAATTTTCGGTTTGCATTGCAATGTAAAAATAACTTCGATTCAAATAATTTTTTTCAGTTTTTTTTTTTTTTTTTTTTTTAACAGCTGAGAATTAATATGTAATTGATCTTGAATTTTTCGAATGGAAATCGCAATTCTGTGGCAAAGAATGCATTCATAAAACTGAATTGATAAATATTTGTTTATTATTAATAAGAGACACCGGAATTGTGGCGCCTATTTATCCCATTAAACTAATAATAATGTAAATAATTATTCTTATTCTTAAATAAAATAAAATGATTTTTACTTCTTTTGATTAACTCTATTGTTAATATTTATTTTACATGGTATCGATAATGGGTGTGTTTTCTGTTTTTGTTAATGATTTACTTTTATTTAGATTAAGACAACATTTCACTATTATGATTTAAAGTATTTAAACTTTTCAATTGGTAGTCATAATTGTCTGTATATTGACACAAATTAACTTTAAGTTTTTTTTTTGGAAATATTTAAGATGAAGTCCATGCCACACGTGTATGTTCCACATTGATAATAACAAATATAAAAACAGAAGTTGTACATGTGTATTTATTTATATACACTCGAATAAAAACACTTCAAAAATGAAATATTACTTAAGAAAATTTGAATTATATTTAATTAATGATAAAATGATGATAATAGAAAATATTATGTTTAACAAACATTTTTTTGAGTCCGTGTCTCCCGTTTTGTTGAAATAACACAAAATTCAAACATAAATAATTTTCTATTTACATTATAATAAGATTATGTTTAGATTTTCATATTTTGAAAAATGTTACATACACAAATTATTCTTATCAACTCTTTATTACATAAAATTGTTTTAGTTTTACCATTTGAGTCTGATATTCAGTAAAAGCCATTTCAGGTATTAATAATTTGCTAATTTTGTTGTTTTTATACTTCAGTAGGGATATAATACGGTTTGCAAATTTCTATGAGGCGTAAACATAAAAAAAAAAAATGGTCCAGCACTTTTATTATATTTATGCACCAACCATACAAATAAAATTATCTCAAAAGTTAAAACCACTCAAATCAATATTGTACACAATTATTAGAAAAAGCATAAAACAGAAATCAAAATTAAAAACACTTTACAATTTAAAAATAGAAAATCTAATAAACATTTTAAACATAAAACAATTAAGTTTCATTCATTTCTTATTATTTCCACTTAATTATACTTGTTATTATCATTACGATTAACCAAGAGAACACCAACAATATTATTAAAACATCTCAGAGACACAATTAGATGAACAAACAAATTTCAATGTTTATATGTATGTTGTAAGTATGTAGATTTAACCTTATCATGCACAAGTCACTTCACTATTGTTTTATTTCAATGCATCAAAATAAATTTCGTATATTAAGGGTTTATTTTATACTCTGTTTCATGTAATTTCATTTAATTGTTTTGCTAGGATGGAATTGCATTTTTATCTCATATTTTGAGTTATAAAATCCTAAGATAAATGGAGTATTTTAATCAAAACCAACTGGAGATTATGACGATGCGGTTATTAATATAAAAACATGAACATTATTACGTTTGGTTGTTGAGGGTATGCATACAATATAAAAGTTTGATATTTTCCATAAATACATCGATTTTATTACATGACAATTTTATTCGAAATTCGACCCTATATCGACATATTCATCTTTTATATCACGCAATTATTTCTATATATTTATTGTTAACTCGGTCTAACAAAACAATTAAGGGGGAATGTGTGTTATTTTAAATGCATATTACATATTGTTTGGTTCATACATCTAATATATTTCGAAATCATTAGATAAATATTATACAGGGTGTTATAGAAAACATATAGAAACCATAATTTTGGGTATAACGATTTCATTTGTTCCAATTATGAACACAACAATTCATTTCCTTTTATGTAAAATCATTTTTTATACTCCGACAAATTAGATCAAATTAGTAATCCATAAATTTAAAATAAGTTAATGTTTCTTGACTTTTTTTAAATATCCTGTGTAGCCGTCTTTTTATCTTAAATGAGATATCTTAAATTAGTAAACTCAATCGCTATTTACCTAAAACAGCAAAATTAATATATTAATGCCTATTTGCTTAAAAAAATGCTAAACGACAGCTAAATAATGTTTCCTGTAGTTCTTCTGTTATGAAATTCCGATTTCTTTAGGAAATACATATAAAAATTTACACTAAAACTTTAAACTTTTTAATTAACAAATTTCCAAATTCCTTAATTCAATTTAAATTTATTAATCTTAAATAACAAGCTTTTATCGTTTCAATGTATTCTTGTTTGATCCATTTAAATTTCAAAGAATTCCTTTACATAAATTTTCCCAATTTTGAACTAATCTGATAAATATTTCGCTGGTGAGCTGGTGAACGTTTTTTTAACATACTTTTATACTGGCCGAAAATTTATGAAAAGATTGTTTTTTGTCCTAAGGAATGATATCCAACCTGGTTTGGCAACACCAGGTCTGAGCCGCCCCCAGGATTGTTCAAAGCTTTATTAAAATATAAGCAGTTCAAAATTAAGTATATTTCTTGAATTTTTTATAATAAATATTTTTGACCTATTTAAGCGATAAAACTGCGTTTTCTCTGATGGGCCAGACATATCGCCACGCGAGTGTAAAGTTGCATTATTGAGTGTTACATTTAAAATGTTTTATATCGCCTGCATTGCTTTAATTTTTTTATCTTTTAACTTAATTGGAAATTTACTGTATAAATGATAGGCGGTATAAAATATCTTAAATGTAACAACTCTTGCTGCGAACAATTAGTCGGGTATATCATTTGATAGTAAAGTAAATTTCAATTTTAGTACATATTTATCTCAATTGGTATACCAATTCTTCAGATGTAAAATGGTTTGATGGATACAAATTACGGTTTTAAGAGTTGAAATCGCTAGCTATTAGGTTCAAAAGGAAATGTCAAATTTTTTTTATTGCTTTTCTTTCATTAAGAATTTAATTTGTCTGTCTGTAATCAATTGATTTTTGCGGCTTTTTTATAGACAAATATATTAATTGTTCATGGCAATCCCAATGTAATACCAATGTATTACTCTGCAAAAATGAGAACCCTCCATGAGTTCTTTATGTTGGTAGTTTGGTTTCGTACTGAAAAGGTGGTCTACTCATCAGGAAAATATTGGGATTGCCATGAACAATTTATATATTTGTCGACAAAAAAGCCGAAAAAATCAATTGATTACAGACAGACAAATTAAATTCTTAATAATTATTCGTGTGGGTATAATACACACACAAATGAAGTTTCTGCATAGGTTTTTGATATTTGATGTAGTGAATAATAATTCGCTATGTCAGTACGTTCTGGCCAGATACTTAATGTAAGTGGCTCGCTAGAGTGGAATTTTTTGTAGTTTGGTCGTTGCTACAGTGCTGTCTCTCTGAAAACTTTAAACGGAGTACGTTTCAAATTTTTAGGGGAGTATTTCTAGACAGAAGGAAATGCGACGAAAAGCGTTAGTTACACCTTATACATAAATAATTGTTGCTGTTTTTAATCAAAATTTGAATATTAAAAGAAAACTGTTTTATTTATTGGTTTAGAGCTCTTTATCTATTTTAATATTAAAGCGTTAAGCTCGGTATTACTGCTCAAGCTAAATAGTTTTTAACGCGGCCACAACTTTCCACGAAATCACAGATCGTTTTGAGATTTTTAAGTTTTTCTCGTAGAGAAGAATATCGATCAGCGAAACTTTAGCTTCGAATCCTTTTCACTTTCAACATCGGAATTTTGGCAGATATGCCCAATTCAGACACGTCAAATATGCGATTATGTTTGTCATAATTGGAAGATATTTTGGTGCAATTTAAAGAAATGTCATTGCCAGACGATACCACAGTAGGTACCTAGGGTGACCAGGTCATAAATTACTAAACCTAGACGAAGTCTGAAAAGATTGCTATATAAAATTGTTTGGTGGTGACGACTGGTCATAAAACTTGCACATGGTGAAATCTCTTCTTGTAAAGTTTTAAACCTGCTAACTTGATTAATAATTTGGAGGTGTTACAATTAATTCATTGATCATCAAATATATTGGTTAAGTCAGAAAATAAATTTCAACGGAATTGGTGCGTAATTACAGCAGTACCATTTGGGTCAGGAATGGAGTTTCTTAAATGAAACATCGCCAGAATTCAACAAATATTGCAAGACACTATAATGACGCTGTGGTTTTTAGAAACAAATTTCGGGAAATCAGATTTACCAAAAAATTTGATTTTTACTTTCATACCCGCTCCAGGCCCCTACAACATTCCCAGGTTCAAGCACCAAATAGAGCACGATTGTCAATGGTCGATTCTATCAGTAGTTCCTAATATAGAACCGAATTATTCACGCTCTGAAAATTTCTTGAGTCACCTTATGTGGGGTCGGATTTGTTATTTTAAATAACATAAGAGCCAAAATTAATAAATATTGCGGAACACCACTAATGATGTTTTGGTTGATGCCATTTATCAGAAACATTGTTTCACCAATTTTTTTTTTTTACATACAAAACCAATCCAGGTCTCCAGCTTCAAATAGAACTAAGTGGCGCTGAGATTTGAGATGTTAAATCGATTCTTTAAGTAGTTTCTAATATACAATTTTTTAATTTCGGCTGGAAAATTCCTTTCTCCATATCATCTGAAGTCGGATTTCTTAATTAAACCATGGCTCAAATTCAGGATATTTTTGAGTTAAAACTTTAAATCTAAAATGAAATTCACCAAATTTATTTGTATATCATACTTAGCTAATTCAAACTTGTCTCCAGCATCAGATGGATGGAACAAACACATTTGTTGATGAATTTTAGTGAAATTTATTATTTGCGATATTTTGTAAATTCTATAAATAGTTCCTATTATAAAACATATCATTATTTCATGGCCTGAAAAAATTTTCTGCCATAAGGTAGGGGATCAGAATTTTTAATATAAAACATGGTCCAACAGCAAGAAATATTTTGGAACACTACTCGTACTAATGGTATTATGATCGATATCCTAAATCAAAAATTAGATTTACCAATTTTGGTTTTCCATACACAGGTAACCCAGACAATTGTCTTCGCCTCCGTACCGAACGGAATACACACCTTTGTGTTTATATTTTAGTGAAATTTTATTTCGGAGATGTTAAGCCGATTCTATATAAATAATTCCTAACCTTAAACATATTAAATCACGTCCTGAAGTTCGAATTAAATTTTGTTGAAATTATTATTTTTCTGGCCCTCGCACATTTTGAATGCCGCTAATAAGTTTAGCGATCTGAATGAATATTAATAATTTATATTTTCCTGGATGGCCACAGAAGTTTGAAAACCCACAACATCTCCAGAGAAAACAGGACCTCTGGTCACACTATTCGTACCTAGACTCTATCTAAGTAGGCGAGAAGGAGAATGCCAAAATAAAACTGAAAGATGATTTATACTGTCAGCATTTAACCTTGCCAGACAAGAAATACGTCTGGGAATCTGGATTTTATTCAAATGTAAAAAAAGGATTTAAGAATATTGATGTCAAAGCGTATTGTATGAATGAAATTTCCCGTATCAAACTACATAAATCGAAACTTCCATACAACTTTCCAATCTGGAAAGATTAATGACTACAGCGTTATTTTTATATAGAAGTGCTAATCTAAGCTTAAGAAATTTTATTTTCCATACATCGTTTATTATTCCATACATCCTTACCGCACGTATGGCTAAATGCCCTCATAATTCTTCTTGCACCGTAATTTTTGTACTCAGGAGGTTCTAATCTAAATATTTAGTCAAAATTGATAAATTTTTTTGGTAAAATCAGGTAATCTCTGTCATTTTTGAGTTTATCTGAAGTTGTAAAGTTGTAAGTTGTAAAATACTCGGAATTATCTTTTTATAAGTTTTACCAACTAACATTCAAATTCTGCAAAAATAGCTGTGTCAAGTTGAAGTAATTTAGTTCGCAATTTAGACATGTTTGAATTGATACTGTTTGCTAAAATGACTGATTCATTACTGCAAGAGAACTGTTGTAAGGGTTTTTGCCTGAAAACGACAGAAACCATTATAAATTAGCTTTGAAAAAATGCTTTATGAGAAAGCCAGGTATTCCCTAAATATTATATTTATTGGAAGCAAAAGCCGATAAGTTAAAATATTGTGTCAAAGTATTATTAGAATAGCAGTTATTATAACAGGAGAGTACAAAATGAAATAGCAGAGTACAGGAGTAAGCATTAAGCGAAAGTAGTACAAATACTCCGATTGTACTCACTTCGACAGCACTGGTTGCTACCTGATGAGTAAATCAACTTTTCAATACGAAACCAAACTACCACCATAAAGAACTCATGGAGGATTCTCATTTTTACAGAGTAATACATTGGTATAACTCTTCGGCCTTGGGCTAAAATTACGGGGAGGGGGGAAAGATATTTCTACTTTTTTTCAGTAGATATGTTACGAGGGATTGGCCTCTTTACAATCGACGATTATAAAACAAAATAATTCTATCTCACTTACACTTTCTGTCTCTTTTTTTGTATTTCGTGTTTACTGGTTTGTATAACTAGATTATGATAATCAAGTTATGAAGCGCGGTAATCGTGAAAGCTTTAAAATCGTGTTGTGACAGACTGAAACAAATAACTACAAAATCTTGAATTCGCGATTAGCTAGTTTGTGTCTGTCGGGGGGTATAATCCTAAATTGATAACTCATTACAGCGCTGAATGTGTGTCGGAAAATATTGTATTTTCAAAAAATTTGAATTTTCTTTTTGGATTTATTGTTTAAAATCTATCTTTAATAGGTGGAATAGTTTAAAAAATAAAAATATAAATATTTAAATTAATTTGAATATATTTTTTGTGCTAATGCACATGGGTTTCTTAAAACTTAAATTATTAACATAGTGAAATATTATAAGAAAATGGCTTCAAGTACTCAAGCATGTTCCATATTTTTCCTTTTTTGGAGCACTTCTTTAATGCTTTTGCCGTGTTGAATTGTATTTTTCTCGCGTAAAGCTGTTCGCCAGATTTGATTTTCTCAATTTTGTTGAAAATTACCAAAATCTTATTTTGTATTCCATTTATAATGGCGTACAACTCACAATTTTGTTTCCCAATTATTATTTTTAGTCTATTGTGCCACCCTTCAACAGAAGTTTATTTATGTACGCGAAAAATTTTGCGATATTCTGTCTCCAATACAACAGAATTCTGGTGAATATAACGGTTTTATGTTTTTCATGTCGCTTATATAGTTTTTGTTAAACCAACGCGCTGTGTTTTTCCAATCTGGATCTTCCACATAGTTACTCAATGTATTAAAATAGGTTCGTTTGCGGGTACAAAAGCCAAACAAGAATACTATTCGATTGCCGTTTCTAAACTACCAAAAGAAATGTCATGTTAATTTAAAAAACTTTAAAGTAAATAATGTTTTCCATATAGACCGTAAGGAGAGTGAGATAGTTTTCATTGTCTCCTGAAAAAATTTGTTTTTGGACTTACACATTCTGCGTTTCGCGTCGACGATTTGCATTTCATCGTTTTGGCTTTCGAGCTTTTGGATTTTGGCCCATTTGGTTTTTTTGTATTTAGATTTTGTAATATTTGGATTTTACCTTTTTGATTTAAAAAAAAAGTATTTTGGATGTAGGGTGACAATTTTTCGGCCCATGTAGTACAATTGTGTCAGTGTATCTTGATGCAATTCAACTTATCAAAATCAAAAGCTTTTCGATAAATATTTTGTTTCCATTTTATCTGTGAATTTCGTCAGTAAACGTTTAACTTCCTTTTTCTTTAACTAGAACAAGTGCAAAATCAAAAATAATAATGACGACGGAAAGAACAATACAAACATATTTCAGGCATTGTATCTCATTTGGAAAATATGTAGCTTGCTTCAAAAACCCCTTTGAAAAAAAGAAAGGTAAAGCGAGAAAACTTAAAATTGATTTAAGATTAAAAGATAAATTGTCCCCCTATTGGATTTGTCTCAAGTAGAATTGCGTCACATTACAGTGTGAGTTGATCGATGGACATTCAAAATTAGGAAATTAATTTTGAGACGATGTCTGACCCAACATTAATATATTCATGTCATGAGGCGATTTCTAACCAACATTATATAATCATGTTTACCTTTTCCTTATACTAAGTAGCCCAGTTTTATTTTATTGTCAATAAGATAATTTACTTAATCAAAATTTTAAAATTAAAAATAAAACTAAACAAATTTGTAAACCACCGACATAATTATACGGATAGCACCAAAAATAAAAAATAATAAAACCGCTTAAACCGCATCCAGAGTAATTTATTTTCAACACTTTGTCACAGTAATAAAATGACACCATTTTCTTGAGAGTATAATGAAATTTGTTATTTTTTCGCTAAATTACAGAAACAATAATTACACAAGAACCTAACCCTCGTCGTTCATTGTATTGTTGTTTTTTTAATTGTAGAACAATAAATAAAATGAAAACCCAAAAATTTTGAAACGATTTTTTTTGGTATCCCTCATCCTTGAAGTTTTTCATTTTATTTTATTTATTGTTTTTGTTTTTTACGTGCAACCCATTTCTATGAGTAGCCCGGAATTTTGTCGCATTGACAAAATATACATAGCTTTAGATAAAATGAAAATCAGATAAACTCAATTCGACCAAACTAAGAGTAAGTAGTTTGCTCATGAAATATCACACACTATAATCATTGTAATTCACTCTACGCTAAATATTTAACACGTACTTCTTTATTCAAAGCGTACTTTACTTTTTTTATTTCATGACTATTGAATAGTAATTTTGGTCGAAATTTAAATTAGCTACATATGTGTGGGTGTATGTTTCTATGTATGTAGGTTTGGTTTGAACTCATATATTAATCGAATCATCATACTAACCACTTGTCCATATAAATAAATAATTGAAATTCTACACAAGCATTTTCTATATATACGTAATGTCTACGATCTACTATGCAGATGTGACTTAATTCAAACCATCATGTTTATCCGCATTTCACTATAATTCTACATTCAAAAAATTAGTCTAGCCGATGCATAAATATACTACAAAAAATAGGAATTGAATTGTTACAAATAAAATCGATTTTCAGATATGTATCAAATTCATTATTTTATTGAGAGGGAACTACGAGTAGCTAGCTCCCTTCCAAAAAAAAATTATGAATTACAAATTTTATGTTTTTCGTTTCAATTAATCAGTAGGGCAATTAACAGTAGCCAATGTATAAATGGGAACAGATAATTACGGTAATAGAACTTAGCAAGTGGGAGTTATCACATAGGATACATTAAATCTGATTAAGAAGATACATATACGCATTTTTAAATCAATACAATAACTATAAATTAGTTTTTATGCCTGAAAAACTGGAGCCCCGCTGTGTTTTTTTTTAAATTTAATTCGACTGGTTTTTGTTTTAAAAAATAGCAAACAGGATCTCGACCATCACAGTAGGATAAGGTAACTTTTAATTGTTTTGTTGATCTACCAGACCTGTAAATTTCAGGGCATTTCTAAAATATTTTTAATACGCTTAGTGAAATTGTATCTTTGTCAGGTTTTTGTTTTGGTGCCAACTAAACTAAAGTCTGCGGTTTAAGCGAAGAATGACGAATGAAGTAAAATGTATTTATTCTTTTTAGAGAAACAAACGAATTGATTACATGAACTGTCACTGTACTGTCAAGGGCTTACGCTGCATATAATAATAATACAAATTTTTTATGTTGTTATCTTATTGTTAAATCTGATAAACTCTCTCATAAACTTGAGCTAAAAAGTTACACTTCATATACTCGTAGAATAAAAGAATTACCTTTCGTATTTTGAATCGAACGAATGACTGTATGAATTTATGATGTTGATAATATAAAAATAAAAACTTAAGAAAATAATAAATAAACAACAAAAACAAAAACTAAAAACTTCACTTTAAAATTTCACACAATAAGAAATATGACACATAGATTTTTCAACTTGTTATTTTGATTTCTTTCCATTTTTGAATTTACATTTATTATATTTTATATCTATTCTTTTAAATTTGTTATTACATATAAAAAATTTCACTCGATTAATCACACCAAATAATCACACTGACACTGTATCACTCACTTTTCTCATAAAAATTTCGATATTTTATTTAAAATAAAAATCGCGTGCGCATCTGTACCGGACCACGCATGTTTTATGAATAAAACTTATTTACTAAAAGAAAAGAAATATTTAAGAGAATTTTATTTTTGTTTTTTTTTTTAAGTTGAATTTTCCGTTTACGTCTACGACCCCCGATCGTCTCTTGTGCATTTATTTTTGTTGTTTTCTACATTAGTGGTGTGTGCTCTCTTGTCTTAAATTTGTTGTGTTTATTTTAAGTTTGTTTTGCTTAAAACAATAAATCTATGTATATGCATTATGTAGAATTGACTATGCTACTATGATAACACAGTCGCGGGCAAGCATATATTTTGATTTTTAATTAGATAGAAACAAATTTGTTTTTTATTATGACATAAAAAAATCACTTGACATCGTCAATGTTCGATTTCAGTATAGATCGCAAATTATGACCATTGTGATAGATGCTCGATACGTTCTAGCAAGCACATTAGCAACTTACGAGCTGAAAATGACATTTTGGTATGCTCGAACCTTTTTGCGACTGCCTAGCAAGCAAAAAATTAAAAAAAGTTGCGAGTAACTTTTTGAACTCGCAATACAGAAAACAAAAAAAAAAAATGTGAACAAAAAAAATATTTTGAATCACATTTCAGTTGTCCAATTATTAAGGAGGTATTTAAATTAAAATTATAAGTAAATCAACTTTAGGGAAATTACAGAATTTACAGAACAAAAAACATAAACAATAACCAAAAGTGCATAACTGTGTTCCCACAGTTTTAGTTTATGCGCGAGATCTGTGTACTGTAACTTTAATTGTGTACTTTTTCGGGATTCCAATATTTTCAAGAAGTTCATTATTTATCTCTCGCCGAAGTTTGACTTACCAATTTATTATTTTGATACTAACTCATATTTCTATAAAATAATTTAAAATTGAAAAGGCACAGTAAAATATGTACTGAAACACATACTACCTTGATCAACAAGTTCTCGGAATAACCACCGTGTGGCGCTCCCATCGTTCCGATTTGAGTTCTGAGGAAATAATGGAAAAATCGCCAACACACACAGAGATAGATGTACTCTTGACTACGTAACTTTTGCAAATGTCAAGCTATGACGCTAAGATTTAGAGGGAATATCAACAACAGATGTACCAACTTAACAAAAAAAACAGAACTCAAATCGGAACGATGGGAGCGCCACACGGAGGTTATTCCGAGAACTTGTTGATCAAGGTAGTATGTATCATAATAGTTGCTAATTATTATACATATAATAATAGTAATAAGGCCAACTCGCCTAACTTCTCTACGTCTAAAAATTAAGCGGTTCAATACTCTCACATGAACCGTTGCCGTTAATTTTTCAGAAATTTTTAATCGTATGGCGAGAGTTTCCTGTTCTTTAAAAATGGTAATCATGACACTCAATAAAATCTTTAAATGAGAAAGGTAATTCGATGAAGAACAATTGGTTTCATGTTTCAAGCAATAAAGAAGGTTGGAGAAAAGTCTCTGGATAACCAAAAATCTGTATGCGTTTCAACGCCAAAGAGACTTGTTGAATTGTTTTTACTTTGCTAAACTTAAAGTGTTTGTTACGAAGGGAGAAATTATCGAGAAATTTTGCCAGTTTCAGTTTCGATCTGAGTGAGAATAACGAAAAATTTAATTTTTTTTACCAGTCAATCTCATCAAGCTATAGCGACTGAAAATGCTAATTACACTTTATAGAAAATGCTAATTACACTTTAGATTACTTTCTATATATAGAAAACAAACGTGTAGTTAAGTATTAGCGAATTATACGCAAACACACATATTAAACTCTTAATAAATTTCAATTTAAGTTTATTTAACGCATAAATATGATTTCTGTTTTGAAAATGTTAGGTTTTGTCGGTACTTGACCAAATAATAATTTTTTACGAATTATTAGAAAGGAAGCTAGCTATATATTAGAAAGTAATCTAAAGTGTAATTAGCATTTTCAGTCGCTATAGCCTGATGAGATTGACTCGTAAAAAAATTAAATTTTTCGTTATTCTCACTCAGATCGAAACTGAAACTGGCAAAATTTCTCGATAATTTCTCCCTTCGTAAAAAATTATTATTTGGTCAAGTACCGACAAAACCTAACATTTTTAAAGTGTTTGTATTTATTTTTTGTGGTGTTTTTTTTCAAATACCTATACAGCAAAAAATTTTGAATAAATTTCTTACTAAGCATTTATTAATAAATTTTGGTTTTTATATTCTGAATACCTTTAAATTTTTAAATAAGATCACGTAAATTAATCCTTGGTTCGTTCAAATCTCGATTTTTTTTCTGTTCTAGAACTTAAATTAAAGATTTGAAGCAAGGTTACTTAACGATACGACACGGACGATGATCTACAGAGACGTAGAACCATAAAAACTATGGCAGTCTGTATTTTCGCCTTGTGAACACCCAAACAAAGTCGAATAGCTCATTGAGCTTTAAACGCCAATTCGATATTAGGAATTCACTTAAAATTATACTTACAATATAACAGTTAGAACTTGCTACGTTTTAAAGTAAAATTTCATTAAAATTATGGACCTATGCTTCGATAAATGCAGTCCAAGATCAACGGAATAAAAGTTAGTCCGTTCCTTTTAGTTGTTTGTTGATACAAATACAGTAAGTACCTATCGTTTTCCAGAAATCAAAAAATGTATGAATTTATTCTAGAAAATGAATTTATTTACGAATTATTATAGTAATAATTAAACTTATCAGTGATGTATTCAAATCTAAATGGTTTGGTTTTGTGCTGGAAGTGACAGACGAACAAACCATAAAGAAAAATAAAACTACAGTGGTTTGCCGTATTATTAGGGACACGGAACAGAATTGATCTGTTAGGATGTTTTAACTTATGTATTGAACTAAACATTCTTAAAGCGTAGCCATACGAAACTATTATGTGTTAGGTGCATTCAAAATACAAAGTTTGGCTTTGTACCAAATAATAGTACTAAAAGTAGAAATATATTTGTTACCAAAATTAGATATACATATCTTCAAAAAAAACAAACAATTTCTAGCAGAGCTATCTCAAAATAGTAAATAAATTAATATTAAATACTTTTGATCGTCTGAGAGCAATTTCTAACTAACCCATCTAGCAGAAAAGCCAAATGAAAGAAATATATTGTGCTAGCTCTGCTAGCTTTGTTTGGCTACGCTTTAAAAATGTTTAGTTAAATGCATCAACAAGTCGCCAGAAGTCAACTCATCACAACAGAATTGATGTGTCCCTAACAATAAGGTAACCCACTGTAATCAGTGTTCAGCAATTCCTCTTTAAGATAATTCGGTATCGTTTAGTAACTAATTAATTTTTTTCTTTTTAAGTTAAAAAATTGTATTAATGGTCAAGTTCCAGAAAATGTTAGCTAAAATAATGCACAAATTTTAGAATTATTGCGAACAAATGAAATGAAGTTTTTCTTTTCGTTTTTCAATGCAATTATTATTTTAAAAAAATCGTTGTGCCTTTTACTACAGTTACAAGATCCAAAGTGACAATTTTCCATATTCCGTTACTGTTCAGAATGAAAAGCGTTAAAATAGGTATTAAAAACCTAGTTAACTAGTTTGATAAATCCAATTTGGTTTTGTGAATTTTGTATTTGTCTATTCGAAAATAAAAACATTATCATTCCTAATATTAAACCTTCCGGATCCCTAAGTTGGGCTACAAAAAAAGAATTAAACATTTTGTTTTTTTGATTGAACAGTAGTATCTGAAGTATTTTTTGCGCTGAATCCGAATGTGGCCACATAATTACCCTATCACGTCAGGTTTTTGAGATATTCCAACCTAAAAGTGTCAAAAAGCGTGGTTTTGGCACTTTTGCACTTGAATTAAAAGGTTCTCAGTCAATTATGCATAAACTAAGCATTTTTTATAACTAAATGATCTGTATATTATTTTGTTTCTAATGTTTGTGTAGTCTCAGATTTTGGTACGCTAAATAAGATCCCGTTGTCAAATTTGACCTACCTTTTTTGGTTTTGAGTTATTTCAAGTGAACAAGTGCCAAAAACACGCTTTTTGACACTTTTAGGTTAGAATATCTCAAAAACCTGACGTTATAGGATAATTCTGTGGCCAGATTCGGATTCAGCGTAAAAAATTCCTTCGGATACGACTTCATCATGAAAAAAAATTCATGCAGACCTGGGTTATTTAAAATGGGATGAATTAACAAATGGATCTGGGAAACTAAAAGGTGTTGAAAGATCTGTTTTAAAAGGGTTGGGTACGAAATTCTGTTTTATATAATTCTGTTTTACAAAATCCTGTTTTACAAAATTCTGCAAAAACTTAATTGCAGAATTAATTTTTTGAAGAATTATAAAATCTTGTGTTTATGTATGCACTTGTGGGTATGTGTACGAGTGTGTCTGTTTATATATGTGTGTTTATGTGCGTGTGTGTGTGTGTCTTTTTACCTGTAGGTGGGTGAAAATATTCGAAACACACTATCTGCCGGGTAAATAGTAGGGCCGGATTCTTACCGGCTAAAAACACCTTCCTTTCATTAACCATTCCCCTCCCTCCCCCCACCCCTTTCGAAAAAACCGCCAAGTATTACTTCGGCAGGTGGAGTTTGCGAAGTCGGACCTTCTTTAACTTAGTTTTCCACTATTGCCGGCACAGTAACTTAACCAATGTTTCTACTGTGAAGCTGAAAACAGCAGACCAGTAATCATTCGAGCCCATCATACGTAAGATGGTGTTCTCCGGAGTCGGCCGCTGCCTAAGCCTATTTGAGAGTTTTTGTCTAGCTTCCTCGAATCAAAAGCAGAAGTATAACACATATTTTGGTATTCTCTCCCTTACAGTCCGAACACTCGGGCATAACGTCGTGTCCGAACCTTCACAGGTACGACCAAAATCCGGAAACATCCATATCCGGTCAGCAACTGGGTCAGATAGTAGTCAACTTCACGATGTAGGCGGTTCAATAAAGTATCTATCATTGGTTTGAGGCGGAATTTTCATCATCCTTTATCTCATTCGTGCCAACGTCGTTACCATTCAGATTGCGATTCGATTTAACCGTTGTTTGGGATCCGTTAAGGAGTAGTTTGTGTGTAATCGTTTCTTTGCTAACAGATCAATTGGTGGTATTCCCGTTACTACATATGTCGCATCATCTGATATCGAGCGAAATACAAGGATCACTCCTAGCGCACACCGTCGGTATACTGCATTCACATTTCTCCTGTATCTGATCTTAGAATTACCCACCTGTGGCCCTATTTTGGTAATTCCGGGGAACGGGGAACACTTTTTTTTTACAGCAGTTATTCCCAGATACATATTTCCAATCTTTTATTTCCCATTTTCCTAAAGTAGATTCTGTCAATTGGGGAATAAATATACAGAGGAAATAAATTTAGTTATAAGTATAACAGTACAAGCTGCCAACTGTTTCCCCAAGATATCTAGAGGAGTCAAAAATAGCAGAGTCTCTAGTGCCTGAGTGGATGTGCTCCTCAGTGCACCACTGATCCACAGGAAGATTGTTCTGTGAACTTTTATCAACAGCTTTTGGTTGACAGTTTTGTACAGAGCAGGCCACTAGACTATTACCCCATACAAGAGTATGCATCTGACTACTGCGGTATAAAGCCAATGTACGATGCGGGGCTCCAGCCGCCTTCCTTTCCCAATGGCATTTTTGCAAGAGTATAGCGTTACCGAAGCTTTCTTTAACCTTTCCAGAATATTGGGTTTCCAATATAATTTACTGTCCAAAACGAGACCCAGAAACGTCGCTTCAACTGTAAAAGTCAAGCTGAACCCATTTAAAGTGGGAGGATCGATGTGAGGAAGTTTATATTTCCTAGAGAGGAGAACCAATTCGGTTTTGTGTGGGTTCACATTCAACCCATAGCCATTGGCCCATAATGATAGAGTGTCCAGGGCATGTTGCATAAGCTCACTAAAGGTTTTTTTTTTTTTTTTTTATATAAAAAAGAAAAATTCTTTATTATTATTTATTTTTATTATTTTAATATTTTTATCTTCCTTATAGTAACAATCCGTTTTATTTTTTAAAAAAATCGATTTCGGATGCTTTCGCCTTCCTTTCTCAATTTTTAATTTAATATTATATTTAATTTAATAATATAAAATTAAAAATTGAGAAAGGAAGGCGAAAGCATCCGAAATCGATTTTTTTAAAAAATAAAACGGATTGTTACTATAAGGAAGATAAAAATATTAAAATAATAAAAATAAATAATAATAAAGAATTTTTCTTTTTTATATATAAAAAATTTTACAAAGTAACAAAAGCACACAAAATAGTGAAAAAATGGAAATCCATTCACACAATAATCACTAAAGGTGCCGGGATATTTACCAGATCTATCCAGTCCTTGAGTTATAGCCCCTGGAAGCACATTGTTAAAGGCCCCCTCAATATCCAAGAAGGTTACCATTGTGTAGTCTCTATATTCGAAAGATTTTTCAATGAAAAATACAAGAGAATGAAGAGCAGTCTCTACAGATCTACCCTTGCAATAGTCATGTTGAGATTTAGACACCTTTTCCGACGCAATCGTGCCTCTAATATGAGCTTCTACTTGTCTTTCCAGTGTTTTAAAAAGGAAGGAAGACAAGCTAATCGGTCTAAGGTCTTTGGGATTGCAGTGTGAGCGTTTCCCCGCCTTAGGTATGAAACCAATCTTCACTTCTGTCCATTTACTAGGAATGTGACATAGTTCTAGGCTGCCTTTGAAAATTACCTCTAACCAGGAAATTGTTAGATCCGTAGTTTGTTGAATATCCGCCGGGATAATACCATCGAGTCCAGGCGACTTATATGGTTTAAAACTGTTTATCGCCCACAGGATCTTTTTTCTGCTAATAATTTGGCCTATGAGGCTACTTGCCCGTTTACCTACTAATGTGCTAGGTACAGATTCGGAACAATCAGGAAAATGAGTCTCCTTCAGAAGTTCCAGCGATTCCGCACTATTAGTGGTCCATATCCCATCCGGCCGTTGAATATAACCTGGGATGGAAGGACCAGTTGCTAGTACTTTGCGTAGCCTAGACATCTCCGAAGACTCCTGAATTTTACCACAGTATAGTCTCCAAGAGCTATTCTTGGCACTTCTCAATTGATATTTGTAAATTTTGAGGACTTCCTTATATGAGTCCCAGTCTACAGCAGATTTTCTTTTCCGTGCTGTTTTGAAGAGTTTTTTGCATTTACGACGTGTTTGTTGGATCTTCTTGAACCACCAGGGTGGCAACTGGATAAGTTAATGACAATTGGATAAGTTAATGACAAAAATTATGTTTAAAAATTCAGAATTTTAAAAAGCAGAATTTTTCGAGAAACTAAAATTTCGAAAAAACAAAATTTTGTAAAGACAGAATTTTTTGAAACAGAATTACGTACCGATCCCGGTTTGAAACCCTTGGTAGGTCCCATAGTAAGTTGCTTAAATCGTTGACTAGGAAATTGAATTAGAAATCCCATGTCTATTGGCTGTTTAATTTTAAGATTTATTAAATCCTGTTTGTTTGTGTTATTGAAGTTGGCTATATTTATGCTTAATATCCGGATTTACCTTGCATATCGATTTCATTTTTATCTTCAGATTCACTTAGAATTATGCTCAATTATTTCGTAGCAGTTCAATATTACTGTTCTGTACTAGATTATTTGGTGAAAATTTAACTCAACCAACTTCAAGAAATTTAGAATTTTATTGAATTTTTGCAGTTGCAAGATGAAATATTATGTCGCGCAAAGATACAAATTTGCCTGTCTTTATACAGACTAAATGCTCTGAGTTTTTACTCTATTGCTGCTCCATTTCAAAACAATAACTGTAAATTTCTATCTCTTCGGAAGATTGGAATTCCAGATTTTTTTTTTGTCTATTAAACCAAGATTATCTGCTGCATACCGACAAAAGGCTATGACGCTTTGTGGTGGCTGTTTAACGATGTGGTTTTCTTTTATGTAATCGAGTTGTATTGCATCTGGAGCTGCATTTTTTTTTTTGTTATTTATTTAGTTAACATTTCATAGTCGACCCTCAACATATTTTAGTATTTGTTATTTTACAAGTAATAAATTACAAATATTTTACATCTGTTTTACTTCTTAATTTCATTCGAGTATACCAATAAAATGAAACCAAAACCATAAAATGGCAAGTATTTAGATTTTTGAATTATATTTGTTTAGGTTTTGGATGAGTTCTCTAATTAGTTGAAGTATTAAAATTTAAGTAAATATAATTACGTAAATTTTTAAATATCGTATTTTGTAATCACCACAGAAACAATTTATATTATGTGTACGATATACAATATACATACTTCTATAATATAAATAAAATATGTATTTATATCTAGATAGTTTTTTTTTAGAAATTATTTTTATTACTTCCTGCCCAATAACAATAAAAATGTATAATCTCTAATTAATATTTGAGCGAAAGGTTCATAGTGGTTCATAATGTGGTACCATTGCAGATTACAAGCCATACGTATAATGTTAACTATTTTTAAATAACTCGCAAAATATTGGTTTTATTTTTATTCATTGTAAATTATTTCTAAACAAAACATTGAGAATATCTTGATTATACCAACTCGTATATACTTAGTTTTCTTTCTCAAGAAACAAGATTTTCATTATTTTTTTTATTCATTACTGTACATTTTCCAAAAACTGGAATTTATAGTTTCAATTTTATTTTTAAAAGTTGTATTTAGGAATTTGCATGTTTCACATTCAGATACAAAACGATCTGCACAGTTTTATTTCTATAAAGCGAAATAAACGAGAAATTCAAATTTAACATCATACATACATACGATAGAAACCAAACTGTATAAATATCTTCTCTTATTCATCACTTCTAAACCGTCATACCAATAAACAGAAAATACATTCCCTTAACTGATTTTTGTAGCCGAAAATTAAAAATAATAATTTAATAATAATTTGTGGTTATTTTTGTTATTATCAAAGCCTAAATAAATAAATTAGTTTAAAAACTATTTACTTTCCATAAAAAAACCGCCGAAAACAATTTAATCTAATTTTTATTTAAATTATGTGCGATGTATTATTTCCAATAAAATGTGTTTTTAATGGATTTATTATTACATATTGGTTGCTTATTTTTGTTACTGCTTTTTTATGGTTAATAACCACTATAGCTTAATTTTATGGTATTACTACTGTTTTTTGGTTATTATTTGCATGCACGCGATATTAATGTTTTATGTAAATAAATACATATTTTTTAAATAATGATTCAAAAATGATTTTCTAAATGCTAAAAGTAGCATGTTTATGAAATATAGGGATATACTATATATTTGTGTTTCATAATATAAAAAATAGTAAAATGTTAATGAACCACATAAATTTGTTTCAATGCACATGTATAATGTATATCTGAATATTTGATGATCATTTAATTTGTATCGTTAAAATATAAATATATTCTGATACGATCATAATTTAATTAATGATGCGAAACATAAATTAGCCAAAAGTTGAAATAAAATGGTTGAACGATTTTTTTTTAGTTTGTATAAATAGATTGAAGAGAAACCATTCATTTGGTTTTAAAGATTTATCAATGCAATTCGTCCCTTGAACTATAGTGTCTCATAGTTTCAACACGATATATTTTATCTTTACATTGAAGTAAAACTGCCTTTGGGGGTCAATTTTTTTTTTAAAGTATGTAATGTTGCGTTATTATGTTTCTATAGCTTGAATATAGTAAACAGTTCTACCAGCATTAGTTATTCATTCTGCAGATCGTCAATATTAATGATTACTTACTTGTTTCTTATTCTTTTTCTGACTGCACTAATAGTCAAGTAAAACAGACTTAAAAATCGTAAAACAGAAAAAATGGTACAGCAATTTTTGCAATCCTTGCTTTTTATGTCCTATGTTCTATGTATGCCAAGTTTAAAAACTGTACCATTTAACCCCCTATTTTTACTGGACTATAAAGGAAGTTATCTGTTTGTAGAAAATGGGTTTATTGTCCTTTTTGATAGGTTCAAACATTTAACTAAAACCCTACAGTGATACGGTTCTCCTTCACGCAACTTCTAAAATTTTAAAGAAATGAAATTTTGTCTTAGTTTTTTTGATGCTGAAACGCGGCAGTAAGGTTTGCCTAATTCTTGATTTCTTAATTACTTTTAATTAGTCAACAATTCTTATTTCGAAAATCTTAACACTTTAGTACTAAACAAATTATTATTTTACAAATTTTATAATCTTAGACGGTGAATGAATACCAGTAATGACGCGTTCGAATCAGTTTTGATGGAAAAACATAAATTCATTTTAATGAAGTGGGTCCAATTTATTCAGTTTAGTCAATTGCATAAGTCACCATCAATCTTCTTAACATCATAGGCCCTTTTCCAATCACTAACTTATTTTTGGAACCTAATTTATTCAATGTAATTTCTTATGTAATAAGTTAGTAATTGGAAAAGGGGCTTAGTCTTTCTTTTGTTTTTTAAAAATTGTTTTTTTTTTTTTCATTTTGACCGTTTTTCTTTTCAGATTATTTTTACGCAAATTTTCCGTCATTAAAGACAGAAACAATTTCATTTTTATTTTAGCTCTTTGAATGTGGTTTTGTGTACAATACGTACATAACACTGTGCTCAAGAACTATGCCAATGGGTACATATATATGAAGTGTCGGTAGGTTTAGTGTTAATTTTAACACAATTCACTTTTCATAATTTACGTCGAACAATTCACGCTGTCCACACAATTAACGATGCAGAATTCACAGCATGCATAATAATAATTCACAATTTACAACATGCATAATTTCACATTTCAGTTTTAATTTTTTTTTTATAAAAAATTCACGGTGTGTTACAATTGAACTTACAATTCACGGCGAAAGTTGCGTCGGTGTCATATTTAGGCTTGAATCCATGAGAACATATATTTCTACAAAATGCCTGGCGAAAATGGAAATGACAGCTTTACACAAGCATTTCATTCTGGCGTTAATGAACATTTCAATATTTTCAAATGGGTTATAAGTCTTGTATAAACTTTTTCCGATTTTCCCGGTAGCAAAGCATACATAAAAGGAGTACTCTTATTTTCGTAAATGCCGTGAATGACATAGAGTTGTGCATAATGAGCAGGGCAAACATTGAAGCTACCATCACAAAACCATGTGGTTGAATTAGAAAGAATTTGCAAATTGTTAGATGTTTCAAAAATTAACAATCGTTGTTCATCATTTGATCCACTGTCAAATAGCAAAAAAAATGTTCCATCTGCTAAAAACTTATATCGGTCAAGCATCGTGAAACTTCGAGACCTTGGCATTAATTGTACTCATTCTTTATGTTGTTGTCTTTTTCGGCGTATCGTACGAGTAATTGATCTGTTCATCGGCTTCCTTGCAGCTGCAGTAGACGTAACACTAACGGCCTCATTTGAAAAAACTGTTGGGTACTAACAGCAAAATAATTCTGAACAGAATTCCTGATGTTTTCCATATGTTTTTGGGCTTCTGCTGCATGGTTGTGTTATAATAGAATCAATACTTTCATGTAAACGAGCCCGAAAGTTTGTTTTTTATTACGAAGAACAATGCCATTTTAATTTTTTCAATCCGTTACCCCGAAAGTAAACGAAATATCCTTTATATAGAATGCGATTTCTTTTCTTTTCCGAAAGAACGTATTCGAAGTTCATTCTAGATGGTTTATTTTTAAAATAAATATTTAATTCACGGTGCACAATTCACTTTTCTAATTCACACTACTGGAGGTATTATTTGGAAAAAATGCATTTGTTCGAAAATAATTGATTCAAAGGAAATTATTAATTTACGCTTAGTTTTAATTTTATTTTTCCAATTAAGAAAACGGATACTTGTTTATTCACAGTCAGAAGGCAATTCAGAAATGATATTCTGTGAATTGTGAATTATTAATTGAATATGCCGTGAATTGTGAATTATTAATTAAACATGCTGTGAATTGGGCTTGCCTTTAATTGTGTGATGTGAATTGCTCGACGTAAATTGTGAAAAGTGAATTGTGCGCCGTGAATCAACTGTAACCCAATTTTATTTATAAAATCGTCAGAATTCTGAATGAAAAAACTTGTTTTTCCGACACTTGGTTTTAGAATATTACCTAAAAATGATGATAATGACGAATATGTTGAACTGTCTATGAAACTTACAATTATTGGTTTGAATTGTATGTTTGGTTTATGAATTTTCTGTAAACCTTATAATTTGGGAATCACTGGGGCGTAACTTGTTAATTGTTTCTTTATGATTAAATCTATGTTGCCTGATTTCTCCCAATCTTTTACTAACGTATTAATTTTTGTCTGTATAGTGTCGAACTAGCCTTTGGCCGACAAAATTTATTTCTTATTCTACAAATCAATTTCACGTGAAATGGAAGATCGATATTGGTAACATTAACTAACCATTTTTCAAAAGTTAAAATTAAGCCGTTTGTTGTATCGTTTAAGCCTCTTATAATTTGATCAAATTTTGCCTTTTGTCTTACCTTAATCTGATTAAAATGATAGATGCATGTTGATTCTGCTCGATGATAAAATTCTTCGAAAACGTTTAGTAAATTTAGATTGATTTTTTTGGTTTTTAGGTTTCTGATAGCAGTCGAAATTTCTTCATTCATGATTCTAAAAACAAACATGTTTTATCATCGTTAGAAAACGTCCTTGTTTATGCCGAAGATTTTTTAATTTTCTAGATTTGGAGAAACCTTTTTCTTTTCTGCATTTCCGTAAAAAATGTATTTGTTAATGGGTTTTGCTAGATGAAATTGTTCATTCATAACGAACTTCATGTTCTTTTTTGTGCGACTACCATATTCGTTGTTTATAAACCGGAAAAAGTTTTAATTTTGATTTCCATTTGTAGTCTTCATTTTACAACCAGGAGATTTTTGTAATTATATTTATGTTTACTGAGCCAAATAATTTCAGAAATTTTTTATTGGTTTTGGGCTCTTTATTTAAAAATTATCATTTTATAGTTTTCGCTTTTGAATACTTGTATTCTGATTCATTCTCAAAAGCATTTTTTATTTTTTCCAAAAATTGTTTTTTTCATACAACCAAAAAATATGGCAAACACAAATTCTTTTTTAAAAAACCGACTTTTCATAGAAACGCACCGCTATATAATTTTACCAATTAAAATCAATAAAAAAATTGTTCAAACTTTTAGAATACTAATTCCAAAATTATTGAGTGAAAGTTCTAAATATTTTCTAATTTAGAGATATTCTTGTGGACGTTCATAAAAATGGAAAAAGCACTTGTATGTTTTAAGGTATCATATTAGGTTTTCTCGAAACGGGATTCCGAGATCCCGTTTTTGTCTCAAAATTGTGACCTGGATTCCCGGTCTTCGATTTTTTTGTTATATACTATTTTAACTCTATAACGGCATACAAACAATAAATGGCAGTAAAACCTCGGTTAGGAGACTAATTAGGGATTGGCCTGTCGCTTATTTTCGATTGTTCCTTAGATCCGAATGTAGTAAATTTGAATATCTCATATAGAAGTTTATCCATCAATAGAATTTTCAAGTCAAATTCAGGCCGATTAGGAAGAAACTTGCCTATTTCTTAACCTATTACGATAAAATTAAGATTTTTAGATGGTCTGAAATATGGCCAGTTAGAAAGCAACTTGGCCGTTTGTTAGCCGATTACGATGAAATTCTACATGCACTAACTCGGTTATTTCGTTACCGATTTCATGTCGCATTTATCGAATTTCATTACAATCGGTTTAGAAATAACCGAGTTTTTTCCTAATTGGCCGTATTCCAGAACTTTTTATAAATATAATTTTAGAATCACATTTTCATCGTATAAATCGGGTTTCATCATAATCGGTTAATAATCAGTCAAGTTCCTTCCTAATTGGCCTAAATTTGACTTGAAAATGCTTCATATGGATAAATTTTTGTACGAATATTCAAATTTTTTTCAGGCCACTTAATATAATAAATCTTCAGTTTTTATTCCCGTAATCTTTCTCTAATCTTTTGAAATTTGAAATTATTTGTAGGTTATCTTAAATGCTGAAGATTTGCCGATATTTTAATTTTTCATGTTGGTAGAGAATTGCATAATTTCTGAAATATAAAGATTTCTTGTGATAAACCAAAATTGTTTGTTAATCTCGTAAAAATTACAGTGGTACACTTGCACAATGTGAATACTTGTGATAGAGAGAAAATCAACTTCTTTTTGAAAACGTCACTTAGTAATGGTAAGGGGTAACGAGTAGGAAGCTGAACTGTCCGGAACGGCTTTATCCAAAGAAATCAGTGGCGTAACTAGGTACCCGCAGCCGCGGGGGCCCATACTTATTGGAGCCAATGATATTTATCAAGTGCTCGAATATTAATTAAAAATGAAGATTAGACAGATGGTGGCGCAGATAAAGCTTAAATTAGACCACCTTCTCAAATTAGCAAACCAAGACATTTCTATTGTCTATTTTTTAAAGAAAGAAGAAACTGTTCTTGTCGCTGCTAGGTATTTTCTTAAGACCCAACAATTTCTTCCCTATTGCTGAAGGTGAATGTCTGAGTAAACAAAGTTAAGCGGGTAGATTCTGACAGATATTTAGATTTACAAGAAAATTCGCTAAACTCGTTTGAAATCAAAGCTTTCGACTACAAATGATAACGATTTTAATGTTTGCTGGATTAATTTATTTCTAATTTACTTTTTGCCCCTTAAAATTTACCCATTTTGCATTTCGAGTTTAACCTTTTACAAAACTAATTCAGCCTTTTGCAAAACAAATTCATTCTTTAGTAAATCAAGTTTTGATTAGGAAAGGTTGAATTTGATTTGAAAAAGTCTGCTTTGCTGCTAAGCATTTTGCGAAGAATCATTGTGATGTTCATAAAAATCAAGAAGAAATTATTGAAAATTTCTCCCTATAGAAAATTATCTAACCATTGCTAAAACCAATTTTTGGATGGCAAACGATTGTTAGATATTTACGAACTTATCCGATACTATTTGAGGGTTTCAACCTTCAATCTTATTCGAATTTTGCATTTCGTTTTGTTCAGCTTAGCCTTAACTTGATTAGTAGCATTTTGCATAGTAGTATTAGTAACATTAAGTTGCATGACAAATAATTCGATTCCGTAACTTTTCGAAATGTTCGTGGGTTCTCTGACAGGTTTTCCGAAATTATTCTTTAATATCCAGATGTCTCGGCATTATTTGCCTTGTTTTTTTATTGTATCGGAGAGAGCAGACAGTTGTTGTTACAACAACAAAGCAATATTGTTTTGTTTTGTTTTTGCTCTGTCTTCTCTCTCCGATCGAATACTCGAACACGCCAATTGTAATTGTTCAAAATTATTCCGCGGTTTATTCTAGATTTCTTCCTGCGCTTATCTTTAAGTTGGAGTAACGTGTAGAATCACACATATTAATCATGATATTTAGTAAATTTCTCGAGATTATGCCAAAATTTCGATATTTTTTTTGGATTTTCTAGGATATTCGAAATTATCCAAGAATGTTCAGGTTATTTACATTATGCTTGTCGGTGATAAGCGCATATAGGGTTTCCTTCGGTTTTACATAATTATGGATAATTCGATATTTGAAAACTTTCTAGAATATTCAAGATACTTTGAAAATTTTTGTTTCGTGTCAGGTTTGAGTATTGCATTTCTTTTATATAAAATAATAATGGTTCGCGGCGTAAAATTGTGTATTTTTCTATTCAATAATGAAACTTCCAGTAAATGGAAAACTGCAAAGTTTACCGATAAATGGTGAAGGTTTTTACCGGTAAAAAACTATCTTCCACTGGCATCAGTTGAGATTCGAAAACTAACAGTCTGCAGGGTCCTTATAGGCGTTTGAATATTCAGTTTTTGGAACTTGAATGTTTTTTAACGCCTTTAAAAGTGATAAGAAAAATAAACTCCTAAAGATTAAAATTTGAACAATTTCTTTAATCCTACTCTGAAAATCAGGTAATTTTAATTTAAGCGAGGCTGCGGGAGGCTAGATAATAGGAAGAAATAAGTTTTTAATTAAAAAAGGGTATAAAGCAAATTTTTATGCGAAATAAAAGCTTTGTTGTACAAGAATCATTTTTAGGGGCCCAAAAATAAATTTTACGGGAGGGGCGCCCGAAATTTGTAGTTACGTCAGTGAAACAAATATTAATTGACTGGAACCATATTTTTCACAAAAGGTGAGAAGCGAATTTAGGTCTCTTTTACTAACATTGCCCGGTGTCCCTGAACCAAGTTTAAATGGGCCAAAAAACCACTCTCGATTCCCCTTCGGCCATTGAAAGTTTCACCTTCGAGAAGTTCAAAAACGCAAAAATCAGCCAAATCCCCGGAGCCGTTTTCAAAAAAATACAATTTTAAGATTTTTTGCGCCAAAAATGAGAAAATTCGAAAAATCCATTTTTTTTTCTTTGGAATTCTACATGTCCCTAATTCCTTTGAAGTTTTCTCCAAAGTTGAAAATACATTTGAAATCGCGCCTAAAATTTTGCATGTATAATCGAATGAAATCATTGGTTGCTTGATCACACATAAACGTGCGTCTGTGTGCGTAAAGCGCGTATTTTCAAATCATATTGTTTCAAAAATACACAGGAACCTAGAGGGGGTGTCAGGCAGTAGTCGACCAGTCAATTTTAAAATAAAACATTAGCTGCGAATCGTTTACTAATAAGGTTCAGGTACGGAGTGTCGTCCGAGCTATATTCTTTGTATGGTGTACATTAATTTGTTGCTTGTGTGAAAAAATTCAAAATGCCGCGAAAGTCAAAAGACCATGCGCGAACTCATGAAGAGAACCGATTAGTAATCTGTTTGTTCTGTTTAAAGAAAAAGGACAAGATGTGGAATATTGTAGGCATTTTGAAGAGTATAATAAAAAATGTGGTAAATATTAATGTTGACGATAGTCGATATCCATCCGCTGTTTGTAGTACTTGCAAAATCGTTCTTTGCAATACCAGTAAACAAGGTTTCGGAGATCAACCCACGTTGTCTTTGCCGGACTATTCTGATTTCCCGGCACTTCCATGTGCAACCAGATCTCAGGATAACATACTTTGTGAGTGCAATTTGTGTAAAGTTGTGCGAGCTCAACCACGGAACATGATTCTCGGGAAAATGATGAAAAATAAAGTGGTTCATAGGAAATGTAAGAAATGCGGAGGAGAACTGGATACCAAGAACTTCTGCACTTCTTCAAAATGCGTTTCAACTCTGACCGACCTAATTAAAAATAATTTATCGTTAAAAGAAAAGGAACAATTGACATCGTCAATATTGAAAGACATTTTAGTTGCACCAGAAAACTCAACAAAACAAGGGCAGTTGTGTTTATCACAGAAAAGAGGGAAAAACTACCAGTGTTAGTGAATACAAACAATGTTGCCAGCAGTTCGGGAACACAATCACTTGCAGCAACCGATATTTTAAAAATCAGTACAGCTTTAGGTCTGTCGACAAGAAAAACATATTCGCTGACTGCTGCGTTGCAAGTTGGTGCTGGGAAGAGGAAAATATTCCAACCCAACTTAAGACAGGACTTGTTTTTGTTAAATCATCGTCTTGATTCCTTTTTCGAGTCTCGATTTTGCGAAGTGGTGAATACCAAAAATTCCCGGGCGATAAAAAGATCTGAATGTTTTGTGTATTGCAATGATGTGCCAGGATTGGTTGACTATATTAAAGTAAAAGAGCATTGCAGGAAGTGGATTTGAAATTCGGTCTTGACTTGACGGTGGCGGCGGATTTTTGAAAATTTGTTTATCTATTCAATTCAAATTTGATGAAGCTAATGGTAATTCGGATACCAAGAAAGCGAGACAGCAATATCAAGATGGAGTACAAGCCAGAAAATTTAAGGATTTGGGTGTGAGGAAATTGATCATTCTTGGAATTATTTCTGATACGCAAGAAAACTACATGAATGTTCGTACTCTCTGGTCTTGTCTGAATTTGCAATGCATCAACACAATCATTGCTACGGATCTGAAACTAGCCAATATCATGACCGGTGTTATGGCGCATTCTTGCCATTTTCCATGTACGTGATGTACCGCATCTAAAGACAATTTAAATATGTGCGGAAATTACAGAACCGTCGGTACCTGCCATGAAAATTCAGAGGCCTTCAAAAATACCGGCAGTAAAAAAACTAATTACAAGAATTTCCACAGTAACATCCACGAGCCTATATTTACAGGAAACCCAGACACGCTGATCATCGAAATAATCCCTCCACCTGAACTTCATCTGATGTTGGGAGTTGTAAACACCCTGTATAACCACATGCTGAAAGAATTCCAGCACGATGCCGAAGAATGGGCTAAGTTTTGCAATGTGTCCAAAGATTTCGTACATGGGGCTTCCGCTTTTGCTGGAAATGTACCATACATTGTTTGTAGTATGTCAAATGTTTTAGTGACTTTTCAAATGTCGTGAATTCGTGTTTTTCAACTTTTCTTGACGAAAAATTTGAGGTTTATGTTTCGCAATTCAAAACAAGTTATCTAGACCTGGGAATCTCAACCACTCCGAAAGTTCATGCCGTTTTTTTTCACGTGCCATATTTTTGCCGCAAAATGGACTGTGGACTCGGTTACTATAGCGAACAAGCGATGGATTCCGTTCATCACGACTTCAAAAATACATGGTGAATTACAAAGTAAATCGCACACATCCAGATTATAATGCTAAACTACTGAGAGCTGTATGGGAATATAACTCCCGTTATGTTTAAAGAATGATTTTTTTCGAATTTTTGGCTAATTCAAATAAAAAAACTTCAATTAATTCCGTCATTTGATTTCGATATACATCTTTCCTCACCATCGATATATTTTTCTATTCAATGGTCATTTTTGTAATAGATTTCATAATGAAGTTTCATCGATTTGTGAATAAAGATTCATTTTTTAGAAGCTTATCATATGATTTTTTAATATTTCCAAAAGGCAAACACTTTTTAGTATTCCAGTAGATGGCGTTTTACAAACAATTCAAGGCATTCATTCGAATATCGATCACGAAAAAAATCTTGATTTTTATTGAAATTTAGTTCAAGCCGAGTGCTTTTTTTGTATTCCTAGATGTTTTTGTTCGCATTCTTGCAAAAAATGAGCCATATGGAGAAAAATTGAAAATTCAAAAAATATTTTTTTTCGAATTTTCTCATTTTTGGCGCAAAAAATCTTAAAATTGTGTTTTTTTGAAAACGGCTCCGGGAATTTGGCTGATTTTTGCGTTTTTGAACTTCTCGAAGGTGAAACTTTCAATGGCCGAAGGGAAATCGAGAGTGGTTTTTTGGCCCTTTTAAACTTGGTTCAGGGAACCGTGATTGAAGTTGAATACTATTTCGCTTAGAAATTTTGTTTTTAATGCGATCTCAGTTAGCTAGAATAAAGTGATTTTCTACTGTTTCGATTCGAATAAAGTGATTTTCTACTGTTTCGAAATCGCATTAGAAAAAACGAAAATTACTAAACATTACTAAAAATTAATTATTGGGAACAAAGACATAAACCCACTTCTCGCGAAATAACTCTGTTTTTTAATATCTGCTCCGGTAGAAGTAACACTATCCTCAAGTGAATTTGACTCTTTTTTTCAATATAAACGACATTTTTGTTTTTAATATTGCCTAGTTTATATCAAAAATTTATTGTCACATTTTGCGCAAGCTGTGTCGGGATTTTGTTTTCTATTTGCAATTTTCACGTAATATTTTCAAATTTTTACGTAAAATCAAAAACATTAGTTAGTTAGTTTTTATTTCTGGAGCAATATTAAACTGACCCATCATGATTATTATTATTATTATTATTGGGGGGCCATGCGGGCGATCAGCCACTTCGCACTGCGACCTAAAAGATCTATTGTGCTGGCCCTGCTTAATTATCCGTCCAGTCAATATTCAGGTTCTTAATGAACCTGACGATACTGCCTCCGGGTACGTGTTACATACTATCTGGGCTTATTGCTCTCCCTCCTAGATGTTTACTACAGCATGTAGTTCCGCTAGAAAGACGGTAGCATTGGAGCTCAAGGACCTCGAGAGGGGTGGGTCCCGTATATTCCTACTCCTGCCCCGTATTCCGTTTGATTTTACTCTTACGAGTTGCTGGGAATTGCAAATCACCTGTAGGTCACCCAGCTATACTACAGGAAGGCTAAATAAAACTGGAGGGTGCCTGGTATCCAGAGTCCGCATATTTTGAACTGATTAACCTATCAGCCATTCATCTTTCGGCATATGCTGTTCCACCTTAGATTAGGGTTTTTTGTCAAGGTTTTCTCCTTTAGCGCCGTACTTTAGCCTGTGCCAAATGGCCAAAAATGTGCCAAGTGACCTTAGTTACCAGTGGTTGCCACGAGGAGGCAGTACGTACACTTGCGAATTGTGAACAGGTTACCCCTTACACAATTGTACCCATCATGTAGCTGCCTAATGACAAGACCAGAACAGCCCACGTGATGCGCACCCTACTGGAAGGTTACGGAGCTGGTAGATTAATCTACTCAACTTTGATCCCCCCCTCCAATAGACGCCAAACCACCGACCCATCATGATACTTCTAATGCTTTGAAACTATAGTTCTTTCAAAATGCTAATGAAAATGCTTTTTTCGTGAAGGTACTCAAAGCATTCAAAGCATCATGATACTTCTAATGCTTTGAGTACCTTCACGAAAAAAGCATTTTCATTAGCATTTTGAAAGAACTATAGTTGCTGCCGTAGTAGCAGAAGAGATAATCCGTATAGTCTTAGTGGTATTACTAATAATAATATTTCAATTAGGCTTTATTTGAAATGCATCAAAGCGAATACCATGATTTCAACTTGTAACTCCTAAAAATTAAAGATCTGATATAAGTGTAGTCAAACAGAGTACGCTGGTAGAACGGGAAATCAGAATAGTTTGCAAATTGAGGGTAATACATTGTATATTGTAGCTTACAGATTGCTAAAAGAAAGATGAGTTCAGAATCTGCATTAAAGTCATCTGCAAACAAATCGTATTAACCTTAGTTAATACGATTTGTTTTTTTTTTTTCTTATGACCTTAATTGTATTCTCCAAAATTATTTTTAAACTCGTTTCGAATTTGATTGTCATATATGGGATTGACAATATTTGGTTTAGGTTTTTAAGTTAATAATCATTTGAAGTCTTCAGCCTTTACATATATCAGACATGTTTATAAAAATAACAACAAGTATAATATATCAACGACCTTCATTTTTTGAGTTTTCAATTCTTTCGGCTAGAAATATTTTTGTGTTAATTATAGATTTTCCATACCTCTTTGACAATTTTGTTTGTTTATGTTGTGACAAGAAAAACGTTGGATATTTTGCAAAGAGAGCAAGTAACATCGTCTAGAAAATAAATACAAAAATAAATAAAAATTTTCTTTTTCTTTTTCTTAAGACAAGAAAGACGATTATTACATTTTATTGTCTTATCTTGAAAATGAGTCTTTTCGTTGTTTTAATTTTCTCTATTTCTTAAAATCGAACAAATTGTGAGACCGAAGAAATCCAATTTTTCTATATTGATATCGGTTATCCAGACATAGGAATGTTTTTTTATGTAGTAACAGTTTCTTCTTTTAGTTTTTTGTAACATAAAAATTATTCATTTCAATTCATTTTCGATTGAAATTAGTGAATTGGTTAATAGGTCTTGAGGTTAAGTGATAAGGGAGCGATATTATTCAGTATATAAACACCAAACTAAACGTACGATTACGATAGGGGATTCTTTAACTCAGAACGGATATTTATGTATACATTTCTTGTTTTACATTTACACATGTACGTAATTCATTATAATATTGGATAAGTGTATATATAAATAAATGTAGACAAAATTGATAATAAATATTATGTTCCTTTTATAAGAGAAAACAAATAACAGGATATATGAAATTACGGAAGTTTTTTCGTTCGCCAAAAAAAAATTCCTTATAAAATTTTTGTACATTCTAAATAAGATGTAAGTACTTCCATAAATTAGGAGTATTGCATTCCATAAGGGGTATTGCATTCACAAATGCTCATCCTCTTCTTAAAGAACGTTAAACTAATAAATCATTTTTAATCAAATCGGTTTAATTAATTGAATCGTATGTATTCCATGTTTTATTAATTAGGTTCCATTAAGAGAAATATTAATAAAATCAATAAATTTTCTTGAATACTTCTTTCATTTAACAACATTTTAAAAGCATTGAATCACGTTTTTGTTAATTTATTTAATTGGCTTGGCAATAATGGAAACCAATAGTTCTTTATGCATTTTTCTTATTGGCACTATTTTTAGAAATTCACTTCACGTTTTCAGTGGGTTTCCAAGAAATATAGTTTGTTATAATGTAATTAAATAATCAATTTAATCATGTTATTGTTATGCGGGTAATTTCACTTTGAATGTGTTAAAAATTATTTATTTGATTCGTGATTTATATTAGTACAAAAAGATAGTTGGTACTCTAAATTATTAGGTGCACCGCATCAAAAACAAAACCAATCTTATTGTAATACATTTGTTCATTTTCTTTCACATCACCTTTCAAAATATTTGAAATAGCATAGTTAGTCTCGTATAAACCATAAAGTACGATTTTATTACCTGTCGACAAAGTAATCTTAATAGTTCCAGTATTATGTTATAAAAATCAAGTTTATAATTAAGTTCGTAAAGCAAATAGAAAAATTTAATTTATTATTATTATTATGATTTGGTTGGTGGTATTGGGCTGTCATGTCTTATTTAAAAATGCTATAAATTGTGCACTTTTAATTTTTAATCAGGTTGCTGTAAAAATTTGTATCAATTCCAAAAATGGAAACAACGCAAGATCGTCTTCAGTGATGTTTAAATAGTAAAACAATCAATGGTAGTCAAGTTCCACAATAAATTTTCCCAAGTTTTCCAATTTAACCAACTTTCTTATATTACATAAATTTGGTTTTGGTTGGTTTTGGTTTATTTTTCGTTCTCCAAACAACTAAAAATTCTGAATTCGATAAAGAGAATAACTTAAACAATTTTGTATTTATTTAGAGATAAGAAAATAAGTAAAACGGATTACGATTTGAGAAAACTTTTGAAAAAATAAATTTTTATTTTATTAATATGTATCAGAAAGTTTTCCATATGCCGTTCATTTCATAAAGTTGATTGAAAAATTATCACGTTCTTGGAAAATAAAACCATTCAAATTAAATTTAATAACTGACAATTCAATGGAGTTTACATTTTCGAAAAACAATTTATAACTGGTGATGAGCAGTAATCATATTTTTGTATATCCGCTTAAAAGTTGAAAATTGAGTTTGTGTTTCGTCCTAATTTTTTTTTTTATTGTTTCTAAAATTTTGTATTGGCAAAACAACACAGATACAGAAATATTTTTAATATCAAATTTGTTTTAAAGTCGCTGCATATTATGTTAATGAAATACTCATAAAACTTTTTCTTTTAACCATATAAACTTGGACCTAAACGAATGGCGCTTATACTGCTGAGCCGCAGGTGATATTCAAAACCTTAAAATAAGGAAAATTATAAAACATCTTTTTAATTCTATAATCTCATTTTTACTATGTGTTTACTTTGATAAATAATCGGTGTAATGGATCGATCTTAAATATTTGTATAAATACTACATTAAGAGATGCTACACCAGTTTAATTTCAAATTAAAATTAGATTTACTGGACTAACAGATATTACATTTCGGTTCTTATATGATTTATATATGGGATACATTTTAAAACGAAATGCAAAACTAATGAGGTATGGTGATGAAGTGTAACGTGGCAGCTAATTTACATTTACAGGGGGCAAAAATAACGCACAACAAAAACAGAAAACAATTTTGTTAATGATGGATTGACGGGAAAAAGAATTTCAATAGACTAAGAAAAATAACTATGCACCCATTAATTAGTTTCTGGAGCAATGATGCAATACCAAAATATTTCTTTAACTACAATTTCAATAGACTGAGGAAGAAACCCTTTAACCATCTAGCACAGATGTCGTATAATGTATTATATTCTACAAAAGAAAGAAAAGAACAAAAAAATGTTTATTTGTATTTTCTAGATATGTACGGTTATGTGTAATATGGTTATTTAGCTTTAGCATTATTTTTGGCAAGCAACCAAATAATTCCCTACTGAATTATGTTACCTTTCGTGAATAATACAGGGTGTCCCATTTGTAAAAATGAAGGAAAAACAGCTATGTTTTTTCTATTTCGGTTTTTCAATAGTAACAATTTAACCCTGTAGCTAAGAGCTACATCAATAAAAACCATTGAGGCCCATAACATGAAAGAACCGATATAGTTAAATAAGTCAAGTTGAAAATTTTTCTGAATAATCCGATTTATTTTGAACTATACCGCTCAATTCTTAGCAAGCGCAAAATTTTCGAAGAACATAATATCGATGACATTTATGCCCGATTTAGATGAAGAAAAATGTTTGCCTTGCAAAAAAAGAAAAGATTAGTATATTACAATTTTCGTTTGAATGACAAGAACAAAACATAAACATGCAAAATTATGTTAGTGTTTCTTTTTGTTTTTTTACCAATTGTTACAATAAAAACATTAAAAATAAATATGATACTATAAAATATACTCGACCCGACTATATTTTTGGATATTTTATAGTAACAAACAAACACAAACACAATAAAAGTATATTATGAAAACCTATACGATGACCAGAAGTCAAATGTTATAGCAGAAAAAATCAAATCAAAAGCAGTTTTCCCAATTTTATTTTTAGCACTACCAATTTTATTTATTAAGTTTTATTTTTGTCACTAACAATTTTATTTATTGTTATAAATATTATTTCGGCACACTACTGATAAATGTCAAAAAATATAACATCCAATTATGTAGAAACCGCCAAAAAATTATAGCATCGCCATTTTGGTTTACATAGTCTTTCTCATTTTAACTAATAGATATTTTTTTATTGCGTGCAGCTCTATGCAAGGCAAACATTTTTTGCAAGGCAAACATTTTTCTTCATCTAAATCGGGCATAAATATACTGGTATGGAGCTGTCATTCTAAATTAGTTTCTTTTTTTTAAATTATATTGCAGAATTATCGAGAGTATTTCCTTCTAAATTTTAACTAAATCTTTTCAAGAAATTAAATAATTCTTAATGTTCGTTCGTTCATTCATTCGTTCTAACAATCGACAATGGCCAAAAAGAAATATTTATCGAACTATGATAACCAAATTGTAAATATTATGATGAGGCTATTACATCAATAAAAAAAAATAAATCCGATTTGCAAATTTGATTGAAGCCGAAATCAAGAGTGCTTTTTCCGGGGAAGGAAGAATATCATGCGAAAACGACATTAATAAATCGAAAAGAAAAGCTAATGAACCTTAATCTTTTTGAAACCAATTTAGAATTAGAATAGAAGTAAAAATTAAAACAATTTACGTTTATTTGACATTTTTTGACACATACTAATTGTATTAGTAACGAAGTAACAGAGTGACAGAAAACGAAGAAGGAAATGAACAGAAAATATCAACTACATTAGACGTTTTCGGAAATTGACCATGGTAACTTCACTTTAAACTTCGATCATCGGTTTTACCAATCAATTTCCGAACATGTTTGATAATTTCACAGTAACTTTAAATGTCGTTTCTGTTAAGGCAACAAAAAGCACGCCAAATTTATTTTAACTTTTTTGTTTAAGTAGGCCTATCGAAATTAAAATAAATCCTAATCGGCAAAATCAGCCAATCCAATCGTCATTCGTCAATGGTCCGAAAACTGCTATAATATTAATGTACTAGAAATTTCAAGTACGTTTACTTACATGTGTATTTTTAAACACCAGATATCCCTTAATATTGAATCAGACACAAAATATTGGGAGTGTGCATTAATGTTAAGTTTTTTTTTGGTAAAAATACAGCTTTTTGTGAAAAAATAGTTACAAATTGATCATTCAAAATACTGTCCATCTTTTTGGTAATAGGTGGATTCCACGTCGAAAGCATTGCTCAGACAACTCATGAGTCATCGATCGAAAAATGTAGTAATCGGACGGCGCAATATCTGGAGAATACGGCGAGTATAAGAGGACATCCCGGTTAAGCGCTTCTAACGTTTCCTTGACCGGTTTCGCAACGAGGTCCAATGTTGTCGTGCTGGAAAATCACTTTGTCATGTATTTTCGCGTAATCTGACCATTTATGCTTCAATGTTCGGCTCAATTGCATCAGATGTTGATGATAGCGGTCCGCGATGATAGTTTCATTCGAGCAACTCATAATACACAACATCCAGCTGAACCCACGAAATACAAACCATGAGATAATTATACCTATGTTAAGTTAAATTATAAGAAAATTTAAAAGAAAAAAAAAAGGAAAAGAGAGAAAAGGGAAAACGAAAGATACTCATAGTGCGTGCAAGTTCTTAACATTTTTTTACAGCCATCCGAACGGATGCGCAAGAGTACTCTTCTGAAAAGTTCTGGTGAGTTTTTTTGCCTAGCTATATACAAATTTCTTTCTTTTTCGCTTTAAAAATTTTTTTTTTTTACTAATTTTCCAAAATTAGAAAGTTTATAAATTTTTATTTTTTTTATTGAAATTATGAATTAAATTTCTGTTTTAGAAATGGTGTAAAAATAATTTCTTTTATTGGTGATGTGATTGGGGAAATGCCCCATGTGATAATTCTTGTATAAAAAAAAATGTACTTAAGGTTTGTGAAACCAATTCTAAGTCCTAATGGTGAGAACTCCCCTAGCCATGAATCTACCCGGATCTAGACGTACGTTCATTAGGATGGTCTGTAACAGGCACCCAATTTTCTTGCTTGTGAGTCATGCCAATGGAATTTGAACGTCTGGAAATCGTTCATCGATCTACATGTAAAGATTCTGCAAGTTCTTCTTCCGTTTGAATCGAGTGCTTATCGAGTAAAGGACGTTTCTTATCTTCCGTATCAAAATCATCTCTTTTGTAGCGTCGAAAAGAGGGCTCACATGTGGATATCGATGGAGCATAATGACCACAAGCTTTCAACAGGTTTGGTTGACTTTTAGCAGTACTTTTCTTCAAATGGAAGCAAAAAAGCGAAGCTTTCCATAAATTGTGTTTTTTGGCAAAAAATTCGACGTATTCAACGCTACAAAAATGACGTCTTTGACACTTCGGCAAAATAACAGCAAAAACTTGTTATAAAAAATATTTGGCTCTACCTATTTATACGGAGTGCTATCGAGAGCCACATTTTATATATGACGGCACTCGACAGCAGCTATCCGGAGTGAATAAAAAAACGCACCTATTAATACAATGTCGAAAATAAAAGCAAATCTGGTGTACCTTTATGAAATTGGTTGTCACTCATGTAGTCTTATACCTATTATACCGATTGGTAGTAAAGCACACGATTGAAAATCAACATTGCTTCACCAAAAAAAAAACTGACCGAATATTGCAGCAAAATATCTTTGTAAGGATTTTTTAATGCTTTGAACATCATTCTGCGAGGCATTACTGTGTCACGGTAATTAAAATAAGTTTTGCATTCAATTTTAAATTATACGCTCCAAATTTTTGAAAAAAAAGTCCTACGTAGTATTTTTCGTGATTATTGATATTTAGATGTTGTATTTTTCCGTTTTAGTGTTTTTACTCGGAAATGCTTTGTTACTCTAAAAGAATTTGAGTCTAGGTAGTTCTTCTAATTCTTCTGCTTCTTGAATGCTGTTTAAACATTTGAAATTCCGGTTTTACTCTATTCTTAAACTGATATGTTCGCTGTTTTCGTTTTTTTAAGTTAGCTTTTAAATTTATAAATTCCAAATCCCAAATATATGAAAATATTAATAAATATTTCAAAATTAACAAAAGTTACTAAACTTTTGAATTTTCTAAATTCCAAAATTTTTAAAACTCTAAATTTCCATTTATTTTTTGTTCTGAATTTTTACTCTAAATTTAATAACAAACAAATATTATCAAATTTTCAATTCTTAAATTTTAAAATGTAAATCTTAATTCTACCTTTTAAAATTTTTGAACTTCAGAATTCATTTTATTTTATTTTAAGTTTATTTCTCGAATATTAACTTTTAAATTTCCAAATCTCTATGTCGCTTAATAAATTTAGTAACTTTACTAAATTAGTAAATTTATTAATTCTACTACATATTTCTAAATTTCAGAATTTTTGAATTTTTTACCTACGCCTAAATATCAAAACTTCCTTCTTTCTTAATTTCTAAAATTTGTATCTCAAATTTTTTATGGTAGATTCCAAATTCACTATTCCTAAACACCAAAAATTGAATATTTTTAAGTTCCAGAATTTATAACTCCATTTTTGGAATTTTGAAATTGTGATTTTTGATTTGGAATTTTTTAAGGTTTAAATTTTAATGTTTGGAATTTTTGGTTTGGATTTTGGATTTTCTAAATTGTAGGATTTTAAGGTTTCCTTGGTCAATCGTCTTTAAATAATTACTCCTGTAGGCAGATGTGGTGAGGTAAGGCTGGCCGCTCTAATAAAAATCATATTAGATGGTCATTTATCACCTTTTCCAGGATACTTATTTTGATTTTGTACTACAACATTTTTCAATTTATTTCAAAACTATTTATTTCAGAAAAACTTTGTCTGCATGTTATATTCAAGGCACCAATATCAATCGTGGACTTTTATAATTGAATTCGTAAAGGCGTCAATCGCATTTTTTAATATTCTTAGGTCTAAATGCCGTTTGAGCGTTAATTATGAACGTACTCGTAATAATCTAATTACTGAGATAGAATTATCTTACAGCACAAAAAAAAATTATATCGATATCTTGCAACTCAAATAGACGCTTTATCACAAATTTAATATTTATTTATTAATAATTTAAAACATTGCTTTTTTAAAAACTAGAACGTTTTTTGAAAACTCGGAATTTTAAAAATTTACTGATTATGAAGTGATAATGTTTAAAACTAGTAGTTGTATAAAAATAAATAAACCACTTCATTAATCGTGAAGATTTAGCGGTATATCCTCGATCTGGTTCCAAGCGTGTTAAGTAAATTAACACCGCTGAAATATCAAATTGACATCATCGATAAAAATGACAGTCGCAATTTGTTAAATTTTTTTCTAATTTTTGCGACCCCGATTTTTTGATAGTAAACGAATTACAGAAGGTACATAACCTCAAAGTTGTTAAAATTTTGACAGCTTTTTAATATAAATTATAAAATTATAATTCGGCTTTCTAAATTTTTATTTGGAATTGTGTGGAATGGAGTTGGAAATGGAGTTAATTCGACGACGAAAAAAGCACCAACAGAAGCAAAGCATTTCCTCCTCATTCAATTGTAAATATTTACTGTGGAAATTTCCAATTTGTGAGTCGACAAATTTTATACCGCCGTTTGAGGCAGTCTGCCGCTAGTAAAATGTTTAGAGAATTATTGTCGGCTTTAATATTGAAAACCAAATAATTCATAAAATCTCCAAGAGATGAAGTGAAAATGGTTAAACTAAAGCTCGGCTCAACACATGACACCATCATTTATAAAAGTTCATCGCTTTTTAATTTGCTTCATTCCGAAGCATTTTCGGAAAATCATTGGTTATTGGGTGGTAATGGATATCCATTTGAACATTGTCTGCTAGCAACAATAATACTATAAATCCGTCTACGATCGGAGCAGAAAATAATAACAAATTTCATAAAAAAAAAACAGGAAGATAATCGAACAAGCTTTTAGCATATTGAAAAGCCGCTTCAGAATAATAAACAAAAGTAGTAGTATGCTGTGCTACTTATTACATAATATTGCCAAAAATGAAAGTGAACCTAACAATTTTGAAGATAATAGTGATGATTCTGGAGCAGATACCGATAATAAAGATGAACACACGATGTTGGCAGCCATGAAGGGTATGTCAAATTAATGCAATCTACTTGAGGAATATGAATACGGTAAATGCGTTTACCTTTTTTATGGAGGGTAAACGAAATAAAAAAAAGGTAAATGTTTCATATTTAGATACTTTATTCTTTATTGTTATAAGAATTAGACGAGTTTAAAATGGGGAAAAATGCATAATTTGGACACTAAAAGTCTACATTTTCCGTAATAAATGATTTACCCGAGAATTCTACCGCAGCCTTAAAGTTAAAACAAAACAAATATATTAAGAATTCATTTTTATTATTGACATGCACATATGAATATTTAATTTTAATAATGCATTTAATTTCAACTAGATAATATAGTTAAAATAAACGATAGTTCTAAAAACGAAAAAAAAACCGGAATACTTTAAATAAATAAATCTAATTAAATGATAATTAAAACTTTTATCCGTTGTACAGTGACTAGTCTTTTAGTGTCCGCACGGAGATATACCTTTTTATAAAATTTAATCAAGAAGACATTCCTCTTCATAAAAAAGATTATTAAGGTTTCCATTTCTGAAATTACCATTATTTTTAATTCCTCTCGGTCTCTCCTTCGACACAGCAAGGGTTTCATTGTTGGTAAATTTGTAACTCTTTTTGATCAATATGCTCGTTTTTGGAGAATTATTTTTTTTCCTCGACTTTTCTCCAATTTTCTTCTCATTACTTTTTTTTGAAACGCCCAACCGCTTTGATTTTGGAGTTGGATGGCCCTGAATTACGCCTGGTTTGTAATATTGGCTCTTCTTCAATTATGGTACCCGCATTTGATTCTTCCCCATCCAATAGCATAATCCGGTCGTCTTCTTGCTCATTAATTACTACAGGGTTTTCAGAGAAATAATCAGCGTAGTAATTAAACCCACTCATTACAAGTTCACCTTCGTATAAATGAGCATCAACTAATTATAAAAAACCACTTAGAACTTCTGGAGAGAACTACTTGATGATTCTCTAATATTTTTTAATAATACCATCAAATCACTTCCTTTGGCCGTTTTTTAACTTCCATTTTAAATAATAATATTAAATATTTCTTTATAAAATAATTTTCAGTTAAATTTGATATCCATATCAACAACACTCAAAATCAAATGATTAAATTCAAAATAAAGTGAAAGATGACATACTAACGTACTAAGATCTGATATAGAACAATAAAAAAAAAATTAAATTTAACATTCGAGATAAGAAAATCTAAAACACTCTAGAGAAAGTTTTGTAAATTTTAGCTCATAATAATTTTAAACTGTTCTCGATTCATATCTGATCATAAAACTTGTGTATAAGGATAAAAATGAAATAACAAATTAATAATTCATTTTTTTTTTAAATTCTAAATTCGATTTTAATTTCAATTTAAAAAATATGAGAACGTCACATATGGGTAGGATTTATTACTCTTGTTATTGAAATGTATAAGAATCGAATAAATGTTATGTTTTCATTGAATTTTGTAATTATTTTGAGTCTTCAATTCTTCATGTTTCCTACTTTAAATTAACGTTAATTCAATAAAATACAAAAGACGCAAATAATCACGAAGGAAGGAGTCATATCGGTTCATACGTGTGTGTGTTCACAATTTAATGTAGTTGAAGACGAATTTAGTGAAAGTTGATTTTGCTACCAACATTTTTTTTTCTTTCTATGTGTAAATAATCTTTTGATTGCTAAGTAGGTTAAAGTTTTTTTTAACCTAATTTTCTAATATTTTATTTCGAGGGGGGTTTATTGTTAGATTAGTTTACTTAATTAAATTGTAACCCTTGCAGTAATAAGTGATGGAAACGACTAATTCATTTAATTTATATATATTAACAATACCACTTGCTTGGAACAGGGTTGAAACTGATGAATAACTTGATCGGTTAATATATAATAAATAAGATATGGTCTTATATATGTACATACAGACGTATACTCTTTTATTTTAAAATCCACATAGTGTTTAGATTATAACTAAATACAAAAACACTTCCTGAGTTGCTTATGTTTATATGTTGCTTTATTTTCGATTGGTTTTTGTTTACTTTTTACATCTTCAATCAGCGATAATTATTATCTTTAAGAAAATGTTATGAAATTCATTTTGGTAACAAGTTAATAATATAGTTTCAACACAACAAAAAAATCGAAAAGTTGTGTAAAAATCCTCTTAACTGTTTGAAGTAGTGTTATTCTATTTATGTTTCGGTTTCTTTTTTATAAGTACATTTTCATATACATTTATATACATATCAATGCAATATAAGACTGTGTTTACATTCGTAATAAAAATATTTAATATCGGAGAATGTTTTGAAGTATGGACACAAAACATGTTAAGTTGAAAAATGTTGCTCTAAATATAAAGGTTATTAAATAATTTAATTTGACCATGTAAAATGTTGTCCTTGATAAAGAACAATCCTGAGTTATCAGCTAAAAAAGCATTAATTTATTCGAACACAGTCTTAGACGTAAAATAACAATGATAAATTACTCTTGCTGCTGCCAATTAATTGGCCAGGACAATGATTATATGTATTTTGGAAAATCGTTACAAGAATCTCGATAAAAAATTTACACTCTTGTATAATATTCACCTTTAGGCAATCTTAAGAAAATAATAAAAAATAAATGTTTGGTTTTGCCCAGCAAAAAAAATATGCTTAACCCGTTGAAGGACCGATTTTTTGCTTTAGTCTATCAATATTTTATAATTATTATTTATAACAGTCATGTTCTAAAATATTTTAATTTTTTTGCGACGATATTTCTTAAGTCGTAAAATTGAAATTTTTAAAATCATCGGATTTTATTATTTAATTTTTTTTGTTTCTAAATCTCATTTGTTACGAAAATAAATAAAAGTTTTAATACCTCTGTATATTTTATGAGTTGCTCTCCATCCAAAACAATTTTAGGTCACGTTTCTTTAAAATTCAAATAATATTGTTTTTTATTTTTATACATAATTTCAATTTTTTTCAACCATTTTAAATATCCTTTATTTCTGTACCACTCAAAAACATTATACATATTCCATTAATAAATAAAGTACCCCAAAGGGCAGGCATAAAATCATTAATTTTTAATTGATTTTTCTTTATTTTTAGAGGGTGAATTTGGAAATGCTTGGTAGGAAATAAATTTTGACATATTTCTTGTAATTTATTGGTGATTATTGTGAAGATGAAAAAATCTAAACAGAAATGATATTATATTGTCGTACAATGATGCTTACTCGTATGTATATGTGAAAGATTATTTATTCTCAACAATTTTATGTGTGTATGGATATATTATTTGTTTGAATAAATATTATTCTTAACAAAAAACATCTGCAGGCTGAGTACTCCAATTACAAATTTATTTGGTCAGTTTGTCAAGTTTGTTATCTGTTCCAATTTAATATGTAACTATAATTAAACAGTGGAAGGGCCTCTCCTACTTAAATTCCTTGAGTCAAGTCAATAAATAATTAAAATTAATTTAGTAAACGTTTATTATTATTGCCAACAAATTAAATTGTAATCAAATTCAATATAATAAAGCAATAATCTTACTTTGCTTATGCGGGCCCAAAAAATAATGCTTCAAGTATACCTATTATTCATAATCTAAAAAAGAAATATTAAGCGTGTTCCATTGGCATGAGCAAACTACTCACAAGTACTTGTATCTACTAGCAATTGCTCATACTCAAATGATGGTGTAGTCGTTAGAAGTACTCGTAGTTACGCATAAAATTAACGACAGAGCGATTTTAGTTTTAAAAATTCCAATAGATGGCTCTTTACCAATTTTGGTTATGTGAAACGCCATTTTATAATCCTAATCTAACCAAGGTACTTGGCATTCTTTGCAAAAATTTATTAAATTATTTGTTTAAAATTTGAATTTACTGACATAACAAAAAAAATGTTGGTTGGATTAGGGTTTAAACACATAATTTTGGTTTATGTTTGTGATCAGACGCGACAATTGTTAAATCGTAAAAATATTTTAATTAATTTGTTGTTTAATGTTTTATTACTTATTAAATTATTATTAATGGAACAACGTATTTCTTGTCAAAATCTAGCAGTTTTATTTAAATTGATCTACTCACAAGTACTTGGCAGTAGCAAATTGTTTCCAATGGAACACTGTAATTAGTGTCTATTGTTTTTGTAGTATAAGCGCCTCTCGAGGAAAAAAATTAAAATATTAATATGATGCTACTGTTAAAATAACATTTGTCGCAAAAGTTACTTAAAAAACTTTATCAGTAATTGAATGCGGTAATTGAAAATTGTTTTTATAATTCAAAATTCAAATTGAACGTCAAATTATCTGGAAGCTCGGTTCAAAATTTTTCCGCTAGGTGGAATCCATGATGCTCCAATCCGCAATTGACGATTGGAAATATAGAGAAAGCCCTACCTATCGAAATAAAATAAAACTCTAACTACAATACAAAATTAGCATCAGCGCTCGCAGAACGACTAAAATATGGCATAGCGGAAACTTTTTGCAGCAAAGTTGCAATAAATATTTTGTCTAAAATCACGTCTCCAATCGTCAATACTATTCAAAATTAGTGACCTAATGCGCATGAAAAGAAGGTATTTCGAATAGTTAAAATAGTGTATACTATAAATTGACTCAAATATTTACTTAAGTCGAACGAAATTTATCGGAAATTTATAAAAGTTGTTTTCATTAATAGTGTGTTAAATTTTTTTTTAAAAGAATAACAAAAATTCGAATAATATGTAATTTCATTCGGAATCGAACGAAGCCCATTTACTTGAAAATTTTTTTTCTACTTTCTTTACTTTTTCTCCAACCATTTTCTTCTCGTAAAAACCTTGATAAATCGAAAAATTGTTTGAGCGTGGCGCGCTTTTCTTACAATAAGCAAACATTCTAAATACTTCTTCAAGTGTAAAGGCACAAAAACTTGTTTTAACAGAAATACAATTTTTATTTTGATTTTAATTATGTAGGAGTTCCAAAATGTGTTAGAGTAACTTTTAGTCTAAATCCGGCACTTTTAAATACGAATTATATGGGTAACCACATGGTACTTATCCAACGTTATTACAAACGTCGAAAAACTTTGAATAAAATACGAAAATCTTAGAATAGCCTCTTAAAAGAACAATTTGCTCATCTTTGCGCGCCAGGCAAAACACGTACAAATAATCTTCCATAATCTATAAAAAAACAACTCCAACATTTTTGATATTATATTGAATTGATTTTTCAGCGATTCCGTAAAACGTCGAATAATGTCAAATATAACTTTGCAACCGTCGAATATCTCGAATAATGGATATTAACACTAAATCCTAAAATTTGAAGACCTCTAAATCCTAAAATTTGAAGATCTCTATGGCAAGTAAGCTCTCTCTTTGAACCTCAAAATATATCAACAATTTTCGAACTCCCCCATAATAATTGAAATTCTACGACATACTGCTATTCAAGGGTCAGCAACCCTCTGCATGCTTTACACAAAACAGCATAGCCAATAATCACGAAAATTACGAAAATCTCGATAAATAATTTTAAAAAATAAGAAAATTTGTCCATACAAATTAAAAAGATCGAAATGTAACCTGTCATAAGTGTAACATCACACAACTCAACGATTTAACTTTAACTTAAGAAAAAAAAAACTCGTTTAAAACAATTGATCAAAACAACAAATACAGGAGATGTAAACAGAAGGAGATGAAATCAAGGCATTATTTGTTCCGGATCAGCCAAAAGTCAAGAAATCCAATTAAAGTAACTATTACTACGACAGCAGTCATTAAGTCTATATAAATGAAAGAAGTCAATTGTTTCTTTTAACAAAACACATTTTATTTTTCAACATAGTCAATTTTTACCTCAGCTCGATACACTTAGTCGAACGTTTTTCCAATTTCCCCGATTCCTTTTAAAAAAATAGGCAACTCTTCAAAATATGCATTTGTTACAGCAATGGCCTCATCAAGCCATTTTTTCTTATTCAGAAACGAAATTGGGTGCCAAATCTGGCAAATATGATAAATGCGGAAGCAATTCTTATCCTAACTCATGTGTTGATGCAAAAGAACTTTTTTCTTTGCCAAATGTAGTCGTTTTTTTTCGTAAATCGTCGTGAAATCGGTCCGATGCAGAGGCTAAAAATTCGTGAAACATAAATGCAAACAAAAAACGTCATAAAACGTTATATTGTGCATTTTCAAGTGTATGTAAGCTTATTTATGCACGTATCGACGATTTTTCAGAAAACAAATTATACCCGACATCTAAAAACAAAGCAGAAGACGATTTTTGAGTTTATTTCTCTTGTTTCAATTGACTTTTTTAAGAAGATTTTTAATTTTTCGCTTCATAGTTTTTTCTATGTTGTATTTTAACTTTTTTGCGAACGTCGAATATCGTTGAATGTAATAGCCGATTTACATTCAGCAACATTCGACGTCCGTTAAAAAGTTGAAATACAAAATAAAAAAACTATTGACGATTGGAGCATCACAGATTCCACCTAGCTAAATTTTTTAAACTGAGATAGCTGATAATTTGACGTTCGAAATTGTTGTAAATAATTCCAATTTTGAACTGTAAACACAATTTTTACTTACCAGATTGCTAATAATTGTCAATAATTCATATTTTGGATTATAAAAACAATTTTTAATTACCGGATTGCAAAATTTTCTTTCTTCGCATTTATTTGAAATGTCATTTTGCCAGTTGCCTCATTTTAACTTTTTTCCTCGAGAGGCGCTTTCTCTACTTTTACAATCGTCAATTGGCGATTGGAAAACTGCAAAATGCGATACCTATCGGAAATAATGTAAACCCTACGCTCTGCATGAAATGACATTTCTCTCCATATAAAACATATGGAGAGTGAAACTATCGGAATTAAATTGAACCCTACGCTCTGCATGCAAAATTATGACAGTCCAATCGTCAATAGGGACTAAAAATTAATCATCTGCTTAAAAATGTCAATTCGGAACCTGAGAAACAAACCCAAAAATCATTTTCTTCTTTTTCTTGTAGATGTCGAGATTCATTTTTTTGTGTGTTAAATCGTCGATATATAAATAAATTACTACATAAGCTTGTACAAACAAGTAGACCAAACATTCATAATATTTTATGACATTTTTTGTTTAAATTTAGTTTTGTGTCTAAAGAAAACGAAATTTTGGTTTTGACATCTCCATCTGCGAAAATCTTTGATTATAAATCAGCCTTAAATCGGCTGTTCGTTGTCACAAGAAGTAAACTGTGAATAATCGCAAAGGGTAATTGTTGTTTTATGTGGTGTTTTCAGTCATAACAATAAAATTGCTTAGATAAATAGCTATTCGTAAATAATTTTTAGCTATGAACTATTTCTCTGAGGACAACCATTAGACACAAAAAACAACACAAATGTCTGTACAAGCCGTAGCAATGAAATACCAAGCAAATTATTTGGGCTCCCTACTGCAGTTGTTTCCAATTTAGTAAATATCTAGTAGGCATTGAAAAAATTCTATAAACATAAACAAGATCTTCCAATACTATTATAATTTGAATATTAATGAATGATCAATAACAGATTTTTACGTCATAGCTTTATTCTATTTTACTCTAACACCAAAAAGTTTAGTGGGCCTCATATTTGTTATCTGCATTTGAAAGTTTTGCTCCGGCCATTTATATTGGTTTTGATTGTACCCATTTATTATTGATTTTAGAATGAAAAAGATTAGTTAAAACAAAGAAAAACCAGAGAAAAATTGTGGTTGCACTTCTCTAACATTTTATAGATTGGTTAAAATATGAACTGATTTATCTTTATACCGGGTGTTTCTTTTAAACTGAGACGATCCAATATCTCGAAAAATAGCCACTCTACGGAAAAAATTTCCATAATCAAAATTTAATCATACCGCGGGGGAAATACATTAGTGCAAAAAAATATTCCCCCACCCCCCGCTTTGTAGGTGGGGCGGGGGTAACTTTTAAACTTAGATAGGAAGCCATATTTTGTATTGCAGATACGGATTCTACGACTAAAAGTACGTATGATTTGAATGAAATGTTTTGTTCGGTTCATGATAGATGGCGTTGTAATCGACGAAATTCAATTTTTTCAATTTCTTCTTCTTAGAACACACGCATTCGATTCTGCAATACGTTTGAAATAAAAAACATCACGTTTTCATTGGAAATACTCGAAATTCGTCATCAAAACAATTTATTAATGTAAATGGCAGGTGAATAAAATAATTTTAGCTTAAAATAAGTGTTCAAAATGATGGCCTGCGACTTCAATGCACTTATTAATACGCATTTCCAAAGATTGTACACAACTGAGAAGTGTGTTTGGTTGAATTTCAGCACACGCATTTCTGATTCCCTCAATCATGTTCTCACGTGTTGTTGGTTCTTGTTTGTAAACTTTGTATTTGAGATAGCCCCACAAAAAAAAATCTGGTGAAGTAAGATCTGGTGATCTGGCGGGCCAATTTATCGGACCAGCTCTACCGATCTAGCGACCATTGAAATCACGATCAAGTACCTCACGTGCTACCAACGAATAGTGTGCAGGACAACAATCATGTTGAAACCACATGTTCCGTCTCACTTCTAAGTTCAAATTTTCAAGTAATATTGGCAGTTCATTTTCCAAAAAGTTTCGGTACATTTGACCATTCAAGTTGCCTTCAATAATGTGGGGGCCGATGAGTTGGTTGCCAATTATTCCACACCACACGTTGACAGTCCAAGGGCGCTGATGTTCAACTTGGCGAAGCCAGTGTGGATTTTCAACACTCCAATAATGCATGTTGTGTCGATTAACCGTTCCATGGCTTGTAAAAGACGATTCGTCAGAGAACATTACGCAACGAAAAAAATTGGGGTTTTGTTGTATTTGTTCACGTGCCCATTGACAAAAAGTTACCCGATTTTTGAAATCAGCGCCATGAAGATCTTGGTGTAAAGACACATGATATGGATGATACTTGTGCCGTTTTAACATTCTCCAAACACTGGTGAGGGACAATCCGGAATCGCGAACTATTTCTCGTGTACTAACATGAGGATTATGAGTCACTGCAGCCAATACAGCAATTTCATTATTTTCTCCAGTGACTGTTGCTCTACGGGTCCTCTTTTTCGGTTGAACATTTCCAACAGTAATAAATTGTTTGATAGTACGGCCAAATGAAGCACGTGAACGAATCCTATCCGGAAAACGTTGTGCGTAAATAGCAACAGCATTTTCAAGCAGCATTTTCTGCCAGCTTCTCCATAAACCAGAACCATTTCAATTTTCTCTGGCACAGTTAAACGGTCCATTCTAAAGTATTTTATCATTTATTTTGCAATTAAGAAAAACATGAAGATAAGAAATAACACAAGCGTTAAATGTGATTTACAAAACTGAATAAATTGTTTTGATGACGAATTTCGAGTATTTCCAATGAAAACGTAATGTTTTTTATTTCAAACGTATTGCAGAATCGAATGCGTGTGTTCTAAGAAGAAGAAATTGAAAAAATTGAATTTCGTCGATTACAACGCCATCTATCATGAACCGAACAAAATATTTCATTCAAATCATACGTACTTTTAGTCGTAGAATCCGTATCTGCAATAAAAAATGTGGCTTCCTATCTAAGTTTAAAAGTTACCCCCGCCCCACCTACAAAGCGGGGGGTGGGGGACTATTTTTTTGCACTAATGTATTTCCCCTGCGGTATGATTAAATTTTGATTATGGACATTTTTTCCGTAGAGTGGCTATTTTTCGAGATATTTGATCGTCTCAGTTTAAAAGAAACACCCGGTATACAATACGAAACGATTAGAGTTATGCCGGTTTTTAGATGAAATATAACATTTTACCTAAAAAAAATTGTTTATGTGTTTATATTGAGCGATTGAATTTACTGAATATGTAATTTGCTGGATTCAGATGGGTTTAACAGAAACTAACCATCTGAATCGAGTAAATTACTCAATAAATCAGTAGCCTGAAATATTTTACTGAAGTGAAGAGCTTCGAGTCGAACGCTCAATCCACTTCAGTTAATTCAGATTATGTAGTTAATTTACCACTACCGAATATGGCATTATAATTTAAATTAAAATAAAATAGTTTAGTTACTGAACTAGCTTTGAACGATCCTTATCTTGTAGTCTATATTTATGATACTAGTTTTTTAGAAACTGAATAATTTCCGACAAAATTCTATTGATAATGGCTTTCATGATCTCATGTAATGGAATGAAAACTAGGAATCCTATATCGACAGTCCATATTTAATACAACAGCCAGTTTTTTTTTTTTTTTTGGTTTCGTTTGAAACCTAGAAACTACTGAATGAAGCACAAGAGACAGAGTTCCAGACATTAAAGCGCACAATCCCGGAAACCAATTTTCATTCTCTATTCAAGTAAAAGCACATAGAAAATTGTTAGAATATTACTAAATTCAAAATTTGAAGAAATTTCAGTGTTTCTCAGTGTGTCTTTTTATATCTTGTAAAAGTGAAGAAAATGGGTCATTGCAGTACGAAAGTGAAATTGGTAGCCAGAGCTTTAGTGAGGTGAGAATGTTTGGAAGTTATCAATAATCGTTTCAAAAATCGAAAGTAAATGTTGCAATATGTTCAACCAAATGATAAGTTCCCAAATGATTTTCAAATAAACTTTGCAAACAAATGACGATGCCCTAAGCTAGAACTACAGCCACCATACCATATCGAAAGCCATCTTAATATATCTAACATATACAAGAATTAAGTAATGGCTGTATGATACTCACTTTTTTTAATACTTTAAAAAAGTGGATCAGAGAGAGAGAAAAAATGTGTATACAAAATTATTGTATGAGTGAGTGTATACAATAAAGTCATGCTAAAAATAATGAAATGTCAAAAAAAAAATCGTAGCTCAATTTTTTTTCTAGCAGTTAATCGAGCAATCGTAGCAGAAAATAATTCAATTTTGATTATTTTTTTTTCGACATTTGATGTTTGACAGGAAAAATAATTTTGGTTATGTTTTAATTACGAAACCCAAATTGGTTTAAACAAATTTATTTATATTTAAACCTCAACAAAGTACATTAGTACTACAATTACTTTGCTTTTTTTAAAACATATTTTTAAAACATTCTTTAGACAAAAAAAAAATCAAAAATATGTACACACCACCGCATACAGACTAAAATATTTATAATTATTTTTTCAACAAATCTAGATCCTAATCCAACTCCTAACCCACCTATATTCTTATACTTTGTTTCGTTTTTTATCTTTTTTGACGCCCGGCTTAAACAAACGAAGGACACATTCGAGATGATACCATTTGTTCTGTGTACACCAAAAGCCAAAGTGAAACTTGGGAAGTTCCATCATTACAAATTGAAGTCAATATTTTTGAATTTTAGGTTTCATCAAGTTCAGCTTCAGGAACTTTTACTTAAGGAGTAGCAATAAATTGAATTGCACTCTTCTTAGTATGGGCAACTAATCCAAATTCAAGATTACAGTTCCAGCGAAAACCTTACTATTCTTGAACATCATATATTTGTTGCATTTTAGCTAGCAACTCTGAAATTAAATTCTGGCAGTGTTGCAAATTTAAACTAATAATTTGTTTCGGATTCTAAGATGCTATAGTTTTAAGATTTTTCTATTAAGCAGCCATATAATGTACTCTTTTTTGTTTGCTGATTTTAATTTGCTTTTTTCAATCAGTTTTAATTAATCATGTTTATGTTCAATCGAATTAAAAATTTGAAAACAAAGAAATATTCCTCAATGTGACTACTGGTTACTACAGCGGGAAAGCGAAGGATTTAGCCAAAACTTCTAAAACAAATCGAAGTAGAAGATGAAATATTAAGTAGAACTATTCTAAGAGTGCCTCGTACAGTTCCGCAAAATTTTAGAGAGTGAAAAAAACTTTAAAAATCCTATTTATCTTTATTTGATTTCATGTTAAAATCCAACGATTGAATTCAAAACAATAAATAAAATTGTGACATTTCTAAAAAATAATCATAGTGCTGTCTCCATTGGCTATCTCTGTTTCGCATTACTTTTTTTTATAGCACTTTACAGCACTTTTTTCAAGTCAGTATCATAACACCATAAATGTTAGAAAACTGCGATGAATATGTACATGTTTTTCTATAAATATTTCAATTTATTTTATGGTATCGGCGCAAAAATGTTCCATTGTGCTTGTAACCATATAACATTTGAATATCTAACCACAATTTAAATAAAAATATAAATTGTTTTTGTTAATTAGAACATGAAAATACGGGAAACATAAATAAAAAATGTTCACCTTTATATACATACATATAACAGGATTTCATAAAATAGAAAATCCCAAAAGAATTGTCACCGCAGTGTTGATATTGTAAGTAAAAAGAATCTGTGTTTTTTTTTAAATATTTTTCCTCATTGAAAAGTATCATAATGAGAATCTGTTTCAATCATATTCAAAGAGCAGTGAAAATATTATCGACATAAATTTAGATTTTACTTTGTACGAGTATGTGATCCTTGACATGTTTATAATTAAAAGAATATATAAACACTACTGACAAACAAAATATGTGCATATAAAATAAAAATAAATCTATTTTTATAAAAAGTGATTATTCTTCGTGGTTTTATGCATTTTCCTTTGCAATTAGAATTTGAATAATGAATACCGCAAGGAAATACGCTCCGTTAAAAAATTGTTGGATAATGATGAACGTAGGCGTTCTTGTGTTAACAATGATATTTATTTGGTTTTTCAGAAAAAAAATATTCCATCTAATTTTCAGAAAATGAGAAAGCTTAAAAATGTTTAAGATTTTACATAAATAAAGTACATTGACCATTTAGTTTTGCCCAGTAGGCAAACGTCGTGTTTTAGATAAATTATGTTTATAACTGAACTTCGTATTATTCGTTACAAATGTTTAAAAAAAATATATATACATACATATATATAAGCTAGGTAACTTTCGGGAATTAGGGTTCAAATTTTATTTACAGTGAAAATAATCCTCTAAGCTGGAAATAAATCTACTAAAATGATTGAACAAATACATATTATGAATCCAATAAATCAAAATGTAATATATGCAATAATAACATTAGGAGCTTTTAAATGCACAATGAGAGAACAAAGGAAATTTTGACATTCCGAGACCCCAAAACTATAAATTTGTACCGAGCGGCGAAATTTCGTTCGCCTCTCAGGAGTTTTCGATTTAAAGATTAAATTTTCTTCCAGGTGTGCTTAACGGGGGATATTATTCGATGTTTCGTTTTGTTCATCTCACTCAAGTTTGCGCGATAAGATAATAATGATAAGAGATAATTTCCAATAAGATTTTTCATTTTGAATAGCCTGCTACTTGGGCAGCTGTCAATTTTGAAGCTGTCATCTTTTGACATTTGACAAGTAAAAACTACGCCATTACTAAAAATGGTACGATACCTTGAGGTATATTGGGTCCTTCAAATGCATCAAAATGATCCGGATTTTCATCGAAAAATCATCTTCAGTGATGAGGCCCATTTTCACCACGGAGGCTACGTTAATAAGCAGAATTGTCGCATTTGGGGCTCAGAAAATCCAAGAAGGATTTTTGAAAAGCTTCTCCATCCTCAACGTGTCACTGTTTGGTGCGGTTTTTAAGCTGGCGGTGTGATTGAACCTTACTTTTCGAAAATGAGGCTGGTGCAAATGTTACGGTGAATGGATTGCGCTACCGAGCTATGATTAATGATTTTATGGCTGGAATTGGAAGATATTGATGTGGACGACATTTATTTTCAGCAAGACGGCGCTACGTGCCACACAAGCAACGAAACAATCGCAATTTTGCAAAATGAATATCAAAATTAAACCTCTTATTGGAAAACCCTTTATTTGGGGTGTTGAGTACAAATGAGATATGATTACTTTTGAAACTTGAGAACTTGTTGTCTAAAAGAAAATGCGAGTTTCTTTTTGTTGTTCTAGTTAGCTCATTGGAGATTAGAGATTTAAAATCTTAGGATGTTTCTAAGTATGAGAATCAGAAGAACGTGAGTTTTCTTTTATTATTGACATTAAATTACTTTTGCAACATTTTCTAGCCAAAAAATGGGTATAACATTTTATTGACTTTTCGCAATTTTTTGTGTGAGATTTTTTTTTGTTAACACAGCGGTTTGGGGTAGCCATATCCTCTAAGGTTTATGGTATTCCCATTTGCAGTTAATACTCGTCCTTCATCGTTCTCAAAGAAGTAGGGTCCAAAGACATCACTAACCCACAATTCGCACCAAAGAGTAATTTTAACAGTATTTTTTTTCCATTTTACTTAGCCGTTTATCCAAATAAATTTGATTTTCAAAACTTTCGCTTAACGAGCGCTACGTAGGAATTGTAGAACGCGAATTTCCATTAGCCCTGAATAATTTCTAGCCTTTATTGAACTCTGTATTTTTCTGTGATGAAATGTTAAAGCCTACTGAGTGTTTATGTCACTATAGATGTAAAAAAAAAACGTAGTGTTGCCAGATAAAACCCGGACATTTCAATGGGAAAACTAGGTAAAAGAGAAAAGGGAGAAATAAGTAAAAAAAAAATTAAAAAAGAGAAAAAGGTTGAGTAATGACTTAAATAATATAAACTATAATTGTTTTTTAGGATGTAGCTCAAAGCAAAAAATAAGATATGTAACTCAAATCAATGGAGTAAATTATAAACGACATAACTCAAGGATGACCTGTATAACATTTTGGCTCATTTCAAGTAAAACAATGTCGTAAAAAACACAAATTCTAATTCAACCGATATCATTATTTATATCATAATAAACTGGGTCTGTCAATTATTTTAAATACACCAAAGCTTCGCTTTGCGTCTGTTTATTTTCCCGTTCTTTGAAAAATGAAAAAAAAAAAAAAAAAACACACACATCTAGCACATAAATAAATGGAAATCAGGTGCCATTAATAGTGGGAGCTTTCATAAATTATTAGGCTTTCACTATCCCCCCCCCCCAAAGTAGTTATTACAGTAGACGCTTCCATTGCTCAAAATTCTTCGTTATGGAAATTGAAATTTGTGAAATGGAACTGCGACGGAAAGCGATGCTTTGGTGTATTTTGATTATTTTCATTCAAACAGATCATATCAACTAAATCAAAGCATTGAATAGTCATAGTTGCAGCAGATAAATTTCTGCCGTTCGCTAAGGAAAACTCAGGTCTCTATTTAGCCACATGTACAAATTGAACTTGTAACTAGACTTAAAACCGTGGTAAAAATTCAACGAGTGCATCGTATAAGTAAAACAGTAAACTCATGCCTGTGTAAACTTATTACTTGGAATTATACAAAGAAACCTTCAATTCATGTAATCGCGCCGTACCGTGACTAAATTGACTAACTAAACTAAAGTACGATTAGTTAATATGATGTATTTGAAGGAAGCACTAACATAAAATTTATTAATTGTGCCTCAAAAGGAATTAAACGAAACTAAAATAAATGTTAATAAAAGACGACAACAAAAATACACAAATCTATATAACAGTTTGTTTAGTAATTAATATTGTAAGTAATTTTACAAGTTGATTTTTGGTTTATCACCTAGGAAACGGCACCTAAAGCTCAAGATTTTTTTTATAGGCGAATGACTTGATTAAGGTACACACCAATTATAGTCAAATTAACTTCAGCATTCATAATGCTTACATTTACGGACTTCAATGAAATTTCGCTTTGACCCCTTCTCCATTTTCCATTAATTGCTTATATGTGTATAACATACTTAATCTTTTCGATCTTAAAACCATGACTTTGAATTTTACAATACTAAAATTATATGCTTCACCAAAAATTATTATATGATTTATAATCATAAATAATAACGAAAATATAATTGTAACGTACGAGTAAGCACATATGATATAATTTTTGGGTTTTATACCAAAAAAAAACCGCAATCACAGATCTTTTAATTGTAAAATTATTCTTAGAAAGCGTGAAAAAATAGTTATTTATAAATAAATTAAGATTATAAAACAAAATGCTAATCAGCCAATCTTTTACATCTTTCCTAGTCAAATCAACTCTGGATTCGAATATTTATTTGCGGTACTCCAGCAGGAAGTAAATATATACAAATGGTTTCTCCTTCAGGTCAAAAGAAAGCCGCCAGTTTTAATCATTTTTATATCGCCGAAGTTGAATTTATTAAACTTAAGGCCATTACTTACTTGCGTGCATAAATGAAATGTTTCCTATTTTTAAATTGTATAACCTTCTTTCTCCTGCTCCCCTGTATAAAGGAAATTTAAACAGACAATTTACCACTTTACTATTAGATTTTTCTAGTAAATATTCTCATCATCAAAATGAATTTTGTAGATGAGCTTTATAATAGCAAAGATATGAGGTAAAAGTTTGTAGTATTTATTTAAACTTATACACAGATGTATATTAAATACGAATAAATATACACCCTAAAAACAACATATGGTGTTTGAGTAGTTTTCAAATGTTCTATCATTTAGACTTTTCTCCTCAAACTATTAAAAACTATAATAATTTAGGAATGACGATTATGTTCATTGTATATGTGTAATAATTACAGTTTCGCGTTACTACTTTGTCAATCTATTGATTAACGATTAATGTTTTTCATTCATTCTAAATCGATTCATTCCATTGATCAAAATTGTTTGTCCAATAATGTTAACAGAATCACGATCTCATTTGGTTTCAATAATAAACGTAACATTTAAATACGTTTAATGGTTTACAAAAACGAAAAGCATTACAGAAACAACTTTTCGTAATTTATTACTTTAACTTTGAAATGTGTTAAATAAGAAAACGCGGCTGCGATTATTAAGGTGTTCTTTCCTTTTTTAGAGTGTACCACATAATAAATACAACACATACAAGTGATTATGTGTATCAAACTATCATAAATGTCATGTTTCTAAAATTAAAATTATAATTTATTATAATTTTTTTATCGCGTATTTTATTGTAAGTTTTAATTTATTTCATTTGATTTAAATATAAATCGTGACGAATTAAATTCTACACACAAAAGACATGGTCACGTTTTATTTTTATTAATAACTATTAGTGTGGTGTAAACGAAAAGCGTGCGGTTATTTTTATTTATTTTTTTGCATTTTTAGTTTCTTATTAAAATTAAGTGATTTGTTTTTTTGTAAATTAAAGGTTTCATGATACGATAAAGTTTCCGATTCTAAATTACATATTTCCGTTTAAGTTTCTATTTTAATTAATGGAATAAACAAAACGATCGCATGTCGGAACTATGTGCAAAATATCATAATTAGTTTGTTATTGCAGCTTTGCTACTGCTTATAATAACGAGTTTGAAGTTTCTGCTTTTTTAAATTTTTTCCCTTTTAAAAACTCCGCTCCTTTAAAAGAAATTTCTTTTAAATTCTTTATAATCGCAAATTATTGATTCTCTACTAACTATCCTTGACTATCATAAACTTTTTGGTATTTATTCTAATTATATTTGGAAATTATCTAGGTTTTAATAATAAACAATTTCAAGTTCTATCTTAATTTCTGTTTAAATAGGTACTATCAAATCCAAAATTAGAATACATTTAAATGAATGTTTCCTGCACTTATAAAAGTATATCTAATTGTTTTTTCAATATTAACAGCATCTCTTTTTTTCTCCACGACTGTGTAAAACATATGATACATATTAGGTGATCTACAAGGTGTCCACCGTTTTTTACTCAAATTTCAAACGCACTTTTATAGCTTTATTAAACTAAATATGCAACATTTTGGTCGACCAATTATTGCCGTTTTTGTGGTAAAACCATTATCTCGTCACTGTAAAATTTCTGTAATTTTTTGGTGAAAAACTGAACTAAATAGTTTTCAATCAATGACCGTCTGGCGGTTCAAGGTTAGGACTATCGGACTGATCGATGCATTAAAATTTCCCAACCAAGCTCTCAATTTTTGCCGAGTTATCAAAGACGTTTGCGGTCTGGCGTTATCATGACGGAACACAACTCCTTTTTTGTCTTAATTTCCTGCTGTAATTTGGTTAACTCTTGACAGTAAAAAACAGAAAAAGTCAGTTTAACCTAATTGTAGCATCACTTTCTTTGGCGTCAAATATGACTTGGCCATCGTTTGTGTGGTTTCACCAAGCTTTGACCAAGATCTTATTCGAACATTAAACAGCAAATTAACTATAGTAATTAAACGTTTCAAAAATGGTTCGGTTTCATACCTTTTCGACAGTGATTCCCAGATGGAAACTCGGTCTATTAAATTTTTCACTGTTAAATCGTATGGTATCCAAACATCCAGTTTTTTTTTTTTTAATTCAATTTTCTTCAAATGATTTAAAACTGTTTATACCTGTCTTGCTCCACTTCAGCTTGCTTCACTCTTGGCCAGAGGGAAGTACATCTTTGACATCGAAATTTCCAAATCGAAATCGTGCGAACCATTCACGGGCTGTTGTTTCTGATCCAGCATTCCCCATTGATCATTTATTAACACTTATTATGATATAATTTAATTACGCCACTTAAGAAGAGTCAGCAACAAAAAAAGAGGAATAATAATTTATTCTGTAGACTTTTTTAATTTTTTTTTTAATGTTAATTAATTCATGTAATTTCTAATATGCTACCGGTATAGGTAGAAGTATATTAGTATTTACGAACAATCATTCAACGAAACCAACTAGACTAATAGACAGAATTCTATTTATTTAATTTTTTAATTTATATGATTTTTAATATGTTCCGAAGATTGTAAGAGAATTCAAACCAGTTTCGAACTGATGAGCTTATGATTATGAAAAAATCAATCTTCTCATCAGGCCGCAGCGACTGGACTGATTATACCACAATTTACATTCTATATATACAGAATGTACTGTGCGTTATGTACTAGCGAATCATACTAATACAGATAAATTCTTTTACAATTTTTTCTTCTTCACGACATTCACACAGCTCTATTTCTGTATAAGCTAATTTTACTTTTTTAATTTTTTTTTTTTAATGTTAATTAATTCAGAAGAAATTCTGTAGACTGTAGTTGTCAAAAATTACTCTTAAACTCAACTAAGGCCTAGGTAGAATTATTAACATTCAAATATTTATTAAGAATTTAATTTGTCTGTCTGTAATCAATTGATTTTTTCGGTTTTTTATAGACAAATATATTAATTGTTCATGGCAACCCCAATATTTTCGATTTGGTAAATCAAAAAAATAAAGAGGTCAATCCCTTATCAACTGAAAAAAAGTAGAAATCCTCCCTCCCCGTAATTTTAGCCCAAGGACCAAGAGTTACACCAATGTATTACTCTTTGAAAATGAAGGGAGGGGGGAATGATATTTCTACTTTTTTCAGTAGATATGTTATAAGGGATTGGCCTATTTATTTTCCTGATTTACCAAATCGAAAATATTGGGATTGCCATGAATAATTAATATATTTATCTATAAAAAAGTCGAAAAAATCAATTTATTAAGATATTTATGTAAAGAGCTTGGTAAGAACAAAGGCTTATAGCCAAATTCTTTACGGGCAACCGCTATAAATTCAAATACCCGTTTATTACAATTGCTAGCAGTAAATTTATTAACAGTTTTTATTTTCTATTTCAAGACCATTTACTCGTATTATCCGCATTATTAGTATCCGCATTTTTTGCCATTAAGTAATAAATAACATTTACATTGAAAGCAACAACAAAGTTGAACTAATTTTTTTTTTTATCAAAATTTTGAACCGAGCGCTTATTTTGGTTTTAAGAGCTCAATTTTACCATTAAGATTTGATCTATTTGAGCGCTTTCACAAAATTTTGTTTAACACAAGTGAATGAAAATTTTAAATAGTACAAGGTGAACATAACCGGAAAACAGATTTTTTATCTAAAACAGTTTATATAAAAACAATTTATCTAAAAACATTTCGTCTAAAAACAGTTAATCTAAATATAATTCGTCTAAAAACAATTCATCTAAAACAATTCGTCTAATAACAATTTATCCAAAGACAATTTATCTAAAAACAATTCATCTAAAAACAATTCATCTAAAAACAATTCATCTAAAGCAATTCGTCTAAAACTGTTTAACTAAAACAATTTAACTAAAACCAATTTACCTAAAATTTACTTTAGTCTAAAACAGTTTATCTAAACCAATTTAACTAAAGCAATTTACCTAAAATCAATTTACCTAAAAACAATTTGTGTAAAACAATTCGTCTAAAACAATTTAACTAATAACAATTTACCTAAAAACAATTCGTCTAAAGCAATTTAACTAAAAACAATTCATCTAAACTCAATTTACCTAAAACAATTTAACTAAAACCAATCTACCTAAACACAATTCGTCTAAACTCAATTGATCTAAAAACAATTCTTACACAATCCGTCTAAAGTGATTTACCTAAAAACAATTTACCTAAAAACTATGCATCTAAACACAATTCGTCTAAAACAATTTAACTAAAAACAATTTGCCTAAAAACAATTTGCCTAAAACAAATTCTATAGATAAATTCGTCTAAAATAATTCGTCTCAATTTATCTAAAATTATTTAAATAAAAATAATTACCGACGTAAACTTGGCCATTCCAAAAAAAAGTTTTTAAAAATGTGTCCTCATTAAATTTTGTCAATTGGCGATTGGAAAACTGCAAAATGATGATACCTATCGGAAATAATGTAAACCCTACGCAGCGCATTACATGACATTTCTCTTCATATAAAACATGGAGAGTGAAACTATCGGAATTAAATTAAACCCTACGCTCTGCATGCAAAATCATGACAGTCCAATCGTCAATAGCCTTCTTATTTTGGTAACTGGAATATAAATTGGTATAAAAATAAAAATGCAAATTATGCTCAAAATAGAAACCGAAAATCATTTTTTTTTTTGCTTTTATCAGTTGACATTAAAAGTTAAATAAAAAAAAATAAAATTTTTCAAAATTATTGCTAGAATAATTCTATACCAACAAAAACATGGTTTGAAACTATTCATTCCAGAATGAAAATACACAGCATTGTTGTTGTAAAATTCCCAAAGTAAGACTACAAATATTTAACACTAGAACTACCGACCGGTCAAAATGACCGGTTATACATTTATTGAATTCAATTTTATTAATTATTATATTAATATTTTTGTGGGAATCTCTGATGACTTTTAATATGACAACAAAGTAATTATATTAAAATTATCATAAACTTCCAAAAAAATATTAACATAATAATTAAAAAAAATTGAATTCAATAAATGTACAATTTGTCATTTTGACGGGTTGGTAGTTCTGATGTTAAACAAGTGTAGTCTTACTTTGGCAATTTTACAACAACAATGCCGGGTATTTTTATTCCGGAATGAATAATTTCATTCCACTGAGAAGTAGGTACAGAAAAATTCTCTTCTTCGCATAGTGTAGTGTTCAGCACTAGAGTCAATATATTTAAATATATTTAGTTTTATGAGTTGGTATTAAATAACAATTCTCAATTTTTCGATAAATCAGAATTTTAAATTTTGTTAATTATCATATTGAAATTATTATACTTTATTCAATAATTTGTTGTCACTATTTTATATTTGTTAAAATTCTAAATAATAAATTATATTTTAGAACTTGGTGCCAACTGTTGAAAGTAAAAAAAAAATTATTCTTGGCTCTTTGGGCAAAGTTTCATTCCTATTCGAACAAGAATAACTTTTACCAAAGTAAAACGGTAAAGAAGAAAACAGATTTTAGACTAATTGTTTTTAGATGAATTGTGTTTGGCGAATTGTTTTTAGGTAAATTGGTTTTTAGTTAACTTGTGTTAGACCAATTGTTTTTAGATAAATTGGGTTTAGACAAATTGTTTTTCGGTAAATTGGTTTTAGTTATACTCTTTTAGGTAAATTGTGTTTAGATGAATTGTTTTTAGGTAAATTGCTTTAGACGAATTATTTTAGACAAATTGTTTATGGGTAAATTGTTTTTAGATAAATTGTTGGTTTATATTTATAAATTGTTTTAGACCAAAAGTCCGCGAATCAAAATAACCAATTGTTTATTTTAAATATCAATGCTTTCATCCCTCATTTTATTCATCATCTCCTCATTTTTACATTATAGAATCCAAATTGTAATTTTTCCAAGAAACTACGTAAATATGTTCTTTCTACGTAAATATCGTCTATATAACGTATATGGTTTGTTGTCTGTTTATTCTAAGGATGGCGGCATACAAAATTACGTAGTTGTACTATTTTTTCTTATCTTAAAACGACTATAGTGGCCAAAATTACATTGAATGAAAAATTATATGCCTTTTTGACTAATTTGGTGTGCGACATTTTTTTTTTGTCAAATTGGTTTAAAGTTCGAATATTTTTTATTGTATTATTCTTATGTTAAAAGTTATGAAAATCAAGTCAGCAGGACAACACTTGTCAGTAGCTTATCAATTATATTAAAAAGACCGCAATACAATTATTGTTTAAAGCTGAAACATTTTATAATAATTGTCGATACTAAGAAAAGATAAAAGACCCTGCCAATCTATAAGTAGAATCGGATACTTTTGCCATGCACAGGGGTGCTATTCTTGAACCATTACGAAAACTTTCGTATTGCGAGTTAGTGTCAAAGTATTACGAAAACACTAAAATCGTATTCTTGAAATAGGATTACGAAAATTTTCGCAACGGAACATTACTAAAATTTTCGTAATGGTTTTTTCGTTTCCCATTGCATTTCGTAATGAAATCATTTGGATTTTTGTGTTAATTATATTGATAAGTATGTTCATAAAACTCAATATTTTCTATTCTCAACATTTTATGAAAAAGTGAAAACAAAATCGTACCTTTTTTTCTTTGTTTCACGTGTTCTTAAAAATATGTATTATTTATTTCGAGATAACGATGTACATAACTATATGCATTCGGTTTTGTTTACTACCTAACTAGACAAAAGGATATTTTGTATTTACATGCCGTCCTAAACCTTGAGATACTTTTTTTAATACTTGACCACCTTTTAATTTTAAACAATACGTGTAAGGGTATGAGATTTTTTGCATATGAAATAAAAATATGTTATTTAAAGCCATATTGCCTATTTAACTTTAATATTTATTTGTTAAAATTGTAATGATTGGAAATTAATTAATGCAATGTGTAATTAAAGTAAACTTAATGAATGATAAAAATGACACTTTAATTTTTATCATTCATTAAGTTCATTTGGAACAATTTTGTTTTATCAGTTTAAATAACCGGTCTTCAAACATTACGACAATTTTCGTAATGCACAATATTTTCGTAATCGTAATGGTGAAATCATAAATTGGTATTCTTGAAACCATTACGAAAATTACGAAGAGAGGAATAAAAAACTAAGAAGATTTCGAAAGAGATTATTAAAAATGTTAGTATAACCGAGGATATTAAGCGAAGCGGACGCTTTCTTTACTTAAAATTATAAATTGTTGTGAATTTTTGTCAATAATGGCTTATTTATTTAATATTAAATTAAATATATTAAAAATGATTGTGTATGCTACTTTTTCTTTTAAAGGGAAAATTAATTCGGTCTAAATAGACCAATGTATTGAAATCTTGTCAAAAATGGCCAAAAATTTGTTTGATCCAAAACCACTTTTCTCGACGTTTTGGAAGTTCTTGAGTCCGAAAAAGAAAAAAATAATAATAATATGTCTGTCCGTCTTTCTGGACGTCTAGATGTCTGTACCCATGATATCTCGAGAATCGCTTATCCGATTTAGAATTTTTTTTTCCACCAATCGGCTTTTATGGTACGACGGTACATATGATTGTATGATGGTACGATTGCACGATGATATAATGTTATGTCGTGTATGATGGCATGATGGTTTGATGGTATGGTAGTACGATAATATGATCCTGTGCAATGCCACTACATAAAAAGCCATGAAAAAAACTTGTAATGGTGTTAAGACAATAAAGATTTTTATTTTCCTATGGAACGTAAACACAATCATATGGGATTTTGTGTTGCCTTTATTTTCAATTTAAATGAAAATTTTTATTGATAAATAGAAATAATTTTAAATTAAATACAATCTGTTTCGTCGGCAAGTGACCCCTTATGTGTTGGTGATAGCTTTTCACATTTTTCTTCATATCTTCCAAGTTATGGGCTCGATTTCAATTCTGTTTGCGGTTATTGAAAGCTTATGAGTCACTTTATTGGTTAATTTGCACACTAAGCCAGGTTTTTGTAAAGAATGTAACAAATTATGGGAAAATCACATTTTTTTACTTAAACGATTTTTTTTATTTAAAAAAACCTCTACTTTTTAAAAAAAAATGAACTGTAAGTCGAAAAAATGTCCCATGACATGGGTATTTTATTTATAATTATTAAAACATTGTTACTACCTAACTCATAAAATATACGAACACCAATTTGTCGAAAAAATGTCGTTTGTAGCCGTTTAGGTATAGTGATGTTATCTAACCAAATCTTTTAAATCGATCATTTTCACTCAAATTGGTAAGTAATAATAAATAGTTCAGTTGTTCGCTAACCGATAGTGTGAAACTATGTACTCTCAGTGTTTTGTGTTTTAACAATTTTAAGTTTATGTGATAATGAAAAGGACAGTTTGTGTTAAGTTAAAAATTTGATCAAACAAATATACAGCGTGAATATTAACATACACGTTGGAAGAGGATTTATTACGATTAATACGCGCTGACCCTACGACAAGTATCAGTCGCCTGTCGATAATGTTAGGCATATCGAGGTCAAGAAGGCCTTAATCCTTATCACTTCCGTCGTGCTCAACATCTAGGAGATGTGAACCATCGTGCCAGATCAGTTTTTTGTAACTGGATAATTTCACAGCAAAGAAGTGATGTCAATTTTATAAGGAGAATATTGTGGACAGATGAAGCTACTTTCACCAGGGCGGGTATAATAAATTATAGAAACCTCCATGTTTGCGCCGTCGAAAATCCACACGTCGTAAAGGAGACAGCTTTCCAGAGCCAATTTTCTATAAATGTATGGGCGGGAATGATCTACGATTAATTTATCGGACCTTACGTGCTACCAAACAGGCTTGATTAACACGTATTATTAGAATTTTCAGGAATCACGTTGTCTTTGCTCATGGAAAAAGTGCCATTGTTGAGGGGAAGGCGAATGCAGCTGCAATTAGATGTTGCTCCAGCACATTTTGCAAAGATGAGACGTGATCATTTGAATAAAAATTATCCACGGTGGATCGGTAGAGGAGGTCCTGTACCCTGGCCGCCAAGGTCCCTTGATCTTATGCCCCTAGATTTTTATTTCTGAGAGCAAGAATTTTCGCTGCTGCAGCAGAATCAAGAGGCAACCCCTAACAATTGCGTTGGACAACAACTAGTGTGATCAGGAGAGCCTTGTTTGATTACAAGAGGGTGGAAAGCATTTCGAACATGTCATTTAATTAAAAATGTTTAATAATTTGTAATAGAAATTTTTATTTATTATTAATAAAACAGTATTATTTTATTTCTTTGACTTTAATTTAAACATCTTTCCTTGTTTAATTTCCCTACTTTCTCTAGGTGATTTTTGCGCGGTATTTTTAAGAGTTAGCTAGTAACAAAGTTTTGTCAATTTGTAGATATTATGCTGTAGATTAATAATAATAATTAAAATAATTAACTTAATGGGATATTTTCTCGACTTACAGTTCAGTTTTTTAAAAAGTAGAGGTTTTCTTAAGTAAAAAAAATGTTATTTTCCCGTAATTTTTTACATTCTTTAAATAAACCTGGCTAAGTGCACAAACTATCAAATAAAATGACTCATAAACTTTCAAAAACCGCAAACAGAATTAAAATCGAGCCCATAACTTGAAAAAGAGACTCCCACTTTAAAGGATTTTTTGTGATAATTTTAATTAAGTATTCCGAATTTTCCGGCCGGCCCCTTGCCGACGAAACACATTATATATCTTGCAGCTTGTACAGAATTTTAATTGAAATTAATAAAATTTTAATTAACAATTTTGCATTTTAGTAAATTGATATTTAGGGAAATTTAGAGAAATCGTTAGGCTTCGTGTTTTTTTTAAATTTCTTTTCGTATATTACTAGATTAGTTTTATTATAAATCATGGCTGTTTATGTAGTAGCATTGGTAAAGTAATAAAACTAATCTAGTAATCTACGAAATGAAATTGTAAAAAAAAGCACGGAGCCTCACGATGTTTGAGAATAAAAATCAATTTACTAAAACGCAAAATTGTGAATTAAAATTTTATAAATTTTTATTAAAATTGTGGACAAGCTGCAATTCGATATATTTAATTTAAAATTATTTATATTTATCAATAAAAATGCTCATTTAAATTGAAAATAAAGGCAACACAAAATAATTCCCATATGATTTTGTTTACGTTTCATAGGAAAATAAAAATCTTTATTCGCCTGGGGATTTGAATTTTTAGACTGATGTCACGGCTGTTTATGTAGTGGCATTGTCCTATGATTCTATGACGATATGAATTTCGATCGTATTGTCTACGATACTATTATGGTATGATGGTATGATTGAATGACTTTACGTACCATTAGTATTAGCCACTTGTGACATTATATGAATCCAATTCCAATTACAGCATGCGTCATTTAAAAATACATCCCAAATTGCCAATTAGTATTGAAGCTATTACCCTTATTTTTAAGAAAATAATAAACCAAGCAAATAGGTACCCTTTTTTGGTGGTAATAAAATACAGGTAAACCTCGTTTAACGAACGTATTGTGTTCCTGAAAACCGTTCGTTAATTGAGGTTTCGTTGTGCGAGGTAAATAATTTTATGTGCTATTTTTGGGGGGAAAATATTTGTGTGGTTTCTAAAATTTTACAATTTATGTACATAAACTGTACTTATAATAATAGTCGAGGTTTGAAGTTCGTAATACGAGATTTTTCAATTATTTTGGATGTTCGTTAATTCTAGGATTCGTTATTCGAGGGTTCGTTAAACGAGGTTTACCTGTAATAAATATTTAGCGAAATGTAAATACATATTATTTTTAACCATCAACAGAAATTATTGAGTTTTATAAACATCCTTATATGAATATAATTAAAACAAAAACCTAAATGATTTCATTACGAAATGCAATAAGGAACAAAAAAACCATCCGAAAATTTTAGTAACGTTCCGTTGCGAAAATTTTCGTAATCCGGATTTCAAGAATACCATTTTAGTAACTTACATTTTCATCTTCTCTCTCGAAATTTTATTATTTCTTTTTTCCTCTCTTCGCTGTATTCGTAATGGTTTCAAGAATACTAAATTATGATTTCACCATTACTATTACGAAAATAGCATTACGAAAATTTTCGGTTACGAAAATTTTCGTAATGTTTCAAGAATAGCACCCCAGGAACAATTCAAATTGTGTGTCAATTGTCATAAATATTTGAAGTTGAAAATTGTTTCCCTAATAGTACTAAAGTAATAGTTGTGCTAAATTTTTACTCCTAATACAGTTTGTTACTTGCCTTATTTTTTATCGGAAATAAACAGTTTTGGAATGAAAAAATGCGTAGAAATGAAATGAATGTGAATGAATGAATGTTCCAAAATGAATTATTTTGATTGATTATTGTAAAATAAAGTTGAGTTAACAGAAAATATAAATGATAAAAAATTAGTATTTAAATCAAAATTTAACACTAAATTAGTTTAAATTAATGAGATAACCATTTGAATGAGATGTTATAGACCTACTACATCTTTCACTCTATTTATCTTTTTTTTTTAAACCATTAAAAATAATGAGAAAACCTATATGTCCTAAAGGCTACACACTTAAAAAAATAACTTTAATTTTTAATGAAAGCCTTCATTATGACACATGCAATACAAGTTATTATTAAATTGTAAAGTAATGATTGCATTAAAAGGAATTTTAACGCAATTATGAAGATTTCTAAAGCAGTATTAATAAAATTTTATTTTAATAAAACTATTAAACATTTTAAAGCAACCTGCTCAAATTGAAAAATTATACCAACATAAAATTCGCTAAAATAAGCGGACTTAAATGTACATTTGAATAAAAAATTCATGCATGTGTTTTGGTTTACTGATATAAAATTCGCTAAATCAAACCGACTAAATGACAAGTAAAATAATTGGGTTTTCTGAATTCGAAAATGTCTATTATGTTAAAGATAAGCTTTTCAGTTCCTAATTTATAATTTGAATAATATGAATGTTTGGTTTTTTAAAGTAAACTGCTCTCTGAGATCTCGATCCTCAAGGCACCAAAAACAAAGACCAAATGACAAAACCCCAGAAAAATAGGGCTAAACTTACGGAACTTTTAATGCAACTTGCTTTAAAATTTAATACTTCTAAAGTATTTTATTAATAAAGCAATATTTTTTAAGTGTGTATACAATTAAATAAATATTGAATTTTTAAAAACAAATCAGATAATATAACCCTATGACCGACGACCACACAATACCTAAATAACTTGTATGGAATGTTTCATGTTAGACAAACTGGAATTAAAGATTATTTTCCAAGAAACCATAAATTAAATGTATTTTTTGTCTAAATTAAGTATACGAGGGCAACCACCAAAAATTATAAAAACGAAAATGTTAATGTTGGAGGAAAAATTTAAATAATTATCAGAACGAACCTTTCTCACCTGAGTCACTGGTATGCATATAAGAATATATATAACAAAAAAAAAACGAATAAAAATAAGCAAACAACTTTTGACACCTTAATTTAAGAAAAGAGTGATGGCACCATTTGGTTGCTGTGATAAAACGAAATAAATAGCAGAATGCAGGACAGAATATTTATGAAAGAGTTGATTTATGGAATCCATTGAATTACACATGCCAAGTATGTTCAAGTACAATATTATGGTCTAGTGCAGCACTTTTGCAGTATTTTTAAAGCTTGTATCAATTCAATAAATTAATTACTTTTATATTATGCGGAAAAAATTTATTAAACATACGAGAGCGCAGAAAAATAAACAGACCAAAATATTATATGTACATATGTACAATAAAAATTTTTTACTGTACAATTTTTAATTTTGGTTAGCCTTAATATTGCTACATGTAAATTGTTTTATACCAAACCGTTGGCTGAGTTAAATATGGATACATAAAGTTTGATCCACCAATTGTAAAAGTTATTTTATTAATTTTACAACTCTCTGCAAACTTTGTACATATTTGTGTTTTGTTTTTCTTTTTTCTTTTATTAAACATAAAAATGTAATATAACATCAACTAACATCTATTTTGTACACTAAACCGAAATTCAAATTTTACTCATATTAAGCATAATACGCATGCTTGATAAAAGGGGGTTTCTACAAAATATTGATGGTAGAACGGCGAAAATATTATGAATACAAGTTTTAGTTTCCAATTTCTATAGTTGATTCTATTTTTTATGTTGAACATATTTATAGTTTACACAACAATAGGTTTTATTAAAATTAAATCCCAGAATCGTGAAATAATAAAAAAATATATTTATTCGTAGAATGTTGAAACAATAACTTTCAAATGCGCTTATACTAAAACCTATAGTCTATAGATTTTTCAGTCTGTTGAACTGTAACCAGCTACTTGGCACGTTCCTTAATTATCTTTATTAAATATAATTTATAATCGATATATTATAGACATCAAGGGTACAAAGATCTATAGTTTCCAAATCATGAATTTTTTAAATATATTTCATTTGAATAACACGATTTATAATTGTACAAACAACCTAATTTAAATATTAAAAATTTCCTAAATTTGAAAATGGTCAGAAAATACTTCATTTTTTGAATGAATTTAAAATTTTTAGAATTTAATAGTTCCCTGCTAGAATTACATTTTAGTTTTAAATCTATCGTTATACGTGCATTTATTAATTATTTTGAATACCTTTAGTGGACTAAAATATTGAATAATTTTCCACCAACTAAAAGAAAAAAAAATTCGTATTTCCTTCTGATAATTTTGCTATCTTCTTTTCTCAATACATACATACGTATAATAATAATAACCCAACCAATGTAAATTCTAAACGGACCTCAACATGTCAATCATTTAATTTTTATCTTTATGTTTAAAAGCAACTTCTCATTTCCTTGTTCATAAACCATAAGAATATAATTAAAACTTAACAATTTTCCATTTTTCTCTGAAATAATTTTCAATTTTTCTTATCAATTCGCAAGTTATTTTTCATAATTATTAAAACAAAAAAAAATTCCATTTATTTACCTTTGACAATAATTTTTACGGAATAAAATATAAATTTGATAAATTTCTCGAATAAATTAAAATTTTTTTTTGTACGATGTGGAATGAAAACTTAAAGAAAAATTTGAAAAAGGAAACAATGCAACACCACTGCTTAATTTTATAGAATTTAAAATAAGATAAATTGATTAATATATCTGTAAGATGTGTTGATGAAGTATAAAATGTTTACGCATTATGCTAATGAAGAACGATACATGTTTATTTCACATGTTTACCTCCGCCGTGATAAAAAATATCACGATATTGCACGTTATTCCGTTAAATTCTGCGTCTACGTACATAACTAATTATAGTTTTTTTAGTATTTCAAACTATTTAAATACTTCCCATAAGTATTTTAGAAATAAAACATATTTTAAGTTATTAATTAATTTTTTTTGCATATACAAATAACAATATTTTGTGACAGATAAAACCATAATTTTTTAGATAATCGAGTGCGTTTTATGGCAAAACGTGATAAAAATTTGCCCGAAGCCTATATTATGTCTCACTGGAAAAAATACTTTCATTATGTAAAGGTACCTAAAGGAAAAATTAACAACTGGTATTGACATAAAAATTATATTATAAACGATACTACATATCATTAATTTTCTTACCAACATATTCCAACTAGCCTTTTCAGGGGCATGATGAAATTGTTCCGTATACATGTTGAAATGAACTTTTTTCATATAATTTAATCGGACGTTTGGCTGAATTTCAAATATTTTCCAGGAAAAAAATATTTTGATTTTCTTTACGTTTCCTTCGTTGATAACTTTTCCTGAATAATCTGTTATAAGTAAATAAATGCGCATATTCACACATTACATTTATTGGATTTTTAATGTTGTGAATATATTCCACCAAATGCGTTTATACGAGATAGTTTAAGGTTAAATGCAAAATATAAAATAATTGTTGGCATTTGCCGTCAAACAAACAAACTTCTTTTTGCCGGGACATGCCGGCATTTACCACCATTTAAATTTTTGCCGTAAAGTTTCATAGTGTTTCAAATGTTATGTACCTGTTTAAACGATTTTGTATTTTTATATGGAAAAATAATGTTTATCACAGCAAATCCACCAATATTTTTTTTGCCCGCGAAAGTGTTAAAAGGCAATTTTTTTTTAACTACCAGCTATAAACGGTAAAAAATAAATGTGTCCCCTCGGTACGATGGAGAATCCGAAATCTGAAAGAAGTATAAAGGAAAAACTCGCCAAACCGTTTGCGTATTAACGAATTTTTTTTTTTTTTTTCGATTTCCAATATAGATCAAGGGACGTTTTATGTCGTTTTTTAGTCTTCCAGTTCAAATGTGGCAATGATTACCCAAATCAATTTATGTTTATTTGAAAGAATTTTCTCCAAATTAAGTAAAAATTAAATTTCACCAAAAAATTGTAAAATGTTTGTTAAATTATAATTTTAGGTATTTTCAAGTATATCAGCTAATTTTCAAAACATTTGAAAACGCCCATTTTCAGTCCAAGATAATTAATTTGTTTTCTCCACAAGTCTTAAAAGTAGCTAGTTTTATTACTATTGTAAAAATACATAAACTATGCTATTATATAAATATACGTCACAGCTACACTTTTAAACGTAGACGTAAAATTTTACTAGAACATACATACTAACTATAATGTGTCTAGTAAGTTTATTACGGAAACTTTTCAGCCCATGTAGTATAAAACGATAGCCTTCGAAAATAGCGCCGGATTGCACAGTTAGACCCTTGTTTAGTTGAAAGTTGGCCCAACATAATATAAAATATACGTGCGTCTTTTGTTCAACAATTCCGAATGCCATTTTTATATTTACCATTTTTCTAAGAAATAAAGGAACATATTCTGTTTTTTTTTCAAAGGTACATCAAAATTTCATCAATGTTTGTTACCGCTACTATAAAAATTTTAAATGTTCCACATTCCATTAAGTTTTATGAACATATTAAATATTTAATTCAGTGGATACTCCTTCTCAAATAAATTATAATGGCGCCCTTACAAGCGCTCTTGCATAGTCTAGCTAACATAGAAAATTACAAATACTAGACAAAAAAAAATATTAAATTAGAAGAACAAAAACTGATTTGAGCGTCTTTCACTGACAAACTCAAAAATTATAGTTGGGCCAAAATTAAATATATTTATCTCCCAAATCTTTAATTTATTTAAAGTTAATATTTTTAAAAAATGTAAGAGAATTTAATCCAGTTTCAGACTTACTGTCAAAAGGAGCATAAACGGATTAAAAAAATGATTGTTGTATGTTTTAGATTACTTTATTTATTGTTATAAGGCTTTAGTGAGCATAAAATAGAAAAATGCATAATTTAACAAAATCGAAACACCAAAAAGTCTAGTTTTTCTAAAGTAAATTATTTATCCGAGAATTTCGCCTAAGGCTCCATATTATATAGTATGGCGTTAAAATTTGAATTTATCTGTTATTAAAATTATCGCCTTCTATTTGAATTCCACTCTTATAAAACCAATATTAATAAAAGACAATTTCGAAATTGCCTTAGTTAATCCGAATTTTAATGGCATATAATACATTAGAATTTGGATTGCAGTAAGGCATTTCCAAAAAAGTTATATTTATAACCTGCATTTCTTGACGCTTATTGTGATGCGGATAAGATCAAAGTTTACATTAAAAGGAACAAAGAAAATTTAATAAGAAAACACTTTGCTTACTTACACTGCCACGCTAAACATGTTTTATATAACTGAAACGCATTTTGAGAAAATCAATTTTCAAACTATTTTGAAATGAAAACTATCTTGTTTATCAATTTAGTTTTAATTATTTTTTTAATTTTAATGAAACAGTTCATTATTAGTTATCGTTTGGCATCCATAACCGAATTTTGTCAAAAATGGCGGCAGTAGATTTTATAAGAAGTGGGCTTGAAAGTTCGGTGTTGACAATTCTCACTCAACAAAACTTTTTTTTTTTTTTATCTTTTTTTTTCCTAGAAAAAATTTAGTACAATTTTTATACAGGAAAACATTATAATATACAGAAGAATTTCCAATATTGTTAAATTAAATTCAATTTCAATATTAAATAAAAATATAAACTGAAATATAAATTTAATTTATTATATTAAGTTTAATACACTCGCATTATACGACAACAAATAAATTTATGTTCACTTAACAAAAATGACATACAATTAAAACAACAACAAACATTATAATAAACCAAACTGGTACATACATAGAAAATAACAATTTATAAAACAAGACCAAAAAATCATGGACTCTAATTAATATTATTGATGAGAAATATTGTACTGATTAATGAACTTTATGTATACATAGTTTGTTTTTAATATAAGTTTTGAATTTTGAAATTTTAATGTCCTTTTTATCATCATTCAACCGATTAAATATATCTAAACCTCTATAAAATATGCTATTTTGGGTACTCGAAAATTTGTAATTTGGAAGACGATAATCAAATGATTGCCTGGTGGTTCTATCAGTCATAGACAAATTTGTGGGAAGATGTACATTACACTTCAATAGATTATGCCTGATTTTATAGACTGTCATTTTATACTCATAGTCAATCAAGTAAGTTACTGGAAGAATACTATCATCATAAAGAACTTTAGTAGGGGTTAGCACGGAAAGACGTTTGATAGCTTTCAGAGCTTTATTTTGTATTATTTGCAAGTCCTTAATATGCTCAGAACTTGCAGCACCCCAAATCTGGATCAAATATAATAAGTTAGAGTGGATATAGCTATAGTACAAATTCATACTCAGATTTTGAGGTAATATATGTGCTACTCTTAAGACTCCTATAAATGGTAAGGTTTTACATTTAATTTTAGTTATGTGATCCTTCCATGATAAGTTACCTTCCATGATATTTAGCCCTAGATATCGCGTTGATACGACCCGCTTTATAACAACACGTAATTTCATTAAAAATTTCATTTGGCATATGCTTTAAGAAAAAAATTAGGAAATTAGATTTAACTAAATTAAGTCTAAGGCTATTATTTAAAAAATATTCATTTAATTTTATTATGTCTTGTTCCATGTCATTTTTTTAATTCTGAATATGAAGAGGCTTTATAAATTAGAGCCGCGTCATCAGCAAATAATTGAATTTTTCCTTTCAGATCTAAGTCAAAAACGTCATTAATGTAAATTAAAAATAAGGTTGGGCCTAGAATTGAGCCTTGAGGAACCCCACAACGTACTCTCAGGCTTGAAGACTCATTCTGGTTTAGTTTAACTGTTTGTTCTCTGTCGGTTAGATAATTTTCAAATAGTTCGTAAAGAGTCAGTTTCTTAAATAGAATTGCGTGATTGACACAATCGAAGGCTTTCTGTAAATCTAGTAATAAACATGAAGTGCAATTCTTAGCTTCAATTGATTGATATATATTTTCAATTAGGTTCACGGTGGCTGAAACTGTACTGCAATTTCTGGTGAACCCATATTGATTGATTATTATGTATTATTCTATTGAAATTTAAATGTTCTAACAGAGATTTATGAATTATATTTTCGAAAATTTTGCTGAAAATGGATAGAACAGAAATAGGTCGTTAATTGGTAAGTAATGAGCGGTCAACTGGTTTGAAGATGGGAATAACATAAGACTTTTTTAGGTACGATGGAATTCTAAAATGCTCAATCCACAAATTTATTGACGCAGTTAAGGAATTAGCAATAATTATAACAATATTTTTGATTAAAGTAGCTGGTATGTTATCATAACCAGGAGAGCAGTTTTCCTTCATACTGTTAATACAATTACTGACTTCATCTATAGTAATCTTTGGAAATGAGGTTAATAATCTAGTAATTAGGTTAGGTGTCATGTAATAATTACTATTAGGTAAGCTGTGACCTGCTAAATTTATTCCAACATTTATAAAATATTCGTTGAATTTGTTAGCAATTTGCTGTTGATCGATAATAATTGTGTTGTTATCTTTTAAAATAATATTAGTCTCTGCAGAGTTTCGAGACGGTTTAGTTAGTTAAAACTTCCTTAATTAAAATCCACATTTTTTTAGGATTAGGAATATTTGAACGGAACTACAAGGTGTAATAATCTTTCTTACTTTTAATAATTAGTTTTTTAAGTTCGTTTTTACGTGATTCATGCGTTTGTTTATAAAATATATTCTGTGGATATTTTTTACAAAGTTTATAAAATCTTTTACAAGTTTTAGCTTTACATAGCTAGGAGTAAAGAATTAAACCATGGTTTATTATACGCAGTACATTTCACCCTTTTGAAAGAATAAGTAGTGTTTCGATTAACGGAATCTGTGATGAATTGATAAACCGTATTGAAATTTATATTCTGCAAATGTTGATATTCATTTAAAACTGAATTTATAACTTTGTCATAATCGACTTTAATTTTTTGAACTATTTTAGTCACCGGTTTTTTGGCCAAAACAAACTTTATCAAGAAAAATCGATGGTCACTTAAGTCACAATCACCATAATACATATAAAATTTTTCTTCAAAGTTCGATATAATGTGATCAATTACAGTACGTGAGTTTTCGGTAATGCGGGTGGCAAATTTTAATAAGCACCAGTTCAAAGAACTGTTTGAACGGTTCTTGTCCCTATGTGGTTTATTTATTTCTGTATGAAATAAGGCTCTTTATTGGTAAGCACTACGTTAAAATAAGGGAGAATTTTATTAAAATGAATTATTCTTAAACATTTGTACTTACACATACTTTCTTATGCCGTGAAATAAAACCCGAGACATTAACGCCCGAAAAAAAATCGGCCTTTGATTGGTAAAAAGTGTATTAGCCTTCGAAATGTTTTTCGAGCATTTTTAACTTTATAAAGCGAAATAAGGGCCTTTCTCTTTCACAAGTTTATAAACGAAAATTAAAATTAAGTTACGTAGATACAGAAAAAGCTACAAAAGAAAAATAAGGATTACATCGAAGCCGGCCTAAGGCTAGCCGGCTTCAAATTATTGGCCCGCGACGGGGCCATCGAATCATTAAAATACATGGCAATATGAAATAGTTCTCTGAATTTATGCCATATTTTTTTTGTGTGGGGGGGGGGGCAGGCCAGAATTAGCAACTTAAGCCAGATATACCTTGGCTTATTTGAATACAATTAAACATTACCCTATTTTTGTTGAAAAATATTTTCTAGTAGTTTTTTATTTTACGCCCGACGAGAGCACTTGGAAATCATTTGAAAAAAGTAGAAAGAAAATATTATTCAAATTTCCGGGGTTCCGGTTCTTTTCCCTAGATAAACAGTTTACAAAATTGTATCTAAAACTTCTGGTATAAATTCTAAAAAGCTGCGAATAATTTCCAGCATTTCAAAAGTGACAATTTGAACAATCGGGAGGACTATAAACCTATATTCCAAATATTTGATCAAATTTTGACTAGGTTTTTTTATAAATATTACTAAAGCAGAAATTCAAAATAAGATTGAGAACACATTCTCAAAAAAAGTATTCAAAATCTAATAGCAGAAAGAAATTTCGAGTTGGTGATTTTATAGTTCAGCACCTTTTCCAAAAGATAGAAAATATGCACCGGTTACAAATCATTGCTTCTTCAAAACACATTTCTAACCATTCCACTATAAAATCGGAATTCTAATTTTCACGTTTAATACAATTTTTAAAAAAATTGGCCCGCCAATTTCTGTAAATTTCAAAAAATAAATTTGTGCATCGCTGGATTAGAAGGATCATCTTTCATATATTTCATGCGTCATTTCCCAAACATTTCAGGTTTTACTTCCGCTTATAATAGGAAAAATTTAGCCGAAAAATATTTCAGGGACTAATAAACTTTAATGACTTATTTGGCGGTACTTACAACCAAATGCCGAAATGATGATTGTTTTTCGATTACGTTCTCGGACTCATCAAAAATTCCGATTTCCGTATTGACAATGGGACCGTGTGCTCTATCGGACAAAAAAAGCTTCGTATCCACATTTGAAGAAAATAAACGCAGTAAGCTTTGAACATTTACTCATATTATATGAAATTGAATACTATATCAAAGCTACATATCTAGGATTTTTTAATGGGTGCGAAGCTTTATTTTTAGGCGATAGGTATCGCATTTTCAACTTTTGCAATCGTGAATTGCAGATGAGTTTCATTTATAGTAGCATATTATAGCATGAGTTATTTGGGTTATTTTTTGACATTATTTTGTTGTAAAACAAAATTTTTATGGTGTACAAACCCGAAAAACGTGTTTTGTTATTTAAATTTTACAACAGTTTTGTTCACAAAAATTCAAGCCACTGTTTTCGCTAGCCGTTTCTCATATTTGTGTGCTGTGTTTAGTCTATCAACATCAATATGCCCAATTTTACCAGTAAATAATGCAAATTGCTTAAATTTAGTATATTGTATGATTGGAAGCCTTGAAAGTTGGAACAATATATAAAAAAAAGTTATGTAGTATGTGAATCACTTTCGGGTCAACTAATCTCTTTTTGATAAATTTGATAACCCAATACAATATTTTTAGGTTTCTCCACTTTCATTCTGAATTTCTAAATATCTTACTAATTGTGCGTCAAACTGATGGGTTAATATCATGAATATCATCTAAATAAAATACTTCTCGTAGACAAATATTTCATCGGTTTTTTTGACATTCTTTATGAGTTTTATTTTTGCATTTCCTGAGTTTTTATACTTTTAAGTTTTTATACGGATAAAACACATATGAGAAATTTGTTAACTAACCGGAAATCAGATGCTGGACCATAATCGATTTTCCAATCGCGTAAAACTAATAAAAAATTAAATATCGAAGTTAAGGCAAACTATGATCCTATCCAAAAGTGTTACGTACCACCAATTTATTTGACTTTCAGATTTTATTTTCGTTTCGTAAAACAGAGTAAGCACCTAGAGTATATCCTTTTTACTGGTGGCTTACATTTAAAATTCAAAATTCCATGTATACGAAATATATGATTACAAAATGTTCAATTTTTAAGTCGTTAAACTCGATAAACCATGTCAAAATATAAACGTCTATTTAAGAAATCCAAAACATTTATAAATTTTAATCATTCGAATGATTAGTACAACAGTAATAAACGTTTTTTTTTATAAATTGGTTGAAATCCTTAAAGGTAAAGGTTCAATTTAGTCCGCACGACTAATGTTCAGGTCAAGGAAGGGAAAACAACTGAACAATCATACGGAGTGATTAGAGCTATACCGTCTTCTAAGAAGCTCTCGAATATATCAACTTCAGCCACTTCCAAACGATAGAGATTACCTTTAAATTGTTCGAAACCCGATCATCAACATTTGAATTCAGATTTGTAACATTCTCTTTTGAAAATGGGTAAATTTAAAATTTCAAAAGTTCTCAATTATTTCAAAGTACTTGTTCAGCCAAATTTGATAGCATGATTGCAATTTCAAATTCACAATTATAAAATGAGAACATAAAATTTTGATTTGATACAAAACATCGATAAATTTTTATAGTAGTTCCACCAGAAAATTAAAAATTGTAATTTCGTTTTTTGTAAATTTCGTAAAATGAAATCTGGACACAAAAATCTCTATTTTACTATTAGTTTGGATAATGGATCTGTATTTTACTATTAGTTTGAATCCGCTCTCTTAGATATTATTATAACGTAGCTTTTGTACCTAAATCCAATATGCAGTTACAGGTATTTAAATTCGGTGATTATTGTGACATACTCAAAAGGATGCTTCAATAATATTCGCCATCCATCTAAAATTGTACGTGAAATGGTAAACATATAAGGCAAAACATAATAGATTTTGGCCACCAGTATTGGAACAGGGTTTTGCTAAGCAGACAGACTCCTTTGTTCTAATGGAATATTGGCCAACGAAGTAGAATATTTTTTAGTCGTGGCACTTTAAGAGTGTTGAAAATAATTAATTTTATATGATAATAAGGACAGAAGAGAAGTATAGCTTTTTAAGGGGATGCAGTACGGTACATTCATTTTTTAAAATAAATTAAAATACTTTTTCTTTCTAAGAAATATAGCTTTCTAAGAATTTTTATTTTTTGCGCCATTTTAAACAAGATGACTTGTAAAATTAGAAAAATGCAATATTTTACAAAACCTCGGTTGCGAGAAAATTTGACTCCATTCAAGAATTTTTCTTTTGATATTTTTAAAACCACGGTGCCCTATATTTTGCCAAATTCAGATTTATTGTTTCTGAAAAATATAGTGATCTCAGCAAATATCTGTTATTATGTCTAAATTAGGTCTTTAATAGCGCTAGATTTGAGTCAAGGCATGGGCTTAGTTTTCTTCGCCGGCATTTGATAGTTTTCTATTTTGTAGTGTATTTTCATAATTTTGCAATTAAGTTTCAATATTTGTACACAAAGTATGTTTGTAAACAAAGTATGTAAGTCTGTGTGAACGTTATCTAATGTAAAAATAAATGTTACCTTTATGATTGAGTTACTTCATTCTATCAGCTTGAAAAAATTCTTCAGATAATCTACTGTCCTTTTTGTGTGTAGCGTCTGCTATACTTTGTGAATGAAATAGCTTTATAAATAGCATGCTTGCTTTAAGCTCCGGAGGTCCCGGGTTCGATTCCCGGCGGGTGATGAAAAAAGTCACGGGTGGTTAATGTAGAATCTAAGAATTAATCACTAATTATCCGTTAAGAAATCATCATGAAACTTCATCATGAAGCGACCAAATCTCTCTATGGGATGTATCGCTAACGAAAAAAAAACTTCTCCCTCAAGGCCTCAAAAATCGGTTGATTTTTATTTCATATTTAATATTTTTACAAAAATAATTGGAAGGTTACAATACAAATTTTATAATAATAGCGATATTCAATTAATTGCCTCTTGTAATTAAGTCTCTTGTGTTCTTTGAAATAATTTTTATTAACTTTCATATGATATTGGGCTACATTCTCGATACCACATTGCAAGCAAATTAGCAACTTTGTTAGCTGAAATCGAATTTTTACATTCTCAACAAGTTTTGCTAGCTATTAGCAATCAAAATAGCACAAAATCTTGCTATCAAGTTTTTGAGATGTTAAATCAAACATTAATGTAATTTTAGGTTAGGTTGAGTGACATTTTTAAAAAAATAAACCATTTGTTTCAAAAATTCGGTTGTAAAACTGATTTGTTAAAACTTAAAATATTTGTTTAGAATTAAAAATGGAGTGGTTACAAATACGTCAAAGGTATCGCTTCAATATTCAATGAAAAGTGTTTCGTGATAGGGAGAATCCCTTTGAATGTGAAGATGCATTTTTGTTTTTAACGGTACAGGTTTAATTTATTATTGAACTTTTTTCAGCAGACCTGAAACGAGCAACTTTACGAAGCATGGCTATTCCACATTTTTTGACGGTATAATCAAACTTTATATGGTATAATATTAACTTTAACGTTTCGTCGTAATAAAAAATGCTGCTTTTGTTCGCAAGTGTTTATAAGTTTGAACATTATGGGCTGTGGAAATTTTCAATTTGTTTCAGGAGAATTGAACTTTCACAACCTCCAGCAACCAACAGTAAGTAAACTGTTGCAACAATTTTTAAGTGCGATGAATTCCAGAACAAACGAGTTTATAAAATTTCCCATTTCACTCGAAAATTTGCATTTAGTCAAGCGGGATTTTTATAAAAAATATGCATGGGTTTCCAAATGTTATTGGGTGCATAACATTGCATGTTTGAAAAATAAGCCAAACATAACCGAATCCTCAGCTTCAAAAGACAAACTTGATACCATTGAAAATAATATGCAAAATAGAGACACACCATCTCATATTAGAGGTACCTTAAATAGGAATATGCTTTTGAATTATAATTTTCAAAATAGACGAAATTAGACAACAATTTCACATAAATATTTTTTTATTAAATTCAGTTTTGTTTTCATTGTCGAATAAAATAGTCTGTAAATACATATGTATGTATATAAAAATATAAAATAAAATAAAATTACGGTGTTTAAAATAATTCAATTTATTAATAATTGTTGATAATGTCAAAATTTAATTCAGCATCGCGCTGAATAAAAATAATATGGCGGATTTGCTAGACCTATTGAGAATGTAATTTCTTATTTACAAAATTGTCACTAGCAATTCCGCCATTTTTGCTAATAGCAATAGTTTGTCTTGCTAGATGTACGAGAATGTAGCCCATTAACTAGCTCTGAGCCGCTAACGCATTAATCAATAAACGAAACGTTCTGCACCCTAGGGCCTAAATTCTTAATTATTGAAGTGGTAAGGTAAGCGGGTCGTTTTGTTGAATTCCAAGCTTCAGGCATTTCAAGTTGTCAATTTAATGAATTTTGTCTTATTACTTATTAAGTTACTAGCCATATTAATGATACCAAAATAATGCAAGATGCCGACACATCAAAGAGACAATCCAATTCTATTCGTAAAAGTCTTCTAATGTAAAAAAATTTCGCTTTCGACTTTCAAAGGATCCCCCAAATCTATACTCATCGCTCCAGATTCCTGAATTACAATGCTTTCAACTTTCAAGTCAATTTTCTTGTGCTGTTGCCTAATCAAGTCGATTTAATTATAAGATTTTTCTAATTTTTTTGTGCTTCAGCGTTACCAGAGATTTTTCCTTTGTCGATAATAAGTTTAACTAAAAATAAATCGTTATCGTTATTATTTTAAAAAAATGATTGTAACCTTTTAATGTTATGACTAAGTTTAGTGAAAGATTTATAATCAGAAATAAGTGGAAAATAAACGCTGAAGCTTTTTCCACTATGAATTTTGTCTGAAATTGGCAAAATACAAAAATTCGGCAAACATCCAGAGACCAACGTTATTCCACCTAAAAATGTTAACAAGTTCATGCTACTTCCTACTTAAGTGTAAGAAAAGGGTTTTACAATTGAAGTTTTGCAGAATAGCAATCAAATTACCTGGCCAGGCAAATAGTTGTCAAGTGTAACTTGTGATTCCGCTGAAACGTAGTACATAAGATCTCTTTTCATTTCGAAGTTCGTACTATTCTTTAATAAGCTCTTTGAATGAGCGGTTTTCAGAAGATTATGAATCATATACAGCAAATAGCAAAAACGAAGGAAATTAAAATAGAAACTTTTAAGGTGCGTTCGGATGTTGTGCGTTTTTTTTTTTAACGTGCATACCACGCACCGCACGAAATAATGTGCATTGTCTTAAGGCTTACTAGACAGTAACAAAAAAAATATTTTTCGCTCTCTGGAAAAAATTCTATGGGCCGCTATGTTGCAATTCACTTCAAAATGTTACCAGAACAGTAGTAATAGATTTCTAATTTGCATAACAAAAATATTATTTCGAATTGTAAAAGGATTCCAAATTTTATTGAATTTGGAAAAAAATAATTTTAACTGCAAGAATATGAAAATAATCTTCAAACTAATTAACCTGAACTTATGGACAGAAATAGTATAAAACAAACCTTTTTTCTCTCTGTACGATTCGGGGATGGACCCCTTCTTATTCTGCATTTGGATTAAGCTTTATTACTCTAAGGTCAGATTTTTTAATTGATGACAATTTCAGATTGTAACACAATATATTTTTCCTGTATTTAGAAGCTAGGTGTTTTGGATTTAGCCTGGGATCTTAGGAATTCGAACAAAATTAACAAAGTAAATAAAGTTGCGTGACCATCGAAGAAACTATTATCAAGAAAAATATCATACTTGAAAGAAAACATATACAAAGGTTGGTTAAAGCAGCCGCGTTCGGATCCAGAGGTACCTACCTTGAGCCGAACCATCTTGAATATTTCTACTCAAGGCTGGTATACATTGTGCAAATTGCCTTCGCTAAATATTTCAACTGCGAAAAAGTACATGACTGTTGGCATATATACATATAAGCATCCAAGCAAAAAACAAACAAACAAGGTTATTTTAAAAATAGATGATTCTCTGAAAAAAAAGAATCATGAAAAAGAAGCTCTCAACTCATGTAATCTGATTCGAGAAGATAAACATTTTAGCCTGGATATCGGATCTGGTAAATTTAAAAAGAAGACAGAATTTGCCTTAAAACCAATATTAGTGTAATTTTAAAATGTTACAATATATGTTATAGAAATGCTATTAAAACAGCAATCCTGAGACTAAAGTAATTACAAAAAAAAAATACAAATATTTCAAATTAATTAGATTAAAAATAAACCTTTTCCTGGAAAACTCATTTCAAATTATACCTTATCTTAAACCTTTGATTTCCACTAGATTGCTGATGGTGATAATCTTTAATTTGACATCAACCTTTTAAAAAAAAAAAAATAAACTCTTCATTATTTCATATTTTTGCTCTTTTTTGAACTCGAGAAATTTACAATAAAAGGTTTTCATTTATTAAAAGGTATTTTTCCAAAGATTTACTAACTATATATATTTTGTGCTGACTTTATAAATAACGAACTCATCCGTGAATCAAATCTCACAGTTAATCTCTTTTCGTACAAATTTATCCAGAAATTTGCTAAAATAAAAACAGGAATTCTCTAATTTGTACGAATCTACCCAAAACTTGTCATTCACTCTATATAAATGTATAAATTATAGTTAACATACGAAAACGTTACACAAAACCATGACTAAATAAGAGTAAGAATCCATATTTTTGTGTACTTCAAAAAATATATCATAATATAGGAAGTAATAATCATTTTTTGAAAATTGTGTCCTTTTTAAAAAGCAAAATAATTTGGGATATTATTTCCTTAACTTGATGACTTGGGTATTACGAATATCCGGTAAAAAATATCCCTAGTGTTTTTTTTTTTTTTTTTATGGTCGGTAAGATAAAATCGTTTATTTATTTTTCCATTACTAAATATGTACACTATACGTAAACAAAAAATGGTACATTATTACGGTTGTTCATGCTTAAGGCGAATTAAAATCTTATTTTGATTTTTGACGAATTATTAATAAATAAATTTTCTATTGCTTCTATTATCTTTGATCATTCTTTGATATTGTTTTTACTCTAGCAGAAATGGGAAACGTGGGGTTTTTTGGGGGTTTTTATAATAAACTGTTCTAATCGTAAATAATTGTTTTATTTGGTTTTTTATCGTCTTATCTCTTGAATATCAAGTTTGGAGAAATCCAATAATAGTTTTAAATTCAAACTTAAAAAATATTTCCCTTTAATGAGAATTAAGGAAGCTTTTCACTATATTAAGGTTTCTTCTCGTTAACTGCAGAGAAAATGTGATTTATGAATTAAACTAATAAATAGTTGAAGCTATAGGCTGCCACTTTATTATGATTTTTGGTATGCACTAGATGTACGCTTGACTAGCAAAATCAGACTAAATCAAGATATTCAGTTTGTTAAGAATCGTTATGAGAATTTTACAGTGAATAGAGCAAAGAAATGACTTAATTTGCATTCATGAATAAAAACTTAGCATAAATGATAATTTTGGTTTTTGCTGTTGCTAGATACATATTATGTAGTTTAAATTTCTGTTTGTTTTAGTAATTTTTCTAGTAGCAAAGTATTTTTTACGGTCTTACTCAATCTCTGGAATAATTGGTCAATAAAAGAACAACTATGTATATGTATCTCCTCAAAAAGGCTTATTTATTACCGTAGAGTAATTTTTTTTTTTTTTAATTTGGATAAAAATAGGTTAAATGTGGTTAAATTAGGATAGGATAGGTATTAATATCTGTTCATTTAAAGAAGATTTAGTAGTTTAGCCGAAGAAATGGATGGCGGGGGAAAATAATATAAAAAACTCATTTAGATTTATTTAGAAGGTCAGCAAATGTGTATTAGTATATTCTTAGTGATTGAGCTTAGTTTTACAATCCGGGTGACTAAATCACTATCAAAGACAGTCACGTCACAAATGTCGAATAGCATTAAGTTGCTTTTTAAATTGTTCACCATTACCGTGAATGCTCAAATTAATAGGTTATTTTGAAAGTTCACAACAGTGTTGTTGTCTGTTTCGATGATAACGACTTTGCCTCTAAAGCTTTGAATTAATTTCATTATCTTTATTGAAAACTGAAACTGCTCGACGTTTCATTCATGTTTTCTTTCTGTTCTTAAGTATAATATAAAAATAATAAAACTGAACAAATAATGGCATTAAAGATTAAAATGTTTGTTGTTCTTATTTGAATAATGCTATTTCCCTATCATTAAAATGATTTTATACCAGTATGTACATACTTGTATCTATGTATTGTATTTGCACAAATAAGCAAAATTTTGATGCAATAATGATCATCATTATTACAACAATAATCCAGTTTGCATAATAATGGAAATAAAGACAAAGCTAAATATAATAATTATGTACACCTTTTAGTTACAGAGGATTAGATATGACATAATTTTTTTTTTTTATAAAAAAGACAATAGTTGTATGTTACGATCCGCTGTAGCATCATATATTACGCGAATGTTTTACTCCCATTCGGTGAAAATGCGCCTAATCGATATTACATTATGTAAATAGAAGCAAAACAATTAATATATGTATGTACAAATAAATAACTATGTGTATACATGTATACATAATATACATACATTTTTATGTACGGGTCGGAAAAATCGTTTAACAAAAGTTATGTACAAACTATAGAATTTTGAACGCATGTGGTGGAAAATATTCGTTTACCCTCAACAATGTTTCATAAATCTTTGAATTAAAATTAAAATAAAAGGACATAAAAAACATTTTTTTTGCACAAAAATTTTTTTTGAATAACTCCACTCATTCACTTTAAAAATAAAACCAAAACACTTCTCAATATTGAGAGAAGAAAATAAGAAGTTTCGCACTGGTGTTATGCCTGTTGTTGTTGAGTGAAATTTAATCCATTTTTTTAATGAAAAAATTCTTGTAAAATTTTCATCGATTTTTCTGCTGAGATATATTGAAAACAATTTTCTTTTTGTTAATTTATAAATTGCACGTTATTCTAGCGATAACAAATATCACAATCACCATTGTTTATTATAAAGATATACATATATACATATGTATATATATATATATATATATATATATATATATATATATATTTATATATATATATATATATATATATATATATATATATATATTTACTAAAATATAAAATCATTTATACTATAAATATATATTAAATTTATTAAACTTAAATCAATAAAACTTTAGAATTTTTCACCAAAACGAAAGCAATGATAATTATTTTTTAAATTAATTTTTAACAAAATAATAAAGTAATAATAATTTATACTTTGATTTGTTTAGGTTAATTTCGTTCTTTTTTTCGCCCGTATTCTATGCAACCCGCATCACAACTGAGCACAACTAACCCGGGTTCAAGGATTCGGAGAGAAAAAAAAAAAAAGAAAATAGATGTTACACAAACACAACCAAAAGGAATAATGCGAAATTTTTGTATACAGTTTTGTGAGCTTTCGCTTAAAAGTTCGGAAAAATGTGGAGAAAATTTCTCTCTATTTTTTATATAGTCCAATGTGTACGACACTACGTTAACATTATTTATATATAATGCAATTTATGTATATATGTATGTTTACGTACAGGGTGATTTTTATTTATTTGGATCCTTTATGTGTATGTACTAACGCGAACACATGGCACTACATTTATTGGGAAGGGAGAAGTGAGGAAGTACTCTGGGGATCAGAGGTGAAAAAGTTAATCCTTTAGTACTTTTTTCGATTTTTTACAAAATAAAAAATACTTCGATACTTTTGAGCGACTTTTAGTTCTCTCAATGGCGGGTGTAAGCGATCCTAGTGTAGTAAGAATAGTTACTTTCTAAAGGAAACTTTTACATTGCTAAATGATGCTTTTGTTGACGTAGAACCGGTGGCGGTTGCTACTACATAATTGCGTTTTGTTCCACTTTCAAAAAAAAAAAAAATTGAAATTCATATATGTACTTACAAAATCAGCCACTAGGCGTCTCGATTTTATGATTTAGTGCTTTCAAATATTTTTTAAAAATAAAATTTAATTTTGTACATTGGAAATATATTAGTCGGGATTATTCAAATTATTCTAATTTCTCGAATTTTGACTCTGAGTTGCGGCAAAAAATTCTCAGTTTTCTTAGCGCATTCGAGGTTTGTTGAATATTATTATTTTTTTAATTACTAGTAATGCAGATTTTATTAAAAATTATCAAACTTTCAGTTAGTTTTAGGAAAAGTACGTTTTCTTGTTTTGAATCGTTTAACATTTAGATTTTTGAAATTTCATTCGAGTCTATTCGAGTTCTCGATATTACTCGAAATTTGTAAAGTGCTGAACATGCGATATGTTACAGAAATATAGTGATACATCGATATTTTCGATATTTTAATTTTTTAAATTATTGTGATTTTCGATATTACTCGAGTTTGGCTTGGAGGTGAATTAAGCGTAGCACTGAGTTACATGATCTTACTTTTCAGTAATTTAAATGTTCAGTAAGTTATTAAAAATGGATCTAAAATGTTGATTTGTTCATGAACTACTGATAGATCGACCCTAGATTTCCCAAAAAACAAACTCAACCAAAAAAGTGAAGTTGTTGTTGGAACACAATTTTAAGCAAATTTTAAAAATCTTGGTTTTTGGTCACTTCGTTATTTTAAACATCGGTGATTAGTTTAAATATTGATATTGAATATTAAACCAAAGTAACAATCTCAAAAGAGAACATTTTTAATCTAAATATTGCTAAAACAAGGTTTTAATCGAAGAAATGCTAAAAATAGTATTTCCTCTCTTGTAATATTCTCGTTTGCATGCATTACACAAATTGCTTTTTTCTCCATTTAAATAGCTAATATAAGAGTTTGCATATGTGTGAGAATGAGATGAGAGATTTTAATACTAGCTCAGAAAAACAAAATTATTACATAAACTTACAAGATTCAAATGTAATCGAAAATTAGTCGTTGGAGAAAATTTTATATTAGGAAAAGTTGTAATTTTATATTGAGTGCAGAACCTATATGGGTTCCAGCCAGGTCTAAACACCAAATTCTGATTTTTTTTTTTTTTTTTTTTGAATAACAGGTGTTAACTGGTTTTTTGTCGATTTTCAGTTATGAATGAAAATAACTTGCTAATTATCTAAAGTTTCAAAAGTCACTTTCAGTTTTAATACTTTTCTCAATTTCTCTTGAAAATCTAAATAACAATGAATAATTAGGCCGTTTTTTACCTTTGGAAATAAAATTGATTAATTAATAAATAAATTAGAATATCTAAAATGAATACTAATTTTGGCTTAAATATTTGCATTACAATTCTGTATACTTCTATAATTTACTAAATGAATTATGATAAATTCATTTTGTAAATTATAGAAGTACACAAAATTGTAAAATTTAATTTCAAAATACTACAGTACCAAGAAAAGTGCAGGTACCGCATAATTATGATTTTGAAAAATCTTTAATGATTACTTACAAATTATATTTGGGAGCACAAAATAAGTCTCTAAAAATTCAAAAGTTCAAGTGACCAGTTAAAATTTTTGTGGTGAATATAATGTCAAAAATTTAACTTTTTAACTTTTTATGCGGTATTTTTTCGTTTCGCACACAGACTTACTAATAGTAAGTTACTACTAAACGCTACTGCGACTATTTATTTCAAAAATATTTCTGAATAGTTTATTTTAAGCAGTTAACTGGTTTAAAAAAACACAGAATTAATTAAATACAGCTCTAAGTCTTAAATGTTTTCCGAGCTGGTATAATTTGTCAGACCGTCACTGGCCAGAAAACTAGTCTTTCGTGAATACACAAACGAAACAATTTAAAACCATTTTCCAGATCAACTACGCTGAGAAGCATGGTTAGTTCTACTACTAAACTCCGGCTCACTTCGAGCCACTATTTTTACTTTTTTATTTTTAGTTTAAGTAACATTATTCAAGTAACGATGCCGAACTGACAGACCTTAATGTTTATTTTTAAGGGATATGTTTAATTTGAATAATATTTTTAACATTTTGTGACAATCTAAAAGACAAGTTCGATTAATGAATAAAATTAATATTAACAAATCACAACTTGAACTAACAACAGCGTTTTCTTTATTTTAATCCCACTTTTCATTCAATAATCTTTATATTTAAACTAATTATCTGCTGAGTGCTGACTAATCAAGCAGTAGATTATAGACTTATAGAGGCATCTGGCTCTAGTGCGCTAGTAAAACTTGTAAATACATCAAAAATCAAAAAAAGTACTTTAAAAAGCCAAATTTTATACTTTGGGGTTGCTATGTACGAGGCTCGAATGAACTCACAATACATACACACACCTACAGCACAACACCCAATCGTAACATTTTTTTCTTGTCATCACCGGGAATCGAATGATAAAATAAGCGTTCGTTTCACTGCACTACTGAGAGCGATAACTCGACTGGTTTATACTAACATATTAGAAAGAAAATGTACTTCAATTTAAATAGTTTAAAAGCAAAAGGTATTTTTAATCCAACGCCTACTTCAACACATATGTATGAGTAAAACACCATTTCATGTTTTAAATAACATTTTCCTACAATCGCCGTGAAAAGCAGGCTTTTTTTCTCTGTTTTCAAAGCCCAAAGTGTCTGTTTTTTTGACAGTTAATAAACAAATTACTTTGTCACACGTTTCTCTTAGAAACGTGTGACAAAACTTGAAACCGCACGCATGTTTAAAGAAAAACTAATGTTTGTATAAAACATCAAACCAAATTTTTGTTTTTCTTTATGAAAAATAAAAAAAATCTTTGACTACTCGATTGAACAAAATGTCGGTCCTAAAATAAAATCGTATTGTCAGTATAGTAAATTTTACTACAAAATTATCTTTTTATTATATTTTTTAAAATGATTGTAGGAAAAATAAAGTGTGAAACACGTCCGCAAAGTTGTTTGTCACGCTCGAAAGGTTGCTGGCCTCCGTCCCGTCGGCCAGCAATTTCCTTTCTCGCGTGACAAACTGGCACTTTGCGCTCTTGATACACAAATAACTATTTACAGATTTCATTCTCGCACAAGTGTAAATTGTATTTCTTAATTGTAGTAAATTCCTTTAAAACTGCCAAATTTAAAACCAAAGTTCGGTTATGAGTATACAACAAACGAAAAAGCGATAAAATGCATTATTGTGGTTTCGACAGTAACTATATTGTTATTGCCGGATTCACAATATTACACAATATTCAAAAAAGTTTTTGACAAATTTCACAATATTTTGACAGCATTTATGTGTTCGGAAATAGGACCCCTGTAATCTTGTTCGAAAATTGTCCATTGTCGGCCCAATTTATCCAACGATATTCTTACAATTTCTCCTTGTATATTCAACTTAAGTACAATTATAACTAATTGTTCAATACTTATATCTTGCTCTTCAGAAACTCAGAATGTATCAATTCTGGCCCCTTTATTTTTGTCAGATTACAACTGCCATTTTGTATGAAAAAATAGAACGATGAACACAATACACAGAGGTAAATAAAACTACCTGGACCGAATACTACACACATAAATTTACATTTTTGCAGAATGCATAACGTGGTCTTTAATCATTCTTATATAATATTAGCCGCATTTCTTGACGTTTGATCTGATCTAGATCAGATCATGTCTAATGAAACGACACCCAAATGTGTGTACACCAAATGTGATTTCTGTTTCGTTTCGTTTTGAATCTGCCTGTTCACAAGCGTATTGTTATCATCTTATTCTTACCAATGAGAAAAGAATATGATGAATACAATTGTGAACAGGAAGAATGAGTTCGGTATTTAACATCTGAACTAATTTTTAGGTCAACATTTGTGGTTAAAACTATATGTTGGATGAAATTGCTTCACATTTAAATTTTGATCCGATCCGGATCACTATGCATCAAGAAATGCAGCTAATATAAATTAAATATTTATAATAATATAAAAACTTCTGAATTAAGATAGCTTAGTGTTCTCTTACACAGGTTTCAATAAAAAACAGACTAATAGCAGAAATTCAGTCAAAATCTTTATATAAGCAAAACTATGTAGCTAAAACTAGATAACCCGAGCAAAAGTTTCTGTTCTTACAGTTCTGACTAAAACGAGGCAAATATATGGCTAAACCTCCTGTTTTTTTCATAGCAAATAAATCAAATATAGAAGACCTTTATAGTTCTTACAAGCAGATAAATAAAACTTCAGGCCTTTGGAAATTAAAAAATCGATTAGAGATCAAAAAACGCCAAAATGTGAACAGTACAAATAAGTTTGTAATAGTTTTATAACCTTAATATTGTCTACCTTTACTTTATTAATTTTGAATTTTTCGTGAAGTAATTTTATGCTATAACTTTTGAAAAACTTGATAACTTTTCACAACTTATGTATACGTTTATGCTTATTTTCTGGAATTAAATAAATCAAAGAAAACATTTGATTTATGTAAATCTTATTCGTATTATTTGTGGTATTATTACGAGACTAGGTAGTCGTTTTAGCGACTAGGTAGATGTTTTTCGTATACAATTTATTTGGAATGATTGGCTATTTTTTCAAAATGAATTAAATTCAACTTGGCTGTTTCCTTAGAAAACACTAAACTCCAAAATAATTGAAATTCATTTCTTTCTCAGGTACCTTCAAACCTGTACATGCTCCAATTCTGGTGAAAAAATGTACACCACGAAGTTAGCAAAATAATAAAATTTTTAGTTAAAATTGGTTACCCTGGTGAACTTTTTGTTCTAGTTGGAAATAATTCAACTCATACAGCTAACTTCGTGGTGTATATTTTTTCACCAGAAATGTATAGCATGTACGCAGCTTGAGAATACCAATTGATTTTTATACTAATGGTTTTTCTCTATTTTGTTTCACGATTTTTGTATGTTGCATCTGATTTGTTATGCGTTTGCAAAATTTATTTGAATGTAAATCGGCTTTGATGGTGGATTCACAAGGTTGGCTTTTTCCCTTGAGTATTTTTTCCAAGCTTCTGCGGTTTTTATTACCCTAGGTATTTATTTCCGTGCTGCTACTTAACCGATAAATCACTGAAATAACCAAAAAAATGTTGCACGGAAAAATTACCCTAGGATAAAAATCCAATCTCGCGAATCCACAATGAATGTACAAATTTGACATAAAAAACTTGAAAAATATTCCTTTGTTTTTGATCATTTAGCAAATATACATTTGGTTATTTTTTACAATCATCAAGGAAAAACAAGAGATAATAAATTTAGAGGGAAATTTACAAAATATTGGTAAATTTTTATAATGTTTATGACAATGGTGTCATTTTAATAATTTTTAATTATAAATTATTATTGTTTTAAGATACAAATATTGTACATTATAAATTAATCTTAAGAAAAAATATTTTAATGTTATTCGTTATTAATGTGGAACGTGAATATTAAAATGGGAACGCCGCTGGTTAACAAAGGTAAACATTAGTAACAGCACTGCACTATCATCGCATAGTTGCAGCACAATCGCGGCGATATTGTGAGCTTTCATTCATGTTTTTTAAATGGCTTGAATAACTTAAAAATTGTACTATATAGTTTCAGAGCCGTAAGGTAGAAATATGAGCTTTCTAAAAGAAATGAATAGTTTATAGTTTCCCATAACAACCATTGTAAAATTGATTGTTTTAACTTACAGTTTTATTAATGAAAATTCAATTAAATGATATATACTTTTTTTAATATGCATGTTTAATATGTTTCGTAGATAACTTTGTTTTATCAAAGCCTTCTTAATAAATAAAGCCTCCGTGTTGATGATATTTTTTTAAAACCTTGTGTGGGGGGGGGGAGACATGACTTTAGTTTATACTAAATATGGTTTTAAATCAATTGAATCTACCATATAAACATTCATTTCTAGCTGACTGAAGATTTTTGAACAAAACATTTTATTTTCTGAAAAAGCCTAAATAAAGTGCAAAAATGCAAAAAAGAGATAGGCAACTACGTAATAAAAAAATATAGCAACACAAGGTAAAACACTGTTCAAGACGGCCGCTCCATTATTCGCATTAACTTCAACGCCAATTAATTTGTGTTTTTAGGCGAATCCTAAAATAAAAGAAAATTCACAAAGAATTATCGGAACAAAATTAGATACGATTTTGTACTTATCTGAAAATATGGCTGATCGATACAGCATTATTTAAAACCTGGTAAAATCTAATCCATCCTAGTAATACAGTGAATAAAACAGTTCCGAATAAAATTTTTAAAGTTTATTATAGTGTTTTATTTTAACAAAAACGGCAATTAATAGAAGCCCTCTTCAACAAGTTTTTCATTGATCCTTCAAGCCGAATTAGCGCCATTTTTAAATCTGTTAGTAAAAGGTCTGTCAGTGAGAACCTTTGAAGTGGAAAATTATTGAGATATTGCGAACAATAATAGTGATCATTTTTGAAATTTTTTGTGAAACTAATTATTCTCAGTGATTTGGCTACAAAATGGCGGAAACAATAGCCATTAACCGCGTATTAATTGGGCTAGAAAAAATTAAAGCTCAAGTGAAAAACTTCAGCGACAGTAATTCCTAACCATCGAAAAAAGTGTGAATGGCGAATTTGATAAAGCGCTGTTGAACAACGTTGATACAATTGAGGACACTCATTTTGATTTGAAGTATCAGATAATCAAATAGGAAAAATCAAATCAAGAAAGTTATACTTCGCAAAACAATAGTTCGATAAATGAATATAATAAATCAAAATATTTTTCTTCAAGAGTTACGAGCTCAATACTTCGGCCAATTCAGAGAAAAGCTAGAAGTTGGCCTTTCAGAAACAGAGATAACTGTCGAAAAGGTGTCCTTAGATCTATAGGTGAAGGTGAGAGTGATGAAGACAATGGTGAAGTGGGTGCCTGAGACGTGCTACACTCGATGGTACGATCATCCAATCCAAAACCACAAAACGATTTATTTAATAATAATAAAAGGATCGAGGCATTAGGCGAAATCGAGAATGCGGCCGAAGTGGTGAAGAAATCTATTAAGCAACCCTTATTCCTGAAGCAGCAACCATCACTTATAAATATAAATTTACCCGAATATAAACTACGCGAGTTAGACATCTCTTCAAGCTCTTCCCTTAAATCGAAGCCTTTGGCGGTGCAACTAAAACCACGAAACTCAGTAAACTTTTTCGATGAGGACGGCAATAATAATGACAACAATAAATTTCTGACGAAAAATCCGAGATAAGTACAGTTGAAACCTAGCGTGAGTTTAGTGAATACACCGCATGCAGACGAATTGGTGAAATTAAACCTGGGCAAACTGTGACGAAACAATTAAATGGCGATAATAATCGAAATATTGATGATGTTGGAGTAGTGAATGTACTTGAACTAGCAACTAGATTTATTCATCGACTCAAACATTTACTTATCATCAGTGAGAGCAGATGGCCGTAACTTACGTGTATCCGGTTTATCCTTTGGAGGAAACTTTGTTACTAATTTACGAATCCCAAGATGTTATGCCGATGCGACAGTGAGTTCGGATAGCGATGCTTCAAAACATATTAAACGCCTGTATCTTACTGAGATGAATGACCGCATGATATCATTCGAATACGCAAAATTAGATTTGGGACCACCCAATGGTTCAATTAATCCAGCTCTTGCTAAAACTACTGGATCAACAAACATGATTTCGGTTTGGTCAAATTACTGTTAAATATTGTTTTACTATTCTTTAATATCACTGGTTCAAAACATATTGTTACGTTTTTGCCTTGTCAATCAATGTTCGTATCACTGGATTGTGAATAATACAAAAATCAATTCAATTTATCACCAACGAATTTATTTATTTAGCACAAGAATTATTACAACACAATTTCAATACAATTTATTAATAAAAATTCACAAAATCACTTTATATAAATTATTCTTAAATTTTACTGTACACTTATAATTTTTATTTCCACTAAAACTCTTTTTAAATCGCTTTTTAATTCCTTTTTAATCTTCACACTGTCACTTACCAATTACTATTAATCCAATTCGAATTCGTTCGCCTTTATATATACGCAAACCAAACTTCTAGAAAGTTTATGACTTTTCCAGTACTAATAGTGTAGAAACATTTAGAACTGTTTTATCATGGAAAATTCCATTTTAGTACAGTACTATTAATTTAACTTATTCTATCACACCCTAGGTATCACCGTCACAATATAATAAATATCAAACTGTTTTGAAGAGCAGTTGCATAATTTACTGGCTGCTGCACGGACAATTTGGGTCCGTGATATATTTTTTATTAATTGGAGGTCTTGTGTCAGTAATTAATTTTGATGAGATTAGCATTGGTGCTTCAACTAGTGACCTATCATTAGGTCATTTCTACACTTTTTATGTGATAAATGGCACAACGGGCATTTAATAATCCAAATTCGCTTCTATGTAGAAAAATTATTCTTAACTACCTAGTAAATCTAGTTCTTAATGACAGTTGAGCGATAAAATAATTTTCCATTGGTAATAAGAATTGTATTAAAACATCAAAAAAAAACTGGTAAACAATATGCTAAACTCGATTCTGCAATTTTGAGATTTAATGTCCCGACTGTTTTTTCCGGCATCATAGTACATAGTAATATATAATCATTATACATGTACATAATAAACATTGAGAGAGAATAGGTTATTCATTAAAGAGTTCTTATACATACAATGACATTATTGGGGAAATAGATAACAAAACCTTATGTATTTTCAAAGAGCGAAGAGTTCAATACTCATTTAATCATTTATGCGCCAGTTTCAAGAGATGTGGTCAAGTCATCATTTCTTCTTGAAGTACATAAAAGTAAACAACAAGAATTTCAGAAACATATTTAAATATTTTATTTTAGATGAGTTTAGTTTATTTTACATAATCCAAAAAATTTATTTTATTTGTATCATAATTGCATAAAAAGTGTCTAAGAAATACGTACATAATGTAATCAAATTTTACACATTTGTTTATTTACTCGTATTTGTGTGTTTGATAAAAGCAGAGGAGCACAAATTGAACGAGTTTACCATGTGCATTTTTGAGGGGAGAAAAGATTCTCTGCATTGCGAAATTAGAATGCATCTGATATTTGTTCCTCTTTTAATAACATCTGTTTATGTTTTTGTTTCTTTCATTTTATATGTTTTAATGTTAAGGCCGTGTTCCAAATTTGAAATATAATATTGATTCCGCCGGTCTTTCAGTTGCTATAAGTGTTAAAAATTCGTATTGAATATTGAGTTAATAACACTTTTCAGATATTCAAGGCTGATCAAAAAGTTGTTTATTTTATAAAATCGTCTGTTTCTTGTTTGCGCGCTATTTGTGCTATAAGTTGGGCAAAAATTGAAAATTTTCAGTTAACCAAAAATGCATCTCTAACGCATTTTTTGAGTTTAAGATCTCTTTGAAAGTGACAAAAAGCCTAGTTAAACAGAATATAGGCGGATTTTTAGAGAGTGGGATTTAAACGATGATTTATTCGCCAAATTCCTCGGTCCGCGTATTTAAGAAAAAAGACCAGCTAAATCAGCTAAATAAAAAGTTAAAACTCAGCTTACTTAGCGCTAAGCCATATTAATAAACATTTAATAGTAATCTTAACATAATGCAAAGGAAATGTTTTGTCATAAATAATAGGCGTTTTTAACTAAGCACCAAGGGTAATGTTGTATATTTGAGATTAGTAAATTTTCCATAAATGTTAAGTTACATTGGATATGGCTGTTATAACGTTATATTAGCTTAGCTCTGAAATAAACAGGGTAAAATTGGCAAAATGTACATAGCTCCAATTTTACAATGCAGTTAGTTTAAATTCAGTAAAATTAGCAATTTAGCTTAGTGCGAAACTAACATAAAAGGTTAGTCAGGCTCAGTGAATTTGGCATATGTGAATATGTAGTTAACCTAGTTATAGGTTTCACAATTTAATAATCATAAAAAAAATTTATTTATTTAATTTTTTATTAATTATTACTTTCCATAACAGAGTTTCACTAAAAACTAAAACTTATTTAAAAATCTAAAATCTAACTTTACAATTATTTTTCTTACCGAAATGCTCTTAATCAGCAAAAGTTGGAATTTACTTATTTCTACATAACTATACAACTCACGTTGTGTAGTCATCAGTTTGACCATTCTCGCTAAAGGCCTGTATTCACGTACAATTATATTGCGCAATTTAATTGTGTGACGTCAGAACATTGCACAATATACTCAAATTTAATTCAAGATTTTTCAATTTTATTGTGCGATTTTGACGTCACACAATTATATTGCGCATTTTAATTTTACGTGAATGTAGCATGTTACGAATTGTTGTGTATAATCTGTCGATTCAATTATTTATATGACCATAACTCCTCTCGGGGGTGAAGAAAGGGCGTCCGCGTCCTTTATTTTTATGCTGGCTTTTGTTAACAGGTCCGAATATGATGCTGCTGTCTCGGCTCTCTGAACTTCGGCGTTTGAGCTTTTTGACTTCTCAAAATATTTTTTATAATATAACTAAATAATACCAATATGCCAATTGATATGAGGGATAATGTCCACATCCACTTCTGATCTCCAGATAATGTCCACATCCACTTCTGATGGTCAACTTGTTTTAGATGTACATTTCTAATTTGATTTCTGTTTTGGTTGTTTTCTTGGTTGATTACTTCGATGTCAAGCATTTGGACTAAGTGACGGTTTACCTGAATATTAATTATGAAGAGCCTCTTTTGGGGTTCCTCTCTACTATTATTCTGATGTTTCATCCTATTTATTGTTTTTTCTAAATGAACCTTTACTTGATTAAAAATAGCATTTGCTTGATTTTGTATTTCTTTCAGGTTGGGTGTAAAACCGGTTGAAGAATGTACCGAATTATTGTACAATGCTACCGAAAGTTCGAATGCATTTGGAATACTAGAATTTTTAAATTTGTCTCGATTGATATTAAAAATTTCTATTATTGTTGAATGTGTCTTTTCAACTTGGCCATTTGATTCTGTGGATGATTCGTATTCCATACGTTTAGTTTGCTTAAATATTCTTTAAATTGCAACGACTGGAAGGTTATCTCACGATCTGAGAGAATGTCTTTGGAAATCCCGAACTGGGTGAAATACTTCGTTAGGGTATTGGTTGTGTCTAGAAGGTTCTTGGTTTCGATCTTAATCATCTGTAAATGTTTGGAGAATGTGTATGTTATAGACAAGAAATTTTCTCTGTTGACGTTAAAGATGTCAATATGCACTCGTTCTAAATGCCCTTTGAGTGCTCGGTCTTGGGGAAATTTTGATGTTGTATGGTTTCCGATCGTAGTTATGTGCGTTGCAAATGCTGCATGCGTTAATGTGTCTCTTAATTATATTGATCATTCCAGGGAAAAAGTAGGATCGTTCGTTTTAATTGACTTTCCACCTCTTTTGTTCCGTGGTGCGGTTTCTCGTATTCTTTGAATTCAATTGCGTTCTGACGTCCTTCATTGGTTACATCTTCGACCATTTGTATGGTGAAGACAAAATGACCTTTCTCCGAAAAATTCTCTCGAAATGCTTCTTGAATAGTTTGGTAAAGTTTTTCCGGTGCTAGGGAATATATTTATCCTCCAGAATTACTGTATCTAGATTTGAGATCTTGAAAATCAGTTGGTTCCTATAGTAGTTTATAGGGCGGACGTATCTGCAGAGTGGATAGTCTCTAAATCACCGTTGTTAAAATTAATTGTTTGGTGAAATCTGGGTATGCTAATATCTGATCTGTAGCCAGGATTCTTTTCAACATCTCAAAGGCTTTAATATAGTCGATGTCCTTAATATTGATAATTGTGTCTTTTTTTAGGATACTTGGACGTAGGTATTGTAATTTTAGAATAATCCTTAATGAATCTTCTATAATAGCCTGAGAGTCCTAAGAATTGTTTGCTTTCTTTGGGATTTTTAAGTAGTGGCTACTCCAAAGTTTTTTGTATCTTGTCCGTATTTGGTCTAACGCCGTCCTGAGTTATTATATGCCTGAGAAACTCTGTTTCCCGTTTTAGAAATTCACATTTATCTAGCTGGATTTTCAGATTGAAGTTATTAAGATTTTTTATATGTACTTTATTAAGATTCTTTATGTGGTTTCAAGTTAAGTCCAACTCCCCAATAAGATCTTTAGAACATTATTCATTGCACGTTAGAACGTGGCTGGACCGTTTTTTCGGCCGAAAGGCATTCTGTTGAACTCGAAGTGACCTTTTCCGGTTAAAAACGCCATTTTTTCCTGTGACTTTTCGTCCATTGCGATTTGATGAAAACCAGATTTCAAATCCAAGGTTGAAAAATATACCGATTTTCCCGGCTTGTCTAGGGTTTCCTCTATTTGTGGAATAGGATACTTGGCAGCTACCGTCTTTTTATCCAATTTGCGGTAGTCAATCACGACTCTGCCCTTCCTTTTTCCGGAGGCATCCGATTTTTTTTGGGACAACCCAAATTTGGGAAGAATAAGGACTTTTAGAGTTGCGGATTATACCGCTTTCTAAAATTTCCTGGTTTTGGTAAATACAAGCTTTTGGTCCTTTGTAACAATGTGATGTTTGATTATTGTTGTTGATGACAGTTTTTCTTTCTGTTTCAACAGTACTGTTTGGTTTTTAAAGATCGTATCTACCAGAATTTTTTTTTTCTTTCTCGTTTAAATGTTGCGTTCGGATCAAGTTTTCTATAGTTGTTCTGTCTATAATTTCCTTTCGTAAGGAATTGGTTTCAGGGTTTCTAAATTATTTATTTTAAGTTTTAATTTGGGTAAATTATCAGGTGGAATCGGACTATTTGTTAAAACTATCATTGTAGTTTTGAAATTATCGACCTTGTACAAACCTGGTTGAATGAATATGTCATCGTTCAATTTTCTGAATTCCGACATCCGACAGTCTCCGTTTTTTTCCGTGTTACACGTTACAATATGGTTCTAGAAATTTTGCGCTGGATAATAGCGAAGAAACTTGAATGTTTTGTTATTTGGAGATATCGTATGAAAATTTAATTCATAATAGGTTCGGTCTGGTAGGTTATGTCCTAGAAAATTCATTTTACCTTTATTCTTGTTGATGAACTCCTAGTATATTTTTGACCATCGTTTGTTTTAATTGTGTGAGATTGTTTTGAATGATACCTGGTTTGATAACATGTTAGCACCAGTACCTATTAACAATGTTATTGTCTGATGTGACTCCTTACAATAACATTGCAGGTACGGAAGAAAGTTTAACTTTCCGTATCCGAACTCAGGTCTTCTTGAAAATTTCCTGAGTTTGCTTGATCGCTCTCTTATGAAAATTCATCGTTTAGGTCACCCTTCTCTTCCTCGGTTCTATCTAAAAATTCGTGATTTATCACCCTTCTATTAAAAGAATTCCTTGATCTCAACGATTCAATTGGTGCTTCCTTTACCGAGTAACTTGCGATTTGTTGAAATTGTGGTTTATGGGATTGAATTCTTTAGATTTTTGTGATTTCTGTGGTACGCTGTTAAATTTATATTGCGTATTTTGTGCGGTGTTTACTGTTTTTCGAGCATTGTTTGATAGTAGCTCATTTGCGTTAAATTTACACAAAAAAATGCGTAAGCTTCTTCTACGTCGCGTGATCTAGCCGTTTGCGCGTATCCAAAATATGGTTTTCAGAGGAATGCTATGAAAGCCGCTAATGCGTCTTCTAAAACGCGCTAATAAACTAATAAACGCGCTTATCACTCGCCATGATTGGCTGTAAACGGCATTTTGCCTTTACAATTTCTTTAGTTGTCTTAAAGTAAGCATGTAACGACATATTGTTGCCCTGTTTTGTAGCCCAGAGCTTTTTTTTACGGGATGTTATAGCAACGTATGCTAATTATTGTTAGTTTGTACATTGTTGTGACGTACTTCCGGTTTTTAACGCAAATAATGGGAAAATGAATGTACATCAATATTCCGTTTCTAAATTTTTTTTGTGATTTTTTAGCATTGGGGCAGCTTTATCACAATGCTTTATCCTGCGCTTTATAATACGACAGTTCCTATCTGTCGCCTAGCGCTTCCGTGAGTATCTCCTTGAGCTCAGGAAATATTTGGGGATTTCCAGCCAGGCACAAGATGTCCTTAGCCTTCTCTTCAATTTTATTGCTAACACATTGCAGGTATAATGAAAATTGTGCTTCCGTCACCAACGGGGAAAACACTTTTAAAGTGTCCTTGATGATGAACTTATTGTAGGAGTCATGTTAGGTGCCGCTTTTCTCATAAACCGGGCGATTTTTTTGCTTGGTAGCTAAATTTGTTGAAAAGCTCCCCAATAGGTGGTCGTGACCTCGAAGGATGAAGTATTTATTCTGAAAATATCCAAAAGATACGTTTTGGAATAAATATCATAACATCCATACACCATAAAGATATAACTATAATTTAAAGCATATATACTAAACTTTCCCCAGGAAACTTTTCCTCTTTCTGCCATAATAAAAGGTGGTACTCAAATTTAATTCTTGTAAGCTTTCGATATCCATTCTATTATCTACAGAGATAAGATAATTAAAACAACAATTTTCACAATAAAACATTTTACTTACATTTAAATTTAACATATAGTTCTCCCAGACCCCAAGATTGTATAGTAAATCAAACATTTTGTCGAAATCGTCGTTTGCTAGACTATAGCTTGAAATGTTGGATACTGATTGAAGTGTTTTTGCCTCTGGTGTTGTTTCATTCATTAATAAAAACCACATGTTCTACATATTCCTTCTCTTGAATGTTGCTTGAATCGTTAGAGATTGATTGAACAATTGAATATATTTTTGATTATGCTTTGCAATCCAGGCAAAAAATTGGTAAAAGGCCACATTTCTCGGGCAGAAAATTGTAACTTTTTATTCTTGATATTATTGGATTTTATATCCTTAAAAAGAGAACCAACTTCAGTTTCTCCATAGGGAAAAGTGGATTTTAATTTATTCAGTAGCTCTAGTCAAAATATTTGAATTTTTTTTTTTTTTTTTTTATATTATGCTTAAAGAGGTAACCAGCGAATCAGTAACAATCCTTACAGAATTTGACGAAATTATTTTCTTACAGAATTTTTGACATATTGGCCACCGAATCCGTAACAATTGACAAATACAGTATTAAAATTGTAATGTGAATATCAAAATTTATTATTTTTAAGAAAAGTGTGCTGTGAAAATTTTGATATATTCTGACATATCCTTCAGTTTGCGCGTTAATTTTCGCTCTGTTAAGTGACGGCTGAACTGAACGAAAAGTTCTTAAAGGTTCGCTGGTTAGTAACATGCACTTTTTGTGTATCGCATTCTTACTTAAAGTTGTTACTGACTCGCTGGTTCCCTCATAATATCTGCTGCAAAATTATTAATTATATGAAATGATGGAATACTATTGAATATAGAATCGCCATGAATCCCAGTAGCCATAACATTATTCGTAAGAACATCTTGATTTGAACTGCAGTAAGATTTTTATCAGCTTTGCAAAACTGACAAAATGAAGTGCTGAGAAAGATTGGCTGAAGCCGAGTAACCTATTCAGACCTAATTTGTCGCCTAATACCAAAACCTAAAATAAGGTCTACATGGTAAATATTGTTGTTTATATTTAGTTCAATACCATTAATTTCTAATAGCTTTATTTATTCTAAAAGGGTGTATGTATATCATTTCCAAATTGTTTTACAAATTTAGATCTTACGAGAGCTGCAAGGTGAATATCTTTTTATTTAGAAATTGAATTGGGAATAGGAAAGCTTTAATATACTCCAATAATAGAATGTGTCCCTTTATGAGATCCAAGTGGGTTGTTTATTTCGAAGTCATCAGCATAAATAAAGAAAGGATTTAATATTTTATTTGGGTACATTTTACGCTTCTTCTGCCAAAATTCACCTTGGATGAAATGAGACAAAGAAGGATTATTCTTTACTACATTAATATTCTTTAAAGCCATGTTTAAAATTCCTTTAAGTTCAAAAAAAATTGTAAATGAAATATAAAGGGAAATACTATTGCCTTGCAACTTTTTTCATTTAAAAATGGAATGCCTCTCCGATACACATTCGTTATTTCATCACTTAACGAAAACTGTATTAGATTTTCAGAAAAGCCTAATAAATTTAATATTAGTAAACAATTATCAATATGGCCTTGTTTTATTCGTTTTGATAATGGAAACACTCATAGCCAGCTCTTACTTACCGATAAAGCAGCTGCCATCTCAGACATCTGGCTTATTAAATAGAAATCTCCAAGCGTATTTCGTAGCTAGGGCAAATATTACCGTGGATGAACAGTTGTTACCTTATCGTAGTAGTAGTATTTGGAATCAAAGTGTGGAGGGTGTGATATTTGCGTACTTAATATCCAATAAAAGGACAAATTTATACATACCGGAATGGGCGCATCAGGTCAAAGGGAAGCAAATCAAGGTGAAAGGGTAGTAAAGGATTTATACTATAATCTGTTTCGTGTAAGTGGTCAAAACATAACCTGCAACGATTTCTTCACCACTTATAATCTAGCTAAATGCTTGATTTTAACCTACCAATACCAAGCACGGTCCAAATTTTGTCGTTGTGAAAGGCCAGCTGTAACATGTTCATTCTTCTGTTTTTGGATTCAGCAACAATATTACAATGTGTTCCTACTTTGCAAAGAAGAACAAAGCTTTAGTTCTCTTATGAATAATGCATTACGACAAAGAAGTCCAAGGCTCGGCGAATAAACCAACTATGTTATTGGATTATAACAGAACTAAAGGCGGAGTCAATAATATGGACAAAATGCTGGGAGCATTGAGTTATGAAAAGTTATGTGAACAGTTGGTTGTCCCCGGAATAACCCAACGTTCGGGCCATTCCCAACGAACCATTCATTGAAATTTGCATCTAGTCATCTTTTAGATAGTTAGTCATCAACTTTCGAAAAACGTGATGCTACTGGAAGAATCACACATAAATGGAACTGTTATCTGTGCTCTAAAAGAAGATAGACACGTAAACTCTGTACAAACTGTCAAAAAACTGTCTGTGTGTAGCATTCTTTGAATGTCAGTAGTTGGGTTTAGTGTCGGAATTAATTTCATTTCGTACTTTTTAAATAATGGAATCGATAAATGACAAATGTTGTCTTGATTACTTCGATCTTTCCGAAAAAAAAAAAAAATTAGATTCTGGTTGAGGATAAATAATTAGAAAGTCCGGGTAGGTGGTTGTAAACATAAAGGTTAACACATTTTTACAACTTCCTGCTCATCGACTTTTGATTCAAAATACATTGTCAATTTTGTGGGGTGTTGAAGTTTTAAATTTTGGTATTTTGGTAGAGAGTACCAAAAAATGCGTTTTGTTTTGTAACAGGTGAATAAAGCCTCTCAAGAATTTCTATAAATACACCCTAAATAAATTTAATTTTTTTATTTTATTTTTTGGTTCATTTTTATATAAGGATACGTTTTTTTTATTTCTATAATGGGTGAAACCTCCATTTTTAGAAATTGTCTCTATACTGTGCGTACTATATTGTGCGTTGAATCTTAAAGGGACCTCATATAGTTCAATGTTAAATCGGACTAAGCAGCTTTAATAGTTTCGATAAGCGACTCTGTATAATTGTATTGCTTGTACCCTTCGTAGATTTTACTAAGTGATATTCTGCTTATATTGTTAATAAATTCATTTCAGTGGTTCGAACAGTTGTTGAAACTTGGCTGATTCCAAAATCGAAATGTACGATTTCTTTGTCATTTTTTGATTTTTAAAAACTATCCCCCACCTTAAAACGAAATCGCTTCAGACCATAACCTGCTTTTAATAATTACAACCATCAGACCCATTGATTATCCTATGTATGTCAAACGCTATTTTCCGAATTGAATTTTGCTTTCGTACATGATTTAAAGATGATTTTTTCTTAATTCTCATTCTTTTAAGATATTTAGGCTTCTGTATGGTGCGACGAATAATTTGTACCATTAACAGCGGGTTTTTCCTTGATTACGCCTATCTACTTGATTTAATATGGAAACAGGGCATCCTTTCATATTTGTTCCATAGATGTCTAGATTTTCTAAATAGTGTGACTTCGTCTGAGTTTTTCGGCTATGAACCTGATTTAAGATTTTTTTTACCATACTTCAAAAAACAAAAATTTAATATATTATTTAATAAATTTAATTTGTGTTATTTATACCGAAATTTAAAAAATGAAGGATTTATTCACGTACAACAAAAAAATGCACTTGTTTAGTGTAGCTCGACAAGAAGCAAAAATGTGAAATTTCCTAAGCCAACCGAAAACCAATTTTCAAGATTCTTTATAACAAAGTATGGTCAAACCGAAAACATGCAACCAAAAGGAACGTCTCAAAAAGTAAAAGGGTTTCGAGCCAAGTTGTCAAGCGACAAAATTTTGTAAATTTGTTTGACCTTGTAAATTTTCAAAATTTTAACCGGAAATGACAATTTATAAAAATTATGTGCAAAAACGCAGTAATTTAAATAAAATACTTCAATAAACAATTTTTTCGTTTTAGTGAGCTAAAGGAAGTGGTGCTCGTTCTTAGTTTATGCTTGAATCTAGAGTGACTATGGAGTGCAGAACTCGGAGACTTTACGTCACGAGAATCCCTGTCGAATGAAATAGTTTTCATAAAAAACGAAAATTTGTTTTAGTTATCACTATATATAGGACATTAAAACTAAACATCTTGAATTCCTTAAATTGTTAATCACACTTGATCCATATTCACTCTCTCCACTCTTTCCACAAAATATTGATGTGCTTGGCGGCGCAGTACCTGCTAGAATTGCGACAGATGGAACATTATATATTTGGATAAAATATATAAGAGTATAAGAGCATACATTTAAAAAATGTGTATTTACGAAAAAAATTATAAGATTTTCTTCACAAAATTTAAGGGTTTTTATTACACAGATAATAATACCACAAAATATTCAAACCAAAAATAATTACAAATAAAATAAAACATTTGGTCTAGACAATTCAAAGTATTTACGAAAAAAATGTGTTTTGTTATTTTGGGAAAATGAATTTAAAATTAAAATAAAGTAAAATTTCATTATTATGTACATATATGTATGTATTTAGATAGAAAGTAAAATATAAAATTTCACTAAAAAAGCTATTTTTATTATATGATTCCAGGTAATCCAAAAAATGTACATATCGTACATAATTCGGAGCATCCTGCATCAGTCTTTTCACTTTTGGACAATGGTACTAAAATGATTCCATTGGTCGCGGATGGTTTATTTGATTTACTCATGATCAAAATGACACCGGTTTACACATCAAAAAAACAAACAAAAATTGAATCAAAAGGACCACGTTTCGAACTGGGCGATTTTGTAATCAAACTCGGCAGTGTTACAATGAGTGAGAACTTCAAAGGTGTTTTAGTTGAAGTAGAGTATCGTCCATGTGTAATTCCTTCCATGTGCTGGGAGTTGTTACGAGAATTTCTACAAGGTTTTCTTGGATCGTCCGTACCAAATCAGATTCCAATGTATTTTACTACACCATCGTCGATGAATCCAAATCACAATAAATTAAACGAAATCTATCAGCCACTTGATACAGTTCAACAATACCTAGAGCATTTTATGAATTATCGGAAGCAATCATCCGTGCAAACCGTTGGTGGAATGCGCAATTAATTTTTACGTATTATTATGGTCAATAAATAAGCTTAAAATATTCATATTTAGATTTGATGTGTATTTTCTTTATGAAGATAGAAATCATTTACGAATAACTTGGCGAGGACAATATCCTAAATTGTAGTATTAATTTCTTGAACTACTGCGCCGTTCTGGCTGACATTGAGAACGGTTTCTATATAAAAACTTAATTATGCTTATTCATTCAATACAATTACTATATGTTTGAATTTTTGTAATAATGCCCCCTAATTAATGTTTATGAAAAGTTTGTCATGCCGTTACGTAACATAACTTTTAAAACTATTGATTTCCATAAAACACTAACATTAGTTGCAGTTTATTCTTTAACCGTTCATGAATTTGTTGAAAATTCTCAATTGAAATATGTATATTACCTACAGTAAATTAATATTAATAATTTTATTCAGTCGTAAGTAAAATAATAGTAAAAGTTGGGTATAATAAATTATTTAAATATGTACGTATAACTAAAATAGTATTGGCACAATTTGAAGCAACAAACGAGTATGACGATGCCGAGCATACTGAAGAGCATCTTTGTATAAGGAAAGCTGAAGAATACACAAAACTTGTACCAAAATGCAGGGAAAATGCAGAAATATTTGATATCATTAATGATAATATATTATCAATTTACCAACAAATGAACGAATATTCAATTCAAGCAGCTGTATCAAAAACATGTAGCGAACTTCAGTTTGAATTGGAATGTGATATTATTGAATATAATCAAACTATTCCTTGTGCTTCTCTAAAATATTTGGCTGAAATGAGAATATCTATGACGATTGACAAAGTTCTAACGGAATTTTTATGTGAAAATAATGGACAACGAGTGATGAGTAAGTATTCGAAAATGATTCTTAAAATAATAAACACCATTATTATTTTTCCATTTACAGATCTAATCCCAAATGATGGTCTTCTCTTGATTTTCGATAATGACTTTTATAATACATGTTTGCAACAATTTAATCAACTTGATTTTGAACAGGTTGAATTAAAAGAAAATGGTTATTATATTTCCGAAGAATATTGCCTTTTTCTTGAAAATGCATATAATTGCTTAAAGCAACTTTTAAATACAAGCAAAAATCCATATCTTCCAAAATATGAAATTGAGCTGCATCAAAGACTAATGTGGCAGTTAGAATGTAATTTTTTTAAATAAAATTATAAATCTATAAAGTCGATATTCCGCCGTTATATACTACGTTAATGGTTTGGGCCGCTTGGTAGTTACCATCGCGCGATGTGATTTATTTTATTTTTAAATTTCGCGCGATGAAATTGAAAATTTATTATTTTCAATAAAAATTAATAAAAGGTTTTAATTGAATTTTGTAATCTTCATACATTTATACCATGTTTACACCAGTAGAATAAAAGTATACAGCATAATGTAACCGCAAAGTATAATAAGTAAGTATTAATACAAAGTATAATATGGCATTAATTTTAAATTTATTTTATTGGGTGTGTGAATATGACTCCGCCCTTTTTTGTTAAAATAAAACACATTTGCTTGTTTAGAAAATGAAAGAATTATTTATTGAAAGTATGCTCCATTTGCAGCTACAACTTTCTCCTTTGGAGGCGATCCAATCATTAAGCCAATTTTCGATCTCTGCGCGAGAACTGAACTGCTGTTCAGGAAAAGACGACTGCATCGACCGGAATAAGTAGAAATCTGAAGGAGCTTTGTCTGGTGAATACGGCGGATGGGGTAGAACTTCCCAGTCCTGTCCTTGTAAATAATTTTCACAACGTTTGCAACATGTGATTTTGCATTGTCATGCTGAAAAATTAATTTGTTGTGTCTATTCATCCATTCTGGTCGTTTTTCCTCTATAGCTCGCTTCAAACGTATTAGTTGTCGTCGGTACACATCGCCATTGATAGTTTCAGCTGATTCCAGCAGTTCATAATATACCACACCTTTCTGATCCCACCAGATACAGAGCCTAACCTTATTGCAATGGATATCTCGCTTTGGTTGCTATGGACCAGCTTCACCACACTTCACCCAAGATTTTTGGCGTTTGGGATTCTCATAATAAATCCATTTTTCATCTCCAGTAACTATCCGATGCAGAAAACCTTTTCTTTGTTGTCTTTGAATCAGTATTTCACAAATGGTTTTCCAACCATTCCGTTTGTTTGTAAACGTTTTGCAACAGTTGATTGATCAACATCATCTGATTGTGTTTGAGAAGAATCTTTAGCCAATAACGTTTCCAATTCAGCATCTTCAAATTTTTTGGGTGGTTTCCCATGCTCTTTATCTTCAATGCCAAAATCATCATTTTTAAATCGTCGAAACCATTCTTTGCACGTTGTATTCGATGGAGCATGCTCACCGTAAATTTTCACAAGCAAGCGATAAGTTTCCGCTGCACTTTTCTTTGCAATAAAATAATGTAATAAAACTTCCCGCAAATTATATTTATTTGGAATAAAATTCGACATTTTGAAAGAGTTAAAAATACTATTTGTTTACACCTCAACCAAATGTCGTATACTGCGTTTGATAGCTGACATCAAGTACTATAGAATACAAGTATTGCGCATTTATAGTTTACGTAAGCAGTTAAAATAACGACACCAATTAAGAAAGGGCGGAGTCATATTCACACCCCCAATTATTAAAAATTTAAAAATAAAAATAAAAATCGCATCGCACAACGTACGGCTCAGTTGTATGTATGCAGTTGAACAATTTTTAGGAAATTTTTATGTTAAAATAGTTAAATATGAAAAATTTATTTCTAATTTATAACTCGATTTAGATCTTGTTTTTACTCGACTATAAGTTGACTTTGCAGTACAAACGCTAAAAATATAACACCGCAAGATGGCTCAACCCCGAGAATAAACGTATGTACATACTATTATTATTAATATGCTATACTAAAAAAAAAAATCATTACATACATATACATGTAGGCGAAAGTGCCACATAGATTCTAATCCGAAGATGCTAAAGTTAGATTCAGGCGACCAGATCATTCATTTAAGGATTAAGCTCCGACCACGACGACGAATCAAACCAATTTACACTTATTACGAGAAAAAATTATTTCCCTGGGTATTTATTTGGAGAGGTTGTGGATTGAGTTGGAAGTTAGCTTGAGTTGAGTTTATGAATGCGTAAAATTTGTCCGGGCCATGCTGATTTGGGAATTGAGTCAGACGTTTAGTTGGTTGCAGAGTTCAGGGCTGATTTGTGGTCGAGTGTTGGATTGAGGTTGAGTTGTGGTTCATTCAGTTTTCGAACCGTGTTGATTTAGGTTTTGAGTTGCACTTTGAGTTTAGGGTTGAGTTGAAGGAGCTGAGTTGCAGGTTGAGTTCGGGTTGAGCTTTTGTTTAATTTCGTGTTGGAATGAGGATTGACTTGAGGTTGAGTTAGGGTTGAATAAGGTTTGAGTTGGTTTGATTTTAGTATATTTTCGGTAGGGGATTAATTTGGGATCGAGTTGGGGGTTTAGTGGGAGGTAAGATTAAGTTGGCCATTTAGTGTGGAGTTCAGTGGATGCTTGAGATTTGGTGTGAGGGAATTATTTGGGGTTCGGTTAAGTGTTTGTTTAAAAGTTGATTTGGGATGTAATTGCTGTTTCTTTTTGTTGTTTTATTTCAATTCAAAAAAATAATTCGCGACTTGTTTTCATGAGAAAAAAATAATTCAAATTAAATTTTTCTCAAGGAAATACAGCTAGTATCGAGTTGCTAATTTAATTCCAAAACATTAGTAGCTTTACGAACAACTTATAATAAATTTATACTAGTACATGGAGAAATAAAAAAACAGGACACACTGCCATAAATTATAGGAGCCCAGACATTTGTGGCTTTTTATCGGACCGCTTACTATAATATTATGAAAACGTTAATTGATGTGAATTCAATCGGTTATCATAAAAATCGTAAAATTTCATATAACATATAGTAACAATTACCATTAATAGCAAAATGCGTATTTGATCATTGTAAAATACGAGATTTACCTTAACAAAAAGGAAAAATTACTATTAATTATAGGAAACACTTCTATATTATATAATTGATTTGTTTTATTTTCGTTTACGTAAGTAAAATAAAGTATAGTAATCATGAAAATTTTGGACCTTGAGATTTTTAGAGATTTATCTGTTTTGAGGTCCCCCGAGTCCGAAAAGGTGGGTTTCGAAATGGTATCTGTCTGTCAGTCTGTGTCCTCTCTACAGCCCAGATAGTTTAACCAATCGAGCTGAAACTTCAGATTTAAGCTTTCTTGATAAATTGGGATGGCCCAGTGAATTTTACTCCAAATCGGCTAACCGGAAGTGGCCACTCCCTGGGTCCAGAAAATGTATTTTGCAAATATCTAAAAAAGTATAAGGTTTACAAAAACTACTTAATACAAAATCTTTCTAAAAAATTAAAAAATTATAAAAAAATAGTAAAATTTCTCAAAATTCTTTGTTCGTAAAAGAAAGTCGTGTGTTGGCCACACCTCCATTTTCTTATATAGTAGTGATTCCTATATCTCGTCAAACAAGCCCACTAAACAAAGCGATTCGTTTACGATACGAAAATGATGTTTGTTGTTCATACAAAATATCGTTTACGAATCGTTTTTGCGATTCGAAATCGATATGTTTACGAATCCAACGTCCCATGATAATTAGAATTTTTTACGTAACGTAAATAGAAAGATTTTTACGATACGTTTACGATGCTTTCTTTTCATATCGTAAACGGATCTAATTATGCGATATATTTACGTATCGTATTTTTCGTGTTGGTTACGATAGTATTTATTTTGGATTAGCAAAAATAAAAAGCCAATTTTATAATACGATTATTTTATTATTTATTTAGTTGAAGTATTATAATAAAATAATTATTACATTATATATAATACGTAAAATTTACTTGTTTATATGAATGACGGTTTAATTGTATCGGGTTTCATAATACTTCGCTCCTTAATTCAATCGGCAGTGGTAAAATTTGCTCACATCTTAAAAAATAAACAATAAGGATTAAATTAATAAATAAAAATGGTTTAAACAAATTGGAAAAGAAATATATAATTACTTTGTAAAACTTATAACACCAAATATTTCGTAATGATTTTAATTTCTTTTTACACAAATATCGCTGTCCACTTTGCAAGTGAGAAACGCACAATGTACAATTTTTATTTTCGTTGTTTATATGGGAGTAAAAATAAAAGTAAAGTGCGTAGTGTGTTATAAGAAATTAAGCATCGTTTACATATCGCTATCGTATCGTTTTTTCCGAATCGCTTTTTTTGTTTAGAGGGTAGTGTGTTATAAGAAATTAAGCATCGTTTACATATCGCTATCGTATCGTTTTTTCCGAATCGCTTTTTTTGTTTAGAGGGAGGTGTTAAGTTTACGTAACACTAGTGAAGAATTTGCGCATTACAACTCTGCGTAAATGTAACAGTTTGGTGTTGCAATAACGTAGCAGTTACGTCGTTCCCGTTCTATGATATTTAGACTTTTTGCGAGGAGTTATCAATTGTATTGTATTTGCTGAGATTCGAGTCGAGTTCAATCCTAGTTTAACTCTCACTATATACGGAGTCGAGTTAAACTCGACTTGACCTAAATAATTTGTAGAGTCGAGTCAAACTCTGCTCTAAAAAATGGACTATATACGCATAGTAGAGTTTAAAAAACAACAACAAAATTAAAGACAAATTCGTGCACCAATATTAAAAAAAATTCGTTTTAATTTTTTCAATTAAATTTATTATTTTATTTTAAATATCTGATCTATTAAGATTTTAATTAATTAATTTTAATCTTAAATTTTTGTTTTGGTATTTAGCTTTTCGGTGGTCTATCCCGTAATTTTCTTGGAGTTTGATTGAAAATTACAATTTTTTAGACATAATATCGCTGGAAAAGTTACAATAAGATATATATATATATATATATATATATATATATATATATATATATATATATATATATATATATATATATATATATATATATGGCGATCAACAAAAAAAAAATCAATCTAATGATCATCTGAAATGATATTTTGTTCCATTTTTTTTAACCCGGTTTCAATCCTATTTGAACTCTGCATATTTTTAACCCTGCAGTATATATACCTAGAGTTGGTTAGAAAATAACTCGACTCCGTATATAGTGAGAGTTAAACTAGGATTAAACTCGACTCGACTCACAGCATATACAATAAATGTGGTAGTAGTTCGTAAACAGTTCACTTGATTAGTGTAGTGAAATAATATCGTAACATTTTTAGCGATATGGATTTAATGAAACATTTTTGGTAATTTTTCTTTTCTAAAAAACTAATAGTTTCTTAAGTATTTTAGTATTATTCTAAAAAAAAAATATTAAGCAACAAACTATATTTTTCTAAATCAAACTGGGACGTTTATTATTTGCTTAGTTATTTATTGATTAAAAAAAAATTGATAAACCAAAAAAATACGTAATGGCGATCGAAAACTCAAAACTAAATGGTTATCATTTCTTTATAAGTATTATTCCATTAATATTCATAAAGGAGTTTGGTGTTACGTTTAAGAAACATCAACGAAGAATTTTGTTCATAAAATTTTCTTCGTAATCGTTACGTTTAGGACGTAGCAAAAGCGAAACATTTACATCGTTTCTGCATCAAGATAATTAAATTTGTTTGCGAGGTATTTTTGTACTACAAAATATATTAAAAAAACTCGCAAACAAATTTAATTATCATGATGCAGAAACGATGAAAATGTTTTTGTACTATTTGTGTAGCACCGCATGCTATAATTTGAGTACTATATTACATAGTAAATAAATCAGTAATTTTTTTCTCCGTGTAGATCGGCTTTGAAAGAATGCATCCTGATGAACAGAGAACTTCTTTACATTTAAAAAATAGATTGTTAGATACAATATACTCAAATAATTTTGGAATAGCAGACATGATTGAAATACCTCTATAACTCTTTATGTCAAAACGTGAGCCGGACTTATGGATAGGCGTAGTATGTGAAATCTTCCACTTATTAGGGAAATTCTATAGCTTAGGAAACTTATTAAACTTCAGTGATACCGGGTGCCAATAGCGAAATACGGCTTTTAAAAAGCTGGTATTTCGTCAGGATCACGGCCATCTTTAAAGCATTCCAATAGAGAAATAATATCACTCTATGAGAGTTTCTATAACATTTTCATCCATATCTGGCAAATACTTCACAAATATTCTGCATATTTCGGACATTTTCCGTTTAGCCTTAACAAATGTTCATAATAACCTGTTTGGATTATAATTAATCTCGTTCTCTTGTAAGGATTTAAGTGTAACTTGTCAAATTCTATTCTTGCGACTAACATACGACCCAAAATCAACTTCAGTCGGGAATGAATGCTTGGTTTTAGACGTTTTTCAGACAGTCAAAAAGCGTGGATACTTCCAGTCTTCGCCGGACCGAATGTTTTGCAAAATAGTTGGTGAAAGCCAGTCGTACGGAAACTGGGTTAAGATTATATTCATTCATTATATAGATTTCGTATTTGATTTTCTTTTTAAAGCTGCTGTCACTGTTTTAAAATCTTTCTAAATATTCTACTACTGCATGACATACATCATCGTGAGTTACAATAATCTTTGGGTTCCGCCGCCTTAAAAAATTAAAAATTATTTCTTAAACGGTTTTAAAAGTCACGAAACCTGAAAGTTAAACAGTTAAATAAAAGGCTTTTCAAGAAAATTTGTACCAAGACTCCCATGTTCACCCTCAACATCACATATAAGTGTTAAGAAGTTACTACGAGAGCCCGTATTGGCTGATATCTCCTGTAGTAAAACATACAAAATGGCCGCCGAAACGCTTTTTTCAATGCATATTTTATCCGACCCGCATTACCTACCTTGATGCTCCTAAACCGATGGTGCGGATGTTTATGATAATTCGAATTCTATGTCTTCACGGTGGTATATGTTCCGTTTCGCTGCGTTTATCTGTTGAATACGTTCAAGCTAATCTAATGGCACACTTTTTATGCCCTCTTGAACTCGGTCTGCCATGTCTTGCACCCCTTAGCCGTGGTCTTAGGCTTATTTGTTTCGTCTTTTCATACCCCTTTGACCTGTTGTTCCCACTTATAAATACTATAAATGTATGTTTTTTGGGAGACGGTGGTACAATTTATCCAGGGTTATTTATTTTTAACTTTTATTCATTAGAGCTTATTGGGCTCGTTTGAAAGACACCTTCAACCGGACTTCACCGGTTGTGTACGCCTATTTTCGCTAATTGGACTTCTTTGTCTACAATTTGGTTTATTTTCCGTTTCGCTACTTGATGATCAATTTAAAACATTTTTTTAAACATGGTTTCAAAAATCAAATACAAAAGTCTACCTTGGCGCACCCGCCCGTGGCGTACTGCAGCTATCGGGGGGATCACAGGTGGTGGATAGTGGACGACCTATCGATAGGTATGTTAGCGGTCAATTAAATAAGCCGCCCCCAACCGCAGTCCAGCTGGTGGGAGAGTCTCAGGGAACTGGGGAGTGGTTAACCTCAGTTCATTAAATTCTGAGTGCCTATGATGCCCAGCATGGAAAGGCGAACAGATGGCGCCAGAAAACCATCGACCAATAACCACGGCGGACTGGGCGTCGCGTCCTCTCTGCACCTCCGGAGTCTCCGCGGGTGATGAGTGGGGGTACCCTATAAACGGGTGACCCGGGGAATGGAATGGATCCCATTGGATTGGGCTCTCCATGTGAATAGGTGAAAGGGGGAGAGAATGTGGGCGGAGGGAAGGGGGTGCTGGGAGGCCGCGGTGCTAGCGAGCCGAATGGGCTGGATTAAGGTGTTAAGCGACCCGTGCTGATGATCAACTAGGCTGGGGGCCCATTTAACAAAGCCCAGTCGCTAACGGAGCCCTCTGGACACCTGGCGACCTCCAGTTGTATTTAGCCTTACCTGCGTATACGAATCTCTGCGCAGGCGAACCTTTATTTCTCCGATACTCGTGGGAATCAGATGGAAAGATCGAACAACGAAAAAACAAAGGGCACCGGCTCTCCTCAAAAGCCGGTATCAGAGAAGAGAGGTACCTCGAACCAGACGGAAAAAAGGCGCCCTCCGGCGAAAAGGCGATACAGGAATCGCCGCTCGGCATTCCGAATTCTCGAGATGTGGGCTGCGACCCCCGAGGGGCAGCTTACGGAAGAGCAAAGAACATCAGTAGCTTGGGCAAGGAGCACTGTGGGCTGCGGAGGCTCGGAAAGGGACCATGTGTCGAAAAGACAGCGGTCCCAGGACGAGGTGGAAGTAGTCAACAGCAAGCGGGCCAAGTTGGTGACTGAAAAGAAGCCGAGCTCCAACTCAGGGACAAAGCTGTTCAGCGATGTCCTGAGGGAGCATGTGTTGATGCTAGCCGTCATTGACGAAAATCAAGAAGATGGGAGCATCACGGCCAAAAAATGGAGGTTGGTGTATAATGCACTCAACCTCGTCTTTTTAAAGGTCCTGGGTGAAAATCCGGGACCACCCCCATCCTGCAGAGATGCGGGATGGTATCAAGGGCGTGTGAAGATGACTGCATGCTTGGACTCTAGATCTGTGGATCTATATAAAAAGGCTATAGCCAAAGTAGGGGAGGTGTGGCCAGGCGCAAAGCTTGCGGCAGTTAGTTGGGAGGAAATTCCCAGCAGGCCGAGGGCACGTGTTTGGCTGCCATCCGAACCGGCTAGCCCTGACGAGGCTTTGGAAATCATTCAGGCCAGTAACCCGAGTCTTCCGACCGGAAATTGGAAGATCGTCAAGCAGGAGGAGGCGAAGGGGGGCTCGAAATTATCAATCATGGTAATAAATAAGGAGTCCCTTGCCCTCCTTCACAAAACGAAGGGAGTAATTGACTTCGGTTTCGGGTCAATTACTCTCAACGTTTATAAAAAGGATGGGGCGGAAGCGCGTACGGGAGGCCAACCGGAGGATGGTGGCAACCCGCCCAGGCCTGAAGGGGTACCAGCAGCATGGGAGGAGAAGCTGAGGGTATGGGGGAGAGTGAAGCCGGCGACCTCGGTCGGGCAATGCCTCCCTTGAAGGTTACGGAGGGGCACATAAGCGAAGGAGCTGGTATACCGATGGAGAAGAATGTCGGCAGCCTGGCCAGACGGGGGCACTGACAAGTCCTCTACAGAGGGTATGAGGGGTGACGAGACGGGCGGATCCGGCGCATTCTAAAATACCGAGAAATAATATTCCTGCGGTAGCAGGAATATACCATAGAGATAGGTAGAGGTTAAATGGTTATGATTAAGATAACACAAATTAACCTTCACCATTCTAAGGCTGCTTCGGCAGCTCTACTCCTCAGGCTGACTAGTTCGGGTGAGGATGTGATACTAATCCAAGAACCTTGGATTAACAACAACAGGATCTGTGGCCTCAGAACCAAGGGGTATAAAATTATATCCTCTAGTAAGTCTGGGAAGATCAGATCTTGTATTTTTGGGAAAAATAATATTATACTTTTCCTTCTCTCTCAATACAGCAATGGTGACACTACTGCAGTTAGCCTGGAAGTAGGCACTTGTAGATTCTGGCTAGTTTCAGCCTACATGGACCGGGAGAAGGAGGTTCCTCCGGATAACCTGGAGGAGCTGATCCGTAAAGCGGAACAATCAAAGGTAGGTGTGGTACTGGGAGTTGATGCTAATGCGCATCACACTATCTGAGGAAGCACGGACATTAATGAAAGGGGTGAGTCGCTTTTTGATTATTTGATGAGTACTAACCTTTCAGTGTGTAATATTGGGCGGGAACCCACATTTATTACTAGTAGCAGGCAGGAGGTTCTAGACGTGACCCTTGCCTCAAATAATATTCTTCATATGGTTAAAAATTGGAGGGTGGATAAGGAACACTCCTTTTCTGATCATCGATATTTAACCTATAGCCTCGATATTCACCCTGCTACCCGGGAAGCCTTCAGGAACCCTAGAAGGACCAACTGGAGCAAATATGGGGAATTATTGGAGGAAATGTTACCGACGAGGGCTATAGCGCCCCCGACGACCGTTGGGGAGCTGGAGGACATGTTGGCTAGCGTTACTAGCGCATGCAACCGATCCTTTCGTGCAGCCTGCCCACTGGCTAAGCCTAGGGGTAGGCAAAAACCGGTATGATGGTCCAGGGAACTGGGAACCTATCGTAAGGCTTGTAGGATAGCCTTTAATAGAGCCATAAATACAAGGGAGGCTCAGGATTGGGACTCCTATAAGGAGAAACTCGGAATTTATAAGAAAGAATTAAGAAAGGCACAAAGGAGGTCTTGGAGAATCTTCTGTGATAATATGGAAGAGGTATCCGAAACCTCCCGCCTTAGGAAGATTCTTTCCAAAAGTACATCTAGTCCCAGTTTTTTGATAAAACCGGACGGATCTTGGACAGCTTCTAGTGGAGAATCTCTGGAGCTTCTCTTCGAGACACACTTCCCAGGGAGCTTTGAAGACCTGTTGATGCGTAGCAATCATCAGGAATCACTGTCAATGTTCACAGAGGATATCTTAACCAGGAAACGGATCCTATGGGCACTGAGGGGTTTTAAACCATTTAAATCGGCTGGTCCGGATCAAATTATACCAGCGGAACTTCAAAACAACTCAGTAATTATTCTTCCCTACCTGGAAGCTATAGTCAAAGGGTGTTTGAAACTGGGCTATATTCCTAGGTACTGGACGGAGGTCAATGTGGTGTTCATACCGAAAGCGGGGAAAAGCTCACATGTCTATCCTAAGGACCTAAGACCAATAACTCTATCATATCCTTTCTTTTGAAAACCTTGGAAAGGCTGCTGGATGTATATATCAGAGATAAAATAGGTGCCAGGAAGTGGGCATCGTCTCAGCATGCGTACACAAAGGGTAGATCTGTGGACACTGCTCTGCACGCCTTGGTGTCTACGATTGAGAAATCGATTAATTCGAAGGAATTCTCTTTGGTGGCCTTCCTGGATATAGAAAGCGCCTTTCATAATGTGAAAGCGGAGGCAATCAAGGAGGAATTGTCATTTTTGGAGGTGGACGTTCCTCTGATAGGGTTAATCAATTATATGCTGGGAAGCAGGATTGTTAGCTCGAAGTTGAGGGACTCCACCATCAAGAGGCGAGTAACTAGGGGAACTCCGCAGGGGGGGGGGGGGGTTCTGTCTCCTCTTCTCTGGAACATAGTGGTAAACGGGTTACTACTTGAATTGGAGAGGGAAGGTATTGAAGTTATCGCGTACGCAGTTGACGTAGCTTTAGCTGTTACCGGGAAATTCCTGGGCACGATTGTAGACGTAATGCAGAATGCGCTTACCATCGTTACGAAATGGGCTGGCAAATGTGGACTTGATATTAACCCGTCCAAGACGGAGCTGGTACTCTACTAAGAAATACAAAATCCCGGTAGTTGTCCCTCCTACCTTAAATGGCACGAGACTTGCTTTTACTGATAGAGCTAGATTTCTGGGCATTATCTTGGACAGTAAGCTTAGTTGGAAGCCCAACATGTTGGAGAGAATAAACAAAGCTACTATTGCTTTGTACTCCTGTAGGAACGCCATTGGTCATAGATGGGGTCTGAAGCCGGAGCTGGTACACTGGCTCTACACCGCTGTAGTGAGACCTGTACGGGGTGGGTGTTTGGTGGCCAGCTCTGGACAAGGTAACTTACAAAAGTAAGATTGAGAGAGTGCAAAGAACGACATGTATGCTTGTTAGCGGGGCATTGAGGTCGACACCGACAAGTGCCTTAGAGGTTATGTTGCACCTTCTTCCGGTCGACATTTTTGGCAAACAGATGGCGGCAAATACGGCTGTACGACTTGCAGCCGTCTCTCAGTGGAGATGTCTTAATATAGGACACTCTACTATTGTCAGATCGTTGAAGGATGAGCTGGCGAATCTTGACTACATTAAACCTACTCTACGCTTCGAGAAACGGTTTCGGACCTCCTTCCCTTCAAGGGAATCCTGGAGGGATAGACCGTTATCGGAAACCGAAGCGTTGCAATTCTTCACAGATGGCTCCAAGCTAGACGGCAAAGTAGGAGCTGGAGTACTCTGTGACAAATTAAATGTAAATATTTCTATTCGTCTCCCTGATTACTGCAGCGTGTACCAAGCTGAAGTCGTAGCGATTGAGGAGGTCATGACGTGGTTGAAGCATAATGTGTTATCCTCAGACGATATCACAATCTATGTGGACAGTCAAGCGGCGATCCGGTCGTTAGAATCGGTGTCTTTGGCGTCACGGGTGGCGTTGAGTTGTCACTCATCTCTAAATGAGATGGGGGAGCATTTCAATATCCAGGTAGTCTGGGTCCCAGGCCACTCGGGCGTCATGGGGAACTGCAGGGCAGATGAACTTGCTAGGCATGGTACGACTCTCCAGCTGCAACCGGAAAGGGCAAGTCTGGGGAGGCCTATCACAGCGCTGAGACAAGCACTTGGGAAGCAGGCGCTATCCTCAGCGAGGGAAAGGTGGTCTAACACCCTCACCTGTAGAGTTGCAAGACAAGTTTGGCCAAAGCTGGACTTGGGGCGCACTAGATCATTAATATCCTTACGCAGATGTGAATTAAGAACGGTCGTAGGAATTCTCACGGGACACTGCCTTTTTGGAGAACATGCAAGAAGGCTGGGTCTGGAGGCTAATGACTTCTGCAGAAGCTGCTTGGACGAAGAGGAGGAAGAGACGTTGGTCCACTTCATTTGCTCGTGTCCAGCATTGGCTCTCAGAAGGCACAAACACTTAAGTAAGTTCAGGATGGACTGCCTCTCGGATCTCGAAAACATTAAAGTGCGGGACGTCTTACGCTACATAAGTAGCTCGAAATGGTTCCAATAGGGGTAAAAGGGGATACATCCTGTGGTATCACAATGGACCGTCACCGGTCTAAGTGTGCGTAAGCAGGCAAGCAGCCACTCCAACCTAACCTAACCTAACCTTGGCGCACCCGGAATCAAGAAAACAGCTAAAACTTGATTTGGCATTCTATAATAAAGTTGTAAAGGACATGTCTAAGAGCTGCATCTCTTGTCGAAAAGCTAAGGTGTCTAGCCATACCACATCACCATCAGGTACCTTCAATCTCTTCTACTGTTAGTCGTTTTTCTGAGGTGTTTTTATTCATAGTTGGTCCGTTTCTAATAGTCAAACGTATTGCGTGACGCTGATTGATATAAGATGTGAAAAAATGTCAGATTCGTTAATTCACTGTTAGGTCGACGATATATATAGACTTTGGAAATGGAGATAATGGATAATGAGGAAGGATAGGCCAATAGGGTTTCACCGTGTGAGTAGTAAATACAAAATTATTGCGTTTGAATGATTTTTTTCAGGTTGTCATCCTAAATTTGGACAAACGGATTGATATGTGCCGCTGAAACCGTGGTGAACATTTGGCCGATATTATCTTTCTCACATAATTGGTAACGATCAATAAACATGATTCAATAAAGAAATCAAAATCATTCCAACGCAATAATTTTTTTATTTACTATTCACATGGTGAAACTCTCATTAACCTCGTAACGGTGTATTATTATTTTGGTTTTGCTTTTCTATTGGATATTACATTTTATTTAAAATTGAAATTACGATTGCTTCGGATATTACTCCTTCATGAAATTTCTAACAAACACTCCAGCTCTTTCAAAGCAACAAAAATGTTAAATAAATATGTACAAAACACAGTGTATAACATTAGAAATATTTATTGGTATAATTTATACATATCTAGTAATACCAAGTCAAGGAATAAAAAGTGTAAAAATGGAAACCTCGACCCACAAAAAAGGTTCATGGTATTTAAATTACCTAATAAAAATTTCACTGGTCCGAAAAATTAACTCACCAACGTTGTTTTCACTATATCTTAAAATATAAAGAAATATTCTATTCTCGAGTAGTTACATATATCTTCACAATATAAATCCATTTTTCTTTAATGGAAAATACCTAATAATTTAAATAAGATACCGTACACTTCATAGATTTTATTTCTAACCAACACCGATCTATGTATATTTCATATTTTAAAGCTTATTTTCAGTGATCAATGATCAATCCACCATCACCAAATTGTTTTTGTTTTTAATAATAGTGTTGCTTTTCCCTTAGGTTCAATATCCTTTGAAAGAAAAGCAAAACTAAATTTCTCCGTGCAATCACCGTGTATCGAACACAAGACCTCTCCAAGCCCCCTAATCGTTGCATCACTAAAGTTGAGATTATATATTAAAATTTAAAGATTTTTAAAAGTAATTCCAGGACCACCGATAGTTGTTGCTTGCCAAGTAAATCCGTTTGTTGTTAAATCAGCACAAAGTTTCTCATAATCTTCTTTATTACTATTTGGTGGTAACAAAACAGTGGCATACCTAAAATTAAAATATTTGTTTTATTTGAAAATGGTAACAAATTGTTTTTCTTGAACTTGCCCTCCTCCACCAGCACCCGTTAGTTTTGAACTAAATCCATATGTATCACATAAATAAAATATACGCTCCAGACTTTTATGTGACACACTAATGGATCTAAGTAAATTATTGTTAATTGTAATTAGCTCTTTTAGTTTATCATAATTGACAATATCCGAATCACCAGAAATATTTTCCAAAGTTTCAGCTGCATTTTCGACTAAAACTCCTATTGAATTCATTATGTTTTCAACCAGTTTAGGGTATTTTTCCTTTAGTGCTGCAACATTTTGTACTAATTTTGCAGTACTTCGAGACACAGCTGTGTCCACCAATAATATTTCCAAAGGAACTTTTAGATTTATAGTCACAGGAAGTGAGCCTTTGTGAAATTTAACGATATTTCCAAACGTACTTATGGTATTATCTAGGCCCGAAGGATTACCATGCATAATCTTCTCTGAATAAAAAGCCCAATTTGATATTTTTTCCTTCATCTGATTTGTTATTTCATATCGTGATTTTTCAAATTTAGAAAACCTACAAAATAAACACAATTTTAAAACATTTTGATTGAATTATTATATTTGTGTATTGAACCTGGAATAAAGATAAAAAGCCCCAGCCAAACAAACGCCATAACTTGCCGAACTCCCTATTCCAGCCCCAATACTCATTTCTGTTTCAATCATAATATTGATTCCGTTTTCTAATCGATTGATGCGTGAATCTACTAAGATTGCACTAAGTAAATAAAAAAATGCAGTTACACTTAATAATTTCTTGTCGTCCGTATCAGTTTGATTATCACTTAAAAATTGTTTTAATTCATTTAAATATTCTTCATGATTTAATGAATTTGGTAAATTAGTACCTTCATATTTAGAAAAATTCTTCAAATGGAAACTATTAAATTGATTAATGTCCAATTGATACTGAAATCCCATTTTATCAAAGGATACATGTATTACGGAGTCTGGTGTTTCCTAAAAATGTGCAAAAAAAATGTGTCATGGTATTATAACAATAGCGGCATATTTCATTTTATATACCCGTAACGTTAAATAATTTCGAAGTCCAATTACTCCAGCGATTGCAGGTGTTCCATAAACAACGGAATGTTCGCCATGCAGAATAACTTTCCCCGGTGCTGATATTTGAAACGCAATTAAAGATTTGCTCATTTTAGATTGAAAACTAGTTTTTTTTATTAAATTTTATAAATATTTATTAGTGGTACAACTGAATGTTAATAATTTATTGAGTTTTGTTCTTCTCCCACTGTTCGGGTGTAAATGTCTTTTGTGAAAATGCGTGAATAGTTTTAAGCTCCTCAGAAAGTGCACCATTCACAAGACGATGTCTTTGTATTAATGACTTGCCTTCGAATAGAGGCGATACTACAATGGCGTTAAATTTTCCTCCACAACCATCGGATTCGTCAACAACTTCCTGGGAATTAGATATTTAAAATAAAATAAAAATTATTATTGTAAATTTTTCGCTTTGTTTATAATTTTGTGCTATTCAATTATTAATTTCCAAGCATATTTACTATATATAATCATAACAAAAATAATGAAAACATTTTTTGTTAATAAATTAATAGTCGTTTGACTAAGGGGTCTCGTGTACCCACATTACGTGATCAAGAAATGGTTCCAACAAAATTCTGACAAAAAAGTGTCTTTTTTGTGTCACATTTTACATTGATATTAAAACGAAACATTTTTGACAATATTTTTTTTAGTCTTCAACATACATAATCTCCTTTTAACTCAAAACTTTTCATCCAACAATTTCAACCATTTCAATAAATGAAGTGATTTTTCAAACATTTCAAAACATACGTTTGTTTCCTGCCAGCTGATTATTGTGTTTTTGGTAGATTGCATCGGCAATCATGTTCCATCCAAATGCAAAGCAGATGTTGTCCAAAGTCGGGGGGGGGGGGGGCTATTTGGGAATTCGATTCGAACGTGATTCATTTGTTTCTTATTTAAATCAAATATGACTCTTATACATCGAAGACTCGATGACGTTCGAATCGAATTACCAAATAGCCGCCCAGTTGTTTCTCTTTTTTCCTTTCATGATTTTTGTATGTTTTATCTAAATTGTTAACAGTACATCAAAATTACATTGAATGTAGCAAATTGGCTACAACATTTTTGTACAATTATGTTTGTTGTACACATTTTTTTATCTTATACGGGGTCCTTAAGGTAAAAATAAATACATACAACAATAGTAATTTTGGTACATATATGTATATTTCATTACAAATGGCTACATAATAAATTGTAAATAATTAAAATACAGTAAAAACCCGATGAAATGTAAACAGCTGTAAGCTGATATAAGAAGTGGATATAAATATGGCAGATGGCTAGGTGGCGGAATAAATAAAAACAAGAACACAAGCAAAATAGTACCTAGTAGTGATAAATTGAAAATAATAATAAAAAATTCCTTAAACGATTTGGGAAAGTGGAAATTAATTAAAAATAAATCAAACATTGAATTAGATTTTCGATCGGCAAAATAGGTAGCTTTACCAAGTTGCTTTACTAAAAGGATGTAAATTGTAGACAGACAAATCGTCGGAAGTGTAAGATTATCCTTACTTAACAATGGAAACATACTAAACGTTGATATATGTAGAAACCAAAAAGCTACGAATGGTTCAAAAGGGAAGAAAATTATCATGGGAAGTGCCACCAATAAAATAGACTTTTCATGGACCTGGAAAGAAAATAGGAAAAACGATAAAGAACAATTTATTAAAGAGAGAAGAAACTGTTCTTTGTTCGGCTTAAGTAATAATTTTATACAACTAAAAACTACAGTTGAAATCGTTGTCAAACCGCATATTTTTGCCATCTGCTCCACCGAATAATTATCCCTGTCAGTAAAGAAAGAATAAATTCAGTTTGTAAAATCATTTCATTTTTGTGTTGCAATTTTATTACTCACTTTAACTTTATAAAAATATTTATAATGCACCATACATTTGAAACTTTGTCTTCGAATACGCCTCTTGCAAATGGGAATATTCTATGAAGAACTTGTTTTAAGTCATTTATGTCCCCTATCCATGGCAGCCAAATTGCGAAAAATGTGAGCATAACTATAAATCCAATTTTCGTGAGACGAAATAGTTTCGATAAGAGTGTATTTGATTCTCCAGGTTTATTTAAAAAACTATTTCCCAACAGATAGAAGAAAAATGGCAATGCATGGTACAATTCCATTTGTTTATAATTTAATGCCAAAACAAAAAAAAACGCGCCGGCTAAATTCCTGTTACTCAGTATTAACGCTATTGCGGCAGCTGCCAATCCAAGTGAAACGTTGTTGTACTGAAAATGACCGTTATCGATCAGAATTTGACCCGTGTACAGTGTCATTATCACAATATGTAGAACCAAAAACAAGTTTCCGTTTGATTTTTTGTGTTTGGATTTTAAAGCATCAATTTTCATTGCACAATACAATAGTGCCGGAATATATACAAAAACATCCATAAACAAAACAGTTTTTCTCATGAAATGTTTATGATTTTCATTCGTTAATCCTCTTGATGTCGCCAAATCCGTATATGAAGAATTTTCAAAACTTGCCAATTTTCCGACAATCCAACTGTGATACGCGGTTAATGGTGGATAATCTAGTCCCCAATATAACAAATCATTTTTTGCAGTATTTTCGTACCATTCCTTAACCGGCAAATTGATTGTAATCTCTTGCCAGTGACGTTGTGCTTCGAAATCCCCATACATAGGCGGATTATTAAATCCTGAATATTTATGCATGGAAATACCACATCGTATTATTAAACTTAATGCCACGATTGATAAAATAACATATATTTTATCGTAATTTTTCATTATTTTTAACAACACACCACTTTCTGACAATTGAACTTTTTTTTTACAACACAACGCAATGAAGTTAAAAATTTAATGAGACTGTTGGCTCTGACCAACAAAGGCTGATGTATTTTCTCTATTTACATATTTTGTTCTTCAAAACTTACCACGTGTACAGCATCTAATTTTCCTATTAATTTATTTTTTATATATTCTTCTGTGTAAGTAGTCATTTTTAAGGTTAAGGGCAGGCAAATTTAATGAAATAATTATAGAAACGGAAATTTAGGTCCTATAAAAATAATAAAAATGCAAAACACTCACAAAAATTATAATTCACACGAAATTCTCCAAACTTTTGACATTTGAATGAAGTTTTTATCTATGAAGTTTGCTGTAATTTGCCCGCTAAACAAATTGCTATCGTTTCCGATATGAAAATTCTTTAAGGCTTTGTCACAGCTATTTTCGCGCGATGCGATTCGCATCAAATTTCGCACTGAATGTTTTTCGTAACAAACTGTTATATTCATTGGTTGAAATTATTATTTAATAATGGTGAGTTGAAATTATTGTTTAATAATTTTATTTAATAATTGTGTATTGCACACACTTCAAAATATTTAATTATTGCGAATTTTTCGATAGTTAGTTCCATGTCTTTTCTTAAATGTCAAAAAAGTGAGGTTAAAACATGCATTAAAAAAATTCGTATGTATGTGGAAAGTTTCCAAAATTCCAAACGCGAAAAAAGTTTTCGCTCCAATTGCGAAATTTCAAACTTCGCACGATAAAATATAAAATGCAGTCTCGTTTTGTACGCGTTACGGAGCGGACCAATATAAAGTGGATAAATTAAATCGCAATAAGTGGTTCCGGGTATTGCGTAATTCCGTACAAGGCCCATAATTTCGTACACAGAGCGAAGGAATCACCTTTTTTGCGACTTATAAAAAACAAGTTTAACAAAATATAAAGTTCAATTTTTTTTTTTTTTTTTTTTTTTGATGTTTATGAGCCTGATAGAAATAATCAATTTGCTCTTATCTTTTCCTTATGTTTGTTTTATGTTGTTTTACGACTCTTTCTTTTTTTTTTTCTGCTTATTTCATCTATTTCACTTTTATATTATACTTTTTTTTTTTAAATTTCTACCATCACCTTTTTGATTATTGTATTTTTTTTTTTTTTTACTACCATCACCATTTTGAATGTAATTTATATTATTTTATTATGCCTTTTTTTTATTTTATTATTCTTAATTTATTGTAATTTTCTACTTCCGTTTTTTCGTAAAATTTTGCCAGTTCTCTTAACTTTACTATTACTAAAGATACATGTTAAACCGAAAGTGGTCTGACTGAAAATGTCCGAGATAAATTCAACATGTAAACGGCGGCTTGACTGAAAGCAAAGATTATTAACAAGAAGATCTTCTTGTTAATAATCTTTGCTTTCAGTCAAGCCGCCCTGTACATGTTGAATTTATCTCGGACGTTTTCAGTCAGACCACTTTCGGTTTAACATGTATCTTTAGTATATATTGCCACTTCTTAAAATATCAATTAGTGTTTTATTTTTTATGTTTGTGAATTTCACTTTCTCTTTTTTGAATCTACTACATAAATCCACTATATGTATGTCTGTTTCTCTTGTATTATATTTATTACATTTATCATCATCTATTTGTTTTAGCTTGTATTTAAATATTTTATTATATTGTGTCCTGATCTTAAGCTGTTGATGATTTTAATATGCTTCGTATTCATCTTGATTTTTTTAAACCAGACTGTTTTAGGAGGGATTGATTTATTGACCACTCTGTTAAAGATCCCTTTGTATCTTGTATTTTGTTCGTATTCTGTTTTCCATTCTTCTAAAATTTTCTTTTTTGTTAATTGATGTATGTCTTCCATTGGTATTTTATTTTTGAATTTATTTATATTTTCGACCTCTACTGCTATTTTAGCTAATCCATCCGCATTTTCGTTGCCTTTGATTCCAACATGTGCTGGGATCCATTGTATAATGAACTCCTTTTCCGGATATTCCGATATTAATTTCAAAATGTTGCCTTCATATAATTTGTAATTATTATTAAGTCTACAGTTTTTTATCGATGTGCAGCTACTTTTTGAGTCTGTATATATTATTATTTTGTCGTAATCTTTCTCTATTTGCTTAAGTATGGCCATAAATATTGCTATCATTTCTGTCGTTTTGATGCTCACCTCATTTTCCATTTTTATTGATATGTTGATATTTCTCTTCTGAATATATCCCTATTATTCCACATGTTGTTCCTTTTTTTGACCCATCCGTGTAAATGCTTTTGAAATTTTTATATTTTTCTTTAATCTCTAGAAATTCTTTATTTAATATTATATCATTATTTCTATTTTTCTTTATTTTTTTATTTAATTTGTCATTTATTACCAAACTATTAATTTTCATTTCTTTTTCTTGTATAATTCCTATTTCCCTTAGTACGAGCATATTTGCTCATAATATTCTTGAATTTTTCTAACGATTTGTTCTTTATTATTGATTTTCCTATCTCTGAATTATTTGCGATTTGTTTACTTATATATTTGATTGTTTCATCTCATTTTGTTTTCTGTAGTCCATTTCTCCTGATTCTGCGAGTATTACTTCAATCGGTGTTGTTCTCGTTAGCCCCAGACAGATTCTTAGACAACTATTTTGTAGGGTTTGCATCATCTTGTTTGTCTTTTTATTGATGTCCATGAATATTTCCGAGTTAAAATTCTGAGATAAAATGATTCCTTTGTACATGTTCTTGAGTTTCTGTGGATATGTTCCACCATTAATATATGTAAACGCTTTAATTATGTTCATTTTTTTTATTAATTTTTCTTTTAATTCCTTGAAATGGTCAGTCCACTTCAATTTATTGTTCACTGTTATCCCCAATAATTTTATTTTCTTGATTTCTTCTATTTTTTTATCCTCCAATTTTATGTTTAGTATTATTTTCTTGCTTGAATTGAAATTAATAATTCTGGTTTTATCTATACATATTAACTTCTAATTTTAAATCTCTTATTTCTTTGCTGAATTTTTTTAGAATTATATTCGAGTATCTTTCCATATCAATATTTTCTTTTGTTGTTATCAGAATGCCAATATCGTCCGCATATTGTATAATCTTCACGTTATTTGTATTGAGCTTGTGTAGAGCTGCTGTATAGATGTTAAACAGCATTGGGCTCAATACACATCCCTGTGGTACTCCTTTATTGGTTATCCTTTTTATATTTCCTTTATCCCTCTCAATTATTATTTCTCTGTAGGTCAGGTAATTGTATATCCAGTTTATAATTGTTTGTTCTATATTTAGCTGTATTAGTTTTTCTATTAAAATCTTTTTATTAATATTGTCAACTACTTTTTTTATGTCTGTTATAATTAGTATTGTTTTACTATTATCTTTTCTATTTTCATTTATTTTATTGATTAACGTAACATAATAATCTATTATGCTTTTACCTTTTATAAATCCGAATTGGTTATTTATTAATGTTTTGTCTCCTTTCATTTTATTAAATATTCTATTTTTGATCATTTTATTAATTATTTTTGTGAAAGTTGGGAGTAATGCTATTGGTCTATAGTTGTTTGTTTGGTTTTTTAATAGCCACTATTTTTATTCTGTTTAAGTTATTATTGAATTTCATTTCTGCCCACATTTTGTTAATATGTTTTGTTATCATTTGAATATGATTTTGTGGTAATTTTTTGAGAAGTTCATTTGAGATCTTGTTGATGCCCGCCACTGTATTTTTACTATTTTTTATTATTAAATTGATTTCTTTATTACTAAATTCATTTTTATCTGGCATTGGATATGGGTTTAGATATGGTCTTGTCCTCAACTCTATTTCTTCTGGAAAATTTGAATCTAGAAACTTTATTGCGTTGTTATCTTCTTCTAAAATGTTGTAATTTCTTGTTATTGTTTTATTTACTAAATTGAATAGTTTCCAGATTTTTTTTACCATCTAAATTGTTGTCTATTTTGTCTGTTAATTCTCTCTATGATCTTTGTTTCTCCCTTTTAATTTCTCTCATTAGGATCGCTTTACTTTTTTTTAGTGCTATTGCCGTATGGAGATCTTTAGTGTGATTATATAGAGTCTGGGCTCTTTTTTTTGTTTTCCAAAGTTCGTCTATCTTTTCGTTCCACCAATTTTTATTTATGTTGTCTCTTCTAGCCCCTGTCAGCGTGTATGTATTTTATTTTATGGTTTCTCCTAATGATTCTTCATATTCATCTAAGTCTATAGTAGTGTTTTTTTATTCGCTCCGGATAGCTGCTATCGAGAGCCGTCATTTTTCTATGCCTGTGGTTACTTCTGGATTCATCTCTTTTATATGCTATATTACTTTTTTTATGTTTGTTTTTTTATACTGTATTCCTTTGTATTTTTGACATTATTTTCTCCAATTATTATTTGTATGGCAAAATGGTCTGAACCTAGTTTTTCTTTTGTAATTTCCCATTTTATTTTGTTTTTTATCTCTGTTGATGCCACGGTTATGTCCACTGCGGTATCCGTGAAGTTGTATAGGTTTTGATACGTTGCTTCACCATTGTTTAATATACAGAAGTTACTATTTAATATTATGTTTTCTATTTTTTTCCCAGTAAGTCACTTTTATTATTGTCCCACATTCTACTGTGAGCGTTTATGTCCTCTCCGATAATAATGTTTCTTTGATTATCATATTTTTTATTATGTTTTCAAATTTATCGCTTATTAATTTGTTGTTTTTATTTCTTGTTATATTGTATCGTATAATTGTTGAGTTATATAATGAGACTAAAGTATAAATTTTACTTTCATGTTTGATCTGGATCTCTATTGCTTCAATAGGTTCTACATTTATTATCTTTTTATTTAATAATTGGATATTATTTTTTATCAAAAATCCGCAACCTCCATATCCATCGTCTCTATTTTTCATTATTAATCTGTAATTATTGTAGTTTTGTTTATAGTCTTTGGTTGTCCATTTTTCACTTAATATTACTATGCCTATGTTATTAGTTATTATATATTTTTCTATTATTTATTTTTTATTTTTTATGCTGTGTATATTTATTTGAATTATCTTCATATTAAGTAATTCAAACTCCCAATTCTCTCTTTTGGATCTTCCTTGTATAGGCCAATCGTAATCTCATCAATTATTTCATTAATTTCTTCCGGTAACTCATTTTTGTCTATTATTGGTTTTAAATTATCTATTTTAATAATGTTAATATTTTTTTGTTGAAATTAATATTTGAATATTTGATTGAATATTTTTGTGAATATTTTTTTGTTGCCTTTATTCTGCCATTTTCTTCCCTCTTGACGGCGGGCGCATGTCAGAAGACTTCAAGTTTTTCGACACGCAGTCTACACTAAAAAGTTTAAATTTTTCCGTCTCTCTTGTGTTATATTCTATAAAGTTACTAAATGTTTTTATTGTTGTATTATTTTTGGTAACTTTTTTAGAACATAAAGAGCGCTACAGACGATCCGATTTGGTCGGGCGGTCGATCCGATTTGGTTGGATTGGATGTAAAATCGGATCGTGTGTATGCATGTCGGTCCGACAAAATTAAATCGGATGTGTCGGATGGAATATTCCATCCAACCGCCCGACCAACCAACCAAATTGGATGGTGTGTAGTGTTGTCGGACGATATTCTTTATATTTTTTTGTCAACGGCATAATGCGAAATATACGCAAAAATACAAAACTAACTTTGTGTGCAAAAATACAAAACTAACCAAATGTGTAAAGCAAAACCGTAAATAAATCATAAAATATTGTCAAAATCGGATGATATAAGTTGGATCGTCTGTAGTCTGTAGACAACATCCAATTTGGTCGGGCCGACCGTGGGTCCAACAAATCGGATCGTCTGTAGCGCTCTTAACACAAGAGAGATGGAAAAATTTTATCGTTTTAGTGTAGACTGCGTGTCAAAAACCCTGAAGTCTTTTGGCATGCGGCCGCCTTGACCTATAAACACGTTTGAACCATAGAGTTAAACAAATAAAGCTGAAATAAGCAAACGTCAAGCATCGAAAATTCTGCGAGAAAAAGAGAAAGACTAAAATATATTAGGGCCGTATTTAGAATTTTATTCAATGGTTTAGAATGAAGTGGGTTGCTTAAAATAAAACAATTAAAGTTTAAAAAACAATTTTATTTTAGATGCAAATACACTTATAATTATTTTTAAATTCAATATTTTAACTTTCCTAAAAACGCGGCATTATTTTACACGTTTAAGGTGGACCTGGTATATAAACAAATCATAAGAACCACAACAACAATTTATATCACACAAAAAATTTATATCATGGTAGAAAATATCAGTGAATTTGCGACTGCGTGTTAGAAACAAATAATTATTAACAAAAATTTATTTCTAAACAAAAACTAAGAAAAGTTGTACTAGATTTCGTGACCACCAATTTTTAACTACGTCTTGTTTGGCCGGCGTCACGGACTAATTTTATGAGACGGCCATAAAGGTTCTATCCGAGCGTCAGCGGCGTTCGTCAAATTTAAATATATGTATATTTGCTTGTGCATTGATGAAAACCCATAATTTGAGCAAAAATATAAGCATTTTGTAAAGAAACATACAAAAATATCCTAATTTTAACAGAAAAATTTCCAAAAAAAAGGAAATCATTTTCTTTTTTTGGAAATTATTGTTTTAAATTAGAATATTTTTGCATGTTTCCATAAAAAAATGCTTATATTTTTGCAAAAACTATGATTTTTAATCAATACAAAAGGTACGTTTTTATTTGAACTTTGCAGTTTATACAGCGACCATTTAATAAATTATCGTAGTTTTGTTGTAGACAAATGTCCGCACAATTTTATTATTGTTTTAGATTTATTCAATTCCTAAAAATCGGTTTTGTTTAGCCGCTATTGTTGGTGTCTTGCTGTTCTTAATTAAACGCCATGATATTCTGTGCCAACTCGAAGCATGTCTGCAGGTATTGAAGTCAATGCAGCTAATATACGCTATTTATAAATTAGCCACAAGATATATAAAAACGAACAGTCAAAAATAAGACGAATAAACGTTAAAAAACTCAAAAATTTATTTTCCTTATCAATTTCCATTTATTATGACATATATTTAATAAAAAGAATTTATTTCAATTTATTTAATAAAATACATCGCTACCAAATTCAAATTAAAACTTAGCAAAATTCACATGATGTGCAAACAAGTCAACAAACTTGTTTTGTTAATTTGGGACTCCCCATGTGTATTTTCATTCCGGAATGAATAATTTCATTCCACATCCACTGAGAAGTAAGCATAGAAAAATTCTCTTCTTCACGTAGTTGTAGTGCTTACCACTAGAGTAAATATATTAAATATATTTATGTTAAATTCTTTCGATTTCCAAAAAAAATCGGTTTTTTTTGCCAAAAAATATGAAAAAAAAATAAATTGTTTTATTTGTAGTTGTACTGGTGAAAAAAATAACAAATAAAAAAGCGAGGTTATGTTTACTCATTTTACAGCATTTTACATACTTTGTATTGTTAAATCTTACCGTAAAAAAAAAAAAAATGTTAATTTAGATTAAAACGCATCTATTCGCATCAAAATATGTATAACCACAAATGTTTTATGAAAATAGCGTCTTATTTTTGTTTATCTAATTTTGACGTTTTCATTTTTATGTATTTGTGAAATTTTGATAAAATCTACCACAAAATGTAGATTTCTGACAAATGATCCGGATCAAAAAAAAAAATCGATGAAAATGTAATGTCAAAAAAAAAAAAATCAATTTATTGATTTAGTTTTTCCCAAAGAATTCGAGATTAGTTTTATGAGTTGGTATTAAATAACAATTCTCAATTTTTCGATAAATGAAAATTTTAAATTTTGTTAATTATCATTTGGAATTATTATACTTTATTTAATAATTTGTTATCACTATTTTATATGTATTTGTTAAAATTCTAAATAATAATTATATTTATAGAGTTTGGTGCAACTGTTGAAAGTAGAAAAAAAATATTCTAAGCTCTTACTTTGGCCAAAATTTCATTCCTATCCGAATAGGAATAACTTTTACCAAAGTAAAATAACTTGTATCAAGTCAAAATTTTTGATCTTTTTCCTAAATTGTCAAACATAGTGAATTGTCAAAAATATCTATTGTAAAAGTAGAGAAAGTGACTCTCGAGACAAAAAGTTATACAGAATTGACGGATATTTTCTGAAAAAAAATTTTCAGCAGAAAAATATAACGCCAATTTATTTGAACGGTCATGTGTATGTCATAAACAGACGGAAATACATTTTTTTGCTTACAGATGTCATCACTTTAAACTATTTTTACACAACAGATGTCACTAAAAACTATTAAAAAGAAATGTCTAAATCCCCTTAATATCAACATGAGAGTAATAATTCATTGTTACTCTCAATTTTTCGTTATCATTCATTCCGGAGAGCGACAATGAGAGAAAAATGATTACTTTTTATTTCTATGTTATCAGAAGGCGTTATCAAAAAAAAAAAAAAAATTATATCTCACCACTACATGCATAATTCTAAAATACTAAAATAAAAACCAGGTGGCCATGATTAAATTTTTTTTTTTTTAAATCAAATAATCACAGTCTGAGTCGGTGAGTAATACATCAAACAATTCTATCGGCTGACGACATACGAAATAAATATAAAAAAATAAAAATATTCTTAACAATACAAATTTGTAAAATAATTTTGTATTTTGGTGGAAAATTTAGTGAAATAAAATTATGTTACATATAAATTTTTATAATAATTGTGATTCATTTTTAATAATTATAAAAATAAATAAAAATTTTCTTTTTGTACGAGTGTGACGCAAAAAATCGTTTATTTTTGTTTTTTTCTTCTCAACGTGTGTAGTGTGCTATGATGGAAAAACGAAAAATGTGATGTGATTTTTTTTTTTTTTTTTGGAAAATCATATATAATTTATTTGTTTTTTATGTTTTATTATCATTATATTAAGTCAATTAATAATTTATTTATTGTGCATATAAAATATGTTTTGTGAAAATTAATTATTATATCGTGAATAATCCTTATAGAGTGTGTGTGTGTATTTTTTTTGTTTTGTTGGGTGATGATAACAAAGAAATGAGAGAGCAATATAATAAAACAAAAGCGGCAGATGTCAAATTATTTTAATTTATGTTTGTTAAATTGTGAATTTTGTGATAATAAACATAGTTCTCTCACACTTTTTATTGAAAGGAAATAAAAAAAAATAAAAAAAAAAAAAACAACAAAAATACGCAAAAGGACTTTTGTAACGTAATCATTAAATGAAAATACATTTTTTTGCAACAATGTGTAACGTACCGCCAAAATTTTATCAAATTTGTCGTTTATGTTTGTCAATGGTCAGTACCAGTGAAATAAAAAATTTATCAATATTTTTGAATGAAAATATAAATAATAATAACGATGACGAAAAAGAAAAAAATCTAATAAATTATCATAAAAATATAATAAAATGTGAATTAAATAATGATAATGATGATAGGAATAGTGATGAATACGGTGGTGGTGATCATAATATTGATATTAAATCAAAAGTGAAAAATATAAATTTAAATAAAAAATGTGATGATGATAATAATAGTTTTGTTGATAATGATGACGAATTTAATATTAATATGGATAATCCAGATGAAGATAATGATGATGATGCATTCATTAATATACCCAGGCGGATTTATACTTGTTTAGCTATAAAGGTAAGTGATAGATAAATAAATCTATGATTAATCTCCCATATTATTACGCAAACTGTTGCCAATCGTAAATTTTCGTTAAATTAACTATCGCGAAAATCATTCGCAATCGCAATCAATCATGACACTTTGATTGCTCTAAAAACTAAGTTCTCACCAAATTAAAATCTTATTATAAATTAGAAAGTCATTTGGAATTGAATAACTGAGAGCAAGAAGTAGTAAGAAATATAATATATAAGTAAATTTACTTTTTAAAACCAATCTCGACTGAGAATGTCTGTGTTTTAAATTAATCAATTTTAAACAAAGAAAATTTTGTTAATTTTTCTACTACATTTTACCATTTCCATATTCATCTAAAATTAACCGAAAATAAAAATAAACACAAAATGTTATACAAATGAAGTTAGTCGCCTTACTTTATTTTTTCTTAAACATATTAACCCTTGAAAAGACGGAGTCAAATTACATGAAGCGAATATTTGCAATGTGCGTGCATGCAAGTTGTGTGTTGTATAAACAACGCTTAAAAATTTACTTGGTGCTGCAGTAGCTGATCCCATCGAATTGATAATTAATGAATTAATTTTTGGACTGAAGCTGCATTTAATGATATCCAATTAAATTCACTTTAGTATATGATAGTATATTGTAGATTACAGAATATGAGATCGAAAGCTTATTTGGCAAAATTTTATCTTTTATCCAGTAGATGCACAGTTTAAGAAATATATAAATATGTATTATACACAAAATTTACGCATGTAATTGGTTGGTTAAAGAATTTCTTATCTTATCTGAAATAATAAAAAAATAAAAAATACGATTCGCGCCCAATTGCATGATAACAAATAATAATAAACCGTATTAATACGACCAATGAAAGTTGTTTTCTTGCTTATTTGCAAAACGCGCTGATAAAATGATTTTAATACAAATTTTTCAATTACCTTACACAGCAAATTTATTTGAATTTATAGTTCATCGGAACTTATGTAATAATCAGCAAATTCATTTGAATTGCTAATGTATAGTTTCACAATTATTGATTGTTCTACTGCGCTCTATAGTCTACGACTACATAAATGATGTGTAGTAAATTGAGATTTAAAAATTTTTATTTAGTTTTGAAAGATACTGAAAATTCAATTGTCGTAGACGAATTAAACCAGAATTCCACAAACTGAAAAAAAAACAACACAATCGCATTAATCGAGATAATTAGTTTTCTGGTAATTTTATTTTGTGGAACTATTTCTTAACTATGGTCATTCGTGTAGAACCCTTTTAATGAATAAATAAAAGTTTGTGTTTTTTTCTAGATACTTATATACATACATAGTTATACCTAAAATAAAGTGTTTCTTTTTTTGCAATTAGCTTTATTCGATTAGAAATATTAAACAGCCAAGTTACTTATAACTAAAATGTTCTATGTATGTATGTAGTTAAATTATCTTTAATACAATCTTAAAAAAACGGATGTTGGTCGCATTGTGTAAATTTTAAATTTAGTGTTACCTAATCAGTTACTTTGTCAAATTATTCATCCAAATTATCTATAATTATCTTTAGATAATCTTGCAAATTATTCAAGAAATCATATTCCCAAAAATAATTTATGCTAAAGCGAATGAATGAATGAATGAATAATAACAACTTCGCTTTAACACTTTCTACAACTAAGGCATATTCGCGTTTTTTCATTATTTAATACCATCAAAAAAGCATAGAGTATATATTTTGTTACGACTGAGTGGGTTAGTAGAAGATGACTCAGTCATAAAAGAAAACGAAATAAAAATAAAATCGCAACTAATATCGAAATACACACTCCGTACAACAAACTAAAATATTTATATTCATGTGTGAGAGGTAGAGTTGAAATAAAATAAATTTTCAAATTTTCTTTTCTTGTTATCAAATTTCGCGTTTGTTTTTGTGTTTGTAATAAGCATGTTTATGTTTTTTTTTTTGCTTTTATTTTTTAAAGTTCCAGTGGCAATAACCTTTTCCTTTTGTTAACCCTGAGAATTTATCAGTTCCATTGGCTACTAACCATTTTGCCTTGCATTCTGGATATTTACTTTCGGAGATCTCATAACTTCTGAAAATGTCGAAATATTATTTTGCATTTAAAACCCTTTAGAAATTTCAATATTCATTTTACCAATTGATTTTTTTGTGGACGCCTCTTTTTAAATTTAAGAAATTTGCGAAACATTGTTTTGCATATAAGCATTATAGCAACCTTCGTTTACATTTTATGGTAGACCCAATAAAGTGCGAATTAGGTTAATTTTCAATTCATAAAAAAATAAAAACACAAAAAAACTACAATCATTTCAAATACCACAAATAATAACAATACAAATCTATCTAACATGCTTTCTAATTACAAAAAAATTTGCCAAAAAAAAAAATAATAATAATATCATTACGTAAGATAATAAATAATCGCAAAATTATTTCTAAGCGAAACGAATATTTGTCATTCTTCGCAATGTAGTATGCTAGCCTGCCTGCCTCTCTTTAATACGATTTTCAAAAACATCCGACACATTTATAATAAATACTTACCAATACCAAAATACTTTACACAACTTAACTGTCAATCAAATCAAATTAAATACATTCAATTCAATTTTTAACAAAATAGTTTTTTTTTGGAATTGTTCAATAGTTTTTTTTCTCGAACAAAGAATGTATTCTTTAATTACATCGTAATCAAACTTTACTAAACTAAAAAAAAAAATTTACAACAATTTATTTTCTGTGGGTAGACTGTATTATACAGATAGAGGGATAGTCATACCAACAAAAAAAAAATGTAGTGGGTAGATAGCTTTTTTTAATAAGTAATCGAATACGATTATCTTTTAATCACTTCAATGTTTCTATAGTTTCCATACAGTATGTAAATAGTTTTGATTCCATTGGCGATATTTTATGGTTTCATTACGTGTATATAGAAATGTAGAACGTCATGAAACAGCAAATAGAAAAGCTTAATTTGACAGAGTTGGACAAACTAGCAGTGACTGGTGCATCAATGTGAACTTCGCAATTTTATAGCTTACTTTTCTGTAATTAGATTATTAATTTAAGATCCTAAGGCCGCAGCCGCAGTGCGTATGACAAGCGGTGCGAGGTGAGAAACATTTTTTAAAGCATTAAAAATCTCTTAGGTTAACGCGCGCACAATGGACGGCTTCATATAATTGTTTGTGCTTACTTTTTCACATCTCGCATCACCTCGCTTATCACACAGCTTGCCGCAAGCACCCTGTCCGTGGCCTTAGGCTGCAGCCAGAGTGCGCGCGATAAGCGATGTGAGGCAAGAAGCAATATTAAACTATTAAAACGTTAAAAACCGTTTACCTTTTCGCCCTCTGCAAGCAACTTAGGCTGCGGCTAGAGTGCACGTGAGAAGTGATGCAACAAACGAGGCGAAACGAGAAGCGATAAAAGTAAACACTTGCATTTTCGCTGTCTTTCGCTTATCATCGGTTTACGCGCATACTCCGGCCGCAACTTTACGAATCAGTTCTCGTTTTACTTCTTGGCACTTGATTACGAAATGGGTAGTAAGATTATAAGCTACACCATTTTCTTAATTCCTTCGTCAAATAAAGGTGTCTTCAATGGGGCTTTTATTATTATTTTCATAACTTACATAGTTTTGAGTTTAATACAGACTTCAAACACCAACCAAGATGAGTCTATAAGTTTTTATTTGAATTACAAATTTTAAAAATTTAAAAACTAAATCTTTAATTTTTTCTTGTAGATTTCTTTAGATAAGTTGTCAAACTGATCAAACTGAATGTTCCGCAACGTTAAATGATATGGCCAATCTATTAGTAGGGTTTTTTTTCCGTATAATTTGTGGAATGGTGTTTGAGATCCAAAAATCGAAGAAAACGGAGCCTCATATTTACGGTGAATCTCTTCTATTTTTAGAACTCTTCGATTTTCAAGGGTTCAGATTTTGTAACCTTCGTATCTTGTCTTATTATAAGGCGTGTCATATTTTCATTATAAGGTACTCGTATATCATAGTCGTAATCCCAGTTGGTTTTCTTTAATAGAAACAAGAGGAATTTTGTTTGAATACTTTAAATTCTGTTAATATGAATTGTATACTAAGGACTCCAAACTGTTGCCGCATACTTTTCTTGGGATCTTACATACGCGAAATACAGCGTCAATAATATAGATTTGTCTTGGAATTCACTTGTTCACCGTTTGATTCCCAAACATTGAGTTCGCTTTGGCTATGATGCTGTCTATATTAGGGGTTGTAAAATTAGCTCAAATTCAATTATCAACAATTTATCGTTTTATCGGTAATTTATCGATAAAATTTTATTTATTCACTTGATGTTTAAATTATCCTTCATCGGTGGAGATTCTCTTCTACCGATTTCTTTAACACACATACAGGCATCCGGACAAGTCTACAATTCATTTTAATATTTAAGTATTTTCTGACTGTATAAATTTATAATTATTCAGGTACTGAAATACATGTTCCCTAGCAGTTGAGGTTTTCTGCTGCCACTTTTCATTGGTTCATAAATAGTGACTAAGTATTGGTAACATCCGAATTCTTCAGCTGATTTCATTCTTGGGAGAATTTGAAACTTTTGAATCTCACGAGAATATCGGACGAATTGTTCCATTTTCTTTTGGAGTAACAATTTCAATTCGGTTTCTTTACCAATTAGGCCTTTAATATATTCCTAAATCATTATTTGTGTTGCCTATACCTACCCTTTTTGCTAGCAGTTTCTAAACCATCATCATCAACAAGTACATTCTCTTCCGATATTAACACTAAATGATTTAACCGTTCTGTAAATTTATCTGAGGATTATTTTTTTTAGTATGATACGTAGACTGCAGCTTCCTAAACATGGAGTCGTCAAATTATTTTACATCGCGGATCGCGTAAATATTTAAATAGGGAGAACTTGCGGTATTGACGAAATGAAACTATCAATATGCCATTTAACCAATTATACGACAATATGATATTTGATATTATTGATTCCTTTTCCTTTATGTTTCGTAACATGTATTTGTGTAAGCACGGATTTTTGTACTTAATTTACAGAAAAATGTTGGATCGGCTCAAAAATTTGTCGATTTGAAAATAAGGCCACCAAAGTGAGGGAAGTACTGGTCTAGACAGGCCTAGGCGAACTTTTCAACTCAACTTACCGATAAATTAAAAGCTTGATTTCAGCCGACTTATCGTCAAACGTTATATTTTCGTTGAATGTGACCCGCATATCGATAATTTCACAAACTCCTGCAATTCAGCACTATTGATTTTCTATGTATTGATTATAGGATTTTTTTCCCTGTGAAACGACATAATCTTGCATGTTCTAATATTTAAATGTACTTATTGAATTGAGTTCACAACACTCACTAAGGCCATTAATATCTTCTTGTAAAATGTCAGTATGGCACCTTTCTCTGATGGTATGCAATAATTTAATATCATCGGCAAATGGGAATACGTTAACGCATAAACATCACTTCCTGATTGGGGTAGTATGTACGCTGGAAAGATGTATAGAATTATTCTGTTGATGTTAATCTTCGCGCAGGCTTGTTCCACTACAGATGGTACTAAATTAACCGGTGAACTGCAGAGTGAAGAATTTACGGGAATGAGAGCACTCTACCCGATTTTTAAAGCTAGTTGCAGGAGAGAATTTATAGATGTAAACGACAGAATGTTGTCCAAAAAATTCCGTACTTCAATCAAATAATTTGATTTTAATACAAAGTTTTAAAATGAAGAAGCTTTAGATGCCATTTAGTTTACATTTTGATGTATATTGAACAATTTTTCATATACATATATTATTTGTTAACACGTTTTTTTTGTTCACAATAATAACTAAAATGCGTTGGATACAAAAAACTTAAACAAAATACAATAAAGAATTAAAATACTTAACGTTAAAAACCCCTGTTAAAATATGGTCTAAAGAACAAAACAAGTATGTATTTATTATTTCAAAACCTACAAGAGATAGAACAATATAAATCTGCAAGGGCTTGGCCGAATACATAAAAATCCATTAATAAGCCATTTTTGGGAAAAATGAGCGCTTACACCAATTTGATATGAATTGTCAACGGAAATTCGAAAATAAAATTTTCCATTACCAAAATCTCGAATTTTAAAATAACAAAATTTCAAAATAATTAACTTGAAATAACTTACTTTGAATTTCGAAGAATTACTTTATATAATTTTGTAATACATTTTGGAGTCCTGGTAATCTAATTCGTCGAGAAATATGAAAAACTCGAACATACTTTTTTTTGGTACCCAGACACTTACTTGGAAAAAATATTCTATAAAAACATTTACTCGAAAATTATGTGCTCGAAAAACATTTACTCGAAAAACACTTTCACTAAAATGTATAAAACCACATTTGCTCGAAAAACATTTACTCAAAAAACATTTTCTCGAAAAACAACTTGAAATAAGTAGTCTATGTTTTCAACCAAAATATTTATTAGTTCAACGTTAATGTTTACTATTTCAACATTTAAAAATTAAACAATTTTGGTAAGGATAAACTTTAAAATAAAATAAACATAATAAAATAAAATCAAGTTTCTAACCTTGTAGATGACCAGTATGGATAATTTAAAAACAACAAAAAATAAGCCTTGCTTCCTAGTAGATGGTTATGTATTTATTAAAAATAAACACCATAATGACGTTACGTACTAGGTATGCACGAATAATCGGCAATGCGATGTAAAGCACGAATTAATACTAAAGGTGATGTTATTATAAAGAAAGTTGGAGAGCATAATCATGCTGCCGATTCGGCAAATGTTGGTGTTAGAAAAACCTTTTCTGAAATTAAAAAGAGAGCACTATCTACAAATATTAATACACAACATATTATTGCTGAATCTACTGTTGCCATAAATAATCCAGTAAGAGTCCATTTGCTGTCTATTCCGTCCATGCAGAGCACAACTCACAGACAAAGACAAGGAAATGCTGTTATTCCGAAATCGTTAATTGATTTAATTATACAAGAAAACTTTAATGTTTCAGGGCCTACCGAAACTTGAATTTTGATATTCTAATTAACCCAACAAAATCTTCACTTTTTGGCGCAATCTGACATGTGGTTCGTTGAAGGTACTTTTAAAACAATACCGTTAATTTTTAATCAACTTTTTACCATATTTGGGATAAAAGAAAAGCAATCTTTACCATTAGTGTATGTCTTATTACCGAACAAATTAACTGAATCATATAAAAGGTCATTCGAACAGTTAAAATGGTTAAATGTTTATTTAAAACCATTGCATTTAATGTCAGATTTTGAACAAGCTATTTATAAACGCAGTTTCTGTATTTTTTCCAGATGCTCAACAAAAATGTTGCTTCTTTCATTTAGGCCAGAGTTTATATCGCAAAATATGTCAGGTGGGCTTAAAAGCTCAATATGACCAGGATGCAGTGTTCAAAATTAATAATCGAAAAATTATTCAAAAAAATCGCGCGATTTATAAGATTTATATTATAATATATTTAAGCTCAATATGACCAGGATGCAGTGTTCAAAATTAATAATCGAAAAATTATTCAAAAAAATCGCGCGATTTTTTTGAATAATTTTTCGATTATTAATTTTACCAGAAATGACGTTCGAGTAATTGTTGTTCGAGCAAATGTGTTCGAGCAAATGTTTTTCGAGAAAATGTTTTTCGAGCAAATGTTTTTCGAGCAAATGTCATGGAATCATTTTTTTCGATATTACAATACTTACCCAATATAATTTCGTTACAGCGTGATAAGTAAAAATTAATGAAATACATTCTATCAAAAAAGTACCGGGATTAATCATAAAAATTTATTTTGTCACCCTCAAAGTATTCCCCATTCGAGGATGCCAAGTCCTTCAGTATTTATTGAGTTGTTGACCTTATATTCGTTCATAATCGAGGTCGATGTGATGGCGCGTTATCGTCGTGTAAAATCCACGAATTTTTTTCCCATAATTCCGGTCACTTTTTTCGCATCAGCACAAGAAATTTCGTTTGCAACACAAAATTTAAGGCAAACTCTTTGTTCAATAATTTCGTTTATTGTCCGTTTTCACATGATTTGGTTTTTGCGTCTGAATCGACGCATAACGAAGAATTACGAAAAACGCAGAGTGTATTGTAGGAAGTACTGATAAATTAAAAACTTACCGATAAATTAAAAGCTTGATTTCAGCCGACTTATCGTCAAACGTTATATTTTCGTTGAATGTGACCCGCATATCGATAATTTCACAAACTCCTGCAATTCAGCACTATTGATTTTCTATGTATTGATTATAGGATTTTTTTCCCTGTGAAACGACATAATCTTGCATGTTCTAATATTTAAATGTACTTATTGAATTGAGTTCACAACACTCACTAAGGCCATTAATATCTTCTTGTAAAATGTCAGTATGGCACCTTTCTCTGATGGTATGCAATAATTTAATATCATCGGCAAATGGGAATACGTTAACGCATAAACATCACTTCCTGATTGGGGTAGTATGTACGCTGGAAAGATGTATAGAATTATTCTGTTGATGTTAATCTTCGCGCAGGCTTGTTCCACTACAGATGGTACTAAATTAACCGGTGAACTGCAGAGTGAAGAATTTACGGGAATGAGAGCACTCTACCCGATTTTTAAAGCTAGTTGCAGGAGAGCATTTATAGATGTAAACGACAGAATGTTGTCCAAAAAATTCCGTACTTCAATCAAATAATTTGATTTTAATACAAAGTTTTAAAATGAAGAAGCTTTAGATGCCATTTAGTTTACATTTTGATGTATATTGAACAATTTTTCATATACATATATTATTTGTTAACACGTTTTTTTTGTTCACAATAATAACTAAAATGCGTTGGATACAAAAAACTTAAACAAAATACAATAAAGAATTAAAATACTTAACGTTAAAAACCCCTGTTAAAATATGGTCTAAAGAACAAAACAAGTATGTATTTATTATTTCAAAACCTACAAGAGATAGAACAATATAAATCTGCAAGGGCTTGGCCGAATACATAAAAATCCATTAATAAGCCATTTTTGGGAAAAATGAGCGCTTACACCAATTTGATATGAATTGTCAACGGAAATTCGAAAATAAAATTTTCCATTACCAAAATCTCGAATTTTAAAATAACAAAATTTCAAAATAATTAACTTGAAATAACTTACTTTGAATTTCGAAGAATTACTTTATATAATTTTGTAATACATTTTGGAGTCCTGGTAATCTAATTCGTCGAGAAATATGAAAAACTCGAACATACTTTTTTTTGGTACCCAGACACTTACTTGGAAAAAATATTCTATAAAAACATTTACTCGAAAATTATGTGCTCGAAAAACATTTACTCGAAAAACACTTTCACTAAAATGTATAAAACCACATTTGCTCGAAAAACATTTACTCAAAAAACATTTTCTCGAAAAACAACTTGAAATAAGTAGTCTATGTTTTCAACCAAAATATTTATTAGTTCAACGTTAATGTTTACTATTTCAACATTTAAAAATTAAACAATTTTGGTAAGGATAAACTTTAAAATAAAATAAACATAATAAAATAAAATCAAGTTTCTAACCTTGTAGATGACCAGTATGGATAATTTAAAAACAACAAAAAATAAGCCTTGCTTCCTAGTAGATGGTTATGTATTTATTAAAAATAAACACCATAATGACGTTACGTACTAGGTATGCACGAATAATCGGCAATGCGATGTAAAGCACGAATTAATACTAAAGGTGATGTTATTATAAAGAAAGTTGGAGAGCATAATCATGCTGCCGATTCGGCAAATGTTGGTGTTAGAAAAACCTTTTCTGAAATTAAAAAGAGAGCACTATCTACAAATATTAATACACAACATATTATTGCTGAATCTACTGTTGCCATAAATAATCCAGTAAGAGTCCATTTGCTGTCTATTCCGTCCATGCAGAGCACAACTCACAGACAAAGACAAGGAAATGCTGTTATTCCGAAATCGTTAATTGATTTAATTATACAAGAAAACTTTAATGTTTCAGGGCCTACCGAAACTTGAATTTTGATATTCTAATTAACCCAACAAAATCTTCACTTTTTGGCGCAATCTGACATGTGGTTCGTTGAAGGTACTTTTAAAACAATACCGTTAATTTTTAATCAACTTTTTACCATATTTGGGATAAAAGAAAAGCAATCTTTACCATTAGTGTATGTCTTATTACCGAACAAATTAACTGAATCATATAAAAGGTCATTCGAACAGTTAAAATGGTTAAATGTTTATTTAAAACCATTGCATTTAATGTCAGATTTTGAACAAGCTATTTATAAACGCAGTTTCTGTATTTTTTCCAGATGCTCAACAAAAATGTTGCTTCTTTCATTTAGGCCAGAGTTTATATCGCAAAATATGTCAGGTGGGCTTAAAAGCTCAATATGACCAGGATGCAGTGTTCAAAATTAATAATCGAAAAATTATTCAAAAAAATCGCGCGATTTATAAGATTTATATTATAATATATTTAAGCTCAATATGACCAGGATGCAGTGTTCAAAATTAATAATCGAAAAATTATTCAAAAAAATCGCGCGATTTTTTTGAATAATTTTTCGATTATTAATTTTACCAGAAATGACGTTCGAGTAATTGTTGTTCGAGCAAATGTGTTCGAGCAAATGTTTTTCGAGAAAATGTTTTTCGAGCAAATGTTTTTCGAGCAAATGTCATGGAATCATTTTTTTCGATATTACAATACTTACCCAATATAATTTCGTTACAGCGTGATAAGTAAAAATTAATGAAATACATTCTATCAAAAAAGTACCGGGATTAATCATAAAAATTTATTTTGTCACCCTCAAAGTATTCCCCATTCGAGGATGCCAAGTCCTTCAGTATTTATTGAGTTGTTGACCTTATATTCGTTCATAATCGAGGTCGATGTGATGGCGCGTTATCGTCGTGTAAAATCCACGAATTTTTTTCCCATAATTCCGGTCACTTTTTTCGCATCAGCACAAGAAATTTCGTTTGCAACACAAAATTTAAGGCAAACTCTTTGTTCAATAATTTCGTTTATTGTCCGTTTTCACATGATTTGGTTTTTGCGTCTGAATCGACGCATAACGAAGAATTACGAAAAACGCAGAGTGTATTGTAGGAAGTACTGGGAGAAGTGAACGCATAATAATTTATTAAAGCTCCTACTATTAATGGCACCTTGTTTCCATTTATTATCGTACTCTTTTAATCGTTTTTTAAAGGACGCAAAAACGAAGAGATGCATAACGAATAGACGCAAAGCGGGACTTGGCTGTATTCCTGATTTTGTAATTCTCCTTTTGAGAAGGAAAGTGACATCTTTTATGGTTGCCTTCGTTCGTTTTTCTCATTCGTTCTGTACATGAATTTTGGTCGCAAAATTCCTCACTGCCTCATGAGAATTTTGTATACGTACAAAGGCGTATAAGATACATTTTGTTGTGTGCTGTTATATACGTTTTTTGTATTAGTGTATCGTTTTGTGACGGTAAGTATTAAAAGTAAGCCAATCGGTTGAAATCGGTTCAAATTTTTTGGTGCTTATACTCGCGTGTGAGAGGTTCTCACTTGCTATTTTGCTTTAGTAAAGTTCTATTATTGTATAAGAAAAAAATATATTTCTTTAGTTTTAACTTAATATGTTTGTTTGTTAATATTTTATTAATTTATAATAAATCGGTTTTTTATTAAGTATAAATTATTAAAAAATTAATAAACAAAAATATTAAGTTAAAACTAAAGAAATTAATTGTAACGTAAATTAACGATAATTCTTACTTGTAACATATAATATAATTAATTGACCAATGAGAAAGTGTATAAATATAAATAATTTGAAATTAAATATATCGAATTGCAGGTTGTACACAATTTTGCATTTTAGTCAATTGATTTTTTTTTCTCAAACATCGTCATCTTCGTGTCCCTTTAAAAATTGCATTTCGTATATGAAACCCTAATCTCAACAAACAACCCAAAATAACTAAACGAAAAACTAAAAAGAGCATGAAGAGCATGCATCATAAAAAAGCATTCGAACACACACACAATAACTAATACCATCACGATCTGGTAATTCTCGCCTCAATGACTCATGAGGCGACCAAAATTCATGTACTGGGCTGCGATTATGTATCTCTCGTATTACGAATTACGATATTCGAGTACTCGAAACTCAGAATGTCGCAATTGTGACATAACGTGATTTTGTAAGCAATAGCAATTACGAGTTTTTTAAATATAAGGGTTTCTCGATAGGGTCATTTTCGGCAAACAGTTTTGTTGTTATGTTTATTTTTATTTTTTTTGTTGCATTTTGTATGCCTTATTTTTCTTGAATTTATCAATAGAGATAAATTTAACTCGTATTAATTTGTTCAGAATTATGTATTTATAAACAAATACATATGTACAAAAAACATAAAATTTAAACGATTTGTAGTTATATTTAATTTTTTCTTTTATTAGATTTGCTAAAAAATAATTCGTTCTTCGCAAAATCGCCACACTAACCGGGTGGTCCTATCGAAATGGAAATTATTAAAGTTTTAATATTTCAAAAATAGTCTTATATTTGACTTTAAAAACTACCTAAAATGTCTAAAAAATATATCTAAATGGATAATGTTGAGAAATTTTCTTTAACAGGTTCCCTGCCGGTGTACCATCGGTATACCACGCAGAAAAATATAGTCAGCGGTCAGTGGATACCGGTGGTACACTGGCCGTTAATAATATTATAGAGAGAGGCATATTAGTGTTATTCTGGCCGTAGTAAATAATATTAACCATAGTATGTATACTGGTGGTTACAGGCCGCTCGTTGTATTATTTAGTGTAGTATACTGATGGTGCACTGGCAACTGGGGGTGTTTTTCACCATGGCATACCGTTGGTACACCGGCAGGGAACCTGTTAAAAATAATCATTTTAACCATTACGAGTTGTCTGTCGTACTCAAAAAATTATACAAGTAAAACAACAATGACATGTCACAATTACGAGAACTCAAAATGTCTTACAACACGATTGGTTAAATTAAATTATCAGAACGAATAAATGAATGAACGAAGGCAACCATAAAAGCGGCTTGAATGAATTAAACATTTACCCTTAATTTAACGAGAGGCTAAAATAGTGAACTCAAAGCAGCTAGCATTCTTATTTTTTATTTTGCGTTTAAAGCCTGATTTCCATTACGAAAGTATTTTGATCAGTAAAAGTAAAGCGAGATAAAAATATAGATTTACTTGAGGTGTGAGAGGGAATTTTTTTTTTCAGTACTGAAAAAAATTGTTTTTACTGTACTATTTAACCATAATTTACTGGTGTATAACCATAATTTACTGAAGAAAAATATGAATCGAAGGATATTTTGTCAGTATTTTACAATACATCTACATACAGATTGTGTAAGGATAGAAAATTTTCCTCGCACACTGAAGCAAATACTATAAAAAAAATTAAGTTAACCCCAATTCGATATTTTTATGGTATAAAGTGACCTTTGGATAAAAACACTCAGAATAAATTTAATATACTATATTTACAGAAAGTTTTGACATATATTTATATTAAATACCTACTTAGCTATATTGTAATTGAACAAAATTTTACAAAATTTATTGGTTATGTTAAAAAAATCTGTCAAAATATAACCATAAAGGTGGATTTATATTATCAGTTCCTTTCAGTTCCTACTCGTATCGTGTCAGACATCATCAATTTATACTATCCGTACCTTTCAATTCAGGCATTTTCTTCGTATCTTTTGGTTACGTATAGAGTAAAGATAACACACAAAAATACAAAAATGTTTTAGTAGCAATTTACAATTTTTGTTTGTTTCGCTATTCTTTCGTATTTTTTCGCCTTCAGATATCATCCCAGTTGTGCTTTGCATGATCGACCGAAGTTTTTTGTATGAGATGGCATTTAAAAACATGAGACGGATGTATAAAATTAATAAATAAAATATTCGGTTTTTTTAAATGTGTGAGAATGAATATAAATGGTTAGGCACCTGATGTCAACTAGCGGTACTAATGATCGATCTACTTATTTCATTTTTTATTTTCCAAGTATTTTATCATTCTAGATTTTACTTTGATGTGAAGTATACGTAAGCACATGAAAATTTTTAAAGTGCAGTGTAATAGAAAAATAATTCATTTAATAACTATTAATTAATATATTAAATATTAAATCCAAATTATGTAAGTACCTATTTTAGTCTTAGATATTTTGAATATTTGTAATTATTCTTTAACTTGAATTAAACTAATTTTATTTTATTTATAGTGGAATTGATTAAAAAAGTTGTACGATTGAGTGCTTCAACAGCGCTAATTTAGCGATCACCGTGATCGCTCAATTTGACGTCACCGTGAGCATCACTTTACACCATATCTACCTTACCGACATAACAGTACCATCTATCAAACAATTTCTAAAACTAACCGTTTACAAATACTACTGCACCATATATTCCGTCGGTATTCGTTCTTTTTTAGACGAAATACGGTGTAAAGTGATGCTCACGGTGAGGTCAAATTGAGCGATCACGGTGATCGCTAAATTTGCGCTGTTGGAGCACTCAATCGTACAACTGGGATACAAAACATTCTTTTCAACAATACGTGTCTGTGTCGGTACGAGTAGGAACGGAAAGGAACTGATAATATAAATACTCATATAGAAAGTACATGTAACAATGTTTTTTTTGTCTGACACGATACGAGTAGGAACTGAAAGGAACTGATAATATAAATCGACCTTAACATTTTGCTTTAAAAAAAATTATTATCTTTGTCATTCTAATGGAATTTTTGATTGTCTTAACTCCTCTGTCTTTTTCAGTAAAATATAGAAGTCAGTAAGATTTTCCCATGTAAATCAAGCTTAATTCATTTATATACTTAGGCCGTGCCCGAATACCATGTTAAATATTCACACGTAATAATTTTTGGCATAAAACACACTCATTCGAATTATTACAATCGTTCCCTATGATACATTTTGACATATCCATGTGGAATATTTTAGTATTGAATGTGATTAGATATAGCAACCAACAAAATAAATTTGAAGGAAAAAACATGAGTCCCATCGTCAGCTCCGGCCACATTTTTCAATACAGGTGTACAACCTCTTCGGCTACATTATAACTTGGAACATAATTGATTCTGTAAATGTTTGGCTATGCATTTCTATTACTGCTCCCACCATTCTACGGTTTGTCTCACTGGCAAGCCGCAATAAAATAAAGCCATGAGTTCTAACTCAAGTTACCATCCATGCATTTTGCGTGATAAAAAATCTGTAATTTTGTGAAACATACCCCAGAAATCTTTAAATGTTTCTTCACTTAATATTTGACTAATAATCGGATTGTGGGATCGCGGTGTATAATGTAATCGCTTGATAATACTCGTATTAATTTAGTATTGATTCCCGAAGCATTTTTACATTACAACAATAATGTATAATAATTTTGCTTACTAAATTGGCGGAGAAATTATCACGCAAAAATTATTATTGAATTCGGGCAGTAAAAATAAAAAATATCTGCGTAGGGGAAAATTTCTCAAGTAAATGTCATAAATTATTATTTATCACGGTATTATCACAGTATTCGGGCACGGCCTTAATGGAAATAATTCTTCTGTAGCAAATTTCGAGATTTTAGCATTAAATACTTTTGAAAATTATATTTTCAAATCGATATTTTAAAATTCGAGGGAATTTATTTTTTCGTTATTTTGCTTAGTCGACATTTCATTTGACGAGGTTTTAACACTATCCGAAGCACACGTGTGACTTGTGTACGGGGTACCTATTCGAGTAAAGTCTAGCCAATCCTGTTGTATAACCTAATTTGATTAGACAGTATTATTAAGTACTTATATTTTTTATTAGTTGTAGGTGGAAACTAAAATATAAAATAATGTTGACATAAAAACAAATAACAATTTAAAGGAAGGCAAAACGATAATAAGGTATGAAGCTGTTGATGTTCTTTAAAAAAAAAAAAATGTTATCAACACAATAAAGAAAATTAAAATAAAACGGGTTTTGTTTTACCCAAACTCGCGGAACACATTTTGTTTTTATTTTCTGTTTGTCTTACTGATATAAATCGCAATCTTCTCTTTGAATATTTATTAATTTCTTATTTTCTTTTTTGCAATACTTATACTGTGGTACGAAATAAAATCGGTTCTTTATGTTTTATAAGGTTTGATATTTGGTTAATTAATTTGGTTAAAATTCAATATTCTCCACATTGTTTCCGTTCATAGTTTATGTAAAGTCGTATTTCGTGGGAATATGACACAGAACTAGTATCAAATTAATGTTCAAGCTAAAAGTTTTCATTGTATGGGTTGCAAAATAGCAGTTGCTTTTTTAAAAACGCTATACTTACTTAGGTTCGTTTTAAGATAAGAAATTTCGTATGTACCTTATTAATTAATACCTGTACAAGGTCTTGATTTGCAAAATATCCAAAGCTTCATTTCCGTTTCAGTTTGACTAATTAGGAGCAGCATTTTGAAAGTTTATTTGATTATCAGAAAACTGCTGTCATACAGATAAGAAATATCTAAACTTAATCCATACATAAGCAGGACCGGGGAATTTTTTTTTATATTCAGGCGAAATTGTAGTTCAAAATGTGAATGTGCAAATAAATCGTTTGTATTAATTTTTTATTCCTTACCTGCTTACACCTTTGTAGTTTTGCTATTTTGTAAATGGCAAAACTTAAAGGGAACATTTGTAATTTGAGTTAAATAATTATAAATTTACCTACCTACCTTTACCCCTTACCTATTTATTAATTTGTAAAGCATCCAAATCAAGTAATAAGTAGTTTTGGATACCCGTAGATTAGTAATTTTTATACAAATCCAATCAAAATAATTCCCCTTATCTAACCAATCAACCTGTTTTTTTTTTTTTTCTTAAAAATTCTCAAGTTAAAAAAAACGAATAAAAATTATTTATTTCTTTACAAAGATAGATTTTGATGAATGTGTTTAGTAGAAATCAGTGTCATTGTGTGAGTGCTCTCTGATCTATTGATGTTTTTACTGTTGATACTGGTGATGATGATGATACGACGAAATTTATTTTTATCCCAAATAAAGAAAAAAAAAAAACAAGTTTTTGGGATAATACAACAGCAACTTAAATAAAATATAAAACAAAAATTCTAAAAGGCTTCTTTATCTTTCTTATATTTTAAAGAATGATAAAAAGAATACGAAAGAATATTAAGATTTTATTTATGTATTTTATTTTTGATGTATGTTCGAAGAAACCAAATATAATGGTAAAACTTCCGGTATATGTTGATTTAAAGTACACATGTGTGTGGTTGGTTTTAATATATTTAGTGATAGTACCGTGTATTTGAACGTTTTTCCTCCACTTCAATTTCATCAATCGATACATCTATAACAACTTCTTTCTTTGTATCGCATCACAGATGTACACATGAGAATTTAATCTTGTTTGTACATTTTATTTTATTTTCAATAAGTAATTTAACAGGATGTCTTCTTTGTTGTTACTTTTTGGTCCTGCAATATAGCTGCTTGTTTTGTTTTTCCATTCGGGTCGCTCTTGTTTCATCCGTAATTAGTAATTCAATCTCACTAATGCAAATAATGCACTGTTTTATTAACATTTGGATAAGAAAGACATAAATTTATTATTAAGTAGCGTCAGGTAGACAAATAACAGATGTAGTCTTCCTTTTAAAATGAAGCCGGTGCTTATAAAGGAAATATTGCTATCTGAAAAAAAATTGATTCGAATCTTATCGAATCGAAAGTTTCCATAATTGAAAGGGGTATCAAAAAAAAAAAAAAAAGATGTAATGTAAATTTCTTACAACACAAGTTGCACAACAAAGCTAATGACTAACCAAACGGCACAGTGTTTAAAGCCACGACATTTGGGTCGGTAGGTAATAGGTTCTGTAAAACAGATTTTTCATAATTTTAGTCTGGCATGAAGCAATGCAATGTAATGTGGGTTCTTAATTTTTTGGCTGCTTCGGAATTGGAATTTGCCCGAAAATAAAAGCCCCGAGAAAACATAAAGTAAAATGTCGGAAGACCGTATTAAATTTTGATCAACTACAACATAAAAATAAAAATATGCTACATACATTTCTTTTCTGCCTTGCACAAAGAGGACCAATGCTAAGCGGCTTTGTGTTTTGTGTAGTTCTCTATTTTATTAAGTGAAACACGTTTTCTGGTCATGCTTTATGGATTTCTCTATTTTAGTAAGTATGTGAATAATTATTAAAATGCCAAATTTTTTAAAAACTGTTCAAATTTCTATGAACTTCCAAATTTCTAAAAATCGGGAAAGCGGTAGGTTGAGGCGGTCCCCGTCCTCTAACCTAAGATATAAAAATGCATTAAAATAACCTTTCAAAAAATTGTTATGCCTAAAAAATATGTTTTCTGGGTTTTAGCCAATGTTACGGGTGCTGCGTAAATTAGGACGTTAAATGCAAACTGCAAGAAATTTGGGAGCGCCTCGGAAAAAATGGTATAAGTAGGTATAAATAGTAAAAACTATTGAATTAATTTTTTAACTTTCACATTGTAGTCGGGCATTTTGTGAAGGCGCTTTATGCCTGGAGCGCGCGATAGTTTTGAAAATCTGCCCGAATTTTATTGTTACAAAAATCACTATACAAATTCTATAAGTTTGGAATGTAGAGAATATACCATACTTTCTATGGAGACGTCTAAACACCAATAATTGCCCTATATAATCAAATTAACTAAAAGTAAAATAAGATTTACTGTTCGTAAATTTGATTTACGGTTATTATTTTGATCTTGCTCTTCACTTATCTAATCTATTGATATGGCCAGTTTCGTAGTACTATTTATAAGACATGGCAACAACAAACAGTAGCAGTCCTTATAGTTCCAATTCCTCCATTTTACCATTAATCTATACAAAACGTATTACTACGTGATTACTAAGCATGTACAGTTTCCGTAGTTTGCGAAAAACGTTTTTGTACGTGTTTCTAAGGCAACGTGTTAAACGTCGACTTATGCCACTTTCGATTGATTTTGTACCATTTCTTAAAAAAAATCTTCTGATTTTGACTTCGAATCGAATATTGTATCCAATACATGTGCCATACTTATGTACATGCAGAGAAAATAAATAATTATTTGTTTATTTGGTAAGATTCTAGACACAAATTTTGCATCCCTGCATATTTTTAAAACCATTTCCAACCTAAGCTAACACACTCTGTTTTGAGCAGAAGCTCATTCAAAAAAATGTGGAACTTGGGTGCATTAACATAAAAAATATTATTTAAAGAAAACTGTCTATATGCAGGATTACAACAGCTTCAAATCGACTTGGTGATATCTCATCTGTATTTGGATTTTGGTAAAATGTGTCCCCGTGTGTGTCATTTTGGCTTTGTGCGTAACATCCAATTATAATTTTAAAAATAAATTTAATTTAAAGGAAATATTTTTAAAGGAAAATAAGGGTGTCCGCCTGACTTGAGAGTCAAAGCCAACCCAATGTAGCACTTGCATCACAACATTTTTAATTTAAATTCAAAAAAGTATAGAACTTGGCTAGTTAATCATTGGTAAAAACAAATGTCAAAAGTTAAATCTTAATAACCAATCATTCTGTCTCAGTTTCAAATGATGGAAAATGTATGAAATTTTTTAAAGCCGCTGACGTGTATTTCTAGCTACATTTAACATAAACTGCGAATTAAATCTTAGTTAAGTATATCGCAAAAAATAACAAATACGATTTTGTTTTATATTTTGTGCAAAATATGGGGAATTTACATTACATTTTTTGACTTTTGACTCTCATTTTACATTACGCGGTTTGTGAAACCATTGTCGAATTTTAAGCAATCACACGTAAGATTATTTCATTTTTTGTGTACTCGTTCCGCAGCATCAACTTTCACATCTTTACACTACCATCATTCAGTTTGTCGACATTTGTAGGATATTTGTTTAGACTTTAGTAGCCAATGTAGAGGATGCGAAGTAGCTAAAATTTAAAATTCTGAAAATAATCTTTAAAAAATGCCAGACAAAACGATACGAACGTCGATTCGATAAAAACAAATGGAACTCCTCATAGACATAAACTTTAGTAAAATTCTCGAAAATTACAAATTATGTCATCTTGATTTCTTACCACGTAAATAGATGATATCGAGAGTAGTGTAAAAAAATAACCAAGATGCCAAGTTAAGGACTCTTAAATAAGTTTGAAAGTGATCTCAAGCTTTTAGTATAAATTGAATCTACCTCCAGGGCAAGTACATCAATTCACTCAGCTGATTCGTCTAGATATTGCAATCGATTGTTTTTAAAAATTTAGTTAGTTGTTTGTATTCTTCCGTGTTTTGTCTTTGTAGTAGGGTTTTTAGTGTGATTTGTCTTAGGATTGGATATCTATCTCTCGAATTGTCATAAACCGGGCATACATTGATAATGTGTTCGTTGTCTTCAGTTATATTGCAGTTATCATAGTATGGGGAGTCTTCTAACCCTATTCTGCATCTACATTTTTTATTGTAACTATATCCAGTTCTGAGTCTGCACAACATTTTTATATCTTTGTGATTAAGTTTACTGTTTTTAAACCAAATTACTTTGGGAACTGTAGGGGATATGTGTCTGTAATATCTAGCTCTTGACGCAACCATAACCAAAAAATCTTCTTTCCAATCTTCGTGTATCATGTTGTTAATTATTTTCTTAGTATTTGAAATGACAGGGTCATTGTCTAAGGTGTGTGATGGTGCCAGAATTGCTTTTCTGGCAAGTTCATCTGCCATATCGTTACCTGCGTTTCCTTTATGACCTGGTATCCGCTGAATTAGACTGTTTTTGTCTTTGTTATGTCCGACAAGGTCTATTATCTGATTTTCATAGTGATTGTTAGTTTTTTTTTTTAGTGCCTCCTGTAAAGATAGACATGCACTTTGTAAATCAGTTAGTATAATGATGTTTTTGTTTTGGATGAGTTGAGCTAGTGTTGTGGCGATTTTTATTCCTATGGTTTCTATTGTTTTGATGTCCGTATTATTCTCTAGCTTTATGGCGTATTTATTTTTGTTGCTTTCTACGTAGATTCCTATTCCTGCTTCGTTTCCTATCAGTGATCCATCTGTGAATATTCTGCTGTACCCGCTGTATTTTATTAACATTTCTGAGGTTAATTTTTGTAGTTCCGTGTGGTTGTGACTTTCTTTTTTCGTGATGCCAGTGATGAATGGTTCGATTGATAGGTTATTTGGAGAAGTAGTTTTTAAGTGATTAGTTTTGATTTTCGTGAAAAAGTTGTTATTGATGTATAAGTTATTTAATTTCGTGGTAGATGTTGAATTTTTTATTTCTTCGCCAATGATTGAATTTCTGTAGAGGTGTTTTGAGATGTAAATTAAAGATTTTTTTTGTTATCCAATTCTACTTTCATTTCTGTGGCCTCTCCCAAAATGACTGGAATAGGAGTAGATTTTGTTAACCCTAGACATGCTCTTATCCCTGTGTTTTTGATGGTTTGACACGTTCTGTTTGCGAATTTATCGTTTAGTTTGGTGATGATATATGCAAATTCAAGTTTAGATTTTATTATGGATTTGAAAATATTTAGCATAGTAATTGGGTGTGAGCCTCCATTAGGATGAGATAACAATTTTAGAAGATTTAGCGTAATATGAGTGTTTGTTTTTAAATTTCTATAGTGGTTATTTAGTGAGAGTCTATTATTCAGATGGATTCCTAGGATCTTGGTTTTTTTTTCAAGGATTTTTAAGTTGTTTAATTTTATGTTCATTTTATATTTGTTGTTTTTGTTAGTAAAACATTTTAGGAAATGGGATTTTTCCGGATTGATTGATAGATTAAGGTTGATTAATCTGTGGTTAAAATTTGATAGTGTACTGTTTGCAATGTTTTCAGCTTCATGATGTGTTGCTCCGCTGATTACAATACAAATGTCATCTGCGAATTGGAAAATTCTACAGTTGTTGTTGCTGAATTCATGTAGTGATGTTGCGTAGCGTTGGACTCAAGCAGCTACCCTGAGGGATTCCGACATTTGTTGTTTGATTTAATTCTAGTTGAGCGTTTTGAATTTTAATATTTCTATTAGTTAGAAACTGACGGATCCAATTAATGATGTTGCTAGAGAATGATAATTTTTCCATTATTTTAATTAAAGTGTTCTTGTTAACTCTATCAAATGCTCTTGATAGATCTGTGTTAATCAGGATTATTTTATTATTGTTTGAGTAAAGTTTCTTTATGTAATTGGTTAACTGTACCATGTAATCTGATATGTTCACGTTTTTTCTGAATCCGAAATTGTTATCGTTTAGCGTTTTATGTTTGTCTAGGTGATCATTTATCCTATTAAGTATTAGTTTGTTGAATATCTTTGATAAAGTAGGGAGTAGACATATTGGCCTGTAGTTCTTAATATCATTGCCGTTGGGTCCTTTTTTTTAAGAGCTATGGTGAATGCCGTCTTCCAATGAATTGGATATATTTGATTAGCCCAGATATTGTTGAAGTGGTCGGTTATGAGATGGATAAAATGTTTGTTTTTGTCTGAAAGAATTTTTAACATTTTGTAGCTTATTTTGTCATGACCGGGAGCGGAGTTTTTAGCTTTGTGGATGATTTCAGAGATCTCTATTGTCTTAAATTCTTTGGGATTTGTTTCTTGAATCTTCATTAGACGTTGTGCTATGGGTAATTCTACTGATTTAGTCAAGTTGTGGTCCAGGAATGATTTAGCTGAATGGGTATTTTCTAGGAGATTGTTTTTTGTTTTTTAATTTATTTATTTTGTTCCATATATCTCTGTTGTTATAGTTGTGGTTTATGTTTGTGAGGAACTCATTCCAACTGTTTTTCTTTTCCCTCCTTAAGTATATTTAGCTTTAATGTCTGGATTGCTTTCCTCAGTTCCTTGGCTGTATATAATGTTTTCCTTCTGTTGTAAATTTTCTGTTTCTCATTTTTTATGTCCCAAAGTCTCTGAAGTAGTTCGTTCCACCATGGTTTCGGGCGATGTCTAGGGTTGATGGTGATTGATGATGAGTGTTTATTTATGGTGTTGCATATTAGGTCTTTTATGTTTTTGGTGTCTTTATTTATTGATATGTCAAGGTCCGCGAAAATCTTTTTCCAGTTGGTGATTTGTTTTATAAGTTTATTCGTTGTTTTGTATTGTATTATGATGGGAAAGTGATCACTTCCTATGTGGTCAGTTGTAGATGTCCACTGGATTTTATCGGTAAGATTTCTTGAGCATAGGGAGATGTCGACCGCCGAAGAGATGTTTCTATAACTATCCTGTCTGGTTGGAGAGCCATCGTTAAGTATGTAGAATGGGTAGTTTGTAATGATATCTGCAATTTTGTTTCCCAGGTAGTCTGCTCTAGAGTCAGTTATACTATATTTAGAATACCACTTTAGTACTTATCGGAAATTTTACGGTTATAGAGGGAATTTACATTTTGTGAACACTAGAACAACCAACACTAGAACTACTAGCCTGTCGGAAAATATTCATTTGTTCGTAAATATTTTGTTATCTTATTAAAAGTAACACATTTTAAATGTCAAACATTTTCAATACAATAACAAACCAATAATAATAAAAAAAATGAAATCCAGTTAATTGTACAATCCGTCATTTTGACGAGTCGGTTGCAGTAGTGTTAAACTTGGGGAGGAAATACTGTCGGTAATTTTACAATATAATTCCAAAAACGAAAATAATTTAGAATGACGCTCGCTTGACAGTTGTAGTTTATTGGTGCTTTTAAATTAGCGGTAAATCTAACAAGAAACAGAAGATTTTGAAATCTGGAAAAGTGCTTTTCGTCAATTATTTTTTTCAAAAAGCACATTTTTGAAATATTCACGTCGATTATAGAATCCGCAGGAGCGAATCAATTGCGGATCGAAAACTCCATATAAAAAAAATAGGAAACAATTGCTGCAAATCAAAGTATCCTGGAAAACTTCTATTGATTTACATGCAATTTCGATTTTTTGACTCGCAGGACAAACGCAATAGTTTTGTAGCGTTTCTAAAACAATTTTTGGTTGACAAATTAAATAAAAATCCAAAGTGATTTCATTGAAACTATGATATAAAATTATTGTTTCCCATTTTTTTTATATGTAGTTTTGGATCCGCGATTGATTCGCTCCCGCGAATTCTGCAATCGACCTGATTATAGGTTGCTTTTCTTGTCGATCGACTTGTTGGCTGAAACAATTACTTAGAATTTTTTTCAGTTTCATTGTAATTTTGTACTTAAACTTAACACATTTTGTTTAACTTTTTTGATAAGCAACTTATGTTGGAAGCTGCGGTAAAAAAGATAAGCGCGAAAATTAAATAATAACAACAAATATTTTATATCGTCATATTTTAATTAAATTTAAACGCTGATTGAGCAATAATTTGTCTTTTCTTATCAGTTCTTCTTCAAAAAAAAATTCTTGCCTTTGATAACCAATAATAAATAATAATTTATATTTATATATTGTGTTGATATTATGTTGTAACAGACGACCATATTTATATCTTAAATATTTCTCACGAAAACCATTTTGTATATCTATCCCAACAAAAATACTACATCCAAAAACTAACAAAGAATCATTTTTTTCCATCATTCATCGATCAAATTACTTTGGAATTAGAATTTAACCGCAAAATAAAAAATAAAAACATTAAGGTAGAATTAAAAAAGTAAGATGAAGTATGATTTCTTAAAACCAAAATTTAAAAATATCTATAGTGTACACAAATACACTCATACAAATATGAAAAAGAGTAGGTATTAGCTGATAATGTCGATTACTGAACGTATAATTCTTTTAATTTTTTTTTATTGTCGGCTTTTGGTTGTTGAGCATACAAATCCATACTCAGTTTTCGTGTCTTTGTACATACTCGTACATATCTGAAAATCTGAATAAAAATACTTGTACTTACGCATACCGTTAAAGATTTTGAGAATAAATTTCTAAATTAAGAATAATTTCTTATTTTATTTAGACAACACAAAGGAATTGGTATTTGTATCTAGACAACGTATAAAAAAAACCATCAAAATTACATTACTTATCATTAAAAATGCTTTAAATAAAATTTTTTAGTGTTATTTTCTTGTGTTGTTACTTCTTCTTTTGATTATTTATTAAGAAACCATTGTTAATCTAAAACTTTCGTTTGCTCTTTAAAGAGGAGAGGAAGGGTGGCTGATGAATTATTGAGCTATAAATATAAAAGACTAGATGCAGAGTTATGGAGTTTTTATCAGGTAGTATTTATCAAGTAAAGCTTACCTTAGTAAAAATCCTTTTACTAACTGGAGCTAAATTGGAAGGGTTTTGTGACCCACTTTGCTGCCTTTGTAAAATGTATAAATCAAGGAATTCTTTTAGCTAATTTTCGAAACCATGAGTATCCAGAATACCGTACAACATACCAAGCCACGTGTCCATTGCTATTTTAGTCAATATCAATGTATTTCAAAGCTTTTATTATATATCACATATTTTTATATATGATTCGTATCTAACTCACAAACAAAATAAACAACCTTTATAATTCTAAAATCACAAACCATGCTATAGTTGTTTTAACTTTGTTACCTCTTGTAATGAGAATGTGGACAAGATACTGGAAACCATTCAACGGAGAAGCTTGAAAGAATGGTAAAGTTGTATTTTGCTTTTTGCAAGAACTGCTTTAGAATTTTGTTGTTTTTAAAATTTAAGATAAAATAGATTTAGTTTTTTGTGTTATTGATTGTACTATACTTTGTAGTGGGGTGATATGAGTAAGCTATTGTAGTTAATGTACATAGTTGAAACTTTTGGAGTCTTTTATACATATGACCATAGTTTTGATTTTAGAAATTCATTGTAAAATTTTTAGTTTTTGATTTAATTTGATACAGTATTTAAGTGTCACTGATTGATTTAATAAAGTATGGCAATTTCAATATGGCTGAAAAATAATTGTTTTTTTTTACACAAATGTGGTTAATGTCAAATTGGGTAATTCAAAGACTTTTCATTTGTATTTGTGTTTCCTTTGTCACAAGCACAACTCAGAATTAGTATTCTATACTTATATAGATTGAAGTTTTTTTTGGTTTATCACCGTATGATGTAATATGGCATTAATTCTACATTCTTGCCCAATTGTTTTTATCGTGCTTTTTATCTTTTGCTTTTTTTTTTGTATTTTTATTTTAATCTATTGTCATTTTTTATAATTAACTACGGGTTTTTATGTTAACGCACACAATATATCGCGAGTGAAAAAAAGGATTATGTCATCAAATATAGAAGACGATATTCAGATATAAAAACCAACATTTTAAAGTGTTTACTTAAAGCGCTCTTCAAGTATTGTTTCGACTTTGAATTTGTTAGATCATCACCTCTCATTTTATAATTTCTATTAAAAGCTATTAGTTCCAGTGCTGGTTATACTGATTTTCCCATTTTGTTTGAAAAACAACTGTTTTATGTTTAATTTGGGTGTATTTGTTACCAAGACAGATTTAAAGGGGGAAATTATCTTAAGACGTTTTTCGAAAAAAATGACATAACTACGTCTGTTACTGGCTTCTTTAATGTTTCGTCGCTTGAATATTATAGTGTTCTATAAAAATGACTTGTTAATATTTTGGGCCAAGCTCTTCAAATTTTTTTTAACCCAAATTGTCCTACCTTTTATAGATTCTGAAATAGTTATTATTTATTTAGTCCCGTATATACCATAATAAGTATTTGTACTTAATTCATAGATCATTAAAGAAAAAAAAATGTTGATATTTGTTTATTCAGTGAACAGTTATTCGTTGTTAAAAATGATTGAAATTATAGAACAAATTAGATTGATTGATCGGAGTGCTCGACCAAGCTATAAGCAAGAAACTCTGTACGCGTACTTTGTAAACTGAGATAAAGCCCGCAACATCCAGAGATGTTTCAGATATCTGGAATTACTAGGGTATTCTTTAAAAACTACTTAATTAGTAATTTATTGTAACACTTTAAAATCAAGTGTGCCATGTTGAACGAGTACATTAGTAGAACCAAAAATGCACAATTATTTATACAGAAAAAAAGACGATTTGATCCAGCTAATACCGATCTTACACCGTAGACTATCCAGGGCATTAACATTTGATAGCTATACCAAATCGAAACATTATTTTTTATTCCTGTTATTCTACTATCGGAACATCGGTTTTACACTCCGCCACCACACCATCCACGGCGTAAACTCGGTATAAAACGAACAAATTTAGAATTACATAAAGTAATTAACGCTACCATGTGGCAAAAGTAATTTACCATTTTTGGTTACTTGGCTACAAAATTCCACCACCAATAAAGAAAAGGCGCATTTACATGCAATATTCACACAATGACAGAATCTATCCAGAAAAACGCGCGAATCTAATCAATAGTTAAGTAATTACGGCTGATTATTATTTAAAGTGCATATTATTTGTCATCCGCGATACACTCAACAAAGACTTTTCTTAAAAAAAATTTAATCATGCAAAAAACATAAAATTAATGTGTTTACTATGTGAACCCCTCTCAAATTTAGCATCTTGTCAAAATGAAATGAAATCAGTTTGCTTAACCAAAACATCAATTTAGTGTCAAATTGATTTATTTTTATTTTATTATTATTTCAGTAATCTGACAATAAAACCTCACATATCAGTACCATGTATCTTTTTTATACACACAAAACAAAACTAAAATTAATTAATTCGCGCATTAAATCCTTTTATTTTTTTTTTTGTTTCACTAAAACATTTGGATCGGATAAAAAACAAGACCGCCTGTACCAACTGTATAGAGTGCACCCCGAGATTTAAGCAAAAATTAGATACATCAAAATTCAATTTCAAAAAGGGAGAAAGCAACACAGGCTGCTAAACAAACAAATTGTGCAATTTATTGTGAAAGTCGATGAAATCATGCAAAAAGTGGAGCAAGACAGGCAAAGAAGCACCCATCACGTCACTGAGGAACTCACCGTTCGTTCGCCATAAAAATCGGCCAAAAAATTGTTTTTTTTTTTAGGGTTGGGGAGGGGGATGTGCATTTTATCGAATCGCCTAAAATAATGCATAGGGCCAAGCAAGAAATTCAAAATCACCCAAAACTTATAATAAATAATCACCCAACAATTTTTGGGTGATTAAGTATGTTTACTTTCAAATGTGGGGAATTATATGGATTTTGAAGAACTGTCCAAAATATTGAAAAAGAATAATAGCCCAAGGATTTTGGCCCTGTTATTCATTTTTAATGGTTTAATAAAAACACATATTTTTCAACCTTTTCCAGAATTTACATACCAACATGAAAATTTAAATCAACAGCCGTCGACCGCTGGTCTTATTGTTTTTCTATAATGCGATTCCTTTTTAAATTATTAATAAAAAAAAAAATCCTCGGGTCTTATTTCTTAAACAATAATGAAATATCACCAATGGGCTTTGCTTCGGCGGAAGGAAATGAATTTAGCAATATTCAACCTAAACAATAAGTATGTATGTATATGAAAAAGTGGAAATCTCTTTTTTTAGAATATTTCAAAATTAAATCTTCCTTTTCCAGTAATTCTTCGAAAGGAACATAATATTAAATTTATTTTTAAATTATTCCAGAAAAGGGTGATTCCATTTTAATTTTAAAATTAAATCTCCCTTTTCCACATTTTTGGGGGAGTTTTATGAATACGATTCGACAGTATTCGTTTCTTTCTTATTTGAATTGAATCAGATTCGTTCGTTTCTTATTTAAATCAAATACGAACTTTATACATTCGAATTCGATTCGTATTCGGAAATAATCTCTGTCAATTTGGTTATTGTGGCACTTTTCTAAGTGGACATAAAGTGCTTGGGGCCTACTGTAAGCCACTGCACCATTCCACTTACACAAAAGTCAATAGTTGACAATCATCGAAAATTAAACAACATTTTGGATGTTTTTGGGCGTTTTTGGGTGATTTTGTGTACTGCGATTTTGAATTCTTTGTTTGGGGAATTGTTAATTTATTTTTTAGATATTGAATGATCGCTCAAAGTTTTTAGGTGTTTCTTCATTTTTGTATTTTCAGCGATTTTCGTAAATGAACAATCACTCATATTTAGCGCGAGTCAATCACCCAAACCTAAAATGAAGAATCACCCAATTTTTTTTAAATTTTGCGTTTTTGGTTTTTGGGTGATGGTTCGTGTCGTTTTACGAACGCACTACTCAATTACCAGCCTTATACCCTTGACACACTGCGATTTAATAAAACCGATTTAGTGAATTTTTCGAGATTAGTCGCAGTGTGTCAACCTCGATTTAAGCTAATCCCTTTGTTTTTGCATATAATACTTAAACTAGTTTAGCTAAATCGGATTTATTAAACCACAGTCTGTCTAGGGTATTACGCAGTAGGTACATCAATACTTTTTCTCAAAGTAGGAATTTTTCAACTCGTGTATGGAATAAAGGACCATTTAAAGGAATTTGATATCTGATTTTTGCACCCAACGCGAACACGGAATAAAGTTAAACGGAATAAGTTAAATTTAAAAATTTCTCAAATTATGTTTTAATGATTTATCAAATTAAATTAAATTAAGCCCTAAAATCACTTTAGAATATGAAAAACAAAAATCGTATATCAGAATGGGACTTGAGGTTGATTTCCAAGATTTGTCCATTGAGCTCATCAAGAAAATGACAACTTGACGGAGTTAAAAACCGAGTTAAAAATATCACTGGACACAAAAGAGAGATACCATATTTTTAACTCGGTTTTTAACTCCGTCAAGTTGTCATTTTCTTAATGAGCTGAATGGACAAATCTTGGGAATCAACCTTTACTGGCAAGCAAATCTTTTTGTTTTCCGAAACCGAAAAGAAACCTGCATTTACCTTTTTCAATATATACATTCTGTCAAAAAAGTACCGATAATTATTAAATAAAACACAAATTTTAAGTTCAATTATAAAAATTTATTTTGTCGCCCTCAAAGTAGTATTACCCATTCGAGGATATAAGTACACACAGGCACTTTCCTGGAGGGCCTTCAATTCGCGCACCGAATTTTTTTTGCTTCAATGGAGTCAGAACGGGTTCCACAGAGTAGCAATTTGACTCTGCGAAACAGGAAAAAGTCACCTGTTGATCGTTCACAATCGTAGCTCGGTATAATGACTCGTTATCGTCGTGTAAAATCCACGAGTTTTTTCCCATAATTCTGGTCGCATCAGCACAAGAAATTTCGATTGCAACACAAAATTTAAGGCAAACTCTTTGTTCAATAATTTCGTTCATCATAAAAATCGCCGTGCACTAATGAGGTCGACTGACTTAAGCAACTGCTGTAAAGAAACTAGTTGACACTACAGATCGCGCTCAAAGTTGGCATCATAATGAAAGACACTCCTACCAATCTCGGAAAAACAAAATTTTTAAATCCCTGCAGTGCGGACATTTTATAGTAATAACAATTCCCAGTACTTTTTTCAAAATTATTGCTCTATTTTCGCTAAAATCTTCTGGAATTTGATTGAATGTACCATTCCGTACTATTTTCAATTTAAAAAAATTCCCAAAAATGTTTAATTGCAATAGAAAACGAAAGTTTATCTTTTTCGTCTGACCGAATTCGAAAGACCTAAACAATTAAATTTTCATTTTCTCAACTGATTATTTTGGAAATTTAGCGAAAAAACTAAATGGAGTTCTGTTAGTGTAGTGCTGAACACATTCAAAATATGCTCACAATTGGGTACTAACAGTTAAGCAAATTTCACAATTGGGTACTAACAGTTAAAAAATTTGGGTACTAACAGTTAAGCAAATTTCAATTCAGTTCATGAAAGTTACCAAGGGCAATGGGACGTGACTGTTAAAACAGATACTACGGAGAAAATCGAACAAACATCGTTTTACTATGCTTTAGTGTAGCCTCCCCGCAGTATTAAGGCAGTGATCTTTAAGGAACAAAAATACAGCGCGTTGATTGGTTGAAATAGCTGTCACTTTTTTAAGGTTACGTAATTTTGCCTGAAAGGCAAAATAATTTGCCGTATACAAAATTGAACCATGTTCAATTTTCTATTTTTGCCTTAAAGTCATTTAATATCGTCTACTTGATGCGACTATTTTTATTACCTTAAAGGCAAAAATCGTACATGTATCATTGCCTTTATACTGTCGTAAGTCCAAAATCATTGAGAAAATTTTGTTTAAAGTTGGAAAATCTTTGAAGTTATATGGAGTTACAAAACTGTAAGACTCTATAATTCCGGAACTGCACTACATACGATAGGGATTGAAGTTTTGAAAAATGCGAAAAAATTATGTTGATCTACGGCGACGATATATAGCTGGTTCATCTGGTCAAAAATTAAATATTTATATATAAAAAAAAAATGTCACAAACGCAAACACATAAGTAACAATATGTTTATTTAACGAAGTGTTTGCTTTTACGCGAGTTTCAACGGCTTTAGCCTACAATTTTTAACAAAATTATTCAAAAAGATTAAAAATTGAAACCAATCCAACAAAACCAATGCCATATTTGAAATCATCAGTAAAAATTTACTACAGTTAATGCTTGATAGAAAAAATGTGCCGATCCCCTAAAATGAGTACATGGAACGATGTGTATATACTGGTCAATGAAAATGCTTTCCATACGGTAGTATTAGTAATTACCGATATAAATCGATAGTGATAAACGCCGATAATAATTGATATAATGATATTGAAGCTCTTAAAATGCTATGAAGCAGCTGGGACGAATTTCCATTGATCAGTAATCTTATCGGTCAATTAAAATGCATTCGGCATAATATTTCAAAACATTTAGAATCCGCAGAATTCTTTGTCATTATCGGATGACAAACCGTTGTCGTGTCGTTTAATGAAACACAGAAGCCCCGCCTCCAAATTTTTAGTTACTACTATTCGTGGAAGCTTAGGCCCGAATTTATATTCGTAACTATTGCTATTATTATAGCGACGATTTTGGAAAATCATTTCAATCTCGAATTTATTTTGTCGTTTTCGATATTTTGTAGCAATGTTTATAGTGATGGATTTTGATCACTATAAATGTTGTTACAATCTTATAGTGAGGTTTATAAATACGAAAACTGTTACTATAACATGAGTTATAGGTAGATGTACTAATGAATATAAATTCGGCCCTTAGGCTTTTTCATACCGTTAGCATCGACTTTGAACTTTCGGTTTCCATCAAATATATTGTTTTGTTTCCCCACTTTAATAAGTTGCAGTCACATGGACCGCATTGCATTGATTTTACATAGATAAATTTATTGCAATATAATTACATAATTCAAAAATATGATAAAAAAATTTTATTTTTGAAGCTCAAAGCCGAGGCGTTCGGTATGAAAAGTACTTTAGGCTACCTATCCGGTATTTGGTCGACATTTTTGTCCCACCATACAAAACTACTCACAATACTTCAGTTTGTTTTTATTCACCTTGTTTTTTTTAAATGGATTTTTTAATTTTCTTTCTTCCTTTTCGATCATGAATAGTGTTCAAAAATTCATGAATACTATTCCGTAACAAACGAATAGTTAGTGAGCGAACAATAAAAATTGAAGGGATCGATCTATTGTATATAGAATAGAAATATATTTTTCTTCTGTTCTTGTGGATAGTTTAATGATTAATTTTTTACATAGGCTTTTAATGAACAAGTTTTATTAAAGGTGCGAAATTGTTTTGATATATTTTCGGGGGTAATATCGAGTTCGGCAGTGATAATTTTGGCCAAAAATCAAATTTTTTATGGGAGAGCTTTTATTTTCTATATATTTTAACAATCAACAAAGTGGAGTTTTATGTAAAAACACAGATTTTAACAAAATAGATTTTGTAAAGATGGATAACGGGAGGGGTTTTTATTTCTTGAATTATCTTCTGAATTTTTAATTTTAGCTACAAATATTTTCAACACATACAATTTAAAGGGAATTTTGAAAAAGGAAATTTAAAGCGTGGGCGAATAGCCATTTTAGAAAGAAAAATACGGGAATTTTGTGGTTATCTAAAATTCTATATAAATATTGTTTATTGTACGGTTGTATTTTCTATAATGTGTCATTGATTTTAGCCAAAAAATTGCTTCAACGAAATAAACTCTAATCAGCTGCAAAACTTTGCTTTATTTGGCATAAACGGTAAGTGTCGGTTTTCAGGTATAAGCAGAGATTGAAATTGGTTTGTTAGTGATTTTTTTTATTATGGTTAAGCTAAAATATTTTTTCAACATACGAGTATCCCAATTAACATATTATACCAGAACGGAAATAAAAAGCGACAGACGAAATGTCGAAAAGTATTAAAATGAAAAAATAAAACAAAACTTTATATAAACTAATAATAATAAATATATTAAGTATATACGAACATTAGCAGAGCAACAAAGTTCAACATGACGTCATTTTGTTGATTTTATTTTCGCGATTGTTTTGTTATTATTTTTTATGGTATGCGATGGCGGTTTTTAGGAAAGAACACAAAATACATATAAAATACGTATACCCAACTAAAATGGGGATCAAAGAGTGGATTATCATTGTTTTCTTTTAAAATACATTATCAAAAAGATGTATTTTATTATGTATGTGTTGTTTTGTATTAATCTTTGAATTACATTAAGTGTATTGGTACTTTGTTTTAACGTTACATTTACAGTCATGGTATGATAGGTTTTGAAACCCATTTTTCGTATATTAAGCTGTAAAACATATAATTGTTATAGGTATATACACAAACATATCAAAAAAATAGATAGAAAACTGTTTGAAATATCTGAAAACTATATAAATCCGCTGTAGTTTAGTTATTTTTATATTACATTATGTTCATATGAACGAATTGAATGCGAAGAATTGAAATACTTTAGAAATATATAAAAAATAAAACAAGAATTATTATCAGAGAAATCAATCAGAGACAACACGAATTTTGTGTAACGTTTTCTTTTTGTATGCTAAATAACTTTATTTTTTTATACAGAAATTATTATAATAAATTAAATGTCGAGTGTATAAAATATAAAAAAAATCATAGTTTAGCAGTTTCTTATTTTGAAAATTTTTAGCAAATTGTGTTTTTTCAAATATAAATATGGAGGATTAATTAATAAACAAAATCTTTGCAATTTTTAAGGTACAACGCAATTTTTGCGCCATGTTGTTTTAGTATTTTTAAGCTTTTTTCTCAGAAGGAATTTTACCATACAACTTTTGGTGGAGGAATCGAACGATTTCGTGCAGGTTTATTTTCGACCTTCGACTATGTAAGTTTTCAATGCCTCTTAAAAATTTAATCGCTTCTATTTGACTTTTGTGGTTGCTAGAAAATATTAAATGCTTAATCAATTTCGAACGAAAATTACATACAAAAAAAAATGTAAAATGGATAAATCATATGCTTGGAAATTCCTTTGGGTTTACAGTTCGTAAAAACAAAATTGTTTTAAAAACTCGAAAAAATTGTAACGTTTGGGCGGATACGAATAAATTGCAGGCGGCTGTATGAAATTTGTCTACGAGCCAATGGAGACTTTACGAAGGTAAAAATAAATACAGAATTTTCCAGGATTCTTTGATTTATATCAATTGTTTCCTATTTTTTATATGCAGTTTTCTCAGTAAGTACATATCGTTTAATTAGTTTTTGTTACAACAAACTTTATAAAATTGTTAATTAAATTAAATTGTAATTTAACAGGCCGAAAGTTCATATTTCTAAATTTGTTAAATATCGATAAAAATAAATCGAATCAAGCTAAACAAGTTCAAAAATTTTAATCTCTTTATTTATTGAGAATTGTTAACCATTTATTTGACGTCAGCTTTGTGAGCAATATTTTTGATGAACATGATTTTTTTGCATGGCTGACACACAGTTCTAAATTTCATTTTATTTCATCCTGTTATTTTGGTCTCCTGTAATTTTCTTTTCTTTTAGCATCGAATTATCTTTCATCTGAATTAATTTAATGCTAGTTAATGAGCCATGTGAAAATGGGTTCTTCAAAAGTAATAATGCAGTTTCTACAATAAGGCTCAATAAAAAACTCAACATCAAGATGACGAGATCATCGCCACAATCGGTCGTGAGATAATCTCGGCATCTTGGTGTTGGATTTATCATTGAGGCATTTGACTTCTTGGCCTTCGAGTTGCTTAAAATGATATGTGTAAGGATTGTTTAATTCCTTACGTGGCGATCGTAGTCTCTTATTCGAGTGAATAAGTGGAGTATGGTGTTTTGTTAGACGGAATACATTTTGTAACAGTACACATTTTTACAGACGCGGGTATGGTCAGCCTTTTTTGCACTATTTCTTTTTGGTTCTTTTTCCTTGTCTGCTTTGATTATTTTCTATTAGAGAAATAAGGATGACCCATTCTAATTATAGTTTAAGGCATTACCAGATACAAAATGTTCGATTTTAAACAGACATTTCCTATTTTTCATATAATTGTTTTTCTACATTGACAAAATTAGGAAAAATACTAGTTCGAACAGTAGTTCGAATTTCAGAAAGCTATCTTCTTCAATGAAAATTTTGTAATTTAAACAAATTTTTTATGGCTTTCTTAAAATTGTAAGTTTTTTTTTATTTACTTGTATATTAAAGTTTTGCCGGTTTAGAATATCGGGCTAAATTTGCTTTGAAGTTGTCGCTACAATAGTCAAATATCATTATACCGAGTTTAAACCTGTTTTAAAAATTGGCAAGCGGATTACATCAAATGTCACGAAATGCAGCTAGTTTTAGATTAATTCATAAGTATATTAAATTAAAATAAAGTCAAATGTTATAATAAATCGATGATAAGTTTAATTGTTTAGGTTTCACCATGTCGCATTTGTACACAATTCATGTACTTCTCTATAAATAGTTAAATTCTTTCATACTTAGTTGAAAGATTTTATAATTTATAATTGTAAAACTACGTCACAAACTTAACTACAAGTTGACTCATGGAATTCCCCTAATCATTATTTAAATATTTTTAATATACTACTAGAATAGTTTGAAATGTGAATATTTTATTATTGATAAGAAAAACCATTAAGTATTATGTTTTCATTACTTATATAATTTATAATATTATCAGTTAGTATGTCAGCATGGTTTGGTTTGAGAGAATTGATTGTCGGTCATAATTATATTTATTTTATTCTTTGTATTTTTGTCAATAAATAATGAATAGCGGTGCGTGTTATTTGGAGGTGGTGCGCGCGCCTTCCGAAATGGATAATGCTTATACATACATATTTTTATTGTTGTCATAGAAAACTAGTTCAATAACAGAATCAACAATTGATGTAGTGACGTAACAAATGATTATTTAAAATAAAACCATCTCGTTTTCCAATAATTATTATAAAGCGTCATTACACAACATTCTTGGTATAACTAGGTTTAAGTTTAAGTGTTTTCAAATGCAATTTTTTTCTTTTAACATTTTGGTAATGAAAACTATAAGAGAACAAGCAACACTGAAAGAATTCTATGTCGATGGTCTCTTATCAGGAGAAGATACTTTAGCAGAATCGATTGTTACTCAAAACCTACTACATATTCACCCTATTATAAGGAGGAGGATTCAAATTGAAAAAATGGAACAGCAACAATAACGCGAAATTTTTAAAAAATAATGGCCAGAGATAGGCTTATATTAAAAATCAACCAAACGCAACATACCATCAGATTCGTCAAAGATTTTCGATCCGTTAGGTTGGTTAGCCCCAGCAGTAATTACAGCTAAAAATACTTCAAGATTTATGAGCCAACGGAATCGACTGTCATACTAGGGTTCTTTCATACACACAAGAAAGATGGCCAAGCTTCAAACAAAAATTACTGCTTTTAGAAGGAATTACTGTAAATCGCTGAATAAATTACACGAAAAACGGAAAATTTTAACTACATGGCTTTTGTGAGCAATTGTTTACATCAAAATTAAAGGTATAACAAAAATTGTTGCAGCACTAAAGCGGCGACCAGCGAAAAATTATAAGCTTAAAAGTTAAGAATTAGCAACACAAAATGTGATAAGTAGATATCATTTCTATATTCTCTATTTATAAATAAGTAATGGAACAACTAAAAGAAGCAGCCGGTAAACTTAGGAGAAGTGGAGCACGGTGGCAATTTATTCCCGCAGGAGTTAAGTCAGTGAAGCACCATATTAGAAGAATCCTTTAGAACAACTTTTTGATCCTTGAGGAGCTCACAACTCTTTCTAAATAAAATCGCAGGTTGTCTAAATTCTAAACCGCCAGGATGACACAGTGCGAACATTAGACCATTTTCTAATAGGAAGACCAATAGTATCCTTGCTTGAGCCTGACATGACCAACTTGAAGACAATTATAACGTGGAACTTGAAGACAATTTTAAGATGGAAGATGGAAACCAAAATAACCTAACAATTTTTGAAACAATGATACTTCGAGTATCTATCAAGTCTCCAAAAATAACTTAAATAGTTGAGAGAACTATCCAACATTAAGGACGGAGAATTCGTTCTAGTTAAAGATGATCAACTTTCGTCAAAAAATGGCCTCTAGCAAGAGTAATACGATTACATTTTGTATCAGACGTGCTTGTAAGAATAGTAGCTCTAAGGCAGAACAACAATACCATGAAACTCAACATTTAAAAAATGTGCCGCCTACCTATCGCTAGCCAATAGAATACATCAGCCCAAACAAGTACGCAATAATAACAAACGCGAGTCATGAATCTATTGGTGATTGTGACTTTAGGCAAAGGGCAATTTCCAACTAACCCGCTGAAACAACTCACCAGACATATATTTTGAAGAAATTAAAATACTGCCACATATATATATAGAGAGAGAGATATATTATTTAACACGTTCGCCCCTCAAAGACACATACATATATGTGTCACGCAAGTTTCCCAAAAAACTCATGTTACATTTATGTGTCACAAATTACTGAAACTTTACATAGGTATAGCTTTGGAATGGTTAGGGTTATGATTATTTTCTTTTCACCGTAGTCTTTATGAGTATATGACACACATTTGTGTCACATGGTTTCAATGAGAAAGTTTTATTTATTGAAATATTATCATATTTCGGGAAACCCCCGATATTGGTTCAAAGAAAAGGGATAAGGATTTATTTAACGTTTTTATGTTAGTTTGTCGACGATTTTTGTCTAGTAAAGAGGTATTTTGTTTGCATTATAATATTTATACTTAGAATTTTTGGAATTATAGTGAACAATTATCGATTTTTAATTCAAAACTAAATTTTTGAAGTGTAATAAAAATTATTCAAAGTTATTTGTGTAGCATATAAAGTTGTAAGGTATATTAATTTTATTATTTACTCTCCGATTTTCTGATTTGGGTGAGTTTCAAGTTAATTGCAGATTTTTTTGTTGTACTTTTATAATAGGTTCTTGGTTTTAAAGGAATTTGTGCATAATGGAAAGTCGAGGAAAGCGCATGCAGCTTGCGCGTAAATCTGACGAATCTGAATTGGACTCCAGCAACAGTGAAATAAACTTTGAAGATTCGGGCAGCAGCTTTCGCATCTATGACACTGACAGCATGTCATCTGAATGCTCAGTAGAAATTGACTTGCAAGAGGTACCAGTCAAGAATATGTTGCTGAAAATAACAATGATGAGTGGACTGATGTTGGGCCTGAAACAAATAATATAGTTTTTACTGGATCAGAACTGATATCCTTAGATCTACTATCAACCGCCGAACCAGTAAAATATTTCAGGAAAATATTTGACGATGTAGTGCTCGAGAAAATAGTTACTTGAACTAACGCACATTGCAGATGGAAAGATGTGACCAGTAGCGAATTGAAACAAATGCTTGGCTTATGTCTACTAATGCCTCTAAATAGAAAACCAAGCCTAAAACACTATTGGGCCAAAACTGGGCTTTATGTTCAAAATGTGTTCGGCCACACAATGAGTCGAATAAGGTTTGAAAACATCCTTGGGTGTATGTGTTTCTATGACGAGCAACACGACGTCAAAACTAATAGATTGTACAAAATACAAAACCTTTCATTAGATCAAGCTCTCCTGTTATGGCGAGGAAGACTGTCATTCCGACAGTATATATTGAATAAGAGGCACAAGTACGGAATCAAATTCTATGAATTATGCAATCCCGAAGATTTTTTAATAAATATGATTATATATACCGGAAGAGGCACGGTGTCTAACGAGAAAGGGCATGCATTTGGTGTTGTTGTTGAACTAATGATAATTACTACTGCAGTATTGAACTGGCAGAGCACTTGGTGAATCATCAAACTAATATATGTTCTAACATTACGTTCGAACAGGAAACGCAATCCCTCTCAAGTTATAAAGAGTAAATTAAAGCCAGGACAAATTTCATGGCGGCGAAACTGCAAGAACATTATGGTGTTAAAATGGAAAGACCAGCGAGACGTTTTGATGATTTCTACCAAACATAATGCCGAGCTTATTAATTTAATAACAAAAAGAAACAAGGACATAATAAAGCCAAAAATAGTGGTAGACTACAACGCTAATATGCCGGAGATCGATAGGACGGATCAAATGATTTCATACTATGCTTGCCCAAGGCGTTCAGTGCGATGGTACATGAAAGTGTTTTTTTCACATACTGGACATAGCAATATGGAATTCGTGTTGGATATATAACAAACAAACCCAGCAGCGACTATTGCCACATCTAGAATTTAGAGAAAAAATTATAACCTCGTACTTATAGGGGAGATTTTAGCGCGACAAATGAGCCCAAGAACCGCAGGAACTTCAACTTCAAATACAGCACATTTCCCTAGCATGGCCAACAGCCGCAGGAGGTGTCGCGTGTATTACAAAACTGGTAAAAGGGCTGCGAGTAAATACGTTTGTGACACATGCAAGGATGCTAAAGGCGAGTTGATCGGTTTATGCCCATATCCATGCTTTCGGCTATGGCATACCCAATAAAAAATTTGAATTTTTTTTTTATAAACTTTTACTGATTTACGCTTATATAATTTATATGTAAATCATAATTAACTCTTTAGAAATATAAACCTATTATACTGAATTTTGCAATTTCTTGTACATCTTAAAATAATTTATGTTCCACCTAAACCTCATGTCACATATATGTTTCCTTTTTATTGAAAAATGAAAGACTCGTGTCTCACATATGTGTCGTAGAAGCAATCAAAAACTCATGTCACATATATGTGACATGCCAGCTTTCCACAAACTCACGACCAAGGTGTCATAGAATTGTTAATATGTGAGTTTTTTCCGAACATCAAAAAATCGTTTGAGGGGCGAACGTGTTAAAAAAAAGAAACCTTTTTTTCATTTGTAGCCTCAGGTGTAGGTGGCGGACGGTACTTTCAGTGCGATTGTAGGGCGTATATAAATACTTTATCAATCCTAAACTAAATGTTCCATTTTATTCTTACAATGTAAGGAAAGGGCACACTTTTTTTGATTTCAGCTTCATATTCTCTAAAATGTGATTGTCCTTGAAAGAGGACTAATGCGATTTTGAAGATGATTTGGTAATTATGCAATTCGCTGTAAGAATTAGGAAAGTAATCGAGTCATAAGCAAAGAGTTTCAGCTTTATATAAGAAACTTAAGTTTTCCAATTAAATTAAAAGTTATTACATAATTAAGTGTTTTGTTTGTAGGACGGTAAGTTTGTCTATTTATTATATCTACATATTAATGACACAACATTTACGAGTTAACTTACTTTTATATACAAATATCTTGGAAATTGACTCTTTAATTTAATTCACGCACATATTTTTGGTAGTAGCATAAACATGTCTATTTAAGAAAATATTATAAATTATAGTAAATAAATTTAATGTTTGATTCTTAAAAATAAATAAAAAACACAAATTATATTATTGGAAAATTTACTCTAAAAAATTGTAAGAAGTTTGCTAATAATATATTTGGTTCGTTTCGAATAATATTAATAGTAAACACACAGCTAAATACCACCAAAAATTATGAATGAACTAGTTATTGTAAATTTCTTTGTCTTGTTGAATAAAAAAATAAGAAAAAAACACGATTTTTTGTAAATTTTTTAAAAACAAACTCATACCCACCAATTTTACAGTTGAACCTATACAACTCATAATATTTTAGCTGTGAATACGCAAATATACCATTAACATGCTTTAAGTTCACAAATATTTGTTGAGTTCCGCCTGTATTAAAGAAAAACGTATAAATTAAAAAGCGTTCACGTGAAATATAAAAAAAAATGAAATACAAATGTTCACACACATTAAATTGTACGTATGAGATCAGATGAATATTTATAATATAACCATTAAAAAATATGTGTTTGATTGTTTCTTTATATGTGTATGTTTACATACATATAATAATCTTATTTTTTTTTTTTTTTCAAATCCAAATGATTGATCATCTTTTTTGATGATTCACGAGTTTTGTCAAGCATACCTACAAATACAATCAAATTTATGAAACTGGCACTGGTATTTGTGGCATATCTTCATAGTTCATTTGTATTTATATTAAGTTTAGTCGGTCGTATATTTTGAGAATTTTTGAAACAAATGGTAAAAATAAATTCAAATGTTATGTGTTCTGCTGCATAGTTTACACTGATAACTCGTTCGAATCAAATGTATCAAACAAAATTATCGGCAAATGATAGCCTTTGTTTTAGGCGTTATAAATTATGGTCGAATACGATTATTTAACGAGAATTCCTTGAACAAATCTAGTATTTGATGATCACCTAAAAAAAAAAAAAAAAAATTCAAAAAAAGGAAAGAAATGAATAATCCCAATTTTAATTCTAAAATTAATTTATACGAGTATAATAGCGAGCACATCTGTATTTCATATTTACTTAGACATACGTATTCGTGCATCGTTAACGATAATAAAAACTAATTTTGTTTTCTCTTGATGAAAAATGAATTTTCTCGATAATTATCGTCTTTATTTAGTGACATTTTTATATTTTTGCCTCGACTAAAGAAATTGGCACATAAGTTTTGCTGAAATTTAATAAATTTGTAAATTTAAGTGTATTTTGTCCAAAATCAACAATCGATAGTAAAATCATTGATGATTGTATTTCTTGTGAAGGCTTCTTATATTCTACACTTTGTTCAGATTTGTGCTTATTCGTACATTTGTGTACTACCAAAACGGAAAATTTACATGGCTTGAAAAATCATGGAATTTTATTTTCGTGTGTGAAAGAAACATAAAATAACTAAAGGCACCATATGCCATATGTCAATTACACAGCACATTCAGTTGGCAAAAAATATTTATTTTTACACAAAAAAGTCGCGTTTTTCGTTAGAACATATTTTTTTTACAAAATAGATAAAGAAATATAAAAAAGAGAAATTAGTTCATCTACAAAAATGAATTTGTAGTATATAGTAAGTATGTATAAGAAATAAGAAATTATTCTAAAATTACTTTTGAAATAAATAATAACGATTATATATTATATTCGCTTATTTATAGTATTGGAGATGTATGAGTAAGAGTATAAACGACATATTTATACATACATCCTCCGATTACAATATGGGTTAATAATGAAGAGGGATTTTTTTTTTTGGAGATGTCGGTTTGCACAAAAATTATTCTTTCCAGAGTTTTAGTAAATTGCCGTATTTATAGTAAAACTTCTCCGCCCCAAAAAAAGGCTCATGGAAATCTTTCTACGAACTTAATAATGAAAGTTGTACACTACGCCAACGTCTTCTGGTACACTATCTGACTAATTTTAGGGATTAGTACCAAAACCCAAACTTTTTACTTCAATTTTCTAAATATGTAATTATATGTCATCTACTTAATAAGTGCTTTGATTTACGATTATTTACTAAAATTGAAAGCCGAATAAATATTCTAACTTCAACATAACTTCTCTGAGAGTAGATTTAACTAGCTTACTAGGCTTAAAACGAGTTTATTTAGGATTAAGATTTTCCAATTTCACCGACTTGTCCTACAAAACGACATTTTCGGTTAACCTTTTTTTCACGACGTTAGTGAGTTATAAATCAGGTTTTAAAGCCGAAACTTATTGAATTAGACGCCTTATGTTAAGGCCTTGTTTTATGTATGTAGTTTAAAAAAATGTTTTACACTTTCAAATTCATATTTTATTTCACTAATTCACTAAGTTCTTAGTGAACGGTGGTGTCCAAATATTTACATATGTCAAATTTTCATAACACATAGAGCAATACAACTTTGAAATAAAAAATCATGTTGTTGTGGAGGGGGTCACAAAATGTAGCCTTCTGGAATGAGTCTTACTCACCACCACCGCAAAGTGCAATAGCTATTCCTTCTTACGGCATGCAGCCCTTCATAAATACCTAGCGTATTGTTCAGCTGTTTATTTTCTCTCCAAATTTTATTGCTCCAAATTTTTTTATGTATATCAATTGCAGTGTAGTCAATGATTTAAATTGATCGAAGCTTTCATTTAAGTAAGTACGCCTTCATTACCAATTACCCTAAAAAAGCACGTAAACAGATTTCATTTATTTATGGCACAGAATATGCAAATTACCATTTGTTAAATATAATTTAAATTTAAAAGAGTAATTATGTGTATTTTCTACAAAGTTAAATCTAGATCAAACTAGAATCGTAAGGTGAAGCAGAAATTATTTTACAAAATATAAAATTGAGAGTCTCCGTGCGACTTAGAGCTTTTTGCACCAAGGTAAAGTAACTTATTAGGCTTCTTGGATATCAGTTATTGTACATATGTTTTAAGCGACTAACCTTTCTGCTCACAAAATAAAATTGTTGGGGAGAATTCGAAAAATAAATTTTATTTTTTAATATTATGTTAACTAAATGAGCAAGGCTACAAACCTTAGCTACTTAGCAATATTAGCAAAGCTAAACAATTATCTTATTTTATTTTAAAAAGCTGGCTAAGAAAGTGTTGAGTTTTTACAGTTGTTATTTCCATTTAGCATTGCTAATCTAAATGTGATATAAACGCTGCAATTGATGCATCAAAACTTGCTGCGTCCTTGCGTTCTAATAAGTTGATTTTATTAAGGCTTGCGAAAACCAGCCTAAATACTACGTCTTTTAGTTGCATCTACTATATTAATTCGCAAGTCGTTTGTTTCAATACCGGGTTACATCTTCTGACAGATTCGTTCTACATACATACAATTGGGCCGTTTTGATCATTAGTGCCAATTTTAGCCAATTAAAATGAGACTAATGTTAAATTTCTTCGGGCTCAAAAAATGTATTTTTTTTCTAAAGTTGTTGAGTTTGTCGGTGCATAAATTCTGCTTCTATTTAAGAAGTGTTGCAATACTACATGGCTGAAAAGTTTCCATAGATGGAGCATAATGAGTTGTTATTATTAAATTTCTTCTGGATGATCAGTCATTTAGTTTGCATTTCACAAGCAACAAAATTTTGTGAAGAATGGATAAATCTCAAATTCGTGGGGCAATTCATTATCTTTATTTGAAAGGCTTATCAGCAATCGATATCAAAAAGGATATGGATCTAACTTTCGACAAGTCTACACCTTTTTATGCAACTGTCCGTTTTTTCTGGATGAATTTAGATGTGGTCGCAGACGTTTTTTTGATGATAAAAAAAAAATGTTGTAAAATCGTTAAATGAAGTGAATGATTAAATAAAACATTGCAAAAAATGATTTATTATCAATAAAGGAAATTTTTAGCATATTTAGCATAGGACAAACAGTAGCCGGTTCTATTATTTCGCATTTTTCACAAATATTGTTGAACATTTTCTTTTTTTAAATATTCATATCTATTGCCGACCACCTTAATATTTTGTTGGCCCATTAATTAACTTTCCGCAAATCGTCAAAAAATGACGTAGTAGTGCATACATTTGCCCTTTATAAAAGAAACTTAACTCACCATTTCACACACCAAAAAATATGAAATCCGATTAAACTTAGTTTTCAGTATCTGCACTCAATGTCTTGAGGTTGCAGCACTATTTTGGCATTACCCCTCTAATTTTTTCTTAGAGTGCAATAGTTGTTTGTGGATCATTGGCCTCGGCATTTGTTTGGACAATATACAATTGCGGCCACATCTCTCATAACACAGCCCTCATGAGGAGACATCCTCAATTTTTGTTTCTGGAGATTATTTTCCTTTAGAATAGTGACGAAAAGAAATTCGATAAAATCCCGAAAAAGAACGTTTATAAAAAAAAATTGTCAAATGATATTTTAATACGTTTTATACCTTGAAGATTGTGGCTACCGCCATAAACCCCCGCTTTGATGATGTGTAGAAATTTCGACGTACATAGAAATTTGAACTTTTTTCAAACATTTTTGGTTTTTAAATAATTAGCCATACTACTGTAAGTTTCGATGAACATTTTAAAGTTACACTAATAAATAGCCGAAAAAATAGAAATCGGCTTGGTACAAGTTGAAGAACGGCCTACAAAAAACATTCTCCGGGAAGGCCTGCCTATCAGATGAAACTATACTAAAAAAATCCTAGCTTATTCGGAAACACTTTTCATTTGGTTTCATATAAAATCGATGCACCCTGGTGCTGTTGTTTTAAAAAAAACTTACCGCTAGCAAAACCAACAGGAGAGGAAACCGTATTATGGTTTGAAATATTGACCAAATTTTTGTTCAGTGGATATTTTTCAAAGTTGCTGAATTTTTTGCTATATTGAACTGCCAAAATAGTTTTGTTTATTGAAATTGAATTTATTCATATTGAAAGGCCATCAATCGCGACCATAACTAATCTTAAGGTATCTCTACCGCTTACTTAATTGTAAGTGACCAAAAAACCTGTAAGTGATCAAAAAGTTAAATAATGTAATCTATTTTGTACTTTTTTTACTTCGGATCATCCATAAAATCGGCCATTAAAGTTTTTATAAGACTCGTCTATACAGAATAGCATTTAGTGAATTAATTTAATAAATGTTAGTATAAGTACTTAAGTATTAGAATGATTTCTGCCATATTCATAATTTTTGGCACATTTCAATTTTTTGAACAATCAATCGGTACCGGATTTCAATCGAAACCGGATTTCATGATGCCTTGTGAGAAATCCGAACGATAAGTTTTTTAAAATAATTGGTTATCCTAACATGCTCGTACACAATTTTGTGCATCTACAAAAAATGATAAATAAAATATCTAATTAAAACGATAGCTGCAGTTAGCTTGTTTTATTTACATGACCAAAATGAATTTGACATATGTAAGTATAGTCTTATCAGATCTTAAAAAAGATGTTTCTGTATAGTTTTGCGCAGCCTTCAGTGATATAGATAAAAAAATTATAAAAACTTTGATGGTTCGCGTTTATTTTAGATGGTAATCCTAAATAAAATAATCAACTCTATTAGGATTCAAGAGTCGATTGACAATCGACACGACTCTGTTTTGCGTTTTCGTTTTTTCATTTGATAAAAACTAGACTCGACAATCATAATAGGGGTGAATAATAATCATTAAAATGTATTATACCATATTTCAGTTTTAATACGCAAAACATTCAAAATGATTATGATTTTATGTTAGTACAATCATATTTCCTGTGAAAATTAATCAGTGTAAAAAAAAATTGCACGCCTAAGGAAACAACGTCACGCAAAAGGCTTTTAAAATTATATAATTAATAAATTTTTTGAAAACATTAATTTTAATTCAATAAATTTAAATTTAATTACTCTGCTTTACATTTCTATCAAAATTTTTTTTAAATTTTAGTTCTAGGAGAAGTTACAGTTAATTTTGTTTTTGCCAAAATTATTTGTACCCACAAATTTGTTCTCAATATTATTTGTGCAATATGGAAAAAATCAAAATAAAATAGTAAATCAAATAAATTTAAGATAATTTTTTGCTAATTAAATAATGATATAGTCACTCATATTTTGTATGCAGATGGTCGGTTATTGGTTAGCCTCTATAACATCTAGCAAGTGGTTCAAAAATTTGTTGTTAAAATCACTTAGAATCTTATCCCGCTCAGTTTTCTGGGCACTCTGATACAAATTTTTGGTATTTTTAGATCATGAATATCTTACACTTTAATTTAAACCTCCGCAAGTTTAAATCGCAACCCTGCCCTGACCAAGACAAATAATTATATTCAAGATTTTTGTATAATTTCGTGGCAATGACTCTTCTTATGTATGGGAGCATTATTGTGCTGAAGAGCAAATTGAAGATTATATAATCAACCAGGAATGTTACTTCATGAAATAAACCGAAATTGAACTATGGCCTTGAACAGTTGTAATTTATAGGGCATACAGACAAACGGAATATGGTCTACCGTCAGGAAATGAAACGTGAAGGGCATCATAAAATAGGCCCTTTGATCTACGGAGAACTGTTTTATGTCCAAATTAGTACACTTTTGTCCTAATTTGATAATATTTGAATTTTTTTTATTATTACATAAACATCGAGCATCAATTAGTGTGGATATTGCCTCGCTTAGTTTTACCTGGGCAGCAAATAAAAGGTTACACAGCTTTACGAACTGAACTATTCAAGGAGAGGTTTTTTTGATGAAGTAACATTCCTGGTTGATGATAAACTAGTCGGTTCTCAATTTTCTCTTCAACACAATAATGCTCCCAAACATAAGAAAAGTCATTGCCATAAAATTATACAAAAATCTTGAATATAATAATTTGTCTTGGCCAGAGTACAGATTCGATTTAAACTTGCAGTGGCTTAAGTTAAAGTGGAAGGTTTTTCACGATCTAACAAGACCAACAATTTGTAGCAGGGTGCCAACCGAGTGGGATGAGATTCTAGGTGATGTTAACAACAAGTTTTTGAACAACTTGCCAGATGTTATAGAGGCTAAACAAAAACTGACTATCTGCATACAAAACATGAGTGACATATCATTATTTAATTAGCAAACAATAATCTTTAATTTATTTGATTTACTATTTTATCTTGATTTTTTCCATATTGCACAAATAATATTGAGAACAAATTGGCGGGTACAAATAATTTTGGCAAAAACTAAATGAACTGTAATTTCTCCTAGAACTAAACTTTAAAAAAATTTTTGATAGAAATGTAAAGCAGGGTAATTAAATTTATTGAATTAAAATTAATGTTTTCAAAAAGTTTATTATTTATATAATTTTTAAAGTTGTTTGCCTTACACTCCATCAAAAATTTAGCAGGTACAAATAATTTTGGTTAGGATTGTATATGTGAGCGATGTTAGGTAACATAGCAAGGCGAAGAGCTAAGATAAATATTCTTTATTTACTGCCGAAAGCTATGCACTTAGCCCACATCGCGTAGCATTTAGCTTAGACCTAAATGTTGTTTGTTAAGTGGCAACCAGTGAGATCTTATAAATTTAAAAAAATTAATGAATTTTAACGAATCCAATTTTTTGACACAATCATAGAAAAATTAAAAATTCTTTAAGTAAACAACAGCGATTTCTTTTATTTATAATTTTTATTTTAGTGTAATTATGTAGTAATTGGTCGATTGGAAAACTGCAAAATACGATACCTATCGGAAATAATGTAAGCCCTACGCTCTGCATGAAATAAAATTTCCTTCCATATAAAACATATGGGGAGTGAAACTATCGGAATTAAATTAAACCTTACGCACTGCATGCAAAATCATGACAGTCCAATCGTCAATTGTAGTTTTTAACAGGATTAATTTGTATTTCAATCATTATTTTTTAGGTTAGGTTTCGTAAATGTTTAAAAGATTTCAGTGAGAATATCGAATTTAAAAGATAAATTTTTAATTTTAACTTTTGATTACGGAGAAAATTGTTTTTGACATCTGGGGCCCTATTCTCGAATTCCACAACCATTTTTCACATGAACATTTGTCAAAATTCATAAAAACGTTCGGAAATTTAAATTCCTGTATTCTTGAATTCGCTATGGAATTTTTTCGGTGCTAAGGTAATATTTCAGAATGGGTATAAGCAGGTGCAAAAATATCGCCATATACGAAAACGTCAATAATTACATAGATTTTGACAGATGTCCACATGTACAAAATGGTTGTGGAATTCGAGAATAGGGCCCCAGGAATTTAAATTTCCGAATGTTTTTATGAATTTTGACTGATGTCCGTATGTGGGAAATGGTTGTGGAATTCGAGAATAGGGCGCCTGGTTTTAAGTTTGGACGGAAACTTTCGCTTGCATAAGTGTTTTTAAGTGACAGATATAATTTATGAAAGTTCCGTTGAAATTTTCCAGGAGTGAATACACATAAATGCCATTTGCCTGATTCTTAATTTTTCTTAATTTAAGTTTGTAAGTTTTTATAGGCTATATATGATTACCACTTTTGTAACAACATATTTGCATTTATTAAGTCTAAGCTAAACAATAATTGAAGGAATCAGATATCTTAGTGTTTAATCAAATAAAGCCGTATTTTCGATTATCGTTCTGTTTTAATTAATAAAGTTGATCATAAGTTTAAGCAAAATTATAATGAAAGTCAACGTAATTAAAAATTTTACACATATATTGCAATTTTATGCAATAAAAAATTTCCAAAATTTCAAAAAAACTTTAAATGCGAGTTCCCAACATTTTGAATTTTGCAGATATTCATAGGCTTAACTATGCAATAAAACGACAAAATGTGACACACTTTCTGGATGTTTATCGGGCTTACGACTATATAAATAAAATTAACAGGTTAAGACAGGTAGAATTGTCATCGTAGATAGCGTTGTTTGACTGGTTTACCTAAGGGATATCATGAGAAATTCAGCAATTTACCGATTTTAATTGTAAATGACACCAAAAAACATAATTAGGTAATTTCAAATTTAAAAAAACCTTGTCGTCATTGTTCCTTAAGTATAGGATAATAATTTAAAAACAGTTCATCCGTTATCATGTCATGAAGTAGGTACTAACTAATTCTGTTGAGCTTCACGTGTAAATTGTTATTTTATCAACTATTATTGATTATCGATTTATGAACTATGTACATAAATACATATACTTAACGCATATTGTTTCGTTCGAGAAGTAACAATGTATTTTTCCATTCATTTATTAAAATTGTTAATTTTAATTTTGGAACAATTATTAATTTTCAACATTTTCGTTGCGAGTTTATCTTTTGGAAAAAGTGGCTGCGGATGAATAATCGAATTTCGTGTTAAAGCCTCTGAATCTAATCTTAAACCGCAACAAGCAAAACAACAAATGTAGGTATTATTAAAATATTATAATGTATTGTATGCGAATCCTCATAAATTTTTATATCACAATATTTTCTTACTAAATTCATATAAGAAAAAAAATGTCGGTCATAAAACAGAAGCAAGCAAGAAATAACGTATTTGATTTATAAAAATCACGGAGTTTTATTTATGTGACGCGCGCGGTGTGTTTCTATATGTGTTTAATAAAAATAACGCTTGCATGTACAGTCAATTCGACATTAAATTTTCAACTCTAACATTTTATAATTTAATTAGCAAAATTAAATTAAGAAAACGAAAAATATTAATTTATAAATGTAATACCGCAAAGTCTAAGCTTTATTAGAAACAAAAAAAAAAAAACACAAAAAAAAAGACCAAAAAAACTTTCACGAAATCTATTTTTAATTTAAAGCAAAAATAAAAATTATCGTTAAGAAAAGTGAATATGTATTTATTTTTATTTTATGGTAAAATGAGAGTATTTACACATAATTGTACATTAAATAGCTTCGTATTTTATATATTATTTTTGTTTACATGTACCTAAGTATTTATTTGAAAACTTATTTCTAATTAAAAAACAAAATTATCTAAATGTCTGTTGTTTCCTTTTAAATTATCAAAAATAAATGGCGAACTATAATTTTATAGAGCAAATGTGGCGTTGATATTTGATTGCATTACATATTCATATACATATCTCTTCATTTCCTGCAGGTATTTAAAAAAAGCAAATCTACTCTATTCGGCACTGTACTTGAGAGGGTTAACTTAACACTTATAGAACAAATCTTTAAAGAAATGTTTACATTATGTATTTGTAGTTGTGAATGGTGCATTTGTATAATGCGATCGCCGAGATCGCGTAATAAACAAAGAAATGATTTACGTTTAGTCAGAAAAGAGTAAAAAAAGATCAACTAATAGAATTTCAAGTTGGGTGATTAAGTATTATTACGTCATTCAAGAATAAATGAATAAACAAAAAAAAAAACTAAAAGGCCAATGACAGTCTTAGTTTGTGTGTGTTTTTTTATATTTGACTTAATTTTTGTTTTGTGTGTTAACAGATATTATGTTGAGTAATTTTTGGTTATGCCTTTTCTTACATGTATTTAAAAATATGTATATTATCTACAATATTACTTACACGTAATTTTGTGATTTTTTTAATCAATTCGGTAAATAAAATGAGCAGTTTAATGAGAATTATTCCGAAATTCATGTAATTTTAATGGTATGTCGGATGTTTTCTGTAGTGTTCGATGCATTTATGGAGATCCTGTTTTATAATTGAAAGATCGCCAAATGTTACTTTTACTTTCGATGTACACACATTTACAATACATGGATTATATGGTATTTGATTTAAATAAATTTGTAATGTTGTTATATGCAGTAATGAAAGAAATATGTATGATATAATTTTTATTTCATTAGATCTAATTCAGAGAGAGAGGGAGAGTTGAAAACAAACAGCATGAATAAGTTTCACAACATTTTATTTTATATAAAAAAATACATTCATACATAAATATCTATAATCTGTATAATATAAATAGGTACAATTTATAACAACTAAAAAAACCAGTCTAATAAATATTAGTTATGGTTTTCGTAAAATAATTTTCAAAGTACATTAATTATTAATTATATTATACCTAATTACATAATTATTATTGTTTTGTTAATGTTGATCTGTTCGGTTGATATTAGGCAAATATTTGATAATGCTACAAGAGTGCAGCAGTTTATTTTACAAATAATTTGGTATTATTTTTATCAAATCTTGTTACTCCCTGATTTAATTTACCATTAATGGCTATTTTGGTCAATGTTCAAGGGGGTACTTATCATGCTAATTATAATTCTTTCAGAAATACCAAAACTTTAATACATTCATATATAATGCTTTTACTCTGTATAAACACCGGCGAGCAAAAAAATGTTACACCTTTAATTATGAACGTTATTTTATGTTGACTTGTAGATCATCTGTAAATAAACTATAAACTAAAGTAAAATGTGTTTTCTATTCAGAATTGGGACTAGCCAAAGTTCCGACACAATCCTAAATATTATTTCTCAGGTACCTTGATTATTTTTATGGAATTAAAATTAAATTAATGAAATATTTCGATTACTACATATTCAAATTAAATTAAATTCCATTTCAAAAATACCCTGAAAATTAAAGGTGTTGAATAATTGAAAAAATGCCTAAAAATCTTACTGGCTTACATAGAAACGTAAGAGAATTTTATTAAAATTATGCATTTAGAGATATTTTGATGGTCGCTCTTTTGTTCGTGTCATATTCAACAATTTCATCTAAAACTAATTGGCCCTATTCCAGAACTTCTTCTAAATATCATTTTGGAACCTCACTTTTATCGTGCATGCTGAATTTTATCATAATCTGTTAAGAAATAACCAAGTTCCTTCCTATTTGGCCATATTCCAGAAGTTTTTCTAAATATCATTTTAGAATCCTGATCGGTTAAGAAATATCCAATTTTCTTCCTCGTTGGCCTTATCCCAGAAATTAACGTAAAACTCATTTTAAAATGCCTTTTCCATCGTACAAGCTGTATTTCATTATATTTGATTGATTTTTTTTAGAATATCTAAAATAATAAAATTGAAAATCACGAAATCCAGGGATTTCGCGGTCATATTTTTTGAAACAGGGAACACCGTTCCATTTGATAAACTCTAGCACTAGCACTCATTCCAGCCTGTGACAGGTGTGTAAATTTTGCGCTAGTTTAGCTGTGCATAAACGCAAATATCTCATAGCTAAACAACTAATACAGGTACAGGCTATTTACAATTATTTATCCCTGAGTATTAAGGTTTTTAAGCTCCTTCGGTTAATATGAAATTTGTGATGCCAATTTACGCGAAATGGAAACATACTGACTAAACTAGTTTTTACTTTGAATACTTTATAATTAAAAGAACTGATTTTTTTATTAAACAACCTCATGTATTACAAATTTATAACATACTGAATGTCGTAATATACGGATTTTAGTTATACGAGTAAGAATACAAATCAGATCAAATTTCCGACGTTATAAGCGAAATGTCGTTATATCCGAGGGCGTTATAAGTGAATTTCACTGTACTACAATCGCAAGTTTTCAGTGACAATATGTGTAACATTGTAACTAGTAAAAAATGTTTCCACCAGAAAGTTGGAAGCAGCACTTGTGACACGAAAAACAACGGAATCGTTTATCATTATTACGTTGAAAGCTTTACTAACGCATAGCACACCATTTTTAAAAAAAAATTTGTTATTTCCATTTAATTATTTTAAGAAAATATAAAATGCAATATTTTTGTTCATGAGTGTATTTGTATATACATATATGCATATATAAATATATGTGGATATGTACATAAATACACATACATTTTGCCTCACTTGTATTTCTTGTAAAGTAATGAAAAAGCTATACGATCGACATTAGAATAGTACAAAGGCAGACCACGTTGATGTGGATGTGTACTTATGAATACAATCATTTGTACTTTCATATATGTATACTTTACATGGTGGTTGCGCGAGAAATATTGGAGAGTAAAAATTGTAATTATTATTGTTGCTATATGCGTAGGTCGAATTATAAACCGAATAACAACTAATGGGTATGATCTCATAGTGAGAAAGTAATTTATAGTTTATCTTATTTTTTCAAACGTATTGTAAAGTACAGTTTGTATAAAAAGTATGAGCGAAATTAAAAATCTTTTGACGAATTTAGGCACACGATGGGACTAATTGCTGTATTATTATATAAATGAATATTGTAAAATAATCACATTGTTTTTCGGCAATTTTACCTTTTGGGTTGAGCTCTTATTCATTGTAATTGTCTTACTGCTCAAATCAACAGATTGAAACAACGAATTTTTTGTTATTGGAATGTGGACATTTCTAACATTGTGAATGTGGAAATAAAAGAAATAATTTTTGAACATGCTATAAACTGTTAAACCGCGTTATGATGAAGCACTGCTATCCATGAACATTTGTACACATAAAATAAATATAGATTGAGAATGAAACGAGAACAATTTTTTAATGTGCGGTGCAATGAGATGAGAGAAGAAAATATCATTTCTTAATTTTTATTTTATTTCCCTTTTGTTGTCTTATTATTTTCTTTCTCTTGCCATAAAACTAAAAATGTTATTTATAGAATTGTTTGTTATTATTTTATAGTTATAAATAAAATTTTAAACTCATTAAAATTAAAAATATGAAGAGGACACGAGATATCACTCCATTGGTAAAAAATATTTCAAATTTTATGCACACTAATTATTTTTAAAAAAATTTATTAAAAAAAATTAATATATATATATATATATATATATATATATATATATATATATATTAATATATATATATATATATATATATATATATATATATATATATATATATATATATATTAATATATATTATATATTTATATACATATATAATATGTATGTATATACATATTAATAAATAGCCACCTAAAATAATAACCAATTTGGCTAAAAATTAAGTAGTTATTGGCACCCAACTCCAATAAATTACACATAGAAACAAAGGAATACCGGATGGTTTCCGCCAATATCTGGCAACTGATTCAAAATTCTACGAGTGGAAGGTGATAGAAAAGATGAGCCATCGAAAAAAAAAATGAGAAATACTTTTACACAAAGCTCAAACACAATTACGGTCGTGATAGATCGACCGATTAAAGATCAAAGCTACCAAAGGCAGTTTACAAAATGGCAATTATCCCTAATACATATACAAAAGATGGACACCAATATGAGTCCAAAACATGAATACCAACTCGAGGTATACAACTTCCTTATTGAACGCAAACATCGATTTTATGCTGATATATGCTGAAGCACGTTTTACAACTAGGAGCATTTCAAGACAGTAACCTAAGCATCCTATAGCGGAAAATCATGAGGAGGAATCGATTCTCTCCCACCGATTCTAAAATCGCATGAGTAATTTTTCTAGTTTAGGAAAACTTAACGACTAGGGTTAACGCAGGATAAAACCGGGCAACTCAACTAATTGATGGAAAATATTGTTACCTAAAACCCAATGAGTATTGGCTAAAGAGTTAGGAATTGTTGCTGGAAATATAATCGTTTATAAAGTTATATTGCAGGGTAGTACATTTTGGTTTACTGAACAAAATAAATGACTTTCGGTAATTGTATAAGGTTATCCAACAAGAACTGACATTTTAAATTATTAAAAAGTGAATATAATATCTAAAGAATATAATATCTGCCAAATGGTCTCCTTGAACCCTCTTACAGATGACTTCATAAATGAAGCTCAGTTTCTCCAATAACAGTTCGGATATTTATGGCCTATAATCAATATATTGATTGTGTACGATGTTTCTTTCCAGCAGGAGGATGGCGCTACGCGTTTTATTTCTCATTGCGGATATGTTAAGGATTATTCTCCGCCAATACTCCACAAACGATTAAAGCACTGATGGTTAATATCCGAGCTGATGGGCTCCGTAACAGAGTTCGAGAAGGCCGCTTGGCAGATATTGTGTTCCATTATTAATCGTATGGAATTTGAGAAAAAGTGACAAAATATTCTTATATATTCTTCATGAGGAAGTTTTTGACAGTGCTATAGTAATGAAGCAAAGTAGACATTTTTCTGTTTGTTTTTTATTGGTTTATAGGAAATTCTATCTTTAATATTAATATATTGTTGGGTCGTCTTTTGCTTTTATTAAGGCGCTACACCTCCGATTCATTTGGTTTGGTAATTTTTCCGAGTTTGGTAATTTTTCAAAGTCGCAGAAAGTATCCCAGATGTTAACCAACAAAATTTTAAAGCTTGAATTGATTCTGGGTGCTTCCTTGCTACCTTTAGCTTCATTATAGAACAAACATTTTCTAATTTGGCTGGGCTAGGCCAGTCCAACACTATTCAAAATTAATAAATGGTAGTTACTCACAACTTTCGCAGTATGGCATGGAGCGTTGTCCTTTGAAAAATAAATTTGCAAGTCTCGCCGAAAAGCTCTGTAGCGGATCGCTAATTCATTCTCCGCCACAATATATCAACTACATACATTGCCGTTCGAGCTCACCCAATCACCACTACAACGTTTTCACGCCGCTCAACGTTGTTATTAATTCACTTCTGCTATATAACAAATAGCTCTGGTGCATTGGGTCGTTTTCCTCTTTCGTGCTCAATCACAGCATGACAAACATACGAATGAATACAACACAGCATAATAGATAGTACACAAAATAAAATAATTTATTTTCAGTCTCGCCTCGGATCCCAATGCGACAACACGTCGCTCTTCAACATTTCGCTTTTTATGTTGGCGGCCAAGCATAAAACAAATTTTTAAAACTTTGATAATTTATTTAAATTAACTAAATTAATTAAAGACACAAAATTAAAAGTGGAGTGTTTTAATTATTATGCTAATGTACAAAACTGTAACTTAGAGGGCTTAAATTAGATATGTAGGACTTGCAGATAAACAGCTAACTAAACAGCTAAAATTGAACAATAAGCCAACTCCTTTCAAATGTTTTGTAATTTTGGCAACTGAGACCACAATTGTGTAGTACAGCACTGTATGTACTGGTAAATTTTCAAACTGTTCATTTAATTTGGGTAGTAAATAAATAGCTATTTATGCAAACGAGCGAAGCGAGTTGCGCAAAATCACACAAATTACTCATCGTTACCAGTTGTGAAATAATCGTCATTTAGTTAAACTTTTGTTCAGTGCCGAGAACCAAGCTTGAGACCGTGGTAAGCAACTCCCTTAATCACACGGGTTTACATTCGACGACCTATGTAAATGTGTTAGAAAATAGTTTTTTTTGTATTTTCAATTGGGAACAAAGACGTCTGGTAGAATAAGACTGGATGAGCAGACTATTTTCTGAGGATGAAGACAAATTGTATTTGAAACGTAAAATACGTTTCAAATAATGTTTTGTACGAGTTTATACATAAGCTACATAGTGCATACCAATCAAATTGTTTTATTGAAACATTAAATTATGTAGCATCATTTTGATTTTATATTGATGAATTGTTTTAAGTAGAATTGGCCTATTTTAAAAAAACCTTTGTAAATAATCATAAAACATTGTATATTTTATACAACGAGTACTTATACAGGAATTTTAATTCAATTGTCCATTTATTCTTTCATCTTATCTGCAGATTAACATAACATTAATTTTCATTTTGGCGACAATATCAGTTTAAACCAAATTTTTAATACACCTATGGTTCTCATCTGACCTGCGAGTCGCTTGAATTTACTTTACTGTGGTGGCATTCTAATAAAGCCACAATTAGTAGAACACATATTTTGACTATTAAAATTCCAAGTGGGGTTTTTATTTCAAATAAATGAAGTGCAGTTATAATTCATAGATTGACAATCACAGTTTGTCAAATAAAAAAAATAAAAAAATTGTCTTGGCTTTATTTAACTGGCATTTTACGTAAGCCACTTACTTATAAAAATAAATAATTTGGCTGGGAAACCCTTTTGCTTCAAGACTACACTTCATCTCCTGCCTTTACTATTTGTTAGAGAGGCGTTTTGGGCTACCATTGTATTCTTCCAAACCTCCTGAATTTGGTCCCATAAATATTCTCTGTTTGTCGGTTTCCTTAGTGAGACTTGTCAATTAACATTTCCCCATAGATTCTCAGATCTTTTTTTGTCGTTCTAAATACGCCGTTCATACCAACTTAGGCCAACTCTCCGAGAAGTGAAACTTGCCCAAAACAATTACTGATGCATTGCTATAGTGTGGTTTGGAGGTCATCTCACGTATGGTATCCCATCACCTCCAACCATGTTGGATTTACTCTCATTCCTCCAAATTTTTAAATTACAAAATGCTCTAGGTTTTGCCAAATGCTCTTTAGCACTTTGGTTACTTGGTTGCTTCATTGTGATTTCCTTTTCGCTTTACTGCTCTGTGGCTCCTCAATTTAATTCCACCACTGTATTATTTATTTATACATTTATTATAATTATTAATTATATTTGTATAATTATAATTTATTTATTTTTATTCATTATTTAATTATAATTAATAAATAAATATTTGTTAGCAAAAAAAAAATAATCTGATTTTGTTTATTTTCTTTTATTCTGTCTTTTGTTGCCGTTTATCGACAAATATTAGGTGAGTATTTCTGAACTTACTGTTACCCACTTTGAGCTCAGGGCGATAACCAAAATACCAAAAATTTGAATGCAGTGACAGTCGTCAAATTACTCGTTTAGATAAAAACTAAAATAAATCCTGAATTGCATACAACTTTAGCAAAATTTTAGAATTATTTAATCGCGAACATTTAGCAAATAATACGTACTAAAATCTAATTTTAATTAATAATTAAATTGTTTTACTTATTTCTTTGGGTAATGGTTAATTTACATTCAACGCGAGTTTCCGAACCTTCACGAGCATTTGCTTGTGTTCCGATCGATGTTGGCACATCAAAGAGGATTCGATATTTCTGCATTTTGTGATTACATTTTGTAATTTTTTATGTTTACAAACGAGTTTTCGTTTTTGTATTGTGCTTAGTTAAAGGATTTAATTTTGACATAGTTCGCTAAGATCCTAAATATATTCTCTGTAGTTGGTATTATTCTTACGTATTTTTGGAGATTATTTTCAACATTTAAGATTATGTTGTGACATATGAGTAAAGTTTCTGAACAAATTACTTCTATTTGTATGATCAGTTTTCAAGTCGGTAGGTCATAATTGTATTGAAAACATTATTTTCGAAAAATTTGATATCCAAAATCTATGTTTTCGTTTTGTTTCATATTGTTTGTTTTTTCATTAACATAAAATATTTGTCTTTTTACCACCCAAACCTTAGCTTCCCTATTCGAAATCACTTTGCCGTGCTGACTGATTTCAGGGATCGATTAAATTTCGTCGCTAACATGTTTGGACAACTTTTGTTCGCGAACATTTTTTGGGTGTAGAAACACAATATGTTTTATGACATCTTTTGTTTAAGTTTAATTTTTCTGTGTAATGAAAACGAAATCTTTGAATGTAAATCAGTCTGTAAACGTTTATTGTAAAACAATTGAATTTCTCACAGTTTGAATCGTGGTGAATAAATGAGGACTGTCTGATCAAAAGTCGCTATTTACATCTTACTTTTTGCTACTTACTTTTGATCACTTTTTTGTAGTAAATAGCTTGTTTTGACCAAAATCAAGAATTTTAGGAATATTTTTCATAGAGAAATTGGCAATTTTTGGTCCATGCTTTAAATAACCACTTTTGGTCTAAAAAATATCATTTTGGAAAATGTAAATAGCGACTTTTGATCAGACACTCCTCAAATAGAGCTGATAACGGAAATAAATTACTTGTCCATATAATTTGTAACGTCAGTTTAGTAACCAAAAGTGTATTTTTGTTCGTATAGGTACATTTATTTATCCGGCAGTTCGGGGAAGTAAAACGGACCTTTAGCCTTTATATTCAGAATAATAAATTTATAATATCTAAGATCCAGTAACTCTCTTCATAAATAATTTATTATTAGGTAATTAAGTTATATGTAAGTATTGGTTTTTTTATTAGTGCAAAGTTTACTTTTGTATTTTCTCGATTTTGTAAGTTCATATTAAGAACATAGGTAATAAATATGTACATATTGTAGTTTCATACGATATCCAACACCTAAATTTTAAATTATCATTTTACAAGATTTTTGAATTGCTGTTTTTTCTGTTTACATTTCTTTAAAAGAAAAAAACAAACAGAAAAAACCCAAATCAATATACTTATATACCTATGTAAGTATATGATTTTCAATACATTCCCTCTCAAACTGAACTTTGTGATTAGCTTTATTATTATTGATTTTTATTTTACACTGGAAACTATTTTAGTTTTAACTATTTTTCCTATATGTTTTTTACACTTCTTTAGCAATTTCTTACGTGTATATTTCTCAAGCAATAATAACGTTAGTAATGTATAAAAAAGCTCTAGATCCGGTTATTTGTTAGATACACACTACTATAAGATCTACTGAATACCAGTGAGTAAAAATATTGCTTTCATATCACAGGAAATAACTTACACAGTAACTCTATACTTATATAAGTTTTTAGTGATTTGCATTTAACCCAATCGATACAGACATTTCAGTTTTTATATGATCTAAATATTTATTTTATCATTCCTATGAAGTGATTTAGCAATATTCTAATCAAAATTCTAATGCTAGCTTGCGTTCCTTCCATTCATTAGAAAACATTTCTGTTTGTATAATTTTTACAATAAAAACAATGATACCTCCAAATCAATATCGAAATAGAATGTAACTTCACTTAATCACCTTATGTGGTCACCGATCAAGCATTTCACACTGATATTATTTCGCACTATAAAGAAACGTTACAAAGAGTAAAAATTGCTGATATCGTGTGTAAATATTTAAAATTCATTAAGCGGAATTCTTAAAATATATACACCACAATTACACTAAATTGTAATTAGCTTTTATTTGACACACTAAGTAATATGATGATAGTTTTGGCACAAGTCGAGGAAAACAGGAGAACAAACAAAACTATTCAACTCGATTGATTTGATAAGAAATTACTAAAACTACTTGGCAATGGCAGTCGTTCTTTTTTATCTCTAAATGTCGTCGGCCACTAATAAAATTTAAATATCTTACCGAAATACTTTTTGTTTTAGGCTTGGTATAAGTATATGAAAGACGAAAGAGGCATTTTAGAAAAAACGCGTGTGATTTTCAGCTTAAAATGAAACGATCAGTATTGCCACATGTAACATTGCAATAAGTTATTTGATTATTCGGTTCTTGAATTTGTGCATGAAATTAAATCACAGCGTATTTTCCTGGATCTCCTTATGGCTGCTGTTGTACAGATACTTTTTTTTTTTTTTAAAATTTACGAATACAAAGATTTGGCTTCCTACTCTCTTATGAATGTCTAATGTTTAGCATTATGCTTGAATATGTTTACAAAACATTACAATACTTTTAACAACTTAAATTACCAAGTCTTTTTTCTAGTCATTATTTACAATGTTAGATTTTTTTTTTTTCGTTTTCTATATGATGAAAGAAAAAGTTTTGTAACATACATACACAATAGTTTGGTTGTTAACAAAATAAAAATGGCGAAAATGTTATAACGCCTCAACACAACAAAAACCATCGAACCATTAAGATACTTTTGATTTTGTTTTTGTTTAATTTTTTTTATTTAACTTTGGACAGAATAATGATAATACAAAAGAAATTCATTTTGATTCGTATTATTATTATTATACGATCAAAAATGCAAGAATAAGAGACAACAACTAGAAGTGGTTGCGTTAATTAATTCACGTATACATATTATTATTTTAAAGTTTATTGTATATACTTTTAATTTAAGATTATGCAGATAAGTTTAATTTTTGTAATACGGTATACTTCCTCCTTCAGCATACAAATTCGTTTCATTATATACAGTCATATAAAATATGTTTGTGAAGGTAATAAACATTTTAAGAAATCCACTCTTAAATTTGGCAATACACTTAAATATAATTAGAAAATATGAAATTCCCCCCAAAAATTAATTTTCGATGATCATTATTATTTTTTATTCTTTTATTTCTAGAGTTTCTCTCGAAAGATTGTGAAATAAATGAAGAGCAATTGAAGTGAAATTTAATAATTATTCATTTTTTTTTTAAAATTTGAAGATTGTTATCACAAAAAATAGAAATTAGGAAAATCACCAAACCACATATATACTCTGTAATGCTCTGATTTTTTAACTTGGTCACTATTTATGATTTTTTTAAGTTAAATCTTCCTTTATCTAATTATGGCCTTTGTATTCGTAATTATGTGGCCAATTTAAATGAGATTGTGTATTTTTTTATTTTTAAACTTCATTTTTGAATCTTTCTGCCCGGCCTAACTAAGAAGAAGTTTAAAAATAAATTAATATTAAATTTAAAACATGCAACAATGTCATTATTAATTTAGAAAAGTTATTATTTTCTTGAAAATTATGAATGGGTCTTCTCTGTTCAAAATATTTGTAAATGATTCATGTACGAACAAATGTACATTATTATTTAACAGTTTCTAATTAAACGCATTTAAAACTTTGCATTTTAACTAGAAGCATTTGTAGGTATTGACTTGTAAAAAAATTATAATTTATTAATTTGGAGTGTTAAATAAAACCGGACATTCGCTGAGTTTTTGCATATTCTTAATTAAATACAGAACTACTTATTACTTTTCAATTATTTTTTATACATATGAGCGCACTAGCTCCTGTTATTTGTGAACGGTTATAGATAGTATTGTAGCAGGGTAGTATTTTCAGCAAGACAACAACCAAGCATCAGATTGAAATTTTATGGAATGCGATTGAATTGATTCAAAACGAACGGCACACGACTAAATACTATTCTATAAAAATGCTTATTAGACATAATCTTAGACAAATAAGACTGAAAATCAATTTTGAAATTGCTGTTATTTTGAACGGACTTTTTGTAAAATTAAATGTCTTATTTTTTTGATATTCCTTTTAAATTAAATATGTTTTTGGGATTTAATTGTAACTTTATATTTATAATGTGAAATAAAAAAAAAAATATGTAATTGAAAATATGAGTGGTGAAACGTTAAATTATCTTAATTCGAAATTTGAGATCACTGTGAAATTGAAGTGTTAACTGGTTTATCTGCAAATTTTACAGTAAGAGAATACTGGAAAAATCTCAAACAATCCAGTTAACATTTCAATTTCACAGAGCCAGAAAAAAAACTCTAAATCCAATTTACTCCAAGACACAAATTTCGAATTAAGGTAGTTTAATTTTTCACCACAGAATTGTTAGGTAGATTTTTATTTAATTAGGAATTTGTAAAACAAAATCTCCTAGTATGCTGTTTTATTGAACACCACTGAATGTTTGAAGCAGTTGACAAGCTTTGTCTCGCTTAGGAAGATAGTTTATGGTACCAGTTGATTAGCCATTACTTAATTCCCTTCCTTATAGCTCTTCCTATTCTTGTTTGAATATTTCATTCTTTTTCATATTTGCGTCGTTTGTTGTGAAGCTTAAATTCCCATAACAAAAACGAAAACCATAGCTCGGGTTAAAAATTAGAAAACCCGCCGAGCCCAGATTGGATTCGGGGATTCGGGAATCAAAATATTTCAGTCAACAAAGAGAGCTTCAGTCACAAAATTTCTCTTAACAATTTTATGACTAAAACTCTCTTTAAAAAGAGCCCGATCCCTTTTATCCAAATTGAACACTCATTTATGGGTAAACGAAAATACAGAAATTCTGGCAAAAATTGGAAAAGAGTTTACGGTTTTGCTCTTTTGCCTATTGAAAATAAAATGTGAAAAGTTTACGTAAAAAAAATTAAATCTCCCATTCTCAGAATATTCTAAAATTAAATTTAAGGTTTAATTTGTGGAGTGAACATTTATTTTTAAATTATTCCGGAAAATGGAGATTTCCTTCTATTTTTACAATTAAATCTTGATTTTCTAGAATATTTTAAAATTTAATCTTGCTTTCACATTGGTGAATTCTTTTCTAATACAACGGATTAAGCAAACCAACCACCTATCAGTAGAAGTGGTTCGAGCGCTACTATTCCTTTGGTATGTGATTGCAAGGTTGACGAAGCATTTACCAATTTAACTCATTTGCAATTCGGTACAATATATTCGTCGATTCTGTTATAAACACAACGAATTAAGACAAACAAAAAACAACTTGAAATACTATATGTGTTTAGCTAAGCAGCCTGGGGCTCTGTGGTTTCCCATAAAATGTATGTAAAGTATGTGAAATTGTGAATAATTGATTTAAAACAAAAATTTTTGAAGCATATTCAAATTTCTAAGGATGTCGAAATTTTTTTAAATCATCAAAGCGGGATTTGAAGGTGGCAACCCCCATTAAGGTATACAAATATAAATAACATTTGAAACATTTTTTATTATTTAAAAAACTTTCTTTTCGGCCAAAAAAAATATTGTGGGTGACGTCAAAGGGCCGGCCCAACCGGTTTAATTTTAAAATATTCTGGAAAAGGGAGGTTTAGATTATATTATAACTAAATCTTCGTTTTCCAGAATACTTAAACACGAATAGACAAAAACCCGGTTAAAGTAATTCTAAAATAATTATGATGCCTTTATAATGGTAATTTTGGCACTTTTTGAGATACATTTGGAGATGCCGAGAATTAATCCAATAATTAATTATTATTACATTTTCTGTTTTTCGGAATTCAACCCCCTACTAGACTTGGTCTTACATTTACTATATAAGTTTATATTTTAATTAATCATATTTGAGCGCTTCATTTTGAAAGTAATGTAAGTTCATATTTTGTTGAAATGAGGTGGTTATGAAAGAATGACATTTCAGTAAATGCAGAAATATGCGGAATTTGCAATTATCTTATTTCTTGCACAAGCATTAAGTATTTAATTTGTTTATTTTTACTATAAATTATTTATTGATGAAAAGATCATACTATGGTTATGTGTATTGTTATTATTAGGAATCCATTTGAAATAAACGGCTGATTGACCGATTTATATATTTCATGTTGTCAAATTTTAATTGTCATCATCGGTTAACGTCATCGATCCAGGAAACTCTTGCGCTCTGAACGTACTGAGTGATGTGTATGCGTAGGAATTTCTGAATATACTGACACATAATTAATGCGGCTGTGATGTGTGACCTTTATGCTGTTTTTTGTGTTGCTAACTTCAATCAAACACAGCCTTTCCATTGGAGTGTTGACAAATTTAAAACGTCTCAAAATCTTGGGCCCATTGTACATTTCAGCTAGGCTAAGCAAGGCGACATAGCTTATAAATTCGGCGCTTGAATTGTTCGTTTTTGGGTCGGTGAATTTAATCGTGGTCGCACAATTGTGTTTGATGATGAATCCAAAAGAGCTAACAGCACCAGAAATGATTGGAAAAATTCACGATATTGTATTTAGTGATCGTAAAATGAAGTTGACATAGTAAACATTTCAAAAGAACGTACTTATTGAAAATATTTTGTATGGACATTTGCTTATGAAAAAGCTTAAAGCAATATTGATCAAAAATGCCAACGAGTAATCACTTCACAGCAATGTTTGGAAAAAAAATGTTAAAAAATCGTTGGATGAAGTGTATTGAATTAAAAGAAGATTATCAAAAATTAGCGTTTTATTTATCTATACAGGAAACTTAGCAGTCTACGTAGCAGTGAAACGTGATAGCAACTAATATCGCCGTAGTTCTTTCTTGGTGTAATCGCTAACCTTTTAGTTTTGAGAAAATTCACTTTGAAGATCTAATCAAGTATTATTGTTATATAATTAAACACCGATATTTCGATCCAAATCGGTAAAAGGTATCATGCTTTACATTTGTATTTTTTTCCTTCATATGATCCTTCTTTACCGGAAAATATGAATATTTACCGGGTCAAACAAATGTGATTTTGGACTTACACCAAGATTGAACTACGACGACGAATAACGAGATTTTAATGGATATGGTCATCTTAAGTATTGAGGGGTCCAAATTAAACTGGAGAATTCTTAAATTTTTGTTGTTGCTTTTAATGTAAACTTTGATCTGATCCAGATCACCATGTGTCAAGAAATGCGGCTATTATGTGGAGATGTACACCTATTTTGGTTACAGTCGAATAAGTTGCTTGTGTTGACAAGTTTCTTGAGGCTCTCCTACTAACTTTTTTAAAACTGACTTGAAAATGTATTTTTTTGTATAAAAAAATCGGTTGTTGGCACAGAAAACCGCTAATTTGTTTTCATTGCCCAGCAAACAATAGTTTTTTAATATAAGCCGTATTTTAATGATGAATTTACAACAACAAATGCACTAAATAATTCCTCCGATCATTAGTTATCGCATTTCATACTAGATGTCTTTTTCTTCTATTTTATTTTGAAAAGTTTGAAAAGCTGATGGTTATTTTTATTTAGAAAATCAACAATTAAGTGTAATGTGTAAATATTTAAACATTTTTTATAGTTAATTTCAAAATAGTGCTTACTCTATTTTCCTCATTGAAATACAGCTATATCGCTACCAATTTTCCAAGGCTTTTCAGTTATGCTTTTTAATTTTCGTATCAAATTGTATTTATTTTGAATATTTAGTTTTTAAACTGAAATGTAATATATTTTAATGTTTTTTTGAAAATTAATTTATTTAGATTTACCAACTAAAATTTATTTACTTCCCTGGAGATCCCTGGAGAGGAACGGTAAAACAAAACATTTAAGATCTGAATAGGGCTTTAATTGGTCAATTAAATGGTGTTAGGGTTAAGTTACAATTTACAACTACAGAAGTATCCCAAAAATGTCTTCTGCTTTCAAAGATTACGACTTTAACCTGACCTGTTCCAAGTCATTAGGTCGGATCTTGTAATTTTAGATTTCTACGTATGAGGACGATGAAGGAACAGATAGAGGCAGCTTGTTTGCACAATAAATCAATTATTGTTTATTTTCAGTATTTAGATTTTGTATTTTTATAGTAAGTTAAACTAATTTACAAATCAGATCAAAAGGACATTCCAAGACATAATATATAAGCCCAAGACTATTGCTACGGAGTACATAACATGGTAGAAAGAGCGAAACTGGTAGGATCCTCAAGGTAGGTGAGGCGGTTTGGGTATAACATGCATTGAAAAAAGCGTTCGGCAGCCATTTTATAAGCATTACTAAGCCGGATCACGACTAATACGGACTTTTATGGTATTTATCGAATGCGACAAGATATCCTTCATATATTTGAAAGACCAATTTACCGTTCAAATTTTCTAAATGTTGCCACCAATGCTGGATATATCATATATGTATGTATCACGTATCAAATTATTAGGCGTATATATGATTGATAACAAATCAACTTAATATTTTTATAAAAAACCTATTTTATGGATTGAGAGTTCTTACTGTTTTAATTTAAAGATGAAGGGCGCTAAAATCGTGCCTTGTTGAAGACCATTGCACAACCTATTTGGTTTTTTTAGTATTTCATTTAATGGAACATTACACTTTCTTGGTCGAAAATTTTAATAATTTTATATGCGACTGACATTTCTTGACTTTGAATACAAGAAAACAATTTTATATATTTTTTTTAAGGAACAATTTATAAGTGAGCAAATAAGGTGGCGACAAACATTATCATTAAAAGAAAATAAATAAATTGGCAACACAAATAATATAATTTAATCGATACAAATTATTTAATGTTTGATCAGTGTGCTTGCTGTGTCTCCAAGACGAAGCAATTTAAAAAAATAAATTCCATTTTCCTGAATATTTTAAGACTAATTTCAATTTTTAATTTATTTATTTATAAATTTGTTGGAAATTTATTATTTTTGTCGCTCAAAATGTTTATTTCGATGTCCAAAAATTATTTTTTGTGTTCCCCTCCCCCTTCCAATTGTTTCAACAAATTATAAATGTTGCCCCAATTTATTATTTTTTGTTCCAAAAAAGTATTTTTTACGATGTGTTTGTTGCTCAATAAATTGTGCTCTTTAAATAATTTTTTGTATCTCAAATAATAATTGTTTGTGTACCGATTTATTGCCAGCCTTTTTTTTAAATGACTTTTTATAGGGGTTTTTGGCAGCCTGCTCAAGGAAGCCGTTTTGAAAATGTTGATCTGCTGTGCCCAATTGCGGCTCCCTGTACGATTATTTTGTTTCAGCAAAAATTCCTAAAATGGTATTAAAAATTGAGGAAAAAATTAAACATTCTTTTTTATTCTAGTCTATACTAGCGCTAATGTTGTGTAGCACATAACCAAATTTCAAACCGATCGGTTTAATGATTTTTAAGTTATCGTGCACGCTGATTACAAAAATGTTGTTTTAAGAAAAACGCGTTGAAAGTTTTGCCAAAGGAATTTTCACATATATAACCTACTTACGCTCAATAAGCTGCATACAAAATTCCTTCCGACTCCTCATAGGCCTCGTTCCTAAGTGCCCTTTCGTCTCTTTGTGCGATTCCTGCCTCTCTGGCGGCATCGGTGAAGTTGCGCTCGGCATCCCTGATGTGCGCTTCATCACGCTTCCGACACTTGGCACTATAATCTTCTATAACTCCGAAAGGGTGTATTTTAACGCAATGTTGGATATGTTATACAGGCCAGATAATTTGTTTCTATTAAGCTTTTAACTTGATCGATCAATGCGGACAAATCCTCAGGTGTTTCGTTATTTAAATATTTTGCTCTGCAAGTTCCGTTATATTTGACATTGTATTTTCTAATGGTGATTGGGTACATTTTTGGATTTTATTTTAGTTTATCTTTTTCTAACAATATTTTTATATTTTCGCTGTCTAATTATCTTTAGCTTTAGTATATCTACTATAATTTAAATTTATTCTTGTAATTTAAAAATTCTTTATCTTTAATTTTTTTTTGCTATTTACTGGGAAACGCCCAATTTTATTTTCCCATACTTTATTTTTTTGGATGTGAATATTTTTTTTTTATTTTGGCTTGTAATCTAATAATTAAATTACGATTTGTTTTAGATTTTTGATTTGTAAAATTATTAAACTTTTTAACTTAAATATTTTGTTCCCTTACAGCTATGTCCCATAAGTAGGTATACATTTTTTTGTCAAACTTATGGGCTGCTTCTTGTAAACTATTTAGTATAAAAGAATCGATCTCTACCAGATATTTATCTAGTTCAGTATTCTATAGGTTTTTCTCGTTTGGTACCAAACGTGCTTTACTATTTTTGCAACATTCTTCAGATTTGTTTTGTTTTTTTTGTATGCATTCCATCCATTTATTATTTTGCATTTATTTCATTAAACGTGTTTTGATTTTATGTCGAGCTTGATGATCACTTTCTTAGCTTAATGTGCTTAGCTGCACTTCATTTCGTAAATCCAAACTTCATTCTAGTGTGGGGTTTGGTACAAGGAATTTTAACTTGTAATTTTGTGGATTATTATCCAGCCATTCCCCTAATTTTTTCCTCTATTTGAGTATTTCATGTTGTTTGTTTGGTATTTACATCGTCACAAGGACGGTTAAGCTTTAAGTGTTCAAATATTACATTAAATTTGTCTATAAACTCAGTGGATGATTGAATGCCGCTTAAAATGAGCAAATGAAAAGGTTGTCAGTTTTATTTCAAATATTGTGAATTCCAAATGCTTCTTCATTAAAGTATTTGATATGATTAGAGAATTATGGTGGCCCTCCGTCCTCCCTGGTTTCTATCATTTCTAATGATTGAATAATCCTTAATTTTAAATTGATAATTTCGATCAAGTTTGGTTTCTTGAAATCCGTCTTATATGCGACTATAAACATAATTAAATTAATTTGTCTTTCAACGGATACCATAGAGTTTACATTAACATATTATTTTTGTATTTTTAAGTCTAACCATAGTCTGGGTAAATATTTCTTGTCTATCACTACTTTTTACAGTACATTTAAATGGATGTTTCTTTGCAAACTATTCTTTAGATATCCAGTTGTTCTTGTTGTACAATTTTATCGATATAATTAAGATAGCTTTGAAATTCTCAATAATATTTTTGATGCAGCAACTCGTTAACTGTCGACAGTAATTTTTTTGGTATTTCGCAACAGAAGAATTTTTATTGCTTTTATCCGTTTAGCAATCCAGTGAACAGTTTTAAAAATGCAGGGGAAAATTTTCAAAATGTAGCATAGGATAACGATGATTTACTGCTTTTGTTATTGTCTAGCACGATATCTAGAAACAATCATTTAAATGTACTCCTTCGTTCCAGTTTCCAGTAATTATGTAATAGAATCATTTTAAATTAACCCTAATCAGTATGGGGTGAGTCTCGCAGTTAGCTAACAAATAACCGAAACATCCTTTTTACGAAAACTAAGCTTTAAATTTGTATTTTAATATTGATTGTTTAAGATCGAGAATCACCTACTAAACATTTTTTAATAATTGTAACGAATATAGGGCACCAATCACAAAGGGATTAATGAAACAAATTAAAGTGTCGTTTTTTATTTTTATTAATTCAATTTGTAAATAAATAAATACTAGTATAGTAAATTTGTTGTTGAGTCCGGCAGTTTCATCGCATGCTCTTATGTAAGTAAAAGGACCCATACTGATTAGAGTTACTGACCTGACTCATACTGATTAGGGGGAATGAGCTATATAATCACTTAAAACTAATTAAATACCTAGTATTCTCCATTTAACTAAATTTTACCAGCAAAGTTCCTATTTTTTTATCTGTCTCAATCATATAAGTTTGGAATAAGCTTAACTTTTGTATAATTTTGTCATTAATATTTCTGACGTTTGATTGTTGCGAAAAAGATTCTCATAATTTATACCCTTCTTTGATAAAGCTAGAATGAAAGCTTTTTTTTTTGTTGCGATGTTATTTCAACAGGGAAAATAGGTTTTTGATTCTTGAATTTTATTCAACAGTTTTTTATATTTTGGACATTCTTTGTAAAATGGTGGATGACCATGTCCCTCGCAGTTGGAGCAATAAATAATCCACTAGGCATTCTACTGGTAGATTGTTCATTTATACTTTTTACAAATTTGTACTAAAATTTGCAATTAATCGCTATATGGCCATATCTCTTTAGCTGTTTTTACATTGGGTGACAGATTCATCACTAAATCGCTGTTTTTTTTATTACTTATAGACACTTGTTTTACAAAAGACGTACCGAGGCTCTTTTAAAGGTAGCCTCAGATAATACTTTATTTATTTTGGTTACTTTTTTAATTATATTATTACTTTATTGAACAATAATACTGCTACTAGTGGTATTTTACAAAAACTAGCAATACCTTATAATCCGAAGAAGGACCATTTTCGAGCAAATATTGCAGTTTTAAGATTACATAAATACCTAGCAGTAATAAAATTATTGAAATAAAGACCCAAAGTTTGTATTACTCTTTCATAAACTATGTTAGATAAATTTATGCTTGTAAAGCAGTAACACATAACAAGCTTTATTGGGGAATTTGCAGATTGTAATTCATAACATTAAGACGCACCAAAATAATAATAAAAATCATAATATGCATTTTTTGAGAAAACTGTATAAAAATTTAAAAAAATATTTTTTTGATTGTACGAAACTAATTTTCGTTTTTATTTTCTAATGTTCCTTTTCTTTCAATATAATATCATCAGTGTGCCGAACAACTGTATTAATCAAATTTCTTAAGCAACGTGACAGGTATTTCAAATCTTATTCAGAACAATTTGGTGCTGTTCGAATTAAAATGCTACGAAACGAGGAACATATTTCTTTCAAAACTTAATTGAAATTTAGTGTGACAATTAGTTTAAATAAGACAAACTTTATTTAACTTAAGTAACTCAAAATTATCATTACGAAATTCGGTGTGGTCATTGTGTAAAATAGATTATTTGGTTTTATGCTGATTGCCGTTACATATTAGTATTTTTATGGCACTTTTTAAGTTGCTTTTTCTGAAGATACATCTTAGGGGAAAGTTGTTCGCTTCGAGAAATTTAGTAGTAGAAATGAACCTCTTTTTTCAATCAATGATTATTATATAAATCTTTGGTTTTTATAGATTCTGGACGTTTGAGGCACTTAGTAATATTATGATGGGGATGAAACAGAATATTTAGAGGTGACCCAGTGTCAAAGAAATTTAATACATATGTATAAGCATCATTAGGGAATATTAAGACAAATATTTCCAAGGGCTTGTATACTTTTTATGATGAGTGAGTTACAGGCCTAACTCCACTCATCGGCGGAGACAGACATTTTTAATGAGCCATTTTTTAACCGATTACGTCAGTCAAAGGATTACATAACATCACAGGCTCTAACCTAATTAAGCAGAGCTTTTGGAGTAATTTCGGTGAAATTTACATGATTGATAATGTGATAAATATGTGATAAATACGTGACCAATAAAACAATAATTTTGTCAGATTTCGCTGTACTGAAATAATAATGCCAAATAATATTAGTCTGATCGATTCGCCTAATTTAGTCGAATTTCAAAGAAACTATTACCAAAGGGTTAAGGTAAAAACTTGTAAAAGTAGAATTGTCAACGTACGATTGTAGAAAACCTCAGAAAAACTATTTTACAAAACTGTTCTGGTGAAGTTGTGGGACAAAGCCAACATAATGAGCTAATCCTTGGAAAACCTTTTTCGCAATAACTCGCTACATCTTTCAAATATATCTACGGCTACACAGCATTTCCGTGTAGATACACGAGAAGGAAATTTCAAAGTTATTCAAAATTGTTTTATTTTGTTATCGGTAAGAAAATTAGTGCTTGCTGTCTTTTTTAATTAAATTTGTGACCAAAAAACGTTCAAACGTGAATAATTATACAATTTTGTTAGTTCATTGTAGAGTAACTTCATAGCAAATCCGATCGAATTTTCTCGCCTCCTTTAAAAATATTAAAAAACGTAGATACACGGTTATGTGTTGTAGCCGTCGATGGTAGGTTTTTCAGGCCGCAATATTTTTGTAATTTAGAATCGGTAAATTCCGAATAATATCATCGAAATTATTAAAAGAAGTAGGTACTTTTGTTAAAAAATTATTTATAAAAATGTATATATGGGATATTTACTAATACCTCAACTTAAATCAATAGTTTTGTTTTCTATGTTTGTTGACGTCATTGAGTGGAATTTTAATTCTTTTAAAATATTATCAAATCTATCCGCTTTAATGTATTTATGCATTAACGAGTAATTCGTTGACCCCAAGCTATTAGTATTTTTTTTTTATGATTTTCAAACAATCTGCAATTCAATATCTTTTTGTAAAATTTGAATTATGGAACCTCTATTCATTGGTGATAGATGGAAATGTCAATATTTAAATTAAACATTCATTTCTGATTTCGATGATGGAAGTTTAATACTTCACACCTTATTATTATTTTCTATATCTTTTCATGAAGTTGTTTACACCTTTAAATCATTACATATTTTGTTTTTTTTTTTTTGATTGATGAGCGATTTTTAGAAATTTTTCTTGAAATTTTAATGAAGTTTTTATATTATTTTTGGAGATGAGATGCCTTATATTTATATAAAATTATATACTTAAGTACTGATTTTATTTTGTTTTATTAATAAGTAAATAATTTCAGAATTTATAAAGTAGTAGATTATGACCTTTTCCGATACAAATCACGTTTTCAATTTCCTTAACATTGCTTACCTATATAAATTTAATGGCGTAGTTGTGGGAAATTCCAAAAAATAATCGTGTCATTTTTAAAATAGAAAGACAACAAATCGCCATTTCTTACAAATATTTAACTAAAGTTTTTTACTTTAGTATGTGTTTATAGATGCTAATTGGTTTATCAATTATAAAATCAGTCATAAGTTAAATTGGTTTTATTATTAAGCAGTATTTGAAAAACAATATCTACCAAGATTTTTCTTAACCGTAAAAATCATATTTTCAATATATATTCATAAAATCGTTGTTATTATAACCTACTGGGAATCCATGTGCTTTTTTTAACTTGGTTTAGAAAAAATACTAACTTATATTTTTTATTATTTATTTACATTTCTTATGGTTTTTTAACACGTAACTCTCCTAAACAGTACAATAGTGTTTGTTAGTGTTTCGTTATTTTTTAACAAAGAATATTCATTCAGTCCATTGACATCATCATAAATTATTTAAATGAATTAATTTAGATTCTTATCACCTTTTGAGTGATGAATAATAAAATCAATTAATTTCTATATTTTATCTTTTAAAGGTTACACCGACAGATGGTCTACCGACAGTCGTATGTAAATCATGTCGAACGCAACTGGATACATGCCATAGGTTTCGCGAAACTGCTCGTGGGTCACAAAGGACATTACAAAGTTTTTTAGACTATGCCAAAAACCTTGGTGGGAATCCTCAAGTAAGTTAAATAATTATCTGTTCAAAATTAAATAAATGTTAGTTAGTATGAAAAATTAAAATTAACATATCATGGTTGTTTTTGCGTGAAAGAGGTAGTAATAAAAATAATGAAGATATATACCATGACACTAAACTAATTCAAGAATACGTGTAATAAAAAATGAAATAATTGTAAATGGTGTCCAAACAAGAGGCATTATTTATTAAGGAAATGATGATTTCATTAATTCCACGTAAGTCCAAAACAAACGATTACGTTGACCTTGTTTTAGGGCACATGATCTATTTAGCGAAACGTTCAATCACATGCTGTTCTAATGTGGCTTTTTGGGGCGGCTTTTATAAATTCTATATTTATAACGTCACTTGATACACTTGGAAACGTGCTTTGTTTAAAAAGGCGTAAGCCTAATACATTGGAAATAGTACCAAGGACATTTGTACCAAGGACGAATATTTTAATCGGATTATCTCGAAAACCAAGCGTTTTTGAAAAATGTGTTCCATACAAAAGCTGTATGGTTTCAAGGGGGAAGGAGGATATTGATATTTATTTTAATTTTTGGGATCATCTTAAGGGTTATTTCAAGGTCAAACTATTTTTTTGAATAGGAACCTGTATTTTTTGTACGTAAACAAGTGGACATCTTTTATTGGAAAAATTTTTTTGTTCGACGTTCATTTTTCAAGAACGAGTGTTACTCCCTTATTACAGCTTGACAGCGATGGCTTATGCTCAAAACTAAACGTCTAATTTGATCTTGTTTAATTTGGTCACAAATTTGCACCAGATTTGACTTGTTTGAACCGTTGATTGGCTGTTCATTAAGTTTGAAGTTAATCCCACAGTTCACAGGTGCTCGATATCGTTAAGGTCTGGGCTGTGGGATGGCCACGTCAGAGCATGATGCCAGCAGTGTGAGGTCTTGAATTGTCACGCGCCATATATACCATACATGGAGCAATGGTTCTAAGGTAGACTCTTGCGATCTGAAGAATACAGAGAAAAACTAAACTCGTCCGTCAACAAAACGAGTTCCCTATTATCAAGACTCCAATTCACATGCTCTCTAACGAATCGCAATCGAGCTCATAGATGATCTACTTTTAATGAAAGGCGTTAAGACATCTTCATTTTCAGTATGGTTCTAGAACTGTCTGTTTTTAGTTATTTATGATTAAAAATACAGCTTTTTATAGACAGTGGTTAATTTATTAATTGATACTACAGACGTTTCGACTTTTTAGTCATCTTCAGTGTCTTAATATCTAAGAAAATGTTGTTAAAATATAATTGGAGAGAAAATAAAAATAATTCTTTTCCAAAATATAAAAAAAATTAGATATTAAGACACTGAAGATGACTAACAAATCGAAACGTCTGTAATATCAATTAATAAATTAACTACTGTCTATAAAAAGCTGTATTTTTAATCAAAAATATCTTCATTTTATATCCGTGCTTACTGAAAGATTAGTAGACGCACGTATGTTACATTTGCAGCTTTCTAGCAGTTTTCAAGCACTCTATTAATGTAATAATTTTGATAGAATCATCCTGAGTGGTTGTTGTGACTCGATGGCTGCCTTGCCACGAATGTTTTTCATGATCATGTGTTTCTCTGTAACATTTAATGACACGAGGAATTGTTGTGTGTGGAACACTTAGTCCTTCAGCAATATCACTGTGGGACCGTTCTTCTTCAGCCAGAATAAGGGCTTCTTCGTGGCTTCAATTTCTGGTAATTCGGTCCATTACTAATCAGTATGATAAAACTAAATTGATTAGTAGACTAATTTATCAGGAGTATGAGAAATAAACAATTGTAATAACTAATAATTACTAACAACGTCCGCGATATTTTTTATTTAGGTTTTGATAAACGAAAACTTGTAGAAATATAGAACAATGCGCTATAAAAATATTCTATAATAACCTCTTGCTTGTAAGCCTACTATTGAGAACTAATTACGTGATTGGTTATTTGGAGATTTGTATTTGCGATTTGTATAGAGGTAGTATATAAATTCCAAAAATGAGATTGGTAAATAACTATCGATTCAACATAAATTAACTTTACAAAAAAACTTTACATTGGATGATTATAAATAGCAATAATGTTTGTTAACACACTATCGGCGGGAAGGGTATTAATACCTTTTCCACAGACTTCCTTGTTTTTTTTCATGTAATGAATATTTTGTTTTGCACAACTCTTTGTAAGCAACCTTCAGGTTGTTTTGGCATACCGTAGATCCCTGTCTTGCTCTTCGTCATAAAAAAACAATCCAAATACTCGTATGCATTTCCTGGTGCAATAAATGAATTTTAAAAAAGAAAAGAACCCAGATGTTTTATTTCTTTATTAGAAAATTGTTCGAGGTGTTTAAGGTGTTTTCTTTACGTTATAGAACAGGCAGAATTTTGAACGGAAATTCTTTCCAATCGTTCAATCTTATAGTAACACTTTTACTGTTTGTTGCAATTTTTCTAAGAAATTTTAACGTTTAACGGTTCCCTTAATTACTTTATTTAAAATGGATTTTGAAAACTACGAGAGTGATAATGACGTGTTCGCCGATAATTTATCAGCACATTTGGGTGAATAAGATTTGCCAGAATTTGATAGTGATGACGAAATATTTGTACGCACAAGAAATCGGGCGCTTCCGTTACAATTTAGCGACTCTGAAAGTGAAGATGAAGAAATAGCAGTGTGGTCTGAAACTGATAATCCACCTAATATCGAACCTTTTATGGGCAATTCTGGTGTTCGTGTATTACCTAATAATGGCGAAAATATTAACGATATTATAAAGTTGTTTATAGGGGATGATCTGTTTCAATACATGGTAGAAGAAACGAATCGTTACCATGCGCAAAATGAATCTCGTGTTAAAGACAGGATTAAGTCTGTAAAGTGGAAGGACGTGATAGTGAAAGAGCTAAAAAAAATGTGTATGACTGATTCTGCTCATGGGGAAAGTTCGTAAAGATAATAGAGACGAATATTGGTCAACGGATCCGACAATACAAACGCCGATATTTTTTTTCAAGAGCTGAGTCGCGATCATTTCAAACAAATTTGGGCATTCTGGCATTTTTCAAACAATTCAAATATTTTTGATATAGTGATCGTCTTCAAAAAGTTATTTATATAGTAAATGACTCATTTTTATTTCGCTGTATACTTTGGTTCTACACCGTTTGCTTTCTTTATTCTATTGTCCGGGTGTGAAGCTAGTATTAAGCCTGGTTTCCATTATGAAACATTTACTGACAGTATTTTTTACTGAATAAAAACATAAAAATCGAAAATTGCTTAAAAGTGACGAACCATTTTTTGTTTTTAATTTTTTTGGAAAAATTTCATTGAAAAATTGAAATATTTTTCCAGTACGGAATAAAATATACTACTACGGTTCATATTTTTTTCAGTAAATTTTGTTGATATACGACATATAATAATTTTTTCAGTACTGTAAAATTGAAAAAGTTTTGTTTATATTTTCACGTGAATTTATATTTTTATCCCACTTTATTTATACCGTCAGTAATTTTTTCATAATGGAAATCAGGCTTAAGAAATGTATTTTAACAAAAGTAGATGAAGGGATGTAAATCACTCCTGAGGAAAGATATTTTCAACTCGGGATTGTGCCCCTATGACAAACTTATCCTCCTGCGTGGATAATAATTTTTTCCAAAGATTACATTTTTACTTCATTTCTATAACTTCCTTAGAAAGTTATAGTGTGATATTTACAGTTGTGTTCATATTAATAGCAGCGCTATCCAGAAGTAGAAAAAACTCGTATAAGTTTTCAAAAACGGAAGTTTGATTAAGATTTATTCATTAAATATATTTGATATTGTCATATTAAGCTAAAAAATGACAAACAAATATTTATTCTTTTGATTAAAAATTAATATAAATAAAAAATTCCATTTCATGGTGTTCACAAAAATAGCAATCCGAAACAATGTTTAGGAATAATTAAAAAATTCATCAAAAAAAACTTAACAAGCACCACTTCTGTGTATTGTTTTTTTAATAAAGCAGTCAATATTTAGTTGCATGCCCATTATTACGAATGACAGCCGCGGATCTCCTTTTCATAGAGTCCACTAAGTTTTGGCATCTCAAAGTGGGTGTTGTACTCCATGCTTCGTGCACTGCCTCCCACAATTGGTGGACATTTTTTGGATTAACTTTGCTCACTTTATTTTTGACATCACCCCATACGTTTTTTATCGTATTGAGGTCCGGTGATCGCGCTGGCTACTCCACAAGATTAATTTTGTACTTCCGAAACCATGACTTCGCCTGTTTGCTTGTCTGTTTTGGGCCGTTATCTTTTGAAACACCCATTTCAGGGCCATTTCATACTCAGCATACGGTATAGCATGATGTCTTCAAGTATGTTAATGTATAAAAATTTATCAATGATGTTTGTTATAGAATATATCGGCCCAACACCATAGTATGAGAAGCAAGCTCAAACCATAAATTTTGCACCACCATGCTTTAACAGTCTTTACTGTGTACTTTGGGTCGTGGGCAGTGTTTGGAGGTTTACTCACATATTGTCGACGACCTGTGGAACCACAAAGGACAATTTTACTTTCATAGCTCCATAAAACATTTCGCCAGTTTTCAAGGGGCCAATTGACGTGCGCCTTACCGAACTGCATTCTTTTTGCCACATGTTTCTTGCTGAGCAATAGTAATTTTCTAGGACTCCTGGCGGTCAATTTAGCTTCTAATAGACGCCTCCTTATAGTCACCGCACTTACAGGTACCTGAAGTTCCTTCTTTATGTTTTTTGAGCTGATATGAGAGTCGTTCTTTCCCATTTGTATGATTTGTCGGTCAATACGCTCAGTTGTTCTCTTTTTGGGAACACGTGTTTCAGCCTTATCAGTCCATTTTACTGAATTACAGACCATTTTTGCAGAACATCAGATAATTTCTTGTATTTCACGGTAAGATTTTCCTTCACATCGAAATTTTTTTAAATAAGGTTTCGCTTTTCTTCCGTGCAGTGCTTGGATCAACTCATTACTTTTCTAAAATCCAGTTAAATATGGTTTTTGCACTTTACGAATTACGAGAATAATTTGTACTTACCAATTAGTTATAAAGTTTCAACTCTTCGTTAAAAACCTCGCTTGAAATTATGTTTCTTGCGTTGGTGCTATTATTATGAACAGCTTGGTTGAAACACTCGCTAACAAATGTAATCTCATAAAAAAGAATTAAGCATTTTTTGAAACAGTAATGATATACTGCTAATAAAAGAGGAGAGAAGAAACATTCAGAGCATTTCCAACCTTGGAAAAGAGTAAGGTGTAAAAAATATTAAAGAGTTATTAAAGTAAGGTAATGCGCTGCTATTATTATGAACACAACTGTACATGAAACATTGTACATTTTCACTTTTTCATTTACGCTTTTTCTGTTGCGATCTCAGCCTTTAAACCATCTAAAAATTAACAAAAATATGTGATGATAAAATGGAATAGAAACGGTTACGGCTTAATTAAATAAGCGGAATAATGTACGACTTTTTTCTCGAAAAAAGATAAAAAGAGATACAAACTGGCTCCTTGCCGTTTTTGCAAAATGCCCAGTCCGTCAACAGAATTACGTACTCCGATTATAAATGAGAACAAGAAATGGCTTGATTTTTTATTCCAATTAGTCGATTCCATTTTTATTTAGAGTAGGTGAAATAAAAAATTAAGTCATTGCTTTTTCTCATTTGTCGTAAAACGGGAGTCGCCTTTCTTAATGAAGCCTACTTCACAGGCCAAAACAAACAATAAAAAAATAAGCAGCGAAACAAAAATAAACGATTTAAAATAGGAGGTTCTCAATTCGACAAATATACGTAAATGATAGGATCTTATGAAGTTGGTCTGGCAAGACTTTCATTTTTCGTCGACAGAATCGTTAAAACTTAAAAGTTTTTATCTTGAGGAATGGCTGACTTAATATTTTGGTTATGGTAAGGAACGATCACAAGGTAAAAAGCTTAAAAGATTTTTTTTCTAAAGTCAGTTCTAAAATATGTAGAACCTTCAATAATCATCGATGGAGTTTCAATGGTATTCTATGACTGCTTACGGTCATTTCAACCTTCTTGCCAAAGGCGCTATCGAGCTAAACGAACAACTTCCAATTCAACTCAGCCAAGCTGGTTCAGTTACGAGTGGGCGACCTTGAAAATATATAGCATTCTAGAGAAGTTAATTTGACAATGGTTTCGAGTCTTGGTTTTTAGATACATTTTACAGTTGATCATTGATTTAATATTGTTTCTATTTTAACACCGATTTCAGACAACAATTATTTTATCCTTTTAGCGCAAGTTTGCAGTCGTTTTTCTTATTTTTTTAAAAGTTTATTATTTAGTTTATTGAAATGCGGCCGATAAAACATAAAAATATATTTTTTTTAATGAAAATTTCGCAATATTGCACCCCTAATATACACAGAGAGAAGGTTAAGGACGGTTTAATGGGCACTATTCGCCTCAAGTAAATAACGTTTTGCGAAATCATGTCAAGCTGCAACATCCGGACATATTAAATTTGAGTGAAAAGTCTTCTTAGGCTTGTATTACATGATCACGTTTCTACATCGTAGAAATGGACCAATATATTTCTACGATAGTGTAAGTTTGAATATATTGAAATGTTTCATTGTTGTATTCTTTTTATGATGATAGTTAACCTCATGAAGCTACATACCTATAGAAACATCTATTTGACAGCTCATAAAAATGGCAGAAAATGAAAAAAAAAAAATCTTAATTTCGGTGTAAGAGAGCATGAAACTATTATTTAATATGCGGCACCCAAGACATATTAAATAATTTGAATAATGCACCATTTAGGTTGGATATCCCCTTCATAATCTCTTCTTGAAACTTGTGGTTTCACCCAGATTCGTTTTTTTTTGTTTTTTTTCAATAAAGCTGTAATTGTAAAATTGCCGAAATGGTCGCGGCACAACTATACGAGTAGATGCGGTTTTGTTCAATTCTTTGATAATTATCATGAACAGTATGATTCATAGTGCAATATAGGAAAAATGATTTGTAGCATTTCTGTTACCGTATTTTTATGTGAAAAAATATTGCTGTTATTCTACGACGTTAAAATGTGTTGACGTAATAAAGGCTTTAAGGTTAAAATAGTAAACATTTACTTTATTTCATTTTGCATCGTTGAGATTCTTCAGTTAAAATGTTATGTATATTTATTGGGCACCATTTAAAGTGATTGTTAAAGTCTTTTTCTATTCTGGTATTATATCTATACGAAAACTCAAAAATTCCAGACAAACTTATGTATTGGTCCGAATCAGATCAAACTTTATATTGAAAGTAACAATAAAAATTAAATTGGAGCAATAATTACTTCAGAAAAATGGATACTTTGCTATGTTGCTAGTTTTTCAGGTTGGGTTCTCCAAATTAAGGAAAGGCTTTGCAGACCATATAGAGATGAGACATAACTCCGTTTACTCATTGTTTCTACAGCGAACGACCAAATTTTTAATCTGCTGGTTTATGATTGAAATAACAAGATTTTCGATATGCTGCTTTACGATTCGAATGGTAATTTTCAACCAATTTAATAGATATTTCGACCAACACAGTTGTTCACTGATCACTGATCATTTATTAATTTTAAACGATAATAAATTTGTTCCACTCTGGTTTTCATAATTACGTCATTGTAGAAGTAACAATTTTATGAAAAATTGGAAATTTCGGTTCGACATATTTTCATGGTGCCAACATAACGCAAGTTGCCTTTGACATTCATGTGAATTAGGAACCAGCAGTGAGGCATTTATCAGATGTATTGTGCGCAATATTGGCTCGCTAGCTAACTAATCTTACAAACAAAAATTATTACGCACATATGTATAAATGGTACGAATCAAATAAACGTCAATATTATATGTCGTCTCCTTTTATTTGTCCTCTTCTGTTTTAATTTTAAAAAGGAAACCAGCGAAACAGTAACAACTTCCTATTCGAATAGGTAATTGATGTGTCAGTTTAGTATTCAGTGTTAGGTTAGCATTTTAACACTGCGCAACGTTATTTTTTGTAAATATTATTATCTATCTACTTTTTTAAGTACATCAAATCTCGTTCAATTTATTACGGGTTTATCAATTTTTAAATTTCATATAATGTACAAATTTATGATATGATGATCGTAACATCCTGTTTTTTTTTTAAATTTTGTTATTATTTGACTATAAAAAAAAATTATAATCACGCTTTCTAATTATACGAGTATCTCATTAAAATCACCATATCAAAAAACATAATTACCCAAATCTGGAAAACAACAACTTTCAAAGTTTTAATTGTATACTTTTAATTATTACATTATAGTTAAGCTTAAATAAAGATTTTTGTGTAGATATTAATATTTTCTAAAGATAATGCAATAAACAATAAAATATAAAGATATCTTTAATTTTAATATCTGCTCTTCATAATTGAAATAATTAAATATGGTAAAATTAATTCGATTTTAATCGATAGAAGATTCTTTGATACGAATTAGTAGATTTTTTTATGTAAATTAATTTAACATTGTAACTTCTTCCAGAAAAGTGTTTACTCGTAGATCCAGTCATTCCACACACCAAAGTATTTTTTTTTAATTAAACTCATCAGAATCGCTTATTTTCTATTAATTCTGTTGGTTAATTATGTATAGTTGCAAAATATTAAACTATTTTTAAGATACATATCATCAGTAATGAAATGATTACTCGTCACTTTTTATTTATGACTTGTGAAAATGTTAGTTAAAGAAATAATCTACGAGTATAACTTTATATGACTAAACCTGACTGAAAATAAAATTAGACGAAGATTTTGAATTTCATTTTGTTCTTATTTTGTTTTAAGAACAATAAGACTTTTTTGTCTTTGTTATTAAAGTCTTTATATCGATGTGGGTACTTTCTCTTTGCAATAAGTTATATAAAATTATAAATAAAATGATTGTGCAGCAACCTTAAATTTGACAATATTACCTTATGCTGCGGTTTTTGATTTAAAATTGATTTTAAATGAATTTCGTTCAAATTGCATGTTGTGTTGTTTAAGAATGTTACTTAGCAGTTTGCACAAACCAGTCTTGTGTATTAGTTGCCACTTAAATGGCGTTGTAATGAGTTATCATTATTAAATTTCGCAAATTGAATTTATTATTAGGCTTTTATTTCAATTTTCAAATCGTAGTTTGCATTTCACAAGCAACAAAATAAACGTATTCTGCATTTTGTGAAGAATTGAGAAATTTCAAATTCGTGTTGCAATTCATTATACCATATTTATTTGAAAGCTTATCAGCAGCCGATATCAAAAAGGATATGGATCTAGCTTTGGGTAAGTATCGTATAAACCTTCTTATGAAACTGTCGCAGAAAGGTTTTTGATGATGAAACCAAAGGGGTGACAACACCAGAAATGATTGAAAATATCCATGATGTAGATGAAAAACCTTAAAGCAAGATGGGTTCGCTCACTATCTATCAAAACCGCATCACAGCAATGTTTGGAACAAATTTTCGTTTTATTTTTAATACCGGAAACTATTCAGCGCATGTAGTATTAACTTAAATTTATATTATTGATGGAGGTCATTTTTATCTAAGTATTTTGGACAATAAGCAGAAGTGGTGATTATTATAAAACTTGAGATTATCAGACCGGGCCTGGCGTGGGACAGTTATCGTAAACGGATAATGAAAAAGTTAAGCATTGTGTAGTAAAGAACTGTGTAGAATGAACTTTAAAAGTTAGAGTAGTTTCTATTTTTTAATCTATGATACTACATTTCTACAGGAACAGTTAAAGTTGGCTTTTACTTTTGAGTCAGGTGGATGATTATAAAGATAGGGAGAGGCTATGCCTAGGAGTCACTTTGCTGTGTGTACTTTGCTGCTTGCCTTATATTATGTAGAATTTTTGGAACTATGTTGTTTGCGAATGCCTTTTTAAGTTAGGAATGAGCTCAATCTTAAAATGGGGCGTCCCAACATTTTACTAATTAAAAAAAAAAATTAATTTCTGTTATAAAATAAAGATGTCGAAACTTTGTCCTATTTATCCAATTGTATATTTTAGAATTATAATAATAAGGACAAAATAGAACACTTCAATAATCTATGTATTTTTATCAGGCTGACTATTAACAGGTGTTTATAAGTAGTTCTCAAAAAAGTAGTTTAATTTCTTTTTCATTTTATTTTCCCATGAAATAAATGTTAGTGTTAAAATTTTTCATTTGATTATTGGCTGAGGATATTGCAAATAAATAATAATTAGTCACACAACATTACAATCTTTCCAAATTCCAACTAAAAATCGTATAAAAATGGAATAGAGTTACGTTAACGTTAATTAACGAGATTAATTAGAAAAGTTTACTTTTTTTTAAAACGCATAAATCTTATTGAATATCCAAAAACGAGAAAGTAATTTAACCGTTTGCTTTTTGCACATACATATGTTCATGTCGTGGCTAAATGAAATCATAAAGATTTTAGTTTATTTTTGTTTTATTACTTTTATGCACTGGAAAATTTAGCTAATATCGTAGATAGTTTCTATTTCAATTTAAGTATAAAACCAGAAAACGAAGAGATGAACGCATTCTAATTTCTGTGAATCACTTAAATGAAATTTATATATGTATATAATTGTGGATATTAATGGAAAATGTCTGATAACTTGCCAACTTAAACTCTTCGATCACAGAAGTAATTTATTAGATTTTATGAACATAAAAATCGGCAACTCTTCATATACTTACGTGATAATTATTAGATATAATTGTAATTCAACACGGATTTATCATAACTATCTCTTATAATTTTTTTTTTATGGATTGTAATTATCGGAATTTAGATGTGTTGATTAGAGAGTTACATAAACAACTATTATAAGCTTATGGAAATAATCAAAGAAATATGATAGGATTGTAGTTAATTTAATTTGTATGCATTTAGAAGAATTCATCGATCACCTTCAAAATAAATAATGTTTTATAGAAATAAAGGGTGGCCTAAAATAAATGCACTTATTTGATTAATTTACCATTTTTCTTTTATGCGGTTCGGTCCATATAATATATTTGGTGAGCGACCAAGCAACGATCCGCTAAATAATTTGTATTGTTTGTTTTGATTTGATGATTTGTTTTGCTAAGATGTCGTAACAAAAATATTAAGATTTTTAAATATAAAAATCAACATTGATGATAGTTTATTTCAAGGTCACATCAAAAAAAAATTTAGTCACCTTTTCGCCCACTAAAATAAATTACTTTCTCCTTAATCTTTTATTTTTTAAAATGCTTTATTTTCGAGATACGAAAGATTGATTGATCGCCCGCATAAATTGAATATCTTTTTTCAATTTCAAATGGCAGAGTTTTGGATCACATAGACTTCACCGGAATTTAACCAGTGCTGTTTGGATTAAAAGTACTCTTGTGAAATTTGGAATAGTACTGGTGAAAAAATTGTCAAATCGCATTTTTTTTGTAGGTCCTCTTTTAATTTTTAGATTTTTATGTTTCGAATGTGTAGTAGCACTAATTAAACAACACATTTATGGAAAATAATTTTCTTGGTGTTATTGTTTTTTAACCCTTTTAGTACCGAGCCAAAAAGTAATTTGTTGAATTTTAAGTTTTTCAATATTTGTCGAAAATAATGTTATTTAAAACTTAATAACTCAAGAATAAATGAGTTCCGAACTGCTAATTTTTAACTCTTATGATCCTTAATATGTTAAATAAAGGTGTATCGTTGTTCGGCGCTATAAGGCTTAAGATATAGAGTGTCAAATATTTAAAAATGTCATGTACTTGGTGTTGTGTTTATTGCTATACAGAAAAAAAAACTATTTATCCGAAAATTATAAAATTGAGCTCATTTTAAAGATACTTTTAAAGATTATAAAATAATTATAAAAATGGTACCATCTTTAATTCTTTCTTTTCAAAATGGCCGTCAAAACGTTATTTTTGAATTTTCTCCCATCTGCTTACTAAAAATCAGCGCAGCATCTCGTTTCGTTTTAACAAATTTGTAGAGAAAGCGAAACTATAGATGTTGCGCTGATATTTTAGTACGTCTAATAGAACGTAATGGGGAATAATGCCATAATGGAAAAAATTAAGCTTTTTTAAAGAGATTAAAAACGAGGAAAACTCAAATTTTTCATAAAAAACATATGGGAAATCATCTTTTTTCTAAGACATATTTTTAAATCACAATTCTTAATTATGATCCCAGAGAAATTTTCATAAATGTTTGAATTTCAATATTGTAATTGAAAATCGTTTTTTTTTTTTTTTTTTTTTTATTTTTTTTTTTATTTTTTTTTATTTTCCGAAAAACATACATACGTTTAAAAAACCGTTTTCATTATCTTGTAGGATGTAACTGAATTATTTAAAACAATATTTATAAAATATTCTTAACAACATTCTGGTTTTATTGACAAATTGTGTGGTCATTAAGTCAATAAACATCACACGACAGCACAAAATTGTTAAAATCAAACAAAAATTATTACATGGAAAAATTTAAAAAATTCACCATATACATACATATAAGTTGATTTTTCGGCATTTTTTATAGACAAATATATTAATTGTTCATGGCAATCCCAATATTTTCGATTTGGTAAATCAGAAAAATACAGAGGCCAATCGCTCATAACATATCTACTGAAAAAAAGTAGAAATATCTTCCCCCTCCCCGTAATTTTGGCTGAAGGCCCAAAGAGTTAAACCAATGTATTACTCTGCAAAATTAGAACCCTCCATGAGCTCTTTATGTTGGTAGTTGGTGTGGGCATAATACACACACAAATGAGGTTTCTCCTTGGGTTTTTTTATATTTGATGTAGAGAATAATAATTCGCTATATCAGTATGTTCTGGCCAGATACTTCATGTGAGTGGCTAAAGTGGAATTTTTTGTAGTTTGGTCGTAGCTGCCTGATGAGTAGACCAACTTTTCAGTACGAAACCAAACTCACTCTTTGACTCCTGTCAAATTAAAATTCTTAAAAATACATATACCATATACACACTCAAAAATTTTCGTACATATGCAATGCAAGATGCATTACATATAGGTCCAATGTATTTTTACATTAAATTGTAATACTTACCTCTGCATTTAAATATTTTCGTTTAAAGTAACATTTAATTGTAATGTTAGCAAAAATAAAAAATAAATGTTGTATTTGAGTTTATTAATAATGTAATTTGACTTTAAATGTTTAAATGTAAATTTGACTAGTTTTCGATGTAATGAAATATTTAAATTTAATTTAAACTTTGCATTAAAATTTAACTAAAAATGCATTAAAAAATTATTGTTCAATTTGAATTGTATTCTGGTCCAAAATTAAATTTAAAATTAAATGCTGTCATGGATTTTAGTTTAATCTATCCAGCATTTGAATTTTTAAATCTAACGTGCATTCAGTTTAAATGTATTGATGTATAAGAAAATGTGATTAATTGCTGTTTGCTCTCATGTTAATAATAAAAATAAAACAATATACATATTCAAATTATAAATTCTTTATTTTAGTTCATACAAATTCTAGTATTACACCTCAAACACATATCTTGAAAGATTATATTTAAAAATATAAGGTTTATTATTTCTTCTTGAATATTTCTTTTCAAAACTTTGCTTAATTTTTAAATTTTTGTATGGGATTAAAATATCATCCTTGATTTTCTCAATCAACTCAAAACTGTTGTGAAAGAAATCATACTGCACTTGGAATTCTGAACAAATAAAAAAGTAGTCAGACTCATTTTTAATTATTTCATTGATTTCATAAAATAATATTTCTGATTCTTCTAATTTAGTCATCAAATAAAAACCAATTTTATAGTAAAATTCGTGTTTTAAAAATGTTAATGAATATAGATTCTTCGTAAATACTGAAAAATGGTTGACATATTTACCGTTAACAGTAATCTTTTTAGGTTTTTTGTTATGTACAAATACTGGTGATAGGTTAAGGTTTGCCCATTTATAAGAAATCATTTGCTGATGCCGATAAGCTAATGTCTTGCAAACATTAACGAAATTTTGAGGTTTAAGTCTTGTAAAATACCGATGTTTGCTCTCATAACGCATAGTCCATAAATTGATTATCGGACCCATCTTCCTAATAATAGTACCATAATGAGTCAATAAATGTTGCTTTGGTGTTAGACTTTTATTGAAAATTTTCACAACACAAGATAAATGTGCTTCAATATTTTCTTCCAATTCTCTAATCTCTTTCAGTGATACTTTTTGAGCAAAAATGACATTTAAAATCTGGAGCAACGTTATTATAAGTGACCACTGTTTTTCATGTTCTTGCTTATAAAGATGTCCGAATAAGAAAGGAAAATGTATGGTTAGACATAACGACTGACTGGAATATTGCCCTAAATTACTTCGTTCAAAATTTATAATAGATGGTTTATATTTGTTATGCAAAATACCATAATCAAACGATGATACTATTTCATTTATGACTTGCAATGTTATTAGTTTATTTGATATGAGAAAGGCTAAAAGATATTTCATAGCAATTCCTGCACATCCTTCCAGGATATCATGCATTAGATCAACACTGCAATTTTCTATTACGTTAAAATATTTTAGAGAGTTCAATATGCTAACTCTTTTTATGCCTTTCGTTTCGCTTAGCCGTATTGCTTTATGGGGATTTTGTTCCCTAATAATGTCGGAACAATCTGATGTTCGCAAAATCGATTTTATTTCAGATACGGTAGTTTTAGCAGTTTCAAATGGTATTTCACAAAATCTACAAAAATTTCCAGAAGAAAAGCATTTTGCAAATCCTAAGATATCGTTTGCGGCTAGATTATCATGTGCTAAATTAATTAATATCCCTTTGAGTATTCCATAACCTTCAATATCAATACCCATAGTTTCTAAAATTTTAATATCCTTTATTATTGGCTCCAACACATTATTTAAATTAAAATCTCCCTGAAGATCATTAACATAAAACAGTGAGACTAGAAATATGTGATCGAGTTTAGAATTAAAACCATGTGGCATATTGCAAATAGTAAAATAAATTGCTCCTATCTTATGAACAACGGTTTTCGTCCCCAAAACTTTCACAATTTCAAAATCGTCATAATAAATTTGTAACATTACAGCGTATCTATCATTTAATAACGCTTTATATGTTTGAAAAGTACTTCCACAACAAGGTTTCTCATAAAAACTATCATTACACTTATGTGATTTATTAAAATTGAAATATTGTTCTCGAAAATTGGAATTTTTAAACATTTTAGTAATAGATTGCAGTATTGATACATATTGAAATACATTTTGTACACATACTTTTCTATACAGCTTCAAGTTTTTGCTATATCGCATTTCCCAACGATTACCAATTGAAATTGATTGTGGTAATATTATATCTTCTCGGATTTCTATCTGCTTACGACGTTTATATAACGAAGTATATTCATCTAAAATATTGGAAACTGTATTTTCTGTATGTTGATCGGTTAAGTTATTTTTACGATTAGTTACAAACTCATTGGCAACACCGGTGACTAGTTTTTTTGTTGATAAACTTAGCTCGGTTATTATAGCTTCTGAGAGGCCTAACGAACTTAAATTATCAAAATAATTTTTAACCTCATCTCTAAATGAATAACTTGGTACAGTTTTATCTACATGAACTGCGTAGGATTGAGAAGCTTCAGGAATCATATTACTCGTCGTTAAATTATTTTTATTCTCATAATTATTTTGTGTGATATTGGCATCAGCAAAATGAGTTTTGATATGTCGTCTTAGACCACTAAAAGTTTGAAAACAGGCAGTACAATTTCGATCACATATACATTTTATTTGAGTGTTTGAATTTTCATAAATAAATTCAACACTTCTTAAATGAAAAATAATATTTGTTTGAGTATCAAACTCCTTATTACATATAAAACAAAAATATTTCATTGTCACTGGTTATAACTATTTGAATGATTTATGTAAATTCAAATCCTTATAATAAACATAAATAAATAGTATACAAAAATTTTAAGTTTGTTAGTTAGCTTAATTATAAACAAATAGTATTTAGTTTTGTTTAGCTTAATTAATATTTCGAATTATAGTTTATATATATCGTCTTTATAGCAGTGGAATTTATTTATTACTTCATCGACGATTGGTGTTGTTTTAATATTTTCAAAGTTATAATACATCTTGGAAATTAACTTCCAAAAATTAGATAGATATTGATTAAAGTTTTGATTGAAAATATAGTGACATTTGAATAGTAAGTCGAATGTTTGGAGAACAGAAAAGCCTTCCGGTACAGATAGTAAACGTTTCTCAATATTAATAAAGTAGTTAGAAACTGATAATTTATTTGAACATGTCGCTATTATATATGGATTAGAATATTCCTCAGCAAGTAATTCTGATTCAGTTGAATTTAGCTGTAATGTTAAACGTTGAATTGTATTAATATACTACATAAACTCGATTTTATTTACTCCGAATGTTCATAATACAAAACGGAATTCGATATAAAATATATTTTTAATGAATACATATGGAACTTACCGGCTTAAATACAATTAAACGACTTTTCATTCCCTCGATGCTCACTCGTGGTAATTTTTTAGAACTTTTTCCATTAGCTGTTTGTGGACATAATTTTATAAGGCAAAATATTTTTTCCAAAGATGGAGCACAATCTACAATAAAAGAAATTGAAATGTTTTATTATTATTGATAATTGTGCTTTATCAGATAAGATTCGATAGTACTAATCAAATTTAATGAAGTTAAATTCAATAAACCTAAATTGTTGAATGTTAGGTACAACTTTTCTAAATTTAACAGCAAATATACACAGACAAATTTCAAAGATTAACTAATCTTAAATAATTGTTACGTAATCTCAAAAAATTGCCGATCAAAAATGAATCTAATTTTTCATTTCCATCATACCTGTTTGGGTTTCAGTTTCTGCTATTGCCTTGCTGTTCTTTAGCACTACTTCTATAAATTTCTCGTATCGGCTCCAGTTTTCGAAAAAGCAATTGTCGTTTTCTTTGTACCGGTTATTAAAATCAAATAATATCTGTAAAATTTAAGATATTATAAAATATTTTCTTTACCTAGTTTTATATTAAATTAAGTTACCAAATCTGGGTCTACGAAAAAAAATGGTAAATTTTCAATAATATTGTAATTGGAATCCTTTTCAATTAGTTTTGAACGAATTTCACCTGTTAATAAAAGCTTTTCTTTAATTAAATTTTTCTGTAACTTTACATCTGCATGTTTGAGTATTAATAAATCCTCATTGTCGACTTCAATGATAGCATCTTCGCGATGTTCTTCGTGTTCAGTGGTTTTTCGTTTTCGGATTCTTATCCCTTCTACTTGGCGATATTTTTCTTGTATATTTCTTAATTTATTCGGTATAAAACCTTTGTTGGTTTTCGGGTCATACAGAATTTTCTATAAATTAATAAAATTCTAGCATTATAATTGAAAAAAAAATCGTAATACAGGCTAAATATTTTAAACAAATTAATAATTATGAATTCAGACAGCATGTAAATATAGTTTTCCTATAATCAACATAAAAGTAGGCATTTTTGCACCAATATATAGCAATAGCAATTCTGCAAAGGATATATTTGGTATATTGCATTGTGATTCTTCTTTCCATAACAGTTAGAAATGTTTTAATAAATGTTTTAATTAAATAAGAAATTAGTTAGTTATTATACCATAATGAGATAATTTTTTTAAATTTACAAAATTCAAATAACTATTATTGGAAAGATGAAGTACAAAGTATTATTCTGAATATGTCTTGAATGTGAAAATAAGTTATTAAATTAATGTAAGGTTTTTATTCATAATCAGATGTTTTATCTATAAACACCTTTCAGAATAGCTAAAAGTTAAAATATTAGGAATAATAAAAAATATAATTCCAAATTGCATGTAGTTTGAATTCATTTTGAATAATTGTTGCATAATAAGCTGAATTTAAAAAATCATATTGAACGTGAAATATATTTTATAAATATGAAATTGAAATTCAATAAAATATTTACTTACCGCTCCATCTGATTTTAGTTGGGGAAACAAATATTCAATTGCATTTGCCAAATTGAGTTTTTGATTTGCAGTTGGGTATTGCCCGAACTTTTTAACTAAACAATTAACACCTTCTCGTATGATCGCCCTTCGCTCAATGAGTGTTAATGGCTTTAATGGATTGTCATTATTCTTCTTTTTCAAGAGGACGTGGGATTGCTGACTCTGCCACAAATGAGTTTCTAGATCCTTAAAGATAAAAAAAAAAATTTATTATCACTCACACAAAACTAGGACTATAGCTACTTCGGCATTTAATTCTTGGTTATCAATAACCAAAAAACTATTAAGCCTAGGAATTGTTGCGATCCTTTCGGTCTTAAATTGTATTTTTAGAAAAAACAGTGGACTTGATGAGTATTGTTGAATAAATTCCATAAATATTTCTTCAGGAATAATGACGTTTTCTGAATCGGTAAAACAATGAATTTCCGCAGAACTTATATTTGAATGTAAGGCAGCTGAAATATAATTAAAATTATAATTAAATATTTAATCATTTTTAAACACGACTATTTCGAAACACATAGCTACCTGCTAGTATATAATCTTCGTAACAGAGAGCTGTTTCATGACTATTACACAATTTCTTTATTGGTATGTACTGCTTCTTACTGTCAATTTCAATTTTAACTAGGCGTGGGTCAATCCAAGTATCACTAAATTTGTGCTTTATTTTTAAGCAGAACTGGGGATGATCTGATTTTTGTAATATAAAATCGATGAATACATTTTCCTCAATCCTGACATTGTCGATGTCTATAAAATAGTCGATTTCGTCTACTGAACAAGACGAATTTATTGCGGCTAGAAACAAAAACGAAGGTCAAATTGTAGGTTAATTTTCTTACTAATCAAATTTGCAAGCGAGAATTTCCAGAAATCTCACATTGCACCAACTTTAAACTTTACCCGCTGACAAGAAATCGTCATAGCATAAATAATCATGATTTACACATTGTTTTGTCACTTCAATAAACTTTTTTTCACGCTTATCAATTAGTTTTACATATTTAACGGGTAACATCCTAATATATTTTCGATACTTTTCCACGAAATCACACTTAGCACAATCACGTATTATTAAATAATTTTATATATAATTATTTTGAATCTATTATGCACAATAATTTTGTTTTTCACTTTTAACACGCTTGAAAACCACTGCACAATGCACATTCTAAATTTATGAAACTGCAAATTACCGTTATTATAAAAAAACAAAAAGTATGTCAGAGGAAAAAGGATAATGTCATAATTACGATAAAACTCGTGAATAAAATAATGTCTTGAATTGCATGTAATAGACAGAGATAAATATATTTCTGTGTATTTAAAAAAAAAAAAAATTGTAAATTTTTACATTAGAAATACATAATTTTAATGTACCATTGTATTTTTTTAAAAATTTTTGCGTAGAAAGGAGAATTGTAATGTTAATATTACATTTAAATATAATGTAACTAAGATTGAATAAAACTTACGCAAAGTAGATTACACAATTAATTTTAAATACTTGTTACATTTAAACAAGGATAATGAATGTAATTGAATAGGAAATTAACGTATTTACATTAAAATAATAGTTTAATGCAAGTGTATGTATTATAATGTAATTTAAACTGAACTTAAAATTTCTGGTATTTAAGCTTGCATTTAATAATTGCATTAAAAAATTTGAGAGTGTATGTATTACAAAACGTTTGAAAATTTTGTGACTAAAATAATTTTTTTAGCATTTTTCTATCTAAAGCGCTTTAGCAATTGAAAAACGAAAACAAAAATCGGCTTTAGTTTTTTCTGTATAATTCCAAAATTTTTGCATTGTTTTCGTTAAAAGCTTCTGGGTTTTAAAACAATGTATCAAACAATACTGTTTTCAATTTAAAAAATTCAAAAAAATATTTAATTGGTTAATTGGTCCGAAAAAAATTGATTTTCATTTTCTCAGTGAATTAAATATGTTTTTAAATTTTTTAATTTGAAAATGGTATTGTATGGTATACTCGGCCAAGAACCAGAAGATTTAAGCGAAAACAAAGCAATCATTTTGGGATTATATCGAAAAAACTAAATCCGATTTTTCTTTTCGTTTTTCAGTGGATAAAGCACTTTAGACAGAGATTGCAGAGTAGGGTTTCTCAAACGGGATCCCGGTCTCAAAGGTGTTTCCGAGAAATCCCATGATTATTGAGACTCGGTTTAAGAGACTAATTGGGGATTAACCTGTTTCCGATTGCCTCTTAGATTCGAATGTAAAAAATTTGAATATTTCGTCTAGAACTGTATCCGCATCAATATTTTATTTTAAAGTCAATTTCAGGCCAAATAGGATGGAACATATCGCTATTTCTTAACCGATTATGATTAAATTCAGCATGCAAAATGAAAATGGGATGAAACAGTTTTGGAATAAGGCCAATTAGAAACTTGGCACTTTCTTAACCGGTTGGCGATTAACCGTATGATTTATAAAGAAATTTGATTTTTATGACAGAAGTAAGATTCTGAAATTATGTTTAGAAGTTCTGGAATATGGCCAAAGAGGAAGGAACTTGGTTTTTTCTTAACCGATTACGATGATTTTCAGCAAGTACGGAAAGGACTTGGTTTTTTCTTAACCGATTATGATGAATTTTGAGAAGTACCGAGGAACTATTATTTATTAGAAAAGATATTTGAAGAAAGAAGTTCTGTAATATGATCCATGAGGAAGGAACTTGTTATCTATTAACCGATTTTGATGTTTTTAGTCATTTTTTTCAAAAATTAAAACTTATGATACCAAAATCCTTAAACTGATACAATTAAAATGGTTTTAGATTTCGAAATAAATTAATTATATAAATTAACTAAATTTTTTAATTTTTAAAATCGACTTAATTCCTAAATTTACAAAATCGTCTTTTTCAGAAGTTTAAAATTTTTAAAATTCTTAAGCTTCTTAAAATCCAAATTCATAAGACTTCGAATTTCGTTGTAGTAAATCAAATTTTTAGTTTTATTGTGATTCCTTTTTTAGAACAGCGCTTTTTTCCCTTTATCTCCAATTTAGGAGCATAGGGCGTCTACTAGGCTGGACCATCTTACTCTGTTTGGGGGCTACTGCTTTTATCTATACGCATGATTTTCCGACTTGTTTCGCTTCAGCTAGCAGTGTTCTAGTCGGGTTCCAGTCCAATGACATCTTCGTTATATCACTTGGTGATTTTCGCAGTGTGTGACCAATCCATCTCCATTTTCGTCTCTTTATTTCGGTTTCAATGTCTGACTGATTAGTTTTCCTATGCAGTTCGATATTCGTTATGGTGTTAGGCTAGAAGCATTTCAGTATTCGTCGAAGGCATTTGTTTACGAACGCTTGTAACTTCATTTTGATTTTCCCTGTTTGCTTCCATGTCTCGCATCTATATAATAGTACCGGTTTCACACATGAGTTGAACATTCGTATCTTGGTCTTGCGTGATAGTGTGTAACATGTTGAATGTATGTCTGGCTTTATTAATTCGTTTGCTTATATCTTCCTCTGTCCCACCTGTTTTTGCTATTGTGCAACCAAGGTAAACGAAATTGTCTACATCTTCTATTGCTACATTGTTGATGTGTATTGGTGTGGTTATTCTCGAGTTGAGTCTCATTGCCTTTGTTTTCCTAATGTTTATCTTGAGACCAACCTTTTTTTACTTCGCGTGCTGTTTCTTCCTTCCATTTTTGTGGTATTTCACCAGAATTCCACACGTCTTAGATTATTGGTGTTAATGCGTATGCAGCTGTAGATGAGTTTCCTTTGAATATTTCGTCGGTAATATTATCTGTTCTCGCAGCCTTATTGTTCTTTAGCTTCTCAATGACACTTTTAACTTCCCGTTTCGTTGGAATTTGGGTGTTGCTAGTTACGTTATTGTGTTCAATTGATAGTGGGAGATTTCTGGTGCTGGTGGTGGCTTCTTATCCGAAATATTCTTTCCATCTCCTTAACTGTGCTTCGTCCGTTGTTAAGACTTGACCATTTGCATCCCTTATAGGTGGTATGTTTGTAATTTTTCCCGTGATTTTTCTTACACACTGGTGTAGTGGTCGCATATTTTGGGTTGCTGCTGCCTCCTCAGCAGCTTTGAGAATGCTCTCTGTATATTTCCTTCGATCATTCCTTGCCATCTTTTTTACTTCGCGTGCTGTTTCTTCGTATCTACGTTTCACCTCTGCCGTATTTTGTTGGTGCATTTGCAACTTAAGTTGACGGCGTTCCTCAATTTTCCTCCAAGTTTCATCGCTTATCCAGAGTTTCCTATTATATTATTGATAGCCGAGTACGTCCGTGGCAGTCTTGATATAGGCTTCTTCAGCTTGATTCCATTTTTGTTGTATATTGGTGGCTTCATTACTATTATTCAGATTAAGTTGGATCGTTTCATTGAAAATGTTTCTTGTTTCAGCATCTTTCAATCTGTTTGTGTTAAATTTCCTCCTCTTTATTGTTGCATGTTTTTTACAGCGGCTTGGCTTCATTTGAAATTGTCCCATTACTAGTTGGTGATCGCTGTGTATGTCTGCGCCCCTCATTGTTCTGACATCTTGTAGAGATGTGAGGAATTTCTTATTCACCATTACGTGATCAATTTTATTTTTGGTTCTGCCATCCGGTGATGTCCATGTGTATTTATGTATGTTTTTGTGTGGAAATCTACTGCCGCCTATGAACAATTGATTTGTGATACGGAGGTCGACGAGTCTTTCTCCATTTTGGTTTCGCACAGAATCTAATGCATTTTTACCCATGATGGTTGTTAGGTCGGTGTTGTCTGTTCCAATTTTTGCATTGAAATCTCTTTGTATGATTTTGACGTCGTTCCCTTGCGTTCTTGCTATTGTGGATTGCAATTGTTCATAGAATTCATCTTTCGTTATTTCATCTGGATCTTCGGTTGGGGCATAGCACTGAATGATAGTTGTGTTTCTTATTTGCGAACGGAATCTTGCCATTATTATTCTGCTGTTAATTGGCTTCCATTCCATCAATGCTTTCTTCGCTTTATTAGTGATTAATATGCCCACACCTTGCTCATGTGTGTCGTCTCTACCTGAGAATATCATATAATTTCCACTGCTTGTATTAATTTCACCACTATTTTTCCATCTGACTTCACTAACGCCTAGAATCTCAATGTGAAAGCGTTTCATTTCTTTCTCCACTTCTGCTACCCTTGATGTTTCTAACAGAACAGCGCTTTAGACGATTGGAATTTCAACGGTATCCAAAGAATTCTTCACTTTCTGGACATTTCAAAATAATTCAAAATTCGAAAATCCAAGAAAACTTGAAACTAAGGAATATTTTAAATTTCATAAAATTACTAATTTCTCATTTTAATAAATTTGACAAATGCAGGTTATATTAGTCAAATTATTGAAATTGTGAAGTGTTTGGAGTTTTGTGATTTCAAATTTCGAAATAACTTATTTTTATTCTAGTTTATTTTAGTCTAAAATCAATCAGAATATAAATATTGGGGGGTGCAAATAAATTTTGAGAGTTTTTTTATAAAGTCGAAGCTTTTTTTAGAGAAATTGAAACAATGTATTTTATTCAAAGTACTGTTCATCGTTAGCTACGACTTTTTCCCATCTTTCAGGCAGCATACGGATTCCGCGTCGAGAAAATTCCTCGTCTTTTGAGGTGATCCAAGAATCGACCCAATTTTTGGCTTCTTCTTAAGCAGTGAAGAGCACTTTTGCAACATGTGGCCGAGCGTTGTCGTGCTGAAAGATCATTTTGTTATGTCTTTTGACATGTTGTGGGCATTTGAGCTTCAATGCATCAATTTGAGAAGCTCATAGTAGATCACTCCGAACTGATCCCACCAGATGCACAGCTAAGCTTCTTGCCATGAATATTTGGTTTGGCCGTTGGAGTTGATGTGTGACCGGACTTACCCCACAATTTTCTGCGCTTTGGGTTGTCGTAGTAGATCCACTTTTCGTTGCCCGTCACGATTATGCAAAAAATTGGGATGAATCTTGGTCCAATAATGCCTCCAACTCAGCGTCTTCAAACTTGACTTGCCTTCCAACGCGTTTTTTGTCACTGGTATCAATATCGCCACTTCTAAAACGCTGGAACCAGTACTCACATGTTTTTTTTGAAGGAGCATGTGTCTATATACTTCACACATCAATCGATCTCCATCAGCTGCACTTTTCTTCAAATTAAAACAAAAAAGCAGGGCTTTCCACAAATTGTGTTTTGTTTGTACAAAGGTTGACATGGTTCGAGCACAAACAAAATATGTTGTTTACACTTCAGCGAAATGACACATACTGATTTTTAGTGGGAAATGTTGATACTTTAACATGAATATAGTTACAAGATGACCCGATGCGATTTAATACTAGTTACGCCATCTTTTGTAAATCCCTCAAAACTTATTTTTTTGGATTGTGATCATTTAGCTTGCATTCTTTTTGAACAACTATAAGAATAGTTACAACCGACGAAGGAGATTTCTTCTAAAGTAATCATATTAGTTGTTTTCCAGTCGACCAACCGCAAGTACTCGCTAGCAAACCGCTAGTAGAAAGGTTTTTGTCTTCGCTCAATGAACTACTCGTAACTGCTCTTGTTATTTTTCACGAGCAGTTAGAAGCAGTTACGTAAAATTTCGCCGCTAGACGGTTGAGTGTAGAACCGCTTGGTAAACCGCTTTTTTATGTCAAAAATATTTATTTTTTTTGTCAATAACAAATATTTTTCTATCGCATTTGTCAATACGTTGGTTAAGTTGTTATAAAAAAAATATTTTTATTTTTATTTGTTCGCCACACTAAAATTTTGACAGCAATTGCAAAACATATACGATTTATAGGGTATGTTTTACTAACATCATCCATTTTAATCGTTCCAATCGACCGTAGCAAGGACAAAAACCTATCTACTAGCGGTTTGCTAGCGGGTGCTTGCGGTTGGTCGATTGGAAAACAACTATTATCAATACCATAAGGAAATATTTATTCAATAAATTAGAAAAATGTGACATTGTATTTATCTAGTCGAAGAAGTGTCATAATTTCTTAGTTGTGCTAAACCAAAACCATGTAAATCAAAAACCGTGTATATCAAGGGGTGGGTTTAGGTATATATAACATAATATCTTTCTTAATAACTTTGCCGCAGGATACAAAATTTGATTAATTTCAGAAGAAATAGAGTCTATTTAAAGACCAAATAACGCAACACATATAAATATTTTATACTACTAATACGTGAATATGCACATAATATCAATGATAGTTTAATACTATATAAAAAACTGAAAGTAAAATTTATTTGAAATAGAAGCAAACTAGAATTACATAAAAATTGAAAGTACATTTTATTTTATGTTTCGATCTCATACATGTGAATATCGAAATGATAATAATAAAAAAGAAGATAAATGGGGTTTCTTTTAACTTATAAGAAATAAAAATAATAATATATTAGAAACCATTAGTTAACGCCACTGGTACCTCATAACAACATATACAGGTAAATTGGTAAAATTTAATTTTCAATATCACGTTCTATCGATGAAGCGATATACAAAATATTGTCTGTACATATTTATTTATGATTGAAAGCTTGTAATCACGACGTTCTAAGATAAATCCATGATCATACGAGTAGGGTGAATGGAGATGTATTTTATACATTATGCGTACTCTCATATGTGTATTTTAATTTATTTATTGTTACATTTCGATCTGTAAAATAACAATATTTTTGGTCAATTTGACAATGGTATACAATATTTATACTTTAACTCATTCTTTATTAAAAGTCTTGAAAAATGAAATATATGGGAAAATATTTCAATTTTATATCGGCTTTTTTTTTGCTTTTTCTTTATTTAAAATTAGAAATCGATGGAAAAGAGCTTTAAAGTAGATTAACTCGACATGATGTGATTTTTTTTTTGTTTTTGTTTTTTATGATCATGAATAGAGACACGAAAAAATGCGATCGTATCGTAACCGTACAAACTAAAATATTCTCATGATGATTACGTAATTATTATATTTCTGATCACTAGGTAATAATATAAATTAAATATTTATCAATTATGAAGATTAATTTATATTTATTTATGTGGTCTCATTAAAAAAAAGACTAAACGTTGTTGCTTTAATTATTTCATTTACTTATGGAACTCCGGATTCAGTCAATATAATACTTCTAAAATGGAATCGCTGCAATTTAATTTTGACGAGGGCAGAGGATACCTTGATTAACCTTAATATAAAACAATACAAATTTTCATTAGATTTTGATAATGTTTTGCAGCTGTCGGTTCACAAACCAAATTCCCGTTCATACGTACTAACCTACAAATCGCTTATTTATTTTCCGTTTCTCTTTGCTTTGTTATGTTTCGTCAACAAAATCTAGGGGCTTCTTGATTATTTTTTTATTAGTGGTATGTATAATACATACAAAATTTGGTCCGGACGTACGAACGGGAATTTGGTATGTGATAAGTAATGGCTAAAATAAAACAAATAAAAAAAACACCAAAAATTGTCATTCAAGATTAATTAATTATTTTGGCAGCAAAACAACACTTTTGGTGTAAAACGTAAGTTTAAGTGCATCTTTTAGATTTTTCGGCTTATCATAATTTCAATGTGTGATTATTTAGAATTTCAAATAACCTAGAGTACATGTTTCTATAACGAAAACTAAATATTCTTTTAAATTTTTCTTAATTTATAAATAGATTCAGAGTATTTATTTAAATCAGGTCACATTTATAATCGTGTGGACCGGACCGCCCTTTTAAATTATCAATCAGTAATATTTCTTCGGTCTTCTTCAAATATTCTTCCCCGATATTATTTGCCTAATATTTTAAAGTTGTTTGCCATAATGTAATATTTTAGCACGATAAAGAAATTAAAATGTTGGAAAAGCAAAACTACATAAATTTGATTTAGTTTTACAGTTAAAAGCCCATCAAATCAGTACTAAGTTAGAGCGTATTGCTCTATCTGTGCATGTAAAATCAAAAAACGTTTGATGTAATTTTTTGATTCCCAGACGAGTGGAACTTTATTCGATAAATGTTCTTTTCGTTATAATTTTGGAAATAAACAAATTTTTAAATTTGGCTTGGTGTATATGGGTTTTCATAATTCTGTTTTGGCTTAAATCAAAATAAATTATTAAACACAAAATGTAGTAAAAGCCGCATAAAAATTGAATACTTTATTTATTCGGTAAACACATTCCACGGTGTCCCTGAACCAAGTTTAAATGGGCCAAAAAACCACTCTCGATTTCCCTTCGGCCATTGAAAGTTTCACCTTCGAGAAGTTCAAAAACGCAAAAATCAGCCAAATCCCCGTAGCCGTTTTAAAAAAAACACAATTTTAAGATTTTTTGCGCCAAAAATGAGAAAATTCGAAAAAAAAATTTTTGTTTTCTCCATATGGCTCTTTTTTGCAAGAATGCGATCAAAAACTTCTAGGAATACAAAATAAGCACTCAGCTTGAACTAAATTTCAATAAAAATCAAGTTTTTTTTCGTGATCGATATTGGAATGAATGCCGCCTTGAATTGTTTATAAAACGCCATCTACTGGAATACTAATAAGTGTTTGCCTTTTGGAAATATTAAAAAATTATATGATAAGCTTGTAGCTTGTAAAAAATGAATCTTTATTCACAAATCGATGAAACTTCATTATGAAATCTATTACAAAAATGACCTTTGAATAGAAAAATATATCGATGGTGAGGAAAGATGTATATCGAAATCAAATAACGGAATTTATTTGAAGTTTGTTTGTTTGAATTACCCAAAAATTGGAAAAAAAACATTCTTTAAACATGACGGGAGTTATATTCCCGTACAGCTCTCAGTAGTTTACTATTATAATCTGGATGTGTGCGATTTACTTTATAATTCACCCATGTATTTTTGAAGTCGTGATGAACGGACTCCATCGCTTGTTCGCTATAGTAACCGAGTCCACAGTCCATTTTGCGGCAAAAATATGGCACGTGAAAAAAAGCGGCATGAACTTTCGGAGTGGTTGAGATTCCCAGGTCTAGATAACTTGTTTTGAATTGCGAAACATAAACCTCAAATTTTTCGTCAAGAAAAGTTGAAAAACACGAATTCACGACATTTGAAAAGTCACTTAAACATTTGACATACTTCAAACAATGGATGGTACATTTTGCCCGAAGATATCTGTTCTGTTTAACAAAGTTTTGCAGGCATTTCCAGCAAAAGCGGAAGCCCCATGTACGAAATCTTTGGACACATTGCAGGACTTAGCCCATTCTTCGGCATCGTGCTGGAATTCTTTCAGCATGTGGTTATACAGAGTGTTTACAACTCCCAACATCAAATGAAGTTCAGGTGGAGGAATTATTTCGATGATCAGCTTGTCTATGGGTTTCCTGTAAATATAGGCTCGTGGATGTTACTGTGGAAATTCTTGGAACTAGTTTTTTTACTGCCGGTATTTTTGAAGGCCTCTGAATTTTCACGGCAGGTACCGATGGTTCTGTAATTTCCGCACATATTTAAATTGTCTTTCGATGCGGTACACCACGTACACGAAAAATGGCAAGAATGCGCCATAACATCAGTCATGATATTGGCTAGTTTCAGATCCGTAGCAATGATTGTGTTAATGCATTGCAAATTCAGACAAGACCAGAGAGTACGAACATTCCTGTAGTTTTCTTGCGTATCAGAAATAATTCCAAGAATGATCAATTTCCTCACACCCGAATCCTTAAATTTTCTGGCTTGTACTCCATCTTGATATTGCTGTCTCGCTTTCTTGGTATCCGAATTACCATTAGCTTCATCAAATTTGAATTGAATAGATAAACAAATTTTCAAAAATCCGCCGCCACCGTCAAGACCGAATTTCAAATCCACTTCCTGCAATGCTCTTTTTTCTTTAATATAGTCCACCAATCCTGGCACATCATTGCAATACACAAAACATTCAGATCTTTTTATCGCCCGGGAATTTTTGGTATTCACCACTTCGCAAAATCGAGACTCGAAAGAGGAATTAAGACGATGATTTAATAAAAACAAGTCCTGTCTTAAGTTGGGTTGGAATATTTTCCTCTTCCCAGTACCAACTCGCAACGCAGCAGTCAGCGAATTTGTTTTTCTTATCGACAGACCTAAATCTGTACTGATTTTTAAAATATCGGTTGCTGCGAGTGATTGTGTTCCCGAACTGCTGGCAACATTGTTTGTATTCACTAACACTGATAGTTTTTTCCCTCTTTTCTGTGATAAACACAACTGTCCTTGTTTTGTTGAGTTTTCTGGTGCAACTAAAATGTTTTTCAATATTGACGATGTCAATTGTTCCTTTTCTTTTAACGATAAATTATTTTTAATTAGGTCGGTCAGAGTTGAAACGCATTTTGAAGAAGAGCAAAAATTCTTGGTATGAACCTCTTTATTTTTCATCATTTTCCCGAGAATCATGTTTCGTGGTTGAGCTCGCACAAGTTTACACAAATTGCACTCACAAAGTATGTTATCCTGAGATCTGGTTGCACATGGAAGTGCCGGGAAATCAGAATAGTCCGGCAAAGACAACGTGGGTTGATCTCCGAAACCTTGTTTTCTGGATTTGTAAAGAACGATTTTACAAGTACTACAAACAGCGGATGGATATCGACTATCGGCAACATTAATATTTACCATATTTTTTATTCTACTCTTCAATATGCCTACAATATTCCACATCTTGTCCTTTTTCTTTAAACAGAACAAACAGATTACGGATCGGTTCTCTTCATGAGTTCGCGCATGGTCTTTTGACTTTCGCGGCATTTTGAATTTTTTCACACAAGCAACAAATTAATGTACACCACACAAAGAATATGGCTCGGACGACACTCCGTACCTGCACTTTATTAGTAAACGATTCGCAGCTAATGTTTTATTTTAAAATTGACTGGTCGACTACTGCCTGACACCCCCTCTAGGTTTCTGTGTATTTTTGAAACACTGATTTGAAAATACGCGCTTTACGCACACAGACGCACCTTTATGTGTGATCAAGCAACCAATGATTTCATTCGATTATACATGTAAAATTTTAGGCGCGATTTCAAATATATTTTCAACTTTGGAGAAAACTTCAAAGAAATTAGGGACACGTAGATTAAAGGATTCCAAAGAAAAAAAAAACAGATTTTTCGAATTTTCCCATTTTTGGCGCAAAAAATCTTAAAATTGTATTTTTTTGAAAACGGCTCCGGGGATTTGGCTGATTTTTGCGTTTTTGAACTTCTCGAAGGTGAAACTTTCAATGGTCGAAGGGAAATCGAGAGTGGTTTTTTGGCCCATTTAAACTTGGTACAGGGACACCGTGATTCGCATCGGTAAAAATAAACAATTTGAAAAATCAAACTTAAAAATGGGCCTGATTGGGAGTTTATTGGTGAAGATGTTCGAGTATGCTGGTTGATATTATGCCAAACAGGATATTTGAGCTTATCCAGAACAAATGAACAGGATATTTGAGCTTATCCAGAACAAATTGCGGTAAATAAACTAATAAATTTTCCTCTTGGACACAGAGATGGTCTTCAGAAGTTGGTGCTTCTATAGTTCTGCAAGAGAGCGTAGTATCATTTGTTAAAATATTTTCGTCGTATGTTGTGCTTTTAAGAGATGAGGGTGTCTAGATGGGGGCGGCCGCCAAAGCGTCGCTTTACCCGCATTTATAGAATTCTTACTATTACGGCATTGGGACGATTATAAAAATACCAAAATTGCCAAAAGATATTTTCCGGACAAATTGCGTGCAATTCCGAAAAACTATTGAAACACAATCCTAACATCAAAATTTTATTTTCAATAAAATTATAACCAACATATTTTCTGGAAAATTTGCTTTGCCCCTCCTAAAAACTATAGATACGACAACCGACAATCAAAAACTATACATCTTAACTAATTTTAGCGACGTACGCAAGTAACTACACTTCAGCTGATTTTTCACCCCTCCAACAAAATTCAATCTTGATTTTGGCATCTAGGGAACATGAAAATCGAATTGTTTTTGTAATTTATTATAGGTTGTGTAGAAAGTTTTAGAGCTTATTGTGGTATTTGACTAATATCTTGGCCTTCGAGCTCCTAACGTCTTAAAAATGAGGGAGTTACTAGGGCCTAGTCCCTGGGCCTTCCAGACTCTACAAACTGTGACTGCTCTGCCGCGCTAAACATGTTTGAACAATTTTCTGAGAAAATCGATGTTAAAGTTTTGAAATTATGTTTCCTTATTATTAGCTATCGATTGGCAACAAGTAACTCAATTTGGCCAGAAATGTAGTTATGTAAAATATGTTTAGCATGGTGGTACTTATGCAGCCTCCTTAGCAGTTTCTTTATCAATTTATGTTCAACCGCCATAAGTTTATTTTATGCAATAATTCAAGAATGATCATCCGTATTGGCCCTTTGTGCATAAGAGTAAAATTTCCATATAATCCTAAAGGGAAATAAACGAGATAGTTTTTCTATTGCAAGGAAAATTTGTGTATTTTTTCATTATGAAAAATATGCTTGTTATAAGTACATAAAAAATGGAGGTGTGACCAACAACGACTTTCTGTTACGAACAGGGAATTTTGAGAAACCTACTATGCATATTTCTTACATTTATTCTTTAGTATTTCTTATTTAATTTTTTTATTTTTGGACACTTTTTGTATTTAATAAATTTTCTGTAAAACTTGTATTTTTTGAGATACGAGTATTTGCAAATTAAATTCTCAGGCCCACGGGAGTGGCCACTTCCGGTTGGCCGATTTGCACTAAAATTCACTGGAACCTCCCTATTTACAAGAAACAAGCTTAAAGTTAAAGGTTTAGTTCAATTGGTTAAATAATTTGGGCTGTAGAGAAGACACACAGACAGACAGCCAGACACCACTTTGAAACCCACTTTTTTGGACTCCGGGGACTTCAAAACAGATAAATAAATCGCCAAAAATCTCAGGGTCGAAAATTTTCTTGATTACTATACTTTATTTTACTAACGTAAAGGAAAGTGAAAATGGGTTCGTGCAGAGGTGCCGTGGCCCAAAACTCTAGATTTCCTTTTTTTATATTAACCCATACAAGCGACGACTTCAAAATACATTTGTCGCCCGGCGATGTCACCATAGTAAATACAACAATAGCGTCAGCGACATGCGACAAAATTAAATAACATAATAAACAACATAACCTTAAATATCGTCTCACTAGTTCAATTCATTTTTTTTTCAAGCGATATTATGTTGAATGAATTAAAAAATTATAATTTGAATTATATTTGGGTACTACATTGCCGTTGTTAAGTGAGCGAAAACTTGACTTGTGAGCGAAGATTTGAAAAATTAACATCCAAAAATTTGCAACTACCAACATAACGACCCAAAAATCAATTGGTAACATTACAACGCTGGCGAAAAAACTAGAAATAGATTCTAAAAATAGTTCGGCGATATGGTCGTCGTCGCCAGCAACATTGATTCTGTTTACTTCGTATGCTCTCTGTGTATTTTAATTTGACAGGCGTCATCGCTTTTGTTCTGTTTATACCTATAGAGTGCCGCTAGCGCCACCCTATAACCTTCCATTCACATTTCTGTTTTTTCGTTAGACAAGCAACCTTTATTTTTTGAAAAACTGTGTGGAACTTGGTGGAACCTTTTATTTTTATGAATAATTGAAAAGAATTTTGGCCATAAATTATTAACGAAACAAAACATTTATTGAATTTAACAAAATCTGGCAAAATTGTTTGTTTATTTGGTTTAGAGCTAGAAAAATTTAAGAGACAGTTTATACACTAAAAGAGAAGGCTTACAGAGAGGTTTTAAAGATATTTCATAAGATTAAAAATTAGTTTTAGTGGAATACTATTTAATAAAGGATTTAATTTAAAGATGATTTACTGTTTAAAAATATAGAATTATAAAATTAAACTCATTACAAAAATTTTAAGGGGAAGTTATGATTAACAAGCGTCAATTTTTGAAAAAGTTCATGTTTAAGAAGCTTTCTAAATGTAAAGGTAGTACGAAGGAGTTATTCTAAATAAATAACAATTTAAAACTGTCTTGTTTTAGATTAACAGCTAAAGTTATTTAAGTTCCAGCAAGCAACAAAGTCCACTTTAAGGTCGTCGAGCCATTCCTAAACTCCAACTTTTTTCAATTTTTTTTTTTTTAAATATTCCAAGTTTTACGTTCCACAGATTCACAAAAAATGGAGTACCCTGGGAAAAAATGCATTCTGGAAAAATGAATCAGTCTAATGTAAACGACATTGCCTATTACAGCTTAATATTTTATGGTCGGGATCGGAAGATAGGGTACCGCATAGTTTTCAGATCTGGATATTTCTCAACTCAAAAACTACAAGATCTGGGAAGTTGAATTTTCATATTCTTTCAATTTCAAGATTATCAATCTATGTATAATATTTTTATTTTAAAAATGACCGCCTTGGAAATTTTCCATCACTTTTTTCCACAATTACGACACTATTTCACAAAAAACAGCTCTTACATTGTCTTTAAGTGCTTGAATCGTTGCTTGTGCATTGGCGTATAGTTTATCTTTACGAATTGTTTCCGCAAAATTGTCATCATGTAACCGACTACTTTTTACTTGCCAAATGTTAAATAATTACAGAACCAGCTTCGACGGATGAAAAATAGCGCTCAATTTAAAATAACCCCTCTTGTTGAAAAACCGTTTAGCTTTCACTGTCGAATATTAAGTATAAATAAAATCATAAATATGTACTTAAGAAGCTTATTTTGTTTTATTTAGTTGTGCTGATTGTGATGGAGGCTCTCGCTGCTAAACCTCACTTTTCTTTATTGTACAGTATGAATTTGTAGATCGATATATACCTTTTAAAAATTGGAAGATTTTAATGAAGGAAAATTATACAGAAATATTTTCATTTTTAATTTCTTTAAATCCATCATTTTTATTTCCAACTGATTTGGAGAAACTGATTTTGGTATTCGCAAAGTTACATACAGAAAATTTTTATTATTGAGCCTTTTGTTATGATTATATTTCTCTGGATACCAGGCACCCTCCAGTTTTATTTAGTCTTCCTGTAGTAAAGCTGGGTGACCTACAGGCGATTTGCAATTCCCAACAACTCGTAGGAGTAAAATCAAACGGAATACGGGGCAGGAGTAGGAATTTACGGGAGTGGGACAACACTCTCGAAGTCCTTGGGCTCCAATGCTACCGTCTTTCTAGCGGAACTACATGCTATAGTAAACATCTAGGAGGGAGAGCAATAAGCCCAGATAGTATGTATCACGTACTGGGAGGCAGTATTGTCAGGTTCATTAAGAACCTGAATATTGACTGGACGGATAATTAAGCAGGGTCCAGCACAATAGATCTTTTAGGTCGCAGTACGAAGTGGCTGATCGCCCGCATGGCCCTCCAATAATAATAATATGATTATATTTTGTTTAATAGCAGGGGGCTTAATTTGTAATTCAGTTAAATCTGTTTATTTATGTAAACTTTTTCTTTTAATTACTTGTAACTCACTTGGTTAATCATAGTGCAATTCCAAATAATAAATTCTCATTTCATCGAATAAAAGTTCGTTGCGAAATTTCGTTATACTGAAAATTGCGTTAAACTGGTGCTCGTTATAAAGAGGTTTCGCTGTATAACGGATGACAGAAATAAATTACCCAAACAATTTTTTTAACATCTTCGGGTATACAGACATCGTTTGATGGTGGTTTGGTAATCATTTAAAATACACTGGTCTGCAAAATTAACGCACCAAAGTTGTTTTCACATTACATATTTAGGTGTTGTGTTCGACCAATTACGACAAATTGCTGATAAAATTATTTTAGCCCATTTTAAAGAAGCAGTCGTAGTTAGTACGTACAATACGTAATAACAGTAACATTTTTTAATGATCAATAACCAATAACGTGGACCCCCTACTACACTGAGAAAAACGTGTGTTGGAGTTAAGCAAATAAAATATAGAAAAGTAAGATTTAGGAGTTTTCCTGAACTTAAGTAATTTTCCCAAGTTATAAGAAATAATTTCTAACCAAATTATTGAAATCGATATATAGTGTACAGATAATTTCCCATTATGTATTGGATATTCTAGATAATTTTTTATTTTATATAGGTATTACATTATTTAGATTAAAGCTAGTCATCTAATAAATATAGCAAGTTCAGAATATTTAATAACCATGACCAAATTGATAGAAATTTTACCTATACATCTAGTTCTGCCAGCTATCTTTTCAAGTGGGATTTAATAATTATTCAAATAATAAAGTTTAGTGTTTTATTTTGATTATGTAATTGAGTGCTGCTTGTCTTAAATTAAACAGTGGAAGTTAAGAGAAAAGGTCTATCCGAATCTCATAAAGTTATGAATGCATTGTATGAGCTAAGAAAGTTAATTTCTACAGGTACGAGTAAGTATAAATAGCAATTAGTAAAATTATTGTTTATATATTTCTAAATTAAACAAATGCTCTATTTTCAAGATAAGTAATAAAAATGTCAGACGCCATAGCGCCTTTTTTATTATAGAGGTTCATTATGGGTATATTTACAATTTACATTGGATTGACTCCTTATTTATAGAGTTAACGTCAAAAATATTAATAATTTTGATTTTCGTAGAAGAAACCGCATTACTGTAATCTGTAATCATTTAAAGGAATTTTTCAAAGATTATTGGGGTTTTCCCTATAACGTAGGCAAATGTCGAGTTGTTTGTTTAATTGGAAAATAATGCTTGTTGCAGCAAAGTTCTTGTTGTGACTTTCGGTCGAACAGGTGCACCGCACCATGTTCTTTTTTGCTTGATTTTTTCAAATTAGTTTTGTGCATTAAATATTAAGTTTCAGTAGATTTAAAATTTATTCAACAAATATTTAAATTTATTAAAATCAAGACCTCGCGAAGAGTCAAGATAATCACTTGGACATGGAATCACTTGGACATGGAATCTAACTAAAGTTAGTCATATTTTTCAAGTTGATGTACGAAGTAACCTCACCACTTTCCTTTCTGTTTTTTTGTTTACTTTACTATTTCTTTCCAGATAAAGAAAAAGCTGTCGGCTCCTTTGTTATATTATACTACATTTATTTGTTATAATATGCTAATAAAGCGAAAAGTCCTACTAGTAAGGGCGGCTTGCGCATTGATTTTCTTTGCATAAAAACGAAATGTATAAATAAAATTTAATCTTTCGTTTTAAATTTTTCGGTTCATCTTACATATCACAGTAACATCATCGGAAGACAGCAGTTCTGATATAGTTAGTTATTACTATTCTCTACACCAGCTCAACTTTTATGCAACTTAAGTGAAACGATATTTCTTGAAGTCATTTGTACGCCTATAAAAGGTGTTTATTAATTGGATACAAGGAGAATATTGAAATACAGTTAAATGATTTAAATTTGGGAAACAAAGTTTGATTCATATTGGTGCTTGCATTTTGTTAAATGCTTTGGTGCTTTAATGCCTTCCATTTTATTATTACACGCCGTATGTTATTTATTCGTATGTCTCTGTATATACTTATGTATATCCCCGTATATCACAAAATAAAATCACTCAAAGCATGGCATCCATTCTTGGATTTTTCTCAATCATTTTTTGCGTTCAATTATCTTTTGAATGTCCATCCAGATAATATTCACTTCTTATTATTTTTAACACGAATTTTAATTGGATTACTATTATTTGTATCTCCATTTATCCTTTTAATTAATGATCATCCGCGTCTATTTTTACTTTAATATTGATTATTGCACTTTTTTATCTGATAATATTAATTTCTTATCATTTTATCACTCATTTTAATTGGACTCATTATAATTTTTCTCTTCTTAAAACTTTATCTGACACCATGTAATGAAAGGCTTGGTGTTACGTTTTAGACTGGCTTTTATTCAATTCAGTTCAGTGTATCGACATTACTGTATAACAATATTAAGTATAACAATATTACTGTATAACAGTTGCAACATTAGTTCCAATGCTAAGCACAAGATATCGCTTGTGACAGAAATGTGTACCTGTCTCTATAGGTAATCATTCTAGCATACTACCTATAATATTCTTAAGATTATGGTAATACCACCATTTTGTCGAGGCTGACCTCCTATATTATCTGGATCATTCCATAGTAATACTATATAGCGATTTTTCCAAATTGGATTGTAAATATGGACAGAAGTTATAAATAAAAAATTGGTAGATCACCGATATTAATGTGCAATGGTCAATCACTAAAGGCTTTTTGGCAGTATAATGGGATTTTTATCAATAATCGTTGTAGCTTTATTGCCCAAATATTTGAGAAATTGCCATTATAAGGGGGTTTCAATTATATTATTGGTAATTCCTTCTATGTAAACTACTATCCTTTCAAATCTGTAAAGTATAATCGCCAATACTGTTTAGTTAAAATTCCATAAAATGCGTTCCATTACATTTTACCCAATAGTTTAATTTCCTATACAATTAGGAATTTCGCCCATTCGATTGTTTGAGAAAATATAGAACATATAACTAGAATTTCTTGTTGCCCAAAAACGCCTATAACTATGGTTAGAAGGTACGTAAAAAATAGGGAATTTTACCAATAATTTTTTTTCAGTGCATGGAGGACTGCTTCACAGGGACGGTTCATGCTCGAAAGTAAATGTCTAATTTGATCAATTTGGTTCCAAATTTGCACCAGATATTGATTTAACTCTTGAAGGGTGGTTGGTTGGCCGTAGGAAGACGCTTGGACGTCAATCTATACAGAAAATCTCGACTCTTCGAACGCAGAGAAATTCTCGACTGATCCTTTGATCCGTGAACAAAACGCGTTTCTCTTTGACGGTCTACTGTTAACTCTGGGCCTGTTGCTTGTATTGTAGGATGTAAGTTGTACTATGCAAGGCGTCTCCTTATTGTATCCATGCTTACTTTAAGATTGTACATGTCCCTAAGTTGAATTTTTTGGTTTAATCACACGAGAAATTGTTGGGTGTCAAAAGTTTAGTCTTACAGCAGTAGTACGGTGAGACTATCTTTCTTCGGCCAGAATAACCCCTGTTACACATTCATCGCGGCTTAAATTTCTGGTCCTTCGCGCCATTATTAGCTAAATAGTAAAGTAAAATGAAATTGAGTATGTACAATAATTTATCAGGAGTATGAAAATAAACATTAATAAAATTAATTACTAACTAGGAGTATGTCCACAATATTTTTTTATTTATATTATGTTATTGAAAAACAAAAACTTCTAGAAACAAATGGATGTGATATACGAATTTTCTAATAATTTCTTGCTTCTAAACTTACTGTGGCAATAGGCCCGATTCTGCCTTCCAAAATTTTATGTTATGTTATGTTATTTTGTTTTTTCATTACAAATTCATTTAGGAAGCGGGGAAATAAAATAACATAACATGAATTTTATCGTTCCAGTGAATAATCTTTTGCAATTTAAAAGTTACCGTGATAACATGTTTTGTGCGTTAATGTAGTGGACCAGTATAGTTGACCATAGTAAAACGCTATAATTCTAGTTAAAATACATCGGTCATTGAGGCAGTAACGTACTACAAATCACAGTAGGTACTTATATGATAAAATTCCACTTTAAATGACAAATATATTATACCGATAACAATGAATGATTAATCCTTTAAGTGAGAAATTCCCAATCTTTTATCATAAGACCACAAAACGACGCCTTCGGATCTCTATGATTTACATGGTTTATTAAGTAACTAAATCTTTAGTAGCTCTGGTGCCTTTCAAACCTATTACAGAATCGTAGCTCTTTTAACTTTTTAACTGAATCTTTATTTCTACGAATAGTCCGATTGATACACTTCTTTTACCACAGATGTCGCCACATTATGATCAAATTTTGACGTAAAACCATTTACTTCACATACCAAAAATTATCATTGAAATAGTTATTTTTAATTTTAAAATTCCCGTGAAGCGTGATGACTGACAATGATGACTTGTTAGTTTTAGTTTATTTTTTTGTTTAAATCGTCATTGTATTGTCATTATATTAATAATGCTATGGTTTTTTTATGTTATAAAATTTGGTCAGTTCTTTTCTAAGAAATGATTATCAAAATTTTATCTTCTTGATACGGCATTTTTGTGTGTCTGTCTGAGTGTGGGTCTGGGTTACGTGAAATATAATTTAATTCTGCTTAAAAACAAAACCATGAAAATGTTTAATATTATTTTAATGCGGATAAGCGCATTGTGAACAATGAAACAGTTGAGCAGCTTTTTTGTCTTAACAGGATCTAAGAAATTGGGACATAACATCTTATCTCTCTGAATAGTACTTCAATTTATCATTTTGGTCCAAGTTATTCGCAAATCAATGTAAAATAGAGAAACAATTGTGTGGGAAGACAAGATTAGACAACTTTTTTTTGTTTTGTGCTTGAAACATATTTGTTTAAATATACATCAGTTGTATTGGGCGAAATAGATTTACACTTGGATATATTTATATGCATAATATTATTATTTATTTTTTTTTTTTTTTTTGTTATGTTGATTGATGATCGTATGTATCTCCTGTCGCCCTACCCACGAAATATTTATTTTTAATGCAAATTTTTTTTTTTAGTATTTAAATTTAGTTGTAAGTATTATTTGTGATAAATAATTAACAAAATCCTCATCCATTTTTGACTGTCATGATTAAAAGTAATAACGATCAAACCGTTGGAACACTTATAGCAACTTTCTCTCATTTCTATTATTATTATGATTGTTGTTACAATCATTCTGTATGAACAAAAATAAAAATAAAAGAAATCTTCAATTTCAATTGCCAAAAAAAAAAAAAAAAATATGTAATTTTTACTTTCGAGATTAGTTAAGATTATTCATTGGTATTTAATTATATGTTATTTTTTATTATGTGCCATATTTAGATATACATACATTCAGTTTTCTATTCAGATGTTACAGTTATTTTAAAAATTCGAACTGCACCACATTTTCAATTTAAGTAGTAATTACATTTTCCGTACTTTTGCTTTCGTATTTTTAAATTATGTACCAAAATCACCGAAAATTACACATAAAGAGCTTTCGAGTTAAAAACTCCGCCAGCCTAAAGAAATCAGTTCACTAATTTTTATTTCCCATAAACTAAAATCAGTTTTCGCATGTAACTCTTTTATCAGATAGCCTTGTCACATTCTACGAAATTTCACAACACAAAAAACTACAACGAAAAATCCAAATTTGGCAAAATATGTAATCATAATCAGAGTTTTATAATGACTAAGCAATATTATAAGGTTTTTTTATAAGACGATTTGTATTTTTCATGTGAAAAAATAAAAATCAATTTTGTAGCTTTCTGAATAAAATGAGAGAGAGGTTAATTTCCATACTTAAAAAAAATTGGAGAGAATACTATTACACTATCAATCATTCTGTTATATTATGATTTACGATTATATTAGTGTTAGTTTTTATATGGTTTTGTCAATGTTCTCAAGAAAAATTAAACTGACTTGAAATCAATAATTACAATCTTAGTAATCGAAAAGGTAAAATACAAAAAAAAAAAAAAAAAATAAAGTGAAATAGATAAACAATAGTTGGAGCTCTTAGTATTTCTTATAACGTGTAGAGGAGTTATATTTAAATCAAGGTCACAAAAATATTTTGATTTTAAATTTTTTTTTTACTTGTCTAGTTGATTGAACCTTATATGGATATACTTACTAGTACATATTAAATATGGCACATAATAATTCAAGATAATTTTATCGAATATCGCGCTTGTCAATAAGCTTTCAAATAAAATTCGTTTAATTTAAAATTGTATGAACACATTTTTTGGAGTCACTACAAGACAGGATCATTAAATAATTCGAGCCGAATTTTAGCTAAGACTTTCCTGAAATAAACTATTATTTTATTTGTTGCGATCACAATTTAGATCACCATTTTATGTGTTTTTTTTTTAAGAAACATTATTATGAAATCATAAAAAAGTGAAGGTAAAATAAAATAAATCTGGTGTTAATGCTCATTAATTGCTAAGAGCATATCAAAGAATAGATTCCAATATGTTTAACACAAAATTGAATACATATATAGCGGATGCTACTTTTTTTTTTTCTTATAAAACTTCAGTGAATGTAATCCGGATATTATCAAGTCATTGAACAATTGGAGCAATATTAAATTTATAATTTTCTTCAAAACGTACGTAGCCAATACCAGTATAAACCACTGATCACCAACGGTTTTTTTAATTATAATTTCTTTTGTCTTAAATAAATATAAGTAGAAACTTTAAATTTAACACATACGGAATACTACGGACACAAAGAAGCTATTAAAGTTTAATTTTTTTTTTGCCCATACCCCATAGATGTTACAAAATTGAGTAAATTAATAGATTTAATGTTTTTGTTGATTACTACTTTACTATATATACATCTATTCATATTTCTGTATAATGCCTGGTCATCCATAAACTTAAGCATTGAAATTGAAAATTTGAGTCTATTATTGTTTTTCAAATTACTTTAAAGGGTTCAAAATGTTGTGCAAATTAATTTCAGCAAAATAAAACTGAATCGTGGCATTATTTGAATAAATAAATCATAATTTTTCAGGGAAAATCGTACGATGCGCGCATTCAGATTAGTTTACTTCCGTCAATTATATTTAAAAAATGAAAATTAAATAATAAAACTTAAAATTAATGTTGTAATTAAATTTATATTTATTGTTTTGTTTTTCTCTAAAGACGCAAATGACTATATAGTGTCTTCTATTACCGACCGTTATTTCTTGTGAATAAAACAAAAATTTATAAAAAAAAAAAAATATTATGATCAAGTGAAAGGATTTTTATTTCATTTAAAGAAAAACAAGATCGATCATTGAGAATTTATGTGTGCGATATAAGTTTGTTTCTTTGTATATATGTACATATGTTTACATAATATGATCATCTATATGGGCATGGTTGTTCTCATTGAAATTAGAAAATAAGAGTAAAATAAAGATTAAACATTATAAATTGGAAAGTTAATTTGCTCGATCGGTTTATTGCTATTACCTTTCAATCCTGAACTATTGCTTCAATTATATAGCTTAAATATTTGTGTTAATTTACCGAAATAGACGTTTTGAAGGTACAGTATATATAACATAAGACTTAACGTAAGGATCACAATCTTAAAATGTAAGACTAGAAATTTTTAATATCTTGAATATCTAATTGTTAATAGCTTTTATAGGTAGCCGGATCAAAATCTTGATCGAAAAACAAAAATTTGTTCAATTTCTATTGTTCCTTTCAAGCCGTGTACGTGAGAATATTTCTGGACAAAATGTACACCACGAAGCTGAAGATTTGAAATATTCTCAACTTATGTAGGGGCCGTTTATTTTGAAAATGGTAGAAGTTTATTTTCAAAAAAAAGTTCTGATTTCGATCATTTCTTTGCTCGCCTCAGGACAAATGACCTTTCATGCCTTAAAACTTCGGCAATCGACCTCAAAATTTTGGATCATCATTTAAACTTGCCTGTCCATTTAATAAAAGAAACCAACAGCAAAAATAGTTGAAAAGCATTCAAATGATGTTATTCTTTGCGAAACCCACCATATCACTTGCAGACAATTAATGTTGATGTTAAGGGTGGCGTTAAAAAGACTTGGAACCTTGTTAATGAAATTTTATAAAATAAAGCTAAGAATTATACTGTTTGATAAAGGTGCTCTTCTTACAAATGATGTCGATATTTCTAATGAGTTCAACATTTATTTTACTAGCATACAAACAAACTATGACATAATAATGAAATAATTGCTATTATTGAATCGTTGATATGGTTGACCATAAACTTTTATTAATTTTTCTATTCTGTTGTTTGACATTGCTTTTAGAGGTATGTTTAACGAGTGGTTTACTTCCTACCTAGATAATAAAACAGTGATAGTCAGAATTAATGATGCGTATAGCGATTTCAGTTTTGTCGAAGTTAGAGTACCACAAATAGTGTTGTAAACTTTCCGATATTTTTAAATATGGTATTGTTACCGGCAATATTACCGGTAATACGGGTAAAATATGTAACACACTTTTTATTCAAAATTTTGATTCCAATTTTTCCAAAAAACACTAATAAAATGTTGGAGAGGACAGCCACTTGACCTGTATTTAAACAGAAAATCGATTTCCGGAATGGCCTACAAAATTTTCTTCGATTCGGCTTGAACCCGATGTCACAACAATGTCCCCGGAGCACTGTTTAGAGTTTCGGAAATAGCCAGAAGTCAGGCGAAACTAAATAAGGCGAATGGCGGGCGGTTGCGAAAATATATGAGTCGAATTTTTGGCCAAATAGTTACATACAGACGGTGCATTATCGTGATGCAAAAACTAAGAGTTGTCTCCCCAAATTTGTGTTGATGTCAACAAGATCTCTAATTAATTTTTGAGCACCAAATCCTTGACTTCCTTGACGTGGTGTTCATCGGTCGTAGACGTCAAAGGACGCCAAGGTCATCTTCAACGCCAACAGTAAATAATAAATTTGTATATAAATATGAGGTCATCCCGCCGACGCATTTATCATTCCTCCAAATCATCCAAGCGAATAATAATGTGCAGCTTCATTCAATAACAATAATTAGTATTTTATTACTCAGGAATAACTTCATCTTCGTTATCGACACTTATTACATTTGATCAGGTCAGGTTAAAGTTATGCAAAATGTACGTTAGTTTTCCAGTACCGTCAACAGTCTATGGATTACGTGTTGAGCTATGTGTATAAAACCATAAGTACAGAACGTCCTTTCCGTTGCAGCTCTCGATGCAGGCATATTCAAAATTATACTTACTCAGTCACATCGCACGAGTACTATGATTTTAGATAATCCTTCCAATAGAAATTGTTTCTTCCGGCCAATCACGTTGACAGAATTTTTTTTTTATTATAAATTCTTTGGAATCCAAATTTGCGACCGATAGTATTGGACTAAGCTGTGCCATCTTAAAAGAAATTAATTACAACATTGTTGATATTTTATGCAAACTATTTAATCGTATTTAATCGGTATCTTTCCGCAAGCATTAAAAACCGCGACGGTCATTCCGCTCTTATCATCTCGCAATTATCATAAAATCCAGTTTTATTGACTACATAAACTCTTTTAATTATCTTAGTTCTTGTCGATTTGGGTTCAGAACTGGTCTTGGAACAGATGCTCTTCTTAATTAAATGAATCCGCTACTCGAAGGACTTAATAATTCTCATACATCAGCTGCTTTATTTGTCGATATAAGTAAAGCCTTTGATATGGTGGACAACCGGATACTTTTAGATAAACTTTGGCACATTGGATTTAGAGGTTGCTTGTATGATTGGCTTAAGTCGTTTTTGGAAGATCTGTGTGCCTCAAGGTTCCGTTCTGGGCCCCATATTGTTTCATGTTTATGTCAATTCTATTTTTAAACAACATTTTTTTGGCAAAGTTGTTGCATATGCAGATATTATGATGGCATTTGCTTATGATTGCTGCAACTACTCGACGGGTGTCTTTTGTATTAATACAGAACTTAATTTTTTACAAAAAAAAAATACAACTAAAGTTGTATTTAAAATAAACTCGAATAGCTGGTTCAAGCAAATTTGCGGCTTATTGTAGCGGTTTTAAGCATTTGTCAGCCCCGCGATTTAAGAATACTTATAAGTTCTTCGTAATTGGCACATTTATTTTGTGCAAAAGTTTGTTTTATATTAACGAAACAGTCCACCACTTTAGTCAAAACTGTAAACTCTGAAGAAAAAAAAACAGACAGCTTTTTAGCAATCGTAGTGAAGTACACAGTGAACAGTTTCAACTTTTATTCAAAACGATTCGGTTAGGAGATCATAGATGCCTTCATAAGTGCCTTCAGAGCATATACGAAACAAGAAAGGAGAACTTGAAAGGAAATTACAAAAGAGGTCCATCGTGATGAAAAATGTGCGAATTTTTGACGGTATACCATCGGTTTTCAACGTCAATGCAGATGTGCCGACGCGATGGTCAACAAATTAATACAAGCCGAATCGAATTTGTGATTAAGCCTAGTGGAGCACCAGAAACGAAAATTGCTCGAGGTAATAGCTCGTCGACTATGTGGTGCTCTTTGGTCTCATGTTGTCAACGAACTTTCAGCATACTACAGCTTTTCATCGATTAAGACGTGGCAGCCACTTTTCTAGTTAAAATAGTGATTGGTGTTTTTTCCACATAGAGCGATGCATCATATTCAGGGTAGGATTCCAGCTCTATTACGTGTTTGCCAACTGAACATGTAAATGGAAAAGGAAGTATAATCCAGTGGTGTCATAATTCTTTTTGCATTTAGAGTAGTTGAGTTGTCTGGAAAAAACGTTTTTAATTTATTTTACCGATATTACCACGGTAACACCACTTTGGGTAATATTACCAAAAATGACCAATTTTACCGGTAATATTACCATCGGGAATGACACACATCACTAACCACAAGGATCAATTCTAGGTCCAATGTATACTAATTATTTCTTTAAACTTAAATTAAATAGAAACTGTACTGGATTTGCTGATGATTGAGCCTTAGGGGTTTAGAATTTCTGGCAACATGCAACATGTAAATCACCCCAATTATATATCATAGTGGCTCTTAATATACTTCAGTTTGTTGTCATTCAGTTTGTTTGAATATTGAGTCAGTCGGATAATAACCTTAATTGGAAAAGTCATATTTTCAAGTTATATATTATGTCTGCCTCTCGGATTTTCTTCCTCCGTCGTGATTTATATACTGTGTCTCTGTTAAAAATGGCATTTCATACATTGCTAACGGCTAAAATGGAATATGAACTTTTATCTTGCTGGAATGATTGTTGGCCAACTAGTTTGAATCCATTGTATTTCTAACAAAAAAAATATTTTGCAAACTTTATTGAGGCGAAGTAGGTCAGCATATAATAAGACGTGATGCTCGGTATAAATTTCGTCCTAATCTAAGACATTTTTATGATATTGCAAGATTTAATAACGATCACTTCCGCCGCCATTTACTTGTTATAGCTCCGACACTTTTTAATGATTGACCGGAATTTATTCAAAGGAATATTCATTCCAAATCATTTTTATCATTCGTTAAAAATTGGCTTTTAGAAACCTCAGACGTCGCGTATTTATTTCGTGTTACCATTTAAAAAATTTTGTTTTTTTCCTATTTTTAGTTGGGCTAATTTTACTATTTATAATATGTATACTTAAACTAATTGTTTTTCTATATTTTATTGTATTAAATTCATTTAATAATTTTGATTTTTTTAAAAACTGTAACTGATTAGTATTTTTTATTTTATTATGTATTGTTTTAATATTTGTTTTCCTATTTCTTTTTTTTAGAGAATTCGAAACTATCGTTGGGGCCCGATAGAGAATTGTCATATGTACGATTTGTGTTTTTTTTTTTTTTTTGTAATGTTTTTTTGTAAACCTTGTATCATGATTTATAATATGTTTGCACCCTGATTGTGAAAAGATATCGCTTTCGACATGTCTTGGCTCAGAGTCAAAAATTTATCAAAATATACACTCATTTTCACGTTGATAGTTATTGAACCATTAAGATTTTCGTTATGCTTTCTTCAGCAAAATTGTTGCGCAAGTCAAGACCAACAACTTTGCCAAACATATCAGGACTGAAAAATCACATCCACATTTACATTTTTGTGTTATTTTTTGTTCTTTCCATTTCGACGAAAAATACTTCTGTTATCATTTGTTGACCATTTATTGAATTTAAATCGATCGAATAAACATCGCATCGACAAATGTAGATTCAATAGAAACTATTTACAAAAAAATTGAATCGAAAAAATTAACATTTTTCTTAACTTTTTCTATTTTAATTTTCTGATTCTTTTGTATCGTCTTCGAGATCTTCTTCCTGCATGTAGCTTTTTGTCGCTATACCAATGTTCGAGCCTTGCTGTCACTTGGTAAAAACGCTCGCCGTGCTCCTCGGATTCGTCTGGTGATTGTTCGGCCAATTTTTCCACATGACAATGCAAGAAATATATTTTCAATACCATTCGAACGTTCATATTATGAAAAGCGATCTACATGTTTTCAATATGCTTGCGCCATTTTGTATAAAAAGACTCAGCCACTGGATACCATTTTTAATATTTACGAAAGTCTTAATGGTTCAAGAGCTATCAACGTGAGAATGAGTGTATATTAAAACAAATTTTTGACTCTGAGCCAAAACATATCGAAAGCGATATCTCAAAAATGGGGGCTAACTTTGAAATAGGACTAACACCGTTGGATTCAGCGTACTCGAATTAGGTTGACCTCCTGGGTGCCCAGCTTGTCACTTTTTCCAACTAGCAGAGTGTAATAATAATCTTTTTATCCGTAAACGTAACAACAACACATCGGTAGTCAAAATAAAAAAAATAAAGCGCCAATATCTACGCAATAAATAAGATAATTCGTAGTCCCATATATTTTCGCATTTATTGATCTTCATTATTTCGTTTCAACAAAACATGAATTTACTCCACTCTTCAATCAATGTGATCGCTCTCTTATACTTCACCGAGATCATCACTTAGACCTCATTTTTCGTAAAAAAAAGGAACGAAAATAATGCAAATACAAATTTACTCATTAAAAACATAAGTATGTATTTAAAAAGCCGAAGTTTTTTATAAACGGTTAATAAAACACAGGTGGCGTTGTGCATCTGCCTACTTAGATCTTGTCACATTTAAGAAGTGTCATTTATGGCATTTATAAAAATGGGTAATCTGATTTTTCTCAAAAAATCATCTTTTTTAATAAATCACATTTGCGGTAGGAAATCCACAAATAATTCATAAAAACTTGTACATCGAAAACGAGTTACTATTTAGTGCGCATTATGGTATGGTGGTATAATTGGTCCGTATTTCTTTGAAAATGCTGCTGGTGAAGCTGTAACTGTGAATGGTAATCGATATCGTGAGATCATAAGTGAATTTTTGTAGCCGGAATTGAATAATAGCCGCATTTCTTGACATTTGATCTGATTCAGATCAGGGGTGCAGGGTGCTATTCTTGAACCATTACGAAAATTTTCGTATTACGGGTTAGTGTAAAAGTATTACGAAAACTATTATTTTCGTAATACTTTTACACTAATTCGCAATACGAAATTTTCGTAATGTCAGATCATGTCTCATGAAACGACACAAAAATGCGTAAAACAAACAAACACCAAAATTCAATTTTCTATCTCCTTTCATTTTGAATCTGCCTCTTCATACTCGTACTGTATTCATCACATTCTTTGTCGCTTTACAAAATATTGTTCAACGATGTATTTTAAGATCACCATTTGTGATCCAAAATGAGTGTTGGATCAAATGTTGTTGTTGCTTCACATGTAAATTTTGATCTGACCGGGATCACTATGCATCAAGAAATGCAGCTAATATTGCAAAAAAATCAATTGGAATTGCCTCATTTTGCAAATAAAACAATTGAATTATTGAAAGGAAAATTTAATGGTCGAGTTATTTCAAGAAATAGTGATTTGACACCGTTCGACTATTTTTTTGGTGAAAATTGAAGTTTGTAAAAATAATCCACAATCGATTCCTGAACTAAAGGATGAAATTATTCGTGTCTTTGGTGAGATAGAACCACAATTATGCCAACATGTCAATTAAGCAGATATTGTGTTTCATATAAAAAATAAATAGCAAAGTATCAGTTAATTGTCAATAAAAAGTTTTTTAAAATCAAAAAATCCGTGCAATTTGGAAGATACTATACCTATACTTTATAAACTTCTGTTTCATGATTTTAAGATGTCATCTCAATTAATTAAAACGTGTTTCAAATAAGTTCAATTAGTGTCCGAATACTGGTAATTTTGACATAATAAATTTGGCATAACTCTTGAAAGAGAATAATACAATTATACTAATATACGAAGTAATCTACGGAATGTCGGCATATTTACCATAGATCTGAATGAAAGTTCGTGTGTGGCATTATTGGTGACATTATTGGCACAATATTCGATGCAGAAAAGGAGATTTAGTAATATATTACTCTACGCAATATTTGTTGTGGTAAATTGCTCCAATTATATGTTCACGTAGGTCGGTCGTAAATACAATCTAATGGCAGCAATAAAAATCTGCACTATCCACCGTAGTGATAATTTGCCAGCTTACAAAAATATTGTCATAATTATTACAGCAGAAATTTTTATCACAGAAATCCGACACGTCCCCTATGTAAATTATGTTTTTTTTATTAACAACTAGTGACATTTATAACAACAACTACTCAAATATGTTAAAAATAATTCACAAATTGCAAAACAAAATTACATATCAGGAAAATAAATTAATTTTTTGGTGGTTTACGTTTACAATTTCCAAATTTATAAATCATTATAAATTAATCTAAAAAAATTGTTTTAATTAAAATAATTTTGTTTTTACGCAAATATGTAAATAAAATTAATTTAAAAATCAGTCAGCGTATCACAAATCCAACGGGTTAATAATTTTTTAAATTAATGATATAATTTAACTCAAATTATTAACAAAAATAATAAATTTACAATAATTTACCAATTTTAATTAAAAATGAACATTTAAGTCAAAATCCGTTTCTGGAGTCGGCAGAAAAGTATTAATTTATAAATTATTGTAAATTTATTATTTTAATTAATAAATTAATAATTTGAGTTGTTTTATAGTATTTATCAGAAATTTCAATCAAAAATATGAGGAAATTTATTCATAAATGGAAAATCGGTTTATTTCAAAACGTATCGTGATTAAAGACATAACTTGGTTGGTATAGAAATAATTTATACCATTAGGTTTTTGTGGTAAACTACAGGGGGCACTAATTTTGTTTTTGAATTAAATAGGTTATGTTTAATTATTGTTTAAAAATCCATAATTCCCTAAATAATTTTTTTTAACTAAATTTTATCTGAAATTTAAAACCCTATAAAATATCCTAAAGTAAACAATAAAATTAAATCCGCAATTTTAATAAAAGAATTTCGTATATTATAGTCAATATCGTCATTGATTTCGTTTTTAAAAATGTATACTTCTTTTTAGCTAATTTCATAAAACACAAAGAAAAATTATATTCATGTAATTTTTTTAAATTATATTAATCAAATTAATAAATTTAAATTATTGATTTTAAAATATGTTATACTTAAGGGTTTGAGTTAAATATAAACATAAAAATATTTTTTGTTGCGAGTATTTTTCATTCATAAAATTTGGATCAAAAATGTTTAATGTTTCTTTTTTCATGGGTTCTTATGGGAAATCGTAAAATGTATCCCCCTTAAATTAAGCGTGTTTTAAAATTAGTCTGATAATAGCGGTTTTTATATACAGGAGGCTTTGATGTGAACTAGACAAATGTGAATGTGGGTATTTAAAAGCGCATGACTGTAATTATTTCTTGTTAATGCTTGATGAAATAATTATTTAATGTAAATAGTGGTAATATTTCACAAAACAACTGTAGCAATTACAATGAATATCCCATAATGGGGCTTTTCGTTTTCTATGGCATAAGTTTAATGTCTCCGTAAAAGGACCTTTGGAGCGTTTAGGGTTAATATTTATTTGTTAAAATTGTATTGATTGGAAAATCTAATTAATGCAATATATATTGGGTATATGTAAAAGTAAGTTCCGTTTTAAGTTCCGTTATTTTAATCAAATGCCATATACTACGTTTTCAAGGTTATGAAGAGACTTTTCAATAACATCTCAACCGATCACCGGCCGAAAACGTGTAACCATATCAAACTTATTTTATAAATTATTTAGGATTGGTTTCCTCGAGTTTCATCTATTCCTTTTTTTAAAGATTAAGTTTTTCCTATGTGCAGCGATTTTCCAAACGTTTGTTGTTGAAAGTAAATCACTCCATTATGAATAGCGATTTTTAAACTATCGGGTATTTTCTAATATTCAATTACGTTTTAAATTTTCCTACAGATGTCAATTGAAAGAAGGAAAAAAAATTAAATAATTTAGCGTAATCCAGACAGATTAAAAATTAAAGCGATAAAGCACTGGATACAGTTATAGTGATCACTTCCTTAGAAAATAATTATTATTTTATTCCTTATTTCAGTATCTTTTCTATATTATACTATTTTGCTATGGCAGTGTGAAATCGGAGGATATTTCCTAAACAATTGTAGCTGATTATATTCTCACTATCCTGTGTATAAGCCTTGTGTAAAACAAATCTGTAGTCTTAATCTCATTGATTTGGTGTTTTTAACTAAAATAAGGCTATAAGATCCGGTTAGTTATAGTGAATTCAATATTTTATTATAAGCCAAAGTCACATTAAATTTTAAAAATAAATCAAAAATCACAATAAATCAATTCTCAACTCCCCGGGAAAACCGGAATAGTGCCACTGGGGGGGATCAATTCTTGTTGAATTGAAAGAGAAAAATTCAATGAAAAATATCTTTTCATTTAAATCTTGTGAACATTTGTATTTTTTAAATGCGAAAATGGTACATTAGGATTGAAAGTGGTAGTTTGCTTAGCGAGCAATTATATTAAGCCGCTTTTAATCCGAATAGTGCTTCTCTACCGAAATATAAATTTAATATCTACTATGACATCTGGTATCGTAACCAAAAATTAGAATTATGTTTAAATAAACCTAATTTGTTGGGGGGTTAATTTTATTCTTACGGGGATTTATCCTCTGCAATTGTTGTTGTAAATTTGTCAAGAAACTACATAGCTTCTTGATAGACTAAACAAACTGGAAGCGTAAGCACATTTAAATGCCATGAAACTGAATAGTAACCCTTCTCCCTTTTGTATATGATTCTACTATGGGCCTGTTTGATAATTCGCACGATGCAGAGAAACTTTACTAAATAAATAATCAATATAATCAGAAGCCAATTTTTTGAACTTAGATAAAGAACTATATCTCTAATTGGTTCTACTTATTATATATGTTTATTTGAAACACTATGCGGTGTTACAATCAGTTCTTGTTGATGAAACAAATTTAATCTTGTCAAATAAATATTTAGGTTTCCTAAACTTAATCATTTTATAAATGAATAAAAACATCCTAAATATAAAATGGTTGCGTCAAGAACCAGCTAGAACCAACTTGAGACGTGATCGTAACAATTAAGATTATAAACATAATTGAGAACGTTATTGAATGAAAGTTGTAGGATATGCTTGGTTCCGACATCACATTTCTAGTAAATTTCGCAATCATTTATTTGGGGAAGTATAATAGATTTAAATAAATAAATTCTCAATTCTGTAGAACAAATACGCTTACGGGGTTTTAAACCATACAGTATTGAATTAATTTTTCCGCAGAGTTTAGACACATGATTATTCCAAGAGAATCATCCGTTAATTGTTAATCCTAAAAATTATTAATGCTATCTGAACAAGTTGTTGGGTTGGGTTATGATCAATAGCCGTGTTTTCCATGAGAACTGCACTAGAACTCGATAAACTTTAAATTCATAAAGCGGGAACATGTAGTGTATTTGACATAAATACACATTTTAAGTTTAAAAATTTCCCGCTTCAGTTATTTCATCAATATTTTCTTATTTCTTGCTGACGTCATTACACGTAACTACACTCGATAAATTCATGGGTTTATCAAGTGTAACTAAAAAATAAGCTATAATTGTAATTATTTATTGCTGTAACAACTTAAAATGTGTATTTATGTTAAATGCACTACACATTAGCACTTTATGAATTTAGTTTTTTTTTTTTTTCTGTTTACATAGATAGAATAAAACGAATTTACAATTTATCAAGTTCTAGTGCAGTTCTCATGGAAAACACGACTAATGCAAACATTTTGATAAAATTAAAGCTTTAGGTACATTTAAAAATATTTAAGTAAATATCATTTTTTGTAATCTTTATTTCAACGGCTGAGCTAATTTGATGAATATCACCACTAATGTATTTCAGCTTAAAAATCAAATTTTCGGCAAGTCATTCTGGTATATGCGAAACAAAAAAGATCCTAAAATACTACCTTTTGGAACACCAGAAAGCAGAGCCCTATAAATTTAAATTTTACTCTTTGTTTTCTGTCTGATAAAAACGAATACAAAAGCTTTGATGTAGTTGGCGAGAATTGATACCACAGCATAAGTTTTTGTACGAATAATATAATGCCTTGCTGAAATAAAGAAGGAGAAGAACAGCAAAATCAATTATATCAACCAAACCAGTTGAAGTTCTCGAAATCCCATTATTATATAACGGGTTTAGATTCCGAAATAACTTAATTAAATAAATTAACTAAATTTCCGAATCCTCAAAATCGACTTCATTCCTAAATTTTCAAAATAGTATTTTTCAGTTCTTTGTTCGAAATTTTTAAAATTTCTGCTTCTTTAGTTCTAAATTCACAAGACCTTATTTCTATCCCTATGCTAAAAATCTTTAAATTTAGAATGACTTATTGAATTTAGGATTGGTGCAAATAACTTTTAATACTTTATGAGAAATGAGAATACTTTTCCATAGTAAACTCGCTTGCTATAGAGGCGATGATCCACGCATAAACGGCAAATCTAATATGCCGGTCAAATCCGTATTTCAAAAAAAAAATCATTTGCAATATCAAAATTATCAAAAAAATGGTTCAAATTTATCTATAAGTACCACCTAATTCATAAAATTTTGCTATACTTGATTTGATTTCGTTAAAAAAAAACCCAATTTTATGTTTTGACGGTTTTTAGCTTGAGGCAAGATTTGAAACTGGGGGTTTTTTTGAATGAAATTATATCAATTTTAATTAAATTTTCTAAAAATAACAAAACGACAAACCAGTATTTTAAACTGCCAAATCCAATTTTTGGCAAAATTGTTTCATTTTGATATGAACCGTTTTTTTAATAATTTTGATATTGCAAAATGAAACACTTTTGGTAAAACGTAGATTTGACTATTTGAAGCGCCGTTTAGTGCAGACAAGTTTTAGAGAGGCATACTAAACGTTTTTAGTGATATCAATAGGTTTTTTTATTTTTTTTCAAATGTCATAACTGTCATTGCTGTCATTAAATATGTCATTATAAGAACCAACATTGAAATCATGCTACCAAATTAATTATGTTTATTGTTATTTTTTTAATTTGTTAAATTTAGTTGGTTTAATTAAATTTAGGAATAATAATCGCCGACTTTCAAATTTAGTTCTATTTCTTGTTTGTTTACATTTTTTTTTTGTATTGTTCCGTCAATGAATAAAGGGTTGATTAAAAATAAAATAATTAAAAAAATGTAAATATTGCTATCAATCAAATCTATCATTCTTTTCTTAAACTTCCGATGTACGAAAGTTTTACTAAAGTTATTTATCCCCATTTGGTGTGAAGCTAAAGTATTATTATACATAGCTCCTATGATTTCTTTCAATTGTAAGAGCTTTACTTTTCATATGAAAAAGAACGAACTTATTTGGAATATGAAACGAATTTCAGAGATTCCAATTTTACAAAACGAAATTTCTGAATTCAGGAGAAACAACTTTCAGATCTGAATAGGTAGAAGGGACACTACACAATTTACGAAGGCAACAACGATTTTTTTTTAAAAGGATTGATTTGCTTGAAATGGTTTGATTCCATCCAATCAGAACATATATTTACGTACGAAAATCGACAAGCTTTTTTTTCTTATCTTGCTTTATTTGGATACTAGTGAAAATGGAATTCTAGAAATAAGAAAATGTACTCAAATTTTCGGTGGGAATTGACATTAAATTATTACTTGATTTACTACTTCTTTATGCGAAGTATGTCAACCAATTTCTAAATTAAAATGTTTAATCTGTTTGAATATTTCAATTTTTTTATTTTGTCACTGTTTTTAATTGAAGCTCTACCAGCCATCCAAAAATAACAAATAACTAGTTATGTTTTGTTGTCTTTGATTTGGCAACAAATTTCCCTAAAAACACTTCTTATTAATCATCTCAGCTCAATAAGCCGGATATCCGGATAATTTAGCTTATTCTTATTCGATATCCGATCTTATTGGATAAATAATTTTATTGTATCTATGTGTTTATGTATAATCAAGAAAAGTGGGGATTGTTGGCTCAGGAAATACAAAAGCAATGTTTATTGTACCATCTGCACTTCATTATTCTACCATCTTCTTCCTGTCGAGGCAACTTGTTAAGACGGCTATTAAATTCCATGAAACAATAATAGACTAGATAGTACGCTCGCTAAAATCGAATCAAAGCAAAATCTCCAAGTAAAAACCGTAAAGATATTTAATGAAAATGAAATATCGGGGTTGACAATTTATATAAATACATATTTATGTTCAATATGATTTTAAATTACTACAACGAGCCTATATGTATAAAAATACATAATATCAAAACAACCTCATTAAGTAAAACTACGGTTAAAATCAGTTTTCCAAATAATTAAATATTAATTTTCTTGAATGTATAATTTTAATAGTTTCTGTGATTATAGTTGATAGTTCAGTTGTCTGATTGCTATATGTACATATTTGAAAATCATAAAGGTCAAACGTTGTATGACATAGTTAGGTATATATACTACATAAGTATTTTACCAAATAACAATAAAATTAACTAATATTATTCTAATTATATAAAATATTTTTTGTTTTAGTTTTAGGTCTACTGTAATTAATCAAAACTAAAACAAAACAAAAAAATTATAAATTTATGTTGATTACTTTTTCCGTCCATTTTGAAATAGATAGACACAGATCGTAGTTGGGGCTGATTGAATGTATAAAACAATGTGTAGAACTCTCTCAAAGCAAATATCATCTTTCGATTTTCCTGAATGAATTTACAATTATTGTAATTACTTATCTATAAGTTTATTGACGTTAATTTACTGTAGTAAAAAGACAACAACCTAATTTGTAATTTTCTCACAGAGATTTATTTATAAAACATGTGTGATTTGAAATTCCTTATACATATTTGTCCATAAATCATTCATGCAGTTTTTACTGCGTAGAAAGTTAGTTCAGTTTCTTATACCCTGGACACACTGCGATTTAATAAAACCGATTTAGTGAATTTTCGAGATTAGTTGCAGTGTGTCAACCTCGTTTTTAGCTAATCCCTTTGTTTTTGCATAAAATACTTTATTAAAACTAGTTTAGCTAAATCGGATTTATTAAACCGCAGTAAGGTATTACGAACTGCTGTTCGGAGTTAGAGCTGCATGACACGATTACATTGTATTTTTTGCAATATTTTAAGTTCAAAATCCCGAACATTATAAAACCACATGAACAATTTCTGTGGGTTATTTCAGTTGCGAAATCTATAAAAAAAATGTTTTACTTAATAAGGTAGAATACATCAGTTGAAAATTGGTATCCAAGCACAAGTGAGGCAGACCGTTAAATACCTCTAAAGTGGACGGCTACATTTTAAACAGAAATTAAACAATGTTTGATTTTATTGATTTAAAATTGCAAAATCCATAATTACGTGTGTGTAAGCTTAAAAAAAATGATTTAAGAAACTCGCTTTTGCAAATTTTTTAAATTCGACTTAATTGAATTTGATAAATTAGACTTGCATAAGTTGAATAAAATTTATTTTATAGAAATTTAGCAAGCTCCAAATTTAGAAAGATTTTTAATAATTTATGCAATTCTTTTTCAAATTTCGATTTCTTCTGAAATATTTGGAAAAAAAATGCAAACTTTGCAATTTTTTAACATTAAAAACTTTTCTGAATTTTAAGGGTGGTTAAATGATGGCTTTTATTAAATTTGTAGTTGAATGAAATAATTCAAATATGCAACTCGAATGCTCTTATTTCTTGGAATTTAAATATGTATTTAATGTTTTGAAAAAAAAACGACAAACTGGGGAGGGAGATCTGTGATGCATTTCTAAAACAATTTATGTTCACACTATCCTAGAATTCGACGTTGGAATAAATTTGCATAAAATTTTGTTATTCTGAATACCAACTCAAATTTCAAACTGAATATTTAACATTTTTTCAAAATTCTTATATTATTGATAAAGATTATGATTAGTATTGAATTAATACGGCTTTTGTATTAATGAAATTAACGTGATTAAAGAATAATCTAAATATTTGGCAGTAGCGGTGAGAATTGAAATCGGGACCGATTTCGTCACCATTACTTAACCTCCCCTATCTGGTGTGTATTATGGGGGTGATTAATACACTTGCTAATGGTTATGTTGATACACGCTTATACAAATGAAACACAGTATGTACGTCTTGCTACTCAAGCGTTACAATAGAGAACGATTTATTAATCCTTTTGACAGTACTATTATGTACTCTAATTCCACTAGGTGGGTTTACAATGCAACGTTGCTATTTAGTACAGCGGTGTTTAGTACACGCTAAAAGCATACATAACACTTCTCCCTTCTTAAGTTTAAACTTAACTGATAACATTATAATTATATAATGTAAGATCTTCAACTAAAAACTAACATCAAATTGAACATCTAAAATACATTTTGTACATTTAAAAATACTAACTTCTCTTGTTTTACAGATTTAATTTTATTAGTGGTTTAATCACTCTTTTAGGTCGAGCTGTGTTCGTTATAGTCTCAGTACCCTGAATAGGGCCTACGACTGCATTACTCGGTATTTTGAACCCGACAATTGTTATCACTTTCATTACTTCCAGACATATTGGGCTGGTGCGCAGACATCTTGACTTTCTCATTTAGCACATCATTCAATGTTGATTCAGAATGTACAGTGTCCTTTTGCGATAACAACACTTTCCCAGAATTTCAATCACATTCTCTTTCACCCATTTTTTCGTTTTACAATCCTTCACATACACGATGTCGCTCACTTCAATTTTTTTTATATTCTCCCTATTATTCTCAATCTGTTCCTTCGGTTTTAGCAACTCCCGTCTAACCAAACCCTGCCTGGCAAACATTATTTGATATGGTGTTTTATTTGTTGCAGAATGCGTCGTCTTTCGGTTTAAATATAAAAACCGATGAATTATATCATTTACCTCAACCGTTTTATTTATTGGATCTAATAACATCTTATAAAATGAGGACTTGAACACACGCACAGAATTTTCCGCCTGCCCGTTAGAAGGCGGATGATATGGTGGTGAAGTGATATGAGAAATTCCATTACTGCTACAAAAAAATTCAAACTCCTGAGACACAAATGACGGTCCATTATCTGTAACTATTGTTTTAGGGAAACCAAATTTAACAAATATATCTTTTAACTCAATAAGCACTTTACTTGTTGTCAAATCATTCATAGCTACTACGTCTATCCATTCCGAGAACGAATCTACTAATATTAAATAATATTTATTGCGAATTGGACCACAAAAATCTAAATGAATACGTTCAAACACACACTTCGATTCAGGCCATGGAGTATACTTTGCCCTACGAGGATCACATTGATTTTCTCGACATAAGTCGCGATTTTTTACTATTTCCTCAATATTCTTATCGATTTTTGGCCACCAGAAAAATGATCTAGCTAATGCCTTCATTTTGACAATTCCCTGGTATGATGAATGAATTTCGTTCAACAGCACACGTCTAAATGCTTGAGGTATTATTACTCTAAAATCCCACATTAACACACCCTGCTCTAAAGTAATTTCATCTTTCCGTACAAAAAAACTTTTAATCTCTTCATCTATTATTTTTTCTGGCCACCCTTTGCGCACATATCCTATGACTTTACGTAATACTAAATCTTTCTCCGATTGTAATGCTACATCGGTACTCTTAATCGGTCTATTAAATTAATAAGTAACAAAATTGAAATATGAAAATTCATTAACGCTACTCTCACTTTCTTCAGGTTTCACTACTTCATAAGGCATCAGCACATCCGTTATCTTTACCCGCCAGATACTTTATATCATACTCGAAACTCGATAGATAAACGGCCCATATTTGCAACCTACTTGCCGCCATGCTTGGAATACCACTCCTTTTACCACCAAATATCGCTTTTAATGACATATTGCTCAAATTTTTGAACACCAAAGTATACTGCTAAGGCCTCCCGATCAATCACCGAATAATTTTTTTCACTTTTTGATAATGACCTAGACGCGAAAGCTACTCGTCTTTCACCAGAATTTGTGACATGCGCTAAACAAGCACCAATACCATATTCCGAAGAATCTATAGTTATCATGACCGGTAGATCTTGATCAAAATGTGCTAGCACTATATCAGAAGTTATAACATTTTTTACTTGATTCATTGCTGCTTCACATCTATCATTCCAAACAAATTTAGTCGTTTTTTCCACTCGTAAGATCATACAGTGGTTTTAAAACCGATGCTAAATTTGGAAAAAACCTTGCATAATAGTTTACCAACCCACAGAATGCTTTGACTTGGGTACCATTCGTGGGATTTGGCATCGCTACAATTGCCTATTCTTTAGCTTTGTCTTTATGTAACCCTTCCGAATCTATAACGAAACCAAGGTAACTCACACTATTTTTAAAAAATCACATTTACGTACATTTGCCGTAAATCCTGCATTCTGAAGTTTACCCAACACTACACGCAAATTTCTTAAATGCTCTGTCTCGTCACGCCCTGTTACCACAATGTCATCTACAAATGCTACTGTACCCTCGCAACTTACTAGAACCTTTTCAATAATGGATTGAAAAATAGATGAATTGGGCTTGCACCCGAAAGGTAACCTTTTAGGAACAAAAGTGCCTTTGTGCTGTGTGACCACGCTAATATTTTACTTGTATTTTCGGATAGCGGCAACTGTAAATATGCTTGTGACAGATGTATTTTTGTGAATTTTTTTTCGCCCTGCAGCGCTGTGAATAAACAATCTATCCTTGGCAGTGGATGATTCTCGTTTTCTATATGTTTGTTTATAGTGACAGAATAATCTACACATACTCTTAACGTGCCATCCTTCTTCATGACTGTTACCAGTGGTGTACCCCATAGTGAATTTTCCACTTTGGAAATTATACCCTTACTTTCCAGACTTTCTAACTCATACATTCCTAACTTTTTACAAAAAACCATACCAAATTCTTTCAATAGTACGTCTATCGTCTCAGGAACCGATGGCGATTGAGAAATATTATTCATTTCGTTATTTGCACATATCGTAAAACCCAATAATTTAAAAATATCACGGCCTATTAATGGCCTACAACCACTTTTAATAACCACAAAAGGAACAGTGTAACTCTTACCATGATGTATAATATCCACGTAAATGTATGCCGATGTGTCAATCAGTCCACCGTTATATACCCTTAATGTAATCGAGAATGGCAACAACTGTCTATCTGATAGTTTTTCACTATAAAATTTTAACGGAATTGCTGAAATTGCGCTTCCTGTATCAATCTCGAATTGCACATCCTGACCCTTCACACTGAGACGAACAAACTCAACCTGGAAATATTAAAAATCTTTTCATTAGAATTTACAATATTTTTATATGTTTTTATTTGATCTACATCGTGATACTTAAATTCTATTATTGATTGTGCTGCTATATCCAGGGAAAATAACGACAGATCCTCTACACCCTTCACTTGCTGAATTGATTATCCATTACTATGCTGCTCAGTTTCGTCACCTGTTTCCATCATGTGATTTCGTCTTGCAAATTTTCCATGACTTTGATTTGGCTTTTCTTTGCAAACCTTTGCTAAATGCCCTATACGTTTGCATTTGTTACACCGGTACTTGTTGTATTTACATATATCACTAGCATGACCTTGGATACCACATGCTGCACAACCTTGACTACCCACGTTTTGCATTTTCGCTTGCCGCGACATATTGCTCTTCCCGTAAATATTATGAACGGTCTCTTCACTAGCTGCCACTGCTGCTTCTTTTGCCATTGCAATTTTAACATAGTTTTCACTTTTTTGTGCCGGATTCTCTTCACATAACCGCTCAAATACACTACCCTTACGCACTCCGCAGACAAATTTGTCGCTTAAAATGCTGTCCAGATTCACTCCGAACTCGCAACTAACAGTTAATGCTTGAATTTTATTAAAATATTGTAGCACATTTTCGCCAACTTGCTGTTGCGTCTCATAAAATCTCCGACGTTCTTTGAATAAAACTGTTCTTCCAACAAACTGTTTTGTTAACATTTCCACCAAATCTTCATACGTTTTGTCGCTTGGTGACTTCGGCGAACACATATTCCGCAACACGTAAGCAGATGTATTTTTTTCTTCTCCGCTTCTTTTATCTCTTTGGCCGCAAATACTAATTCTAGTCGTTCTTTAAACACGACAAAATCATCCGTTAGTTGAAATTGGTCCATGTTTCTTCCGTTCAATGGCATTTCTCCATTCATCATACTCGTCGTACTTTGTATATACACACTTCAAAACTTTTCTTCGTCGCCAAAATGATGTGTATTATTAGGGGGTGATTAATACACTTGCTAATGGTTATGTTGATACACGCTTATACAAATTAAACACAGTATATACGTCTTGCTACTCGAGTGTTACAATAGAGAATGCTTTATTAATCCTTTTGGCAGTACTATCATGTACTCTAATTCCACTAGGTGGGTTTACAATGCAACGTTGCTATTTAGTACAGCGGTGTTTAGTACACTCTAAAAGCATACATATCACTATCCCAATAAATTATGATTTTGAATTATATGTTCATATATTACTATTTTTTTTTGCAGGAAAATTTGGCACAAACTTCGGCAACACTTGATGAATTACTTTCACCGACAATACGAAAAGATTCAGAACATGCTGCTGCAGCGGCATTAACAGAATTACGAAATAACAATAATCATAATTTAAATCATCAACAACATCAACATCATATAATTTATCATCATGAAAAGAATGATATGTCACCACAGAGAACTCAGCAATCACCACAACAGCATCAGCATCATCAACATCATCATAATTCAGTTACCTCAATTTTAACTAAAAATCATATAGATCATTTAGAAAAAAATTCTGTATCTGTAATTCCAATTGAATCATTGACATCTTCATCATTTGCAAACAATAGTAGAGTTGCGAATGGGTTATTTAATCAAAATCAAAAGTCTCAACAAAATACTGTGTATAATGCTTCAACAGCACCAATGTTCCAAATAAAAAATTTATCACAGTTACAACAACAGTTGGAAACGGCGGCTGTTCTAATGGACATAAGCAAAAAAATAATTATCTCACCACCAAATTCAAAACCACAATCGCCAAGTATAAATGATAATCAGCATTCGAATCAACAACAGCAACAACAACAACACCAACAACAACAACAACACCAACACCAACAACAACAACACCAACAGCAACATATTAAAACTAGTATTGCACATTCTGTGATAAAATTGTCCGATTATAATAAAACCAGTGTAGCGAGTTTAAAGCGCTCTCTAAGTAGTGAGGAATTAGATTTATCTGTTAAACGAATTAAATCACCGCAGCCTGAACAAAAATTAATATTTTCCACAACTACATCACCGTCTGTTTCGATAATTTCATCAACACATCATCAACAACAATCGCATCAACCACCGCCAATAGTAACCCATTCGTCCAATTTATTATCACCTTCGTTACCAATAAGAAAACAGGAAGTACATGACAAAATCGGCGAGTATGATCACACTCAAAACAGTGATTCAAACGACAGTTCAGATTCAGGTCGTCTACATGTTGATATTTCGTCGCAAGACAATGATGATTTGGATGAATTGTCACCGCATTTTAATCTTAAAAAGGAGATTTCGACAGCAAAATGTAATTCCGAACGAACATCGCCAGATAGTTTTACATCGTCAGAAGATAAAAATATGCAAAATACGGATCCAGCCACAACTCAATTATGGCAAGCATTAGCTCAGTCAACTGCAAATGGTATTGGAAGTGATGCAACACAATTATTACGACGAATGATAAACAGCCGAACACTAGGTTGTTTACCATTGTCATCGTCTCTGGATATTACTGGATCATTAAATAAACCAATGTCACTAATAAAGGTATGTAGTTAACTTATTTGATGGTAATTTTAAGTTTGATGTTTATTGTATTTCACAGAACGAATTATCGCCAATGGATAAACTGCATAAAACAACGGGCAGAAGGAAGCAGTCCTGTCCGAGTCGGGCTCCAATGGAAAATGCAACAGACACATCTGGAGATTTAAATGAACAAAAATGCCAGCAGGCTGGTACTCCTACGTTGCCGGTAGATTTAAATACACGAGACAGTAGTTGGTCGAGTGAAGATAAATCAAAAATTGGAGGTGTTGCAGGAAATTTAGTGAAAAACTCCAATAGCCAAAATAAAGATATGTCTTGTACTAATTGTGGTACATTGACAACGACAATATGGCGGCGAAATATACGAGGTGAAATGGTTTGCAATGCTTGCGGTTTATACTTTAAATTACATGGTGTCAATAGACCGCATACAATGCGTCGTGACACAATACACACCCGACGAAGAAGGCCGAAGGGTGAAAAATCAAGTCGAAGAAGTATGATTCTATTTTTTTTTTTTTCTTATTTATATTATTAATTTTTGTTTTTCATTTAGGATCAAAAAATCAAGAAACGAACCCTGTGGAAACTGAAGCATTAGATTCAAAAGAGCATCTAACCGATTTACAAGCTTTACAAAACCACAATTTACTAATTGCCTTAGGCGGTGTCTCTCACGGTGTTCCATCACATTTTTCAATGCCTGTAAGTGTAATAGTGTTGTGAATGTTTATTTAAGAAATCTAATCGCATATTTATTTCTAGCACTACCAAAATTTTTTGCGAGCTTCACAAAATTATCCAACTGTGACTAGTGACGATAATTTAAACGAAGGCGGAGACGATAGCGGAAACGAAAATGAAATTGAACCTTTAAATTTACCATTAAATTTAGTGTCAACCCAGCTAGGTACCGGAGACTCATCACAACATTGACTGAAAATATGAAAACTGAAAAGCATCATACTACAACAAAAAGGAAATCTCTCTTTTTTTTTTAGAATACACGATTTAAATTAATTAAAAACGATACCTCAATTATAAAATTTAAAATTTTTTGTAAAGAAATATAAAATACTCAGAAACGAAGGTACCGAAGATGGCCTTAAAAATCTTGAGATCTGACAATATAAGCAATATAAATTTTAAGTTTTTTTTTTTTTTTTTTCTAAATTAAATTGAATTTAGGTCTCCACTATATTTAATAATTTAATTTGAATCTCGATTAGGATTACAATTTTGTATACGAATACAGTGGATTAAAAATTTATTTATTTAATACAAAACTACAGTATTGGCTATGGTTAAAATTGAATAAGAATTTGAAGTGTACAATATGTAGTTAACCGAAACGACAGTTTTAAAATTGTGGATAGTTGAAAATTTTTTAATTTTTACAAAAATATCCAAAATGCTTGTTTCTTCTAATCTCTATTTACTTTCAAAATCTTAGTCAATGTAATAAACCTGAACTTTCCTAAGAGGCTAAATTTCAAATCCTATTCGTCACACCGCCACTAGTATTTCGTCACTTCACCATTTAATTATAATATTTACATTATTAATTCATGTACCAGAGAGGAGATTTCAGTATTAAACAATGAATATTTTAAAATTTAAATTTAAAGGAATTTTAAAAGCAAAAATAATTTTTTTTATATATACATTATTATATACATACACATAAATATAAAAAAAATCAAAAATTACTAATATTTAAATATAAAACTAAAGCTTTTTAAATTATTTTATAAGGAATAATATATTTTTTTAAGGTATATTAAAAAATGCAAACAAAATAAAGAAATTAAACGTAGAGAGAATTTTTTTTTTAGTGTTAGCATCGTTACTTACAGACCGTTAAAATCAAAAACAAGAATGTGATTTCTTTATATAGACATTAAAATTATTATAAAACAAAAAAAAATTAAATTTACTGTCTTTAGATGCTTTTTTGTTAAATTTTATTTTATTTACCAAAAACGAAAACATTATAATTAAATAAAATAAAATTGAAATTTGTACAACTACGAGAGAGTGGTAATATTTGATAGAATTTTACAGAAATCTTAACTTAATAGCAATAGCACATAAGCAATTTAATAAACGCCAAGACACCTAGTCGAATGCCTTGTCTTTTTTTACAATAACGTACTTAAATTAATCAAAACAAATAAAATATTAATGCTTCAATTATAATATTTAATAGGTTACCAAAATTATTATAGAACAAGCAACGACTCGATAACTACGAGCATTAACTCGCGAATTTAACTTTTTACCACAATAAAAAAAAAAAATTGTTTTTAACAAATTTACTTAAATAAAAAATGTGATTTTACATAAAAAAATAAATTATATAAGATATTACAGCAAAATAATTAAGCAACTAAAATATACAAATTGTGCCTAAAAATAAAAATTATATTATTATTTGTTTATTAGCTAGACAATCAAAATATAAATACTTATTTATTGATATATAATTAATATAATAAAAACCAATTATTGCCACTCTCAGAACAACAAAAGAAAAAAATTCTTGCCTGAAGCATTAAGACAATTGTGATAGAAATAAAAAATTACAAATAATTAACTTTAACAAAAATTAAAAAAAATTTCCGTCTCTATAAAAACTAAATTACTACTAAATTTACTATAATTTATTTAAAAAATACTCGACAAGAAAATTTATCATTATTATTATTTTTTTTTTTTAAATTATATTGATGTTTCAAATTTAAATACAAAAAATAATAAAAAAATATTTAATATTTTTTTAAAGCGGCCTTAAAATTACCATTAAAACACAGTATAATGGAATAAAAAACAATTTTATTTAATTAAAACCAAAGTGTCTATTTTTCATATATATGTATATAAATAATAAGCAATATTTTATGAAACATCAAGTAATTAAAAAAAAAAAAAAAAAACTTATGTAAAAAATGACATTTAAAAACAAAGAATTTGTAAATTTTTTTTTTTTAAATTTTCTAATTTGTTTTTCTACTTTATATTTTTGCTCTCTAAAAACTAATCTCGTACTTACTCATTTATATTTGTTTTTGCAAATTTTTGATTTTTATAATTTATTATTATTAATTTTTGGCCAAATTTATCGCGCCGATAATTTGTATTTTAATTTAAAAGATTAAATGTGATAAAAAAAAAAAAAAAAAAAATTAAAAAGATAAAAGAAAACTATAATTAAATTATAAAAATTAAAAATTAAACGAAAATTAATTTTATTACGTATACCATTTGTTTACCAGTTTTTTTTTTTGTTATAATTAAATTTAGTTATTAATTTAATTATAATAATTATTATATTACCATTAATTTTTTATATATTTAAATTATGTTAACCTAAAAGTAATTAATCTCGTTAATCGAACAAATTTTTTTGTCTAATTTGAACAGTATTCTTAATTTTTAAAAATTGGTTAAAAAATAAATTAATTAAAGGAAAATACTTAATACTTAAATTTTACATTTAATTAATCTTAGTTATATCTACACACCATCCCTATTTTTTTTTTTTTGTTTCTTATTTATTATTTAATGATTATTTTTAATATTTAATTTTATTCGTCCAAATATTTTCAGTTAAAAATGAAAATAAAATAAAAAAATAAAAAATATATATTTATAATTAAAAAATAAGCCTCGCCTTTATTTTTATTATTAATTATATATTTTTAATAGTAAGAAAAACTGAAAATATTCTAAAATTATTTTGATTTTGAAAACAGTATTTTTTTATTTTTTTTAAACAAGAAAAATGTTAAATTTATTATTTATTTTATTTAAAAAATTATATTATTATTTCATATAATTTACAATGGTTACTTGAATCAAGAAAAGAACATTGAGTGTACAAGGATTTACTTATGGTTATTTGTTGTGCTAATTTTTCTTTTATTAATTCAATCAAATGAGGCGGTTGCCGTTTATCGTAAGCAAATTAGTGCTTTAATTATTGCTTTTTGCGATTAAAATAGGTTAACAATTTTATCTAACAGGTTAATAAAAAAATTTATCGGAACTACTCCTAATTAATTTTGATTAATTTAACTTCAATTTTGCCTTTTATTTTTGATTTTCAAAAAAATATTTATCAAAATATAAAATACGCAAATGTATTTTCTTATTTCGAATGCGCATACAATAATGTCATTCAAAATTCAGCCAACTTTACAGTATTTTTATATCACCTGTAGATGTTTATGTTTTTAAACAATTTTTGCACTTGCCAAAATTTATTTATGGTCCAAATTGAATTTTTTGCCAACTTTTAACTTGTAGCACAGGAAAATAATTTAAAATTCTCAACATGAACAACAAAATTAGTAAGCATTTTTTTACGAATAATTCGAAAAATTTGAATTTTATCGAAAAATGTATGTTGTGTAACTGTATGTTTTCGAATAAAATTGACCGAGTGATAGCATTTTGCAACACGTTTGTTTGGGAATACCGAGCGTTAAATCAAATTTTCGATAAGGGTGTGAAAATTCCTCTTTAGTATTTTTTTAATTACCTACATCAAAATATTTAATGAAAATTTGCATCAACGTCCCATTTTTTAACCGAAACAAAATTTTAAATAAAACAAAATTAACATTTTTTACATTGAAGAAAATATCTCGGATATAATTGCAACATCATTTAATTTTTAAAATATTTTATTAAAGAACGAAATACGAGTTTGGTTGTTATATTTTACGATATTTGATTTTACCAAGGAAATTTGCTATCTAATTTTTTGAGCTAGTAAATAAAAAGGAGCAACTAAAGATAAACAGTCTCCTTATATTAAATCAATCTCTGGCTTCTTACATCTTGATTCAATAATCATCATTTATGTATTGTGTTATCACAATATTACATTACGCAAAATAATCATGTGGCATTATCTAAATAAATAGACATAATTTTATTATTATTTATCTTAATTAAAATTATAAAATTGAAAATTAAAACTTTTAATAAAAATAATTTGAAAATTATAAGTTACCATTTTTTATTTTAAATATAAACTAAATTAAAAACAAAAACCATCTAGTCAAATTATTTTTACAAGCAAAATAAGTGATAAGAAGTACATAATGTATTACAATTTTGTAATTTTAATTAAAATAAATAAATAATAATTTTATTAAACTAATGTTAAACCATTAAAAATTAATGTTACTTACACAAATACCAGTATAAAATGACAGGGTTTTTTTATTTAAATTAAAAAAAAAAGAAAATAGATTTGTTTTTGTTTTTTTAGAAATTAAGTTCCATAATAATTATTATGTCTTTTTTAATTAAAAATGAAAATTTTAATTTGAACTTAATTTGTTTTTTATTTACTAATATTATAATATTGATAATAATAAATAAAAATTATATAGATTTATTCTTTTTTTTTTTTTTTGTTTATTTTGAGCGTGATTAATGTTTTAGTATTTTTATTTTTTTACAAGCATAAATTTGAATTTGCTATTAACATCTTAATTTTTATTATTTATTATTATTATTAAGAGATTTGACAATTATCATTATTTTCAATAATCAATAAAAATAAAATAAAAATTAAAGAAATGTTAATTACAAAACAACATATACTTACCTTTTATTCTTTCACGAATACGATTGCGCTTAAATTTTGAAAGGCAATACGACCAGTAAGCATGGTCAGGCCGGAGTTATCTGCGATTTAAGATGTCTTATTTAATTTTAATCTAATTTGCTATACAAATTTAAGCATATTTTTATAACTTTATTACATACATTACAAAAAACAACCAATTAAAAAAATAGTTCCGAACGGCGAATGGATTGTATGTCCTCTTAAAGCCAATCGGTTCCCCTACAATAAATAAAATAAAATTTGGAATTATCAAAGATAAAGGTATGATTCATAACTTTACCTTCACAAATAATTTTTTACGTTACAGATAGTTTATTATTATAAACAAGCGTTTCCATAAATGATGTAGATTTTCTTTCAAATTCTGTTCTTATGGTAAGACACGGCAAGTAATTTGAAGATCTAGTTGCTTAACTATGACAGGACAATTCCAACATTTACTACTTATAAATAGATGATGGAGCTGACTAAAGTCTTTAAACAGATTTTCGGCACTTGTTTCGCATTATCTGTAAATTCTTTAGTCTATGAGAATGAATAAACGAGAAATAAATCATTAGTTAGACATGTATTGATACCATTTTGATAAAGTTTGTAGATCAAAGTCAGGTACAGTCAACCTCAACCCTCCTATAACGCGATTAATTCGTACCGCGCTATAAGAAACTCGGAATTAATAGAAATCAGATTATTTGTGCCGCCTTATATAGTAACCACGTTAAGTGAATTACAGAAATAATGAACCTTTAAATCAAATTGAACCTTTTACACTTCAAATTGATCCTTTTACATTCCAAATTGAACCTTTAGTAAATTATATGTGTGGTCAACTAGGATGTATCTTATCTATTTCCTAATCGATTTTAGTGAAAATTGACTTCTGCGATGGAAATAGGATTCTAAAATGATTTTTGGGTAAAGTTCTGGAATACGGCCAAGCAAAATGGAACTTGGCTATTTCTTAACAGATTTTAGTGAAACTTGGCATGCGCGATGGAAATGGGATTCTAAAATGATTTTTGGGTGAAGTTCGGAAATTTGGCCAACTAGAATAGAACTAATCTACTCCTTAGCTGATTATGATTAAATTCGACATGCATTTCATATTTCAGAACTTTATCCAAAAATCATTTTAGAATCCCATTTCGATCGCACATGTCGAATTTCATCACAGTCGGTTAAGAAATAGTCAAATTCCATCCTAGTTGTCCATATTCCAGAACTTTATCTAAAATTCATTTTATAATCCCATTTCCATCTCGCATGTCCAATTTCACTAAAATACCCATTTAAGACTTTGTCCAAAAATTATTTTAGAATCCCATTTCCATCGGACAAGTCGAATTGCATCACAATTGGTTAAGGAATAGCCAAGTTCCATTGGAGTTAGCCATATTCCAAAACCTCATCTAATCTAGTCTTTCATCTAATTTTCTGTCGTCCTCTAGGCGAGTATTATAAAAAAAGCTTTCGTTCGTTAACGGTTAATATATAACAATCGAATAGTGTGCAGATGAACTTGTGTAATAGATAAACTTTTCAAGTCATTTACGTTGTTGGAATGTTGTCTTGTACGAAAAATGCGTTACATGGAAACCTCGTTATAGGAGGGTTGTTCGCAATTTTCGCTTCGCGTTATAGGAGGGTTGATTGTACCACTCGAGCTAGATACGTAGAAGATAAAGAAGACAATTATTGGGAATGTGGAATCTCCAAAAATCGAGCTAATAAATATCAAAAACAACGTATCGCTACATTCAAAAAACATATCCAAAATCACAAAATTACCGGTTTATGTTTATGACGCACCAGGGGCCAGTTATGCACTTCATATTTTAACAAAACGATTAAGATTTAGATTAGGGCGTGACTCATGCGAAACAGTGCTCTTCGATCGGACTGGTCGCAGCACTCTAAAAATGAAACCACTATCAACGGTTTCCCAGCTTTCAAAATATTTATTAAAAATGGTTGCAAAACAGTGGTAAGATATGAAGCGATCAACTTTCTATTTCCTAAAAAAATTAAAAGAGAAAAATTGTGCGTTCAAACATCAATTTGATTTCGATGAAAATGGATTAATTTATTTTATTGACACAAACGTAAAAACAACCGAATGGGCACAATATCAATTAGTTAATGTAACTAGCAGTGAAGGGAAACAATTACCTTTCGGAAATCTAGAATACATATTGTCACGTGATAGTGTTAGTATCAATTGTCATACCAAAGATAACAAAAAGGCTTGGTTTGCTATTGATTTGGGTTTATATTTAATTCCAACACTCTATACATTGCGTCATGTACGTGGTTATGGTAGCAGAGCTTTGCGTAATTGGATGTTCCAAATGTCCAAAGATGGAATTAATTGGACAAATTTACTCATTCATACAAACAGATGATAAAAGTTTAGCCGAACATGGAAGTATGTGCACCTGGAATATTGAAGCATCTTCTGAACAAACTCAAGGCCATCGACATGTTAGAATTCAACAGAACGGCCGAAATGCTTCTGGCCAAACACACTACTTAAGTCTTAGTGATTTTGAAATTTACGGTCAAATGACATCGGTTTGTGAGGATATTGGTAAAAATTCAGGCAAAACATAGTTACAGAGTCGATTGGAGATGTTAGTTCATCCGGCGAAGGTAAGTCCGAATCGAATCCTAAATTGTGCAGTTTTTTTAATGTATATTTAACTTTAGGTACGGTAACAGGTGAAATTTATAATGGGTGGATCAAAGGCAAATATGATTTAAAATTAGCGGGTGATGAAGTTGGTGTTGTAGTTCACCGACTTCGTGAAAATCGTGATTACCACACAGACCTACATATCTTCTATCAACAATTCATCAGATTTAGCAACAATCACAAGAAAATTTAACATTAAACGAAACTACATTCAACAAGAATAATATGATGGCAGCGGGTACAAGTTCCAATTTGAGAATAGAACTAATAGCGGGTAATAGTGGTTTGTGTAATAGTCAAAGTAAAAATCGGTATGACAGAAGTTACGGGTGACTGACAACATATATGTTGTCAAAGGAAGTGGAACTTTGCTGCCTAGTTGTAAAATGGTGGTTTGTTTAAAAATCTTTTGATGTGAAATCAGTTGAAAAGTATGAATCTTTAAGTGTAACGGATAATAAAATCGGAAAGTTAAAAGGCGTTCGGGTCGATTCTAGTGTGGGAAAAATTGTCGTTTGAACTAAGAATTGTTAGATAACAATCTTCTTAGTGGTCTCACTTCTCAGTGGTTTGGGAGTTAAGTGTTCCCAAAGAATAAGAGCAGTCATGTTAGGTTATGCGCTGATATGAGACAAGCTAACGGAGCAATTAAGAGGGAGATACACACTCTATTTACTTTCGATGATATTCTTCCTAATTTATCAAAAAGCATAGCTTTTACGAAACTGGATCTAAAGAACGCATTCCATCAAATAGAGATAACCCTAGGCAAATAATTACGTTTGAAAACACACACATGAAGGTGTTTATCGTTTTAAAAGGTTGATGTTTGGAATGATGTGCATTAGGGAGATTTTTAAAAAAACGATGGACACAGGAATCCTCGTTATCACAGGAAACTAATGGCCAAGAACGAGTTATTGCGTACTACTCCAAAACATTATCAAAACTGGAGTGTAATTACTGCGTGACTCGGAAAGAATTGTTGGTTATAGTGGAATATACTCGTACTAAGCATTTCCATAAGTATCTTTATGGCCAAAAATTCCATTTACAGACAGATCACGGCGCTTTACGGTGGCTTTTGCAATTCAAGAATCCAGAGAGATAGGTAGCACGCTGGATCGAACGTCTTCAAAGCTACGATTTCCAAATCGGACATCGGAAGGGAAGTGCACACGGAAATGCCGAATCATTATCAAGACGGCCATGTCCAGTAGAATGTAAACATTGTGGTCACGTTGAAGCAAAGGAAGGCATCATCGACGTTAGGCTTACGCAAGTGCTGCCTGATGAGGAGTGGACCAATGAAATGATCAGAAAAGAGCAATTGGATGATACGGATTATTCAGTTATCATGAAATGGAAGGAAAAGTAACACCGGCCGATTTGGAGCGAGATCGCGGACAAAACTCTCATTGTCGTTTTGGAGTAGTACGCAATAACTCGTTCTTGGCCATTAGTTTTCTGTGATAACATACCTCCTATACCGTCATTACTTGCATCGGTGTCCAAAATAAATTTCACGGTGGATATAAGGTATGCGAGGATTGGCGCGATGCGTAACCGTCTCCTTAGTTCCACGAATGTTTCTTCCTGATCATCCTTCCATTCGAATGCCTTATTCTTCATGGTCAACTCGTGTAAACTCTTGGCGATGTTGGCGAATCCTGAAACGAAGCGCCTATAATAGGTGCATAATCGCAGAAACCTTGGCGTGTGAATTCCATTAGTCGTTACCAGATAACCCAAATATTTTACTTCAGTTCTAAACAGCTTGCACTTCTTGGACTTAACTTTAATCCGGCGACCTGTATCAGATCCAAAACTTCTACCAAGTTCCTTAGATGCTCATCGAAATTCTTGCCCATGACGATGATGTCGTCCAGATATATTAGGCACATCTTCCAATGTAATCCCGTTAACACGCGCTCCATTAACCGTTCAAAAGTCGCAGCGGCATTACATAGTCCGAACGGCATGACATTAAATTGTCAAAGCCCGTTACCCACAATGAAAGCCGTTTTCTCACGATCTTCCTCATGGACTTCCACCTGCCAATATCTGCTTTGTAGATCTAATGTCGAAAATATTCGAGCACCCGATAACGTGTCTAACGTGTCATCGATCATTGGCAGTGTGTAGCTATCTTTTTTCATCACAGCATTGAGTTTTCGGTAATCATGCAGAATCTCGCCTGATAGTAGCTCCTGCACTGCTAGATTGAAGTGGCAACTTCAAGTTAATATAAAGTCCATCCCCATAATGACTTATGGGAGAGTTCTTCCGATCTTTATTTTCACGATCTTTTTGCCTTTTATTATTGCACTATCTCCAGTTGCCGTTTGTAACTTCAATCCATTAGCTGGTTGTATAAGTCCACAGATCAGATCTTTACGGACAATCGTGCGATTTGCTCCCGTATCCACGGTGAGGATAGAGTCCGTGCCATCAATGTCAGTTTCTGGCCCTTTAAGCTGACTCTTTTGAGTTTAACGGCTCTGTTGTTATCTGGGCTTGTTGGGAAGATAATTTAATGGTCTGATGCGACAATTACCTTGTCCCATGGTTAGAAATCCCACCTCAAATTTTATAAACTTATGTGGCCAATAAGGGTGAGCGAAATTTTAGATTGTAGTAAATATATATATACAAAATTCAGACTAATCGCTGGGAAGACAAATCCTGCTGACTTATTGTCTAGAGCGGTTCCACCTTATGAGATTAAACTTTTGAATGCTTGGTGGCATGGTCCCTTGGTTTTGTTAGATGAGGAGTAAAAATGGCCAATTTGTAAATTAGAAATTTTAAACACTCAGAACTTGCCTGCAACGGGCAAATATTTCATCGAATATTTGAAGCGTTCTTTCTTTTTCAAGAAGAGGATGGAGTGCGCTTAGTTATAGTGAAAACGTCGCAAATCTCGTAGGTGGCAACAATGAGTAAACATAGAGTTGCAAGCATTTTATTCTAATGAAGGCATCACATGGAAATATATTTTTCTTAGATCGCCGCATTTCGGAGGCCTCTGAGAGGCAGCAGCCCACAAGTTTAAATCTCACAAGAAAAATGTTGTATGAGTTCATGTATTGACATTGGACTCTCTAGTGGCCCACGTGATTTAGAGCAATTAACACCTGGGAATTTCACAACAATGGGTCCAATCAATACCATTTTAGGAGTGGATATCACCAATGTATCAATCAATCCGCTATCATATTGGAAACCGAATCACAAGTTTTAGGGCGGCAAAAATCTAAAATGCTCCGATTACGATGGTTGATACCTCTATCAATAGGTTTCGGGACCTGTAATTGCTGTGACAATTTTCATTTTGATTGCTCGATTATTTCTAAACATTTATTAGAAAATTCAATTTTATTGAAAATCAACTGTGCTATAGCCCACAAGTTTTTGGACGCCAAAAATCTAAAATGGTCCGATTACGATGGTTGATACCTCTATCAATAGGTTTCGGGACCTGTAATTGCTGTGACAATTTTCATTTTGATTGTTCGATTATTTCTAAACATTTCTTAGAAAATTCAATTTTATTGAAAATCAACTGTGCTATAGCCCACAAGTTTTTGGGCGGCAAAAATCTAAAATGCTCCGATTACGATGGTTGATACCTCTAACAACAGGTTTCGGGACCTTTTATTGCTGTGACAATTTTCATTTTGATTGCTCGATTATTTCTAAACACTTCTTAGAAAATTCAATTTTATTGAAAATCAACTGTGCTATAGCTCACAAGTTTTTGGGCGGCAAAAATCTAAAATGCTCCGATTACGATGGTTGATACCTCTATCAATAGGTTTCGGGACCTGTAATTGCTGTGACAATTTTCATTTTGATTGCTCGATTATTTCTAAACACTTCTTAGAAAATTCAATTTTATTGAAAATCAACTGTGCTATAGCCCACAAGTTTTTGGACGGCAAAAATCTAAAATGGTCCGATTACGATGGTTGATACCTCTACCAATAGGTTTCGGGACCTGTAATTGCTGTGACAATTTTCATTTTGATTACTCGATTATTTCTAAACATTTCTTAGAAAATTCAATTTTATTGAAAATCAACTGTGCTATAGCCCACAAGTTTTTGGGCGGCAAAAATCTAAAATGCTCCGATTACGATGGTTGATACCTCTATCAATAGGTTTCGGGAACTGTTATTGCTGTGACAATTTTCATTTTGATTGCTCGATTATTTCTAAACACTTCTTAGAAAATTCAATTTTATTGAAAATCAACTGTGCTATAGCCCACAAGTTTTTGGGCGGCAAAAATCTAAAATGCTCCGATTACGATGGTTGATACCTCTATCAATAGGTTTCGGGAACTGTTATTGCTGTGACAATTTTCATTTTGATTGCTCGATTATTTCTAAACACTTCTTAGAAAATTCAATTTTATTGAAAATCAACTGTGCTATAGCCCACAAGTTTTTGGGCGGCAAAAATCTAAAATGCTCCGATTACGATGGTTGATACCTCTATCAATAGGTTTCGGGACCTGTAATTGCTGTGACAATTTTCATTTTGATTACTCGATTATTTCTAAACATTTCTTAGAAAATTCAATTTTATTGAAAATCAACTGTGCTATAGCCCACAAGTTTTTGGGCGGCAAAAATCTAAAATGCTCCGATTACGATGGTTGATACCTCTATCAATAGGTTTCGGGAACTGTTATTGCTGTGACAATTTTCATTTTGATTGCTCGATTATTTCTAAACACTTCTTAGAAAATTCAATTTTATTGAAAATCAACTGTGCTATAGCCCACAAGTTTTTGGGCGGCAAAAATCTAAAATGCTCCGATTACGATGGTTGATACCTCTATCAATAGGTTTCGGGACCTGTAATTGCTGTGACAATTTTCATTTTGATTACTCGATTATTTCTAAACATTTCTTAGAAAATTCAATTTTATTGAAAATCAACTGTGCTATAGCCCACAAGTTTTTGGGCGGCAAAAATCTAAAATGCTCCGATTACGATGGTTGATACCTCTATCAATAGGTTTCGGGAACTGTTATTGCTGTGACAATTTTCATTTTGATTGCTCGATTATTTCTAAACACTTCTTAGAAAATTCAATTTTATTGAAAATCAACTGTGCTATAGCCCACAAGTTTTTGGGCGGCAAAAATCTAAAATGCTCCGATTACGATGGTTGATACCTCTATCAATAGGTTTCGGGAACTGTTATTGCTGTGACAATTTTCATTTTGATTGCTCGATTATTTCTAAACACTTCTTAGAAAATTCAATTTTATTGAAAATCAACTGTGCTATAGCCCACAAGTTTTTGGGCGGCAAAAATCTAAAATGCTCCGATTACGATGGTTGATACCTCTATCAATAGGTTTCGGGAACTTTTATTGCTGTGACAATTTTCATTTTGATTGCTCGATTATTTCTAAACATTTCTTAGAAAATTCAATTTTATTGAAAATCAACTGTGCTATAGCCCACAAGTTTTTGGGCGGCAAAAATCTAAAATGGTCCGATTACGATGGTTGATACCTCTATCAATAGGTTTCGGGAACTGTTATTGCTGTGACAATTTTCATTTTGATTGCTCGATTATTTCTAAACACTTCTTAGAAAATTCAATTTTATTGAAAATCAACTGTGCTATAGCCCACAAGTTTTTGGGCGGCAAAAATCTAAAATGGTCCGATTACGATGGTTGATACCTCTATCAACAGGTTTCGGGACCTGTAATTGCTGTGACAATTTTCATTTTGATTGCTCGATTATTTCTAAACATTTCTTAGAAAATTCAATTTTATTGAAAATCAACAGAAGTTTTTGGGCGGCAAAAATCTAAAATGCTCCGAATACGATGGTTGATACCTCTATCAATAGGTTTCGGGACCTGTAATTGCTGTGACAATTTTCATTTTGATTGCTCGATTATTTCTAAACATTTCTTAGAAAATTCAATTTTATTGAAAATCAACTGTGCTATAGCCCACAAGTTTTTGGGCGGCAAAAATCTAAAATGCTCCGATTACGATGGTTGATACCTCTATCAATAGGTTTCGGGAACTGTTATTGCTGTGACAATTTTAATTTTGATTGCTCGATTATTTCTAAACATTTCTTAGAAAATTCAATTTTATTGAAAATCAACTGTGCCCACAAGTTTTTGGGCGGCAAAAATCTAAAATGGTCCGATTACGATGGTTGATACCTCTATCAATAGGTTTCGGGACCTGTAATTGCTGTGAAAATTTTCATTTTGATTGCTCGATTATTTCTAAACACTTCTTAGAAAATTCAATTTTATTGAAAATCAACTGTGCTATAGCCTACAAGTTTTTGGGCGGCAAAAATCTAAAATGCTCCGATTACGATGGTTGATACCTCTATCAATAGGTTTCGGGAACTGTTATTGCTGTGACAATTTTCATTTTGATTGCTCGATTATTTCTAAACATTTCTTAGAAAATTCAATTTTATTGAAAATCAACTGTGCTATAGCCTACAAGTTTTTGGGCGGCAAAAATCTAAAATGCTCCGATTACGATGGTTGATACCTCTATCAATAGGTTTCGGGAACTGTTATTGCTGTGACAATTTTCATTTTGATTGCTCGATTATTTCTAAACATTTCTTAGAAAATTCAATTTTATTGAAAATCAACTGTGCTATAGCCCACAAGTTTTTGGGCGGCAAAAATCTAAAATGGTCCGATTACGATGGTTGATACCTCTATCAATAGGTTTCGGGAACTGTTATTGCTGTGACAATTTTCATTTTGATTGCTCGATTATTTCTAAACATTTATTAGAAAATTCAATTTTATTGAAAATCAACTGTGCTATAGCCCACAAGTTTTTGGGCGGCAAAAATCTAAAATGCTCCGATTACGATGGTTGATACCTCTATCAATAGGTTTCGGGACCTGTAATTGCTGTGACAATTTTCATTTTGATTGCTCGATTATTTCTAAACACTTCTTAGAAAATTCAATTTTATTGAAAATCAACTGTGCTATAGCCTACAAGTTTTTGGGCAGCAGAAATCTAAAATGCTCCGATTACGATGGTTGATACCTCTATCAATAGGTTTCGGGAACTGTTATTGCTGTGACAATTTTCATTTTGATTGCTCGATTATTTCTAAACATTTCTTAGAAAATTCAATTTTATTGAAAATCAACTGTGCTATAGCCTACAAGTTTTTGGGCGGTAAAAATCTAAAATGCTCCGATTACGATGGTTGATACCTCTATCAATAGGTTTCGGGAACTGTTATTGCTGTGACAATTTTCATTTTGATTGCTCGATTATTTCTAAACATTTCTTAGAAAATTCAATTTTATTGAAAATCAACTGTGCTATAGCCCACAAGTTTTTGGGCGGCAAAAATCTAAAATGCTCCGATTACGATGGTTGATACCTCTATCAATAGGTTTCGGGAACTGTAATTGCTGTGACAATTTTCATTTTAATTACTCGATTATTTCTAAACATTTCTTAGAAAATTCAATTTTATTGAAAATCAACTGTGCTATAGCCCACAAGTTTTTGGGCGGCAAAAATCTAAAATGGTCCGATTACGATGGTTGATACCTCTATCAATAGGTTTCGGGAACTGTTATTGCTGTGACAATTTTCATTTTGATTGCTCGATTATTTCTAAACATTTATTAGAAAATTCAATTTTATTGAAAATCAACTGTGCTATAGCCTACAAGTTTTTGGGCGGCAAAAATCTAAAATGCTCCGATTACGATGGTTGATACCTCTATTAATAGGTTTCGGGACCTGTAATTGCTGTGACAATTTTAATTTTGATTGCTCGATTATTTCTAAACACTTCTTAGAAAATTCAATTTTATTGAAAATCAACTGTGCTATAGCCTACAAGTTTTTGGGCGGCAAAAATCTAAAATGCTCCGATTACGATGGTTGATACCTCTATCAATAGGTTTCGGGACCTGTAATTGCTGTGACAATTTTCATTTTGATTGCTCGATTATTTCTAAACACTTCTTAGAAAATTCAATTTTATTGAAAATCAACTGTGCTATAGCCCACAAGTTTTTGGGCGGCAAAAATCTAAAATGCTCCGATTACGATGGTTGATACCTCTATCAATAGGTTTCGGGAACTGTTATTGCTGTGACAATTTTAATTTTGATTGCTCGATTATTTCTAAACACTTCTTAGAAAATTCAATTTTATTGAAAATCAACTGTGCTATAGCCCACAAGTTTTTGGGCGGCAAAAATCTAAAATGCTCCGATTACGATGGTTGATACCTCTATCAATAGGTTTCGGGAACTGTTATTGCTGTGACAATTTTCATTTTCATTGCTCGATTATTTCTAAACACTTCTTAGAAAATTCAATTTTATTGAAAATCAACTGTGCTATAGCCCACAAGTTTTTGGGCGGCAAAAATCTAAAATGCTCCGATTACGATGGTTGATACCTCTATCAATAGGTTTCGGGAACTGTTATTGCTGTGACAATTTTCATTTTGATTGCTCGATTATTTCTAAACACTTCTTAGAAAATTCAATTTTATTGAAAATCAACTGTGCTATAGCCCACAAGTTTTTGGGCGGCAAAAATCTAAAATGCTCCGATTACGATGGTTGATACCTCTATCAATAGGTTTCGGGAACTGTTATTGCTGTGACAATTTTCATTTTGATTGCTCGATTATTTTTAAACACTTCTTAGAAAATTCAATTTTTTTGAAAATCAACTGTGCTATAGCCCATAAGTTTTTGGGCGGCAAACATCTAAAATGCTCCGATTACGATGGTTGATACCTCTAACAACAGGTTTCGGGACCTGTTATTGCTGTGACAATTTTCATTTTGATTGCTCGATTATTTCTAAACACTTCTTAGAAAATTCAATTTTATTGAAACTCAACTGTGCTATAGCCCAAAAGTTTTTGGGCGGCAAAAATCTAAAATGGTCCGATTACGATGGTTGATACCTCTATCAATAGGTTTCGGGACCTGTAATTGCTGTGACAATTTTCATTTTGATTACTCGATTATTTCTAAACATTTCTTAAAAAATTCAATTTTATTGAAAATCAACTGTGCTATAGCCCACAAGTTTTTGGGCGGCAAAAATCTAAAATGTTCCGATTACGATGGTTGATACCTCTATCAATAGGTTTCGGGACCTGTAATTGCTGTGACAATTTTCATTTTGATTACTCGATTATTTCTAAACATTTATTAGAAAATTCAATTTTATTGAAAATCAACTGTGCTATAGCCCACAAGTTTTTGGGCGGCAAAAATCTAAAATGCTCCGATTACGATGGTTGATACCTCTATCAATAGGTTTCGGGAACTGTTATTGCTGTGACAATTTTCATTTTGATTGCTCGATTATTTCTAAACATTTATTAGAAAATTCAATTTTATTGAAAATCAACTGTGCTATAGCCTACAAGTTTTTGGGCGGCAAAAATCTAAAATGCTCCGATTACGATGGTTGATACCTCTATCAATAGGTTTCGGGAACTGTTATTGCTGTGACAATTTTCATTTTGATTGCTCGATTATTTCTAAACACTTCTTAGAAAATTCAATTTTATTGAAAATCAACTGTGCTATAGCCCACAAGTTTTTGGGCGGCAAAAATCTAAAATGCTCCGATTACGATGGTTGATACCTCTATCAATAGGTTTCGGGAACTGTTATTGCTGTGACAATTTTCATTTTGATTGCTCGATTATTTTTAAACACTTCTTAGAAAATTCAATTTTTTTGAAAATCAACTGTGCTATAGCCCATAAGTTTTTGGGCGGCAAACATCTGAAATGCTCCGATTACGATGGTTGATACATCTAACAACAGGTTTCGGGACCTGTTATTGCTGTGACAATTTTCATTTTGATTGCTCGATTATTTCTAAACACTTCTTAGAAAATTCAATTTTATTGAAAATCAACTGTGCTATAGCCCAAAAGTTTTTGGGCGGCAAAAATCTAAAATGGTCCGATTACGATGGTTGATACCTCTATCAATAGGTTTCGGGACCTGTAATTGCTGTGACAATTTTCATTTTGATTACTCGATTATTTCTAAACATTTCTTAGAAAATTCAATTTTATTGAAAATCAACTGTGCTATAGCCCACAAGTTTTTGGGCGGCAAAAATCTAAAATGTTCCGATTACGATGGTTGATACCTCTATCAATAGGTTTCGGGACCTGTAATTGCTGTGACAATTTTCATTTTGATTACTCGATTATTTCCTAACATTTCTTAGAAAATTCAATTTTATTGAAAATCAACTGTGCTATAGCCCACAAGTTTTTGGGCGGCAAAAATCTAAAATGGTCCGATTACGATGGTTGATACCTCTATCAATAGGTTTCGGGAACTGTTATTGCTGTGACAATTTTCATTTTGATTGCTCGATTATTTCTAAACATTTATTAGAAAATTCAATTTTATTGAAAATCAACTGTGCTATAGCCTACAAGTTTTTGGGCGGCAAAAATCTAAAATGCTCCGATTACGATGGTTGATACCTCTATCAATAGGTTTCGGGAACTGTTATTGCTGTGACAATTTTCATTTTGATTGCTCGATTATTTCTAAACATATCTTAGAAAATTCAATTTTATTGAAAATCAACTGTGCTATAGCCTACAAATTTTTGGGCGGCAAAAATCTAAAATGGTCCGATTACGATGGTTGATACCTCTATTAATAGGTTTCGGGACCTGTAATTGCTGTGACAATTTTCATTTTGATTGCTCGATTATTTCTAAACACTTCTTAGAAAATTCAATTTTATTGAAAATCAACTGTGCTATAGCCCACAAGTTTTTGGGCGGCAAAAATCTAAAATGTTCCGATTACGATGGTTGATACCTCTATCAATAGGTTTCGGGACCTGTAATTGCTGTGACAATTTTCATTTTGATTACTCGATTATTTCTAAACATTTCTTAGAAAATTCAATTTTATTGAAAATCAACTGTGCTATAGCCCACAAGTTTTTGGGCGGCAAAAATCTAAAATGGTCCGATTACGATGGTTGATACCTCTATCAATAGGTTTCGGGAACTGTTATTGCTGTGACAATTTTCATTTTGATTGCTCGATTATTTCTAAACATTTATTAGAAAATTCAATTTTATTGAAAATCAACTGTGCTATAGCCTACAAGTTTTTGGGCGGCAAAAATCTAAAATGCTCCGATTACGATGGTTGATACCTCTATCAATAGGTTTCGGGAACTGTTATTGCTGTGACAATTTTCATTTTGATTGCTCGATTATTTCTAAACATATCTTAGAAAATTCAATTTTATTGAAAATCAACTGTGCTATAGCCCACAAGTTTTTGGGCGGCAAAAATCTAAAATGCTCCGATTACGATGGTTGATACCTCTATCAATAGGTTTCGGGAACTGTTATTGCTGTGACAATTTTCATTTTCATTGCTCGATTATTTCTAAACACTTCTTAGAAAATTCAATTTTATTGAAAATCAACTGTGCTATAGCCCACAAGTTTTTGGGCGGCAAAAATCTAAAATGCTCCGATTACGATGGTTGATACCTCTATCAATAGGTTTCGGGAACTGTTATTGCTGTGACAATTTTCATTTTGATTGCACGATTATTTTTAAACACTTCTTAGAAAATTCAATTTTTTTGAAAATCAACTGGGCTATAGCCCATAAGTTTTTGGGCGGCAAACATCTAAAATGCTCCGATTACGATGGTTGATACCTCTAACAACAGGTTTCGGGACCTGTTATTGCTGTGACAATTTTCATTTTGATTGCTCGATTATTTCTAAACACTTCTTAAAAAATTCAATTTTATTGAAACTCAACTGTGCTATAGCCCAAAAGTTTTTGGGCGGCAAAAATCTAAAATGGTCCGATTACGATGGTTGATACCTCTATCAATAGGTTTCGGGACCTGTAATTGCTGTGACAATTTTCATTTTGATTACTCGATTATTTCTAAACATTTCTTAGAAAATTCAATTTTATTGAAAATCAACTGTGCTATAGCCCACAAGTTTTTGGGCGGCAAAAATCTAAAATGTTCCGATTACGATGGTTGATACCTCTATCAATAGGTTTCGGGACCTGTAATTGCTGTGACAATTTTCATTTTGATTACTCGATTATTTCTAAACATTTCTTAGAAAATTCAATTTTATTGAAAATCAACTGTGCTATAGCCTACAAATTTTTGGGCGGCAAAAATCTAAAATGGTCCGATTACGATGGTTGATACCTCTATTAATAGGTTTCGGGACCTGTAATTGCTGTGACAATTTTCATTTTGATTGCTCGATTATTTCTAAACATTTCTTAGAAAATTCAATTTTATTGAAAATCAACTGTGCTATAGCCCACAAGTTTTTGGGCGGCAAAAATCTAAAATGTTCCGATTACGATGGTTGATACCTCTATCAATAGGTTTCGGGACCTGTAATTGCTGTGACAATTTTCATTTTGATTACTCGATTATTTCTAAACATTTCTTAGAAAATTCAGTTTTATTGAAAATCAACTGTGCTATAGCCCACAAGTTTTTGGGCGGCAAAAATCTAAAATGCTCCGATTACGATGGTTGATACCTCTATCAATAGGTTTCGGGAACTGTTATTGCTGTGACAATTTTCATTTTGATTGCTCGATTATTTCTAAACATTTATTAGAAAATTCAATTTTATTGAAAATCAACTGTGCTATAGCCTACAAGTTTTTGGGCGGCAAAAATCTAAAATGCTCCGATTACGATGGTTGATACCTCTATCAATAGGTTTCGGGAACTGTTATTGCTGTGACAATTTTCATTTTGATTGCTCGATTATTTCTAAACATATCTTAGAAAATTCAATTTTATTGAAAATCAACTGTGCTATAGCCCACAAGTTTTTGGGCGGCAAAAATCTAAAATGCTCCGATTACGATGGTTGATACCACTATCAATAGGTTTCGGGACCTGTTATTGCTGTGACAATTTTCATTTTGATTGCTCGATTATTTCTAAACATTTCTTAGAAAATTCAATTTTATTGAAAATCAACTGTGCTATAGCCTACAAATTTTTGGGCGGCAAAAATCTAAAATGGTCCGATTACGATGGTTGATACCTCTATTAATAGGTTTCGGGACCTGTAATTGCTGTGACAATTTTCATTTTGATTGCTCGATTATTTCTAAACATTTTTTAGAAAATTCAATTTTATTGAAAATCAACTGTGCTATAGCCCACAAGTTTTTGGGCGGCAAAAATCTAAAATGTTCCGATTACGATGGTTGATACCTCTATCAATAGGTTTCGGGACCTGTAATTGCTGTGACAATTTTCATTTTGATTACTTGATTATTTCTAAACATTTCTTAGAAAATTCAGTTTTATTGAAAATCAACTGTGCTATAGCCCACAAGTTTTTGGGCGGCAAAAATCTAAAATGGTCCGATTACGATGGTTGATACCTCTATCAATAGGTTTCGGGAACTGTTATTGCTGTGACAATTTTCATTTTGATTGCTCGATTATTTCTAAACATTTATTAGAAAATTCAATTTTATTGAAAATCAACTGTGCTATAGCCTACAAGTTTTTGGGCGGCAAAAATCTAAAATGCTCCGATTACGATGGTTGATACCTCTATCAATAGGTTTCGGGAACTGTTATTGCTGTGACAATTTTCATTTTGATTGCTCGATTATTTCTAAACATATCTTAGAAAATTCAATTTTATTGAAAATCAACTGTGCTATAGCCCACAAGTTTTTGGGCGGCAAAAATCTAAAATGCTCCGATTACGATGGTTGATACCACTATCAATAGGTTTCGGGAACTGTTATTGCTGTGACAATTTTCATTTTGATTGCTCGATTATTTCTAAACATTTATTAGAAAATTAAATTTTATTGAAAATCAACTGTGCTATAGCCCACAAGTTTTTGGGCGGCAAAAATCTAAAATGCTCCGATTACGATGGTTGATACCTCCATCAATAGGTTTCGGGAGATGTTATTGCTGTGACAATTTTCATTTTGATTGCTCGATTATTTCTAAACATTTCTTAGAAAATTCAATTTTATTGAAAATCAACTGTGCTATAGCCTACAAGTTTTTGGGCGGCAAAAATCTAAAATGCTCCGATTACGATGGTTGATACCTCTATCAATAGGTTTCGGGAACTGTTATTGCTGTGACAATTTTCATTTTGATTGCTCGATTATTTCTAAACACTTCTTAGAAAATTCAATTTTATTGAAAATCAACTGTGCTATAGCCCACAAGTTTTTGGGCGGCAAAAATCTAAAATGCTCCGATTACGATGGTTGATACCTCTATCAATAGGTTTCGGGACCTGTAATTGCTGTGACAATTTTCATTTTGATTGCTCGATTATTTCTAAACATTTCTTAGAAAATTCAATTTTATTGAAAATCAACTGTGCTATAGCCCACAAGTTTTTGGACGGCAAAAATCTAAAATGCTCCGATTACGATGGTTGATACCTCTATCAATAGGTTTCGGGAGATGTTATTGCTGTGACAATTTTCATTTTGATAGCTCGATTATTTCTAAACATTTCTTAGAAAATTCAATTTTATTGAAAATCAACTGTGCTATAGCCCACAAGTTTTTGGGCGGCAAAAATCTAAAATGCTCCGATTACGATGGTTGATACCTCTATCAATAGGTTTCGGGAGATGTTATTGCTGTGACAATTTTCATTTTGATTGCTCGATTATTTCTAAACATTTCTTAGAAAATTCAATTTTATTGAAAATCAACTGTGCTATAGCCCACAAGTTTTTGGGCGGCAAAAATCTAAAATGCTCCGATTACGATGGTTGATACCTCTATCAATAGGTTTCGGGACCTGTAATTGCTGTGACAATTTTCATTTTGATTACTCGATTATTTCTAAACATTTCTTAGAAAATTCAATTTTATTGAAAATCAACTGTGCTATAGCCCATAAGTTTTTGGGCGGCAAAAATCTAAAATGGTCCGATTACGATGGTTGATACCTCTATCAATAGGTTTCGGGACCTGTAATTGCTGTGACAATTTTCATTTTGATTGCTCGATTATTTCTAAACATTTCTTAGAAAATTCAATTTTATTGAAAATCAACTGTGCTATAGCCCACAAGTTTTTGGGCGGCAAAAATCTAAAATGCTCCGATTACGATGGTTGATACCTCTATCAATAGGTTTCGGGACCTGTAATTGCTGTGCCAATTTTCATTTTGATTGCTCGATTATTTCTAAACACTTCTTAGAAAATTCAATTTTATTGAAAATCAACTGTGCTATAGCCCACAAGTTTTTGGGCGGCAAAACTCTAAAATGCTCCGATTACGATGGTTGATACCTCTATCAATAGGTTTCGGGAGATGTTATTGCTGTGACAATTTTCATTTTGATTGCTCGATTATTTCTAAACATTTCTTAGAAAATTCAATTTTATTGAAAATCAACTGTGCTATAGCCCACAAGTTTTTGGGCGGCAAAAATCTAAAATGCTCCGATTACGATGGTTGATACCTCTATCAATAGGTTTCGGGACCTGTAATTGCTGTGCCAATTTTCATTTTGATTGCTTGATTATTTCTAAACACTTCTTAGAAAATTCAATTTTATTGAAAATCAACTGTGCTGTAGCCCACAAGTTTTTGGGCGGCAAAAATCTAAAATGCTCCGATTACGATGGTTGATACCTCTATTAATAGGTTTCGGGACCTGTAATTGCTGTGACAATTTTCATTTTGATTGCTCGATTATTTCTAAACACTTCTTAGAAAATTCCATTTTATTGAAAATCAACTGTGCTATAGCCCACAAGTTTTTGGGCGGCAAAAATCTAAAATGCTCCGATTACGATGGTTGATACCTCTATCAATAGGTTTCGGGACCTGTAATTGCTGTGCCAATTTTCATTTTGATTGCTCGATTATTTCTAAACACTTCTTAGAAAATTCAATTTTATTGAAAATTAACTGTGCTATAGCCCACAAGTTTTTGGGCGGCAAAAATCTAAAATGCTCCGATTACGATGGTTGATACCTCTATCAATAGGTTTCGGGACCTGTAATTGCTGTGACAATTTTCATTTTGATTGCTCGATTATTTCTAAACACTTCTTAGAAAATTCAATTTTATTGAAAATCAACTGTGCTATAGCCCACAAGTTTTTGGGCCTCAAAAATCTAAAATGCTCCGATTACGATGGTTGATACCTCTATCAATAGGTTTCGGGACCTGTAATTGCTGTGACAATTTTCATTTTGATTACTCGATTATTTCTAAACATTTCTTAGAAAATTCAATTTTATTGAAAATCAACTGTGCTATAGCCCACAAGTTTTTGGGCGGCAAAAATCTAAAATGCTCCGATTACGATGGTTGATACCTCTATCAATAGGTTTCGGGAAATGTTATTGCTGTGACAATTTTCATTTTCATTGCTCGATTATTTCTAAACACTTCTTAGAAAATTCAATTTTATTGAAAATCAACTGTGCTATAACCCACAAGTTTTTGGGCGGCAAAAATCTAAAATGCTCCGATTACGATGGTTGATACCTCTATCAATAGGTTTCGGGACCTGTAATTGCTGTGACAATTTTCATTTTGATTACTCGATTATTTCTAAACATTTCTTAGAAAATTCAATTTTATTGAAAATCAACTGTGCTATAGCCTACAAGTTTTTGGGCGGCAAAAATCTAAAATGCTCCGATTACGATGGTTGATACCTCTATCAATAGGTTTCGGGAACTGTTATTGCTGTGACAATTTTCATTTTGATTGCTCGATTATTTCTAAACATATCTTAGAAAATTCAATTTTATTGAAAATCAACTGTGCTATAGCCCACAAGTTTTTGGGCGGCAAAAATCTAAAATGCTCCGATTACGATGGTTGATACCACTATCAATAGGTTTCGGGAACTGTTATTGCTGTGACAATTTTCATTTTGATTGCTCGATTATTTCTAAACATTTATTAGAAAATTAAATTTTATTGAAAATCAACTGTGCTATAGCCCACAAGTTTTTGGGCGGCAAAAATCTAAAATGCTCCGATTACGATGGTTGATACCTCCATCAATAGGTTTCGGGAGATGTTATTGCTGTGACAATTTTCATTTTGATTGCTCGATTATTTCTAAACATTTCTTAGAAAATTCAATTTTATTGAAAATCAACTGTGCTATAGCCTACAAGTTTTTGGGCGGCAAAAATCTAAAATGCTCCGATTACGATGGTTGATACCTCTATCAATAGGTTTCGGGAACTGTTATTGCTGTGACAATTTTCATTTTGATTGCTCGATTATTTCTAAACACTTCTTAGAAAATTAAATTTTATTGAAAATCAACTGTGCTATAGCCCACAAGTTTTTGGGCGGCAAAAATCTAAAATGCTCCGATTACGATGGTTGATACCTCCATCAATAGGTTTCGGGAGATGTTATTGCTGTGACAATTTTCATTTTGATTGCTCGATTATTTCTAAACATTTCTTAGAAAATTCAATTTTATTGAAAATCAACTGTGCTATAGCCTACAAGTTTTTGGGCGGCAAAAATCTAAAATGCTCCGATTACGATGGTTGATACCTCTATCAATAGGTTTCGGGAACTGTTATTGCTGTGACAATTTTCATTTTGATTGCTCGATTATTTCTAAACACTTCTTAGAAAATTCAATTTTATTGAAAATCAACTGTGCTATAGCCCACAAGTTTTTGGGCGGCAAAAATCTAAAATGCTCCGATTACGATGGTTGATACCTCTATCAATAGGTTTCGGGACCTGTAATTGCTGTGACAATTTTCATTTTGATTGCTCGATTATTTCTAAACATTTCTTAGAAAATTCAATTTTATTGAAAATCAACTGTGCTATAGCCCACAAGTTTTTGGACGGCAAAAATCTAAAATGCTCCGATTACGATGGTTGATACCTCTATCAATAGGTTTCGGGAGATGTTATTGCTGTGACAATTTTCATTTTGATAGCTCGATTATTTCTAAACATTTCTTAGAAAATTCAATTTTATTGAAAATCAACTGTGCTATAGCCCACAAGTTTTTGGGCGGCAAAAATCTAAAATGCTCCGATTACGATGGTTGATACCTCTATCAATAGGTTTCGGGAGATGTTATTGCTGTGACAATTTTCATTTTGATTGCTCGATTATTTCTAAACATTTCTTAGAAAATTCAATTTTATTGAAAATCAACTGTGCTATAGCCCACAAGTTTTTGGGCGGCAAAAATCTAAAATGCTCCGATTACGATGGTTGATACCTCTATCAATAGGTTTCGGGACCTGTAATTGCTGTGACAATTTTCATTTTGATTACTCGATTATTTCTAAACATTTCTTAGAAAATTCAATTTTATTGAAAATCAACTGTGCTATAGCCCATAAGTTTTTGGGCGGCAAAAATCTAAAATGGTCCGATTACGATGGTTGATACCTCTATCAATAGGTTTCGGGACCTGTAATTGCTGTGACAATTTTCATTTTGATTGCTCGATTATTTCTAAACATTTCTTAGAAAATTCAATTTTATTGAAAATCAACTGTGCTATAGCCCACAAGTTTTTGGGCGGCAAAAATCTAAAATGCTCCGATTACGATGGTTGATACCTCTATCAATAGGTTTCGGGACCTGTAATTGCTGTGCCAATTTTCATTTTGATTGCTCGATTATTTCTAAACACTTCTTACAAAATTCAATTTTATTGAAAATCAACTGTGCTATAGCCCACAAGTTTTTGGGCGGCAAAACTCTAAAATGCTCCGATTACGATGGTTGATACCTCTATCAATAGGTTTCGGGAGATGTTATTGCTGTGACAATTTTCATTTTGATTGCTCGATTATTTCTAAACATTTCTTAGAAAATTCAATTTTATTGAAAATCAACTGTGCTATAGCCCACAAGTTTTTGGGCGGCAAAAATCTAAAATGCTCCGATTACGATGGTTGATACCTCTATCAATAGGTTTCGGGACCTGCAATTGCTGTGCCAATTTTCATTTTGATTGCTTGATTATTTCTAAACACTTCTTAGAAAATTCAATTTTATTGAAAATCAACTGTGCTGTAGCCCACAAGTTTTTGGGCGGCAAAAATCTAAAATGCTCCGATTACGATGGTTGATACCTCTATTAATAGGTTTCGGGACCTGTAATTGCTGTGACAATTTTCATTTTGATTGCTCGATTATTTCTAAACACTTCTTAGAAAATTCCATTTTATTGAAAATCAACTGTGCTATAGCCCACAAGTTTTTGGGCGGCAAAAATCTAAAATGCTCCGATTACGATGGTTGATACCTCTATCAATAGGTTTCGGGACCTGTAATTGCTGTGCCAATTTTCATTTTGATTGCTCGATTATTTCTAAACACTTCTTAGAAAATTCAATTTTATTGAAAATTAACTGTGCTATAGCCCACAAGTTTTTGGGCGGCAAAAATCTAAAATGCTCCGATTACGATGGTTGATACCTCTATCAATAGGTTTCGGGACCTGTAATTGCTGTGACAATTTTCATTTTGATTGCTCGATTATTTCTAAACACTTCTTAGAAAATTCAATTTTATTGAAAATCAACTGTGCTATAGCCCACAAGTTTTTGGGCCTCAAAAATCTAAAATGCTCCGATTACGATGGTTGATACCTCTATCAATAGGTTTCGGGACCTGTAATTGCTGTGACAATTTTCATTTTGATTACTCGATTATTTCTAAACATTTCTTAGAAAATTCAATTTTATTGAAAATCAACTGTGCTATAGCCCACAAGTTTTTGGGCGGCAAAAATCTAAAATGCTCCGATTACGATGGTTGATACCTCTATCAATAGGTTTCGGGAAATGTTATTGCTGTGACAATTTTCATTTTCATTGCTCGATTATTTCTAAACACTTCTTAGAAAATTCAATTTTATTGAAAATCAACTGTGCTATAACCCACAAGTTTTTGGGCGGCAAAAATCTAAAATGCTCCGATTACGATGGTTGATACCTCTATCAATAGGTTTCGGGACCTGTAATTGCTGTGACAATTTTCATTTTGATTACTCGATTATTTCTAAACATTTCTTAGAAAATTCAATTTTATTGAAAATCAACTGTGCTATAGCCCATAAGTTTTTGGGCGGCAAAAACCTAAAATGGTCCGATTACGATAGTTGATACCTCTAGCAATAGGTTTCGGGACCTGTAATTGCTGTGACAATTTTCATTTTGATTGCTCGATTATTTCTAAACACTTCTTAGAAAATTCAATTTTATTGAAAATCAACTGTGCTATAATAGCCCACAAGTTTTTGGGCGGCAAAAATCTAAAATGCTCCGATTACGATGGTTGATACCTCTACCAATAGGTTTCGGGACCTGTAATTGCTGTGACAATTTTCATTTTGATTACTCGATTATTTCTAAACATTTCTTAGAAAATTCAATTTTATTGAAAATTAACTGTGCTATAGCCCACAAGTTTTTGGGCGGCAAAAATCTAAAATGGTCCGATTACGATGGTTGATACCTCTATCAATAGGTTTCGGGACCTGTAATTGCTGTGACAATTTTCATTTTGATTACTCGATTATTTCTAAACATTTCTTAGAAAATTCAATTTTATTGAAAATCAACTGTGCTATAGCCCACAAGTTTTTGGGCGGCAAAAATCTAAAATGCTCCGATTACGATGGTTGATACCTCTATCAATAGGTTTCGGGACCTGTAATTGCTGTGACAATTTTCATTTTGATTGCTCGATTATTTCTAAACATTTCTTAGAAAATTCAATTTTATTGAAAATCAACTGTGCTATAGCCCACAAGTTTTTGGGCGGCAAAAATCTAAAATGGTCCGATTACGATGGTTGATACCTCTATCAATAGGTTTCGGGAACTGTTATTGCTGTGACAATTTTCATTTTGATTGCTCGATTATTTCTAAACACTTCTTAGAAAATTCAATTTTATTGAAAATCAACTGTGCTATAGCCCACAAGTTTTTGGGCGGCAAAAATCTAAAATGCTCCGATTACGATGGTTGATACCTCTATCAATAGGTTTCGGGAACTGTTATTGCTGTGACAATTTTCATTTTCATTGCTCGATTATTTCTAAACACTTCTTAGAAAATTCAATTTTATTGAAAATCAACTGTGCTATAGCCCACAAGTTTTTGGGCGGCAAAAATCTAAAATGCTCCGATTACGATGGTTGATACCTCTATCAATAGGTTTCGGGACCTGTAATTGCTGTGACAATTTTTATTTTGATTACTCGATTATTTCTAAACATTTCTTAGAAAATTCAATTTTATTGAAAATCAACTGTGCTATAGCCCATAAGTTTTTGGGCGGCAAAAATCTAAAATGCTTCGATTACGATGATTGATACCTCTATCAATAGGTTTCGGGACCTGTAATTGCTGTGACAATTTTCATTTTGATTGCTCGATTATTTCTAAACACTTCTTAGAAAATTCAATTTTATTGAAAATCAACTGTGCTATAGCCCACAAGTTTTTGGGCGGCAAAAATCTAAAATGCTCCGATTACGATGGTTGATACCTCTATCAATAGGTTTCGGGACCTGTAATTGCTGTGACAATTTTTATTTTGATTACTCGATTATTTCTAAACATTTCTTAGAAAATTCAATTTTATTGAAAATCAACTGTGCTATAGCCCATAAGTTTTTGGGCGGCAAAAATCTAAAATGCTTCGATTACGATGATTGATACCTCTATCAATAGGTTTCGGGACCTGTAATTGCTGTGACAATTTTCATTTTGATTGCTCGATTATTTCTAAACACTTCTTAGAAAATTCAATTTTATTGAAAATCAACTGTGCTATAGCCCACAAGTTTTTGGGCGGCAAAAATCTAAAATGCTCCGATTACGATGGTTGATACCTCTATCAATAGGTTTCGGGACCTGTAATTGCTGTGACAATTTTTATTTTGATTACTCGATTATTTCTAAACATTTCTTAGAAAATTCAATTTTATTGAAAATCAACTGTGCTATAGCCCATAAGTTTTTGGGCGGCAAAAATCTAAAATGCTTCGATTACGATGATTGATACCTCTATCAATAGGTTTCGGGACCTGTAATTGCTGTGACAATTTTCATTTTGATTGCTCGATTATTTCTAAACACTTCTTAGAAAATTCAATTTTATTGAAAATCAACTGTGCTATAGCCCACAAGTTTTTGGGCGGCAAAAATCTAAAATGCTCCGATTACGATGGTTGATACCTCTATCAATAGGTTTCGGGACCTGTAATTGCTGTGACAATTTTCATTTTGATTACTCGATTATTTCTAAACATTTCTTAGAAAATTCAATTTTATTGAAAATCAACTGTGCTATAGCCCACAAGTTTTTGGGCGGCAAAAATCTAAAATGCTCCGATTACGATGGTTGATACCTCTATCAATAGGTTTCGGGAACTGTTATTGCTGTGACAATTTTCATTTTCATTGCTCGATTATTTCTAAACACTTCTTAGAAAATTCAATTTTATTGAAAATCAACTGTGCTATAACCCACAAGTTTTTGGGCGGCAAAAATCTAAAATGCTCCGATTACGATGGTTGATACCTCTATCAATAGGTTTCGGGACCTGTAATTGCTGTGACAATTTTCATTTTGATTACTCGATTATTTCTAAACATTTCTTAGAAAATTCAATTTTATTGAAAATCAACTGTGCTATAGCCCATAAGTTTTTGGGCGGCAAAAACCTAAAATGGTCCGATTACGATAGTTGATACCTCTAGCAATAGATTTCGGGACCTGTAATTGCTGTGACAATTTTCATTTTGATTGCTCGATTATTTCTAAACACTTCTTAGAAAATTCAATTTTATTGAAAATCAACTGTGCTATAATAGCCCACAAGTTTTTGGGCGGCAAAAATCTAAAATGGTCCGATTACGATGGTTGATACCTCTATCAATAGGTTTCGGGACCTGTAATTGCTGTGACAATTTTCATTTTGATTGCTCGATTATTTCTAAACATTTCTTAGAAAATTCAATTTTATTGAAAATCAACTGTGCTTATAGCCCACAAGTTTTTGGGCGGCAAAAATCTAAAATGCTCCGATTACGATGGTTGATACCTCTATCAATAGGTTTCGGGACCTGTAATTGCTGTGACAATTTTCATTTTGATTACTCGATTATTTCTAAACATTTCTTAGAAAATTCAATTTTATTGAAAATCAACTGTGCTATAGCCCACAAGTTTTTGGGCGGCAAAAATCTAAAATGCTCCGATTACGATGGTTGATACCTCTATCAATAGGTTTCGGGACCTGTAATTGCTGTGACAATTTTCATTTTGATTGCTCGATTATTTCTAAACATTTCTTAGAAAATTCAATTTTATTGAAAATCAACTGTGCTATAGCCCACAAGTTTTTGGGCGGCAAAAATCTAAAATGCTCCGATTACGATGGTTGATACCTCTATTAATAGGTTTCGGGACCTGTAATTGCTGTGACAATTTTCATTTTGATTGCTCGATTATTTCTAAACACTTCTTAGAAAATTCAATTTTATTGAAAATCAACTGTGCTATAACCCACAAGTTTTTGGGCGGCAAAAATCTAAAATGGTCCGATTACGATGGTTGATACCTCTATCAACAGGTTTCGGGAACTGTTATTGCTGTGACAATTTTCATTTTGATTGCTCGATTATTTCTAAACATTTCTTAGAAAATTCAATTTTATTGAAAATCAACTGTGCTATAGCCCACAAGTTTTTGGGCGGCAAAAATCTAAAATGCTCCGATTACGATGGTTGATACCTCTATCAATAGGTTTCGGGACCTGTAATTGCTGTGACAATTTTCATTTTGATTGCTCGATTATTTCTAAACATTTCTTAGAAAATTCAATTTTATTGAAAATCAACTGTGCTTATAGCCCACAAGTTTTTGGGCGGCAAAAATCTAAAATGGTCCGATTACGATGGTTGATACCTCTATCAATAGGTTTCGGGACCTGTAATTGCTGTGACAATTTTCATTTTGATTACTCGATTATTTCTAAACATTTCTTAGAAAATTCAATTTTATTGAAAATCCACTGTTGTATAGCCCACAAGTTTTTGGGCGGCAAAAATCTAAAATGTTCCGATTACGATGGTTGATACCTCTATCAATAGGTTTCGGGACCTGTTATTGCTGTGACAATTTTCATTTTGATTACTCGATTATTTCTAAACATTTCTTAGAAAATTCAATTTTATTGAAAATCAACTGTGCTATAGCCCACAAGTTTTTGGGCGGCAAAAATCTAAAATGGTCCGATTACGATGGTTGATACCTCTATCAATAGGTTTCGGGACCTGTTATTGCTACAATTTTCATTTTCATTGCTCGATTATTTCTAAACATTTCTTAGAAAATTCAATTTTATTGAAAATCAACTGTGCTATAGCCCATAAGTTTTTGGGCGGCAAAAATCTAAAATGGTCCGATTACGATGGTTGATACCTCTATCAATAGGTTTCGGGACCTGTAATTGCTGTGACAATTTTCATTTTGATTACTCGATTATTTCTAAACATTTCTTAGAAAATTCAATTTTATTGAAAATCCACTGTGCTATAGCCCACAAGTTTTTGGGCGGCAAAAATCTAAAATGCTCCGATTACGATGGTTGATACCTCTATCAACAGGTTTCGGGAACTGTTATTGCTGTGACAATTTTCATTTTGATTGCTCGATTATTTCTAAACATTTCTTAGAAAATTCAATTTTATTGAAAATCAACTGTGCTATAGCCCACAAGTTTTTGGGCGGCAAAAATCTAAAATGCTCCGATTACGATGGTTGATACCTCTATCAATAGGTTTGGGGACCTGTAATTGCTGTGACAATTTTCATTTTGATTGCTCGATTATTTCTAAACACTTCTTAGAAAATTCAATTTTATTGAAAATCAACTGTGCTATAGCCCACAAGTTTTTGGGCGGCAAAAATCTAAAATGCTCCGATTACGATGGTTGATACCTCTATCAATAGGTTTCGGGACCTGTAATTGCTGTGACAATTTTCATTTTGATTGCTCGATTATTTCTAAACATTTCTTAGAAAATTCAATTTTATTGAAAATCAACTGTGCATCAACAAGTTTTTGGGCGGCAAAAATCTAAAATGGTCCGATTACGATGGTTGATACCTCTACCAATAGGTTTCGGGACCTGTAATTGCTGTGACAATTTTCATTTTGATTACTCGATTATTTCTAAACATTTCTTAGAAAATTCAATTTTATTGAAAATCAACTGTGCTATAGCCCACAAGTTTTTGGGCGGCAAAAATCTAAAATGGTCCGATTACGATGGTTGATACCTCTATCAATAGGTTTCGGGACCTGTAATTGCTGTGACAATTTTCATTTTGATTACTCGATTATTTCTAAACATTTCTTAGAAAATTCAATTTTATTGAAAATCAACTGTGCTATAGCCCATAAATTTTTGGGCGGCAAAAATCTAAAATGGTCCGATTACGATGGTTGATACCTCTATCAATAGGTTTCGGGAACTGTTATTGCTGTGACAATTTTCATTTTCATTGCTCGATTATTTCTAAACACTTCTTAGAAAATTCAATTTTATTGAAAATCAACTGTGCTATGTTTTTGGGCGCCACAAGTTTTTGGGCGGCAAAAATCTAAAATGCTCCGATTACGATGGTTGATACCTCTATCAATAGGTTTCGGGACCTGTAATTGCTGTGACAATTTTCATTTTGATTGCTCGATTATTTCTAAACATTTCTTAGAAAATTCAATTTTATTGAAAATCAACTGTGCTTATAGCCCACAAGTTTTTGGGCGGCAAAAATCTAAAATGGTCCGATTACGATGGTTGATACCTCTACCAATAGGTTTCGGGACCTGTAATTGCTGTGACAATTTTCATTTTGATTACTCGATTATTTCTAAACATTTCTTAGAAAATTCAATTTTATTGAAAATCAACTGTGCTATAGCCCACAAGTTTTTGGGCGGCAAAAATCTAAAATGGTCCGATTACGATGGTTGATACCTCTATCAATAGGTTTCGGGACCTGTAATTGCTGTGACAATTTTCATTTTGATTACTCGATTATTTCTAAACATTTCTTAGAAAATTCAATTTTATTGAAAATCAACTGTGCTATAGCCCACAAGTTTTTGGGCGGCAAAAATCTAAAATGGTCCGATTACGATGGTTGATACCTCTATCAATAGGTTTCGGGCACAGTTATTGCTGTGACAATTTTCATTTTGATTGCTCGATTATTTCTAAACATTTATTAGAAAATTCAATTTTATTGAAAATCAACTGTGCTATAGCCCATAAGTTTTTGGGCGGCAAAAATCTAAAATGCTCCGATTACGATGGTTGATACCTCTATCAATAGGTTTCGGGAACTGTTATTGCTGTGACAATTTTCATTTTCATTGCTCGATTATTTCTAAACACTTCTTAGAAAATTCAATTTTATTGAAAATCAACTGTGCTATAGCCCACAAGTTTTTGGGCGGCAAAAATCTAAAATGCTCCGATTACGATGGTTGATACCTCTATCAATAGGTTTCGGGAACTGTTATTGCTGTGACAATTTTCATTTTCATTGCTCGATTATTTCTAAACACTTCTTAGAAAATTCAATTTTATTGAAAATCAACTGTGCTATGTTTTTGGGCGGCACAAGTTTTTGGGCGGCAAAAATCTAAAATGCTCCGATTACGATGGTTGATACCTCTATCAATAGGTTTCGGGACCTGTAATTGCTGTGACAATTTTCATTTTGATTGCTCGATTATTTCTAAACATTTCTTAGAAAATTCAATTTTATTGAAAATCAACTGTGCTTATAGCCCACAAGTTTTTGGACGGCAAAAATCTAAAATGCTCCGATTACGATGGTTGATACCTCTATCAATAGGTTTCGGGACCTGTTATTGCTGTGACAATTTTCATTTTGATTACTCGATTATTTCTAAAAACCTCTATCAATAGGTTTGATATGATACCTCTATCAATAGGTTTGGGGACCTGTAATTGCTGTGACAATTTTCATTTTGATTGCTCGATTATTTCTAAACACTTCTTAGAAAATTCAATTTTATTGAAAATCAACTGTGCTATAGCCCACAAGTTTTTGGGCGGCAAAAATCTAAAATGCTCCGATTACGATGGTTGATACCTCTATCAATAGGTTTCGGGACCTGTAATTGCTGTGACAATTTTCATTTTGATTGCTCGATTATTTCTAAACATTTCTTAGAAAATTCAATTTTATTGAAAATCAACTGTGCTTATAGCCCACAAGTTTTTGGGCGGCGAAAATCTAAAATGGTCCGATTACGATGGTTGATACCTCTACCAATAGGTTTCGGGACCTGTAATTGCTGTGACAATTTTCATTTTGATTACTCGATTATTTCTAAACATTTCTTAGAAAATTCAATTTTATTGAAAATCAACTGTGCTATAGCCCACAAGTTTTTGGGCGGCAAAAATCTAAAATGGTCCGATTACGATGGTTGATACCTCTATCAATAGGTTTCGGGACCTGTAATTGCTGTGACAATTTTCATTTTGATTACTCGATTATTTCTAAACATTTCTTAGAAAATTCAATTTTATTGAAAATCAACTGTGCTATAGCCCATAAATTTTTGGGCGGCAAAAATCTAAAATGGTCCGATTACGATGGTTGATACCTCTATCAATAGGTTTCGGGAACTGTTATTGCTGTGACAATTTTCATTTTCATTGCTCGATTATTTCTAAACACTTCTTAGAAAATTCAATTTTATTGAAAATCAACTGTGCTATAGCCCACAAGTTTTTGGGCGGCAAAAATCTAAAATGCTCCGATTACGATGGTTGATACCTCTATCAATAGGTTTCGGGACCTGTAATTGCTGTGACAATTTTCATTTTGATTGCTCGATTATTTCTAAACATTTCTTAGAAAATTCAATTTTATTGAAAATCAACTGTGCTTATAGCCCACAAGTTTTTGGGCGGCAAAAATCTAAAATGGTCCGATTACGATGGTTGATACCTCTACCAATAGGTTTCGGGACCTGTAATTGCTGTGACAATTTTCATTTTGATTACTCGATTATTTCTAAACATTTCTTAGAAAATTCAATTTTATTGAAAATCAACTGTGCTATAGCCCACAAGTTTTTGGGCGGCAAAAATCTAAAATGGTCCGATTACGATGGTTGATACCTCTATCAATAGGTTTCGGGACCTGTAATTGCTGTGACAATTTTCATTTTGATTACTCGATTATTTCTAAACATTTCTTAGAAAATTCAATTTTATTGAAAATCAACTGTGCTATAGCCCACAAGTTTTTGGGCGGCAAAAATCTAAAATGGTCCGATTACGATGGTTGATACCTCTATCAATAGGTTTCGGGCACAGTTATTGCTGTGACAATTTTCATTTTGATTGCTCGATTATTTCTAAACATTTATTAGAAAATTCAATTTTATTGAAAATCAACTGTGCTATAGCCCATAAGTTTTTGGGCGGCAAAAATCTAAAATGCTCCGATTACGATGGTTGATACCTCTATCAATAGGTTTCGGGACCTGTAATTGCTGTGACAATTTTCATTTTGATTACTCGATTATTTCTAAACATTTCTTAGAAAATTCAATTTTATTGAAAATCAACTGTGCTATAGCCCATAAATTTTTGGGCGGCAAAAATCTAAAATGGTCCGATTACGATGGTTGATACCTCTATCAATAGGTTTCGGGAACTGTTATTGCTGTGACAATTTTCATTTTCATTGCTCGATTATTTCTAAACACTTCTTAGAAAATTCAATTTTATTGAAAATCAACTGTGCTATAGCCCACAAGTTTTTGGGCGGCAAAAATCTAAAATGCTCCGATTACGATGGTTGATACCTCTATCAATAGGTTTCGGGACCTGTAATTGCTGTGACAATTTTCATTTTGATTACTCGATTATTTCTAAACATTTCTTAGAAAATTCAATTTTATTGAAAATCAACTGTGCTATAGCCCACAAGTTTTTGGGCGGCAAAAATCTAAAATGGTCCGATTACGATGGTTGATACCTCTATCAATAGGTTTCGGGCACAGTTATTGCTGTGACAATTTTCATTTTGATTGCTCGATTATTTCTAAACATTTATTAGAAAATTCAATTTTATTGAAAATCAACTGTGCTATAGCCCATAAGTTTTTGGGCGGCAAAAATCTAAAATGCTCCGATTACGATGGTTGATACCTCTATCAATAGGTTTCGGGACCTGTAATTGCTGTGACAATTTTCATTTTGATTACTCGATTATTTCTAAACATTTCTTAGAAAATTCAATTTTATTGAAAATCAACTGTGCTATAGCCCATAAATTTTTGGGCGGCAAAAATCTAAAATGGTCCGATTACGATGGTTGATACCTCTATCAATAGGTTTCGGGAACTGTTATTGCTGTGACAATTTTCATTTTCATTGCTCGATTATTTCTAAACACTTCTTAGAAAATTCAATTTTATTGAAAATCAACTGTGCTATAGCCCACAAGTTTTTGGGCGGCAAAAATCTAAAATGCTCCGATTACGATGGTTGATACCTCTATCAATAGGTTTCGGGACCTGTAATTGCTGTGACAATTTTCATTTTGATTGCTCGATTATTTCTAAACATTTCTTAGAAAATTCAATTTTATTGAAAATCAACTGTGCTTATAGCCCACAAGTTTTTGGGCGGCAAAAATCTAAAATGCTCCGATTACGATGGTTGATACCTCTATCAATAGGTTTCGGGACCTGTTATTGCTGTGACAATTTTCATTTTGATTACTCGATTATTTCTAAACATTTCTTAGAAAATTCAATTTTATTGAAAATCAACTGTGCTATAGCCCACAAGTTTTTGGGCGGCAAAAATCTAAAATGGTCCGATTACGATGGTTGATACCTCTATCAATAGGTTTCGGGACCTGTTATTGCTACAATTTTCATTTTCATTGCTCGATTATTTCTAAACATTTCTTAGAAAATTCAATTTTATTGAAAATCAACTGTGCTATAGCCCATAAGTTTTTGGGCGGCAAAAATCTAAAATGGTCCGATTACGATGGTTGATACCTCTATCAATAGGTTTCGGGACCTGTAATTGCTGTGACAATTTTCATTTTGATTACTCGATTATTTCTAAACATTTCTTAGAAAATTCAATTTTATTGAAAATCCACTGTGCTATAGCCCACAAGTTTTTGGGCGGCAAAAATCTAAAATGCTCCGATTACGATGGTTGATACCTCTATCAACAGGTTTCGGGAACTGTTATTGCTGTGACAATTTTCATTTTGATTGCTCGATTATTTCTAAACATTTCTTAGAAAATTCAATTTTATTGAAAATCAACTGTGCTATAGCCCACAAGTTTTTGGGCGGCAAAAATCTAAAATGCTCCGATTACGATGGTTGATACCTCTATCAATAGGTTTGGGGACCTGTAATTGCTGTGACAATTTTCATTTTGATTGCTCGATTATTTCTAAACACTTCTTAGAAAATTCAATTTTATTGAAAATCAACTGTGCTATAGCCCACAAGTTTTTGGGCGGCAAAAATCTAAAATGCTCCGATTACGATGGTTGATACCTCTATCAATAGGTTTCGGGACCTGTAATTGCTGTGACAATTTTCATTTTGATTGCTCGATTATTTCTAAACATTTCTTAGAAAATTCAATTTTATTGAAAATCAACTGTGCTTATAGCCCACAAGTTTTTGGGCGGCAAAAATCTAAAATGGTCCGATTACGATGGTTGATACCTCTACCAATAGGTTTCGGGACCTGTAATTGCTGTGACAATTTTCATTTTGATTACTCGATTATTTCTAAACATTTCTTAGAAAATTCAATTTTATTGAAAATCAACTGTGCTATAGCCCACAAGTTTTTGGGCGGCAAAAATCTAAAATGGTCCGATTACGATGGTTGATACCTCTATCAATAGGTTTCGGGACCTGTAATTGCTGTGACAATTTTCATTTTGATTACTCGATTATTTCTAAACATTTCTTAGAAAATTCAATTTTATTGAAAATCAACTGTGCTATAGCCCACAAGTTTTTGGGCGGCAAAAATCTAAAATGGTCCGATTACGATGGTTGATACCTCTATCAATAGGTTTCGGGCACAGTTATTGCTGTGACAATTTTCATTTTGATTGCTCGATTATTTCTAAACATTTATTAGAAAATTCAATTTTATTGAAAATCAACTGTGCTATAGCCCATAAGTTTTTGGGCGGCAAAAATCTAAAATGCTCCGATTACGATGGTTGATACCTCTATCAATAGGTTTCGGGACCTGTAATTGCTGTGACAATTTTCATTTTGATTACTCGATAATTTCTAAACATTTCTTAGAAAATTCAATTTTATTGAAAATCAACTGTGCTATAGCCCATAAATTTTTGGGCGGCAAAAATCTAAAATGGTCCGATTACGATGGTTGATACCTCTATCAATAGGTTTCGGGAACTGTTATTGCTGTGACAATTTTCATTTTCATTGCTCGATTATTTCTAAACACTTCTTAGAAAATTCAATTTTATTGAAAATCAACTGTGCTATAGCCCACAAGTTTTTGGGCGGCAAAAATCTAAAATGCTCCGATTACGATGGTTGATACCTCTATCAATAGGTTTCGGGACCTGTAATTGCTGTGACAATTTTCATTTTGATTACTCGATTATTTCTAAACATTTCTTAGAAAATTCAATTTTATTGAAAATCAACTGTGCTATAGCCCACAAGTTTTTGGGCGGCAAAAATCTAAAATGGTCCGATTACGATGGTTGATACCTCTATCAATAGGTTTCGGGCACAGTTATTGCTGTGACAATTTTCATTTTGATTGCTCGATTATTTCTAAACATTTATTAGAAAATTCAATTTTATTGAAAATCAACTGTGCTATAGCCCACAAGTTTTTGGGCGGCAAAAATCTAAAATGGTCCGATTACGATGGTTGATACCTCTATCAATAGGTTTCGGGCACAGTTATTGCTGTGACAATTTTCATTTTGATTGCTCGATTATTTCTAAACATTTATTAGAAAATTCAATTTTATTGAAAATCAACTGTGCTATAGCCCATAAATTTTTGGGCGGCAAAAATCTAAAATGGTCCGATTACGATGGTTGATACCTCTATCAATAGGTTTCGGGAACTGTTATTGCTGTGACAATTTTCATTTTCATTGCTCGATTATTTCTAAACACTTCTTAGAAAATTCAATTTTATTGAAAATCAACTGTGCTATAGCCCACAAGTTTTTGGGCGGCAAAAATCTAAAATGCTCCGATTACGATGGTTGATACCTCTATCAATAGGTTTCGGGACCTGTAATTGCTGTGACAATTTTCATTTTGATTGCTCGATTATTTCTAAACATTTCTTAGAAAATTCAATTTTATTGAAAATCAACTGTGCTTATAGCCCACAAGTTTTTGGGCGGCAAAAATCTAAAATGCTCCGATTACGATGGTTGATACCTCTATCAATAGGTTTCGGGACCTGTTATTGCTGTGACAATTTTCATTTTGATTACTCGATTATTTCTAAACATTTCTTAGAAAATTCAATTTTATTGAAAATCAACTGTGCTATAGCCCACAAGTTTTTGGGCGGCAAAAATCTAAAATGGTCCGATTACGATGGTTGATACCTCTATCAATAGGTTTCGGGACCTGTTATTGCTACAATTTTCATTTTCATTGCTCGATTATTTCTAAACATTTCTTAGAAAATTCAATTTTATTGAAAATCAACTGTGCTATAGCCCATAAGTTTTTGGGCGGCAAAAATCTAAAATGGTCCGATTACGATGGTTGATACCTCTATCAATAGGTTTCGGGACCTGTAATTGCTGTGACAATTTTCATTTTGATTACTCGATTATTTCTAAACATTTCTTAGAAAATTCAATTTTATTGAAAATCCACTGTGCTATAGCCCACAAGTTTTTGGGCGGCAAAAATCTAAAATGCTCCGATTACGATGGTTGATACCTCTATCAACAGGTTTCGGGAACTGTTATTGCTGTGACAATTTTCATTTTGATTGCTCGATTATTTCTAAACATTTCTTAGAAAATTCAATTTTATTGAAAATCAACTGTGCTATAGCCCACAAGTTTTTGGGCGGCAAAAATCTAAAATGCTCCGATTACGATGGTTGATACCTCTATCAATAGGTTTGGGGACCTGTAATTGCTGTGACAATTTTCATTTTGATTGCTCGATTATTTCTAAACACTTCTTAGAAAATTCAATTTTATTGAAAATCAACTGTGCTATAGCCCACAAGTTTTTGGGCGGCAAAAATCTAAAATGCTCCGATTACGATGGTTGATACCTCTATCAATAGGTTTCGGGACCTGTAATTGCTGTGACAATTTTCATTTTGATTGCTCGATTATTTCTAAACATTTCTTAGAAAATTCAATTTTATTGAAAATCAACTGTGCTTATAGCCCACAAGTTTTTGGGCGGCAAAAATCTAAAATGGTCCGATTACGATGGTTGATACCTCTACCAATAGGTTTCGGGACCTGTAATTGCTGTGACAATTTTCATTTTGATTACTCGATTATTTCTAAACATTTCTTAGAAAATTCAATTTTATTGAAAATCAACTGTGCTATAGCCCACAAGTTTTTGGGCGGCAAAAATCTAAAATGGTCCGATTACGATGGTTGATACCTCTATCAATAGGTTTCGGGACCTGTAATTGCTGTGACAATTTTCATTTTGATTGCTCGATTATTTCTAAACATTTCTTAGAAAATTCAATTTTATTGAAAATCAACTGTGCTATAGCCCATAAATTTTTGGGCGGCAAAAATCTAAAATGGTCCGATTACGATGGTTGATACCTCTATCAATAGGTTTCGGGAACTGTTATTGCTGTGACAATTTTCATTTTCATTGCTCGATTATTTCTAAACACTTCTTAGAAAATTCAATTTTATTGAAAATCAACTGTGCTATAGCCCACAAGTTTTTGGGCGGCAAAAATCTAAAATGCTCCGATTACGATGGTTGATACCTCTATCAATAGGTTTCGGGACCTGTAATTGCTGTGACAATTTTCATTTTGATTACTCGATTATTTCTAAACATTTCTTAGAAAATTCAATTTTATTGAAAATCAACTGTGCTATAGCCCACAAGTTTTTGGGCGGCAAAAATCTAAAATGGTCCGATTACGATGGTTGATACCTCTATCAATAGGTTTCGGGCACAGTTATTGCTGTGACAATTTTCATTTTGATTGCTCGATTATTTCTAAACATTTATTAGAAAATTCAATTTTATTGAAAATCAACTGTGCTATAGCCCATAAGTTTTTGGGCGGCAAAAATCTAAAATGCTCCGATTACGATGGTTGATACCTCTATCAATAGGTTTCGGGACCTGTAATTGCTGTGACAATTTTCATTTTGATTACTCGATTATTTCTAAACATTTCTTAGAAAATTCAATTTTATTGAAAATCAACTGTGCTATAGCCCATAAATTTTTGGGCGGCAAAAATCTAAAATGGTCCGATTACGATGGTTGATACCTCTATCAATAGGTTTCGGGAACTGTTATTGCTGTGACAATTTTCATTTTCATTGCTCGATTATTTCTAAACACTTCTTAGAAAATTCAATTTTATTGAAAATCAACTGTGCTATAGCCCACAAGTTTTTGGGCGGCAAAAATCTAAAATGCTCCGATTACGATGGTTGATACCTCTATCAATAGGTTTCGGGACCTGTAATTGCTGTGACAATTTTCATTTTGATTGCTCGATTATTTCTAAACATTTCTTAGAAAATTCAATTTTATTGAAAATCAACTGTGCTTATAGCCCACAAGTTTTTGGGCGGCAAAAATCTAAAATGGTCCGATTACGATGGTTGATACCTCTACCAATAGGTTTCGGGACCTGTAATTGCTGTGACAATTTTCATTTTGATTACTCGATTATTTCTAAACATTTCTTAGAAAATTCAATTTTATTGAAAATCAACTGTGCTATAGCCCACAAGTTTTTGGGCGGCAAAAATCTAAAATGGTCCGATTACGATGGTTGATACCTCTATCAATAGGTTTCGGGACCTGTAATTGCTGTGACAATTTTCATTTTGATTACTCGATTATTTCTAAACATTTCTTAGAAAATTCAATTTTATTGAAAATCAACTGTGCTATAGCCCACAAGTTTTTGGGCGGCAAAAATCTAAAATGGTCCGATTACGATGGTTGATACCTCTATCAATAGGTTTCGGGCACAGTTATTGCTGTGACAATTTTCATTTTGATTGCTCGATTATTTCTAAACATTTATTAGAAAATTCAATTTTATTGAAAATCAACTGTGCTATAGCCCATAAGTTTTTGGGCGGCAAAAATCTAAAATGCTCCGATTACGATGGTTGATACCTCTATCAATAGGTTTCGGGAACTGTTATTGCTGTGACAATTTTCATTTTCATTGCTCGATTATTTCTAAACACTTCTTAGAAAATTCAATTTTATTGAAAATCAACTGTGCTATAGCCCACAAGTTTTTGGGCGGCAAAAATCTAAAATGCTCCGATTACGATGGTTGATACCTCTATCAATAGGTTTCGGGACCTGTTATTGCTACAATTTTCATTTTGATTGCTCGATTATTTCTAAACATTTCTTAGAAAATTCAATTTTATTGAAAATCAACTGTGCTATAGCCCATAAGTTTTTGGGCGGCAAAAATCTAAAATGGTCCGATTACGATGGTTGATACCTCTATCAATAGGTTTCGGGCACTGTTATTGCTGTGACAATTTTCATTTTGATTGCTCGATTATTTCTAAACACTTCTTAGAAAATTCAATTTTATTGAAAATCAACTGTGCTATAGCCCACAAGTTTTTGGGCGGCAAAAATCTAAAATGCTCCGATTACGATGGTTGATACCTCTATCAATAGGTTTCGGGACCTGTAATTGCTGTGACAATTTTCATTTTGATTGCTCGATTATTTCTAAACACTTCTTAGAAAATTCAATTTTATTGAAAATCAACTGTGCTATAGCCCACAAGTTTTTGGGCGGCAAAAATCTAAAATGCTCCGATTACGATGGTTGATACCTCTATCAATAGGTTTCGGGACCTGTAATTGCTGTGACAATTTTCATTTTGATTACTCGATTATTTCTAAACATTTCTTAGAAAATTAATTTTTATTGAAAATCAACTGTGCTATAGCCCACAAGTTTTTGGGCGGCAAAAATCTAAAATGGTCCGATTACGATGGTTGATACCTCTATCAATAGGTTTCGGGCACAGTTATTGCTGTGACAATTTTCATTTTGATTGCTCGATTATTTCTAAACATTTATTAGAAAATTAAATTTTATTGAAAATCAACTGTGCTATAGCCTACAAATTTTTGGGCGGCAAAAATCTAAAATGGTCCGATTACGATGGTTGATACCTCTATCAATAGGTTTCGGGACCTGTTATTGCTACAATTTTCATTTTGATTGCTCGATTATTTCTAAACATTTCTTAGAAAATTCAATTTTATTGAAAATCAACTGTGCTATAGCCCATAAGTTTTTGGGCGGCAAAAATCTAAAATGCTCCGATTACGATGGTTGATACCTCTATCAATAGGTTTCGGGAACTGTTATTGCTGTGACAATTTTCATTTTCATTGCTCGATTATTTCTAAACACTTCTTAGAAAATTCAATTTTATTGAAAATCAACTGTGCTATAGCCCACAAGTTTTTGGGCGGCAAAAATCTAAAATGCTCCGATTACGATGGTTGATACCTCTATCAATAGGTTTCGGGCACTGTTATTGCTGTGACAATTTTCATTTTGATTGCTCGATTATTTCTAAACATTTCTTAGAAAATTCAATTTTATTGAAAATCAACTGTGCTATAGCCCACAAGTTTTTGGGCGGCAAAAATCTAAAATGGTCCGATTACGATGGTTGATACCTCTATCAATAGGTTTCGGGCACTGTTATTGCTGTGACAATTTTCATTTTGATTGCTCGATTATTTCTAAACACTTCTTAGAAAATTCAATTTTATTGAAAATCAACTGTGCTATAGCCCACAAGTTTTTGGGTGGCAAAAATCTAAAATGCTCCGATTACGATGGTTGATACCTCTATCAATAGGTTTCGGGACCTGTAATTGCTGTGACAATTTTCATTTTGATTGCTCGATTATTTCTAAACACTTCTTAGAAAATTCAATTTTATTGAAAATCAACTGTGCTATAGCCCACAAGTTTTTGGGCGGCAAAAATCTAAAATGCTCCGATTACGATGGTTGATACCTCTATCAATAGGTTTCGGGACCTGTAATTGCTGTGACAATTTTCATTTTGATTGCTCGATTATTTCTAAACATTTCTTAGAAAATTCAATTTTATTGAAAATCAACTGTGCTTATAGCCCACAATCTAAAATGGTCCGATTACGATGGTTGATACCTCTACCAATAGGTTTCGGGACCTGTAATTGCTGTGACAATTTTCATTTTGATTACTCGATTATTTCTAAACATTTCTTAGAAAATTCAATTTTATTGAAAATCAACTGTGCTATAGCCCACAAGTTTTTGGGCGGCAAAAATCTAAAATGGTCCGATTACGATGGTTGATACCTCTATCAATAGGTTTCGGGACCTGTAATTGCTGTGACAATTTTCATTTTGATTACTCGATTATTTCTAAACATTTCTTAGAAAATTCAATTTTATTGAAAATCAACTGTGCTATAGCCCACAAGTTTTTGGGCGGCAAAAATCTAAAATGGTCCGATTACGATGGTTGATACCTCTATCAATAGGTTTCGGGCACAGTTATTGCTGTGACAATTTTCATTTTGATTGCTCGATTATTTCTAAACATTTCTTAGAAAATTCAATTTTATTGAAAATCAACTGTGCTATAGCCTACAAATTTTTGGGCGGCAAAAATCTAAAATGGTCCGATTACGATGGTTGATACCTCTATCAATAGGTTTCGGGACCTGTTATTGCTACAATTTTCATTTTGATTGCTCGATTATTTCTAAACATTTCTTAGAAAATTCAATTTTATTGAAAATCAACTGTGCTATAGCCCACAAGTTTTTGGGCGGCAAAAATCTAAAATGCTCCGATTACGATGGTTGATACCTCTATCAATAGGTTTCGGGCACTGTTATTGCTGTGACAATTTTCATTTTGATTGCTCGATTATTTCTAAACATTTCTTAGAAAATTCAATTTTATTGAAAATCAACTGTGCTATAGCCCACAAGTTTTTGGGCGGCAAAAATCTAAAATGCTCCGATTACGATGGTTGATACCTCTATCAATAGGTTTCGGGAACTGTTATTGCTGTGACAATTTTCATTTTGATTGCTCGATTATTTCTAAACACTTCTTAGAAAATTCAATTTTATTGAAAATCAACTGTGCTATAGCCCACAAGTTTTTGGGCGGCAAAAATCTAAAATGCTCCGATTACGATGGTTGATACCTCTATCAATAGGTTTCGGGACCTGTAATTGCTGTGACAATTTTCATTTTGATTACTCGATTATTTCTAAACATTTCTTAGAAAATTCAATTTTATTGAAAATCAACTGTGCTATAGCCCACAAGTTTTTGGGCGGCAAAAATCTAAAATGTTCCGATTACGATGGTTGATACCTCTATCAATAGGTTTCGGGAACTGTTATTGCTGTGACAATTTTCATTTTCATTGCTCGATTATTTCTAAACACTTCTTAGAAAATTCAATTTTATTGAAAATCAACTGTGCTATAGCCCACAAGTTTTTGGGCGGCAAAAATCTAAAATGCTCCGATTACGATGGTTGATACCTCTATCAATAGGTTTCGGGACCTGTAATTGCTGTGACAATTTTCATTTTGATTACTCGATTATTTCTAAACATTTCTTAGAAAATTCAATTTTATTGAAAATCAACTGTGCTATAGCCCATAAATTTTTGGGCGGCAAAAATCTAAAATGGTCCGATTACGATGGTTGATACCTCTATCAATAGGTTTCGGGACCTGTAATTGCTGTGACAATTTTCATTTTGATTGCTCGATTATTTCTAAACATTTCTTAGAAAATTCAATTTTATTGAAAATCAACTGTGCTTATAGCCCATAAGTTTTTGGGCGGCAAAAATCTAAAATGGTCCGATTACGATGGTTGATACCTCTATCAATAGGTTTCGGGACCTGTAATTGCTGTGACAATTTTCATTTTGATTACTCGATTATTTCTAAACATTTCTTAGAAAATTCAATTTTATTGAAAATCAACTGTGCTATAGCCCACAAGTTTTTGGGCGGCAAAAATCTAAAATGCTCCGATTACGATGGTTGATACCTCTATCAATAGGTTTCGGGACCTGTAATTGCTGTGACAATTTTCATTTTGATTACTCGATTATTTCTAAACATTTCTTAGAAAATTCAATTTTATTGAAAATCAACTGTGCTATAGCCCACAAGTTTTTGGGCGGCAAAAATCTAAAATGGTCCGATTACGATGGTTGATACCTCTATCAATAGGTTTCGGGCACTGTTATTGCTGTGACAATTTTCATTTTGATTGCTCGATTATTTCTAAACATTTCTTAGAAAATTCAATTTTATTGAAAATCAACTGTGCTATAGCCCACAAGTTTTTGGGCGGCAAAAATCTAAAATGCTCCGATTACGATGGTTGATACCTCTATCAATAGGTTTCGGGAACTGTTATTGCTGTGACAATTTTCATTTTCATTGCTCGATTATTTCTAAACACTTCTTAGAAAATTCAATTTTATTGAAAATCAACTGTGCTATAGCCCACAAGTTTTTGGGCGGCAAAAATCTAAAATGCTCCGATTACGATGGTTGATACCTCTATCAATAGGTTTCGGGACCTGTAATTGCTGTGACAATTTTCATTTTGATTACTCGATTATTTCTAAACATTTCTTAGAAAATTCAATTTTATTGAAAATCAACTGTGCTATAGCCCATAAATTTTTGGGCGGCAAAAATCTAAAATGGTCCGATTACGATGGTTGATACCTCTATCAATAGGTTTCGGGACCTGTAATTGCTGTGACAATTTTCATTTTGATTGCTCGATTATTTCTAAACATTTCTTAGAAAATTCCATTTTATTGAAAATCAACTGTGCTTATAGCCCATAAGTTTTTGGGCGGCAAAAATCTAAAATGGTCCGATTACGATGGTTGGTACCTCTATCAATAGGTTTCGGGACCTGTAATTGCTGTGACAATTTTCATTTTGATTACTCGATTATTTCTAAACATTTCTTAGAAAATTCAATTTTATTGAAAATCAACTGTGCTATAGCCCACAAGTTTTTGGGCGGCAAAAATCTAAAATGCTCCGATTACGATGGTTGATACCTCTATCAATAGGTTTCGGGAACTGTTATTGCTGTGACAATTTTCATTTTCATTGCTCGATTATTTCTAAACATTTCTTAGAAAATTCAATTTTATTGAAAATCAACTGTGCTATAGCCCACAAGTTTTTGGGCGGCAAAAATCTAAAATGGTCCGATTACGATGGTTGATACCTCTATCAACAGGTTTCGGGAACTGTTATTGCTGTGACAATTTTCATTTTGATTGCTCGATTATTTCTAAACATTTCTTAGAAAATTCAATTTTATTGAAAATCAACTGTGCTATAGCCCACAAGTTTTTGGGCGGCAAAAATCTAAAATGGTCCGATTACGATGGTTGATACCTCTATCAATAGGTTTCGGGACCTGTAATTGCTGTGACAATTTTCATTTTGATTGCTCGATTATTTCTAAACATTTCTTAGAAAATTCAATTTTATTGAAAATCAACTGTGCTATAGCCCACAAGTTTTTGGGCGGCAAAAATCTAAAATGCTCCGATTACGATGGTTGATACCTCTATCAATAGGTTTCGGGACCTGTAATTGCTGTGACAATTTTCATTTTGATTGCTCGATTATTTCTAAACACTTCTTAGAAAATTCAATTTTATTGAAAATCAACTGTGCTATAGCCCACAAGTTTTTGGGCGGCAAAAATCTAAAATGGTCCGATTACGATGGTTGATACCTCTATCAATAGGTTTCGGGACCTGTAATTGCTGTGACAATTTTCATTTTGATTGCTCGATTATTTCTAAACATTTCTTAGAAAATTCAATTTTATTGAAAATCAACTGTGCTATAGCCCACAAGTTTTTGGGCGGCAAAAATCTAAAATGGTCCGATTACGATGGTTGATACCTCTATCAATAGGTTTCGGGCACAGTTATTGCTGTGACAATTTTCATTTTGATTGCTCGATTATTTCTAAACATTTATTAGAAAATTAAATTTTATTGAAAATCAACTGTGCTATAGCCCATAAGTTTTTGGGCGGCAAAAATCTAAAATGCTCCGATTACGATGGTTGATACCTCTATCAATAGGTTTCGGGACCTGTAATTGCTGTGACAATTTTCATTTTGATTACTCGATTATTTCTAAACATTTCTTAGAAAATTCAATTTTATTGAAAATCAACTGTGCTATAGCCCACAAGTTTTTGGGCGGCAAAAATCTAAAATGTTCCGATTACGATGGTTGATACCTCTATCAATAGGTTTCGGGAACTGTTATTGCTGTGACAATTTTCATTTTCATTGCTCGATTATTTCTAAACACTTCTTAGAAAATTCAATTTTATTGAAAATCAACTGTGCTATAGCCCACAAGTTTTTGGGCGGCAAAAATCTAAAATGCTCCGATTACGATGGTTGATACCTCTATCAATAGGTTTCGGGACCTGTAATTGCTGTGACAATTTTCATTTTGATTACTCGATTATTTCTAAACATTTCTTAGAAAATTCAATTTTATTGAAAATCAACTGTGCTATAGCCCATAAATTTTTGGGCGGCAAAAATCTAAAATGGTCCGATTACGATGGTTGATACCTCTATCAATAGGTTTCGGGACCTGTAATTGCTGTGACAATTTTCATTTTGATTGCTCGATTATTTCTAAACATTTCTTAGAAAATTCAATTTTATTGAAAATCAACTGTGCTTATAGCCCATAAGTTTTTGGGCGGCAAAAATCTAAAATGGTCCGATTACGATGGTTGATACCTCTATCAATAGGTTTCGGGACCTGTAATTGCTGTGACAATTTTCATTTTGATTACTCGATTATTTCTAAACATTTCTTAGAAAATTCAATTTTATTGAAAATCAACTGTGCTATAGCCCACAAGTTTTTGGGCGGCAAAAATCTAAAATGCTCCGATTACGATGGTTGATACCTCTATCAATAGGTTTCGGGACCTGTAATTGCTGTGACAATTTTCATTTTGATTACTCGATTATTTCTAAACATTTCTTAGAAAATTCAATTTTATTGAAAATCAACTGTGCTATAGCCCACAAGTTTTTGGGCGGCAAAAATCTAAAATGGTCCGATTACGATGGTTGATACCTCTATCAATAGGTTTCGGGCACTGTTATTGCTGTGACAATTTTCATTTTGATTGCTCGATTATTTCTAAACATTTCTTAGAAAATTCAATTTTATTGAAAATCAACTGTGCTATAGCCCACAAGTTTTTGGCGGCAAAAATCTAAAATGCTCCGATTACGATGGTTGATACCTCTATCAATAGGTTTCGGGAACTGTTATTGCTGTGACAATTTTTCATTTTCATTGCTCGATTATTTCTAAACACTTCTTAGAAAATTCAATTTTATTGAAAATCAACTGTGCTATAGCCCACAAGTTTTTGGGCGGCAAAAATCTAAAATGCTCCGATTACGATGGTTGATACCTCTATCAATAGGTTTCGGGACCTGTAATTGCTGTGACAATTTTCATTTTGATTACTCGATTATTTCTAAACATTTCTTAGAAAATTCAATTTTATTGAAAATCAACTGTGCTATAGCCCATAAATTTTTGGGCGGCAAAAATCTAAAATGGTCCGATTACGATGGTTGATACCTCTATCAATAGGTTTCGGGACCTGTAATTGCTGTGACAATTTTCATTTTGATTGCTCGATTATTTCTAAACATTTCTTAGAAAATTCCATTTTATTGAAAATCAACTGTGCTTATAGCCCATAAGTTTTTGGGCGGCAAAAATCTAAAATGGTCCGATTACGATGGTTGGTACCTCTATCAATAGGTTTCGGGACCTGTAATTGCTGTGACAATTTTCATTTTGATTACTCGATTATTTCTAAACATTTCTTAGAAAATTCAATTTTATTGAAAATCAACTGTGCTATAGCCCACAAGTTTTTGGGCGGCAAAAATCTAAAATGCTCCGATTACGATGGTTGATACCTCTATCAATAGGTTTCGGGAACTGTTATTGCTGTGACAATTTTCATTTTCATTGCTCGATTATTTCTAAACATTTCTTAGAAAATTCAATTTTATTGAAAATCAACTGTGCTATAGCCCACAAGTTTTTGGGCGGCAAAAATCTAAAATGGTCCGATTACGATGGTTGATACCTCTATCAACAGGTTTCGGGAACTGTTATTGCTGTGACAATTTTCATTTTGATTGCTCGATTATTTCTAAACATTTCTTAGAAAATTCAATTTTATTGAAAATCAACTGTGCTATAGCCCACAAGTTTTTGGGCGGCAAAAATCTAAAATGGTCCGATTACGATGGTTGATACCTCTATCAATAGGTTTCGGGACCTGTAATTGCTGTGACAATTTTCATTTTGATTGCTCGATTATTTCTAAACATTTCTTAGAAAATTCAATTTTATTGAAAATCAACTGTGCTATAGCCCACAAGTTTTTGGGCGGCAAAAATCTAAAATGCTCCGATTACGATGGTTGATACCTCTATCAATAGGTTTCGGGACCTGTAATTGCTGTGACAATTTTCATTTTGATTGCTCGATTATTTCTAAACACTTCTTAGAAAATTCAATTTTATTGAAAATCAACTGTGCTATAGCCCACAAGTTTTTGGGCGGCAAAAATCTAAAATGGTCCGATTACGATGGTTGATACCTCTATCAATAGGTTTCGGGACCTGTAATTGCTGTGACAATTTTCATTTTGATTGCTCGATTATTTCTAAACATTTCTTAGAAAATTCAATTTTATTGAAAATCAACTGTGCTATAGCCCACAAGTTTTTGGGCGGCAAAAATCTAAAATGGTCCGATTACGATGGTTGATACCTCTATCAATAGGTTTCGGGCACAGTTATTGCTGTGACAATTTTCATTTTGATTGCTCGATTATTTCTAAACATTTATTAGAAAATTAAATTTTATTGAAAATCAACTGTGCTATAGCCTACAAATTTTTGGGCGGCAAAAATCTAAAATGGTCCGATTACGATGGTTGATACCTCTATCAATAGGTTTCGGGACCTGTAATTGCTACAATTTTTATTTTGATTGCTCGATTATTTCTAAACATTTCTTAGAAAATTCAATTTTATTGAAAATCAACTGTGCTATAGCCCATAAGTTTTTGGGCGGCAAAAATCTAAAATGCTCCGATTACGATGGTTGATACCTCTATCAATAGGTTTCGGGAACTGTTATTGCTGTGACAATTTCCATTTTCATTGCTCGATTATTTCTAAACACTTCTTAGAAAATTCAATTTTATTGAAAATCAACTGTGCTATAGCCCACAAGTTTTTGGGCGGCAAAAATCTAAAATGCTCCGATTACGATGGTTGATACCTCTATCAATAGGTTTCGGGAACTGTTATTGCTGTGACAATTTTCATTTTGATTGCTCGATTATTTCTAAACATTTCTTAGAAAATTCAATTTTATTGAAAATCAACTGTGCTATAGCCCACAAGTTTTTGGGCGGCAAAAATCTAAAATGGTCCGATTACGATGGTTGATACCTCTATCAATAGGTTTCGGGCACTGTTATTGCTGTGACAATTTTCATTTTGATTGCTCGATTATTTCTAAACACTTCTTAGAAAATTCAATTTTATTGAAAATCAACTGTGCTATAGCCCACAAGTTTTTGGGCGGCAAAAATCTAAAATGCTCCGATTACGATGGTTGATACCTCTATCAATAGGTTTCGGGACCTGTAATTGCTGTGACAATTTTCATTTTGATTGCTCGATTATTTCTAAACACTTCTTAGAAAATTCAATTTTATTGAAAATCAACTGTGCTATAGCCCACAAGTTTTTGGGCGGCAAAAATCTAAAATGCTCCGATTACGATGGTTGATACCTCTATCAATAGGTTTCGGGACCTGTAATTGCTGTGACAATTTTCATTTTGATTGCTCGATTATTTCTAAACATTTCTTAGAAAATTCAATTTTATTGAAAATCAACTGTGCTTATAGCCCACAATCTAAAATGGTCCGATTACGATGGTTGATACCTCTACCAATAGGTTTCGGGACCTGTAATTGCTGTGACAATTTTCATTTTGATTACTCGATTATTTCTAAACATTTCTTAGAAAATTCAATTTTATTGAAAATCAACTGTGCTATAGCCCACAAGTTTTTGGGCGGCAAAAATCTAAAATGGTCCGATTACGATGGTTGATACCTCTATCAATAGGTTTCGGGACCTGTAATTGCTGTGACAATTTTCATTTTGATTACTCGATTATTTCTAAACATTTCTTAGAAAATTCAATTTTATTGAAAATCAACTGTGCTATAGCCCACAAGTTTTTGGGCGGCAAAAATCTAAAATGGTCCGATTACGATGGTTGATACCTCTATCAATAGGTTTCGGGCACAGTTATTGCTGTGACAATTTTCATTTTGATTGCTCGATTATTTCTAAACATTTATTAGAAAATTCAATTTTATTGAAAATCAACTGTGCTATAGCCTACAAATTTTTGGGCGGCAAAAATCTAAAATGGTCCGATTACGATGGTTGATACCTCTATCAATAGGTTTCGGGACCTGTTATTGCTACAATTTTCATTTTGATTGCTCGATTATTTCTAAACATTTCTTAGAAAATTCAATTTTATTGAAAATCAACTGTGCTATAGCCCACAAGTTTTTGGGCGGCAAAAATCTAAAATGCTCCGATTACGATGGTTGATACCTCTATCAATAGGTTTCGGGCACTGTTATTGCTGTGACAATTTTCATTTTGATTGCTCGATTATTTCTAAACATTTCTTAGAAAATTCAATTTTATTGAAAATCAACTGTGCTATAGCCCACAAGTTTTTGGGCGGCAAAAATCTAAAATGCTCCGATTACGATGGTTGATACCTCTATCAATAGGTTTCGGGAACTGTTATTGCTGTGACAATTTTCATTTTGATTGCTCGATTATTTCTAAACACTTCTTAGAAAATTCAATTTTATTGAAAATCAACTGTGCTATAGCCCACAAGTTTTTGGGCGGCAAAAATCTAAAATGCTCCGATTACGATGGTTGATACCTCTATCAATAGGTTTCGGGACCTGTAATTGCTGTGACAATTTTCATTTTGATTACTCGATTATTTCTAAACATTTCTTAGAAAATTCAATTTTATTGAAAATCAACTGTGCTATAGCCCACAAGTTTTTGGGCGGCAAAAATCTAAAATGTTCCGATTACGATGGTTGATACCTCTATCAATAGGTTTCGGGAACTGTTATTGCTGTGACAATTTTCATTTTCATTGCTCGATTATTTCTAAACACTTCTTAGAAAATTCAATTTTATTGAAAATCAACTGTGCTATAGCCCACAAGTTTTTGGGCGGCAAAAATCTAAAATGCTCCGATTACGATGGTTGATACCTCTATCAATAGGTTTCGGGACCTGTAATTGCTGTGACAATTTTCATTTTGATTACTCGATTATTTCTAAACATTTCTTAGAAAATTCAATTTTATTGAAAATCAACTGTGCTATAGCCCATAAATTTTTGGGCGGCAAAAATCTAAAATGGTCCGATTACGATGGTTGATACCTCTATCAATAGGTTTCGGGACCTGTAATTGCTGTGACAATTTTCATTTTGATTGCTCGATTATTTCTAAACATTTCTTAGAAAATTCAATTTTATTGAAAATCAACTGTGCTTATAGCCCATAAGTTTTTGGGCGGCAAAAATCTAAAATGGTCCGATTACGATGGTTGATACCTCTATCAATAGGTTTCGGGACCTGTAATTGCTGTGACAATTTTCATTTTGATTACTCGATTATTTCTAAACATTTCTTAGAAAATTCAATTTTATTGAAAATCAACTGTGCTATAGCCCACAAGTTTTTGGGCGGCAAAAATCTAAAATGCTCCGATTACGATGGTTGATACCTCTATCAATAGGTTTCGGGACCTGTAATTGCTGTGACAATTTTCATTTTGATTACTCGATTATTTCTAAACATTTCTTAGAAAATTCAATTTTATTGAAAATCAACTGTGCTATAGCCCACAAGTTTTTGGGCGGCAAAAATCTAAAATGGTCCGATTACGATGGTTGATACCTCTATCAATAGGTTTCGGGCACTGTTATTGCTGTGACAATTTTCATTTTGATTGCTCGATTATTTCTAAACATTTCTTAGAAAATTCAATTTTATTGAAAATCAACTGTGCTATAGCCCACAAGTTTTTGGGCGGCAAAAATCTAAAATGCTCCGATTACGATGGTTGATACCTCTATCAATAGGTTTCGGGAACTGTTATTGCTGTGACAATTTTCATTTTCATTGCTCGATTATTTCTAAACACTTCTTAGAAAATTCAATTTTATTGAAAATCAACTGTGCTATAGCCCACAAGTTTTTGGGCGGCAAAAATCTAAAATGCTCCGATTACGATGGTTGATACCTCTATCAATAGGTTTCGGGACCTGTAATTGCTGTGACAATTTTCATTTTGATTACTCGATTATTTCTAAACATTTCTTAGAAAATTCAATTTTATTGAAAATCAACTGTGCTATAGCCCATAAATTTTTGGGCGGCAAAAATCTAAAATGGTCCGATTACGATGGTTGATACCTCTATCAATAGGTTTCGGGACCTGTAATTGCTGTGACAATTTTCATTTTGATTGCTCGATTATTTCTAAACATTTCTTAGAAAATTCCATTTTATTGAAAATCAACTGTGCTTATAGCCCATAAGTTTTTGGGCGGCAAAAATCTAAAATGGTCCGATTACGATGGTTGATACCTCTATCAATAGGTTTCGGGACCTGTAATTGCTGTGACAATTTTCATTTTGATTACTCGATTATTTCTAAACATTTCTTAGAAAATTCAATTTTATTGAAAATCAACTGTGCTATAGCCCACAAGTTTTTGGGCGGCAAAAATCTAAAATGCTCCGATTACGATGGTTGATACCTCTATCAATAGGTTTCGGGAACTGTTATTGCTGTGACAATTTTCATTTTGATTGCTCGATTATTTCTAAACATTTCTTAGAAAATTCAATTTTATTGAAAATCAACTGTGCTATAGCCCACAAGTTTTTGGGCGGCAAAAATCTAAAATGCTCCGATTACGATGGTTGATACCTCTATCAATAGGTTTCGGGACCTGTAATTGCTGTGACAATTTTCATTTTGATTGCTCGATTATTTCTAAACACTTCTTAGAAAATTCAATTTTATTGAAAATCAACTGTGCTATAGCCCACAAGTTTTTGGGCGGCAAAAATCTAAAATGGTCCGATTACGATGGTTGATACCTCTATCAATAGGTTTCGGGACCTGTAATTGCTGTGACAATTTTCATTTTGATTGCTCGATTATTTCTAAACATTTCTTAGAAAATTCAATTTTATTGAAAATCAACTGTGCTATAGCCCACAAGTTTTTGGGCGGCAAAAATCTAAAATGCTCCGATTACGATGGTTGATACCTCTATCAATAGGTTTCGGGACCTGTAATTGCTGTGACAATTTTCATTTTGATTACTCGATTATTTCTAAACATTTCTTAGAAAATTCAATTTTATTGAAAATCAACTGTGCTATAGCCCATAAATTTTTGGGCGGCAAAAATCTAAAATGGTCCGATTACGATGGTTGATACCTCTATCAATAGGTTTCGGGACCTGTAATTGCTGTGACAATTTTCATTTTGATTGCTCGATTATTTCTAAACATTTCTTAGAAAATTCAATTTTATTGAAAATCAACTGTGCTTATAGCCCATAAGTTTTTGGGCGGCAAAAATCTAAAATGGTCCGATTACGATGGTTGATACCTCTATCAATAGGTTTCGGGACCTGTAATTGCTGTGACAATTTTCATTTTGATTGCTCGATTATTTCTAAACATTTCTTAGAAAATTCAATTTTATTGAAAATCAACTGTGCTATAGCCCATAAGTTTTTGGGCGGCAAAAACCTAAAATGGTCCGATTACGATGGTTGATACCTCTATCAATAGGTTTCGGGACCTGTAATTGCTGTGACAATTTTCATTTTGATTACTCGATTATTTCTAAACATTTCTTAGAAAATTCAATTTTATTGAAAATCAACTGTGCTAGAGCCCATAAATTTTTGGGCGGCAAAAATCTAAAATGGTCCGATTACGATGGTTGATACCTCTATCAATAGGTTTCGGGACCTGTAATTGCTGTGACAATTTTCATTTTGATTGCTCGATTATTTCTAAACATTTCTTAGAAAATTCAATTTTATTGAAAATCAACTGTGCTTATAGCCCATAAGTTTTTGGGCGGCAAAAATCTAAAATGGTCCGATTACGATGGTTGATACCTCTATCAATAGGTTTCGGGACCTGTAATTGCTGTGACAATTTTCATTTTGATTGCTCGATTATTTCTAAACATTTCTTAGAAAATTCAATTTTATTGAAAATCAACTGTGCTATAGCCCATAAGTTTTTGGGCGGCAAAAACCTAAAATGGTCCGATTACGATGGTTGATACCTCTATCAATAGGTTTCGGGACCTGTAATTGCTGTGACAATTTTCATTTTGATTGCTCGATTATTTCTAAACATTTCTTAGAAAATTCAATTTTATTGAAAATCAACTGTGCTATAGCCCATAAGTTTTTGGGCGGCAAAAACCTAAAATGGTCCGATTACGATGGTTGATACCTCTATCAATAGGTTTCGGGACCTGTAATTGCTGTGACAATTTTCATTTTGATTGCTCGATTATTTCTAAACACTTCTTAGAAAATTCAATTTTATTGAAAATCAACTGTGCTTATAGCCCATAAGTTTTTGGGCGGCAAAAATCTAAAATGCTCCGATTACGATGGTTGATACCTCTATCAATAGGTTTCGGGACCTGTAATTGCTGTGACAATTTTCATTTTGATTACTCGATTATTTCTAAACATTTCTTAGAAAATTCAATTTTATTGAAAATCAACTGTGCTATAGCCCATAAGTTTTTGGGCGGCAAAAACCTAAAATGGACCGATTACGATGGTTGATACCTCTAGCGATAGGTTTCGGTACCTGTAATTGCTGTGACAATTTTCATTTTGATTGCTCGATTATTTCTAAACACTTCTTAGAAAATTCAATTTTATTGAAAATCAACTGTGCTATAGCCCACAAGTTTTTGGGCGGCAAAAATCTAAAATGGTCCGATTACGATGGTTGATACCTCTATCAATAGGTTTCGGGACCTGTAATTGCTGTGACAATTTTCATTTTGATTACTCGATTATTTCTAAACATTTCTTAGAAAATTCAATTTTATTGAAAATCAACTGTGCTATAGCCCACAAGTTTTTGGGCGGCAAAAATCTAAAATGCTCCGATTACGATGGTTGATACCTCTATCAATAGGTTTCGGGACCTGTAATTGCTGTGACAATTTTCATTTTGATTGCTCGATTATTTCTAAACATTTCTTAGAAAATTCAATTTTATTGAAAAACAACTGTGCTATAGCCCACAAGTTTTTGGGCGGCAAAAATCTAAAATGGTCCGATTACGATGGTTGATACCTCTATTAATAGGTTTCGGGACCTGTAATTGCTGTGACAATTTTCATTTTGATTGCTCGATTATTTCTAAACACTTCTTAGAAAATTCAATTTTATTGAAAATCAACTGTGCTATAGCCCACAAGTTTTTGGGCGGCAAAAATCTAAAATGCTCCGATTACGATGGCTGATACCTCTATCAATAGGTTTCGGGACCTGTAATTGCTGTGACAATTTTCATTTTGATTACTCGATTATTTCTAAACATTTCTTAGAAAATTCAATTTTATTGAAAATCAACTGTGCTATAGCCCACAAGTTTTTGGGCGGCAAAAATCTAAAATGCTCCGATTACGATGGTTGATACCTCTATCAATAGGTTTCGGGAACTGTTATTGCTGTGACAATTTTCATTTTGATTGCTCGATTATTTCTAAACACTTCTTAGAAAATTCAATTTTATTGAAAATCAACTGTGCTATAGCCCACAAGTTTTTGGGCGGCAAAAATCTAAAATGGTCCGATTACGATGGTTGATACCTCTATTAATAGGTTTCGGGACCTGTAATTGCTGTGACAATTTTCATTTTGATTACTCGATTATTTCTAAACATTTCTTAGAAAATTCAATTTTATTGAAAATCAACTGTGCTATAGCCCACAAGTTTTTGGGCGGCAAAAATCTAAAATGGTCCGATAACGATGGTTGATACCTCTATCAATAGGTTTCGGGACCTGTAATTGCTGTGACAATTTTCATTTTGATTACTCGATTATTTCTAAACATTTCTTAGAAAATTCAATTTTATTGAAAATCAACTGTGCTATAGCCCACAAGTTTTTGGGCGGCAAAAATCTAAAATGCTCCGATTACGATGGTTGATACCTCTATCAACAGGCTTCGGGAACTGTTATTGCTGTGACAATTTTCATTTTCATTGCTCGATTATTTCTAAACACTTCTTAGAAAATTCAATTTTATTGAAAATCAACTGTGCTATAGCCCACAAGTTTTTGGGCGGCAAAAATCTAAAATGCTCCGATTACGATGGTTGATACCTCTATCAATAGGTTTCGGGAACTGTTATTGCTGTGACAATTTTCATTTTCATTGCTCGATTATTTCTAAACACTTCTTAGAAAATTCAATTTTATTGAAAATCAACTGTGCTATAGCCCACAAGTTTTTGGGCGGCAAAAATCTAAAATGCTCCGATTACGATGGCTGATACCTCTATCAATAGGTTTCGGGACCTGTAATTGCTGTGACAATTTTCATTTTAATTACTCGATTATTTCTAAACATTTCTTAGAAAATTCAATTTTATTGAAAATCAACTGTGCTATAGCCCATAAATTTTTGGGCGGCAAAAATCTAAAATGGTCCGATTACGATGGTTGATACCTCTATCAATAGGTTTCGGGACCTGTAATTGCTGTGACAATTTTCATTTTGATTGCTCGATTATTTCTAAACATTTCTTAGAAAATTCAATTTTATTGAAAATCAACTGTGCTATAGCCCACAAGTTTTTGGGCGGCAAAAATCTAAAATGCTCCGATTACGATGGTTGATACCTCTATCAATAGGTTTCGGGAACTGTTATTGCTGTGACAATTTTCATTTTCATTGCTCGATTATTTCTAAACACTTCTTAGAAAATTCAATTTTATTGAAAATCAACTGTGCTATAGCCCACAAGTTTTTGGGCGGCAAAAATCTAAAATGCTCCGATTACGATGGTTGATACCTCTATCAACAGGTTTCGGGAACTGTTATTGCTGTGACAATTTTCATTTTCATTGCTCGATTATTTCTAAACACTTCTTAGAAAATTCAATTTTATTGAAAATCAACTGTGCTATAGCCCACAAGTTTTTGGGCGGCAAAAATCTAAAATGCTCCGATTACGATGGTTGATACCTCTATCAATAGGTTTCGGGAACTGTTATTGCTGTGACAATTTTCATTTTCATTGCTCGATTATTTCTAAACACTTCTTAGAAAATTCAATTTTATTGAAAATCAACTGTGCTATAGCCCACAAGTTTTTGGGCGGCAAAAATCTAAAATGCTCCGATTACGATGGCTGATACCTCTATCAATAGGTTTCGGGACCTGTAATTGCTGTGACAATTTTCATTTTGATTACTCGATTATTTCTAAACATTTCTTAGAAAATTCAATTTTATTGAAAATCAACTGTGCTATAGCCCACAAGTTTTTGGGCGGCAAAAATCTAAAATGGTCCGATTACGATGGTTGATACCTCTATCAATAGGTTTCGGGACCTGTAATTGCTGTGACAATTTTCATTTTGATTACTCGATTATTTCTAAACATTTCTTAGAAAATTCAATTTTATTGAAAATCAACTGTGCTATAGCCCATAAGTTTTTGGGCGGCAAAAACCTAAAATGGACCGATTACGATGGTTGATACCTCTAGCGATAGGTTTCGGTACCTGTAATTGCTGTGACAATTTTCATTTTGATTGCTCGATTATTTCTAAACACTTCTTAGAAAATTCAATTTTATTGAAAATCAACTGTGCTATAGCCCACAAGTTTTTGGGCGGCAAAAATCTAAAATGGTCCGATTACGATGGTTGATACCTCTATCAATAGGTTTCGGGACCTGTAATTGCTGTGACAATTTTCATTTTGATTGCTCGATTATTTCTAAACATTTCTTAGAAAATTCAATTTTATTGAAAATCAACTGTGCTTATAGCCCACAAGTTTTTGGGCGGCAAAAATCTAAAATGGTCCGATTACGATGGTTGATACCTCTACCAATAGGTTTCGGGACCTGTAATTGCTGTGACAATTTTCATTTTGATTACTCGATTATTTCTAAACATTTCTTAGAAAATTCAATTTTATTGAAAATCAAGTGTGCTATAGCCCACAAGTTTTTGGGCGGCAAAAATCTAAAATGGTCCGATTACGATGGTTGATACCTCTATCAATAGGTTTCGGGACCTGTAATTGCTGTGACAATTTTCATTTTGATTACTCGATTATTTCTAAACATTTCTTAGAAAATTCAATTTTATTGAAAATCAACTGTGCTATAGCCCACAAGTTTTTGGGCGGCAAAAATCTAAAATGCTCCGATTACGATGGTTGATACCTCTATCAATAGGTTTCGGGACCTGTAATTGCTGTGACAATTTTCATTTTGATTGCTCGATTATTTCTAAACATTTCTTAGAAAATTCAATTTTATTGAAAAACAACTGTGCTATAGCCCACAAGTTTTTGGGCGGCAAAAATCTAAAATGGTCCGATTACGATGGTTGATACCTCTATTAATAGGTTTCGGGACCTGTAATTGCTGTGACAATTTTCATTTTGATTGCTCGATTATTTCTAAACACTTCTTAGAAAATTCAATTTTATTGAAAATCAACTGTGCTATAGCCCACAAGTTTTTGGGCGGCAAAAATCTAAAATGCTCCGATTACGATGGCTGATACCTCTATCAATAGGTTTCGGGACCTGTAATTGCTGTGACAATTTTCATTTTGATTACTCGATTATTTCTAAACATTTCTTAGAAAATTCAATTTTATTGAAAATCAACTGTGCTATAGCCCACAAGTTTTTGGGCGGCAAAAATCTAAAATGCTCCGATTACGATGGTTGATACCTCTATCAACAGGTTTCGGGAACTGTTATTGCTGTGACAATTTTCATTTTCATTGCTCGATTATTTCTAAACACTTCTTAGAAAATTCAATTTTATTGAAAATCAACTGTGCTATAGCCCACAAGTTTTTGGGCGGCAAAAATCTAAAATGGTCCGATTACGATGGTTGATACCTCTATCAATAGGTTTCGGGAACTGTTATTGCTGTGACAATTTTCATTTTCATTGCTCGATTATTTCTAAACACTTCTTAGAAAATTCAATTTTATTGAAAATCAACTGTGCTATAGCCCACAAGTTTTTGGGCGGCAAAAATCTAAAATGCTCCGATTACGATGGCTGATACCTCTATCAATAGGTTTCGGGACCTGTAATTGCTGTGACAATTTTCATTTTGATTACTCGATTATTTCTAAACATTTCTTAGAAAATTCAATTTTATTGAAAATCAACTGTGCTATAGCCCACAAGTTTTTGGGCGGCAAAAATCTAAAATGGTCCGATTACGATGGTTGATACCTCTATCAATAGGTTTCGGGACCTGTAATTGCTGTGACAATTTTCATTTTGATTACTCGATTATTTCTAAACATTTCTTAGAAAATTCAATTTTATTGAAAATCAACTGTGCTATAGCCCACAAGTTTTTGGGCGGCAAAAATCTAAAATGGTCCGATTACGATGGTTGATACCTCTATCAATAGGTTTCGGGACCTGTAATTGCTGTGACAATTTTCATTTTGATTACTCGATTATTTCTAAACATTTCTTAGAAAATTCAATTTTATTGAAAATCAACTGTGCTATAGCCCACAAGTTTTTGGGCGGCAAAAATCTAAAATGCTCCGATTACGATGGTTGATACCTCTATCAATAGGTTTCGGGACCTGTAATTGCTGTGACAATTTTCATTTTGATTACTCGATTATTTCTAAACATTTCTTAGAAAATTCAATTTTATTGAAAATCAACTGTGCTATAGCCCACAAGTTTTTGGGCGGCAAAAATCTAAAATGCTCCGATTACGATGGTTGATACCTCTATCAACAGGTTTCGGGAACTGTTATTGCTGTGACAATTTTCATTTTCATTGCTCGATTATTTCTAAACACTTCTTAGAAAATTCAATTTTATTGAAAATCAACTGTGCTATAGCCCACAAGTTTTTGGGCGGCAAAAATCTAAAATGCTCCGATTACGATGGTTGATACCTCTATCAATAGGTTTCGGGAACTGTTATTGCTGTGACAATTTTCATTTTCATTGCTCGATTATTTCTAAACACTTCTTAGAAAATTCAATTTTATTGAAAATCAACTGTGCTATAGCCCACAAGTTTTTGGGCGGCAAAAATCTAAAATGCTCCGATTACGATGGCTGATACCTCTATCAATAGGTTTCGGGACCTGTAATTGCTGTGACAATTTTCATTTTGATTACTCGATTATTTCTAAACATTTCTTAGAAAATTCAATTTTATTGAAAATCAACTGTGCTATAGCCCATAAATTTTTGGGCGGCAAAAATCTAAAATGGTCCGATTACGATGGTTGATACCTCTATCAATAGGTTTCGGGACCTGTAATTGCTGTGACAATTTTCATTTTGATTGCTCGATTATTTCTAAACATTTCTTAGAAAATTCAATTTTATTGAAAATCAACTGTGCTATAGCCCACAAGTTTTTGGGCGGCAAAAATCTAAAATGCTCCGATTACGATGGTTGATACCTCTATCAATAGGTTTCGGGAACTGTTATTGCTGTGACAATTTTCATTTTCATTGCTCGATTATTTCTAAACACTTCTTAGAAAATTCAATTTTATTGAAAATCAACTGTGCTATAGCCCACAAGTTTTTGGGCGGCAAAAATCTAAAATGCTCCGATTACGATGGCTGATACCTCTATCAATAGGTTTCGGGACCTGTAATTGCTGTGACAATTTTCATTTTGATTACTCGATTATTTCTAAACATTTCTTAGAAAATTCAATTTTATTGAAAATCAACTGTGCTATAGCCCACAAGTTTTTGGGCGGCAAAAATCTAAAATGCTCCGATTACGATGGTTGATACCTCTATCAACAGGTTTCGGGAACTGTTATTGCTGTGACAATTTTCATTTTCATTGCTCGATTATTTCTAAACACTTCTTAGAAAATTCAATTTTATTGAAAATCAACTGTGCTATAGCCCACAAGTTTTTGGGCGGCAAAAATCTAAAATGCTCCGATTACGATGGTTGATACCTCTATCAATAGGTTTCGGGAACTGTTATTGCTGTGACAATTTTCATTTTCATTGCTCGATTATTTCTAAACACTTCTTAGAAAATTCAATTTTATTGAAAATCAACTGTGCTATAGCCCACAAGTTTTTGGGCGGCAAAAATCTAAAATGCTCCGATTGCGATGGCTGATACCTCTATCAATAGGTTTCGGGACCTGTAATTGCTGTGACAATTTTCATTTTGATTGCTCGATTATTTCTAAACATTTCTTAGAAAATTCAATTTTATTGAAAATCAACTGTGCTATAGCCCACAAGTTTTTGGGCGGCAAAAATCTAAAATGCTCCGATTACGATGGTTGATACCTCTATCAACAGGTTTCGGGAACTGTTATTGCTGTGACAATTTTCATTTTCATTGCTCGATTATTTCTAAACACTTCTTAGAAAATTCAATTTTATTGAAAATCAACTGTGCTATAGCCCACAAGTTTTTGGGCGGCAAAAATCTAAAATGCTCCGATTACGATGGCTGATACCTCTATCAATAGGTTTCGGGACCTGTAATTGCTGTGACAATTTTCATTTTGATTACTCGATTATTTCTAAACATTTCTTAGAAAATTCAATTTTATTGAAAATCAACTGTGCTATAGCCCACAAGTTTTTGGGCGGCAAAAATCTAAAATGCTCCGATTACGATGGTTGATACCTCTATCAACAGGTTTCGGGAACTGTTATTGCTGTGACAATTTTCATTTTCATTGCTCGATTATTTCTAAACACTTCTTAGAAAATTCAATTTTATTGAAAATCAACTGTGTTATAGCCCACAAGTTTTTGGGCGGCCAAAAACCTAAAATGGTCCAATTATGATGGTTGATACCTCTACCAATAGGTTTCGGGACCTGTAATTGCTGTGACAATTTTCATTTTGATTACTCGATTATTTCTAAACATTTCTTAGAAAATTCAATTTTATTGAAAATCAACTGTGCTATAGCCCACAAGTTTTTGGGCGGCAAAAATCTAAAATGGTCCGATTACGATGGTTGATACCTCTATCAATAGGTTTCGGGACCTGTAATTGCTGTGACAATTTTCATTTTGATTACTCGATTATTTCTAAACATTTCTTAGAAAATTCAATTTTATTGAAAATCAACTGTGCTATAGCCCACAAGTTTTTGGGCGGCAAAAATCTAAAATGCTCCGATTACGATGGTTGATACCTCTATCAACAGGTTTCGGGAACTGTTATTGCTGTGACAATTTTCATTTTCATTGCTCGATTATTTCTAAACACTTCTTAGAAAATTCAATTTTATTGAAAATCAACTGTGCTATAGCCCACAAGTTTTTGGGCGGCAAAAATCTAAAATGCTCCGATTACGATGGTTGATACCTCTATCAATAGGTTTCGGGAACTGTTATTGCTGTGACAATTTTCATTTTCATTGCTCGATTATTTCTAAACACTTCTTAGAAAATTCAATTTTATTGAAAATCAACTGTGCTATAGCCCACAAGTTTTTGGGCGGCAAAAATCTAAAATGCTCCGATTACGATGGCTGATACCTCTATCAATAGGTTTCGGGACCTGTAATTGCTGTGACAATTTTCATTTTGATTACTCGATTATTTCTAAACATTTCTTAGAAAATTCAATTATATTGAAAATCAACTGTGCTATAGCCCATAAATTTTTGGGCGGCAAAAATCTAAAATGGTCCGATTACGATGGTTGATACCTCTATCAATAGGTTTCGGGACCTGTAATTGCTGTGACAATTTTCATTTTGATTGCTCGATTATTTCTAAACATTTCTTAGAAAATTCAATTTTATTGAAAATCAACTGTGCTATAGCCCACAAGTTTTTGGGCGGCAAAAATCTAAAATGCTCCGATTACGATGGTTGATACCTCTATCAATAGGTTTCGGGAACTGTTATTGCTGTGACAATTTTCATTTTCATTGCTCGATTATTTCTAAACATTTCTTAGAAAATTCAATTTTATTGAAAATCAACTGTGCTTTAGCCCACAAGTTTTTGGGCGGCAAAAATCTAAAATGCTCCGATTACGATGGCTGATACCTCTATCAATAGGTTTCGGGACCTGTAATTGCTGTGACAATTTTCATTTTGATTACTCGATTATTTCTAAACATTTCTTAGAAAATTCAATTTTATTGAAAATCAACTGTGCTATAGCCCACAAGTTTTTGGGCGGCAAAAATCTAAAATGCTCCGATTACGATGGCTGATACCTCTATCAATAGGTTTCGGGACCTGTAATTGCTGTGACAATTTTCATTTTGATTACTCGATTATTTCTAAACATTTCTTAGAAAATTCAATTTTATTGAAAATCAACTGTGCTATAGCCCATAAATTTTTGGGCGGCAAAAATCTAAAATGGTCCGATTACGATGGTTGATACCTCTATCAATAGGTTTCGGGACCTGTAATTGCTGTGACAATTTTCATTTTGATTACTCGATTATTTCTAAACATTTCTTAGAAAATTCAATTTTATTGAAAATCAACTGTGCTATAGCCCACAAGTTTTTGGGCGGCAAAAATCTAAAATGCTCCGATTACGATGGTTGATACCTCTATCAATAGGTTTCGGGAACTGTTATTGCTGTGACAATTTTCATTTTCAGTGCTCGATTATTTCTAAACACTTCTTAGAAAATTCAATTTTATTGAAAATCAACTGTGCTATAGCCCACAAGTTTTTGGGCGGCAAAAATCTAAAATGCTCCGATTACGATGGTTGATACCTCTATCAATAGGTTTCGGGAACTGTTATTGCTGTGACAATTTTCATTTTCATTGCTCGATTATTTCTAAACACTTCTTAGAAAATTCAATTTTATTGAAAATCAACTGTGCTATAGCCCACAAGTTTTTGGGCGGCAAAAATCTAAAATGCTCCGATTACGATGGCTGATACCTCTATCAATAGGTTTCGGGACCTGTAATTGCTGTGACAATTTTCATTTTGATTGCTCGATTATTTCTAAACATTTCTTAGAAAATTCAATTTTATTGAAAATCAACTGTGCTATAGCCCACAAGTTTTTGGGCGGCAAAAATCTAAAATGCTCCGATTACGATGGTTGATAACTCTATCAACAGGTTTCGGGAACTGTTATTGCTGTGACAATTTTCATTTTCATTGCTCGATTATTTCTAAACACTTCTTAGAAAATTCAATTTTATTGAAAATCAACTGTGCTATAGCCCACAAGTTTTTGGGCGGCAAAAATCTAAAATGCTCCGATTACGATGATTGATACCTCTATCAATAGGTTTCGGGAACTGTTATTGCTGTGACAATTTTCATTTTCATTGCTCGATTATTTCTAAACACTTCTTAGAAAATTCAATTTTATTGAAAATCAACTGTGCTATAGCCCACAAGTTTTTGGGCGGCAAAAATCTAAAATGCTCCGATTACGATGGCTGATACCTCTATCAATAGGTTTCGGGACCTGTAATTGCTGTGACAATTTTCATTTTGATTACTCGATTATTTCTAAACATTTCTTAGAAAATTCAATTTTATTGAAAATCAACTGTGCTATAGCCCATAAATTTTTGGGCGGCAAAAATCTAAAATGGTCCGATTACGATGGTTGATACCTCTATCAATAGGTTTCGGGACCTGTAATTGCTGTGATAATTTTCATTTTGATTGCTCGATTATTTCTAAACATTTCTTAGAAAATCCAATTTTATTGAAAATCAACTGTGCTTATAGCCCACAAGTTTTTGGGCGGCAAAAATCTAAAATGCTCCGATTAAGATGGCTGATACCTCTATCAATAGGTTTCGGGACCTGTAATTGCTGTGACAATTTTCATTTTGATTACTCGATTATTTCTAAACATTTCTTAGAAAATTCAATTTTATTGAAAATCAACTGTGCTATAGCCCATAAATTTTTGGGCGGCAAAAATCTAAAATGCTCCGATTACGATGGTTGATACCTCTATCAATAGGTTTCGGGACCTGTAATTGCTGTGACAATTTTCATTTTGATTGCTCGATTATTTCTAAACATTTCTTAGAAAATTCAATTTTATTGAAAATCAACTGTGTATAGCCCATAAGTTTTTGGGCGGCAAAAATCTAAAATGGTCCGATTACGATGGTTGATACCTCTATCAATAGGTTTCGGAACCTGTAATTGCTGTGACAATTTTCATTTTGATTACTCGATTATTTCTAAACATTTCTTAGAAAATTCAATTTGATTGAAAATCAACTGTGCTATAGCCCACAAGTTTTTGGGCGGCAAAAATCTAAAATGCTCCGATTACGATGGTTGATACCTCTATCAATAGGTTTCGGGAACTGTTATTGCTGTGACAATTTTCATTTTGATTGCTCGATTATTTCTAAACACTTCTTAGAAAATTCAATTTTATTGAAAATCAACTGTGCTATAGCCCACAAGTTTTTGGGCGGCAAAAATCTAAAGTGGTCCGATTACGATGGTTGATACCTCTATCAACAGGTTTCGGGACCTGTAATTGCTGTGACAATTTTCATTTTGATTGCTCGATTATTTCTAAACATTTCTTAGAAAATTCAATTTTATTGAAAATCAACTGTGCTATAGCCCACAAGTTTTTGGGCGGTAAAAATCTAAAATGGTCCGATTACGATGGTTGATACCTCTATCAATAGGTTTCGGGAACTGTTATTGCTGTGACAATTTTCATTTTCATTGCTCGATTATTTCTAAACACTTCTTAGAAAATTCAATTTTATTGAAAATCAACTGTGCTATAGCCCACAAGTTTTTGGGCGGCAAAAATCTAAAATGGTCCGATTACGATGGTTGATACCTCTATTAATAGGTTTCGGGACCTGTAATTGCTGTGACAATTTTTATTTTGATTGCTCGATTATTTCTAAACACTTCTTAGAAAATTCAATTTTATTGAAAATCAACTGTGCTATAGCCCACAAGTTTTTGGGCGGCAAAAATCTAAAGTGGTCCGATTACGATGGTTGATACCTCTATCAACAGGTTTCGGGACCTGTAATTGCTGTGACAATTTTCATTTTGATTGCTCGATTATTTCTAAACATTTCTTAGAAAATTCAATTTTATTGAAAATCAACTGTGCTATAGCCCACAAGTTTTTGGGCGGCAAAAATCTAAAATGCTCCGAATACGATGGTTGATACCTCTATCAATAGGTTTCGGGACCTGTAATTGCTGTGACAATTTTCATTTTGATTGCTCGATTATTTCTAAACACTTCTTAGAAAATTCAATTATATTGAAAATCAACTGAGCTATAGCCCATAAATTTTTGGGCGGCAAAAATCTAAAATGGTCCGATTACGATGGTTGATACCTCTATCAATAGGTTTCGGGACCTGTAATTGCTGTGACAATTTTCATTTTGATTGCTCGATTATTTCTAAACATTTCTTAGAAAATTCAATTTTATTGAAAATCAACTGTGCTTATAGCCCACAAGTTTTTGGGCGGCAAAAATCTAAAATGCTCCGATTAAGATGGCTGATACCTCTATCAATAGGTTTCGGGACCTGTAATTGCTGTGACAATTTTCATTTTGATTACTCGATTATTTCTAAACATTTCTTAGAAAATTCAATTTTATTGAAAATCAACTGTGCTATAGCCCATAAATTTTTGGGCGGCAAAAATCTAAAATTCTCCGATTACGATGGTTGATACCTCTATCAATAGGTTTCGGGAACTGTTATTGCTGTGACAATTTTCATTTTCATTGCTCGATTATTTCTAAACACTTCTTAGAAAATTCAATTTTATTGAAAATCAACTGTGCTATAGCCCACAAGTTTTTGGGCGGTAAAAATCTAAAATGGTCCGATTACGATGGTTGATACCTCTATCAATAGGTTTCGGGAACTGTTATTGCTGTGACAATTTTCATTTTCATTGCTCGATTATTTCTAAACACTTCTTAGAAAATTCAATTTTATTGAAAATCAACTGTGCTATAGCCCACAAGTTTTTGGGCGGCAAAAATCTAAAATGGTCCGATTACGATGGTTGATACCTCTATTAATAGGTTTCGGGACCTGTAATTGCTGTGACAATTTTTATTTTGATTGCTCGATTATTTCTAAACACTTCTTAGAAAATTCAATTTTATTGAAAATCAACTGTGCTATAGCCCACAAGTTTTTGGGCGGCAAAAATCTAAAGTGGTCCGATTACGATGGTTGATACCTCTATCAACAGGTTTCGGGACCTGTAATTGCTGTGACAATTTTCATTTTGATTGCTCGATTATTTCTAAACATTTCTTAGAAAATTCAATTTTATTGAAAATCAACTGTGCTATAGCCCACAAGTTTTTGGGCGGCAAAAATCTAAAATGCTCCGAATACGATGGTTGATACCTCTATCAATAGGTTTCGGGACCTGTAATTGCTGTGACAATTTTCATTTTGATTGCTCGATTATTTCTAAACACTTCTTAGAAAATTCAATTTTATTGAAAATCAACTGTGCTATAGCCCACAAGTTTTTGGGCGGCAAAAATCTAAAGTGGTCCGATTACGATGGTTGATACCTCTATCAACAGGTTTCGGGACCTGTAATTGCTGTGACAATTTTCATTTTGATTACTCGATTATTTCTAAACATTTCTTAGAAAATTCAATTTTATTGAAAATCAACTGTGCTATAGCCCACAAGTTTTTGGGCGGCAAAAATCTAAAATGCTCCGAATACGATGGTTGATACCTCTATCAATAGGTTTCGGGACCTGTAATTGCTGTGACAATTTTCATTTTGATTGCTCGATTATTTCTAAACATTTCTTAGAAAATTCAATTTTATTGAAAATCAACTGTGCTATAGCCCACAAGTTTTTGGGCGGCAAAAATCTAAAGTGGTCCGATTACGATGGTTGATACCTCTATCAACAGGTTTCGGGACCTGTAATTGCTGTGACAATTTTCATTTTGATTGCTCGATTATTTCTAAACATTTCTTAGAAAATTCAATTTTATTGAAAATCAACTGTGCTATAGCCCACAAGTTTTTGGGCGGCAAAAATCTAAAATGGTCCGATTACGATGGTTGATACCTCTATTAATAGGTTTCGGGACCTGTAATTGCTGTGACAATTTTTATTTTGATTGCTCGATTATTTCTAAACACTTCTTAGAAAATTCAATTTTATTGAAAATCAACTGTGCTATAGCCCACAAGTTTTTGGGCGGCAAAAATCTAAAATGCTCCGATTACGATGGCTGATACCTCTATCAATAGGTTTCGGGACCTGTAATTGCTGTGACAATTTTCATTTTGATTGCTCGATTATTTCTAAACATTTCTTAGAAAATTCAATTTTATTGAAAATCAACTGTGCTATAGCCCACAAGTTTTTGGGCGGCAAAAATCTAAAATGCTCCGATTACGATGGTTGATAACTCTATCAACAGGTTTCGGGAACTGTTATTGCTGTGACAATTTTCATTTTCATTGCTCGATTATTTCTAAACACTTCTTAGAAAATTCAATTTTATTGAAAATCAACTGTGCTATAGCCCACAAGTTTTTGGGCGGCAAAAATCTAAAATGCTCCGATTACGATGATTGATACCTCTATCAATAGGTTTCGGGAACTGTTATTGCTGTGACAATTTTCATTTTCATTGCTCGATTATTTCTAAACACTTCTTAGAAAATTCAATTTTATTGAAAATCAACTGTGCTATAGCCCACAAGTTTTTGGGCGGCAAAAATCTAAAATGCTCCGATTACGATGGCTGATACCTCTATCAATAGGTTTCGGGACCTGTAATTGCTGTGACAATTTTCATTTTGATTACTCGATTATTTCTAAACATTTCTTAGAAAATTCAATTTTATTGAAAATCAACTGTGCTATAGCCCATAAATTTTTGGGCGGCAAAAATCTAAAATGGTCCGATTACGATGGTTGATACCTCTATCAATAGGTTTCGGGACCTGTAATTGCTGTGATAATTTTCATTTTGATTGCTCGATTATTTCTAAACATTTCTTAGAAAATCCAATTTTATTGAAAATCAACTGTGCTTATAGCCCACAAGTTTTTGGGCGGCAAAAATCTAAAATGCTCCGATTAAGATGGCTGATACCTCTATCAATAGGTTTCGGGACCTGTAATTGCTGTGACAATTTTCATTTTGATTACTCGATTATTTCTAAACATTTCTTAGAAAATTCAATTTTATTGAAAATCAACTGTGCTATAGCCCATAAATTTTTGGGCGGCAAAAATCTAAAATGCTCCGATTACGATGGTTGATACCTCTATCAATAGGTTTCGGGACCTGTAATTGCTGTGACAATTTTCATTTTGATTGCTCGATTATTTCTAAACATTTCTTAGAAAATTCAATTTTATTGAAAATCAACTGTGTATAGCCCATAAGTTTTTGGGCGGCAAAAATCTAAAATGGTCCGATTACGATGGTTGATACCTCTATCAATAGGTTTCGGAACCTGTAATTGCTGTGACAATTTTCATTTTGATTACTCGATTATTTCTAAACATTTCTTAGAAAATTCAATTTGATTGAAAATCAACTGTGCTATAGCCCACAAGTTTTTGGGCGGCAAAAATCTAAAATGCTCCGATTACGATGGTTGATACCTCTATCAATAGGTTTCGGGAACTGTTATTGCTGTGACAATTTTCATTTTGATTGCTCGATTATTTCTAAACACTTCTTAGAAAATTCAATTTTATTGAAAATCAACTGTGCTATAGCCCACAAGTTTTTGGGCGGCAAAAATCTAAAGTGGTCCGATTACGATGGTTGATACCTCTATCAACAGGTTTCGGGACCTGTAATTGCTGTGACAATTTTCATTTTGATTGCTCGATTATTTCTAAACATTTCTTAGAAAATTCAATTTTATTGAAAATCAACTGTGCTATAGCCCACAAGTTTTTGGGCGGTAAAAATCTAAAATGGTCCGATTACGATGGTTGATACCTCTATCAATAGGTTTCGGGAACTGTTATTGCTGTGACAATTTTCATTTTCATTGCTCGATTATTTCTAAACACTTCTTAGAAAATTCAATTTTATTGAAAATCAACTGTGCTATAGCCCACAAGTTTTTGGGCGGCAAAAATCTAAAATGGTCCGATTACGATGGTTGATACCTCTATTAATAGGTTTCGGGACCTGTAATTGCTGTGACAATTTTTATTTTGATTGCTCGATTATTTCTAAACACTTCTTAGAAAATTCAATTTTATTGAAAATCAACTGTGCTATAGCCCACAAGTTTTTGGGCGGCAAAAATCTAAAGTGGTCCGATTACGATGGTTGATACCTCTATCAACAGGTTTCGGGACCTGTAATTGCTGTGACAATTTTCATTTTGATTGCTCGATTATTTCTAAACATTTCTTAGAAAATTCAATTTTATTGAAAATCAACTGTGCTATAGCCCACAAGTTTTTGGGCGGCAAAAATCTAAAATGCTCCGAATACGATGGTTGATACCTCTATCAATAGGTTTCGGGACCTGTAATTGCTGTGACAATTTTCATTTTGATTGCTCGATTATTTCTAAACACTTCTTAGAAAATTCAATTATATTGAAAATCAACTGAGCTATAGCCCATAAATTTTTGGGCGGCAAAAATCTAAAATGGTCCGATTACGATGGTTGATACCTCTATCAATAGGTTTCGGGACCTGTAATTGCTGTGACAATTTTCATTTTGATTGCTCGATTATTTCTAAACATTTCTTAGAAAATTCAATTTTATTGAAAATCAACTGTGCTTATAGCCCACAAGTTTTTGGGCGGCAAAAATCTAAAATGCTCCGATTAAGATGGCTGATACCTCTATCAATAGGTTTCGGGACCTGTAATTGCTGTGACAATTTTCATTTTGATTACTCGATTATTTCTAAACATTTCTTAGAAAATTCAATTTTATTGAAAATCAACTGTGCTATAGCCCATAAATTTTTGGGCGGCAAAAATCTAAAATTCTCCGATTACGATGGTTGATACCTCTATCAATAGGTTTCGGGAACTGTTATTGCTGTGACAATTTTCATTTTCATTGCTCGATTATTTCTAAACACTTCTTAGAAAATTCAATTTTATTGAAAATCAACTGTGCTATAGCCCACAAGTTTTTGGGCGGTAAAAATCTAAAATGGTCCGATTACGATGGTTGATACCTCTATCAATAGGTTTCGGGAACTGTTATTGCTGTGACAATTTTCATTTTCATTGCTCGATTATTTCTAAACACTTCTTAGAAAATTCAATTTTATTGAAAATCAACTGTGCTATAGCCCACAAGTTTTTGGGCGGCAAAAATCTAAAATGGTCCGATTACGATGGTTGATACCTCTATTAATAGGTTTCGGGACCTGTAATTGCTGTGACAATTTTTATTTTGATTGCTCGATTATTTCTAAACACTTCTTAGAAAATTCAATTTTATTGAAAATCAACTGTGCTATAGCCCACAAGTTTTTGGGCGGCAAAAATCTAAAGTGGTCCGATTACGATGGTTGATACCTCTATCAACAGGTTTCGGGACCTGTAATTGCTGTGACAATTTTCATTTTGATTGCTCGATTATTTCTAAACATTTCTTAGAAAATTCAATTTTATTGAAAATCAACTGTGCTATAGCCCACAAGTTTTTGGGCGGCAAAAATCTAAAATGCTCCGAATACGATGGTTGATACCTCTATCAATAGGTTTCGGGACCTGTAATTGCTGTGACAATTTTCATTTTGATTGCTCGATTATTTCTAAACATTTCTTAGAAAATTCAATTTTATTGAAAATCAACTGTGCTATAGCCCACAAGTTTTTGGGCGGCAAAAATCTAAAGTGGTCCGATTACGATGGTTGATACCTCTATCAACAGGTTTCGGGACCTGTAATTGCTGTGACAATTTTCATTTTGATTGCTCGATTATTTCTAAACATTTCTTAGAAAATTCAATTTTATTGAAAATCAACTGTGCTATAGCCCACAAGTTTTTGGGCGGCAAAAATCTAAAATGGTCCGATTACGATGGTTGATACCTCTATTAATAGGTTTCGGGACCTGTAATTGCTGTGACAATTTTTATTTTGATTGCTCGATTATTTCTAAACACTTCTTAGAAAATTCAATTTTATTGAAAATCAACTGTGCTATAGCCCACAAGTTTTTGGGCGGCAAAAATCTAAAGTGGTCCGATTACGATGGTTGATACCTCTATCAACAGGTTTCGGGACCTGTAATTGCTGTGACAATTTTCATTTTGATTGCTCGATTATTTCTAAACATTTCTTAGAAAATTCAATTTTATTGAAAATCAACTGTGCTATAGCCCACAAGTTTTTGGGCGGCAAAAATCTAAAATGCTCCGAATACGATGGTTGATACCTCTATCAATAGGTTTCGGGACCTGTAATTGCTGTGACAATTTTCATTTTGATTGCTCGATTATTTCTAAACATTTCTTAGAAAATTCAATTTTATTGAAAATCAACTGTGCTATAGCCCACAAGTTTTTGGGCGGCAAAAATCTAAAATGCTCCGATTACGATGGTTGATACCTCTATCAATAGGTTTCGGGACCTGTAATTGCTGTGACAATTTTCATTTTGATTGCTCGATTATTTCTAAACACTTCTTAGAAAATTCAATTATATTGAAAATCAACTGAGCTATAGCCCATAAATTTTTGGGCGGCAAAAATCTAAAATGGTCCGATTACGATGGTTGATACCTCTATCAATAGGTTTCGGGACCTGTAATTGCTGTGACAATTTTCATTTTGATTGCTCGATTATTTCTAAACATTTCTTAGAAAATTCAATTTTATTGAAAATCAACTGTGCTTATAGCCCACAAGTTTTTGGGCGGCAAAAATCTAAAATGCTCCGATTAAGATGGCTGATACCTCTATCAATAGGTTTCGGGACCTGTAATTGCTGTGACAATTTTCATTTTGATTACTCGATTATTTCTAAACATTTCTTAGAAAATTCAATTTTATTGAAAATCAACTGTGCTATAGCCCACAAGTTTTTGGGCGGTAAAAATCTAAAATGGTCCGATTACGATGGTTGATACCTCTATCAATAGGTTTCGGGAACTGTTATTGCTGTGACAATTTTCATTTTCATTGCTCGATTATTTCTAAACACTTCTTAGAAAACTCAATTTTATTGAAAATCAACTGTGCTATAGCCCACAAGTTTTTGGGCGGCAAAAATCTAAAGTGGTCCGATTACGATGGTTGATACCTCTATCAACAGGTTTCGGGACCTGTAATTGCTGTGACAATTTTCATTTTGATTGCTCGATTATTTCTAAACATTTCTTAGAAAATTCAATTTTATTGAAAATCAACTGTGCTATAGCCCACAAGTTTTTGGGCGGCAAAAATCTAAAATGCTCCGAATACGATGGTTGATACCTCTATCAATAGGTTTCGGGACCTGTAATTGCTGTGACAATTTTCATTTTGATTGCTCGATTATTTCTAAACATTTCTTAGAAAATTCAATTTTATTGAAAATCAACTGTGCTATAGCCCACAAGTTTTTGGGCGGCAAAAATCTAAAATGCTCCGATTACGATGGTTGATACCTCTATCAATAGGTTTCGGGACCTGTAATTGCTGTGACAATTTTCATTTTGATTGCTCGATTATTTCTAAACACTTCTTAGAAAATTCAATTATATTGAAAATCAACTGAGCTATAGCCCACAAGTTTTGAGGCGGCAAAAATCTAAAATGCTCCGATTACGATGGTTGATACCTCTATCAATAGGTTTCGGGAACTGTTATTGCTGTGACAATTTTCATTTTGATTGCTCGATTATTTCTAAACATTTATTAGAAAATTAAATTTTATTGAAAATCAACTGTGCTATAGCCTACAAGTTTTTGGGCGGCAAAAATCTAAAATGCTCCGATTACGATGGTTGATACCTCTATCAATAGGTTTCGGGAACTGTTATTGCTGTGACAATTTTCATTTTCATTGCTCGATTATTTCTAAACATTTCTTAGAAAATTCAATTTTATTGAAAATTAACTGTGCTATAGCCCACAAGTTTTGGGCGGCAAAAATCTAAAATGGTCCGATTACGATGGTTGATACCTCCATCAATAGGTTTCGGGAGATGTTATTGCTGTGACAATTTTCATTTTGATAGCTCGATTATTTCTAAACCTTTCTTAGAAAATTCAATTTTATTGAAAATCAACTGTGCTATAGCCCACAAGTTTTTGGGCGGCAACAATCTAAAATGCTCCGATTACGATGGTTGATACCTCTATCAATAGGTTTCGGGAACTGTTATTGCTGTGACAATTTTCATTTTCATTGCTCGATTATTTCTAAACATTTCTTAGAAAATTCAATTTTATTGAAAATCAACTGTGCTATAGCCCACAAGTTTTTGGGCGGCAAAAATCTAAAATGCTCCGATTACGATGGTTGATACCTCTATCAATAGGTTTCGGGAGATGTTATTGCTGTGACAATTTTCATTTTGATTGCTCGATTATTTCTAAACATTTCTTAGAAAATTCAATTTTATTGAAAATCAACTGTGCTATAGCCCACAAGTTTTTGGGCGGCAAAAATCTAAAATGGTCCGATTACGATGGTTGATACCTCTATCAATAGGTTTCGGGACCTGTAATTGCTGTGACAATTTTCATTTTGATTGCTCGATTATTTCTAAACATTTCTTAGAAAATTCAATTTTATTGAAAATTAACTGTGCTATAGCCCACAAGTTTTTGGGCGGCAAAAATCTAAAATGCTCCGAATACGATGGTTGATACCTCTATCAATAGGTTTCGGGACCTGTAATTGCTGTGACAATTTTCATTTTGATTGCTCGATTATTTCTAAACATTTCTTAGAAAATTCAATTTTATTGAAAATCAACTGTGCTATAGCCCACAAGTTTTTGGGCGGCAAAAATCTAAAATGGTCCGATTACGATGGTTGATACCTCTATCAACAGGTTTCGGGACCTGTAATTGCTGTGACAATTTTCATTTTGATTGCTCGATTATTTCTAAACACTTCTTAGCAAATTCAATTTTATTGAAAATCAACTGTGCTATAGCCCACCAGTTTTTGGGCGGCAAAAATCTAAAATGCTCCGATTACGATGGTTGATACCTCTATCAATAGGTTTCGGGACCTGTAATTGCTGTGACAATTTTTATTTTGATTGCTCGATTATTTCTAAACATTTCTTAGAAAATTCAATTTTATTGAAAATCAACTGTGCTATAGCCCACAAGTTTTTGGGCGGCAAAAATCTAAAATGCTCCGATTACGATGGTTGATACCTCCATCAATAGGTTTCGGGAGATGTTATTGCTGTGACAATTTTCATTTTGATTGCTCGATTATTTCTAAACATTTCTTAGAAAATTCAATTTTATTGAAAATCAACTGTGCTATAGCCCACAAGTTTTTGGGCGGCAAAAATCTAAAATGCTCCGATTACGATGGTTGATACCTCTATCAATAGGTTTCGGGACCTGTAATTGCTGTGACAATTTTCATTTTGATTGCTCGATTATTTCTAAACATTTCTTAGCAAATTCAATTTTATTGAAAATTAACTGTGCTATAGCCCACAAGTTTTTGGGCGGCAAAAATCTAAAATGGTCCGATTACGATGGTTGATACCTCTATCAATAGGTTTCGGGAACTGTTATTGCTGTGACAATTTTCATTTTGATTGCTCGATTATTTCTAAACACTTCTTAGAAAATTCAATTTTATTGAAAATCAACTGTGCTATAGCCCACAAGTTTTTGGACGCCAAAAATCTAAAATGGTCCGATTACGATGGTTGATACCTCTATCAATAGGTTTCGGGACCTGTAATTGCTGTGACAATTTTCATTTTGATTGTTCGATTATTTCTAAACATTTCTTAGAAAATTCAATTTTATTGAAAATTAACTGTGCTATAGCCCACAAGTTTTGGGCGGCAAAAATCTAAAATGGTCCGATTACTATGGTTGATACCTCCATCAATAGGTTTCGGGAGATGTTATTGCTGTGACAATTTTCATTTTGATTGCTCGATTATTTCTAAACATTTCTTAGAAAATTCAATTTTATTGAAAATTAACTGTGCTATAGCCCACAAGTTTTTGGGCGGCAAAAATCTAAAATGCTCCGAATACGATGTTTGATACCTCTATCAATAGGTTTCGGGACCTGTAATTGCTGTGACAATTTTCATTTTGATTGCTCGATTATTTCTAAACATTTCTTAGAAAATTCAATTTTATTGAAAATCAACTGTGCTATAGCCCACAAGTTTTTGGGCGGCAAAAATCTAAAATGCTCCGATTACGATGGTTGATACCTCTATCAATAGGTTTCGGGACCTGTTATTGCTGTGACAATTTTCATTTTGATTGCTCGATTATTTCTAAACACTTCTTAGCAAATTCAATTTTATTGAAAATCAACTGTGCTATAGCCCACCAGTTTTTGGGCGGCAAAAATCTAAAATGCTCCGATTACGATGGTTGATACCTCTATCAATAGGTTTCGGGACCTGTAATTGCTGTGACAATTTTCATTTTGATTGCTCGATTATTTCTAAACATTTCTTAGAAAATTCAATTTTATTGAAAATCAACTGTGCTATAGCCCACAAGTTTTTGGGCGGCAAAAATCTAAAATGCTCCGATTACGATGGTTGATACCTCTATCAATAGGTTTCGGGAGATGTTATTGCTGTGACAATTTTCATTTTGATTGCTCGATTATTTCTAAACATTTCTTAGAAAATTCAATTTTATTGAAAATCAACTGTGCTATAGCCCACAAGTTTTTGGGCGGCAAAAATCTAAAATGCTCCGATTACGATGGTTGATACCTCTATCAATAGGTTTCGGGACCTGTAATTGCTGTGACAATTTTCATTTTGATTGCTCGATTATTTCTAAACATTTCTTAGCAAATTCAATTTTATTGAAAATTAACTGTGCTATAGCCCACAAGTTTTTGGGCGGCAAAAATCTAAAATGGTCCGATTACGATGGTTGATACCTCTATCAATAGGTTTCGGGAACTGTTATTGCTGTGACAATTTTCATTTTCATTGCTCGATTATTTCTAAACACTTCTTAGAAAATTCAATTTTATTGAAAATCAACTGTGCTATAGCCCACAAGTTTTTGGACGCCAAAAATCTAAAATGGTCCGATTACGATGGTTGATACCTCCATCAATAGGTTTCGGGAGATGTTATTGCTGTGACAATTTTCATTTTGATTGCTCGATTATTTCTAAACATTTCTTAGAAAATTCAATTTTATTGAAAATCAACTGTGCTATAGCCTACAAGTTTTTGGGCGGCAAAAATCTAAAATGCTCCGATTACGATGGTTGATACCTCTATCAATAGGTTTCGGGAACTGTTATTGCTGTGACAATTTTCATTTTCATTGCTCGATTATTTCTAAACATTTCTTAGAAAATTCAATTTTATTGAAAATCAACTGTGCTATAGCCCACAAGTTTTTGGGCGGCAAAAATCTAAAATGCTTCGATTACGATGGTTGATACCTCTATCAATAGGTTTCGGGAGATGTTATTGCTGTGACAATTTTCATTTTGATTGCTCGATTATTTCTAAACATTTCTTAGAAAATTCAATTTTATTGAAAATCAACTGTGCTATAGCCCACAAGTTTTTGGGCGGCAAAAATCTAAAATGGTCCGATTACGATGGTTGATACCTCCATCAATAGGTTTCGGGAGATGTTATTGCTGTGACAATTTTCATTTTGATTGCTCGATTATTTCTAAACATTTCTTAGAAAATTCAATTTTATTGAAAATTAACTGTGCTATAGCCCACAAGTTTTTGGGCGGCAAAAATCTAAAATGCTCCGAATACGATGGTTGATACCTCTATCAATAGGTTTCGGGACCTGTAATTGCTGTGACAATTTTCATTTTGATTGCTCGATTATTTCTAAACATTTCTTAGAAAATTCAATTTTATTGAAAATTAACTGTGCTATAGCCCACAAGTTTTTGGGCGGCAAAAATCTAAAATGCTCCGATTACGATGGTTGATACCTCTATCAACAGGTTTCGGGACCTGTTATTGCTGTGACAATTTTCATTTTGATTGCTCGATTATTTCTAAACACTTCTTAGCAAATTCAATTTTATTGAAAATCAACTGTGCTATAGCCCACCAGTTTTTGGGCGGCAAAAATCTAAAATGCTCCGATTACGATGGTTGATACCTCTATCAATAGGTTTCGGGACCTGTAATTGCTGTGACAATTTTCATTTTGATTGCTCGATTATTTCTAAACATTTCTTAGAAAATTCAATTTTATTGAAAATCAACTGTGCTATAGCCCACAAGTTTTTGGGCGGCAAAAATCTAAAATGCTCCGATTACGATGGTTGATACCTCTATCAATAGGTTTCGGGAGATGTTATTGCTGTGACAATTTTCATTTTGATTGCTCGATTATTTCTAAACATTTCTTAGAAAATTCAATTTTATTGAAAATCAACTGTGCTATAGCCCACAAGTTTTTGGGCGGCAAAAATCTAAAATGCTCCGATTACGATGGTTGATACCTCTATCAATAGGTTTCGGGATCTGTAATTGCTGTGACAATTTTCATTTTGATTGCTCGATTATTTCTAAACATTTCTTAGCAAATTCAATTTTATTGAAAATTAACTGTGCTATAGCCCACAAGTTTTTGGGCGGCAAAAATCTAAAATGGTCCGATTACGATGGTTGATACCTCTATCAATAGGTTTCGGGAACTGTTATTGCTGTGACAATTTTCATTTTGATTGCTCGATTATTTCTAAACACTTCTTAGAAAATTCAATTTTATTGAAAATCAACTGTGCTATAGCCCACAAGTTTTTGGACGCCAAAAATCTAAAATGGTCCGATTACGATGGTTGATACCTCTATCAATAGGTTTCGGGACCTGTAATTGCTGTGACAATTTTCATTTTGATTGTTCGATTATTTCTAAACATTTCTTAGAAAATTCAATTTTATTGAAAATTAACTGTGCTATAGCCCACAAGTTTTGGGCGGCAAAAATCTAAAATGGTCCGATTACTATGGTTGATACCTCCATCAATAGGTTTCGGGAGATGTTATTGCTGTGACAATTTTCATTTTGATTGCTCGATTATTTCTAAACATTTCTTAGAAAATTCAATTTTATTGAAAATCAACTGTGCTATAGCCTACAAGTTTTTGGGCGGCAAAAATCTAAAATGCTCCGATTACGATGGTTGATACCTCTATCAATAGGTTTCGGGACCTGTAATTGCTGTGACAATTTTCATTTTGATTGCTCGATTATTTCTAAACATTTCTTAGAAAATTCAATTTTATTGAAAATCAACAGTGCTATAGCCCACAAGTTTTTGGGCGGCAAAAATCTAAAATGGTCCGAATACGATGGTTGATACCTCTATCAATAGGTTTCGGGACCTGTAATTGCTGTGACAATTTTCATTTTGATTGCTCGATTATTTCTAAACATTTCTTAGAAAATTCAATTTTATTGAAAATCAACTGTGCTATAGCCCACAAGTTTTTGGGCGGCAAAAATCTAAAATGGTCCGATTACGATGGTTGATACCTCTATCAATAGGTTTCGGGAACTGTTATTGCTGTGACAATTTTCATTTTCATTGCTCGATTATTTCTAAACATTTCTTAGAAAATTCAATTTTATTGAAAATCAACTGTGCTATAGCCCACAAGTTTTTGGGCGGCAAAAATCTAAAATGGTCCGACTACGATGGTTGATACCTCTATCAACAGGTTTCGGTACCTGTTATTGCTGTGACAATTTTCATTTTGATTGCTCGATTATTTCTAAACACTTCTTAGCAAATTCAATTTTATTGAAAATCAACTGTGCTATAGCCCACCAGTTTTTGGGCGGCAAAAATCTAAAATGCTCCGATTACGATGGTTGATACCTCTATCAATAGGTTTCGGGAACTGTAATTGCTGTGACAATTTTCATTTTGATTGCTCGATTATTTCTAAACATTTCTTAGAAAATTCAATTTTATTGAAAATCAACTGTGCTATAGCCCACAAGTTTTTGGGCGGCAAAAATCTAAAATGGTCCGATTACGATGGTTGATACCTCTATCAATAGGTTTCGGGAACTGTTATTGCTGTGACAATTTTCATTTTGATTGCTCGATTATTTCTAAACACTTCTTAGAAAATTAAATTTTATTGAAAATCAACTGTGCTATAGCCCACAAGGTTTTGGACGCCAAAAATCTAAAATGGTCCGATTACGATGGTTGATACCTCTATCAATAGGTTTCGGGACCTGTAATTGCTGTGACAATTTTCATTTTGATTGTTCGATTATTTCTAAACATTTCTTAGAAAATTCAATTTTATTGAAAATTAACTGTGCTATAGCCCACAAGTTTTGGGCGGCAAAAATCTAAAATGGTCCGATTACTATGGTTGATACCTCCATCAATAGGTTTCGGGAGATGTTATTGCTGTGACAATTTTCATTTTGATTGCTCGATTATTTCTAAACATTTCTTAGAAAATTCAATTTTATTGAAAATCAACTGTGCTATAGCCCACAAGTTTTTGGGCGGCAAAAATCTAAAATGGTCCGATTACGATGGTTGATACCTCTATCAATAGGTTTCGGGAACTGTTATTGCTGTGACAATTTTCATTTTCATTGCTCGATTATTTCTAAACATTTCTTAGAAAATTCAATTTTATTGAAAATCAACTGTGCTATAGCCCACAAGTTTTTGGGCGGCAAAAATCTAAAATGCTCCGATTACGATGGTTGATACCTCTATCAATAGGTTTCGGGAGATGTTATTGCTGTGACAATTTTCATTTTGATTGCTCGATTATTTCTAAACATTTCTTAGAAAATTCAATTTTATTGAAAATCAACTGTGCTATAGCCCACAAGTTTTTGGGCGGCAAAAATCTAAAATGGTCCGATTACGATGGTTGATACCTCTATCAATAGGTTTCGGGACCTGTAATTGCTGTGACAATTTTCATTTTGATTGTTCGATTATTTCTAAACATTTCTTAGAAAATTCAATTTTATTGAAAATTAACTGTGCTATAGCCCACAAGTTTTTGGGCGGCAAAAATCTAAAATGCTCCGATTACGATGGTTGATACCTCTATCAATAGGTTTCGGGAACTGTTATTGCTGTGACAATTTTCATTTTCATTGCTCGATTATTTCTAAACATTTCTTAGAAAATTCAATTTTATTGAAAATCAACTGTGCTATAGCCCACAAGTTTTTGGGCGGCAAAAATCTAAAATGGTCCGATTACGATGGTTGATACCTCTATCAACAGGTTTCGGGACCTGTTATTGCTGTGACAATTTTCATTTTGATTGCTCGATTATTTCTAAACACTTCTTAGCAAATTCAATTTTATTGAAAATCAACTGTGCTATAACTGTGCCCACAAGTTTTTGGGCGGCAAAAATCTAAAATGGTCCGATTACGATGGTTGATACCTCTATCAATAGGTTTCGGGAACTGTTATTGCTGTGACAATTTTCATTTTGATTGCTCGATTATTTCTAAACATTTCTTAGAAAATTCAATTTTATTGAAAATCAACTGTGCTATAGCCCACAAGTTTTTGGGCGGCAAAAATCTAAAATGCTCCGATTACGATGGTTGATACCTCTATCAATAGGTTTCGGGACCTGTAATTGCTGTGACAATTTTCATTTTGATTGCTCGATTATTTCTAAACATTTCTTAGAAAATTCAATTTTATTGAAAATCAACTGTGCTATAGCCCACAAGTTTTTGGGCGGCAAAAATCTAAAATGCTCCGATTACGATGGTTGATACCTCTATCAATAGTTTTCGGGAGCTGTTATTGCTGTGACAATTTTCATTTTGATTGCTCGATTATTTCTAAACACTTCTTAGAAAATTAAATTTTATTGAAAATCAACTGAGCTATAGCCCACAAGTTTTTGGGCGGCAAAAATCTAAAATGGTCCGATTACGATGGTTGATACCTCTATCAATAGGTTTCGCGAACTGTTATTGCTGTGACAATTTTCATTTTCATTGCTCGATTATTTCTAAACACTTCTTAGAAAATTCAATTTTATTGAAAATCAACTGTGCTATAGCCCACAAGGTTTTGGACGCCAAAAATCTAAAATGGTCCGATTACGATGGTTGATACCTCTATCAATAGGTTTCGGGACCTGTAATTGCTGTGACAATTTTCATTTTGATTGTTCGATTATTTCTAAACATTTCTTAGAAAATTCAATTTTATTGAAAATTAACTGTGCTATAGCCCACAAGTTTTTGGGCGGCAAAAATCTAAAATGGTCCGATTACGATGGTTGATACCTCTATTAATAGGTTTCGGGACCTGTAATTGCTGTGACAATTTTCATTTTGATTGCTCGATTATTTCTAAACATTTCTTAGAAAATTCAATTTTATTGAAAATCAACTGTGCTATAGCCCACAAGTTTTTGGGCGGCAAAAATCTAAAATGCTCCGATTACGATGGTTGATACCTCTATCAATAGGTTTCGGGACCTGTAATTGCTGTGACAATTTTCATTTTGATTGCTCGATTATTTCTAAACATTTCTTAGAAAATTCAATTTTATTGAAAATCAACTGTGCTATAGCCCACAAGTTTTTGGGCGGCAAAAATCTAAAATGCTCCGATTACGATGGTTGATACCTCTATCAATAGTTTTCGGGAGCTGTTATTGCTGTGACAATTTTCATTTTGATTGCTCGATTATTTCTAAACACTTCTTAGAAAATTAAATTTTATTGAAAATCAACTGAGCTATAGCCCACAAGTTTTTGGGCGGCAAAAATCTAAAATGGTCCGATTACGATGGTTGATACCTCTATCAATAGGTTTCGCGAACTGTTATTGCTGTGACAATTTTCATTTTCATTGCTCGATTATTTCTAAACATTTCTTAGCAAATTCAATTTTATTGAAAATTAACTGTGCTATAGCCCACAAGTTTTTGGGCGGCAAAAATCTAAAATGGTCCGATTACGATGGTTGATACCTCTATCAATAGGTTTCGGGAACTGTTATTGCTGTGACAATTTTCATTTTGATTGCTCGATTATTTCTAAACACTTCTTAGAAAATTCAATTTTATTGAAAATCAACTGTGCTATAGCCCACAAGTTTTTGGACGCCAAAAATCTAAAATGGTCCGATTACGATGGTTGATACCTCTATCAATAGGTTTCGGGACCTGTAATTGCTGTGACAATTTTCATTTTGATTGTTCGATTATTTCTAAACATTTCTTAGAAAATTCAATTTTATTGAAAATTAACTGTGCTATAGCCCACAAGTTTTGGGCGGCAAAAATCTAAAATGGTCCGATTACTATGGTTGATACCTCCATCAATAGGTTTCGGGAGATGTTATTGCTGTGACAATTTTCATTTTGATTGCTCGATTATTTCTAAACATTTCTTAGAAAATTCAATTTTATTGAAAATTAACTGTGCTATAGCCCACAAGTTTTGGGCGGCAAAAATCTAAAATGCTCCGATTACGATGGTTGATACCTCTATCAATAGGTTTCGGGACCTGTAATTGCTGTGACAATTTTCATTTTGATTGTTCGATTATTTCTAAACATTTCTTAGAAAATTCAATTTTATTGAAAATTAACTGTGCTATAGCCCACAAGTTTTGGGCGGCAAAAATCTAAAATGGTCCGATTACTATGGTTGATACCTCTATCAATAGTTTTCGGGAGCTGTTATTGCTGTGACAATTTTCATTTTGATTGCTCGATTATTTCTAAACACTTCTTAGAAAATTAAATTTTATTGAAAATTAACTGTGCTATAGCCCACAAGTTTTGGGCGGCAAAAATCTAAAATGGTCCGATTACTATGGTTGATACCTCCATCAATAGGTTTCGGGAGATGTTATTGCTGTGACAATTTTCATTTTGATTGCTCGATTATTTCTAAACACTTCTTAGAAAATTCAATTTTATTGAAAATCAACTGTGCTATAGCCCACAAGTTTTTGGACGCCAAAAATCTAAAATGGTCCGATTACGATGGTTGATACCTCTATCAATAGGTTTCGGGACCTGTAATTGCTGTGACAATTTTCATTTTGATTGTTCGATTATTTCTAAACATTTCTTAGAAAATTCAATTTTATTGAAAATTAACTGTGCTATAGCCCACAAGTTTTTGGGCGGCAAAAATCTAAAATGCTCCGATTACGATGGTTGATACCTCTATCAATAGGTTTCGGGAACTGTTATTGCTGTGACAATTTTCATTTTCATTGCTCGATTATTTCTAAACATTTCTTAGAAAATTCAATTTTATTGAAAATCAACTGTGCTATAGCCCACAAGTTTTTGGGCGGCAAAAATCTAAAATGGTCCGATTACGATGGTTGATACCTCTATCAACAGGTTTCGGGACCTGTTATTGCTGTGACAATTTTCATTTTGATTGCTCGATTATTTCTAAACACTTCTTAGCAAATTCAATTTTATTGAAAATCAACTGTGCTATAACTGTGCCCACAAGTTTTTGGGCGGCAAAAATCTAAAATGGTCCGATTACGATGGTTGATACCTCTATCAATAGGTTTCGGGAACTGTTATTGCTGTGACAATTTTCATTTTGATTGCTCGATTATTTCTAAACATTTCTTAGAAAATTCAATTTTATTGAAAATCAACTGTGCTATAGCCCACAAGTTTTTGGGCGGCAAAAATCTAAAATGCTCCGATTACGATGGTTGATACCTCTATCAATAGGTTTCGGGACCTGTAATTGCTGTGACAATTTTCATTTTGATTGCTCGATTATTTCTAAACATTTCTTAGAAAATTCAATTTTATTGAAAATCAACTGTGCTATAGCCCACAAGTTTTTGGGCGGCAAAAATCTAAAATGCTCCGATTACGATGGTTGATACCTCTATCAATAGTTTTCGGGAGCTGTTATTGCTGTGACAATTTTCATTTTGATTGCTCGATTATTTCTAAACACTTCTTAGAAAATTAAATTTTATTGAAAATCAACTGAGCTATAGCCCACAAGTTTTTGGGCGGCAAAAATCTAAAATGGTCCGATTACGATGGTTGATACCTCTATCAATAGGTTTCGCGAACTGTTATTGCTGTGACAATTTTCATTTTCATTGCTCGATTATTTCTAAACATTTCTTAGCAAATTCAATTTTATTGAAAATTAACTGTGCTATAGCCCACAAGTTTTTGGGCGGCAAAAATCTAAAATGGTCCGATTACGATGGTTGATACCTCTATCAATAGGTTTCGGGAACTGTTATTGCTGTGACAATTTTCATTTTGATTGCTCGATTATTTCTAAACACTTCTTAGAAAATTCAATTTTATTGAAAATCAACTGTGCTATAGCCCACAAGTTTTTGGACGCCAAAAATCTAAAATGGTCCGATTACGATGGTTGATACCTCTATCAATAGGTTTCGGGACCTGTAATTGCTGTGACAATTTTCATTTTGATTGTTCGATTATTTCTAAACATTTCTTAGAAAATTCAATTTTATTGAAAATTAACTGTGCTATAGCCCACAAGTTTTGGGCGGCAAAAATCTAAAATGGTCCGATTACTATGGTTGATACCTCCATCAATAGGTTTCGGGAGATGTTATTGCTGTGACAATTTTCATTTTGATTGCTCGATTATTTCTAAACATTTCTTAGAAAATTCAATTTTATTGAAAATCAACTGTGCTATAGCCTACAAGTTTTTGGGCGGCAAAAATCTAAAATGCTCCGATTACGATGGTTGATACCTCTATCAATAGGTTTCGGGACCTGTAATTGCTGTGACAATTTTCATTTTGATTGCTCGATTATTTCTAAACATTTCTTAGAAAATTCAATTTTATTGAAAATCAACAGTGCTATAGCCCACAAGTTTTTGGGCGGCAAAAATCTAAAATGGTCCGAATACGATGGTTGATACCTCTATCAATAGGTTTCGGGACCTGTAATTGCTGTGACAATTTTCATTTTGATTGCTCGATTATTTCTAAACATTTCTTAGAAAATTCAATTTTATTGAAAATCAACTGTGCTATAGCCCACAAGTTTTTGGGCGGCAAAAATCTAAAATGGTCCGATTACGATGGTTGATACCTCTATCAATAGGTTTCGGGAACTGTTATTGCTGTGACAATTTTCATTTTCATTGCTCGATTATTTCTAAACATTTCTTAGAAAATTCAATTTTATTGAAAATCAACTGTGCTATAGCCCACAAGTTTTTGGGCGGCAAAAATCTAAAATGGTCCGATTACGATGGTTGATACCTCTATCAACAGGTTTCGGGACCTGTTATTGCTGTGACAATTTTCATTTTGATTGCTCGATTATTTCTAAACACTTCTTAGCAAATTCAATTTTATTGAAAATCAACTGTGCTATAGCCCACCAGTTTTTGGGCGGCAAAAATCTAAAATGCTCCGATTACGATGGTTGATACCTCTATCAATAGGTTTCGGGAACTGTAATTGCTGTGACAATTTTCATTTTGATTGCTCGATTATTTCTAAACATTTCTTAGAAAATTCAATTTTATTGAAAATCAACTGTGCTATAGCCCACAAGTTTTTGGGCGGCAAAAATCTAAAATGGTCCGATTACGATGGTTGATACCTCTATCAATAGGTTTCGGGAACTGTTATTGCTGTGACAATTTTCATTTTGATTGTTCGATTATTTCTAAACATTTCTTAGAAAATTCAATTTTATTGAAAATCAACTGTGCTATAGCCCACAAGTTTTTGGGCGGCAAAAATCTAAAATGGTCCGATTACGATGGTTGATACCTCTATCAATAGGTTTCGCGAACTGTTATTGCTGTGACAATTTTCATTTTCATTGCTCGATTATTTCTAAACATTTCTTAGCAAATTCAATTTTATTGAAAATTAACTGTGCTATAGCCCACAAGTTTTTGGGCGGCAAAAATCTAAAATGGTCCGATTACGATGGTTGATACCTCTATCAATAGGTTTCGGGAACTGTTATTGCTGTGACAATTTTCATTTTGATTGCTCGATTATTTCTAAACACTTCTTAGAAAATTCAATTTTATTGAAAATCAACTGTGCTATAGCCCACAAGTTTTTGGACGCCAAAAATCTAAAATGGTCCGATTACGATGGTTGATACCTCTATCAATAGGTTTTGGGACCTGTAATTGCTGTGACAATTTTCATTTTGATTGTTCGATTATTTCTAAACATTTCTTAGAAAATTCAATTTTATTGAAAATTAACTGTGCTATAGCCCACAAGTTTTGGGCGGCAAAAATCTAAAATGGTCCGATTACTATGGTTGATACCTCCATCAATAGGTTTCGGGAGATGTTATTGCTGTGACAATTTTCATTTTGATTGCTCGATTATTTCTAAACATTTCTTAGAAAATTCAATTTTATTGAAAATTAACTGTGCTATAGCCCACAAGTTTTGGGCGGCAAAAATCTAAAATGGTCCGATTACGATGGTTGATACCTCTATCAATAGGTTTCGGGACCTGTAATTGCTGTGACAATTTTCATTTTGATTGTTCGATTATTTCTAAACATTTCTTAGAAAATTCAATTTTATTGAAAATTAACTGTGCTATAGCCCACAAGTTTTGGGCGGCAAAAATCTAAAATGGTCCGATTACTATGGTTGATACCTCTATCAATAGTTTTCGGGAGCTGTTATTGCTGTGACAATTTTCATTTTGATTGCTCGATTATTTCTAAACACTTCTTAGAAAATTAAATTTTATTGAAAATTAACAGTGCTATAGCCCACAAGTTTTGGGCGGCAAAAATCTAAAATGGTCCGATTACTATGGTTGATACCTCCATCAATAGGTTTCGGGAGATGTTATTGCTGTGACAATTTTCATTTTGATTGCTCGATTATTTCTAAACACTTCTTAGAAAATTCAATTTTATTGAAAATCAACTGTGCTATAGCCCACAAGTTTTTGGACGCCAAAAATCTAAAATGGTCCGATTACGATGGTTGATACCTCTATCAATAGGTTTCGGGACCTGTAATTGCTGTGACAATTTTCATTTTGATTGTTCGATTATTTCTAAACATTTCTTAGAAAATTCAATTTTATTGAAAATTAACTGTGCTATAGCCCACAAGTTTTTGGGCGGCAAAAATCTAAAATGCTCCGATTACGATGGTTGATACCTCTATCAATAGGTTTCGGGAACTGTTATTGCTGTGACAATTTTCATTTTCATTGCTCGATTATTTCTAAACATTTCTTAGAAAATTCAATTTTATTGAAAATCAACTGTGCTATAGCCCACAAGTTTTTGGGCGGCAAAAATCTAAAATGGTCCGATTACGATGGTTGATACCTCTATCAACAGGTTTCGGGACCTGTTATTGCTGTGACAATTTTCATTTTGATTGCTCGATTATTTCTAAACACTTCTTAGCAAATTCAATTTTATTGAAAATCAACTGTGCTATAACTGTGCCCACAAGTTTTTGGGCGGCAAAAATCTAAAATGGTCCGATTACGATGGTTGATACCTCTATCAATAGGTTTCGGGAACTGTTATTGCTGTGACAATTTTCATTTTGATTGCTCGATTATTTCTAAACATTTCTTAGAAAATTCAATTTTATTGAAAATCAACTGTGCTATAGCCCACAAGTTTTTGGGCGGCAAAAATCTAAAATGCTCCGATTACGATGGTTGATACCTCTATCAATAGGTTTCGGGACCTGTAATTGCTGTGACAATTTTCATTTTGATTGCTCGATTATTTCTAAACATTTCTTAGAAAATTCAATTTTATTGAAAATCAACTGTGCTATAGCCCACAAGTTTTTGGGCGGCAAAAATCTAAAATGCTCCGATTACGATGGTTGATACCTCTATCAATAGTTTTCGGGAGCTGTTATTGCTGTGACAATTTTCATTTTGATTGCTCGATTATTTCTAAACACTTCTTAGAAAATTAAATTTTATTGAAAATCAACTGAGCTATAGCCCACAAGTTTTTGGGCGGCAAAAATCTAAAATGGTCCGATTACGATGGTTGATACCTCTATCAATAGGTTTCGCGAACTGTTATTGCTGTGACAATTTTCATTTTCATTGCTCGATTATTTCTAAACATTTCTTAGCAAATTCAATTTTATTGAAAATTAACTGTGCTATAGCCCACAAGTTTTTGGGCGGCAAAAATCTAAAATGGTCCGATTACGATGGTTGATACCTCTATCAATAGGTTTCGGGAACTGTTATTGCTGTGACAATTTTCATTTTGATTGCTCGATTATTTCTAAACACTTCTTAGAAAATTCAATTTTATTGAAAATCAACTGTGCTATAGCCCACAAGTTTTTGGACGCCAAAAATCTAAAATGGTCCGATTACGATGGTTGATACCTCTATCAATAGGTTTCGGGACCTGTAATTGCTGTGACAATTTTCATTTTGATTGTTCGATTATTTCTAAACATTTCTTAGAAAATTCAATTTTATTGAAAATTAACTGTGCTATAGCCCACAAGTTTTGGGCGGCAAAAATCTAAAATGGTCCGATTACTATGGTTGATACCTCCATCAATAGGTTTCGGGAGATGTTATTGCTGTGACAATTTTCATTTTGATTGCTCGATTATTTCTAAACATTTCTTAGAAAATTCAATTTTATTGAAAATCAACTGTGCTATAGCCTACAAGTTTTTGGGCGGCAAAAATCTAAAATGCTCCGATTACGATGGTTGATACCTCTATCAATAGGTTTCGGGACCTGTAATTGCTGTGACAATTTTCATTTTGATTGCTCGATTATTTCTAAACATTTCTTAGAAAATTCAATTTTATTGAAAATCAACAGTGCTATAGCCCACAAGTTTTTGGGCGGCAAAAATCTAAAATGGTCCGAATACGATGGTTGATACCTCTATCAATAGGTTTCGGGACCTGTAATTGCTGTGACAATTTTCATTTTGATTGCTCGATTATTTCTAAACATTTCTTAGAAAATTCAATTTTATTGAAAATCAACTGTGCTATAGCCCACAAGTTTTTGGGCGGCAAAAATCTAAAATGGTCCGATTACGATGGTTGATACCTCTATCAATAGGTTTCGGGAACTGTTATTGCTGTGACAATTTTCATTTTCATTGCTCGATTATTTCTAAACATTTCTTAGAAAATTCAATTTTATTGAAAATCAACTGTGCTATAGCCCACAAGTTTTTGGGCGGCAAAAATCTAAAATGGTCCGATTACGATGGTTGATACCTCTATCAACAGGTTTCGGGACCTGTTATTGCTGTGACAATTTTCATTTTGATTGCTCGATTATTTCTAAACACTTCTTAGCAAATTCAATTTTATTGAAAATCAACTGTGCTATAGCCCACCAGTTTTTGGGCGGCAAAAATCTAAAATGCTCCGATTACGATGGTTGATACCTCTATCAATAGGTTTCGGGAACTGTAATTGCTGTGACAATTTTCATTTTGATTGCTCGATTATTTCTAAACATTTCTTAGAAAATTCAATTTTATTGAAAATCAACTGTGCTATAGCCCACAAGTTTTTGGGCGGCAAAAATCTAAAATGGTCCGATTACGATGGTTGATACCTCTATCAATAGGTTTCGGGAACTGTTATTGCTGTGACAATTTTCATTTTGATTGCTCGATTATTTCTAAACACTTCTTAGAAAATTAAATTTTATTGAAAATCAACTGTGCTATAGCCCACAAGGTTTTGGACGCCAAAAATCTAAAATGGTCCGATTACGATGGTTGATACCTCTATCAATAGGTTTCGGGACCTGTAATTGCTGTGACAATTTTCATTTTGATTGTTCGATTATTTCTAAACATTTCTTAGAAAATTCAATTTTATTGAAAATTAACTGTGCTATAGCCCACAAGTTTTGGGCGGCAAAAATCTAAAATGGTCCGATTACTATGGTTGATACCTCCATCAATAGGTTTCGGGAGATGTTATTGCTGTGACAATTTTCATTTTGATTGCTCGATTATTTCTAAACATTTCTTAGAAAATTCAATTTTATTGAAAATCAACTGTGCTATAGCCCACAAGTTTTTGGGCGGCAAAAATCTAAAATGGTCCGATTACGATGGTTGATACCTCTATCAATAGGTTTCGGGAACTGTTATTGCTGTGACAATTTTCATTTTCATTGCTCGATTATTTCTAAACATTTCTTAGAAAATTCAATTTTATTGAAAATCAACTGTGCTATAGCCCACAAGTTTTTGGGCGGCAAAAATCTAAAATGCTCCGATTACGATGGTTGATACCTCTATCAATAGGTTTCGGGAGATGTTATTGCTGTGACAATTATCATTTTGATTGCTCGATTATTTCTAAACATTTCTTAGAAAATTCAATTTTATTGAAAATCAACTGTGCTATAGCCCACAAGTTTTTGGGCGGCAAAAATCTAAAATGGTCCGATTACGATGGTTGATACCTCTATCAATAGGTTTCGGGACCTGTAATTGCTGTGACAATTTTCATTTTGATTGTTCGATTATTTCTAAACATTTCTTAGAAAATTCAATTTTATTGAAAATTAACTGTGCTATAGCCCACAAGTTTTTGGGCGGCAAAAATCTAAAATGCTCCGATTACGATGGTTGATACCTCTATCAATAGGTTTCGGGAACTGTTATTGCTGTGACAATTTTCATTTTCATTGCTCGATTATTTCTAAACATTTCTTAGAAAATTCAATTTTATTGAAAATCAACTGTGCTATAGCCCACAAGTTTTTGGGCGGCAAAAATCTAAAATGGTCCGATTACGATGGTTGATACCTCTATCAACAGGTTTCGGGACCTGTTATTGCTGTGACAATTTTCATTTTGATTGCTCGATTATTTCTAAACACTTCTTAGCAAATTCAATTTTATTGAAAATCAACTGTGCTATAACTGTGCCCACAAGTTTTTGGGCGGCAAAAATCTAAAATGGTCCGATTACGATGGTTGATACCTCTATCAATAGGTTTCGGGAACTGTTATTGCTGTGACAATTTTCATTTTGATTGCTCGATTATTTCTAAACATTTCTTAGAAAATTCAATTTTATTGAAAATCAACTGTGCTATAGCCCACAAGTTTTTGGGCGGCAAAAATCTAAAATGCTCCGATTACGATGGTTGATACCTCTATCAATAGGTTTCACGAACTGTTATTGCTGTGACAATTTTCATTTTCATTGCTCGATTATTTCTAAACACTTCTTAGAAAATTCAATTTTATTGAAAATCAACTGTGCTATAGCCCACAAGGTTTTGGACGCCAAAAATCTAAAATGGTCCGATTACGATGGTTGATACCTCTATCAATAGGTTTCGGGACCTGTAATTGCTGTGACAATTTTCATTTTGATTGTTCGATTATTTCTAAACATTTCTTAGAAAATTCAATTTTATTGAAAATCAACTGTGCTATAGCCCACAAGTTTTTGGGCGGCAAAAATCTAAAATGGTCCGATTACGATGGTTGATACCTCTATCAACAGGTTTCGGGACCTGTTATTGCTGTGACAATTTTCATTTTGATTGCTCGATTATTTCTAAACACTTCTTAGCAAATTCAATTTTATTGAAAATCAACTGTGCTATAACTGTGCCCACAAGTTTTTGGACGGCAAAAATCTAAAATGGTCCGATTACGATGGTTGATACCTCTATCAATAGGTTTCGGGAACTGTTATTGCTGTGACAATTTTCATTTTGATTGCTCGATTATTTCTAAACACTTCTTAGAAAATTAAATTTTATTGAAAATCAACTGAGCTATAGCCCACAAGTTTTTGGGCGGCAAAAACCTAAAATGCTCCGATTACGATGGTTGATACCTCTATCAATAGGTTTCGGGAACTGTTATTGCTGTGACAATTTTCATTTTGATTGCTCGATTATTTCTAAACATTTATTAGAAAATTCAATTTTATTGAAAATCAACTGTGCTATAGCCTACAAGTTTTTGGGCGGCAAAAATCTAAAATGGTCCGATTACGATGGTTGATACCTCTATCAATAGGTTTCGGGAACTGTTATTGCTGTGACAATTTTCATTTTCATTGCTCGATTATTTCTAAACACTTCTTAGAAAATTCAATTTTATTGAAAATCAACTGAGCTATAGCCCACAAGTTTTTGGGCGGCAAAAATCTAAAATGCTCCGATTACGATGGTTGATACCTCTATCAATAGGTTTCGGGACCTGTAATTGCTGTGACAATTTTCATTTTGATTGCTCGATTATTTCTAAACATTTCTTAGAAAATTCAATTTTATTGAAAATCAACTGTGCTATAGCCCACAAGTTTTGAGGCGGCAAAAATCTAAAATGCTCCGATTACGATGGTTGATACCTCTATCAATAGGTTTCGGGAACTGTTATTGCTGTGACAATTTTCATTTTGATTGCTCGATTATTTCTAAACATTTATTAGAAAATTCAATTTTATTGAAAATCAACTGTGCTATAGCCTACAAGTTTTTGGGCGGCAAAAATCTAAAATGGTCCGATTACGATGGTTGATACCTCTATCAATAGGTTTCGGGAACTGTTATTGCTGTGACAATTTTCATTTTCATTGCTCGATTATTTCTAAACACTTCTTAGAAAATTCAATTTTATTGAAAATCAACTGTGCTATAGCCCACAAGTTTTTGGACGGCAAAAATCTAAAATGCTCCGATTACGATGGTTGATACCTCTATCAATAGGTTTCGGGAGATGTTATTGCTGTGACAATTTTCATTTTGATTGCTCGATTATTTCTAAACATTTCTTAGAAAATTCAATTTTATTGAAAATCAACTGAGCTATAGCCCACAAGTTTTTGGGCGGCAAAAATCTAAAATGCTCCGATTACGATGGTTGATAAGTCTATCAATAGGTTTCGGGACCTGTTATTGCTGTGACAATTTGCATTTTGATTGCTCGATTATTTCTAAACACTTCTTAGAAAATTCAATTTTATTGAAAATCAACTGTGCTATAGCCCACAAGTTTTTGGGCGGAAAAAATCTAAAATGCTCCGATTACGATGGTTGATACCTCTATCAATAGGTTTCGGGAACTGTTATTGCTGTGACAATTTTCATTTTCATTGCTCGATTATTTCTAAACATTTCTTAGAAAATTCAATTTTATTGAAAATCAACAGTGCTATAGCCCACAAGTTTTTGGGCGGAAAAAATCTAAAATGCTCCGATTACGATGGTTGATAAGTCTATCAATAGGTTTCGGGACCTGTTATTGCTGTGACAATTTGCATTTTGATTGCTCGATTATTTCTAAACACTTCTTAGAAAATTCAATTTTATTGAAAATCAACTGTGCTATAGCCCACAAGTTTTTGGGCGGAAAAAATCTAAAATGCTCCGATTACGATGGTTGATACCTCCATCAATAGGTTTCGGGACCTGTTATTGCTGTGACAATTTGCATTTTGATTGCTCGATTATTTCTAAACACTTCTTAGAAAATTCAATTTTATTGAAAATCAACTGTGCTATAGCCCACAAGTTTTTGGGCGGCAAAAATCTAAAATGCTCCGATTACGATGGTTGATACCTCTATCAATAGGTTTCGGGAACTGTTATTGCTGTGACAATTTTCATTTTGATTGCTCGATTATTTCTAAACATTTCTTAGAAAATTCAATTTTATTGAAAATCAACTGTGCTATAGCCCACAAGTTTTTGGGCGGCAAAAATCTAAAATGCTCCGATTACGATGGTTGATACCTCTATCAATAGGTTTCGGGAACTGTTATTGCTGTGACAATTTTCATTTTCATTGCTCGATTATTTCTAAACATTTCTTAGAAAATTCAATTTTATTGAAAATCAACAGTGCTATAGCCCACAAGTTTTTGGGCGGCAAAAATCTAAAATGCTCCGATTACGATGGTTGATAAGTCTATCAATAGGTTTCGGGACCTGTTATTGCTGTGACAATTTGCATTTTGATTGCTCGATTATTTCTAAACACTTCTTAGAAAATTCAATTTTATTGAAAATCAACTGTGCTATAGCCCACAAGTTTTTGGGCGGAAAAAATCTAAAATGCTCCGATTACGATGGTTGATACCTCCATCAATAGGTTTCGGGACCTGTTATTGCTGTGACAATTTGCATTTTGATTGCTCGATTATTTCTAAACACTTCTTAGAAAATTCAATTTTATTGAAAATCAACTGTGCTATAGCCCACAAGTTTTTGGGCGGCAAAAATCTAAAATGCTCCGATTACGATGGTTGATACCTCTATCAATAGGTTTCGGGAACTGTTATTGCTGTGACAATTTTCATTTTGATTGCTCGATTATTTCTAAACATTTCTTAGAAAATTCAATTTTATTGAAAATCAACTGTGCTATAGCCCACAAGTTTTTGGGCGGCAAAAATCTAAAATGGTCCGATTACGATGGTTGATACCTCTATCAATAGGTTTCGGGACCTGTAATTGCTGTGACAATTTTCATTTTGATTGTTCGATTATTTCTAAACATTTCTTAGAAAATTCAATTTTATTGAAAATTAACTGTGCTATAGCCCACAAGTTTTGGGCGGCAAAAATCTAAAATGGTCCGATTACGATGGTTGATACCTCCATCAATAGGTTTCGGGAGATGTTATTGCTGTGACAATTTTCATTTTGATTGCTCGATTATTTCTAAACATTTCTTAGAAAATTCAATTTTATTGAAAATCAACTGTGCTATAGCCCACAAGTTTTTGGGCGGCAAAAATCTAAAATGGTCCGATTACGATGGTTGATACCTCTATCAATAGGTTTCGGGGACTGTAATTGCTGTGACAATTTTCATTTTGATTGCTCGATTATTTCTAAACATTTCTTAGAAAATTCAATTTTATTGAAAATCAACTGTGCTATAGCCCACAAGTTTTTGGGCGGCAAAAATCTAAAATGGTTCGATTACGATGGTTGATACCTCTATCAATAGGTTTCGGGACCTGTAATTGCTGTGACAATTTTCATTTTGATTGCTCGATTATTTCTAAACACTTCTTAGAAACAAAAAACTCAATTAGTGCAGCATTTTTGGAAAGGTTTTCAATGAATATTTGCACAAATTAGGTTAGGTTAGGTTAGGTTAAGTTAGAGTGGCTGCCAAAACGCACACTTAGGCCGATGACGATCCGTTGTGACACCAAGGGATCCTCCTCCCCATACACCTTCATTGGAACCATTTTGAGCTACTTATGTAGCGTAAGATATCTCGCACATTGCAGTTCTCGAGATCCATAAGGCCGTTCAAACTATACTTGTCCAGATGTTTATGCCTCCTGTAAGCTAGCGCCGGGCATGAGCAGAGGAAGTGGCTCAGAGTCTCTTCCTCCTCCTCATCCAAACAGCTTCTACAGAAGTCATTTGTCATTGACCCAAGCCTCCTTGCATGCTCCCCAATGAGGCAGTGTCCTGTGAGCCCCACAACTATACTAAGTCAGGTCTACGTAGGGATAGTAGTGTTTTGGAGCGCTTCAAGTCCAGTTTCGGCCAGACTTACCGCGCTACATAACATGTTATGGTGTTAGTCCAACTCTTCTGTGCCGAGGCTATCGCCTCATTTCTAAGCGCCCTATACAACGCTGCTATGGGCCTCCCCAGATTTGCCCTTTCCGGTTTCAATTGGATAGTTGTACCTTGCCTTGCCAGTTCGTCCGCCCTGCAGTTCCCCAGTAAGTCCGAGTGACCGGGGACCCAGACTATCAGGATATTGAAATGCTCACTCATCTTATACATGTTATAAGATGTTATATCCCTTGTGGATATGACATTATGCTTCAACCAAGTCAGCGCTTCCTCAATCGCTACCACCTCCGCCTGGTATACACTGCAGTGATCAGGAAGACGAACGGAGATATTCATATTTAATTTGTCACAATAGACTCCTGCTCCGACTTTGCCGTCTAGCTTGGAGCCGTCAGTGTAGAATTGTATACTTCCAGTTTCTGTAATTGGCCTGTTCCCCCAGGATTCCCTTGAGGGGAGAATAGTCCGGAAACCTTTTTCAAAGCATACAATCGGTATCGTGTAGTCACTATTCTTCACATCTGCCTTTAGCGACCTGCCAATCGTCGAGTGGCCCGTCTGAAGACATTTCCACTCAAACACGGCAGAGAGTAGTGCAGCCGTAGTTGCCACTCTCGGCTTACCAAAGATGTCGACAGGAAGAAGGTAGAACATAGCCTCCAGAGCACGTGTAGGGATTGTCCTCAGTGCCCCGCTTATAAGCAAGCAGGCCGTTCTCTGTACCTTCTCTATCTTATTCTTATAAGTTTTCTTGTTTAATGCTGGCCACCACACACTCACTCCGTACATCAGAATCGGTCTGACTACAGCGGTGATGAGCCAGTGTACCAGCTCTGGTTTTAGACCCCATCTCCTACCGACGGCGTTTCTACATGAGTACAGAGCCATGGTGGACTTCTTTACTCTCTCTAAAATATTGGGCATCCAATTTAGCTTACTGTCCAAGATTATGCCCAGAAATCTTGCCTTATCAGTAAAGGCCAGTGCCGTGCCATTTAAGGTAGGAAGGGCAACTACCGGAATTTTATATTTCTTGGTGAAGAGTACCAGCTCTGTTTTGGATGGATTTATATCCAGCCCACATTTGCTGGCCCACTTTGTAATGATTACGAGCGCGTGTTGCATGAATTCCTTAATTGTGCCTAGATACTTCCCCGAGATCGCGATTGCTACGTCTTCTGCATACGCTATCACCCCTATTCCCTCCCTCTCCAGTTCCAAAAGTAATCCATTGATAACTATGTTCCAGAGAAGAGGTGATAGGACACCACCTACCATACAGTTCTCTTTCGAGTGGATTGATTTCTCAATTGTTCGCACCAGGGAATGCAGAGCCGTGTCCACAGATCTCCCTTTCCAGAACCGTGCTGAGAAGTCGTCCAATTACTGGGTTTTTTTTTTGCACGTATGTACACGTCGATCAGTCTTTCCAATATTTTCAACAGAAAGGATGATAGAGTTACAGGTCTTAGGTCCTTTGGGTAGGCCTGTGAATTCTTCCCCGTTTTCGGGATGAAAATCACCCTAACCTCTGTCCATTTCCTAGGAATATAATTCAGTTTTAGACACCCCCTGAAGATCACCTCCAGCCATGGGAAAATGATCGACGAGTGTTTTTGCAATTCCGCTGGGATGATACCGTCCGGGCCTGCCGATTTATAGGGTTTAAAGCCGTTTAGTGCTCATTGGATCCGGTTTTTGCACACGATTTCCTCCGGGCACCCCGACGATAATTTTTCCCCATTCCTACCAAGCTCCGTCGACACATCCACACTACCCGGGAAATGGGTATCCAACAGAAGCGCCAATGATTCCCCACTAGACGTTGTCTACAGCCCATCTGGTTTAATTAAGTAACTAGGGCTCGTTGAACTCTTAGATAAGATTTTCCTGAGGCGCGAAGTCTCCGAAACACCTTCCATTTTATCACAGAATAGTCTCCAAGACCTCCTCCGCGCCTTCCTTATTTCCTTTTTATACTTTTTAAGGTGCTAGAGCCCTTTGCTCTATTGAATGCTTTCCTACATCCTGAGCGAAGGATTCCCAACTCCCTGGACCACCATACCGGTTTCTGCTTTCCTTTAGGTATTCTCTTGGGGCAAGCAGTGTCCAAGGACAAGTTGCAGGCCCTTGTGATTTCCCCCACCAGGAAATCCAGCTCCTTCTCTGTGGCTGGGGGCTTCGGAGCATCGGTCGGTAAGAATCCTACTAACACTTCCCCGTATTTGTTCCAGTTAGTCCTTCTAGGATTCCTGAAGGCTTTCCGGGTAACAGGGTGAATGTTAATATTAAACGTCACGTACCGATGGTCCGAGAAGGAGTGTTCCTTCGCCACCCTCCATTCTTTGACCATATGTGAAATGGAGTCTGATGCAAAGGTAACATCCAGTACCTCCTGCCTGTTACTAATAATAAAAGTGGGCTATTGCCCCAGATTACACACTGCAAGGTTAGTACCCAATAAGTAATCAAATAAATACTCACCCCTATCATTGATGTCGGTGCTACCCCAGATTGTATGATGCGCATTTGCATCGCAACCCAGTATTACTCCGATCTTTTCCCGTTCCGCTTCTACTATCAATTCCCCAAGGTTATCCGGCGGAACCTCCTTCTCTCGGTCCATATAGGCTGAAACCAGCCATAGTAAGCAGCCTCCCGTCTCCAGGCCGACTGCCGTTACGTCTCCACTACTATATTGTGGAAGAAGAAAAATACTCAAGTTATTTTTAGCGAGAATGCAAGATCTGATCTTATCGAACCCAGAAGAGTATAAAATTGTATACCCTTTTAAGCCGAGGCCACAGATCTTGTTTTTACTAATCTAGGGTTCTTGAACTAGGATTATGTCCTCATCTGATTTGGTCAGTCTGAGGATCAAGGCTGCCAAAGCAGCCTTAGAATGGTGAAGATTAATCTGAACCGTGCTCAGCATAAACAGATCAACTTACCTTCTTTCATATACCCTCCGCTGTCGCGGCAGGGTTTAATCTCTCGGCCCTAGGGGAAGTCATCAATCATGACGCTCCCTTTCGGTGCTCCGTGTCGGCTTTTAATGCCACCCTCCTCCCCCATCGACTCGACCCGATCTTCCTCGTTCGAGTCCAGGGCTAGGCGACTACCCATAGCCGTCAATCGCTCCATCGCTGAGCTCCCAGCGTCCCGCGTATTAGCACCTTCTCTCTACTCTTTCCCTGGTAGGTCTTCCACAATCGTTTCTTCCACAACTTAAATATAACTAAAAACCAAATGGAAGTTTGATCAAGAGGGTTTAAAGGTGAATGACCTCATCTTGATCTATGAAGACGATATGCTACCTTCGGGGTGGCTGATGGGTCGAGTGGAGGTATTCGAGTGGTGATAGTCAGAATACAAAAGGGCAGCGAGTTTTGTTTCCATATTTGACGGAACTAGACACATACAGAGCCCATAATATTGTTACAAGATAGAGTTTGCGAACGCACTCCTGATTCTCTTGTTTAGCATTGGTAATGTAGCTGTGGTTCAAAGATAAACGCAGCAATTAAACAGTAAAAGCCGGATGTATCACTAACTCTCATATACAACGCAAAAAGGGGTTAACAAAAACAAATCAACTAAAATATCAAGTTAAATTACGCAAGTAAGCTATTTGATTAATTAAAGTAATTAATATATTAAAAATTAATAAAGCAAAAATGACGTCCGGTTATAGCATCAGTTAAGTTAGGATGGTTAGTTTTTATTGAACTTTTCGAAAATTGATGAGTTTATGCCAGATATATAAATACAAAATATGATAACGTAAACACGAGAGACCCAAAACACGTTGGTGCGGTGGTCAACGTCTTTGTTTAAAAGGCCAATCAAGAGATTTTTGAATATATTTGTTAACCAACAATTATAGTAAATTGTCTATATTACTTTTAACAAAACCAAACGAAATATTTTTATCAATGAAAAAGTGATCTGGTAAAACCCCAAAATTGTTTAACCGATAATCTTAGTAGTTAACGTTACCAATACAAATTAAAACGTTCACAGGCTGAGTAACTTTACAGTAACGTTCAAACATCGAATTTACCCATGTATGTATTTACAAATCAAGCCGGTAACTTTAGAGTAATTTATTGTTGTCATTTTAATTTTTGCTTTTATACTTTTATTATCAACATTTATTTACGAGTGTATCTAACATGTTTTGGATTGCAAAAGCAAAAAATAAGACTTGAAAGAACAATCAAGTTCAGTCACCTAGAATTTGGTTTTTGTTTCATGTTTCCTGCTAAAGTTCAAGAGGTATTCACATTTCAAAATTTAGTTGTAAACCCTGTTTTGGTAATAATTTGTAAGATTGTTCTGAATGACCTTGAATTTGGTTTTTGTTTTAAGTTTGCAACAATTTTTTGTTAGGGTGGCCTCGCACAGTAAAAAAGTCATTTATTTCTACTTAATGCTTATAATGGTTTTCGTTTCCATTTGGAATGTGTCCTCAAGCCAATCGAGCAATATTTGCGCCGTACGTTCTCTAACATAGCTTAAGAATTTCACGAAGTTCACCCAAATTTAGGCCAAAAAACCATCTACAGCGACGACGATGAACGCTTTGGAATGAACGACTTTGCAGGCCAACAAAATTACCGTATATGAGGTGAGAAGACATCCAAAAGAAATCTTGAAGCGTCCATTACACAAAAAATTAATATTTGAAGAATTATGAGTTTGTGGTGTCATCGGACAAGAGGTATGTACCTCTAAGATAAGGTTTCAGGATCTGTAAATGTTGTGCCAATATACTCATTTAGATTGTTTGACTATTTTCATACATTTAATAGTAAATTCGATTTTTTCTTAAAATCTCCCAACTGTATGTAAATCAGCAAATTCTGAGCCAAAAAAAAATCCAAAATCTGCAATTGTGTTCTGATTGCTGTTCTTGTTAGAATACATTTGTGGTGAGTGCGTGGTGAGTGATTGAAGTGGTCGGTGATAGGTGGCATTGATCAAGAAAAACGATACATTTAGTACAGATAAGTAGAGTGTACATGGTACAGTCTCGTTAAGTTTTTGTTAAAAAATATATTACAGGTAAACCTCGTTTAACGAACGTATTGTGTCCCTGAAAACCGTTCGTTAGTTGAGGTTTCGTTGTGCGAGGTAAATAATTGTATGTGCTATTTTTGGGGGAAAATATTTGTGTGGTTTCTAAACCTTTACCATATATGTACATAAACTATACTTATAATAATAGTCGAGGATTGAAGTTCGTAATACGAGATTTTTCAACAATTTTGGATGTTCGTTAATTCGAGGATTCGTTATTCGAGGGTTCGTTAAACGAGGTTTACCTGTATATAATTTATTAATTAATGTCGTAGAGTCTGAGTTAGCAGACATGTTTTTTTATTAAAAAGTTTCATAATTATAAATGTATAATTGAATTTAAAATCAAAACTAAAAGTAAATAAAATAAATAAAATCATAAATTGAAATGAAGCCGATAACCATATAGGAGTTTGGGTATGACGTCGAAGCAACCTAACCTATAATTGGTAACCAACCGACGTGATTGCGTTATTAAGATTGAAAATATAATAATATTATTCAAGTACAGCAGTAATTACTAGGCGTACAATAGCTTTATCAGCATTTGTTTTAAAAGAAAATATCCGAATAAAATATATATAAATATCGTCCAAGTTTTGTGCACGTGGTAACACTGGACGCAGCATCTAACCTATAAAAGTATCAACTGTATCCCACCAAATTTATTACCATCTGGGGTACCTATATTTCCACACATTTATATTGGGACACATTGAATATGTTGGGAATATATATTCGGTAAAAATATTCATTTGTGACATCATTGGGGAAATTTCAACATACAATATCCAGGAAGCAGTCATCCAGTATCGTTCATATAACCATATTGTAATGAATGATAAAATTTAACGGCCGAAATATAAATTACGTACTCGCCGTCGAATAGATACCACCTGTTAGAGTATACCCTAGTTTACCTTGTTATATTATTGTCTGAAAATAAACCACTGTTAGAGTAGGGTTATATTATACACACTACCACCTATGATTAATGGGTTAATTCATGCTATCAACCAGACGTTACATCCTATTTCGTCCAAACCACCATAATCTGGAACACACCAACAGTAGTTGGCTAATCCCAATAATGGTTACGGTAGTGGGACGGTTGGCTCACACTCACACGTCGGGTGCGTAGAGCCATCGGTATTATTTCGTCGGAGACCGATGTGTTGTTCTCAGGTATTTCGTCGTAGACTGAGAAATCCTCTGTGATGCATCACCCGGGCACGTCATTCTGATACGCAGCGATGTTGCGAGATCACACGTTACACATTCACAAGAATTCCACTATCTCACGGACCAAACGCGTACACCACTACCCCTGCATTTTACACACAATACCATCATACACCATCATACACATATTACCCAGAATATAATATAACCCTACCTGATTTGTATTTTATTATTTTAGTAACTATCGCATAGTTACGTGCATAACACACTGTCACTTCACCACTGTAGTGTATTCTAAATTAAATATCTATAACGGAGATTCCGACCATATTTATTACCTTATGTTACCCGATGAAAATAGTCAAGGAGAAGAGAGAGCGAGTAAATAATTTATTTACACAGATGTCTCTGTATTCAATAAAAGTATAATTCAATTCATTATTTCATTAATTACGTTACAATATAATCTAATTATATTGTAATTTATAACTGTAAGTACCATTTGTATTTTTGTTTGTTCAGTGCCATATAAGTAACCGGTATAATTACCATTGCGAGTTTTATGTTTGTGATCGCGGCGTTATTTTTGGGCGCGTGTTATTTCTTTCGCCACGTGGCGAATGGCGTCGATACGGACGAGGAATTAGAAAAGGAAAATAAAACTACCCCAGCGGGTTTGGTTGCGCAGACGGTGGGCGAGCCGGTAGGAGGTGCTATAACGTTGACACCTGAACAGTTGAGTGCGTTAATCGAGTCAAGGGCTCGGAGTATGTTGGTTGGGCAGCAGACCGATAGACAGAAATTTCCTTTATCCTCAGTGGGTACTAGTACAGTGGCACATGCGGATTCGACAAATAAAGAACCACAAATGGCCAAAGTATGCTAAAAGTGCATATTCATGGGGCGGGTTCTGAAGTATCGCAGGTTTCTTTCAAAGCACCGCAGCCATTGTTTAATCAAATCCCGGAGGTGTGGTTTGAAATACTGGAGCAGCAATTTCAAGTGGCTGGAATTACCAACGAAAGCACAAAGTATTCGCATGCAATTAGTGCACTCGAGGCCAGGCTGCACAATCAATTTGCGAGTTTGATTATACGCGAGAAAGGTGATCAGCCGTACTCAGTATTTAAACGCGAGGTGATCAAAGGACTGCTGGGTGAGTCTGAAAAGACTAAGTTAAATAATTTGTTGCATGGGCCGACCTTGGGTGACAGAAAACTATCACAACTTTTAGAGTTGTTTAGGCGCGATACAGGCACTAGATTCGGTGAAGATTCGATACGCCAGTTATGGTTGCAAAGATTGCCACAACAGATCCAATTAGTATTAACGCCATTTGAAAATGATCTGCCGTTGTCAGTGTTGGCTAAGCGAGCGGATAATCTGATCGAAACCCTGTGACAAGCCCAGATTCATTCAGTAGCTTCTCCGACTGGCGTTCCGCCAGAGACTAATCAGTCAAATTCCCCAAGTCTAAACGCGATATTGGCACAAGTTGTCACCGTATTGGGTGAAGTTTCAGCGGTAATGGCGGCAAATGGTGGGTCGCGTAGTCCCGGTAGGTCATATAATAATCATCCCCGGAATCGTTCCCAATCGCGAGAAACCAGTCGTGGTAGTGATGAGTGTTTTTACCATTGCCGATTTGGTGAACGCGCACTTAAGTGCGTGTCGGGATACAAGCACAACGCCACGTTTGCGCCTAATTCTGATATTCAGATAAAAGCAAAAAAATAATAGCACATCAGCATTCGGTGACGTGTGTTGATGGTGCTGTTTCAAGTCGCCTATTAATCCAGTAATATAATACAAAGCGTAAATTTTTAATAGATACGGGCGCAGATGTGTCCGTTATACCACCAAATTTGTCTAGAAACTTAAGCAAAATATCGCAGTTCAATTTATATGCGGCCAATGGAACGCAAATTAAAGCATTCGGAACACAGCCTCTTCAGCTCGATATATGTCTGCGTAGAAATTTCCATTGGAATTTTATTGTGGCAGAAGTATCTATGCCTATTATTGGGGCTAATTTTTTGCAAAGCACGGGTTTAGTAGTTGACATTAAAAGGCGTAGAATAATCGATCCTTTGACAAGTTTATTTACTGTTGGTTCCATAACGATGATTCAGGTCCCAGCTCTTTCGGTTGTAGACAAAACGGTAGTTCATGCGGAGGTTATTGAGTTGTTGTACAAATTTAATACAGTTACACATGAATCATTGAGTTCATCCGAGGTGAATCATAATGTGACGCACTGTCTTGAGACCCGCGGACCGCCAGTATCGTGTAGAACGCGTAGATTGGCGCCGGATAAATTGGACATCGCTAAAGAGCATTTCCAAAATATGATGGCACAGGGCATTTGTAGGCCAAGTAAACGCTCGTGGGCTAACCCGCTCCATTTGGTGCCGAAAAAGAACGGTGAGTGGAGGCCTTGCGGCGACTATCGGGCATTAAATAACGTCACTGTCCCGGATAGATACCCTGTTCCCCACCTTCAGGACTTCTCTTATCAGCTGGCGGATTGCACGGTGTTTACGACATTAGATTTGGTGAGGGCGTATCATCAGATACCCATCGAGCCAGATGATATACCAAAAAAAGCCATCACAACGCCATTCGGACTCTTTGAGTTTTGCAGAATGACATTTGGTTTGCGAAACGCAGCACAGTCGTTTCAGCGATTGATGCACGCAGTTATGTTTGGTCTACCATTTGTCTTTGTTTATTTAGATGACATATTAATTGCATGAAAGTCATGGATAGAGCATATGAGTCATTTAATGTAGGATTTCAAAGGTCGCATGAGTACGGTCTGGTAATTAATGCAAACAAATGTGTTTTCGCCGAGCCAGAGGTAAATTTTTTGGGACACTTGGTGAGTGCCGGTGGTATTTTGCCGTCACCAAACAGAGTCCAGGCTATCGCAGAATTCGAACGTCCATCTACAGCACAGCAACTAAAAAGATTCCTAGGAATGATTAATTTTTTTCGTCACTTTGTACCGGGTGCAGCACGAGACCAAGCTGTGTTGAATGATTTTTTAAAAGGGTATCGTAGAAATAATAAGGTCCCTGTTACGTGGACTGATGAGTCCATTAAAGCATTTGAGGGTTGCAAGTCAAAGCTGTGCGAAGCAGCGGTTTTGGCCCATCCAGTGACATCGGCGCGTTTGTCTATAATGGTTGATGCATCTGACACCGCTGTGGGTGCGGTGGTTCAGCAGTGGGTAGAGGATCTGTGGCAGCCACATGGTTTCTACTCAGTGAGATTAACTGAGACCCAGCGTAAATACAGCGCTTATGACCGGGAGCTGTTGGCCGCATATTTGGGAATTAATCATTTCCGATATTTTTTAGAAAGCCGTAGTTTTACTTTATACACTGATCACAGGCCACTGATATATGCATACATACAAAACGCAGATAAAGCATCGCCGAGACAGCGTCGTCAATTGGATATTATAGGGCAGTTTACGACTGATTTACAGCACGTCTCTGGTGTAGGCAATGTAGTAGCAGATGCGCTTTCCCGGGTAGACCAAATAGACGTTCCAGAGTCCGTCGATTATTCGAAAATTGCTGAGTTGCAAGTTGGCGACACGCAACTGAACGCGTTGTTGCATGATCAAAAGACTACGCTAGAATTCAAGGAAATTCCCGTGTCATTTAATTCAGACACTGGCACATCCGGGGGTAAAAGCATCTGTTAGATTGTTGACCGCAAAGGTAGTTTGGCCAGCTAGTAGTATCGCCTGCCAAAAAGCCAAGGTTGCAAGGCATACAAGGTCTCCCATAGGAAATTTTAGTCCAATTTCCGATAGATTCACCGAAGTTCATTTGGACATTATAGGTCCACTACCTGTTTCAAACGACCAGAGATATTGCGTCACAATGATAGACCGGTATACCCGTTGGACCGAGGCAGTGCCTGTGCCTGATATAATGGCATCCACGGTGGCTTTTGCAGTTTTTTCCGGGTGGATCGCGGATTTTGGCGTGCTGGAGTTTATGGTGACTGACCAGGGCTCTCAATTGGAGTCTCAACTCTTCTCAGATTTGCCAACCTTACTGGGTTTTAGTCGAAAGCGAACCAACAGTTACAATCCAAGATGCAATGGGATGGTGGAAAGATGGCACCGCACATTGAAGGCTGCCTTAATGTGTCACAATCGGGAGGATTGGACCACAGCATTACCTTTGGTTATTTTAGGTCTACGGACTACGTATAGGGAAGAATTGCAAACTTCGTCGGCAGAGCTAGTGTACGGAAGTGTATTGCGCGTACCCGGACAATTATTAGAGCCCAAAAAGGACATTATGCCTCCTAGTGAGCTGTTACAGTCTTTAAAGCGGCACTTTAGCGAATTAGAACCGGATTAGCGGATAATAACGAGAAAGTTTTTGTTAGTGATAGATTAAATACTTGTTCGCATGTATTTCTAAGAACAGACACTGTGCGAAAGTCTTTGCAACCTCCTTACACAGGTCCCCATGCAGTAATCAAACGGTTTGATAAGTTTTACGACATAGAGGTAAACAGTAAGATAACGAGAATTTCGTTAGATCGTCTCAAGCCGTGTTTCTTGGAAAATTCAGAGAGCAGTCAGGAAACTGCAGTCAAGACACCTATGATTGTGCCAATGAGGGAGAATGGGCGGAGAGTACGTCATGGTCTGATGCGCAAAGTAAGCGAGTAACTTTTTCCTCCGAGAAATCACAAGCGGAATCTCGTCCGGTAATGACGAGAGCAGGCCGTGCCACCAGGCTCCGCAGCGATTTCAGGATTGAGTTCCGTTCAATTCCGTTAGAATTTCGCTGGAGGGGGTGTGTGGTGAGTGATTGAAGTGGTCGGTGATAGGTGGCATTGATCAAGAAAAACGATACATTTAGTACAGAGAAGTAGAGTGTACATGGCACAGTCTCGTTAAGTTTTTGTTAAAAATTATATTATATAATTTATTAATTAATGTCGTATAGCCTGAGTTAGCAGACATGTTTTTTTATTAAAAAGTTTCATAATTATAAATGTATAATTGAATTTAAAATCAAAAATAAAAGTAAATAAATTCGGATTGTTCTTGATTAAATTGAAATGAAGCCGATAACCATATAGGAGTTTGGGTATGACGCCGAAGCAACCTAAGCTATACATTCACATCAGTAACTGCTGACCTCTATTGCAAACGCATTGAACTTATGTATTTTATGTCAACATTCATATTTATATTACTTAATTACTTATCATAAAACAATTTTATAAATAAAAATGTAAATGTTCGTTTGTTCAAACTCTTAAATCTCCAAAAGTTCTTCACTGATTGCTTTGAAATTTTAACAAAACGTTGAATTCGAATACGCACTAACACGCCTCTAACAGGTAAAACATGCTTTTTTGAAAAACAGCACCATCTGATGAATGTAACAGCAACATACGCAATACTAAACATAGCTCTTGCCGCACAGCATGCTTCTTGACAACTGCTGTCACTTAGAATTTTCAATATTTCCGATTGCATTGATTAGTTCATCAAAATAATGCCTCGCAGAAAATCAAGCTTGTGTCGTCATAAGTACTGCGACGAGTAATTGCAGATCAAACTAAGGAAGAACGGGCATCAGCTAACGAGTGAAACAGACAAAGAATGAAATCTACCTTCAGATCTGCTTCGTTCTAAACAGAATGAACTCGACAGAGTGAGGATGGCTGAAAGACGTCAACGAGAAACGCAGATCAGCATCAAACACGACTCCATGCTCAGCAAACAAACGATTACAATCGTCTTGCATTCCGGTACAACCCAGCTGATTATTATAGTTTGAGCCGGCATGTTCTCATCGGTACTATGACTGAAGTTTGTGCTCATTGCAAGGCTCTGCAATTTAATGGAGAAACGAAAGGAATATGTTGTGCCGCCGGAAAAATTAAACTGCCTCAATTTGGAGCCTCTCATTTCCTATCTAACATCAGGCAATACAACTTATGTTTCCAAATGACGTTGTTCGGCGCAGAAATCGTAACAGCTCAACTCATGCCAACTTTCAAAGTGAAAGGACAAATTTATCATAAAGGTGAAGGCAATGCTGAATTGAATACACGCTGCGGAATTTCTACCGGCATAAAAAGGTCCATTGTTTCCCAACTATAAGGGCTTCTTCACGTAGAAAAGCAATTAACATGATGCCATCTGATACACACAAGATTGTTATTCATGCTGACAAAACGTCTGCCGGAGAACATGTACGAAGATTCAATGCTCCAACTATAGACGAAGTGGCAATTGTTATAGTCGGAAATCAATTCCAACCAAGAGATATTGTTCGATTAATTGACAAAAGTGGCAGAAACTCATCGATGTTACGATGCCCTGCAATATCCAATCATTTTTTGGAATGGTGCCGATTGATATCACTTCAACGTTAAGATGATAAATCCAGTCAGTGGCGAAGAGAGAATGAAGAGAATCACATTTTAAAATGCCGTTAATTGTTTTCAAGATATGTATGTATGCGAAAATTGAAACAGAACGTTTGTTATTCATTCGTTTGAATCAGACCAAGCTTCGCTCTGAAGAATACGTTCATTTGCGAGATGCACTTGTAAATGACGGTAATACAACTAACGTTGGAAGACTAACGATTTTGCTACCTTCATATACAGGCAGTACACATCACATGAATGAGTACGCCCAAGATGCAATTGCGTATGTTCGTTACTACGGGCGCCCAGACCTATTTATTATATTTACATGCAATCCAGCATTGGACGATATACAACAGCTCTTACTCCCCGGGCAATCGCCGATGGATAGGCATCATCAGCACGTGTTTTTAGACAGAAGCTGAAATCGCTGATGGATTTCATGGTAAAACATGAAGGGCTTGGGGCTTTGCGCTGTTCGGTGTACTCAGTGGAATGGCAAAAAAGCGGATTGCCACACGCTCATATACTAATCTGGCTCTATAACAAAATCACTATACAAACGAAATCAACGATGTAATATGCGCTGAAATACCCGATGCCGACGACGTTAAGGATTTGCATGAAGTTGTAACGAAAAATATGTTACATGGACCTTACGGAACACTGAATCTAAATTCACCATGCATGATAGACGAAAAATGCTCTAAGCGATAACCTCGAGCATTAGTGTCCAACACAGTTACCTTTATACAGAAGAAGATCAGTAGAAGATGGCGGTAAATTAGCAACCTTACAAATGCGAAACGTTGACATTGAAGTAGACAGCCGGTGGTTGTTCGATATTCGCCTTTGCTATCAAAAACATACAAAGCGCACGTAAACGTAGAATACTGTAACGCCGTTAAATCGAGCAAATACATTTGCAAGAACGTGAATAAAGGCAGCGATATGGCAGTTTTTGGTGTTCAATCAGAAAGAAGTGATAGGAATGCAGTATCGATGAAATCGCACAGTATCAGGCTGGAAGATACATAAGCAGCAATGAAGCTGAATGGCGAATCCTTTCATTTCCCATGCAAGAACGAATTCCGGCTGTTGTTCACCTAGCATTACATCTAGAAAATGGACAACGCGTTTATTTCACAGCTACAAATGTGCAACAAATTATCCTGAATCCACCGGCAACAATGTTATTTGCTTTCTTCACATTATGTCAAAATGGCGCGTTTGCGAAAACACTGCTGTATTCAGAAATGCCTACGTATTACACATGGAATGTGAATAGAAAATCAATTGAACGACGCAAACGAGGAGAGCGAGTCGACGGACAACTTGGCATATTGAAAGAAACTACGATAGTCAGACTGTAACTACTTTCCGAGAGTTATGGGAGAAATATAAGTCCCACATGGCTGAAAATATTTCCCGATAAATATGCGAGGAAAATTCAAATATGAACATCAATTTCACAGCAAAAATCTACAACGAAGCGTTGATAATGATTGAAGGTTTTTGCTTAAAAATCGCGAATCTAGTTCTCAATCAATTGGGAATGCCATCACCTAATCGATCTGCTGCTGCTTCTGTCGTATGTGCAATCAAATGTTTCTAAGCTAACGCTTGAGCAAAACGCCATTTACGATCAAATAATGCAAACTATCAATAATGTGTGTGGTTGGAGAAATGTTTTTCTTAGAAGCGCCAGGAGAAACTGGTAAAACCTAAATGGCATAGCCTTAGCTCTTGCGTCGTCCGAAATACCTGCGACATTACTACCAGGTGTAAGAACTGCTCATTCCGCTTTGAAATTGCCACTGAACATGAAATTCATTGAAACTTCCATACGTATTTTTTGTGTGCCAATAAGTATGCAGAAATGCATACTTATTGGCACACAAAAAATCACTCGAGGCTCTTGATCGATCATTGCAAGATTTGCGTGGAAACATTAAATCATTTGGGAACGCATCATATTGCTTGCAGGAGATTTCAGGCAAACATTACCTGTAATTCCTCGATCGACACCAGCAAATATGCGTGTCCGCACCTGCAAAACGACCGATCAGATGAAATATTCTCACATCAATTGCTGGAAATTGGGGACGGAAAGGTGACGGTTGATCTGACCTCAGGACGAATTTCATTGCCTCATAACTTCTGCAATTTAGTGATGTCAAAAGAAGATTTGGCTGAAAAAGTATTTTCCAATATTCAAACCAATTATAAGAATCACGATTGGCTGAGTGAACGAGCTATTCTTGCCGCCAAGAACAAAAACGTCTACGAACATAACAATAATATTCAGTCTAAAATTCAAAGCGAGGCAGTCACATACAAGTCAGTCGACACTTTTGTGGAAGAAGATGAAGCGGTTAATTATCCATTAGAATTTTTGAATTCACTCGATCTGCTACGCATACCACCGCACGTGCTGCAATTGAAAATCGGCATTACAGATCTTGGTTATCCACTTTATATCCTGGAATTAAATTTTCTTCAGCTGTTTGCCTTGGAAGAGGTTGAAATGCGTCTTCAAGGTAGGCTGCAAACAATGCAGCCTTTACTTTGGCACTTCTAGCCCAAGTTCCATCGTCATTCTTCTTGATAGCTATTTGTACTTTAGGCCTTTTAAGACCTTTAGTTGCTTTCCAAAGGAAATAATTAGCGTCCTTGTTGCCAGAAAGGCCAGCTAGATATTCGTTACAAAATTTGTTCTTGATTTCTTTGATAAGCATTTTCAATTTGTTGCTTAAATAATTAGGTCGTGCTTTGCTTTGTGGTGCTCGGTTCCTCTGTCATATTTTCCGCGCTTTTCGTTTTTCTCTAACCAATCTACTGGATTGGAACGAGTAGGAGGAGTACTCTGCCACGCTGCTTGTAGTATACTGTATTGTTCAGCAGCTCTAATTGAACATCAAGTTGTGTTGGAGTTTTAATTGGTACTTGTAATTCAGTATTGTTTTCGACTAGGATCTGGAAGAGATCCCAGTCTGTTTTATTATTTGTTAACCTAGACAAATTTTCTTTTTTGATAATAGTATCACTGAGTGTCATAATGACAGGCATGTGGTCTGACGAATTTCCTTCACTGTTTTCGAGTAGTACGTAATTTTCGGATATCTTATTTGTATCCGCTGCCCAATATATTGGTTTACCTCCAGACAGGAAATTGCAGTTTAAAGCCCGACCTGCCCGACCTGCAAACACCTCCTTACGTAACATAGTTTTCTTTATTCAGATTACACCGCGGAGGGCAATATATTGAAGATATTTTCACTGTATTTTGATTATTTAATCGAACATTAATGCTTGCATAATTTCTTTTTCAATTTTTACTCCTTCGTCACGTTTAATGTTTCCCTTCACAAATATGGTTGAGCCTCCTTTGGCTTTTCCTGCTGGGTGGATGGTGTGGTAGCAATGGTATACTCGAATTCTAACGACTGAATCTTTTATCAGATGAGATTCTTAAATTAGGCATATATCTATCTTTTCTAAATTTAGATTTCTAATCCTGGAATTTGTTGCAACACCCCATTTGCATTCCAATTGGCGATTCTGAATGTGTTATTCAACTTCATAGATTAGTACATCATGGAAGTGATTTCATTCACTGTTTTTTGCTTCTTTAACCAGTCTTAAGTTTATTCTTTAGAATTTTTTCAAGAATTAGACTTTGGTCGTCTTCCGTGTTACTTACTGTCTCCCGCTGCTGTACAATCTGTGAGAATGTTTTTCGGCCTATTATTGCACTTGCATGCGGTAGTTCTACCACTGGGTTTTTGGACATTGTCCTACTACTAGACTAGACACCCCATGGTTTAGCGGGCCCTGGCGTTTTTGTTTTTCAGATTTTGCAGTTCTCTGGCTACTTCACATCCTCTACAGTTAGCGAGATGCTCTCCGTTACAGTTTACGCATTTTGGAGGCGTATTTTTTAAATTACAATTAGGCTCTCGTTTGCAATATTTCTGTGTGTGTATCAAGCCAGTGGATTTTCTTAACGCTTCTATTCTAACGAGTTACGGTTTTTTTCTTCTTTTTTTTTAGGATATTTACCACATCATCTACTTTGAAGCCCTGCCGTTTAAGGTCTTCGGTTATATCCAGCTTTGTACAGGTTGGGGGGAAGTCCTCTGGCCATTACTTTGATCGGGCGGTCGTTTTTGTCCTCGTATGTGTACCATTCCTTGCGCTATCAGCTTTGCAGCCAAGGCAATATCTGTAGTATTGATTTTCCATGTGTTATTGTTCAGTGCTACAACTCTGTATTCTGTAGTCACCGATTTCATTAATGATTGTATAGTACCATATTCAGTTACGCCAATAATGTTGATTGGTGATGCCTCTTCCTTAATTTTGGTAGTTTGGCTTTCCTGTTCGTGTATATTTTGCTGATTTTGATTTAATAAACCTGATTTTGAAGTTTGGTTTGAAGCTAAAATTTCTGGAGAAGATCCTGCCTTCCTTTTTTTGCAAGTCTTTTCTTCCTGTTCTTTTTTAGGATCTAGTCAGTTTCTTCTCTTAATTCTTCTTCGTCAGTGTGGAACTCTGTAGCACACTATTCCTCTGGTTTCTAAGCTTGCAAAGCATTTTTCTTACGTGACTCTGGAGCATAATGCTTCTCAGTTTCCTTTGCTTGTAAAGAATTTTTCAGTCTCTCAATTTGTAACTTATGAGATTTAACTTCGTTAATTATGAAGTTCTTCATTTTCTATCTCAACACTTCTAGTTGAGGATGTTGGTGATCTTGGCATTAGGAACTTCTTCCAAATGGGTTTTCAGAGTACATTACCTCTGATGTATTGCGCTCATTGCATATCCACTCGAAAATATCGAATTGTTGTACATTTAAATAACACTAAGATCTTTTTATATTTCTTTACCATTTATTTATTTATTATAATGTTTTTATGTATTTATGTTACATTTATTTCACACACACAATTCGGACATGTTGTTTCGAGGTAAGTCAAAATCAGAGAGAGAGAGAGAGCAAAGCAAAAAATTCCCTCCTCATATTCACCTCTGATATCTGTCAAAAATAATGCATCGAAGTTTGCGGGCATTCAATTAATTCAGCTCGTTTATATGACAAACTCAAAGTTGCATTTGACTATGACATAACACGAATAACCTGACTATTTCGAAACACCGAATCACCAATTAAGTGTCGAACATCACGCTTCATATTTCCATGCTAAAGTCCAATAATCTCGATAAAATTTTAAAAAGTAATCGAAAGATGAAATCCAACACAAGAGGATATGAAACGGGAGAATTTCAATTTCCTTATACGAGTATCTAATAAGCAGGTTTACCGGTAAAATAAGCTTTTATTTACCAGTTAACGGTAGTAAAAAAGATTCGGTATATGTGAAACTTTATCAATCACATACAATCTTTTGCAAACGAAATTCAACCTTTTCTGAATTTGAATTGCAAAAGATGTAAGTTTTGAATACAAAACATATATTACAATCCAGCAAACACTAAAATCGTTAATATTTGATGTCGAAAGCTGTGATTTCAAACCAGTTGAGCAAAGTTTCTTCTAAATCTAAATATCTGTCAGAACTTAAAGCCATTTTTATTTTTATGGAGTCAAATTACGTGTAATTACTTTAGTATTCACCTTCAGCACCCAAGAAGAAATTATTGGGCCTATCTTAAGGAAATATTTAATAGCAACAGGAACGATTTCTCCTTTCTCTAAAAGCTAGACCACCGCATTTTCTTAAAAATTTCCTAGAAATGTCCCGTTTTTGCAAATTTGAAAGGGTGGTCCGCTTTAGGTTAGGTTAGGTTTGGGTGGCGGTCCACTAGGACCAGGCATATAGACACAAAAAATGGGTGGTCTACTTTAAGCCTAATCTGAGGTACCATCTATCTGATATTGACTTTGAACTAATATTCAAACGCTTGATAAATCTCGTGGGCCCCAATAACTATGGGCCCTCCCGCGGCTGCGTGTGCCGCGGGTACCTAGTTACGCCATTATCTTTGCTGTAAAACAAAACTACTAACGAATTATGTGACAATATGAAATAGGTTGCTTAGAATAAGCATGATGTAGCTGCTGAAGACATTTCAAGAAGGCAGATCAAAACCGGTTGTATGTAGGTTGATCGATTAATTTCAACTTTTTTATTCTTGGAATCATCCAGATTTCCTGATTTAATAGCGCAAAGTTGTTTGGATTATTGGAGATTTTTAGTGATTTCTCGATGTTTTAAGATTATTCCAGGATCCTGAGCTTATTTGAGTTTTTCGGGAAATTCGAAATTGTTTATGATTATCGATTATTTGTGTTTCCGATATTATTCGAAATTTGCAAGCGATGGAGTTGCTTCTTGTTACAGAATTATTCATCGTGTTATTTAGAGTAAAGTTAAGTTTGGAGGATATTTATTTACATATGTGACATTTTTTGAGAATATTTGAGGCTTTCCAAGTCCCTCGAAATAATTTTGAATTATTTCGGATATTGTGAGTTTGAACAGGTGAATTGGGTTGCTTGATATATCGAGATTATTCGATATTTTCGAGATTAGAATTGAAAATAGTTCGAAATTTTTGAGATTTTCGAGACTATCTGCTGATTTATATTACTCGGTTAATTTAAAACTGTTTTCGAGGTTTGGTAATTCTTAGAGATTTATTGGAATTTTGCATTTTTGCACAAACAGATAGGTAATAGTAAATTGCTTTTTAATCAATTGATCATGGATCTTCAAAACTTTAGCTAACTTAGCTTTTATTCAGCTTTTACAAGAACTACTGCTATCCGACCGGCGAATGGCTTATTGGCCAGTTGTCAGCCATAATTGCGCTCCGATTACGGTTCATGATTGTTTTCGGTCTTCGATTTTTTTTTTTTTTTGTTAATTACCTTACTATAAAACTTATCTTAGAAGTTCACCTTTAGACTTTTTGGTATTATGTCAGTGAAGCCACGGCCATCTGAACGGTCCTATTTTCTAACAAACGTTCTATTTTCTCTTTCTAACAATAAAAATATTTCACTCCGTTTGTTTTTTTATTCACCTTTAAAAACAATTCTGAAATCCACGGTTCCATTCTAAAAATATTTCACTCTCAATTGAGATAACTTTTACTGATAATTTTCAATAATTTTGTACAAAGTGTTTGACTGTGGTTAAAATTTTATAAATAGATGTGATTCACTGATTGAATTTGAAATAGTGAGCAATTTTTGCAATAAAAACGATGGCGTCATATTATCCGGACCACAATTTTAATTAACATTGGAATCATCAATTTTATTGAAAACTTAATCGATTTCACGGTATGTAAAAAAAGTATATTTAATGTTGACTTGGCTAATTCACAATTATCTTTATTTAGTTAAATGTACTCTAATAATTACCAACGTGACTCTATAATTACTCCGATCAACACCAACGCAATGCATAATGTACTATCTATTTTAATTGATTGAACGAAGTAAATTGTCATGTTCTTACAGAAATAATTGGGCGCGTTAAGCACAGTGACGTTTATGAATCTTTGCTAGTAATTAAGTGGTGTATAATTAAAATCCTTACAACAGCGATGAGTTATCTTGACTACTTGGTATTTAAATTTATCATGCTTTGTAAATAGATATTTGAAATTAGTAAAAAATATTTACAAGAATAAATCATTTAATTATGTTATTAATTATGAAAATAAACTCGCAAAAAAATATTCATTAACAATAACGTACTAAATTAAGATGTTGTCACCATAAAAGTATTTGCAACGATTTACGTCAACCATGGAGGTTATATTTCTGGTTATCTATATAAGGACTTTGGAATGATGAAAGTTAATGCAGAAAATACGATGGATTTGTATATGAATTAGATATTAGATTATTTCATTGTTAGGATTCGAGTTATTTGCTTTAAATCTTTAAACATAGTTTCTTGTATTCTAAAATTTAAACATCTTAATATTTATTATTTTAATATAAAGAAAGATTTGTTACAATCACTAAGTGATATTTGCCCGTACATTTTTTGAGCGTTATCGTTTTCGTGCGATTTCCAAGATAATTGTTTACCATAGTTTTCAACAAAAATATTTTAAAAATAAATTTTGAAATATATGTTGGCTGATTTGTTCCAATTAATTTAATCAAACTTTGAATCTGTTTTGATGGAAATCAGTTGAATATAGCGGCTAACGCTGTTTTTTCAAACGAATACTTATTTGATGCTTTTTGACTTATTCGCCGCCATATTAAATAAGTAAATTAACTCTCCCAGAAGCCTACATTTCATTCCTGGAATTTCAAAACCTAAACTTCAGCAACATAGTGATCCACAAAAGGAGTTTCAATAATTCAATAGTAGCCCCGGTTAATCAATTAATTCTTGTATATCCACCAAATGTCCATAGGAAACCTGGCTATATACCAGCACCGCTACGAAATGTTGATTACAATTTGCTAGCAACAACGAAGTATTGCATACAACATTCAACATCAAAATAATAGTATGCCAAAACCAGTAATAGCAATTGAAGTTAACCCGTATATCCAGACGAAACAAGCCAACTACATCAATCGTCCGGTAAATTCAAACCACCAGGCAACATTTCAACGCGAAGATTCTTATCACAATGAACCACGAAAAAACCAGAGACTCTATATCATTGCGAAACAAAGGAAGAAGAAGAACAATAGAACGAGTTGAAGCAGGATGAGCAGGAAGAGGAACCCTTCGAACTAAATTTTATGACGGGAGCCTCTCCAGCGTACTTCACCTAAAGTATAAAACAAAGGAAAATCACGCGCTCATATTTCTCATGGGCACTGGAGCCAATAAAAATTTTACTGTACCAGAACTACCTATTAAAATATTTAGTACTAAAAATGTAATTTTATTACAAACTCGAAAATAATCATTCGAATAAAAATTATTTCTGGAAACAGGAAATATTATTTAGGGTCGACGGATGAGAAATTAAGTCAACTAATTTATTAACTAAAAAAAATGGACCTTCAGCGATTTACGTCAAAATTGCGATTTGCAGATTCAAATTTGGAACAAATTTATTTCGGTGGATAGAGAATAACTTTCTATGTTGATGGGTAGCGGATTTGTTCAGCTGTTCCGTAAACTATCAGAAACTGAGCACAAGTCGTCTCTCGATAAAGACCCTACCCTTGTCGGACTTGGGATTAGCTAAGTGCGATTAGTGAAACAAGATTAGCTAGTCCACCACAAATCCATTTAGTTGACAAACTAGGGATTAGCTAACTCCGTAACCGCCATCCTCCATTGCCCTTCCTCTGTTTTATAGATCAGAATACGATTTCTCAAATAGTAGTCTAGAATTTGCAATAAATATGTCGGTATGTGGAATTGGTGTTCCAATGCGTCGAGCATATCACTCGACACTCCACCTTATTCTAGTAAACACGTTTTTGACATCGAGCGTCACTAGCAGTACAATATGTCCTGAGAAAAGGTTATGGTGTTCGGCTCTTCTAACTGCTTCCTTTACTTTCCGAATTGCGTCTATCGTTGTTAATCCTACTCTGAAGCCATATTGTTTAGGTGAAAAAACACCAGCAACTTGAATCATAGATGATAGTCTCATTCTAATTAACTTCTCCATAACCTTGCCCGTAGGACGAGGAGAGCTCTGGGTCACCTTTACCCTTTCTAGTCAGTACCAGTCTTGCGACCTTCCAGCGGGCGCTAAACACACCCTTCGACAGACATGCATTATACATTCTCAGCAGCAAGTCTGCGTCTTGTTGATAGGCCATTTTTAATACCTCATTGCGTAGAATAGCACTCTCAAGTTCATTTTCGGCGAACAGCGGAGCTTCTGTGTTTGGTCCACGATTTAGTTCAGATCTCTCTAAGTGGCTGGGGAATAGAAATCTCACGATCCTTTCTGTGGATAGGAGATAGATTACCATAAAATAGTTTAATGAATTGATAATTTGGACAAGGGATTTTTATGGCCTTTTATCAATTTCATGCAAAATCACAATTTGAAGATTAAAATTCGAATCAAATTTATTTCTGGCGACAGGAGATCATCACCTTATCAATTGATGGATGGCAACTTAATTCAGACATGTGTACTATAATAAACTGAATCGAAATCTCTGACAAGGGGTGATTATTGCAATTTATCAATTTCAGTCAAAATGGCAATTTGAAGATTAAAATTCGAATCAAATTTATTTCTGGGATAGGAGATACCGTGTCAGCTTGATCGATTTGAAATTTAATTGGCTATTTCGTATACTATCAGAACCTAAGTCCAAATCTGTGAAAATGGGCGTTAATATTCCTTTATCAATTTCAGTCAATTTGAAGTTTAAAATTCAAAACTCATTTATTGCTGGGGATATGGGATACCTTATCAGGTCGATGGGGATATAGTATAGGTTAGGTTAGGTTTGAGTAGCGGTCCACTAGGCCAGGCATAGACACAAAAATGGTACGTAGCCATACCACGAATAATTGGGATATAGTATAACTTTCGCGTTAAAATTAGAGACAAAATCATTGACAAAAGCCGTGATTTCATTTTTCTTGTATTTACACTCTGCATTTGCTTCAACAAGTCTATTCCGTTTCCCTTAACCTACCCCGCCAGCAGCTGAAACTGATGAATTGAATTTGATGAAATACTCGTTACTACCTTTCGTAAAAGTCGCCTACCCCGAACGATATTATTATTATAATTATTGATTGAAGGGCCATGTGGCGATAAGCCACCTCGCACTGCGACCTAAAATATCTATTGTGCTGAACCCTACTTAATTATCCGTCCAGTCAATATTCAGGCTCTTAATGAATCTGATAATACTAATGGCCGGTACAAGATACATACTATCCGGGCTCATTGTTCTCCCTCCTAGATGTTGCAGTCTTTGCTGGAAAATGGCACAGAACATGTTCCGCTGATTCCGCTTCCAGATCGCAGAAGCGGCATCCATCTGTCGTACTTAGGCCCATCTTCTTAAGATGATACCTTTAAAGGACATGACCTGTGAGGAAGCCAGTAAGCAGCCTCAACTCAGGTTTCCTAAGTTCAAGACACTCCTTAATCCTGACAGACGAAGGTGATATAAACTTCTTCGCCTGTCGTAAACCTGGAATTCTGCGCCAGTAGGAGGACTTTTGAACATCCTCCCAGCGTTTTACCGAGGATCTAAGGTGTCCCTTAGTGACGCCGCAGAAGGGTTCTGGTCCAATAAATGGAGAGGCAGAACTCTCACGGGCGAGGCCATCAGCTGCCTCGTTTCCTTCGATTCCAGTATGACCTGTGAGGAAGCCAGTAAGCAGCCTCAACTTAGGTTTCCTAAGTTCAAGACACTCCTTAATCCTGACAGACGAAGGTGATATAAACTTCTTCGCCTGTCGTAAACCTGGAATTCTGCGCCAGTAGGAGGACTTTTGAACATCCTCCCAGCGTTTTACCGAGGATCTAAGGTGTCCCTTAGTGACGCCGCAGAAAGGTTCTGGTCCAATAAATGGAGAGGCAGAACCCTCACGGGCGAGGACATCAGCTGCCTCGTTTCCTTCGATTCCAGTATGATCTGGCACCCACATAAGTGTTACCATATTTGAGCCTGCCAGATGTTTAATAACCTTCAGACAATCCTATACCAGCCTTGACTCAATGGTACAAGACCTAAGAGCCTTTAAGGCCGATTGGCTGTCTGATACAATATAAATCATTGCATCGTTTAGACCTTTTGCTATGCCTATCCTAGCGCCAAGTTCTATAGCATGTACTTCTGCTTGAAAAACGGTAGCATTGGTACCCAAGGTCTTCGAGAGGGTAATGCCACTCGCATGTATTCCTATCCCCGCCCCATCTTCCGTTTTTGATCTATCTGTAAACCATACCATGGACCCTCGCTCAAAGGATGGTCCACCTGCACTCCACACATCCCGGTCAGGTAACCTAACACAGAATGGTTTGTGGTTTGATATTTCCTTCCACCTGCATTTCCAGGGCCATAATTGCAGCATCCTTTATAATATGCAGGTGTAACGGTGTCAGTCCTAGAAGTGTCTCCACCGCCGCGGTTGGACATGATTTCATTGAGCCCGTAACACCGATGCAGGCTACACGCTGAACCTAATTCAATAAGGTTTGCGTTGCCTTCTGCTCAGTTTTAGACCACCATACAACCGATGCGTAGGTGACCATAGGCCTAATGATTGTAAAAAATGACTAGTAGATCATTTTTGGTTGTAGTCCCCAAGTACGCCCATAGAGTCTTTGACAGGCCCAGAAAGCCTTGGTGGCTCTATTTTGAACTTTCAACAAATGTGGGTTCCAGTTCAGTTTTTAATCTAGGATAACCCCTAGATATTTAACCTCGCTGGAAAAAGGTACAGTAATACCGTTTAACGAAGGAGCTGTAAGCGCAAGCTTTTTCCTCCTCGTAAAAGGAACAATGACAGTTTTGTTTGGATTGATACTGAGTCCTTCCTGCTAAAACCACTGCCGTATTATATTGAGTGCATTTTGCATGCGATCAGAAATGACCTCATCAAACTTGCCTCTGATTATGATAGCCACATCATCCGCATAGCCCTGGGCATCAAACCCATAGCTACTCAGAAGGACCAGTAGTCTGTCAATAACCAATGACCACAAAAGAGGAGATAGTACGCCTCCTTGGGGACAGCCCTTTACGGCCCTGATGGTTACTGACTCGCCACCTAGTCTGGCAGTAATCTCACGGTGTTCCAGCATGGAACGGATCCACCTAATTGTAGAAAGCGGAACCCTTTTTCGCATTGCTGCCCTCTCTATAGATCCATAGGAGGTATTATCAAACGCCCCCTCAATATCCACAAAGGCACAAAGGGCAATTTCTTTAAATGTCACTGCTTTTTCAATCCTCGTGACTAGACCGCAAAGCGCCATCACCATGGATTTACCAGTTTGATACGCAAACTGGTCCCGATGCAGCGGATTCTTTCCAAGGACCTCACTTCTTATTTGATAGTCCAGGATTTTTTTCATCGTCTTCAATAGAAACGATGTGAGGCTAATTGGCCGATATGCCCTGGCCCCTGGCCTGGGTGTCTGGACGACCCCCCCCCCTCCTTGGTATAAAGACCACGTTTACTTTCCTCCACAGTTTCGGAATATAGTTAAATGCATAACTTGCCCGAAACATCTGGATCAAGCTGGGGAGTATTTCCTCAATACCTTTTTGAAGTAAAGCTGGAAAGATACCATCCCCTCCAGCGGATTTGAAAGGTTTGAAAGGCCCAATAGCCCATCGCACCTTGCTGGGTGTGAAAATTTTCCCAGAGAGACTCCAGATCCTACTGTGAGGCGCATAGGGCACCTCACTTGAGGGATCATGCGAGTCCTCTTGGGCTCCTACCACTACTAAATCCGGAAGGTGGGTCTCTAGCAGTACCTCTAAGGTTTCCTTCCGGTTTTCAGTGAACCTCCCATCTTGCTTCTGGAGAAGTCCTAAACCATTTGAATGATCCCTGGAAAGGACTTTCCGGAGACGAGCTGCAGGGGGCAATTCACTGATTCCGTCACAGAAATTCGTCCAGGTAGCCCTCTTGGATCTTCTTAGTTCGAGATTATATTCCGTCAAGGCCATCTTATACTCGCCCCATTCACCGGTGCGTTTAGACTTGTTGAATAATCTTCTCGATTTTTTCCTCAGTTTACCCAGCGTCTCGTTCCACCAAGGGACCATCTTTGTGGACTATCTTCGCTTAACCGGGCAGCTGTTCTCGTAAGCCAAGTGTATAGAATTATGCAGCTGGTTTGAACAGATCTCCAAACCCTTTGGAGACTCTATGTTCCCCACAACCGAGGGCATTTCTGATTCGAGTGAGACTCTATAAGAGTCCAAATCGGTCAGTTTTGGAATTCTGATTTCCTGCCGCTGCATGGTGTCAGCCGCCAAATCGAATTTGATGTGCAAGTGATCCGATAATGAGGCCTCTTCAGACACATGCCAGTTTTTGACCAAGTCGCTAAATTGCAGACCAGCAAGTGTCAAATCTAGGACCTCTTACCTAATCGCATTTATAAAAATACGTTTCCTTCCCCTATTGACAATGTCTACATTATTAGAGATCAGAAATTCAAAAAGGTACTCACCCCTGTTATTGATGTCCATGCTGCTCCACACCGTGTGGTGCGCGTTTGCATCGCATCCTATCAGGTAAGCCAGCCCCTTTCACCCAGAACCTCCACCATTACTGCAACCAAGTCCCTGGAGATGAACTCTGAAATGGGAATAAAATTAATTTGCGAACTGGCCAAAATAGCCGCTCTTGGACGAGTTCCGTTATGATAAATTAACTTACCCACTTGATTTGGTATACCTCTAATCTGGTTATCTATCACCCATGGCTCCTGGATTAGAGCCATGCCAATGTTTTGGCAGATAAACCTACGACAAAGGACGTCCGAAGACGCCTTTGCATGATGCAGGTTTATCTGTAGGCAGGCGATGTATGCCTTCATTTTTTCGAAGGCCCTGCTCAGCCTCCTTTTCAGCACCGCCACCACCCGCATGCTTTTTTTGTCCGGCCGATGGCTGACCAGTGTCTTCCATTGCCGTTCTGCTGGCCCCCGCTGCCTGAGAGCCTCCAGGCCACACCAGTGGCTTGCGCGGGGGGAACCCTTGTGAGGCCTTCCCCCGTGGGACCTATAACACTTTCCTCTCTTTCTCGCCTTCTCTTCACCTGTCTCCTGGAGAGGGCGGCCACCCCGGTGGTCTTAGCTACAGGTGCCGCTACCGCAGCTTCCACAGGCTTGACCACTTGCGTCCCGCCGACAGAAGCCGGCTTAGCCCCACTCTGACCACCCTTGGGATGCAATTGGATAGTCCCAAACTTAAAGTTGACCTTAAAGCCAACCCGCTTGAGCTTCTCAACTGAAGAGTGGTCCATAGAGAAGGTGCAAAAGACCGAAGAGCCTTTCGCCTCTCTCCTAATCACTCTCCAGTTGATCGCCTGCATGCCCTCGTTTTGGCTTTTTATAAAACCAAAAAGCTTCTCCGTGGGCAATTCAGAACTATTTGGGAAGGTGCCGAACACAATCCTGGCTCGAGGTAGGTTTTCCGCTTCGGCCACGATCAGCTGTGCACCCTCCCATGGCTTGATATTCCTATGGCATTCCTGAGCCAATGAACAGTGGCCCGGTCAGCTCAGGTTAGTACCAGTCAACCAGGCCGAAGCGGACTGCCAAGGAACTTAGGTTTAAGCTCCTTGGCCTCTTGCTCTAGCACCTTATCTAGGATGCCCTCCTGGACATCCTTAAGCTGCTCTCCACTGAGGACAACCTAAGGAAAACCAGAGGGCAAGATCCCAACGATCTCCGACTCCGCAGCCTGCCCGAAGGTAAGTCCAGACCGGACCGCAGAACCCAAGACCGTCGGGACAGATTCTTCTCCCCTTCTCCCCATTTTGTGTTATAGTTTCGAATTTCAAACGTATCGATGGTACATCCTTAATTGCGCTTCTACGTCCCCAGCTTGGCAAATTTATTGTTTTCATCGACCAGCAGAGTTATAAAAATTGTCCATGCTATCAAAGAAATGTATGATACGAACGGATTACAAGAAGATATTAATGGGTGGTGTGACCGTAATTCATTATATTTAAATACCAAAAAAAATGCAGGTTATGTCATTTTACAGTTGGCTAGTGATGTGCTAAATCGATCTTTTTTGTTCTGTTTTGTTCATTTTCTCATATGATTTTTAAAAAAAAAGATCGATTTAGCCCATCACTACAGTTGGCAATATTTTTTTTTCAAATTCTTCGTAAACAATTTTTTTTTTAAATTTAATTCAATTCTTAAATCAGATCCCATCGTGTTTCTAGAAATAACAAGCGATGCAAGATGCAACCATATATTCGGATCAAAATGTTGATCCAAAACAAAGAATTACTTCAGTTTTTGTTGTTGTTTACAACGTAAACTTTGATATTATCATGAAATACGGCTAATGTGTCATCAGCAAGTAGATGTATCGTTGAATTACTATAACTTTTTGCATGTCATTCACATTGATGAGAACAAAAAAAATTCCTAATACTATACATTGCCCCCAGATAAACGGGTTCTATGTGTGTTGTTTGTTTTAAAAATGATTTAAACATTACAATTCATTTCCACAAATACCGTATCTCTCAATCAAAAATTACAAACACAGCAATTTTCCACTAACTATTGCCAAGTTGACCAAACACTCAGAATTGTGATTTGTTACAAAAACCCAACTGGTAATCAACAAATTATTTTTCTCGAGATAATCACATATGTAGTTGAAAACCCATTTTGCCAGTGTTTTGACTCAATTGTTATAGGTACCACCGTTGATTGTTTCCGGTTTTCGGGTTCCCAGATTCTTATTGATATATTTATAGCTCCAATATAAGATCATACAAATTTATCAGTATACGCGTATTGAACAAATAAATACTGTGTTATTATCCCTAACTTTAATCCATGGCTAACTTCACCAATATGATTTTTATAAGACGAATCTGGAATGCTTCTATTATACCCCTATTATGGTTCTCACCTCACCGAGAAATACTATGCAAATGTGACTAGATTTGTATGAAATTTTTCGGTGAGGTGAGAACCATAATAGGGCTATTAATTTCGTTAAGGCATGTATTACATTGTCACATTTCTACGTCGTAAAATAATAACATTTCTTGACATAAAAATACGATAACAGAAATGCTACAAATCGTTTTTCTACCATAGATTACATTTTAAAACATACTGTTTTGAACAAAAGCGAGTCTATAGTTGTGCCGCGACAATTTCGGCAATTACATAGTTCTCGTCCTTCGAAATTAATATGTTTATCATCTTCATACTCCAGTCGTATTTATCATTTTCTGACATTTTTATAAGCTGTCACATAGATGTTACAATACTTGGCTTCATGTCGCTAACTAATGTATGTAATACAGGCCTAATACTTATAAGTAGCTATTAAATCCATATGTAATGCCTATTGGATCAATAACTCTGAATTACATATTTCTTTTATTTCACTCTTAAAAATATTATTATTCGGGCAAGGAAGGCAGCAATGACTGCAAAAAATACCAGAACAGTACAAATCATTTTGTTTAACATTTATTTTTAAATATTATATTTTCTTAAAACTAAATTACAATATATTTTTATTTAGTTAACAATAAAATTAATAATTACTGTACAGAGTTGCTTATTCTTTAATGTATTTTAGTTACTATATTATTAAATTAGACTTTTAACAATAAATAAAGTAAATTAATTTAAATAAGTTTCATTTTTACGATTAATATATTTTCTTGTTATGTTACACCGAAACAACATTTAAGAAATGTAGACATTTAAAAGTATATCTAATAAAAGGCACTTTATGGAGTTTAAAATCTTAAGATTTTTTTTTTTTTTTTTTTAAATTAATAATTATAAATTTCTAAAGCTTTTCTTTATATACACATGCGTACATACATCTATTTTGTTTTAAATCATTCATTCAAAAACATATAAAATCAGGTAAAATCATAAATACATTTTTTTCTAAGTTGCGATTTAAGTCCTTAAGTTTCCTTTAAACAGGAAAAACGATTAACTATACATTATTAACGATACCGGTAATAAAAATTATATGTATATATATAAAAAAAACAAAGTGATTATGATCCATCGCAACTTTATTTTATACATTTATTTTTTCTCGAATAAAAAAACATTAGGAAATCATAAAAAATATATACGTATATGTTTATATACTCTTCCATACAGGATTCTATTCTCAGGATACGTTAATTGCAGTTGCCCCATTGAATGTTTTATACAAACTACTTGAAGTCGTATATCGATCCATCTGAAAATAAAATAATCAAAAATTAATTCATAATTCGATCGTTTAAAGTTTTATATTAGTACCTACCATATTATCATCGAATTCGTCGTCATCGTAATCATCCACTTCACTGTCGGGGGGACTTAATGGTTCAGCACCCAATTTTGTTAAATCTCTTAAAATTTCCTGTAGCAAAGAACAAGCAACAAGCAAATTATAGTATTATTTAAAACGCATCGTATAATATAAAAGTTACCTTATTTTCATTGAGTGCTGCTAGTTGATAAGCTGTCAAACCTCCAAATGTCACTGTCTCTAGTCGCAATGTTTGGCATTCTTTTAAAAGAAAATTGGCTACATTTATTTTTCCATCTTCAATTGCTATATGTAACGGCGTTCTTCCTGATTTACCCTCCTATATTACGAAACAGTATAAAATAAAATGTTGATAAGAGAGTTCTCAGGGTTATCAGTAAAAACAAATACACTTACCCGAGCATTTATATCAGCACCACAATAAGCTAAATGTCGTAAAATTTCGACATCGTCTCTCACAGTAGCTATGTGAACACAGAATTCTCCTGGAAAGACAAAACAAAATTTTTAATCAAAATGAGATTAAGAGGACAAAGAACTTTATATTAAAAAAACCGATCCCATCAAAATTCTTCCATAAAAACCGTATATGCTATAGTATGTATTGTATAAACTTAAAACGAACATTAAAAATCGGGTTTTCTAAAAAAAAAAAAAAAAAATGTTCGCGCAATTTTTTTATTTTATTTAATTTTGGAATTCCCAATGATGCAAACGCGAAATAATAAAACAACCGCTGATAAACTAAACAGCACATATAAGTTTATCTTTTTCGATCAGTGATAAACCATAATACAAAATTTTCCAAAAATCACTTAATAAGTTTTTTTTTGTTTATCATGGGTTAAAGAAGCACCACATGATTTTCCAAAGTAAATTGGAAAGTTACCGCCAATTTAAATAACAATATAAAATATTGTTGTAAGTATATTTCCTCACGAAAACAAAATATAAAGTACACATACAAAGAAATAAAGTCGCGATCACAATATGGTTTTTCCAGAAACGTAATCAAAGTAATAATAAAAAAATGTATTATTAATAAAGCCGCATTTAGTTCTAATACAATGTAATTTCAAAAGAGACGTAGAGAAGTACATTACAATGTCCTTGTTAGGATAAAGCCGAACGTACATTTTTTTATTCATGACTGATCATAAGATTATTTAAAAATCAAAAGATTATTATGACACACACAACTTTCGTTTTAATTGAATCAAATTTTTATGAATGAAATATTTACTATTCATGAGAGACACAAAATAGTAAAACTAAAAATAAAAATAAAAATAAAAAATTAAACAGCATAGAGTATGTTAAAAAATGCAACCAGTCACAATCGTTCACATTTTTAAACTGGAAACTGCTAAAAATTCTTATTCCCGGATTCATTGGTTTCCTATACAGAAAACATGATTCTTAAAATTAATCGTCATTTTTAAATTTAAACATCGCATAAATAAAATGAATACAGTACAAATAAATTAACTCAAGGTTTTCATACAGTAAAAGATTGTCCGTGTCCTCAAACTTCAACTGTATGAAATCTTTATGGAAATTCACATTTAAAAACATTTAAAACTTCAAAAATCCCAAAAACTACAAAATTTACATAAAAATGAAGAAAGTTTTTTGCGTTTTGCAAAGTTTGTTTGATATTTAATGGAATGTGGGTAAAAAAAAACCCGGTTCGCTGACAAGAATATTATCAATATTATTATTATATACAGATACTTGTTGTGAAAGTTCGGAAAACAACAACAAAAAGAAAACATCGTACCTGGTTTCATTCAATCGATGTATTAGTAACGGGAATTAGATTGGCGTATTTTAATTACGGAAAATTAGTGACTGTCACGACCTTGACAAAAGAATAATGTTAAAAAAAAAAAACGTTAAATTACATAAAAATCGTTGTCGAAATTGAAAGTAGGTAAATTAAAATTGTTAGATTGAAAATAGTTTTTAGTTCAAAAGCATCAATCAGTTGCGCGTTTCAAGCAATAGCTTTGTAAAAAAACGGGAATTTTGTAATAGGTAATTCATTTCATCACGACCCAAATTTTAATTAAATTATGGTTTTTCAAATATTTAAATAACCAGACACAAAGTGGATCGAACGAGGTAATATAAACATCCGGAATGCAACGCAATATTATTATGGAATTTCCAAGATGACGACGACCCTGATGTTGTTGAATGATCCGACGATATTTTTGTAATAGCTACTATGTGTTGTAAAATAAAAATAAAATAAAAATGCAACATTTATAAAAATAGTGAAAACATTTTCGTTTACTGATTCATTAGACCCAATTTTGGCACCGGCTGATGTATTTATACTTGGCAACAAAAAAAAAATGAAAAACTAAAAACGAAAAATCGAAATTCTTTTCAAAGCTATTTTTGTCTGCGGGTAAAATGGAAAATCTTTGCGCGAGCGCATACCGTAGTTTATATTTTTAGAATAAATAAAATTAACACTAGACATAAAAAATAAACATGCAATCGGGAAATAAAATCAAAATGGAAATTCTTTTATTGGTAACTCTAAAAAAAGAAATTTTTCTGTTTCGGGTTTTTGGAAAATTCTAAATTCATGCGAACGACACAAAAAAAGGCGATGACGTACCCAACGCTGAAATAAACTTGCCGTTTTATTTATGTGTGTTTTGTGTATTAGTCTCTCACTACGTCTATGCCTATACTACATGTTTGAATAATAAAAAACTCGCGACTTTAAAAATCTTTGGGAAAACCCAAAATATTTTTTTTTTTTTTGTTATATAAAAAACCAAAAATAAATTAAGTATTTTGGTACCTACAAGTTTTTTATTTTTGCTTTTTTTTTTATTGCAAAATATTCATTTTCCAATCGAATTTTGGGATTTTTTTTTTTGTTTTGGAAAGAAGAGGTGGACTACCGAACCTGTCCTACTGCTTTTTTTAATTAACTGAGATAATACAAAAAAAAAAAAAACCATGTTGTCAGCGGAAATAACGAAAAAAAAAACCATTTACATTGATAAATTTTGTTGCAGTACTACCAAATATGATAAAATAGAAACTGGAATTTGTTGACTTACCATCATAATTACGCTGCTCCAAATTAGGCCGATATATATATTTTTTGACGTAATCCAAATATTGATTCTGCAATTTTGTTGCTTCTAGAATTTCTTCAGCTGTAATTGGTTTCGTTAATTCACGTACACAATTTAAATCACCGTTTATACACGCTAAATGAAGTGGGGAATTTCCATGTCTGTCTTTAATATTGGCCTACACACATTGAAAAAAAAAAAAAAATTAAGTTATTAGTAAAAGCGTCAATTGATTATTTAAATATGCTTTTTGAACTTACATCTGCTCCGGCTAACAGTAATTTTCTCACTGTAACTGGTTGTTTTGTTAGAACAGCTAAATGAAGCGGTGATTGGAATAATACATTTTGAATATCCAATAAACAGGGTGCTGGCGCTAATCGTAACAATGCCATTTGCACTTCAAAATATTCATGAATTATTGCTAAATGTAAATGTCTGTAAATTAAATGTGTTTGTAAAATAATGTCGTGCCAATCAACAAGTGCGTTTTGTCTAATAAATTATACTTACGTTTCACCGTCCTCATCTTGTTGATAGTGTTTCTCCCAATTGTCTAATTCTGGATGACTTTTTCCAATTTTATTTCCACCCAAACATGTATTATTTGTCTCTAGTAATTGTAGTTTTGGATTATCCAAATTGTTTAATGATTGATTAAGAGTAAGACACAGAAGTCGCTCGGACACTGTATCCACAACAACACCACTATCGACAAGCATTGCGTCGTCCACTATTTTTAGATTATTGGTCTTTGTATCAATTTCAATCAAATCGGAAATTTCGCCAGAAGGTTCCAAATCATCGACCACACCGGAATCTGTAGGTATTTCTTTCGCCAAGCTACCTTTTCCCTTCTTACTATCTTGTATATTGTCCCTGGGTTTTCTGCTTGACGAAGAAACTATTCCCGAATCCTGTTGTTCTAAATTGGCGTCGTCTTCGTAATGGTGATTGATATCGCAATCAATTTTTTTTACTTCACTAAATTTATTATCATCTGAAATATTATTAGGTGAATTTTCTTTTGTTGGATCCCACATTTTAATTTTTTTTTTTTATTTTAAATTATTTATTTCAATTATTAAAATATAATTTTTTTCACAAATATTTTTCTTGTAAAATATATTTTTTTTACACTAAATTTTTATATAAATATTAGAATTCCACTGTTGAACATTTATTTTATATGTAGTTATTTCAAAATGGCCGAAAGTTATTCTATATTTTAGAAACAGAAATTTCAAAAAATAATATTTAAAACTCAATAATTTTTTTTACTATTTTCGTATTTATTAGTTAATAAAGTATGTGTTTATAATTCGATTTTACGCGAATAATAATGTATATACAAATCAAATTATTAGAATGATAAATTTTAACAAAAATATTCACGATACACACAACTCATGTCGTTCGTAATTCGGACTGAACTGATTTGAGAAAATTTTGTTTCTTTCGTACTCGTCGAAAACTGCAAAGCAAAGCAACAACTACAACTACACAGCTACACTAACAAAACAACCGACAATACTTCGACGACGACGACGACGACTACAGCAAAATTATTTGTTATTTTTTTGTTTATTGTTTTGTAGCGTAGCGCCTAGGGGATTTTTTTTTTTCGCAGACTGTACGTATATAAATGACGTATTGTTTTGAATGTGTTTTTTAATTCCATTTTGTGTGGAATTCCGATACACATACTATTACAACTGTATATTATTGAATGAAATAATTATTGAAAGACGTAATCGTAAAGTTCACAACCCCTGATGCAAGAAGATATGTGATTTTTGTAGTTTATACGATAAAAATGTATTCGGATATCCGAATTTGCTAAAATTTTTGGTCAAATTGTGAAAGCGGGAATTTCCAAAACTTATTTGCAGATGTCACTTGGTGTGATTTACATTTATCCTACCTAGAAGAAGTATTTAGTTTCATTATGCAATATTTGCTTGAACCCGTCGATTTACTCAATTGTCTGTTGAAAACGAGGTAACAAAGTAATATTTTTGTAGATCTTTAAGGTATACAGCATAAATGTATTTTATTTAACAAAGAAATGGATTTTCCAAAAGTAACACACTCAGACAAACGGAGACGTAACAAGAGGAGATAATAGATGAATGGTATTGTATGTCTTGTTTTGTTAGTGTTTCTCTCGTATTTCTTAAGAGCCAACCAGCGAACATTTAAGACATTTAACAGAATTTAACGAAAGTTTTTTCTTACAGAAAATTTGACAGATTGGCTAGCGAAACTGTAACACAACTTGTCAATTGCTTTGATGGTGACGGTAGCTCGTATTAATATTTTTAAAAATTTGTGTAGAATTTAGAATTGGCGATGGAATTGGAGGAACTCCGAAAGTTATTTCAATTATTAAAAAACCCTAAAATTCTTAAAGGACATAAACATAAATAATAAAAGACACAGATCTTGTGGCGTAAGAAAAAAACCGAAAATAAATAAATTTGAAAATAAATAATTTGATGTTACAAATTATAAAGTCTTTAATAATTCGGTTTTCAATTTACCTACATGAACCTAAATAAATAATTTTGAATTTATGCTTAAAATGTACAATGAGCTCCCACAAGAAGATTTGCACAAAGGGCAATTTGGATTTTTGACATTTCCTTCAGTTTTGCACGATAATTTTCGCTCTGTTAAGTTGACACTTCAATTTAACGAAACTGAACGAACATTTCTTAAAGGTTCGCTGGACAGTAACATGTAAACTCCATATACCGCACTGTTACGTTAAATGTCTTAAATGTTGGCTGGTTCTCTCTTTAAGATTTGTGGTATTTCTCAAAATGAATTTCTTTTTTTTCGGTATTTAATTATCAAAATGTAAAAAAAAAATATAGAATTTTTTTCCCATTGTGCAAAAATTAAAAGAAGTAATAAGAAATCAGCTTTTCTTTATTTCTTCGTTGCGATGGGTAAAGTGGTTGGGTTTTTCTATATCTCTTATGAGTTTGCGTGATTTAACATTTTATGACTATTTTACAGTTAAATAAAAATTTGTAAAATTGTTTATGAAATTACTCTGGCTGTTTCGTCTTCCGATGATTTTGTCTGGGTAATAATTTATCAAACCTGACATAACAATAGGATTACAAAGATCATTGAAATGTGTATTTTGTGGACATTAAATAAAGTAACCTGCTAATCAGTTTTGTATTAGTCACACTACAACACATTAGAATTTTTTTCGGTTCATTGGCCAAGTTACTACTTGAGACATAATAATGTGCATTAGTTTCGAAATAAAATTGGGAAAATTATTATAAATATTATGGCCCATAAATTCTGACTTCTGAAATCTGCTGTAATCCGATTTGCACACTACCAGATGTTACAATATACTATGGACGGTTACCTAGGGTAATATTTAGAGTGGCCTCTTCGAGAAACAAAACTATTTTTGGTGTTAAATAAACTTAAACAAAAAATAACATTTGATATATGTAATTTTAAGTCAGGCGCATCTCGGCACTATGTTTTTAATGGACGATTTAAATATAAATTAATTATTAATGAAAACTACCCAGTAAAACTTTATTAATTAATAATTATGCTAAAAAATAAGTTTCAGTCCTTACTATTGTTTTGAATGTGACGGATACGTCATAAACTCATAAGTATACCATATATGACACAAAAACAGTTTAGCACTATAACCAAATCAATAAAGAAAACCAAGAATTCATTAGAAAATAATCGGAATTTCCATAAGCAAATTTATTGGAACATAAAATAATAAACCCAACGTTATGATCACATATGGTTTACTGTGTAAATGGTTTCGCAAATTTATTGCTCGATCAGTTGTAAAATAAATGGAAATTTTACTCATGAATTTTCATTTAAAACAACGCAAAATATTTACGTGCATACTCACAGATAAATAAAAAAAAAATGTTAGTTTATAAACCACTTATTTGGAATTTCCAAATTAATCATATTAATATATATATTTAATACATATTTATTGGAATTTTAAGACAGTTTGTATTATGTTTTGTGACAATGAAATGAGGTTTCTCGTGTAAGTTTGACTTAAAAAAAATGCAAGATCGATTAAAGTATATATCACTGAAATCCACAATTATTCTGCGCCTTATTTTAAATTTGAGAACAACAATCACATTAAAATTTATACAAATATTCTAAAAACAAAAAAAAATTAGCTTTTACTAATTGATAACCCAGTTCTCGGAAGATCGTATCACATGCATAGAAAACCGCATTTTTTTATGAAAACAATTTGTAAACAAAAAAAAAATAATCCAGTCATATGGTGCCAACCCGGTAGCACACATGATACACATATGTATACAACAAATTTTATACTTTCACTTCATTTTGACGGCAACTACTATTTAATCAAATATTCAACAATGGTTGCGACATTTTTAATAATTACCTTTACAAATTATATTAAATCGTCGGGTCTTATTAATTTACCGGAAGCTATATACATTGTATTATTATGATCTGGATCACCGGTAGATATGATCACAGTTTTAAATTAATTGAACACTTACACCCCAAAAACTAAAGGGCAAAACACAAAAATTATTTTCGTCATTTGGATAATATTAACTAAATTTTATATGTCACACGTTATTTTTAATAAACAAATATTGTCGTTAAATTTTTATTTATTTCTCCCAAAATTATAATTTCACTTTAAAAATCATTTCTCGCGTAAATTTCGCGTTTTGTAGAAATAAACAATAAATACAAAAAAAAAAAATCTATTTACGAAGTGTATTCATCTCAAATGTTTAAACTAAACTGAACATTTCTTCATTGAAACAATTTAAAAAATAAAATAAAAATAAAAATATAAAATTAAAATGAAATAGTTTTCTGTTATGGTTAAGAATGGTCGAAATTGATATTCAATATAACCGATTTGTTTTTGTTGTGTTAAAAAGGTCCCTTTGGGAAAAAACATTGAATGGTTTCCTTTTAGGTAAAACAAAAAAGGTGGGGGAATAACACTTTTTCTAAGGTCACGGTATTACCATTTTCTTTCCTTTATTACTGGAAATTTTGGAATGTGGACGCAATACATATTGAAGTACCGTAGATAGGTAGATACGTTGATTTTTGGGTTTGTACCAAATATTTTTTAAAATGTTTGGCTGATTTGATTACTACTAATATGTAGACTTTTATCAAAATTTGTAACTTATAAATATACAGATAGTATAAAGAATTATATTGGAAAATCCAAGATTAGATATTTTATTTTATTTAACCGAACTTACAATTTATTTATACCACGTTTACAATACGTTAATATTTTATCAAGTGTTCGATAAAGTTAGTAACGAATTGTGCTTGCGTTTACATCAAGATACTTGTTTGCTCCATATTTGTATTCTACTTGGTGTAAATGTGAAACATAAATGGTAAATAAATTGAAGAAAACAAGGTAAGCCCTTATTAAATTATTAATATTGGAATAAAAACGGCGAGAGTTTGGTTTACTGGGAATACAGTAGGAAACCAATCGGTTGTTTTGAACCCTCTTTAGAGCCTATTCACTGTAAAACGCCGTAGTGAGCAACCTATCAAAACTGAGTGATTGACCGGAAGCAAAATAATCGTTCAGAAACTTTTTAGTGTACCATTTAGTTCTACAGCAGAATCAAAGTTTACAAGGAATTCATAAAAGAATGTAATTTAGACTATAATTTTTAAATAAATTCAATCTAGTTTATGACCTACAAGATTTAATTTTAGGCAAAATAAATTCTCAAAACCATCAAATTTAAATTTAGAGGTCGCTTGAAATGTCATGCCAATTGTAAATTTTCCCAGCTAATAGTGGAATATTTACACATAAAACGGGTTATTTAAATTCATCTTCCGGATTCGTTCGAAGATTTCCACTTATTATATTTCGCAGTTCCGTCCATTCTGTTTTTCAAGGTCTAAAAGCTTTGGGTTTAGTTAAAAAAATTAATATTTTATAATTTCGTTGAATTTAATAAAAACAGAAAAAAAAATGTTAGGAAATTCAAAAACTTATTTGTTTATAAAATTTTCGGGATTTCCTTACTGATTTTAATTTGGATTGTTTGTCATACAGTCTGTACGAAAACCTTAACGGTTGTATAGAAGAAAAACCGTTTACGTTTTAATAATTGTTAATCGTTTTAATCTTGTGTATCTTTAAATTTTATATTACAATTATCGTGGTTATGTATCACTTGATCGAGTGCTGTAACTAAATTTAAATCGGTAACCTATACATATAACTCTTTTGCTAAGTTTTGTTTTGTTTACTCAGTTTTCCATTTATGGATAAGCTGTAATTGTATTGTATAACAATTAACAAGTGAAGAAAACGAATCATTGCAACACGAAAGTGAAATAAACAGCATGAGCGATAGCGAGGGCATAGGTTACTGCACTATCGTAGAAAAAATTAATTTTGTAACTTAAGACTTCCAACTTCGCGCGAAAATTTTAGGAATTTCCAAATGAATTATAGATGACTTCAAACAAGATACGAAAAATTAGAAAACCCCAAGTCTAGAACGGATAAGCGAGTGACTATCAGTCATTTGTCATCAAGCCAAATATTTAGAATTCCCCAAGGGTCTATTCTATTTTTAGGCAACATTTTAATGGTAAATTAATTGCATTTGCTGCCACTGCAGTTTCACATAATATGAATAGTGATTTAAATGGTTTGAGTAATTGGTTTGCAGCACACAAACTCTTATTAAGTTCCAAGTCTAAAGCATTGATATTTAATCTAAATGAGTTTCATTCGTTTAATGACGATACAGTTTATCACGACCTTCGATGCTCTAGAAAAGATTCATGCCATCAGAATTGTCTAAAAATAAATTCGGTAAAGACAGTAAAATACTTAGGATTAACCGTAGATTGTCAATTAAACTGGAAATGTCACACAACTGAATTAAAAAATACAATTCACTCTTGTATTAGAAGGATGTACCTTTTGAAAGCCCAGTGCCTACTCGGTATATTAATAGTCATTTATGATCAAGCCCATCTTTACCATGGGGCTATAAGGGCTGCAGCTCTCGGGCGCCGCATTAATAGGATGCCACCAAATGTCCAAGACCTAGTCTCATTAACGTTTCCTAAATCACTAACGTTTTTTTTGTTTCGTTTCTGGAATTAATTGCCTCTCTTTTGTTTCGTTTCTGGAATTAATTGCCTCATGCTGTTTGAACTTCATGTCTTGTATTTTCTCTAGAATTTTATGGTGTCGAATGTACTGGGTTTAAAACAGAAGATATGAACTTGATGGTGTCGAATGTAGGGGGAAGTGGGGCTACTTTAAGCATGGGGTAAAAGTAAACAGGCTATTTATCTCTCAAAGTAACGGGATTTATTGAAGTGAGGACTGAAACAAATAACAATGAAAGAGAATATTATCTTCATACTAAAAAAAAAATGTATTTCGATATTCAGTCTCAGTTTGGATTTATAGGTGGAAAGGTGGTTTTTATTCGTTTTAGTAAATTTATGTAGTATTTGGAAAACCTTCCATAGTGGGTTTAAATCTGAAACAGGTAAGGATTATTAAAAGGTAATAAAATTTACATAAAATTTGCAATTTAATAACAAATTGTGTTATTAATTATGTAGTCCACATTACAATATTTTTTTACCGTTATTGAAAAAAAAACACGTGGGGTTTAGTTAAGCATTGTATATGGGGTAATATTAAGCATGCTTATTGTTACCCCAAAACATTTTAATGAATTTTTTAAAAATGTAGATCTTATTTAAATTAAATTAGTTAATACTTTTTAATTATTTTAAGAATGGTTAGAAATTATAAACGAAAAACAGAAAGCCGAATTAATGAGGAGTCTATGGCCACAGCGATAAAAGACATCCTTAGAAAAAAAAAACAGTATATTCGAGGACTGCATCCAAATATAAAATTAACCACAACACACTTTTCAAGCGGGTTAAATTGGCCAAAATAAATCCAGTAGTGTGTGAAGAGGATTCTAGAAATGACAGCGATGGTGAAAATATAACGCCTGCATCCAAGCATCACAAACAAGTGTTTTATATGAAAGAAGGGAATGATCTTCGGCAATATTTATTAAGATCTTGGTATCAATAAGCACATAAGCTTGGAAAATCATATCCTGATAGTTGGGACTTAAATCAAGCAGCCGGAAGAGACTGGATGTATGGGTTTATGAAAAGGCACTCCGATTTAAGCTTAAGGAAACCTAAAAACACGAGTTTGGCACGGGCTACAGCTTTTAATGTTACAAATGTGGAAGAACTTTTTAATAACTAAAATATTTAATCTTGATGAAACTGGCATAACTACAGTTATGTAATCTCCAAAGGTAATATTAAACCTATTCAGTTATATTATGGGATTCAATTTTTGACTTTTGTCTAGGTTATTGCGGAAAAGTCGAAAAGACAAGTGGGTCAAATTCTCTTGGCGGAACGTGGTGAGTTGGTAACGTTTTTTGCAATTGTGAATGCCGCAGCGAACTCGCTTCCACCAGTGTTCATCTTTCCCCGTGTTCGACACAAAGACCATTTTTTACAAGAAGTTCCATCTGGAAGTTTGGGTCTTGCATCAAAAACTGGGTGGATGACTACTGAGCTCTTCCCTGAAGTGTTGAAACATATCCAAATCCATACTCAGTGTACCAAGGACAATCGTATTCTTTTGCTGATGGACAACCATAATAGTCACTGCTCATTAGCTGCAATAGATTTTGCAAGCACGTGGGGAATCGTTCTCCTCTCATTTCCACCACACTGTTCACACAAGCTACAGCCACTAGACGTCGGAATTTTCGGTCCATTCAAAAACGCTTTGAAGATAGCTTTCAATGATTGTATGCTAACTCGACCTGGTAGAATTATTACGATCTACGATACACCTTAGCTTGCAAAGCGTGCTTATGAAAGTCCTTTTACCGCAAAAAATATTATGTCATCATTTCAAAAACCAGGAATTTGGCCGCTAAACCGGCTTATATTTGACGAAAATGATTTTGCTGGTGCATATGTAACATATCGGCCTTAAATCAACCTGTTTTAAGCAATGCTTCTCTTCTAGAAAGTAATCAACAAAATTTGCAACATTAAAACCAACAACCATCAAAATCGCGGCAATCTGCTTCATATTCGGTCACTCCAGAGCAGATTAGACCTTATCCAAAAGCTGCACCTCGCAAGAAGACATGTAAGGGTCATGAAAGGAGTAAATCCAGGATATTTACAGACACCCTAGAAAAAAACCGAGTCACAATGATGGATCAAAAAAAAAACACGATAAATTTAATAAAATAAAAAAGCGTTCTAAGCCAGTCCAACCTGAAGAGCCCTGTGAAACATCGGAATCAGAAACTCTGCAGGATTTTCCCGATTCTGACGATTGCTCAATATTTTCTGAGGAAAACGAAAACCTTCCAAAGCTTTTAGTTGAAGACGACATTATTAAACAAGAAGATTTTGTGCTAGTAGGTTAGGTTAGGTTAGGTTGGAGTGGCTGCTTACGCACACTTAGACCGGTGACGGTCCATTGTGATACCACAGGATGTATCCCCTTTTACCCCTATTGGAACCATTTCGAGCTACTTATGTAGCGTAAGACGTCCCGCACGTTACTGTTTTTGAGATCTGAGAGGCAGTCCATCCTGAACTTACCTAAGTGTTTGTGCCTTCTGAGAGCCAATGCTGGATACGAGCAAAGGAAGTGGACCAACGTCTCTTCCTCCTCTTCGTCCAAGCAGCTTCTGCAGAAGTCATTAGCCTCCAGACCCAACCTTCTTGCATGTTCTCCAAAAAGGCAGTGTTCCGTGAGAATTCCTACGACCGTTCTTAATTGACGTCTGCTTAAGGATATTAATGCCCTAGTGCGCCCCAAGTCCAGCTTTGGCCAAACTTGTCTTGTAACTCTACAGGTGAGGGTGTTCGACCACCTTTCGCCCGTTGAGGATAGCGCCTGCTTCCCAAGTGCTTGATTTAGCGCTGTGATAGGCCTCCCCAGACTTGCCCTTTCCGGTTGCAGCTGGAGAGTCGTACCATGCCTAGCAAGTTCATCTGCCCTGCAGTTCCCCATGACGCCCGAGTGACCTGGGACCCAGATTACCTGGATATTGAAATGCTCAACCATCTCATTTAGAAATGAGTGACAACTCAACGCCACCCGTGACGCCAAAGACACCGATTCTAACGACCGGATCGCCGCTTGACTGTCCACATAGATTGTGATATCGTCTGAGGATAATACATTATGCTTCAACCACGTCATGACCTCCTCAATCGCTACGACTTCAGCTTGGTACACGCTGCAGTAATCAGGGAGACGAATAGAAATGTTTACATTTAATTTGTCACAGAATACTCCAGCTCCTACTTTGCCGTCTAGCTTGGAGCCATCTGTGAAGAATTGCAACGCTTCGGTTTCCGATAACGGCTATCCCTCCAGGATTCCCTTGAAGGGAAGGAGGTCCGAAATCGCTTCTCGAAGCGTAGAGTAGGTTTAATGTAGTCAAGATTCGCCAGCTCATCCTTCAACGATCTAAGGGCCCTGTGAAATATCGGAATCAGAAACTCTTCAGGATTTTCCCGATTCTGACGATTGCTCAATATTTTCTGAGGAAAACGAAAACCTCTTGAAGCTTTTAGTTGAAGACGACATTATTAAACCAGAAGATTTTGTGCTAGTACAGTTTGCCCAAATCAAAGGCAGATAGGTGTTTAACATCGGTAGAATTGAGCAGGCATATCAAACAAAAGATTTCGACACAAAATTTTTAAGAAAACATAATAATTAGCTATTATGTTTTCCCAATTATCGATGACATAATCGCAGGTCAGTAGAAGTGACATTGTTTCGAAATTGCCTGATCCAAGCCCAAATCCCAGAAACTATAAGGACTAAATGTTACTATAGGTTTACCGTCGATTTAAGCGGTTACAACATGCGATAAATATTCTTAAGTCTGTTTAGTTATTTTTAGTTGATGACTGCGCATTACTATTTTTTTTATTTTGCAGTGAAACTGTTTAATTGTATTTTGTGATATTATTTTATTTTAATAAAGTTATGTTAATCAAGTATGTCTATTAGAGGTTGTTTAGTTTATTTTTACTCCATAGGAAAATTTTACTTGCTTACACTTACTCCAATTTAGGGGTAAACGTAAGCGGAAAACATACTTTTTTGTAAGCTGTTTTTTAAATAAATCAAAAGGATTCTTTTTGCTTCCGACAGACCCATTGTATAGGCCAAACATCCTAAAATAATCTAGGTATCAACAATTCCGAATATTTTAGTTTTTAAGCTTTTATTAAGAAAATTGTGGAAAGTGATTACTTTAGCCCCACTTCCCCCTACTGGTTTTAAAACAAAAAATGATTCTACACTGAAAAAACCTTTTTTGCTTCAACAAAGGCGCCTAATATTTTTAGCCCGGGGCGCCTAAATATATAAAAACGGCCCTGTTTATGATACTAGTGAGCAAAACGGTATATTATCCACGAGGGATAACTTTGTCTCGGACATCATCTCGAGTGGATAATATCTCTTTGCTCACGAGTGGCATACAACGTTTTATCCACTTTTTTAGATAGAAGAAATAGTTCCATTTTGTGTTTTCACACTATAGCATTTTGAAATACATTTTATCATAGTGACCGTTCTTTAAACTGTCATGGTCTACTTTAATTTAACTACTTTTTGGACAATTGAATATAGTTTTTCATTCAATTTGGCTACGAATAATTTTCCAATGACTACTCAACATTTTGTTATACAAAATATAACTCACGTTGCCCCTAGCAAGCGTGGGTTATATAATAACAATGGGTTATTTTACATTTTCATTATTTGAAATCAGCCTAGTTATCGGGCTATTATATATCAAAAGTGGATAATAGTACATTATTCAACGAGCATATTACGATAGCTGTTATTCACGAAGATGAAGTTTACCGACACGAGCCGATAGTCGAGTGTCGTAAATCATCTGAGTGAATAACAGCTATTATATGCGAGTAGAATACGACACTTTGTCCACGACCGATAAAAAATTGTATTTTATTATCAAATCCTTTAAATAAACCTAAAATAATTTACGTCGACATTTTGACGTCTCAATTTAATAATAATGAAAATAGCAAGAGACTACTAGATAAAATTTCAAAAATTAAATGTTTATTTGGTAGTAGTGAATAATGGAAGAAGGGACTACTAGATAAACTAGCAGTGGATAATGGATATCATTATAATTGAAGAAACAAACGTATAATGAGTATATTATACGTTAGTCGTGGACAAAAATATTTTATCACGCTCTAATTGAGTCAAGATTGCGTTACAGTATTTGTTGCTGAGGTGGGACTTATTATGAAACAATTAAGCCTCTGGTCTCAAAAGCATGGTATCAGCTTAATCTACAATATTTTAGCGGTAAGTGTAGTCCATCTTGACTATTATTTACCAAAAGCAAAATTCTTCAACTGAAACACTTGTACGTCTTTAAGTTATGAATAAATATACGCCGATAAACCAGAGACATGAAATTATCTTTCCAATAAAGGCCATTATGGAAAGGTGGGGGAAATTACATCTTCTTAAGCGAAAATCAATAGAATATCAGTTAAATAAGATATTTCGAAACAGCTTTTAGGTTTTTTTATAACCTGTTATATGAGCTTTTAGCCTGCATACTACAAATGGTTTAGAACAACGTCCTTTGCGAGATGATTGAATTGCCCCGAAAATCGACAAAGAACGATATTATCCCGAACTCACTGGTAATTCCGTGCACTAATTTTTTCTTATTTTTGTCGTTTCCCCAGTTTGGTCTTTCTAGACTCACGTAGAAGCTCTAGAGCGGGTTTGCACTCTTGAAAATATAATATGTAATAATTATAAACAATAGAAGAGCGGATTTTCGCTTTTTATTATTAATACGAATAATATTAAAAAGCATTTCATTGTTAGCTACGCTGCTATTTTGTGTTTACTATTTTGAATTTATTTTTGTTTCGTTTGCTGTTCGGTAACAACCTATAAAAAGTGATTTAATTTAAAAATCAATTGGAAGAACATAATTGGTAAGATGTACGATTTGGTCTCGATCCCTTCATTGACCATCATAACCTCATCCCAAGGGAGTAGTGTATATTTTTGTATTAAGTGTATTTAGTTTCCCTACTTCTCGTGTAGGTACTTATTATGAATACAAATGATGCTGTAACGATGGTTCCTTTATAAAGGGCGTTTTTGGAAAATGTTAAATTGTTTGGGGGGACCTGCAAAGGCAAACAACATGTACCATCTAATTAACAGTTTTCCTTTGTCAAGAGCCTCTAGCATTGGATGAATTAACCGGCCATACGGATACAGCTCAAATATTGATATTTGTAAGGTATATGGACTCGAATTTAAGAATTAATAAATTAAGCGTCGCTACTAACCAAACTAAAGGAGAGGATATAAATGAATTATCAATAGACGGATGCAAAAGATGGATTATCAAAATTGAGTGCCGTTTCTACCGATGGGGTTCCATTTATGCGAGGTTCTATAAAAGGACTTCGTGAACAGTTTGAAACTATTGGAACGGTAATTAGTTAAAAGCGGATCTTAATTCAAGCTATGGTGACTTAATTATGTTCACAGAAGTTCGTTGGCCTAGTCGAGGAAATTCTCTTAAAATATTTTTTAATCTTCGCAAAGAATTGGTTGAGTATTTTAAGCAAGATGTGCAAAATAGTGCAAAAATGCAGGCTAAAATTTTTAATGATGTTAATTAGCTTTTCTCAAACACATTAATTACCTCTTTCTTAAATATTTTAAATTTAACTTCAAATTAAAAAAACAAAACATTGTGGATTTCGCGGTTTTTTGCGAAATAATTAAGATTGAATTCGATATAGCTAAATTATTTTCTTTCTTAAACCATCTAAATAAATTAGAAAACGAATTCTTGTCTTAGTTTCACGAATTATATGGAATCTTATAGAATAAAGGGAAGAATTTTGGCTAGATTTATGTTATCTTCAGTCAGATATAAATGGAAAGTGAGACTGTTGAAAGAATTTATTAAAAAAAGTTCTCCCTCCGAAGGTGGAAAAATATTTCCTTAGGTTATTATTAAATCATGCTAAAGACGCAACATAACTTATCCAACATTTAAAGAAACAGCTGTTGCGAGAGGGTTGTCTATAAGAGGAAACTAGTTTAAAATTCCCAAAATCCCTTGGAGAATTGTTTGTTATGATTATTCATCTTTGTGCTCACACAATAGCCAGAAGAGCTGGGGCGTAAATTTAAAAAGGACTTTTGATATGTACTACTGGCATGAGAATTTAGAACTATTATACTTTATACTTCAATTAGTACTGGCGGTCTCTTTTATTTTATTATTAGCCTAGCGTACTGGCAAGTCGCTCGCTGTCGTACCATGCACATGTGGGGGCCTTAACGATAAAATGTTGTTATCCATGCCTTACATTGGTATTTGCGACGATCTACACAACCCCAATAAAAACGATTTTATCCACATTTATCATCAATTGTCTAACTGTATACTATGTAGCACAGCAAATCTTTGCCTTTGTTAGACTTTATAATAGTTAAAGTCATTTTATTTTAATTTTTTTGAATTATGTAAATGGTAAATTTTTTAATTGTCACACGTTCACAAAAGAATCAACGCATTCTATTATTATTTTGCATTGTACTATTATAACAATATTGAACATTTTAACACTTGTTGCATCATCAAAAAGATCACCAAAAATTCGAAAATTTTGAATTGGATGTTTCGCGCTAAAAATTTTTGGGTAAACAACCCATTTTGGTTAACTTCAATATGAAAAGAAAAGGAACCTACATAATTTCTTGTCATCCTTTCGCAGAAAGAGCCCTGCTAAGCGGCTTTGGGGAGTTTTCTATTTTAGTAGGTGAGTAATTATTAACGAACACAAATTTTTTAAAATTGTTTCAATTTTTCTGATTATTAGAATTTCAAAAAATCGTCAAAGCGGGGTTTGGGGTCGGGAGCTCCCTTCCTCTAAGGTATAAAGCTATATTTCAAAAACTTGATTTTTTGCGATTTTTTGTTTTCTGGGGATTATTTTAATAAATTTCCCCAAAAATAATTCCCCAACAAATGTTTCCCCAAAACGGGATTTTGGGATTTTTAGGGATCTTTCTGGGCAAAGGATTTTTGGGCAAATGATATTTGACGAAATGACGTTTGGGAAAACATTATTTGTTGAAATAAGTTTTGGGGAAACAATTTTGGTCAAATTTTTAAGAGAAATGATTTTTGGAAAGACAACCCGTTTTAATTATGTAATAAAATGAAGAAAAACAAGCGGTCAGTCAGGTCACAGTTAGAACAGCGCTAGTCAGTCAGGCCCGGAGCATGTCGAAAACACGACTTTTTGCCTTTGACACATCGTTCCTTGCCTTACTGCTATACGAATTGCTAAACGTTAAATAATAATCGTCCTAAGCCCATTAGAATGAAAACATTGAGACCATAAAACAAAGAAAAGCACACGCGACACATTATTCAGAAATGAAATATTTCACTATATTCAGTGACTGACCTGTGTTGGTCCTCTTAATTATTTGACTCACCATTGTTTTCATGTTTTATAATAAATAAACCGTATTCCTACCAAATTTTAGCTTTCCCGGACGAGTTTAGCTTATGATATATTTTCTACATACTCCGGGCCTGACTGACCAGCCCTGTTCTAACTGTGACATGACTGACCGCTTTTTTCTTCGTTATATCAAATAATTAAAACGCTACTAAATTCTCAGCTTCTCCGAAAATGTTTGGATACCCTGCTTTTTTCGACACATTTTGAAACGCGCCGGGGGCTTAGGTCCCAACGGCTGTTTGACTGACCGCGAAATTTTAGTTGGTACACTATAAAAAAACAAATGTTAAAATACCTCCGTCTATTGTTATTGTTAAGCTAATGCAATGAGTAACAAGTATCCTTTGCATACCAGCAAGCCCTAATATGATTTATATAACTCCTAAATTCATTGCGATTTGAGCGTAATTTTATGTTATACTAGCAAATAATGTTAGTCATTTAATATTTTTATTTGTTAAAAATGTCAATTTTTCCTGTAACCCTAAAAGTTTTATTCAGTTCTATGGTAAATAGGCCTACATTCTGATAGAACTTTGCGCTATTTTAGCAGTACACAAGGGGTTTGGCGTGTATTGGAGAGGGGGGGGGGAGACCAAAGTTGAGTAGATTACAAATATTCTATAATAACCACCAACATTTTGGGCCACTTAAATTTTTCGCTTTAATTTCAAATAAAACAATTTCAATTGGGTATGCAATTTAGAATATTAGCATGCGATGAAAATGACGTAGCTTGTGCCACTTCGATCAAAAACCTTGTTGTAGCATTATTTACGGTACACAAGCTCTCTTTAGCTGCTTAAATTTAAAATCGGTTCTTTTTTAAATCTAGAATTTGCAACTTGATACCCGATGAGCGCTGTTTTAAAAGTTTACCACAATGTTAGCTAAATATTTTGAAGATTCAACATCAATTGGTTAAGACAATATTAGCCAGGGGCAATAATGCGGAGCAGTGCGGGACATGTAACACAATGCTACGCAAATCGTGGGAGGCTTAAAATCAATATTCTCAGTAAACCACTAATTACCTTTAACAAGATACAAAGAAGCCTTTTGCAAATTTCAAGGAATATCGAAAAACACGAGTAACCTCGAAAAGTTCGTATAATCTCAGAACTCTAGAACTAATAATTATTCATATAAAATTTCGAATATTCTGGAAAAACTATATAAAATCATAGAATAATCTTGAAAAACCAAGGACTCACTAAGAATTTCGAATAATAATCTTGAATATATGACAATGACGATAAGTTCGAATAACTTCGATGTTAACCTATGGGGGGTACTCAACGCTATTTTAATCTGGAAATCTAGATAATTACACAAATCTTAATTCGAGAATATCTTCTCTATAAGATTATTTAATTGGCTATGCTTACTCGTAATTAAACTCTAATCTTAACTCGAATAATATCCGTTCGATGTTGAAAAGTCGAATGTCGGAAGGCCGAATGTCGAAAGGCCGAACGCCGAAAGGCCGAATGGGTCGGAAGACCGAATGTCGAAAAGCCGAGAGTCGTATGCGCGAATGTCGAAAGGCCGAATGTCTAAGGGCCGAATGGGTCGAATGGGCGAACGAGTCGATAGGCCGATTGGGTCGAAAGGCCGAATTTTCATTAAATTTTTCTTCACATAATTGATTGCAATCAATATTAAAAACCATTGAATTTATTTCTTAATGTAAAATGATTAAAATAAATTGAAAATATTTGCTAATAAATCGAATATATGTAGCATATTAAATGTGATCATATTTTGTCGGTATAATTAACTAATTTTTAATTATAAGACAAAAAGAAACGTAAGAATAATTTAATATTTAAGGCGATTTACTATTAAATATTTTTATACAAAAATTTTGATCAAAATATAAATTTTGGTTTTCACAAAAAAAAAAAATTTTGAAAATTTTCATTCATATAAAGATGAAAAATTAAAATCAATTTCAACACAAGCGGCCTTTCGACATTCGGCCTTTCAACACAATCGGCCTTTCGAGATTCGGCCTTTCCACCTATTCGGCCTTTCGACACATTCGGCCTATCGGTCCTATTCCATAACATCAAATATAACATTTTGAATAAAAAATTTAAAAGCTCGGAATATCGAAGAAAATATCGAAAATATCGATAGATCGCTATTCTTTAACTTCACGCAACTTATGTCTAGCAAATTTCGAGTATAAGCGAGAAACGCCACCTCATATAATTTCGAAAATTATCGTTGATTTCGAACAACGATTGCCATGCGGCAAGAAAGTAATATTATTTACAAAATTATATTAATTATACGGGATTCGATCGGTCACAGTTTTGAGAGTTTGAATTCGAGTTTCGATAATTTTTTTTCGAAATTACGACAAAACGTGGTTATATCTGTGGTTATGAGTTTTAGAATTCTGGTTTTTGTAAACGTTTATTACGGTTGCTTGCAGTTGCCGGAATATTACAAAAAACTGATATCAAATGAAATCGACTACAGATATGCCACTATGTATTATTGCCATAATTTTGAGTTCTTTTATTGCTTACATAACCGCGTTTCCTTGCAATTGCAACACTGAAACTTGAAATATGAGAGACACATAATCGACAACCAGAGGTAACCCTAGCATGTGAAATTGAAATTTGAATGGATTACAATTAAATACGACTTGCAGTATAATTGAAGTGCAGTAGGCTGAATTTTTGCTTACGGATCCTAATTTTTACAATTTGGTTAATATCGAATTAATTAAACAAGAAGAAGAAATTAATCGATTAACCTTAATCTGCTTTTATACGTTACTGGGAGAGAAATACCTGCAACGTTTCCAAGAGCTATGTTGGGGAGTCTAATTTGTTTGTTTACGTTTTTATATTAGAGCTTTCCAAATGAGCATTGCTAATTTGTTAATATTGATTTGTTTAAAAAATCGATTTTTTGCATGCCTGATAATTTAAATCAGAAGCCGCTTCTGAGGACCCACGCATTTTACGTGCTAAAAACTAAATTTTTTGTGAGACCTCAGTGCGCAGAATGGCCTAACAATAAACTGGAATACTAGATGCTTTCTACAATAATTTTAACCGCATCAATCATTTATTTTACCGTACTTTGTTTTGTTAAATTTTTGCTAGCTCCAATTGTTTTACATTTCTGAATAATGGAATGAACGTCATTTTTTAAATTTAACCTTAAGACATTTTTAAATTTAAATATTGATTTGGATAGTTCAGAGGTAATTTATTTAGTTGAAAGAATGACCCGAAACAAGAGCTTTACACCAGAATTGAGAAAGTTGATAGTATGGAAATTTTGCAAAGAAAATGCAACAAATCGGGCAATTGATATCGTGCCTTTTAAAACTAAAATAATTCTGGCGATTGCGAAATCAGACTCATAAAAGAGCAAGCTGAAAAAACAACGGAAAGAGCAGATGAATCCAGAAAAATGAATGAAGCCGAATCACATCAAACGACCTGTTTGAATCTGGAGAGCCAATTGTTTCCAAACAAAACTTAAATCAAAAGTTAATTTTCCCGAAATAACACTTGCACAAATCATTGGCGTTTTGGAAAAATATTCCTGGAATGACGAATTGAAGTGTAATTGGCTTGGGTCGGACGGCAAGGTTAACGGAAGTGGGAACGTTATCGTTTGGGGATCATTTTGTGGTGCGACTTTCGAACAGCGATGGTTATTCACCATCCATGTGGTAGAGCCTTATTCCTTCGAAAACATGCCAGTTTCATTTATCTTTCAATAGGATAACGATCCTAAACAAACTGCAAAGTTAATGAAATGTTAATTTACGGATCAAAGAATAAATGTTTTGGTTTATCCACCGCAAATGCACGAAAGACACCCAAAAATCACCATCTACAGCATTTGTCTGGCTTACACTCAGTCTTGGGAAGTGGGGGTTGTGGTGATGCCCTTCCTGGATCGAGATAGCTGCCTTTTAACACATCATTTTGGTGAAGCTAGCACACACGCGACACGAAACTCATCTCCTAGACTAAATAATTTACAACGACATCTCAATTAGTGATTTTCCAAAACTTAATTCTCATTTTTGGCATAAGAGGCGCCACAATCCACAAAAATATATTTAAAAAATAACAAACGCACTATATGCGAGATACGACATTTCACAAAAAATTTTAATTTAGTCCAAACAATTTTTTTTGCAATTTCCCAATACCAAAAACGAACCAGACGGATGTAAAATGTGGATACGCACATTAAAGAGTAACGCAACTTGTTGATTTGTATCTTTCAGTTAGATGATCCATTAGGTTTGAATTGCACTCAGTCTAAAATAAAAAACTACAGAAAATTTCGAAATATAACCTCACAATTTTAACCAAATTCATGTTTGTGATTCAGCTTATTGATAAGTTTCTTCAGTCCAGACATCACAATATGTATCTAATAATTAAATCTAATACTTCAAATATCATATTTATTCCATAACATGTAAATGTACACAGTAAATGTGTGTTTGTTTTTACACACAAATATTGAGATAAAAATCAACAATTTTGGTGTTTTTATATGGAATTTTTCACTTATAAATTTTACTGTCGCACGGTATACAGTAGCGCCCAAGTGAAAACCAAAAATGGAAATTGGCAAATGACTAATTCTTCTGTTACCACCCGTACTTTACCTACAAATTTAAAAAAAACGGGAAATAATTCCTGCTTTCGCAGAACGTTAATTTACTACAGATTTCGTATAACCAATTTGTATAATTACACAAAACAATAATGATAATAAATTACAAAAATTAACAAGCCTGATTCCTGGTTCTGTTCTTGTCGCTCGGTCTGACTTCGTCAGCGCTGTTGCTTGTCCCACTTACATGTCAGCCCGTTGAATCCTGTCGTTCGCAACTCGGGACAGAACCAGTTTGGTTCAAAGTATAGCACGCTTCACCTTTTATGTGTTTGTTGTTCCTTCACGAAAATAATACATGAGGATGTCGTCCGAAACACGCTAGTTGGGTGTCGTATGTATAGCTATTTTTATTTTTTTGTAATCAATTTCCGATGCCCAATATACGGTTATTTTATTTATATACTATACTCGTATTTAGGCGTTGTTGTATATAATTTATTTACATATATATTTGTATTGTGTTTTTTTTTGTTTTATATTTTTATGTATTAATACAAATTGAATTGACCGTACTCTATGTTTTTTTGTTACCTATTGACTGACACAAGCTGAAACCCCGACTCCTCGCAGATCATAAAAATAACATATTTTTTTTGACTAGGGCGCACAAATTGGAAATGTAGCAGACATTCGCACTATAGCATTTTCCAATGTCTCCATCTGTGAGTTAACGACAGTAATTGTATATACTATATTATGGTATATAATTGTGTATTTTAGAGCATGAAATTTATGGGGCCCGCAAAATTGATGGATCCTTTAGGCAAGTGCCTAGTGTGCCTAGGCGTTAATCCGCCCCTGGCCGACTTTAGTAGGTTTGAGAAATCATCAGAGAGATGTTTTTACAATTAGATTGATTATTCCCATTTCGCGTTTATAACTGTACGAGTATTGTAAAATCCCTACTGATTAATCAGTTAACTGCGTTCGACGTGTATACATGTCGTGTAAAATAAAAAATTACCATTCGATATAAAAACTCAAAATTTCAATAAGGTGTGATACAGATGTCATTTAGTGGTTTGTTTTCTTTATATTACCAGTAAATCTGCTTTAAATTAAAACAAAATTGGATTAAAATCTATGGTATAGACTCGTACGATACGGTATAACCTTACAATGTATTCCTTTTTACAAAATGAGTTGACTATTTTCTCCAATGGATCGAGAATTCTCCGTGCTTTACTTGTGTATTGGAAATTCCCTGATAACAGTTGCAATTATAAAAGCTGGAACCATGGTTGGAATAGAAAAATAAAAGAAATAACGTTGTTGTTTATTTTGGTAAAGTCGAATGCGTACAAATCCCCTTTCTCACACTCTTAAGGTTGATTCACCAGATTTGTCCATTGAGCTCGTCAAGAAAATGACAACTTGACGGAGTTAAAAACCGAGTTAAAAATATGTTGTCTCGCTGGATACAAAAGAGAGATAACATATTTTTAACTCGGTTTTTAACTCCGTCAAGTTGTCATTTTCTTGGCGAGCTCAATGGACAAATCTGGTGAATCGTGCTTTACGTCAAATTTAGTAGCTTTAGTAGCATCTAGTAGCTTTGCGTCAAATAAAGTAGTATATAAATTAACTAAAAAAATAGTTCGTTATTGCAAAATTTTACCCTTCAGATGTCTGATTCAGACAGCGAGGATAGTGAAGTTTTGCCTACCAGAAAGCGAAAAATGTGTCTCGCTTTTTGACATCTTCATCTCAAGAAGATCGAACTGAAAGTTCCCAATGGAATATGCAAGAAAATGTTAGAGTTCCATATGATTTTTGTGGAAATTCAGATCGGAGATTTAATGTGCCTAGATCATCAAGACAAAAATGTTAATTTTATTTTTATAAAACGTTAGATAATCAATTACTATCTATAATTGTGGAATAAGTGAATTTGTATTCAGCACAATTTATTGAAAGTCACTATTTCAAGGGCGAGGAACTGGTTTCCGACAAATAATACAGAAACAGGATGTTTTATCGCATTGTTAGCATTGCAAGAAATTGTTAGAAAGCCAACAGTTCAAATGTATTTCTACAAAAGAGAAAGTATATCTACTTCTTTCTTCAGCAAAGTTTTGTCTGCAAAAAGATTCTTATTTCTTTGATTCTTATTAATTTCTACATTTTGAAGATAATGGAAATGTGAACCCTGAAAACTTTATATATTCCAACCCAAAATATTTGTATTGATGAGTGACGGTGTTATGGAAAGGAAGTTTGTCTTGGAAGTAGTACATCCCCTCTAAAAGGAACCGTTTTAGAATGAAGTTTTTCGTATTGATAAAAGACCAAAAATCGCATCGTTCTGGAACTCTGTGATGACCTATTACAACAGGGGTATAAAATATATGTGAATAACAGTATAGATTCGCAAAAAAATATGTACCTGTAAGACAGATATTGTTGGTATAATGCGACAGTAGAGAATTGGTGTTCCTTCAGATATAAAAATAACTTCACTAAGAAGGGTTAGTACATTGCAAGGTATAACAACAAAATAATGCTTTTGAAACTGTAATCAAAATCTAAATATAAATTGAATCATAAACATCTTGTGTTGCATTTACAGTTGTTCAAATCAGTGATTTGATGTTCATTAAATTTTGCAAATTGTGACGTGCGACTTAGCGGTTTGCATCAACTGAATACAGACGACCCTTAATAAAGTGATAACAAGTAAATTAAACGCGTTCTAAAATATTTTCGTTAACATCATAACAATTTTAACAGTTTAATTATTTTATATACATAATTATTAAAATGTCGTGCAGTGGCTTTTCTAAATTATTTACTTCTACATCTTCGGATACTGTGTCTTGTAATTATTGCATGAAGCAATTTCACTACGACTGCAGTGGCATTGATCGTGCTGCCATTAACTCGATAAAAAAAATATTCGAATGTTTGCTATTTTTGCAACTGTTGCAAAGTTTTGATTATGAACAACGATTTCACCAAGCTCTTACATAAAATTTATGTAATTACTGAAAGAGCCGCGGAAAATATTGACTTGAAGAAGATCGAATCGAGGTAGCTGGAAATCGAAAATTAATCAACCAACTGTTAAACAACTCTGAGAGTGTCACTCCCTCCGAACCATCATATGAAAAAGTTTCTGAAATGGACTCGGGTGCTGGTACTATCATTAATTCACGGAATCATACTCAAAGTGTTATGGTACAGGTGATTCCTGCCAATAATAAAAAATATTTGTATATAAGCGGAAACGATTGTTGGCTACATTCCAAGTAAACTATAGTAGATTGCTCGCCTGACAAAGTGGATTGTAAACTATTACTTGCAAAGGGCCGGGAAATTGACCATTCCATTACTTTTAATTTAATATGTTCCGAAGATTGTAAGAGAATTCAATCCAGTTTCGAACTGATGAGCTTATGATTATGAAAAAATCAATCCTCTCATCAGGCCGCGGCGACTGGACTGACTATACCACAATTTACATTCTATATATTCAGAATGTCCTGTGCTTTATATACTAGCGAATCGTACTAATATAGATAAATTCAATTACAATTTTTTCTTCTTCATGATAATCACATAAAAGCTGTGAACGCTAATTTTACTTTTTTAATTTTTGTTGAATGTTAATTAATTCTTGTAATTTCTAAATATGCTACCGGTCTTACGACACTTTTAAATGTGTTTTTTTTATTAACACGTAGAAACATTTTAGTATTTACGAACGGTAAATTCAACGAAAACCGGCTAATAGACAGAATTCTATTTATTTAATTTTAATTTAATATGTTCCGAAGATTGTAAGAGAATTCAATCCAGTTTCGAACTGATGAGCTTATGATTATGAAAAAATCAATCTTCTCATCAGGCCGCGGCGACTGGACTGACTATACCACAATTTACATTCTATATATACAGAATGTCCTGTGCTTTATATACTAGCGAATCGTACTAATATAGATAAATTCAATTACAATTTTTTCTTCTTCATGATAATCACATAAGCTGTGAACGCTAATTTTACTTTTTTAATTTTTGTTGAATGTTAATTAATTCTTGTAATTTCTAAATATGCTACCGGTCTTACGACACTTTTAAATGTGTTTAAAAAAAATTAAAAATTGAAATTAAAAAAGTAAAATTAGCGTTCACAGCTTATGTGATTATCATGAAGAAGAAAAAATTGTAATTGAATTTATCTATATTAGTACGATTCGCTAGTATATAAAGCACAGGACATTCTGTATATATAGAATGTAAATTGTGGTATAGTCAGTCCAGTCGCCGCGGCCTGATGTGAGGATTGATTTTTTCATAATCATAAGCTCATCAGTTCGAAACTGGATTGAATTCTCTTACAATCTTCGGAACATATTAAATTAAAATTAAATAAATAGAATTCTGTCTATTAGCCGGTTTTCGTTGAATTTACCGTTCGTAAATACTAAAATGTTTCTACGTGTTAATAAAAAAAAACACATTTAAAAGTGTCGTAAGACCGGTAGCATATTTAGAAATTACAAGAATTAATTAACATTCAACAAAAATTAAAAAAGCATTCCATTACCTTCATCTCCTTTAAAATTGGATTAAAGGATGCTTATTTCAATAAGCTAAACAGTTCTGATATGTTGCCTCGTGGTTTGTTAATTCGTCCATTTGTAAATCATTCACGACAGCCAAAAAATAGAGCTGCTATAATGTTCCAACAACACCGATAACTGCTGATGTAACCAACACTATCAACGATTTCACCTCGATCTACTACCACAACGCCTCCAGTATTCGAGGTAAAGCTAAGATTTTTCGTTTAGGCGTACTTGACAACGGTTAAGACGTCATTATAATCAGCGAGACCTGGCTTACGATAAATTTGTTCTCCGAAGAATACTTCCCATCTGATTACGTCGTTCATAGAAAGGATAGATACGATTTTGACACCAGTCGTAAGGGTGGTGGTGTTTTGATTGCGGTAAAGAATTCGTTACCTAATGATGTGATTGCCTGTCATCCTAGCCTAAACGTGATTGCTGTTCGAGTCAGATTGGCCATTACTACTTCGATTGTTGTAGTCGCCGTGTATATACCTTACAGATCGGACTTGGATTACTACAACACGTTTATCAACTTCATCGACTCAGCTGTTATGCCTCTAGTTCGCCCTAGTGATCAACTTATCATTGTGGGCGACTTTAATTTACCCGGTATATCTTGGGACGATGTGGACGGCGTATTTTCTGCATCTTCTACCGATGAGAGGGCATTAGCTATCATCGATTATTCTGCTGGCATTTCAACTACACAGCTCAACAGAATTAGTAACAGTCGGGGCAAATTCCTTAATCTGTTATTTGCTAATGATGTTATGCATGCCGAGATTTCTGCGTGTCCGGACTTCACTGAATTAATTTTAGAAAAGCCGACTTCACATCCTTGAATGAATTTCTCAGCATTTCTGATGGGGATTTCTTATAACGCGGTGGTGATTTCAACTATATGGTGTTAAGTTTCAACAATCTTCTCAGGTGTGGTATCGAAAAGCACGTTCCGCGGGTTAAAATAAATATAATCAGCCGTCGGGAGCCATGGTATAACAATGAGTTGGTGTTGCTCGAGAAACGACGTAATAAGCTTCATTCATTGTATAGATTGCATGGTGTTAAATATTATCCTTAAGAATGAATTTAAGTGCCTAAATTGGTTCCTTTACAACAACTATGTAGTGCGAATTGAGGAAGAGCTAACATCTAGTCCTAAGGAGTTCTGGAATTTCATTAATAGCAAGAAAAAGTAGCTGGCTTTCCGTCTTCTATGTCGTACCAGAGCTCCGTCGCCAGTCAGTCCCTGGATATCTGTAATCTGTTTGCAAATTTTTTTTGCGTCGGTTTATAAACCTGTTCTATCGTCCGCTATCGTATTTCCAGCTTTGCCCACCTTCGATCAATTTTAATATTTTCAAGTTTACCGAGGAAGAAGTACGGGATTGGTTGCTCCAGCTCGAGGTTGGAAAGGGAGCGGGTTATGATGGCTTGCCGCCGATTCTGTTTAGGTGCTGTGCTGAGAGTTTGACCCTTCCTATTACCTTCATATTTAATGAAAGCCTTCGTCGCAGTTTTTTCCCCGATCCTTGGAAAATTTCTTGTATTCATCCAATCTTCAAGGCGGGCAGAAGAAAAGATGTGAGTAATTCTTCTTTCTGTCTTACCCAAGTTGTTTGAGTCTATAGTTCACAGAATCTTGTTCTTCCACACTAAAACTTCATTTCTCTTGGACAACATGGATTTTATCCTGGTAGATCTACAGTAACTAACTTGATTTCGTTTTGTGGCGACTTATTTGATAGTTTAAATTCCAGACATCAGCTTGACGTTGTTTATACAGACTTTGCCAAGGCTTTTGATATGATTGCCCACTATATTCTTCTTAGTAAGTTAGAGAGTCTAAATTGTCAGTTTATTCCTATTAAATGGTTGCTTTCCTACCTCACTGATCGCTGGCATTCCGTTAGGATCTTGGGTTCTCACTCCCAATTATTTCATGTGCCATCTGGCGTGCCTCATGGTAGTCACATTGGACCATTGTTGTTTTCATTGTTTATCAATGATGTGGTGCAATGCTTTGAGTTTGCTAACTGCCTCCTATTCGCAGATTACATGAAAATTTTCGTCCGGGTTTCAAGTTTATCTGATTGTGTAAAGTTGCAGGAGGACTTAAACAGATTTTCTAGTTGGTCAATTAATAATAGACTGGCTCTGAACGTGAGCAAATGTAAGACGCTTTCTTTTAATCGTATCCGCTCACCCATTCTTCATCAATATCAGCTGTACAATGAAGACGTTGACCGAGTCGAGTTCATTTCCAATCTTGGTGTGATTTTTGCAGCTGACGCTACATTTACCAGACATGTTAACACCATTATTTCAAAGACGTATATTATGTTGGGCTTTATTAAACGAAACTGTAGGAATTTTAGGGACCCGATAACGTTGACATCACTGTATGTCTCGTTTGTTCGGTCTATTTTGGAGTATGCATCTCCAGTTTGGGCGCCATCTTACCACTGTCATTCCGGGAGGATTGAGATTATTCAGAAGCAATTTGTTCTGTTCGCGCTCCGATGTTTGCCGTCCACGCGTGTTGTAGAATATGTCCCCCCACCTTATCAAGATCTCCCGAACGCCGAATGCATCAACGTGATGGGACTTTATTCATTGACCTGGTGCCAACAAACCATGGTTTTTCGGTACCGTTCAATTCAGTTTCCCAAATTTTCGATTTTCACTTGTCGAGAGATTTGTTCAAAAATGTTTTATTTAAAGTTTTTAACAATTGTAGTTAGCCGTAATTGTTTGTACCGATTGTCTTCACTGTATGTATCGAATAAATAAATAAATAATAAATGGCGTGATAAAAGAGATGTACTGTTTATTAGTACAATCCATGGCGCTAATATGATAGAAAGAAAGAAACGAGGCATTATAGCAAGGAAGCCGAAAGTAGTCTTTGATTATAGTAAGAAAATGGGCGGTATGAACCGAAACGATGGAATAATTGCATCATATACACTTGCCAGAAAAAGGATGAAGAAATACTATAAGAAAATATTTCTTCACCTTATAGACGTTATGTGCTTCACTATGTCAGCAACCACAAAAAGTTGGTCTACCAAGTACAGCTGCAAAATCTACACGTGTCATCGGAAAACATTTCCCAAACTTTATACCAGCAACACCAACAAAAGCAAATCCACTTCGAAGATGATGCCGTTCGCTCAAAAAATGGAATTCGTAAGGAGTCCCGTTACTTGTGCCCGACCTCCGTAGTGCTACTTTGTGTGGTAGCATTGCTTTGAAGAATAACACACTGAAATGAACTGAATTTCTAAAATTTTTCCTGACTATGAATTATATTATTTCTTGTCAAGTTTTAACTTTTCAACAATGCATTGTTATTTTTTTATCCAATAAAAATGTGTTTTGATTTGTTTGAAAAATTTATTATGGGACCATTTGAATTGTGTTCAAAAAAAAAAAAAAAAAAACGTGTATACTCGTCTTCGCTTCCTTTCAATAACGCGTACAAACAGGGACTAGTTTTCTATTAGAAAAACCTAAAGCTATTAATCTGAAAATATATTTAAAACGTAAACTATCGGTGATTGTTTTACGCTAGATATAATTTAATTTTTGGCACGATAATTAAAATAATATTAAAACTATAAAATTTTTATTTTCTACTTCATTATGCATATTCTTAAAAGCCTGTCATAATAAACTGCAAAGCTACAATTCTCCTTCTTTCCCGATGGATTACATTATTTTTGCAAACAAACTTAAGAAAAACATGTAGCTTGAAAATGAAAAGAAAATGGATTATCTATTATAAATATTGTCTAATCTATTACATAGACTATATCTGACAAGATTTTTTTTTTTTTTATGTTACTTAATGAAATGACTAAACGAGAAACATAAGAAAATTTTCGTAATTAAATATTAAATGGTTTTTTATTTAATATTTTTAACACCAATTTAATTTCTTTATTTATTAAGTGCTTTAGGTTTGTTTCACAGCAGCTATGTATATAGATATTATAAATATTTCCAAATGGTAGCGCGCCTCTTAAGATCGGTTAGATATTTTGACTGCTCTATCTATACATATAAAGGGGGTTTATGTACATAGACAAACACGGAAAATTTTCGCTGACAATATAAAAAGTTTACTAACAATTTTATGAGTTTTTCCACTCAAGGGGTTAATTCAAAAGATTTTTCCCTCCTATATTAAAAAAAAAAAGGAAAAAAAATGTAAAATATTGTATTAGTTGGTTAAAGCTGTATATCCGTTACACAGAATCTACAATAATAACAAAATAAAAAAAAAAAAATCGAAATACATTCCCATACATCCCCAGTCTCATTGTTTTGTCTTGATAATCGGAAAATATTATTTTTATTTAAAAAGATAAAATGAAAAATTAAATAAAAAAATATGTATTTTTCAATTTTTTTTTTGTATGTCGCTTAAGGATACAAAATTAATGTTTCAAAAATAAGACAACTAAGAGAAATTGTTTGGAAAGAGGGTGTGACTGGAAGTGGGTACGTATACTGGCGAATATCAATTCACAAGGTTACAAATGGCACAGTATTTAGACAATTAAATACATAGTGACAAAGTGAAACGAAATAATTTATTATTTAAATAGAGAAAAATTTTATGTCAAATTTATCTAGATTCGTTTGAAATATTATACCGTCGAGTAAAGTCATTGTAATGGATCTGTTTTTGTATTGAAACCAAGGTCAGACCTCTATATCGTATGGAATGGTTTTCAAACTCAATACTTTAGAATAATACTTTGTGAAAGTTAGAAGTTACATTTCCATTTTGAATTTACTGCCATATAAGTCGATGTACTGAAAACAAAACCTAATACTAACGAGTATAACTGTATGTACTACATTCCATCACCAAAAATATAAATTAAAATTATTGGCTCTTGATCAAAGTCATTGGAAATTTTATAAATTTTTTTAGTTGTTTGTTTTTACTAATTTTTATTTTTTATTTATTTTTTTTTCAGTAGACGAAAATATTTACAAATTTATCTACTTAGGTTAGTATGCTCATCAATTTTTGTCCTAGACTTTTCTTGGGAAATTTTTATGTTTTGTAAAAAAATTTTTTTTTTTTAATTTTGTGTATTTTACTGATTTTAAAATATTTTCAATCTTTTCATTAAGGGTACGTCATTGGTTTTCGTCTTACATTTGTTGGCAACAATATTGACTGTCTGGTGGTCTCAGTTTGTTAAATTCGTAGAATTTTTTTTTACAATACATATTTGAAAAAAAAAAAAAACAACAATTTGTGGTGTTTTTTGATGTGTGTATTTGGGGATTTTTTCATGTGATCAGTAAACTGGCATGGTATCGTGACAAACGATATACAAATAATTAATAAAGGTGGTCAGTCACATACACGTTTCAACATGTTTGTGAAATTTGTTTATAACTAAAGAGTTAAGGAGTGCTCGCCTAGAGACTGCTTTACCGGTAAATTTTAAATCGTTTTACCAGGTTTATCGTTCAAATTTCTTTATCGAATTACCGGTAAAACATGTATATTTACAGGTAAATTTCAATCAAAATGTTTTAGTGGAAATTAAAAAGTGCAAATTGACTGTTTATTGACTAAAGAATCACGAGATACATAGTTTTTAATTACATCGAAAAAATTGGGATTAAACTCGGAAAAAATTGCTAGTTTAACTCTAAAAAGAAAAAATGGGATTAAGCTCGGGAAAACAAGTAGAATTAAAATGCTAAATTTTCCATTTTCCGGAATTTCACCCGACTATGAAAATATATGTAAGTCACTAGAATATTATATACTTCTGAGTTTAATACGCAAAAAAATGGAACTGAACTCGGAAAAATTATGGAATTAAACTCAGAAACTAATTTTTTTTACGAGTTTAATTTCATTTTTTTATGAATATTTCACGACTTTAATCAAAGCAACCTTGATTATACAAAGCCATAGTCTATAAAAAGAAGCTTTTATAAGACGAATAACTCAAAATTTACAAACAATACAATAATCATCTCTTTCATTGCCTCTATTCAAATTTGAATTTGAATATCGTTCTGTTATTATTTTGAATCTGCGAAGCATGCTAGATTGTTTCGATTTTTTGTTTTCTTCACGCTCATTGTATTGATTTAAGTTTTTCTGTTTGACACTTTTTGATTTATTTTAATTTCGATTATTGCCATTGCCAATCATGACTCATTAAATTGAATTTTTTTTTTAATACATTTTGTTATTGTTGTAGAATGTTTTTTAATTTAAATTCCCTGATTTTTTTTTTGATTATTGCTGAAAAATTAGGAAATTTGAGAACCTGTGTTTTAAATGAGTAAGACATTTGAGTTGTTTTATAGCGATGTTAGAAAAAATTATTTAACTGGGTTTAACTTTTCATTCATGTTTTTTCGTCAATCAATATCGCGTTTTTTCAGACAAACTCAATGAAAATAAATGAATTTTTGGTGATTCTGTCCCCCTTATTTTAAGTTCATTTTTCATATGCCGGCTCTATTTACATCAAGATGGTTCTGATACTACAGAAGGCTCTGCATAAACTCATAAATCATCTTTCTATTGTTATTTTGAATTTGCAAAGCATGCTAGATTGTTTTGATTTTTGGTTTTCTCACGCTCATTGCATTGATTTAATTTTTTCTGTTGACCATTGTCGATTGTTGAGTTGAAACGTGTTATCTTTCTTCTTACAATTGGTTTTATATGTGGATAAATTATGACGTCATTAAATTGAACTTTCTAGTTTTAATACATATTGTTATGAGAGAAGTTGAGTAGAATGTATTTTAATTTAATTTCCCTTATTTTCTAATGATTATTGCTGGAAAATAGAGAAATTTGAGAATCTGTGTTCTAAATGAGTAAGACATCGAGTTGTTTTTTAGCGATTTCAGGAAAAATTATTTAACTGGGTTAAACTTTTAATTCATGTTTTATTATCGATCGAAATCGCTTGTTATTACCTACTTACAAACTCTATGAAAAAAAAAAATGAATTTTTGGTGTTTCTGTACCCCTGATTTTAATTTAATTTTTCACATGCCGGCTTTATTAACATCAAGATGGTTCTGGTAAAACACATAAAATATAAGGGAAATCACTTTGTCCTAAGACAAATTTTTAAATGAAAACGTTACCAATTCTTAATTATGATTTCTGAAATTCTTTCATAAATATTTGGATTTCAACATTTATGAATGTCGTTTAAGTAAATCATTTTCATTTTCTTGTAATATTGAGTTATTTAAACCAAAATATAAAATAAATTTCATAACCACAGCATTCTCGTCAAATTAAAATAAAAGCTTACTACAATTCGTTTGGTCATTAAGTCAATATATATTACATAGATGGCAGTGATGGCCGTAAAAATTTGGTAAAATACCAAAAATTACAACCTGGGGAAATTTCAAGTAAAAAGTTTTAGGAAAAGCAAAACAAATTCACAAAATATTAAGAACGTGTGATAATTTTGTGATTAAATAATTTTTTTCGTACTTTTCTGTAAATATCTTAGACATCTGACGTACATTAGTAAAACTAAAGATAAATTTAGATATTTTATTTTAATTCGTCAGAGCCAACTTTGATGTATTTTTCAAAATGAAAGTTCGAAAAAGTATATTTTAGAATTAATTTAATTTTAATATTTCTGCAATTAATATTTTAGCTTGTTTGTATATTTTTGTTAAAGGTATGTAGAAAACTTTTATACAAACATTTCATAAAATTTCTCCTTTTTTCATTGAAAAACACCAGTTTTTAAAAGTTATACCACTAAAAAAGCTTCTAAAAAATACGTCATTATGATTATGGCTCTATACTCTAGAAGGCTCTATAAGGAAATTAAAGTATAAGGTAAAGAAGGCGAATTAAAGTAGAAAACTCCATACAAATTTTGCGATTTAATTCCATTTTTTTACAAGTTTAATTCCTATGACCTTATTTCGCAGAGTCGGTACGCTTTCTGCTGTAATTTAAAGAATGGCAATAAGAGCTGGGTTACCACTCGGATATACGATTGCACCTCTTAAGAAATTTTTTAACTATAAGTGCATATTCCCTCCTAAAATAGAAAATAAATTTAATTCAATAGAAATATTGTAATGGATTATGGAACAATACCCTAACCAAAACCAAAAATAGGCTTGATTTGAGATGAGCAGCTACTTGGAACTAGAGTATCCAAATTACTCGACATTCAAAGTACCCGGGTAGTCGAGTATTGTTTATTTAAATACTCGAGTTACCCAGCTACCCGAGTATTATAAAAATACAAAAATATTGTGACGATTATGGCCATCACACAACAAGTTCACGATTATGAACAGCGATAGCTTAGACGGTTGGCACGTAGTATGAACATAAAGGTCGATGGTTCATTGCTCGTTTGTAGCCCATGTTTTTATTACAATTATTTTTGTGGACATCGAAACATGTTTATACACCAACGCACAAATGCATATTGATCTAGTAAAACAAGAACGCCCGAGATATAGCGTACAAAGGGAGGCGTGGTTTAGTGATTGATGAATAAAGTGAACAACACCACAAACACATACACACGGCCCATCGACAATAATGAATGATGATGATTATGACAAGCCATAAACGATATTTCCCAGGGATGTTTGATGACGCGTCATCTATTATTGTCGACGTTGACGAGTCGACAATGCGTCGACAATAAGATTTCAGTGTCATCTATGTCGACAAAGTCATCAATTCGTCGACAACGTCAACAATTCGTCGACAATAAAAAACAAAACAAAAATCGTTAGGATTTTTATTTTATTTTATCTCAATTTTTTTCAGCATCTAGTAAACCAGACATTTCATCGAGAAATAATTACTTATTTGCCAATGCTACGCTAAATAAATTAACAAGCCAAACTCTGACGAAATCACGGAACGGGAAAACTATAAATTCTCGAAAACAGATGAGCGGATTTGTTGACTGCTCTTTAGTAAAAGACGAGGAAGAAAATATAAATGAATTACTGGCTAAGTTCTTCGGATGTAGTATTCCATTTAGCGTGGTAGATTCAGAGCACTTCAAAAATTTTATCAGAGCATTACTACTTACTTACATTATTAAATGTGTACCTAATATATCCGCAAATTGTAGTAAAGATTCGGTTCTGGTTATTGACGGATGGAAAAATACGGCCAATAATTCAAAAACCATTCTAATGATGATCCATAACACAACCGGTGAAAATGCTTTCTCAAATGCGTGGGATTTCACAACAGAGTCTGAAACAGGAGAAGCGTTGGCCGACGTTGTATTGGAATCAACTGAACTAGCTCTTGAAATGTATAAAACTTATATTTATGCCGCTGTATCAGACAACACGGCAAATATGATGAGAAAACAATCTTAACAACATAACAATCTTAACTGTCTGACCGATGTCGTAACCGTTTGAATATCGAAAACATTTGAATATCGAAAAATTATTTATTGTTGACATTGTTGACTTATTTGACATTGATGACATTTTGTTGTTTTAAATCGAGACGTCGACAATGACAATTGTCGACACGTCGACAATTGAATAATTGACATGTCATTGTCGACCTCACCATCGCTGATATTTCCAGATGATTATGGGTCATAAACAAAACATACAAGAATGAAGATGATTTATGACATGCAATAAAGCAAATTTCGAGAGCAGTATCGAACTGGTATATAAACACGACCGATGTCTGGTTTACTTTATATCGTGTCACAGCCCCCACCAGTGGCAAGCGGATAGATTTAAATAAGTAAAGTAAAAGCAAATATTAAAGTGTATAAAAGTAAAGTGAATAAAGTCAAGTCAAGTTGCAAGTAATTGCAAAATCCAGCCGAACTCAGAAGCCCAGTTCTTAACAAATTGGTGTCAGAAGTAGGATTTTGCAATCCGGAAAACCCAGGTGTGAAGACATAAAAATATCCAGTGTTTCTAATTGCAAAATCCCGATGAAACCAGAAGCCCAGTTCGTAACAATATGTTTAAAATCATGTAAAAAAAAAAATGTATGCCTGGAGGGACGGAAGCATCGAAAGGACGAATACGATATTTTTCTAATCGATGGAGTTCTGGCAACCGAGATTCGTCGAGAAAGGTGAAAATCTGGAAAAAAATATTTTTCGCGATTACAATACTTACCCAAGAATATAACTTCGTTATAGTGGGAAAAGTAAAAATCTTAGAGCAACCCTATATTGCAACGCCTTATTTTTCAATGTTTGTTATGGAGCCATTGCATTTTGTTCAATACCATTACCATGACCATTTTATGTCTTCCTGCTTATCGCTCCGTTGAATTGTCTAAATCTTTGTTCGTTTTTTGTATGAGGTATCTATTATAGTTATAAAGTCTAAGGGAATGCCTTATTATTACAAACAGCACTATACTAAAGTACGAAATGGCTTTATTCATATACTTTGTATTTTATACAAAGTGTAGCTCCACAAATTAACGAAAAGTGTAAGTGTACTGAAAAAGTGTAGGCCTACATAAAAAAGTGTAAATAACCAGTAGAACCAGGTATGGGGCGGTATTTTCATAAAGTTGATGGATCAAGCTTTTCGAAAAATTGTTTGTCATTTAAATAAAAAGACTTGGTTGTAATTGCTACTACACTATGGCCATTTACCAAAATCTCAGAGATGTTACCAGGTGTGGGCTTATACGTCACAGGAAAGGTAGCAAAACATCCTATATGCCATCCATACCATTCATACAAACGAATACTTTATTGTGCCTGTGCAGTCAACATAAAAGGTCATTTGCTTTCTATTGGTGAATTAATATGATCAAGCCACTTAGTGGATACAATTAAACAATTTTTAGATGAAATCAAGCTCAGATTGTACCAACTAAAATTTTTCGTTACGGATTGGTCTTGGGGTTTAGTCAAGTCCATTTTATTAAGCTTCAATAACATGTCAGTTTCGGAGTATCTGAAATGCGCTTATGATATTTTAACAATCATTTCATCAATTCAACAAATTCACAGACGAATTTTCAAAAATAAGTCCATCAACAGAGTCTGCCGAGTTCAAGATACCCCAAACGCGCTTACACAGTCGATGTTCAGCAGCAGCCCATACTATATTTGGTATAATATAATTTTTGAACAAATTCAGGAAGAATTAACAAATATGTCTGCTAAGAAAATGAGCGAAAACGAAACAAATATATTTTTTAATAAAGAGTTTGTTGAGTTTACCATAAGAAAATATATGGCTTATCTCCCACTTTGGGGAGAATGCTTTTAAAAAAAATAGGTATTATAGGACGGTTGTCCAATGCAAATGCAGAAAATTATTCTTCAAAAGTGAAAAATCATTACACAAATCATAAAACACTAAGACTAGGAAGGTTTATCAATATTACGAAGGGTAATGTCGACAAATTAATAAAACTAATACAGCTATCAAATAAACAGAAAACTGTTAATAAAAGAAAAGCATTAGAAAATTTGTATGATCCAGACAGCAATCAACTCAAAGAGGGTTGGAATAAGTAGCAGAAACTGTACGATTCACCTAAACACTTTGGAAAACGAGTATTAATTCGAAACTCCACTGTTCCTCCAACAATAGAAACACGTTACTGTGAAAACGACACTCATACAAATCGCATGAGGGAAACACAACACACCTTCCATTTGAAAATATTTTCAGGTTTAATCAAAATTCATTAACTAAATTACAAAATGCTATAGATTTTAGCAGATCAAACTTTCCAACATGTCAAGGGGTCAGAAAAAAAATCATTTCAGCAATTATGGCATTGTTATTGCCAAATATCAATAATTATAATACATCACTTCAAGATATAAGCCAAATAATAAAATTGTCTGGAGACGATTATTTTTTGAAAGGACTATGCAAATAGTATTCATTCAGGCGATATTTTGTGCAACAAAAGTTATATATAAATTCCAAAAAGTTGCCTATAAAATAGGAATCAGTAAAGATTGATATTAGAGTTGATTAAATGCCAACAAGCCTATAGGTCGATGTCAAGCGTCGCCCATATAAATAACAGGCAATATGTGTACGGAATGTTGCATCTCGTCTCAATGAAGAAATCTCTTCAATAAAAATCAAAAAACCGACATGCGAATATGGTTTCTAGGATATCTGTTGTATTGACTTTGCATTGGAAATTTCAAAAGGTCGATTCCCGGGGTCGGCGATATGAATAACAGGCAATATATTTACGGAATGTTGCAGCTCGAAACCATAGTCGAATATCAATCTTTTGATTTTTGTTGAACAGATTTCGACGTTGAATTTGGTGCAACTGTCGGTATGTAATATGTTCCAATGGGCCTGTTATTTATTTAATTATACATGAAATCAAAATATAAAGCCAATGAACCGTTTTTGCTTTAGCGATTTTTACTAATAAAAACTGCTTAAATGTTGTCTTTTAAATTAAATTTATTTTGGATTTCTCCTAAAACATGAATAGTTGAAAAATCTTATCTCTGGAAGTGGCATTTAGGCGAATAAGTTACCACCCCATACATAAAATACATATATACATACGTATACGAAAAATTTGAGATTTTATTTTGAGAAGAATTTCTCAGTCATGAAATATATGAGAGCAGTTCGATGACCTGGTCTAATGGAAGTTGGTGCTAAGTATAAAGTTATCTAGTGATACTAATTTTTTCTAAATATTAAAGACAACAGAAATTAATTATGAACATTGGGGCAGGGAAAATAACAAGAATATGCCAAGCAACATTTAGGAGTTATTGATTATGTTTTGTGGTTGGACACCCACCGGGCATACCCATTCGGCAAAGACAAATCTAAGAAATTGGCTCATATAAGCACCATACAATTTGTAAAGGGAATACATTCAGGAATTCCAATCAATCAGTGCCATTGTGATACGAGCCACGAATTTCGTATGGAACAAGGGCGCTTTTAATTATTAATTGTTACCTGTACGACCTGAAGAAGCAACAAAACCAACAGACTACTGGCAAACCAGACGTTTTGTTTCTCTTGGAAATGAAAGATGGTCCCTGTAAATGGGCTCTCAGTCGTGAGTGAAATGTATCCCATTGGCTTGGGTGCTCCATACGAATGGCGTATGAACCAAAGGGACAATCCTTGATGAATAATCGTATAAAGACTAGAGACCGAAACGTTTCGGAGAGTACACGAAAAGTTGTCAATGCACGGTTGTCAATGCAAAGTTGTCAGTACACGAAAACTTGTCAATGCGAAATTCGTCGATTTGCTAATTTTCAAAATTTTTTTGCAAGAGCCGTACAACTCATATCAAAATGTCAATTAGTGATTAAAATTCCTCAATGTATGCCATTTTTAACCAATATACGTGATAACATCTCTGAGAAACTGGGGATGACATTCTAAGCCTTCCGAAATTTGTTAAAATTTCCAGCAGATATCTAAGCTAATTTATACAAGATCTGTAATATGATCTCCACAGTTCATCGACGGATGTATTAAATGTCCAAGCTAATGGGTCTTTCTAAAATAAAGGGATCATTTAACTCAAGCAAGTAATTTACGTGTCTTCAGGCGTAGGGGTTTTTCGGTTTCTGCTTTATTCTCTTGGTTGTTTCCTTAGAATAGAAAGAATGGTAATTCTTTATTATTTTTGACCGTTATAAAAATCGCAAACTAATTTCTGCTTAATCTGGGACAAGTATTCATTACTAGTGACATTGTTAGACACGAAGCACTTGAATTAACAATTGATTGTTAATTAAACATAAAAATAAACAAAATGTAAGTTCATTTTTTATTTAATTTAACGAAGTAAAATCAAGAAACAGTCCATACAGTTTTGTCCAATAATGTATGTTACAAATATTTTCTGTTACACTTATTCATAAATTTATAAATACAAACAAATCAAATTAAATTATCCTACATGCTTAAATTCGTCTGAATCCAATTAAATTCAATTTTGCAATCATTTGACAGTACTTCAATGTAAGTGAAGAATGTTGATAATGTAGTATATTTAAAATATTTCCTATTAATTCTTAAACAATAAAACATAAAAAAAATATAAAAGGAAACTAAGAGTTCAAAACCTAAGGCTGCAGTCAGAGAGTACGCGATAAGCAATGCGACAAGCGAGGCAAGGCAAAGCGCAAAGCGTCGGGTTTACATGTAGGCGTTATAGGTCCGGGCCTAAGTCGGCCCCTTTCTCTAAAAAAGTTAGGGGTGGCAATAAATATCTAACAGCCTTTTCTCTGAATTAACAAAACGACGAGCTTTTTTCTTACACGAATTGAATAAAACTTATCAAAGTTAAATACATACGAAAATCTGTTTTCAAATAAAACAACAAAAATCTTTACTAGGGTTATACAATGAATAAAGGTAGATGAATTTGATATTTTATATCCAAATTAAGAATATTTTTGTCTTATCCCAAGACAAATTGTTCGCCCGAATCATCGTTTTCAAGCCTTAGGCGAGTTAAATCTTACTTGCTGTCGACAATTTCCAAGGAATGTGATTCGCTTAAAAAAAAAAGTCAACAACATAAATAATAATTATTTAAATCAAATATTTTAAATGGCTCTCCCAAAACGATAATGCACCAGCTCATTCGTTTGCAGCCGCCACCTAATTGGCCGAATACGTCATCACCATATTCAATAGATTTGACCCCTTGTGACTTGTTCGTTTTTCCAAACGTGGACAAATGGGTCAACGGAAAGCGGTTGACACCGAACGAGGCCTATTTTGCAGAGTTCAACAAATCGAATTTTTTAGATAGCTTAATCGGAATATCGTTGGGTCTGGTTGAAATGTATCGAGCTAAAAGGAGGCGTATTTTGAAAATAATTCACTTTTTGGTTTAAAAAGTAACTAACTCCTCACTATACCCTTGTACATACATAAGATGTGTGAATATTTGTAATAAAAACTAAATAAGGGGAGGTCGGCCAATTCTCAATTGGCCAATCTTGAGGCAATAACTACTGGGCCAAAATTACTGTCTAAAAAATTGTTTGTTATCTAATTAGTATTATACTGTAGCAGTTTATTATTTTAGTATTTTAAGATGAAATAACATGCTGTTGAAAAATCTCACCCCAATGTTCGAGTCGTAAATTCGAACGAGCGAGATTTATAAAATAGACTAACTACTTCTGATTATGTGAAATAGATAGAATATAATTACAATATATTATGTTTTTATAACTAGTCAGGTTACCACTAGTGGGATCAGACCAGTTAGAAGTAAAACTATGTTAATTAATATAATTTGAATAAATTAGTTAGGTTACCTCGGGTGTGGTGTAACTATTTCTTATGAGAAACAACTTTGTTGGTTTTCAAGTTTATTCTGTTTTTACTGAACGAAATAAAATATAATTTTGTACACTAAACAAAAATATAAATCAGCAAGTAGTCAACATATAGTGTTTTGAACTTATATTGTTGTTGTTGTTATGAATGTTGTAAGTTTATATAATTGTAATCATGTTCAATCACAAGATTGAACAAACTGTGGGGCCAATAAATTTAGGGACCTTGGTCGTGGATTAAGTCATTGTGTGAACATAGAACACCCGAAATTAATAGCATATTCAAGTTGAGATCTAACGTACTCGTAATACAGAATTTAATTGCCTCGAGGTCATAAATATCTCTCGTCAAACGCTTAATAAAACCAAACATGGATTAGCTCTAGCGACGCATTGCTCAATGTGTAGTAAAGCACAAAACCCCTAGCTCTTTAATCTCGAATACATTTTGAAAAAGTATGCCATTAATTTTATATTAGTCGTGTTTTTTTTATTAGATCTATTCAGATATTTATAAAACAAAAATGGGAAATTGTAGCTACTTCTATCATCCACTTAAAAATACTGGCACTCGCAGCACTAAGAATTGTATTCCAAAAGTTAAATATATGAGGAAAAATGGGAATACATTTTATCCATATACATACTACATATAAAAATGAGACAGACATACTAAACCTTTTTTTTTCTTTTAAAATATTACTATGATCTTACAAATTTTAAGCAACTCTTACGAAAAATTATAAACAAGTTCATTTTTTCGATTTTTCCATTCTTTTTCGCCAAAAAAAAACTTGTAGATTGTGGTAAATAGTATTAAATAACACTTTTTGAATAGGAATCTTCATAATGCAAGGAAATCATAAAAATGAATCCTTTCATCGTACATTTTCTGTCTTTTGAAAAATAGAGCAAATGATTAAATTGTAAATCAGCTACTAGTTTCCTATTGTACTAAATGAAAATGGCAGATGTACTAAAAATTAACTTTGATATGTTTCCATGCTGAAATAGAAAATTTTAATATGTGTCTGTACTCATGAAAGGGAAAATCTGTAGTCTCGAATATTAGCTGTATAAAAAGCAAGATTTTCATGTAGATATGTTTAATAAGTTTTTTAGTTCAATGAATTAAAAACGTTAAACGTAGCGTAAAAAGTCCTACTGGATGAAAATAAACTGAATTAATTGCAGTTTAACCACAAAAATAGAGAACATCTGGATGCGATCGTGATTAATAAATAAACACGACTACATATAATATAACAGCGTTAACTTTCCGATGAAACGAGAAACTGTTACACTTGTTGATGTTGAGACTGAGATGGTTAGACGCACACCATTTCGCTAAATTGTCGATGTCTCCTTGTAGCTTATTGGTGCCGCCGATGTTTTCTACTGTTTTAAAGATTTTGGGATCATCTGCAAACATTAATAATGGGGTAGCATGAATTAGTTCTGATCTTCTATTACAAAGCTCAATATACTAAATCGGTTACTCAAATATGATTTAAACCACGAAACCGAATTTGTATAACTGTTCCAACATTTTACAAAGACTGATGAAGTCAAAGGCTTTCGCAAAGTCAGTATACACCATATCAACTTGCTTATGCTTTTCAATTTCTTTAATGGTGTTACTGGTAAATTCAATAAGATTTGTTAATGTTAATGTTTTGGATATACAACCATGCTGACACTGTGAGATAAATTGAGAAATCAATGATCTGAAAGAGTTGAATATACATCAATATATTATATTCCTCTGTAACAAGAAACATCATTTTCTTAATCCAGCTTTGAAAATTGATATCACTCTGGTTATTTTCCATTTCTTTGGAAATACTGCTAGTTTTAAAGATTGATTAAATAGAAGACACAGAGGAGTTGCCAATCTCGTGAAATCTTTTAACAATGAAGCTGGAACGCCATCAAGACCATATCCATCTTCGAATACTTTTAGAGCTCGATGAATATCCTCTGTTTTAATCCGTGGTGATATCTTCTGGCTTATATACCGATTGAAAAAAACTCAGCAAACATGTTTGATATAAGCTGCGGATCACAAGATTTATGTTCCTTGAATATCATACACACAACAGACCTGTTCCCGAACTCACGTTTAAAGGTACAATTTCGTCCGTTTCTTCGTCTTAGGACCAGCTAATAGCTGGAACATTAAAATTCTCCGTAATTAAGATGATATCAGATGGATTAGCATTGTTAATTTCCATTATTGTGTCGCAGCAGGCCGTGTAAGATGAGATAGGTGAGCCCGGTGGAACATATGCAACATAAATGAAAATTGACTGGGGTTGGATATTTCAACTAACTCATTCGATAATGATGTACCCGACAGCTATGAGTGTTCCTCCAATGAATTTTTTAGTACTGGTTTGCGGTGAACGGTTACATATATAAACCACATATTTGCTGTTATAAACCGGAAAAAGCGTTTTTAACATAAAATTATGAAATTGAGCATCTTTCGAAAACATTAAATTGACCGGTATTGGCCTTTGAGGGTTGAGTTCGATTTCAAAAACTAATTTTGAAGAACTTTTATTAAACAAACGAATCATATGGATTAGGGTTTTTTAACTAGGTAATTTAGGGGCCTATTCCATGCGCTAGCCAAACCTTTGTCATCATTGTTGGCAATGGCCGATGTTGACTCTTGAGAGTTGTGTGCAAATTCAAAAAATAATGTTGTAGAACTTTTATTAAACGAACGATTCGTATGGATTAGGGATTTTTAAATAAGTAATTTAGAGGCCTGTTCGTTTGGCAGATATTAGCCCTTGAGAGTTGTGTGCGATTTCAAAAAATAATGTTGTAGAACTTTTATCAAACAAACGATTCGTATGGATTAGGGTTTTTTAACTAAGTAATTTAGAGGAGTATTCATTTGGCCGATATTGGCCCTTGAGGGTTGTGTGCGATTTCAAAAAATCAAAAAATAATGTTGTAGAACTTTTATCAAACAAACGATTCGTATGGATTAGGGTTTTTTAACTAAGTAATTTAGAGGCCTATTCCATGCGCTAGCCAAACCTTTGTCATCATTGTTGGCAATGACCGGTATTTGCCGATTTTGACTCTTGAGAGTTGAGTGCGATTTCAAAAAATAATGTTGTAGAACTTTTATTAAACGAACGATTCGTATGGATTAGGGTTTTTTAACTAAGTAATTTAGAGGCATATTCGTTTGGCCGATATTGGCCCTTGGAGGTTGTGTGCGATTTCAAAAAATAATGTTGTAGAACTTTTATCAAACAAACGATTCGTATGAATTAGGGTTTTTTAACTAAGTAATTTAGAGGCCTATTCGTTTGGCCGATATTGGCCCTTGAGAGTTGTGTGCGATTTCAAAAAATCAAAAAATACTGTTGTAGAACTTTTATCAAACAAACGATTCGTATGGATTAGGGTTTTTTAACTAAGTAATTTAGAGGCCTATTCCATGCGCTAGCCAAACCTTTGTCATCATTGTTGGCAATGACCGGTATTTGCCGATTTTGACTCTTTAGAGTTGAGTGCGATTTCAAAAAATAATGTTGTAAAACTTTTATTAAACGAACGATTCGTATGGATTAGGGTTTTTTAACTAAGTAATTTAGAGGCCTATTCGTTGTGCTAGCCAAACCTTTGTCATCATTGTTGGCAATGTCCGATATTGTCCCTTGTGAGTTGTGTGCGATTTCAAAAAATAATGTTGTAGAACTTTTATTAAACAAACGATTCGTATAGATTAGGGTTTTTTAACTAAGTAATTTAGAGGCCTATTCGTTGTGCTAGCCAAACCTTTGTCATCATTGATTAGGGTTTTTTAACTAAGTAATTTAGAGGCCTATTCGTTGTGCTAGCCAAACCTTTGTCATCATTGTTGGCTATGGCCAATATTGTCCCTTGTGAGTTGTGTGCGATTTCAAAAAATAATGTTGTAGAACTTTTATTAAACGAACGATTCGTATGGATTAGGGTTTTTTAACTAAGTAATTTAGAGGCCTATTCGTTGTGCTAGCCAAACCTTTGTTATCATTGTTGGCAATGGCCGATATTGGCCCTTGTAAGTTGTGTGCGATTTCAAATATAAATGGATTAGGGTTTTTTAACTAAGTAATTTAGAGTCCTATTCGTTGTGCTAGCCAAACCTTTGTCATCATTGTTGGCAATGGTTGATATTGTCCCTTGTGAGTTGTGTGCAATTTCAAAAAATAATGTTGTAGAACTTTTATTAAACGAACGATTCGTATGGATTAGGGATTTTTAATTAAGTAATTTAGAGGCCTATTCCATGTGCTAGCCAAACCTTTGTCATCATTGTTGGCACTGACCGGTATTGGCCGATGTTGACTCTTGAGAGTTGAGTGCGATTTCAAAAAATAATGTTGTAGAACTTTTATTAAACGAACGATTCGTATGGATTAGGGTTTTTTAACTAAGTAATTTAGAAGCCTATTCGTTGTGCTAGCCAAACTTTTGTCATCATTGTTGGCAATTGCCGATATTGGCCCTTGTGAGTTGTGTGCGATTTCAAATATAATGTTGTAGAACTTTTATTAAACGAACGATTCGTATGGATTAGGGACTTTTAATTAAGTAATGTAGAGGCCTATTCCAATAGGTAATCCCAATATCAAATTTAAGCAAATATGCGTGATTATACTACACACATAGACCTATCGAAAAATCATAGTGAGATGTTTGCCGATAGAAGAAAGTTTTAAGATATCGATTTTCTTAGATATGCATAAGACCCAATTTTTGAAGTTTTCGAATAATTGATATTTCAATAGGTAAACCCAATACGAAATTTTAGCGGATAAGCATGTTAAAAGTATACGCATAGGCCTATCTGATTATCATAGTGGGATGTGTGTCAAGAGAAGAAAGCTTTCTTATACATGGATAAGATTAAAATTTCAATTGTCAAACATTGTCGATTAATAGGTAAACTCTTTGATTCATTATTAAATTTAATGAGATTAGCTTTGTGAAATCCCAAATAGTTTAATTCATAAAAAAATTTTGTGTATTTGGATTTTTGTTATTTCAGCATTAAGTTCAAATATTTGATTTTAATGCATTTTTCTTTGTGGATATAATAAATTCGCCCGAATGTATGCTTTTTTAAACACTACAATCGCAATATTGTTATTGTTGTAAAATCTATTATTAATTTAGGATAAACTTCATTCGCATTGATTTATATCATGGTTAGCAAGCTGGATGGCGAGACTAACAGTTTATGGGCGCAAGATACGGCAGAAAATAATCTTCCAAGTCTAAAACAGTGTTTTGATTTCCTTGTAAAGCAGATAGATGCACTAGAATCGACAAAAATACCAAATAGGCGCACACAACCACAGTGAAATCCATTGTGGTTGTGTGCGCCTATGTTCACAATGTCAATATATGTACCTATTTTGCCACAATGTGAACTGCATACATTTCACACTTGGATATTTCATCTGTACATCGCCGAAAAAACTTTAAAGCAGTCAGATAAAACCGTTCTCCTGCGTATGCACTCGTACAGAAACCAATAAACTTTCAAATTTGAATTCGGATTCCTCAGCAAAATTTCATTTCAATTATTATCAAGACCGTGTCCGAAACCTTAATGAATAATTCTATAATTCTATAAGATTTGTCAGGAATTGGTCGAAAAAAGACATCATGGCTCATTGTTAATACATAATTCCGTTGCCGGAACAATAGTCGGCAAACAAAGGTAATATACACATCAGCAGAAAAATGAAATTGACCTAGTCACCTATTAGCATCATTGAATATAACTTCCAATTTCTGGAAATAGGATGTTCACGACAGTTTTATACTAACAATAACACTCAATTACATCATTTAAATCGAAAATCACAGCAATATAACTAAACTCACATTCCAGTTGAAAAAATGTATCTCACAAAATGCTAAGGCGACTACATCAATTACACAAAAAATTTATTTTGTATTTTAAAAATTATCATAGACTTTAGGCGTTGCCCCATGCACAAACGGCAAACCTGCATTTGAAACCGTCAAATCCATTTTTTGACAAAAAGAGAAAACTTACAACATAATAATTATTAGAAAAAATGTTTGAATTGATGATAACTCTTACATTCATGGAAATTTTTAATAAAATTAATACAATTTCATTCAAAAAAAGCTAATAATATATTTTGCCGGCCGTCAAAATAAAATCCGTTCATCAAAATTTTGAATGGTATAATTTGTGTCGGCTAAAGAACGCATTTTTGCTGTTTTATGAACCTATCATTTCTCACCAGATTTTTTTGTCGGCTTTGATTTTGGTTTTAGTGTCAAATAAATGGCGTTTTCCTTTATATGTTGTGCTGTTGCTGTAGTAACAATAATAATAACTTAAAATTAATATGGTAAGAACATTATATTTGTATACAAAATTTTACTAAATTTTGTTTATATAAATTCTTTGGGTGGTGACGTCATTTTGCAGTCCGACAATTCTTTTGAATGTGGCGATGTAAACCGATAATCCGACCGAATTGTCCGGTTTCTCATTTGTATGTGGCATGCACTTTTGACTGTGATAATTGGGGTGTGTGCGGTTATTTCAAATAAACGTCGAAAATTAGTACTAAAAAATATTTATCACAGGTTTCGGATACAGTCTAAAAATTCAACTTACGTAATTCTGCGAGAGGTTTTAACATTAAATTTCCTTCCTTTATTGGGCTAGTATTGATAAAGGTCGTTTGTCCCCTACTTTTTGATAATGACAATGATACAACTACAACTTGGTAGGTTGCCTCCATAAATGCATTGTGTAATTTTTCGAAATTTGTCTTTTCGCTGATGCAGGAAATTTCAGGAATCAAATGATTATCTTACCTTTGTAAGAAGAATGTGGTAAGTACGCTTACGGCGTCGAACTCTAATAAAACCATCATTTACATCGTATTCGCAAGTTATAAATCTTTATCTATATTTTCAGTATTCAAAAAATCATATTTAGATCCTTAACCAATGACAAATATGATTATGTGGAGATCCACGCATCTGGAACTCTATGCGTTTACAAGTATCGTGAACTAAATGTTCGGCAAAAACACTATTTCCGGTTTTAAAAGCAACATGAGTTTGTTGGCTTTGTAATTGAAATTTCGTTCGCATGTTACTGGATCGCATTTAATTAATTCAAATTTTTCTGGATCGTTTAAATGGAGGTCTTGTTCAACTGAAAAATTTTATTGCCCTGACCTAATTTATAAATATTGTTTAAGAACGCTACATCAAAAATATTTTTATTTTTTTTCGTTTTTTTGAGACCAATATTTACCTGTCTCTCTGCCTACTCTCTGAATATACTTGGTGTGCATATATTTGTGGCCAAATATGTTTGGAAAATATAATTCATCTTTTATTCTATGATCCAGGAGATTTTCCTTAACCTAGCGCACTAACTTTCACGTTACGTTTAACTCGTATGGAGATAGCCAACTCTTTATTTCTATCAACTAACATTATCTTTTCATTTGATTCTGCTTCCTCCAGCTCAAAATCTGAATCATATCTGTACGTTGTCTAAAAGATTTATATTTTATGAGTAATTTACGAATATTAATCTTAATTTTCTATTATAAGATTAATTCTATCATTGCATCTAAAACTACATTGATTAAAATACTTATTGTCGATCTGGATGAAGCTTTTCTCAATTAAATCCTTTAGTGCTTCGCAAACAACAGCAGGTCGATTTGTTTCAAACACTTAGCTACTCCTGTGATCAAAATGTCTCTTTATGCTAAGTTATAATATAGAAATTTGATTGAAATTTCATGCTAATACCTTCAACACATTATTAATTTCAGAAGATTTATTTACTGCACTACCTTTTATATAAAACTGCGGATTTACTGCAAACGATTTTAATATCTAATTTGCAGAAAATTAATAGTACTCTAAATGCATCCATTCTTTCCTCCATCATCAAATTTCAATCCGTCTGGACGTTTTTGAGATAATCAGTATATTTGATAGTATTTGAAAAAATTATCATTTTTTCTTTTCAGGTACTTTTTTGAAAACACAAAATTTTCTCAGAAATTAATGAACTTGAAAGCCCAAATTAAGGTCTTAAATTTAAGTAGATACTAGACAATATTTTTACAATACGCTTATCCGTCCACATTACACATTGTAATAAGTTGGGATTTACCGCCAACTCGTTGCGACCCGAAGGCTAAATGGAGTGTTCGCTTGGAAATCAATTGCCTTTAATTCCTTATAGCTTTTAACTTGACTAATAGGTGTATTTTCTGGAAATCTCTCTTGAGGAATTTGAGTATATGGGCCAACTACAACTTCCTGACAGCGAACATTCGGTTAGCGATCTCTCATCTTAACTTATACACCGGTAGTTCATACACGATTGGCTAACCGCGTAAAAGTTCCTATTGCTTATTGAAGCATATTTTCTTGACAAATTTACAACAACAGTTGCATAGGATAAATCTCCGCAAGAATATTATTAAACCCAAGAAAGTTGGGTTTATTTATACATAATTCTAATTTTTGGTTATGATACAGAGTCATCATAATACATATTAAATTTATATTTTATTTCGAAAGGTTGGCTTTTGTCAATTAAATCAAATTGACTGTTTTCTTGGAAAAAAATAAACCCAAAATAATTCGAATTCAATTTTGGCCAACAAAATACGCTTAATTATGTACTGAAGTCAACGGTGACTTTTTCGGTTGAATTGAAGAATTCGGGTTTAGAAAATCAACTGTAGTTGAATTCACTAGTGGTCATCTTTCGATGCCTATCGCGGCGGCAAACAAACAGACATATTTTCAGTTTTATTTATTAAGATATTTGTAGCAAAAGCATATTGTTTAAAACATGTGGTCCATTCTTCCTCTTTGAAACATTTCAGTTATTTGAAGTATATACTTTGGTTAGTTTCTGCCAAATTATTTTTTTGTTTATCCAATTTTTTTTAGAACTTGAAACATTGGCGATTAATCTGTTTCCGGTTTATTTTTTTTTTTTTTTTAGAATTTTTTCCCCCGTTAAAAAGAGGAATTTCCTAATTAAAATAAAGACAACAAACAAACAAAAGGATCAAGACTGGGTACATGGTACCAAAGAAATTTATCAAAAAACACAAATGTGAGTAATCTTATAAATATAAAGAACGGAAAAACCTGTTGCTTATATTACTTTTATGCACCTAACCCCATTTGGTCAATGACTCTGGTATTTTTTATTGATTTAACAGCATTAAATTGGCGGTATTTTTAATGAGTTAACTGTAATTCACTTTGGAAATTTTATTTTATAACATGTCTAACGATAATTCTTAGTTTTTATGTAAACTAAATAATACGCCCTAAAAGTTACATTTGTTCTAATAAAATAATATCAAACATTAAAATAACACATTACAGCTTTCAATATTCCCATCTTTAACTTATTGCTAAATCTTAATTTGGGTAATTATATTACCACCATACACTGATTTTATGGTGGCGCCTATTTTTCGAAACGTTTATTTATTGGTTTTACGTTTACAATCAAAAGCAATATACCAAAAGAAATAACAACAACAAAATGGAAATAAACCATGCGAAATAAACAAAATCTGTTAACCATACGAATAAAAAAAAAAAAAGAGAATGTCCTCCGTATTTTTTACATCGTTTTATTCTTCCGATTTTAATAAATTCCATTGTTTTTCCAACAAACCAGCAGCAAAAAAATATGTTTGGGAAAATTTATATTTTATTTTTCAGATGTAAACCAGATGAATGTGTATACTATATAGCTAGGTAAGTTTTAATATAATAACAAATAAATAACGATTGGTTGTTCTGTAAGTTGCTTGTTTGATACAGGTAAACAATTTTGTTTAAAATTCAAATATTGCATTGCAACTTTTTTACCCTAATTCTCTAAAACCCAAAATTATGACGTGTAAACGTGACAACTTGTAAAAAGCAAAGGTTACTTTTACGAGTTTGTAATTTTTTGATATTACTCTTTAGTAGTAATCAAACCGACAAACTACAAACTCATAAAAGTAAGCTTTGCTTTTCACGTTTCCATTTTACACACACACATACTACACATTATCTTATTTTCAGAGAATCAGTGCGAGTTTACGTAAATATTCTGATGAACAATTTTCAGCAGACTCGTAGTCAGTGCTGTTGAAGTGAGTATAATCGGAGTATTTCTACTACTTTCGCCTGGTGCTTACTCCTGTACTCCGCTATTTCATTTTGTACTCCCCTGCTCTAATAACTGCTATTCTAATAATATTTTTACACAATATGGTTTTTTCATAAAGCATTTTTTCAAAGTAATTTGTAATAGTTTCTGTCATTTTTTGGCCAAACCCCATAAAACATTTCTCTTGCAGTAATGAATCAGTCATTTTAGCAAACAATATTAATTCAACACACAGGTCAAATTTTTTCAAACAAATTACTTCAACTTCACAAGGCTTTTTTCAGAATCAATGTTTCCAGATAAAACTTATAAAAAGATAATTCCGAGAAGAAAAGAATTCAGATAAACTCAAACATGACAGAGATTATTTGATTTTACCAAAATAATTTATCAGCTTTGACTAGGTATTTAGATCCAGTAGCTCCTGAATACAAAAATTACGCTGCAAGGCAAATTATGAGGTCAATTAGCCTTGCCGTACAAAAACAATGTATGTGTAGCTCTGGATTTACCATACTCTCAAATCCATCTTTAGATTAGCACTTCTATATAAAAACCGTACTGTAAGATAGTTTATGCAGTCATTTAGCCTTTCCAGACTGGAAAGTTGTATGGAAGTCTGGATTTATGCTTTGTGATATGGGAAATTTCATTCGTCCAATACGCCTTGACATCAATATTCTTAAATCTTTTGTGTACATTTGAATAAAATTCAGACTACCAGGCATCTTTCTTGTCTGGCAATACAGCAGTCAGCATAAATTGTCTTTCAATTTTATTTTGACATTCTCCTTCTACCCTGGATACGATCTAGGTGGGAATAGTGTGACCAGATGTGTTGGTTTCTCTGGAGATGTCGGGGGGTTCAAACTGCTGTGGTCATCCAGGAAAACATCTTACATTGTCCTGGGTTTTAAAATAATAATTTTAACAAAATTTAATTCGAACTTCAGGACGTGATTTAATATGTTTAAAGTTGGAACTATTTATATAGAATCGGCTTAACATCTCCGAAATAAAATTTTACTAAAATACAATGACAAATGTGTGTGTTCCATTCGGTGCCGGAAGGATTGGCTGTGTATGGAAAACCAAAATTGATAAATCTAGTTTTTGATTTATGATATCGATCATAATACCATTAGTACGAGTAGTGTTCCAAAATATTTCTTGCCGTTGGGCCACGTTTTATTTTAAAAATTCTAATCCCACCTTAAGGCAGACAATTTTTTCAGGCCATAAAATAATAGGTTTGATAACAGGAACTATTTATAGAATTTACAAAATATCGCAAATATGCTTGTTCCATCTATTTGATGCTGGAGACTAGTCTGAATTAGCTAAGTATATACAAATAAATTTGGTGAATATCATTTTTGATTTAAAGTTTTAACTCAAAAATATCCTGAATTTGAGCCATGGTTTAATTAAGAAGTCCGACTCCAGATGATATGGCAAAACGAATTTTCTAGAGCCGGAATTAATAAATTTTATATTAGGAACTACTTAAAGAATCGATTTAACATCTCAAATCTCAGATATAAATTCTATTAAGTTCCATCCACAAAACGTGGCAGCTAGTTCCATTTGAAGCTGGAGACGTAGTACACTACCTGGATTGGTTTCCTAGTGGATTGGTTTCCTAGTGGTTATGAAAGTAAAAACCAAATTTTTCTTTGGCAAATCTAATTTCCCCAAATTTTTTTCTAAAAACCACGGGTCATTATAGTGTCTTACAATATTTGTTGCATTCTGGCCATCTTTCATTTAAGAAACTCCATCCCTGATCCAAATGGAAATTCCATCGACATTTATTTTCTGACTTAACCAATATATTTGATGATCCATGAATTAGTTGTAACTTCTCCAAATTATTAATCAAATTATCGGGTTTAAAACTTTTCTAGCGGAGATTTCACCACGTGCATGTTTTGTGACCAGTCGTCGCCACCAAACGAATTTTATAAAGCGAATTTTTTTTAAATCAAATTCAAACCTATTTCGAGATTTAATGACTGTCCTGCTTTTTTTAAGGCGATTTTTTCAGACTTCGTCCAGCTTTAGTTATTTATGACCAGGTCACCCTAGGTACCTAGTGTGGTATTGTCTGGCAAAATATCTTCCAATTATGACAAACATGTTCGCATATTTGACGTATCTGAATTGGGCATATATACCAAAATTCCGATATTGAAAGTGAAAAGGGGTGAACACAAAACAACAACAACTATTTATGTCTAAGGTCTAACTATTGTATTTCGTATGCACTCCCTTCTGTCTAGAAATACTCCGCTGAAAATTTGAAACGTACTCGTTCGAAAAATTCGTTTGTTTTGCATATAAAATATTTTTTACACGACTAACGTATAATATAGTCATTATACGTTTGTTTCTTCAATTATAATGATATCCATTATTCATTGCTAGTTTATCTAGTAGTTATTATTCACCATTATTCACTACCACCAAGTAAAAATTTAATTTTTGAAACTTTATTTAGTAGTCTCTTGCTATTTTCATTATTATTAAATTGAGACGTCAAAATGGTGACGGAAATTATTTTAGGTTTATTTAAAGGATTTGATAATAAAATACAATTTTTTATCGGTCGTGGACAAAGTATCGCATTATACTCGCAAATAATGGCTGTTATTCACTTAGATGATTTACGACACTCGCCTATCGGCTCGTGTCGGTAAACTACATTAAACTACATCTTCGTGAATAACAGCTATCAGTTATAACAGTTGAATAATATACTATTTAAATTGCAGAAAATTTTTCCGAAGAATATTTACGTAAACTCGCAGTCAGGGTACATACCAGGAATTAAAATAATAGGCCATATTAGATAATATTGGATCAGCATGCTCGAGGATTGTTTTGGACGAGGATCATTATTACGGTGATCAGTTTTATATCAGACCTGTCAAAATGCAAACAAAATTTACATTATATTTGCACCTGGATTTTTCAAAGGTCCATAAACTGAAGGTAGTTGTTACTGGTACGTTTGGTTCTTAAATCCTAAATTATCTGTTATTATCGATTAAAAGTTCGTTATCTGTCCCTCAAACTAAAATTGAAGAAAGAAAACAATATTTTTGGAGCCAGCCTAACTCTAAGTAATCTTTCAAAATTTTCCTTAAAAATGCATTCCTTGTGGTATCATTAAAGCTATAATTTACTAGATGGTCAATCAGCTCTGATAGATGAAGTAAGCTTCTCTCTAGCCTCTTAATTTATCAAACACATGTTAATAAAGCACAAAATATTTGGTCACATTAATGTGTACCTGCGCGTTGGGGTTTACGCGCGAGTGTTTTTAGGAGTGCCAAATACAATAGTACAAATTCACAACACAAGAAATATTTCCCCACTTTGATTAACTGAGTTCACAATTTATTCCAAGGTATAATTCCCTTAAAGTTTACTTATATAATTAAGAAGGTAAGAAAATTATAATTTGATAAAGGGGTGTTATTTTAAATTGGGCGCTATTTTTCGTCTGTTGAAGTTGGTTCTGCAATTATATAACATTTAAAGTAAAAAGCGGCTAGTAAAAATGGAACGATGTTTGCATTTCTATGTGTTGTACAGAAATTGTGAAAATTGATTATACAAATGGTGAACATTTTACGAATATAATTCGTAAAGTTCTTCGTAAGATGCCAACCGATTTTTGTTTGGCCTGAAGTTAGGGTTATCATAGTTACCATAGCGTCCGGGAAAGAGAAGATTACAAGATACAAAAAGCCAAAATTTCATCAAAATATGTAAAGAAAAAAATTGTGGAACGCAAAACTTTAACTGACAGGCCAATTTACTAAAAGTTAAGATTAACAATTTTAGTAAAGGGTGTTTAAATTTGAGGTGTTATTTTAATTATTGGAAATTATTGGAATTCTTCTGATATTTTTATTGAAAATTAAAGCAGATATGGTGTCATCATTAATGAAAAACAATATCTGATAAGCGACTTCCTCTGCTGCTTTTCGTGCAATTATACGATTATGAAATTTTTGGATGTGTATACACACAGCACCTTCAAGTTGTAGCCAGATATTCTCTAAATAAATCGGTTCCAATCAACCACATAAAAAATTATTACTCATCGTTCGATAGCGGTCTCCGTTCACAGTAACATCAATGCCAGCTTCAAGTCACTGGAAACTTTGGTGGAAGATTTTGTGCGAATAAATGATAAACTCCCGGCCGCAACGAGCTCCCGCTCGGCCAAAGTTTGTGGTCTATAATTTAAGCCATTAATAAAATATGATATTATTTAAACGGCAAAATGACAAATCAATTTCGTTGTTCAATCCGAGTTTGAAATTGGTTGTTTTCTAGAACCACATCCGGAAATCAAGTTGAAATTCCATTTTCATAAAAAAAACGAGTTCCATACCAAATGATTGAGAAATGGCTTAGTGATATTGAAATTGGTCATTGTCTAGAATCAATGCCTATTTCCATTCAAATTGCCCATTTTCATCATACAAACCGAATCGGTTAGAAAATTGTTTAGTTCATTTTCCAGAACCATATCCGAAATTCATATGGTATCACATTTTCATTCATCATACAAATCGAGTTTCATCCTAATCGGTTGAAAATGGCTTAATTTCAATCAAATTAGGCGAGTTTCCTGAACCACATCCGGGACTCATATTGGAATTCCAACTTCATCATATGTGGTGAAAAAGCCAAGTTACATCCCAATTGGTTAGGAATTGCTTAGTCCCAACCAAATTGGCAATTTTCCATAACTCAGACCTTGTTCCATTCAAATTATGTATTTTCATCATACAGACCGAGTTTTATCAAAATCGGTTGGGCAATTGGCTTGAGTTTCATCCCAATCGGTAGGCGTATCGTTATTCCACGAGTTTAATCTTACACAGTGGTTATCATCCAATCCCGATAGCTATCGTTAGTAATAGCCCAGCGGTTTTCCAACGGCTAATAAATCAAATCTGGGAAACTTTCGGTATATCATTGCGATGGCAAAGCGAGTCGAACCGTATAGATCAAGGGTTTTCGAATTTAGATATAATTTTGAATCTAATCCAAAACTAAGGCCTGACATTAAACCTGGGGTTTTGCTTTTGCCCTAAACCAATGCCGAAAATGGCGGTTCCTCATGCCTGTCTGTTACTATAGTCGGAAAACATCCAAAGAAGAAACCCGGTACGCTGGAACAATTAGTGATGGCGAGTAGAAAATTGGCTAGAAAATTGAATAAATATAATACAATGAAAAATCAACTTAGTGGCTAATGCTCTCAGAAGGAACCCGAGTGACGAAACAGAAGGCTTAGAGTCAGAGTGCAGAATAGTGCTAGGGATAGCAATGCAACGGATTCGGCTGCAATATAACGGGACAATATAAATATTTTATGTATTCGAGACGAGTTGGAAAAAGTAACCCGAAAACTCACGAGAAGTTCACGATGTACAATTGTCGAGTATATAGTACGATCTAGCACGAGATGCATTTCAACCTGTTTGCCACGTGGCAATTGACAAAACGTTGGCAAGATTAAAAGAAAATTTCTTCTTCCGGACATGTGCCAAGAAGTAGCAAAATACTCTAATAGGTGTTTGAAGTGCTTTTACTTCAAACAGCAGACCGGAACGAAACCCGGATTTTGGGTCCGTTATGCAGGTTCGTGAACCTCCACTTGTGGTAGATTATGTGGAATTTTATTCAATCTTCGGCAAAGGAAACGAATACGACGCAGCATAGTTGATGAGTTCAGCAAATATGTCGTTCTGTATGCCGTACCCGATTTTGGGGTAGACTCGACACTTGAACTAGTCCACAACTTAATATCACATTACGGGAAGCCCGTAAGGGTTATAACCGACAGAGGTGCCAAAATCACGGCCCAAAAAAGTTCGAAGGGTTCTGTAAGTCGCATGATATCATTCACTTAGAAATCGCTAGTGCGTGTGAACGATTTATTCGTTAGATCGAAAAAATAATCCAAAGCATCACAACCAGTTTGACTATATTGTCCGATGAAGAAAATTGAGAGTGGGACTGAGAACTCCAGAACTTTGGTAATGGTTACGTCAGCAATATTGTTGTGTTTATGAGTCTTTGATTTTTACAACATTTTATTTGTACCCCAGTAAATTCCCCCTTTTCCAAAATATATTCACCCTGTTTTTCATAAAATCCCGTTGTAAATCACTCGGTTTATTCTTTATAATATCGCGTTCCAAATACGAATAATCCAATTCGATCTCATTCCTCCGTTTATATTGTTGCTTTTTCGCCTTATCTATCAAGCTTCGAATCACTGGATTGTGAATAAAACAAAACAATTTGATTTGTCACGAAATCACTTATTATAATTTTCGCATAATTTTACTGTTCACTTATAATTAATATATATCGCACTAATTCACTTTTTAAGTAACTTTCTAATTCACTTTTTAATCTCCAAATTCTAATGATCTAATTCGATCCCGTTCGCTTTTTATATACTCAAATCAAAACTTCTAGAAATTTTATGACTTATCCAGTAACAATAGTCTAGACAGATTTAGAACAGTTAGTAGAACCATTTCCCGATTTACAATATTTAATTCATTTTCCCGATTTTTAATATTTTTTTATTTAAATTAAAATTTAATACTGAAAATATGTCTTAATGTAACGAGAAATGTCTGCATGCCATACAGTGGTACAAAAAACCCCCTGAATTTATTTTATGTAAATTTAAGTTTATTTCAATTTAGTCCTCACCCGCCGATGCAGCAAACCAGAACTATGTACATATAATATATCTACATAGTTTAAATTGTTGCTTCGCTTACATTTTGTAAATTAACAAAGCCATGGGAGCATACATACTAACTCTAACCATAAATTTGGTAAATCCCATTGAAAATATCCTCTTGACCAATTTAGCATTAAAATCATTTAAACGGATGCGTGGGAAGAGTATATGTATGGGCCAATTATTTTACATATATACATATGTACATACGAGTATAAATATTTTTCAGAAATAAAATTATTTTTTGGCCAATTTCATTTTATTTCCGTTTCAATTTTAAATTAAAAGTTTTTTTTTTTTTTAGTTTGTGTTCCCGCCAAAAGTGTTTTACTCCCCATTTTTATTATTATTTTAACGGATATTGTATTTGTGCAGCCAGACAGAAATATTGTGTATTGGAAATTTTACGATTGTCTTTTTGTTCCGATAAACTGCCGTGGCTTATAGAGAACATTTGTATTGTTTATTAAATAAATCTGTTTATTTAATTTATAGTTGTTTACATAAAGATTGTCCTAAGAGTTTGGAGGTCATTTTCTTGCCAACAAAAGAAAAAGTCCTTACATTTTGGTGCGATGTTTAAGTAAATCATGTAGAAACAAGTATCTATATAGTAGATGATATTTACGATTATCTTTGGTTACTTAATTATTTCCAAGTGATATCTTCATACCAATATTTACTTTGGAGTATAGGTCACGAAATTTATTATTTTAATTATGTTTTCAGTAATTTATTCGTCTCTTGGGGATTCATAAGTGGAAAATAAATATTGCATATTAAAACGTGTTCTCCGTCAAATTTATAATAATCAACATCTTCTAATTTATACGAAAATTTAAATTTTTCACAAGAACCACTGATTCAATTTGAGATGTTTGATTTCAATGTATATATCTAAGTACAGAGAAAATTAACTTTATAACTTTACGCTAACTTAAAATTTTAATTGAATTTTTCAATTTTTTCCCGTTTTTCTGCTCACCATATTGTTGAAAACAGTAAAAAAAAATGTTTTTTCGACATTTTTGGTTTGTTGTTAGGGGAAATTTTAGGTTATTTCGTATTTTAATTGGAAAAATTTCAATTGAAAATTTAATTGGGTAGAAAATTGAGTTGTGATTAATGGAAAATAAATAATACGGTTTGGTACGAGAGATGACCAAAAAAAAAAAATAAAAAATAAAAAATTATAATAGAATCAGAGATAAATTTTTAAATAATTTTTAAATTATGCATAAATAATGAATATGTATTAAGACTATAGGGTTGTACTTTTGAATAATTAGAAATAATTCGAATCTTAATTTATCAAAATGATATAAAAAAAACAACTCACCGTGCGATTGATCCATCTCCAGATTATGTTGAAAATAATTGTGTATCAATACGGAAAATCTTAATCAAATGGCTTCTGGCAAAATATATAACCTTTTTCAAACGCTCTTGTAAATATTTGATTATAAGATTTCTGTTATTATATTCATGATTTTTCATATTTAGTCGGATTTTCAATAAAAAAAAAAAAAATACCAAAAAATAATAATAATAATAATAAAAAATAAACGAAAAGTTACAATGTATAATCTCAAAAATTGTAGTAAAATTCATTTTGCCTTGAGGAAATGAAAATATGTAAAAAAAAAAAAAAATAAAACTGAATGATGAAGAAATGACATACATACAGTGTTTCTTCTGTTATAAAGAGTTTTATATTCGTACAAATAATTGTTTAGATAAAAATAACGAAGTTTGGTACGAAAAAAATTTGTTCAATCAAAAGGTCAAAAAGTTTTACAAACCTTACTACAACTTACCGAGAATTAGGCAGCCTATTAAGAACAATATAAAATAGATAAAATAAGCGGCTAATTTAACAAATTTTTTTTAATAAAGTTTTAAAATGTGCAAGCATTTTATGCGGTGCGCGGGAAGATAATAATTGGCTTTTTATATAATGATATTGCTTTTTTCTACAATCGAGACAATTCCTTAAGCTTATTTTAGCGTATTTTTCATTGTCTAAAACAAACAAATTTAACTGTGGGTTTAAGGTGGTCAATTCCCGTTATTTGAAAAAAATCAATGAAAAAAGCTATTTCATTAACATCTATCTACTAGGCGACCATTTCTATATTTTAAATGCAAAAATAGCCATTTAGTGATACAACAAGTTAGGAAATGCCTCATTTTGTGTGACGAGTGGGATATTCATAAGCTTACACAATTACACAAGTTGAATTTTGTTAACCCTTTCAAGCTCAGTGGTCCCAATATGGAAGCACCAATAAATTATTTTTTTCCTCAGCGGCTCAATTGTTCTAAACTGTAAACACTAAACGAAATGAAAAAATGGAGGTGTGGCCAACCCACGACTTTCTTTTACGAACAGAGAATTTTGAGAAATTTTATTTTTTTTTTAATTTTTTTTTTTAATTTTTAAAATTTTAAAATTTTTTTTTAATTTTTTTATTTTTTATTTTTATTTGTTTTTAATTTTTGGAAACATTTTGTATCAAGTAATTTTTTGTAAACCTTATACTTTTTAAGATATTTGCAAAATAAATTTTCTGGACCATGGGAGTAGCCACTTCCGGTTAGCCGATTTGGAGTAAAATTCACTGGGACCTCCCAATTTATCAAAAAAGCTTAAATCTGAAGTTTCAGTTCGATTGGTTAAACCATCTGGGCTGTAGAGAGGACACAGACAGACTGACAGACTGACAGACTGACAGACTGACAGACTGACAGACTGACAGACTGACAGACTGACAGACAGACAGACAGACAGGCACCATTTCGAAACCCACTTTTTCGGACTCAGGGGACCTCAAAACAAATAAATCTCTAAAAATCTCAAGGTCCAAAATTTTCATGATTACTATACTTTATTTTACTAGAGTAAAAGAAAGTAAAAATGAAACAATTTTAAACCGGTAAATTTTTTGTGTGTATTCTATAACCATTTTTTGTTTTGATGTAGTTAGCTTTTTGCATTTGACGAGTTAGAACTAGCGATTTTAATAATTATTAAAAAGGAATGGGTACGAAGGGCCGAATTTCAAAGGGCCGAATGTCGAAGGGCCGAATGTCGTAGGGCCGAATGTCGAAGGGCCGAATGGGTCGAAGGGCCGAATGTGTCGAAGGGCCGAATGTCGAAGGGCCGAATGTCGAAGGGCCGAATGTGTCGAAGGGCCGAAAGTGTCAGAGGGCCGAATATCGAAGGGCCGAATAGGTCGAAGGGCCGAATGGGTCGAAGGGCCGAATGGGCCGAATGGGTCGAAGGGCCGAATTTTTTTTTTTTTTTGTTTTGTTTTTAGAAATATAATTTTTAAAATTTGTTGTTTTAAGAAATATTTGGTAATTTTTTTTTTGTCAAATATAAATTAATTTTTTATGAGTTTATGTATTTTATTATATTTAATCTTTGGATATTCTATCGACAAAAATATTGCATTAATTGAGGTTGTTTATATTTTGCGTTCCTTTTGGAATTATCAAGTGAAAAAATATTTGTACATAATAGGTATTTTACCAAAACCAAGTCTTATTATAACAATATAAATATAATATTTATGTAGGTAATACACATACATATGTATTACTTTTGTAGTATAACCCGCTCGTATATAATAACAAAAGGCGTAGGTTATTTTTTTCTAATATGCGTACCAAATGTAAATAGATTTTAAATAAGAAAACGGAATTTTGTCATAAAATGTCATAAAAATTCAATTTACTTCTGTTCTTTAAACTGATGATAATATTCATTATTTTCGAACGATGTTATTTTCTAGACCATTATATAGTTTATTGCTATTGTTTTAGAAAAAAAAAGTAAGTGGTGGAATTTGTCTTTTGGAACAAAGAATCCTAATTATCGGTCGGCTTTCTTTCAACCTCACTATACGAAAATGCATTATTTTGCTCTACACGATAAATACATAAAAAAAGGGATGTAAAGATTTTTCAAGTGTGGATCTACAAAAAAGAGTTTTATTGATGTGTCCATGAACATAATCATAAATAAATAATGTTGTATTATGTGTTTTGGTTATTCTATATACCTATTTGCATCATGGACAAATATATCTAGAAAAAGAAAAGACAAGAGAAAGCTAACAAAAATATCTAAAAAAAGAAGAAAAGCTCAAGAAGAGAAGCTATAAGCTAACTTCCGGAATTATAATTTTAAATAAAATTTTTGTAATTAATTTAAATAAATAAAATTGTTTTATTAATTTTTGAATCTGAACCATCTTGATGTAAGTAGATAAATACTCATATAAAAAATCAACTTAAAATAAGGGACATAGGAAAACTGACTTTGGTATGTAAATTTTGCATTACAGCATAATGCAATTACAAAAAGTTGCAATTATAAAATATTGCAATATAAAATCTTGCATAACAATTTCCCGTACTATTTTTTCTTTATTCTGAGGAAAATAAATTGAAGAAAAATGATATCGACTAATTTAACTTGGAATTGTAGAGGTTAACGGCTTCGGTAACTCTCACGGGCACGCGGGAGGTCGCTGCGCTCCCCCCCGCTTAGCCCTCCGAGGGGCTTTAGATTTGAGCTTCGGGGGACGTAGGAGCCGAGATCAGCAAACATGTCGTACTGCGTGCCGCACGTAGGAGCGGATTATATAGAATAAAAGGATTACCCAATTACATAATGTTGTAATTTATGATTGGATGAATGGAAAACATCAATAAAACTCTTTTTTGTAGATCCACCCCTTAAAAATCTTTCCATCCCTTTGTTTGTTATGTGTTCGTCGTGCAGAGAAAAAAAATACATCGTATAGTGAGGTTGAAAGAAAGCCGACCGATAATTAGGATTCATTATTTACTATTTTTTTTTTCTAAAACAATAGTAATAAACTATATAATGTTCTCGAAAATAACATCGTTGGTAAATGAAAGAATTTTTATGACATTTTATGACAAAATTCCGTTTTCTTATTTAAAATCTATTTACATTTGGTACGCATATTAGAAAAAAATAATCTTCGCCTTTTGTTACTATATACGAGCGGGTTATACTACAAAAGTAATACATATGTGTATACCTACATATATATTCCATTTATATTGATATAATAAGACTTGGTTTTGGTAAAATACCTATTATGTACAAATATTTTTTCACTTGATAATTCCAAAAGGAACGCAAAATATAAACAACCTCAATTAATGCAATATTTTTGTCGATAGAATATCCAAAGATTAAATATAATAAAATACATAAACTCATAAAAAATTAATTTATATTTGACAAAAAAAAAATTACCAAATATTTCTTAAAACAACAAATTTTAAAAATTATATTTCTAAAAACAAAACAAAAAAAAAAAAAAATTCGGCCCTTCGACCCATTCGGCCCTTCGGCCCATTCGGCCCTTCGACCCATTCGGCCCTTCGACCTATTCGGCCCTTCGATATTCGGCCCTCTGACACTTTCGGCCCTTCGACACATTCGGCCCTTCGACATTCGGCCCTTCGACATTCGGCCCTTCGACAAATTCGGCCCTTCGACATTCGGCCCTTCGACATTCGGCCCTTCGACATTCGGCCCTTCGACACATTCGGCCCTTTGAAATTCGGCCCTTCGACATTCGGCCCTTTGATATCATTCCATTAAAAAGTGTTTATTGTTCTATTCTTGGGTAAGTAATATATTATATTATTTAGTACATATATTGTTAATTATTATATTTTTGATGTAGATTATTTAATTAAATTTTTAGTTTTGTTGTTTTTTACATTTTTGCTTGGTGGTTCCATAATGTTACCACCAGCACCAAGCTGTGTCTTGTGTATTTCATGTTTTACATTGTGTCCAATATGTATTTCGTGTTTTGTATTTGGTCGATTATTTATCGTTATTATATACGAGTATTCGTTTTTTTTGTATCTTAGATCAAAAATGAATAAAACAGTTAATCGGGAATGTTTTACTAGTGAAGAAGCTTATTGTATTTTAGAGGAAATTCCGTCCGATGAATCAGAAATCTCCTCCTCGTGGAGTGATGACGAATTGGAGATGAATACCAATTTGGACGCAGACAGCACTAGTGATTTGGAATGGGATAGTGATGATGATCTTCCGTTATCAATATTTTTACATAAAAAGATTAGTACTGTTAAACACCCTTGTTGAATCTTTTTCCAAAAAAAATATATATTGAAATAAAACAATGGACTGTATTAACTTTTATATTTTATTTTAATACGATTAACAAACAACCACACTCCAGTAAGTACAATAAAAATCTAAATTTCCGTCGTGTTTTCGACAACTTTACCCAAAAAGTAAAAACAAAAAAAACCGTATTTGTCCCTCTCTTCTCTCTATACTAATATAGGGTAACACAAAATATAGCGTCGATATACTTAGTAAACTATATAGCAAACATAAGATAATTTCAATGTGAAGTTTTTTTTTTTTTTTTAATTTGTTAAACTTTAACATACTCCCGCATTGAAATTACCTTATTTCAAAAATAAAAAAATAAATATGTCAATGGAAGTTACATTTTTAAATTTTAATACAAAAATTACTTTGAATTCATCTTATACTAAATTAAATTGAATATAACTTATAATACTAATAACTATATTATATTAATCCTAATTAAATGTACTTGAGACTTTCATGTATCGTAATACCTAATTAGTTAAAAAATTGATATAACAACAAAATATATATATTAAAATAAACACAAAATAAAACTTAACATTTACACTGTGCATTCATTGCACACAGAAATTTTAGTAGCAATCAAAACCAATAATTTAAAACAATCTAGTTGTACAGATTACACAAAAAACCTTCCAAGAAACAAAGAATCGAAAGAAATAATTGATTAAAACTTCACTAGCACAGACAAAATATTTTAAACTGTATTACTTCTGAATTTAAACCAATATACAAAATTTTTTTTTTAATAAATATGTACATTCATCTGTACTTGTACATTCGGTATATACAACCTTATCTCGTAGGTGGTAAGTAAAATTTTGGTTTATGTTTATAAAAAAAATAAAAAAAAACAATTCATAATTTTAACTAGCTTCAACTGGTAAAATACACACTTTTGAAATTGATCTTTTGAATTCTGAATTTGCTGTTTTCACGGAAACAACGCGAACTAATCCGTCTTTTCCCAAATGAATATCTGTTATTCTACCCATGTTCCATTTCATTGGAGGGGTACCATCTTCTCGAAGCAAAACAAGTGAACCAATTTTAATGTTATTTATTGGATTTAACCATTTACGACGGTTTTGTAATTCAGACAGATATTCTTTTGACCAACGTGACCAGAATTGCTGAAATAAATATTGCATACGTTGGAATCGTGAAAGTTTGTTTATAGGCAAATGATCAAGTGAAGGATCAGGTAATGAATTAAGAGATTATCCTATTAAAAAATGTCCGGGTGTTAATGGACATATGTCATTAGGATCATTTGACATTGGTGTCAATGGACGTGAGTTCAGGCACGCTTCAACTTGCGTTACTAATGTTAAAAATTCTTCGTTAGTATAAATAGACTGACCCATAACTCGTTTCAAATGATATTTCGCGCTCTTAACAGCCGCCTCCCATAAACCCCCGAAATGTGGTGATCGTGCTGGTATAGTATGCCATTTTATTCCTTCATTGGAACAATATCTTAGAACTTCAAATTGGTGTAATTCTGACTTAAATAGTTCATGTAATTCTTTCAATTCTGTGCGAGCTCCTATAAAATTAGTGGCGTTATCTGAATAGATAATAGAACACTTACCACGACGAGATACAAATCTACGAAAGGCTGCAAGAAATGATTGAGTTGAAAGGTCTCCGACAATCTCCATATGCACTGCCTTTGTAGCAAAACATATAAAAATAGAAACATATACTTTGATTTTACTCTTAGACCGAATTTTAGGTATAACATAAAAAGGGCCGCAAAAATCAATTCCGACACAGCAAAAGGGTTTTGAAGGGTTTACTCTATCCTTTGGTAATTATCCCATAATTTGGTTTATTATTGGAGGTTTTGCGCGAACACAACGAATACATTCGCGAACAACCTTGCGGCAAAGGTTTCTACCTCTTGTAACCCAAAAACGAAGCCTTACATGGTATAATAAAGATTGGGGGCCCGCATGAAGTAATTCAAAATGATTATTAGAAACCAAAAGATTTGTAAACAAATGCGTACCGGGTAACAAAATTGGATGTTGGTTATCATACGAAATTTCAGCATTAGCCAACCGACCACCAACACGCACTATCCCATTTGTATCGATAAACGGACTCAACGATTTTATTTTGCTTTTGGTTGATACTAGTTTGTTATTCCGAAGATGTTTAATCTCTTCATTATATTCGATGAACTGAACATGCTTGACTAATCCAATCAATGCTGTTTCAAGTTCGAAACTTTGTATTGGACCGTATATACGAGATTCAGATGATTTTTGCTGACAATTTCTCAAAAAACGGAAACATGTTGCGATTACTCGAAGCAATTTTTTGTAGCTTGAATATTTTTCGAAAACATTCCAATTGGATGCCGTACAAAGTAGTATCGTTTCAGATTTTCGAAGTTCTAATTATTCTATTTCTATTTTAGAATTTGGAGATTTTGGCCACCTTTCCTCGATATCATACAAGAAAGCTGGACCATTCCACCACAATGAGCAATCACGTATTTGCTCAGGCATAAGACCTCTAGAGAGAAGATCAGCTGGATTCATTGTAGATGACACATAGTGCCATGTATTAATTTCTGTCAGCTCCTGAATCTGGGAAACTCTATTTGCCACAAATGTTGTGTATTTGGATGGTGGTGATTTAATGCGAAAGAGAGTTATTTCAGAATCAGAATACAAATAGATACCATCAAAATCAATATTAATTATTTTCAATACTTTACTAGTTATTTGAGCAACTAATAAAGCTGCACATAGCTCAAGTCGAGGAATAGTTTGACATTTTAAAGGAGCCACTCGTGATTTTGCGAATAATAATCGCACATGGAAATTTCCTAATTCATCAACTATTCGTATATAAATGGCACATCCGAAGCCTTTTGCAGATGCATCACCAAATGCGTGTAACTGTATACATTTATAAGAAAGAGGTAGGTATAATACATCTAGGTACGTTTAAATTTTCTAATTTTGAAAGTTGTGATTTAAAATTATTCCAAGTTTCTGCCATATTTATTGGAATTATTTCATCCCAAGACAGATTAGATGTAGACCACAGAGATTGCATAAATAATTTAGCAATAAATATCATTGGCGCACATAATCCCAATGGATCAAATAATTGAGCAATCTCCGAGAGAACCGACCGTTTAGTACATTCTTGACTTAAATTATATTTAACAAATGAAATATTGAAAGAATCGTCGATGGTATTCCATCGCATCCCAAGGACCCTTGATAAACCATCTACTACTTCCTGTGAATCTGACATTAGTTCATTATAGTTCGAAGCAAACTTTTGTAATTCGAAACCGGCGGAATGAAGTAAACTTATTAAATTTGCCTTTAAAGTTTTTGCTTCATCAAGAGTATTAGCACCTGTTAAAACGTCATCCATATAAAAATCACGCTTTAAAACTGTAGATGCTTTAGGATACTTAGATTCCTCATCGATTGTCAATTGCTTTAATGTGCGAGTAGCGAGGAATGGTGCTGTAGCCGTACCATAAGTAATTGTGCACATACGATAACATTTTATTTCGTCTGTTGAAGTGTCTCGCCACCAAATTCGATGTAGATCCCGCTGATTATCACTAAGCAAGATTTGTCGGTACATTTTTGTAATGTCACCAGTAAATGCTACAGGATATTTCCGAAATCTTAATACTATTGAAAATAGATTTTGTTGAATAGTTGGTCCTATCATGAGACAATCGTTTAGACTTAGATTTGTTGAAGTTTTCGAAGAAGCATTGAACACTACTCTAACCTTTGTAGTGCTACTGTTTTCATTTATCACTGAATGGTGAGGTAAATAATAAGTTTTACCTTGCTGACTATCAATTTTATTAATATTTTCGACGATTTTCATATGACCAAGGTCTATATATTCAGACATAAATTGTTTATAATTTCCATATAGTTCAGGGTTTTTAATTAATTTTTGTTCAAGATACTTGAATTGACGTAGTGCAATAGAACTTGATTCTCCGAGTTGCCATATGTTTGATTTTATTGGTAATGAGACAATATATCGTCCATTAGAATTACGAAATACATTATCTATGTAATGTTGTTCACACATTTTTTCTTCTATAGAAAACTCATTATCAGATGCAAATTCGTCAAGCTGCTAAAATCTTTCTATTTTGGAATTAAGTTCATCCAAAGCACAAATGTGTGACGATGTTTGGATTAAATTGTTACGAAAACCTGTCAAATTGGAGTAATTTATTTTTCCCGATACTATATATCCGAAAACACTTGATATGAAAGGAGGAAAATCCTTTAAGATTTCTACTTTTTCACCCGTTATTATATCATGATAAACTTCAGCGCCTATGAGTAAATCAATCTTATCTGGATTAAAGAAATAAGGATCTGCTAAATTGATGAAGTGTGGTAGACAAGAAGAATCAAAATTAATTTGTTCAGAAGGTAAATAACCAGTGATCTTGGACAGGACGAAGAAATCAAGATCTGTTGAAAATTCAGATATGCGAGATTTTATCTTTAGATTAACTTTGTGTTGAATGTGAATTTTATTGTGACTTATACCTGTAACTGGTATAGAGACATTTGACCTGCGACATTTTAATATTTGACACATGCGTTCTGTTATAAAATTAGATTGTGAGCCACTATCTAATAATGTTCTACATTTTATTTTATAACCATCCGAAGTAATAACCCAAACTATAGCCGTTGCTAATAAAACTTGACTTTTGTATTTCAGAGAACTATTTAAACTACTATTATGAACCAGAGATCCTTGGATATGGGAATCCTGATTGGTCGTTGGACATGAATCTTGCTTTAACACTGAAGATAACGATGTTGGGTCATTTGAATTAATGGCTATTGGTGGAGATGTATTGTAACTATTTTTAGGATTCGAAGATTTTTGAAAGTTCTTCGAAGAAGAATTATTATCAGATGATCGATTAGTGCTGCTATTTCGTTTTCCAAAGTGAAGCAAAATATTATGTTTTAATGAACATAATCCACACGCGACACTTTTACAATCAAAAACACGGTGTTTTCCAGAAAAACAGTTGGTACATAAATGATGCTGTTTAACAAATTCGAAACGCTTTTCTGGATTGAAATTTGCATCACCAAATTTAGGAAATTTATCCAAATTGTGGCTACCATTACAAAAAATGCAACAGGTTTCATTTGAAACAAATGAACGGAATTGTTTTGAAGGATTATAATTTTGCTTTTTAGATTTAATATTTGATGTTGCTGTCGATGCACCAGACGAAGTTGAACCAACTGATTCGAGAACTCTAACTTTTTTTTTCAAAATATTTATGAACTCTGAAAATTTTAAAATAGTATTTTCCGGAGTATTTTTGATGATTTGGGTGTGTGATCCAAGATCTAACTTCTCACACAAATGATGAATTAGAAATAAATTCCACTCATCAACAGGAACGTTCATATTTTTTAATACATTAACGTGTTTCAAACTCGTGTCAATGAATAATTTTAACGATTGTGCTGAACCCTCACTGGGTTTCTTAATATCATAAATGCCTTTTATGTGTAACTTTTGTATGAACACCTCGTTATTATATTGATCAAATATGGTTTTCCACGCAACCTCATAATTTTGGCTTGTAACTGGAAGCGCCTCAATTAAATTAAATGATTTACCGTCACGAATACAAGATATTAAGTAATGAAATTTAGTAATCTGATCTATCTTTGAATTGGTATGAATTAAATCGTTAAAAATATCCCGAAATCCAAGCCAACCTAATTCCGAACCATCAAACTTTGGTAAGAGTATTTCTGGCAATTTGATAGCTAGCGAAGTATTAACTTTTAAATCTGGTTTATCTTCTTCAATGTTCACAGATGTACTTTTAATTTCCAAATTACTTTTAAATTCTAATTTATTTATTTGATTCAAAATTTTAGATTCAAGATTACCGTATACATCCTCGAATTTTGTACGCTCTTCAAAAACACCAACATCAGTATCCAAACTTTCAATTTCAGATTGTACATCATCAAACTTCGTATATGTAATTCTTAACCTATGAAGCATGGATTGTAATTCACCGATTGAGAAACTTTCATTTGATTCAAATTGATTTTTGAAATAGGTATTTCTACCTTTATGGCCACTTCTTTGTTTCTTCAAAAGATTAATATCCATGATGACAACCGATTTTTCGAATTACTGATATTAAATTACTGAACAAAATTACGTTATATAAATTAACAACTAAAATATATGTATGTTTAAGAACAGACTAAAACTAATATAACTTAAACTAATACCTTATTCTAAATTAATCGATGACTGTCCCGTTATCTCCTGTATAAACGTGTTGAAACTTTTAACCAAATGGACGGTGTTGAGTAATATCTTCCTCGATTATGTTTGTTTTATGGTATACTGCTTATTGTAGCTAAAAATGCTGATTTTTCCACAATTATACTTTACCCAGCAAATAATTATTGTAATTTTAATAACAATTGGAATTATTCATTGAAATTATCGACGAAATACAATGTACTTTAACCGTTATAACGGTATCGTAAAATTTGCAGTTGGAAGATTTCAATCAGTCGAAGAAACTGCACAGTTATTTTAATTGCTATAATTTACCGAAGTTATGTTTTAATTAATAAATATCCCGGTCGATGGACCAAAAAATGTTGAATCTTTTTCCAAAAAAAATATTGTAATAAAACAATGGACTGTATTAACTTTTATATTTTATTTTAATACGATTAACAAACAACCACACTCCAGTAAGTACAATAAAAATCTAAATTTCCGTCGTGTTTTCGACAACTTTACCCAAAAAGTAAAAACAAAAAAAACCGTATTTGTCGCTCTCTTCTCTCTACTAATATAGGGTAACACAAAATATAGCGTCGATATACTTAGTAAACTATATAGCAAACATAAGATAATTTCAATGTGAAGTTTTTTTTTTTTTTTAAATTTGTTAAACTTTAACAACCCTTTTGAACAACAAGTTGGATTAAATATTCCAGATAATTTAGAATTTTGCAATAACTTAGAGTATCCAATGGATATGTTTCTCATGTTATTCCCTCAAAGTTTATTTCAAAAAATTGTATTTGAAACTAATTTATATGCAATGCAGGAGCATGGCACCATCACATTGCCAACTACAGTAGATGAATTAAAATCTTTTTTAGCCATAAATTTACTAATGGGCACAAAAAAAATTACCAAGCTATCGGGATTGTTGGTCTTCAAGAATGTCAATTAGAGATCATTTCATATCTTCTATTATGACACGTTATCGTTTCGGATGGTTTCTCAGCCATCTCCATATAAACGACAATATACATCAGCCTAAAAAGGGAAAATATGCTTATGACAAACTGTATAAACTAAGACCGTTCTTGGATGAATTATCTGGAACCTATAAAACATATTACCAACCAACTAAATGCCAATCAATCGACGAGTCAATGATTAAATTCAAAGGAAGAAGCAGCATGGCACAATACGCGCCCATGAAACCTATCAAACGAGGTTACAAAGTTTGGGTGCGAGCGGATGAGAACGGATTTGTGTCACAGTTCCAGATTTACACAGGAAAAACCAAAGACATCAAAGAAAAAAATTTAGGAGCAATAATTATAAAAGATTTAACTCGTTATTTAGTTGGGAAGTACCATGAAATATATTTCGATACCTACTCCAATTCGCTTCAATCATTACGCGATGTGTTAGGTGAAGGAATATCTGCATGTGGAACTGCACGGCAAGGCCGAAAAGATATTCCAACAGATTTTAAGGCTGATAAAATAAGTCCGAGAGGCGAATATGTCTGGAGGTTAAGCAAAGACGGTATATTGGCAGTAAAGTGGATGGACAAAAAACCTATATTGTTTTTGAGTAATTTTCACTGCCCGGCAGACGAGGAAACTGTTCAGCGAAAACAAAAGGATGGAAGCAAGACAGATGTGACATGCCTAAATATCGTAAAGGATTACAATAAACACATGGGCTACGTAGACTTTTCTGATATGCTAAAATCGTGTTACGAACTAGATAGGAAATCAAAAAAATGGTGGCATAGAATATTTTTTCATTTTTTAGATTTGACAACGGTAAACGCGTTCATTTTATATAAAACCAAAACTGACGGTGCAGGATTGTCATTGAAGCAATTTAAACTAGCTGTCATAGATGGGTTGTTAGGAGCTGAACCTACAGTGCCACAAAAGAGAAGAAGGATTAGCAATGACAAGCCAATGAATAGATTTAAATCGTATGTTCCGTTAGAAAAAAGAACAGACAAGGCGGCACACCTACCTGAACATGACACTAAAGTGAGATGTGCCAATTGTAGCACGAAAGTCAAACCTCATCGGTCAAGACTTGCAAGACTTGCAATGTAGGATTATGCCTTACTGCAGAAAGAAATTGTTTTTTTAAATTTCATCAGAAATAATGTTTTTAAAAGTTTTAAATTTTTTATAATTATATTTTCAACGCCTAGTGGTCCCATATGGAACCACTTCTTTTTGAATTAATCGTTACAAATAAAATAAATTTGAATTAAGATTTTTTATTTACCTATTCGTAGATAATTATCTCACCCCAAAACTCATGTTTTTAAAAAAAAAAATAATTTAGTCCACAAAGGGTTAAAAAAAAAAAAAAAACTTTAAATCGAGAAAATTTCAAATTAGAAATGCGAGAAGTGTGGTTTTTGTTAATTTCTCGTCTTTCAGTTTGGTCCGACAGTCTCTTTTCGATTTTGCACAAATCGACCAAAGTGAAAGGCGAGAAATTTGAGCAACTTTTATTAGTTGTCAAAGTTACATTTTTGTAGCGTATTTATTTTAAATAAGTTTTAGAGGGAGTAATAATTAAAGGGAGAAACAATTAGACAAAAAGGTGTCCGTAGTTGAAACTGGCTAATGAACAAAATTTGTTCTATTTAAATTTTATAAAAACATGTATTTTAAACCTAATAACATATACATAGTAAATATAAATTAAAAATTAAATGAAATCGACTTATTTAATTTAATTTCGATTTAGTCTCTCGAGTAGAGTCTTTAACGTCGTCAATTTTTTTTAAAATAAATCAATTGTTTGGAGTTGGATTTGCCAACTGCTGCTCCTAGACAGGGGATTCTTCGGGATTATCTATTTAAAGTAGAGGTCGAAGTGAATCTGTCGCTGGGTCGGTGTGAATCTGTCGATGGAAGCGGATGTAACAGTTGGAGATGATTTTAGGATTGGACGTGAGGTTATTATTGTCGTAGGAATTCTAAGATTTCTGGTGATTCTGGATGTCGTTAAGGAAGTAGCCTGTAGTAGCAGTTTGTGTCGATTTTAGGACTGGAGAGGGGGTTATTACTGTAGTAGGATTTGTAAAAGGCCGGATGATTGTGGGAATCGGTCGGTGAATTGTTATGGATACTTCGATGTGTTTGGATGGGCACTCTAGATATTGCATAGAATGTAGCAACTATGGCTGTAGGCAAAGAATTCGGATACGGTTCTGCAGCAGTCGATGGCTCTGTTGGTGTTTCATCATTCTGATGAAGTAACGATGCTTTTTAAAAGTATATTTTTAGCAGGAAGTATTATTAAATTACTTGAAAATCTTCCGGGTGAAATTATTGGGAAGGACTATTAATGTCTAATAGAATACAAATCGATTTCAAAAAAATACTTGCGATCATATTTAATGATCCTTCTGGAATATCAGAAAGCTCTGTCAAATCACTTTACTCCAATGATCGCCATAGTATGGTTATTCTGTTCGCTAAAACCAAATTTGATTTTTTTCCCCCACAAGTGCCGATACGATGTTGGCGCATTTAATTGCCTTGGCTTTTACGCCAAGGCAAAGATCTTTCCAGCACAAGAATTAAAAATCAATTAATTTATGCTCCGTATTTACTATATAATTAATTAAAAGTTAACTTACTTTTTTCCACTGTGAAATAGTCTTGCTTGGACCAATGATATTCAATTCGTGTTGTATTCCCTCCTATGGACCATATGTGAATAGAGCACCTTGCGCCGACGGAAACCTTCCTTTTATATAGTACAAGCTATTTTTAATCAGTGATATTAACAGTTTTTTTCGACTTGAGGAAATTCTTTCCATTTTGTATATGCTTGTACGAAAGGTAACTACAGCAAGTATTTGAAAAAATCATTTAAAAAAAAAAAATAAATAGAAGTAAAACAAGAGAAATGTGTCTTACCGCCGTAAAAACAATAACTAAAAAACTTCTCGCTTAATTCTCGCTGACTTGCACAATCGGTCAGCTTCCAAATGGTTCCATGCACATTTATCATAATTTTAAATATTTCAGAACCTATCTCCTAATATCTTAGAGAGCCGGAAATGATTCTTTATGTTTTGAGTTGGCAATACTAGGGAACCATTTGGAAGCTGGCCGATTGTACAAAATACAATGAACGGCTGCTACTGGTATCCTAATTGAATCGGTCATTTCAGAAACCCCACATGTTACAATTTTGGCGGTTTTTAGTTAGCTATCGTTTCGTAGTCTTAACGTATTGACTTATCGATCCCTGCTGAAAACCTACATGTAACTAGTTTCAAATAGCAAATACACTGCCCCAGAATTGAATTATCCCTGCAGAACTCCCACAAGTGTTACACATGTGAAGTTTCTGAACGGATTCGATCCGGCATTGTGTTGCGTCATTATTACAGGTCATCCTTGATTTACATAAAAAATAATGTAACATAATATTTAATTTTTATTTATTATTATTATTGGTCCAAATACCTTCAAATAAGATAAATACTTTCTAAAACTCCACATGTACTGTTTTTTTTGTTATGCTTTAAAGTACGCTGTCTAAAATACACCTTAAAACATAAGTTTTAATCTCTATAATCTAAACGAATGATAAACAATTTAATTCAATTGCACATATATTTGCAAAACAGTTTTTTCAATTTTCTGAAAAAAGAGACTAGTGTGGTTTTCAGCAGGGATCGTTAAGTCGATACGTTAAGGCTACAAAACGATAGCTAACTAAAAACCGCCAAAATTGTAACATGTGGGGTTTCTGAAATGACCGATTCAATTAGTGTTATTTTCAGCTGTTGTCTACTTAGAATATGAAGAATCATTTTAAACAGAAAAATAATTAAACTTCTTAGTACATGAGAAAGAACTGGGATGGGATGGGATAGTTTTACCGATTCTAGGCCTATACTAGCACAATTTCAATGGGCAAAACGGGGGGTAAGGGGCGCCGGTTTAGATGGTCTTATTATACTAGCCCAAATGCCAACCTCACCTGCACGTGGTACTTCCTGCTAATTAACTAACGAGGCTCTGGCGACCGAGATACGGCGGAATAACCGACTACCGAGAACATAGCAAATGATGTTCTCTTCAATGACCCACTACCAACTTGTACTGGTTAGGTTGGTAGTTGATACATAACCAATTTTAAAGCAATGAGTTCAACGCAAAAAGGAAACAATACCCCAGGTGGTAAACCAACTACCCAGTTGGCTAATCCACCCTCTTACGAGGCTGGCTCAATGGATTCTGGGGTGAGCCAATCATTGCTAAACCCATTCGAAAGAAGTTCAATGTTGTTAAGATCACCAAACAATCATACTAACTCTGCAAATCAGCAGAAAGACGAAAACGCTGAACTCTGTCGAAAACTCAGTGAAGTAGAGGTACTTTTAACCCAATTAAGAAGCGAAATTGAAAAGCTGAAAAAAGAAAATGAAGAATTGAAGAAGCCCAAACCAATGGAGATTTCTGAAAACCCGCTAACTTGTTATAATGAAACAACTACTCACACTAGTTATAACAATGAGTTCCATACTGATGAAGAGGATCTCATGAGAGAAACAGATTGGGTACTGAAAAGGAAGAAAAGACCTACCAAAAAACGAAAAGCAGAATTCTCGCCTGAAGTTGGAGATCATTCGCAAGCTAATGTATTAGTAACTGGTGATACTAATACCAAACCAACTCACCAGCAACAGCAACAAAAGGTTGTACCGAAAGAAAAGGCTCCTCCGCCAATTAATGTAATCGGCATAACAGAATTTGTAAGTATACAATCTATAATGAAATCAGTGACAGCTAAGGAATATAGAGTAGTGTCACTAAACAATAACGTGTGGAAAATCAATACACCAGATTCCGACACATATAGAGCTCTAGCAACAAAGCTCAATGCGGAAGGTAAAGAATGGTTCACATACGAAGATAAAAACGAACGCGCAGTTAAGGTTATGGCCAGAGGCCTTCATCCAACGTGTAAGAAGGAGGACATAATTGAGGACCTAAAGGAAAGAGATCTGCAAATAGAAGATGCAGTAAACATCCTAAAACGAGAGAGAGGTGAGAACAATCAAGTCAAAAAAAGGGGGCTTCCACTCTTCATGCTTACGTTTAACAAAAAGGAGAAAGTTGAAAACATCTTCAACATCAAAGCAATTCTCAATATGAGGGTTAAAATAGAACCGCTTAAGAAAAACACGAGGCTAATACCTCAATGCAAAAAATGCCAAGGTTTCAATCACACGCAAAAATATTGCAGACGGGAGCCAAGATGCGTAAAATGTGCTGGAAAACACAACGCGAAAGAGTGTACAGAAAGTAGAAACACCCCTGCAAAATGTATAAACTGTAAAGGGCATCATCCTGCAAATTATAGAGGCTGTGAAGTAGCCAAAGAACTCCAAAGACTAAGAAACAAAACGCATCAGTTTCCTCAAAACCCTAGGGTTACCAGAGAAGAGAAACCAACTAAAACCCAAGCGGAGCCAAAACCACCAGGTATTGGTACAGAGCGGAAAAGTTATTCACAAATTGTACATCAATCATCTAATGCTACGAATGATAATCCCCTTGAAAGGATTTGTCGAAGCATAGAAGCCATAAATATAAGGCTAGCAAAGCAAGAACGTGGTCTAGAAGCTTTATATAAGCGTCTAGATATGCATCAACCCTTGAACGAGGCAACAGCCCTCATATACTAAAATGAGCAGATCATTTAAAATTATCACCTGGAACGCGAACGGACTAGCGCAACATGTTCCAGAGCTAGAAATTTTTCTAAATTTAGAAAAAATTGATATCTGCCTTATATCGGAGAGCCATTTGACAAAAACATCATTTATTAAAATACGTGATTATGAATGTTACCATGCTATTCACCCAGGAGGAAAACCCAGAGGAGGATCAACAGTAATAGTGAAAAAGAGTCTAAAACACTATGAAGAACCTAGTATAGAAGAGGAAAATATGCAAGTTAAAACCATAAAAGTTGAAACTAACAATAATAATGAATACAGTATTTCCTCTATCTACTGCCCTCCACGCTATAATCTAAATAAAGAAGATTATAATAGACTCTTTAGATCACTAGGATCCAATTTTATTATTGGTGGTGACTTTAATGCAAAAAACACCTATTGGGGATCAAGACTTACAACCCATAAAGGAAAAGAGCTATTCGAAGCCGGACGAATAAATAACTGCGAGTTCCACTCTGGAGGTAAACCAACATACTGGCCTGCTGATATAAATAAAATACCAGATCTCATTGATTTTTATGTAACGAAAGGGATCTTCGAGGATTACATGTGCATCGAAAACAGCGAAGGGACATATTCCGATCATACACCTGTTATCATGATACTCAGCACAATGATAATTAATAAGGATAACCTGCCTAAATTAACAAATAATAGAACTAACTGGGACCTATTCCAAGAACTAATTGAAATGCAAACAAATCTTCGAGTGCCGATTAAAACACCGGTACAGTTGGAAGACGAACTAGAGGTATTTAACAGTACTATTCAACAAGCAGCATGGGAAAGTTCTCCTGCTAGTCACACCGAATCCCGTAGGAATCAAAATTATCCTATTGAGGTCAGGGAGTTAGTTAGAAAGAAACGGAAGGCAAGAAAAACCTGGCAAAGGACACGCGCCCCGGAAAACAAAAAAATCCTCAATTGTCTATGCAATAAACTAAAACAACTTATAAAAGAAATTAAGAATGAAACTATCAACAAGTACTTAAATGGTCTCACCGAACATAAAGATACTGATTACTCTCTTTGGAAAGCAACAAAGGGATTAAAAAGAACTAAAATGCATGTGCCACCTATTAAAAGTGGGGAAGGAACCTGGGCCAAAAGTGACAAGCAAAAAGCTATTTTATTTGCAGCTCACTTGGAAGACACCTTTCAACCGTTACCTAGGCAAACAGCAGATGAAAACATAATAACAATTAGCAAAATTGATGAATATAATATTCGATGTGTAACATTACAGGAATTAAAAAATGAGATCAAGTGTAATTTGAACGCAAAAAAAGTTCCAGGATATGATTTAATTACTGGACAAGTCGTAAAAGCCATTCCCGAGAAGGGACTACGAAAATTGGTTCAAATTATCAATGCTGTCTTCAGACTAAAATATGTCCCACGGCAATGGAAGGTTGCTGAAGTAATTATGATCCCCAAACCAGGCAAACCAGCGAACGATAAAAAGTCGTACAGACCGATTTCACTACTTCCTGTAATTTCAAAATTATTTGAAAAATTACTGCTCAAGAGACTCAAGCCAATAATAGAAGAGAGAAATTTGATTCCACCACACCAATTTGGATTTAGAGAAAATCACTCTACGATAGAACAAGTTCACAGAATAACGGATATAATCGAAGACTCACTTGAGAATAAGAAGATATGCTCCAGCATCTTCTTAGATGTAGCACAAGCTTTCGACAAAGTTTGGCACCAAGGACTTGAATTTAAATTGCATCGAGATCTACCTAAGCAATTCTATCAAATTCTTAAATCTTATATCGCAGACCGACATTTCCGTGTAAAATATTGTAACATTTGGTGTTACAATCGTTAGAAAAGTTTCAACCTCATCGTCTCCGGCGGTTTGGGATTTTCCCTACGGGTGTTTAGCGCTTCTTTGCGTCAGCCCGCGCTTCGTGAACAGCGGCGAAAAGGGTTGCACTGTCCTGAATTTTTTTTTTTTATGTGGCTGTTGGTAGTGCAATTGAACGAAGAGAGAGGGGAAAGATTGATAACAAATGAACATAAGAAAAAAAAATAACAATTAACAAAATTGGTAATCGGAGGTTTTTTTTTGGTGCAGTCAAGATTTTGATCTCATGAGTGATAATAAGCCGAGTGCGTGCAGAAACGAAAAATATAATTGACTTTCATTTTATATAATTCTGCAATAAAGTTTTTTTTGTATTGGTTAAAATTTGAATTTTGGTTTTTTTACAATTTGCGAAATTCGCTAGTCATTTTGTAATTTTTTTTGATGAGCCATAAATAAATAAAGAAAAGAAAATTTATTTGAAAAAAATTGGTGATCAAGATTGTAATGTTTATATAAAAAAATAAAAAAATAAATAAAAAGACAAAGAAAATAAAGAAATAATAATTTTGCATTTCTATGAGTTTGATTTTTTTTTGTGTGCATGAAAAAAACCAACAAAACAGATATTAAAACAAAAATAATAAGAAAACATTTAAGTGGTTGCTAAAAGCAAATAGTGAATTTAAAGTATAAACTATCATTCTGTGCAAGCCTAGTGAATTAAGGGCTGAGCAATACGGTTATTCCGCTGATTGCCGTTTTGACGCTTTGGATACTGGTTACTGCGTGTGGCAGATTTACGGTATATCAAACCCGTGATCTGACGGTTTATTATTACTGTTTGTGTATGTGGCATTTATTGAATGCAGTGCGGGGCAAATATAGTTGTTCGCTAATTGCTGTTTTATTTTGCTATTCTGATGCTGTGTTATATTAACGTTTGGCGAACTACGGTGAAATAAAAGTATTAAACGCCGCTACGGAATATTTTGCTGTATTTATAGTGAGTTGATTATTGGCGTGAATTGATTGCGGTGAATTGCTGATGTGGATTGCGGAAATTGTGGCAGCCGGGTGAAAAGAACCGTTCGTTTTTTATTATTATTTAATTTTTTTTTATTTGTTGAATTTTTGGTAAATTTGTTTTTTTACTTAATATGTAAGTTTAAATTTACAGTTCCATGATTTTTTTTTTTTGCTTTTGCTTTTTGGATTTAAAATTTTTCTTTGTTATTGCTTAATGATATGGCTTTTCAATTTATTGCTTTGAATTTGCTTATTTTTTTTTTATCAATTTCATTCATTAAAATTCTGAGCAGTCAAATTAATATCAATATATACACATATGTAAATATTTTTCTTTTTTCACACGCATAGTTAAATGGCATGCATATATTTTTAATAGGTTTCGGTTTTTTTTTAAATAATAACATTTGTTTAAAGCTCTCTCTCTCTCTCTCTCTCTCTTTCTCTTCGTTCCTTTCTCCGGAATTCTCGTGGGTTTTTCTTTTCTTTAGCTAAGCCTTTTGCTCATTTCATGTTTTTTTTTCTTCTTTTTTTTGGTTTCTAAACTCAAGGAGTCGATGAGGACGATGAGTGCCTAATAACTTGGTTGTAGGATGTGGTAGGGGTGTGAATCACAGTCTCCGTTGGTAAGTTGGTCCTTGCTTTGAGTCTCGTTCATTTCCTTTTGGTATTGTTTGTTTTTGCATTCTTTTTATTCTATGCGGTCTAACAAGTTTCACGTATGCTCGGGGAAACCCCACCCCGATACCCTGAGCTTTAGCCGGCCTCAGATGACCGCACCCGACCCTCTGCGTGAATAATTTCTGCAACAGGATCGATAGTCCGCTATCCATTCTGTTACAATATAACCAAGAGTACTCTGAACTAAAGAGAATATCAGCAGGCATACCACAGGGTAGCGTACTGGGTCCTATATTGTACATCCTGTACACCAGAGATATGCCAAATACAGAAGGTGCCACCATAGCAACATTTGCAGACGATACAGCTATTCTGGCGACTGGAAAGTGTATATCAGAAGCAACGACCAAACTTCAAAAAGCAACCGACACAGTGAGTAGTTGGACAAAGAAATGGCGCATTAGCCTAAACGAAGCAAAGTCGCTTCACGTAAACTTCACAAACCAGAAAGTTAACTGGATTCCAGTGAAACTTAATTCAAGGCCGGTTCCAAATGCAAATACAGCCAAATACCTCGGCATGACTCTCGATTGCAAGCTTAGATGGAAAGAGCATGTTAAAAAGAAAAAAGAAGAATTGAACATTAAATATAGGAAAATGTATTGGCTAATAGGTAGAAACTCTGAGCTTACAATACATAACAAATTGCTATTATATCAGCAAATACTTAAACCAATATGGACCTACGGTATTCAACTTTGGGGTTGTACCAAGAAGACAAATGTACAAATGATTCAATGTATTCAAAACAAAGTGCTGCGTGGCATTGTAAACGCACCATGGTACATTAGAAATGATAACCTCCATAGGGACTTAAATATGGAATATGTAAGTGAAGAAATACAAAATCATGCGAAGAAACACATTCAGCGGATATCTCGGCACCAAAATGCAGACATACGAAGTTTGTTGGATACCACCAATGCAGTAAGAAGACTTCAAAGGCAGAAACCTTTGGAATTGGGCAGTTGTATTTAATTCGGATAGAGAAAAATAATTACTATGTAAATTCAAACGGGAGTAACCATTGGGCTACTGCCCGTCAAATGTGAATCTTCATTTAAGAAAGATAAATTACTAAATGATTTGTAAATCAGTTGTAATATTAAATAAAGGGAAAAAAAAAAAAAAATGGGCTTAACTCCACTTGGCACAATTCAACTTGCATAATTTAACTTTTTGATAATCAAACGCATTTAGGGTTGTAAAAAGGGGTTAAGGGGGGCCAAATTTTGCAACTGTGACTATAGATTCGCAATCAGCGACCTAAACTATATTAAATCGATTTTATACATATAATAAAACACAATATTTCGGTTTTGTCACTTTCTTTAACGTGATATTTATTTTATTTGTAAATGAAATTACGATCGTTTCGGATGTTACTCCTTTATCAAATTTCTAACAAACATTCGTTGAATGTTTGCTAGAAATTTGATAAAGGAGTAACATCCGAAACGATCGTAATTTCATTTACAAATAAAATAAATATCACGTTAAAGAAAGTGACAAAACCGAAATATTGTGTTTTATTATATAAAATCTTTTTATTGGTGATATTAGTCCAAGAGTAAATAACAAATATGTTATATTAAATCGGCTTAAAAGATCCTTTCGGCATGAACATTAATCTTATGTGAACAATATTAGTTATATCAAATCATTAACATATCATTTTTATTAATAAATAATGATAGTAATACATATAACAGATACGAACAATTCTTTTGAAAAAATAAACGAACTAAAATCACTTGAATGTCAGATACAGAAGACGAATGTAGTACTGCATGCAAACTTTAAGTAAAAGCAAAATTTCATTTGATAATTTCATTAGATATTCCGGAATCTTCATCACACAATGAAATATGTTTTGAAGGGAACTGCACAAGAATGGTATTAGTGTCATTTAGAGTTGAACCCTTATATCGCTTGGTCACAATTTCGATATGATTTTATTAAAAGATTTCAAGATCCTAGTTTTAATAATGAAATTCGACATTTTGTTGAATCATGTAAACAAGCCGCTGCATCTGTTCTTGATTTTTACAATAAAATCATCTCTATGACATTGCAATCTCGTGAAATGTTTCCAGACTCTGAGATTTTACGTATCATACAATGTAGTATGCATCCTGTATTACAAATTACCTAGGCTGGTAAAATTTTTAATAGTGTAACATAGCTAGATTTGGTGTTTAACATAAGAAAAAGTATCAGTGAAATTGAGATTGATTCTTCTAACGAATATCATAATTACACAGTAATATCTCATTATGAATATGTACATATCTCAACATTCATTAAATAGTATTCCTGACCACATAGAAGCGTATAAAAGTACCGAGTATCACGACATTGGTTACGTATTCAAAAATAAATGTGACAATAACAAAAATATTTTGTTTTAGATGGGGTAAACCCAATACTCTTAAACCAAACTGTCAAGCATTTCGGAAAACTCCAAGGGAACCAAAATATTGGAAAATTCGGCAACCACACGTTTAACAAGAGGAAACCGTAATTAGTCAGACTAATTCTGTTTCTAATTTTCAACAAAATTATATTTGTAAATTCTCGCCCTATTTATGTAAGTTTTCAAATAATTTTAAATTTAAATCTGTACGATCAATTCGAGCTAGAATATCGATAAAAGCTTACATTTGCTGACCATATATATGTTGAGGTGTTGATAAATGATTTACCTTTCAAGGGTTTTTGAGATAACGGAGCTGCAATAAACGCGTTAGGTGTCGAAAGTGGACATTTTATGGACAATAACAAATTTCATTTCCACCATTTATCAACCAACATTTAAACATCATCAGATCAAAATCAGCGAGTGTTTGGTTACATATGGGTGAGTATCAAGTTTATTGACATTGTCAAGAATATGAAATTATTCATAAGTAAATCATTTGATCACAATCAGAGATAGTATACAGGAAACCGGTTTGTTACAAAATTAGTAATTCTTTTATATAGAAATTCAATTATGAACGCAATTTTTTTTTTTTTTGGAATACTGGAGTTAATAATCGGTACTTATTAAACAATTTAATCTTGTTATTTCCACCTATTAAATAAATGTATTCATAAATCGTAAGCTTATCGAACCTAAAATAGCAAATTTACGCAGAAGTTTCTGTCTTTGATCAGCCAATATCTTGCCACAAAGCTGCTCTTGAGTATAATATATTTGCAAATCTGCCCTAGTAATTCGCAGTCATTTCCAAACTGGAATCGCTTGCATTGGAAGCCAAGTAGAACCATTAATGCATGAAAGGTGAAAAGTTTTGAATTTAGAAATATCAGTTCGAGTTCACAAAATTTTCCAACTTTCAGCACAATTGAAGCGTTCAAATTCTGACAAAAAATTTAATTATTCAGGCCGTTCTATCAACATTTATGTTTTCTGAAAATTTTTAATTCATTTACATTTTAACAAACTACTAAATTTTTCTATTTGGTCACTTCAGTTTTTTTTTTTTTTTTTTTTTTGCAAAAGGGTAGGTGTTCGTTGCCCAGAGCACTGCGACCATTGAGGCCTAATTGTGCATCCCTAGAGATTGACCCTATGTGAAATGTAGGTCTATATCCTGATAAACGCCGCTACCTGAAGCATATCCAGTGGGTCAGCGTTAGGCCACTGGATTATGTACGCGTTGAGGAACTTGCATCTTTTTAGGATGATAGCATCGCATGTGAATAGTAGGTGTTCCGATGTCTCCTTACCACAGTCACAGAATCTGTACTGGTCCGTAAGGGACCTTCCCATTTTATGTAGATGGCCGTTAAAAAGGCCGTGCCCTGTTAAAAACCAGGTAAGGGATCTTAGGGATTGGCGGTCCATTTACGGTGCCTCTCCCAGACGTATAATATTATAACTGAATAATTTCTTGATCTGTCTCATCCCAATGGAGGACTCCCAGAGTCCATCTGCCAGATGGGTTTTGGAAAAAAAGCAATACTAGGACTGGGACCCAGGAAATCTCGGCTTGCTCCCATTTTTGCACATTGGTCTGCTGCCTCATTTCCTCTAATGGTGGAGTGGCCAGGAGACCACAAAAGGGTGACTTTGTTTGCTTTACCCAGTTCTAATAATTTACAGTAGCAGCTCCAGATCAATTTCGAGTTGAACACTGAAGCTGCTAAGGCTAGCAGAGCTGCCTAGCTGTCCGAGATTACATAGATCTCGGTCTTCTTAAATTTCTTTTTGAGACATTGAAGCACACATACCTCAATAGCAAAGGTCTCTGCCTGAGAAACTGTGGGGGTGCTACCCAGTGGTATGCATATTTCTAGGTTGGGCCCGACTATCCCTGCACCGGTACTCTGTCTGTTTTTGACCCATCCGTATACCATACAGAAGCATGGCGGGAGAGGGAGGAGATAATATTCTCTACCAGTGCCCTATCCGGCAAACTAATAGTAAAATTCCTCCGACAGTCGATTGTCCTTACCATCAAATCCGATCGATAGTTGGATCAATTCCTCCTTAAAATTTAATTTATGTAGGATACTGTTGTGTCCTGGCCTTATGGTTTTAATTTTGGCTATAAATTTTAGGCTCAGACCTTTTGAACCGGCTACTTTTTTAATGTGTAGGTGCAGTGGTGAGAACCACAGTATTCTCTCAAGGGCAGCTGTTGGACAAGTCCTCATTGCTCCAGTTGTACCCACACAGATTAACCTCTGGATCTTGTCCAGAATTCTCTGTGCACCAGTCTGCTCCGTCTTTGGCCACCACACAAACGCCGCGTAAGAGACCATAGGTCTTATGACGGCCCGGTACAGCCAAACCAACATTTATGGGCTCAGTCCCCACGTTTTGCCAATCATTCTTTGGCAGGTGAAGTAGGCCTTATTTCTCTTGTTTGTGATATGATTTAAGTGGATATTTAATGTCAATTTCTGATCAAGTACGACACCCAGATATTTAACCTCCGTTGCTAGTTGGAGAGTTACCCCCTCCCCTCCCCTGCCCTCTCCCTTAGAGTTGCTATATTTATACCATTCAATAGTTGAGCGGTTATTTCGGACAGTGCTTCTAGAAATGTAAAAAAGTCGGTAAAAGCTTAATAAAGTTATTTGTACTAATGATACCCACTTATTGTGCTAGTATATCCCCATACGGAGTATGTTCTCTGTGCTTCTCTCAATAAAAACAATATGGCAGATTTTGTATAGTTTGCGAGAAATGAATGAATGGTTGGTCCATGAGGATCGTTTTTTAACCTTGGTAGTTATATCCGAGCTCCATCTAAACCAAAATACAATAAATAACCCCAAAAGTTTGATTTGATTACATTAGAGGGCGAATGTAAATGTACCCAAGGTAACAAAACCTTCTTCGTAAATCAAACTTAATTACAAATTAAATTCGATCTTTGGAATTTATTATTCAAATAAATTATAATATTAGTAATTTGTAAACTCTGAACAAAAGGCTCTCGATTTATCCGGAAATATTGAACTGATGGGGTTGTTAAAAAAGCGCAAGATTCTTTAAATCTTTCAGAAAGAATTTCATACGATAAAGATGACAATACATTAACGTCGCGTTGACGTTAACCTAACTTAAAATACTTTATAAAACCATCCTATTCACACTTGTAGTGCGGCTAAATTAACAAGAGGTTATTTTCATTTTTCAAAATCCTTCTTTATAGTAGGTGTAAGTATTTCAGGGTCAATTTTCACTTATTTGTTTCCTATTTCCTAGAACAGATTTTTCATTGATTTTGAATTTGCAGTTGCCCAATTACACAAATTATATAGATAGTTTATTTCCACTGTAAAAACTATTGTGTTCTTTTAATTTTGTTATGAAAGGTACCACTTTTAACAACCAGGCTGCGAAAGGACTATTCATTTCATTACCAGGGCTCGTATTTTTAAGCATATGAAATTATTCCAAATTTTTTATAACAGAAAAAATTAAAATACTCATCATGTAACACGGTAACCGTAACACTGGGCGCAGTTCCACTGAGACAATTCCAACCATTTAACTTGCGTTATAACTTGTATAGTTACACGGAAACGCAAATACACACTTTAATATTTTATTGGTGTTATTTAAACTTAATTACGAATGGATAATGAATTAATAAATAATTACGAATAGTAATTAATTACTATGGATTTTAAATTAATAAAAACTGAAATGAACAAAGACACGATTCTACTGCACACAATTCCACTACTTTAACATTCGTAGTTCCTTCTTTAGGTAACATTTTAAGTTTAACGTTTATGATAATTAAACGAATTCAACTTGCACAATTTAACTTTTTGTTAATCAAACGCATTTAGGGTGGTAAATACCGCCACTTTTTGGAACAATTTTTTACTTACCCCTACCGCTAAAGATGTTTCACATCAAAAACAAAAATTTTCTAGGCCTACCGAACTATTTTGGAAAACCTAAAACGAATTATGACTTACTTAATTTTGAATATTTATGAGAACGATTAATGTATTATTGTTACAATTTCACTTCCTGAAATATTTCACAGCCCCCAAAAACCCATTCAATTTAATTAGAGTAAGAAACGTTTGCTACCAACAGACAGTTCCACAGCAGTATTGTTCAGTGTAAAAAGTATCAAAAACATTAAACTACAAATCCCAAAATAACTTGTGTATTGTAGGATAATAAATATTGTCTATAATGGTATTATCACATATGTAACTTACTACAATTTCGAAATATATGTATAAAATAAAACAAATCAAAATTATGTTGTAAAACTCATATGGAATGAATCAAATAATATTATGTATACATAAAACTGTACAAGCCCAACATAACCAACCCTTTTCAATTTCGAATCTTTCCAACCAAAGAAAGAACAAAATAGAAAATAATACATATTTGTAACAAAAAAAAAACACAAAGTTATCCATCGAGTCAACTGAGATTACACATATTCCGATTTTGTATAGTACGTTACGATGAAAATGCCAATAGAGTAGATTTTATATTCCAATTTTTCTATCGCAATCCACACCAACAAAAAATTTTAACTCACCCCAATATCATCACTAAATTATAACGATAAAATAGTAGAAGGCGACTCATTTTTATGATAACATAAAAATCTATGAGACATACATATAATATGTGTAACGAAAGTATATGTACATGTGCCATAGTAAGGGTTTTGGAGACATCAATTCTGAAATCAATTCGATTCACCGAAAAAAAAAAAAAAAAAACAAACAAATGGAACACCCAATAAAGTAAAAACTGTTATACACATACTGTGTCGATGAGTTTGTTTCGTTCACGATTTTTATAAAAACAAAAAACAAAATGCTTAAGGTATTAGAGATGCGAAGCTGATCATGTCGTTGCCATAAATCATTTCGAACATAATAAATATTTTGTGTATGTGGTCTAATTTCGTCTCGAAATAAACTGATAACATAAAATTCATCAACAATTGAATAGCCTGATACTTTTGGAACTTTATATTATTTGGATATACGAGTAGATTCGCAAATTCTCCAAATAATAAATAAGCAAAATCTGGGTTCTGCTTTATTGTTAACAAAAAGTCGAATACAAAGTAAAATTTGCTTTATATCTAGAACAACGTTTGCAGAGTAGATGTAATCAATTTTATCTACATAATTCCATCAGTTCGTCTTTATTTCATATTTTATCAATTCAAAATTCTTCCACCAACCCAAGCTTGTTTAAAGTTTATTTTATTTTTAGTACTTAATATCATAAATTTATTGTTATTTTATCATTATTTATCTTAGATATAATTCTAAGAGTATAACAGTAACGAAAACCAAGATAAAAAGTTATTTTTTAAGATATGTAAGAAGTTGATTCCTTTCTTTGGCGTTTCCTTTTTTATTCTTCTTAATTTTATTATTTATTTACTTTAAGTTTGTTAAGAATATACAAAGTGAAAATTTACATTTTTCACATGAATAAGTTTTGAAAAAACAAAAACAGTTTTTTTTTGTTGCTATAATCTTTTCATTTTTAGAAAAACGAAAAATAATGGAAATATGTAGATGTACCTTCTACTGATTGTTACATTATTTTAAATGTTCGGTTTTTTTTTTCATTGATTGAAGTTCAACCTGAAAAATTATTATGATTTGTACTATTTTGAATTTCGACTCCATGAATGTCTCTTTATGATAAGACGGTACTGGCTAAGAAGAATGAAATGTACCAACAAATGGTGAAAAATTACAAAATATTTCAAGCACTAGAGGAAATTAAAATATGAAACTCTTGTTATAATTTATTTTTAGCAATAAATTTTAATTTTAATACATGTTACTAAGTGCATACAGTTTGTTTTGGCTAGTATGGTGTATTTAAATTTAAGCTCTCTAAAATAAATAATGGTGGATTTTATTTTTATTAGCCACAAATTTAACATTTTAAAATTAAGAACCGGGAATAATTTTCCCGTTTCCCCCCCGGGATTTTGTCCCTTGGGAATATGTCACCAACCCGGAAATTTGAACTTCGTGATTGATTTTTGATTGGTTTTATTTTTGGTGTGCGTGTTAGAAAAATAAAATAACCCGTTATTTTATTTACACAGGATGGTTCGAATTATTGCAAAAAGAGTAAAAAACGCTATTCGGAGTAAATTTCGTAGGCAAATTTAAGAATTAAATAGTTAATCGATTTCAAAAATTTTGTATTTATTAGATAAATATCGAAATTATAAATTCTTATAAAATTTTAATCAAAATTCAATATTTTCGACCTGAAATATAACGGTAAATTATTAAATGACTTATTAAACTAAATAAACCAGGGGCCCTATTATGAAATTTTCGATAGCGTTTTTTTTTCGATAGTATCGAAAATGAGCTATCATGAAATTTTTCGATAGTGTATTTTTTCGATAGTATCGAAAATGAGCTATTACGAAATTTTTCGATTTCGATTTTTTTCGATATTATCGAAAATGAGCTATCACGAAATTTTTCGATAGTATTTTTTTTTCGATAATATCGAAAATTTTCGACTGCTCTTGAGGTGACGACCATATTATTTCATCAAGGTAGTTTAATAGAATTAAATTGCAATATTTAATAAATAAAAATATTTTTTTCAAAAATGTGAGTTGCAAATAAATTTTTATTTTATATTAATATTATATTTGTGTTATATTAATATTATATTACAGAGAAACCTCTCTACAACGGACATCGATGGGACCAAAAAGGTTGTCCATTGTAATGGGGTGTTGAACTGAGCATTCATGATTTTTTTTATTAAACTTTTCTTAGGATTCTAAAGAGTGTTTTTTTAAGCCCGATAGAACTTGAAATTGTAAAAAATAACACAAAAAATTAAATTGTAATGAAATTTTTTTTTTATTCGAAAGATCAATATGTACATGGCATTAATATTTGAAAATGATTTCGGGCATCGGCTGTTCTTGACGAAAATGCATTCTCGACGTCCAATTTTGGGCCACTTTTTCGAGCACTTCTGGCCGTATGTCACGAATAACATGAACAATGCTGGCCTCCAAGGCGTCAATTGTTGCTGGTTTATCAACATAAACCAGTGACTTCACGTAGCCCCACAGGAAATAATCGAGAGGCGTCTAATCGCACGACCTTGGAGGCCAATTGACAGGTCCATTTCACGAAATCAACTTATCGCCAAATTTTGATTTTAATGAGTCGATGGTTGCGGTCGCCGTATGGCATTTAGCGCCATACTGTTGAAACCAAATCTCGTTCGGATTAATGTCATCCATATTTGTAGTGGACGGACAAAGCCCCAATTCCTGCGAATGACGACGAATCGCTAAATTTGGATCTTCTTCCACACTTTTGTTTACAGCGGCGATATTCTCTTCAGTACGCACATTCCTTCGACGTGTTGATGTTATTGCATCCTCTAGAGAGTATGTGGTACGAAACCTATCCACAGTTTGACGGATAGCTTGCTCAGATGAACGATTATGTGCGCCATAAAAATCACGAATTCGTCTAGTTGCGAGAATCGACGACTGATTTTCAAAGTAAATTTTAATAATTTCGTAGCGTTCTTCAAGCGTGAGTCTATTCATGATGATTTGCCAGAGTATACTGAGATCTGCCTTTATTTCTTATCCGATTTTGGTGAAATTCAGCACGCACTATAGAAATGGGATTCTAAAATGATTTTTAGATAAAGTTCTGGAATAAGGCCAATTAGGAAGGAACTTGACCATTTCTTATTCGATTTTGGTGAAATTCAGCATACACGATTGAAATGGGATTCTAAAATGATTTTTAGATAAAGTTCTGGAATATGGCCAATTAGGGGATAAATGGGATTATAAAATGATCCTTAAATGGGATTCTAAAATGATTTTTAGAGGCAGTTCTGGAATATGGCCAATTAGGAAGGAACTTGGCCATTTCTTATCCGATTTTGGTTAAATTCAGCATACACGATAGAAATGGGATTCTAAATTGATTTTTAGAGGAAGTTCTGCAATATGCCCATTAGGAGGAAACTTGGCCATTTCTTATCTGATTTTGGTGGAATTCAACATGCACGATAGAAATGGGATTATAAAATGATTTTTAGGTAAAGTTCTGGAATATGGCCAATTAGCAAGGAACTTGGCCATTTCTTATCCGATTTCGATGAAATTCAGCAAACACGATAGAAATGGGATTCTAAAATGATTTTTAGATAAAGTTCTGGAATATGGCCAATTAGCAAAGAACTTGGCCATTTCTAATCCGATATTGATGAAATTCAGCATGTACGATGCAAATGGGATTCTAAAATGTTTTTTGGATGAAGTTCTGGAATATGGCTAAGTATAATGGAACTTGCCTAGTTCTCAACCAAATATGATGTAATTTGACATGTGCGTTGCAAATGGGATTCTAAAACGATTTGTAGATGAAGTTCTGGAATTTCACCAAGTATGATCGAACTTGCCTAGTTCTCAACCGATTATGATTAAATTAGACATTTGCGTTGCAAATGGGATTCTCAAATGATTTTTGTTTGAAGTTCTGAAATATTTCCAAGTATGACGGAACTTGCATATTTCCCAACCGATTATTATGAAATTCGACATGTGCGTTGAAAATGGGATTCTTAAATGATTTATAGAAAAGTCATTGAATACATCAAATAACCATTTTTGTATACCACTTCCAACGCACATATCCTAATCGTTTAAGGAATTGGCAAGTTCCATCATACTTGGCCATATTCCAGAACTTCATCCAAATAGCATGTTAGAATCCCATTTCAATCGCAAGTGTCAAATTTCACTAAAACCGATTAAGGAATAGCCAAGTTCTATGATAATTGGCCATATTCCAAAACTTCATCTAAAAGTCATTTTAGAATTCCATTTCAATCGTGCATGCTGAATTTCATCAATATCGGATAAGAAATTACTAAGTTCCTTCCTAATTGGCCATATTCCAGAACTTTCTCTAAAAATCATTTTAGAATCCCATTTCCATCGTGCATTCTGAATTTCATCAATATCGGATAAGAAATGGCCAAGTTCCTTCCTAATTGGTCATATTCCAGAACTTTATCTAAAAATCATTTTAGAATCCCATTTCAATCGTGCTTGCTGAATTTCATCAATATCGGATAAGAAATTACCAAGTTCCTTCCTAATTGGCCATATTCCAGAACTTTATCCAAAAATCATTTTAGAATCCCATTTCTATCGTGCATTCTGAATTTCATCGAAATCGGATAAGAAATGGCCAAGTTTCCTACTAATTGGCCATATACCAGAACTTCCTCTAAAAATCATTTAAGAATCCCATTTCCATCGTGCATGCTGTATTTTACCAAAATCGGATAACAAATCTCCAAGTTCCATCCCAATTGGCAATATTCCAGAATTTTATCTAAAAATCATTTTAGAATCCCATTTCCATTGTGCATGCTGAATTTCATCAAAATCGGATAAGAAATGGCCAAGTTCCAAACAAATGTCTTATATTTACATATCTGCCAAGTAAATGTCTTATGTATACATATGAATACATATATGCCAAGTAAATACATATCTCTATAATGTCACATTCAAATTGAAGTGATTTCGATATCGATTATTTCATAATAGATATTTTCGATGCCATCGAAACTCTCGAGATTATCGGAAAAAAACTCTATCGAAAATTTCATGATAGGTATTTTCGACGCTATCGAAACACTCGATATTATCGAAAAAAAACGCTATCGAAAATTTCATAATAGGGCCCCAGGTTTTACATTTTTTTTTTGCTCAAAAATTTATGGTTCAATTTATAAAATTATTTTGAAATGTAATGCTCACGAACGATTTTTGAATTTGAAAATGATTTACATAGTTACAAATTCATTTTTTGCCTTGGGTATAAAACAATGAAAACTGTTATTTCCCTTTATGTTAATTGCACTTTGGTAACGACTTTGTAAGTGTAATTTGACTACATCATACTCTGCTATCATGGCATATTCAAATGCACATTGATTTCTATGATTTAGTCGGTTTTAGTGTAGTTGTTGTGGTGTTTGAATTGACCACTTTGTTAAACTGTAGCGATAGGCACCTCTTTTGAAAGTTCCGGCAACAACATCACAATAATGATGGCTTACACATCATGATGACATAGATTAATTAAATTATTTCTATTTTTATATTGTGTTCTAGCTCTGTCTGACATATATAAAATCTTTTTGATGTTCAACTTCGTTGAATCTTTTTAGTTTTGAATAGATGTACCGCGATAATGTTCCATACAATTTGAAATAATAACGAAAGTGGCATGTTTCACTGCAGTGCTCTCAGGATCCTTATTATTATAAGAAAGAGCCACGTCATTCACTCGCTGATTCTGTAATGCTCAATGCATACTACGATTTTAAAATAAAAAAAAAAATTAAAAAAATATTTGAAAGAAGAACGGTAAAATTAAAAATGATCACATAAATAAAAAAATTCAATCAAACCAAATCGCCTATTGGCATACTTCCATTTTCCGGTGTGAAAAAACGATCTAGATAGGTCACGACTTTGGGAAAATTCGTTTCTTAATTTTGGAAAAACATTTTTCATATGAATGACGTCACAAATACTTGGAATAGTTATAATAAATGTTGACCTGTTTCCGATGACCGTGCATAAATCTCAAGGGCAAACGTTCGAATTTGTTGCCGTTGTCCTTCGTACACCTGTCTTTAATCACGGTGTGTTGTACGTAGCATTTTCCCGTGTTAAACGACAAAATAGCTTTAAAGTTCTGTTACCACCTGAAAATGAACGTCGCACGTATACTATTGTGTGGAAAGAAGCATTAAACGCTCCTGATGAAACTTCTATAAGTCTTGATACTGACATCAATGACGGTTACCTCGGCAACATCGATTTTTATGTCTCAGCCGAATAAAATAAAATGAAATTAAAGTTGTTTTCCGAAAGAGATTAAAAAAACTGTCTTTCTTTTCACCGAGCGAAACTCGGTCCCCTGGTACTTATTTATAATAGCCCAGAGTTTGTAACATAACGCAAATTTTTTTAGAGTAGTTACCTATCCAATGAAAATTCGGCGTTTATTTATTTTAACTTTTTTACACATTGAAAAACGAAATGTGTTTTTTTGAATAACAATGAAAATTTAATTCGAGTTTTAATATGGGTTGTGGTTTAGCGGTAACGCAATGGTCTAGAACGGCAAAGGTCTTCAATTCTCTTGCAATTTTATTTTTTTAATATTTTTTTTTAGTATTCATGTAAAGACCAAATATTTTACTTTAAATTAAATGTGGCGCTTTATAGTTATTACAGTAATTACACAAAAAATACGTGGTACACGTTTATGATGCGCCTAAATGCATGCGACACGTTTATGACACGTTTATGATGCGCCTAAATTATTTTAAAAACTGTTTTATTAAGATTTGTAGCAAAGAGAATGTAATATCAAGAGAAACGAAACTGAATAAAAATTTTCATACAAAAACGGGGTTTTGCGTGGGGTTATACAACCGTATAACTCTAGTTATGTTTTTCCAATTTTAGAAATAAAACAACGGACAAATAGGAAATTTCAGGTAGAAACGATTAGCTAAAAACTGTTGTTGTTGTAACTGCTCGAAAAAACCAAAAAATTGCATCTGTTGGTGATAAATCTGATTAAATTTTTTATTCAGCTTCGGTACTCTTGATATTCCATATTCTTTGGTTGTAGTATAGTAAGCCATGAGAATTTTTCGGTAAAAAGTTTTGTTCCTGTCATAAACTTCATAGCATGCTATGTTTGAAGGAATGAAACAATATAACAATGAAAATTAAAGTTTCTGACGTTAGATGTGACTTAGTGTACATAGTAGCGTATTGGACTAGATCGGCTAAGGTCTGGTGTTCGATTGTGCTCAACGCATTTTAGTTTTGTTTTTTCAATTTATATATATATATATATATATATATATATATATATATATATATATATATATGTATATTTAACGCATAGTTTGGCGACATTTTTTTTTATTGCATACATAGGTTCGGGCAGTCTTCCTTTACTGGACAAAAGTTAAAATTTTCGATATATGGCACTGGAACAAAATATATATCAATTTCAGTGAACTAACGCATAGTTTGAAACCACAGGTATAAAACGGATAGTTTGGCGACGGTCGTCAATCTATCCGTTAAATATATAATATCATACTCTGATAAGCGGAAAGTTCGTTATAGACAGGAACACGATATCAAGAAAATTCCGTGTTAGAGAATTAGATATTTCATGGCCAACCGTGATGAAATTCAGCATATACGAAGAAAATATGATTCTTACATGATTTTTAGATGAAGTTCTGGAATATGGCCAATTAGGAAGGAACTCGGTTATTTTTTTACAGATTATGATGAAATTCAGTATGTACGATGAAAATGGGATTCTTATATGATTTTCAGAGGAAGTTCTGGAATATGGCCAATTAGGAAGGAACTCGGTTATTTTGTGGCCGATTATGATGAAATTCAGTATATACGATGAAAATGGGATTCTTACATGATTTTCAGATGAAGTTCTGGAATATGGCCAATTAGGAAGGAACTCGGTTATTTTGTGGCCGATTATGATGAAATTCAGTATATACAATGGAAATGGGATTCTTACATGATTTTTAGATGAAGTTCTGGAATATGGCCAATTAGGAAGGAACTCGGTTATTTTTTAACAGATTATGATGAAATTCAGCATTTACGATGGAAATGGGATTCTTACATGATTTTTAGATGAAGTTCTGGAATATGGCCAATTAGGCAGGAACTCGGTTATTTTTTAACAGATTATGATGAAATTCAGTATATACGATGATAATGGGATTCTTACATGATTTTTAGAGGAAGTTCTGGAATATGGCCAATTAGGAAGGAACTGGGTTATTTTTGATTATGATGAAATTCAGTATGTACGATGAAAATGGGATTCTTATATGATTTTCAGAGGAAGTTCTGGAATATGGCCAATTAGGAAGGAACTCGGTTATTTTGTGGCCGATTATGATGAAATTCAGTATATACAATGAAAATGGGATTCTTACATGATTTTCAGATGAAGTTCTGGAATATGGCCAATTAGGAAGGAACTCGGTTATTTTGTGGCCGATTATGATGAAATTCAGTATATACGATGGAAATGGGATTCTTACATGAGTTTCAGAGGAAGTTCTGGAATATGGCCAATTAGGAAGGAACTCGGTTATTTTTTTACAGATTATGATGAAATTCAGTATGTACGATGAAAATGGGATTCTTATATGATTTTCAGATGAAGTTCTGGAATATGGCCAATTAGGAAGGAACTCGGTTATTTTGTGGCCGATTATGATGAAATTCAGTATATACGATGAAAATGGGATTCTTACATGATTTTAAGATGAAGTTCTGGAATATGGCCAATTAGGAAGGAACTCGGTTATTTTGTGGCCGATTATGATGAAATTCAGTATATACGATGGAAATGGGATTCTTACATGATTTTTAGATGAAGTTCTGGAATATGGCCAATTAGGAAGGAACTCGGTTATTTTTTAACAGATTATGATGAAATTCAGCATTTACGATGGAAATGGGATTCTTACATGATTTTTAGATGAAGTTCTGGAATATGGCCAATTAGGCAGGAACTCGGTTATTTTTTAACAGATTATGATGAAATTCAGTATATACGATGATAATGGGATTCTTACATGATTTTTAGATGAAGTTCTGGAATATGGCCAATTAGGAAGGAACTGGGTTATTTTTTTACAGATTATGATGAAATTCAGTATGTACGATGGAAATGGGATTCTTATATGATTTTCAGAGGAAGTTCTGGAATATGGCCAATTAGGAAGGAACTCGGTTATTTTGTGGCCGATTATGATGAAATTCAGTATATACGATGAAAATGGGATTCTTACATGATTTTCAGATGAAGTTCTGGAATATGGCCAATTAGGAAGGAACTCCGTTATTTTGAGGCCGATTATGATGAAATTCAGTATATACAATGGAAATGGGATTCTTACATGATTTTTAGAGGAAGTTCTGGAATATGGCCAATTAGGAACGAACTCGGTTATTTTTTAACAGATTATGATGAAATTCAGCATTTACGATGGAAATGGGATTTTTAGATGAAGTTCTGGAATATGGCCAATTAGGCAGGAACTCGGTTATTTTTTAACAGATTATGATGAAATTCAGTATATACGATGATAATGGGATTCTTACATGATTTTTAGAGGAAGTTCTGGAATATGGCCAATTAGGAAGGAACTGGGTTATTTTTGATTATGATGAAATTCAGTATGTACGATGAAAATGGGATTCTTATATGATTTTCAGAGGAAGTTCTGGAATATGGCCAATTAGGAAGGAACTCGGTTATTTTGTGGCCGATTATGATGAAATTCAGTATATACAATGAAAATGGGATTCTTACATGATTTTCAGATGAAGTTCTGGAATATGGCCAATTAGGAAGGAACTCGGTTATTTTGTGGCCGATTATGATGAAATTCAGTATATACGATGGAAATGGGATTCTTACATGATTTTCATAGGAAGTTCTGGAATATGGCCAATTAGGAAGGAACTCGGTTATTTTTTTACAGATTATGATGAAATTCAGTATGTACGATGAAAATGGGATTCTTATATGATTTTCAGAGGAAGTTCTGGAATATGGCCAATTAGGAAGGAACTCGGTTATTTTGTGGCCGATTATGATGAAATTCAGTATATACGATGAAAATGGGATTCTTACATGATTTTAAGATGAAGTTCTGGAATATGGCCAATTAGGAAGGAACTCGGTTATTTTGTGGCCGATTATGATGAAATTCAGTATATACGATGGAAATGGGATTCTTACATGATTTTTAGAGGAAGTTCTGGAATATGGCCAATTAGGAGGGAACTCGGTTATTTTTTAACAGATTATGATGAAATTCAGCATTTACGATGGAAATGGGATTCTTACATGATTTTTAGATGAAGTTCTGGAATATGGCCAATTAGGCAGGAACTCGGTTATTTTTTAACAGATTATGATGAAATTCAGTATATACGATGATAATGGGATTCTTACATGATTTTTAGAGGAAGTTCTGGAATATGGCCAATTAGGAAGGAACTGGGTTATTTTTTTTACAGATTATGATGAAATTCAGTATGTACGATGGAAATGGGATTCTTATATGATTTTCAGAGGAAGTTCTGGAATATGGCCAATTAGGAAGGAACTCGGTTATTTTGTGGCCGATTATGATGAAATTCAGTATATACAATGAAAATGGGATTCTTACATGATTTTCAGATGAAGTTCTGGAATATGGCCAATTAGGAAGGAACTCGGTTATTTTGTGGCCGATTATGATGAAATTCAGTATATACGATGGAAATGGGATTCTTACATGATTTTCAGAGGAAGTTCTGGAATATGGCCAATTAGGAAGGAACTCGGTTATTTTTTTACAGATTATGATGAAATTCAGTATGTACGATGAAAATGGGATTCTTATATGATTTTCAGAGGAAGTTCTGGAATATGGCCAATTAGGAAGGAACTCGGTTATTTTGTGGCCGATTATGATGAAATTCAGTATATACAATGAAAATGGGATTCTTACATGATTTTAAGATGAAGTTCTGGAATATGGCCAATTAGGAAGGAACTCGGTTATTTTGTGGCCGATTATGATGAAATTCAGTATATACGATGGAAATGGGATTCTTACATGATTTTTAGATGAAGTTCTGGAATATAACCAATTAGGAAGGAACTCGGTTATTTTTAACAGATTATGATGAAATTCAGCATTTACGATGGAAATGGGATTCTTACATGATTTTTAGATGAAGTTCTGGAATATGGCCAATTAGGAAGGAACTCGGTTATTTTTTAACAGATTATGATGAAATTCAGTATATACGATGGAAATGGGATTCTTAGATGAATTTTAGAGGAAGTTCTGGAATATGGCCAATTAAGAAGGAACTGGGTTATTTTTTTTACAGATTTTGATGAAATTCAGTATGTACGATGAAGATGGGATTCTTATATAATTTTTAGAGGAAGTTCTGGAATATGGCCAATTAGGAAGGAACTTGGTTATTTTGTGACAGATTATGATGAAATTCAGTATGTACGATGAAAATGGGATTCTTACATGATTTTCAGAGGAAGTTCTGGAATATGGCCAATTAGGAAGGAACTCGGTTATTTTTTACAGATTATGATGAAATTTAGTATATACGATATGAATGGGATTTTTACATGATTTTTAGATGGATTTCTGAAATATGGCCAATTAGGAAGGAACTCGGTTATTTTTTAACAGATTATGATGAAATTTAGTATATACGATGGAAATGGGATTCTTACATGATTTTTAGAGGAAGTTCTGGAATATGGCCAATTAGGAAGGAACTCTGTTATTTTTTAACAGATTATGATTAAATTTATTATATACGATGGAAATGGGATTCTTACATGATTTTTAGATGAAGTTCTGGAATATGGCCAAGTAGTCATAAACTCAGTTATTTCTTGGCCGATTATGATGAAATTCAGTATATACGATGGAAATGGGATTCTTACATGATTTTTAGATGAAGTTCTGGAATATGGCCAGTTATGAAGGAACTCGGTTATTTTTAACAGATTATAATGAAATTTAGTATGAACGATGGAAATGTGATTCTTACATGATTTTTAGATAAAGTTCTGGAATATGGCCAATTAGGAAGGAACTCGGTTAATTCTTGACCGAAAATGATGACATTCAGTATATGCACCAAAGTATCACACCAAAACCTGCTAAAATGCTCTCTTTAGAAAGCCTGCTACATTGTATAATATTGCTGTAAAAATATGTATACTGCTGAATGTATAAGTAAAATAACAGCGTATATATATGCGGTTGTGATTACAGTGTAAAAAACATAACCAATCGCATACTACGAAATGAAAAGAGAGTAAAAGGTATCAAAACAAAATAAAATAATAATCAGCGTGACTGGAGATTAACGAATAAGCCATTTCCATTTTTCTTTGCAAATTAGAAATTTTTATTGCAAATTGTTTTATTAGAAAAAAACATAGGTAACCGCGGATTTTATCGTCCCAGGCAACGGCCCTAATTCGCTTCGTGTAGTCTGTCCGAACTTCTTATGAATAACGATTAAATACTTGTGTAACTCTGTTATATATTACCTTCAAACAAAAAATAGAATAAATAACGACATCATTTTCATTGAACATATTTCAACAAGAAATTTATTTATTTTCCAGTAAAGCGATACAAAAGTATATTAAATTAAGATTATAAAATAAAAGAAAATATGTATTGGAAATCTTCTACATTTTTTCAATTCCAGTTAATTCTTGTAGTTCTTTGATTAAGTGGTTTTGGTATTGTTCATCATCAATTTCGGATGCAGACATAATAATCGATTTGCTACGAGCAGAATCGCCGTAAAATTCAATTTTTATTCGGAATTTTAATACAAATTGTTTAAAATAAATTTGTGAGAATTAATTTGTTGCTGCTTCTGGATTACCATCTATTTCCTCGCCCACCTCTTGTGACGATTTGCCCAACAAATGTTCGGCAATTTCATTGAAGCTCGTTGCCCACAAATTACCAGTCAATCAGTCATATCGGCAATACACATGTTCAATAGTAAACGATATTTCTGTGGCAATTACCCAAAACAACATAACTCAAAATAACTCGAATTATGTAGCTCCTCAAATCTATCAAAAATCAGAAGAACTACATCAAATGAAACACTTTCATAAACAGAAAACTGTTTTAACTAAAAGTAGCGTTAAAATTGTTGCACCTACATACATATCAAAATGTTCCCCCGGATGCAGCCGTTTCGAACTTCAACAATTTGTAAAACTACCCAACTCGAGTTATGTTGTTTTGGGTAATTGCCACTGATTTGAAGATTCCAAAATCTTCAATACACTTATCGCATCGATAATGGCCAAATTTATTTTACTCTCTTTTCGTTTCGTAGTATTTTAACATTCTTTTCCGATAGTTTCTATGTACGCACAATTTTTTACGGTGATTTTCTTATGTGGTTTTCTTTTTGACATTTCAAATTTTTGTTGTTGTGTTTGTTTCTTGTTTTTTAGTTTGCTTTTTGCCGGATTTTTGCCGGATTCCTGCCGGATTCCTGACGAATTCCTGACGGATTTGGCAAAAAGAAAACCACATAAGTATGTAATATAATTTATATGATTAGAGTAGCTAGGTACTTTGACAGATAAAGATTTATCAAATATTTTGGAAAAGACTTATTTCGGTTAAAGTCTTATCGGATAATACAGCTAATCCACACTGGGTCTCATGAGTCCGGTATCATATATTCTTCGTTTTTTCCCCCTTTACCTATAAAACCGGTTAGTAAAGGGGGAAAAACGAAGAATGATACCGGACTCATGAGACCAAGTGTGGATTGGGTGATTGGCGAATGAACTTTTAAACAGACTTTTGCTGATTAGGGCCCAAAACCAGTTAAACATGTAGTATTTTTGAATATTTTGTTATTAAAACCGAAAAAATATAAATTGTGTCGATATAAGCCGAATTAGATCGCCGATTAAAATCGATTTTTATCACAAAAAATGTAACCGCAATATATAAAAAAAAGATCCGTTACACTAAACTTCTGCCATTTAAAAATTTATTTACGACCATTTTGTTTTGATTTTTCTCTTTTTATCTGACGTAAATTTTTTATATTGCGTGTAGCTCTAAGTGGTAACAAAAAATTGTTGGTAAACAATTTTGGTACATCTAAAACCCGTATTCCACTGTGAAAAATTCACTGAGCTGACTGAAAGTTGAAAGAAGACAAAAAAAATAAATCCGTTAGAGTGATAAAGATAAAGTATTTTTTTATTTTTTTTTTATATCAAAATTCTATGGGTACATTTTGACAGCAAATAAAAACATAACCTATAATTATTAAAAAAAATTAAATTTTAGTATTAATTCGGTTACTTTTACATCTCAAAATTATCTAAAAAATGAAATATTATTAATACTCATATCAGAATTATATTTTTTCGCGTATTTTCCGTCACCGAATAAAAAATCAAAAAAATCTCTACCATAAAAACGTATGGGTACATTTTGACAGCAAATAAAAACATAACCAATAATTATTAAAAAAATTAAGTTTTAGTAATAATTCGGTTAGTTTTACATCTCAAAATTATCTAAAAAATGAAATATTATTAATACTCATATCAGAATTATATTTCTTCGTGTATTTTCCGTCACAGAATAAAAAATAAAAAAATTATCTACCATAAAAACGTCATACTATTAAAATTATTGTGTGTGCGAGAAATATTTTTCGTCTTTACACATCTACATAAATTTTGTGTACGACGAAAAATATTTCTCGCACACACTAATAATTTTAATAGTATGGCATTTTTATGGGACAGAATTTGTTAATTTGGTATTTTATGACGGAAAATATTCGAAAAAAAAGAATTCTGATGTGAGTATTAATAATAATTAATTTTTTAGATAATTTTCAGATGTGAAAATAATCGAATTAATGCTAATGCTTAATTTTTCTAAATAATTCATGGTTATGTTTTTGCTTGCTGTCAAAATTTACCCATAAAATTTGATATTAAAAAAAAAAATAAAAAAATGCTTTATCTTTGTCGTTCTAATGGGTTATTTTTTTTGTCTTCTTCCAACTTCAAGTCAGCTCAGTCAATTATTCATAATGGAATTGAGGCATTATGCACTGTTATCATTTATAATACATCTACATAAATATTGTGTAAGAACGTAAAACTGTTTTCGAACACATTAATAATTTTAATAGTGTGTCGTTCTTATGGTACAGATTATTTTAATTTTTATTATATGACAAAAAAAATCGAAAAAATAGAATTCTGATATGAGTAAACATAATTTTTAATTTTGTAGATAATTTTAAGATGTGAAAATAATCGAAATAATCAAATTAATACATATAATTGTAATATTTGTTGGTTATGTTTTTGTTTTCTGTCAAAATCTAACCATAAAATCAGTATGAAATAAAACAATCTGTCTTTTTCACTTATGGATTTTTTATTCTTTGATTGAAAATACTCGGAAAATGAATTTTTAATATGATTTTTAATAATATTTAATTTTTTAATTAATTTTGAGATGGGAAAATAATCATATTAATACAAGTAATACATTTGTGTAATAATTGATAGTGATGTTTTTGTTCGTTGTCAAAATGTTTTATGATTACCAATGTGTGGATCACAAAAATAAAAAAAAATGTGTCCTTATCATTAATAGGTATTTTTTAAATGGTAGAAGTTTAGTGTAACATACTTTTTGTATATGTTGCGGTTACATTTTTTGTGATAATAATCGATTTTAATCGGCGATCTAATTCGGCTTATATCGACACAATTTATATTTTTTCGGCTTTAATATCAAAATATTCAGAAAGACTACATGTTTAACTGGTTTTGGGCTCTAATCAGCAAAAGTCTGTTTATCTATTAAAAGTCCATTCCCCAATTATCCGATAAGACTTTAACCGAAATAAGCCTTTTCCGAAATATTTTATAAGGCTTTATCTGTCAAAGTATCTTGTTTGTTTACATTCCTAAGTTTGTTTGCGCTGAAATTCTACATATTCCAACACATCCACAACTACAAGAAATTGTTAGGCGTCATATGATTCATGAACCATGCAGTTTAGTTAACCTAAACTCTCTCTGCATCAGGAAAGAAAAGCACCAAAAATTTTTCAAAATCTACTCGATAATTACGGATATGTTCTCGATAATTACGTGAATTATTTGGGTTTATTTGTGGTTTGAATGTTCCAACGAATGCCTTAGCTCTATCTTCTATGCGAAGGGTTTATAATGTTCATAAGTGAAGATTTTCCCAAAGGTTTTAATGAATACATTTCATGTAATAACTGTGTCATGCTTGACTGTCATTGATTATTCATTGGTCGGTTTCGAATGATTTTCCTGCTGGGTTATATAAGTTTGATCTCTACTATGAGTACGTTTATGCTCAGAGTCGAGTCATCTTTTAGTTAACTTTGGATCATCTTGTAGTTATCTTTTTTAGCGTTTATACTGCAGAGTCAAATCGTAGTCGAGTCGAAACTAGGTTGAAACCGAGTCTGAAACGTCAAAAAAAAATCATAATTTTTATTTTCAATAAAAATTATGATTATTAAAATTATGATTAAAGCAATTTATTTTACAAGTTTGCAGTATACAAAATTACAGAAACACAAAAATCGGAGATGTGCACACGAATTAAGAAATCAAAATGGTGTCTTTTTATTATTATTTTTTGTTGTTTTTATTTTTCGACTCGACTCCGTTTATAGTGGATAATTTTAGAGTTAACTCGACTCGACCCTAGAAATTTTTTAGGTCGAGTCGAGTTAACTACAAGATGACTCGACTCCGTTTATAGTAAAAGATAACCTAGGTTCAAACCAGGTTGAACCCTAAGCATAAACGTACTCTATGTATATCATAGAGTACGTTTATGCTTAGGGTTCAACCTGGTTTGAACCTAGGTTAACTTTTACTATAAACGGAGTCGAGTCATCTTGTAGTTAACTCGACTCGACCTAAAAAATTTCTAGGGTCGAGTCGAGTTAACTCTAAAAACAGCCACTATAAACGGAGTCGAGTCGAAAAATAAAAACAACAAAAAAATAGTAATAAAAAGACACCATTTTGATTTCTTAATTCGTGTGCGAATCTTCGATTTTTGTGTGGCAATAAAACTTTGTTATTTTATTTTTATAAAATTCAGAAAATAATACAAGAAAAACATATAAACATACGATAGTAAATGATTTTTTTTGACGTTTCTGACTCGGTTTCAACCTAGTTTCGACTCGACTACGATTTGACTCTGCAGTATAAACGCTAAAAAAGATAACTACAAGATGATCCAAAGTTAACTAAAAGATGACTCGACTCTGAGCATAAACGTATTCATATTCTCTCTGCTCTCATCTCCTAACTCATTTGCTTGCATAATGGAAATTGCAGAGTCAATTCGTAGTCGAGTCGACACTAGGTTGAAACCGAGTCAGAAACGTCAAAAAAAAATCATTTACTATCGTATGTTTATATGTTTTTCTTGTATTATTTTCTGAATTTTATAAAAATAAAATAACAAAGTTTTATTGCCACACAAAAATCGAAGATTCGCACACGAATTAAGAAATCAAAATGGTGTCTTTTTATTACTATTTTTTTGTTGTTTTTATTTTTCGACTCGACTCCGTTTATAGTGAAGGTTTTTAGAGTTAACTCGACTCGACCCTAGAAATTTTTTAGGTCGAGTCGAGTTAACTACAAGATGACTCGACTCCGTTTATAGTAAAAGTTAACCTAGGTTCAAACCAGGTTGAACCCTAAGCATAAACGTACTCATTGGCTAGTCGAGTTGAGTTTAATCTAGGTTGAACAGTTCAATGTTTGACTACATTTATGTTGTTTTCGATTGACCAAAAAATACTAAACTCATACTGGCTTTACAGCGTAGCAAATACCACCGTAGATACCATAATAGCAAAATAGTATAATACTATTTTACTATCTACCATAGTCGGTTTCTCACCGCCAAAAATATACATAAAATCTGAAAATTAATGTCGAATTCTTTTGTGATGTGAAAAGTACATGAAACCAAAATTTATACAGTTTTGTGTTTGTATTGGTAATATAAAATATTTGACGTTTAAAAAATTTCGAATCGATTTTTGTAGGGTTTAGTCGAATGCTTTAAGCCGGTATTCCATTGTGAAAAAATGTTTATCAGCAAAAATATATTGAGATAAAAATATAAAATCGGTGGTTGTGTGAATGAGACACCCAACTTCGTCAGTAAACATTTTTATTACAAAAAAGTTGTGGCTGTGTTAGTGTGATGCCATAATTATTGACAAAAAGTATCAAATGGAGTACTTTTTATTGCAACCCTCTAACACATCTACATAAATTTTGTGTACGGATGATAACATATTTCTCGCACACAATATTAATTTTCATAGTACGTCATTTTTATGGTAACGATATTTTTTATTTTTTATTCTGTGACGGAAAATAAATGAAAAAATAATAATTCTGATATGGGTGAAAATAATATTTAATTTTTTAGATAATTTTGAGAGGTGAAAATATACGAATTAAGAATAACGCATAATTTTGTTCATATTTGTTGGTTATGTTTTTGTTTGCTGTCAAAATTTATCCATACAATTTTGCTATAAAATAAAAAATAAAAAAATTGTTTTTTCTTTGTCACTCTAATGTAACATTTTTTTTTTGTCTTCTTTCATTTTTTCCAGCAGTCAGTAAATTTTTCATAATGGAATACCGGCTTTATTCAACAATTAAAATTAACAGAACAATCGTTTTACGATTCAAAATCGAGGCGCAAGAAACTATTGCCGTCTTACTTTGGTCACAAGAATATTTATTGGTATACAAATGAAAATGCAAATTATACTCAAAATAAAAACCGAAAATAATTTTCTTTTTATTTTTATCAATTGAAATTAAAAATTAAATAAAAAACAAAAATAAAATTTCAAAATTATTACTAGAATAATTCAATACCAACAAAAACTTGGTTTGAAACTATTCATTCCGGAATGAAAATACACGGCATTGTTGTTGTAAAATTCCCAAAGTAAGACTACACTTGTTCTGTTAATTTGTCAAAAACTGTTGAGTATTCCCGATGGAAAAATGACATATCGATATTATCGCGTCCAATTGTTGTTAATGCTAAAAATAATATAAATTTCTTGATTGGCCAATTTTTTGACGTCTTGAATTGGCACATAAAATAAAAACACGTATAGTTAATAAATTTGATAAGAGATGGCGTTGTTAAATTTTACAATTTGTTTTTTACATAACAATTCTCGAAAATCAAAAAATATGGCAATAAATATTTATTTACATTTACATAGCCAAATTAAATGGAAAAATTTAGGTATAAATTGTTGGTATTAAATAAATGTAATTATGTAATAAACTAATTTCTGCACATACAATATTTTAAAAATGGACGAAAAACGTACTACAACAGCGCCATTAATATTATGTAGGCGAAATAATAATAATAATTAATTTGTTTTTATCAATAAAAATCTATCTATGTATTTTAATATCGTCTAAAAGGTTCACACTCTTAAATAGTTTTAATATTTATCAAAAATGTCGCTAGATGACATTACCTAGTTTTATCGAATAGTCGAATTTGTTAATATTATCAAACAGGTGGCACTGCAATATTGTCATGTAAAAAACAAATTTAAATGTAAAAAACTAGAGTCTAACTAAAATCTAAAAAGAGTAACTTATATTTCATTTTATATTTGAATAAAGGTTTTAATTACAGTTATGATTTTTATTAACTTTATACTTTAATTTTTCAGTTAATAACTTATTATTGTTTGATATTTTTAAAAAGTATTAGTTTTTTACATATAATTTACATTTTTATGTAATTTACACAGTTTTTTACATTTTTTACATGTAAAATGTAAAAAATGGTTTTTTACACGAATTTGCCCAACTGTCATACCAAGCGCTATGGGAATATATAAACAGCCGTATAATCGGAACGAGATACGTTATAATATTGAAATTCGGTACACGCTATTTTTGGGCCAATATAAACTTGCATACTAAATTTCACTTTAATCGGTTAAGAAACACGGCAAGTTGTAGAAGAAACGTATATTTTCTTATACCAAGCGCTATGGGAATATATAAACAGCCGTATAATCGGAACGAGATACGTTATAATATTGAAATTCAGTACACGCTATTTGTGGGCCAATATAAACTTGCATACTAAATTTCACTTTAATCGGTTAAGAAACACGGCAAGTTGTAGAAGAAACGTATATTTTCTTACACCAAGCACTACGGGAATACATAAACAGCCGAATAATCGGAACGGAATACGTTATAATATTGAAATTCGGTACACGCTATTTTTGGGCCAATATAAACTTGCATACTAAATTTCACTTCAATCGGTTAAGAAACACGGCAAGTTGTAGAAGAAACGTATATTTTCTTATACCAAGCGCTATGGGAATATATAAACAGCCGTATAATCGGAACGAGATACGTTATAATATTGAAATTCGGTACACGCTATTTTTGGGCCAATATAAACTTGCATACTAAATTTCACTTCAATCGGTTAAGAAACACGGCAAGTTGTAGAAGAAACGTATATTTTCTTATACCAAGCGCTATGGGAATATATAAACAGCCGTATAATCGGAACGAGATACTTTATAATATTGAAATTCGGTACACGCTATTTGTGGGCCAATATAAACTTGCATACTAAATTTCACTTCAATCGGTTAAGAAACACGGCAAGTTGTAGAATAAATGTTTATTTTCTCATACCAAGCACTACGGGAATACATCAACAGCCGTATAATCGGAACGAGTTACGTTATAATATTGAAATTCGGTACACGCTATTTGTGGGCCAATATAAACTTGCATACTAAATTTCACTTCAATCGGTTAAGAAACACGGCAAGTTGTAGAAGAAACGTATATTTTCTTATACCAAGCGCTATGGGAATATATAAACAGCCGTACAATCGGAACGAGATACGTTATAATATTGAAATTCGGTACACGCTATTTTTGGGCCTATATAAACTAGCATACTAAATTTCACTTCAATCGGTTAAAAAACACGGCAAGTTTAGAAGAAACGTATATTTTCTTATACCAAGCGCTATGGGAATATATAAACAGCCGTATAATCGGAACGAGATACGTTATAATATTGAAATTCGGTACACGCTATTTTTGGGTCATTATAAACTTGCATACTAAATTTCACTTCAATCGGTTAAGAAACACGGCAAGTTGTAAAAGAAACATATATTTTCTGCGTGTAGCTCCAAGTCTCAACAAAAAAAAAGTTGGAAAAACATTGTTGGAACGTGTAAATCACGCATTTGTTGATGCGATCACGTGTTTGGTTTTTTCAAAAGGTCAATAACCTTTTCTATTTGGATGTTATTTATTATACTTTTTAAATGCATCCTGATGTGTTGTACTATGGCTATGTACAAGAAAAAAATACAATAATAAAACGGATAATAGATTTGATTATAATTTGTGGTTTTTGATTTCTTTATACAAATTTTATCATTTTTCAGGATTTACCTCAAAACATTCTTTGTTTCTTTGCTATTTGCAGAATTAAGAAAGTTAGAGAATAATTATTCGCAGTTATCTGTTATGAATGTGTTTTTACCGACTTGAGGAGAACGGATTATATATACATATGTATGTAAGTATGTAATATCCGTTATTTGTTTATTTGACTTTAGTGTTTGGAAATTCGTGGCTTAAGTGAATAATCACCACGTTCAAGGTTACCCCTGCCTTGTTGCTAAACATATTTTAGTAAGTATTTTTTAGTAACCTTTACATAATGTTCACTGTACTTACACAATATTTGATTGATTTAATTAAGTTTTTAATAAAAAATTAATTTGCTTTTGCAACACGAAATCTAAAAAATTAATAAACAAACATGTTAAGTTAAAACAAAAGAAATACATTTTTTTATTATACAATAATAGAACTTTACTAAAAGTAGAATATTCAAAAAATATTTACAACGAACAACACAGTATGTATTGTTAATTCTCCTGCTTCATAGCAAGTAAAATATTCTCACACGTGAGCATAAGCATCAAAAATTTTTCGCGATTTCAACAGATTTCAACCGATTGGCTTATTTTTGATACTTACCGTCACAAAACAATGCACTAATCCAAACAACGAAAATGACAGAACACAATAACAAAATGTATCTTATACTCCTTGTACGTATACAAAATTCTCATGAGGCAGTGAGGAAATTTGGGACCAAAATTTATATACAGGATGCATTTAAAAAGTATAAATATAGGTAGGAAAATATACGTTTCTTCTACAACTTGCCGTGTTTCTTAACCGATTGAAGTATGTATGTATCTTGTACCGGCCAGTAGTATATAGTATGTATCTTGTACCGGCCAGTAGTATTGTCAGATTCATTAAGAGCCTGAATATTGACTGGACGGATAATTAAGTAGGGTCCAGCACAATAGATCTTTTAGGTCGCGGTGCGAGGTGGCTTATCGCCCACATGGCCCTCCGGTTAATAATAATAATAATAACCGATTGAAGTGAAATTTAGTATGCAAGTTTATATTGGCCCACAAATAGCGTGTACCGAATTTCAATATTATAACTTATCTCGTTCCGATTATACGGCTGTTTATATATTCCCATAGCGCTTGGTATAAGAAAATATACGTTTCTTCTACAACTTGCCGTGTTTCTTAACCGATTGAAGTGAAATTTAGTATACAAGTTTATATTGGCCCAAAAATAGCTTGTACCGAATTTCAATATTATAACGTATCTCGTTCCGATTATACGGCTGTTTATATATTCCCATAGCGCTTGGTATAAGAAAATATACGTTTCTTCTACAACTTGCCGTGTTTCTTAACCGATTGAAGTGAAATTTAGTATGCAAGCTTATATTGGCCCAAAAATAGCGTGTACCGAATTTCAATATTATAACGTATCCCGTTCCGATTATACGGCTGTTTATGTATTCCCGTAGTGCTTGGTGTAAGAAAATATACGTTTCTTCTACAACTTGCCGTGTTTCTTAACCGATTGAAGTGAAATTTAGTATGCAAGTTTATATTGGCCCACAAATAGCGTGTACTGCATTTCAATATTATAACGTATCTCGTTCCGATTATACGGCTGTTTATATATTCCCATAGCGCTTGGTATAAGAAAATATACGTTTCTTCTACAACTTGCCGTGTTTCTTAACCGATTGAAGTGAAATTTAGTATGCAAGTTTATATTGGCCCAAAAATAGCGTGTACCGAATTTCAATATTATAACATATCTCGTTCCGATTATACGGCTGTTTATATATTCCCATAGCGCTTGGTATAAGAAAATATACGTTTCTTCTACAACTTGCCGTGTTTCTTAACCGATTGAAGTGAAATTTAGTATGCAAGTTTATATTGGCCCAAAAATAGCGTGTACCGAATTTCAATATTATAACGTATCTCGTTTCGATTATACGGCTGTTTATGTATTCCCGTAGTGCTTGGTGTAAGAAAATATACGTTTCTTCTACAACTTTCCGTGTTTCTTAACCGATTAAAGTGAAATTTAGTATGCAAGTTTATATTGGCCCACAAATAGCGTGTACCGAATTTCAATATTATAACGTATCTCGTTCCGATTATACGGCTGTTTATATATTCCCATAGCGCTTGGTATAATAAAATATACGTTTCTTCTACAACTTGCCGTGTTTCTTAACCGATTGAAGTGAAATTTAGTATGCAAGTTTATATTGGCCCAAAAATAGCGTGTACCGAATTTCAATATTATAACGTATCTCGTTCCGATTATACGGCTGTTTATATATTCCCATAGCGCTTGGTATAAGAAAATATACGTTTCTTCTACAACTTGCCGTGTTTCTTAACCGATTGAAGTGAAATTTAGTATGCAAGTTTATATTGGCCCAAAAATAGCGTGTACCGAATTTCAATATTATAACGTATCTCGTTCCGATTATACGGCTGTTTATATATTCCCATAGCGCTTGGTATAAGAAAATATACGTTTCTTCTACAACTTGCCGTGTTTCTTAACCGATTGAAGTGAAATTTAGTATGCAAGTTTATATTGGCCCAAAAATAGCGTGTACCGAATTTCAATATTATAACGTATCTCGTTCCGATTATACGGCTGTTTATATATTCCCATAGCGCTTGGTATAAGAAAATATACGTTTCTTCTACAACTTGCCGTGTTTCTTAACCGATTGAAGTGAAATTTAGTATGCAAGTTTATATTGGCCCAAGAATAGCGTGTACCGAATTTCAATATTATAACATATCTCGTTCCGATTATACGGCTGTTTATATATTCCCATAGCGCTTGGTATAAGAAAATATACGTTTCTTCTACAACTTGCCGTGTTTCTTAACCGATTAAAGTGAAATTTAGTATGCAAGTTTATATTGGCCCACAAATAGCGTGTACTGAATTTCAATATTATAACGTATCTCGTTCCGATTATACGGCTGTTTATATATTCCCATAGCGCTTGGTATAAGAAAATATACGTTTCTTCTACAACTTGCCGTGTTTCTTAACCGATTGAAGTGAAATTTAGTATGCAAGTTTATATTGGCCCAAAAATAGCGTGTACCGAATTTCAATATTATAACGTATTCCGTTCCGATTATACGGCTGTTTATGTATTCCCGTAGTGCTTGGTGTAAGAAAATATACGTTTCTTCTACAACTTGCCGTGTTTCTTAACCGATTAAAGTGAAATTTAGTATGCAAGTTTATATTGGCCCACAAATAGCGTGTACTGAATTTCAATATTATAACGTATCTCGTTCCGATTATACGGCTGTTTATATATTCCCATAGCGCTTGGTATAAGAAAATATACGTTTCTTCTACAACTTGCCGTGTTTCTTAACCGATTAAAGTGAAATTTAGTATGCAAGTTTATATTGGCCCAAAAATAGCGTGTACCGAATTTCAATATTATAACGTATCTCGTTCCGATTATACGGCTGTTTATATATTCCCATAGCGCTTGGTATCACAGTTGGGCAAATTCGTGTAAAAAACCATTTTTTACATTTTACATGTAAAAAATGTAAAAAACTGTGTAAATTACATAAAAATGTAAATTATATGTAAAAAACTAATACTTTTTAAAAATATCAAACAATAATAAGTTATTAACTGAAAAATTAAAGTATAAAGTTAATAAAAATCATAACTGTAATTAAAACCTTTATTCAAATATAAAATGAAATATAAGTTACTCTTTTTAGATTTTAGTTAGACTCTAGTTTTTTACATTTAAATTTGTTTTTTACATGACAATATTGCAGTGCCACCTGTTTGATAATATTAACAAATTCGACTATTCGATAAAACTAGGTAATGTCATCTAGCGACATTTTTGATAAATATTAAAACTATTTAAGAGTGTGAACCTTTTAGACGATATTAAAATACATAGATAGATTTTTATTGATAAAAACAAATTAATTATTATTATTATTTCGCCTACATAATATTAATGGCGCTGTTGAAGTACGTTTTTCGTCCATTTTTAAAATATTGTATGTGCAGAAATTAGTTTATTACATAATTACATTTATTTAACATAATTACATTTATTTAATACCAACAATTTATACCTAAATTTTTCCATTTAATTTGGCTATGTAAATGTAAATAAATATTTATTGCCATATTTTTTGATTTTCGAGAATTGTTATGTAAAAAACAAATTGTAAAATTTAACAACGCCATCTCTTATCAAATTTATTAACTATACGTGTTTTTATTTTATGTGCCAATTCAAGACGTCAAAAAATTGGCCAATCAAGAAATTTATATTATTTTTAGCATTAACAACAATTGGACGCGATAATATCGATATGTCATTTTTCCATCGGGAATACTCAACAGTTTTTGACAAATTAACAGAACATGTGTAGTCTTACTTTGGGAATTTTACAACAACAATGCCGTGTATTTTCATTCCGGAATGAATAGTTTCAAACCAAGTTTTTGTTGGTATTGAATTATTCTAGTAATAATTTTGAAATTTTATTTTTGTTTTTTATTTAATTTTTAATTTCAATTGATAAAAATAAAAAGAAAATTATTTTCGGTTTTTATTTTGAGTATAATTTGCATTTTCATTTGTATACCAATAAATATTCTTGTGACCAAAGTAAGACGGCAATAGTTTCTTGCGCCTCGATTTTGAATCGTAAAACGATTGTTCTGTTAATTTTAATTGTTGAATAAAGCCGGTATTCCATTATGAAAAATTTACTGACTGCTGGAAAAAATGAAAGAAGACAAAAAAAAAATGTTACATTAGAGTGACAAAGAAAAAACAATTTTTTTATTTTTTATTTTATAGCAAAATTGTATGGATAAATTTTGACAGCAAACAAAAACATAACCAACAAATATGAACAAAATTATGCGTTATTCTTAATTCGTATATTTTCACCTCTCAAAATTATCTAAAAAATTAAATATTATTTTCACCCATATCAGAATTATTATTTTTTCATTTATTTTCCGTCACAGAATAAAAAATAAAAAATATCGTTACCATAAAAATGACGTACTATGAAAATTAATATTGTGTGCGAGAAATATGTTATCATCCGTACACAAAATTTATGTAGATGTGTTAGAGGGTTGCAATAAAAAGTACTCCATTTGATACTTTTTGTCAATAATTATGGCATCACACTAACACAGCCACAACTTTTTTGTAATAAAAATGTTTACTGACGAAGTTGGGTGTCTCATTCACACAACCACCGATTTTATATTTTTATCTCAATATATTTTTGCTGATAAACATTTTTTCACAATGGAATACCGGCTTAAAGCATTCGACTAAACCCTACAAAAATCGATTCGAAATTTTTTAAACGTCAAATATTTTATATTACCAATACAAACACAAAACTGTATAAATTTTGGTTTCATGTACTTTTCACATCACAAAAGAATTCGACATTAATTTTCAGATTTTATGTATATTTTTGGCGGTGAGAAACCGACTATGGTAGATAGTAAAATAGTATTATACTATTTTGCTATTATGGTATCTACGGTGGTATTTGCTACGCTGTAAAGCCAGTATGAGTTTAGTATTTTTTGGTCAATCGAAAACAACATAAATGTAGTCAAACATTGAACTGTTCAACCTAGATTAAACTCAACTCGACTAGCCAATGAGTACGTTTATGCTTAGGGCTCAACCTGGTTTGAACCTAGGTTAACTTTTACTATAAACGGAGTCGAGTCATCTTGTAGTTAACTCGACTCGACCTAAAAAATTTCTAGGGTCGAGTCGAGTTAACTCTAAAAACCTTCACTATAAACGGAGTCGAGTCGAAAAATAAAAACAACAAAAAAATAGTAATAAAAAGACACCATTTTGATTTCTTAATTCGTGTGCGAATCTTCGATTTTTGTGTGGCAATAAAACTTTGTTATTTTATTTTTATAAAATTCAGAAAATAATACAAGAAAAACATATAAACATACGATAGTAAATGATTTTTTTTTGACGTTTCTGACTCGGTTTCAACCTAGTGTCGACTCGACTACGAATTGACTCTGCAATTTCCATTATGCAAGCAAATGAGTTAGGAGATGAGAGCAGAGAGAATATGATATACATAGTAGAGATCAAACTTATATAACCCAGCAGGAAAATCATTCGAAACCGACCAATGAATAATCAATGACAGTCAAGCATGACACAGTTATTACATGAAATGTATTCATTAAAACCTTTGGGAAAATCTTCACTTATGAACATTATAAACCCTTCGCATAGAAGATAGAGCTAAGGCATTCGTTGGAACATTCAAACCACAAATAAACCCAAATAATTCACGTAATTATCGAGAACATATCCGTAATTATCGAGTAGATTTTGAAAAATTTTTGGTGCTTTTCTTTCCTGATGCAGAGAGAGTTTAGGTTAACTAAACTGCATGGTTCATGAATCATATGACGCCTAACAATTTATTGTAGTTGTGGATGTGTTGGAATATGTAGAATTTCAGCGCAAACAAACTTAGGAATGTAAACAAACAAGATACTTTGACAGATAAAGCCTTATAAAATATTTCGGAAAAGGCTTATTTCGGTTAAAGTCTTATCGGATAATTGGGGAATGGACTTTTAATAGATAAACAGACTTTTGCTGATTAGAGCCCAAAACCAGTTAAACATGTAGTCTTTCTGAATATTTTGATATTAAAGCCGAAAAAATATAAATTGTGTCGATATAAGCCGAATTAGATCGCCGATTAAAATCGATTATTATCACAAAAAATGTAACCGCAACATATACAAAAAGTATGTTACACTAAACTTCTACCATTTAAAAAATACCTATTAATGATAAGGACACATTTTTTTTTATTTTTGTGATCCACACATTGGTAATCATAAAACATTTTGACAACGAACAAAAACATCACTATCAATTATTACACAAATGTATTACTTGTATTAATATGATTATTTTCCCATCTCAAAATTAATTAAAAAATTAAATATTATTAAAAATCATATTAAAAATTCATTTTCCGAGTATTTTCAATCAAAGAATAAAAAATCCATAAGTGAAAAAGACAGATTGTTTTATTTCATACTGATTTTATGGTTAGATTTTGACAGAAAACAAAAACATAACCAACAAATATTACAATTATATGTATTAATTTGATTATTTCGATTATTTTCACATCTTAAAATTATCTACAAAATTAAAAATTATGTTTACTCATATCAGAATTCTATTTTTTCGATTTTTTTTGTCATATAATAAAAATTAAAAAAATCTGTACCATAAGAACGACACACTATTAAAATTATTAATGTGTTCGAAAACAGTTTTACGTTCTTACACAATATTTATGTAGATGTATTATAAATGATAACAGTGCATAATGCCTCAATTCCATTATGAATAATTGACTGAGCTGACTTGAAGTTGGAAGAAGACAAAAAAAATAACCCATTAGAACGACAAAGATAAAGCATTTTTTTATTTTTTTTTTTAATATCAAATTTTATGGGTAAATTTTGACAGCAAGCAAAAACATAACCATGAATTATTTAGAAAAATTAAGCATTAGCATTAATTCGATTATTTTCACATCTGAAAATTATCTAAAAAATTAATTATTATTAATACTCACATCAGAATTCTTTTTTTTCGAATATTTTCCGTCATAAAATACCAAATTAACAAATTCTGTCCCATAAAAATGCCATACTATTAAAATTATTAGTGTGTGCGAGAAATATTTTTCGTCGTACACAAAATTTATGTAGATGTGTTAGTTGAATTGCCATAAAAAGATCTCGACTTGATACTTTTGTTAATAATTATTGCAGTCCACTAACACATACACACCTTTTTAGAAAGTAAAATTTTGACTGACTTCGTTCTGTGTCTCGTTCACACATCCACCAATTAAATATTTTTATCTCATTTTTTTTTACTGACAAACTGACTAGACACAGCATTTTTGGAAGTAAAATCTGGACTGACGATGTTGCGTACCTTGTTCACACAACCACCGATTTAATATTTTTATCTCGTTCTATTTTGAATGACAAACTATTTTTCACAATCGAATTGAGGTTTACAGCCGATTTAAGCCTGTATTCCATTGCGAATAAAAGTTTATCAGTAAAAATAAAATGAGATAGAAATATAAAATAGGTGGTGGTGTGAACGAGACACCCAACGTTGTCAGTCAAGATTTTACTTACAAAAAAATGTGTCTGTGTTAGTGGACTGCCATAATTTTGTATAAAAAGTATGAAATAGAGAACATTTTATGGCAGTTCAATTAACACATCTACATAAATATTGTGTAAAGACGAAAAATATTTCTCGCACACACAATAATTTTAATAGTATGACGTTTTTATGGTAGATAATTTTTTTATTTTTTATTCTGTGACGGAAAATACACGAAGAAATATAATTCTGATATGAGTATTAATAATATTTCATTTTTTAGATAATTTTGAGATGTAAAACTAACCGAATTATTACTAAAACTTAATTTTTTTAATAATTATTGGTTATGTTTTTATTTGCTGTCAAAATGTACCCATACGTTTTTATGGTAGAGATTTTTTTGATTTTTTATTCGGTGACGGAAAATACGCGAAAAAATATAATTCTGATATGAGTATTAATAATATTTCATTTTTTAGATAATTTTGAGATGTAAAAGTAACCGAATTAATACTAAAATTTAATTTTTTTTAATAATTATAGGTTATGTTTTTATTTGCTGTCAAAATGTACCCATAGAATTTTGATATAAAAAAAAAATAAAAAAATACTTTATCTTTATCACTCTAACGGATTTATTTTTTTTGTCTTCTTTCAACTTTCAGTCAGCTCAGTGAATTTTTCACAGTGGAATACGGGTTTTAGATGTACCAAAATTGTTTACCAACAATTTTTTGTTACCACTTAGAGCTACACGCAATATAAAAAATTTACGTCAGATAAAAAGAGAAAAATCAAAACAAAATGGTCGTCTTGCTATAATTTTAGATAGATTTAAATAAATTTTTAAATGGCAGAAGTTTAGTGTAACGGATCTTTTTTTTATATATTGCGGTTACATTTTTTGTGATAAAAATCGATTTTAATCGGCGATCTAATTCGGCTTATATCGACACAATTTTATATTTTTTCGGTTTTAATAACAAAATATTCAAAAATACTACATGTTTAACTGGTTTTGGGCCCTAATCAGCAAAAGTCTGTTTAAAAGTTCATTCGCCAATCACCCAATCCACACTTGGTCTCATGAGTCCGGTATCATTCTTCGTTTTTCCCCCTTTACTAACCGGTTTTATAGGTAAAGGGGGAAAAAACGAAGAATGATACCGGACTCATGAGACCCAGTGTGGATTAGCTGTATTATCCGATAAGACTTTAACCGAAATAAGTCTTTTCCAAAATATTTGATAAATCTTTATCTGTCAAAGTACCTAGCTACTCTAATCATATAAATTATATTACATACTTATGTGGTTTTCTTTTTGCCAAATCCGTCAGGAATTCGTCAGGAATCCGGCAGGAATCCGGCAAAAATCCGGCAAAAAGCAAACTAAAAAACAAGAAACAAACACAACAACAAAAATTTGAAATGTCAAAAAGAAAACCACATAAGAAAATCACCGTAAAAAATTGTGCGTACATAGAAACTATCGGAAAAGAATGTTAAAATACTACGAAACGAAAAGAGAGTAAAATAAATTTGGTCATTATCGATGCGATAAGTGTATTGAAGATTTTGGAATCTTCAAATCAGTGGCAATTACCCAAAACAACATAACTCGAGTTGGGTAGTTTTACAAATTGTTGAAGTTCGAAACGGCTGCATCCGGGGGAACATTTTGATATGTATGTAGGTGCAACAATTTTAACGCTACTTTTAGTTAAAACAGTTTTCTGTTTATGAAAGTGTTTCATTTGATGTAGTTCTTCTGATTTTTGATAGATTTGAGGAGCTACATAATTCGAGTTATTTTGAGTTATGTTGTTTTGGGTAATTGCCACAGAAATATCGTTTACTATTGAACATGTGTATTGCCGATATGACTGATTGACTGGTAATTTGTGGGCAACGAGCTTCAATGAAATTGCCGAACATTTGTTGGGCAAATCGTCACAAGAGGTGGGCGAGGAAATAGATGGTAATCCAGAAGCAGCAACAAATTAATTCTCACAAATTTATTTTAAACAATTTGTATTAAAATTCCGAATAAAAATTGAATTTTACGGCGATTCTGCTCGTAGCAAATCGATTATTATGTCTGCATCCGAAATTGATGATGAACAATACCAAAACCACCTAATCAAAGAACTACAAGAATTAACTGGAATTGAAAAAATGTAGAAGATTTCCAATACATATTTTCTTTTATTTTATAATCTTAATTTAATATACTTTTGTATCGCTTTACTGGAAAATAAATAAATTTCTTGTTGAAATATGTTCAATGAAAATGATGTCGTTATTTATTCTATTTTTTGTTTGAAGGTAATATATAACAGAGTTACACAAGTATTTAATCGTTATTCATAAGAAGTTCGGACAGACTACACGAAGCGAATTAGGGCCGTTGCCTGGGACGATAAAATCCGCGGTTACCTATGTTTTTTTCTAATAAAACAATTTGCAATAAAAATTTCTAATTTGCAAACAAGAATGGAAATGGCTTATTCGTTAATCTCCAGTCACGCGCATGACTATTTTTTTTTGTTTTAATACCTTTTACTCTCTTTTCATTTCGTAGTATGCGATTGGTTATGTTTTTTACACTGTAATCACAACCGTATTTATATACGCTGTTATTTTACTTATACATTCAGCAGTATACATATTTTTACAGCAATAGTATACAATGTAGCAGGCTTTCTAAAGAGAGAATTTTAGCAGGTTTTAGTGTGATACTTTGGTGCATATACTGAATGTCATCATATTCGGTCAAGAAATAACCGAGTTCCTTCATAATTGGCCATATTCCAGAACTTCCTCTAAAAATGATGTAAGAATCAAATTTCCATAGTTTGTACTGAATTTCATCATAATCTGTTAAAAAATAACCGAGTTCCTTTGTAATCGGTCATATTCCAGAACTTCCTCTAAAAATCATGTAAGAATCCCATTTCCATCGTATATACTGAATTTTATCATAATCTGTTAAAAAATAACCGAGTTCCTTCCTAATTGGCCATATTCCAGAACTTCATCTAAAAATCATGTAAGAATCCCATTTCCATCGTATATACTGAATTTCATCATAATCTGTTAAAAAATAACCGAGTTAATTCCTAATTGGCCATATTCCAGAACTTCCTCTAAAAATCATGTAAGAATCCCATTTCCATCGTATATACTGAATTTTATCATAATCTGTTAAAAAATAACCGAGTTCCTTCCAAATTGGCCATATTCCAGAACTTCATCTAAAAATCATGTAAGAATCCCATTTCCATCGTATATACTGAATTTCATCATAATCTGTTAAAAAATAACCGAGTTCCTTCCTAATTGGCCATATTCCAGAACTTCATCTAAAAATCATGTAAGAAACACAATTCCATCGTATATACTGAATTTCATCATAATCTGTTAAAAAATAACCGAGTTCCTTCATAATTGGCCATATTCCATAACTTCATCTAAAAATCATGTAAGAATCCCATTTCCATCTTATATACTGAATTTCATCATAATCTGTTAAAAAATAACCGAGTTAAATCCTAATTGGCCATATTCCAGAACTTTCTCTAAAAATCATGTAAGAATCCCATTTCCATCGTATATACTGAATTTCATCATAATCTGTTAAAAAATAACCGAGTTCCTTCCTAATTGGCCATATTCCAGAACTTCATCTAAAAATCATGTAAGAATCCCATTTCCATCGTATATACTGAATTTCATGATAATCTGTTAAAAAAAAACCGAGTTCCTTCCTAATTGGCCATATTCCAGAACTTCATCTAAAAATCATGTAAGAATCCCATTTCCATCGTATATACTGAATTTTATCATAAGCTGTTAAAAAATAACCGAGTTCCTTCTAATTGGCCATATTCCAGAACTTCCTCTAAAAATCATGTAAGAATCCCATTTCCATCGTATATACTGAATTTCATCATAATCTGTTAAAAAATAACTGAGTTCGTTCCTAATTGGCCATATTCCAGAACTTCCTCTAAAAATCATGTAAGAATCCCATTTCCATCGTATATACTGAATTTCATCATAATCTGTTAAAAAATAACCGAGTTCCTTCCTAATTGGCCATATTCCAGAACTTCATCTAAAAATCATGTAGAATCCCATTTCCATCGTATATACTGAATTTCATCATAATCAGTCAAGAAATAACCGAGTTCCTTCATAATTGGCCATATACCAGAACTTCATCTAACATTCATGTAAGAAACACAATTCCATGGTATATACTGAATTTCATCATAATCTGTTAAAAAATAACCGAGTTCCTTCCTAATTGGCCATATTCCATAACTTCATCTAAAAATCATGTAAGAATCCCATTTCCATCGTATATACTGAATTTCATCATAATCTGTTAAAAAATAACCGAATTCCATCCTAATTGGCCATATTCCAGAACTTCCTCTAAAAATCATGTAAGAATCCCATTTCCATCGTATATACTGAATTTTATCATAATCTGTTAAAAAATAACCGAGTTTGTTCCTAATTGGCCATATTCCAGAACTTCCTCTAAAAATAATGTAAGAATCCCATTTCCATCGTATATACTGAATTTCATCATAATCTGTTAAAAAATAACCGAGTTCCTTCCTAATTGGCCATATTCCAGAACTTCATCTAAAAATCATGTAGAATCCCATTTCCATCGTATATACTGAATTTCATCATAATCAGTCAAGAAATAACCGAGTTCCTTCATAATTGGCCATATACTAGAACTTCATCTAAAAATCATGTAAGAAACACAATTCCATCTTATATACTGAATTTCATCATAATCTGTTAAAAAATAACCGAGTTCCTTCCTAATTGGCCATATTCCATAACTTCATCTAAAAATCATGTAAGAATCCCATTTCCATCGTATATACTGAATTTCATCATAATCTGTTAAAAAATAACCGAGTTCCATCCTAATTGGCCATATTCCAGAACTTCATCTAAAAATCATGTAAGAATCCCATTTCCATCGTATATACTGAATTTCATCATAATCGGTCAAGAAATAACCGAGTTCCTTCATAATTGGCCATATTCCAGAACTTCCTCTAAAAATCATGTAAGAATCCCATTTACATCGTATATACTGAATTTCATCATAATCTGTTAAAAAATAACCGAGTTCGTTCCTAATTGGCCATATTCCAGAACTTCCTCTAAAAATCATGTAAGAATCCCATTTCCATCGTATATACTGAATTTCATCATAATCTGTTAAAAAATAACCGAGTTTGTTCCTAATTGGCCATATTCCAGAACTTCATCTAAAAATCATGTAGAATCCCATTTCCATCGTATATACTGAATTTCATCATAATCAGTCAAGAAATAAACGAGTTCCTTCATAATTGGCCATATACCAGAACTTCATCTAAAAATCATGTAAGAAACACAATTTCATCGTATATAATGAATTTCATCATAATCTGTTAAAAAATAACCGAGTTCCTTCCTAATTGGCCATATTCCAGAACTTCATCTAAATATCATGTAAGAATCCCATTTCCATCGTATATACTGAATTTCATCATAATCTGTTAAAAAATAACCGAGTTCCATCCTAATTGGCCATATTCCAGAACTTCCTCTAAAAATCATGTAAGAATCCCATTTCCATCGTATATACTGAATTTCATCATAATCGGTCAAGAAATAACCGAGTTCCTTCATAATTGGCCATATTCCAGAACTTCATCTAAACATCATGTAAGAATCCCATTTCCATCGTATATACTGAATTTCATCATAATCTGTTAAAAAATAACCGAGTTCCTTCCTAATTGGCCATATTCCAGAACTTCATTTAAAAATCATGTAAGAAACACATTTCCATCGTATATACTGAATTTCATCATAATCTGTTAAAAAATAACCGAGTTCCTGCATAATTGGCCATATTTCATAACTTCATCTAAAAATCATGTAAGAATCCCATTTCCATCGTATATACTGAATTTCATCATAATCTGTTAAAAAATAACCGAGGTCCTTTGTAATCGGCCATATTCCAGAACTTCCTCTAAAAATCATGTAAGAATCCCATTTCCATCGTATATACTGAATTTCATCATAATCTGTTAAAAAATAACCGAGTTCCTTCCTAATTGGCCATATTCCAGAACTTCATCTAAAAATCATGTAAGAATCCCATTTCCATCGTATATACTGAATTTCATCATAATCTGTTAAAAAATAACCGAGTTCCTTCCTAATTGGCCATATTCCAGAACTTCCTCTGAAAATCATATAAGAATCCCATTTTCATCGTACATACTGAATTTCATCATAATCTGTAAAAAAATAACCGAGTTCCTTCCTAATTGGCCATATTCCAGAACTTCCTCTGAAAATCATATAAGAATCCCATTTTCATCGTACATACTGAATTTCATCATAATCTGTAAAAAAATAACCGAGTTCCTTCCAAATTGGCCATATTCCAGAACTTCATTTAAAAATCATGTAAGAATCCCATTTCCATCGTATATACTGAATTTCATCATAATCTGTTAAAAAATAACCGAGTTCCTTCCTAATTGGCCATATTCCAGAACTTCATCTAAAAATCATGTAAGAAACACAATTCCATCGTATATACTGAATTTCATCATAATCGGTCAAGAAATAACCGAGTTCCTTCCTAATTGGCCATATTCCAGAACTTCATCTAAACATCATGTAAGAATCCCATTTCCATCGTATATACTGAATTTCATCATAATCTGTTAAAAAATAACCGAGTTCCTTCCTAATTGGCCATATTCCAGAACTTCATTTAAAAATCATGTAAGAAACACATTTCCATCGTATATACTGAATTTCATCATAATCTGTTAAAAAATAACCGAGTTCCTGCATAATTGGCCATATTTCATAACTTCATCTAAAAATCATGTAAGAATCCCATTTCCATCGTATATACTGAATTTCATCATAATCTGTTAAAAAATAACCGAGGTCCTTTATAATCGGCCATATTCCAGAACTTCCTCTAAAAATCATGTAAGAATCCCATTTCCATCGTATATACTGAATTTCATCATAATCTGTTAAAAAATAACCGAGTTCCTTCCTAATTGGCCATATTCCAGAACTTCATCTAAAAATCATGTAAGAATCCCATTTCCATCGTATATACTGAATTTCATCATAATCTGTTAAAAAATAACCGAGTTCCTTCCTAATTGGCCATATTCCAGAACTTCATCTAAAAATCATGTAAGAATCCCATTCCCATCGTATATACGAATTTCATCATATTTGGTTAAAATCGGTCCTTAGACGGAATTATTCCGGGTATGACGATATTCGTCTTATGAGAGTCATGTCGCCAAACTATCCGTTAAATATAGTTTTTACATAAGTCGCCAAAGTATCCCTTAAATATATGAATACTTTGACGACAGTCGCCAAAGTATACAAAAGTCGTCAAACTATCCATTAAATACATTTTTCGTCGCCAAACTATCCGTTAAACACACATATATATATATATATATATATATATATATATATATATATATTGTTACCTTTTTGCCTTGTCAATTAAGGTTCGTATCACTGGAGTGTGAATAAAACAAACTCAATTCAATTTATCACCAACGAATTTATTTATTTAGCACAAAAATTATTACATCACAATTTATTAATTATAATTCACAAATTCACTTTATATAAATTATTCTCAAATTTTACTGTACACTTATAATTGTTATTTCGCATTACAACACTTTTTAAATCACTTTTAAATTCCTTCTTAATCTTTACTCTATCGCTTACCAAACATTACTAATCCAATTCGACTTCGTTCTCCTTTTTATATACACAAACCAAAATTCTAGAAAGCTCATGACTTTTCCAGTTAGAATAGCGTAGAAATATTACGTAACAATTTTGATCATGGAAAATTCCATTTTAGTACAGTTAAACATTGAGCTATTCAATTAACTTCTTCTATTACACACTAGGTGTCACCGTCACACTACCCCCACCTAAGCCTGTTCGTCTCGAACAGGACCCAAATCACCTCCTCTGTAAAGGGCCAGCCTCTCCAAATGCACCACCTTTGGTTTACCTCGATGTCCCTTCCCTATCCGATAAACCACGTCGTCCATCCTTGTGATGACAGTGTAAGGTCCTTCCCATGCTGGTTGCAGCTTCGGTGATAATCCCTTTTTCCGTTGCGGGTTGTGAAGCCATACTAATTGCCCTTCCTGGAAGCCCTGGTTATTTGCTCGTATGTCATATCGAGCCTTCATCCGGTTACTTGACATCTGTATTTTCCCCGTACAAATTGATGAATCTCATTAAGTTCCTCTTTCATTCGGTCTACGTAATCCTGTCCACATAAAGCCGATGATGGTACAGCCCCAAACTTAAGATCTCCAGGTAACCGTAGATTATCTCCAAATAACCTTTTAGCCGGTGTCATTCCGGTTGTGTCATGTACTGCTGATCGATAGGCCATCAGAAACATCGGTATATGGCGATCTCAGTTGCGTTGGTTTTTCTCAACGACCTTTGCTAGATATTCTTCCAATGTACCATTGAATCTTTCCACCATACCATCAGACTGTGGATGCAAAGGCGTTGTTATCGTTTTATTTATACCGAGCATCTGGCATATTTCTTGAAACACCACCGATTCAAAATTCCGTCCTTGATCGGTATGAATCTCCATCGGTACTCCAAATCTGCTAATCCAGTTGTTTACTACGGCATCAGCTATTGTTGTCGTCTCCTGATTAGGAATGGAGTACACCTCCGGCCATTTGTTGAAATAATCAATGATTACTAGCACATATTTGTTGCCGCTCTCAGTGGTGGGAAATGGCCCCGCTACATCCATTGCAATTCTTTCGAATGGTGCTCCAACGTTATATTGTTTCATGGTTCCACGACTTTTGCGTGCGGGTCCCTTCACCGCCGCACATTGGTCACATTTTTGGCACCATTCTATCACTGATTGCCTACATTCTGACCAGTAGAATCGTTGACGTATCTTTGCTAGTGTTTTATTAATTTCTAGGTGGCCCCCACTTGCTCCTCCATGATACTCGTTCAGGATTTCCGCAATTCGGCACTTTGGTATCACCAGCAACAATTGTTTCACTTTGCCATCCGTGCTTTCCCACAATCGTTTTAAACAGCCATTCTCAAGACGGAGGCTATCCCATTTAGCCCAATAAGCCTTGACAATGGGAGTTTTGTCCGCGATCTCGCTCCAAGTTGGCCGGTGTTCCTTTTCCTTCCATTCCATTATAACTGATAAATTCGTATCATCCAATTGCTCTTTCCTGACCATTTCGTCGGTCCACTCCTCATCAGGCAGCACTTGCATAAGCCGAACGTCGATGATGTCTTCCTTTGCTTCAACATGGCCACAATGTTTACATTCTACTGGACACGGCAGTCTTGATAATGCGTCGGCATTTCTGTGTGCACTTCCCTTCCGATGTTCGATTTGAAAATCGTAGCTTTGAAGACGTTCGATCCAGCGTGCTACTTGTCCCTCAGGATTCTTGAATTGTAACAGACACCGTAAAGCACCGTGATCTGTCCGTAAATGGAGTTTTTGGCCATAAAGATACTTATGGAAATGCTTGACACACTCCACTATAGCCAACAATTCTTTCCGTGTCACGCAGTAATTACGCTCCGGTTTCGATAATGTTTTGGAGTAGTACGCAATAACTCTTTCTTGGCCATTAATTTCCTGTGATAACACACCTCCTATACCGTCATTACTTGCATCGGTGTCCAAAATAAATTTCACGTTGGGTATAGGGTACGCGAGGATTGGCGCAACACATAACAGTCTTCTTAGTTCCACGAATGCCTCCTCCTGGTCATCGTTCCATTCGAATGGCTTGTTCTTCCTGGTCAACTCGTGTAAACTCTTGGCAATGTTGGCGAATCCTGGCACGAAGCGTCTATAGTAGGTGCACAATCCGAGAAAGCTTCGTAATTCGTGTAAGTTTTTAGGTCTTGGCCAGTTCTTTACCGCTGCGATCTTTTCTTCGTTGGTGTGAATTCCATTAGTTGTTACAAGATGACCCAAATATTTGACTTCAGTTCTGAACAGTTTACACTTCTTTGGGCTTAGCTTTAATCCGGCGGCCTGTATCCGATCTAAAACTTCTGCCAAGTTCCTTAGATGCTCGTCAAAATCCTTACCCATGACGATGATGTCATCCAGATATATTAGGCACGTCTTCCAATGTAATCCCCTTAACATGCGCTCCATTAATCGTTCAAAAGTCGCAGGGGCATTACATAATCTGAACGGCATAACATTAAATTGCCAAAGCCCGTTACCCACACTGAACGCTGTTTTCTCGCGATCTTCCTCATGGACTTCCACCTGCCAGTAGCCGCTTTGTAGATCTAATGTCGAAAATATTCGAGCACCCGATAACATGTCTAACGTGTCATCGATTCTTGGCAGTGGGTAGCTATCCTTTTTCGTCACAGCATTGAGTTTTCGGTAATCAACGCAGAATCTCATGCTACCGTCCTTCTTTTCGACCAATACTACCGGTGAGCTCCATGGGCTGTTAGATGGTTCGATTACTCCTGCCGTCTGCATTTCTGTTACCATCCGGTTGACTTCTTGTTGTTTTGCCAATGGTAATCTCCTGGGTGGTTGACGAATTGGCATCTCCGCTCCCGTATCAATTCGATGCTTTACCATTGAAGTCCTTCCGTTATTATCCGATGTACTGCAGAATATGGACGTGTACCGTTTGAGTAGTTGATGTGCAGAATTTTTCTGTACCTCGGTAAGGTCTTCGGTCCATTTCTGCATAAGTTGTTCTACCATTTCTTTCTGGCCTTGCATGTCGGCTTTTTCAATCGGACTTTTCTGTTCACACTTTACTATAGTTGAAACCTTGTTACATTTGCCGATGACTGTCCCTTTCTTGGTGGTTTTCGTCATATCCAAGAGATTTAGAGTCCTAATTGGCACTCTATAGTCGTTGTCTGGTTTAACTAGGGCTTTTCCGATTATAATTTCATTGGCTCCGTTCTCCTCTTCGTTAGCTTCCACAACCCACAACCTAGGTGACCCAGAATCTCCCTCCAATTTTCCCCATAGGATCGTCTCCGAATTCGGTGGCAGCTTCTCCCGATGATCAATAATAATTCGCCTGATAGTTGCTCCGGCACTGCTAGATTGAAGTGACAACTCGATGTTACCGTAACTTAAAACTCCTCGTCCAACATCCACCACGAAGCCATTTGCCCTCATGAAGTCCATCCCCATTATGACTTCATCCACAATATCTGCAATCAGCACTTCGTGTTGGAAAAGAGTTCTCCCGATTTTTATTTTCACGATCTTTTTGCCTTTTATTATTGAACTATCTCCAGTTGCTGTTTGTAACTTCAATCCATTAGCTGGTTGTACACCTCCATCGATCAGATCTTTACGGACAATCGTGCGATTTGCTCCCGTATCCAGAGTGATGATGCAATCCGTGCCATCAATGTCGCCTTTGATTGTTAAGCTGCCACCGCCCCTTGCTACTTTCGAAACGCGGATGGAGGTTATGGGGCAATCGGTTGTGGGAGTCAGCTTCTGCCCCTTTAAGCTGATTCTTTGTAGTTTAACGGCTCCGCCATCATTTGGCCTTCTTGCCTAGCCAACGCCTGCTCCCCGCTTGGTCGTCGCTGCATAGGAGATGGTGATCTTCCCCTTTTTCTTCTTAATTCCCAGCAGTCCCGTGAGATGTGACCGATTTTATCACATGCCCAACATTTGATTTTGCCGCTTTCGTCTCGGTATCTTGGTGTTGACCGTTCTGTGTTTATGCTGGTGTCGATTTCCACTCGGCGTATTTTCATTGACGGTTTGGTGATGGCTTGTGCAGTTTCATTTGTTAACGCACAAGCGATGGTTTCCGCAAAGGTTGCTTTAGGTGACAACATCACCGCCCTGCGTGTTTCTGGATCTCGAATGCCGTCAATGAATGCGTCAATTTTTAGCCTTTCCATATAATCGGCTGATGTACTGGTATGTGCTAGATGTACTAATCGCTCGATTGCCGATGAAAATTCCTGAAGTGATGCTCCTCCCTTTTGGTAGCGGCTTTTCAATTCCATTCGATAGATTTCTCGCTTGTGATCACTGCCGTACTTCCGATTCAGCGCCTTCATAATTTCGAGATAACTGTTGCGATCTTTTTCCGGAATTGTTTGTAAGGCCTCCGCAGCTTCACCTTTAAGGGCCACTATTAACGCTGCGACAAGATGTTCATCATTCCAACGGTTTTGATTGGCTGCCGTTTCAAATTGAAATTTGAAAATGCCAAAAGATGTTGTACCGTCGAAGTTTGGTGCTTTTAACTTAACTGATTGAACGGTCTGTACCACTTGCGTCGTTGTTCCAGTTGCCTTGACATCAGTTAGATCTTTCTCAAGACCTTGAAATTTTTCCCCAACTTGTTGAACCTTCATTTCTAATTTTCCTTCAACCTGATGAATCTCCGTTTGCAATTTCTCTTCAACATGTTGAACCTTCGTTTCTAATTTTTCGTCAACCTTTTGAATCTCCAATTGCAGCTTCTCCACTTTGCCGTGTATATTAGTAGATAATTCGAGAAGTTTCTCATCCATTCTCTTTTGACCATCTATAATTTGGTCTTTTATTTCCTCTGCTTGTTGTTTCATTTTTTGGTTAGACTGACTTATAGTCTCCAACTGCCGCACATTTTGTTGTTCCATTTCATTTTTAATTTCTTGGTTTGACTGCACTGGTTGTTGCGCCATTTGATTTTTAAATTCTCCTAGCTGCCGTTCGTTTTGTTGTTTCATTAGACTCATCTGTCCCGTCATCTGGTTCATATAGTAACTATTAACTGCGACAAATCGAAACTTCCAGATGGTGGTTGTGTTGTTTCGGCTGACGGTTGTTTATCTCCTTTTTCTGCTCTACGGTTGCCGCATCCGTTACTTTCTCTCCAAAATCATGTTTATCTGCGTTTAACCCTTATTTCTCCATGGCGTCACGTAGTCGCGCTTGTAAAGTTGATTTACTACCATCAGTAGCCAAACCCCGTTTCTCAAGTTCCCTCTTTAATTCTGGAACTTTCAATTCGTTGAGAATCATTTTCTTTATCTTATTATTCACAATCCCATCGCTGTCACCAATTTGTTACGTTTTTGCCTTGTCAATCAAGGTTCGTATCACTGGATTGTGAATGATACAAATTCAATTCAATTGTATATATACACAAACCAAACTTCTCGTAAGTTCAAGACTTTTCCAGTTAGAATAGCGTAGAAACATTACGTAACAATTTTATCATGGAAAATTCCATTTTAGTACAGTAAACATTGAGCTATTCATTTAACTTATTCTATTACACACTAGGTGTCACCGTCACTTTTTTTTTTTTTTTTTTGAAGCAAAGCACATCTCCCGCTGTTTGTCGGTCTGTAAGTTTTTTTTTGTGTGATGCCCCAACACATGTAAAATCATCTTTAAAAGCACTTTCTTTGGTTTAAGGTCTATTTAAGGTACAATAATCCTTAAAAGCCTTTAATCTGGAGCTACTCCTACTCGGCTAAAATATAATGGCTTAAAAAATATGAAATGGTCAAATGGCGATTGTGGCAGCGGTTTCTGGACATCACCATTATATATAAATTGTATCCGTTCTAGGACGGGCTGTACCCCTAATAATAAATAACGAATGGATGAAGGAAGGGTGACTTGTGCATCATTCCAGTGATAATCTTGTAGTTCACCGTCTTGTAGAGTTTTTATGTTTAAGAATTTTTGACTGCTCTTTCGATATAAAATGAAGAAGTTGGTTAAATTATCAATAAATTTATCTATAAACTTTGTCATTCCTTCTTTTAATGTCTCCAAACTGCATCTATTAGCGGTAATCCATTGTTTAAACTTAATTTTTGACACCTGAGACCTGACTATTATTGAAGCATTTACACAACAAATCTTCAAGATCTCCCAAATTGTTACAGCAAATTTTGCACATTGTAATAACACATTCCTGCATTTGTTCATTACCACACATAACGAATGAAAGTAAATCTTTTAAATGTTTGAACGGGAATTTATTATTGTCTCGGGAGCTAACTGCATTTATAGTGCATTCGATAATCAGCTTCATGTTTTGGTGCACAAGACAAACACAAACATTATACAGATTTTGAATTTATGCACGACAACAAGTGTGACAAATAAAACTTAGTTTGGTACTCCTTAAACACTTGTTAAACAAACTAATAAAAATTACAACATTTAATTTGGATTTTAAAAATGAATATATTTTCGGAAGCACTGTGCTTCCATCATCAGATTATAAAAGTATTTTATACTGTTTAAGGTTTGTTTTGAGCAAAAAAAAAAATTTTTAAAACCTGGTATATAGTATTGTTTAATAAGTCACTTAATATTTTACCGATATATTTCATCAGGTCGAAAAAATAGAATTTTGATTAAAATTTTATAAGAATTTATAATTTCGATATTTAACCTAATAACCACATGAAATCGATTAACTGTTAAATTCATAAATTTGCCTTCGAATTTTACTCCAAATTTGGTTTTATACCCTTTTTTCAAAACTTTGGAACATCCTGTGCACAATATACACCCTAAATCAAAAAAATAAAATAACGTTTTTTTTTAAACTACTACATATGCACCAAAAATTAAGGAAATCCAAAATCATGAAGTTTAATCACTGCTGCCCAAAAATGAAATTACTCAGCCTTATAATCTCCTGAGGCAAGTTGTAATCGAAATATTTTTATTCTTGATAAAAGTTATGTAATATTTGATAAAATTGATTTTTCGAAATATCGTTAACACGGTTCTGGTTCCTACACCGCAATAGTTGATACCACTGAGTTTTTCACAGATCGTTCTTCGCTAGATCCAAATATCAATTAAAAAAGATTATGAGTGACCAGGGGTCAAGAGTAAGTGAATGTTGAAATGCTCACTCATGTAACACCCTCTTCAATCGCTATCTCCTCAAGAATAGAAATGTTTACATTTAATTTATCACAGAATACTCCAGCTTCCACACGACTTAGCATTAACTGATCGTACTGCATCGTACTGAATTAGGATGTGTCCAATGGTTCAACAGAAATGAAAGTGTTGAAAAATATCAATCGATAGCGGCTTTAAATGATTTTTTATTTCAATTTTTGATTGATTCAAGTAACAAAAGTTTTGATATAAAATGTGATAGTTCAAAAATTAATTAAAAAAAATCACACTTGGTTAAGAACGACCATCTTAAGGTAATAAATAACAGTGAATATAATAATAAAAGTACGTATTTTGATTTGTTTCCTTTTTATTTTATTCATTCTTCATTTTCAACTAGGACACATCTCATTTAAGAATAAATATTCCAAAAGATAAAACTGAGGAGATAAATTTAGAAGAAACTTTAAACAATTGAAGTCTTTTGCTAAAATTAACGAGTTATAGTAAACCATAAATTAAATTACATAAAATATCAGGTAAATGTATAAGTAAAATGTGTGAAAAATAAGTTCAACAAGCAGTATTATGCACACGGTTCCGCATTTTCATATATATATGTACGTATATATATAAGTATAGTTTGCAAGGATTATCGGTTTATTTTCTATGAAAAATCTATAATTCTATAAACGGTTTTATTGTAAATATAAAAATATCTGCATTGTACTGATAAATTTATGAGAGGGATGAGTATAAACCAAAATGTATGAATTTATTTAATTCTTATGCTCGATTTTTAGTTTTTATTTAACACTGTTATTTGCATATTTTTCAAAATGAAAAACAGTCAGTTTCATTTTTATGTAAATTAAAATTAAGTTGTTGCTTTTAATTAAATTTTTAATTGAACCATTATTGCTTCTGTTGTTTCAACGAGTTTCGAAATACCTCATTTGGTGTAATGAGTTGGATGATTAATTAATTACAACGAGGGTAACTGATGAGTTCCATAAATATGTCGAATTTACTCAATTATGCACTAACATCCTAAAAAAAAGACGGATACATAAAAAACAAATCTAGTTTACTATACTGTGTTCTAGAAGAAGTAGGGCGAAATAGCTGTTTATGCAACCAGTTAGGAAATACCTAATTCTGTTTAACGAGTGGGATGACACAAGTACGTAAAACATTTCCTAACTGTGTTGCGTATAAGATTTTTTTCTAATTTTGTTAAAAAACAGTAAAAGACGTGTTTTCCATGAGAACTGCACTAGAACTCGATAAACTTTAAATTACTTTTTTTCTACGTAAACCGAAAAAAAATAAATAAGCTATTATTTTTTATAAAGCGCGAATATGTAGTGTATTTGACATAAATACACATTTTAAGTTTAAAAATTTCTCCCTTTAGTTATTTACGCAACTACACTCAACAAATTCATGGTTTTATCAAGTGTAACAAAAAATAAGCTATAATTGTAATTATTTATTGCTGTAACAACTTAAAATGTGATGACACTTTATGATTTTTTTTCTGTTTAGATAGAATAAAATGAATTTAAAATTTATCAAGTTCTAGTGCAGTTCTCATGGAAAAAAAGACTAAATTATTGAATTGTGATATAAAAAAGTCTTAGAACCGTAAAATTTCAAATTTATTTTAATTTTTTATATAAATCAAGTAGGCACAAACTGGTTTGAAATGAGTATTTCATCACTAGCTAAGTATTTGTGAAATATTCTTCATTTCATAACTAAGTAGTTATGAAAAATTTGTAGCAATCTACTAAGATTTTGAAAAGTCGTACTTTTTCATCTTTCGAGGGTCTCGATTTTTATCTTCATATTTGCCTCATTTATCTATTTTCTGCCAGAATTTGTCTGTATTAATTTGTTTGTATTTGGTCCATTTTTTGATCTCCCGTAAGAGACGCTTATCCTACTTTTACAATCGTCAATAGGTTGCGAAACGGCATGTTTTTCTTAACTAGTTAAAGTTCACTGTTTGGTGGTAAAAATAGGTTATTACCTGGGAATTCCTTCGGATAACACCGATTGACGTGAAATTTGGATAGTAAGTAGGGAATGGCTCAAGAAACCAAAATTATATAGTGCCGATGTGTGCTGTTACCTTGGCGGTGGATGCCACCTCTTCTCGGTGGTAGAAATTAGTATACTCAAAATAAACGCAGAAATCGTGAATGAGGATATACTTATACATACGTACAGATACGGCCATATGTGTCTGGATGTATCTATAAATGCTCCAAAATTGTCGAGAAGAAAACAGTTTATCATTTTGCAGGGAATTTCAAGGGCTACAAGAGTTGAACTTCCTTGAAAGGTGGTCCTCGCTCGTACTCAAATACGATCTTAAAATGGTGATATCTCAATTAATTTTCATCCTAGAGAAATAAAAATCTTCTTTAGTTTTTGAGTTATTATGAAAAAAGAAAATTCTCTCGAAAATTTCAAAAACCATTTCAAAATTGAATCAAACATTTTTCAAATCTATGCATTCTATACCATGTATGTGAAGTTAGCCAGAAAAATCATCCCGAAAAGGTTTTTTTTAATTTTGGTGCTGTTTCCTTGCTAAAATCCTTACTAGCCCGAAAAAATAATTGAATTGTATGAAAACAAGAATATCATCCCGAAATTTGATTAGAACATATTAGCACAGATAAGAATATTAGATGTTTCAAGGCGAACAAATTTTTGGCAATTCATTCTGGAACCCAGAACCTGAAACTCAAACCATTTAAAATTATTTTTACTATTTTTACTGTGGTTCTATCTAACCTTTAATAGAAGAAAGCCAGTTAGTTGAGACACATTTTAAAAGCTCATTATTTTTTAGGTGTTTTGCCTATTTTTATTGTAATAAATTACAACTGCAATTTTTGCTTTTTAACAAATAAAAATGTTCAGTAAAAGTAAATATTGTTTCAAAAATATTTATATTTATTTGCGATAGATGGTGTTACTTGAACCATTTTTGTATTATTTTGAGCCCAAGATAAAATATTCAAGACACATTTAATATTGGGTTCCAGTTCAAAGAACTGCAAAATCATTCGGGCTATGTTCATCTGGTATTCTTATCTGTGATATTAGTATTAGTAGCACGAAATAAATTATTTGGTAACAATTATTCAAAGTTACATAATTAAAGTTTTATTTCCAGACTGTGTTTCTTAGTTCTTTATACCAGGCCCAACCCCAACATATATTTCGAGTCCCTGTTACAATGCAATGGTGACAATGCTGACTTTCAACAAATTTCTACATATTTGTATATGACACTAGCTTGGTAAATCCATTACCAAGTAAAACCAAGTTTAGCCCATTAACGTACCCAGAAATGTTCCTGATCCCCATCGAACTATGGTTGGTTTCGTCGAGATATTCGGTCGCGCAAAATACATCATCAAAATGAAAATATTCTTCTGCGGATATGTCGACAGTTGGGTTAGTATCAGTTACCCATTTGTTGTATACCGATGTACTCACCCACTTCCAGATTTTCTCGTTCGATTTGTCTTTTTAAATCGGCTAGCGGTAGTAAATCTTCTTCATCCCATGCGACATCTTTAACAAATCCAGCTTTGTGGCAACAATTTATAATTTTGTTTTCCATAACGTCGACAACAGAAACTGATTCAATTAACCTCACAGCATCTTTTTTAAGACCGTATATAAAATTCGTCTTTTGTCGTGAATTTTTAGGCTGTTTATTATTCCCATATCCATTGGTTGAAGTTGAGATGTTGCACTTGGTGGAAAATATTCCATTCTTACCAATCAAAGATTTGGATGTGAGGGGCAGTTATCCACAAACATGACAATTTTTCTGTTTTGACGACCAAACATTTTATCGATTTTGACCAACCAAACTTCTCCTAAAGCACTTGTCATCCATGCTTTTTGATTGGAATAATACTTAGCCCCCAGAGATTTAATTCCGCGGAATGTTTGAGGGTTTTTACTTTGCCCGATGATCAACAATTTTAATTTTTCCGATCCCGACATGTTGGATCCCACTAAACATGTTAACCCATTTCTACTTTATTTGCCTCTAAAGCATTTATCACCCTTGAATGCAAAAGTTTATTACGCAAACACTATGGCAAAATAATCCCGTCAAGCACTTTTTTCACTGACGGTTTTGAAAACCATTTTGTGCCAAGTTTAAACTTGTCTAACCATCCAATACTGACGTCTAATTAAACGGCCACTCACTGGTAAATTCTTATGTCGTAGTTGTTGTAACCAAGCAAGAGTCGCTGTGTTAATATGCTCGTATTTACACTCCTTAATCCGTTTTTTTGGTTTTATCAAATTGCATGCACTGATTCGATCAAGTTTGTCGCGACTTTTCAAAATGGTCGACACTGTACTTTTTGGGATTTCGAATTTAGAAGCCGAGTTTTTCTTAAGCATGCCTTTGTCTACGTGTGCTATTAACTCTAATTTTTGTGCAATACTAATACCCTAGAAAGACTGTGGTTTAATAGATCTAATTTAGCTAAACTAGTTTAATTATTCTATGCAAAAACAAAGCGATTAGCTAAAATCGAGGTTGACACACTGCGACTAATCTCGAAAAATTCACTAAATCGGTTTTATTAGATCGCGGTGTGTCTAGGGTATAAGGGTTTTACTTTTTTTATACATGTTAATAATATTAAATAGTTTCACTAGTTATTATTTAAAAATTTTGCACTTAACAAGATGTAGTGTTACTTCGGATAACCGTTGTGTGAAACTGCAATTTAAACACGTACGAGTATTTACACTAGTTTGAATGAAACAAATCAATCAAAACTAGTCAAACTATCTTTATTGAATGCGAGACTGAGGCTAAAAATTAAAAAAAAAAAATTTTTGAAAAAAAAAAAAAAAAAAAAAAAAAAGAGGTTCGACTCGAGACGATGAGGTGGCCAGCCCTCATTCCAGACATGAATCCATTTCAGCACTTATGCGACGAACTAAAACGGAGGGTCGGAGCCAGAAATCTGGTACCATCTAACATCAGTGACCTCAAGATTGCGTTGAATAAGGAGTGTTTGTCAAAACCTTAATAAGGTCAATGGGAACCGTTGTAGACGCAAGGAGGGGCAATACTAAGTATTAGCCAATAAAATTGTTTTGGTTTTGCTTGAATTTTTTGTTGTAATTAAAATTTAAATATCCCCAATATTTTTTCATTCAAAATTCATCATAAAAAAATGTACCGAACCAATTTTCATGAAAATAGTGTCATTTTAAAGTAAAAATATGAGGCTTTCAAAAAAATAATGTCTTGTGAAAATCGGTTAAGCCGTTTTAAAAAAATTCGCCTTTCTGTGAGCGCTGAAGGTTTGAGTCGATTTAGTTGCTCGGGAGTGTATATTTATATTGTGATAATACTACTCTTAATATTTTAGATTCATTGTGTTTAGAACACAATAAAATCGTCCAACTTGGAAAAATTACTTTTTCTCAGCCAGCATAATTATTTATGCATTAAAGATGTTTATGAGTTTTGAGTTTTTGCCAAAAGTGAGTAAGTTATAATTACAGATTAGATTTTCTTATGAATATTACATTTTAAAAAAAAAAAAAAAAAAAATACGAAGACATCATAGGATGAATTTTAATCAATCACTCTTTAAAAATTCTCTCCAAAAGAAATTTCATTTCATTATTCCTTTGTGATCATTTATGATTGAGTGAAAGCTCTTGTCAAACAAATTCTATATAAATCTGGAGAAATAAGGTCTATCGAAAAAAAATGAAATAAGAAAATATTTTGAATATGTGCAACGAAAACGAAAAAAAAAAGATTTTTGTTAAATTATAATAATTGCAAGAGAGCGAATTATTGCCCATAACATCTAAGATACGAAGTATGCTATAAATCACTTCGATACCTTAGAGCACACAAGTGCTCTGTTCACTTTGACAATTTGTGGTAAATACAAAATTAAGATGTCAGAAAGGTAATTTTTATCATTCATGGTTTAGTTTTCTGGTGCTACAGTCTTTTAGAACACTATTTCTAAGGAGATTGAGCGAAAAGTTAGAAGGACATTGAATGAAAACTAAAAGTATTTTCGAATTTAGAGACATTGTTGGAGAAATTTAAAATATGGACATATAGCACTCGTGCGCTCTAAGGTATCGATTTAAAAAAGACGTGTGTTGGTTTCATTCATTGCGAACGAAACCAATTTCTTCCAGAAAATGTTGAAATTGCTAATCTAAGAAACTGAAAAAGATAAATTGCTTCCTAAAACAAAACAATTCAAATTAAGCTTGTTCGACGTATGATATGCTGATTTCACTAAACACTATGTTTGATAGTCGATATCTTTAAAATCTCGCTTTGACGAGTTCGGTTGGGGATTAGTTTGAGGTCGAGTTGAGGGTTTAGTTATATGTTAGATTGAATTGATTTTAGGCGAAATCATAGAGGATTGAGTTGGCCTTTGAGTTTAGAATTGAGTAAAGGATTCGAGCTGGGGTTAAATGAAGTTGAGTTGGGGTTGATTTAGTATGAGATGGGGTTGAGTGAGTGGTTGAATTGAGGGTTTATTCAGAGACTTAGTTAGGTGTTGAATTTGGGGTTGAACCTTATTGGTTAGTAAATGTCAGCACACGGTTTTGAATATTTATATATGCGCGGGAAATTTACACAAAATTTGAAAAAATAAAAAGTTAGAAGCGCAATCATATATTACTACTAAACTAGATAATAATTATTGCTTTTAAACTAACAGAAAACTAACATCAACTAAAATTATGGGAAAGTTCAAGAAGAAAACCATGTTTAATGTTTTTCTAACAACCGCCTAAAAATACAATTTTAATCCTGTTAATTTAATTTTAAATATTTATACTAGACATCTGTACTGTGATGGTGGGGGATAGATATGTCGCTGAAAATTATCGGTTATTGACCTAAAATTTGTGACTTTTGACAAAACTATTATTGGCGCCACCATAACAAACACATCATCTTGTGGCGAACACATTGAATTAACACAGACGTCAAACTACATGATGTCCAGTTTTTTCCTTCTTCTATCTTCGACTGTCGATCAAACAACATCGTGTTCATCAAAACATTTATTGATAATAAATTATAATACAATTGATAAAAGTGTTTTTAATTCAAGTGTCACCTGCATTAAACATTATCGCACACACTCGTAACATCCGCAAAATCCGCTAAGCTGTCGTGGCTAACAAAATTGGTCTTTCGAGCCGGATGTGTGCCACATTATCATGAAAATCGTTTACGTATTTTCAATCATTGAGTGTGTTACAGACATTAACATAAAAAAATAATTCGTGTATCATATCCAGTTCAGTGTTCGAGAGTGTTCCACATTATTGTTATCGAAATAATCACGTGTTGTTGTGTAGTCGTCGAATGTGGCTCATTATCAAAATAATTCGTGCACTTAATTCATTCGCGTGTCTCACAATTTCATTAAATCAAGTCACGTGTTTCAAATCATCGCGTGTGGCAAACAACATCATAAAATAAATCACATGCTTTAGCAGTCCAGTGCCGTAAAGTGAAGTAGGGCGCAATTCACCCAGATTAATGTTGCTGTGAGGTTAGAATATACGCGCACGTGAACTCAGTGCATCATGACAATTCGGGCAAAGCAGGCGTCGCTCCAGAAGAGTCTGGAACGAGCCCTTAAACGCAGCAAGGAGCTCAGCTTGGACACGGAAGTCACAAGAGAGACAGTCGAAGTTCAGATTACTCACCTGGAGCAACGGTATAGGGAATTCTGCGACACGCAAGACAAGGTCGAGGCCGTATGTGTTGAGGATGAATTGAAATAACAATTTGGAAATCGGGAGCAGAGTGAGGAATATTATTTCATAGCAAGTTCAAATCTCAAAACTCTATTGAGACAAATTACCAAGGCGACTTCAATGCATGATGCCAAGGCAATCCCAGTCGATGCTACCACACCACACCAATCAGTTGATGCGCCTGTCTTTGATGGCAATTATGGAAATTGGACGGAATTCGAAAGTTTGTTCACTGATTTGATCGACAAAAATTCAAGATTGACTGATTCACAGAAGCCCCATTATACCTGAAAGCAAACTTAACTGGTGAAGCTGCTACCCTATTGAGAACGGTACAAATCAGTGATGCCAAACTACAACGAGGCATGGAAGATCCTCACCGATTGGTATAAACATCGACGTTTCATCATCGTCAATCACATCCATCGATTCCGAAATATGTCCGCGTCCACTCATGAATCCGCAATCGGATTGAGAAGCATCATAGATGTCTCTACAGACACAATTCGAAGTCTGAAGATTTTGGCAGTTCCGGTGGCCACTTGGGATATCATTCTCGTCAATATTATCGTCGACAAACTCGATACAGAAACTCATCGTCAATGGGAATTGACACTAACTCGAGCGCAGTATCCCACATATCAACAGCTGATGGATTTCTTGGAGACTCGATGGCAATCGTTGGAAATGATTTCCATGTCCAAGTCAAATTCGTCGAGGCCAATCACTTCGTCAATAGGAACACAGTGCGTTCCAGTGCAGCAAATTCAAATCATTAACGTTTGATCAAAAATCAAATAAGATTCGCGAAAAGAATCTGTGTTACAACTGTCTGCGGAAGGGACATCGTAGCACAGAGTGTCGGCCAAGCTTCTGTTAAGTCTGCAACCGCAGACATCACACCCTACTACACATATCGGATGGGTCATGTCGAGCTTCCGTCACCAACACGAGTAAAACACCGGCCAACAATTCGCCAATTACCACTCATTCAAACGACGCCAGTTCGAATCATACCACATCGCCACTGACAGATGTTTTACTCGCAACAGCAGTTGGAATCGTCGCAAACGAAAAACAAGATTTCACCATTCGTGCCCTGCTTGACTCTAGATCACAAGTGAATCTCATCTCGGAAAACGCCATAACTCGGATTGGCCTACAACGGAAGCCAGCTTCGATCTCAATTAACGGAATCGGGGCCAGGGAAGCAGCCAAATCACAATCGATCGTCGAATTTGTTCTTAAATCACACACTCCTTAAGTACGACTGCAATCATCGAGAACTACACCAACGTCGACAACACCTTGAAGTCATTTTGGGAGATTGAAAACGTACCAGCAGCCCGAGAACTTACTGCAGATGAAAATCAATGTGAAAGGCACTTTCAATCAACATACTCCAGAACCAAGGACGGAAGATATATCGTGCAACTCCCTTTCGTTAATCAGCCATTACCACTCGGAACACCTCGAGAAGGCGCGATCGTGAGGCTGAAGCACATGGAACACAGATTCTCGAAGAATCCGCAGTTACGTATCGCATATCAAGACTTCATGCAAATCTATTTCGAGCAGAATCACATGGAAGCAGTGCCATTCGACGACGGAGAGCCTACAAATCAAAGGTTCTATCTTCCACACCATGGCGTGATACAGGGTTCGAGTTCCAAGCCAAAATTACGCTTGGTCTTTGATGCCTCACATAAGACGACTTCTGGAGTTTCACTCAATCAAAACCTTCGTATCGGTCCTAAGCTTCAACAGAATCTATTCACTATCCTCACTCGATTTTGACAACACAAATACGTATTCATCGCAGATATCCGACAAATGTATCGACAGATTCTGGTGGCCCCTGAGCACCAAGATTATCAACGGATTGTTTGGAGAACAACGCCTGAGGACCCAATTCAAGATTATCGTCTGTGCACAGTAACCTACGGTACCAGCTGTGCTCCGTATTTGGCTATACGTACGATCCACCAATTGGCACAAGACGAATCCAAGCAATTTCCTATCGCTGTGAATGTCGCTCTTGCCGACTTCTATGTAGACGACCTGATGACGTGCACAAACAAAGTCAAGGAATTGGTTGAAATCCAGCAAGAAATGGTGGCTTTACTTCAGCGTGACGGTTTCGAGCTTCGAAAATGGTCTTCAAATTGCCAAACCCTATTGGATCAAGTGTCATCAGAATACCATGAACATCGGCCATTGCGGGAGTTAAAGTGGGAAGAGTCGGTCAAGGCGCTTGGGTTACATTGGGCACCTTCGGGAGATTATTTTGCATTCAAGACTTTCCAGAATGGCCTGTGACAATCAAACGAATCATCCTCTCAGAGGCTTCAAAGATCTTCGACCCGCTCGGCTGGTTATCCCGTAGTGTTATCATCGCAAAGATCATCTTTCAGGAGTTATGGGTGCTCGGATTATCGTGGGACGAGTCAGTAGCGAAATCAATTGCTGAAAGATGGACGAGATATCGAAAGAATCTGGGATTGTTGGGATCAATTAAAATCACTCGTTGGATGGATTATCGAACATGTCGCAGCAATCTTCAAATACACGGTTTCAGCGATGCCTCCATGAAGGCATATGCTGCGGTCGTATATGCTCGCACCACGTCGACAGATGGATCAATAAAAGTCACCATTCTAGCAGCGAAACCCAAGGTCGCCCCACTCAAAGCCAACAGCCTGCCGCGATTGGAATTATGCGCCAGTCTGATACTGGCCACTCTCATGCACAAGATCGTCCAGTCACTCAACCTCAACGACATCCAACAGTTTGCGTGGACCGACTCACAAGTGGTTCTTGGATGGCTCCGCAGTCCTCCCAGCCGATGGAAAACTTTCGTGGCGAATCGCGTTTCGCAAATTATCGATCATCTAAAGCCTAGTGAATGGTGGTACATTGATAATCGACACAACCCCGCCGACTGCGCGTCTCGCGGCGTCGAACCTTCGCTACTTCACGATCATCACATTTGGTGGAGAGGTCCTGAATGGCTGTCGAAACACTCGGACATTTGGCCAACACACAAAATCAACGAGTGCTCCATCCCATTGGAAGAATGCAGAATCGTATCTATGGTTGCCACACAATTAAACGAAGCACCAAAGTCTGACGGGATCTATCAACTTCTGAGTCGCTGTTCCACTCTCGAAAAATTAATTAGAGTCACAGCCTATTGTAGACGCTTTATTCAACACTTTCGTATTATCAAAGCCGATCGCAATGACAGTTTCATCAGGGTTCCTGAGATGAATCGGTCATTCCGCTTTTGGATCCGATTCGTGCAAGGGGCTCACTTCGCTGATGAAATCCGACGATGCCAATCCAGAGAAAACCTGCTGAACAAAAGTGTGCTTCGCTCACTTAACCCATTCATCGATGATGAGGGAATTTTACGAGTCGGTGGACGACTAAAATATTCGTTCTTGCTGTATCAAAGCAATGATCCGTTAATTCTGCCAAAAACCAGTCCACTCACTAATTTGATCGTCGCACAGGCACATCGAACCACACTTCACGGTGGTCAACAATTAATGTTGGCACATCTTCGAAGCCGTAACTGGATCATTAATGTCAAGAGGCTAGTCCGCACGCATGTTCGCCATTGCGTGACATGCTCTCGCTATCGCTCAACCACCGGACAGCAACTAATGGCCAACCTTCCAGCACCACTCGTCACCCCATCGAAAGCTTTTTAACACAGCGGAGTGGATTACGCGGGTCCGGTCTCGATTAAACCCAGCAGAGGCCGTAGCGTAAGATCAACAAAGGGGTATGTCTGTTTATTTGTGTGCCTATCAACAAAGGCGCTTCATCTGGAGATGGTGTCAGATCTCACCGTAGACGCGTTCATTGCTTCATTCAGAAGGTTTACCGCTCGAAGAGGCAAAATCACGACTCTTCATCAAAACCGCACAAAAAATGTAAATACTGAGGTCGCCACAATGTTAGCTCAAGACAATACGGTCTGGTGCTTCAACCCGCCCGCTTCACCACATTTCGGAGGCTTGTGGGAGGCAGGGGTGAAGTCAGTCAAACACCACCTTCGAAGAATCATCGGCAATACACTACTCACCTTCGAAGAGAATGCAACGTTATTGTGCCAGATAGAAGCTTCCCTCAATTCGAGGCCATTGTACCCTATATCGGATGATTCCGAGGACTATACGACACTCACCCCCGGCCACTTTCACATCGGAGAGCCACCCATCACCATTCCAGAACCATCAGTGCTTGATATCCAATCGAACCGTCTAAAACGATATCAGCAAATACAACAGATGTACCACCAGTTCTGGAGGATCTGGTCGACCGAATACCTGTCACGACTGCAGCAACGTTCCAAATGGCTCAAAATGAACGTTAACTTCACGGTCGGTCAACTAGTTCTGATAAAAAATGAACTTTGCCCACCATCCAAGTGGGCAATGGGCCGAATCACTGCTATTCATCCGAGTACCGATGGCCTTATTCGCACATTCACGCTGAAATGTCAGGGCAACTCACTCACGAGACCGGTAGTAAAATTGTGTCTACTGCCGATCCTAGACAACATCGACAACTAAAGGATTAATCCTTTAGGCCGGCCGGCAATGTTGGCGCCACCATAACAAACACATCATTTTGTGGCGAACACATTGAATTAACACAGACGTCAAACTACATGATGTCCAATTTTTTCCTACTTCTATCTTCGACTGTCGACCAAACAACATCGTGTTCATCAAAACATTTATTGATAATAAATTATAATACAATTGATAAAAGTGTTTTTAATTCAAGTGTCACCTGCATTAAACATTATCGCACACACTCGTAACATCCGCAAAATCCGCTAAGCTGTCGTGGCTAACAACTATTGAATATTAGGCTTTAGTAGTTCGAATACATTTTGTATTCATCCACTCCTCCTTTCTAATTCTTTCTTGTCTAACTCGACGTTTTAGATCTTCTTCTTTCCAAACCGTAAATCTTAATCAATATACATATAACTAAAATATATTTGAAGTAATTGAACATTATTTTCACTTACTGGTTCTAATTGATTTCAGTTTTGCACCAAAAATAACCGATTTATTGCTTATGTTGAGGTATAGATATATCAAAAAGATAATCTGTATTTATAGGTTTTTCTTTACAAAAAAAGAAATCATGGAAGGCAAGCACGGAAATACCTATTTCAATACATTTTGTGACACAATCTTACACCAAACAAAAATATCGTCATGTAATAAACGAATCAAAATTATCAATATTGATATCAAGGGATTCTATTCGCATTTTGTTGTGCTAAATAAGCTGCTTTTGAGAAAATCTTAAATATTATTTAATTTAGAACAAATAATAAATTCCTAGTACAAAATATTATGTTTAGCTTATAAAGACTGTACAAAATTAAATTAGGCGGTAAAGACCCACCCAATTTTGATTTTTTTATAAATTAAAAAAACTGTTTTGCTTCTAAATGATAATCAACGAAAACCATTTTATGGTTTTCGTATTTATAATAAGGAATATTTGACTAAACTAAATAAGGATATATGTACATATGTATGTACAAAGAAAATGTTGAAAACGAAAAAAAAAAATGTCATTAATTGCAAATTTATAGAATAAAACGTTAACACGTCAGAGATGTGGACACAATTTTTGACCTTGGTGACCTGATTTGCCCCAATTAACATTTTGTATTTCTTGGGAGTAAAAAAATAGTTAAAAGTTTAATTGAAAAGCTAAATCGCTTTTTAAATCACAACGTGTTTAATTCTAATTTGACATTTGCATGTTGAGGAGGTTGGGAAAAAGGGAAACAACATTTTGTAACATTTAGTTTTAGAAAATAATATTTCCGCAGGAAGATACAAATTAACTAAATTTTGACAAATTTGTCAGCTTTGAGACCAATCTTAGGTTGATTAACGCGTAGTTTTAAACCAGTAGGCTTGTCGTGTCACTTTTTCTACGCACATTCTTTGTTTTTGATCTGACAATAAAATGCGACAAAGAAACAAATGAACGTAATTTTGCACTACATTATTAAACATAATTATTTTGAAGTGAAACTATTTATGCACGGTATGATTAAAAAAAAAAAAAAAAAAAAAAAAAATTGAAACGATATTTTGTGACGGTGATGGCCGTGAAACACAATATTTATATATTCGGAAAAAAAAATCGTGGGCCGACAAAAATCCACATACATTTTTCCTGTTGTGCGACTGAGCGCTCCAAAAGCGAACAATGATCAAACACATCTGGTGTGATCATCGCTTTATACCATATTTCGTTTCGTGAACATTATAATTTACTCCTATGAAAAACAAATTTAAAAAGTCGAAGTCGACTGCTTTTATATCCTATTTTTTATGCCTACGTGCCTTGTGAACCTCCTCTCCCCTCTATTTTATTTTTCCTTATTATTTATATCAGAAAAAGAGGTGGTTACTACCGCCCTTCTATTTTATTAAAAAAACGAAAACTACAAAATAAAAGCGAAAAAGAATTTGTTGACCATCTGGTGTGTGCTTAATAGAGACAAATTAATAAATATAATAAATAACTAAGAAATGGAAATTTGGCGCCAATAATTGTGAGTGAGATGGCTACAGAATGGAAATTATTAGTTCTGAGTAAGGTAAATATCTCTAATTTATTAAAAATATTTTAGCAATTTAAGTGCCAAGATAACACATAATATGAAATTTACTTGTAGAGGATCCCTCCGAATGTTTATTATGATTCCTGCAGCTGCTCGAGCTCGTCACATGAATCGATTTCATCATACAATGGGACTGCTCCAGAAGTGGTTGAACACTCTAGAGCTGAAATTCATGGAAACAATCGAAAAATATGATGACGTTTCTAATATCCCGAACAACTAAAAATATTATTACAGATAAACCTCCTTCTACAAACTTCATTTCATGCCTTGCATAACGAGATTTCGTATAACGGGGTATTTTTCAGTATAGTTATTGCAATATTCTGAGCTTTTGTAGATGCTTTTAAGCGTTTCCAATTTATTGGTGCATCCTCAGTAAATGGCGTTTCCTACATGAAAATTTTAATTATTTGTAATATTGGTTAAATTAAAAATTATAAACATCTCATTTATCGAAACGCTTAAGTTAAATCTTTGACTCGGTCGTCGTGTACAAATTTTCTTTTGGTCTGGTAAGTAAATTTCTCTTTGCAATCAATAGCAAACAGCAACATTGTCCACTTTTAGACCCTCGTTCAAGTCTTTCTCTAAGAACTGTATAAAGCAATTCTTTTTAAATTTGGTTATGGAAAAACTATGCCATTCAAAAGTTTTTGTACAACCTAGATTTTTTATTGAAACGCTTAACTACTCTAATATACTAACAAATTTTTTAAAATCAATAATTTTAATTCAATTATGTGGCTGTATAAATTACAACTCTTCACGGTCATTATTCTATTTTCGTTTATTGAACGGTGTAAGATTTCCAGTTGTATACTTAGGAAAACATATTGCTCAAAATTACAAAAAAATCTTTGAACTCTGGTAGTCTAGTTTCTAATTTTACAGAATTTACCTCTATTGTTAAAGGTGTGCCTCTGCATTTAATTGCTATTTCTGAGACGTGGCTTAAAGAGAGACGAGAGAGAGTGTCTCTTTACGGCAAATTTTTAAAAAGTGGGATAATTCAATCGCGTATTAATGATGTGAATGTTGTGGAAAATGTACCATATTCCATTTATTCCAATTCATACTTTTACTGTAGTACAGTCATACTCCGTACAACGTCCCCCCCTCATAACGTCGTTTCGCTGTAACGTCGTTAGTAAAATCCCTGTTGTACGACTGAGCGCTCCAAGAGCGATCAATGATCAATCACGGTGATGCTATCTTATACCTCACCGTGATCATCACTTTATACCTTATTTCGTAAAAATAGCACGGAAAAAAATGCGAACATTGTAATTTACTACATGAAAAAACAAATTAAAGAAAGCCGAAGATTTCTTTTTTTTTTTTGCTTTATACTTCTGTTTCATGTTTTAACGTGCCATCTCAAACAAAATTTCTCGATTGCTCACGCAAAGTACAACTGGGATGCGAACAAACCTCGCTCTATCGTCGCTGTGTTTCGTTGTAACGTCATTTAAAATAATAAGCAAAGCAAAAAAAAAATACTGAGAAAAAAGGCAAAAAACATAAAAAACAAAAAACAATGAAATTTTTTCGTCTATTCGTCTACATACATACTTTGCCCCTTATAATGTTAGGCGGGGTATGACTGTACATGCAAAATATTTCGAGGTCGCGATAGAAAAAATTCAGGAATTATCGTTAGAAGTTTGAATTTCGATCGTTGCGGATTACGAAGCTGGTGTTTCAATTAAAAAATTAGCCCAAAAGTACAACTGCCACAAAAATTCGGTGATGTACCAAATTCAGAAATCCAAAATCCAAAAGTGCCTAACAAAAGTTAAAGGAAGAGGGCGTAAATAAAAGGCAACGCCTAAGGAAGACATAAGGATGACTACGCTTGTGCAAAGAAACCCTCTGAATACAGTAAAATCTGTTCAGTGGGACATAAACAGGGAAAGAGAAAGTAAAATTAGCGTAAAAATTGTTCGCAAACGGCTTCGTGAAGGAAATGTTAAAGCTTATGTTGTGCAAAAGAAGCCAGAATAATAGAAAAAATCGACTAAACTTTGCTCGGGAAAAGTTACCTCAAACGTATATTTGGAGTTCCTTAATGAATACGCAATGGTTTCCGAATGTAAATTGATGGCAACAGACTTCGTATTGCAGCAAGATAATGCTCCAATAGAAATAAGTAAACTGATAACTAAATTCCTTAAAGATTTGGGGCAAGAAACTATAGACTGACCACCACAAAGCCCAGATCTTAATCCTATAGAGAAACTATGGCATTATATCAAACAAAAAATAATAACAACTATTAGAAGAACATGCGTGAGAATTTTTTCCTAAACCTTTCCTAAAAAGCAAAAACAAATACTTAGGAATCATTTAGCAAATAATTCACGAGCCTTTTTTAAAACGTGAAATTTTTGCTAAATCTAAAATTGTAAATATGTATTAGTAACGTATGTTGTTTTACAAAAACCAATCAAATTCAAAATGGAAAGATACCATTCAATTTTGAATGTAAATGTGTTCAATTTTAATGTTCCATAATTATATTACTAAACCATCTTCAGTACAATGTCCCGAAATTAGACTAATTACTAAACGTAGATCGTGATCCATAATTGACTTATGTAAATGCTGGAGAAATTTTCTTGTAGATAAAATGGTCATGACGGAAATCAGCCCAAGATTAAATTGAACGGCTAACTTCAATGTTTGAAATTAATAAACCATCTTGAGTCCCTTGTCCAGTAATGAAACTAAGAAGAAAATGTCGACAATGGTAAATTCTTGACTTATGCAAATATTGGGGACATTCATTCTCTTGGACATTTGATGGTTAAAAATGATAAAAATAACCCAAAATTTAAATTGAATGACTAACGTTCATTATTTAAATTTACTAAACCATCTTCGGAAGTTTGTCCGGAAATGAAACTACTAATAAAATATAGAGCATGGTCCATACTTGACTAAATGCAAATATTAGGGACATTCTTTGGAGCTAGGATGGTTACATATGATGATAATCACCCTAAATTTAAATTGAACGGCTAATGTTCAATGTTTGAATTTACTAAACCATCTTCGGTAGTTTGTCCGGAAATAAAACTAAATACAAAATATAGACCCATGGTCCATTCTAGAATTATGCAAGTATTGGTCTATATATTGTATTTAGTTTTATTTCCGGACAAACTACCGAAGATGGTTTAGTAAATTTAAACTTTGAACGTTAGCCATTCAATTTAAACTTGCGGTGATTATCGTCACATCTAACCAGTACAGCTCCAAGAGAATATCCCCAAAATTTGCATAAGTTAAGAATGGACCATGACCTACATTTTGTTCTTAGTTTCATTTCCGGACAAAGGTACTGAAAATGGTTTAGTAAATTCAAATATTGAACGTTAGCCGTTCATTTTAAACTTTGGGTGATTTTTGTTATATCTAACCAACGTAGGTCCAAGAGAATTTCCCCAATATTTGCATAAGGTAAGAGTGGACCATGACCTACATTTTCTTCCCAGTTTCATTTTCGGACAAACTACCGAGGATGGTTTAATAAATTTAAATATTGAACATTAGCCGTTCAATTTAAACTTTGGGTGATTATCGTCATATCTAACCCTCTTAGCTCCAAGAGAATCTTCCGAATATTTACATAAGTCAAGAATGGACCATGATCTATATTTTAAATTAGTTTCATTTCCGGACAAACTACCGTGGATGGTTTAGTAAATTTAAATATTTAACGTTAGCCGTTCAATTCAAACTTTCGGTGATTTTTGTTATATCTAACCATCATAGCTCCAAGAGAATGCCCCCAATATTTGCATAAGGTAAGAGTGGACCATGACCTACATTTTGTTCCTAGTTTTATTTCCGGACAAACTACCGTGGATGGTTTAGTAAATTTAAATATTGAACGTTAGCCGTTCAATTTAGGCTTGGGGTGATTTTCGTCATATGTAACCTTTTTAGTTCCAAGAGAATGTCTCCACTAATTGCAAAGTCAAGAATCGACCATGGTTTACATTTTGTTCATAGTTTTGTTTCCAGACATTGTTTTGCAGTTAATAGTATGTATAATTTAACAGTGTATTATTAGCTCTGATTTATATTCAATTTTTCATTTGTGTGTTTCAATAAACCATTATTGGTTACCATTAATTGATTGGTTTACTAATACACTAAAATGTTTTTAAAATTTAGGAGTGTTTTAGGAAATAATTCACTATCGTTAGAAGAACGCACAATGAAACGTTTGACGAAATAAAATGGTTGTGGGATCAAATACCTAAACAAAGCCTAGAAAATCTAGTCCAACCCATGCTGCATCGCCTTCAAGAAGTGGTTAAAAACAATGGTGGCATTAAGTTTACGGGGAGAAAGTAAATAAATTAAGGATTAATTTTGCAATTTTTAGTCATATTTGTGATGAGGTACAAATAATTTTGTCCATTTGGTTTTTAATATTATTTAAATGAATTATAAAGATTTTTAATTATTATTTTTTACTAAATGAAATATCAATAATTAATAATAAATATACAAAAAAAAAATTTAGTTGTTTTATTAAGTGTTTAGCCCAAGTTTTAACTTTTGCAGAATACATAATAAAATTTGTGCGTGACATATATTTGCGTATAATAATACGTAAAGGAATGAGAAGAGTAGGTCTGGGTACGTGTAACAAAGTTTGCCTACATTTAGGCGATTACCAAAGTTTTAAATGCGATTGACGAGTTTTTCGTTTCGGTGAAAATGAAATATTGCCATTTCTTTAGAATTGAATAATGCCATTTCGTTAGAATCAATTACAAATTCTGGCTTCGATCGTTGAGTGTCATTATTTGTGAAACTGCTGCTTGCAAATTGTTTGAATTCATTTTTATTTAAACATAAATAACTTTGTGTACACAAAATATTCTCAAAATATCATTAATGTTATAACAACTGACATGTAATAGCGCCACTTGTACGTTCTATAATGTTATAACCCTTTCAGCATAAAGCGCTCTTTGCACTCTCACTAAACTCATTATTACGAGATAATCTTCAAAATTAGTTCACTAAAAGGGCTTAGCCACTAAACCCAAAATAAAACGAGATTAGCTAAACCTGAAGTTGACACACTTATACCCTAGACACACTGCGATTTAATAAATCCGATTTAGTAAATTTTTCGAAATTAGCCGCAGTGTGTCAATCTCGATTTAGCTAATCCCTTTGTTTTTGCATAGAAACTTAAATTAGTTTAGCTAAATCGGATTTATTAAACCACAGTCTGTCTAGAATATAAGGCTTATCTCGAAAAATTCAACAAATCGGATTTATTAAACCGTAGTCCGTCAGCACTTTAATGTATTTTGATACAAGACTCAATCCAAAATGTTTACACTCTAAACTCTATTTTCCATGCTTATAATATTTCCACTATTGACTTAGTACGTATCAAATTACATTTAGATAAAATTGTTATTTCCCGATACGTTTTTCTTAATTTGACAATTTTTTTTTTTTTAATCAACTTATTCAAAACTATTCCAATAAAATAAATTCCATGTAGTACACAAACAAACAACGTTCCCGAAAACGTCATCAAAATTCCAATTTCAACTCGTTTAAATTGAAACGGTGAAAAAAATTCATTTAAACTGTTTTAAATTCTATAAATTTTAAATTTTTTGAAACAGAAGCAAAAAAAAAAAAAAATTATTTGAATTTATTTTGTTAAGAAATTTTTCTTTTTGTCGTTTGTATTATAATAAAATGATGAACGACAGAATGAACAAAATTATTCCTATTTTTATATTCTAATTTTGGTATGGTAAATAAATTTTGATGTTCTTCGTTTGTAATAATTATATCGATTAGTGCTGCATGTGCTGTTTTTTTTTGTATCTTCTTTACGAAAAGTTCAATTTCTTTAAAATCAAAATATCGATTTTTCAATGCTATTTCACAATTGAGTGTTTCAAACTGTTTTGCTATTTCAAATCGAATAGCAAAATTCTATTTCATCTCGTTCGTATAAGGTAAGTAAACACATACGGTAAAATAACCACAAGGGTCATGCAGTTTAACGATGGAGACGTGCTTTTTAAATTTATTAATGTTCACAACATTTGTTGTTGCCACGAGTACGTTTACAATTTAATGATTTGTTGCTTTGGATTTACTGAATAAACAAATTATTTGTGGTACATATAAAATGAATATGTTGAAAATGATTTGTCACAGATGAACTATCTTAAATAGTTTTTTTGTGGTTTGATTTTCTTTTTGAATGTTTAAATTTATTTCAATAAATTGAGTACCAGTATGCATACGTATGTATGTATATGTATTGGATTATAAAAAAACCATATATACGCATCATGTGCTACTTTAATATATTCTGCACGGAATAGCCCAAAAGTTTTTGTTCAAACAAGCTTTTTATCTTTAATATTTACGTACTTAATATCTGACACCCGATTTTCGTAAGAAACCATCATTTTTAAGTTTAATTAGTTTTAATGATGAATGTTGCTTTAGTGGTTTTATAATCACATTTTTAGATCGGTTTGATTTTCCGATAACCTGTATCGGACACAAAAAAAAAATTGGTTGCTGTATCATTCTTCTAATTCTAAATACTCAACGCCTACCTTTTTATTGATTTTATTTATTATTATTTTTGTGATGTACAACAATTTTAAAACATTAATTAAAATTGAAAATATTTTTTGAAGGTAATTATAAAATTAAGGTAATTATAAAATTGGTGAGTTGTGAATCGGAATACCTACTAGTTATACAAATCAAATATAAATTTTAAATTAAATTACATTATTACCAATTCTGTTATACCATATAAATTTATCTTTTGGTAAAAATAATTGATTATGTCTGTTTTAACTGATGCAAAATGAATTAATTTATAATAAGTTGCTTTTCAGTTGATCGATGAATACATCATAAAAAGGGCCTTCTCCGTTGAGTGAATCGCAAGAGGCTTGATTCCAAGTACCAAAGATCCAGGTCGAAAAAAATCAGAAAGTATATTTCGGAAACCATTTTGAAAATGAAGAAATGAAATATTGTACCATTTTAATAATTACTTTATAATCCATATTCATTTATATTTAAACTGAGCCCAATTTTATAATTTTCGTATAATTAGCTTTTTCCTATAGCAATAAATACAACACCACGTATAAGAAACTTCTAAATAATTGACAGGGTGTCAATTAGACAGGGTGTATCTTAAAAAAACAACAACAACAACAAAATATCATGTTTGTCCTTGAAAACATAAAAATCATAAAATTAAAACATGATTTCCAAAATTTTGTGATTTGACGTATTTTTCATTTTTCATGTAATATGTATCTACATATTTTAGAGCAAAGCTTTGGCTTTCTACAGATAGAACTTTCGAAGATTCTGTCGAAACGCATTCTATGGTCATCGACTGATCGTTGAGAATGCCTGCTTTGATGAAGAGATATTACTCATTTCTAAGTATTAAACTAATAAGTATCGTTCATATTTGGAGGAGTCATTATCTATGCTTATTACATTTGTGAAAAGGGTTCTAAAAACCATTATTATTATTACTATAATCCTACTAGTATACTAATGTAAGTTTTCGGTCGATAGTTACATGAATTTCAAAAACGGTGTTAACGCGACATTCGGTTCCAGAATATATGTGACATGTTTCAACGTAATGTAGTATATCTTCGCACATGTCAAAGTTGGTGATTTTGAGTTAAAAGGAAAACCGCGTTCTGGTAGACGAAATTTTCTTTGATTACGAAATTTTAAAAGAAATGCTAAAGGAAAAATATGGCAAATGACAAGAGATTTAGCATCAAACCTTGGAGTTGGCCATAAAACGGTCTTTGATAACTTAAAATTTCCCAACATGCTTTGTAAGCTGGATGTTTGAGTATCACACAAATTAAGTAGATAATATGTTAGACCAATATGGTGATTATTACGCGTGATGAAGAATTATAACGGGTGATGAAAATAGATTGCCCACGATGATGTTGGTGCGAAAAGACATAGGTCACCTAAAAGAGAAATGTCTTTGTATTGCAACGTAAAATAACCCCAACGTCTGGTTCAGGGAACATAAAGTTACAATAATTTTCTGGACGTTTTGTGCTGTCGGTGTTCAAGACTTGTCGCTAATGGTGATAAATGGTCTTATCAGCTCTTCGTAGATGTCTAGTTTTTCTTTGCGCAATATTTAGGAGGCTTCAATATCAAATTTTGATATTGGCCTTAAATGCTCGATAGCCTGCTACGACCCTCGATGAAATGTCCGCTGAAACGAATTTTTGAAACTCCTGAAATGAAATCCCCGCGCATCTATCTTCTTGCGGTAACTATGTGTTTAACGTTCGTTTCTTTGATCTGAAGACCAATTTGTTGGGCTGTTAATTCCAATGGTAAGATAACCTGTAACGAAACCTCGCAAGGGGATTCCGTTAACAGACATGAGAATAGAGGTCTGGTGCGGTATAGTAGCTGGCTAGAGCTGACGGTGCGGCGTGGGGTTTTCCAGACGTATTCTCATGCTTGAATAATGGCTTGAAGAATAACAATGAGAAGGAAAAAGGGAAATTGAAACTATTGTTGTCACGGCCTCAGCAGCTAAGAAAATAATAAACCAGGAGTGGTCGTTCCGAAGTGACAGTTTCAATTCTAGGCGGTCCCTGCCGTAACTGCCACACGGGCCTCCCCTCATCGGTCCGCCTACCGGGATGCTGTCTCCCAGTCGCGGCGGTCCCCGATGTCGATAAGGAATGGAAGGACGCCCGCATGCCAGTCCCAGCGACGACCTCCCGGAACGGAAACCGTCACCCCAGCTCGACCAACTCATATGGCGTGCCGCCCTCCATCGTCGGAGGAACGAACGGCACGCACGGAACAAATATGGAAGAGGCCGACCCGCCACACAATCATGCCTCACATCATCGGATCAAGCAAAGAAAAGATACTCACACATGATTAACTGATGACACATGAGAAAATAGAATAATTAAATAAGCAATCATTCACTAATCAACGGTGCATAAAAGAAAGCACCAAATTAATTGTAAAAATATCAACACTGATTCTAAGTTATAAAATGAAGCATCACTATTCACTGTTAAAAAAAAACATAACACAACGAAAATTTAAATGAAACCGTTATCCACATCGCACCATATCAAAGCGGACAAAAAAATAGCGAAATTTAATAAGCGGAAATAACAATAAGCGGAAATCTGAAAATCACAAACCGAAGCGAAAATATTGCTCTGAATGGGGGGGAGGGGGGGGGGTGCAAATTAGACATGTGCACCACCACGAACAAAAATGAAAAGAAAATATGCATATATAGTGTCAAACATAAAAAAAAAGAAATATCAGAACAAACCGTTACATATTTTATGAGAGGTATTAAGCAAAAATAATAAATCGTTAAACTAAACTTAATTAAATTAAAAAAATTTCACAGTTTGTTGTTGAAAAAAAATTAGAATATGTACCTTATACGGCCCGTCCGGCCACTCATCTCCCAGCGCCGTCGCAAGATCCCCCTCTAAATTGTTTGTAACAAGCTACGGATTATTGAACTTGTTGCAGGCTTTCCTGAAAGTTGTTCCACGCAGCTTTTCTCAGCCGGCTAGAAATCAGTGGTGGTGAGGGGTGGTTCTTTGTGGACCTCAGGAAAGCTTGAATTTGCTACATTGATAAAAATAAATAGATAACTGAAAACCTACATACATCACGTCATGAATCACCAGCAGAACCAATACTAAATCTAATTAACCACTCATTTTAAAAGAAAAACAAACACTTGATCATGAGAAAAAAAAAAAACCAAAATTTCCCGAACGAAAATGAACAAAAAAAAAAAAAATAAAAACACTTGAAATATTTTACTATTCACAAAAATTTTTCTTTTTTTTTATTAATTATTAATTATTCAAACGAACAAAACCCATCACCATTTAATTTTAATTTTACCCATATAAATTTATCTTATACTAAAAAAACCTCTTACTTAATTATAACCTCGCCGCGTTGCAGATCTGATCCCGTTGAATCGGGGATTTACCGTCGACGCCGACTTAGAAAATTTTTGTATTATTTTTAGTTTTAAATGATTATTTATTGTTTTCGTTAAAATTTATTTTTTTTTTTAAATTTAATTAATATTTGTTATGTTTAATTTTTCTTTTATTTTTATTTTATTGTTTTTATTTTCACATGGTTTTTCAACCCACCGTTTAGCAATCCGCCACCTGTTTTTTCTATGTCTTTAACAATGTCACTATAACATGAATTCTTTGATCACTTCATTAAATTTTAATAAGTTCATCATTTTTTTTTTACTATTCTTATTATTATTATACAATAATTATTTGATTTTTTTTTTCTTCCACTTTTTATCATCTCTTTAATTAATTTCATTTTAACTTTATTTTTGTTCAAAAAGAAAAATCATTCCACTCCACACAAAAAAAAAACAAAAAACCCGTCCGTCCTCTTCCATTTCTTCCGCTTCAATCCCCTTCTTCTTTCTCCCCCTTTTCTTTCTTTTTTTTTTCATTTCCGGCATTCCCAATCTATAAATTTCTTCTATTACTACTTTTATTTATTCCTAACTTTTATTCCTACTTTTATTTATTCCTAAATTATAATTACAATCGTCAAAAAATAAAAAAAAATTAGTGTAAATATTTCGGAGTGTATACAATTGATAAAAAAAAAGTTGTCGTTTATAATTTTTCCGTTTTTGCTTCATTAATTTGTTTCGCTTTTTTTTTTGTCTTGTTTTTATAAAATGAAAATTACCATCTTTCGTAACAGGTTACCCTGCCCCCACGGGCGGGAAAAACTACCTCAATATCCCAGTTGGTTGAAGGGCTTGCAGTTATCACACACAAACACGCAAAAAACTCCGCGAGTGAAAAAAAAACAGTCGGATTATTTATCTTCCGTTTTTTTTTTGTTAGATACACTGTGGCCAACCCTAACGGATTTCGCCGCCGTTAACTTTCTCAACGCGACGAGACTCACTATCACACCACCCACTAAGTACAATGCTTAGGAATTATTATGCACCAAAATAAAACAATAGTCACTTCAAAAATTAATATTTGTATTACAGTTTTTATTGTCTTAGAACACAAACACTACAATTCTCAAATATAAAAATAAATTGGTCTTCTTGAGACCGTATTCAAAAAAGGAGCTTACTTATTTCGAAAAAAAACTAGACTGACTATCTAAAATTTTTTTTTTCGTTCATCTAAAAAAACTCTCAAATGTTTCAATTTGTTTTGTACCCCTTCTTTATGTTTTATATCGGCACGAGTTATATAGGTTCGATGTTTTTAATAATAGAAATTACAGTCGTGTATTATTAATATTTATTATATAACAAATTTATTTGATCAAGACTACGTCTTGTCTACTTAAGTTACAATTATATACTCTGCTTTACTATACGTTTTGTATTCTTTATATACTATTGCATTTCCTGTGTGTACACAGTGGAATGCATTTATTATTTATTGAAATATATATTTTAGTTTAATTTGATTTTTGTTTATTATCTCATCGTCTGCAAGATGATCTTCTTATGTTTTGTCTTCATGGTGTTTATATTATCTTTATTACTTTTCGTCTGCAAGATGATCTGCTTATGTTTTATCTTTAATTATGTTTCTTATCTTTGCTGCTTTCACACGATGACTTTATTGGATATTAACATGTTGACTGTCTGGGTAGTTCGGTAAGTATGACTGGTGAAGCTGGGCTGCGTAACTCCTCCCCTCTAAGAGATGGCCAAAATGTGAATCTTTTGGATGCGATATTTTGGTCGTCATTCTTGGTGTTGAATAAACAGTACCTATTTTTGATGGTTATATATATTATAATTATTAGAATTGTTAGTATTATGAACATCCATGATATATAGTGATGTTCTTGAGGTAACGTATTATGTGATAATTGTTCAATTTTTTCTATATTTTGAATTGTCCAATCATGTAGTTTACTGATGTTTACAGGTATAATGATGTTTGTTGTATTTATTTCATGAAATGGGCTGATATTTATTAATTTTTCATTGAAAGTAGACATTTCGTTTGTATATGCTGTCCCTTTGATTACGATGGAACAGTTTGAAAATTTTATTAGTGTAATATTTTCAATAAATCTTGACTTTTGCTGTCCGCAATTTGAATTATATTCTATTGGTGTGTTGGTTTGGACTAACAAATACTGGAATTGTATTTGTGTTATTGAATCAGGAACTCGTTGTTTTATTAAATCGCAATGTGCTTCCTTGTTTAGTAATATTTGTGCTATACAACTGCTATTGCTGAATTGTACATCCTCTTGTTTACAGTATGTTTGACCCTCGATTTCATCACATGGTTTTGTGACATATTGAAAATACTTGTTGTTTAGGATAATTAATTTGTTAGGAATAGGGATGGAATATGAATTGTTAATGGTTATAGGATGTAAATAATATTGCGTATATACTTCTTCTTGAAACGTTGGAATTTCAATTGAAATAACTATAATTGATCCATTGTAATAAGCTTTTAAATGTAGAAATTCATAAATGCTATGTTCAGAGTGAACATAAATGTTATAACTGTGTAATTTTTCATCAATGAAGGATAATTCATTTTTACTCAAAAGATGCCTTGATATTATTTGTAATTTTGCAAATATAATTACATTTTCTATATCGTCTAAATGGTTTTGTAATTTAAATATATTATAATTTAATTGTTCTACATTATTTTCGAATATTGCTAAATTTTTCATGTTTTGTTCTATTTTTCCTAAATTTTTTAATCGTTCTTCTACCTGTTCTGTAATATTATTTATTGTGTTTTTTATTTTATCGAATCTATCCATCATATCTGCGTTAAGGTTTATTTGCTCGTTAATTTTATTTGCTAATTTATCTTCATTTTTATTAATATTACTAATTGCTTGACTAATTTCTTTATAGTCTTCTGCGTCCATATTACCTGTTATTGATTTAATGATAGATCCTAGTCCGTCAATTAATGATCTTTTTAGTCGTCGGGGTTTTATGTGTTCTAAAGTTTCTTGTAAATGTTGGATCATTTCTAGTGTTCTAATTATTTTACTTCTAAAAGTAGTGCTATGATAATCCGGGAATTTTCCGTATTTTCCAGATCCCTCGTTAGTTATGATTTGATTTACGTTGTTAAGAAGGTCTGTGATTAGTTGGTCATATTGTTCTAAGTCTATGATGTGAAGTAGTCTTGTGTAACTTGTAATTATTCTTGCATTTCCTAGTTGGATTGGTAGAATGCCTTTGTTTTCACTGTAGTCCGTGATAACCATTTCTCCTAGTACTAGGTTTAACCTGAAATTATATTTTTCTTTATTTTATTTTTGTGTACTTTTCGGTTTTTTGTTGTGGTTATGGTTACTTTGTTATTTTTTTCTACTATATGTCTACTGTATCTAGGTAAGTGTTTGTTTCTAGGTTTCTTTCTTTGAAATATTATGTCCCCTTGGTTAATTTGTATTGGGTCTGTCCGATTTTTATTTAAATGATTAATTTTGTTTTCTTTCAGTCTTACGTTTCTATGATTTATGAGATTACAGAGTTTTTCGTATTCGTGTTTGTGTCTTTTAATATAAACGTCTAGTTTTTCGTCATGGTATTCTGGGAAAATTTCTGTTTTTCTATAGTGTCCGTTTTTTAATTCAAATGGGGTTAATTTTGTGGATGAATGTATAGCGTTGTTATAAACAATTAGAGCTTGAGTCATTAATAGTTTTGGATTATTACTTGAATTTTTTCCTAGTACGAAAAACCTGATCATCTACTTCATTTGTGTCCTCGATGGTTTCGGGATATTCGACTTCATATTCATCCAGATTTTGTATATGATCTGTGTATGAATTTTCTGGGTGTTGATTTTCTTCGTTATATTCGTTCATACCGTTTTCCTCTTGAAGATTGGCTTGTTGAATATTAAATAATTCTTTTGCTTGGAGTCTTGGTGTTTGCGCTGATTGGAAATAATAACGGTTTGCTTGAGGATTGAATCTGGTTGGTTGAGTATATTTATCTATGTTAGATATTGTATCCATGGGGATAGGTGTGTTTTTATTTGGAATTGGGGGTGGTGGTCTATATGGCTGACCTAAATTTTGCCTAAACCCGGTATTTGGTTTTTGGAATGGCTGTTGAAAAGGTTTATGATTATAATAAGTGTTATTCGAATTCAAGGGTTTTTGCGAAAATATGGGTTTTTGCGGAAATATTGGTTTTGGAAAATTTATTTGTGGAATTGGCATTGTATAATTCTTTTGATAATTAGGATTATATAATGGTAATCTTATTTGAGGTTTGTATCTTAAATCAGGAAGTGGCAAATTGGGTTTGTTTTTTATGTAATGCATATTTTGTTCGACCAAACAAATATTAAATGCATCTGCTAATGATTGAGGATTTCTGGCTCTAACAAAAGATCCTAATGGTTCCTTTATTCCAGCTAAGAATGTACTTAGACACATTTCTTGGTACATATTTAATTTGGTTGCTTTGACTATTTCCTCTGCTGCACTTAGCCTAACCCTAGTTACTATCGTAGATTGGATATCTATTACCCTACTATAATATTTTTCTATACTATCCATACCTTGATAAATAGTATGGAGGTCTCTGATAAGAGAGGTTTCATTTCTCTTATCACTATAATGTGTCATTAAGCTTGCTTTAATTTCAGCCCAATTGGTGGTTGTACCGTACATGGATAAAACTTCTTCGGCTTCGTCAACTATTTTGTTCCTAATTGCTCTTTTATATGAAAGAGGAATCTTATCTGCACCTAACGTTTGTTCGCACTGTAACATTATTTCATCTACGTTCATAATAAAATCGTACAACGTATTTTTAATGCCGGTAAATTTAGGTAGTTCTCTAATTGCATCTGGTATCTTTAAGAGATTAACCAAATTATTTAAGTTCTGTAATTCTGCCATTTCTAATTCTATATCTCTATTTATATTTAAATTATTTAAACGTTCTAATACGTCTTCTAACTCTAAATTAATTTCGTTATCCAGATTGATGAAATATTTTCACAATTTATTTATTTTTATTTTTTTCACTTTTCACTTCACAATTATATTTATTTCAATTTTTCTTTTCTTTTATCTTTAAAAAAAAAAATTTATTTAATTAATTCCAATAGATCTTGATAAACCGTCAGTATCTATATGGAATATTTGTGATAAACCGTCACAATATCTTAACTAATTCGTATAGATCTTGATAAACCGTCAGTATCTATAGAATATTTGTGATAAACCGTCACAATATGAGAGTATATACGATTCAATATAATGGAATAGATAAAGGATAATATATTTAACAAGTATTAAACAATAAAATCACTTACCATGTAACAATTAGTAGATTGTAGATCTTCATTTCTTGTGATAATGTGATAATGCACGAACTCAATTCACTTTTTATTCGGGAACTGTTTATGTTTATGCACTTTAGAAATTATTAGAGTATTGCTCAATAGTAAAAACTTTAGATACTAGCTCAATGGCGGCAATATCAAACACAATAATTTCTTTCACTTTCACTTTAATTTAATTCACTGAAAATTAATTTCACATTAACTCACTGAAAAAATTAATTTCACGTTTTTATTATTTTTATTTTTTATTTGAAATGAACTTTTGGATATTAAAATATCCTACTACAGGCTGCGCCAGTTATATAGGTTCGATGTTTTTAATAATAGAAATTACAGTCGTGTATTATTAATATTTATTATATAACAAATTTATTTGATCAAGACTACGTCTTGTCTACTTAAGTTACAATTATATACTCTGCTTTACTATACGTTTTGTATTCTTTATATACTATTGCATTTCCTGTGTGTACACAGTGGAATGCATTTATTATTTATTGAAATATATATTTTAGTTTAATTTGATTTTTGTTTATTATCTCATCGTCTGCAAGATGATCTTCTTATGTTTTGTCTTCATGGTGTTTATATTATCTTTATTACTTTTCGTCTGCAAGATGATCTGCTTATGTTTTATCTTTAATTATGTTTCTTATCTTTGCTGCTTTCACACGATGACTTTATTGGATATTAACATGTTGACTGTCTGGGTAGTTCGGTAAGTATGACTGGTGAAGCTGGGCTGCGTAACTCACGACGCGAACATATATCTTTTGACCCTCCATTGCGCTCGTGCCATATACACAAATACGTCCCCCCACCCCCCACTCAGAGCAACAATACATAAATAAAAAGAATATTCCAGACGAAAAATACAGAAAAGAAATCAAATAAGTTCGCAATACACGATGCATACACGGAGACATGAAAGTATCTCACACTGTACGCATAACTCGATACAACGAACGTGGAGAATTAACAATTTTTTATTTATCTCGTTTTAGTAGGTATACACTGTCTCAAAAAATTGTCCGTTTTCAATACTCAAATTACATTTAACAATCTGAAAATAATAATTATCATGAAGCAAATCAATTTACTTTTAGGTTTCATGTGATTTACAATTTAAACATCCTAAAACGATCTCAAATAATTGTCCGTACACTTGCACTTTTGTGAAAATTAACACTAGCACATTAACAATTTATTATTTGTTGTACTCCTATTTTCAACTAACGGTAAATTACGAAATTTTTTTATGCGTAAAAGTTAATTAGTCGTACTTTTTTATGGCGAATGAAATATTGTCCAGCTAATTAAAAATGTGTGATTCTCGTACCAAAAATAGTGTAGATATTAAAAATTAGATCATTAAATTGGAGAGTGAAGGTAAAAGTTTATAGGAAATTTCAACTAATCGCCCGCAATCTTCGATTCCATATATCATCCAGAACTCTAAAAAAAACAAATCGTTAGAGATGGTTGCTGGGCATGGTCACAACCGAATGCTGAACAGACGTCAAATACATCTAATAGAGAAGAAAATAAAACAGAATCGAAAGCTTAGTGCTCCAGCGATCGCTGCCAAAGTTTATCAATGCGAAAAAGGAGCAATAAAACCTCAGACAATATGCAATATTTTGCATAAAGAAGAGCATCGTCGATGCGCGACACGCAAGAAATGGAATTGCCGACAAAAAAAAAAATATTAAAAGCGCTTGGAATATGCATTGGAATATACGAGTGAGCCCGAAAAGTTCTGGGAAAATGTTATTTTCTCGGACCAAAGTAAATTTAACGTTTTTGGTTCAGATGGGCGAGTTATGGTGTGGCGTAAACCTAACATTGAACTTGAGTAAAACATGGTGGCGGAAGTATAATGGTTTGGGGAGCATTTAGCTGAAGGGGATGTAGGACATTTGACCTTCATTGAAACCATAATGAACTGGTTTAATTATTTGGATTTTTTGAAGGATAATTTGTTAATGAGTGCTGATAAAATGGGACATGGACAAGATTTTCGCTCTTTACATGACAATGACCCGAAGCATTCGTCAAAGCTGATCAAGGAATGGTTATTGTACAATGTAAAGTCAACACTTCCTCATCCCCCCCAGCGATCAGATCTCAACCCCATTGATAATTTAAACCATTATTTGGAGCGAAAGATCCATGACCACTAAATTAGCGGTAAGGAACAATTAAAACGGGTCATTGTGGATGTATGGCCCAAAAATTCCCCCTGAAATAACTCGGAAGTTGGCTTTCTCAATGAAAAGAAGGTTGCAAAGTGTGTTACGAAAAGGCGAATTTCCAACTTGCTATTAAAACTAAAATAAGAATATATTTTTGAAAATTAAATACAATATGTTAAATTGGTTTAATACTCCTGGATTTAATGACGGGCCAGTTTAAAATTTTTTTTAATAGTTTTATTATGAGGAATGATTAATCTTAAACAACGGTTGTGCTATACCAAAAGATAATATCAAGCAACGGAAGAGCTCTACCGGATGCGGACTATGAGTAAGGTGAGTAATTAAAACATTTTTTTTATGATCGTAATATTTTCGCGTTTGAAAATTTTGTAAAAACTTTCAACCAGGTGCAAGTTTTGTTTCACCTAAACGTAAGTTTCTTTTCATAATTTTTCTATTTAAATTATTTGTTTATCGTAGCGTTTGACTAGTATAAATTTGAACCATTTCTTAATAATAGAATATGTGAAAGCTCAATATATTTAATAAATCTTTAGTAATGTTAACAGTAAAAATAAAGTGAACTCTTTAAATTTCATAATGTTGTAAATGTTCTTCTTTTGGTGAGATGAAGTGCTTTATGGTAGTACTCATTTTTTGTTGTTGTTGTTGTTTTTTTTCTATTAGAGTAAGTATCGCACATCAATTAATTTGAACGGAAATTATTATCAATAGCGGCTTAAATTGAACCCCCATTTTCGCTGACCGCTATCCACGCTTCTAGGGTGTGCTGCCGATATAGTTCCGTTACAGATGTTATTGCATGAATAGGTTACAACACCAATTATTAGACCTAACTTTTTTACAAAATTCTATCAACTTATCTGTCTGTACGGACAATTATTTGAGATCGTTTTAGGCGGTTTAAATAGTAAATCATATCAAACATAAAAATAAATTAATTTGCTTCATGATAATTATTATTTTCAGGTTGTTAAATGTAATTTGAGTTTTAAAAAAATAAAAACTGAATTTTTCGTTTGATTTGTAATTGTTTTTTTTATCAATGTTTTCTTAACCGAGCGCTGAACGGACAATTTTTTGATACAGTGCAGAAAACACAAAATATGTTTCTCGACAAAACAGATGGAATATTACTTTTAATTTTAGAAACATAAAAAGAGCATAAATAACCCTTTAAGCGCGAATTGTTATAAAAGAGAACCATTAATTTGTGTGTACTTTCCGATATCCACAATTTTTGTTTTACATGGTGGAGACGAATGACGGTCGTAATCGTAACAAACCTCTTTCAGCGAGATGAAAATATGGCAAATATCATCAGCATATGATAATCGCCGACATATTGGAGGATTTTGTTCGAAATACCACCCTCACCTTAAAATCGCCTGACAATTGCCTTATAATTTTTCATCTGTGACATTATGTTCCGCACTTTATCATATGATGGAGGAGGCAGTGGTGTCTTCTCGACGTAGATATCAAGGTGAGGCAAGGAGTCTGTCTATTTAGAAGCGAAGAGACATAATTCTCCCAATAATGGGCGGCTTAAGAGTCCATTTTTAATTGGAGTTGCGAATGACACTGCTATCTATCCCTTACGCTAGAATTTTGGATGTTGCATGCGTCTTGCCTACATTGAGGCATCATTTACCGCAGTTTTGATGTTGTCTTGTACGGAGTCAGGATGTGGTTTATTCTCCAAGATTTCTGATACAGATGCTTGAAGATGCTTCGGGTAACTTGGTTGTTCAATACCGCGATGTTACAACGAGTGGTATGCTGGAAGCGAAGACTGTAGGTGGTGGATAGGCGAAATTGAAATTCGACAACTACCAGGGATTGGTTTGAATCGATGTTAGGTCTAAGTTTAGCTCTGATGTCTTTGAGGCTAGAATAATGTCTTTTGGAGAAGAGGATGTGGCCGATTTCGTTGACCGTTGTCCCTTCGTTTGATTTCCATAGGCTACCACCAAGTTGAAGAGTAAAGCTGGTTCGGTAGTGCGTGTCCCGTTATTGTTTGACGTAGGGTGCAAGGAGTTTGGGCCAATGGAAATACGGTATATACTGTCAGTAATGCCAATTTGAGCATTGGAGTCGCCTAAAATAATTTTAGAAAGCGTCTGATTTGATTAGTTTAACATCAGTGCGAAGTGACCTCTGTGAAACCTGAGTGTACAAATTGGATTGGTGACAGGCATAAAGTGAATCACAAGTCAAGAACATCGGTTGCTAATCAAGAAATCGATTGCTAATCAGGTCGAGTTTATACGTTGATGGCTATTTCGAAGAGTTGATGGAGGCTCTCCTGGCGCTTTATGCTGTGTACATTCCATGTTCCAAATTTAAAATCGCTATCCTTATATTGCGTCTGAGGTCGTTGTTGTAAATCCAAAAATATCCGTGGCTCATGTTGACGTTTCGTTATAAGGTTGCGCTATTAATCCCATGCTAAACACAGCTATCACAATTTAGCCTACTGCTGTAACAAAGTAGGTTCTAGCTACCGCCATAAAGAGGCAGTGTGAGTACCTGCTGAGGTTGTATGCAGTTGCGGCACATGAAGCGAGTCTTTTATCTACTCCTCTGCATACACTGCAGCCTGTCGGCTATCATGTTCTCGAAAACCGACACAACTCAAACGCTTTACCACCTACTTCGAGTAAAAGAGCAGAATGCATTTTCCACAATTTGATTCTCAGGTTATTGGTCGTACGTCACAATTTGAGTCTCAGGTTATTCGACCCCAAGCACATTTGGTATTAATTAAAGGGTATTATTCATTTTTTACTATCTACTCCTACAACTCTTATTAGCTTCGTTATTGAAAGTTCCTGTCTTTATAAATTATTCCTGCTGCTGAGAGACTCCATAGTTTGCGGAATGATCGAACAAAATATCGCTTTTAACATTTTTATGTTACTGTAAATAACATTAAATTTTACATTTTCTTCAATTGCAAAATACATCTAAGTTTCTTACATACAAACATACATATTTAAGCTTATAATATATTTAAGAATATCTAACAGAACTGTTCAATTTCATTTTTTTTTTTTTTTCATAAATGATTCGTTTTTTCCACTATACATTCCTGTTTTATTCACATCCTACATTTTGCCAATTTTGATATTTTTCGAAGCGAAGCTAGTTTCCTATAATTTCTTGTATTTTGTTTATTTTTATTTTTTATAAAATAATATCTCGAAAGCAAATAAAATTCAAATATGTACAATTTTTTGTTTTATATATTTTTCACAGTTGAGAAAACATTTTTCAATTACCTAATTGGTCAGCGTTGAGGTATTTTGTAAAGTAAACTCGCAATTTCGTGCTGTTGCTAAACAAATCAATTTCTTTACTGTTCGATTTTAGCTTTTACAAAATGATTTTCTCGAGGAACTTTTTTGCGTTTCTTTTATTTTTGTTTACTTATGAACATACGTACATACCTACTACGGATCATACATATTGTACATCCCAAAATTATTTTTCTTCGTTCCAATTTAATTTAAATTTTCTATCAATCCTATAATAGGAAAATAGTATTACTTTAAGAATGTGGATAGGTAGAGTTGGGTGTTTTGGCGTTGGTGCTAATCCACATCATGGTACGTACAATAATATAAAATGAAAATACATTCTATGTATGTTTCCCCGGTAATTCATTTTATTTTGACTCTCATTTTCATGGTAAAAACAAATTAAGACATTTTTATGCTTTCGCTCCTTGATTGAATATCGCAATGTAAAATTCTTGTTGGTCGTACAGATGTATGCTGCTTTTATTGGAATATTGTCTTTACCAAGTTTGGGTAAGAATCGCAAACGTAATTTTTTTTTTACAATGTTAGCCATAAAAAATGTTCATAGGATGAGAACGAGTGCACGTTCTTAAATGCGCCCACCCAAAAACATCACCATAGAATACTATACATTGAAAGAAAATTTTCGAAAATTCAATTAAATACAGAAAATAAAATAAAATGACTTGATTGCAGACATTATTTCTTTTTTTAATTGGAATTCATTACACTCTTTTTTTTTTTAAATTTATTTTAGTTTAAATTAAAGTTTGTGTTTGGCTCCGAAAACATTTGTGTTTGGTTGGTATTTCTATACCAAGTTTATTGCTCAACAAAAGTCGGTTTTCCTTAAAAGTCAGACACTATTAAATTTTTCAAACTAATATCAATGGAGCTTATTAACATTGAGAGACATTCTCTATCCGAGCTGGCGGTGACTCATGACTATATATAATCATGTTGAATCTTCTCTTTGTGAATTGGGGTCAAATTGACCCCAATCGATTTTAAAATTAAAAAAAATACATTTCTTATTATTTAAATGGCGCAAGCCTTGTAAGATAGCCTCAACTATGTGGCAGCACCATCGTGAAAGTACCCAACATACCAACATCGAAACGAGCAACGGGTAACACTAATTAAAAAAGGTACGACAGGCAACACAAAAACGTTTTGGCAGGATACAAAAAAGTCTCTTGTGTGCGTCCGCACGATTAACACGTCTAATAGATCGACGAACAAATACAATTTCAATTCTTAATACATGTTAAACTACGAATAAATAAAACATGTTATACTGTGTATAATTACGCGTTTTATTTTAAGTGGAATATAAATATTCGAACATACTACCGCACAATTATCGCCTTACTTATCAACTGCGCCATAGTTGATCTCGCCATACTACGCGCACACCATAGCTCATAAATTGGAATCTATCCATAACTACTATCTTATACATGCAATACAATGAAAAGAGGACCCAAATTACTTGTAAATTTGATAGTTTTTATTTACTTTTCCTAAAGATATACGTAGGGTCAATAATACTTAACTCAAGCTAAATCCTTGCATAAAATTGAAATACGATAAAGTGTCATATCCAAAATGTTTGACGTTTCTGTTGTTCTTCTAAACTATTAGCGGTGACATCTATGAATTAACATTATATCTAACTTCTTTTATTTGTACTAATTAATACTACTATAATAAGTACTAAATTAAATGTACTAAAATCCAAAGTACTATAAACTGTCCTAAATTTATAATGTGTCAAACTTTTGTACAAAATGAAAAAATAAATTACAATTATACTTTCGAGCTTTAACGCATCGGTCTTTTATATTTAAATAAAAAATATGAAGAAGCCAAGCAGCAATTCATCAATATAAAATCCGAGCGTTTTATTCCTTCAACTACCACTTGGGAAAATTGTGCAGCTCTAAAAAAATCAGTTTGGAGCAAATATAAAACTTTCAGCTGCATCCCAACAGGTGTAATTAACAAATCTGCCATTAAATTTGCTTTAGTTTATGGTTTATTTAGAGTTGCAATTTTCTGTGAACTTTATTAAAGTTGGGTTGTATGTTCGAAATTTTATCATTGTACAAGTAGGAGAAAGTAGGTTTGAATTCTTGCACAAGGGAGAAAACTGAATCTTGACGCGGAATGTAACATAAAGCAACAAATAACAATCCCAATGATCTCAATCAACAATGGTGGTCCAAAGGAGACATTAGTCAAAAAACAGATATAGAATAAAAACTGAAAATAAAAAATGCTGAAGAATACTTAAAACAAAAGTCACCTAAGTATAGTAATGTCAAAAATAAAAGAGTTGTGAAAATCCTGCTGGAAATAACAGAAGATGGAAAACAGGGAATATTTCACAAAAAACTTATACTTCAAAATTGGTAACGTACTGGCCAACAGATTTATACAAAAAGATCTTATACATTTTTATGTAACAAAATGTATATCTGAGAAAGAAAAAATAAGTACTTATTTGCCTTTACTCACTGGCCAAAAATACTCTGAATACTCCTTACGGAAAGCAACGAAAGTACTTAAAAGATTAACAACCCTGACGGCACCCATCTGAAATGATGATGGAAGATAGGTTCGAAGCAGTAAACAAAAAGCTGATCTGTTTGCGAGACACCTCAAAGAAACGTTTCAACCTTTACCAATGCAAACTGCTGATGAAAATGTCAAACCAATGTACAGATCTGATGAACTTAAAACATAAACGGTAACGGTACATGAGCAAAAACGGGAAATCAAAAATTTAAACATGAGAAAATTTCCTGGATATGACTAAATATATGTATTAAGATATCTTCCAATTCAGTCATTCAGACCCATATCGATTCTCTCAACCCATATCGATTCTCTCTCTCATGGACCTACGGTATATAGGTTTGGGGCTATTTCAAGAAAACGAACGTCAAGATTATACAGACATTCTAAAACAAAGTACTTCAGAATATATGTAGTAAATTCCCCGTGGTATATTAGAAATGATGACCTCCCCCCTGAATACTTCGATGAGGTTATTACTTATTATGCTCTCAAGCACGATTTTTGCATACTAACCCAATTAAAACATGTATCCAGTACATTAGTAATAACATTTTTAGTTTAATCTCACACAAGGTTAGGTTACGTTGTGAGTGATATCACGGGATTTTACTCCTTCCCTACCTCTGCGGAGCCATTAACTTAAGTAGCGTGAGGTATCTCTCACTTTCCTATTTTCGAGATTCAGGAGATTGGTCCTTATGTATTTACCAAATGTTTGATCCTTCTGTATGTTAATGTTGAACAAAAAAATAAACTACTGTCTTTTCCTTGGTTTACTCCAAGTTCAGTTTTGGCCATTATTGTCTTGCCTTACTGCATACAAATGTGTTTCTTCTCCTTTCATTTGCCTAGGTTTTCGCCTCTTTTCGCAAATCGCTTATCGTATAGTGTCGAGTACGGTGCATACAGGCCCTTCTTTGTACATTCTCCATCATTTTCTTTCTTGTATCTGACTTTGTCAAGTGCTGGCCACCACACATGCACTTCTTACATAAGAAAACAAGATTTACCAGTAGTTTTCCAAAGGACTCCGATCACGACTGGACTTTGTTAAATAGGCCCCCGGCCAGGCAGATCATTCATTCGGGTCACTCTACACCTTGATCCGCCCTGTTACTGACATTTAGCATGACCAGCACCTAGGTTATTGACACAGGTTTCGTTTATACAGACGTGAACCTAACTAGAGAATATTGGACTCACAATTTTTACAAACATTTTATCTTTTCTAAGATATATTTTAGGGGTGGAATGTAATAGAACGAGTCCTTCGGACAGAAAATACCATCATCAGGGAAGCCGATGAGAAAAACCTAAAAGTGTTGTTAGTATTACTCCAAAGTTGATTGATTAATGAAATATGGGGTTGGTGCAATCCATGAACAGATATTACCGTTATCTAATCCCATTATCAATGAAACCGATGAGAAAAACCTGAAACCTTGGTCAGTATTACTCTAAGTTTGAGTGCTCAATGAAATATTGGGTTGGGGCAATCCAGGCCAAATTTTAAGGTATAGAATTTATTAGAATTTCGTGAAACTGGTTGTTCGGACAGATGATACCGTTATTTTTGGTCCTAGTGTCAAAAAAACCAATAAAAAAAAAACCTGGAACTGTGTTTAGAATTATGTGCTCTAAAATTTAGCGCCCAGTAGAATAATGGATTTAGAAAAGGCGGACTCAATATAAATATGTAGATATGCAATTTTTCGTAAAATTAAGCGTTCATTAAAATCGCCTAAATGCTTGTAATTTACTAATATATTCATTTACTAATATACATTTTTTTTATATTTTGAAACACTTAGTATAAACTTCACAACTCTTATAGACGTGTAAAGTTTTTCTTAAAAGAATACTCAACGCCTTTTTTTTAGTTAGGAGAAATTTAGGATAAACTTTACATGCATTGTTTTGCCTTTAATCTAAATCACGATTATTGTAATAGCCATCGAAATGGGAGTTATAATAATTTTAATACAAGGAAGTCGTTCCATTATAGGTAATCTAAAATACAAAGATTTGATCGAGTAATCAAATAACATTGGGTATCTCGCTCGTCTAGACAACTCCGAACACAATTGAATATAATGTTTGAGTAGCCAAAAGCACAGGAACATTAAATAAGATTAATTCGAACAATTTTATGGCAATATTTATTTTATATTTTTTTGCATAAAATTTCTACAAAATTTTTCATTTTATTATCTGTCATAAGCATCTGTGAAAAGCAAGCAAAATAAAAATAAATTCATTGTAATAAACAATTTACCGAAACTAAGAAAAAACAAAAAAAATAATAAAAAAACTATAAGATTCAGTGGCAATAAAACTTGTCTTTATTGAATTGATAAAAGTGATGAACATTTGGGAAAACATGCAAATACTATTACTCACATCTAGCGTTGAGATCTATGAATATGAAATTAAGTTATGCATGTCCCATTTTCCCAAATCTGGTAATCTATCTGGAAAAGGGAAATATAATAAAAATAACAACATGGTGTATTATATGTTGTACCTTCTCCCACGATGAATGTGTGTACATATCTAGTATTTTCTACGAACTAAATTTTATTTCTACTATGGCAAAACATTTATGCAAATCTATTTATCATCGTCGTCGTAATCATACCGTTGCGATAAGTTATAGAATAAAGGTATCCTCAATTTGAATACATTTGTACATTCATAATTTACCAAAAAACAGTCGAGAGTTTTGAGCAGGCAGGTACACGGCTTTGTTTATGTAGGTACATAGTTAAATTTAACAACTAAATAGAATTTAAATAGAAGAGCACTTCATTACATGGTTATTTCATACATTGCATATAAGTATGTAATAGCATAAAAATAATAAACAAAGAAAAAATCAACAACATAAAATACGAAGATATAAAATGGTACATGTACCTAGAACATTTTGGTTTAAGAGTTCTTTATAGTTTTTAAGACTAAAACATAAAACATCGTGTGGATTAATGGTGAACGCTCGCACTTAACTATCTCCATACGTGATTAAATATTATGTACCTACTATATACATTGTACCATGGAATAGTGCAAAAATACATATTTTTTAAGTGAATATAATTAACCCGACTATTATATTTTCCAACCTCTAGAGTGAAAAGCAACATTTTTCAATAACGCGAGAACTTAACATATACTAAAAAAAAAAAAACTATAAATGTAAGACGTAAATTTTACTTCCACGTTCCACCATAAATTCAATTCTCATAAGAAAAAATCCGTTTTTTTTTTAACTTTTATGAACTCTTCCGGTTTATTTTAAAATTTTATTTTCACTTTGAAATATGATTTCGTATTATTTTCCTGTTTCCCTCCCGCAAAAAAATACAAAAAAAAAATTGCACTAGCAAAAAACCAAAAAAAAAAAAAAAAAAAACTAAATGGAGTCAGTAAGAATAATGTTCATGCACTTGAAGTATTTTTTTCCTATGTTTATTGCATTTTAAGCAGACTGAATATTTTATCTTTCCAAAATAAAAATAAAGAACAAAGAAAACAGAACTTTTCTTCTTTTTCCTCAATTCCTTCACGAAACCATAAAAAGAAAACAGGAACACAAATATAGAGGAAAATTTGTATTCAATTGTTTTATTTGTACGTTAGTATGTATGATATAAAGAATAGTTGGATGTTTTGGGCATATAATTTAAAATTATTGTTTTCGGTTGTGCCTTACGAGGGCAATTTTGCAAGTGCAACCATTTTTACTATTTCCACGCAAGTTACCATTAAATGATTATTGGTAGCAGAACCTATAATTAAGTTTTGAATATGTACAATAAATATAGATTTTATGTAACGCTATATAGTATGCATTATTTTAATTTATTATTGGAAGAAATCGTTTATTGTGAACTTCTGGAATAAGATCCTGATCAGTTTTAACAATAACGATTATGTGTGTCTAGTACGTCGATTGTGTCACGAAAACACCATCAGGACTGTGATTTTGGTCGCAAAATGAGGATTGTTTTGAGAGTTACCGAAATGCAATAGTATTGGTGTCAAATGCATTAAATGCTTATTACAAAATGCTACTTTGTGTTTGTTTTTATTGACGATCACGAGAAATTGTTTTGTTTACGAATATTTTGTTTTGGTTTTTTATTAACGAAACCAAATGCATGTTAGTTTTATGTTGAGGATGAGTCGTTCGGGATTGTTTCTTCTCGGTTACAAAATAAAAAACAGATTACTTAGACTTTGACACTATATTTCATAACTTGTTCACAGTTTGGCTTGCTATTCAATTCTAAATTCTTTATTCGAAGGAAGATTTTAATTATAAAATATTATTATGAATATAGATAGTGGCATAATATTGCTTACAATAGAGTTTATTAGCATTACTTTAGCATTACGGTAATAAATTGTTTATAACAGAGTTTATGTATAAAATATTATTAAAGTATATACTCGGTTCACATTCGTGAGTGGCTTAATATTTCATTTAGATTTTGTGTGGACCGCCATAAGTTCACGTGGTGGTGTTGTAGATGATAAATATGATTTGTCGTCGGTTACAACAACAATAGATATAAAAACATGAATTCCTCATGTTAGAAGAAAGAGAAAAATGACTTAAGGTGGCCATAATCAACAAAAATTTGAACCAATCTCACCGGATTCGCTTATTTTTGATACTTCCATCATGAGAAAAGACACTAATACAACAAATTTGACGCCAAGCAATAGCATAACGTACATAGATTATATGCCGTGGACATATACAAAATTCTCAATACTCAATCCTCATTTTGTGACCCAAATCGATGTCCTGTTATCTGCAAACTCTAGAATTTTTAAAATCGTTTTTGGTGCCTTGAATCTTGTGCCATTCTATTCGAACTTTTTGAGGGATCATATGTATGTGGTAAGTAGAGCAATTTCAAGAAACAGAAAAACCCATTCACAAATTAAACTGTACCAAAGCTTTCAGCTTTTCTCGAAGTAGATAAAAACAGCAGAAATGTAATTGCGACAAACGTGCTTATGTATACATATCGCTCATGATATGGAAAAGTGACACAACTCCAAAAATTGCATTTTCGAGTTAATACAATAGAAATATGCGCACTATTCGACTTCATAATTCTGCATTAACGACATTTTTATATTTACACTATTAACCATCATGCGGCGCTTGTGTCACTTTTCCATTATGCAATTATCTCTTTTACCATTCAGAGAACAGTGTCACATTAGAGTTCGAACAAGAAACATCAAGGTAAAAACACAGAGTACATAATTACCGTATCCACGTATCCAATTCTAAAATTTATGAAAAATAGTATCCAAATGGATACGATCGTATCCAAACGGTAACACTGGTGGTGATCTTGCTTACAAATTGTATATATCTTGTACATATGTATTTTGCTTCTGCGCAATCATTTAAATTAATCAATGATACATTTTTTGTTTCATAGTACAACATGGTTGCGATATTAATGTAAAGTGAGATGGGCTATAAAATATTTGCTTTGTTAATAAATCATAGGATCGATAAAGATCAACATAGTTATGTTGTATATATCGTTATCCCGTTTTGTCCCAATACTTGAAAATAATTCAAATAAATTCATGTTAATTTAGTTTATATACCTCGGTCAAGTATGAAAGATGTGCCTCTGGGTAATTATGTACTCTGTGGTAAAAATATAATAAAACGACACTTTTTTAGTTGCGACGGTTTTCTTTAATAAGGTAATACATTTTTTTTTAGTTAAATTGTTCATTTTCAAAAAGTGTCAGTCTTGAAAATCACCAATCATTTAAATCACCTAAACATTTAGTATTCGTAATTTTTATTTTTAGTTGAAACAATTTTTGTTTAAGTTGTGTCAGTTTTCCATGAAGCAATCGATAACAAAAAAATTCCGTTAAGAGTTGTTATTTCGAGTTGTAACGAATTATTACAAAGAACGAATTTACAAGGCAATTATTTATTTGATTCACCAGAAAAGATGTCTCCAAGAGGAATGCGTATGGAACAGGCTGTTCTCGAAAAAAAAGATTAGAAGTTGAAAACGAGGAAAGATCATTCAATATGGAGCCGATTCAAAAAGTGCAAGAAGTCGAGCAATTACCGCACGATAAAGTACATACCAATGACTTGTGGATAACTGTAGATGATGTCCTGCAAAGATCAGAGCTCGATAATAAAAATGAAGTGGTGACTAAATATACCAAAACAATTGAACATCAAAATGTCACCGAACCATCCCTAAGAAGTTTATTAATTAGTGAAGAGTTAGTAACTGAAGATACCGGCTTAATAGAAAAAAAAAAAAAATTAACGAAATATTGGAATGCTGTAATGAAACTATTGTAGAAGACCAACGCTTGGAGAAAGGAAATATAGAGGAAGAAAATATTATAACGCGTCATGATTGCGGTGAAACATCTAAAGCAGATGAAACACCCGAAAGAAATGAAGAATGGATAACTGAACCAAATTCGGGAAATTTAAAAATTCGACTACATAGGATCAGTTCAACACAAAGCAATAGCAGTCACACGAAGCAACCCTCAGATGACAGTTCATTTTATGAGGATACAGATGATTCATTGGCTGATCCTCATTACAATAATTCTCTAATTCGATTATCAACGCAATCAGAATCTTCATTATCAGAGTCAGATGCGTCCGTTCAATCTGATGGTGATGTCGCTCATCAGTCTAGCGAAGCTAACGGTGAAGATGTAATAACTGAAAAAAAAAATAACCAAATCGAGAAAAACAAATAAATGGAATAAAAAGAAAATGTCAATACTAAGAAATAGTGGTAAACCCTATATTTCGACATCAGCTACAAAGCGATCTATACAAGAAAGACGAATGGGGCCTCCTTGTGGCCAAAAATGCCGTTTAAAATGTTATTCCAATACACTCGTAAACGAAGAGCAGAGGCGCGAAATATTTCAAAAATATTGGGGTTTGACAGATCTAACCAGCCAGTTCAATTTTATTTTTAAATGTATTGACCAAGTAAATCCAGCCTATCGCTACCAGAAATTTGACAGTAAAAGACGATTGAATAGCTCGTTTAGTTTTGAGATCAACGGCGAAAAAATTAAAGTGTGCAAACAATTTTTCAATGCAACACTGGATATAAACGACCGGCCAATTCGAACCGTTATCGCAAAAAATCAAATGGATTTTATTGCTGAGGACTTTAGAGGAAAACATAAGAACCACAAAAAACTTGATCCATCAATAAAATATTGTATACGAGAGCACATTAATAGTATCCCGCGCATCGAGTCACTATTTACGCCAACGAACCACCCGAGAATTTATTGATGGCGGTAAAACCATTGCCGATTTATATAGGGACTATAAAGCTGATTGCGAAAACAAAAGCCTACCTAGTGCTACATTATCAACATATACTTTTATTTTTAATCACGAATTTAATATATCTTTCCAAAAAAAGATCAATGCGGGCTTTGTACATCTTTTATGAATGCCACAAATGCAGAAAAAGATGCCATTAAAGAACAATACGAATATCATCAAAAGGAAAAAACGTTATCTCGTGAAGAAAAAATTAAGGATAAGGAGAAGGCAAATGAAAATTATATAGTTGCTTGCTACGACCTTCAAGCGGTTTTACCTGCCCCAAGGGGTGATGTATCTGTTTTCTATTATAAGTCAAAAATAAACAGCTATAATTTTACAATTTCGCAACTAAAAAATGAAAACGTTTTTTGTTTCTTCTGGCACGAAGGCGAAGGAAATAAAGGTGCGATTGAAATAGACACGTGTGTTTATAAATATTTGGAGCAAATAGTGGCATCTTCTGGAGACACTGATCTTGATGTAGTCTTCTATTCTGATAATTGCTGTGGACAACAGAAAAATAAATTTACTATTTCGATGTATATGTATGCAGTCTCAACTTTAAATATTAATTCAATAACACACAAATTTTTAATAAAAGGACATACCCAAAATGAGGGCGATAATGTACACTCAGTGATTGAAAATGCAAAAAAAAAATCGCTAAGATCAGGACCAATCTATGTACCTCACCAGTACGTACCGATCATTGGCGGTGCCAAAAAAAGAGGTAAACCCTATAAAGTTATTGAAATGGCCTATAACGATTTTGTTGATTTTAAGGACGTCAGTCGTCAGTATGGCAATAATTTTGCAATAGCAGAAGATGGTCAACAAATTAAAATGTGTGACATGAAAATAATCAGTGTGCGTAAAGATACACCTGGATCCTTTTTTGTAAAAACATCTTACGAGCAAGACGATTACAAACAAATCGTTGTGAATAACAGAAAACGGAAATCTCAACGCAATCCTACTTATAAGCTTCAAGAAGCTTATAAAAAAAAACTTAAAACTTCGGATCGAAAAATATCGGACATCACGGATTTAATAAATAGTATTTAATGCCTAGTGGCGCAATAAAGGAAACCTATATTACCTTTGAATTGAAACTAATTTAATATTCTTTTCCCTAAATGAATTAAACTAAGCCTTATTTTGTTTATTATTTTCAAATGAATTAAAATAACTTAAATAAATGAATTTATATAAAAAATTAGTTTTATTTAATTAATTTTCTACTTAATCAACCGTCACTGAATTAAAAAAATATCGCACTTTGTTGAAGAAAACTGACATAACTCGTGAGGGTTTGCTAAATAAGGGTGCTGGATCTAACCCGAAATCTTTAATGGAATTAGTACAGTATCAATGTGTTCTTGAAAGCAATAGCAAACTAAAAATTCATAAGAACACCATCTTTGTAACAAGTAGTACGGAAAAATATATATTTAGTAAATTTGTTTTTGTTTTTTCGCTCTCCTGAAAATTTTGTTTTTTTTAATTGTAACACTTTTCTATATCATGAGCGATATATACCACAGCAAACTACATAAACTGTCCCGCGCAATACATTCAGAAATGTTTTCAAATTGATTGCAAAGAAATTCTTTTTCAAGATGTATGTAAGGGAGCCCTTTCACCCCGGTCACAAGAAAGTATTGAATTTTCAGAGAAAATTAAAAAATTTCTAACAATTCGCATATTAGCTCCTCGACCGACCCTGCGTTCGGATTAATTTGTAATTTTTTTTAGGAATTGTTGCCACTGGACTTAAGAAAATGTACAAATTTGTAGGCTCCTAACTTTTTAATCCAAGTGGGTGTGAAACAGTAGAAATGTCGTTACGACGAACATATATTTTCAAGTTATTTTCAACCATCTTATAAGCTTTTATCTAACTTTCTGTTCTTTCTTTCTGTCTATGACGGACAAATCTGACAATCGATTTTTCGAAAACGTCCGTGTCATGATCCTGCTGAAATTGTGCACGTTCTGGTGGCAATACAATATAGGAATATACTCAATATTGTAAAATATTCATAATGGCGGCCGGGGCCGCCCCAAGGTGTCGGATTATGTATTTTTTTTCACAATTTCCTTGACATGGGTATCAAATGAAAGGTTTCAACGAGTAGAACATAATAAGTTTAATGACGTTTTTCTAAACGGAATATGGCTGACGCCCCAAGATGGCGGATTACCTTTTTCTTCACAATTGAAATAACATCGGTATAGAATGAGAAGGTTTGACGAGTTATATATGACACACTCTGAGACTTTATTTTAAAACCAATACGGTGGACGCCACAAGATTGTGGATTACCTTTTTCTTTATGATACCTCCTTGATATGGGTACCGATTAAAAAGTTTTGGCGAGTAGAATACGATTAGCTAAATGACGAAATTCCCATAATATCGACTACATAATATCAATATGATAATAAACAATATAATGGTAATAATAAATTAAATGTTGAAAAGAATAAAATACTGTTATACGTGTAGTTATTGTAAGCAGTTACGCATAAAATTAACGACAGAGGAATTTTAGTTTCAAAAATTCCAATAGATGGCTCTATACCAATTTTGGATATGCAAAATGCCATTTTTGAACCCTAATCTCGAGATGTTCCTTGCATCGATTTTCAAAATAATGTTAATTCAGTTATAAACTTGTGTGTTTTATTTTGAAACATTTCCATACATTCCATACGACGTAACTGGGAATTGGCATTCTTTGCAAACATTTATTAAATTATTTGATTAAAATTTGAATTATACATATAACAAACATAACAGACGTAACAAACAAAAATGTTGGTTGGATAAGAGTTAAAAACCAATAGTTTTTAGTTATGTTTGTGATATGACGCGGCAATTTTTAAATCGTAAAAATATTTTAATTATTTTGTTGTTTAATGTTTTAATACTTATTATTATGTTTTGTCAAAATCTAGCAGTTTTATTTAAATTGAGGTTATGTTTTACTACTGTCATGAAAATTCGTGTTCCATTTGGCATCTACTCACAAGTACTTGGCGTTAGCAAATTGTTTCCAAAGGAAGACAGTGATTCTTATGCGTTTCGCATTTAAGTATTGGGTATATGCAAAAGTAAGCTCCGTTTTTCTAATAGATGGCAAATTGTTCTTATATGTATTGTGTGAATCTGGTAATACATGTTTTTGAAAAGTCTCTTCATAACCTTCAAAACGTAGAATATGACATTTGATTAAAATATAAACAACAGAGTTTTTTACTTGATTTAAAATGGAGAAGTTTTGTGCCAAATAATCATCATTTGCGGGAAGTTTTGTTGTATTTTTTTACTATAAAGGAAAGCTCTGCTGAAAGTCATCATTTACTTGCAGAAGCTTAAGGTGAACATGCTTTTTCTGATAGTATGTGTAGAAGGAAGAAGGTTTATTCAATGTTGAAGACGCGCACAACGTGAAGGTAGACCGAAAAAGTTTGAAGATGAAAAATTACAAGCATTATTGGATGAAGACAACACCCAAACACAACAAGAATTGGCCGTTTTCATGGATTGGATACCAAATGAACTAACAGAAAGGCAGATGGAATGTCGAAAAATCACTTCTGAAATGCTTCTTCAAAGACAACAAAGAAAGGGCTTACTGCATCAACTTGTGACTGGAGATGAAAAATGAATTTAATACGAGAATCCTAAACGTAAACAAGCTTGGGTAAACCTAGTGAAGCTGGTTCATCACAGCAACAAAAATACAACAAAACTTCCCACAAATGACGTTTATTTGGCACAAAACTCTCCATTTGTTTATACTTTAATGAATTGTAATATACTACGTTTAGAAGTTATGAAGAGACTTTTCAAAAACATGTACTACCAGTGGTCCTATTCGGATTTTTCCGGGGAATTGGGAATTGGGGAAAAATATTACGATAATTCCCAACTTCAATAATTCCCAATTATTTATTCCATAATTCCCAAAAGCTTATTCTGGAAAATTTGGAATAATTTCCCCTTAACAAAAATACTAGTACAAATGTTCAGCACTAAATAATTTAATGTCGTTCAAATTTGAAGTGAACAACAACGATTTTCTGTCAAATACCAAAAAAACCAATATATACTATATATTCTTTTTAATAATTATTTTTAATAATAATTTTGTTGCTGTCAATAATTATTAAAATATTGTGTTTGAACATTTTGTTATATGTTAACGTGCTTACTGTACATCAATAATATTGAATTCCAAATAAATTGAACGAATTTATATAAATTTAATAAAAATTATTGCACGACGCCTAATTCGTCATTTGGATGATGATGAGGATGAGAGGCGTTACAATTTAAGATTACAGCGCAAGTGTTTAAGGAATGCTTCCAATCCATTTGAACTTCACGAAGCTGAATATACAAATTTATATAGAATGCCCTAGCAATTGGTATTTCCATTAAAAGAAAAAATTGAATGTCATAAGGAACCAACATCCATACCAAAAGAAATTCGTGTGTTAGTTGCGCTTGGTTTTTTGGCAGAAGGTATACCGGTATATTTATAATATTACTAATAGTCTATAATTATCATACATTATTTAGTCTATATCAGGAACTTTCCCAAAGAGAGTCGGCATGAGTTACCTGAATTGTGTATCACAGAGTGTGGTTAGTCGATATATTATGGAATTTTGTAAAATTGTTGATGAATATTTAATGCCAATCTACATAAAATTTCCTTAATCAACAGCGGAAATAAACTTTATCAAATTACAGTAAGTTTGAATAATGTCTTATTACATAAATATTGCATATTTATCGAAGTTTAATAAATGTTCCATTTCAGATTCTACGAAAAGTTCAATCTTCCCGATATAATTGGTTGCTATTGTACGCACGTTTCAATGTTCAGACCAGCGGCAAGAGTAACATGTTTACCTCAACCGGCATCATTTTCATTCGAAGAATGTCCAATTAGTGTGTAGCACAAAACATATTATATTTAAGTTTTTTATTGCTAAAAATTAAAATTATTTTCAGATTTGCGATTCTAATCTAAAAATTTTAAATGTAAACGCTAGTTATGGAGGGCCAAACCTAGATGCAACCATCTGGAAAAAATCTTTGATCAAGACATTTTTGCATAACAAATACGATGGAGGTGTAATGCAAAACACATCGTATTTTTGTACATCGCTTTAAACATTTTCCATGAGATGTCTCGTCGTTACGGGGTCAATAAGTTTAGTTTACATTTTTTTTATAAGGAGTTTGGCCAAAAACAGCTCTAACAAAAATTAAAAAAAATGAATGAAATCGACCTCGACGCGAAGAATAATTAAATTATATTTGTTAACAAAAGAACCATTTGTTAATTTTTAACATAAAATAAATGGTTCGCCGTTACATTTGCTAGAAAAACCAAATATAAAAATCAACAATTATTTAAGTTTTGTGTATTAAATTATATGTTAGAAGAACTATTCTAGCTGCTTGGAATAACAAATTCCACGAAAAGAATGATCCACAGGAAACTCCTAATATTAATGGGCAAAAAAAATTGAAATTCTTAAACAAAAACGAACATAAGGCAGAGGCCACACACGTACAGTTTTAACTGACAGTTTTAACTGTACAGCTAAAACTGTCAGTTAAAACTGTACGTGTGTGGGTATTTCAGTTCAGTTAAACTTAACTGTACAGTTTAACTGAGAACTTTAAAATTTTTATATTTTTAACTGAAACGATTAACTGAACTGAACGTGTGTGGGGTTTAACTGCACAGTTCTCCGTTTTGTGTCGAAATTTTGAGATGAGAGGACGTTTCATATAATAATTAAAACATTGAATTATACAAAAGTAGTTCGACTATTTATATAGAAAATTTGAGGCATTCATATGCCCGTCCTGTTGCTAGAAATCTCAAGGTAGCAGTTAATCTTTCATGTGGAGATATTGCTCTTCTTATGACTGTATGTTTCTTCTTAATCAAAGGGGATACTAATGAAAGCAGTTTTTCGTACATTGTTTCAGTCATACGCAAATAATTAAGAAAATCTAGTGGTTCTTCTTCAGTTAATTCTTTTAATAAATTTATATGGGAAGATAAATTTCGTTTTTGAAGCCACTTCTTGCACCACTTTTTCGAATTTTTTTTATTTAATTTTTTTAGTATTAAAAAAACCACACCGAGAGCAGCTAAATCGTTCCGCTCATTCAAATCCATGATAATAACTGAAGGATTAGACTGAACGTGTGTGTGCACTCAGTTCACAGTTAAAACTGACAATTATAACTGCACAGTTAAAACTGTCAGTTAAAACTGCACGTGTGTGGCCTGCCTAAGCCATCTGACATAACCTCACAAATTTCAAATATTGGTCGGTGTTTAAACAACAAATTCTAGTAAGCCAAAGGCTTTCATAGTTATTTTATGTTAAAAATATAATAATTATTATTTTGTAAATCAATTATTTTATTTTGCACTTTGTATCATGGTAATATTCATTAATTTTTTTATATTTTTATTAGAGCTGTTTTGGGCTAAACTCCATATAAAAAAAATGTAAACAAAAATTTTGAACCCGTAACGATGAGATCTCTCATGGAAAAAAATATACTATACTAATCACACTATATACTTTTACATTTTTAATTTTTTTTTTTTTATTTAAAATATTAAATATAATTATAAATATAAAATAATAAATATATTTCAATTATGTGATTTCAACTTATGTATTTCATAATTCCGCACAAAATATGCAGGCAAAAATAAATTTTAAAACTGTTATAAATTGGAATTTATTTTTTCCAATTCAAAAAAATTCCCAATCGCCAGAAATATGTACACTTTGGGGAAAAAAATTCCAAACTGTTATAAAAACGTCAAAAATTCCCAATTCCCCGGGAAAACCCGAATAGGGCCACAGATTCACACAATACAATACATATAAGAACAATTATGCCATTTATTAGAAAAATGGAACTTACTTTTACATATACCCAATATATCTGGATTTTATTGCCATCTCGCGGAAATTATTTAACTAAAATTGTTATAATTGAGTGTATCTGTTCTAATATCATTTGTTATACATTTTAAAGATTTATGTAAAAGATACTACTTTTTTTAGTTAGGCTGTGTTTCAACCGAATAAAAATAAGTTAAGTTATTGATATATTATTTGACATATTGTTCACGGACTAGTTAAAAATTTGTAGCTTGTTTTTTACTTTTCTCTACACAAAAAAATGAAAAACGTAAACGTCTCAATTTTAACCAGTTTCATTTGAAACAATAAAACGATTAAAAATTTTTACCACAGTTGCAAAGTTTAACATTTTATCCGGTTGAAATACAGTCTTAGTTGAAAATTATCAGTCAGTACAAAATAAAGTGTCTTCTAATACAGTCTATTAAAATATAAATTTATTGAAAATAAAAAGTTAAGAAATCTAAGAAATCCTAATTACATTGCCATTTATTTACATTGCCTGGTGAACTATCAAATAGTTTTACCGAGAATGTACACTATTGAGAATAATTATCGAGATTCTGCACTTACCTGGAGGATTTATATATACATTTCCTGGAGCTTCAATTTATTCTGCACCGTTATAAGAATTTGTGAATTCCAACATAAGAAACAATTCAACTGAGATATCGAAGCAACTGTCATTTTAACGATTGTAGCATTGTTCAGTTGTGATGCACTTTGGTAAAAAAAAAAAAAAAATTCTGGACTTTTTGCAATCGCACCGCTTCAGTAACACTTTGTAAATTTCAAGCCGTGTGAGCTTCATTTGGTTCGTAAGAAGAAGGGCTTTTTGGAGCTTATACAGATAGCTGTTAAGGTTTTCTTTGGCATTGTTCGAAACTTTTCGCGGTTCACTTGAAGACTTGCGGATTTTGGTAAATTCGATATTTGACGATGTTGAGGAACTGTGGAGTGTTGGAGGTGCACGGACGCCATTTTCTTGGACGGTCCAAAGTACAACTCAACTTCCGGTATCGTTTTATCACTTTGAAGAATGTTGAGCTTGGAAGTCGAAAACTTTGAATTATTTGTTTTGGTTCTAAGACGTAGAAGTACATTAGCATTTACGGACAAATAATTTCTGTTTCCTCGTATATTATTGAAATCTGCCTTCGCATGCTATTGTATTTGTGCCAATTTGTATGTTTTTATAATTAAAATTTTACCAAGCCCTTCTGCCGATGATTTGTTGTGACCATTTAACGCTTTAATTATGTCGATCTATGTAAATGCACAGAGAAGTCCTGTAGGATAAAAAGAAACATTATAAATGTATGTAATTTATACTTTCTTTTCACAAAATCGCTCTGAACGATTTAGATAAAGAAGCTAAATTTTATTTCATAACATTTTTGTATCATACAAAATGTTTCTCTATTGTTTTTCCTCAATGGTAGGTATCAAGACAAATGTAACCGATGTTCCTTAGTACCGCACTCTGAAATCTTTGGAAGATATTTAGATACTGTCAAAGATAGCCGAAAGTTGCTAGCAGAAAGTGAAAAGTCGATAATGTAGATGGCGCTAGTCCATCCGAAAAATGGTAATGCAAATTGTGTGATCCTAACTGAAAGTAAAAACGTGTCGGTAATGCAGATTGTATAATCCCAGCCGAAAATAAAATATGGAGTAGTTATCAATCGGACCCTGGTAAAGTTAGCCGAAAGTTGGAGATCTATTTTATTGATGTGACTCGTCAATAGCTATCGCAGGAAAAAGTTCAGTTAAAGTTTCCCGAGGGAGATCCCGGAAAATTCGATTTTCCAAAAATTATTAGAAAATTTGTATAAAATCAGCCTCTATTAACTAGAACTGAATTTTTTTTCTGCGATAGCTATTGACAAGTCACATCAATATAATCCATCTTCAGGCATACCACTCTAGACGCTAATTTTATACATTCATTTCTTACTTTCGTCCGGAAACTTTTTCAAATTTTCCGAGATTTCCCACGGGAAACTTGAATGAAATTTTTTCCTGCGTTAGCTATTGACAAATCACATAAAAACAATTCAACTTCAGATATACACTCTAGAGGCTGATTTTATTCCAATTTTGTGGATTCTTCTTATTTTCCGATATTTTCCATGACTAGGTTAAACAAAATTTTCCACGTAAGACTATTTACAACAAATTTTATTTCATCATATTTCATATTTTATCCATGTATTCTATTTACTTTCGGCTGATAACCACCAAATTGTTTATTTTCGGGTGGAATATTAATAACATAATCTGCATTATTGACATTTTACTTTCGGATAGCTTTAACAGAATGATATTTACGAGCCTCTGTTTGGCGCAAGCCCAAAATGTTGAACACTATAAGTACAAATTAGTCTCAATATTTGCTTGTAGGGTAGAAATTGTTGTGTGTTGACAGATAAGGATTTCTTCCCATAAGCCAATATATCTTTCTTTATTTAAGTCTTAGTTTTTATTTTCCTACTTAACTTGTGCTCTACGTCATACTTTAGTATCCAACATCATGCCGAGATTCGTATATTTGTTGTTCGTATACGCGAGTACTTCTCAATTAAACTGGAACATATTTGAATCTTTCGTTTGGAAAGTTGAACTGATGTTTAATTCGCTATCTTCTTGTCCATTTATGTAATTGAGAAATTTTGGTGTGTTTTTTTAATGTTTTCTCTACAACAGTACTGGTAGGTAGTAGGTAAAAACCCGGACGTAATAGGTACCATCTAGCTAGCTTATGGAGAATCAATTTCCACTGTTTTAGCAAATTGCATTGGTAGGAGGCATTTTAAACTTATGGGTAAATTCCTCATGCCAAACCTATGTGTTTGGTTTATTGTTAAATTACGAAAACTGACCTAATTATTTGGGGTGAAGGTTTTGTTTTCTCTAATAACCCCTGTTTAAACACTTTCGAGAAGTGCTTGGTAAAAGCGTTAAATCCGATAACCGAGAGGAAACCCAAAATCCTGGATTTTTTACAAAACTTATATCTCTGAAATTATATAATTATAGCTAAATTTTCTCTCTGGAAACTTTAATGTAAATACCATGGTAATTCCAAAAATGTTGAGTATGTACGACATTGGTATATTTTTGTGAACAATCGTGAAGAGTACATTACTAGAAACCTCTAATAGTTAAACTACTCATTTCATTCGGCCATTGCGTTTTACCACCCTGTGAGCCGTTGTTAGGTAGCAAAGTCCCTTTATTGTTATGAACAGGTTTGCCAGCAGTCATTTAAAGGTAAAATCCGTGTGACGGTCATTAATCATTTTAATGGCGAATCTTTCTTGTTAAAATTTAAAAAAAAAATAGTATGAGAGCAATAGCAACCATCATTTTTCAAAAAATTTCAAACAGAATATTTGACATTAGAAATGGTCGTTTTGATAAATAAATTTAAATTTGATTACCGTGGAGCAACGTCCTTTCACATCTTTTGCTAAAAGGATTAAAAAATCGAGTTTCTAAGTAGGTATATGTCATACTTTTATAAAATTTGTATTTTAAGCAGTTTGTACGGTTGCCAAATGTTTCATTAAAATTCAAAAATGTATTCGCTTTTCTGTTTTTTTTTTTTTTTTTTTTTTAAATTCAATTCCAATCTACCGGCCTCGTCGCTTCACTATAAAAAGGTATAGATAGATACATAATATAAGAAAACCAAATCATAAATCGCAAAAGATTAAAATTTTTTTGAATTATGTACCTTTTTAAGTTATTTCAGTATTTTTATTTTTATAAATGAAAATTTTCACAAAAATGAGGATAATACGGATAAACTGAAAATCATGAAAAACTTGGGGAAAAAGAAAATATTAGCATAAAGGGACATACAAAATATTAGATACATTTCCGAGAAATCATTTTTGTACAGGATGAGTTAAAAAAGAAAAAGAATTTATTTCACAATACAATCAAGACGTTTCAAAATGAAACCCCTAGTTTTGTTTTGTTTCTTTTTCTCTAGTCTTATTTCATTTTAAATGTTAATAATCTGAAATGATCTCAAAACAATATGTTTCCATTTTCACTAACGCACACACACACATAAAAAAGAGAAGTATGTAAATGGAAAACAGTTTTCATTTTTTTGTATTTTCAACATTCATTTGATCCTAATGATCCATTTAAATCTCATTTCCCAAGTTACAATAATATTAAACGTGACAAGAAATTCGGTTGTACCAGAAGTGGAAATTTTTTGTAATTTTCCGTTTTTTTATTATTTCGAGTGAATAAAAGAAGCATAACAGGAAAATGATTGTAATAAAATAGAGAATAAAATAAGAGTGTGTCGTTCCACCGAAAAAGGATAAAATGATGAATAGACATAATATTAGCAAGCATCTCGTACATCCTTGATTTTGTAGTACGTATTTTTGTTTAAAATTTACATTTTGAAACATGTAATGGATTACCAGAAAAATGTGTTTGACCGAATTCGAAAATATTTTTTTTTTATTTGGTTCTAAACGTAAAATAAACGATCTTATTAAAAATTTATTGATCAAACAAATCAATAGGGTACCCAAGTCCTATACCCTTATCGAAACAAATTCGATTATATATCGTTTTGCCTCCTGTTCCATCATATGCAGTCAAGGCTTCGAGTTCCATTCATATTTCTGCGTTGAGTGCAGTGTAATGTAGAGTTATTTTTTAAAATGTCATATTACTCTACTCTTTCTGTAGATTTAATGTCTTTTGTCACAACAACACAAATCGTGACAATTTTCTTCTTGCCATCACCGGGAGTCGAACCCGGGACCACCAAAGTGCAAACTAAAGTTCTACCCACTGTACCAAAAAGGGTGACAAAATGTGGGGAGTTGAACGGGATGGATTTCCGGAATGTTTTCTCGGAAGCAATTACCATTTATTGTACAATTCAGGTCAAATACTACACCTGTTTACTGGTAAAACAAAGAGAATTGTGTTCATAGGCGAACAAGAATATGTTTGTAGGAAAAACATGTGAAGTCATGAATACAATACTCGTTTGAAGAGTTGTTTGAACAGTAGTAGTTTTTTAAGAGAGTCGTAAAAATACTGTCATACGAACATCATCGTTCTTTTTTATATTATAATTAAATGTATAAAATTAATAATTAAAATGTATTATAATAAACAGATTAATTCCTAGTGTTTTATTTCATCGAATGTGAATAATTAATCATCACAAAAAATACTAGACAAAATACAGTCTACAAATTAAAATTATAAGTTTTTTAACATAAGTAAATGGTCATTCGAGCCGGATCGCACAGCGTATCTATATTGTGAACCGTTGTAATCTTCGAAAATATCAATCATCGGCTTCTTTTATCATCGGATGTTAAGTTTAAATCGACAAATAGTGAACGTGGTTTAATAAAACATCGATATTATCAAAAAATAATTATCGTAAAGCGGAATACACGCTAAAATCTTCGACACGTGGAATTTTCATTATTCACGTAACAAAACTATAACAAGATGACAATAATTTTCGAGATTATTCTTCGACATAATTCTTCGGTTAATCACAGTAGATGATACAATAAAATCTTCGACATTATTCTTCGAGCTAATTAGCAAGAACATCTTCGAACAAATTTCATCGCTGAATTTAAATCATCTTTAAAAGGAGAACCATATAAACATTGTATAAATATAAATATTTCATTGCTCCGGTTTATCGAGTGTAAAGAAATAAATATCATCGTAAATTGTACTGTACATCGCTTTAGGCAAACACTTTATTCAGACAACAGACACTGTAAGGTCAAACGTGTGATATTATTTCATCTTGAAATATTTCAAGTAACCGGGCATAAGAGTCGTGTTACTTATTTTGAAAATAAAATTAATAGGTCCGAATATACGACGATCGGCGAGTTGGAATCTGCACTAAGTCGACTTCGTTTAACATACTCAAAGTTCGATGACACACAAATGAAATTGGAATTGATTTGTGAAGATGAATGCTTGGATCAATTGAAGCTAAATTATTGGATAAGATCAATGAAATAAAAGCAGGATCCAAACCACTTCAAAATAAAATTGAGATTTCGGGGGAAAATAATTTGCAAATTTCCATATCACTCAAACTTCCAAATATTCAGCTGCCTAAATTCGATGGGTCCGAATTAAATTGGTTGGATTTTCGGGGTATTTTTATTGAATTGATTCACTCAAATAAAAGTTTAAGTGATGTTGCAAAGTTTCATTATCTACTTTCGTGTGTTAGAGACGGAAAGGGCTATAAATTTGTACAACCTTTTCCAATCTCAAATGATAATTATCCAATTGCATGGAAAAACTTGATCGATCATTATAATGATGAAATGATAATCCAAAAATTACACATGAAAAAAATTTATGAAATTAAAAGGCCAAGTGAAAATTTTCCATCATCACTTCAATATTTTAACGACAGTGTGGTAAAGAGTTATAATTCATTAAAGGCTTTAAAAGTTCCAGTTCAGAACTGGGATTTGTTTCTCATTCACCATATCTCGGAACGAGTGGATGATCAGTTCAAAGCTGCAATAATTAACGGTTCCCCACAAGCAAAGGGTTTAACTTTTGACAAAGTTATAGAAATTTTGAGAGAAAGATGCAAAATCCTTGAAGCTCAAAAAGCGTCAATCGGCTCATATCTATTCGATAGGTCACAGAAAGGAACAACATTAAAGCCAACTCGCGTTATGTCAATGCAGAACATCAATTGCGAATACTACAGCGGTAAACATACGTTGGTTCAATGTCAAAAATTTAAAGAAAACAATATAAGTCAAATATAAGTGTAAATCTTCGCCATGTTCAGTGTGTTCATTGAAACATCATACATTGCTCCATTTCGGAATGAGAAGCTTATCTAATTCATTAAATGGAGAAATAAAAACGAGTTTAAATAAAAAAGTTGAAGCTTCTTCAAGTCTATCATCGTCAGTATCAACATCATTCGGAACAGATTATCATAGTGTTTTTATTCCGAGAGCTATATCAAATCAAATTATTTTAGCCACAACAGTAGTTTGGATTAAAGATTCATTTGGCAACCGTGTCCCAGGTCGTGTTCTTTTAGATAGTGGTTCCCAAGCAAATTTTTTGACTTAAAATATGTGCAAAAGGTTGTCTTTAAAAACAGAGCCTGTGCATATCAAAATTACCGGAATCAATGGTGACTTATACGGCAAAAAAAGAGTAACCATTTCCATAGAGTCTCAGACGTCTGAGTATACGTCAAATCTTAACTGCCTGGTAAAGTCCAAAATATCGGAACGGCTTCCATCTTATCGAATCCCGTTCGATCAAAGCTCAATTCAAGAACATGTCCAATTAGCTGATCCTTGGCTTCATAAGCCCGACACAATTGGTTTATTAATTGGTGCGGAGACATTTTCAGAAATCATGGATGGTGGTAAACTAAACATAATTCAGGATCTTCCCATGTGCGATACCGTTTTTGGATACGTAGTCATGGGTTAGACGGGAAATAATCAAATTTTATCGGAAAAGAAATCAGAGTCGGCAAAGACGAGAAATATATCGCTAAGCGCATTCGAATGTCTGTCGACAAACGCCTCGAAACAATTTTTGGCAATTGAAAGGCGCATTCATAAAGACCCAGAATTATTAAAGCAATATTCACAATTTATGTCCGAGTATTTGCAATTACAACACATGACAGAGGTAATTAACCCAGACGAAACCGATTGTATCCATAAAATATCATATTTTATGCCACATCACGCAGTCATTCGCAAAAGCAGTAGCACAACTAAATTACACGTTGTTTTTAATGCCTCATCAAAATCTTCGACGAACATATCATTGAATGAGAGTACGTCCTAATATTCAGCAGGACTTGTTTTCAATCATTCTGAGATTTGCGAAATACTTAATTGGCATAACTGGCAACATAATGAAATTGTATCGTCAGATTTTAGTTCACGATAACCAAGATTTACAATGAATTTGGTGGCGTGAGTCAGAATCGGTACCGTTAAAGTATTATAAACTCAGAACAGTAACATAAGGCACAGCGAGTGCTCTATTCCTCGCAATTCGTACATTGGTCCAGTTGGCCAAGGATGAACAGTCAATTTTTCCGGAAGCTTCAAAGGTGCTTGAGCAGGACTTTTATGTTGACGACGTTTTGACTGGTTCTGAAAACCTGGAATCCGCGATGAAGTTGACGAGTGATCTTGTAGATCTTTTGAGTATAGGAGGATTTGACTTACGTAAAATAACCTCAAACCATCCAGAAGTGTCGTCTTTGGACGAGTCACATCATTCGAAATCGATTTCAATTCTTGGGATGCAGGGGAATATCGAAACTGATAAATTCAATTTTTCGTTTCAAAAATATAGTATCGCGCAACAATCTACGAAAAGGTCAGTATTATCGGAAATTGCGCAATTGTTTGACCCATTAGGTCTACCTATTGTCTTCGAAGCAAAATATTTCATGCAAACACTCTGGGCAACAAAGGTGGGATGGGACGAGATCTTACCATCTCAATTGCATGATCACTGGAACGAGTTTAAACGCCAAATGATTTCAATTGATGAAATATCTATTCCGAGATGTGTTGTTATGCCAAAGGCAAGGTCGATCGAGCTTCGCGGATTCGGAGACGCATCCGAAAAAGGTTACGGATGTTTAGTATATATTCGTAGTCTTGATTCTGAGAATAATGTATTCGTTAATTTCGTTTGCTCGAAAAGTAGAGTTGCTCCTCTGAGAACTGAAACCATATCACGTTTAGAATTATGCGCTTCACTTCTGCTGGCCCAAGTGGTTCAGCAAGTTGTATGCGCGATGGAGGTTAAATTCAACTCAATGTTCTTATATACAGATTCCAAGATTACGTTGCACAGAATAAGGTTGAGTCCAGGGCGATTTGAAACTTTCGTAGCCAACAGGATTTCTAAAATACAAGATTTAAGCTCCCCAGATGACTGGAAACAAGTTCCTTCGTTAGAAAATCCTGCAGATTTGGTTTCCCGAGGGCTCATGTCTAAAGAATTATCACGTTGTGATCAGTGATGGAAAGGTTCGCCGTTCATAAATAAAAGGTTTTTAATATTACCTCAGCAACCTATTTTGTCAAACCTAGAATCAGGGCTGGGATGTTCTAACATCACTATTTTCGATATTCGATACGCTTTATGTCTCTTTTTTCAAGAACAAAATCGCATTATCTTTCACAATTTTTGTCTAAGTATTTTCGATTCAGCCTGCTATTTCTTCATCACTTTATCACTACAAAAATTTTTTGTGATACTTTGTCGATTATGTTGAAAAAGGATAGGAAAGAAATTTATTCTAATAGGCTGAGATCGCAATAGATGAGCGTAATTGAGGAAGCGAAATAATGGGCAACTTTGTTCATGAAAAAAGAGACATAAAGCGTATCGAATATCGAAATTAGTGATGTTAGAACATCCCAGCCCAGGACCAGTAAAAATTTCCACTATATCAGTCGAAAGTGCAGTGATAATTGAGGAATGGATTTCTGTAGTAAAGTGGTCCGATTATCAGAAGATTTTGCGCATTTTCACCTATGTCTATCGATTTATCAAAGGAAAAATCGAACGTCTCAAAAAATATCAGATCGCACATCATCGGCACAACCGCTACAAGTCTGTGACCTTGATGGCGCCTTGAAACTTATTATCAAGCATATACAACAATTGTACTATTCATCGGAAATTCATCAGCTTCGAAGAAATCAGTGCGTTTCTCGTCAAAGTAAACTAATTTCTCTTGCTCCGTTTCTGGATGGTGATGGAGTGATGAGGGTCGGTGGTCGATTGAAAAATGCTGATGTTTCATTTGATCATAAGCATCAATTAGTGGTGCCAGGATCACATTCATTTGTAAAAGTACTGGTTCGGAATGAACACATTCGTCTTCTTCATGCAGGACCTCAAACCGTCCTCTATAATCTAAGACAACGATTTTGGATCATAGGAGGCCGAAATTTGTGTCGAAAGGTGGTAGGAGAGTGTATACGTTGTGTCCGAGCAAGACCTCACACTTTACAGCAAATCATGGGTCAATTACCCGATCATCGAGTTTGACTTTCGAGACCATTCCAAAATGTCGGCATAGATTTCTGTGGCGGCAGTTAAGAGTGCCAAACACCACATTAAACGAGTTCTCAGCAATTATGCATTTTCTATTGAACAGTTGAATACCGTTATTGTTCAGATTGAAGCATGCTTGAATTCACGTCCGATAGGACCAATGTCAGACAATCCACATGATTTAGAGTGTTTGACGCCTGGACATTTTTTGATTGGGCAGCCAATCAATTCAATTCCCGATCCATCATTGTTACATTTAGATTTTAACCGACTCAGTTATTTTCAAAAAGTTCAACATACATTTCAAAGGTTTTGGAAACGATGGCAAGAGGAGTATTTAAGTCAATTACAGCAACGTCGAAAATGGGATGTACCATGTAAGTCTCCACAGATCGGAGATCTTGTCGTATTAAAGGAAGATAATATGCCTCCTTTAAAATGGCCTATGGCTCGAATCATCAACGTTCACCAGGGTCAAGATGGGTATGTGAGAGTGGTCACAGTTAAAACGTCGAACTCAGAATTTAAGCGTGCAATAACTCGTATATGTCCTCTTCCAGTTAATGTGGAATCAGTTCCGGACAGTATCTAATTCGTTTTTAATTTCAAAATAATTCGAAGTACATGAATGTACACATAAATTACAGTTACTGAGTTTCTAACGATTTTATTTTTTGTTCTTTGTTATACGAATTGCGGTCATGGAAACATTATTATTTCAGTTAGAAATTTCGTATCGTAATTTGAAAGACGACGTGGTCTAAACTAAACTAGTCTTTTATGAATGAAATACAACAATTTAAGGTTGGAATATTTATTATTTTAATTTGTAAGCTGTTGAAGTAATTAAATACTTTAAAGGCGGGAGTATGTTTACTGGTAAAGCATTGTTTATTGGTAAAGCAAAGAGAATTGTGTTCATAGGCGAACAAGAATATGTTTGTAGGAAAAAAATGTGAAGTCATGAATACAATACTCGTTTGAAGAGTTGTTTGAACAGTAGTAGTTTTTTAAGAGAGTCGTAAAAATACTGTCATACGAACATCATCGTTCTTTTTTATATTATAATTAAATGTATAAAATTAATAATTAAAATGTATTATAATAAACAGATTAATTCCTAGTTTTTTATTTCATCGAATGTGAATAATTAATCATCGCAAAAAATACTAAACAAAATACAGTCTACAAATTAAAATTATAAGTTTTTTAACAACACCTTTAAAGTTTCTTAATAGAACAAGAAATCGATGTCATGCTAATAACCGAAATGCATAACATCAGTAGAAGTTTTCTAAAAATACTCAGATAATGACACAAATCATCTTGCTACTAAACAGCAATGGCAACGAGACCGTCTAGCGGGAGATAAACGTAACTAAGAGGCCGAAACAACCACAACAGCATCTTCCGCTGATACTTAAAAGTATCGGTCACTGGGCAAAAATAATGAACAAAAGGCTGAAGTATTTGCAGACCATTTTGAAAGGGTATTTCAACCATATCCATCAGACACTGCGAACAAAGAGAATAACAATATTCAAAACTACTTGGAATCATTATTGCTATCACGAAGTTTTAAATGTAAGAAGTAAGTCTACTGTGAATACTGTAATATATATAGAGAGGGTTAAACCCTAAAAAGGCGCCAGAATTAGATCTTATCACAGGAACATTCAACATGTTACCAACATTTTATATGTAGGTAAACATTAACTTTTATAACTTATTTGGTACATACTAGGTGTGTAAATATGAATTCGGAATTTTTTAGTAAAAAGTACATGTTCATCGTATGATAATGGTTAAGAGTATTTTATTCAAAGTATTGAGGCAAACCAGTTATCGAGCCATTCTCGTACATTTTCTTAGGAAATAGTACATTTTAATTATTGTCAGCATATAAAATGATTTTGGAATACATTTTTGGATTATGACCAATTAGCCTGTAACTTGGTCATGTCTTAACCGATTATGATGAAATTTGACAGGTACGATATAAATGGGATTCTTTAACGATTTCCAGATGAAATTGGATCTCAGATGAAACTTGGTTAATTTAAATACGATTTTGATGAAATTCGACAGGTATGTTGGAAATGCGATAGTTAAATGTTTTTGATTAAGTTTATGAATATGGAAAATTGGCCTATACTTGGCTATTTTTTCACCGATTATGATGAAATTTGCCGTGTATGATGGAAGTTGCGGATTCCCAAATAATTTTAAGAAAGAGTTCTAGAATATAACCAAAACTAAGATGGAAATAATGGTGATTAATGATTGTTATGGTCATGTTGATGAGATGATGATGATGGTCTTGGTGATGATGTTTGTTATGATAATGATAATTTTTATGGTGATTGTATTGATGTATCTAGAAAAAAGCAGTAAATGATCTCTTTCCAAAATATGTTTATAGAATTTTCCTCCGTTTTTCCAGAATATGACCCGGCTTTTTCCAGAATATATTACAAGAAAGAGCAGTAAATTACCCCTTTTCCAAAATATTTTTAAACAATTTCTCTCAATTTTTTCCCAGAATTAAGTACTAGCAAGAGCGGTAAAGCCCCCCTTTTCCAAAATATTTCAACACAAAATTCTGGATAAGGAAATTAAACCTTCATGTTCCAGAATTTAAATTTTCGTTTCTGTTTAATAGAGATTTAATATTAAAATTAGAAAGGAAATGTCCATTTTCCAGAATATTTCAACACGGAACATTTTGTGTTCATAATTAGCATTAGCTGCATGGCACCATTATCATTGTTACTTAACAATAATCAACATCGTCATTACCATATGCGTATAGTAGCATATACGTTTGGGATATTTTAGGCATAAATAGGCTTAAATCCACATTTAAACCATTACTCATTTTAAATGGGTAATGGTTTAAATGTGGATTTAAGCCTATTTATGTTTCCAATAATTCCTCTCAACCTCTATATCGCATTATGTTATGATTATATATGCGTTATTTGAAATTGATTCTTTATGATAATCCCATTTATGATGCCGTTATGAGAAACATAAACATTTTGGTGGCGGTCGTATTAAACGAAGAAATCAATTCGTTTGCCTCATAAACATGCACACAATATATAAATTATCAAATTAGGCATATGATTATAAATCAATATTTACACGCAAATGTCAAAATAAAACCAGATGGTTCTTATCTATCTAAGAATTTTTTTTTTTTTTTTTTTTTTTTTTTTTAATAATTTTATTTATGATAACAATAAAATTTTTTTACAAAGTAACTAGTCATTTTTGACTAACAGCGTTTGACTCTGACAATATAATAATAAAGCACTCATATGTGTTCTTTACATAAAGTGTTGTTTTGGTTGATGTTGCATTGTGCGGACTATTCTGGCAACTCAAAAGGTTTTAGTCTTTTGAGTCTTCTTATTATACCCTCTTGATGAAGTAGTCTTGCAGCTTCGATGTTAGGGTGATGATGGAGCCTCTCCTGGTGTTTATGAGCACATTTCTTTATTTCACTTGCGACTGTGTCTATTCCGAGATCTCTATGAAGGTCACTATTACGAGTGTACCAAGGGGCATTTACAATTCCTCTGAGGACTTTATTTTGAAATCGTTGAACTATCTGTTGATTGCTGATTTTGGTGCATCCCCATAGTTGAATACCATATGTCCAGACCGGCTTGAGTATTTGTTTATAAAGCATAAGTTTATTATGAATGGATAACTGAGAGTTTCTTCCAATTAACCAGTACATTTTTCTATATTTTAACTGAAGCTCTTCTGCTTTCTTTTTCACGTGTACTTTCCACTTTAACTTTGCATCAAGTGTACTTTCCACTTTAACTTTGCATCAAGTATCTAAGAAATAATACGCCTACTAAGGTTTCAAAATTTATTTTAGTAAATACACAAACCAAAATAAGTGTTTTTAACCCAAGACTCGATCCATAATAAGGTATTTGCTGTTAAATATGTAGTAAGATATTTTTTAGCCAAGATTCAATCCAAAATGTAGTTTAGCCTTAATTCCGCTTTTTAAAAAAATGGCGATTTCAAATGGTATGCTTACTACATGTGTTCCAAATAAAAAAAATAGGGTACCCCTCAATTCTTTACATGGATTATCTTTGCTGTACATGTAGCAGAATAAAAACCGGCACATTAAAGTTAAAATATTTGCATGTAGCAAAGGTAACCTATCGGGGGTACCCTATTTTTATTTTGTATTTTTGTATACTGAATGAAACATCTTTAATATGGGATTATCTTTGCTCTAACGTACCGGGATGATCTTTTTTCCTCATATTATCTAACTTTTTTTTTTTTAACTAAGCGCATTAAGTGTTAATTATATTGAATTTTTAAACACAGACTTAAATATGGAGGTCCTAAGGCTGCGGTTTTCCTTCACTGCACCATTATACTTTCGCTCAATTCAATTTTCAATCCAAAACTCTCAATAAAGTTACCTCGTGAGTCTTTTCGTTAACCGGTTTTGTGGTGAGTTGGATGGCGGTAGTTGGTTTAATGTCTCTTTAATATTGTGGAAATCTCTCTTCGTTTTAGGTACAGCCGAGAAAATGCTTGAAAAATGTAAATGCAGATAAGGCTATTCGAAGAAATCACGTTACGTTCGCCATCCTTATTCTCCAAATACTTGTTTTTGAGAAGCCACCCATTAAATGTAACTGTAAAAAAAAACATAATGTTAAAATAATTATAAAAACCATGCGATAAATTCTAATTCGTTACATCACATAACAAATGTTTCAATCAGGAAAAAATGTGTGGCATGGTAAATTAGAAACTTTATTTAAATCCAATTTAAGCAAAAATTTATCTAAAAAAAAAAAAATTTGAGCTTTTCAAATTTTTTTTATTTATTACATTTTAAGACAACAAAACATATCATGTACGTGATAAGAATGGACAATTTCTATATCCCTTATCATTTGTGTTGGTTGGCTGCTGCTGCTGCTGCGTCTGTTCGGTGCTATTTCATACCATTTTGCTTTTATTCTATGTTTAAGTCTAAACATTGTTCTTGATTTTTTCTGTTATGGTTTGGGGTGGTTTTGGTGGTGATATTTAGAAGTAAAATACTGGAAATTCTATTTTATTTTTATTTTACGAAAACCCAACGATAGAAAAAGACGATAAATTTTACCGTTTTTTTTAGGTTTAAATTGGAATATTTAAAACAGAAAATTTTATTTTAATTTTTTTTTTTTTTTTTTTTTGTTTATTTTATGGAAATGTAAAAAATTGTCATTTGGATATTTAGAATATGACCTTTTGTTGTTTTGTTCTTGAGGTTTATTTATATTTTTCATCTGGGTGAAGAAATATGTTTGATGTTAGTGTAATATATGTTTGTAAAGGCGATATAATGTAGCCACTAGTTGTCTTCTAAAGGTGGCCCGTTTGACAGTTGTTAGTTTTATTTTCAAATAGAAGCTATGCATGGATGGTACAATTTGTAATACAATTTGTTTCATGTCAAGTTTATTGAACAAAGAGAATATTAGTTTAATATTAAAAAGAATTAGAAATTGCAGATAAGGTCGTTTTTGACAGCAACATGAAGCCGAAATATCGCCAAAGAGAACGCTTAAGAAAGGGCCGAATGGAAGTGACTAATGACCGGACAATTCAACCTATTTGTGACAATACGACTTCAGCAGAATCAACAAGTAAGCCCCCGAATATTGATTCATTGGAAGCAATAACTAGCAAACTGGATAACATTTGCCTTAGCCACTTCCCGAATGATGTCGTATTATCCGAAGCTATTATCCAGTCGAATATATGGAATCAACAAGCAGTACGAGGTTCTAATATCTTGCCGAATATTATTATCAAAACTGTACCACTTAAATTTTGGCTTCATCTATCCAGACTGAACCTTCAAACAACAGAGGATGATGTTTTAGCTCTGGCTAATTAGTGTATGGAAACAAGTTTCTACCACGTTGGTCCCTGAAACGACAAAAATGCAGGATCTGGAATACTTATGTTTTAAGTTGGGGATAAACGAAGATCTCAAGGACAAGGCTTTAAGTCTGGAAACCTCGCCAGCAGTTGCCTCAAACGTAAAATATCGGAACCCGACTGTAGACATCAAGTCTCCCAGAGTATTCAAAATTTTAAATTGTTTATTATGGTATATAATAGTTGCATTTTGCAGATTGAAGTTGATTTGACGTACAATCCAAAAAAAATTCTGGAATTTTCTAAATGCCAAAAAGGAAGCAGTTGGGTTTTCTTCACTGATATTTACCAGAATTCATTGGCGAGTCATCCCTCTGATATCGGTACTTGATTCGCCAAATATTTTGAGTCCGTCTATGAACCATTGGCGACATCTTTTTCATCACATAACATGTCTCCACTTGCTTGTAATCATAATTATTTAAAATTCAATGAAACGGTGGCTTATGACTGCTTGTCTTTTCTTGATATAAAGAAGGGTGCCCATGGTGGCCATGATGGCATTCCACCCATCCTCATAAAAAGTTGTGCCGCAAGTTTAGCTCTTCCGACCGCGATCACATATTCTTCAGCAGTATTTCGTTTAAAATATGGCGGTTGATGGAGTTCAGGTCATGTCTGACTTGGATATAATTTTCTTGAATTCGCTTCTCAGGACTGGTCATGCAAGCAATTTGTACTGTGCGCGCTTCGTAGCCTACCTTCTAATTTATTTAAATTACAACAAGAATTAGATCACGGAAGAGACGTAGCATCAGCTATCTTTGTGCGCGATGGTTTGACCTCACGTATTGATTGTAATGAAATATTTACACGTTATTTGTGCCGATGAGATGGTTCTTACATATTGATTCTGTTACTAATTATAAACTATGTACTTTCTGAATTTTTGTATTCCATTTTAAAAATAAATAAATAATAAAACAAAATAATATTTATAAATAAATTTTAAGTGATAATTATAAAAAATTTAAATAAATTACTAAACAGAAATAATCAGGTACTGGAACGGAAACTTAGACTTATAGTATATTCTAATACAATTTATCGGCACAAAGAGGCAACTCACTAGACGAAAAATTGTAAGGGAATTTGGCTGTATTAGTATAATTCGCTAATACAACCTGTGTACAATACATTCTATATATAGAATGTAAGATTGTGGTACAATCAATCGAGTAGAGATGGCCTGATGAGAGGATTGATTTTTTTATAATCATAGGCTCGTCAGTTCAGGCTGAAAAATATTACCTACATGATTAAAAAATAAATAAATAAATATACTTGACAATTAGAAATGTTAACAACAAGCATACTTTCAAAATATACAGGATGGACGCACAAACGGAACACGCTATAGGCAAATCATGTAACCACCCATAACAACATAATATGGCGGCTTTCAATTGTTTACTAAACAGATTCAATACGGTTCCGATGAAAAATCAGGTCCATACGGAAGAAATGAGATAAAATGAAGAACAACGGAATATGTTGACCACGTTAGACAAACAAAATGAACGGAGAAATACATCACTATAGAATATAATAACAACATCAACAAGAATATAACGAAGGTTTTTAAAAAATACAAAAAGTATTCATCATGTTACATACAATATTCACACGTCTTTACATCTGCACACAAATATACACCCGTTCATGCATGTAGCCACAAACAAAAAAGCACTCCTTTTACAGTATGAGGTGCAATTATATTCCGATTTTGATTGCGCCCAAAAAGATCGATGAGGAAATTTACCACAAGTCCAAAGACCAAAGGAGTTCCGGAATTTCATGAGTAGAAAGAGAAAAATGGTTGGTTTTGCGCCACCTTTAACTTACCCGAGCTTTGTCTTTAGTCAGCCTTTGGAAATGTGCAATTTATTTTCCAGCTCTTTTGCATCAGTACACGAATCAGCTATGAAAGAGCAAGATGTTCCTAATTGTTTGCTTAATCTTGATGTTAATAAGGGGTTTCTATTTTGGAATATGCCCACGGTATAGCCCCTTTTTTATCAGTGTTGTTTGAGTAGAATAGATGGTCCGCACAGCCTATTGAATATGTTCTACCGTCTTATCAAGGTCGCTGTAACCCATTGAAACTACACACTGGTTAGATTATCGACATGTTGTAGCATCGACAATATTCATTCGTGATATTTTTAGTTTTCGAATCGACTGTACCGCGCTGAATGTCATACGCTTCCACACGATAGGCTGTTACTCATCGACCTAATATCAACAAATTGGGGTCTTTTGGAACCAATCTTAATTCAGTATTTGGAGTTTTTAACTTTCTTATGTCGAAAGATTCGTTTATGAAAGGTTTATTTACATTTTTATGAACTAAATAGTCGTCCGTATTCCGTTTACCTTTCAATCCATTGTGCTTTTAAAATTAATTTTACAATTTTTTAATCTGTTTCTATTACCGATTGTAATCACTGTAGATGCTACATGCTAATAAATAAAAACTAAAAAAATATATATACCTTGCTATTGCTACCACGCATCAGCTTTAACTAAATTTGAACAACGGAATTATTCCCATCCATATCAAAAAGACGAGGAGTTAGATTATAACTGACATCCCAAATATATCATCACATCAGCCGACGTCATCAACAACAAATAAGTACCATTTTTAATTATTTATATTTTCTATTTTTTAACAGTAATTTCATTTTATTTTGTTTGATTTAATTAAATTTTTTTGTGGGTGAGTGAATAACATACTACAGGTTGATCTAATTTGAATTCATTGGATTAAATTTATTTTTTTGTGATACTATTTTAATTTTTTTTCCACATCGATGACACCTACTCGCTACTTAGCGGCATTCGCTGTATACGTAGAAAAATTAAATCGCTCTGAAAACTTTAAACGGAGTACGTTCCAAATTTTCAGAGGTGTATTTCAAGTCAGGAGGGAGTACATCAATTCAATAATTAGACCTTAGCCATAAATAATTGTTAGTGTTTTGTGTTAAACAAAAATCATGATCCACCAAATTACACTAAAATTGTTTTTAGTTATTGAGTCTAATTTGAATATTAAAAGAAAAGGGTCCCGGTCGATATGGCATATTTCAAAACGGCATAAGGTTCAGTGCCATGGCCATTTCTTAACCAAGGAGGAAGCCAAATTTTCCGGGAAACCGGAACCTCTTTTTCCGGAAAAATTTTCCTTTTTTTTATTTCGTTTTTTTAATTAATTAAATAATTTTTACGTTAGGATTGTGAATTAATTAATAATAATTGCTTCGTCAACCTTGCAGACACAGATCAAAGAGTTTTTATCGCTCTTATCGCTTCTCCTGATGATACCACAATTATTAAAAAACCCAGTTTTGTATAACAATATTTTTAATGTAATTTTAATTCGTTGTATAACTTAGAGGATTAGGGCTGCCCAAACCCCCGCTTTTCAAGAATTTATACAAGTCTTTTGGTTTTAAATTTTATCAGTTTATAATTTTAAACTAAGTAAAAAAAAATTGGAAAAATTGTAAAATTTTCATGAAAAAATTGCAAAATTTTCCCGGGCAAATTACTTGCACCGTCGAAAAATTGTTTAGATACAATCCTAATATCAACCCTTTTATAAAAATTGCACATTTTTACGCATTTTGAATAAAATAACAAAATTTTTTAAAAAGAAAGAGTGAAAAATTCCCCGGAAAATGAGGTAGTTTTGCGAGGAAATTTGGTTTCCACCTCCTAGAAACTATAGATACACAATCCTACATGATTTTCTCGATGTATATGTAAATAAACTTTAGCGTCGCATTTTTATCAATCTTCCGAATTTCATCATTATCGGCTAATAAATAGCCAAATTCTATCAAAATTATCCATATTCCAGAACATAGACTAAAACTCATTTTAGAACCCCCCCCCCCCACACAATCGATTAAGAAATTGCCAAGTTCCATCAATAATTGGCCATATTCCAGGTCGAATCTTATCATAATCGGATAAGAAACAGCCAAGTTCCATCAAAATTGGTCCAGAACTACATCTAAAATCAGTTTAATATCCCATTTCCATCATACATGGTAAATTTCTTGATATTTGGTTAATAAATAACCAAGTTCTACCGTAATTGGCCATATTTCAGAACTTCGTCCAAAACCAATTTTAGTATTCCATTTTCAATGTACTTATCAAATTTCATCATTATCGGCTAAAAATTAGCTAAGTTTTAGAATATTGTACCAAATGCCATATTGAAATATGCCGTCGTCTACCTTATGCCATAGTGTACCGTATGCCGTACTGAAATATCCCGTTTTGAAATATTCCATAATGTACCATATGCCGTATTGAAATATGCCTTTATGAAATGTGCCATAGTGTACCTTATGCCGTAATGCACCATATGTCTTATTGAAATATGGCGTTTAGTGCCTTATGCCGTAGGGTACCATATGCCGTTTTGAAATATGCCATAGTGTACCATTTGCTGTAGTGTACCATAGGTCGTTTTAAAATATTCCGTTTTGAAATATGCCATGTTGAACGGATCCCTCGAACTAAATAGTTTTTTAACGCGGCCACAACTTTCCACGAAATCACAGATATTTTTAGATCATCGTTTCGAGATTTTTAAGTTTTTCTCGTAGAGAAGAGTACCGATCAGCGAAACTGTAAGCGAAATTTTTAATTTTTAGCTATTTTAACTAAATTTTATATGGTAAATGGAAAATTTATCTTAAAGCAACAGATATCCCAAATCAGACGTATCAAATATGCGAACATGTTTGTCATTTTCATAAAGCTAATTTTTGATAATTGGAAGATTTGTTGCTGGCATTTAAGGAAATGTCATTGGCAGACGATACCACAGTAGATATCTAGGGTGACACTGACCAGGTCAAAAATGACTAAACCAGGACGAAGTCTGAAAAAATCGCCTCAAAAAAAAAAACAGAACTATTATTAAGTCTCGAAATATGTTTTGCATTTGATTTAAAAAAAATTGCTATATAAAATTGGTTTGGTGACGACGACTGGTCACAAAACATGCATAAACCCGCTTTGAGGTGCGTGAGAATAAAAGAAACATTTATAAATTAGCTTTGAAAAAATGCTTTATGAAAAAGCCACCTATCTCCTAGAATATTACAATTATTGCAAACAAAAACCGATAAGCTAAAATATTGTATAAAAGTATTTATTAGAATAGCAGTAATTAAAACAAACGAGTACAAAATGAAATATCGGAATACAGCGGTAAACACTAGGCGAAATACTCCGATCGTACTCATTTCGACAGCACTGGCGTAACAAGCAACCAATCAGCCATTAAAACACAAACCAAATTTTAGATTTTTTTTCGGTGAACTATTTGACTTATCAAGAAAAAAAAAATGATGAACTGGACTGGTTGGACTTCTAAATTTATTATTACAGTGTTTGATAATCCCGCGGTCCTGAAACAAACTTTAAAGCTTAGCTAGTAGACATGTACAGCATATAAGATGATATGATTTGTACGATACTCATTTTTTGATAAATTCAGTAAAGTAGAACCTTTTAAATTTTGCTTTAATTAAGGCAGTAGGGTCTAAAAAGACCAAAGTATTGAAATCCTGTCAAATGACCAAAAATTTGGTGGGTCCACAACCACTTTTCTCGACATTTTGAAAGTCCGTGAGTCTAAAAAAGCAAAAAAAAAATGTCCGTCCGTTTATCTTGACATCTGGATGTCTAGATATCTGGATATCTGGGTGTCTGGATATCTGGCTGTTTGGATGTCTGTACGCATGGTATCTCGAGAACGGCTTGTCCGATTTAGAATTTTTTTTTCGCCAATCTGTTTCTATACGGTCAAGGCGGAGATTTGAAAAGCCTTTGGAACTTGTACGTCAAGAAAGTCGGGGGCACCTGCCATACGAATTGACCAAAACACCTGATCATAGAAATATTTACCAATTTGTTATGTATGCTGCTTTGAATATTTAGTTGGGCATTGAGTTTGGGGTTGAGTTGAAGGTTAAGTTAGGGGTGAATTTGCGGGTTGAGTTGAAGTTGAGTAGGGGTTGGATTCAAATATAGTGAGCAGTTGGCTAATGTTTTATATATGCTGGTTTGAGGATTGAATTGAAAGAGAGTTTGCGTTTGGGTTGAGGGTTGAGTTGGGGATCGTTTGCGGGTTGAATTGGGGTTGAGTTGGGGTTGGAGTAGTGTTTAGTGAGCATTTTTGTTTAGAAGCAGTTGAGCAATCTATATAAGTCAGTGTTTATGTACATATGTACAGCATATGTGTATGATTTATAGATTAAGTTCTGAAATATGGGTAAGTATGAGGGAACTTGCCTATTTCTTAAACAATTATGATGAAATTCGGCTTGTGCATTGGAAATGGGATTCTAAAATGATTTTGGGAAATTTGGCTTGTGCATTGGAAATGTGATTCTAAAATGATTTTTGGGTGAAGTTCTGGAATGTGGCCAAGTACGATGGAACTTGCTTATTTCTCAACCGATTATGATCAAATTTGAGGAGGGTGTTGTAAAAGGGATTCTAAAATGATTTTTGAATGAGGTTCTGCAATATGGCCAAGTATGATGGAACTTGCCGATTTCTTAACCAACTATGATGAAATTCGACTTGTGCATTGGAAATTGGATTTTAAAATGATTTTTGGATCAAGTTCTGGAATATGGCCAAGTAAGATGGAACCTGTCTATATTTCTCAACCGATTATGATGAAATTTGACATGTTCGTTGGAAATAAGATTCTAAAATGGTTTTTGGATAAAGTTCTGGAATATCGCCAAGTATGATGGAACTTGCCTATTTCTCAATTAATTTCGATGAAGTTCGATAGGTGGATAGTAGAAGAAATTCTGGAAGATGGCCAGTTAGGATAGAACTTGTCCACTTTTTAACGGATTTTAATGGAATTTTACAAGTGCGATGGTAATGGCATTTTAAAATGATTTTTATATAAAAATCTGGAAGCATACAATCATATAATCATACCTGGTATGTTAGTAAGATTATATGATTGTATGATGGTACGATGGTATTATTTCATGATGATATTATGGTACGAAGTAGTGGTCGATTGATAGTAAGATATACATAATGGTGTGATGTTGGGATAGTTGACGTCACTATGATACAATGGTATCATTCTATAGTGTCATGATGGTATAATGGAATAATGGTATGATAGAATGATTGTTTAAGGTCATGATGGTACGATAGTACGTTTGCCGGTATGATGGTGAGTAGGGTTTGAGTTGAAATTTAGTTGAATTTGAAAAAGAAGTTCGGTTAGAAGATTGACTTAATCGATTCATTTCGGGATTGATTTGTGAGTTGAATTAATGAAGACCGAAGTTCTGATCTCCTTATGAGGTTTCAGCCCTTTATATTTTATTTGTAACATTGTTAAGATTGGTTTACGTTTCATAACTTTCAGAAGATTTACATTAATATTTTAAATACAACATATTAACCAATTTTAACATTAAACTTACTTACACCTGCATACATATGAATTGGATTCATCACAATTCACAACAAACAAATTTTTTCGTATGTAAGTAATTTTATTGTATTCAACATACATACATATTTCCCATTCAAATTCTATTCTTGCTTAACATTAAATACCTTCTCAAAATGAACATTCAACAAATAATCAGTAACATTTACCATTTTCTTTTTTATTTATTTATTTTTCAGATTATCTATAATTCATTGGTGGAAATTCATATTTTCATTTTCCCTGTAATTTTTTTTTTGCCATTTTTTCGGATTATTCTTCTCGTCTCATGATCTTTTATATAATTTTCATTATTTTTACAACTATCATTCATTCACGATATTCTTTATGCTCGTATTATTTCTCATCTGTGTCATTTGTATGCTGTAAGTATGAAAATTGTAATAAATTTTCCCTTCTACAATTTTCCTTCCGTTTATTTGTTTATTATGGCATAACAACATGAAATAATGTACGAAAACACGGTGTAATATAAATAAAAATATGAATGGGTGTGATGGTTAGACAGAACATAAAATAGCAAAGAATATTAAAGATGAAGTTTTTTTTTGTATAGGTGTTTCTATTGAATTGAATATAAATCGCCTAGAAAAGATTTTATGTTTGCGTATGTTTCTGTTCACAGTTTACTGATTCCTCGTATTTAACAAGAAGCAAACAATCAAAAAGGAGAAAATATTAACATTTTTGATAAAATGTAAATAGAAACAGAAATGAAAGGATTTTTTGTTCCATCGTAAAAGGTACAAGGTTTGAAGATACCATATTTACGTAAAAATGGAACTTTTTTTTTCTTTATTTATATCGAATAATGGTTAAGGTTGGTAATGATCTGATTTTTTTTTGGTTCCATTTTTAAACATTACTCGTTCCAAGGAATATATTTAAACTTTGACGAAGTCCCAAAAATATTTTGTTTGCACCGGAGAAATTTGAATAATTGCGGAGAAGTGTTGGTGGCGAGATGCTATTCATGATAAACTAAATTTTTCTGTGTCATTACGAACTATGAACGTTAATTTGCCATTAAATAGAACTAATGTCTACAATAAGAAGAAGAACTAGTTGACCAATCACTTAATTTGCTCTCGACAGTGTCTGTTTGTACCTTTGTTGTAAACTGGTTAAGTATTCTTTAGACCATATTTTCCAAAATCCTTATGCCATTTTTGAAAGCGGGGTTCACCTCTATGTTGTGCTTATGTTGGTTTTGTCTGACTCAAGAGATGAAATCAGTGGTCTCAAGAAATGCCCAGGGATTAAAGCATCAAAATCATCCAAATCGCCTGACAATGACAAACTCGGTCTGTAGTTTAAGCATGCTTCAATTTGTGTTAGCACATAATTTAGTGTTGTTTCACCGATAACTTTTTAACTGTTTTTTCGTTCATTTTACACCAGATTCCCAAATTTCCCCGAAGTGAGGCTACCGGGAGGGATGAAATGACAGTTTGTTCCATAGTTAGCTGCTTTCTGAGCTGCATTGTTATTTGCTTGCTGTATAGCCAGCTGGAACTCTTTAATTTGCGCATTCCGAGCTCCAACAAAATTCGTACCGTTGCGACTGTATATGTTTAGAGACATTCCTCTTCTTGAGGAAAATCGTTTAAATACTGCCAGGAAGGCTGCTGTTGTTAGCTCACTCACCAACTCCAGGTGAATTGCTTTAGTAGAGAACCAAATGAATAATGCGATGTACCCCTGGAAGAACTTATTTCCTCTTCCTTTCGATACATGAATTGCAAATGGACCCACGTAATCGATGCCCGTATTGGACAAAGATACAGATGGAGTGACTCTAGCTTCTGGTGACATGCCCATTAATGATTCTGATGCTGCTTACCTGAATCGAAAGCATCTTACACAATTGTGGATTGTTGTGCGTACTAGACGTTTACCATTCAGAATTCAATAGTTTGTACGTAATTGTGCTAGGGTTGCTTGTATGACTCCATGTAAAATGAGATGGTGTGCTTCATGAGTGATGAGTTTTGAATAAATATGTTTTTTAGGTAAAAATAGTTGATGCTTTTGACTATACTTAAGCTGAGATTTTTGTAATCTAACGCCGACCCTCAACAAGCCATTTTCTTTAATGAATGGATTTAATGATGATAGTTTGCTGTTGTTTTTAGCTTTCTTTGTTGTTTTGAGGGTTTTAATGTCTGTAGCGAATTCCGATTCTTGTATTGTTTTTATGATTACATTGTGGGATCTGGTTAGTTCATCTACTGTTAAAAAACTTGGTATCTCTCCAGGGGAACTTGATGTATTAAGGGTAATAATAAATCTTTAGCAGTACGCTATAGTTCTTTTGATTTTAAGAGCTGATGAAAATCGTGAAAACTCTATTAACTTTTGTTGAGGAGGAATCAAGCAATTTGTTTTTAGTTCTTCAATCGCTGCTTCGTTAGTTGGTTCAAGCGTTAGTGGGTAATTTCAGGTTTTAACCAACTTGGTCCTTTCCACCAAAGTTGATTGTTTCGCAATTATTGAGCGTTGATTCTACGTGAAGCTAACTATATTTAACATAACACCACTGACATGGTTGCATAAGTGACTGAATTTAAGCTATTCGGTTTCCCACAAAAGTTGTGTATTTGCTGGGATTGCCTTTTATCCATCCTAGCGTTATCATCGAATCCGTCGACGGATAATTTGAAGCGTACTCCAAATTCATAGCATCTTGAACCGTTTTTAATAACTTTGCCAATAGTAGGGCACCACGTACTTTGCGATTTTGGTTTTTTCTGCTATTAGATAAACTACTGGTGTGCCTTCGGAGTTTGTTGTTTTGTAGTATACCACTGCTACAAATACCTTCTCTCACGGAGTTCATTTTTCCTTGTTGTCTGTATGCTATCCATTCACATATGTTAATATTTTTGATCTCATTCAAACCTTCTTTGAATTGAATCCATAGTTGTTGCAGTTCAACACTTAGTGTTTCATTCCATTCAACACAGACCATCCATAGGTTCTGCATAAATAACTATGCTTGGATGTTTATCGGTGCAAACCATCCTAGTGGATCGAATAGTTTGGCCATTTCTGCCAATATGCTCCGTTTTGTTGCCTCTCGAATATTTTCGTACGATGAAATCTTGAACTCGAAAGTGTCGAAAACGGGGTTACATGTAATTCCGAGCGCCTTCATTGTATCATCGATTTTAATGGAGCACTATCCAGATCATGAGCTTTATTGATTATGATCTTCCGGAACATCTTCTCTAAGTCAGCTTTGATCGTTGGACCATTTAACATTAAATCTTTCAATGATACGCCGGACATTGTTTTTGCCGACCCATCGAACACAACGCTTAGTTTCTTAGTCGTGCTGTCTGACTTCATCACTGCGTGATGTGGAAGGTAATATATTGCAGTTGATTCTTCCTCATCTTTTAATATTTCCATGTACTTAAGTGTTCGTATTCAGGTATAAAGTTTGTATAAACTTCTCTGAGATTTGGTTCTCTGGACATCCTTCTTTTGACTTGAAGGAATTTTGCTATTGCCATACGTTTGAAATCTTCCAAAAACGTAGTTGGGTCCTTTTGGAATGGTATACGTATTTCGTAGTACACATTTTTCAGCCGCCTGTGCGTTTTATGAAAAATTTCCACACACTCCATCTCTGGTTTTGTGAGAATGCATGGGGGATGCAATTCTTCTAATATCTAATTCCCAAAAATTTTTCAGTTATCCATCTATCTTAGTTGATGTGACGTGTGAGTTATATTTTAGCTCTGTCGTCTTGCTGGGTGTTGATATTCTTCCTAAGATGACCCATCCAAATTCTGTGAGCTGCGCTGTTGGTTCGTTTTTATTTCCTTTGATGAACTGTGGCTTTACGATCTGAGTGTAATAGTCACCCAATATTATGTTAATCGGTGCTTGAAACTTGTAGTTTGGGTCGGGCAATAGCAGCTCGTTCAAATTGTTCCATTCTTTAAAATTAAATGGTGTTTAGTAGTAGTAAAGCTTCAATTTCAATTGAATATACTGACGGATATCTTGGTTGTAGATTGATATTTACGATACTGTTGACCTTGCCGCACTGATTCTACGATCTACCACTACCAGATTTAAACGTTGTTTGGTTTCTTTTGTTATGAATGACGTTTGCCAACCGGCGTCAATCAGCAATCTTAAAAGCTCTTCCCTTCCATCGAACCTTGTAGTTTTGACAAGAGCGGTTGCTGAAAGGGATGAAGTAGTAATTTGAGGCTGCTTTGTATGAGATAGATTGTGATGCTTGCCATTCATTCTTTGATGCAACTCATTTTGTTGAACTTGTGGCAGCATTCCAAATTTGATTGTCCGAACACAAGATAATGACTGATTTTTTATTGCCATTGCGCTGAATTCATGCTGTTTGTAGTGATTGTGCGGCGACGGCTATCATTTGCTGGTGTTATTTTTGGCAATCGTAAGGTTTCTAGCACTTGATATCTTTGTTCCAGAAATTCGAGAAATCCGTTGATGGTTTGATGCTCGTTGGATTTTTAACGACATCTCATATTATCTGAGAATTTCGTTATCTAATTTTTTCGATAAATGTGGTATTATCCAAGCACCCCAGGTCGTAATGTCGACTCCTAAATTCTTTATTATACATGTAAATTTTCCCTGACGATGTCATGCCATGTTGTAATTGCAGTTGCCGTTTCTTGTTGTGTATTGTGCAGGGCGAGAATAGCGTTTTGTTTACTAGAAACCTTTTATTTTTATAACTGGTAGTTTGTATTTCCATCACGCTTTCATATTTGTCTCCTGTTGGCTGCAAATGTTGGATGACTTTGCTCGGAACTCCCTCCAAATGTGTTTTCAGGTACATCATTTTGTCGAGATCAGTTAAACTGATGTTTTGATCCACTAATTTTGAGAACAGCTCATGAAAACTAACCATCTCTCGATAGTCCCCATTAAACTTTGGTATCTCAATTTGTTTTGACCAGTATTCTTTTGGCTGCTGGGTGTTGTTGATTCTACTGATTTCAAGTTTCTTATGTACTGCCTGTTCTAACCTAGCAGTACAACCTTCAGTAAGTAGTTTTTAAAATATTTCTGATTTTCTAGATCCTCTTCTAATGTTTCTCGGAGGATCTCTTCGTGCAGCTCATCAATTTTCTCTATCACTTTATTTAGCTGATTGATTTTTTGTAATTTGGTTTTTTTTATATCTTTAATTAAGCCGTTTGCTTGCGAGATAAGGCTGTGCAAGTAGTTTACTTTCATTAACTGTTTTCTAAGCAGATTTTTGTTGGGATAAATGTGGTCATCTTGAACCGTCGCTATTATTATGTTGTTATGCTGGCTGAATTACTATCCAAATTACTCAGTTCTGATAGTGTAGTCATCTGTTACTGTTTGAGTTGATATCAGCTGTAATTTTTTCACAAGCACGTTGTATATGCTTACGCTCTTCTATGTTTAAACTTCTCTTCCCAGGGAATTTTACTCCAAATCGGCCAAATGACCACTCCTTTGGTCCAGAAAATTTATTTTGCAAATATCTTAAAAAATATAAGGTTTACAAAAAACTACTTAATACTAAATGTTTCCCAAAAATTAAAAAAAAAATTAAATTTCTCAAAATTCTCTGTTCGTAAAAGAAAGTCGTGTGTTGGCCACACCTCCATTTTTTCAATTTGACCTGTTGGTTTGTCAATTTTGGACTGTTGGTATTTAATGTCTCCCTGATTAGTTTAAACTGTTGTGCAGTGGGATTTAAGCGAAATAGAGTAAAAATCAATTAGTTATTTAATTTGATTTTAGAGTATTTCTGGAATTAACTAATTAAGCTATAATTTTGAAAATTAAAAATTTGTTTAAAAATGAAGTAATTTTATTAAATTCTTGAGAAACCGGACACAGCTTCATTCTTTATTTATTAGTGTTAATTATTTTAAATATTTATTATTCAATTTTAAATTTCAGAGTGATGAAACCAGTCGCGGCTTTCTATTTATTTATTATTCATTATTATTTTTTATACTCGAAATTAATTTAAAATTCAAAATGAATTTGGTCAAATTCAATTAACGGGGATCTTGCTTATTGCTTGGTCGTACACTCAAAATCAATCAATCAAAATCAAAACGTATTGCTGTTTAGGTTAGCAAATCCCATTTAACTTCTTTAATCTATGTAAGATTCTCTCTAATATATAAATAAGTTCACGAAGGTTGACTGGAAATTTCCTTAACAGCCATTAATTAGAAAACAAGTTATGATAAGAAACTTGAGGAGAATAAAAACAAAGCGCTGTCATGCATAACGATTATCAACTTTCGATGTAAAATAAATAGACAATTTTGATAAAAACAATTCGCGATTGTGATGTATGTAAATAAATATTTGTTTATCGGCCGCAACAGTTCACGGCCGCGTTAAAATACATTTGTATATTTATTTGCATTTGTGTTCAAACAATGTTCGTGATAGAAATTTATCGATTTAATTCAATTAGCATTTTACTGTACCGCTCGCCACTTTAAATATCTATGTATGTTTGTATATTGAACGAAACTAAAATCAATTAACACTTACTACAGCTATATTTACTCAACAGAAAACGTAAACCGTTTTATTTTAATTATAATTTTGTTTGGTTAAATTTTAATTTAGCTGAAGCTTTTGATAAATTTGCTAATTTGTATTGTTATTTGAATAAAAATGATGCAATTCAGTCAATTTCATTGACCTATAATTAGAGAGGTCATTAGTTAATTGATTGTATGTATTTTGTTTGTTTAATTTATTCTATTTTTAATTAGTTCATTTTAATTTTATTATTTTGGGAATTACAGATACATAATTAACAAATTTCTTCGCAATGTGTGGTATATCATAACACCGCATCACACTCAACGTTCTAATACCATGACGCTTTTGATAATAATTTTTTTTTCTTAATATTTAAATTAGCAAGCATGTTTACTTTGCAAAACACTAATTGCCAAAAATATAAACGTATTTTAAAACCGTCATTTAAAGAAGACATTTTTGCTTTCCATTTTTGATTCTCTAAGTGCGTCTATTGGTAGGGCTAATAGGTAACAAGATGAATTCATTCCGTTATGTTTTTATATTTTTGAGTTAGTTTGGAGTATTCTTAAATGGCTTAAGACCAACGCCGGCAAAAATATTGAAAAACGGACATAAGGTACGTAAATAATATATGACTGGTTGGCATATGATATACTACCTTGATCAACAAGTTCCCGGAATAACCACCGTGTGGCGCTCCCATTGTTCCGATTTGAGTTCTGTTTTTTTTGTTAAGTTGGTACATCTGTTGTTGATATTCCCTCTAAATCTTAGCGTCATAGCTTGACATTTGCAAAAGTTACCTAGTCAAGAGTACATCTATCTCTGTGTGTGTTGGCGATTATTTACAATATTAGAAATTATTTACAATTTTATAGACATGATTAGCGAGGCTGAATCCAATCCCACATTCATCAAAAGGACCATTACTGGAGACGAGACGTGGGTTTATGAGTATGACACGCAATCCAGACATCAGGCAAGTGAATGGCGTTCACCAAAAAAAAACACGTCTTTTTCAGTCAAAAAAGAAGGCAATGCTCATGGTTTTCATGGATTACAACGGTGTAGTGCATCATGAATTTTTGCCAGAAAGCCAGACCGTAAACAAAGAGTATTATTTGGGCGTTATGAGACGTTTGCGTGAAGCAATTCGCCGAAAGAGACCAGAATTGTGGGCAAAAAACTCGTGGATTTTGCACCATGATAACGCACCGTCGCACAGTGCCATCATTATTCGTAATTTTTTGACGAAAAATACAACAAATACCATCCAACAGTCACCGAATTCACCTGATTTGGCTCCCTTTGACTTCTTTTTGTTCAATCGAGTTAAAAAACCATTACGGGGAACGCGTTTCAGCAGCCGAGAGGAAATAATGGAAAAATCGCCAACACACACAGAGTAGATGTACTCTTGACTACGTAACTTTTGCAAATGTCAAGCTATGACGCTAAGATTTAGAGGGAATATCAACAACAGATGTACCAACTTAACAAAAATAAAATAGAACTCAAATCGGAACGATGGGAGGGCCACACGGTGGTTATTCCGGGAGCTTGTTGATCAAGGTAGTATGTATATCATAGTTTGGAATATAATGGGGTAAGCAGATCTTAAGCCGTCAAATATTGGTACACTGTCTGAAGGATTAGGATTTCCGATATTATTTTTCCAACCCAAATGCCCAAGTTTGTTTCAAAATGTGCAACACTTCATAAATTTGGTTTTTGGCGGCTTAAACCTGATTTGTGATTAAGAATATTACTTTTTTAAAGGATTTTGATTATTAAAATTTTACTTTTATCATTATACAATTTTTGTTGTTGTTTCTTCCCAATGTACGATATGTCAAACCGAATACTGTGGGTCTTAGGCAAGCCATTTGGTGACAAAACTATGTCACCGTAAATAAAATGAGGAAGAAGACCAGACAAAAACAATTTTTTCCTAAATTGACTATCACATAATCCTACTACTTTATTCAAAGAACAAATCATGTCAAAGACCCTCTTAATAATACAAACTAAATGGTCACCCCAAGTAAGAGTTTTATTAATAACTAAGCCTAAACCCCTAACAGGGGGCAGGAAAGAACGAGGTATCTAACGGTTTTTATAAATTATAATCGACTGAGATTTGTTTGCGTTTAAAACGAGCCTGTTAGAGACCGACCAACTAACGATATTACTTAAATCTTCATTTATCAGAGAAATATTCCTAACAATAGAATCCTGATCTAAACGACTATTTCTATAAATTTGAACGTCATCAGCGAAAATATGAAATGAACAATGTTGAATGGAGGATTCTATGTCACTTATGTACATAGAAAATAATAGCGGACCCAGCACTGGACGGAAATCGGACAAGGAATTGTCGAAAAAAACTGCCTGAGAACAATTAGAAAGATAGTTAAAAATCAATTTGGCAGCAGAAAGCGAAAATCTAAACTGAGATAAGAGTTTATTAAAAAGAATTCTGTGATTAATACGAGCATCACATACATTTAATAACGCGATAGAAGTGCTATGAAATTTTCTAAACCCAGATTGGAAGAAACTAATTAAACTGTTGCTATATAAATGCGATTGAATTTGATTTTTAACAACTATCTGGATAGGAAGAGGACGTGAGAATAAAATTGAAGATATGTAACAAGTATTTGACGAAAGGGAAAACTTGCTTAACGAATTTTAGATTGACGTTATCCAGACCAGAAGATTCCGATTTAACCTTCCAAATAGCAGATTGTAAATCCTCGAGAGAAATATTTGAAAACGAAAACGAATTAGAGGACGCGTTAGAGAACAAATCGACGGTACTACTGCCCGAGTTCAGACTAGAGCAAAAATAACTATTAATTTCATTGGGTTTGAAATCCCCACATGAACTAATCTTGCATCTGTTTAGGCCTAAATTACGAATATTACGCCAGAAAACCTTGAGTGGAAGAGAGGAGTCTAACTTGTCCTTGAAAAAATTACGTTTAGCAATTCGAATTAACCCTACAACTCTGTTACGAACCTGCTTGTAATCTAAATGAGACTGACTATTAGGACACCTTTTCCATAAAGGATTTTTACTAGCTCTAATATTTATGGCATTCCAAATTTCCTGAGACAACCAAGGCGGAGATTTTGCTTTAAGCGGAACGCAACTATCAAACACCAAACTAATATACGAGTTGAAAAATTCTATTTGGCTAGTTGCAGAACTAAGGCAAAAAATATCCTCCCAAGGAACTGAGTTACAAACTAAGTAAAGGCGGGAATTATCTATACTAGAAAAAAATCTAAAACTAAAACTCTTAGGTTTAGGTGGAGAGTAAGAGTTCACAGAAAAAACTAAAAGATCATGATGGGATCCCATACCGAGAGACAATGATTAAAAAAACAAATAGAGTTATTTATAAAAGAGACGATATGATCAATAAGCGAATGAGAGGCCCCGCTAGCGGTTGGACAAGAAATCGTTGGTGCCGCAGTGTTGTGTACGGATAAATTAAGACTATTTAAAAGATTCAAATAATCCCGAGGGAAGCCGGAATTTGGAGTATATCGAAATTAAAGTCACCTGATATATACATTTCATCGAATCTACAAGAGAAATAACTAAATAAACTTTCTAAGTCTACAAGTGATTTTTTAAATTGGGCATACGACCTCTTATTAGTTTTTGGTGTAGCTATTTTGCGATAAAATTTGGCCTCCGAAACGGAACTCATCCAAAACTTTTTCAAGCTAAAGGAATTTGACGGTGAATTTGTACATTTTAGTAAATAGTTACATACATTAAATTATTTTTAGATTAATTTTGAATTCGGTCTCTTGGAGAAACACGGGAATGACATAAAGGACAATTCCATTGGCTTTATTTTAAACGCTGGGTTTCTTCTTTTCTAACCTATAAATATTAATATATGTAGATGTATACATGTATGTATATATTTATTCGCTCATTGCATGCAGAAAAACGATAAGTCAAAATCGTCATTTTCTGGAGAAGGTTTGGAAATTTGAAATTTGGAGGAATTACATGAAAACAAGCTGTCCTTAAAGTTGAATATAGTGTGCAGAAGAAGGATATGAAGAAAAAGATCAAAGATTCATCGAATATGAATATACAGTGCTGGGAAAAAGAAATGGGCAATCATATTGTTACGTTTTCACCTTGCCACTCAAGGTTCGTATCACTGGATTGTGAATAATACAAAATCAATTAAATTTATCACCAACGAATTTATTTATTTCACACAAAAATTATTACAACACAGTTTATCAATAAAAATTCACAAAATCACTTTAAATAATTTTTACACAATTTTACTATTCACTTATAATTTTTGTTTCGCACTACAACACTTTTTAAATCACTTTTTAATTACTTTTTAATCTTCAAACTGTCGCTTTCCAAATACGACTCATAATCTTACAAGTTTACTCTGTCGCGTTCCAAATACTAATAATCCAATTCGATCTTGTTCGCCTTTTTATATACACAAACCAAGCTTCTCGAAAGTTTATGACTTTTCCAGTTAGAATAGAGTAGAACAATTGTATCATGGAAAATTCCATTTTAGTACAGTTTAACATTGAGCTATTAATTTTACTTATTCTATCGCACGCTAGGTGTCACCGTCACAATATTTTATTACAAATTGGAATATTTTTTTGCTAAAATTACAAAACTTTTAAAAGCAATTGACTTAATGTTTTATCATTGAGGAAGGACTTTAAATAGAGAGAGATTTTGTATGGCTAAAATATGCAAGGAAAAATAATTTCTGTTTCGTTTGGAGATTTTAGTTGTGATATTATGAAAGGAATATATAAATTTTAATTGCCTCTTTCTATTTCTCATGTTTCCTATCCCCATATTATTATAAATGAACGCAATGGAAAATTGAAAGGCGGTGCTTAATATTTCATTCTTTCTTCTTTGTATATGTAACAAACAAAAAATCGAACGCAAATGCTAGATCAATACCAACAAAAATGTTCAAAGCATTACCAAAATTTTAATGCCTTAAAAAATTCGAAAGTTAACAACAAACACAACAATATTTTGTAAACAATGATTTTGGGTTAATATGTATTTTTTTTATTATATGTAGCATGTTGATATTTTTAGACTAGAAAGGAAAGAGGAAAACAGTTGATTTTAATGCCATCGTTTATAAATCGTATATGTATTGTTTTAGTGTTGGTTAGATAGTATTTCGTTTTTTCTATTTTTGTGTTTCGTTTTGCATTATACATGTATTATGAACGAAGAACAAAATTTAAATACTTTACAGAATGAATTAACAATCCACATATTCAAAAATTTTTGTATTATGATTTTACTTATTCGCAACGTGATGAATTTGGAATTTTTCGATTCATGAATTTCAAAATCCTAAGCACTGTATTTCAAAGATCGAATATTCAGTATAATAAACGTACGAAGAATGCAGTGAAGCTAAAATAAAAGTACGAACTCCATCGTTATCTTAGTCATTTATATTTTTATAATATTTACGTGCGTAAGTACATCTTTTGGGGTAAGGTGGGTTTAATGGCCATGGTGATAGTTAAATGACTTTGTTCATTTATCTTCGCTCCCAAAACCATCTAATTTACAATATATATTAATTTGTTTTTACTGCCAGAACTTTAAATATGGCCGAGTATGATGAATTTCATGGTAATCGGTTAAGGAATAGGCAAGTCAAATAATGAAATTCATGAATCTAAAAATTCCAAATTCATCACGTTGCGAATAAGTAAAATCATAATACAAAATTTTTTGAATATGTGGATTGTTAATTCGTTCTGTAAAGTATTTAAATTTTGTTCTTTGTTCATACTCGTAATAGATGTATAATGCAAATCGAAATAGAAGAATAGAAAAAACGAAATACTGTATTTAAAAATAATAAAAACGCGAAACTCAAATAAGAACATTTAGTATAGTGACATTCAAAATTCGTCACGTTGCGAATAGGTATATTCATAATACAAAATTTTTTGTATTTTGTGTTTTTTCAATTTCGTTATACGAATATTCGTCCATTTTTGAATATAAAGATTATTAATACATTCTGTATAGTATTTAAATTCGTTCTGTGCCAAAAAAATACAATCAATGATGACACCAAATTATCTTAATTACTCGTACCATTAAGAAACAAAAAATTCGAGGCGGCTAAAATAACAACTAAAAAACTACCGAATAAAAACCATACTCGTATATACATATGAATTTCTTCTGCTTTTTTGTTTTTTTTTTTAGATTTTATCCGTATTGGAGGGCAACATTTTTTTCCGTTTTAATATTTTTTGTATGGATTTTGTTAACCCAATGAATGCCATTTGTGTAATGTGCAAGTTAGTTTAAAATTGCGCTGGCAAGTTAGTTTAATAGTCTAGTTTAATAGTATTTGTTATATACTAAATAAAGCTTATAAATAAAATAAAAAGTTAGCTGTTAACGTGGTAATAAAAAGATTATAAAAAATCGGTTTCACTGAAATATTAGGATTACTTTGTAAGAAAAATTATTTTACCACGATAGTTTCTATCTAATGTGATGTTCTATTGACCCAACACTTTTCGCAGAAAATCATGGGAAATACGCATTTTATTTTGGCAATAATTCTTTATTAAAATTAACACAAAAGAAATCCAACACTCATTTCGAAAGTAATAACAAATAAAACTAAACATGTTTTCTTTTAACAAAAGTTAATATTATATTGTTAGTTATACAGTTAAAATTCTAAGCTTTTTGGAAGTTTGGGTAGATGCTTGGTGCCTAGGTTTATTTTTTAATTTTTGAAATTCACCTTTTACTAAAAAGACCATTTTGAATTTTTTCTGATCAACACAAGAATAAAAAAGTGTATTAAAATTTTGAAATGGTCATAACAAGGCCCTTCATCTTTTACAGACAAAAATCCTGAAAAATCCCGAGCCACAATACTCATACATTTTTCCGAAATGTTTGCTACGATATTTGGCAAATGACAGTTTTTTCTAAACATTTGCTCAAATACAGCTACTAAAACATATGCTACTTCACCATACTCCGTCTGCGGTGCTTTAAGTGACCCAAAGTTTGACTATTTATTAAATTTTTTTTCTGTTATAAATGTTTCACTAGTTGATGTTATGTTGTCATTTTGTTTTAATAATTTTTGACTACATTCATTGCAGTTTACTTTTTTTCAAAATTCGTGCTCTGGAAACAAATATGTTATTGCATATTTTTGGTTGCCCTAATTATTACTTTTTTTTTTTATTTAACAAATTTGTTTATCAATTTGATTTTTCCTCCAATCTAAAAATTATAATTATTGCATTCGAAATCGCAAACGTAATTTAAACTCCATCAGATGGAGAAAAAAGGCAACAAAAACATAAGCAGTGAAATAATCAAAACACAAGAGGTGAATGACCGTTCTGTGACACAAAATAAAATACATTAGTATAATTTTTCATCTACATTTTTATCTGCACGTGTACTATCAACCAATTCCACTACATGGCATTGTATTATCAACCTAACTTTATTACGATCATTTATTTCTTACGTTTCCCAAACAAACAGATTCGGATCATTCATATTATTATTATTTTTTTGTTTTGCTTATAAATAGAGAAAAGAAAAAAGGACGAAAGATGCAAATCGAAATTAAGTTATTTATTTACAAGTGTTGTGTCAGTGTGTATGTGGCATGTTTATTCAATGTGTTTCATTTCGCTTATTTAACCTTTGTTTGGCACGATTATAAAACTACTTCTCGTCGCTTACAAATCGGGAAGTGGAACAATTTTATTACGAGTTTTCCATAAAAGGAGGTAAATTCGAATAATATAAATATGATATCATAATTTAAATGTCGTTTTAATTTATTATAAAAAAAAAACTTCATTCTAGTTTTAAAAAAAATCAAATTTAGGATGTGTCGTGTTAACAAAAGGGTTAAAAAATGCAAACGCTGAATCGACTCTTTATTTTGTTTTTTTATTTTTTGTTTTACTTATTCAAAACCAGAATACATATAGGTAAAATGATAAAAATTATTAGGACAAAACCAACAAAAATGCTTGTAAAAATGTATAAACATTTTTGTTGGTTTTGGTGAGGGGTGTGGTTTCCAGTATTCGTATTTCGTAAATATTTCATTTATTTTAAAAACATTTCGTTCTGTTTATTTAAAACATGAATGATAGAAGGAGAGGCATATAGAAATTATCCTCGTCTCATAAAATCACAAAAACAGAACTTAAAATATTTGAAATTATTTTATTTGGGTATATTTCCCTCATACAAAATATGCTTCTATAGTAGTTATTCTATGGTTTTATTTTAAATACAATTTTGGCGGCAAAATCGATAAATTGCTCAAATATTCAAAATTTCCCATTTGGCACTTAAGGGCGTGGAAGTAATGGAATAAAATAAACACGTTTTTTGTTTGTATTTTATTTGTTTGTGGAAATTATATCTTCAATATTAATATTTTTTTGAACCGCCTTTTGCCTCTATTACGGCGGTACAAGCCCGCAACTGATGTGTAAAAAAATTGGTCAAGCAATTAGTTTATTTTACGCCTACCGTTTTTGGCCGTAATTAGGGCGCAGATGTTTTATTCCCTGCTAGTATTTTATTGAGTATAAATAGTGCATATTTTGTAAGATTAAGTTATTCTGTAGGTGATCCTAGTCAAATAAAGAATAAAGTGCAATTTGTGTCGGTGTAAAAGCAATAAGTTGATTTTGGCACGAGAAAATTTAACCACGCGTAAAATAGCAGAAAGATTAAACATTCCTAAAAGTACTGTCGCGTGGAATATTACAAAAATGCGAGAGATGGGCAGTACACAAAGAAAGAAAGGCTCTAGAGTAGTTCTAGTTGATAAGAAAAACGGCAAGAAGCGATTGTGCGTAGATTTTAGGGAATTAAATAAAATTACAGTAAAGGACCGATTTCCTCTCCCACGGATTGACGATTGTTTGGATAGATTACAGGGTAAAAGTTGTTTTAGTTTAATTGACTTAAAAAATGGTTTTCACTATATACCAATTGAGCTGAATTCCGTCAAATACACCGCATTTGTAGCACCTGATGGAAAATATGTGTATTTAAAGGTACCATTTGGTTTATGTAAGGCGCCGGCCGTTTTCCAACGCTTTACTAACCAGGTTTTTAACCGACTTATTCAGAAAGGAGATTTAATTGTTTGTGTGGACGATATCTTAATTGCGACACGTACGGTGGAAGAACATTTAGAAGATGATGCATGATAATTGTTTGGAAATTCAACCGTCTAAGTGTTTATTTTTTAAACCAACTTTGGAATTTCTTGGTTACGATATTTCCAAAGAAGGTGTACGACCATCAAGACGACATACGGAAGCAATGACCGAATATCCTGTTCCGAAGAATATCCATGAGGTTCACCGTTTTGTGGGACTTGCTAGTTTCTTTCGGAGGTTCATTTGTAATCTTTCCGTTATTGCTAAACCGCTATATGACTTGCTTAAAAAGGATTCAATTTTCAAATTTCAAGAGCCGGAAATAGAAGCATTTCGAACATTGCAAACCAAGCTATCATCTGCTTCGTTGTTGAAAATCTATAATCAAAATTACGAAACGGAACTTCACACGGTCGCTAGTAGAATAGGCTTTGGTGCAATTCTGTTGCAAAGGCAACCCGATGGAAAATTACTTCTTGTTGCGTTCTTTAGTAAGAGGACAACAGAACCTGAAAGTCGTAAGCACTCATTCGAACTTGAAGCATTGGCAGTTGTCTATGCTGTTAAAAGATTTCGTGTGTACTTACATGGATTACCATTCAAAATAGTCACTGATTGTCTATCTTTTAAACAAACTTTGGAGAAGAAAGATTCGAATTATCAAGTTATGAGATGGTCGATATTATTAGAAAATTATAACTACAGTATTGTGCAACGAGATGGAACGAGAATGAGACATGTTGATGCTCTCAGTCGTGCACCGGGTATCCATGTAGTAGCAGAGTGTACATTCCTAGAAGTTTTAGCTTCATTTCAAATGGCCGATGAAAGCGCTCGTTTCATTAAAGAATCTTTAAACGATAGTAAGGATGATGATTTTTATACCATACGAGATAATCTTTTGTACCGTAAAGACAAGGATAAATTGTTGTTGTATGTTCCACAATTATTGGAAAATAGTGTTATTCGTCAGAGCCACGAATATGGTCATTTTGGAACAAATCGAACTATTAATTTCTTACGTAGGTCATATTGGTTCCCGAAAATGAAGAAAAAGGTCGAAACTTTTATAAGGACTTGTTTGAAATGTTTATATTTTCAACCAAAAGATGGGAAGAAAGAGGGATTTTTACATCTCTACGATAAGTTTGAAAAACTTTTAAATACATACCACATAGACCATTTAGGCCCTTTTGCCGAAACAAAAGGTCATTATAAGTATATTCTGGTGGTGGTGGATGGCTTTACAAAGTATACGAAATTTTACCCTACGAGGACGACAAATTTACTAGAGGTTATTAGACACCTTAAAAATCACTTTCTAAGCTTTAGTACTCTGATTAGACTAGTAGCCGATCGAGGATCATGTTTCCAATCCAAAGAATTCAAAACGTTTATAAGTTCTCGTGATATTAACCTTGTATTAACCGCAACGGATTCCGCTTAATCTAATGGACAAGTTGAGAGGCAAAATAGGATCGTCGTTCCAATGTTAGCAAAAATGTTAGATGTTGATTCGAATAGGGACTGGGACAAAATATTTAGTGACTGTGAGTTCGCTTTCAATAATTCACTGAATCGATCGATTCAGACAACACTGTCCATGGCACTGTTTGGTGTAAATCAGACTAAAGAAAACGATAATATGTTACGATTTATCGAAATGTTGAATGAAGAACCACAAGATTTAGATAAGTTACATAGTGAGATTGTTAAGAATACGCGAAAGTTACAGGAATACAAAAAAGATTATTTTGATAGTCGTCGAAAACCTGCACATATTTATAAAACGGGTGATTTTGTCGTTGTGAAAAATAGGATAACTGAGACTGGTATAAACCAGAAGCATGCTCCTAAGTTTAAAGAGCCGTATATAATAACGCGTGTTTTGCCGAACGAGAGATATATCATTGAAGACATACCGGGACAAAAATTGACCAACATTCCTTATCATAGTGTGTGTGCACCGTTTAATATGAAGCCGCTTGCTTTGGCGACCGGGGCGATCGCATTGTGAGGTATGGCCGAATGAAGTAGAAAAAGTTGATTTTATTTAAATAATTAATTTTTGTCGCTTAGACCTCCATCTATGTTTGAGTATAATATAGTTACATGTGGTAACACGTTTTGAATTGTCATTTTTTTAACCTTCACTCTGTGTATAGCTTACTATCACGTTCTCTCTGTATAGGGGTCAATTTGACCCCATAGATATCTTCATGTATTTCATAGGGAAAGTAAATAAAATTTCTTTATTTTCTACAAATATAATTACATTTAAGATTCAAAATATATAAAAAAAAAATTAACAGTTGAATTCGCTGAAAATCACATTTTAATTAGTCAAATTTAGGTTTTAATCAGATGGGTAATCTGATGCCACTTCCTCTTCATCCGAAACCATTTCCCGTTTTTTATGCAATCTATACATATAATTTTGGTGTGGTTTGGACAAAATGGCTCATTACAAAAATGACATCTTGTTCTGGTTTTCATATCAGATGGTTGATGCCTCCACTAACATCTTCGTCGTTTGCTAACTGTCTTAACCTATTAAGTCGATTGTTGTCCTTATTTTTATTTAACTTTCGAGTGTTCGAGAGCAGCTCCAACACGTTGGCCTGCACCAGTTGCAAAGCCAATTCTTTCAGAAATGATTTACTTTCGGATGCTTACCGAGTTTCATACAAAGGGGCGATTGGCGCTTTTATACAAAACGTAAAGGCTGCAACATCAGCAAGGTCAGTAAGGTTAACACAATCGGCCATCGTTGAGTTTTCTTTTTGCATGTACAGGTTCTCACTAATTTAAAGAAAGTATCTAGCCCTCCCTTTGTTGCGTTATAATCCAAAATTTAATTAGTTATATTAGTTAGACTCACGGTCTACTCCGTTATTGTTGTGTAAAGTTGATAATAGCAAAACATTTTTATTTGGTTTAGGAATAAAACTCACAAGTGTTAGGTTGATATCAAAACAGAATATTGAAATGAATTTGATTTTGAATACCAACATAATACTTCTGCGTTCAATGGGTAAGAATTCTTTGCGTCGCATAGCCAGAATATTTTAATTCTAAATTTCTCTGGCTTCGAAGGTAATACTGTCTGAAAGAATATCTCCCTCGACCTAGAGCCAATTGTTAATCAATGACTAAATTTCATGATGGTTTATGAGGTCCTCGAATGTTTGGCAGGGACATATTCCATATATCTGTGCTCAAGAATTAAAAGGGCATAAGTCGACTTCTGTTTAATTTTCAATTAAAACCTTTTCATTTTCCAATTTTTAAGGAAATATCAAAGAGAGTGAGATATCTTATTCTAAAATATAAATAAAAGTAGTAAAAATTGATATGAGATCGAATTAATAGAAAATTAAAAAAGAAATGCGCAAGAGTTTTTTATACCATAAATTGACTTACGCCCTTTTAATTCTTGAGCACATATATATTGGAATGCTGCCAATCTATCGATTTTTAGCCGCTCCTGTCTTAGACAGTTATAGTAAGTGATTGGTTTGATTTCTTGCTGTTTGAACCGTCAAGCCTTCTCTTTCTCGCAGTAGGAGAAAGTTGCGTGTTTTGGTTACAATCGGAGGTTATAAGCTTCACTTTCCGATAATTTTTTTTTATTTTGGACATAGTACCACATAACAGTGTTTGTTTCTTTATCCTCAACAGTCGCATTTTCAACGATTTCTTATTCATTTCCTCGATCGTCAGCGACAAGTTGAAAATGTTAATCGTCGGTTCAACAGCTTGTTCACGCTTTTCGCCATCGGAAACTCCACATCAATAGTGCCCTTTGCTATTTCCGCTTCATCTGATACCTTAGGAGTAGAAACTCTATCGAGAAGTCCAAAGGGTTCTTGGCTGCTTTGTCTTTTTCACACCATAATAACAATATCTAAAACCAGGATAAGCTATTTTTACTACTAAGCACCTTGAATTACAAACAAAAACTGAACCAAAAATATCGGTAACGGTAAAATAATACCAAAGTAAAATGAGGAAAAATATCAGGAATAGGTAGATATGTACATATAGTATAAGCCAGTGTCAAAAACTAGTATTTGTGGCACAGTTTGTGTTACGTTTTGACACGAGTTCTTGACAATCTTTTAAAACCTTTGTTTTCTACATTTTTTGACAGCGAGAAAAACTGAAAAATGTACAATTTTGCTTCATTAACGTTCGGAACTGTTTCAATCAGTAAGAACAGTTTCTAAATTAATCGGTATATTTCAATATTGTTCTCACGAAACAATAAGAATATTTTATTTCCTCTTTTTTCCAATATCACACGCACAGCTTTTGACACTTTCCGACAGTTTTTGACAGTTGTTGACATTTTTCGACAGTTTTTGAACATAATTAAAGGTTTTTCACCCATTTTTGACCAAATTTTCGAAAACTAAGATTTTTTAGCGTTTTTATGTATAATACACATACAAAAAGTGAATAACAAAACAGTTTCTCTCTCAGTCTCACTTACTAACTAGCAGAAAAATTGCACAAAACATCACAGACATATACAATACATTCATAGATATTAAAAGTAAATAATATTTTGATTTACATATATAGAAAATAATGCATGGAAGTAATTTGGGGTCATTTTGACCCCAGTACACAGAAATGCGCTTGGTTTATTTCAGACTATGGTAATTACAAAATTTACAAGTAATTTGGGCCTGATTTTCATTGTATTGCGTGTATAAGGTATTAGTTGAGGCTATCTTTTAGAACATGGGCCATTTAAATAATAAGAAACGTATTTTTTTTTAATTTTAAAATCGACTGGGGTCAATTTGACCCCAATACACAGAGAGAAGGTTAATAAAGTTTGAGTACAGAAATAAAACGCCATTCGAAATATAACGCTGAATGGAAAAGAAGTAAAATATAATAAACATTTTTTTAATATTTTTTTTTTTAATTAACGGGTAATACTACAATTATTTAATTTCTTTTGTATAAGTAAACATGATAGAGTTGTAATTATCCAGAATTTTGAGAGGTAAAGCTTTTTAACAATTCCTCTCTTTCATTCGTCCGGCAATTTTAATTAAAATAAGGAAAAAAATCACTTTTAGTGGCGTCATGTGGCACAGCAGATTCCTTTACAAATAAATTCATTCACCGGTATCTATTTAATGGGGAAAATAAGAAAAACAAGTAAACTATTTCATATTGAACGACATATTTTTCTTATGTATGATTTATGCAAAATACCTACATAACGCGAATTTTCTCGTTTTTCTCTTAACATAAGGGTTAACAGACAGGTTAATTGGAGCTCTCTGTGAAATTATTTTTCTTTCCACGTTGGTAAATTAATTTTGTAATAGCTAGTATAATGAAATAAAAAAAATTCTATGTACACTTACGGACAAAACTCTAGAAATAGAATCTATAGTCGTATTCCATGTATGTATTAGCAGAGTACTTACGTATATTTACTGCATTCTCAATATTTTTGGAATTATTAAAATAAAAATTTATGATGTAATAACCCAAAGAAAATAAATACTGGATAAAATGTAAATTTCTGGTGGAGAACAGAAATAATATTCAGAATAAAATAAATAGTAAAAACCGAAGAACATACTAAATGCATATCTTGAATAATCAATCGTAATCAAAAATAAGATCAAACATCAAAAGTTTATAAAATAAAATAAAAAAAATTTGTTTTTAAATTAGAAAAGTAAACATCGATAAATAGAAGATAACTTTTTGTTTTTCTTATCAAAATAAAATTAAACCAAACAAAAAATAGAAAAATATTCATCATCGAAAATATGTAGTCTTCTGGAAAAAAGAACCAGATGTTTTTCTTCGAACCAGGAAAAACAAATATTTGTTGTAATTGAAGATAACCAAAACAATTTTATTTTTATTTTGTTTTTTTGTGAAAAGTAAAACCACAAATAAGAAATTAATTTTCTCTGCTTTAGTTATCAGTAAAATTTTGTAATTTTTTTGGAAAAGTGAAATTTTTGTCTCTAACAGAGTACACAGCTTCATATTCATTGGTTTACTTATTATTATTATTTTGACGTCTTGTGAAGGCTAAAGTTAAATATTATGTGTCATTTTAATGGTTATGGTCGTTATATAATTTTCATTTATTTTCGTATGTTTTTCCCACCTGGGGCTGATTTTTATATGTACTGTACATATTTTTGTGTTTTGAAATAACTTTCATTCAGTTTAGTTTTAATATATTACTACTATACATACACTGTCTTATTTTAATTTATGTTTATGGCTTTCATGGCATGTGTTTGTTTGTCGTTGAGGGATTTTCAGTTTTTAATTTTGGTCTATGGAAAACTGTACCAATAATAGCAGAATTGAAAATATTTTAGATGTATGTGCAATGTTTTGTATAAAATGTACATACATATATTGTTACTTATAATACCGAGTTGTTGTGTAAAAAAAAAATACACAGACGGTACAAAATATTATATCAATTTATATAATTTATTGCAGCACTTAAATAATATTAAAGATTGGTACGCGTAGATGTGGCACATTTTCGTATAATGTGTGACCGTGTAAAAATGGTAATGGTTTCATTGGTGAAAAATATACAGTATGTTATGTAACCTAATTTTAAAGAGTTTAATTCAGTAAACTGACCTTTGAGAAAAACAACAAATTCAGTTTAATTTCTAGACTTAGCTCACATTTTGTAATAAACCATAATTGCACATTTTTCTTTAAATCGTACGACCTTTGTATGTGCTCTTCTAAATAGTATGAGATGTTATATTTTTACTCTTGTAGAAATGAAAATGTTTTTAACATGTCTTTTTCTATTGAGCAAGTTCACCGAAATGTCTAGAGAGTCTTTCTATAAAGCTGAACTATTTACCAGTTTAGGGACTTCCTCCTTACCTTAGAGTCATCTTCTAAGATAGAGAGTGTTCCGTTCCTTAGTGCAATTATTTAAGTAGGTTATTCTAGAACCTAGTGTCAATTCTAAATCAACAATTCCTCTACGCCCGTTTCCACTGCATACTAAACTTCAGCAATTTTAAAAATTTTTGGCAAAATTTCAACTTTTCCAAAAAATAGTTAAGAGCTTTGAAAAACAATTGAATAATTTAGAAAGCCAACTTAATATTTTTTATTTTTATTTTACAAACATTTACCATCTAAATATTGAAAATATTATGGATGAATTACATAAGGAATGAATCCTCATCAACAAAGTACAGTTAAAGGAAAATCGTATGATCTACAGTTGCAGACCGGTTGCAATTTAGATTATCAGTTTATATGCATCGTAAGGCAGGCTCTAGGCATGTCATTGATTTATTGTATTATATGTATTCAGGTTCATCGTACAGCTAATAATTTCATTAAGTACGCAACAGGTTTACCGAAATACAAGTTGAAAAAATGGATCCATGCAACTTACATTTGATAATGTAGATGTATATGTATGATGTACTTTGTAAAACTAGGATTAAACCCATTTCATATTCTACGCGGCATAAAATGCACCACACCTTCTACATCAATTATAATTGCCCAATTTTATAAATGGTTATGACAATATAAATCCTCTAACCCAGTGCCATGAAATCACAGACTTATAGTAAATGTTAGATTATTTAGAACTGAGACATATTGAAATTTCATGTTCGACCTTTAAGAATTAGCCCCTGTTATACTATACATCTTGAGTAAACTGTTGAAATTCATTAAAAATTTAAATTTCTCCGTTCAAGGATCATCCACAATTTTCAACAATTTTTCTTCTGAAGATGTGTGCCGTTTGTTTAGATCTCAACATTATACAATTCTATACTCAGTACTTTAGTCTGAACGGAGCATTGCTGTGGACACAAACTAGGATTGCCAACTTTCTAAAATGATCCGACTAGCCAGAGGTAAAAACAAAAATAAACGTCAGATAAAACAATTGAGGTGAGCGAACACATGGCTTTCTTGTACGAATGGATAATTTTTAGAAGCTTATTAGAAAATATTGATATTCCGGGGTTGATTAGCGTTAAGCATTTTCCCATCGAAGTTATTCAATATTTTCGAGATTATGCGACGCCTTCCGGTGATTTTTCCAAGAAAGAAGTTATTTTGAGCTTGGGAATTCCTTAGTATTGAGATGCCTTTTTATTATAGATTGTTAGTGAATTATTGATTTTTCAAGATTATTCTAGAATGCTAATATTATTCGAGATCTTCTTAAATATTCGGAATTTCTCGAGAATAACCGATTTTTTCTATATTACTACATACATTTGCAAGACGTTGAAGTTGTGTGAAGTGACAGAATTAGTGAGTTTTGAAATTGTTTAACAAATTCGAGACTTATTTGGCAATTAGTGTTATGGAATAGGTATTATTAAAGATTTGATACATTTTTCGACTTTAGCTTATGCTCGAGATTCTTTGTTCCGGATTTAAATAGTACGGAGTTGCTTGACCCCGAAGTTATTCGAAAATATCGATATTATTCAATATTTTCGAGATTATTTATGATTTCTTCATTTTTTAAGATTATTTCAAGACCCTGAGCTTATTCAAGTTTTTCGGGAAATTCGAAATTTTTTGTGATTATCGATATTTTTCTAGAATTCTGCGAATTTTTCGAGGTTATTTCTATTTCCGATGTTTCTCGAAATTTGCAAGAGGTGGAATTGCTATTTGTTATAGATTTAATGATCTGCTTAGCATCGAGTTATTGAAGAGTATTAAAGTTAAGTTTGGAGGATACTGATTTACATAGGTGATATTTCTTGAGAATATTTGAGACTCTCCGAGTTCTTTGAAATAATTTTCGCTTATTCCGGATAATGCGAATTTGAACGGCATTGAGTTGCTTGGTATCGAAATTATTCGATATATGCTCTTGATGTTACTCGCACGATGTTACAGTTAATTCAAAAATGTTGATGATGTTTGGTAATTCTTCGAGATTTTTTGTAGTTTTGCAGATTCAAATTTGCTAGCGCAAAGCTGCTTTATGTTGAGTTGTACAGGACCTGTAATACGGTCGTCTTACGGAGTTCTTGGTTTTTTGTAGATAAGGTTTAAATGTTACGAACACAAACAGATAGGTAAACAGTAGTGCATTATGGACCCTGGACTAAAAATATTTTTGCATTGCATTCTTGCATTCCGCTTTGTTGAACTGAATTTCTTTACACATAGAATGCATTCATTCCATTCATATATCAACCGACTCTGGTAATAATTAAAGAAATTTGTGTTCGACCACTCTGAAAAATTTCGGTTTTACCGTTACAAAATAATAAATCGAATTTTCTTTGATACATTTAAAATGATGATTTAACTGGAACTTCATTGAAAACCGGTCTATAGGTTCTACCGGTCAGCTGCCGGACCGATGCAAAACCGTCCAGTTGACACTCTTATATATCTCCTATCGCCTCTCTCCTCCCACCTTTAATACCTAGAGGATTTATTATTCAGAAAATAACATCGATCAATATGTCATTGAAATTTCAATCAATAAAATGTCAGAGAAAGTATTTATATTTAAAAGCTTACTAGATATATTTCTTTTATGATATTATTTGCCACCAGCAAAGTGTTTTACGTTGATTTTGGAATTTAAATTCCATATTACACGGAAACCTGTTTCAACAAATTATTTTCCAGTTTTTTGTTAAAATGACTCTTACGCAATGCTTCAATTAACATCCAATTTCGTAAGCAGGTAGATGATGGATTGTGAAATTTATCATCTACATAAAAAAAAAAAAAAAAATCATCGATCCCAATTTTGAAGAAAATTTGTTTGGCAGTTTTGATTTTCCGTTACGATTATTTAAGATACGAATGGACCCAAAAGCTGGCACAAAATGCTTATTACTAAAACCTGTCTTTGTACAAAATTTCGACCAAAACTATCAATATTTTTGAGAATGGGAGGAAAAACAAAAATAACAAAAATGTCGGTGCTTTCCCAACCTACTTAATTCGTCGAGAAATGAGAAAATCTGGAACAACATTTTTTCGCGATTACAATACATACTTACAAAACCGTCCCCATCCATTCATAGTTGCAGGGTTAGCTCAACACTAAGATGTGGAGATATTTCGTAAAATATAACTTTGTAAAATTTAGTTTCTGTTAGAAATATTTAGTACTTTTGCACAAACTTCCCAAACTATCGGGTTTTGTTAGAAATCTAATGAAGCTAAATTCATTATAAAACATTTTTATGTACTATAATGCACGCTTGTGAAGCTTCCAGCTCCCTGATTTGAATAAATGTATCTACAACGTCTCTTATTTTTGGTTTTTTTAACGAATGCATTAGGTACATTTTTAATATCATCAATATTTATTATTAGCTGTTAATTCGAGGTAAACATAAATATCAACCCTTTGAATTATTACTTGCATATACAGATAAATTATTAAACAAAATGTATTTGTTTTTCCACAATAAGAGCAAAGAGGATATGTGTTCATCCAAGGGTTAATTTCCATAAGATCAAATACATCTGGAAAATAATTCCACAATGTTAGTTAAGTAAATGAGAAAGTTTTAATTCTATTAAATCATTAATATACGAAGATGGGTTGATAAGTCCTTAGAATAACGCCATCTATGCGTCACTAATAACAACTTCTTTTGTTTGTTGTGAAGTATGTTCTATTAAACGAAAGCTGTCAAATTTTAATGACATTTGATGGAACAGTTTCTTAGTAAGCGTCTTTTTTGTAAAGTCACTTTTGATTTGTTTAATTATGGGAACAAATGAATATCATGCAGTAATTAAATATTTTCAATTAAAAAGTTTAACACCAAAAGAAATAATCGATGAGATAAAAATAGTGTTAGGTGAGTGAACACACACCTTCAAATGCAAATGTCAAAACAATGGGTAGAAGGTGGTTCAAGTGCTCCTTCTTTACTCACTATCTTTCACTATCTTTTGAGAAGAGTAAAACCATCACAGGTGAATATTATGCGTCTTTATTAAGCACTATGAATGAAAAAATTAAGAAAAAACGGCCACATTTGAAGAAGAAAATGTTATATTCCATCAAGACAATACACCATCACATTCATCATGGAAAACACAGCAACAATTGGATGAAATGGGCTTCGAATTGCTTCCCCATTTACCATATTCATCTGATCTAGCCCCTTGTGACTTTTTCCTATTTCTAAACAGTAGAGTAGTAAGAGTCGTTGAACGCTTATTTGGAGGAATTTGATAAATCATATTTTAAAGAAGGCTCAATGAAATTGAAAAAACGTTGAGAAAATTTACTTAAAAAAGTTATGTTTACTGTTTCATCCTAAAGACTGGTCAATCCACCCTCGAAAATTTTAAAAAGTCAAGGAGCAAGAATGTATTCAAATGCATGTTAAAACGAAACTGTGTATTCGTAAAATCAATTTTTTCCAACTTCAATAATAAAATTGTGAAATTCTTGCGGTAAAGGCCTTCCTAATGTCTAAACATAAATAAGCATATAAATATTTGTCATATTCAGAGAAGCAGATAATGTATTTGATTTTTTCGAAAATCCATACTGGTGGCGCGATATTATATTATTGTTGGATATGAAATCTTCCAAACGAGGTAACAAAAATTGATCATACGCCTTTGACGTATCACAGGCCAGTAAGATTAAAATTGGTCTATAACTATTAAAATCAAATCCAATGTAATTATTTTTGGTTACTAGTAATGTGATAGCTATTTTTAGGGAACAATGGAGATCACCATAATTTTGCAAAATTGGGTAAAATCAATCAACATAGTTTTTTAAAAACTTTGTTGAAATGTTGTCTAGTCCAGTGGATGCTCCAGGTTTTAAATCATTTATTACACCTCTAACCTCTCATTCATTACTCGGTGTTATTATTATTATTATTAAAAAATTGGTTGGAACCGACCGAGGTGCCACACTCAATGCTGACCCATGGTCCAAATCCATGGATCGACCGACCCATGGTCCAAACCAGTGATTCTATCCTAAATCGCGAACGTGTACTGCAGCCTTAATAAACTGAAGTAGTTTAGGCCAAGGCAATGCAGTCAACATCGTCTTCAAGACAATCCTCGCATATAGCATTGTGAGTTAGTTCCATGCGCTGAAGAGGTACTTTAAAAGATAAAACAAACCTAGTGGCCCTCAAGTTAGGTTCACTAATAAAAAGTTTCGCAATGCGGCAGCTACCAGTAGCAAGCCTTTGGTTTTAATTTACTTACAGCACAGTTTTTGACCGCCTTCTTAACAAAGTTAAATGGTCAGGAAGCAACTGGTTCGGGACCGATAAATTAAAACCCAACCCCAGCTGTTACCAGAGAATCAACAAAATCATTGCCTTCAATGCCACAAAGGATAGGAACCCACAATATCGTCAGTCTATTACTTGAACAGAGAAGATGTATAAAATATTTACAGTCCTTAACAAATTTTGACATAGTCAAGGGATTATCCAGTGAATTCAGCACAGATAAACTGTCTGTACATAAAACAAAGTTTTTATTTGTTAGCAATTGCTTCCACTTGAAAAATTGTACAGTACACAGGCAGCCTAAAAAATTCAGATCAAACGTAGGGCAGTACATTCCATAATCATCAGAAAAGTAGACTATCAAATCATGCAAATTCTCAAGAAAATCCAGTGATCTCCACTGATCTCTCGAAGGTCGCACCACTGAATATAATTTAATGAAAGTGAATTCAGACATCAGTCTATTATAAACCATATCAATCCGAAACGCAGCAGAAATAGTTGTGCTAACAATGAATTAATGCGGATGTGTAAAGAATTGAATTTATTCCATGGCAAGTAGGGAAGTTGAGGCCATAGCTCCTGTAATGGCCCTACAAGCTGTAATTTGTAGACCATTAAGTTTAATAATTGAAGCCTTTAATTTAACCACCGGCCACCAAACAAAGGAAACATAAGATAATATTGGTAGAACCAACGATTTATAGATGAAAGACCAGATATCATTTTGGGAGTTAAACCCCAGGTTTTCCCAAAGACTTGTCTACACTGCTAAAAGATGGCAGTCGATTTTTGAAGTTTATATTCAAGGTAAAATTTCCAGGAAAGTTTACTATCCAAGAAGACACCTAAATGCTTAACCTGGTCGGATCTGCTAATCGGCCTCCCGAAAAGCAAGGGCACAAATGGTAAATATAACCAAATAAGTTTTAGAAGGATTGACGTGAAAATCTTTTCCACCACAGCACGACTCAACAATTCAACAAATTCAGCTTTATATAAAGAAAATAAAGTTCTGTGATATTCAATTTATTTTACCAAATTCTATCCAACTTACGATCTAGCTACTTATTCCCAGGCGAATTTATACAGTAATCTTCAATTTACCTTTAATAGCATTTATATATTTGAAGCAAGTTTTATTTATTTATAACCATTAAAACCTAGCATTAAGAATTTTTTCTAATTCGAAAATATGGTTACAGAATACAGACCAAAGTTATTAAAGTCTCAATGCACCACCATTAAATTTAAATTTATCTTTTCTTTTTATTATTTTAGCGGAAGTTTTTTTTTTGAATTTTCTTTTTGCGTCGACGAAATTTTATACTTGCTTTTCTACCTTGTCTCTCGACAACTTCTAAACTTATTTGTAATGTTGTTTTACTAAAGGTAGAAATTACTTTGTTTAAAATAAACTATTTTTTTGTTCGTAAAAACTATACATTGAAGCAGCTAAAGAATGAAACAAAATGTATTAATGTCAGCAATATTAATTGCTGTGTTGAATATATAGTCAGTCCTCCCTACATAGTGACAAATCGATATCTCCAGTTGCTTTTACTTGATAAGACCCAAACCGATTTATTTAATCTGATAAATTAAAATGTCTGATCTGGTATGTGGATTACAGTTTACCCTACAGAATTCCGGTTTGTTTGTTAAGCTTGGGAATCCCGATAATTTTAATTTATCGATTTCGATTTATCGGAATGTCATGCTGTTTCGTCATTTTAAAGTTTTGTAGTTTTTCAATTCATTTATTTCAATTGTCGAAATTTTATGTTTTGGTTCAAAATAATTTTTTACAATTTCGTATCGAAGAAACCACAGAAAAAAAGCATATCAAGTTTCGTATTAGATCGTATCAAATAACTCATTGAGACAAATAAAAACCAATTATAACGGTTTTTATACGGAATCAAGATAACGATTCTGCGAAATAACATAAAAAACATTGTTGTAACAATATTGTTTATTGGCATTCTCAAAATGATTCTCTGAAAAATTGTAATTCAATTTGAAATATATTATAAATAAATTCTTAGAAACATTTACAGACCTGTTTTGAAGTACTGAATTATTTTAGTGTACCTGCTGACAAAACTAACTCACAAAATATTTTTGAGCAGTTTCTAGTAAGGAATTGTACCAAATTGTAAAATCATTTCGTTTTTTAACCTAACTATTTTTCACTAGATGGCATCACTAACACAGTTACAGCATTTGTCAACAATTTTGGCGGAAAACAGTTAAACATGCAATTGCAAACTCAATCAACATACATACGTAGCTGAGTAACAGATGGAAAATGCACAACTTAGTAAATTAATTGTGAGAATGGATACTACTGAATGAAACTTGCGATCTTGGCTACTCACCTCCATCGCTCTACAGGAAAGGTTAATATAACAGCAGACGTAGGATTATACATTTTTGATTATTTGTTAAAATTAAATAGTGAATCAGAGACACAGCTCGGTAGGAATAGGGTTAAATTCATCAGAGATTCTGATATAGTGAATCTACTTGGAAAAATTAAATAAAACGCGGCTGGATATGATGGAATGAATCTTAAATTTTTTTAATACATGGCTAATTAGAGCAGAGACGGAAACCGGTGCGTTTGAACCAAATCAAAACCACTGAACCAACGAAATTTTACCGAACCAAAACCAAAACCAAACCAAACCATTTTCAAAATGATTTGATTGAACCAAACCAAAACCAAACCAGTTTTTTAAATAATAGTTGAACCGAACCATAAACCAATGTTTTTCTGTTTGGTACACGGTTCAGTTTTATAGTAAAAAGTTTGTTCTATTACCTACATAAATTATTTGTTACCGAAAAGACTGAAATTTAAATATGGATAAATGTTATACAAAAGAAAAACATTACCGAGTTGTTATTGTTTGTTGAATGGAAAAGCTCCTTTACCAGCTCACACCAAGTGAATCTGTAGGATCGAGGTTTATCGATGGTCGGAACAGAATTTGAATCCAGAACCTACGTATTATACGACAAGTGTGCCTACCACGGTCTCTTTAATGCGACTTATTAATGGAATTAATGTTTTTATTTGAATATCGAGAATTGATTAAGAATAAAAATGTGAATATAAATTCTGAATCTGAATCAAAACCGAACCAAAACCAAACAAAAACCAAAAAATTAAACCAAAACCAAACCAAAACCAAGTTTTGAAATATCAAGAAACCAAAACCAAACCAAAAACCATAATAAAAATTTGTGATTAAACCAAAACCGAACCAACTGAAAAAAAAACTTTGGTTTCCATCCCTTTAATTTCACTAAATCACAACAAAAGTTTTGTTATTGTTTTGACCTAGACATAGAAAAATATTTAAACACGATTATCTCAGAACCGTGTTTGTTTTGAAAGTACCTTTGCGGTGGGGACACGATTAATAAAAAATTATCAATCCGATCAACACTAAATTAATACTACATACTTATTTATTATGATAATAGCTAGTCGCTGAACGAAGGATTTTGATTTTCTTTTATTTTAAAAAAAAATTTTAGAGCAAAATAATCGAAAATTTGAACCTTGAAAAAATAAACTGTTTGTTAAAACTGTCGCCATTTTTAAAAATATTTAAATTTTGCAAAATTCTTCACTCAGCGACTAGACAATACAATATATACTATCGAAATTTTTCTGAAATTCTGATTTCAGATGAACTTTTCTCGAGTTATTATGTCCACCGTAAGCAATGCTCAAAAAAAGGCGCTGCTTGAGTACAGCTGTAGTTCCGCTATTTTCAAATATTTTTCTATGAAAAAAATTTAACAAGAACCCCAAAACTTGTACTAATCGATGTTGTTGTTAACAGTTTTAAATAAATATTTACTATGCTGTCGAAAAAAGTCACGCCTTTGGCGAGTAAAAATATAGTGTATGTGCAAAGGTTTTGACCTTCTTTGAATATTTACTATTAATAATTTATAATATCTATGAAACAGTTCGATAGGAACTTCTTTTGCTGAGTGTTTTATTACTTTCGTATATTCATCATCCATTAGCTGCTCACTTTTTAATTTTGCTAACATGCTAGTTACTAATACAGCTTTTTTGACATTCCGACTTTATTGTCTTTTTAAATTGTGAATTTGTTTATTTTTTCCAATAAACGCATTTTTAATTTAAGTATAAGTTGGTACTACAAAATTTGAATGCTGTTGACGGCCTTTCAATAATTGGAGCAACAGATACTTCCGTGCTTAGACAACTATTATCGAAACCCGTGCTTGACTAACTATTATCGGAACTAACTCTTTGGGAAACATGTACGGAATTTTCGTCAATATTACAACTCAATTCTCCGTGCTCCTGAGGTTCTTCAAAAGATGTGGATGGATAATTCCGAGTCGCGCTGTCTATCATTCAATCTTCTTGCTCAAACTGAAAAATTAAGTTTACAATTTATTGCTTAATTTTAAAACTACATAACATTTTTTAAGACCAAAGTATTGAAATACTGTCAAAAATGATCAAAAATTTGGTTGATCCAAAACCACTTTTCTCGACGTTTTGAAAGTCCCTGAGTCTAAAAAAGCAAAAAAAAAATATTCGTCCGTCTGTCTGGTTGTTCTGTACCCATGGTATCTCGAGAAGAGAACGGCTTGTTCGATTTAGAATTTTTGTTTGCCAATCTGTTCCTATGGTCAAGACCGAGTTTTGAAAAGCTTTTGGAATTTTTGTGTCAAGAGGGTCGGGTACCTGCCATACGAATTGACCCAAAATACCTGATTATAGAAATATTTACCAATATTTTATTTATTTGCTGGTTTGAATATTGAGTTGGGCATTGAGTTTGGGGTTGAGTTGAATTTGGCTAATTTTTATACATATATGCTGGTTTGAGGATTGAATTGAAAGGGAGTTTGCGTTTGGGTAGAGGATTGAGTTGGGGGCCGTTTGCGGGTTTAATTGGGGTTGAGTTGGGGTTGGATTAATGTTTAGTGAGCAGTTGAGCAATCTATATAAGTGAGTGTTTGTATGTATGTACAACATATGTGTATGATTTATATTTGCCAAGTATGATAAAATTTGCCTATTTCTCTACCAATTAAGATGAAATTTGGCTTGTGTATTGGAAACGGGATTTTAAATAAAAAAAATAGGATTTTTAGATAAAGTTTTGGAATACGGCCAAGTATGATGGAACTGGCATATTTTTCAACCGAATATGATGAAATTTGACATGTGGGTTGGAAATTGGATTTTAAAATGATTTTTCAATTGAATTAATGAAGACTGAAGTTATGATCACCTTATGAGGATTCAGCCCTTTATATTTTGATTTTACATTTACACATATTTTGTTAGGGGCTGCATCCTTAGAAGCCGAAATATATATATTTCCAGCGCAATTCAAGAAATGTGATGGAAAATGTAAAGAACATACGCGTAATTTATCGTACTTAGCTATAGCATCCAATGGTCAGTCATGTCCACATTATCACACCATATTTTTTTAAATAATTATGTCGTTAAAAATTAACCTTTTTATTAGTACTTACGAAAATACTGTTTTCTTAGAATTTTTGTCCTTTAACCTTCACTCTGTGTATAGGTTACTATCACGTTGTAGGATTAGTATTTACTTATTAATTAGCTGAAAAATTGCACAAACATCACAACATATAAAATACATTCATAGTTATAAAAAGTAAATAATTTTTTGATTTATATAGAAAATAGTGCATGGAAGTAACTTGGGGTCATTTTGACCCCAGTACACAGAAATGCACTTGGTTTATTTCAGACTATGGTAATTAGAAAATTTACAAGTAATTTGGGCCGGATTTTCATTGTATTGCGTATATGAAATATTAGTTGAGGCTATCTTATAGGGCATGGCCCATTTAAATAATAAGAAACGTATTTTTTTAAATTTTAAAATCGCCTGGGGTCAATTTGACCTTAATACACAGAGAGAAGGTTAACTGAGTCTTACAACTTGGCACTGCACATTTGGAAATATTTTTTTTATTGTGTCTTTTAAATTTTGTCACATTTTTATTTTTAAGATTACTAATATGTAAGTTGGTGATTAAACAAACAACAGAGCAGTGGTTGCTTATGTTATGTAACACTAATTCACGATTCAAAAACTTTTTATTTACGTGCCTGATTTCAGTCCAGAAAACGAATCTTTACGGTACAGAAAAATACAGTTCGTAAAACGAGCCATTACCGTTTAGAAAAATACCAGGCCGACTTTCTTGATAATACTAACTACTGTAATAACTTGATAATTTGAAAAACAAAACAAATTGACAAAAGAAATAAACTAGGGTAACTTGATAATTTGAAAATCTTTTGGATTGATTTTCTTTAAATTTCCAACTCATGTTTTTACATTAAAATTTAATTTTAAATGAAAAAATCGAATTAATGTCGCATGTAGTATGAAATAAAACGTTGTACGTTATACCTACGTTAAATGATCGCCACAGAACATGTTAAAAATTCTGGACTGTAACAACTCATTTACCGTGCTTGTAATTGTGACATAAATAACTATTACAGGGGCGAAATCATGAAATCGGTAGTAAACAATTCTATAAAAAATTTAGAATAAATTCAAAAAATGGTCAAAGTCACCCAAGTTATTTTGGATCAAATCGCAATTATATAAAGGTTTAACGGCAAATTTCTGGATTGTCGATAAACTTTCACTTATTTCACATTTCATACAATGTGAAAAGGTTGAAGGTGAAAAATGGCGAACTGCTGTTTTTATTGCTGTTTAACACGTCTCAGTTCTAAATAATCTAACATTTACTGTAAGTCTGTGATTTCGTGGCATTGTGATAGAGGATTTATATTGGCAAGTTTTGTAAAATTTAAATGGTTGGTTCATACCATAATACATGATACATAATCTGGTAATTATACATTCAGACTATTATTTAAATTATACATATAACTTAGTTTTGCGACTTATTTTAATTCAGTAAATAAAATAAACTTACCATTTGGATCCTTTTTACGTAATAATAAGTTGCCGCCCAATAAACAGCTTGAGAAAACATAGGTTGAACAGATTCTACCAGAAATCCATAATGTTACCCCTGTTTTTACATTAAATATTTCAATTTATTAAATAAAAATGTTAACAAGATAAATACTGAATACTGAATATTTAAGCAGTACATATAGTGGTTTTAAGATTTAACCATACTAAAAAGAAACAAACAAAATTTCATTCCAATACTTAAATTCCATAATAAACTGGAGTTTGCTAAAATAACTTTTAGGGGTTCTAACTTTTAAATGTAAATTTATTCGTATTGTATAGATTAAATTAGTCCGTTTAATCCTTGTGTAGATGAAGTAAGAAGATAAATTCTACAAATACCATATAAAATATCTATAGCAAAAATGAATACAAAAAAATCCCATCACATATTACAATGGCACCATAATAAAAATTATACCATATACAAAGCACAAGAATTTGCCTGTCTAATTTACAAAAGGCACACACTCTACGACACCAAAAAGCCAACGAAAAACATAAAAAAAAACCATAAAACCCTTAACAAAAAATTAATAAATTACATCTTAATTATAATAATTATCCATACACCCATTGTTTGTTTTTCTATTAGTAGTATGAAATTTTTCGTCCCACCAGCCCCGCCACGCACCCGCATAGATGATAACAAATAAGAAAACAAAAATAAATAAATAAGCCGAAAATGCTAAAAATCATGAATGAGTTTGTTTTTTTTTATTCTGGAGAATAGCTAATTTTCCAACGAAAAAATTCTTGTATTTTTTTATTTTTTATTTATTTGAAAAGCAAACACAAAAAAAAAATGTAAAATAGAAAATAATAGACCAAAAAATACGGAAAATTAATGGAAAAGTGATAATAGAGTTGTTGTTATTTTGGTTTAGTGGTTGGTGGTGATGGTGATTTTCATTATTTTATTTTACGTTTTTTTTTCTTGTATCGTTTTTCCTTTAAGAAAGACATAAATTTACAATGTACTTATGTTTAAATGATTAATTAATTATGTTGGCTTAAATTTTTCTTTTAAATGCTAAAAATGATTAATTATATCTGACTGGATTTTTGTATGTATAAAGGACGAGTTTTCAATGTATTACAAAATGTAATGTATCATGATTTATATTTTAGGAAAGGAATAACATGATATTGGTGTTTTAATTTAGTGATTTTCAGGTGGATTTTGTCTTTTCAATTGACCAATTTTTTAATGTTTTTCTTTTTAGTACATAATACATATTGTATGTATATCCATAATCTATAAATAAATTAGTATTGTATGTATATAAACCCGATGTGATGATATATGCATTCGTCCTGAATTTTTATCTCGACAACTGCTTGATTGAATGGAATGAAGAATTAACATTTTGTATTGTGGGTGGATATGAAGTGTGATTGATGACAGTTTCGACCGTGTTTTGTACACAATAACGAAAAAATCATTAATTAATTTTAATGATTGAACGGTAATCCACAAATATCAATGAATTTTTAACAAAAGAGGAGAAACTACCTTTAATATAATACCTTTGAAAATTCAATCGTTATCTGTCGAGCGGTCAACAACGATTTTTTATAATCAGTAAAAAGCAATATAATTAAAAATAGTAATATGCCTAATATATTTTGATCAAAACATACTTTTATAATAAATAATTAAATTATAATTAAGAAGTGTCTTTCATTTACTTGTTAATTATAATTAAGAAGTGTCTTTCATCTATTTGAATTGTGCTTATAAATTAAACTCACTATACTTTAATAGAACCTTTAAATGTTATAAGTTTATATTTATTATTATAATTTTACAATTTTAAATATATTATTGCTGAAGCGCACGAAGAACTGAATGTTCAGATTTATTTACAATTTTTATTTCAGTCAAAATACATAATATAAAATACATATGAAAACTAGTTATACTATACATAAATGTAATAAAAAGAAAAGTGTTTGTTGGTATGTCTCAAGTTTTCTCCGAAAGTACCCTACGTTTTACAACGAGTTTTACCCTTGACCTCTCATTGATATAAGGGAGTTTAGTCGGAGAGCGAATCACCCCTTTCGAGGGCTAGATTCGGATTCATTTGCGTAGAATATTCTCGAAATTTCCAAAAATGTCTAAACAAATCGAGTAGAACTTCCAATTATTCTAGAACATTCTCAAAGTTCCAGGTTTTTACCGAGGGTACCCAACGCCGTTAAATGTTGGTTGGTTTTGGCATAGTTAACCTCACTTATGGAAACACGTGCTCGAATCATGAATGGCATTTACTTTCATTAGATACGGTACACCCGTAGGAGCGCTCTGATTGGTCGACTTCTCTCGCTAATAGTTCGCGTAATTTTGGTTTTTCTTGAAAATGACTAATGATCCTTCGTCTTAGAATATTGCGAAGAACCTGTGGTTGGAATAAAACGTTCTAGCAGCTCATGGAACCCAAAGCATTCTTAGAATGTTCTAGAAATTTTCATAAATATCGAATAGAACTTTCTAGAAGCTCGTGGAAATCCTTATAAATTCATAGAATGTTCTAGAAATGTTCGCAAACATGGAATAGAATGTTGTAGAAGCTCATGGAAACAATAAGGAAGTTTTCATAAAAATCGAATAAAGTGTTGTAGAACTTCATGGAAACCCATAGAAATTTTCATAAAATATGAATAGAACGTTCTAGATCTAGAAGCTCATGGAAACCCATAAAAATTTATAAAATGTTCTAGAAATGTTCATAAAAATCGAATAGAACGTTAAAGAAGCTCATGGAAACCCATAGAAATTCATAAAATGTTCTAGAAATTGGTATAAAAATCGAACAGAACGTTCTAGAGGCTCATCGAAACCCATAGAAGTTCATAAAACGCTCCAGAAAATTTTATGAAAACCATAGAAATTCTTAGAATGTTTTACAAATTGTTCTAAAAATTGAATAGAACGTTCTAGAAACTCATGGAAACCAATAGAAATTCAAAATTTGTTCTAGAAATTTACACAAAAGTCGAATAGAACGTTCTAGAAGCTCATGAAAATCCATATAAATTTAAAGAACATTCTAGAAGTTTTCATAAAAATCGAATAAAGCGTTTTAGAACTTCATGGAAACCCATAGAAATTCTAGATCTAGAAGCTCATGGAAACCCATAAAAACTTATAAAATGTTCTAGAAATGTTCATAAAAATCAAATAGAACGTTAAAGAATCTCATGGAAACCCATAGAAATTCATAAAATGTTCTAGAAATTGGTAAAAAATCGAATATAACGTTCTAGAAGCTCATGGAAACCCAATAAAGTTCATAGAACGCTCCAGAAAATTTTATAAAAATCGAAAAGAAACTCATGGAAACCCATAGAAATTCTTAGAATGTTTTAGAAATTGTTCTAAAAATCGGATAGAATGTTCTAGAAGCTCATGGAAACCAATAGAAATTCATAATTTGTTCTAGAAATTTACACAAAAGTCGAATGGTGCGTTCTAGAAGCTAATGGTAACCCAAAGAAATTCATAAAATGTTCTAGAATTGTTCACAAAAATGGAATAGAAAATTGTGGAAGCTCATGAAAACCCATATACATTTAAAGAATATTCTAGAAGTTTTCATAAAAATCGAATAAAGCGTTCTAGAACTTCATGGAAACCCATAGAAATTTTCATAAAATCCGAATAGAACGTTCTAGATCTAGAAGCTCATGGAATCCCATAAAAATTTATAAAATGTTCTAGAAATGTTCATAAAAATCAAATAGAACGTTAAAGAAGCTCATGGAAACCCATAGAAATTCATAAAATGTTCTAGAAATTGGTGAAAAATCGAATATAACGTTCTAGAAGCTCATGGAAACCCAATAAAGTTCATAGAACGCTCCAGAAAATTTTATAAAAATCGAAAAGAAACTCATGGAAACCCATAGAAATTCTTAGAATGTTTTAGAAATTGTTCTCAAAATCGAATAGAATGTTCTAGAAGCTCATGGAAACCAATAGAAATTCATAATTTGTTCTAGAAATTTACACAAAAGTCGAATGGAGCGTTCTAGAAGCTAGCGGTAGCCCAACGAAATTCATAGAATGTTCTAGAAATTGTTATAAAACTCAAATAGAACGCTCTAGAAGCTTATGAAAAACCATAGAAACTCATAGAATGTTCTAGAAATGTTCGCAAAAATGGAATAGGACGTTACAGAAGCTCATGGAAGCCATAAGGAAGTTTTCATAAAAATCGAATAGAGTGTTCTAGAAACGCATGGGAACCCATAGAAATGTATAAATTGTTCTGGAGTAATCTTGGCTGATATTATTTTCAGTCAAAAAGTTCCACTTAAAAATGATCTAAATGTACGCGACTTTTCTAAATTGTTTTCGTGGCACTGTGCAAATGCATCGTCCCGCACCATTGACCAATCAAAAGATTTATTAAAATCACTTCAATTTTTTTTTTTATGGAATTCTCTAAAATTATCTTTGTTAACACTAGAACTACCGACCGTTTAAAATGACCGATTTACATTTATTGAATTAATTTTTTTAATTATTATGTTAGAATTGTTATGGGAATTGTTGATGATTTTTAATATAATTACTTTATTGCCATATTCAAACTCATCATAAATTTCTAAAATAATTTTTACATAATAAAAAAACAAAATAAATTCAATAAATGTAAATTCGTCATTTTGACGGGTCGGTAGTTCTAGTGTTAACATCATTTTCAGTACAAGTTCCATTAATTATTCTAAAAATTTAGAATATTCGAAAATCGTAAAAAAATAGGAATTTCGAAAAAACGTATGCCCACGACTGTGAACTTTCTTCCAATCAGTCAATCGTAGGATGTACAGCAAACTAGAAAATAGTGAAAAGTGTAAAGTAGCTACTCAAAATAGCGAACAATATTTTGTATTTTCTCTGCGTTACGTTTGTCATTTGAAGTGTGTTTTATGTACTGGAAACCCAAACAAATTTATGAAATGTTGTACGATAATCTTTGCCAATATCATTTTCAGTTCAGCAGATCCATTTATTCTACAAGAATTCTAAAATCGTAAATAAATAGAAATTTCCAGAAAATGTATCCTTACCACTGTGCACTTTCTTCCGATCAGTCGAGAGTATATAAACAGATGGACTTCCATTCTCACGCCAGTTTAGTTTTGACAAGTGAAGAAACAGCAACAGAAGAACAACAGTGAAAGAAGAAGTCAGTGAAGGAAATATCTGGGATACTGAACTGTCTACCGCAACCTTAGAAAGTTATGGTTATGGATCATTTTAATGAGATACAGATTAAACTTTAGTTTTGTTATCTTATATGTATACCAGTGGTATTTTCTGGTTTAGTGTTCGTGTAATATCGGTTTTTTACCACTATGGCATCGTAAGCTGTGGAGTGAGAAGCACGAAACGATGAGGAACTTTTCGTATATTTTCGCTTTTTTATGGATTGGAAAATATCCTGTATTGTAGCAATGAATAATAATGATTGTTAGAGATTTCATCAACGAAGAAGTCAGTTTCTTGTCTGTTGTATTAGCTAGTCTCTCTGAGAAATCAGTTTTTTGTGGTATTCTTTGAATGTTGTTAGATTAAGTCTAGAGATATGTATTAAATGGGTCAGAAGAGTTTCGATGTAATTATGGATTTGTTCGTTTATTATGTCTGTGAACCATTGATGCCCAAGAGAGTTGTTTTGGCCGTATATGTTTTGGAATGTCTTTCTTGAAGGGAATTCTTGAATTTTATAATTTTTATGGTTCTAAAAAGGAGAGGAATCTGAGTACTATAATTTAATGTTGAGGTTGGAAGATGTCGGCTAAAATGTCTTGTAACTATCCTATTATGCCAAAAATTTCGCTTTTGATAAGCATTCTAACGCACAGTAATCTGATTTAAATTCAATTATTCTTAAATATGGAAAGCTGCGCTGATCATAATGGATGTTTATGTCGTCTGAGATGAGAAAAAGGTTTAAGTAAGGATTGATGCCTCTTACGTTGAAGGAGGGGAGGTCGTGTAGAAGTTTTAGATTCTGTGAAACACAATTTGTTGTTGAACCAGTTTGTCTCCGTTGCGGTTAGATACAGTCTATTATAATGTTGGACAGATTTTAGTTTTATTATTTCTGTTAGGTCGTGAGTATCTATTGACGAGAATTTTTTATTTAGGATAAGTACACTGCCGCTATTATTAGTTCATAGTTGGATGATTTTATTTTATTTTGATGATGGACGCTTCAATAGATCGGATCTTCGTGGATGCGATATTCCCGTGTAGGATATGCCGTGTTTTTTGTATTTACGGAATTTTCTGTATGAGCTAGATTTTGGTTTCATTTAGAAGTTCACTATGCGGTTTTACTGTATTTAGAAAAACCTTCACATCGTGACGCTTCTTGCGAGTAATCAAGGAGTTTACGCTAAGCTTAATTATAGTTAAAGAGCAGTTGTTAACATTCATTCTGGGTTTGTTAAATTGACGAAAAATTTAAATAATGTTATTCGTTTTTGGACCTGGTATTTTATAACGTTGAATGTAGGTGTGAAGTCGTAGAATTGGCGGAGTCTGTTAGTGAAGTTTAGTCCGAACATGCCACCACTTGTTGTGTCTCATGTTAAAGTTCCTGGCTTCATTATTGTAGGTTGAGTGCATTGGATTATATACTTTGGATACGAGGAGTGACCATTCTGGAATAGGCAACCTGGGGGCTGTAGTTTTTTCTATGTTCTTTCTCTACAAGCTTTCCTTGTCTTTTTTGTTTGCTTTATATTGGTATACACGGATTTAATGGATTGTGGTTAGTTGCTGAAAATAGAAAGATTTCCTTTTTTCAAATTAATTAAAAATGTATGTAGAGATATTTTCAAAAACGTTTTGTACAAAAGATATTAAGCATGGAAATTCATAAAAATTAAATTACATTTAATTGATTTTTATTAATAAAATTGTCACTATCAATTTTACATTGGTACTTATGGGAAATAGAAAAACGTTCACCTATTATAGAAAGCTCATATTTTTACTTTACGGCTATGATATATAAAAGATGGCTCTGTTATGATACATTAAGGTTTTCATATAACAGCATCCATCAATTGAATAATACCCATCGTTCTATTTTTTGCTCATGCTTGGTTGCGCTTCAGTTACAAATTTCAACAAGTTTTATTCAACCCAAGAACACAATAACAAAGCATTGGATTTTTTTCACTGGTCAAATAATTTATATTCATTTTGACATTAATTTAACCCAAAATTACAAGCAGCAAAAAATAATTCGGGAGAGCATCGTTTATATACAATATACAAAAAAAAAACGGAATAAATCAAAAATTGAAATGACATACAACATTAAATTGGAGAGGAGACACAAATCTCGTTAATTAAGATGATTTAAGAAGGACGAAGAGACGTCGATTTAGTAATGTGAAACATAGTATATTGCTAATCTCAGCTGAAAAGTTTTATTTTGTTTAAAAAGTGCCTTTGTTATGATCGGTTTGATTTGATAGAGCATCCTGTCGTCAAGTTTTGAGATGCACCTTCCGTTATTACCCAACAGTGTATTTTAACATCATTTAAAAATTTAATAAAATTCGACTGTACAAATAAAAAGCTTTATGAATTCTCTATTGAGATTACAATATAACGAAAATAAACAAGCGGCAAATTCATTTCCTATTTTCAAAAGTAATAAAAAAAGAAATTTAAACGGAAATAAAATAAAAATATTATTTTCAAATAGAATATTGACATGCAATAAATAAGTTTTGTATCTTGATATCATCATTGAATCTAGTTTTATTTCTACACTCAACATCATCATGTAGGACGAAATGACAAACACATATATAAAATTGAAAATTATTTTCATAAAAAAGAGCAAAGGTTTTTTTTTTGTATGTACATAGGTACTTGAATGAAGGAATTTATTTCTTATTTATGAATTTATTCAATGTTTCGATGTCTCAAAAGAATTTTTACGATAACTTATTTTATTTACAATCTTGAAACTTTGTTCCACAGTATAAAATAAAATGATACATAAGTGGAATTTCGAAAGTTTTTTGAATTGTGAATGACAACTGACAATTATATACGATTGCTTTGTTTTACAGTTGATTTGTAAAGTTCTATTCCCGGAATCTACAGATTTCCTTTAAATATTCAAATTGCGACTTCTTTTCCATAAATACCCTTCCGGAAATTAGCAAATTCTGTCTGTCTAATCTTACTTCCATATGTGACAAACATGACTTATAAAATATTTTAAACCTGAATTCGTTTATTCCAAATCCATGATGAACTATGTTTGAAGGATATGGGGGTAGCTTTTAACTGAAAACACTATGGAAAGGACGACCGGTGGATCTTGGCTGACGCTGAGAGTGTGGACTAAATGGTAGAAATGCACGGTTCCACAATTTCCCATCCATTGATTTGAATATTTAATAGTCTTCCATTATGAGGAGATTTTCATCCTCCTAAAGTCATAGCTTTTGTCGCTTGGCATATCGCCCTTTAGATCGAGTAGTTCTTTCCCAAAAAGAATGAAGAGACTTAATGCTCTTTAGAGTATGTACCTTCATTAAAACAATAATGATCAATTAATCAATCATATAAAATTTCACACGAAACATTAATAATCCAAATTGTTTGTAAATGTCTTTCTCGATCACACTTAGGATTTCTCGAGCTCCAATAGTGACAATTTTATCGATTTACACTGAGTTTAGAATCTTTGGAATGAAGCTAAACATTCTGATTACAGAATTAAATTTTTTTATGGAGAAAGGATAAATATTTTTCTCTACTAAATCATGACAGAGAAATAGTTATACTCTCTTCTGGTCAAATTAAGTTGATGCTTGCGAAGTTTTTCCGAAAACATTCCGAAAATTGTATTATCAATGTATTGGTGCGGCATTGGTTCCATTTAACTATTTACTGACAAGCTTTATAACCATCAGTCTAATGATAATTCTCAGTGGTGATGCCAATTTTCAAAAACAAATTTGAGGCTTTCTTACTTAAAATTACGATTGATTAGATAGTTGTTGTTAAACATTGAATAGAGCACATACCGCTTTCTTAAACGGTGATAACCTCAATAACCATCGGTCTAGTGATGATTTTCTATTCGACTAGGCCATTGTCAATAATACTGGCAAATTAAAAAAAAAAATTGGGTGACGATATAGAGAGTCGTTGTTGAACGTTGAATAGAGAATACATATCGCTTTCTTAAACGGTTATTAACAGTAATCCTGGTAAAATAAAAAAAAATAAAAAAATTGGGGCTTTTATACTTAAAATAAGGATTACGATTTTTTTATCATTCAAAATTTCAGGTAAATGCATATTTAAATTTAATAGTAGACATATGGTTAATTTTGCTTAATTTGTTTTACATGAAGCAATTATTTGAAGGAGGAGTCAATGGATGGAACTGAAACATTAATTTATAATTAAATAATAAATTTTAGACGGATCAGAAATTCTAAACTTATACTGTAAAATTTAGACTAAGTGTACGAGGTTTTCAGAATGCAGCTTTTACATTAGGTTTAATATAGATTAGAGCTGTGGCGTATTACTAACTATCGCCTTCTAAGGGGCCCGTCTCCGGGCCGATCCCTTCTTATTAACAAACCTTCCCTACATCCTTCCTTACATGTGGCGTATTTCACGCCATTCGTCGTCAATATGTTGTAAATGTGTCAGCTCAATTATTTGGCGGAAAAACCTCGGATTACATTCATCGTAGATATGGCTTCGGCCGCTAACAAAAATGTATCCTCAAAATCAAATTTTTTTAGCATGTGGTTGCATAATTCAATATAAAATTGTAAACAAACGGATCTAAAAGCTATCTTTTCTTAAGAATCTAAAATAGTGGTTGTGTTTAAGGCACCCAGGTAAATTTCATCCAAATTTTTGATTATATTTGGTGTGTTTATGTCTAAAAACTTAAACGCCACTTCCGAAATTAGTTCATTCTTAGTAAAATATTCAGTAATTTTCAAACAAAGTCGCTTTACTTCAGACATCAATATGTGAATCTATGGAGATTCTCTTTGGAATAACAGATTTCATTTATTGACGTCACCCAAAATTATAATAAAAGTGATAAACTTAGAATTTAGACATGGCAGTAAATTGTAATATAGTGAATACTGACCCAAGATAAATTTTGAAAATTTGAGGTATAACTCGAATAGTGGATTAACGAGAGTTTCGATTAGTAGTTCCGTCGAATTGAAATTTCGTGTAGAAAAAAAAATTTCAACATCTCTATACGGCTTAGAGTTTGGTTGACGGTTGATTCTAATAACAACCAACGTGTTTGAGAAGGATGTAGCATTTTGCGAGGCTTTTTAGCCCAATAAAATTTGTAAATCCGCAAAAAGGAACCTGCCGTTTATATGTCACGGCAGGTTACCTCAACAAATTTAGATAAAACTCCACAAGCGTGATTAGTACAAAGTGCAAAAAAATGTCATGAACATTTAAGCATGATTAAATTAGGGCAGTCATTTTGCAATAGTTTGGCTACGGAATGATTTGCACCTGTCATCACATTTACACCATCCGCTGCGAAACCAATCATTAATTTTTTATAATTAATGCTTCTTTCAGTGAACGTGTTCAGAATTTTTTGGTAAATGCCAAATGCATTACTCCAGTATTCGAACCACCATGCTAAGAAGCTTGGTAGTCGAAATATCTGTGGATTCAACCACGCAAATAGAAAATGGTATTTCCTTCATTAAGTAACACAGTTTTCGGTTAATTTGGTTTCTCCAATAACCTTTTTTACTATGATTGTGGTTTTTGTTCGCGCACGTGAAACATCTTTTATTATCGCGGAATCATTAATACTCGCTTTTAATATGGGAATTAAATAATCCATGGTTAGGAAAGAAATATTGTGCTCTGCGCAAAAGGCACTTAACTCTGTGTGAACCGAACTAAAACAAAATACAATTAATATAACTACTGACCAAGATGCAATTTGGTGCATAATACACTTTAACCTCACTTTTGTAACCTCCACAACTTATAAAAACCGCACATTTTCGAACAGGTTATATGGGCAATGTCCCGAAATCCCAACTTTTACTAAGAAGCGAACTAAAGCAATTTATAGGTAATATTAGGGAACAATGGGGAACATTCAGTTGTTTGCATATACCAGAATCAGATATAGAACCTCAACAATTTGTCAAAATTGCGGTCTTTCAAAGAAATGGGCGATTTTAAGAAATACAATCTTTTACTAAGAACTATAATATTCACAAATCTGAATTTGGGCCAGTATATAAATGTGACGTTGATTTTACAGACAGTAATATAGTAAAATGCTTTGGTAGTTGTGGGAAAAAATTTCATTTCGGTTGGTTATCTTTATCAACTGCGAATGCTAAATTATGCCTCAACAATTCTAACATTAACTTTATCTGTGGTGATTGTCTCAAAAACCATAACAATCAGTAGCAACTAATCCAAGCATTGATGTCTCAATTAAGTGAGGTTAGCAAATTGCTGAATAATATGTTTAATAATTTTCAAACGGTGACAAACAACCTTGTCTCCCAAGATCAAATGGGCGCAATGATTGTTAACAAAAATACCATGTCTGGGCAATCTATCAACAACAACGTCGACAACACCAACAGCATTAACAAATTGAGCTCACAAAATGTCATAACTGGAACTGAAGTCAACACCGAATTGGAAATGGTGAAACCAAAAAATTACGTGCACGTCTCAAATTTTAAACCAGCCACAACTAGTGAGGATATTAAAAATTTTCTTAGTCATAAGCTGAATGTTTCAGTGGCTGAAATCGAATGTCACGAACTTGTTCCAAAAAATGTTGATAGAAGTTTGCTAAACTTTATTTCGTTTAAAGTTGGGTTGGAGTCTACAATAAACAACAAGGCTTATGATGGTAGTATTTGGCCAGTACAGTGTGCCATTAAACCGTTTATTAATGTAAGACATCAAAAGAAATTTCCTGCCACAGCAACATTGCAGTAATAAACTTATTAATAGTGATTATTCGTCGGTCATTCAACTAGGTCATCGTAATTGTAAAAGTTATGTACTTTATTCTAGTTTTTATGATTTTTTAAATTGATTTTTAATATTTTAGGTTTTCACACTTCAGTCTCTATCGGCATATACACAGTACCTCTGACAAAAACTTGAGAGATAGTGATGGTTCATGTTTAAAGATTGGATTTCTTAATGCTCGCAGTCTTTTTTGCCATATAGATCAAATTCGAATTTTTCCGGAATCCTGGCTTACGTGTAAGATCAATGATCAATCTGTTGCCATAAATGGCTAAAATATTCTACGATACGACACAACACACAAAAATGGTGGTGGGGTTTGTATATACACAGAAAATGTTACAAATTCAAGAGAATCCATTCAGGTACATATGGTAAAACTGAAGTTATAATGGGAGAAATGAAACTTCCTTCCATGAGAATTCTAATAGTAGTTTGTTACAATCCCCCACCTGCTATAAAAACTGACCTGGATAATTTCCAGAAAATACTATCTTCTTTCGTATTACGATATAGTCATTTCGTAATAAATGGTGACTTCAATTTTAATATTCTTGACAGGTCGCATATATTCCATGATCTATTAAAATCCAATAACCTTTTCTCAGTTCCTTTTTCACCAGCTCGTGGTCCATCGTGGCTAGATCAGTTTATTGTTTCTAATGCGGAACAGGCCAGAATATTGGGGTTCAATCAATACACTATGCCTATGATTTTCTACTCATCTCCTATAAAGTGAAGTCTAAACGGGTCAAAATTCGGAACAAGCTTATTTACGACTATAGTAACATAGATAATGCAGCAATTTTTTCTTGCCTCTTGGGCGCTGATTGGGGTCGAATGTATTCGAGCGATAACATTAATTCTATGTTTCACTTATTTTATGAGTGCTTATACTCTATTCATGACAACTGTGTCCCGGTAAAACGAGTACTGGATGGCCAATCTGCAGCTCCTTGGTTTAATTTTGAAATTACTCATAGAATGTTACTTCGGGATCAGGTTTTTTCTAAATTTCAGAAAACTTCCGATATAAAGTACCGCAAAATATATCAGAACGAACGAAATTGTGTTACTGATTTGATTAGAGCCGCTAAACAAAATTATTATTTTCGTAACCATAAGCTCTAACTATGGCAAGAATTTGGGGAAATATTAATACGAATGGCATAGGGAAAAGTAGATCTGATGTTTTAATTGACATGGACCCTGCTGTAGTAAATTCTTATTTTTGCAACATACCTAACAAGTTGGTTGTTTTTCCTTTTCCAGATTGTAATGCTACAAGTAGTTTCACTTCTATTTTGTTTCAGTTAGCTGTGTAATGGATTATTTTAGTCATATATTTGAATATATTTTGAAAAGTGTTTGCAGCATAAAATCTAACGCAGCTGTATTATTATTATTATTATTATTATTAAATTTATCTTTATTTCAGTTTATTTATATACATATATTAAAGAAAAACAATTATTGCAAATTAGAAATAAAGTAAAGCTCCATTAGATTTATATTAAAATCTGTGGTGGAGCAACAATTATACAATTCAACAAAATTAAACTAATACAACTTATCAATTATACAATTCAACAAAATTAAACTAATTAAACTTATATAACATACAATAACAAGCTCAAATTTAGTATCATTTGACATACAATAATTCAATTGCACCACTAAAAGTATTGCTCAATGTTATCTAAACCGAGCAGCCAGGATCGAATTTCACGTTTTAATTTGTATTTCCGCACATTGCTTAGACTTTTAATATCGTTAGGTAACATGTGGAAAAAGAATGTAGCCATATAAAGATAGAATCTTCTAAATTTTTCGCTATTGCAACGAACGCCGGCAAAGTTATTTGGCTTTCTCGTATTATATATGCTTACAGTTCGATTGTGAAAACTGTTACTTCGATTAAAAAACATTTTGAGGACTTTATAAATATAGAGATATCTAAATGGTAATAAATTTAGTTCACGAAACAACGGAACTGTTGGTGTTGTCTGAGGGCGCTTGTAAATTAATTTAATGATTCTTTTTTGTGCGATATACAGATCCTCAATATTAGTAAAATAAGTACCACCCCAACTGGATATGCCATACATTACTATTGATTCTAGTAGAGCATGGTATAATTTCCTTAATGTAACCCTTGGGCAAATTTTGCTAAGATTATAGAATTTATGAATGGCCCAGATTACGCTTTTCCTAGTATTATTGATGTGTGACTTCCAGTTAAGTAGTGAATCCATTGTTAAACCCAGATATTTAAATTCATGTACCAGCTCAAGCACAAAACACTGAGGCGAGCATAGATTTCTATCGCATGAATACGTGTGGTAAGTTTGAGGGTGCGCTAGGGAAACCGCATCTCTTCGCCCAAAATGCATGAGTTTTGATTTGTCGCTAACAATAAGCCGATTATGATAAAACCATTGACTTAGGCTGTCCAGATCCTTTTCAAGAATACGACTAATTTCCCAAGTACTATCAGTCATAGGAATAGCGTAGCTAAGGGCCAAATCATCAGCAAAAGCAGTGGGATTTCCTATGAAATCAACGTCAAAAATCGAATTAAAATAAATCAAAAATAATAATGGACCCAAAACAGATCCTTGAGGGACGCCACACCTAACAGCACCTGGGTTACTTAATGTTTCGCCTATTCTAACAATTTGACGCCGATTTTGAAGGTAACTTGTAAACCAATCTAGAATTGTGCCTCGAATACCAATATTACATAGTTTAGCTAGCATTATTTCATGGTTGACTACATCGAAAGCTTTAGAAATGTCAACAAACAATGCTGTAGGCTTTTGCGAACTGTTCATAGCTGTAAATATCTGACTAAGGAAATCAATTAGTGCTTCTTCAGTGGATTTACCAGCAGTAAAACCATATTGTTTATTGTGTAAAAAATTAACTTTATCAAGATAATGCACTAACCGACGTTTTATTAGTTTCTCAAAGACTTTAGCTACGGTGCTTAGCAGAGAAATCGGCCTATAATTGTTCAGCTGTAATTCATCGCCTTTTTTGAATATTGGAATTACAATTGCCAATTTTAAATTATTTGGAAAAATTCCATTATCAAGGCTCAGATTATACAAGAATTTTAAAACATCCACTAAGTACCAAGCGCAGTTTTTAACAACCAAGTTATCAATTCCATCAGCACCTTTAGATCGTTTGTTTTTTAAATTATTAATTTCAATAATAATTTCCGAAGCAGTTATAGGCTCAAAATAACAAGACGAAACGTAATTATTTGACTGTGACCCAAAGATAAATTTATTACGTTCAATATCATCATTTCTAGTAGCACTAAATGTGGAAGTTAATTCTTTGGATATGTTTATAAAAAAATTGTTAAATTCATTAGAAATCGACTTAGAACATGTAAGGATATCTTCAGTTCGAAGTTGATATATTTGAGTTATTTGCTTACTTCGAGAATTACGTCCTAACACCTCATCTACAATCTTCCAAGTAGCCTTGGAATTATTAATGGAAGAATCAAATTTGTTCTTGTAGAATACGTTCTTTGCAGTATGAACATCCAATTTAACCTGCTTTGAGAGATTGACTACATATTTTTCCAGTTTCTTATTGAAAGGATATCGATTTAATTTCTTTGAAAATTTTTTTAATTTGTTCATCTTGCGCAAAAGATTACAATTCATCCATGGTTTCAATTTTGTGATTTTCCGACTATCAGTGATAAAAGTGGATGATGCTATGTGAGACCTTAGAATATCGACAAAATTTTCAAAAGCAATATTACAATTGGATTGAGAATACACAGAATTCCAATTTTCAAAGTTTAAAAGATCGTTTAGTTTGGTGAAATTCACCTGTGAAATATTTGATCTATAATTAACTGTACCTGAACTCAACATTAATGCAAATATATCGACTATAATCAAATTATGATCAGAAAAATGCATAGGTAGGTTTCTAATGTTAAAATCAAATATTTGCTCACTTTTCAGGAAGACATGGTCCAGACAAGCTAACATTCTAGTTGGTTCATTTAAAAAGTTTATTAAACCATATGAAGCCAGCATTGTTTGGTAACCAAACGACTCATTGATATCTAAAAGATTTAAATTAATGTCACCCAGAATAGCTACGTTACTTTTTGTAAGCGTACGCAACAAACTTTCCAGCTCATCGCAGAACCCATTAATAGACCCATTATTAAATCGGTAGATACAAATGAATATCCAATTTCTCCCTGCAATGTCAAGATCAAAACGAATAATATCTGCTGTCATCCAATTGTAAACTTGAATTAAGTAATTACCAATGTTATTGCGAATAAAAGCACCAACACCCCCAGAACGGTAACTGTCATTACAGCAAGCCCTAAAGTTGTAACCCGGTAAACTAAACTCACAGCATTCTTTAGAATAAATCCATATTTCAGTCACAAAAATTAAATCGGGAATCTCTTTAAGGCTTGCCACATATAAACTAAAAGTATCAAAATTTGCCCGTAAACTTCTAATGTTCTGCACCAATATCCTAAAATTAGAATTTCGTATCTTACTCATAAAAAATGAATGAAATATAGATAATAAAATATACAGGTAAAAGCAAGATTATAAAAAAAATATTGATACTGTTGTTTACGAGTAAAATTAAAAAAATTGTAGTTATTGTAGCATTTGATTCCGCAGAAATGTAAAGTTGGGTACAGCACTAATAAAAAGCTTATTCGATGTTTTGAATTAATCACGTTAATTGTCAGTGCTACCAACAAATTAAAACTGAAATTGTTAGTAAAAAATATAACTGTCAATCCTTTATAAACAAATACAAATGAGATTTGTTTTGTTGAAATCAAAACAAAAATGGCAGAAAAGTATGTAAAAATAACCAATAAATATTGAGCTTGTAATAGTAAGAAAATTTGCATACCTAATGAATTAAAAAATATTTGATTCCCGATTGATCTCACAATCGCTATTTTTTCTCCCAATTGGATTGTGTGCTTGAAGAAGCCGAAAAATATCATTGAGTGATTGTACTCGATAAACATCTGAATCTGCCGATTTCCGTAGATTTATTTGTCCATTAGTACACCACAAATATTTATAATTGTACGTTGTTTTAATTTTCTTCGCTTCACGATATAACTGGGACTGGAACGCTGTTAATCGGTGCATAATGAAAATGCGTTGCTCAGGATGGTTTTGCGGCAACATTACATCCAAATCGTTAGTGAACAGTGACTTCTTTTTCTTCATCTGCAGCAAAATGTTATTCTTAATATCATTCGTCGTGAATTTGACAACTAATAAATCATTAGAGAATGATTTAGATGTATATTCTTTATATGAGACAGCGCTCTTGCTTTTGGGAATTGCATGAATGTTCACTATGTCATCATAATTAATTTCCACTCCTATTTTTTTGACGGTGTTGATAACCACATCACGAATATCACCATGTTGACTGGGTAGACCGACAATTGTTATGCTACTCGAGTTTAATTTCTGGCTTGGTTTATCATTTTCAGCTTCTAGTAAATGAATCTTGGAATTCTGAATCGACATCTGGTTCTCTAAGGTATCTACCCTGGATTTAAGTATTTCGTTTTCCGATGCAAGCGATACAAGCATGGCTTTCAGGTTATCAAGAGTAGATAGCTTTTTTTCCATACGTTTCAGCAGGATCATAACATCAGATAAATTAGGCAAATCATCCATTGCGTCAGAATCATGGGAATCCACTTCATCAATTATTATTGATTGGTTCGAAGAAGAATTACGACAAACATGACACAGCCATTTTGCTGAGCGCTTCTTTATTCCATCTAGTAATTCCTCGGAAATGTTTGCACATCTTATGTGAAACGTATTATCACATGAGCCCGCGCATTTGACGCCAGGAAATTTCGCTTTGGTAATGTTCATAGAACAAATGTTGCACGTAGACATTATAATAACTATTATATATGTTTATATTATTATTCCTTATGAAATTATAGATTGTATAAATAGTTATATTTATATATATTTATATATAACCTTTTGTTATCTCACCGTTAACGTACTTAATAAATAATTGTATCATGCGGTTTGAATTTCCTGATATATGAAAAACCAATTTAGTGATTCCGGTTAAAAAGAAACAAAATAATGACTCGCTGGATAATCTTAGACCAATCAGTATGGTATCGGTATTATCTAAAGTTTTCGAGATTCTAATTCGTGATCAAATTAACGACCATATAAAAAAATATAAAAATTTAACACAGTTTCAATCGGGTTTCCGTAACAATCATAGTACAAACACCGTTCTTCTTCAAGTTATCGATGATATTGCATATCATCTTGATCAAAGCCACTCTTTTGTTGTATTAGTATTGCTCGATTTTTCCAAAGCTTTTGACTGTTTAAATCATAAGTTACTTTTGCAAAAGTTGATGCTTTATTTTAACTTTGATAAAACTGCGCTGAAGCCTATGTATAGTTATTTATCGGACAGATATCAAAAAGTCTTAATAAAAGATCAGTTGTCTGATCCACAACGTATTCCTTCTGGTGTCTTTCAGGGAACTATCCTTATGCCGTTATTATTCTCCCTATTTATCAATGATCTACCGCAGGTCTTGAAATATTCGAAATATCATTTGTATGCAGATGATTGTCAAATTTACCTCGGGGGCGTTAAGGATAATATCTCTGAAACATTTAATAAAATTATATTATTGTTTTATAACGCAGACAATCTTCATTTCTAGGCGTGATTTTTTAGTCATCCCAGATATATACATTGATAATAAAATAATCCCATTTCAAAATCGCGTTAATAATTTAGGGACTTTTATTAACAATAGATTCACGTGGGATTCCCAGATTATCAAGGTTTGCAGTAAAATCAACTCTACATTATATGGATTGAAACTCCATAAGAACATTTGTCCTAAAACCGTCAGGATTTTGCTTGCTAAAACGTTGGTAATCCCCCATGTATTGTATTGTGAATTTCTCTACATTAGTTGCGATTGTAACTCAAGGGAAATTTTACAAGTAACTTTGAACAACATAGCCAAATACGTCAATGGATTGAGGGAATGTGATCATATCTCAGCTAAGTTTAGAGAATTATTTGGTTGCACAATGACTCAATTTTTTTATTATTGATCATTATTGCTCCTCTATAAAATTATCAAGTAGTTGCTAAAAGATTAATAGTCGTTGTGCAAATATTTAATTTAAACCCGTTTAATTGGAATAACATTTCTCTGGAACATTTATATTGTCAATTCCATCTGTATATCACTTAGTTATTTTATGTTTATTGGTGTTAACTGTGTTTCAATAATGCAGTAATCAGCTATTAAAAAACTGGTTGATGATGTTGCTCAGTTAAAAATTAAGTAATTTGAGTTTGCTGATTCCATCAAGGTGTTGAAGAAACTTGAGAACAATTGTTTAGATGTTTCGAGAATCTTAGAATCCTGCAACATAGTCTGGAAAATTTAGCCAATTTATAGAGAATAAATAGGTGGTATCTTCAGCATAAATATGGTCAGCAGAAACGCGAGCGTAAAACAAATACTAATAAGCTTGATGTTCTACAAAAACGATGTGATGTACTGAAACATTACGCCTTTCAAACAAACTGTGAGATTAGAGGGGTTCCAGTTGCAAGGAATGAAGAACTTTTCAAAATCATTGGGGATTTCTCTGCTAAAATATTAGTTTTAACTTTGAGAAACCAATAATCAAATATATGCATCGTACATTTTCTATCAAGTCACCTAAACGAATTGTTGTGAAATTTACCGCCAATTTCGTCAGGAATAATTTTCTTGACTATCACATCAGGAAACAGGTTATGATTTCATATGTCTGACCGCAACCTGGCTCAATGATAGAGTTTTTTCTAATGAATTGTTTGATGATCGGTATTTAGTACATCGCGGGAATCGTGACCTGAGGGAGTACTGATCGGTTATAGGTGAATTTTCTATTGTTCGTTAAGATTTATATAACTTTCCTTTTAAATGCTGTATGGTCAAGTTTTTATTAAATCATCATCGATGTCTTTACATATGTGTGGTTTATTTTTTATATGCTTTTTATGATAACTTGCAGTTATTTTTTGAATTTTGAGAGTACTTTAATGATAAACTTAAAAGAGCATCATAGTTTGCAGTGACTGGAAAAATCGGGTGGAATCTGACCAAAACCTCCTTCTCCTTGACGAACTTTAAACTATCTAAAAATGCAATATTACTTAAAAAAAATTCAAACTTCTTTATATTAGTAAAGTTACATCTTGATCATAACAACGTTTCAAAAGTGCAACTTTATTTATTTGAACAGAAGCTAAGGAAGGTAAAATAAAATTCGGAATGTAAAATTTTTTTCAATAAACTGTAAATATCCATATTTAATGTCGCCCTAATTATCACATATATAAAATATGATATGCACAGGACAAATTAAAAAGTTTAAAAACATAAAGTCAAACTACAGATAATTTTGGTCTCTTAAATTTTTGAATGTAAACAATAATTTCTGAAATTAATGTGTCGCCAAATAATAAAGTTTACGAATAAAATGTTGCTACTCTATAAAATCTAAAAACTAATTTAACTTGCATTAACAGATATAATTTATGGTGATTACGTTACACAACAACAATATATACATAATGTATCTATATGGAAACTAACAAATGCAAGAAATTCTGGTTAAAAATGTTGTCCAGAAGCAAATGTTGATGCCCTATGTTTTACTCAAATATGGGTGATAAGGTCAATACTTTTGAAAGGATTATTTGTGTGGACCATTGCATCATCTAATAATTAAAATTCGTATTAAAATTAATAAAATTCATTACCTTAAACGAGCATAAGATTTTCCATCTTACTGGAACTTCCATTCCATATTTTAAATGAATTTTTTACTTTCTCACATCAAACATTTTTTTTATTGTTCATATTTTCACATTATCAACCACTTAAATACAAAATTATTGTTCACCTACGTTTAAATAGTTGAACTAATTTTTAAATCACCATTTGTGATCCAAAATCAAAGCTGGATCAAATGTTGCTGTTGGTTAACTTATAAATTTTGATCTGATCCGGATCACTATCAGCTACTATTTCTATTGCACATGTAGAATTTCATTATAATCTATTAAGAAACAACCAAGTTTCATCCTTACCCCATTTGATTTGAATGAAACGACCAAAGTATCCTAATTGACGTACGATCAAACTGTCCTATTCATGCCATCGATTAGATTTTAACGTGACTCGAACACAATAAAATTTTGACACAATTTGTTTTGAATGAACTGAACGACTTGATTTGAATAATCTAAAACTGAGAGTGAAACGCTTTATTTATTTTCAAAAAAGAAAACGTATTGTTACGTTTTTGCCTTGTCAATTAAGGTTCGCATCACTGGATTGTGAATAATACAAAATCAATTTAATTTATTACCAACGAATTTATTTAGTTAACACAAGAGTAATTACAACAGAGTTTATTAATAAAAATTCACAAAATCATTTTATATAAATTATTCTGAAATTTTACTATACACTTATAATTTTTATTTCCACTAAAACACTTTTAACTCCTTTTTAATCTTCACACTATCGCTTACCAAATACTACTAATCCAATTCGACTTCGTTCGCCTTTTTGTATACGCAAACCAAACTTCTAGAAAGCTCATGACTTTTCCAGTTAGAATAGCGTAGACACATGTATAACAATTTTATCATGGAAAATTCATTTTAGTAGAGTTAAACATTGAGCTATTAATTTAACTTATGCTATTACACACTAGGTGTCACCATTACAGTATTTTGTGTTGCATAATCTTATAATCTATCATTCTTGCTCCTTACCAAAGGTGGTTATGTAAATAAAAAATTAAAATACAAAAATGAAACAAAGTGAAGGGAACAGTTATTTCATATAAAATACAAAATTTCATATCGTACGTAAAGTAATTTGATTCCCTTACTATACGCCTAATGTATTTACCATATAATAGCATTCAAAGAGTGGCGCTAGCTTCGCGCTGGATAATTTGATTTTGATTTAAATAATCTTATGATTAACAGTTTTGTGAATATAGTTAAATCTCTTTATAACGAACTCTATTTTAATGCGGCTTTTAGTATAACCAGGTTTCGCAACAAATTTTCTTTCGCTTGAATGGATATTTTGTTATTTGGAAATGTGCTTTAGCCAAGAAGTAAAATAAGAAAATTTTACAATTTCATAAATTCAGTAAAACGAAATTCCAATATAGCGAACTAATTTCTCCGGTCACTTTGGCTTCTTTATAGAAGCCGAAATTTCATTGGATTTGTATACTTTCTGATTAGTATGAGTTTTCTCTTTCGGTGATTTTCTTGGCTAATCATAACATTGCGCTCTAAGATTGAGTACGCAAAATATGCTAGTTTCTACTCAAAATAGCAGGTTCCAAACAAAAAACAAAAATATTAAATTTTTTTCTTTTTTTTTGGTTTTAATCTCTGTAATCTTTTCTGGGGCTCAAGGCACTCCCAACTATTTCGCAGTTTACTTTTGCCGTCCTACTTTACTCAGTAGTAGCTAAAACGAGGACGTTCGGCTATAGACCCGTTTTTGTACAAACCACCTGCACATTGTATTGCTTAATGCCAACCTATAGTAGTGCTGACATGAAAGGTGAGTTGGCCCAGGGATACTGCACTCTCAACAGGGGGTCAGAGATGTGTTCATCTTCATCACCGATCGTAATCAGATGATGAAAAATCCCTTTTGCATCCCGCTCCTATAAGGATTCGAACTTTGTACCTCCCGATCCAACCGCCGCAGCTTTAACCATTTGCTCGGTAAATATTAAATTTATTTTATTTTATTTTGTTTATTAGTTGTCTACAACTTTCTTTTGACACGAATGGTTTTGCCACAAAAAAAAATACGGGCAGTGGGTTTTACGCCCATTCTGGGAAATTAGAATATTAATTTAATTTCCAAGCGCGAAATTTCTTTCGGTGAAAACAAAATTAATGACGGTAAATGTAGATTCTAGAAAGTATTTGTATTCAGGCGTCTTTTCTAATACATTTAAAATATTTATAGATAATAGTCCTCAAGTTTCCGAAAAGCAATTTATCTTTCAAGGGCTCACTCTCAGCACTTGCGCTGGGATCTTTAGCTGCTACGAATCGCTTCAAATAAACAAGAGCTTAGTTAGGCGTTGCTGTGTGGATGTACGATTTTATATTATGTGTGTGATTGGTTGTGTATTCAGAAACTTGTAGATTAAACTATAAGTGCTCAAAATGACAGCCTTCTCAAGTGTTATGTACGTGTTTTTAGGTAGTGGAAGTTTATTAAAGCTATTGTGCAACGAATAAGGCAAAACTCCCGCGGAGGAAATCATAACGGGCACCGTAATGGTGGCACTGTCCATTCTCCACATCTGCATCTTTTTCTTTCATTGAGTGCTTCGGTGGGCAGTAAATACTAGCAAGTAGCAATACAAATAGAACTAGTTTTGGATTTGACAATAATAGCAGTTGTTTGCAGTATTGGGAATTTTTTTGGTTTAGGGATGGCTCCCTTAGTGCTGTACTCTAATTTCTGTAATCGCTCATCAAATGTATTTAGTCTGCTTAAAATTAATTTAAGTGTTTGACTTATGTATATCGTCATTTTGAGCAGTTTTTCCTGGATTTCCGTTGCTCATCATTACTTGAGCATAAGTCATTTTACCAAATTGTCCTTGAGTAGTTCCCAACACTCTACGATTTACTTCGGGTCGGTTCATCTTAACCACTTACTTCCTGAATAAACTTGGATTGTTAGCAATCATGTTGTTATTTTTGATGTTTTGCAGTTCAATAGCAACGCTGCATCCTCTGTAGTTAGCCGGATGGTTTTCTCCACAGTGAATGCATTTAGGTTGAACATTTTGGGCTTTTACACGATCTTTGGTATGATGTTTACCTAAACATTTGACACACCTGGGTTCCCTGTTGCAATATTTTTGTGTATGTCCATAGGCTTGACATTGTTTACATTGTGGTATAACCTTAGATCTTCTTAGAGGCTGAATAACCACTTTGCACCCCAAGATGTACTTAATTTGATACATTTTTTCGATGTTGAGAGTTACTTTGCCTCTCCGTTTTAGCTTAATCGATGCTTCAGTTGCCTTAAATCCTTTTGCTTTCAGGTCATCAATTATTTTGTCTGGTTTACACGTAGAGTGTAAGTTTTTAGCCATGACCCTAATTGGTCTGGTTTGTTTATCTTCAAACGTGTGCCAAGCACGTTTTTCTTCATTTAACATTTTTGTCATTTTTCTGTATGTTTCAGCATCTTCTAAGTTTATTTTGATGGTGTTTCCATTCATCACCTTTGCATTAAACTTATCAGTAGTTGTTATTGTTTTTACTTTCTCATAGAGTAAATCATAGTCTTTGACTTCATCTATTACTATTGGTGGTGGTGGAGGTATTTTTTTTGGTTGATTTTGGATGATATTTGGGACATCATCCCCTTTGGAACGTATCCTTTTTTTTCTCCCACCTTTAACTCTAATCCACTCAGTTTCTCGAGCTAGTTCTTCTTCATCCGTATGATACTCTTGTGGAGTTGTATTATGGTTAGCAGTAGAACCGATGTCCTCCTTTGGCTTAAGAGCTTTAACTTCGTTTTCAAGCGTCTTCATACGCACCTGCATCCATGCAGTTGTAATATTCACTTGCTTGTTTAAATTGTTGGCTTCAACTAATGCATTATTAGCTTTACACAATTCATTGTGAAGCTTTTCTTCGTTTGTAGAACGAGTGTTGTGGCTGCTGGCCCCAATGGAAGGGCTACCGCCTTTTATCGAAGAATACGACACTTTGTTACTCCTCTGGAAGGCATGTGAATTTTCCTTCTCTGTTTCACTCAATTGAGCTTGTTTATTCACCAACATGTCTTGTCATTGGTTAAAATAATTGTAGTATAGCAATGGCTGGTCTCCCCCAAAATCCATGAGACCGACCTCCGAAGAGGGTGGATTTACCTGAGCAACAGGTGTACCACCTGGGGTATTAGTTTCCATATTTGTTCCGCTCATTGCTCATTTATAGTGTACTGCACTCGCCTCTAGTATTTCGCCGATGCTTCACATCGTTGCCCGGGTGTTCCCACGTGGAGGTATACTAGACACATTTGGTGGTTTCTACATAGTTGCAGCGTTGGGATATAGACCACGAGATATATGGCTATAGACGGTTAACCTCTACCCTATTGAGACGCACTCAACACCCGATGAATTCTCTCAATCTTATCCGGCAATTTGCGCTCCCAACCTGGCATAAAAGGTGACACGTTATGATAATTAGGATTAATAACTGTACCACCCATAAATTTAACCGCAGTCACAGCAGCACAGTATACAAGATGGTGAATCTCAACTAATATTACATCGTCACAAACACAAGTAAGTAAAATATTGGTGTTAATTATGTGAACTGTTTGTGCAAGTTTCTCTGATGTGTGCAATTTTGGTATTTGTGATTTTAACGTTGTTGTATTTCGAATTAGGTAGGAGCACCGTCATCTAATTGTGTGTGTGTAAATTTGTATGTGGTGTATGTTGTACTGACACCTCAGAAGCAATATCGCTTTGAACACGAATTATTTCTTCGGCAACCTCACCCCTAATCTGCTGTAGAACAAACTCGGGAAGAAAGCCGCAAGAAAGCCGCATTCTGAACAGTGACAGTTTTACGTATAGTAAATTTGCCAATTTCAAGTCATTGGCCTTGCTTTTGGACAGCCATTGGACCGGGATGAACCGAAATAGTACAGCCACAATACCTCAACTTGGAGGTATTGCGGCTGTACTATTTCGGTTCATCCCGGTCACGACCCACCTATTCAGTTGTCGATCACCATCGGCTCGTAATCGGTCGCTTCCAGCGACGGTTCGGAAGTGCCTTGACGTTACACGCAGGTAGTGCCCTTATAACACGGTTACGTAAATTTCTCTCCGTTCATGGAAAGACTACTAACAAATTGTTTAACCCCGGTTAGTTGGGGAAGCGGCCCGGTTATACCACCCAGGCACTGAGTCACTAATTTTGGTTAATACTAAATTGTACGTACTAGAAAAATATTCCAAAATACTGATTTTCGAGCACCAAACAAAATTTTTTTACTAAATTATACCGCTACAATTTTCACCGCCACAATTTTTAATAAAAATTTTGAAATCATGAAAGGCATATTTCAACTCGGCTTCCATATAATATATATACAATATCCTCTTAATTCTTCAAAGTTTTCTGCATCGATATATAATGGTACATTTCGAAAATAACTTTTTAAGCTGCTTAACTAACGTCTGTTTTGTCGTACAAAAAGCAAAACCACAATTTTCATTCAACAGCAGTTAAAAATAATGAAAATTAGATCTGTATCTTATAATTATTTTCTAATTGGTATAATCTCTATAAAATTAACGGTAGACTTGCTCATGACGAACTTTACTATTAATTTAATTTCTGAAAAGATGATAAAAAATAAGTCAGTTTATAATTAAATCTAAATACAGATTACGGACATGTAACAATATATGTACAAGCAGATTTTATGAAGATAAAAATTATGCTACTGAAAAAAAAAAAAATCGATAATTTTTTATGTAATCGAATTTGCATGTTGCACCATGACGAATGTTCGAATGAGTCACGTGGGTAATATTAAACTATGACAAAAAGGATTTTTTTTTTTTTGTGAAGTACCACATTTTCATATTTATTTGCATATTTCAGATGAAGCTTTTTGTTTTAATACTGGTTTCAGGCTGTACTGTGCCTCGAACAATATGATGTATTGTACTCAAGGTCGTTGCGGTATAGTATTATTCGTCTCTTTGTGGAATGATTTATAAAGGAATTTATATGCTAAACATCTATAAAGGGATTATTTAATGGGTACATATGTACATATTTATGTAAAACATATTCGTTTATACCCGTAAAAAATCCATATTATTACTTTAAAAAATTCAACATGTTACATCTACAACAATAGTCCACTATAATTTAACTGAACAAAGGGTCGTTTATTAATTTATAAGGGAAGGAAAAATGTTGCTTTTTAAATAGTTTCTAAATAAACACTCCTGAGAGATTAGGTGATACAATCACATTTAATTTTCTGTTTACCATTTAGATAAAACAAATGAGAAAATAGTTTTATGAATGAATTAATTACCATTTGCTTTTTTCTATGACTCTCCACATTTTAATTAAGATTATTATAATTTATTTTTATTTTTTTTTTTGGTTTCTATGCTAAATTCCTTTATGGTTATAGAGATTAAATCAAGATTGAAAAATTGGAATGTAAGTATGTATGTATATTAGATAATATAAAATGCTTTTAAAACTTTTCATGTATTGATTACCACAGCGATGTCCCCAAACCCTATCTAGATTAAACAAAAAAAAAAAAAAAATATAACAAAACAATACAGTTGTCACACTAAATTCGGATAATATTCTCGGCTGAAACTAACAATAGTTTTAACTAATGAAACCATTGCATAAATTATCTAAACTAAAAAATTAAATCATTTTGTAAAATAAGCCACAAAAAATTTTAATCCGCTTAAAGGGTCAAAACACAATTGGGGATCACAGGGTTTAGTAAAAAAAAAATATCTTATTTGTATAACTCCATTCACTAATATTATTATTTGCTTTATCAGTTAATAACCGTTTTCAACACTACGTATAATGTTGGGGATGATATGAGAACTTATAATACGAGAACTTATAATATATAGTATGAGTATAAAAATGATAATGGATTATCAAAACTTAGTTTTGTTCCAAATACATACTTTGTTGTCAAATACATACTTTGTTTGCGTTAGAACTAATTTCAACTGTGTTATCTACTCCTGCAAGGATACAACATACAACTATACAGCAAGAACTTCAAAAGAGCTCCTTGATAAGTCAGCTTTAGCTTGGTACTTTTTATAGAATACAATGAATCTGCAGTGAAATAGTTTTGTGCAAAAGTGAATGTCAAGAATTCGACTTTATTTTTGTAACTACATAGGTTTGAAATTCGCACCCAATGATTAATATCTAATATCAATACTCTGGTGCTTTTAATTATGAACCAATTTAATTGGTGGACCGAATCAATTCCCGTGGAATTATTGCTCGTGGGGACCGTATTGCCTTGTTCAAGGAATAAATTTCCGCGGGCGTTAATTCCTTTCTAAAATGATATTAAAGTGCAACGTTTTCAATGCCATTTTATTATGGGTTTTATGGGGGAAAACCTTTTTAGCCATACATAGAAAGACTTCTTTTTATATTTCTTAGGCATAATGAGTCCATGTTCCAGTAAGCAAGCAATGGAAATGAAATTGAAATCAAAATTGCGCTCTACAGAATCTCGTAGTTTTCAATCAACCGTTTTACAAGAAAAAGCTGCGTGTTCACAAATTGGTAATATCGAAGAAATTAAAATTTTAGATTCTGAAAAATCACATCAAAACTCAACTAGCTGTAATGAAAAACACATCCTAGAGGATGGTGTTGTGTTCGATGATAGTGACGCCGACCCAAATTATGTTCCAACAGATGAAGAAAATAATAGTGATGCGTCTGTTGAATCTAGCTCAAGTGTGATTATAATGGCAACCCAATTGGAACGAAATTTATCGGAATGTGATATACCACACAAGCTAAGAAAACGTGAAATCACTAAAAAGCGTAATTTAGGGCAAGAGTATTTCAATCATAAAGGGAAATTGGTGAAGGCGCGAAATGTAAACCCTTTGGACGTTAGTTGTAAGCTTAAATGTTCAACCAAGATAACGCCACAGAACCAAACATTAATTTTTACAGATTATTGGGGCCTAGCTAGTTACAACATGCGTCAATCATATTTATCTGGAATGATAGAAATTGTACCAAAAAAACAGAAACTTTAATAAAATCCATAAATTGCCAGAGAAACCGGGTTTACTATTACAATTACTTTGTAGAAGTACAAACTAATCGTATACGCGTTTGTCACAAGTGCTTTTTACGTACATTTGATGAAACACCTGCATTTATTAAGACAGTAATACAGAGAAAAATTGATTCGGCAGGCATAGTATTACCAAGCGACAAACGCGGACGCCACGCTCCTGCAAATAAAATTTCTCAGGAAAAGTATGACGAGGTGTTAAACCAAATTAACAGTTTTCCGCATTACGAGAGTCACTACACTCGGCGTGATACACAACAAAAATATCTGCAAAGCGACCTGAGCATATCCGTATTGTACAAACTGTACACTGAAAAATATCGCAATCCCATTTCTATTACAAAATATGCAGAAAAATTTAAGACGTTGAATTTAAAATTTAAAAAGCCGCAACTTGATCGATGTAATAAATGTGAATTGCTTGAAATGAAAATAAAATCTTCAGAAAATGAAGACGATAAATAAAAATTATTGGAAGAAAAGATAAAGCATTTAGAACGTGCAGATACCGCATATGAGAGCAAACGAGCTGACCAACTGACACATTTGACTTACAACAGTGTTTACCTACACCGCTATTATGCACATCAGTTAGTTTCTACAAGCGTCAACTCTGAACGTTTAATTTAACATTACACGATGCTCAACTGAATAGGGCACACAACATGATGTGGCATGAAGCCGATGGTAACAGAGGCGGGAACGAAATTGCTTCATGTTTATTTCAACACCTTTCGAATATTTCAAGTGATGTTAAACATATAATATTGTACAGCAATTCATGTGCTGGACAAAATAAAAATTCGTTCGTCACCACAATGTTCCACATTTAGAAAAAATTGATCATAAATTTCTCGTTCCTGGTCACACCCATATGGAGTGTGATACAGTGCATGCGTTAATCGAAAGAAAAAAGAAAAAGACAATGGCTAGCATTCACCATCACCGTGATTGGTTTAATATTGTTCGATCGGTAAATTCAAATTACTTCGTAACCGAGGTATCAAGGGACATGTTTTTTTAACTTTTCGGCACTGTTAAAAGAAAAGTTTATGTGGAGAAAAAATAATACGGAGGGTAATAATTATTACTACATACTTTTTGTTTTGTTGCTTGTAACTTTTCAATATTAATTTCGTCTTATTTCTTTAGGTGAACGTTTCCGGTGGAACGACGTCATTTGGCTGAGATATATCCGTAAATTAGGACAAATTGAGTATAAAACCACTTTATGTCGGGACTCGAATTTTAAGGTGCTTAATATTAACCGACGGGGTATAAATTCAATATCTTGCAATGATCTACAAGTCTGCTACCCTTCTCCGGTAAAAATTAGTGATCTCTTGGCCATGTTACCACTAATAAGCAAAGAAGTTCATTCCTTTTACAAAAATTTGAAAACTAAAAATTTACCGGATGACGACCCGGATTTGGTTGAGGAATCAGAATCTAACGATTAAGAAAGATATAATCCACCGTCCGTGGGTAATCTGTGAATTAAAGTCTATACCCGTGAATTTTGAAAGATTTTAAACTTTAAAAAAAAAAAAGAATTATTTTTTTAGTTTTCCATTATATTGACTATTGTAACTTAATTTCCTCTTTATGAATAAATTGAATTTGGCAAAACCTCTGAACTCTACTTATGTTTTATATGAATTATAGCAAAAAATTGGAAAAATGGCTTAACTAGTTTAAGCAAAAAATATGACAAATAAATTAAAATAATAAAACAGCTTAGTCACATTTTTATTAAATTTCAAGGTTAATTAGCAAAATAATTATTAGCGACCTATTTCATAAGATGGTTCTACATCTCACGTTTGAAAAATGGCAGTCGTATATACTTAAATACTTATTCATTTGGATACAGATTTTTTTAAATAGTATTATCGCTCTCTTGAAAATGTTATAAAGCGAAATAAGCTGTTTTGCCTTTTGACCACAGAATTGTCTCCCCTCAATTTACTATAATTCAATGAAATAAAACGTAGATGCTCGATTTCCCGCTTAACGTCAAAAAATTACTGGGAATTGTTAATTTAAAGTGCCGGCGCTAAAGGGATTTAAAAAAAATAATTTTTTTCCCTAGATTGGTAGGACTGTCTTTCATTATGATGTCAACTTTGAGCGCGACCAGTCAACCAGTTTGTTTACAGCAGTTGGTTAAGTCAGTCGACTTCATTAGTGCACGGCGATTTTTACGATGAACGAAATTATTGAATAAAAAGTTTGCCTTAAATTTTGTGTTGGAAACGAAATTTCTTGTGCTGATGCGATAAAAGTGACCGGAATTATGGGAAAAAACTGGTAGATTTTACACGACGAAATATGAACGAATATAAGGCCAACAACTCATTAAATACCATCGATCAACCACCACATTCGCCTGATTTAGCACCAGGTGACTTTTTCCTGTTTCCCAGACTCAAATTGCCACTCTGTGGAATCCGTTTTAACTCTATTGAAGCCATAAAACAAAATTTAGCGCGCAAACTGCAGGTCCTTCAGGAAAGTGCCTATAAAAAATGTTTCGATATCCTCGGATGGGGAATAATTTGAGGGCGACAAAATACATTTAAAATTTGTGTTTTATTTAACGATTTGTGGTACTTTTTTTGACAGAATGTACATCCACTATGAATTGATGAAGACTCTGCCTGCAACTTAGAAGTAAATTGAAATCGTCTTATCGCAACATCAGATGATTGGTGAAATAAGGGCTGTAAGGCAATCGGGCTAGCAACCAGTCTATGAGTAACGGGCATTGTATAGCATACTATCACACATCATACCATCGTACTATCATCAACGCTTTAGCTACTGAACTTTTATGACGAATATACGAGGGCGGATTGAAAATGAAGCTACCTAGCGCTAGATAGCAGCACAAACACAAAAATTTTTTGTTTTTTAGAAATTGCGATCTGTCAAACGTCAGCTCAGTCGTTTGAAGTAAGCAACTTTTGTGTTTCTTGAAAAATGGAAAAAAACGAATTTCGTGCAGTGATTAAACACTATTATTTGAAAGGGAAAACGGCGAAAGAGACAAAAGAAAAGCTCGATAAACATTACGGTGAGTCTGCTCCGTCAGATTACATGGTAAAATATTGGATTGCTGAATTTAAACGCGGCGGAAGAAGCACTGCAACAATACCATCAACAGGAAGGCCAAAAGAGGTGGTTAGTGAAGAAAATATCAAGAAAATCCTCGATATCGTTATGAATGATCGCCGAGTCAAGTTGCGTGAGATTGTTGAAATGGTAAACATATCATATGAACGTGTGTTCAACATTTTGCATGAACATTTGCATATGAAAAAGCTATCGGCAAGATGGGTGCCGCGTTTGCTCAGTGTCGAACAAAAATGAGTTCGACAGACCACTTCATAGCGGTATTTGGACATGATAAAGCGTAATCCTGTTGATTTTTGGCGTCGATTAATTACTGTTGATGAAACGTGGGTCCACCACTACACACCTGAAACCAAAAATCAATCGAAACAATGGGTGGAAGCTGGTGGAAGTGCTCCGAAGAAGGCAAAGGCAGTGAAATCGGCTGGCAAGGTTATGGCCACTATATTTTGGAATGCACACGGAATATTGCTCATCGATTATCTTGAAAAAGGATCCACAATCACAGGAAAGTATTATCGTGCATTATTGGATCAATTGGTTGATGCAATCAAGGAAAAACGACCACATTTAAAGAAGAAAAAAGTGCTCTTTCTTCAAGACAACGCACCGGTTCACACAGCATTAGATACGATGCTAAAATTACGTGAAATATACTTCGAATTGGTTGAGCATCCACCTTATAGTCCAGATTTAGCTCCTAGTGACTTTTTCCTGTTTCCAAACTTGAAAAAATGGCTCGCAGGACAAAGATTCATCTCAAACGAAGAAGTGATTATCGAAACTAACTCGTATTTTGAGGGGTTCCCGAAATCGTATTATTCAGATGGTATAAAAAAGTTGGAATATCGTCTTACTAAGTGTGTCGAATTAAATGGAGACTATGTTGAGAAATAAATGGTTTTTGGCAAAAAAAAATTTTGTTTTCCTACCCTAAGCTACCTAAAGCTCCTCCTTAAGCTACCTAAAGCTTCATTTTCAATCCGCCCTCGTAGTCCTAGTTTCATTTTTATTTCAAATCCAAGTTAGCCTCACTATCGCAGTAATTCACTTCGAAAACAAAAACAAAATAACGAAACTGAAAATTTGTCTTTGATTTGAAGCTTGTAGAATGCTTTGAAAACAAAATTTTCTAACACTGCTCCACCCCCTTATAAGATAGGTATTATGGTCAAAGCAACCTTAATTATACAAAGCCGTAGTCTAAAAAACACAGCTTTTATAAAGGAATTAGAAACGAGGAAAAAACCAAACTTTTCATAGTAAAATACACAAAACATATGGGAAATCACTTTTTTTCCTAAGACAAATTTTTAAATGAAAACGTTACAAATTCTTAATTATGATTTCTGAAATACTTTCATAAATATTTGAATTTCAACGTATATGAATGTCGTTTAAGTAAATCGTTTTCATTTTCTTGTAATAATTGAATTATTTAAACCAAAATATAAAAAAAATTCGTAACAACATCATTCTGGTCAAATTAAAATAAAAGCTTACTACAATTCATTTGGTCATTAAGTCAATATACATTACATAGATGGCAGTGATGGCCGTAAAAATTTGGTAAAATCATACCAAAAATTACCACCTGAGGAAATTTCAAGTAAAAAAATTTTAGGAAAAGCAAAACAAATTCACAAAATATTAAGTACGAGTGATAATTTTGTGACTAAGTAATTTTTTTTCGTATTTTTCTGTAGATATTTTAGACATCTTACGTATGCTAGTAAAACTAAACACAAATTTAACAAGTATTATTTCAATTCATCAGAGCCAACTTTGATTTATTTTTCAAAATGGAAATTCGAAAAATATATTTTAGGCATAGTTTAATTTTAATATTTCTGCAATTAATATTTATTCAATAACAATATAGTCTTCTTGAATGTTGTTGTTCAAGGTATGTAGAAAACATTTATATAAACGTTTTAAAATATATTTGCTTTTTTCATTGAAAAACTTGAAGCTAAAAAACACCATTTTACTATGAACTCCTACGGGAATCAATGAAAAGTTATACCACTAAAAAAGCTTCTAAAAAATACGTCATTATGATTATGGCTCTATATTCTAGAAGGCTCTGATATGATACATAGCCTATGTTACACTTGGCCATAAAACTTATCTAATTATGAAAGCTTCCTCAAAATCAGTTTGTTCAGTGATTAAGCAACAAATCAGTGATTAAGCAACAAACAAACACACTTTCACAAATATTAAATTAGTAGGATTAAAGGGCCTAATTTACTCAATCTGTTGTGAATGAGCTTCGTACTCAAAATATAGTAGATGGTTCAAGTATGGCTTAACACAAAATTTTTGTAAATAAATAAATAATTAATAATAAATAATAATTGTTGAAATTAATCTAAAACCCCTTTTCATGATATAAAACTTATTAAAATCTATTCGCCTTATGTTGCCTTGGTCTTCAGGCTTATATATGTTATGTCAAATGTCAATTTGTTATATATGTTTCTTGTGTTGTTATTGCTTGTGGTAGGTGTCATGTATTGTTGTTGCTTGTGATTGTTTTTTGTAAAGGGTTCGACTTAGTTCGAATAAAAATGGATTCGGATTTGTCCACATCCTATGATTGTCAGGAATAAAAAAAAAATCCGCACGAACGACTAAAATTGAATGGTGTGAATAAAAATTTAATTCCGAATGGCTTAACCTTGAAAAATTTAAAGGTTGGTTTGGAGAAGTTTCCGGACGATGATTATCGTTACCGTTGCGTAGCTTGTAATAAAGATCTTAATGTGGGAAAATCGGAGCTTGAGAAACACAGCAACACAAAAAAACACAAACAAAATGTATTGAAAATTAAGAATAGACAAGACGTGAAAACATTTTTTTAAAGCATCAAAACCGTCGAAAAGCGTTAAGATTAGATTAAGTATGTTTTTATCGAACACAATGTGGCGATTCAGGTCACCGACCGCCTCTTACCGTTACTTAAGGAAATTGCCCTGTATTGTAAAATCATTAAATATTCTAAGCCGGGAGTACAAAGTGCGTCGGATTAATTAAAAATAAATTAGCTCGCGAAGAGACGATTAAATTAATCAAAACTCGAAAAATAATAAAATTTTTGGTTTTAATTAACGAAAGCACTGACATAGGGAGTAATAAGTCAATGTGCTTTTTAGTAAAATTCATAGGTCCCAAAAATAGTTAAATACACGTAAAATTATTAGATTTATTACATGTACCAGGCTCATGGTACCTTCGCTAAATTTTATTTTTACAGTTATCTAACAGTTGTCTGTCATGTACATTCAATTTATTTTGCAATAAGAAAAATTGTTGTTTGTTTGGTGATTGTGAGTTTTTAATTTAAGCCCCAGTGTCTAGCGTAAATTACAAAACAGTGTGAGTCACTTATTTAGCCGTGATTTTTTTTTCGAAATTCAGCGGGGACAGATTTCGAAATGAATACCAATTTGAATTTGGTCAAATAAAATGCGCCTTCTATAAATTTGAAAATATTTTTTTTCCAAACAGAAAAAACATAAACTGTTCGCCTTTAATTTCAGCGCTCACTAATTTTTGGTATACTATTTTTGACTATACAACTCATGGGAAGATAGACCAATCAGATAGTTCAATTTTTCTTAGTTACGCTGTATAAATAACATCGGTTATTTGCACTGAGATGTAATACATGGAGACGGCATAGGCAAAAAGTCGTGGTAGAAGAAAAAAAAACGAAGAAGAAGAAAAAAGTTTGCTTCTGTGTGACAGAGAAAGAAAATATTTGTTTTCCTTGTCTTGAATTTTCGAATTTTCGGAAATGGAATTGTACCACTGAGATGTACTGAGTGAATTGTACAAACCTAAACAGGCCGTTATAAATAGACAAATGATTGTATGTACATAGTAAACAATTTGTATATGTTCGAATTTTGACGTTTCACTAGAATTTTTTTTGTGTTTTGATTTATTTTACAGGCGTGTATTGAAAATTTCGAGAAAAATAGTTTGAAAAAATTTAAATATTTTCCGAAAATAAGTAGCGCAATGTTTGAATAGTTCAAATAATGCTTCAGTTAATTAATCAGTCTCAAAATCTTTGTATGTTTAATGATTTTAGCGCAAGTTTAATGTTAAAAAAATTATTTTCGTATCCAGTACGGCTCTTTTTCGGAATTAACTTTTTAGAGTGTGCGGCATATATAAAACGAGTGGTGCAACTAGAAGAAAAAAGTTCTACCATTCGTTTGGGTTGTTTATTATGATAAATATTTTGCATGTCGTCTCCATGTATTACATCTCAGTGGTTATTTGCGTTGCTAAGTTGTATTTCGCGAAACATAACTAGTGATGTTTCAGTCAATCATGTCATCCATGAATATAAACAAACAATTAATAGCGTAATCAATATAGTTATTGACACCCTAAAATTTCAAGATAGTTTTTGACACTGCTGTATTTCATAAGGTTTTAATATAAATTGGTTTTATGTATACTTTCCTTGTTTATTTTATATATGTCTATCCTTTTTTATCTTTGAAATAGTATCGTTTTTGCTATGGTCATTCATATTCAGTTTATTTATGAATTTTGGATGAGAAACAACTCGTAGTGACAGCTAAGTATTTGGCGCCAAAAAAATCAAATTTTGTTAAGGAATTGAAACTTGTAAGTACCTCATAATTAACTTATTTTTAATTTTATACGTTTTGATTATTAGGATTGAGTTTAGTTAAGATGTCTATTTGTAGATTTACATTAAAAATCTTATATGTTTAATTAGTTAGTTAGATAATTGATGTGTCAATAATTAGAATAGAATAAATTGCATATTCAGCTATTGACACTTCATGTCGATTATTATACGATTCTGGAGTACATTAATTGACAGTATGTCAATAGTTATACTTAAAGGGGTGTCAACAATTGTTAAAAAGTTAAAATGACTAAAGTTAAAGGTAATTATTCCGAGGCAATGCTTCAGAAAGCCCTTGAAGCTATAAAACGGGGTGATATGTCGAAAAAAGGTGCTGCTAAGCATTTCAGCATTCCCAGAACTACGTTGCTATTCCGGCTAAGCAATAAATTTACAAAAGTGAGGCCGAGTCCTCCAACTGTCTTAACCTCAGAGGAAGAAAACGTTATTGAGGACTGGATAATCACATCTCAAAGGAAAGGATTCCCTAAAAGAAAAGAGGACGTGCTACATGCAGTTAAGGAGTTTTTAGATATGGAACAAAGAGATCACCCATTTGGATCTGATAATATACCCGGAGATGGATGGTTCCGATTATTTTTAAAACGACATCCTAATATTTGTTTACGAACACCAGACCCCGTTTCGTCGGCGAGTTCAACCGTAGGTGCATCAGATATACGAGCGTGGTTTATGTCAATCGAACGATATTTAAAAGAAAATAATTTATTTGAAATTTTGAGTGACCCCGCCAGAATATTTAACGGCGATGAAACTAATTTCCTACTCTGCCCCAAAACAAAAACAGTATTGGCAGCGAAAGGAGCTAAAAACATTTATGAAGTTGACCGTGGTCTGGCCAAAGCGAACCTTACGGTCATGTTTACGTTTTCCGCGTCAGGAACGATGGTGCCCACCAATGGTAATTTATCCTTATAAACGGATCCACGATGATATCAGAAAATCACTACCAAATGGCTGGGGTTTGGGTATTAGTGATAACTGTTGGATGACAAAAGAGGTGTTCTACGAATATATGTCCAAAGTATTTCATCCTTATCTTGTGAGCCTTGGAACCACATTTCCCGTAATTGTTTTTGTCGACGGTCACACAACACACCAAACTTTACAGCTAAGCAAGTTATGCATTCAATTGGGAATCTTGATAGCATTATATCCAAACGCCACTCGTATTATGCAGCCAGCTGACGTTAGTGCCTTTAAGCCGCTTAAGACCGGGTGGAACAAAAAAGTCGGTGAGTGGCGGCGACAAAACCCCGGAGAATTTCTCACCAAATCAAAATTCGCTCCTATTCTGAATACAATGATTCAATCTTGTATTGGACCTGAAACATTAAGAAACGGCTTTCGCGCATCTGGTCTCTTTCCAAGGGACCAAAACGCAATTGACTTTTCTAAGTGTTTAGGAAAATCGTCTGACCAGCCTCGACTAGCTACAGATGGTTTAAAAGTTCCAGATAAACAACTTTCATACGAACGATTTATTCAACTAGTAGGAGATCACAAGACTACTCAATTTAAGAACGCTTTCAATGGTGTATGTAGCATTGCGTTGTGGTCCGACGATTTAATGTTACTATACAAAAAGTTTCTGGAGTTTGAGCCTAAGGAAAATAACTAGAAACGCATTATTTCTACTGAAAACGTACTACTGATTGAAACAACACAATTTGACAACATGATTGGGTCTTATGTTGATGTCTCGCTGGTAAATCCCAGTGATGGATTTTTATATGTAAATGAAGAGATTGAAGTGGAAGAAATTGCAGAAAGTATGCTGAATACCGATTTGAAAACACCATCGAAGGTTCCGCAAGTGATAGATGATTATTTGGATTGGCCTATTACACCTGAAAGGAAAGGCAAGGTACTAAACCCATCAGCAAATCAAAGATAAACAGGAAAGAAAAAACAAACGGTTGGAAAACATAAAAAAAAATTCTCAATAAAAATGAACGAGCTAAATCAAAAATAAGTAAGGCAAAATCAACTCCAAAAATACGACAACAAGAGCCTTCTGATTTGGATCCCTTGCCTACCAGTTTAGCATCTACATCCACAAACATATCAAGTAAGTTTTAAGAAGTTAATAACTATGTATAATTTTGTTTGAGCTAACTCCTTTTGTTTTTTAGTACTGATGCCAATTGAGAATGTTCTTTCAACTGAACTAGATAAATCACGTTTTGATTCGTCCAATAATTTAGCTAGAAGCGCTGGAATCTTAGAATGTGCACCGAATCCCCAACCTCGTATAATGTATATACCTTCTGATCCTATGGTAATTAATCCTATTAAAATGGAAGTAATCTTTAGTACTTAATGGCTTAAATTATTTCATTTGCAGTTCTTCAAATAACCAATTTTTGTGATAAAACAAAAAATGAACCTGGAAAACCAAGTCAAACCGAACCAACAAAACACCTTCTTAACGATGAAAATTTAGAAGACGTTGGAGAAAACAGAATTGCAGTGGGCTCTATGTGCTACAAATGCACTTTTTTAATCAAATCAAAACTAGAAATTAGATGCAATCAATGCACTAGAGGATTTCACATTGCGTGCAAAAAATAATGGATATGGAATATATTCCGATATTCGTATGCAACAATTGTAAGGGAGTAGGATGACAATTGTAAGGGAGTAGGTGTCCTAAATGAAACTGCAGATAATTCAACTGTAAGACTGCATTTTCAAGTTTGAATTGATTTTATTTTTTATAATTATGCATATTTATTTACTTTGTTACTTTATTTGTGATTCTGAAACTTTTGTGATAATGAATTAACTAGCTAGCCAGCTCTAGCTATTTGTTTAACTGAAATAAAATGTTCCTAATTAACCTAATTTACATAAAACCAACTGAGTTGTTTTTTATTGTCATTGGGCGCTTTCAGAGCACCAAACAGTTGGCAACATGTTGAGTAAAATCACGGCCAACGCTATGAAATTTAAGAACTTTATTAGTAATTCAAATCAAATTAGCAATGATTTCACTAAACATGATGCCAACAGTTTGCGGATCTGAAAGCGCCCAATGACTTCACTACTGCACTGATTACCAAACCAGTGCAAAACTTATGTCAATAATTGTACTACAATAGAATGTCAATAGTTATATCCGGGGGTCAGTAATCGTACTTTTTGTTCATCGTTTAGAAAATCAGTTATATTTTGAAATTTAATAACTAAATAGTTATTTTCGGACTGCAAAACTGAATAAAACAGACTAAAATATATAGAAAGGCTATTAGTTCTTCGAAGCTAAAAAATTTAAGGTAATCTCAACAGTTTGAATTCAAAATTTTCTTACGAGTGCCAATAACTGGTAGATTACACTATTTTTGATATCTCGCAAAAATGAGTGGATTTGGTGTAGTTTCAAGCGAAGAAATTGAAAATTTTATATTTAACAAAGCCGATTTATACAGTAAGAACTGAAAAGTATGTATTGTGGCAATTTGAAGGATTTGTGAATGTGAATGGCGAAGAACAAAAAGAAGGTGTGCTAAAAACATTATGGAACCTTACAGGTAAGCACATTCAGCAAACTTACTAGAAGCAGTTCAATAAAATTATTGAACCTTTTAAAGGGGTTGTATTTCAAACGGCAAGAGATGCGCAAAATAACAAACGAAAAGTTTTACAAGGTATAGCTAATAAACGTAAACAAAGTTCAGCAGCATTGACGTTAATTGAGCACCAAAAAATTTTGCAAACGTTTAATGAAAAAACTCCTGACGGCCTACAGAAGAAATTTTTTCTTATTGTGTCAGTGGAATTGGCTTGGAGAGGTAAGGAAGGAGATAAATGTTTAATGCCACATTTTAAGGAAGAAATAGACAACTATGGTTCTCCGATAGGACGCATCGAATTTAATTCAATTTTTGAGAAAACTGCGCAAGCGGGTGACAAAAATACCACTGACAGTAAATGGTTATGTAAATGGGTTAAGGCCCAGTCAGGTTATTCAAAAAATGTTGTCTAAATGTACGTTCAACAACAAAACAGATCGCCTCTAATTAAAATAGTTATTGGTACAAAAATGCACCTTTAGGAGAAAACGAAATTAGAAAATGGTCAAAAACTGCAGCAGAAAACATTTTAATAAAGAAGGGAAAAATTACAAACCATTCGAATAGGTCAACCACAGTTAGTTAGTTATCGTACGCGGGTGTTAATCGTCAAGAAATATTCAAATTACTGGACATAATAGTACTGCTTCCCTGCAACCTTATTTGCAACTGAGTGCTAACCATCATGAAAAACTTTTAAAAAATTTGAGAACAAATTTAAATGGAAGTAAACTATGAAATCCATTGACTGAAAATATTTCTGTGCAATCTTCAGCTTCCTCCAGCTGTAATTCTACTGACAACATATTGTATAATAATTGTATGTTAATATGTATTAATAGTTTGTTTAATACATTTGGTTGATTCGTTGTATAGTCTTAACATAGGCATACAACTCGAGCTCCACCTACGGTGTCGTTGTATTTCCTAGGCAACACATCTTTCCCTCTCAACTTTACTCCTGTTCTATATTTACTGATTATACTATTAGGCCACATTCGATTTTTGTCAAAATAAATTGCTGTCAGATAACAAAGGAAAGAATGGCTTACCTCCTTCGAAAATTTTTATTTGGTATGATATAAAATGTGTAAACGTAAAACTGCTAAATCTCTAAGACACTTTTTAAGCATCAACAAATTACAAATACAAAAAAATTGTATTTTTTTTCAATTAACATGGAGCTTAAACAATGGCATTTCCAGTAATTTATGTGTACTCTCCCATTTCCAATAATCTTCACTATAGAGATGTCCCATCGTTGTTGTTGGTGGAATTAAGCAATTTTAATTGAAATTCGAGAAACAAAACGAAACAATAAATTTTCGCAGAATTATGCATGGAAAATTTGTTTTGTTTACTTAATTTACAGAAAAAAAAGGCAAAAAAAATGTTCCTTACATTTTTGTGTCTGTTCAATTAGAAATATCTAAATTTTTTTATTTTTTTTCCTTCCAAATAAAAATGAAAACAAAAAAGGAAAACTCTTTTAAACCTAACCGGTGGAACAACAACAGCAAAAAATTTCCCCTAAATCATGCGCATCGCATCATTCTCTCTGTTTTGTATCATTTTTCGCTCTTTTGTTTTTTTAGCCGAACAGAATTGAATTCAAATGGTAAATTGTAATGTTTTCGAATGGCTTAAGAGCTGGAAAAACCGTTTGAAGGAAAATTTTATTTTTCTTGTATTTTCAGTTTTGATTCGTCTTTTGTGGAAAGTTCAAATCTAGTGTCGGTGATGCTATTATCGGGTATAGTTTTTTTTTGGTTTTTGTGTATATAAATATTTTATGTATTTTTTAATTAAATTAAATCGAAAAGTGAGAAATTGTTAAATAATTTTTTTTGTTTTTTTTTAAATTAAATTATTCATTTTTATTGGTTTTTGGTTTTTTGAAACGTGACAGAAATTTAAAATGCTTCAATGAAACAGTTTATCGTAGAATTAATTAAAAATTTTATATACATATTTGTGATTTAAATTTTTGTGAGATATAAAAAAAAAAAAAAATTTAAATAAAAATATTCATTTATCTGTTTATAATAATTAGTCTCTCATAATAATTAAAAGATTAAACCAAACATATTGTAAATTGTGCTAGTTGTGATTAAAATGAAATATGGAAATTAATGTGAAATTTATGTAAAAAGCAATGTGTCTGTTTGATTGTGATACGTGATTTTTTTATCGTGTTGGTGGAATGTTTTCAAACCTAATGATCTAAATATACATATACACTTGCCTGACAAGCAAGGTGATTTTCTTTTTGTTTTGATTTTCCATTTGGAAAGATTCTATTTATTTTTGTAATTAATCAAAAAAACGAATAAGGTGAGATTTTGATAAAAATAATTTTTTGGGGAGTTTTTCATTAAAAATTTTATTTTTAAACATTTGAACGAGTACGAATATATGTATACACATTATAAATACTTTAAATCGTTTTGATAAAATTTTTATCATAAAAATACTATATATTTTTACATACATATATACATCTATATTTATATATAATACTTTATTTATTATTTATTTATATTGTTATGTTTATACATATTATATTATATAAATGATTTATTATTCTGGAACATAATTTCTTTTCATGCTATTTTCTATACACTTGGAACATAAAAAGTGAATAGGATAATATCTATAACATTTCGCTATACTTATTCATATAAGGATAGATAGACAGAACGCAGAGTACAGTAGATATCGTTTCATGAAAATTGAGTTAAAAATATATGATTTTTTTTTTGCTATATTGTGGTGTCTATATTATATATTATACATATGTATAACTGTTGAAAGTGAACTCTTATTCTATTATCCCGATTTATTTTTATGAGAAATATATACATACATGATATATGTATTATGTACGTACATGGGCTATACAGAATGGAAACAAAATTTTTCATGTTGGTTCTGATAATTTGATAATTTATTGTATCAATTAGGCAACAGAAATTTTACGAAATATAGCATGGTACTGGGGTATCATATAAAATATACAGCGAGATGAAAAAAGATTGTATTTATTATGGTTTTCCGTTTTTTACACGTTTCCATAAAAAAAAAAAACTTTAAAATGAAAATCAATGACGAAACGATCAATACAAGTACTGGAAAATTTATATGGGTTTTTTGAAAAGCTCAGAAAATTTTCTGTTATGTTATTATATTCATTGATTTTGTTTGACTGCCAATATTTATGTGTGCTTGTTATAGGAAGAATTTTACGCTGTAAACACCAGATGATATATTTTCATTAAAAATACGCAATGATATTAAAATATGGGATAAGTAAAATATGTAAAGCAAGTATAATTATCTCGTCTCATTTGAAGATTTAATAAAATTAAACAACGCATTGTGCCTATATAAATAATGATTCAAACCTTCCTTTTCCAAGAATGTGCTTTTAATTAATTTTAAACATCGTCTGTTGACTTAAAATCAAATTTAGATTAAATTAACAAATTACGATTTTGAGTAAATTTTCTATAGGTTGAATGTGTACAGATAGACAAAAATGTAGATGCAGAACTTTTTCGTTTTTATTTATTATACACATTTCATTAACAATAAAATAAACGGGTGTGAAGTTTTCAACAAATAACAAAAAATAACAAAACGTATACGTATACGAAATTTGTTAAATTAACAAAAAAAATTACATGTATTAGTAAAACAGTCGGTAAAAGCAATTTTGTAAATTAAAATAACTTGCCAAATTTTAAACAAAGTTATTACTGAGAATTTTTTTGTTAAAATAGCAAGCCTGTTAAATCAGTCTTTGTTGAGTTACGTATACAAAATAAACTAATCATAAATAACATTAGACTGAAAAATACCACAGAGCATTATCAGCTGTTATGGTTTTAATAAGTATATTTCGTACATGTGATTCGAATTTGACTGATCTAATAGGCTCGCTAGTTACTCGGCCAAGACATCAGCCTGTTATCAAGCCACGTGCTTTTGAAAAATCTAATAAAACCTTGTTATTGAGGTTGATAAATGGTAATTTTTGTATTTTTTATATGGATTTAAGTGGTTTACTGTATAGAGGATTGGCCAGCTCACAGAGTTTTCACCAGAATTTGGCTTATGTGAGTAACATATTAAGGGGTGTTCTTTCAAATAAAATTAGCCCCATTCCGATATGATGGATTATAGACCTTGTTATTGAGGTTGATAAATGGTAATTTTTGTATTTTTTATATGGATTTAAGTGGTTTACTGTATAGAGGATTGGCCAGCTCACAGAGTTTTCACCGGGATTCGGCTTATGTGATTAACATATTAAAGGGTGTTCTTTCAAATAAAATTAGCCCCATTCCGATATGATGGATTATAGATCTTGTTATTGAGGTTGATAAATGGTAATTTTTGTATTTTTTATAAGGATTTAAGTGGTTTACTGTATAGAGGATTGGCCAGCTCACAGAAGTTTCACCGGGATTCGGCTTATGTGATTAACATATTAAGGGGTGTTCTTTCAAATAAAATTAGCCCCATTCCGATATGATGGATTATAGATCTTGTTATTGAGGTTGATAAATGGTAATTTTTGTATTTTTTATATGGATTTAAGTGGTTTACTGTATAGAGGATTGGCCAGCTCACAGAGTTTTCACCGGGGTTCGGCTTATGTGATTAACATATTAAGGGGTGTTCTTTCAAATAAAATTAGCCCCATTCCGATATGATGGATTATAGATCTTGTTATTGAGGTTGATAAATGGTAATTTTTGTATTTTTTATATGGATTTAAGTGGTTTACTGTATAGAGGATTGGCCAGCTCACAGAGTTTTCACCGGGATTCGGCTTATGTGATTAACATATTAAGGGGTGTTCTTTCAAATAAAATTAGCCCCATTCCGATATGATGGATTATAGATCTTGTTATTGAGGTTGATAAATGGTAATTTTTGTATTTTTTATATGGATTTAAGTGGTTTACTGTATAGAGGATTGGCCAGCTCACAGAGTTTTCACCGGGATTCGGCTTATGTGATTAACATATTGAGGGGTGTTCTTTCAAATAAGATTAGTTCCATTCCGATATGATGGATTATAGATCTTGTTATTGAGGTTGATAAATGGTAATTTTTGTATTTTTTATATGGATTTAAGTGGTTTACTGTATAGAGGATTGGCCAGCTCACAGAGTTTTCACCGGGATTCGGCTTATGTGATTAACATATTAAGGGGTGTTCTTTCAAATAAAATTAGCCCCATTCCGATATGATGGATTATAGACCTTGTTATTGAGGTTGATAAATGGTAATTTTTGTATTTTTTATATGGATTTAAGTGGTTTACTGTATAGAGGATTGGCCAGCTCACAGAGTTTTCACCGGGATTCGGCTTATGTGATTAACATATTAAAGGGTGTTCTTTCAAATAAAATTAGCCCCATTCCGATATGATGGATTATAGATCTTGTTATTGAGGTTGATAAATGGTAATTTTTGTATTTTTTATAAGGATTTAAGTGGTTTACTGTATAGAGGATTGGCCAGCTCACAGAAGTTTCACCGGGATTCGGCTTATGTGATTAACATATTAAGGGGTGTTCTTTCAAATAAAATTAGCCCCATTCCGATATGATGGATTATAGATCTTGTTATTGAGGTTGATAAATGGTAATTTTTGTATTTTTTATATGGATTTAAGTGGTTTACTGTATAGAGGATTGGCCAGCTCACAGAGTTTTCACCGGGGTTCGGCTTATGTGATTAACATATTAAGGGGTGTTCTTTCAAATAAAATTAGCCCCATTCCGATATGATGGATTATAGATCTTGTTATTGAGGTTGATAAATGGTAATTTTTGTATTTTTTATATGGATTTAAGTGGTTTACTCTATAGAGGATTGGCCAGCTCACAGAGTTTTCACCGGGATTCGGCTTATGTAAATTTTTCGAGATGAGTCGCAGTGTGTCAACCCCGATTTTAGCTAATCCCTTTGTTTTCACATATAATACTTAAACTAGTTTAGCTAAATCGGATTTATTAAACCACAGTCTGTCTAGGGTATACGTTTATACAGTGGTACCTCGCTTAACGAGCATAGTTCGTTCCAGGATCTTACTTTAAAAATAACGAAATACATATACCATATGTATGTATATTAAGCGCACAATCCGTGACTCATCTTTTTACAATTTGTTTTGCTCGTTAAGCGGGGTGCTCGTTAAGCGAGGTTCCACAGTAATTCGCTTTTATGGCCACGTTTCCATTTGTTACGCAGATATTACATGTGATATTAAGTAAGTACTACGAAACAGTTGCTAACAAATCTGGTTGCGTCACAAAATTGCGGTTGCTAACTATTCTCCGAAAGATTCTTTGTTTGCGTAATGTGAACCTTTACACATTCCTCAAAGCAGCGTTCAAATAATATAATTAATTCGCCACGGGAACAAGGAATGTTGCTGAATGCTGTCTGGATGTTCTTAGTATGATGTATAAAACTGGAATTTACCAATAAATGTCGACACCTGTCGATGTACCTTTCGACAAACTTGCGTTTTCTTTGGGCAGGCTTTCTTTTCTTTTAAGCATGTTTTTTACGTGTTAAAAATGTCGAGTTTTGTGCCTACATATTACGATTTGCGGAAATCATTCATTTTTTATCATTGAAGCTTATGGTGAGTATGCTCTTGGTAAATCACAATGCTATGAGTGGTTTAATAAAATCATAAGTGGTGATTTTGACGTGAGAAACGAAGAACGTGAAAGACCACCAAAAAAGTTTGAAGACAGTGAATTGCAAGCATTGTTAGATGAGGATGACGCTCAAATGCAAAAACAACTCTTGGATCAATTGAATGTGTCGCGAGAAGCCGTCTCCATATGTTTAAAACCATGGGAAAGATCCAAAAGCTGGATTGTGTGGAAATTCATTCCACACAACAGGAAAACCGAAAAACCACTTGCGAAATGTTGCTCGCCAGATACAAAAGAAAATCATTTCTCCATCGAATTGTGACTGGCAATGAAAAATGGATGGATCTATTTTGAGAATCCAAAGCGCAAAAAGCTTTGGGTTGATCCAGGATAACCATCAACATCGGCTGCAAGGCCAAATCGATTCGGATGGAAGACAATGCTCTGTATTTGGTGGGATCAGAAGAGTGTGATTTATATTGAGCTGGTAAAACGTGGTGAAACCGTAAATACAACAAATGATCAATTTGAAGATATGCGCGAAAACGACCAGAATATTATAAAGGGCAACACGAAGTGATTTTGCTTTATGATAATCACACACAGCAAAACCGGTCAAAAAACGTTGGAAGCACTTAATTGGGAAATACTCTCACATGCGGCTTACACGCCAGACTTGGCTCCGCCCGATTATCACTTATTTCCATCGATAAGGCACGGGCTTGCTGAGGAGCACTTCACTTCCTACGAAAATGGCTCGATAGCTGGCATGCCTCAAAAGAAGAGCAGTTATTTTGCCGTGGCATCCACGCATTGCCAGAAAGATGGAAAAAATGTATAACTAATAATGGGCAATACTTTGAATAAAATACTCTTAACCATTATCATACGATGAACGTGTAGAGGTTAGTACAGTTCGTTTGCATATTACAAGCAACAGAATTGACGTATTCTTATCAGCAAACAATATCAAAAATTAAGCCGAATCCCGGTGAAAACTCTGTGAGCTGGCCAATCCTCTAATTTTATTTGAAAGAACACCCCTTAATATGTTAATCACATAAGCCGAATCCCGGTGAAAACTCTGTGAGCTGGCCAATCCTCTATACAGTAAACCACTTAAATCCATATAAAAAATACAAAAATTACCATTTATCAACCTCAATAACAAGATCTATAATCCATCATATCGGAATGGGGCTAATTTTATTTGAAAGAACACCCCTTAATATGTTAATCACATAAGCCGAATCCCGGTGAAAACCCTGTGAGCTGGCCAATCCTCTATACAGTAAACCACTTAAATCCATATAAAAAATACAAAAATTACCATTTATCAACCTCAATAACAAGATCTATAATCCTTCATATCGGAATGGGGCTAATTTTATTTGAAAGAACACCCCTTAATATGTTAATCACATAAGCCGAATCCCGGTGAAAACTCTGTGAGCTGGCCAATCCTCTATACAGTAAACCACTTAAATCCATATAAAAAATACAAAAATTACCATTTATCAACCTCAATAACAAGATCTATAATCCATCATATCGGAATGGGGCTAATTTTATTTGAAAGAACACCCCTTAATATGTTAATCACATAAGCCGAATCCCGGTGAAAACTCTGTGAGCTGGCCAATCCTCTATACAGTAAACCACTTAAATCCATATAAAAAATACAAAAATTACCATTTATCAACCTCAATAACAAGATCTATAATCCATCATATCGGAATGGGGCTAATTTTATTTGAAAGAACACCCCTTAATATGTTAATCACATAAGCCGAATCCCGGTGAAAACTCTGTGAGCTGGCCAATCCTCTATACAGTAAACCACTTAAATCCATATAAAAAATACAAAAATTACCATTTATCAACCTCAATAACAAGATCTATAATCCATCATATCGGAATCGGGCTAATTTTATTTGAAAGAACACCCCTTAATATGTTAATCACATAAGCCGAATCCCGGTGAAAACTCTGTGAGCTGGCCAATCCTCTATACAGTAAACCACTTAAATCCATATAAAAAATACAAAAATTACCATTTATCAACCTCAATAACAAGATATATAATCCATCATATCGGAATGGGGCTAATTTTATTTGAAAGAACACCCCTTAATATGTTAATCACATAAGCCGAATCCCGGTGAAAACTCTGTGAGCTGGCCAATCCTCTATACAGTAAACCACTTAAATCCATATAAAAAATACAAAAATTACCATTTATCAACCTCAATAACAATATCTATAAGCCATCATATCGGAATGGGGCTAATTTTATTTGAAAGAACACCCCTTAATATGTTAATCACAAAAGCCGAATCCCGGTGAAAACTCTGTGAGCTGGCCAATCCTCTATACAGTAAACCACTTAAATCCATATAAAAAATACAAAAATTACCATTTATCAACCTCAATAACAAGATCTATAATCCATCATATCGGAATGGGGCTAATTTTATTTGAAAGAACACCCCTCAATATGTTAATCACATAAGCCGAATCCCGGTGAAAACTCTGTGAGCTGGCCAATCCTCTATACAGTAAACCACTTAAATCCATATAAAAAATACAAAAATTACCATTTATCAACCTCAATAACAAGATCTATAATCCATCATATCGGAATGGGGCTAATTTTATTTGAAAGAACACCCCTTAATATGTTAATCACATAAGCCGAATCCCGGTGAAAACTCTGTGAGCTGGCCAATCCTCTATACAGTAAACCACTTAAATCCATATAAAAAATACAAAAATTACCATTTATCAACCTCAATAACAAGATCTATAATCCATCATATCGGAATGGGGCTAATTTTATTTGAAAGAACACCCCTTAATATGTTAATCACATAAGCCGAATCCCGGTGAAAACTCTGTGAGCTGGCCAATCCTCTATACAGTAAACCACTTAAATCCATATAAAAAATACAAAAATTACCATTTATCAACCTCAATAACAAGATCTATAATCCATCATATCGGAATGGGGCTAATTTTATTTGAAAGAACACCCCTTAATATGTTAATCACATAAGCCGAATCCCGGTGAAAGCTCTGTGAGCTGGCCAATCCTCTATACAGTAAACCACTTAAATACATATAAAAAATACAAAAATTACCATTTATCAACCTCAATAACAAGATCTATAATCCATCATATCGGAATGGGGCTAATTTTATTTGAAAGAAAACCCCTTAATATGTTAATCACATAAGCCGAATCCCGGTGAAAACTCTGTGAGCTGGCCAATCCTCTATACAGTAAACCACTTAAATCCATATAAAAAATACAAAAATTACCATTTATCAACCTCAATAACAAGATCTATAATCCATCATATCGGAATGGGGCTAATCTTATTTGAAAGAACACCCCTCAATATGTTAATCACATAAGCCGAATCCCGGTGAAAACTCTGTGAGCTGGCCAATCCTCTATACAGTAAACCACTTAAATCCATATAAAAAATACAAAAATTACCATTTATCAACCTCAATAACAAGATCTATAATCCATCATATCGGAATGGGGCTAATTTTATTTGAAAGAACACCCCTTAATATGTTAATCACATAAGCCGAATCCCGGTGAAAACTCTGTGAGCTGGCCAATCCTCTATACAGTAAACCACTTAAATCCATATAAAAAATACAAAAATTACCATTTATCAACCTCAATAACAAGATCTATAATCCATCATATCGGAATGGGGCTAATTTTATTTGAAAGAACACCCCTTAATATGTTAATCACATAAGCCGAATCCCGGTGAAAACTCTGTGAGCTGGCCAATCCACTATACAGTAAACCACTTAAATCCAAATAAAAAATACAAAAATTACCATTTATCAACCTCAATAACAAGATTTATAATCCATCATATCGGAATGGGGCTAATTTTATTTGAAAGAACACCCCATAATATGTTAATCACATAAGCCGAATCCCGGTGAAAACTCTGTGAGCTGGCCAATCCTCTATACAGTAAACCACTTAAATCCATATAAAAAATACAAAAATTACCATTTATCAACCTCAATAACAAGATCTATAATCCATCATATCGGAATGAGGCTAATTTTATTTGAAAGAACACCCCTTAATATGTTAATCACATAAGCCAAATCCCGGTGAAAACTCTGTGAGCTGGCCAATCCTCTATACAGTAAACCACTTAAATCCATATAAAAAATACAAAAATTACCATTTATCAACCTCAATAACAAGGTCTATAATCCATCATATCGGAATGGGGCTAATTTTATTTGAAAGAACACCCCTTAATATGTTAATCACATAAGCCGAATCACGGTGAAAACTCTGTGAGCTGGCCAATCCTCTATACAGTAAACCACTTAAATCCATATAAAAAATACAAAAATTACCATTTATCAACCTCAATAACAAGATCTATAATCCATCATATCGGAATGAGGCTAATTTTATTTGAAAGAACACCCCTTAATATGTTAATCACATAAGCCAAATCCCGGTGAAAACTCTGTGAGCTGGCCAATCCTCTATACAGTAAACCACTTAAATCCATATAAAAAATACAAAAATTACCATTTATCAACCTCAATAACAAGGTCTATAATCCATCATATCGGAATGGGGCTAATTTTATTTGAAAGAACACCCCTTAATATGTTAATCACATAAGCCGAATCACGGTGAAAACTCTGTGAGCTGGCCAATCCTCTATACAGTAAACCACTTAAATCCATATAAAAAATACAAAAATTACCATTTATCAACCTCAATAACAAGATCTATAATCCATCATATCGGAATGGGGCTAATTTTATTTGAAAGAACACCCCTTAATATGTTAATCACATAAGCCGAATCCCGGTGGAAACTCTGTGAGCTGGCCAATCCTCTATACAGTAAACCACTTAAATCCATATAAAAAATACAAAAATTACCATTTATCAACCTCAATAACAAGATCTATAATCCATCATATCGGAATGGGGCTAATTTTATTTGAAAGAACACCCCTTAATATGTTAATCACATAAGCCGAATCCCGGTGAAAACTCTGTGAGCTGGCCAATCCTCTATACGTTAAACCACTTAAATCCATATAAAAAATACAAAAATTACCATTTATCAACCTCAATAACAAGGTCTATAATCCATCATATCGGAATGGGGCTAATTTTATTTGAAAGAACACCCCTTAATATGTTAATCACATAAGCCGAATCCCGGTGAAAACTCTGTGAGCTGGCCAATCCTCTATACAGTAAACCACTTAAATCCATATAAAAAATACAAAAATTACCATTTATCAACCTCAATAACAAGATCTATAATCCATCATATCGGAATGGGGCTAATTTTATTTGAAAGAACACCCCTTAATATGTTACTCACATAATCCAAATCCCGGTAAAAACTCTGTGAGCTGGCCAATCCTCTATACAATGAACTTTACAGAAATTACCATTTAAATTTTAATCTTATTTCATTGAATTTATCGAAGTAAATTGAAAATATAAATTGAGGAACATATACAGCATAGGCCAAAATTAAAAAGCACCCCTCCCAAATTGCAGTATTTACAAAACGAATGAAGACAAAAATTAAAACTCAATATTTTTAGGAAATACTTTTTATATTTTATTAATTTTAGTATTTTGTAGGTCCTCCTTTGGCTTTGATGACAGCCAGGACTCTTTTATTCATCGACCGTACTAATTTTTCGCAGGTATTTCTCGTTATATTTTTCCATTCCTCTGTCAGCGCACGTTTGAGGTCTTCCTTTGAAGTCATACTACGATCCTTGATTTTTTTTTCAAAATTGACCACAAATTTTCAATGGGATTTAGGTCTGGTGACTGGGCGGGCCAGTCCATGACTAGAATTTGTTTTTTTCGAAACCAACTCATCGTAACGCGGGAGGTATGGCAGGGGGCATTATCCTGTTGATAAATTATCGAAGAACTATCCGTTTCCCCAAAGATTTGCCGAATTGAGGCATTCAATGCAGCCTCGAGGACGGTAACATAGTTGGTACTGTTCATCGGACCCTCACAAATCAACAGTTTTCCCACCCCTGATGATGCCATACAACCCCACACCATCAGTTTACCCTTCCATGCTTTACGGTAGGCACTATACAATCAGGATTGTATGCTTCCCCGACTCTTCTTCTTACGATGGTTGCGCCAGGAGTTCCAAAAATCTATAAGAATTCCATCAAATTTAACATAAATTTCTCTATTAATTCTTTTAAAATACATAGCACAATTTTTTATTTTTTTTTTGACTAATTATTTTTTAATATTTATTTTTTATATTTACCTCAAAAGTAGATTCATCTGACCAAACAACTCTCGCCCAATCCACGTCATTCCAATGTTTGTGTTCTCGAGCCCATCTCAAGCGACTTTTTATGTTGGTAAGTGAGAGCAAAGGTTTTTTTCTTGCTTTACAACCTTTCAATCCAGCTTGCAGGAGCCTTCTTCTAACTGTCCGTGCCGAAATGTGAACTTCTTGTTCTGTTAAATGCTCTGCAGCTATCTCTGCAGATGTTTTTCTTCGGTTTTTGAGAGATTTTCGCACAATTTGTCGATCGTCTCTTACCGAAGTGATACGATTTCTGCCTGAGCGTAGTTTATAGGCATAGTCCCCGGTCTCTTTAACCCTTTTCAATGTAGATTGAACTGCTCCACGAGAGCATTTTAATTTTTGGGATATTTTAATTTGGCTTACACCCTGGGAATCCAACAACACAATTTGTGCCCTTATTCCTTCACTGAGTTGGCACGCTTTAGGCATAATTATCACAAACACACTTTTTTTCTCAAAAAACTTACGAAAACTCTTTTTGATTTAAAACACTTTATGTGAAGACTGCACACGATCAAATACAAAACTAAAATAAAAAAATTTTACGACGCTACAACTTCTTGTTAAGAACCTAAAACAAAACAAAAATTGGTGATTTTCAATAATTAAGGGTCGCATTCGATGGGATGACTCGTTCGTTAACACCCATTGTTTAGAAAGACATAATATTAATATATATAATGCTAATAGATAGGGGTGCTTTATATTTTTGGCCAAGGCTGTATATTTCTTTTAAATTGGGAAATTTATATTTTAATAATTTTATTTTTAGTTAATTTTCTCAAATATTTCGAAATAACAATTTATTTGCCTGCTGTTGCATTTATTCACTAATACATTTAAACATTTTGTTATTTGTTGAAAACTTCACACCCGTTAAAATAAACATTTATTTTGAAAGACTTGTATACAAAAGCACAGTAAAATATATGAGCAAACAAAAATCTATTTCTTTTTTATTTTTATTATATGCAATCAATAGACGTACATATGTACATTTGGTTTTACAATTGTTTTTTATTATTGTTTTTATGCTGAATTTGAGGTTATACAGTTACTTCTTTTAATTCACTTGGAAGTATGATCAAAATGATCAAACCCTCAAAAATTCAGGATGATTGATGGTGCGACATATTTTTACAACAACACTTTTTTACTTGTTAACAACTAACGGTTCTTTCTGAAAGATAATCAACTGCGGAAACTGTAGCCACTCCTTTGGTGGACATTTTATCAAAATAAAACACGATTTTAATTATTTAAAACGAATAAATTAAAGCTAATTGTACAAAAAATAATACATACTCATCAATTTGCACTCACTGTAGTTTTTCGAGTCAATCGAATGTTTTCAAAGCAATAAAGTTCTTTTTTGAAATTCGGGGATCCTACTATGATTTTGAAGGCTGTCGTTAGTCTATAGCAGCCAAAGGAAATAAATAAAAAATATTTAGAATTTCTCCTCTTTTTCATCATTGTCTGCAGCAGACGAACGATAGCCGTTAACATTTAACGATGAAACCCATAGAATAGTAGAAATTGCAAATTTGAAGAAACGAGAAGATGATTTTGGTTTGGAAAGTATGCATGGAAGGACCATTTTGTAAATTTCACAACAACTTCTTTTTACTTGCCAAGAACAACTTTTTAGTATTTGAAACACTTGACCATCGACTGGAGAACCGCTTATCACGTTTCACAATTATATGACACAACACTATTTTTAAAAAATTGTTTAATTTTTCTATCTTTAGATTTCAAAAATACTCCTATAAATTGGATACTCTTCAGTAAAAATATCAAAGAACTTTACACATGCTGCACAATCTCGCTCTTTAATATTATTTATAAATTTTATGTTGTTCAAGACAAAATCGGTCTATTTTGTTTTGACCAAAATAAAAACAGTTTTTTTGTTTTGTTATTCACGCAAGGTTGTAGTTGGAAAAAGCTTCAAGCGAATACCACCAAAAACTAATGTTTATTTTTACTAACAATAAAAAAAATTAACATTGTTTTTCACTTGGAGCGTGAGCAATCATTTATCACAGTTATGTAGAATGTAAAACATTTTCTTCGTAAAATTCTTCAATTTTGCTTACTGTAAACTCATAATTTCTCCTAACTGGATTTTCTGCAGTAAAAACATCAACACACTCTAATCCGTGCTGCACGTCCTCGCTTTTTAATATTATTTAGAAATTGAATTTTTATCAAATATAAGAGTGGCTCTAAACACATGATAACACCATACACCACACACGTCATGTATTTTAACATTCGTGGTGGAACTGGCAGTAGAAGCCATAAGAAAGATCCAACCTTTTTGATCTGTGCGTGCAAGGTTGACGTGAAATCGGGAGAAAATACTGAACTATCAAGTTTTGTAAAAAAAAACAGATTCTTAACAAAATACTAAATCTACCAAACAAGAAACACAAAACAACCAAAAATCAAAATCGTGTAAAATTGCATTTCTGTTTAGAGATCCGATGGCCTTGAGGAGTTTTCTTATTTATCTTGTTTATCATTGAAGATTATTTTACAGAAATTTTCATCGATTTTTGGACCTTGAACACCATTTCACAAACTACGGGAGAATAAATAGAGTGTTAATCAAAGATTTTTTGGGGCAAAACTACAGCCGGAATGTAGGCTTAATCCATCTCTAACCCAGCCATGACACTCAATCATTATAAAGTCGGCTCACCCAGTTTCGCTACCAACTAACTAGGGATTGCAATACCGGTAAACCGGACTCAAATTGCATCATTTTACTACCGGTAATTCGATAATTACCGGTAAATTCGGAAAAAATTATTATAAAAACCCAAGAAACTATCGTCATCCATTCTCATCCATCCATTTATCACTACACTCATCCATCCAATACGAGACTACACCCGTACATTACCTAAATAGAAGAAAAGAGAAATGATTTTGTCCACTTTTTTTTTTTATTCAAACAGTTATTTTTCTCTGTTATTATTGTGTCTGTTGTATTTCGGATTTGATTTAGTTTCATTGCTCACTTGCCCCTAAATTGTTCTGTCCAGCCATGGATAAAAATGTGAAGTGCGGGTCAATGCAAGAAGTGTTCAAAAACAATTAAAACTTCGGGCGGCAGTACGAGTGGTATGCATGCACACCTTCGAACCCAGCACAAAATTAACCTTTTAAAAAGAGATGAAGCAGATGAACCAAATAAAATTACAACTACAACATTGAACATAAACACATCTTCAAATTTGAATAATTCATCGACAATATCAAAATACTTCAAAAAAATCCGTAGATGATTCGTTTGGTGCAGTTGTTGCACGACTACCAGCCAAAGATGGTTTACCATTTGTTAAGTTTTGTACATCTTATGTTTTAAGAATACTGTTAAGTGCTAAGGGTTACACTAATATTCCAAAGTCTCCAAATACGATTCGAAAAATTGTGAATGAATATGCAGAGAAAATACGCCAAAAAATCATAACCGAACTAATCAAGGCGAAGGATTTAGCATCACATTAGATGAGTGTAGTAAAAAATCGTCATTATATGAACGTAAATGTACATGCATTTGACAAATTTTGGAATCTCGGTCTTGCTAGAGTTCACGGATCAATGCCAGCTGATAAATGTATTACCCTTTTAGAGGAAAAAATTAAAACATTCGGTTTTTCGTTGGACAACGTCGTTGCAATTGCGACAAATGGAGCATCGGTAATGAAGAAAATGGGAACGTTAATTAGTGCAAATCACCAATTATGTTTAGTGCACAGCGTTCAATTGGCAATTATCAAGGTTCTTTATGATAAAGATTATTATTATTCATCAGAAAACGCCAGTGAATAGGAAAAATCAACTAGTCCAGAACCAGAATATGTTTCAAACGACGAAGAAGATGATGATGTTGGTGGTTTAGAGTTATTATCTGAAACAAACATTGATCCATCTGTTATTACACATGCAACTACAGGTCCGCGGATAGAAAAAATTCCAAAAATCGCCTATCACCGATGAAAAATGATAAAATACTCCCTAATTATAGACACTCGAACCCGTTGGAGTAGCCTACTAGCAATGTTGGAGCGTTTTTATGAAGTTAGAAATGTTTTATGAAAAAGTCTAATAGATATAGAGCCTAATATCATATTCGACGAAAACGATATTGGCTTGTTATCAAAAGTAATATCAGCCTTGCAGCCTTTAAAAGTTGCTGTAGAAGCATTGTATCGCGAAGACGTGAATCTTTATACAGCTGATATAACATTAGAATTTATGTTACATGAACTAACACAGCAAAACACTTTATTAAGTAAAGAACTTAAGGACGAATTAATATTACGATTAAAGGAAAGGCGAAATATTATGTCGGATGTTCTACACTTTCTTCATGACCCGAACAACTTGAATAGTAATAACAGTAAACTTTATGATTATGGAATCTTTAATAAATCCAGTAAAACTGCCATAACTAAAACAATTATTGAGTTAATTGAACGTCTTTCTAACAACCAAAATGAAAATATTGTCAGTGATAATGATGATCATGCGAACGCTGTAGGTGTAGAAGAAGTTTTAGAAGTCGATGTACCTTCAGCTTCATCACTACTTCCAACATTAAATGCTGGGTTCAATATATCTTTGAAAGAAAAAAACTCGTATTCTAGAAAGTAATAATAAGAAGAAAAACAGAAAAGATATTGGAATCATTATAAAGAAAGAAATAGCTTATTTGCAAGACGAAAATATTCGTAACAAATATTTAAAGATTGTATACAACAATCTTATGGCTGTACGCCCAACGTCCGTAGAATCGGAACGTGCCTTCTCTGCTGCCGGGATCATCACCACAAAAATAAGATCGCAACTAAGTGATAGGAGCATAGATGATTTATGCTTATTGCGGGCATATTTTCAAAAGGATGATACATTAAAAATTAATTGATTTAATTTCTTTATAAAATGAATTAATTTTATTTTTATTTTATGACTGTTGTTTTTTAAGTAGTTAGTGTAAACTAAAAATAATAAAATATGTTTTGGATTCTACAAGTTTTAAACTTTTTTTAACAGTAGTCTGCATTTCAGAATAACTTTAGAAAATGTGCAAGATTACCGGTAAACTATCGGTAAACCAGTAATGGATTTTTTCATTAGCGAGTTACCGGTAATGAAAAAATTCGGTAATTTTGCAATCACTACAACTAACATCACCAACATGTGTTATTAAGGATAAGTCATATTTATTTACTTTTCAACAAAATATTTGATGTTTACGTAGAAATGTTGATTTATCATTTATAAATCATTCTGCTTTCCGAAGTCTGGATTGAACGTAATGAACTAGAGAGTTATAAGATACCGGAGCCGGAGGTGTTGTTGTTTTCGGTAATATGTATTTATATAGGTTACATTCTGTGCGCGCATCTGTTTTCATTGAGGAACTTAATAATATTTTAATTGAGATCAAATCCAAAAACTTAATAGTTTTTGGTGATATGAACTTAAATATATTTGAATTTACACCGTCCCAAGCCAACCCGTATTGCAAGCAATTGCAAGCAATTCCTCCACCTGCATTGATCACTTGTTATTTAGGCATTCACCGAAGTTTGAGTTTAGCTACGAAGCTGAGATTCGAAATTTAAATTTCACTGACCATTGTATGACCTGTATTGTATTTGTACCTACATATGGGTCTAATTCTTTATTTAAAGTTTTAAACGAAGAAAGTTCGTTTTCTGTCTACCCTCAAACTGATGTGACGAGCGCTTATAGCTATTTCGTAAATCTTTAAAAACTTTTTGTTGATGGAAATACTTCGTTTGTTGAGGTTAAAGCGAAAGATAGAATTATTAAGCCTTGGATAAAGCCTACCCTTTTTAGGAAAATTAGGTATAAATTTAAACTTTCGAAAAAGCTTATTAATTACTTAACACTCCAGAATTCATCCACTCATTATTGCGCAGGAGCAAATTGTTAGGATAATTATTAATGCACATAAGACTTCTGCTTCATGGCCTCTCAAGATTCCATATTATAGTGAATGGTCACGGCAAACTCGCTGAACAAAGCAAAATCGCATCGCTTTGTCACTGATTAGTTTGAAATAAATTAAATATAGCGGTTCTATTATGGTGCAATGTTGACCGTAAATTCACAGCAATTGAAAAGACGGTAGTGTGAAACTCCCCTAATCAAACTCAGCAACAGTATGAGCATTGAGCAATACTAATAACAAAGCATATCGATTAAACAATTTTTAAATTATTATTTGATAATTGCCGTCTTACTTTGGTCACTGGAATAGTTATTGGTATAAAAATAAAAATGCAAATTATGCTCAAAATAAAAACCGAAAATAATTTTCTGTTCACTCTTATCAATTGACATTAAAAATTAAATAAAAGAACAAGAAAAAATTTCAAAATTATTACTAGAATAATTCTATACTAATAAAAACTTGGTTTGAAACTATTCATTCCGGAATGAAAATAAGTGGCATTGTTGTTGTAAAATTCCCAAAGTAATACGGCATCAATGTATAAGTGCAATTTTCACAGCTCGCTATTTCCATTTTATTTTTTTGAGTCACTTACACTTGTGCTCCTTTTGCTGGTATGTGAAAAATTTTCATTTTCAAAAATACTTGCTGCGGTGGCCATATATCTTAGGCATTTTCACAACCAAATAAATTAAAGTATGCGGTTTTTAATTGTCTTCGGCTCACGATGATTTTGAAATGCCGGTTGAATTGTAAATTGCATGTACATATATGCGTAGATTTAGTGTTGATTTTAGGTTTGATTGTTTTTCTGGTCGATATTGACACATATTTACATGCAATATTATTTGTTCGGCACATATGTTTCCGTAACATGATTTCTATACGAAAAAAAAACACGAATGTGGAATCAAATATATCCCGATTTATGCAACAATACAAATAAGGAGAATATAATCCACATCAGTGAAAAAGTAACTGCCGTAAATGGAGAAATATTGAAACAGCTTAGGAACCTTAAGAGAAATAACAAACTCAAATACTGTTGGATTACGAATGGAAAAATGCATATTCGAGTGAAAGAAAACGATTCCGCTATTCTTATTCACTCTTTGGGTCAAATTAAATCAATAATTAAATAGACGATTTAACTGTCATGTTGTAGTTACATTTACAAACCTATTTTTCTGATGGTCAACACAACTGTATATTTGCTCAACATTTTTGAATTATAAATACATATCGTAAAGTTTATTATTATAAATTTATTTATTATTATTTTTTTCTTGCTTATTATTCTTATTTTAATTTTTATTTTAACTATTTATTTCTATTTAACTTTAGAATATGAATATCAATGTGAATCGGAACGGCAACGGTAATTATGATGATAACAGCAACAAGCATTTCACTGACCTTAATGATTTCAGCTCTGAACTAAAACTTTCTAGTCAGAAAGGGATGAATATTTTATTGAATATTTTATATATAAACATAAATCGCTTTATGAACAAATTGTCTAAACTGGAAGAATTTTTAAGCACATTGAACTTTCAAATTGAAGTATTGTATATTGACTGAAACTTTTTTGTACCAAAGTGAAGTGAAATTTTTTAACCTTGATGGTTTTGACTCATTTCACTTCACTCATGAAGGACGAGGTGGTGGTGGGATTAGTATATTTGCTGCTAAATATCTGAGATGTTAATTGTTAGAAGCTTCAGATTTAATGGAGAATAATTTTCTGGTTATTAAGAGTAGGCTAGTTAATATTAACATAATTGGAATCTATAGACCGCCGCATACTTCCTTATCCCAATTTTTTGATTATTTAAATCAAATACTTGAAAAATATAAAACATCACTAATTTTTGGAGACTTTAATATTAATCTTTTGAATACATCGGAAGTTTATAGTTACCAATCCGTTTTAACAGTAAATGGTTTTGAGATCGTGAATAAAATGAAATCCAAATATGCCACTCGTGTCTCAAATCAAATTAGAACACTAATAGATCATGTTTTAACTTCTAGTAAGTATACGTTTCTAATTCTTTATGGTGATTTACATTTTAGTGACCATAAATTCATCCTTACAAAGTGTTTTGTTCCTATTAGAAAGAAAGAAATAATACTAACAAACGTTATAATTGATCACTTTGCCATTCAAGAGTTTATATCAAATCTAGATTACCAAGAAATACATTTTCAAGAATTTGATCTAGCGCTAGTTGATAAATTATAAAGTAACTCCAAAATCACTACGCAAAAAATAAAACAAAGTGAATTTAAAAAGCCTTGGTTTACCAATAATTTAAAAAATAAAATTAAAATTAGGGATAAATATTACAAACTTAAAAAGAAATACGCTTTAAATGCATTTTATGCAGAGAGAGATTTAGTATTTTGAAATTAGAAATTCGAAAAGAAATATTTTATAGAAAGAAGCAATATTAGACTACGCAATTTAACCATAGTATAGGTAATCCTAAAAAAGCATGGATTCTTTTTCGTGAATTAATATCAAATAAATCTTTCAACAACATACCTGAAGAATTTCAACTCCAAATTAACGGCATTATCGAAAATAATAAGTTGCTGAGAAATTTAATGAACATTTCAACGTAGCTGGTAAAAGAATTATCGAGCGTTTCCCTAATGTTCAATATGACATTGGTTTACTACAGTATAATACCAAGTATGATTTGAATAATTTTAATATAGTAAATGAGGAGGAAATTTCCAAAATAATCTCTGGTTTGAAATCAGATGCAGCTGCTGGATAGGATAATATATCGGCCAGTCTTGTTCAATCGATAAAAATAAGTGTATCTAAGGCAATTGCAACAGCAGTAAATGAATCATTTGAAACATGCAGGTTTTCAAATAAGTTTAAGAAAGCAAGAATTATCCCCCTTTATAAATCAGGAAGTAGACTGAACCCTAATAACTATCGGCCCATTTCGATCTTACCATTTTTTTCTAAAATTTTTGAAACGGTTATAAAAAACCAGCTTGTAACTCATTTGGAAAAGAACAAGTTAATTGCCTCGAATCAATTTGGATTTTTGAGAAAGAGTAGCACTCTCTCTGCAACTTTAAATCTATCTGAAAATATTTTTAATAATATTGAGAGAAAACAAGTTACTGCTGCTCTTTTTCTTGATTTGAGAAAAGCTTTTGACTGCATGGATTATACAATACTTTTTAAGAAGTTGGAGTTTATGGGAATAAAAAGCAAAAGCTTGTCACTGTTGAAGAGCTACTTGACTGACAGAAGCTGGTTTTCAATGAATAAACTACAGATAAATTATGAAAAGTCAAACTTCATCATATTTTATATACGACACAAACCGATAGATTATGATTTACTCTGTGAACTTACTATAGCTGATAATAAAGTAATTAAAAGAGTCGACAAGTTTTTCTATTTAGGGCTATACATTAATTCGCAACTCGATTGGCACAAGCTTTCAAACCATATTCAAGCCAAAATTGCTCCAATAATATGTGTGTTTCGGCGTGTAGGAAAATACTTACCTAAAGAAATGTTATTTAACCTATATTTCTCATATGTACACTCACATCTACTGTATCTTATTACTGTATGGGGAGCTATGACGCCAACTGAGGTAGAAAAATTGCAAGTTTTACAAAATCAGGCTATCAAGGCTTTGAAAGGATTAAATCACTAACACCCACAATTTTATTATACTCCGAAAATATGCTGCCTGTATCTAAGCTAATTGACTATGAGTACTTAATTATAGTGTATAAAATGACTTATAATTTAATAAAGTTCAATAATGACCTTACAACAAACTACAGTGTGACCAACAGGTAAACTCGTTTTAGTGGCCACTATCGCGTTCCTCCTTACACAACAAATATTGCCCAAAATTGTATCTTTTATAAAGGTATAAAACTTTTCAATAACTTGCCAGAAATCTAAAAACAACTCCTATAAATATTTTTAAGAAAGAAATCAAAAAGCTTTTATTTGGTCAGTTACATTTTAAGATTGATTATAATGAAGAAATAGTTAGAATTATATAATACTAAAGTAAAATAGAATACTTACTTGTGAATTTTTTTTTAGTATCTAAATAACATAATATTTTCTTGTATGAAATAATGTATATATTTTTTTAAAGAAAATAAATTTGTAAAAAAAAAAAAAAAATTATCCTAAAACTTGCATCAATCAACTCACCAGTTTCTTTAATCAATAAAAATAAGTAAAGCTGTATTGACGATTGGAGCATCACGGATTCCACCAAGTGGAAAATTTCAAACTGAGCTAGCTGATAATTTGACGTTCGAAATTGTTGTAAACAAATCAAATATAGAATGTTAATGCATTTTACTGAATTATGAGTAAAATATGAACACTTACCACTTTGGTGATACTATTCAATGTTTACGTCGAACTTCAACATACATACTCGTATATCAAGGAAAAAATATAGACAATTTTACGAAATTGAGAACATAAAAAATTAAAAATATTTAATAGTCGTAGATAAAGTAACGTCTTCTACTTGCATGTAATGGCTATTATTCACTTAGATGATTTACGAAAATGAACTTACCCTCATGGTGCACCATTTAAAATGTGGCAAACATTTTGTTAAATTAAACATTATCTGACCAATTTTAAGTTAGTGTTTTCTTTCAAGTTTTCCCTCTCGTTGAGTAGTTTTTAAAGTCCCCAACATTATAATATTACGGAATCTTAAATGGCATATATTTTTTTTTTTTATTACTTAAGGTATAATTATAATCCAGTTAATTAAAATAACTAAACAAAAACAATAAAAACATTTTAAAGTACGCACCTAAAAATGAAAATTCATTACTATACGAGTATCACACTAATTTTTTTATCACACATTTTAATTTTTTAAGTAAAACCCTCCAGAACTTTGAGTTTCTTTCAGTCAATGATACTTACATTTTAATGAAAATAAACAAAAAAAAGTTTGTGGATACTTTGAATGGTATATTTTGGATTTTTTTTGTATTGCTTTTGCACTATCTTCGTTTCGTACCGTAGGTATTGTCAAAGCACCTAGATATATAATCCGTCAGCATCATACCAATTTTAAAAGAAGCTTAATTTAAGGGGGATACATTTTACGATTTCCCATAAGAACCCATGTAAAATTGAACATTTTTGATTAAAATTTTATGAATGAAAAATACTCGTAATAGAAAATATTTTTAGGTTTATATTTAAATCAAATCTTTGAGTATAACATATTTTAAAACAAATAACTTAAATTTAGTAATTTGATTAATAAAATTCAAATAAAATTGTACAAATTTACTTTTTCTTTGTATGTTATGTGAAAAATAATTTATAAAAACTTATAATAAGAAGGAAAACGTTTCGATCTTGTTTTGGACTTATCGTTATACAACAACAACAATTCTTTAATTTTTTATTTTTTTTAAACTGATCGTTTTTTGCGACGAATGACATTTAGATTTGTTGTTGTTGTTGTTTTTATAGTAAATACTTGGAAAATCGTAATTTTAGTTGAAATTTACATCCAAATGGGCATATAAGAAAGCAATTGTAAAAAAAATCTATTGGAACTTAAATTTGGTCGTAATAAATCATTTCACAAACAATGAGCGATTGTGATACATGTTCGTCCCATGTTCGAGCGCCGATGTTGCTTCGTCCAGCAGTAGAATTTGTGGATTACGAATTAGCGCACGTGCAATAGCGATACGTTGTTTTTGGCCACCTGATATTTTGGAAGCTTTCTCGCCAACTCGGGTATCGTAACCAAGCGGAAGCGACGTAATGAAATTATGAATATGCATTTTTAGCCGCTTCAATAACTTCGGATTGTGAAACTTCGGCTTTACTGCTACACCATAAGCAATATTATCGGTAATTGTTCGATCGAATAAGGCTGGCTCTTGAGACGACACAATAGACAATTGTGATCGCAGTTGTCTAAACGATGGAGATGATACTTCTTTACTGTCGATTGAAATACATACATACTTCCATCGATCACATCGTAAAACCGTTCAATTAATTGAATACATGTAGATTTGCCGCATCCAGATTGCCCGACTAATGCAACCGTTTGTCCTTTGAGCACATTTAAATTTAATTTATTCAACACTTTTACATCAGGACGTGATGGATACAAGAAATCAACGTCTTTATATGATATATTTCCTTCTGCTTTCCATTCATCTAAGCTTGAGTCGATTTTCTCGGGTTCCTTGATTTTAGGCTCGCGTTCTAAAAGCTGGAATATTTTAGCGGCCGATGTTAATCCCTTTTGGAAATTTGGAGCAAACGCTTGGCTATGTATTGGCTATTGAAACTGTACCCATAATTAAGGCTTGGGCTACTTTAAATACGTCAGCATAGTACACACCGTTATTGGCGACCAAATATCCACCGTAGTACATAAAGGCCGCGAAGGCAAAAAACATAATTGATCGGGCTAACCCATAAACAAGCCAAGATGTTGCCATGTATGGATACCTTTAGCGCGAGCGCCAGGATATCCATATATTTCATATGGAACATTTTTATTTTCCCAATAACACTACCGTTCTGATGCTTGATACAACTTCTACATACAATATTTTTTTATGAAAATATTTGTTCTCAAAACCCAAACATTTTTCATATAAATAAATGTCTGATTAGCGGCGTCTATGTGGTTGCAAAAAATCATAAAGGCGCAGAGAAGCGAAGTCTGTTATCTGTTGAGGCATTAATCATTAATTTTGAAGTTGGCAATTTGTCAAAACAATAAAAAAAATTATTGACAGTTTCTCATTTTTAAAATAAATATCGACGTGTCGATAAGTTTCAAATTGTATATTACGAAAACAACCAAAAATTACTATGGTTGACAAATTTTTTTGGATTCGATGTTGTTTTCACCGCCATAGCCACTATATTTTGTTAGTGCCACTAAATAATATTGGTAGAAAACTTGGATTTTTTCCACGAGAACGATAAGTTTTTTATATGGTAAAGGAGCATTTCTTTGCTAATATCATGAAGAAAAACAACAACAAAAACTAAAATCTGAAAACAAGATCGAAACGCAGAGCGAAAACAATACTGTGAATGCAGGCTTATGAAGGGAATTTTACGCATTTATAACTTTGGAATCCGACCACCTAGAGGTCTTAGCCATACCTTGTTTTTCTTATTTGATTAATGTCTGTTAGTCTGTCTTTGTTTCATGAAAATCGGATGAGTACTTTTCGAATTACTACTTGTTAACAGATATCAACAGCGAGGATAAGGCATTTCTCTCGCTCTAGTGCTTTGCTTGAGTTGACAAAAGCATTCGACATAGTCCGTACTATTATTATTGTACATAATAGTATATAGTAAAGTAAATAATAATACTAATACTCCTCTCTCTCGGTCAAATATGTATGTCTCTGTCTGTCGATTGTCAAAATTCGTTTGTTGTTTAACAAAATTTTATTGGAATAGCAACAAAAATGTTTAGTTTAACAAATATTTTTGTTGGTTTTGAGCAGAGACATTAAAATTATGGCTAATTAGTAAGACATAATCTCAACAATTTACATTCCTTATGTGTTATATAAAGTTTATAACATTTCAGCTGAGCCCCAACTAGGATAGTTTGTAAAACATGATGAACTGGATTAAACCATAGAACAGTTTGTAATTGTGCAAGTTTCCAAATAAAATAAAATAAAAAAGTTGGATAATTGATTTGTTTGTGGTTGCTTTTTTGTAATTTGTATCGTTTTCAAAAATAGATAATTTTAGTTCGAGTTGCGTAAAATTTCTTGAAATATGGATATCATATGGAAAAGTATATAGTTAGTTTCGTCTGACGCAACAGATAGCCCTCCACGTTTTAGATAGTCGAAGTAGTGTGAATTGTTTAGGGTTCCTTTAGCATTCAAAAATAGATGTTGACAAGACATACAGTTTTGTGTTTTTAATGTGCTATGAGCTGCGTATAGCCTGTTACATACAGTTGTGCGTCATTGGCGATTTCTACTTTTTGCGGATAAGAATCGTTGTCTAGGATCTTCTCAAAATCGGTTAATACCATTTGTTCATTTAATGAGTTTGCGAACTTATCATGTAATCTTATTTTCTTTTGACATTCCACGACTTCTGAAAGTCTGAAGTCGTCGGATTGTAATTTTCCAATTAAAACATAATCTACTTTACAGTAAGAAAAAGAAAATTTAATTACATTCATAATAGTTCGAGTGGTAAGCTTGAGAGCCTTTGAAGTACTTGTTGTTAAGGGACCACTATTATTAGTACTGGAGCTCCAAACATCGAGCGAAGTTAAAATTTTTTTAATTGGCAGAGTTGATTCCAATCTTTTGAAATTACTCTTGAATTTTCCTTTCGTATTCACTATATTCCACCATTTTCTTATGATAACACAAAAGTCAGCTGTTTCTTTCATTTCGTCATATTGATATAAAACAGCAATCATAGATTCGTAGAATAAGTTATCTACTAAGGTAACATTTTGTCGTTCTAGAGTATTAGGATGAATTTTTTTTATGATTTAATTTGTACGGTTTTGTTAACAGACTTAAAGGATTATCGTTTAACTTGTATAGGGAGTCAAAATTCTAAAACGATGCTTTTTTCCATAATAGGTTCTTTAAAATCAGGAAGATAAAATCTTTTATTAACATTTAACTCTGCACATTTTCCGGATGGAAGACGGATTCCATATGACAGCCCCGTATTCCAGCTGTGAGCTTACATATGATTCGTACAACGTTTTTATAACGTATGAGTTGTGAAATTCTTTTGAGAAACGCTTAATAATCCCTAGCATAGAATTCGACTTGGATATGCCTTTAAAAAACCTTGAGCTTAATAAGGGCTACAACTAGGGTTGCCAACTTTCTAAAATGGTCCGACCGGCCAGAGGTAAAAAAAACAACCAAGGTGAGCCAACACCCGACTCTCTTTAAAAAACGGAGAAGCTTTTGAGAAGCGTTATTGTTTTAAGATTTTGTTCTTATAGTTTTTCTGTAAATTCTGTCGCCCCAAGAGGCCGTCGTTTCCGGTTGGCCGATTTTCACATTAAAATTCACAAGGACCCAATTCACCCCCCCCCCTCTCAATTTAAGAAACTTAAATATGAAGTTTCAGTCTAATTAGTTAGAGGTTAAACTATCTGTACTTTAGGATAACGGATAATGATCGGTACGAGAGGATACAGACCGACAGACACCATCGCGAAACCGAATGTTTTGCACTCAAGGGATCCCAAAACTTAAAGTTACTAACGTGAGATTTTTTGAGATTTTATTAGACTCTTGAAATTCGAGATTTTAGGATGTTTGGATTAACCTAGATTACCGGGGTTGACTAGTGTTAAGTGTTTTGCCATTGAAGGTATTCGATATATTCGAGATTTTGCGACGTATTCCAGTTATTTGTCCGAGAAAGGTCCTTTTTTGTACTTTCGAATTGCTTAGCATTGTGATATCTTTTTAATACAGATTGTTAGTGATTTATTTTACTAATTAGGATCTGATAAATTTTCTAGATTTTTCATTTACTTCGGTCTAAAAAGACCAAAGTCTCTGAGTCTAAAAAAGCAAAAAAAAAAAATGTCCGTCCGTCTGTCTGGATGTCTGTTGGTATGTACTCATGATATATCGAGAACGGCTTGTTCGATTTAGACTTTTTTTTTGCCAATCTGTTTCTATTGTCAATGCCGAGATTTGAAAAGCATTTGGAACCTGTGCGTCAAGAGGGTCGGGTACCTGCCATACGAATTGACCCAAAATACCTGGTTATAGAAATATTAACCAATTACTTCGGTCTAAAAAGACCAAAGTATTGAAATCCTGTCAAAAATGATCAAAAATTTGGGTGGTCGAAAACCACTTTTCTCGACGTTTTGAAAGTCCCTTAATCTAAAAACGCAAAAAAAAATGTCTGTCCGTTTGTCTGGATGTCTATAACCATGGTATCTCGAGAACAACTTGTTCGATTTAAAATTTTTTTTGCCAATCTGTTTCTATGGTCAAGGCAGAGATTCGTCGGGTACCTGTCATACGAATTGACCCAAAATACCTGGTTATAGAAATATTTACCAACTGTGTACTTTCTTTTACTCTAGTAAAATAAAGTATAGTAATCATGAAAATTTTGGACCTTGAGATTTTTACAGATTTATCTGTTTTGAGGTCCCTTAAGTCCGAAAAAGTGGGTTTCGAAATGGTGTCTGTCTGTCAGCCTGTCAGTCTGTCAGTCTGTCAGTCTGTCAGTCTGCCATTCTGTCAGTCTGTCAGTCTGTTAGTCTGTCAGTCTGTCAGTCTGTCAGTCTGTCTACCGGTCTGTGTCTTCTCTACAGCCCAGATGGTTTAACAAATCGAACTGAAACTTCAGATTTAAGCTTTTTGAAAAAGAAAAGTAAAAATTAAAAAAAAATAAATTGGGAGGTCCCAGTGAATTTTACTCGAAATCGGTCAACCGGAAGTGGCTACTCCCTTGGTCCAGAAAACTTATTTTGCAAATACCTTAAAAAGTATAAGGTTTACAAAAACCTGCTTAATATAAAATGTTTCCAAAAATTAAAAACAAATAGAAATAAAAAATAAAAAATTAAAAAAATAAAATTGAGTTGTGGCCATCACACTTTTTCCTACGAGCCGGAAATTTTGAGATACTTATTACGCAAACTTCTTTGAAATTTATTATTTTGTATTACTTTCCCTAACGTAAGTAAAATAAAGTTATCATGAAAATTTTGGACCTTGAGATTTATCTGTTTTGAGGTCCCCTGAGTCCAAAAAAGTGGGTTTCGAAATGATGTATGTCTGTCAGTCTGTGTCCTCTCTACAGCCCAGATGGTTTAACCAATCGAACTGAAATTTCAGATTTAAGCTTTTTTGATAAATTGTGAGGTCCCAATGAATTTTACTCCCAATCGGCTAACCGGAAGTGGCCATTCCCTTGGTCCAGAAAATTTATTTTGCAAATATCCTAAAAAGTATAAGGTTTACAAAAAACTAATTTTACAAAATGTTTCCAAAAATTAAAAACAAGTAAAAATAAAAAATTAAAAAAAAAAAAAAAAAAATTCTCAAAATTCTCTGTTCGTAAAAGAAAGTCGTGTGTTGGCCACACCTTCATTTTTTTTATACATGCTGGTTTGGATATTGAGTTGGGCATTGGGTTTGGGGTTGAGTTGAAGGTTAAGTCAGGGGTCAATTTGCGGGTTGAGTTGAAGTTGAGTTGGACTTAAGTTGGGGTTGGATTAAGATATAGTGGGCAGTTGGCTAATTTTTATAGGTTGAGGATTGAATTGAAAGAGAGTTTGCGTTTGGGTAGAGGGTTGAGTTGGGGGCCGTTTGCTGGCTGAATTGGGGTTGAGTTGCGGTTGGATTAGTGTTTAGTGAGCAGTTGAGCAATCTATATAAGTGAGTTTTTGTATGTATGTACAACAACATATGTGTATGATTTTTAGATTAAGTTCTGGAATATGGCCAAGTATGAGGGAACTTGCCTATGTCTCAACCAATTGTGCATTGGAAATGGGATTCTAAAAGGATTTTTGGAAATTCGGCTTGTGCATTGGAAATGTAATTTGAAAATGATTTTTGGAAGAAGTTCTGGAATATGGCCAAGTACGATGGAAGTTGCCTATTTCTCAACAAATAATGATGAAATTCGGCTTGTGCATTGGAAATGGGATTCTAAAATTATTTTTGGATAAAGTTCTGAAATATAGCCGAGTATGATGGAACTGGCCTATTTCTCAACAGAATATGATGAAATTTGACTTGTGGGTTGGAAATTGGATTTTAAAGTGATTTTTGAATTGAATTAATGAAGACCGAATTTCTGATCACCTAATGAGGTTTCAGCCCTTTATATTTTTCTCGAGGATTTCCGGATTTAAATAGCGCGAAGTTTCTTGGTACTGAAGTTAATCGAAAATACTGACATTATTCAATATTTTCGATATTATTCTTGCAATGTCTGCATATTATTTTTCACATTATTCGAAATTCTTAGTGATTTCTTGATTTTTTAAGATTATCCCAGGATCCTGAGCTTATTCGAGTTTTTCCGAAAATTATCGAATTTTTCGAGGTTATTTATGTTTCCGATATTGTAAGTGATGGAGTTGCTTCTTGTTACAAAATTAATAATCTGCTTACCATCGAGTTATTTAAAGTAAAGAAAAGAAAAGTTGAAGGATATTGGTTTACAAAGGTGACATTTTTTGAGAATATTTTACACAATCGGAGTTACTTGAAATAATTTTGGATTATTCCGGAAATTGTGAATTAGGTTGCTTGATATATATCGAGATTATTCAAAGTTAATTCAAAAACTTTGATGATGTTGATAGTAATTCTTCGAGATTTTTTGTAATTTTGCAGATTCGAGAAAACTTTAAAAATTGTTCGAAATTATTTGATAATTTACTTGGAGATTTTATATAATAAAACATAATATTTTGGTTTTATCACTTTCTTAATGTGATATTTATTTTTATATGAAATTGAAATTACGATTGTTTCGGATGTTACTCTTTATCAAATTTCTAACAAACACTTCTAACAAATACTAACGAAATTCTTATTCAACCACTATGAAAAATTTCGATTTATCGAGTACAAAATAATGAATCGAATTTTCTTCGATATATTTAAAATTATGTTTTAACTGAATTTCATTGAAAACCGGTCATTCTTCTGCCGGTCAGCTGTGCGACCGGTGACTATAGCTATGAAAACCGGCCGGACCGGGTCAAAACTGGCAGAAGAAAATAAAAACCAGCGAATCATCAGTTAACAAAAGATTAGAAACTTGAGGAGTCGAATTAACTTAGATGAGTTCAGACGCGCCCAATAAGTAGTCAACATTTATAAACCATGTTTGTATTCAAATCAAATCAATTCAAAAATGTGCGGTGATACAATAAAAACAAAAAATGTAGGCAAATAGCCGTTTGACCGATCTCATAACCATCTAAATCTACTTTACATTCTGGCACCGTCTAGGAGAAAGTCGTTTGAAGGTCCCACACCTCTATTTTGTTCAGTGTTATTTCACAAATTGTTTGTGTTACTATAGGAAAAAGCAATTCAATATAAACTAGTTTGATAGGTACGAGTATATACTGATTTGATTCTTATCTTCATCTTATTTTTCGCCAATAAAATATATTGGTTTCGAATTTACCTATAGTTCACAAAGTTCGTGGCAAAAATTTTATTAGGTTTTATTTATCAGTTCAATATATCTATAGTGTGCCTAAATTTTACAATATTATTTTTTTTTTAAAACTGCAATAAAATAAATTATTTTTACAACTTTAGCAAATAGCTTCGGATACGCCCCAAAATATCCCGTTACCAATCATTGTGCAGTGAAATTCTGTAGCTAAAAGTTGATTGGTTTTTATACATTGTCTAGAGAAGAGCTTTGCTCGATTAAAACTGTTCTGTGGAAAGTTTTTGTCATATTTCTGTACGTGCATTACACACCACTATTGAATCACGGTTACAAGCGGTCTGGGAACAAAAATACAGCTGACATGACAACAGTTAATCTCTTGAAAAGAAAGATTTAAGCATGTAAAGCAGAAAGACTAATGACTAAAATAATAAAAGCATTAATAAAATAAATACAACTTGGATCTTACATATTTCTTTGCACCTGAGTGTATTTTTCATAAATGAAGACGAATGTAAAATTTAGCATGAGAACGTTTACTACTGGTCTGGCTCTAACAAATAATTACACAACATCTTTTATCTAAACACATTTGAATTCCGATAAGTTGATGTTGTACAAGAATAGACTGACACGTTGCCAAGTTCTGTCTTCAGTTCACCTTCAAAATCATAAATTGTTATCGCACATGAAATAAAACCGTAGCAAATACAAAATTAGAAACTTATATTTTAACCCTTAACCTCATTTCGCAAAACATTATGTGAGAAAACGTAACTACTCACCTGACAATTACGTTTACCAGGCTTTTACTATAAACCATAATTAGTCGATTATAAATATTCAGACCCCAGAATTAAAATATTACCATATAAACACCATAAAGTAAAGCAAATTTGGGATTAAACATTAAAGCTAAAATATGTTGGAATTAAAAATGATTTTGATGTTTTGTTTTGTTGGGGGTTGGTTATTTACGTTTATGTACAAGAGAATTTTTTTTTTTTTTTTTTGTTTTAATTGCATGGAAGTGTAAACCGTTTCGTTTTGTGTTAAAATAAAATAAATTTATTTAACTTGTTAAAAGCTTAGGGATAGATATGAACATCAGCTAAAGGTTATCTATCTTTTTAGTTAATCCACACAGATTAAATCATGTAAAAGTATTATCAACAATTTAGTTAACAGGTATTAAATATTGGATGTGTTAATTATTTTGTTGTAAACATACTAGACCAATTTCCAGTGTCTTGTTGTTGTTTTGTTTTTTGTTGTTGACTGTCACATTGTGTTAATGAGATTTGTAACGTCGTTACATTAAATTGAATTACATTAGTTATATTACATTTTTTTTGAGGGAGGGGCGGGGGTGCACAAAATCATTCATTCAACCAAATTTGATTATGACAACGTTAAACAAAATGAACAACGTCATCTCGTTTCGACTGTCCCTGATTATAATATGTACAACAAAATTATGTAGAAACTCAATAATTATAAAAGAAATGTTATAACGAGAGAAAACAATAACAAAAAGTTCAGAATTTCCAAAAAAGAAAAAAACAAAATGAAAAAGTTTCCTATTTTTAAATTTAAACTGAAGATATTACATTTAAAAAAATTAATTTTTCCTCATTTTTCTTCTTTGGAAAACTTTTTTTTTTTTTTGTTACTTCTCGTTTTATGTTTTGAAACACAGGCACAGAGAGAAAAGCGAAAATATCCACTTTAGAATTTTTTTTAATGTTTTCCATCATACCTATTCCTCTGCCGCTTGATGACGGTGATGATTATAAGATTTAAAGATTTTATTTTGTCTGAGACGTAACGTTGTACTCGTTTTTTTTTTGGTTTTATCAAATTGTAATATGAATGGAGTAATTGAGTGGTTTTTTTTGCGGAGTGTGTACAATTATTTTGAAAACAATTATTATATATTTGATTAAATTATTTTTTATTCTTTTATGGGTCGTAATATGATTATAGGAGAAATGCTTTGTTTTATGGCTTTGTAATATTTTATTTTGAATGGCATATTAAACATAATAAAAATTGAGCTTCATCCATTCTAAATTGTGTTTTAGTGTTTCTGGGATGCTTCGTACTTCAACCGTAATCAGGAATGGTTTTGTTTTCTTTTATTAATATAAATTGAATGTATATTAGTTTAGAAATTTATTATTCCAGCACCAATAATTTATTCCTTTATAATCGATTATTTAATCAAACCAGTAATTCTTTAGGAATTACTGCTTTCGATCTGATTTATTAGGGTATATTGCTGGGCCTCGCCATATATATTTTATTTGAACTTAAATCTTTGCTTAGGAATGACGTATTTTATTTACAATACAATTTCCGCACTTCTAGAACAGGGTTTTTAAAGCTACGTCTTTAAACAGAAATTGATATAATTACTCATTACTGCCGCCTACTACTTAACCTCAGATGTATCCTAAAATAAATTACATAAATTAAGCTTTAGAATATAAAAAGGTAAATACAAAAATAAAACGTGTTGATGTTTCGATGTCCTAATTAGTGCTTGCGGCTTTTTTAAATTTATTTTGTTTCACAAAGAATTACAGTTTGTTCCACAAGAAAGTATCTCAATTTATTCTATTTGTGTAACGTCCAACACAATGTAGCAAGTAAAATTATTCGCTTTACTCTACAATAACTTATGAACCTTCGCAAGGTCATTAAAAGATGGCACAGCTTTTCTTAAATTTAGAGACCCCTTTCCCAATATCAAAATTGGTCACGACAATTTAAAACTTCTACTCTCAGGCAAATCACAGACTTACAATTAATGTTAGATGATTTAGAACTGAAACAAGTTAAACAGCAATCGAAGTCGCATTCGCCATTTGTAATCTTCGACCTTTAACAATTAGATCGAGTTATACATCTCTAGTACACTTTTCAAAATTCTTAAGAATTTAAATTACTCCGTTCAAAGTTCTTTCCTAAAAATTTGTGTCGTTTTATCAACGTGAGAATTGGCTGATATAATTCTTTACTCAGTGCTCGGATGGGGCATCGCTATGGACCATTAAAGAAATCAAAAAATTAAACATTAATTATCTTTTGTCACCGAATTCCACTTCATTGATACATAGCATTTCGTTTTGTATATCTCCCAACGCCTTTCTCCTGAACCTGCTCCACCCCAATGGCATCGTATCATTTTAAAGCCATTCCATAGTAATTATTTCGGTCTAAAAAGACCAAATCCTATCAAAAATGACCACTAATTTGATTGGTTCAAAACCACTTTTCTCGACGCTTTGAAAGTCCCTATGGATGTGTGGATGTCTGTACCCATGGTATCTCGAAAACAGCTTGTCCGATTTAAAAATTTTTTCGCCAATCTGTTTCTATGGTCAAGGCGGAGATTTGTAAAGCTTTTGGGACTTGTACGTCGAGAGGGTCGGGGATCTGTCATACGAATTGATCCTAAACACCTGGTTATAGAAATATTTACAAATTTTTTATATAATATGCTGGTTTGAATATTGAGTTGGGCATTGAGTTGAAGGTTAAGTTAGGGGTAAATTTGCGGATTGATTTGAAAGTTGGCCAATTTTATATATGTGCTTCTTTGAGGATTGAATTGAAAGAGAGTTAGCGGTTGGATTGAGGGTTGAGTTGGGGGCAGTTTGCGAGTTGAATTTTGGTTGAGTTGGGGTTGGATTAATGTTTAATGAGCAATCTATATAAGTGAGTGTTTGTATGCATGTATATATATCATATGTATATGATATTTAAAATAGTGCATACACCTTGACCGATTTCAACCAAACTGTACACAAATATTGTTTAAGACTTAAGAAAGGTCACTGTTAATATCTCAAACCTCAAATTGAACCTTTTACATTTCAAATTGAACCTTTTTCATTTTAACTTAAACCTTTAGCAAATTAAATGAATGGTCAATTATGATGGAACTTACGAGTATCTAATGCTTAACGGATTTTAGTGAAATTTGACATCCGCGACGGAAATGGGATTCTAAAATTGTTTTTGGATAAAGTTCTGGAATATGGGAATGTAGGATGGAACTTGTTTATTTCTCAACCGATTATGATCAAATTAGACATGTTCGTTGGAAATGTGATCCTAAAATGATTTTTGGATGAAGTTCTGGAATATTGCCAGTTAGGATAGAAGCTGTCCATTTTTTAACGTATCTTAATGGAATTTAATGTATTGGTATATATGATGGTATGATTATGTGATGTTATGATTATATAATGGTATAATGGGTTGGAATTTTTGGTATGATGTTGTGACGTTATGATTGTATTTATGATACAACATATGATGGTATGACGGTATTTATTCTAGAATGAGGGTACGATGGTACGATGGTACGATGGTATAATGGTATGATTATATGACAGTATGATGGTATGATGGTACGACCATATGATGGTATCATGGTATATTGGTATGATTATACGCTGGTATGATGGTACGATGTTACGATGTTACGGTGATAAGATGGTATGAAGGTGTGGTGGATTGATGGTAAGATATACATCATGGTATGATGGTGGGATGGTTGGACGTTACCGTGGTATGATGGTATGATTGTTTAATGGTATAGTGTCATGATAACATGAGGGTATAATGGAATAATGGTATGATGGAATGATTGTTTATGGTGGGTAGGGTTTGAGTTGTAATTTAGTTGTATTTGAGAGAGAAGTTCGGTTATGGATTAATTTGAGATCGAGTGTAGGGTTTAACGAGGGGTTAGATTGAGTTGAGTTCATACATGCATGCAGCTTTCGAATCGAGTTAGTTATGGATTTGGGTTGTCCAATAAATGTGGAGTTGAGCAGAAGGTTGAGATTTAGGTCGAGCTAAGTTGAGTTGAAGTAGAGTTAGGATTTAGCTAGCTTGCATTGGGGTTAAGTGAGTTGTTCAGTAGGTTAAGGGTTAATTTGAAAGTACTCTAAGAGTTTTTGTTGATTGAGTTGATGGCTGGGTTGGCCGTTAATTTGGTGATTGCTTTTAGGATTTTTTTGCAATTGAGGTAGAGGTTAAGTTGTAAATTGGGTTAGAGGTTAAGATACAGATTGACTTAAGAGCCGGAATAAACTAATATGGTCCTTGGTTGAATAGGGCGCTGGGTAATCTGAGGAAAATTCGAGAAAGTTATTCAACAAGGCTAAACGCACCGGTGATTGGAGCGAGTATAAGCGAACGGAATATAAACTCGTATTAAGAAGATCTGAAAGGGCTGCCTGGAGAAACTTCTGTGAGGGAATCAATGAATTGCCCTCTGCAGCTCGTCTCCAGAAATTCCTTTCCAGAGATCACTCAAACGTTTTAGGACTTCTTCAGAAGCAAAATGGGAGGTTCACTGAAAACCGTAAGGAAACATTGGAGGAGGTACTATTAGAAACAGACTTTCCGGATTCGATAGTGGTAGGAACCCAAGAGAACCCGTATGACAATTCAAGTGAGATATCCGATACACCTCACAGTAGGATCTGGAGTCAACAAGGTGAGATGGACTATTGGTTCTTTGAAACCATTGAAATCCGCTGGAGGGGATGGTATCTTTCTTCCAGCGTTACTTCAAAAAGGTATTGAGGAAATACTGCCCAGCTTTATCCAGATGTTTCGAGCAAGTTATGTTTCTAACTGAATTCCGAAGCTATAGAGGAAAATAAATGTGGTCTTTATACCAGAGAGGGGATGGGGGGGGGGGGAGAGGGGTCGTGCGAAGACGATGGAAAAAAACCTCAAATAACAAGTGCGGTCTTTGTAAAAAAATGCTGCATCGGGACCAGTTTGCTTCTCAAACTGGTAAATCCGCACCCGCTTCCGTGACCTGGGTGCGGAATCAGCGAAACATGTTCTGTGTCATTGTCCAGCTATTTTCCGCCAAAGACTGCAACATCTAGGAGGGAGGACAACGAGCCCAGATAGTATCCATCATATACCGGCCGGTAGTATTATGAGGTTCATTAAGAGCCTAAATATTGAGTGGACGGCTAATTGAGCAGATTTCTAGAAATGCAGCAGTTTTTACACTTTCTTTTAGTGCGGATCTAGTAAAAAAAATTGTAAACAAATCGTAATCAGTAGCAGCAACAAACATTTTCTTTTGTAAATATGTAATAATTTTAAATTAAAAATATAAAGGGATGAATCTTCATGAGGTGATCATATTTTCCATCCTGAAAATTAACTCAACTTCCAAATCAATCTTAACTGAACTTCTTAAGTCAATCTGCAGCTCAACCTTCAACTCAATTTACATCGCAACGTCCAACTCAATTGCAATGCAATCCTAAACGAAATCACCAAATTAATCGCAAACCAACCCTCATCTCAATCGCCACATCAACCTAAAATCAACTTTTAAATCAACCCTTAATATAACCCCAAATAAACCCTTTAATAATTCCCCAACCGAGCAACGCTCTTAACCTTAATGCAAACTAACTAAACACTAACTCAACTTCAAGTCAACTTAGCTCGAACCAAATCTCAATCCCCTGCTCAACTCTACACACAATGGCTTACGAAATCCCAAAATAGACTTGATTCGAAAGCGTCATGTGTGTATGAGGTTAATCCAACCTCCCACTAAACCCTTCAACTCAACTCGTATTTACCATCAAAACATAATAGCAACGTACAATCATACCAGCATTCGTACCGTCATTCCATCATAACCTTAAACAATCATTCCCTTATACCATTATTCGATTATAACATTATAAAACTTTACCATTAAACAATCAAACACTCATACCAGTGTGCCATAGTAACGTGGAACCATCATGTCATCATACCTTCATAACATGGTATAGATAGTATATCTTACCATCAACCCATCATACCGGCATACCTTCTTAACATCGTATTATCGTACCATCATACCACTAAATTATCATACCATCCAGCCGTCATACAATTATACCGTCATACCATCATACCATTGTACTATCATACTATCATTCTAGGATACATGCCATCATACCAACAAAAGTAGTATCGTATATACAATCATACCGTCACACCATCATACCATTAAACCATTCCATCATACCACTATGCCATCATAACATCACACAATCATATCATCATATATACCATTTTAGCACGATACCATCATGACATCGTACTGTCATACCATCATACCACTATATCATTATACCATCATACCGGCAAACCATCATACCATCATAACATCATCATTCCATCACCATCATACCATCATAACACAATACCATCATACCATCATACTATCATACCACCGTAGCATCTTACAACTATAACATCATACCATCATACCATTATACCAGCAATCCATCATACCATAATTTCATCATACCATCATATCATCATATCATCATACCATCATATCATCACACCATCATAGAATCATACCATCATACGTTTATACCATTATACCACCATACCAACATAACCATCACCATAACACCATTATTATATACAAACCAACATACAATTTTACCTTCATTAACATCATACTTGATCTGTCAACGATTCAGATATTTTCTTGTACAGTGCGAGTTGTCGGCTTAAACGAGCAGTTCAACTGGAATGTTTTGCGGTCGAGGTGGACATGTTTATCGTAATTGGTCATGCATACCGTAGTTTATAAAAAGCTTTTAAATATATGTAATTCAATTGGAATATCTTTAAGTTTAATAAGTCACAAACTCGCAGGAAAACCGATACGGTTGAGCTCGTTTATTGTCATATTAAAATTTATAAATTTTGCTTATCTCAAACTTCAATCGAGTTTTCTTGAGTTGTTTTTATAAACTAATTTGTTTCGAATTCTTGTCAAATTTAATTCACTCTCTAGAAAAATGCTTTTAGCATTTTAGATAAATCAAATACCAGCCAAATTTTATATCAAAACAAGAGAATATGAGTACCATTAATATTGCTGACATAATGTTATGACTGATATACATTTTTATCAGAATTTTTTCCTGTTAGAGTCGAAAAACAAATTCTAGGAAAAACGTTTTTATCAGATTCTCGGTAATATCGGATATTCAACATTTCATTTATTTCAATTTTTCGAGTATTATTTGCGTAAGATAAGGTTATTTCCATATTAATCCATTTTTCACAAAACATATACATTGCATATTTGTAGGAGTATATAGGTACATAATTCATTTGAAATGGGAATAAAGATTGGAATTCGTCATTTCTAAAAATACGTAGTCAAATATTTTCAAATAAAAATATGACCAGAAATGGTTGACCTTTCACGAAGATTTTTATATACATATTTCATAATTTGATTTAGAAAATATGTTTGCCTTGTTCATTTGATTTTTGTACTAAAATGTTAGCTTTATGAAAATTTTCATTAAATTGCTCCTACATGGCTATTGCAATATTCATTTATAATTTCACCATTTAAAATACTAAGAATAGATTTTGAATTAAAAATTATCTGCAGTTTATTAGTATTTAAGAAAATAAAGGTCAAAGTTTTAAAATCAAGGCTTTAAAATCAAATGGGAAAACATTGAGAGGATTATATGTAATTACCTCATAACTATTTAATTACATGTAACTTCAGAAACAAAATTATTAACTAATCCTAAATAATTAGTATCTGGCGGGGTTACCTTTGTTTTTAATTACCTCAAAGAGTCATCATCTTTGCATATATTCCATTAATTTTTTAGTAAAAGTTGATGCAATTATAATTCATTCTTCAAATAATATATCTTTAAAATCTGCCACACCTCTTTTCTGTGGCTGTTTTCGAATTTTTGCTTCCATATGAGCCCAAATGTGCTCAATGAAGTTGAGAGATTTGTTTGTTTCGATAAATGCTAAATATTGTCTTCCAGACAATAACTTATTGCACCACCACCATACCGCTTTTACTGCCCTTTTTGAGGTACAGCACACATTTTTCAACTTTAAATCGGTATTTGGCTTTCTGTACACTCGTTCCAGTTCTGTATACTAATTTTCGCCTACTAAAATTATCCCTTTCCAAAATACGACACCTTTATGTGACTTTTGTCTTGCAATTTCCGAAGGTAATGTTTTTTGTTTTGAATGTTTGATCCATCAAGAGCTATATTGTTGGAATACACGAGTCCTTATGTGCATCCACTTAGCCAAACAGAGTACTTAGTGCTGAACAAAGCAAACCACCGTAATCGGAAATAAAATGAAAGAAACTTTTGTCTTGCGAGAGATCATTTATGTACTTTAATATTCACAAAAAGACCAAACTTTAATACATAAAAACAAGAGAGGGAAAAATAAAATGCAAAACAAAACGCCTACTTCACCTCAATCGATTCTGGACTGTCAACAAATAATTCAAAATGTCCATATAACTTATTTCAACATATAGATTTTAAAGCCTTGATTGCCTTATCAAGCAAAACGATTTTGCTAAACCATATAAACATTTCTTCAATTGAGCATTTTACTATGCAAAACCAAAAATTAAAAGTGAAATGTGAATTCTAAAATTAACAATGGAAAATCACTTCAGCGCACGTTGTTGAGAGAGATTTAAAAACATATTCGGTTATTCTTTTACATTTATCGATACTGTGACGATGACACCTATGGTGTAATAGAATAAGTTAAATTAATAGCTCAATGTCTTACTGTACTAAAATGGAATTTTCCTTGATAAAACAGTTCTAAATGTTTCTACACTATTAGTACTGGAAAAATCATGAGCTTTCTAGAAGTTTGGTTTGTGTATATAAAAAGGCGGACGCATTCAAATTAGACTATTAGAATTTGGAACGCAATAGTGTTAACTTGTAAGATTATGATTAGTATTTGGTAAGCGATAGTGTGAAGATTAAAAAGGAATAATTAAAAAGTTATTTAAAAAGTGTTTTAGTGCGAAATAAAAATTATAAGTGTACAGTAGAATTGTGTAAAAATTAAATAAAGTGATTTTGTGAATTATTGTTAAAAAAAATTGTGTTGTAATGATTCTTGTGCTAAATATATAAATTCGTTGGTTATAAATTGAATTGTTTTAGTTTTATTCGCAATCCAGTGATATGGCAAAAACGTAACAATACTAATCTTTGAAAATTCTTAAGATTATTTGGATACTCAATTACTTTAATCTTTCATACACTTAATAATAAATATTTTCGGCAAACATGTAATCTGAGGGTATAAAAAACTAATCTGATCTACTACTATGGAAGTTCCGTTTTTTTTTTTTATTTAGGTTAATTTTTTATCCTCAGATTAATTTTCTTCGCGAAAGAATTTAGCACAATAATTTTGACATATACAAAAATATTTCTTCAAGAAAATATACATTTAAATTTATATTTTAAACGAATTAAACAGTGAACGAAAGAATAAAGTAATTTAGTATCGAAATATTCTCAAGAATTATGAAAGAATACAACGAACCTAATTCAAATATTGCGACGATTCACACAAAAAATATCAATAATGCTTTTTAAGTTTGATAATATACAAGATTCAACCTCAATAAATGTCTAAAACAAATTTAAAATAATCTCACGAGACATGAAACCGAAACAAATAAATTTCAATCATTTTTACATAATCCTTGGATATAACAAAACTGATCTGTTCGTAATTATGTTATCATTTTTAACGTTGTCAGGTTAAAAATCATTGTGTTTAATGGATAAATTTTATTTTATTTTGAATCTGTCATCTGCGTCTGATTTAATTATTTAAATTTAAGTTTGTTTTTTATATATAGTACATAGATATCGTTTTACTTCTGTGTCCCCACTGTAACGATGAAATCGTTAAAATGCTAAAATTTGAGTCACTTAAATTTACATAATACAAAAACAAAACATACATGAAGTCCTTTTCTCATCAGCAATAAGAAATAAAATTCTTTTAAAGTGAATTTTTTGTAATGAAAACCATCTGTTGTTATAATCGCTTAAATGACAATCAATTAATATTAATTTAAAATATCATAAAATTTTGCACTCTAACTCTTGTCAAAATATTCTCTATTGCTATAATATTCAGTCCGTTCCCCATTCCATCATAATTTTTCTGGAACGTCATACTACCATGGTGTACCTAATTTACAGTGAAAAATTGAAATGAAAAACTTTGTTATTCTTTTTCTTCTTATACTTTTTGTAGCTATGTACTATACAATGTATTTTATTTTAAATCGATTTTCATTTTTAAGTTTTCAGTATTCTCATTGTTATCGATACGATTAGTTTATTGATTTATTTTTTTTTTTTTTTTTTTTTATAGCTGGAGAGTTTTTATTTTACTTTTATTATTTATGTTTCTATGAAGATATCGTTAAATTTGATTGCGAATTTCAAAGAAATAAAACTGTTTCGTCGTTTCGTTTTATTTATTTTTTATTTTTTGGTGTGTGTATATATTTATGAAAATATTGAACTTTGCAACACCTAGAGAATGATATAGTTATTAACTGTATAGTAAATAAAGTTATCATAAAATATTTTTCATTTTTATGTAGGTTTCTTGTACATTTTCCAATAAAATTGAACTAATAAATTCTTGTTTTCCCTTACTCATGTATTTGTTGTGCTGTCCCTCAATCAACATTACAAATATGTCATAAAGCATGTACTCGAGAGATGGTACAAATTCAATTGACAAAGAGATTAAGTGTATAGGAAAATAATAATCGTTTACAGTTTTTGAAATAAACTAGAATATTCACTCTGAACTGCTCATACCATAAGTTTGGTTTTATGAATCTCCATTTGGATTTATATTTTATTTTAATGTATTTATTTCACATTTATTCATTTAAGTTTTTTTTTTTGGGGGGGTTGTGTATGTAGTTTCGACATTATTTAATTTTTATTTTATGAAAGATTTACCCTTTAATATGAAAAGTTATTATATTTATGTAGTACAGCTCTGCTTGCACTGTAATTTACAATTTATATGTTTCTATTATTATGCATTACAATAGAAAAGCATTCAGTTTAAATTCTTTGTTCCCATACATATGTAAATAAATATTATAATTATTAATATTTATATCTTCTCGTTAAAAAAATAAACATTAAATTTTATTCATATTTTCGAGTTACGTGGTATAACAAAAATGAGCTCTCTATTTCCGTAAGCTTACTGTAGTATGATAAAATTATATTTATTGGTAAATATACAATTAAAATTTGATTGTGATCGCAAAATAAAAATGCAAACATAAAATCGAATGAGTTGTTACATTTATTTATTCATAAAAAAAGGCTGGCATGATATGTATACATGTACATAATGTACGTATAGAAAATGTTTTATATTACAAATAAGAATCTCACAAACTACAGTCGTTTGGATAGCTATAAAGAATTAGAAATAAATCAAAATTCTAAAATATTGTTGTGCTTCTAAAAATTTGTTTTACAAAGTTAATTTAAATAAATTCGACTAATTTTTTTTTCTTTGTTATTCATCATCATCAAAATATATCGCATTTTTATTAAGAATAAAAATTCTTGTTAAAAAAATGTAGTTAAAAAACATATACGTGTATGTATAATTTTAAAATTTTTACAAAAAATACAATAAAAAAAAATCAATTATAAATATTAAAATGATAAGGATATTTAGAATCTATAAAATTTACATAAGTACAATGTTAAATCCCTGAAAATTGCATTTATAATACAGAAAACTTTAATAACTTCATCGAGAATACGACTAAAATAATCTAAAGTATTCAATGGGCTTTTGCATGATAAATTTCTTCAGCTTAGACTACTACAGTATTATAGATTGAAGGGTACTTTAGTCCTATGCTATATTATCAGCGTACATTTGAAGTTTCCCCTTAAATGGTAAATAGAAACAATCATTAATAAAAAAAATTGAAGAGGCAGGACCCAAGAACGGATCCTTGCGGTACACCGGTACTGCATTTCAGTAAACAGCTACCTTCATCGGCTATACTAACACTTTGAACACGATTAACTAAATATGTTTTAAAAGAATTTAAATCATTAGCTGATATACCAACCAGCGAAAGTTTGTAAAGTAGTAATTCGTAGTTAATACTGTCAAATACTTTTCTGACATCAATAAAAAAGCTGAAACAACGTTTCCTTCACTAAGGTTTTCCTGCAGATTAGTTCCAAGGTGAATACATGCCATAGAAGTACTAGAATTTTCAATAAATCCAAATTGATTATTACTTATTACATTATTTGTCGCTAGAAAACTACTGAGACGTCCCAAAACTATATGTTCAATTAATTTGCTGACATTAGATAAAATGGAAATTGGTCTATAATTTCCAGCATCGCATTTATCACCGGATTCGTAAATGGGGATAACTTTAGCCTGGGCTAATGATGATGGAAATACACCTAAATCAAATGCACTATTTATCAATTTAACCAGCATAGGAGAAAAGTTAGTTGAATATCTTTTCAATAATTTTGTCGATATAGAATCAGGACCATTAGATGAATTATTATTGAGACTATTAATAATTTTCGCTACCTCTATAGAATTTGTATGAAGCATTTTAAAGGGAACAGAAATACTATAATTACACTTATTTCGATGGTAACGCGAGTTAAATGAATAGGTACTTGGTAACGAACAACGAATAAACCATTTATTTAATTCATTACAAATTTGTTTACGATTGGTGATAGAGCTACCATTTAATACAAGTTCAGTGCATACATTTTCCTTCGGAATTTTGTTAAATATAGCTTCATTAAGAACTGACCAAAGTTTCCTAGAATTAATGCCACTAGAAATCTCAAGTGAATAATAATCTCGTTTGGCCTTATTAATAAGAGTAATGATTTTATTACGTAACAATTTAAATTGTTGAATATAATAAAGATTATGCGGGAGTTACATTTTTATTTGCCGAAATTATCACGGTTCTTCATAATGCTGAAGATTTCATTGTTAATCCAGGGTTTTTTAAAGTTTGATTTACTCGTAACTACAACGGTGTGCTTTTATATAGCCGCTGAAAGATTTTTAACAAAATCATCCAAATTAGACACTTTATTCAAAAATCTAAAGTTCACTTACAGTGGCCTCCAAACCACATCACTTACAGTGGCCTCCAAACCAGTCGCTCTTGATATAAGGTTGTCATCGACCGAAATTTCCTTTAGCTGACATGGGCCGCCTTCAGTTTTTGTTCAACTCACCCTTGTTGTGCTGGAGTTTTCTTTTAACAGACCAGACGTCAACTACACACCTACCGGATAATTTTTGACGATAATTTTCCATGTAAGCGGAGTTCATGATACCGGTTTGAGCAAAACCGGATAAAATCCGTCAATATCCGTCAATGTCGGTACCGGATTTCAAGATACCGCCAAAGAAAATTTTTGAACAACATTTTTGGTTCATATTTCTGCTAATACAACTTTTAAAATGACAGAAAATAATTTATTTTGGTTCATCGCTTTGCTAAAAAAAAATTTGAAATCTTAGTAGGCATACTTTATTAAATTGTATTTATATAAAATAAACTTGGTTAATAAAATAATTTAAAACTAATAAAAATGCATGTTTAGGTATGTGCCCAACGAATTGATTTGTTCGTTTAATGAGAACGCCACCAAAATATGTTTGTGCTTATCATAAATGCATCGGATAAAGAAGTAGCACAACAATTGAATATTCAAATCAATGAGGAAATATTTTGGAAAAGGGGGCATATTCTGGAGGTACGTACGTTGCAAATTACTTTTCCACTTACAAAATATGGAAAAGGGGAAAATATTCAGGGAAAAGGCGATATATTTTGGAAAAGAGGAATTTTACTGCTCTTTCTATTATTATATTCTGGAAAAGAGCCAGGTGATATTCTGAAAAAAACGAAGGAAAATTGTATAAAAATATTTGAATTTTATTTATGTATATACATAGATTTATTTAATCAAAAAATTAAGATATTGTTTCTTGATTTTTGTACATACTAAAAATAATGGAGCAATTTTGTAGTTATTAAAATTTACGCTCGATACAAAAAAAGGCGCCACCGACGCTTGTTTAAGCCGAGACAAAGTGAGTTAGTGATACTGCAACGTAGCCGATTAAACTAAATAGGTACCACCATTTTTCCGCGAGAGGCGATAACATCGCGCAAAAATCTAGTATTCAACTAGACTAAATCTGGTTTCATTTTTTTTGGTAGCCTTTTAATATATTGAATATTTTTTTTTTGTGAAATAATAAATAATAATAATTAATTTTTACTATAAATAAACCATCCGTAACAAAGCAGTACTTAACCCGCTGTAAGTAAACAATAGTTTTATTTTAATATATTATTAAACTTTCATTTTTACAGGGCCCGATGACATTCAACTAGACTAAATCTGGTTTCATTTTTTTTGGTAGCCTTTTAATATATTGAATATTTTTTTTTTGTGAAATAATAAATAATAATAATTAATTTTTACTATAAATAAACCATCCGTAACAAAGCAGTACTTAACCCGCTGTAAGTAAACAATAGTTTTATTTTAATATATTATTAAACTTTCATTTTTACAGGGCCCGATGACATAACCTCAAATTTTATTGAGACGAGGATAAATAATGGCAATTTATTTACCGGTCGATTTTTAACCATAAAAAGTCGTAGGAGTACGTATATAGTTTAATTGAAAATGTATGGTCTTTTCTAAAAAAAATGTTTTTATAGAAAAGTCGGATCAGATGTTAATCATGCGAAATACTAAACCCTGTTTGTTTATAAATTTTAAAAATGTTTACTTTTAGAAAATTATTCAACCACCAACCGGTAAAGGTACTAAGAGGTACTGTGAAATGACACTACTTTTTGACATAATTCATGAATATGAATTGTTGAAGCAAAACATAAACCCGCCACTAGTACTAGTCGCTTCCTATTGTTCTGCTCACACCATACATACGCAGACACGTTTTAAATCAGCCTAAGACTCTAGAAAATCATACCTACTCACATTCCACAGGAAGGTATACTTTCATGTTGCCTGCTTATAATAACGATATAAAAAGGTAAATTAATTATGATGGGTGCAGTAACACATTTTAAAAATAAATAAAAATTTATGAATATAACTAAGCACAAAGAAAATTTCGACGTCAATTATGAGTGACATTTCCACACAACAGCTCATGGAAAGGGACCGTGTGAAAGAGTAGGGGAAAAGAAAGACATCCAGAGCCAGTCTCACCAACGAATACGATGGTATCATAATTACTACGGAAGAATTATTCAAATGGGCGAAAACTTTGAAGACTGAAATGATTTTTGAATTTTGTTCAGTAGCTGTAGATTCGAGAAATTAAAAATAACAAAGGGTACTCGCTATTTTCACGCAGTCATTCCTTCAAAGGAAGGCCACTTTAATTTAAAAAAATATTCAAATAGTGAAGATTATGTAAAAAATAAATTTTAACTGTCAATATTTTTAAATGTTTGTCTATATTTTCTAATAAAATATTTTTTATCAATAATTTTTATTTAAAATTTTATTTTGAGATACAAAAAATTTATGGATTGTCTTACTTAAAAAATAAATCCCTATTCATTTATCTTTAAAATGAGCTCAATTTTATAATTTTCGGATAGGTTTTTTTTATAGCAATAAATACAACACCACGTGCATGAAATTATTAAATATTTGACGCCCTTTATCCTAAAAAACAACAACAACGTCAACAAAATTAAAGCATTCAAAACATAAAAATCATAAAATTAAAACATCAACTTCCGGTATCATATAAAGGATTTGTGATATCACGTATTTTTCCAGAGCTTTCTAGAGTATAGAGCCATAATCATAATGAAGTATTTTTTAGAAGCTTTTTTAGTGGTATAACTTTTCACTAATTTCCATATGAATCCATAGTAAAAATGGTGTTTTTTAGCTTCAAGTTTTTTAATGAAAAAAGCAAAAATATTATAAAGTGTTTAAATAAAAGTTTTCTACATATCTTTAAGAACAATATACAAGAAGGCCATATTGGTATTAAGTAAATATTAATTGCAGAAATATTATCTACAATATAGTTTTGCGAACTTTCATTTTGAAAAATACATCAAAGTTGGCTCTGACGAATTAAAATAATACTTGCTAAATTTATCTTTAGTTTTACTAGTGTACGTAAGATGTCTAAAATGGTTACAGAAAAATACGAAAAAAAATTATTAAATTGCAAAATTATCACACGTTCCTATATTTTGTGAATTTGTTTTGCTTTTCCTACCATTTTTGAACTTGAAATTTCCCCAGGTGGTAATTTTTGGTATGATTTTTCCAAATTTTTACGGCCATCACTGCCATCTATGTAATGTATATTTACTTAATGACCAAGAAACGAATCGTAGTAAGCTTTTATTTCAATTTGAGCAGAATGCTGTTGTTATGAGATTTTTTTAATATTTTGGTTTAAATAAATCATTTATTACAAGAAATTGAAAACGATTTACTTAAACGATATACATAAATGTTGAAATTCAAACATTTATGAAAGTATTTCAGAAATCATAATTAAGAATTTGTAACGATTTCATTTAAAAATTTGTCTTAGGAAAAAAAGTGATTTCCCATATGTTTTCTGTGTTTTACTATGAAAAGTTTCGTTTTTTCCTCGTTTCTAATTCCCTTATAAAAGCTCAGATTTTTTGATTATGGCTCTATAAAATTCAGGGTGCTCTGATTTTTCTCCAAATATTAATTGCAGAAATATTAAAATTGTCTAATTTCATTTTGAAAAATTCATCAAAGTTGCATCTGACGTTGTAAAATAGTATTTGCTAAAGTAATCTTTAGTTTTACTAGTGTACCTCAGATGGCTATAGTTGTTTATAGAAAAATACAAAAAAAAAAATATTTAAACACAAAATTTCACACGTTTTTTTACAATTTTTAAACTTGAAATTTTTCCAGGTGGATATTTTTGGTTCGATTTTACAAAATTTGGGCTGCCATCTATGTAATGTAAATTGAGTTAATCACCACATGATTTATAGTAAAATTTTATTTTAAATTGACCAGAATGCTCTTATTATGAATTTTTTTTTAAATTTGGGTTTAAATAAATCAAGTACATATTACAAGAAAATGAAAACGATTTTCTTAAACGTCATTGATATTATGTTGAAATTCAAATGTTTATGAAAATATTGCAGAGATTCTTAATTGACTCGCTCGAAAGCCGATACTTCCAACCAGGGGATTTTAATACAATAAGATATTATTTAAATCGTTGTTTTACTAATTCAAGATCATCTACTTTGACATTTATATTAATAATCCAAGTATGTTTCAACATCCAATTATACCATTTTGCAATATTTCCATAATATCCCTTGGAAATTTCTTTCCTCACGATTTATTTGAAAATCGAGCTTATACATATGTAAATTATATTGTTCACAGCATTCGATGCAACAGATAGTCCAAATACATATATCGTATTAAAATATTCAAAATCGATTTTCGTGCCTTTTTATTTTTATGTAAAACACAGTTTTTGGCAAGATTGGCATTTTATTTTAATTGTTGGTTTGGCGCCGCATATCAGTTTACAAACAAAAATGTGTGTTTTTCGTTTACCATATTTAAATAAACCAATTCAATCTATGCTAAATAACCCAACAAACTAAATTCATGTCAAAACACTTAGGTACGAATTAACTAGGAGGATTCTTTTTTGATTGCTCAACAACAGGTTGCAACAAACAAACAAATAAATAGGCGGAATGTACAAGCCAACAAAACATATTGGACAATACCAACGTAATATTTGTTGAGAAATATAACTCTTATCTATTCATTTGATTTCAAGATTTAAACAAAAATGTCTCAATTAATTGGAAGCTTAGTTTTTGCCAAACAGTCCAATATTTTTTCAGCATCTTACACCATTTATACCCACCATTAAGAATTTAAACTTAATTATGTAGGTATAGCTAGATATTTATAACTTTTAATTTTATTTTTTATTGATTATAAATTTAATTTTAAACTTCTTTCTATTGAGAATATTTCTCATAATTTAATTTTGGAAAATCGATTCCGAAATTATGCGAAATATTATTTTCAATTACTTTTTACAACTATTCTTTACAAACAAAAAACTTTATGTCTGAATAGACACTAAAGTTAAGCGCAAAATGAAAAAAAAAATCGATAAAATTAAAAAAAAAAACACCACCACAACTTAATTTATATTATTTACCTTCGATCTTTTACACTTTGCTCTTTAAGATTGTATACATCATATATTTGTTTGAGTTTTAAAATTGTCCTACAAGTTCAAATCGAATTTTTAATTCAGTGAAAATACAATTAATATTTTTGGTATTTTGAGAGATGAACTATTAATTGACGCAGGGATCCAGCAGGGCGCGGTATTAGAGCCTTTGTTTTGTCGAGTTTACGTCTCGTTAGTAGCATCTGGAAAAAATGGTATATCTCATCATAGACCGGTAGTGAAAGTAAAACTGATTAATTGGTCACCAATGCGGAGACTCATCGAGATAAAGATTGCAGTAACGTTTTATTGTCAGACGAAAAAGTATTTCAGTCGAACCTTTTAATTGCTACTGTGATTTAGTACCGTTCATACAACTGGCCATTAATGATTGAAATCAAGTGTTGTCTGTTTTTCTGGTTTTTCTCATTAAACCTAAGGCATCGAGGCTTATGTCATTTAGGCTAGAATTTTGGTAACGATACTTTCCGCTGCTAAATACACTCTTTTAGCCTCAAAGGGAACTTTCTTCGTCCCAAAACTAAAGTCTTTTTCCAAACGCAGAGGAAAGCATCTTACGTACCGCTGGTGATGAAGCAAAAAACGTGTTTATATGTTTTTGATATTTTCCAGGAAGCTGGAAAATCGAGCAAATTTGTCATAGTAGAAACATTCAAGTGGATTAGCAAAATTAAATATGTTCAATTAATTTTGAAAGTTTTGCTGTCACAAATTTAATTACAAAGACGCAATCGCGATAAAGAAGTTTACGATATAAGACGATTTTAAGGAATTTTATAGACACAATTTGCATCTGCACCGGCATATATATATTTAAGCTTATGTTTATAAAGAGCATTCTGGGCCAAGGAACAAGATCCGAGCTTAAATTGCTCCCATCAAATTTATAACTGGAATTGGACGACAAAAAAGTTTCGGAATTTGTTTATTTGAGTCCGAAACCAGACTATATATGGGGCTCTTTAGTTATTATGTACTAAGTAATTTTTTCGGTTTAAACACTAAGAAACAACACAAGACTTATTTGGCAGGCGTATTTTAGAGACGGATAAAATTGAATATGTAAATGTAGAACGTAATTGTCATGAGCATTTAGGAGTCATGTCATGGTGAACGCAAAAGCAAAATACTCTAAAACTTCCAAAAGTAGCCACCACTCAATTTTGACCAGCTCCCTAAATTTACCAACTTTTTGTCAGTCTCTAAAATATTACGTATAATTTTTTGTTACAATTGAAGAAAATTTTCCATCCATTCTGGGTCCTTAGTACAGTGAGTTTAGAGAAGTTTCCCTGTATATAATTTTTTTTTAGTACAAGAAAGACTAGTATTTTCAATTCCGGAATAATCGAAATCAAAATAGGGGCCGGTATTCCGGAATACCGGAATTCCGAATTCCGGAATTGGATGCTCTAACTTAAACACATTCGAGAAATTGATCCACTTCAGAAATTTCAACAGTTTTAAATAATAATTTAGCTGCTTTTGGTAAGTGCTGACTAGCTACTGTCATCCAATAAGTAGTAATTAAATTAAATTTTAATTTGTTCATTTTTAACTACACCAGTAATCTTTTAATTTCATTTCGTCCGAGATCTGAGCCTTGTAGAACCCCTAATTGATTTTCCAATGCCATTGATTCGGTTTTATTATACCACACCTTTTGCGTTCTATTTTCCAAATATTGCTTAAGCCAATTTAATTCTTCATCACGAATTCTTAAGCTTAATATTTTTTTAAGTATTAATTTTCTGTGTATGGTTTCAAATGCTCTTTGAAAATCCAGATTTGATCGCGCTTAGCTAATCCTTAGTCTGTCAAGGGTATAAGTAAACATGACTGATACTGTCCAAACAGCCCAGTGGTTAATCCCTTGCCTTACGATATATTTTCAAAGAAGCCTATTTAATTTTAAGGCAACTTTGTGCGGGTACAAACATGGCTATTTCTTAACCGATTTTGGTGATATAAGTATGAAATATACAATGGAAATGGGATTCTAAAATTAGTTTTTGGGCGAATTCTGGAATATGACAATTAGGATGAACATGAACGATGGAAAAAGATACTAGAACAATTGTTCTAATTCCGGAAGCCTACACCACTACAAGAAATCTCACACAAGCCGCATTCGTCACCGTAAAGTAACTATTATAAATTAATCGGGGTGGGGCTTCCTAATCATAATATTTGTTTTTACAAGTTGGAAGGAATTTGTTTGGTTTATAAATATTTAAATATGTGATGGGCATTTTTGATGGGCGAGACATGGCATTTCTTCTTAAGGGGTTAAAGCTGTGGCGTTTAGATCAGGATAAGTTATGAACATAACTAAATGACCCTCTGATGAGAGTGAAGAATTCATAATCCGACCCACCTTTCATCAGAACTACAGACTGGAATGAAGCAATGCAATATGCAGTTGGTCTACACAAAACGAGTCTATAGGCCACACGTCCTTAATAAGTAATACGTTAAAAGCAAACTCCGAAACAGTTGGGATTGTCTTGAGCCACAGAAAAGATTGCAAAGATAAAATAGAAAGAAAGAAAGAACAACACATGACGGGCGAAAACAAAAAACCAACTAATAAGAAACCAAAAATCGAATATTCGCCGAGATATTTGGAAAATTAAACAATCATTCGTTGGCAAGCGAAGGGATGTATTTCAATTCCTACTTAAACACTGTTCAACTCCCACTTATAACTATACTTATAAGATTTCGACAACATAAATTTGGTGTGGGTGTGGGTGAGGATCAGCAATACCAGAACATTTTATGGCGAGCAAATGAACTTCGTCAACCGTACACGTGTAACCTAAAACTTCTTACGCATGGAACAGCTGAAGCAGCATTTTTAGAAATCCGAAGTTTACAGGATATTGGTATAAAATTGCAGTCTACTCAGCCAGAAGCCGCACAGGCTTTATTAGAAGATATGCATGTCAATTTTACTGGCTAAGATTTTACTACAACAGGTGATAAACGCATTGGGGAATTATGAATTTCAACTTCGAAAATTCTTAACAAACAATGAGGAACTGCGATCGTTTACTCAAAATACCAAGGAGAAGCAGACTAAAGAAATCGGAGAACATACAGACACACTAAAGGTGTTGGTATTTCAATGGAACACATATGAAGACGGATTTAAATTCATCGTCCAGCTACCTAATCGCGACAAACACACCAAGCGAACACTATTATCGGGATGTAACTTCGATCGGCTTGGCTGGTTGTGGCCAAAATCTCTGAACACAGAATCTGAGCTGGGATGAGGAGCTGCTGTCGAGACTGTCAGTAGTGATGCAAGTGAACACGCGTATGCCACGGTAGTTTATGGTTTAGTGCAGATAGGCGAAGGAATAAATGCAAACATAATTGCATCCAAATCCCACGTAGCACCGGTGAAGCAAATTAGTTTGTCGCGGCTCGAGTTAATGGGTGCATTGCTGCAAGTGAACCTGATGAAATTGTTGAAGGAGTCCTCTCGCAAATTTTATAGGATTGGTTCAGAGTGAAATAATGTAGTTGTACAAGCGAGAACACTGGTGGCACGTTGCGACAAAAGACCATCCGGCTGATATTGCGTCTTGAGACATGAACAGGATGGAGTTGGCTGAAAGCAAGTTGTCTTGGAGTGGGTCATATTCAAGCATAGAACGCATGTCAACGAATAATTTTTTGCAAAATTTCATTAATAGGACTCCAGTTTTGCTAAGATTACGAAAATAGTATCCATCATTAGGATATATTTCAACAATCTAAGGGGCAAAATAAAGCACACACACGTGAAGAAATTGTCAAACAGTTATAAGATAGAAGCTGCTCAGTAGAGTTCTCTACCGAAATAGATATACTGCAGAATAAGGTTACATTGCCACGTCACAGTAAATTAATTAGCCTGAACCCCTTCATAGATGGAAGAGGTGTCATCAGAGTAGGAGGTCTGATCCAAAAATCTTTGGCAACATTCAATGCTAACCAGCAATCATATTAACGTCGAATATCATCACGCAGTCAAATGTCTGGTACGAGATGCACATACACTTCACAATCATCCAGGGGTGAGTTTGCTCACCAGCATCATACGGCGAAAGTTTCGGAAAGGGGGAAAAAGAGCTTATGGGAAATGAAGCCGAGGATATTGATTGTATAACACCAGCACACTTTTTAATCGTGCGCACATTCACTGACAAAGCCAATGAAAATGTCACTGAACGAAGTATTTCACCCTAGATGCAAGTTAGTAAAACAGATGCAGCAACATTTCTGGAATCAATGGCACCACGATTTGACTGCGCTACAAAAAAGGTATAAATGGACCAGTGAATCTCAAAACTTAACCTGAGACGACATCTATTTGGTTGCGGAGGCATGTTTAGCATCAATGTGTTGGGCATTAGGCAAAATAGTTCAATCATATTCAGGAAATGGCTAACTAACAGCAACAAAATCATTTACCCTTTCAATCGTGTGAATCAGCCGCTTCATGGCCGAAAAAATATTGAGTTGGTATGTCATCCATGTATTATGCAGTAAGTAACTCACGAATATTATAAGTGATTTTGTGAATTATCCTTAATAATTGTTTGAATTAATTTTTGTATTAAATAAATAAATTTATCTGTGAAAAATTGAAGTGGTTTGTTTTATTGACAATCCAGCGATTCATTTGACAGCTGATTTCAAAAAAAAAAAAATTCGATCGAATTGGATTAGTAGTGTTTGGAACGCGATAGAGTGAACTTGTAAGATTATTAGTAATATTTGGTAAGCGATAGTGTAAAGATTAAAAGAAATTAAAAAGTGATTTAAAAAGTGTTTTTGTGCGAAATAAAAAGTAAAAGTGATCAGTAAAATTTGAGAATAATTTATATAAAGTAATTTTGTGAATTTATTGATAAACTGTGTTGTAATAAATTTTGTGAAATAAATAAATTCGTTGGGATAAAGTAAATTGAGTTTGTATTATTACAATCCAGTGATACGAACCTTGATTGACAAGGCAAAAACGTAACAATATTTAAGATAATTGAATGAATTTGACAAGGCAAAAACGTAACAATTGGTGAAAGCGGTGGGATTGTGAATAAAAAGATAAAGAAAATGATTCTCAACGAATTAAAAGTTCCAGAATTAAAAAGAGAACTAGAGAAACGGGGTTTGAGCGCGACTACGTGACGTCATGGAGAAAGAAGGGTTAACCGCGGATCAACATGATTTTGGAGAGAAAGTAACGGATGCGGCAACCGTAGAGCAGAAAGCAGAAGATAAACAACCGTTGGTCGAAAAGACACAAGAACATTCTGGAAGTTTCGATTTGTCGCAGTTAATCGCTGCTATGAACCAGATGACAGGACAGATGAGTCAAATGGAACAACAAAATGTGTGGCAGTTGGAGACTACAAACCAGTCAAACGAAGAAATTAAACGACAGTTGGAACAGCAAAATCAGTCTAACCAAGAAATTAAAGACCAAATTATAGATGGTCAAAAGAGAATGGACGAGAATCTTCTCCAATTATCTACTAACATAGACGGCGAAGTGGAGAAGCTGCAAATGGAGATTCAAAAGGTTGACGAAAAATTAGAAACGAAGGTTCAACATGTTGAAGAGAAATTCCAAACGGAGATTCAAAAGGTTGAAGGAAAATTATAAATGAAGGTTCAACAAGTTGTGGAAAAATTTCAACGTCTCGAGAAAGATCTAACTGATGTCAAGGCAAGTGGAACAACGACGCAAGTGGTACAGACCGTTCAATCAGTTAAGTTAAAACCACCAAACTTCGACGGTACAACATCTTTCGGCATTTTCAAATTTCAATTTAAAGGTGAAGCAGCGGAGGCCTTACAAACAATTCCGGAAAAAGATCGCAACAGTTATCTCGAAATTATGAAGGCGCTGGATAGGAAGTACGGCAGTGACCACCAGCGGGAAATTTATCGCATGGAACTGAAAAGCCGCTACCAAAAGGGAGAAGAATCACTTCACCTCGGCCGATTATATGTTGTCACCTAAAGCAACCTTCGCGGAAACCGTTGCGTTTGCGTTGATGATCGAGGCTGTGCAGAACTTTACAAGACCGTCATTATTTAGGCGCCAAATGAACTCAGACAAGGACGGCAGCAGGGAGCGAATGGTACCGAAAGGCGGAAGAGGCAGGTTTAGGTGTTGGAAATGTGACAAGTTGGCTCACATCTCAATGGACTGTCAGAGTGTAATACAGGGAGAGAGAAGATCGCCACCTTTTATGCGGGCAAATGCCGAACGGTTGGGACAAAGGTCGTCCAGAAGTAGCGAGCTAAGATGTTGGGTATGCAACAGGATTGGCCACATCTCACGAGATTGTTTGGAAGCAAGAGGAAAGCGGCACGGATCACCATCTTCTGTGAAAAAGCACGAAGAGGAGAGCAGGAATCGGATGAGCGGATGGCAACAGTCGGTAAAGTGGAAAGGTTAGAAGTCAGTTTGAAGGAACCGAAGCTGGCTTCGCCGTCTGGTTGCCCCATAACATTCATCCCTGTTATGAGTGAAGTACGAGGTGGAAGCAGCGTCACAGTTAGGGGCGGTGTTGATGGGAGGAGGTGTATTATTACGCTGGATATCGGAGCAACCCACACAATTGTTCATTGTGGTTAAAATTAAGAATGGCAAATGGGGAGAGTGCAATGATTAAAGGGAAAAAGATCGTTAGCATAAGGATCGGCGAAACTCTTTTCCCACACGAAGTTCTGGTCGCAGACATTGTGAACGAGGTTATTTTGGGAACGGACTTCATGAGGATGAATGGCTTTGTGTTGGATTTTGGACGAGGAATAATTGAGTAGCGATAACATCGAGCTGAAACTTAAATTTAACGGTACGAATGCAACGGTAACAATCAGTCAGAGTAACAATCAGTCATTGCGAGGAGCTGCAATCGAAATCTGTCCCAATTGTTGAGGAAACCAAAGAACACCAGGTTAAGAAGGTTTTTACAAATACATTGCCATAAAAATCGGAATTGAAAGATGAATGCCACTTGAATATGCACTCCAATCATCAAATGGCGACGAAGCAAAATGGAGCGCTTAAAATTTGTTGCGATTTTAAAGTCACAACTAATCTGCAACCCTGATATCCAGTACCCATAAGATAGAAGAACTTGTTCATATAAGAAATGCGAGATTTTTAAATTCAACGGATTAAAAGCAGCGTTAAAATTCAATTGGTGTACTTCAACAGGTGTTTCTATTTTACATATAAATAGACATTCATCAAGGCGCATTTGAATACCATTTCTCAAGTGAATTGAATGAAAACAATACAAAAATAATTGTTGAGTTTACCGCAAAGCTTGTTGGTAAACCACATTTTTTGATTTTACTCCCGGAGCAAAACACACAAATTTTTTGAAGTTCCTACTCTCGGAATGAAGGTGCGTTCTGTTTTACGTAGTCACATACCTACAAAATCCAATGAGAAGAATCGAGTACTGCTAATATGTTGGCTAGATATCTGCCTACGGTGTCTTATTGTTAGTGTTAATTGCTAATTGCTTTGTAGTGAGACAGAACTCCCATACCATAAACGTTTCCCTCAAATTCTTCATTTTGTTTACCTTCTTGCTTTACATAATCGAAGAATTTGGCGTAAAAACTCCCTAGATGAGACGTAGATGTACAGGTGTACTCGCGTATTGTCATTTAAATTTGTTTTACATGCCAACAAAGGGAGATTTTACGAATGATACCGATAATAATAATAATATAAATAAACATCATACTACCGTACAATCATACAACCATACCATAATAACTGCATACCATTATACCACAATAACCTCAAACTATCATAGAATCATAGCACCATATCATAATACAATCACACCATCAAACCATCATACCAGCTTACCATCATACCATACACAATTGTACCATGTTACGATCATACCATCAAACCATCTCAACATCATACCTTAATATCATCGTACCATTGTACCATCAAACCACCATACCATCACATCATCATTCCAATATATCACCACACCATTGTATCATGGTACCATCGCACCTTCAAATCACCATACCATCCTACCTTTATACCATCATACCATTATATCATCGCCATCATAATCTCAATCACTATCACCATCATCATCCCCTCACCATTATCATCACCATTACCATCAACATCACCATCACCATTACCATCACCGTTAAAAAATAATGATACGCGTGTCGATTTATTTTTGATTTTGCATTAATATCCAAAAACAGCTCAATCGGTGAAGTTTTAAAAATACCACTTGTAAATGCCTCCTTACAGGGAAGCATGAAAAAGGGGTAACAATTTGTGACCACTAACCCCCCTATGTTTCTTCTCGGCTGCTATAAATTATTCGTGCAAAATTTGAAAACAATCGTACGAGTGGAGCAGTCAATCCTCATTTTGTGACCAAAATCGATGTCCAGGTATAAATAGATATCGATCAAAGAGATGTTTTATCGAAATATCACTCTAAATGAAACTAAGTTAGAAAGTATGAAAAGAGGCAAAGCAAATAAAGTTGGATGTTATAAAAAATCTGTGTTTTTATTTGGAAAATCCAGTATCGAATCCTAAGAATATTTCAGAAATCGTAACAATTCGAGAGCAGGGTAAAAAGGCTATAAATAGCAATTTTCGAAGCTAATTATGAAGCGCTATCATGCCACTTGAATTTTTGTAAAGGTTTACTTTTTATACGTATCCGTAGCTTAACTGTCAAATCGATATTAAAATCTTTTACAGAAATAGGATTAATTTAAAATGGTTTCTATGCAGACATATAAAAAAATCTGAAAATGTATCAAATATCGATCAAATAAATTAATACTGTTGAATATTAAAAATATATGTATATTTGATGAACTTTAGCAAAGTAAACCGTCCCTTATAAAGTTATAAGGGCTGGCAGAATTAATTCAATTTCGGTCGAAAAAATTCTTCTTTCATATACAAATTTATAAAATATCAATACAGCTATCTATAACCAAACAGCATGAATATAATGTACATAACGTACTTATATACGAGTATAAGAATGACTGATTTAATTCAATTTCGGAAAATTCCTAATTTGTGGGTGTTATGAAAATATAATATTTAAAAAAAAAAAAGGATTAATCAGGTCATGGAAAATAAAACCAAATTGTGTTTGGGGAAAATTGAAAATCCTACTGAAGTGGAAAATTTTAAGAAAATAATAATTTTTTAATGTTTAAAAATACTAAAAAAAGGATAACAATTATTATATACTTATAATACATATTTACCTAGGTCTCATAATTTTATTATAGTTTATTAAAATTAAAAGCTATGTATGTATGTACAAGTTTATTGGAAAAATGTGGCTCAACATCATAATCTATATTTCGATGTTGTTTTACTAAATATTGTGGTTAGAAAAAGGTTAACATTTCCCGAATTCAAAATCAATTTATTCAACTATATTGGGAACAAATCACGTTAGCAATTTATTTGGGTACAATCTCCTTAGTATACGAATACTGTTTATTTATAATTATAATTATGTTCTTACATTTGAACAACAAAAGCAAAATCAACATTTAATTAAAATTATTATCCAAGGAGCGGTTATAAAATGCGGTCACGAGGATATAAAATCAAAGTTTGGTGTGGATAAATTTTTAATTAAATTAGGTTATTAGTCTCAACCGGATCTACAATATAAAAAGAGTCATCTTAATTAAATTTAACAGATGACAGTGAATTTGTTCATATACTAACCTTATATTTTAAATTGGTTATGTATATATTTGATAATACTAGCTACTTTCAAATGTAATCTTTGGTTATTACATCATTACAGGCTAAGTATAAAAATATCCGATCGCCACTTTTTCACATTAAGCGGGCAGAAAAATTTTCTCGCATGATCTTGATCGTAACTTGACCTTTGGCTACTGTGCCTCCGTTCTGTTATGGAACCAAAGTTTAATATTAATTAAAATTATTGCACTAAATTACTAATGAATCAACTCTTTTTTTTTTCTTGAGACTACAAAATTGAAATTATTCCATCTCGATAAGTCAATAATTTAATATAACTGAAGAGATCCTAGTGGCTATTTCCAGGGATGTGAAGTTTATCCTACATTTATCCTAAAAATACAAAAACAACAATTTGTTTGCTAATATTTGTGAAAATGTAACATTTAGGCGTTTTTCAGAAACCTACGATAAAACTATATAAAAGTTTAATTGCAAATAATATATTTTATATATGTTGTTTTTAGTTATACTAAATATATTAAACATATTAAAAGTTTAAGATAAATTAAAATAGAACGACACGTACCGATTTAAACACGTAATTTGACATAATACTAAACGCATTTATAGGAATTGCTCATCAGATTCCTTTATTGGGTGACAAGATGTAGGCCTAATTTAACTACTGACTTAGTTTTAGAATTTTGGCTTGGATTTCTGATACCCAAATACAGATCAATATATAGGGACCACACAACATACCTCAAGTTGGCGAACCCTTTGACGTAATACTAAACGTATTTATAGGAATTGCTCATCGGATTCCTTTATTGGGTGACAAGATGTAGGCCTAATTTAACTACTGACCAAGTTTTAGAATTTTGGCTTGGATTTCTGATACCCAAATAGAAATCAATATATAGGGACCATACAACATACCTCAAGTTGGCGAACTCTTTGACGTAATACTAAACGCATTTATAGGAATTGCTCATTGGATTCCTTTATTGGGTGACAAGATGTAGGCCTAATTTAACTACTGACCAAGTTTTAGAATTTTGGCTTGGATTTCTGATACCCAAATAGAGATCAATATATAGGGACCACACAACATACCTCAAGTTGGCGAACTCTTTGACGTAATACTCAACGCATTTATAGGAATTGCTCATCGGATTCCTTTATTGGGTGACAAGATGTAGGCCTAATTTAACTACTGACCAAGTTTTAGAATTTTGGCTTGGATTTCTGATACCCAAATAAAGATCAATATATAGGGACCATACAACATACCTCAAGTTGGCGAACTCTTTGACGTAATACTAAACGCATTTATAGGAATTGCTCTTCGGATTCCTTTATTGGGTGATAAGATGTAGGCCTAATTTAAGTACTGACCAAGTTTTAGAATTTTGGCTTGGATTTCTGATACCCAAATAGAGATCAATATATAGGGACCACACAACATACCTCAAGTTGGCGAACTCTTTGACGTAATACTAAACGCATTTAAAGGAATTGCTCATCAGATTCCTTTATTGGGTGACAAGATGTAGGCCTAATTTAACTACTGACTTAGTTTTAGAATTTTGGCTTGGATTTCTGATACCCAAATACAGATCAATATATAGGGACCACACAACATACCTCAAGTTGGCGAACCATTTGACGTAATACTAAACGCATTTATAGGAATTGCTCATCGGATTCCTTTATTGGGTGATAAGATGTAGGCCTAATTTAACTACTGACCAAGTTTTAGAATTTTGGCTTGGATTTCTGATACCCAAATATAGATCAATATATAGGGACCATACAACATACCTCAAGTTGGCGAACCATTTGACGTAATACTAAACGCATTTATAGGAATTGCTCATCGGATTCCTTTATTGGGTGACAAGATGTAGGCCTAATTTAACTACTGACCAAGTTTTAGAATTTTGGCTTGGATTTCTGATACCCAAATAGAAATCAATATATAGGGACCACACAACATACCTCAAGTTGGCGAACCATTTGACGTAATACTAAACGCATTTATAGGAATTGCTCATCGGATTCCTTTATTGGGTGACAAGATGTAGGCCTAATTTAACTACTGACCAAGTTTTAGAATTTTGGCTTGGATTTCTGATACCCAAATAGAAATCAATATATAGGGACCACACAACATACCTCAAGTTGGCGAACTCTTTGACGTAATACTAAACGCATTTATAGGAATTGCTCATCGGATTCCTTTATTGGGTGACAAGATGTAGGCCTAATTTAACTACTGACCAAGTTTTAGAATTTTGGCTTGGATTTCTGATACCCAAATAGACATCAATATATAGGGACCACACAACATACCTCAAGTTGGCGAACTCTTTGACGTAATACTAAACGCATTTATAGGAATTGCTCATCGGATTCCTTTATTGGGTGATAAGATGTAGGCCTAATTTAACTACTGACCAAGTTTTAGAATTTTGGCTTGGATTTCTGATACCCAAATAGAGAGCAATATATAGGGACCATACAATATACCTCAAGTTGGCGAACTCTTTGACGTAATACTAAACGCATTTAAAGGAATTGCTCATCGGATTCCTTTATTGGGTGACAAGATGTAGGCCTAATTTAACTACTGACCAAGTTTTAGAATTTTGGCTTGGATTTCTGATACCCAAATAAAGATCAATATATAGGGACCATACAACATACCTCAAGTTGGCGAACTCTTTGACGTAATACTAAACGCATTTATAGGAATTGCTCTTCGGATTCCTTTATTGGGTGATAAGATGTAGGCCTAATTTAAGTACTGACCAAGTTTTAGAATTTTGGCTTGGATTTCTGATACCCAAATAGAGATCAATATATAGGGACCACACAACATACCTCAAGTTGGCGAACTCTTTGACGTAATACTAAACGCATTTAAAGGAATTGCTCATCAGATTCCTTTATTGGGTGACAAGATGTAGGCCTAATTTAACTACTGACTTAGTTTTAGAATTTTGGCTTGGATTTCTGATACCCAAATAGACATCAATATATAGGGACCACACAACATACCTCAAGTTGGCGAACTCTTTGACGTAATACTAAACGCATTTATAGGAATTGCTCATCGGATTCCTTTATTGGGTGACAAGATGTAGGCCTAATTTAACTACTGACCAAGTTTTAGAATTTTGGCTTGGATTTCTGATACCCAAATAGAGATCAATTATAGGGACCACAGAACATACCTCAAGTTGGCGAACTCTTTGACGTAATACTAAACGCATTTATAGGAATTGCTCATCGGATTCCTTTATTGGGTGACAAGATGTAGGCCTAATTTAACTACTGATCAAGTTTTAGAATTTTGGCTTGGATTTCTAATACCCAAATAATGATCAATATATAGGGACCACAGAACATACCTCAAGTTGGCGAACTCTTTGACGTAATACTAAACGCATTTATAGGAATTGCTCATTGGATTCCTTTATTGGGTGACAAGATGTAGGCCTAATTTAACTACTGACCAAGTTTTAGAATTTTGGCTTGGATTTCTAATACCCAAATAAAGATCAATATATAGGGACCACACAACATACCTCAAGTTGGCGAACTCTTTGACGTAATACTAAACGCATTTATAGCAATATACATATCTGAAGATACTATAACACCAACTCCCAATAGTTCCATTTTTGGTAGTTCGTTACCGTTTGTTCAATGAGCTGGTAAAGCTCATTCTACAAATTATATCCCGAACAACAATGCACCAAATCAAAGAAGACATAAATGAAGTTATATAGGAATTTCATATTACTCATATTACTCCTCTTGGTAGACATCAGGGATATTCAAGAACAATCAAGCGACTTAAATAATATTACGAGTTTCCTAGTATGAATGATCGTGTCAAGTCATTCATTAAAAAATGTTCTTTATGCCATGCAGATTAATATTGATGTTAAGAGGAACAAAGATATTGACGAAGGAATTTGTAATTAAATTTTGAAAGCTGTTGCTAATTTTTTCGGTCCTGCTCTTGCTCATATTTTCAATTTTTCTTTGGAGCTTTGGAAACTAAAAACCACTTGCAATCTAACCAGTTGTTCTCAAAGTTCTCGAAAAGGCAAGTAAAAATAGAGTTACCATATTCCTAAATCAGTATAAAACACTAAGAGTTTATCAGACTGAATCACCTATGTTGGAATTGTTGGATGTTATTCATACCGATTTCAAGAATGTTAATATTTGTGCAGGTTTATTTATTGGCGCTTCTAAGGCATTCGATTGGGTTAATCATACACTTTTGTTATCTATTCTGTTTGCATTCATTTTAGGGTTATGTCAAACAAGTGGTTTTCTACCTATAGATAATAAAAAAGTGAGAGTCAGAATTAATGATACTTTTAGTGATTTTGGAGTTGTCGAAGTTGGAGTACCACAAGGATCAGTGTTAGGTCCTGTGCTATTTCTAGCTAGTGTATACTAATCCTATTTTTAAACTTAAATTAAAAGGTAACAGTACTGGGTTTGCTGATTATTTAGCCTTAGCTTATATTGGTAAATGTCCCACGTATGTGATTTCTATGGTTAATTCTGACCTTAAGGTTTTACATGAATCGTTTGACAAGCATTACCTAATACTAAGTGAAATACCAAGTTTATGTGGTTATCATTTGTGGAAACACGGTTGCTTTAAATTACCCCTTAGTTATATATCATAGTAGGTTGGTGCAATCCAGGCCATATTTGATGGTGTATAATTCATTAGAATTTTATGATGGCCTGATTATAAATTAAAATCGCCTAAATGTTTGCAATTCACCAATACATTCGCATTTTTTTGTATTTTGAAAGATTTAGTATAAACTTCACATCTCTATATAGACGTGTGAAGTTTTTCCTAAAATAATACTTAACGCCATTTTTTTTTATTTAGGAGAAATTTAGGATAAACTTCACATGCATCTATTTCCAGAAAAAGATTCGAAACATTGAAATAATCATTTTTGAATCAACAATTTGATCCCCACACCTGTCTTAGCTTAGACTGCATTTTAAAATTAGTCAAATGGTTTTAAATGCCTTACTTTATTTACTGCGGTTGAAATTTAACTTTGCTAAATATTTTGAAAATTAAACATTTAAGAAACAGAAAGGTCATTTTAAGGTCATCAAAAATTATTTAGTCAAGTCGCTTTAACAAAAATCAAACCGTTTTGACTTGTTGGTGTGCCATCAGCCTAAGTGATAACTAGGCCAACATTCTTGAAGAAACCAGCACGAATAAATGGTTTATCAACGGAAGCAGCCATGAAGGTCTAAAGGGGTTTAATCCCATTTTGGTAGAATTGCTTTCATCAATCTGTTTAATAAATTATGCATTGATGCTAAGTTAATCGGGGGAAAAAAAATGGGTTATTGGTGTGAGACATAATGACAATTTCTAAATTGTTTTTTTACCTTTTCGTTAGGAACGTGTTCCAAATCGGTCAAAAAACGTCGAGTTTATTCAAAAATTAAAATTGAAATTTGTAAAGCATTTTGTAGAGTACATTCGACGAATTTAATTATCGAACACTTCTTCACACAAATCTTGTTGTATCTCTTCAATAACAATTTCAATGTTTTTTTTTGAGGAATTCCTAGTTTATTAGTTTAAACTTAAGATTTTCTCCTTCAGCAAATCATTTGCTTCGTGTCATTGCATTTACCTATGTCCATCCAAATCAATCATATCGCAAGTCGCAACATCTCGTTTATATCAACATCAATAATTTTCAATCATAGGGATCAGGGCTGCGGAGTCACAAAAAGACTACAATCAGTCTATTTGACCACCGGTCAATTCAATCAATAAAGAATGGGTAGCGTAATGTTTCAGTTAGAAAAAATCTAAAATATCCTCGCAACAGAAATAAAATGATCGTTAACACATAGCGAAATATTTCTGCTTGGCAAATAGTTTAAAATGGTTTTTAGAAATTACCGAAAAACTCAGTCATAGTGACCAACTTTCATCTTCATCTATTAACCACCAAGAAAATCCTGTTGAAGAAGTGGAAAGAAAATATGAATTCGAAAAATGTTTAGACAACCTTGAGAAATCGGCAAAACGACTTCGAATTACAAAAATTCAGGATTTAATTTTTTGATGGCTTGGAGAAAGTGGAAAATTTCAACAGAAGTACGAGTCAATATTATTGAGGCCATACTAGTTTTACTAACAAATTCTTAATTAATTTAGATTGTCGATATTTTTTCTTTTTCTGTTATTTCTTTAATTCTTTAATCTGATTTTTAATTTTTGTTATGTCAAAATTTATTCTAATGTTGGAAGAATTTAAATACAAGCAGTATTATGAACTTTATAATATTTTGATTACATGTAGAAGTTGGAGTTGGAGTCGGAGTCGGATAGTCAATTTTTAATACATCGGAGTCGGAGTCGAAGAAATATTTTACCGACTCCGCAGCCCTGATAGGGACTAAAGTGGACTATATTGAATTTTCTGGAATCGGTTGATTTACTTGCATTCCAAATTATGCAATTCTGATTGTTCAATCAAAAGCGATTCAAGTATAGGGTGACCATAATTAAATGAACGATTTGTTTGTTGAACAACTAAGTAACTAAAATTCTTCAAAATTACGATTGATATCTTTTATTGACATCATTAGGTGCAATTCGTCTTCTTAGGTATGAAAATTTATGTCCGGTAAATGACCACCTCTATTAACGATCAAAACTTTGGCAAAATGTTGGAATGTTGGAAAATTTGTATCTTATGTTGGTTAAATTTACTTTTCAGATAGCCCCTAAAAAAGGTTTGGTGGTGCCAAAATGGGAAATCTGGGTGACCATATGATATCGGCGAATCGAGTCATTATTTGACCGGCTCTATGGTATGTGGTACCATTTTGTTGTAAAGGCCTTCCACACCAAGTGCGTCCACTTCATGTACCAAAAATTCTGTTGTGATTACCAGCGACCGTAACAGCTTTGCCCCATTGTCTTCAAAAAAGTACGATCCAATTATCCATTACGAGAAAATCGCATACCCAACAGACACGTTTTTGTCTAAATGGACATTCTGGTGGAAGTTCGAGAGTTTTCAGCTCCCCGGTAACGACTGTTTGGTTATAACACATGTTTGCGACGGTTGGGTAATTTAAACGTTGTTGCGGACACAATGGCATCAAATTGCAAAGTTAATTGAATTTTGTGTGCGTACATTTTCAAATCTAACTTCAAAATAATTGGTGCGATTATATCCCAATTGCGATGAACGCTTTCGAGTTGATGTTCTCTGTTATCATTCACTTTCAAGCTCTCTTTCAATATACTCACGCTTTGCTTCTGTAACAACGCCTCTTTCAAGAAATGTTACAGATAAACGTCTAAGTGTTCATCCAACCGGCGTTTTTACACAAAGATATTTTAATCAAAATGCCCTTAGAGTACTAAAACAATTTAAGCATTTCTGATTGTTCTTTTGGCATAATTCGCTCAACAATGAAAATGGGGGAATGTTCATGCCCTAAAAACCGTTGTACCATACAAATTGTCACACAAAAGCTCCCTAGATAGTTCCAACAATTACCTCGAACCTACTCAATTGCAATGACAAAATAATTTCTATCGTGATATCGCTGGATCTGCCGAGGAACTTTTCATCTTTTTGAAATCGTCATCATTTAATGTGGAGTTGAATAATGCCGACTCAATTAATCACAATATTAAGGTCCCGAGGGATTGTAAACATCTCTTAAAATGTAGTCGTCGGAAATGTTGTTTGCTATATAACAAAAATCCTTAAATTGTTTGCGGTAGTTGGGAGACATGAAAACTAATTACTAGCTAGTGATTTAATTTCCGGTAAGCAGTAGTTGAAATATATTATTGTATTGTTTTCTTATGAATTACGGTATTTTGTATTCTGTTGACGAAAGCAAAATTAATTTTTCAAACTTCATTCCAGGAAAACAGATGTTTCACTCTATAATGGATCTAGCAAGAGTAATGGGAAGAGTGACGTACAGAGTGAAGAGGATAAAGGTAAAATATGTATCGTCGACCTACACATTATTTCAAACCCATATCACAACCATTTTTTTTTTAACTTGCGTGTACCGTTAATTAATGTTGAAAACGATGAAAAAGTTGGGAGAAAATAAAAAAGATGGATTAGTTATTACTACAGCAAATTGGGCTGGTAGATATGCATGACGTTTGAACTGTGCGATTATATTCCTAGTAAATGAAAAAAAAAATCAATTTGCAAAATCAAATAAATAAGCAAGACTTGTGTAAATATATTAAATCGGAGGAAAAAAAAAGTTAATCTTACAACAAAAAATTTAGAATTTTTCACCAACAATTTCCACTTTTCAATAAAATCTGTTAATCTCAAAAAAAAATATAATCCTCTCGACTAATGAAATCGCGAACGTGAGTTGAACACGTGAATCGATAACAATCACAACGTCGCAAACCACATGGTCGACAACCTTAAGTCCGAAACTCACCGCCGGAATTTACTCACACATGTATTTTTATTCCGGTTGGAATAATTTTAAAGCAAAAACAATTTTGTGTTGCCTGTATTAGCAGTTTCCACCAACAGAGCATGTGTAATTTCTGGAAAAGGGCAAATTCAATTTTGAAATCAAAACACGTTCTGAGTTTGTCAAAATTAAATTTTTCCGTTTCCAAATTTTACCTACGAATGTGAGTAAATTCGGGCGATGCGTATCGGCCAAGAGGAAACGAATTAATTCAATTCATTTTCATTATGATTAAGTCAGCGACATCATTTTTTTTAAAATTAATTAATTTCGCGTGTATTTAATTTAGTTGTTAAAAATTTCATGTCGTTGATTTAATTCATATTGAAAATTAATTAAATTCGTGCGGAATACATAGATTCATATTTCGGAATCAATATCATCAGTAGGATTATTTCATTGACTTCTCGTTAATAAGAGAAAAGAATGACATTATAAAACATTCTGTTAGTTTTTGAAGTGGCAAACTATTTTTAACTACTTACGTCTAATAAAGGTTGTGTTGCACAATCCCATTAATTCAAATCCACTAGAAATAATTTTTGCTGGGATTATTCTACTTGCCAAAAAGCTCTTACGAAATGAGGTAAAATATTTTTACAATCTGATTGTACCAGATATACCGAAAACAGTGCAGCGTTGGGCGTATACGCGCAATTTCCGTTCAACTTTATTAGCGGCTTACAAATGTCGGTAGATCTCATTTGCCATTGTTGTTGCGCACTCAACCCTAATCCATACGAATCGTTCGTTTAATAAAAGTTCTACAAAATTATTTTTTGAAATCGCACTTAACACTCAAGGGTCAATATCGGCCATTACTAACAATGATGACAAAGGTTTGGTTAGCCCATGGAAAAGGCCCCTTAATTACCTAGTTAAATAACCCTATTCCATACGAATCGTTCGTTTAATAAAAGTTCTACAAAATTATATTTCGAAATCGCACTCAACACTCAAGGGTCAATATGGGCCATTGCCAACAATGATGATAAAGTCATCGAAAGTTCTACAAAATTAATTTTTGAAATCGCACTCAACACTCAAGGGTCAATATGGGCCGTTGCCAACAATGATGACAAAGGTTTGGTTAGCCCATGGAATAGGCCCCTTAATTACCTAGTTAAATAACCCTATTCCATACGAATCGTTCGTTTAATAAAAGTTCTACAAAATTATATTTCGAAATCGCACTCAACACTCAAGGGTCAATATGGGCCATTGCCAACAATGATGACAAAGTCATCGAAAGTTCTAAAAAATTTTTTTTTTGAAATCGCACTCAAGGCTCAATATGGGACATTGCCAAAAATGATGACAAAGGTTTGGCTAGCACATGGAATAGGCCCCTTAATTACCTAGTTAAATAACCTTAATCCATACGAATCGTTCGTTTAGTAAAAGTTTTACAAAACTATTTTGTTGAAATCGCACTCAACAATCAAGGGTCATTATGGGACATTGCCAACAATGATGATAAAGTCATCGAAAGTTCTACAAAATTATTTTTTTTGAAATCGCACTCAACACTCAAGGGTCAATATGGGCCATTGCCAACAATGATGATAAAGTCATCGAAAGTTCTACAAAATTATTTTTTTGAAATCGCACTCAACACTAAGGGTCAATATGAGCCATTGCCAACAATGATGACAAAGTCATCGAAAGTTCTACAAAATAATTTTTTTGAAATCGCACTCAACACTCAACGGTCAATATGGGCCATTGCCAACAATGATGACAAAGGTTTGGCTAGCCTATGCAATAGGCCCCTTAATCAACTAGTTAAATAACCCTAATCCATACGAATCGTTCGTTTAATAATAGTTCTACAAAATTATTTTTTTGAAATCGCACTCAACACTCAAGGGACAATATGGACCATTGCCAACAATGATGACAAAGTCATCGAAAGTTCTACAATTTTATTTTTTGAAATCGCAATCAACACTCAAGGGTCAATATGGGCCATTGCCAATAATGATGACAAAGTCATCGAAAGTTCCACAAAATTATTTTTTTGAAATCGCACTCAACACTCAAGGATCAATATGGGCCATTGGCCTAGAATACCTTGCTTTACTTAGAAAGACATTTTGACCAATTTGGTGTTGTTTCAGCTTTAATGTGGCATTAGCATTCATTCCCATGCTATTTTTTAAATGCCAGTAGATAGAAAAATACAATAAATGAAAAAAAAAATATAAATAATAAATGAGACTATTCTATGACACATAGAAAATACCTTTATGATGAAATTGAACATGTACAATGGCACTAGGATAAGCGTTTTGAAATATTACTTTTTGTACGACATCGTGTTTTGAAATATCGCGTTTTGAATTATCGCGTTTTGTACTATATCGCGTTTTGTACTATATCGCGTTTTGTACCGTATCGCGTTTTGAAATATCGGGTTTTGTACCATATCGCGTTTTGTACCGTATCTCGTTTTAAAATATCACGTTTCAAATGGGACCCATCGTCGGCCTAACAGTGAATTTACGTATTTGATATTTTTTCGAGAACTTCTCTTTGATAGTAAAATGTTCGTTGTGAGAAACCGCACCCGAATTCCCGCACCCACATTGACTGACAGTTATGACAACGACATCGCAGATACAAAAATTTTGCCATAGTTTCACACGATGAACCACTTGGTATCGAAAAGGAACTTTCGAAAAAACGTCAGATAGGTACGTTAATTCACTGTTAGGTTTACGATATATATATTGTAATTTTTCACGTTCATTTGCATGCATGTGTTAATGTGTATAATATATATCGTTAATTCACTATTTCAATAATCGAGTTTTCTTTAAAACAAGAAAAATGATGCTTGGACTATTACAATCAATATTATCGATCGCAAAAGGAACCCATCTTTGTAAAATTTATGGAAAAACGCAAAACAAAAATCGTTCAGGCCCTTAAAGGTGCCATTCCATGGGAAAATTTTACTGAATAGTAAAATACTCTAAAAAGAGAAAATAAAAATCAAACAACATATAGTATAATAGACAAAGACAAGGTGTGTTTTATTTTTATTTTTTTATAGCAAAAGTTTTAAGGGCAAATTTGACATTAAACCAAAACATAACCAATGATTGCTAAAAAAATTATGTATTAAATATTATTAATACTCATATCAGAATTTCATTTATTCGAATAATTTCCGTTACAGAATAAAAAATTTAAAAAATCTCTACCATAAAATCGTCATTATATTAAAATTATTAGTGTGTGCGAGAATTATTTTTCATCAAATACAAATGTTATGTACGTGTGTTAGTGACACTCCTATAAAAAGTTCTCAATTTGATACTTTTTAGAGGAGTGTTACAACTACAGACACAAATATTTTTTTACTGATTCGGTTTTTTGTTTCATTCCCCCATATAGCAAATATATATATTTTTGTTCCTTTAATTTTACTATTCAGTAAAATTTTCCCATGGAATAGCACCTTTATGTGGGGGTCATTTTTGAAAAATGTGGGTTTAGGCTCTTTTGCAATTAAGCCGTCGATATGCCTAATCCTTACAATAACCGTACCAGTTTTCAACATTATTGCGGTAAAGAAGAACAAAAAGAGAATAGGGATATTGTAATCCAACAATCAGGAATTACAATTAATTGAAAGGAGGCTTTTTATAAAAATAAAAATAATGATCAGAAAAATAATATTAGTGAGAAAGGAAAAATATTTATTGCGCGCTGAGTCTAAACTAAATTCCAGGATACTGGAACTCCAGGATACTACAATCCAGGATACTTTTTAATTTCATATACATCTCGCTTGTATGAAAGATCTTTATGTGGTATTCTTGTCTGTGGTAATACAGTAAATATTCAAAATGTTAGCTTTAACCTTAAAGCCCAAATTCCACTGTGAATAATTTACTGAACTTATTTGAAGTAGGAAAAATATTAAGTATTAATTCGATTATTTTTACATCTCAAAATTATCTAAAAAATTAATTATTATTAATACGCATATCAGAATATACAAAATAACATATTCCGTCATAAAATACAAAATTTAAAAAATCTCTCCCATAACAATGCCATACTATTAAAATTATTAGTGTCTGCGTGAAATATTTTTCATCGGTACACAATATTTAGGTACATGTATTAGTTGGACTGCCACAAAATACTCTCTATTTGATACTTTTTGTCAATTATTATCGCAGTCCACTAACCCAGACACACCTTTTTTGTAAGTAAAATATTGGCTGACTTCGTTGGGTGTCTCTTTCATACAGTACCGCATTTATATTTTTATCTCATTTTATTTTGACTGAAAAACTTTACTGACAACGTACAAACGGAAGAAGACAAAAAAATAAAATTTATTTAGAGTGACAAGGTTAAAGAATTTTTTATGTTTTTTCTTTTATATCGAGATGTTAGAGGTAAATTTAGACAGGAAATAAAAACATAACCAACAAACCCATTCTTAATTTGTATATGTTCACCTCTAAAAATTATCTAAACAATTAATTATTATTATCAGTCATAACAGAATTATTTTTTTTTCGATTATTTTTCATAATGATGCTATAAGTTGCGGATAGAATTTACCACGAATTACTGTTTAAATACGCTAAATGTGTTGGAAGGAAGTCTGCGTTCCTGCCCAAAAATGACACGTATACAGGCGCTTATAAAAGTAAGACCTTATCTAATTATAGCAGCGTTAAACTAATATGTTGTTTCAAAACCATATATCAAAGCGTCATATTTCAGAAAGGCATATTTATGTACAAAAATAGATGCTGAAAATTAGAATCTTATTTCCATCGCATTTGTCGAATTTCATGATATTATGCAATTTTGAAACACTCCGTTTTGTCCCTTGTACCGTTTTGTACCATAAGCCGTTTTGAAATATTCCATTTTGATCTATGCCGTTTTGAAATGTGCTATTGTATATTTTTTGCTGTTCTGTCATATTCCGTTTTGAAATATAATATTTTAAAACATGCCGTAATGAACAGTAATGCACTCTTTTCTTATAGTTCTAGCAAAAACAAAAGCACAATAATATATTATGTAGTAACGTCCCTAGAATATGTTGATAGCTCAACATAATGTTAATACTCCAAGCAAGCAGCAACAATAAAAAATTATTAATTTTACGCTTTACCACATAAGTACATAAATAAGTGAAATATAAAATTATTGACACGGGTTTGTGGTTTTTAATCAGTAATTTAACTTTTATGTTGTGGGAAGGTAAATAACTGGCAAATGAATATTATTTTGTTGAATAAAACCGAGTTTTCGTAAAACTGTTCTATATAATGTTATTCTATGAATTGTGCTCTTGAAAATGTGTACAAATTTTATACTATATTTTAAAAACTAATTATTTATTATAATAAGGCACTTGATACCGTTATTATGTGCTTTTTAAACTCATTCTTGTTATATTTGTTTTCCCTATTAGAGGCGCCTATATCTGATTTATAATCGTCAATAGACATTAGTGTCATGTAAATAAATCTGTTTAATACTCAATCTCGATTTGAAGCACATAAATCATAACAATGAATCCCAATTTGTTTGCGAAGAGAAACGCTATTGCGAAATACAAATAAACGCCCCAAATACAAAACCACCAAGAGTGTAAAAAAATTAGTAAAATTAATTTAATTTAATTTTTTTCAAAGTTTCCATAGATTTTTATTCGGAATACCCTCCAATCTAAATGTCATGCGAAATTATTTTGATCGTTATCGCGAATGTTACAGATTAAAAATTCTGTTTTTTTTTATTTCATTTTATTCTCACAATATTTAAATCGGAGCCGTACATACTGATATAAAATACCTGTTACAGCATAGAATACAATACAATAGCACCTATTCGTATAAACCACCACCAAAACATACCGGTATAAAAAAAAATCGTTATTTCATACAAATCTAATTCAATTATTATAAAGTTTTTCCAGTAGAATTGTTGTATACGGAAGTAGAGTCGGGAAAAATCATCAATTTAAATTTGTTTTGTTTTTGTTGTATTTTACAAAATGTATGTACATACATTTATCTAGATATCGAGATATTGATTTTGGTCAAAATAAACTGTTCGGTGCTAGAGTTTAATGGGGAATAGTTAGATAAAAAAATAAAAATAAAAATCCATCCTCCATTTAAAATCGTTATACCTGCAATTTAATCTAATTAAGGTAAAATTTGTATAGTTCGTTTAGACATCGGTACTCGTATACCATATTTTAACATGATTGTAGCTATTTTCTAACAAATGAGTTGAAAAAGCAAAAAAACTAAAAAATAATTAATGTGGATTCAAAACGAAACTGTCGAGATCTATTAAGAGAATTTTTTTTTAAAATATACGGTGAACGAGGTGATTAAAAAGGATTTGTTGTTGAAACATGAATTAAATTAGGAATTATTTTGTTACTAATTTAATTAATAGTTGGGATTGGCAAGAATTTGCTATACATGATTACTATTATTCTTTTCTTCGCCCAACATGGCAACATGGTGTTTGCTTCTCCGTTTCATTTAATGTACGGTACGTGTTAATAGCATTAATTTGTGTTGATCAGCATACGGCGCCAATCAGCATTTCAAAGTTGACTAAGGCGGTGCACGTATTTTTTCGCATAATTCTCTTAATTTCATCACTGACTTATTCCATCTTTAGATTCTTATGAAGGTTATTTCAACAAGCAGAAAATATTTTTCTACTTGTAATTTTTTTTGATTTGTGTAAATTTTTAAATTAAATATTTTTTTTTTTATATGCCTATGTAGTTCTAATAAACTGTAACGTCCACCGGTATCTGTTATGGTTAACGAAATATTAGAATATTATACACCATCAAAAAACTAATGATAATGAAGTTGAAGAAGAAGATTATCAACCACAATGTGATACCGTCGGCGCTGTTATTAAAATATGTCAATTAAATGTTGAAGGATTAACGAAGGCGAAAGTTGAATATTTGTCAAGATTTCTTCACACCAATAAATGTGATGTTTTGCTTCTACAGGAAACCCATATGAAAGATGATCTTCAACTTTTGAATTGCGGATTAATAAATGAATTTTCGTGCATTGATTCTATTCATCATGAACATTATGGAATTGCGACATTTATAAGAAGTGATTTATGTGACGATTGTTCCGTTTTATTAAAATCAAACATCAATAATATTGAAATTCTAGTTATCAAATTAAACGACGTGAAAATTTTAAATGTTTTTAAACTTCCTGGCTCTTCTTGGTCAACACCATTACCAGTATTTAATCATCTCGCAGTTTATATGGGCGATTTCAATAGTCATCATTGTCTGTGGGGTTACAACCTAGATGATTTGAATGGAGAATTTATGCTTGATTGGGCAAATATAAACCGTTTACACTTATTATTTGATGCTAAAGATAAATCAACATTTCATTCTGGTAGATGGAACAGAGGATATAACCCGGATCTATGTTTTGTTTCAACAGACGATTCGTTCAATGTCTTATCTGCTGTAAGAACTATAAGTAATAAATATCCAAGAAGTCAACATCAATGTGTTTTTCTAGAAGTCGGAATAAAAATTCCAATAATAAAATCATTGCCGAAACCGAGATGGAACTTTAAAAAAGGTAATTGGACAGAATTTGCCAAAGTGTGGGACTCCTAATATTGCTAAACGATTTATTCCAAGAGGGTTTCGAAGAACATACATTCCAAATTGGTCTGATAAATGTGAAAGATTATGGTTGTTGTATCAAGAGAACGAATCTAAAGAAATTGCAGATCACTTAATTAATGAATTAAATCAGGAACGTACTGCGAAATGGATAAATTTAGTTGAAACAATGGATTTTTCACGTTCAAGCAGAAAAGCATGGGATTTACTAAAGAAATGTGGTGATTGTAGTAATAAGAATGGTGTTAACATTACAACAGTACATCCGAAGGATGTTGCGTCAAGATTAGTCAAAAATTCAAAATGTCGTATACCCAAAAATAAAATTCGAAACGTTAAAAATAAATAAATAAATGGAGAATATCAAAGAAATTAATTACGGATTCTCCATTGGCTTCGTCAGTATATTTTGATGAAATTAGTAGTGTACTAGCATATCTAAAACCAAGAAAAGCTAGTGGAGTGGATGAGGTGTTTCCCGAATTTTTTATTAATTTATCAAAAAACGCCCGTAATTGGTTGGCGAAATTTTATTCTGATTGCTATAATCGTGGCAAAATTCCTCCGATTTGAAATTTATCAAAAGTTCGTGCCATTTTAAAACCTGGAAAGGACAAACATCTACCTGAAAATTATAGACCGATATCTTTGTTGTGCATTGGTTATAAAATTTTCGAAAAAATTATTTATAACAGAATTTTTTCAACACTTGATGAAAATATTTCAAATTATCAAGCCGGTTTTCGTCCAGGAAGAAATTGTTGTGATCAAGTTTTGTCTTTGGTAACACATATTGAAGCAGGATTCCAAGACAAATTACAAACAGCTGATGCTTTCGTGGATCTAAGTGCAGCATATGATACGATTTGGAAGAAAGGATTGATGTTGAAATTAAGTAAGATTTTAAAATGTTCAAAAACTTTAAACATGATCTCTGTTTGTTATCGAATCGAAAATTTGTTGTACATTTGGGAAATCAGAAAAGTAGAATTCGATGTGTGAATAATGGATTGCCTCAAGGTTCAGTTCTTGCTCCTGTTTTGTTCAATGTATATATATCTGATTTGCCAGAAACAAAATCTAGAAAGTTTCTATACGCTGATGATTTGGCAATAGCTTACCAATTTCCATACAATGACAGAGCGGTGGTTGATGCAGAGCGTACTTTGACATTAGATTTTATCAAATCAACACTCAAATACTCGTTTAAATGTTTACATGGATGGAATTTTAATCAAATTTAAACAGAATCCGATGTATTTGGGAGTTACTTTGGATCGAGCTTTAACTTTTAGAATTCATTGTTTAAAACTTGGACAAAAGATTAAATCAAGAGTGAACATTATCCAAAAACTATTTGGAACTCGATGGCGTGCGAATGCTAAAACGTTACGTATATCAGCAATTTCACTGGTGTATTCAACGGCTGGATATTGTTCACCTGTCTGGGAACAAAGTGCCCATACAAATCATGTAGATACAAAACTCAATAGTTGCATACGAATCATTTCGGGTACAATTAAAACAACACCATTACCATATGGCTGCCGATATTATCCAATATTGAACCACAAGAGGTAGACTCATTCTGGAGATGGCCGCCAGAGCAGGGCTCTTGGTGCTGAATAGCGGCTCTGTGACAACCTTTCGCCGACCAGGGTATACAGAGACGATACCAGATATCACTCTCGCATCGGAGGCCCTAGTTCCGCACACCCATAACTGGATGGTTATGGAGGATTATTGCGGCAGTGACCACCAATACATCCAATTTGAGATTTGCAGAAGACAGCGGATTGACACGCCGGTTAAACCTCATAGGTGGAACCTGCAAAGGCTGGATGTGGAGTGGTTCATGGAGGAATTGACGAAAGATAGGCGGCAGATAGCAGAAAGTAGCTCAGGTATGAACGGAAGAGCTGCTGCCGAGGCGGTGGTGGCTTCTACTATGGATCTCATTGGCTCGGCATGTGAGGCATCCGTGCCAAATAGGAAACCACGCCACGGGAAGCCTTCTGCATATACGTAAGACATGTTTGGCAAGCCGGCGGAAAGCACAGCGAGCAACAGACCGTAGCGAAGCTAACCGGCTATCCGCTGAATATAAATCCGCAAAAAAGCTACTACGCCGGATGATAAAGAAGAGCAAAGCCCGATGTTGGAAACAACTAATAGAGGACATCGACGAAAACCCATGGAGACTGGGTTACCAGTTAGGGACCCAGAAGCTAGGAGCCCAGAAACCACCACGCGTGATGAATGCCGGAACTGCGGAGTATATTGTGAAAACCCTTTTCCCCAGTCACCCGCTGAGGGAAAGAGCCATCGAACGGCAAGAGATGGAGGTCCCGTCATTTTCAGAGGCAGAACTCGAGAAAGCGATACTGTCGCTAAAAAACAAACAAACGCCGGGCCCGAACGGAATACCCAGTGAGGTATTGAAAATCGTCTTCCAGCAGGATCCCGAACTCATGCTAACAATGTTCAACGCTTGTTTGACGGGAGTGTTTAATACCAGATGGAAGAACGCGCGGCTGGTATTGGTCAAGAAGGGTAAAGGCGACCCCGAGCTGCCCTCATCCTAGCGGCCGCTGTGTATGCTCGACACGGCAGGTAAACTATTAGAGAAATTAATTAGGGAGAGACTCACAGCCGCGATTAGATCTGCGGGAGACCTTTCACCTAGGCAGTACGGATTCAGGCGGGGCCTATCCACGATAGACGCAGTCCAAGAGATCTCGGAAGCCGTAAGGAGAGCGGATGCTAGACGCATTGGAGCACCAATTCCGGATACCACGATACCTCCAAAGGATGCTGGAGGATTACTTCTGGAATCGCACCCTCACATACGAAACGGAGGAGGGACAACGAGAAATGCAGGTCACAGCTGGAGCAGTTCAGGAGGTCGGTCCTAGGACCCGATCTCTGGAATGCCTTTTATGACGAGCTACTTCGAGAGGAGATGCCCGATGAAACCTATCTCGTGGGCTATGCGGGTGACGTTGCAGTACTCGTTGCTGCGCGGGATACCAAACAGGCCCAGCTGAAGTTAAACCAGGCTATGCGGGCCATAAATAGCTGGATGGAGGAGCACGGACTGGCTCTAGCTCTCAGTAAAACTGAGATTACGGTACTAATCAAAAAGAGAATCTAACCATCTCTCCCGATGTGGGTTGGCAATGAGGTGATCGAAACAAAGCCGCAATTAAAATATTTAGGAATCTTTATAGACTCGAAACTGAGGTTTTTCGAGCAGATCCGGCAGACGGCAGATACGGCGGCAAAGGGAGTGGCTGCCCTAAGTAGGCTCATGGCCAACACCAGCGGCCCAAGGGCTAGTAAGAGGCGACTACTTATGGCAGCGGTTCAATCGGTTCTGCTATATGGGGCAGAGGTTTGGGCAGAATCCATGCACAAACAAATGTATCGGAAGCGGCTTCTACAGGTACAGAGGCGAAGCGCGCTGCATGTGGCGTCGGGATATCGGACAGTGTCGGAGGCCGCCATCTTGGTTATAGCGGGATGTATCCCCATACATCTTGTAGCGCAGGCGCGGAAAGCTATATACCACAGGAAACTGGAAGTCGGCCGGAAGGTAACGAGTACGGAGGAAAGGTCCCGAACCATGCAAACCTGGCAGAGGGCATGGGAAAATGAGGCAAAAGAGAGATGAACAGCCAGAGTTATCGCTCTGGTGGGCCCCTGGACCGAAAGGAGTCACGGAGAGGTCGGTTATTACCTGACCCAGTTCTTGAGCGGCCACGTGTAACCTGTGGAGAATGAGGAAGGTAACGTCGGCAGAATGCCTATACTGCCCAGGGAGTACCGATGACGCGGAGCACACTTTCTTCTCGTGTGACGCATGGGAGGAGCAGAGAGCGGCGCTGGAAGCAGAAGTGGATATATGGTCCCCAGAAACGGCGGTGGAAATCATGCTCCGAGGAGAGAAGGAGTGGAGCCTAGTAGCCCACTTTGTGGAGGAGATCCTGAAAGCGAAGAAAGGGGATCTGGACAGATTCCCATAATGTAAGAGGAGGCTCGGAGGGAGCAGTGGGAGGCCTAGCGCGAAGTAATGTGCAAAACAGTTCCAGGCTAGGCCAGGAGGAGGGGTAGGTGGTTTTAGCCGGTAGGGCAGCAATGCGAGTCCGACACACTGTGCGTAAAGAGCATTCCCACCTTCCTTAGCAAAAAAAAAAAAATATTGAACCACCTCACCTTAGAAGACAGTACTAGAAGACAGTAAGCATTATACAAAGAACATTTAAAAATTACAAGAAATTTAAACCTTTCTATTCATTTCGACATCGATGGAAGAATGGAAAACCTTTTCAATTCTAGAAAACCTTTTTGGACAAAAATTGCTGAGTTGGGAGACTTAACCAACTATCACATCAATAACAATTAGAAGGCCCTTTTCAATGAATCAGAGTTTGTCAACAAGCATCTAATTGAAGATCCAATATTAGTTGTCCCTGGATTTACCAATTTAAGATATCGTTGGACCTTAGTCAATAGATTTAGAACAAATCACGGGGTGACAAATTTTGAATTAAATCGTTACAATCATGAAATTTCAGCTGCCTGTGATTGTGGACATCCTATACAAAATATGGTTCACATTTATCAAGAATGCATATTTAGAAGATTTAAAGACGGATTGGAGGAAATTCATCAGATGACTGACGATGCGATATCATATTGTGGATGGATAACTTAGATATTTTTATATAACATAATTATATTATCAAAATATTTGTAAAGATACTCGTATATTTTGTACTTAAAAGCAAAAGTCGCTTAAGTGACTTTAAGCGGTTTTTATGAATTTCGCATAAATAATTAAATTTGCCCACTATTTAGATTATATCAAATTTTGGTGAAAATCGATTAAAAAATAAAAAAGTTATGAGGTATAACACTCTCAATGTATTCCCATTTGATTTTAAAACTTAACCTTCATTTTCTCAAAACTACTAAAATGCAGATAAGCGACTTTTGCTTTTTAGTACATAAGCTTAATAATAATATGAAGGTTATCGTTCCTTACATAACGTTATGTTAATTTTGTTAGTACAGCTCCACATCTGTATACTATACGTCCATGCAGGTTTCAATATTTGCCGATATAAGAGCAGTTTACTATGTAATGTTAGCTCAGGTTTAAATCTTCTTTTTTTCTTTTTAGCACGCTCTTTCCACTTCAGTTCAGCATGAAGGGTTATGCCTAAATATTTTGCTGTGTCTGCATGTGGAGTTGGCTATGCATTTAGTTGAACAGGTCAACAAATAAGTTTTTTGTTGAAGGCGCCATTTCTTCGTCTAACCACTCAATGAATTAGCGGCGATTTAGAATTTACTGGTTTGCTCTTCTACATTGTCGCCAATTGCCCCCTATTGTAGTATCACCCTCAAATGTTGCAATATTTGTTTCTTTTGTGTTCGTACGTCTCCTGTGTATAGTATAACGAGTATTGATCTCCAGCTAATATTATATTTAGCTCGAAAAATTCCTCTTCAAGTTTTACACGAAAGTGTAGATCTATATATTTTTCTGTTTTCAAATGCATCTTCAATTTCCGATTCTGTGCACTTCATTCATGATGGAGTGTCTCTATAAAGCCAAGTTGGCGAGCAGGAATGAGTTTCTTACCTTTGTTACTCACTAAAAAAAATGTGTTTGTGCATGGTGTTTGTATCTTATTTACGAATGGCGTTCATTATATGGTTCGTATTTTTTAACTTTCTTGGTGACCGATAAATAGAACACTGTTGTTTACTTATTTTAACGAATCAAAATAAACAAAAGAAAGTAATAATTATAATAATTGCTGCTATTTCTAATTTGTGAAGCGGGTATTACAAACCTGAGTCCAAATCAAGTTCCTCCTCAAGTCTCCTTATAAATGAGAGTAAACATTTTTTGAGGTATTTGAAATTAAAATTGCTTAAGGTTATTACAAGTATTATACCCGTACTTATTATTAAATAACTGTTTCGTCCAGATTTTTATCCCCAACGTCGCTACGATCATTTTTCAATTCCTCATCAATACGATTGGGTATATAAAAAACAAATGAAACATTATTTTCGGAAAATCAAATATTTTTCCTTTCAACAGATTGCGTCGAAATTGATTTGGTGTACACGAAGCTAAATGTGTGTGCATTGAAAAATTCGAAAACTCAGAGGTAAAATGGTCCAAGTAAAACGTGTAAATTTCATTTCAACAACAATTTGAATTCCATAGAAAATTGTCTCATACTAGACGTTTGTTCAAGTGAGAAATAATTTTCTTGGAAAACACAAAATAAGTTGAAGTTAGTCTATGAAAATGTTCCAACATAGTCGTTTAGTGAAAAAGTTTTTAGGTATAATAAAATAGAAATGTTATTTTACAGTATTTAACTGTTCTTAGAAAAACTTCTTTCAACATTTTATACTTTTCGAAATTGTATGTGTTATTTAGGTTGCATTTCAACACATTTTACGTAAAGGATGCACCTTTCATATTATGACTATTGTTATTTTACTAATTTAAACTGTTTTGGAAATCCAGAAGTTGGCAAAAGAGATCCGTTAGTGTAAATGGGAGAATTCTTCTGTAAATAATAGTAACGAGTTCCGAAGTTGTACGATCTTGACTGTTCATTACGTAAGCAATTTTAAAGTGTAGAATAAGCCAATAGTTACGAGGGACGTTTTTTTTTGTTTTTGTTTTATGAAAATGTGCTGAAAAAATACCTTTATTTAAATAAAAATAATACAAAATTCTTACGTGTCACAGTGAAAAGGGTTGTTTTTTCAGATTACGTGAGTTATTCCCCAAAGAGTTTGACAGGAAATTTTGATTTCTAAACATCTCTGAGCTCGAAAAATACGATAAAGCAACCTTGATTTTTTTTTGTTAAAATTGTTACAGAAGTAGACAGGTTTGTCGTAAAATGGAAAGTATGTTTGTTATCTTGTTGTGTTTTAAAATCAATAAAAATACCCCTTACTCTAAGGTTTGTGGTGCATCTAGTTAGTAACAAAACGTTAAAAAATAAATAAACTGAACCTAGAAAAAGATTAATTTCAGCTAAATGTGATTTATTCTGAAAAATTGTTACTTTGGATAGGGAGTTCTGTGCTTTAAGCGTCAAAAATATTGTGAGTTAAGCAAAAATTATTCCCTGAACGCATTTATTCTGTGTTTGAAAATAATCTATAAAATATTAAAATAAAAAAAGATAAAATCTTGAGAAACTTCAAAAATCTTGAGAAAAAAAACAATAAAAAATCGAATAACTTTATCGACAACGATTAAATGCCCCACTCTCTTCACTTCAATCCTTAGCAATAATTTTTAATGGAGATTAAAATAGGATCAATTTGAGCAAGTTTAAGCATTATTTTTATCCCAAATTCGAAACTATTATTAAAGTCTCAACCATTAAGAGAAATAGAGCAAAATTCTTAAATACCAGAAGTGTCATTATATTCTAAGAATCCGAAAAATTACAAACAAAACTCGTAAATCCTGTTCTGTATTTTATAATTCATAATGGGGGTTCGCCGCGACCTTCCATTAACGAAAGACAAATCGAAGATGGCTGCTGAGTAACATTCAACAAAACTTGTAGTGGATAATAAATTAAAATAAATTAAAAAGAATTAATAAAACATTTTCTAATTGGTGAAATCTAATGTATAAAAATGGTGTCTGTAATGATTGTAATAGCCTTTCTCAGGAACCAGACATCGCAGGAAGCTGAAATTTTCACCATAGATTAGGATTTTAGTGGTTTGGGTTTTTTCCTCATTTCAAGATAGTAGGTGGTAATACCGCTATTTTTGACATTAATTTAGTTACATTACAGCATGCGCAAGAATACATCGAAGGACGCAAAATTAAAAACAAAATTTATAATTAATCGTAAAAAAACGTTATTACGTAGTGATTTTTATTAATTTACACTAAATAACTGTTAAAAACAAATTAATTAAAGTAAAATTACGATTAAAAATAAAATTTTACAAAAATAAAAGAGTAAGGGAAAACATTGATCGCAGGACGCTTAAAAGTGCATACATTTTTAATTATTGATTGTGTTACCAACAACACGAAGTGACAGTTAAAAATAATTCCATTGTATTGTAAAATTACCAACCAAGTGATTAGACGATATAGAGAAAATATTAATGCTGACCAACAATTATCAGAATTAAAGACACAAAGGAGCGCAACTTACAACGTGAAATTCAACAAGAAAATATAACCGAAATTCGAAGAGTTACTACTCGAAGAGCAAATAGAAATGTTCGAGCTGCGGCAAGAGGATCGAACGCTCAATACGAGCGGAACAGAAGAGCATTAGTAATTGCTTTATTTCATCGTATTGCCTTTAATTATGAAGCAGACATCGATTATTACGTCCATCCTAAAATTTTTAGCGGTAAAATGGATAAAGAATACAATTATTGTCTTGCATTAAAATTTAAAAATGAAACTCTTGGGATGTGTTGCTCTTTAGGTAAGTTTTTTTGGACATTAACCACCCCCTTCCCCCCTTTTAATTACGTCAAAAATTCATAAACTGTTATCGTAAAATATTTCAAGTAAAGTTGTTTTACCATTTTTAAATCTACCACCTGAACCTTTAAAATCCTTGATGACAGGAGGATAATCAAGTGATTCAAAGCTATTTTTGTCAAAAGTAAGGAAATGTAATCAATGTTTCCAAATGACATCTTTTGGCGCAAAACAAATTACCAATATTGATTATCACCACATTGGATCAATGTATCCAATGCCAAATGAAAATGCGAAATTTTTGCAAATATATTTTATTGGATCAAATGAACAGCAAGTTCAGGAAAAAAATCAATTAATACAATTGTTCCAAAAAATTACACCACAATTGGAAAATGATAATTACATGATCGTCATTAAAGCAGATAAAACACCAACAGGTGCCCACGTCCGTAGATATATTGCACCAACAGTTGATGAAGTTACTATACATATTGTAATGGTTGGGGAAGCTTTTGAATCACGTGACATAGTTATTAAGCGTAGAGATAACGTCATTCAAAAAATTGAAGACACTCGTCGCTCTTACGACGCATTGCAATACCCTTTAATTTTTCGGGAAGGTGATGATGGATATCACTTCAACATAAAACAAACAAATCCATCCACCGGCGCAGAACTGACTAAAAAAGTTAATGCTATGTATTATTACGCTTATCGACTAATGATTGGATCTACTGAAGACAATCACATTCTAAAATGTCGATATTTATACCATCAGTATGTTGTCAATATGTATGCCAAAATCGAGAGTGAACGTCTACGATACATTCGTTTTAATCAGTCAAAATTACGAAGCAACGAATTCATCCACTTGGAAATGTATAGACAGAAGTATTAATGCCAATGACATCGGCAATACTGTTATTCTTCCTTCATCATACATTGGCAGACCGCGTCATATGCAAGAGTATATTCAATATGCTATGACTTTCGTTTGTCATTACGGAACGATATTGTAAAATGAATAAAGCTTGGTCAATCGACATGACATTACAGCATGAGTTTTTAAACAAAAGCTAAAATCCTTAATGGATCTCATTATAAAGTATCATGTGTATGGGCAAACGAATTGTTGGATGTATTCGATCGAATGGCAAAAACGAGGACTTCCTCATGCTCATATATTAATTTGGCTGACAAATAAAGTAAGATCAATTGATATCGATAACGTAATAAGCGCTGAAATTCCTGATGAAGACACGGATCCAGAATTGTTTGAAATTGTTCATGGTCCATGCTCCATGTGGAGCACTTAATATGAATTCACCATGTATGATTAATGGTAAATGTTCCAAAAGTGTTCCTAAAGATTTTACAATGCATACGATTACTGGAATTGAATTCTGGAAAGTCATTCACGATAAATATTCACACAAATGAATTTGAAGTTGACAATATATGGATTGTGTCTTATTCGCCATTTTTATCAAAAACATTTAAGGCACACATTAATGTTGAACTATGCTCATCCGTAAAATCCATAAAATATATTTGCAAATATATCAACAAAGGAACTGACATGGCAGTTTTCAATATTGAGCGACAAGACAATTTAAATGACGAAATTTCAATATTTCAAACTGGAAGATACATAAGCACCAGCGAGGCTATTTGGCGTATTATTTCATTTTCAATGCACGAAAGAGATCCAGCAGTAATTCATCTAGCGGTACATCTTCAAAATGGACAACGTGTCTATTTTACAGACCAAAATATTGCACAGCGAGCTACTTCTCCACCAAAAACTACTTAAACAGAATTTTTCAATACATGTCAACAACAAAATTCATTTACACATAATTTGCTGTATTCAGAAATGCCGTCCTACTACGAGTGTATGTGGGATAAAAAAAATGGGAACTTCGAAAACGAGGTACACCTGTCGATGGACATCCTGGCATTTTAGGGTCAAATGTTTTAGGCAGAATTTGCACCATTCATCCAAATCAAAAAAAATGTTACTATTTACGTTTATTATTAATTAAAGTTCGAGAACCTACATCATTTAATAATTTAAAAACAGTTAATGGACACCATCTGCTAGAAGCAGATTTACATTGGGACTCCACATTAAACGATGCAGTCATTACCTCATCTCCAAATCAAATACGCCAATTATTCGCCATTATCATTACAATTTGCAGTCCTTCCAATCCAAATGAACTATGGGAAAAATTTAAAAATGCAATGACTGAGGATATTCTTCACACATATCGCAGTATTCACAACGACAACACTGGTATGAGGATATCTGCATGACTATTTCAAATCAAAATCTTCAAACTTTAGGATTGCCATCGCCTTCAAGATTAGCAAATGATCTAATTAATTATGATCTTTCACGAGAACAATCATATAATGCGCTTGATTTACTTGAATTTGTTCAAACTAATAAGCCAAAATTGATAGATGTGTTCATCTTCAAAATTATTTACAACAGAATATGCAGTTCAAGCCCAAACTGGGGGCTTCTTTTTTTTGGATGCTCCAGGCGGAACTGGAAAAACTTTCATGATTTCACTTTTATTAGCAGAAATTCGTTCCCAAGGTAACATTGCATTAGCCGTTGCTTCGTCAGGAATTGCTGCAACTTTATTAGATGGAGCGCATTCAGCATTTGAACTGCCATTAAATATTCAAACTAATGAAAACGCAACATGTATATACAAAAAAATTCAAACATGGCCAAAGTACTGCAAAAATGTCGCATTATAATTTGGGACGAACGCACAATGGCTCATAAACATTCATTGGAGGCATTGGACCGAACATTAAAAGATTTCAAGAACAACACAAATATTTTTGGTAGAACCATAATTTTACTTTCTGGGGATTTCAGACAAACACTAACCGTTATGCCACGATCAACATTATGCTAATGAAATAAACGCATGCCTTAAATCTTCATCTTTATGGCAAACAGTAATACCAATGAAATTAACCACAAATACCTAACCAAAACGATCCTTCAGCTGAATTTTTTTCTAAACAATTGCTTGACATTGGAAATGGAATAATTGCTGCTGATCAAATAACCAAAGAAATCGAATTTCCAGAAAATTTCTGTACAATTGTTAATTCGCGGGAAGAACTAATAACAAATGTATATCCAAACATTCTACAAAACTACAAGCAAATTCAATGGTTACTAAATCGTGCAATTTTAGCGCCCAAAAATATTGAAGTAAAATTGTTGAATCTAAAAATTCAAGATATGTTGGATACAGAAACAATGTCTTTTAAATCAATCGATACTGTAATTGAAGAAAGTGAAGCAGTTAATTATCCAACGGAATTTTTAAATTCCATAAATATACCAGGTTTGGCACCACATCATTTGCAATTAAAAATTGGTTCTCCAATTATTTTATTGCGCAATATTAAATCGCCCAAATTATGTAACGGAACTCTTGTGTAAGCGACTTCAATTCCCAATCCGATTGGCATTTTCAATTACAATAAATAAGTCACAAAGCCCAATTATTAAACATATGTGGTATTGATTTGGAATCACCATGCTTCTCTCATGGCCAACTTTATGTCGCATGTTCTCGCGTCGGAAAGCCATCTGGATTATACGTTTTTGCTGAAAATGGTAAAACTATGAACGTTGTTCATCGTGCAGCTCTTCAATAATGTAATATTTTATTTATTTCATAAATATAAATTTCATTTAAAATAAATTAATTTGTTTTCAGATTACACTGGATGGATGAAAAATAATAAAAACTAATTTTATTTAAGCAGCAATACAATTTAATACAAATACAAATCTTTATAAAATACGATAATTCAAACAATAAAATGTATTACATCATCAATTAAAATTTTTACATTTAAAAAACAATAATTATTTTTTAACTAAATAGTTTCCACTGCTTCCCTTCTCAATTTTTCTCCATTATTATAACACAAAAGGGAAATACAAAAGGGAGAAAAAAATTTGTTCCCCCAAGTTGATATAAATCGATTGTATATATGTACATAGCAAAAAACGAGCCGGGCAACGCCGGGTAATATCGGCTAGTTGTTTATAAAACTTTTTTATAAAACTGTCCATTCAGCAATAGTTAGAGTTGGATAATCCGAAAATGCTGTCAACGATCCAACATGCAAGATTCTTTTAATAAAATCCATAAAGTTAATAATGCTATAAGTCAACAAGCGATTGATCTTGAGATTGGGGCTAAAGGAATGAGTAATACCGTAAGTCAACTTACCTGTGAGGTAAATTATTTAAAACAGAAAAAACTAAATATGGATATTATTGTGACTGGATTTCCCCTCCAAGCAAGTGACAAATTAAAGGCAATTACATCTGTCGTGGATTAAAAGTATGGTTTTGGTAAAGCCAATATTGCAGAAATATTTTGCAAGAAAATAATGATCAGACGAAGTGGTAGTAGTAATAGTGGTAAATTTTTAAAATTTAAAACTATGGTTTAAAACCATTATCAACAAAATCTGCAAAGCAACCAAGTAAATCTGCTGACGCCATGGATAAATCTGACATTTCAATTAATCATCGGCTGACAAAAGCGAACAGAGTTCTAATAAAAAGACTAAGAGAATTTAAATGAAATTCGATTATTCTTTATTGTTGGTTTAACCATGGAAATGTTTATTTGAGGGTCAATGATAAACAAAGGTCGAAATTAATTCGAACAGATTTCTACGGATTCTACTGATTTCAACAGAATTCTACTAAATAACGTTACCTCCTACAAAGAAAAATGTTAATTTGTGATTTTTTTTTTATAATCAAGTTTTAATCAGTTTATTGTTGTCATTTATTATCAGTGAATATTTCTGATTATAATCTATACTTTAATAATTATTAATTCAATTTACATTAAATATTATTCATAATTTTATTTAGTTTTTAAGTTAATTTTTCTTTTCATTACAACAATTTTCTTGGTTGTTATTATAAATTATTTGATTAAAACTCAGTCAGAAAAATGGATTCTAGTGAAATAATAGTTATTTACGTCACGAGGCGCCCTATTCTCGAATTCCACATCCATTTTCCACATGCGGAGATCTGTCAAAATTCATCAAAACGTTTGGAACTTGTATTTCGTCTATAAAACACATGAGACATGGACATTTTCCTATATGGTGAATTTCTTTCACCTGCGCTTATACCCATTCGGAAATATTCCCTTAGTACCGAAAAAATTCAATTTTTATGAATTTTGACAGATGTCCACATGTGGAAAATAGATGTGGAATTCGAGAATAGGATCCCCGGACGGTAAATGAGTGTATAGTATGAGTACATTAATTGTAATTAATACATATGGTACATTAATTCGATTTTTTCATTTAAAATTAAATTTTAAAGCAAAAACATAAGTTTGAAATTTAAAGAAAATTAATCCAAATGATTTTCAAATTATCAAGTTGCCCTAGTTTATTTTGTTTATCAAGTGGCCTGGTATTTTTCTAAACGATAATGGTTCGTTTTCTGTACCGTAATGATTCGTTTTCCAGACTGAAATCAGTCACGTAAACGTTGAATTTCTGTATAGTATAACATAAAATATTTTTTGTGTTTAAAGGAATATGTGTCAGCTGGGGGTAGGTTACAAAGTGTTCTAGGTTATAAAGCGTTCGACGTAACTCGGAAAAATAGAGCGTATGGTGAGGTGTTGTTTTTTGTGCGGGTGTAAGCTATTTTGAAAATGATTTTTTAATTTTAGAATCAAATAAATTAATGTTGAAAATTATTGGTGTTTATCGACCGGGGCATAATAATGTCTTAAAATTTATAAAACATTTTAATGATATTTTGGAAAAAGATAATAAGTTCATTATTTTAGGTGACTTAAATATTTGTACTTATAATTCTATTATAAGTATTAACAATTATACAGTTCTAAATAAAAGTGATAGTTCTCATGTTACTCGGAGATCCAACACTATTGGCAACATAATTGACCATATTATATCAGCGGTCAATCTTAGCTCGTTAATATTATATTATGATACTTATTTAAGTGACCATAAATATATAGTTGTTGCTTTAGAATTCAATTAAAATCCTGATATCCCCCCGTGAATCATACAGAAAGTATTTAAATATTGAAAATGTTAATAAATTTACTACCAGCTATGATTTCTCCCAAGATTTTGAAAATTTTCACCATGATCTTAAGGACTGCATAGCAGCTAGCTCTTCATTCTAAATTAGTTAAGACAATCACAAATGAAAAAAACATTTCATAAACCTAGGTTTTTTAAAAAATTAGAGATAGAGTCTTATTCTGGAAAAATATTTGGAAAAAAGAAATCATTGCAAGTAAAACGTTATATTACTCGAATAATTTTGAAGCTAATTTATGTAATTCTAAACTTGTTTGGTCGCTTGTTAAGGAAATTCTTTCGAATAATCATGTATATACTAAAGCTAGTGGCGTTGAATGTATGTATAACCGTTGATAATAAAACTGTTTTTGATATACGTCGGTTTGCTGAGGCGTTAAATTATTTGCAACAGCAAACAACTTATGAGCTTAAAAGATACGCCTTATATAGTCGAATGGAAAGTTTTCACAATGTTTCAGAATCTGATAGTTTAGAAATTCATTTCTAGTCTAAATTTAACTAGGCAAGTGGTTTTGATAATATTAGTGCTAAACTGTTAAACCTGAATATTGATGGCCTTGTACGTCCAATTACAAAATTTAATAACAGCTCTTAAAAAATTCTAAAGTTAGCCCAATATTTAAAAACGGTGATAAAATGTCATTGGCATTTCAGTCATTTCAGTGTTCTCTAAAATATATGAAAGGGTTATTCATTCCCAAATAGTGTCCCACTTAGAAAATAATAAATTGATTGATATGAATCAATATAGTTTTCTTAAACAAAGTAATACTCTGTCCGAATGTTTTAATTTAGTTTATATGACTTACATGTCTATGGAACAAAACAAAATTTACTACGACTTTGTTTTTAGATCTTATGAAAGCCTTCGATTGCGTTAATCACAAAAAACTTCTTATGAAGATAAATAATTTGGACATAACATCCAAAGCCTACATGCTACTCGAAAGCTATCTCTCAAATCGATTTCAGTTTGTAGAAATAGAAGAGTTTAAGTCACCTCTCTCGGATATATCTTAGGACCATGATTTAGACCTACTGGGGCGCCTTGAATTATTTGTTGATGATACTGTAATAACATACAGTACTGATAGTTTAAAGGTTCTACATCTTACGATAGAGCATGGCTTAAAAATCACAAAATGACCTTAAGGTTTTGTTCTCACAAAATGACCTTAAGGTTAATTCTAGTAAATTTTTTAATTTATAAAACAAGAAGCTGTGTAAATCATAATTTTTATTTTAATCATTATTTTAGTACTTAGGATTAACAATCACTTCTCTCTTAGATTGGTCTGGTCACAGAGAAAACATTCGGCTAAAATTGATTCGAATGGTAGCTGCTTTATAATATGTGGGTAGTATTTGACTCCTTTTGTGGCCCACACTGTTTATACATCCAAACAAGAAACAAGCTTTAAAGTCTTTAAATAATTTTAATTGGTTCACACAAAGTAATTTATTATTTTCTCCGTCTATTATAAAGTAAAATCCAATTTACATTTGACACTTCATTTAAATATTGATGTTTCCTCCCGGCTTATGAGGAATGGTCAAAATTATCGCCCTCCGAACTTTAGACTGAATGTTTGTCAAATAAGCGTATTTTATCTGGTCCGGTTAATGTTTAATGGTTTACCAGATGAAATTAAGATTGAACGAATTTTGCATTTGTTTAAAGAAAAGCTTTTCAAAGAATATAGTATATAGAAAAGTATAATTTGTCACATTTTACGTGAATTACTAACAAACATGACAAATATTACTAGTATAATGAACAATTAACTTTGTTTTATATAACCTATGAATTTAAATTGTTTTCCTGTATTGTAGTTTTTGGCAAAAAGCTTTCTATTCAATTGGTTTGATCAATGGGCTAATCTAATAGTTATAAATTGGTTATCGACCAATGATTTCTAAAAATCAAAATAGAACAAAAGTTCATTACGAGAGCAATCTAGAACAGTTGGCCAGATTTCCAGAATGACGGACAAATTAAAGTTAGTTAATCTAGCTACTCGTAACATAAAAGTAAATAAAAATTACTAAATTAGTGAGTAGGGCATTTTTTTTTGCTCCTTTTGGATGTTCAAAGATCGTAAATACTAATATACTTCTCGTGTTAATCGAAACACAATTAAAATGGTCTAACCACCGGTAGCATATTAGAAATTACATGAATTAATTAACATTCAACAAAAACATTGATAAAAAGTAAAAAATTAGCTTACACACAGAGCAATGTGAATATCGTGAAGAAGAAAAAAATTGTAAGAGAATTCATCTGTATTAGTACGATTCGCTAGTACTTAAATCACAGCACATTCTGTATATTTAGAATGTAAATTGTGGTATAATCTGTCAAGTCGCCGCGGCCTGATGAGAAGATTGATTTTTTCATAATCATAAGCTCATCAGTTCGAAACAGGATTGGATTCTCTTACAATCTTCGAAACATATTAAAACTCGTTCAAAGATCGTTTTTATTGGTGAAAGGCAGTCAGAAGTTTCTCAGAAAAGAAAATAAGTGTCTGTAACTATTTGGAAGTGTGGAATAAAGAATTTCCGGATTTCTTTCCGGATATATAGTTTCAGGTTGTCAATATTCAGCGACCTCGCAACAGAAGTTTCCTTTTAGTGTAACCCAGAAATCAATCGTTATATCTGGAAAACATACCAGTCTAAAGAATATTCACACTATTGATGTTTAAAACATCGCTCCACCTTGCATAGGTCGATTATTTTGTAGGGATGTGAAGTAACCCGCGCCTGTAGCGTCTTCAAACAAGAATAAGGACCAACAGAAAAGAACATTGATGAAGTTCTTTTGGATCATCAGCAGACTAATAGTTTTAATCAAATCATTTCTCAATTTCATAACTCCACCCGAATCCGACAATAATTGAGCTCCCTTAACGCGTAACCGTTTGTGAACCCGTAATTAAACGGTTGTATTTGAGGTTCCTATATTTTTGTATCTATAGGTAACATTTGTAATTTGTTTTAGCTTAAGTTCTCATAATCATCGTAAAAGATGAATGGGAAGATTATGACAGGTAATTAAGAGAAAAATAACAATTTTTCATAACTGGTTAAAAAATCCATTTTGTAAACTTTATGTGCAGAAAAATAAAAACTTAAAAGATTAAAAGGGGAAAACGTGGGTAAGGGTATTGTAAATTATTTTGTGACATTTATACATAACCGTATTCTGTATAACAACAAAACTACATTGATTTTATTGCAATTTTTTCTTATCAGCATGTACTCGTATTACAAAATAAAAATTTTAATTATAAAAACCAATCATCATGGAATAAATATCTTGGCAATTTACCTTCCTGAATATTCGTTTCATAATTAATCCAAAATAACAAAATTAAAATAAAATATGTGCAATGAAGAAAAGTTTAACCGGTAAAAATAAATTAAATCCATGCCATACAAAAAAACACAAAAAGAAATCTTCTAAAAACAATCTGGATCGAGAGATATACCCACTAAAGTTTTTATGTTTTTGGTTTTGTTTGTCGATTTGCTGGACTTTTTTTTTTTTGCTGGTCTGTTTTCTACGAAGGAACATTTAGATTGGAGTTTTCTACTTTTAATTTGTCCAACCAAAAAACAAGAGGAAAACAAACAGCAAAACTTTTTCTTATATCTATTATAGAGAGAGATGTGTTTGTGGATGAAATTAATTTTTTTTTTTTTTTTTTGTTATACTTAACTACGTTTGTGTGAACTTTGAATTTTTCGTTGATTGAATGACGAATCAATGGTGGAATGAAATAAAATTAAACAAATAAAAAATAAAACAAGAGGACGGAAAGTTTTCATCCCAAAGGTTTATTTATTTGGACCGTTTTTACATCGTGTACCTTTTTTTTCCTAAACCTAATTCAAATTTAAATTTTTTTATTAGTTTTTTTATTTAGCAAAATTATTTTTAACAACTTATAAAAAACAAAATGTTGGTTATTTTAAAAATTCAATTCAGTAAACGGGGAGGCAGGAGGACACATACATATTATTCAGCATTCATTTTATGAAGTTAATTAAATAAAATTCCTTTTTTAATAACATTTGCTAACCGGTAAACAAATTACTTTACCATAATGAAAGTAGGGAAAATGCAATGAAAATGTTAGAATGTTAGTAAAATGGAAATGTTATTCCAAAAATTAAATTTGAATTTTTCTATTTAGTAAAATTGTTTTCGTATAGAGTTTGTTATTCAACGTGCATATTTCAATTTGGTTGTTTTGATGTTTAGTACTCGTATATAGGTAAATATTTCAATGACACAATATTTGCTGGCGAGAAAAAATTTTAATATTTAAGCTATGTATAAAGAAGTGTTGACATCATTTTACGAGTATTAGCAGAACCTTCTAAAGTATAGAGTCATAATCATGATGATGTATTTTTTAGAAGCTTTTTTAGTCACTGATTTCCACGTTTTTTAATTTCAAATTTTTCAATGAAAAAAGCAAAAATATTATAAAACGTTTATATAAAAGTTTTCTACATGTTTATCCTTAATAAATATCTACAAGATGGATATATTAAAATTAAATTATTTCTAAAATATAATTTTGAAACTTTCTGTTTGAAAAATACATCAAAGTTGGCTCTAAAGAATTAAAATATTACTTGCTAAATTTATCTATAGTTTTACTAGTGTACTTCAGATGTTTAAGATGTTTACAGAAAAATACGAAACAAAATTATTTAATCACAAAACTGTCACACGTTCTTAATATTTTGTGATTTTGTTTTGCTTTTCCTACAATTTTTGAACTTGAAATTTCTCCAGGCAGTAATTTTTGGTACAATTTTACCAAATTTTTACTGCCATCTATGTAATGTATATTGACGTAATGAAGAATACTGTTGTTATGAATTTTTTTTTTTAATTTTGGTTTAAATAAATCAATTATTACAAGAAAATGAAAACGATTTACTTAAATGACATTCATATTGAGACGGTGACACCTAGTGTGTAATAGAATAAGTTAAATTAATAGCTCAATGTTTAACTGTACTAAAATGGAATTTTCCGTGATCAAATTGTTATGTAATCTTTCTACGCTATTATAACTCGAATTGGATTAGTAGAATTTGGAAAGCGACAGTGCAAAGATTAAAAAGAAATTAAAAAGTGATTTAAAAAGTGTTGTAGTGCGAAATAAAATTTATAGTGTACAGTAAAATTTGAGAATAATTTATATAAAGTGAATTTGTGAATTATAATTAATAAATTGTGTTATAATAATTTTTGTGCTAAATAAATAAATTCGTTGGTGATAAACTGGATTGAGTTTGTTTTATTCACAATCCAGTGATACGAACCTTGATTGACAAGGCAAAAACGTAACAATATATTGTTACATTTTTGCCTTGTCAATTAAGGTTCGTATCACTGGATTGTGAATAATACAAAATCAATTTAATTTATCACCAACGAATTTATTTATTTCACAAAATTTATTACAACACAGTTTATCAATAAAAATTCACAAAATCACTTTATATAAATTATTCTCAAATTTTACTGATCACTTTTACTTTTTATTTTACACTAAAACACTTTTTAAATCACTTCTTAATTCCTTTTAATCTTTACACTATCGCTTACTAAATATTACTCCTCCCATTCGACTTCGTTCGCCTTTTTATATACACAAACCAAACTTCTAGAAAGCTCAATACTTTTCCAGTTAGAATAGTCTAGAAACATTTAGAATAGTTTTTATCATGGAAAATTCCATTTTAATACAGTTAAACATTGAGCTATTAAATTTAACTTATTCTATTACACACTAGGTGTCACCGTCACAATATGTATTGTGACGGTGACACCTAGGGTGTGATAGAATAAGTTAATTTAATAGCTCAATGTTTTACTATACTAAAAATTGAGGTGTGGCCAACACACGACTTTCTTTTACGAACAGAGAATTTTGAGAAATTTTATTTTTTTCTTAATTTTTTTTTTTTAATTTTAAATTTTTAAATTTTTTTTTTAATTTTTAATTTTTTACTTTTATTTGTTTTTAATTTTTGGAAACATTTTACATGAAGTAATTTTTTGTAAACCTTATACTTTTTAAGATATTTGCAAAATAAATTTTCTGGACCAAGGGAGTGGCCACTTCCGGTTAGCCGATTTGGAGTAAAATTCACTTGGACCTCCCAATTTATCAAAAAAGCTTAAATCTGAAGTTTCAGTTCGATTGGTTAAACCATATGGGCTGTAGAGAGGACACAGACAGACTGACAGACAGACACCATTTCGAAACCTACTTTTTCGGACTCAGGGGACCTCAAAACAAATAAATCTCTAAAAATCTCAAGGTCCGAATTTTCATGATTACTATACTTTATTTTACTAGAGTAAAAGAAAGTAAAATGGAATTTTCCATGATAAAACAGTTCTAAATGTTTCTACACTATTGGTACTAGAAAAGTCATGAGTTTTCTAGAAGTTTGGTTTGTGTATAAAAAAAGCCGAACGAAATCGAATTGGATTATTTGAATTTGGAACGCGATAGTGTAAACTTGTAAGATTATTATTAGTATTTGGTAAGCGATAGTGTGAAGATTAAAAAGGAATTAAAATGTGATTTAAAAAGTGTTTTTGTGCGAAATTAAAATTATAAGTGTACAGTAAAATTGTGTAAAAATTAAATAAAGTGATTTTGTGAATTATTGTTAGAAAATTGTGTTGTAATAATTCTTGTGTTAACTAAATAAATTCGTTGGTGATAAATTGAATTGAATTTGTTTTATTCACAATAATGAAAAATTTGATTAGGAAAAAAGTGAATTTCCCATAAGTTTTATGTGTTTTTTATGTTGTAAAAGCTTCGTTTTTTAGACTATGGGTTTGTATAATCTAGGTTGCTTTGGTATTAAGCATAGTGAAATTGCTTGAACACTAGTTAGAACTTTTCAGTAAATCAACTAAAATCGTACTAACCTCAAAATACGTTCATTTATGATTATTACTATTTAGTAATATTAAACAGTGCGGTATTAAAATATTGATAATAATGTCATCAATACAAACTGTTAAGAACTGAGTATTAGAGATTTTTCAATATTTTAGCGATCACAGATTTTAGGCACAGATACGAGAAACATAGTAACTAAATACAATATCAAAGTGACTAGAACTTGATCAATTGGCCTAAAGTAGTTTAGCATTCACCAGAACTTTCAAATTCATGTGATACGTTGTCGTTAATGCCTTCCATAGTAGGTTTATAGTATTAGGTTTGTTTTGTAATTTGTTAATTTATAATATTACGCTGATTAATTTCTCATCTGCTGATAACTTGAAAATTTTGGTATTGATGTATTTTGGTATTGATGTATGTATTGATTTCATTTAGTCTCATTTAACTGTTTGTTAAGTGAATTATAGCATTTCCTCGAGACAGATAAATCTAAACACAAAATTCTGCTAAGTGACATAAACAAGACAAAAGATGATTATTTGTTCTTTTCGAATAGTGTTACTAGACCATGCGCGAATACGTGTGCTGATCATGTTTTTGCAGAAAAGCTTTCTGAACAGTTTACCATTCATGTTAATAACATCCATGTTAATAATAATTTGATTTTACTGAGGTGTTGGAAAATAGGCGTCGCCTAAGGCAAGTTCAGCATTTCTTTCAGAAGTTCCAAATACTGCTCACTCGAATTTTATTACTATACTTATTAATACTATAAATAGTCATAAATCAACGCTTAAAATCAAACGAAGTAAAATCAAATTGAAGCCCTGGATGTCTGATTCTTTATTGAATCTCATTAATTTAAGGAATAGTCTGTGTAAAAAACTTTGGTATTTCAAAAATATCGGTGAACTCTGCAACTGATTTTTAAATCGTAATGGAAAGTTGTTAATAATCTACTAAATAACAAAATTAGCAGTGAGTTTATAATATCAATTAAAACTGATGATGGTATTTGTTTGACTGATCCTCTTTATAAAGCCAAGGCGGTTGAACATTTCGAAAACGTTAATTTTAAGAAATAATTGCGGTTTTTTGTTTTTTCCTTCTTTTTTCCTATAACTGAATCGGAAATCTTTTTTAATTAATGGGATATCGAATATCACTGTCAAGTACATCTTTTTGAGATTTTGTATTGTGTAAAATATGTGTCTTTCTAAAGGGGATTTTCCTGACAAACTAAAACTAGGTGTTGTAAAAAATTTTATAAGAAAGACTCTTGCTCCGACCCCAACAACTATCGTTCAATAACATTACTAAATATATTTGCAAAGGTCTTTGAATACATTATTAAATCTAGAGTTCTGAGCTATCTTGATAAAATTAATTTCTTGGATAATAGACAGTTTCCACGGAAAAAGCACTTCTTGGTCCATTACATCATTTTTAAATACCAACTCAAAAGTAGCTTCCCTATTTATTGATGTCACAAAAGCGTTTGGTAGTACGGTAAATCACACCTTGGTTTTGGACAAGCTTTATCATATTGCTTTCATGAGTCTTGCTCAACAATTCTTACAATGATCATAAAGTTGTTAACGTAGGCGTTCCTCAAGGTTCCGGTTTAGGTCCTCTACTCTTTTTGGTCTACTGTAATTCAATCTTCGATTTGAAATTACCCGGTAATATTGTCGCTTTTCCAGATGATATGACGCTCTAGTACACTAATAGAGATATGGATCTTATTGAAATGTGACATTAAAGAAGATGTTAGTTTCCTAAAGAAATTGTTTTAGATTCATGATATGGTTTTGAGTTCCAACTCACTGTTTTAGGGTTTCCCCAGATGCCAAATGATTTGATTTATCATTCTTTTCTCTGTAAGGGGTCTTCCTGTAATAATTTGTGTGTACAAATTGATACCGTTGATGCGATCAAATATTTGGGTTTAAACTTGGACAGTAAACTTAACTCCATGTTGAGAAGTTGAAAGTGAAACTTCATCAAAACACATTAAGATCATTTTGCGGATTCCCTATTACGCACTTTTTGATCCTCATCTACAATTCCAATATGGTTTATCGTGTTGGGGTGGAATTTACATTTCTAATTTAAGACCATTAATAATGATTCAAAACTGTATTCTGCCAATGATGAACTACCACTTTCTTTGGGAAACATAATATATTACCCCTACGTTATCTGTATGTGTTTAAGGTCTTGAAATTATTTTATTTGGTGAGTGGAAATCTTTTAAATATTATGTTTATATATATTTATGAGCCATACCTGTTTCGTAATAAAAACAGAATAAAAATAAGGAACATTTCAGGAAGTTTTTTTATACATCGCTCCTAAATTGTAAAGTCAATTATATTTTACGATTAGTAATGCAAGTTCACTGAATGCCTTTTGCTGGTTATCTAAAGAATGGTTATGAAATATACAAAAATATAAAAATAAAATAAAATATTTCTATGCTTAGTGTTGCCCCCCTTGCGTCTACAACGGTTCGCATGCGGTTCCCCTTTGCCCTTATTAAGGTTTTGACAATTACTTGGAGGATCGCACCCCACTCCCCATCCCACGCTACCTTGAGTCACTGATGTTAGATGGTACCGAATTTCTGGCTCGGACCCTCCGTATTAGTTCGTCCCATAAATGCTCAATTGGATTCTTGTCCGGCCACCTCATCGTCTCGAGTCTAACTTCATTCACAAACTGCCGAGTGGTTCGAGCTGGGTGACACCGGACATTTGCATGCATCAATATGAAATCTTCCCCTATATATCCGGCGTAGGGCACTGCATGATAAAACAGAATGTCCTCGATATATCGTTCAGTAGTCAGACCTCCTCTACGGTCTCTCCTATCACTACCATGGAGACATATTCTGCACTCGTCAGTGAATAGAACGAACCTCCATTACTCGATGCTCCAATTGATGTGTTCGCGAGCAAATTCGAGTCGCTCATTGCAGCTTGCGAGAAGCAGTTAAATAGGTAACTTTAATGAGGTAAATTTCTCTGGTACTTAAAACATTTTTTATTATTATTTGAACAGACGGAAGTGTACAACTTTATCTCTTTTATTTATTTAAATTGTATCCCACAACAACACTTCTCATTTATCTCTTATTCGCGTCACGAAACTTTCGGTTTTTTTTTGTTTTTTGTTAACCTAGTCCAGAAATAAAAGTTTTTTTTTTTTTTAATTTTAGCAACACACAAAATATTTTTCTAAAATTTTGCGAAGACATAGTGAAATAAAATTTTTCATAGACATGTAGTGATTTCGAAAATTTTCAACGATTAGTTAGGCAGACAGTTAACAATTCGAACGGCCTTCCACTTTTTTTAAAAATATTGTACCAAAACTAGGCACTTTATACAGAGCGATCTTTCAAATATTATTTAAATATCGAATTTATTAAATTGCATGCTTCGCAATTACAAAGTACATGAACCAGATTAGAAAAAGTGAGCAGACAGGGCCAGCGATTAAAAATAAACCATCCGTATAGTATATTTGTGTGACTCTGCCCTACAATTTGTGTCAATTAAATTCAAAACCGTTACTATTTTAAATAAAAACGTTATTGAAAAATTATGTCGGCTGAAACAGCCGATGTTGTGCACTTTTTAGCGGCTGGACAAGTCCGTTGGGGGGTCATTGGCATATACGATTTGCTTCACATAACCCCAAACGAAACAAAAATCCAATGGCGTAAGATCACACGACCTTGGTGGCCAATTAAAAATCCTCTTTAATATAGTGGTTGTCTAACATTCAATCGATGAAGTCACGACCCTGTTTATGGTTTGCTTGCTTCCCTTACCCAATTCCTGAGTAATTGGATCCTGCGAAGGAATGCAGATGCTGATCTTTTATTAAAATACGCTGTGTGTTGCTGTGTGAAAGTTCCATTGCTAAAAACGAACACTGTCACTCACTTAGTAAACAAAGCATTCGAATAGTGATATGTCACGAATCGGCAGAACGCCATTACAACAGTGTTTTCATATTATTCAAACAGTGATGTATAGAAAATTTAGCCAATTTACTAGTAAATACCGAATGGTGGACGTACAATGTCAACAAGCGATTGAAAATCATTAAGAAGGAATAAGGCACAATAATTTTATAACACTTTTGCTAAACAATGATTCAATCATTTAAAATTTAACATCTTTTCCATTTCTTCATATGCGATTTTACTGTCGACCTTTTTGTTTTGGGCTTTTGTGTAGTTTAGTTAATTGAACAGTATCTAAATATCGATTTTCAATTTACCGAAACTAATAAATTTTAATACATTTTTGGAATAATTGTGTAATTTCGTTTATAAAACTTGAAAATTCGATTATTCCAGGAATTCAATGGACCAAGGCATTCTAGAAGTCCCTAACAAGCAAAATAGTAAGAAACCGTAACACTTTTCATTCAAGGTTATTTTAAAACCCATATAAGGTCACTGTCCCGTATAAAGCCAAAACACATTTTGTTTGAAACACGATTTAGGCGATTTAATATTTTTGAACATTCAAAAAACCGTACATACATACCAAAATCTGTTATAGAATTACTGAATATTTTATCAAATTTTTGAATTTCGTATCGACAGCGAATAGTGGAGGAAATCTATCGATGGTACTATCTATATATCGATAGCTGCTTACTATCAAAAACAATCGATACTTTGAATATACTATCGATGTATTGATTTTTTTATCCATACGTGAGAATTTTGCTATCCGGTATTTCTTTGGTTATGTTTTTCTTGTCATTCCTTTTATCTGCTCGGTGCGAATTTCGATTGTTTATCGTGCAATTATTTGTGAAACGTTTTTGTGGTAAGGCTAGCAGAGTTTGCAAGTAGCAGTGTAAATGTGTATTTCGATTTCGGTAGAAAATTAAATTGTGGTTGTTTCCAAAATATATTAGATAAATTACTAGCTTTTATCAAGAATGTTTGTGCATTAAGAAGCAGACTTTATTCAACAAAATCGAATGAAACCCAATTAGGCTTATATCGTTCTAATAAGTTAATAATGAAAACAATTTTGTGCCGAAAAAGGAAAGGTATAAAAACATTTAATTTAGTTAAAACATTTAACAGAAACAGCTGAGCTTCAACTAGACTGTGCAGTGCAAGTAAAAGCAGAGTCACACTCCTCAAAAGTTTGGCAGGCTTTTAAACGATCGGCCGATAAAAAGTGATAATACGAGCAACATGGCTGATCACATAAAGAAATGTACCTCAACAAATCAATAAATCATAAATCAGTTACACTAATGATTGCAAAAGATTTGCAATCCTCCAGCATCACAATTCAGCGTAGACAATGAAGGTTATAGAAGTTTTGTAAATAAGCTAGATCCAAAATACGTCGTTCCTAGAAAACTACAACGCTATGCGAAAGCTAAAACAATTGTTGGATGAAATAAATCAGGTAGCTATATCACTTGCGATTTCTGAATCGTACTTGACTGTGACATTTTTTTTCGTACAGAATTATTAGTTAAAATCGATAGTTCTCTCCATAAAACCACTTTTAGAATAGTCCAGTCATAATAATGCAGAAAACATAGCAAGTTCCCTAAACGGCATTGAGATTGGGGACATAAAAGAGAAAATTATGTGTGTTGTAACCGATAATGCTAAAGTTATGGTCATATCATGTGCAACTGTTAGGATGTTTCAAACATTCTTTGAACTTGACGGTATACAAGATGCATTAAAGCTAGAACAAGTGCGTTCCATTATCACAAAATGTAAGGACATAGTAAGATTTTTTTGAAAGTGGAACAATAGCTTCAGATATATGTTAACGAATTAGTTAATATAAGACTTGCCCACAAGGTGGAACAGAAAATTTTACATAATCCAACGGATTCTAAAAGTCATTGCTCCAATCGGAAGGTGTCTGTTAAAGTTAAAAATAGCTCCAATACCGCTATCGATTAAAGAGGTGCTCATTTTGACAGAGTTTGAGAAAATCCTAACAGTATTCGAATATTCGATGATGTAACAAAAGCGATATGCGGGAAAAAATTATGTGACAATTTCGTTAATTATTCGCATATGTTATGTTTGTTATTTTTGGTTTTCCTCTCGTTCTTACAAATATTGATATTTTTGGTCGAAATTGTGTACAAAGATAAATTGTAAAAATAGGTTGGGGGTCAATGCTGCCGCATGCCAAAAGACTTCAGGTTTTTCGACACGCAGTCTACACTAAAAAGATAAAATTTTTTCATCTCTCTTGTGTTATATTCTACAAAACTTACCAAAAATATTACATCAACAAAAACATTTAGTAACATTTTAGAATATAACACAAGAGAGACGCGTATCGAAAAACCTGAAGTCTTTTGGCATGGGGCTACCTTCAGCCTTTGACGCTCGAAGAGGATAGACGTGTTTTTGTCGTCCTCTTCGCAAATTTGCAAAAGGATCTAGAATTTTTACAGTATTTTCAAATTTAAAAAAAAAAAAAAATGAGAGAAAAAATTTTAGTTAAAGATTAAAAATGTTTTAACGTAATTATGAAATAAAATTTAAAATCAAATAGAAAATTAACTTTGAAAGAAATATTTTAAAGACATACATATGCACGTAAATTCCTATGATTATGACAAAACATGTCGAAATATTCCGACTTCGGTGCCCAGTTTATAAAAAGACATCCGGTTTTTACAAACTTTTGGAAAATGCTTCGGATACAACAAACTTCGGTTATAATACTGCAGCATTCTTTTCTTTGTTTTCTCTTGGGTGTTTGTTATATGAGGATTCCACTGTATAATTTGTTCGTTCCAAATGTTTAAGTTTATACATAACTGTGCAATGAAAGACAATACATTGGCCAAATCGTACTTTGCAAATAATTATACTACCATTTAAACAAATATTTCTACAAAAGACCTATAAGTTTGCAAATAAAATCTGTCTAGTGGTACTGGACAGTGGACCTGTTCAACCAAAATTTGAAATTCAATGTCCATCATTAATGAACAATCGACACTAGGTTAAAGAATTTGATGATATTATTTCCTGAACGAATATTTCAATATCAGTTACCGAATTCGTAAGAGAACTTGACAAATACAGTACCTCGTGAAATTGGAACGTGAATAGTAATTTCATTCAGTTAAAGAGCAAAGCTAAAATAAACGAAACTGAACAAAAATTTCCGAAAGAATCGCTGGGTCACGCTGGTCCACTGACAATTGTTCGTATGAATTCTTATTAAATATTAGAACCGAATTTCAAATCTATCTCATCCCAATTTAGAATTTGTGTTGGTTTTACGATAGTTATATTAAGCAGAAGGTACTCCAAAGATTTTGAATTTCATTTAAATAAGAATTCAGCTTATACTAATGGTTATTCGATAATCAAATATCAGCCAAATTGTATCGGCTGTAACAAAGACTCTTCAAAGTCGTTTCTACCTTCATCAAGCGATAATTCTTGATTGTGAGGGGGCAATTAATTTTCGGGCAATTGTGTTTAAAAAATGTACTTCTAAATTAGGTTAAATACCTTCTGCTCTCATATTCACCCTAATAAAATTCAAATTTACACAAACATTTTATTTGAAACCTCGCTAAAACGGAAAGTGAGGAATAAATCGACTAAAATAAATTGTCTAATTATTTATCTAGATACTGACTATATAATTTTCATTTTATAGCACAGACTAGTAAATCCAGACAATAAAACATAAGAGATTTGTTCTACTCAGATATATACTAACAATGGTGCAATGATAGAAATATTATGAAAAATCATGAAATAATTTTTCAAATCAAGATACAATTTAGGAATCGTATTGCGCTAATATTGCTATTATTGCAACATGATGTATGAAAAAATTTTAGTAGCATTATAGCATTTGAGTAAGCTTTACCAGGCCACTAATATTTGCCTAGAAGAATGGTCTGGAAAATGTATAATATCGGCCGTTTACTGCCCTCCATAACATGCAATTAAAAACAGCAATTTATTGATTATTTTATCCAGCTGGACAATAAATTCCTTTGCGAGTGGCGATTACAACGCTAAACATGTGCAATAGGATCGAGATGAAGGAAATTATCCAGGAAAAGCGAAAAATTCTCCGTCAATGGCAACAATTAAAAAGGAAATTAATTTCTATCTATTAAGAGCCTACGATTTGCTTTGCGAGAAGAAGAAAACCAGAGCGTCCAGAATTATTTAAGTGAACTCTCGGCAACCGAAGGAACAGGCTACTGTTTGTGGAAGGCAACAAAAAATTTAAAAATACCAACAAACTTGAAATCGACTGATCAGACTTCCAACTGGAGATTGGGCGAGAAGCGATGAACAAAAAAAACCAATGCTTTTACTGCTCACCTAATGACAGTATTCGCACCGCACCAGGGAACAAATAATTTCGTGCTACCCGAGCTAATGGATGATGGATTGTCCTTCAAACCTATAAAGTATAATTGGAAGAAGGTTACAATTAAAAATTGTATAAGTCCGAAAAACGCACCGGGGCATGATCTTATTACTGGAAAAATGATAAGGAAATTGCGAGACAATTGGAGGAAATTGCGAGCTTCTACCTAAGAAATTTCACTCAGTGAAGACAGCGTCCTAGTAAAAATATTATACTTGTTTTGTTGTACAACGCCAATTTGCCTGTAACCAACAAAATAATAATATCTACCTTTGCCGATCATACAGCCATGCTGGTGTCAAACAATATTCCCGAAAGTGCCCTAAAGGAATTACAAAATCATTTGAACAAAATCGAGGATTGGCTGAAGAAATGGCGAATTAAAGTGAACGAAAAGAAATCGACACACGTCACATTCACGCTGAACAAAGGCACCTGCCCACCAATGGTACTATAAACGATATAAATGTTACTCAAAACTAAAAGCACTGCCCAATTGGCCACGGATATTCTAAAAAAACTCGATTTAGGCGACTAAGAAGAACAGATCCATTCAGACTGATGAACCTGTAAATTTATTAAATGTTTAGGTTATACTTATAAGTATAATCTAAATTAATTAAATTGTTATAGGTATTAACATTAGTTAATATTTAAATAATTCTAGGTTAGGTTTGGTTACTTCTTGTTAGTTTCTTTTGTGGACAGATTCAAGAGTAAAGCCATTGACAGCATTTACAAAAAAAAACACTTCCTGAAGTAGAGTTTAGATGACTGGCACAACACAGATACTAACAGAATATCTTTATTCAAAAACTTGGAATTTCTTCCAGATTTATTTATGGCTCTCTGAATCCCAACTTTTAATCAAGTTCTCCGAATCTATTTTACGCTGCTCTTTATTACAGGAAAACTTTACTTTAACTCGAAAAAAATTTGTGCAGACCTGGTGCAGACTTTGGTTAGATGTTCAAAATAGTCCAAAGTTTACGAAACAAAAAAGTTTGGGAGTTTTACGGATCCATGGAAATCTGTAGGGGAAATAAGTTTTTCTCTATTTTGTCGGGAAATATGGAATTTACAAAAAAATAGATCAAACAAAAGTCTTTCTGACAAACTTATCTTTAATTTGGTGTTTTTAAATTAATTTTACAGCAATAATTAAACGAAATAATTAAAGTCTATGATTTTGGAGCATCACTCTTTGCCGGTTGAGTAGCTTGTCCGTCCTATTTAATAACTTGTTATGGTCGAATGCCGTGAGATATTTACAAATTAAGTCCATGGCATGAAACATCGGACTAAATCAAGACCATTATTTTGTAAACGAGGCGTAATTTCCACAGCATAGCTACATATGTAATCTTTCATAATTTGCAGCGCAAGAACTCTTAACCTAACACGTTTTAGTTAATCTACTGAAATGTTTGTTCCATTTCGAATTTTATTATCACATTTTATTGTGCTTGATAACGTGGATAGCGAAATTTTATCTTTCTCTGCAATATTAATTTAATTTCGCTTAGCATAAAACTTATCTAACAGTTTAACGGTTTTTTCTAATGTAAATTGCTTTTCTTACTCGTAAATATAACGAATTTTATTTTACATTTTATGTCTGTATGTCGCCTAAATATACCATAATAAACCAAAAAGTTATGGCAAAACAAAAAATAACTGTAAACGAAAACGAGCAAAATATACATATTAGAACAGAATAATTTAATTAAACAAAATGTATGTAAACCTGATCGACTTTATGGTTCGACTTGATAAAATTGTTTGTCGTGGCATTATTAGAAAGTGTGTGAATGATTGAACAATATTGTAATATTTTAATTATATATTTCGTAAACTAGTAACGTTTGTTCGTTTTATTTCGTTTTCAAATTTCAATCTAATTTTAAACAACAACAATAGTATACTATATGATGTACTAAGAGCGAAAAATGGCATTTTACCCAACGATTTATTAGTTTTTAAGTATTTCCAAAACTATATGTAAACTACCATTTTCGAACCGAAAAATCATTTAAATGGATTATGCAGTAAACTTGCCTTGTTTAAACGTTACTGTACGCACAATACATTCCTTGTCATATTTCTATAGTAGTTTTCGGTGAGATGAGAACCGTAACAGGGGTATGAGTATCACAAATTAATCTGTGAATGCCTTATGTGTTATAGATTCGAAAACTCAGTTAAATAGTCTGTAAACTAAATTAAGAAAACTTCGAGGTATCCTCCGATAATTTGGGGCCAGTAAAGCGCGAGCTGCCATGTTTAATTGATGTACAAAACAAATATTTATCTAGATATTTGGTTTTATCCTTCTTAGAAATGATACCTTTAGGGAATATTATGTGAAGTATTTATTTTAATACGTTGGAAACAATTTTATATCGAAAACCGTACACAATCGTATAAGTATAAGCATAGCTGTTTATTGTTTTCGGTTTGTATATATCCGCATAAAATTATTAAAAATGACTGTATTTACCTTAATCTTACCAAAATCTCGCAAGGGAGTAACAATTAAGTTTATATTTCCAAATTCGTTATTTGAAGAAAACGGTATCAAATACAATCATTTCCATTCCATTTATAATAGGGCAAGAACCTCACTCAGTCTTTAAAATAAATATTTGATTACTTTGAAACAGCTTATAGAAATAAAGGGTACAGAAATTGAAACAATTTTTAATATTAAATCCCACCTTTCAATCAACAATCATTAATCATTTTCCGGTTGTTAGTGATAATAATATTTCTTTCAAATCTAATATCAACTTGTGACATACAATTTATCCACAAAAATATTTTATTATTTGTATAAAAATAAATCAATTTTCATAAATTTTACAAAAGCTCCCGCAACTTTATCATTGTCTATGATTGATTGAATAAAAATGTGAAAAAAATTTATGTTGTGTTGTGTTATATGTGGAAGAAAAAAAAACCGTATTCTTTTTGGTAAGAAGAACAGATTCAATTGAGTAAATTGATTAAATTTTTAAAGAAGGGTGTGTAATGTGCTGTGCATTTTTATTTTATAAATACATTATGACGACCTAAATAATTTTTGTACCACAGTTTGTCTAAAAGAACATTCTTTCATGGCAGAATTTTGTTCATAGTAGTATTTCGATCTTCAAAACACTAAATGGACAGAAGAAATATAACCTGAATTCTGTAATATCGTTCTTACTGAGGCATGTGGGCTAATAAAGAATTTTATTCTCTGAAAAAGTAAATACAGCTACAAAATGGAAAACACCATTAAATTCTACCATTTTTATTTATCCTTAGTGTCCTGGGAATTGATTTTCGTTCCATCAAAAATAAAATGAAATTACTTTTACTTTTTATTAATAAAGAAACAAGTCCTAATGATTTATTTTGATAAATGACGTCAAAATAGGAAAACATTCTTTCATGCAGATGTTATTAGTGGTGACTGGCTACTAGTGGTGTCACTTTTATGTATCAATCTTTCGTTTAGTTCTAAATACACACTTTAAAATTTTAGAATCGAAATAGTGTTAAATTTTTTAATTTCTGCACAATTGTGTCGATTGATTTCTGATTTGAATTCCATATTTAAAATCTTTCCAGAAATTGTCTTTTAAGCAAAAGATCATATTTCTTTAGAAGAGAGGGACAATGAAAAAAGTAGAATTTACCAATTTTACTTTATTTACTACTTTTAGAGCCTTAAATAATATAAGCCATTAAAAATTTCGATATTTTAAAAAGTTTTTTAAGCTCTACCGAGTAGAGCCTAAACTAAAGCCTCAACTAAAATTTTAAATATTCTCATTAATTCTGAACCTTCCATTAACACAAATAAATTTATTCGAAAGTCAAAGGAAATAAAATATTTACATATATCAAAATAGATACGCTAAACGTTAAACAATTAAATTTTTGATCGAGTTTAATCTTAAAGTGCATTTACCCGAATCACTTTGGATGATCACCAAGCATAAATCATCTAAAATGGGCCATGTAAATGCGTCTTTCGTCAAGAATGAAACAGTTAAAAAAGTTGACTCTTAATCTAAAGAAGAGGTGCAACACTAGTATAACAACGCCAAGCAACATTTGCTATGGTTAATACATGATGATGGAATGAAATTTCGCCCCAGTTCAATTTTTCATTTGTTGTAAATGTCCTAAGATATTCTTCTAAAGTGCGATGTGACCCTTCAAGAGATCCGTTAGACTTCGTTAAGTCATCTTGAATTGTGAGTAATTAATAAATTTTATAATAATCTAATTTTCATCAGAATTTTTGTTGAAAATCATAATAATATGTCATACGTTTTAACGTTTGACAAATGCCTTGGTGAGCTCCAACAGGGTAATATTGAAATCTTTAAATTATTTAATTAATATCCTCCGAATTTATAAGTCTAGTTATTTGTGGTTTATTGGAATGAGAATTAGGTAGGTTGGTTTGAAAAGGAGTGTCTAAAATTGATTGATTTGATACTAATAGAGTTAGAGATGACGGAATAATTTGATTTTTAGATTTTAATAAAGCGATAAAGCGTCGGCTCCATAATTAGTTTTTCCAGGTTTGTATTTAATGGTGAAATTGTAATCCTCCAGTTCCAAGTTCCAATCGCAATCTTAATAATATTGACGAAGAGTGAGAAACAGAATACAAATAAGTTAGTGGTTTAGAGTCAGTATGGACGAAAGGGACTTACTGCCTAAATAATAGCGAGTAATTCTTTTTATATTGTAGGGTAATTTTTTTCTGCTATATTCAAGACTATACTAGCATAAGTTATTAGCAGATCTTTTGAATCGTGTATTTTAGATAAAGTAGCACTTATTGCTTTATCACCGGCATCAGTAGTTAATTATTTAATATAAATGTTTTATTGAAATTTGGATATTGTAAAATTGGTTGTTTACAAAGACATTCCTTTAATTTATTGAAAGCTTCCTCGGTAAATGCATTCTATTCGAATTTGACATTTTTTCGTTTTAAAGTACTAATTGGTTGTGCAATCTTTTCATATTTAGGAATAAACTGTCGGTAATAGCCGGAGAGTTAAAATTGCATCGACTAGTGATTTAACGGGTTTAGCACTTCAGTTCGAAGAAAGTTACCTTTGTAACAAGATAATACTTTAGTAAGCCTTTCGTTATGATCGTCCAGATTCATAAGATAAACAACATCGTAAAGATACACGAAGCCTTTTACTGCATTTAATCCGCGCTTAATACATGGTTCATTAATCTTTGAAATGTATTAGGTGCTCGTTTTAGTCCAAATGGTATTCTTCGCATATGTTGTAAAATGCCTTTTTTTTCTTTATCTTTGGAGTTCATTAACATTTGATGATATCCATCAGCTAAATCCAAAGTAGAGAAATAATTTGCCTGACCTAATTGGTCTAGGATCTCGGACACATTTGGTAATGGAATTACTATATTTAAGGATATGTTGTTAATTTGTCGGAAATCAACTATTAGTCTCCATTTTTTCTGTCCGTCAGATGATTTTTTTCCGGCAACCTAGAAGGTTTTTTTTTTTTGTTAGGTTGACTATTTGGCATGGTATCGATATTAAGATAAATTTCATTGGTTGCATTTAAAGTATCTCGTGGTAACAAAAAAATAAGTCATTAAACTCTCGGCAAATTTGCAAAATCGAAGGTTTTTCTTCATCGTTTACACTGAAAAAAAAATTGAGCAACTTTAGCTAGTTTATTTGGTTTTAGTAATAAAAACCTAGGTTTTGGTTAATTTGGCAAAAAATCGCTTGTGTGGATTTGAACCACGCCAGTTTCAAAATACAAAACTAGCTAGGTTAATTTATTTCTTCGGCATTTACTAAATTATAAATCAAATTAACTTTGGTAAGAGGTTAATACTACAATGGAATGACGTTGCGGTACTTAATTTAGATGACAGTAAGGTAAAATAGGCACCTATGCGCATTGGTTAATTTGAACCATGCAGGTTTCAAAAATCAGTTTATAACGTTTTTTCAGTACGAAGTAATACTTGCACCTGAAAATCAATTATAATTATTTTATTTGAAAAAAACATTTTGTAATTGTAATAAGGAACTGGTTTATTTAGAATAACCACGTAGGTTGTTGTTAGACTATAGAAAAAACTAAAATCTACATATGTGAATATTTAAAAACTATACCTTAATATTTGTTCAAGTTTGAACAGATTTTCGACCCAAAGAGAACTTGACGGAACTTCTACTGGAATATTTCCGTGAAATGCTTTTTCAAGTATTCAGGAAACTATTTTTGGACCGCAAAACGTCCAAAAATTGACTGGCGTAAATGTGGGCGTAATACGTGCACATATGCAGTTTGTACAATACTTTTATATAGTTTAGGTATTTGTACAATACTTTTACAGGTACACCTAAACCAGTCCTTTCACAGTATTTTTGCATCTTTTATTTACGATTGCAAATAATGCAAAAACTAGTTCAGGCATATGCAGTTTATACTTTTACGTAGTTTAGATTAACCAATGGTACCCCTAATTATAATAAATTTTTTTTGCAATTTGTATAAAAGGTGAACATTTTGGGCATTACTGCATCATTTGATTAAAGCATTTTAAGTGAAATGTAGATTATAGATTTAGTAAATTAATTGGTGATTAAATTATTTAAATCGGGATTGTGGTCAAGTGGTTAAAATTGTGATTGAAGTGAAATTAATAAACATTAGTTAAAATGTTATTTTACTGAATTAAGTAAACAGGTAAGATTTTATATTTTTTATAATAATACATAACTTATGCTACATTAAAATTTTAAACATAATCTTCCTTTATGCTGAAGTAATATATCTATACATACATATATATATATATATATATATATATATATATATATATATATATATATATATATATATATATATATATATATATATATATATATATATATATATATATATATATATATATATATATATATATATACATATCGTTGATATCAAAAAAATTACGTATCTAAAAATGTTGAAAATATTTATATATCTAAGAACGTTTGAAATTAGTCGTATATGACCAATCGCGCGTGATAAGTTAGTAAGTGGTAAATCAAATTTTGGAAAATTCAATCTGCTTTTTTAATGGGCGGAATAGTGGGTGACATATGGGTAATTGCAAAGAAACATTTGTATATTTTTAGTTGTGTCGGCTTGTTTGAACACCATCGTTATATACAATAAATAAAGAAATAGATAGAGATAAAACGTGTACTTGCAATTACTTATACTCCAGTGCTAACATATTTTACTTAACTTCATTTCTGACAAAATTGAGTTATTGATGAGAATCGACAACTAAAATTTTAACAATTAAAATAAAATTAAAAATTTAATTTTAAATTGAGAAACGCGTCCTAAGAGAAATAGTTCTCAATTTTGCTCCAAACTACACTAATTTCAAAATTTTAACATTGATTTTGTCGAAATGTATTTTCTTGAATTATGTAAAACATGTTTATGTAGTATGGCTGTTATGTCACCCACTTTCCTTCTTTCTTGTTTCTCAAAAACGATTAAATATATATACTTTTATTTAATTCACTTTTCTAAGCTTTATGTTTATAATAAAATGATTTTGTTGGTGTTTAGCTTAAATTATTTTTATTTTTTTATGAATATTTTAATAAAAAAAACCGACATTTCGACGGCACATCCCGTCATTTTCAAGGTACTATTTATACTATACGGTATGACGGGATGTGCCGTCGAAACGTCGGTTTTTTTTTATTATAATATTAATAAAAAAATAAAAATAAATTAAGCTAAAAACAAACAAAATCATTTTATTATAAATATATATACATACATATATTTATGTTATTGCAATTATTAATGTAATCATCGTCAAAACATTAAATATGTTTTTTAAATAATTGAAGAATGATTTATATTTTAAATATGTTAATAAATGCTTAGTTACAAAACTTGAACCTGCTTAGGTTTATTATAATTTACTGTATTTCACTGATCTATAACTATACTAATTCTCTTAACTGTAAGAATTTCAATTATACGTTTATCTAAATGCGACTTATTAATTATAAAATAAGCATGAACGTGGTACGACCGCGAATATACATATAAATACGCAATAATAAATCTAAGTGTTATACAATGATGGAGTGTTTTCATAAAATAGCCCTCTTTTAATAGCTGAAATATTATTGTTTTTTAAATCACATTATAAATTTCTAATTTTTAGTATAATGCTTTACTTCGCAAATTTTTATTAGTTGACCTGGGCTACTTAACAAAGGGAACCTAAGGATTGCACACTGACAGCATGTAAGGAACTTGTAGGGAATTTCGTGTAGTGGTGTCTCGAAAATATGGATGTACTGCTAACCCTACTACCCCTCCGGGATATCCTAGATCATCTGAATGACATGAGGGATTGTCCATTTACTTTCCAGAAATATGTTTTGCTACCGGAGGCTGTAGCAGAACTGAGAAACGGAACTAAAGTCACTTGTCACGCGCTCTTTACTCCTCCAGTAACTAACTATGTGTACTTTGTTTTCAGATATCTCATGATTTTGAAATGCGATTTCCAGGACACAGGACAATATACGAGAAGTGGGAAAACTTTTTATAAATAGAAGATTTGTAAAAATCAATTATTAAACAGCCTCGTATAAGTTATTATTCGAGACGCTACGAAAGTCAAGACAGCAGTTAACTGAAGGTAATAATTATTGAACATTGTCGATTTTATCTCAATATTAATCGGTATTTTTTTCCTATTCTAGATACATATAACATGCAACTAATGTACCTGTTACCTGCATTGGTACCACCAGTGCTAAAAAATGCATAAAAAGGCATTGAAAATGAAGAAGATGCCAATGACATAACAAAAAAAATTAAATGCTACTAGAATAGGTCATGCAACACGTAAGGAAAAGGTCCAACTACTTTTCGGTGCCGTAGGTTATGACACTAGTTTTAGTAAGTTTTTATCATCCTCGACAATCATAAATTTAAATATGATGAAAATGTAATTGTTTTAGAAGCAATTGCTACCCAATTACTAAAAAAAATTAATATTAGTATTAATTATAATATATACAATAGTATATGTAAATAATTTCTATAATATAATTGATAATGAATTCAATCATTTCAATCAAACAGGTCATCAAAAATAATATTGATATATTTTTTATTTTACTTGGCTACTCTTACAGAAATGTATTTTCAAATCAATTACACGTTAGCAAATTTTCACATTACTTTTCGTTAAATGTTTATACCACTGGTATACCGAAACAGGTCATAAAAAATAATTAGATCATTTTTATTATTGACAATGAATTTTAAAATTAACTTTTATCATTTAATTTGCCTTTACTATTCCTAAAAATATTACTTAATAAATTAATTAATTAAGAGAAATATTTTGAATCCAAATAATATTACACTAGCAAATTTGATTTATATAATTTTTATGATTCATTTATATACATATGCACTTCTATACTGATATAGCTACCTTTTATAAACTTAATTTATTAAATTACACGCTAAATGCTAGAATACTGTTATAATAATTTATAATAATAAAAAATTAATTAAATAACGCTGATATATTTTATTTCACATTAAATACATCTTCATAATTTTTCGAATCTCTTTTCTCATAAATATATATATATATATATATATATATATATATATATATATATATATATATATATATATATATATCTATATATATATATATATATCTATATATATATGTATATATATATATATATATATATATATATATATATATATATATATATATATATATATATATATATATATATATATATATATATATATATATATATTTACCTTTGTGTTTAGTTAATTCAATGGCAAGTAAAAGTTATCTGAACTGAGCAATTACTTTAAAATTTTGGGTAAAAGGTTAAACTAACCTTTGTGCTTAGTTGTTTTCGTGGTCAGCAAAAGTTACCTTAACTGGGCGATTAGTTCAAAATTTGGTTTAAATTACCCTTTGCGCTTATTTATTTTAACATTGAGCAAAAGTTATTTTAGCTGAGCAACAAGCTCAAAATTTCGTTAAATTTAACATTTACGCATAGTTATTTTAATGAACAGCAAAGTTATCTTAACTGAGCGTTTAGTTCCAAAATTGGGTAAACTAACCTTGGTGCTTAGTTGTTTTAATGGTCAGCAAAAGTTATCTTAACTGAGCAGTTTGTTGAAAATTTGATTAAAATTAACATTGTGCTTAGTTTTGTGAACATTAAGAGTGTTGGTTGGTATAACCTAATAGTGTTTAAATAATTTAGGAATGTTTACTTAAAACCTTAGTTATATTAAATGGGTAGCTAAGGTTATGATAACCTGCCAATGAGTGTAGCATTTCGTTTGAGTTTACCAGTGCTAAGTTATAATTTAAAAAAATAACCTAGCCAATTTAGTATCAATGAACAAGCGCTAGGTCGGTTGAAAAACAATCATAGTGCATCGTTAATTTAACCATTTTTTTTGTTTGTAATTACCCAGTTTTTTCTTTCAGTGTAGATGTGATATGTTTATTTCAGATTCCAAAAGTTCTAATCGATTGGAGATGTTAGTGGAGAATGATTTAAAATGAAACTGATTGAATTGGTCAAGCTGTTGAAAATTTAAATTAATGTCGTTTAGTATAATTGGTGTTGGCTATTGTTTAATATGCTACACGTTAGCTAGGAACACTTCTGGAACTAATTCGTGAGAAAGACAGTAGTAACTTGCTCTAGAGAAATTAATGGTAAGTTATGAATAGAATTTTGAAATTGAATTGATAAAGCTTTCTGTTCATAATTGATAATACATAGGAAAGTATCTAAAAAATCTTTGCCTAAGATTCCACAGCAATCTATTGGAAAGTCATCCCGGACTATATGAAAGTTTTGCGAAATTTTAATGTTATGGTTTAGTTAAAGCTAAGGTACTTATATTCCCATTTATAATACCCTGAATTTAAATTTTTAAGTTGGGACAGACTTCAGTGTTATATTTGATTACGTTTCTCTTAGTTGGGCTGCTCTTTGCGCCTGTATCTACTAAACAAATAATGAGGTTTCTCGGTTGTAAATATTTAATTGAACCAGTTTAAAACGATTTAAACTTTTTAATTAACAAAAATTAAATAAATTGTTGGGATTGGTTGAGGTTGCTGAACACTTGTTTCGAGGCCTTGAATCCGAGGAAATGTGTTCGATTCATGCTCGGATTCCACTAAGTTTCCGAATTATGAACACGATTTGTATACACTTGCGATTCAACTCGAGAATTTTTGTTTTGTTGAAGCTTATAACAATTAATTTTCAATTAAATGTCCATTTTGTTTGCAATATCTGCAAAATAATTAATTGTGATTTTCATTTCCACGTATATAAGCAGGACCTGACTGTTGATAAGAATTAGATCTATAATTAGTGCTTATGTTTGGTTTAAATTTGTTAAAATTTGAACTTGACTCTGGAGCATGATTATTTGAATTAAACATATGTTTGAAACAATCATAATACGAATGATTTGGTTTATTGCAGTTGGTACAAAACGTTTTTGGTTGAAAGGTAGTTGAAGGCTTATGTGACAATTCTTCTTGTCTATGATTCTTAAAGTTTCTGTTCGGTAAGCATTTTCGCGAACCTGCCGTTAAGACTTTAGAAATTTGCTCTGTGATGAACGCTGTCCTGCAATGAACTACAATTAATATCACCAGTAGCCAAAAACGAAATGATAAGACCAAATCAGTTTTAAACTGTAAAACTGTAAAAACCAAAACCATTAAAAATGCCATTTTACCTTGGTAACTGGAGCAGTAATTGGTATAAGAATAAAAATAAAATGCAAATTAAGCTCAAAATAAAACCGAAATTACCGTTTCTTTCCTTCTACTTCTATCCGTTGACATAAAAATCAAAGTAAAAATAATAAATCTTCAAAATTATTGCTAGAATAATTCAACACCAACGAAAATCTAAAACCTGGTCCGACACCATTCCAAGCGAAATGAAAATACACGCCATTGCTGTTGTAAAGTTAACAAAGTAAGACTACAATCGATTATATATAATTCACTAGTTCGCCCAAAGTTATATCTAAATTTATTTTACAAAGTTATATTAAAAAAACCAACTCCCTAAAATTGTATATCACTATCGCGACACTGTCGCTCACGACATCATGGCAGAAATAATGACTCTAGACACTAGCACTAACATACCGTAATGTACATTTTTTACCCCATGTATAAATATGGGTAAACGTCCATAATGTGGATCGTTGTGCCGATTGTGGATCGTTTAACGTTATTTTGTTAAAAATAAGAAAACTATTTGGTTTATCAATGTATTGAATATCAAGAAATATACATTCATATGTTATGTTGCTTGTTTAGTTTTTTGGCGGGATAACTGTAATATTACTATTCATTTTATCCTTTAGTTGTTTATCGCATCGCAGGTGTGAAGCATTAAGTGCTGTAACTGATTTTTGCTTATAAATTTCTTAAGGAAAGTGCAATGATAAAAAGGGGTTTTAAGGTCGTGTAATTTATATTTTTAGTGATTTTTACTAGTTAACGGTAAGTAATTAATCATTGTTTAATAAAAAAACACATTATTTGTAGCAAAAAATGACTGTTTAATCTAAATTAAGTAGATCCACATTATGTACGTTATTTTTTCACACTTGCCCAAATGCGGATCGTATGATCCACTTAATGTTCATAACTTATATATTTTAAATTCAAATTTTTATATTAATAATAACAATTAAAGTACAAAATCTAAATTTATATTATGTGTTACTAATGCTATTTTGAGATGAGCTAATTTGAATCTAGATTTTTTCAATAATATTCCTGTTTTTGGAAAGTAAAGTTAATTAAAAACAGAAATAATTTTAGTCTTCTTAGATGGGAAAGTTAATCGATAAAATATGTATTAAATTAAGCAAAAATGGTAGATCCAATTTAGAGAGACTTATTTTGCTGATATTTTGTGATTAATATTACATTCTGGATAATATTTATTAACCATATTTAATAAAAATTATAATTTTTACAAAATTGCAATGATGTCTCAAATGCGGATCGCGATCCGAATTAGATGCTGCAAGGGAAGTATTTTGTACTTAAAGGAGATCGCGTTAATCAATTTTTTTTTAGATTGATGGTTAAAAATAATTAAAATAAACCATAGAATGGCAGCTAAAAATAGTGAGGGAGCTAAAGCGAATTTTAAAGTTGCCTTAAAAAGTGTCTTAGAAGCTGTAAAGAATGGCTGAGATGTTCCCAAAACAACATTATACAACCACTTCAAAAAAAATCTAAGCGCTGACGTAAAACAAGGGGCACCAAGTGTTTTTTCTAAGGAACAGGAGGGACATCTATGCTCATGGAAAGATATTTTATTAGATTCTGTGCAATTACTTGCTAAAGATTTGCAAATTGCATACAAATTTAGAGGCGGTAGACCAGGTAAATAAGTCTCAATTAATACTACATTCCTGTCCATCTTATAATATAATACGAAGGTTTTTTGAAAAGAAACCCTTTAGTTTCTAAAAGGGTTTCGCAATATTTAATTAAAAGTTGTGCACAAGTTACCGAACATAAAATAAAAGAATGATTCACCGAAAGTCTTCCAGTCTACCAGGAAGCCAACGGATATTTACCTATATTCGATCATCCGGAGCGTACCTTCAATTGTGACGAAGCCGCATTTTTTTTTAAGTCCCAAAGAAAATTCTGTTTTAGTCACAAAAGTTCAGAAATCAGTTTACTCGTTAGTAGCCAATGACGAAAAAGAAAATGTAACAACACTTGTCATGGGCAATGCACTAGGGAAACTTGGTCCGCCAATGGTGGTTTTACCGTATAAGAGAATTCCTGTTAGTGTAGCTAAAAGTATGCCAGCCAGTTGGGGAATTGGAAGAAGCGATTCGGGTTGGATGACAGGGGAATTGTTTTTTGAGTACATATCCAATATATTTTTCCCTTGGCTAATAAACAATAATATACAATTTCCAGTTGTACTTTTTGTGGATGGCCACACATCACATATGACATTAAATCTGAGCCAGTTTTGCAGCGAGAACGGAATCATATTGATTGCTCTTCTACCCAACTCCACATCAATACTGCAACCAATGGATGTGGCTTACTTCCATCCTTTGAAACCAGAATGGAGAACAGCAGTTAAAAAGTGGCGCATGGAAAATAATGGCGTAAAAATGCGCTGGGAAGATTTTACTCCATTGCTATCAACAATTTTAAATATTCCTTACTTCGAAAAGAATTTGAGCAACGGATTTAAAACTTGTGGTTTGTGCACTTTCGACTCCAACGCGATAAACTATAGTAAACTGCTTAGCAATAAAGGTCAAGTACTACAATCTAAGGAAACGGGAACAAATAAATTAGTACAACAAAATCTCGAACATCTTCAGCGATATTTAGGAATTGAAAAACTAATTAACTTCGAGAAGTCGTTCTCATATAATTCCTGGAATGGCGATATGGAGGATGCTTCATTATTTGAATATTGAAGAGATCTTAAAACTAACGTAGTTACGGATGATTTCAATGATGTGGCGCCTGAGCTGACTATTACAGAACCTTCTTTAGCCAATAATGAAATGGAAATTGATTTGGAAGTAATTGAGAGATAAAACTAACGTTGCATTGAATGTAGATACCGACGGCACAGTAACGGTTTACAAAAAAAATACCAGCAGCAGTATCCTCTGAACAGTGGATAAAATATACTCAGTTGAAGACAGATAAAAAAGCAAAAGAACAAAATGAGAAAGAAGAAAGGAAAAGACAACGAGAAGAAAAAAAACGAAACATTAAAGGAAATGAATACCAGAACAAACCAGAGCAAATTTTTATAAGAGTGCCAAGAGTTGATGTTGAACTTAAAATTCAACAGTACGTAATTGTGAAATATGAGGGTGAGTTCTTCCCCGGAATCATTGAAGATAAAAAAAATTACGAATACTTCGTAAAAGTAATGTGCATGTCAGGCAATAACTGGGGATGTCCTGACAAAGATGATGTTTGCTGGTACAACAAGACTGATGTTATCCAGCCCATACCGGAACCAGAACTGATTAACGCGAGAGGAGTTTATTCTGTTACGCAAATTAAATCGGTCCGTGATAGCAACTAAATCAAAAATTATTTAGGTCTAAGTAAAAATTATTGTATAAAATGTGAATTACTTAGGTTTCAGTTTAGTTTTTTTTTTTTGTGATATGTATTAAGTTAGGCTTATATTTCAGAGTTTTTGTATTACCAAATACCAATGAAGTCAATTAGTATGTGATATTACCTATATTTATTTTATTTTTTGAATTATGTGAGCATTGATATTATTAGTATTTTGTATTATTTATTTTTTAAACCTTGAATCGTTATTTCTTAAAATAAAAATTTTTTCATCCCAAAAATATTAATTTTTATGTTTCCAAGTGCGAACTTCTTTGAGATCCACATTGTGGACGGCAAACGGTTCGCTTTAGGGAATTGAATTTTTAAGGCGATCCACTTTAGGTACCTTAGTATATTATTGCACATTTTTGTTAAAAAATGAACCCTACAAGTGAAAATTGCTCTATTTTATAAAATAATTTATAAAAAAAATACTGAAACTCGACAAAAATTAAAAAAGAAATTTATATTTAAGCACCACATTTAATATAGAAACCGTCAAACTCTTAGTTAACCCCTATTAGCGATCCGCAGTTGGGACATTTACCTTAGTTGTTTTCTTTATTTTTTTATACAAAGATAACCAAAAAAATCCCTTAACCAAGTAATATCATTTCATAAGAATAAAGAAAAAATTTTACACAATTCGTCATCATAGGTATATTTTCCAATACGTGTGATGCGAAAATACCTGTCTAACGGTACTTGAGAGTACCGTTAATCCATTTTTGAGCACGTTTGATCACGTTTTCCTTGATCAAAATCACTTCAGCTTAAAACTATCAATTGCACTACACTTATATATGTACATTAAAAAACACTTCTGCACTACATAACACAACACAACACGTCATATCAAAAATATTATTACCATACGCTATTACACTACATAACAACAACACAATAGCAACACTAATTTAATTAATTTTAATTTTTTAAATTTAAAATAAAATAGATTTCACTTACGGAGACAGACTAAAACACGTCCATCTCCATCGAGCGTTCATCGCCAACCCACATAAATATTTGTGGTGTAATAATGGACCAATATACAAACGGAAATCGACAGATTTTGATGTTCTTGTGAAATCATCCGATAATCAAATATTTGATAAATCATTAGGTATACAAATTTTCTTACTATTACAAGCTCAATATTTAATAGTTAATTTTGCTTACTTTCGCATTTGATTTTGTTTGCAAAGGCTTGACAGCTGTATTTTTAATTATCAAATTCAGTTTTATTTTGTTGGTGACACTGACAATTAACATGATTAATTTGACACAACGGATATGCTTTAAGCTGGCATCACACAATGCGGCAGTCGCTGAATATCTAGAAGAGAAAAGGAAAACGGTTCTTATGAATAAACTCAATTTACACGTTAGCTTATTTATTTATTTTATTCACTATTATTTGTTTAGTTTTTAATTTGTGATATTAGTACAATTATGTTATATCATTATTTTTGTACAATTATTTTATATTTATTCATAGGATTTATGTACATACATAATTTGGTTATAGTGTAGTACAATAAAATAAATTCTTTTTTTGACTTTACACTCTCTCAATTAGTACATATGTAATTATGTATATTACAACACAACAATGGAGAGGGTAACACTTTTGACAAACAAAACAATTTTTATAAAGAACACATCATACCATGGATAACGGTTTTGTCCCATTAAAATCCTGCTAACTATTGTCTAGATATAACTAAAATATTCTTTCCTCTATCTAACGGTGTGATTTTTCCTCTGCTTCTGGGCTTTAAAAATTTGTTTAATTTTTTTTTATATTTCATGAAACTCAATTTAAAAAGTAGAGTTCTTGAAGGCTGATGAAGAATTATCTTGAAAGCCGATAATGTGAATTGACTAAACAAGGTACTAAATTTTATCTTTCACGATTTGTTACTTTTTTTTGTTAATCATATCGATCATCTAATGAGAACTCTCATTTTCATTTATCTTTTTCATTCTCTCCTTTTTTGTTTTTTTTTGTTATGTAAGATGTAACTGAAATTCTTGTTTCTAGAAAAAGTTTTCGTTTATATAAGTATATAATAATTCTGTCGTGCGCATCAGTCGTTCTAACAGTTAAATAAAATTAAAACAATAAAATTACGAGTTTTATTTACAAGTCAAAAAATACAGTCCAATTAAATACGAAACGAAACATTGGTCCTTCGAGCCGGATATTAATAAAAGTTATTTAAAATTTTATATAGATTTTATAGTACAACCATTGTCTACGTTATACGTTATATGTACCATTTTATGTGCAAAAAATTCAACGCATTATTCAACGCATTATTTTTGCTAAGTAAACCGTTAGGTTACAAAAAATTCATCAAGAACAGGAATTTCACACATGTGTCTTCGCGGAATATTGAATATATTTGAGAAAGTAGCTGGGAATTATCAAAAGGTGCATTTGAAGCAATCAACATATTATCAAAAAGGAAATACATTTTGATTACAATCCTGGTACCTGAAAATTAAATGTTTGCCGATAAGCAGAATATTGTGTTTCAACAGTGAATTAACCGTATGCCAGGTGACAAATTTAGAATTTTGTAATGTTCGGTTGTGAATTAATTTAATTATGATTATGAACTTATACAAAAAAGCAATATTCATACTTATATATATTTCATTGAAATTCTTATAATATTGTAATTAAGGTCAGTCACATTAATCAATTCAAAATGCCTGATGATAAGGATAAAAATTATTATAAAAAATCTGTGGGTGGAATTAAAGATCGGGTAACCTATTTCAAAAATATTTTGAATCAAAAAGGCAATGATATCACCAAAGCTGAAGCACAATCAATGTTGAATATACTCCAATCACTTTATAGTAAATTTGACGAAGCGTAAACGTCATTGGAAACTTTTGACAGTGAGGAGGAGGGTGATCCTACTGCGCGTTTAAATTTTAATAATGATTATGATTATGTTGAATCTAAATTAATTTCAGTTATAGATAAATTGCAAATGGTAGAACCGAACCCCACTGTGTTTGTGTCTCCTAATAGTGTAGGCGTTGATAATTTGAAAACAGAAACAGTTGTGCCAATCCCCTTACCAGAAATGAAGTTACCAGAATTCGATGTGGAATTTTTATCTTGGTGTAATTTTCGGGAAGTTTTTAGAGAGATAATACATAATTGACTTCAGTTGTTAAGTTTACATATTTATATCAGTATTTGTTAAAAGGCAAAGCGTTTCATTTTATAGAAGGACTTTCACCATCAGAAGCCAACTATAAATAAGTATGAACTACCATTTTTGAATTTTACGAAAATGAATCCAGAACTAAAATGTTACACATGAAACAAATTTATTTCTTAAAGCCAGTAACACAAGAAAACAATGCAAGGGCATTACAGACTTTCATTGATATGTTTTGGAAAAATTATAATTCACTTAAAGCTCTTAGTGTTCCTATACCTGAATGAGACCTATACTTGGTGGGTCATGTCACTCAACTGGTTGATTCTCAATCCCGACAGTTTCTGGAATCAAAAAGACCATTAGATCGGGTTCCTACAATTAAAGAGGTAATGGATCTTTTACCTAAACGTGCCCGTGTTCTGGAGGCAATGGCTCCTTCCACGTCCAACAATCAGTCGAAGGTCGACTCAACAAATAAATCTATAAAGAAAAATAGTACTGGTAAAACCAGTCTGAATCATATATAGTCACCGATTCCAATATATCGTGTCCCTTTTGTAAAAAATTTGAGGATTTATCTTGGAATCAACGAAATGATTGGGTATTAAAGGAGAATATTTGTCGAAACTGTTTTTATAAACATCATATCAGTAAGTGTAAAGCAAAAGGTTGTAGAACGTGTCAACGTATGCATCATACTTTGCTTCATTACAGTAATAGAAATAATTTTAATCCAACTAATGGTTTCAGGGATAGATCAAATGAAATTCTTACCCAAACTCATTTACCTAAAATTGATTCAACACTTTCGGATTCTAATAGGAATTTTAATAATCAACATAATTCTAATAATAAAATGTCTGATGGTTCATCCTCAGCTCAACAAACCTCAGTTGCTGAGTCTGCTACTGCCCAACCAGGCTCTTCGATTTCTAATATTAGCAGCATTATACCGAGTAATTGTTTTTATTCATCGCCAACTCAAATATTGCTGTCAACTGCGGTAATTTTGGGTTACAAATTCTACCGGTATGCGAATGCATTGCCGCGTCCTACTGGACTCGGGCTCTCAGTCGAACTTCGTGACAGAGAATTTATGCCAAAAACTTTTGGCCCATAAAAAATCAATACATTTGCCTGTGTCTGGCATAAACCAGAAAATCACTCAGATCAGTTATCAGGTAGATTTATCGATAGAATCTCGAGTTTCAAGTTTTAAAAGAAATTTACATTTTTTAGTTTACCTAAAATAATTGGGGTTCTACCGTTACACCCTGTGAAATTCAATGTAAATAATTTACCAAATTCAATTGTCTTGGGTGATCCTCAATTTCATGTATCTCAGTCTATCGATATGTTGTTAGGTGCAGAGGTTTATTTTGATATTGTGAGTGGTGAAAAATTAACCGTGGTCCAAGAGTTGCCACCATTTCACAGAACTGTATTTAATTATGTAGTTAGTGGTAGGATGAATCACGTACCTTCTGAAAGGTTGGTTTCACTAGTTTGATATCATAACGATACTTTGAGTAAACAGGTAAAAAAATGTTGGCAAATTGAAGATGTAAACGTTCACAATAAGTTTTCTTTAGAAGATAAGGCATGTGAAGATCATTATGTGAATAATGTCAGACGTGACGGTTCAGGTAGATATAATATAGCATTGCCTACCAAATCAAATGTTGATCAACTTGGTGATTAACAACAACCTGCATTAAAACAATTTCATTGGAAAGGAAATTCATAAAAAATCCTGAACTGAGATTAAGTTAAACCATATGCAACTTGTTAATTCGTCTCAGTCTTCTCATTCAAAATCAAGTGGAGTTTATTTTATTCCACATCACGCTGTTTTTAAGGACAGTAGCCTCACCATGAAAATACGTGTTGTGTTTAATGCGTCAGCCAAAACCACGCCCGGACTGTCACTGAACGATGCTCTTATGGTTAGACCTACAATCCAACAAGACAATTATTATTCGTTTCAGAAAGTATCGTATAGCTTTGACTGCGGACATTACCAAAATGTACCGACAGAAAAACGTTCATCAGTCTGATCGGAGTTTTCAACAGATATTTTGGCGCAAATACCCTGATGATCCTATTTCGGTATACCAGTTAAATACAGTGACATATGGCATTGCGTGCGCCCCTTTCTTAGCTATAAGAACGTTGAGAGAATTGGCCATCGACGAATGTAAACGGTTCCCAATGGCTTCAAAATTATTAATAAGGGATTTTTACGTCGATGATTTTCTGTCAGGTTCAAATAATGTGGAGCAGGCCAAATTAATAAAAGAACAAATGATTGCATTGTTGGCGAGAGGCGGATTTGCGCTTTGTAAATGGACATCAAATAGTTCCGAAATAAGTTCAGATATTGAAGATAAACATTTAAATATTATTAAAACATTAGGAATACTTTGGAATCCACATGATGATAGAATTCAGATTTTATTGGGGAAAATGTCATCCATTGACAGGTGTACAAAAAGATCAGTTCTATCTCAAATAGCACAGCTATTCGACCCAATGGGTCTAATCGCGCCTGTGGTTTTACAGGTAAACTATTTATGCAAAAAATATGGTCTACTGATTGTCAGTGGGATGATCAAATACCCGAGCCACTCCACTCAGAATGGCTTTCATTTATAAGTCAGTTAAGCGTACTGAATAACATTGGAATTCCCAGATGCATATCACCATATGAAAAATTTAAAAGTATTGAATTGCATGGATTCGGAGATGCCTCCGAAAGCGGGTATGGTTGCTGCTTGTATATTAGAACGAACGATGAAAATAATAATTATAACTGTCAATTACTTTGTGCCAAGTCCAAGGTAGCGCCACTAAAAAGGCAGACTATACCGCGCCTTTAGCTTTGTGCTTCTGTTTTGTTGTCTGAACTGTTCCAGAAAGTTAAAGAAAGTATCGAAATTGAATTTAATAATATCGTGTTGTGGTCTGATTCTTTAGTAACTTTGTATCGAATAAATTCATCACCGTCAAGATATGCAACTTTCGTTGCAAACAGGATATCGAGAATTCAGGATATCGCTCCACCTCCTATGTGGGAATACATTCCCACAGATTTAAACCCAGCTGATATCGTGTCACGCGGTTTATTACCATCACAGTTATAGTCTTCAACTTTATGGTGGCAGGGACCCGAATTTTTCACTAATTCCGAATCGGAATGGCCTAAACCACCTCATATATTGTATAATCGTAATTTTGTAGATCCCGAATTTAGTAAATCTGAGACCTTATTAGCGGTTGAAAGGGAAAATTCTTTTGAAATAATTGAACGATATTCTGATTATAATCAATTATTGCGCATATACGCACTTTGCTTAAAATTTGCTAATAATTGTAGAGTTGTTAAAAACAATCGCAAATACGGTGAAATAACTTCTACTGAAATTGATAATGCTTTAACAGTATTTATTAGATTCAAAGTAAAACTTATTCAAAGGACATTGAGAAATAAAAAAAGGGCAATTTTGTTGATAAACAGAGTTCGATTCGGAAGCTCTGTCGGTTTATTGATACCTTTGGTGTGTTGCGCGTTGGTGGCCGGTTGGCAAATTCTAATTTTCCAAACGACCAAATGCATCAGATGCTTATACCATCATATAATCATTTTACTCGCCTTTTAGTAAAGAATGAACATTATCGCAATTTGCACGCTGGGCCTCAAGCTTTGCTCAGGTTTGTAAGGCAAGGATTTTGGGTACCAGGCGGCAGAGTGTTTTGTCGTAGTTTTTGAATGTACGAGATGTTTCAAGGACTAAGGTTAAACATAAAGCTTATATAGCTGTATTTATATGTTTTGCGATGAAAGCAACTCACCTAGAAGTTGTTCAGGATCTAACAACAGATGCGTTTCTTGCGGCGTTTAAGCGATTTGTTTCACGAAGGGGTCGTTGTGCAAACGTGTATAGCGATAACGCTACAAATTTTGTTGGAGCGCGTGGAGAGTTGCAATTACTCCAACGTTTACTGGAGTCCGAGTTGCATAGGCACGAAGTTCTAAAATTTTGTACACAAGAAGGTATTAATTGGCATACCATCCCACCTCGTTCACCACATTTCGGCGGATTGTGGGAGAGCGCTGTCAAGAGTGCAAAGCACCATTTAAAAAGGGTGCTCGGTAATTATATTTGGACCATGGAAGAGCTGACAACATTAGTGGTCCAGATCGAGGGTTGCCTAAATTCTAGGCCCATCATCCCAATGTCTGAGGATTCCTCAGATTTAATCGCATTGACGCCTGCCCATTTTTTGATAGGAGGTCCAATAAATTCAATTCCTGAACCCTCTTTATTTCATCTAAATTTTAATTGTCTATCGAGGTATCAGAAAATGTAATATTGTTTGCAAAAATTTTGGCAACGATGGTGAAATGAGTTTTTGGTGGAGTTGCAGCAGCGACAAAAATGGTTCAACAGTACTCCTAATGTTGAAGTTGGAACTTTGGTCCTTCTGAAGGAAGATAATGTGCGCATCAGTCGCTCTAACAGTTAAATAAAATTAAAACAATAAAATTACGAGTTTTATTTACAAGTCAAAAATACAGTCCAATTAAATACGAAACGAAACAACTGAACTCCCAATCTATTTATATAATCTACTCCCAAAATTTTTTTATTTTTCCGTTCTGGATTCATACAAATTGTGGATTATAATTATTATAATATTTAGTATTTTACTAAATTTCACATTCTACATTTATAAATGTACACGCTACTAATCTTCAACATTTTTTAATTCCATGTAAATGATTAAAAATTCAACAACACTTATTATACAAGGTGCATAATTATTTCGGGTTTAGATTAAGTGAGTATCAACACTTTGTAACATTAATAATAAATTGTTAAGTAACCTAATTATTTTCCAAGCAAGTCATGTTTTTCTTGAATAAAGCCAATTATAAGCTTACATAATATTTACAATTCACATATCAGAGCTTTTCTAGCTAATTTGTGTCTGATCTTCTACTCCCAAAAAAAATCATTGGAATGATGTTTATCAAATATTTACAATCTTTGTTATTCCGTTTTGTGTTGCAAGTAAACGATTAAAGTTTAATCATAGAATGAATATAATTCTCATGATACTTTTGATGGAACGTGTTGTGTCAGTTTTTGTCTTTTCTCTATCTTTTATCCAACATTTATAACATGTCATAGTTTTAGTTTCACACAGCGAACTGAATGAATGAGAAAAGTGAGATAATAAAAAAAAAAAAAAGTTAATTGAAAATGGAAAAATAATTATATGAAAAGTTTTATTAAGAATTTATCCTTAGGTGTGGATCTTTTTGTTGTTATGTTTTTTTTTATCTTTATATATTTTGTACAGATGAATGGGGGAAATGGTTTTTCTTCTAATTTTGTAGTTCATCAGAAAAAGAAAAAAATCGTTCATGTTCATGTTTTACAGGCATGCAAAGTGCTTTGTCATAAAATTTATTATCACACAATAAAATTGGGTTGTCACGTAAGGATTTATATACGTTATGAAGATGAAGTGGGAAGTTTATTGATTAGATGAGGGTTTATATAAAATGTGCTAAGTTCTCTTGGTTAATATTATCGATTATCGACATTTTTATTTATTTCTTAGAATTAAAACTACCATTAATAAAATTACAGGTAGTGAGGCAAATTGCGCGTTAGTAAGAAAGGTGAACCATTTTTTCGAAACTACTCGATTTCTTAAATGATCCAATCTCAGTAACTGATATTCAATTTTTTCTTTTTAGATTTGTTTTCTGATTTACAAGTAGGTATACAAAGTGATAAAATAGACAGAGACGTGATATGTCTTTTTTGAATAGCAAGGAAAGTGTTTGTCATAAAAGAGCTCTTGGTATTATACAAAATAAAATAAAAATGGAGGGAGATTGGTTAAAAAAAATATTGTATGGGAATAATTATGGCTAAGGCATTTTATTCTTTGTAATAATTCATAATAAATTGACTCACAAAGATTATGCTATTTAGTGAAATGTCACGATTCAAAAATTGGAGCACTTAATAAAATTCTATTTTGAACGTCATCCAAACATTAATAACCAATCCATAAAAATATTTATCTTTTTAATTTTTTCTCTGCCAACATAATACATAGTTTTATTTTTTACAGCAATTTACATAATATTTCGTCCCTTAGGACGTTTATAAATGTTCAACACATTGAAATATGAATAACCAGTATGATTGGAAATATGAGTCGTAGAAAACGTATTTAGACAATAAAAATGAACCTTAATGATCAATCTAGAGTCAAATATTTTAAAAGGCTGCCACTTAATATCCATCATTAATATTACAAAACTATCACTAAAAATATATCTGCCAACAGCTAGTTTGCTAGTTTTTATGGTATCTACACAAAAAACGATAGAAGCAGACGGAAATTAGGGGTTTTGAAAGTTTTTATTTTGTTGAAAGGAACAATTGTTATTGAAAATTTGTACTGTTATTGAAAAAATTATAATTAAGCGCTGATTTATATTGAATGATTTTCTTCAGGTGTAGAATACTCTATTCTCTTTATAACAATCGTATACAAATAAAACAAAAAAATGTTAAAACGCTATAAATGCATTGTTTTCATAGAGGTGTAAAAATCGAGAAGCTGAAGAGAAACCGACGTCGAATTTCTGGATTTGTTTGTCAGGTTTCAGATATCGCTTTTTAGCAGTTGTTTTTTCTCGTTTTTTTTGCAGACTTAGCAAATCTTAGCAATCGTTTGTTGTAAGAATCATATGTTTTGGAATTTTTGTCGATGAATATTTGGTAATTGTTTAATGGAAGAAGAAATACATCCCTTTTATTATATGGTAAAAATTCAATTCCTAAAACTTTAATTAAATTGAAAGACTATACCTATATTAGACTGCTTGAAGTCCCACAGATAGATTTGTGTCAGACTATATTTATTATACTTTAAGTGCAAAGGAGCGGTAGCACATACGGCCGCACAATGGGCACAAAATGAGTTTTTGTGGACAAAAATCTTCCTCCATTTCATTTTTCAACGGATGTGAATAATTTTTTTTAAACCAATCTAGAAAAGGATAGGCTACAACACGTCACTGCAACATTTCCGTAAACCTGTAACATAACCTCAAAAAAAGTAAAGGATTACTGTATGGAAATTATTAATGATTTGTTGTTTATTTCAAGGATCTATTGGAAATACAAATAAGCAATCTTAAAAAGGCCAAAATACAATTTTTTAGTATTATAAATTATGACATGAGAAAAAGAGGAAATTACTTACCACTGTCAAAACGAAATAACTTGAAGGTCTGAGTTATGCCTTAAACCGATAAAAATAAATTTTTGGCTTTTAGAAGCCTCAGGAATAAAATCAAGGTTACCTTTCTTAATAATTTTTCGATGTATGATCATATGTTTAAATATTTCAAATAGATATTTAAAATATAAAGAACAAAAATCCATGCTTTTAGATTTCTATTAAAAACATTTCCAAACAGTATTCCTTTGCTTTTTTTGAGGTTAGGCTACAGGATAACGAAAAACTTGCAGTAACATGTTGTAAAAGACTCACTCTTTCCAGAGTGATTTAAAAAAAAATATTCAGATCCCTTAAAAATTGAAGTGGAGGAAGATTTTTGTCCACCAAAAGTTATTTTTTTCCCCACTGTGCGCCGCTCAAGAAACGCAAAGAAATTATTAGTTTTGTGCGGGACTCATAAAAACTGAAGCCCTACTATTTATTTACATATATTTTAAATTTTCCCCAATAAGATTCTTTCGGCCGTTTATAGACAAAATATATTAACAAAAACGGGATTCACATCATTTTTCGATTGGTTAATCAGAAAAAAATGAAGAAACCAATCATTTATAAAACATCTACCAAAAAAGCAGTATTTCAACCTTTTTGGTATCACTCAAAAAAATATGCGGTGTTAATTTGTTTTTTATTCGAAAAAGTATTTTATTTTTGTCCAACCGAATATAGTTTCATAAAATTAAGCACGCATCAACGGATAAATATTTTTAACTATCCGGAAAGATACATTTTTAGAAAAACTTTTGGTTTTAATAAAATACAGCTTTCGGTGTTTTCCTAATAAAATACACCTTTCGTTTCATCTTTCGTTCACACACCGTTCCTGTTTGGTTTTTATGCGGTGTAAAAGTTTTTATCCATATGTACAGGTTGGTTGAAAAGTATTGAAAGTGACACCTATTAAACAATAGAGGAATCAAAATTTATACGCCATTTTAATATTTCATCTTTCATTTTAACACATAAAAATTTTTATTTTGATCTGGCAATTCATTCTTTATTTACAAGTCATTAGAAGTTGACATGTCAGTGTATTCGTTTACAATGACAAAAACCGAATATCGTGCAGTTATAAAATTCTTTGTTTTGGAATGTTTATCGGCAACAGAAATTCATACAAAAATGGTAAAAGTGTTTAAGGAATCTGCTCCTTCATTTCCAACTGTGCATCGATGGGTTTTAGAGTTTAAACGTGGTCGTTCAAGCGTTGAAGATGAACCACGTAGTGGACGTCCAAAAAGTGCAACAATACCAGAAATCATTGAGCAAGTGTATAATATTGTTAGCGAAGAACCAAGTTTGACTAAGCGTGAAATTGCTGATATTACAGACTTCTCGGACGAATGAGTACTCCATATTTTACATGAAGAATTACGTATGAGAAAACTGTTTGGAAAACTGGTGTCGCATTCGTTAACAATTCAACAAAAGCTGAATCGAAGACAAATTTCTCAGCGTAATTTGAAGCGTTTTAAGCAGAATAAAACCGATTTTGTGCCGAGATTTATAACTACGGATGAGACTTGGATCTACCACCATAATCCTAAACTGAAACAAGAACGTTTACAGTGGACTGAAGCTGGTTGTTCAACTCCAAAACAGGTGGTCAGAACGATCGGCAAAAAAGGTCATGACATCAGTTTTTTGGGATGCAAAAGGGATTTTGTTGATTGATTATCTTAAAAAAAATTAAAACAATTAATTCTGAATATTATTTCCACCTTTTGGACCGGTTGGATAAACAAATTCGTGAAAAAAGATCCACTTTACAGAAGAAAAAAATAATTTTTCATCAGGATAATGCACGTGTTCAAACGAGTCATTTGACGAGGGCTAAATTGAACGAATTATGGTACGAATTGCTTGAACATTCACCGTATTCACCAGATTTGGTTCCCAGCGATTACTATCTCTTCAGAAACCTGAAACAATTCCTTCGTGGAAAGCGTTTTTCGTCGAATGAAGAAGCTATTGCAGCCGTGGAACAGTATTTTGCAGAGCTTCCGGAAAATCATTACAGAGACAGTATAAAATTATTGGAGGATCATTGGAGTAAGTGTATTGAAGTTGAGGGAGATTATATTGAATAAAATAACTTAAAAAATTCACATTCTTTCATTTTTGCTTTCAATACTTTCCAACCAACCTTGTATTTTATGTCATTTTTATTATAATATCCGATTGGATTCAAATTATAAATATCCGATCGGTGGGACACTATGTACACCGATTCGGTGTTGTGGTAAACATTTATTTTTTTGTGTCTAGATATATTATAAATGATTGGCCTCATTTTTTTTTTTTTTTTTTTTTTTTTGATTATAACAAATCGAAAAATGTTGTGAAATGCAATTATTGTTAATTTATTTTATCTATAAAAAGCCGAAAGAATCTTATTGATTTAATACACAGACAAACTTCTCTTTCTCTTAATTATTTGTGTGGGCATACAACACAGAAATGAGGGTTTTCCTTGAGTTTTTATATAAAACTAATATAATTCGCTAAATCAGTTCGTTCGTACTTGACATTATCTGTGTTAAGTAGGAATTGTATTTTTATAGTTTTATCGTAGCTACCTGATGAGTAGACCAACTATTTCAGTACGCAACCAAACTACCAACACAATGAGCCCAAGGAAAGTTCTCATTTTTTGTTCAGGGTTATACACTTTGTATAACTCTTCGGGTAAAGTATGGGGGGATTGATATTTCTACTTTTTTTGGTAGATTATTATAAATGATTGGCCTCTTCATTTTTTTCTGATTAACCAATCGAAAAATGTTGTGAATGTCATTATTGTTAATATATTTTATGTATAAAAAGCCGAAAGAATCTTATTGATTTAATATACAGACAAACTTCTCTTTCGAGTTTTCCCTTCCCCTATTATATCCATCGAAATTAACGTCGAAAACCATAGTAGTGTGAGCCCCTGAATTACTTGAAAATCTATAATAGTTTTTTTTAGCATTTTTTAATTACAGCAATGGTTTCCCATTTGTTATTTTCTTTTAAGTAGATTTAGTAAATAAGGTAAGTACATATATCTATGAACATTTTTAAACTCGAGATTTAAGTATCAAAATGCTCTATAATTAGATTTTGAATAAATTTCGTTTATTAACTTTTACAACATTTCAACAGTAAATGACGGTTTCTGCCCCCTTCATAAAAGAAAGTCAAGTGGTTGCCACATGACACATATTTTTAACTCACGTTCAATTCCTTAGCAACTAGGGCCACTACTGAAGAATAAGAGTGTTCAACGTTTATTTATATTTTGATTGAATATTTAATTGATTTTGTTGTTACATACATTTGATACTTTTATACGTTCTTCTGTGGCAAAGAAAGGCATGAAACAAGGCATCTTTTAGTAGTTTTTGTTGCTTCCTACAACATCAATTTTATATCTTTGAGAATTTCGTCAGGCAAGTTAATTAAAATCCTCCTTCGCGGTTTTACTTTATTTTTGCACTATTTTACTTTTTATCCACTTCCGTCAATTTGTAAGTGTAACGATTTAATTTCTCAAATTTATTGGTTCAGTGTGTCGAGAGGATATTTTGACACCTAATATTTTAAGAAAATCCGTTATTTTTCAAAACTGTTCATCAACTTAAAAAAATCATTTTACTCAATTGACATTCTACAGGTAATCTCATATATTTTCTCTCCAAGCATTCATCTTAACGGTATTTCTAGTAGAAAGCAAATAATGTCTAGAGCCAGTATTTTGTTAAAAAAATTAAATTCAGATAAATTTGTAGTATGTATTTAGTTTTAGTGTTTAGTCGAAAAGGTATAAACAAAAAATATTTTTGCTTGTTGTCTCTTCTAAAATTGTATGACGTGTATGAATAACAAAAATCAAAATATTTAGGGGCAAAATAAATATTTATAAAAATATTAATTAATTAATTAATTGGAAGTGAAAAAATGAAACCAAAGACTTACTGAAGAAAGTCCTTAAAATTACCGAGAAATTGTATTGACAAAAAAAACCGGAAATTTTAAAATAAAAATTAATTGTAGACAAAAAATTTGACAGAAAAGATTACCGAAGACTCCATAGAGAGAAATTTTATTATCAAAGAGTCTGTCGAACCAAAAAAGCTTCGTACAAAGTTTTGAAGAAAATAAACGCATTAAGTTTTGATCACTCACTCAAACATTAAATGAAATTGATTACTATGTGAAAGGGTATCTAGGTTTTTTTAACGGGTACGAAATTTTATTTTCAGATGATATGTATTGCATTTTTAGATTTTGCAGTCATCAATTGTCGAGAAAATATTAGCAAGAAAATTGTTATTTGTTTAAACAAAATCAAAGGAATTTCCTAAAATTAAAATGAAACCAAAATGAATTTGAGGTTAAAAAATGAAACCAAAGATTACCGAAAAAAGTTTGTAGAATTGCCAAGAAATCATAATTGAGGAAAAGTGTATCTGTTTTTAAATCATTCACTAATCGAATGTGAAAACGTGAATCGATTTATTGATTTTATTTACAATATTTACCTGTGCCGTCCAAATTTCTTTCCAATTTTTAATAAAATTAAATAAGTTTATTTGTTACTTTTTATTGAATTCACTACGTATTCACTTTTTAATTTACTTTCTCAAAGTTGGCGTTTTAAAGAAAAATCTGCAAGCAAAATGTGAAAAATTCAAAATAAAATCAAAATTTATTGACCGAAATTAAAGGATGCCTTAAAGAAAAACGATGAAAAGCATAACTATATTTGTCTCAGTCTTTTAGTTTTTAAAACTAAAAACATCTGAGAATTTTGTTCTTATTTCTTTTTTTTTTTTTAAACAAAACATTTTTTTGTTTCGAGTTATTGTTTTTGTAATTGTGACCAAGGGTGCGACTAATGGGGGAACCGGCGAGTCAGTAACAACTTTAATTAAAAACGCAATAAACAGAAAGTGCATGTTACTGATCAGTGAATCTTTAAGAACTTTTCGTTCTGTTCAGCTGTCACTTAACAAAGCGAAAATTAACGCGCAAACTGAAGGAAATGTCAAAATAAATCAAAATTTTCACAGCACACTTTTCTGAAAAATAATAATTTTGCTATTCACATTATAATTGTAATACTGTATTTCTCAGTTGTTACGGATTCGGTGGCCGGTATGTGAAACGTTATGTAAGAAAATAATTTCGTTAAATTCTGTAAGAATTTTTAATGATTCGCTGGTTGCCTTTATGTAAGCATTACTAGTTTCTAGTTTGCGATTATTTTTAGACATTTCATGTAGTTTTATCAAATATACGAAAGTCAAATATACAAATATTTTATACGAATATAAAAAATGATCATTCTATTTCAATAGTACAGCGCCTCCCATTTAGTGAAATCCATAAAATTATTGGTGGTTTACTGGTTAAAATCCATAAAATTATTACTACATACATAGCTATGACTTACTAAAGGTTTTTGTTTTAGGTTAAAAGAGGGGTGGCTTTAACCTCTAAAAACGGCTTGGTTGCCAATTAAAAAAATGGTTTCGTTAATGTCTCACAGAGTAATACAACTTTGAAAATTTTTTATAATTTTTTGAATTTGACAGTTCCAATGGTTCCCTTGGTAGAATTTTATGTTAAGGTTTTGGTAAATATTTCTTTAGGAATGTAAATACAAGATAAATTTATCTCTATTGCATAAATTCATGTACCTATAAATAAACAAAATTAAGTTAATATTACCCTGTCACAGACAAGGCGCTACACAAAATGCAACTTAAAAAGTGAAATTACACATTACAACAACAAAAATGTATGGCCAAAATGACGCTATTGCGGGCAACGCTTATGTTTAAAAAAGTGTTTCTCGTAATTGCTTACATAATCGCGTTTTGTCGCAATTGCAACATTCTTAGTTTCGAGTTCTTGAAACTCGTAACTCGTAATACGAGAGATACAATATCGCACCCTAACGCTCTATATTTTGGAGCCCGAATTGAACGTTTACTTATAATAATATAATGAAAATGTAAGGATTTGCAGATTTTTTACCAATTTCAGGGAGCAATTCATTTAGATTTTTTTTAGATTTTTTCATGTGAAATATGGTACTGTACATTACACTTTCTTGCAGACTGGTCATTTTTGCAAACATTCAAAAATTCTGTTATACATTTTTTAATTTTTACTTTCTGCGTTTATTTAGCAGAGGTACACATGCTAGTTGTATAAACGCCGCAATTTACTTCGACACCTTTCGTTAAATAGTTAAGAAATTACTTAAAACTGTACGATTTAGCTATATATGCACCATAACAAAACTGTAAGCAAAAACAATAAAACCAAACTAAGTATTTAAAAAACAAACAATCGTCATATAAAATCACTCAACCTTCTTCGGCAAATTTTGTTAAGACCCACCACAGGCTTTTGAATATGTTTGAGCTTAATTACCTCCAACTTCTTTTTTTTCCATAATATTATAAATATGTAAGCTTCGGGCGTAATTTAATAATATTTTTTTGTAAAATCAGAATTTTGGATTTCCAAGAAAAGAAGGGATCTTCTTTATTTAATTGGTTATCTTGTTTCTTTTTTTTCAGTTTTATTTTCATTAGCATTTTTGATTTTTATTATTTTTAGTTTTTTTTTTTTGTGTATAATTATTTTACATTACATTACAATTTTTCTATTCCTAATTTATTCTTTTCTAATCTTCAATTTAAATTTTGTAAAAAAAAATTTAATGTTAAAGCAAAGCTGGGATTTAATTATGGATTACTTATTTAATTGTTTATTTTGGAGAGTGGTAAACTACTTACCTACGCGAGTTAAGTTTCTTGTGATATTTTTTTATTTCTTTTGATCCATACATTTTTATTGGCAGACTAAGAATATGACCAAAATAGGGTTAGGTACTTATATTTACGTAAACAATTCCATTTTTATAGCAGATAATAAATTTATGACTTACATTGCGTATTTAGCTTATATAAATTAAAATGAAAATTTAATCAGAAACAAAATCTTTTCAAAATTACTTAGGTCACCAAATTTTCTACAAGTACCATGCAAAATACTACACAATCACTGGATTGTGAATAAAACAAAATAAATTCAATTTATCACCAACGAATTTATTTATTTCACACAAAAATTATTACAACACAATTTATTAATGATAATTCACAAAATCACTTTATATAAATTATTCGCACAATTTTACTGATCACTTTTACGTTTTATTTTGCACTAAAACACTTTTTAAATCACTTTTTAATTCCTTTTTTAATCTTCACACTATCGCTTACTAAATACTACTAATCCACCTTTTTACATAAACAAACCAAACTTTTAGAAAGTTCATGAATTTTCCAGTAAGAATAGTGTAGAAACATTAAGAACAGTGCTGGGATGTTCTAACATCACTATTTTCGATATTCGATACGCTTTATGCCTCTTTTTTCATGAACAAAGTGGCCCATTATTTCGCTTCCTCAATTACGCTCATCTATTGCGATCTCAGCCTATTAGAATAAATTTCTTTACTATCCTTTTTCAACATAATCGACAAAGTACCACAAAAAATTTTTGTAGTGATAAAGTGATGAAGAAATAGCAGGCTGAATCGAAAATACTTAGACAATAATAGGAAAAACGTCATTAAATAAGTGAAAGATAATGCGATTTTGTTCTTGAAAAAAGAGACATAAAGCGTATCGAATATTGAAAATAGTGATGTTAGAACATCCCATCACAATTTTAATCATGGAAAATTCCATTTTAGTACAGTAAATCATTGAGCTATTAATTTAACTTATTCTATTACATCCTAGATGTCACCGTCACATTATATAGTATTACGTTTTTGCCTTGTCAATTAAGGTTTGTATCACTGGATTGTGAATAATACAAAATCAATTTAATTTATCACCAACGAATTTATTTATTTCACAAAATTTATTACAACACAGTTTATTAATAAAAATTTACAAAATCACACAATATAACATACATTACAACTTTATTGATCACTTATAATTTTTATTTCGCACTAAAAGACTTTTTAAATCAATTTTTAATTCCTTTTTTAATCTTTTACACTATCGCTTACCAAATACTACTAATCCAATTCGATCTCGTTCGCCTTTTTATATACATAAACCAAACTTCTAGAAAGCTCATTACTTTTCCAGTTAGAATAGCGTAGAAACATCTAGAACAATTTGTATCATGGAAAATTCCATTTTAGTACAGTTAGACATTGAGCTATTAATATAACTTCTTCTATTACACACTAGGTGTCACAATAGGAAAGAATAGGACAAAAAATAAATCAAAACTAAATTTGTTTGCATTTTTCTAAACAAAATACCGCTTTTGACTCATGCTTCAATCGAACATGAAAGTCGGCTAATAGTCTTTCATATTGTGACGGTGATACCTAGTGTGTAATAGAATAAGTTAAAATTAATAGCTCAATGTTAAACTGTTCTAAATGGAATTTTCCATGATAAAATTGTTCTACACTATTCTAACTAGAAAAATCATGAGCTTTCTAGAAGTTTGGTTTTTGTATATAAAAAGGCGAACGAAATCGAATTGGATCAGTAATAGTTGGTAAGCGATAGAGTAAAGATTAAAAAGGAATTAAAAAGTGAATTAAAAAGTGTTTTTGTGGAAATAAAAATTATAAGTGAACAGTAAAATTGAAGAATAATTTATATAAAGTGATTTTGTGAATTTTTATTGATAAACTGTGTTGTAATAAATTTTGTGAAATAAATAAATTCGTTGGAGATAAATTAAATTGATTTTGTATTATTCACAATCCAGTGATACGAACCTTATTTGACAAGGCAAAAACGTAACAATATTATGTATTTACAATCTGGCCGACACCGAAAAAGAATTCACTTCCACAAATAAATTAATACTTACATATGGACTTATGGAATAAACTTAGGACTGATTATCATCATACCCCAATGTGTTTTGTCGTGCTGAATACCGATCCAATAAAATAACAGTATTAGCTCCAGCACACACCAGTTTCGAGAAAATTATTTCTGTTCATATAAGAACGACGTAAGTATATCTTTCTTAAGTTTTTTGATACTCTGAATTCTAGTTTTGAATGAATCACCATAAATGGCGGGAAATGGCTATTAATTGCTGAAATAATGCAGTCATTACTATTTCTTTCGCTTCTTCGAAAGATCTGTGCAAAAACTTCCACATACGTTAAGAACCATCGTTTTCAGCAACCAGCAGTAAGGTCCGTCAAAAATCCCTTCCTTCAATTTTGCATTACTCGATCCTGGAAACTGTTTAACTAAATACTTGAAACATCCATCTTCTTTATCTAAAGCCATTACGTATTGCTTCATTAGGCTAAGTTTTATGTGAAGTTGTTGACTATTCCTTCTATACTGTCCCAAAAACACAAGAAGCATGGATATTTGACAAATCCACATTGCTGTCCTAATATGATGGGAAATTTCGTAAATCGAGGGATTGGTGACATGTACATCAATCAATCGATTTACGAAATTTCCCAATAAAACGACAAGAAATTTTGATGTTCGCCCAATTTTTCGGAAACTAATAAATTCGTAAAGCGGGGTATTGGTGTATCTTATACTTTCTACAAACGAGCTGCTGAATAATTGCACCGATATAAACATTGGTTTTGTGAAGGAAGGGACATCCGCATACAATATTGACCATTTATTTTTTGAATTGAAACCCTTTACATCTTTGTTGCAAAAATAGTAAGCTTTTTTGTGATTCTAATTCCCTACATATAGCCGGCGTCTTATGTTCAAAACTTTATGGTTTTTAGAATTATCATACCGCTTCAACATAGGGAGACAAGTGTAACATATAACGTGAGGGCCCCATGTTTTATTTTGGTCAAGCACTTCATATCCGGACCATCATAAAACATTCGGATATTTATCACATGAATGTGTACTACTTAGAAGCCAAAGAGTCCATTCTTGAAAAGCTGCGGTTGGATGACGACGACCACTGCGGGCCCGATTTTTCACTCTGTGCCTGCTGTGGCGGCGCTATTCAGGATCCCTACCGGATAATGGAAACACTCCGTTACCCACCGTCACCACGTGGATGTGCCCTGGATGCATACACAGGCATAGTACAAGATATGTCGATGCCTTTCGTAGAGATTGTCTATGGCTTTTCTGAATTTTAAGGCTTGAAAGATGTAGGCTTTCTAGGGATCAGAGCTTGAAGGTAACATCCCTGTTGTGGGATTGCAGGGTGGAAGCTTTAAAGCTTACATTTTAGAACATTTTACGTTATGCGGTTGTGGGGTTTCAAAGCTCACGTCATGAAGTCATGCGATTTAGAAAGTTTGTATGCTTTGGGGCAAGTCGGTTATATCCTTGTCTGGGGTTCAGATCTTTGGATTACATTAGATTATTAACTTGTTAATTTCAAATCTGGTGGATGATGGGACAAAACATACTTTCGGATATGAACAGAAGCAATATTCGAGCAATGTATTGTTTGTGTTATCTCCCAAACAGTCTCAACGCTGCAGTGCAACAACGCAATAGCACAGAAATTAAATTACATAAAAATTGGGGTTTCTAAAAACGTGATCCCGAGATCCGGTTTTTGTCTCAAAGTGTGACCGAGAAATCGCGGGATTCTCGAGACTTCCCGGTTATCGATTTTTCTTGAAATACATATACTATTTTAACTATAACGATATAGGAATAATAAAATCTCGGTTTTTCCGTTCATAGATCCGAATATAAAAAATTCTAATGTCTCGTGTAAAAGTTTATCTATCAATAGCATTTTCAAGTTAAATTCAGGCCTATTATATTTAGAAGAAGTTTTGGCAGGAAGGAACTTGCCCGTTTCTTAACCGATTATGATGAAATTTGGCACGCACGACGGAAATGTGATTCTAAAATGAGTTTTAAATGAAGTTCTGAAATTTGGAACTTGTCTGTTTCTTAACCGATTATGATGAAGTTCAGCATGTGCAACATGAATATGGAATATGCAAATAAGGAAGGAACTTGGATATTCTTGGATTTCGTTTGTTTACCGATTTCATGACGTATTCATTGAATTTTATCACAATCGGTTTAGAAATAACCGAGTTTCTTTCTTATGAGCCTTATTTCCAGACCTTTTTCTAAATATCATTTTAGTATCCAATTTCCATCATACAGGTTGGGTTTCGTTATAATCGGTTAATAAATGGTTATAAAGTTCCTTCCTAACTAACTATATTCCAGAACTTCATCTAAAAAATCAAATTAGAATAACATTTTTATCATGCATGCCCAATATCATCACAACTGGTTAAGAAATAACAAAGTTACTTCCCTCCCAATTTACCGCTTAAACCGGGGTTTTTCTGTAATATATTATTCCTATGTGGTTATTGAGTCACAGAATATAAAATAAATAAATCGAGAAATCCTGGGATTTCCCCATCACACTTTTGATACAGAATACAGGATAACAGAATTCTGTTTGAGAATCATTAAATTCCTTATGCGCTTTGAAGTTAAAAGAATACATAAAATAAATAAACCGAAAACTGGGGAAATCCTGGGAAACCCCGGAATTTCCCGGGCATAATTTTGGGGCCGAGATCCCGGAACTAGGATCCAGGGATCACATTTGAGAAAACCTAATGAAAATATATGTGAAATGACAAAGTCGACGGACGGAGAGCATTAGGCCAAGTACAAAAATCAAATTATTTTCAATATGTGCGCAAGAACGAATTGATGTGTTACTTTGCATTTATATGGCCAACCCCAGGTACTGGCCAGTTGATAATTTTTACATAAAAAGCAAACTATGGACACTTTGGGGCTTTTGATTTTTGTTCAACAAATTTCGTCGGTGGATAATCGTATAATATTTGATGCAAATATTGTTTGTTATTTATATGGCCGACCCAAGGGACCGGTCATTTGATAATTTGTACATCAAGTGCATAGTGAAAACCACTAAGCACTGTCTGTAATATTTGCTGTGAATAATACGAGGTTTCTCCATATCACATACTCTACAACAATGAAAATGCAGATTTTTCGAAGACTTATATTTATCCCTATATGAACCTGGGGTGCTAGTTAGCTTTTAGCTAGTATTATGACCTATCTGCTCATATAAAAAACCATATAGCAATATCTCTAGCTGTATATAATTTAAGGTTTCTCCAAATCACATACTCAACACTAAAAATACAAATTTTTGTAAAACATATGTTTACTCCCATGATATGGACCTGGCGAGCTCACCAGCTCTTATCAAGGCCTACCCGCCCACATAAAAAATCACTAAGCAATATCTCTTATAATGGCTGTAAATAATATAAGGTAACATTTGTTTATCCCTATGATATGAAGCTGGGGAGACAGTCAGTTCTTAGCTAGTATCATGGCCTATCCGCCTATATAAATTTCCTTTAAAGGAAAGGACAAATAAAAGGAAAAATACTCGCATGCTTGGAACGATAAATAGTGCCATTACCATATAGACAAACAAACAGAGAGACAGACATCGGGTCTGTATTATATTAATAGATGGCTTTGCTCTTAAAGGAATTTATATTTTTAATTACAAATATTTTTTAAGAAATTTATTAGATACATTTTAATTTTAATAATTTTTTCGGGATGAGCCTACACTTTTTACAAAATTTACACTTTTTCGGGTTAGGTATATTTCATCCGAGAAATGAACCAAAAGTTTGGGCTGATGTTTTGGGCTAGCTTCACTGACTTTGCGCTATAGCCTATACTCTTTTAATATAGTAGTTTCTAGTGGCTGCCGCAAAGAGGCAGTGTGAGCACTTGCTAAAATTGTGTGTAATCATTCTGCGTAATGAGCAGCCTGACAGAATTTGTAAGGTTTTTACTTAAATCCCAATCCCTTGGAGACGATATACATATCGTCACTTGAATACTATAGTGTCCTATAGACAATTTTTCCTAAAAATAACCTATCTCATAGATTCTGAAATCATATAATATAAGATCATATTAGGTGTTGTATATCATTATTTGAATTCTTATTTGTCCAGTTATGAGAAAATTTTGAAGTAAAATATTTTTGCCATTTTATTTGGATTTTCTATTTTGCATTTCTATTTTAAATCTGTCCTATCTCTGTCCATTTTAACATTATATAAGGAAAGTGTCCTATATCCATTTTTGACTTTTTGGATAAACATTTATTTAGCGATTTTCACAGAAAGAAAATGTAATTTGTCTTTTTTCCAACAAATTCAGAAATGTTAGAACTTTAAACTGAAGTTAACAAAACATAAAGCGTTAGTTTTAATTAGTAATATGCCACTGGTTGCTTTCTATAAAACTACAATACCTGCTTACGTAATTTAAAAAGCGCGCAAATGTCACAAATTCAGTTTTTCTTATTAGGTTTTTTTTGTGGTGAAATCTTCGGATTCGGCTTAATCTATAATTTTAACCAATCATCTCAAATTTCAAATATAGTTATAGGCAAATGAAAAAATTATAAAACCACATACAATGGAACAACTTAATTAAAATTTCATTCAAAATAAATTCTTTAGACACACCAAAGATACCTACCTCATCAATTGCTGTATTGTTTGCAAGAGGTTTAATATTTTGATAATATTAAATATTCGAGGTTTTCCTGTGGTTTTGGGTTGTATTGCACAAAAACCATTACTAAAAACATCATAAAAAAAATGTTTTTTTGAAAAATTATAACCCACAAATTTCTGTCACCAACTTCCTCTCTGTACAAAAATAATGTATAAATAATAACATAATTCTCTATACAAAAAAATAAATAGAAAACATACCTTTTTCAAAACTATTATTATACATAGTTTCATGCCAAAAGGATATAAGCACCAAATCATCATAAATAATAAATACTTTTGTTTCTAAGTTTTTCCTTTTCCTATTTTACTATATTATACACAAACACACGTTTATGTTTCGACCGAGGTGTGTAAAGTAAGGAAAATCAGCATATACAAGTTCTTATTATAACATACATACATCAACAACAACAACAACAAAAATAAGCTAAATACCTTTAATCGTATTTTAAGAACCTTAAATCATGCTAATATTGTCAACTGTATCAAGGTAAATCAAAAAAATTAAAAATTTATGGAAACTTAAGAAAATAAAGTAAAATAATATTATAATGTAGGTTTAGTTATACAATATACGATTTTATAATTTATTTTAATTTAATTAAAAGCTTGGTAGCTTTATGGGTAAGGCATTCATTGTATATGAAATGTAATACATTTTCAAAATGTATATGGCATGAACATGTTTGTAAAAAAAATTGTTTGCTTTTTTAAACCACAACGGAATTTATTTGGTCGCGGTGTTCAGTAAACGAGTGAATTGTTAATTTGGCATTTGAAATATAATAAAAGCAAAGTAACTACCAGTTAGTACTTAATATGTACTAACAAGATGGTCTTTGGTATATTTTATGCACATCTGCCTAAGTATAGTTTCATTTATTTTGTTATTCAAAAAGCTATAAGACAAACTATACTTATTCATAATTTTGTGTTAATTAGCAATTAGGATTATTATTTGCGGTTCAAAATGAATTTAAAATATTTGCTCCTTGATTATTTATAATCATTAGTAAGCTTAGTTGTAAAAAAATAAAGCTTTATGTTTATTTTATAACTTAAGAAATCCTACCAACAGTTTCTTTTGAAAATGGATTAAACCTAACTATATACGTATTTAGGTATTAAACATTTTTTTAATTTAACTAGGGTGGTTTTTTTTACCGATATAAATATTCATCTTTCAAGTATCCTTCTCTACAAACTCAATTTTGTGAAACAATAAATTTATGTACCACAAACAATTCCTATTTGGATCATTGATCTTTAAATTAAAATAAAAATGTAGGATACCTATTTTTATTAATTAAAATTAAAATTAAATTCATTATTCTAAATTTTCCTGCAGATATTTGTTTATAAATAAATCATCAATATTTTCAATATATACATACGTACATGATGTATTTGCATCGAAAAAATGTTTCAAAATATCATTCAAAATATTTCATGATGACAATTTTTTGTACGGTAAAATACAATAAAGTGGTGATGAATAATTCTGTTCGCGAAATACTCTAAAAACATACGTGCCCTAGGGATTATTTTCGAAAAATAATCTGATTTACACATTTGAATGTTAAATAAGTATAGTTTTATTTAACGTAAAACAATCAAGCGACATGGGAGGTATAAGCAAGTGGACTGCCAGAATTACCGCTATACAAATCGGAACTTTTCTTGTTTCATATATCGTTCTGTGATAATAAAAGAAAGTAATCTATCTAGAAACATTTTGGTAGATACCTTTTGACCAGCAAATTCAAGCTAAAAAGGCATTTTCTTACATAATAAGTGCAAATATGTACAAGGTGGACCATCAAGATAGATTATTTGTTACGTACTGAAGATGGTCGACATTAAACCTGTCATCTACCTAGTCGGCGGTTGTTTATACAAATCCAACAAAAATTGTTCACAATTTAAAAATGTTGAGTAAAATTTTAGGTGGATTTGTATGGAGAGAACAACCGCCGAATCAAAATATCGTCACCTAAGGATTATTCTTGTCTATGTCCATTTTGTCTATATAAAAGAAAATGGCCTTTCTAGTTCAACCAAAGAATTAAAGGCGTTTCTGAGTGATTTCTCTATTTATTTTGAGTTTCCATGTAGATAATGTTACTCCAGAGCTTAATCGCAAAGTTTCGCACTTCAAACTCAAGTAGTATTTTAATTATTTATGATTTAAATTTCTCACTTTTGTCTATGTCCAATTTTGGAACGCCTTTTTTTGAACGGATTGTCTATGTCAACAATAATTTAGCTATATCTACGTAATTCGAAAAAGAAAATAATTTAGTATTTTGACCATCAACCAATGTTAAAGTAGAAACAATATAATATAAAACAAAATTATAAACTTCGTTAGTTAAAACATAAAAACATAATAAAATTCATTAATTAAATAAAATAAAAATAAATATATCGAAATTGGAATGCAATACTTTTCATGCGATCGTAGGAGTGGGTGGGATCAAACAATATTATCGGCGTTATTTTACTTTACGTATACATCGGGAAAATCAGGTAAGGAGTATATATTTTGAAAATTTTTGAATGTAGGATTGTACATCTGTAGTTTTTAGGAGGAGGAAGCCAAATTTCCCTGGAAAATTACCTCATTTTCCGGGAAAATTTCCACTTTTTTATTTTTTCAAAATAAGGTAAGATGTAAATTTTTTGACGTTAGGATTGTGAATCTATAAATTTTAGAAGCTACAAACCAAATTTTAGAAGAAAATGTATCTCATTTTCCGCGAGAATTTTTATTGATTTTAATTGCTTCGTCAACCTTGCAGACACAGATCAAAGAGTTTTTTTCGCCCTTATCGCTTCTTCTGATAGTACCACAAATGTTAAAAAAAAGACACTTTTGTGAATATAACAGTTTTTTTAATGTAATTTTTTTTCGTTGTATACTTTAGAAGATGGGGCTGCCGCCCCCAAACCCCCGCTAATTCTTCCATTTTATTTACAATTTGAAACTAGAAAAATTTCAGAATTTTCCTAGAAAAACTGCAAAATTTTCCCGGAAAAATTACTTGCACTGTCGAAAAATTGTTAAGATACAATCCTAATATCAAAATTTCTATAAAAATTGCACATTTTTACGTATTTTGAATAAAATAATAGACAAATTTTTCAACTAAAAAGTGAAAATTTTACCGGAAAATGAAGTAATTTTCCGGTGAAATTTGGCTTCCCTCTCCTGCACAATCCTACATTTAAAAATTTCCAAAATATATACTCCTTACCTGATTTTCCCGATTTATACGTAAAGTAAACTTTAGCCATATTATCAATCAATTTATCGCTACTAACTAAAAAGTCGTTAAAGTTTCATAAAAAAAAAAAAAAAATCATGCATTAAAATAGTTATTTGTGTATCAAGAGCGCAAAGTGCCAGTTTGTCACGCGAGAAAGGAAATTGCTGGCCGACGGGACGGAGGCCAGCAACCTTTCGAGCGTGACAAACAACTTTGCGGACGTGTTTCACACTTTATTTTTCCTACAATCATTTTAAAAAATATAATAAAAAGATAATTTTGTAGTAAAATTTACTATACTGACAATACGATTTTATTTTAGGACCGACATTTTGTTCAATCGAGTAGTCAAAGATTTTTTTTATTTTTCATAAAGAAAAACAAAAATTTGGTTTGATGTTTTATACAAACATTAGTCTTTCTTCAAATTTAGCGTGCGGTTTCAAGTTTTGTCACACGTTTCTAAGAGAAACGTGTGACAAAGTAATTTGTTTATTAACTGTCAAAAAAACAGACACTTTGGGCTTTGAAAACAGAGAAAAAAAGCCTGCTTTTCACGGCGATTGTAGGAAAATTATATTGTGTACTCGTCTCTCTCTTTTGTCCACGTAAAACTAAACTTTCTGCTATATTTACCCGAGACGAATATAGAATAATATAGCACGGATATTGACAAAATCATACCAAAAAGAATCAAACCACAATTTTTACACAGGTTTTCTATGGAGATAGACAAACAAGCCGGATTTCAAGGATATAGACAAAACAAAGTATAACAAACGAAAAAATTATTTTAATTTAAAAAAAAAAAATCTGCGAAACGGTTGCAGATAACCAAATTTCGATGGGAAATTTGAATTCTTCGTGATCGTTTTACCCTAGCTCCATATATAACTCAATTTGACCAAAAATTGGACATAGACAAGAATAATCCTAAGACGACGATATGTAATAATAGTGGCTTGCTGAGAATCTCTCTCTCTCTCTCTCTCTCTTATCTTAAATATTGATTTAATTAGTCATTTTCAGATCCATTAAGGTGTACAAAAGCCACGTAATGCAGTGTTGACATTGGTTTTTCATTCCGTCATAAAAAATCATATTTCACACAGTTTGAAGATGTTCCTTCCACATTAGTATATATTCGAAACAAACTTTAGCATGAGAAATTGAAATTTCTAAAAAAAAATTAGTTTTAGTGATATTTATCACCGTGCGCACTCTTCTACTTCGACTCATAACATGTAGATGTCCCTCCATCTTGTTCTTCGGCAAATTTTTAGTCGGGTATTATCACAGTATAAATATATATCGTCGGCTTAGTTCATTTTTGTACTATACATAAAAGCATGTTTTGAGATAATCAAATTTTTCTTTTCTGCTCTCCTTTGATATCACAAACACCGATTAGTAATTAAGCCATTGTGCAAACAAATAAGCACCAAGTTCTTTTTTAAATTCTTTAAGGTTTATAATATTTAAAATAGCACCTGGCAGGCTTATATTCCACAAAACCACGATAGAAGACATTAGTCATTGCAATATTAGTGCTGACAGACAGCACGACTAAATGAAATTTCTCTCACGTATTCTAATTATGGATATCCTCTCTAAACATCAGATTTAAATTACTTTTAATTAATTTATTTTTTACTTTATATACAAGTAAATAGATTTCGTAAGTGTAAGTCGGGGTAACCTTTTTATAATTATAATATTATTATTATTATTTATTATTTATTTATCAATTAGCCAATGCTGTTTAAACCTAATGTTTTTGTACAACATGAATATATACAATAATTAAAGTAGAGAATAACAGACAAAATTTAAAATTAACACAAAGAATAAAACAAAATATACAAAGATAATATATATACAAAATATATACATAAACATATATACATTATATACATACTATTTACACCAATCAATCAAAAATTTAGATTACCTTGTACCAATTTTAACATTAATCCTTTAAAAATATTCAAAGAACCAATATTCTTTAGTTCCAGTGGTAGGCTGTTCCAAATGACAATCATGTTCACCAAACAGGAGTTATTGTAAACCTTTGTCCTATTGATAGGCAAGTTGACATTTCTTGTTCGCAACGATGTAGAAAAATCTAACTTCTCATGTAAATACAATGGTTTACCCGTTTTAATAATACGGAAAATAAAAGCCGCAGCTCTATAACGATAAAATTCAAACAAGTCACATCCAATAATAGAAACCCTAAATTCAGAGACATGGTCAAACTTCCTAAGGTCATAAACATATCGAATGCAGTTATTAAACGTAACCTCAAGTAAACGCCTAGAAGTACTATCACAGTTATTAAATATTACATCACAATATGTGAAAATTGGTATAATCAGACTTTTAACAAGATATATGCGTAAATTCACTGGACAAAACTTTTTTATTAACCTAAGTGAGTATAGACAATAATTAACACGCTGGCATAGGGATTTTATATGATCAATCCAAGTGAGTTTAGGGTTCAATATTAGTCCCAAGTTATTAACTGTAGGCACAAATGAGATAATATCATTGTCTAAATAAATCAGAGGTGCTATATTATGAGAATTATTTGTAGAAAGCAATAATGCTTTACTTTTAGTGGGATTAATAGCAAGTGAATAATTCTTCGCCCATAAGGAAACATTTTTAAGATCTGCATTAAGTCGCATGACAATCTCATCCAACTCTGAAAAATCGCCACCAATATACAATTGCAAATCATCAGCATAAAGATGAAATCGACAATTCCGAATATGCCCAAGCAGATCATTAATATAAATGGAGAAAAGCAAAGGCCCCAAAATAGAACCCTGAGGCACCCCGTCAAATACTCCTCGAATACTCGATTGAGCTTCTCCATGCTTTACGAAATGTTTGCGGTCGCTCAAATAAGAATGAAGCAACATAATAGCAGAATTCGAAAATGTATAATACAAATGTAACTTCTGAAGCAAGTGGATATGGTTAACACAATCAAAAGCTTTAGAAAAGTCTAAAAGGACTAAAATACCAAATGAATGGCCCTTGTCCAGAATAGTTGATAGATCATCAACTATATGCACCAGTGCAGTGGTAGTGCTATGACCAGGTTTGTATCCTGATTGAAATTTGCTTAGAAAATCAAACCGGATAAGGTGTTCGGTAATTTGGAGTTGAATAATTTTCTCTAGTACCTTTGATAACGCCGGTAAAATACTTATCGGACGAATATCACCAATACCAGAAACCACATCCTTTTTAGGCAGGGGAATGATAGAAGCAACCTTCCACAAATCAGGAAACACCGATTTCGTTAAACATTGGTTAATAATAAATGTGATATGAGGCAGAAATAATTCAATAAACAATTTAAGTACTTTAAAGTTTATATTATCATATGCCATTAGATCCGATTTAACAGCACGAATCGCATTCAGCACCATAAGCTCATCGACACAATCAAATACAAACGCGTAGCTTACCGAACTAATAAAATTAGAATTAGGTAAAGGTAAAACACCAGCAGAATCACTAAACTTACAAATTCCATTCAAAATTTCTTCGGCAGAAAACATAATGACTGCCTCATTTGATGTACCTAAAACTCCAAGCTTTTTTAAATTGACCCACGTTCTTTTAGAATTGTATACATTCCCAAAATAGAATGAATGCTTAGCGTCATTAATGCATTTGTTGGTTTTATTTCTATAGTACTTAAAGGAAGCCAAATCATGCTCCAATCCATATTTTTTATATTTTTTATAAACCAAATCTCTACGCTCCATTAAATCCAAAATATAAGCATTTAACCACGGAGCAGTAGGACACCTATTTAAAACTCTCTTACGAGGCACACAGATATTATCCAACTGTAAAAGGTTTAAGTTGAATTCCTCAACCATATCATTCACATCCGCATAAAAACGAAAATTCAACCAATCCAACGAAAAGAAACAACTTACAAAACTCTCACGTTCAATCGCTTTAACATCAGCAACTACGGTATAGGAAATTTTATCCCTGACTCGACAGAATTTATAGCATGCAAAAACCAAGTCGTGATCAGAAATAGCAGGAACAGCATGTTGCCCAAAAGAAACAATATTATGCCTATCAGGCTCATACAAAATGATCAAATCCAACAAGCTGTTATCTAATCTAGTCGGTTTAAAAGGTAAATAATATAAATTGTACAAACTCAACCAATCACTAAGTTTATTGTTAGTCAACATGTTAAAATTAAAATCACCGCAGCAAATAACTTTTACATACTGAAACACTATTGAGAAAAAATTATTTGTAAATTATTAATATCCTCCGTACAAGCCGGAGGCGGGTTATAAACAATCAAAATAAGAATTTTTCCAAACCGTCCAATAAGTTCAGATGCCAAAATTTCAACTTTTCCAAATGTGCCAGAAAATAATTTACAGACTTTTAAAGTATCCCTGAAATAAATACCAACCCCACCCCATCGTGTATTATTTATACGATCGAAACGTATTAATTTATAATTATTAATATGGAGTGACTTGTCTGAAATTTTACCGTTAAGTAGAGTTTCCGTTAACGCAAGAAAATCAAATTTGTAAACATCCAACAGTATAGTAATGTCATTAAAATGTTTAACTAAACTACGAACATTTAGATGACCAAACCATAAACAAGAACTGGCACTAACCTGCAGACTATCACCTGGAACAGCCTTACCACCATTTGAAGTACAATCTAAAAACCTTGTGGATTGGGTTGGCGTAGCCCTAAAAAAGGATGACTCTTAGGTATATTTTGGAATTCCTTCACTAGAACACCAGCTGGCCAAGAAGTTGGATCCATCAATTTGTCAAACATAGTAACAGAAATTTTTATTTTAAATGATGAGTAATCCTGTTTGAAATTATCCTTTAATTTTGGTGTAAAGCGATGAACAAATACTTCCGACAAATTGAAATTGTCTAGCAAATATTGCCTGATATTTGCTTCAGTAACATCCGGGTGAAGTCTGGAGACAAAAATCTGTTTTCGAGGCTCCACAGCACGTAAGGTAACACCGCTACCAGTGCCAATAATATAGTTGTTCATAACATTTTTTGAAATTGAAGATGTTGACTGCTGGGCTGGAGTATTCATGCTCGCGGGAGCACTAATAATCTTCTTGCGTAAATCCATTGTAACAGGCTGATTTGTCGTCAATGAGTTAATGCCAGGTAGAGGATACCCAACTGGCAAACCATTTGATTCCGTAACATCTGAAGCAGGTTGACATTCCGGTGAAGAAACATTAGGTAGAGGATAACCAACTGGCAAACCATTTGATTCAGCAAGATCTGAAGCAGGTTGACATTCCGGTGAAGACACATTAGGAACCGCTAATACTGATTTCGGTAACGCTGCACTAGATTGGCATAAATCAGTCTCCAATCCATAATCCACTTCTGGTTGCACTTTCTTTAAAGGAATCAAAGATGATTCAAGATTTTTCACAATTCTTTTTATATCACTAATGTTATTGACATGCATTTTATATACGTCATTACAATTATCACAAAACCAACATAAATTTTTAGAACTTCTTATACAGTCAAATGCTGCTTTTTTTATTCCCACACATTTGTAGTGTGCCACATTTGAACAAAAACCACTACAAACTAAACCATTTTCGTTTATGTTTGTTTCACACATCATACAATTGATGGAACTCATCTTATGTAAACCGTTCATATACACACACAACTAACAAAAACTTAAACCAAACTATATATATTAAATGTTAATAGATTAAAAATTTATTATTTATTTATTTTTATTATTTTTTTTATTTTTTTTTTTTTTTCACACAGCAAAAACATAAAACGTCAACTTAGTTCAAAAGCTAGCTAGGATCTTCTTTTAGTGATTTGACTGTGATAATACACTTATTTTGTATCACAGTCAAATCACTTTTATTGGCTGACGCCCAAATATGAGCCATATAAGTAGATATGACCATTGACGTATGCAAAGTAAAGCAACCAGGCGGTCTTCTCATCTATATAATGCCTAATTCTTCGAATAGCAAAATTTTTAGGAATTATTTTTTCTTAATTTCCATAATATTATTGCTCCAAGATAATTTTGAATCAAAATTTAAGCCCAAATACTTAAAAGTCCTTGTTTCCTTAATTATACTGCCATTTATAGAGAAACTACTTAATTGTTGCATTGACAAACGTTTCTTTGTATACAATAGTGGTGCCAAATGGAGTGGTCTCAAAATTGATCCCTGTGGTACACCCGAAATTACATATCCATTATCACTGTTACACCCATTAACAGAAGTAAACTGTCGCCTACAAAAAGTATAAAGTATATTAAGAACAATAGCTGAAGGGTTAAATTTCTTAAGTTTCTCTATTAAAATAAAATGGTTTACACAATAAAATACCTTTTTAACGTCAATAAAAAGCACGGCTACGAAATATTCTTGATCCACCACATTAAATATGTTATTTAAATTGTTAGCTGCTGCGCTTTGTATTGACAACTTATCGATGAATCCAAACTGGTTTTGGTGTATCACATTAAAGTGTTTTAAATAGTTATAAAACCTGATGTAAAGAACTTTAGCGTGTGCGATATATTTTTTTTTTTTTACACTAAATGTTAGCACGCCACAAATTTAATTTAATATTATTTCAAATTTATAAATTTTATTTTTATTTAATTTATTTTTCTAATTAACAATTTGTATGTTATTTATTTCACCACCATTTTAATGTGCCGACGTTGAGAAGGTTTGAGAGCAGCGCGTGCGCTCAGCACAAAATCCGAGACCAGACTAATTTTTGATTTTTAAATTAATTTTAATTTTATTTTGTGTAAATTTACGTTGTGATACTATTGGTCCAGTCAAGCTAGAATGGGAAGTCAACCTAATATACACATTCGATGTGAAATGTGCGCCCCCAAGTTAGTAGTGGTTTATTGGGTGAACCGCTACAGTACTCCCTCGCAAATGAGTTCTCCCATGCGAAACATGGTTGGTTTCGGTCTGTCTGTGTGTTCGCAGACTGATATTTGATCAGCCGAACAGGAGTGGCGATCGCTCCCTTGAAATGTCTTATCTTCTAAGATTCATTAACGAAGTCGATGGGCCGAGACAGAGTGAAAGGGAGGAGAATGTGGTCAGTCGATGGTTGCGTCAGTAGCTGTAAAGGAGGATGTTCGTCGAGGCCCACACCTGATAGGATGGGAGCAAGAGGCATCGACCAAATATCGGTGGGCACCTCTTATCTTCCTTCAATGAGTTGCTGTACCGCAGACAGAGCTGTCTTAAGATGTCTGGTGACGTAAGTGACCAAGTTTCCATGTCGGGAAGCAAAGCTGTGACATGCCAGACCAGAAAATGAATTTTGAAGTCGGGAGTCAGCTTTGGGGCCTACCAAGAGATGTTGGCAGTGGCCGCTTTTAGGCCTGTCCACGGACTCGACTGTGGCCGGAGAAAGTCGATGTGAGTCTCGACTTTCTCGTGAGAGGGTGGGGCAGTCGAAGTGAGTCCCGACTGTGTCCCAGTGACATGGAAAGTTATACGGCAACAGTCGAAGTCATTCTCGACTGTGGCCGTATAAATTGCGGGGTGTGGCGAGTATGGCTGGTCGTCGTTTTGCTATACGACGTTGTGTGGACCCATTTAAATAAACAAAATCAAAAAAATTAAATCGGAAAGAAAATGGTGGTAAAAAAATGTACATTATAATAAAACAAAATTTTAGTGATGGTGTTGTTGTCGGTGCTGATGGTGTCCCTATTGAAGGCTTTGGCGGTGATGGTGTTGATACCGCTGCTTGCCGATGGTGGTCACCATGCCGTTGGTGGTCGCATTGGTGATGACAGCGGTGTTGATGCAGTTGTTGCTGTTATTTGGTGAATGTGGCTCTACTCGCCTATGGTTGCCATGATTATGACGACGATGACGGTCGCGAAGGCGATGATGACAGCGATATAATATTTGCGGCTGATGTGGTGATGGCGATAATACGGCTGCCGGTTGGTGTTTTAGCTGCTGTGGTCATCTCTGTTGTTGGTAATCATGTCATCAAATGCGGCAATGATGGCAATAATGGCGTTACCACCGATAGCGACGCTGCTGCTGCCTATGTCCAGCTGATAATGATGGCGCTAATGGTCGTGGTTATGATATTGCTGCTGCTGTCGGCCATGTTGTGCGATAGGTCTATCTCTTTATCTTTAGCACCTTGCTTATAAACGGGCACAACTTTTTGTATTTGTAAATCATCAGGATAGCACCCATTTAAAAAACAACCGTTAATTAGATCATAGGTATAATTACGTGCTTTGCCCTTACGATAAATTTAACAGGAATACGGTCATATATCCAGGAGCTGAATTTTTGTTTAATTTTTTAAGAATCCCGAATAATTGCTTAGTATTTGTTGGATCTTAAGTGATGGAATTAAGGCAGTTGAATTATATAATTCGGAATTAACAGAACTTTTAGCTACATTTATAAAATAATTATAAAACGATTTGCTACTACAGTAGAATTTGATATTGTTTGATCCCCCACGGTTAGCATAATATTGTCACTTTTAGATTTATACTCGGTATTAAATATCAATGATTTTAGAACTGACAGTTCTTTCTTCCATAATCATTATTTTTTTGAAACTCATTATGATAAAACTGTTTTTGAAGTTTATGGTTAAGATTATTTGTTTTATTTTTGTAAATTTTATGTTGACACTAAAGTGATATCTGTCGCACTGGCTGTGGCCCCAGCATACGCCATCCTTGTTGGCCTTCCATCGTTCAGAATCACGAGATCAGAATCCAGAACGAGATCCACCAACAAATTTCTGCAAGCTTTATTCCTTTCACACCGCCAACCACGCGAATGTGCATTCATATCACCCCCCAGAATCATGTCACTTTTCCCACGCATTCAGTCAAATAATTGTTTAAAATCCCTCAGGCCTTTATCTCTACCATTTATAGTTTGAATTGAAGCTGCATATATACTTATTTGGCAGCGATGACCTCGATGTACTCGAAATCGGGGACTCCCACACTAGTCAACGATATTGGCTCTTGCCAATATCGCTGCTCCGCCGAAGCCATCCGCCCTAGGTCTGGTTAGAAAATTGTACCCATTCACTCGAAACCTTTAAAACGTAATGTATGACATTTGATTAAAATTTAAACAACACAGTTTTTTATTCGATTTAAAATGGAGAGTTTTATACCAAATAATCGTTATTCGCGGGAAGTTGTGTTGTATTTTTTTACTATAAAGAAAAGCGCTGCTGAAAGTCATCATTCACTTGTAGAAGCTTACTGATAGTATGTGTAGAAGGTGGTTTAAGCAATTTGAGAAAGGTTTATCATAGCCAAAATTGAAAAATTTAGATTTACATAAATAAGCGCAGACATGTTGCAACAATCATTCATCTTGCCTCGATAGACCAACAGTGTCCCGTTTATAAAATACTAAAATTTGCAATGACATATCACTATAATAACGTTATTTCATCAATAAGGCAAGGAAACAAAAAAGAAATCATGATGGCTACAACATCTCAGCACTCACATTTATAAAACACAGAACAACTGGTCAACCTTAACTAAAATAAAGATTGGACGTCTGGTTTAAAAGTAAAGATAGGAAATTACTATGTAATTTCAAATTCCTAACCTAACATTTAACTTAACAAATTTTATATACAATACATACTCGAAAAATCGAGCTTTCAAAAAAGTATTTTTAATGTTGGCTTACTCATACGTAGAACAACATAAAATCTGCTCCTCTTATAAAAAACACTTTTAGAAAATAATAGGAGCATTACGACTATTTATATATAGAGTGCTCTGCTTCTATGCATATGATGACATATTATTCAATATTTTAACTAGCTTAATAAGTTGCTTATTTTCTTGAGACTCGACTAAACATATGTTTCCTTCCAAAAAAAAAAAGAAGAAGAAAAATTCTATTTTCTTTAATACGAAAGAAAGAGGGAAATATAAATTATTATAGATATTTTCCCAACATCTTATGAAAAATTTATTTTTTTTTTTTCAAATTCATACACACATCAATCAACTTAAAAGGGTCTTATCGTTGTGAAAAAAATTTAAAATTCATGTTGAGCTATTCTCCTTTAAGTTGTCTTGATAAAAAATGTTGCATCGTTTAATAAAAACTAGAAATATGTATTGTATATTATACAAGGAACAAAGTTGAAGGAATGAAAACGAACTACCGTAAAAACAAGCTACAAACATATGTACATATGTATAAACAATGTACATATACATATTAAATATATTCATACGTATAACAGAAAAATTAACCAACTGGAAGAATCAACCAAAAAACCTTTAAAATTTAGTATACCCTTATCTATAGATATGCCATACAATTTATAAGATTTTGTGGAGAATTCAAACCTAATAGAATATTTGTTTTACGGATGATTAGAAACGCAATCAGAAATTAAAATTTTACCTTACGACAAAGATAGTTCGGCTACAATTGGAAGAACTAAGAAATGCTTTATAATGTTATCAAAACGAAATTTTCCTAAAATCATTAACTCAAAAATGCCAATGTTATTTAAAAAAAAAAGTTCGATGTAAACAAAAAAATATTTCTTTCGACAAAATAAAATGTCAGAGAGGTAAAAGTACATTTTTTATGATTTATATTTAAATTACTTCATCATATTATACATTTTTCGTAGTAAAACTTTTTTATGCACGATATGATTCGAAAAAATAATCAAAAATATTGAAACGAAATTGTGTGACGATGATGCTAGATTCATGAGGTCGGATTTTTACCCTAGGGTATTTCTTCCGAGCTGATAAATTAATCAAATCACATTTTTTTTTTTAGTTACTTTAGTGATTGATTGGTTAAGAAGCAGCACGGAAATAAATATCTAAGGTAAAAAAACCGACCTCGTGAATCCACCATGAAAATCGAGAAACACCATTTCAATGTAGTCGGAAAAACAAATCATTTGACGAAAAAATCAACAAACATATAGAAAATACAAGGCGAAAAATTACAAATTTGAAGGAAACAATTTGGGAGGTGATCGGTCATCAACAAATTAAGCTCCAAATTCATAGATGTTTTCCTCAGTTCATTTTGAAATAAAATAATGGAATTGTTGTTCGAAATGTTAACCATCCTCTAGCATATATGGTATTCTAGCAAATAAATTTGATACCTATTAATCAAAGATAGTATGGTGGCTTGACATCCTTCTGCCGTAATCCACCGACAATATTTTACAACTCGTTCACGTAAATATTAACCATTATTTACTAGATTGCACACACTTTTTGCCTAAGAGCGCTCCAAACAAAGAAATCCAACGGGATTTAGTTCGGCGAGCGTGCTGGCTAAGCCGTGCTGGTATTTCCACCCCTGTCAATCCATTGATCAGGGAAATTTCTAGTTATCCAGGGTTGTGGTCGTCTTACATAATGAGCTGGACAACCATCCAATTGTGCCGATACATTTAAGTGTTCAATTATCGGCATATTGTCTAAATAATCAGAGAGGGTATTTTCTAAAAAATCGTTGGAAAGTTCAGCAACAAGCCGATTGACAATATAGACAATGCGTCGACAATTTCCAGCAGCAGAAAATTTGAGGATCGAGTAATTCATCAAAAATAATTGCTTGGCACGCAGAAATTCAGTAGGGAAAAGCAAATAAGTGATGTTAACATAGTTGTAAACGTAATGATGATTGGGCTGGGAAACGAATCGGTGGTTTAATCGAATTTCTGGCACAAAATGCAAGATATCATTCATAATCTATTACAAATTCAGAGAGATTTCGGCAAACTCTTTACGAGGTTTTCTTCGCGAACGAAAATTGTAGAGTAGCATTTAAAACCTTGTGTGAGTTGAACAGGGAAACACTTAAAGAATTCACCGCGGCAATGATCTGGATTTGAACGGTGAATACTATCTATCTTCAAAATCATTTTAAACCAAAATTTGACGACTACTAACATCTTAGGCAAAACAATAATTGTATTTTTTGGTGACATACTACCCACCAAATTGCTATTTCTAAACTGTTGTGGCTCACAAATGCAATTCAATGAAAGGAAGCACATAAGAATTGTTAAAGTAGCGGCAGCAATCATCAAAGAAGGTGTCCAACCCCAAATTTACACACATTTGATGAAATAGAAAATGGCGGTGAATAGCTTGTACCAGACCAAAAGCAACGAAATGCGTCCTCATCAACAAAGAAGAGTAAAATGAAAATCTTTATTAATCACTTCAAGGTATATACCAGTTGCAGACCGAAACCGTTTATATCATCAGCGCAACTTGGATTATCAGTTTATCTTAATCGTTAATTATAGATTCTATGGCTGTTATTGATTTATTTATTTATATGGGTCGTATACAGAGAGGCCACATAGTTTACCGAAAACAAGATGAAAAAAAAAAATTAATTCATATAGTTAATAATGCAGATGTACACGTATCTAAATGCCTTGAACGGATTAGACACAAATCAAGCTCTAGGTGGCATAAAATACATCACACCTTCTATATCAATTAACTTTTATGTAAAAACTTACCACTGTTCGTGTTCAACAGCAGTGATATATCTGAAGTTATTATTCGAAGTTAAATTCGCCTTTAAAGCAAGCGGACTAGAGGAATCATGGGCCACGGCTTATGGAAATACAGTAGTCAAACATGTGAGAAAAAAGTGTTTGGCATGACCCAAATGATATATACTAAAATCATCAGCAACCTCTCTGATAGTCACTCGGCAATTGTCCATAACCATTTTGTTCACTTTTTCGACGATGTCGTCGATTGTTGGTTTTATCGGACATCCAAGCTCGTCATATATTCAACGTCTTCATGGTTTATTTGAAATGCTTGTACCACTGGTAGATGCTCGATTTGTTCATAGAAGACTCGCCAAATCATTCAACATTTTCAATATAGCTGTGCACTTCATTCCATTCTTAAAACAAAATTCAATTGGTTTTAGTTAAAAAAAGGAGAGCCGTTGATGGGTGTTACTAGAGCGCCTAGGTTAGAAAGAAACGTTTATAATTTGATGAAGAAACAAAAACAAGAAATAGCTGTATAAAATTGGTTTGGTAGCGACGACCATCCATTCGATTTGTAGTGAAATCTCACCTTGAAAAGTTTCAAAATTCGAAACATTGATTCGTCATTTGGACGTGTTGCAATTAATTCATTTATCATCAAATATGTTGGTAAAGTCGGATACTAAATTTCAATGGAATAGGTGCATAGTCGTAGAAGTTCCATTTGGGGCAAGGATGGAGTTTCTTAAATAAAACATGGCCAGAATTTAATAAATATCGCGGGACACTTAAACAAAAAATTAGAGTTGCCAAAGAGAAATTTGTTTTTTAAATATATTTCCAGTCCAAACCTTTTCGACAATTCCAGCACCAAATGGAACATGCACGTTTGTCAATCGATTTTAGCGAAATTTTCTAGGTTAGTAAGCCGAGTCTGTATAGTTCCTCGTATGAAAGAGAATTATTCACGCTCCGAGGAGTTTCTTGGGTAATATCATTTGCGGTCTGATTCCTTAAAAACAATAATAGCCAAATTCAAGGAATATTGCTGAACAGTACAAAATTGACCTGGGTAGCGTGGTTGAAATCCAAGAAATATTGCAGGACTCTCCTAATAATATTCTGCTGATTCTAATATCACCCATGATTGTGCTACGAAAATATTTTGTGGACGTTTTATACCCAAGAAAATACAAAGTTATTCCTATTGCAGGTCGGATTCACGGATTTAAGATAAATAACGAAACTTTTGTTACAAATTCGCTGCAGTTATTCCATCGAATTGTTTGCGTCATCAAAAATCCGAAAGAGTTGCAGTCATATTTTAAATGTGAATTGGCGTCAACACCGTCATCTATATTTAATCATGATGATTAATGGAAGGGGAAAAATCAAGCATCTCATCCATATTTAAAATACAAATATCACCAGCGACAGAGCTATTGACTGTAAACATATTGAAATATCCAAACCAAAATGTTATCAAGACGACTATTACAACAGGAAAAAAATTCACAATATTCAGTATATTTCAGCAACGGTAAGAACCAGGCGTGACCAGGCTGTCACCGCTATTTAAAAGCATAACTAAAAGACACAGTGAAATGTTTTTATTACGACCAATTTCACTGGGCCTTGCATATTCAAAAACATTATTCATGGTTAGTCCCACCTTACAAAATAAATAAGAGATTAAGCAAAGAGGAAAAAAAAGTTCAATAAGATACATTCTTCGAGTAGGATAATAGTTTGAGCTTTTAACAACCCTTTCCGGCGGCTCCAAATGTTCGGAAATATAAAAAGAAGACTAGTGTAGCAATACTTGTGCTTGTGGTCTACACAATTTGTGCATTGATCGCAAAATACAGCAACTCCGTTACAGTCATAAGAGTGGAAAAACCAGAAATAGACAAGACAAATTACTATTAGAATTAATTGAAAGAAATATAATAAGAACAAATTAATTTAAACATTTATTATAACAAAAAACATAAAACTGAAAATGTAAGAATTGTTTATATTTATTCCATATATTGATTCAAACAAATTAAATTGGTTCCAAATTCTCTTAAGGCACCCGCGTCGCTGTTTACTGCTGCGGCAATTCCATCAAAAGCTTGGGAAACTTTCTCTGAGTTCTTTATGCTGTTTCATCTTGATTTTTCTTTCTTTAATGTGGTACTCGAGTGATACACTATCTGTATTGGTTTTAGTGACTCTTGCATTGCTGGTTCCACATTTTCATCCCTTTATGATTCGGTGTTCGCACTCCCTCGATTTCTTAGTCTGAGTTAAAATGAGGGCTTTCGTCAGGCCAACGATGCGGATTAGACAAAATATTTGTATTTGTGACCCGAATATCCAGCTCGTCATCGATCTACTGTTCAGTACAGTCATTTCAACTTAGTCCCAAACCCGGTGTGTCTTTTCCGGCTGTTTAATCTGACAATTACACCAGCTCAAAAGGTTTAGTTCTTTTAAATCTGCGTACTAAATTCTTGTTGCTTAGGAGCTGAGTTGCTTTAATGTTCATATGTTAGAGGAGCCTTTCTTCATGTCTCCGCGCTTTTTCCTGGATTTCATTTAAGATCAGGTTCACTTTAAGGTCCCTATGGAGGTCATTGTACCTGACATACCAAGGTGCATCAACGATGTTCCTCTGTTTGGTACAACCCCAAAGCAGAATACCATAATCGCAGTTGCCATAATCTTCTCACTGTTCTTTTTTCTGATAGGAGTTTCCTAATTTCCATAGGATAGTTGTTTCCCTTGATTTTCTTTTTAATTTCAGGGGTATTTTTAGGGGAATTAATGAATAAATGAATGCATATGTAAATACAGGGGCGAGCCGCTACAATGTTGTATATAAAGCTCTTCCATTTGTTAAAATTATTAATGATATGATCAAATAGTTTGTATTGGTGCAGTACAGTTCTATTGGAGAAACAAGGATAATTTTTACACTGCACTGCTCCATGTGAATAAAAAATAGACGCTTTATCGTTTAACAGGCTATTATTGTCTTTGTTTTATATATTTCTAATTCTTCAAGCCTGTTTAGTGATTGTACTTTTTGAAATACGATTAAGGCGTTGGCAAAATTGATAAAATCATTTCATTTACATTTCGGGGTGCCAGACATCCCCTTTAAGAGGGATTGTCCACTGTTCCCTTTCCATAAATGATATTTATGTTTTATTTTACATATAGGGGTCTGTTCTGTAACTGGACTCCGCTGGGAAAAAATTACAGCGAACGGTTTGCTACTTTCTATCTCATTCCGCAGGAAATTATCCAGCGCAGTGAAATTTTAATTGCGAATTCCGCTGGATTTAGATTTTACATAAGAAATCACCAAAATTTCATCAAGATGTGTAGTTAAGTATTTAGATTTTTTCGAGTCGAAATGATCCTCTTCTCGAAACCACACAACAAATTGAAATAACAAAATTAAAAGACAAACTTAAAATTTCTTAATAAAAGCTGCTTTATTTAAAAGATTTTTTTTTTAAATAAAATAGATTTTAAAAATGCCCGATTTCACAAAAAAAAGGCAATCTCTAGTTAAATAATATTTCTTCCCTTTCTTCTTTTATAAAATTGCGATTTATTTCATAATACGAATTCAACGCATGCTAATTTTATTTGTTTTTTTTTTGCATAAACATTTAAACTAGAGTTAAATATTTAGCAGCTCAATTTCATTGAGCTAACTATTTAGCTGAAGGCTATGTAAACAAAAATATAATCAACTTACATAGAATTTGAATTATGAAACAAAACGTAATTTTATGAAAGAAGAAAGGGAGGAAATATTATTTAACTAGAGATTGGATATTCTTTTGTGAAACTGGGCAGAAATTTTAAGTTTGCCTTTTAATTTTGTTATTTGAATTTGTTGTTTCAACTTGGAAGATTTAAACTCTTAAGTTCTAAAAACCACGGCGGCTCCACACTACAAGAATTTGAAGACATGTATTTTGTTTCCAGTCGAGTGACAGAATTAACCCCGATTTAATTTCTCAATCTAAGGTCGTGTTATTCTGATGCAAACAAAACTGATTTAGATTAGAAAAAGCTGAACTGATATCAATTTCTACTATGATGAGTTTAAATTTTTTTGATCTATGTTCCGTTTTTACACACTTATGTGTCTGGTGGTTGTTACTCGTGCCTGATTAAGGGTATCCTCGGGCCAGCATTACCCTAAGAAATAAAATCATTTTATTGTTTTGCGAATATTCGTTTATCATAAAGTAATACACCGATAAAAGTTTTGCTAGGTAGTGTGAAAATCCTTATTATTGGTTAGGCCTGTGCTTGCTGATGATTGAAAAAAAGTTGACCTTAAAGCGTGAAATAATTGTGTAATAACACAAAAGTAATGTAACGGTGACACTAGTATGTAATATAATAAGTTAAATTAATAGCTCAATGTTTTACTGTACTAAAATGGAATTTTCCATGATAAAATTGTTCTAAATGTTTCTACACTATTCTAACTGGAAAAATCATGAGTTTTCTAGAAGTTTGGTTTGTATATAAAAAGGCGAACGAAGTCGAATTGGATTATTAGTAATTGGTAAGCGATCGTGTAAAGATTAAAAAGGAATTAAAAAGTGATTTAAAAAGTGTTGTAGTGCGAAATAAAATTTATAAGAGTACAGTAAAATTGTGCGAAAATTATTTAAAGTGATTTTGTGAATTATCGTTAGTAAATACTGTTGTTATAATTTTTGTGTGACATAAATAAATTCGTTGGTGATAAATTGAATTGATTTTGTTTTATTCACAATTCAGTGATACGAAGCTTGATTGACAAGGCAAAAACGTAACAGTACTTACAATTTTTAATTTGATTTTCTTGCTTTATATGAAAAAATCAAATGATCAAATGGATAAAATATTCAAAAATCACACTTTCTTGGATTTTTGAATCTTTAGAATTTCAACAAACAAAAGTTAAGACTTCAAATGACAAATTTTGGAAGCTTTGTCCCAGATCAATAATAGGATTATTATCACAATAATTGATAGAATGATGCAGTTTCCTCCTCGGTACATGAATGGACATGTTTTCCAAAATGTAGGCTGCACTAACCAATGTGGCCAAATAATGTTTCTTAGCGGTCTTTCTATTTCCTCCCCTACAAAACACCACTTTTTGTAGCCCCTTAAATAACACCTTTCGCAAAACCACCTTGTCAATAATCTATTCTTTGTATATTTAACATTTGCCTTCCTTTTTCACTAAATAAATTTTAATTCACTCTACAAATGATTTAATATTTCTTTTTTACCATTTCAGGTAAGGATAACTGCATATAACAAGGATTGAAGCTTTTACAAAAAAATTGTGAGTAAAAAATTATTACTAGAGACTGATTTTGTAATAATAACCAATAAACCAGGCTTCCCACAAATTTAGGGATAATTCTCGATTAAATCGCAAGTATTTATATTTGCTTTTTTTGTTTCGCTCTACTATCCGCTATTATCTGCGCTATATATAAATAAGATAATTCAAAATCGCGTATATTTTTGCATTTATTATAAAATATGAACTTGCTCTACTCTCAAAATAAACGGCTCAATTATCTCGGTTAATCAAAAACTGCCTAGTAAGGCTTTACCAACAGTCAACACGATATAATGTTTAGATTTGCACCTTACAAGTTTATTTCTATAAAAATGGAAAGTCGGGATTTATTTTTGATATTTTTGTTAGTTTAACTTTAACATGTGCGTGATTTTGATGCAATCAATAAACATTAGCTGCGGCGTCTCATATTTCAGGAGTCAAGAGTTAGTATTTTTTATTTTCGTTATCTTTCTTAACAGTTAAAGGCGGTAAGTGTGTAAAATCATTCAAACAAAACATAGACAGTCTAGTCAGTCGTAGCGAAGAGCTTTAAGTTTTTTAAGAATAATATAAGTATTTTTTTTTATCTATCAGCTAAGAGCGGATTAATTAAGGTTACTGTTTGTGGTATCGCAAAAGCGGTTGGTTTTTTGGGTAAAAAAATACAAAAGATTTTCGGTTTAACGAGTAGTATCGAATGGGTATCATAAATGTAATCCCATTCGAATGGTACCTAAATACGTACGTATGTATATATGTAAAAAAAAACATAATGGAATCATACAGGGATATCAGTGAAGCTGAAATAATTTTAATGTAATTTAACAGATGTTATCATCGCATTCTTAAACCAAACATTTATCTATAACCTATTTGAATATTGTTTCTATTTCACATCACCGATTGAATAAAGTTATAAGTAACAATATTTTATTCGTGAAACAATCTATTTCAAGCGCTTTGCTTGGCTAAGATTGGATTAAAACGCATCAATGACACGCATCAAGGCAAAATTAATCGGATGATTCTCCGAGACAAATTTGTATTTACACGTTTTTCTGATTTCGGTGTGTCCATTTTCAATTTAAGCTTTCTACAGAACCGGAACGTTTGTTCTAAGAAATACAAATTCCCTAATAATCTGGATTTACTAAAGATTTTTTAATTCGGCTGAAAATTTCATCCTAATATTGAAATATTAGACGTGAAAAATGTCTTCCCTGAATTATGAAAATTTAAACGTACCAATAAATGAAATATTTGGCGACCGGTCACATTTTCATTTTTAGAAAAAAATATGATGACTGCAAAATTGTTTTACGGGAAATTTCCTATCGATATTCATAGTTACTTGTTTAATTCATTTTTTAAATTCGTGTCTATATGAATTCTGGTTAAGTTCCTTTATTAAAACATACAACCGTACAAGTACAAGAATCGTTGATGGGTCGAGAATCAATCAAGTACGAAATACTTACAATAAATACGACATGTGCTTTACTGAAACAATGCTCCGTTATTTTAAATAAAAGCTCGTTCTCCGATTCGGAGTCTGCGGATTACCAGTTACGTGTCACGTATATGGTGGTTAAAGTTGCATTATTTTGGAGATAATCAAAGGAGAAATAAAGCTCACATAATTCTCACGACTTTTTACATCACATTAGATACTGCTAGATACCGCGGATAGGTAGTACTGCTGCTGAAATGAAAACTAAAGTTCTGAAGAACTTTAGCTTTCATTTCGTAAAAAATTTCAATGTCATACAAGTACTAAGCACACTAAAGTTGTGGATGAACTTAATCTGTTAATCTTAATCCTTTTTTCATGAAATCAATATTAAATAAGGAAAGCGTCAGATCAGTAGGAACTACCAGAAGATCAGTGATAGTAGCTTGTTAACAACAGTGAGAAATATCGCCGATATTTGTTTTTGTCAGTAGCAGGAAGCATCTCTGGGATAGGTAATACTGAATAAATTTACTTACAAATTGTTGGGTAAAAAATTTGTTTTAATCGTTGGTCATTCTCGATTCTTCTCAATTAACGTCCTTTATAATAAAATTAATAATTAAAATTAAATTGTTTGCAAATTAAACAATCGTTTGTTTTTCTTCGAGTACATGTTTATTTTCTGTCACACAAAACAAAAAACAAAAAATAGAATCGCACGTAATTAGCTGACCTAATTTAATTTTGTATAGTGCACTAATATTTGGAAAATTCGTATTTATCAACAAATAACTATATGTATATAATAACTAGAAACGTAGGATGAATAATATAAAATCGTTTTAAACAAAAAAAAAAACACAACTGGCATTAATTAAAATTGAATTGGTTTGAAACCAATCCTTATGCCACCTAGCTACATGAAAACATATTATCTAAAGTTTTTCTCATTTTTAATTATCCTTGAACAAAGTGAATAGCTAAAAGCACTTTCAAACATAGGTATACATACTGTAAACAAGACATCATGATAAATGATCTTTTGAATTGATTAATGAATAATTTATACGGGGTGGCCAAACCATCCAGGCCACCAGGCACATCATTAAAATTATAGAGGTTTCCTTTTGGCGGTTTTTGAACTTCTAAAATATTACAATTTTGTAACAAGACTAGTTATGCATTTAAACAAATAATGAGTGCATTATAACATTTAAAGGCTACCCTGTGTACAAATGATGTTATTTGCGCTTCATAATTTGTTATATGAAAATATTTTAATTCTATTTAATTGATGTGACATGATGTATAAAAGCATTTTCTCAACGATTTTATTTTAATTACATGGGCGTCATATCAATTAACATTAAAAATTCATAATTAAATTTCTTTTAATTTATTCTGCTTTTTTTGCTTTCTATTTCAACACAATTAAATCTTAAATTTTCCATACAGTTTTCGTTCAATATTTTTTTTTTTCTTTCGTTTAAATGGTACACAAGGCACAACAACACAGTACAAGACACAAAAAATTTGATACAATAAAAATTCCCAAACATTTCGTGTTGAATTTTAATTCAACATAAAATATCATTTTTATGGTTGACTTTATTTATCATTAAAAATGAAATCACCCCCATCTCCTTTACCCTTCATCCACATATTTTTCGATTTCCTGCATTTGTTTTTTAATTATCTCATAATTTTTACACTTTAGTAAGGTTTCGGCTCGACAAAGGGTGGTTTAAATTCGATAAGCTGTATTCATTACTGTGTTATATGTTTGATTAACACTAATCAAAGTAATAGAAGATTACGGTAATCGATAGAAAAATCGTTAAGGTAAGAAATGTTTTATTTTCTGCGCACACTGTGTTTTAAGAGGCATAAAAGTTGAAAAAAAGGGTGAACAAAATTATAACTTCAACTTTATTTAACATCTACGAATAACTAAAAAATGTATTATAGCTAAAAGGGAAAACTGTATTTAAATTAAATTTATATATGTCCTAGATATCTTGCAAATGTTAAATTAAATACCACTGTATCAGTGGCGTAAATCGGTACCCGCAGACCCGCAGCCACGTGTGGGCCCACAGTTAATGCGGCCCACGAGATTTATCAAGCGATCGAATATTAGTTCAAAGATAAGATTAGATAGATGGTAGCTCAGACTAAGCTTAAAGTAGGCCACCCTTTCAAATTTGCAAAACGGGACATTTTTATGAAATTTGTAAGAAAAAGCGGTGGTCTAGTTTTTAAAGAAAGAAAAATCGTTCCTGCTGCTTTCACGATTGGGTTCTCCAGTTTCATACCTCCTCGTCTCGCATTTCATCTTTTAGTCACTTTTTAGAATTTCTCGAGATTATTCGAGTATAGAATGGAAAAGGGATGCATGATGTTCGAGCATTACTTGGTGATTCGGTGTTTTGAAACAATCAGGTTATTCGAGATTTTCGAGATGACTCGACTATATCTGAGATTATCGGGTATATTTGATTGTTCGATGTTACTTGAGAATCTTCGAGCCTATTCGATGGATAACATTGTTCGATATTTATGAAATGTTCCAATACTATTTGAGGGTTCCATTGTTATTGTGTAATTCTCAAGAAAATAAACTAAGAAAACTGCATCTCACCTTTGAAGATGTTGTATTCTAAAAAAATATATAAAAATTCCAATGACAATGTCCAGCTACAGTTCCCATTCTTATTACGTAAGTTGAGTTGTATCAAATTTGGTTATACAACAAATTAACGTCAAATTCTATTAATTCTAGTGGCACGTGCTCATACGAATCATATTTTCATACGTTTCAAAAACCCACATCAAAGTGTGGGCTCAAGTTTCGTTAAATAAACGTAAATACATTTTTCTCTTTTTTGTTGTTGCACACGAGATTTTTGTCAAGCGTGTGTACAGTAATTTTCTTCTTGGGTTTCTTTAGCGTTTATTCACCTGCGGCTATTTGAAACCAAGTTGTATTCAATTTTTTTTTTTGGTTTTGTGTGCAATTTGGGCAGTTCATGTGTTAACAAATGGAACGAAAACGTGCCGAATATATGCAATTTTTCCATATTAACTTACCAATGAAGTATTGGAAGGGGTAAGACTGCATTTATCGGTTGATTCGATCGATGTAGAAAATAATTTTTTTTTTTGGTCAATCAGCAGAAAAATCGTATAAAAACCTTAACAATGGCCACTATAACCACGCCTCAACTTGCTTATAGAAGTATTAGTACCATTAAATTACTTGACAAATAATTCGATATGTTTATACGAATTTTAGGAGTTTTCTACAAATTATTCATTAATATTGAGATTTTCGGTATTCTTGAAACTGTTCGAGATCAATCGAGATTCACATAATATAGAGGCTATTCCAATTTTCCTGGGTTAATCGAGATTGTTCCGCGGGTTATTATAGATTTGTCAAGTTTTTCGACATTTCTATCTACAATTATTCGAGATTTTTAAAGATTTTGAAATTTCTGTGCTTAGCTTTCAGTTGTGGGAACTTGCAGAGTTACACATACAAATCTGAATCGTTATATTTAGTTGATTTTTCAATATTTCTCCTATTTCCTAGGTTATTCGAATTTATTCAAGAATATCTAGGTTATTTACATTTTACATGCCGGTGATAAGCCCTTATAGGATTTTCTTGGGCTTTACATACGAGTACTTACAGATAATTCGATTTTTGATAACTTTCTAGAATATTCAAGATACTTTGAAAATTCGACATTTCTTACTATTTTTTTGTACTCTCGAAATATGAGCCTCGACAATAAGAAGAAATAAGTTTTTAAATTAAAGCTTTGCTTGTTCATAGTTACACGAAGAATTTTTAGGGGCCCAAGAAAAATTTTGCGAGGGGCGGCCCGAAATTTGTAGTTAAGCCACTGTATTGTATAAAAAATTATGCTGAAAGATTTCCGAGCTAACACTAATGAACAAGGGAATAATTTACCTTAACAGAAGATGTGTGCCCTCATCCTGGTAACGCATCTATTAAAGATACAAAAAGTTGTGGTCGCACAATTTCACGTTATTAACCTACGACAACATTCTCGTAAAGCTGTTTTGATCTGAAGGAATTATTGCTGAGGTGCTGCTGCCTGATTATTCAACATTATGGTTCTACTTGTTTCTGCCCATAATGGCTTCTACTGCTTTGGAGGCGTAAACATTTGCTTTTATGAGCGAGAGGTGTCTGTTGCACCTTGTACCAACTACAGGGTAGACTGTGGTAGACCTTCTACGACAAAATGTGTACCATCTTTTAGCCGAGAATTGATTGGGTATGATTGTCAAAATTTACTCCAGTCAGAGCTTCAGGTGGTCCTAATATTGTCGGCTTAGGCTCAGGCCTAGAGGTGGGGCTTTCGAAGATGACTAAAAGCAGCTAATCACTTAGGAAAATACAGCGTGAATCAAGGATGGAAATAGACCGGTAATAGGACTGACTAGGGTTTCTCAAAACGGGATCACGGGATCCCGTTTCTGTCTCAAAAGTGGAACCGGGAAATCCCGATTTTTCCCGGTTTTCGATTTTTTATTTTTTTTTTACCATTTTAATTCTGTAACGGCATAGGAATAATACATTACAGTAAAACCTCGATTTTAGAAAATTTGAATATCTGGTATAGAAAATTATCCATCAATTGCATTGTCAAGTCAAATTCAGGCCTATTAGGAAGGAACTTCGCTATTTCTTAACCGATTACGATGAAATTCAGATGATGAGTTTCGATGAAGTTCTGAGATATGGCTACTGAGAGACGAATTTGGTTATGATATTTAGAAGAAGTTCTGGAATATAGCCAATTAAGAGGGAACTTGGCCTTATCTTAACCGATTATAATGAAGTTAGGACGTACGACGGAAATGCGATTCTAAGATTATTTAAGGAACTTAATTATTTCTTTACCGATTATGATGAAATTTAACATGTACAATTGAAATGGTATTCTAGAGTGAGTCAAGAAATTCAGCTGTTATATAGTCCCTTGAAGTCATAAAATATTAGTTGGCTGGCCCAGAAGAATACTACTAGGTGATAAACTTTCTAGAAGTTTGGTTTGTGTATATAAAAAGGCGAACGAGATCGAATTGGAATTATTAGTTTGGTAAACGAAAGTATAAAGATAAAAAATGAATTAAAAAAGTTTTAAAAAGTGAATTAGTGAAATCAATAAAAGTGATCAATAAAATTTTTGCGAAAATTAAATAAAGTGATTTTGTGAATTATTATAATAAATTGTGTTGAATAAATTTTTTATTGTTCAATAAATAAATTCGTTGGTGACAAGGCAAAAACGTAACCAATATCAAATAATTTAGGGTTAATGTGAATTAGTACGGAAGCGATGCACAATTCATCACTCGCCTTGGCTAAAAAACTCGTTTGAATCTATGCTAAAATGATTCATAAAAAGACGTTTATTTATGGATAAATTATTTAAAAATATTCTGGAAAAGGTGAACAAATTCTGGAAAGGGGGGAAATCATTTAATAAATCTTTTGGAAAATGGAGAATTGATTCTTTTCTAGTTATTCAAATCTCCGCTATATACAGGAAAGGGCACTACCGTCAAGTGAGTGATGAATTGTGCATCGCAGCCGTTAGTATTACCCTAGAACCCTAAACTCGAATTAAGGAACTAAATATAATAATTTTAAATAGAAATTTAAAAAACTTGAATTTTGAAAATTTAGCAAATAAAGATTTTAAGAAAAATAATAAAGATAAAAAAGATTGTGTAGTTACGATTTGAAGCCATGTTGATTAAAGAGTGATATATTAATATGTTTTAATGTAATTAGGCCTGAGACCTTAATCATACATAATAGTTGTTATTGCAATAATAATTAATTTACGAGGACACAAAATTATTTTGGTTGGATCTGATCTAGATCAGATCATATCTCATGAAACAACACCAAAATGCGTAAAACAAACAAACACCAAATTTCAATTTTCTATCTCTTTTCGTTTTGAATCTGTCTCTTCATACTCGTATTGTATTCATCACATTGTCACGGTGACACCTAGGGAAGAATAGAATAAGTTATTTAATAGCGCAAAGATTACTGTACTAAAAATAAATTTTCCATGATAAAACTGTTATAAATGTTTCTAGACTATTATTACTGGAAAAGTCAAGAAATTTCTAGAAGTTTTGCTTTGAGTTTATATACTCAAGCAAACGAGATCAAATTAGATCATTAGTATTTGGAAAGCGACAGTGTAAGGATTAAAAAGTGAATTAAAAAGTGATTTAAAAAATATTTTAGTGCGATATAAGAATTATAAATGATCAGTAAAATTGTGCGAAAATTATAGAAAGTGATTTTGTGAACTATTTTTAATAAATTGTGTTGTACTAATTTTTGTTGTAATTGACAAGGCAAAAAGTAAAAATATTCTTTGTCGCTTTACAAAATTATAGCTAATAGATGAACTAACTTTTAGATCACCATTTCTGTTGTTTCTTATTGCTTCACATATCAATTTTGATCTGATCCGTATCACTATGCGTCAAAAAATGCAGCTCTTCTTGGATGTACTGTACACATTATATATTTTTTAAGAGCGTTCACTGTATAGTTAGTGTATTTTTGGTGTTCTATATGAACCAGATGGATCTGTTTTGGTTACTATATTATAAAACTATTTAGATTCACACAGACTTCGGAGAGAGCTTTAACTGTACTAATAAGTTAGAGTTTTATTAGCTCGGTAAATAAACAACTGTTTTAGTGATTTATTTTGGGCACCACTAATAAAAATTCAAAAAACTTAATTAAACTTAAATTGAAATAAAACATTGAATAAGGTGTGATTTGGTGAAAATTTGACAAATAACGCTGGTTTATATGCAATAAAGGTTTTAAGGTTAATACCTGCAAGATTGGCGCGAGTACAGTTCAAGGATTGGTACCGGGCGTTACGATAATCATATATTTAAAAATTAGTTGAAGTGTTACAAAACAAGTGTAAATCATTGTTAATCGTATTTTTACCACAGTTTCTAAATTTTTCGTGGCAAAACTTTTGAATATGTGGCGAAACAATACCAGGGAAGAACACAGAAATCAATGTTAGCTGGTGCTTATTGGTGTTAATTTTTATCGCGATAGCTTCAATCATTTTCAATGCTTGATGTGTTGGAAGAACAGGATAAACTTTTTAAAAGAATAACAGCTACACCTCCACAATTATTTTCAGTTCGATCTAATCGAAATATATTATATTTTGGGTTAGAATTCAGTTTACTTTTTTCGTTAAGCCACCGTTTTTCGTTGAACGCTTTCAAGATCCATCAAATTTTAGAAGCTCGTAGAATTTGTTTAGTAATTCCCACGCATTCCAATTTTTGACCCTTAAATATTTATAAAAATAAATTTGAATCAGATTATTTAGGTTAGAACTACTCATAATTGTTATAAAAACACTTAAATGACAGTCTCATGATCGCTTCAAACTGTTCCACTTTATTTTGGCATTTGCTAAACTCTGTAAGAGCTTCGCTGACTGTTCCCGTAATTTCATTTATGCTAAGTAAATTTTGTTTAGTAATATCAGCATTGGTGATATTTTTAGAAGTGGCCGGAAAGTTGTTATTGACCTACGGTTGTGTCAACTTCCAAGTGAAGTTGCCCTATGGTTATTACCACAATTAAAGCATTTATATGGTTTGGGAACTTCGAAAACTGGGGTTTCAGATGAGGATTTAGGTTTAGATGGAAATTTACACACTTTACTGGGTATTCCTCCCCATAAAATGAACATCTTGGTATGAGGTTAGAATTTATATATTATATTTGGTCCATTTTGGCTCCTTTTGTAACTATCCCACTTAACAATGGCCACCACACATTGGCCATCATAACGTTCAGAACTTTATTGAACCAGAAAGAGATAAAACAATATCATTCGTATGATAAAAGTACTCAAAATTTAAATGTACTAGATTTTGCTATATTACGAAAAATAGTACGGAAAAATAGCACTAATGTCTCACTTGCGACAATTTGCATATTGGGATATTTCCTGTACCTGTTCATTGCATCATCCTGGTTTATTATTTCTAGCGATGTATACCACTTATATTGCCGTCCACAACTGCGGAACGTAGCCTTAGCTTCGGATGACTGCAAATAGTTTGAGTACAACCTGTTTTTATGTATTCCTTCTGTCCTTCGTGAAGAAATAGCGGAAATATTCTAACGGGCAAAGATTATTTCGGAGTATGAATATGAAATTAATAAGATGGAATATGAATATAAATTTATATAAACATAGAGTTCTACTCTGCTCATTTTGGGATTTTCTTCAGTCTTTGGGCTTACTGCAAGTGTGCACCCACGGAAGTGAGTATGCACAGAATTTCCAGTATTTCCCTAAAAGTTGCGTTTGTTACCCCATCGATTTCTGACTAAACGACACAGTAGTTAAAGGTGTGTTGTTTGAACCGAGAGAGATTTTACATTTATTGATTACCATTGGTCGCAGTAACGAATACAATCACTTTTGAGAGAAGGAGCCGATCGGTTTTTCTTACTGGTACTCCAGGCTGCAATAAATAGACAATTTATTTGGCAGACGACAATAAAAGTAAAAACGAAGTGACTAAAAACTTATACCTGCATGATTCCTGACACCATATTTACAAACAAACAATGATTATATTTCATAGTCATTCAAAGATTGATATTAAAATTTATCTGCCTCCATTTATAATTCTAAATTGCAGCTTTAATAACCATAAAAGGAAAATAAAAGAAAAATGTTGTGATAATTGCGTTATTTACTAACATGATGATATCTACCCAAAGTTCTTCGAAAGCATAAAATGATAATATCACGTAAGAACAGTTGCCAGGTAAATAAAATAATCTGACCTAATATAAAATGTAATGGGTACAATATGATATAATCTCATATTCGACCCAGAATAATAGACATTTTGTTTAACATAATCGTGCGTAACTGCAAAATCGCCATACCTTCTAATATTATCGAGATTTGAGGAAAATATACGTAAGTATGTAATGTACGCAGCTATAAAGGTATGCTTAAAATTTCGTTCAACCAGAGTTTATTCATCGAACTACCAGTAAATCAAAATTATTTTTCTTTACTTAAGCGTGCAGTTATATGAAATAAAATCACAGATTTTAAAAAACTCTGCTTATAATTCTACAGGTTTAAGTCTGTAAGCATATTTCTTTGCTAAATTTTGATTGAAATGTCTAACTTGGTAAGAGAAGCCTTATTTTTAAAACCAGGTAAAATATGCGTTGAATTGAACATTATACCAGTACCAATTCTAAACAAAATTGAACACCTTATTTGTAGAAGTAATAATAAGTGATAATTTTTTGAACATCAATCATTTCTTTTAAATCCTTTTATTCTTTGTTTATTTGTGTAATAATGGAGCTTCAAAAAGGATTTGGTGCGACATTGGTAATTAATATCTTGTCTGCAACATTATTAATTTAATATTTTTATTTTGAATTTCGTATGGTTGCTTAATACAACACAAGTAAGAGGAGTTAAGGAGATAATTATTGGATCAATCATTGCTCCTTGTGTTATATTCCACATCTAACATTTAAACATAAATATTGCGATTATTTCAAAGGCGGACGAAATCTACATTTCCGTTAGGATATATTGAAGATAATTTAAACACATACCGAACCAGCGTTAACAAACATATAAAGCGGTTCGCAAAGGTCTGTTAAATATAACCAAATGCTCTTGTACTTAAATAAATAAATCTTCAAAAAAGAATTTACTCTCGATAAGGGATTACAAGGGTGTACACTTTTAGAGCTTGATACAAATTTAGCTATACTTTATTGTACATAACTTGTTCGATTAAATCAAGGTTTGAAAGAAAATCGAGTCGAATACAGAATCACTAAATAAAACCAAGCTATAAAGTAAGATCAAATACAGTAGATCTTACTCAGCCGAAAAATTAAGGAATTAAATTGGGATGTTTTACCTTATCCACCTTACTCTCTGAACCTAGCCTTTTGTGAATACTATTTGTTCCGTATCTTAAATTTGTAGGAGTTAGGATGTAAACAATTTGATCGAAATATAAAGTGGAGAAGAGCCTGTTTAGTTTCTAATAAAAAACACGTACATACACAAATCCGATAAGAATTTTCAGGTGTGAAGTTTCTAACAATAAAACGGCAAATCACAATATGCTTATCACCGTAACATATACACTTACAAATCCAATAAGAATTTTAATGTTTTTTTTTTTATTTGTTCTATATTTTGGCTTTGTTTCAATGGCCCAAGAGTATGTAAAACATTTTTGAGCTCCCCAACTTCATACCACGGGGATAAAGCAGATTTATATAATTTCGACTATGACTGATTTCGTGCTGGTATAATGGTGAAACCAAAAAGGTGCCAAACAGTAATTACACAGGATAAATTGTAGAAAAAAGTTGTGGAGTTTTAATGGATACAAAAAGTTACACGCTCGATGTGTTTCAAAAAATTTGGGAATTTTGTACGTTTGTCAATTATATTATACTTTGGTAACATCTGAACTGAATTACGTGAAACTAACTCTGTTACACGCTTCAACGAGCTCCTTATAAAACCATTTTTATTTATAAAATTTGCCGAAACTGAAGTGGAGAAAAAGTGAAAAAGATTTTTTTTGTGTTTTACACTGTTTCATTTACTACATGGGCCGACAACAAGTTTCCTCTATTGACACGTAATGCGTTAAATATTGTTAGGTTTCTCCCTTATGTTAATCAAGGTTCGAATCACTGGATTGTGAATAAAAATAAAACAATTCAATTTATTACCAACAGATTTTTTTATGTCAAACAAAAGTTATTATAACACAATTAATTAACGATAACTCACAAAATCATTTCACTTTAATATTCGCACAATTTTATTGATCACTTATAATTTTTTATTTCGCACTAAAACACTTTTTAACTCCTTTTTAATCCTTATACTTTCGCTTATCAAAAACTAATAATTCCAATTCGACTTCGTTCGCCTTTTTATATATGTACACAAACCAAACTTCTAGAAAGTTCATGACTTTTCCAGTAAGAATAGTGTAGAAATATTTACAACAGTTTTATCATGGAAAATTCCATTTTAGTACAGTAAAACATTGAGCTATTAATTTAACTTATTCTGTCACACCCTAGATGTCACCGACACAAAATGTTTATTGAGCCACAATTTTATATTGTGACGGTGACACCTAGTGTGTAATAGAATAAGTAAAACTAATAGCTCAATGTTTTACTGTACTAAATGGAATTTTCCATGATAAAAATTGTTACGTAATGTTTTTACGCTATTCCAACTGGAAAAGTCGTGAACTTTCGAGAAGCTTGGTTTGTGTATATAAAAAGGCGAACAAGATCGAATTGGATTAGTAGAATTTGGAACGCGATAGAGTAATATTTGGTAAGCGATAGTATAAAGATTAAAAGGAATTAAAAAGTGATTTAAAAAGTGTTTGAGTGTAAAATAAAAAATAAAAGTGATCAGTAAAATTTAAGAATAATTTATATAAAGTGATTTTGTGAATTTTTATTGATAAACTGTGTTGTAATAAATTTTGTGAAATAAATAAATTCGTTGGAGATAAATTAAATTGATTTTGTATTATTTACAATCCAGTGATACGAACCTTATTTGACAAGGCAAAAACGTAACAATATAATTATGTGTCGGTGACACCTAGTGTGTAATAGAAGAAGTTAAACGAATAGCTCAATGTTTAACTGTACTAAAATGGAATTTTCCATGATAAAAAATAATAACGTAATGTTTCTACACTATTCTAACTGGAAAAGTTATGAGCTTTCTAGATGTTTGGTCTGTGTATATAAAAGGGCGAACGAAGTCGAATTAGATTAGTAATATTCGGTAAGCGATAGTGTAAAGATTAAAAGGAATTAAAAAGTGATTGAAAAAGTGTTTTATTGTAAAATAAAAAGTAAAAGTGATCAGTAAAATTTAAGAATAATTTATATAAAGTGAATTTTTATTGATAAACTGTGTTGTAATAAATTTTGTGAAATAAATAAATTCGTTGGAGATAAATTAAATTTATTTTGTATTATTCGCAATCCAGTAATACGAACCTTGAGTGACAAGGCAAAAACGTAACAATATTTTTTATTGGTTTTGGGCTCTATACTATTTTTATGTTTTAAAACAACTTGAGCTTCCGGACTCACTTCGAGCCCATTTTCAAAAACGTTTTTTTTTTTTTTTTTTTTTTTTTTCGAAAAACGCTTTTGAAAATGGTCTCGAAAGCCAAAACCAATAAAAAAGATTGTAATGAGTTATCTTTATTAAATTTCGGAAGTAGAATCTTTTATTACGCGCCATTTCCTACAACAAAATTGACGTATTCTGCATTTTGTGAAGAATGGATAATTTCAGCAATTCTTTATCTTTATTCGAGAGGCTTATCAGCAACCGATAATTGTTCCGTGCGCTGCCCAGTTGCTGCGTTTTCTCACTGATGCTTCCTTTTTTTTGCTTTATTGCAGAACTTTGAGTTATGGAGTTCACCACATATAATACTGACGTGAATAGTCTTGGTGTGTTCTAAATTTTTCGAAAGCCTCAACGACGTCTTTTATTTTAAATGTACTGCAAAAAATCATGAGAGTGCTGTTAAATATACTATATACTATTTACAAATAAACCGAAGAAATTTAGTTAAAGATTTTTAGGACCCATTTTTAATTTTTCACATTTTTGAGGCATCTGGTTGACAGTAATGTTGATAAAATGTGAACAACAAATAAACATTTATATTACTGAGGTATGTTGCTGTTTGTGATTATAAAAAATCCTAAAGGCATATTCTAAATTGCGTTCGACTGTCATTATATTTGAGGCGTGTAAAACAGCTAATATTGATGGCCATGATCAATCACCAAAAATAGAAATGGGACTTCCCATTCTAGTTACGCTACCATACGATTTTTAAAATTCTATTAAGAATTTTGGAATGATATACGTTTACTCGTATATTGGCAACTACTCATTTCTGCCACGGGAACAATAATTTTAATAATTTTTACTACGCAAGCATAGTATACAATTCTCTTATAATTATGCTCCTTGTGGCAAATTGGTTTCTTTACGACACCACGCATTCATATAAATAATTAAAGGGGAATATTTTTTTAGTAATTCCGTTTGCTGCTTTCGCAGCATAACAACACTTTAAGGCTCTGTGACCTTCTCTTTTGTTTGGATATTTTTTTTTATAGAAAATGTCCATCACATCGCAATCCTGAACTACATCGTCCCGTTTTAAGTATTCGGATTTAATTTTTCTTAATACTTCTGTAGTTGTTATTGTTTGGGCATTGCCTTTACACGCCAGCTCGAGACAGATTTCAGGATAGACTGTTTTTTAAATAGTTTATACCCAGAATATATATCTTCGCCATTTACATAAAATGTCAGAGCTTTATTTATCAATTCAAATTAATATTTTAGGTTGTGATTTGGGTATTTGCAGCAACCATAACAAGCTAAATTTGTTGGAAAAATGATGCCCTAACTATAAAACGAACATGGACGTTGATAGGTTGACCCACTTCACGATGGGATCTACAGTCCATCTCATAACTATATCACTATGATCACTACATTTTTGTGATAAAAATTCAAAATTCAGTGGACTTTTCTTTCAAGGAAATTTCACGAATAACACCTGTCTTTTATTGAATCATTGCTGGTGGATTGGCGTAAACTTTATCTTTAACATATGCTGATGTCGCCGCAAAATTTTTATAATGAATTTTTACTATGTTGCGCCATCGTGTATCGTTCAGTTTTTACCAACCTCCTACTTTTTTCTTATCAAATATTACATAATTACCGTTACCGAACCAACTTCAACAGATTAAAAATAGCACCCAATTTAAAATAACACCTTTTGTTGAAATACAGTACCCTGTACTTTCGACTAAAATGGCATCTTCCAAAATATTTTTGCCATTTTTAATTTGAATCTAATTTTTAACAGTTTCGGAGGAATCAATCTTCACCAAATCTCATTCACTGATTCTTTAGTATTTCAGTTTTTACCAGCTGATTATTTTTTTAGTACTTTATATTTATTACGGGTTCCCTGTGGGTTCCACTGGAACGCCGCCTTCGCGAAATAATTGTCCTTCTTACTTAACTTGTCACCAACCAATTGCCACTTTCAAAGACAACAACTTCTTTCTTCAGTTCAGATTGAGTATTTGAGTTGTACACACCAACATTAAAATGAGTTCCATGTAAAAAAAGCATTTTGAAGTTATGTTCTTATTTTTCTGTACTAAATACACCAAAACATCTGTGTTTTTTGTGAAGAAGTAGATTAAGCGGTATAGAGATTTTGGAAATATGGATGACTTACCAGGAAAAGGTTAAGATAAAGTCACTTCAGAGAAGAAAATTCTACGACAAGCAAAACAAATATGCGAACAGCGTTAAAGTGTCAACCATGGTGGAAATCAATTGATGCAATTTTCTTGAAACTTGTTTTTGGTTTTGATTTTTATCTGTAGTAGAGGGATGCGCTCCCTATTCCCTACGTTCACCAACCCCGATGACGAGCAAATTAGCAGCGATTCAAAAAAATACAACATTGTTTGTCAAAAGGATTTATTGCATAAAAAATATAAAAAACAAAACCGATAACGCGTGTCCTTACTCTTAAGTGTGAATATTATTTGTTTTCTTATCATAAACATCAACTAATAAATAAACAACTTAAATACTTTAATTGGTACTTTAATTAGCATATCCACATAAGCAATTCTGTAGACAACAACAAGCATTTTTGCTATCTACAGAACTACTTACCATATATGGATATGCTAATAGAAATAAAATCATCTTGAGCTCGGGCCTCAAACCTCATCGACCTTTTTTAATTATGACATCGATAATTTGTGAAATCGCAAGGCGTTTTAAAAGATATTTTTGTTATATCCAACGGGAAAACGATACGTAGTAAATGTAATTTGCCTGCTTGGCTAAGTGTTTAAAGTAATTTTTGTTATTATCATACAATTTAAGACAAATTATTAATGAAAGTGTAAATTTAGTGTTGCTTATTTGTCTGGCAAAAAATCAATTTATTTGCGTAAAATGAAAAATAATGAAAACATTGGAATAAATGAAGTAGAAAGAAGCGATAGAAATAAAATAATATTGAAAATCGACGTCAACATCTGATAAAACCATAAAACCGAAAATGGTGCCACCGACACATCTTTCTTTGTACATAAAATAAGAAAGAATCTTATTTTACATGAAAATATATAAACTCCAGATTAGATTGGTGTAATGTTTCTCATCGGACGGAACTTTTATTGTTTGTTTAATTCACCAATAATCTCAGCTATAAGAAAGATGAAATGGTGATTAGCAGATCAACCATCAGATGGTTGAGAAGACAGATACGAAAAAAACTCAAGAAACGTAGTAAACTGTGTTACTGAAAAGTTTACCTCCCCCTCCCCTTTCCTTTAGTTTTGTTGGAATGGAAAATTACTGCCTTATTCAAAATGAGAAAATGTTGATCGAGGGACCATACAAAATTTAATCTGACACTATTGGGAAGTAGAATCAAATGAATACACGTTGTTCTTTAATTTCATGCGTAATGCATCCATCACTCGCATCAAATTCCCGAACTTGCGCGATTGTGTTAAAATTGAGCGACCTTGATAAACACTCACATGTTGCATGGTATTCATGCTTCCTGAATAGCAGTCGCTATGTAACATAACGATCCATAGAGTGTCTATCATATTTAGGTAAATGTACACTTAATCATTTTTTTGAATTTTTTTGTTTTATAATTTAATAGTCTGATGCTCGGTTTTGTCCCAGAAAAATATAACAATTCATCAAATCACGACTTCAGAGAATTGTAATTTATGCATGTCAATCCATTTAGTCGCTAATCACCGATTGTGTTTCGTAGTTAATTCTTAAGGCATCTTAGCGTCCTGGAACTCTCCAATTGGAGGGATTACCCAGGTTAAGAGTCCTACTAAAAATCTGACAAATATTTTATGGTAATCTTGTTATTTTAGATAGAATGGTTCAAATTCTACCTGATCGTCTTTTAAACATTTTAATTAAGTTCGCTTAGATAATCTAATTTCGATTTAATTTGGAAAAAAGGTTTGCATGCCGCTTTGAATCAAAAATAGGTTACATGTATTATACCTATAACAAGTATTCATTGTATTCCTTATTCGAATTATAAATGATTTTGTTTACTGTGTGGATCGACACTTCACCATGTAATGATTGTATGAAGCGCGGGACAACCGAAGGTCAAAAATCTGAAAAAAATATGTGCCCGATTTCCTTGTATAGGGAACACGCTAAATATCAAAAATTTGAAATCGGTAAAGTCGATTTTGAAACCTTGCATAAATACCAATGGAGATGCCAAAACTTCAACCCTATTGAAACAGTTCTAATCCGATTAGTTTTGAATTTTTTGTCAGTTGTTTGTCCAATGAAAGGAACAAAAAAATCTAAGTGCTCCTAAAAAATGTAAAGTTGATGTTTTGCTTGCGGTTGTTGTGAACCATCTAAATTGATTTAAGAAGAAAACTGTTTCAGATGCTAACAAATTCTTTGTTTTTTGTAAATAAATTATATTGGATGATTTTGAACCAGCCTATTAAGTACAACTTTGTTTTTCTGTTACAAACCTATTAATTAGAAAGTAAAGAGCGTTGTTTGTTTTTTGCATAATGTAAGATCGTTACCAAATTTTATATAGTTCGTTTCTTCACAGATCATTAAAAATGTTTAATTATGTGTCTTATAAACCAGGTAAAAAATGAAAAAAAAAATTAAAACGAACCAAAATTTCTTAATACTTTATATGGAGATATACTACTTTACATGGCGAACCCATTGACCCACATAAATAACTCGAAATTTAAGCATTGCAGCCTAAATTGATCCAAGAGAAAGTTATTTGATCTTGATCGTAGGTTGAGTTAAGGGTGCCTCCTGTTTATATATAGAAAGTATTAAGAAATTTGGGTTCGTTTTAATTTTTTTTCTTTTGTCTTGTTTACCTTAATGCACAACATCTAAAAATAAATGTTTGTGTTTGAGCAATGTGTTTGAGCATTTTGTGTTCCAGCTAGTAAGAAATTACACTTACAATAAGGAATCGAAAGATTACAAGAATCATTGTACACAATAGGCCAAGAAGGTACTTATAGAATTATAAAGAATTTCAATTTTCTTTTCGGAAACCATTTGTGTACCTAGTGATCTGGACAACAGCATGCACGGTAAACCAGGATCACCGAGCCAAAAGAGGCTTTTCAACAACAGAATAGAAAAAAGATTAGATTATTTGCTAAATCGGCCGGACTAGGTTAGGTTAGGTTAGTTAGGTTGGAGTGGCTGCTTACACACACTTAGACCGGTGACGGTCCATTGTGATACCACAGCATGTATCCTCTTTTACCCCTATTGGAACCATTTCGAGCTACTTATGTAGCGTAAGACGTCCCGCACTTTACTGTTTTCGAGATCCGAGAGGCAGTCCATCCTGAACTTAACTAAGTGTTTGTGCCTTCTGAGAGCCAATGCTGGACACAAGCAAAGGAAGTGGACAAACGTCTCCTCCTCCTCTTTGTCGAAGCAGCTTCTGCAGAAGTCATTAGCCTCCAGACCCAGCCTTCTTGCATGTTCTCCAAAAAGGCAGTGTCCCGTGAGAATTCCTACGACCGTTCTTAATTCACGTCTGCGTAAGGATATTAATGCCCTAGTGCGCCCCAAGTCCAGCTTTGGCCAAACTTGTCTTGCAACTCTACAGGTGAGGGTGTTCGACCACATTTCCCCCGCTGAGGATAGCGCCTGCTTCCCAAGTGCTGGTCTCAGCGCTGTGATAGGCCTCCCCAGACTTGCCCTTTCCAGTTGCAGCTGGAGAGTCGTACCATGCCTAGCAAGTTCATCCGCCCTACAGTTCCCCATGACGCTCGAGTGACCTGGGACCCAGATTACCTGGATATTGAAATGCTCACCCATCTCATTTAGAGATGAGTGACAACTCAACGCCACCCGTGACGCCAAAGACACCGATTCTAACGACCGGATCGCCACTTGACTGTCCACATAGATTGTGATATCGTCTGAGGATAACACATTATGCTTCAACCACGTCATGACCTCCTCAATCGCTACGACTTCAGCTTGGTACCCGCTGCAGTAATCAGGGAGACGAATAGAAATGTTTACATTTGATTCGTCACAGAATACTCCACCTCCTACTTTACCGTCTAGCTTGGAGCCATCTGTGGAGAACTGCAACGCTTCGGTTTCCGATAACGGTCTATCCCTCCAGGATTCCCTTGAAGGGAAGGAGGTTCGAAATCGCTTCTCGAAGCGTAGAGTAAGTTCAATGTAGTCAAGATTCGCCAGCTCATCCTTAAACGATCTAACAATAATAGAGAGTCCTATACTAAGACACCTCCACTGAGAGACGGCTGCAAGTTGTACAGCCGTATTTGTTGCCATCTGTTTGCCAAAAATGTCGACCGGAAGAAGGTGCAACATTACCTGTAAGGCACTTGTCGGTGTCGACCTCAATGCCCCGCTAACAAACATACAGGCCGTTCTTTGCACTCTCTGAATCTTACTTTTATAAGTTACCTTGTCCAGAGGTCGCCACCAAACACCCACCCCATACATGAGTACAGGTCTCACTACAGCGATGTAAAGCCAGTGTACCAGCTCCGGGTTCAGACCCCATCTATGACCAATGGCGTTCCTACAGGAGTACAAAGCAATAGTAGCTTTGTTTATTCTCTCCAACACGTTGGGCTTCCAACTAAGCTTACTGTCCAAGATAATGCCCAGATATCTAGCTCTATCAGTAAAAGCAAGTCTCGTGCCATTTAAGGTAGGAGGGACAACTACCGGGATTTTGTATTTCTTGGTGAAGAGTACCAGCTCTGTCTTGGACGGGTTAATACCAAGTCCAGATTTGCCAGCCCATTTCGTAACGATGGTAAGCGCATTCTGCATTACGTCTACAATCGTGCCCAGGAATTTCCCGATAACAGCTAAAGCTACGTCATCTGCGTAAGCGACAACTTCAATATCCTCTCTCTCCAATTAAAGTAGTAACCCGTTTACCACTATGTTCCAGAGAAGAGGGGATAGAACCCTCCCCCCCCCTGCGGGGTTCCTCTAGTTACTCACCTCTTGATGGTGGAGTCCCCCAACTTCGAGCTAACAATCCTGCTTCCCAACATATAATTGATTAGCCCTATCAGAGGAACGTCCACCTCCAAAAAAGACAATCCCTCCCAGGAAGGCCACCAAACCGAATTCCTTCGAATTAGTCGATTTCTCAATCGTACACACCAAGGCCTGCAGGGCAGTGTCCACAGATCTACCCTTTGTGTACGCAAGCTGAGACGATGCCCACTTCCTGGCACCTATTTTATCTCTGATGTATACATCCAGCAGCCTTTCCAAGGTTTTCAAAAGAAAGGATGATAGAGTTCCAAATCGGCCGAACTAACCATTACCAATTCTTTCATCAATGGCTGCAAGAGCAGCAACTTTTGTTCTAAGCCAACAAGTCGTTTGGCAGACACAACGAATGTTTCTCATTGAGTTACAAAAAGAATTATAATTCTTGTACTTGAACCTAATTTTTTGAAACTGAGCCGTTCGTTAAATGCTCTATTTTTGTTAATAAAATTTCAAACGAACCTTGAATCTTATTAAAATTTGTGATTTATGAATAGGTATAATTTTGAACCGTATAGGAACTATGTTTTTGTAAACAAGAACTATATGAAACATCCTTATTTGTGTGTATCATTTCGAGGATTATGCAGAATAAAGCAAGCATAAATTATGTTATTTACACATTCTTTCTGGACTTCAAGACGATTTTAAGGGATCTTCCATTATTGCGCAACCTCGCTCTTGATAACCTTTTAATAAATAGAAATTGTATATATGTATAATACTAATATAAATGGGCCCTATTCTCGAATTTCACATCCATTTTCCACTTGCGGACATCTGTCAAAATTCATAAAAACTATGGAATTTTTCCCGTACTACTTCACTATGGAATTTTTCGGTACTAAGGGAATATTTCCGAATGGGTATAAGCAGGTGAAAAAAATTCCCTATATACGAAAACGTCAACAACAACATAGATTTTGACAGATATCCGCATGTGGAAAATGAATGTAGAATTTGAGAATAGGGCCCCAGATCTTTTTCTTTGGCTTAGTGGTAAAACCCAAGTGGTAATTAACCATTAGTGTTAGGACTAAGTTGAGAAACTCCTTTAAAGTTGCTTTAATTCCGAGTAAAGGAGAACGTGAAATAGTGACTCCCTGCCAAAATGATCAATCTATGAGATATCATAGCATAGCAACCCATCAGATAAATGCGTTTTCAATGAAAATGGAGTCCCACGATTAAAATATAGCTTCCAGCGATAGCTGATTTTATGGAAACCAAAAGAACCAATAAGATCTTCGAGCATTCGATGTGAGAAAGTAGCAACCGCTGATAATAGGGTCTATAATTTACTATGCTGTTTGTTATTTACTTCTTTTTATTATCCTAGTTAAAATTTTTTATGTAAGCTACATTTTCATTCCACATACAAATCTCTTTAAAGATTGAACAAAAAAAATTTTTTTTGAAAATTTTTAATTTTAAATAAATTAAATTAATTATTAAGCTTTTTTTATTAAAAATTAAGACACTTATACTTTGTATGTTCAGAATTAGTGGGCCTCTATGAAATCCCGCAAGTTGCCTAACGTTGTTGATAAAATCACCTAGAATCTTATACCTGATGGTTTAATTAGCACAATACTAGAAATTTTAGATCTTGGTAGATCGCAAATATGATCTTACGCTTTTATTTAAAACCGCACAAGTTTTAATCTTGGAACTCTGTTAAAAGTAATTTTTGAACGGGGAAATTGAACTTCGGCCTTGAACAGCTGTAGTTATACAGCCGCGTAACCTTTTATTTATTTTTATTAGAACCAGAAGTAGTATTGATCACATTTTAAATTAACAATTAATATTATCATAAAAACGTCTTCCATATTATCAAAATTATGCAAAAATACAATAATTTGAACATATACAGTTCAATGGGTTTATAAATTTGAGCATGCGCACATTTTTCTTTTTTTCAGATTTTAAATCATATTCCGTTTAGGTGTTAGCTTTATAAACTTCAACCCTTCAAGGCCAATGTTCAATTTTTTAATTTTTTAAATGAGATAACATTCCTAATTGACGTTTAATTAGTCCGCTCTCAATTTGCTCTTCAGTGCAATAATGTTCACGTAAAGAAGAAGAATCATTGCCATGAAATTATACAACATTTTTGAATTTAATTAATGGCCATAACCAGGTGGTACCAGGTTCGTAATATACAATCTAACTTTACAGTAATACATTAGTTAAATCGCAAGCTCTTTTACTATTAGTTAGAAATGTTTGCAGAGATAGAATTGCAAAGTTAACCGATTATCGAAAATGAACTATTCAATAATAATCTCTATATCTTCTAAGTAATATTGTTGAATGGTAACAAAGAGAATGGTTTTCTCAGAAGATTAAAATTAATGTTGCAAAGAAAATGTTGAGAAAAGGGTAAATTCTTGAAAATCAGACTTTTGTTTTTTTCTGCAAATATTTTATTTATATTGATAATATTTTGATTTTTCATTTTCATGTGAAGACCACAATATTACTTCAATTTTTTTGAATCTTTTTCAAACAAACCCGATCTACTCAGATAAATTGATGTATATGGTTTTGGAATGACAACATAACATTACATTCATTAAAGAATGATACATCTCTTACGTCTGGAAATTTGTTTACTAAATTTTTTTTTATTGATTGATATAAATTTTTAAATTGTTGTCATATAAAATATTTTATTCATGTTTTTTTAATATACATTTTCTAAAAAAGTTCTTTAATGCTTTTAAATGGGTATTCCAGACATGTTAAGGTTATTGACATATAAAATCAACGCTACTTTTGAAATTGTACGTTTTATTCAAAATGGCTGCGTATCTTCTTCAATAAACAGATCGTTAAAGAATGAACATTAAATTGATTTTAACCAATTTTTATACATACATATGTGTTTGTGATACTTATTTTGTTAAACCTTCGAGTAACATCAACCTAAAAATAAAACATCAATTGGTAAATATTGTTTCTAATGGGCAACACCGATTGACTTATTCCCATTCCCACAATTACGATGTTACAAGTTTGGTTTTTATAGCCGGGCAAAATAAAGAGCACATGTTACGACATTTTTGTTATGCTATCTATAAAATTAAAAAAAAAAAATGTTTCGACTTTATTTCGTTTCAAAAAAATTACATCAAAACCATTTTGCAATTCTGTTACCTATAAAATCTACGTTAATACACAACCATAACTTTTATCACATGGGGTTTGTTGGTTTAATATAAAAAAAAACAAAATTGAATTTCCTTCATAGAAACATTTTGTAGTAAACATTCGAAATAAGAAAATCATTTGGAAAATTAAATATTTTCACAAGAAAAAAAAAAAAAAAATTGTAACAAAAAGTCGGGTATGCTACGAAAATAAAAAGAAGACTATCAATCAGCTTAAAACAAGTTTTTCTTTTCCAATTTTTCCGTTTATTTTTTGGAGAGCTTTCGATAAATCTTTGATGGTTTTTAAATTTATGTTTTTGTTTTATTTATATTTTATTGATTTTCAAATTTAATTTTGAATTATTAAATAAAAAATGGTTAGCGTATGTGGATAAACTGTTTGATAAACGATTTTCTGATTTAACAGCAAGAGTTTTTTGTGGACGAATCAAATTGAAATACATATATAAAGTTTTTTATAATAATATTGATGGTTTGGTTTAGTATTAGGTGACTAATTGTTGAACTCTTATTTGATTAAAATCATTCTTTTCACTTAAAACTTAACTAATAATGTCAATTATGGGTATTATTTATAAGCTTCCTAATTGTCGTTATTAATTTAACTTTTGAAGGGTAATTAAGAGAAGAGCAGCTAAAGACGAAAAATGAATTAGATTAGAAAAATGAAAATTTATTGTGAATATCTGTGAACGTCAAGTAATAATATGTCCTCCCATAGTAAGACCGAAATTAAAAATTGACAACAGAAAACTCCACCCATCCGAAACTTTTGAAATATCATTTTTGTTTTCTTGTTGCTATTCGCAAAGGATTTCTCGACATTGTTTTATTTAGATATTTTGTGAAAAAGGTGAAGAAAAAAACTATACAATGTGGTGTTGTACAACAACAACTTTTTCAACCTTTTATTACCGTTTAATGTATATTAATGATATTTAACGAAAGGATAGTCAAAAGGTAATCATTTGTTTATGTTTGTTGGCAGACGAAAGAATGGCTTTCCATGGACCCTTATAATTAATCAACAGTAATTATCCTATAAATTATTTTTGCTGTTTCGAAATAAAAACCAACTAGCTACATATAATTATACGAAGAAATAACAAATCCAAAAAAAAGTTAATTTTAATTTTATTTTTCCGTTTGTTGTTGCCCGTAAGACATTTAACAACTTCATTAAATCCGACAAAAAGAAAACAAGCAAAAAAAATACGAAAACGAAATTTATGAACTTTCCATTTTTACTTTGTTCGATTTTTTTTTTTTTGTGCTTTTCCAGATTGAATTAGGAAATAAAGTTGTGAAATTATTTCTTTATTGTTTGGATTTGAAGTCAAAATACACAATATACAATATATATTATATCAGAGCAGAAAATTGAATCTTTCAATTTGATCCATGCGTAGATTTGATCAAATAATGTGGTGTTAAATAGGCGATTTTTCGACTTGTTTAACTAGATGGTTAGATGTTTGGATTTGTTTTTATCATTCGTACATGATACTGATCGTTAAACAAATGTAATAAATAATAGGGTTGGCCATTATTTTACACTGGTAGGAGGTGTAAAATTCCCATTGTCATTTAGTTAATTAGGTAGAATAGAAGTACAAGTGTGATGATTAATAATATTCTCTCGACTTCAAAAGTCTGATTCACTTGTTGGTTTGAACATTATCCATAACTTTGTTGCGAAATAGGTTTTTATTACGAAAATTTTATTTTTCGAATGCTTTTGTTAAGAAAGATATTAAATAACAACTTCACAACTTTTATTTTTGCCAAAAATAATCTAAGCTGCAAGGAAGAGCGTTTCTGCACTTATTGTAATTTTAATTTTTTTAAAGTCGTTGTATCCACCTTAATCTGCCAAACAAAACGACGCAAACTGGAGAAAAGCCATTACAGCATAAGAAAAGTTAGTTTATAGCTATACCATTTCTTTCATTATACAGAAACCACTATTCAACAATCTGTAGCGAATTATAATTAGTGTTACCAGTAACCAAAGTTCTGATTAGCTCCTAAAATATGAAGTCCAAGGCTATGAAGTGTTTATTAAATAAAAAGACAAAAGAATTAAGACAAAACCATTTCTAAATTATGTATCGTTGGATGCTTCAATTTTCAGGTAATCCAATTCAAGTTTCTCAGGTATTTCTAAACTAAAAACCAACTGGTAACCCTGTGCAATAAAACCCAATTCCTAATTTGCTTCAAAATTATAAATATTAGTTTAAATATCAACTAGCCGACACCTTAAAAATAAATTAAATTAGGCATATAAATTGCAAGGTTAGCCGAATCTTTGGTTTTCGCAGAACTAAATTTAGTAAACCTTAACAAATCTCCAATTTACACAAAATCTGTATGGGTTAAGCCCAATTCCATTGCGAATAAAAGCCCGCCAGCCAATACAAAATGAGACCAAAATACAAAACCGACGGCCTTGTTAACGAGACTTCATTCTAAAAAAAAATATTTCATTAAAATGATTATTTGCAGACCACCACAACTACTGATAAAAAGCCTCAAATCGAGATCACTCTATGGCAGCTCAACCAACACATCCACACAAACACTATGCGCGATGAAACCACCCTCCGCACACACCAACAATTCTAACAGCACAACGATTTTATGGAAGAGATTCTTTCAATTTGTTCACTTTATGACGGAAAACATTCAGACGCGAAAAAAATCGAACTAACACTAACCCTCAATTCCCCTAACAACCTCCGGTTATGGCTCTGATTGCCGCGAAAACCCACCCACAAAAAAAATCCGTGCTCCCCCGACCCCAAGCCAGCTCAGTCGATGTTAGACAATGGAATGAGGACAATATGCCCCAATTCCACTGTGAATATTTGAATCAGCCGACCCGAAGTCAAATCTTCCCCAATCCACCCCGACCAACAAACCACTACTCGCAATGGAACTGGGACTTTAACCAAAAATAGAAATATTGTACAAATATGATGAAATTCTGCTTGTGCATTGGATATGGGATTCTAAAATGATTTTCGGATGAAGTTCTGGAATAAGGCTAAGCATGGTGGAACTTACCTATTTCTCAACCAATTATGATGAAATTCAGCTTGTGCATTGGAAATGGGATGAAATTTGACATGTGCGTTGGAAATGGGATGAAATTTGACATGTGCGTGGGAAATGGGATTCTAAAATGATTTTTAAATCAAGTTCTGGAATGAGGCCAAGTATGATGGAACTTGGCTATTTCTCAACCGATTATGACGATGTTCGATAGGTAGACTAGTATTGGGATTCTAAAATTATTTTTAGATGAAATTCTCGAATATGGCCAGTTAGGATAGAACTTATCCATTTTTCAACGGATTTTAAATAAAAGTTATATTGACATATTTCTCATAACCTCGATCAAAAATAATTGTTGGTGCACATTTTCTTCTATTCGTTGGAAACGTCGAAATTCATCATAATCGGTTAATAGCTAAGTTATATTCATATTGAACGTATTTCCAACGCATATCCCAATTTTCATCATAATCGTTTTAACAATAGCCAAGCTCCATCCTAATTGGCCATTCATATAATTTGTTAGGGGTTCAATTTGGAATGTAAAAGGTCGAATTTGGAATGCAAAAAGTTCAGTTTGAAGTGTTAAAGGATCAATTTGAAGTGTAAACTTGTATGATGGTATGTTAGTATGATCGTATAATGGTAAGATGGTATGATGGTACGATGGTATAATGGTATGATCGTATGATAGTACGATGGTATGATTATATCTTGGTAAGATGGTATATATGATAGTATGATTGTGTATGTTATGATGATATAGTGGTATGATGGATTGATATTATTTTATGATGGTATGATGATATGATTGTATATATGATACAACGTACGATGGTATGACGGTATTTAGTCTAGAATAATGGTGTGACGGTAAGAGGGTATGATGGTATGACGGTATGATGGTATGACGGTATAATGTTATGACGGTTGGATGGTATGATAATATCACAGCCTGATAGTATGATAGTATGACTATAGGGATAGTATGATAGTACGATGGTATAGTGGTATGATTGTATGTTGGTATGATTATATGATTGTATGATGGTATGATGGTTCATCATAACATACATAACGTCGTACAATGGTATACCATATCTACCGTATACATACCATAAATCTATAATCGTATACGATTGTATGATGGTTTAATGGTATAGTGTCAAGATGGTATGATGGTATAATGGAATAATGGAATGATTGTTTAAGGTGATGGTACGACGGTACGTATGCCAGTGTGATGGTGAGTAGGGTTTGAGTTGAAATTGAGATGGATTTGAAAGAAAAGTTCGGTTAGGGATTAATTTCAGGTCGAGTTTAGGGTTTAGTGGGACGTTAGATTGAGTTGAGTTCATAAATGCATGTAGCTTTCGAATCGAGTTAATTTTGGGATTGGGTTGGAAAATAAGTGTAGAGTTTAGCAGTGAGGTAAAATTAGACTTTAGTTAGCTTACGTTGGGGTGTGAGTTGTTCGGTTGTGGAATTATTTAATGGTTGATTTAGAGTTAGGTTAAGGGTTGATTTGAAAGTGGGTTAAGGGTTGGTTTGGTTAATTTGGTGAATGTGTTTAGGATTCGTTTAGGAAGAGGTTCATTTCGGGATTGTTTGGGAGTAGAATTAATCAAGGCCGAAGTTCTGATCATCTTATTAGGGTTCAGCCCTTTATATTTTCATTTTAAGTTTTTTTTAATGAGTTAATATAACATAATAACAATAAAAAATTAAAATAAGTATAAAATTCAATATGTTTTATCCCGTTTCTTCGATACCTTTTGGTCAGCTTGGCGCGTTTTTTATTCTTTATTGAGGGTCTTAGAACAGTTGTTCCGCAATTAACTCCATTTATTTATGCATTTATCTGGAGAAAGCCGCATGGTTTTACATTTACCTCTATTTGGCCACCGCCAACCTTTGGGGATGGAAACTTTATTTTTAAATGATTTACAATTTTGCCGTAAAAGAAAATATACGCTCGAACTGCCTCGATTAGTTATTGTATTACATTATTTTTTATAACCCCAAGTGTATGTATTATTGCGGTAATATTCCTTCGAATCCGCCTGTTAAGAATATTTCTTAGTAACTCAAGTAAGTTTTTTTTGTATGTTTAAAGCGTCAGCTATTTTTTACAAAATTAATTCAGCTGTATCCATTTTAAAAATCCATTACACGTTTTCTAGCTCTGTCCACATACAGCTAACTTAAAACTATTATTGAAGTTCTTCCCATTCTATTACAGTAAAATTTTAAAGATGAGAAACCAACTTTAAAATTTTACTGTTCGGTTCATGGACTACAAAACACTTTCACTTAGTTTAGTAAAATAAAGTTTCTCTCTGTTTTACGATGTATTCGATAATAAAACATTTTTACTACATTAAAAACAATCAATCCTTTTCGATACTTAAAGTGAAAAGAAGATTCCTCCATTTTTTTGCTAGAATAAATTAACATTTTATCTCACGCATAGCTAATTTTCCATTATGAAAATGTTTATTTTTTTTACTACGCTTTCTTTGATAGTTTTCCCCCCGTTCCGAGAAAATTTAACAGAATAAAAACACCAAATTGATAAATTAATTAAGATATACGGTTTAATCTTAATTGGATCTTCCACAAATGGGCATGTTTTGCATGAAACGTGATGAATGGATAAATTAATAATCAGTAAACGAAAAGCTAAACCAATTATCTTCACAATTTTTGTTTTTTGTTTTGTGTATGTACTCCTAAGTAAATACTTTTAGAAAGAGAATTATAACCGTTTCTAAAGGATTATTATTAAAACATAAGCAAATTAGATTTAGCATATTCTAAAATTCTCAAATTTTTATTTTTTTTCAAATAAATTATTATCTATTTTATGCTTCTGAATTGGGTAATGAAATCATATTAGAACATTAAAATGATGTTCTATAAATTATGCTACATTTTGGTGCTGTGTAAAAATTCGTCTTGGAAATAATATAATTTAATGTAAGAGCAAAAGTGTTTTTGAGAAACCTAAACGAAAGCATCCCAAGTACGTGTTTCGTTTGTATTTCCATTGCGAATACCATGGTGTCATTGCGTTGGAAAGTTATTATATACTCCCACTTCCTCTAATTAAAATTACTTTTCATTAATCATGAAAAGACGTGACACAGAAATATTATTCCATTGTCTCTATTTCCATATTCTTGCGTATGTAGAATTTTAAATCATAACATTACATTTTTCCAGAGTTTTTTTTTTTTTTACATTTTGATTATGTTTTCAAGAAGCTCTCCACTTGTATTCTATTATTTATATCACCCATTGACATGTTTCATGTCGTCAATTGTGTCGTTAGACATACTTTTAATGATAGTAGTTTTGTTGTTTGATGGTATTTGATATACTGAGAAGAAAAATAATTTTTGTTCGTGACTTCAATGCTTGCTTATTTCTCTAAATTTCTATGCTCGTTTTATGTTTTTTATGAGCGATGGTTGTTTGAATGCCAAAATGCATTGAACGAAATACAAATATTAATAAAACAATAAATGAAACAAACAAAAAATTGTACAAGACAACATGGTTTAATTGTTTTAGTAAACTCAAAACCGTCCATCGATTTTATTTTATTCGATTCCGAGTTTTATTTTTTTGCTCAAATGCAAATTAGCTGGAAGATTTATTTATATTTTGTGTTATATAAATTTTTCAATGTATATTACAATAATGTGGATACGTATAATATATTTTGTCGAATGAATTGGAAAAATTCAATAAAATAATAATAAAATAAACTTCGAACGTATTTTCTAAAAAAAAAAAAATTTGGATTTTGTGTGCAAGCAATTTGAGACAAATGAAGTATGAAAATTATTTAAACACAGTTTTGCTTTGTGTCTAGAGTCGACTTAGAAATATTGTATACCTATTTCGTCACCCCAGTATTTAAATGATACATACGCATTTTTGCCTTTTTTGAGTTAGCACTGCCATCTTATGTAAAAAAACGAGATCTATCGATTGGTAGTTTCAAAGTTTGAATATTTCTTTCCATTCCAAAGATATCAGTATGACAAATGATACATTTGCGAAATTTTTACTAAATTGTAAGTATTTATCTGTTCTATACGTTTTTATACTGGAATATCATAATTTTATATGAACTATTTATTAACATATTTTCGATGTTTAAGTGCCACATACATACAAATTTTTCGACTCATGGTAATATTTGCTACTTAAGAGATCAGAATTTAAGTGTTACATACATACAATTTAATTTTGACCTAAACTTACACGCTAAAAACAAATTCAATATTTAAGTGTTACATACAAACAATACCATGGCAATCTAAGTATAAATGCAAAATGTGAAATCAGAATTTAAATGTTACATACATACTATTTCTATTTTTCTAAGTTCTAAACGCAAAAAGTTTTTTAGAATTTAAGTGATACATAAATACAATTTCAGTTTACTTTTGTAATATAAACAAAAATACATTTCAGTATTTAAATGTTACATACATACTAAAAATATAAAAAATGAAACAGTTGCAGAAAATAAATTCAATATTTAAAGGTTACATAAATACAATTTAGGATTTAATATAAATAAGAGTGCATTAAAAAATAATAAATCAATATTCACTTGAAACCCGAAGAGACAGCATCATTATAATGAGTCACAGGTGTGTAATTTAAATTACATTTTCCGTTGGTGTTTTATATAGATACCGTTAATTTTACACAATTATTAATTTTTATTTGATACAGTTCGTCACCAGTGCGTTTTATTTCCGATGAAGTGGCAAATGCGATGAAAGATATTTTGTTGGATTATGAAGAAAATGAAGATAAAAAATACAAAGGTAAGAATTATAGTTTATGTACTGTAGGTATTTAGTTGGTAATTATAAAATAATTTGTTCATGCAATTTTAGACACTACATCAAAAGACAACACTACAATGACTATATTGAAAATAGTCCAGGTAAACTGATCAACAAGACAGAAACATCTTTGTTGGAATGGTAAATGATATTCACAAGATTTGACATTCTAATACATTTAGTTTACATTGCAGTGACACCAATATTATGTTTGAATTAAATTCTGATGACTCACTAGCTGACCCGAATTATGAATCGATATCTGATTCAGATGATAGTGAAGGCACACCAGCTACAAAAAAGAAAAAAAAATGCAAATCCAATAAAACAACTAAGGCAAATTCAAGAATTTCCCTTAAAATTTTTACAAATCCAGAAAACTCAGTTAGTTCAATTATTAATACTGCAATCAATCAAAATACACCACCGTCAAGAAAAAGGAAAAGAAACGAAGTTGCATGGAAATGTAATGTACGGAATACTAACAGACAAAAAGGAAAACCCTACATTGATATTTTGGGAAACATTCATCCTGCTAAGGCTTTGCAACATGTTCTATGTACATGTACGTTCAGATGCACTACTATTTTTATTGAAAATGAAAGACAAATATTGCATGATGCTTTCTGGAGGCTCGACGATAAAGCTAAAAATTATTTTTATTCTCAATTTGTCCAAAAACTGCCCGCCAAAAGAAAATCGAAGAAACAACTAAAGAAGCGAGAATTTTCTTATAGTTATTATTTTAAATTAAATGACGATTTAATCAGAGTCTGCAAATCATTCTTTTTAAAAACTTTGGATATTAGCTCAAGGCGAATTCAATGGTTTTTTACCAATAACTTCAATCAAATGACTGGAATAGCAACATCTCCAACAAAAGGAAAACATGTGAAAAAACAGATCGCAAATCATAAAATAGAAGAAGTAAAACAACATATTCAAAGTTTTCCTCGAGTAGAGTCCCATTACTGTCGGGAAAATACACAAAAACTATATCTAGATAGTAATTTGAATGTGCAAAAGATGTTTAATTTATACAAAGAAATATGCACTGGAACCCCTGTCAAAAAGCACCTGTATTATAAAATCTTCAATGAAGAATTCAATTGTGCATTTCACTTACCGAAAAAAGATCAGTGTGATTTGTGTACACAGTGCAAACATAAAATTAATTTAAGTGAAGCAGATAAAATAAAATTCAACATACACGAACAAAACAAAATATACTCCAAAACTGAGAGAGACAAAGATCGAAAAAATAAGCAGGATAAAACGGCAATACTAACTTATGATCTTGAGAATGTTTTTGCTCTACCAAAGGCAGAAATATCAAATTTTTATTACCGAAGAAAGTTTGCGGTCTATAATTTGACGGGTCATTGCAATTTAAATAAAACGACATACTGCAGTATTTGGACTGAAGCGCAGAGTGGACGATCTGGGAACGATATAGCTAGTGCACTATACAAAATACTATTAGCCGTTGTCCAACAATTCCCAAATATCACGAATATAATTTTGTGGTCGGACAGTTGTGTAGCTCAAAACAAAAATCGAGTAAATACAACTATGATTTTAAAGTTTCTACAGGAAAATTCCAATATAGAAACTATAACCCATAAATATTCAGAACCTGGACATAGTCAACTACAAGAAGTGGACGCTGTACACAGCGCAATCGAAAGGCATTTGAGAGGTGTTACAATTCATAGTCCGATTACACTTATGCAGCAGTTAAAAAAATTAAATTACGATAAAGTTCATTTACGGTTGATGCAAATGAAAGACAGTGATTTTTTAAATTTTAATCTGGCATCCAAGATATTCGTTAATATGGTGCCCTTTATGAAAGTCAGGGTAATGCAATATCATTCAAGAGATTTAAGCACAGTCTGGTACAAAACTACGTTATGCGAATCTGATTCATTTCTTAGTATCAAATTAACTAAAAGCTCGATGAAGAAAGCTCCAATAATATCAGTTAAACCATCAACATTTAATTGGGCTATTTCCGAAGAAAAAAAGAAAGATATAAGATCCATGCTAAAATATATGGAAAAGATCGATATCGAATATTACAATACAATACTAAATAAACCAGCTGCAAGTCAATTAAATGTTAACCCACGTCAAAGAGCAACTAAAGTTATTTCTCCATTAAATAATAATTCTTTAATCAAAAGATCGACGAAAGCTAATAAGTCACAAAATAATAAAAGTAAAAAAGTCAAAAAATAGGAATTGCTTGATTAGATTTACTCAATTTAATATAAAATTCTTATTTTTAAAGTAATTTAGTTAAAGTTTTTAAGTTTATTTGTATTTTTTTTTATAATTTGGTACCTAGAAGAAAGATGAATTTGTACTAATTTGGTTATGTTTTTGCAATAAAATTTGAATTAAGAATGTTACGCAATGTTTAATTTGATATATTTTATAATTTATGAAAAGCTTTATAAGCTTTTGTTTACAATAAACGAGCTTAAAAAAGTATAATTTTCTTGATTTTCATATGGAATCATGATCCAAACGCAGAAAAAAAATTAATTTTTAAGTGATACATACGCTTGTGAAAAAGTGTTACATACAATACATATTCGAACAAAATGAAAAATTTTAATGATACATACGCATTTTTGAAAATTTTCAATTTCATTTTGTGAGAAAACTATACGTCTAATTGAAAAGCTTTTTAGATTAAAATACAAAGTTGGCGAAGCTCTTTAAAACTCATTAATAATATATTAATAAACTTTTATACATTTTAAAATTAGACAGTTTAAACTTCAAATTCAATTATCTCAAAATCAAGTTTTTGTCGTTTGTATCACTTAAATACTGGGGTGACGATTTGTTCTAGATTTTTTTTTGTTATTGTTTGAAAAGTGGTTTACCATTCAAAATAAATCGTTTCAAATGTTGAAATTTCTCAAATTAATGAAAAACGACATCCCAACATTAGAGAGATTTGGATCTATGATTTACTCAAACAATGTTTCAGTTTATATTCTTTTAAACCACGTAGAAATTGTACACAATATTCCGATTGAAAATGTATGTATACATAGTACTAATATTAAAACACTTATGCCTTCTCTTGACGGTAAAATTAATTATAGTTCTAAAAATTAATTTTATGATCATAATTTGGAGTTTTCGTCTTGACGGCGAAAGCAAACTACGACTCTCGCTCCTTGCGTTAAACACGTGAACTAATTAGATTATAATTGTTATTAGACGTCAAATTTTGAATTAAGCATCAAAGATATCTTTGTTCACTGAATGTTTGACCCTGCAAAAAAATAAATATGGCCGTTACATCTTTGATAACATCTAGGCGTAGTAGTATGAATAAAATGTTGGTGATGTCAGAGGTATTGCTACCAATGCCAGAAGGATACTGGGAAATGGCAGGACGAAATTTATCGGACAACCGATTTTAAAGAAAAGTATCTTGTTGACGTTTACATATACATATACGTATCGGTCGGGATATGTATCGGTCCAATACCAATTGTGATTTATTAGATACTATTTTTAAAACGCGTACATACAAACTAGAAAACGTAAAACATTCATTTTTTAAATTTTTTGACAAACTGATTGAAGCGACCCATCCGCATTTCCGAGAAGTGAAAGTATGTTCCAATTAATTATGTATATTTAGGATAATTAACTATAGTACTAAACTGTACTAAAATTGGTCAAATTATGTTCGTATTTTACATTTGTTGTGTAATATTACGCTGCTAAATCAAATTATGCGCCAATTAATTATATCGTCAAGACCAGGCTATACATTGATACAAAAAATGGGCAACCCTAAAAAATCCGTTCGACGTTGAAAGGCCGAATGGGTCGGAAGGCCGAATGTCGTATGGCCGAATGTGTCGAAAGGCCGAATGTCTAATGGTCGAGTGGGTCGAAAGGCCGAATGTTGAAAGACGGAATGGGTCGAATGGTCGAACGTCTGGAAAGGCCGATTCGGTCGAAAAATAATAAATCCTGGGTATGTAGCAAATTCTATCGTTGTCTGTCGTGGGGTCAACAACGATTTTTAAGTAAAATAAAAATTAAAATTATTAATAATTTACCTAGACATTTTAACATTTTAATCGAAACATAATTTACAGTAGACCTTTATATTTACAATAAATTTTTTTTTTGTTATCTGTATACATTATGTACTGCATTTAATTTGCAATTGCTGTTTATTGTTGAATCTGTGAATTATCATGTCTGGTGCATTTATAAAATGTTTACAGTTTTACTGTGTTTAGTTTGTATTTTTTACTAAAATATTATTTCGTTTTTTTGATAATAACTGTGCCATAATTATTGTTAATCAGTAAATCATAATGTCGTGTGCAGTTTGCAAACTTAAGTTTATTAAAAATGATAAATATGTTTATTGTGGAATTTGTGGTAAAAATTTTCATCCTGAGTGCACTGACCTCAATGCGGATGACGTTAAACGTATTGCTAAGGAAAAGATTAACTGGAAATGTTCTGGATGTATTCAGTCCGTTAGTGTGAATCTTAACGGTATTGAGTACACTTCTCTGTTAAATAATGTTGCTAATGCTAATGCTGTGTCAGCTAGTTCATTATCTGATTGCGGCCCGCTAACGCATTCATCGATATCAAATATTTGGCCGTTGCAACGTGTTTCTCCATATGATACACCTGAGTGCTCATACAATATTTTCAATGAGCTAATTGCCTTGAAAAATGAAATTAAAATGGAATTTAATAAAGTTAATATTACTTTCTAAGAAAATCGATCAATTGACCGAAGAGAATAAATTTCTTCGCAAGGAAAATATGGATTTAAAAATCAGATTGACTGCTGTGGAACAATCGCTGCATGATAATTGCGTCGATGTAGTTGGCCTTTCTTATAATAAAGGGGACATAGCCTCAACCACCGTTTTAAGTATGTTTAAAACCTGCTTGGGTGTGTTATTATTGGAAAGCGATATTGATTGTGTGACACCAAGGATGTCATCATGCAGGCAAAAAAGGGGTGTAAAACTCTAACAGTACAACATTTGGGTTTTTCTGTGAATAAAAACAAAAACATTTACATTAATCATAGTATGTGTTTTTCCAAAAGAAAATTTTTTTCTGAGGCGTGGAGATTAAAACATCTAAAAAAATACAACAGTGTTTGGTTCAGTAACGGAACAGTTTTTGTTAAAACCAATAATAATGATCTTGAAGTTTTTCGGTAAAATATACAAATTCAGGGTCGCAGTGTTGCTTTTAGTAGTCATGATTATCTAGATAATAGTTCTTATAGTTTTAGTTCTTCTGACCATTTTAATACTGCAGCAGTTAGCTGCTCAAAGTTTTTAATCTTTCACCAGAACATCCGAAGTTTACGCGAAAATTTTGACAAATTTGTGTCGCATTTAAATTCTTTTGGTACTTTACCGGTTGTAATTATTTTATCGGAAATATGGATTTATGACTATAAAATGGATTTTTCCACATTCCTAATTATATTTTTTTTACGTGTTGCAATAATAATTATCGGTCGGATGGGGTTGGTATTTTTTATAATTGTCATCTTAACTGTTCCTATGAGTCAATCAATTTAGAGTCTGCTGATATCCTTAAGTTAACTGTACAAATTAATAATGATACTTTCATTATTGTTGGTGTTTATCGCCTTCAGTCTGTTTCTGTAGCCAATTTCATTTCGGAGTTTTCGTCCTTCTTACGTGTAATTAAAACTAACAATTTATTTGTTTTAGGTGATTTTAACATTAACATTTTAAATTTGCCTAATAGCAGTGACGATTATTTATTTATGATGTACTCTTTTGGTTTGCAGTCTCTAGTTGATGGTCCTACACGTGTTTTTAACTCTAGTGTTTCTTGCATTGATCACTGTTTTGCTCGTATTCGTAATAACGATATGAAGTTGTTAAAAGCATCCGTTCTTCCATTGTCGATTACTGATCATTGTTTAATTGTATTAGAAATAGTTGTGTCATCCAGTATTAGACTTTCTTCTCATAATAACGGCCCATACATATCTTTTGATCTTACTAAATTTTATTCGTTAGTTTTATCGTACAATTTTTTAAACTCTCTAGATAGTGATCCGTCCGCTAGCCGTAAGTTGCTTTAACAATATTGCATCGTCTTGTTACATTTCTGTCATTCGAAAATCATACCAAGCTTAAACCTTGGATTTCTTGCTACTTGCTTAATTTAATGAAAAAAAAAGAGGAGAATTAGTGTAAAATGTAGCAAACATCCTAATAACATTAGACTCAAAGAATACTTTTTGAAGTTGTCGAGTAAGGTTAGTTCTTGCGTTAAAGCTGAGAAACTTAGTTACTATAACCGCAAGATTGATGATTGTTCTGGGGATAGTAAGCGTGTTTGGTCAGTGGTTAATGATATTTTATCAAATAATCGACAAGTTTCTATTGATAGAATCTTAAATCATGACGGTATTATTGTTTGTGATTCTGTTTTAATTACCAATGAAGTTTCTAATTTTTTTTCCACGAATTGTTAATGAGTTGAAGTTGAATTTTTCATTACCATATGCTTGTAATTCGAGTGGTAATTGTGATTTTGGTGATTCATTTTTTACTACACCAGTTGACAGTGATGAAATTTTAACCATTATAAAGAGTCTAAAATCTCGAAAAAGTACTGATTTATTGGGTTTTAGTTCCGATATGTTGAAGTCGGTTGGCGAATTTGTTTCTCCGGTTCTTTCTGTTCTTATAAATGACAGTTTATCTGTTGGTTTTGTCCCGGATATTTTGAAAACTTCAATTGTTATTCCACTGCACAAAAAAGGTAATCGCTTGCTCAAAGGGAACTTTCGTCCTATTGCTCTTCAACCTATTATCTTAAAAATAATTGAAAAAGCCATGAAACCACGAATAGATAAATACTTTGCTAAACATAATTTTTTAAGTGACAATCAGTACGGCTTTAGATCTGGTAGAAGTACTGAGTCTGCCTTGGTTGAATTTCTTAATGGTGTTCATCTTCATTTGAATGATAAGCTTGAGGCTGGAGCTGTTTTCATTGACATTAAACCAGCGTTTGATATGGTTGATCATAACTTGCTTCTCAATAAGTTAGATTCTATCGGTTTTAGAGGTATTTTACAAAAATGGTTTGCTTCTTATCTGAGTAATAGGTATTACAAGGTTAAAATTCAAAGTTCCTTTAGTGTTCCTTTTACATTGAATTGTATGTGGTGTTCCTCAGGGTTCTGTCTTGGGTCCATTACTTTTTTTAATTTATATAAATTATATTTTTAGCCTGGGTCTACGTGGAAAAATAATAGCCTTTGCGGACGATATGGCTTTAAGTTATTCGGGGTCATGTTTGGATAATATCTCTACCGATATCAATTATGATTTAAAATTGCTACGTGTTTGGTTTGATCGACATGGTATGATTCTAAGTGAGAAGACTAAAATTATGTTTTTCAAGTTATCTGGGGACCCTTTGTTGAATTATATTTATTTATTTATTTATTTTATTTATTTTATTTATTTTATTTATTTAATTTATTTAATTTATTTAATTTATTTAATTTATTTAATTTATTTAATTTATTTAATTTATTTAATTTATTTAATTTATTTAATTTATTTAATTTATTTAATTTATTTAATTTATTTAATTTATTTAATTTATTTAATTTATTTAATTTATTTAATTTATTTAATTTATTTAATTTATTTAATTTATTTAATTTATTTAATTTATTTAATTTATTTAATTTATTTAATTTATTTAATTTATTTAATTTATTTAATTTATTTAATTTATTTAATTTATTTAATTTATTTAATTTATTTAATTTATTTAATTTATTTAATTTATTTAATTTATTTAATTTATTTAATTTATTTAATTTATTTAATTTATTTAATTTATTTAATTTATTTAATTTATTTAATTTATTTAATTTATTTAATTTATTTAATTTATTTAATTTATTTAATTTATTTAATTTATTTAATTTATTTAATTTATTTAATTTATTTAATTTATTTTATTTATTTTATTTATTTTATTTATTTTATTTATTTTATTTATTTTATTTATTTTATTTATTTTATTTATTTTATTTATTTTATTTATTTTATTTATTTTATTTATTTTATTTATTTTATTTATTTTATTTATTTTATTTATTTTATTTATTTTATTTATTTTATTTATTTTATTTATTTTATTTATTTTATTTATTTTATTTATTTTATTTATTTTATTTATTTTATTTATTTTATTTATTTTATTTATTTTATTTATTTTATTTATTTTATTTATTTTATTTATTTTATTTATTTTATTTATTTTATTTATTTTATTTATTTTATTTATTTTATTTATTTTATTTATTTTATTTATTTTATTTATTTTATTTATTTTATTTATTTTATTTATTTTATTTTATACACAAAAAATTTTTAAGATCCATACAGTCCATTTTGAGCATAAGAGCTCATTGTAATGGAGTATACATATATGGAAAATATATGGTACTCTAAACTTTTTGTCCAATTTTATCTGGATGCCCTCTGCATTTTTCTCCGCTTTTCATCCCTTCGATAATTTAGCTACTCGTATTACGGTTTTCGCATTATTGTCATACGTTAGTTATTCTTTCTTGTTCGCCTTATTGGGTTAATACGTTAGCCACATTTACTATTTTTCTTTTTTCATTAAATGGTTTCTTCAACTATATAGGCATTTCTTCCTCCTATCTTCTTGCCATAAAATTTAATCATTTGTATATTTAGTTTTGTAATTATGTATGGTTTAAGAGAATTAATAAATAAATAAATGAAAATTATTATGTGATCAAATTTTGTCGGAAAAAAGTTTATTTATTTTCTTTTTTATTATAATTAATTAATATTTAATTATATGACAAAAAAAAACGTAAGAAGATTTTAATATTTAAGGCGACATTTTTATACAAAAATTTTGATAAAGATTTAATAAAAATATAAATTTTAAAAATGTTCATTCATAAACAGAAGAAAAATTTAAATCTATTTCAACACAAACGACCTTTCTATATTCAGCGTTTCGACATTCGGCCTTTCGACCTATTCGGCCTTTCGAAACATTCGGCCTTTCGAAATTCGGCTTTTCGATATTCGGCGTTTCGGTCCTTTCGACATTCGGCCTTTCGACACATTCGGCCTTTCGGTCCTATTCCAAAAAATCTGCGAATACATATGAACCGCGGCTACCTGGGCAATTCACCAACACATTTTACAAAACAGCTGTTTTCAGGGAGAACAAGTACCGGAAAGTAATAGTATTGGTAAATATGCGTGGATTAATGCAAGACTAAATAAAAAACAAAAACAAAATGATGCAGAACAAAAATTATGAAAACAAACTGATTTGGTTTAGCTTGCTTGTCGTGCTCGAAATACAAATAGGTTGATTTTTTACCGTAGGATATATTTTTCCTATCTTTTTAATCAATTAAATCACTTACGGTTAATTCACGAGCTCGATTTGAATTAAATTCTTCAAGAATATTTGCTTTGTAATCAGGAACAACAGTAAACGAACTTTTATCTCTGGTACAACAGAACTTATAGGAGGCGAAAATCAAGTCATGATCACAAATAGCAGGAACAGCAAGCCGCCCAAAAGAAATAATATTATGCTTATCAAGCTCATACAAAATTATCAAATCCAACAGGCTGCTCCTGCTATCCAGTCTAGTTGGTTTGTAAGGTAAATAAAATAAATTATGTAAACTCAAGCAACTATTGACAAATATTGAGAGGTGAGTTATAAACAATCAAAATAAATATTTTACCAAAAGTTCAACTTTACCAAAGGTTACCATAAAGTAGACCGAAAATAAATACCAACCCCACCCCATCGCATATTATTAATTCGATCAAATCATATTAATTTATAATTATTGATATGGAGAAACTTGTTTGTAATTTTATGGTTAAGAAGAGTTCGAGTTAAAGCGAGAAAATCAAATTTGTATAACTTCAAAAGAATATTAATAACAAACTTCGAACATTTAAATGGCCAAATTTTATAGAACAATTTACATTAAGCTGCAGATTGTCACTTGGAACAAATTTACTGCAATATAAGTTGTAATAATTTATCGTGTTGTACTGTTGTCTGCAGCGGTGTTTCAAAACTTCACCCTTGGAGGCAATATTGTCCGAAAATTTGCATTATTACATTCCCGAATGTCTATCCCGGTCGGCCAAGAATTTGGATCAAGAGCCTTAACCCGTAAATCAGCTAGTCGTGTGAGGATCAAATTTAGAAAGGTGGAGCGCCAAAATTTTTAGGGAAAATGTTTAGTACCACAAATTACTTATTAGTAACCACAAATTACTTAAGTTTTTTATTAGTCTCAGGCGCAACAGCACTAGAATTCATTTAGGGTGATACCAACTCAGCAAAGGTTGTAGTATGAAGGCCGAAGGAATTGTCATTTTATTGGATTCTGTATATAATAATCTGTGGTATTTTCTCTACTATAAGTAGAGGCCAGTTCGATGGCACCGAGCTATGTAGGTGAAACGGTTGTAAAAGCTTGATTCAATTGGCTGACTTATTACAATTTTTTCCGTTAATGGTATATTCACATAATTTAGTAGGTTCAGAAAACCAACAAATGAACGAATGCACTCACAATTTTAGAAATGAAAATTTAAGTATTATTAAATTAATGTAACTGAATAAATGCGAAAGTTGAAACGTAAAATGAATATTGAAATTAAATTAATTTTTTTTTAAATTAAATAAACTTTCCGAAGATGTAGGCCACATCAGAAAATTCACAAGAGATTATCTTTTGATAACTTTCGTCTTTAGGGGGAAGATGTGATGCATTCACTTCTCAATACATCCCTGTACTAATTATATTTAAGTACTAACATCATATATTTGAAGCAAATACTATAATAAATAATAGTCATTATTAATTATAACGTAAAATCTATATAAATTAAAAACTCCTAATAAATAATTGAGCATATTGCTCACGTGAAAATTGGCTGATATAATTCTTTACTTAGTACATTAGTCTGGACGGAGCCTTGCTGTGTTTATTACTAAAATCTCTCTTTGCACATTACTAAAATCTCTCTTTGTCGACCAAAACAATCAATATTTCTGAGAATGGGAGCCAAAATAAAAATGATAAAAATATGTGATCGGAAGGACGGAATGACGGGCACGACATTTTTCTAATTGATGTTTTGGAGTCCATGGTAACCTATTCGTCGAGAAATGTGAGAATCTGGAACAACTTTTTTCGCGATTACTATACCTACCAATATAACTTACAAGAACATACTTTTTTAGCCCCGCTCGAACAACAAAATTGCTCTTACACAAACTATTCTGTCTATAATAACCTAAGTAGCTTAGAAATTGGCCTACTACGTAAATATTTTTTTTTTCTTCAAAAATATTTTTGTTTCTTTGAATTTATTGCATTCTATTTTCATTCTTTACATTCCTAAACTTTTGTAAACCAAATGAAAATTATGAAACAGCAAAATTTAATCTCCTACTTACTTGTCTTATATGTAAACATGGAATGTTAAATTTACTTCAATAAGCAAATATAAAAAATAATAAAACTAATATTACAGGAATATTAATAATAACAATATCAATAATAACAGCCATTTAAAACCTAATAAAAAATTAAGTAAAGCGATCAAAGAAAGTCAAATCAAAGAAGCAAGAATTATGATGTACCAGGGGGCCAATTCTCGTGTCAAGAAAAAATGTACAATGTATTATAAACAAAGCATAATAATGAGTTCATTATTATTCGTTTTGTGCCTTCTTGGAAAATATAACGTATTATTTCGCTTGGTTTACATCTGACACTAACTTATCGACTTCAAGTCAGTCAGCTAACGATGGAACCTATCGGAAGACAGGGGATTCAAAACGTACAAATAACGTTAATAATGCACAAAAAATATCAGTTTTATAATTATTTCCTTTTCTTTCACATTTGCTTGCAGTTAGTCTGCTAAACATTTTCTTTACTGGCCATTTTATTTTTATTAATCATAAAAATAAAACTAATAATAATAAAAAAAAAAACTTTTACGTTAATATACGAGTGTCACTAGGGCGTAGTTACAATTTATTATATTTCTGCTAGCATCTCTAAATATAGATATAAGTCACTCGTCGTGTTTAAGAATTTCACGTTTGAAGGGAGTAAAATCGCATAACGGGACTATTTGTTGTTTTTTAATTAACAATAAAAGAACCAAATTATAATTCAGGAGATTCTTGTTCCGTATTAATTTGTTTACATTGTAAAAAATGAAATTATACAATTCTCACTGTCTTGTTGGGTCGATTCAAATTCTCGTTCCAGAAAAAAAAAAACAAAACATTTTTCAGTAATACACAAAAATGTATACTGTTTCATCTACGAACAGTTGTTATTACAACACACTACTACATTTTAAATCTGTACACAGCGCTGTCAAATTATATCTTGCGGCTTTGTTTTATTTCAATTTTTCTTTCTATTTAAAGTTGTGTTGTGAAAATATAATAAAAATAAACATGGTTCTGACTTCTGATAATTATTGTTGGTTATTCGAGCATGAGCAGCACCATATCCATAATATCGCAGGAAAATCATAATGATGAATGTTTAAAAATGTACTTAAGTAATATTCGTATGAACAGGGTGACTGACACGAAGTGTTACCAACTTCAGACTGTTATTGCTGTCAAACCAGTGATGACAGAGCGCTCAAATTTACACTAATGACAGTTCATTCCATTATTTACAAGCGTACAGAAGCATTTTAGTGGGAAATATTCAGAAAAAAAATTGTCCGCAATGGAATTCAAGCGTAATAGTGTGATTTCTCTATATTTGGCTGGAAAATCACAGCCGCAGATTGTTAACCAGTTAAAACATCTGCATGTGAATAAAATGTTTGTGTATCGCACCATAAATCGTTATAACGATATTGGCAGCATTGCAAAACGCCACGGTGGTGGACCGAAACGCACTGCAACATCGCCGTTTATCATTCGGGAGGTGAAGGCCAAATTGGCTCGGAATCCGCGCCGTAGCGGCAGAAAAATGGCTCGTGAGGCGAACATTTCGCTCGAACGGATGCAGCACATATTGAACTATCATCTTTGACTAAAGGCCTTGAAATTTCATAAAACGCAAGGTCTCACCGATGCTCAAAAAAAAGTTAGAGTGGAAAGAGCAAAGGAGTTGTTACGCTTGCACGAAAGTGGCGATTTGCCGAATTTGGTTTTCTCCGACGAGTCACCGTTCGTTATTGAGCAATATGTGAACAAGCAAAACAACCGGGTTTACTTACCCGGGGCCGTTCTACTGAAAATTTGGACCAACGGATTGCCACTCGAAATCAAGTGCCGCCGATGGTGATGGTTTGGGCCGCCGTAATGGCCGAAAGCCGTTCACCGCTCGTTTTTTTTTGGACCGTGGCATCAAGATAAATGCTCAAATTTATCGGGATCATGTTTTGGAGGGAGCGTTGAAGCCTTGGGCACAAAAACATTTCGGTCGCCGAGCCTGGACATTTGAACAGGACTCGGCGCCGAGTCATAAAGCGCGCGTCAATCAAGATTCGCTGAAAACAACGTTCCGCGGTTCATTTTCACTGCCCAATGGCCACCAAATTCACCGGATGCAAATCCGCTAGATTTCTCGGTTTGGGGTATTTTGAAGAGCAAGGTTGGGACAAAAAAATAACAAAGTGTCGATCATCTCAAGCAAGCGCTTCGCCGGTAATGGGCCAAAATACTGCAGAGCCACTTTCGTGCTGCATGCAATAGCTTTGTCGGCCGTTTGAAGGCCATAATCGCGGCTAAGGGTGGCCAAATCGAAAACTGCTAATGCAATTCGAAAATTTAAATATTTGTGAACATTTTTTTACTTTGATTCAATAAAATTCATCAAAAAATAAAAATTCTGTGGCGTTTTGTTTTGGTAACACTTCGTGTCAGTCACCCTGTAGTATGTAATCTATGATTGAAAGATTTTATTTCATTTCAGAAGGATCAATAACAAATCTCCCACATTATAGCATTGACCAGCGAGTCTTTAAGCATCCGTAATAAAACCTTACATATTTAACGAAAATAGATTGTTAAGGAAATTTCGACAGTCACCCAGCGAATCTGTAACACGATTTGACAACAAAAAACAAAGAATATTCGTAATTGTATTTAATTAATAAAAATAATTAATTATTTACATATTTGAAATATATATAAAACATTATTTTAATTAATAAAACATAAATAGACAATTCAAATTTAACGAAACTGAAAGAAAAGTTCCTTAAGTTTCACTGGTCAGTAACATGCATGTTCCTATGGTTGCATTCTTACTTAAATTTGTTAAAGACTCGCTGGTCAATGCTTATGTCTTGTGTTGTGGCACATAATTAATTTAAGAAATAGAAATAAAAGATAAGATTGATTACAAAAACTTTGTTAAAGTTAGCCGAAAGTTTTCAGCCGAAAGATATAAAATGTCGGTAATGCAGATAGTGTCATCCATGTCAGCCGAAACATATTTTAAATAAAATGAAAAATAACAAAACAACCTAGAAACTGGTATTTTCACGAAATGATTTTACGGCTGAATAAAAGCTAATTTTTGTTTGACACTGTTTACCATGGGAATTATACTTTAAGTTTGATCAGAAAAGTTAAATACAAAATGTAAAAATTCGTATAAATTTAAAGGTTGTCATGTGTCATGTCTGAAAAGTATTTCAATTAGTGTGTTTAGCCAAAAATTATCCCTAGAAAAATTATCAGTGCAAGTTTCATGTGGGGAGCTCGGGAAAATAATAAACACGGGAAAAAAACACTGAAAATAAAAACAAAAAAAATAAACAAAAAAATGAGGGTCCAAAATTTTCATGACACTTTGAAGGTTGAATTTATAGAAATTTTTTAATTTCATATAGGCTTTTCATATAAACGAAATTTCTCGGGCCCTATATAAGGAACTTGCCCTGATAATACTTCTAGGGATAATTGTTGACTAGGCACACTAATTGAAATACTTTACAGGCATGACACTTTAAAGGTTGAATTTATACAAATTTTTACATTTTATATTTAGCTTTTCTGATCAAACCTAAAGTATAATTCCTATGGTAAACAGTATCAAACCAAAAAGAGCTTTTATTCAGCCGTAAAATCACTTCATGAAAATACCAGTTTCTAGGTTGTTTTGTTAATTTTTCATTTTAATTAAAATATGTTTCGGCTGGTATCTTTCGGCTGATATAGCCAAGGCACTATCTGCATTACCGACATTTTTATATCTTTCGGCTGAAAACTTTCGGCTAACTTTAATAGTATTTACAAAAATGGTTTTATTCTTTAAAATTAAATGAGGCAATTCGCACTAAACCTTTGGGGTAAGTGTTAAGTCTAAGCAGTTCGTAAACGTTACGTTTAAGCGTACACATTATGAACACTTTTGTATACACTAATACATAAAAAAGTTTTCGTAAATTTGTTTCACTTTTCATATGACGAAATTATTGTTTATGTTACATTTCCGTTCAGTTTTAACGTACCGTTTACGAAGCTTAGTATAACAAAGTCTTAGTACGTTCATGTTACGGCTGGTCAGGAGCGAAAAAAATATTTCCCAAGAGTTTTTTTTGAAAACGTGATTGTCATATTGACGACATTATTGTTTCATAAGTAAAGTATTTCAATAAAATTAATTTAAATTAATCTACTGTTTTTTTGATATTTATATTATTATCATTTAATTGATAATTTAATTAGATTTTTTTGGTCATATGGTTTTATTTTTATTTTAGTAAAGTTTGCCACCTTTCATCAATAATTATTTTATCCATAAATCACGACAGTTAATTAAGACGTATTAATTTTTTTTTGTGTGTACAAAGTTGCGTTTCAGACTATATTTCTTAGAAAAAAAATGAACTGTCCGTTAGTTGTTAATGTATTATACAATAGATCAAACAAGAACAAAATGGATTAAAAGATTTTCAGATCTGTTTGACTTATTTTAAATTCAATTAAACCATTTTCAAAACAATTTAATAAATATTTAAATGAAAGTAATAATTTTTTTCAAATCAACTTAACAAAATTTACATTTTTCAATCGGGTTAAACTTAGACGAATAAGGTGAAAGAAAACCCATCCTACATTGTGTTTTGTTGGGCAATTTTTTCACGTCTGCTATTTTATATATGCAAACAATGTCTGCTATTTTATGTATGCGTATAATTATCTAAAACTAGCTATAGGTATGTATCCAACAATCTCAGCTAATTTAGAAAATTGTGAAATTTAAATGACTTTAAAATGTAGTTTGTAAAAGCTTCATGATGAACCACAGCCTGTGCATTAATGTGATTTAATTTTAAAAAACATAAAAACTGTGTAAATCCGTAAACAAACTTGTGGGACGCTATTCTTTACTCGAAAAGTTGAATATGGCAAAGCTGAACGTCTTCGCGATAGATGCGACAATTGTTAATTTCCTCTCAATACAAACTCAAAAGAAGAAAGATCTCAAAAGAAGATTGTGAGTTAGTTACTCGAGGTATAAGGCGCACAGAAAGAAATACCAAAAAGGATACTGGTGTGAATATAACTGAACAACTTCCACCGAAGAAAACGACAGAATTGTCGGACACAAACCAGCACAATATTCAGAACATATTCCAATATATTTTGGCAAGTGACATGAATTAATACAATGATGTCATCTTAAAAAATTGAATCAGAATTTTTATGACTGAAAAAATTATAAAATACAGTAATTTTTTATTTAATTTTCATGTGTAAAAAAGTTGTACTTGCAGATTATTTGAATAATGACTAGTACAGTGTAACAAAGTTTTATCTCAAATTTAGCTATCAAATATTTAGTTCCCTGCTAGAAAATTAGAACAATAATTTCATTATTAATTCGGCAATTTGACCGAAGTACTGTACACTGTTGAGACACATGCCTGAATAAAAGGCCTTAGTGTGACTATGTGGTTCGAGAACCAAATTCCGTGAGAAACGAGTTATTCAGGAAAACATAAAAATGCTTTTTATCTATAGTTTTAACATTTGTATCTGCCATGAAGAAGAAGTAGACCTTTGAAACAGTGGATTATGCTATAGGCAAGCAGTTTTATCACATGGGGTGAGTAATCAAGAAGAATAAGTGAAATAAATGAATGCTTAAATAATTATCATTGCTTAAGTGCCGAATCCAATCTTGACATTCTAGAACGAGGATAAATTATTCCCCTATTCTTGTGAGCACATTATTACCCGGGTGATAGTCCATTCCGAATTATTATGTTTCTTTATATCGGTGAACACCAAAACAGTATAAATGTTTCAGCGCAATTTTTAGGCTCCCCATTGATTAAAGTACATGCTTCCGGTAGATGCCAGGCCCTCTGCGTACCCTTATTACACATAACATAGCTAAACGATAGAAAAGATAAGTTAAAATTATAGAATTGACCTGGTTACAGACACCTAGGTACTTAGTATTTTGTTATGAGTATTGTATATGATGAGATAGTTAGCACAAGACCAGATAATTTCTAAACTTAGGTTCTGGAAAACTGAGTCTAGTTCCACCAGTATTTCTGAAAATCGAAATCGAGATTGATCAATTACCTCTAAATACTACTTAACTGAACTTGAAAATTATTTTAAATTTAAATATCTGAAACAATTATTAATTAATTAATAAAATTAAAATTAATTCATAAATTAAACAAATTAAACGTATTGAAATAGTTGCATACATATATTTTTGAGTTGCACCCAAAACTCTGAAACATGTTATAAATATAAATTAAAAACTCAGTATGCAGAATGAACTCATTACCTGCCGCTTTAGTCTCCTGAGCATAACTAAGAAAACCCATATTCCTTCCTCTACAAACCACTTAACATGGTCCATCTTAAAGTCAATGAACGTGTTAATATTATATAGAAAGTAACTGCACTCATCAGTCCTCATGAAACAATTTTAATTTATTACAAACAACATCTATGCACCTCTCGCACCTCAAAAGCACAATCATCTATGCATACAGCCACACACTTCCACACACATGCACATGAAAGCTAACCCATACCCGTCACCTACAGTCACCCTCCATCCACTTTCGGTTCCTGCCCTCAAAACAAGTCCCATTTTCCACGCTGCTTCCTCCCTCTACAAATCGCTTAAACCAATCCAACTTAACTAAATGAAAGTATTATAACAACCAGGGGTAGATTCTTACTTGGTACTAAAATTTTAACTGCTGTAAAATGACAATTTAATTGTGAGTATTAAAAATCGGCTCTGATCAAGTGACTTCTCCAAAAACTCATAAAAAATAATGTGAAACTGAAGAAAATTGTCATTGATTTTAATTCCGGTCACTTTTGTTCTGGGTGTTATTTAAATAAAAAAATGGAGGTGTGGCCAACACATGACTTTCTTTTACGAACAGAGAATTTTGAGAAATTTTATTTTATTTTTTTAATTTTTGGAAACAATTTGTACTGAGTAGTTTTTTGTAAACCTTATACTTTTTAAGATATTTGCAAAATAATTTTCCGGACCAAAGGAGTGGCCACTTCCGGTTAGCCGATTTTCAGTAAAATTCACTGGGACCTCCCAATATATCAAAAAAGCTTAAATCTGAAGATTCAGTTCGATTGGTTAAACTATCTGGGCTGTAGAGAGGACACAGACACCATTTCGAAACCCACTTTTTCGAACTCAGGGGACCTCAAAACAGATAAATCTCTAAAAACCACAAGGTTCAAAATTTTCATGGTTACTATACTTTATTTTACTAGAGTAAAAGAAAGTAAAAATAAAAGTAAAATAGGAAAATGTGTAGGGAAGTAAAAATTAATTTTGGCTACATCTTGTACTAATAAAAAAAATATCGCAAAACCGTCACTGCGCCAAAATTCATCCAAGTGCCCAGTGCCTCTCGAGAAATCCGTAAAAATATTGCAAAATCACGGGTTCGGAGCGGTCGTCCTCAATTCGAATTATTCAACCAATTAACGGTTTACGTTACTTATACATATTTTTAAAAGAAAACCGAACCACCACCCAACCATATTTCTCAACATAAAAACGCAACACCATATTCTGTACACAACACCACTCTAGTCAAACCACATCCACTAATTTCATTTATTTAAAGACAGAGAGAGGAAGGAATTGCGCATTCACACACAATGACGTTTCCCAATCGACCTTTAGGCTCAAAAAATAAATTATGAATAAAAATACCGACTAGGTAGTTGTATATTTGAATAACTCTTTTCTCCCTGAAGTTGCGTGAACTCACTAAGACCTTTTATAAAACTTATTTTTGTGGTATTATAATTAAGCCACAATTAGTAAAACACATCGTTGTCATGCTAGCATCCATAATTCCATCGATTTTGACGATAGGTTCAACTTCCCGAGAATTAAAGCATCCCTAAACCATTGATGCGTATGGTCTTCCATCACTTCTAATCACGTTCAATTTACTCTCATCAGTCGTTCCGGTTGTTTAATTGTGGTTCCTTTTCGCTTTTTTACTCTGTGGCCTAATTGAAATACCACCAGTCTTTGTATTAGTAGTGCATCCTAACTGAACCAGGGTTTCCATAGTATTGGCCAGTCTCCTTATGTGTTTAATTGATTGTAACGAAGAATAGTAAGTTGTTGAATTTTGAGACTTGAACTTCTTCAAACAGTACTATCATATCAGATGCCACAGTTTGATTCTAAAGTTATTATTTTTTCTATAATTTGCGAGATGTTTTTTTATGTAAATTTCACTTTATAGTAAACAGCAAAAAAATTAAAATCAAACATTCTTTGATACTTCAACAAGGCAACCAACTTCATCAACTTTATCTGGAAGAAGGCTTAGGTTTCTATCGCATCTATGAACAATATAAAAACATAATCAAATTATGGAAATAATTCAGTCATAAATACTGCTGTTTCGCTTAGGTTAACCAGATGACATCATAAATGCAAATCAATACATTTTTGAATAATTTTGATATAATGGAAATATCTTTCATCTTTGAACAAAAAGAAAAGAAAAAATTAAATAACAAAAGGATATGCAGATAACATCAAGAGAGGAAAACAAAATAAAATTAAAATAACTAAGTTCAATGGAAACAATGTACTCGTTTATGACCCAATTTGGTATTTATTAATTTTATCGTCGAATAATTTTACAATTAGCAGCTTTATTGAGCACATGTATGTATGTGGGTATTTTCAAAGCACCTAGTTATACAAGCCATCAGGTTGGTATGTGAAAAATACAGTTTATTATAACAATATATGTCTATCCCTCTCCAACTGTCCATGCTTGCAATAGAAGATTTTCTATGGGAAAAAAGTTTTGTTTTCCTCTATAGTTATTTATCGAGATTTTTTATTTTTTAACAAAAATAAAAATTTACTTTAATTTTATTGTACACTTGAGGATATTTTAATGTTTAAATAAAATCCATTTTCTTTTTTTTTGAACATATTTAATAAGTCGAGTATTTGTCACCAATCGCTAATTAAAAAAAAACATGAACGAAATGTGTGACGTCATGAGATAAAGATGTGTTTGTAAATAAAGGGGTTTTAGTAAAATATTAATTGAATATCTATAAACAGCATTTTAGTCATTGAATTTCAAATCATATATTTATCAATTATTCTTCTTGATAACGTAGAAATCAAAATCAATTTTTGTAAAAATTTTCATTTAAGAAAAACGAAATTAAAAAAACATAACTTTTCATATGATTTGTATGAAAAATTCATTTTTTTTTTGTCTTTCTATCCTAGGTGCTTTAGTATTTTGTAATCAAACAAATTCAATTGGTTTATCATCTTTTGTTGATTGGCTAGCGTTAGATAGCAATACAATAAAAGAAAATAAAGCCTCTTTTACACCGAAAAGGTAATAAAACATGTTGATAATAGTAGTGTTTTTTTATTCGCTCCGGATAGCTGCTATCGAGAGCCGTCATATGAAAAGTGGCTCCGGATAGCGCTCCGTATAAATAGGTAGAGCCAAATATTTTTTATATCAAGTTTTCGCTAAACAATTGAATTAAAAATGATAGTTTGATGTTAAATAAGTTTAGTTTACCAATAAATAGCGCGTCAAATTTAAATGTAGGCGTATAAAAATGACGGCTCTCGATAACAGCTATCCGGAGCGAATAAAAAAACGCGGCTAATCCTTATACGTTAACCCTTGCGACAACACAAAGCTCCCGGATGTATATTTGTAGTTTTAAATGTCAAAATCAACGTAACAGAAGATTCCTGTCGTATGAGCTTTCAGTACCTATGTATATGTACTCGTGCGTAGTCTTCATAAAATAGAAAACAAAAGTGTATTGTCTTTAAGCTCATAAAATATAATTACAATCTGTATAATTAAGACTAACTTGTAAATTGAAAGTTTTTAACAACATGTGTCGCTATATACTATATGTAGATAAATAAGAAAAATAACTGTACATTTTTTAATGTAGCTCATAAGCAAAGACAATTGGAGTAATTATAAAGAGATGAATGTTTTTTTTTTAAAGTTGAATTTAAGTTTTTTTTTTTTTGGGACACAATTCTTTATGACAAAGCTCTGTACATAAAATTCTGTATTACAATACGCTGTATTAAAATTGCTAATTATGGAACTAGTTAGAAAATGCCTCATTTTGTGTAACGAGTGGGTTACTGGCGAAACGAGATAAGCGAGTTGCCTAATTGTTTGAAATTTTGTTAGAAAAGCGCAAATGATTGAACTTTAATCAAAAAATAAGTCTTTAAATCGTAGAATTTCAAATTAATTTCAATTTTTATTGTAAACCAAATAGGCACGAACTGGTGTTGAAATGAATATTTCGCCACCAGTTATCAAATACTATATTCTTCATTTCCTAACTAGTTATGAAAAATATGCAGTTTTGTAACCCACTACGATTTTGAAAAGTCTTGCTTTTCTTTACAAAATTAAAAAAAAATCTTTATTACAAAATTCTCTATTTCAAAAATCTAAAATTTCAGCATTCTATATTACAAAATTAGGTAAAACATACTGTTACGGTGACACCTAGGGTGTAATAGAATAAGTTAAATTAATAGCTCAATGTTTTGCTGTACTAAAATGGAATTTTTCATGATAAAACTGTTCTAAGTGTTTCTGGACTATTCTTACTGGAAAAGACATCAAATTTCTAGAAGTTTGGTTTGTGTAATATAAAACGGCGAACGAAGTCGAATTGGATGATTAATATTTGGTAAACGATAGTGTGAAAAGGAATTAAAAAGTGTTTTAGTGCGAAATGAAAAGTAAAAGTCATCAGTAAAATTAAGCAAATATTAAAATAAAGTGATTTTGTTAATTATCGTTAGTAAATTGTGTTGTAATATTTTGTGTGTGAAATAAATAAATTCGTTGGTAATAAATTGAATTGTTTTGTTTTTATTCACAATCCAGTGATTCGAAACTTGATTACATGAACAATACACAATTTGTTTGTGCAAACAAATTAATTTTAGAATTTATTGTTCCGAGAATTACAAAATCAAGCACAAAATATTTTCTTTTATCATTTACTAATTGTTAGAGATCTGTAATTAATAAGTGGAAAATAGAAAATTTTATTGTACATACATATATGTATATTATTTGTTGCCTTTTGCAAGTAATGTGTGCCATATTTACAAAGCGGTTGGTTTATTGTAACAGTATAGTAGGTATAATGAAATAGTTCGTTATAAATTGTATTCCTATTCCTATTTATTAAAAGTGTGAGCCTTCTTTGAATTGGGTAAAGAGAACATGGTTTGTTAAACTTTTTTGACAAAAATATTTAAAATAATTATTTTGTAAGTGAAAAGGTATAGTGACAAAACAGCTATTTATGCAAGCATTCCTAAACTGTTGCCTTATTTTATTTAACCAGTAGAATATAAAATCACACAAGTTATACAAAATAATTTTCCTAACGTGTTGCATAAAAGATTTTTTTCTAATTTTGATAAAAAACAGTAAATATAGAATTTTGTTAAAATAAAAAACTAAATCGATAAAATTTCAAACTAATTTCAATTTGTATTGTAAAGTAGGTTGGCACAAACTGGTGTTGAAACTTATATATCATCACCAGGGCCCATATTCTTGAAATTCACCCAAAAAAAATCGCCGACGAATATCTGTCAAAGCACGTCATTTCAGTAGAAAATCTTAATTCCGAATTTTTCTCCCCTAGTAAAAAGTGGGCTAAATTCATTTTCGCTAACGTTTATTTGTCAAATTCAAATAACAATTGATAGTACAGTTGTCGTTTATTTTTTGTCGAGAAATAAACCATTTTTGAATTTTTAAATTAAAAATTTGTTCGTATAAAAAATTGAAAGTGAAATAAAATATGGAACAAAAAAATTCAAGATTGGGTCAAATTTCCAAAAGCCAAAAAGATGCATTAGTAGATTTTATAGAAAGTAATCCTCCTTTAATACGGCAAAAAGTCGATAATAATTTGACTAATAAATAGTCAGCCAAATCATGGGAAGATGGGGCAAAGATTTTGAATACCATTCCAGGGACTTGTTAGCCTTGGTAGAGCTGGTGAAAGGTAAGCTTTTAAAGATAATTTGTATATTATGAAAATTATTTTATTAACAAACTTGTGTTCACACAATGGTGAGACATAAAAAATGATGGTCGCCGAAATTTGAGCAAGAAGGAGAAGCACGAGATAGGTACCGGAGGAGGACCGGAATCAGATATTATTTTAAGCGTTATTGAAGAAAGAATTTCTGTTTTGATCGACGAAGTTACCACTTATGGCCGTCGGTATGTACCAGAGAGAGCAGTTAACTTGGTATATTATTGTATTTATTGGTGGTGTAAATGTTGTGTATGATGATGAAGCAACAGCCGAAGAAACTTACTCCATAATAATGGACCTTTGCAATAATTCGGACGGGGTAATTAACATTACCGAAACATGTGTTAACGACAATATTATGACGCCACTACCAAGAAGTAAGTAATATTCCGTACAAAGCTCACTTTCTATATACAATACATATACAAAAATCCAACTGCCCAATGTAATTCTAGAACGTAAGCGTAATGCAGCTGCTCAAGGAGTAGATATGAGCACATATACGCTGGATAGGGTAGATCGGATTACGGAAACCGTAAAAGAAAAAAATTATGTTAAGGAAAAATAAGAGAGAAGCAACAAAATAAAAAATAAAGCCCTACAAGCAAATTTTCGGATTGCTGCTGCTATTCAAAAAATTGTGAAGTAATTATGTTACACCGAAAAAAATTGTCTAGTCAATAACAAAAATATTTTTTTGAATTTTTGAAATATTACAATTATATTGAGCCTCGAATCAAATTGTTTAATTTGCAAAATATTGTTGTACAATTTCCTCCTAACTTGATTATCAATTAACTAGGCGCTTCCGGTGCTAATTATACTGTCCAATAAATCATCATTTACCTCAGGTGGAACATTGTCCAATTTATTTATTATCCACATAGTGGGTAAAGCACAACATGTGTTAATAATTTTAGAAGCTATTGGCGGGTGGTAGTGTAACACCCGATGTTTTAACAATCGTCTGAACCATATTCGTATTAACTTTTGGCGTTGATTGTAGTGACTCTGGGGAGTATCGTCGGTTGCTGTTGTAATACGTGTCATTATTAAAGGACGTAACGCGTATCCGGAATCACCTTAAATTTTTTTTAAATTATGTAAAATCAATAAACAACATTTGTCGGGTAACTCTTGCACCCCAGGAAGCACCTTTGAATTGTTCCAAATGAAGCTGTCATGTGTGAAGCCAGGGTATTTGGAGTTTACTTGAAGAGTATCGAATCTGTGTCGCATATCTAAATATCTTAATATAACAAATAATAATTTTACCAATTGCACATTTATTGAATGGTAAAGTTTTCTGTTAGCATAGCCATGTTCGGGATACTGCTGATCGTCTTTAAGCGTTAGAACAATTGCTATGTGTGTTCAATCTATGCACACAACGATTCCGAGGAACATTTTCTTTAAAAAATTCACTCACATGAACGGCATCGATGACTTCATTTATGCTTCTGCTGACAGACGGTTGACTCATTGATACGCTTAAGTTTTGTCCAACAGCTTGCTGGTAGCTCGCAGCAGCGACAATCATAAGACTTACTATAAATATTCACCTTACGAAACTTCCTATGGAATTTAAACTTACCTTTTCTTCTAAGATTATAGAACTGGTCCGCGAGCAATCTGGCATACGTGGTCCTAAACTATTGACTAAGCAAAGCTTTGGACTAAGTCATCAACCATACTTTTGTTTCGTCGAAATAATTTAATATATTTTTTGACACACAGCTCAAATAGATTTTACCGGTGCCTTCCAAACCAGCTAATTTCCTTTTTATCGGTTTGTTTGAGTGTAAAATGGGATAAAATTATTCCTATCTCACCTAATCTGGCCATCCTAAAATAATTTGATTCAAACTTATAAACGTATTTTCTTGGTAATTCAAAACAAAATATAGATTTGTCACAACAATTGCTTTGGCTAATTTCCTTTTTGTTTACTACAATGCCATTGTTGTTGTATTATCTTTTATTTTGTTTTAAATTACCAAGAAAAAAACACATCCTTGTGATATACTCGACGCGACCGACGTGACTAAGTAAAAAAAAAAAAGTTAAAGTATATGAATTTGCACTAAAGCGATATTATACTCGACCCGATTCAGAACAAAGCATTCCTAAATATAAAAGCCGCCAGTATCAGACCAATTTTAAAAGAAGCTTAATTTAAGAGGATACATTTTACGATTTCCCATAAGAACCCACGTAAAATTGAACATTTTTGATTAAAATTTTATGAATGAAAAATACTCGTAACAGAAAATATTTTTAGGTTTATATTTAAATCAAACCTTTGAGTATAACATATTTTAAAACCAATTAACTTAAATTTAGTAATTTGATTAATATAATTAAAATAAAATTGTACAAATTTACTTTTTCTTTGTACGAATTGTAGGCATGTTTGTGGCCATGTTTGCTTTGTAGGCATGTTTCAATTTGGTAAACAGGTCGAATTAGTATAAAGGTTGAAATACTATTAAGCTGGTGAAAGGCGTACACGAAACAGTTAAACTGGTCTCCGGTCTCCATTAAACGTAACATCCAACGTTAACAATTTAGTGAAGAAGTCAACAGACGCAACATTCAGAATTCCAGTTCGGTTTTAGGTTCAATGTGAACTAGGGAAAACCCCAGTTATCGATTTCATCTGTTTATTACATATTCTTTCCCGAAACCAATATAGAAAAATATATTGTTAGGAATACCGTCGCTTTTTAAACTACTTGCTGAGACTAAAAGTTGGATTAACGATGGCATCTTCCATTATAATATCTGCTATAATATGACAGTTATTTTATGTTCACGGCCAAACTAATGGGAAGATGGTGCCTTTTGTTTCATGAGTAGCAAATCGCTCAAATTATATTATGATAATTCATTTTTGATTTGTAAAGTTTATTTTTAGAAAATTATCTAGAAGCTAAACTGAAAAGTATCATTTGTGATTTCGAGAAAACGATCGTCTCTTTCGATAAACCCTAAACCATAATGTAATGTTATTGAGGAAAATCCAGAAGGAGAAATTTGCGTGGAAGCACAGCAACAAATTACGAAGCTTACTACCATTGGATCTAAGCGAATTTAATCATAATACATTGGGTATTTTACTATCCCAGTGTTTGTATGTATATTTATAAAATCATGATGTGAATAGGGTTTGACATGTATTTTGGGGCCTTTAGGTTTAGGTGAATTTCTTCAAAAATTTTAGTAATTTTCCTTTTTCTTATAAAATGCATGGTAAAACTGACTGCAAGATGAGAAATGGATTTATTGGACATTAAAGTTAATAACAAATGTGTTGTTAACATTTTATATTCAATTTCTTTTGGAAAATGTTAATCAAGGATTGCTAATAAAAATGTTGCTAAAATTACTGAATCAATTTCACAAATAGTTAAATGAGAATGTTCAATATTTTGACAACATTAATTTTAAACCAATAACATGTTAATAATTTGTTGATAGAAACGTCCTTTGATATACACCGCCTCCAGAGCGATCGGCAAATTTATTTTACTAACACCGTTCGTAACGTTAGGTATTAACAATATAACATTTTGAAACAAAATGTTATTAACAAAAGTTAATAGCAAAATATGGTTAACATACTAAGAAATGAATATTAACATGTTAAATTCAAATATTCTTAACAAATGTTGATAATATGTAGATGTATTTAGTTAATATTTTAAAAAAGATTTTAGTATTGGGAGTCAGCGTTAATTTTAAGAATTTTTTTTAGTAAGAATTCAGCTTTATTGCGAAAAAATGGTTTCAAATTGATCATCGTCCCTTCGTTTCAATACAATGGCATTTAAACATATGGAAATCATTGATCATTTGACTCGGGTCTTCATCGAGTAAAACTTCCACTACTTCAACTTCAAACTTTTTCGGTTGCCCTAACACCTCTTTTATAGCATCGAAATCAGTACTACACCAAAGCTTCCAATATCATTCGTTGACTACCAGCAGGATCAAATGGAAGCAAAAAGCAAACTTCCTGCAAATTGCGTTCGTTTTGTTGCCACAAAATTCACCATATTCAACGCTACAAAAAATGAAGTCTTTGACACTTCGGGGCAAAATAACAAATACTGTGATATAGTGCAAGTTACGCCATCTCTCGCAGAATGAGTATTAACATCATATACATATGTCATATATGTGGTTTAATATGCGTATTGATCTTTTCACAAGCCCAAAAAATTTTCGAAATATAATTTGAGTTTCTTATTGAATGAACCACGACCTAGCTCGGTTCACAAAATTGGACACCAAGTATTTTAGCCCGATTGGTATTGTTGCCAAAGCAAATTAATTCTTGACCATATTGCTCTGTAATTTCCAAACTAAAAACTTGACTCTTCCATATTTGGCAGGAAGTTTGGTCTATCGGAGGTGGCGCTAAATAATTTCACCAAAGTGAAATGTGGTTCCCTTAAAGCCAGTCAATCATAGAAACGCAAATACCTTTTTTTAATTTTCTTGCTCATTAAATCGATTTTGTATTTGGGTTTTTCGTAATTAGCGTGAACACTAATCATTGGTCATCAATCATAAATCGTTGCACTTTGTAAGGGAACAACTTACATTTGTTTGCTTATATTTTTCTTCATACTTTATCCGCACAAAAGCACATTCGGTTTAAGTCCATCTCTACATTTTTCAAATCAGCAAACATCACGTTCATGTATCTTAAAGGGAACGTGTTCTCATCTCATCGACAATGGCATTTCCTTTCCGCCGGCCAAAAATTGGAAGCATTAGAATTGAGGAATTAAAATTGTTGTCCGTTAGAAATTTTTTGGTTTGTGCTCTTGCTCATGTTAATACATTTATATGGTATCAAAATATTTTTATTTTTATTAAAATCTTATGACAAAATGTTCATAATGAATTCTCTTGTTTAATACTAAAAAGAATACTTAATTACCGTAAGATGATCACGTACAAATTGGATTTGATTTCTCGTCACAAGAAAAGAACAAGACATGCAATATTGCCAAATGTTCTCGTTCCTTACAGGATGTCAGTGATAGAAGTAATGTTTTCCGAAAAACCCACATCCAAATTATGTAAGAGATGAATTGATTTTACCTTCTACAACAGCTTTAATTATTTAATTATTTTGACCGCATGCACATAAAACTCAATCAACACAAATATTAACAAGGGACACCCGATTCTGCGTTCAAAAACGTTATGTTTGATTATGTTATGTTTGTTTCAACTTTTCCCACTGTAACGAAGTTATATTGGGTAAGTATTATAATCGCGAAAAAATATTTGTTTCAGGACCCCAAAACATTGATTAAAAAAGGTCTTGTCTGTCCTCTCGTCCTTCCGGACAAACATTTTTGTTATTTTTGTTTTCTCTCTTTCCTAACAAATATCAATAGTTTTGGTCGACATTTAGTAAGATTTTGGTAATAATCAGCTTGTGTTAACTTTTTGGTATGTTCCAGTTTAGAATAGAAGGGGTTACAGCTGAGAAGAAAACTGCAACCAGAGTTGAATACAATACGGGAAAATGTCAATATATTGCACTTGATTCCTCGATAAAACGATACATGCATAGAATTCGTATTAATTAGGGCCATAATTATTTGTATGGCCTAAAAGGGATGAAATTGGCATAAATTCCAAAGTACTAAAATGTACAGCTTTAAAGTACGTTTTAGTTTTCTTGATGTGTTTACATATTTCTCTGACTTGGTAAATTGTTTTGTTTGTGAATTATATGAATAAATAGAGATTCGTTCAGCATGGTATATTCCAAAACGGAATATTTCAAAACGGCATATGATACACTATGTCATATTTCGAAACGGCATATCTCAGCACGGCATATGGTAAACTATGCAACAAAGGTATATTTTATACTTGGCCTTTTTCTAGCCGATTATGATGAAATTTGAGAAGTGCAATGAAAATGGAATACTAAAATGGAGTTTAGACGAAGTTCTGAAATATGGCCAATTAGGGTGGAACTTGGCTATTTTATTAACTGAATGGGAAGAAATTCAACATAAACGATGGAAATGGGATTCTAAAACAGATCTTAGATGAAGTTCTGGAATATGGCGAATTATGTTGGAATTTGGCCATAATCGGTTATGGCGAAATTCGGAAGGAGTGATGGCCATTATTTAATATGGCCATTAATAATGGAACTCGGCTATTTCTTAAACGATTATTATGCAATTCAACAAGTACTATACTTATTATACTTACTAATATTGCCCTTAAACTATTAGAATTTTATTTCGCTTAATATAATTTTCCTTCACTTAATGAAATTAAATTTATCCTCACAACGGAAATAAAAATATTGGTGATGAAGATTTAATCGGAAAGTGTTACCTATAATTTTATATTTTAGAAATATTTATATTAGCCCTTCAGGTTTATTTTTATTCATTGAAATTATTTTTAAAGAAGGAACCAATTTTCTACCAACATCAAAATTTAGCAACATAATTGGCTAATCTCGTATTTATTAAAGGATTTTTTTATTATTATAGTAATGATTTTTTTTTTTTTCAAATCTCTAGTGATGATCTCGTTTATAAGTATTTAAAAAAAAAAGCCTAACCGATTACGGTGAAATTCAACGTAATCGACGAAAATAGAGTTCTAAAATGATTTTTTTATAAAATTTTAGAATATGGTCAATTAGGTTGGAACTTTGCTGTTTCTTAACTGATTATTATGAAATTTGACAAGTGCGTTAGGAATGGGATCGTCAAATCGTTTGTTGATGAAGTTATAGAATAACTTAAATTAATCCGAAACCTAGCCATTTCTTAACCGATTATGCCGAAATCGATTCTCTTAATAGAATTTTCCTTCACTAAATGGATTTTCCTTTAAACCTTCACCTAACAGAATTTCCCTTCACTTAATAAAATTAAATGTATTCGTCAAAACAAACTCGTGAATTAGCCCTTTAGCTTTTTCGTTCTATCGTAATGTTTAGAAGTTATTTTTATTAAATAAAATTATTTGCAAATAGATGGAAAAAAATTTTTACGAAAATCAATAATTAGCAAGGTAATTAGCTAATTCGCTTATTAATTCGACGAATAATATTTATTTTACTTTTCAAAAGTTTGTTGTTGTACGAGGATATGTGGGGAAATCCAGATTTTAATTTTAATTTTTGTTGTTTTTTACCGAACTAAGGTTACTACATAGCAGAAGTAGTTATGTACATTGCACTTATATTTTCAGTTAGTAAAAGCTTTCCAGTTTTGTTGTTATTTAAAAAAAAAGCAACTGATTCAGTACAACAGAAACACAAAGTAAAATTTATTTATTACCTCAGTATTATTTTAGAAATAAAAAAAATTGTGAATTTTTAATATTGGACTTTTCCATCTTCGTTGTAATGAATTAATTAATTAATTTCTACATATAAATTAATTAAAACTTATTTTAGAATTCCATTTCTAACATACTTGTCGAATTTCATCTTAATCGGTTGAGAAATGGCCAAATTTTAAAATATGTCGTTTTGAAACATGCCGTAGAGTACTTTATGCCGTAATATACTATATGCTGTAATGTACCAAATGCCGTTTTGCAATATGCCATAGTGTTCCTTATGCCTTTTTGAAATATGCTGTGTTGTAACATATGCAGGAATGAATCATATAACGTTTTGAATTATGCCATTTTGACATATTCCGTGATGAATTTTGCCATATCGACCGGGACCCGATTAAATGATTTGATTAAATATTTTGATTTAGTGAATTATATTATAATATTGCAAAATTTGACAAAACTTCAGATATCGATACAAATATTTCAAAATTGAATTTATTTTAGGATTCTTATTAATAAAGATAGAAAATAATAGACTTAAGAGGTTTATTAAACTTGAAATATATTTAAAAAATTTCAAATAGTAAATATTTAAAATTTAGTAAATCCTGAGAATTTCATAAACACCAAAAATATAATTTTGTTAAGACTGACGAATTTGAAAAACGAATAATTGACATTTTTCAATGGAATAATTCTACTCTTTGATTGCTTAAACGCGTAAATTTTAAAAGATTTTAAAATATCTATAATACAATACAAAAAATATCAAGTTTCTCTTAAAAAATAATCCAACTAAATTCTTTAATTTCGACAAAATCCTAACCTGAAAGTTGAATTGCACGCTATTCCTCAATTGTATTGCACTTATTATATTTATTCTTTGCGTTGTTAAAAGTTATAAAATGTTTAACTTTACTTTACATTTTAAATGTTTTAAATGTAAACGTTCAATTTCTTGTTCCTCATTTAATAACATAACCGCTTCATTTATTCATATCTGGTAATTTCGCCGTATGAGTTAATGCCTGATGAAAAATATTGTATCTTCGAAACGCCTTCAATGTCTAGTGAAAAAATTCTAATTTAAAAATTCCAATTTTTTTTCATTAGATATTGGTACTAAATGTCGCTTAATGATATCGAAGTAGTTTTATTTCATAAATTATCGAAAAAAGTACTATAAGATCAACTTGTTCACCTCTGCGGCTTAATTGCATTTTGAAAGAGCAATTGGCCCTTTTCAGGAAAAGGACGTTTTGATTTGGCACCAATTTTTTAAAAATCAATGTTTCATCACTGTATCGTTTTGTCAATGATTTTTTTATCCTTGTGTCGTTTTACCAATGTGCCCATTTATCTCTTTGTTACCATAGCAGCTTATTTACGATACAATTTTTATTTAATTTCCATTCAACAATTACAGTAAACTTTTGTTCAGCAAAATAATAAATTTAATTACAAAGATATATTTAAAACAAATTATAATTAAATCGATACCTTTATTTATTATTGTAATTTTGTTAATAAGTTGTTTAATGTTTCACAGAATGGTTGGAAGAATCAAATTAATTCTTATGTACTTTCGAAATTAATTCAAATTCGGTGAAAATTTAAAGCACGTAAATAAAATGTGTATAAAGTTTAATTAAAATTGAAATATACTTAAAAATTAAATTCTCTGAACTCGTTAAAACATTTTAATCAAATTATGTATAGCAAAAATGTCAACCTACATTGTATACGCGGAGTAGGTGCCTGATAGAATTTTTAAACAAAATTGGTTTTATATTTTTTTATACCCAATGGATTTATTGACCTTTTTAGAATAATCAGTGTTGGAAAGTAAATCATCAATATTACATTAAATTGAAATTTGTAATATTTTTAGACATACCCGTAATATTAATATTCCAGGATTTAAATAATTTCTTTTTAAATTTCTATTTTATAAGCATTTCTAAGACGATGAAATAAAATTTTCAATGTTCAAGTTTAGTTTCCCTTTGATATTTTGTATTACGTTTTGCTTATTATTATTATCTTGAAAATGTTTTCAACAATCGCGTGAATTTCATTAATTACTAGAGAATTTTCTCGTCATGTATTAACTCTCACGCTACAAAATGATTTTATTTTGATTGTTTTGACTTGCCACGACGTTTGGATTATTAAAACTTCAGGTTGCCAACAAGCAATGTCTTTATTATGGGGTTTAATCGTTCCAAAGAAAGACAGACTGTTACAATTTCAAATAAGTTTGATGATAATTCGGCCATGAGTATTACAGGGATTAAACTTGAGTTTAATTTTCAGGAAACAAGTATTTTTAAAGAATATTAAAATTGTTAAAAATGCATATTTGGGCTTACGAAAACTGCAGGTTTTAAATCAATTTATACGGCCTATTTAGTCGCTCTTCCTGCACGCCTTCGTTCTTTTGTATGCTGAATTATTTCTAGTCATTCTGTAATTGCAGCGCAACTTATGGTATTTACTCGTATGGTATTAAGAAAATCCTAGCGTGAGATTCGAGAAATTGATAGGTGATTATCACCTATCATTTTCTCGAAAATGATATTCCGTATGGTGATTATCACCAAAACATGGTAATTATCACCATAATTATCACCTTTTGGTGATCACTTTTTGGTGATTGTATTTTAGCTATCACTTGCGATATCACCAAGAGGACAAAAGCCTACAAAAAAATATTTTATGACTTATTTGTAGAAAATGGGAGTAATGAATAATTAATTATTTTAATTTTTTAAAAGTAGGCCACAAAAATGTTAATAAAAAATAAGTTTTAACGCGAACGTCACTTAGATAAAAGTTAAGTTTAAATTTAAGTTTAATTTCATTTCTAGAAACCTGTTATGAATTAATCTTTTAGTACTTATTGTTAATATTAGTTTCTGTTTCCCTTGGTTGCTTCAGGTCCCAGAACCCGCCTCCGGAAATTTGTTGTTGCAGTATGATTACGAACTGTGTAAATCTAATTATTAACTAACTATTTAAATTTAATTTTAAGTATCAGCTACTTATTCAAATGATTTCTGCCATACTAGTCACTATTGCAACTTGTATTACAGCACAACTGCTATTATAAATGAAGAATTTCCGTGGACCTGCCACTAAGATTATAGACGTTTGATCTGTGTTGGGTGCTGTTCTGTAATGAATTACAAATAATGCCACCAGTAACCTAACTCAAAATGATAAGACACTAATTGGTTTCTAAAGTACGAAGTCCGACCTGGAGTTCAAGACAACACAATTTCTAAACTACTTGTCCGCTGGATTATTAAATTTTCTCGAAATCTTCATTAGGCTTCTCCGATATTCTTAAAATCGAGATCAAATTGGTTAATTATCACAGGTACTACTTTAAAATAAACTAAAAATTATTAGACTCTGAAATCCTCATGGTTTAGTTTGTTTTAAACCATCTACTTTAGGGTGGTGCTTGTTGGTATGGGGCAAAAAAATGTACAGATATCTAACGGGACACCCCCTAGAAATGTGAGGTTATGCTAAAAACTTAAACAGAAAAAATATTGGGTCAATCGAAGATGGCTTAGAGGTCGCGACTTGAGCGCGAATTTCGATAAAAACGGTATTTTTTTCAATTTTTCACTTTCAAACGAACAGAATGATGATTTAGAACTTTTTCACAGCTTAAATCAAAATTGTGGTGAATAGAAGACATAATTACCTTTCCAAAACATCAAATATGTCGAAAATCGGTTAACAAATGGTGACTTTATTGCCAATTTTCGAAACTAATAAAAACTCAAATAATAAACGGTTTTTTTAAATCCTGGATTTTATATTCAAAACTACAAGTGATGTGTCTTTTTTTTACAATCACCTACGTAAGATTAACAATTCGTGAAAGTGGAGTTCTGAAAATCCAGGAAGTGTCTATTTTTTGGTCAAAAGCACGAATCCCAGTGAGAAAGGAACAACATTCCATTGAAAAATTGAAAAAATTGAGTGGAAAAATCTCCTAAAGAATAAAAATTAATCTTCAAAAGTTTACCGTGAAAGTGAAAATGCATTTAATAGTAAACTGGATGATATTTTTGATATCGCACATATCAATGCCTTGTCCATGATGACCAGTGAAGACGACAAGCGATTCCTCTTGTCGCAGCGTGAGAAAGAGCCTCCCGGATATTTGACTGGAGCTAGACAATATGAAATTGAAAAAGAAAAGCGGAAATCGGAACGTATGGAGGCAGAAAAAAATCGTAAACGAAGATATCTTGAAGAAAACATGTAAATCAATTCCAATAGACTCACAAGCATTATTTTCATCATCGGAGAGTGACAGCGAAAGTATACCTGATAACGACATGAGCTTCGAAAATATTGATTTGCCCGTGCTAAGCGCAGAAGGAGCCCTTAGAGGAAGCAAATGTTTTATTACTCCTAGAATATTGTCAGCTTTGGATAAGTGGAAGATTAGTGATCGTGCAGCAATGCATTTAATCAGTGCCGTTGCCGACAGTTTTGGACATTCTATTGATGAACTCGTTTTGAATCGAACAACACTGAGGCGTCTTCGTGGAACAAATAGAGTAGAAATAGCAGCATCAGTTAAGTCGACTTTCAAGTTTACAACAGGCGTAGTACATTGGGATGGAAAATTACTCCTGGAATTATCTGGAACGGAGACCGTGGATCGTTTGCCCGTGATTATTTCTCATATAGATGGAGAACAATTATTGGGCATTCCCAAAATATCAAGATCAACTGGTTCGGAAATGATGGAGGTTGTTTTCCAAAGCTTAATCGATTGGAGAGTAACTGACAATGTCGTGGCGGCTTGCTTCGATACCACATATTCAAATTCTGAAAGATTAAATGGAGCAGCTATTATTTTAGAGCAGAAACTGGAACGAAGTTTATTATATCTTCCTTGTCGACATCACATATGTGAAATTACATTGCGGACGGCAATTGAATCAAAAATGGGCAACACATCAGGAGTAAATGTTCCGTTATTTGTGAGATTCAAGAATGACTATGGAATTCCTTGAATAAAGATAATTTCAAAGCAGGCATATATGATCCCAACGTTCATATTACAATTAAATGATGTGAAAGTGGAATTAGCGGGTTTTTGTAAAAACGAATTGGTAAAGGAACATGCTCGGGATGATTACACAGAATTATTGGAAATCACTCTAATTTTTCTGGTCATGATACCAAATGAAAATGTCCGTTTCCGTCTGCCAGGGCCTATGCATCATACTCGCTGGATGTCCAAAGCCATTTATGTGTTGAAATTATTTATCTTTGGTGAAGAATTTAAGTTAACAGCACAAAAACAGAAGAATATACGGTACATTTGCATTTTTGTCGTACGATTTTATGTGAAAATTTGGTTCCATTGCACTAAAGCAGCTAAAGCACTAAAGCTGGATTTGAACTATTTACGAGATATGTATTTCTACAAAACACATGATGAAAAGTTGGCGATGGCTTTACTAAATAAAATGTGTGGTCATTTGTGGTATTTGTCCGACGAAAGCTCTATAGTGCAGAGAAAAGAAGAATGGTGAAACAGTTGAATATGATGAGGGATGTGTAGAGGCCGAATCTAGTAAGCGCGTCGAGTTGAAAATTGATGATGTGAAAACATTCATTACGAAACAACTGGCAGATTTTGTTACACCAAACACTGGCGATTCTTTTAAATGGTACAAGATTTCCACAGATTTCTTAAACAAAAATACGGATATGTGGCCTCAGGATGATAATTTCAAGAACGGAATGAAGATTATTAGTCAAATAAAAGTCGTAAACGATATTGCAGAACGTGGTGTTAAGTTAATACAAGATTATAATAAGAAATTAACAAAAAATGAAGATGAAATGCAGTATTTACTACAAGTCGTAAAGGACTACACACAGAAGTTTCCAACCCATACTAAAACATCCTTAATGGGTAGAAGATGATCCTAGACTAATTATTTTCATTATAAAAATTAAATCATAATATCATTGTATAGAAGAAACATTATGCGTTTATAATAAAAACAAAATAGTAATGATTTGTCTAGTTTTTGTATTTTGAAATTTGGCCATAAATTCGATATTTGTGAACCGATTTTTGATATCTTTGATGTTTTGGAAAGGTAATTATCTCCTCTATTCACCACAATTTTGATTTAGGCTGAGAAAATTTTTAAAATAATTTTTATGTTCGTTTGAATTTGAAAAATTTAAAAAGTACCGTTTTTATCGAACTTCGCGCTCAAGTCGCGACCTCTGAACCGTCTTCGATTGACCAAATATTTTTTCTGTTTAAGTTTTTAGCATAACCTCACATATCTAGGGGGCGTCCCGTTATATATTGGAACTTTCAAAAATAAGGGCCACCCTAATCTACATGCACAACATAATTAAATAACAAAATAAATAAATCGTACTTACAATTTAATTAACAGTGTTCGAATTTATCTAACATTTGTACTAGAATAATAACGCAAAGAAATTACAAATTGCGGCCAACTTAGTTTATAGCTAAATGGACCAAAATTGTATCCAAACAAAGTCAAATTAACAAAAACACCAGCATAAGCAACATAATTCCCCTTTAGATTCGACCAGCAGCAATCGATATTGCAGCAGCCTGGGACACAAACACTGGGATAAACAAATCAAATACTGCTAAGCCGCTCTTATAACATTTAACAAAACCAGACCTCGCGTTCACGGCGTATTCCTCACTAATTCCATTCAAAAACTTTAAATGACATTGTTTCAATCCGACTACAAATTATAAACCAGCATTATGTGAATCTTGTTATAAATATGAATAAAGAAACGACACAACGTTTACTCACCCTTCTTCGGGACCCGATCCACAATTTGTTCAAAAACCATTGGAAATGTTTTTTTTTTTCCTTTTTTGATCAGGTGCATTTCGAAAAGTGCCACGAAAAGTTGTACCAAAGAGAATTTCAGAGGTCCAAACATAAACTACAAAAAACCTCTAACTTACGTCCACCCCGCCTTAAAATGAAGAATTGAGAACCAATCCAGAACAACTACAAATGTCCTTTTAACATTTCTAATTTTTAAAAACACAGCACGATCCACGTCAAATTAACTCCGGCTTCACAGTAAAAACACGTCTTCACCTTCGACGTTCGTGAGCCGACCAATCAACAATAAATTGTTAAATTAACAATAAATTAATTATTTTTAAAAAATAAAATTTTAAGAAAAATTTAAAAGACAAAAAACACAATCGTTTGATTCGAAAGTCATGGCCAACCCATTAATTTAACTTTAAATAAGAAACAAACAAATTATAACTCGGTTATTCCTAATCTTTATGGATTACCAAAAATATACAAACCTAATGTTCCATATAGACCCATTTTTAACAGCCTAATGGGCTATTCACATATCACATGTATCACGATTTTACTCAAACGAGTAAAAATGATTCAATCATTTCTCTTAAATTGCATGGTAAAATAAATTCTAGTCACTGGTGAAAGGTGAACTTGAACGTCAAAATATGGATTTCTCTGTTCTATCTGAAATAAATTTCAGAATTTCAGATCGAAAAACGACAGTCTGTGATTGTTCGGATATAATAAAAAACGAAAAAAATTATCGAATCGATCCGAGAAAATAAATAAAAAGGCAAAAGGCTTTTTTGACATGTCTCTGATCTCTCCGATGTAATAAAAAAACATGCAATATAATATTATTTTATGTATCTGTCCCTCTCTAACAACAATGTCTTTCCCAACGATAAACCACGCCTCATATGTAAGGCGATACGATAAATCGCTGGAACAACTGTCAAAATTTTCTCGTACGAGTGAAATCGTGGTCCATATGAATAGTCCTTTAGATATCGAACAATTAGGAATTCTCTTTTAGTAACCAAATTTAAAGTATTAAGACTTTTCTATTTGATTCATGTAAGCTTATCCAAACGAGTAATTTTTGTTTTCTTGGGTTACCCGCTTGTTTACTTTCATCTAAAAAAGTGCATTTTTTTTGATTTTTTTGAAAGTTCAGCAAAGAAGTTGCATCAAATTTTGCTGCAAAAAAGAAGTTTCGGCTTCCAAAACATTAGAAATGTTATAAAAAGGTTTTTGGTGACAATACACTGTACAGAGCAAGTGTTTTTGATTGGTTTACGTTGTTCAAAAAACCGTCCTTCTACGTCTACCGACGAACACCTTGTTAAGGAAATGAAGGATTCGGTACTCAAAAATCGTCGATTGATATTGTGTCGATAGTGTGTCGGCTCGCGACTCGATTGAACGTTGACATAAGTGTATTCTATCTGGAGGGGCTTACTTTGTAGAGGATGAAACAAATTTGAAAAAAATAATAAGCCGTCTGTGTTTTATTTAAAAAGTCTTACATGATCGCAGTGTTATAAATAAATGTTTGCCTTCACTCGTAGGATTGTCGATTTGGTGATAAGGATACACCCATTAAAAACAACAAAAAATCGGGGATGGGCTGTATCGTCTACATTCATTAATATTTAATAGGTGTAATATCTATAGGCGACGAGATAAAGGATAGATTGTATGGGTTTGTTAAAATCAATTTATTTACTGACATGGAACGGGAGTGAGCGGCGGAGTGTAAACGATTAAGTACTGGGCGATAATAGGAGAAGTACGATATGAAGCGTAGGGTTTGGAAGGTTGGGTTTACAGGACGAAGTCTAAATTGAAGGTGTCCTTGATGGAATGCATGAATTTGGATTAGGCGATCAGAAGCAGAAACGGTATATTGGATTCCACGCTGACATATGACTGTAAGCCTGATACATAAGCATATCCAAGTATGAAAGTGAAATTGGTCTTCTCAAGCTCGTCAGTCGCTAAGGAAACTTGGACGTGCCTGTAGGTAACCACTTCACCGGCTGCATTAGCAGTCGATGATCCAAATTTCACCAAGTTACACCAAGTAGTCGCATCACTATTATAACTGAGTATGTATATCAATATCACCCGAGTGAACCATGCAGGTCCGTAGGTTGTGTCTATAAATTGTTCGCAATTTTGATCGCGGGTCTAACTGACCTCTGCAATCATATATTAATTAAACGTAATTCTTATTCTTGACGAGTTATTGCCGACCAAAGCCTAAATTTGGTGACGCTCATTTTCCCAACGTAAGCGACCGAGTTGTAAGGCGTTGCACGTCAAAGCAAAAAGAAAAATGCATCGTAATTAAAAAAAATTAATGTTTAATTAATATTATTTATCTAAATCACAACTAAAAATATAGAAAAAATTAAAAATGTTGTTAAACCAAAATTACCATTATTAATTAACCTACTACACGACCACTTAACAAATGTAATTTATAGCATGTAAAATTTTATTTGGCCACTTACACTTGCATGTCATACACATAATTCGCGTAATATGATAGCCATAAATAATAAACCCCCCAAGATAAAATGTGTGTGTGTGTGTTTCGTTTTGTTTTAAATGTGATATGCGAAAATAAATTTATCTACGATTTTTGTATTACATTGTATACCCTCATGACCCATTACAATGAAATTAGAATTATTAAATTTTTTCACTTTAAAAAAAGAAAACGACACCAGCTCGTATTTTGCGTGTAGTTTGGTTATAGCTACATATTTTTGGATTTGTGTGTTTACCATATTTAAGCTACTAGAAAATTGCGTTTAATATTTTTTGGGGTGCGAGTAGGATATTTGTTTTTTATGATTTTTGATATAATCTTGAAAAAAAATATTTTTATACATATATTATCCACCATACCAAAATTCAACTTTTCCTTATAAATAAAATAACCCTTTCAATGTGATTCGCATAATGAACGATACCTGACGTATTAGATGGTTTGCTCGTAAAACATGTCATGAAATATAAATAATTCATCATTCACATGGATGTACAAGATACTTTTTATCTCTATTCAGTACACACTCCATTTATGCTTGTTGTCGTTACACATTATTACATACAAGTTTTTTTTTTTTTTTCATCCTCATTTTCATCTTATCCATGTTAGAAATTGTGATTTATCTATTTATCAATTTTTCATCTTAGGGATTAATGTTATTATTCGAAAAATTATTGTTGATGATATTGTTAAAAAATATACATACATGAGGCGGAGACATTCAAGATTCAACATCACATACCCTATATTCATGTTTGGCTACATAATACATAATATGTATGTATGTATATACGTTTAGATTATCATGTAATTGATATGTTTGCTTTCTTGTATTAGATGATTGATTGGTTTAATTAAGATGTTGAGAAAAATTAATTTGTTTGTTGTACGTAAAATGATTACATGGTCATTTGAAATGATGATCGGACAGATTTAACAATTTTGTCTAATTCATGGTAAAACATTGGTTTTTTTTAAGGAAGGTATACAAGAATACTCGTAAATAAACAATAATAATTGATTGAATTTTTTTTAGTATTAAGGAGATTCTATTTATCGTATTCGTTGGATTCCTCTGAAAAGATTTAATGTGGAAATGACGTAATCTTCATCTGTCTATAAAATACAATGTTATCATAATCAATTTCTTTCTATACAACTTATTTTATATAAAGTCATAAAATTCAATGATTAGTATTATTTGTTAGTAGAGTAATGTTTGATTTGCTCAAACTGGCGACTTCAAATCAAAAATTGGGCGAAAAATTTGTGTAAGAACCTTTCAAACCGTTTAAGCGATTAATTGAATTTTTCTTTTAGAAACCAATTTCCATCGTACTTGCTGAATTTCATCTTAATCGGTTAAGAAATAGACTTGAAAATGTTATTGATGGATGAACTTCTATAAGAGGATCTATAAGGGATAATCGGAAATTAGAGACATGCCAATCTCTAATTAGTCTCTTAAACCGAGGTTTTTCTGTAATGTATTATTCCTAGGCCGATATAGATTTAAAATAGTATTTAAACAAATTTCCCGGTGACACTTTTGAGATAAAAACGGGACCCCGGGGTGACCCTAGCTTACTATACCGTACATTAATCAAAAAATCCGAATACGTCGCGTTAAATGTAAGGATAAACATAATAGGTAGACATTTTTTTGTGTGTTTCGTGAATTTTTATATATGCATCTTGTTAATACATTCTGTAAAGTATTTAAATTTGGTCTCTGTTCATAATACAATATAATGCAAAACGAAATATTGTGGTCTAAGATTGTGTACCTAACACCGATTTTTTTGATTAGGTTATTGACTAAACTAAATTGGTGGTTAGTTGACAACAACCGTTAAAAGATGACAGTATTATCAGTAGTTCAAGCTCCCTCTAAACAAAGCGATTCGTTTACGATACAAAAATGATGTTTGTTGTTCATACGAAACGTTCTTGCGATTCGAAATCGATACGTTTACGACTTCAACGTCGTATGGTAATTAGAATTTTTTACGCATCGTAAATAGAACAAATTTTCGTTACGTTTGCGATGCGTATTTTCGTGCGTGTTTTTGCGTAAAACTAATAACGTTTTTTATATTTTTAAACAATGATTAAATTTTATTCATTTTTTTAAAGTATAAAATTTAAATTATAAATACGATTTGCTTGTTTACTTTTGTTCTGCTTTCCGTTTAATAAATTTATCAATATTGTTGCTGGATACTCAGGATCGTTGCACGACCAACGGGTGCTAATTAACAGCAATATACAATATATAAATCCGGCACTTCCATCCTCCTGGCAACTATTTGCTAGGAGACAGTGGATACAAATGCACATTGACGCCTACGCCTCTTATAACATATTTCTGCCAAAACTGTATACGCATTTAAACTTATTGCAAGATGGAGGTCAATTATTCTGAAAAATTTTGGAATTAAAAATCGAGAATTCTATAAAAACCGTATTGGCATGGTTTGTTATACGCACAATATTTGTCTAAACGATGGCATGGATTTGGAAGATAGCATTTCACAATTTAGATTTGATGGTGAAGCATCGTTAACTCAATTAAACCCTCAGTGTACTGATAAAGAAGCCGCATTAGAATTTCGTAATACATTGCTGGCCCATACACAACTTAAAAAATAAAATTTTTTGTTTACAATTACCTATTTACTCACTTATCCGCCCACTAAAATGTCAGAATAAATTTTCCACAATTTGGTTTAGGAGCAATCATCTGTGAATCAAATTGTGGAAAATTCATTTTGCTTTTTTAGTACAGAGAAGTGATCATAGAATAACCGAACTTATAATTAACTGAAAAAATAATCCAGCCTTTTATTGACTTATTAGTCACAAGATTATCACAATTCAATTCATTTTTTTTGGTATTATGCACATTATTATATAATGTATGTTAATTATTATTCCTCTTCCTCCCTCATATCGTCGGCCGTTATATGATGCTTCAAATCCTTATATTTTAAAAATACTTTAGCTGCGTCCCGCATTACTTTACTGGTTTAATTTTGCGAGGAAGAGGCAACATTACACGGGGATGAGGCCACGTTACGCGAGGAAGATGCCACATTACGCGAGGAAGAAGCCGCACTACCTGTGGAAAATTCCGCATTTTGTGATTCTTCAGGCGAGGCAGATTTTTCGCTAAGGAACGTCGAGTCTTCGTAATGCAGAGTAAGAACTTCTGGAGGCGGTGCGGTGTCGAACAGATTAGAAGGGTTAATATTGTGGCGAGCCGCAGCAAATTCATGCACTAATTCGAAATAGAGCCGGGTCAAAGGACCAACCCTTCTTTTTCGTTTCCTATGCCAGTGGGTATTTAGTCATAATATTGGCCCATTTCTTTCTTAGATTCTTCATCAATTTCTGCTTTCGGGCCCACTAACCTAAAAAAAAAATGTATACATGTAAGCATAGTCAATGTCGTGAAATGGCCTTTAAAAGTGTAAACGATCTAACATTATAATGTCATTTTACCGATCATGTTAAAGTTAGCCGAAAGTTTCCAGCCGAAAGTGAAAAGTCGAAAAAGCAGATTATGTTATTGACATTCCAGCCGAAAATAAATCCGGCTCTAGAGTGTTATGTCTGGATATAGATTGCATTGATGTAACTTGTCAATAGCTATCGCAGGAAAAAATTCAGTTCAAGTTTCCCGTGGGAAATCTCGGAAAATTCGATTTTCCTAAAATTATTAGAAAATTTATATAAAATCAGCCTCTAGAGTGTTATGTCTAGAGATAGATTAAATTGATGTGACTTGTCAATAGTTATCGCAGGAAAGAAATTCAGTTCAAGTTTCCCGTGGGAAATCTCGGAAAATTCGATTTTCCAAAAATATTAGAAAATTTATATAAAATCAGCCTCTAAAGTGTTATCTCTGGAGATGGATTACATTGATGTGGCTTATCAATAGCTATCGCCGGTAAAAAATTCAGTTTAAGTTTCCCGTGGGAAATCTCGGAAAATTCGATTTTCCAAAAATTATTAGAAAATTGCTATAAAATCAGCCTCTATAGTGTTATGTCTGGAGATAGATTACATTGATGTGGCTTGTCAATAGCTATCGCCGGTAAAAAATTCAGTTCAAATTTCCCGTGGGAAATCTCGGAAAATTCGATTTTACAAAAATTATTAGGAAATTTGTATAAAATCAGCCTCTAGAGTGTTATGTCTGGAGATGGATTGCATTGATGTGACTTGTCAATAGCTATCGCAGGATAAAAATTCAGTTCAAGTTTCCCGTGGGAAATCTCGGAAAATTCGATTTTCCAAAAATTATTAGAAAATTTGTATAAAATCAGCCTCTAGAGTGTTATGTCTGGAGATGGATTGCATTGATGTGACTTGTCAATAGCTATCGCAGGATAAAAATTCAGTTCAAGTTTCCCGTGGGAAATCTCGGAAAATTCGATACTTTTACGTATCATGGTAATCCATGTATCCTATTTACTTTCGGCTGATAACTACAAAATTTTTTATTTTCGGCTGGAATGTTAATATCATAATCTGCATTATCGACTTTTTTATTTTCGACTGGAAACTTTCGGCTGGAATTATACAAATTGCATTACCATTTTTTTTACTTTCGGCTGGACTAACACAATATGCATTATCGACTTTTCACTTTCGACTGGAAACTTTCGGCTAAAGGGGTAACCAGCGAATCAGTAAGAATCGTTACAGAATTTGACGAAAGTATTTCTTTACAGAATATTTGACATATCAGCCACCGAATCCGTAATAACTGACAAATACAGTGTTAATATTATAATGTGAATAGCAAAATTATTATTTTTAAGAAAAGTGTGGCGTGAAAATTTTTGTGTATTCTGACATTTCCTTCAGTTTGCGCGTTAATTTTCGCTCTATTAAGTGACAGCCGAACTGAACGAACAGTTCTTAAAGATTCGCTGGTCAGTAACATGCACTTTCTGTATATCGCATTCTTACTTAAAGTTGTTACTGACTCGCTGGTTCACCCATAACTTTAACAGTATGTTTTACCGTACGTCAACTTGCGAGGAGAATTTTCGTTAGTCACCTGGCGGCGAATATCCTAATGTCACTTCGAAAAATGTAGACAGTATTTAAGTCAAAAAAATCGGTACCTAGGCACAGTAAAAGGTACAAGAAGAAAAAGGAAAAAGTACGGTTGTTTTCCTTTTTTATCCTGTACCTTCTAATACAAAACGATATCCGTCGAAAATAGTCGTCGAATTGCACAGTAACGCCCCCCTTGCATAGTAACAGAACGCTCAGAATTCTTAAGGCGTTGCCCCATGCACAAACGGCAAACCTGCATTTGAAACCGTCAAATCCATTTTTTTGACAAAAAGAGAAAACTTACAACATAATAATTATTAGAAAAAATGTTTGAATTGATGATAACTATTACATTCATGGAAATTTTTAATACAATTAACACAATTTGATTCAAAAAAACCTAATGATATATTTTGCCGGCCGTCAAAATAAAATCCGTCCGTCAAAATTTTGAATGGTATAATTTTTGTCGGCTAAAGAACGCATTTTTGCTGTTTTACGAACCTATTATTTCTCACCAAATTTTTTTGTCGGCTTTGATTTTGGTTTGTTTCAAATAAATGGCGTTTTCCTTTATATGTTGTACTGTAGTAACAATAATAATAATTTAAAATTAATATGGTAAGAACATTATATTTGTATACAAAATGTTACTAAACTTTTGTTTATATAAATTGTTTGGGTGGTGACGCCATTTTGCAGTACGACAATTATTTTGAATGTGGCGATGTAAACCGATAATCCGACCGTATTGTCCGGTTTCTCATTTGCATGTGGCATGTCCTTTACGGAGAAAGCCGATTGACGTGAAATTAGGACAGTAAGTAGGGAATGGCTTAAGGGCACCATCTTGGGGGTGGAAATTAGTACACTCAAAATAACTGCAGAAATCGATAGAGGGATGAATTCTAAGCAAAATATGTTCTTTGAAGTTTGAAGACAATTTGATTGAAACTATTGAATTTTTATATAAAAAATGCATGTTTTAGAGCAATTTGAGCAGCAAAAATTAAGCTTATAAAACATACAAATGATTTGAAGATTCGCGACATTTAGATATTTCCCGAAAGAATAATTAAAATTTGTTGAAATTAAATACGAATGTAAAATGCTGGAATTTACAATCTGATGATAAAATCCAAACCTTTCGCATTAGTTTGGAAAATGAGCATTTTAGACAACTTCAATTTTTTACCTTTCCCAGTTATATTGGGTAAGTATTGTAATCGCGGAAAAATTTTGTTCCACATTTTCACATTTCTCGACGAATTAGGTTACCAGTAAGTATATTCCGGTTGTGTGGAATTATTTTGTGGAATGGGATTTTATTCTAAATGACGGTGAAAAACAATTATTAATGCCATGGAATTTATCCTTAAGTTATTTAGAGCAAAATGTGGATTTGGCTCGAGGAAGGCAAGTAATGATTAATAATATTTTTATTTATTTTTTGCACAGATTTTAAAGCTCATGCGGAAATTTTGTTTATATGAAACGTGGGATGAGAGCAGAAACGCATTCACTGAATGTAAAAAAATGTAAAAATATACAAATAATTATTCTAAGGCACTATAGGACTAGGAATTTTAGCCTGCCAACCCTTTCGTTAGTCTTCTTTGTTCAGTTAAATGAAATTGCTGTACGGGATTATTCTCGCTATTTTTATTTCGAAATCTGACCTGTCAAAGCAAAACTGGTTGATTGACAAATCATGAAAAAATTTAAATAAAAGCAAAGCTTATTTCAATTTTTGACATATTTACTAGATTAGAACTAGTACTAAAAGTAAACCCCACAAAGAGAACCCTAGCGGCCGCTATTCTTGAAATTCGATCAAAAAAAAGTTGCCCGTGATTTTCTAGTTAAATACGTCATTTCATTCGAAAATTTAAATTGTTTCATACACGCAAAGAAATATTGGGCTTTATTAACGAAAAAGCAAAGCTAATTTAACAAAAAAATTGTTGCAAATTCAACTTACTTGTTACTTTCCTAATAGTACAAATTTCAAAATGTAAAATTAACATATTGGAAAGTAAAATTGAATCAATGATTATTTTTTTAAATCGCAAAATGCAAAGTAAACTCAACTGAATTGAATGCGTCAATAGCAAATTTATAAAGTAAAATTATCTACCTTAAATTAGTCAATTGTACCAAAAGTATTGTGTAATTTACTATGCATACAATAGTAAAGCTAACTATATTCCGAAGTGAAAATAGCGCAGCATAATAGTGAAATTATCATCAAGTCTGAAAAGTAGAATTAACTACGGGTAATAGTTAAATTATGTAAAGGAACAAAGATAAACTCACAATTACTCTAAAAGTAAATTTAACAATATCTCGAGGAAAATATAGGGCAGCACCATAGTGAAATTAACATGTTGAATTAACCATGTCTCAAAGTGTAAATGGCACAACAATAAGTTAAATTCACATAACATCCAAAGTAGAATTAGGTATGTACCGAGGTAACCAAAGCATAGTTCTTTAGTGAAATTAGCAAATACTACAGTATATATATATATATATATATATATATATATATATATATATATATATATATATATAAATATATATATACATATATATATATATATATATATATATATATATATATATATATATATATATATATATATATATATATATATATATATATATATATATATATATATATATATATATATATATATATATATATATATATATGTATATATATATATATGTATATATATATATATATATATATATATATAAATATATATATATATATATATATATATATATATATATATATATATATATATATATATATATATATATATATACTGTAGTATTTGCTAATTTATATATATATATATATATATATATATATATATATATATATATATATATATATATATATATATATATATATATATATATATATATATATATAACTATATATATATATATATATATATATATATATATATATATATATATATATATATATATATATATATATATATATATATATATAGACCATCTTTCTGTATAATTACATAATATATAATATAATATTATTCGTTTTAATTTGAACACTTTCTTACCAGTTCTGGTCGAAATGGGTGTTTACTCGTATATAACGGCCACTCTTCAAATAACGTTCTCAGAGACGTATCTTCAGTTTTCAAGAGCTCAGCTGTCCGCTCTTTGGATGATAAGCTCCATTTCTCCATAACCAGTACTTTCGTACTTCTTACATTACGAAGTTCTGTTTTTATTATAAGCTGAATTTCCTGTAAAATAAATTGAACCACTTAGCTATTCAGTTTTATAATCATCTGTGGAAATAAATTATTTTATACCTGTTGATATTGGTGGTTCTGTCCGACGAATGCTTGGGCTATCAGAATTTGAATTAATAAATTCTTGAACTTTTCTCATTTGATATTTAAACTTATTGTATAAAATTCCAAGAGCCGGTTTTCTTCCTCCCCTATGTGAAAAGTATGTGAGCTGAAAATAGTTTGTTCCATTTTACAATAAATTATATGTATAATTTTCACATTAACTTACGATATTTTCTCCTTTAAAAAGGGTTACAATTTCCCCTGCAACTGTTCGTATCTCACTTGTCGTAGGTCTCAATTGTTTAATTATTAAGTAGTACTCTACTACTAAAGTGCATAAGCTTTCCCGGTGTAACTGTTCCAAAAATCCGTATTTTGAAAAAAACTCTTTTTTCACTTTACCACTTTCGCTTTCTCTAAGTATATAAGATACTGATGGCAAAGTTTCAATAGTGTTTTCATTCATTTCCGAGAAGTTGATGGTTGCGGCTCCATAGTATTTGTTAACTCGACTGACGGTGAGCGATCGCGAATTTGTCGCGATGTTGAAGGTTGCGAGTCGGGATAATTTGTATAGTTGTAAAATGGCATGCGATGTATAGAATGCAATAGCTCCTCTTCGTATAAAATACTGTCACTCAGTTTCTGCCATGAGAAGAGGCAGTGTTCGAATTTCATGCGTTTTCCAAGTTCCGCTGCCCCAAAACTCTGCGCTATTGAATCTTTTTGCATATATTGCAAACAGTCGATATCAATTCCGCTAGACATACTTGAATAGGTTAGCAAAAATATTAAATTAAATTACATATAGTATATACAATATATTAATTATACATTTATAAATTAATTTTACAGAAATAAATGCTTAAAATTTTATTATTAACTGTTAATTTAGTAATAGGCAGAGGTACTTCAAAAATTCATGCTACTACGCAGTTCGTGCAGCATTTCAATTCATATTTGATTTCATTTTAATTTTTGTTCTATTTTAATAGTTATGAAAATAATTTTTAGTATTTATTGAATTTTATTTGCAAATGATTTTTTACCTTAAACGAAATAATGTTCTTATTGTTTGGATTCCGAGGATGCCAGAGTGGCGTAATATTAAAAAAATTTAATTAAAATTTAAATAACACAAACGCTTGAACAGGAAGCTGGACAAGTGTTTAATTGCAAAAACTTAAACAAAGTATATAGATTTTCAGCGATATTAAAAAGCTAATCGATTAACACTCAAAGCACACACACATAATTTTAAGCATTATATTTGCCACGCGGTATACAATCTAAACTTTTTGTTTAATTTAATAAAAATAAAATACACTTACATTTTATTTTATTATATAGTTCACTTTCAAATTTTGATTTAAATATTTCATGTAATTTATCGACATTCGCCATATTAAAAATAAAAGATTAGCACTAATTTAAATTTAATATTAATTTATTTAAAAATATAAAATCTATATAAGTTCTGATTAAACGAACCACCACACTTTCACGATTAAACGAACTATGGTGAAATTTTACCAAATCATAATGGCGATCACCTCGTTACTTAATCTTTGGTTAATTTTAATAATCTGCTAAGTTAATTTAGCATAAAATAATGATTTTTACTTATCTGTTAAGTGAATTTGACACATGTATTTGTTAATTTATACTTATCATCTTAGTTAATATAGCAATACATATGTGCAAAAACATAAAATACTAACTTTTACTTATCTCTTAAGAGAATTTAACATATAGATATGTTATTTTACTTAATTGCTAAGTGAATTTAACACATAGATTTATTAGTTTACTTATCATCTTCTTTTGATTTTTCAAAAATCTTAACGATTAAAACGAACATTCGACAAGGAGCATCACAAATTCACAAACGAGACAATCTATACGAAGATCATCAAGAAGAACTTCGGAAAAACGAATTGTATGACGAACAAAATTAAAATTGTATTACATTTACATACATTCAAACATGTTTATTTAATAAACTTACATACTTATAAGGAAATGAATATACACAAAGGAAAAGTTTTTTATTTTCAAAAGGCGCAATATTTTCGTAGTTATTGACGTAGTTATTCGATAAGCGAGGATGTGCATTATATAAATATTTTTTAGAGCTAACTCGACTAGACCCACCAAATTTTTAGGTCGAGTCGAGTTAACTAAAAGATGGCTCGACTCAGATTATAGTAAAAGATAACCTAGGTTAAAACCAGGTTGAATCCTAAGCATAAACGTAATAAATGATGAAAAAATAATAATTCTTGAATGTTCGAACGTTCCAATCACGTTTAAAAAATTCAATTAAAACTGTTTCCAGAAAAAAAACTTTAAAGCGTCCTTTTACAAGAAATATTAAATGATTATTTCAACTCGGTTTCAACCTTATTTGAACTCGATCCTATTTTAACTCTGCAGCATATACACCCAAAAAGATAACTACAAAATGATCCAAAGTTAACTAAAAGATGACACGACCCCGAGCATAAACGTACTAACGGCTTGCCTTGGGTATCATTTTTTTTCGTGGCGTGCATTCGCATATTGATTGTTCAGAGAGTGGAAAAAACCCAATGGTACATTCGAGAAAAAAATGTACATTTGTCGTGCTATCGGATTTTTCCACTCTCTATACGCGCTCATTATGATAATAAATAAAAAAAAAGTAAAAATCGAATTTCAGGGTGGGCCAACCGGGATAGGCAAGCTACGCAAACCAGGATAAGCAAATCAGTCTTAAATTAAATTAATGTTTTAAATTAGTCGCCCTTGTTCTTCACGAGTAAGTTATAATTAATAAAAAAAAACGATATTTTTGAAAATTTGTGTTTTACTTTTCCAATATTGTTAAATTGACAATGCTTATTTGCTAATATGACGTGGCACGGTTAGGTTAACTTAACATAAATTAATGTTAATTTTACTATTTAGATTTCCATAAATCCGAGGGTTTTTATACTTAGCTACTAAATTAATTTATCATGCCGATAAGTAAATTCTAGATTTAGATGTTGTGACATTAGCCTAGCACCATGTTAACTTCACGTAAGTTTATATTAACAAAGAAAAACGATTATTTTTTGAAAATTTTAATTTTACTTTTCCAATTTTGTTAAATTGACAATGCTTATGCTAATATGACTTGGCATGATTAGGTTAACTTAACAAAAATTTAAGTTGATTCAACAATTCTAAGTTTACTTAGCGCAAGTACACACATTTTTTTTTGCGTGTACCAAAGTTACCGGCGACTTTTTTCGGTGAATTTCAAGATTCTCAAGCTGCGTACATACTAAACATTTCTGGTGAAAAAATGTACAACACGAAGTTAGCTGTAAGGGTTGAATTATTTCCAACTAGCACAAAAAGTTGATCAAGCTAACCAATTTTAACTAAAAATTATACTATTTTGCTAACTTCGTGGTGTACATTTTTTCACCAAAATTTGAGCATGTACGGACCTTGAACACAAATTTTTGAAACGAAATTATTCAGCGAGAAAACTAGATTGTGAGAAAAGTAAAAATCCCGTTCCAATCCAATTCATTTTACAGAACCGGGATCTACATGCAGGACCCCGAAACATCGATTAGAAAAATGGCGTGTCCGTCCTTCCGAATTATAAATTTTAATTATTTTTGTTTTACCTCCCATTCTCACAAATATTGAAAATTTTGGTCGAAATTCTGTACAAAGATAGATTTTAGTAATAAGCAGCTTGTGTTAAATTTTAGGTTCATTTGAGAAAACTGTCAAACAAATTTTCTCAAAAACGAGACCGACGATTTTTTTTGTTATATTGATTATAAATTAGACAATTCATCATTTACTTGTTCACAAAATTTGAAGTCGATTAAAAGCTTTGCGCGGGAATCATTTTAACAAAACGGAGTGATATAAATTTGTTGAAGTGTTTTCCGAGGTAATGTCGATCTTTTCGATGAAATATTTTTCTAGGTTAATACGCTTTTCAAATTCCAACAATTGTTCCCTAGGTGTCTTTAAGACAAAATGAATAGATTACCGTGTAATATGGAATTTAAATTTCTAAATTTACTTAAAATAATTTGCTGGCGGCAAATAGTATGGTCAACATTTAAAAATAATATATATCTAGTAAGATTTTAAATGTAGCAAGACATTTCCATTTCTGTGACATTGACATTTTTGTGACGTTTTATTGACTTTTTATGACATTTTAATGATTGAAATTTCAATGACATATTGATCGATACATTATTTGTGAATTAATTTAATAAAATCGCATTTTAAAGGTATTCTTTCTTTATCCCGCCATTAGGATGAAGCAAGCTTAAAAGAAAGGCACTGGGAAATATACAAGGAGGTGGGATTCGGTTTCAAAATTGTTTGTATTGTTTGTGTTTTATTATTTTGTATTCTTGAATAGCCAACAGCGATACCCCGTCCAGACTGAACCACTGATTAAAGAATTATATCGGCCAACTCTCACGTTGCTCACATAATATTATGGTCTGAACAAACGGTCCAAATTTTCACAAAATAAATGTTGAACATTGTGTCTAACATTATTTGTGAGTCTGTGATTTGGCGCCATGTCTCCAAACTTAAGAAAAGCCGTGACATCTTTTAAGGACCTAGCCTGCCCAAAATAATGGAAAATGTTTGTAAAATATAAATGGTTGGTTTGGTGATCTTTAACGGACACTTTGTGGGAAAAGTGTTGTCCGAGGAGTCGGATTGACCAAATTTTTCTATAAAGTTTTATTTCCAACAAAATTTCAGGCTTCTCGAGAATTAGATGGTTTTTTGAGATGTTTAATGATTTCTTGATTATTTAACATTTTAAGTTATGCGAAATTATTTAGAATATCAATGTTATTCCAGTCTGTTCTTCGTAGCGTTGCGAATAATGTTGTAATACTGGAAAGAGATCCTCAAGCTTGGAGATTATTTAGGATTTTTTTATTAGTCTATCTAAATTTGATCTTTTGAGTAGCCTTCCACTTGCTTAATATCAAATTAGTCGAGATTATCGATAATTCTTCGAGATTTGGGTGTGGTTTGGATTATTCGAGATGTTCTGAGATTTCCTACAATTCTAAGATTACTCGATACTTTTGAGGTTCCAGTATATCTCGATGTTATTCTTTCGAGATAGTTCGGGATTATTTCAAATTGTCCAGACTCTATTAATAATTTACCACTGTTTACTTTGGTGTTCATTAGTAAAACTAATTATTCACATAACAGCCATATTGGTTCACAGAAGTACCTAAATTCGAATCTATTCAGCTTTCTTGTTTTTGAAAAATTGCAGCTCAACAAGATAAAATAAATGAAGATTAATTGGTTATTTAAGGTATCAGATACTATCGGTAAAAAATAGATTAGATTACGCATTCATTTACGTTTATCCTATGATTTTAAAAAAAAATGGAAAAACAGCGATAATTCATCTTGGTAGCAGACTAACATTTTGAAAACATATTTTTTAAATTCACTAGAATTTATTATTTAAACGACTGTCTATCTCGTTGGTCGGGAGAATTGTTCATCCCTAAATCGGTTTAGGTAGGTGCTACACTGCTACTCCTCTCAAATGGTAGCGGTGTAGAATTAATGTTAATTGAAACTTTGTTGTTAATTGAAATTTTACAAAATTCTCAATTTTTGTATACGGGTTACCCTATTTTAGGTCCTCGAATATCTTAATGCTATAAAAAACTGTTAGGTTAAATTATATTTATTGTGTGCATTAAGCTAATTCACAATATTTAAAAAAAACGAAGTTTTATAGCATTTCAACCAATCCCTCATAACTTTGTTTTTCCGAGTAAAAAAAGTATCTCGCTACGATCCAGAATAATCAATATTTCTCTTAAAAATTATGCTTTAAGTCACCCTCACGAATTTCGTTTCAATATTTTTTTTTGTTTTTTCGAATCATACCGGTTTATGCCCGTCCAACGATCCTAACACATAAGACCTTCCCTTTCACAATTGCAACGCGCTGACAATAATAGTTACGGCTAACCAACGGCCAATGTGAACTATGGAAATTGGGTTGCTGATTGCAAAAAATCATTTTAAATATATTAAAAACAAATTCAATAGAATTTACCTAAATTAATTATGCAAAAAAAAGCAATGGAAATTTGGAAAGCAAACCCACAAACATAATTCCCCATTGATTTTTTTTTTTTATTTCCAACCAACACAATAAATCAAAACAATAATAACACATATTATTGAATTATAAACTGTTATATTATGAAAAATATCGTTTTATACCCCACAAGAAGAAACTTTCAAATGCTTCATTATTCATCCCAACATACATATCATTATTGCTCTGATTTAATTTTTTTTTTTTGCTTTAGATTTTCTGCGAGAAGTATTAATTGAATTAATTTTGTACGATAAAATTCGTTCGATACAAAAAATTGCATAGTTTCAATAAAAATGATGGCTATGTCTGTAATTTGAACGTGTTAACCATTTCAGCGGCTTTATCTTGAATCGACAACGAGAATAAAGGAAATACGGTTTTTGATAAACACAGAATTCACAAAATAACGACGGGGCTTTTTCATGTTTCCTTGCTGCTCAGATAACAATCAACAATAAGGAATATGTACAATGAAAATTTCAAAAACATATAAATAAATAAATTTTCCATTCGAAAACGAGATCTAAAAACAACCAAAAATTACCGGAAAGAATAATGATGGAAAATTTTTATTTGCCTACTAATGGCTTCGAGTTAAAGTGGTTTTCATTATTCTTGATTTTTTATTTTGTTTTGGTTTTTGGTGGAAACATTAAAGATTTAAAATTTGATTTGTGGATTTTTTGTGTATGTACATTAAAATTATTTGCGTTTTAGTTACTGTTATTTGTTCTTTGCATTTAGGAAATGTTTACCATATTTTGCTTTTTCTACATATACATATGTATGTATGTTATAACCGGTTTATTTAAAGTAGCGAGACCACCAACCGCCCCTTCGAAAACAATACAGGTTAATAATATTTTTTGCACTCTAAACCCCCTAAAATTTGAATTTTATACAGAAAAGAAGTATTTTGGATAAGTCTTCGTTTGTTTGGTTCATTTTGGAATAGAGGATCTTATGTTACAAGGAAAATTCTACAACGATTATATTTTACAGTAAGACCACGGTTATCTCAACCTCAGATAGAGATGGGAAGAAATCACGGAGGGAATGAGCTGGTGAATTTACTGCACTAGATTCGGAGACACCGTGTATCAGAATTGGAATAGTGTTAGGTTTTCCGATTTTTGAACACAAAACGTCCATAGACTTTCGTTTCATACCAAAAGAATTTTGCTATAATATAAAAAATAAAACAAAGACGTTGTCTTTGTCTCTTATATGGGGGGAAGGGGGGAAGAGGGGAAGGGGTGGAGGGGAGGGAGGGGTGAGGGGGCCTCCGATTATTTTTCTCATTTCGTTTTTTTTAAGTGATGGGAAGGTACAAATTCATTTTCATTCATTTTCCTTCGTTTTTCACTGGAAGAACATTTCAATAATCAACCATTAGACAGTAGATTTGTGGGGTTTGCATAATGCCCCTATACAATTAAATATAAATAGTTATAAAACATTTGAATTTATAATGAACAATTTTTATTGAGGTACATTATTATGGTATAGAAGAAAGTCATCTGTGTTTACTGTTTTGAACTAAATCCGTTATAGACGGATATTTGAGTTCGCTTCCTTAACCATCGGAAATTAGACTTCAACGCCGCTCAACTCAGTTCGGTTATATTGCTCCATTTTTTTAATGTTCCACTTTGTAGGCGCCTTAAATATACTTAGTTTTCTTTATCACCCTAATTAAATTATACGGCGTTACTGGGAATATCTTCAGAGGGATGACATCAAGCGAGTGCGGTTGAGAATATTTCAAATAATATTATACATACATATATAGATAATATAATTTTAATAATAAATAATTATTAAAAAATACTAATTAAAATAATTAATTTTAATGAAAATAAAAAATAAATACGACTTTCTGACTCCATACAGTCAAAGCCAAGCAGGTTTCGGATTGGTCATCTTTATTACTGGAAACAGACGTGCAGAATTCCGCAAGCATCAAAATCAGCAAACACTAATTTATATGGAATGAAATACAAGGATTCTGCTTGCTACGCAAATCTAGTACAATTTGTATACTTTTTATTTGTTTCAATCCATTTTTTTAATTTGTTGACAGAAAATTAATTTTGTGACTAGTGCCAAAATGGAGGATCAAAATTAATTAATGTGTGACAAAATAAGGCATCATTCACTTAAAAAAACTTGTACATTAAAATTAAATATGTATCAAATAAATGCCATAAAAAAATTCTGCTTGTCAAAAAAAGACGGTAATGTAGTTAAAGCATAAGGCACGTTCCGGAAGCGGCTTACTTTCTCCCGATAATCCCAACAAGCCATTTACCATTTTTTCCGAACGAACTGAAGCAAGGTTTCTCAGAGGCTGCCGGAACGCGTCAGATTTCCTGATCAATTATGTAATCGAAATCGTTTTTAGCGACCGCTAGTTTTTCTGCGCCCAATCGTGTAGCTTTTACAATAACCTGAGGTCGCCGTACGCTTGGATTTCGTGGGCGATTTCTTGTTATTTTGCTAACAGAGGAAAATTTGGTTTTCGATTGAATTGGAGTTGAACTGAGATCTGGATTGAACTGTATGTACTTGGTCATGCACTTTGGCGGCCAAAGAAAATAATGAAGTCAATGGATCCAGTAATCGGCTGTACTGGATATAAACTAGCAGGCACGACTGGTTCAAAACAGTTGCACCAATGATTGGAATTGTTACTTCGACTGCCTCGAATGTCTAGGTAATTGCTCGGTAAGCTATAAATGCAAACTAATCCACTGATTTTCAAAAGTTTTGAGTTGAAACCCTTTCGTTACATATAAATGTTATAACATGGGTATATAATGGGTATATCATGGGGTGTGCCCCTTTTATATGTCGTCGCTCATATCTATTAGATATATGTTCTATTCGAGGTTTTATCGTAAGGCGATAATTTGGTACATTGCATATTCGCCGTTTGCATCGGAGCGCCCACTGTCCATTCATCAAGCACTATTTCGTTACCCCATACTAATTGAATAAGGTCAAAAAGGTGTTCTACAAAATTCCCCCTCCGAATATCAAGAGCTGCGAATTAATGTAATCATCTGTGACACATGCTGGACATTAAGATGATTGAAAAAAATTGCTTTTCATGCATCGAATACCGCATCGATGTTAACACGGAAGTTTGCCATCCCTACCCCGAATGGTAGTTGACCTAAGTAGCTCTCAAAGTACGTACAATCCTGTAATTTATTTGAAGAAATTCTCTACAAATTCGATTAACGATTGTCCTAGCAAGTGCCGCTTTTTTCTCTGTGTACAACTTGTTAGGTTTGTTGAATATAAAGAAATATTTTTTATATCAAATTAGAGGTACAACCAGTCTTTATTAAACACATGTTTTCCTTAAAGCTAGACACGGAAGTTTAGGATGGAATGCAATATTTTTGGTATCATTTGACATAAGAAAATGTAAGAAAGTTTTTAAAAAATTCTTTGACGTTTTGACGTGATAACGTCTTACACCTCAAAGCCGAGTCCGAAAGTGAGTGACACGAAATTATGCCCTTCATCGTGGGTAATTATTCATCAACAACAGGCATTACCTTTAATTTAAACATATGATTGTTTAGGTGGGTCCTTATACCTAACGCCTCAAGCATAATATTACCGCAATGACGTCATTAGGCGGCGAGCAAAGCCACACCGCGAACGTCTGATTTCGAGCTATTTAAATGCTTGAACCACTGCAACAAGAGAATGACTCATCCGATCGGAGAAATTCTAATGGTAATTTGTGCGTAAAGATTCTGTGGCGGATAATTGCTTGAGAACAGTGTAGCGAAAGAACGGCTGATCTGATCGGAGCAATTCTGGTGTCAATTTGTGCGTAAAGAAACTGTGGCTAATAATATATAAATTTATTTTAACAAAAATATACAGTCTAACATTTCTCACTGCGTTATAAACGTTATCAAGGAAAACACCTATGGCCGTGTAGCCTACCTCAACGATTGTCCTCGATCTCTTAAAAATATTAGATGTCATTAAACCTATGCTAAGAGTTTCTGATATAAATTGGATTTTGGAGTTACCTACTGAATTTTGTTTTACTTCTGAGTCCGGACGTTTTGGTGTGGTAAGAGATTCTGCCTTAAAGCCAAAATGATTTTCGCAATTGATTTTAAGTATAATTAATAGGGTTATGGATATGACAATCGTAAATCCTTGAATTGATTATCGGTTTGTAATAGATTCTGATTGTAATAGTTCTATTGCTATGGAGCTCATCCATCCTTTCTAGTGAAAGAATTTTCTTCACTTCTTTGTCTTTAGAGAATGGATGTAAAATGGCTGGTAGAATTTGGAACCACCATTATTCACGTGAAGTTTATAATTTTCCTTCAAAGGTAGATATTGTTGAATTTAATTAGAAAATTGCCACTCAATTGTTGGAGTAACGATTCTATTAGGATTTTAATGTTAGAATCGTTAAGGAGGAATATCCCCGGCGTAATTTCTTTTATTTTTGGTATGTAATGGTTATTTATTATATAATATTACATTCCACGTATTTAGATTTACATATCGACACGAAATTAAGAATTTCACCATTTTCGTTTAGAGCAAAAATTTATTTATCATGTTTCAGTACCGTTTCATATGGTGGATATTTTTTTATTTTTACTAGATATATTAAGAGTGATTGGCTTCTTTCAGTCGTCGCTTCCTTTTTTCAGTTGTCACTCCGCAAAAGTCCTAATGAGGGCAAGTTTGAATTTTTATGCCAACGTTTTTGATGGTTAAGTGGTGTGTTGCTAGCTTGTAGGCTATATTTAAATCTTTACCTTGAGAATGTTCAAACAGCTCCGATAAAGGTTTCTTAGTTACTTTTTTGCTGTGTATTTTAAATTCGGAATCTAAAAAATGATTGCGAAAAAAGTTTTACCAAATGTGGTACGTCAGCATATATCCTTTCGTTATTGTTATCTGGATGCAAAAATAATGAAGCTTCCTCAGTAATTCCAAGTGATTTCCAGATGCCTCTGTGTCCACCCCCTAAATTATTGGTAATTGCAATTACCTTAATCCTACATTGTCCAGCTTTCTTATTATTTGGAACAAAAGTGGCTTGTTTAAAGTTCAGCCAAAGTCATAAAGAAGCGGTTGTTTCCAGTTACAAAGCACTTCACGAGCCATTATAACTTGAACATAATTGGCGGGTTTTAAGAGAGCATCACAATTCCTATCAAACTTATAAGATTTTTTAACTTTCTTTTTGAATACAAAACGCAAAATTCCATGCGAAATATCTAGTTTATTCGCCCATTTACATAGCGTAGACTCACACGGAAGCGGATGGTGATTTTTTTGCATCCAGCTGTAGGCTCTGGGTCCGTCTGCAAGGAAGGCTATTGCATGTGCAATGTCTTTTACGTTCCAATGGATTTTTGTAGCACAGTAGTTTTCCATTCTTCTAATTTGGCCGGGAGTGAAAATTTTCTGAACACTTTCCTGCAATTTATTTAACGATTTTTCATTTGTTGTCCTTTCAGAAATTTATCCCAGCAACGTTTCATTAATTTTTCAACGATTCAATTTCGTTGAGCAAAATCATTTTTTCTTGCTCACTAAAATAAACATATAGGTACATTTAAAAAGTAGATTACATAGGATTGTCCAAAACCGCCGAAGAATACAAAACAGATACCGTATCATCGGAGATATACTGTGAAATAAGAGATTGTAGTGTAACTTCAGTTTCGTTCGACGTCCTAAAAAAGCGGTAGTTTAAAACCAGACGATCAAAAATAAAATTACAAGAACACTTAAAACAATTTTTCAACGATTAACTTGTTTTCACGGCGAACTATGCTTTCACTAAGCTTGTTGGATATTTCACTTAACTTTTTTGGAAATCGGCATTGACTATCAGCACTTTTTAGGTTTTTATTATTATTGCTTTTACAGCCAAATACCGCTGCATAACTATAATTTTTAATTTGATTGAAGAGAAATAAAAATGAATTTAATCTTGACCTCCATTTTACTTCAACGATCTCTTTAATTTCGATATCGTGCTGGAAGACAATTCTCGTTCTATGAAAAAACCTAATAAAAAGATGTCTCCATTTTGTTTCCATCAAGTCTTTTTTCATTTATAACAATTCACACAACGACAATAAGCGATTCCCGCCCGTTGTCCAAATGAAAAAGAATCGTGAAAAACGCTGAATAAGTTGTTTTCGTAGTAAGCTACACTGTAAACACATTTTATCGAGTTTCATATAGATTTCCGCTAGATGATACAGCAATTGGTTTAGATATTAGCTAAATAAATGATAAAGTAAATTTAGTTAATCAGTTTTCGTCATTGCCTGTCACAAATTATTTTTAAAACTTAACTAAATTAATTATTTGGAGGCTGTTCTTAAATAAACGAAATATAGTAGTTTAGTTTTTTAACCTAACCTAACCTAAGTTTAAAGTGAATCATATTATACTTTCAATGTAAATGTGCATGCTAAAAATACAAATTTAGTTTTTATAGAATTTTATTTCCTTATCTATTTTGTTCTCACGGCCAAAATGGTCGGTGGGAAGGTTTTGTTCATATGAAAAAATTTTGATGGAATTTTTTCCTTCTCAAGGATCATGAATCGGAAATGTGTGAATTTCTCACTGAAAATTATTTTCATAATACTTTTCACGGAATGAGAGTTGACCCTCAGTACGACTATTTACACACTATTTTAAAAGATCGGGTAGCGATAGATTGAGAAAAATAACTGGATAATATAAGGCTAAAAATTAAGATACAGGCAGAAAATATATTGAGCGCAGTTGTAATGGGATTATTAAAAACTTCTTACCAATGATGAATTAAAATAAAATAAAATATTTCGGAAAGAAGGCGGATTAATATTTATAACCATATTAACAGTAAAACTATCATAATACTTCATTGATTCAATAGCAAAATCAGCATTGTAGGCGTCAACTATTAACTACTTTCAGTCTCTTGGTAAAAACAAAACCAATTGCCTGTTTCTAAATTTAAACGTAAATTGACCTTTGTTTGATTAAAGCCAAAACAACAAACATAAACCAATTCTTTAATTTAGTCTTGGTCCTTATTATATAGCTACGAGGGTGCATATTCAACTGCCTTTGTTGCCCTTAACAAATACCTATATAGGCTTATGTTTGTTTAATTTTTCTGCTTACTATGTACAGCAATATAGCATAGTACCATATAACAAGCAGAAAAATTCAACAAATATTCTCTAAAGTTTAGAAAAAATTAAAATTCATAATTTAAATTATGTTTACCCATTTAAATTATTACTCCCCATTGTCTTGTCGGAATCATAATTTCTTAATTTAATCTAATCCGTATTTTTTATCTAAAATAAAACATCGTCCTGCTTTCTGTTTGCTATTCTAACACTAACAACTGAACAATTTTATTAGTTACCGCTAACATTTCCATTTAATCCTTTTCATGGTTTATTTTTACAATTTTTACTTTTTGTGGCACAAAAAATATTTCATTTATAATATTTTAATTTAATTTTAATTTTTATAATTTTTGGAAAGCGTTTTTTTTTTTTATTATTATTTTCTAAAACAAAAGCAAAAAAACACGATCTCTTAAATTAATTTTTCAATTTGAATAAAAAAAAAAAAACCAAGCCGTAAAAAAAAATTTTATTTCACAAAATTATTTCGCCTATTCTAATTTATTAATTAAATAAATAAATTATTTTAAGTACAAAAAAAAATAAAGCGAATTCTTAAATTTAAAGAGAGAGGAAATTGTTTATTTAATTAATTAGTTTAGAAAAATTAGATAAAACCATTATGTTCTTGTTGTTTTTGTTCTTACTTCAATTTTTCACCATTGAAAATTAGCAACGAAAAAAATAAAATAAATAAACAAAAATAAATAAAAGTTTTGAAAAAGTTGTAAGTTGAATTTATCAAGAAAGTATAAATAATGAAGAAAAAAAAAAAAAAAGTTTTAGTTTTTTTTATGAAAAGTTTTTGGTTAAATCAAAATGAACGAAATGGAACGGTAATGTTTCATTTAACAAGTTTAGTACTAAGGCGAAATCTTGAGCTTGATGTAATTAATTATTTTGATTTATTCATCTCTGAAATATTCACATATTGTGAAATCATATATTATGCAGTTTCCTTCATTTTGAGTGGCAGCAAAATTTTAATGGGTTTACATAAAACTTTATGCGGAAGAGATTATAAGTTGAGCAAATTTAACCAAATTGCAGGAATTTAAAAAAAAAATATTAAATTTCAATTGAATTCATTGAAAAGCATAATTATGTTGTAAAATTTTCGAATCGCGATAATGATATATCACTCAGTTTATTTAAAGTGACATACGAGCGATTCGCCAAAATATAATTTAATGATATAAATAAATATATTTAAAAGTGAATAAATTTAAAATATAATTTGAAAAAATGTCTGCGTAAGTAATGAAAAAATAATAAATTTATTTATATTAAATAAAAATGTTTGGCCTCAGTAAAGTAAGATGGAAGGATAGTGGAGACATAACAACCAGCACAGGCAATTATATGATGTTCTCTGGTAGAGTAGACACACACGAGCAAGGCGTAAGTATACTAACAACGGCTAAAGGGAAGAAATCACTACTCGAATGGAAACCTATAAGTAGCAGGATAATTACAGCAAGATTCCACTCAAAAATTAGAAATACAACGATTATACAATACTATGCGCCTACAGAAGACGCAGATGACACAACAAAGAATGAATTCTGCGAGCAATTAAGAAAAATGAAATGATATCAAGATTATCCAAGTAGATTTTAACGCAAAAATTGAACTTGACAACACCGGAATGGCGACAATCATGGGTAAGCAGGCACTAATTCTTCTAAGAATAACAACGAAGATAGACTCATCGACTGTTGTGTCACAAATCAGCTATTCATAGGCTGCAGCAAATTCCCACACAAGAATATTCATAAAAACACCTGGACATCACCAGATGGCAGAAAGAGAAATCAAATTGATCATGTACTGGTAAATAAGAAGTTTCTATCCTCCTTACAAGATGTCAGAGCAATGAGAGGAACGGATGTACACAGCGATCACCAATTGGTAATAGCAACCTTCAAAATCAAACCAGCTACTGTGAAAAATGCATGAACTAATCGGAGGAAATTCAACATAGATAGATTGAGAAACACTGACATAAGAAACACTTTCAATGAAACGCCCCAAACCAATCTACCAAATAACGAAACCAGCGCTATAGATCACAAATGGGAAGAACTAGAAGAAGCCTCCGTAAAAACTGCTACAAGTGTGCTCGGCTACAAAGGCAACACAAGAAAACCATGGATTAGAGATGAAACGTGGAAGAAAATTGAGGAACGCCGCCAACTTAAAATACAACTATGCAATCAAAATACGCCGGAAATTCGAAGAAAATATGAGGACACAGCTAGACAAGTGAAGAAAATGGCAAGGAGTGATCACAGGAAATATACGGAAGACATTCTCACCACTGCCAAATCAGCGGCAGCAAATAGAAATATGCGCACATTACATCAATGTGTAAGAAAGGTTACCGGAACATTTACAAATATACCACCTATAAAGGATTCAAATGGACAAGTCCTAACTACAGACGACCAACAACTAAATAGATGGAAAGAGTTCTTTGAGAACAACTGTATAGATAGCGAACCAGTTGAGGAGCTTCCAGATGGCAACTATAACAAAACCATTAATACCCATCCACCAACGGAGCGGGAAGTTACAAGTGCCATAAACAAGCTGAAAAATGACAAAGCTGCTGGAACCGACAACATACCAGCTGAATTACTCAATGGTGACGCGTTTACAACTGCAGGAGCACTAACACCACTATTAGTAGAAGTGTGGAATACCGGAAAAATTCCGCAAAAATGGAAAGAGGGCTTAACCATAACGATTCCAAAGAAAGGCGACTTGAGAATCCAAAAACTGGCGAGGCATCTCCCTCCTTAACAGTATAATGAAAGTACTAGTAGTCCAGTGTAACATATAAGAAACGAACAAGCTGGTTTCAGACCAGGAAGAAGCTGTACAGACCACATTAGCACAGTCCGCATTATCATCGAACAATCCAACGAATGGAACTCACCACTATATCTACTCTTCGTCGACTTCGAACGCGCATTCGATTCCATCAAAAGAAGCGCAATCTGGAAAACACTCGGCGAAATAGGCATTCCGAGGAAAATAACCGAACTCATTCGAGAAATGTCCCGGGATGCTGGAAATAGAGTTCAACACAAAGGAAGGCAGAGTGATATATACTACAATAGACAAGGATGTGTACTATCTCCACTACTGTTCCTCATAGTACTGCATAGTGTCATGCGCAAGCTAGACATCGCATCACCAAACGGTATCCAGTAGGATCCAATTAGAAGACTCAATGATCTCGACTATGCAGATGATATCTGCCTGCTAATACACAAATACACAGACATGCAGCAAAAGCTACAGAAGTTATCAGAAATAGCACAAGATGTCGGGCTCAAGATAAATATAAGAAAGACAAAGACCCTGAGACTGAACACAAGCATTAGTACACCACTTCGCGTCAACCAAGACACAATAGAAGATGTCGAAAAATTCGTATACCTCGGCTGTACTGTGTCAAGATCAGGTGGAACGGAAGAAGATATTAACCAACGCATCAACAAAGCGAGAAACACGCTCAACATGCTCCATAAGATCTGGAATGCATCCGTCCTGTCAAGAAACACCAAGATACTATGGCTGTGAAACGTGGAAACACACGCAGAAAATAACAAGAAGTATTTGTGAATAAATGCCTGAGGCGACTAATCAAATGCTTCTGGCCGAATACCATCACAAATGAAGAACTGCTGCGGCAAACTAACCAAGTGGACATTTAGAATGAGGTCAGGAAACGGAAATGGAGATGGATAGGACACACGCTGAGAAAGACACCAAGTGACATAACCAGGATGTCATTGGAATGGAATCCGCAAGGAAAGAGGAAAGTTGGAAGACCAGCAATGATCTGGAGGAGAACGGTGCTAACTGAAGTAAAACATCTCGGGAAAACATTGGGGGAGCTAAAGACAACGGCCCCAAATAGAGTTCGATGGTCCAGTCTAGTAGACGCCCTATGCTCCTAAATGGAGGTAAAGGAAAAAAAAAATTAAATTTTAATAATATTTTTGTTTTGTACAGACATAACCTAAAATTGTTTTCTATTGTTATAATTTGAAGGGAAAAAAAATCACCACATCGAGGCAATTTGAAATAATCAGACTTGGTGACTTGGATGCCTCTCCAGCACAACGACCAAAGTTTCGCTGAGTGATAATTGGTCGGAATTGTCAACTTTGTTAAATAGCGAGGGCCCTCCGACACGGGATGCTGATTCGTGGAAAAAAGTATGTAGATATATTATAGATATTTTTAGGCTTGGAGATTAAACGTTTGTTTATTATCTCATTAGGTCTGGGCAGATTATAAAAATAAAATTAAAAAAAAAATGAGGAGAATCCAAATGGATATATACGGGACTGGTGGTGGAAAACGTACCGTTTTCCTCTCGGCTTTAGAGGACCGGGTCGTGCAGCTTACTAGCATGGCGGAATCTGTCGTTGGATTACCTGGCCTTGACGCCGGTTATGAGCCTGAAGAACAGGTAACAGTTGAGCGGGACACGACACATGAAGTATAAAAACTGGTACAAGAAACGGTACAAGGAACGGTACCAACTGTGACTACACTATCACCACAAACAACAACCACAATAAACAGAAGACAACGGCGACGTATCACTGCAACTAGCAGATTATTTGAAGAACTCAGGGTCCAAGGGGAAAATAAGGAAGCGCAGGCCAAGAAACACGTAGAGTTCCACACTGAGCTGATAAATTTAATACAAGAAACAAATGTTATAAACAATAAACGATTGATGGTTGAGGAAAGGCGATTAGCAGTAGAGGAGAGGCGATTAAGCTTGGAGGAGGAAAACTTGAAAGTAAACATAAAAAATAAAACAATTGATGGAATTAATAAATGAGTTTTTCACAGAAAACACAAAACATTTTTAAATGGTGTTTTCATTCAAAAGCAATTTAACAGGCTATTACGCATTGCCTCTGCACTTTAATTTTGTCCTAAGTCGTCATATTCAAATTCTGACTCGTTTATAGGAGCATTTTCTTCCGAAGGCCTTGGTAAATTGATCATTTCCAGCTAATTGATCAAGCACATGTTATATAGCGCCGCACAGACGTTAACAATTTTAATAACTTTTACAGGAGCACTCTTTCTCCTTTTTCAGTTAAGAAATTAAGTATGGTTGGGGGTGATTAAAACACAGTACAAAATATTATTTATATTAATATAAATCTAATTTTTACAAAAGTGAATATAAATAGTTAAAGAGGATAAATAGGATATTATACTTTTTCAAATCAAACAAGAAATCGAACGATTTGTTGTGCAATAATAAGGTTTTAAGTGACGTAACAAATAATTTTTTAGAAGATGATTCACGGATAAATTTCGGAAGATAGTGTTCCTGCGCAGATCATAGTGACAACTTAAATTACGATTTCCACTAATTACAAAATAAATCGTCATAACTTTGAACACGTATGGATGCTTCAATGGAAGCATTGTACACGTTACAAACAATACACCAATTCATCGTTACAAACGTTACAAACAATACATCATTACAACAATACAACTCTCTATGGTATTTCGGGCTTTTGCAAGCAATGAATTGTATTGAGTTTGTCTTTTAGGATCGCGATATGAGGTCATCAATATTGTTTTAATGGGTACCCTGAATCGCCAAGCAACTATGTGTTACGTTCTCCATTTTCAAAAGCAGCTTGCAGTTTGCGCCGATCTTTTGAAACCTGCCATATTGCCGAATCGTGGGTTGATCCCGGAAATCGAGCGCAAACGGAGAGGATTAACATGTCATAGTTACATATGGTTACAATAGTTTCCCCGTCGATCCACAAAAATGTGTTCTTTTTCACGGGGTGCGATAATATCCATGTTTGTGCAATCAATGTAGCCATTTACACCGGGATGGCTGGTCTTCTTAAAAAACCTCTGTTTGTTGGAAGGTGTATTTTGCCCGTTCGCTTGGGAATTTTATATATTTTTCGCAGATAGTTTCTTCTAATGCTTGTGTCTCAGCTACGGATCTGAAACGATACATCACCGATACGGCCGCTAACCTCGTCTCTAAGGCGATTTTTGTGTTCCGCTCTGCCGTTCTACACCGAGGTTTTATTTCATTAATAAAATATTTAAAAATATCTTTGAATACACGAAATAATTCAAAAAGTCTAAAATCAAGTAACCTACTTTTGATTTGATAGATCCATAAGATTATATCGACACCTTACAAATCTTCTTTCGAGATAAAAATCAACGTTGTCTGTCTCGTCATCCGCAGGCTCGTTATCGACTCCACAAATAATTAAACCCACAGCACTATCCATCATGAATTGTTTTTTTTTTAATAAAATCTTAAAAAATTAATATTTGTTAGTTTGTAAATGGTGGCCATATTGACGTATCACTTTGGAGTCGAAAATTTTACAACATGCCAACTATTTCTTTTTCGAATCGACTTTTAAAGTCGATTTGAATGAAAGTGATGGTACAACATCCCAGCCCAGGGTTAAATAATTTTATTTCCATATTTTTCTATAAACAACTATAGACATCTGACGTACAATATTAAAACTAAAGTTACATTTAGCAAGTCCTATTTTACATCGTCAGAGCCATCTTTGATATATTTTTCAAAATGGAAGTTCCAGAATTATATTTTAGAAATAATTTAATTTTAATATTTCTGCAATTAATATTTACTAATATCAATATAGTTTCTTGTATATTGTTGTTAAAGAATAGGTTTAGAAAACTGGGAGCGATGCAGCATCACTAACTCACTTTGTCTTGGCTAAAATAATCGACGGTATCGCCATTTAGCAAACCGAAAAATTTTTGAACAGCATTTTTGGTTTATATCTCTGCTAATACAACCTATAAAATGACAGAAAACAGAGAGTATAGGAATATATATTCCCATAATTTTTGCAGATAATAACTTATTTTGGTTCGTCGCTTTGCTAAAATAAATTTGAAATCTTAGTAGGCATATTGATTCTTAGCAAGATAAGAACCATCTATTTTTATAAAAATAAACTATTGATTGACACTTGCTTGTAAATATTGATACATAACAAAGGCCTACTTTATTAATTTGTATGTGTATAAAATAGACTTTGTTTATAAAATAATTTATAAATAATTAAAATGCTTGTTTATGAGCCCAACGAATTAATTTCTTCGTTTAATAAGACCGCCACTTAAATGTTTGTGTTTATCATAAATGAATCGAACGAGAGAGTAGCACGAAATTCTATATTCATATCAATGGGGAAATATTTTGGAACAGAGGGGCATATTTTGAATGTACATACGTTGGTGCTAATAGCCTAAAATAGCAAAAAATTATAAATTCTGAATACAGGGCTCTTTTCCAGTTATATAATACGGAAAAGAGGAAAATATCCTGGAAGAAGAGAAATATTCTGTAAAAAATGAGGACGTTCTTCAAAAATATTTTGGAAACGGGAGAATTTAAAAATTATTTAATCGGTCGTTAATAGTATAGATTCTCGCCCGGTTCATAAAACAAAGCTTGTCTTGGTCAGACCTCCGTATTAAACTCCATAACCATAAGGGTGAGTATTTTGATCTACCTGTTAATTTTCTGAAAGTTTGGAAATGAAAAATGCATTTACGATTAATATTTGATATTATTTAAAATCTTGCTTGTAATAAGCTCAACGGTAAAATTATTTTACCCAGGAAACCTAAAATTATGATATTAAATTTTTTAAATATTGATTAATACGAAGAAGAACCGATACCACCAATTCCTATTAAAAGAATACAGACAAATACAAAAACCATCTTAATAACGGGATTATTATTTATAAATTCCCATGTCTTATAATTGGCAACTGCGAAGATTCTCAAAATCAGAATTGGATTTTTGCTTCAATTACTTTATGAGTAAAAATATAAAAATAACCAAAAATCATCCATCAATTCGAAAAAGCTATCTTGAAATTGATGAAATAAGTTTATATAATGATGCCGGAAAAGGAGATTTTCTTCTAATTTTTTTCGACCGCGTCTAATATCTATACGTACAAAATTCCAAACAAAGATAAAAAACAAATTAAGGATAAAAATAAAAACCAATAAATTCACCACATATTGTTAATTGGTGTTATAAAAATTATATTAAATAAAAAGTGATTCAGATTAATTGAATTTTTTCTTGTGGGGGCTTTGCTGTATTTATAAGAATAATTTATTACCGACGCATGTGTTTAATTTTAGATGAAACCCAATGGTTTTTCAAGGATACAAGAAAACTTTATAAATTCAAAATTATCTTTATTCCTTTTTCTAGTTTTATTCTTTTTTAACACATATTAGTATTAGTACTCTAGTGAATAAATTAACAATTGGTAACTGTAAGTTTTTATTTTCAGTGCTATTTTTCAGCAGGTGCTTCATTTTCGCAAAATCTAATTAATGGTGCAAAAGAATATCCAGTTGTTTTTCGTTATGTTGAAATTATTTAACTTCTCAAATTTGTTGAACAGTTTTAAGTAAACCTGTTACCGTTTACTTAATAAAGTTTTACTCCAAAAAAACAGAAACTTTCAAGAAATTATTGCATTTTTCTGACTCTTGTCGAAAATAATATTCTTTCTTCATCATCTATTTGTATAACTACATATTGTACAGTATACAACAGGTTTCAATGAGTCCAAATTATTTCAGCTAATTTAATGAATGCATTTAAAATAACCAAATTTCCATTTTTTTTGTTAATTTACATATTTTGTTGTCGTTTGCTTCATAAAAAGTACGTAGAATACGATTTGTGTAATATAAATTTAGTTCTCTTCAAATTTACTAGCTGATTTGAAAAGTTCGCGGAACGGGAGTGAAAAAAACAAGCTTTTATCTCTGAAAATAACTTTATTCTTCAGTATTCAGTTGTCCAACGAATTTCCAATTCATTTATCCCATCTCCTCTGTTAAAGTTAGCCGAAAGTAAAAAGTCGATAATGCAGATTAAGTTATTAACATTCCAGATGAAAATAAACAGGATACATGGATTGAAATAAAAACTTTTGTAAATAGTCTTACGTGAAAAACTTTATTCCACCTAGTAGTGGAAATATCGGAAAATCAGAAAAATTCAAAAAATCGGAATAAAATCGGCCTCTAGAGTGTATTTACACATGAAGATGAATCATTTTAATGTGACTTGTTAATAATTACCGCTGGAAAAATATCAATTCAAATTTCCGGAGGGAAAATTCGATTTTCCAAAAATCATTTGAAAATTTGTATAAAATCAGCCTCTAGAGTATTATACTGGAGATGGACTGCATTGATGTGACTTATCGATAGCTATCGCAGCAAAAAATTCAGTTTAAGATTCCCATGGTTAAATCTGGGAAAATTAGATAAGTGTCCAGCCGAAAGTAAAATGTTAATGTTTAAAATCCACCTGTAGAGTGTTGTATCTGGAGATGGATTGCATTGATGTAACTTGTGAATAGTTATCGTGGGAAAAATATTCAATCCAAGATTTCTCACGGGAAACTTCAACTGAAATTTCTTCCTGCATTCGCAAGTCACATCAAATCAATTTATCTCCAGACGTAATACTCTTGAAGCTGATTTTATTGAAAATTTCTAATGATTTTTAGAAAATCAAATTTTCCCAGATTTCCAATAGCTATTGACATGTCACATCACTTTAATGTTTTTGACATGTCACATCACATTCATTTTTTTTACTTTCGGCTGGAAACTGGATCAAACTATCCCAGGTTTCCCAAAGAAAATTTGAACTGAATTATTTTCTTGCGATAGCTATTTACAAGTCACAACACTGTAGAGGCTGATTTTATACAATCTATACAAAGTTTCTGATGATTTCTGGAAAATCGAATTTTCCCAGATTTCACACGGGAAACTGGAACTGAATTTTTTTCCTAAAATGGCTTTTGGGAAATTTCATCAAAGCAATCCATTTCCAAACATAACACTCTAGATTTATCAATATAAAGTTTTTAATGATTTTTGGAAAATCGAATTTTTCCAGATTGCCAACGGGAAATTTTTACTGAATTTTTTTTTTCTTGCGATAGCTATTGACATAACTTTCTAAAGGCTGATTTTATACCAATTTTAAATATTTTTTTTAGGTTTCGGGAATTTTCCACAATTATCCACGAGAAACTGGAGGCATATTTTGCCACTTAAGAATATTCGTGTATCCATAGTAATTTTAGGCTAAACGCTATAGACTGATTACAACTTAATTTTTAATTTTTGGCCGCGATAATACCGCATTACCAATGTTTTACTTTCGGCTGGCAACTTTCGGCTTGCTTCAACAGTATCTTCAAAATACTCCTCTACGGCGCTATAACCTTGCTATTTGATGAAAAACGCCTTCCGTGCAGAAATCTTTTGAGGTTTGAGAACAGATGGAAGTCAGAGGAAGCCAGATCTGGTAAACAAAGAGGATGTTCAAGCAAATCCTATTGTAATTCTTTCAATTTGGAGGATCTATTGCGAGAACATCTTGTAGGGTTTTGTACCATGAATTTTTTCTTCCAGTTCAACTAAAAGGTTTGAATAATACTCTCCTGCTGGTTTAAAGGTAACCAATTAACAAAACTACTTTTGCATCGCAAAAAGCTGATGCCTTAACCTTCTTTTCCGATTTCGACCACTAAGGTTGCTTCATAGCATAAAGTAGCTCAATACAATCTACAGTTTGTGGTCGCAATTTAGAATCATACTGGTAGATCTAATTCTTATCCATAGTTACTATTGGGTCCCATTTGAAACGCGATATTTTAAAACGCGATTTGACAAAACGCGATATTTTAAAACGCGATACGGTACAAAATGCGATGTGGTACAAAAACCGATATTTCAAAACGCGATACTTCAAAACACGATACGGTACAAAACGCGATATGGTACAAAACGCGATATAGTACAAAACGCAATAATTCAAAACGTGATATTTTAAAACGCATATCCTAGTTCCATCATACATGTTCATTTTTATCATAAAGGTGAAGGAAAATTAAATATGTGAAATGATGGAAGATTACTAATTTTAAAATATCGCGTTTTATACTACATATATCACGTTTTGAAATATCGCATTTTGTATCACATCGCGTTTGGTATCATATCGCATTTTGAAATATCGCGTTTTGTACCCTATACCGTTTTGAAATATCGCGTTTTGAAATATCGCGTTTCGAGCGGATCCCGTTATTATTACACCCAAAGTTTTTATTTTAGTAAGTGAATACTAATCAAAAAACACAAATTTTTCAAAAGTTATAATTTCTAAAAATGTTGGAATTTTAATAAATCGTTAATGCGGGGAATTGGGGACGGTAGACACTATCCTCTAACTAAGGTATAAAACAAATTAAAATAAGTTTTGAAAAAATTCTTCTATTAAAAACACTTTTGTCGCGAATTTTTCATCCAGGAATATGTCGTTCGCGCACCGTCAACACTCCACAGCTGATCAGCATCAAGATGCTTAATGTAACCAGGAGTCTTTAAGCAATCCGCGAAATAGTTCGAAAAATAGCCAAAGAAATTCTTAACAAGTATCCGTGCAAGCTCCAAAGAGCCCATTTTGTTTCGGATAAAATTAAGCTCATGCGACTTGAAAGATGCACAGTGTTACTGAAGCGGTTCGAAGGCAAAAAATACAGAAAGTTCTTTCTACTACAATTATATAGTAAATGTATTCTCAGTTACACTCAGTTTACACTCAGTTTGTCCTGTGTATGTTAATATTTTTAATATTACCAAATTTTTACTTTTTTAATTTGAATTAATTAATTAACTTTTGTAATCTCTTCGATGTACTATACAGCCTAGCACCATTTTAATGTGCTTTACAAATAACTGGAAAATTCACGGAATCATTATTTTCAGTATTTAATTAATTATATTAAGTTAACTGTATTAAAAATTCTAAGAAGATTATCTAGTTTTCAAACTGAAAAGCCCAAAAATAAATTGTAAATAAAGAGTTACAAAACTCCAGACAATACATCAAACTAAAATATGATCAGTCATAAAAATGAATTTCAAAGGTTAATAAATTTAATTTTATTCGTTTTAGGGCCCTAAATTTTCCTTTGGGCGAAAACAGTGCTTGGTCGTTCTTCATCTGTTAAACATTAAATTTTTTACAGTTTTACATCATACAATTGAATAAAAATGGTCGAAATTACGAAATTTATTGTTGGCTTGATTCAGTCTTATCGTTAAATGATACACAGATCCGAATATTCCTTATAGACGGCATATGAAGGAAAGAAATAATAATTTCGAGATAAACATCCATCATTAATTTTGTTTTGTCGTTCGTTCATCGGCGATATTATTTAAGTTATGCTATTATTATTTTTGTTTTCGTACGATTTAATATTTTCTTCTTCCAATAATCTTTGTCGTAAATTATATTTCTTAACAATTTATTACCTGGAAACTATAGTTAAAATAAGCCCTGATGTCCTTCATAAGCAAACTCGTAAGAATATGTTTCAAAATTTACTTTATTTTTATTAATTTGAATTCAAACAAATGTAGTATTATCGATATATTAACTTCTACAAACAGACAATTTTATTATATATGTACATACTCGTACGTATGGTTATATATCGAAATTATATCGAGTATTGATATTGATTAAACCTATTAAGACTATACGCTCCACATTTTTCCCAATGGCACGAAACGAAATACGAAATTGATAAAATTTATATCCTCAATTAACTTTATTTTTTATTATTATTTATTTTTTTTTCTCTTTTCCCGCTTGAGGAATATGAATGAACAGCCAAAACCAAAGAAAATTAGAAAAAATACTCGCACCAGAAATTTTTTTATTTATTTTCCTTCAAAAAGAATAAAAATTGAAAATAAACTAAAAGATTAAGACACATATCTCACATTCATGTAATACACATTATAAAACACACGTATATATGGTATGTACATACATTTATATAAACTATATATACTATGAGATTGAGTTGAAGAAAAATCAATTATCTCATAACCCAGACTCACACATCCGTAAACAGAATTTTTTTTTTCTGCTTCCTTTGGTTTAATACACTCAGTAGGTACTGCTTTTTGTAACGCAAAATAAATAAGCTTGCCCTACATAATGTAAACGGTGTATAACGAAAAACTATAAAACGAAAATGAGATTACCTGGTTGTTACATTGAAAGATGTGTGTATGTGTTGACACTGACAACAACAACAAAATTTCCTATATGTGTACACATTTTGATAAAATGGAAACTAAAGAAGGAAAAATCGGTTCTCTTGTTGATGAAATATTATTAAAGCCGAAGCAAAATGTATTACCACCACAAATCTTAAAACAAACGGAAAGAGAAACATATCGTAATTTTCCGAAGACCTGGGTTTTTAATTTGTTCATTCAACAACTTTGATGTGCATACAAAAATGTGATGGCTTTGAAAAAAAACACCAAATCTAATTTTTAAAGATTAAAAAAGTAAACCAATATTTTATACTTAAGGAATTTGACAATTACAAACAAAAAATCACAATAAAGAGCGGAACACAAAAATCTGCAAAAAAAAAAAAAAAAAAGACGCAGATTCTGATAACGGCAAATTAAAATAAAACCATGTATATGACTTTTTCAACGAGACAACAGCAATATCAAAGCAAATTCCAATCGTTTAAAAAGCGACGTAATTTTATGAGGGATGGGTGGAGTAAGTTGGTGGTTGATATAAAATAAAACATTAAACTGGTTTTCCGGTCGTTTTAAAAATATGAAAAGATAATTTGAAATTTAAACACAAGACTTTTAACTTCATGTATAAATAATAATTACATTATATATGTACATTCACAATTGAAAAATGTTTACAACAATCATGACGTACGTTTCATTCTAATTTAAAAAATTTCATTCCAACTTATGGTCGGATTGTTATTTGCGATTAATTATATTGTATTATACTTTTTGTTGACGTGTTTCAAATGTGGAAAGTCATTTGAATATTTACTCAAGTTGTTCTATTTCCCTCGTAACCGTTCAGAGTTGCATTACCGTTGAGAAACCGTTTTTCACTATTGTTGCAGCGATGAAGAAGTTGCTACATAATTAGTTGTGTTAACGTTGCTTTACTCTTCAGGACACGTTTCTGCAATTGTGAATGATTCGTTATTTTGCAACTTTGGTTCTCAACCAGTATGATAATAACGTAAGGATTTTGTTTAATTAAAACTGTGCTGAAAAGTTGCGTTAGAACGCTGTATAAACTTTACGGCGTATCTTGATGTAAACGGTACCGCAAATCGTTTTTATCTCGATATTTCTGAATGTTTTAAGGTGTATTCACCACAAGCACGATATTAGTGAATTACAAGTAAACTGTTTTTATAAATTTATGATAAAAACCACACTTATGCAACATTTAACACCAAATACAAAAAAAAAATTTAAAATTACTTCAAAATTAGAAAAATCAAATATCATTAATTGATTCCATATTAAGACCGGTACGATGCTGAAGTGAAATGAAAATTTCACTGCTCTTCAAAAATAGGAAGGTAATTCTGACGTGAAGAATTAGTTTGACGACTCTCGAAAATATTTCAATTAATTTTGATATTTATTTATTTATTTTTCATTTATTTATTTATTTATTTCTCTCAACCATTCAAATATACAATTATTTTAATTTTTTTTTTTATAAACTCATACAAAAAAAAAAAAAAAAAGTGTGGTTAAGAAGATTGGATAATCTTTGTCAAAACGACAGTTACGATTAGCCCAAGTGTTAAAAATTAAATTTACAAAAAAAAAAATTATTTAGCAAACATAAACCCCACATCTTTAGTTTCTAGTATCCAGTCTTTGACCAAACGCAAAAATTTCCTATCATAAATCAACGTTCTTATATGAGGCGGCAATCGATTAAAAAAAGTGGGCGCAGAAACTAGATAATATTTACGAAATAATTCAGATGAAAATGGCGGAACAGAGTACAAATTTCGATAATTATTCCGAACTTGATATGTGTAAACAATTCGCGGCAATCGATGACAACTTCGCAAATAAAACAATCTTAACACTTTAAAAATATATAGGTGCTGTAAAGGCAAAATTTTGCAGGCATTGAAAATAGGCCAAGAATGATCGTATCGACGCTTGAAAAACATAACCCGAATAATATACTTTAGTAAAATTAATAGCGGTTCAATGGTATCAAAATAAACTCCACCACAACATGGTAAACCATAACTGATGCGAGAGGCCACGCAAGCAAAATAAAAATTGAGTAAAACATTGGATGGACAAAATTTACATATCAAAAAAATTGCACGTAATGCAGAATTAACTTGTTTTTTGACAACTTGAACATGTGATTTCCAGTTTAAATTTGCATCAACGTTCAATCCCAAATATTTAATACGTAAGTCACTATTATGTACATGATAAAAAATCTCGGGGATGAAACTTCGATAAGGATCACCAACCAATTTGAAGAACATTACCTTAGTTTTTTCACTTAAGAGCACGGAGTGATTATCAAACCATGTGCGAAGAATTTTCATGTCAGAATTTATTTGGTTAGTTAGGTCATTAACAGTCAAAGCAACAATTTTACCGTTTAAGTTTAAGTCAAAAATTGAATTTATGAAAATTAAAAACAAGATAGGACCAAGAACAGAACCCTGGAGAATACCATGTTCAATAATAAATGGAATGCCTTGCGATTTATCAATCCTAACCATAAATGTTCAATTACTGAGATAAGACTTGAACTATTTCTGTGATACACCTCTAAAACCAATAGACTGGAGCTTACGCAGAAGATGACCATGATCCACCATATCAAAGGCTCTCTTTATATCGATGAAGATTGCACCAACAAACTTCTTCTACTTTTGCCAGATCTAAAGCCGTGTTGATGAGGACTAAGAAACTCAAATTTGTCTAAAAACTTCTCAATACGGGATTTCATCGATTTTTCAACGATCTTCAAAATTGTGGGTTGCAATGCAATGGGCCGATAATTGTCCTTAATAATGGTATCACCCTTTTTAAGCAAAGGGATAACAATTGCAGTTTTTAAAACATTAGGGATAACACCATTTACAAAACATTGGTTAATGAATTGTACTAAAACTGGCGCAATTGCTATAACCACTATACTACACTGCTATAACCAATTTCAGAATTTTCGAGCTAAGACCAAGAATGTCAAGTGCATTACTTGATTTAAGTCCATTAATAATACAAATAATCTCTGATTCCTCGACTGGATTAATAAAAATGTATCCAATATTTCAGTAGAGTAAGAACAATCATTAGGACTCATACTTTGGGCAGAAAAGTTAGAAGATCTCAAATCGCTAACGATTTTAGAGAAATAAAAACCAAAATCGTTAGCAATTGATACAGAGTCAGACAGAAACTCTGAGTTAATAGACAAAATTCTTTTGATATTAGTTCTACTCAAATTCCCGCACAAAGTATCATTAACAACCGACCAGGTCTTGTCACAATCTTTACCACATTCATTAAATTTCCTACTAAAATAGTTGTCTTTAACAGAAACTATAGAATCATTGATTCTGCTACACAATTTGAGATAATAATTATACAGTTTTTTATTCGCCGGGTGTTTTTTACATTTAAGTTGAATTTTTTTCCTTTTATTTATTAAAAGTATCAAATTGTTAGAAATCCACGGTTTAAGCTTTATGTTTGAATTATGCCTTATTACATTTTTGGAACATGAATCAGCTACTTTTGAAAGCATTGAAACCATATTGGTCAAAATTGATGTGGGGTTACTTAGACTTAATAAACTAGAAAAATCAAGTGACGAGATTAATGATTCAAATTTAATAATATCAAATTTGCTGTACGCCAATTCTTTTTCGTTAACATAATTACCAAGAATCTCTATATCAATTTTAACCAAATCATGGTCCGTAAATTATGCATCCAAAGTAGCACCACAATTAACACGGACAAAACAGTGATCACTGCAAATAGCAGTGTTACTAGTAACTCTTGTGGCAGAATTAATAAGTGACAGAAATCCATTTGACGACAACATAAACATATAATCATAACAGGAAGCTGGAAAGTTCAAAATATCAATGTTCAAATCACCAACAATTATTACATTTTGATTTTTAATTTTCGAGATGAAATTTGAAAACTCACAAATAAATGATGAAATTGGAATAAATTGTAGGCGATGCACACAAACAAAAATATAATTATTATTATTTAATGAAACAGATAACTTTAAAACATCCGCAGAATTTAAAGAAATAGCTTCACTAACACATTGCAAACTTGAATCGTAAAAAGCACAAACACCACCCGCTCTATAATTATTGTTACAGCAACCTATACATTCATAATTAGGAAGATTATAATAATTTAACTCATGATCAAAAATCCAAATTTCCGAAAGAAAAATAATAGATGGGTATTCATCAAATGAACTCAAATTTACAACCAGTTTATCAAAATGTTCGCGCATGCTTGCTACGAATGTTTTGATGGACAACAGAGAAACTAAAGATGTTGGTTACAGAATTTTTACAATAATAAGTATTAGAATTTATTAAAACTGAACTTGACTTTGAGTTAAATGCTGACTTTAAACAGTTAAAGCTGCCCGAGGTACTAAAAAATGATTCGACGATTGCCGACGATAATTTAAAAATTCTTTAATAAATACATGGAGGTTAGTTGCTCTCTACCCGGTCTGTCCGCCTCCCAAGCCGCCGCCACGGCATTTGCATTTTGGTGGTCTTTATCCAAAGCAACTAAATTAGTCTAAAAAACGAAGCTTTTATAAGGGAATTAGAAACAAGGAAAAAACCAAACTTTTCATAGTAAAACCAGAACCATCTTGATATGAATAGAGCCGGCAAAAATATTTTATTTTCTTCGAGTTTGTATGAAAAAACGCGATTTCGATTGACGAAAAAATATGAATTAAAAATTAAACCTAGATAAATAATTTTTTTTGAAATCACTAATAATAAACAACTCGATGGCTAACTCATTTAAAGCACAGATTCTCAAGCTTCCCCATTTTCCAGATATAATCAAAAGAAAATAAGGGAATTAAATTAAAAAACGTTCTACAACAACAACAATATGTATTAAAAAGAGAATATTCTATTTAATGACGTCATCACTTATGCACAACTAAAATCAATGGTAAACAAAAGACAATACGCCTTCGCCGAACAGCTAAAATTAAAATAAATCAAAGAGTCAAAGAGAAAAAAATTATAAAAATATGCATTGAGCGAGAAGAAATAAAAAAAAAAAAAATCAACCCAGATTGTTATGCATCACAAATAAACGACGCCTTATTTATTTCTCAAGTATTAGAAATATTATTTAAATTAAGTCACAGCTGAAAATAAATACAACACGATTAATAATTGGCATCGATTTTTATTCCCAAAAATTAATGACCCATTCAAAATAAGTTTTTGTTTAGAATATTTGAATTGTCATAACATTTGAGAGCGGTGTATAAAATAAAATAGCTCCTACTTATTATTCCCATTCCTAGATGTCACTTAAAACCCAAAAAATAAAACAACAGGGATTCGGGCTGAGTAAACGATTTGAAAGAAAACTTTTTACGTAAAATTAACATAATTTCTTTCATAACAATGGTTTAATTTTAGCAAATTTATAAAAAAAATTGTATTAAATTAATTATTATTACAATTTAGTTATTACTATAGAGGGAAGCCACCAAAAATATGTTTAACCGAATCAAAAATCAGACCGATTTTAGAATCCGACCGGTTCAATCACCTATTTGATTTTTTTTATATGTTTTTAATTGTAGGCGACATCTATGGTTTAAACAAAATGTCGTTAATAAAGCATTGCTCTTAGAAGGAGGCTAAAAAGAGATAGTTATTAGTGTTTATAAATTTTATGTTATGACGTATTTTACAACAACAACATTCCATAAAAGTTTAGCAATAGTTTATATTCCAAGAGGATTTTCACAAAGAAATAAACATTTTCATGATTCGATTTTTCAATCAAATAAAATTATATGTTTTATGAACATTTTCGTATAAAAATAATGTAAAAGCTCTTAATTCTTATAGACTAAATATGTAAATGAAAACAATCGTTTTCCCATATAGTTTCATAGTAAAGAAAAATTGTATGTACTTTATTTTAAGCTTAGTAAAAAATACAGTCAATGTGGAGGCTCTTATTTATAGAGTAGGCTCTGGTAAAACACATAAAACATGGCAAATTACTTTTTTTCCTAAGACAAATTTTTAAATGAAAACGTTACAAATTCTTAATTATGATTTTTGAAATACTTTCATAAAGGTTTGAATTTCAACATACTATATGAATGTCGTTTAAGTAAATCGTTTTTATTTTCTTATAATAATTGATTTATTTAAATCAAAATATTAAAAAAAAAAATTCATAACAACAGCATTCTGGTCAAATTGAAATAAAAGCTTACTATGTAATTTGGTAAAATCGTATCAAAAGTTACCACCTGTGGCACTATTCTGATTTTCCCGGGGAATTGCGAATTGGGAATTGATTTATTGCGACTTTTTAGTGTATTTTGGTTTTCTTTTTTTCCAAAGCATACTAAGTTTTGGGGAAAATAATTTTATTTCATAGCAATTTTGTAGTTTATTTTGCTCTAAAAATTTGGTTGGGAATTATTTTTCCCCAAAACATAAACAAAATACCAATCGCTCAGTGTGTTTTGGAAAAGAGAAAACCAAAATACACTAAAAAGTTACAATAAATCAATTCCCAATTCGCAATTCCCCAGGAAAATCAGAATAGTGCCACTGGGGAAATTTCAAGTTCAAAAATTGTAGGAAAAGCTACACATACATATACATATATAATTTTATTGAGTTCAGTTATAACAAGAAATTTGTACAGATAGAATTATCTTTTTGTTCAACAGTAACCTAGGTAGTTTTTTGATTGAAATTACATTAAATTATTAGTGGTTATTTTAGCATATAAACTTAAGAAGCTTAACGCTAATTGGAGATTCTGCCAATTAAAGAAGCATAACAATGTTTCTGAAAAAAGATTTTTTTTTTTTTTTAAATTAATTATATATAACTTAAAACTAGAAAAATAAAACTTAAACTTAACTAAATACAAAACAAACAATGCATGGATTGATTCCGAGCAAGCTTAAGCTAAACCTGAGCCCAAAAACTCAAAACAGCTAAAAACAGGTAAACGGTCCCAGGTAGTCAATATCCGTGGGCAATACTAAGCAATAGCTCGTTTGATGAGGTCAGTAGTTTATTAAGAACTTTATTAATTTTTTGTTGAAAATGTTAATTAATCCATGTAATTTCTAATATGCTACCGGTGATTAGACCATTTTAATTGTGTTTTTATTAACACGAGAAGTATATTAGTATTTACGAACAATCATTTAACGAAATTGACTAATAGACAGAATTCTATTTTTTTTTTTTTTTTTGGTAAATTGTAAGAGAATTTATCTGTATTAGTTATGATTCGCTAGTACTTAACGCGCAGCACATTCTGTATATATAGAATGTAAATTGTGGTATAATCAGTCCAGTCGCCGCGGCCTGATGAGAAGATTGATTTTTTCATAATCATAAGCTCATCAGTTCGAAACTGGATTGAATTCTCTTACAATCTTCGAAACGTATTAAAATCATATAAATTAAAAAATTATTAAGTACGTTAGACAGCAGCTTTTCATTAAACTAACCAAGTGTCAGAATATCAGCCTGTTGTGTAGAGCAAAGCAGCCAGCGCTCGTGCCTGAAATCAGGTGAACGGGGCCAAGAATCAAATGCAAATCTGAGTACCTTATTTTGGATTCCTTTGAATAGCCAATTTTTGGCCTTTGTTGCTCAAGTCATACCATGCCGGTGCAGCGTACATAACGATGGGTCTTATAAACAATTTGTAAATTAATACTTTATTGGAATAGTTAAAAACACTTATGCTGCAGAGAAGCGGATATAGTTTATGAAAAGCCATCGCAGACCGTCTGTGTACTTCGTTTATGTGGGAACCGAAACTCAAGTTTTTATCTAAAGTGACACCAAGGAATCTCGCCTTGTCCACAATTTCGACTGTTTGATCGTTAATGGTTATCGGAATTGCATTCTTAAACTTGTTACGATGCCTGTGAGTGGGTATAACAACTAATAGCTGCGTTTTCGCAACATTTATGGTAATGTTCCAATCACGAAAATATTCCGTCAGTAAGTAAAGATACTTTTGTATTCTCAGAAAACAGTGGTTTCGTTGGCATACACCTGGACCCATGTGTCCTTAGAAGTGGGAGTTGGAATGTTGCTTGTAAAAATTACGTATAGCAGTGGGCCCAGTACAGAGCCCTGAGGGACACCAACAAATATTTGTTTAGTCTCAGAGATGAAACTGTTGTCAATACTGACATAAAATTTACGGTTTTGTAAATAAGCTCTAATCAGAGCGACCCATACCGGGCAAACTCCCCCTCTGATTAATTTAGCTAACAAACCAATGTACCACATAGAATCAAAAGCCTTCCTAATGTCCAGCAGGGCAATTGCGAATGTTTTACGACGATTTTTAGCTTTCTTTAGTTGGTTTGTTAATCTGATAATAGTCTCCGTGGATGATCTATGAGGAACAAACCCAAACTGAAATTCAGGAATCAGATGGCGACAAGAGTCCCATAACCTACAGTAAACGATCCTCTCGGCAATTTTACTGAGTCCACTGAGCAAACTAATCGACCTAATATGTTCTAGTCTACAAGGTTTCCCGGGCTTAGGAATGAAAATTATTTTGGATAGCTTCCAACTATCAGGGAAATATGAAAAATTAAACATAGCGTTAATAATAGTTGCTAATTGGAAAAAAAAAACAGATTTAGGAAGATTTTTGATGGCCCGATTAGAAATAGTTTCTACTCCCGGTGTTTTTTTTGTTTTTTAACCTACTAACATGGCAAGCTATCTCATCAAAATTGGTTTCTTCCTACTAGGCTTGAGATGAAATTTGCAACCTCATCCGCAATATCAGATCTGGCAACGTGATCAGATCCACTGAATACTGTTTCATAATAGACAGCCATTTTGTTTGCCACAACAGAAGGATCAATGACGGGACCATCTTGATCCTCAAGTATAAGGGTTCTATTTACTGAGGGCAAGATACCTCTTATGTTCTTGAATAAGTTGGACTTATCAGGCTTGATAAATGATTTTTTGTTAATATTGTTCCGCCAAGATTGTCGAATCGCATCGTGAATATTCCTCGTGAGACGGTTAACCAGAGTGGGAGGTAAAAATGAAGGGTGCCTTGCTATGCCTATTTCTAACGTAATTCCTCATTTTAATTAGACTTACAATGTTGTCTGGCAAAGCTTATTCATTTATGTCACAAGTAGGAACGAATTTATTAAATGCTTTGGTAATGATACTAGAAAAGCTTGACAGCCTTTGGTCGATGTCTTCAGTTGACAAAATCTCAGACTCATTTGATGGAGCCATTTTGTAATGCACAAAGTGCCTAAAACCATCCCAATCCGCATTTTTTATGTCTGGAACATTGATCCTATCCGATTGATGGAAAATATTTAGATTATCGGGAATATTAAACAGAATCGGCAAATAATCTGAACATAATTCAAGCAATACCTCCATATTATCCGCCACATGAATATTTTTGGATATAGCAATATCCAATACTGCATTCAGGGGGAAAAAGAATACGGATGTCGTTTGCCTCGCAATACTCAAAGAGCCTCTTACCGTTTGTGTTTTAACTGTAACAATTCCAAAAAGAATGTCTGGCGTTAAAGTCCCCACAGAGCACCACCTTGTCTGCAAGTCTGAGAAGTTTAGAAATGTCGGCCGACACAATCTTTCGAAAATATACGGCCGCCATCACAAATGAATTTACATCCGTTCCAATGTGTACCGTGGTCGCAGTAAAATTATCGTTAATAAAAAGCTTTAGGTTTTCAGTGTGTAATATGTCTTTCCGGACCAAAACTACCGTCCCAACTGACTCAAAGCCAAGGGGATCAGCTTTGAGTCGGTTCTGTAAACCGAAAAATTTGCTAGTTTTAGACTGTCGCCGGACAACAATCTAGTTTCGTTAAGACAAACAAAATGGGGATTATGACGCTAACTAAACTATTGCAATTTAGGGCTAAAACTTTCATTTTAAAAATTGGCAGACGAAGCTCAAATACATAGCCTTACGATCGGCTATGTCCTGAACTAAATTTAACTTAGTGAGAAAGCCAGATACCTGACCAGTGAGTGAAACAAAACTAACTATGAAAAGCTGCTGAGAAAAACCTACAAACTCACCGAGTTCGCCTGAGACGTTAACCGAGCCCCGTTCGGTTGAGAGGATCCAGGTAGAGAATTAGAGACAGATTGATTATTACTTGTTGTTATAAAATGTGCCTTTGAGCTTTTGTTCTTGTTTAGCTTACCCAGGTACAGTATCCTCTTCTGATATCCGGTAAAACTTGCGAAGTGTACTCCAGCGCAGTTTGCACATTTGACTGGAACTATTTCCTCTGATGGTGTGCTATTGTTTGCATCAGCTATTTTGTTGATAGGGCAGTCGCCGGGAACATGAGTACCGGCACACTTTACGTGTCGGAACCCCATGTTACAGGCTGATGCAACATGACCGAACGCCTAACACTTGCGACATTGTGTCACCGGCTGCTTAGTTTGACTTGCTTCTCAAAGCCGTTGTTGTCTCTGATTTTCATTAATGTGGGATAGACATTAATCACTTTAAGACCTTTGTTCAAGAGGTCATTTTTTATATCTTCAGTGGCCGTCTCTTGGTGAATATCCTTAAGTATCATTACTTTAGGCCGATTGTTTTTATAATCGAAAGTATAAAAGCGTTAATCAGCTAGCTTCAGTTTCTCCACAGTATTTTTGTGGTCCTCAGATGTTTTTGTGTAAACCACAGTGCTATCAGGGTAAATTCTAAGTAGAGTTTCTTTGTGTTCGCTGGTAATTTCTTTTAGCTGCTAAAATTGTTGCTATCGAAGCCTTTTAGGATAATCGGTGGTGGTTTGCTTTGCCTAGAGGCTTTTTGCACTATCTGACTAAAACGGCAGGCACATCCGTATTCAGTTGTTCAAATTTGCCACCCAACACGGTATTTGGTAAGTTGTATGTTCATGTCTGATTCAGAACCAGATGAGTAGTCGTCGCAATTAATTAAATTTTTGATGGTCTGACGAACGTCGTCAGACGCCTGATTATCGCAGTTGCTGTGCTGACGCTTTATACCGGTTGATTTTTCGGCCGTCTCCAGTCCGTTTCATATTGCCACCGTTAAAAAACAGCATTTTTACTATGGATTCGTATGGAAATCAGTAAAAAGTTATACCACTAAAAAAGCTTCTAAAAAATACGTCATTATGATTATGACTCTATACTCTAGAAGGCTCTTCTTTATCACCTAAATTCCATATAGATGGAGGCTTTTCCTCACAGGCAGCTAATTTAATATTTTCCTCCAAATTAAACTTCTGCTTTCTTGCCGAGTTAACCGTTAACGATTCGCTCTTATTTGATGGTGCTAAAATTAGCTCCTCGTCTTTCATATTTTATGATTAATGTAAAAAAAACTTTTATTTTTGTTTAATTAAAACTCAATTATATGGATTTTCACATTCAAACACAATAAAACACACTTATCGAAGTGTAAATTGATTTTTTTTTTTTTTCAAAATCAAAACGCAAAAACTCAAATAAAATTGTCATAATTTATCGTCACATTTATCGTCCGAGAAGATAAAAATAAAATGAAAAATGTGTAGAGATAAAATAGAGACATCTGTATTCTGATACGAAAACTCCCATTTCGCTAGCTAAACTGTGTACCGCAAAGTAAAATTTAGCGGTGAAATTTTAATTTTTGTTTTCGCTTGTGTCAATTTTATATGAGAAATTTCCTGGCCTTTACACAAATTTTCGTTTTTCTGTCAAAGTTAGGAATAATTTTCGAAATAATTAGAGTTACTTGTGAAACACCCATCTCTACCACAGGAAGGCTATTTAAATCTGAATGGCGCCTAGTATCCTGGGTTCGCATATTATAGCCAGTTTATCGTAACAACCATTCATCTTTAAGCCTGTTGTCAAATGACAAGAAGTTTGCGGTGGTCTCCATGAGGGCGCAGCACGTACAATTGTGAATCATGACCAGAAGATCACACCGGATGTTCACACTACAAAGAGTACAAAGAGGCTACAGAGCCGGTTTTTATTACACAACTTTACTCAACCCCCTCCACACAATAGACGTCATGATCACCAAAATTGACACCCAAGTTCAATTGAATTAAAACATTTAACCCCAGTAGCGGCATATTCCAGATAGGTCATAATAATTTTAACGTACACCCTGAGCACCTCAGGTCCATACCATGTGGATAAAACCTCTTTTTTTATTTCTTGTAGAAAAAGTTTATTACAGCATATACGGCCAGATAGGCTATGACAATACTAAAATACCCTAATGGTGAAACATTAAATTTTATGGAGCCATTACTAGAGATAAATCCCATACATAATGTTATGGTACTGTTATAGATTACATAGAGTACATGTATACCAAAAAAAATATTGCCTTAATCTATACTAAAAATATGACTAAAAAACTTATTTGCCAATTGGAAACTATTTTAAGAACAAACCCCGCAAGCTTTTGTTTTGTTACTAATATTTCCATAATTATCTTTGTCTACAACTTAAGTCCATCACGAAGTTTACATTTTATTATTTTATGTACACAGTTAAGAAAATTCATCTTATTCAGGTGATAGCTAAATATTGAGAGTTGGTTTTCATGAGATACATCGATAATATAACGGTTTTACTAAATCAATATTACTAAATAAATCTCCCAAATGTATTTTGATTACGATTAGATAGAAATGAATTGAATGATTGAAGCCTAAAGATACGATAATAATGTTTTTTTTTTTTTTTTGTAGTAGAACCTTAGAGAAGTGATTTTTTATTATTTTTCATACCATCATAAATCTAAAAAGCAGCTTCTGTAGATTTTTTTCGGTCGAAAATCACTGTCTATCATTTATTTTGTTATTTACACAGACCAAAGTAATCAATCTCTTTTGTAAGATTTTTTCAAATCTTGGAAAAATAACATTCTAAAGCGGAATTGGTCGATACGAAATTGGATCAGCAGAAGCACATTTTTTATTTATATGCTTCGTTTTTATTAACAAAGTATCTTATAATAAATAGTACCAAGCTGGTCAACAACACAAGGAGCTTTTGAGATGGGTGTAGCAATTGTAAAATTTTCATATAAATTTGTTTGATTTTTCTTTGGCGCACCAATAAAAATGTGTTTTTTTATCGATAGTGCGAATATTTTAACTCGATGCCACCAAAATAGCTTTGAGGGCCAATTATGTACTTAAGTAAATGCCAGGAAAAGAATCGAGACAGAAAATAATTTCCAAAATATTTCCCAAATTGCTAGGTTCATTGATAACCTTTCCAATACCTATATTAACTACACTTCTCGGATAATCATTTTGAATTAAAACTTTGGTTAATAATAACAATTTTTAAATGACAAACAATTATTAATTGAGACAGTCACAGCTGCAGATTGATCAAAATCTTATGACACAGCTCGCTGCTATAGCGATAACCAGTACGTGTTTTATTTTAAAAATGATGTTGATGCATTTTTTTGGTTTAAATTTATTTAATTTGGTTTAATTTAACTTGGAAATAGTTTCATTCCACTCGGAATTACAAACTAATACGGTTTACGTAAACCCTTGTTTTAGATTCAGCTAAACCCTGTTTGGGTTTATCTAGTGTAATTGCTGTTGTAAATTTACCAAAGCAACACACTTAGTAACAGATTGCAGACGAATTACATAAACATCATTAAAAATTATATTTAATGACGTAACTTTTTCATAAAGGGATTTATTCAAATTATTGTAGACTGAATTTTTCTGGTGTTTGTTTACGAATTTTGAAAAAAGTCTGATGTTCCTAGAAAATAATGTAGTCTAGGTCGGAGATACTAAGAATTTTTTTCTTGTTTATTTTTTAAAACAAAATCAATAAAAAAATTTGCTTCTTTCTTTATTTTTACAGTTATTTTCGAAAGCCTCGATAATGGCGTATCACACTGAAAATTTGACTTAACAAATCCTTCTTTTTGACAAAACACTTTGAGTCGAACTCTATTTAAATAATTTTGATATATTAAGTGAATCAATTAATTATGGCAAAAATTAATTTTGTTAGGCTACAATGACCTGAAGGCGGCGGCATTTAGAAAGCAGTCTAGGTAGTCGAAATTTTCTGAACAAAAGTTGAATTACAATTATATTGTATGTGGTAACATTACATATGAGCGATCTGTATAAAATCCTATTTGGTTTATTTCTTGGTTTACTCCCAATGATTCATTTATCTACCGGTTGAATAGACCTTCAATAGACCTTCTTAGTTAAATATTTACAGGCTTACATTATATGCATAGCAAACTTACAAAATTTTTAATTCAAAATATAGAATCGGACGAACCTAAAAACATGGTGAACATAAACTGATAACCATTTAGATGGGGAGTAATTTGTTCTGTGTCAAATGGCTGTGTTTTGTTTGCGTTTTAGTTTAATAAAATAAAAATAAATCTATTGTAAATCAAACAAATAACTAAGTTCATGGCTTTCTCATCAGTGGATAAATTAGGGCTCATAACTAGAAATTTGTTATTTTTTTAAATGAGTTTTTTTAAGTATTCTCCTAATTGTATAAATAATTAATTATGCAATTATGTAGTACAATTCTTTAATTCATAGTTTGCTTTAAACAGAGTTCGAAAAAATTAAGAAACTAAAGTTTACAGTTCAATAAAAGTCAAAATTATTGCTAATGAGTTGAACATTCTCAAATAATAATTATTATAATTATAACATTCTATCAAGACAATGTTAAATGAATAAATTAGGCGTTTATTTTAATTTAAAATAATCAAAATATTGCTAAGAAGACTTACCAGCTGTATAATTAATCAAGCCGATGTGTACTGTAAATCTAACACTAAAATTCAAACGTGCAATTTATCTTAAATTACGGTTTACGCATCACAACATATACACAAATTTATATACAAAACACAAACAATTTTTTTTTTATTGTGAGACATACATAGATCACACTATTTCACTGTACAAATTACTTTATCATTGCACTAATTTTTATGTAATTTTGAATGATAATTCACATTTATTAGACACAAACTCAACTTTAGGACTTACATTTTAAACTAACTGAGTCTCGTATTCGTTCTCTTCATCGTTTTATATTTTACAGTTTTTGTTTGATTATGTATTGTCTCTTTCTGTGCTATTATTGCCTTTCATTTATATCGGATGTTGCCGAAATATACAACATTTCCCAGAGCTTTACAAAAGCTAACTGAAGATATACATACATATGATAGAAATATTAAAACATAAATATTTGAAATGAAAGTTTGAATTAAAGAGGCATGTGAACAATAATCGTTCCATAAAAATGACAAACTAAACCGCCAAGTGTACTTTTGCCAAAATTTTCTTTACTTCATAAATTAAAATAAAACAACGCTCAGATCCCAGCCGAAAATAAAGAATATGGTTGTTACAAGCCTCTGGTGATCAGCAAAAATTTACCATGAATAGCATTGGCCACTTTTGCATTAGTCATACTGGTGGAAAATCCACGGATTACAAAAATTATTCAAAATTGGTATTAAAATCTACCTCTATAGGGTTGTGTCTAGCGATGGATTACGTTGAAATGATTTGTCAACCATGGCTGGACAAAATTCAGTTCAAGTTTCCCGTGGGAAAGTTCAATTTCACAAAAATTATTAGAAACATTGTATAAAATCAGCCTCCAATGAGCTATGTAATGATTTTTTTTTCTAGCGGCAGTTATTAACAAGTCATTTAAATGCAATCCATTTCTAGACGTAACATTCTAAGGACTATTGGCAAAAGCCTTTAATGATTATCAAGAATCCCAGGTAACTTTCGGCTGATAACGACATAAGTTTTGGTTAGGATACCACAATCTGCATTAACTTTTTTTTACTTTCGGCTGGAACCATTTTTGACCAGTGATTGAACTTGAATTGAATTTTTTTTTTCAGTGATAGCTATTGACAAATCCGTTGTTGAGTTCAATCAGGAGCAGCAAAAATGTTTATACATTTTTGTATAAACATTTTTGTTGGTTTTGATTCAATTCTCGATTGGTGTGTATGTGTGTGTAAATTTATTACTGTTTTGTTGAAGAATCTAGTTTGTATTCTTAATGTGTTGCTTGTTCTATGATTACGGTTATCGGTTTTGTTTGTATTCCTAATAAAACATTTGTATGTGGATGTGAATTGGAATTGCGTTGTGAATGTGGTATTTTGTGTTAAGGGGAGCGCACTTTCAGTGTACAATTAAATATATTCAAAAACAAAAGTTATATAGCTAGTTTAGTTTTAAAATGATCAATAAATCGATTTTAAATCGAATATATTGAGTTGCTGTTAGAAATGACCCTTATAAATATCATTGGCGGCGTTGGAAAGTGCTTTGATTTTCTGCTCGTTTCATTTCGAATTGGACGGGGACATGATTTAAATTTACATACGTTCTCTTTCATTTAATCATTTGGATTATAAGAAAATATTTCAAGATACGGAGAATCAATTTGCACACAATGCGCTACATACCACCTTGATCAAAAAGTTCCCGGAATTTATTCAGAAAATTAAAAATACAAGTTTAATAATCTAAATCTTTATTGTCCCCTTCAAAGTAATCCCCATCGACTACAACACACTTATGCCAGCGCTTCATCCAATCCTCGAAACATTTTTTATATTCGGTTTTCGGTATGTCCAGCAGTGCTTCCGGCGATTTTTCCATTATTTCCTCTCGGCTGCTGAAACGCGTTCCCCGTAATGTTTTTTTAACTCGATTGAACAGAAAGAAGTCACAGGGAGCTAAATTAGGTGAATTCAGTGGCTGTTGGTGGTATTTGTTGCATTTTTCGTCAAAAAATTACGAATAATGATGGCACTGTGCGACGGTACGTAATCATGGTGCAAAATCCACGAGTTTTCTGCCCACAATTTTTATCTCTTTCGGCAAATTGCTTCACGCAAACGTCTCATAACGCCCAAATAATACTCTTTGTTTACGGTCTGGCCTTCTGGCAAAAATTAATGATGCACTACACCGTTGTAATCTATGAAAACCGTGAGCATTGCCTTCTTTTTTGACTGAAAACGACGTGGTTTTTTTGGTCTCGGCTCATTTGGTGAACGCCATTCACTTGCCTGATGTCTGGATTGCGTGTCGTACTCATAAACCCACGTCTCGTCTCCAGTAATGATCCTTTTGATGAATGTGGGATCGGATTCAGCCTCGCAAATCATGTCTTTTGCGACGTCAACACGGTCTCTTTTTTACATGAAATTGAGGTCTTTTGGCACCGACTTTGCTGCTACACGACGAAAACCCAAATCATTAACCAAAATGTCTTGGACGGATCCATAGGCAATGTTCAAGTCGTCCGCTATCTCTCTGATGGTTAATTTGCGGTTATTGACCAACATTTCTTTTACTTTATCAATGTTTTCGTCGGTTTTCGATGTCGATGGTCTGCCACTGCGTTCATCATCTTCGATTAACTCACGACCACTTTTGAACCGCTCGTGCCACTGGTAAACGACCGTTTTCTTTAGAGAATCGTTGCCGAAACACTTTTCCAACATTTCCAACGTTCGCGCACCATTAAATTCGTTTTTTACGCAAAATTTAATACAAGTTCGTTGTTGCAAATTTAAATCCATTTCTAAAATTGTAAATAATCGCCAACACACACAGAGATAGATGTACTCTTGACTACGTAACTTTTGCAAATGTCAAGCTATGACGCTAAGATTTAGAGGGAATATCAACAACAGATGTACCAACTTAACAAAAAAAAGAACTCAAATCGGAACGATGGGAGCGCCACACGGTGGTTATTCCGGGAACTTTTTGATCAAGGTGGTTTATCTAGTAAAAATAATTATAACTTATTTAAAACAATGAAAAAAATTGATAAATTAAGCATAATTAATAATAGTTGATTGAGGAAAATACTATAAATCATATTTGTGAAACAACCAATATGTCAAGAGCGATGAGATGCTGGAAAACTGGACACTTTTGTCGTGCGAACGGTGTTTTCATATCGGACGAACGATTCGACGCTATGATTGATGCGCTAACAGAAAAGTGTATCAATTTAGTGATCAACAAATTAGGGAAACATTAGAAATTTTAGGAATATATTCGGAAACTACATCTGTAAAAAGTCGAAATTTCATTGAGATAGGGTCAGCATTGGATGATGTTTGTTGCGAACGGCTAACAAATTGGCAGGTCGTCCAATTATTATTGATATTTGATTATTGGTATCATCTTCATTTGGCGCGATTATGTAAGTACACCAGAGCCAATTAACTCCTGGCCAATTGGTGCAATCAATGTTCGCGGTAAATATTTCACGTAAACCAGTGATCAACAGGTTTAAATTTGAATAACAATTTATTCAGCATTGTAATAAATTGACAATAGATGAAATTGCTATTATTAGCATGGGATTCTTTAAGACTGAGACGAAATTAAAGGATTTGAATTTAGCTTCGCTAGTTTATCATAGCTTGAGTGAAAATGTTGAGAAGATTCAGGATATTGCACTAGTGAATATATTAAAAATTTTACGGTACTCATCTGGTCTAACTGTAGCTGATATTCTGCTAAGTGTAATGAATAAATTAACGCCTCAAATATCACGATTTTTGATAGTGACCTGTTCGCATATAGCGTTATTAGGATCTGATATTCAAGTTTGCCACGACCAATCACTCGAATTAATTATGCAACGGTATTTAACAGATATCAAAACGACGCGTTTGAAGGATCTGGAACGAATGAGTTTTCTGATTGGAAATTATGCTTGAAAATTACTGGTATACATTTTAAATGAGATCAAAGGTCGTGTCAATGAAATAATCCGTCATCCAAAGTGTTTTCCATCAATTATACACCATCTAACCACTTCGAATATTTATTCTGAGGAAATGATTTCGTCCGCTCTCGACAACAAATTCATTGAATCAACTTACGGGCGAAATTTAACTTTAGGCCAAGAAATGGTTTCATTGGATGGATTCACACGTATTAATTTGAAATCAACATACAAGGGCAATCAAGTTCCAGGCATTTGACGTAAGTAATTTGTAGGTGTAGGATGTATACGTTTACAGAATATATCATAAATCTCATAATTAGTTTATTTAATTAAATTGAAATATGTTTATAAAAAGTCCTATTCATTTACTCTGTATAAGAATTAAGTTACATTATTTTAATTTAAAATGCGAGTGATGATTTTTTAAAGTTTATTCGATGACAAATTACATTACAGCGGTTGTATCTAAAGTTGTTCACCGGTATTACAGTTTTGAACCTAATTGACTGAAACTTTACTAAGGATATCCAAATAGTTTCGTTGTGCCACCTGTTTTTTATTTTGGTTCCTGTACACTTCCTTATCAAGCAGCGGATGAAATGGATGAATTGTGTTTGTGTAAGATTTGTATTCATATTATGCATAATGATTAATGATCCTCTCAAATGAATTCGTTCTTACAACAATTATTTAAGGAAGATTATCCAAATCAAGTCATGCTAGACTTGCCAACTGTCCCGTTTTCGATGGATCAGACCAGTTAAGAATCGAATATCGTGCGTTACTATGAATGGGACGCTATTTGTCCCATTCGGATCACTTAATTATATTTGAGCAATTTTGAAAAAAGGGTAAAACTAAACGTTATTATCATTTTCAGTTCCGCATTGATTAAAATTTACTGATTTCGTGAAATAATTAAGTAAAAATTACATGAAATGGGCGACTTTGCATAACAAATTGTAAAAAATTTGAAAGCTTTGGACTTGGAGGTCAAACTTATAAATATAGGGCTTTATCGAACTATTTTACAAAACTAGACACGATGTAAAGGACTACAGCTGTAAACCGCTGCATTGTAAAAATAACATGTAATGTAAGATTCGTAAAAATATGTAGGGATTTATTAGATCAACATATGTCTAATATACTTATCATGATTCTCATAATTGGATATTAATAGTACTTACAATAAAAAGAGGCGGCTGGTCCGAAGAAAATCAGAGTTTTTGCCAACCTCATTGTTCTTATCTCTTTGCCAACAACTTTTAGGCAACATACATTTTCATTGGTATTTTCATACATCACGCCACCACATGCAAACACTTTTAATTTATATTGATAAAGAAGCAGAAAGGAAACTTACGACCTACACCTCGGTGATATCCATATTCTATATACTTCCTATATTTCACAAAGTTTAATTGTACTAAGATAATAGTCCAACTTACAGAACTTTAAAATTTTGGGCTGATTTATTAAAATTTGGAATATTATGATCTAATTAATTTTATTAAATGGCAGAATATCTCACAAAGATATGTACTGATAAGTTGGTTCGTAGTTTTCATTTTTTTACAAATAAGTATTAAAATAAATGTGGCGGAGGGAATAATTGCGGATAGACGGTCAATGATATAGAACCCTATAAAATATTTCTAATGAAAATTTCTTAGATTTTTTGAAATTTTGTTTAAATTCAGGCTATTTCAGCATATTCGACAGCCACTTCAAACATATCAATGGGATGCGGAAATTCGATACGAAATATTTCTAGTCAGACGAAGATAGTACACCGGAATTAGACCAATCTATAACAGTGTAATAACTGCCGTGTAGTAATTGCTGTGAAACCACCGATAGGAGTGCTCATGCCACTGTGTTGTGTCAGCGTTCCTTTGATGCACCAATTTCAGTTCAATTATCGTTTCTTTTTTGGAAATAGCCCGTATAATTGGGAATCAGGGAGGTTTTGTTAATAGGAAAGGTGATTTGAATAGTCTTGGTAAAGTTTGAAATTCGACGATAGGGTTTACAGTGTTTTGATTGTTTGATCGCTTTTCCATTGCACGACGCTGTAATGATGGGTCTGTGACGATGTCGTCGGATCCCAAATTCCGTAGATGTGTATGCAACGTTTTTCCGTTTCACGATACATCACCGAGTCCGGTATTGACACACGGATATTTTTGGTCGGACGATGGATCAATGACGCCATGATCCCCTGTTGTGTCGGTCCGATAATTGTTTTATAGTCTGATGGATGTTTTTCTTTAATTGTGGGTCACAGTTTTTAGCATTGGATGCAGTAAGTGCAAGAGGTACTTGATATTGTATACTACATTACATTGCAAGAATATTTGAGGTAGTGATGAAAACGTTTCAGCACTTTTTGGTTGCTGAATTTAATTATATCAAAGTATCATAGTTGTTCAAGTATTTTTGTCTGATGGTGTGGTTGTTATGTAGCAGCTATGTAGCGTAGAAATTGTATTGTCTTGTGATATCTATGTTATTTTATTTAGTACTAACTAATTTATATAAGTATTAATTAAGTAGTAAAGCAATTTAGTTTTCAGACTAACCTGGGAAACTCTATTTGAGTTTTATTAGTGAATATCACATATAGGTACATGTAGTATATAATAATTAATTTAAACATTATTAACTTAATAAATAAATAAGTAGTTTAAGCATTATTAATATCCTTTTGCAAGATTTTTAGGAAATTGCCGATTAGTTTAATTTAATAGTATGGTTAAATATATAAAATATACATTTTTTCAGCTTTTATTTTTGAATCTAGTTGCAGTAGGTAAACCATAATTAACTATCTACAGGAGAACGGTAGCTAATGAAACAAGTGCTGTGAATTTGAATTATAACTTAGCAATTTAAAATTTTTAAACATTCCCTTAGAATTTTTATTGTTGATGTTGAATTATTCATATGTCTTAATATTATGGTTGAGGTTAGTATTGGTATTGAAGTGGGTGTTGGTATTGGTGTTCGTATTGGTGTTAATATTCATACTTATTGGTATAATTGATAATGATAGTTTTGGTATTAATATTCATATTGGTTAGTTAAAATGGTTTTAGTTTAGAACACTCCTGAGAAACTCGACCAAGATGACAATGGCTGAGATGACAGCACGATGGCCCGATGGTAGTTGGTTGAATGATTGTCAAACTATTAATGGTTATTTATTGGTGGTACATAGGGATTGATCTATAATTTATTTCAGATAATCAAATTTATACTTAATTAATTTTAAAATAGTTATTATAAAGAATTAATGCATATTTTAAATTTAGGAATTTCTTGAAGAACCTGAAACAACCTTACAGGAGTTGGAGCAGTAGATGAACTTCAAATTGTATTGTCTTGTGCTAAATAAATTACTAAAAAAAAAAACAAAAAAATATATTACTAACAAATTTGCTAACTATCAACTACTTAGGTGTCTGGAACCCGGTTGAATCTTTGTTGCTAACATTCCTTTCCCATCCCTCGATTTTGTTATATGTAAAAAGGTGTACGACGGCTGCCTGGTCAGGGGCGGATATCACAACTATTAGACTTATGTGGTTATCGATGTGGCACCTTTCTTTACGGGGTGAAATATTGCTATGTTTGGCTTCATGAAAAACTGAGTATGATGGTACATATTTCCTTGGTGAGGGAGAGTTATGGTGCCGTGTTGCAACATGGGTATAGTGGTGTGGTATTCGCATTTATAATACGGGAGACTTGCTTAATCCTTGATCGTACATCGAAATCAATCAATCAAAATAAACTAATAACCATTTAGATGGATGGATGTTGATTTAGTAGAAGAACTTGTAAATGATTGGTGAAATTCACTGAAAAATTTAGTAAAAATCAAATATTTAACTGCAAATACAACTCGTTTGAAATTATTGCATGTATATTGCTAGTGAGATTTTTTTTTTTTTTTTTTTTTTTTTTTTTTAAATTAAAAAATTAAAATTAAAATTATTAATTTTAAGACTAAACTAAAACTAAAAGTTTTCAGGAGAGCGGATAGCTAATGGATTTATGGTCCTTTAAAAGCTAATCAGCTCTCCTCTAAACCAAAAATTAGACAGAAATAATGAACAAGATATAAAACAATAATTCAGCAATAAACTGAAAGTTAAATATATAATAATAAAAAATATAAAAAAAAAAATATAAAACAATGAAAATAAAATAAGATGAATAAACAAATTAAAAGATACAGATAATATGTCGCGTTAAAGATAATCTTCGACCCGTTCAGCCAAATACGTCTTTAAAGTTTTTTTGAAATTGTGAACACTCGCAGATCTAGTAATAACAGTCGGTAAATGGTTATATGCATATGGACCAAAGTACGATATGGATTTTCTACCAAATTCAGTTTTGATTTTATAACATTTTAAAAGATTAGAACAACGGGTTGTATGGCTATGATTTACATACTGAAACTCAATGTTTGATAGCGTTGACGATAACCGCAAACATTTATACATATATAGTGAAACATGAAATTGGAATAATGCGTTTATTGGCAGGATTCCTTCAGTTACATTCTTATACAGCTCGATGGAGGGAAACAAGTGTGCAAGCCTATAGATAGCTTTGCAGCTTTTGTTTTGTAAAATTTGCAACCTTTTTATCTTTGATTTTCCCGTATGGCCAAAACAAGCAATAGCAAAATAGAATCTTGTGTGAATAAATGAAAAATAAATCATTTTTAGAATATGTTATGGAACAAAGGAAGCAAGCTTCTTAATCAAATAAATAAACGGACTGACTTTTAAACTCAACGTATGAATGTGTTCATTCCAAGACATATGCTTATCAAGTAAAACTCCAAGATATTTGAGTTTATCAATTCCCTCGATAATACCATTTGAAGCTTGCAAGGGTTGGAAATCACAGTGAGGGAGGAATGGGGATTGAAAGATAATAAATTTGGTTTTGTTGAGGTTTACAGATATTTTATTTACATTGAAATATTCTATAAGTACAGCAACGTAGTTTTCCATGTGTGTCATGGCTTGGGAGCAATCATGGAATTATAGAATATTGCGGTATCATCAGCAAACATTCTAATTTTCCCAGCCAGAGGTAGGTGTGATATATCATTTATGAAAATCAGAAATAGAATAGGGCCAAGTACACTACCCTGAGGGACGCCGCAATTAATAGTTAAAGTGCTACTTATTACACCATCTAAAGCCACAAATTGTTTACGATTTTGAAGATAACTCATCAAAAGATTATAAGCCAAGCCCCGAAAGCCATAGCAATACAACTTATTTAGAAGTAGACGATGATCAATGCAGTCAAACGCTTTATGCAGATCTAAAAATAGACCACATATATATTCTTGATTATCGAAAGCTCGGTAAATCAGATCAGTAATCTCAATTAAAGCGGTATCTGTGCCAGACCCCTGTCTAAAACCATATTGATGACAGTAAAAAAAATATGAAGCGTTTAGATATTCAGTCAGGCGAGTTGCAATTAATTTTTCAAGTATTTTGTCAAACACAGACAAGACAGAAATTGGTCGGTAGTTACTAGCAGCTTTGCAGTCTCCTGATTTAAATATTGGTGTCACTTTTGCAATCTTCAAACAATCAGGATAAATACCGGTTTCAAACACTACATTGAATAAATCCGTCAATATTTGAGAAAAGAATGCTGAGTTACGTTTTATAACACTATTATGAATATTATCATACCCACCACCCTTATTATTGTCTAAATTATTAATTATACTATATGTTTCCGTAACGGAGATTGGGCGCAAAAAAAATGAATTCGGGCTGTTATTGTGCAGATTGTATAATTCAGTGTTACCATTACTTGTAGAAGAGAGGCTGTTGCCAACATTTACAAAATGGTTATTGAATATATTCACAATACTGGGAAGGTCTTTGTATTCGACATCATTTTGTACAATGGAGTGGATATCCGCTTTAGTATTATGCTTTATGAATTGATTTATTTGATTCCATACTTCCTTTTGATTTAAATTATTAAACAATTTTTTGTAATATAATTTTTTTGCATAGTATTTTTTAGATTTAATCCTTCGATTGAGCAAATCTAGCCTGTCCTTTAACGCAGAGTTGTTTGTGCTTTGTTTAAACCTTTTGAGTGTGTGATTTTTTTCTTTTATTAGATTCCAAAGATCTAGATTCATCCAGGGACAAATACTAGCATTTTTCATTTTCACCTATACTTGTTTAAACTTCGAAAACTTACCAACCAACTCATTATATTTTCCAAAGATTAATTTTAGGGTTGAATCAGGGTTGTGAATGTCAAATGAGGTTGAAAATAAAAATTCATCGAAGTATTGATTCACTTTGTCATAATTTATCGTTTTCTTTTCTAATACCTTATTTATGTATTTCGGTTTAAACACGAATTTTGAAAAAATAAAACTATGATCACTGATATCAGATTCAATTGTTGAGTTAAAAACTCGTTCTATATTAAGAAAACTGCAAATAGCATGATCCAAGATATTACCACTTACTGGTCTGGTAGCAAATGTGTTAGTAACAATCATACCATGACTTAATAAGGTGGAATTGTACTCAGAAATTAGTTTTAATTTTTTATTAATCGGTATATTCAAATCTCCTACAATAATAAAGTCAGAATTGGAATTGTTCCTACATAGAAGTTGTTCCAAGATTTCTAAAAAAATAAGTAGTATCAGGGCCAGGTGGCCTATAGATCCCACAAACATTAATTGGATTAAGCCCCGAGAGTTGAATATAAATAAACTGGAACGGCAAGGTCCCATCGTCAGTGTTTAGGATATTATAGCGAATATCTTCCCTGATGAACATCGCAATTCCCCCCCCCCAGACCTGTCATCTCTACAAGAGAAAACGTTTGAGAAATTTTTAATATTAAAGGAGAATATATTTGAGCTTTTAATAAATGTTTCGGTTATAACTATCAAATGAATCTCAGTATGTAAATGTAAACTATCAATGAAATTTAGTAAATCGTCAAACTTACTTAGTTCATTCATACCCCAAATATTAAATTGAAGTACACACAGGCTTTTGGAAGAAAGATTCATATCAGCATGATCCAATGAGAAATCATCAATATTTGAAAAATAATTGTTAAAACATTTTGCTTTTAAAGATTTAAAAGTCATTCAATAAAAACTGATTAGAAAATCTAAAGCGATAAATAAGAAAGAAAACTTTAAAAGTATGTAAAAAAAAAAATTTGAATACAAAAATATGAAAAGCTGAACGTGGATATAATATAAAGTGTGGAAAAAAAAATAAAAAAAAAAAAAAAATCCATGCACTAAAACTAAAAATATCGATAAAAGACTGAAGGACAGAAACAATGAATCACGATAGTGTAATATTACCTTTAAAATACAGAATCTTGATACCAACATACATATAGTGCAAATGTAGTTGTGTGATGTAATTGTGATGATGCTTTTTTAATTGTAGATGTGTATTAAACCGTTTCCTGTGTAGCGGAAGCAGCAGCCGGTGGTGATTTTGGTGTCCTAATAGTGGATGAATCGTATGGATGATGAAATTTATCAAATTGATCAATTTGATTAAATGAATCAATTTGATAAATCCTTGAATCAGCTTTTTCCCGTAGGTAAATAATATTGTTTTTACACCATAGATATTTGAGATTGAGTCTATTTTTAACAATTTTAGCTGCATTATATAGTCGTTACTGGAATTTCGTGAGATGGTGTAGTAAAAATTTCCTCTGATTCTGAAGTGCTGTGGAATAGTCAGTTGCAAGCTCGTGAAAGAATATTGTTTTCTTTTTCCGAAAAGAATTCAGTAACATATGTTTAAGTTCAACTGTTTTAAGTGTTAAAATAAATGCATTTTTTAATAATGAAGTTGTTTGTTTAATATGCGACATCTGTTTGGTAGATATTAATCCTCCTTTGTTATTGTAACACCGACTAAGTTACCAATTTTCATTATTATACTCGGAATGTCTTCACAGTTTGGTGGAATGCCACATAAAATAATATTGTTCTTATTTAGCTCTTGAGTAGGACGATCTAATAGAGCTTCCATAGTGTTGATTTGTTCGGCCTGCGCTTCGGCTTTTTGTTCAAGAAGCTGAAGTCTCTGGTTAGAACGTTGGGCATCCTTTGACAGTTCAGCTACGGTGAGTTTCATAGCATCCAGTGAGTAGCACAAGAAATTAACCGAATTTTTTAATGAGTCCAGTTGACTTTGTATGCCTTTCAGTATAGTTACTACATCCGCTAAATTGGGTATCGTAATATCACCGAGAACATCATTTGTGTTAACTGGTACCATATCATCAATAATGGATGTGTTAGGGGTTGAACGACAATCGGGACAAAGCCATTTTGTTGATCCAGCTTTAAGGTCCTTAAGAACCTCTTCTGTTATATCATTACACTTAACATGGAAAACACTCGTACAAGTTCCACATTTAACTCCAGGGCGACTTTTGATAATGCCTTTGAGACACTTTTCACAATTTCCAGCCATTTTGGCGCCAAAAAAAATATAACATTCGCTTTTGCATTACCCGCATTTTATGGTGTGGTCAGTTAATACTGTAATTTGAAAGCATACTAAGCAATGATTCATGATCATGTTCGAGGTATTTTTCACAATTAGTACTTGTAACTCATTTCGGTAATCGTTTGAGGTCATTTAAATATTCGGATTCAATTTTTGAATGAATTTTAGGTATTCTCAAATGGGTCATCCAGTGCTTCTTGTAACTTATTTAAAAAAAATTGCGCTTTTATATTTAAATAGTATAAAATTGTTTCCGGGTTGATAGCGTCATAAGAAGTTATCTTTTTCAAATGTCAATGATTATTTAAACAACAAGGTAAAAAAATTTGCCATTTATTACGATAAATTGTTGGCTTCAAACTTTTTAAGTTCATCCCAGAAATACACAAGCATACATTATTAAGAGACAAAACGGTTTTTTCTCGTCCGGTGAAATTAAACTTAAAGATATTTAAAAACAATTCTTCATTACGTAGTTTTTTAAAATACTGTTTATTGATACATTCAAATCTTTTGGGTTTTATATATCGACGGAGAACCGTGCGCCCTACGTATTTAGTTTTTCTGCTTGAGTTTTTCCCCAAAACTCCTCTAAATTGGAATCATCCGAATCTACTTCGTCCTGTGGTTTTGTTCTCAGCTTGGAAAATGGTATTGGTGGAGTGTGCAACAATTTTAGTTTAACACATTTTTTTACGGCTTAGTAAATATGGCACTATATTTATAGAATTATTTATTTATTAATTAATAAAGTTTTCTCCCTCAATAAATATTCTTAACTTTTGATTAGGTTCTTTAATCAAATTGTGTTTGACATGATAAACCAATTTTCACAATTGATATAAAACACATATACACCCGTTTCCTTTGTTTAAAATATTGCAAAAAAAATTGTGCTTATAACGGCAAGTTCACCTGAAGGGCCTTTTTCACCTAACGAACCCTTAATTTCTTTTGACGATTCTTTCAAAATATTGTTAAACTTATTCAAGTAAGGGCGATTCATTGGAAACAAAATCATTTTCATCGTCAATATCATGCTCTTTTAAAAAATTATTGATTTTGATATAGTCAATATAATTGATGTATTCGGTTTAAAATTTTGTTCTTGAATTTAGAACAATAAATTAAACAGAAAACTCTAAATAATGATTTAATTTCAGACATTCCTTTAGCGTCGAAAACGGAAAAAATAATCATTATAAATTCCCGCAATTTATTTTTAGAGTCTATTCTTTTTATTTATTTACATCAAATTTTGGACACACCGTTTTGAGCAAAAACTCATTTGCGACAGAGTATCTGTGTACAAGACAAAGGATTAACCACAATTTTTGAACATCCATTCGATCCAAATAGGACGATTAACCAAGTTTCCAATGTGATGAGATTCGCCCATTTTACATCGTCTTCGAAAAGGATTCACAGGTTCAGGGCAGTTGAGGAATTTCAGCATAAAGCACGATTCGTATGCTCAAACAAATATTTTAAAATAATTAATATAAAATACAAAATTATTTATTTTTTTACGAAAAATAATAAAACAACAAGACTGTCTGACAGGAAAATCAAAGCCTTCATTACAAGTTGTGTCTCGTACTCAAAAGTTCTGATTTGATTTGATTTGCTGAATAATTGTAGCAGGAAAATGAGAACAGCAGATGAAAATGCACACAAAATTGTTTAAAAGTGAATGGCCTCCAATAATTTGATAGGATGAAAGGTAGTTATATCTTGGGTTTCGAATATACGAATTCATAATGAAAAAAATGTTAAAATGAACTCTAGTAGCAGAATCGTGTCTAGCAGACATTAATTCTGTAATCGGTACAATTATTCCATATGTTTTTATTACACACATATTTACATTAATATTAACATAACATATTTACAATATTTACATCAATACTAACAAAATGTTTTCAAGTTACTTAGTACACTTGGAAATGCAACAAATCATCCACAGCTGATGCTTAAATGATTTTAAACCTGACTTAAATGGATTTAATTTACGTGAAATTTGTAATTCATCTGGTAGCTATTGAATATGTGAGGTGCCAATATTAGAAACGAATTTTGAAAATTTGTTGTTGTAAATTTTCAAGTCGAATACATAGCTTATATCACAAGTCGTAATTGATACTAACATTAGACTGACTGACTTTAATAGGAAAAAATGTTTTTAAAACTTTATAGACAAACAGATTTCTAATAGGAAGAATCTCCGAAAACTCAAACAAAGGCCACGATGCAGAGAGCGTTTGTGCGTTCAGTATGATACAAATAATATGTTTTTGAGCTATAACAAGGGGATAAATACTAAGTACCTCCTCAGCAGGCTAATCCATATGATAGCCTCAATTCCACAAGCGCAAAATAAATAATTCTTAAGACTGCGGAAGGACAGACTGAACACAAAATATAAAATTTTCGAATAAGAAAACACGTATAATTACGAAGGTAATCGATATGAGAAAGCCAACGCTACAAGTATCTATACAATTAAACCAAGGTACTTAAAATTAGTTACGAATTCAACTTTAAAATAGTAACTGATTCGAATCATGGAAAATAAGAAATAGTAGATCATCCACAAAAGCTATCAATTTTGAAGAAAACTACAAATAGAAAATGGAAGTTCAAGTAGATCAAAAATAGAATGGGGCCTAAAATGGAACCTTGTAGAACAGTGTCATTTATCATTTTACCTTCACTAATAACTTCAGCAATTTTCACTATTTACGACCTATAAGATAAAAACGATTGTAACCACTGTAAAGTAACGCCTCTAAAACAAACATGTAAAAATTTCTGAAATAATACATTGTGGTTAACCATATCAAATGCTTTTGTTAAATCCACAAAAATAGACGCAACAGATCTTTTCTTGTCAAGAGCTGCATATAGGAAATTTGTGAATTTTAATAAAGCACCCACAGTACTTTTAGCTTTCCTAAACCCGAACTGCGTATTTTACAATTTGTTTTATTTAAAAACCTCGTTACTCTTTGTTGACCTACCTTTTCAATAAGTTTAGAAAACACGGATAGTAAAGTAATAGGTCTGTAACCAGCTTTGCCCCCTTTAATAAAATTTAACGATCTCTTCTTTTAGATTAGCTGGGAAAATGCCAGAACCAAAACTAATATTTATAATGTATGAAAACACATCTACAAGACTATTAGAAATTTGTTTAACAAGGATATTGCTCGGATATCAATGCCTTCAGAATAAAAAGATTTCAGAGTTGTTATGACTTTTTGTTATGATTTTTAGCAATTCATCTGGACAAGTTTCAAAGAAAACACATGAATGAAATTAGGTCCGAAATATATTCACTAACATTACTTATGGTAAGTTTTAAATTAAGAACTGCATTAACAAAGTAATTATTCAATATATCTGCCATTTCATTTGTGTCAGTTATAGAACAATTTTCATCAGTATCGATTTTCTCAATTTGAGCTTTTCTCCGGTCTTTTGCGGAATATTTCCATTAATAGCATCAAATTTATTTTTATAAAAGTTCAACTTAGCAAGAATCACATCATTTTTAACCATTCTATTTAATTCATCGAAACGATTTTTTAAATTTAAATCATTCAAATTTCAAGCTAAACTGCTAGATAATTTATTCTTAAGCCTAATTTTTCTCAGCAATATACATAGGTGTAATCCGTGGCTTAATAATTCTTTTCTTTGATTTAAATTCAACCACCGAGGAATTTTGTTTATATACAATTTTAACAGAAAGATAAAATTCTCCTAGGCAATCGATCTGTTTGCGAATATACTGCAGACCAATTGTCCGCAGATATGAACACCGCAGATTATGAACCTCTACACTGAAGCTAAAATCAAAATTAGATGAGTATCTAAAAAATAAATGGTCTGGACACGATGAAGAATTATTTGTAATACGAGTTGGAGTATTAATCATCGATTTTAGCCCATGTGACGCCATCATGAACAAATATTCATCAGCAGATGAACGATATTCATATCCGCACAAATAATAAGATTTTTTTGATTTTACATTTATAAGAACACTATTAAATTCATTAACAAAGACTGACACTTACCAAATACATGAACACATTACACTTACCAAATACATGAACTTCAATCCAGCATTTTAAAAGAACCACTCAGAAAACTCCCAGGGGAAGGCCTAAATCAAAAAAAGGGTAGATACAAAAGTTGTGTAATTTTAGGGAGAAATCAAATAACGACTTTCAATTTGACCATGTCAAATTTGAAGGGCATTTTAAGGTCAAATCATTTTTTTTCTATGGAAACACCTATTTTTGACTCTGGATTCTGAAACCGCGTGAAATTCAACGGTTAGCCATACAGTATCATCTTTCAAAATGGATATATATATATATTTATATATGGAACAGTTTACATCTACCGCGCCACCTTCGTGCCCAAAATTTAAAGCAACCCAAAAACTATGTAAGGAAACCAATATTTTCGTTGAAACGTCTTCTTTCGAATGGCCAGTGCAGTTTTTGAAGAAAAAACAACAAGATTTCGGCTCACTATGGCGGCACGAATCATAAAACCAAGAAATAGGTAATAAGGAAATTTAATTTCAATAATTTTAATTTCCACTATTTAACCTAGTTAAGTTAAAAAAGGTTCAAAACTGATTAAAAATGTAATATTGAGATGGTTAGCTTACCAAAAGGGTATTTTTGAAAACACCACCATGGTTAATTTTATTCTAATTAAATATGTATTCTAAATTGAGGAATTATAAAATTCTTGTTGTATGGTTCCTCGCTTTCTATATGAATTTTTATTAAAAATGCAAAAACAACTTACAAAATATAAAATTGTCGAAGCCAGAATCGGGACAATTGGATTCTATTTTAAGATTTTTATTTTAAAAGTCCTTTATAGTCCAGCCGAATTACAGGCTTATAAAAGTAAGAAATAGGGTTTTAATTAATCGTTGTATTTTTTGACGTAGGTTTAAAATTCGATGAGTGCCTTGGTCGAAAAATGGGGAGATTCGAAAAAAACCGCCATGATCGTGTTACTCAAGTTTACATGTTTACTCAGTAACTAGGCTAAATAATTAAATTTCCGTATCATCTATTCCTGCGTTTTCTGATTCTTGTCGCCATATTGAGCCGCCATCTTGTTTTTTCCAAAACGGCCTTCAGCATTCGAAAGTCAACGATAATATTGGTCTCCTTGTTATTTTTTTGGATGCTTATAATTTTGGACATGTCAAACGTCCCATATATATTTATACCTGTAAACCCTCCGCCCGCCGCACCTCGCCTTATTTAACGACATCATTTATGTAGTTGTTCCAAATTAAACAGGTAAACCCATGCATAATTAAAGTACATAACAGGCCTATACATAGAAAATCATAGTGAGATGTTTGCCGACAGAAGAAAGTTTTCAGATATCGATTTTCTTAAACATGCAAAGTATAAAATATTATAGTCCACACATAGGTCTAAAAAAGATAGTTTTGAGATATCGATTTGTATATGCAACATTAAAGTACACACACGCCAATCATAAATTCATATATGTACAGTAAAATGTTTGCCCAATTTCTGAAGTTTTCGAATAATTGATATTTCAGTAGATAAACCCAATACGAAATTTTTGTGGATGAGCATGATTAAAGTACACTCATAGAAAATCAAGGCCAGATAAAAGGTTGACCGACAAAAGAAAATTTTGATTGTCGATTTTCTAAGATTAATGGGTTAATTTTTGAGCGGTTATTAAGTTAAAGGGGGTTGGCTTTGCGAAAGCCCAAATACTTTAAATCTTGATAAATTTTGTGTTTGAAGTTCAATTATTTATTATATTTGAATCAATTTTCTTGTATATTAAATTCGCCCGAATGTATGCTTTTTGAAACTCATTCAAATGCATTTTTGTTGTTGTATAATCTAGGAAATATTAAATTAAGATAAACTTCAATGCATGCATTATTTAAACCGCATTCTATGCGTTTTGAAAAAGAACTAGAAGTTGAATTTGTTTTAAAGCCTGTTTTGTAAAACATTACAGATACCTTAGAATCGTAAAAGGCACACACTTGGGACGAATTGGTGATAATACTTTATGAACGCTTTAAACATTATAACTTAATTCAAACTCGTGTCAGTTTTCAAATATTTTGTTTGTAGCGACTATTTGATTACGAATAAACTATTCTACTATATAACGACTCGATCTGCTTTTTGATTACTTTTCTGTTTCGGTTAAAGTTTTGTTTTAACTTTTATCACTTTATATAAAAACTTTTTGCCGCATCTAACGCTAACAATTGTTGTGAAATAACTAAAAACTAACTAAAAACTTTAATTTTAGGTATTTTATAAAAATAACAAAAACAAATCTTTAAATCCATGAGTGGGTTTGAAGATGGAGGATAACCGTTTCTAATGTTTCTTGGGATTTTGCGCCTAGTGTAGTATAAGTTGATGATATAATCAAATTAAAAGAAACTATAAATACCGAAAAGCTTACAAGCGTAGTCTGCTCTGTATAAGTATAAACCATACAACAGTTTAATTGGTTGGCTTTGTAGAACTCAAACCCTATTTTAAGTATTAACCATGTTTTATTTTTTTTTATTCTCGACGATTAACGTTTAAGTTCAATTTTATTTAATCCCATTAAAAGAATTGCTTTTTAATTTTATTGCGTATAATTCACGCCTAATTATTTGTAAGTATTATATTTCTTTTATTATTCCAATGAACGTAAAATAAAAATTATGTACATATTTATCACGTAATTAAATACACACTTTTTAAATATATATTTCGTATTTTGGCTGCTTTCGGAAATGTGTAAATACGTATGAATATGAACGTATACGAGTAACGTGTATAAGTTGGATAACAAATATTACTTATCTTTACGTTTGCCATCAATGCGCTAAAATCTACATAAATTTCAATTCATATCCCACATATGGAGTGTATCTTGTGACTACATGAAAATATTCTGATGTTTTTTGTTGTTGTCGTTATTGTGTGTATATGAGAGCTGAGTGAAATATGATGACAATGAAAATATTTAAGAGGCATCCAACTTCTACGTACTTACTACTCGTATACGGGAAAATGGTGGAAAATACTTATACGTATGCCCTTTTTGCGTTAAATGTACTCAGTAGGTGGTCGCGTGTAAACTAAATTATCATCATTATTGTTATGTACGGACAACATTCGTGTATTGTTTCACACAGATTTTGGTAACGATATTAAACGTAATGTGAAATACCGTTGGATAGTTTAGTTTAGTTTTTTGTTTTGAAATAAATGAGAAATTTTATTTAAAATGATGTGCGGTAACACATGAATCCGTAAAAATATTTTATTTATATTTCAATGTCCGACTGTAGAAAATTAAATAACTTGCTAGAACATACATATGTACATATAACTTCACATATTTTGTACGATGTTTTTATCAACAACAAACTCGTGTAATAGGTTAAAGTTTGATAGTTCGTTCTTGTGTTAGATTGTTTGGTTCCCAAAGCTACATATTTTAGAAAATAAATTAATAATAGCAAATAAAAATTATTTAAAGCAAAACATTTTGCAATAACGTAGTACATCTTTGTTTTTTTCTTTTCAGATATCTTTCCTACACGAGTTGACGTCAACGATAACATCTAATCATTGTTTACATAAAAAATGGGCGGTTCATATATAAAATGATTGTTCAAGGTAAATATCGAAAATCGAACTAAATCTGAAGACAAACATCAACAGTATCAATATTCCACGTTAGTAACAAAGCAACGCTGCAACACAAAAAATTCCAACATTTTCTAATTAACAAGTAATTCCAAACCTCGTATTTTACATACTGTTTGTTTCACTACTAGCACCTTGGATACTATTTCTTAAGGATTTTGTATTGAAAAAAACAAGCTAATTTGATGTTATAACGTATTAAAGCACTGTACTTTGAGTTAACATCATGCTACTTTTTGCTTGATACATACTTTTATTTTACTTGGTGTAAACGTCTTATCATTCAAATTCAGGAAAATGCGTAGCGAATTTGAAATTATAATGTATTCTATTGTTTTAGTGACAAATGTCTGTTTTAATTTAACAAAAACAGTGTTTATTAATTACAACCTATCCACCATATTAAATCATGGTACAAAGATTCATTAAAACTGTCGCGGGATTCTCAAAAAATTTTAATTTTTTTAGTAATATAAAATTATCTACTTCTGGTTATAGAAACGCAGCTTCAGAGAGTACCGAACTATTCCATTCAATATTGCATTATACACTACTTGAATTTTAACTATTTTGGCCCTTTAAGATTGTGATGAAAAATTGACCCAGACGGTACATATCCTAGTAACCAGCGTTGTCATATTTTTTTAAAGAAAAACTGATTAGAAAACTGAATTTTGGACTTTATTTAAGGATAAAATTGCCTGAAGGACACTTATACTTAATACTTAAAAAAACGGCGGAAGAAGACAATAACAATGTTACATTTATTTGACAGCAAATAATAATCTATGATGGAAGATACATCAATAAAGCAGGGATTACACTACGAATATACCGGGTGATTTTTTTAACCTGATACACTCAAATATCTCGGAAAATAAGCACTCTACGAAAAAAATGGTAGAGATCCAAATTTAATTATTCCGTGGGAGAAACACATTAGTGTTAAAATTAGTACTTTCCCCCTACCTCCTTGTAGGTGGGGCGGGAGGTAACTTTGAAACTAAAACATGAACCCCTATTTTTTATTACAGATTCGGATTCTACGGCTAAAAATACGTAGAATTTGACTGAAACATTTTTTTCGATTCATGATAGATGGCGCTGTAATTGACGATATTCAATTTTTTTCGATTTCTCCTACTGGGAACCTGTAATAAAACTCTGTAATAAAAATACCACGGTTTCATTGTAAATACTCGAAATTGGTTGTCAAAAAATTGATTCATTTTGCAAACTTCGAATAACTGGGAAAAGGGTGCTTGATTTAGATGAGTCTCCTCGCCTCATCATCTTTCAATTAAATTAAGTACTCAAAATGATGGCCTTCGACTCCAATGGATTTATTAATCCTCATTTCAGTTTATGTTTGCCTCTCGAACAGTGAAGTTTAATAAAAATTAAATCCTATTGTGATACAAAATGTATTATTTGTTTTGTTCTACAAATTACATTTAATATTTGTCTAATGGGAAGTTGAATAAACTATTTAAGTGAAAATTAGTGAAGTGCGTGATCGGTCCCCCATTATGGGGCTGAATAGGGATGGGTCTGTGGGTAGACAATCTGAACCTATTGGTGCACATTATCATAAAAAATTAAAAAATAATAATATAACGTTCCTACTAGTCAACGTTTTGAGTTATTTAACACAATGAGTGAATCTCAAATAAAAACAAAAGTTTCAAAGCCCAAACCAACTAAGTTACCACCTATAATGACGCCTGCGAATTCAGCTTTAATTCATAAATATATGGAAAGTAACGGGATTAAACAATATATCGTCAAAAATTTAAAGATCGGTAGCAAAATTACTGTTGAAAAACTCGTTGACTTCAATAATATTAAACAATGGCTTGCCGAAAACAAAACAGAATTTTATTCATTTACGATAGACAACCTTAAATTGAGTACATTCATATTATATGGCCTTCACACTATGGAAGACAACGAATTTTTGAAATGTTTATCGGATATAAATCTCAAACCCACTAAAATACATAAAACAATTTCAAAACAAGGTGCCACGGTATACTTTGTATCATTTAAAAAAGGGGAATACAACCTTAACCAATTGAGGAACCACAAATACGTTGATCATACTGTAGTGCGATGGGATGTTGCAAAACAGACGGCGGGTAGGGTCACCCAATGCAGACGATGTTTCCGTTATGGTCATGGTGAAGCAAACTGTCACATGACTAGAAAATGTAATTACTGCGCAAACATTCATAAGGAAGATGATTGTCCATTAAAAAAATAATGTATGTGCCTCACCCTTATAAGCACATGATGGAAGTGAAACGTCTGTAGTAAAATGATTGGAGTCGGTTTCTAAAGTAAATAATAGAGTTGTGATATTATTTTTTATTATTGATTTATTTTATTGTTTTTTTCTTGTATAACCGTAACTAGAGGCTTATGATAGCTAAAATGTGACACAAATATTCGCGTTTCTACAGTATGCAAATATCGACTAAAAACAGCGTCTATTGTTGCTCCCTGCCTCGTTGTGGATTTTGCAGGATCGCTTGTCATACTCAAATTGAATTTGTCTTTGAAAAATTTTATAAGTTGCATAGATGATTCTGCTGCAAAGTTTACATTAAAATCCCCTCCAAGAATTATGGGTATTTTTGATAAATTTAAGTTAAGTATTGGTGCTTCAGAGGAATATTGAAGTAACTTTTCATAAAGGAATTCAATTATGTTTTTAACACTTTGATGTGGTGATATATATACCGCTACCAATAACATCGTTTGACCGTGCTCTGTAGAACATTGACAGGCACATACTTCTCCTACTTCATCAATTTGCACCCCAAATGCTAGTGGTTTCTGTACTCTAATATCCCTTGATGTCGTTAAAACATGAGCAGTATCATCTGCATTCTGGTAAATAGCAACGCCACCAGATCGAACACTTGGCCGTTTATATTTAACTATACAGTTGAAATTCGGTATAGCGACATGTTCGTCGTTGTGAACCCACGTCTCTGACAAAATTAAAACATTAGAATGTTTAGCAACTCTATCGATTAGATCAAGATTATGAGCCCGTAAACTTTGAATGGTGAAGGTATAAAGCGACAAACCTGGTGCGTTTGTGATGAAATCAATTAATTCAGATTCTAATGTGATGAGTGGATTCAGCGAAAGTCGTTTAAATTCCAGCTTCAACAGAAGAGTAGACGATGGCTCCTTTCTGCAATGATAAAATATTGAATCCTTATGTTTTGACACGATATATAATTTTTCGATTGTAGTGACTCTGGATAAAGCAACGTATAGTAATTGCACCGAGTGGGTTTTTTCATACTCATACACGATTTCGTCGAATGTACCACCTTGAGATTTATGAATCGTCATAGAGCAACCAGATATTAGAGGAAAGTGACTTCGTTTTACTATCATTGTTCTGTTATTATTTAAAGAAATCGTAGAGTTGCGTCGATTGATTGGCACTTCATTCAATGTAATATTATGTTGTTGCATATATCCAGCAGCTTTCATTCGTAATTTTCTTCCAATTTTAATGTGAGGAAAAGTTAGCCAAACACGAGTTACTTCTTCATTCTCGTTTTGTTCAACGCGAACTAATTTGCCGACGGCGCCATTGGCTAATCCATCTGATACATCGATATGGGTTGTTATTATGTAATATTTGTCAATAACAAAAATTATATTATATGGAAGTCCGCCTGTGTCAATAGTAGACTTTTTGTGCAGTTTTTGACGTAGTGATGCCAACTGTGTAGCGTCGTTGTAGCCAGAATATACATCAATCGCGATGGACGTAATTTTAACCTCAGCTTCGTTTAAAATTTTATTATTATATGCGTTAACAGATTGATTCGAATAAAATAGTCGAATACCATGAGGACATAATGCATTGACTTCGTTTTCCGTAAAGAAACGTGACTGCATTAGAATTAACTCATCATCATCAAGTATTTGACCGTTTCCTATTTTCGTTAAAATATTCGAAAATTGAACGTTAGCTTGGCGCATAATTTCATCGAGTTCATAGAATTTGAGCCCTCTCCATAATATTGGTCCAGACATGCTTTGTTTCGGTTGATTATAAATGAGTGTTGCTTTAACTGGTGGTAATTGACGTAAGTCACCAATTAAAATAACGTCATATCCTCCAAAGTTAACATCAAAGATACCGCTAATCTGTTTGAGTCGTTGATCGATCTGTGCTAATAATTCTGCGCCGATCATACTGATTTCATCGATGATTAAGACTCGGACGTATTTGAATAGTGTGCGATATTGGAGTGCGATTTCATAAGACAATGGAAGTAGTTTTGACAACGTGATTTTTAAAGCAGTATGCACTGTGGTACCGTTAATAGCCACAGCAGCTTTGCCAGTTGAAGCGCACGTAATGTAAGCGTTACAACAACCATCGTTATCGGTAAAGCGATTGTAAATCTCCATTAGAAGTTTAATGACAAACGTTTTGCCACATCCCGCCGGTCCAGTGAAGAAAATTTGCAATGGTGGAGAATTAGGAGACGATAGATGCGATATTGTATGTAATAAAAGGCTTCTTTGTTTATCATTAGTCATTCTCATTAAGGCCAAGAACTGTTCATTGTCCATTAAATTTTCTCTCCTTTTGGCGATGGAACCAAGTTTATCTAGCAAAGCGAGACGAAGGTCATTGTTATGTTCAGAATTAGGATCGTTGTATAATTGTTGGAACGGATTAGGATCCGGAGCACCGCCAGCATCGGCATGATTAGTATCGTTTTCAGTATGATCATGGACACGACATAATTTTCGACAAATCTCGATGGTTTTATCAATATCTAAATTGGATTCAAATTCTTTTCTTGCTTCCAAAATGAATTCTTCATTGTCCTCGTAAATTTTTAGGAAGCACATTTCAGCCAATATATCACGTTCTTCATTTCTAAACGGTATATGTAGAGAAACCATTTCCCGTTTATAGTTGGTGAAATCTGTAGCCATGCCATAATTTCTGTACCGAATGATCCGCGATTCATTTCTTTTCGCAAATGTTCCGTCTTGTTTGACATTATAATGAGCAACAAATTGTGCTATAGAAACATTTTCTAGCTCTTCCCGTCGTTTCTCATATTTATCAAACCAATTTTCCTTCCAAATATTCGTAGAATCATCACCAACTTCTAATTGATTTAATTCTTTTTGAGTTTTTCTCATCCGCTGTCGTTCGATAGGCCACACAGTTGGAATATATTCAACTTTATGAGATGATTTGGACATAGGTTCTCGAAGAAGGTACCATGCTGCTTCTTGACTTGTCATTTCGACAGTATTCAGCACATTTACACTCATGTTTCTTGTAACATCGACAATATCGAACTCAGGATGTTTGTCCATCGTTTCTATTATTTGACGCTGCAAATTACTGATTCCTCTATTCGTTTTGTTGACATATTCTACAACATATGCAGCGCAAGAATATTCTTCGGTAATAAATTGGATGTCCATATTAGATTTGAGAATACTGAAAAGGAATGGGTTGAAACCGTTGTGCCATATTTCACTAGTTTTTCTTTTTAAGAACACCCGCGGTCGTTCAATTCCAGCTTGTAGAATTTTAATGTAATCAACGTCACACGTAATTTTATTTTGTTCGTAAAACGTATCTATATCAGGATAGTAGATATTTTCCAAATTCAATCTTATTTTATTGTATCGTTCTTTAAGGTTACGAAATTGTGGTTCGTCTTTTGGCATTGGTATCAGAATCATCGTTGATTTGCATGGCATGAAGGGAGCGTCGAAGCGACATTTTTGCGGCCTATTTGATGTAATTCCTTTGTAGCAAGTGAAAGTATGTTTATGGGTTTGTAGTTTGATGTTTCCCGATGCTTCTGATGCTGAAACCGATATCAAGTGATCGATCAATTGAAGACTGTCGTACAATCCGGCATTCAATGGATCGTCCGGCGTCTCCTCCAACCATAAAAGTATATGAGCATGCGGACTTCCGCGATGCTGAAATTCGATCCTTTTAAAATATTTCCTGACGAAATAACGACCAAAAGGACTGTTTTTTTTATATTTAGATTGCAAAACAGTCATTACTGTATTTATCAGCTTATTGAAATAAATGGCACATGTAACTGCATCATCATTAACTAGTGAGCTTTTTTCCATAAAATGTAGTTGATTAACGGCTTCAACCGTGATTTCTTTTCCATATTTCAACCTATATAAGGTTCGTAGTAAATCAGTCCATCCTATTTCATTAGCGCTCATCGTAAGAAACAATGTGGGTTTACCATTTTGTCGTATCATTGCAAACAAGTCTTTCTTTCGATTTGCCCAATACCACGTTGAATTGGGAATCGTTCGGAGGAAAGCGAGGTTTGTATCAATGCAATCGTGAATATATTCTTCAGATTCAATTTGACGACGGGTTATGGCAGTATTATTTCCCACGTGTTTAAATGCAATCGTAAGACAATCGCGAACTCTCAGTCGCATAATTTTCATTGCCATATACAGCAAGTGGTACGGGGTAACGCCACGTCGGTCTGATCTTCGTAGCTCACTAGTTGCCATCATGAATGGCGTGATGTGTGTGCCGTCTCTGAAAATTCGAAATTCGCCAAGATAAATAGACGGAAAAGAGAGTTCTTCTGCATGCTCATCAAAAAGTAGGCTGATAGGAAGTTCGGTTTCGCCAGGGGCAATTCGCAAATACATATCTTCATTCCAAAGTAACGTTTGTTGTTGCGCGGTAAGGCTATCTTCGATAGGCACAACTTCACTAACTTCATCCTGTGACGGTATGGTTTCTACTGCATTCTCCGTAAAGAAAGAATTATCAATCGTAATATTATAGCGTTGATAAAGCGGCGTTCGAATTAAATATTGTAACCAAGCTTTGATTGTTCCTTTGTTGACCAAGCCAAACAAATAGGACGATTTGTGTATTTTTTTCTTTTTTAATGTGAACGTTAATGCAGTAATCATCGTTCAAACTCCGAGGTAATCGAGATACTATCGTATTAACATCGACCGGAACGTTTATGATTTGTCCATAAATGCCGTATTGACCGTGACTATGACGCAATCTACGAACTTGCATAAACGGCAAGCGCGGCGAGATCAACCTCTCCGTAACCATCTCTAAAGGAGGAAGATCGGTTGGCATTTTAGGATATTGAAATCCATTAAATACTGATAGAGTCGGTATAGTGTTTTTCGACAATGCCCTTTTGCACGTAAAGCATACCTTCGCGTTATCAACGTTCGGCAATATGTCGTTAATAATACCACTATATTGAGAAGAGACAGGCGATAAGTCATTCTTGAACCATAACCGATCACAAATTGAGCACGTGTACCCAAATGGATTGTTCAAGAATTTCATAAAAAGTTTTCGAGCACCTGCATGCAGTTGATAACCTTCATACCGCACAGGCGTCTCGTCCTGATTACTCGTAGACGATTCACAAATATTTGATGCTTGCTGAAAATTATCGGAACATTCCATAACTGGAGGGTTGTTGAGGTTTGACACATAGGGCGCATAATTATTTCCATCTCCAGTGGTAGATGGATTAGCTATGCCCGGTAAGACACCGTTGGAGCTATCTAAATCATTTAAATTACTATTACATATACATAATATAACTTAGCCAACAATGAATGAGTATAGTGACAATATAAAATTTACTAACCATTCATTACATTTTCAGTAGATAAACAATTATTTTCAAAAATACGTGCACGATTCTCTCGCTGCCGTTGTCGATAATCACGAAGACGATCAGCCGCTGTCCGGTTTCCTCGAGGTCTTCCTGAATTTTGCCTATAGCCACCACGTGGTCGTTGCCTTTGTTCTTGTCGTTGCCTTGCTCTGAATTCGCGAACGCGTTTCGTTGATGATTGTTGTGGCATTCTGAAGTATTAATATTGTTTCGGTATGATTTTTCGCATTAAAATTTACTATTGTGTAAATTCATATATAGGATACTTACGTTGTTAGTATATTCTAATAAAATTGTTCTTTTTAATCACTTTTCAATCACTTCACAAAAAATCACGTCTATAAATTTAATTTTTAAAGCATTTTTCATATAAGGAACGCGATTTTATATTATTTCCTAAATAAAAATATGACATTCACACATTCACCTTCATCGTTGGAAAATAAAAGAAAAATGCAAAAATAATAATACGTATGTAATAGCAAAAAGTAGGCGAATTACGAATTTACGATACCATTCGATTACCAAATACGAGACGTAGTATGTGTGGATTTTGTTACGCATTATAATACCTTACTTGTTTTCTGTATTAAAATTGTTTATACAAGCAGCAAATGTACTAAATGAACAAAAACGATAAATCGCACTACCAAAGCGTTTCACTTTGATTAGCGTTTCATTTTTTCAAGACTCACTACCTTCGCTAAGGAAGTTTCACTTCAAAAATAATACGAATAAACATATTTGTACCAACTGCCAGGATAATCATCCGGCAAACTTGATTATGGGCCCTAAACGTGAGGAGTATCTTCAAATTCGAAAACAACAAGCAAGGCAGAATCAAATGCAACAATCTCATCAAACAACATCACCTTCAAATAGTTTTAACTTAAATAGAGATTCCTTCCCTGGTTTAACAAAAGAGGTAATACCAAATTCTAACTATACTAACTCTATTAATAATTCAAACACTACTTATGCTTCTGCCCGTTTAACTGAAGGCTCAGCTAACCCGAATATTTTGTTTAGTGCGAACGAACTCTTAACAATTTTTAAAGAAATAGTGAATGGAATTAAAAATTGCAACACTAGAGAAGAACAATTTATTAGAATAATCGAAATAGCTTTAAAATATGCATTTAGATAAATCATTAATAATTGCCAACTGGAATGCACAAAGCGTTCGACCTAAAAAACTTGGGTTACAACATTTTTTGACAAAGTATAATATAGATATTATGTTATTGACGGAAACGCATCTTAAACCACACTTAAATTGTTCTTTTCCAGATTACACTTTCTATAGAAACGATAGAATTAACAGATCATTTGGAGGTGTTGGGATCTTAATAAAATCGAATATACAACATTCACTTTCACTCAAAATCTTTCAACTATTGAATATCTCGCGATATCAGTTAAACATGTAAATGGAACTTCCGTTCGAATTACCGCATGTTATTGTCCCAAAACAAATGGACCCACTTTTAAAAGCGAAGTACAAAAATTGACTCAAAATCGAACAAACTACATTTTAGGGGGCGATTTTAATTGCCGACATCCCATGTGGAACTGTGTCATGTCTAATGAAGGTGGTCGGAATCTTCATAATCACATAAGGAGCTCTCAAAATTGCTCTATCGTGGCACCATTGGATCCGACCTTTGTTAGACCCAATTCTACTCCTAGTATTATAGATTTCTTCTTAACAAACCAACCAGAACAAATAATGAAAATTAAAAGTCTACCTGAACTGGCATCAGATCACCTCCCCATACGACTGGGAGGCTTACAATTTCAGTCTAGCTTATAAAAACCCAATTAACTACCGATTTAATTACTCCGGTGGTGATTGGACTAAATACAAACAGCATATAGAGGAGTCACTAAATTGTTTTGATCAAATAAATCCCTTGAACACTCCTCCTGAAATTGACTCGATCGATGATCGATTTATTTTTAGAGTCCATTAAAAATGCTACAGACAACTCAATTCCTGTCACCCCATTGACTGACATAAATAAAATAAATTTAACAGAAGATATACTGGCTCAAATCAAGCTCAGAAATTGTTTAAGGCGCACATGGCTTAGGACCAGAAGTAGAACTGTTAAAAGCTTTGTTAACATGCTAACCAGAGCAATAAAACATAAGATCTTAGACTTACTGAACAAATCCTGGCAAGCCCAGCTTATGGACCTTGAAAAGGGATCCAAAAAATATGAGAATACTGCGAAGTTTGTTAAAACGAAAAGAAGATCAATACCGCCACTGCAAATTCAGGAAGGTGAAACCACAGTAAAACTATTGTTAAACTCACAAAAGTGTACAGCGCTCGCAAATATCTTTCATTATGTTTATCAATCCACTCATAATTATATGGGTTCATTCATGAATGTGATGTCAATATTAGCTGCCAACAATTAATAACTAACTATCATCCACAAGAATTTGACGAAATTCGTTTAGAAGAGCTATGTGATATTATTAAAACCCTACGACCGTATAAAGCATCCAGGATGGATGATATTCTTAACATTTTGTTACAACAGTTGCCAGACTGTGGTGTTAAAACTCTCCTGCTAATTTTTAATAGTTGTTTAAAATTGTGTTATTTCCCAAATTCCTGGTAAATAGCAAAAGTTACTCCAATTCTCAAACCCAATAAGGAATCCAATAATCCTGAACACTATATATAGGTCTATAAGCCTTCTAAGCTCTATAAGCAAGGTTTTTGAGAAACTTATCAAAATTCGATTACAATCATTCATGGAAGATAACGAATTCCTTATAAATCAGCAATTTGATTTCAGATCTGGGCCTTCTGCGGTACATCAAGTGCACAGAATAGTACAATACGTAAGGGAAAATCGTATCAATATAAAATCCACAGGGCTGGCATTGTTAGACCTCTATCGAGCTTTTGATACAGTATATAATGGAAAATCCAGTTTAATGAATATTTCTGCTGGTCTCCCGCAAGGTTCCGTATTAGCTCCTCTGTTATTTAACATATTTATTAATGATATTCCTAGATTTGAAGACTGCCAATTAGCTTTATTTGCTGATGAAACTGCGATATACTACTTCAATGTTCTCGCCAATAACATAATATCCTAACTTAACGGCTATCTAAATGCACTTAACTCTTATTTCACAAATTGGAAACTAAAGATAAATACTAGTAAATGTGAAAGCATTTACTTTACAAGATGTCGTGCACCAGAAAAAATTCCGCAGCTACCTTTAGTTCTGAATGGTGCTCAACTTCAATGGAAATCGGAAGTACGCTATCTAGGCCTAATTCTTGATCTAAAGTTGACCTTTGGGAACCATCTGAACCATATTAAACAAAAATGTGAAAAATTGTTAAAAGTCCTTTATCCACTTCTAAATAAGAATAGTCAAAGTAATGGTTTTGAGCGTTATTCTATATGGTTCACCCATATGGTCCAACGCAAAAAACACAAATAGAAATAAAATTCAGATTCTTCAAAACAAATTTCTGAAATTGATCCTAAATGTTCCTATTCGATATAGAACGATAAGAGTTCATCGTGAAACCGATATGAGGTTTATAGAACATTTCATTTCTGAAGCTAGACAAAAGTATTATTGCCATCTGACTTATAATGTAAATAACGAATTAATTAATGACTTAAATTAAAATTGAATGTTTAACTTTTGATTAGTTTAAGTATTTAGGTTAAGGTAGAATAAGATGGAAAACTAATAGATTAAATATTCTATTTAAATTGTATTACGATGTCCCCCACATATTTTATAACTTAAAGAAAAAAACAAAATCCTATTTGAAGTAAAGCCAAGAAGGTTAAGCTCAAAATTTTAGTTACTAATTAAGTGTAAAATTACCCTTTGTATTAAATTATGCCAAATAAATAAAAGTTAAAAAAAAAAAATCCACATTTCAAATGACTGTACACAACTGAGAAGTGTGTCTGCTTTAATTTCAGCACAAGCATTTCTGATTCGCTCAATCATATTCTCACGTGTTGTTGGTTTTTGTTTGTAAACTTGGTGCGGGACAACCATCATGTTGAAATCACATGACCACAACCACAAATCTTCAAATAATGTTGGCTTCCTCAATTTTCCACAATATCTCGAAACGTAACGAAAAAAGTTTGGATTTTGCTGTATTTTTTCACGTGTCCACTGACAAAAAGTTACCCGATTTTGGAAATCAACGCCATGAAGATCTTGGTATAAAGACATATGATACGGATGATACTTATGAAGTTTTAAAATTTTCCAAACACTGGTCTGGGACAATCCTGAATCGCTAGCTATTTCTCGTGTACTAAGATGAGGATTATGAGCTACTGCAGCCAATACATCAATTTCATTATTTTCTCCAGTGAGTGTTGCTGGACGAGTCCTTTTCAGTAATAAATTGTTTGACAGTACGCTGTGACCGAATCATATCCTAGCATTATCAAAACTCCGGCCAGCTTCTCCATGAACCATTTCTCTTGTACTAGGTATTGTTGTTTTCGAAATAATCTTCGGACTGAATCGGTATTTTTAAAACAAAATACAAACAATTTCATTAATTTGAAAGCCCATTTAATCCCATGTTCCTAGGTTATGATAATGAGAAGCCATTTTCAGTAATTGATAATTTAAGAAATAAAAATTGTTTAAGACTAACTTCGAGTATTTACAATGAAACCGTGATATTTTTATTGCAGACGTATTGCAGAATCGTTTGCGTAGGTTCTCAGTAGGAGAAATCGAAAAAAATAGAATTTCGTCAATTACAGCGCCATCTATCATGAATGGAAAAAATATTTCAGTCAAATCCTACGTATTTTTAGCCGTAGAATCCGAATCTGCAATAATAAATAGGGATTCATATTTTAGTTTCAAAGTTACCCCCCCCCCCCATCTACAAGGAGGAGGGGCGGGGGTACTAATTTTAACACTGATGTATTTCCCCCACGGAATAATTAAATTTTGATCTCTACCATTTTTTGCGTAGAGTTCTTATTTTTTTATAACAACCCCAATAAAAACCTCAACAATTTTGTTTTGCTGCAGATACTGCTTTTGTTAAAACATCTGCGACCATTTTGTCGATTGATATATGTAACCAACGTTGCATGTAATATCCATGTGTTTTGAACGCACCTGATATGTATAATTGTTGGCCAGATGTAAAGCTCCCATATTATCGCACCTTATAGTTACTGGACCATCAAGAAAAATATTTTCCAATTGTTGGCCGAACTGTTTCAACCAAATGGGTTCATCGGTTGCCTACGGCTTTCCCAAGAGATTGCAACACCTTGTTACATAAAGATGTACCCAGTGCGCGAACGCCGTTTGTCAATATCAGAAGCCTAGTCAGAATCTGAATAACCTAATAAATAACATTTTCGCAATCTGTGGTGTATTTTAATTTTAGGTGTCTTTTACTCTTAAGGTTATCACTAACCAGAGCGCAATATTTAGACGCCTGTCTTGCACCAGATTTAATAATGCCCCCACTAGCTGCTGAGTCCTTATTCTTGAAATTCACCGAAAAAACTCGCCGGTAATTTTTTCGATCACAAAAATTTACTGAAAAAATTACCGAAAAATTTACTGACACGATATTTCCGTATTCTTGTCAAAAAATTTGTCAAAAGCGTTCATTTTTTATTATTATTATTATTATTGGTTTGAGAGTTTATGACGAAAACCAGTGTTTTGTGTTTGTGGCCAATAATTTTTAATAAAGGTTTAGTTTGAATTAAATTGTTTTAAAATTAAAGTAAATTTTCTTCTAAAGCCTTATTTTTAGTTTTGTTGCTTTTCTCTTTAGAGAAACTTTTCAATCAAAATCCGGTCTGTAGTATCCAGTATATATGTGTCACCTAGATTACATTCTAGAATGATAAAAACAAGTTAGATTTTATTATACATTCTCATATACGAGTATACAAAGTTAGCTTTGTAAGGTATACGACTTACTTCTTGATATAAAGCTTCCTTTTGGTTTTTCAAAATATTACTAATCTAACAAAAAATTTTATCCATTCTTACACATTTTTTCTTTTCATCTATAAACGATAGACGAGAAATTTCATCATTTTTTTGAATGAAATTTTTCGGCGACGAATTGCAAGAATGAGGCAATTTACATTTTCGACTCAAATGACGTAATTTGACAAGTTTTTAATTCTGGTCTGATGGTATTAAGACTGAGTTACATTCATTCATAATTGCCAGAACTATCTTGGGTAATTCTTATCTCAACACAAGTTTTTTCTGGTCAAATATCTTCCATTTTGAAAGCTTTTAAGAGTGTATCCTTTAATCTATCTAGTATGCTCTGTTTCATTTTCTCAGAAAATTAATATATCATCGACATATATCGCTAAGATTAACTTAACTTCATTGTCAGTTCGCTTTATATAAACACGTAGCTCTGCTTTTGATAAACCAATTCATTTTAGTTCTTCATTTAATTTTTTGTTTCATTGCCTGCCACTTTGTTTCAATCCATACATTGCTCTTTGCAACTTACATACTTTATTTGATCCATCTATAAAACCTTCCGGTTGATATAAGTAGATTTCTTCCTCTAAATTTCCTTGTAGCAATGCCGTAACAGCATCCATTCGGTCTATTTTATAATCAAGTCTTGCTGTCAATGCTATTTATTCCGGAAACCGGATAGAAACATACCGAATTACTGAAGAGTATGTTTCATCGAAATCCACTTTAGGAGTTTGTGAACAACCTTTCACAACCAAGCGAGCTTTAAACCGAATAACGTTCTCAAGTGCCACATACGTTACATAATCATCAACTATTTTTACTTGTCATTGCCAATTTGGACGTCTGATATTACTATATTCCTCATCCAACTTGACGAGATGGTAAGAAATCAGGATCATTTGTTGAACCGTTGTCACTACCAACCTCAAAATTTTCTTCAGAAAAATCAGTGATACCAACTCAACCTATTTCTGAAGTGTTGCTTATCTTCTACTAATTTTTGGTCGTCATTAGAAAAAATATGGTTAACTTTCATATTTCGATTGCTACAAATGTCATAATTAACTTGAGGTTCATCCAAAAAAACGACGTCGCGGGCATGAACTATTTTACCGGATATTTCATCTATTAAACCGTTTGGTTTTTTCACTATAACCTACAAAAATCAACACCTTTGATTTTGAGTCTAATTTTTATCTCTGCGATTTTGGGATATGTACCAAAGCGCGGGCCCCAAAAATTTTCAAGTGGTTTTTAATTTACTGTTGAGTTTATCCAGAGTTCCTCAGAGTTCCTTATTTACTGATTCCACCACAAATTTCTTCGGTAGGTTGTTCACACGTTCAGCCATTCCGTGTATGAGGAATTGTTGTATGGTTTATTATACCACAATTTTTCAAAAATTCTCCAAATTCGTATTTTATTCACCGCCATTATCTGACCGTACTATTTTGATTTTCCGTTCCAGTTGAGTTTCAGCCATTGCTTTAAACTCTCGAGATTTTTCGAAAACTTTCGACTTTGACCTCAATGAAAGTGACGAAATATCTGGAATCCTCAATTGACATATTCCCCATAGGTCCACAAATATCAGCTTGTATCATATCCAAAAAATGTATTGCTCTTTTTCTTTTGTCTTTAAATGGTAAACGGGTCTGCTGGGCTCTAATACATATTTTGCATTGAACATTCTCTATATCCTTTATCAAATTACATCTTGGTAATTAAAATATCCAAACTTTCTTTGCCAAGACACTGAGTCCAAATTTGTGTTATCCAAAAATCCACGACCTATAGTTGAAGTGGGTATTTTATACACTCCTTCAATTAACTTTGCTATGGCTAACAGCTGACTATTTTGATTAAAAATTGAGCAGCTACTTTCATCAAGAAATACACTGTTTCAATTGTGAGTGATTTTTTATACCGAGAACAAATTTGCAGCCAGCCCTGGAACATAGGTCTTTACCTATTAATTGACTCTTTCTAATTGTTCCACATCACCGTGGTTCAACAATTAATTTTCCACTATTTGCCGCACATTTTTGTTTTGTTGTTGATTCTCTTTCTTGCGTTAATCATTCAGGACGAGATGTCGTGTATTGCGACGCACCACTATCCAAAAACCAAGATTCTTCTGATGCCAAGAGAACCACACTAAATGCGTTATCAAAATTGCCAACATTGAAATCTTTTGTGGCAGATTTTTCCACAACCATGACATTTTATTAATTTTGAATTTTCAAATTGTTTCTCCAAGAATGCTTGTGACGAAGTTCCGCTGTTTCCCGAAGTCATTTCGAATAAACGTGATTTAATAGAACCACCGGTAAATTTGATTCCACTCGACTCGATACCCATTATATAAGGTTTGTATTCACTTGTCAGCCCAGCAAGAACAAATAACCCAACATATTCATCGGAAATTTCAAATCCGATTCCATTTAATTTTTTTGCTGTTCCAAAAATTTGGGGAATAAAATTCCCAATTCCATCAGAATTTCCAAGGTTTATTGTAATAATTAATAGAGAATTCGAAATTGTTTGCGTCCCTTTCGCGATCAGTATCCACATCATTAATGCAATTATCAAGATCAGATGCCTCCAATAATGCATGGATGGAAAATATTCACGTTTGCTTATTTGTCGAACCTTTCTACTTTTCAATTAACGCCTTTTCTCATACATTTTCCAAAAAAATGTTCTATTTCAAACTAGAAACTGGTACGAAAATTTTACTATAGTTTATCTAATTAAAACTTCAAATTAATAAACGATGATCACCGATTACGTTTCAAAAACAAAAATTAATTTAGTTTTATGCCTGGGCCCATAACCTGATGGCAGATTAAATTTTAAATAAAAACATGTGTTTCTTATTACGGTATAAAGAAGACATTGACAATGTTATTGAAACCTGAGACTTTCAGTTAAAACTGACAAATTGTCAACTCTGCTTGTAGCAAAAACATAAAATACGAAGAGTGCGGTAATGAATAAAGTTTATGATAGGGCTACAGCGCTATCATTATTATCCGAATGAGGAATAACCACTTGGATAGAATTCAATACTTTTCTATCCTGCAAGTTGTTTTTTATTGAATGCTAGGTGCCTGCAGCTCCCACCAATAGGGTCCGCTGGTATTAGGATACTAATTAAAGTATTGTATTAAACATGAATCAAAATCATTCATTAATAGTTTCCGTCAGATTTTTCAATATGTGCCAGATAACTCTAATTTTAGCATACCGGTGCTATGCACGTCTCGACAAATTCAAATATCTCTAAAATACTCAAATATCTCGAAAAGACTTCAATAGCCGTAAATCTATAACGTCATGCGGGTAATACTAAACCACTTTTAAACAATTTTGAATAATCTGTAACTGCCGCGGATAATAATTTTTTATTATTAATGGGATTTGGATTTATTTGATTTGGCATCATGACTACATCTCTGCCATTCTTAACACATATATACGGCTTAAAAAAGGCAGTGAGCCAACTTTTGTTAATTCTGTAAGACGGGAAGTAATTGACATTAGTTTGTGCTCCATACGTTTATCATTCATTCAATTCTAAACTGTATCGCTTTTCATGTCACATTTTACACCAACCAAGAACGTAAAAAAAATGTTTCATACTTTGCTCTTACTTTACCTCTCTCTATCCGTTCAAGAACAACGAAAAAATTTTCGAGAAACAAAAATTTGGTGTAAATCTTATGGTTCGTATACGAACCAAAAGATTTACATAAAACGGTTTGCGTGAACCGGTAGGAAAGCATCCCTGTTCTCACCCTCTATCTTTTGCTCTTTATTCTAACGACACTCGAGCAATTAAGAAAAATGATTACTAACTAGATAATAATTCAATATATCTATATAACTAACTAACGACATAATTGAATAACCCACAAGAAGTTAGGTTGCAAAAGTTTTTTATCTATCATTTAATTAGAAATTGGTTATTATTATTATTCAACATTTGTAGATTCAACATTCTACAAGCAACAACTATCAGCAAAACCACGATAAAAGTTAAGAGTTAATATTTTCTTATCAATTCATTGTACCATTTAAACTTAAATATTTATTTAGATTTCATAGTTAAGTTTTTATGATAACAATTATTTTAGAATATGTGTACTCCTAATAGGGAGTGGTATAACTTGTAATTTGCTTATAAAGTATAATTTATTTAAATTAACTCATCGATTGTCTTATCAAGGTAAAGAAATAAATGTATGTACGAGTACATTATATGTATATACGTAATGTATATTTAATTGACTAATTAATAAGCATATTTTTAATTTGCATTGGATCAAAAATAGTACAGAGGTACTCGTACTTTAATTTTCCAAACATATGTAATTAAAACTTTGTGAATCGTACTACATTATCATTTTTCTAATAAATTCATCAACTGTAAATCACAATCCAAACGATAAAATCCAATAACCAAAATGCCAAAATTCAAAACAGACGAAGTCCCAACTATCAAATTTTATGAAAATACTGGTTTCTCTATGCATCGAATAAATCTTGCATAAATTCCAGAAGTAACAAAATGTGTTGTCAAAATATATTGAGAATTTTGGTTTAGACTTTCAGTTCCAGATTTTGGTTAAATTTCATTCAAAATCTTACTTCAATCGATGATACCAATCAAAAAGTAAAGGGAAATTTTTTATTGTCATAAAATGGTGTGAAATAAAATTTAATCATCGTCCATAAATATTCCACCAATTGAATGGTAAACAAGTCGTGAATTTGTTTCCATCTTTATTGCGTATAGTTTTTGTTAGATTTAAGCATGGTCTTACGGATCAGCCAAAACGATTCGTATGAATTAGGGTTTTTTAACTAAGTAATTTAGAGGCCTATTCGTTGTGCTAGCCAAACCTTTGTCATCATTATTGGCAATGGCCGGTATTGGCCGATGTTGACTCTTGAAAGTAGAGTGCGATTTCAAAAAATAATGTTGTAGAACTTTTATTAAACGAACGATTCGTATGGATTAGGGTTTTTTAACTAAGTAATTTAGAGGCCTATTCGTTGTGCTAGCCAAACCTTTGTCATCATTGTTAGCAATGGCCGATATTTGCCCTTGAGAGTTGTGTGCGATTTCAAAATATAATGTTGTAGAACTTTTATTAAACGATCGATTCGTATGGATTCGGGTTTTTTAACTAAGTAATTTGGAGGCCTATTCGTTGTGCTAGCCAAACTTTTGTCATCATTGTTGGCAATGACCGATATTGGCCCTTGAGAGTTGTGTGCGATTTCAAAAAATAATGTTGTAGAACTTTTATTAAACGAACGATTCGTATGGATTAGGGTTTTTTAACTAAATACTTTAGAGGCCTATTCGTTGTGCTAGTCAAACCGTTGTCATCATTGTTGGCAATGACCGATATTGGCCCTTGAAAGTTGTGTGCGATTTCAAAAAATAATGTTGTAGAACTTTTATTAAACGAACGATTCGTATGGATTAGGGTTTTATAACTAAGTAATTTAAAGGCCTATTCGTTGTGCTAGCCAAACCTTTGTCATCATTGTTGGCAATGATCGATATTGGCCCTTGAGAGTTGTGTGCGATTTCAAAAAATAATGTTGTAGAACTTTTATTAAACGAACGATTCTTATGAATTAGGGTTTTAAAACTAAGTAATTTAGAGGCCTATTCGTTGTGCTAGCCAAACCTCTGTCATCATTGTTGGCAATGACCGATATTGGCCCTTGAAAGTTGTGTGCGATTTCAAAAAATAATGTTGTAGAACTTTTATTAAACGAACGATTCGTATGGATTAGGGTTTTTTAACTAAGTAATTTAGAGGCCTCTTCGTTGTGCTAGCCAATCTTTTGTCATCATTGTTGGCAATGACCGATATTGGCCCTTGAGAGTTGTGTGCGATTTCAAAAAATAATGTTGTAGAACTTTTATTAAACGAACGATTCGTATGGATTAGGGTTTTTTAACTAAATACTTTAGAGGCCTATTCGTTGTGCTAGCCAAACCGTTGTCATCATTGTTGGCAATGGTCGATATTTGCCCTTGAGAGTTGTGTGCGATTTCAAAAAATAATGTTGTAGAACTTTTATTAAACAAACGATTCGTATGGATTAGGGTTTTATAACTAAGTAATTTAAAGGCCTATTCGTTGTGCTAGCCAAACCTTTGTCATTATTGTTAGCAATGGCCGATATTTGCCCTTGAGAGTTGTGTGCGATTTCAAAATATAATGTTGTAGAACTTTTATTAAACGAACGATTCGTATGGATTCGGGTTTTTTAACTAAGTAATTTAGAGGCCTATTTGTTGTGCTAGCCAAACTTTTGTCATCATTGTTAGCAATGGCTGATATTGGCCCTTGAGAGTTGTGTGCGATTTCAAAAAATAATGTTGTAGAACTTTTATTAAACGAACGATTCGTATGGATTAGGGTTTTTTAACTAAGTAATTTAGTGGCCTATTCGTTGTGCTAGCCAAACGAGAGTTGTGTGCGATTTCAAAAAATAATGTTGTAGAACTTTTATTAAACGAACGATTCGTATGGATTAGGGTTTTTTAACTAAGAAATTTAGTGGCCTATTCGTTGTGCTAGCCAAACTTTTGTCATCATTGTTGACAATGGCCGATATTTGTCCTTGAGAGTTGTGTGCGATTTCAAAAAATAATGTTGTAGAACTTTTATTAAACGAACGATTCGTATGGATTAGGGTTTTTTAACTAAGTAATTTAGTGGCCTATTCGTTGTGCTAGCCAAACTTTTGTCATCATTGTTGGCAATGGCCGATATTTGTCCTTGAGAGTTGTGTGCGATTTCAAAATATAATGTTGTAGAACTTTTATTAAACGAACGATTCGTATGGATTAGGGTTTTTTAACTAAATACTTTAGAGGCCTATTCGTTGTGCTAGCCAAACCGTTGTCATCATTGTTGGCAATGGCCGATATTGGCCCTTGAGAGTTGTGTGCGATTTCAAAAATAATGTTGTAGAACTTTTATTAAACGAACGATTCCTATGGATTAGGGTTTTTTAACTAAGTAATTTAGAGGCTTATTCGTTGTGCTAGCCAAAACTTTGTTATCATTGTTGGCAATGGCCGATATTGGCCCTTGAGAGTTGTGTGCGATTTCAAAAAATAATGTTGTAGAACTTTTATTAAACGAACGATTCGTATGGATTAGGGTTTTTTAACTAAGTAAATTAGAGGCCTATTCGTTGTGCTAGCCAAACCTTTGTCATCATTGTTGGCAGTGGCCGATATTGGCCCTTGAGAGTTGTGTGCGATTTCAAAAAATAATGTTGTAGAACTTTTATTAAACGAACGATTCGTATGGGTTAGTGTTTTTTAACTAAGTAATTTAGAGGCCTATTCGTTGTGCTAGCCAAACCTTTGTCATCATTGTGGGCAATGACCGATATTGGCCCTTGAGAGTTGTGTGCGATTTCAAAAAATAATGTTGTAGAAATTTTATTAAACGAACGATTCGTATGGATTAGGTTTTTTAACTAAGTAAATTAGAGGCCTATTCGTTGTGCTAGCCAAACCTTTGTCATCATTGTTGGCAGTGGCCGATATTGGCCCTTGAGAGTTGTGTGCGATTTCAAAAAATAATGTTGTACAACTTTTATTAAACGAACGATTCGTATGGGTTAGTGTTTTTTAACTAAGTAATTTAGAGGCCTATTCGTTGTGCTAGCCAAACCTTTGTCATCATTGTGGACAATGACCGATATTGGCCCTTGAGAGTTGTGTGCGATTTCAAAAAATAATGTTGTAGAAATTTTATTAAACGAACGATTCGTATGGATTAGGGTTTTTTAACTAAGTAATTTAGAGGCTTATTCGTTGTGCTAGCCAAACCTTTGTTATCATTGTTAGCAATGGCCGATATTGGCCCTTGAGAGTTGTGTGCGATTTCAAAAAATAATGTTGTACAACTTTTATTAAACGAACGATTCGTATGGATTAGGGTTTTTTAACTAAGTAAATTAGAGGCCTATTCGTTGTGCTAGCCAAACCTTTGTCATCATTGTTGACAATGGCCGGTATTGGCCGATGTTGACTCTTGAAAGTTGTGTGCGATTTCAAAAAATAATGTTGTAGAACTTTTATTAAACGAACGATTCGTATGGATTAGGGTTTTTTAACTAAGTAAGGGAACTAATTATTCAGAATATTCGTGAAACAAAACCAAATTACAAATTATTGAAAGCTTTGAAAATTTCAATTTTTGGGAGTTCCCGACAATCCGATAATAACCGATAACCGAAACTAACTACGACCTGAACATATGGTTGGCACTTTATGAAAAAATAAACGCGAAATACCACCATCTTTCAAGCAAACAACCTCTGCTGATACTACACACTACGCATACCCCGAAGGAAATACCTTACTTTCGTCAACAGTTAAAGATGGAATAGTGTGAACAGGTAATAGTCGCATTCCTTGACATTTAATCTGATCCAGATCAGATCATGTCTCATGAAACGACATCAAAATGCGTAAAACAAACAAACACCAAATTTTAATTTTCTGTCTCGTTTCGTTTTGAATTTGCCTCTTCATACTCCTACACTATTCATCATATTATTTGTAGCTTTACCAAATTATTGGTCAACTACATTTTAATAGCTCGACTAATTTTTAGATCACCGTTTTTGATCCAAAATCAATGTTGCTTCACATATAAATTTTGATCTGATCTGGGTCACTATGCGTCAAGAAATGCAGCTAATGTGGCAACTCGAACGGGGATGGGTTTGTTGTTTTAGGTAAGTTGGTTGCACTTTCCTTTACTTTCCTTTTTTTATACGGTTGGTTTTTTATAGGCTGAGCAGTTGGCAGAAAAGAACAGTACTTGGTAAAGTGAAACGTGACTGAAATTTCTGTTAACAAACGTACCTTTGGTGGGTTATTTGTTACAAAGACTTCAACAAGAGACTCTTCAGTCAAAGCAACCAAACGTCTTCGATCGGCTTCGTATGATACACTATTTAAATGAATTGAATTCCAGCATCGTGATGGTCCTTATACGAATATTGTACTTTCTGGATTACTTTCTGGATGTCATTCGTGCTGGAATTACTCGACGAAGAGTTTTCTTAAAACGTAAGCCAGCAGCAAAATAGCACAATCCAACCCATATGAATATACAATTTATCACGGAAGAATACACTTGCGCTGCCCGTGTTGTATAGAATACGTGAATAAAACCAATACGGGCATTAGTAATCTATAACGCAAACAGCTGAAGTTTGACATAGTGGAAATAACGAGAAATGTGAGGATTGATGTGATAAATACTATCAAAATCATGAATTAAGAAGCTACTTGGCTTTTGTTTCTAGAACCTTTGTCAAAAAGTTCTTCAATAGTAATATAAATCGCAATGTATGGCCAATTGAACGACAACATATTAGGAAAACCAAAAGAATTAGACGATATCTGGAGAAAAAAAACTGGGTTTTTAAGTATGAAGAGAGGTCAGAAAAAATGAAACACTCACCACTTGAAGAGATTGCTGCAATACTACGATATAGAAATTATGACATGGCCATATTTACCTTATCGGAATGAGGAAACCGAAATTCTTGCAGAAATGATATTGATCGAAATTTACAATGAAAATGAAGAGTTGATTTTGCAACAACGTAAAGCATCCGAATCAGATTTGCTTATTCGTAAAACAATCGACAAATTCAAGAACTAAATGGCAACAAGAATTGACTAGTCACTCTGAGCAAACTTGGTGCTAACTGAGAGCACTGTTGAAGCCCGTGATTGCAAACCTTCTTTCACCAAATCGAGCTAATCTTCTTTACCGGACCAGCAAGAGCTGGAAAAACATTTGTCTGTGCGTGTCTACTGGCAAGGCTGTTGTTGCAATTGGCGGAAAAGCTGCCTACACAGCAGTAAATATGTCGTTCCAGAAACTGTTTATAGAAGTAATACAACAATTATTGCCTGTATTACCAGTATTATACAGGTCAATTGTCAAAAATGTGCAAGTGATGGATGTAGTGGGATGGATGTAGTATTGATTGATGGCTTACGGCAGTTGCCATACTTCAAGCTACACTAATTTATAGACATATAAAACAACGAAATATAGGGCCCACTTTGTTGCGCGACCACAAGTTTTTTCCGAATTGGAATTAGTTATGCGCCAAGCTAATGCAGTTTTTTTTCACTACTAACTACAATTGGCAATAGCACGCCATTAGAATAATGGGAACTAAATTTGATTGAGTCAAAATCTGATCGACTTTGTACGCACCGAATACGTCTGTGGTCTGTTGCTAGAAGAACAACACAACAAAGAAGCACGTTAGCCTTGAATAAAACATATATCATAACAACAAATGTAAATTTTTCATAGCGATGGCGAGGTAAAGCAAGTACGGCTGGAATTTCCCAGCTCACCTAAAATCGGTGAGAAACGAGAAAAAAAAACATCAACCATGTGACGATGCATTCTTGCATCATCCCTGCCCATAGAAGAACTTCGGTGCTAAGCCCTGTTTAACGGGCAACTGAACGAAGAGAGAGGGGAAACGAAATTTGATGATCGATTTTTTTTTTTGTATTTTTTTTTGGCAAATCGATCGCTTATCAATCGGGTGATAATGATTTTTTTATTAGTGGAGTCAAGTTTTTACCTCCGTAGCAGATGAACGTTTTTTTTTTTAGTCTCGACTCGAGAAGATTTAATATACATATATTTCTTTGCGTTTGAGTGAATTTTTTTTTTTTGTGGACAAAAAGTTTTTTTGTAAATATGGTGAAGCCCATGAATGGGTTATTGTGAGGAAAATAAAAAAAAAACGTGTGAAAGAATTAAGAAAATAAAAAAATGAAAAATGAATATGGAAATTATAAAAACCAAAGGAAAAACGTTATATTGAGATAAAAAGGAAAAGAAAATGTTGTGTAATAATTTTTATTTTGACTCATAAATCATAATATGTATAAATATCGAATGATTTTATTGATAACTAAAACAAAAACAATTTTCTTCCGTATTTTTTTGTGTTGTAAAATAATATTAGACAATTTAAAGAACGTTACTATGTGCAGTTAAATTGTCGATGAAAAAAAAAAATGTAACTGATTATGTTAGATTCAATGAAGAATACCTTGTTAATATAATATAATTATTATGTGATTTTGTATAAATTATAAAAAAAAAAAAGTGTTATTGGTACATTCTGGAAAATATAATTAATAAATATATCTTTGAATTGGTGAATGAAAAAAAAAACAACAAAATATATAAACAGTTTTTTTTGTATATATATAAAACCAAAAGTACATTGCTACGCAAAATTTTGTTTGGGGTTGGTCCGTTATTGCATTACATTAAGGCAATGAAAATTTTGAAAGCCGTTTGCCTATCATCATGTCGTCTCTAAGTACCAAATTATTTGGAAAGTACGGTATTTGGGTGCGCTGAAGTTTTGAGTGACGCCGAATTTCTGCGAGGAGCGGTTATCACAGTTGTTCGTATGTGATGCAGTATTGCTGCATTGTTATTTCTGGAACATTGTTGGTGCAGAGTGAGTACATTTGAGGGTCATTCGTGGCAGCCGGGTGCAGTAAGCGTAATTTCTTTGATTATATTATTATTATTTTTCTTAATTAATTTTTGCTCAATTATTATTATTATTAATTGCTTAATTGATTTTTTTTGTTTGGTAAATTTAATTATTTCAAAAAAAAAAAAAAAAAAAGGAAGAAACTATTTTGTTTTCTGGATTTTTTTTATCTATCATTTGTTTTTTTTTGGTTATACATGTATTCATCGTTTAATTTTAATTCTTTTACACACGCGTGCTGCATGCTATTTCCTTTATATATAAATATTTCTTTTCAGCTCTCTCTCTTCGTTCGTTTCTGCCTCCGCCATTTTTGTGAAAGTGAATGATAAGTTTCTTTAAAATTTTCTTTAGAATTTCTTCTATTCTTTTTATCTTTCTGATGTTATTTTGAAACGTTTTAACTCTTGATAATGGAGTGCTAGAGAGTTGTCTGGGGTGATGCTGTGACTGGGGTGGTATTCGGAGTTCATTCCGATCATGTGTTATTATAAATCGGAGAAAATGCCTTCAATTTCTTTTATCCTTATTGTCTATTTATTTGTTTTTTTTGCACTTCTTCGTACGCGGTTACTCAAGCTCCGATCAAGCTTTGGATATATCCCCACCCCAACCCTGAGCCTTAGCCAGCTATATATGCCGCGTTCCAAAGCCTCTGTTCGGAGATTCTGTTAACGACATTATGGTGTGACTTGTAGTTTAAATGGTCGATGCTACTTCTGATTAAGTTTTGCAGCACCGTCAAACCCAAGCATAGTGTAGTGCCGTTACAACCATACCATGAAAAATAATAAAACAATCGTTGCCAAACGGAATCACCTGCCTTTGGTATCGGTTTGTGAATTAACAGTTCACAATGAGGCAGTCTTTGAGTAACACAAGACACATTCCCAGCAACTGCTTTCTATGGTATTATCAAGAGTAACGAGCATCAAAAGGCTTTATATCGCTTCATGGGATAATGATAAGACATCTGTCACGGACGAAGGAAGGTAGCATCTATGATCGGTCTATAAGAGGAGTTTCGTATAAGTTCCATCAATACAATGATCACTCTGGACAAATTGTTAACGGAGTTTATAGCAACCGAAATGAGTTAGGAATGAAGAAGAGGTTCAAACGTCCCGATGTCATAGTTGTTGGAGTCGATTATTCAAATAATAAAATTCATCCGTCACCTTTGCTACCGTGTACTATTCAAGATGCAGCATTACTGTACGATAATCTCGATAAAATACCAATGAATGAAAAAAAAATTATTCAACGGTGAACAATTCATCCACAAGGTATACGGCAAAATCTGGTTCAACTATTCTTGCAGTTTTCTCATGCTATTTGGAAGGACGACAGAGTAGAGTTTTAAATTGTGAAAAATGAGAAATCAAGAAATACATTTTGAAATTTAGTATTCCAAGAATTAAATTTATCATTTAAAACGATTACGACATTTTACCAGTTTAAAAAGTTCCAAGTCTATCAGAGGCTACACACATTGCATTTTTGAAAAATGCTCTTACAGGCGTTCTTCTATGTATGTATATCGAAATTTCGAAAAATAACGAATTATGTAATGTGTACTGTACGTATTATCAAAGTTATATTAACCTTAATTACAATTCTTTTCTTTTCTACATCCTTTCGAATTTGTTAACAAATAATAAAAAGAAAACCGATTTACAAAGGTTTCTTATTTTAAATTCTTTTGATTTATTAGATTTTCTTTTGACAAAACTCTTATTTATCTTTTGTATATTACGAAATACCACTTTTCATTGACATGGCAACAGTATTAAAATAACGACTCTGGTGAATTTGTATTCTAAATAATTGATTTGGTACATTATCGTTAAGCATACTTGTTCGCAATATTGTTGCTGTAACACGGCAAATATCGTTAAATGTCGATTTAAACGTCTTTTTCCTTTTCCTTTCAACCAACTTGCTTTTTTCCATTACACCTTTTAGACTTAAAATTGTTGACCTGTTACCTTCCTGTAACATAGTATTGTATGGAGCTCAAAGCAGTTTTTTTTATCACCTTTTAAAACAAATAAAATTCAGAAATATCACAACACAAAAACCTATAACGTGAAGACTCGTATGTCATAAATAAAAAAAAAATACTTCAATCTCTTTACGACATGACATACGACAAAAGTTATCATAATCCTCGTGCAAACGTATGTTATTGTAGTAATATTATTCGTTTATCCTTTTTTTGTGATCTCATTTCCGTTTTTATCTTTTTCATTGATCTCTTCTTAAAGTTTTTCATTATGATGAAAATAAATTAAGGAAAAGAAATGTTTTTATAGTGACAATAGCGATTGTGTAATACACTCGTACACATGTATGTGGTGTTTATACAAAACGTATGCATAAAAAACACAACAATTGTGCTATTTTTCTTCAGAAACCCTTTTTTAATCAACAAAACCAATTTGGTTCATCATTTGATGAGATGTGAAGCAAATAAAGGAATCAGAATATCATTTATGATTAAATGAATTAAAATAATTTTCCTTCCATCCATGAAGTTTTTTTTTTACTTTCTATTAAATTTTTGTGTGTAACAATAGGTTCCAACAACAACAAAATATATACATAGATCTAATCTAAAATTCTTAATGGAAATCTATTAAGTGTATGTTTATGTGTTTTGAATAATAAATTAAATATTCCCTCATTTTGATTGTTTGCAAAAAAATAAAAATACGGAAGTTTTCTTTTTAATTTTCATCGTATTTCATTTGAATTGTTTATTTGTTTACGTTATCTGTTTTGAAATTTTTCTTTTCTTTTCATTTTTTTATTGTGTCTTGTAAAAATGTACAGGGCTTTGTTGAATTGAAGAAAATTAGGTAGGACATTGTTATTATGTAAGTTTGGTTATCTCTCTTTGGAGAATTGTACCTTATATTAGAATATGATTTTTAATTTCACCATCAAATATGCAAGGGATGTGCACAATCATCTGAATTAATTGATTAAGGACGGCTTAGTGCTTATTTAGTCTAGAAATAAACAAGTCAATGTTGAAAGTACCTTCTTAACTGCTAACAAGCAAATTAGTCATTGTAAGTTAAAAATTTCGTCCTTTATTCAGGAGATCCCTTCATCATGGCATTTTTCAGTAGGGCATATTTCATTATAGTATATCGTGCACTACGGCATATTTCAAAATGGCACATTTCAGTGTGTCAGTAGTGTCTCCGAAAAAATTGGGAAAAAAACGCCGTACTGATACACACCTTGCTGAAACATGCCGAATTGTACCTTATGCCATACAGTGTACCATGCCTTAGTGTCATATTCTGTAATGAAATTTGGCCATAATACTCGTTACCCAGTACCCCTGCACTTGGCGAGATATACAAATAGCTTAATCAACCTCCTTGTATTAGTTATCTAACCGATTTCAGAAAATTGTAGTCTTAGCTCTTAGTCTGTTGTTCGTAAGCGCTGCACCACGTGTATTTTTTAAGCGTGACATCGATAATTTTTCGATAGTTGTTGAATTTTATAGTCAGGTAGATTTAGGTGTAATAACCGTTTGATTAAAATTTCAAATCTGCCTTTTCACTATTACTGTATTAATCTAAACTAATATTATAAAGAGAGAGTGCGAGTTTATTAGTTTGAAGTAATCTCAGAAACTGCTCAATGAATTTGGATGATTCTTTCACCAATCGAAATTATATTCCCTCCTGATGGTTATAGGCTAATTTTTAAAATGATTGGACCCCGAGATCATGGGGCTCTCATACAAATTGACGAAAATTTCATTGTATACATATAAAAAAAATTGCACTTTTTCTGAAGAAGTATGTAGCTTAACTGTGGAATGTTTACACCCACCTATAGGCAATAGTCCTGAATATTTACAAATATATTTTCTTTCGAATGAAGACCAATTATCTGCTTGGACAAATATAGTGCCTAATCTAAAAGTGGAATTGATCGCACAACTACAAAAAACGCTACATGAACATAATCGTTATGTTCAAAGTTTCAAGTACAACCTTGAAAGAAATCCAGGAGCAGATAACTTAAAACTCATAATACATGCAGAACGACGGCCGACAAATGAACAAGAGAGGTCACTACAATGCTCCAACTACTAATAAAGTCGCTGTGCTTTTAGTTGATGAAGATAAAGGACCAAGGGATATCGTGTTGCACTACCGTTACGGAAAATTATCACATATATCAGAATTGCATCGGTCATATGACGCTTTACAGTACCCGTTGATGTTTGCTAGAGGAGAAGATGGGTACAGCCTGAATATGCCACACACAAATTTGCCACGTAATAAAACAATTACCTGTATGCAGTTTTATGCGTTTAGGCTAATGGTGAAAAACGGTAGCTTTAATACGCTCCATTATTACAAGGATTTATTTAACCAATATTGTATCGATATGATGGCAAAAATGATCTCGGAAAGGTTACATTACATCCGCACAAATCAAGCAAAATTAAGAGCTGAAAATTATGTTCATTTGAGAGATGCATTGAATGAAGATCAAAACATTGACGCCAGAAATATGGGGCAATATGTCATACTGCCCTCAACATTCATCGGATCACCAATGTACATGCACGAGAAAACCCAAGATGTAATGACCTATGTCAGAAATTTTGGCAGACCAGATTTATTCATTACCTTTACGTGCAACCCCGAATGGACTGAGGTTAAGGAGGAGCTATTTCCTAATCAAAAATCTTTTGATAGGCATGACATCATAGCACGAGTGTTCAATTTAAAAATGAAAAAGTTAATGAAATTGTTAACCCAAAATGCTATTTTCGGTGACACAAAGGCTTTTATATACAGCATTGAGTGGCAAAAAAGAGGTTTACCTCATGCACATATTCTCCTATGGTTGCAAACGAAAATACAACCAGAAGAAGTAGACCCTCTAATATCAGCTGAGCTACCAAACCGAGATGTGGATCCTATTCTCCATGACATAGTTCTTAAAAATGTGGTACATGGTCCGTGTGGAGAACATAACATGGCTGCTCCTTCCATGGTCAACGGCGTTTGCTGTAAAAAGTATCCTCGCAATTTAATTGCAGAAACACAAACTGGAGACGATGGTTATCCAGCATACCGTCGTAGAAACCCTAATAATGGTGGAGTGACTGCAACTTTGACTATCCGAGGTCATCAAACCGTAATAGATAACAGATGGATTGTTCAACGGTTATACATTTTGCAATCCATTTAGAAAACGGACAAAGGGTGTATTTTACGGCACACAATCTCCAACAAAGATTCGAAAATCCACCCTCAACAACACTTACGGCATTTTTTGAATTATGCAGAAATGATCACTTCGCGAAAACCTTATTATACAATGAATTGCCACAATAGTTCACCTGGGCTAATCACAAGTTCTCGCGAAGGAAACGTGGAGAAGACGTCGAAGGACATCTCGGCATTAAAAAAGACTCTGCGCTTGGCAGAATGTACAGTATCCATCCTAACCAATCGGAATGTTTTCACCTAAGGATGCTGTTGCAATATGTCCGTGGGCCAACTTCTTACAGACCGTCAATGGACAAGTAATGTCTACTTATCAAGCAGCTTGCAAAGAACTTGGTCTACTTGAAAATGACGAACAATGGAACCATACGTTAGCAGATGCAGTCGTTTCCAAATCACCTTTAAAATTAAGAGAATTATTCGTGATCATTTTATTATTTTGCCAACCGTCTGATCCTCTTCAATTATGGCAAACTTTTCGAGAAAACCTTTGTGAAGACATTCGTCATAGAGAGCAGCAACAATGATATCAGTAATGATATCACTATACTTTGCTCAGACAGTGTTTTAAATGAGGGCCTCATAAAAATTGAAAATTTATTATTTGAGCTAAGTGGGAAAAATCTGGCAGATTTTGGTCTTCCCTCGCTGAATCGGGAGGGTCAATCAATTGATCCTTTAGAAGCGATACTGAGACGCCCATACGATGTCAACCAATTGAGTGACTTCATATCAATTAATGTTACAAAATTAGTACCTTACCAGCGACATGCATATGATAAAATAATAAATAGCGTGATAAATAACAAAGGCAAAATATTGTTGATCGACGCTCCTGGTGGAACAGGGAAAACGTTCTTAATCAATTTAATTTTGGCTAAAGTTAGATCAACAGGTAAAATCGCTGTCGCAGTTGCTTCATCTGGAATAGCAGCTACACTGCTCAGCGGCGGGAAACCCGCCCATTATACTTTTAAATTGCCTCTAAATGTTTCTTTCCACCAAGGAACAGTATGTGCAATTCGCAAAAATGGGCCACTAGGAAAAGTCCTTTAAGAAGTTGCTCTAATTATGTGGGATGAGTGTACAATGAGCCATCGATCGCACATTGAAGCTGTAAACAGATCTCTGAAGGACATTAGGAATTCAGAAAAATCAATGGGGGGTGACACCTTGGTCTTTGCTGGAGACTTTCGCCAAACATTGCATTGTTCCCAAAGGAACGCGAGCGGACATTATTAAAGCGTGTTTAAAATCCTCACCTCTGTGGAGTTCAATTCAAACCGTTACATTAAAGACCGTAAATATGAGAGCTCATTTGGGAGGTGGTGGTGGCTATAATTTTTCGGGTCAATTATTAAAATTAGGCGATGGCAAATTACCTGAACAAAATGGACTAATTAAAATTGACAGCGAGTTAGGAAAGACTGTAACAACTCTTAATGAGTTGATATTAAACATTTATCCTGGCATAGACAATATATTCGAAAAAGATTACACTTGGATGTGCGAAAGGGCTATCGTATCTGCAAGAAATTCTTCTGTTGACGAAATTAACGAGGAAATTTTAAAAAAAGTATTTGGTGACTTCAAAATATATTCCGCGATAGACACTGTTATAAATACAGAAGACACGGTTCACTATCCACAAGAGTTTTTGAACAGTCTAAATCCTTCAGGGTTTCCACCACATTGCCTTAAAATGAAAGTTGGAATACCAATTATTTTATTGCGGAATCTGAATCCTCCAAATCTATGTAATGGGACAAGACTGCAAGTCAAATCGTTGAGAAACAACGTCATCGAAGCTACCATCATCACGGGCCCAGCATCTGGACAATTTGCTTACATACCTCGCATTCCCATGATATCAACCAATTTATTTAAATTCCAGACACAAACGAAACCAAAAATGTAGTTTACTCGGAAGTTTTAGTAAAATAGATAGATAAATAAATAATTATAATATGTAATGTAATAACTTTTAAACCAAAAATAATTTATTATATTTAACTACATGCAATCAAATAGATGTACATATATTTAAGTTGGTCTGAATATTTGTTCTGGCTGTCTATCTGAATAATTCTTTTTTATCTACAGTTACTGATATGTAGATTGGACACGCGTAGCGGCCACAGGCAGCTAATTTTTAATAAAAACAAATTATGGCAAATTTAAAATATGAAAATGATGAGATATAAATGATGTAAATAGCATCTTGGCAAATTAGCCATTTTCTTTTTTCAATATTTTTGACATAACGGTTTAGTATAATGAGCTTGGAACAAGTAATGTTGTCAAATAAAAATAAAAATGGCGCCTACGGGTTTTCATATTTTTTAATAACATTTTTTATTGTAACACATAAAGTAACGATGTCACCGACAATCGCATACTAATAATTATTTTCTAATGCAGGTTATCTAAAGTAGGTAAAAAATATTTTCTGAAAATCATGCTTGTATATATGCGAGGCTGTCCTTGCGAGGAAATGGCAACTCTGGTTGGTATGTGTAACGAAATCCCACAAGAGGATTCCATTAACAGACATGAGAATAGAGGTCTGGTGCGGTATAGTAGCGCAGACGTATTCTCATGCTTGAATAACCGCATAAAGAATAACGATGAGAAGGGCAAAGGGAAATTGAAACTATTTTTGCCACGGCCTCGGCAGCTAAGAAATTAATAAACCAGGAGTGGTCGTTCCGGAGTGACAGTTTCAATTCTAAGCGATCACCGCCGTAACTGCCATACGGGCCTTCCCTCATCGATCCGCCTACCGGGATGCTGTCTCACAGTCGCGGCGGCCCCAATGCCGATAACGAATGGAAGGACGCCCGCATGACAGTCCCAGCGATGACCCCCTAGTAACGTTTGTTAAATCCGAGGTTTGTTTAGAAAGGTGGATTTTGATGGATTTTTGTAGTAGGCTCCAATGCGAAAATTGTCGGCAATTTTCCTTATCATTTTATATAGACCAAAACTTGACATGTATACATATTTAAGTGTTTCATTTCAATTACATATGTAGTTTGCTATATTGTTATAACTGAAGTTTGTTATATCCGAAGAATTTTCAAAAAGTTTGTAATAACCAGATGATTTCACTGTATTTTGTGTGTGCGCAGAACAAATGGATTTGTGTGCGATTCCAATGTAATTCTTATACTTTGTACAATCGAGTACTAGAAACAGATATACGCAATATATAATAAATTATTTATGCATTCCAAAGTTTAATCAGATTGGTTGGGGCATGGATTGGAAATAATTTTTAGTAGATAATAAAATTTACATTTTTATTTATTTATTTAATTGTCAAAAATACAGAAATTTTTGGTAAGTTCAAATATAGTACTTTGTTCAAACGATTTTCTTTGAGACAAGGTTGGCAAAGTTTTGGATTCCTGGATCAAATTGAGTCTGAATTTAAATTTCGTTGAACAAATTAGGGGTTTGAATTTTAATTTAGATTATGAGTCAAATCATAAATTTTATGCAAATTATTTTTTCAATTGGTACAAATAGGAAAATAATAGTTTTGATTTTTATTTGAGTTATTTAATATAATTTAGTTTGCCAACTTTAAGCTTTTAATATTTTATGTGTTCTTGATTATTTTTAATTTCTTTATTTTTAATTATTGTGTAGTGGGATTTAGACGGAATATAGTAATAAGCAATTCATTGTTAATTTTGATTTTACTGGTATTCCTGGAATTACTTAATTAATTTCTTTAATTTCTGGAGTCAATAACTAGTTAAGCTAAAGAATTGGAAATTAAATTTTAAAGGGTTGTAGATTATTGGTTTTTTTGATTTTAGAAATTTAGTTTAAAATAAAGATATTTAATGTTTGAAATTCATAATTTAGATTTAACATTTTTATGCACCTTGAATTTCAGATTATTTAGTTAATGATTTGCTGTCCTTTAATTTAGATGCTGAATTGAATTTATTTTATTTAAGGGTGTTAAGGGCTGACTTTAAATAATGAATTAATGGTGAAGCAAATTAGTTTTTGGGTTTAACTAAATTGAATTAATTGAAATAAATTTAGTGAAATTAATTTTTCAGTGTAATCGAACCATTGATATCATAATGTTAGTGTTGATGTTGGTATTGGTATTGATGTGGATGTTGGTATTGTTGTTAATGTTCATACTAGTATTAATGTTAATGATAGTTTAGGTATTAGTATTGATATTGGTTAGTTAAAATGGTTTTAGTTTAGAAAAGACCTGAGAAACTTGACCAAGATGACACTGGCCGAGGTGACAGCACGATGGCCGGATGGTAGTTGGTTTGATTATTGTCAAACTATTAATGTTAATTTATTTGTAGTACATAAAGATTAATCTATAATTTATTTCAGAGCACTAAATTTATACTTAATTAATTTTAGAATAGTTATTATTAAAGGATTAATGCATATTTTAAATTTACAGAAATTTGAGCAGTAGATGAACTTGAAATTGTATTGTTTTGTGCTTATTAACTTACTAAAAATATATTACTAACAAATTTACTAACTATCAACTACTTAGGTGTCTGGAACCGGATTGATTCTTTGTTTGCTAACATACCTTTCATTTCCTTCGGTTTTGTTATGTGTAAAGGAGGTATGGAGGACCCGGCGTCATCCGGGAGTCTTGCTTAGGCTTGGTCGTACACCCTGATCAATCAATCAGTCAGTTTCTTAATTTTAACATTTTCCTGGATGAGTACATACTCTTTTAATTTCGGACAATCAGTTGCATTTGCTGCGTGATTTCCGTTGCAAAGATAGCATTTCAGGTTGGCTTCTGGTACTATACAATTTGACGTTTCGTGATCTTCTCCACATTTTAAACACTGTAAAATTCTATTGGAAAATGAAGTTCCATAAAAGTTAAAAGGCTTTTTTTTGGAATTAACTCGGTAACTTCAAGAATGTTCTCAATTTTAATATCATTTGATGTGTAATCATTATTATTGAGGCACTGTTTAATTTCATCAATGTTCGTGCCTTTAGGTAAACAGTTTAAAATTACTTTAAGTAACTTATCAGATGGAGTGAATGTGATATGTTCAGCTTTGTCATTGATTAGATGTTGCTCTAACTTTTTGTAGTCTGAGACATTATTTAGAATCACTTTTATACCGATGCTGCACAGTTTTATTAAGAAGTTTTTGATATTAAGCTGGTTCCTCAACCTTAATTTTAATAGGTGGCCTAATCACTTTTACATTTTTTTTGTTCTGTTCATCAAAGTTAAACTCGATAACTGACATATACATGACATGTTACCATTAGTTTGGATAAAGTATATCGGGTGTCGATTATCATTCATCATTAGTTGTAGACTGGTTTCATCATACTGTTTTAATTTTTGATTTTTAAATGAAAACACTTTTAAGGTCGCATAACTGCGACCTTTATTATTCGATGCGTTTATTAATTTAATTTTATGCGAGCACTTTAGTTAATAGATGTAGCATTATCAATTGTAATTCCAGTTCAAGTACAATTTTTTACTAATTGTATTTAACTTGAATAAAATACATTTACATATCAACGCAACCAATTCCAAATTGATGTAAAGAAACATAAATCTAATTGTATCCATGTATGGTAACAGTAGGTTAATCTCATATTCAAAATATCCATTCGTGTTTTCAACAATACAATTAATTATCAGTTAATGCTTTGAAGAGCACGCGAGAGTGCGTGACTTTGACATTTAATAATAAAACACTGATAGCAAAACGTGTATATTATCAAGAGAAACGAAACTGAAAGAAATTTTTCATACGAAAAATGGGTTATGCAAACCTTATAACTCCGGTTATGTTTATCCAATTTCACAAATAAAATACTGTACGAATCGGGCAACGACTGATTAACAAAATTGTTCTTGTATGCGGTATTTCAATAAATTTTGTATTCGGTTTCGGTGCTCTTGGTATTGTATACTTTCTGCTGATAGCTATATTATTATTATCGCACACTGTATAATGTAAAAAAGGACGTTATATTCTTAAATAGGTCTCGCGTCAAAAAAATAATTCCTGGGAAAATTGCTGTTGAAAATTCGATTGTGTACCAAATTTTTTTTTTTCGGAAAACGACTTTCTCATTTAATTTGTTAATTAGCATTGTTTTTCACTCGATTATTTTCCAAGTTGAATTTTCCCTTTTCATTGTTAAATGAACTGTTTGGTAAACTGTATTTTTTTTTTTTTTAATTAAAAATTAAAAATGTTTGCTGAAAACAACCTAAAATACATACATATATAAAAATTGATCTATAGTTGAGTTGATTAATACAAAATATAATTTTTTCTTGGGGTATTTGTTTCTTTCGAGGTATGTTGTTAAAAAAACTATTGTTTTCACAAAAAATTTTGTGGAAAAGCGAATAAGTCAGGTAAAAAAAGAAATTATTGTTCTTCCCTTTTAATTTTTTTTTTTTTTTTTTAGTTTTAATTAAAAATTATGTAAACTTTTCAGTAACGCAACTAACTCAATTATGTTAATGAAACCACGTTGAAAATTCAATTTTTCTTTGCTTCGTTTTATTTTTTGTATTTTCTTATCTTTTGTTCATTTCCAGTAGATTTTTCATTGTGCTATTGAATGAAATTTACATTGTTAGTTTTCCTCTTTTCGGTGGTATTTTTTTCTTGTTCGTACCTTTTTTTTGTGTTTGTTTGTATGATTTCTATAACAATAAATGAAATAGTATAGTAACAGAGAAATGTTTGCAATATAGCCTCAATCGTGTGCCTGTCGATTTAATTCACTGTGTTTTTGGTGGTGTCGGGTAAAACACAAAATTCAAAGATACAATCGAATCAATTTTTTACACACAATAAATCATTGAAAACATTCCATAGTGAGAATTAGTCTGAACATTTTGCATGCACGAGGGTAGTCTAAAAAGTGTTGAACCTAACAAATAGAAAGTAATATTTTTTCCGTCAAATCCAGTCGCCTATTTATTAGAAAAATGATGAAACGAGCTAAGCTTTAAAAAGTGATTATTCCTTCAGACCTTCATACAAAAAAAAAAAAATAAGCTGGAATATATCCACTTTCAAACTTCCTTCCGTAAAATTACGTGCTCTATCACATAATTATTTTCAAAATGGGACGTTATATTCTAATAACTAACATACATTGTTGAATACACTAGTATTAGTCACCTACAACAAAATATTAATTAGCTTTCAATTTTGAATTCAGATTCCTCAGCAAAATTTATTTTAATTGCTACAGTCAATTCATAATCTAAAATCATATAAGAACATTATCACCAAAAATTTACTTTCACTTACGTAACAACTCAAAACGTGATATTTCTACTTTGATTAGTAGATGTATTCTGAGTGATTGGCCTCATTATTTTTCTGATTTAGCAAATCGCAAATATTGTGAATGTTTATCTATACAAATGCCGGAAAAGAAATCAATTGATTAGCAGATAACTTATTGTTTTGTACACACTATTTTTTGACCGTTAAAACCTTACAAATGCAATTATATAATATTGTTACGTTTCTGCCTTGTCAATTAAGGTTCGTATTACTGGATTGTGAATAATACAAAATCAATTTAATTTATCACCAACAAATTTATTTAGTTAACACAAGAATTATTACAACACAGTAATTGAAATGAGAGTACAGAACGCACTAGAAGGAATGAAATCACAAACTAGTTTCAATAAAGGAGTAGAAGAAAACCTTGATCGAGTGTATCAAAATATAAATTATATAAAATCGAGTTATAAACCAAAGAAATGAATAAAACATTACGAATTGAAACCTGGAATGCAAATGGGCTATTGCATCACATTCCAGAACTAGATATATTTTTAAACATGCATTATACAGATATATGTTTTATATCAGAAACTCATTTCAGCAAAACTTCATTCGTAAAATAAAAGGATATAATTGCTACCATGCATTACATCCAGAGAACAAAGCTAAATGTGGATCAGCTATCCTCATAAAAGATTATATAAAGCATAACGAAGAACTTAAAGTTGAGAAGCTTTCCATGCAAGTCACAACAATCAAAATACAATTAAACAATACTAAAACCTGCAGTATCTCAGCAATCTATTGCCTCCCAAAATACAATCTCAAAAAAGTAGATTATACTAATCTTCTCAAAACACTAGGCAGTGTCTTTTTAATTGGAGGTGACTATAATGCAAAAAATACCTATTGGGGATCACGGTTAACAGCCGCTAAAGGAAAAGAACTGTTCGCAGCAGGCAAACAACTAAAATGCAATTTTCACTCGGGCGGTACACCAACCTATTGGCCCACGGATATCACTAAGACTCCAGATCTTATAGAATTCTTTATTACAAGAGGGATTTCAGATAATTATATCCATATAGAGAACAGTGAAAGTCTATCATCAGATCATTAACCGCAGTAATTATGATACTTAGCCAAACAATTATTATGAAAGAGAGCAACCCGAAATTAACGAGCTTCAAAACCAATTGGGATCTCTTCCAAACACGGTTAACAGAAAGAATTAATCTGCAGAACCCAATACAGGGACCAGTCCAAATAGAAGACGAACTAGATAAGCTCATCCATAATATCCAAAGTGCTGCGTATGGGAAAGCACTCCTAATAACAATTAGGAAATGAAGCACAATGTTAGCTATCCAGAGGAAGTGAGAGAACTTCTTAAAAATAAAAGAAAAGCACGGAAGAATTGGCAAAAACATCGAAACCCGGAAAATAAGAGGGTATTTAATCATTTGTGTAACAAATTAAAATATCTAATAAAAGACATTAAAAATCAGTCAGTTAATAAATATCTCAGCACTCTAACTGGGCAAAAAGATACTGATTATTCATTATGGAAAGTAACAAAGAATATTAAAAGACCCAAACTTCAGGTTCCTCCAAAAATAAAGAAAATTGGGCTCGAAATGCTAAACAAAGAACAGATTTGTTTGCAAATCACCTTGAAGAAACATTCCAACCTTACCCAAAACAAACGGAAAAGGAAAATATTACCCTGATAAATAAACAGGATGAAATAAAAATTACACCTATAACATTGAAAGAACTAAAATGGTAAATCAAGAATAATCTGAATGCGTATAAGGCTCCAGGATATGATCTCATAACGGGTCAGATAATAAAAGTGTTACCGGAGAAAGCGTTGAGGAAATTAGTGCATATAATCAATGCAGCATTTCGACTAAGATATGTACCACGACAATGGAAAGTTGCAGAAGTAATTATGATATTTAAGCCGAACAAACCTCCGAACGATAAAGCTTCATATAGGCCAATTTCTGTGCTACCAACATTATCGAAACTATTTGAAAAGGTTCTTCTTAAAAGATTAAAACCAATTATCGAAGAAAGGAATCTTATCCCCTCACATCAGTTTGGATTTAGGGAAAAACATTCTACGATAGAACAAGTACATCGAATTACTGATGTAATCGAGAAATCATTAGAAAGCAAACAAATATGCTCAACTATATTCCTTGATGTAGCGCAAGCATTTGACAAAGTATGGCACTAGGGGTTATTATTCAAACTTCACCGAGATCTTCCGGAGCAATTTTTTCAAATTCTAAAATCATACATATCAGAGAGGCATTTCCGAGTAAAGTATGAGAATGAATACTCCCAACTAAAAAGGATAACAGCAGGAGTTCCTCAAGGAAGTGTTCTTGGGCCAATCCTTTATCTCCTGTATACTAGAGATATACCAATTACAGAAGCAACAATGGCGACTTTTGCTGATGACACGGCCATACTTGCAACAGCAAAAAACATCAATGAATCCACTAGTAAATTACAGAAGGCTACTAACCTGATATGTAATTGGACAAAGAAATGGCGAATTAAATTAAATGAAGCAAAATCAATCCAAGTAAACTTTACAAATCTAAAAGTTAATCATATACCAATAATGATAAACTCGATAGTAGTACCGTATGCGAACACTGCTAAATATCTTGGCATGACTTTAGATGTTAAACTTAGATGGAAGGAACACATAAAAAAAGAAGAGAGAAGAACTAGACAATCTGAACTGGCGATTCATAACAAACTGCTGTTATACAAACAAATTCTGAAACCTGTATGGACATATGGTAGTCTTGGGGTTGTGCTAAGAAGACAAATATCAAAATCATACAAACAGCTCAAAATAAAATCCTGCGATGTATTGTTAATGCACCGTGGTACATTCGAAACGACAACCTCCATCGAGATCTAAAGATCGAGCTTGTCGCGGATGAAATCAAGAATCATGCAACAAAACACCTACAACATCTGCACCAGCATGAAAATCTGGACATACGCTGTGTGCTGAATGCCACACCAACAAGAAGACTGCAAAGAACCAAACCTTTGGACTTATCACGAACAGCAGGTCACTAGACTTACCGTGGCGAAAAATCTGAGATAGTTTATTAATAAAAATGCCCAAAATCACTTTTTATAAATTATTTTCAAATTTTACTATACTCTTATAATTTTTATTTCCACTAAAACACTTTTTAAATCACTTTTTAATTCCTTTTTGATCTTCAAACTATCGCTTACGAAATACTACTAATAATCTTACAAGTTTACACTATCGCGTTCTAAATACTAATAATCCAATTCGATTTCGTTCGCCTTTTTATATACACAAACCAAACTTCTAGAAAACTCATGACTTTTCCAGTACCTATAGTGCAGAAACATTTAGAACTGTTTTATCATGGAAAATTCCATTTTAGTACTGTAAAACATTGAGCTATTAATTTAACTTATTCTATCACACCATAAGTGTCACCATCACAATATGAACGGTTTAAACCTTATAAACGTTACCATAATACTTTTTGACTTACTTAACTAGAAATTTTGTTAAGTCATTGTAAAATTATGGGTGTGAAGTATTTAACAAATAACCTAAGATAAGCATGTATTAGAAAGTACACTGTTAATAAAATATCAATAAGAAATTTAAGTGAAATATGCTAAAGTAAAAATGCGTGTGAAGTTTATAACAAAAAAATGACCGAGAATTTTTTGACAAGAATAATATTGTGACGGTGACACCTAGTGTGTAATAGTATAAGTTAAATGAATAGCTCAATGTTTAACTGTACTAAAGTGGAATTTTCCATGATAAAAATTGTTACGTAATGTTTCTACGCTATTCTAACTAGAAAAATCATGAGCTTTCGAGAAGTTTGGTTTGTGTATATAAAAAGGCGAACAAGATCGAATTGGATTATTAGATTTGGAACGCGATAGAGTAAACTTGTAAGATTATTAGTAATATTTGGAAAGCGATAGTGTGAAGATTAAAAAGTAATTAAAAAGTGTTGTAGTGCGAAATAAAAATTATAAGTGAACAGTAAAATTTGAGAATAATTTTATATAAAGTGATTTTGTGAATTTTTATTGATAAACTGTGTTGTAATAAATTTTGTGAAATAAATAAATTCGTTGGAGATAAATTAAATTGATTTTGTATTAGTCACAATCCAGTGATACGAACCTTATTTGACAAGGCAAAAACGTAACAATATACTATATTATCGAGAACGATTGGCAATAATAGTTTAAAGTCCCGCAAATCATATAGTGCCGTTAAATTAGTAGCTTTATGTTTACTGTTTCAAATGGGCCAGCTGCCATTTCCAAACGGAGGGGATGAATATCATTTTTAGTTGATGTACGTCATACCGACTTTTAACATTTTAGTAGTTTTGCATTTGCGCTGAATAACAAGAAATCTTAAAAATTCTAGAGTTTGTTGGAAGATGTGACTAACATAAATTAGTAGCTTTATGTTTATTGTATCAATTGGGCCAAATGCCATTTACATACGGAGGGGACGAATATCATTTTTTGTTGCTGGACGACATACCGATTTTTAACATTTGGGTGGTTTTACATTCGTGGTTAATAACAAGAAATCTTAAAAATTCTAGAGTTTGTAGAGTTTATTTTTAAGATATCTTGTTATTTACAACAAATGCAAAACTACACAAATATTTGGAATCGGTATGAAGTACAGCAACAAAAAATCATATTCATCCTCTTCGTTTGGAAATAGCACATGGCCCATTTGATACACTATACATAAAGCAACTAATTTAACTCAGTCGCATCTTACAACAAATTCCAGGACATTTAAGATTTCTTGGTATTCACCGCGAGCAAAACTACTCAAACATTAGGAAACGGTATGACGTACAAGAACAAAAAATGATATTTATTCCGTCCGATTGATACAATAAACATAAACATATTGGGTAATCTTCAGTACAGCAAACCACTAAAATTCAAACTCACAAAAAATTTCAACAATTTTCAAATTCACCCACAAAAGACTTTTTATTGTCATAATCAAATCTTACTAATTTTAAATCAAAGTACACTCCTTAAGCTAACTAGTGGCCTATGTCACAACTCGGGAAAAACTCTACGATTTGGGCAAACTACAGTACAGCAAACCACTAAACTTCAGAAGTCACAAAAAATTTCAACAATTTTCAGATTCACCCACAAAAGACTTTTTATTGTCATAATCAAATTTTACTAATTTTAAATCAAAGTACGCTCCTTAAGCTAACTAGTGGCCTATGTCACAACCCGGGAAAAACTCTACGATTTGGGCAATGTTCAGTACAGCAAGCCACTAAAATTCAGAACTCACAAAAAATTCAACAATTTTCAGATTCACCCACAAAAGAATTTTTATTGTCATAATCAAATCTTACTACTTTTAAATCAAAGTACACTCCTTAAGCTAACTAGTAGCCTATGTCACAAGCCGAAAAATCTCTGTGATTTTGGCAATATTCAGTATAGCAAACCACTAAAATTCAGAACTCACAAAAAATTTCAACAATTTTCAGATTCACCCACAAAAGACTTTTTATTGGCATAATCAAATCTTACTACTTTTAAATCAAAGCACGCTCCTTAATCTAACTAGTGGCCTATGTCACAACTAGGGAAAAACTCTGTGATTTGGGCAATCTTCAGTACAGCAAACCAATAAAATTTAAACTCACAAAAAATTTCAACAATTTTCAGATTCACCCACAAAAGACGTTTTATTGTCGTAATCAAATCTTACTACTTTTAAATCAAAGTACACTCCTTAAGCTAACTAGTGACCTATATCACAATTCGGGAAAAACTCTACGATTTGGCCAATCTACATACAGTACAGCAAACCACTAAAATTTATAACTCACAAAAAATTTCAACAATTTTCAAATTCACCCACAAAAGAATTTTTATATTTATTTAATATTTTTATAATTGTTTTATGCTTTATATTCTATATTTAAGTTATTAATTATTATTTAATTTGTTTTTAATAGAAATTGTTTGGCCTACTGTACATCCATTGCACCAATACATATAGATTTTTGTTTTTGTTTTGGAAACTTCACACCCGTAAGGTAATTCGGTCAGAAAACAGTTTGCCAAGACTTAAGATACAAGATACAGGACTTATTATGAAAATGAATAATTTGATTCTCAACTCGTGTCGTCAAGTTACAAAATTTTAGGAAACAAGATAAAGTAAATTTGCAATTTGCAATTTGATTGTGTACTGTTTGATTTTAAAAGGTGAAACGACTTCAAGTTTTACTTAATTTTCTTTTTAAATTATTGTATAATATTCTAACTTGGTTGAAATGGTTTAATTAAAAGAATTAGAATCGTGTATTTAAGCCATATTGAAGAACAAGCATGACCTACATTTGAAAAAGAAGGAGAAAAGCAGAAATAAAATTGTTAAAAATATTTTTAGAAAGAAAAACTTTCTGGTTATTAAAAGCATTAGTTATGTTATTATAACACTCAACTGTGAAAAATTTGGACCACCACAAACGATGGGCAATTTTTAAATTAGTCTGGTCACAGCAAGTTTAGTGTTGGGTAAAAAATTTGACACAGTTGGTGTAAACATTTCTTGGAGTAACCCTCACGCCTAACATTTTTTTATAAATTTTTACCATTTCAAAAAAAAAAAATTTTTGTAACGCACATGTTGTTTTCTAATTTTCTCTCTTTAATAATACATAATTTAATTCTAGCGAGTAAAGTTACTTCTAAGCAACATTTGATAAAATTGTTAAGAATTTTTTCTTATTCAGTAGCTAAACCGACAAAGCCTGATTTAATTTTTGTTTCCAGAAAAATCTAATTGAGTTAATCGGAAATTATACGTCGTGGAAACATTTTTAACCCAAAAGCGAAAGTAGTACAATTTTTATGGAGAATATTTTCTTCTCGCAGCCCGATTATAAAAATTCTGAGAATTACGATTCTGAGTTTTATGGTACAATTTACATTTCCACATAAATTTCGCTCAATTGAATTTAATAATAAATGGATTTATATTGCTGATTCGCGGAAAATTATTCCACAAAACCATTTGCTATTTTATTCGAAAGCTCGAGAACCATTAATGTAGAAAAAAAATTGCCTTTAGAATAATTTTTGTGTAACTACCGATTGTCTAAATTCGTTTCTCTAAAACGATTTTGCTGCGTAACTGCTGAGTCTTTATATAAACAGCAACAAACAAAAAAAAAAAAAAAAAAAAACACTTTGAATATTTTCTACTACAAAATTTTTTCTATACCTGCTGTTTCTATAGACGCTTGCTCCCCATGCAAATTAAACCCAAATGTAATAGAATAAGTATAATGTAAGCCAATATTTGCTGGGTAAAAATAATAAACCCTCCCTTTAATTTTTACTAAGTTTCATGCGAGTATGAATAATATCTAATGATAAGAACATTGAAGCGAAAATTATACGAGTTTTCATTTTTTTTTTTTTTTTTTTAAATCAATTTATTTTTATTTTAAATGAAAATCAATTCTAAAGTATAATTTTCATTTGGATCAAATCGGTCGTGATACTATAATTTTGGTTTCAAGTACAATACATACGTACGCAACCGTACATATATATTTTACTATGCTAGTTTGAGAGCAGAAAATATTCGTAATCGAACGACTTTTATTTAATCGTTTATCAGAAAAACATTTTTTTGTTCTACATTTCGTTGGAAAATTTATATACCCATACTCCTCCAACAAAATCCTAACAAAATTTCTTTAAATTCAAGATATGTATCTAGCTCCCCTAAACAAAATTTTATTTTTCTGGCGTTTGTTATTGTTATGGTTATTGTGATTATCATTTGGATTTCTCATTTGAAAAAAAAAAAAAAAAAAAAATGTACAATAATAATTCTCGAGAAAAATTTAATGATTTAAAAATTAAGAAAAACATTATTATCGGGTAATTTTCATTTGCAAAGAAAGTAATTTAAATATTAACGCAAAGTTACAGAAAAATGTAATGTTACCCGCAAAGAATTTAAATGGGTGATTTTTATAATATGAATACATGCCTCGTATTTACTCATTTATAGAACAACCAAAATTGTGGTAAATTTTGATCATTAATGAAGCGATGCTTTTGTACAATTTATATTGCATAAACGGAAATAAACTTGGCTGTAGGGGCCAATTATAGCAATAAATACTTTGTATACAAAACATGCAAAGACTGTGTATATTAAATAAATCATTTATTGTATTTGAAAGGAAACGAAATGAGCAAAATATGTTTGACTTTTCACTTTTGTTTTCTTTTACTTATGCCCACAGATTCCACAACAAAAGAGCCAATCTCCAGTTAACACATTATAAGCGGAGTGAGTAAAAATACCTGTCTCGAGAACTGCTGTCTATTAGCGGCCCGGGTATTTTTACCTATTTGAATGTACTTACTTTAAAAGTGGAGCAAGGCACTTTTACTCTATCGGTTTACATATGAAAACATAACAACGGCTTCAACTGCTAAATCGTTCGACAATAATATGGACTCGCCTAAAAAAATTTTTATTGGTAGTGGTGATTTGAACTCTACTTTGCGTACCGTTGAGCCGCTACGGTGGATTTTTATTTCTCGATTATGTAAGGACGTTACTGATGATGATCTCATGATGTATATCAAAAACAAATTTGTAGTCGAGTAACCTATATTATATTGCTTTCAACGTAATGATGATCGCGATTATGTATCATTTAAAATCGGTATTCCTATAAGCAAATTTGACCAAATGCTTAATTCATCGGCGTGGCCTTCTGGAGTCTTGATTAAAGAATTTTTAAATTCACGTCGGAAATCAATGAACAATAATTTTTTAGTCCCACGCTCAGCTTTAACAGAATGAAATTGGAATTTAAAGACGTTAGCACTATTTTTTATCAAAATGTTGGTGGTGTGTACTCTAAATTGACATTTAATTCAATGCCTAATTCAATCTCAATCTATTATCAAAATGTTGGTGGTACGCGTACAAAATCAACGCAGTTTTCATTATTTCTATCGTCGTCATGTTATCCGATATATGTTTTATCTGAAACATGGATGAAACCTGCTGTTTTAAGTTCTGAATTTTTTGATGATAATTATGTAACGTATAGATGTGACCGTTCCAGCCTAACAAGTGATAAATCTGATGGTGGTGGAGTTCTTGTAGCTGTGCATAATTCAATTATAAACTGTGATGTAGTATGTCCGAATATTACTGTGGAATATGTTGCTGTGAAATTATCTTGGACAGTGAAATCATTATATTTATATGCTGCATACGTCCCACCTCTAAGCTCTACTGAGGTTTATAGCTTACACTGTGCAAATATTTATTATTTTGTAGCACAGTGTAACGCACATGACACCATATGTGTATTGGGTGACTTCAATCTTCCGGGTTTATGTTGGTGTACTGAAGATGATGAAACTGCTTCTGTTTTTCCATCCAATGTTTCGAGTGATGTGGAACAGATTTTTTTCTTTAAATTTACATCAAATTTGTAAAGTTGCTAACTTGAATGGTAGAATTCTGGATCTAGTTTTATTGAATGATCCTAATTGTGGATTGGTTACTAAGTCGTTAGAACCTTTTATTCCGGATAGATGTCACCACAGTGGATTAGAAATTAACTTTGACTGCCAGGAGCTGTTTTGTAAATTCATCAACAATGCACAACCAAGGTTAAATTACAATTTTAATAAGGCTGATGTTGCCGGTCTGCAGGAGTTTTTTGAATTGGTGGATTGGGAAGTAACTTTAAATTCTAAATGGAGTGATGTTAATGCTCTAGTCGACTCATTTTATTTGGTTTTATTTGATGCTTTCGACAAACATGCACCTAAATGCTATGAACGTAAGAATAACCATCCTCCATGGTTTGACAACAATTTGGTCAATTTAAGAAACAAAAAGAATAAGGCACACACATTTGCCAAAGAATTTGGTGATAACTTGAATTGTCTAAATACTTTCCTACAACTACGCCGGCCATTTGAAAAGGAACAATGCCGAGCCTATTGGAACTATATTTCACGGCTGGAAAATAATTTAATTTCAAACCCAAAACTGTTTTGGCCTTTTGTTGATGTCAAAAGAAAATGTTCTGGTTATCCACAAATGATGTCATTAAATGATGTAGCTGCCTGTAATGCTGAGGACATATGTGAATTATTTGCAGAATTTTTCCAATCAGTCTATCAAAAATACAATGATAATGCTATTGATATTTCATTAGGACCTCGTAGTTCGCATATACCTGCAAAAATACTTAAAGATCTTAACAGCTCGCTATCTTTACCACTATCTCTGATATTTAATGCTACTCTGAAGAGTGGTGTATTTCCCTTGGTATGGAAAAAGTCAATTATAATTCCCATTTTTAAATCCGGAAAACGGAGCAACATTAAAAATTATAGTGGCATATCTATATTATCATCAATTCCAAAATTATTTGAGCTTATTATTTCTGATTATTTGTATTTTAATGTTAAACCTTTATTATCACTTCAACAACATGGATTCGTCAGGCATCGTTCTACCACTATACAAATCTTTTAAGTTTAACATCTAAAGTATTCAGTGCCTTTGACACTAAATGTCAGCTTGATGTGGTTTTCACTGATTTTGCGAAAGCATTTGACTCACCTCAGTTTGAGTTACTTCTTGCCAAACTGGACAGATTTGGAGTGAGTAAATTGTTTTTGGATTGGATTGGATCGTATCTGCGTGATCGGAAGCAGGTAGTTCAAATTAACGGGTTTACATCTAAGATGATTGAAGTTCATTCTGGAGTGCCTCAGGGCTCCCACCTAGGACCTGTATTATTTAATGTCTTCATCAATGAAATTGCTTCTTTGTTTCAGTACTGCGACTGTGAATTATATGCAGATGACTTGAAAATATTAAGAAGTGTATGTAGCCCGCGACAATGTAATGAAATGCAGAGTGATCTTGATTTGCTGTATAAATGGTCAGTTATGAATAAATTGAACTTAAATTTGGAAAAGTGCAAGATTATGAGCTTCTCCAGGAAAAAAGCAGTTATTCTTCATCAATATCTTATTGGTAATCACCAGCTAGAACGAGTTATGATATTTAAAGATTTGGGTGTTGTCCTGGACCATCAATTGAATTTCCGAGACCATATTAATTTAATAGTAGCTAAGTCTAATTCTCTACTTGGCTTTTTTCGTAGTATCACAAAAGATTTTCGTAATCCACAATCAATTAAAGCTTTGTATTGTTCCATTGTTCGGTCTAATTTGGAATACGCGTCGATTATTTGGGATCCTGCTTACAATATTTATATCGATAGAATTGAACAATTATTATTTACTATCTTCATAAATTGAATTGGCCATTTCATCCGAACCTTCCAATGTGGCTGAATAAAAAGAATTTGCCATCCTACGGTGACCGCTGTAGAATTGCTGATTTGGATTCATTGCTTGTAAGACGTAGATGTGCTGCTTCAACATTCATCGCTGATCTGCTTAACAGTTCGATTTACTTCCCTGAACTGCTTGCAAAGATTGATATTCATGTGCCCTGTAAACCTACTCGGATTAGGAATTTTATATATTTGCCGACATTTAAATCTAATTACGCACATAATGCTCCGGTTCCGGCGATTTGTCGACAATTTAATTGTAATTTTTATGTGTTTGATTTTAATATTTCTAAATGTTCTTTTAAAAAATTAATAAAAACTAAATTGTAAAATTGAAAAATAAAATTGTAATCAAAAAAGGATTTTTATCCCGTTGATGGTAAATAAATAAATGAAACTGAAAGAGTTACCTCGTAATTTTTGTTTAGATTCAACAACTTGACTTTTTCAACGTTTGTTTACATAATAAAGATAAGAGGAGAGATTATGTAAGCATTACGAGTTTCGAGATTCTCGAAATTACGACAAAACACGATTTATTTACATATAACTTTACGAGTTCTCGTAATTACGACTTGTTGTTGTTCTTTTACTCGTACACCTTTTTAAGTACGACAGTCAACTCGTAATGATTAAAAAGATTATTCTTAAGCGTTTTAAACACATACAACATAATCGCACCCAAGGAGCCATAAATTTATTTCGCCTTGTTTTCATGCAGACCACTCATAATTTAGATGTAAAGGGTGTCCCAAAATTAACGCAAGATTTGAATTAAATAGAAAATACAGTTTTTAGTCTTTAGATTATTATTTTTTTATTGAATCATAAAGTACATAGTATAGGGTTATTTATGGAATAACACAACGGGCAAATGGCCTCCACGGCTTTGCTGGGACATACGCACTCTTTTGTCGAAATTTTACATGACCATTCTGCATAAATGTGGCTGAATTTCGTTGATGTAGCGTTTAATTTTCCCCTGTAATGCACAGATGGTTGTGGGCTTGTTGACATAGACCTTTGACTTCAAATAACCCCATAAAAAGAAATCTAATGGGATTAAAACACACGATCTAGAGGGTCTTATTCAGTAATTGAATTTTCACGGGCTGTATGCCATGTGCCAACCTTCTTGTTGAAACCACATATTGGCCACATCAATATATCCAATTTCGGCATAAAGAACTGTGTTATCATGTCGCAATATCGAGCACCAGTAACAGTCACTGCTTGACCAGCCTCATTTTCAAAAAAGTATCTCTTCGCTGTGCATGGTCATTAGGCTTCAGTTGTTGTGTTAATAGAATTTTGTAAGGATGGAGACACAGATCTTTTGTGAGTATACGCTGTAGAGAGCTTCTTGAAATTTGCAATTCTAGTCCGTGACGCCGAATTGATGTTCTGAATTGAACAGTATTTTTAGCGTCTCCAACTGATCAAGTCTCCCTGAATTTTTCAATTAATCTCTTTACAGTTGACGAAGTTAAAATACTATTCCGACCATATTTTGTATGAAATTTTCGAACTGTGGCCGCCAAATTTTCATTATTTCTGAGATATTGTTCAATAATGAAAACACGTTGTTGTATCGTGTAACTCCATTTTTACTAACGCTAAACTCTCAGCGTTCAAATTGTTTTTTTTTCAGGGTTGCCAACAATTTACTGCACAAATGGCGGCAAATTCAAATCTTGCGTTAATTTTGGGCCACCCCAATAAATCAGTTTTTAGTCGGCTTTAGACGGTTGAACATTTCTTTTGTTAAATTAATTTTTCATGATGGGATTACTTCTACTTATGGGCAAAGTTCGTAAAGATAGAGTAGGGATGAATATTGGTCTACAGACAGAACAATTGAAAGCCCAATTTTTTCACAAGTGATGAGTAGAGATTTCTTTTTTCTAATAATGAAAATGACATTAATGAAAGAGATTGCCTTAAAAAAATTCGCCCAATCGTATCTTATTTTATAACCACATTTGAACACGTATATAAGCCACAAGAGAGGTCGCCTATCATTCAAGGTGTACGGGGTTCTTATTCGAATGGTTTATGAAGCAAAAACAGGATATATGCAATTTCCGAATATATCGTGGTGAAGGAAGTCGACGTCAGGAGACAATTCTACACCTCCTACAGCAGTATGAAAACTTGTGGCACCACGTCTATATGGACAATTATTATAATAGTGTTGATACGAGTCAAGTCTTGCTACAAAATGGATTCCGAAGTTGTGGTACTATACGTAAAAATAGAGGCCTTCCTGCATGTTTACAAAATGCAAATTTAAAATAAGATGAATCTACGTTTCGTCGCCGAAAATATATTATTTTACAATGCCGGCAATCAAAATGATTGCGCTGATCAATATTTGTCATATTATTCTATTGTATGACGCACAAAAAAATGGACGCAAAGGACAGTGAAGTGATGTTCTTGCTAAATGGAGCTATTTTCAACAGTTCAAGAGTTTTTAAAACTTTAAATTCCAATTCAAAAAAAGTTATAAAAGCTTTTTGCACGATGTGGCCAAAGAATGGATAAGTGGTAATGTTCCAGATAATCCTGATGATCCAGGAACCAGTACATCTGGTAGATGTAGAAGAAATGATTTTCCAAACAGATTATTGGATGCCAAAAAACATAAAATCGTAAAAATATTTACGAGTTGCAAAAAAAGAACCCCTGAAACAATGCCGTGTTTATGCTACTCACAAGAAAAAGAGTTTAACATGTTTTATGTGGCAGTTTTGCAATGTGCCCCTTCATAAGGGAGAATGTTTTTTTATATACCACACATTTCAAAAATATTAGTGTTAGTAAATATTTTTTAAAAACAATAAGATAATTTATACATTATAATAAATTTAAATAGTTTGTGTAAATAGTTTAAAAGACATTATATTATGTATAGATTAGATTTGAAACGCGCAATTTTTCGCGAATTTCGCTCACTAGGCATATCAGTTTGGTCTGTTTGGCTACTCGCCCAAAACGTGTTAAATAATATTTTCTCTCTTCTTCTCAATGTATGCTGAAATAACTTAAACAGAAATAGGTATAATCAAATCTGCTTGCAAGAAAGAGAGAAAATATAATTTAACGGGAGATTGGCTCTTCAATTGTGAAATCAGGCATTAATAAATTAATTATCATATTGTTTTCGATTAACACGTTTTGGTGAATTCTGAGCCATAAAAGTGATCTTCAACTATGTGTAAATCGGTTTCTGTAAGTTATTTCTCTACATCTCCATGAAATTATTTATTGCATCCTTTATCTATAGTCGAAAGGAATGGGTTAATTTCATGTAAATAACCCCTCTACTTATTATTCCGGAAATGAATCGTTACCTATTTAATATTCATTTCCACATTTTTAATTCGTTCATTTAGCTTTTACAATTTACTTTGAATCATGTAAATCAAAGACTACGTAAAATACCAAGACGTCTTATGATGATTTAGTTTTGAAAAATAAAACAACAACAACAATAAATAGAAATTACAGTCAAATAGTAATAATTTTATGTTCTTACTCTTTTCACAAACAAAATTATTTTTGGTAATTTTTGACCTCTCTCAATTTGTTTCAGTGCTTATAAAACTATTCGCACTTCGGTTTCTAGTTCGTCCGTCCGAATGTTTTAAAAATGTTCACTTCGAGAAGAATTTTCAGCTAATTGGATATTACAAAATTAAATTATAAGATAAGATTTCAGCCAATTATTTATTTCACGTTAATCCTTTTAAAGATACAGTAAAAGTCATCATGTAATTGGATAACATTCAAATGAATTTGTATAGAATTCTGATTTTAACATTTAAAATATTTGAGTTGCCTGAAATTTAATATGAACTAGAAAAACTGAATTTTTGTTATCTAAAATTCAGGGGCCCACATTCTGAAAATCAGTGGAAATTCTCCAATGTTTTGTAATTTTTGCCTAAAGAAATTTCGTAGGGGTATTCTAATTTAAGGTTTCCTTTTAAATTTCTCAAAAAACACATAAATTATTGATTTTCTTCCGATATATTCTTCCGAATAACATCGATTAGTACAAGTTTTGGGGTATTTGTTAAATTTTTTTCATAAACAAATATTTGCAAATAGCGGAACTACAGAACATGATAACTCGAGAACGGTTCATCTGAAATCAAAATTTCAAAAAAATTGTTAGTATATTGTATTGTCTAGTCGCTGAACGAAAAATTTGTTAAAATTTAAATTTTTAAAAAAATGCCGGCGGTTTTAACAAAAATTTGTTTTTTCAAGTTTGAACTTTTCTATTTTTGTAAAAAATATTTTTTTTAACAATTGAAAATCCTTCGGTTAGTGACTAGCTATTATCATAATAAATAAGTAGTATCAATTTGGTGTTGTTCGGATTGATAGTTTTTAAGTAATCGTGTAAAGGTACTTTCTATGAAATAAATTTAACAACTGCACCAAAACATGTACTAATCGATGATGTTAACAGTTTTTTAATAAATATTTAATATGCTATCAAAAAAAATCGAGAAAATGTCATCATTTCGCCTGCTACGTCGATAAAATAACGGTATTTTTGCTAAATTAAGTATTCATTTAATTATTGTGTCGATTTTGACTGATGAAGAATTAGAACTATAAAACAATTTAAGCAATGGGTTGAGCTTAGCACTAAAAATTTCCGAGGTGCGAACTTTACTAGGTTTTCTGATAAATCATTTCGAGGCTTCCTTGTATAAATTCGAAAAATTATTGAAAGTTACACAAGAGGGTAGGTGGACGAGTCATGTCACATCGGCTTTAAATCTCAATTAATAGAAAACTCTGAAAAGTTTCTAAGATCTTAAAATTCTCGTAGTCCCAAACCAAATAGTACCTATACAATATATCCCGAATACTAGCTACAGAATATATTCTGGCGATTATTGTTCTTATAATTTTCAGAATATTAACTTTAAAAAATTATTTACAAAGCTAACACACCTTTCAAAATCAAAAACATTCTCGCACAACATAACCTCGCTTTTTTTGTATTTTTTTCACCAATACAACTACAAATAACTCAATTTTTTATTTTTCATATTTTTTGGCTAATAAAAAGAACGATTTTCTTTTAAATCGAAAGAATTTAACATAAAAATGTTATTCTAAATTCTACCAACAACAATCAAGATAATCAGAGGGTAATAAGAGTAATCAGAGAGATTTAAATAAATAATTTAGCGTTTCACTGTAAGGCTCGACCATAATTTCTATACCCAAACAGGATTTTTCTACACCCACAAAATTTGAATTTTAGTTTATATGACATGAGACGTCTCTATGTTAATCTTTTATAGTTTTTGATGTAAATGCTAATATTTTTTTTTTTTTTATAATTGAAAGAACTTTTTTATTTATCCGTCTTCTTTCTAGTATTTTAAATAACATTATCTTACATAGTGCGAAAATTATACAGTGGAACCACACATTATCGGACACTCACTTAAGCGAACACCTCAGTGCACTCAAAACTCTCTCGGTTAAGCACACTCCCAACAGTAGTCAAAGGACATCTTAATTGAGCGGATACCTTATTTAGTCCCGTCGATGTCCATGCTAGTGAAGTTTCACTTTTTAAATCATCTTCAAATTAAATTCATCAGGTTATATATATGTACGTACTATATAGTACACAGCGGTTTTCGTAGAGACAACTTTGGTCGAATTCATATTGTGTCAAAATTAGAAAAATCTTTATTTACAAGTAATAACCCGTTTTTCTAAAATAAATCTGTTGATAATTAAATTTAACTTATCAGGTGTTTTACAGTTTTTATCACTAAATCGGTCGCTGTTATGAGTTTTTAACATTTCAATATTATTCTAAGATATCGTTGCAAATGATTTTCAAAATAGTTTCCAATCTGTAGGCAATATAAGCCTTGTTGTCCACGTATCAAATTACTAGAATTACCTACACAGGTTTTAAACTTCAAATTGAACGTTTTACAGTTCAAATTGAACCTTTAGCAAATTATATGTGTGGCCAATTAGGCTGGAACTTATCTATTTGTGAACGGATTTTAGTGAAATTTTGCAAGTGCGTTGGAAATGGGATTCTAAAATGATGTTTGGATAAAGTTGTGGATATGGCCAAGTAGGATAGAACTTCGCTATTTCTTAACCGATTATGGTGAAATTCGACATGTGCGATGGAAATGGGATTCTAAAATTATTTTTAGATTAAATGCTGAAATACGGCCAATAAGAATGGAATTTGAGATGTATGATCGAAATGATATTTTAGGATGATTTTTTGGTGAAGCTGTGGATATGGCCAAACAGAATGGAACTTGGTCATTTATTAACCGATAACGATGAAATCCGATATGTGGGATGGAAATGGGTTTCTAAAATGTTTTTTATGAATGGAACTTAACAAACAATAAATACGGTCACAATATTCGACGAGATGGAATCGATTTACCTTAAGAAATATTTGTATGCTTTGCCTTTAGAACTGTTTGGCCCTTTTGTAACGAACGCACTAAATTTGGCACCGTATACTGTGCGTGAGCAATTCGTTTTTTATTTATTCTTACCCGTTCATAAGTATATCTCATAACCATTAAACTTCATAGTGTATTACCTAAATTATATAAATAAACCAACAAATTTTAGATTGACCTACTCTATTTAGATTTACCTAGTCATCTGTTTTTTTAAATGATCCATAAAACAATATTGATCAGCTGTTTTTTTTATTTCTATGGAATAATAATTATTAATTGAGTATTGGTGACGAATTCTTGGAAGGAGGGGAAAAAGCACGGGAATTTAATTTATGGAAAGCGAGGTGAAAAGTAAAGAATCGGGCGAATGAAAGAGGAGTCAAGCGTAGAATTGGGCACAGAGCACATCAAACCCAAAAATAATTACTTATGGTTTTTGGTTTGTTTATTTTAAAAGAAAAAAGTAAATTTAAGAGAAAATAATTGAAAAATAAAATTTGATATAAGAATGTACTGAACAGTAATGTACCAAATTTATGTACATAGAGAAAAAGTTATTTTTTTTTTTGGTTAATAATAATTGTAACGATAATAAGGAGTGATTCGCAAAAATTTAATTGGACAATAAATGGTTTGATTTATATTGTGTAAACGACATTTTATCAATAAAAATTAATATTATACAAATGAACATAAAGAAAAAAAAATGTTGTCTCAAATTTAATGTAATAAAATATCTACTGATTAAAGTGTGATGCTCATAAATTGAATTGGTCAAAATAGTGTACCAAAATTATGTTGTGTAAACTACCTTTGTGAACAGTTTTCTTTTGTTGTTAATCAAATAAAAATAAAATAAAATTACAAGAACAAGTTCATAATTAAAAGCAAAAGTAATAAAAAAAACGGAAAATAATCGTGCGTTTCAATGTGTTTGGTTGAGATACTGCTACATGGGATTACGTTCGCTATACTATATTAACCGCTGTTGAGAAATACGGTATTACCCTAAATTTGTCAACATAAATCTGCAGATTATATCATCCATCCGCGGAATTATACAACCCCAAAACGGCAACAAAATATATGCTGGTAAACATTGGCCACAGAATCCAGTGAATGCAGAACAATCGGTGGTCAAAGAGACAGCGTTACTCTATGTATCATCATTAATGAGGCGGTCAGCAACAAATTATTTTGGAAGGGTCATTATCAACGGGTGTTTCATAGTTATTGTATTGTTAAGTATTTGCATGCTTTTTTTTTCTATTTATTTGATTCTAATTAATTTTCTATAAGCAATTGTAGCTACATATAATCATTTGTAAGCATTATTGGGATTGTTCAAATTTTGCTCCTTGTTCCTAAGGTTTCATTTTTTTTTAAACGTGGGTTTGCAATTTTTTCATTGTGCCGATTTTTTTCTTTTCTCTGATGTAATACGGTAGTTAAGATAGATATGTGGTAACCAAGTGAAAAGTTAGAGGGATAGGGATATATACAGTGTGTGAAGTGCTTTTCCATATGAACTTTTTAGAGTTCACCAAATGACGGTTTTTTTAATTTTTTTTCTGCACACTTTAAAGTGAAAACAATTGTAACATGGCTGCTGATATTGGTGGAGAAAAGAACCTCCCTATCCGACGGGGAGCTACCCGGTAATAGTGTGCGACCACCGTTTCAGCCGTTGTCCAAGCCATGAGGTTACACTTTTCCAGAAATAAATCAAAAAATCATTTTACAATACTACCATTTCCATTGCACAAGTAGAATTTCATCATAATTCAAAGTCAAGTTCCATTCCGATCCGCCGTATTCCAGAATTTCATCTAAAAAACATTTTAGAATCTCATTTCATCACACATGTCGAATTTTCATTATCAGTTCAGAAACGGCCAAGTTACATCCTAATGGGTTATTTTCCAGAACCTCACCTAAAACTAATTTTAGAATAACATTTCCATCCCACATATCGGATTTCACCTTTATCGGTTTAGAAATGGCCAAGTTCCATTCTGTTTCGCAATATTCCAGAAATTCAGCTAAAAATTATTTTAGAATCCCATTTCCAATGCACATACCGAATTTCATCGTAATCGGCTAAAGAATAGTTCCATCCTATTTGGCCATATGAACAAAAGATGGAAATGAATAAAACGTTAGTGCCATCAAAATAAAATAATCTCAAGTGACACCATTTCACAGCACATTGCAAAAGTCGAAAATTTGAGACTACGAGTCAAACAAATAGGTGAAGATATCTGTGATGTAGCCATTATTAAAAAAACTCTGGAGAGGCTCCCTCAAAAATACAAAAATTTAAGGTAAGCCTAGCTATGATTGGACGAGGCAAAGTAAAAATTATAGCTAACAAGAGCACAACTTTTGGATGAAGCACAACGAATCAGTTCGTCAAATCTTTCCAAAGGAAGGGGCACGTTGCTACGTCAATGCTGAGTTCCAAAGAAAAATCGAGGAGAAAAGAAATCTGATGATTCAAAAAAACATTTACAATCAAATGAAACAGTTCGGTACTAACATCCACAATCGACGACGGTTATTGGATAATGGATAGCGGCACATCTGCGCATATCACACATAAACGTGTGTATTTCTCAATTTTGGAAAGCATAAATGATTGTCTTGTGTTTATAGAAAAGGCCACAAGTTACCATTCATAACAGTTGTAAACAGAAAACCCTAACTCAGTGAGTTTGTGCACAATGACATATGTAATCCCGTATTCCACCCAACAATCAATAAAATGAGATATTTTATCCCCTTTAAAGACGACAGCTCCGGTTATCTTAACGTTTTCTTTATGTTTAATGAAGAAAACGTTAAACATAAATCAGATACTTTTGACTCTTTCGAAGAATTGGTCAATCTCTCTCGCAACAAGTTTGGTTCACCACCGACCTAATACTGTAACACCCATTTTCAAAAAGTGATCTTTCAAAAAATGAAATCTGTTTGGAAACAACTGCTCCCGAATACACCCGATCAGAATGGTAGAGCGGGACGAGAACTATTGTGGAGAGTACACGATTAATGTTGTATATATATACAAAGGATGTTCCACTTAATTTGTGGAAATAGTGAAGCTGTCAATCAGTCAAACACCCAATTCAACTCCATATCAACTAAGCCTATATTAGACCATACGAAACCGTTATCATAATCAGTTTACCCTTGACAATACGGGAACATGTGAAGAATTGCTTGATGATTAATCAGTTTCCAAACAAAACAAACATGCAATTTGGCAAGCGCCTTGGTAAAGAGATCCTGAAATTATTTTTGGGTGAATTTTAGGAATATGTACGAGTACAATTGAAACTTGTCCATTTCTCAACCGATTAAGATAAAACTCGACAGGTACAATGGAAATGGTATTCTTAACTAATATTGAGATGAAGTTCCGGAATTTGGCCAATTTGGATGGAACTCGGCCATTCCTCAATGGATTTAAGTGAAATTTAATATGTATGTGTACGAACTTCTGAAATACTATATGGCCAATTAAGATGGAAATTGGTTATTTTTACCATATAAACCTCAACAGCTGTCTGGTTTACAAAAACATTAACCGACAATAGCTCATAAGATATTGCCTATTGATGTTTTTGTGAATCTGGCAGCTGTCGAGGTTTCTCATATTAACATATTTAGTAAACATATGCCATAAAATTTAATCAGAATCAAAGGAAAATAAGAAAAAATGGGTAGATAGATGAGTTCTTTACTAATAGGTCATATTTCAGAACTTTATATAAAAATCATTTTAGAATCCCATTTCCATTGCACTTGTTAAATTTCACAAAAATCGGTTAAGAAATAGCCAAGTGACATCCTACTTAGCCATTTTCCAGAACTACATCTAAATAAAACATATCGTAGTGATGGATACACTTCTATAAGAGATATTAAAATTTTCTACATTTTGATCTAAGGACATTCGAAAATAAGAGACGCAGGCCAATCCCCAACTAGTCTCTTAAACCAAGGTTTTACTGTAATATATTATTCCAATGCCGTTATAGAGTTAAAATATTATATAAGAAAAAAAATCGAAAACCGGGAAATCCCGGGATTTCCCGGTCATGCTTTTGAGACAAAAACAGGATGCCGGGATCCCGTTTTGAGAAATCCTAATTCAGACTCAATCCAATTATCTGCATCTGAGACTAAGACTGAGACTTAGTTCTCTAAGGAACTTTAAATTTAATTTATACAACAAAAATGTGAAAATCAGTGCAAAAATGTCTCACAATTGTTAGTTTTTAATTATTCTATAATGTTTTGCTTTATGTTGACTCATATTTTGTTTTTTTTCTTATTATTTTCAGAACATTCACCAATAAATCAACGTTTCACCGTAAACATAAAACGCCATTGTAAATCATAACGAAACTGTACACAAAAGAAACAGCAATAATAATTATTCCAATTATAACTCGAAGAACAACACGAGAAAAACAATAAAAAAAAATTTGCCGCCCAATTAAAAATGAGAATAGTCGACAATTAATTGTGATTACAAGTAAATATGGCAATAAATAATAAAAATGGATAATAAAATAATTTTTCTAAAAAATTACAATACAAATAAAAATCTAATCCTTTTTATAATTTTTGTGATAATGAATTATAATTTTAATGTAACGAATGCGGATTGCCCGAAAGTGTGCGATTGTAAATGGAAAAATGGCAAAGAGACCGTCCTGTGTACCAATGTCAATTTAACAATAATTCCACACAATTTGGATCCCAGTACACAAGTGCTTGATCTCACCGGAAACGAAATAACAAAAGTATTACACGATGCATTCCTTAAAGTGGGCCTCATCAATTTACAGAAAGTCTTTTTGCAACGTTGTAAATTAAAAATGATCGATCGATATGCATTTCGTAAAATAAAAAATTTAATCGAATTAGATTTAAGTTACAACTCGTTAAATTTTATTCCATCACAAATTTTTAATTCAATTACGGAATTACGGGAACTGAAACTAAATGGAAATCCAATACAAAAAATAACAAATGATGCGTTTAGTAATTTGCCACAGCTGTTACGATTAGAATTATCAAATTGTAAAATTAATTTTATCGATCGGTATTCATTTAAAGGAATTGAACATACACTTGAATGGTTAAAATTAGATGGTAACAAAATAATGGATATACAATCGCCGATAACGATTACATCATTGGAAAATTTAAATGGAATTGAGCTGAACAAAAATCCATGGAATTGTTCTTGTACGATAAAACCAATCGCCGAATTTCTGATCAAATTTAAAATTTCACAATCCGTATCACCTGTGTGTCGATTTCCAGCGCGACTCCTGAACCGACCGTGGGACCGTCTAACACTTGATGAATTCGCCTGCATGCCAATAATCACAACTAATTATTTTGATGATCACAGCGATCGTACAGATCACGAACCAATAATCGAATATGAAAATGCTAATATCACGTTAATCTGTTATTTTAATGATTTTATCGATAAAATCAATATTAAATGGAAAATAAATAATAAATTCATACATTTAAATAGTAATACAAATTTAATAACAAATAAAAAATACAATATAATTTTTTTAAATAATCAAACACAATTAACAATAAATAATTTGGACAGACATGATAATGGTTTATATTCGTGCCACATCGAGAATAAAGCAGGACAAACTGATGCAATTTTTAATTTAGATGTCTTATATAAAAAATCAATTTTTAATTATGTCAATTTATATAAAATTATAATATTTATAATATTTTTTATATTTTTAATATTCATAATATTTATAACATTTGTAATAAGTATAATATTATATCGGCGAAAGAATAAAATTATCACCAAAGATTATAATAATAGTAAAAGGGCGACCGGTATCGATCCGGCGACGCACTCAAGTATGACGTTAAATAGTGATTTATCAAAAACAAATAGTCGACATGATAGTAACAATATAAGTCATGATTATGAGAAACTTGATCATTTTAATATACCGTTCAGTAAACTAAATATAAATAATAAAATTTCATCTTCAATTTTATTGTCAAATAGTTTTAGTAATACAAATAGTTATAATGACGCGACTGGTAGTTGGAATAATAATACAAATAGTAATAATAATAATAATAATAGTTTAAATAAAATCGAAGATTTACCATTAAGACAATATCGTGAATATAAACATATTCCAAGCAATGATCACAGTGATAGTGACGAAGATGACGACGATGATGACACCGATAGTCATAATAATTATAATGAAAATGAAACTATGCTCCAAGAAAGCGGAGATATAGATAGTATACGTTTTAATCAATTGAATAGTAGTAGTAAAAGTAAACATTCAATCATAAATAATTTTAAAAAGTGTAAAACTCGAAGTAGAGATGGAGATGATGATAAGGAGAGCTCAGTAACTGTTAGTAATAATTGTCGGAAACGTGGAAACAATGCAAAAAGGTAAGAAATGGTGCAATTTGCTTAATGATGTTCATATACTACTGTACCAATATCTTAAACAATACGTCCAATATACACCAATTCCCGTAGTCGAATCTTTTGTTACGCCAAATAACGGTTAAGTTTATACTCCTTCTATAAATCCTTGACGACAACTATTAAAACATAGTTAAATACTATTTACAATGCCGTTTTGCAAGACATTAATATTAAGTCGCCGGTCATACACCGTTATTGTAGTAACAATGTTTGAAGCTACTAATGTTGCGATATACATCGACTCCACATACGCGGGACATCTGTCATCGGCTCAGAATCCTCCATCCAATTCGGTGGAGATGTCTTCAGTGTGCACGACCATGCTCTTTGCGTTAATGGCGGAGACAAGTACACGACAATGTTGATTGGGAAACGATTCACAAAACTTGTTAATCTGTGCGACTAGAAATTTAAAATTATCACGGACGTTGATGATGTTCAGGCGAATTAAAGATACGACCGAATTCAATGCCATCCGCATATTCACTATGCTTAGTCCAGTGTTACGAGTAGTTCAGTGTTTTTCGCTCAGAATTCTTTCGGACAAGATCGATTGATGTGAAATTTGAACAGTAATTAGGGAATGACTCAAGGTACAAAAGTTATATAGTGGCGATGTGTGCTTTTATCCTGGAGGTAGATGTCACTCCTTCTAGGGGTGGATATTAGTAATCTCAGAATAACCACAGAAATCGATAAAGGGATGAATTCTAAGCATTTTTTAAATGATACTATCCAGAATAACTCGAAAAATATTGATTTATGGAAAAAATTTCATAGAACATTTTTTATCCGATAAAAAGGTTAAAAGCACCCATCGGCGCCATATAAGTTTTGTTCCTTGAGCCATTCCCTACTTTCTGTCCAAATCTCACGTAAACGCTGGACTAAGTTGGTTAAACTACGCTTTGTCATAATCTTACTGATATTAATTGAACGCCTGATCATCGTCCAAGCGTCGTAGCTGTTGTACTATTATGTTAACATCAAAGGGCAGATTGATAACTTCCGAAGTTACCGGATTTACCGTCTTAACGCGGTCGAGGGGTCTGCATGAACGGTAAACACGGTGCACTAGACGCGCCCTGAACGGGTGTTATCCGTTTCCGTTGACTTAACCTCTGTTTCCCATAAACCCGCGAACTTGGAACTTCCCGCGGAATAAAATGCCACTATGTTCCAACTTCAATACTTGGTGTCCTTTTGGTAGTACCTAGTTCGATACTTGGTGTCCTCTTGGTAGTATTATGAGAAATTTTTCATTAAAAGTTAGGTTGGATTTTTTTAATCGGCCGCCGACTGTCGACAGGAATTATGAACCGAGATCATGTTGGTTACGAATATCTTGTGATTTTTTGGTTTTCCTTTTATCCAATCCAACACTGCCATTGAGTCAGTTGAGCAAAATATGGTATCCTCGTTGTTTGATTTTAAAGCCCTTTGCTTAGCTTCCTCGTTTAATTCCAACTTTGGAAATGAGATTGTTCGGTATATCCTCCAACCGGTCACAAATGCGCTACAAAATATAACTACTCGATTGATTTTAACAAGAGTGTTGCAGCGTAATCGGCTATTGCAGGCAGCTTAGCCGACCTACCTAAATGGGTTTTTTCCGATGCACTGGTAGTGAACGTCTCTTTTTAAACCTTCTTGTATGATATTTCCATAAATATCAAATCCAATTAGAATATCTTGGGGTTAGGGTGTTTAAGGTTGGGTCGGGCAGAAGGACTTGGTTTAGTTTAGTGTCGTCTAATCGAATTAGGTTATTGTTCGCCAGTGGTTTAGTTCTATTTTTTAGTTTGAGTGCGCTAGCATATTTTCTTCTATATTTGTTTGTGGGAAAATTCCTTTCACGTTGAGATAATGCTGTGTCCAATAGTGTATCCTGTCATTGTTTTGAGCTACAAGTATCCGGGTTCTCTCGATGTCTTTGTTCATACAGAGCGGCGAGTGATGGTATTCGTCGCACTGTTCACATGTTTTACCTTTGTACCTTTCTGCTCTGCAATATAAATTATTATCTGGTTCTTCTCTGATTTCATTCACTTTTAGATCTGGAATTGTTGGCAATTTTGTAGAGGGTGACTTTTTTGACAATATACGCAAATGCTAATTATTACAAAAAAGTTGTATCTTTACGCTACTGGTAGTGGTTGTGGTATATGACGGGTCTCCGGTGGTTGTTGTTTTAATTGTTGAATGGTCCCTGCTTTGTGCTTTAAAGATTGGAATAATACTTCTAAAAGCTTTAGAAACTTCGTTATTTGTTGAAATTGGATTTTTAAGAAAGGTTTCTTGCAGCATTCTGGTTTCACTGTATAACTTTTGGCAGATCATGAAGATAATGTTCCATAATTCAAGGTTGCTGATTCACGTATAATTGGTTTATTCTATAGCGCCGTTAGATGGTTTGAAATGGTAGATATGATTTGCTTCTGGACCCTATGATGTGAATTTTGAAATGGTTGACTTTATGCGTATTGGTAAGTTGCTTGTTCTCGTGCATGAGTTTAGTAAATGGATCTGCAAATGTTGCCCATTTTATATAATCCCCGTTGAAGTGTTTGATATCTATTCTTCAATGGTTGCTTTTGATCGAGCTGTTTTCGATTTCACGGTGGCGGTTACGACGAGGCTGTGAGGCTTGGGTTTGTTGTCTTGAACATTTGTAAACTCTATTTCTTGACAGTTGTTATGGTTTTCCCGATATCATCTGCGTGTTATTTGTTGTTTTTTTAGCGGAATTGTTTCACTATCGTTACTAAATTTCACAAAAGTTACACAATTTTTAGGGGGAAATCGAATGACCTTGAGGTCAAATTTCAAGGTCAAGCCGGTTTTTTTTTAATGGAAACATCTATTTTTGACTCTGGGCGCTAAATGATTATGGGTGCTGAATGATTTTAGTGATCGACTGACCCAATGCCCAACCCGCAGTCGAAAATAGATATTTCCATTTTAAAAAAACCGACGACCTTAAAATAACTTTGATCCGTATCATGATACTATATGGTTGTAAAATTAGATGATTCCATTTAAAAAAACAACTTGACCTTGAAATAACCTTGAAATTTGACCTCAAGGTCTTTCGACTTCCCCTAAAAAGTGTGCAACTTTTGTATCTACACGTTTTTTGATTTAGGCCCTCCGCTGGGATTTATTTGAGCGGTACTTTTAAAATAGGTCACCATGTATAACGTAAACGATTAATCGGTCTAAAACTGAACAATTAATCGTTTTTCGTTTTGTTTGGAAACCGATTAATTGTCCATGCCCTAATACGCACAAATGGGATCATCTGTTTCTAATCGTTGATTGAATAGTTTACACATATATAGATAGTTTTTTATTTTGCTAGAATAAGTCATTCCATGAGTTCCATGAGTGTCACGTGAATAATTCGTTTGGTTCATGCATGCACGATAACCTCCTCGGAAAGAATACGAAAAGTTTGAATAGAACGTAACACTCCACAACTAAATATCATGCACAAATCGCCAATCTACACGGTACATTATGCAACACAAAATCACTTCTCGAATAATTTCGAACGTTGTACAATTTGTAATAACAAGCAGCAACTCAACTCTAAATAAAGCTGGAATATCTCGAACCATGTAGGATTCAAGCCAAGATCTGAAACTCAACATCGTCACCTAAAACTAAAACTAGAAACCTCAAAAATCTCAAAACGTCTTAAAAGTTCTTGAAAATCTTATCCTGTTAGAACATCCAAGCAACCCAAAGCAATATGCAAAACTGCGAATCTTGTATAATTTTGCTGGCCTTTTCTTTGCTACAATTTCTGATAAAAATACGTGATTTCTTTATTAAATTTGCCTCAAATTCTTTCCTTGACTCTTCTCTGATTCCACCTAATATTTCGCAGGCTTGCTGACATGAATGGCAACAAATCAACAATCTTCAACGATATTCCTCAATCGTTCTTAAAATCTGTTACAAATCGTTGACTCAATCTTTATCTATTCTGTTCCATCGATCAAGGCATATTGGTTTCTCCTCGATTTTAAAAATAGCTCATGATCATTCGAATTGTCGATATATCCATTGTATCTGTACTTTCTAAAGTGCTAGAAACAATAATCTATTTTCGTAAAATACCTTGAAGAGCTTGGTTCATACCACCAGTATGGGTTTCGGCGTGGCCAATCGACCGGTGATTTAGGTCACCTCGCCAGCAATATGGCACAATAGTTTACTGTACAAGTTGCTATTTTGCCGCAGAAATCAAGTGGTGGTTGACGGCGGAACTTCCGTTCTTCATACATTAAATGTTGCTGTCCCTTAGCCATCCGAACATTTTTTGTTATGATGATTTGCTACGAAGACTAATGACATAATCGTTGCAATTATCAAATGAGGCGTGGGAAAAGGGGTTGAATTAAACATAAACATTCTTTGTTAAAATTACAAAATGATTATTGGTGAGAACGAACACTATTGCTTTATCTTGGCGCTATAAATAATTGGAGTATAAAACAAATTATGATCATAACTTGAGAGTTTATAGTGCTAATTATGCCGTTTTCGATCATATTTAAGAATTTTGCTATGACGTAAAAAATTAGGACAAATAATTTTGGAAAAATCATGTCAAATTATGCCAATTTTTAATGTTATCGCAATTCCTCCCTGTACTCTAGGATTGTTTTAGGATGTAATTTATCTACCTTTTAAGGATTCCGCTTTTGTCTTTTTATTTTTAAACTCCTCAAGGTTATGTAAGCAACCATTTTACCTTTATAGGAAGTGGTTGTTCAGTAGATTTTATTCCTCTAGCTTGTTCCTACTAAAAATTGTTGTAGGTCGTTAAATAAATATTTGTTCGTTAAGAGCTTTCTCTTTCTATTTTAGTAAGCTTTAAGTAAGTATTAATTAAAAAGAATTTTTCTAAAAATTATTTAATTTTGCTTTAATTTCAAAGTATTTTTCAACGTTCTAAAATACTCTTCTAAAGCTTCTTCATTATATACGTTATTCCCGCGAGTAACCCTGAATGAGTATGCCCTGAGCGGCATGACTCAATGCGACAAATTTTTGTCCTAAAAATTCACAACAGCTCATTAATGGTGATACCTGGCAATTTGTGGACTGTAACAGCAAAACTTTTAAACTTAGCACAATTTTGTATTACATGTCGACCGATATCACTTCTGAAATCAATTTCCAAACTTCGAATAATAGTTGCTTATATTTGACCTCTTCGTAGATTTTGTCATATTCACAACATCCCTAATGGTTCCGTTATAAAGAAAGAGTGCTATAAATCACCTTCACTTTTTTTTTATCAAAGACCTCGTGTTGGAAAAATGTTTCCGAATTTTTTTTTTGCAATGTTAGCAAATATTTTATTTTAGCCATTTTCATAAAGAAACTATTTTTAAAAATATTTCTTTAGAAATCTCTTGACCGCGGTCCAGACCCTGAAGCCAAGAAAGTATACAAATCACAAAATCACACAGAGCAAAACATATTCAAAATATTTTCATTGAAGCCTCTTGCCGGTGTAATCACTTTGAAATTTTAAGAAAAATGGTTACCAGCGAAGCGGGAAAACCACAAATGTTGACACAAAGGCCCCGAGGTTCGATAATTGAATCTGCAAATTAACGAGATATTCGTGAGGAACTATGTTTTTTTTACTTTTGAAGGACATGTCAGATCAATGGGTACTTTTAACACAATATTTATAATGCTAAAAAGAAGTTGAGTTCTTGTTAAAATGCAGATTCTTTTTGTAATGATATGCCCGTTTTTAATCTAAATTCCCTGTTAAGTTTCAACAAATTATAATTTTTAATTTGTAAGACTAAGATTTGTGGGATTAACGTGCCAAATAATTAAATTACCGCTGGTGGGGTAATTAAACCCCACCAGCGGTAATTTTATTATTTGGCACGTTAATCCAACGGATAAGTCCTGTTAGATTACCGCTGACGGGGTCTATGTGTATGTTAACCTTGGCTTCAGATATATCTAGTGACCTCTTGTGGTCTTGAACGACAACCTCAAATGCCTCGATTTCCGATAATTTTGAAGTTGATCCCTGCTTTATGATGTCCATAATATCAATCATCTCACTAAAACAAGTTATTCTTGAGCTTGTTATAAAAATCCATGCGTTCGTAACGAAATCCTAAGATTTCGTTAACAGAGACACGATCAGAGGTCTGGTGCGGTCTAGTAGCTGGCTAAAGTTCTCGGTGTGTCGTGGGGGTTTCCAGACATGAGCTCATGCTTGAATAACCGCATGAGAAAAGTAATAAAATAAAGAACAAACAAAAAGGAAAAGGAAAACATTGTGTGCCACACCCTCAGGATTGAAAGCAAATAATAAATTGGGTGCAATCGCTCGACATGGCAGTCCTGTTCTGCACGATCACCGACCAGTCTGCTACGAAGGCCCCCTTATCATCGGCCCGCCTACCGAAATTGCCTTTCCGGTCGCGGTGGTAACCGATGCCAATAAGGGATGGAAGGACGTCTTCTCAGAAACCGTCATCTCTATGAACCGCCTAACACATGTATCGTGCTGCTCCCTCCGACAGCCTCCGAAGTGAGCAACACGACCGGAAAGAGATGGAAAACAGACCCGCCGCAAGGATTCTAACTCACAATACATTCAATCACTCCATCAGGAATCACTCCCTCATGGTGTGAATGAACATAATTTCAAAACCGAAAGAAAAAAAATGACAGTACATAAAAAGAAAAATAGACACTCAGAATACCTAATAAAATAACCGGTAAAATATTCAACGTAATTGAAAACCAAAAGGAAAGAAAATGTAATGTTAGAGTATTATGGTGACCAAATGTGCGGAAATTAACAACGGTAAGAAAACTTTGGAAATTTTTTTTTGGAAAATAACAGCACAAAAAATCATTCGAGGGAAAAAAATTAAATAATTGATATGATTAATTATTCAAGAAAATATCAGATATATGTATATGATCACGCGATTACAATAGCTAAAACAAAGAAGGTTATATAATAAAAAAAAATATAATGAAATAAAATTCAAAAACTAATCAATCAAATTCAGCTTATGGCCGTATGATACTCACTTTTTTCCCACTTTTTCAGTGACTACGAAAGACAATCGGAGTGAGAGAAAAAATATATATACAAAATATTTGTGAGAGTGAGTTATACACCATAGATTTGAAAAAAATATAGAAACGTGAAAAAAAAGTGGTAGCTCAATTTTTCTAGCAGTAAATCGAGCAAATATCGCAAAAAAAGAATTGGATTTGATTCTTTTTTCTGACATTAGATACTTTTTTCTGACATTTATACCAAAAAAAAAAATTATATATAAATTAACTTTACATATAAATTATGTCGCTACAATTAATTGCGGCAGCTAATGCAAATTTATTATGCGCGGGCCTCATATTTCTTTCGTAAAAAATCAATTAAGAACCAAACAATAAATATTCTTCAAAATGGCTACTTCATAGCAAAAAAAAATTTTGATTCTATTTACATATTTTGTTTATCCGAACCACAGAAGAAAGATTCCTTGACCTTCGGCAAATCAAGGTCAAAAAAATGAATCCAAATTTTTCCATACAAAAACAGCGTTATGTCTCTTCTGGATGTATTCTGTTTTCTGTGTCCGAACCTTCAAAATATTTGCATATAGTATTGTCTACACTACCCATCTCTGTTTCGCTTTACTAGTTTTGCAGTACTTTATTGCAATTGAAAAAAAGTGAGTATCATACGGCCATTACAATATTATAAAATTACTAGAAATTTAGCAAAAACTTTCAAATTTTAGAATTAAGATGAGCACTAAATATTAAAATTACGTTAATAAGCAACAACAACAAAAAAAGCAATTTGTATGATTACAAATCATATTGTAAATTACAATATGAAATACAAATTTACTTGTAAAATTAATATGACCTCGTTTTCTCGTTAATAAATACCTTATCTCAGATCGGCCCGATCCGCTTACGCCACCGACGCAGGATTCCCCTCTGTCACGTTCACACCACAGTTCACACTTGCACTATATTTGATTTAACAGTTTCATGACACAAAACTTTGGTGTACTCTTTTTTCCTCGGCCGTGATCACGGACCATCAGACAATAAACCCATCAAAAGAACAACAAAACACTTGAAAACTCAGAATTTAAAGCGATAATACGCTCATATGATTTTATTAATATAATAATAGCACTAAATACACCAAATACAAGCACTTTTGGGCTGTTCTATTTATTTATTCACTCTCCCCACTTCAAGAAAATTACAGTTTTATATCAAAGTTTACTTATTTTAATTAAACATGACGATTTTGGCAAAAAAAAATATCTTTTATTGATTAATAATTGTTTACAAAACCACAAAGCATTTTAATTAATTAATTATTAAATTTGTCTTTTACTGATTAATATTTTTTTTCCTTGGATTACATGGCCGTCGAGAGTCAATTTTAAATATATATTTGTACAATTTAAATGCTCGACCGCTTCATTTGCCATCTCTAATCCTAAACTTTACTAACTCTAGACCAAACACCAAAGACCAAACTTGACTGACTTCAAATTTTTTCTCCTTTTTTTTTATTTGATATAATTTTTTTATTTTTTTTATTTGAAAAATAGCAAAACGAGATCCCGATTGGTTGCTATCGTAATCGCGTGACCATACACAGTACACACACATCCAAAAAAAAATCTTAAACATAAAAAACAAAAGAAAAATCCTCTCATACCGAAATATTACGCATATATCGAACAAAACTTGCTAAAATTCTCTCTAACTCTCTACAGAGAGAATTTTAGCAGGTTTTGATATCGAACTCGAACTACAAAAAAAACCTACGCAAACTTTCCTCGTGCTAACCACCCAAAACAAATAAATGATTGGTACACGTACACGTAATAATCAATCATAGACTTTTCCCTCATACCATGTACAACGCCATGAAGAATAATAAAAAATACACAAACAATATTTTTTGTATGAGAATAAAAATTATAAGCGAGACAACCATAGTATGTAAAGCTAATTTTAAATAGTCTACATTAAGGTGTCAATGAAATAGAACACTGAACAGAGCTAAGCAATCCTGCTCACACGCGCCAGATTAAAGCATGAATGGATAGTAAATTACGCCCATAGTATGGGCCGTAACACGTTGTATCTTTGCAATGGAATCCAATCCGGTGGGGATTGATTGCCTTTCTGAAATATCTGGCAGCTTGATGGTATTTCGCCACCTCGCTTGAGTAACTACATTTCATATCTGCTAAGATTAGAGCTGTAATCATACAGTGGCTGATGATTCTCCATTTAGATAAGTATAAGCGTTGAATTCATGTGCAAAGAGCGGCATGTATTTTTTATTGATTGCTTGTTACCATTAAATAACTTGAAGAAGGCTGAATATATACATACTTCACTTGATGTGGTGTGGGCAGTGGTATTATATTGTAAAAGGTGTATCGGGTCCTCTGTACCAAAGGAATTTTTAGCTCGAAAATTTTGTTTCTTTAATTTTTATGGTTTTGGCGGTGGTGATTTTATATAGGTACAGGAGCTAGTCAAGTATGTCTTGTCTTGGATTACGATTATCGACTATCTGGCTGGTTTTCTCCTGAAGTTGGTTTTCTACCAAGATGAGTTTCATCATTTCCAACATTGTGTGAAGAGCACTGCCAATGAATTCTTCGTGAAATTTGAGGTACATATGTCGCAGTGCTTAAAATCTATGATTTTTTTCACTGTCGATTATATTATACACATCTGTTGATGTTACAGCTTCTGGTGATGTTGTTGATTTAGATTAAGATTTCCTATTGTACCAACGAGGTCAAATGGTGATCTGTTTTGTCGGGCTCTTTCATTTCTTCCTAAAATGTTCAGTATTTCGTTCTGCTCTTCTAAGTCGATGTAGAGGTTCCGCGTTTGGAATGAAATTAATCCACAATGTATCGTATGTATATATGTATGTTTGTAGTCTTGGTGTGCCTTATATTTTTGCATAATTAATTTAGCTGCCGAGTGGATTCTTCCAGATGATTGAGCGCTGTCGAAAAATATGTCGTTCAATAGATTAAAGTATGTTATTAGTTTCCATTCGCCATTGATCAAACTGTTTTTACCAATTTTGTTAAAGTAGGTGCCTGGATATGTAAAGTAGAACTTAGATATGTTATACACCAATACCCCGCTTTACGATATTATTATTTTCCGAAAAATTGGGCGTAAATCGAAATTTCTTGTCGTTTTATTGGAAAATTTCGAAAATAGAGGGATTGGTGACATGTACACTAATCCATCGACTTAGGAAATTTTCCAATAAAACGACAAGAAATTTCGATTTACGCCCAATTTTTCGGAAAATAATAATATCGTAAAGCGGGGTATTGGTGTATTTGGATGTTGTTTCTGATACCACCATTCCTAACAAACAGAATATTGACAGCCTGTAAAGCAAAAGATTTGATTTTGTGCTTGCTCTGGTTACTCGTCTCTTTGGTAGTTAATGTGTTTCCTTCTGGTTTGAATCATCTGTGACCATATCATACTGATCTGTCGGTTCTGGTTCGGCTACTGGTAGGACGGATAATTCGGTAATTGCTCAATTTTTGAAAAACACCCGGTCCCGGATGTTTTTCAACAATTCTACATCTTACTCATTTTGTGAGAGGTAGATTGTCTTCAATTAAAATCACAAGATTGCCTACTTGTAGTTGTGGTCTTAACTGTAGCCATTTTGATCGTGCTTCCAAAAATCTTGTTTCAATTGTTGTAATATCTGCCATCTTGACAAGCGATGTGTGTTTAAATCTGCTAGATTTTCTTCTGGCGCTGCAGTTAATGATTAGCCGATTAAAAAATTGCAAGATGCTAGAACTTCGTGTTGTTAACTCCACATATGTGAGATTTGGGTTTCCCATGATCTTTTTTAGGTGGGTCTGAACTGGTTTGACACTAGCTTTCCATAACCCATTAAAATGGGATGATGCAAGTGGTTGGAAATGGCAAGTTATTCCCTCTGTCCCCAATTGTTGAGCGGCAATATTGTTGAAGTTAGCTGCTTGGCTTTTTTGCATCCTTTTTAGCTGATTATTGGATCCAACAAAATTTGTGCCGTTGTCATTATAAGGATATAATCCACGCCTAGATGTAAACCTTTTAAAGGCCGTAATAAATGCTTCTATTGCTTTGCGGTTGATAAGCAAACACATATCTCAGCAATAAATGCCTTATAAGTTTCACTTTCTCTTCCTTTGGTTGTTTTTATTTCCACGAGACCGGCTTAAACCACTCCGGTATTTATAAATGGTCTTGTTGGCTGAACTCCCTGGCTTGATTTTGAATTTGCCCAATTTAAATATTTTTTTGGCATGAATGAAAGGGTAAATTCGATTCCTCCGTGCATCATTTTCAAAGCTTCCAATCAATTGGTGGTGGGCAGAAAGTATGGCTGGATGTTTCTCTTTGTAGTTTAAAAATTATTTTTGCAGTCTGCACCCTTCTCGTAGAATTTCCCTGGATCCAGAAATGGATTTAATGACAAAAAAGCTAGGTTATTTCCACTATATTAAATCATATTTAAAATTTATTACAATTATTCTTTAATTTAGTGACACTGGATATTTTATTTATTAAATTAACTATCCCGTCTCCTCTTTGATAGTAGTTAAATTGATATTTTTTACTTCTGTTGTTCTGAAGCCTCACTGGAGCCGTGAACCCCTCAATCTATGATTCAGGTGTGTAATTTCTCCATCTTGGAATTTTTAGGTTGTTGAGAAGTTTTTTTTAGCTTCTCTTTAAAGTTTAACCATTGTTGACCTATGGCTTCAGGAACTGGTTCATCCCAATTGAGACCCATGAGCCACATCTTTTGTAATATTATCTTTGCCGTTAATATGGACTGGCCCTAATGGATCAAATAGCTTAGCAGCCGTGGAGCGAATGTTTCGCTTCGTAGAATTGCTACGTTTATATTAAACTCATATGTGATTCTGTTAGTTCTGTTCTGTTTGTGGCTGCTTGCCCATTTTTTTTAATTAAAGTCTACTTTCGAAGTAGTTCAGTTAGTTGGATTTGAATGGTTAATGCTTCTTTGATTGTGTCACAGCTTGTCATGACATGATGTCTGATTCTTTTTTATGGGAATTCTCAAAATGTTGTTCACATTCTTCTTCATCAGTAGTAGGTTTTCTTGGTGGATGAAGTTCCTCTATTTCCCAAAATTTCTTAAAAGTTTCCTCAATTTCTTCTGTTGTATTTTTCTTGGTTGTGATTTCGACGGTTTTGGTTAACAGAAGCCGTCTATTGAGCTTGTTTTTATGACCAAAAGTTGGTTTTTATTTCTACACGCATTGATTTTACGTCCAAATTGCATTATGATTCAAATCGAATTTAGTAAAAACACCGGCGATACCGGCACAGTAAGAAGTAATATTTCAACGCGTTATTGTTGAAAATAAGAGAGAATAATTTAATTACAAAGAAACTACTATTTTTAGAATAAAAAGCATAGAAGACGGAGAGAAAATTCTAATTTTCCAACCTGTCAGTTTCGTTTATTGTTATCTATGTTCATATTGAAGTCGATTGTTCCAGATTGAATCTTATACATTTTCTTGAGCTTACAGCCAGTATAAATCAAAATCCACTACATAACAAATCAAAATTTTGGTTTTTTAAATGATGATAGACGGTGGAAAAACATATTTTTCAAGTTTCAACCAAATTGGATTTATTTTTGTATGTTATTGTTTCACTCTGAGATCTTCCATTCATAACATAATATAAAGTACAATGGCAGTACCCGAATTGAAATGAAATTCAATAAGATTAATGATATGATAACATTATCAGAGTATATGGTTCGGTACAGTGGTATTTTTTTTAGTTTCTTTAATATAAATTATCAGTTTAACATGTCTGAAATAATCAAACTAATGTAAGATTTATTTAAATATTTTTAGGAGAACAGCAGCAAAACTGGTTTCTAATGGGATTGAGTTGAACATCGACCAAAATCAAAATGGCAATGGGGATGATCTGTTCGCATCGTTTAATAATACTTCTGTGACATTGCCGTTAAAAGGATACAAACCTAATTTTACGCAGCATATTATGGTTAAAAAAAATTTGGACAGCACAAACTGTAGTTTATATACCACAGAAGTGACACCATCAACATCTGAAAAGAAATTCATTCCAGACTTATTAGACCTACCGAATAAACTTACTACAAGCAGTGAAAGTACAGCAAATAAACACAATTTTTATGAGGATTTTTTTAACTCATACTCAACATTACCTATTACAAAAACAACCATGAACTTTTCTACAAATAAATCAAATTCTTCACAAAATGATTATTACGATGACAGTCAAGCCAGTCTATTATCATCAACGACAACAACTTCATCAAATTCGAATGAGAAATTATTAATTAAACGGCGAAATGTTCGAAGATATTCGATTGATTCATGTTCATATATACCAACGTCATCGAATAATTCTATGTCAACCTCGACATTTTCATTACTTACATCAAGAAATTCGGATTCGTTAAGCTACAAAACGAAAAGGTCAAACTCATATCTAAATCTTGTTTCACCAGAAATTAAAAGTAAATCCCTATTTACCGACACAAGTTTCGATGAAATTAGCGATAAATTTCGAAATGAACACAAAATTACAGGAATCCCATCCACTGCCACACCATTATTAGATTTTTCAAATTTTCCCGTTAACAGTCGAATTACAACCTCATCAAATTTAGAAAATCAATTAAAATCAATAAAATCGTCGACGGATGGAACACCAACGTCGAAATTTTTATATGACTACCATACGAGCCAACTTGAATATTTTCTGCAAGAATACCGTAAATTACAAGAAAAACTGAAAACCATTGGAGGACTGTCATCAATTCCCCTGCAACCGATTCAACTCGAAAACAACAAAAAAGATGACAATGAAATTGGACAATCGGCTAAATTTGCGGATCCCCTAATGTTTAATGATGCTTGGTATTCGTCTAGTCAACCGTCGCCAACTGGATTAACACAAACTTCATCGTCGAACGCCATTTTAAGTAAAACACTAATATCTCAATCATCGGCGACGGGATACCATAGTCAAGGCAATCCTAATCTTATCGAAAACACGTCAATTATATCACCCGGTACAACATCCAATCAAAATTTAACACATACAATAAGTATTTTAAAGAAAAAACCACTAGTCAATTGGAACAAGTCACCAGATCCACCGCCTTATTGGCTGCATCGTAACGCAATGTTTAAACAAATGACCAATACAAATAACAGTGATACCGGAAACAGTAAACCTTCTAGTAATAGCAATGAGACGCTAAAAAGCTGAGATTATCAATAAAATTTAGGATACAATGAAAATATTAATAAAATTTGAATTATTTAAGTTAACAAATAATAAAATTTTTAAAATTTAATAAACATAATCCAGAGTTTAGAGGTTTAGGTAGAAAAACAAAATATGTATTTAGTACAGAAGGATAAGAAGATGTTACTATAACCGCAACACGATATTTTGGGTAAAACAGAACAAACAACAGCACAGCAAATTTTGGTTTGTTAAATCGTTGTACAACAGCGGAAATATTATAAATAATGAAAATAACAACGAGAAACTGAGTAGCTGTTAAATGTTTTATTTTATTATATGTACTTGTAATTGTATCAGTGTTAAAATCCGCAAGATGAGTATAAGAATGTAGGTATAATTTAAAAATAAAAAAAAAAGAAATTTGATTTGAAAACAAGGAGACATAATTAAATTTGTTGTTTTATTCTTGCAACGGAAATGATCAGTATTAATTGTAGGATTTTGGCGCAATCAGCAAGGTAAAGTAAAATGACGTCACCTATAATAAAATAAAAAAATAAACAATACATACTAATAGGTATCCTAATAAGCTGGATAGTTGATTTTGTAAAATCGAATACGTTATCCGAGGTTAGTAGATTTTAGATGGATTTTTTAGACGGTTGCTGCTCCAAATCGAAATTGTTCTAAATAGGTTTGAAAGGTAAGTTATTCGTGATGTGCAAATTAATTCGAAGCTGGAAAAATAAAGTTGGAAGTTTGATACATCCAGTTGCATCCCCTTACCATTTTTTGTACAGCAACGAGTATAGTAAAAAATGCAATAACTTCAAAAAATGTTGTCTGGGTAATAATTTCTGAAGTACTCGAATGGAATTTTAACGGGTGAAATTTCATGTAAATCGGCACTGGCAACCAATTCCGAATTGAGAGGCTAAGATTGTGCACAACTCCATTTAATACTTTTTTTTGTGTACTGAAGGTTTCGGTGTTGTCAAATAGTATAAAAGGGGCAATTTCTAGGTCAGTTCCTGTGGCAAGGATTAGAACAGTCAGTAACTTCTTTATCTATTTAGGTTTCCTTGCTACAACGCATTACCGTGAACATTTCATTAAATCTATTTGTTAGTAATATAAAATAAATTAGTTAGCACAAGACAACACAATTTCTAAAATGTGTTGTTGGATACTTCAAGTTTCCAGAAATCCGGTCAGGTTCCTCAGTTATTTCTAAACTAAAACAAATTAATCGATTATTTTAAATCCAAATCCTAATTTAATTCACAATTAATTATTTGTTTAAAATCAACTCCTAACACCCTAAAAATAAATTAAATCGGGCATCTGAATTGCAAGGGCATCAAAATAATCAAATTTAACAAGCCGTAAAATAATAATCTGCACGAATTATAAATTGTATCATAAGTATTCCAACAAAACAATAAAAATAAAGCAGCTTAAATATTGTACGGGTTTCAGACACCTAAGTATTCAATAGTTAGTATATATGCTATTAGTATTTCTGGAAGGTTGAGTCAAATTTATTTAAATTCAAATTTGGAATTAAAATTAATAAATTTACATTTTGTAATTTAAAGTTTAAAAACCAATTTATATAATTGATTAATAGAAAAATTAATAATTGATTAATAGATTAATTTTTTTTTTTTCTTTTAATAAAACCCAACCAGAGTCCATTTCCCAAAAACCATTACCGCCAAAACCAATCCTTGTATCTATGTTTTTTAAAAATTTTTTAGGAGGCTGAAAAAACCGATTGGATTTGCAATGAAGATACTCTACAATGAAATAGCAAAATTGTACACACATTCTTACCGATAAACCAATAAAACGTTTCTAAGAAATTTTATAGATATCGATATTAATACACTTTTATGTACCTAAGTTAAAATTTTTAGAAAAGCTACTTATAGTATTAAGTACATTTCGAATGAAATGATTAACGCAGAGAAAAAGGTAAAGAGAAGATTTTGTAGTAATTTTTGACCGTTATTTGTATTTCGGTAACGTCTGAACCGAATAGCCTGGAACCAAAACCGTAACTCACGGCTCAATAAGTTCTTTACAGAAATATTTCTATTTGTGAAAATTGCCACCAACGATCTAAAGAAAAAAATTGAGATATGGCTAACACACGACATTTCTTTTACGAACACCGAATTTTGAGAAACTAATAAAAAATAACAAACATTAAAAATAATTTAAAAAAATAAAAAAATTATCTTGTTAATTTTTGACCTTGAGATTTTTGGGATGAATGAGTCCGAAAAACTGGGTTTCGAAGTGGTCTGTTGGTCTACATGTCGGTCTGTTTGTAGCCCAGATGGTTTGAATGTTGTTACACATAATCAAAGTAGTATCGTACTCAAAGCATCGCAACTAGACCACAACGGGAATTCTACGCAGCAGCAATCTATTGAAGTTCGGTTAACAAAAATTAGCATCTCATCGTTCGACGGAGACTACCAGTCGTTCTTCGATATATATACCTGAACCATCCTTGAATGAGCTTGACTGACAACTGCACGGAAATTCCATTACCTGCTAGATCTATTGAAGAGGGAATTCAAATGAGAACCATACAGCTCATGAGTATTCATCTCGAGCAGATGCCAACAGTGGTACAGAAAACATCATACATAGTTGCATGGTTCATCAGAACAAAACCCAACTAACAATGATTATCCAAGAAACCATATCCTATCAACATGCAAAAAAACCGGTGAAGTAAACAATATTACTCAAATGCAGACACTCGCCACAAAACCCGCTATCTCTTAAACCAGACTACCGCCTGCATTGCTGAACGAACTGAGGCTCAGTCACAGCAAGAAAAGAATTCTGGTCAAAGGACTCGGTGAAACCAGAATGGGGACAACAGGGGGTTCTGTAGAAATAACTATGGCATCAATGAACAGCAAACCGCAGGAGCCTATTTACGAATCCCGATTTCGAGTTTCCGAAATACACAATCAATTTAGTTTATCGAAGGAGATATACAACTACTGAAGAAGTTGGAGGAGCTGATCCAGCATTGCAACGTGATGGTGGTGCGGAATGCATAATAAATTTAAAACAATTTTTGATAAAGCTATCAACTTATCCTTCATGTTTGCGAACCAATAGATTTTCAAATGCCTGAAAATAATCGTGATTAAAGTTCAACGCAGCAATTTTCTGAAGGAGGTGATGCAATAACTACGATCCAATGAATGAATATAATTCTCGTTCATTGGTAGGTACCGCATATTGCACTTAACTGTAGGCGAATTTACATTTACCTAATTGCATTACATTTACCTAATAGCAATGTATCGTAACAATTACCCAAATAATTTCAGATGTCCATCGATGGATTCGATGGTTATCAAAATGTATTCCAGAAAACAACTATTTGCCCACTATCGATAAATTTCCTATGCATGCACAAGTACTCAAACTGTCCCTATGGTGTCACAAATGGGGTTTATTTAATCGATTCTTCAGAGACTCTAAATAATCATCAATGGCAAAGAATAGTTGTCTCGGATAGTGATCTTATTCAAGGTACGATAATCCACACACATACGTGTCTAACCTTTTCGGACTCTCTTTCGAACTAGAACGATCACCAACTCAGATCGAAACAATGTAGCCAAACAGGTGTTGAAAGTACAAACAGCGTCATACCAAGATCAGGAACAGGGCAAATACATCAACGCATCAACTGCCAAACGTATTATCGCCCTGGATCAATGGTAGTGTATTCACTTTATTTAACCTTTCAAAGTACGATTTAATATTAAAAATCTGAAGTATGTCTCGCCCCACAAGCAAATCACCCGGAAGTATGTGATCTGAAACAATGAGAACAAATACGCAAATAATACCGAATCTTACCATAGGTTTATATAGGTTGATTGAAAATACTGACAAATCGGATTTACTCAAGGGACGGACAGACACATCCGCAGAAAGAATGCCTCCACGAACTGGTCGGACTACCGATATCCAAAAGAGTACTATTGTAATTAAACTAAATTGCGTACGCCTTAAGATTTCCACTAAATGCAACACTCACACATGCATCCCGTAAGTGGGTTCTTGCATTACGGTCAGGTTATAATACCACATGATCACATGACCAAATTGGAACAGTTGTAGAATCTTGGTTGCACTTGGTCGAAGGCGGCAGTTGAAGTAGGCAATTTTCTAAGATCTGTAGGCTTAGGTTTGGCTCCAATGGAATTGGCGGTTATATTGGTGCGGATATACAATACTAATTTTTCATAGATAGGTACAGAATCAATCAATTGCTCAATTATTCGGGTGCTAGCCAATATGGTAACGCATCCAGAGGTATCACGTATACCAGAGACAATAAGAGATATTATAAATCCTTTTCCGGAATACTAGCCCGCATCGCGGTCTCCTCCTTACAAGTGACATAATGCATAATAGTCTCGACACTACGGCGGATGCCTTCGACAACGATACAATGAAGACGATCATCCACTTCGAAACCACATTATAATCTGTACCACTAAACGTAAACACTAAACTATCCAAATCGGAGGTCTTCACTTTCCTTTTGATAACATTACTGAGGTTACTGGTGTGAAGATGCTGGCTTTCGCTTCCATTTTCGCGACTTTGGCTCGTAGCTCTAATAACGGTTCACGAGTTTCTAATCTGATAATTTTATCATCCAAAACTTCTAGTGTTTCTTCGGTGGTTTGAATTAAACTTTTATTGCTGAGCTTAATAGCTAACGGATCAAAACAAGCGGTGGTTGTGACCACAGAAACACTAGAATTGACAGTCAGAAGCTGAACTATAGTCGTAATTGGTGTTGTTGTAATTCTTAATGGCAATAAACTACCGACACTAACACTAGTTGAAACTGCTGAAGTTGCCGTAATTTGCACACTTATTGTTTTTGCACCTGAATGCCAATACGGTCTAGTGCCGATATCATCTCATTTCGAATTGGAAGCGTCATAATATACACAGAATTAATTTGGCGACAAGTTCACTGTAGTATAACGGAATCTTTGTGTAACTGTAGCAGTTAGGGGCATTTTAACTTATTTCATATAAAACTTGATGCCAAATAATTTGATTGGTAACCCCACATCTGATGTTATCAAACAATATTTCATTACATTTAACTTTAACGTTTTTAGTTCTATTCCTTCGCACGCCAAATGGTAAAATGAACAACGTTATTTTTCTCTTCTCTCTCTCTCCTTGACAGTTCTCTTATTTCTTTTTTACCGCGTCGCTAACTTGCTAGGGTCAATACATGGCCACGAGTATAATCAACACCCTGTAAAACTGTTTGTCTGCATTTGGAGAGATATTTCGACTTTAGCAGTGGACATACCATATGTATAAGACACAAAGCTTGCCTGTCAGTGGCAAGACGCTCCTTGATATCCTCTCCTACACTATTATCAAATACAATACAGATCCAAAAATTATTTGAAATTTGTAACTCCCTCAAATCTATAGTTACCACTGCTAAAGTCGATTGTATCATGGTCTCTAAAATCAAAGACCAGATACTTCGTTTTTCACTCGTTGATTTTGAGAGCAAGGGAAGCTGAAAATTGCTCTAGCGGATAAAGTAACTTTCGCTCCGTCGCCATGCGATCCTATCACGCAGATATCACCTGTATAGAGGAGAATCTCATTGGACTGCTGATATAAGATGTTGTCCTGAGGTATTTCACTTCTACAAAAATTGTATTCCAACATGAGATTAATGAGTATTTGTGACAGAGCATCTCCCTGTCGAACACAGGAGCTAATTGCAATAATTGTCGATAGCTTGTTCTCAAATTTAACATAACATTATGAATTAAATACTGCCATTTTACATATTTTTAAAGTATTCCAAAACAAACCATAGATCCTCGCGCTTCATCGAATCGTATGCTTGCCTGAAACCTATGAACACTTGGTACTTATCATGAGATGTTTCGATAGTATCAGTGATTGACCGATTCGGACGAAATCCTCCTTCATACTCACCGATTTCCTCTGCTAAAGGAGTGACCTTTTCCAATACTATGTAAGAGAGTAATTTATATGTTGTGTAAAGGAGAGCTATACGGCGGTAGTTCCCATCTCGCGATCTCCCTTCTTAAAGATAGGGAATAATGCCATCATACTTTCAATTCATCAGGCATTATTTCACAAAGTTATAGTTAAATAAATACGGTCGAAAAGACATCATATTGCTCCGAATTAATATAATCAACCCAGATGAACCATTTCCGTTCAATCTCTGCATGAGCTATATAAATCCCTTGTGTGATCCTCCATTTACGAGTACAGCTCTGCGATCTGCATTTGAAGAGTTTCATTTACAGTCAGGGACACTTATTGAACATTAAGTTTTTCGGAAAGATATTCATTCCACGTGTCGAGTACCCCGCAGCGATATTAACACGGAGGTTTCCAACCCAGTTTTGGCAGTTGACATAGGTCCGAAAATTTGACGTAATCCGGTTTAGGGTATGCAATCCCAGGATTCGGAATTTTTTTCAAATCCCGGGATCCCGGTCTTTTGTCAATCCCGAAATCCGGGATTACCTTATATATAATCCCCATTGCATTCCCTAATTCTATTATTAGGTACATTGAAAAAATTACGCGAATTGTGATCATTGCTGAATAGTTGAACTTTGAAAACTTCGGTCTTGCGCCATTCACGCTTTTTCCGTCTACAAATTCGCTTTTGCTCTTGCAAGACATAACTCCTCGCCAAATAATTCAATTTTGGGTTTGTTTCTTACAACAATCATGTTAATTTTAGATAACAGGCCTATAAGTCCGCTCTCATTCATTTCGAAGACGTGTAAAATTATTCAAATTATTGACTACGTCGAGCAATATAAATCTATTCACAGGTTTTCAGTCGGCTTTCGTATTTATCATAATATATTGCGTATAATATTGATGGTTATAAAGCTACAATACTTGTTCTCCTAGATTTTCCAAAAGCATTTGGGTTTCTTCTATATAGTCAAGTTCCACTTCAATAATGTGAATCGGGTCCTTTCGCTCGAGATTGTCGTAATATTGGGTCATTTATGTTTCACCTTTATTCATTAGATCGTATCGTGCCTTTTCGATCGACGCCTTAAACGTCAGAATTAGTTTCGATTTGGCGGAATTATTTACTTAAAATAGACGCCAAAATGATGTTCCGATATGTTTTGGCCGGTCTTGACGGTTCCACTGGTTTCATACGCTTATTGGACTTTTTCTCTAAACATTGATCTATTTTGCGTTTCACTATAAACGGTTAGTTTACAACGTTTGGACATTGCTTCTGAGCATCCCATAAAAATCAAATACAGATAGATATAGTGCTACGTCAAAATAAAAAGAAACCAAAAAATTACATAAAGGGCGCCTTGATTGAGTTTTGCATCGATCATCTAGTTGGCCAAGAGCCGGCACTACTGATGTTAAGTAAAAAATGTGTTTAGCTGGGGTTACCATTCCTCTTTTTACTAATTCATTAATTTCTCATTTCACCTCCAGGTGTAGATCAAAAATAAAATCCATAACTAATTAAAAGGTTTTAGATATAACTTATAAGGAACAATTAAAGCCTGGATAAAACGTGATATTAATATTTTTTACCAGCAAGCATAGCACATTGGAATTTACACCCCAATTCCTATAGTCGTGTCATTTCATGTGATGTGACTATAGTCGTATCACGTCACTTAAAAATTGCTATTCTTGAAGGCGAACCAAGTGATACAACTGCAACTTGAAATATATATCAGGCAAATTGGAAATAAAATCGTTTTATAACAACAATCTTATTATTTTAAACATTAACATATTAAAAACAGTGCACAAAATTATTCAAAAAACAATATTTTAAAATAAATAAATTAAAATAATTGCGTCTTTCCATTTTGTGGTATTCGCTTGTCACTTGCAAAAATCAAGCGACATCTGTCGTATAAAGTGACTTAAGTCGTAACAAACGACTAAGAGAATCGCAAAATTGATGTGATGCGACTATAGTCACGAAAAATGACGTGATACGACTATGAGAATTGGGCTGTTAGTCCTAAATTCCTACATGATGCATACTGATTTTGTAGTTCAGTTCAGCTGCAACTTCATGTGTGGCTCTTCAACAAAACCCAGAAGATTAAATCAGGTGAACTTGAGGACCATTCATTTTTGATCAAAAAGTCAGTTACAATCATTCATCATTCTCTCACCCCTTAAGAACGTGACGTAGTTTATGGATGTTCCTAAATCAAACACTTTCAAAAAAATGTTCTTCGATTTAAAAATATATTTTGATCATAAACAGCAACTCCTTCAATTTAATGGAATAATTAGATATTTAATTTCTATAACCCGTCTAACATTAATGCAATGATCTGAGATTTTCAAAATTTGTTAACCTTTTAATAGAGAATTCATGAAAGCCAACATTCGCATAATTGTTATAGCTTATCTACTAGCTAGTTAAGTAAACCCCCTAACATCATCCGCTGTTTAACAATTCTCTAGAATTAACTGAAATTTAATATGGATTCTTCAAATTTATCGAATACTTCTCAGCACTTAACAAATATTGAAAAATGTAACGTTTACGAATATTACGAAATTGTCCACTAATAATAAATTAATTATAAGTAGTTAGTCGTTTAGAGATAACAATTTAATCCTGCTTAAAAATCAAACAATTTTTTTTACTCAGAATTATGTCTATCATTTTATTTATTTTTGAATACTAATTCCAAAACACCGTAAATATAAAATGCACAATAAAAATATACGAATATAATACATAATCACAAAAAGGTTAAGGAATTAAAATTGTTTGTGTCTTGTGTATTTCAATCGGGAAGAAAATATAATCAAATTCCTATTTTGTGATCAATCGACAACTAATATACAAATAAATCATAACGATATTTTTTAAAGGCTTTTATGTTAACAGTAAATTAATATTTATATAATTACTTATTAATAGTTTTCAAAATGAGATAGTGTATAACATGTTTTCGTGACTATTGAAAACAGATAATGAATACCAAAAAAAAGCCGTTTTAAAGCCAAATAAATTTAGGTATCTATCTGGTTGCTGTTGGTTTACTGTATGTATTATAAACAAAATTTCACAAATGCAAATTGGATTAAAAAAATAAAGTTTCTTCTGTTGACTACGGTTATTATTATTTGATAAATCACCAAATTCTGAGCAAAAAATTATGTGAAATTTGGCAATATTTTATATTTGCGGAGTTTTGAATGCTGGAATTTATACAAAATTCATATGTACAAAAAAACAAACTTAAAAGAGAACATTTTTAAAAAATGTTAGCATAGCAGGTAGGTGCACTTCAAACGAATAAGATGTAAAGTGTTAAATTCAACGCGGTAACAATCCTTCTGATTTGCTATTTAACTATTGGCTTCTACACAAAAAGAACAAACTTAAAAGAGAACATTTTAAAAAAATTGTTAGCATAGCTATAGTTAGGTAAACTTCAAACGAATAGGATGTAAATTGTTAAATTCAACGTGGTTGACAATCTTTCTGTTAAATAGTTTTGATTAATTCCATTCGACTTGGAATGTATGTAACATCGCTATTTAGAAACATGATTTAAAATTTGATGTCTGGCCTGGATCAAAAATTTAGCAAATTTGCAATATATATTAGCCCATTTTCTTCTCATTTCCCGTAATTGGTTGTAAATAAAGTTATTGATTGGTAATGTCACTAAATAACATAGCACTAATCTGTTCTATTTTTAACAAACCGATACACTTCTCCCAAGTAGATATGAAATTTAAAAAATATTTACATATATACACATTTTATTTTAGTTAAAGCAAAAACTTAACAGAAATTCTCTTATAAAATTCTTTGCTCAGTATTTGGTTCTTTATCGACAATTATGATTCTTATAATTTTCAAAATCATTACCAAAATAACAAACTGTATTAAAATTACATAATTTGTCACTGACAAACAAACTAATGAAAAACAAGATTCCCATAACTAAACTACAATTTATTATTTTTTTAAATTTTTATTAATCATTAATTTTCTTACTGCTCAGCTTCAACATTTATTATTTCATTGTGATAAAAGTTTGCATTTCTTCTTGTTAGTGTAGTATTATACAGGTTTGTAGCATGGACATAAGAGACAAAATGAGTGACAGACTTTTAGTTAACGGTTGTGGGTTTAAAGGAAAGTTAATATTGTTACCAAATTTATCACTGTATTAATCTGTATAAATGGAAATTTAATTTAAGAAGATAACCATTTTGTAGATATGTTTAAAAATGAAACGAAAATTATTTTCCATTTTTACAAATTGCTGATTATTATCTGTTAAAATACAATCATTAAATTAAACTATTATTTATGGTTATTTTTTAAAAAAGAAAGAGAAACTAAAAATGATATTGATAGGTTAGGTTAAGAAGAAACATTTAGTAAAAACCGTTCGAAAAAATATTCTTAAATTAGATTTAGCCACTTATAACATTTTGTCCAATTGATCAAGCAACAACATGTACATACACTTTATTTCATAAAAATATTGTATTTTTAATAGTAATGATAAAATAATTAAATTCATTAAAAAATTAAATTTAATTAAATTTAAAGAAATGTTTATTTTGTTTTAAATTATAATTTAAAATAAAAAATTTATCTTATTTCACTATATATTTTTTTATTACCAATAATTTTCCTTATTAAATTATATTTAGTTTTTCTTATTAATTTAATTTAAATGGGTTTATTTGAATGATTTTTTTTTTATTAAAAATTGTATCCATATTTGCAATGCTCAATAGCGAGCTAGTGTACTTCTGAAGGTTCAGGTTTAATTGCATGATGATTACTTGGATCCGGGGCACTAAGGGGCTGAAATATAAACGTAATCACATATTAATCAATAATTAATATGAACTGTATTCATTTTTAAAATTATATGTTTAGTTTTCGATTAAATTATTATTAAAATTGGTATTTTAAAATAGAAGATAGAATAATAAAAAATTTCATATTTACTTTCACAGGGATAGTAGTGCTGACCCAGCTTTCGTAAAATTGTTACGAGAATCAAAAGCTTTTCATTTAATTTTTTTTTTAATTTATATGTAATTTAATATCTGTTTAAAATTGTTAATATAATACAGTGAAAAAGTTCAACGAAAAAAAATAATTCAACTTTTCTTAAAACACTACACAGGAAAGGCTTGCAATTTGCACACAAAAACGAAAACAATAATTTTAGGAAGTATTTTAAGAAATTTATATCGAAAACAAAGCATATATGTAATGTAATTTGGTCAAAACATCAATGGAAATGTATTATTTTTTATTAGTTATAAAAAAAATTGTAAGCAATGCTTTATTTTAAGATCTTTTTTTAAAAAATGTTGAATACATTTTCTGAAAACTGCACTTATGTAGTTAAAATAACTGTGTTATAATATAATAACAGAGGTACTCCTGAAGTGAATTCCCTCTGAAAACTGCATCTAGTTAAAATAACTGTGGTGAATTGATTTATATAAAGGGGTGAGAAGTTTTTGGTTCTTATAAGACATTATCTCAGTCAATTTACGTAGGTACATAAGTTTACATACTTATTTACTTTAATACTTAAATGAGACTGATTGGGTGTTTAATTAAACCATTTGATACATACATATTATCAAAGTAGTAACCTTTAACATTGTTTTTAACATTGTTTGTTTTGATAACTTTCCTGGGAATTGCCTATTACTTTTAGAAACATTTTTGGTGAATCACCAATTCAACATTTCAATATTTCTGTTGAAGTTAAAAATGATTAAAATTTGAAATTAATTTTCTGGGTGAAAACTAAACAGAAGTGTACTGTATTTTATAGTGTTTTGTCAAATCACTTATTCGATTTTTGATCATAAGGATGATCAACAAAAACAGACAATTTATAATTCAGTTAATTTCTAATGGTTGATTTCAAAGCATGTAATGCTTACCGATTTACTGACCAAACCATGTTGTATACCTGGTGGTGGTGCGGCAGCTACTGCTGATACTGCGGGTGGCGCTGAAGCTGATGGTGGTGGTCCACTAGGCGGTGCGTGTGGCCCAGCGCTATGTGGCACCTCGTGCGGTGTTGTACTGTGTGCCTGTTGTAGAGCTCCTGAATAATATCCACCATTTATTCCTGTTGTAATAATAAATATGCAAATTTTGGAATATATTTTTATATTATACAAAAAAAATAATCAAATTTTCACCTCAAAAAAATTATTTTATACATATTTTTAGCACTTTGGAGAAAAAAATAACAAAATTTCATCATCCAGCAGATTTTTCACATTTATATTAAAAATTAATTAAAAGTTAAAAGTAATTTAATTTTTAAAAAATTATAATTTATTTTCTTAAAACAAAAAGAATTTATACACAAGTTCAGATCCATGTTTTGACAAAAAGAAAGTATTCTTTTTTTGTATAATATTTTTTATTACTTAATTTGTAATTTATCATTCATTGTTCGGAAAAAATAAACATTAGAATAATAAAACAAAATAAACAATATTCATATATAAAATTAAAATTTAAAAAAAAAATAATATTAAAAGTCATTTAATAAATTGATTTTTCAGTTTTATAATTTAAAATTCAATTTAAGGCGAAAATAAACTAGGAGGATGATGAAATTTTTAATTCATTTTTTTTTTGTTTGTTATCCTATTTAACAACAACATTTAAAAATATTATAAATTTAATATTTCAGAAACTTAAATTTAGAAAATTTGATTATTTTTTAGATAACTAGGCATTTAAAAAATAAAATTAATTGTCATAAAAATTATATAGCTATATTACATAAAAAAATAATTTTTATTAAAAAAATAATAATAATGAATTAGTTTTTACAAGTTGCAAATTTTTTCTCTTTTAAAAATGAGAATATAATTATGCTATTTTAAATTTCGTATCTCTTTCGTTTACTTTCACCTTAAACATAATTTTTATGACAAAAATTTCTGATCTTAATATTTTAGTATTAAGAATAATATGTATATAAATTTTTAACTACATAATATTTGATTACAAATGTAGATTTCATTTACATTCGAATTATCGGACAGTGAGAACTTGAGTGAAACAGTTAATAAAAAAATATATATTAAGTTTTAAACCCAGCCGGGAGCAAAAAGATAATTCAATTATACGGAACTCCTACATACCAGGTTTATATCTATCAATCCATTACAAACAATAATTTTTTTCCTTAACACAAGTTATTACACAAACAATTACCGTGCATTTGAAATTAAAACTTAAAAAATACAAAGAATTGACCTATACGAATGAAGTATCTTCATTATATTACATTACAAGGGTATTAAATTCCATTGATGTACGAAACGATTTGCGAAAAACATCAAATGACACAATATCAAATTGATTATTCAAATAATAACATGATTAATAATATTACTAAATAAAATAACAAAATAATAACGCTCACTGCAGCTCTCACCGCATATGTCTCATTTCCTTTTAATGTTTAGTTAAATTACATGTGTAAAATCACTTTCTCATAAATTTTCCTATACGAAACTATACGTAAACAATTTTAGAGATATCTCAGGTTATAATGTAAAATATGATGTGAATTGTATAAACAAGTCTGCTAGAAAGCCAATAGGCGATATGATTTTGAGGTAACCGAATCTAGGACTAACCGTGTTTTAACATATAATAACATAATTTGTAAATTTGCGAATCTTAACCAAACAATATTTGTATTAAATTGGCCGGAATAATAAAAGAAAGGTTTTTCACAAAATTACGGGCAGAAACCAAGTTTACCACTTTCATAATTCGGCATAATATACAAAATTTTGTAAACAAATACGTAATATTGTTAGTTTAATCATGATTAATTATATTTTAATAGTAATATTTGTTAAACAAAATATTACGAATTATTATTTTGTATTTTAACATTGTAATTTCGTCGATCGTTTGAGACTTGAGTTCGATTTTTGCACTGGCAATCAGATATTGTAACTGGCAGCTGGAACCCATTCGCTCACACGACACCTGTTACAGACAATTCTACTTTCAGTAAAAGCTAAGCTGACCGGCAACTTTTGATAATACGTAAGACTGGTTGGTATGGTCAAAATTAGCGATTGGTCGTAAATATAATAAGGACCAATTTCATAGTTAATTCAATTATCTCCTCAGCAGTATTTACTTTTATAATTTGGAATATCCCTAATATTAAAAAACGAATGTGTACTTAATAATAAAATAAATTTCCTTATTAATAACTCATAGTTATAACTATATAAAATATTCAATTAAAAAAAAAAATAGTACAATAAAATTAAAAATCATAATGACAGAAATTTTTGATAAAGGTAGATTTAGGTAGGTGGTGATGGTAGTGGCACATTTTAAAATAAATCACAAAAGGCATCTCATTTCTTCCTTCTCAAAGTTACATAGTAAAATTATATTTATTGGTTGTGTTTTATTGAAATTAGTGAATATTATTCGTCTAATTTGGTTATAAATATAAATTTATCACTGTTTATTGAATATATTTAATTAGTTCAGTTTCGTACCAATTAATTAAGTGGGCGGAATATATTTACAAAAAAATATTTAAAATCACAAATTTTCGAAATACCTTATGAACAACACTTGAAAAAATTATCTTTTGATTTTAAGTTTGCTCAAAACTAAATTTTGATAGTTATAAAATTCATTAATCGGCCTACAATTAGATTATATCAAATATAAGGAATGATATTTGTACTACCAAAATATATAGTTATCTTATTAAACATATTTTTTTAAATAATCATACAACGGAAGATCATATTTTAGTGGTTGATTTTTTTGTTTGTTTCGTAAGAAAAATTTGTAATTCATAAATATGTACTAATTGTTCCTTAATATTAAACAGAAAGCGATTATAATTTAACTAAACAAGTGATTCCTTAATTTAACTTATATTAGACTTAAACGATACGTGTGATTTTTAATGTTTTCTTATGTATATTTCAAGATCTATTAGATTCAATGAAGTTTAATATACAGTAAAATAAAAATATATTTAAAATAATTTCAAGCATTTAATGCTCTACCTTCAGTATATGGTGTTGTTGACGGTTGCCTCATAAAATACTCTTTATTGACACAATTTCTTAAACCCTCTGGAATATTCCCAATTATTGCCCTTCTAATCTCTGTTGCTGCCATTTCTCTTAATTCGCTGGCTGATGCTTCGCTGTAGAAGGCAGCATGAGGGGTACATAATAAATTTGGGGCGTCTTTTAGGGCTCCCTAAGTTATTAGAAAAATAAAGAATAAGATATTATGGATTAATTTAAATATTTCATTTATAAATTTATAAAGAACCTGAAATACATTAAAGGGCTCATTTTCGTGAACATCCAAAGCTGCAGCTCTAATTCTTCCTTGTTTTAAGGCTGTGGAAAGTGCTTCATCGTCCACAAGGCCTCCGCGGGCAGTATTTACCAGAAAAGCACCAGGCCTCATCTAAAAAAAAGGAGATAAAATGAATTATATAGTTCGGTAAATGCATGCATTTTATTCATTCGAATTTATATTTTAAAATTTATGTGATACACAAAATGTTTCTAAGACCTATTTCATGTAAAAATGGCTTGATCTTCAATTAACAATTGACACGTACGCTATATGATTTCACGATGAACAATAAAGGCATTGGAATAAAGGACAATCTAAAAATCAAATTGTTTTTCTTAACTTTCCAAACCTTCTCATGCAATTTTTAGACTTTTTAAAAGAATAAAATAGTGTTTAGCAATTTTCGAAATTTTATTATATTCTCGGAAGAAAAACAAACTGGGAAATTCAATTTTTCAATACGAAAGGGATGTTATCATTCTGTAATTTGTGGTGGCCTTGATTACGCTCTTACTTATTATTTTATTTAGTTTTTAGTTGTCTATCAAAACGGACATAATTTCCTTCTTTTGACAAAGACTGTGTCCGAAACCAATGATAAATATTTTTTAGTGGAAATGTTTGACATTTATTTGAAAAAATATATCCCCTTTCCCAATTTTTTATTATGTTGTCCGAAAAGTGTAATAATTTTTTGCCTGATTTCCACGCTAGTTGTTGTTTAATTAATTACAGTACCTAATTTCTGAGAAATGGGCCGATTTTTTCCTCAGGAAATGTCTTGGGCATTACATATATTAAGGTATAGTCACACACACAATGAATTTATTATGTAACTGTCAAAGACGGCTACGATGCACAATTCATCACACATTCGACTGTAGCGCCATTTCTTATAACGGGTGGTCCATTTAAAGTTTGCAATTTAATTTGGCTCTAAACTCAAAGACGAATGAATATTTTACAAAGCAGTTTGTTTTATTAAAAAGAGTATACATTGTCATTAACTATGGAACACAATTTCATTCAAATGACTTCCACGGCTGTCTTTACAGTACCCGATTCTGTCAACCCAATTTTTATGGGCTCCTATCTTATCAATGGCAACTTCGATTTGATCTTTCAAGTTTTGGATAGTCTCTCAGTTTATTAGTTTCAGGTTATCCAAAAATAATCCAGTTTCACGAACTCGCTTCACAAATTGATCCACAAATGGCCTTGTAGGCATTTCATTTCTACTGAATTTTCCACGTAAATTTCTTACAGTTTGGGTTGAAGACTCACCACTTTGAAAGTAAGTTTTCAATATTTCCCAATTTGTTCAAGCGTAAAGCGACCCATTTCGTAAATGTTAAACATTAAAACTAATTTTCTGTCATAACACGAAAGACGTAAGTGTTGCCACACTCGAATAACCGGTAGTTGAAATTACAAACGCTAGATGGACCACCTTTTATATAGCGGAGATTTGATGGTGGGCGCATGCCAAAATACTTCAGGTTTTTCGACACGCAGTCCACTAAAAAGATAAAATTTTTCCATCTCTCTTGTGTTATATTCTAAAAAAGTTACCAAAAATAATACAACAACAAAAACATTTAGTAACTTTTAGAATATAACACAAGAGAGATGGAAAATTTTTATCTTTTTAGGGTAGACTGCGTGTCGAAACACCTGAAGTCTTTTAGCATCCGGCAGCCTGGAATAACTAGAAAAGAACAAATTCTCCGTTTTCCAAAAGATCAATTAAAGAATTTTCCATTTTTCCAGAATATGTTCCCCTTTTCCAGAACATTTACCTCTTTTCCAGTCTTTTTCGTTCAGAGGAATTTTTTAGCCAAGATAGTGAGTGATTATAGGAATTGACTATGATAATTGGGGTGTATGTGCTTTTTTCAAATACATTTATTTGATTTAAATATTGGATGTTCTAAAAGTTTCCGTTTTTTCTGTAAAATAAATTACCACACGCTTATGCTACGATTAGGTAGGCTCGCAATGAAACTGACATAAATATGTGTCAGCTACTCCTAGCCATATCGCAAACGTAAATAATCGTAGCAGAAACAAATACAAAACTATTTTACTTCGTATAACCTTTGACACATACGTCTGTATTTGTTAAAGATAGAACGGGAAAATAATTAAATAAAAATTAAAATCTTGTATTAAAATATTATTCGCATTGAAATTATTCGGAAATCACCTTGGTTCTGATGGAAGTTCGGTCGATTAGTGCTTGGAAAGGCCTACTAAATTTAGAAAAAAATGTTCATGAAATCGTGCAGAAAGTGGAGGTAAGACCTTCACCATCAAAGAGAAACTATTTGGAGAAAGTGGCTTAAAAAAAAGCTGGATGGATGTTTAGGTGTTTCGATCTCCGAATCTGTTGAAAAGATTTAAGAGAACAAACAGCAAGTAATCATTGGATGCCAAATCTGGGCTGTACGATGGATGATTAATTCCTCAGATTATCGCTCGATCTAGTGGCAAATATCTCATATTTGCCGGATTGTCACCAGAGCTCCAAAAACTCCTTACCACAATGAACACGATTTTTACTTTTTTTTTTTTGATCCAGTGTGAGCATGTTGTACCGAGATAATCAAGAATTATCAATCTGGCTGTTGTTTCGGTTATCATTCGAATCATCACATTTTCCCATTTGTAAATAATCGTTGCCACTTATAATAATAACAATTGACACAGTAAACTTCCCCATTTCTAAGAAGGCTTGGAGAAAGTGGAAAAAATCAACAGAAGTACGAGTTTTAATATTTTTGAGGCCATAGCAAATTCGCAATTAATTTAAATTATCGAAATTTTTCCTTTTTCTTTAATTTCTTTAATTATTCCATAATTGGATTTTTAATTTTTGTTATGTTTAAATTGTGTTGTTATGTTGAAAGAATTTGAATACGAGCAGTATTTGAATTTTAAAATATTTTGATTACATGTAAAGTTGGAGTTGGAGTCGGGAGTCAAAGAATTATTTTACAGACTCTGCAGCCCTGGAAAAAATATAAGCGTTTGAACCGAAAAAATACTCCCGAAATCTCCCCTAGTAATTGGCTCGGAAAACAATTAAAAAATGAGGTAAATTTTGAAATATCTACCACAGTTTAAAAAAATATCTCTTTTTTTAACCGTTTGACGACAGACCAAATTATTCAAAACTTTTTATTATTTTAAACCATGTTTACACCAAGTAGAATAAACGTATGTCGCAGAAAAGTAGCATGATTAAAACTCAAAGTAGAATACTTTAATATTTCTACGAATACTTGATAAAGTATTAAAGTATTGTGTACTTTGCGGTTACATGGTAAACGTTTTATTAGTTTCTATATAAATAAAGCAAGGCATTCCAGTGTATTCAAATAAATTATAATACTAACGCCTAGTAGCACATATAAAGAGCCAACGACCAGTTAAGTAATATTTCCTCTTTTCATCTTTTATGAAAATGCGACTTGTTTCATAATTATCAATAACAATTATATTACATATTTATTACATATTTATTAAATATCAGTTAAATATTCAGATGAAAAGGGGAAGGTCAAATATATAATTCTCCTTTTCATAATAAACAGAAAAATTATCAGCTTGCATTGATTTTATATTATTGAACAAATCGCAATTTCATAAAAGAAGAAAACGAGAAAATATGACTTAACTGGTGGGTGGGGCTCTTTATTTGTGGAACTGGTCATAAGAGCAGTGGCGATTTCTGACCGCATGCAATAAATCAAATTTTATTTTAGCAATTTTAGTTGATTTCGATTGGATTTGGGTAATTTGGAACGATCTAATATCCGTAAAACCGTTTACAAACAAATTTGACCCCACCGCATAGTTGCTTAAGAATATTACACCTAGGGAAATCAAAGCATATTAAGGTTAGCCAATTAATCTAAACTTTTCGTTAATCATCCGATATAAACCGATTTTAACAAGCATAAAATGAATATTGAATCATTTATTACATTTATTAAGTTAGTTTATATTAGCATAGTTTAGCCCGCTTAGCTTACTCCGTTGCACATTTGAGCTAATTACACCACTCACACTTACATTGATGTTATTAATTCAACCACGTTATTTTGCATTTGACATATAATATAATAATTTCAATCAAAATTCAATATGTAGTAATGTTAAATTTATGCGTCAATAATAAAAAGCAGCAATGTAGCTATGTATGAGCGATGTAACTAACATAGCAAGGCAAAGACAATTCGAGCTAATTTAGTTTGCATAGCTCATAATAGAAAAACATAGCTTAGCTCAAGTGTGCAGCATGAATGTAGCTCACATCGCTTAGCTTAGCTTGGCTGAAATGTGCAACGAGCCTTATAGTGTTTAAGTGCGTTCTTAAAGTGAGAATTGTTTCAATTGATGATGAAATAAGCAGGCGGGGCCTGTATCATTTAAAGTTGTTTGGTTGGCAGAGAATTTCGAAATGAACACTATGGTATTCTTTGCTAATGTCAGGCACATATCATAGGATCTACCGCAAGGAAATTGTCAGCCTACTGCATTTTAATTGCACAACAAGTTATTAATTGCAACCTGCTTATCGATTGTACACCTCTCTTACAAGAACATCGCGATTTTCAAGATTTTTTGTATTTTTCGAGATTTTCAATCTTAAAAGAGATTTATTTGGCGATCAGATATTATTCGAAATATTATAGATTTTTCGAGGCTTTATAGTTAATTTTCTAAGAGGTTTTTTGATTTTGAATAGCTTAATCCAAATTTAAGTCGATTTTTTGCGAATATTGCTCTACGATTGTTCGAGCTTTTAGGAAATATATTTTTTTAGCTTATAATCGAAATTTGCGAGATATTATGGTAGTTTATTTTGTGAAGTTTTATAAACTTCGATATTATTCGGGATTTTCTATATTATTCTAGTTTAGTTTGGAGTTGATTGGCGATTAAGAAAGGACTCAGTTAAATTATCTTACAAGATAGTCTCGAAATTCAAGATTATTGGATTTATTTAGATTTCCAGAGTACATTTCCAAATAGCGTTAAGTAGCTTGGCATCGAAGTTATTCGACATTAACATTATCATCATATGTACATATATATAACATTCTATATATATTCAGCGAAGCCAAATTAGTATTTTTGAAAAATTTTGATAATAAATAGGGCATTTTAAAACTCCGATTAGAAAAAGTCATATTTTCGAGATTATTCAAGGTTTTGTGAAGACTGCTGGTTATTTTTCAGATTACTCGTGATTCTTAATAATTTCTTGACTTTCAAGATTATTCAGGATAAGAAGTTTATCCAAGTTTTTTCCGGAATATTTGAATTTATTTGTGAATACCGAGATTATTCAGCAATTCTAAGATTGTACGAGCTTTTCAAGATTACTCGTATTTCACAAATTTCCCTCAAATTCTCAAGGAGTTTGTTAGCGTTAAGTTATTAAATAGGTTCAGTTAAGACAAGTTTGTAGGATGTTGAGTTACATGAAGGCTTTTTTCTAGTTCTTGAAATTTTCTCGGGAATAGAACTCTCCAGTATTAATTTTCATTAAATGTAGGGATAATGACAGTTTTTAAATGATTTTGAGTTTTGTGTACTTATTTTATTTATAAAATGATATAATGAGTAACAAAGTTAAGATTATTCATATAAAAATAAATATTTTAAAATGCTCCTAAATGTAATGGAGATTAGTTTGAGTTTGCTAATTTGTGGTTAAAGTTAAATAACTTGTGCAGAAGGATCTCAACAATAAAACTGGTTAGATAGGCTCTACCATCCTTATTCAACTAAAAAGAATTGTTTTGCAAAGTTAGAGAAGGGTTTTTTAAATCATCATTTTTAATCAAATTTTCTAAGAATAATGTGATACTCTTATAGATTTGAACCATTTTCAATAATTTTGATATTGAAGGCATCGCATTAACATGCGAGTTTACTAATGCCAAATTCAATTGGTTTTTTACCTCTCATTGACGGAGTGGAGTACTCTCATTTTTTACGTTAATCGAATAAAAAAAATTAAATTACTCTTTTTACTCTCAGGGTAAAATTTTTTCTTCAATCGAACGAACACGTTCGGAAATATCATTTTCTGTAACTTATGTGATTTTGCATAACCCGTTTCGCTTGTTTCGGAAATATTCCATTCGTTTCACTTAATAAGGCATTTCATAACTGGTTACATAAATAGCTATTATATACTACTTATTTTTCTTTTATTTAACATATATATTATAGTATTTTTCTTTTCTAAAAGTACATACTATAAAAATTATAATTTTGCTCCAAATAGGAAGCGAGGAGATAAAACACCAAACAAATTTCACCAAAGGTACTGAATCCACACTGAATAGAAGACAAACAATTTTATATTACAAAATTAACGTTACAAAATATAAAAAGAAATAATATTTATTTCGAAATTTTTGCATTATTGGGCCCGATTCTGGAACGATTAAATTCATGTTATTTTATTTTACCACTTTTTGTAAGAATTTGTATTAAAAAAACCAAAATAACATAACAAAGTTTTAGAAGGCAGAATCAGGCCTATTATTCGTCCTTCAAAGGCAAAGTAAACTTGAAAAAGACTGTTTTGAATTTATTGAATATTGATATTTTAAACAGAAACAAAATGCCACGTGACATTAATAGGGGGAGGATCAAAGGATATTGTCAGTTTATGACAAATTGAAGGGGGTGGGAGGGGGGGGGGGGGGTGTTAAGGATGATTCCTTTTTTAAAGGATTCAGTTTTCTCAGTATTGATTTAATTAAAATAGGAAAATAATAAAAACGAAATTAGGTACAAAATAAGAGCATATTTGTAAGTTTACTTCCGTTTAGGAGGATTATTTGTTATGATACAATAACAAATTTCTGAAATTAAATGAACGTTATTTTAAAATTTAATTTTGTTTTATAAATGAAAAATAATAAATTTTTTCTTTCTGTGTTATAATTTCAATGACCCGCACCGCAACCAAACCGTTTATTAATGAGCAAACATCAATTCAATTAGGATTTATTCTGCAAACATATCCTTTGAACCCATTTTGTTTTAGTCGAAGTATAATATGAATTTGACACTATTATTTGATGTGTGGAGCTATGTATTTATTTTAAGTCATTTATGTAAATTTAACTGTTTCTTTCTCCAAGGTTAACGGTTTTATGTAATGTTTAATTACATACTAGAATTCAATATTTTTCCAACTTTAACAATCATATAATTATCCTAATTGTTGTCGGACAATAATAAAGTAACGTAAATAAATTAAATATATAACTTACCTGTTTGATGGTATAATCGTTTATTAAATGATGATTGTGTTCATTTAGTGTGCAATGTAATGATACACAATCTGATTGAAAAAGTAAGTCTTGTAATGTGTATACTCGTGTTAAACCAAGTGATTTTTCAATACCATCAGGAAGATATGGATCATAAAATATAACATTAAAACCGAAAGCTTTAGCACGAAGTGCAACTGCACTACCAATTCGGCCCAAGCCGACAATACCTAGTGTATCTCCCCTTATCCTAGCGCATCCCTAAAAAAAGATTTTTCATGTAATTCTAGTTGTTAGACATTAAATGTTAAGAAGTATCCCATTACCTGTGCAGCTTCTCTAACTTGCTCCGGACCAGTGAATTTTTTTCCTTCACGCACCATATTCGCTAGCCAGTATGTTCTACGATACAAATTTAAAATAAGACACATCGTTGTGTCGGCAACCTCTTCTACGCCATATCCTGGCACATTACACACAGCAATTCCTAACTCTCCAGCTGCTTTGACATCAATATTATCGACTCCACTGCCAATTCGAACTATAATTCGTAATGCTTTAAACTTTTCCAAATCTTCTTTTGTTAATATAATTGTATGCCACATTAGTGCACCTACTGCTTCATTTAATACCTTTGAAAAATATAAAATTTTGGTAAATACAAAAATTTATAATTACATATTATAAATTTAATAATATTACCTTCTCGTGAATTTCAGATGTGCTTTGTGCATCACAAAAAGCAACTGTGGCAACATCTTTTAAAATCGGCATTTCAATCGAACAATCTCTGCCATCTAGTAATGCGACTAATGGTCTAGATTGCATTGGACCATTTGTCGATATGGGTCCTCTAACATCCATGCGTGAACGTTTGGCCAACATTGTCCTTTTGTCCATTAAAAATACACAAAAACTTATGAACAATTTATGCTTATTTTTATTATGTAGCTTTTTTGTAGAAAAATAGTCAATATATTTATTTTTATATTACACTTTGTTTATTAATTTATGTAACCACTGAACAAACTAGATTAAATAATAAAATGTTTAAAAAATAAAATTAAAAAATAATAATAAAAATAATAAAATTTTCAGCAGTTTTTGATGTACTTTTTTTTATTAAATTATTAATTTAATAGCTTAACAGAAAAACACTGCACCGTGAGTAGCGCGGTGTAGTGTTCTCTGACAGAAGAGGGACAAAAAGAAGGGTTATTTTTGACGAGCCGTAGTTTTCATTGTGTCGCTTTGTTATTCTGAAAATAGAAGTAAAACGTTATATTATTAATTAGAATTCTATATATTAATTAAGATATAAACAAAACAAGGGATACATCGACTAGCACAAAGCTTATCAAATTGGAATACAAGCCAATCTCATCGTGCTTACAGAAAACATTTCAAAAGAGTTCCCAAAGGTAAATTGAATGTAATCCATCAATGCAAAATTAAAAATCTGGAAAAAGATGTCAATATTATGTTTGGCCTACTTTAATTCTTTTCTATATATAGAGATAAACAAACGTTTTGAAAACAAATATTTTAGGTTGCGCAGTTTGTCATTTTTTCGTCGCTTTAAGCTGCCGTTTTCCGTTATGTTTAACTTAAGGTCGAGTTACAACGTATCCGTCCCATTCCGTTCCGCTTATCCGTCTAAATTAGTTTTAGACATTTTCTGTACATTTTGTATGAAGAAACGGAATGGTTAGTTATAATAAAATGGAAAGACAGACGAGCTTATCCGTTTTTTCAAAAAGTTTAGAATTTACGGACAAATTAATTTTTTTTTTTTTGAGACATAACGTGAGAAGTAGGCTGTATGAAGAATTCTTCACTATCTAACTCTTTCATTTGGAGAAAGCTAAGTAGTGTTAAAATAACCGGATTCGTCCCTATCCAGATTTAATGGATGCATCCACCTTTTTGTTTTTTCTTATAAATTCTATAATATTGTTTATACAAAACGTATAAATCAAAGAGAATTTCTAAAGATTTTAGAGTCTCTTAGTCTTCCATTTTATTTTTAAATTTGTTTTTCAAATGTCAGTTTAAACAGACGGAACGAATGCAATGTAACCAACAAACGGAAAAGAAGAGACGGAGAACGACGGAACGAACCGAGACGGATTCATTGTAACTCGACCTTAACGGTATAAACCAAATAACATAATGGTTCATATTCCGGCATTCAAAAAATATTTTATCAAGTTCTAATTTTTTAAAATGCGGTAACATAAATTTTTTTCAATTTGGTTTTCTAATCATGTAATGTTTTGTTAACTTTTATTATAAAATATTCTTGTACGATTGTTTACAAAAAATTCTAGTACATACATATTTATTTGCATGATTAATACAGATGTCAAATAGATTTATATTATCATTTGATAGTAGAGTTATACAGGCTCAAATTATGATTTTCGTTTTCGTGCCGATATCGATCGAGTGGTTTTCCAATGAAACACCGCAAGTACTTACAAGTGTAAAAAATATGTCTCGGCTAAACGGTCGATTGCAACATACAAAAAATTATATGAGCAAAACATAACCTCCAACTTAATTCACATAATACCAAAAAATAATGCGATTGTGGTTTAATTTTTTAAATACTAAAAAAACTGAATCATCTAAAATAGGGATCATCCATAAATAATGTCATGCAGTTATTCTGTTTTACACTCCCCCTCCCACCCCTTCAATTTGTCATAAACTGTCACAATATCCTTTGACCCTCCCCCTATTATTGTCACGTAGCATTTTGTTTCTGTTTAAAATATCAATATTCAAATAGATTTATATGATTTGATAGTAGAGTTATATAGGCTCAAATTATAATTTTCGTTTTTGTGCCGATATCGATCGAGTGGTTTTCCAATGAACCACCGCAAGTACTTACAAGTGTAAAAAATATTCTCTGCTAAACGGTCAATTGCAACAACATACAAAAAATTATATGAGCAAAACATAACGTCCAACTTAATTCACATAATACCAAAAAATAATGTGACTGTGGTTTAATTTTTTAAATTTTTGTTAATAAAATAAATATTTAAAAAATATATTTTGGCTTTATTGTTGTAAATTAATATCAAATATGACCTAGCGAAGAATGTTGTAGTTACTCATGAAAAATATGTACATGAACAAAACCACACGCATACTATTAAATTCAAATCCTACTATTTGTATACGGATTAGTGATATCGGGTCACGACACTAATCCTTACAGAATTAGTAGTTTTTAGTACGGCGTGTATAAACATTATTGTTGGTTTTGGCATGAACCACTTGCAGAATGAAGTACTTGCGGTGTTCGATTCGAAAGTTACAAATTTTTTGTATGTTCCAATCGACCATTTAGCCTAGACATACAGTATGTTCAAAAAATACGTGGCCCGTTTTATTTCTTCTATTTTTAACACAAGCGCATGTGTAACAGTAAATAATTATTTTCATTCTATTGCCGATTGCGCATTATAAAAATGGTTTGTTCATTTGAAAATTTCGCAGAAATAATATTAATTTAAAATTAGTGTAGCTTATAGAAAGCGCTTTGAAGTGATTTTCCACGTGGATCATCCCAAAGGACCCAAAATGAGTGTAAAGTGTGCAGCAAAATTTACTAAAACGTCTTTTACGTTTGTTAAGTGAATTAAACGATTTAAAGAATGCGGCAATGTTGAGGATGAGCTTAGTAGAGGGCGTAAAAGGGCCAAATCTAAACGGGACGATAAAATGATTTGTGAGTTCTGAATTGTTTACTAAAAATCCAACAATAACCCTCCTTAGAGAGCGACAACAAAAACTAATTAAAAAAGAAGTTTGACTACCCCTCGATACAATCAGAAGCAGGCTCCAAGAATTCGGCATGAAAAGCGCAAGTACAATTACCAAACCATTATTGACTGAAAAGCATATTGAAAAAAGCCTGAGTTGGGCATATGAAAATTTGAACCGCGATTGTAGTAATATAATCTTCACCGATGAATCATCCTTTATGGTTCGTAATTACTACAAGAGAACATGGTTACAAATAGGTGATCAAATCTTGCTACGTACCGTTAAGCATCCCGCAAAGATCCATGATTATGGACGCTTACCTTCTAGAAACCTGAACGCCAAATTTATGGTAGTTATATAAAAAGGGTTTATTGAAATCTGCTGAAAAATTATATGGGCACAGTTGGATTCTACACAAGGATAATGATCCCAAACAACGAAATTATCTCTGTAGCAGCTGGAAGGAAAAAAAATGGTATAAAAACATTAGATTGCCCGTCGCAGAGCCCAGATACAAATCGCATCGAAAATGTATGGTCGCTTATAATGACAAAGCTTAAATGGAGAAAAATACATACAACAAAGCAGCTTACTTTGGCGCTGAAACGGATTTGGAATGATGCGAAAACTGTTGATTAGAGTACCTTAATAAAATAATTTGATCTTCGTTATCTAAGACATTTTCATTGGTTTTTGTTTAGATTCGTATTTTTCGAACGTACTGAACGTACAAAACTGTCCTCCAAAAATTAAAGAATAGGTAATTCGCATAAGAATAATAATTTTTTTTGGTAAGTAAAAGCAATTTATTTTTATTGATTATCGATAAATATTTAACAAATTTTAATGTTTTGTATTATATGGAATGATCGACAGCCATGGAATTTATTATGCCTAGTTCCAAGCTATGAAAGATTCTATGAAATACACAACAAATTAAATTAAAATTAATAATTTAAGGATAATCAATAAAAACAAATTGCGTTTACTTATCCAAAAAATTCTTATTTTTATGCGAAGATTACGACTGTAAAATTTATTATACTTAATTTTTTGGGGACAGTTTTTTACTGATCGCTAAAACTTCACACGGAAAACAGTAGATAACGACGATAAAAGAAGGGCACTTCTTGGATGTATCATGATATCAGTCGTTCAAGCAGGCTCGACTTGACGGACACAAAAAATTCGAGATCTCGAAATCTAAAAAGCAGTCGTAAAAAAATATTGTTTTATTCTTTAAAATTAAACGGGGCGATTCGCACTAAACCGTTCGTAAACGATTCGCCGAGGAACCTTATAAATGTGCACCCAAACTGTTCGTAAAAGTTACTTTTAAACTACACAATATGAACCTTTTATACACACTAACTCAACTCTACCAAAAGCCTTCGCAAATTTGTTTCACTTCTCATGTGACAAAAGCATACTTTATGAACCGTATCTGTGTTGTTTTAATGTAACGTTTACGGTCAACTTAGTAAAGCAAAGTATTGGTAAACCATACGTTTATGTTACAGCTGATCTGGAAGTTTAAACTAAGTTACATTCAAATATAGTGAAATCTCTTTAATAGACACCATAACGAAATTTTCAGCATAATGAAATTTCGCATCGAAATATCGTTCGCTAAAATGGAAATTTTGTTATATGAAAATGCACTATGACTAGCCAAATGATTTCGTATGAAGTAAAATAAGAAGATTTTTTCATTACAAATTCATTATAACGAAATTCCAATATAGCGAAATAATTTCTCCCATTCCTTTGGCTTCGTTATAACGAGATTACACTACGTATGTAGCTATTTAAGTAAAATATCCTCACAACAAACGAGTTTCAATCGTTTATTTAGTAGTACATATGTCGGCATCTCAGGAGAGGTGTTCAACGAAAGGGAAGTCGTTACACCCGTTGAGGCCAACTACTCCCTATTACCCTCGATTTGACAATCAAAAAATCCTCCCTCCCCCTCCTCCCAAAAAAATGATTTTTATATATGTATATCAAATTTTTGAAAGGATATTTTGATTCTTTTTTTACCTCAGGGGATAAGGGCTTTAAAATTAATGAGGGCTATTAAAATGTCAACCATTAAAATAGAGAACTCCCCAAAGCCGCTTAGCATTGGAGCCTTTGCGCAAGGCTAGCAGGAAAGCGTGACAATTTTTCCAAAAATATTTATTTTTAAATTATTATTTACATTGATGTTTCATATAACGAAATTGAGAATTCCTCAAAGCCACTTAGTATTAGATTAACTCCTACGTGTGCAAGGATGATACAAAAAGTATGTACATATTATCCTTTTGTTAACATATTGTTGTTGATTGTAGTTAAGCAAAATCTAATGAGGTCTCCTGATATTCTACTTTGAGTTTTCGAGATTTTTTTGGGCTCTCTGATATGCCTTCGTTAGAGAAAGTGTTTAATCAGTTTAAAAGGAGACCAAGTTGAAAAATAAAATTTTGACCCTTCTTTCTATCTTAGGCACAAAACTTTGCAGACTACCTTCAAAGAGGCGACATAACAACTTAACTTTGAGAAAAATTTCAAAATATGCATTAAATAATATTACGCCCAATTCTGTCTTCCAAAATTTTATGTTATTTTTGTTTTTTCAATAAAAATTCAAATAGGAAGCGGGGGAAAAAACCATAACATGAATTTTAACGTTCCAGAATCGGGGGCCCATTGTAAGTTATGTATTTAAATTTTATACAGAAAAACTTTGGAGGAATATTTCCCCAAGCACAGATTTATATTAAAGCCCTGTCCTTCAGGGAGTTCTACCAATACTCACCCATAAATGCCAAACTGGAATTGCATCCATTAATTTCTTTCTGAAAAAGAAAGATATATTTTAAATCAATTCAATTGAAAATTGTTGTCAGTTTTGTGTTGTCATTGTTATTATCTATTTTATAAAGGGCCCGACTGCTAACGCATCACAGCAAATGACTGAAAAGCATGTTTCAGCGTATGGTACATATACTGTGGCATAAGGCACACTAAGGCGATTCAATAAGGCATGTGGTACACTAAGGCATGTTTCAGTATGGCATACTTTAGGACGGTTTATTGTTGACAATAGCCAAAAGTATACTACGACATATTTTGTTTATTTTATTATATTAAGTGAGGAGAACTGTTAGAAATTTGACAAAGGAGTAAAATCCGAAACGATCGTAATTTCAATTTTAAATAAAATAATTGTATCGCATAATAAAGTGGCAAAACCAAAATAATTGTGTTTTCAGTCTGAAACAACATGATTTTAATATTTGCAAGCTTGATAAACAGGAAATATTGTACCAAACAGATAATTTTTAAAATGAAATTGAAATCACGATATGAGGTTATCGCGACAATCTTAAATTTATGTATATGGGATTATCCAACAAAAACTAAAGCGAAAACGTAAAGCTCTTGTATTTATAAGTATCTATTAACTCATTTCAAGCCTCTTTGATGAGCCTGAGAATCCTGCAGATCGACTATTTAGTTGGCTATTTAAATAAACATTTTTGGTTCAAAATGTCAATAAGTTAAAATTTGTAAATTTTATAATTTCAATAATTTCTTGGTATCGAGAAAATATAAACAATTATTCTTCAGTATTCCCTTGTCTCAGTGAGCAAGAGCAAAGTATAATGGAGGCGGCTATTTATGAATTCGATTCGAACATATTCGATTCATCGAAGTATAAGATTCGTATTTGATTTAAATAAGCAACGAACGAATCTGATTCGATTCAAATAAGATTCCAATACTTCGAAACATCGAATATGTTCGAATCGAATTCACAAATACACCCCTCTATGATCGCTTAAACTTGCGATTGTTCATCGACTCGTCAATCTAAATAGTGGTGAAAAATAAAACATGATGTGATCCTCCTGTGATCCTTGTGAATTCGATTCCAACGTATTAGACTTCTTCGAAGTATAAGATTCGAATTTGATTTAAATAAGAAATGAACGAATCTGATTAAATTCAAATAAGAATCCAATACTTCGAAAACTCGAATAAATTCGTATCGAATTCACAAACAGGGCCCCAAATTTTTATTTTTTCGAATAGACGAAAAAATCATCGATTGAAACATACAATTATTTAGGTATTTTTGAGTGAGATATGTAAAATGTTAGTATTGGTTACAATTTCGAACGTCAAACTATCAGCTAGCTTAGTTTAAAAATTTTGCTCTAGGTGGGATCCGTGATGCTCCAATCGTCAATAAAATAATTAACAAATAATAAATTATTTAAATCGCTCCGAAAAATTTGACCGAGTGACAAATGACATCTGCACTTGTCTTTCGCTCGTTGTCTTTTTTTTGTTGCAACTGGAAAACCACATTCAAATTTAACGAAACTGAACGAAAAGTTCTTAAAGCTTCGCTGGTTAGTGTGCGACCATAGGAACATGCATGTATAATGTGCGACCATAGGAACATGCATGTATATTCACACACACATACAATAAACAAAAAATGATAGAATCCGCATTTTTGGGTGTTCCAGTCAAAACGTCAAGAAACTGTCATTTTTCAACTCAGAATCTGTTTTTTGTTGCAACAGAAAAACCACGTTAAAAATATTTTTTGTATGTTCGACTTCAAATGTCAAAAACTGTCTTTTTGACAGCTCTTTCTACTCGTTTTCTACTCTTTCGCTACTCTTTTGTCGTTTTCGATTGATGAAAAAAAACTAAACTCAGTGCAAAAAAAACTAAACTCGCTATATACTACGTTTCCATGATGGAATTAACCGGGATTAACGTGGATTATCTCATCATGGAAACATCGAGTTTAGGATCTTCGTTAAGTTTCTTAATCCAACTTAACTCAATGAAAGTAGTAGGGTTAGAAGGGATTCTATCTGTCAAAAGCGAAAAAAACAATTATACCAATTCAAAATGGCATTGCGAGTATTTTCTCTCCGTAATACTTTATAAATCATACAAATTACAATAAATGTTAAATTTAAAAATTTCCACCATACAAATAAAATTTCCAAAAGTGACTTTAAATTGTTGTGAAATGTCAAATTACACTAGAATTTATAATTGCATGGAAACAATATGGATTAGCAGGGCCATGTTATTAACTCAACGAAACTCTTAAATCGGGTTAACTCTTACCATGTTTCCATGAACGAGGTTGAGTTAGGTTGGATTGAAATTAAGTTTTCGTTAAATTTCAAAATGGCGTCGATCGTTTCCATGTTAAGAGCCAACCAGCGAACATTTAAGACATTTAACAGAAATTAACGAAACTTTTTTCTTACGGAAAATTTGACAGATTGGCTAGCGAAACTGTAACACAACTTGTCAATTGCTTTGATGGTGACGGTAGCTCGTATTAATATTTTTAAAAATTTGTGTAGAATTTTGAAGTGGCGATGGAATTGGAGGAACTCCGAAAGTTATTTCAATTATTAAAAAGCCTTAAATTCTTAAAGGACATAAACATAAATAATAAAAGACACAGATCTTGTGGCGTAAGAAAAAAAACGAAAATAAATAAATTTGAAAATAAATAATTTGATGTTACAATTTATAAAGTCTTTAATAATTCGGTTTTCAATTTACCTACATGAACATTAAAATAAAATATAAATTATTTATTTGAATTTATGCTTAAAATGTACAATGAGCTCCCACAAGAAGATTTGCACAAAGGGCAATTTGGATTTTTGACATTTCCTTCAGTTTTGCGCGATAATTTTCGCTCTGTTAAGTTGACACTTCAATTTAACGAAACTGAACGAACATTTCTTAAAGGCTCGCTGGACAGTAACATGTAAACTCCATATACCGCACTGTTACGTTAAATGTCTTAAATGTTGGCTGGTTCTGTCTTTAAGAGCCATCCAGCGAACATGTAAGAAATTAAATAGAATTTAACGAAAGTTTTTTCTTACGGAAAATTTGACAGGTTGGCTGAAACTGTAACCCAAGTTGTCAATTGCTTTGATTGTGACGGTAGCTCGTATTAATATTTTTAAAAATTTGTGTAGAATTTTGCGATGGAATTGGAGGAACTTCGAAAATTATTTCAATTATTAAAAAGCCTTAAATTCTTAAAGGACATAAACATAAATAATAAAAGACACAGATCTTGTAGCGTAAGAAAAAAAAACGAAAATAAATAATTTGATTTTACAATTTATAAAGGCTTTAATAATTCTGTTTTCAATTTACCTACATGAACATAAATAAATAATTTTGAATTTAAGCTTAAAATGTACAATGAGAACATAAATAAATAATTTTGAATTTAAGCTTAAAATGTACAATGAGCCCACAAGAAGATTTGCACAAAGGGCAATTTGGATTTTTGACATTTCCATCAAATTTGCGCGATAATTTTCGCTCTGTTAAGTTGACACTTCAATTTAACGAAACTGAACGAACATCTCTTAAAGGTTCGCTGGGCAGTAACATGTAAACTCCATATACCGCACTGTTACGTTAAATTTCTTAAATGTTGATTGGTTCTCTTAAGTAAATTAAGTTGAGTTGAAAATTGTACAGCCAGTTATCTTATAAATGTACTTAGGACTTTTTTATTGGGTTCTTAATTTTTTCATTGTCAATATTTTTTATTATATTTAATTATTGTAATATTTTTTTGTTTCAGTAATAATAAAAATCCCTAATATATAATCGCCTCGCCATTTTGGTTTTCAACCCCAACGCAAGCATTGACCAGCGAGTATTTAAGAAATTTAAGTAAGAATGCGACCATAGGAACATGCATGTTAGTGACCAGCGAAACTTTAACAACTTTTCGTTCAGTTTCGTTAAATTTGAATTGTCATTTAACATTCTTTAACAAGGGCGAAAATTACCGCCCAAACTGACGGAAGAAACGTCAAACAATGAAACAAGGCCTATTTATGTTTTATTAATTAAAATAATGTTTTATATATATTTCAAATATGTACATAATCCCATATATATTATATAGTGTAATGTGTCAAAATAATTATTGCAAAATAAAATTACGAATATTCTTTGTTTTTTGTTGTCAAATCGTGTTGCGGATTCGCTGGGTGATCTGTCAAAATTTCCTTAACAATTTATTTTCATTAAATTCTGTAATGTTTTGTTACGGATGCTTAAAGACTCGCTGGCCAATGCTTCAATTCCACTAGTTTCGTTGAGTTCAAAATGATTTAACGAAAACCTAACTTCAACCTCGTTTCCATAAACACTAACTCCAACTCAAGCCGGTTTCAACCTTACATGGAAACAAGTACATAATCTGTCAGGGAACCTAGTACATAATAGTAAAAAATGGTCGAGTTTAGTTTTTTTTTTGCACTGAGTTTAGATTTTTTGATCAATCGAAAACGACATTTGTTGTATCTGGTGTAGAAAGTACAAGAAAAAAATTGATGTGTTTTGTGTTTGTATTGATAGTAAATTTTATTTTTACTTTATTGACAGTTGATGATAATGTCGATTTCTTTTTGCCATTTCAAATTTGGTTGAATTTTATGATTCAAAAAGAACAACCTGACATTTCAACCAAAATTGACGATTTTTTTGTTTGGATTGGTGAGAATAAACCGGTTTTATGTTTACTAATTTGACATATAGAAAATATACGACATCAGTCTTTATTTGTTTTTTTAAGCGTTTCGTAGTGAATTTATATCAAGTGTTATGAAGTTTAATTGTTTTTATTTGCATCCGATCAAACATAATAACCTTCTAAATTCACTCACTTCATAAAATTATATATTTTACCAAATTGACGTTTCTACAAAAATTGACATTTCTTTTCCTTATTGGTTTCTGTTTTGATGTGCATCAAAAAAACGGAAAAAATGGTGATTTTTTGTGGTATATAAATAGTTTGCTTTTTGATGTGTTTGACATTTTTTTGATGTGTTTTTGATTTTTTGGAGAAAAGAACACATTTTGGATGTATTTACATCAATTTTTTGATGTTTTTGGATAAAAAGAATTCTTCATATTCTGCCCAAGCGCGTAATGATTTAAATCATTTTTTTGACATTAGAAAATGTTTTTCCAGAAATATTTTTTTGTTTCTGGTCTTAAACTACTCCTATTTTCTTCCTCCTTATCTTTCTCTTCTGCCACATGCATTGATCGATAAACAATTGATCATTAATCAAATTAAAATAATTTATTATTATTATCAAAAGAATGAAATTTATATTTGATAGTTTACTATTAAGTATTTTTATTATCTAATGTTTTATTACTTATTGTTGTTATTAATGTAAAAACGTATTTTTTGTCAAAATTTAGCAGTTTTTATTTAATTTGAGGTTATGTTTTTACTACTGGGACAAAAATCCGCGTTCCATTGAGCATCCAGTTGAACACGGTAAATATAAAATGTGTGGAAAATAAACCCTACATCTGCCAACTAAATCATGTCAGTCTATTTCCGATAATCGCACCTTCTGTTTATCTTGTACGAGCATGATTATTGTTTCTGATAGGTATCGATTCTATACTTTCCAGAATGCAAAATGTATGGAAAGTGCAACTATTGGAAATAAAATTAATAGCCGTTAGCCTCTCAAAATCTCATGCTCGTCAATTACGAGTGAAAAAGAAGGAAGGCAAGATAATATGGAACTAAACAACAGATTATTCTTGAAAACGATTAGATTTAATGACAATTCTATTTGGGAAATTGTTGTACGGCGAGTTTGGTGGCATGAAATCATGTTTGATGAAATTTTAATTTTGATTTGATTCGGATCATGTGCTGTCAAGAAATATCTGATAAATACTAAAGGCACTTTCGATTCATGTGAATTAACTGAATTAGAATTGAGTTACTATTTAGACAATTCAGTTGCTATTTAAATAATTGAGCTACTGAAGTGAGTTGGGTGTTCGATTGGTACAATTCACTTCAGATAAATGTCAACAAAAAAATAATTTTAAATTTAGTTTTTGTTAAAAATAAAAATTAAATATATTAAAAATTGTTAAAAATACATATATACAATCTATCTATAATCATGTCGAATTTTACAGATGTTAATGTAAAATGAATGAATGTAATTGTAAATTTATAATTTGTATAGCAAATGTATATTTATATACAACAAAAACAAAATAACTGAATTAACTACACGAGCAAAATACATATTCAGATATCTCAGTTGCTTAATATTTAACTGAAGTGAAGAGTTGTGAATCGAACACTCAATTCACTTCACTTGATTCAGTTAATTCAGTTAACTCTGTTAATTCATCCCATTCGAAAGTGCCTTAAATTGTTGCTTACTGGTTCACTAGATTGATTTGTGAGGTGCCAAACTAACTGTTGGCAATTTGATTAATAACCCAAATTTGCGAAAATAAACTATTGGATAATTTTAGTTTTAATCCTTGTTTGTACTTTTTTGGACCTATCTGAAACAAGACGAATATCACAAAATAGGGTATATATGAAGCCGCAAGGAACCTAAGCCTAGGGAATTTATAACTACCTACATAATCTCTTTTAACATATGTATTGAATTATGATAATTCTATTTGTCACTGACGTACGACAATTCTTCTGAAAGAATTATTATATTTACCAATAAAAACATAATGAATTGAACGATTTATATTCAAATGCCAGAATTGCTATTTGTGTGTTTGTACCCTAAATAATTTATAACGAACTAATCTGAAATGCACATATTTCGTACAATAAGTACAACCCCATCTACACATTCACTTGGTGTAATTACCAGTTTATATTGTACAGGTGGTAGCACTGTAGATAACTATAATGCTTAATTAAACACTCACAATTAATTCATGTCCAAGTTCTTTGTTATTATGAAGTAAAAATATTACATGATATGATCTAATAATACTTTGTTATCATATTAAAGTAATATCGAAAAACCATGAATTTTTCAACCATTGAACGGTATTTTATCAATTTGCAAATGGAGAGTTCGTTTAATTTCAACTGTACGTATGAAGTACAAGTGTACAAAAGAACAATAAACGAATTACAAATCAAAAAAGACCTCATTTTGAAAGTGACGACACACAAACACAAGCAAAACAAGAATGATTAAATTTTTTTCGTCGTCGCAATTAAAATATACATTTAAATAAAAATTCCCGAAACTACCCGATATACAACCAACATGTCGTCGTTGGTGATGTTAATTTAACACAGAAAACAATTTCAGGTGAAAGTAAAAACATTTTTTGCAAATGCACCAAATTTTATGTAAATATAAATAAAATGATTATTACTTTTCAGAATTTAATTTTTTTTAGTTACATTTCACTATAAAATTGAAACGATACTTTAACAATATGAATATAATGGTACGGGTTTATTGTATGTATAAAATCTGAGGTGTTGGATTTATTTCCAATAAATAAAATTATTGAGCGCGGGAATATTTTGCCGGTCAATATAATTAATATTCACTCAAGAAATTAGTCATAAAACACGTACCTGAATCAATAAATATTACAAATTAAAAGTTAAATTCCCTTTTTTGTAAAAATGGAATACAATTTATTAAACGTTCCACGCGCTCGTCTCCTTTTTCTTTGCTCTACCCAAAAACTGAGTAAAAGTTGATCTCACAAAAATTTTTATTTACACAAAATATTAAACATATATTATTATTTGAAACAATCACTTGCACTAAGTAAACATATAACAGTATAATTTATATTAGAAACACTATTTAATTAAAATAATTTATGAAATTTATTAATTTTCTTTAACCACAAGTAACGCGTCCCTTGATTTTTATCCCCACTCGAAGCATTCAAAATGGCGACAGCATAGTTTTTAGTACTTGGTATGACGCGAAATACGCAGCAAACCTAAAATATGTTCCATTAATGTAATTGAGCAAAATAGTATCAAAATTGTAAACAAATATCAATATTATCATTATTTTTCGTTTGAAAACAAGGTTAAATGAAATTATACATGCTATTATAATTAATTTTCACTTAGATGGTTCCAAAATAATTAAGAAAAATTAAACTTTTCACATTTTTTGCTCAAAAAAAAATATTTGTCCTCTATGGGAAATTGTTGGAACTAAATTTAGTACAAAACCTTTTGGAAAGTTTGACAACCCTACTGATGACATTGTATTATGAAGTTGTGAATTTCATTGTTTTAATAAAATAAAAAACAACGCAAAACTATAATTTCGATAAAAAAATAAATAAAACGAAATTCGAGGCATATCACCAATAAATTACACGATGGCTGAAATAAAAGCATTAGAACATCCAACATTAAAAGTAATATTGAAGAATGAATTCGACATATTATCTTTAAATAATCATCCATTTTGTTTTCTTATTGCAGGTTCCATATGAAATTTTGAATAAAAAATTTCGAATAGCCCAAAAGGCTATTGATAGAGAATACAATCAGTTCCATATTGTAACCGCTGAAGTTGAAAAAAGTTTATCGAATGGTAGCACAGTAAATGAAATAACTAAACTTATGGGCGGTTTTGTTGAGAAGATAAAAATTCTAAAACGGAAAGCTGACGAAAATATCTCTGAAGAGTTGGCTGCAATTTACGTTTGCAAGAGAAGACTGGAACATCTAAAACAAAATATCCTTACTCCACCAATAGCTAATACGGATGTCAAAAATGCAGCTGTAACACAATGGAAAAAAGTAAATTTAAAATTTTGTACAAATTAGCTGTTCTATAGCAATCCTTTTAAATAATATTTTAATTAGCTATTTTATAAGATTTCCTTATTAGAATAACAGGGCATTCATAACAAAAGCAAAAACTATTCATTTTACTTTACAAGTTTGTAAACATTTTCGACAACGAACAAAAATTCTTCATTATGTTGCAAATGTATATACCTGCAAGTTAAAAGTAAAAAGTTTTTGCACTGTAAATGTTTTGTAAGGAACCACAACCCACAGCAGCCTCATCCATCTAAAAAAATTGGGTTTTGCTTTACTTTTTACTAAGAAGTTCATTATTATTAGTTATTTCCATTAGTTGTTGGTCGTCCTTCGAAAAAAAATTGGTGATGTTCCAATTAACTGGTACCTGCCAGGTAAATAAATTTACTGGCCATGGCAGCGCTACTCCAGCAATAAGTTGATATCCCTTTATTGTTGAATGAAAACAAGATTGGTTTAGCTATCAGTTTATATTGATTAGAAAAGCTATAGGTTTTTTAACATAAAATTGGGGAGCGATTTCAACTGAATACTTCGAGTATTTGGATTTTTATTTGAATAGAATCAGATTTGTTCGTTTCTTATTTAAATCAAATACGAACCATACTTTTGAAGAGTCGAATACGTTCGAATCGAATTCACAAATAGCCTCCAAAGGGGTTCTATTTTTAAACTGTGTGGATCGTCTGATATTTTATTTGGGTAGCGAAATTTAGAAAATGAACAATTCTCAGATCAAAAAAGTTTATTTTAATTAAATTTTTATAAACTAAATTTTCAAAACATTGGACTGTACATTAATATTGCTTTTCAACGTCCCGACAGGCTGTGACAGCAACTTTAGTTAATTTAAAACCCTAATTTAGAGAAATTCTGTGCTAGTAATTTAGGAGAAATAGACAGGAATTTTTCTAAAGTGTCAAAGTGAATGGGTTGTGAAGAAAAGGGTTGCGACTCCAAAAAATTTAAGAATGTCTGGGCCTGGGCTAAACGATAAAATGCCTATTTTTCCTTTAATGTTTTATAACTACAAGTTCTTCCTACAAATTTTATTTTATACTTAAAATAAAGTACTACAAAGAAGTAAAATTAAATGATAACTTATTTATATTTTTTTAGATTCGTATAGACAGAATGATTGTAGAACATTTTTTAAGACAAGGATATTACGAAGCAGCTGAAAAGTTGGCAGATCGAAGAGGAATTAAAGATCTCACAAATATAGGTATTTATTGTTGTTCAAATATAATAATTTGTTATTTACTAATTTATATCGGTAGACATTTTCCAAACATGTCGCGAAGTTGAAGAAGACTTAGCTAGGAAATGCACAATAAAATGTTCGCAGTGGTGCAACGACAACAAATCTAAATTAAGAAAAATTAACTCAACAATAGAATTTCAACTTAGAGTTCAGGATTTCATTGAATTAGTACGACAAGATAAACGCGTCGAAGCGGTAAAACATGCTAGAAAATATTTTCCTGTTTTCGAACCAGATCAGTTGGAAGAAATACGCCAATGTATGGCTCTACTTGCCTTCCCTACCGATACAAGTACAATTATATTTTTTTTAATTGTTAAAATTTTATAATAACGTTTTCTTTATTTTAGAAATTGAACCATACAGGACATTATTCGATCCGGAGCGGTGGAATGATTTAATATTAAATTTTCGTTTAGAGAACTATCGATTATTTCAACTAGGCAACCAATCTGTTTTAAATGTCGTAGTTCAAGCTGGCTTATCAGCTTTGAAAACGCCACAATGTTATTCACTTACATCGAAAAATAAAAATTGCCCCGTTTGCCAAAGCTCATTCAATAAAATTGCAGAAAATTTACCATTTTCACATTGCGCACAAAGTCGTCTTATTTGTCGCGTTACGGGAAAGCCACTAAATGAGTATAATTTGCCAATGATGCTTCCAAATGGACAGGTATATGGTGAATTAGCATTACCTCATATAACTAAAGAGAAGGGTGTTGTTATTTGCCCAAAAACAAAGCAACCATTTATAAATCAAAAAATTGAAAAGGTTTTTGTAATGTAATTTTTGAGATATTTTCTTAAATAATAATTTTATTTATTTTTATAAAATGTATGCGTGCAAGATAAACTGGGAATACGCATTGTATATTGTATAAAATAATACATGGCAAATCTTTGAATTTAATTTGTATATTTAAATGAGATTGTTTGAATAAAATCTAAATTATGCGCGGTTATTATAACAATAAGAAAATTTAGTTAATACTTTTACCTAATTTTATTGAATTTAAAAAATAACGCCCGAGTACGCCGTTACATTCCGCACAGCTTTTTCGTCGCAATTTAAGCTATCACCTATAAAATTTGTCCCGCGAATATTTTTTTCTGGACCGAAGGTTTTGGTTCATGCCCATATTATGGTTCTCACCTAAGAGTAACTTTACGACTTCAAGTCACTTAAATCAATTTTTGGTATTATGGTTCTCGCTGTGAGTGAGAGTAATGCAAAAATTGCTCATGTAATATTTCTCGGTGACTACCTAGGGCGATTTTTTTTGTAAGGAATAAAGAAGTAATGAAAATAAAAAACAATTTTTTTACAGGAAAAGTATTTTATTATTTAATAATTAATTAAAAAAGCGGAGTTAAGAATATGTTTTCTCGCAACAATGAAACTGCAATTGCAACATTTTTGTTTTTCGCACTCTACAATAAATATTAATGTCTTTTGACAACAACTTTATATTTTTTTAAAACAGTTACATAAAATGCAAAACAAACACCAGGATAAAATACTTTTAACTCCGCTAAGTTGCCATTTTCTCGACCAGCTCAATTAACAAATTTCATGGAGCAAGCTTGAAACTTTCCTTTCCATTACGTCCAGTAAATAAAAAAGTGCCGATTGAATAAAAAGCTGTCGTACTACATATATTCATCTACATTTTTGGCAAAATTTAGTTATTGATCCCAATCGACAGATATTAATATGCTTTATTATTGTAATTAATAAAAATAATACAAAATATTAATTATATTATTATTTATTAATTAAATAATAATTTCAACAAAACGCAAACCGGCGTTGTAATCGTCAAATTTTCACAAAATTATTTCATTTTCAATATCATGACAATAACATCAAGAATATGGTGGAAATTATAGATTTGAACCATATTTGTTAATAATTGTCATATAGCAAAGTAAAACAACTTTATCAAAAATAGGATTTGACGGTTTGAAATTCCAGTTTTTCGTTTTGCTTGGGGCAATGCTGTAAAAGAAAAATACAGCTTAGTCTAGGTAAGCATAACTTAACTATCTATAGCATTTACATCAAATACTCATAATTTTGCTATTGTTTGTAATCGCGTTTAACGAATCATATGTGCCAATAGGAAAATTGGGCAAAAACAAGAAACCAATGGAACTTGTTTGCTAGACATTGTTTCTTCGTTCTATACATTTTTTTTATATTACACCGAGACATTAAAAAAATTAAAATTTGGTTAGATATGGTCACTATTATCATTTTTGGTAACAGTAGAAAAATATTAATGCTGAAGAGATCCAATTGGTCTACTTCAAGCAAGGAAAGCTTAAAACGAAAACAAAACGATTTCTGTGATGCTGTAAAAACTTGTCTTAATTGTAGAAGTCATGCAAGAGCAAGACTTTTACTTTTGGAAGGACAAATTCATCACATCCAAAAATTAAAACATCTAATCCTCGTCCATATCTTAAAGAAATTGTTAAATTGAAATTTAAAAGAGGCAGTTACAAACATCACTAGTACTTGACGAACTTTTTTAAAAAAACTGATGTTGAATATAAAATAGTTTTAGATTTTTGCAAAACACGGTTCATGGAATCTCAAAACTTTAGCAAACGTTGAAAGTCTAGTTTTTGTCGTTCTGAGGTATGTCCAAAGCTAGTCGATTGTAAACAATTGTGTGTTGTATGCGGCGCGTACAATTTCTAACAGCACTGAGGCGTTAAAATTACAAAACTTATGGAAAAATAAATACTCTGCTACCTTATAGCAGTCGAAATGTAGTTTAACAAAGTTAGCCGTTGTTAAAATTAATAATTAACGTGGTGGCTCCCTCAATCAAACTTGGTTCCTTGTACCACATTCAGTCCAAAAAATTCTGCCCACCCTAATTTTATCTGGCTTTTTCGTATAGATACCATACTGATGAACGTTTAAAATTTCCATCGTTGCCAATGTACAAATATAAATAATACGTGCAGAAATTTTGCTTTGCTTTTTTTCTGAACCGCACTATTTCAAAATCGCACAAAAAAAAGTCGCATAAATTAAGAATAAGGTATATAGAACTTCCATTTAAAAAAAAAATCGTTTGAAAACGGTGGCTCGGCAATTATACCTCAAATAAAGCATGGCCTCACACATTAATTTAGGAATCAATTATGGATTGTTTCTATAGATTTAACTTTTCATGTAACCCCAAAGAAAATAGTCCAACGGTATCAAGTCACATGATCTTGCTGGACAATTGATATCACCACTTCTTGAAATAACTCGACCATTAAATTTTTCTTTCAATAATTCAATTGTTTCATGTGCAAAATGAGGTGTGGCGCCATCCTGTTGAAACCACGCGCAGATCAATATTATTCAATTCAGGCCAAAAAAATGCACTTATTATCTCAAGATATCGAATTATCGATTACCATTCACTGTTACAGCTTCACCAGCAGCATTTTCAAAGAAATACGGACCAATTACATCACAATGCCATAATGCACACCAAACAGTGACTCGTTTTGGAGGCACAAGTTTTTCATGAATTATTCGTGAATTTTCCTCACCCCAAATACGACAATTTTGTTAATTAACAATTACATATCCACCAATTTCAAAATGTGCTTGAATATAATGATGATTCTTTCAAAAAGATGATTTTTTTCAGAAAAATCAGCTGGCTGTTTTTTGATCCAATTGACAAATGTACGACGTTTTGAATGATCCAATGGCCATTCATATTTATAAATGTCATAAATAACCATTCTTAAATGTGACAAGACCTAAAGATTAAAAAAAACCGCGCAGCGGCAGATGTCGTGCAGCAGAATCAGCCCCTTTCGGTTGGCCAATGCAAGCTGAAGTTAGGAAAGTTTCTCGTGCACCCTATCCAGTTCGTCACGGTATTTCTCCATTGTGATTGTTTTGCCATGTTTCAGAAAGTAGTAGTGCACTACTCCTGTTGAAGTCCACCATACATTGACCAGTCTTTTTCGGGTGAGCGCTTGGGTTTGGAAAGTACTCGGGAGGCTCAACTTGGTCCAGCTACTGCACCGATCGTTTATGATGGTCATAAAGGAACCACTTTTCGATTGTGTTCCGAAGAAGCAATGCGGAGCTGATCTCGTATCGGCGAGTGCCATTACTCGCGGTGAGTTGGTGCAGAACTCATTTGTCCATTTTCTTCGTCTTTCCAATGTCTTTTAGACGACGGTACCAACAGACAATTCTTCCGCAAGCTCTCGGCCCGTTACATGGGGATCACGTTCCATCATAGTCGTCAGAACTGCGTCGTCAAGAGACTCTTTTCAATCTCTAACTTCCTGTTCTTCGAGAGTCTCATCTTTGTTACGAAAATTGTCAAACCAGCATCGAATAATGCGATCCATGGTCGATCCTTGGCTGAACGCAGTATTGATCATATTCGCCGTTTCGACACCATTAGTCCCAAGCTTGAACTCATAGAAAAGTCGAACGAAAGAAGCGCTTCTCCATCGTTTGCTTTGGCAGCTACAGGAACGATCGGCTAAAAATAAATAAAAAGCAACTAAGTGGCTTACATAGAGAAAGGTTTGCTGAAAGTAACGGTACATAATAATATCTGTGGCCCTAATCTGGTAATTCTCGTGGACGGGGAATAATTTTTTTTTACGGAAATTATTCCCAGACACATATTTCCAACATTTTTTTATTCCCCATTTCCATAAAGTAGATTTTACTGTCAATTGGGAATAAATATACAGGGGAAATATATATCAAAATTATTACCCGTCTGGACCATCCTCCACGAATCCATCCCCACACCCCACAACTGATTCGACAATTTTTTTGAACCGTGTGCACAAACTTTTGATTAAATCGTAAGTTTTTGGCCGATAGAAATGGAGCGTTTTGTTAATAAAACGTTCAATCCATAACTTGTGTTCATATCGGTCAGTTTTACTTTCACTGCCGGTCTGTGATGAAATATACCATTTTTCCCAGATCCTGCTAACAGTTTTATTACTAGTTTCCTAACTTTGTGCATCAGCCTCCTGAGCAGGCGTAACATTAACGAATAAATTTCGAAGACTTTCTTATACTAAGGTATTCGTAAACTGTACGTTAAACGAAACGGAAATGTAACGTAAACGATAACTTTGTTATTTGAGAAGTGAAAAAAATTTACGAGGACTTTTGTATGTATTAAGTCCGATTTAGACGTATCAACATTTTTTCCAACAATTTTTTTGTCGACACTTAAAGCTTGAAATGTGCACTTGTCATTCCTCTTTACCAAATATACCTAATTCGCGATAACTATACAAAGAAAACTGCAACCCAACTTTACAGATATTTAACTTCACGAAAAAATCAAGTCTGTGTCTGAGCATATACATCATCAAATTTCATACACAACAAATAAATTAACGTAAATCGTATTCTTCAAATTGGCACGCGACCCATAAATTTCAATATCATTTGTGTTTATTTTCGAATCTATTTGCACACAACAATTATCGTGTTCCATTGGAATGAGCAAACTATCCACAAGTACTTGTATCTACTCGCAATAACTACTCATGCTCAAATATTGGTGTAGTTATTCACTGTGTTCCATTGGAAACAATTTGCTACTGCCAAGTACCTGTGAGTAGATGTTCAATGGAACGCAAATTTTTCTGACAGTAGTAAAACATAACCTCAATTTTAATAAAACTGTTAGATTTTAATCAAAAATACGTTGTTCTTTTAAAAATAATAGGTAATAAAACATTAAACAATTGCGCGTCGTATCACAAACGTAAACAAAAATTATTTGTTTTTAACCCTAATACAAGTACTTGTGAATAGTTGTCATTACTAAAATAGAACGAAGTACTTCACGTTTTCCAAAAGGTGGCAGCACTCTAGTGACATCATCTATGGCCCTATTCTGGTAATTCCCGGGGAACGGAGAATAATTTTTATTTTACAGCAGTTATTCCTAGATACATATTTCCAATTTTTTATTCCCCATTTTCCAAAAGTGGATTGTGTCAATTGGGGAATAAATTTAGTTATAAACATAATTATTATAATAACTCTATACTTATTAGGTAATTTAACCCTTACAAGCAATTAATCTTATTAATTATTAATATCAACTACATATAAACAAACATTCATAAAATTGGTGTGGAAAAACAAACGTCAAAACTGCTGTAATTGGGAATAATTTTTTCCCAATAAAAAATCTTTCCCGAACACCAGAATACACTTTGGGGAACAGGGAATAATACTGCAACAAAATGTAAAATTTCTATTCCCCGGGAATTACCAGAATAGGGCCACTGAAAGGTCATGTTTTGTAACATGGCACCGTTCGCGAAAGTAGTATTTTCTTGACAGTTTGACATGATCTATTGACAATTGGAGCATCATGGATTCCACCTAGTGGAACATTTTTAAACTGAGCTAAGTAGCTGATAATTTGACGTTCGGAATTGTTGTAACCAATTCCAATTTTGAACTGTAAACACAATTTTTAAGTACTTTTCATACCAGGCGCCTCGCCGCGAAATATTTAGTTACCACAAATGCGAAGCTGAGACCCTTTCATACCGGTGGCGTTGGCTTTGAACATTCGGTTGCTATCAAATATTTTATTTAGGTCTATTTTACACGTGAATTATAGCAAGAAATGAGATATACTAAATTTGTAACGTACATATGAGCTAGATTTTTTGGTAAGTATGAAACAATTGTTCAAAAAATATGATTTGTAGGTTATGTTGAACAAGCACTTCGCTTTGTACTACTTTAGAATCTCGCAGTCAAGTGTGGAACGCATTGCCTTGGCTTTGTAGATAACTTCATTGCAATATACACTGCGCCAATTAAAAAACGGAACAGAAATTTTCTTCGAAAAAATACCCAGATTTGAACGCTTGTATCTTGGTGAAATAACACCTTTCAAAAAAAAATTTTTGGTTGAAGGAAATTTTGTTTTCTTTTCGATACTGGAAACCGTTTTATTTTATTTTGTTTTTTATGACGTTTTTCAGTAAAACAAAAGGTGTCTAAAAAAAATAAAAATTTGCTGCTGTTTGAAACTGTAAACGAACTTGCTCGATATTTCATTCAAAAATCCAAATCGGCCATTTTATAGAGAATTTAGAAATCTTGCAAAATGATACTAGGAAAATTTCTGTGCGGCCACTCCTTGTCGAATTATTGAAGTTTTAGAGAAAACGTATCAAAAAGCGTATACACGTTACCAAGGACATTTTTTTATCTTGTAAACTGAGCACACTACGATAAAATTTTGAGCCACTTTAAATTTTACGTTATTTTATGGAAAAGAATAATTTAATTTATCGCATAATTATTAGAAGAGTCAAGCGAGATGAATCGAAAAGAACAATCACTCGTTCGCGCTACAAAAATTGTGGTTCTAGTTGAAGCCGGTGAAACTTATCGGGAAATTGGGCGAATCTGTGATATTAGTGTGTCTGTTGTGAACTCTGCAGTGTGAGTCGGCGCAGAAACAGGCAGTGTGAGTCGGCGCGAAGGGTCTGGTAGACCATGTCGTGTATCGCACATTATGCTAGAAAAAACAGGACAAGCAGTGCTCAAGCAATAAGAAGTATTGTACCTATATACAAAACCAGACATCAAAACAGTTAATATTAAATCGGATCAAAGTTTATCGACTAAGATCACGTCGACCTGTCAGAGTTCCGTATCTGATTGATAATCACCGTCGACAAAGAAGAAATTATGCGTTGCAGTATGGCAACTGGACTCAGAGGGACTGGTGTAAGGTCCTTTTTCGGATAAATCGCGTTCAATTTGTATGCATCAGATGGCCGATGCAGAGTTTGGCGTTCACTATGGGAACGATTACACCCTAATTGCGTGATGCCAGTCGTACTATTTCACGGAGGTTCGGTGATGGTTTGGGCGGATATTTCTTGGAATTGCAAGACAGATTTGGTAGTAATATCACATCCAGCTTTAACATCAGCACGGTACGTTGAAGAAATTTTAAGGCTTCATATGCTTTTCATGAAAAGGCAAATTGGGCGCGGATTTTTTTATGCATGATAATGCCCGGCTGCACACAGCTCTAAACACATGCCAATTTTTGCAACAGCACCGCATTAATTTAATAAGCCATCCTCCGCGAAGTCCAGATTTAAACTCCATAGAACATGTCTGGGATATGTTACAACGGCGTGTAAAAAAACGGACAAGGCAACCAACAAATTTGCAGGAACTTCGCGACGCTTTACAAGAAGAATAGCAGCAAATCACAATGCAACAAATACGCAATATTTTAAATATGTCACGGCGTATTTATGAAGTAATGCTGGCTAGAGGAGGTAGCACGTGTTATTGAAAATTCCAGTTTGTTCGTAGATTTTAGTTTTATTACGTTTGAATAAAGTTTAAAAGGATTTTGTTTGCAATTAACCTTATGAAATAAATCATATTTTTCACTGTAAAAACATATTTTCTCCTTGATTTTGGATCATCAAAATTACGCCTGATATCAAAATGTGGCTCAAAATTTTATCGTAGAGTGCTCAGTTTACAAGATAAAAAAAGTCCTTGTTAACGTGTATACGCTTTTTGATACGTTTTCTCTAAAACTTCAATAATTCGACAAGGAGTGGCCGCACAGAAATTTTCCTAGTATCATTTTGCAAGATTTCTAAATTATCTATAAAATGGCCGATTTGGATTTTTGAATGAAATATCGAGCAAGTTCGTTTACAGTTTCAAACAGCAGCAAATTTTTATTTTTTTAGACACCTTTTGTTTTACTGAAAAACGTCATAAAAAAACAAAATAAAATAAAACGGTTTCCAGTATCGAAAAGAAAACAAAATTTCCTTCAACCAAAAATTTTTTTTTGAAAGGTGTTATTTCACCAAGATACAAGCGTTCAAATCTGTGTATTTTTTCGAAGAAAATTTCTGTTCCGTTTTTTAATTGGCGCAGTGTATTTTGTTTTTTTTTTTAAAATTATCACTTAAAAATAAATTATTTTTCAGCAAATTGAATTTATTACTGTAAAATTAAACGGTATCAATCGAATAAAACTAATTTACATAGTTAAAAAACGAAATAAAAAATTTGTATTTACGAAGCTCAAAGCCGAGGCGCCTGGTATGAAAAGTACTTTACTTACCAGATTGCTAATAATTGTAAAAAAATTCAATTTTGGATTATAAAAACAGGTTTTAATTACCGGATTGCCAAATTTTCTTTTGTAGCGTTTGTGACAAGTGCCATAGGTTAGGTTGCTTCGGCGTCATACCGAAACTCCTGTATGGTTATCGGCTTCATTTCAATATAATCAAGAACAATCCGAATTTATTTATTTTATTTACTTTTATTTTTGATTTTAAATTCAATTATACATTTATAATTATGAAACTTTTTAATAAAAAAATATGTCTGCTAACTCAGACTATACGACATTAATTAATAAATTATATAATATATTTTTTTAACAAAAACTTAACGAGACTGTACCATGTACACTCTACTTATCTGTACTAAATGTATCGTTTTTCTTGATCAATGCCACCACGCACTCACCACACACTCCCCCTCTAGCGAAATTCTAACGGAATTTAACGGAACTCAATCCTGAAATCGCTGCGGCAGCCTGGTGGCACGCCCTGCTCTCGTCATTACCGGACGAGATTCCACTTGTGATTTCTCGGAGGAAAAAGTTACTCGCTTATACTTTGCGCATCAGACCATGACGTACTCTCCGCCCCATCCTCCCTCATTGGCACAATCATAGGTGTCTTGACTGCAGTTTCCTGACTGCTCTCTGAATTTTCCATGAAACACGGCTTGAGACGATCTAACGAAATTCTCGTTATCTTACCGTTTACCTCTATGTCGTAAAACTTATCAAACCGTTTGATTACTGCATGGGGACCTGTGTAAGGAGGTTGCAAAGACTTTCGCACAGCGTCTGTTCTTAGAAATACATGCGAACAAGTATTTAATCTATCACTAACAAAAACTTTCTCATTATTATGTCATGAAGCCCACGCTGGTTCTAATTCGCTAAAGTGCCGCTTTAAAGACTGTAACAGCTCACTAGGAGGTATAATGTCCTTTTTGGGCTCTAATAATTGTCCGGGTACGCGCAATACACTTCCGTACACTAGCTCTGCCGACGAAGTTTGCAATTTTTCCCTATACGTAGTCCATAAACCTAAAAGAACCAAAGGTAATATTGTGGTCCAATCCTCCCGATTGTGACTCATTAAGGCAGCCTTCAATGTGCGGTGCCATCTTTCCACCATCCCATTGCATCTTGGATTGTAACTGTTGGTTCGCTTTCGACTAAAACCCTGTAAGGTTGACAAATCTGAGAAGAGTTGAGACTCCAATTGAGAGCCCTGATCAGTCACTATACACTCCGGCACGCCAAAACGCGCGATCCACCCGGAAAAAACTGCAAAAGCCACCGTGGATGCCATTATATCAGGCACAGGCACTGCCTCGGTCCAACGGGTATACCGGTCTATCATTGTGACGCAATATCTCTGGTCGTTTGAAACAGGTAGTGGACCTATAATGTCCAAATGAACTTCGGTGAATCTATCGGAAGTTGGACTAAAATTCCCTATGGGAGACCTTGCATGTCTTGCCACTTTGGCTTTTTGGCAGGCGATACATTTTTGAGCCATTACTTTCACGTCATTTTTAATAGCTGGCCAAACTACATTTGCGGTCAGCAATCTAACAGATGCTTTTACCCCCGGATGTTAATGAAAGTTATGAAATGCTTCAAAATCCCGCTTGCGATACTCGGCTGGGATGAACGGCCTGGGCTTACCCGTAGAGACGTCGCAATACAATATTGTGTCTGAATTAAATGATACGGGAATTTCCTTGAATTCTAGCGTAGTCTTTTGATCATGCAACAACGCGTTCAGTTGCGTGTCGCCAACTTCCAACTCAGCAATTTTCGAATAATCGACGGACTCTGGAACGTCTATTTGGTCTACCCGGGAAAGCGCATCTGCTACTACATTGCCTACACCAGGGACGTGCTGTAAATCCGTCGTATACTGCCCTATATAATCCAATTGACGACGCTGTCTCGGCGATGCTTTATCTGCGTTTTGTATGAATGCATATATCAGTGGCCTGTGATCACTGTATAAAGTAAAACTACGACCTTCCAAAAAATATCGGACCACAGCGGTGTCAGATGCATCAACCATTATAGACAAACACCCCGATGTCACTGGATGGCCCAAAACCGTTGCTTCGCACAGCTTTGACTTGCAACCCTCAAATGCTTTAATGGACTCATCAGTCCACGCAACAGGGACCTTACTATTTCTACAAAAATCATTCAACACAGCTTGGTCTCGTGCTGCACCCGTTCGAATTCTGCGATAACCTGGACTCTGTTTGGTGACGGCAAAATACCACCGGCGCTCACCAAGTGTCCCAAAAAATTTACCTCTGGCTCGGCGAAAACACATTTGTCTGCATTAATTATCAGACCGTACTCATGCAACTTTTGAAATACTACATTAAGATGACTCATATTCTCTATCCATGACTTTGATGCAATTAATATGTCATCTAAATAAACAAAGACAAATGGTAGACCAAACATAACTGCGTGCATCAATCGCTGAAACGACTGTGCTGCGTTTCGCAAGCCAAATGTCATTCTGCAAAACTCAAAGAGTCCGGATGGCGTTGTGATGGCTGTTTTTGGTATATCATCTGGCGCGATGGGTATCTGATGATACGCCCTCACCAAATCTAATGTCGTAAACACCGTGCAATCCGCCAGCTGATAAGAGAAGTCCTGAAGGTGGGGAACAGGGTATCTATCCGGGACAGTGACGTTATTTAATGCCCGATAGTCGCCACAAGGCCTCTACTCACCGTTCTTTTTCGGCACCAAATGGAGCGGGTTAGCCCACGAGCTTTTACTTGGCCTACAAATTCCGAATACATTCCGAATTGCAATTGGCAGCCCTCGTTTTGGGTTCTTTAGCCCCATTCCAAATTGTACTACATTTGAGCAATTAGGACACATTCCTTTCTAGTATTAAATTTAAAAAAATGCGACTATCAAGATCTTACTTGTGGTACCTTACCCACACTAGGAACCATGCCGCAAACAGGTACCCTATATCATGGAAGCTGGCTTTCAGCCTACCACACTCATTACAAGCTAAATTGCAATTCAAAAAAATGAACACCACATAGAAAGAGAAAAGTAGAAAACAAAAATGTCATCATGCCACAATTTTTTGGCGAGATTGATAAAAATAAATTTGATCAATAAGGCGCACAGTGGGACAAAACTGAGTATTTTTGGACAAAATAGTCGACAGAGCGCAAAAATCTATATATCACGATAATTTTTTCTTTAAACATAAAGCCTAATTGATTTACAACGAAACCATCAAGGCAGATTTTTTATGTTATTCTTTAAAATATTTGTCGGGGAGTGCTAGTTCTTAATAAAATAGATAAGATGTTGATCGTTATTAATTAAAGCAGTCTGGCTTTCATTCAAGCTGTAGTACTGTAGTCCAAATAAGTGACCAGAAACAAATACTAAATCCTAAAATCGAACAAGAATCTCATATAATATTTGCCAGTTTAAAATCACCAAATAATAAACAAAACGTATTAGCATCTAAATTCACAAGTATAAACGGAAGTTGAAGATGGAAGAATGATCATAGACATGATCCTCATATACATATCCTGATTGACTGAAACATGTAATCGGCAATCTATTATAGTACACCTTCTGACACATCCAGCGTTTTACTTAAAAACGAACCCAAAGACTCATGTGAAGTAGTTATTACGAAACTTAAGCGTACACATACTTCCTGCCTGGAATGGACCTGATTGATTCAGCAACATCGTTGCGTAGTGAGATTGGTGATTTTAATGAATACTGCGTGAACAATCTTACTGCACTGTCCACTTCAACATATAAATTTCGCAGCCACAATACTTTTACGTGGAATTGAATGACAAGTATTTTACAAAAACTGAAACGCTGCGTCCTGCGTCTCAATAACCGAAGATAAACGCTTCACACCTTCTAAATAGAGAAAATGTAATTACTACAGTTTTATTGAACCAGCAGCAACACCTCCCCACATATGAACATTGCACTTCACACATAAGTGTGAATAACTTAATACACCTTTTTATAAAGATAATTGGAATTCTTAAATATACAACTGAGCTGAGAATAAACCACAAAATTCTTTTATTGTTTATTTTACATGCATATGTCCTTACAAGAAGTATTAAGAAATATTTTGCAAGATGTATACGTTAAACTTGATGTTGATAGTTTTAAAAAAAAACGAATAAAAGGTAATAATACCTCAATCCCCTCATTATGTTTTTTTGAATTATAAGCGGGCTAATGTAATTTCGATACCTCAACAACGAAATCATTTCATTTGTATCAGTTTTTACTTCGCCGAACAATAGACAGCAACAAACATTCATAAGAAATTTGTAATTTGGGTTTGTGTGAGATTAAAAGGCGTTACTAGATTTATTTATGTTTGTTTTCTTTACGGGAACGATAAGGATTATCGTTATACAGTGTTTGTAAATGCTTCTCTGTTCCTTTTTCGGGTGATTGTTAATGAATTTTGTATGTACATAATTGTATGAGGTTTGCTGGTGCTTATACAAATTGAAGTGATTGAATATTATTTTCCTAGACGTTAACTATTATAGGTTAAATACATATAATGAACAGAATTGTGGCAGGATGTTTATATAGTGTCGGTTTAAACTTTAAACATACGGATAGGGTGCGTGCGAAATGAAAAATGCGCATTTAGCGAAGACTCATTTTCACAAGCATTTTTAATATGTTGTTTGGCGTCAAGTTATATTTATTATAAATTAACAAAATTATCGATTTATTAATTTAGAGTTGTCCAATTTCACTTAATTTAATGATTACAAAACTCTTTGTATAATTAAATTTACTTTAATTAAAAAATGCACATTTTACTAGCACTGCCCATCGCTGCTTCGCCCTCTTTATAGGCATTGAACTCGGATTTATGATAATTCATAGTGCATAGGAAATCATTTGTTTGTAAATATGTAGTACAATTACAGTATACTTGGTGTAGTAAAACGTAAAAGTATGAACTGATTTTCTGATTTACCAGATCTGAAAAGCCCACATATAATTGACCATGAGAAAAACTGTCAAAGCGAAAATCTATTCCGACATATTTGATAAATTTCTGGACCTTGAACTTTATTTATTGATATTGCAAATGAAACTTTGATTGAGAATTCAAGTTGCTTAAATTGAAAGGGTAAATCGTTGGGGATCATTGGTATACGGGGTAAGAGAGACCGGAGTGAAGTTTCTAACGTTAATTTAAAGTGTAGTTTGCCACTAAAAATAGTGTAAGAAATAAGTGGTAGAAATAGTGTTAAAAAAGTTACTAACGTTAAAAAATGTAGCTACACAAAAAAGCGTTAAATGAGAAATTAAAAAAACAATTATTTTCTCGTATTTCGATTTAAAATTAATAATGCAAAAAGATTATACAAAAAATGGAAAGTATGTACTAACCAAATTTGGAATTAATCAAAACGTTATATATTATATCAAATAATTAAATAAACCATTAAAATGTTTTGAATACTAAAATGAGGGCGAAAATGCCGCATTAAATCAAATAACACAAATTTAATAGATATGTTTATGTAGGGGCTATAATTCCACAGAATGAAAATACAATAAGCTGGTTAGAATATGATGAGTTGGGCTCGAATGATGGGTTGGCCTCGAATGGCAAATTTTCAAAGTAGAACTAATTTTCCCAAAATGATTTGAAAGCGGTACTACTCAAAGTCAATCAACAAAAATCTCAGAGATATGCTCATGTACTGACTATATACAACGGATCGGAAATATAATAAGCTGGCTAGGAGTGCATATGCCATTCACTTATGAGGGGTTGGGCTCGAATTACAAATTTTCAAAGATTTAGAAATTTTCCCAAAAATCCGTTGTATATAGTCAGTCGTTGAGTACGTCTCTGAGATTTTTGTTATTTGACTTAGTGTAGTACCGCTTTCAAATCATTTTCGGGAAAATTTTCTAATTTTTGAAAATTTGTCATTCGAGCTCAACCCATCATAAGTGAATGGCATATGCACTCCTAGCCAGCTTATTATATTGCCGATCCGTTTTATATAGTCAGTCCATGAGCACGTCTCTGAGATTTTTGTTATTTGACTTAGTGTAGTACCGCGTTCAAATCATTTTCGGGAAAATTTTCTAATTTTGAAAATTTGTCATTCGAGTTCAACCCATCATAAGTGAATGGCATAAGACTTTTAGCCAGCTTATTATATTGCCGATCCGTTGTATATAGTCAGTACATGAGCACATCTCTGAGACTTTTGTTATTTGACTTAGTGTAGTACCGCTTTCAAATCATTTTCGGGAAAATTTTCTAATTTTTGAAAATTTGTCATTCGAGTTCAACCCATCATAAGTGAATGGCATATGCACTCCTAGCCAGCTTATTATATTCCCGATCCGTTGTATATAGTCAGGACATGAGCACATCTCTGAGACTTTCGTTATTTGACTTAGTGTAGTACCGCTTCCAAATCATTTTCGGGAAAATTTTCTAATTTTTGAAAATTTGTCATTCGAGCTCAACCCATCATAAGTGAATGGCATATGCACTCCTAGCCAGCTTATTATATTCCCGATCCGTTGTATATAGTCAGTCTATGAGCACGTCTCTGAGATTTTTGTTATTTGACTTAGTGTAGTACCGCGTTCAAATCATTTTCGGGAAAATTTTCTAATTTTTGAAAATTTGTCATTCGAGCTCAACCCATCATAAGTGAATGGCATATGCACTCCCAGCCAGCTTATTATATTGCCGATCCGTTGTATATAGTCAGTCCATGAGCACGTCTCTGAGATTTTTGTTATTTGACTTAGTGTAGTACCGCTTTCAAATCATTTTCGGGAAAATTTCTAAATCTTTGAAAATTTGTCATTCGAGCTCAACCCGTCATAAGTGAATGACATATGCACTCCTACCCAGCTTATTATATTCCCGATCCGTTGTATATAGTCAGTCCATGAGCACATCTCTGAGATTTTGTTAATTGACTTTGTGTAGTACCGCTATTATGTAAATTATTTTTGGGAAAATTTTCTAATTTTTGAAAATTTGTCATTCGAGCTCAACCCGTCATAAGTGAATGGCATATGCACTCCTAGCCAGCTTATTATATTGCCGATCCGTTGTATATAGTCAGGACATGAGCACATCTCTGAGATTTTTGTTATTTGACTTAGTGTAGTACCGCTTTCAAATCATTTTCGGGAAAATTTCTAAATCTTTGAAAATTTGTCATTCGAGCTCAACCCGTCATAAGTGAATGACATATGCACTCCTAGCCAGCTTATTATATTCCCGATCCGTTGTATATAGTCAGTCCATGAGCACATCTCTGAGATTTTTGTTATTTGACTTAGTGTAGTACCGCTTTCAAATCATTTTCGGGAAAATTTTCTAATTTTTGAAAATTTGTCATTCGAGCTCAACCCATCATAAGTGAATGACATATGTACTCCTAGCCAGCTTATTATATTGCCGATCCGTTGTATATAGTCAGGACATGAGCACATCTCTGAGATTTTTGTTATTTGACTTAGTGTAGTACCGCTTTCAAATCATTTTCGGGAAAATTTCTAAATCTTTGAAAATTTGTCATTCGAGCTCAACCCGTCATAAGTGAATGACATATGCACTCCTAGCCAGCTTATTATATTCCCGATCCGTTGTATATAGTCAGGACATGAGCACATCTCTGAGATTTTTGTTAATTGACTTTGTGTAGTACCGCTATTATGTAAATCATTTTTGGGAAAATTTTCTAATTTTTGAAAATTTACCATTCTAGCCCAACCCATCATTCGAGCCCAACCCATCATATTCTAACCAGTTTATTATATTTTCAGTCTGTGGAATGTAGCTCTAACATAAGCATATCTATTAAATTTGTGTTATTTGATTTAATGCGGCATATTCGCCCTCATTTTAGTATTCAAAACTTTTTAATGGTTTATTTAATTATTTGATATAATATATAACGTTTTGATTAATTCCAAATTTGGTTAGTACTTTCAATTTTGTATAATCTTTTTGCATTATTAATTTTAAATCGAAATACGAGAAAATAATTGTTTTTTTAATTTCTCATTTAACGCTTTTTTGCGTAGCTACATTTTTTAACGTTAGTAACTTTTTTTAACACTATTTTTACCACTTATTTCTTACACTATTTTTAGTGGCAAACTACACTTTAAATTAACGTTAGAAACTTCACTCCGGTGTAAGAGAGCAACCTCTCCAGCTGCTGAACCTGTGAAAATCAGGGTAGTAACTTTAATAACATTCTTTCGCATAGTTTTAATCTGTAAACGGGTATGCCATTACACAGTTTTGGAGGATTCAGATTGCATAGTAGTATTGTATTACAGGAACTCCGACTTTAAGCTGATCGGTATTCCTTATTTTCTCCTCATGTTAGTTCTTATGTCAGCTAAAAAACATGGCAGCTAAATAACTGGCCAAGTTTTTCCGAAAATCAACAGCAAAGGCAAAAGTTAAATCGCCCATCACAACTCATCACATGACCTGAAAACAGGACATGTGAAAATGCCTTGAGATAGCCACAAGGGCACTATATGAAAATATGAAAGAATGAGATCGTTTTCGTCAGGTTGAATTTTAATGTCCAACCGTAGAAGTAAGTGAGTGTGTGTGGGAAATCTCGCTTTGCCATTCTATACTATAAACATAACAATGGACCTTTCCAAATATTTATGATGAAAAACTCGAGAGATGATGTCATGTCTATATCTGACGAATTTCTAAAAACAGTTCATTTTGAATTTCTTGCTACTCAGGCTTGCAAGCAAAAGTTAAAAATACATCTGAACATTAGAGTCATGGTTGGATATTGGCATCTTGATTAACTGCATCTCGTATGTACATATACATATAACGACCTCTATGCTAACTTATAGGCACACGATCAGAATGAATAATCAATTTAAAATCATCTTTTGTACTTCGTGGCATATTTTCCAAATTATATTTAGAACTTCTAATTAAATTATTATTTTTTTGTAAAACATTCTGCAAGAGCCGAACTTCATGCTCATCAGGACTCTCATTCATCCGGTTAGATGCCATATGTCTTTCTCTAGCGTTTCCGAGACAAATTAGATTTCGGTATTTTGTAAAGTTGTTAAGTAAATCAAATTAAACTTGTTCGAGTATCGATATCACCAAATACATCCAAGTTGAGCAGAAACGGCGATGTGCCTTTGCTTGTCCGATATTTATAATTTACAAAAACAAATTCAATTGTGAAATCGGCACTGTATAGCAACGGAAATGAACAGACATAGGAACTATGTTGGTGTTGTTGCGCCAGCTGTTTTTCATTATTTTTTCAGTAAGAACAAACAATTTTTAGAACTCTGAAACAGTGACAGACTGGGCTGGCAGAACACTGGAAAATGTTAAGGTAAGCGGGCAAGAATGAGAACATAAGGTCAATTTTAAATAAACAATTTTAAAAATATTTGCCGACTGGCAATTTGTTTAACAGAAGTATTCGTGATCGTAATGGCACTAATGCTCCAGTTGTTTGTTCGCTTAAACTTTAATTAAAAATCTCCAATAAGCAAAAATTAGGAAATGTACGATTCAAAGTTGGGATAAAGATTTGGTCGAAATTACAGAATACCGCAATTTAGTTGGACTGTTTTTTTAAGATGAACTTTATATTTTGAGCATGTATTGTATTTTAATTCATTAATCACCATTTTTGTTATGCCACTCGAGTCGTATTGTTCCAAACCAAGGTTTTGACAGTTTTATTTTTTATTATACATTTTTACTTTTTCCGCTATAACGAAGTTATAATGAGTAAGTATTGTCCGAAATCTTGCACACAAATAGGTTTTATTTCGTGTCTATAATTGTCGGGGATGAGGAAACTGCCAAACAGATTTTCTCAAAAATGGCAGAACCAATTTTCTTGTTATTCCATGATAAATTCCCAGCATCTGCTTCTTCCCAGCTTGAAAATTCCAACAATTGTTCCATAGGTGTTTTTAAGACAAAGTGTATCGTGTAATTTGAAATGTAAGTTTCTAAATTTACCTGCATTACTTTGCTAATGGCAAATACCCAGTAAGAAACTTGTCAAAACAAACGTTCCTGGTTCTAACCCTGTTTCTTTCTCACGAGTTTGAAAAAACAAAGAAAATATTTGTTTTCTCTTTGTCAAGTCATATATAATTGGCTTCTCAAATGACAAGTCGCCTGATTTTCCACGATGTATGACTAGTATGAGACATGACGGGTTCCTTAACGAAACATATACGACAAGTCTAAGATCGTTCTATTTATAACAAGCAGTAATAAAATATGAAGCAGACGAATAAAAGGGCTACATCTTCGTTAAAGGGCTACATCTTCGTGTTAAAATTAATTAATCGCGTGCTTATTGTATATTTACGTAACCTTTGTTCATATTCTTAAATCGACTTTTTTTCATGTGATGATACTGCAAGATATTTTCTCACGAGTACAGAATTACGTACATCATTTGATGGATGTAGTAAATGCTGCCAAAAAGGTTCGAAAATCAACGGTCGCGTTAGTTTTTCCCCGTTAAAATTCAATGAAAGAACAGACGAAACATTTTCCAAGAGACACCATTTGGAACATCATTTAACAGAATTTCAAATTAATCAAAATATTTTAGAAAACATGATTGGTATGGTGTCGCACGCCGTTTTGCCATTCGAACCTAAGCATTTGGTTGATTTAGGATGCGAATGAAGTTTATCCTAAAATAAAACTAGAATTAACAACAACAACAAAATTACATATGTATGCGTTTTAAAAAGTATACATTCGGGCGAATAATATAAAATATTTTTCTATAATAATATCCGAATGAAATATATTAATTTAATACCTAAGAAAATCGACATTTCAAGATTTTCAACGATCGGCACACATGTCGTCGGTAGGCCTGTGTGTCTACATTAACCATGCCAACCCGTTTAAAAAGTTATTGGGGTTTACCTAGTTAATCCTAGATTTTTCGAAAATGTGACCAATTTTTATCTTAACAGAATGTCTAAGAAAATCAATATCTTGAAATTTTCACCGATCGGCAAACATCTCACTATGATATTTTGGTAGGCCTAAGTGTGTGCTTTGATCATGCCAACCCGTTTGAAAAGTTATTGGGGTTTACCTAGTTAATCCTAGATTAGTCAAAAACGTGAAAAATTTTGTCTTAAGCATGTCTAAGAAAATCAATATCTTGAGATTTTCACCGATCAGCAAACATCTGACTATGATATTTCGGTAGGCCTATGTGTGTGCTTTGATCATGCCAACCCGTTTAAAATGTTATTGGGGTTTACCTAGTTAATCCTAGATTAGTCAAAAACGTGAAAAATTTTGTCTTAAGCATATCGATAATAAAATCAATATCTTAAGATTTTCACCGATCGGCAAACATCTGACTATGATATTTCGGTAGGCCTATGTGTGTGCTATGATCAGGCCAACCCGTTTGATCATAGCACACACATAGGCCTACCAAAATATCATAGTCAGATGTTTGTAGTTCACCGATCGGTGAAAATCTCAAGATATTGATTTTCTTAGACATGCTTAAGACAAAATTTTTCACGTTTTTGACTAATCTAGGATTAACTAGGTAAACCCCAATAACTTTTTAAACGGGTTGGCATGATCAAAGCTTACACATAGGCTTAGCGAAATATCATAGTCAGATGTTTGCTGATCGGTGAAAATCTCAAGATATTGATTTTCTTAGACATTCTGTTAAGATAAAAATTGGTCACATTTTCGAAAAATCTAGGATTAACTAGGTAAACCCCAATAACTTTTCAAACGGGTTGGCATGATCATAACACACACCTAGGCCTACCGAAATATCATAGTCAGATGTTTGCCGATCGGTGAAAATCTCAAGATATTGATTTTCTTAGACATGCTTAAGACAAGATTTTTCACGTTTTCGAATAATCTAGGATTAACTAGGTAAACAACCCCAATAACTTTTTAAACGGATTTGCATGGTTAATGTAGACACACAGGCCTACCGAAGACATGTTTGCCGATTATTGAAAATCTTGAAATGTCGATTCTCTTAGGTATTAAATTAATATATTTCATTCGAATATTATTATAAAAAAATATTTTATATTATTCGCCGCAATGTATACTTTTTAAAACTCATACAAATGTGTATTTGTTGTTGTTGTTAATTCTAGTTTTATGTTAGGATAAACTTCATTCGCATGATTTAGGAGTAATGAATAAATTGTTACAAATATGGACCGATACAAAATATAATTCGAAGTTCAAGATGTCGAAAATAAATTGATCCAATATGAAATGTTTAATTTATGCGAATAAATTTCAACGGAAAATCAGGTCGTTAAAGGAGCTTCCCAGATGGAAAGCCACCGAACTGAGTCAATTTGCACTACAACAGCATTTTTTCAATTTATTTCGTGCGTATCGATTACTGTTACATTCAACTTATTGCATAGAAATTGCACTTACAACCAATAAATTATTGGAAAATTTTATGTCCGAATTTGGAGTTATATAATAATTCCAAGCAATAATCGGCTATTTTAAACATCCAGTTGCGTCATCATCCCTTGGTATATTTGATGTTACCAATATAAGTGATCAATAAGAAACTTTTAATATTACAGACGTTGAATATGTAAAACTATTGCTCTACCATATAAAGAAGCTTATATTTTTTGTAAAATTTAAATGAATTTAAAGAATTAAAGTTCAAAAAACAAAAAACAAAATGGCAGCAGAATCACCTGATTTATTTTCAAATACTCAATCGAGCGATCTAATTCTTGAGGACGATTCTCTATCGCAGTGTACTATTAGTAGGTATTTTGGTTTGTAAATATATAATAATTCAGATTGCTTTGCAGATCCGACAAATTATTTCAAATTCTATGGTAATTTAAAATTGTTGTTACAAATTCAACAAATTCTACATTTTGCCTCGAAATCGAAAGCAACCGTATATTCAATATACCATCACAATCCACATTAGTCACAGGAAAAAGGCCACCCACAAAACCAAACCTAGGTACATACTAAATTTATTCGACTAGCTTGTTTACAACCAAACAGAGGTTTCTTGCTAAATATGGCAGATCGTTTAGCGTCAAAGATACAACGATGCCGTTCAAAGTAAAAGAACCTACAGCCAAACCGAACACAACTAACTGTTATTGAGACTGAAAATAAATTTAAAAATGCAAGCACTTAAGCAGAGTACAAAGAGGATATGGAAAATATAAGCAAATCGCAAACAAAACACTCGGTACAGAATACATGTGTGTACATTATTAAAGTAATACGGGTTTTACATTTCAAATTGATCCTTTTACACTTCAAATTGATACTTTTACACTTCAAATTGAACGTTTTACATTTAAAAATGCACCTTTTAAGCAGCCTTTACACGGTCAATATTAATGTCATTACCGAAAACATCATTATACCTACAAAACTCTTGCGTCATTCACTCATTCATTATTTAAGGTGCCATTAAAATGATTGTGAACGTTTGAAAATAATGAAGGAGTAGTGACGGAAGGGTTTTGGAGGTAATGGTGTTGTCGCTAATGACATTAATATTGATCGTGTAAACGCCGCATTACATTTCAAATTGAACCTTTTGCATTTCAAACGGAACCTTTAGCAAATTATATGTATGGCCATTTAGGATGGAACTGGGATTCTAGAATGATTTTTGGATAAAATTCTGGAATATGACCAAGTAGGATGGAACTTGACTACTCCTTAACCGATTATGATGAAATTTGACATGTGCGTTCCAAATGGGATACTAAAATAATTTTTAGATGAGAATCTGGAATATGTTCAATTAGGACGGAACTTGGCTATTTTTTAACGAATTTTAGTGATATTTGACATCCCCGATGGAAATAGGCTTCTAAAATGATTTTTGGATAAAGTTCTGCAATGTGGCCAAGTAGGATGGAACTTGGCTATTTGGTTAGAAGAAGTTAACCGATTATTATGAAATTTGAGATGTGCTTTGAAAATGGGTTTCTAAAATGATTTTTAGATAAAGTTCTGGAATATATCCAAGTAGGTTGGAACTTCCTATTTCTCAACCGACTATGATGAAATTCGACATATGCGTTCAGATGGGATGCTAAAATGGGTTTTAGATGAAGTTCTGGAGTATGGCCAATTAGGATAGAACTTGGCTATTTCTTATTGGAGTTTAGTGATTTTTGACATCTGGAATGGAAACGGGCTTCTAAAATGATATTTTCATAAAGGGCAAAGTAGGAAGGAACTTGGCTAAATCTTAACTAATTATGAGGAAATTTGACATTTTAGAATTTTAGATAAAGTTCTGGAATATGGCCAAGTAGGATGGAGCTTGGCTTATTTCCCTAACCGATTATGATGAAATTTGACATGTGCGTTGAAAATGGGATTCTTAAATGATTTTTGGATAAAATACTGGAATATGGCCAAGTAAGATGGAACTTGGCTATTCCATTATCGATCACAGTATAAACGCCTCAGATATGTCACACATGAATATTAGTCTCACCCTCTGATGATATTCTATATAGCTTTCATGCTAGACTGTCATGCACGATTCTTTAAAATAAATCGATAAATTATTTGTCGATTGCGGATGTGCTTTGAACGGAGTAATTTAAATCCTTAAGCGTTTTTAATAATACAACAAAGACGTATAATATTCATATTACTGAAGCTACTCCAAAAAGGTCGAAGATAAAAATGGTGAATGAGATTTGGTTTACTGTTCAACTCGCCGCAGTTCTAAATAATATATAATTAACTATAAGTTTGTGATATGATGGCTTTAACCCTTATGTCTATTTTGGGTTACCCGGGTAACCTTTTCGACTTTAATCGATAACATTTCTATTTTATCAATGGAATTTTGGCTCTAGGGCCTTCGAATGCCAAAATCATTTAATTGTAATAATTACATTTTTAAATGATATTCGAATAAATCTGATAAGGTTACCCTTAATTGATTAACGTAAGAAAATGATGCATTGACATAAGGGTTAAAGGAAAATTATTGTATTGTGTATTGTAAAAAAAAATTAAATTTTATATAAAATTAAATTTTGAAACCACTCGAAGTGAATTCTGAAGTTTCGTCAATTTCAGGAATATTATTTTGATGCCAAACACAATTTAATTATTATTAATTACGTTTAGGTTAGGTAAAATTAATGAGGCCCGCTCTAAAAAGGTTGTCTGGGGCCATTTATATTGGCCATTTACTGCGGTCGGTCGAAATAATAAAAAACATCTGTATCTGCTATGTAGCAGAAACCTTATCTTACCAAATTAAACTATGTACGGGAGAATAAGCATAAACGACTTATAAAAGTGTTAGATAGTATGTAATACCCTAGAACTGCGATTTAGTCTCAGTGTGTCAAAAATATGGTGTCATAAATATAGTTGAATACTTTTTTGTTTAAAATATATCAAGAAAAGTTAAATTACAATAATTGTTAGTGGTGTTTTGTCGAAAACTGTAGTTTCAAAACTTTAACATCGGTTTTAAAAATACTACTCGTTAAACCAAGGTAACCAAAGCAAAGCAAGTTCTTACAACTAAAATAAGTTATTGTAGCAACTTACAAAGCTATAGCGGCTTTGAAGTGTATGTAAATCAGAGTTACGATTCGACCATTTTTTTTTTTTTAAATTTACCCCGATAATACAGCTAACAAAATAAAAACAATTCGGCTTGCGTATTTCAAAAATTTCAGGCTAAAAACCCTTTCCCTTTGGTTTAATGCAACATCCCGTTCGACATCGTTTGTTATTTTAATTGAGTAGTAAAATCAAAAGAACAGTTGCACAAAATGAACAAAAAAGATTTATTAACTTTTCTCTTGTAATAATATTTTTCCATATTCGATCATTTAATTCCGCTTGTCACATGAACATGTACATAATATAATTTACTTAATATTAGTCAGTACATCATTTTTTTTTTTAAATTTTATAAAAATTAGATTTAAAAGTAATTTTAGTATTTTCTTTTTTTTTCAGTTATTTTTGTAGAAAAGAAATTTATATACTTTGAAGTAACAAGAAAAATAATAACGAATTATTTTTAACAGAAAAGTTTTTTATAATTGTAATAAGAAAATAAATAATTGAATTGGCATTAATCTTCAATTTAAAATTAACTTTTATTATTTAATATTTTGTTTTATCATCATAAGCAGTAGAAGAGGAGATAATCAACTTTATGCGACAATAATAATTGTTTATTGCGCATAATAAAATATGACAATTTAATGTCACCCTATAATAATGTTAATAATATGAATAATGTCGACTTTTGTACCAGGGTAAAAAGCGGTCCAATATACGGGATTGTACCGTATTTCGATTTCTGCCATATACTGTGTCTTCGATTTATTTATCGCTTCAATATAATTGGCATTTTTAATCAAAAAATGATTGCCGTTCTTGATAACAGACGGAAAATGGAACTATTCGTGTTTGGTATCCTTCCGTGTAGTTCATATCCACAGACAAGTCGGTAAAGTTAGCCCGAAATATCAGCCCGAATTTTTGGTTTGTTTCTCGGATAAAATGTATAGCTAGCTATTCCGAAAAAGTGTAAATTTTTGTAAAAAGTGGAAAAATTAATTTTTATGATTAAAATGTATCCAACACGAAAAAAACAAGTTTAATCCAAAAGAAAATTAATAAATTTCTTAAAAAATATTTGTAATAACAAAAACAAATTTCTATAAGAGTAAAGCCATTCAACATATTCTACAAATTTTCATAGACATACTAATGTATCTTCTGTTGGTAGTGTATGCCATTTACTATGAAAAAACCTTAAGTTAAATACTGCCAATACTAGATCCAATGCTTAATGATTTTTGATTTGGGAGGATAGGCCATGATGCTAGGTAAGAGTTGGTCAGCTCCCAGAGAAACCTTAAATTATAAACAGACAATAATAGCTGAAACTTAAATTCTGTGTGGCGATACTAGAGATAAATACCACTAACGGTGTATACCCCCAGATAAGTCTTGGATATGCTAATGAACCATGAATAGCCCACATTCATATCATGGAGATAAGACATATAATTTTCAGTACACATAAAACACCTTTCGTATGCTGCGTCCAGCTGAAACTTAAATTCTTTGTGGCGGTACTATAGATAAATACCACTAACCGTATATACCACCAGGTAAGTTTTGGATATGCTAAGGAACCATGAATAGGGCACATAATATGCCTTTTTGTACACCGCACTTTTCGGGATAGCTACATTTTATCCGAGAAACAAACCAAAAATTCAGGCTGATATTCACCGACTTCTACAGACTTATTCCCGACAACCATGTTTGCTTTGCAAATCAATTTATTTAAGTTGGCGACAGCATTGTAATATTCATCTTCAAAGTCGTCTTGTTGACCTTCATCGTCTGGCTTGACTTCAGAGATAGCTTGCTCAATCCTCACTGAGCTCTGACTACAATATATCTGGTCGTCGCAATCGAACCTTCATTTGTTCAATATTCAGTTGAGATCTCTCTATTTGGTCAACGATCCTTTGATATTAAATCGCCGTTTTAACAAAATGTCTGATTGCGGCATTATTGTTGGATACAATTTCCCGAAAGGTTGCACGTGGTTATTGGGTAGCAGTAACGTTAACAACTATTTCACAATTGTGTAATCACAATTTAATAATTAATATTAATAAAAAATAATCAATATAATTGCAAGGCAGCAACGCTAAATTGATAAATTTAATTAAAATTAAAAAAATTGGCGATTCTTATGGTCTTACGATCCCATAAAACAGAATCCTACATGGGGTTACATCCATGGATAGAAATTCTATAACTAACATAGGGGTCAATAATGGAAGGTTAAGAAAATATCATTAACATTCTGCGAGCAAGTGAGTTCATGATGCATCAACGTTTATTTTATTCAAAATAAAAGGTTATTCTAATTATTAAAATTAAAAATTAATAGTGTTTTTTGTTTTCGATACAATAATATTTACATATATAAAAAAATAATATTACATGTTATAATATTACCTACATAATATATGTATAAAAAAATATTTTTGCTATCCATATTTTAATACTTATAATTAAATATTATTAACTTTATAGCTTAATATATAAGAGCTATTGTTGTTGCAGCAAAAAAAGTTCTTCATAGCTTTTTTTATATTTTATGTCCTTATATTTTACACATACTGGATCGCCGTTTTTTTAACCAGCATGAAACTACAGTAAAATTCATCTAAAATACCTAAATATTGCTCAACTAAAAATGCACTTCCTTTTGATCTTCCAAAATTTCCAGAATTTTGTAAAATTGAACAATTACACGATTATTACGTTTCTCTCTGAGGATGAAAAAACCTTTTTATAATGAAACTCACTATCTACAAAGGCAAGTTTAAATACCGTGGCCTGTAAATGTTTGTAGTATGAATTCAGTACTATTAAATGAGATTTCTTGCCAGTTTTATAGTGAAATTCGGAGTCAAAATTTTCCCGACAGGTTGCTATCATCTCTTGATGTATTCTAGCAAATGTATGGCAAATATTTATAAAATTTGGGTTTACATTTTTTGTAAAATACCAACGTTTGGCCTCTCTGATTATTCTCGGATAGTGAATTAACAAATGCTGTTTAGGAGTGAGAGTTTTATTAAAACTGTTTAAAATAATACATAAGTGTTTGGATATGAGGGCTTCTAGATTAATAATATCACTTTCAGTGATTTCATACGAGAATAAAATTGTTAAAATTTGGAGCATTGTTATTATACCTTTCCAATGATCATCATGGTCAGGATAATAAAATCTATCAAATATTAACTGGAAATCTACCGCTAAACATAGAACTTGCGAAGCATTTTGCCCTAAATTACTTTTATCTAAATTTATATTAGATCGTTTCGATTTTCTATCTATATAACCAAAATTATATGATGATATACAATGATTTAATTGCTCAATATTTTTAAAAATTTTGTTTGATAGCAAAAACTCGAACTGATACTTTAAAATTAGTGCAACGAAACCTTCAAAGCCATCATGCATCAGATCCACACTATAGTTTTTGATGGTATTAAAAAAAAAGATCGTTGATAACCGAATTTCGACTAACTCCCAGTGTTTTAATTAAATTTGTTTTTTTCTCTGGCTCGTAATAATTCGGGTTCTTCAGTAAATGCAATTTTTGTTAAACTACGAGGCATGGTGCAAATCCGGCAGAAATATGTAGCGGAAATCGATTTGGTGAAACCAAGTAAATCATTTGCAGCAAGATTATCATGGGCCAAAGATATTAAAATGCAATTTACTAAACCCATATTTTCAACAATAACACCATCTTTTTCCAAAAATTTAATATCGTCAATAATCGGTTTAAGAATTGAATTTAAATTAAAATCACCATGTAAGTCATTGACAAAAAAAAAGAGAAACCAAGAAAATGTGTTGCAAACGAGAACTTTAACTACCTCAAAATCATCGTAGTATACATATTTGAATGAGGATACGGTTCTTAAATCTGTATTCGGAATTTAATGCTTGAAATACCCTCCCACAACAAGTATTTGTATAGAATCTATCTGTGCACATGTGAGAGTTATTAAAATTTTTAAATAAAGTAGCAAAATAAATATTTTTGAAGATTTTTTTAATAGTTAAAGAAATCGGAACAAATTGAAAAAAATTTTGTACTAAAACTTTTTTATAGACACTTAATTGTTTGTTAAAACGTAATTCCCAACGATAGCCTATTGTGATTTGGGTTGGCTTTGCAAAATATTGGTTCTTGCTGAATAGTTTTCGTCTTTTATATTTTGACGAATAATTATGTAATGTGGAAATAATTTTTAAACTTTCTAGATTACATTTTTGTGGTAAAGGACAAATTACTTTAGTAGCAGTATCCATTACAGTTTTAGTTTCAAGGAAAATAGTTGTGATTGTTTCCCTAGTAAACCGATCTTATTCATTGTACTGTACATTTGCTGCAAACTGTTTTCAAAATTTTCAAAATTTGAAATTTGGTTAGAATTATTTAAAAGTAAATCATTAACATTTCAATTATTACTACTATTTACATAACTTAAGCTATATTCATTGAGAAATTAGAATCAATTACATTTGTGGCTTTGGTTATATATTTTTTTAACGAAAGATATCTATTGAATGAGCTTCTACAATTTTTGTGTACTACGCATTTTATTTTAATGGGTGAATTCTCCTTTACAAATTCAACATATTTTAAATGAAATTCTAACATTTTGAAACAATTAAATCGCCTAGCACACATATAGCAAAATAAATTCATTATTAATTTTTTTTTTAAATATAACATTTAAACTATAAAATATAAACTTATTAACTAAACTATTTTTAGGCAACGTTTACCTATACACTATACTATTGTAAATTAAATAACTAAAAGAAATATTTAACATACGTTAGCTATATTGCAATTTCTAATTTGCTAGATATTTCCTTTACGTGAGCTGTTTCCATCGTGTTAATTTTATAAAAATAACTGGCTATGAAATTATAAAAAGTTTTTATGGAACTGTCGAATTTAAATTTAATTCAATACATAAATGAAAACCGGAAATTGATAGTTGGTTCTCTCCAATAGCTGTCAGGTACGGATGAATCGAATTTGCTTCTTTTAATTCTGGAATGGTTAGATTTACAATATTTGTAAAATATACCTTCAATTTCCGGAAGTCTCTCGTAAGAAGGCCCCTTCAAATCTAAGTACACTTTAAATATATGAGGACACACAGGTCCATTTGTCCTTTAAATTATTTGCGTGTGGATACCTTAATGAAAAATCAAATGAAATCTGAAAATATAAAGATCGATTTAAGAATTATTTTTTTGTGAATATGTACTTTACGAAAAACTTTACCAGATCAGGAGATGTGAAGAAAAATGGAAATTTTGAGGAGTGTTTTTCGATTTGGTTCAGTTCCACCGATTTTTTCCGCAAATCCAAGTTTTCTTTAATTTCGTCTTTATTAACTCTTTTTGGGTTTTTATGTTCGCGTCCTTCAATATAATAAAATCTTCGTTGATGTCTAAATCTAAAACTGGATTATCTTCGTTGATGTCTAAATCTATAACCGGATGTTCTGCAAAATTTTTTGATTTTCGTTTCCTTGTTGAACTTGAACTATCCTCTGACAAATAATATTTTGTTCGTGACCGTTGTAGTCTTGATATTATATATCCTCTATTTAATTTCCTATTGTAGAGCAATTCCTGAAGTAACAAAATATTTGCCAACTATTAGCAAATTTATATTAAAGTTTATATGTAAACATTTGTATTATAAAATGTAAAACATATTAAACTATTTTCTCAATTTCTTACAATTCCTTCATCATCCGCCGATTTCAACTGTGGATACAATGAAACTAAGGCGTAGGCTAATGATTCAATATAACTGGGTTTTGGATGATGAGTAAACTTGTTTACCAGCAAATCTACACTCTTCCTAACTGCTGCTCTTCTCTCCATGTCCGACAGTCCTTGTAATTTCTTTGAGTCATTTTTTTTAGATTGCCATAGTTACAAATTAGTTTAGTTAGTTAAATCAGTTTAGTCGGCGATTTAGTAAAAAAAAATCGGTGTCGGCGCTTAGTATTAATATCAAAAAATATTTTTCACAAATACACGACCATGATTTTCACGCTACACCCAAGCTTTACTTTAGCTAAAATTTTTCTGTAACTAAACATAACGGTACAATACCAACAATACTTGTACGTAGGCCATTTTTATATGCAGATAAAGTAAAAACAATATATTTACGTTCGGTGTTATATAAATATTAGGTCCAATCCTGCAATCTTGCCTGCTTGGTAGAACTCCAGTTTTCGATGTATTTTTCGTTACAATTTTAAGATTAAATGCTGGTTGATGGTAATAATGATCAAATATTGTAAGAAACTTTTCTTTTGAAATTACTGTATCAAACGGATCCATAAAATAGTCAATTTCCTAGCCAGAAATATTTTCATTTGTAGCCGCTATAAAATACAGTTACAAATTATTTTTTATCAAATTAATTTTTGGTTTTTTTTTTCATATACGAGTAAGATGTATGTTCTAGCATTTTTTCACACTTTACACTTAACACTTTCGATGCGCAATTGCTTCGTATAGTAAAAAGATCAACCACTACATACTATATTAAACTAGATTATAAATACCTGATACAACCAAATCCTCGTACTCCCAATCTATCCCTTGGAAATCATACAAAAAGTTATTTTATTTCGAAAAGCTATTTTTCTGATAAGCTCACTTTAATTTTCCATTTTTTAATCACCAAATGTACAACCGTACAACATAAACATCAAAAAAGGATTAAACCAGAAGTAAAATACTTTTTTTTTCTATCTTTGTATCAACTTCCTCTTTGTTTAATTATTATTTTTTGTTTTAGGTAGAGGTTTCGATGTAAATTGCACTTTTCATATCGATACAATGCAAATTATATTGAAGTCTGCTTTCGATACAAGTACTGCACCAATTTTAGGAGCAGTTACATTGTAAATAGTTTCAAATCATGCTTTGTATCTAAATATGATACATGATTGCATCGTATAACCCCCGATGCAATGCTTACACCGAAAATCGCTGCAAAATTTCTAAGTGTGAAGGTTTATTTTTAGTATCGTTACCTTAAATAAAACCAAATGCTATGATTTTTAAATAGAATTTGTATTTATTGAACATTTAAACATTATCATTGAAGTATAATTCACCAAAGTCAATCCTTCAACACCTGTGTATAAACAATATTTTTTGCTGACTTATTTTCATCTGCCAGCACATATACATTTTTAGGTGACTCCGCCCATGACATTGCCACGTAGAATTATCCATGACTGAAGCATTCATCCCTTGGGGATTTATTGATTGTTATAGCGAACGCAAGACGAATCGGAAACTGAAGGCGTTTGAATTGAAAAGGTAGATCATTGGGAATAACTGGAATTCTTGGAATGAATACATTTTCCGTTTTAAATTGTCCAACCAAAATTGTTGCCTCAATTATATAAGTGTTCATCGCCTTCACAACCAAACACGTTCCGTTGCATAGTTTTGGAGTACCCAAATTCCTTAACAACATAATAGGGCTTCCAATCTAGAGTGTATATTTAAGAACTCAACTGGATAACTGGTGGCCTCTTCTTCGTCTACCATCTTGTCAATTGAGTAAAATGACTTCGATTCAACTGGAATCATTTCTTCAATGGTGAAATTGATTTCGTCGACTTTAGCATTAATTGGTGCAAGTATTGCTCGTTCTTGAAGCCAACCGTGATCTACAATTTGTTGTGTTAGATTTGGATACACGTGGTCAGTCAGAATTTTAATGTGTTGACATGTGTTGCAAAAATCTTTATTCAATTTAATTTTTCCAGTTTCCACATCCAATTCTTTTTTTCCGTTGTCAACACTCAGCAGATATCTGGAAAATTGCAGTGAGTCGAATCCATTTGATTGTTTTACCCGCATGTTTGTTTGAGCGTTATTTTACTTTATGTATACATCGGGAAAATCAGGTAAGGAGTATATATTTTGAAAATTTTTGAATGTAGGATTGTGCATCTGTAGTTTTTAGGAGGGGAAGCCAAATTTCCCCGGAAAATAACCTCATTTTCCGGGAAAATGTCCACTTTTTTATTTTCATTTTTTCAAAATAAAGTAAGATGTTATAATTTAACAAAATAATTTTTATTTTATTTGCTTCGTCAACCTTGCAGACAAAGAGTTCTTTGGCCCTTATCGCTTCTTCTGAAGTACCACAAGTGTTAAAAAAAGCCACTTTTGTAAATATAACAATTTTTTTAATGTAATTTTAATATTTGTTGTATACCTTAGAGGATGGGGCTTACCGCCCCCAAACCAACGCTTATTCTTCCTGTTTCAAATTTTATTTATAATTTTAAAAAAAAATGGAAAAATTTCAGAATTTTTCTGGAAAAATTGCAAAATTTTTCCGGAAAAATTACTTGCACTGTCGAATAATTGTTAAGGTGACAATCCTAATACCAAAATTTTAATAAAAATTGCACATTTTTATGTATTTTGAATAAAATAATACACAATTTTTTCATCTAAAAAGTGAAAATTTTCCCGGAAAATGAGGTAATTTTCCGGTGAAATTTGGCTTCCTCCTCTTCCAAAATATATACTCCTTACCTGATTTTCCCGATGTATACGTAAAGTAAACTTTAGCCTTTATTTGGAGTTTCATGTTTTTTACAAATCTAAACAGTTGCGATGATTTGATACAGGCTTTTATCTCGTCGTACATGTTACCGATAGTGTAGCATGAGCTGTCCGACCACCAGCCGTCAGGGTAGAAGCGATGCCTGAAGAGGCCATTGCGAGTGCAATTTTCTTTTCTCCTCTGATTCTAGCAAGTACTAAGTTGATAGGGAAAGTTTTGCCAGTTCCGCCAGGTGCATTTATGAAAATTATGCTACCTTTTTTGTCAACCAAACGCTGAAAGATTTCATTATAAATTTCTCGTTGCTCTGCATTCATAAGTGGTTCATTTATTTCGACGTATCTGTTCATTTTGTCGGTGTCATATGAAAGCTCACGCAACATCTCTCTATTCAAGCTGCCTATTATTTTACGTGATGGGCTTGGAATTCCAAATGCTGATAAAAGTTTTCTTGACATATCAATAACTTTGTCTTCGATCATTATCAGTGCTTCGTTGTACATTTCATCTGTGAAATTTAAGTTCAGATTGGGATTTTCTCGTTGCAGACGTTGCAGAATACCTTCAGACATGCAGTCCTTGTATTTTTCCCATAGAGCTTTTGGATTGGATACCTCGCAGCATGAGAGTAAGATAGCAAAACGAGTTCGAATTTTTGAAGGTGAATCTAATTCTTTCGCTTCGTTCAATGACTCATCCCACTGGTTGTCATTCTCTAAGAGTCCCATAGCCGCAAATTTGCAGCGTGATTTGTCTCACATAAATCTCCATTAATTCTTTCCATGACCATATTAAAATATGAGCGTGTGGCATCAGACCTCTCTTTTGCCATTCAATTGAGTAAAGCCAATACTTGCCGGTTTCGAAGACTTCACCTTTAATAAGTGTATCTACACATTTAATTACCTTTTTGGCCGTTAAGTAAATTTCCCTGCATTTCCTGGCAATTCGGATTGAATGTGTAAGTAATGAAAAGAGATGGTTTACGTAAGTAAGTAAGTAAATCTGTAGGAATTTTGCATCTTCGTGAGGCAGCGGAAGAAGTGAACCGCCTTTGTGATACACTTGGCCTTGTATGGAGAAAGTTGGCAATGTTACTCCAGCAAATACTGTGCTTAGGTTGTAAGGCTAAGCGTTTGCTTGATTAACGAATTTGTCTAATTAAATTACCGCTGGTGGGGTTTAATTAAACGGAGAATTAGAAACTACACGTTTGGTGATTAAGTTTATTCTGGTTTATTATTAATTAATTTCGAGTTTATATACAAATTCATAAAATGCTTAATAATTAGTTTTTATAATGTTGTTTATATGCTATAATATATGATATTCATGTAATTAGAATCATTTGAATACAGATGTTGTTGTTGTACTCGACAGGAAGTAATATTATATGCATACGGATAGGAAGTAATATTATATGCATACGAAGAAAAGTAAATTTGTGACACATGTTAATTTACTTGAATTGTAAACTAAGCAAAATGTTATAATCTTTAATGTATATTTAAAGAAAATACGTAATTCCATGTTCACAGATGAAGTGAACATACTCCCGGGCTACATTAAGCCTTTTATCTGGTTGTTTGTAATGCGGATCCTCTGTATGTGTCGCGCATAATTCTTTAGATGTCCGCTATGTATTTTACAGAATATGGCGCTGCTACAAGTTGTTGGTATTAAACATGAGGGAGTGGTTCCAGAGGTTGAGCCGGGTGTTGATGTGCTAGCAAATTCATTCTTCTGAATATACAGCAAGCGATGATAAAGAGAGCCGCTGGTATTACTAGATAAATTGCTGCATAGTGATGGTAATCGTGTATGTTAACCTTTGCTTCTGATGTCATTAGTGACCTCTTTTGGTCTTGAATGACGGCCTCAATTGCCTCGATTCCTGGAAATTTCGAAGTTGATGTGTGGTTTATGATGTCTGTAACATTTATCATCTCGCTCAGGTTGAACGACGGCAAAAAGGAAAATTTGTACTTGCTGCTGAATGTTTTGTATCCTGACACTGTAAATGTATCACCTTTGAGGATGCAGTTTGCATGCAGCTCCAGGATTCCCTCACCATGAATGGATGTGGTTGTGGTTTCAAATGTGCCATCAATTTCATGTTCGCAAATTACATTGGAAGTTGTTCTTGAGCTAGTTACAAAGATCCATGCGTTGTATCTGTGTAGAGGAATCGAAATAGTGGTGATTGCTCTTTGAAGTATCTGGCAGCTTGTTGGTATTTCGCCATCCTGTTTGAGTAACTGCATTTCACATATGCTTTCATTGGAGCTGTAGTCATACAGCGGCTGACGTGTGTCGCAGAGATATTCTCCATTTAGATGAGTGCAAGCGTTGAATTCATGAGTAGAGAGTGGCATGTATTTATCCTGATGACTTGTTACCATCAAATAACTTGAGGACGGCTGAATATACACATACTTTCTTTGATGTAGCGTGGGCACCGGTATTATGTTATATAAGGTGTATCGGGTTCTCTGTACCAACGGGATTTTAACCTCGAAGATTATGATTTCCTGAATTTTTATGGTTTTGACCGTGGTGATTTTATATATATGAGCTATATCTCTATTACGAAATGGTATGTCTTGGCTTGGTTTGAGATTATCGACTATCTGTCTGGTTTGCTCCTGAAGTTGGTGTGGTGTTAATATGAGTGGACTAAGTTTGCCTTGGTGTACTTCCGTTATGGTATCGATTACTGCTGATTGGAATGTGCGGAGTTTCATCATTTCCAACATTGTGTGAAGAGCAATGTCAGTGAATTCTTCATGAAATATGAGGTCTGTTATTATTTGTTTAAGAGCTTCGAATCTTTGATTTGTTTCTTCGTGGTCGCGCTTGATGATGTTCACTGTCGTTTCTATTATAGATATCTGTTGCTGTAAAAGTTTCTGGTGATGTTGTTGGTTTAGATTAAGCTTTGCTATGCTTTCTTTGTAGGAATTTCCGGCACGTTGATCAAGTACGCCAAATAGCTCATTGGCGATGGTACCAACGAAGTCAAACGGTGATCTTTTTTGACGGGCTCTTTCATTTCTTCCCAACATATTCAGTATTACGTTTTGCTCTTCTAAGTCGATGTAGAGGTTCCGCATTTGGGATGAAATTAATCCACAGTGTATCATATGTGTATATGTAGACTTGGAGTGTGTTGTATTTTTGCATAATTCATTTAGCTGCCGAGTGGATTTCTCCAAATGGTTGAGCTCGGTCCAATATACTGTTAGATTGAAGTATGTTATTAGTTTCCATTCTCCATTGATTAAACTGCTTTGACCAATTTTGTCAAAGTAGATGCCCGGATGAGACGAGAACTTGGATATGTTGTAACTGGATGTTGTTTCTGATACCACCATTCCTAATATACAGAATATTGACAGCGTGTACAGCAAGAGATTTGATTTTGTGCTTGCTCTGGTTACTCGTCTCTGTGGTGGGTTTTGTGTTTCCTTCTGGTTTGAAACATCTGTGACCATACCGTGTTGATCTGTTGCTTGTGGCTCGTCTACTGGTAGAACGGATACTTTGGTAATTGCTCTTTTATAGAGAGCATTTCCCGGGCCACGTATTGAAACTACGCGAACCAATCCGTCTGGTCCCGGGTGTGTTTCAACAATTCTACCTCTTACCCATTTTGTGGGAGGTAGATTGTCTTCAATTAAGAGCACAAGATTCCCCACTTGTATTTGTGGCCTTGATTGTAGCCATTTTGGTCGTTGTTGTAGTCTTCGCAAATATTCGTTACTCCATTTTTTCCAAAAATCTTGTTTCGGTTTTTGTAGCATCTGCCATCTTGACAAGCGATGTATGTTTGAATCTGCTAGATTTTCTTCTGGCACTGCAGTTAGTGATGAGCCGATTAAAAAATGGCCAGGTGTTAGAACTTCCAGGTCTGCTATATCACTGGATATTGGACATATTGGCCTTGAATTTAGAATGGCCTCTATTTGATTTAACAGTGTTGTTAATATTTCATAGGTGAGCGTTGCATTTCCCATGATCTTTTTTAGGTGGGTCTTCATTGATTTGACACCAGCTTCCCATAGCCCACCAAAATGGGATGATGCAGGTGTTGAAAATGCCAAGTTATTCCCTCTGTTGCTAATTGTTGAGCGACAATATCGCTGAAGTTAGCTGTTTTTGTATCCTTTTTAGCTGATTATTAGCTCCAACAAAATTGGTACCGTTGTCACTATATATGTGAGTACATAATCCACGCCTGGATGTGAACCTTTTAAGGGCCGCAATAAATGCTTCTGTGGTGAGATCCGTTACTGTTTCTACATGTATTGCTTTGGTTGATAAGCAAATGAAGATTGCAATGTATGCCTTGTAAGTTTTACCTCCTCTGCCTTTGGTTGTTTTTATTTGCACGGGACCTGCATAATCCACTCCGGTATGCGTAAATGGTCTTGTTGGCTGAACTCGTGCGTATGGTAGGTTTCCCATCAACTGGTTACTTCCTGGCTTGATTTTGAATCTGTGGCATACAATGCATTTTGAAATTACTGATTTAGTTGTCGTTCTGCCTCTTATAATCCAATACTTTTTCCGGATGAAGGAGAGGGTGAGTTCGATCCCACCATGCATCATTTTCAAATGTGCATGATTGATTAAGCTTTTACTCAATTGGTGGTGGGCAGGAAGAATGGCTGGATGTTTCTCTTCGTAGCTTAAAAATGATTTTTGCAGCCTGCCCCCTACTCGTAGGATTCCCTCTGGATCCAGAAATGGATTTAATGACAATAACTTGCTTTTCTTATCTATTGGATTGTTTTTCATTAGCTGAGTTATTTCCGCGTTGTAATAATTTCGTTGTGTATGCTTCACGATAATCTTCTCAGCCTCATTTAGATCATATTTGTTGACCTTGATTTTTCTACACCTTTTTATAAAATTTATTACAGTTCTAACAATCCGTTTTAGTTTAGTGAAACTGGATAATTTATTTATTAAGTGAACTATCCTGTCATCATCCTCTGTGATGGTAGTGAAGTTGATATTTTTTAGTTCTGTTGGTTGTTGTTTTTCTGGTTCAAACAGTTTTGTATGTTTGGCGGGTATTCGTGCTTGATTTTGAGCCAATGTGGTCCTGACCACCAGAGCTTATGATTTATCAGTTCATCAACCGTTATTCCGCGGCTCGCGCAATCAGCTGGGTTGTCGCCTGATTTGATGTGGCGCCATTGATGTGGTTCGGTAAAATTCCTAATCTCCGATACTCTGTTGGCAACATAAGTTTTATATTTCTGAATATCTCCTTGTATCCATGACAGCACTATGGTTGAATCGGTCCATGCGATAGTTGTTGCTTGCTGTATTTCTAATGCTTGTTTTACTTCATTAAGAAGTTTAGCCAATAAGAGAGTGCCATTTAGTTCCAGCCTTGGTAATGTTACTTTTGATTTCGTTGGCGCGACTCTTGTTTTGGCTACTATAAGGTTGATGCTCACTTCACTTTCTTTATTGATAACTTTTAGGTAGACGCAGGCGGCATAGGCTTGTTCTGAAGCATCGCTGAAGCCGTGAACCTCAATCTGTGATTCAGGTGTGTAATTTATCCATCTTGGAACTTTTATGTCACTGAGAAGCTGTAGTTTGTCTTTAAAGTTTAACCATTGTTGACCTATGGCTTCAGGAACCGGTTCATCCCATGTGAGACCCATGAGCCACATTTTTTGTAACATTATCTTTGGTGTTATTATTACTGGTGCTAGCCATCCTAATGGATCAAATAGCTTAGCAGTCGTGGAGAGAATAATTCGCTTCGTCAACTTGCCACTTGGAATTGGTACGTTTATATTAAACTCAAATACATCCGCTTTAGGTTTCCAAAAAAATACCAAGGGCTTTTATGCTTTGATCGATTTCAATTTTATGTGATTCTGTTAGTTCTCTGTCGGCTACGTTGATTAAGAGCTGTGTTTGGTTGCTTGCCCATTTTCTTAAATTAAAGCCTCCTTTTTGAAGTAGTTCCGTTAGTTGGATTTGAATGGCTGATGCTTCTTTGATTGTGTCGCAGCCTGTCATGAGATCATCGACGTAGAAATCTTTTTGTAACACCTTGCATGCCGTAGGAAAGTTCTTTCTTTCGTCTTCTGCGAGCTGGTTTAAAGTTTTTACTGCAAGATAAGTGGCAGCTGCTGTTCCGTATGTTACTGTGTTAAGTTGGTACTCTTGAATCTTTTCTGAAGACGAGTTTCGCCACAGAATTCGTTGAAAGTTTCTATCTTCCTTATTTATCCAAATCTGCCGAAACATTTTCTCTATGTCGGCCGTGAAGACATATTTGTGCTTTCGCCATCTCATTACGATATGCCACAGGTCTTGTTGTATTTTGGGACCAACATGCATTACATCATTTAATGACCGGCCGTTGGTTGTTTTGGCGGACGCGTCAAAAACTACTCTTAACTTTGTTGTAGTACTTGATGGCTTGAGGACCGCATGATGGGGCATGTAATATTTTCCTTCGTTCAACTCTGTTGGTTGAATTTTCTTCATATGTCCGGGATATTCATATTCTTGTATGAATTCTTTGTATTGTGTGGCTATTTCGTTGTTCTTCATGAGTTGCCTTTCTAGTTGGAGAAATCTTGCTGTTGCCATCCTTTTGGAATCTCCTAGGTCTGCCTGTTGTTGGAACGGAATTTTAAGAGTGTATCTACCGTCTGATTCTCTTTTGTGGGAGTTTCGAAAATGTTGTTCACATTCTTCTTCATCAGTAGTATGTTTTCTCGGCGGATGTAGTTCCTCTATTTCCCAAAATTTCTTGAGGGTTTTCTCAATTTCATCAGTTGTATTTTCCTTTGTTGTGATTGCTACGGTTTTGGTTAACGGCTCGTCTATTGAGTGTGAATTGTTAGATCTTCCTAATATTATCCACCCAAACCTTGTACGTTGAGCAATTGGTTGTTGATTGTTTATTTTTATTATATCCGGTAATACTATATCGGCATAGTAATCTGCACCAATAAGTAAGTCTATCGGTGCTGACGTGTGGAAGTTAGGATCGGCCAACTGAGGTAGATTTTTCCAAGTCTGGCTTGTTATTGTTCTCCGTGGTTGATTGTCTGTAATTTTATTCACTACGTAAGCTTCTATTTCCAGGTTATACCTCGATTGAAATTGAGGCATAATTGATAGTTTAGCAGCCTTTTTGATTATTTCTTTGTTGTTTGCGCAAATGCCAGTGACGTGCAATTCTGTGCTACACGTTTTTGTTTGTAGTCTGTTTACTGCGTTTGAAGTGATGAACGTGGCTTGTGAGCAAGGATCTATAATGGCACGTAAATGACAGTCTTGCCCATTCTTAGTTGTTGCCCTTACTAGTGCGGTTGGTAAGAGAATGTACGCGTCATTTGTACTAGCGTGTAATGTAGTATTACTGTTGTTTGCTGATCCGGGTTTGGTTGTTATTGATCCAATCATCTTATTGTGTAGTAGCTGGTGATGTCGTCCTTTGCATTGTTGACATGATGTATTAGCCTTACATTCGGCTAACGCGTGGTCGCTTTTAAGACACCTTCTACATAGTTACAATAATGATACCAGCTGATTTTTGTCAAGAATGTTCATTGCTTTAAATTTAGAACAATCTGCAAGATGATGGCTTTGGTTGCAGACAACGCAGGCTTTGGTTGGACTCGTTGTCAATAGAGATGTTTTTGTAGTAGTTGCTGGTTTACGAAAGCTTGAAGATTTTTCTCGATAAACTGCTTCTAATGACGTAAAACGCGATTCAAGGAACTTCATGAAATTTTCAAGAGTTTGAATTTCTCTTGGATTCTCTAGTGACATCTCGTATGCTCTCAGGGATTCGTGATCCAGTTTTTTGGCCAATGCGTATATCACTATTTGATCCCAAGAATCAGTGTTGATTCCTAGGTGCTTGATTGCATGTAAACATTCTCTGGTCGTGTCGTATAATCCTCTTATGGCTGGTGCGGATTCGGTATTTATTGTTGGTTGTGCCATCAAGGTATGAATGTATTTGTTTACGTTCATCCTGCGATTATCGTATCTTGTTTTGATTATGTCCCATGCGGGTTCATAGTTTTCTCCCACGGATTGTAGGTGATTTATCAGCCTGGCTGCTTGACCTCCAATGTAGGTCTTTAGATAATTAATCTTGTGTGTGTTGTTAAGTGCTTGATTGTTGTGCACTAGTTGTTCAAAGACATCATGAAATGCCATCCATTTCATGTATTCTCCATTAAAGTGGGGTATTTGTATTTCGGGAAGCTTAATTTCTGCCGGTCGATTACTGCCAGATTTATATTGTTTGTTCTTCATGATCACCTCTACTACAATTTCGTCATACGCTTTTCGTATTGTGTCGTAGTATTCATCTATGAAGTATTTTGTTGTTGTTTCATCATCCTCAGTCGCCTCCAGGCATATGTTGTCGTGAAGATCTGATACTTGATTCATCATTCTCTCCATGTGAGTTAGTGATAAATTCAATGATGCTTCAGCTTCTCCTTGTTCCAATTTATTTTTTGTGGATCTTATCTCTTTGTATAAGCTCCTCATTTTGATGTCTTGTTGTTTTAATTGTTGTTTGAATTTTGGCGATTGTCTGAATTCAAGGTTTGACTCAATTTTTGGCGTCTCGTGTAATGGACTATGCCTGAATGCGCTTGTTGATGCCTCTGGGTCAGTGTTGATCTCTATAGCTGGGGTGATGCTGAGTTCTTTGAAATTGATTGCTGCATCTGCTGTTGGAAGTGGTGTGGATGGCAGCCCCGGATCGTTTAGGCGTTGTCGCATTTCCTCCATAATTTTTTGGTAATTATCTGCCACATTTTGCCTATCCTTGTAGTACTGATCTGTTGACTTCAGTGGTGGTTGGAGTTCTCTGATTAAATTGTCGTCATCGATGTACTCTTTGTATATCTTCTTCAAAGCTGCTATTTTTTTCTCCAGATATGTCTTCGTTTTTCGTATTGCTCCATCTTTTTTATAGTTTGTGATGAGCTGCTCTATTTCTTCTGTCTTTTGCTTTTGTTTCTGCAATAACTGTTCCATGCCTATAGTTGTAATTGACTAAGTTGCGGCTAGTTAGTGGAACAACGGGTGTCTGCTTCACGGTGCAGTTGTTTGGATATCCGCCGGTTGTTGATTGACGTATTTGATAAATATCCCGTCGGTTGTTGATTGACGTATTTGATAGATATCCCGTCGGTTGTTGATTGACGTATTTGATAGATATCCCGTCGGTTGTTGATTGACGTATTTGGTTGTTGCCAGTTTTAATGGCTCGAAGGACCAACCCTTTGTTTTTATTCATTGGCACGGATGTACCAAAAGAAGTCATTTGAAAGCTTGAATTGTATTTCTGTATAAGATTGAGAAACTACTTTGATTTTTGATGATCACCATTCATCTCTCTGTTTCATGGCTTTGCTAACTTGTCGTAGTTGGGCAACTTGACTTTTCCGTTAGAACAACATAAACCGGGTGTTTCTCCTTCAAATTTAAGTGCTCCACAGAAATTACACTTATTGTCCATCTTACCAATAAGAACTTGCGGAAAATTCATGTATTCCAATGACGGATCATAATGAAATGCTTCTTCTTTCAGGTATAAAGCCAGTTGTTAGCTCTCAATTTTTTTGCCGCTCCCTTGATTTGATGTTCCTTTGTCTATTTGATTTAAGACGGATTTTTCTTTAATAGTTTCGTTTTGAAATGAGGTTTGTTTTCTACGTCTGTCTGTTTCAAGCTCGTTTTCTTTCAGAGCTTCTGAAGCATTTTCGCGTGATACTTTTTTCTTTTTCGTATCAATACGGGTTGGATTAAACACGGCACGTCGCTTTCTGGGCATTTTTCGTTTTTTCTTATTTTATTTTTAATGACTGGGACTGTTTACTGCTTCACTAAAATGTGATTTGCATTTGAAAATTCATGTCAAATAAAAGCAGACATTTCCATTCACCGTATCATAGTAACCTTTGATTTTTTTAAAAAGCGCAAGCTATACCTACTACGATTTGCTTTTTTAAAAATTAAAATTAAACGTCAAAATTCAATTGTCCATAACTCCTAAATGACTCAACTTGAAGAGTTGAAAATAGTTGCGTTGACCTATAGAAATCAGGAGACCTTTAAGGGACGGAAATTCGGACAAACTTTAAGAATTTTAGTATAGATTTGTGTTTTTATAATTAAGATTAGATTTGATTTTTTTATTGTTGGTGTGAATCGCTGTAGCTCTCAAAATGGAATGAGTGCAAACAAAAAATGAAACTGATAAGTTATATACATAGACCAATTTAATTACGAGTATGAAGCACTGCTTAATTCATATTCATCTTGCAATGCGCAGCCTAGTTGGTATTCATCTTGTAATTTTGTTTCAGAACTACTCGTGCGAAAAGCACGAATTATTAGATATCAATTCAGGTTATTAATTCTTAAATCCAAATTTCACTTTTAAATAATAATAATAAAGTTTTATTGAAATACAAATGTAATTATAAATCGTGTTTAATTTCAAGAATGTACAGTGGAACTTTAAGCAGTATGGAGTACTAAGTAATTATTTTAATTTTTATTTTAGAGGTATTTTCATCTTTACAATGCTAAAGGGTTGCAAGCTGTTTTAATTTGAACTTTAGCTGATTAATAATGAACAGATTTGAACTATGTTTTCATTGTGTTAACCGGGTCAATTTTGTCATAACTAACAAACATTTCCTATCCTGCGATTTTTGTACGCTCCAATCAATCAATGTACGATAATGATAAACTTTGGCATTGGTGGGATTGGTCGAACATTCTAATCAATCAATTTACTAGAAGCCAGCACTAAACTTTAGAAAACGAGATCAAGGATCCAACGGAACCTTATTCTTCAGACTCGTTTTTATGAACTCTGACAATAATAAAGAAGTTTAAAGAGAGATGTTTTGTTATTGTTTTCAAAAATATATTTAACAATTACTTCAATTGCCACTCATGCATGATTTGTGTAAGTGTGCTATTCAAATATCAAAAAATTATTTTGATCGAATTTGTATTTATCTGATTGAAACAATCAGATAATTTCTTTTATATAATTATTAAATTTTTAAATCGACCTGTGAAGGGTAGGTAATTGAATTTTTTTTAATAATGCCATTTCCGTATGGTCCTTTTTATTAAATACGTATATATGTATGTATGTACGTAGAAACATAATGGTTAATTCGTTTTTTTATGAACATGTTTTTATCCAGATGATTTATTATTTAATAAATGGCATCATGCTGAGAAAATTATCGAGTGCTTGTAACTAGTTTTTACGAATAATCTAAAAAAGTAAAATTTAAAGTTTGATACTTTGTGTATACCTATCGCTGTTTTGATTTCATTGTTAATACATAATGGAAGGGAAACTTCTAAAGGGAACTTAGGTACTATAATATTCTTAATGAAAGGTTTGAATTACGACTGTTTGTGACATAAGCAATAGAATATTTTATTTATTGGAGCACCCATTTTTGGCGAAAATTGTCGGTTACCATTTATCTCTATAGGTATATAAGTACATATGTATGTATAATTGTATCCTCGTAAAAAAATTGGGTTTGTTTTGAAAATTTTTTGTGATACATACATATTAGAAAAAAATCGAGGTTGTGTCTAGTCATTAAAAACATGTATTGTAGAAATAAAATATTTTTGAAATATTTAAATTCGATTGAAAAATATAAAGCAGCTAAGCATAAAAATGAATTTGTAAAAAAGCTTCAGAGAAAATAATTTGGAGAGATTAAAATTTTATTAAATTGTTCTCACAGATAAAGAGATCAAACTCAAGATGCATAAGAACGAATGAGCATTTATTGGTAAAACCCAACTTGCAACCAGTGCGCAAAGCAATGCAACCAATAATTCGATATGATAATAAAATAATTTAACATAAATATCCAATTAATTCTTTGTTATACGCGAAAAGAAAGAAATACAATTTTTTTTTGATTAATGTGGGTTAGGCAGAGATATGTATTGGTATTGTGTAATTGGTTCGAATTATGAACTTATTAAACAACCCTCATAAATTTTAATTAGAACCTTTAAAACAACCATCGTAATTATTGTTACTGTAATAATGTTCGGTACATAATTATTATTTTTTAGTGATAAGACAATTGGTAGATATGGAGATCAGTCGATAGTAAATTTCGAATAAACAACCGTCTAGAAGTAATTTCTAAGATGCTATCAATACAAAATTAATGATAGTTCAATGCATAACAATACACAGTGAAAATCGTATGTCACTGTAGGTTTCTTTAGTGTTTACAACAAAAACTTTTGGTGGCAGCGGAGAGATCAAGCTGTGAAACATGAGGCTTAAGGTAAAACTGTAAGACATAATTGAAAGTTAATATATGGATAAATAATGGTTAATAATACCGCTTAATTCACCAATTTCCATGCGCTTGCCATTTTTATCAAGTGACCTTTATAACGTGAAATTTCATAACGTGGAATAAATCACATGTTTTAAAAACCACATATTCAATCAATAACATGATCACATATTCAATCAATGTTAAATTTTCTACAAAATTTGAGAAGTTGAAAATATTTTGCCCAAGTATGACAAACTAAGAATCAGTTCACCTCGTTCATCATTATTAATTCAGACGAATCCTGTAATATATGCGAATTTTAACCATAATGAAAAAGCAACACATTGCAACCTGTTCTACCAATCCATCCATCAAATTATAGTACAACATCTGGATCAAAGCAGATTACTTGCCTAATTATATTTCATATCTTTCATTTTAGTTACTATATTGTATTTATGACATCTCTATCTGGGACAATTTAATTTAATATATTCGAAAATTCATACCGAAGCAAAACAGAATCTGAAACATCATCATCATCATCACCGGGTGAGTCACTTTATTTTATTTCATTTGGCTCAAACGACCATAATACTGACTCTGAATTGTTTACGTGTTCTCAGTAAAACGTATTTGACAGATTGCTATTCTAATATTAGCACCAAAACATTAAATAAAATTTCGATTCAAACTGATCATAGTTTACCAAATAATTCGAATATGTAATTTATACGCGATTAAAAAGATCAGAAACTAATTCATTTTTAAATATTTTAAAAAACCCGTCATAAAGGCAAAACTTTTGAAATTATAAAGTATCAAAAAATTAACACATGCAGCTTCAACTGAAAAACGTATTAGAATTACAATTAGTAATCTACAAAATCCTGTTACTCGTGCATGTGGCGAAAGAGCATTACTAGCTTTTACGACCAGTTTGGTGCTTCAGCTTAATATAGTTTACGTCCACGAAACGTATCAAACAATACACATCTCGCAAAACGAATACAGTACGAAATGTTATGGTTTGCAGTTATTATCGCAAGTGAGGACATGTAATTTCTGAATATGTACTTCAAATACCAAAAGCAATTTCGAGAATATTTATCATCAACAAATTATAATAATTCTAATAGTTCCAAATCGATTCTCCCTCAGGGTTTAACTCCCAAGGACTCGAAAAGACGAACAACACTCCTTAGAGGGTCCGCGATTTGCAAAAATAGAGTATTTTAACGAAACCCAAAATATAATTGCAACCGTTTCACAACAAAATAATAATAAAAAATAATTTAGCCTAATAATTGAAAATAATACCACAAGGTCTTTGTTCCTAGTCGATTCTAAATGTTAATTGAATTTTGATTCAATATCATTAAAAATCCCAATTGATCAATAAAATCGTACATATAATTTGAATACTGATATCTCAACGATATTTTACTTCCGCCAAGAAGCGAAATAATGACCCTTAGAGTAACTTCGCAAGATGGTGATCGTATATATCTGTCTAAAGCAATCTTACCTGGAGTATATATTTACATAATTGTAGTAATTGAGTGTAAATTTGATAATGAAATTCTAATAGATTCTAATATTGAAATTCCAACCAAGTTAGTAGATGATTATCAATTAATGTACGAAATAGATTAAGAATTCTCGAATAAAAAATTTACACCGATCAGTTCAACCTCGAAGAAATACAAAGTATATGGTATTAATAAGACTGCGCTTCTCCTACTAATTCTTCAATTTTATGTGTAGCAAAAATAATCAACCACAGAGGAAACGAAATGGAGGGAGGTTACCATTAGTGAACTTTTCCCTATCCCATCAATCACCGATATTTTAGAGCGACTGGCAAAGCCATGTATTTCAGCAAAGTTGATCTTGCAAATTTCTACCATCAGGTGTCAATGAATACTCTTGACAAGGAAAAAACCGCTTTTAGTTCCAATTCCCGGCACTATCAATTCAAAAGTATGAGCATTGGTTTGAAAAATGTACCAAGCATATTTTAACGGTCCATGAATAGTGTATTAACGAGGCTTACTGGTTTAAAGGGCCTGGATTATCTGGACGACGTTGCCATCTATAGAAGAAGTCTAACAGATCATAATACTAAGCTTAGTGAAATTCTATTAATCCTTCGAAAATTTAATTCAAAATTTTATTCAGAAAAGTGCCAATTTCTTAGGAAAGAAATTAAATATTTTGGGCACATTATTACTTAAGAGGAGTATCAAGCCCGATACTACTCCAAAAACAATAAAGGAAGTTCGTTCGTTCCTGGGTTTAGTGGAATATTATTGTAAGTTTTGTCCACATTTTTTTTGACATTTCGAAATCATTAACCAACCTAACTAAAAAATATGCTAAAGTTATATGGGAAACAAAATGTGATGAAGCATTTTAAAAATTAAAATAATTTTCGATGAAACCTCAATTCGTCATCGATCAGGCACAAAGCAGTGAAAATAGCCGCAAAATAATTTATTTAAAAACTAAAAATGATATTTACACACTTGAGACCGTAGTTCAAACAAAGGGTAAAGAATAATTGCCGATATTTCAGAGTTTCAATTCAGAAAATGTAAATTTAAAAGTCTTTTTTACACTGGTTTACATGGAACATCACAAAATCTACATCTCTTGTAGAAAGCACGTTTAAAAAATGGCGGAATCATTAGGGCTCTTATATATATACAGAGAGCTCTGGGCAATACACAGTGAAAACCATATGCGACTGTAAGTTGCGGTAGTGCTTTACAATACTTCGAGGTCACCCTGATGATGGCATGTTAGATTTTGCAAAATGATGGAAATTTTTGTGAAATTTTAAAATACAGTGAAATTCACTTATAACGAAATATACGGATTTTAATTATATGAGTAACATAACAAATCAGTTAAATTTCCGAAGTTATAAGCGAAAGGTCATTATATCCGAGGGCATTATAAGTGAATTTCACTGTACAGAGCTAGTGGCGATGCCACCCTTAAACAACATTTAACTAATTCGAAGTCGAATGCAACACATATTAGCAAGACTATTCTAAATGAACTGATTGACATCGGGGCTAAAATTAGGGATTAAATCATAGAAAGAATCAAATAAATATAACATAAGTACGGTTTTGCAATGAAGCTTAGTGCTAGCTTATGTACATAATGGAAAAAGATTCGAAGATTTCATTGATTTCTTGGATGTTCATCAAACTGCCGATGAAAGTTTTAATCTAAAGGGCGGAGTCAAAAATTACAGGCATTCTTCGGCAGTTAGTTCTTAAGCAATTAAAAAATTAGACAGCGACTTAGGGAAAATATTGAACACATAAGTCCATCGGATTGTTTTAAAAAAAATTTATTCCGTATTATATATTGGACAATAAAATGATGGATTTGAGTTAGATATCACCTTTTAATTCCAAAAAATCTATTAGAATTAGGCAATTTTGAAATAAAAGGAACATTGAAAATATTTCACAAAGTTTGAAAAACTTTTTTACAGATTCAACTAATTTTAAGTACCAATTATATTCAGATACAGTTTAGAGGATGTTCTATTTAGTTTGAATGAAGATATTTATCCCCGGATGATCGAGCTAGTTAGTATGCATGTACATATGTGTCATTGCCTGTAAGCATCGAGTCTGGAACAAGAAGTTTTTCAATTCTTAAAAGATTAAAAACATATTTGCGTAATTCAATTAGCAAAGACAGATTGGTAACTTTAGCTTTATTAAATATTCATATAGAGATGGAAGTAAATATTGACAATGTTATTAATAAATTCGCCGAAGAGGCGAGACAATTAGATTTTATTATTAGACAAGTTTGAAAAATTTATAACTGCTTATTTACACATGCGACTGAATATATTTTTTAATTTAAATTGTTATTATTTTATTGTACGTTTTATTTCTAAAAAAATTTGAATTGTTTGGGATGAATGAAAATACGTGATTATGTTTTCTTACTAAACCTTCAAAATTAAATAAATTTGCTTACCATCGTTGTTATTCTAGTAAATAGATCATCGAGCCCTCGATAGTGAATAAATCACCTGTTATATTACTTGGCAATTACTCCGACTTTCCAACCGACTTGGATTATTCGCATAAATCCACGTCTGATTTCAAACTAATCATATTCCCAATACAAGGTTCCCAATATTTTCCAATTCCATGTTTCAAAATATTGATTCCACAAATTTAAAGCGCACATTGATGATTATTCTTAAAAAACTTATAGGTATTATTCCGTTTAAGCGTTTACAGGTAAGAAATAGTATATTATTCAGCAAGCATATAATGATAGCTGTTATTCACGAAGATTGAATTTATCGACACGAGCCGATAGGCGAGTGTCGTAAATCATCCGAGTGAATAACACCCATTATATGCGAGTAGAATACGATACTTTGTCCACGACCGATAAAAAATTGTGTTTTATTAACAAACTAGTAATTACCCGTCAAAACTGACGAAAGTTTCTGAAAACTCAATATATAGTAGTTCACATATTTATTTGCTTTTTATACCCCTTACTTCCCCTTCCTAAAAGATCGTAACATATTTCAAAACCCCTCCCTCTCCCAGGCGTAACATAAACATTCACATTTTTAAATTATTTTAATCACGTGAAAGTGAATTTTGCAATTAAGAAAACGGGCTATCAATGATATGATCTATGTTCACTCCTCCCTATCTTTAACAAATCGTAACAAATCATGAAGCCACCCCCATGAAGCATTACGTAATATGGCCCCATAGCCTGAAAAGTAAAATGTTTTTTTTTCCTAAAATAATACGAAATAAGACAATTTAATATTAATTCAATAATTCTTTTATCACAACGTTTCTTGTAAATGTACAGTTATCATTTATTATTGCGCCTTGGTATGATTAATTGTTGATCAGCACTCTAAGGTTTTCATGATTTCGTACTCGCGTTAAAGCTACATAAAGCTGGCCATGAGCAAAAACAGGTTCTGGTAAAAACACCCCAACCTTATCGAATGATTGTCCCTAAGCCTTGTTAATCGTCATTGCAAAAGCCAAAATGATGGGAAATTGTCGTCGCTTCATTTGAAATCCTAAGCTGCTCTCGCTTGGTTCCAAGTCGATTCGGGGGATGCAAACTTCCGTGGCGAAAGCATGAACAACTTTACTCTGGCCTCTTACATAACTCATCAAAGTGTTGTAAAGGTAAGTTTTTCCCGAACCGCCAGGACCGTCGAGGAAGAAAAATTTCGACTCAGCCATCGAATCATCAATTACAGCAGCAATCTCTTCGAAAATGGCACGCTGCATTGGGTTAAGGGTGGCGATCAAGTTTATGGCCATTTGAGCTTGCTCTTTGACATCGAAAACATGTTCGACGTTTTGAATCGGGCCCGGTTCAGGAAGGCGAAAATCTGTGCATTTCATGCCATTCATGCGCAAAATAACCTCAATGTCTTAAAGCAGTTTCTTTTCAGCGGTTATGTGATCGAAATACATGATGTAGTCGGCGATTAAATACTCCTTGAATTGCTCGAAAAGCGCAAGAGGATTTTTTGGCGAATTGAAGACACAAATCAAAGCAAATGTTAGGCGAATTTGATGCGGCATGCACACATGACTTGCTTCACTTAAACATCGTTCCCATTCGCTATCATCCTCAAGAAGGTTCATGGCTCGTGCTGCATCATTGAAGGTGTCAAAAATCACTGAATCGACGGTCTTAAGATCGGTAAAACTTTGAGCTCCACGAATATGTTGTAATAGCAGTCTCAAATAAAAGCGCTCGCGATCTTTCGGACTGACAGCATACATTCGAGTGATAATCTTATCTCCTCTCTGCTTGCGAACTTTCCAAATGCAAAAAGTTTTGTCAAATACGTAATGCTCAGGAATTTCGGAATACAAATATTGTCGAGCATTCTCGTCTTCGTGCTTGTTAAGCTCAAACCATGCAGTCAGATGTGTGTATCGGTGTTGAGCTCGATCAGCTGCAGCATCTTCTTGGCCGTCTTGAAAATAAACCATTTGTTCGTCAGGAAGATGGATGGCAAGACGATAAACAACATGCGATCGATCATTCATTGGATTTTCGAGCAGTCGTCAAATTGCTTCAGGAGCACAAACATAACGCGCATCGAGAAATTGCTTAATTTCATCATGAACAATCGGTTCTTGTGCATTTAATTCAACAGAAGCACAATCATATCCTTTGTATATATATTTGAAAATGTACTTGATTGCTTGAACGGTTTGGCAGGATTCGACGTTAATGTGACAATTGAATTTGCGTGTTAAAAATTTCTTGTATGGAACGACATGACGATTATCAATTTTCGTTTCTCCTATTTGAATCTCAATTCCTTCACGACGACGATAAATGGGAAAACCATTAACTTCGGTTAACGTTTCCTTGCAAAAGGATTTCGGAAATCTTTTTGCACATTCACCTTTTTCCATGCAAGGCGCAAGTGGGTTCTCATTGCCGCAAGGTCCATGTATCATCGAGCAAACAACAATTTCATGCAATATGGGTTCAAAACCTTGTTCTTTACTATGTCATCGAGTAGTGCTTTCAACTTAATGCTAAACACTCGAGCAACCAAATCTGGTCTGTCACCGGGCTGTTGTACAGTAAAAAGGTTCTCTCGAATCTCTGGCCAATTGGGATTGCATGTCATAGTAATGAAAAGATCAGGCTTGCCGTACTTTGCCACAATTGCCATAGAGTCGTGATACTTTTCGCGCATGTTGCGAGGGGAACCTTGAAATGAAGATGGCAAGATGACAGATCGACCAACTGTAGTTCCATGACGAATTGCCACATTATTCAAAACGTCCATTAGACCTCGATATTACTCGACTCGTAAGCGTCCCTGCTGATTGCGCACAAAGTTCAAATTGTTGGCTTAAACTTGCAGATGAGCATCAACAGCCCACTGCTGAAACAATTTTCCACAATGGAAAATTTGATTGAAGCGACCGACTCGAATGGCAATTTGTGCAACTTTCCATTGCAGAAGAGTGATTTAAGTTCGCTTTCTCTCGGGACAATGAGCGGTATTCATTTGCATGTTTGGTTGCCAGCCAGCTTCTCCAAAAGGATAGAATAGTACGTATGTCATCGGATCCAAATGTAAACTTAAAATGTTGAGGTTGATGAGAGGTTGTTCATCATTACGTGGGTAAACTCGAAAATCACGTTCAAATGGAGGCTGTCCTCACGTTCAAATGGAACCTCACCAAGATTTCGGTAGGCTTTCGCATAAATATTTTGCTCTCGAATCATTTCATCCAAAGCGCTGACAATAGTTGCGTTCAATCGCGAATTAGCAGGATTATTAATGCGATCTTGATTCGCCATAGCTGAGTCGATAACATATAGCTGAGCATATTGTCGTTGCTCACCTTCAGCTGGATGCATGTGGCCAGTACGATGATAGATCTGACCGTGAACGCGAAAAACATAAGGGCCTCGTCCTTGAAACTGATGAATTTGCGCACCCATTGAAGCAAATGCAAGCATAGAGTTGTACGATCGAATGTTATCATGAAAGGCTCGAAAATGTGGGTGATGAGGATTACTGAGAAGCTCATGAAGAAGAAACGGAAATTGTCGCATTTGCTGGCAGCTAGTTTCAAGCAATACAGTTCCTTTGTGGCAACAAAATTTGAAATTTCCATCCGACGATTTTTCAGCACTAAAATTGAGAGAATGGCAATGTCGACATTCAACATTCATCACACCACAACTGTGAGCATTAATTTCATTGTCTCGGAAGGTTTCATGATCAAAAATCGATGAATTCCCAGCGGCTCTCGATCTTCGCATCCGATTTGCATTTTGAGCTCTGCGAATTATGCCTTCTCCCGGCATTTTATTTAAAAGTCGTTGGCGTTTTTGCTCATTATTGCGTTGACGACCTTCTTGCGACTGTCGATTTCTCCACCTTAGTTGTCGTTCACAATTCAAACGCAATTTCCGTCCTTCCGGAGTTTCTCGTTCCATTCTAGTTAAAAAGTTTAAAATTTTGATTTGTCATGTAAAGTAAAATTTAAATAATTTAATCTTTTTCGGGAACATTGACATTTCAAAAGTTTTAATATTGCTTACATTTATTAAGGTCTATATAACAAATCTATTTACACAACGTCTGTGTAAATTCGTTAAAAATTGAGCGAAAGTTTCGCTCGAATTTTTCACACGTTAGTGCAATAATAAAAAACTATCTTTAAATTCAATAAAATGACACAATTTTAACACTTTATTCACACGTAAAACATAAGAACTAAACAAAACAATTGAAGGAATAAAATAAATTTCAGTTTCTTATTTTTATAAACACACCCGATACCTATATGAGTATTTGAAACTAATTTTACAATGGTTCCTATGGTCATGATTGCATCGAAAGGGCTCCACGAATTATAAAAAGGCTCACTTAGCTGAAATTTACAGCCGCGCCGTATTATACGCGAAATATTGATACAATGAGGTGTTGGTGCATTTAGTTTGTAGTAGTGTTAGTATGTGTAGGGTGTATAATTATAGCGATAATACATATAGCGTCTCGCCCCACACTGGGTATATTATTTAACAATAAATAAAGAGGATATAGTTTTCAATTCGTTATGTTGTAATGAAATGCCGTTATAAAATGAAAAAAAAAAAAAATAATGCGAAACGTTCTTGGTGAGGATCGAATCCGAAAGCTTATTGGAAAAAATTGAATATCGAAAAATAATTTTCGGTACCAGCCTAAATGTACATTACAGTTTAAAAAAATGTATTATTACATATTACATTATAATCATTGTCTTACAATATAAAATTTTATGTTTTTCAATTCGTATTGAAAAAATGAAATACCGTTATAGGCAAAAAAATTATTAAAATTAATAAGTACTTCGATGAGCATCGAACCCGAAACATTTTCTATTCGAAGTTCCTTGTTAAAAAGTCACCACCTATATCACTCGGACTACTCAGTTATAAAATTCAAGCATCTAAATTGGAAATATAAGAAAAGCGTTACGGCCGCACACTGTGAATTATATATTAGTAGATAGATCCTTTAAATAAACCTAAAATGATTTCCGTCAACATTTTGACGTCTCAATTTAATAATAATGAAAATTCCAAAAGACTACTAGATAAAATTTCAAAAATGAAATTTTTACATGGTAGTAGTGAATAATTGAAGAAGGGACTACTAGATAAACTAGCAGTGAATAATGAATATCATTATAATAGGGCGATTTTTTATTTATTTAAACCGATCGCCACCGCAGGTGTGAGTTAGGGATAAGCAATACCAAAACGTCACTTTAGCAAATAAAAAATAATTTACCTTTAAAATATATAATTTTTGTGAACAATGGTGAACTATTGCTGTGTATCAAACTGCAAAGCGAAAGCAGTCAAAGGAAACCAATTAAAGTTTCATCGATTTCCAGCGAATAACCATAAATTAAGAAATCAGTGGATTGTTATTCTTAGAATAGGGAAGAAAGTGTCACGATTTGCTTCGGTATTGTAGTAAACATTTTTGTGATACTGATTATCAGTTTAACAAATATAGACCAGGTAATAAAAACATCATTAATATTATAAATTACTATATCAATGTGTGTTGCACACTACAGGGTGGCCTTATTTACTAAAAGTGGACGCAGTACCTTCAAAAAATATTCCCAAGCGTAGGCACGAGACAGAACCAATAAGTCGTCGTTTAATTATGAAACACTACAATGACCGTACCAACGTCAGAAGCAACCACCACCTCTTCAACAATTGAACTGTTAGGACTCACAGTTGCTGGACCACCATCAGAAGCCACTACCAGCTCTATGTCAGTTGAAAAACTTCCAGAGTTTATTCCACCATTGTCGAAAATGACTGTAGTCAGATTAGAGTCTGTAGAGGTAATTTGAATGCATTAGAAGTATCTAGGTTGAAAATAAAAATGTTTATTTATTGTCGATCTTTCAGATTAAACTAGTTTTAAAATCAACTGTTAGTATGTTTACGCAGACGGAAACCTCAAAACTTTCCTATTTCACATTAACGGATGAGGAACTTTTACAGTATAGTGGTCTTGACAGAAAAAGATTTTTATTTCTTTTAGATTTAATTACAAGATTTAATGAAATAGTTTTATTAAATTGCTTGCCTACTGCTGATCACATTTTATTATTATTAGTTAAATACAGAATGAATTTTGATTTGAAAATCATTGCAAAACATTTCGAGATAAGCGCAACGAAAGTTTCAAAGTGCTTTGTTTACATGAACGACTTAGTTTACATTACGTTTAAAAGAATCGATTTTTGGAAGTACGGTCTATCTTCGGATAAAACATATAGAGCGATAATCGACTGCACTGAGATATTTGTACAAAGGTCTCAGAACCCAATCTATCAGCAACTTACATTTTCTCATTATAAGAATACTACCACGTTCAAGATTTTAATAGCCATAGATGAAAATGGCTTGATAACGTTCCTCTCGGAAGCTTATGGCAGAGCAATCAGCGACCGTGAAATAGTTTTAGAATCAGGGTTTTTAAACCAATTGAAACCTAATGATTATATTTTAGCAGACCGCGGATTTTATACATCTGACATATTAGAAAATTTAAATGTTGGGTTGAATATGGTATACCTTCATTTTTAAGATCTAAAAATCAACTTTCTGAGGAAGAGACAATCGGTACCAGATACGTTGCCAACAGACGAATTTTAGTTGAGCGGGTAATTGGATGAGCTAAAATAAAAAGAATTATTTCCGATACCATACCCACACATACCATATGTGGAGGCATGCTAATAAATTTATTTATAATTGCTTTATGTTGTGTAATTTTCAAAGGCCTTTATTAATTCACAAAAAATAAATAAATTCAATCTATATCACGAAAATAACCGTTAATAATAAAAGCTTAAAAAAATGAAAGTGAAACATAACACAGGTCGATGGGAACTCCGTATTTAGTATGGTTTCTATTGTAAATTAATACCTAAACTTATAATAACTATCACAGAAAACTTTTTTTTAATAGGTTGTTACTTATCATAATATCTGTAAAATCTTTGTTATACTCTATGCGCTCGATGTAAAGGGACAGTGGAGTCCATACCACAAAATCACACTTAAATATTCCAGTTACGTGCATTTGTAACTGCACCTGGTAATAGTAAGCGTGAGACTTTGAAAGACCGTTTTTAGTTATATAAGCAGTATCAGTGGGTAAACCTTTTCTATTTGAATAAGGACATTTAATTTCGATAATTAAAATCCATTTCTGGATTGATCCCATCAGGTGTAGCGGCTATAAAATTTAGTGTACGGTCCGTTGTGGCCTGTAACTTCCGCAATATTTTTTCTTATCGCAATATGATTTTTTAAAAAATTGTCCGTAAATTTGCCCGAGCTGGATATTCCGCTGTAATTCTACTAGACCTGGTTTGATACCACAACTTATTGTGAATTCTCGTGTTTCTCTCTACACGTCTGATTTCTTTTATGGTTATTTTATTAATTTCATTTAGCCGATAGAACTGCAAAGACTCTGGGCAATAGTCTTGATCACGGCATACAGTTGTAAAATTTACATTGCGTGATGACAAAAAAGGTGCGTGAGTTTCAAAATTGATCAACGAGTTGATGGCGTAATTAGAAATATCCGAGCTTGGATTTATCGGTTGACCCATCGACACATTTCCTAGCATTTCATCAATGGAGACGTTTTGTAAACTCCTTCCTGATGGTCGGTGCCACTTTTGAATTTGCGATGTAGAGCTTAAAAAACTCGGTACTTTTCCTAAAATGTATTTTTTAGTGTACATTAATCCCGAAACGTGCTCGCAAGCAGCACTTAGGCCTGTACCAGCTGGACAATTACAAGTAGCCTTCATAATTTGGCAAAACTCAGAATTGAGCTGAACAACATAATCGACGCTCTTGTTGGTTTCTGCACTGCATAGACCCTTAAAATAAATATTATTATTTTGTGCAAAATACGTTAACTTTTTAACAAATTAAAAAAAAAATAAATTGCGACCCTTTTTATCACCAGCACTTGCTTTCCTCTCAGCAAACCATTCTGATATAATGGACATACTTAGCCACTTTAAGCGACTTCTATCCGAATCGGTCTTTAATTGAATGTAAGGTTGCACTATGGGAAATCGCTTGTGTCGACTGCTGGTACAATATTTGGAACATACAGTTTCCGATTTAAATTTTCAGATTGCCATATCTTTAACCTAAAATAAATGTAGTCATTTTCTTGAACTTTGTTTGTTTTGGCACCGGCAGCAATTAATTTCTGTTTGAGTTGTTCGATGGTTAAATTGTCCATTGTTTATAACAACATAAAAAAGTTTATAATAATTAAACTTTTGATTATTCTATAAAATTAAGTTTAGTCTACATTACCTCAAACTTGGTTTTACTCTTATAACAGCTTTGTTACTGCAACGATAATGAAATACTAGCATTCTTTGATGTACGTTTTTGCGCTGAAATGGAATAGTATGGCACATATTTAATTTAAAATACATTACTTATTACTTTAATAATAAAAGATACTTATCTATTCATTAATTATTAATGAAATCCATTGATAATTTGATGGTTTTAAACAGTCGTCTATAGCACATCACTTTCCATGTAAATGTTTGACATTTGTAAGTCTATCCCTTAGAGTGTCGCATTTGCGGCAAAACAGTAGAACTGAAAAATCGCCCTATTGAAGAAATAAACGTATAATGAGTATATTATCAGAGCCTTCTAGAGTATAGAGCCATAATCTTAATGACGTATTTTTTAGAAACTTTTTTAGTGGTATAACTTTTCACTGATTTCCATAGGAATCCATAGTAAAAATGGTGTTTTTTAGCTTCAAGTTTTTCAATGAAAAAAGCAAAAATATTATAAAATGTTTATATAAAAGTTTTCTACATATCTTTAAGAACAATATACAAGAAGGCCATATTGGTATTAAGTAAATATTAATTGCAGAAATATTAAAATTAAATTATTTCTAAAATATATTTTTTCGAACTTTCATTTTGAAAAATACATCAAAGTTGGCTCTGACAAATTAAAATAATACTTACTAAATTTATCTTTAGTTTTACTAGTGTACGTAAGATGTCTAAAATGGTTACAGAAAAATACGGAAAAAAATTATTTAATTGCAAAATTATCACTCGTTCCTATATTTTGTGAATTTGTTTTGCTTTTCCTACAATTTTTGAACTTGAAATTTCCCCAGGTGGTAATTTTTGGTACGATTTTTCCAATTTTTTGCGGCCATCACTGCCATCTATGTAATGCATATTGACTCAATAACCAATCGAATCGTAGTAAGCTTTTATATCAATTTGACCAGTACCCTGATTCTCTAAAAAATAAGATAATGTGTAAACGGGTAAACTTGTGAAAAGCAAAGCTTACTTTTACGAGTTTGTAATTTCTCGGTTTGACTTACTACTAAAATAATATCGAAAAGTTCCAAACTCATAAAAGTAAGCTATGCTTTTCACAAGTTTACCCGTTTACACATTATCTTATTTTTTATAGAATCAGGGTGCAGAATGCTGTTGTTATGAATTTTTTTTAATATTTTGGTTTAAATAAATCAATTATTACAAGAAAATGATAACGATTTATTTAAACGGTATTCATATATGTTGAAATTCAAACATTTATGAAAGTATTTCAGAAATCATAATTAAGAATTTGTAACGTTTTCATTTATAAATTTGTCTTAGGAAAAAAAGTGATTTCCCATATGTTTTGTGTGTTTTACTATGAAAAGTTTCGTTTTTTCCTCGTTTCTAATTCCCATATAAAAGCTCAGATTTTTTGATTATGGCTCTATTAAATACAGGGTGCTCTGATATTATACGTTAGTCGTGGACAAAGTAAATTTATGCCATTAACAAATTCCTTATTTATTTCTAGCCAAGGGTAACCTGATGCAAAAAAGCATTCAAGAAAATGTTGCTCACCGATGAATTATCTTGAAGTAGAAAACGCGTTTCTCATGAAAATATTAAACATTTTTCCAAAATTTAATCAAATTTTGAAATTTGACATATTTCAAACGAACTAATTAATTTCAATTAATTTGTCAGTTACAAATTTTATTAATTTCAACTTGTTTTATTGAAATTTTGAAATTCAGAATGAATACAATTTAATTTCCAGGTAAGTTTGAAAGTTTTTGTTTCACTGAACTTTGACACTGAATATGTCATCAAACGAATATTTAATTTTTTATTTTATTAATTGGTAAGAATTCATGGTTAAGTTGCAGAACGAATTTTTTTATTGTGATTGGTCTCAAATTTATTTTTATAAATACAAAATCTGATCGTAAAAATTTATTAAAATTTATTAAAATTTTCTGTTCTAACGCTTAATTAAAATATTAATATTTAAAGAGTAATGCAGATGAGCAAAGTGAATTAAATAGTACATTAAATAAAAAAAAATTGAATTGCCCTTGTAACCGTTAAAGATCATTAACATCACTTGAAAAACAAAATCATTTTAAATTACCCCTGTTGTGATTGAGTAGAATTTTTATTAGTTTATTTTTAAGTGAATGAAAATAATAATAAGAAAATTGATTTATTTAATAACAAGTGAAACATATAAAAGATTTTCAAAATGAAAAACAAAAAATAATTAAAATTTTTAAAATTATTCAATTTACCATCTGTCGTTTTGACGTGTATAATACATTTTTGATTGACTTTGTAATAATGAATTTTTTGGGAAAAATTAGGCAAAGCGCTAAAATCGGCAATCCTTGTATTAAATCGAAACGAAATTTTGTTCAGCGAAACAAGGGGTGATAATTTACAAAATAGTTTGTCTTTATGGTCACCTGTGGTGATTCTTCAAGATTTACATTTTTAAAATGCTGTTTTTGTGCATTTTTGTTACATTCATTTATTGTCTACGGAGTTTCAAAAATAAGAAGCAATTTATTTGTGTATGTTGTTGTAGATTTGGGACTGTGATGGTTTTTAGCGGTCCATAATAAAAGCCTCTTAGGTCTAGAAATCAACAAAATGTCAATCGATTAGAAATTAGAAATGATTCTTGTAATCGACGATAAAAACTAGTTGAAAAGAACAGCAACTTTTATCTAGGTATTCTAGGTATGTATAACAAATTAAAATATAAATTAATTAAAATGTTCAACATGAAGCTAGTTAAGTTCGGGGACGAATTTCAAACCTTGAATTCAATGTGGAGTTTAATTGATTGAAGAGTAGTACAATCCAAATTGCTAAAATGTGAAACCAACATTTAATTGAAATAAAACGTAAAATGAAAAATTACTTAGACACTGTGTTGTAGCATTCTGTTTGTTAAAATTATAAATTCATAGCACCTAAAATTTCTTAATAAATAGTACCTAATCGTTTATTACACGTCGTTTCTGTCCATTTTGTGTTAACAATCTGACCCATAGGATTCGATACCGAACCAGCCCTCGTATTGCTCCCCCATCGGATTTAGCATTTTGCCCTCCCACTCTTCCCTGGGCCAATTGAGAATTTGCCGCCCTCTCTTTATTTAGTTTTTATTTCAAATACACATACATCTTTGTTCACCCCTAAGCTAATAAAACTTCAAATTAAATTAAAACGATACGTACAAGGGTATAGTGAAAATCAGATACTTTTTGAATAACAAATTTATTTCTTTTTCAAAATAATATCTTTTTAGCTCGATAGCTCAGTGATATTCTAATTTTCTTAAGCTATCCAAAAAAGCTAAATAGGCCTTGTTCAATGTGGATCGCTTTTCGCCGAGCCATGTTTGTCTTGTTTGAAAACATGAAGAATTCACAAGGAGATAAATTTGACAAATATAGTGAATGATTCAGAATCAAATTGGCGGTGGCGACTGTGAACGAGTGAGTGGGTTCATTGTGGTTCTGGATCGTTTGAAATGTTTACCATTTTAATAATCTCACACTGATATTTCGGATTTTATTCACTATTTCCTCAGTAGGGCATGCTCAATGGGGTGTCCAAAGCACGTCACTCGCGCAGTTCGACCCCATCAAAATTCAGTAGGCCACTTATAAATCTTGAAATGTGAAGGAGAAGAGTCGGCCAAATATATTTTTTAATCCAATTTTCGTGAACTTTGGGCGGCGCTTTCACGAAAAGCCTAAAAACAAAATTTCCATTGTTAGTTTTTGTTTATTATATCAGGTTAATCGAAAAAATTAAAAAAATCCAAAACTAAAGATGTTCCACAAGAACAGAACTAAAGATATTCCATATTCCAATGAGAAAACAGAAAACACCAGCAAACAGAACTAAAGATGGTATCACACCCCAATGTAACTAGAGCAAAACGCAGCAAAACAGTGCAAGAATTGAAGTTGAGGACTTTTATTTGAAGTTTTTAATTATCCATCGTGCACTCTGGTTCTCCTCGGTGCGCAAGGATGACAAGAAATTATGTAGCAGCCTTTTATTTCCATATTGTATACTTATGCCCATAATTATGTATGAACGATATTTAAATTAATCTGACATTAATGACGGTTTAAAGGAGCCCGTGAAGTTTCTGACAAAAAACAAAGACATATACGTATACGATTCCAATAAGAATAAAAGGATTCTATGGGATTCCAATTAAAATGTAAATGAATTAGTCATTTCAATAAACCTTTTGAGTATTTTCTATTATGGCCAAAATAACAATCACTCCCATACATTTGTGAAAGGTTCGGCTATATTGGTCATACTTATAAGCCAAGGTATATGGCAGATTATCCAGAAGAAGTTTTTTCGAAACGGAGAATTTGGAATCTTGTTAATCACCGTTAAAATATTGAGTATTTTCTATTGGGGCCCATTAACAAGCACTGCCGGAGATTTGGGCACGGTTCGGCTATATAGGTCAAATAAGCCAAGATACAGGGCACATCATCTAGAAAAAGTTTTTCCAAACGGACGATTTGGAATCTTGCTAATAGCCGTTCTATATTTAAAATATTGAGTATTTTCTATTGGGGGCCCATTAACAAGCACTCCCACAGATTTGGGGAAGGTTCGGCTATATAGGTCATATAAGCCAAGGTATGGGACATATTATCCAGAAGAAATTTTTTCGAAACGGAAGATTTGGAATCTTGTTAATCACCGTTTGCACATAAAATATTAAGTATTTTCTATTGGGTGCCCATTAACTAGCACTCCCAGAGAATTGGGCAAGGTTCGGATATATAGGTCATATAAATCAAGGTATGGGGCAGATTATCCAGAAGAAATTTTTTCGAAACGCAGGATTTGGAATCTTGTTAATGGCCGTTTTGCACTTAAAATATTGAGTATTTTCTGGGGGGGTCCATTAACAAGCACTGCCAGAGGTTTGGGCAAGGTTCGGATACATAGGTCATATAAGCCAAGGTACAGGGCACATCATCTATAAAAAGTTTTTTCCAAACGGAGGATTTGGAATCTTGTTAATGGCTGTTTTACACCTTAAATATTGAGTATTTTCTATTGGGGGCCCATTAACAAGCACTGTCAGAGATTTGGACAAGATTCGGCTATCTAGGTCTTAAGGTATGGGGCACATTATTCAGAAGAAATTTTTTCGAAACGGAGGATTTGGAATGCTGTTAATGGCTGTGTTACACTTAAAATATTGAGTATTCTGTATTGGGGGCCCAGTAACAGTGTGGCATTGTGCAACACTGCCATTAAGAAATCGTATATTTCTAAAAAGCTTCTTCTGGAGACTGCACCCTATATCTTGGGTTATATGGCCTATATGGCCGAACCATGCCCAAATCTCTGGCAGTGCTTATTAATGGGCCCCCAATAGAAAATTTTCAATATTTTATGTATGAAACAGCCATTAACAAGATTCCAGATCCTTCGTTTGGCAAAAACTTTTTCTTGTAAGCTTTACATGGAAACACTCATTCAATTATGGTTTAATGGGAATTTCAAACATTTTTTTTAATTTGGATGTGTCTTGTGTTGATTGAAATAATTACGTTTTAATTATTTGTTAGAAACTTAACGGAAAGAAATCACTCAGTTCATTCCAATAAGAATTTTGTTTTGAGTATTTCTAATACATACATATTTTTTGTTAATTCTTATTTTTTGTCAGAAACTTCACGTTGGTGTTTAAAGTCGTTTTCTTACATATGAACCTTCGTAAAACGGTGGTTAATCGGTTTTAAATCACCAATTTGCTGTACTGAACAGAACATGAAATAAAATAATTGTGAAAAATGACCGTTGTTTGAATAAATAAAAACTCAGTTTAATTAAAATCAATAGTAATAAGTAACATACATAATAAATATAAACAATAAAATTTGTCGTTTTTCTACATTACGTCTTACATATGTTGGTACATATACCTGGCAACTAAACCAAAAAACTGAAATTCAGCACCACAAACTTCTTGGCAATTTACGAAAAATCAGCCTTTTCTATTCCTAAACCACCCTGCGTCGTTCCCCTTCCCACCTAGAGATTGGATTGTTGTATGTGTTCCATTAGTCAGACCACAGTTCCTTTGTTGTAATGGCGTTGGAGTTTTCAGAAAAACGTGAAATTTACTAGCGATTGCTCTTGTACTAATATTTACAATTCTGCATACTTTAGGTCTTAGTCAGTCTTATGTAAATCAGCAAGAACAACCTGAAAACTAGCGGTTGCATAATATGGCAAAATAATAAGGAGTCTGTCTTTTGCTGATATAGGATCTCCCCGATTATCACTAAGACTTATTTCATCCCGTAGTAGGTTTAAAATATGGTAGTAGGATCACATTTTCTAATAATCTTTAAATTATCAGCTTCATCATTAGATGGATTCGACGAAGAACTGCTGCAAGTTGAAAACATTATAAATTACCTATTTTTTATTTTATTCATTTGTGATAAATTCTTCATTCATACAAATGGGCATTAATTAAAATTCAATGCAGTCTTTCTAGTTAACGGGACACATTAATTTATATTTTTTGGGATTTTGTTTTTTCCATGTGCCCGGTTCCCGTACGAGTTGGATACGTAATCCTGCAGTCCAATATACCGTTTACAAAATCCTAAAATCCCATGTTCACGCCACGTGAATATAGGGACTAATTAAGGAACAAGCAAGCGCAAAATGCCAAAATTACACGGAGGTTGGAGCAGAAAGAATCAGGATGTTTAAATGAAATAAATATTGCGGGACACCTACTGTATTTGGAGGAACAAATGTTCATTTTGCGTGAAAAAGAATTTCAAAATGAAAAATTAATTTCAGTGAGATTGTTCCACTTTTATTTTGTCTAATTTTCTCGATTGGGGAATAAATTTGAAGCCTTCTCACGTAATTACAAATTTGAAAAGAGTTGCAGTAACTGTGAAACAGTATGTCAAGTCAGTACAATTTAGCGGATGTCAATTCCAAATTGATCAGGAAGTATGGCAACTCAGTGGTGTTTAAGAATCAAGCCCAAATTACTCAAAAGTTTTATACTTTTCTCACTTTTGGTCTGTTAGCGAGGCCATTAACTATAATTTACCTCTAACGCAGAATAACGAGAAGCAAGGCATCGGGCGACTTAACACGACCGTCGGAAACTGCCATTTAGCACTTTATAAAATTATGCAACATCTGGCGAATGAACTAATTATTTCACAAAATATTTTAGAAAAAGTATTGTAAAATGCGGCGAACAAATGCCTATCCTATGCGAAGCGAAGCGGAAAATTAAAAGCATTTTACAAAAAAATTCGGAGTGGGCTGTGTCTTCAACGGGTACCATTTGAAACGAGATATTTTAAAACGCGATTTGACAAAATGCGATTCAATTTCATGAAATATCCCGTGTTGTACCAAATCGCGTTTTAAAATATCGCGTTTTGAAATATCGTATTTTGTACCATATCGCGTTGGAACCATATCGCGTTTCCAAATATCGCGTTTTGTACTTTATCTCGATCCCGTCTTCTACACGGCCGTAACGTTTATACGCAGTGAGTGAATATATTTATTTATTATTTTAATTAAAAATTAGTTAGCCCCACAATTTGTTTACACACAAATACCAGTTATCTCGCTGCAGCGCTCTCAATCAGTATAAATCTTTATTGTCCAAGAATTCACATTAAGACTAGTAGTTTCCAGACATCAGAACAATTTTACAAGAAACAATAGTGGCCCCAAGAAACGGAAAAGTCTGGGGCCTACAAAAAAGTAACAATCTTAATATTTTAATTTTTTTAAGATTTTCTATTAGAGAACCGTGTAGATTGTAGAAGATAATTATTATTTATAATTTGATTAACACTTAAATTATAAGGAAATAATCTTACAACTTTTTAGTTTTCATGAAAAGATAAAATAAATGCCATTGTCCATGTACAATGTGTTTTTCACATAATATTTTTTTTACAAGAATTGCAATTAACATCCTAGAAAAATGTAATTAATGAGATTTAGTTTTACGTTTTTTATTTCTCCTTTCTTATACTGTAGGAAATTAATAGGGTAATTATGAAATATGGCTGGCGCATACTATTTTTTTCAATAGTAGTTACAATTACGTTTTAAAATTATTGTTTATAGTTTTAGCAAACGTAACAATAGTATCGTAATTAAAAATAATTCTAAACTGAAATGGTAACTTATTTAATTTAATGTGATAAAAAAAAACTACATGTTGAATAACTTAATCTGTATATAATATAATATAATATATAACACTCCCATATATCAGGTGACAATAAAATACACAGACTGTTTTCAAATATTTTTTGTTTTTTACGAGTACATTAAAACAAAGTCTTTTCATTAAAACAACTCAGTTCTCTATTCGAGCTATTATCGAATTTTAAGTAAAGCGCGAAACAGCAATCTTAACAACTAACCATACAAGCTCCAAAAAGCCCATCTTCTTACGGACAAAATGAAGCTCAAGCGATTTGAAAGATGCAAAATCTTACGGATGTGGTTCGGGGGCAAAAAATTCAGGAAAAATATTTTTACCGAAGCTGCTCACAAATGAACAATTCTACAATCGTCAAAATGACCGTATTTGGTCAAAGCTATGGATTTACCGCTGTGGGACAGCTACCACCCAAATTAATCAATGAAAGGGTTAAAGTAGTTCCTCCCTGAGCTTGTGAGCATTATCCAAACAAGCGACATTGACTCAACAATGGACTCGAGAGAAATTTCTGGACTTTATCGACATTATGCAATGGCTACCATATTCTTTGAATTTGAATCCTCTCGACTATTTTGTTTGGGTGTACTGGGAGACTAAAGTCTGCGCCATATCACATAAAAATTTCAATTCCTGAGACAACAAAGTCGGGAAACTTGTCTTATTTGATTTGAAATTTTCAGTAAGCTCGACAGGCCATATTTTAAATGACACTGGTTTTTTAAGAGCTCTAGCTTTGGTCTATCGCACTTTGGACGTAGTAAGTGCAAATAAGTACGGAATGATCCGCAGTTAATACAAATTTAATCCGGAATGCAAGATAACTCGGACGGTCGGAATAGTGCCAGAATTGAGAGACGCATCTATTTGATAAGGTCGACTGACTGTTTGACTTTTTGCTAGGTATAACCTTTTCTCAACAAACGAAAATTTGATATTTGTAGATTCATTTGATGCTGGAAAGAAAGGAATGTGAAGCCGAAAAGATATATTAACCGTTGCTTTCGTTTCAAGCTGTTGTTCAAGATATTTTTTAGGCTACCAAATTGTTTTAGTTTTACCGAGATTGCTAAGCATCCTGATTCTAATTTTTGATGGCAGTGTTGAGTGTTTTCGACTGAACGTGCATGTTTGACGTTACATTTAGTTACGCATCTTTCAAAATCATTGTTGCATTGCAGTTTAATGATTAGCGCTTGGTGTTGAATTGAACGTTGTTAAGTTTTAACATATGTGTCCACATACAGTTTAACTGAGTCCATCCACATTTTATATTACACTTATATTATATTAGATTATGTATTACTGATGATGTACAGGCGTCTCGGTTAAACTATATAAGACGCTGAGGACTGGCAAAGGGTTAAATATGCCAAATATATTTGCATGACCTTCGGAGAACGAACTCTTGATTTTACGAAATTCCTAATCCAAAAAGTTCAGGTGCGGTTTTGAAAACTAATAACAAGTAAAAGTTAGCTCTTTATGTTTGATTTTAGAAGCGATACAACATTTTTGCAAGCGGTTAATGGACTCTCGATTTACAAATTCGCTATACACACTAAAACAACTTTTTTGCGGTTTTTACAGCCAAAAACAATATTTGCGTAATATTCTGCACCAAAAGAAATAATTTAGGTCTTGCAATTTAGGGGGGGGGGGGGACTTAAAGGCGTGGAAGTAGTGGATTAAAGAAAATACTTTTTTAACCCTTTCTCCGTTCATTGGGGTCAAATTGACCGCAACCGATTTTAAAATTAAAAAAAATACGTTTCTTATTATTTAAATGACGCATAACTTATAAGTTAGCCTCAACTTATATCTTATATACGCAATACAACGAAAAGAGGGCCCAAATTACTTGTAAATTTCGTAATTTAGTAGTTTTTATTTGTTTACTCTATGAAATATATGAAGATGTACGTGGGGTCACATTGACCCCTGTACACGGACAACGTGACAGTAAGCTTTAGACAGAGTGAAGGTTGAAAGTACTTTCTCAATGACAAAACCATAAGCTAATTGCTTTCAAAAGTTTTGAAATTTTAGCAAAAAAAAGACTCCAATTTGTAATAAAATATGTTTGACCAACATTTTTCCAGCACTGTATGTATAAACAAACGTAGCTAATGGGCCCGATTCTGGAACGAAAAAATTCATTATTTTATGTTATTTTATTTCTCCACTTCCTATATGAATTTGTGTTGAAAAAGAAACAAATAACATAACATAACCTACAATTTTGGAAGGCAGACTTGGGCCTAATAGCTATTCAATGAATGGTTAGTAATAAATTATGACATTTAGACGAATTTATTCGTGCGTATATTTGGGCTAATTTATATATAAAAATATTTAAAAAAATTAAAAATGATATAAGTATGATCGCCATCTAATACTTTACCGATGAACTTTACATGGTAGTATGTATTTATACTATGCAGCATATTACCAACATTATGTAATGTTCTTGAACGAATCATTCACTCTCAGATCAGTGACTTTATTGCTAAACATAATTTAATGGGTTAACTATAAATTACTAAGTTAAATTGGAGTGGTCATGACAATAACCTGTGCGTGGTATAATATATGGTACGAGTATCTTAAGTAAACTGTGGAGCACAGTGATTGTGTGATCTTGTGTGACCTTTACTTCAGTTCGATGTTGAAAGGCCGAATGTTGAAAGGCCGAATGTTAAAAGGCCGAACGGCGAAAGGCCGAATGGGTCGAAAGGCCGAATGTCGTATGGTCGAATGTATCGAAAGGCCGAATGTCTAATGGTTGATTGGGCCGAAAGACCGAAAGTGTTGAAAGACCGATTGGGTCGAAAGGCCGAATTTTCGTTAAATTTTCCTTCACCTAATTGAAGGAAATCAATATTTAAAACCAATGTAAAATAATTTAAATAAATTTAAAATACGTGGTAATAAATGCTGTGTATGTAGGTAGCATATTAATGTGATCAAATTTTGTCGGGAAAAAAAATTTATTTCTTTTTCTTTTTTTATTATAATTAATTAATTTTTGATTATATGACAAAAAAAACGTAAAAAGATTTTAATATTTAAGGCGATTTACTATTAAACATTTTTATACAAAAATTTTACTAAAAATATAAATTTTGGTTTTCATAAAATATAAATTTTGATAATTTTTATTCATAAAAAGATGGAAAAGTAAAATCAATTTCGACACAAATGGCATTTCGTCATTCGGCCTTTCCGCACAATCGGCTTTTCGACATTCGGCGTTTCGATTTATTCGGTCTTTCAACATATTCGGCCTTTCGATATTCGGCCTTTCGACACATTCGGCCTTTCGACATTCGGCGTTTGGCCTTTTGACATTCGGCCTTTCGGCCCTATTCCGTTACTTTCATATTCTTCTTCAGTATATTCGCAATGTTCAAAAACATTCTTTAAAATATTAAACGTTGCTCTTAATTCTTGTACGAGCTGCGAGATACATTTTCTTGAAACGAATGAGTGATGATCCGATTTCACGTATTTCTGAGCAGATGTTTGGTGTAAGTCTGAACCGGTTTCTGGAAATGTCGGCGTTGACTGTAATGCTTGGTTTGACTAAAAAAAAAGCTCCGATGAATATCTTTATGATAAACTGAAATTCTCCAAATCACAGAGAACATTTAACTTAAATCTGCCTAAACCTTGTAAAACTGAGCCAAGACAACGTTCTTTCTTTATGGAGTGAAGCTCTGGAACAATCTCGATCCATATGTCAAAATTCGTCTAATTTGCGTAATTTGAAAAGGCTGTACTTTGAAAGGTTTTGTTGGAGTATGCTGATAATGCGAAACTTTTATACATAGGAACATACATATGAATATATCCTTAATAAGCGTATTTTGTTGACCAAAGTTTGATTCGAATTATTTTGGGTTAATTTATTTTCCAAGAAAATAGCCAATTTGATTTAATTGACAAAAGCCAACCTTTCGAAATGAAATATAAATTTACTATTGTCGTTTTCCTGTTGCAACAAAAAACAGATTCGGAGCGAAACTCGAGTGACAGCAGCTGTCAATTGTCGCTCGGTAAAATTTTTCGGAGCGATTACTAACACGATTACATTTAAATGTCATCGAAATGTCATTTAAACATCAAAATAAATATGCGGAAAAATATATTTAAAAAACAGTAAAATAATTAACAAATAATACAACAAATAACATTTTTTTTTTTTTTTTTTAAAAAGATCTTTATTGATATGGCTACTACAATCTTAAACATTATTAATTCATTAGTAAGGTTGACATTAGTACTTATGAGATAAGCATAAACTTGTGTGGGTCTGCTGGACCAGTATCCAGTTCCCTTAAGATATAATATTCATACGGTTAGCTCATGTGGTTTGATTCGTTTGAGCCGCCTTATTTCGTTTGTACTGTCCAGTAGTTGTACGGCCTCAACGTTGGTGTGGTTAAGAAGCCTCTTCTCATGTTTAATGGCACATTCGCGGATGACCTCGTCTGTCAATTGTATTTTTAGATCATTGTGTATTTCTCTGTTAGTCACAAATCGGTAAGCGTTGGTGACCATTCGAAGAAATTTATTTTGGCTACGTTGTATAATGTCTCTATTGGATTTATGAGTACAACCCCATAGCTGCGCACCATACATCCATATTGGTTTGAAGATAGTCTGGTAGACTAGTCTTTTGCAATACAGGTTCATTTTGGAATGATGCCCAATTAACCAGTACATTTGACGTTGTTTTAATCGTATTTGTTCAGCTTTTTGTCTCACATGATGTTTCCAGTTGAGCCTTGAATCTAAATGCAGACCAAGGTATTTAGCCGATTCAGCCTGCGGCACTTGCACCCCATTGAGGTATATGTGTAGACTGTTATTTTTGTGTCGGAGCGTAAATGTCACATGGGTTGATTTGAGCTCATTAAGCACTATTTTCCAGTCAATTGTCCATTTAGTAACGTTGTTCATTGCTCGTTGAAGATTTTCCACTGCCCTTGGTTGTGATTCGTCTACTGACATAATTACAGTGTCGTCAGCGAACGTGCCGATGAACGTTTTATTCGTTGTAGGTATGTCCGCAGTGTAGATAAGGTAGAGGAGGGGTCCCAATACGCTTCCCTGCGGAACTCCCGCTAGAGTTGGATAAAAGTCAGAACATGTTTCTTCATGGATGACTCTGAATTGGCGATTAGAGAGGTATGATTCAAGCAGCTGGCAATAGTTTTGTGGTAGCATTTTGCTCATCTTGAATGTCAATCCCTCGTGCCAAACCCTATCAAAGGCCTGAGATACATCCAGAAATACGGCGGGGCAATATTTCTTTTCTTCTAACGCTTGCTCTATTACCGTAGTTATTCGATGGACTTGATCTATTGTGGAGTGGTTATTCCTGAATCCAAATTGAAAATCAGGAACGTTTACCATTGGCTTTAGACGTTTTAGTAGTAGTTTTTCAAACAGCTTTGATAAGGTCGGAAGCAGTGAAATTGGTCTGTATGATGTTACTTCTTCATCTGGTTTACCTGGTTTCTTCAACATAATTATTTGAGCCGTTTTGAAGCATTTGGGTATATACTTCAATCTCATACAGGCATTAAATAAGTATGTGATCATGATGATTGCTTTGCGTGGAAGTTCCTTGAATAGACCCGGTGATATTTCATCAATTCCTGGTGCCTTTTTTTGACTAAGACTTTTGTCGATTTCTTCAGCAATTTCCATTGGCGTGACCCTTTTAAAATCCTGATTTGGTTGATAGACAGGTGTTACGTCAATGTTGGATTGAATGTCATGGGGTTGAAACACTGTTGCTAGGTGTTGAGCAAAGAGTTCCGCTTTTTCTTTGTCATGTCGAACCCAATTGCCTTGAGCATTTCTTATAGGTGGTACTCGAACTACAGGTCGTTTAAATTTTCTGGTTGCTTTCCATAACGAGTAGTCCTTATCCATTTCTGGACCTAGCCCGCTTAAGTAGTTGTCGAAGCAATCCTGTTTGAAGCTTTTGATTAGCCTATTGACTTTGTTACTTATTCGATTGAAGGTGGTTTTGTCAGCGGGATTTCTGGTGAGATGCCATATTCTCCTTGCCTTTCTCCTTTCCTTGATTTGTTCCCTGATTTCAGCCGGGTATTTGACTTCAATCTCCGCTTTGTCCTTTAATTCTGGAGTAGCTAGACTGGCGGCCATACGAGTGTATTCAATGAAATTGTTTGTTTGTTGTTCCAATTCTTCATTACTTTTAATACTAACTTTTAATTCAATTAGCTCTTCCAGTTTTTCTCTGAAGAGGTCCCAATCCGTGAATCTATTAGTAAGGTTTTGCTTCTTTTTTTTCTTGATGACTATAGCGCTTACTGACAACAGTACAGGAATGTGATCAGATGTTAAGTCGTTAATTCCTTCGACTATAGTGTAATTGGATGAAATACCTTTTATGATGAAGAAATCAAGCAAATCTGGTATTTTTCCTGCATCCGTTGGCCAATACGTTGGCCCCCTTGGAGACAGATATTCACATTTGTTTTCATGAATGGCATTGAACAAAGCATTTCCTTTCCCAGGAGAAATTAGCCTGGAACCCCAAGCTGTATGTTTTATATTATAGTCCCCTCCAATAATAAATCTTGGACCGAGCTTATTAAAGACGTTATTAAATTGTAACTTCGTTGGTGTATGCCGTGGAGGACAGTATGCTGCCGCAATATTTAGATCTGCGCCATTATATTGGATTGAGATAACAGTTGCTTGCATGTAGCTTTCTCGAATATCCTCTTGTTGATTATGTATGATATTATTTTTAATTAGTACAGCTGAACCACCTCTGGCTCTTTCACTAGGATGGGTTGTCCAGTAGGAATTAAATCCCTTTATTCTAAAAAAGCTTTTGTTGGAGAAGTGCGTTTCTGAAATAAGTGCAATATCTATGTTGTTTGTATGGAGAAATATTTCCAGTTCTTGGGCTCGTTGGTTGAGCCCATTAGCGTTCCAAGTTACAATGCGTAGGAACGAGTTAATCATTTGTGTGTATGCTGACTTTTTTTGCTAGGCGGATAGAAATTAATTTCTAGTTTTGCCACCCTTTCTGTTAAGTGACCAAGTGTCTGTTGAATTTGACTAAGCTTTTTAATAATTTCAAAGTTATTAGACTCGTTATTAACTTCTATATGTTTGTTGTTTTGGTTTGATTCATCAGCAGATAACTTGGTGATTTGCGCATACGATAATCCAACTGTGGATGGTGTGATTGTTGTTTGTGGTTTAGCAGCTTTGGTTTGTAATCGCTGTACTACTCTTGTTGTATTATTCTGTTGACTTTTAATTTTGTTCTGATATACACAGCATCCTTTATAATTTGCAGTATGTCCTTGTTGTTGACAAAGAGAACATGAAGGCACGATATCTGGTTGTTTTTTGCATTTTGTCGTGTGATGATCTCCAGCACATTTAACGCATTTGGTTTGACGATAGCAAAAACTCTTGGTATGTCCAAGTTGTTGACAATTCGTACATTGTGGAATGTCCCTTGTCTTGTTAGGTGGCTCAATTTTAACTATACAGTACGCAAGTTTCTTGATGTTGTAAACTTCTTTATTGTTGTCTTTTTGTTTTAAGTCGATGTAAAACAATGGAAAGTGTTTCCTGTCTTTTACACCATTAGTTGTGACCATTTTGTATATGTTAGTAATACCTGCGACTTCATGTCCCATTTTTTCTAAGTCTGCTTTAATTACATCGTGACTAATGGAAGATGGTAAGCCTCTGATAACTACTCTATAAGCCTTTTCGCTCTTCAGCTGATAGGTGTGATATTCTATATTTTCGGATTGGTTGCTGGGTTCTTTTTTTAATTCTTCCAGTAATTTTTTGACATTTCTGTAATCATTTTCATTTTGAAATGTAATTTTAATGTCACTATTTGAAAGCGCCTTAAAATTAGTTGATTCACTAGTGGTTTTTATTACTTTTTGTCGAAAAAGTTCGAAATTTTTGATATTGCTCACGTTAATGGGTGGAGGCAGTGGTATTTTTGGGGTTTTCTGTTCAGTGTTATTGATCACAATTTGTGTAGTATTTTTTGGAGGAGTTTTCGTTTTTATACGCCTGCGTTTCCTAGCATTTCTGTTATCAGCACCGGAAACTTCTTTTTCCAGTTCTTCCTCATCTGTGCAATAATCCTCTTGACTCAGAGCACTGAATCTATTATTCTGTTGAAAAACTGGAAATTGCCGCAGCAACCAGTTGGAATTATTTGAATGTTCATGTTGACTGGCTGATGGCTGAATATGGTTTGAAGAAAGATTGTTAACTCGTGCTGAATCCTTAGCTATGCTATTTTTAACCTTTTCTTTTAGTGTAGAGTTTTCTCTCTTAAGTTCAGCAACTTCATTGCTCAGTTGCGCGATTAGTTTCTCCATTTTTTGAAATTTATTTAACAGCTCCTCGCTATTTATAATATTTGTTGATGCACTCGGCATTTGTTCTGATAATGAAGTTACTTTTTCAGTGGAGATTGCGTTGTTTGCAAATATTTTTTTTATTGGTGATCTGATTGTAATGGAGCCCTTTCGGAATGAAAGTTCTTCCTCGTTACTCTTTTGAGCGTTGATATCGCTTAGCTTATTTTTGGTATCATTTGAATTATGTAGCAATGTTTGATCCCCCCTAGAATCCATGGGACCGACCTCCGGAGAGAGTGGATTTTCCTGAACATCAGGTCTGCCACCTAGGGTATTAGTTTCCTTGTTTGTTTTATCCATTGCTTTTGTTTTTATAGTGTTATTACACTCGCCTCTAGAAGTTCAGCCGTTGTGATACATTAAAAATGCAAAACAAACGTTGCCCAGGTGCTACCGCGTGGAGGTAAACTAGAGACAGTTGATGGTTTCTACATAGTTGCAACGTTGGAGTATAAACCAATTTATAATTGGCTATAAACGGTCAACGCCTACCCTATTGAATCCCACCCAACACCCAACAAATAACATGATTACAATAAATTATTTATTAATTTACGGAAAATTTCATCAATATTATCAATCTAATTATAAAAATAGAATTTGACAATCAATACGTATATTCACACAACCATATAAAAAACAAAAAATCGCAGAATCCGGATTTTTGGCTGTTCCAGTTAAAACGTCAAAAAACTGTCATTTTTCAACTCGGATTCGACTCCGAATCTGATTTTTGTTGCAACAGGAAAACCACATATGTGTTATGACTCTGGCGGCAGGTATCATAACCAAGAATTAGAATTATGTTTAATTAAGCCCAATTTTTTTTTGGGTTAATGTTATTCGAGCGGGGATTTATTATATGTTGTTATTGTATAATTTATTATATGTTAATTGTTGTTGTAAATTTGTCAAGGAAATTGTATTGTAAAAGGCTATGCCTTAATTGTGTATGATAAATAAATAAATTAGGGTTTGGGATCATAATTACTTTGTCCCCAGAATCAGTAGGGATTAGTAGCTTTCATCATTAAGGTTTTGATACTAAATGCGCGCCTTACTGGAACCAATAGAAATGTGTACTAATTTTTATTCCCTTTTTCCATTAAATATCAAATAAAAATTACACACCGGAGTAATATAGTATATGTTTGTACAATAGTACATACTACTACTTTTAAAGAATTACATTATTTAATTATATCGTATTAAATAATATTGGAAATTAAATTTTCCATTAATCTATGAAATATAAAAACTAAATTAAAAACGTAATTTAAAGTAAATTTGAATAATACAGTTAATCTATAGCAATTATCATAAATTTATTATTATTTTTATTTATTGTATTTCACTTGATTTTTATTTAATTTAGATTTCATTCCCATAAACAACTTTTGTTAGTAAAGGGATAGTATTAAAAAAATAATCACAAGGTTTTGTTATCTGCCCCTATATTGTGGTTTGAATTTGAACACGTAAATACTTTCATTTATATAGACAAGTCATATTCTGGAAACAATTACATAAATTGTTGCTTTCCTATTGCGTATTTTTGTGTTTATATACATATATTCAAAACACAATAACAACTAAATAATTATAGTTTTTTTTTGATTATTATAAATATTTTCATTTTATCAATTGATTGATATTTTAGATTTACGATTAAGGGATATTTGACGCCATTCGTTTCTTCTTTTTTCGGTATAATATTTATTGCATATCGATACCTTAAAGCACACAATGCTGGGTCCACATTTGGGATGTCCGCACAAATGTCTCTAAATTTGAAAATATTTGGAATTTTCACTCAATGTCCTTGGAAATATTGTTGTATTATAAAAGATTATAGTAACTATCTATAGAATAACTTTCTGAAAACTTAATTTTGTATTTGACACAAATTGTAAAAAGTGGACAGAGGACTTGTATGCTGGGAGACGAACCATATTCTAAATCGAATTTATTTTTAAGTAGTTTCAAGATTTTACTTTTACACTGATGAAATTAGGATCGAGAAATTAGGGTTGCCAACTTTCTAAAGTGGTCCAACCGGTCAAAAATAATACCTGTACAACATAAAAATAACCGGTCAATCAGTTCATTTCCAATGACATATTATATATTTGTGCGGTGCAATAACAGGATATCTCCTAGAGATACCCTAGTATATTCTTTAGTAAAATTTCTCCAGGCATCTCCATGGGATGCTTTGTTCTTGCTTAGGACCAAGCGGAATATAAAAAGGTAGACCTCTAGCTATTTAACCCAATTTCAGGAAAAATGGAGATACCCGATCTTGCACTGGACACCTCAATTAGTACAAGAAAATGAAATCGATTTTCTTAACCAATGTTCATTTATGTTGAAATTCAAACATTTATGAAAATATTTCAGAGATCATAATTAAGAATTTGTAACGTTTTCATTTAGAAAATTGTTTTAGAAAAAAGTGATTTAATATTTGTTTTCTATGAAAAGTTTGGTTTTGTAATTTGGTTCTTGCAGTTCTTGTATTTTTAAAGTTTGTAATACATTCAAACTGCTTCTGCATTTTAACCAGCTTTTTAATTCTTTAAAATTTAATTTTGAATCTAAAATGATACCAAGATACTTAAATTCATTTACTTGCTGGTTTGATACTCAATTCATATCACATATATTTTTATCAAATTTGAAAGAACGGTGAAAGAAAGAATGGAAAGAATGAAACTATTTTTTTTACTAATCTAAGGTTATGGTTCATTGAATTTTCTAAATGTTTAACACAGTTTGATACATAAATTAAAGTTTTTATATTTCCTATAAGTTTTAATATGAAAATGGACATTAAATAAATTAAAAACAAGACGGGTCCTAAGGTCGAACCTTGAGGGACAGCTATATCCAGTGATGTTTCATTACTAAGGACATCATTGATTTTTACAATTTTCGTTCTGTTCTTAAGATATGATTTTAGCAGATCAAATGCCACATAATTTTTCCAGTAAAAGTTTATGATTGACAGTATCAAAAGCTTTTGAAATGTCCAAAAATAACGAAGCACATCTTAGACCAGTGTGAGTACATTGGTGATAGAAAATTCAGAAGAGGATCTGAAGTCGATACATTTTTTCTGAACCCAAACTCTCTCTCTTATCTATAAAACTAGTTTTTTCTAGATAAGCTAGAAGTCGATTTTTGATAACTTTCCCAAAAATTTTGGAAAACTTATTGAGAAGGGCTATTGGACGATAATATATCATCCCCCCCCCCCAAGAATTATAAATAATATAATATAACCCTTTAAAATGAGCGTTTTATTTAAGCTCCTTCCAGAGTTTGGTTTCGTACTGATAAAAAGTTGGTCTACTCATCTGGTAGCCAGTCCTGTCGAAGTGAGTACGATCGGAGTATTTGTACTGCTTTCGCATATTGCTTACTCCTGTACTCCACTATTTCATTTTGTACTCCCCTTTTCTAATAATAGCTATAATTATACTAATAAACCTTTACACAATATTTTAACTTATCGGCTTTTGCTTGCAATATACTAGAACCTCTATATAAAAATAATACTATAAGAAAATTTCTGCAGTCGTTTAACCTTTCCAAAACAGAAAGTTGTATGGAAGTCTTGATTTATGCAGTGTGATTTGGGAAATTACATTCGTCCAATATGCCTTGATATCAATATTCTCAAATCATTTGTTTACGTTTGAATAAAATCCAGACAGCAGAAATTATCTGTCAGTTTAATTAGCCTAGCTAGGATCTAGGAACATATCTTACATTGTGCTTGTTTTTAGATAATATTTATTGAAATCTCTAAATTTATTAGCAGCAATGCAAAAAATTCTGGAGGGACCAGTAAAATAATAATAAGTTCAACAAAATTTAATTCGAACTCCAGCCCAAATGATCGGCCCAAAAAATTCTTTAGGACATGATTTAATATGTTTAAGGTTAGAAACTCTTTATGTAGAATCGGCCTAACACCTCCGAAATAAAATTTCACTGAAATATATCGACAAATGAGTGTGTTCCATTCGGTGCAGGAGGCGAAGAAAATTGTCTGGGTTGGCTGTGTGTGGCAAACCAAAATTGGCAAATCTAATTTTTGATTTATAGTATCGATCATAATACCATTAGTACGAATAGTGTTTCAAAATATTTATTGCCTGATGACAGAAAATTTTTTCAGGCCATGAAATATTAGGTTTTATAATAGGATTATAGAATTCACAAAATATTGCAGATAATAAATTTCACTAAAATCCATCAACAAATGTGCTTGTTCCATCCATTTGAGGCTGGAGAGAATAGACAAATTAATTTGGCGCATTTCATTTTTGATTAAAAGTTTAAAAAAATATTCTGAATTTGTGCTACTGTTCGGCCAGATGATATGGCCGAAGGAATTTTCCAGAGCCGGATTTAATCAATTTTATATTGGGAACTGCTTAAAAATTAACTTAACATCTCAAATCTCAGACATAAATTTTATTAAAATCCATTCACAAACGTTCCACCTAGTTCCATTTGAAGCTGCGGAGACTTGATACATTGCCTGGATTGGTTGTCTAAGTAAAAATACGAAAAATTGGTGAAACCTTGTTTCTAATAAATGGCATAAACCAAAATATCGTTAGAGGTTTTCCTCAATATTTCTTGAATTTGTCTCTTATTTTATTTAATTTATCCAAGCCCAAATGAGGTGACCCAGGACATTTTCAGAGCATGAATAATTCGATTTTATATTAGGAACTACTGATAGAATTACCATTGACCAACGTGCTCCCTTTGGTGTTGTGACCTGGAAATGTTGTAAAGGGCTGGAGTGTTTATGAAAGTAAAATCAAATTTTTCTTTGGCAAATCTAATTTATGTTTCATGTTTTAAGACTGACTCCACCCCTACTACAAATGAAACTGTTGTGATTATGCACAAATTTCATTTAAAATTATTATCTGACTTAGCCAATATCAAGTTAACAGGTTTAAAGCTTTTCTAGAAGAGATTTCACCACGTATTTGTTTTTTTTAACCAGTCGTCTTCACCAAACCAATTTTATATAGCAATTTTTTCGAATTTATTTCGAGACTTAATAACTGTCCTGTTGTTTTTAAAGATGAATTGTTCAGACTTCGTCTAGGTTTAGTAAGTTTTTGCCTAGTCGCCCTACGTACCTATTGTGGTATCGTCTGGCTATGACATTTCTTTAAATTGGACCATAATATATTTCAATTCTCAAAAATAGAATGACGAACATGTTCGCATACTTGACATGTCTGAATTCGCATTTCTGCTAAAATTATGCTTTTGATAATGAAAAGAGTTCGAAGCTTAAGTTGCTTTAAGATAAGTTTTCCATTTACCACATAAAAGTTAAGTGAAAATAGCTAAAAATTAAAAAGTTTGCTTACGGTTTCGCTGATCGGTACTCTTCTCTACGAGAAAAACTAAAAAATCTCAAAACGATAATCTAAAAATATCTGTGATTTCGTGGAGAGTTGTGACCGTGTTAAAAAACTATTTAGCTCGAACAGCATACAGAGATAAAACAGCTTTCTTTTAATATTCAAATTTGACTCAAAAACTAAAATCAATTTTAGTGTAATTTGCTGATCGCGGATCGTGATTTTTTTCTAACACAAAACACCAACAATTATTTATGTCTAAAGCTCGGTACACTTCTCATATAAAAATGACACAAGCGAAAACGAAAATAAAAATTTCACCGCTGAATTTCACTTTGTGGTAAGTAGTTTAGCTAGCGAAATGGGAGTTTTCGTCTACAAATTTTTCACTTCAGTTTTATCTTCCTGTACGATAAATGTGAAGACAAATTTTGACAATTTCATTTGAGTTTCTGCGTTTTGAGGATAATCAACTATCGAAGTGAATTTTATTCTATTGTCAGAGGCAACATGAAGTTATACGCAATAAAATATTTACGAAATTCGTCATACTAAATTTTCACATCAGATTTATCTTCCTATTTTTGGAGACCAGTGAAAATTTCATTTCACTTGAACAGCGTACTAAGTAGGCTTAAGGTGTAACTATTTTACTTCGTATGTACTCCCTTCTGACTAAAATACTCCCCTAAAAATTTGAAACGTACTCCATATAAAGTTTTCAGAGCGACAACACTGCTGGTAGCTACGAGCTACGACCAAACTACAACAACACAAATTTTACTTTTTTCGTTTAAAACGAAGTAAGACCGTACGGTTTTAGCGAATTATAATATTCACCAATTTAAAACTCAAGGAAAACTGTGTATATATTTATAAGCAAACACTAATATAACTTATTTTACTGTCTCGAAAAGTCGTAAATATTGGGATTGCTGTCAAAAATAATATATACTTGTCTATAAAAAAGCCGAAAAATCATATTCATACATAAGAGGCCATTCCACGATAATGTAGTTTCCCCGACTCTGTTACCGACTGTAAATATTGAAGTAACTACGGAAAAGAATTGAAGAAAATTTTGCAATCGTAAGGATCGGGAATCGGGGTAGGCGAAGTGTACCAACCTACTTCATGGGTTTTTACGCCTTTCAATTTATCAACAAGTTCGAACAACCGGTGAATTCCAACGTTCAACAGACGGTAGCTTAGTAAAACATATTTCATTTTTATTACCAAATTCTTTATTTTTCCTTTATGGATGTGTAAATAAAACAAAGAAAATTTATGTTTAATTAATTAATTTAAATTTTATTAATTCAGAAACAAACATTTTAATATTTTACGTATAGCTTATAACGCTATTCGGGCCATTTGTCTTCATTGTTGCAGTATGTACAATATTTCTCAAATTATTTTGGCGTCTAAGGTACTATTGCGGCTTAAGGTACTTTCCAAATTGACAAGTTGATTGGTATTCGTATTGCTGTCATTGAAATTTGCTTCATGTTTGTATGTTTGGTTATTTTGCTTCATTAAAAAGTTACGTAAATAACAACAATCCACTGTTATAATTTCTGCTTTTTGTTGTTCAAGGCTTATTGGTTTCTGAAAAACTCTAAATCTTGACGCTCAAATTCGGAAGGCATTTTGTTGTACTCGTACTCGTGTTGGATTTCATTTAAAAATTTTTGCGGATACGGTTTCATAAGATTTACATTTAACGCCAATGCCTCATCTGCGATGAATGTGTATGGGCAATTTTCATTGCAATTTGATAGCGGACGAGGTTCCGGTAAATTAAAACTTTTCTGTTGCATCAGTTCCCCAAATTTAGAATAGTGCATCACTCCTCCGTCTGAAATTCTGCCATTCATTCCAACATCTACCATTATATGAATTGTTTTTTCCCATTAAATATCACTAGCAGTACAATGCTGTAAAAACCTTTGTAGTTATAATATAATAATCCTGAATTCCGAGGCTTTTCAATTTAATTTAACCAAATGCAAAGCTGAAGGCTTGTATGTATTTGGAGATGCCGGAAGAAAAGGACAATATTCCTATTATTGCCAAAGTTTGGGGAGAAAAACTAACAACTTTGGAACAAAACGAAATCTTTTTTGAATCAAGTCCAATCGAAATTAGCAACAGTACCACAGCATCTCTCCAATCTGAAACAGCGGCGAAGTTTTTATCAAATTATAAAATCAAATTTTTTTTAACTTATATAAATATGTACTGAATTCAAAATGTGATAAATTATTATTCCAAAATAATCTATTATATATTTACCTTTATGTAGTCTTGCAAAACGTATATAAGTACCTCACACGTTTCAATAATCACTTGGCTCATTGAAATAAGGGACATGATTGCTGAAAACTTCAATGAATGGTACAGTTCTACTTTTTATTAGTAGATATATTGTGAGTAGAGAGTAGATGGCTCTTTATTTTACTGTCTCGAAAAATCGTAAATATTGGGATTGCTGTCAAAAATAATATATTTGTCTATAAAAAAGCCGAAAAATCAGATTTTTTTTAATGTAACGGAATGACCATACACCAGTAAACCAAATTATGTTATATATCTATTAGTGATTTGTTTGCCTCTAGCAGTTTTGTGAAAGATTTTTTCAAAATATTTGTGGGGTTTTATGAACTGACATGCACGCTGTGTCTTATCTCGTACCCACTTATGCTTCCTAAGTCGTACCACCGGTTCTCCGTATAAGATTAACCTCAAAAATAAAGAAGATATGAAGCAAAATTCTGTTAAACGTAAATTACAAAAAGAGGAATGTAAAACGGAAAAGTTGAAGTATAGTGAAAATAACGATTGGTTTTGTAAAATATGCAACGATATCCGGTGGAGTTACAAAAAAAATATGTTTGTATTGATTGTAAATGAAGATATAGTTGTGTTAATAAAATATACTTTTTAAACCATATATTTATTTAATTTTAGCTTGAGGTACGACTTAAGTATAGTGGGTGGTACGACTTAAGGTACTGGTTTCCTTAGTCAAATAAAAGCAGGCTTTACTAAGGTCTCCAATTTTACTCATAAATGTGTTTACTAATTTATTCTCTGATTTCTGAAAACGCTTTTTTAAAGAGTACGACTTGAGCAACCTTACCCTTTACAATGAATTATATATATATATATATATATATATATATATATATATATATATATATATATATATATATATATATATTTCACTCCAACTAACTAATTTCAAAGTTTAGATTATGTTCAATTGTCAGTCAAATCTAATAAAAACACGATCTAGGTATACAAGTAGATGAAATTAGACATGTATAGCGGAATTAACTAAGGTCCCAAGACCGAAAGAAGAACAAAGCTTCAAATATTAACATAAATCTCTACAGAATAACAATTCTTTCCCGCAAAGTGTTATTCTTACTATACACAGACAATAAAAAAATTTAAATAACGGCTGTCTCTAGAGAGGGATTTCTTCGGGCACATGGATTTGTTATCAACTGTATGGCTCGAATCATGCTATGAACTAAAGAGAAAAATTATTTTAAAATGTAAAAGCGACCTTTATAGAAATATTAATTTGTTCTTCCGAGCATTCGGATAGACCAAAATTGTTCAACTTATTTTTTAATAATAAGAAAAAACACCAAATTATACTATTTTGGGTCAAAAGAGTTATTCGAAAACAGGTCCATAAAAAAATTCTCTATGAATAAGCAGAAGGTGCCGCGCCATACTATTGTGTGTGTTATAAAAGCTTATTTTTGATATAGAACTACTACTTCTTTAGCTTCATTATTGCTTAGGAATGGGTAGAGCTAGAGAGAAAAAATAGAGATGTAAATAGATATAGAAGAAAAAATAGAGATGTAAATAAATAAAAAAATTATGAAAAGAATGGCTCTGATAAGTTGGGCTTCAGCAAGCTGATAACGTCTTTAAAACGTTTCTTTTTGTTTTTTTTTTCATATAAACGGGTGCTTCGATAACGGATGAATGGCCGTTAATGATACAAAACGGTAAACACGGCTCGACGAATTCTTTATAAAGGTTTTTGTTTGTGAAAATCGAAAGATTTTTCTCATTTTACAATCGTCGTGCGTTGTGTTATTATTTATAATTCGAATAAAAAGTTGGGAATATGTATCTGGGAATAACTGCTGTAAAAAAAATATTCCCCGTTCCCCGGGAACTACCAGAATAGGGTCACTGATGCTTTTGTTTTCCAAAACGACACATAGAGAACTTGATTGGCAATGCAATAGACAAAGGTAATAAATTTTGTGTGATCCATTACAGTTTATTATTGTTTACTAAAAATATGTTGATTGTAGTCGTCCAATTTGAATCAATTTGTCGTTTGTGAAAAAATTTTATTTTCTGTTTACAAGTTCGTATGACAAGAAATTTTCTTCAAATTTATATATGTATATATTTAACGGTAAGTCGGAGTATGGTATAGTAATTTCTATATATTTTAATAAACTTTGTATGTATTGTTAAAACCGTTGTAGACCTGAAGAAGATAATAAAATTATCGAAACGTCGATATAAATATTAAAAATTAGTTTTATTGGCTGCCAAACCCGAAGACTAGAGGAAATATTAAGATCCAGCCGTTGGGAAATTATATATGAAAATTTATAATTGGGTGAAAAAGAAAAAATAGACAACATGGAACCATCACATCGAGGATTTATTAATTATGTCCGACAGCACTTCAATAATGACGTCTGTCTCATTGTCAAGAAACATATGACGGTAAACCGAAAATTGGCCAGTTACACATCAAGGAAATGTTCTTGACACGATGTAGAAGGTATGGTGTGTTTCCTAATCATATTATTAATAACGTGAATTGCCTGTTCCCAAATACAGAACCGAATATGCCATTCAATAATAAAATTCACAATTTATTGGAAAATTTTAAAAGAAAAATCCTACGTTTTGGAAAATAAAAGATTTCAATCGTATTATATGTCCGGGAAGTACTTACTTATTTTCTTACTAAAATATTTAGCAGAACATTTCGCAAAAACTTCACGTTGCGGTTGGGCAACGAGAAAATTTTAATAAAGAATTTATAAAACATTTTTTAATGTAGATGTATTAGTGAACTTACCTGTGTAAGACGAAAATTATTATCTCAAGAGCATATTTAAGGAGTTTTACATGTCGCAATATATAAAGTGTCATAAACAGAAGCTACCCCAATATCAAAAAATACCTCCCCTATTTTTGCGGATCGTCAGGGGCTGACAACTCCATTTGGTACCATATCGTTCTAAACAAAAATTGGTTAAACAAAAAATTCTGTGGATCTAATCCTAGAGATTTTGCCAATTGGCCACATACATAATGAAGTAACTAGAAGCTATCCCAATATCAAAAAATAGTTCCCCTATTTTTACGGATCATCAGGGGCTTACAACTCCATTTGGTACCATATCGTTCTAAACAAAAATTGGTTAAACAAAAAATTCTGTGGAGCTAATCCTAGAGATTTTGCCAATTGGTCACTTACATAATAAAGTAACTAGAAGCTACCCCAATATCAAAAAATACCTCCAGTAACTAGAAGCTATTTCAAAATCAAAATATACATCCCCTATTTTTACGGATCGTCTGGTACGGATCCTTCTAAACAAAAATTGGTTAAACTGTTATCCCAGTATCAAAAAATACCTCTCTTACTTTTGTGGCTTACTTTGTTTTATGCCATACCGTTCCCAACCATAATTGGTTAAATAAAAAAATCAGTGGACATGGGCATAGCTATGTCAAGTTTTATTTTTGGGGTTCTAAAACATTTTTAAAAAATCCATTTAAAATGTCAAAGGAAATCAATTGTTGAATTTCATTACAATCTGTGGAGAAACAACAAGTTCCTTGTCCTAATTAGTTATTCACCTAAAAATCTTTTCAAATTTCGTCAGTTTAACCCTATTTGTCTAACAAAATCTTTCAAAATAATTTGCGCAAATTTCGGGTTTAAACTTGGCATGAGCAAAATTATATAAATTCGCAAGCAAATTAAAATGTAGCGGGTAATGACCCAATAAATCAGTTAAACGTTATTGCCCTTTTTCAAGTGACATCAACTTAATAGACAAATTGAATTGAAGCAATTGAATTGAACGTAAAGAAAAGCAACTTTTCTGCACATTTCCATGAACCAAAAAAACTGTGCAAACTATTTGAGTGTGTCGACCCACCATTAGCAATTTATTAAGTACAAAGTACGTATATTCGATTTTATTATTTTTGATGATTATGTGATCACGTTTGGTTGATACTAGAAAAATTTATTCTGGATTAATTTTTTAAATATCGTTAAGCCTCTTCGCCACATCAAGGCCGTAATCATGAAGGGGTTTTCTTTGGTTTTTTTTTTGTTTTTTTTGTGTTTTTTGTTGTTTTTGGATTTTTTTTTATAAAATTTTTTTTTAATTTTTTTTTTAATTTTTGTTGGTTTTATCAAATAGCTAAGTAAATAAAAATAAGACTTCATAATATATTCATAATATAAATCAAAACGTAAATATAAAGAAATTATATGGAACAAAACATGCAAAGTTGATTAACAACTTGAATGTGTATCATACATGTATCATGCACTTTCCGATGACAGGAGGTGCATTCGAAGCTGAATGGTTTATTTTCAAAATTATCGTAGCATGTTAAGCAATAACCAGACATTGAATCCGTATTTTGAATGAGAACTTCTTTTAAATGTTCCCTGTAATCGTGGAGAGCTTCTTTACTTATTGATTCGTTTGCAGAGTGAATATTTTCTATTACATTATTATTAACTATAATATTAATTGTGTATATAATTAATACCCCACAGTTAAAACCATCACGTTGTTGTTGTAAATATCCACAATGCGTTGACTGAAGCTTTGTAAACGGCCTTTGATAAAATTTATCTAACTCCAGAGCAAAATTTTTTCCTTTCTCCAATAATTCTTTTTGAATTCTTTCTGGATTTAATGGGTCATAAGCTAATGTCGTTTTATTAGAAAAATCTATGACGCAAATTTTCCAGTGACTATTTTCACAGCTTGGTAAAATTAACAGGCTCTTGTTACGGCAAAGTTCCAACTCTGGTTGCTTACGTGGATCACATGCTTCGTAGTTTTTGTTATGCCCTATTTTGAGCATTTGGTAAGGGTCTAAACATAAAGCTTTTCCATTCAGTTTTAAACTTATTGAAGCATACACAACTTCCGAACTCAAAAACTCCCTATTTGACAATGAGCTGTAACAAGTGTTAGTGATAGCCATATACTCGTATATCCCATTTGTCGTGAAATGAAAATTTCAAAATTTTTAAATCGAGTCCAAGTTTTGTCATTTTTCAAATGATTTCTTTTTATTGTCCTTCAATTCGATGTCTGTTTGAGTGTTTGAATTTAAAAATTTTTGAAATGCAACTTTACCAGAATATTTAGGACATCTTTTACTAATTTGCTTTTTACGCCATACTTCAGTGTATCTTAATTGGCAAAATCTCTAGGATCAGATACACAGAATTTTTTGTTTAACCAATTTTTGTTTATAACGATATGGTACCAAATGGAGTTGTAAGCCCCTGACGATACGCAAAAATAAGGGAGGTATTTTTTGATATTGGGATAGCTTCTAGTTACTTCATGATCTATGTGGCCAATTGGCAAAATCTCTAGGATCAGATCTACAGAATTTTTTGTTTAACCAATTTTTGTTCAGAACGATATGGTACCAAATGGAGTTGTAAGCCCCTGACGATCCGCAAAAATAAGGGAGGTATTTTTTGATATTGGGATAGCTTCTAGTTACTTCATGATCTATGTGGCAAATTGGCAAAATCTCTAGGATTAGATCCACAGAATTTTTTGTTTAACCAATTTTTGTTCAGAACGATATGGTACCAAATGGAGTTGTAAGCCCCTGACGATCCGCAAAAATAGGGGAGGTATTTTTGATATTGGGATAGCTTCTAGTTACTTTTATATGTATGTGGCCAATTCTCAAGAACTCTCGGATCAGAGAATATTATTGTTTAACCTATAGATGTTTGTTATTAATGAATTATGACAAATATTTTTCTTTGATTTTTAATTCCTCATAATAAATATTAAGCTTGTAAATAATTTCACTTTTATGTTTATTACTTCTTTTATTATCTTTATTTTTGTAATTAATGTATTTACTTTGCAGATCGTTACTTATTTGCTAATTGTTTCGAAAAGAAATATTAACCATTTCATATTAGATTCGCGTAACAATTTGGCAAACAAATAAATCAGTTTGCTATTTATTGATTAAATTATTTTAAATTTTTGTAAAATAATTGATTATGCTTAGTAAATTATTTAAGTGAATAAACATTTATAAAGTTCATTTTCCGTTTAACGCAGGAGTTGATTTTTACTAATACATAGACAGTTTAAAAATTTAGTAAACATTTTTAAAAAAACTTCACTTTCGTCGTATTATTTCGGCCCACAAATATGAACTGAACCAATTAAATTTAGACGAACGTTTTCTCCAAGAATTTTATGCTACACTGGACCAATTATTTTGTAATTTACTAAATTATTTTTTAAACGTTGTAAATAGGAAGTTCGATGCCATACGCAATCATCAAAATCGCACTTTTCATATTGCACACCATAATGCGTGCCGAAACATAAGTAATGTTGATGTTCCAAACGAAGACTTGGATATTGTGAGCTTGGGACCAAAATTTAATTTGCCATTTTTTAATAAGGAAGACATTTCGGCGTTCAAAATTTTGGCTCAAACAGAATCAATAATTCAAGAAATTAATGGTGAACATCAACAAAACGTCGCAAGGTTTCAAGTTTGCAATGTTCTTCAAAATTTCTTGTCGCGGAATTGTATCCTTGAAAGAAAAACATTTAAAACATTTGACAATTGAAACAAAAAATTTTTTGAGACACAATCAAAATATTATTATTTTAAGTGCGGATAAAGGAAATATGTCGGTGATAATGTTAAGATCAGAGTATGAGGAAAAAATTAAAAATTTGGTGAGCGATCAAAATACATACAAAACATTAAACAGGGACTCCACACTTTCACTACAAAATTTGAACAACAACAAAATTAAAAATTTATTTTTAGGCAATCATATTGACCGGGAAACTAAGACCCAGCTTACGACCTACTCTTCAGTTGTACCTAAATTATACGGACTTTCCAAAATCCATAAACTGGATCATCCACTTAGGCCTATTGTATGTTTCATAAATAGCCCTAAAACATCAAAATATTTAGCTGAAACGTTGAAAAGTTCAATTGATAATCGGAGGTACAATTGTAAAAATTCGTACGAATTAGTAGATTTCGTAAAACAACAAAATATTCCAAATCACTATATGTATTAATAAGCTTGGACGTAGTTTCTTTATTCACCATTATTAAGATTGATTTGGCTGTAGAAACAATTTCAGATAGGTGGTCAATGATAGAACCACATACTAGAATACCCAAAATAAAATTTCTATAGATATTCTAGAATTTTGTTTAAAATCAGGATATTTCAGCCTGTTTAACAACTACTTTAAACAAATAAATGGCGTTGCAATGAGTTCGCCTCTATCTCCAGGAGTGGCTGATGTCGTAATGGAAGTGCTACTTGACACCGTTTGAGCGCAATTGATTTTAATTTTTTATTTATTAAAAAATACTTCGATGATTTATTGTTGTGTGTACCTGATGATAAAATTGGTTGTATACTTTCAAAATTTAATAGTAATCGTTTTGGTTTAGAATTAACATTATAGAAATGGAAGCGGATAATAAATTACCTTTTTTGGGCACAATATTAGTTCGGAAGAATAACGGTCAAATTGATACTATTTGGTTCGCGAAAAATTTATCGTCCGGTCGAATTCTTAATTTTAATAGTTTTCACCCTTTAAGTCAACGAATTAGTACGGCGTTTGGTTTCGTCTACAGAGTTAAAAAATTAATCACAGATGTCACAGTTGATACCAATCAAATTATAAGGGATTATCTGATCAATAATAAATATCCGAAATATTTGATCAACAAATTAATCAATCAGTTTGATCAAACTAACAGTGAACAAATGGTTAGTACGGTCGGTACCAATAACAATGTTCATCAAAATTTAATATATAAATCAATTTATTACATTAAAAACTCAGTGACCAAATTTCCAGCACATTGCGCAAATTCAATATAAATTGTAAAATTACATTTTCAGCGGCTAACTCTGTTCGTAACATCTTTAGCCAAATCAAAGATATCACACCTAAATTAAATCGTTCGAATATTGTATATTTAATTCCATGTAACCATTGCCAATTGAAATACATCGGTACCACGAAACAATTATTATCGGACGTCAAGCCACCTATCAGAAATTCTGAAGCTACTACATTATGCCAGCATTCCTCTTATACTGGACACACATTTAAATTTGATGAGGTAAAAATTTTTGACATTGAAAATTTTTGACAGTGGCTCACATTATTGGTAATCATGAAATTGTTGTCAACAAAAAGAGTGATACTGACGATCTAAATTTATTCTGGCATCATTGATTTTATATCTAAATTCCCAAAATATAAATCGTTTGTAGATTCTTGAAATTCCAAATTCAAAAAGTTTGTTTACTAAAAATATTTTGATTGTAGTCGTCCAATTTGAATCAATTTGTCGTTTGTTGAAAAAATTTTATTTTCTGTTTACAAGTTCGTATGTGACAAGAAATTTTCTTCAAATTTATATATATATATATATATATATATATATATATATATATATATATATATATATATATATATATATATATATATATATATATATATATATATATATATATATATATTTAACGGTAAGTCGGAGTATGGCATAGTAATTTCTATATATTTTAATAAACTTTGTATGTATTTAGGTATTGTTAAAACCGTTGTAGACCTGAAGAAGATAATAAAATTATCGAAACGTCGATATAAATATTAAAAAATAGTTTTATTGGCTGCCAAACTCGAAGACTATAGAGGGTTTATTATTATTGCTTTAACATAATGTTTCTTCATTTAAAAATTAATTTAGTTATAATGTTGTATTTATGTACCTTTAAGTATATAATGGAGCAACACTTCTATCCATTTGGTACTGGTTCACTTTCATTAACCAGTTGTCTAATGTATGCAGGAGAAATATTGCAGACTTGCCGCAAGGCATTTATCTCTAGAACAAAACAAAATATAAAATAAAAGTTTCGGCAGCATCTCAATTATAGATTATTCAACTATAAGGCGCTATAAAACGAGTTAATTCCATTCAAATTTTAATTAATTAGTTAATTTTTTTTGGTTTCTTATTCGTATATATATGTAATTATGCAAGCTGCACCCAAACAATTTAATTATGTATTTAAAAATATTTTCGACAATGTACACATATATACACAAAAAATAAGAGATAATTAAAAAATTAAATTTTGCTGTTGTTCTTACTTTTGAAACATAAATAAATTGAAACTTAAATGATGGCACCCCATTTCGATTCACGCATGAAATTTTCTAAGCGGGGAAATATAACGAAGTCTCAATTTAATCAAATAATTTATTTACTCTCTATATAAATCCTCTTTCTCTGTTTCTTTAATTCGGCATATTGCGATTGTGTTGGTAATAGACAGCAACGAATTCTCTTATTGGTTTGAAAGTACATAGTTATGACTCCTCCTATACTTGTTACTACCGCCTTTCAAATTATTTTTGTTAAATTTTATGTGCTTGCCTGGTAAATATTGTTGTCTCGTTTTATTGAAAAAGAAAATATAAAAAGAATAAAAAAAAATTTAAATTAAATAACAAAAGAATAACAACATTGGATGCTGTGAGTAGGAAAATTTAATTTGGAAAATTCTATTTCCTATATATTGTTGTTGTCTTTGGTTAATTTTTATTGTTGTGATAATTTTTTTGTGTGTGTATGCTTTTGCCAGAGTAGGATGGATCGATTTTGTTACCTACGTATAGAAATACCTATAGCCGCGTTGAAAATAAATATAAATTCCCCTTATTACGTTTCTGTCTGTATTATATATATAGTTCACTCTATACGAGATAAGATAATTATATTTTTTTTATTTATGTAATTGAATTTAATTTAATAGAAAAATAATAAAAAATTAAATTAAATGTTTTTTTTTGTGTGTGTTGTTGGTTTTGTTGCTGATATAAAAAATATGGGTATGAAGGGGTTTCTTCGTATTCTTAAAGAAAATTTATTGAATTTTCTCATCTTTTGCGGTATTTTTTTTTTGATTTTTCTTTCTCTTAATTAAACGGAAATTTATTATTTTTTTTTTATTTAAATTTAATTTAATTATTTTAATTGTTTTGTTGTTCTAATGAAAAAAGTAAGAATTATTAAAAAATAAACAAGTTGCTTTGTTCTTGTATTTTCTGTTTCCGACGGACGGAGTATCAAGAAGCATACTACTAATTTTTCTGAATATATTGTACCTTTACCAAACATAATAAATATCAACTTCTTCAGGTTTAAATAGCCAAAATGTTTAAACATTTGCATTTTATAATAGGATTTCGTTGTTTACATTATGCGACAATATGCGGTGTATTGTAAGCATTGTTTATTTGGAACGATGCATGATCAATTCCGCGTTTATATGTAAGGGGTTTATGGGGTTCAAACCTTCCCTTATACTTACATAGTAGATGAAAAAAATTGTAAAACGTAAAATTAAGTATTATTGCGTTGCGAAAGAAAAGCACACTTTGAATTTTGGCGTGCATATTACATTATATGGAATTTTGTGTGAAATACTGCGATCGAATCTTCCATAGTCTGTGGTGATACGCTTTATCCTTTCATGAAACTTGTATTCTGTTTATTGGCTTATTAACAAATAATAGTTTTTAGTAATTTCGTTATTTTTATTTAATATAGTTTTAAATATCGTTTTATTTTAGATAAATTTCATATATACAAATGTTCAGCCTTTATAAAAATAAAATCAGTTGAATTTGACTGAATCTGACTGAAGTTAGCTATCACGGTAAATAAAAATTCACTAGATGTGAGCATACTAGACGATCTAGTTGAATCAAGTAAAATTAATAATACTAGATTTCTGGTTGTAATAAAATCTGGTAATTTTACTTGAAATACAAATATGTAGTACTAGAAATCAAGTAAACAATACCATGTGTTTTTGCGACTGGAGTTCTGGTAAAATTATGAGAAATACAATTTTTTAATTAGATTTCAAGTAAAATCGAATACTAGATTTTCTTGTAAAACTATTAGATTTCTGGCATTTATTCTACTAAAGTTCTAGTAAAATAACCGGAAAAAACTATATTCTTTAGCAGAATTCCAGTTTATCCTACGTCATCATTTTTTACTAGATTATCCCTCAAATAATAAAAAAACCTTTTTGGATTTTGTTTTAATTAAATATTTTTTAGTTCAACAATTACATAAATAACAAAGCTTTAAAATAGTTATTCTGAATATTTCGCACACAATTTAGAATATAATTTCGACACACGGGGTGTCGGAATCACATGTTTAATTAAAAAGAAAAAACAACTTCCATGAAATTGTAGAAGTATAAACAATTTTGGAGAAATTTCAATCCAAAAACATAAAAAAATTTAAAGAGTTTGTCGAAGGTGCATACAAAGTTTTGTAGCCCAACGAAATTGATTGTGCATCTATTATTACTTGGAAGATTTCTTCGTGGCTCAAACCATTCTCCGATAAACATACCAGATACGGCTGCGACAGCTTACTTTTTTGGGTAAAATCTTTTATTGATTCATCTACTTGCAAAAATTAAAAGTTATGGTTTAATAACAAGAGTAATAATATGAACTATATTATATCAAAATTTCAACGTTGGCTTTCTTATAACCTCTATTAGGGTAACAGTTTTATCAGGGTAACAATTTTATTAAAAAATTACGTTATGAAAGTAAAAGTACATTTGAATTTTATAACTTGTACATTGTCGTACTCTGTATGTATTGATCATAAAACTAGAAAAGGCATTCAAGTCAAAATATTTTTGACCGGAATTCTTTTTGGATTTAGTTAGTTTTTTTTACTGAAATGCCTTGTTAGACCTGTACGCCGGCTCCGTAGCCGGGGAAGAAATGATGAATATAATTTACATGGTTTAATTTAATTTATTTAAATATTCTATAAGAAAGCCAACGTTGAAATATTTAAACGTAACAAGACTATTAAAAATCATATAATAATTAGAATCATATCAATAAATAATTAAGTACCTTAGCCCAAATGCACTCGCTGGATATGCAGGTTAAAACAAATTGATCCGACAAAGCAGCAATCGCTTTAAGTGTAGTGATACCCGATGTCTGGTGTTTTGATCTTTTTCTTCATATACTCCTGCACAAGATATTGAACTTTAAGGAAACGTTTCTACAAGGAACCGCCTTCAAAATTTCAAATTTCCAAAAACCCTCCCGAAAATGACAATTTTGACTTATCGTTTTTTGCATGCAATGAGCGAATAAATATTTACATATACACATTACATATATGTAGATTGTTCTTTATTTCATTCCCGTGTTTTTACAAGAAATCGAATTCAAAATTAATCTGGAATGTTAATAATTGAAAGTTAATTTGAAAATCATTTAATGTATGTATATATTTGTCAAAACTAACACATTCACCGTCAAAATCCTTCACATTGGGAAAGTTTTGGATGAATTCCGTCGCGGAGGCCAAATTTAATCGCCAAATCTGCCGCCGACCAAATGTTAAAATATGTGCGGCAGTAGCTATTCCATAAAATATTAAAACCACGTGTAAATAAATCCGCATTTGCTTGATGCATCTCATCAATAATTATGTGTAATATATTTCACTATACTTATTTTATATTAGCACTAACACTTTATATACTTAAACTTTTATTTTTTCACCTGTTCTTCATTTCAATATACCACAGCAAGAAATTCAACGTATTACTGATACTGAATATGACGACGAAATTGAAATTAATATGCGAGCGAAAGTCTAAATTTACTAGAATTCTAGTAAATTCTAATAGAAGTTTTAAATTAACCAGAATATTACTAGAATCTGTTTAATTTACTAGAAATTCCTTGCACTTGCGAACAGGAATTATCTTGTATTTAATTTAATTTAACTAGAATTTTACTAGATTTCAAGTAACTACATTAAAAAATAAACCGTTGCAAAATTGCAACTGGAATTCAAGTAATTTTTATTTTTACTAGAATTCTGGTAATAAAATTTACCAGATTTTCGTTAAACTTACTAGATATTCCATTTTATAGAGTAAAACTAACCATCTAGTATTTTTCTAGTAATTTTTTGTGCTAGATAATCACTAGAATTCCAGTATAATTAAAAATATTACTGGAAATTAACGAGAAAATAGTCAAAATCTGGTTTTGATTGCAATTTCACTGGAAATCGCTTAAATCTATTTTTAATTTAACTAGAAAATTGATTTTTCTTGATTTTTAACTAGAAATTCACTGGATTTTCACTAGAATTTGCAAAACCAGATAATCAAGTAGGCAATTACCGGATTTTGTAATGAGCGTGATACATGAGTTGAATACGGGTTAAATTTGTGCCCTGTGAACAAAACTGCTGCCCTTTAAACCATTTTGGTTACGTTATGTTGGTAACCCTTTTCAATTGTTTTGCTCTAGTTGTAAATAATTTAGCTCATACAGCTAACTTCGTGTTGTACATTTTTTCACCAGATTAGACCATTGTGAGCAGCTTCATGAGTACGCACGTTAAAACCGAACCCCAGTACGTTAAAAACGAATCCCAGCATCGGAGAAAAGACATAATTTCCCTCGATTAAAATGAAAAAAAAAAAAAAAAAAAAATTTATTTGATATTTGACATACAAGAGTTTACAAATATTTTTTAAAAAATTTTCCTGTTGCGTTTTTTTTTGGGCGTTGCGTTTTTTTTTTGGACCAGGGTCGCTTTATATAACAGGACCTTGCAGTCTTGAAATAGTTTTTTGTTCTAGCAATCAGCCAGTCCATTTTAGAGAATGTTATTTTTATTTGATTGCGCTTCGATTCAATATGCTTTCTCCAGGTCAACTTCCAATTCTTTTTAATTTTTTTTTAAATTATTCATTCAGTAAATTAATGATAAAAGTGGATTTATAATAGATGATCTTTTTATCCGTAATAATTAAGGTAATTCAATCACTATCACATTGTCTGTCAATCTGACCACATATGGTATCTTCATATATTTCTTAGGGAAAGTAAACAAAAATTGTTTATTTTCTTATTACAAATTTATATTTTCATTGAAAAAATAATTACATTCAGAAGAAAATCACAATTTAATTAGTTAAATTTATATTTTAACCAGATGCGTCATCTGATACCACTTAATCTTCATCTGAAACCATTTCTTATTCTTTGATGAATTCTACGCATAGTTGTTATCCTTCACTTCTTCGCCTGTTGATTCCCGAATGAGGACTCTGGTTGCCCATCGACAAACAATTCTGTGTTCAATGGGTAAGAGTACTTTGCAGTGCATAGCCAGAACATTTTAATTCCATACTTCCCTGGTATGATGGTATGTACTGTCGGGAAGAATATATCCCTCGAGTTATTAGATCCAATTGTTATCAATGGTTAAATTTGATGATGGAAATGCTGCCAATTTAGCTAATTGCTCGTTCTAGTTCTTATGACCGCTAGCGTAAATTAAAATGCCGATCTGATCTCAGTCATGATAATAGTAACCAATGCTTCTGGGATGATCGTCATGTCAAGCCTTCTCTTCCTCGTAGTAGTAGAAAGTCGCGTGTTCTGGCCACAATTGGAGGATTTACGCTCCACTTTCGGATACATTTCTTATATTTTTGGCATAACACACCACTTACCAATATCTTCTTCAACTTCAACAGTGGCAGTTTTCACATTTTCTTGTTCATTACCATCATCAAAATTTATCGCTCAACATGCTCATCCCATCGTAATCACAAACAAGCTTCTCGTCACAATCCGAAAAACCCACGTCAATATTGACGTTTGCTATTAAAAGTAATAAAATGTATAAAAAGTTAAAAAGTTTACGGCGCTCTTGGCTCTCTTTTCTTGGCTTTGGCACCAGGACTAACTATTTTTACTGGTAAGCACCTTGAATTACAAACATAAACTTAACCAGAAATATCGTTTAATGATCGTTCAGAGTAGTTTCTCTCTCAGTCTCACTTACTAATTAGCAGTAAAATTCCACAAAATATCACAGACATAGAAATAGCTTGGAGTCATTTTGACCCCAGTATACACCGAAACGCGCTTGCTTTATTTCAAACTATCGTAACTACCAAATTTACAAGTAATTTGGGCCCAATATTCATTGTATTGCGTATATAAGATATTAGTTGAGGCTATCTTATAGGGCGTGGGCCATTGAAATATTAGGAAACGTATTTTTTTTTTCATTTTAAAATCGACTGGGGTCAATTTGACCCCAATACACGGAGATAAGCTTAAGAAAATATGGACTTACCCCACTTTCAAAATAAATGACTCAAATATTCATATATAGTTCTCAACTAAAAAATATTTGCATTTGAAACGGTAATTAAACTAAATATTAATTATTTACTAATAACATCGCCCAATTTTCATATAAAAAATATTTCGTTGTTTCTGGTGACTTATATGCGAATCACAGAAAAAATGAAAATCACAGATTATCGTGATAATCGGTTATTAACCCTTCTGAGACCGGGACAACCGGTATACGTTAATGTAAATGCATTTCTGAATCATTCCATCAAACATTTGAGTAGGATCAGGTTAAATGTCAATAAAAAATGTTAATATCAAGTTAATCTAACTCACTTATTGCACTGTTCTAAAGCTAAGATTTAGCGGTGTGAAGAGTTCTACCAAAACCGGTGATATACGTTTAAATAGCCTTGTACAGCTCGACTACTCACAGCTCTACCGTAGGGTTTAGAGTGCTCTACAATAAGTGTTTCAGTGTTCCGCTTATTATTGAATATTAGTGGCTGAAATTGTTACCGTTTTAAATACCAACTTATATTTTATTTTCATTACTAAAGAGCTAAAATTTTTTTAGAAATTTTCGGTGTGCTGCACCATTCTCAAGGCTTTTCATTCGATTTAAAAGCTTTCGAAAATTTGGCGTAATAAATTTTAGTTTTTTAATAATTTAAAATAAAATCGTGTATAAACAAATAGAAATAGAATGTCTAGTTACAGAGATTGCTGGCTGATTTTATCAAGATTTCATGTTCTCTTCATTTTAATGGACAAAATAATAAACAAAATTTCACGTTATTCGCTGGAAATTAATTCAAACTTCTTTAATATGTGAACTAGTTTAAGTTACTATTTGAAATACTGAGAGTGCTCCTTCTACGTCATTTTCTCAACTTTACTTTTAGACTTCTTGAACATAAAAGTCTGCAAGAATTGTCTGTAGTCGTATAACCTCGCCTTTAGACAATAAAGTCTAAAAGTTTTGCTGTCAATTTCTTTTATTCAGCATGTCTGAATTTTAAAGCTATAAATTCCACGAAATAAATATACGAATATTGATATCAAGTTGAGGTTACTTAACTCGGTCGAGATTCGTAATTATCACTGAAATTATTTAAAATGAGATACACGCCGGATTTCTTGAGATCCTCAATTACGGTGGAACTTGGCTATTTCTTATCCGATTATTAAAAAAATCGACATTTATGGTGGAAATTTGACTCTCGTCACACATTGGGTTTTTGAGAAATTCCCTACATTTTGGAACTAAAAAACAAATATAGTAAAATGGTACTTAAAGAAATGTAAGTGGAATGTTGTATAAATAATCACTTTTGTTATTTGGTGATACGTGGATTCCATAGTAGTTTTTTCTTAACTCGTAAAATTAAATGACTGTAAAACTTGTCTTTACAGTTATATTTTTGGTTGTGCCAATAATACCAAAATTTTGGACGGAAAAATCATTGAAAATTTTGATTTCAAAGTATCGAACTGCATACATTGAAAATTCATTGACAAATTAGCTTTAAACGAAAAATTATAGTCAAGTTTTAGCTTGACAAAAGCTGGCGACAAATATCAAAATTTCTGTTTTTTTTTTAAATTTGGACCAATTTTGGTTTAAAATCCATTCATTTTTATCAAGAATTAATTCAAGGCTTATTTCTAATTTTCTCTTGATTTTTCGATGGAAAGCAACCAACTGAATTCCCTGGACGTAAATATCGGTCATTTTAATATATAAAGATCTCTCTTTTATCAAGAGAAGTCATTACGTGTTAAAATGATCGACACCTTCCTCTAAATTAAATTTGTAGTTTTCCACCGAAATATCATGAGAAAATTGGAAATAAGCGTTGAGGTAATCCTTCAAGCAATACCACGAAGGTAGTTAAATAAGTTGAATTATTCTCAAGTTGCACAAAAATTTAATTGGAAAGTTCGGCAGAAATTTAACCCGCACGGCTATAAAACTATATCAACCAATTTGTTATGTATTCGACACCTTGTAGCTAACTTCGCGGTGAATATTTTTTCACTACTACTCAACCTGCCCAGATTAATATTCTTAAATAAAATTTGTCCAAATTTTAGAATTATGCCTTGCATAATGATAAATCCAAAGAAATTTCTCTACTACAACTCTGCCTACCAAAAATTAAACAAAGCTCATGTAAAGACAATGTACAGCGATTGGTAAGTATCTACTAAAATTCTTTTCCCCGTACCGATCGTAGAGAAGAAATTTTGATAGAATTGTTGTGTAAACACAAGCCTTAGTAAGGCTTTTTATATAAAACGGCGAAAGGAATTCATAATGCACCACACCATGATCATCAAAGAAAACTGTCAACATCACCTTGATTTTCAACTTGTTTTAACGTGTTGTTTTTGGTGTTGGCTTGCCTTTGGCACGATATTCACTTGATTGCCGGGCCGTATGCGTATATCTATGTTTCATCTCTCCTAATAATGCCTTTGGTGAGGTTCTGGTAGTCCAGAAATCATTGTTTGAGGCACAAATGGTCTTTCAAAATCGATTGTATCGACCCAAAAATATTTGCATGATTTCAACAAGATCTCTAATTGTCAATCGACTATTTTTGAGCACCTTGACTTCCTTGATGTGGTTTTCATCAGTAGAAGTCGAAGGATGGCAAGGAGAGTGCTTTGTCACCAACAGTATTTTCCAACATTTTCAACGTTATGGAAGCCGAAATTACATTTCTAAAGAAAATTTGGTACACATTTTTTGCTGAACTTTTTCATTCATTTTAAACACCAAAAAATGCACTTTTTTAGATGGAAGTTAACAAGCGTATCTTATTAACTACTAAAGATATTGACACGAAAAGTCTTATTAATTTTTGATCACTGTAGAATCTCCATCCGAAGAACCGTTTCTCAAATATGGCAAAATCAAAACTTGTACCAATATGATTCTTTTTTTAAATTCTGAAATTTTCAGTTCGATTTTTCGTTATAATAAATATATTAGCGTTTTAATTTGGTAATTGCAATTGAAATAGGAATAGAAATAGAAATACAAATTTTGCTCAAAGTGACAGCCGCACAAATAATATTTTCTTTACTTTTATCAGTTATTTTTCAAAATGATTACTTCAAAAATTCTAAATATTGTTGTTGCAATTTCCAAAGTAAGACCACGGTTTTAACTAAAATTTTTTGTCCAGTTTGGAATGTAATCTTTGACTATATAGGTTCTTAGAGCCTGCACAGTTAAGACTTTGGTATTTCGAATTTGATTATTAAAATTGTTTTAATTAGTTAAATTTCGTCATCACCTTAAATGTAGGTAAATACTCGTAAGAGCCAGGCATTTTATTATCTTATCTTAAGTTACATTCTTGATGAATTGTTACGCAGCAGGATAAATTGATTGGATACTCTTTCTACCCAATGTAAAAGACCTGCATATGAATATTTTAAGAAAAGGAACTGAAAAGTGGCATCTCAAGGTTTAGTTAGAAGTCTGTAAGGAATAAAGAGAATAAGTAATGTATATATACATAGAGATTGAGTAATGAGGTTAAGTCAGACAGTGCATGAGTTTTACTTGAATTTTTATATATTGCTACTCCAGTATCCCGCTAACCAGTAGCCCTATCTTTCTTGAACCGAATGCAGCATTTGAGATTAGACATACTTGTGACAGTCCCATTTCCAACACACATCTCAAATTTCATCTTAATCAGTTAAGGAATAGCCAAGTTCCATCCTACTTTCCCATTTTCCAGAACTTTATCCAGAAATCATTTTAGAATCCCATTTCCAACGTACATATCGAATTTCATCATAATCGGTTAAGGAATTTCTATGTTCCTTCATAATTGGCCGTATTTCAGAACTTCATCTAAAAATCATTTTTTGATTCCCATTTGCATAACACCTTCCGAGTTTCATCGTAATCGGTTGGGATATAGCCGAGTTCCATCCTAATTGGCCATATTACAAAAATTCACGTAATGGTGATTCATTTTTCTCCAATCGCTCTTTAGTGTAGATTGTGAGGGAGTAATACTTTTAACTTTTTCGCTCCCTCTTTCTAGAGCGATATTAAAAATAAAAATTAAATTATTTTAAAACAACGAAATAATATTTTTAAATGTTTATCAATAGAGGTAAAGAGAAAACTTAGTGAAAAAACAATGAACGAGTTCACGCTCAACTCGCAAAAGGTTTATGTGAAGACTTATTTAAATAAGTACCTATAGTGAATCATTTCAAGCTTCTTCGATTACCCTGAAAAACCACCGCTGGCTCGAGAAATACAAACGATTATTCTCCAGAATAGCGATGTCTCGGCGAGTACGAGCAAATTACAGTTCTGTTAAGTTAATCATCTAAATCTGCCCTATTAAAATATTTCATTACTCATTCATGGCGATCTTGTCAAAGATTCCATCTTGAAACTATTGTGAATCGTCAAGGAAATCTCGTTGGTGCGTCTCCTTGCGATTTGTTCCTTGTGCACATCATTAACAAATTTCATCCGAATCTGCTTAACAATTCTATAGTTTTTATGTTCAACAAACGCCGCATAACCAAACTCAGCAACAGCATGATCAGTACTAAACAAAGGGCAATATATTCGATACTCTAGCAATTTACAATTAGCAACTCGGTAAATATGGCGAATTTGCTAATCGAATATTTGCTTGCTTAATATGATATACCCGATTATTTCAGCAAAGTAAAAATATATTTTTGTTTTCAGCACAAACGTCAAAGTGCTTAATATAAAACAAAACCTCAAATGAATCAAAAGAAAAAAAAATATGAAAACGATTGTGATAATACTTACAACGTACAGAGAATATTTATTTTAGTGAACTATTATTTAAATACGAATACGACACGGAAACCTAATTATATTCAGGGAGCCCCCTGATTCTATTATAAGAAATAGGAAAAATTCCAGAATTAGTGAAATGTAATTTATTTTTGGATAAGAAAATTAAAAATTTTTCCTCATTTTTAATTATCTAAAATAACTGTTTTAGGTGACAACAACTTGACTACAGTGAAACTAAACTGGCGTGGGAAACTATTGCAGCAATCGTATCATACATTAGCCAGACTAGAAGGGCTGGTGAAGAAGTAAAGGCAGAATTGCTGATTTGAAGTCATGTACCAAACAAAAGTGACGTAAAGGGAGCAGATGGGTCTGAATCAAAAGAATAAATTAATGTGACAAGGTGTATTTAAAAGTAGCTAAAGAGCAGGTACAAGTTGCAAAAAATAGACTTTTAGAACACGTCAAATGCCATATATTATTAGAGGTTTTTAATCGTGTTGATTAAAAATAAATTTTAGAATTTACCGGAACTGATTAACTAAGGGTGATGTTAAGATTTTAACGTTTTTTTTATTTAATGTTTTTATTTTAATTACTAGAAAAACAGTTGATTATATTTTTTGTTTCATTTGACCACCAATTTTGCTTTTCTCATGTTCGTCGAATCCATTTATTTCGTCTGATTCGTTCGCTTCAGCACTAGTTGGTACAGGACCTTAATGGTTGCAAGCTTATGTAAGATGAAGCACGCCGAAATTATTTTGACACATTTATCTATGCGGTATAACATGTTTCCTACTGACACATGAATGATACGAAAGCGATGCCCGAAAAACCTTCAATTCTGAAGAGCAAGTCAGTCAGGTTTTTGAAAATTTCTTCCCGTCCAAACCAACCAAATTTCACAAGGAAGGAATTGGGAAGCCGCCAGGAATATGGGAGAAGGTGATACATCATGAATTAAAATAATTTTGTAAATGTCTGATAAAAAATGGAAGTTATTTATGAATCTACCTAATACTTAGCAAATCCATAATTGAAAAATTAAGTCCTATCTGTTAAAATATTTGTAGGACCCTTTGTATATTCACTTTCTGACTTTTATTTAAGTGCTGACAATCCTGGTTTAATTTTTCATTACTTTAAGCAGATGCACCAGTTTTTAATAGCACAACTCAAGTTTTGCCAGTTTGCATATATTCATCTTGAAACGAGTCGTTCGACTAGTCAATTTAGCCCCACACAAGTGACTTGCTGAAGACACAACTTGGTTTAAATATTACTTAGTTTTTCCGATTTCGTGTGTTTATCAGCTATCAACCTTAAGCTAAACTATTTTACAACTAAAATGATCTTTTGCCAATTTAAATTACATCATTAACGATTATAAATTAAACTTTTTTTATAGTGATTTCCAAATCTGAGGATATTTTCAGGAAACATACAATACGAAGCATTACTTATTTTAGGCAAAAATCAATAGAGACCAACCAAACGGCACAGTCGGTAAAGCTGGGGCGTTTCGATCGGGAGGTATCAGGTTCCCGAATCTCGAAAGAGGTGGGATGAAAATGGATTTTTCATTATTTGATTGCGATCGGTAATGCCGATCAAGAAAACTGAGACTCTCTATTGGAGTGCAGAATTCATAAGCAAACCCAATTTTCGTGTAAGTACTATAGTACTACTGTACGTCCTCAATTTGGCTGCTGCTTGAACTTTAAAAGCGAACTGCGACCGAATTGGGAGTGCCTTGAGCTCCAGAAAAGTTTCTGAAGATAGAAACAACAAACAAGCAAATATAAGGAAGTTGAACTTCTGTAAATTCATATTTTTATTAATTTCATTAAATATTAATCCAAACTAACCTTAAAACAATAAACAATAATTATTTTCGGTTGATTTTCTAAAAACTATAAATACCATTTTCGATTCCAATTAATGTAAATGTTCTCCTGCGCCGGTTATGGGAAGTTACTACTAAATGATGCTGAACCGACATATCCGCCAATATTTATTTGGCATGATTTTTCATTTTGGAAAAACTTTTCTCAATCGGACTTAGTATCGGTGAATATGGTGCGGGATAAACTTAATTTAAATTTAAAGATTCCACTAACTCTTTAACCTGAAACGTTTTATGTAGCCTTGCATTGTCCATACTTAAATGCGCATTTAAATTGAGCGGATCTAAGCTCAATTTTTCGTTAAACTGCTATAAAAATGTGCAAAATTTGTTAGAATTGCACGTGCTATTCGATTTGATTTTGTAGTGTATGATGCCGCGATCGTTTATTGTACAAATAATTGTGACATTACGCCCTTTAATCGATGGAACCTTCACAATTGCCTTTGTACATTGTTTAGATCTGGCATGGCTTCGACGTAAATGTAAATTATAACCACACTCATCAATAAAAACCAATTTGTCAAATTTAATTGCGTAATCCTTTCTCAAATGAATCGTTATATGGTGGACTTGGAAACCAACACACTATCTTTGTTAGCGAGTGATTGCCTTACAAACTATAAAGTGCAAGCTGGGTTGGCTTCAACGTAACCCTCTATTAAGACTATTACCTCTGGGGTAAGCTTTTTTGGTCCGTTTCCACCATGCGGCCGATCAACTAGCACTTCCTCGTTAGCCCTGTATAGCGCCGCAAAATACTTTTACCCGCATTTTCAATAATATTGGCCATTGAAGATGCATCACTTATCGAATATCTTTGAAAGAAATTAAAATGTTTATTTGGTGGTAAAAATAATTAAGATATAGATATCAAATTACCATACATACCCTTTTTATAAAATTTGATGAACATTTCCTTCTGTTCTTTTGTGTTTTTACAATATTTTCCTCGTGGTCATCGTGATGTTGATGCAAGTGGTATTGTATCACTTGAGCTTTCTGTATAATCACCAAAATTTAATAATTTCGAAAGAATTTCACTGTTTGCTCGAAAAGGCAATTGATCAGCCGTTACAGTTATTAAAAATTAAGAATCGTAGATTTGGATTTGACATTGATGCTGAATTAAATTATTTTATGATGCAGTGAATAGAACCGTTGCTTACCAATTATGTCTTTGGTGGTGGTAGTGTCGTAAATTTTAAAATTACGATGGTAGTTTTCTATAAGATTGGTTAAAATCAAGCAAAACATTCATCTGAAGTTTTATTTTTAAATGTTTGGGGTCGCAGTAGATTATTTGAAAATAATCAAGTTTTATGCTTAACATTTAAGAAGTTCTGTTGATTCATGCTGTCACTTAAAATGCACTGCGAGTAACAGCTGTCCGGTATAAGCACCCTGTGGCCATCCTGTTATTTTTTTTAACACTAGAACTACCGACCGGTCAAAATGACCGGTTATACATTTATTGAATTCAAATTTTTTAATAATTATGTTAATATTTTTGTGGGAATCTGTGATGATTTTTAATATGACAACAAAGTAATTATGTTAAAATTCATCATAAACTTCCAAAAAAATATTAACATAATAATTAAAAAAATTGAATTCAATAAATGATTGTACATTTTGATGGGTTGGTAGTTCTAGTGTTAAATCTAACTGTCTTCCATATAAACTAAGCGTCGCTCTTAGCTGATCTTTAGGTAGAGAATTACAGTTGTCTTCATCGGCATGACCGATCGCGATTTGTTTTTATCTAAAAACATCTTTAAATATATAGTCGACAATATTACTCATCCAAATTGTATGTTTCGCAATATTATAAATCTAAAAAGCTCCTCAAATTTGAAAATCATTAAAAAAAAAAAAGTTTAATTTAAATTGAAAAAACGTTAATTTCGTATGGAAAATGTTTAATCTATAATCGTTAGTTTTCGTTTTGGAAAAGGTTTGATTTAATCTGCAAATGCTATATAGTCATTTACGATTACGAACGTTGTTTGTTTGACCGAAATGTGGTTAAATGATTCGATCGGTGATAGAGAAATTGTGGATGATCGATATTATATAGTTCGCAAAGACTGCGATCTATTGCTCTCACCAATTTATTAGACGGTAGCGGATCACTGATAGCTATGAGTAAGCTCGCTAATCTTAATAGTGTTTCTGATGACACTTGGTTGAAAGTTAACCTGCCTAATGGGAAAATTTTATTATATGCTTAGTATATTTTTCACCCAACTCTAAATTATCCAAATAAGAAAACTGTAAAAGTTTCTGCAATAACCTTTCGAATTAAATCCTAAATGGACTTGGGTCGTGAATAGTAATGAACTTGATCCCTCATGTTATGGGGGGCGTGCTGCATCTCATTGAAACAACAAAGCTAGCAAATTTTACATTGTTAACTGCATAGTTAGTATCTTAGATATCATATTTTTCAACCTAAGTATAGTTCTACAGTAGAAGTCACGCTTTTGTTGGATCCTCTTTCAAAGAGAAAAAGTTTTCGTCCCCTATCACTATCAACATATGTATATATATACTTGGCTTTTCTAAAAAAAAAATTACCTTATATTAGTTATTCGTATATTAATGTAAAACATGTAGACTATGTTCAAATTAGAAAACAACTGTCTGTCCATGATTGTGACTCTCAGTTTGCAAATACTAATCGTAATGTTCATAGCGCTGTTAACGAATTGTACTCAACAATTAGCATTTATCTAGAACCTAAGTCTTCGTTGAACAATGCATGCTCTAAGTTTCCATTTTGGTATTCTTCAAAACTATACGGTACTTAATTAATCAAAAAACATAGAATTTCATTCGATACCGTATCTACAAAAATCACAATGATCATGTAATTTTTTCAATCTATCGGAAATTGGTTAAAAAGGAAATTCGCACTTGTTATTATCAATATTTAAGAGCTGTCGAGCAAAACCTACATCACAACCCCAAACAGTTTTGAACTATCACTAATTCCATTATTTGCTAAATCAGATTATCCTACCTTTATGCGACTTGGTAGTAGGGATTCTCACAATAGTGAAGTTATTTGTAATATGTTTGCAGATTACTTTGAGTCAGTTTATACACCCAGTTCTGCTTCTAATAGCGGCTTACTAAATGTACCCAATACTAATTGGGTATCTAATGTCATTTCCTTTTTAACTGTGGAAGATCTACTAAATGTATTAACTTCGGTGGACGTAAACAAGGGTCCGTGTTCTGATAACATATCGAATTATTTTGTCTTTCACCTACAACAGAATAACTGGCTTTTCCCTTCTAAAGTATCATTGAAAACTACAGGCCCATTCCTCTTTTAATTGCATTTAGTAAAATTTTTGAAAAACTTGTGTACAATTTAATATTTGAAGAAGTAAAATCTAGTATTAGTAGCTCATAGCATGAATTTTACGAAAAACGCTCAGTTTTGACCGATTTTCTGGAATTCTCAAGCTACACGTTCGATAGCGTAGACAAGGGCTTTCAAGTTGACTGTATTTATACTGATTTTAAAAGAGCTTTTGATACAGTGTCTCACCATGTTCTCATAAAGAAATGCTACAAAATAGAACTTTCCGATAAATTATGTATTTGGTTATCTTCGTAAAGTTCGTAGGTTTGTAAAAGTAAATTTAATGGACAAATTTCAAGACCATTTTTAGCTACTTCTGCTGTACAACAAGGTTCTACTCTCACAATATTCATTAACGACCTTTCTAACATTTTTGATTAACCCCATCTGTTTTATGCCGATGATTTGAAAGAGACTGCTTCTCTTTCTTTGCAAATGGATCTTGATAAACTGTAAAACTGCTGCCTTGTAAATAAACTTAATTTGAATACTGAAAAATGTTTGGTGATTACCTTTTGCTAAGAAAATTCGCCCGTTATTAGTCAGTTATTATATTGCAAATTTCAACTTAAGGAGAGTTACTTAAATTGCTGACTTTTGCGTTATTTTCAATACCAAATTGACATTCAAAAACACATTGAGTGAATCTGCACGAAAGCACATAAAATTCTTCGGTTTATTTTTCGCAGAGGAAGAGAATTTCGTAATCCGGAAGTCCTAACAATATTATACAATAGTCTAGTAAGAAGTCAAATAGAATGCACTTCGCAAATTTGGAACCAATTCTACGAAATTTATAGTGCGCAAGTTGAGCGAGTGCAAAGGAAATTTACGAAGATATTTAGCACGGCAAGCTTGCTGAACAGGAGGCTAGTGTTAAGGCATTGCTACATGCACAAACGGCAAACCGGCATTTCAAACCGTCAAATCCAATTATTGACAAAATTGTTTGATTTTCTATATCAAAATTTTTTAAAAATAGTTCGAATGTATAAGTTCTACCTTCTTCGTAGAAAACTTTATTAAAATTGATTTAATTTCATTTAAAAAACCCCAATTTTATATTTTGACGGACGGATTTTGGCTTGACGGCCGACAAAACATAAAATTGGGGTTTTTTGAATGAAATTAAATTCATTTTAATAAAATTTTCTTAGATTAAGGTGGAACATATAGATTTGAACTATTTATTAATACTTTTCATTTTGCAAAGTGAAGCAACTTAACCATAAATTGGGTTTGACGGTTTTAAATGCCGGTTTTCCGTTTTGCATGTGGCAATGCCTTTAGTCGACTTATTGCTTTTCATGATGTTAATTTCTATATTCCAGGTTACTTGATCAGAAATAATCAACTATTTATATCTGTACAGTCGCGAACAAATTTAGATTTTGCGAATCCACTATCCAGACTTCAGCGCAGCCATGATGAATTATTCTTTAATCTGGATTTGTTTTCCCTAGCTTTGAACCAATATCTTGCCTCTTCAATTTGGTCAGTTGATTGTGTTTGGATTGATTTTGTAGTTGCTGGTGCCTGTTTGTATTATTATTATTGCTGTTATTGTAACTATGATATTATCATAGAATTATTATTATTCTTCAACTATTGATTTATTTATATGTTATTTTAATGGGTACACGTAATTGGACCTAGCCTATGTGTAGCCACTTCATGGAATAAATTAGTAAATAAATAAATAATTTAGATATTGAAATTATGACTAGCCGGTTTTACGAAATTTTGTATGCGGGAATGGATCTATTCATTCCAAAAATTGTCAACAAACATAATTCGTATCGTGAAAAGTGGTTTAATAAAAAAGTTGTTAATTTATATAACCGTAAAACCAGGGCACACAAACTCTATAAAAAGACGAACACATCAGCTGATTATGCATTGTATTCTCACCTTCGGTATGAGTTTAAGGTTTTGAATCAATTTGTGTATGGTAATTATTTGTTAGAAATTGAAATTGGCATCAAGCCCAATCCATCGTGTTTCTGGCATTATATTAACTCTAAAAGAAAATCTGTTGGTTATCCTTTACCCATGAGTTATAATGATAGGCAAACTCATGATCTAAATGCTGTTTGTGAATTGTTTGTAACGTTTTTCAAATCCGTTTATTCAATCGAAAATGTTTTAACATCTCCCAGTGACCAAGTCTTGGTCAATAATCATATTCACGGTATTTCTTTTTTTATACGGGGGAACAAATCAAAATGGCTTTAGTTGGAATTAATAGTAAAATGTCTATGGGCCCTGATGGTATTCCCTCACTACTCTTAAATAATTCCGCCGATGCCTTAAGTGGCCATTTAGCACATTTATTTACTTACAGCCTTAGCCGAGGTATTTTTCCCCAGTGCTGGAAACCCTCGTATGTAATTCCAGTATTTAAATCGGGACCTAAAAATTCAGTTGAGAATTATAGAGGAATAGCTATATTATCTGTTATCCCTAAACTTTTTGAAAAACTGGTAAAGTATTATGTATTTACCTTAATATTAAAAACTTAATTGTTCCCCAACAGCACGGTTTTTTTTCTGGTAGATCAACGACAACCAATCTTGCGGTATTTGTTAATGATGCGATATGCTGTTTAGAAAAAGGTACCCAAGTTGACACTATCTAGGGTCAAGGTCATCAAAGGTCTCAACTAGTACATATTGGTTAAAATAATTCTGAGAAGTTTACAGTCTGATCTGGTGTTCCTCAGAGCAGTCATTTAGGTCCATTATTATTTATTCTATTATTTGTTAATGATGTTGTTACATGTTTTAAGTTTTGTAAATGTCTGTTATATGCAGATGACCTTAAAATTTACGCTACTATCCGAAATGGCGCAGACGTTTTATTGCGGTGTATAAATCTGGATATGATTTATACGGCTGGTAATGTGGCTCGTTGAATCCAATTAATTTTTAACTTGAAGAAACACTTCTGGTATTGTGAGGCAAATGGTTCAGCAAATTCTCCGTATTGGAAAACCATCAAAAACAAGAGAACAATGAATGGTTTTATATTTTATTTTATTTATCACTTTATAATTTTATTTTAATAGAAATTGTTGATCGCCTATACGATTTTCAAGTAGTAGCGCAAGACTGACTAAAATTTTTATACATTTTTCTATTTTACAACATATTATAAATCTACTATACAAATTATACAATGCTATAAATTAGAACGCCATCCAATGTTCGTTAGCGCAAATGTAGATAAATATAAAGGCAAATTATCAATTTGTATTTAAATGCACTGAACTGGACGTATTGATAAATGTCAAAGAAAATTGACAATTGGCAAGAAAATTGGCAATTTTAGTATCAAACAATAACAATAATAAAAAGGTAAATAGAAAAGAATAATTATTTTGATTTAAATTAATAATAAAAATTTATGTTTGCCAATTTTAGCTCTAATGAAAATATACATACTGCCGCCAAAAAGGGTGACAGAATGAAACTATTCTGAAATTGGCAAAATGGATAATTTCGAAACAGGCCGCCTTAATGTACCAGATGCGGTCTGTACGGTGACCACTCGAACGATATTGTCTTGTCCTGGATGCAACGCAACAACACGTCCCAATTTCCAGTGGTTTGGAGGTAAGTTCATTTCGTGTAACAATACTGTGTCGTTTAGTTTTATTGTGGTTGAATCTACCTGCCACTTTGCCCTTTTTTGTAATGTTGTTAAGTACGCCGTATGCCACTTTCGCCAAAATTCCTGACGTAGTCGTTGCAAATATTGCCATCGTGATAGGTGATTTAATTTTAGGTGGCTCAAGTCCTGATCAGGTAGATATGTGTAAGGGTGTCCGATCAAAAAATGTGCCGGTGTCAACGGATTTATATCGTCGTTCGAAGTGACACAAAGTGGCCTGGAGTTGAGTATAGCCTCGATCTGCGTCAAAATCGTTATCATCTCCTCATATGTTAGTGAGGCACCTGCCAATGTTCGCTTCAAGTGGTATTTAACTGATTTTACCGCAGCCTCATACAATCCTCCAAAGTGTGATCCGGTTGGCGGGTTGAATTTCCAATTAATCTGTTTTTGAGAGAGAAAATTGGCAATTTTAGAATCATTGACGATATTGAATAGTTCTTTGAGGTCATTTTTGGCCCCAATAAAATTGGATCCATTGTCACTTATGATTTCGCGACACAGACCACGGCGTGATATAAATCGACGAAAAGCCGCAATAAACGAGTCTGTCGACAAATCTCCAGCTAATTCCAAGTGAATTGCCTTGGTACTTAGGCAAACAAAAACTGCAATATAGGCCTTATCTGGTTTGAGACCTCTACGTTTGGATGGTCGAACATAGATCGGCCCAGCATAATCTACCCCTGTTGACATGAAGGCCCTGACTAAGGTGACACGGCTGATTGGTAAATCGCCCATTAATGGTTGAATAGGTTTCGACGTATATCTGAAGCATTTGATACATTTTTTTATTACTCGTCGTATAATTGTCTTGCAGTTAATTATCCAATAATTTCTCTTTAATGTGGTGAGCAATAAGGTATGATTGCCGCAAAGTAGTTCTTCATGAGTTGTGCGAACCAAAATCTCAGTGACGTCATCTTCAGCTGGTAGAATTATTGGATGCTTTACATCAAACGGAATAGTTGCATGTGTTATACGCCCGCCAACTCTAAGAATGCCATTTCTGTCTAGGAAAGGATTAAGATTTATTAGTTTGTGGTTTTTAGGTAAAGGTAAATTTTCTTTTAATGTCTCTAATTCAGTACGAAAATTCTTTTCTTGCACATACTTTATCAATAGGTCTTTAGATTCCTGTAATTCACTGCACTTTAAGAATGTTTTAAGTCTTTCATCAGGCTTTAATCTACAATTTTTAACATACCGTTTACAATAGGCTAGTATGCGAATTATTTTATTCAAATTCGAATTTTTAGTTACAATCAATTCAATTGTTGTTAGATATGTCATTAAATTGCAATTGACTGCGAGCTGCGAATTGATTGGCCATTCTGATTCAGGATATTTAAGCCATTGTGGTCCTGTCCACCAAAGCTTATGGTGCACTAATTCTGATGGCAATATACCTCGAGAGGCGCAATCGGCTGGGTTCTCCTTTGTGGTGATATGGTGCCAAAATTTCCTGGGATGGTCTGTAATTATTTGTGAAACACGGTTCCCCAAGAAAACGTCAAGGGAGCGCGGTGCTGTTTCTAGCCATGCTAACACTATTGTAGAATCACTCCACATATAAATATTGTGTTTTCGGTCGTCCAGTGCTACCTGCACACTATTCATTAACCTGGAGAGAAGAAGTGCTGCGCAGAGTTCGAGCTTTGGTATCGTTATCTGCTTCTGGACTGGGGCGACTCTGGTCTTAGCTGACACAATTGTTACCTCTGTTTCACCATTCTCGTTGGAACATACAGCATACACGACAGCAGCATAAGCATTTTGTGAAGCGTCTGAAAAACCGTGTAAGCTTATTCTGTCGAAGCCAAATTTGAGCCATCTCGGTATGGTAATTGATTCGATTAATGTTAGCTCACTACGAAATTTGCACCAATCATCCAAAATGTCTTGTGTTAGATGGTCGTCCCAATCTAAAGCCTTTGTCCATGTTCTCTGAAATATTATTTTTACATATATGGTTATTGGAGCCAACCAACCGTGAGGATCGAACAGCCTTGATGATTCTGATAGCATGTCTCTTTTAGTGATTGTTGGGGCTTCCTTTAGTGAAACTCTGTAAGAAAAAACATCAGAAGTTGGGTTCCAGTAAATGCCAAGTACCTTTGAAAACAGCGATTCTTTATCGATTTCAATTAATTTATTCGTGTCGATTGAACCTTCTTGGTCAGGTAGACAATTGGACAGCCACTTACGAAGATTAAATCCTGACGCCTTCATTATCGATATTATTTCTTGTTTTAGCGTGATGAGCTGTTCCAATGTATCTGTCCCCGTCATCAGATCGTCGACATAAAAATCTCTCTCGATAACAGTCGCTGCCCTTGGAAATGTGGGTCGATTGTCGTCAGCGATCTGCTTTAACACACGGGTAGACAAAAATGGTGCTGCTGCGGTGCCATATGTAACGGTGAGCAGTCGGTATTCCCGAATTGGATCAGTCGGTTCTTCTCTCCATAAAATTCGCTGAAATTCCGTATGGGGCGGTGTAACTAAAATCTGCCTAAACATTTTTTCTAGGTCCGCAGTCATGACATATCGATGGAACCGGAACCGTAATAGGATTTGCTGAAGAGTCTGCTGTATCTGTGGTCCAACTAACAGATTTTGGTTTAGCGATCGGCCTGTTTTGGTTTTAGCCGAACCATCAAAGACGACTCGCAGCTTAGTTGTCGTACTGGTGTCTTTATAGACAAAATGATGTGGTAGGTAGTATGACTGGTTCCATGGTATGTCTATTTCGTCATCCGGTATACATTCCATGTGGCCTAATTTATGGTATTCTCTCATAAATTCAACATATTTTGATTTCAGATCTGGATTTCTGGCTAGCCTGCGTTCAATGGATTGGAGTCGTTTGGTTGCCTGTGTTTTCGATTCTCCAAGCGGTGTAGCCTCAGGGTCAAATGGTAAGGCTACCATGAATCGGCCATCTGATAATTTTCTGAAATTATGTATAAAGTTATTTTCACAATAAATTTCTTGCGGGGTTTGAGGGGTGGTTGTTTTAATGTCCTCAACTTCCCAAAACCGAGTGAGTGTTTGGTCAATATTGATGGAAGTGCACAGGTTTGTCAGACGTGACGGTTGCTGGTCATTCAATGTTCCTGATATTATCCAGCCTAGCATGGTTTCTCGTGCTATTAGATTGGTTTTGGTGCTTTGGATGTGCCCTGCTAAAATTAATGACAGGTAATGGTCACAACCAATCAAAATTTCGATATCGCCAGGCTTGTTAAACATCGGATCTGCTAGGTCCAGGTGGTTAAATTCTTCCCAATGACGGTAGCCTATGATTGTTCGTGGTTGTTGCGACGTGATTGATGGTAGAATAAGACCCTCTATATTGAATGATAGTTCTGGTCGAGTTCGCGAAAACACCTCCAAACTCACTTTTCCTTTAGTTGTTCCTACCTTGGCTGATGATAGACCCTCTACTAATATCCGTTGATTGGTACGACTTAGTCCTAATTTCTGGACACACGCTTCTGAAATAAAAGAAGCTAAACTTCCGGAATCAAGCAACGCCCTGCAAGCATACAACTGGTTATTTGCTCCACGAATGTTAACTAGAGCCGTTTGTAGTAAACCTGTATTAAAAGTTTTCGCTTGGTATGATTGCAATGTTTCACCGGACGGGGTTACTAAAATATTCGTTGTCGTAGCTTTATTATCTGGAGCATTTACAGCGTTTTCTTCGGCTTTATCTGGCATCACGTTGAGATGAAGCAAGGTGTGGTGACGTTTATGACATTTAAGACACGATCTTTTGGACCTGCATTTGGACACTATATGCGAATCACACAGACAATTATAACACCGATTTGCTCTTTGCATGAATTCCCGTCTTGCTGTAACATGCATTTCCTTGAACTTTGGGCATTCATATAGGTTGTGAGTTGTATCACATAAGGAGCAACCCTTGATCGCAACGGTATGACTATGAATGTTGGTAGACCGTGATTGTGGTGGTTTTGGTGTTGGTTGACAATGTTCTAATGCATCTGCACGTTTGTTCAAAAAGTCGTTGAAAGCTTGCCAGGTAGGAAGGTCGACTTCGGTAGTCTCATTCGCCCAACGCTCTCTGGTGTCATCATCTAATTTAGTAAGCACCCAATAAATGAGCCATGGGTCACGACTTTCTGCGGCATTTCCTAGAGCCCTTATCCCCCGAATGACTTCATCAGAGGTGTCGCACACCTGTCGAAGGTGTTTGGCTGATGCGTTTGGTACCTTTGGCTGATTAACGAAAGTTTTGATATATGCATTTATGGTAAGTTTCTTTTTGCTATATCTTTTAACCAATTTTTGATAAGCTTCAATATAATTATTTTCTGTAACTGCAAGATGTCGTAGAGATGCACTAGCTTCTCCCCTTAGTGCTCCTTTGAGGTATTGAAACTTTTGAACACCTGATAAACTTGTGTTGTCGTGTACAGTTGCCATAAACATATCATTGAACGACTGCCATTCTTGATAGTTTCCATCAAATGTTGGTAGCGTTAGTCTTGGTAATCTAATTTCACGTTGCGATTGGTTCAAGTTACCGGAGACATTTTCATTATTAATTCCCATTGAAATATTTTGACTCAGGCCTTTTTGGTGGTCTTCATGTATCCATCGATTTAGTTTTGCGATCGCTGAGTAATACATCGCGTCACATTCCAGCGCCAGTGATTCAGTTTCTCCGTCCTTCGCGAATAATTCATCTTCCGTTTGCGAGAACCTTTTCATCAATTCTTGGAGATTTTCCAGCCGTGCCTTGACACTCATAACATCCATGGTATCGGTTAGGTTGTTGGCGTAGGTTTCAATCGCCTTGATTTGGTCTAAAGTGATTTCACGGCGGCGTATGTATTGGTCAATTTTCGGAGGCATTTTATACTGGGTAGTTATTTTACTTTATTGTTTTATTATATTCACTTTTTCACTTCACAGTTAAATAACACACTCAAAATATAAAGGTATCAATAACGCGAATGGTATTGGTTAGAGCAAAATATGATTTAACGAACGACCTTACAACAAGTGAAAAAAAAAATGAAAAATAAAAAAAAAATAATTGTTTTGCGTACTGATATTTTATTAAAACGATTAAGGAACTAATGAATAAGAAGGAAAATTAAATGGAAGAAATGGTAATAATAAAATGAAATGGTATACTTAAGGTTTGTGAGTGGCTTTTCAAAATGGCGTCTATATATGGAATTTGCACGTGGTGATGGTTTCTTCTGTGTTGTGAATTACCCAACGATCCGGCTCGAAGGACCATAAAGATGTATAAATCTGGATATGATTTATACGGCTGGTAATGTGGCTCGTTGAATCCAATTAATTTTTAACTTGAAGAAACACTTCTGGTATTGTGAGGCAAATGGTTCAGCAAATTCTCCGTATTGGAAAACCATCAAAAACAAGAGAACAATGAATGGTTTTATATTTTATTTTATTTATCACTTTATAATTTTATTTTAATAGAAATTGTTGATCGCCTATACGATTTTCAAGTAGTAGCGCAAGACTGACTAAAATTTTTATACATTTTTCTATTTTACAACATATTATAAATCTACTATACAAATTATACAATGCTATAAATTAGAACGCCATCCAATGTTCGTTAGCGCAAATGTAGATAAATATAAAGGCAAATTATCAATTTGTATTTAAATGCACTGAACTGGACGTATTGATAAATGTCAAAGAAAATTGACAATTGGCAAGAAAATTGGCAATTTTAGTATCAAACAATAACAATAATAAAAAGGTAAATAGAAAAGAATAATTATTTTGATTTAAATTAATAATAAAAATTTATGTTTGCCAATTTTAGCTCTAATGAAAATATACATGCGGTACAACAGGACTTTAATCGGTTTAGTGATTGGACTACCGAAAATCGTTTAGCTCTCAATATCTCAAGATATTAATTGTAGCTCCGTACAGTTTACAAAACGTGGAAATAGATAGAGTTACTCAGTTTATTGATATAGGTGTTTTGTTTACAGGTAAACTAAGTTTTACTAAACATATAGAAATGATTGTCGCTAGAGCCGGCTCGATGCTTGGTTTCATAAAGAGACATGCTCGTCAATTTTCTGACCCATATACACTCATGACATTATATACTGCTTTTGTTAGGCCTATTTTGGAATACGCTATAGTTATCTGGAGTTCTGGTTATAAAATCTTTACACACTTAAAAAAATTAATTTAATTTTTAATGCAAGCCTTGCATTATGACTCTTGTAATACAAGTTACTATTAAATTGTAAAGTAATGATTGCATTAAAATGAATTTTAACATAAAATTATGAAGATTTCTAAAGCAGTATTTGCATTAAAAAATATTTTTAATAAAACTATTAAACATTTTAAAGCAACCTGCTCAAATTGAAAAATTATACCAATATAAAATTCGCTAAAATAAATTTATGTAAGTGTTTTGCTTTACTGATATAAAATTCGCTAAGTCAAACCGACTAAATGACAAATAAAATAATTAGGTTTTCTGAATTCGAAAATATCAATTATGTTAAAGGTAAGCTTGGTTTTGGTTTTTTAAAGTAAACAGCTCTCTGAAATTTCGACCCTCAAGGCACCAAAAACAAAGACCAAATAACCAAACCCCAGAAAAAAGGGTTAAATTTATGCAACATTTAATGCTACTTGCTTTAAAATTTAATTCTTTTAAAATATTTTATTAGTACAGTCTTTGATAAATTTTAATGCAGTTTATTGACGGTTCTTCTACAAGTTGCTTTACATTCTAATGGAATGTTGTACTAAAATTTAATGTAATTGCTGTATTACAAATTAATGCAAATTGTATTAATTCCTTTTTAATGCAAGCTTTGTATTATTTTGTAATACAGCCTTCCACTGGACCTATATGTAATGCAGTATACGTTACATAAATAATATATTTTTAAGTGTGTATGATCGTATTGAACGGATTCAAAAAAAGTTCTTAATATTTGCCCTCCGAAGACTTCCAAGGTTAACTTCAGGATTTAGTTTACCTTCTTATGCCGGTCGTTGTACACTTTTGAACATTCGTAGTCTTGAATTCAGAAGAGGGATGATTCATGCAGTATTTGCTCGGAATGTAATTTGTGCTAAGATTGATTGCCGGGTATTGATTGACTTATATTCATTTTACGTTCCTAAAAGAATTCTTCGTCCACGACAGTTAAGACTGAGTATTGCTTTTAATCGTACGAATTATGGAATTGATGAACCGGTCGCGCGTACGTTAAAATATTTTAACCAATATTCAGAACTTTTCGATTTTAACATTTCAAGGGATCTTTTTAAGAGTCGTATTCGAAATAAAAATTTGTAACACTTTTTTATATACAAAATTATTGGTATTGTAACCTATGCTATTTGTGTGTAGTGCTGGTAATAAATAAATAAATAAATATACAAATGTAATACGTCAAATCAAAATACATATAGACTTATTAAATTCTTTATTGTACTAAGCTTTAAAAATCGAGTTTGTTCACAAAGCTAATGAAAGTTGGAACCGTTTCTATAGAAATCATAAACCTTGAAACTCTTGCAAATATGATCTGTCTGAGCTTTTATTGTATTCAACTAATTTGTGTCATAAGCGAATAAATTTACACACCAAAATAAAATGAAGACAAAACATTTCTTTGAGTATGTATCTTCTGAATTTCTATTTACTTTTGTATTTATTAGGGTCGTCAGTGATTTTAATTTAGGCATATAGGGTAAGGTTAAAATACGAAGTTTATTGTACAGCATATTTGTATTGGGGCCCCAGTCAGAAATGGTATTTTCATGGAAATTGCAATTTCCATTTGTGACGTATGAAGTATAAATGATGTGGTTGTACGTATTTCACTTCAAAATCCTTTGCCTTATTCGTTTTTTAAACATCTAATTTTTCGTTTTCAATCAACAAAGGCATTATTAATTATAACCTATCCACTATATACATACGTACACATTTTAAAAAAAGGCTACATAAATGTCAAAAAAAAAAAAGAAAAAATATGTAAGCGTGCAGTTATCAACAGAAATAACTAAATGAAACCCATTTTAAGAATAAATTAATTTTGATTTATAACTTTAGAAAAAAGAGGACTTTGTTATCACATATATGTATATTGTATATATGTTTACGAACAAAAACAAACAAACAAAAAACAATTTTTCATTATATAATTTTTCAATAATAATCATTTTTATAAACTCATCCTCCAGTTAATGGTTTTGTTACATACGTGGATTCATTCCTCCTCCCATTCAAAACGAACCAAAATTGGTATGAAATTTTGTAAAGCAGAGATACATTTTCAATTTTATCGTTCTTCTCTCAGCATTCTACATTATACAAAAAAAAAAAAAAAAAAAAAATTTAAACCACACCTTCTTGTACATCGTTCGGTATAAAGCACTGTATTTTCATTCCTCCCTTATTTCAAGCATATTTTTGAATTCGAAAATACCGAACTAAACAAAGGACATATACGAATTGTACAAGTTTACATGCGCCGCCAATGTATGAATGTGTAGTGAACATTTTTTTTTTTTTTTTTTTTTTTTTGGTTCATTGTGTAGACAAGCTTAGATTGTGTTTTACCTTTTCCGTGTTAAGTTGAGTGAAAATCGCAATTTTTTTTTGTGTAAAGTTTGTTTTTATCAAATAAATATTTATTATTTTTTTTTTTTTTACTATTAATAATTCTCAAGTTAGTGAAAATATTGGTTTTGTGGATTATTCAGTAAAAATTTATGTGAATTTTGAAAATTGTTTATGTCAAAAAGATTATGTGTTAAAAAAATAAATTGGAAATGTATTAACGAGAGCATTAAAAATTTTACAAATTTCAATTAAAAAATAACAAAAAAAAAAAAAAATAAATTTGATTTGTGATTTTTAAGTGTGAGTGTGGGGGTGAATTGGTGATTTTTTTTTTTTTTTTAGTGTAAAATGGATATAAAACAGTTAACTGAGGTGCAGAAAAAAAAATTCCAAAATTTAATTGATAAACTAATCGAACGTAATAAATTTACGTTAAATGAAGCGGAAAATTTCCGTACCCTAATCGAAAATGTTCGGGATACTAAAAATTTACAATTTATAATGGAAAAATTAAAAGATAATGGATGTTTTGATTTGGAGAAAATTGAGGATAATTTAAAAGATGGTAAGTGAATTTCTATAAACATAATATTGTTGTTTGTTGAAAGATTATAAAACTTATCATTGATGAATGGACTGAGAGTATAATGGACCTTGTATGTTTTCATTTGTTTTTTTTTTCAAGATACTTGTATCAAAGATACAGCAAGAAAATTTAGTTCCGGCGGACAAACATTAACCCCACGACATACGATCGATGCTATTTTGGGACTAAATAATCGAATTAGTGATGGTGGAGGTAATTATAAAAAAAAATTTTTGCTTGTTACGTAGAAGTGCAAATCAATTGTGATTTTTGTTGTGTGCAAAAATGTGTATAGAGACTTTTAGAATGTACTGGGAAATTATTTTAATGTTTGTTATCTTATTTATACTAATTAATTTGATGAAGCTCATTATGTTAGCGTAGCATTTCGAAATATTTTTTTTGTTTTTTTTTCATGCATAATTTCGCCTATTTACTTCCTCCAACCTCAGTCCGTTCATTATATTTTCTATTAATTTTGTATTGTAGTCTACTAATGATTTTTAATCAATTGCAAATTTTTCTTTCAATAAGAATTTAACTTCTTGATTTATCGGAGTCGTGATAAAGTAAAGAATGTGAATACATATGTGTAGAAAGCAAATACAATAAGGTTATTGTACTCTTACTTAAATATAATCCGTCAGTCCGACGGCAATAGGTTTTGCTCTAATTTTAAGGATAATATACGAATCAAAATACACCCATCAACAAAAAAAACAATTTAGCAAAATCTTCATGACTACCTAACTACAAGTTACCTTATATGGAGTACATAAAATTAAATCCATTAATGTATACTACAAATTTTGATTAAGATTTAATTATAAATAAAGAAATAAACAAAAAAAAAATACTTAATCATCATTCAACTAAAGACATATGGACAGAGAAATATAAAATTCAATTAAGAAATTAATAAAAATAAAAAAAAAAAAAAATTAAAAATCATGATGGATTTGTAATAAAATTTTAATTCGTGATATCATCTATAAATTGTTGTACAAAATGTGCCTTTTGATGTTGCTACTGCATTAAAAAAAAATATAAAATATCAAAACCACAATGATCTGATTAAATCTCGAAAATATGTTTTTAAAAAATTCTTAAACAATGTTAAAAGGATATTTATACGATTGTTATCTACATTATTATGATTCGGCAATATATTTACTTATAGATTGAATGTGTTGATGATACGGAATCTTAAAGATCATTAGTGTAACGTATTGTGTTAAATAATTATTAAATTTTCATATAATGCTGTCAATTATCACAATATATATATTTTGTTTGACATTTGACATATGTCTATAAAATTTTTGTAACGGATTTAATATGACAAGGATTCTTATTTTGGGGAAAATATAGCGCGCACTTAAACAAGATCATATTTCATTCTTGTTTCTCTATAGAAGTAATTAAAAATCTCATAATTCTTTTCAGAATTATAATTTAGCTATGTACGAGTATGTACACAGTTGAACAAATATTGCTTATTTAATGCAAATTGCATTACATGTAGGTCCAGTGCAAGGCTGTATTACAAAATGATACAAAGGTTGCATTAAAAATTAGTTTGATACAATTTGCATTGGTTTGTAATAGAGCAATCAGATTAAATTTTAGTGCAACATTCCATTAGAATATAAAGCAAATTGTAGGAGAACCGTCAATCAACTGCATTAAAATTTATCAAAGACTGCATTAATAAAATATTTTAGAAGTATTACATTTTAAAGCAAGTTGCATTAAAAGCTCCGTAATTATTTTTGTTTATCCGGGGTTGTTCTTTGTTTTTGGTGTCTTGAGGTTGAGGGTCGAAATCTCAGAGAGATAATAACTTACAAATTAAGAACTGAAAAGCTTACGTTAAAACATAATAGATATTTTCGAATCCGGAAAACTAAATTATTAAAGATTTATTAAGCTGCTTATATGTCATGTAGTCGGTTTGATCTAGTGAATTTTATACCAGTAATGCAAAACTCGTCCATGATCTTATTATTAATTTATATTTATATATATATTTAAGTTCGCTTGTTTTAGCGAATTTTATGTTGGTATAATTTTTAAATTTGAGCAGGTTGCTTTAAAATGTTTAATAGTTGTATTAAAAATATTTTTTAATGCAAATACTGCTTTAGAAATCCTCATAATTGCATTTAACTGCATTTTAACGCAATCACATTTTACAATTTAATAATTACTTGCATTACATAAGTCGTAATGCAAGGCTTGCATTAAAAATTAAAGTTATTTTTTCAACTGTGTACATTTAAATGTATGTCCGAAATGAAAAGCCGAAAAATTTTGGTTTATTTTACTGTGTTTTCAATGACTTTTTATGTGTGTTCATTTTTACGTGTATCACATCTTAAATTTAAGCTAAAATTCACTAAATTTTAGTTCCGTAATTTATGCTTCATGATCGACAAAATCTGATCTAGTTTTAATTAAGGCATGTTAACTGAAAATTTATGAAGTTTATTGAACAGTCCATTAATCTAGACCGCCAGTAGAATTTTTCAAGTCGCTTTGTATTTTAACATGCTGGGTTATGAGATCGGCTTGCTTACTATCCACCTGAATGTTGGTAACGGAAAGCGAATTTTTGCGGTATTAACAAATTGTTTTATTCAATAAAATCTTTGAGTCTATTTTTAATGATGCATTCAAATATTTTACTACCTTGCTTCACTCTCGTCTGATTCTGGGATTTCGACCGCAGTTTCGAAAGCTTTATGAAAATTTTGAGCAAATACTTCACATTTTTCATTTGAATCAATAATTTTACTACTGCCATCGGGATGGTTTAATTTTGTTATGGAAGAGTATTTTTTTTAGTAATATCACCGTATGCTAGTATGGTTTAGATCCTTTATCCAAAGCTTTTAACTTATCCTACCATTTAGCGTTAATAATATCATATATTTTCTGCCTAATTACGGTGCTAAGCAAGTTAACAATATTTTTAAGATTTTATCCATTGTCTGCGCCTCACATTACGAAGCTTGATAAAATTTAGGTTTTCGACAGATAAAATTAACTTTTAGCAACAATAGTGGGAACAGAAAACTCTGCTGCTTCCTTAGCAGTATCCGCAAGTCCTTTTGTCATGAAGCAATTTGGCTAGTAACTGTAATAATTTGGTTGCTAGCGTATGACTTCAATTTGTTATCAATAAAATTGTGAAATGAGTACCAAAATTGAAAGATTGAATTGAAAAATGAATTAGCTCATGTTTCTTATTTTTTATGCTGTGAACGTTCCAGAAGCAGATATTCAAATAGTTATTTACAGACATATTGAATAGCTGTTGCCAGAATCAGCTGGACCTGTTCTGCTGACATACGGAATCTCCTGAGTCCATCCATGATGCTTTTCATAATAATAATTCACTGCAAGAGTACAATTTAGCAACGAATTTAACAAGTAGAGATCTGCTGATCTTTAGAATTCAATAGGGTGGAAATGTAGATGCGCTCCAATTTAAAGATTGTTTGGATTTAGGTTGGTTACGTTTGTTGATCTGTTCCCAAATGTGTGGTTGTTTTTGGAAAGGAGATAAAATACATAGCACTATCGTTATTCATATTCTCTTTACGTAGAACTTTTGTAATACGCGATGGTAAGAGACCGCAGCCTCTTTAATGTAAGTTTCCACCTCCTGAGTATAGGCACGGATGGTAAACCGAACAAACCGAATCCGAAGTTTTATTCTCATAGCTCCTCGGAGAGCTGAGTGTAGTGTGTTTTGTCATAAGATGTCACTCTTAGACCAATAGACGTAAGCTTCATGTCGAATTTGCTTACTTTAAATTTATTCATTATATTTCTAATGGTATCTGAATTCAACTTGGTGACGAACGGAGGTAATTTGTATTGTTGTTGTTGTTTATTCGGTTGTTTATTTTTATTATGATCATTGCTTTCATTTTTGTTTTGCAGACAATTTTCGTAAGTGTTGTAATCGGAACAGTATATGAAATTGGATCTTAATTGGATTTTAATGAAATGTTTTATTCGTTTAAAAAGAATATTAAGAAAAAAAATTGAGGTGTGGCCAACACACGACTTTCTTTTACGAACAGAGAATTTTGAGAAATTTTTTTTTTCTTAATTTTTTTTTTAATTTTTAAATTTTTAAATTTTTTTTTAATTTTTTAATTTTATTTGTTTTAAATTTTTGGAAACATTTTGTATTCAGTAGTTTTTTGTAAACCTTATACTTTTCAAGATATTTGCAAAATAAATTTTCTGGACCAAGGGAGTGGCCGATTTGGAGTAAAATTCACTGGGACTTCCCAATTTATCAAAAAAGCTTAAATCTGAAGTTTCAGTTCGATTGATTAAACCATCTGGGCTGTAGAGAGGACACAGACAGACTGACAGACTGACAGACAGACACCATTTCGAAACCCACTTTTTCGGACTCAGGGGACCTCAAAACAAATAAATCTCTAAAAATCTCGAGGTCCAAAATTTTCATGATTGCTATACTTATTTTACTAAAGTAAAAGAAAGTAAAAGAAGATTTTATACCTTAATTGTTTAGTTTTTGTTTAAAATTACAACATTTACCTTTACCGAATCAATTGTTGCGTTCTGAAGAAAAGTTTGGAAACTGTTTTTTTCAATTTTGATTTAAAATCCCTTAATTATTAATTTGCTGTGTTTACTTAAATTTATCTTATTCTTGTGAAATTTCTAAACAGAAGACTATTTAGTCTTAAATTATATCTTCAAGTTTCACTGAAAGTGCCCTTTTGAAAGGAGGGCAAAGAGAATAAAAAACAGTATAGGCACCAATAATGTTTTTATTTAGATGTTACCCGTGTTTTCGACTTGATGTTAACATCAATTCTTATTCGATTCTCAGACAGATAATTTCGGAACAAAATTATTAAAATTTGGTGTTAATTCGAAAATTTATAAAAAATTTAGAACTATATTCTGGTGACCACCAATGATGATTACGGTAACAGTAGCGTTAATTTTTAATTGTTTCAATAGCTCAAACAAATGAAAACTGCTGAAAAGTTGTCAAAAGCAACTAATTGGGTAAAATTCTTTTGGAGTACAATTGAAGCATCAAATTCAAGCTTGTTATTCCGTATTCGACCATTTGTAACAAAAACCATTGGGTGTCCACTCTCTATTATTGACTCATCTCTAAAAAGAGAGAATTTAACGAAATGTCGATAAAATGTGGTAAATTAGTGTCAGAACCAATTTAAATTGGCTATTGTTTTCCAGGCCTTTTGACAATCACTGCAATTTTCATGGCTTCGAATCCAAAATTTTTATTGAAAATCGGCATGATTTTAAATCCCTGTAGTGTTTTTCTTGTAGATTTGCAATTGTTTCACTTTTTTGCCATGTAATGCCAGATTAATGCCGCGATTCGGCGATTACGTTGGTCCTCTACTTAAGCTGGTAAAATTAAATTTTCTATTTTCTACTATTACATCTGAATTGGATTGAGTACGGATAACATTATTTGCTTAACCTTTTGTACGTACATATTTTAGTTTGTTTGAATCTGTTAAAAGGAGAAAATTGTTTATTGCATTTTAATAGATTCTTACAGTCTTAAATGCGATTATGTCAATACTTAACAAACATTTCGGGTAATGAATTTTAATATAAAGCCTAACCACGTAAATATTTTTTTACCCATATATTTGTGCTATTTGGGATTATTATTTTTGTGGCATCCACCGACATGTATTTTCATTAAACGTAAACATTTTTTATTTTATGTAGCTTAATACTAAAAATCCAATCGGCTTTTTACGTAGGAAACGGCATTCTCGTCAAGAAAAAAATCTCTTTCTATTCAGAGTTAAAAGTAGTGTATCAGTCAGCAATTCAATAAACCATTTGCCAATTTTTGGGTTATTTGGTTCACATTCTTTCTTCGCAATCTAAGAGATCCAATTTTCGGAATAATTATATAATATGGAGACTTTATTTTAAAGTTATCAATATTTTTGGACTGATGCTAGAACGGTTAAGAAACGACTTTATATAATAGAGAAACTCAGCTGTAACCAAAACTATACATACTGCTTACGTAGTTTCAATAATTTTTAATCAATTTATAAAATCTGCGGATTAGATTTGTATGGGATCCGTTCATTATGGTATGTTTCAGTATGGAATATTTCATTACGGAAAATGGCACTACGGCATAAGATGCATTGTGGTATATTTGAAAACAGCATATTTCAATATTGCATACAAAAAATCGGGAAAACATTTTTAAATAAATGTCGGATACGAAAAATTAGTTTTTTCTGGAAACTTAATTAAATAAAGTAAACCAATTATGCCATTCCATATATGCCTTACTGAAATATGTCGTACTGAAACATAAAGGCCGGAATGGGACTCATTTGTTATATAAGGGTTACTGAATCTGGCTGCTTTGCTTGATTTTAAAGCAATATGAAGAAGACACTACAGTTGGCTGGAATATCCTAAACTAAATGGTTTCTTCAGCAAGGTCAACTGAGTAAATTTAAAACAAATCTTTAAATTTAATTAAGGCCTTCTTAATTTCAACCAATTTATTTCACCGTTCATTCAAACCCTATACCTTTACCAAAGAGTTTTTTTTTCAAAATGTATCTTTGAAAATTTTTTTCAAAATTTTAAATTTCGGAACTCGTTTTCGGATTTTTCCCGTTTATAAATAAAATAGTAAATTTATTTTTCTGCAATCGTCGAGAAAGCAGATTTTTTCAGTTTGAAGAAGATTAATGATGTAATTTGTTTTGGTTGTTGAAAAAATAATGAGGTAGGTTTGTTTATTCATTATTATTTAGAGAAAAATAACGAACACTCTGGGCTACAATTGTCACAACCGCTCGTCCCTGAAATTGTCTGTTCGTTCAGTAAAATATCTTTAACTGTGCTTGATACGTTGTATACTATTTATTTATGAAACTTTAATAAATTATTCACAATCACAGAAGTGTACATCTAGTCTTATTCAGATCTTAATTTTTTTTTTTTTAAAGTTATGTGCAGCCCTCAGTAATGTAGATAAAAAGTTACAAAAACTTAAATAAAATAATAAATAATGATTAAATGTATTATATTTCAGTTTTAATACACAAAACATTCACAGTGATTATGGTTTTATGTTATTACAATCATAGTTCATGTAAAAATTAATGGGTGTAAACAAAAAATTGCACGGCTATGGAAACAATGTCCATGTTTATTTTTGCGTCCATGTTTAAGTTTAACTAAGGAACCTAAGTATTTTTTCTGTGAGAAAACTGTCAGAATTCCAGCGAGATTTGAATACTACTAGATGTAAATTAAATATTAAATATTCGTTCGTAAACAAAAATTGTATTGCATTTTGTTTATCCAAATGCCAAAGTATAAAATATTTTTTCTACGATAGTGCAGTAACCTATGCTTACGATGATGATTTTTGAATTTAAATTATATAAGAAAAGGATGCTTTGCACAAATCGTGTTGCAATTTCATTGCACAACGATTTCTCGTTTGTGAAAAGCCAAATGTTTCAATTATATTGTGAACGTTTCAGTTATTAGTTTTGTTGATTCGTACAAGTTTGTTATTTTTTATGTTGCTAATTATTTATAAATTTTACATAAGGTGACCATATATTTTTGTAGAGTTGGAAGTATATTCAATGAAAACATTTTTAATTTTTTAATTTTTATTTTTTAAACAGAAAATTACCACTTCGTAAAATTCAATTACTTCATTTAATTCAGTCTCGTAGTTTCAATATCCAAAAGGAAAAAATAAATCAATTTAATTATATTTCGCTGAGGAGCTTATTTGTTTTAGCAATTTCTCATTACTCACTAACAACGGTAAAAATTCTTCGCATGAATATTTTCGGTTTATTTTGCATTCTACTCTCGCTTTCAATCCTTCAATGCTTAATCTCGACTTCTCAGGTGCCCACAAATCGGTGATAATAGAAAAAATCCTTTCAGCGTCAGCATTAGTGCCTGGGAGACATAACACAAATTGAACGATTTTCTGAACGTTTTCAAAACTGATGAACGATTCCTGAAAGAACTTAGAGATTTCTATCCATTTTTCGCCTGTTTTTGTGTGTAAGGAAATCCACTCGCTAAATTTTAATTCCTTGCAAAAATTATTGACATGTCGTATTTCTTCGAACAATAAATTTTCACTTATTTCATTTGTAACATGGTTACTAAAATTATTTAATGATTCGACAACATCGTCTCACTCAATCTTTTTGGTTAGTAGTACCCATTCAAACCCTGTCACTTCGAACTTGGACCATTCTTTTAAATATTCTAAACTCTTGCTATAAAAAACGTCCACATCTCGAGTTTTAGAAAATCCTTGTAGTTTTTTGTGCTCTATTGTTGAGTAACTCTAACAGTATATCTATGAAAAAATAAATATATTTGACGAATTATATTTTCTACCTCAATGCTTAACAATAAGGAAGCTGTATTTATAGCGTTTGATATAATATGGGCATTGCAACCGATCCCTATTAAATTTTTATTAGTAAGTATCTTTAACTTTATAAAAATATTATTACCACCGCCCCGATTTTTGCCACCGATGTTCGTATTCGTATTGTCTGCCATAAGACAGACAAACTTTTCCAGTAAATTATTTCTTTTAATAATCTCATATATATGGTTTGATAAAATTTCGGATGTTTCGCCATATACCTCATTAAAATCTAATATTTTCGTATTAATACCGGTTTCAAAATCAAAATATCGAATCAAGACAGGATAATGTTTTATCTCATTGTGGTTTGATGCGTCAGCCAGTAAGGAAACAAAATACGATTTTTCAAGATCTTTCATTAACTCTTCTCTTGAAAAATTATAAAATACATTTCTTAAAATCGACTCAAATTTTGTTCGTTTGCAGGTAAAGTTCTTATTAAAAAGCTTTTGAATTAAGGTGGTGGTACAGTCCATGCTGCGAATACTGTGGTTATGTTGATTGGTATGGTACGTAAAAATTCCTTCAACTTTAGTAAGAGATCTTTCCTCATCGCCCCAACTCAAATTTTGAGAAGAGCTAGTTGCATTTAAAAACGACTTGTGCGATTTAGTTTCATTGTGCTTTGTAATCGCTGATCTACCTCCGTTTGCAATCTTAAACGTTGAAACACACACTATACACATTTTACTATCGTCTCGTTCACACTTAAATAATTTTTTCCTCTTTTTGTATTCATATCTACAAGAAAAATAATTTAAAAATGTATTTTGCTGTCTGTTTATTAAACTGTTATCTAAATTGTTTACAAAAACTTATCAATATTATTTAAATAAAAAATAAACAAATTTCGCGACCATACCAAAAGAAAATACATCAAAAACAGTCTGACATTTCGCTTTCTCGTTGGATACAAAAATATTTTAGTAATCATTTTTCACTATATGTATACAAAATCTCGAACACGTTGCCCATTAAAGCAAAACGACGTCAGTCAAGAAAAATTGTAAATCTTTTTTCGATGGTTATTGGTTTGCTTCTATTTGGAAGTAAACAATTTTTAGAAGTATACGAGCAACGAAAACGAAGTATTTTGCTTCCAAAAGAAGTAAAAACGGTCAGCTTAATATTACAGGACTAAAGCAACCTTGATTATACAAAGCCACAGTCTAAAAAACACAGCTTTTATAAAGGAATTAGAAACGAGGAAAAAACCAAACTTTTCATAGTAAAATACACAAAACATATGGGAAATCATTTTTTTCCTAAGACAAATTTTTAAATGAAAACGTTACAAATTCTTAATTATGATTTCTGAAATACTTTCATAAATATTTGAATTTCAACATACTCGTATATGAATGTCGTTTAAGTAAATCGTTTTCATTTTCTTGTAATAATTGAATTATTTAAACCAAAATATAAAAAAATTTCCTAACAACAGCATTCTGGTCAAATTAAAATAAAAGCTTACTACAATTCGTTTGGTCATTAAGTCAATATACATTACATAGATGGCAGTGATGGTCGTAAACATTTGGAAAAATCATACCAAAAATTACCATCTGAGGAAATTTCAAGTAAACAAATTGTAGGAAAAGCAAAACAAATTCACAAAATATTAAGTACGAGTGATAATTTTGTGACTAAATAATTTTTTTCCGTATTTTTCTGTAAATATTTTAGACATCTTAAGACTGATTTACATTCAAAAATTTTAGCAGATGCAGATGTCAAATCAAAAATTCATTTTCTTTACACATAAGAAATAAAATTAAACAAAAACTGTCATTAACCAATACAAATGATTGGTTTTCTTATTTATGTAACCTTATTACAGTTATTTTTCCAAGCATCGCCGATTTTACAGAAAAATGATGAAACTCGACATCTGCAAAAAAAGCAGACGAGGTTTTTTGAGTTTGTTTCTCGGGTGTCAATTGACTTTTTTAAGCAGATGATTGTTTTTTCTCTTTTTGTCTTTGTATTTTTTCCTATGTTGTATTTCAATTTTTTTGCAGACGTCGATTGTCGTTGAATGTAAATCAGTCTTTACGTATACACTAGTAAAACTAAAGATAAATTTAGCAAGTATTATTTTAATTTGTCAGAGCCAACTTTGATGTATTTTTCAAAATGAAAGTTCGATAAAAATATTTTAGAAATAATTTAATTTTAATATTTCTGCAATTAATATTTACTTAATACCAATATGGCTTTCTTATATATTGTTCTTAAAGATATGTAGAAAACTTTTATATAAACATTTTATAATATTTTTGCTTTTTTCATTGAAAAACGTTCAGCTAAAAAACACCATTTTTACTATGGATTCCTATGGAAATCAATAAAAAGTTATACCACTAGAAAAGCTTCTAGATAATACGTCATTATGATTATGGCTCTATACTCTAGAAGGCTCTGATATAACTCGTGTGAAAACGTGTAATTGCAATACTCAAGTGAATTACACTTTCGTATTGCAATGACCTATTTTCTTCGCTTGTTATACAATAACTGGTTAATAATACGACCCACCCAATTTTTTAAACTCTTTTAGTTGCAAATTCTAGCTCTTGGTTTCATTAATTTTTGTTGGAATCATGTCATCAAAAAAATTCTTTGGACTTTAGAGATTGTATTCACTAAACCACCTCGACAATCCCATTCATTGATAAAGTAAACCATTCGGTTTCTTTTTTAGGATGTAAAGAAGATTCAAGGAGTTCTCTACGGTTTTCTTTACGTCAAAATCTTTGGATTTGGTTCATTACGTAACAGAAGCGGCTGGTTCATAAATGCAATGAATGCATTGTGTGTGTAAAGAAGTTGTACTTACTATAATAGACTTCAATATCAACTTTTCCAGCGAACCATAACGAACCACATCTTACGTAATAAAAGCTTTGGATTAATCTTCCTCACCCATAATTCATTATACTCGTCTCGTTCTTTACTCTTTACATGTAATATTTTACTTTAACCACCAAATTTAGGCAAGTTAAAGTTTTAGTTTTATTTTAATTCATCAAACTATCTCAATAACAATATTGGAAACCCACCCATTTTGGCTTGTCAGTATAGTGGGTCAACATTGTCTCATTACAACAATAATTTTGCTTTTCTGATTTATTTTTGTCGAGCGGCGGAATCTAGAATTTATCAACTTGATACTTGATCAGCACAGTTTTATGAGTCTTTTACATTATTGTAAAAAAAGGTGATTTTCTTGTGTAACCGAAATCTCAAAAAACTAGAAAATTCTTGAAGCATAATCTCGAAGAATTTTGAAAGATATAGAAACACGAATTTTCTGGAGAAGTTCGAATAATTTTAGAATTTTAGAGAAATCCGATTATTAAAAATTTCGAATATTCATGAAAAACTCGAATAATCTCGAAGTTTCGAATTTTTCCGAATATAATTAGAATTGAAGAATAATTTAGAAAAATTATATCAGAATAATCTCGAACATTTGATTAAATACAATGTCGAGTAACTATACACTATTCAAACCCAGACATCTAGTTTAGTCCAAAAATCTATAATTTTGAGAATTTCAGCGTCAAAATTTGAACTTTCTCAATTTTTGTTGCGTCCTTATAACATCTTGCAAGTGATTCAAAAATTTTTTGATACAATTACCTAGAAAACTATCCCACTCGGTTTTCTTATGTAGCATCCCGCTACAAATTTTGGGTCTGGCTTTATCGTGAATATCTTCTACTCTACTAAACCTCCGCAAGTTTAAGTCGAACCGCTGCCTGGTAAAGATCATAAATTATATTCAGGATTTTTCATTAATTTCGTAGAAATGGCTCTTCTTATGTTCTCTGAAGAGCAAATTGAGGAAGAGCTAATTTATCATCAACTATAGTAATACAATCTAAACGAATAAACGTAAATTAATTATTGACCTTGAATATTTGTAATTAATAAGGCATATACATAAACAAACGGAAATGATTTACCGTCAACAAAACAAAAACAACATCATAAGCATCGCTTCGATTTAATCTGGCGGAGGTTTACATTAAAGTGAAAGATATTCACGATTTAGCAGAACCACAAATTTGAAGCATGGTGCTAAGAAAACCAAGCAGGATAAGTTTCTAGGTGACTTTAACAATAAATTTTTGAACCACTTGCGTTATGTTACAAAGACGCAACAAAAAACTAACCATGTTAATTATTTGATTTAAAATTTTACTTCTACTTTGTCCATATTGCTATTTGTGCAATGCATTATGAGAACAAATTTGCGTGCACAAATAATTTTGTTAAAAACTAAATTAACTGTAATTTTTCCTACAATTGAAACTTAATTGTTTTTTTATGATTGAAATGGAAAGCGGAATAATTAACTTAATTAAATTAAATTAAATATATTCAAAAAGTTCATTAAAAATTGAGCATGCACAAAAAATATTTTGGTTAAGGACTTATAGTTAGCCTTTAGTTTCTACATTTAATTATTTTTTTTTTCAATTAATTTTCTGTTTTAAATTTTCTATTAAATACTTATTATTGTTTATAACATATTTTTAAAATTTATTAGTTTTTTACATAATGTAGTTTACCTAGTTTCTTACATTTTTTACTTGTAAAATGTAAAAAAAATGTTTTTACACGAACTAGCCTAACTGTGAGTCAAATCGTAATTTCATAAAATAAATAACAGAGATAAAAAATATTTAAAAACTTTAAAAAATAATTGACATTCTTAAAATGCAGACAACATTTGGTGAATTTCAACTTACAAGCAGTGAAGTTCATCTGCAACTCGGGCGTTTTTGAGTTATAATTAAATTTTAAATCATTAAATTTCATTAATAATTTAATAAACGCGTTTTCTTAAAAAATATGTTCAAAGTCCGCTTATAGTAAAAATTATTCATTTTCAAATTTGAAGTTTAGTAACGTTAAATATGTTAAGTTGTTGTTCCACTCTTCAAATGGGAAATCTTAAAATAAAATCGAACGCCAATTTGGTACTCAGTTATAAATTTGACATGCTATGCTACACCAAAAAAAAAATTTTCGTATATAGTATATGTACATATTTGATCTAACCATAAACTTAGAATGGAATAAATGGTTAAATAAAATTAAATGAACTAACTAGTATGGTGCTAATTATTATAGTACAGGGTATTCAAGTAAATTCGAAGACAATTTAGAATGAATCACAGAGCATCCTTTGGTTAAAATCTCGTCCGATATACAGTCCGCAAATTACTCCAAAACAAAAAGATGATTCTATTCGATATACGAAATAAAACCAAAAATCATTTCAATTTAATTTAAACCCATTTAAAATTACTCAAGTGGGCGTTTATTTCACTTTATTAAAAGTGCGTTAAACATGCTCTCTCCATTAAGCAATTATTAAAAAAAAAAAAAAATAAAAGATGAAACAAATCATTTTTTTTATACATAGCTACATATATACATACTATACATATATTTTTGTCAGAAATTAACTTTTCACTTAAGATAAATAACCAAACTAGATAATCGGCTTATTATGTTGAGTGTCGGATTAAATTAGACAAATAGAATAACAAAAAAGAAAACAACCATTGATTTAGACTAATGATCAGGTTTTTTATCTATACATATTGTTATTGTTGTCTACAAGATGATTAGATCAATTATTTTATACAAACAAAAAAATCGTTAAGTGAAATAAGTGAAATTAATTTTAATTATAATTAGAAGTGTGTTAAGTACATACATATGTACATATACATACGTGTAGTTAAATGAGATAATTATGTATTATAATTAGCGTTTGTTATATATAAACAGTTTATCGGATTTTATAATTTCACTTAATAAAAATAACAAACAAAAAATAAAATATGTAATTTAATAACACAATAACGATATAATAGTTAATTTAGTTTAAATTTAAATTAAGAAAATCGATTCAGGTGAAATATACATTTTATAATATGAATATGAAAAAGAAACTTTTAAAAAATATGTCCAATTTTTAAATTTGTTTCTTCGAGCGATTATATTAAATTAAAGATAATTATTAAGTATTACAAGCATTTTGTAACATTAAGGAAGTATTAATGATTAATGGTTTAGTCATAATTTTAATTTCAATGTTGTACGGAAATGAAATTATCCGGTTGATTATATTTTTTTAATCCCTATGAATATAAGAATTAATTTAATTATTAATTTTAAGAGGGATTATTTTAGATATTTTTCTAATTTTCAAAATGTTTAAAAACAAAAAAATCTTTACTATGCGTATTGCAATTAATCAACATTTATAGTATAAGGTAAATCAACGAATTGAGTTAAAAAGGAACATTGCGCGTATTAATAGCATTTTCATTATGTGTCTTTTGTTTCTTTAGACCCATACTCATTTTAACATCTTAATTAAAGGTTACCATATTTAGCCTATTTGTTTGTAATTTAATATTTTATATTAATTTGTTTGTTTTATTAATAAATAGGTATTATTATTCCGAACACGTTCATTTCTGGAAGCAGGCGCAGAACAATTAACAACAAATATTTTAACCTTTATTAATCGGTTACAAATTGCTCGAAAAGTCTCAAAATTTTCAAGAGAAGGGAAATGCCACTTAAAAAAATTAATTCAAGCGTTAAATTTTATTTGGACGTTTTTTATTTTATTAAGTTTTATAAAGTATTTTTATTTATTGCCGATATTTCGTTAGTTCATACCATTTTCTAGGCTTAATTATCTAACCTCTTATTACAGAGTAAATTTAATATATAAAAATGGAGGTGTGGCCAACACACGACTTTCTTTTACGAACAGAGAATTTTGAGAATTTTTTTTTTTTTTTTAATTTTTAAATTTTTAAATTTTTTTTTTTAATTTTTAATTTTAATTTTTTTTAATTTTTGGAAACATTTTGTATTAAGTAGTTTTTTGTAAACCTTATACTTTTTAAGCTATTCACAAACTAAATTTTCTGGACCAAGGGAATGGCCACTTCCATAGCCGATTTGGAGTACAATTCACTGGGACTTCCCAATTTCTCCAAAAAGCTTAAATCTGAAATTTCAGTTCGATTGGTTAAACCATCTGGGCTGTAGAGACGACACAGACTGACTAACAGACTGACAGACAGACACCATTTCGAAACCCACTTTTTCGGGCTCATGGGGCCTTAAAACAGATAAATCTCTAAACATCTCGAGGTCCAAAATTTTCATGATTACTATACTTTATTTTACTAGAGTAAAAGATAGTAAAATACACTATTTTAACCATTTATTCAATAAATGCCAATTCAGTTCGACAAAATTTCTTCGTTTCATGAAATAATTTTCACATTTTTTAACTTACTGAGTATTCAATGCTGCAGAAAGTGCAAAAAATATAGAAAAAGTAATTTTTCCAAAAAATTGTTTCCACTAATGTTCAAGTCTTGCCGTCACTTGGTGGAAACGATCATGTGCTCATCTGATTCGGCATGTGATTGTTCAGTGAATTTTTCCACATGTGCTTGTAAAAAATTAATTTTTAATGACATTTTAACGATGATACGGTGAAAAACAATAAGCATGTCTTAAACGTAAAAGCGCTAGTTATCGGATCGATGAATCCTGAGAACCTTCTCAATGACCGCTTTAACGTAATCCCATGCCACGAATTCTGAGTCACTGAGGGCATTTTCAAAAGGTGTGTCTTTCATCAACCGTCGAATATCAGGACCATTAAGTATTCCTGTAATAAAAACATGATACTAAATGAAATTTAAATTGATCAAAACTTAGACTGGAATAGATTTGAACACAAAACTTCTTTTATTTTCATGCCGCTTAATTCTGGAAAAATTCGACGTAATTCTTTGAATGCATTCCCTTCCGGATTCAATGCTTTTATGAAATTCTTGACAATTCCAAGCTTGATATACAGCGGCGGTAGCAAAACTTTTTCGATTGGCACGAGTGGAATCTCAACAATTTTGTGGTGTCGCAATCGAAATTCTTGTCGTATAGGCCAGTGCCGTTCGGTGTACTGATCGCCAACAGAACGAGTGTTCCACAAGCATCTAAAGCACATATTTTTTGTGTATCCTGTTTACGTTCCTCTCAAAAGAGCTATCACTTTAAGGTCAGAATAAATATTTCATTGATAATGACGAATACGTTTCTTTGGTGTTAGTGCTGAGTGCAATCGGAATGAAATTTTTCGAGATGCCAACGTGAATTACGGCATTCGACCCATCCTTATGAAAAACTGTGCGGATGGTTTAGCTGCTATCCTGGAAGATCCACAGTGACCAACCTGATTTCTTTTTGTGGTAACTTACATAGCAGTATTGCAATCAGGCAACAACTGGATGTTGTGTACACGGACTTCTCAAAGGCTTTTGATAAGATTGACCATTCGATGCTTATCAATAAGCTTGGGAAATTGAACTGTCAATTCATTCCAACTAAGTGGCTTGAATCTTATCTTTCGGATCGATGGCAGTATGTTAAGATCTATGACTCGTCCTCAGTTTTATTTCGAGTTACCTCAGGTGTCCCACAGGGAAGTCATATTGGACCTCTTCTTTTTTCACTATTTATTAATGATGTTGTTCAGTGCTTTGAGAAAATATTTGCACCATTTTGTAGTGTATCTGACTGTCTTAGGTTGCAAAGGGATTTAGACACATTTTGTGTCTGGTCGGCTAACAACAAATTGTCCCTGAATTTAGCTAAATGTAAAACTATTTCTTTCTATCGCATTCTCTCTCCGGTATTTGATGGGTATTCGCTATTTAATGGAGTCGTGGAAAGGGTAGAGTATATATATGTCCGATCTTGAGGTAGTGTTTTCTTCCGATCTGACGTTTGTGAGGCACATTGATTCTATTATAGCAAAGGCTTATATGATGTTGGGTTTCATAAAGCGTAACTGCAGGGACTTTTGTGACCCGCTTACATTAAAGTCGTTGTATGTTGCCTTTGTCCGTTCTCCGCTAGAGTACGCCTCGCAGGTTTGGTCTCCTTTTTATAAGTGCCATTCTGATAGAATTGAAAGCGTTCAGAAGCAATTTGTTTATACGCACTTCACAGTACACCACCAATGAATAATTATGCTATTCCACATTATCATGAGCGCTGCAACCTTTTTGGATTACAGCGTTTCGAACAGCATCGGTTTTTTTTTGTATCGTATTGATTGTCCTGAATTACTCGCACGACTCAATATTATGCTCCTGAACGTGTCGTGATGGTTTTTTACTAATCGATTCTGGCTCAACAAACTATCAACTTTCGGAGCCAGCCTTGACCTCGTCACGACTTTTCAATTATTCATACGATGTTTTTGATTTTAATTTGGCCAGAGATTCGTTTAGACGTGAGCTTTATTAGACCTTATAGGCATTTTATTGTTTTTATTTTGTTATGTACATACTTTTCATTTTTTGATTTAAATAATTGTTGCCGATTGTATACCACTGTAGGTAATATATTAAATATTAAATAAATAAAGTGAAAAAGAACTGCCTTCAGACTGCTTTTCGAGGAATCCATGAACAACCTCCAGTCTTCAGATTTATATTTTTCATTCTGCATTGCCAAAAACCAAACCGCGTATATTGGTGAAATAAGCGAATGAATTATTCTCAGTTGATTTGAAAAAATTATTAAATTCACCCTGACGACCTAATGCTCCATATATACGAAAATGCGATACTAAAACGTTCACTTGTTTCAATTCCTTGGCCAAGATAATCGACTGTTGCTGCGATAACTTGAAACGGCGTATTCATTCAAACTCGACAAGCATCCCGTATTTTATACACTTCAGCGATCTCCGAACTAATAGCACACTTATTTGGCATATAATAGTGAATCTGTCACAAACATAACAAAAGTTATTGCATTTCTTACAGTTATTCATTTTAAATATTTCAAACGATTAATTTGATCGATCGATCGAATTGTGAACCGAAACTAGTGAACAACGCAGCTTTCACGTCAAAATATGCGTCAAATAAGTGAAATAGTTTTCATTCAATGTGATTTTATCGAAACGAAGAAATTTTATCGAACTGAATCTGTTGAATAAATGGTAAAATAGACAAAAAAGTCTTTACATGTGAATATCTCGAAAAGCAGAGTCAACTTTATAAAACGGCCGATGGCGTTGAATTAAGCGTATTCGAATTGTGTTTTCTAGCCAGAATCCATCAATGTTGATAAAAAATAATTTCCGATTCGGGCACAGTTATAAAAACATGAAAACACAGTCATGAAAACATTTTTGTAAAAACTTACAAAATATTCGCCCTAACGAATAAACTTTTCACGAACTTTGATATGAAATACCGAAATATCGGTAAAGATAAGTGATTCACGTTTAGATAATTTATTCTTTATTGTTATAAAAATTGACCGAGCATAAAATAAAAAATGAACACCAAAAAACAACATTTACCGTAGTAAATGATTTACTCGAGAATTCGATCGCAGCAGAATATACATATTAGAGCAGAAAAAGGGGGAGCTAATAAAAGTTGATGCACGAGTTTGGATTTAAACTCTGAGATTGTACATCTACTCGCTTTAGCCAATCAACTCATTCAAATAACAAAAAGAATCTCCCCTTTTTCTATTAAACAGTTTAAATTATTATTTGGTATTAAAGTCATATTTTTGTTACTATTACAAATATGTACGTTTTGCTTAGGCTATACTTTTAATCCTTTCATGAAGTTGAATCGCAGCCATTTGAAATATTGCTGAACGCACGTTCATGGTAAGATTCTATTTCTAAATATTAGCCATTATATTAAAGCGAAATAAGTTTGTTTTAATTAATTGAAATAAAAGCTGGTTAAGGCTTCAATCATATTTCGGTGATTATCTTGCAGCAAATCAGGCGACCTTACCATAAACGTCGTTCAACTGTAAATCAATTAAATCGTTGATTTTATGACACATCATCGAAAGAATGTAAAATATTTCGTCGAGATAATCTCGCCTTAGTCCGTTACGCTGTTGGTAATTCAGTCTATAAGTAAATTCTTACCTTTTTTTTAAAGTTGTGCTGTAGAGCCATAATCATAATGACGTATTTTTTAGAAGCTTTTTTAGTGGTATAACTTTTCAGTGATTTCCATAGGAATCCATAGTAAAAATGGTGTTTTTTAGCTTCAAGTTTTTCAATGAAAAAAGCGAAAATATTATAAAACGTTTATATAAAAGTTTTCTACATATCTTTAACAACAATCTACAAGAAGGCTATATTGGTATTAAATAAATTTTAATTGCAGAAATATTAAAATTAAATTATTTCTAAAATATATATTTCGAACTTTCATTTTGAAAAATACATCAAAGTTGGCTCTGACGAATTAAAATAATACTTGCTAAATTTATTTTTGGTTTTACTAGTGTACGTTTAACCCAGATGGTAAAGCACTACGAACTTACGAAATATGAGAAAGAACATATACAATCAACGAGCATCTGTCTGCAGGAGTAGTCTGGAAACTGTGTCATATCGGCGGTGTACTGCCATCCAAAACATGCTATAAAAAAACTTCATTTCTTCGATTATTTGAGCCAGCTGGGTAATAAATTTGTTGCGGGCGGTGATTACAACGCTAAACATATTCATTGGGGTTTCAGATTAACATCGCCGAAAGGCAAACAACTTTATGATGCTATAGAGGAACAGTCCCTGGATTATTTATCTGCCGGTAACCCAACTTACTGGCTCACATATAAAAAGGAAATTCCTGATCTAATTGACTTTTGTGTAACTAAGGGCATTCCACGTACATACGCTAAGGCCACCGATTGCTATGATCTGTCTTCTGATCACTCACCGGTAATAGTAACATTGAGTACTGATGTCCTAAGGAACGAAATACTGAACCGTCTTACAAACAAGAAAACTAATTGGGATCAATATAGGAGGCTAGTCGAACAAAAGTGTCTACTTAATATTCCTCTAATCACACCAGCTGATATTGATGCGGCAGTAGAAAATCTAAAAGATGTCATGACATTATCTGCTAAAAGAGCTACACCCGGCATAAATAGTTCGGAAAAAGTTAATAAACTGTCACATAATATACAGGAACTAATCCAGGAAAAGCGAAAAATTCGCCGTCAATGGCAGCAAACAAAATCACCGTTATTGAAATGGAAATTAAATCGAGCTATTAAGGCCCTAAGATTTGCTTTGAGGGAAGAAGAAAACTATCGCGTAAAGAACTACTTAAGTGATCTCTCGCAACCGAGAGGACAGATTATTCTTTGTGGAAGGCAACAAACAATTTAAAAAGGCCAACAAATTCGAATCCACTGATTAGACTACCAACTGGAAATTGGGCGAGAAGTGATGAAGAAAAAGCCAATGCTTTTGCTGCTCATCTAGCAACAGTATTCGTCCCACACGAAGAAGATAATTATTTCGTGCTACCCCAGCCAACGGATGATGGTTTATCCTACAAACCTATAAAGTATAACTGGAAGAAAGTTAAGAATACAATTAAAACTTGCAAAAGCCCGAAAAAGGCACCAGGACATGATCTCATTACTGGAAAAATGATAAGGGAATTGCCAAATAAATGCATAAAACTAATAACATTTGTATTCAACGCGATCATGCGAACCACTTATATTCCTCAGAAATGGAAGATATATTTGATCACAATGATTCATAAGCCAGGGAAAAATGAAACGCAAATCTCATCATATCGTCCAATAAGCATGCTGACCATAATCTCAAAGCTATTTGAAAAAATGTTACTAACGAAATTGAAACCAATATTAGAAGTGCGGCGCGTTATTCCAGACCATCAATTTGGGTTCCGAAACCAACATGGTACTACAGAGCAAGTACACAGGATTGTAAATGCAATCAAAATCACCTTCGAGGAAAAGAAATATTGTGCTGCTGCATTTTTGGATATCGCCCAAGCTTTTGATAAAGTTTGGCACGATGAGCTAATTTACAAAATTAAAGAGCTTCTACCGAAGAAATTTCACTCAGTTTTGGGAAACTATCTTCTTCAAAGGCAATACATGGTCAAACAAAACAGCTCAACTACTTGCTTAAATGATATTAATGCAGGTGTCCCGCAAGGCAGCGTTCTAGGATCAATATTATACTTGTGGTACACAGCTGATATACCTGTAACCAACAAAGTAATAATATCAACATTTGCCGATGACATGTCCATCCTGGGGTCTCACACTAATCCTGAAATTGCCTCAAAGGAATTACAGAATCATTTAAACAAAGTCGCGGACTGGCTGAAGGCATGGCGAATAAAAGTGAACTTTCGTTCCCACCAATCAACTCATGTCACATTCACGCTAAACAAACGCACCTGCCCACTAGTGAAATTAAACGATAAAAATATTCTTCAACAAACGAAGGTAAAATACTTAGGTTTGCATCTGGATAGAAGGTTAACCTGGAAAAATCATATTGAAACAAAGCGATACCACCCCCATTTTCCAAAATGTATTGGCTGATGGGAAGAAAATCTCAGTTGTCATTAGCCAATAAAGTTTTACTTTACAAAGCGATAATCAAACCCATATGGACATATGGTATTCAGTTATGGGGATCCACCAGCGCTTCAAACAGAGAACTCCTGCAACGAACCCAAGCGAAAATACTTCGCAGTATTACCAATGCTCCTTGGTACATTCGAAGTAGTAACATACATGACGACCTTGGTATCAAAACCGTTAAAGAAACTATTAAAGAATTCAGTTCGAAATATTACTCAAAACTAGAAGCACATCCCAACGAATTGGCCAGGGAGATACTAAAACAGCCGCGATTTAGACGTCTGAGAAGAACAGATCCACTCGAACTGATGAACCTGTGAACCTCTAAATTTAATTCGATATATACATATAAGTATAGTCTAAATTAATTAAATTATGAGCACTAACAATAAGTATTAACATTGGTTAAGACTTAAAATATGTAATAATTTTTAGCTTAAGATTTGATTACTTCTTATGAGTTGCTTATGTAGAAAGATTCAAGAATAAAGCCATTGGCAACATTTAAAAAAAAAAAAAAAAAAAACTAGTGTACGTAAGATGTCTAAAATGTTTACAGAAAAATACGAAAAAAAATTATTTAATCACAAAATTGGCACACATTCTTAATATTTTGTGAATTTATTTTGCTTACCCTACAATTTTTCAACTTGAAATTTCCCTAGGTGGTAGTTTTTATTATGATTTTACCAAATTTTTACGGTCATCACTGCCATCTATGTAATGTATATTTACTTAATTACCAAACGAATTGTAGTAAGCTTTTATTTCAATTTGACCAGAATGCAGTTGTTATGAATTTTTTTTATATTTTGGTTTAAATAAATCAATTATTACAAAAAAATAAAAACGATTTACTTAAACGATATTTATATATGTTGGAATTCAAACATTTATGAAAGTATTTCAAAAAAGATAATTAAGAATTTGTAACCTTTTCATTTAAATATTTGTCTTAGGAAAAAAAGTGATTTCCCATATGTTTTGTGTGTTTTACCATGAAAAGTTTCGTTTTTCTCTCGTTTCTAATTCCCTTATAAAAGCTCAGATTTTTTGATTAATGCTCTATAAAATATAGGGTGCTCTGGTAAAATACATGATCAAACATGTGCAACAAAGCGACCACAGGCGGTTACAAAGTCCTAAAAATAATCCGGTTTTTGGTCACATTGCCTTTATCTTGGTATAGAAGGCTTTGTTATCTATCGAATTAGCGTGCATCTGAATTTTGCGTTTGAATTGCAAAGGAAAACTAATCTTCTTCAAACTATCTTTATACAAGGTGTTCCATTTAAAAGTCGACTGGATATTTTTTTAGTAAAACAAAAATCAATAATTTAAAATTTGAGAATTCATTTTTATTTTACTGAAAGAACCAAATTAAGGGTGTACTAATAGGTACAACAATATATTTACAATGACGTTTTTTTGTAAACATTTTGGAAAAAGAAAGTTTGCCTGTATTAATTAAATCAATAAGATTGTTTCGGCTTTTTATTGACAAAATATATTAAAAATAATGGCATTCACAACAATTTCGACTTGTTAATCAGAAAAATGAAGAGGCCAATCATTTATAAATATATCTACCAGAAACTACAATACTTTGTATTGACCACGGGTTAAAGTACGGGTGGGATTTTGATATTTCTACTTTTTCTGGTAGATATATTTATAAATGATTGGCCTCTTCATTTTTCTGATTAACAAGTCGAAATTGTTGTGAATGCCATTATTTTTAATATATTTTGTCTATAAAAAGCCGAAACAATCTTATTGATGTAAACATTTTGGTACAGAATTGATACCTCCGGTAAGAAGATGTGATGAAATTTCTTTAGCTTCTATTAAAGCGTTCCGAAAACCTGTTAAAAATTATTTTACAACCTACTCCTTTATCCCTCTTAAGTCTGTAATGTTCTAAGACAAGAGTATGTTTTGCAGATTCGATAAGCATCTTTGGTTATGTTTTCTTCTAGAGTTTTTTTATGTTGCAAAAGATAATGTGAAATAAGGAAGAGATAATTTCCCCTAAATTGTCTTTTAATATTTTGTTATTAGCTCTCAAACTTGGATAAGTTGTGCAAGTTCGATGCGAATACACCACAAGAATAGACGCAATGGTTTAACAATAATAAAAATAAATCCATAATCCATATTTTACTTTTATATTATAGAAATAATTGAAATAAAAACTAAATAAGTTCAGCAAATTACCGTAGTGGAAAACACAATAGTTTGATTTATTTCTCCATGCCATTTTCGTCGGTTGTTGTTCTACTCATAGGGTAGACACCAATATATTTAATCCTTTTCATTTTAGATCCTCTTTTATTTCCTCTGATTCAGTTTCTTAGATTTCTCAAAGTACCATGGCTTTGGGTTTTGGCTTTTAATTCTTCTTGATGTTGCGTGTTGTTACTGGAGTGAACAGTATCATTTATCAGTTTCCCGCTGTTTATGGTGATCTGAGCATTGCTTCGGCATGTTTGTCCATATATATATTTTTTTTTTTAATTTGAATTTTTCCGCAAATTTTTTAAGGACTATTAGAGGTGCTTTTTAGTTTTTAATCTTATGCTGTATTGTAGTGTCTGGCACGACATCGATGGGCAGCATGTTATATTCTATCTGTATAGACCTTTCTCCATCTTATCTCTTGGCTTTATTTGTGAAAATATAGTTACTAGATACTTTAGATATTACTGTAAAAAAAATTTGAAAAAAATGTTTTGGAAAATTTTTTGTTTACAATTAATTTCCCCTTATAAATTTAAAGTTACTCAATGCGAGTTTACGACAATTTTCTGAAGAAAAATTTTCAACAGGCAACCAATCGACGTAGTCTATTTTGTAAACAAATTTCCCCTTCCGAACATAATTCTTTTGTTTTCCATTTAAAATATATTGAATCTGCTGAAAATTTTTCTTCAGAAAATGGTCGTAAACTCGCACTCAAGGCTTAAAAAACATTCCTTACGTATATACCCAAAACGCCACAAACAATATTTTAACTAAAATTTGTATTTTTTATGATTTGTTCATCGACCAAAAAAATTTAGTGTTAATTTTAAAATTTAATAAGATATTATCGAAAACTTAAAAAAATAATTTCACTAATTCGAATTTATTTCTTGAATTAGTTGCGACGAAACAGGAAAGCCAAGTTCACAATGCAACAATTTTTTACGCTAAGTACCTATAATATTTTACCGAAATTAACTACAATTTTATTTATTTTAAATCACCTTTCAATTAAGATGAATCTAGATTATTGCAGAAGATGCAACGATTGCTACGTTGACAATAAATAAGAAATAAAAGTGTCTGTTAAAAAAATATAGTAATTCATAATACAACTTTAATAAGCCTAAGCTATTCAATTGGAATACAAAAAATAAAATTTTTAATGCAATCGGGTAATTGGGTATTCAAATTAAAGAAACTTATATATACTTAAACTTACGAATCTTATGGTCCTCTTTTGGGATTTATTTTTGTTTCTTTACTCGCGCAGTAAAGAATTGGCATCGCAGATGCTGTTTAGCATCTTAATTGGTTTCCAAAAAAAAATAAAAATTAAAGTTCAAGTGTGATATTTAAAATAATCAATTTACATTAAATAATTAAAAAAACAGAAAAAAACGATAAAATAGTCACCTCACTTCTATGAAACGTACCTTTTACATTTTTACAGCAAACACAAGAAATGAAAATTTCAATTCCATTTTTCTTATTATTATACGTTTTAACTTTTATAACCACGCAATCAATTCTAATATACATACTATATATACATAACTTTCAAAACTACATTGTAAAAATACAATGCTTGTACATACATAAGTACAAGACTACACTATATGTCTGTATCATTAAGGTGTTTTATAATTTCCTAATTCATTCACTCCAAATCAATTCAATTTAATAATTTTTGGATTCAATTACTTTTTAGATCGAAGAACATATAGTATAGGGAAACAAAGTAATTCTTCACAACTTTATACTTTTTTACTAGCGCCTCACACAGGTGTAGGTGGAATAGAGGCGAATCAGGAAAAGAGTTGTTAATAGTCAATTATATATGTAAATGTATATATTTTATTGCAACCTGTCACGTAAAGTTTAATTTTCGATTACGAGTATATTATGACGGTATGAAATTTTTATTATTTTAGTTTGTTAATATTTTTATTATTCTGTTTAAGGAGTTTAAATTATTTGACCGAAATTAACTAATGCAGTGAAGTGAATAAAGGAAAATCACAATAGAAAATTAAATAACCTGCAACCAACGCACTTGTGTTATTAAACGTCATGCGGTTTTTCCAATGACTATTTACCTACCAGTTGCTTTTCAGCAACATAGACGATTTATAATTTGATCATTACAAATTAATGTAAGGAGTTGGTCACAAGGTAGTAAAAAAAACACACTGAAAATCTAATTTGACCACATGATGTCCACAACTTTCTTTTGTTATACTCTTATCGTTAGCTATATAAAAAATGTAAAAAATATAAGCTCCAAGATTAAAACAAATACCTATATATATATATATATATATATATATATATATATATATATATATATATATATATATATATATATATATATACATATACATATATATATATATATATATATATATATATATATATATATATATATATATATATATATATATATATATATATATATATATATATATATATATATATATATATATATATATATATATATATATATATATATATATATATATATATATATATACATAGTTATATCGGTAGTGGCATGAACTCTAAAGATATAAGACATTTTTTTTTATTTTTGGTTCAAATTTAACTAAAGAATTTGATGTTTTATATTACAGAAAATAGTACAACTTAATTATATGACTTAACAAACTACTTTGAACAATTTACTTAATTTGAGTTGAGTTTTTATACTCTGTGATAAGGAAGAAACATAATAAAGGAATTATACATAATCGTATTCAGATATACTATATTTGTGCAGTATACATTTTTACTGCAACGCCACGCAAACTTCTTTAAAATTGATATAAACAAAAATCTTTTTGAAACTATTAATTTTTATTTAGTTAGTTTAATTATTTTGCTTTAAAATTCAATAAAAAAAAATATTTAATTTTAATTTTAGGAAAAAATACAGTTAATTTAATTTTATACAAAATCATTTGTGCACATAAATTTGTATTCATAATTATTTGTGCACATTAAAAAACGTGGTTCACTATGATTTTTAAATCAGTTATTTGAATTTTTGTTTTTTCTGAAATTGAGTTAGTGTGTAATTAATTAGTTATGAAAATAATTTAAGTTAATACTTCAGTTAAAATGCCTAAAAAATTTGAATTTAGTGTTGAAGTCAGAGCAGCAATGGTAGCTGATTATGAAAATGGAATTTCGACCACGGAATTATCGAAAAAGTGTGGTTGCCATAGAAATACCATTTTGTACCAAATAAAGAAAAAAAAACATTCATGGAACGATAAAAATGCCATTAGAAGAGGCCGAAATCGAGCAACATCTGCCACAGAAGATCGAAAAATTGTAAGAGCTGTGAAAATCAATCCAGCAACGACGCAAAACAGTATACAAAAGTTTATAAACTTTTCGAGAAATGGACTCATTAGCCAACCAACAATTTTACAGGATAATAAGGGAGGAGAATATTAAAAAATACACCACTCAAAAAAAACGTTTACATTAAAAGTAAATAAATTAAAAAGATTAAAATTTGCAAGGAGCATATTAACAAGTCGTTGGAGTTTTGGAGGAATATTTTATGGATGGACGAATAATTTCCCCCCTGATGGGACCTCGGGAAAACATTTCTTTTATTCGAAACCTTCAGAGAAGTTTAAACGTACAGTCGTCGCACCAACGCGTCAATCTGGTGGAGGTCACTTAATGATATGGGGGTGCATATCGTATGACAGTGTTGGTCCGATTACTTTATTAAGAGGGAAACTTGTTCAAAGCCGTTATTTGCAGCTTCTAAATGATGTGACATTATTGGCTGGATGCAAATTAATTGCAGAACATTTTATGCTGCAACAGGATAATGCTCTTATCCATAAAGGCAAAATGGTAGTAAAATTTTTAAAAGATTTGGACCAACCTTTATTAGAATGGCCGCCCCGAGCCCGGATCTTAATATGATTGAGAGTATATGGGCGTACATAAAAAGACAAATTCCTTGTTGGATTTCCTCATGTTGTTGGAAGGACTGAAGAAGCCACTTGGAACGCCATAATAAATGCGTGGAGCACCGTGCCAATAGATTTAAAAAAAAAAATTTAATCGACCCTATGCCCAAAAGAAGGAAATACGCCATATTGATTTGTTGTTTAATGTGTTTTTGTCTATTCTGAATTAAAATATAACTGATTGAATTATTATAAATTAATTTTTTTTAGTATATTTAATGTGCACAAATAATTATGAATAAAAATTTATGTGCACAAATAATTTTGTATAAAATTAAATTAACTGTATTTTTTCCTAAAATTAAAATTAAACATTTTTTTTATTGAATTATAAAGCAAAATAATTAAGCTAACTAAATAAAAATTAATAGTTTCAAAAAGATTTTTGTTTATATCAATTTTAAAGAAGTTTGCGTGACGTTGCATTAAAAATGTATACTGCACAAATATATATGAATACGATGTATTTTACGAAATTTGAGTAGAATATTCGATTGATTGAGATGATTAGTGTACAGTGTTTTCATTGTTGATAACATTTGCTGATGCTGACTTCCAAAGGCTTTGTTGTTGTTGCTTTTTATGTAATATATATATACATAACTATGTATATATATATATATATATATATATATATATATATATATATATATATATATGTATATATATATATATATATATATATATATATATATAGTATACATATATATATATATATATATATATATATATATATATAATATATATATATAGTACGGGGAAAAAAAATTGGGCAAACATATTTTATTACAAATTGCAGTCGGTTTTTGCTAAAATTACAAAACTTTTGAAAGCAATTGGCTTATTGTTTCATTTTAAATACAAAAAAATGTACCTGCAGTTTAGGGGGAAAACCCGAAAAATGCCAAAATATTCAAAATACATTGATTGGAGTTAAAGTAATGGAATAAATTAAATACTTATTTTTTAATTTTCAGTAAATCCAATTTTTGAATCAGGATAACATTCGTTATAGTTTGTATTTAGCTCTTTAAATCTAGAAGGAAAATTCTCTTTTGCATCAATTTCCGCTTCCCATCAGTTTTAACAAAAACTGTAGCCTTTTTCCAGCCATTATCCTGCTGTTGTCTAACATAAAAGTCTACCGTATTTTTTTACAACTGATACCCCTAGTTTCTTTCCTTGTTTAGCTGTAGTTTCTGTTAAGCTACTTTTTCTTTAACTCGCTCAACATCTCCTCTAGCTCTATTTTCTTTTGCGATGGTAATTGAATTGGTAATTCATCATTTGTCATTGATGATGATGATTCATAATCATTTGATTTTAATGTAATTCCATTTTCAAACAAACTTCTTTTTTTTGTACAACTCGAACAAATATTTTGACAATTTTCTTAAATCGTTCCTTATGTGTCTTTTTCCGCCAGTTTTTCTGAAAGGATTTCAGCATCTTACGTGATGACAATTAGATCTTTCAAATATATTTAATCTACGAAAGAAGGATTTGAGAAATGTAATTAAATATAGTATTTCTTTCAATTATATTTTTTTACACCTCACTAGGCAAGAAAATTATTAGCTTGGACTAGTTAAACAGTTAAACGGTTTACAATTAATATGCTGCTACGTCCTATATAATAGTACATTGTGTTATTAGGATTAAAAGTAAACTTTGTTCGCCGAGCAAATGCAAAAATTATGATTTTTGCAATTTTTAAAAAATCGTATCTTCGGTTCTATAGCTCATAAAATAATTATCGTGGGCTTAATTTTTTCGTTAGTGTTTGTAGTATACTGAAAAAAAAATTCGTTTATTTCTTTCTAATGTCAAGCCTCGCATTATTTAAAAGTGTCTAATTTCGTGACTAGACGAAAGAAAACGTGATTCATGTCAAGGGCCTCAAATAAAACGAAACATCTAGCAACTCAGAGCTATGGCGTTTTCTAAATATATCAATTAAGCATCACAAATTTCGAATATAATTTAAAAATATCAAGAATATCGAAATAATCTCAAAAATGTTGAATTTTAAATGTATACATATCCTGAATATTCTTGGAAGTTCTCAAATATCAAATTATCCATAAGTATTTAGAACGAAAGAAAATCCTCGCCGAAAAACGTAAAACACCTGTACATTCTTGAATAATTTCGAATATCCTAAAGGAAGAAATATCGATAGTTTGGCATAATCTCGAAAAATCTACTAAACATTGCTATTCAGCAATATATGTGTAACTCTGCAAGTCCTCAAACTCAAAGCTAATCGCAGAACATTGTGATAAAAAAATTTGAATAAATTTGAAAATTTTAAAAATCTCGATTAATCCTAGAAATGTCGGAGAACTTAAGAAATCTAGATTATAACGCGGAACAATCACAGAAAAATTCGAATAATCTCTTTATTCTGTGAATCTCGATTGATCTCGAACAATTTCAATAATACTCTGGATATTAATGAATAATTTCGAAAAGCTTGTGAAATATAGAAAATCACCGAAAATGTCAAAATATTCCGAAAATTCGTGTAAATATAACTTAATGTTACTAATACTAGTTAAGGCTAAGCTCGACAAAACGATATGCAATAAGAATGGAACCCTCAAATACTATGGGATAATTGGTTAAATATCGAACAAACATATTATTCGAATAGACTATAAGATTCTTGAGTAACATCGAACTACACTCGAATAATCTAGAAACATCTCGAATAACCTGACAGTTTCGAAACAAAGAATCACCAACTAAGGCTCGAACATCAAAATATCATTTCCAGGCGAAACTCCAATAATCTCGAGAAATTTTAAAAAAGGTCAAAAGATGAAATCCGAGACAATGGGTATGAAATCGCGAAGCGAGGAAAATTTCCAAAATCGGGATAACCCCGCCAAAAACAACCGAAAAAACACCATCACTAATTGCAAAATTGCAACGCTAATTCACTGTAAAGACTGAGTGGTTTGGCTGGTTGGCTTGATTAATTCCCTTTCTAAACAGAAAGGCACTCCTAATGAAGGAAACCTGAAATTGTTTTCAGTCGCGGTTAGATATTTTTCTAAGAAGAAAATTTCAACAATTTCTTCTTGATTTTTATGAACATCAAAATGGTACTTCGCCATCTCCTTAGCAGTATTGCTTCCTTTTACAAATCAAATTCAACCTTTTCTAATCAAAACCAGATTTGTAAAAGATTCAATTTGTTTTGCGAAATGCTGAATTTGCTTAGTTTGATTTATAAAAGGTTAAATTTGAAGTACAAAATGGGTAAATATGGAGTACAAAACGAATATTACTCTGATGGCGAAAGCTTTGATTTATAAATCTACGTATCTGTCAGAATCTAAAGGCATTTTTATTTCTATTTATTTCTATGTAGTCAGATTATGAGTAAATAGTTGGAACTTTTTCACCTTCAGCAACCGAGAAGAAATTGTTGGGCCAGTTTTAAGAAAATATTTAATACTAACAGTAATCATTTCTTCTTTCTCTAAAAATTTCCTTGAAATGTGTCGTTTTGTAAATTTTAAATGGGGTTTACTTTAAGTTTAATCTGAGTTACTATCTATCTAATTTTGACTTTCAACTAATATTAAAACGCTCGATAAATCTGGTGGGCCCCAATAGCCATAGACTTCCCATCCCCCCCCCCCCCCCCGCAGCTGCGGGTGCTGCGAATTCTTTTACAATTTTTTATCTTTTTTCTTCGTCACATTTACACTCGATTCCTGTTTAAGAAAAATTAATACTAGTATACCTATGTATAATGTATATCTGTCAATATCATATTTGCCATAACCTTTCAAAATCATTAATTTATTGTTCAATTCCTCTCCTATAGAAGAAATGTTGCCAATTCAGTTGCTTCAAGCAAACTATTTGCAAATCAACTTTAAACAATAACTGAAGTTTGCCCAAAACTAATATTGATTGGAAGCTTGAACATGCTTTCAAAAATCAATGCTCCATAATTCATGCGAATCATGCATTCCTGCAAAATGATCCACGATGGACATTTACTATTTATTAAATACCCCTATTTCTTCTTTACATTTGAATGTCTAATTTAAAACTCTTCCCTCACTTATGTTTAGAACTCTTTAATCACTACATTAACCTGTTTAGCGCTAATGTGCCTCCGCATGTACATACATAAAAAAAAATGTTATGTTTTTAAAATTAATTTCCATTTTATTATAAAACGAATTTATTAAAATGTACTACAAAAAAATTCGTAACTAATTAATCATCGTCTTAAAATTATAAATTATACCTACAAATTTTATCATTTATAACAATCAAATTATAAGCTAGAAATATACACTTTTTATAACTGGCTGTGTATACTTATGATATGTATACATATCGCTTAATTATAGAGTCACAACATACACACAGATGAATTTGTTAAGGTTATTAGTCTTGTCACAATTACCATTATTATTAAACATATTGTTGACATTTTTCGCTGTATGATCACTTTATATTTTGTATAAATGTTGAATCAAATTTTTGTTCACATAATATTTGATTGAAATTAAACACTCCGAGCAATTTAATTTTGATTTCATCAACACTAATAAAACAAAATTACATTGTGTCCCTACAAAAAAAAAAAAAAAAAAAAAAAAAAAAAAAATGAAATTGACAAATTTCTAATTAAATCACATATTTATGAACTAATTTGAAAAAGAAAGGAAAATAATAGTAATAAAAATGATCATTTTCACCTGCCATCCCCTATTCTATTTTTATTTTTCCAACCATTGAAATATTGTATAAACGTACGTACATAGTATTAAAATTTACCTTTAAAACTTATATTGTTTTTAATGACTTCTTTGCATGTTATCACAAACAACGATAACATAAAAAAAATACACACACATACACACATATAAATCCCATTAAGAAAAAAAAAACGAAAATTCAATAATTTTCCTTAATTTTATAATTTACGTAAAATAAAAATAAAATAAATTAAAATTGCGTTCGTTTTAATTGAAAGTGATTTTAACGATACAGAAAGTAAGAAAATAAGTCGTTTAACTAATTTAAAAATCAAGATTGTAAGAAAAAAAAAAAACGGAAGAATTAGCTGGAATATATAAAACTGACTTATGTTGAATAAGTCGTGAGTAAGTTTGTTGTTTTTGGTTTCATTTTAGTTTTATTGATTTTTAATTTAACGTTTCTCGGATATTAAATTAAAAATACAATTTTTATTTTATTTAATTTTTTTTTCATTTTTAAAACTAGATTTTTTTCGGCAATCAATAAATGTTGCCCCTGGTTGTCAAATTTTTGATATTTTTGAATAGTTTCAAAACACTCTAAAGAAGTATGTATGTATTTAGTTTTAATTTCAAATGGCTTTAATAAAAGCATTGCATCCAGGATCTCTTTAAGGAGTTTTTGGAACCGTCTTGGGCAGTTATCGCTTAAACAACAGGAATATTTTACTAGGACCTGAGAGTCAAAATAAAATTTAAATAATTTGTTATTTTTAATAATTAATGTTAATGTATTAAATTCATACTAGTTTTAAAAGCTTTTATTTAACTTTATCTGCCTGTTACTTAGTGAGTACGTTTGGGTCAAATGGGTTTTGTATAAACTATATTCAATATTGTAATATTTTCAAAATGGCTGCCGCCCCAAGATAGCGGATTGCCGCTGATTGATTCTGCACAACCCCCTTGACATTGGTATCAAATGAAAGGATTTGACGAGCAGAATACGATAAGCTAAATGATGTTAGTCGACGTCTAATATGCCGGATTAAATTTCCTTAAACAGTTCTATGACATGGGTATCAAATGAAAAGGTTTATACCAAGCAAAAACCGTGACGTCATTTTAAATTCAATATGGCCTAAAGATGGCGGACGCCCAAAGATTGCGTACTAAATTTCTTTTTCCACCCTTTTGATATGAGTATCAATAGGAGAGGTATCACGAGCAGAATAACGGTGTTCCGAATTCGATATGGGAGGTTACTGTAACTATCAACTGTGGAACATTTACCTACTTAGTGCACTATAGTCATAAATTCGCAATCAATTTCATGGATTCTTTGGTTAGTATTTGTAAATAAACACAATATTCTGTGGTGAAGGTATCGAGACATGAGTGTGAAAAGGGGTTATTGACTGCATGGCTTGGTGAGAGAGGCGTTATTAGCATTGGTTTCCAACTTGTCTAGGAGAAGGAAAGCTCCAAAATCAAATCCGGATTGAAGTTTCCGTCAGGCGCGCGTAAGGTCCAACCTGAAATTAACGGCGGAATGTTGTGCTGTAGCCTATTTTATTGAAGCCCTGGGTTAGGAAGGTGGTGGGGTGGCAGTATAGTTATCAGATACTCGTGTTAACAAAATGGGAAAAGAAACAACCACTCAAAGAATAAAATAAAAAGAATAAAAGGGCATGTACTAAAACGAATAAAATAAGTTTATCCACTTTTGATATACCTATAATAGCCTGATAACTATGATGATTTCAAATAAAGAAAATGTAATATAACCCATTGTTATTGTATAACCCACGCTGCTAGGGGCAACGTGAGTTATATTTGGTATAACAAAATGTTGAGTAGTCATTGGAAAATTATTCGTAGTCAAATTGAATGAAAACGAAGTAGTTAAATTAAAGTACACCATGACAATTTAAAGAACGGTCACTATGATAAAATATATTTCAAAATTCAATACTCCACTGTGAAAACACAAAATGGAACTATTTCTTAATAATTTACGAAATTTATTTCAACAAAAGTGGATAAAATGTTGTATGCCACTCGTGAGCAAAGAGATATTATCCACTCGGGATAATGTCCCACTCGGCTACCGCCTCGTGGGACAAACGTATCCCTCATGGATAATATCTCGTTTTGCTCACTAGTACCATAAATAACTATTACTTACTTAAGTGGACATACCTACCTACATAGATATTTCACATTAGTAGATCCTAATAAAAATAAACGTCTTACTATCTTTATCGCTGAACTGATTTAATATTTCACGTTGAATTATTGGTTTTTAAAAAGCTTATCGCGCGAATTGTAAAGAAAACATATTTCGCCACGTACTTACACACTTACCAACCAATCACTGTTATGAATATTTTGCCTATTGCTAAGTGCTATCGCATATTTGACAAGTTAATTTGAATACCGATTGCTGTAACTAATTTCTAGATGTAAATGTTTCCAGTCTAAGTAATATAGACACACCCACGATATAGGAGATTAATAAGATATGCTCACGCGTACGATGTCGTCATCGAGTGACAAAAATATAATCATGCTCTGTATAAATAGTAAACGAAGTAGTCCATGTTGAAATAAAAACGCGTTACTAAAATGTATGAAGTTGGCACTGGGTGAAAAAATGAGCAAAAACATATCCAATTTTGAAAAGCAATTGAGCATATATTTATATTGCTATATCGTGAGACACACCCGTCCAAAACAAAATTTTCAAAAAAATTATAGGTACTATTATAAGTAGATATGACAGGTGTGCCAGTAATTTATTATTCCAAAAAATGGTCCAGCATGTGGATTCTGCAATTTACCTTGTGGAGTTCATTTGAATAAAAAAACATTGGTAAAAAGCTCTGGAATGGTGATTCCTCTTTAACGTTAATGACTGAGAAACTAAAACTCAAATCAAGTTATTTTATTCCATAATAGCTCTATTCCATTGATGTAATCAAACTACTCACTAGTACTCGTAGCTACTCATACTAAATCGCAATACCATTTGTTGGATGATGAAAATTGGCCTAGGCGTAAACTGGTTGAATGAACTTCTAATAAACCCGTGAAAATGATGAAAGCATTGAGAAATGTATTTTATACTCATTGTAGAATTTGTTTATCGCCTTAAATTTTTTCAATGTTAAACTTGACAATCGGGACTCCTTTATTAATTTTGTCTTTTTACACGTTATACATACACCAAGCGTCATAAAAACGTCCGAATTGATTTATTTTCACTTTGTCTCTTTTATTTATTTTATTACATCTAGTTGCCATTTATTGTTTTTGTTTTTTCAATTCATTTCTCATTTATTTTGTTTTTGTTTTTTTTTTTTGCAAAAATTGTGTGATTTTTATTCATGAAGCAAAGTTTCTTTAAATTTCGAATCGAACATTTTTATGGCGCTGGGTGTATTTAGTATTTAACTATTTGGATACAGGAATTTCAAAAGTGTAATTGCAATTGCCACGTGCAACTAGTAACCAATCCTCAAAGGCTGCTGTGTTTATGAAAAGAAGTTTCGATTTTCAATTTCCGGTTTTTTATTTTTGTATGAATGAATACATACACTGTCTCAAAAAAATTTCCGTACACCCCTCGGTTAAAGAAACATTGATAAAAAAAAAAAGTACAAAAATTCAATTTTTATTTGTTTTAAACTCAAATTACATTTAACAACCTGAAAATAATAATTATCTTGATGCAAATCAATTTACTTTTACGTTTGATATGATTTTTTATTTAAACATCCTAAAACGATTTCAAATAATTATTGTCCGTTCACTTGCAATTTTGTGAAAATTAACACTAGCACATTGACGACTGCCAAAGTTTATATTGAGTCATCTTGCGGAAATATTATGAACCAGCAGACTTCTAATAACAAAATAGATTGACCAACCAAAATAGTTCTAGGTAACTTTAATAAATTTATATTCAAATTACAAAATTTAATTAGTTTACTTATGATTTATACATTATAAAACATGTACATAATATACATAGTGTAATATGTACATAGTAAAATGTAAAGTGATTGAAGTTTGGTAGTTTTGTGTAGAATAAATAAAATATTTTGATTTTGAGTTTTCAAATTTTTATTTAAAATTAATTTTGTTTATATATACCTGAATCTACTATATACATACATATTATCTCAGATCCAGCATTTAAAAGCTCGTCAGCAATCATGAAGCCCTTGTCTACCATTATTGCGTCACCCTAAAAATGGCTTTATCCGAAGCCCTACCTGAAGTTGCACCAATCAATATTTTTACTGTATGACAACCTTTATAATGGGAGAACAAACAGCTTCTACATGCCAAGCATTTAAATATTGCTGTTTTTATTTCCGTGTAATCAAGGACCGTCATGTTATTAGGAAACTCCCAAAAACATCTTAATAAATGTTTTTAATTTTGCTCTCGAGACTACTAAAATATAAAATCTTTTAAGATGGAACTTAATGCTTGAATGGTTTCCATAAAATATTTTTTCGCCGTTTTTCCGTTGGTTTAGAACAATATCGCATCCTCATCAAAATGATTTTTTTCAGCTTCCTCACTGGAGGTTTGTATGGTACATTTTTGTTCATTTAAGGTACCACAATCGAAATAACTTGTAAGTTCAACACAAAAAAACAAATATGTCATATTTATTTAACGATAAAAACCCAAATTATTGTAAATCTTACCATTTAGGTGAATTGTTATCCACAGCTTCCCATTTCTTATTGCTATTTATATTCGCTTTGAAATTGGTAGATTTAAATTAGGAAATGCAGCATTCGATAATTTTTTTTTCAGTTTTAGAAAGTCTATGCATTAGCGCCATAAACTGATAATCTTTAAGATATGTCCTGCAAATTAAAAATTATTTTGAAAAATCCTTGCCCATAATCAGAGCAATTTTCCACTTCAATTTTTCATTTTTAGACTCGACGACCCATTTTGGGATTATATGCATGGATATTCGGTACGTGTTACACTGCGGAACACTACACACGTGACGACCGATATTGGTTCTTCTGAATTTAATTGGATCCGTTTGGGTTTTAAAAGCACTAAATTTAAGTAAACACTTTAAAATTTGACTAATTTTATAAAATAAATAATTATTAGGACATTGTAGTTTCACTTATACGAACAAATTTATGTAGTAAATGACTCAGCTGTCAAACTTAATAGAAGTCTGGTAATTCAAAATATTTCCGATATAGGATAGCCTGGAACTCGTCAATTAATAATTTATTATTTGTTGTGCTACTATTTCCAATTAAAGGTAAATTACGATTTTTTTTTGTGTAAAAGTTAATTAAAAAATGTGTGATTCTAATACCAAAAATAGTGTAGAAAGCTTAGTGCTCCAACGATCGCTGCCAAAGTTTATCAACGCGAAAAACGAGCGATAAAACCTCAGACAATACGCAATATTTTTCATAAACAAGAGTATGGTCGATGTGCGACACGCAAGAAATATATTTGCCGACAAAAAGAATATTAAAAGCGCTTGGAATATGCATTGGGATATGTGAGTGAGCCCGAAGATTTCTGGGAAAATGTTATTCCCTCGGACGAAAGTAAATTTAACGGTTTTGGTTCAGACGGGCGAGTTATGGTGTGGCGGAAACCCAACACTGAACTTGAGTAAAATATGGTGGCGGAATTATAATGGTTTGGGTAGCTTTTAGCTGAAGCGGTGTGGGACATTTGAGCTTCATTGAAAACATAATTAATCGTTTTAATTATTTGGATATTTTGAAGGATAATTTGTTAATAAGTACTGAGAAAATGGCACATGGGCAAAACTTTCACTCCGTACATGACAATGACACGAAGCATTCATCAAGGCTGATTATGGAATGGTTATTGTACAATGGAAAGTCAACACTTTCTCATCCTCCCCAGCCACCAGATCTCAACCCCATTGATTCCCTCAACTTCTTTGTGTGTACGGACAATTATTTGACATCGTTTTAGGCGGTTCTTAAATGTAATTTGAGTTTAAAAAAAAAATAAAAACTGAATTTTTTGTTTGATTTGTAATGGTTTTTTTATCAATGTTTTCTTAACCGAGTTCTGTACGGACAATTTTTTGATACAGTGTATATGTAAATATGGTATTTGTTTTTGAATTACTGCTTTTTAATTGATTGATTGATTTCATTCATGAATTTGTAGTTTTTCGTTTATTACCCAAACTTAAAACAAAAATTCGGAAACGAATTAATTCGTTAACCCACGGGTCTGTAAGAAAATACTATACTATAGCTCTATTCTATAACGGGGCACCCAGGTGATATGAAAGAAAGGGAAACATGGTGTTTATGTAGAAGAGGTAAAAATTCCTTATAGGCACCTTTCTGGTTCAAATTTTCATAAATGAAATTGTATATAGTATAGGAGATAAATTTAAGAAAAAGGGAAAATGCCAGTTTTGTCCTTCAATAACAAAAAAGTCACACAATATTTGGAACGATTTTCTGTTAGACATACGAACACAAAAGATAAATGTTTTACCTGCAGTTGCCAATCTTGTAATTTTTAGTTATAAAATGATATATGACAAGACCAACTCAGCGATGATCAACTCGACCATACCATAGTTAACTCGCCAATGGTAACTCGGAAGCAGTCGAGTGGGCACGGCCAACTCGGCGATTGTCAGCTGGGCGATGTTCTATGCGAATTCTCATCATTTTCTCAAAACTGAAAAATTTTAAATCCCCGACCATTACATATAAATGAGCCGTGTTTTCTTTAAACTATGAAAATCAAAAGTGCACCAAACAGCAAGTAGGTGCCCATAAATTTGTCAGACATTCATTCAAAATCTATGAATAAAATACGCTAAAAATTCACCAATCTCATTGTTTGAATCCGGGAATAATAAAAACAACCATCATCCAAGAAAATTTAACAATACAAGCAATTCAAAACACAGCCGTATTACAGTAAATTTTATAAAAGACGTTAATCAATAAATTGATAAAGAAACTAACAGTAAAATTCATTTGATCGTTGAAAAATAGCGTACATTACACGCTGGAAAGGGTCTTTCGAATGCTCGTAAGATTTATGCACTCGCCTGACGTCTCGTGCGTCAAGTTGCTTACTCGTACTTTCCATGCCTGGTACTACGTACTTTCCATGCTTGTTATGTAATATGCTATTTTATCCTAGATTTCATCCTATTTCTTCTAAAAATTGGTTTTGTAATATGCACATGTTATAATAATTATTTTAATACATACTCGTAGACTGTGTCTGAAACCTGTGATAAATAATTTCCAGTACTAGATTTTGACATTTATTTGAAAAAACTGCACGCACCGAAATTATCGTAGTCAATTTCTATCGCAGCTATGGAATAAATTCAATAGTGGCATAGTTATGGCTCATATCTTTGTTAGATTTACTATAGTTAATCTACCAAAGACATGAACCATACCTGCTTATAAGCATTTGCTGTGATCCATTGGCAAGATACCATTGTGTGATTTATTAGTTGTGAGTGACTTACTGAGCCGATTTTACTTAATTGGCGTGATTATGTCTTAGAAATTACTCTTATTAAAATGAAGCAACAAATATGGGAGGCGGGAAAATAGACCAAAAAATTATTACAATATTCGGACAGCATAATAATAAATTGTGAATGTTGTAGAATATTTTGGAATAAATGTTAAAAATTTGTACTGTAAAATGTTTAACATAGGTTTCGGACACATTATTAGAATGTTTTATTTAAGCATAAATCCAACGGTTGAAACAGTTAAAAATAATTTTAAAATTTTTACGAAATAGGTCAATTGGATTCAAAGATTTTGTTCTTTTTTCTCAAATATTGCACCTAGGCATTCTAAACGAATAGTATATGGTACACATACGAACATTTCGCTTAAATGCTTGGACGTTTTTTTACGGGGAAGACAGTAGCTTTACATCTGAATAGTTTAGTGTATCTGTGTTTCATGTTTTTTTAGTAGCGTGCCATCTCAAACAAAATTTCTCGATTGCTAATGCAGTGACATCCAAGCTTTGGACCTAGATTTTCATGGTTATTATCATACATTATCAAAATCAAAAATGTCACTGGTTCTCTAGCTATAAAGATTTAGCATATTTTTATCCTTTTATTTCCCCCTCTACATTATAATTTACTTTTAAACGTAACACAAGTGTAATATTCGTTGTTAATTATCGATGCGAAAGACGTGGGCTTATATACACAATTATTCAACATTATAATTCAACTGTTCGTGTATTGTAATTTAATTAAATCAAAATAAATACAACAATCAACCAAAATAAAAAATTAACTTAAAGTTATACGTAAGTATACACAAATAATATAACTCTATATTAAAATTAGTCTAAAATTTATAATAAGTAATAAAATCTTAGATTATTATTTTAAGATAAAACTAAATAAAATTTATTACGAATATACTACAGAAAGTAACGACCCCCAATTTTATACAAAAGAATAATTTTCATAATTTATTCCGAGCCAAAAAAAAAAAAAAACTGAAATAAATATAAGCACAAAATTTTCTAGTTTAAATTTGAATTTCTTAAATTAGCAGTTTAAAAAAATCGATTTAATATTGTGTAAGGTTTGGCGCACGATTTAGGTAAATTTTATTAATTAAAGTGAGTTAGTAAATTATATATGAGGTTACGTCCATTTCCATGTTATCCAACATTAAGAATTACAACAGAGATTTTTCCGTAATGTAGGTAGAGGTATGAGTTCTAATTCTTAAAAAAGTTTATTTGACATTGTTTTGTAAAATCATTCATAATTTTGGAGGTCCCAATGAATTCTAATACAAATCGGCCAACCGGAAGTGGCCACTCTCTTAAATATCTCATAAAGTATAAGGTTTACAAGAATTAAATAAATTTAGGCGATCATCGCCGAAGTATGGCAGTGTTGATCAACCTGTTTAAAATTATAAAAAAAAAGTTTGGTGTGGGGCCCAAAAAAAAAACATACATATATGTATTTATAATTAATTAAAAATAAATGAAATTTACAAAATTACGAAAAATTGAAGTTATGATAAAAATATAAAATTAAACAAAGCCATTAAAGAGAAAATTTAATTTCCGGATGTTCCAAAAGCCGCAAATTAACTTTTTTTAAAAACGATTTAGAATCAATCTGCTGCCTAATATTATGAGGAAGTTGATTAAAGAATGACGGAGCGGTAACTAAAAAATACTTTCTGAAAAATTCGAAATAGAACACCGGAACGTCGAATATGAAATTAACATTATTTCTAAAATTATAGTATCCATTGAGCCTCATCGTCCGATATCCACTCCATAAATAAAATAACCATAAAACCTTATATGCATAAAGATGTTACAAGGGTAAAACTCTCAATCTCAAAAATAATGGCCAAGAAGAGTCACGAGTTAACTTAAAACAAATACGACGCATCGAGCGTTTTTAAGCAGAGTTGAGTTTCTATCAAAAAACAAGAATTGGAACAATTATCAAAAATACAAGAACGGCTATGAAGCTTAACTACAGGCGGATTGAAATTACTGTAACCAATTTTAAAGTATATAATTTTCGTTTTTTCGCTTAAAATTAATGAATCGTAATCAAACCACTTACTAACAATGCTAAGTCAGTATACTGATCTGGTGGCTTATAGCTAATATAGAAGGTCCACGATAATACAAACCCATATCATCTGCAAAAGCTACAAACATGGCCTAACAAATTGGCACTAAAAATTGAATTTACATATATTAAAAATAAAAGAGGGCCCAAAATAGACCCTTATGTGGTTTATTTAAAATAAAAGGTTTGCTCATAGTACCATTGACCTTGACTAAATGATTATACGATCAACCACATATGACTTAAACCAATTGTTGATGTTACCTCTGAAACCAATTCTGTATAGTTTATGCAATAAAAGGTTATGATCCACCATGTTAAAATCCTTTTTAATGTCAACAGCCTACTGTTGGAATCAGATTTATTCAATGACAAATTAACAGTATTTAGGGATTCAATTAAACCAGTTTCAGTAGAAAATTTACTTCTAAACTCGTGCTGACAGTTACTTATTATATTGTGCCTTGCTAAAAATGGGTCTTTTCTACTTTTAATAACTATTTCCATAAATTTTAATATGTGTTAATATAGGGACAATAACATTTACAACATATTTGCAAAATGTTTGTTTTTACAAAAATATCATACGTCAAGTTGGATTTCAAAGAATTTTTTCATTTTAAAATAGCTCTCGAAACTTCAAAGTACTCAATTAGGTAACATTGGGTTTCGAAGCAATATTACCAAAATAATTTCCAAATTCATCAGCAATATCAGAAGCAGTAGTTAAATTTTCATTACTAGATACTACACAGAACTATTGCTTAACACAACAACACAGAATCACTACAAAAATTATCGAATTTTTTTGCATAACAAGCTTCCCGCGCAATTACAATATGTTTTTTAACTTTATTAACCCTTTGAGCCCGGAATAAAATCAGAAAAAATTACATTTGCGTCCTACCGGTTAATACATAAAACCACATATAAACATTTTTTTCCTTACATTCCTAACGACATTATAGTGTAACCACAGTGCGCATTGTATTCTTTACACTATGAATTGAGGAGTGCCTGATCAAAAATCGCTACTTACATTTTCCAAAATGATATTTTTTTTTCTATCAGGGCAGAATTTTTTAAGTGAAATAGACCAAAGGTGGTTATTTCCAGCATGGACCAAAAATTGCCAATTTCTCTATGAAAAATATTCCTAAAATTCTTGATTTTGGTCAAAACCAGCTATTTACTACAAAAAAGTGATCAAAAGTAAGTAGCAAAACGTAAGATGTAAATAGCGACTTTTGATCAGACACTCCTCAATTATGCGCAGACCCAAAGACTAACGGATTTTCTAGATTTTATTTCACAATATTTACGACTTTTGATGAAGTAGGAAGGTAATTGTAATTCAAACAACAGTTTTATTGTGAATTGTGGAGTTTTATCAATTATGTCAGGTAATTATGATGTTTGTTTGTTACGGGAACGTGTATATTTGTTTATACTGTGCGAAATTGTATTGTAATCCATTACAAATATTATTTATACTCAAAAAATTATGGCGGTTCTATGTGGTAACCACAAGCTACTTACCTACGTTTTTTTTTTGAATCTATAGAAAGTTCGAAAAGGAAATCCTATGATCTCAGAAAATTAACTTCTGATGATTTGTATAATATCATAGACGAGATTCCGTCTGATAATGAATCAGAAGTATCGATGTCGGATGAAAACGAACAATTTGAAACGATAAATCAATATGAATTATTCGACATGTAGAACATGAAGTCATTTTTGAATACAAAATGAACGTAATTTTATTGAATCTGAATCGAATAGTAACAACGAATCCGATGAAACAGCACCTAATGAAGTACCCAATAACAAAGATGATATTTGGACGGGCGATATTGCGAATGCACCAAGCCCAATTTATTTGCAGAATCATCAGGGCCAAATATACATGAATCTGCTGAATTTCCTGTTGATGTGTTTTTACAATCTTGTGTTCCAAACCAAATTATATGCGCTACTAAAAAATGGGGGTAATCAAAATTCCTTTATACCAACTACTGTTACCGAAATGAAAGCGTTTCTCGGTCTGAATATTCTTATGGGCATAAAGAAACTGCTGAGTTATAAAGATTATTGGTCTTCGCAACTTGAGCTTCGTGATACTTATATAATAAGCTCAACTTAATCTACATGTGAATGATAATGAGAAGCAACCAAGAAAGCAGGATCAAAATTTTGCCACTGCTGACCAAATTGAGTGAAACATTCTTGCAATCAATGAAACCACACGAAAACCAATCAATTGATGAATCGTTGATTCGCTTCAAAGAAAGAAGCAGCATTCGCCAATATATGCCACTGGAACCAGTGAAGTGCGGCTACAAAGTGTAGATTCGTGCAGATTGAACAGGCTACGTGTGTGAGTTTTAAATTTACACGGGAAAAGTGAATAACTCAACCGAAAAACATTTAGGACATCGTGTTATTACAAATATCACAAGAAATATTGTTGGCAAACATCATAAAGTTTATTTCGACAATTTCTTTAACTCAAAACAACTTTAAATAGATTTGCTTGCTAAAGGGATTTACGCATGTGGAACAGTTCGGAAACACCGCAAAGGCATTCCTGATATGAAAGCTGATAAAATGAATCAAGGGAATTTCGACTGGTTTGTTTCTAAAGGTGGTATTGTCCACGTAAAATGGATGGATCGTAAACCAGTACTGTTTCTGGGGAATTTCCATAATCCTACGGAAATTCAAACGGTAGCAAGAAGGAAAAAAGATGGTAAAGACTACAATTGCCATATGGGTTACGTCGATAAATTCGATATGTTGAAATCTATTTATGAAATCGACCGAAACTCACAAAAGTGGTGACACCGAATTTATTTTTATTTCCTGGATGTTGCGGTTGTAAATTCTTACATAATCTTCTAGGAAAAGTTAGATTCAAGTATGCATCTAAAAGATTTTCGGCTTGCTGTCGCTGTTGAATTAATTGGTGCTGATCCAACTAGAGTCAAACGTTAAAAGAAGAAAGATTTTTCTCTGAAATATTTTTTAAAAATATTTCGTTCTTCTTCTAAAACCGTTGCAAGCCAACATGTCTTTTTTGATAACATTTGCAATATTTTTGGCTTGCAATATTTGTGCTTTGCGACATTTTTGCTTTGCGATATTTGTGTTTGCGATAGTTTTGTCTTGCGAGACATATGTTTTTGCTATATTAATCCTTGCGATTTAATTTTCCTTCGAAGAAAACGCTTTTCGCTTCTGTTAAGCGTTTATTTCGTCTGCTATGATAAAAGGTTTGTAGTCTCAACTAAACAATTTAAATCATTTTTCTGTCAATTTAAATCATGTCTCAACTAAACAATTAGCGGTAACCATTATTACAGCAATAAATTAAATGAAAATTGTTTAACCAAAACAGTTTCGTCTCATCGTTATTAATCCAATTTTCGCTCAAAAATATTAAATCTGGCTTTTCATCAAAAGAATTTATTAAGCTCCGAATATTTTGATGCAAGATTTGAACACTCTGAAAATAATCAGATAGCAAATCATTAGATGGTAAATTAATATAGGAAGCACCAGATGGAAAGTCAACGAAACTACGATTTTGTGAATTAAAATTATAAAACATCATTAAATAAAATTACCAAATGATTAAAAGATTTAAAAAAACAACTAAGACAAATTGTCCAGATCATACACAGACGTGAGTTTCGTGACTTTACCACCGACATCCTTCCTTACCAAAATGTATACATTCCTAAGCCAAACAAATTTATACCTTCCATCCTTCTTGGCCTTCCTAACCGCATTGTATAGCAACCGATATTCTGGAATAAGATATTGGTTGATGAAAATTTTATAATTTCCATTGAAACCCAAATCATTAACACCTATCACTTTCTTATTTTTCAATGCAGATAAGACCACATTTTTAGTTACAGCCGAAATTAGTTTAACATGAATTGGATCCCTGTTGTTCTGAGATTTCTTCCTATAAACGTTCTCCATAACATTAGCTGAAAGACTAAATATTTATCAAATAACATCTTCCAATTATATCAACACAATTATTAATGCTCAATTGCTCAAGAACGAGTACTTTTCCCGATAGATTAACATTTTCCATCAATAAATTTAATTTCTTCGATAAACTAATATCCAATGTTTTAACTTTTGTACAAAGATTATCCAATATTTCAATAAACTCTTGACGGAAAGGTTTAAATTCATTAAAAAAACTCAACTCACCGGCTGAGAAGTTTTTGCACCCAGCAGCTTTCGATTGAGTTGGAGGCGATGAAATCACACCGAGTGGCTGTAGTTTCTGAGTAGTATGAGGAGGTAGCGAAAACAAGATTATACCATTTCCATTTGCATGTATGTAATAGCATGGCCATCTAAGATAAGGAGCACTTTCATATCAACAGCACAACGGAAATGTTTAACTAAATATTTAAGGAATTCTACATACAAAGATGACATAGGTAATCCATCCGTTATTGGATGCACACTGTAGTGTTCCAGCAGGAGCATCGTTCATGCGCGAGACCTTTTTATTTTTACTGGGGTTTTTCATGAAGGTTGGAGCCATTTGGCCTTCGCATTAGCACAACAAATTACTGTTACCCTTTTGTTTCTTTCTCCGCGTGTAACAGCAGAAACTGACAGTCTTCCCTTCAGGGGGAGTACTTTTTCAGGTCTATGAACATTTTGCGTCCCTGTTTCATCCATGTTATAAAGGTCATTTGCTGAGAAAAAATTGGTTTTTAAAAATGACGGGAATGACGTCGATGAAAAGAAGTCGGCCCAATCCATTCCTTATTAAACCTTTACTATTTTTTGTACAAAATTAGAAAACTAGTTGACGTAAACGAGCCTTGCTCATCCTTAAACACTCGATATTTGCACCCCAACCGGTTTCAAAACAGAGCATTTCTTGGAAATTTGGTTTTACCGAATAAGCGGCATCGGATAGCATCTTTATTAATCTCTTTATTTTTGACGGCTATTAAAGCTTTTTCCATATTTTCTTCTTTCCAATTGGCGCGGTCCAATTTTCTTATAAAATTGCTTACCATATCTACCTAGAACCATAGAATAATTTATCTAATTAATAATAATAATTATTACGGGGCAAAATCATCATTTTGCCGCTCGACATATATCGTATTGCACTGTTGAACACTTAAACGTTGTATTTAGTACTTTGATAAATATAATTTTCGGTATAAACCTATAAAAGAGGTTACACAGAACAACAAAACCAATATACTACAAACCGAAACGGTTTGTCGTGTACATATTTTTCGTTTTTTTTTTCGGTAGGCAATTGGTATACGTTTTGTAAAGTACCGTTTGAAAATTGCAAAAAATCGAATTTACAGCGAAGTTAGCGACAATTGTCCGTTAAAGAAATTATCGCCGTTCACTGGTTCCATTTATTGGAGAAAAGCTAAAACGAATAAATATACATATATTGTTACATTTTCGCCTTATCAATCAAAGTTCGAATCACTGGATTGTGAATAAAACAAATGAATTCAATTTATCACAAACAAATCACTTATTATAACTTTCGCAGAATTTTACTGTTTACTTATAATTTTTATATCGCACTAATTCACTTTTTAAATCACTTTTTAATTTAAACACTATCATTTTTTATATACTCAAACTAAACTTCTACAAATTTCATGCTCTTTCCAGTAACAATATCTCATGCATTATAGAATGTAGAAAGGAAAATTTCCATTTTAGTACAATAAACCAATTATGAAATACCCTAATTTAGATGTCTCTAGTGGTCACTACTAGTAATAAACTTTGTGCTTGTAATAAACTTATTCTATTCTACCGTAGGTGTCATCGTAATAATATATTTCGCCGAAACACGTTGTAAGATACTACGGGAAATCTGGAATTTATTCGCGATGTAGCGTTGGCTTCTCCCATCTTCCAACAATGTCACGATTGCTGCTACTCTTTCTGACTTTAGCGACATAATAAAAATTTAATATACACTGACACAGCAAAACGTAAACTCGAGAATAAAACGATTGAATATCGCAAACAATTTCACAAATTTTCGATTTTGCCGATACATTCAAATTTTCCATGGCATTCTACATTTTCGAAGATTGTTTTCAATGCTCTTGAATTTGTTTTTTGTTTCATATTTTCAGCTATCAATAATATATTTTACGCCGCATATTTTAACAGAATTTTACTATTTTCATATTATACCATATTATCTATTATATTATCTTATCTAGTTTTACTAAATATTGAATGCCGACTATTTGATAGGACTAATTTTAGGAATATCATTTGAGAGAGGGAGGGAATATTGATTTTTCTAGAAAAAGGAACTAGTTACTTCATTTAGCAGCAAATACTCTGATTTACAATATTTACTCCTACAATCACCGGAAATTCTCAGAATTAGTTTATGTTAGTCAAGCTATTCGAGAAAATTAATGACATGTTATTTACTCAGTGTAGAAGATAAATAAAAAACGCCATCCTCCTAAATATTTCTATACGAAATTTTTTTATTCACTTAAAGAATCAAATATTTCATTCAAAATTTAATTAAGTTATATTTTAATAAAAATGTGTAAACTTTCAAATTAGCTTTGTACATAGCTTTATTTAACAGTAGTGACGGTTTAATTAATTATCATGAGTAGCTGTTATTATAAAATGTACAAGGCAAAAAATAAATTAAATGGATAAATATGACAGTGAAATCTTGATGAACTTGTTTTTGTTATAAAAGGCTACTCCTACATGTTCAAAGTATTTCTACGCACAACGAATGGTTGCACATTAAGCATAATAATGAGAATTCATTGAAAATCAATTTATTATTAGTATTAGTAAAAAAAATCTGGTAGACGAATAACATTTTTTTTTTTTTTGGTGAGAGGTTGAATGAGTACACAAGAATTAGACATTTTTTTTCTAAAAATTTCATTGTTCATAATTTTTTAATTAAATTAGTGATTTATAAAAGTAATTTAGATATTATCACTCGTCTAATGACGACGTGACAGTTTCATTTTGATTGTAATTGAATTTTAGAGAAAACCTTCACAATTAAACAATTTTTATTTTCATTTTAGCGGATAATGATCCCACCGATTTACGATGTCAACAAATTAATATATCGCAATACAATAGCCAATATCCGATGAAAACATCATCCTCAACACTATTATCAAATGAAAATCATTTTAGTCAACATCAATTAAACCACCACCATCACCAAACGATATTAAATCATTTGGAAACAAATTATCCAATGCATTTACGCAATTTAGATGCACCAAGCGGTGATTCGGGTGTAATACAGGGGAATAAATTTTTTATTGATCGCCTTAGTCCAATTGGTAATAGTAATATTATAACGAGCCGAGATTATAGTAATCATTATGATAGTTTAATAAAAATGGGTGGTAGTAATAGCAACGATTTAAAAAATAGTAACATTATTTATGACGATAACACCAACGAATACGATGATGGATCGATATCGAATAATGATGATTCAATAAAAGATGTTTCATCACCAATTGGTGCGGGTAGTGGTGGTGGTGGTGGTGGCGGTGGAACAAGTGGAGCAGGTACAATTGCGTCAAATGGTAATAATTCAAATCGAAAAAATTCAAATTATGAATACATGAAAAATTATGATGGTAATGGTTCTGGTGTTGGCGGCCTAAGGCCAAGAAATTTAGATGAAATACAAAATAATCGCCACGTTGATAGAAATAATGATTTTCGTAATAATGATGAAATGCAAATGGAAGCAAATGTTAACTATGGATCTAGTGAAGATTTGAATCAAGCGGGAGAGACAAGCGAAAAAATTACATCGGGCAGCGATGACGAAGGACCAAATGGTAAAATAAATTATTATGATTTTTACTAACAAAAAAAAAAAAAATGGCTGTTGTTTTAATTTCGTTAGATGATTCCTGTTCGAAGAAAAAACACCGTCGAAATCGGACAACTTTCACAACATATCAACTTCATGAATTAGAACGTGCTTTTGAGAAATCCCACTATCCAGATGTATACTCGAGGGAAGAATTAGCCATGAAAGTTAATTTACCAGAAGTTAGAGTTCAGGTAGGTGCTCATTAATTTATTATAGTGCAATAAAATTATAAAAGAATTATAAATATCACATATCATATGTTTATGCGATAATTTATCAGCCAAATATTACCAAATTATTTTTTTATTTCACTTAAACACGAAAACAGAAAATTAATATTATAAATTTCTTTGTCACACAAGTGTCAGTAATAGGAAAATTATACCCGTGTATATTGAGAAATTGTTGTTATATTTATTACAATTTCGAATAAAATTGTTAGATCAATAATATAAATTTATTAATTTTCAATTTCGCTTAATAAACTAAATGCAATAAAGCGCTTTGTCGTGGGTTCAAACGATCACAAAAATTAATTTAGTTTTCTAATTTGTGAAAATCAACCCTCCAAATATATTTGGTTCATTTGTGCCACAAAGCAAAAATATTGTACATATTTATTTAAAAATTAGTCACCTGCCAAATGATACGATTTTCGATTCTTGCCACACAAAATTATTATAAATTGAAAGAAATGTAATAATAAATCGATTTTGTTAAGTTAAATTTAATAATCATAAATACCGCTAATTTCATATGTTTCAAGGGCAAATAATATACATATACATATGTATGTACCATTCGTGATTGTTGGGAAGTTGAAAATAAAAGTAAGTACTTAAAATTCTTAGAACGAATTAAATCAATTTGATGATAACATCCCAAGGGGAAATTTTAATAATTTTATGGTGGTACTATTTGCATTAAATTTACATTTCCAGATAAACTAAAAATAAGTAAAATCCACTTAGTATGAAATAATAAGTGCGGTATGCTGCCGTTCTAAGCATGTTTTATAAAACTACATTTTTAGCCAAATTGAATTGTTGATGCCAATCGATAGCTAATAACAAACTTCATCATTAAAATTAAAAAAAAAGATTAAAACTAAATTGAGAAACACGTAGTAAGAAAGACGGTTTTCATTTTTGTTGCAAAATATACTAATTTCAAGACTTTAACATCATTTCCCACACGGCAGTATGGGAAATCAGATTCATTCTTTGGTACCAAATATTTATTTGACATTGTGCGCAAATACTCGTACAGTCATTGTTTAACATTATTTGTATCAAACAAACATTTTTTATTTCATATTTAATTTGGATCATATTTTATAATGAAATAAATTGTATTAGTCTCCAAAATTTTGATTGTATTAGTATTCGAAAACACACAATGTTTTTAAAAATTTTTAATTAAATATAAAGAATTCATTTTGAATATTCATTTTGTGGACAAAGTTATTTGTCAATATGAGAAAATTAAAAAAAAAAAAAAAAAAAAAAAAATGGAAAATTAATTAAATTTGACATTATTGTCATTATGTTCTGGAATCCTGCAGAATTTTGTTTTTTTAAACTTTGTGACTTTGTGCAAAAAACTTTTCTCCGTTATCATATACTAACATAAAAATATTCGCATTTAGACATGGCAGAGTCCAACATAATCATCAAACATTCTGCTGTCCAAGACCGGCGCTCAAACGCTCCTAGTAGATGAGAAATCACATGGCCCCCAATTTCCTTTTCAGCGTAATAATCCTCCCATCCATAAGTAAAACCATTGACATTGGAATATAATAAAAACACAAAAAATTTAGTTGGGTCGTAATAAAACAACAAGGCAAAAGATTCCAGAAGATGTTATTAACCAATTTTTAGATCTTTACTGAGTTGTTACAAACAGTTGTGACAAAAACTAACGATTTTAAAAATAATTTTTTCTGCGATTGTGCAGTAACCTATGCTTTTGATGATGCTTTGCACAAATCGTGTGGCAATTTTCTTTGCACAACGATTTCTGACGAAAACCCAAATGTTTTAATGATATTGTGATCGTTTCTTTTATAAGTTTTGTTGATCCGTACAAGTTTGTTATTTTTTATGTTGCTAATTATTTATAAATTATAAATATTACAGGACCATTATTGTATCGTAGAAAACGTGTAATTGCAATACTCAAATGATTGCAGTCCTCGCTATCGCTGAGGCTGCAAATTTCAGTTTCGTATTGCAATGACTCGTTTTCTCCACGTGTTATACAATATACTATTAAATTTACTAATTCTTTCATATTGCACAATTAATTTTGTTCACAAAACGATTTAGGGTTGCCAACTTTCTAAAATGGTCCGACCGGACGGATGTAAAAAATAAAAAAATAAACGTCAAATAAAACAATTGAGGTGAGCCGACACACGACTTTCTTTTACAAATGGAGAATTTTGAGAGGATTTAATCAAATTTTTTAAAATTTTTAATTTTTTGTTTTGTTTTTATTTTTTATTTATTTATTTTTCGACATTTTGTTTTCATAGTTTTTTTTGTAAATTCTGTCGACTCACAGTTTAAGAAAAAAGTTTAAATATGAAGTTTCAGTTCGAACGGTTGGAGGTTAAACCACAGAATAACAAGAAGCGTACTGTGGCTTTTATATGGCGAAACGTGGACTGAGAAACGTGAGATTTTCAGTGTTAAGTTGTCGTTCAGTGGCTGAAAATTCAAAATTAACATACAATATATAAGGTAAGCGCAACAATTTCTTGGTCCACGCAATATCTCTTCTGGTTGTTGATTATTCATCTGTGCTTAGAGAGGACACTGACAGATAATCAGACATCAATTCGAAACCCAATTTTCTGGATTGAAAGGAACATAAAATTAGAAGGTACTAACGTAAAAGAACGTAAAAAATTGTGGTGTGGCCAAACATACGAGTTTCTTTTACAAACGGGTAATTTTGAGAAATTAACTTTAAAGAACGTAAAATGGAACATTAACACGAATGCGTTCGAATTCTTTTCGTAATTTTTATTTTTTTTTATTTAAATTTTGCTGCAACCTATGCCAACAAGGTCGTACGTTTGAAAAAATAATTTAAAGATGTATTTTGGCAGATGACCAGTAGAATTTAGGTATTATTCTATTTATCAGCACTCTTGCTGCTTGTTCGGAAATCGAGTGGTAAATACGATATTCGAATTTTAACGTGAAGTTACTATGACCAATTTACTATACGTATAAACCAAGTGTGGACAAAATGTTTTCCAAAATCGGTAAACCGAGTTAATTGTTTGGCAATTTTTTTAACTTATGCCAAATACACTTGTACAAAAATTGATTTGGATATTTTGGAAAAATAAATTCGTATTTTATTTTAAATTATGGTATATTTAACTCCCTATTTTCATTAGAGAACATTAACATTTTCTTCAAACCCAACCAAAGAAAATATGAAATACATAGATTTCTTAGACTCAGCGGCATAGCCGCTGGAGACATTTCTGGTAAGGAAATCAAAACCGGTTACAATAGGTTAATCGATTAATTTCAACTTTTCGATTAATCCATCCTTTATTAACTGATTTCCAGTAGGGTGTCGATTAAGTATCTTCGTGTTTCGAGTTACTAATTTCAAGAACTGTAACTCTCAAAGCCGTAATTACGAGAAAACACGATTATGTAAGCGTTATTACAAGAACTCGAAATGTTTTACAAAATCGAGTTTTGCCGCAATTTTGGAAAAATATCTCGAACTTATAATCATTACACAATCGAAGACCAGGCATCTCGATTTTCGGGTTTAAATATAGATAATTTTATACGAGTTTTCTTTATAACAATTATTCCGGTTTCTCGAATTTTGACCTTGACTTGCGTCATGTTACCGACTTACAGGTGCATGGATAATAGATGTGATTTTTCGAGGTTCGAAACTCGGTTATTATTCGAATAGTTCCTAAATTAACAGAATGAAGGAAATTGAAAAATTGTTCAGTTTTTTTTATAAAAAATCTCTTTTTCGGTTTGCTTCCCGATGCGAGATTATTCGAGTCTAATCGAGTTCTTTCTCACTGTGTTTTATGTAACAGATATTATTAAGGATTTGATGCATTTGTCGACTGTTTTAACTTTTCTCGAGATTTTTGGAATTATTCAGATTTTCGGATATAAATAGCGCGAAGTTGCTCGATACCGAAGTTATTCGAAAATATCGTCGTTATTCAATATTTTCGATATTATTCGTGCGACTTTTAGTGATTTCTTGATTTCTTAAGAATATCCCAATTAAGCGCGTTACACACTGAACAACGAAAAGAAAAATCGGATTTAGTTTTCTCCATAATATGCTCAAGCATTAAAAGGGTATAAATCGACTTATGCCCTTTTAATTCTTGAGCACAGATACGAGTATAATACCAAAATTATTGCTTTGTTTTCATTAAAATCTTCTGGCTCGACCGAATGTTCCATACAACACTATTTTCAATTTAAAAAATTCCAAAAAATTTTTAATTGGTTGAAAAAATGAAAATAAATTTCCTCAGTCAATTCAAACTTTCTTGAATTTTTTAAATTGAAAATAGTGTTGTATGGAATATTCGGTCAAGATTCAGAAGATTTTAATGATAACAAAGCAATAATTTTGGAATTATATCGGAAAAAGTGAACCCGATTTTCCTTTTCGCTTTCGCTTAACAAGAGCTTATTCGAGTTTTTCGGGAAATTCGAAATTTTTTATGATTATCGATATTTTTCTAGAATTCTCACATTATTTGAATGTTTCGAGGTTATTTGTGTTTCCGATATTGGTCGAAATTAAAAAAGCGATAGAGTTGTTTCTTGTTACAGAATTAATGATCTACTTAGAATCGAGTTATTTAAAGTTAAGTTAAGTTTGGTGAATGTTGATTTACATAACTGAGATTTTTTGAGAATATTTGAGACCATCCGAGTTTCTTAAAATAATTTTTAATTATTTCGGATATTGTGAATTTGAACGGGCGAATTGGATTGCTGGGTATATCCAAATTATTCGATATTATCGAGATTAACATTGAAGATAACTGAAATTTTTGAGATTTGCGAGATTACCAGCTCGTTGATGTTACTCAAAATGTTACGCAAAATGTTACAGTTAATTCAAAACTGTTGATGATGTTCGGTAATTCTTCCAGATTTTTAGTAATTTTGCGGTTTGGGGAGGGGGGGAGGGGTTCATATTATTGAGAGTTGTTCGAAATTAACCGGTAATTCACTGGGATTCAGTACAGCTGCTTTTTGTTGGGTGGTATTAGGATCTGTAATATGATCATCTTACACATTCTTTTTTTTTTTGCAGCAAATGTTTAAATATTATGAACACAAACAGATATGTAGCATTTATTCAGCTTTCTGAAGAATTTGTTGGTGAAATTTAATAAAACTATTTTTGCTGCTCGCTTTGCTGAACTGAATTTCTTTATGTTTGCAATTTATGCACTGTATTCATATACATACCAACCGGCTCTGGTAATAAATCCTCATACTATAACGTCATTTTTATTCGACAACTTCGAAAAATACACTTAAAATAATGATTTTACTTAATTTCATTGAAAACCGGTCATTTGTCCTGCTGTCCGACCGGTGACCGGCTTATTGCTGTAAGAACCGGCCGGGCCAGTCTTCCTTACTTAAAAATGATAATAAAAATTGTGTGTTTTGGAGTAGAAACTTTTGTTTTGCGAAATAAACAAATGTCCAATTGGTACAAACAATTTTGACCATGATTATGCTCGTTTAGATCTGTATCCGGTATTAGCAATCAGTGTCTCTACCATAATTTCTCTCTATATATTTAGTTAAAAATTGGGTACATTTTTAACAGTGTACTGCAAGGGTATACACGAACTAAACGATAGTCCGATTTCAACTTTGTACAGTTAAATTGTAATGCTTCAAAGCTTCCGATACTATCCTAGAACTTGGGTCGACAGAAAAAAGCGACCCAATCCAACAATTCATGTTGAATTAAATAAGCACAAAATTGTATTCAGCACTTAATTTTTGATTCCAATTGATTTGCTATAGAGCATCGTTTGGAAATTAATTTTATTAAAATTATCATCATTTTATGATGAGTTTTTTAATACTGCCTGCTTTTACAAATCGTTTAATGATACTTGTCTGGCATCGTATGGCGTAATCGTATATATAGTTTTAATTTTAAGTTTTTTAAGGTTATGCCAGGATTAGTTTCTACACATTCCACAATTTGGAATTTGTCTTTTCCCACCACGTGGCACCTCTTGTAAAACCTCGCCATCAAACTCCGTTCCACAGGGACGCGAAAATTTTTTGTGCTTAATCATTTTTGTACTTAAGCCTGCTTCAACTTGCTGATCTTAAACGACCATATGCTGTAGAATGGTCAAATAGTCGTGCAAATTTAGGAGCACCCATACATTGAGAAGCTGAAATGTAAGTTTAGATGCCGTTACATTAAAATGATTTTGTATGTGTACATAAATTTACAAAAATTAAAATTAAAAATTTTATAATTTTAAATTATCAGAAAATTGAATTTTGTTAAAAATAAATGCAAATATCGTCAGCGTTTGCTAATATCCTGGTTAATTCATAATACAGGCAGCTGGGCTTCGCCAAATTGAGCTGACAAATAAATTATTTGAAAAAAACCTAATTATTTGAAAAAGTGTTAATTTGTTTTGAAAATTTGTTAAATTGGTTTAAAAATTCGTTAATTTGTTTTGAAAAATTGTTAATTCTATTTGAATATTTGTTAATTTGTGACTAGAAACATAAGAAAGAATTAAAAAGAAATGTTTAGTAGTACGCGTTGCGTGATTGCTTATTAACTTTAGTTACAAGTCAAGCTAGTCTGCTATAATTAATGCGTTATATAAACCGTTAATTATTAATCCGTATTAATCCGTTATACAAACTTGAAAAAATTTACTTTATGTGACTGGATGAGTATTGATCCTAAATGCAGGTTTCACTGTGCATTTTTAAGATTCAATTTTCGTAGGTGCGTGAAACTCCCTTTGACATCTTTAAACATTTCAAATCTTAATTAAAAAAAACAAAAAAATGAAAGACAATTTTTACGTTTCCATGTGAAAAAATGACCTCCAAATTTTTTACACCCTTATAGCAGACTGGAAAGGTTAGGTTTCGCTTCCACATTCTAAAGTATTCTATGTCCGCTTAGAATGTTTTAGAAAGATTATGCTATAACATTCATCAATGTGTCCTTCATATCCTATAAAAAATGTAGGCCAATCCGGTACCTCCCTCGGTTTCTGCAACGGAATTTGTAGTTAGTATAAGGGGGTATAAATTATACCAAAGCCTCTTATTATGCTTTATATTGGAATTTTATAACAAATTTTTGCACAGGCGATGACTTAACATACTCCTCTATGGCTTTTTCTCTGTACATATATGTTATGGGCTTTTAGAAAATTTTTCCTGGTAAATATTTGAATTCAAGCAGTAAAAGGGGTATTATGATAGATAGATTTTGATAGAAAGATTGATTTATTAGATTTTGATTAAAAAGTTCAGACATGTTAGCAATTTTACTAACGAAATAATTATTAAACTCCTCAACAACTTGTTGGGGATCTTTAACGTAAATATCACCGATAATTAAATAGGCTATTGATTGACCCGTGCTGTTAGATGGCCGATTAGTAAGCACTTCTTCAATAAGACGCCATTTACGCTTTGAACTGGAAATGTAATTTTTCACATTTAGAATTATAATAGTTTCTCTTTTGTTTTGTTACGATTTTCTAATTATCTAAATAATGAGATATGTACTTATCTTTAAAAAACAAATTTTGCGGATACTGGTTTTGTAAGCTTGTAGAATTTATGACGTATTTGAAATTTCTTAGCAAGAAAAGAGAATAAGAAGCACTAGTAGTAGAATAGGATTTATTTTTATTTAATTTTTTAATAATACAGAGTTAGTAAAGATTTTCTTACAAATTTTGTCATAATTCACTGCAAGTTTGAGTAATTTAATCGATAATTTTTTATTTAAAACCAATTTAAAAAGACAAAACCTATGATCACTCAAACTTATACCGCCATAATAAACGTAAAACAGTCGATCATAATTTTACAGTATAAGGTCAATAATAGTTTGTGAATGAGAAGTAACCTGTGTTGAAAATTTCTCGTCAGTACAATTAATAACCGAGTAATTGTTAATACACATTATGGATCTGATCTAAAATCTTGCTCTGATGTACCTGCTACCGTCATAAAGATCAAGGTTAAAATCACCCACAATGATATTGCAAACGATAAACTAACAATAAACGATCTAATATTTCAAGAAACGATTTGTGACTTGGTTGAACCCACAAACGTGACGTGTAGGTTTAAAGTACAGTAAATCACAATAAATTCGTTCTCATTTAAAATTTCTTATGATTAAGGGAAAAATTTAAATTTTGGTTGGTGAAAATCGAGACATCCCCACCAGTTCCGTTTAAACGTGTACATACTATATACTCCAAAATAGAACACAACTTTAATTGTTGCTGTTACGAAGTTTGTTGTGTTCAGGGCGATTTTAGGTTTACTGCTCTCGTTTGGTTTGTAATACTACCGTGACGTTATAAAACAGGTCCCGTTTTTAGATTTGATTGATGTTACCTTTACTGCTACAATTACTATCAATTACACTCAGATAAGAAATATATTGAATAATCATAACTCTCTGTTTATACACGGCCTCTTTTAGCAAAAACACGCCTTGGTTTCGGTTAGCTTGTTGATAATTTACGTGCTGTTTTATAGCTGATTTTCATTTTACGACATTTGTCGTCCGCAACAAAAAGTTTGAAATACGACATAGAAAAAACGATAAAAATATAAAGAGAAAAATTAAATATCTGCTTAAAAAAATCAATTGAAACCCGAGAAACAAATCCAAAAGTCGTCGTCTACTTTTTCTGCAGATGTCGAGTTGATGAATTTTATCTTTTTTCTGTTAAATCGTCGATGCATGCAATAATAAGTTTACGTTTACAAAGTCACCAAACATTTATAATGTTTTATGATATTTTTTGTTTAAATTTTGGTTTTGAATGTATGGTAAATCAGTTTTTATTCTCTGTTCAAACCGAAATACATAATTTAAACAATTTGTTAGTCAAATTCTCTATTAATTTATAATTGGATACATTTGTAACCATTCCAGTCTGCTTAAGGTGTTTTGATATCAAGTCACATAAACGTTAAATAAATCTATGAGTTTACGAAAATCATGGGGCAAAATGATCCTAATAAAAGGTGTAACTGATCTATGTCATTTTGCATTGTTCAATACTTTATAATTTTTATTAAAAATAAAAATACTTAATAAATAGAATGATTAATATAATGATTGGTTTGTCTGATAATATTTGAAATATCTACCAAACTTTTTCAGTACTTCTGGAGGTTATAACAATTTTTACGAAAAATAAAATCACGAAAACATCAATGAAGATTAAATTATATACTCGTTTGTTGACAAGATTATTAGATAACGGTGATAAAATTTTTTGTAGACCTCCCGAGAAATTAAAAATTCTAAAAATTTCTACGATATCACCAACAAACTAGTTAAATTATTTGGCAAATATAACGTCTAAAATCTATTTTGACAAAGTCACGGCGAATTCTGATTGGCTTGTGTCGTTTTGTTGAAACCAAACCTTCTTCTTATGGTGTTAAGCAAAGAGACAGAAACCCTGGGATTTTCAATTGTATGCATCAAATCTATCTCAATTATTTAAATTTGGCCAAAACTAAAAAAAAAATCAACATTATTAAAAACACAATCTCGGATTCTCGTAAATTTAATATTTATGTATATGATTGATCCTTTTTAACGAAGGAAATCAATAATATTTCCTATTATAAATATTTTTTTAACGCGGCCTTTTTTTTTGTAGTCAAATCAAATAAAAGTGAAATTTTCATAATTTAAATCAAATTTCCTTAAATTTATTCTTATATCGATGGTAAAACACCTACCTATAGGTAGACCCGAAAAACTAAATATAAAATATGGAAATTGCATTACTGTTAAAGAAACATAAATTCTATTTGAGGGAGAACCCCTTAAATCTTAAAATTTGTATGTGTGCAGGTTTTTTTTCAATAGAATTATGAAAAAAACCCTAACATAATAGTTTACAATGCATAATGTTTAATTTTAATTGCTTGATGGTGTTTTTTATTTTATGATTCAGCAACCTTGACCGTTACGATTAACCGACGCCTATTACGCTATTACGTCACAACTTATGGATACTCGATAAGTCGCATACTAGTATGTGCCTATATATCTATATAGGAACTATTCGTTATAATAAGCATTTAGGGTAAGCCTTTATAACACAGATAGGGTGGTTTATCGAATAATTTAGAATTTTTATTGCGTCAATAATAATTACAACCACATCAGTAATAACTGTAAACAATTATATTTGTAGTTATTACTTTGAACATTGTATGATTATGGATCGTTAAATTTGTTTATTAATTTTATACTCGGTTTGGAACATTTCTGTTAATAACTATTAAACTGCGGCACAAACAACCCTTTCCAGCCTTAGCAGTAATACGTATTAAATTATTCATTAAATGACTTTTCAGCAAATTGAATTTATCAGTTTATCTTGAACATAAATAATATACTCGTACATACATAATATAATTTGATTACATGATGGTACAAAATATTTATGTACCAATACTAAAATAAATAATTTATTTATATGTAGGTACATAATATAATAATCATTTATTATATTTATATATCGAGTATGTTATGTTAAGTCAATATATTTACCGTAATATACAACTGATTTTATTTATTAAATCACGAAAATTAAATAATTTTTTTACTTTTTTTATTTCAAAATGACATTCTCTTGAATGTTGAAATCAACAAAAATGGATAATTTGAGGTAAATCCATATATCATACATATGTAAATATGATTTTTATGATTGCTAAAATGTCTTGTTATTTTTGATGATTTATGATATATGTATAATAATTTATGTAATTTACATTCATTCATAAAAAAATAATGTTTATATGCTAATATGTATTTTGTATAAATAAAATGATGTTTATGTATAATATTTATGATAAGGAGCGCCATTTTGAATGAAAATAACATTTTTTAATAGAATATGGATCGATTATTAAATTATCCAAAAATTTTGATTACTTTTAAACTTCTCAGAGTCATAATCCAAAAGCTCAATTAAATTAATGCCCTTTATTGTCATCGAATGGTAGGTAGGTTGTCTATTTTCAAATCAAATTTAGAAAAATTTGGCCAGCGAACGGAAATACTTGCTTAAGTAATTTTATATTTTTTGTTAGTCTCCTGAACTAATGAGCAATTTGTTTCATACTTAATTTACTAACTTATCACAATGGACCGTCACCGGTCTAAGTGTGCGTAAGCAGCCACTCCAACCTAATTTACTAACTTCATTAATCCTATGGCTTCTTCCCATTGGTGTTCCATAGTGTCTGGTAAATTGAAGTAAACCACATCTTTGTAGTGGATTTTAGATCAGCACAGTGCTGTTTAAGCTGACGATCACACCAGCTCAAATGGTTTGGCTCTTTTAAGTCTGTTTACTAAATTAAGTCTGTATATTAAATTCTCGGCGTGGCCTTCTGGAGTCTTGATTAAAGAATTTTTAATTCACATCGGAAATCAATGAACAATAATTTTTTAGTCCCACGCTCAGCTCTAACAGAATGAATTTGGAATTTAAAGACGTTAGCACTATTTTTTATCAAAATGTTGGTGGTGTGTGCTCTAAATTGACATTTAATTCAATGCCTAATTCAATCTCAATCTATTATCAAAATGTTGGTAGTATGCGTACAAAATCAACGCAGTTTTCATTATTTCTATCGTCGTCATGTTATCCGATATATGTTTTATCTGAAACATGGATGAAACCTGCTGTTTTAAGTTCTGAATTTTTTGATGATAATTATGTAACGTATAGGATGTAACCGTTCCAGCCTAACAAGTGATAAATCTGATGGTGGTGGAGTTCTTGTAGCTGTTCATAATTCAATTTTAAACTGTGATGTATAGTATGTCCGAATATTACTGTGGAATATATTGCTGTGAAATTATCTTGGACAGTGAAATCATTATATTTATATGCTGCATAAGTCCCACCTCTAAGCTCTGCTGAGGTTTATAACTTACACTGTGCAAATATTTATTATTTTGTATCACAGTGTAACACAAATGACACCATATGTGTATTGGGTGACTTCAATCTTCCGGGTTTATGTTGGTGTACTGATGATGATGAAACTGCTTCTGTTTTTCCATCCAATGTTTCGAGTGATGTGGAACAGATTTTTATTGATGCCATGTTGTCTTTAAATTTACATCAAATTTGTAAAGTTGCTAACTTGAATGTGTAACGCAACAGCTCTGACGTCTCAGCTGTTGGTTAACAGAAATTTATCAACTTAGAGGCTTTGGTTCGCGGCTATCACTGGCAGGCTAGAGCTCAGCGGTTAGGGTGGGTGTTGATACCAAAGCCTAAGTCGATCTAGATTTGCCGCGACTGTAACAAAACATTTTCTTCTTTGTCATGGAAATAAGATATTTAAAGAAAAATAAATTTAACTGAAACAGCGGACAGGCGATAAATACCCACCTCGATCATCCAATTACACTACACTGCCATGTCAATCTCCTCCATATGCACACAAAAATAATTATCTCATCCTGAAAGTCGATAGATCACTATTCATAAAACCACAACAGTTGCATTAACAAAATTTGAAATTTTAATTTCATGAGCAATATAACACTAACGCTAATCACAACAGCTACAATGTGAAAAATACAGTTGATACTATTAACAAAATTTTATAACTTAACTACGGGTTAGTATATGTTTAAATCTAAATAAATTTGATATTTATGAAACACTACAATTCCTAATTTTAACTACGCGAATTTATCGAATTTAATTAAATTAAAGGTAAAATACCTGCACATTAAAATTGTAGTTAATATTATGAAATGTAGCAAAAAAAAACATAATAACTAATAATAATTATAGAAAAAAAAAATAAATAAACAATTGAAAAATATAAACAAAATTTCTTAGCTTTAATTATTCGCCATCTTTACACCATCACTGGATTATCCATAATATCGTTGATTATTTACCAACTGAACGGTTTGTGTTACAGTATATCTGATTTGTGCCTTACACCAATATTTAATAACCGGAGTTGACCGTTGTCGTTTTATAATTTATAGTTTGATTTTTCTTTTCTTTTAATATTTATTATATTGTTTTATTAAATCTCACTGAGTCTATTAATAATTGAATTTTGACTTATTAAATGTTTGTAGTCTCGTTATCTACTCGTTTTATACACTCACGGTAACTCCCAATACATTATTTTTATTTTTACTATAGCGTTTCACATCACTACGGTTACACACACGGTAACTCAAACCACACCCAAACTTTTATGCCCCTTGTCTTAATATATAACTGACAACACTAACGGTACCTCACCACATGCCACGTTCACAATGGTTTTAGTTCTTTCAACTTTAAATATATCTTGATATACAGATATATATATATAGATGGCTTTATAATGTACTTATTCTCGGCGAGTTAAGATAAATAATTGCACTATTTAGCTCGTATCGTAACATATAAATTGTAAGTAGTATTACACTGCACACTGGCCACATATAGGATTTTGTTATAATTACTTAACTAACAATATATAAGCCTTAATCATACACAACTTTAATTGATCTTGTCGCACTCATTAATTCACAATCTCATTTAAATTTTGCTGAGTTCAAAAATATAACTTCCACCGTTAAACTATTGGATATCCGCTATGGTTTACGATATTTCGACATAGGGATCCATTTACACGAGAAAAAAAAACTACGCAAAAATTGTAAGCCCTTTTGCTTTTTGTCAATACAACAACTTTTATGCGTTTGAGTTATTTTATTATGACGCTATAGCCATTTCACAACAATTAAAAAAAATCGATCGACTCACTCACTACCACTTCAAAATTCATCTCATCTATATCACATTCGGATTTTCACAGTCTCGATTCTGTGTAAAACCCATCTATATATAGAGTTAACCCCACCATTTGATGACCGGAAATTTAGGAACAGTTGTACTACGAATAAAACTGGATTGGCACAAATACCGATACGCTAGACTATAGGGATATTATCATGATAGAGATATGAAAGATAAATCAATCCATAATTAAAAGGACTGATGTTATAATTTGATCAAACAAAACATGTGACGTAACCACGTTACAAATGGTAGAATTCTGGATCTAGTTTTATTGAATGATCCTAATTGTGGATTGGTTACTAAGTCGTTGGAACCTTTTGTTCCGGATAGATTTCACCACAGTGGATTGGAAATTAACTTTGACTGCCAGGAGCTGTTTTGTAAATTCATCAACAATGCACAACCAGAGTTAAATTACAATTTTAATAAGGCAATGAATTGGTGGATTGGGAAGTAACTTTCAATTCTAAATGGAGTGATGTTAATGCTCTAGTCGACTCATTTTATTTGGTTTTATTTGATGCTTTCGACAAACATGTACCTAAATGCTATGAACGTAAGAATAACCATCCTCGATGGTTTGACAACAATTTGGTCAATTTAAGAAACAAAAAGAATAAGGCACACACATTTGCCAAAGAATTTGGTGATAACTTGGATTGTCTAAATACTTTTCTACAACTACGCCGAGCATTTGAAAGGAGCCTACAGGAACTATATTTCACGGCTGGAAAATAATTTAATTTCAAACCCAAAACTATTTTGGCCTTTTGTTGATGTCAAAAGAAAATGTTCTGGTTATCCACAAATGATGTAATGCTGAGGACATATGTGAATTATTTGCAGAATTTTTCCAATCAGTCTATCAAAAATACAATGATAATGCTATTGATATTTCATTAGGACCTCGTAGTTCGCATCATCAAAATTTAATTGGAATACCTTATATTTCAGTAAAAGATGTCAGCCTTGGTATATCCAAGATGAAATCGGTGGTTTTGATAACATTCTCCAGGAAAAAAGCAGTTATTCTTCATCAATATCTTATTGGTAATCACCAGCTAGAACGAGTTATGACATTTAAAGATTTGGGTGTTGTCCTGGACCATCAATTGAATTTGCGAGACCATATTAATTTAATAGTAGCTAAGTCTAATTCTCTACTTGGCTTTATTCGTCGTATCACAAAAGATTTTCGTAATCCACAATCAATTAAAACTTTGTATTGTTCCATTGTTCGGTCTAATTTGGAATATGCGTCGATTATTTGATAGAATTGAACGAATACAGAAGCAATTTATTATTTACTATCTTCATAAATTGAATTAGCCATTTGATCCGAACCTTCCAATGTGGCTGAATAAAAAGAATTTGCCATCCTACGGTGACCGCTGCAGAATTGCTGATGTGGATTCATTGCTTGTAAGACGTAGATGTGCTGCTTCAACATTCATCGCTGATCTGCTTAACAGTTCGATTAACTTCCCTAAACTACTTGCAAAGATTGATATTCATGTGCCCTGTAAACCTACTCGGATTAGAAATTTTATATATTTGCCGACATTTAAATCTAATTAAGCACATAATGCTCCGGTCCCGGCGATTTGTCGACAATTTAATTGTAATTTTGATGTGTTTGATTTTAATATTTCAAAATGTTCTTGTTATGTTGACTTCCTCAATTTTGTTCACTAGTTCCAAATTATTCTTGACGGAATGGTCCTTTTCAATAAAAATATTAATTTAAATGTTCTGCAATATTAAAGGCCGGCGCTGACGTGGAATTCACAATCGGTGTTGGATCACAATTGGGCATGTCTCACAATTCAATTGCATTCAATTGGTCAATCACAATTGGTCATGCCTCTGATTAACGGGACTGTTCACTTAATTATCTTATTTTGTCGGATTTCTTTACTAATCATAAAATGCTTCGACTTATTGATAACAGCCTTGATATTAACATTTTACCTGGCCGTCGGATATTCGTTACACTTCTGAATACCGTTTTATAATGAACTCATTTATTTTCGTGTTGTAGTTTCTTTCGTTACTGGAACTGTTAAGTGGTGCTATAATGTACTTCAGACCTTTCTCTAAAACTAGTGTCTCATTGTTAGTAAAACTTACTAACATTACTTATTACGAAACAGCAGCAAGAGAGAGAATATACTATGGATTGGAATCAGACTAGCATAAAAATTCAAAAAGTCTTTTAACGTTTTGGTTATACGAGTACTCTAGCTCGCAAAATAAATAATAAATTAGAAAGTTTCGAAATTATATAAGTTTGGCCCATTTCAACGATTCCCAAAAACTTTCTAATTATCCCTCTTTGCTTAATAATTTATAATGTTTCTTGTGTTACTTGGGAAATTAAGGTTTCGGAACTTTGGCATGTTACTTGTATAAACGTTACATTAACATCTCTAAAATGTATTTCAATGATTGCGTTCTAGCACAGTCAAGAGTTTCCCATTTGCTCTGAAATGTAATTTGGGCTCTTCAATTCGTTTTAGTAGTCACCTGATCTCAATATTTTTACATTTATTTGAAATGACCCTCTCTCTGTATCCGTATCCTAGTTTTTTATTTCAAGCTCGTAAGTAGTTAGAAATATGTTCGTGTGATTGGTGTAAAACATCTATTAGATTTCATGTACGAACAAACGTATGCTTATTACAGCTAGTAGCATATTCTTTGGTATTAAACTCTTATCGGCTATATCATTGTACCATTTTAAAGAGATAAATTAATTTTTCCTTCTACTTTAACATATCGTTGTTAACGGAGGTCTCCATGCACCTTTCTTAACCGAAATTAGTACGTCACCACATAAGATGCCTAGGAATGTCATACCTCGTAAAAAACATGAGAAATTTTTAAAATTGTGAAATTACAACTACAACTACAATTTTAGGGTTTGGGAAAAATTTTAAATATTTCAAAACTCTGAATTTTGCTTTTAAATATTTTGTACTAAGAAATTGTAAATTTCAGTAACTAATACTGAATATAGTTTTTAAAATTTTGAAAATTCTTAGTTCTGAAAATTCTAGCAATTCTTATTCCGAATATTACGAACCACTGAAAAATTTTAGAAAAGATTTTAGATGTTTTTGGCCAAAAGAGTTTTAAAATTTCTGAAATTTGTTTGAGAAAGGTTTGATTTAAAAAATTGCAAAACTTTCTGTTTTTTTTTCAAATTTTCTCGAATTCTAGTTTTTTTTTTAAATTTTAAAAATTTAAACAATTTTAATAGCTGTTGATAGAATAAAGATCGAAACCTGAGAATAAAAGAGGAGAAATTAATAATGCAAAAAACTGACCTAACCCCAACAGGAAATTTGGGTTAATTAGCTGGTAAGGAAATTTTTAAGTTGAATTTAACTTTCTTTAAAAAAATGTAGGTCGAATCAATGGAGTGTGAAAATTCGGTCTAAGAAAATTCACAATTTTCCACTATTCCAATTTTCCGCCATCCAATACAAGTTTCCGCTCATGTCGATTTGAAAATACATATAAATTCCGTTATTCAGCGTCTTGTTGCCTTACCAGGTCTACAAAGTCATTAATTCATAAACTGAGTCATATTTTTTTTAAATAGTGAGCGGTGGATTGGGAGTGCAACCAGAGCCTTCTAGAGTATAGAGCCATAATCTTAATGACGTATTTTTTAGAAGCTTTTTTAGTGGTATAACTTTTCACTGATTTCCATAGGAATCCATAGTAAAAATGGTGTTCTTTAGCTTCAAGTTTTTCAATGAAAAAAGTAAAAATATTATAAAATGTTTGTATAAAAGTGTTCTACATATCTTTAAGAACAATATACAAGAAGGCCATATTGGTATTAAGTAAATATTAATTGCAGAAATATTAAAATTAAATTATTTCTAAAATATATTTTTCGAACTTTCATTTTGAAAAATACATCAAATTTGGCTCTGACTTAAAATAATACTTGCTAAATTTATCTTTAGTTTTACTATAGTGTATCTCGGATGTTTATAGTTGTTAACAGAGTCATCTATATTACAGAAAAATACGAAAAAAAATTATTTAATCGCAAAATTATCACACGTTCCTATATTTTGTGAATTTGTTTTGCTTTTCCTACATTTTTTGAACTTGAAATTTCCCCAGGTGGTAATTTTTCGTACGATTTTTCCAAATTTTTACGGCCATCACTGCCATCTATGTAATGTGTATTAACTTAAATGACCAAACGAATCGTAGTAAGCTTTTATTTTAATTTGACCAGAATGCTGTTGGTTTGAATTTTTTTTAATATTTTTTTTTAAATTAATCAAATATTACAAGAAAATGAAAACGATTTACTTAAACGATATTCATATATGTTGAAATTCAAATAATTATGAAAGTATTTCAGAAATCAGAATTAAGAATTTGTAACGTTTTCATTTAAAAATGTGTCTTAGGAAAAAAAGTGATTTCCCATATGTTTTGTGTGTTTTACTATGAAAAGTTTCGTTTTTTCCTCGTTTCTAATTCCCTTCTTTTTGCTCAGATTTGTTGAATATGGCTCTATAAAATACAGGGTGCTCTGGTGCAACCCGAAAAATATTTTATGCTTTCTTCATTATTCCGATTTCTATTTTATAAAGTTGTAAAATTTACCCAGCTAACAAGCATAAATTATTCCACTCTTGTGGACCAGTGTAAAGATTTTGGACACATTTTTGGGCAAACATTTATGCGAGTGTACATTGTGAAGTTTTTGTTTCGACAAAATTGAGATTTGAGACAAAATCAAGTTTTTGGACATATATTTATTCGAGTGTACATCTTTTAACAGTGTATTTAAAAAACATATTGGAACAAAGACGTTGTTCTCTATTATACCATCTCAGAGATTGGCTCATATACGAGTAGTGATTATATAAGTTGTAAAGGGTATACATTGCTGAATTCAAATCACTCAGTGCCATTTTGATATAACATTATATTTATAATGCCAATGAGATTCGTGCTATTTGGTATAATAGAGAAAAATGTCCTTGTTGCAAGCGAAATTGGTCAATTTGTTAATTTTCTAAAATTTTTGCAAGAGCTCTACGGCTCATATCAAAATAGTAATGAGTGATTTGAATTCCACAATGTATACCCTTTACAACCTATATAACCACTATATGAGCCAATCTGTGAGATTCGGGCGATTTGGTATAATTGAGAGCAACGTGCTTGTTCCAAGCGAAATTTGTCGATGTGGTAATTTTCTGTCTACGGCTCAAATTAAAATATTAAAATGGCGTTAAGTTCTTTCATTTCTACAAAATTTAAAAATAGGTAATTTTTGCAAGAAAATTGGAAATGAATGTTACAAACGATTTGAGGCTTATTTTATTTGAATAACTTTATTTTTGTTAAATACACTGTTAAAAGATGTACACGCGCATAATGCTCGCATAAATTTTTTGTTCCAAAAAAAAATTTCCAAAAACTTCACGCCGGTCTCCTTTGGCACTATTTTGGTTTTACCGGGGAATTGGGAATTGATTTATTTCGAGTTTTTGGTATATTTTGTTATTTTTTTAAACACTATTGAATGTACCGCTTTTTCTAAACAGTTTAATAAATTGACCGCTTGGTAAATCGTTAAGCGCTTGCAATCGTTGACAGTGCTGTATTGAATGTGCCCATTTTCCTCCAAATTTTCAAAAAAAGAAAATTCCAATCGCCACAGTAGGCTTTGGGATAAATAATACCAAAATATACAAAAAATTCACAGTAATAAATTTCCAATTTTCAATTCGATGGGAAAACCCGTCAAATTTTGTTGGATAAAAGGAAATTCGATCTATGTCTGATTCTCTAAGGAGAGAGGTTTGGTTTTGTATTTAATAATAATTTCAAAATTTTTATCCGGTTCTTAAATATTTAAAAAAAAAAGGAAATTGATGCTTCTGAATGACCATCTCAACAATATTGAATATACATAGTTTAAATTTAAACTCTTGGTATTTGGCAAAATCAGAATTTAAGGTCTTATTTTTTATAAATAATTTTATCGTTTGAGCAAATTGAATAATAACTTAAATCATAATTTAAATGATTTTGAGATAGCCCACTCGAATTCGTTAATTATTTTAAATTTTCTCAAATGGTAATATTTTACAGCATTTCTCTACAGTAGTCTAAATAATTTAAAGCAAAGATCATAAATAATTAGTACATGATCTTTGCTTAAAGCCAGTACGAGTATATGGCTGAACGTAGAATTTCACACAATTTCAAAATCCAGAGTCAAAAATAGGTGTTTCCAATCAAAAAAACCGATTTGACCTTGAAATTTGACTTCAAGGTCAAATTCAGGCTCATCATTTGATTTCCCCCTAAGAATTGTGCAACTTTTGTACTACACTTTTTGTTAGTTTTTTTAATGACAGATTGTTAAAGCACAAGACAACTACAATCTCCTAGTTACAGCGTTCCTTCCGTTAGAGCCGCAAGTTCTATAAAGTTCGAGGAATTTAATTATTAGAAAAAAATGTTTCTCCTTTTTTCGCCGTTCGTTTCTTATTCTTCCTTAAATGTTTCGAATCCTACAATCCTTAAACGACGAAATATCATTTGAAAAAATTTCATGAGACACGAATTTTTGTTTTCCAGCTAGCACAATATAACAAGATTTTTACATTCAGATAATCTAAATCTAAAGTTTTAGCTAAATAAAAGCCTCCCCCTGTCAACAGTTGCAATCACCTTGCTGTGATATTTGCAAAAAAATTTTGCAAAATATCTTCCAATCAAATTAATGATAATGAAATAATTCGTGTTCGTATTTTCAAATAATTTTTTTTTTGTATTTTTTATCGGAAAATGATGAGAACAAGAATCTGAAACTTTGAAAAATTATTTCCTAGATTTTTGAAAATCGCTAAGACATTTTTCGACAGTTCCGACAGAATATGGTCTGGAAAATGCCTGAAATCCCATTTTAGAAAATCCAAGTTTTCTTTACATATTTAGCATCTTTGTAATTGTGCAATTTTGGGTATGAAATTAAAAAAATTGTCCATAGCCTGCTTTAGGAAACAGACTAGAAATCCTTTATATTCCGAATACGTAATTAAACATATTTCTAGTGCATTATTAACAGACCTCACAAATAATTTTAACTGAATAAAGGAATGAAAATTTTTGATTCAATAAATCTCTTCTGTTAATATAATCTGATATCTGAGTGAAAATTTTCAAGTATTAAAATATTGGAATATAATCTATATAGTTAAATTATCTATTAAATTTATTTTGCATTTTTGATCTTAAATGCGCTCTGTTCTGAAAATTTCAAAAATACTATTGAAACTTAGAAGCTTTTGAAGAAAATTGGGACGCTGGACAACGGCTGTTCCTCTTCTTGATCGGAAGACTAGAATTTTGTGAAGTTTACAACCGTCGATATATTATGACTTTTGATGTTAAATCGAACTTTCCAATTCACCTACAATCAACCCTCATAAGCATTCACAAATCCATAACACGACATTAGCTTGATAAAACTTACGAAATAATTTGTCGCATCCCTGGACCTTCTCTTATAAATCAATTTTATTTGTATTAAAATCAAATATTCATTTTAATGAAAAAAAAAAAAAAATTCAAAAGTTAATGGATTTTTACTTTTTAGAAATCAGAAATAATTAAATTTTAAAAATTGATATACAAATTATATACCCTTAGGCCATTATTCAATTCATCATCCATCGTCATCATAATCATAATCATCATCATCATCATTTGACTCAATAATTCAATTTTATTTTATTCCTTTGATTCCATTACCCTTGAATTGATTTTATTGTTTTGTTCCATTGCCGCCGCTCCCGCTATACATAATCGTAAAGAGGAAATAGGAAAAAAAAAAACATTTTGTTGTTTAGTAAAGTTAAATGTCATCCACCCTCTCAAAATATTATTACATTACATAATGTAACTGTTATATTTTATTATGAATTAATATTCAATTTAAATTATCATTTGGTTACAACAGTGACATTATTTAATTATCATTTGATTTTAAAATAACAACCCATCTGTTTATATTTTTCTTGTTGCGCACAATGGTTGAAGTTTCTTTGCATTTTATGTTATGATCAATATGCACATACTTGATGTTATTGGATGATTTAATTTTTTTTTGTTATTTAATTGTTTAAAATCATAATAGGTATGTGGCGTGATTTTTATTTTGAGACTCACTTCCAAACCAATCTTTATGTATTAAATAATTTAGGGTGCAAATAATGATTGATTGGAATATTTGTGGAAAATATTAATAAACAAACATGACAAATTATTTAAACTTTATTTAAATTAATATTTATAGTGTAGGAGTTGTTGGTAGAATAGGTATGCATGGAAACATTTTCCCAAAAATCTTGAATAGCTATATAGTAAAATATGTAAACTAATAAATTTGTTTTTTGCCAATTAAGTTGCCCCTAGGACCAGAGGCGATTTTTAAAAAAAATAGTTTTTTGAAAGACCAAAACTTATTACATTCAATCAATTTTATGCTCTATTTTGTAAATGATTAAAGTCAATGTTTGTACATTTTATCTCAAACGTTTTTGGCTCATTAATAAATTTTAGTTAGGTCAAAAGTTATTCGATTTCGTGTTAAATCGCTGTATATACCGTATAATTTAATTTATTTCTCTATAATTCGTGATAGAATTTCAAACTATAACAACAAAATAATTATGTTAGCATATGTGTAGTTAAAATAATTATTTTGTTTAAAGAATTTTAATATAATAATGCTAGTAATAAAATAATCAAGAATTTATTAAATTTTAATTTTCACGACATTTATTGTTGGCTTGCTTGTTAGTCTAACTATAACATTAAAAATTATTTTTTATTATTTTATAATGAACTAATAATGTGTATGTGACAATAAACAAACCTTTGAACATGATAAATTTTTTACAGTAAGCCCACATAAATAACAACTATCAGTTGGAAAATTAAATCTAAATAACAGTGTCCCTTCCCACACTTCCCCATGGCCATTTCCTCACATGTTCGTCAAGGTGAATGTTATAATTTCCAATTATACAAATGATTTATGGACTTAAAGTAAAGAAGTGAATTCTGTTTTGTTTTTTTTTGTTTACAATCGTTATATTCCGTTTCGAATTATGAAAAAAAATTACCTTTCTCCTTTTTCATTTTCACAACCTTATTTCTTGCTGTAAACAAATAAGAAATTTTACAATTATACGACGATAAACAATACTATCATAGCGGAGTGTAATGTATAGTGTACAGCAAAAAAGAAAAATACTTACCCTATTAAATATAACGTTTTTACAGGATAGAAAGTTGTTTCTACTGTTTAATCGATACTTAAGATATCATCTGAAAGCTCACATTAGTCGAAATAATTAAATTAATTAGTGTCGCCATATCGCGTGCCTTTAACAAAATATTTAAAAAGAAAATTTATTCATTCATACTATTTACACCGCCCGTTTTTTTATTTATATTATTTTCTCGTACCTATGTTTACAACTTTTTTTTTTTTTATTTTGAACTGTTAAACAAAATAAAATGTAATTTTTATGTGTTTTTTTTAAATTGAAAAAAATCAAGGAAAACTGTATTTTTACCACTAAAAAAAATTATGTTATAAGGGTGAGAAGTAAATACCTGTTTTGTGTAAGGTGTTTTATGGCAGCATTATTGTCTTTTAAAAGAAATTGAAGAACTAATTTATTTTAGCTGTGGCAAAACGGAATCGAAAGTATAGCCAGCAATACTTTGAACTTTATCAATTCTTGCGTATTTTTAATATTTTGTTAAAAAATGTAATTTTTGTTCCTAGTAAACGACTTTTATTAGAACATAGGTTACAATATTTAGCGTATTTCCTTGACAAATTTACAACAACAATTGCATAGGATAAATCCACACAAGAATAACATTAACCCAAAAAAAATTGGGTTTATTTAAACATAATTCTAATTCTTGGTTATGATGCCTGCCACTAGAGTCAGATTACATATTAAATTTATATTTTATTTCGATAGGTTGGCTTTTGTAAATTAAATCAAATTGGCTATTTTCTTGAAAAAAAAAACTAAACAGAAACTCCGAACAGAGGCTTTGGAACGCGGCATATATAGCTGGCTAAGGCTCAGGATTGAGGTGGAGATATATCCAACGCTTGATCGGAGATTCTGTTAACGACATTATGGTGTGACTTGCAGTTTAAATTTCACTTTTCCTACATTATTTCCTTTTTCTTTTAGTTACAGTTTTTATTTAAGGCAATTTCCGATTTATTTTATTTAAATTTATTTACTTTCCAGTTTTTTGTTTAATTTTCAGTTCGGCTTGACACCCGCCTTTGTTGGTGTTTCCGGCAATTCTGGCCGTATAAGTTCACATGAGTGCGCAAGCCAAGACCGTCTACTCTCGGATCATTGGAGTTATCAACCACCACCGATTCCACTTTATAAGTATAGATTTTGGTTCGGTTATTAACTTCCTTGTTCCCAGTTTAGCAGTACAGTTCAAATCATTTCATTTTTTTTACTAATTATTTTTCCGTCCTACTCTCGGATCATTGGAGTTATCAACCACCACCGCTTCCGCTTTATAAGGGTAGATTTCGGTTTGGTTATTACCTTCATTGTTCTGGGTCTAGTCAAAGGTTCAACTTATTCATTTTTTTCTTAACTTTTAAATAATTCAAAGTTTAATTTTTTTTTATATTTTTTCTTATTTCTTATTTATTCATTCGAGTATAAGTATATTTTTTTTTTGTTATTGGTTTATTGGGTACTTAAATTTTGAATTAACAATTATTAGTAATCACTTAACATTATTACTAATAATAGTTTTAGTTATTTATTAAACTTATCGTTATTGAATTTATAGCTTAACAATAAATTACCACTTCAGGATCTCCGCAATTAAGCTAATTTGATTATGTGTATTCCATTTCTGACGGCATTAAGATGGTTTTTCTACTGCATAGTGATCATTTAGAATCGGATGAATTTATTGTCGAGTGCGTGATTCGCAACATTCAGGGTTCATTACTGTCACAAATGAAACAACTCAATGCTAGTTTGGAAAATGAAGCGCTTGATAACACCCTCGCCCCAAAGCGTTCACATCAAGCAGCACTGAGTTCACCTAGACGAGAAATTGCAATCTGTACTACCAAGTTAAAGCATTTACAAGTCATTATGCACGATAATATCACGGACACCGAAAACACCTGGGACCCTGAAGCAATGACCTCCCGACTTTGTCACAAATATGGGCGATTGAAAAGAATTTCTTCTTCAAAAACCGTACAGGCGACCGCCGAAAAGCTCAGTACCTCGTGTAAACCACTTATAGGATTAATTAGCAAAATTAAATCATCTGACTCTCCTATTAGTGACTCCATAGCTTCCTTAGTGGCCGTAGAGATCGGTGATGGCGAAAAGTTCCAATCAGGAAGCGGAACGAGCTCAGACCAAGAAACTGGCACAAATAATAAGATCCCTGATAACACGAAACCTTCTACTTTAAATGATGGTAGTTTAGGTGATCTTGATACGAGATTTCCGCCAACGCAATTCAAATCGAGTTTTGCTCATGAAGTATCGCAGCTTCATTCCAGGGATGGGACAGTTTCACAACATTTATTAACATCTCAGGCACAGTTAAATTCCGCCCGACCTTCTTTTGATAACAAGTATATTCCGACTACGTCAAATACGTTGATCTATCAACCACCGCAATTAAGGCCTAACATAAGATTAAACCTAGAGAGTACACATACATTCGCCCCACTGATGGTCCACCACGCGTACAGTTTAATCCAAACTCTGTAATTAATTATCTCCAATCGCATCCTTCATCTATGAATTTGAATTTTCACCAACAGTCTGGGCCAAATCCAAATTATGAGACATTTACCACTGCAGGTTCTGGTGGATCTCAACGATTTATAAATCCACCATCTTCGTATTTCCCTCACTCATTTTCTTCGAATCCTTTCGAGTTAGCCGCTCATCAGCTTCCTAGTGAGGCTACCCGAAATTGAAATACCACTTCCGCCGTGCCTCTAATGAATAAAGCCACTTACCCTATCAATATCTCAAAATGGAACATCTTTTATGATGGATCATCATCAGATATCACTGTTGAATAATTCTTTTTCCGCGTTGAAAGACTAGCGTCGACCCATGGCCTAAGCTTACAACAATTAGTGCACGATTTGGGATTTCTTTTGAAAGGTGTCGCACGTGAGCACCACTGGATCATTCTGGAGAGAAATATTAATTGTAGTTGGGAGGAGCTGAAAGAGGCCTTTATTCATAGATTTCAATACCGAAAAACAGATTGTGATATCCGAATCTTAATTGACAGCCGAAAACAAAAATACACTAAGGAGACATTTATCGATTTTTATTACGATGTGATCAGTTTAGCGCTACCTTTGAGAAATCCTCTATCCGAGGCCGATATAGATATCCTTCGTAAAAATATGCGACCAGCTCTAAAAGCGCAATTTTCAGGTAATCAATTCGATTCGGTAGCAGTTCTCATAAATAGATGTATTGCAGTTAAAGAGACCTGGAAAAGTATCGGTTATACTTGTCGACATGTCAACGAAGTTACGGTTCTGCAGGACACGAACGCTAATGATACATATAAATATTCAATTCCATCGTCTGTAGACTCTATCCATCCCATAAATATTGAGACATATAGTTCCCATAATTCAAGAGTTGCAAAAAATTCGCCAATTATCGTTCCCATCAACAGGACAGGACCTACTTGTTGGAACTGTCATGAAATTGGGCACGTTTTTACAGATTGTAACAAACCTCCTCAACATTTATTTTGTTACGGATGTGGATTTCATAATGTATTAAAGCCCAACTGCTCAAACTGCACACGACAACAGGAAAACTTCTCATCGGGAATGAGAGCTGCTGGGTCCCATCATTCCCGTCAACACGTTCTAACAGTACCCAGACCGAACATGACAGATTCCGCTTCCAACACGAATCCGGAGCTAATGGGTTAACAGAGGAAGTAGTAAATCCAAAGTCTTCATTTAAAATTAAATCTAATGTTAATAGTTCCATTATCTGCTCGTCGACCGTGAGAACTTCCAAATATTTCAAAACCAGAAGAAAAATTAAGCAGGGGCTTTTCAATTCTATTCTGGCTGCGGTATTATAAGATGACGATCAATTAGACAACCGCCCGTACGCCATGGTAACAGTATCAGGCGTCAATATTCGTGGTTTTTTGGACAGCGGCGCAAATATAAGTGCTCTTGGTCGAAATGCTTGTGAATTTATTACCCAACACAAAATATTCTTCCATCCACTCTCCAGTTCAATTCAGACTGCAGATGGTGCCAATCAACAGGTCGTTGGGTATATTAATTCGGAAAGTCAGCCCAAATGCAAATCTTTGTTGTCCCTGATTTGCAACAGTAACTTTATATAGGTTGTGTTTTTTGGGAGACTTTTGGTGTAAGACCCGTTATGATTGAAGAATTACTTAGTCCTGGTACAATGAATAAAACCCATATGAATCATAAGCAACTCCCACTCAATATGATCCAACAGGAGCAACTAAGATTTGTCATCAACGAATTCCCAAATTCCGAGAAATTAGGTCTCGGTCGAACCTCCTTGTTAAGTCACAATATCGATGTAGGCGATGCTCCTCCGGTCAAACAATGGTATGCCAAAGGCCAATGGTAAGACAAGGTTGTGTCTCGATGCTAGAAAGCTAAATGAAGTTACACGTAAAGACGCTTACCCTCTTCCCCTGATTGAAGACCTACTTAGTCGTTTAGACAGAGTTAAATACATGTCAAGTCTGGATTTAAAGGACGCGTTCTGGCAAATACCGTTGAACCCCGATAGCAGGGAAAAAACAGCTTTGACGGTGCCAGGACGTCCTTTATATCATTTTACTGTGATGCCGTTTGGGCTCTGCAATGCGCCTCAGACCTTGTGCAGGTTGATGCACAGGGTAATTCCTCATCATCTGCAAGACCGAGTTTTCGTCTATCTTGATGATCTATTAATAATGACATCCACATTTGATGAGCACCTTTCTTTGCTGTTCCAGATAGCATCTCGACTGGCTAAGGCAGGCCTCACCATTAATGTAGAGAAAAGTAATTTCTTGCTGCATAAGGTCGATTATCTCGGCTATGTGGTTGGTGGAGGTTCCTTGCGCCCCAATCCTGACAAGGTTCGAGCCATTGCAGATTTCCCTATCCCTAAAACTGTGAAGCAAGTCCGACGTTTCCTTGGAGTATCTGATTGGTATCGTCGCTTCATCGACGGTTACTCAACACTCTCCGCTCCTTTAACTAACCTTCTTAAAAAAGGTCGAAAATTTGATTGGTCCGATGAAGCCCATAACGCCTTTACCGCCCTGAAGTTCGCTCTGATCACAGCTCCTGTACTTACTAATCCGGATTTTAATAAAAGATTTTACATCCAATGCGATGCCAGCTCAACCGGAATAGGAGCCGTGTTGTTTCAAAAATCCGAGACTGGAGAAGAAAACCTCATTGCTTTATGTCGCAAAAACTAAATGCGGCACAGCGAAATTATAGTGTGACAGAGCTGGAGTGTCTCGCCGCCGTCCTTGCGATTAAAAAGTTCCGTGCATTCGTTGAAGGACTACCGTTTACTGTGGTCACGGACCACGCGAGCCTCACCTGGCTGATGTCACAAAGAGACTTGTCAGGCAGGTTGGCTCGGTGGAGCCTAAAACTTCAGGGATACGACTTCTAAATTAAATACCTGAAACGGCACTCCAGTATGCTTGGGTTTGGCGATGCTGCAAAACTTAATCAGAAGTAGCACCGACCATTTAAACTGCAAGTCACACCATAATGTCGTTAACAGAATCTCCAAACAGAGGCTTTGGAATGCGGCATATATAGCTGGCTAATACTCAGGGTTGGGGTGGGGATATATCCAAAGCTTGATCGGAGCTTGAGTAACCGCGTACGAAGAAGTGCAAAAAAAAAATACCAATAAATAAGATAAAAGAAATTGAAGACATTTTCTCCGATTTATAATAACACTTGATCGGAATGAACTCCGAATACCACTCCAGTCATAGCATCACCCCAGACAACTCTCTAGCACTCCATTATCAAGAATTAAAACGTTTCAAAATAACATCAGAAAGATAAAAAAAATAGAAGAAATTCTAAAGACGTTCGTTCTAACTTCGATCACTTATTTTTATATCATCAACCAAAGCAACTACCTATGTTATACCAATCATTAACTATCGCAAAGTCAATTAAGGATTTTGATTCACCATCCATTCTAGTATATTGATTAACTATTTGTCTAAGCCGACTGTCACAAATTTTAATCTCAGTTTTTAATTTAGCAAAATTATTATTATACCAATTAATGTTAAAATCACCAACCAAAATTACTTTTTCGCTAAACTCGTATAATTCCTCCATAATATCCCTTAAATTTTCAAAAAAAAAATTCACTCATAATAACACCGCCAAATATAGTTTAATATTACCCGATTTAAGTTTTAATGCTAAATACCATAGTTCAAAGCTTAATGTCACTTTTTTGATAGTCATCATAACACCATATCGAATGTTATTTTGAATCATTTGCAATTCATGAATATTGATCTCAAATTTATTTATTTTATCGATTTCAAATCGTGTGGAAAGGTGTTTTCAATGTAAACATTGAACAAACGATGTTTTCAAGGGCATATCGCTTGGCAAATTTAAGTTTAGAATTGTAACCTGAGATGTTGAACCTGTTTTTATCGCAGTATGAGCTGCAGACAAAATCTTCTCAAGATTATACTGGGATAAAAACAGGTTCAACTTCTCAAGAATTTGTTTGAGAGTGACAGCATCGTGTAATGAAGTGAAACGGTGAAAAATTAAAGGTTAAACTGATCGAACACTTTTATTATATTCTAAACAGGAAGATTCGAGGGATGGATGTCCTACAAATAAATCTTTAATTCCATTTTATTTTTGATAGAGTTTTATAACAACCGCAACTATTTTCTACAGCTAGAATATGTATATAGTATTTAGCTTCATGAAATAACCCTTACGTTGGTCTTGTTTTTTCATAACTTTGTCGTAAACTCAATTTTTTTTTTTTTTGGTATCTAAAGCCCTTAGAAGCAAAATCTTAGTATTATCGAAAACAACAACTCAGAAAAAATTATTAAATGATATTTCCAAAGTTTCCTTCCCACACTTCGGACATAAGCGACGTTGCTCGTGAAAAGAAATTCCGTTTGCGCATCCGGCACCACCTTTTGTTACAAGCTTACGGTAATTTTCTACCAATTTAACTAATGTTTCTCCGGTCATTTATTGTATTAAACGATTTTACGATTTCTCTACCATGAATGTACAGCGGGTATGTGTATTCTAATTAGTAGGATTTCCTTTAAGAAATTTAACGTTTATGTTTGGAAAAGTGCTACTATTTTCAGACGTAAACTGACTTTTATATTTGGTGTTTTATTTTCCTTTATTTTACAATCTATCTCCTTGAGAGATATTCACATATTTTTGTCTGTTTACATTGCCTTAATCGGAGAATTTTTATCCATTGTTAAAATCTCACTTAGCCGGTGTCTACACTATGCAATTCCATTGATATTTTCTATCATGATATAAATTTTATCAATGTATGTGTGTGTATATTATACGCATTTTGACACTATTAGCAAATTATCAGGAGGCTATTTCACGAAATTATATTAGAAAAATATTAGGAAATGTCATAAAAAAGTTGTTTTGTTTTGCCATTTGAAATTGCTCTCAAGCTGACAAAATGTCTTTTAATACGGAAAGTACAATGCGATTAATCGATTCGTACCGAAAAAATGAAATATTATGGAAGATAACCCATAAAAATTAGAGACGGGTCGACCGACATAAAAAATTCTATTTGGCAAAATATAGCAGATGGCTGTAAATGTTGAAGACGTTAGAAGAAAAATAAGGAATCTTCGAAATCAATATGTACAAAATAAGAAATTAAAGCAAAGTAAAAAAAATCTGGAAGCACTGTTGTTGATGATAGAAAATCTTGGTATTTATACAAGGAAATGAAGTTTTTGGACGAGGTGGTAGTTCTCCATATTGTACAATTTTCTGAAAAAATTACTTTGACAAATTATTTTTAACCTAACCACAACTGGCCAGTGTTAAAAGACAACTAATTTTTTCATAGCATTGAAACAATTTTGTTTGCCATTTGAAAATATTATTATGATAGTGAAATGCCCAGCTATGATATTTTTTGGATAGATATTTGTCAATACATTGAAAAAAAAACATGTACAAACATAAAATTACTGATAGAAAATATCAGTGAATTTGCATAGTGTAGACACTGGGTATGGCAGTGTCCGAAACCTGTGATAAATATTTTTTAGTACTAGTTTTGGTCGTTTATGTGAAAAAACTGAACACACCCAAATTATCCCAGTCAATTCTTATGATTGGCGGTTGTTTTTGTTTATTCATTCCGTAGAAAGAATAGAAGGAATAGAATAATGATCACTTGGCCTTAGAGTGGAATAGTTATTTGACAGCGGCATTTTTTTTCTTTAGTTCATATACAGTTGTGTTTGAGTTGTGCTTACATTTTTGATAGTTTTATTTGAAAGTAGTGCATAAAATAAAAATTCAAATCAACAAAAATAATATTTGTGGTTACGCTAACCGCCGAAATGAGTTGAGCTCTGTTTTTTAAGAATCGAGTGATGATTCTGAGGATGAAATTAAAAATACTAGCCCTAAAAATTTAGAGTATTTTAAAAAAAACAATATGTTCTTTCGATGAGTAGCAGTTCAAAGCACATTCGAGCAGTTGTAACAGAATATTGCTTACTTAGAAAGTAAATATGTTTACGTATAGCGTGCGGTCGTCCGCGGGTTTCTTCAGATAAACAATTGTTGATGAATCTATGGTATTTGGGTAATACGGAATGTTTCAAGTATCAATGGCTATCATGTATATAAAAATTATTAAGTATTTTTAACAATGGTAAATTTTTATAAAACTGTATCAGACAAATTTGGCGTGTCGTAAATGTTAATAAAAAAATCATAACTTGGCCGTCTGTGGGAAAAGCTCGTGAAACAGCCATTTATTTTAAAAATAAAACTAGATTCCCAGGTAAATAAATATTCAACGTGTAGTAATTTTATTGAATAATATATAATAAAACCTAAAACTTTGTTTAGGAATTGTCGGATGCATAGATGAATAGAGAGATGAATAGAGAAGGAATATCCCGGTTCATTCATTTTCATTCAGTGTTGCTACAAAGCGTATGTGACGAAAATAAGAATTTTATCCCTTGCTGTGCGACTAAATTATTTAATATTTATAGTAATACGTAGTGACCAGCATATGATGGGTGATCTCGCGTACGACCTTAAATCATATCTTCTGACTCCCTATAAAAATACCGTTAATTTAACCCAGGAACACAATATCTATAATAAGTCTCATTCTGCAGCAAGGCTGATGATTCAAAGGGCGTTTGATCTTTTAAAGGGGAGATTTCGGCGTCTATCTGGACTAAATTCTAGAAAACCAGATCTGATACCTTCAATAATTATGGCCGCATGCTTCCTTCATAATGTTTACTTGTAAAATGGGGTTAATTTATCAATTGATCTAATCACCACAAATGATGATCGAAGTAGTGATCCGGCACCCATTAATAACAACAGAAACAGCACTATGAAAAGGAACCAAATTCTTAGAGTTTCAAATAATGTAACAACACCTTAGTTTTTTGAATTATGTACTTCACTATCTTTTATCAGAACATATGTAAAAATAAAATATTTAAAAATTTTCTAAATTTTATTTATTAATTTTGAAAATAAATCGAGGAATCGGTCTTGCTTTTCCATTTTCTCCATGTGTGGTTTGTTTTTTCCGTCATCAGTTGCTTTCCACATTCATTGTAGGATAGATGAAGGTTGTTAAATGATTGTGGATTCCTCAATTATGCAGTCCACGAAATCATATTTGCTACTGCAATCTGCTACCGCCGTTGGGTTATCCTATCCCTGGGTTATTTATCCTAATATTGGGCTCATCACTGGAACAGGTTGCTGGAGGTTTGATTTCGATGTTTTATTTATTTATTTGGTATCTACAGTGACGACAATCGGTACAAACAATTACGGCCAATTACAATTATTAAAAAAAAACTTAAATAAAACATTATTGAACAAATCTCTCGACAAGTGAAAACCGAAAATTTCAAATGCTGAATTGAACACCCGTGATATTCTCAGGATCGGTTCCGAAAGACTATAGTTTGTTGGCACCAGGTCAATGAATAAAAGCCCATCACGTTATCGCATTCGGCATCCAGGAGCATACATTTTTAGACGTGCGAGTAACTCGGTACAATCGATACGGGAATTAATGATATCGCTCACATACATCGCGGAAGCTACGTTCCGGCGACAGTCTAGATGTTGCGGTTTCAAAAGATTACATCGATCCTGATAAGGTGGAAGGACATATTCCACAGCATTCCTTCTGAACACTCTCAATCCTCCCGGAACGATAGTGGTAGGATGGCGCCCAAACTGGGGATGCATACTCCAAAATAGACTGAACAAACGAGACATTCAGGGATGTCAAAGCTATCGAGTCCCTAAAATCCCTGCAGTTTCGCTTAATAAATCCCAACATAATATATGACTTTGAAATAATGGTGTTAACATGTCTGGTAAATTTAGCGTCAGATGCAAAAGTTACACCAAGATCGAAAATGAACTCGACTCGGTCAACTTCTTCATTGTACAGTTGATATTGGTGAAAAATGGGTGAGCGGATACGATTAAAAGAAAGAGTCTTACATTTGCTCACGTTCATAGCCAGACTATTGTTAATTGACCAACTGCAAAATCTGTTTAAGTCCTCTTGCAACTTTAACTAATTAGACGCACTAGTAACCTGGGCGAAAATTTTCATGGAGGCAGTTAGCAAAATCAAAGCATTGCACCACATCGTTAATAAATAATGAAAACGACAATGGGCCAATGTGACTACCTTGAGGCACGCCAGATGGCACATGAAATAATTGGGAGTAAGAATCCAAGATCCTAATGGCATGCCAACGATCAGTGAGTAGGAACGCAACCATTTAATAGGAATGCACTAACAATTTAGACTCTCTAGCTTACTAATAAGAATAGAGTGGTCAATCATATCAAAAGCCTTGGAAAAATCTGTATAAACAACGTCAAGCTGCGATGTCTGGAATTTAAACTATCAAATAAGTCACCACAAAACGAAACCAAGGTCTCTTATTTAGTAACTCGTCCATAATATCTAAATATTCCCACTTTTTGACGGAATTACCACTTTTATTATTGTGGTCTCGGACTTTCTTGTATAAGAAGCAAAATATAAATTACTATATTACTCCACACTTTATTTTTGGGCTGTCGATCGAACTTTTCGAAAACTCTTCATATAAATGAAAGAGACACCTGATGTCGCCCGGGCTCCACTTAAGATTGTCTAAAACTAAGAAATATAACCATACATTTTTTTAAAAATATTTTTGAATGTTTTACCCAATAAATCAATAATTGGAAAATGATTATGAATAAATAACAACTGTGTACCTTCAATATTAGCGTTTTGCATTTTTATCAAATTTTTTTTGAAAAATATAGCCAAAATTCTTATAGCTATTAAAATTATTAGAAATATTAGAATTAACACAACATTCACCGTTAAGTTTTGAGAATATTCTTTCGATCAAGTACGAAAAGAAGACATTCTGAACGTTCGTAATAAATAAAAGAATAGGCACAAGAACGAATGTCACTTTTAAACGTTCGGAATCTTCGGAATGAATAAACGAAAACACGGGGCCAAAATAAATTCATTGTTTTATTGATGTAGTCGCCTTAGCATTTTATTTCAAATAAATTAGTTTTTGTTTTCCTCAGTCGCTGTCATGAAGATGGATTTTTTCAACTGGAACGTGATTTTAATTCTCTTGCTATAATTTGTATAATCGATTCAAATACGAGTAGTATAATTATGAATTAAGGAGTGTTATTGTGAGTGTAAGAGTGGCGAGAACATCCGATATATATACTGAAATCAGAAATTGTGACACGATGTGAATAGCTAAATTTCTGTGTTAAGGCCAATTTCCAGTTTCTGGGGATGTGTATAACACATATCTGCATGTTATATTCGCGTTACATGTACTTATTCAACACCGCCTAGTCCAATGCCCAATTTTCAAAAATATTATCTTTATGTGTCGATCACCATTCGGCAATGCAATTATGTATTAACAATGATCCAGCGTAAATCTAAATTTTAGTTTTAGTATGTTTAGTAAGTTTTGTTCTGGACAATTGTGAATGAGGATTTCAATTTATCGATACATTTTCTGTTCCAAAAATTTCCACATTTCTCGGAAATTACTATATTTAGAGTGAGATAACAAATATATGAGATGGGGAAATATATACCCAAAAATTATTACACTTCGGCCCGAAGTGTTAGTGAGCAATAGTTTAAGTGTAGCAGTTAGTGTATGAATTGTCAATCTTGATTCTTGCACTGGAATCACTAATTTTATCTCGTATTGTTGAAACATATAGGTCTCTGTGAATTGTGTCGTTTGACATGAGCTTGTGAGATGAGCATGATATAAGCATATATATATATATGTTATAAATTCCAGTTGATCGGACTTTACATTGAAAGCAACAACAAAAATGAACAACATTTTGTTTTTGGAAGAAAATTTTGATCTGAGAAGCTCTTTGCATTTCTTTGTCGTTTCATGAAATATGCTAAGAAATGCAGCTATTGTTGAACAGTGTAAACATTCCCTAATTTGTTTTAACGCAACAAAGATGGACGAAGAAAAGCGTTAACAATTCGAAGTACTACTATAACAGTCGGTTAAATATTTATCCTAAATCGATGAAATATTTCATGGGTTGGCGAATGTCATACATTCTGTTTGAAATTGGTTTTGTAAACTTGATTTTGTTTCTGCGAGGAGCGCTTAACATAAGTACGTTGACAAAAAAAAATTTTGTTAACTTGAAATTTTTTCTATTATTATTTTTCCGCGAGAGAGGCGCTTACTTCAGTTTTAGAATCGTCATTAGGTGTATTGCTTTCAACCAAAATGAGATGGGTATTTTTTTTTTTTTGGTTAACACTTGGTTAAAGAAACAGCCATAATCAAAGCCATTAACCAAACTTTTTTTTCGTGTATATGTCAATTTGATTTGATGAAAGCAAAACAACTAATATTAAAATCAAGTCACAAACATTATAAATTAATTTTATTTAATATGGGAAAAAGTTGTAGTTAAATTTGCGGTTTTTATAATTATGAGGCCCAAAGTGTTTTGCTTCTCCTGTCCATCCCCCTCTTCCTCCCACCTACTCTGATAATGCCTGTTTGTAGGTATATTTGCGGTTTATATTAGATATAATGTGGGACCAAACACGGTGCCCTGCGGTATACCAGATTTAATTGGACGGACATTTGTATACTTTTCCTGATGTTTTCTAATAAATTATAAGTCCATTAGACAACACGTTAATATTCTTTACAAATCATCCAATTTTTGTAATCCCACATTGCCACACCTGCAATGGTAATTCCATCCAAATAGCTTTGAACGTTGTTATTTCTTCCTATACATATAGTTTCTGATGGATTGGTTAAAATACTCTTCAATGCCTGGGATGGGCAGAATATGGTCGAAATGTAGTTGCTTGTAGATGCTGCTTATACTTTTCTGTCATGGTGTGTATTCATGTTTTTGGTTATAACTGTACGGTAACCATATGCTGTTCCACAAGGCTGATTTGTTTTCCTAGATTGTGTATTTGTATATTTCTAGGAAACTTCTGCTGGTGTTATGCATTTCCGATTTTAGTGTGACATAAATTTGTTGTTCTATCAAGAAACTTTTAACTTCTCTTCCGTGTTGTAACAAGCCGTTTGTATACCAGATTGCTAAGGATTCTGGACTTTGACCTTCAAATGATTTTTGAGTTTGAGGGCTGCGACTTCTTCACTATTTGTTCTCTTAAAGGGGAATTTGGCTGGATAACTACCATTACAAAGCACGCGTTTCACTTCTGTCTCTCACTTTCTCTTTTCACATTGATTTGTGAGATGTTCACCTGTACATTCCACCTGTGATTGCAATATGTTTTAGTATGCCCATATCTTTGATAATTTTCCGATTGAAATGCTGCTTTTCTTGTTGAACAAATTTCTTTATTTCTTCACTCATTCGAAGCTCGACTTTAAAGAGTGGGATTGGCTTGTTCGTACCAATTTGCCTCATTTTGCAGATATTAACAACATCGTGGCCCAAGTTTATTATTTCACTTTTCAAATCATCAATATTAATTAATGGATGCAAGTTTCGTACCCTGGGTGGGTTTGTTCACTTTCTTTTGGAATGAATGAAATTTAGGGCTCGTGCCTCTACCCATTTTGTTGGCCATGGTCCATCCTTCATTATTTTTAGAAGTAGATAAGCGGCGTGGATACAGTTGATTCTTAAAATTCTTGCCATAATTTTTAATTCTTCTTTAGCTTGCGCATTACGACCTACGCACAAAATTATCAATTTAGTTATTATTTGCCAACTGAGCAAAAAATTTCGTTGAAATACGTATAATTGGTTACTGACTTGCTGCGGTTTTCAAATTGCTCGAAATGGAAATTGCAATCTCACATATTTTATATTTTCATTTGTTTTCATCCCATTTAATTTCTTCCCTATAACGCCGAGAGGACCAAATCGATCGGTTACCTTTCATTTATTAAAAATGTTTTATCTTCTGCGATTTTCAATTCTTTTAAAATATCTGCATGAGTAAAAATAAGTTTCGCAACCGCTAGGCTTTGGGAGCACTTCCAAAAACGCAAGAACACCTGTTTTAGGATTTTTTTGCATTTATTCATAACCCTTTAATGCCATTATGGTGAGTGTAAACTATCTCGATAAAGCTCAAAATAGCTAAACAAATTTTTTTGACTACAAGTTTAGATCGTATTTTGTGTTTTTCACCCAATGTCAGAAAAAAATTAATAAAATCTTATTGATTTAATTATTTTCAGCTGTATTTGGTAAATGAATAGTACGGCGTCAAAGGCGCAATCCATAGATTAATACAAGGGAAAACCGTGATAATAGGTTAAATGTTTTATATATGTTAACGCCAGAAGCTTAAATTGCAATGGGAAGCTGGTCTCAATTGAGGATATTATAACATTCAGATGGTATGTGTATCTGAAACTTAGGTAAGCAGTAATAGGTAATACTAATTTAGTAATTATTTATGGATATACCTCCCAATACTCTTGTAGAGATCCATCGATAGGTACAGGGTGTGGAACTTTTGTTAGAGATATGATTAAATACGATACTGTTCCTGAAACAATTGAATAGTGAAATGTGTCGAAGTTTTACATATATTTTGAAAACTTTCTCCGGGAACGCCATTCTAAAAATCTTTTAGTTTTTGATGATTTTAATGTAAATGTATGAAAGAATTCCAGCTTTTTCACAAAATTTAAAACATTGCTATTGTTAATCGAATTTACCATTATAAATTATAATATTACTCATTATTCGAAAACTAAAAATTCATCGCTAGATTTGATTATGTCCAACTAGCCTGACTTTAATTCAGTTTTTACTCAGGTTGAGGTTAACTTAAGATGTCTTATTACCCTTAGAGTTAAAAGTGTCTTAAATAAAAAAGTTGCACAGCTGAAATCGCCCGGCTGCTGAGTAGCTCCAATTTCGATTTTTTTCATGAACTTATTACACAGTTCCAATTGCAACTAGTGAAGTATTCTAAACTAAAGACTAGTGCAGCTGGGGCAGATAAATTTGTAAGAATAACGAGAACGAAAAATACCATTTGAAAGAAATTGAAGCGTAAGAAGCATAACTATTTACTTAGGAAACAATTTAGTGAGCTACAACTAGTGATTAATAAAACTAAGGCCGATCATAAGCTAAATTATTTCAAATCTCAACTTTAATTGGCTTTTAATAACCCTAAAAAATTCTGGGAGAAGTCCAAGCTTCAATAAATAACGTGTTTATTATATACAGAGCGAATCTTATTCTAATATGCCTTTCATTTCAGAGCCGAAGACACCTACTGTTAATAAATGTATTGTACCGTTATCAATGTAGCAGAAATTAACTTTAGTATTAAGAATGAAATCTCAGCTAATAATTCACCTGGCTATGATGGAATTCCTCCCAGTTCAATTAAATATTTTGGAATCTCATTGGTCCTCGAATGGTAGGTTTCCGGTATGCCTCAAAATGGCAAATATGCTTCCTATTCCCAAAACAAAATTAAAATGCTTAAAATTAAGCGATCTAAGGCCTATTGCAATTCTAAATAGATTTTCTAAAATTTTTGAGCATTTCAGTGCGCACAACCTGTACTTTGATCGGCAATATGGTTTTCGCGAAAAAGTAGTACAACCTCAATGGTAGTTGATTTTATCAACTTGATTCAGAGGAGTTTGTTAGTAGGAGTCCTATTTTTGGAGCTAACGAAAGTTTTTGATAGGTATACTTGAAATTCTTTCCCGGAAACTACAGAAATCAGGGCTAATGTTACTAAGTTACTCTACAAAAAGTATTTAATGAAAATCGAGAACAAGCTCGACAATAGTGTCATTAACAAAATATTATACTCGTATTTACCGCTTAGTAAATTGGAAACAACGCTATAATCAACGTAATAACTTGAAGCAGCAATTCTTCATTATGAAACAACGTTTGGAGGTCGTTGAGCAACAGTTACTACAAAACTCGCTTGAAAACCCTCTGTTGATACTGTTAATGACAAAAATTTCAAAAACACCGGTTTGAATTTTGATTTTTTACGAAATTGACATTAATGTTTCTTAGTGGAAACGTTGTAAAAAAAGGTTAATCACCAATGTTACTTTTTGCAGAAACGGCTGTTATCATCGCACAAAACTTTTAAACTAATAAACGGCATTGAATACTTGAAACTGCCAATTGTTTGATCGCATAAAGGGCTCCTTTGTAAACTTAAAAATCTTAGAAGTTAAAACTCTATTAAGCAATCAACAACCACGACTGGAAATCGAACCAGAGGGAATTAAAAAGTGACTAAACTTGTTTGTTAAACTACATTGGCCAACGTTTTCAGAATTTGATCATGCAAATAATAACTAATTCATCACAAAATACAAATTATTTACCCTCAAGAGGCTGACACCGTATATAACAATGACACATCTCTGGAATATTTTGAAGAAAATGCTGTTAATTTCCAACTATACAATGTAGTCACATTAAATACAATATTCCAATTAATTTTTCAATAAACCGACGAAACCGCACAACCATTAAATTTCTTATCATTTATCAAATCCCAAAATACAATCGCATCAAGATGAAGGGAGAAAAACAAAACAAAATCTTCGTGATAAATTTTGTTCTGTTTTCATTCCATTCCAAATTTTTCCATCTCACTCAATGTCTTTCGTTATATACATACATAAATATATAAATATAAAATCTTCTTATTAAATAAAATGAAATAAAGAAAATTGCTTAACGTATCATATAACAATATAACCAATTTGTTGTTGAATTGAAATAAATAGAAGTAAGTATACGTTTAAGAAAATCCCATATACCGTACAAACATACAGAGAAGATTTCGTATTTTACTTCTCTTTTTTAGCGTTTCATCATTTTTATTGTAAATCGTTTTCTTATTTTCTTGTCAGTTTCTTCTTCAGGTTAATACATTGTACCTATAGTTAGATTCGTTTAAGGGCGGAATTTATGAATGGGAAAATTTATATTTTCTACCCTCTTAATTTTCGGAAATTGAAATGTTGAAAAGAACACCAAAGAAACTTTGTTGGTTTGTTTTTGCTCCTGTCAAGTGAATTGAATTTAATAAAAAGTAAGAAAAGCACCAGCGCAAATCCAATCGAAATATTTGTCATCGAATGCGGAGTATGGTAAAGGGTGATCTTTCTTTTGATGGTCCAACTCTATAAATAAGACAATAAAATCACCAATTTATCGTCTGTCTCGAAGAATGTGAGGCAATTAAGATCGTGTTAGAAATATCAAGTCGATAATTAAGAACTAATAAAAATCCATCATCACTAATTACCCTACACTTTTATTTTCCCCATATTAAGCATGTAAAAGGAAAACCGCCATTTTAATTTATTGTTTTTTCTCATAGCAGTTTGTTTCCAATAAATTAACTTTTAATAGAAGAATAACACCAACAAATGTAATTAATTTGAAGCAATCAAGCACATTCTTTACCTTAACTCAAATAACCAAAACTAAGTGAAAAAAAAAAACTGTAGCATAGCACTAAATGGAAAATGTAAGCAAAGTACAAAAAAACCAACATAGAAAATGGAAAAGTTATTGTTATTTTCCGGAAGGAAACATATTACATTTTTTCTGCATTTTCGATTTATGTATTTTACGTATATGTAAAAGTTTTTATGATACTTAATCAAGAAATAAATTGTATTTTATGATTTTTTATGGTTAGCCCATTATTTGGTCATTTGTCGTGCGACTAATTAAACACGGACAACTAGTTTTTTTTTAATTTTTAACGAATTATTTAAATTGAAAAATATAAAACATATCTTTATGGTCATAAATAATGTAAAAATAAATGGGCTAATTAAAATAAATCGTCCAACTATAGGTGGGAGTTTGTCCCAATAACTCAAGAAGTAAACGGTCTTTGAGAAAAGTTGACAATTACCAAGAGCCTACGATTAGACAAATTAATTATATTGAGAACCTGTCTATCTAGGTGGTGTTAAAAAATTATTCTTAAGATTATTATACTTCTATGTGTTGTAAAACACATCAAAATGGTCTTAGGACGGGTTGCTTATTTGGTATTACATGAATTAATTAATTAATTCAAATTAAAGTAAATATCCTAAAATAATGTCACTTTTTAATTATTTTGATTTTTTAACTGTTTAAGGCTATATTCGAGACCTGTAATAACCCTCTAAACAAGGTGTTACGTTAACGTAATATAACCGAAGAAAATTGTTCATACAACTCTACGTAAACGTAACACTTTTATGTTACTTAAGTAGGCACAACATTAATGTTGTTTCTGTCCCATGATAATTAGACTTTTTGACGAAGAGTTGTGAGTGTATTAGTAGTTCGTATTAGTTCGTCGAAGTGCTACATTTAAGTACCAATTTACAAATGCCGTTTATGAAATATAAACATGTTACATTTATGTAACATTTTTTGTGAAACGGATATGAACAATGATAAAAATGAAATAAAATTCAAATTTAATTTGTTTTTAAATAATTCAACAAAAATGTTGTATTTTGGTCAACTAAGAATTTCAAATATCACATAAAAAAATAACCTTAATATATAGTATATAAACATATAAAGATAAAGGAATTCAATTAATTAAATTTAAATTAAAATAATTATTTTACTTAAGTAAAAAATCTATAAGTAATAATATATGTAATTTTAGTTATTTTTTGATTTTGTTTTCATCGCTCGGTCCTTAGCATTCACTACTCTTGCAAGTAGGAAATTTCTTTAAAGCGCATGCTGAAACAAAGATTATACTTAATTAGTTTGATGAATTGTAATTTAAATCTAATTTTACCTTTTAATATTTCCATTATGAAATATCCTTCGACAGCTATATTTTGATAGCGCCCATACCAGGAAAAGTTTGAGGCGGCTTCATTTGTGATGATTAATCTCAAACTATTTCTGACAAATTTTTCTAAGCTCTGATCTGATCTGATCTGAAATCTGATATTATCAAAAAACTTTCTCTGAAAAAAACATTTGAATATATTATTCATATTTTATTAGATTAATAATACCATACCAGTGCTTCTTCTTTGGTTGGATCTTCTTGTATCTCTACTTCAAAATTTTGAAAATCTGGAGCTGGTGACAGTGGAAGTCCCTCAAATAGTCTAGGTTTTAGCTTAGGCTCAGAACTACTATGTTTTTTTTGACTTGATTTCTATTCTCGGCGTAGCAACTTAATCTCTCGCAATAAAACCCGCAATATCTTACCATGCTTCTGCAAAGTGCTAGCTATACATCAATTGTATTCGCATCGGGATGCATATTTTGACGATTCGATGTCACATTTTCTTTGGTATACGGTGTGAAATTAAATTTCTTTTGTGTGCTTGTTGCAGGAACCATGTTTGTTTTTACAGAAGTAAATTGAGCATAATTTGCTTCCTCATCACAATCGAATAATTCTGAGTCGTCAAACAAAATTATTTGCCCGTTCTGAGATTAAGACATGTCTGCAATAAGATTTATAAAATTTTAATTTAAATGTTGGAAAGAAATGAAAATAAAGGTGAGATTTGATTCAATTTTGATAATTTTGCTTTTTATAAGTTGAAGCTCACATAACTGTGTTTTTTGGTTATATTCTTATCAGTGCTTATATCAGTGCAATAAATGCCAAAGTTCGACGATTCAATTGGATACTCAAAAAAATAATTTAAATTTTTTAGAATTTTTCCTTCAACTGTTAAGTTATTAATTGCGGTAATTTTCATTATTTTATTATTTATTAAGCAATAATTATTAGGAAATGTAGATGACGAATTGAATGTGGTGTATAATAGCTCTTCAGTAGTTGTCTGGAATTTGTCGATTTCTTTCAGTTTTTTCACAATCTGCTGCAAGGGAAGTGCACCTTTCTTTACCATTTTCTTCAGTTTTTGTAAATAATTTTCGAATTTGAAAGCGCTATAATTGTCTAAATGGCCATATATTTTGACATCGTTTGTCAAATGAAGCAGACTATATATATTATATGAGACATGTTCAACACCATATAGCGTTGAGATATCTTTCACAAATTCAATTAGTAATCCAGCGGCACACTCATTATTAGAAATACTGTAGTGCGGATGGCATAAAATTCTAATTCCACATACTAATAGAAGAAAGTGTTGGTAATATTTTTCTTGCAAGATACCTTTCAATGCTACAATTCCCGTATATAACAAAAACGTTCTGTACTCTGTGGCTTTCCAATGTTCCATCTCATCTAAAGTTCTCTGTTTCCTAGCGAATTCAGAAGGAATAGATTTTCGAATACGTTTTAAATTAATATTAATTGAGTTAATATCATTTTGTTTTAGAGAAAACAGTTTTCGTTTAACTTTTATCAATAAATTTCAAAATTGACGCGTTGCCCCAAGTAATGCACAGTGCATATAATCTATGGGGAACTGCGACACGCATCCAATATTTAAAGATTCCAACAATAAATTAGGCTTTTTATGGTGTTCCTTTTGATTTCTCTCTCTAAAATCACTGTCAGTTCTTAGAATATTATTTGTTTCCGGAAAGCACACTCTGTGTTCAAAGTAAATTCCCTTTATTTTACATTTTGTGCATGAAAAATATCCTGAATGATTTATGTCACATTTTAATATTTTATATTTGCAAATTTTACCTAATGTAAATGCGCGGGCTGGAGCATCACATATAAATGATCTCAGTGATGCTCCAACATATAAATGATCTCAAAGAAAACTGGATAGTTTTATCTTGGTGCTTGATTCCATTTTTATAGAGATCTTTAACCTCGTTTACAAATGGTTCAATAAATGCATTGTTGCACGAAGGTTTCTTATATCCATGAAATATACCAACCACAAAAATGGTTTTAAAAGGTGGAATATTGCCAAGAATAGGCCACAACTGGCTTTTTGAGCTTCTTGTTAGCGGCACACCATCAATACCAATATCTACTTTGATCTCATTTTGATTATAAACATTTTGATTCAAGAATTTTTCTATATTGATTTCCAAATCAATATGAGTGTAGCTACTATTTTCGCTTAATTCCATGATTGCCGATTGTTGTATTGAAACATTTTTTAAAGTTCGTATATCTTTAAGAAGCTCTAAATTGTAGTTCCTTAGAATTTTTAACAGAGCATTTCCACATGTCAGGGTTATATTATACTCAACACACCATTTAACTAAATTTTGCCTAAGACCTTTTCCATCACAACTGCTTGTGTTCATATCGACATTATCAAATTCCAGCGTCATATTATTGTCCAATATATTTTTAGAGTGTTCTGCGCCATACTGGAGATCACTGTCTGATTCAATCGGTAACGATTGTATAAAATTTTTAGTATTTGATTCCATATATATGGGTGGATCACAAAATTCGCCATTTGTTTTTATTTCGTTTACATTTTTTGAACACAATTTTTTAATTTCTCTGTTAATTTAGTAATATTGTTTTTTATCCATTTTAATTAGGTAACAATAATAAATTCCTAATTTTCCTAAGCGATTATAATTAATTAGCTTTTTTGTATCGAAAAATTTCAATATCGCCTTTTCCAAGTAGGTACATATATGTACCTTTATATTTATACCACTTAAATTATTCAATAATTAAAACTACAAAATAAAAAGTATGATTTCACCCACAAATTATAATTACCTTGAAAAATATGTTTATTTAAATTAATCACAATTTTAATAATTTTTTTTAAACAATATTTCTTGGTCACTCGCATTAATTTGATCAGAAAATGAAAATGGCGTTCTTCGATGTTTTATTGTTTTATGAACGACATAACATATAAAAAACATGTATATATGTGTGTTAGTAAAAAGATTGTGCCTCTTGGTTACATTTATGTTACATTTAGGCGAACTTCGTTTTTTTTGTTTGAAGGGAAGTTTCGAAAAAACCGAACTCGCCCAAATTATCACAGTAAATTCCTATGAAAATTTTTGATAAATACAAAATAATTTCATCGCGGTTGACGTAGTCGCCTTTGCATTTTAGGAACACGTTTAGTAGGTATCCATTTGAAATAATTTTTTAAGAAGCGAAATAAAGGGTAAACTACATTTTGTATTGAATTTAATTATTATCGTTTGAGTATTGGCTTAGAATATGTACACTTATGTTATTTCATGCCTTTACTAAAATAAATTTGAAATCTTAGCAGGCGTATTGTTTCTTAGCTGGATAAGAAAATTATTGTACTGTTTATATAAAAATAACCTATTTTTTGATAATTCCGTGTAAATTTTGATTTCGAAATTGGATGTAAATCTACAATTAAATATTCGATCGTGAACGTTTATCATTACACGGTACAATTTAAAAGTCGACCATGTTCCCATCGTTTTAATATGAACCAGAATCAACCTTTTCATCACCAATATAAAAATTGCATTAGTCCCAAATAAGCATAGTAATGATGGTTATGATTGTTGACAGCGATGACAATGGTACATGCAGCTAATGATAGTTGTGAACACAAAATATTCCGTGTTGAAATGTTCTGAAAAACGGGAATTTCCATTCTAATTTTAATATTAAATCTCCATTTTCTAGATAATTTAAATTTTCGTTTTCCAGCAACACGAAAATGTAAATTCTGGAAAATGAAGATTTAATTTTAAAAATATAATGGAAATCTACACTTTCCCGAAAATTTCAGAAGTAAATCTTTCCTTCCTATAATTTTTGGAAGAAGAAGAATTTATGTTGAAATATTCTGGAAAATGTAGATTTCCATATTCTAATTTTAAAATTAAACCTCCATTTCCCAAAAAATAAATTGTCCTTACCCAGAAAATGCACTTTTATTAATTAAACATCAACTTCACCATTATCAGGCATCATCGAATTTCATCAAAATAGATTAAGAAATAACCAAGTTACAGGCTAATTGGCCATATTCCAAAAATGTATGCAAAAATCATTTTAACTAGTGTGAAACTTATAAAATGCATTACCTTGCAGTTCAGAAAAAAGCCACAATATTTTTTTTGGAAAATGGGCCGTTTTATTTAATTCAGAATACTGTTACTGTTTAAATTAAATTTTTTTTTTAAAATTAGCACTTTGATAAATATGGAGCTATTGGTTAATAGATTTTCCTCATTAGACGTCTACCTCAAGAAAAATTTGCTTTAACCTCCAGTTATGTGATAATAAGTAAACAATCGACGAGACATTATCCCCTCAGCTAACAGAATCGATGATTACGAAGATTACAAATTTTGAGAATGTGGCTTTGGTTTATTTATGAGGATCCTGTGAATATCGCTTAACATGAAATAGATCATCTTCACTGATTCGGCCAATTTGTGGACGTGTACACCGGATATCCATATTTTGTTCGCGACACACTTATGTATTCTGTCCAATTTAAAAAAAAAAAAATATTGCAACGTATGCCCTCCTCGGGCAATGTAGTTACTTATTGAAATGTTTCAGCATCATGTCTAACAAGTTTCCGACGAAATTCTGAGAAATCATTAATCAATAGCATGTACATATTGCATTGCATGAGGCATTTTTACTATAATGTAAAACTTTCCAGAATAATATTAACGGTTGACATAAGCCTACACATAAATAGCCCTCTATTCAGCCTTCTATCCAGTAAATCTGTATCCTATGCCAATAAAACAGCCGTGATAAGAAATATCCATTAAGTTTACTTCTGGATACCATCCATCACAATATCTGTCCAAAATCCACCAATTTTTGGAAAATTACTGTAATAAAATGAAAGAATAAACATGATAGGCGGAGAAATTACCAAAAATTGTTAAGGCGTTGTCACATGCACAAACAGCAAACCTGCATTTGAAATCGTCAAATCCATTTTTTGACAAAAAGAGAAAACTTACAACATAATAATTATTAGAAAAAATGTTTCAATTGATGATAACTATTACATTCAGGGAAATTTTTAATAAAATTAATACAATTTCATTCATAAAACCCTAAAGATATATTTTGCCGGCCGTCAAAATAAAATCCGTCCGTCAAAATTTTGAATGGTATAATTTTTGTCGGCTAAAGAACGCATTTTTGCTGTTTTACGAACCCATCATTTCTCACCGGATTTTTTTGTCGGCTTTGATTTTGGTTTCAGTGTCAAATAAATGGCGTTTACCTTTATATGTTGTGCTGTAGTAACAATAATAATTTAAAATGAATACGGTAAGAACATTATATTTGTAAACTATATTTTACTAAACTTTTGTTTATGTAATTTGTTTGGGTGGTGACGTCATTTTGCAGTCCGACAATTCTACTGAATGTGGCGATGTAAACTGATATTCCGACCGAATTGTCCGGTTTCTCATTTGTAAAGTGCATGCCACATACAAATGAGAAAACGGACAATTCGGTCGGATTATCAGTTTACATCGCCACATTCAAAAGAACTGTCGGACTGCAAAATGACGTCACCACCCAAACAATTTATATAAACAAAAGTTTAGTAAAATTTTGTTTACAAATATAATGTTCTTACCGTATTCATTTTAAAATATTATTGTTACTACAGCACAACATATAAAGGAAAACGCCATTTATTTGACACTGAAACCAAAATCAAAGCCGACAAAAAAATCTGGTGAGAAATGATGGGTTCGTAAAACAGCAAAAATGCGTTCTTTAGCCGACAAAAATTATACCATTCAAAATTTTGACGGACGGATTTTATTTTGTCGGCCGGCAAAATATATCATTAGGTTTTTTTGAATGAAATTGTATTAATTTTATTAAAAATTTCCCTGAATGTAATAGTTATCATCAATTCCAACATTTTTTTTAATAATTATTATGTTGTAAGTTTTCTCTTTTTGTCAAAAAATGGATTTGACGGTTTCAAATGCAGGTTTGCTGTTTGTGCATGTGGCAACGCCTTATGTGGCAAGCACTTTACACTATTCGGACAGCATAATAAAAAAATTGTGAATGTAGGGGAATATTTTTGAAATAAATGTCAACAATTTGTACTAAAAAATATTTATCACAGGTTTCCGACACAGTGTAAGGCCGTCTCTAAACGTAACGTTTAATTGCGTAAATAAAACTGTACAGATTATCGCTCAAGTTTAGGGTTGTGCAAGTCAGCGTCTAAACAATACAAACTATTGTTAATCAAATAGTCACTTGCGCACAATGATTCAAAACTGCGCAGTTTTACTCTCTACACATTTTACAAAAATTAAAATATTTTATAATCGAGTGATTAATGAGGGAATTATGTTAAATAAAATTAAATAAAAAAAAAAACGTTAATTTATTTAAGTAACAGCAGCACAACAGTTTGTCTTTAACAGTGAAGTGCTAAGCGTTTAAGTGAAGAAATAAAAATATTAGATACACTCATACAAGTTCAAATTTAATCCGGTAATTCACACATTTGGAGGTTGGGTGAAACAACTGGAAAGTTCTGTTGTTGTTAGCGGAGTATAAGATTCAGTTATCCAAAGCACATTGTTGCAAAAAACTGTTTTAAATTTCACTAAAGCGTTCGATATAGCAACTACAGTGGAACTTGCTGATAATCAACTAAAATTTTTTTTTACGCCACAATCAAATAATGTGAATAAATTTCAAAATGTTTTCACTGGAACACATCAATCCGGAGCAAAAACACGATTTAAATCTAAAAGTTCAGCATGAGGTTCATTTTATAAAATACGTCCAACGTCACTTTCAAAAGGCAGGCGCAACAGATGTGGTCGTTTTAATAAACAAAAGTACGATAAGTGTTCTATGCGGTATATAAGGTCATCATGTCATAGCTCATATATAAAATTAAATCATGTTGGTCAGGCTAGTTTTTCAAGAAAAAATGGTGAAAAAATAGAACATACATACATGGGAAAATATTTCGATCATATGACACTTTTAAACACCTCCAAAATATTGGATCAATGGGTATCGAGCAATCACTATATTTAAATGTCATCATTGGAGATCATCAGGTTAAAATGAAAGTGGAAACGGGAGCATCATTTTCAGTCTTTCCTCGTTTTTTATTTTCTCTTCCGTCGTTTTTATTTTCAGGTCGACGTCTAGTACCTTGGGAGTTTATCTTGAAATGGATACCGTAGATTCAGTGGAAGGTTTGGGAAAATAGAAGTATAAGTAAAATGTGGAACCAATGATGCAGTTCTGGATGTGGTAATAATTAACACAAGCAGACCGTTTATTCCACTTATTGGTCGCAACCTGGTTGGATATCATTACTCCAAACTGGCGTAAGTTTTTTCTAAATTTTTCTCGTTTACCATCGTGTTCACATTCTTGTGGGTCAAATCAAGGTTTGGTAAAGAATCATGTAAACGATTTAGATGTATTTAAAAATGTGTCGCTTAATAATTTATTAAGTCACTCAATTCAACCTATTTCAATGTCTGGGGAAAAAGAAAATGCTGGTCAACCGTTACTAAGACAGTCCATACAAAAATTAACTGATTAATGGTTAATAGAATTATTAGTCCAGTCATGTTTAGTCAATGGGCCAACCCTATAATCTGTGTCCCCATAAAAGTATGGCGAGGTCCGTATTTTGTTTTGATTTTAGAGTGTCTGTTAATATATAGTAGTTCTCAAAACAGATCAATATCCACTACCTAAAAATGGAGAGCACTTTTGCAAAAATGGCAGGATCAAAAATCTTTTGTGCTCTAGATCTCGGTGTGGCATATCAGAAAATAATAGTTTCAGAGAAATCAAAAAAGTTTTTAACTATTTATACCGAATGGGGAATATTTCAATTTAATCGGCTACCTTTTAGTGTAGTTCGGTTCCAGCAATTTTCCAACATACAGGGTTAGTTTTTTAAGAAATGCCAGGCTTTTATCTCGAGAACGGTGCTAGATAGGAAAAAATTACTTATAATGAAAGTTGTTAAGTGTCGAGGATGACATCGGATGGTGACCTTCAATTCGATCTTGACTTCGACCTTCCAGGTCATTTGAAGGTCAAATTGAATTTTTTAAATAGAACTAGCTATTTTTGACCCTGGATTCGAAAAGATCGCAAAATTATGTGTTCAAATAGGAACTTTAGGCTCTTCTTTTGAATGATTTTTAGATGTTAATTCAAGGACAAATTACTAAATAATAAGAAATAATCAGCAAATAATGAATTATGGTACTTTAGGTCGTGGTTCCAACAACTTTAAATTCAGTCATTCTGCATTAAAATTCATTATTTGCTGGTTATTTCTTTTTATTTAGTAATTTGTCCTTGAATTAACATCTGACAGTAATTCAAAAGAAGAGCCTAAAGTTCCTATCTGGACATATCATTTTGCGATATTTCCGAATCCGGGATCAAAAATAACTATTTCTATTTAAAAAATTCAATTTGACCTTCAATCGAAGTCAAGATCGAATTGAAGGTCACCATCCGATGTCTCCCTCGATACTTAACAACTTTCATTATAAGTAATTTTCTCCTATCTAGCACCGTTCTCGAGATAAAAGCCTGACATTTTTTTAAAAAGCTCACCATACTATTATAATTGATTACATTCTGAAAAATCTTCCAGGTATCATGTTATCTTGATGATAAACTAATTGAAGCACCTGATTTTGGTTCATGCATTTCAATGTAAAAATAAGTCCAGACAAGTGTGTCTATTTTAGGGTCACGTACTATTTGAAAAGGTTGAAAATCTTATTTGATTTAACGAAGAAGGAAAATGGATTTTTTTGGACTGATGAATATTCAAAAATTTTTGAAAAAAGCAAAATGCTTGTAACATCAAATTAAGTGCTAACCTTTTATGATCCTTCTAAACCAATAATCTTCACTTGAGATTCAAATGCCTCTGCATCTACGACTAGCTGAACAAAAATACACACAAATCCAAAGAGAAGCATTGGTAATAGTTTTTGCTGTGAATCATTTTTATAAATATTTTTACGGAAAAAAATTTACGCTGGTCATGAACCGTTAAGAGAAATTTTTAATCCCTCTAAAGGATTGCCTGCTCTTGATTGTTATAGATTGTAATGATAGGCAACTATTTTATCCACTTATCAGTAAGAAAAGGATTATGATAACTTTTGCAATTTATTAAACAGTATCACATTGATTACCAAAGCCTTTAAATTTCAGGTCATTGCAATATAAACAGGAAAAGATCAAATTTTGGTGGTGGTCTAATATCGATTCTGATATAGAGAAGATCGCCAATTCTTGTGAAGCTTGTGTAATGACGTCAATTTCACAGAAATCCCTTAGTTTCAATTAAACTATCCGTTCGAAAGAATTCTTGTTGACCTTTTCTACTTCAATAGTGATTTTTTTTTAATTTGGTGGATAGTTTTTTCCAAATATATTCAAGTTTACGAAGAGTAGAAATTGTTAAGAGTTCTGAAATTCAGTTTCGATCTGACGAGGATCGTACAAATAAATCACTTTTCAATCATCTCATCAGGCTATAGCGACTGAGCTGCTAACTTATTACCCCTTATGTTTCATATTCAAGTTTAGTATGTACGAGGTACTTCTGTGCAAACAGTTAATAGTTGTCTACGTTCATTTTTCACAATATTTGGGTTTCCTCGAAGGCAATTCTCGGATAATGCCGCGCCTTATGATTCAACATTTTTTTTTTAGTTTTTTGGAAACTAATGGTGTTATTGTTAGTAAAAGTCCCCCGTATCATCGAAACTTTAATGGTTTTGCCGAAAGAGGGCCACAAACCAAAACAATTTTTATTAAAAAGTTCCTTAACTATTCAAGAAAAATTAGAGTTTTTTATTTTCTTATCGAAATGCACCGAATTCAACAACTGGAGTGTTACCAAATGAGACAATTTTTAAATACGAACCAAGGTCGTGGTCAGAGAACAGAATAAGGAAAGACAGAAGCCGAAATTTGGTAGTGATAATAAATTTTTGTTTGAAAACTTTAATTCAAAATCGTCTATAAAATAGATACCAGGGTGATCGTGGAAGTAACGAGTCCAGCTACATATTTATTCAATCTGGCGAATCAGATTCGTTTTGCTCATGAAGATCATTTAAAGTTGAGTCATCTTGAAGACTCATTACGATAAGGTACAACACTGATACCAGCGTTTGAAAGTACCCGCTGCTAATTTTTTTATTGGTTAATGATTTTTCACATATTTGGTTTTTCTTAAGATTGTTTTGAATGACCTTGAATTTGGTTTTGGTTTGAAGTTTCCAGCTAGTGCGGTACATAAGGGAATCCGCTCGAAACGCGATATTTCAAAACGCGACATGGTGAGATAAAGTACAAAACGCGATATTTCAAAACGCGATATGGTACAAAACGCGATATGGTACAAAATGCGATATAGTATAAGGATATATACTACTTTGCATGCAAAATCACTACTTTATTAAAATAAGCTGGAATCGACAAAGGTCCCAGGTATTTACATAAAATTTAATTTTTTTGAGCAAAGTGAACTCAGTAAAACTGATTGACGATTAATCGGTTAATTAGTTGCCGATTAATCGAAATATCGATTAAATAAATTAATCGGTTAATCAGTTAACATTAACCGGTTTTGATTTCCCTAGGATAAGTCTTATTTGTGGTTTAACACTAAGAAACAACATAAGGTGCGCATGAGGTGAAAGAACCATATCAGTAATAACTTAATTTAGCTATAAAAATCTATTAAGTAAAAATATTACATTTATAAATTTTTTGGGATTAATTACGATTATTGTTAAATAAAAACCAATTAATTGCGATTTACTAAATTCCCTCACGCCTCACCTAATACAATTTTCTCCCTTGGCGATTTATATGTTGTGTATAATAGAAATTCGATAAGACACATGCTTATGATTGTAATCCCTTTTCCCAAATTTATTATTATTTCGTACATTTATTAATGGTGTTCTAGCGTATTAGAAAATTTCCAAATTGTTTTTTTCACACGGAATTTATGGAGGTGAACACAATGATTAATTCTCCTTCCTTTTGGGTAATGATCGCGCGCACAACCATAAACACACAAAACATAAATTTGACTTCGCGTATTTTACAGAAAGGGAATCCACTATATACACTAACTAATAACGATTATAATTTTGTTTACACTTCATTTTGTGAGTTGATTATGATTAACACTAATAATAATTTCATAACAATAATAGTTATAATAGCAATAATGATCTTACTTAAAATCAAATAAATAAATAAAATCCCTCAGAACATAATAAAAAAAAAAAACATTCCCTCAATTTTTGTCATAGGAGAAATGCAAGAAAACTATTAAAACCAAAATACCGAAATCAACAAACATCACCCATCATATGAAGGGTGGATTTTTTTGCTCTTTTTTAATACAACACACAATAATAAACTTAGAAGGGTGAACTAAACTTTGATAACAAAAAAAAAAAAAAAAAAAATGAAATAATCTGTAACACGCGTTACTATTCTGGAACAAAATATGCGAATTATTCTGTGCTCAATTTGTTTGCTACAGCATACACATAAAATACTTAGGGTTATTTTGTTTAATATATTGTTTGTTTATATATTGTTCCCGATGCATCACCAATTTTCTATTAAATTTATTATGATGATGATGATGATGATTTAGTCCCAATGGGTTAATTAAAAACGATTTTGACTTAATTTTGTTTATATTGCAATGAAATTGATTTTTTCTCTTTGTTCTTTTGATGTACGTAACGTTTACCATTGTAAAATATTGTACGCATGTTAAGGGTTGGATATTTACCGGTTTCAAAGTTAAACTTTTGTGGTGGTGTTCACCTATAGTCAATTATTAAGCGTTCATATAAGAGACATTTTCATCAACTTTTGAAATTAAATTCTAATGAATGACTTTGAAGATTTTTTTTTTATTCCCAAACTTTTACTAAGATGCCGTAAATAGTCTAGGCTTTAAAGAGTTACCTAAGCTAACGAATTCTGCGATTATTGCGTATCACGATTATATTTTTAAACGCTTTAACGTTTTTTAAGGTCACCCTATAAGCGTCTGCCTAACGTTCAGCTCCACCAACAAGAAATGTGAATAAAAATATAAATATTTTACATCGTTGGCATTGTGGAATTAAATTAGTAATTTGATTTCACTAAACTCCAAAATTTATTGACGAATAACTAACAGAGGTTTCACTCTTTTATATAATATTATGAAACAAATTTGATTGCTTGTTACACAATATTACATGGAAAATGAAGAAAAAACCGGAAAATGAGGGAAAAATAAAATTTTCCATTTGTGGTGTTGAAAATTGGTGTTAACTAAAAAAAAAAAAACATACAGAGCACAGAAACACCATAAATGTTAGATAAATTGATGATGATTATGTTGGTTTTAACATTTTTATTTATAGAAAACAGTGAATAGCAACAACAATAATATACTTTCCGACACAGTAAAGGGGTTATTTAATTTGTACTCAATTATATTTTAATTATGTTTAGATTAATTAAAACTGAAGGTTTTTTTTTTTCTATAACATACATGGAGGAGTAACATATAAGTCGGAATGAGTGGGAAGCGCTTTTCAAATGTAATTAGTTTTTAATGTAAACGAATGTTTATAAATATAGGTATATGTGTATTTACAAACTTAACAAGAATGAATTTGGATTTAAAGTGGCAACTTTTTTTGGTAATTGTCTCGAACAACAACAATTGGTAATTTTAGAACTTTCAATCAATAAGAGTTGGTTTATGTTTATAGATTTCAGAGTCGATCAGATTAAAATGCTTTTATTTAATTGATTTTATGAAATTTGTCAATGAGCCAATGGCAATTTGATGAAGCTAAAAATTGAAAGTTTTAGGCATATGAGATAAATTATTAATTTCTTCTTCTTCTTGAACGTTAGTCATCTCTGAGATATGTGTTAATGGACTTGGTCTATTAACGCTTCCAAACCAAAATTTGTCATTTGAGCCCAATCCATCAAAGGAGAATGACATATGTGCGATGAAACTGCTTTTTGAATTCTCGAACCGTGGAATATAGTCACTACATGAGCACATCTCTGTGAGATTTGTGTTATTTGGTTTAGTGCGGTACTTTCGCCTACACTTTGGTATTTAAAATTTTTTAATGGTTTAATAAATTAATTGAAATAACATAACGTTTTGATTAAGTCCTAATTTAGTCAGTTTCGACAATTTTTAAAAACTTTTTGCATTATTAATTTTAAATCGAAATACATATTTGTATTTCTCATTTGACGATATTTTGCGTAGATACATTTTTAAACGTTAGTAAATTTTTGTTAACACTTTTTCTACCACCTAGTTCTTACACTGTTTTTAGTGTCAAATTACACTTTAAATTAACTTCACTCCGGTCATGTGTTGCGCTGAATACAGTAAAGGCCGAGCTACATAGGATTCATTTCGTTTCGGCCTTTTAAGTTAAATATTTCAAAATACATGAAAACCCGTAAACGTTGTCATAATAGTTGTCTTCCAATGGGACAACCTTGCTACTTGCAAGTACTTGTGGGTAACACCCAAATGGAACGGATTGCTGCGAGTAGATGCAAGTACTTGTGAGAAGTTTGCTCACGTCAATGGAATACAACTAATGGTAATTTTAGAGGCGAAACGAACCGAACGAGTTGATGAAATTGCAATAAAAGCTTAAACAGTAACCTCAAAATATTAACTTTTGCGTTTTGGCTTTTGTTTTTTTTGCGCACGATTTTAATAAATATAATCAACAAAATGGAATATTACAGAATAATCGAAGATATAAAAGAAATCGTAATTATTGAAAACTACTGTCTCATAACAAAAACACGAAACGAAAACTTTGTTGAAAACGAGACGGACTAGAACAACACGAAGAAGAAAGGCTTGCTAAACTAAACTCAAAAAAATTCCCGCCTGCTTACTTGTAGTATACTTTATTGTATTTTCTTATTCCAATGATTTAAGCATGGTTTCCAAGATGGCGAGGCGAAAAAAATTAGTCAAACTAAAAAGAGAAAGCAAAAATTCACCAATAGTACGATAGAGAGAAAATACCATTTTGACAGAAAATTTGGGACGTCCAGTTTTAAAAATTTTAATTCAGCACTCCGAAATAGGATGTCTTATCCGAAAAAAAGAAAATGAAATGGTATATATTTTTTCGGATTAGTCGCTGATTTTAGGAATTCATATTGTCAATTTGAAGAAAATTTTATATTTATTTTATTATTAAATATAATATTTTTTTTTAAATTGGGGGAACACATTTTTCATCGCCAGAATCACTCTCAGTGCTACTTGAAAACATAACGGGATATATTGCCATTAGTTCCTCAACAGTATCCATTTTTAACAAAATTTAATTTTAATAATCGAAACGTCAAAAATAAATAAATAATAATTCGGAGTAACGACTTGTTGCTGTTTCAATCACTCTTATGTTATTTTTTTTATTCCTTCCTCTTTTTAATTTGACTAATTTTTTTCGCCTCGCCATCGTGGAAACCATTCTTAAAGCTAATGAGTGATACATGCAAACTTTTTTATTTTTAAGGCACACAAATTCAGCGTGCTGACTGGTTGAAATAGCTGTTACTTTTTTTTTAGGTTACGTTTTAGGTTGTCGTAAGCAAAATTAAACAATTTCCAATTTTCTATTATTGCCTTAAAGGTCGCTGCACGAGCCAGACTATTTCCGAGATTATTTTTTTCCCAACGTTTCACCCAATGAAATCACTGTATTGGTAAAACAAATAAAAATTTCCCCTACAAGCTAAAATTTATTCGACATTGGACACATAATGTGGCAGACGACAAAAAAAAAACGTTTTAGCAGTTAATTAGATAGTGGTTAGAAAAAACTGCACGTTTGGAGTATGAAGACCTCGGTTTTGCTGTATTTATTAGAGCTATATTCCAGTATTTTAGTGTACGTTCTAACGCTTTATAACTTATTTCGATGACAACTGATTTGGCCCCGTACCGTACGCTGCTTAAGCGAGTAATGAACAAACCACCAACATTTTACGGAAAATACCTCATTGACGGATGGAAAAGTTGTATAAGCGCCTTAAGTGGACAAAACTAAAATATTCTAATGCTACGTAAATTTGTTTTATGGAAAGTGTCTTTTTAATTTTAATTTGTTCAATTTGTAATGTTATCATTTTAAAAACCATAAATGTGTCCTTAGAAATTACAGAAATTTGATATGCCGCTAGTGTCACTAAATACATAAAAGTTATGAAAAAATTTTAACATGTTTTAATCAATTTAAACGTGATAAATATGGTCTATCGTGTGTGTGTGTATGTGTGTGTATGTGTGTGTATGTGTGTGTGTGTGTGTGTGTGTGTGTGTGTGTGTGTGTGTGTGTGTGTGTGTGTGTGTGTGTGTGTGTGTGTGTGTGTGTGTGTGTGTGTGTGTGTGTGTGTGTGTTTTCCCAAAGAGGTGGAAAATCCTTTATGGACGCTGAAGTACTAAAACCCTCAATAGTGTGGGACTCGCTGTAGCTTGCAGTGCTACCCACTAAAAACCACCGCTACCGCTACCTGAAGTGCTCCGTGGAACCGCCGCTAAGCATAACCTCGCGGAGCAGGAATAGCCTTCTCGGACCTTTCTCTATGTGTTGAAGCCATTTCTAAGCCGCTCAAAATGACGCAGCTCACTCATAATGATCACAGCCAAATGCTGAACCGCATCCCATAGCAATTCGGATGTAAGCATAACATCAACAATATTTTCAGCTGTCTGAAACGTGCCAAGGATACTTATGAGCTCCTGTCTTTCCTCGCTGAAGCGCGGACAGTAAAATAATACATGCTCTGCGTCTTCTGGTAGTACTCTGCAGACCGGACAGAACGGGAATTCCTCTATTTTGAATCTGTAATAGTATGATCTGATGCATCCATGGCCAGATAAAAACTGGGTTAAGTAGTAGTCTATCTCACCATGTCGCCGGTTTATCCACTTGCTTATGGATGTGATGAGACGATGCGTCCATCGTCCCTTCTCCGTAAAATCCCATTGGTGTTGCCACTGGGCTACTGTTTCAGCTCTTTCTGATTTTCTCAGCTCGGATGTCATGTTACCTCTTCCATACATACTATGCCGCTCATTTGCCAATAGTGCAATTGGGGGCAGACCAACAATAACATACACAGCCTCGTTAGAAACTGTTCGAAATGCACAAGCCACTCTTAGGGCCGATGTCCGATGTACTTTGGACATCTCATGATGGTATGATATCAATTTCAATGCGTCAGCCCAAACATAGGCTCCGTAGAGCAAAATTGATCTTGATACGGATGCCAACAGTAGTCGCCGACTATGCCGCGGCCCGCCTATGTTTGGCATTATTCTCTGGATAGCCGCGTTTACTTTCGACGCCTTATTACTAGCACATACGATGTGTTCTTTGAACGACAATTTCGAATCGATTATGACACCAAGGTATTTGATGGAAGCTTGAGAGACGATATCACTACGCCGACCCTGATTGTTATTACTTCTCTCTGTTTACGGCTTGAAATAAGTACCGCTTCGGTCTTGTGTTGCGCTAACTGCAAGCCTACTGACGACAGCCATTGATGGATAGTCGATATAACTTCATGACAGATCCGCACTATCTCCTCCGTGTGTTTGGCGACGACCACTACCGCTATGTCATCGGCAAACCCAACAACCTTAGCTTCGATGGGCAGTCTAATTCTCAAAACGTCATCGTACATAATATTCCAAAGAGTTGGACCTAATACAGACCCCTGTGGGAAACCAACAGCTACACCATATTCTTTAATACCGTCATCTGTATTGAACTTCAGAAATCTGTTACGGAAATAATCTGCCACCAACTTCCTGAGGTATGCTGGAATCCCCAATCAGCGGAGTGCATTTTGAATACAACTCCATTTTGCCGTGTTAAATGAATTTTTTCTTTAGCAAAGTATTTTTTTGACCCCCTTTTTCATCTTTTGCCATCAATAGCCTCTCTAGATATATTTACCACAAAATTGATGGCGTCGATCGTTGAACGTGCCTTTCGGAAGCCGTATTGATGTTCAGCGAGATCTCCTGCTCTTCTTACTGCCATCTCCACTCTGTCGCAGATAATCCTTTCTAACACTTTTCCGGCCGTGTCAAGTAGACAGATTGGGCAATAAGCAGACGGGTCATCGGCTGGTTTTATCGCTTTCGGGATTAGCAATTATTGTTGAATTTTCCAGATATTTGGGAAAACTGCTTCTTGCAGGCATGAGTTATACACATCAACAAAGACCTCTGGTTTCGCACGGATTGCCGCTTTAAGGGCTATGTTTGGTACAGTATCTGGGCCTGGTGCCTTGCCATTCTTAACCCTACAACTAGCCAACAGGAGTTCCTCCATAGTTACTGGTGGAGTGACTTCCAGAGAGGATTCCAATTCAACATTCTGTATCCCATCCCCTTGTTGTGGAAACAAAGTTGTGACAATTCTCCGCATCATATCTGGGTACGAAGGCGGCGGTGCACGTTAGCCTTTCAGTTTTGCCATGACTATCTTGTAAGGTCTACCCCAGGGCTCAAACAAAGCTCCCTTGAACACTTTGTTTTACTTGCTTTAACAGAGCGTTTAAATTCTCTCCTAACTTCACGATACTGCTGTTGCAGTACAGAATATGAGCTTGTGCTCCATGCCCGTTGGCATACTCTTCTTGCATGGTGGCATTTATTCCTAAGGTGAGCTATTTCGTCGTTCCACCAATAGATTGCTGGGCGGCGATTACTAGCACTCCTTCTAGGCATGGCCCTAACGGAGGCTTTGGTAATATTATTCATAAGTGTTGTGGCCTTTTCAATAGCTGTACCCAACATTACAGTATCCCCTAACAAGTAGATGAAAGTTTCTTCATCAAACATCCTGGCTTTCCAACCAATGGTTCTGGCCGAAGCACCTAGATTTGTACAACCATACGGGTGGTTGATTTCAAATACAATGGCCTGATGATCGCTGTGGGTATAATCATCACTAACCTTCCACGTGAATACTGAACTTGACAATGAGCTACTAACAAATGTTAGGTCAATAATTGACCCTAGGCCACCTCTGCAGTAAGTAAACGCGTTGCATTCGTTCAGCAGGATGATGTCTAATAATGAGAAGACATCTAATAGAGCTCTTCTTTTAACATTTCTCTCGAGGCTACCCCATTCAGTGGCCCAAGCGTTAAAATCGCCAGCAATAATGAGAAGACTGTGTCCTTGGGCATCATTTACCAAGGTGGAGCAAAAACCTTTCAAAATCTTCTAACGCAGCACTCGGAGGTACATAGCAGCTATAGATATATATGCCATTCATTTTAGCTCTTACAAAGTGAGCCACCGTTCTGTCCGACTTCTCCTGCAAGCAAGAGTCCTGCAAGCCCAGATTGCAGCTTTGTTTGTGGTATCCTTCGTCCACACGGTATCATCCAGGTTCCGATATTGTTCGTATATGATGGCAACGTCTATATTTTTTTCGCGCACAGTTTGAAGTAGAAGATCCTGTGCTGCTTCTCAATGGTTGAAATTTATTTGGAGAAACTCCATTTTATCATAGGTTGTAGGGAGCCTTTCTGATAAGCTGGGCACCTCCTACTGCCGGCTATATGATTCCTGTCTAATACTTCCTGGCTCTGACAGGTAACACAATGTGGATCGTTAATGCAGTTTTTTGCAAAGTGATCGCCTTGCCCACATCTAAAGCATACTTTGACACGAACGGCTCCAGTGCCCGTACTCTACACATTTGAAGCCATCTGAGAGAACGCGGTTTTTCTCTTATTCGACAGTTTACCCAACCTATCTTCACTCTACCAGCCTTGATCAATTTCATAGCCGCGTCTGTTGGAAGGTTCACTACAGCCGTTTGAGTCTTGCCAAAAGTCGGTCTTATCGATTTAAATGCTGTAACTGATAGTCCAAATTGGCTATTCATGGCACTGCAAACTTCTTCTCCAGAAGTTATTTCATCCAGGTCTCTATTGTCAATTAGCGTTTCATCTTTTTGCATTAGTGTTTTTACATCAGCAGCTGGACCTAACACCTCTGCAACCGCTGTTTGGAATTGTGCCGACTGAGGGTCACAGGTTGCCTTAAGTTTCAGAAGGAGCTCTCCTTTTTTCGTTCTTCGGATCCGAGCTACGTTATCGCCTAGGTCCTTTAAGGATGGTTCGCCTTTTAGCTTCTTTAACATGTCTGCTTACGAAACCTTTCTATTTGATAACCACTGCATCTGTTCTAGGGCGCCCTTTGCGAACCCTAACGCGCTTTCCCTTCTTTTCCTTGACTTCTACCCATTCAGAATTCATCGACTTGTCCGTTTTTCTTACTGTATCTGCAGACCGACTAAACCCAGGCTTTTTAGTATCAAGCCACTGGTGCCTTTTGGCTGTCCCTGCTTTACTTTTATCATCTGACTGGGGCGAAGACCTTTTCTTTTTCCCTCTAGTAGCCGTAGGCGTATCGCAGAGATTTACAGTAGAACCATTATCGTTGGACGTAGCTATTACAGCTGCTGCTGAAGTTGGCGCCGTTTGGAATATGGTCTTACTCGTATTTGTAGCTGTAGCCGCTGCCGATGTACACAAGGACTGTATCACATTTGCTAGCTTCTTTATTTCAGGATGCACATTATTTTTCCTTTTAAGGAAATTAAGTAGTTCGGTGAAGTAGTTTTGGCGAAGATTGGTTAAAAATTGGTATACACTAATTCCCACTATTATAACTAGTCCGATATTTGGCGAACAATTTGCTCCAATTGGGAGCGATACACAGGCTAAGTAGCTCCCACATCTTTTTAGTTTTGAGTACAATAATTCGCAGCTTCATTTTTCGTTGCTTCGTAACGATCTACCTTGCAATCCTCTTTTGATAACAATTTCTTTAATTTCCCATCCAACAGCACAGTCACTTTTACATTTTGAAATCTGCTATATCTCTCTTTGATGTAGAAAAGATAAACAACACTTTTCGAATAAATAATGAGCGTTCTTACTAATAATACACGGAATTTTGTTGTGACATGGTTAAATCATATTATAATAAAATTACTGAAAAATATCAGAATCAATAATAACATTTGTAAATTATAAGACTTACTGGAAACAAAACCCCAACATCACGTTTAAAAATCTATTTATTTTGAAGATAACTACAACCAAACTAACAAAGTTTTTACTCCCTACAAAAAAAAAAAAAAAAAAAAATCAACTGATGTTTCAAACAAACATATCATCACCAGTATTATACCTATTTACCTACCTATTTTTATGGTATGCAAACGACACACATACCACTTATAATCATAAAAGCTTATATCTTTTGCATTTGAATAATTTTATGGTATATTAACATGCTACTTATTGTAACTATTATTAACCATAATAATAATAATAATAAAATATTGTTTTTTTTTCTTATAAAACACTAATCTAACATACATAAATGTACTTGTATGTTACATATATGTATGTCGTGTATTTAAAAAAAACTACAGACAAATCTAAAAAGTAGTTAACCATAGCTGAAGGTAATTATTGGTAATTTAATTGTGCGAAAATATGTCAGATAGCGAACGATCCTCTAAACGCATCGCATCATTCTATCATAAGTCGTAGATGTTCATATACGTTTCATATGGTATATTGTATGTCAGCTATAATGCATTAAACAATATAGGAACGACTTAGATCGATAAATGGTGATATCACCATCACGGAATCGAATATGAACATATTCGTGTCGTTTTAATAAGAAAATGTGGGATTTTGCTTTTGTTTTTCAAATTGACAAAAAACAAATTGTCATTCAATATGATTTGATTTAGAGTGATTTATTTTATTGACATATTTATTTTATTTTTTTATTTTTTTCATTTAAATTCCAAAATACATATTTTGTTTATTCCATAATTACTATTGCAAATATATTATTATTATTATTAGGTTTTTGTACAGCTGCACGGTTTTTAACTTCAGGATTCAAAACTATACCGCCACCTAATTAACCAACTGTATTATTCATACAATCAAATAATAATGTTAAAAAGCGATGTTTTGTTTGTTTCGTTTAATGCTGTCAAATTTACGTTTCTAAACGTCTAAAAAAAAAAATTCTACAAACTATTCCCCCCCATTTTGGTTAAACGAAATTCTAACCCAATTCCATTGCTGCTTTTGCATGTTTCGATAAGAAATCTTAATTTATATAAATTAATATCAATTTACTCACACTCGTGTTGTGTATTCACATTATCTACTCGTATTTTATTCGTGAAATATTTTCGCATAATTGGAGGTACTTCTTTAATATTTCCCATTTCTTTATTTTCCGGTATTTTGTTTAAGTTCCTAATTTAATTTTTTATGAATATTTAATGGCACTAAATATGACGCTAAAATTATTGAAATATTTCAAAATACGTTTACGACACACAACATTTGTGTTTGTGTAGTTAGTAGGACATAAAAATAATAAATTGTACTGAATGGTACTGTTATTATTATACAGGGGTTCATTTATTTAATGATTTATTTTAATGTTTTATAGTTAAGCGATATTTTTTTTTGAATTAGGTATGTATCTAGTTTTATGTTGTTCTTTTTTTTTTTTTTTTTGATTATGTTGGAATTGCATAAAAAATGAAAATGTTTTCGAAGTCTAGCATAATTTTTATACCTTGTGTCAATAGTAACACTTATTGTGATAGAATTTTCTTGTAAAAATATAGATATTGAGGTTTATTTCTGTACAAGTGGACTATTCGATCGTATGATCTATGCCTAAAAAATGACTGATCTTGCAGATATTTGGGTATAAAGTTCTATTTAAGTTCTAGATTATATGTCAATACGATTCGACGATTTTAATTTGTTTTATCATGCTAAAGTTTGCAGTTGCCAGTTGCAAACCACATTTTCATGTAACTAATATTTTCAATTTTATTCATTTTGTTAAAAATTAATCAGAAGGTGCCTATTCTTTATGGGACAAATTTAAGTTTATAACAAAATGAGGAGCCCCACATAAGCATATAATGGCTGTTATTTACTCAGATGATTTTCGACACTCGTCTATCGGCTCGTATCGGTAAACTCCAAACTCTTGTTCCAGCATTTACATAAATTTGAAGATTTATCGTATATTCCAGAATTCGTAAAGCAGAATAAAGAAGAAATCGTATATGCCAGAATTATTTCAGGGTACGTGTTCTTACGGTAACCAGAGAATAGCTCATAAGAAAGATTATGCACAAGCCAAAATATGTTATTTACATTTTTTGGGCTGAAAAAGGTTTAAAAGTAATTTCAGGCCAAAGCTAAAAACCATTTCATTGTTCTCTTATTGAAATCGAGATTTCACTAAAGCCGCTTAGGTTTTATCTATTTGTACTAAGATGTGCCAGTGCAAAACATTTTGTAGTGTTTCTTTACAATTTTACATATCCATGTGAGCTGTTTACATTACGGTTTATTCTATATGTGGATTTTTCCATGTTAGCTGTTCTCTTTGTGATCAGATTTCTCTATGGGCATATTTTCTTGAGCGCATTTATGTAGCTAGATTAAAGTGACCAGAGTCTATTGGCTGTCTCTGAAATATTGTACAAACTGTACGTATGTATAAGGATTTTTGATAGTTTCGACAGTGTTTGCCGTTTTTTCGCTCAGAATTTTTATGGACAAAACCGATTGATGTGAAATTTGGACAGTAAGTAGGGAACGGCTTATGGAACAAAAGTTATATAGTGCCGATGTTTGTTTTTAACCCGGTGGGTAGATGTCACCCTTGTTGTATCTTCAAGCGGATTATTTAGGATAAATCAAACACTTTATTTTTCTGAGATTATTATTGTTTTATACAGATTTTATTTTTATTTGTAATTATTACGTTTTGCTTATTTCAAGATTTAATCGGAAGTGACCGTCCGAAACTTAACTAACTTCATAGTATATTTTATAGTTATTTCATTTGTACCAACTGACAAAACAAAACATTGTTACCAACTACATAACAATTCCCTTCTTTTTTTTTAATTCAATGATGTCACGTCTGTCAAAAAAGGTTTGACAAACGTTTACAATTATTTTGTTTACGTTTAATTTTTATTAAATTTATATTTATGTGTTAATGTCTTTTACAAAAAAAAGTTTTTTATTTTTAGAGAAAGAATTAGAATCATCCAGATGTTAAATTTTCAAAGAGATAATTATTTTCCTTATAAGAATATATTTAATATTATTTTATTTATAAGAAACAATTATAAATTTAATTTATCAACCGGTTTTTTTATTCTAGTGCTTCTACGAAGCTCTGTGATGACATTTTCAGGTTTTGTTTCAAAGTTGCTTTGTTGAAAGGAAGAAACTTTTGGAGACTGTATTTTAGAGCTTAATGTACTTTGTTTTTGGTCAATGTGTGAAGATATTTGACTCTGCAAATTTTGAGCTAATGGAACATTTTGTTCTTGTAAATTTTCAGATTCAGTCTGAACTTGAATGTCATCTGGAAAAAATCTGAAATTTCGTATTCTGTGACCTCATCACCAATTGATCTTAATTGATCGATGTGACGATTCCAATTTTGACCGTCATCTAATTTTACGTCATAATGTAATGTACCTTTTCTTTCTTTTATTTGACCGAATTTCCATTTTTGCTTCCCAATATAATTTCTAGCGGCAATACGATCGCCAATTTTTAACTTCCGCGATACATTTTCCTGATAACTTTTTTTGGAAATTTTATTTTCAGGTAACATTATTGAAAACCTTGAACGAGTTTGATATTTAAACATTAAATCTGAAGGAGAAGAGTTAGTAACTGGATGCGGTGTAATTCTATAGTGTATTAGAATTCGAAGCAAATTTAATTGTAATTCATTTTTATTTGGATTCAGTGAACGAATTTTATTTTTTATTGTTTGTACGTACCTCTCTGTGGCATTCTCAGTGCAGACATGTGTGGAAGAGCTTTCGTTGGTGAGAAAATTTGAACAAGAGGCTTGTGGTCGGTGATTAGAAGAAATTCTCGACCGTACAGAAATATAAAGAATTTTTTAACTCCGAACACGATCGAATAAGCCACTTTATCAATTGGCATTTTCTTTGCGATTCGTTCAGGGTCTGAGAAGCAAATTGAATCGGCATTTCACTACCGTCTGGCATCGTGTGTGAAAGTACTGCACCAACACCTACTGGTGAAGCGCCAGTAGCCAAAACAATAGGAAGTTTGTCGGAATAATGTGTTAAAAACTCATCGGACTGCATTATTTCCTTCAGTCTATTAAAAGAATTTTCGCAATCTTTATTCCATTCCCATTTATTGTTTTTTCGGAGCAAAATATGTAACGGCTCAGCAATTTGACTTAAGTTTTGAGAAAATCGATGGTAATAATTTATTAAACCGAGAAAGGATTGTAATTCCGTTTTATTTGTTGGTCGCGGTGCATTTTTGACCGCCTCAATTTTAGAATCGGCTTTGTGCATAACAGATTTACTTAATCTGTACCCACAATATTCGATTTAATCTTTCAAAAATTCGGTTTCTTGTAAATTTACTTTTAAACCGTATTCAGCCAATCTAGAAAAAATTTGTTCCAATCGTTTTAAATGAACTTGATCATTTGGACCCGTGCATCTGATGTCATCGATAAAAACTTCGACTCCATCAATTCCTTGTAAAATACTCTCTATTTTACTTTGCTTTTTTGCAGGTGCAGAATTTATTCCGTAGAATAATTCGAGACACATTTCGAGTACTTCTGTACAAACCTTTGTGTTTACTGAGAGTTAGTAAATGTTGATTAGTTTCGTGAACTTTCCATTGAAGGTACGCACTTTTTGAGTCAATTTTGGAAGAGGATGCTCATCGACTTTTAACTGTGGATTTATTGTGATTTTAAAATCACCACAGATTCGGATATTGCCATTTGATTTGACAACGGGAACTATTGGTGTAGCATAGTCACTATGGTCAACCTTTACAAGTATTCCTTGTTCGACTAAGCTGTCAATTTCATCTCCAACACGATCACGAATTGCAAACGGAATGGGATGTGCCCGAATAAATATTGGAGTTGAATTTGGTTTTAATTCCAAAGTTGCAGGCTCACCTTTAATTTCCCCGATGTTATCGTCAAACAGACAATCATATTTTTTAATTAAATTTTTAAGTGCGTGTTCAGTTGACATTTGATCAAGAGAAACTAAATTTATGGATTTGGAAGGATTGATAATTTTAGCGAATGATTCCCATTTGAAATTTGAAATCCATTCCTAATTGATATTTTGCGCAGATGCTTTAGTAATCGAATAATTTCTCGAACAGTGAACATTAATTGGATAAATTCGGTGAATCACCGTAGATTTGTTACTATATGTTTCTATTTAAAGGCAAAAGTCTAGGCCAAGAATATTATTAAATATATTCAAGAAGCCGACCTGTCTTCAAGAAAAAGGAAAGTAATTTTCATATGTTTTGTATGAAAAGCTTAATTTTCTTATAAGCTTTTAATATTTTCGCTAGTTAAAAATACAACTTCCCTTTCAATTGTTTGAAAATAGTTGGAAACGAATGAGTAGTTCGTTTTGTTTTAACTAATCCATACTAGAAATAATATTACTTAATTAATTCTGGTGATTATGTGTCATATTAAACCAACCCCCTTTTACTTAAATACACAAAAGAAAAATATTAATTGTTATAAAATGTATGATAATAGATTAATCAACCACTTAAACCTTTTTTATTACTATAGGTTTTATCTCACCTGGATCAAATTGTTAGTTAACAGAAAAAAATAGGGAAAGGAACACATCATTAGCAATCCATTAAAATAACAAAACAAAAATCAATTCAAAACAAATATTCCTTCTTATCTAACATGAGATAATCTTAAATATGCTATTATGAGTTCACATTGTATACATACATATTACATGTTTTTCTAATGTAGAATGGCTCTTTATTAAAAAAAAATAGATCATCACACAAATTGAAATAAATTTTCGGATAACTTAGATAGATGGCACTTCGAATATGTTACAAAATTATAGTTACAATTTAAGATTAAAATCTGTACTCAATACATACTTAAAATTAAAAAAAAAAGGGATTCAATTCGAGTTAGGGAAGGATTCATGTCAATAAAATGACAAAAATATAAGGGATTAACAAAACTGTATAAAAATATAAATAAAATTCATATTTTATGTTTCTCGTCACTATACGTTAAACATAATTTAGTCTAAATATACTTTCTATAAGCATGAGTTAAGATGATATCCATAAATTAGATGTTCAAGTACTTTAAAATGTTAATCAGGATGTTATGCCACCTTTACCAAAAAAATTAAATTATTCAGTATAACATTTGAAATCAAATTTACCTGACGTAGATGATTCATCATCTCAAATTTCATATCTTCAACAAATCGTTAATTTTTTAATTTACAAAAGTTTGCCGCGCATGTGTAATAATTTTAATCATTTATATTAAAACCCATTGTCTTTGGCATAATAGGGTTTTGGTTGAAAATTTAAATATGCGGTTAAGATCATATTACAACCAATTAACAATGGGTATTGCGTATTCAATTACCAAAGATTAATGATGATGCCGATTTATTAAGAATACAATAGTACATTGTACCTCCGTATATGTACAATTAAGTATACGTTACATTTTTAGGCCTGATAGATTTTATAGATTTGACTAATTTCTGTTGAAATAAACAATTTGTATTAGTTAGGTGCATAATTTGGATACACATTTTTTTATTATTTATGCACAATTTTATACAATCCACATCCTGTTCCACATAAAATCTTTTTAATTAGCGAGCTGAGTATTTATACCGCAAATTAGCACGATATAATATAATTAATTGTATTTTAAACAATACACAGTTAGTTCATTATGCAAACTTTATAATTTCAAATTCAAGACAAAAGCAGATGTTTATGTAGTGTACTCTAAAGGAAGTTAAGTTTTTTGGCAATTTGTTTAAAGAGGCAAACTGATTTAATTAAAAACAATTGAACAATATTGTAGTTATATGTGAATTGTGTGCCATTCACAACTTACCCTAAAAACACATATCCTAAATAAGTACCATATTCAAAAATAAATTAACTAAATTTCTATACATAGTAAAAATGTAATATAATCCTTTTATTTTATTTTATTTTTTTTTTTAACAAGATCCAGCCGCAAATACCTAATGATGTTTGAAATACATACAGTTTGTTTCCCATATACATATGTATATATAAAAAAAATATAATAAGTAATCAATCAAATAATCTTAACAAATAATAATTAAATAAATTAAAGAAAAATTGTGAAAAACTAATTTGTTTTTAACCCTTTTATGAAAAGTAAAATTTACTACAAATACATATACCTATTATTAAATTAGGTCCCTTTTATGTCTATCAAAATCACTTTATTTTTTTTTTCGAACATTGGTAAATTGAACCGTCACTATGTATAATCGAGTGAATTTATTTAATTGTTATACTTTGTTTACGCCGTTTAATTGTTTTTTTTTGTTCGACTGAACACCAATAGTTAATTAATATTAAAATTCGAAATATGTGTAGTGCGACGTGTTATTGCTCTTATTGAACAACTGTTGCATAGAGTCTTCGGCCAATTGATTATTATTATTTAGAAAATATTGTCGTACAAGACTGAGTATTTGAAGCTGATTTTTCCTGTGTTATCCGGTATATTGAAATGATTTGCTAGTTCCGCGATGGGAAATTTTTTTTATTTTTAAATTTTATTTATTTGATAAGAACATTTAGTGTGTTTAAGATGTTATTGTTTAGTAGCAGTTCAGAAACAGTAATATTCACTTAGGCTTCTTTCCAACAACGTCCATTCGGATATAAAACCTGTTATAGTTTTCATTGATTTTCTTCATCGTTCTTTATCTTTGATTTATTTCGTTGCTAAAGCATGTACCATATTCTGAATTGTTAATTCATCAAAACTGTAGTTTCTCGTATAAACTAACAGCATCAAAACAAAAAAGTACATATTTACAGCATAATGGTTCCACTCAGTGTTAACAGGCGCAGGGAAAAAATTATATAATTTTAGTTGAATTGTACACAAGACAAGATTTTTAAAACATGGTTTATAGGGAAGTTCAGATTTTTTTTTTTACATTTGGATGGATTTATTTTCTATTTCTGGAATCGCTACCTAGGTACCTTTTTTTACTTGTAATAAATTTTTACTTGTATAACGATTCAATACAAATTACAAAAATTGCGAATCTTTTTCTGAGATAGTCAGAGATAAGAATCGAAATCATTAAAACGTTTACGAATATATTGGTAATGGCTTACCAAGTAACCTGATTAGATCCATAGAAATTTGCAAAAGTTAAATCCGATTCGACAATTATTTGGTGCCGGCTTATCGATTACAACTTTCCACCTGGGCCCTATTGTACCAACTACTTATCACTTATTACTTATCAACTTATCATAATGTTTGATAATTTTCTGTTGTACCAAATTGAAATTTGATAAGTATTTAATTGAGCTATAATAAGTGATAAGCACTCACTTATCAAAATTAAGTTGCACCAATTCGCGAAATGATAAATGATAAGTAATATTTTGATAAGAGATATGTTTGAGGTTTTTGATAAGTTTTTCGTAGTTCTGTTGCACCAAAAGTTTTAACTTATCAATAATCGACTACTTTAATGATAACTTATCCAAAATATCAATAAGAAAAATTTCACTACTCAAATAAATTGATAAGAGCTACAAATTGTAGTAGTATGACGGAAGTCTGTTAAAAACGATTTTATTGTTAGATGAGAACTTTTGTTCAATTTTAAAAGAGTACAAACACATTTTTAAATAAAATTATTTATTATTCAAATGATTATAAATGATAATAACAATACATGTACCAATGTGCTTTCAAGTGTATAATAACTTTAATTTCATAATTTATACCGCTATTTTATTGTATTCTGATAAGTTATAATAATAAGTCAAAGTAAGAACAATTTCATTCTGTTCGATTTATCATAGAGGTAAGACAGTTGTTTTTCGATATTTTAAAATTAATATAAAACTATCAAATATAGGTTTATCAATTTTAGTGAACAAAAATTGAAGTTTATTAAACGAAAAAATAATTTTTATAAAAAAATGCGTCGGTTCGAAAGATTATTCGAGGATGAAAACGAAAGAAGAAATCGTGTAGTGAAAGCCAAAACCAATTATTCTCTGGACTCGGGAGTGGTAGAAAATGTTCGTTTGTCACATGAACAAATTGAGCACGTATGATCAAAAATAGGAGCAAATTTGCACCATGGAAGTGACCGAAACTACGCGTTGAGTCCTCTACAGCAGATACTAACAATACTGCATTGGTTAGGAAATGGCGCGCAATATCATGGGATTGCCAATATGGACGGAATTAATAAATCGACTGTGTGTAGGTTCATTCATCTAGTAGTAGATCCCATCATCGATAACATGATGGCGGAAACCGTGTGTTGGTCCGAAAATGTCTAGGATATCCCACCGAAGTTTCTTGAGATGGGTGGTTTCCCTCAGTTAGCTGTTGTTGTTATTAAATTACAGAATTACAATTTTTCAATTGTTTTGCTATATAGGTACAAAACCATTGTCTAACATATATAATGTGCGGAAAGCACATTATTTTGCAAACATTATCACAATTATAGTAATTTTGTATTCATTACAACTTATCATACAAATTTGATAATTTGTCAATTGATAAGTTATATACATTCTGATGTGCAACGCTTATCACTTATCATTATCAAAATTTGATAAGTTATCAAATTGATAAGTGAGTGAGATTTTGTTACATTTGGTGAAACGCTTATCACTTATCATTATCAAAAAAACTAAGTTATGATAAGTTGATAAGTAATAAGTGATAAGTAGTTGGTACAATAGGGCCCTGCCCTTAACATCAAATTATACCATTAAAACTGGAACAGTTGCTAAAATAATAACGATTTATCAGATGTTGCACAACCATTTTCTGCCAATATGACAAAACTTAGAAAATACTTTGCTTTGAAGGAAAACGCGATTTTCCCATTGCATCTTACAATCTTATTTCATTCATATGGTGTAAGTTGTCAAACCACAAAGAAATTTCAAAATCAATAAATTTTTCGTTTCAAGGGCATGTGTGTACATAAATAATTAATTTCAAATAAAAATAATCAATCACTTTGTAAAAATAAAATGAAATAACTGAAGAAGTTATATGACGGGTCAGTGATGTAAATGGTAATATTCTCGGTGGTAATATTACCGGTAAAATAGGTATTTTAGGTAATATTACCCAAAGTGGTGTTACCATGGTAATATCAACTAGTCTAAATGCAAAAAGAGTTGTGCACTACTGCATTATACTTGCTTATGTGCTATTAACCAACTACACCAAATTTTTGCTGTAAAATATAATAAACTACACGTTTTTCCTGTTTCATTGACATATTCATTTGGCAAATACGTAATAGAGCTGGAATTTGACCTTGAATATGATTCATCGCTCTGTCTGGGAAAAACACTAATCACTATTTTAACTAGAAAAGTGGCTGTAACGTCTTAATCGATGAAAAGCTCTAGTATGCTGGAATTCCGTTGACAACATACTCGTAAGGCCAAAGTAGCACCAGATGGTCGATGAGCTATTACAAGTCGGCTTGTATTGATTTGTTCAAGAAATTGCGACCGTTTTATAAACTTTCTTCGAGATACCAACTTTCCAATCAATTGTTGGACCTTTGGTACCATCGCGTCGAAGGGTCAGTCTTACCAAACATTGCTGGCACATCTGACGTTGCAGACCGACATAGAAAAAAATCATATTCAATATTAATAAAGTTTTACTCCAACTAGAGTGCTTTTAAATAAAACAATATATGTTTTGTCAAATTTTTTAGTTCGATATTCTAACTAAAGTTTTGTCAAATTTGACTAAAGCATAAGTAAATAGTACAATAATACAATTTAATGACGTCATTCATTTTTGAAGTATTTTAAGAAATTATTTTTAAATTTAATAAAATTTGGTTGCTATAACAAGAGTACTCCTTTAATACTAAAATATACTTTTCAATTACCAATAGTATTTCATTGAATACTACAAGACAATTTTGTAAAAGAACTAAAAATTAAATCAATATCGTTATATCAACTACGAGAAGACGGTAAAAAAACTAGACCATTTTGTTAACTAAGACAATTTTTAGTAAAATTCAATGAATAACAATTATCATAAAAAGAACTGTCATTTCTAATAACAGTGAAAATTTCTAAATGAATCGAGATTTCATTAAATTAAATAAACATTTTCTGTATTGATAAGCATTACAAATTTTTTTAAATTAAGAATTTCGTGATAAATAAACAAAATTTTTCAATTTAAATACAGAAGCCATTTAATTTAATTTATTCTTTAGTCTAATTTTTTCAGTCATTAAGTATGCACCCGCAATTTCCTTTGCCACTGAAGAAAAAAACGAAAAACGTGAATTGGTTCGTCCAACCATCTTTGATAATGCTGAAAGATTTAACTAAATTTTACAAGTTGAAACAAAACTGTTATTATAATTTAATGTCAATATTTTAAAGTTAAGCGATGTGTGCTTTTTCGTATATTAATAATCATTTGTAGCGACTCACAATTATATTGATTGTTCATCATTACAATCAATTAATTATACGCATCAGATTAAAATTAAAACAATTTAAATTTATCGACACATATTCAACTCACTCAGCGCTGACGCAATCGCTGACGCAACCACACTCATTATTGCCACACCAGCGCCGCTCACGTTAATACCCAAAACAACAAAAGTTGTATTCGGCGCCCATCTACCTTGTCATTTGTTTACGAAGACATTTTTATTCATTCGAATTCCTACCTTTTCAAGAATAAACGTACCTCAAAAAGTATATAATATAAAAAAAGAATTTAATAACGAAGTTAGTGTGCAGTTGAACAAAAATGAAAGTAATTTTTAGTGTAATAGTTGGGTGAATCTAAAATAAAATTATAACGAGTTCAAAAATAATAAATATCTCGCTAGTGGCGAGAATTATACAAATTTCATTCGTGCATTTTTTTTCTACATATGGGAATACAACAACGGCTTATAATTAGCCGTAACAACTCAGTTAACCCAACACAGCATCTCATATAGATTTCTGCAGTATAATGAATTTATTAAGGTTAAATCTCCGAGGTTTAGTAGGGCTGTAGATAGAATTTTATATTTCATGTTGTCGAAGTAGACGGGATGCAAAATATCTGGTCCAATTATGCCTATTAATGGTTGAATGGGTGATTTATTATTAATCAGATACTGTTCAAATTCGGCAACCGTCCTTGCTAAAAACATAAACTGATTTTGACAGTGCCTTATTGTGAATTTTTTAGTTTTGGTTGGGTTAGCTTTCAATAATCCGTGAAGTAGGTAAAATGCTGCAGCATATTTTCCATCTGTAAAAAAAGCTTCATAAACAAACAATAATATTGGAATATGTTGTAAACTTACCATCTGTTACACTTTCAGAATTTATCATCCCATATGAAATTGCTCGGCAATAATGGTCTTTTAGTTGAGTTTGATAAATTTCTACAATTTTGGTTCAAAAATTTTTTAGGAAATCATCATTGATCATACTCGTATTTTTATAATCTTCGTACAATGCACTATAGTCCACGTTAATCTGTGAAGGACATATAGAGAATATTATGTTTAAATTCTGTGAAGTTACTAATTTATTTTTAATTAAATTTTGAAGCAAATATTTTGAAAATTGTAGTTAATCCAGTTCGGAGCTGATAAGTTAGTCTAGGATTATGAAAAAATAAATCCTCTCATCAGGCAATGCAATTTACCCTTTCTATAAGGAATGTTTAGTGACTTGACTTGTACACTAACCATTCCGTATAACTATATACCTACAGTTTAAATTGTGTTACAATAATAGAAAATTGTATGTTGTGCTATACATCCAAAAAATCATTTACAAATTTCATCGTAACATAACACGTTTCTTTGCAAGTGTAAGTTAATATTGCAATATTATAGCAGATTATACTTTAATTTGTATTAATTACATAACTAATTGAAATTAAACTAAATTCTCATAATAATATTACTTTACCAATCTTTATCCCATAGGTTTTTTGTATTGAGGCCATTTCTCAAAAATTTTTGCCGTTGAAGTATTTTCTTTTAAGCAATTTATTCTTGCTTTTACTGAACCATTCCAATGCCTCATAAAGTCTTCATGATTTAATACTTCGTTTTTCAGTGCTGCAATGTACTCTTCCTCGTCAGTTGAAAGAATGAATGGTTTTTTGGACGGTGGAGCGCTACCTTGGCCTCAACCACTAAATGATGCTTTACGGGTACGAGATTTCCTGTTGTGGTATTTAAAGTATGAAAATATGTACATCACTTAATCAACCTGTTAGGTGCAACCACATGTTTACCGTTTAGGGTTGACTAAAAAAAATTAAGTTGTTCTTATCTTTTCTATTCTACGGCACATTGCGTTTTACGCAACCATATATTAATATGTTAAGTTTGATTTTACATATTATTATTCAATTAAATTCTTAACTTCTTCTAAATTATATCTGTTTCCAAATTCACCAAATGTTTCATTGAAAATTTAGGTCTTCTAGTACTATTTTTTTCAAATATGTTTGTTTAGAACTTGGTTAAAAAATGTACAAAATGTTGATAAATATGTAAGTTCACAGTTCACAGTTAGTAAAAACATAACAGTGTAGCTAAGATATTTGGTCCAAGTTATGTGAATTGTTTTCATAACCTTAGAAGATGATAAATGGAATTTTATAATTTGTTAACGTATTTGGTTGTAAGCATGACGTCGAGCTGATTTAGAATTAATTTGCTTTAAAAATATCATTCCGTGTATTTAATCGGATATTAATCTAGCCGTTATTTCCGTTAGCGTTGTTCAATCTGACTTTTTTAATTAATTTAAGGAAATTCGAGGGAAGGAAATTGAGGCGGCCAAATCCGCACCAGCGGAAGAAAAAGGAAATTCTTATATTTTTCTTTTTTATTACTCAATTAAAGCTTTAAACCCATTGAAAAAATGGAGGTGTGGCCAACACACGACTTTCTTTTACGAACAGAGAATTTTGAGAAATTTTATTTTTTTTTTTATAATTTTTAATTTTTAATTTTTTTTTTTTAATTTTTGGAATCATTTTGCATTATGTAGTTTTTTGTAAACCTTATACTTTTTAAGATATTTGCAAAATAAATTTTCTGGACCAAGGGAGTGGCCACTTCAGGTTAGCCGATTTGGAGTAAAATTCACTGGGAGCTCCCAATTTATCAAAAAAGCTTAAATCTGAAGTTTCAGTTCGATTGGTTAAACCAATGGCTGTAGAGAGGACACAGACAGACTGACAGACTGACAGACTGACAGACTGACAGACTGACAGACTGACAGACTGACAGACTGACAGACTGACAGACTGACAGACTGACAGACTGACAGACTGACAGACTGACAGACTGACAGACTGACAGACTGACAGACTGACAGACTGACAGACTGACAGACTCACAGACTGACAGACTGACGGACTGACAGACTGACAGACTGACAGACTGACAGACTGACAGACTGACAGACTGACAGACTGACAGACTGACAGACTGACAGACTGACAGACTGACAGACTGACAGACTGACAGACTGACAGACTGACAGACTGACAGACTGACAGACTGACAGACTGACAGACTGACAGACTGACAGACTGACAGACTGACAGGCAGACACCATTTCGAAACCCACTTTTTCCGACTCAGGGGACCTCAAAACAAATAAATCTCTAAAAATCTCAAGGTCCAAAATTTTCATGATTACTGTACTTTATTTTACTAGAGTAAAAGAAAGTAAAAGGAGAAGAAAAACTGAGTTTCGATTTTTCGCGATAATCCCAAAATTCTCGCTTTATTTTAGCTAAAACCTTATGGAACCGAACGCGCCACACAATACTACTTTGAATTTAAAAAATTCAAAACAAATTCTAATTTAATTTATTTTAAAAATTTTTTTGCATAATAATCTAGAAAAAGTTCCCAGAAGATCTTATCTAAAACAAAGTAAAAAATTTGAGTATTGCAAATAAACGAAACGCAGCTTTTCTTGTCGTTTTTTTGTGGGTTTGACATTTTAGGCTGTTTATCGATCTACGTTTTAAAAAAAATTAAAAAAAAAAATTAGTTAGAATAAATAAAAACTTAGTCAATTTTTAAATTATTAGTAAAACAATTTTTTCCGTTTTTAATTTAAAAAATAAATTATATAGAATACAATAGTTTAGTAAATTTTAGTAATTTTTTTTTACTAAATTGGTTGTTATTATTACTATACCATAATTAAATGGATCAAATTAGTTATTTTAATAGATTTACAGTGAACACGACTAAAATTTAACAAAAATTTGGCATAATATAATAACTAAACGTAGTTTGTAATATCAACTACGGACTAATTATTTAACGAAAGGTTTTTTGTAATAGTTAATGTTATTTTTGTATCTATCACTAAAAAAAGTTAACAAAAGTGATTTTGTAAACATGATAATCGTTTTTTCTTTCTGTGGATGCTTGGTCGAACATACGCAGGGACTCCATAACAAATTATGTCATCAATACAATACACCGAAAGCCTTTTTCGGAGAAAAAATAAAAGAAAATCGACATTTGGCTTTTAAAGTTGCTTTTCGAGAAAGTTGAAGCGGTGTTAAAAGATGTCGAGATTTAAAAATTTATTGTACTTATTACTGACAATGGAACGAACAATAAAACGTCCCGAAAAATGGTTAACAAAAGCATCTGCCACGGACTTAACTTGCTCATTCTCGATATCTTCAAGATTCAGTCTATCAACAGTTTGAAATTTTCAGTCAGTCGTTTGCTGTTTTGTCTAAAGTGGTGTACTGTTTTTAATATAAAACCAACTTTTGAACAAAATAAATGCGCCAATTACGAAGAACTTATAAGTATTTTCAAATCACGGACCGAAAAATGCTTATAACCGCTACATTTTGCCGCAAATTTGCTTGAACCAGCTATTCGAGGAAATATTCTTTCGGAGTCACAGAAACTTGAAGCGACTTAATTTATTTTAAATGTCGCAGAACTTCACACGAAATATAAGGAAAAAAAATAAAAGGGCAACAAAATATATGAGTCTTTGGCGCATTACAATGTTCGAAGTGAACTTTTTTCACGACCGTTTGTGATTGAAATTGAGCAGCTCTCTGATGAAATTTGGTCGGCGGGAGAGTGTTCTACTTCACCTTTAAGTGCTTGGCAGTTGATATTTTGAGCATGCCTGCAATCGAGGGCTGCAATGGAAATCACATTCAGTACATATGGTTTTATACACATAGCTCAACACGTAATCCATTGACTGTTGATCGTGCAGGAAAGCTAACATACATTTTGCACAACTTAAACCTGTCGAGATCGAACGGAGGAAGTGTGGATAACCTGCATAATCATATTCGCTTGAAGAAGAGAATGACTTGGAGGAAAGTAAGAATAATTCGGTTATGGATGATGTATGAACCATATATTGATTAAAGAGTTTAATTGATCATTAACCCATATTTATGTAAAATTTATTATTTACTATAGGCGTTAAAGACGACCTTGCCGTCCTTCGATGTTTACCGTTGAACACTACATCAAGGAAGTCAAGGATTTGGTGCTCGAAAAACGTCGATTGACAATTACAGATATTCGACCCATATTGTTTCGCAACTACTCTTCGCCTGATTTAGCTCCGCTTGACTTCTGGCTATTCCTGAAACTCAAGAAATCGCTCCGGCGACATCGTTTTGACACTTTAACGTTCAATAGACTTTCACAACTATTTCGAAGACTGGAGAAAACGTTGGTATAAGTGTATGTATATTCTCTCCGAAGGAGATTACTTTGAAAAGGGAATTGGGAATATAAAACATAACACTTACAAACAGGGATATACTTACAGACAAAACTTTAGAACTAATTCCATTGCATATCCTGAATTTCATCAAAATCTGTTATTGCTCAGGGTTGTACCTGATGTGACTTTGAAATAGTTCATTTTGTCACACAATTTCTCTGATTTATTTTCTTAAAAATATTTATTTCGTTTTATTTGGGTGCATGATGAACGCTCAAACGAGCAAGACGTGGTTTTGTTTCTAGTCTTTCTGCATAAAGTAAATTTAAATTGTAAATTCAGTGGAAAAAAGTGCAGTGTGTGGCTATAGTGAAAAATGATATATACAAAAATAAATTAAAAATTAAAAAATAACAAAAAACATGCTGATGAAAAAGAGTGGTGTTGTTCTTGCACTGCTGTCGAATAAAAAGTAGAAAATTAAATATAAATTTGTGTAGTGTTTTATCCATTTTGGTACAATTGAACAAGTAGTGGAATAAATGTTCAAAAAATAAATAACGGTACTGCTCAGGTATCGTTAGACGGGTAATTCCACATGACATGCACTGTTTTAAATGGCGTATTGCTTTGGTTAAAGGAATATTGATTATTTTGGCTATTTTAGAGGTGCTCAAGATAACAACAAAAAAGTTTATTTGGTTGTTTCTGTGGGTTATACAAACTTTAGTTGTTTTTTATATAAAAAATTATATAACAATTGTACAGTAGCGCAGTAATAAGAATTTGGTGTCACCAAATTTTTACTATGGCAGAATAAACCTGTATAAGCCACTTTGTTCTCTCATATGACTGAAATTATATTGTAAAATAGATGTGCTTGGCTCCTGCTGGTATTATGGATTTGGTGCATAAAGAGTGTATATGCTTGTATTCCGAATTCGGACATTTTGAAATTTTTTTATACTGGTTTAGATTTTTTATTATCGGTTTATTAAGTCTTACTTAGAAATAACTCATTAATGTGATTTTATTTTTCAGAGATATTAATTATCATAAATATTAACATTTTTAAATAGATTTATAGAAAATTGTTACATCTTCATTGGGTTACTGAGATGTTGAATTGGTTATTGAGTCTTAATTAAATTAGATTGTTTCAGATTTTAATATTTTTTAAATATTTGTGGTTGACTCGTGGACTAATATCACTAACAAATAGATTTTATATAATAAAACACAATATTTTGGTTTTGTCACTTTCTTAATGTGATATTTATTTTATTTGAAATTGAAATTGCGATCGTTTCGGATGTTTCTCCTTTATTAAATTTCTAATAAACACTAACTAAAATTATGCTAAAAACTGCTTTTTTACATACACCTGAGATACCCGACCGGAGTTACGGAAACTTCACACATCCAACGACGACTAGTTTTGAAATTGTGTTGTCTTGATTTTGTGTCTTCTTAATTTTATCATTTTATTTTGGTTACTTGTTAATTACATTGTCTTCTAGTTTAGTAAATTCCACCTTCCGGACTCGATACATAATCTACTATTAACACAGCGCCGGATTATGTAATTCCAGCGAGTGTAATATTCCTTTAGTATACTTTTGAAAGCGTTCAAAAAACCATTCTGCTACTTTAGTTTGTTAGAGAAAGATTTAATGGCTTCGTACAAATAACAAATGAGAGAATTTTGAACCGAGGAATAAAAGGAACCATTTGCCGCTCGATAAGTGATTGTTATGATTAAAAATTTAACAAACGTCTCCCATTTTAGAATTAAAATTTAAAATTTGGGTTTATCGGTGTTTATAATTACGTAAAATGTAAGAAGAGGTAAATGTCTGATTAAGAATTTTCAAAATTAATATTTCAGTCTGATCCAAAATACCGAAATTAAAAAAAATTGTTACTGGTCAACATCATCCTGTTCCCATATATAAATTTTGTTTTATTAATTAGATTCTAGGTGAACAAACACATTAGAGAATATTTTCCTTAAAAAAACTCTTTCCAAACACATTTCATTCAATTTTACTGCTTCCAAGAAATCTTTTATATTACCAAAATAACTTACATCACTGCGTTCGTTAAAATTTTACAACGATTAAAGTAAAATACTAGATTCAGGTTATAGCTCTCAAGGAGCGAGTCGATAGTAAATTTCGCTCTTAAACGAATGAACACTAATGACTTTATACCCATTCATTTGAAAAGCTAATGCCTTTCACATGGTCAAATCGCCATATCTGTAAACTTAGTCATACCATTTTAAAGGTTTGACCTAAAATAAATTGTTGGTGATAAATATGGAAAATCTTAAGAAAATCCTAAATCGTTTGTTTACAAATATGGCAATTTGACAATGTGAAAGACATTAGCTTTTCAAATGGTTTGGCAGGCTTGAAATCTTAGTGCAGGCTTATCAAAAAATCATAATGACAAATGTGGCAGTTTGGTTAAGTGAAAAGCGTAACTTTAATGTTTATTTATTTAGGTTAATCTGGCTTTTTTTGATTAAATAAAAAAATTCGATTTGAATATAATAAAACTTAATTTAATTAAAACAATAAATAAAAGTTTTAAAATTATTTATTGAGAAATATTCGCCTAAATGTCATCATACTAATACTTTTGCATATTCTGTTGTTTTTGTTGGTTTAGTTCTAACTTAGGATAAACTTCATAAGCTACGGAACTGCCAATTCTAAAATTTCTTGCTAAACTTAAAAAATTAAAACTTTTGGTTTCGTACCGAAATTTAGACACTACAATATCTAAAAATTTAAGACTACACGTATCCCCCCTAAAATCAATATATGTTAAGAGACTTGATTATCACAATTCAAACATATTTCTTTCGGTTCAGAGTGATTTAAAATCATCCAGCGATAGACCAATTCACCTAGATTGAATTTTAGTCTTCTGAATAAATCACATTACTGAGTTTTGCAATGAATTGATGTTTTGCGGCCGAGGACGATTTTACTAAGGGACCTTAAATAACAAACTGTGAAGGATAGTATACAGCTTCGGGCCCAAATAAAAGAAACATGCAATTTTATTTGTATCAAAATAATTAAAGAACCCTTCGATTTAACCAAACATTTCTGTTCACTTATAATAAATAAATATGGAGACTTTGTGACGAACATAACAATAACACCCCATTAAGAATTTAAAAATCACTGCAACCAAATTGAAAATCTAAAATATCGTTTTGTGATCAAAAAGACTTACATGCGTATCATCAAAAATAAAAATACATTTTGATTTTTGTCAAATTTTTTTGTCGCTCGCAGAACAACCCACACCCCTAGGGCCATACAAACAATATTCTTATTTTTCTTTTATAAACATAATATTTAAAAATCAAAAATATACATTTGGCACGTGCCAAGTGTTTAATTAGCTAGTTCTAACTTAAATAAGTAGTTAAATTGAAAAGAACAAAAGATTAATTTGTATAACTGGGAGGTGAGAAATAATATATGTGTACATCCGAATGATTTGAGCTTAATATATAATGACAAACTGTTTGTGACAGAACAATTTTAATGTTAAGGTGAAACTATGTATACAGAGAAGGGAGACGTAACACAAGAAATTTACCAAACGTTTCTTACATATTAAATATTGACGATTGATAAAATTTTGATCGTATATTAAATGAAAGGACATTTGTTATTTTTTAATCGATATAACCTACAAAACAAAGTTAAATTAATCAATTTCAATCTAAACATATTTCCAATTACGTGTACAATATAATGTATATGCACATACTCGTATGTACCATATATAGTACCTAACAGACATTCAATTCAATTATTTTTCATGTTTGTACTGTTATTTTTTCATATCAAATTTAATTACATATTAAAGCATAATAATTATATGAATATAGCAACAATTTAATCAAAATTACATTAAAACCCCATACTGTGTGCTCTCTACTATTCAGTGAACGAATATATAGAGGTTTTCCATTCAATTCAAATCCCTTTTTCTAAATTTTTTTTTTTTGCATATATTTTTGTTTACAACCAGAATAATAACAAGTAAATTTTGTGTGTCAACCACTATTTCAATAGAATAGAAACTGTGTATATCCTGTTTTCCTAATTATTTTGTTGCTGCTCGATTTCTCTATACACATAGTTAACCTTTCTTTCGTTCTATTCGTACTAAATTAGTGTTTACTGCTTTCAATGTATAGTTTTAGTGTACATTATATTTTGGTGTAGTGCAGTGGTGATGTTTTAATAAATTTTTCTTTGGGAGTATCAAATTCAAAAAAAAAAAAACACTGGGGTTTAAACCTACAACAAAAGAAATGAAAATAATAATAAGTTTTGGGAAAAACAAGAAAAAATGGTCCAGGCGCATGCCCTACAGGTATGTATGAGTACAGAGCTGGGAAAACAGACACACATACACAACAAATTTTTATCATGAAATATATTTTCATCCCAAATTTAGCATCACCAATAGAAAAGCAGCTGTATCATTATTCATTTGACATGCGCTCGTCTTTACGCCATTGTCTTGGAGAGAGAATATTTTATTATTGTGTATTTGAACTTTTTGGGTAATTCTGCATAAAATACCTTATTTTGTGGTGTATGAGTAAAATATAATAAAGTTTTTCCTCAAAATCCTCATCCGGAAATAATTTGATAATAGGTGGAGATACTATGGGAACATTATCGGAATAAGAGTTAATTAATGATGATAACATTAATTACTTAAGGAAACAATTCGAAAGGCATAACAAATATAACACAAAATGGTGGCTTAACTCGTGTAATATCATTAAATTTTTGACTTGAAGAGAATCATTCTACAATAAAGTGGTGACATATTCCAGATCAGTATATGCTCCATTAAAATAAAACAGGTTAAATCAAAAAAGTTTCCTCCATAAAAATGTATACTATAAATATGAGAATAAAATTTGTGTCAACCCGAAGCGATTTTTTGCATTCATCGGCCATGCAATGCTTCGGCTTCTGGCTCTCAGGAATTATGTGACGGCTTTCCTACCTTTTACCAAAGTACTTTTAAGGTGCCTGATAATACTTCTGTAGTTCCAGCTCTGAGCCTCAGGGGGCTATTATGATTCAGTTTACGGCCTCTGAAGTACTAAAAAGTTTAGATACTTTTAATACTTAAACTAGATGCGATTCCTAAGTTTTTGGATCTCTCGTTAAATCTAGATTAGAATTTCATAACTTTTTTAAAGGTAGATCAACGATTACCAAATTAATGACTTTCTTCACTCACGTATTTCACATTGTGAAAAAACGTGGTCAGATATGGGCGTAATCTATATACACTGATTTCTCTGAAGTATTATGGATCACGCAATTTTAGTTCGGAAACTGCTTGATTTCGGTTCCGATTTCATTCCGAATGATTGGATTAAATCTTACATTTGTGAACTTAGCCCATATGAAAATATTTCAGGTTGTAAATGTTTCACGTATAATGTACCATCTGGCGTTCCACTATTGAGTCTTTTTGGCCCATTACGATTTATAACTTTTATTAGTGATGTCCTAAATTGTTTTAATTTTATTAAGTGTATTTTATGCACCAGTGACCTTAAAATTTGTGCAACTATTAACACTTTTATTGATACTGTTTGTATGTAGAACAAATTTGATATATTTTGTGATTAGTCTATGGTGAATAAAACTCCCTTGAAGTTATCTCAGACTTTCATCGTAGAAAAATTTGAAATTACCTCTAACAATACGAGCGTAAAAGTTCACCCCAGTCCTATTGGTTGCCTTTAGATTAATTCTGAACGCTGTTCGCTTGCTAGAATTTTTTAATAAATTACCTCTGAATTCTAATAAGTGTAAAGTAATGTTATTCTCCAGCACAAGGTTATCTTATGTTGAGGATTCTTACGTTTTAGCGGCTGAACAATTGAGTAGAGGTTATGATTTCCGTGATCCTGGAGGTGTTCTTAGGAGTAATTTGAATATCAACAAGCATTCATTTGAATATAAAACCGAGTCTATGTTAGGACTGAATAAACGCCACAGTGGTGAATTTCATAACCCTTCTACATTGAAAACCCTTTACATGTCATTCTATCAAAAGCATTTGGATAGACTTAAACGTGTTCAAAAGCAGTTTGTGATTTATACGCTGAGACGTCTTTCATTTTCGGGGCAAAGTGGTTATTAGGCGTGAGGTATTTTTTACTATATTTGCCCGGCATATTCTTTGCTCGAAACTTGACTGCCCTGAGTCATTTCAGAGGTTTGGCATTAGCCTTTGTTACAGAGTTTTAAACCTTTTTTAGGATTTTGACGGGTTCTGTTTTATGGCAACAATTTTAATTGCGTCATGGTTTTAACTTGTCTAGAGAATTTTTTAAGAAGCGGTTATTTGAAAGTTATAAATGTTATAAAAAAAAATTAATTGGTTTATTGTTTCCTTCGATTTTATATGAATTAGTATAGTCTTTTGGAAGTGCTAGAAGTAATGGTAAATTTACCTGAATAGTATCAAATTGCACTTAGGTGCAAAACTATTTTTTAGGTGCTAAAATAAAATGGGCAGTGCTAAATCTGGCACCGAAAGTGCTAACTTGGCAACAAAAAGATGGAGGAATGGCAATTTATGTGAGTTAGGTTTAGAGAAGAATCTGAACACTCATTTAAGAAAAGGGTGAGATCATCTTAAAACGTACTCTGTGAAATCATAGACAGGTGTTCCAAGTGATGATAAATTATTTATGTCAGAACAACTTGCCTTTGGAACATACAGGAATTATCAGAATTTTCTATATTAGAATAGAGGAGGCTGGCCAATGAAATTTTAATTGTACCTGAAGGAATTAATCAAACTGATCTAGAATTAAATTCCAAAAGCCATAAAAAAACTTCTTGTTGATCACAAGTCACGGGTTTATACTCAAGTGAACTTTTGCCAAAGCAATTATGAAAGCCAACCTTCCACAATCTTTGAAGTAAATTAGCATTAATAGGGTTTCAAAATACTCTCCATTTATAACTTAATATCCCAAATGAATTTTCCACAATACACAATTGGTCATGGCTTACGGTTTCATCATATTTTTACGAAATTGTGAAAGTTTTTTTGTATGTAGGTTAGTTAGGTTTGGGTGGCGGTCCGCTAGGACCAGGCATAGCCACAAAAATGGTCCGTAGCTATGTTAGGTTAGGTTTGGGTGGCGCCTTTGTATGCAACTGAAATAAGAAACCAAATAAAATACACCTAATACATACAAATAAATGATTATTTCCGATAAGTATAATGTAAGAACACCAGTAGCATACCGGTATACCAATCAGGAATAAAAAAAAAAACTGCCAAATGAGATGTTCCGGAAAATTTGTCAAATTCGATCACCTTGTCTGCCGGCCAACACACAAAATTATCAATTTCATCACCTTACGCCATTAAATGTTTGTCCTCTTGTAGTGTAATTGAAGAGTTTTCATTCATTGATCATGCTGAAGATGAGGCCTCTAAAGCTCACAAAATGCATGTTTATTTTAACCTGAAACAAAATATGTTAGTCGTCAACTGCCCCAACATAATGTGCAATATTCATAATAATCAAATCTGATATTAAACATAACCTGATCTCCAGTTTAAATTTGGTTTCCATTGAATCACTGGCTATGATTTACCTAAACTTAAACGGCGTGATGAACTATTTATTATTGGTGGAGATTTAAATAGCCAAGCATACTTACTGGAATTGTCTTCGAAGTACCATGGGCGGTAAAACACTCTACGACATAGTAAATCAAAATGGGTTTTGTTCAATTCTAGCTCTCGGAAAACCAATTCATTACAGTACTAGAGGTAGTCCTAGTATTATTGATTGATTTATTGTTCATAACCTTATTTTGGTCAAAAGGGTTAAAACTATCGAACAACAAAATTCAGACCATTTCCCAGTACTCTGTTCTGTTGATAAGACGATTGTACAATCTAATTATTTTAATAAAATTTGTAATTATAGAGCTACTGACTGAAGTTTACATAAATCTCTGAAAGAAATCTGTAGGTAAAACAATTGACATATTCACCAATTCAGTTTGGCTGCTCGAGATAAACCAACACCGCTAGTTTCAGTATTCACACCCGATAAAATAATTATAACTATTAAATTCGTCAATAGTTAATGAACTAAATAGTTTAATTAAGGAAAAATTCTTGAGATTGTTAATCGCAAATGGCAAACTAAACTAGGAAATCTAGGAAAAGTTTCCAACCCGTACAGGGAAGTAATTACCCGAGTTGAGGAAAACCAAATTTTCTTCCGCCATTGAAACGTGATGAAGGCGCTAGTCACCCTAGTTTGTATCTTAATACTGAAAAGGCGGAAAATTAACTCAAACATTTACAGTGCACGCTTCAAACTTACATTTCCCAACTAACATTTCACTAGCTCGTGGTAATGCTATGCTAAATACTACGCTAATAGATAACAACGAAATACAGTTTCTGAACAACAATTAACAACACTTCTAAAATCAATTCCACCAATTAAAGCTCCAGGGTCAGACTTAATTGTAAATATATTGATTAAAAATATACCACCTCAAGGTATAAATGTCCTCACAAAAATGATGAATGCCTGTTTAGAGTTAAGCTATTTTCCTTGTTCATGGAAATTAGACAAAATACTTCCAATAGTTAAACCGAATAAAAAACCAACTCTAGTATCTAGTTACCGTCCCATTAGTCTATTACCTTGTAGGAAACTTAAACTAAACACATCGAAATATGAAGCCATTTACTTCACAAGATGTAGATCAGTGGTTAAGATCCCACAAACATCCATAAACTTGTTGAGGACTGATGAAGTTACGTATTAGCATATATTATCCGATTATCTTAGAATATATTATCCGATATTAAACAAAGAAATCAAATTTAATCTTAATACTAGATTATTATGCTTTACAAAACAACGGCTTTAAGTGTTATGTTGTATGGTGCACCAATTTGATGGAATGCGGTTTTAAAGTTAGTACTTAAAGTTCCTCGCTGATATAGCACAAAACTTTTACACTAAGTTTTGAACATGAAGCAAATAGATAAATATGCTTTAGATATCAATAATAAATACTTTTATAAACTTAATTACAATCAAATGTTGGAACACATTTAATAAATTATACCATTTGAAAGCGCAATTTGTTTACAAAGCGGAATTAAGAGTAAACTAAATTTGACTATTTGACAGCAAATACCTTATTATGGTTCGACTCTTGGGTTATAAACCACTTATTTTGGTTTGTATATTTACTAAAATAAATTTCTAAATCTTAGTATGCGTATTATTTCTTAGATAGATAAGAACTATCTGGTTTTATAAAATTATACAATATTTTGACATTTGCGTGTAAATATTGATTTATAACCGAATGCCTACTTTAATAATTTATATATTGTGTATAAAATATACTTTGTTTATAAACGATGAAAGTGCATGTTTATGAGGCAAACGAATTGATTTCTTCGTTTAAAACGACCGCCACCAAAATGTTTATGTTTATCATAACGGCATCGTAAGTGGAATTATCAATAAGAATCAATTTCAAACAACGCATCTATAATCATAACACGATGCGACATAATGGCCGAGAGATATTTGAATATATTCCCACCAATTAAAAAAACCACGCCAAAATCAACATTTTCACCACTGATATGAAAATTGCCTATACCCCAAATATATATGGTACTATATGCATATGGTAATGATGATGTTGATTATTGTTAAGCAGCAATGCTATTGGGGCATGCAGGTAATGCTAATGAAGAACATAAAATATTCCGTGTTGAAATATTCTGGAAAAGGTACATTTCTTTTCTAATTTTAATATTAAATCTCTATTAAACAGAAACGAAAATTTAAATTCTGGAGAAGAAGATTTAATTTCCTTATCCAAAATTTTGTGTTGAAATATTTTGGAAAAGGGGGAATGTACAGCTCTTTCTATTAATATATTCTGGAAAAGAGCCGGGTCATATTCTGAAAAAAACCGAAGAAAATTCTACAAAAATATTTTGGAAAAGAGACCATCTACTGCTCTTTTCTAAATACAAATGTAGGAAAAGTTGGAATTATTTGGAAAAAGGAGGAATTTACAGCTATTTTGAGAAAGGAAATAACCAAGTCACATGCCGACTTTATATATTCTAGAACTTTACCTTAAAATCATTTTAGTAATTATCAAATTTCACCAGTATCGGTTAACAAATAGCCAAGATAACCATGACCATCATCATCATCATGATAATCACCACCTTAATCTCTATCTACATGATAATCGCTACTACAACAATAATCATCACCATCATCATCTCAATCATCACAATGACCAAGATCATCATCAATACAATTATACCATGAAAATTATCATCATCGTCACCAAGACCATCATCATCTCAATCCCCATCTTCATCAATATGGCCATAACCATCATTCATCACCATTATTTCCATCTTAATTGGTTATATTCTAGAACTCCTTCTTAAAATCATTTGAGAATCCAACTTCTATCATATATGTTAAATTTCATCATAATCGGTTAAAAAATAGGCAAGCTACAGGCAAATTTTCCATATTCATAAATTTCATCCAAAAATCATTTACCAATCGCATTTCTATCATATCTGTCGAATTTCATCGTAATCGTTTAAGAAATAGCCAAGTTACAGGATAACTGGCCATATTTCAAAAATCTATCCAAAAATCATTTTAGATGCTATATAACAATTAGTATTTTGCTTGAAAGAAATGTGGCAAACGCAATTAGTGACACCAAATTCACATTGATAGTTAGTAAAACCAGTTTTTGTAAAATGTTTGGCATTTTTCGTAAATTTTTGTGGCTTCGACTTACTTAAATATAGCAGAATTAAGTAAAGTAAATAAGTTTTTGATTGAGTCCGTTCCAGTAGTATTGTTAGATAATCATATAGGGTTTATTAGATTAATAAACAATTACATAGTATGTTAATAATAACCACATTAGCTCACAGAAAATGGAAGACAAAATTTTAATTCCTGATGGACTCTCCTCACAAATCGAATATTTGATTACCCTAAAAGTTTCTACACACATTTCATATCATCCTATCAGAGTTAGGGAAGAAATCAAAAACTTTTGAAAGCAAATTCTAATCAATGGTGAAATAAAATTTCACCCTAATGTAGTAGTATTCTGTTTACAAACAACCGACCCAACATGAACCAAGTATTTTTTTTTTGTCAATCGAATCCCAACTTTTATTTTTCTTATTAAATAATCTGAAGTCAATTTTCTTGTTAAATTTTCTGTCAAAAACAGTAAAAATATAATAAATTAGTTATTTTATACAAAAAACCCATAGAGATGTGTTGCAAAAATAAAAGTGTGAACCTATGAATGAGAATCTTGTTTGTTTCTTTTTCTTATTCCATTAATTTAATTCAATGATGTCAATTAAATATAAAAAAAAAATTCTTATTAAATTTTACTTTCTTATTTATTTATATACATAAGTACATACAATACATAATATGGTGTTTAAATGAATTAATTAATCGTCTTAAATGTTTTTATTTTTAATTGATTTAATTTGTTGATTGATTGTTTTACAAAGTGAGTGTGAAACTTTTTTTACGTTTTGTAATTTAAAAGACCATTCGTTAGTTCAGAGATTTCAAGGTTTAAATAAAATTAAACAATTTTAAACAAAAAATAGAACAAAATTATGTAAAAATAGAAATTTTCTAAGAAAAAAAAACTGTAATTGCAGCATAAACGATACGCAGCATTAGATATTATTTTGAAACTCAACTAAATTACTTAATTGCTGCGTTCCATTTAACGTGGCAAAGTACACACAAGTACTTCCAACTGCACGCAGCTACCCTTGCTAAATTTTATGAGTAGTTTGTTTTTCGAATTTATGGCGACTTCATTACCAGAATATTTAGTATAACTAATCCATATTATTTTAATGCAATAATAGCTGTATTTTTATGAGACAAACTTAATTCGAATTATTTTTTCTCATGAAAACAAGTCGCGAATTATTTTTTCGAATTGAAATAAAACAACAAAGAGAAAGAACAATTTGGCATCTGCTGTCAGGTGGTATACCTAAAATTTGGAATGAATTAAATAATTCAAACTTTTTGTTTGAATTATTTAATTCGTGTCGCGAGCAATGGTTGTTGTAAAATTCTCATGGAAATACGACTAATAATGTTTAACAACAAACAATAATGTTACGATTTAAAAACAAAATTTTAATGCAATAATAATGTTACGTAATTAATTAATTATTTAAAAAATCGAGCCTCAAACATTTTTACAAAAGTAAAACACACGCCCTCTTTTAAGCAAAACCAAGTATTTCAGCACTTAGCAGAAACACTGTGTAGTAAATGTAGTACATGTGACCTAACAGAGATGTCACCATATTGACATGTTATAGACGCATTTGTTTTGATTGCATAAAACAAACAAAGGTATAGTAGCTTGTGTATGATGAGATAGCCGAAGTAGTAAGGTAATGGAGTGGAGTGAAGAAGGTCTGGAGTTCGAATATAAGCAAAGCTAACGAAGAAATTTGTTTTTAGATGAAAAATTTTGAATTGGGGATAATTCGAGAAGATTAATCGGGATCGAGATCGCTCCAAAAAAAAAAATTGGTAAAATTCGTGGAAATAAAAAACAAATTAAATTTTTGCTTAAAAAAAATAAAGGCGGAAGTTTGAAGAATCGAACTCCAAACCTTTCGCACACCACTCCTTCATTTCACCACCCAACCATTCATCTCTACATAATTTCCACTCAGTTTTTCGTTTACTGATAAATTCGGACTTTGCGAAAAATCGCATACAAATTTTTGTTATTTTACCAGGCGAAAAGAATTAAAAAAACAACATAATTGTCAGCAACGTGACATTATTTTGTATCAAAGCGTGCCACTTCGAGTTATGTGACACTTGAACATACAAAATAAAGTCATATTGCTGACAATTCTACCTTCTGGTAATTTCTGTTCGCCTGTTAAAATGACCAAAATTTTTTGCGATTATTGATGAAAAAAAAAAAAAAAATTTAAATTTCTGCTCATCTGGTAAATAAAAATAAACTTTTTTTAATTAAAAAGGCAATCAATCATAGCTATAGCAACCACCCAAATAGAAAATTAGGAGCTTTTTATTACAAAAAAGAAATCCTTCAGCGCGAGGTCTCGAGTTCGAAATTATAGTTTTCACGATTATAAATTTTTATTTTTTTAAAACTCTGGATTTTATCCAGAGCGATATTTTATTTATTTTAGATTTGAAAAAACTACAATGTTAACTTGATGAGTACAATAATAATAATGATCTTAAAATATAATTTTAATATAAATTCTACTCATAATTTAGCAAGCTAGACAGAATGTATGGTGTCATGTTATGTCTGGTAATTTCCCGGTAAAATGTAATCGTTGGTAGACACAACGCGATGTGTGATCTTGTTACATCTATTTGGTTGTGTCAGCTATGATTCCGATGTCGTTGATTTGGTGTATGTGCAACGTGACATTAATTGTTTTGTGTTTTATGTTTCATCAGCTAGAATGCGGATGTTGATTCGGTGCGAGTATGTACTGATGTTGGTTCGTTACAGGTATGTAACTTCGATCCCCGCACCTGAAGGATTTTTTTTTGTAATAAAAATTTCCAAGTTTTCTATTTGGGTGGTTGCTAGAGTTATGATGATTGCCTTTTTAATTAAAAAAAGTTTATTTTTATTTACCAGGTAAGCAGAAATTTAATTTTTTTTTTTTCATCAATAATCGCATAAAATTTTTGTCATTTTAACAAGTGAACAGAAATTACCAAAAGGTAGAATTGTCAGCAATATGACTTTATTTTGTATGTTCAAGTGTCACATAACTTGAAGTGGCACACTTTGATGCAAAATAATGTCACGTTACTGACAATTATGTTGTTTTTTAAATTCTGTTCGCCTGGTAAAATAACAAAAATTTGTATGCGATTTTTCACCAAGTGCGATTTTATCAGTATTTAAACGAAAAAATGAGTAGAAATTATATAGAGATGAGTGGGTTGGAAGGATTGATGTGTGTTTGGAGTTCGTTTTTAAGCAAAAATTTTATTTTTTTTTTATTTACACGAATTTATTTACACGAATATTTTAGTACAACTAATCGGTAAGAAATGGCTGATCAGTTTTCAAATTAATAATTAATTTTCCAACTTTCCACGTTGCACGTAAATTTTTTTAAATTAAATTTTATTTTCGCAACTAATTTTCTGCGTTCCATTTACCATCTACTCCCAAGTACTTATTTGTACTTTGCCACGTCAAATAGAACGCAGCAAATATTTGAGATATAATCTTAGCAAATTTTGAACAAGTAAATGCCACAATGATAAACATTTTTTTTAGTTTAGGATTATTTTCACTCCATAAATTGAGTTTTGATATAGCATTACTCAGAGTGATTGGATCCATTTTGTATCATGTTTTAGATCGGATTAAAATTGACGACCTAATTATCTGATTTTAGTACTAAGTCGGAAGGCTTCTCTTTAAACGCTTATAACATAACAGGGTATCCTCTAATGGTAGGATGGATCAGGGCTGTTGTAGTTACACTTTTTGTTTTAATGTAATGTTTAGCACAGGTAGTTCGTATAATGAGTTACCTTTGGATTACTGAAACAGATATTTTGTAATATTGTACATAAAACACATAGATAGTAGTAGTGTAGTTTTAATAATTGTTGGGGGCAGGTTATTACATTTAGTAAACCAAATCTAAAGAAAATGTTTGTCTCGCAACACACAAAAAAATGTGTTTAACATACCTGTGTGATAACATCTTTACAAAATAAAAGGAATTTCTTTAATTCATAGCGTACGAATAATTTCTTAATTCAGTCTGGTAATTTATAGTCACAGCATTTAACCCATTCCTTTACAATAAAGTTGTTTTTAGTTTTCATTGCATTTGTAGCCTTTGCATCGTGCACTTTTGCCTGCACCCAATTTCTTTGAAAATGATATTTTAAACAAGTTGAATGATTATTGAGTTCAAATCGTCGTTATTAAAGTAATAAGTAAGGAAGAAAAAAAATTGTCAAATTTGCACTGTTTGGTAGATTTAATAGTCAATTTATTTGTTTCCATCTTGTGACTGATGAACTGTTGAGATATTAGTCGAATTTTCTACCAGCAATGAGAAAATGAATTTTGATAGTAAGAAGTAACCGGTAACACTTAAACATTTGACCTCTTTTACCTGAATTTATTCCTCCAATCTGCTTCGTTGCATTTCCGGCAATAATCTGACACAATTTCTAATCTAATGAAACATCGGTTTTGTCACACATCGGTTTATATATCATTTGCTCTAGACTAAAAATTAATTTACTCGCAAACGAATCCTTGGGAAATGTCATCACTGGTCGCTTCTGGGATTCAAATCGGAAAATCGGGGTGGTACTTAAAAAAAAATGAAAAGCGAATCATCAACTGCTTGCTTGTACAAAGATGTTATATTTTTAGTTCGTGCTGTAGTCTATATGTATATGAATTGTTGTTGATTTATTACATGTATTGATACTCAGTTACAATTTTTTCTAAAATATATTTTTATGCCTGAGGAAAGTGTGTAAATTTGTCTTAAAAGACTTCGATAAGACTTTTTTTCTTAATCTTAAATTTAAGTGTGCATAATAATAATAAACATTTAGGCAAGTTCCATCCAAAATGGTTCAACGTACCTTTCGAATTTCCGCATAATCGGTTGAGAAACAGGCAAATTTAATTTAATGTATAAAGTGAACAATTAATCGGTTTAAGAATGAACAGTTAATCGTTATTTAGAATTATCGATAAAATTTGAAAACAAAATGGTGGATAGTGTTTTATCGATATTTTATTCGATTGATCGATGGAAAACTACAGGAAATTTCTCATAGAATAATATAATAAAATAACCTATACTCATGCGTATGAAGTACAATATTAGATTTTATAAAAACAACCAAATTGTTTATTTATTTATTTATTTATAGTATTTATAAATAATTTAGTATTAAGAGGAAAAGCACACATGGAAACAAAGCAATCGAAACAAAAAAAAGAAAAAAGAAGTTGCTTCCATTAGGCATAAAAACCTCTTAAATTTTTTCAAACAATTTCCACCTCTTGCTTACACATTCTATTTTGAGCAGTAGCTCATTTACAATAAAATGTACAGCACGAGGTGAAATAATATTAAAAATTAAAAATTAACAAAAATAACATGGTTATTAAAAATAAATTAAAAAACTACGTATTGCCCATCAATCACGCCACTCCAAAAATTTTGACCTAAATAATTTTGCCGATCCTAATCTCTTAATTTCCAATGGAATTGAATTCCAAAGGGAAACTCCCCTAACACAAAATGACGCGTTTAACGACCTACAACAATTTTTAGCCGGAATTAGGCGGAAGTTAGAGGAATGAAACCTACTAAACATTAATTTCCTATATAGATAACAAGGCTCCTTAGCTTTAAGAAGTTTAAAAATAAAAAGACAAACGCGAAATTCGTAAAAAATAGATAAACTACATTCTAAAACAAGGCTAGAGTAGGCAGAAATATGATCGAACTTCCTAATACCAAAAATAAACCTGGTACAAGCATTGAAACATCTTTGGAGAACATTCATATTTTCCTGAAGCATACCGAATAAAACTATGTCACCGTAAATAAAATGAGGAAGAAGATAAGACAAAAACAATTTTTTCCTAAACTGACTATCAGAAAATCCAACCACTTTATACAAACAACTAAGCATGCCAAAGACCCTCTTACCAATAGTAACTAAATGGTCACCCCAAGTAAGAGTTTTATTAATAACTAAGCCTAAATCCCTAACAGTATTTGAATATACAATTAGCGAACCCTGCAGAAAAATACCAGGAAAGGACGAGGTATCTATCGGTTTTTTATAAATTATAATCGACTGAGATTTATTCGCGTTTAAAACAAGCCTGTTAGAGACCGACCAGCGAACGATATTATTTAAATCTTCATTTATCAGACAAATATTCCTAACAATAGAATCCTGATCTAAACGACTATTTCTATAAATTTGAACGTCATCAGCGAAAATATGAAATGAACAATGTTGAATGGAGGATTCTATGTCATTTATGTACATAGAAAATAATAGAGGACCCAGCACTGAACCCTGAGGCACGCCGGAAATTACAGGAAGGAAATCAGACAAGGAATTGTCGAAAAAAACTGCCTGAGAACGATTAGAAAGATAGTTAAAAATCAATTTGGCAGCAGAAAGCGAAAATCTAAACTGAGATAAGAGTTTATTGAAAAGAATTCTGTGATTAATAGAATCAAAGGCCTTAGAAAAATCTAACAAAGTTAAAGAAGTTAATTCCCTATTATTCATATTACGCCTAATATCATCACATACATTTAATAACGCAGTAGAAGTACTATGAAATTTTCTAAACCCAATTGTTTTTGTATGAGCTTAAAAAAGCATATATTCGGGCGAATTTATTATATGTAGAAAGAAAAACTAATTCAAATCAAATATTTGAACTTAATTCTAAATTATAAAAAATCCAAATATACAAAATTTATCAAGATTTAAACTATTTGGGATTTCACAAAGCTAATCCCCTTAAACTTAATAATGGATCAAAGCGTTCATCTCATTAAGATTTTCTGATAGGCCTATGTAATTAATTTAAACATTCATATCCGCTAAAATTTCATATTGGGTTTACCTGTTGAAATATCGATTATTCGAAAACTTGGAAAATTGGATATTATGCATGTCTAAGAAACTCGATATCTCAAAACTTTCTTTTGCCGGCTTTCTTAGACATGCATAATCTTTAGGATTAATTTAGCATAAACTTCATACGCATCGTGAACCCGATCTCCTAAAAAGAGCGATCACCTCTTTTTTCGACGCTTTCCCCATTCGTCCTACCTCGAGACTCATCGAATTCTTACAGAGAGTTAAAGAATACATAACTAATACAAATAAAGTTTTGTCCGAACATCTCGAAGTACAGACGGAAATTTCTTTTGTGAATCCTTAGTCTATTAACGGCTTAAGACACTTTTAATATTAGTGTTATATAAACTTTTTATAAAACAATGCGAAATTAATTAAAGTGCAAGAAAAAATCACATCTAACACGCACGAAAGCTTAGCCTTCTACGGTACAGAGCCCATAATCATACGTCATAATTTTTTAGAAGCTTTTTTAATGGTATAACTTTTCCCTATTCCTCTTACGAATCCATAGTAAAAATAATGTTTTTTAGCTTCAAGTTTTTCAATGAAATAACCAAAAATCTTATTAAACGTTTATAAAAAATTTTTCTAAAAATCTTATTGGTATTAAATAAATATTAACTGCAGAAATATTAAAATTAAATTATGTCTAAAACATATATTCCGAACTTTCATTTTGAAAAATACACCAAAATTGGCTCGGACAGTGTAATAGTACTTGCTAAATTTATCTTTAGTTTTGCTAATGTAACACAGATGTCTATCATTGTTTACAGAAAATTACGAAAAAAAATTTTGAATCACAAAATTTTCACATGTTCTTAATATTTCATGAATTTGTTTTGCTTTTTTGACAAATTTTTGAACTTGAAATTTTTCCAGGAGGTAATTTTGGGTTCGATTTTACCAAATGTGTGCTGCCACCTATTTATAGTGTATTAACTTAGTGATCACACCATTTGTAGTAAGCTTTTAATTCAATTTGACCAAAATGCAGTTGTTATGGAAATTTTATAAATTTTGGTTTAAATTAATTATTTATTGCAAGAAAATGAAAAGGGGTTTCTTAAACGAAGCTCATATATGTTCAAATTCAAACATTTAAGAAAATAACTCAGACATCATAATTAAAAATTTGTAAAGTTTTCATTTAAAAAATTTGTCATAGAAAAAAATAGTTTGTCATCTGTTTGAAAACGATTATTTTCATTCACAATTTTAGTTTAATAGAATTATGAGCTCTAGTTTTCTTTTTATACACAAATATTCATAAAACATGTAACTTTATTTGATTGAAAAATCGAGCCATGAAAATGTTTATTTCTTATAGAGAATCGTCTTGAAAATTAAGGTAATTTGAACTTTAAAAAGTTGTTGTTTTTGTAATACACGTCATAAACTCATAACTCGAAATTTATAAACAATTCAATAATCATCTCTTTCATTGCCTCCATGCAAATTTGAATTCGAATATCTTTCGATTGTTATTTTGAATTTGCGAAGCATGCTAGATTGTTTTGATTTTTTGTTTTCCTCGCTCTCGTGTATTGATTTAATTTTTTTTTGTTTGGCTCTTTTTGATTTGGATCACACGATCTCCAAGCAGCTTCTGGTGGGCTAACATGTTGACAATTTAAAATGTTTTTGATTTAATCGTTCTGAAAAATGTGACATTTGTAATTTATAGTTGTTAATTCACAATCGCACACAATCATGATCTTTTATTAAATACTTATGTATGTATTTAACATCAACAATTGACGTACATGTTTCCACATTAATATGGGCATTGAATTTAGAACTTAGATAAGCGTTGTAGCGAATAACCAAAGTGTTGAGGGTCAATTTCTTCTCTTAAAGGTATGGGAAAGTTTTTAGAGCAACTCCCATTAACCATACAAATATGTTTGGGATTAAGACTACCACATGGCCCATAAATATTATTCTGGCATAAGAATTGGAGTAGTTCAGGATTCGATTTAATTTTCCCAGCTCTTACAGTTCACTCATATTATATTTTTTTCCATTTTGAAATGCACGTAAAAGTTATAAAGAGAACTGGGCGCCCAAATTATCTCACTATTGCCATTGAATCTTGGTACAATTTATTCATAAAATGGGTAAACGTATACTGGAAGAGTGGGAATGGAAAAATATACAGATTTGCTAAATGGATAGACATTTTGTTAGCGTAATATTAAGTTTGTATTATAGTACTTCTCAAGTCCAACCTGGTTCACCTAAGGGAAACAGAAGAACATTCACCATGAGGTTTACATGACGCGAAAATTTATTTATTCTTCGGCAAATTTATTCATTTTTTGGATATTCGGCAAGAAAACGCATGCGACTTCATCAGCCTTGAACCGAATTAATAAGCAACATGGCATCTCTAACACGATTCTTTAGCTTCAGTTTGTATGCGTGTTTTGGCTTCTTTATTCAAAACAAAAACATAAAATTCCGCGTAAGACGCTTTATATTTCACGGGATATTTAAAAACAATAGGGGGCCGTGTCACAGTACATATTGTTAGTTAGCGCCTAATCAGAGAAATGCGTTAGCGCTATTGTATTGACGAATAAATTGACCAAAATTTTAATAATTTTTGTCATTACAGATATAACCTTTTACCTTATTCCAAATCATTTTCAGCGGGATAATTAAAGTCGACGAACCACTTATTGCACATTTAAAAAACGCATTTCTCTTTTTGCGATTATCGTCCGATAGGGGCGATTAGCTATACGCCTATTATTTGTATCAGCAAGATTCTCGCGTCCATTTAACGCATCTATTCCTATTAGATAAGCGTCTATTGTTTATTGCAGATGTTTATCTGTACGGCTAGCGTAATGTTGAGCATTAATTTCCTTCCTTTTTGGCATGGTCTTTAAAATACTGTAATATGTAGTTGAACACAATACTATTAATTTGAACACTATTTTACTATTCTATAGACAGTCTTTGTGTTTTACATTAGTAGTGTTTTACATTAGTACCGTGTACTAAATACCGAAAGGAAATAAAACCTCAGATTTTTGAGATATTCTAACCTAAAAGTGTCAAAAAGCGTGTTTTTGGTACTTTTGCACTTTTTTAACTCAAGACTAAAAAAACCTAGGGCAAATTTGACAATAGGGTCGTATTTAGCGTCCCGCGTCGCAGAAAATGCTTTGTATCAAAGTCAATTTTGAAGTAGTTGTGCCATGTACAGTTATTTGTGGTACACTTTATTAAATAGAATGATACAACTGCGTTTGTGGAAAAGTTTATATTGCACAAAAAACAATTTAGAGGGGAGCACGATCGCTAGCTTAATATTTTTCTCTCAAATGACAGACAAACAATAAATTCTGTATTCTTATAAAACAAACAAGAAATTGATTTTTTTTTAATTCCTTGGTACTTCTATACGAGTGGTATTTGCTTAGATTTCAAACAAATTAAAATAATTAGAATTGGAAATATCCGGGTAACTTTTACAAATTTTGAATATCGAAGTAGATTATCGGGTTTTGTTGCCAATTTTGAGTTTGAATGTTTGAAATATTTCAAATTATTCAAATCGCGAAAGGAAACTATCTGCGGAATAACTGCTATCCTCAACTGAAAATAAAAGCAAACAACAGCAAAAAATCTTGACCTTCTAACAAATGCAGTTTGTATAAAAATATTAATTATTTTAATTATTTTTAATTAATGTTAGGCTAAGGTAAATAAAACGTAGGTAATTGAAGGTACAATAATTTACAATATTCATATGTAATAAAATAAAAATTATAATGTGTAATTAAAATTATTTAATTATAAATCGCACGTTATATTTATTCACATTTTATATGAAACAAAAAATCGATCGCAGAAATGTTTGTTTACTATTCTTATGTACATTGAGATGCGAACAATTTATTAAGTATTTTAATATATAGCTTGGTATTTTATAACTAGCTAATTGTCATTTTTTTCTTTTTAATTTATTCCGCAGGTTTGGTTTCAGAACCGACGGGCCAAATGGCGACGTCAAGAAAAATCCGAAAGTCTGCGACTTGGTTTATCACATTTCTCACAGCTACCGCACCGTTTGTCATGCAACGGAACAAGTTTACCAGTAGATCCCTGGTTATCACCTCCGCTATTATCGGCACTTCCAGGTAAGCAATATTAGAGAAAACTAATTTTAATCTAAATCAAAAAATTATTCAATAAAAGTTGTTTTTCCAGGATTTTTATCACATCCGCAAACTGTATATCCAAGCTATTTAACACCATCACTTAGTTTAACACCATCCAATTTACAATTGAGCAATTTAGGAATTCCTGGACCACCACTACCGTCACAGCAAAATTCGAGGTTAACACCTGCCACAAGATTATCACCGAATAATAATGTACATTCGTCACCAACAATTAATTGTAATTTAGGTATTTCATCGGTTTCGTGTATTTCAACAAACAATACGTCACCGAATCCAATACCATCACCACAAAACTTATCAATATCACCATCACAAAACTTAAATATATCAGGACCATCATCAACATCGTCCACTTCAAATACAATTCAGCCATCCCAATTGAGTCCAAATAGTTTAAATAACAGTAGTACGCATTCACCTTGTAAATTAACAACATTGGGAATTATCGAACCGGCTGAACAGTGTGACGATACAAATGAAAATGGTGCACTAAGTAAAGATAATGCGATCAATATGTCTATGAATAATTCCGATATGAGAAGTAATTCGATTGCCACGCTACGAATTAAAGCAAAGGAGCATATGGATAGTATAAATAAAAGTTTAACGATGGTTTAATAATACCAACTTTATTAATTAGTATCTAAATAAATTAAATTTTTTTTTTTGTATTCTATTTTGACAAAATAAGAAATAAGACTGTGTAAATTGATTTAGTTATAAATAAAATAATTATTACCTTAATTAATAAGGTAACAAAAAATCACATATCGTAATCATTTATAAATAACAATTAAACAAAAATTAAACAGAAATAACAAAAAAACAAAAAAAATTAACCGTATTACGAGTATATAAAATATATAAATTAATTTATTTTAATTTTCGGTATTATTGATTTATAGATTATATATTTTTTAATTTAATTTAATTATGTATTGTAATTCTTTTATTTTTAAATTGTTCTGTAAATAAATTAATGAATTTTAAAACAAATATTATTTTATTATATTTTGGATGTTTTTTGTGTGTCGGCTTATTTATTTGTACATTTCTTTTGTTTCCTTTTTTTTTTTAAATATACTTTAGGGTTAATTATTCGAGACCCGACGCTTATCCACATATCTATTGTAGGCCCTTTCGAACCACACATTTAATGCATTGGTGCAAAGTTTAGGTGGTCAGCCAGGCCGTACCTTGTAATTAGGTAGTTAATTGGTTCGTCAGCAGCGTAAGCCGAACTCGACGACAAAAGATGTAAATATTGTATTTGGCTGCATTAGTAAATTTAATTTTTGGAAGAATTAACTTTTTGGATTAAATTTTAATTTTACCAACATTTGAGACCCAAGAATCAAACCTCAAAAATTTCTAGTATGCTTTTATTTACAAGAGAGCTCCTTTTTTCTCTAAAGATATGGATATAACATTATTAGGATAATTTTTGACGTTTAGTGCTTGTAACTTTGTAGGGCAACCTGAAATAGAGAGTCCATATGGTGTATTAAGTCTTAACTCTGCTGCAAACCGGGCAGTAAGTAGTACACAATTTGGACTGTGTAATCATCCTCTCGAAATAGTGGTTAAATAAAGAATCGAGAGCCACATTTGGCTAAGGAATCATAGCAAATGGAATACGACCCTCCAAACTCCGAAGATCTATAACTTTTATTAACCATCCAAGAACTAACATTATTTCAGTGTTGTGCGCCTATGCCTATTTTCAGATTGTCTACACACAAATGTTGACAGTAGCGTAGACAATAGTTTCCGACATAAATATATGTATGTATGTAGACAATGTAGAAGATTCATAGATAATTCGTAGAAAATGAAAATACTCTTTTTGGATTTAAACTGGATTGGGTTTAAAACCAAGCGTTAAACATTTAAACGCCCAATTTCGTTCAGATAAATATTTTGCTAAAAGCCAAATAGTTTATGTAAAAGCAAAACGTAATCGGCTTGCACTGAATTTATATTATGAAGCAGAAAGACAGGAAATATTATTTAATTGTCGTTTGGTCCTGTTTTTAACCAACCACAGGATAAATATTAACTGCAGAATTTGATATAGCCAGAATAATATCGTCCACATTTCTAAAACGGAAAGCCAAATTCCCTTAAATATAAGACACACCAAACGCTTCTATGAACAACATCTTACTGCACATCTCACTTGAAACTATATCAAGACAAATATAAAGGGCTGAATTCAACTCTCAAATCAATCCCGAAATGAACCTCTTAAGTCAATCTTCAGCTTAACCTCCAACTCAATTTACAACATAACCTCTAAAGGAACCAAATTAAACGACCAACCCAGCCATCAATTTAATCACCAAATCAATCCTTAATCCACTTTCAAATCAACCCTTAACCTAACTCCAAAACAACCCTTACATCATTCCCCAAACGAACAACTTATACCCCAATGGAAGCTAACTAAATCCAATTAATTTCATCATAATTGGATGATAAATACGCAAGTTCCATTGTACCTGGCCATATTCCAGAACTTCATCCAAAAAACATTTTAGAATCCAATTTCCAACGCATATGTCAAACTTAATCATAATCGGTTAAGAAATAGGCAGGTTCCATCATACTTGGCCATATTTCAGCGAATTTCTTCCCAAAATCATTTTAAAATCCCATTTCCAATCCACATGTCAAATTTCATCATAATTGGTTAAGAAATTGGCAAGCTCCATCATACTTGGCCATATTCCAGAACTTCACCTAAAAATCATTTTAGAATCACATTTCTAAAGGGAATGTCAAATTTGACTAAAACCCGTTAAGAAATAGATAAGTTTCATCCTAATTGCACATTCATATAATTGCTAAAGGTTCAATTTGAGGTTTGAGATCTTAACACAGTGACCTTTCTTAATCTTAAACAATATTTTTGTACAGTTTGGTTCAAATCAGTCAAGGCGTGTGAATTTGTATAAATTCGATACACATATGCTATACATACATACAAACACTCTTTCAATTAATGAACAGATTAACTCGATTAGAACTGTACCTCTGCCGAACAAAAAAGTTTTATATATTAGTCGTTTTGATCCATCTGTCACTCCTGATCGAATTGTAGAGTACATTTATGACAAACTTCAGGATTGTTCATCAGAGGACGTTGAATGTAAATTGTTACTATCCAAGGATCGTGTTATCGATAACTCACTAACATTCATCTCATTTAAAATCGGATTGAAGGAAAACCATTACAATATGCTCAATAATTCTGAGGCTTGGCCACTTGGGGTAATAATTCACCCATTTACCAGCTATCCACGTGTGGCAAAAAACCGGACTGGTGTAACATTCCCAGCCAAACAATAACATCTGCGCCTGCCATCACACCATCTTTTAAGCCTCTCAACTGCGGAACAAATCCCCAGCCTTATTCATTCTTAAATATATATTACCACAATTCGAGCGGCATTCGAACTAAATCTAAGTCTCTATATCTGTCAATTTTGGACACTTATGCCGTGGGGGGTGGTATTGTAATAGCCGTCTCTAACAAATACTCATCTATGCCGATAACGTTTACCAACTGTGGTACTGAAGTTGTTGCTGTGCGCTTACGGTTTCATTCATCCTCGCTGATCATTTGTGTCACATGTATACCATGTCATACAAGCGTCGTAAAAAGTATATATTTCTTAACCGATTTCTTTACATTAATTATGTTTTGGAGGTGGAATCCCAAATTAAATCGAAACCCAATCACTTTTGGCATTTTGTTAACTATAAAAGAAAATCTGATGGTTACACTTCCACAATGTATTTGAAAGACCGATTCTGTGATAACATTCTAGATAAGGTTAATTCGTTTGCTGATTTCTCTGAGAGCGTTTTTAATCCAGATTCAGGTTCTAATCTCTGCAGCTTCAATAATGTCACGAGTAATAAGAAATTTTCAATGTTTCGTTTGGAAATTGATACAATCTTATCGGAATTATCAAATCTTGACATTAACCAGTTTTAAAATTGACCGGTTACGCAATGGCCGCTCCGATATGCTTTCTATTTAATAGAAGTCTAAGAGAGGGGTATTTCCCCACTCTTTGGAAGCGATCGCTTATTAAACCTATTTTCAAATCCGGGTTTCGTGGTAATATTGAGAACTATACGGATATTTGTATAATTTCAGTCTTACCCAAGTTGTTTGAGAAACTTGTTAAAGATCAATTATTCTTTCACGTGAAAACATTTATCTCTCCTAAACAGCATGGTTTCTTTCCAGGCAGATCAACTGTTACTAATTTACTCTTGCTTACAAATTGTGTCTCTAATACCTTACATAGAGGTAAAATTGTGCAGGTTGTGTACACTGATTTCTGTAAGGCCTTTGATAAGATTGATCATGACTTTCTGTTGAAGAAACGTGATTCCTTGCATTGTAGTTTTCTCCCACTGGACTGGATCAGATCTTATCTTGATTCCAGAATTGAGATAGTTAAGATTGGTGGTTTCACATCCAGAGTAATTAATGTCACTTCGGGAGTGCCTCAAGGTAGTCATTTGGGTCCTATGCTTTTCATACTATTCATCAATGACGTAGTTAATTGTTTGAGTTATTCCGACATCCTCATATATGCCGACGACATTAAAATTTTGAAAACCATTTCATGCAGCAATGACACAAGAGACTTCCAATCTGACTAAAATAATTTCAGTATGTGGTGCACAGCTCAGAATTTGACCCTAAACATTTCCAAATGTAAAACAATCCGTTTGATTTTTTCCTGGATGGCTGTATTATTGATAATGTTGATACGTTTATGGATCTAGGTATAACATTTACGTCGAACTTATCGTTCAATAAGCACATAGATATTTGCATTTCTAAAGCTAATTTCATGCTTGGGTTTATTAAAAGGTTTTCGAGGGATTTTCAAGATCTTTATTCTATTAAAATATTATATATCTCGTTTGTGCGTTCGTTGTTGGAATATGGTGCAGCAATTTGGAATCCGTTTTATGATAACTGTTCAGCCCGAATAGAAAGTGTTCAAAAGCGCTTTTTAAGGTTTTCTCTGCGAATGTTGCCCAGAGATGGGAACCTACCCGCTTTTAAACTCCCACCGTATCGAGGTAGATGTAAATTAATAAATATGGAGCCGCTCTTATCCGCAGAATCGAAATTGGCGCGTTATTGGTTAGAGACTTGTTGGTGTCTATTATTGACTGTCCTGAGATTTTGGTATTGTACGATATATATACTCCGTTACGGACCCTTCGCGTTAGAGATTTCCAAATTCAGCTGCCTTATATTAGGCATAACTACGGTAAATATGAACCTGTTTATCAATCTACTGTTTCTTTTAATAAAGTTCGATCGGCTTTCGACTTTAATCTATCTAGGGATACATTTAAGATTTTAATGTCTAATGTTCTTTTAAATTATTGGTAATTTTTCATGTCAGTTTAATTTTACTTCTTTTTTTGAATTAAATTCTTTGTATATATTAATGTATTATTGAAATTGTAACCAGATTTTATATAAGTATAAAGTTGGTAGGTTAGGTTAGGTTAGGTTGGAGTGGCTGCTTACGCACACTTAGACCGGTGACGGTCCATTGTGATACCACAGGATGTATCCCCTTTTACCCCTATTGGAACCATTTCGAGCTACTTATGTAGCGTAAGACATCCCGCACTTTAATGTTTTCGAGATCCGAGAGGCAGTCCATCCTGAACTTACCTAAATGTTTGTGCCTTCTGAGAGCCAATGCTGGACACGAGCAAAGGAAGTGGACCAACGTCTCTTCCTCCTCTTCGTCCAAGCAGCTTCTGCAGAAGTCATTAGCCTCCAGACCCAGCCTTCTTGCATGTTCTCCAAAAAGTCAGTGTCCCGTGAGAATTCCTACGACCGTTCTTAATTCACGTCTTCGTAAGGATATTAATGCCCTAGTGCGCCCCAAGTCCAGCTTTGGCCAAACTTGTCTTGCAACTCTACAGGTGAGGGCGTTAGACCACCTTTCCCCCGCTGAGGATAGCGCCTGCTTCCCAAGTGCTTGTCTCAGCGCTGTGATAGGCCTCCCCAGACTTTCCCCGCCCTTTCCGGTTGCAGCTGGAGAGTCGTACCATGCCTAGCAAGTTCATCTGCCCTGCAGTTCCCCATGACGCCCGAGTGACCTGGGACCCAGACTACCTGGATGTTGAAATGCTCACCCATCTCATTTAGAGATGAGTGACAACTCAACGCCACCCGTGACGCCAAAGACACCGATTCTAACGACCGGATCGCCGCTTGACTGTCCACATAGATTGTGATATCGTCTGAGGATAACACATTATGCTTCAACCACGTCATGACCTCCTCAATCGCTACGACTTCAGCTTGGTACACGCTGCAGTAATCAGGGAGACGAATAGAAATATTTACATTTAATTTGTCACAGAATACTCCAGCTCCTACTTTGCCGTCTAGCTTGGAGCCATCTGTGAAGAATTGCAACGCTTCGGTTTCCAATAACGGTCTATCCCTCCAGGATTCCCTTGAAGGGAAGGAGGTCCGAAATCGCTTCTCGAAGCGTCATAAAGTTGGTAATAAATAAATAAATAAATTCAATCCTCAAACCAGCAAATATAAAACATTGGCCAACTGAACACTATATCTTAATCCAACCCCACCTCAACTTCAATTCAACCCGCAAATTTACTACTAACTTAACCTTCAACTCAACCCCAAACTCAATGTCCAACTCAATATTCAAACCAGCATACATAACAAATTGGTAAATATTTCAATAACCAGGTGTTTTGGGTCAATTCGTAAGGCAGGTACCCGACCCCAACCGTCTTGACGTATAGGTTTTAAAAGCTTTTCAAATCTCCTCCTTGACCATAGAAACAGATTAACGAAACAAAATCCTAAATCGGATAAGCCGTTCTCGAGATACCATCGGTACAGACATGCGGACATCCAGACATCCAGACAGACGGACGGACATTTTTTTTTTTGCTTTTTTAGACTCATGGACTTTCCACCAAATTCTTGGTCATTTTTGACAGGATTTCAATACTTTGGTTATTTTAGACCGAAGTAGTAAGAGCCATGTAACTGTAACGGTAACAGCGTCGAGTTAAAATTATACTGAGAATAATGTGGGTAACACTTGATTGTTGCAATTACAAATAGTAAATCACTTAGTTACTGAATTTTCATTCATTCAGAGCTTCGGGAAATGCTTGCTAAGACCTCATAAGGGAAGGTGGAAGTAAAAATGGAATCCAAAAATAGATTATACGCAATGTGTAACAACAGTGGTCTACGATATAAATTAGGAATAGGGCTACGAAAAATAAACGGCCGCAAGACATGAATCAACTCACCTTGAATGCTCGGGGTCGCACTTACTGCCTCATTCTATACTAAAGTTTTCAGTTTCTCATTCTATGGTGATGTTAAAACTAAACCCTTGGAGTTTTAAACTTCAACATGCGAGGCGGCTGGCATGGTATATGGTGACGGTGAAAGGTAAACTCTCCACGTATTGATGAAATTTCATCCCATTTAAGACAGCACCCAGGAACTCCAGCTCTGTGATGCTGAAATTGCGTTGAGTACCGTTGAGTTTCTTAGAAAAAAACGCGATGGGGCAAACATTACCAGTATCAGATTTCTGATACAAAACACTTGCCATTCCGATCTTTGAGGCATCATACTCGATAAAAAATTGTTTACTAAAATTAGGATTGGAAAGTACCGGGGACTAGGTCAATTCTTAAGTTTACAAAATGCTTGATCGGTCCATTTACATTTTTGAGCAGTCTTAAGTAATCGAGTACTAAAACATCAATCGGCGGTACCAACCAGTGACACCAAGAAACTGACGTATTTGTTTGATTTGCGGAAACTATTTCAGGGTCAGCTTTGAGAATGCCATCAGCGACGATATAACTTAGGTATTTAATTTCTTTTAGGAGAAATTTATTTTTTCAAATTGTATGATCAGGTTGGCTTCTCTTAGCGAATAGGCGACTAACCTCATCAGTTCAATGTGCTTGTTGAACGACTCACTTGTAACCAACAAGTCATCAGATAGACGAATATCCGATGCTGCAGCTGGGACGTCACTCGGTGCGTAAATCGGCACATTGTCTGGGATATAGTGAGAGAGGGATTTTCGAGAAAGCGTCTTTTAAGACGCCCCAGCAATCCATCGATGACAGGTAAGGGGTAGGTGTCGTTGACCGTAACCTGGTTTACCTTGCGTGCATCAACACACAACCATACTTTGACATTTGGCTTGCGAACCAAAGTGATATTGGAACTCCACGAACTGGAACTCTCCTCTATTACACCTATCGTCAACATGCGGTCCAGCTCCTCATAAATTTCTTTTTGTACGGCTGGAGACACCGCGTAATGCCGTTGTTCTATTGGTTTGGAATTTCCTGCGTTAATTATGTATGACACTAGATGAGTACGTAACAAATCTAAAACAGAGGATGAAGGAAATTCCCGTATAACAATATTTAAGACGAGTTGTTGTTCGTGAGTCAATATGTGTTTGGAATCATTAATTTCACTACACATTTCGAACACTAATTATTTGGATGAAGAAGATAAAGATTTATCGTGAGAAGAGAAAGTAACGTGTGAAATGGCTGTTGGCGAGGTAGGAACAGTAACAACACTGGTATTTGAATGTATCCGAGTATAGGTTCTTTTTAACCATTCGCCGTGTTGTTTACTCGAGGTAGGAAACAGATGAAATTTAACAGTACCCACTAGCGATACATTGGCGCCGCTGTTTAACAGCCCAACATATATTTTATCTACAATCTTTAACTGAACGTAGGGCAGATCGTCCCCGTACGTAGATATTAGGGACTCGTACTGGACGCGAATTCAGAAATGTTTAATCCTAACTAACTCCTTTAGAGTAGATCTAAAGTAACTCATAATAGGTTTCCATTAGAATGCGCGCTTTTCACGAACAGCAGGAAAATGTTGGAAAAATTGATATACAAACATAGGAGTTACTCGCTTAACTGTTTCCGTTCATTCAACCATTTCTTCCTCAGCTATGCAACGAGCATCTCGATCACTCTGGCGTCATTCTTTTTGCTGCCTTTCAGGTAATAAATTTAGAATGAATTAGTTTTGGCTAGCCCTGGGGATAGACAAGCGATGGAGTTGACAGTTCCCGAAGATTAGCTTAACCAATTCAATTTTGAAAATCTCTGCTCTTTCCAACTGTTGTGTAAAATTTTGGATGAATGGGTTGTTGTATACTGGTCTGGTACCGTTACGCTGTTAAGCGCACAACTATGAATTCCCTAGGTCACCGAAATCCAAGCGGCAACTCCATTGGTACCTATCACTCGGCTTGTGGATACTTCTTCTAATGATTTGAGCCTCAGTGAGCGGTATATCAACCAGCAGACCCGATTAGTTAAGCAAATCGGCACCGATTGTAGGTATCGTAACTTCAGCTATAACATATGTCCACTGAAACTACATCCTGAAGCCGAGATATAGTGTGAGTCGTCGGTTTCCATATGCATTTAGTATACAAAAATAATTTCGCGTTGTAAAAAAGCAAATTCTGGAGAAAATTATAAAAATATTCAGCTGACTAAAAAGATTTATATCACGGGGAGATTTATTTATAAAGCGAAGAGATTTATATCACCCTAATCAGTCAGGGTAAACGTGTGTCTTGAACGTAAGAAATCTGAGCTGGGACTACTAACCGGCTTCCTCATAGGTCATGTCCCCGTTAAGGTATCACCTTAAGGAGGCATGCTTTTAGTTGGAGAAACAATGAGCCCAGATATTATCAGGTTCGCTAAGAGGCTGAATATCGACTGGACGGTTAATTAAGCACGTTCCGAGCACAAAAGATCATTTAGATCGCAGTGAGTCCTAGGTGGCTTGAACGCCCAGGTAGCCCTCAGTAATAAGTTTTCTTCAGTATCTATAAAAAAGATCCTTACCATGATACACGGGGCATGGTTGTTTCTACTTATTATTCATTCACCTATTTAGGCCTTATCTTTTATTCCAAAATATACATTGGATATGTTAACTCTACGAAGAGTTGAGAAACTATATTTTCGGCCTTGTATCATATAAATAATTATTAGAAGTGAAATTCTCCCAAGCGTTTGATATATAATAATTATTGGTGTTATTAATACCAAACGATGTATCGTTACTAATTTATGACGCTTATCTATAACCACATCATTTTTTTTTTACTTTACACTGATAATTACATAAATAATGGTGGTATTTCCGTTACAACATTCATACTCGTATATAGTTACATACGAACCGCATGAAGCTAATTATTTATTAGGTTCATTACACCAATTCTTTCATCAAGTTTACTAATCATTGCTATGCCGTGGTTGTCATCCCTAAATTTAATATTTAGTTTTTAATGTAATTATTCTAATTGTATGTGACATTCTATATCACCATATTGATAATAAACAAATTACGAATAAATATAAAATATCTAACACCTTTTTTATCATTATCATCATACAATTATCGGTTAGATTATTATGTATGTATAAACCGAAAACTAAAAAGAAAACTATTTCATAATTTAGAAATAGATAAAATCGCTAAAACAAAATAACACGGCACGTTAATATGTGTAATACAGGACGGGACGTTACATTTACAATTATTATAGTTATATGTGGGATGTAATGATATGAAGGTTTTAATTCATCATTTCAAACTATATAAACCCATCCAATCGAGATATAGTAATGCAAAAGTTATGATCGAGGTGAAGGACTCAATTACATTTCATTCCCTAAACACTATTTACAATAAACCACCAAAAAATACTAGTGAAGTCAAATTATACATAAAACATTTCGTTTATTCGTGTCTAGCATAAAGTTTTTGATTTATTTCAACATTTTAAAATTTTTATTGTCTGCATTTGTTTGATTTTTTTTTAATTAGAAAAAGTTTGTTAATACAATTATTATAAAGTTTTGTCACATTAATTTAACCACAAGGAAAAAAAAAAAACCAATTTCACATCTCAAATATAAGCGTGCCAGTTATCATTTTTAATTTAAACACCTCAATTATATAAAAGGGGAGTAATAATCTTGCATTGCACGGAAATGCTAAGTCACATAGAGAAAATAAAGATGTGAAAGTTCATCAACCGGAGAATATCAGTCTACCTAAGCAACTAAGTAAAACACCTAAAAATTTCCAATTTTGTGTGATGTTCATGGACTCTGCTTACAATTCTGAGGAAGTCATTTTCCTGAGTAAGAGCCAATCCCGGGCCTGTTTAAATAATGCACTGAGCAACTTAGTGTTTATGAGGGTAATAATCACTAAATAATTATGGATAAGGCAAATATGGATTATATTCCAAATTCGAAGAGTTCCGAACAATTGAAATAAAATTAGCAGTGAAATAAAATTAAGAGATTGACTCCAAGAATGTAAGCCGGTACAAGCAAGTTAGTGTTGTGCAATCAACCGAAATGCAACAAACTATCCTGGATCTTTGTTGTAAACGCAATGACGCATGGGGAAGTATCGTCAATACACGGATTGGTGGGTCAATTAATTTGTGGACACAAAATGCACGATATCATCTGAAATGCTAGTGCAAATTTAGTGAAGTGACCACTAATCCATCCAGAGGAAAACCGCTAAATGACAACTGTCGTCAGGTTTTGAAGCCTTGTGTACCTTCATAAAACAAAGTAATGAATGTCAATTGGCATTACGCGATCTGAAGGAAAAACTATTTATAAATTTGTACGATGACTACTACTTGAGGGACCTGCTTATAAATCATTTTAAACCAAATTTGGTAGCAACCAACTTATTTGGCAAAACCATAATTTTAACTTTAAAGGACATGTTACCCGAAGAATCGTTAGTGCAAAATTGGGTCTCATACAAATGCAGTTATATTAAAGAAGAGCGCGTTAGAACTGTTAAAGCAGCAGCAGCAATTATCAAAGAAGACATCCAGTCCCAAATTTATGATCCAACAGTATATCCAACATTCGTTGATATCAAAAATGGTGGTGAAGAGTTTGTACCAGCGACTTTAAAGATATTTACGGAAACTCTTTCTAAAAAACGAAACGCATGCATCAAATAAAAAGATGCAATTTCTCAATCAATGTATGATGTACGAATGCAGACCAAAATCGTTTATATCACCAGTGCTGCTTGGATTATCAGTTTACCTTCATCGTAAAGTTGGTTCGAAGCAAATAACTGCATCATACAATGAGGCTGCCAATTACGTCAAATGCGCAACAGAGTCTGCAGACGTACAGTGGAAAAAATGGATTTATGCAATTTGTATTTGACAATGCTGATGTTAATTTATGTACTTTAGACGGTTTAGACACATTTCATGCTCTATGTGGGATTAAATGCATTGCACCTGCTACAGCGGTTGAACTGTGTGAAAATATACAACGAACATCGATTACACAAAATAACAAACAAAAACATAACATACCTATACATATATGTATATATAAAACCTGACTGCAGGTACACATGACGTGCATGGTTTACTTACAAACATGCCTTTAGATTTAATTTGGTTGGCTGGATTTAATAACTTGGAAAATTTACCAAGTTGGAATGGATATATGCAAGCAGTTAATAATTCTGGTAAGATTTATAATTTTTCTCATAATTGGTTTCATTTTAAGAAACTTTTTTTAATTTTCCAAGGTTCGTTTGAAGTTTTAAGTAGTAAATAGTACCAGTGCCGTTCATCAATTTAAGTGCAAGTGACTTGACAACGTTATACTCAGCATTAATTTATGCAGCCTGCGAAAGCAAGAAACATGGGCAGATGAGCATAGCTACTTTTGATCAACCACTCTTTATTAAGTCAATTGAAATGGTTAAGTCTGCGGAGCAAAACAGTGATATATCTGGAATAATTGTACGTCTTGGAGGATTTCATCTATACTCATGTCACATCTTTTCACAGTTGAATATATCATGAAAGGAAGCGGACTAGAAGAAATATGGGAAACAGTTTATGGTAATGTAACAGTCAAACACATGCTTACCGGACATGATTTCCGCGTGCTTTTAGAGCACATTTACTGACGGTAACAGCATTAAATTATTTGATTATGGACAATACAGAAGATTTAAAATCTGCTGTATCTGAAACTGATATAAAACAGCATGTCACCGGATATTTCTCATGATTCGGAAGTAGTATGCGACCTGGAGAGCTGCTTTAAAAGTAACATCAACAGACTAAGAACAACAAAAAGAACATGCAAACTTTGGCTCCAATATTTTGAGCAAGTTATGATTGTGCTGCAGCATATCCGAGCTAAGAGGACTGGCAACTGGCAGATGCATATGAAATCTGTGCCAAAAATGTTGCCATATTTCCATTCTGCTGGTCATAACTTATATGAAAAATCTGTTCATTTATATTTACAGGATATGAAGAAGTTGCGAGCCAAGTTGACCGATGAAGAGTACACAAAATTTCCAGAGAAATAATTTTCGATAAGAAGAAAAAGTGTGCAATGAAGCGATATTTGGACGGACATGTGCATAGAACAATCGCTTATGCGATCAATTAAGACGATAGGAGGATTATCTCGAGGGCGAGGCATTACCGATGACACGACTTTAAAAATGGATTGTTTCTACGCCCGTTATGTTATCATGCTTTTGATATCCGCGATGGAAACTTTTACAGGACAATCCGCCCTCTCTGAGGCAGTAGGAAAGCACAAGACAATCTGGACAAAAACAAATTTATTTCATGGGTTCAACAATATAACCCATTTCAAAATCGGGCTGATGATCTTGTCAGTTTGTCAACTAGACTTGTTGCTCATTCCAACATCACCTGTGATAGTGCTTTGGACAAAGGTGAAATGCTGCTGCATTATACATTGGGTAAGAGTTTTGCGGACGTCGTTAACGCAAGAAAACACAAAGTTATTCCAACTGAAGCTCAGGTTCAGGGAATAAAAATAAATAACGAAACTTTCGTTATAAACTCGCTGCAGTTATTTCATCGAATTGTTTGTGTCGTCAAAAGCGTGAAAGAGTTGCAGTCCTATTTTAAATATGAATTGGCTTCAGCTCCACCTTCCCTTTTCAACGACGGTCTCCTACGAAAGGGGACAAAATCGAGCATGAAAACCATATTTAAAAGAGCTGACATTGATAGGGACAATTTTCCAACAAATTGCAAATATGTTGTAGATGGAGGCCATCTGCTTTACTCGGTAGTATGGCCAAAGCCAGCGACATATGGCACGATTCTAAAAATTTATGGTGATTATGTTTTAAAACATTATGGCAGAAATACAACGGTAGTGTTTGATGGTTATCCGGACTACGTCACCACGAAAGGAGAAGAACAAAAGGGAAGAACCATTGCCAAAATTTCAGCAAACATCGAAGTAGAGAGCTATATGACGTGCATAATTTCTCAAAGCGAATTCCTTGCAAACACACATAATAAATCGAAATTCATCGGCAAACTGAAGCAACACATTGCTCAGTTTTGCAAATTGTAGGGATCAGGTGGTGGTTGCTGCAGGGGACTAGGAAATGTTTTGCTACCAACAGATTGGAGATGGAAATTGATGCTTTCTGGAAATTTGTCAAATGTAGTTTGCTGCCCATTCCAACTGACCTGCCACCGGTTCCAGAACATCTGCTCAAGTTGATTGTCTTGCAACTGTCAGCAATGTGTGAAACCTACCAGGGTATATCATGCAACAACACTACAAGCGAAAAAGATCTCAATGATATTGAACGAAATACTGAGCTAAAATTTAATTTTTAAATGCCCTTATAATTAATATTTATTTTCTTATACTAAGAATAAATAATAGTTTGAAGTAATAAAATATTGACATTTCATTAATTTTTTAATTTTTTTATTCGGGACTATTTGAAGGTTGGTTTCTTAATAAAATTAAGTTATTTCGTAAACGGTATATCGCAAAAGCCTGCAAATTAGCTAAAACGACGACAAATTCAATCTCGCATAATGTTATAAAAAACTGTTTTTTAGTTAGCTGTCCCGCTAACTGTTCTATTTTTACAGTTAAACTCCAAAAATTTACTTGCTTTTAACAATTAGCTCAAATTTGACCAACTTAACGGCCATAAATTAAAAAAATAATGTTACACATAATTGTGCACTTATAAATTCTCCGTCATTTGAGCCACTTTTCGAGTTTGTGCTGTGTACCGTTTAGAAGTTATTTTCATTTTTCTGAACACCTAAAATTGGTTGTTCCAAATCATTTGTTATTCTTTGATGCATTCTATGCATAGGATTTTGATGTGGTTTTGACAAGATGGCTAATTACAAAAAATGAAATCTTGGTCGTTTGCTAATGGTCTTAGCGGTCACTTCTTTGGCTATTAATTCCCGTCTTATTGGTAACTCTTTATAACTTATTAGGTCGATTGCTATCCTTATACATTTTTTTTAACTTTCTGGGGTTGGAGAGCAGTTCCAATACGTTGCCGTGCACCAGTTGCATAACCAATTCTTTTAGAAACGATTTTCTTTAGGATTTTAGAATTGTGGGTTAGCGCTTTTATACGAAACGTAGGCTGTAACACCAGCGAGCATCGTAAAGTTTTCTTCCTTTTGTATGCGTAGTTTCTCACCTTTTCCAGTTGTAATTGAGAAAGCATCAATTGTAATTTAGATAGTGTCAATTGTATGTAATTCGTTTATCTTCACCAAGTCAATACATTCGTAATCGCGTCCAATAAAAAATAAAATAATATTAAAAATGGAGTTTAAGGACGATTGCGCTATTTGCCGTTTTTCAATGAATAGTCTTCCAGTAGTACGGCTGCAACCATGCCTACATCTACTCCACTCAAACTGTGCAAATCCAATAAGCAATATGTCCGGTGGGGCTTGCCCTATTTGCAGAACACCTATGGATGGGACTGATGCAGCTGAACGAAAGTAATATAAGAAAAATACAAACCAAGACCGTGAAAGGATTGTAAGCCGTGCCAACAGAGGTGAGAATTGGACAACTTTGGCTGCAACGTTGAACATTAAATACAACACCGGATCTCACTGGGTTCGTTCTAGGCATGACAAAATATGTCTGAAAGAGAGCATTAAGCCGAAAATTCTCACGGAAGCCCAAATTGATTTAATTGTTATTTAAAGGTTAATGCATAAATTCCACACAGAAATTAGCTTGGTTTATTTCAGACGGCATTTTTTAAAACGGCATTTTCAATTTTTGAAAAATTATTATTCCCACAATGACAAAATTATTAAAAGTTGTGAAAGCCATCATAATATTAAAAAAAATTCTTAAAATTACAAAATTGACGCGGCTACGCTTGCAGCACCATATCCTTTTCATGAAATTTCCCATGATCAATTCGCACATTTGCGGCTGTATGTCCTCGATAACTTCACGAATTCTATCTTTAAGGTCTTGAATCGATTGTGAAGCATTGGCATAGACTTTATTTTTCACGTGGTCCTAAATAAAAAAGTCTAAGGGTGTTAAATCACAAGATATCGGTGGCCAATTTTGATCACCTCTTCGAAAAATAACACGGTCAGGAAACTTTTCTTGCAAAATTGCGATTGTTTCGTTGCTTGTGTGGCACGTAGCGCCGTCTTGGTGCAAATAAATGTCGTCCACATCAATATCTTCCAATTCCGGCCATAAAAAAGCCAATTATAGCTCGGTAGCATAATTCATTCACCGTAACAGTTGCACCAGCCTCATTTTCGAAAAAGTAAGGTTCAATCACACTGCCAACCGAAAAACCGCACCAAACAGTGACACGTTGAGGATGGAGAGGCTTTTCCACAATCATTCTTGGGTTTTCTGAGCCCCAAATGCGATAATTCTACTTATTAACGTAGCCTCCGAGGTGAAAATGGGCCTCATCACTGAAGCTGATTTTTCGATGAAAATCCGGATCATTTTAATGCATTTGAAGGACCCAATCAGCGAAGATACGACGTTTATGGTGATCGACCGGCTTAAGTTCTTGTGTTAATTGAACTTTAAAAGCCTTAAGACCTAAGTCTTTATGCAAAATACAGTGTAATGTCGTTTGTGGAATGTCTAATTCCAAAAATCGACGAGGAATCGACAAACCTGGGTTTTATTCAACACTACGGGCTACATCAGCAATACTCTCAGTTGTTCTTGAGCGACGCACACGCTTTCGATTCTTCACATCACTAACTTGTCGCAACAGCTCAAAGTTTGCCACCAGTTTCACTATTGCCGGCCGAGAAGGTGCTTCACGACGGCCAAAAAGTGCTTTAGTTTTGCGAACTGTGACTGCAAAATTTTCACCATTTTTGTAGTGAATTTTAATAATTTCAATGCGTTGTTGAAGCGTGTATCGCACCATTTTTAGTAATGGCGTAATTTTTACTTGTCAAATGTCAAAAGAAGGCAGGCTATTCAAAATGAAACCCCTTATTGGAAAACCCTGTATTTAGTTACATTAATGTTTTTGTTAATGGTTACATTTTATTTTCAGTTTCTGAATTAAAAATTTCTTTTTGTGGCCAAACTTTATTTTAATTTGCGCTTCAATTATTATACGTCTTATTTCTTTTTTCTATCTGTATGCGCCAAATATTTTCACCCGAAACGAAATCTCAAAATATTCCGTTCACAATTTCTTGCTAGAAGCGTATTTCTTTGACAAATTTACAACAACAATTGTATTGAATAAACTCGTATAGAAATTAAATAAATTATAGGCTGCGTTTTTTTATTCGTTCCCGATAAATATCGAAAGCCGTCATATAAAAAGTGGCTCCCGATAGCGCTCCGTATAAATAGGTATTTTTTTGATTGATTGATTGATTTCCATGTACGATCAAGCATTAAGCATGTCTCCCCTATTATAAATGCGAATACCACACCACTACACCCATATCGATAACCACATAAGTCTACCAGTGTGATATCCGCCCCTGGCCAGGCAGCCTTCGTACACTTTTTTAGATATAACAAAATCGAGGAATGGGAAAGGAATGTTAGTGAGGACTGACTCGGCCCAGTTACAGACACCTAATAAAGCCGATAGTTAGTGCTTTATGACAGCACAATGACAACACAATTAAAATATTAATAATAAAACGTTGGAACCTGATCGATCTGAAATAATATCTTAAACTCGAATTTATATTTATATAATACTCCAAACTTCCGATTAACAAAATTGATGGTAAAATATATTTCGATGTTCTTCTGAAACCAAAAAAACAAATTAGTTATTTATTTCTACTCTCACTTAGTCCAACCGCTCTATAATTTCAAATATTTAAGTATTAGCTTTCAACGTTCCTATCCCTAAAAATAACACTACCATTTATTAATCATAATTTAATTCTAAGCTTAAAGGCATTAATTACATTAAGGATCAATTATATTAAATTCTTCTTCCTCCAGCTTACCCCATCTGAAATAAAATTTTGAACCATAAGTACACTCCAACTAGTTCTAATAGATGTCTCTCCGCTCATTATTGATGAAATTGGTTAGTTGTTATACCTATCACCAAAAATCTTAAACAGTAAATATTTGCTATATAAAACCATTGTTCATCCACAACCTCACCATTTGCCTTTAATCGAAGTTTGTGAAAAAACCAAAATTACTCGTGACATTTGATAAATAAAGTTTAAATTTAAAAGTAGTGAAGTGAATTTAATAAAATTGGAAATATAGTGCAGTGCCAGTGATAATACAATAAATAAATAAATATACTAGTGTAACAATAAACAATACAAAAACAACTGAAAACGTGCAAGTGAGAACCGTTATAACGGTAGGTAGCAACTTCTGGTATCCTATATTAAATTATTTTATTAATTATTCCAATATACATCTTATTAACATCATATTCAGACTTAAAGCCATATAATTTCCACCTGCTAATGTAATTAATTAAATAATTAGTTAACCACACCCACACTCCTAAATTAAAAATTTGTTGTCCCAACCACAATAATTTCAACCAACGTCCAATAACATAACGGTCGATAGCTGACCATATCTAAATCATTTCAATGTGCCCTCCCTAATTCTACATCCTAAAAATAATTACAGTTAATATTATTATTAATAAAAACATGTTAGTGAAAAATAAATTGTAGAATCTCCATTTACATAGTACAGTTATACATTTCAAGGTTACCAAATCATTCTTTCCATTGCAAGTGCAAAGGATGATCGACTATTCACCTCTCTTTAGACAGTTACTTAATTAAATAATCATTTATTCAAAATTGTAAATTATCAATATCTGCCTGCTTTTAGCGGTTAATGACTAGAATTTAGGAATATGAATAAAACAAAATAAAAGTCAAACAAATTAATGTTGCATGCAAATTATTGTTATTGCAATGTGGAAACTCCCTACATTAACAAACTTTAAGCTGAAAAATAATTATTAACCCCAAGGGAAGAACTATAAAAATTCATACCTTATTCCAAAAATAAAAATTACTGTTTACAAGATCATAACAATCATGTAACCAAACATAATCGCTCCCCAAGATAATACCGGTATAGTTCAGAATTTAAATCCCTTAACCATTCCTTTATTCTGAATCTAATTATTCTGAACTTGATAGTTTGATGTTAAATAAATTCGCCACTCGATAGCAGCTATCGAGAGCGAATAAAAAAACACAGCTATAGAAAAAATTTAATTTATTTAGGGGTATATCCTTCATCCGGTCGCAAGACCAGGAATTTTAATAAGAAAAAATAAATGATTTCCGACTCACATTTAATCTTTAGTATTATTTGAGTTACTTGATTTGATTTCCATCGTCAAAAAGTCGGTGGTAACCTAACATAATGTATTTATTAGTCAGTCGCAAAAGCAAATAAAACTTGAAGGCAAAAATTTTCAATTGAAAAACTCATGTTGTTAAATTCAATCGAGCAGTCAGATTTGCGACCGGTTGGAGGAAACCTTATTCGATTTATTTGTAATTAATACCGGCTATTTTAGCATTTTTCGAAATGAATTAAATTTAGGTTGGCAGTTTCCTTGGAGAACAATATCTCGTCGCAATTTTTTATTTGTTTTATTTTTGGTACTTGCTGTTCTTATTTACGATGCCGCGTTCGCAATATAAAGTAAATCTTATAAACAGATAATATGAATTTTATTTTTAGACAAGACTGATACACAATAAAAATGTAAAAGCAAATTTAAATTATGTTTATACATACTTACAATCTTTTTGGTAAGTAACAAAAAAAAAAAAAAAAAAAATTACATTTATACATATTTTTCCTTATAATGTTCGACGCGCCATCTGAATATTAATAGAGACACTAATTTTCCTACTGTTAAATACAATTTGGAATTATAGATGGCACCCAAATACATTGTAATGATTTTTCATGTTCAAAATTAAATAAATTTACGTACATGATAAATATCTTTAAAAAACAGATTTGAACATTAAAAATCATATATGTATGTGGTTAATTTATGTTAAATTTTGTACGTCTATTAAATTTATGTTAATGTACACTATACAAAGATATATTTTCACGCACATATACAAATGTACTTTAATACATTATTCTTTAAAATGTGGAGTAGGTACATTGTAGTTATCACGAGCTAATTAATAAGAGCTGCGTTGTTTTATGCGCTCCCGATAGCTGCTGTCGAGAGCCGTCGTAGACCCAAATATTTTTTATATCAAATTTTCCCTAACCAATTGAATTAAAATTTAAAATTGATAGTTTGATGTTAAACAAATATTGTCTACCAATAAATAGCGCGTCAAATATAAATGTAGGTATAGAAAAATGGGCTAAGGTGCGAATAAAAAAACACAGCTACCGTTGTTGTAAATTACAATTAAATACGAAGTTGTTGAAGTTGGTCTTGTTACTTGTTATTGGCAAAATAAAGGGGTATGGGAAAATATGGGAACATTTGAAACTGCATTCATTATTTAACTATTTTAAGCGCAACTCTTTGTTTTTTCGAATAGAGAATATTAAATGGATTTAAATTTTCAACCAAATAGTTGTTATCTTATTTCTAAATTTCGACAACAATCTACATAATTCTAAATTACTCAATTTTCAATCGAATATTTTTCTACTATAAGTTTAAATAATTTTTTTATTTTTAATCTATTGGCTTAGATGCCTTTCAATTGTTGTTTGGCTTGACTTTAGAGAAACATTTAATTAATTTCGTCAGAGGCGAGGATCAAACTGATGACTGGGGTTCGACCATATTATTATTGACCTATTACCCACTTAAGGGTCCACTCTCAGCTACTAAAGCTGGAATTTTAGCTATTAAGTAAAAAAGTTTTTTTTAAAACTAGTTCATAATCAGGCGCTGCTGCTTTGTTGTGTGTTTTGAATAGTGTATATATTACTACTCTGAAACCTGTGGACCAGATTACATGTATCTAAAATAACCTCTTTTTGAAGTGCCAAGGGTAGCGTAATAGCCAAGCATAGAAATAACCAAGGGTAGCGTAATAGCCTTATCCATCCGCCATATTTGTCTTATCTCATCCGACAAAACTGAGTATTTAGAATTTTTTTCTGGGCACTTCCGTTAAGTTATGCGTTGGGGATCGTTACATTAATAAAGTAAGTTGTTTTACTTATTTTGTCGGTTATAGTATAATATCAGGCGTGTTGTGTGACATGGAATGATCTGTAATGATAGTTCTGTCTTGATAATTTTTGTATGTCTCATTTTTCAAAACAACTTGTGTTGTATTATGTAGTATGACGGAAAAAATATTTTCGGCCAATTAGATTACTTTTGGTGTATTTTTCTCAGATATACCTCCACAACTCCTATGCAATGATGTTAGTAAATTTTGATGTCGCTTAATGAATTTGTTTTAATTCCTAGTGTCAACAACTTGATCCTGGATATGCAGAGTCCCTGAGTCAAAGTAAGCCGTGTTGATGCCTATCGTCAAGTGATTTTTGAAAACATTTTAGACATTTAGCTTGAACAGACACAACATCCATACTTTATTAATTTTTTGTTGAATATTAATTAATTCATGTAATATCTAATATGCTACTGGTGGTTAGACCATTTTAATTGTGTTTCGATTAACACGAGAAGTATATTAGTATTTACGAACAGTAATTCAACGAAACCGACTAATAGACATAATTCTATTTATTTAATTATATGATTTTAATACGAGTATGTTCCGAAGTCGTATTAAAATCATATAATTAAATAAATAGAATTATGTCTATTAGTCGGTTTCGTTGAATTACTGTTCGTAAATACTAATATACTTCTCGTGTTAATCGAAACACAATTAAAATGGTCTAACCACCGGTAGCATATTAGATATTACATGAATGAATTAATATTCAACAAAAAATTAATAAAGTAAAAATTAGCGTACACAGAAATAGAGCTGTGTGAATATTGTGAAAAAGAAAAATTGTAGGAGAATTCATCTGTATTAGTTATGATTCGCTAATATTTAACGCACAGCACATTCTGTATATATAGAATGTAAATTGTGGTATAATCAGTCCCCAGTCGCCGCGACCTGATGAGAAGATTGATTTTTTCATAATCATAAGCTCATCAGTTCGAAACTGGATGGAATTCTCTTACAATCTTCGGAACATACTTGTATTAAAGTCATACAACATCCATATTACTGGGCCGCTATTTTTGAAATTCGATCAAAAAAGTGGCCCGTAATTTTCTAGTGAAGTACGTCATTTCAGTCGAAAATTTAAATTGTTTCATACTAAAGTCACCGGCGACTTTTTTCGGTGAATTTCAAGAATACGGTCCCTGGAACTATACCATGTAGTGTAATTTGAGGAGTGTATAATTTGTATCTGCCTTATGCAATCGTGATGTATTTTGTTTCACATAAAACTAGTTCCGAAGGTTATGGATCACCTTGCAATGTAAATTATTTATATCTATAAGACTCCTTCCACCTATTTTTCTACGTAACGTCAATCGTTCTACAGCAGATTTAGGATGATTCTGTCTGTACTTTGTGAGCATCACTTGCGTCAGTCTTTCCATTGTTTTTATGTCTATCTGTCTCCGCTTAAAATCGCCGATAAAATAAGTCAAAATTGGAATCGCATATGCATTTATAGCTATAAAAGTGTGTTTGGAATTTAGGAAAAATTTCAGTATTTGCGTCAACCTTAGCTTTGTAATTGTTAGTTATTTGTTTTTTGGCTTCTGTGTGCTCTACCTATTGCGCTTGAAGGAAGCCGAGATATTTATAAGTATCTCCTTTTTCCAAAAATTCTATTCTTGCACAGAATGTTGAGATAGTGAAGGTATATTTTGTCTCCGGCGTGGTTGATTGAAAATTAAATAGTGTTGGTGATGCAGTGTTCGAGTCATCAGAAAAAGTAAATCGAGGTGTACAATTTTGAGACGTTTGGCCGGAATACACCAGTGCAGTTGATGATCGAGTCGAGACGTTATGTAAGGAGTTTTGTAAGGAATTTATTTAACTGTCCTAATAACAATGTTTCATCGATTAGCTTTTGAGCAAATTTTTGCTATTCAATATTTAATCTTCGAAATGTCAAGCCCATCCATCAGCAAATATTGTTGCTTCATCTCTTTCAACCCTTTCAACCCTTTCGGTACTTTTGGTAAACTCTAAATAATTTACTGGTCTATGTAAAAAAAAGTTTTTTTTTTTCCTTGCGAACCTCTTGTATCCGTACGTATTGCTTCTGTTGGTTCCACCTACAAAATACAAACGAAATTTATTAATCTCTAAATTTATCGAAAAAATAACGCCATTCTTAATAGATTTTAATTTTGTTAAGTTTCACAATTTTGTATAAGAGACCTAGATAAAGTTCTATTTTAATTGACAATTTTGACAATGTTTCCTTTGTTAGTTGATACAAAATTGTACACAGTTCCACATGTTTATCAACCATTAGGCCCGCTGCACATTTCAGCTAAGCAAAGCTACGCGATATGGGCTATGTGCGTAGCTTCCGGTTGTAAATAAAGAGATTTAATGGAACGTTGCACACTTGAGCTAAACTATGCGAGCTATGTTTTTTGTTTAGAGCGATGCAAACTAACTTAGCTCGAGTTGTCTTCGCCTTGCTATGCCAGCAAACATCGCTCACATACACACTGATGTTTTTGTATATTTTAAGGTGCTATTCCATGAGAAATTTTTACTGAACAGTAAAATTAAAGCAAGAAAAAAATATATATTTGGTAGAGGCGGAATGAAACAAAAAATCGAATCAGTAAAAAAAGATTTGTGTCTGTAGTTGTAACACTCCTCTAAAAAGTATCAAATCGAGAACATTTTATAGGAGTGTCACTAACACACGTACATAAAATTTGTATATGATAGAAAATAATTCTCGCACACACTAATAATTTTAATAGGGGTACGAATTTATGGTGGAGATATTTTTTAATTTTTTATTCTGTGACAGAAATTGTTCGAAAAAATGAAATTCTGATATGAGTATTAATAATATTTAATTTTTTAGATAATTTAGAGACGAATAAAAAATCGAATAATACTAAATACATAATTTTTTTAGCAATTATTGGTTATGTTTTGGTTTAATGTCAAGTTTCCCCTTAAAACTTTTGCTATAAAAAATAAAAATAAAACATACCTTGTCTTTGTCTATTATATGGTGTTTGATTTTTATTTTCTCTTTTTGGCGTATTTTACTATTCAGTAAAATTTTCCCATGGAATAGCACCTTTATTATTAACTCGTAGGCTACTTAGTTATATTAGGTATCGTGTCATAAATCATAATAAATGAATTATTCAGAAAAATCAATGTATGTGTGAGCGATGTAACTAGCTAAAATGTGCAACGGAGTGAGCTAAGCGGTCTAAACTATGCTAATATAAACTAAGTTTCTCGCTTAGCTTAGCTGAAATGTACAACGGGCCTTAACTCCGCCTCCATAAAATCAAAACGTTTTGATTTTCCTTCAACCGATTAGACAACTGTCAAATTTCTTGATAAACTAGACTATACACGGTAAAACTTTTCTGTAGACGCAATCAAGTTGATCAAGATGATGTTGAATAATGTATGGGCTGCTTTATAAACGTTTCAAATCTCTAAAACTAAGCATCCGATTTTGGTATAACATAAATGAGGCGTATTCGATTCAAGTGAATAATACAACTCTTCACTTCAGAGTACAACTCTTCACTTCAGAAAATTGGTTTAGTTGCTTGGTTGAGCTACTGAAGCGGAGCGAATGATCGGACTTAGACAAGTATTCCATTTCAAGTAAACGTTTAAGGTGAAACCAAAGTATATTATTGTGGATAGGTTTATATTAAGCGTTTTCGAAATTAATCCCTTTAGATACGGCTACTATTTCAGTTAATTCAGTTCAATCGTACAGGCCAAGATCTAATCTAGTTTTATTTATAATATTAGTAAAACAATTTTTAATGTAATGATTTGATATCTTTCAATAATTCCAAATCCCTTGATCGAAATTCACATAAAGTGATGTGCAAAAAAAAATTGGTGGAAATATATTTATTACAAATTGGGGTCATGTTTGCAAAAATTACAAAACATTTGAAAGAAATTGGCTTATTGTTTCATTTTAAATACATTTATGACCCAATTTTTTTTAAAAAAAATTTTACCTGCAACTTAGGTGGAAAAATCGAAAAAAATGGCAAAATATTCAAAGTACCCTATATAGTATATGGCACTTAAAGGCGTGGAAGTAGTGGAATAAAGTAAATGCTTTTTTTCTTTTTTAATATTAATATTTTGTTGGACCGCCTTTTGCTTTTATTATTGCGGTATATCGCTGCCAGTGCATAAAAACAATGGTCAAACAATTAGTTTACTTTAACGCGTACCGTCATAGGACGTAAGAGTGGGTCTTGAACTATTTAAAGTTGCCCTGCGATCACTTTAAACAGTCCAGAAGCCAGAGTTTGCATTACAAGTCAAACAAAAACAGTCAAAAACAATTTGCTGTGGGCCCAGGAGCACGTTTCTTAGACTCAAGAGATTTGAGATATCGTGATTTTCTCCAATGAATGCAAATTCAAGCTGCATGTTGGAGATGGTAGTATCCTCGGGCGAAAAGAACTTCGAGAGGCGCTTAGCAATGAATATATGTTAAGAATTCCAGCGAAAAATGAAGGAGTTGTGGTCTGGGTTTTTTTTTCTGGAGAAGAAATCGGCCGAATGTGCTTCCTTAGTTCAAAAAATCACAGAAGGTGTTTATCTGCAAGTCCTACGTAACGAATTTGAGCCCTCTATTTTTAATGTATGTATGTTAGAGCTTCTCGACTAGACTTTCAGATTTATTTTTCAACTCATGCAATACTGCGAAAGTCGTGAGTAACTACCATATATTAATTAACTTTCAGATAAAGAACACTAATTTAGCCCAGACTTAAACCCAATAGAAAATGTTTGGGCTATAATGAAGCTAGGCGAAGAAAGGAAGCGCCCAGCAATAAAGTTTGTTGATGAACATCTATAGGAATACCTTCTGCGACTTCTGCGAAAAATTATCAAACTCAATGAATCGGTGGTGTACCGCACTAGTAAAACAAAAAGCTGGCAAACAAAATATCATTATTGAGGATTATTATTATTATATTAAATAGAATTTCTATAAACCATTAAAAAACAACAAAAAAATTATAAATGAAGGGTTTCCTTTATGTATTCCAAAAATTTGACAGTGCAAACATCAATTTCCCGTCGAAATGCCATTTGCTTGGCTGGTGATGTTCATAAAAATCAAGAAGATACTAGAAAAATACATAACCGCGACTGAAAATAAATTCGTATTTCCTTCACTTGCGCCAAAAAGTTAGTCACTATAATCAATTAGCGTTCGTTCGACTTGTAGATTCTCATTTAACGAATCATTTGATTACTAGTAATTGGTAAATAAATATGAAATTTAAAGGTTTATTTTGAAAAACTATTTTAAATATAATGAAAATGCAAATAGCAACATAATTGGGAACCCTAACTTCCCGATTTCATATCCGCTTGTCTCGGTTTCATCTTTGAATCACTTTTTAAAATTTCTCGAAATAGTCAGGTTATTCAAGACTTTCGAGATTATTCGAGCATGTTTAAGATTGTATTAGCCTGAAATATTTAAAAAATTACCCAATAAAATCAGAGAGTTTAATTCTTATTGCATATCGTTTTTTGAGCTTAGCCTTAACTTGCTTAGTAGTATTAGTAATATTAAAATTACTTGACAAATAATTCGATATTTTCAGCCTTTCCGATATTATTCATTAATATCCAGATTTTTCGGTACTATTAAAATTGTTCGAGATCAATCGACATTCACGTAATATAGAGATTTTCCGAATTTTTCTGGGGTAATTGAGAATTTTCCGCGCGGTTTATTCTAGATTTCATAAGTTTTTCGACATTTGTAGGATTATTTGAGATCTTTTAGGATTTTCGAATTGATTCGAATTTTGTAAGGAAATATTCTGCACTTAGCTTTGAATTGTAAGAACTTGCAGAGTTACACAAATAAATCTAAAAGCTCATATTTAAAACACTTTTTGAGATTATGCCAAAATTTCGATATTTCTCCGATCTCCTATAGGTTATTCAAAATTATTCAAGAATGTCCAGGTTACTTATTTATTTATTTTATTTATTTAATTCTATCATTCTTACATATTTCTAAACATTATAATTAAAGTTAAAAGATTGATAGTAGCAGTAACATATGGTCGAGACCAGTGGCTGTTACTCCTTTGACATAAGTTAAGAAATAATTTTTTAAATTAATTTTTTTGTGGTGGTGTAGTAAACAATAAACATACATATATGGTATTTATATCTAAGTTATAACAATAAAAATAATAATAATAATAAAACAAGCAAATCTGAATAATAAGGATTATTACTAATTAAAAAAAATTACATATAGTCGTACACAATTACTTAGTTGAAGCCTGAAGGAAAATATTGAACAAAAACGTAATATCTTTAAAGTTCATTAAATAGATATTTAAATTTTTATGAAATTGTTTAGGACGAGTTTCAGTTCTTAAATTTTGTGGTAAATTATTAAACAAAATAGGAGCAATTACTAGAAAATATTTTTTAAAATGGGAGGTACGAGGCATTTCAGAGGTGAACAAATTATTCTTGCGAAGATTGTAGCTCTTCAATACTCGAGTTAACCTATTACCACTCATTTCAAAAAACAGTCTTAGAACTCAAAAGAAGACAAATAAGTGTTGTAATGGTAAAATACGCTTAGCAACAAAAATGGGCCACGATGAATGATTTGGTTTCTCAAATTCCATTATCCTAAGTATTTGTTTTTGTAATTTACCAATAGGATTCGTGGTTACATCATATGCACAACCCCAGAATGTTATTCCATAGTTCAATTTTGATTGCACTAGTGCATAATAAATCATGTTTAGTACATCCTTAGGGACTAGTATTCTCAACTTATAAATATAACTAGTAACCATAAATAAATATTTTGTTAGAATAGTGCAGTACTTTTTCCAATTTAACTGTGAATCCAAAACTAATCCTAAATATTTGTAACTTGATACTCTTTCAATACAAAAGCATTTAACTGAACAACTCTGATTATTGCAGGCACTAGAATGGAATCTGATTTCATAGTCAAAATTCACACGAGAAGAACCTTTCAGTTTAAACTCCATTACTTTAGATTTACTACTGACAATCATTTGATGACTATTTAACCATGATCGCAAGGTGCTCAAGTCACAATTGATTTTCTCATAGACATTCTGATAACTTTCATCAAAATATAAGAAAGCTAAGTCATCTGCGAATGCTGTTAATTCCCCTTTGAAATTTAAACTGAAAATAGAATTCAGATAAATTAGAAATAGAGTGGGGCCTAAGACCGATCCTTGGGGGACACCTGTACTATACACCTGAAGACTACTGAGAGCGTCTCCAATCTTAGTTTGGCAAAGTCCATTCGATATATAAGAAGTGAACCAGTCCAGCACCACACCACGAAAGCCTAGATTATTTAAAATTCTGAGCAAAATTGAGTGATTGACTGTGTCAAATACTTTCATTAGGTCTATAAACAGGGCCATAACATAATTTTTACTATTTAGCTTCAAATGTACGGAGTCCATTAATTTGTTTCAGTGCTTAATGATTCCATAAACCCAAACTGATTATCAGAGATGAAATTGGTTTTGTTTAAGAACTTTAGGATTTTGACTTTAAACTATCTTCTCAAAGATTTTAGAAAAAGATGAAAGAAGACAAATCGCTCTATAATTATTTAGCTCAGTTTTCCTACCTTTCTTAAAGATTGGAGTAACTATACCGTGTTTGAAGTGATTTGGAAAAATTCCACTTTGCAAACTAAGGTTAAAAATATGAGCCAAAATATGACATATGTTAGTACTAGTCATTTTCAGGGTATAGTTACTGACACCATCGATTGAGCTAGAGGTGTATTTATTCTTAAGGGTTTTAATACCGGTTACTACTTCATCTGGTAAAATGGGTTCAAGGAACATTGATGAACAACATGTGAAATTAAGATCAGTATTTGAATAGTTGTTTGGTCCTGTGGTTCAAAATATGATTCGATTAGACTTGTGGCTAGATTTGCAAAATAGTTATTGAAAGCTTCAGATATTTGAGCAGGATTAGTAACTTCTACGCTATTAGACTCACAGATACTGGAAATAATATTATTTTTATATTTACTTCCAATAATATCATTTACAAGAGCCCATTGCTTCTTACTATCACCTTGAACATATTGGAATTTGGATTGCAAGTATTCACGTTTACGATTTTCTATGTCAACCTATAAGGAATTTGATATTTTTTTAAGCCGCTCACTCAACTTACGTTGTACATGACAGTGAGTAGCACGTATATGATTTCCTATGGTTTTACATACTTGCGGATAATTTGATTTTTGGGAACTTTCAAGAAAATTCAAGATACTTTGAAAATTCGACATTTTTCATATTATATTCGAAATCTGTGCTTTATGCTTTATCGATATATTTAGAACTCGTCATAGTATAGAGTTGCAAGATTTTCGTTTTAATTGAGGACATTCAAATGAATCACGTTCTGTTTCATACCATATTGAGCAAACTAATTGGTTTTCTTACATATGGAACGCTCGAAAATGGAAACACATTTTAGACATTGGAGAACAACTATTCTGAATTTTTTCCAAAAATACCCCCTCAAATTTCTGTGTAAAATGATTTGAGTTGAAAAGCTTCGATAAGTGAAAGCTCTTAAAACTAAAAGTTCTTGAAATTTCTTGCAAATACATGATTTATACTCATGAAACATTTTAACGCAAGACAGAATTTATGGAAAGTACAAAAATTATCGAGAAAGTATAATTTAAATTATCAATCTTAAAGCTCATTGGAAACAAACATTGTAAATTTATCCCAAAATTCTATTACAAAAGGTTATGGAATTTTGGGATAAATTGTGAAAATTCTTCAAACTTTCTGCAAATAATTTTTATATTATTAAAAGGCTAAGAAATGTTAAATTTAAACCCAAATACATAGTATAAAGTAATTATCAAGACTAATGCTCATTGTTACCAAATATTATACATTTATCCCAAAATTCCGTCGCCATTTTTAATACCAAATTTCTGAGTAAAATAATTTGATTCAAAATGCTTCGATAAACGAAAGCTTATATTATAATAACAAGTTTCCTAGTAAAATAGTTTAGTTTGACTAAAAGCTCTTGATAATTTACATTGAGAAACAAATATACTAAATTATCCCTAAATTCCATTACCCTTTGCAAACTATAATTTTTCCTCATAAAATATTTTAACAAAAACCAGAAATTATGAAAAAGCTCACAAACGTTAAGTTCAAACCCAAATGGTATAAATTAATTATCAAACTTATACCACCTTCGTTTGGTTTGAAAACCTCTTAAAACTAAAATTTTAGCCAAAATTCCGTCACCCTTAAAACTTACGGATAATTCGATATTTGAGCACTTTCAAGAATATTCAAGATACTTTGAAAATTCGAGATTTTTGAAATTTTTTCTAATTAAATTTGAAATTTGTGATGCTTTACCGATATATTTAAAAATCGTCAAAGCATTGAGTTGCAAGATGTTTCATATCATCTACTCTCGAAATCAGATACTTTTAATTATTGCAAGACTAGACAATGGGAAGAAATAAGTTTTTTACTAATAGCTTTACTTGTTCTTAGGTACAAGAAGCATTTTTAAGGTCCTAAAAAATGTTACGGTGGGCCCGAAATTTGTAGTTACGCTACTGATTCCGACATAAAATACGACGAAATAATTCGACGAAAATTCCATGGAAATGTGATGTTGTGCCATTACCACTTTCAATAATTCAAGCCATTATTATTTGGCGCTCTTTCTCATATTAAATTTAATTTATATATCAATACAAATTAAATTTAACAAATATATACCAACCAAATATCATAATAAGATTTTTTAATCAATAACCATAATGTCGCTATAATACCATTTTATACAGTAAAAATCATCACCTTAAGGTATAACAAACATCAAACATTCGTCAAAATATTTTTATTAAAAATTAAAATAATCAAACCATAAATTGAATTCAAAGCAGTTTTGATCTGTCCCTTATTTTATTTTATTTTATTATTGTTGTGTGTCGTTTCATTTTGTTCGTTTTATAACCATTTTCTCTCCATTTTTCTCAAATTCTGTATTTTCCTATTAAATTTTATTGGATTTTTCCACACAGACGATGAAACTACTGTGTGTATAAATTGCGACTGAATAACAATAAATATTTATCTAAATAACGAAAAAAAAACTTTTTTCTCCCCACCATTTCCTTTTTTCTATTTTTATCCCGATTAATCGATTCATTCTTATATTCTATTTGACAATCGAACGAAATACAAATATTGTCATCAAAAAAAAAACCTGACAGTTTTGGGTAAAGAAACACATTAACTGTCGTCGTTGGGTTAATAATAATCGTTTTACACTACTCCCCTTTACACTCAACGTGTTAAATAAATAAAATCGGTTGCTTCTTGTTTTAATCAAAAAAAAAAAAAAATCAAAGTTATTGAGTTTAATAGAGAATGCGTATTTGTGTTTACTTAAGTTATTTCTTTAACTGTAGCCACGTGACCTAGTAAAATTGATATAGTTTGTGAAATTTAATTATAACTAATGAAAATTGTACCAATAAAATGTCATAATAGAACACCCCCTTTTCTTTAATTCGTCTTTGGGCTGTGTACAAAAAGCGCAATTCTAATTGTTATGTTTTCAGACACTAATACAAACAAGCTTTGAATAATTAATTAAATTGATAGTTATATACCTTATAGAGATACTAAGGTTTGTCTTGGCTGAGCAACATTTGGCAAAAAAAGGGTGATGTTACTTAGAAAAAAAAAACTGTCACCTCACTACCTAGAACAATTAACAAACCTGTAAATAATGAAATATTCGTTTATTTTCCATGCATACAATAAACTAAGATGTGTGTTGTGTGCTGGCAAACCAAATAAAGGGTGGTTAAATTTTAAGTGCCGATGTTGATTTTGAATAAAACACAAATTATTTAGGAAATTATTGTCAATTCTTTTTATTATGATAATATGGTATGGTTCAATTATGTATGGAACAAAATATCGGCCAAATGGCCGCCGCGACCTAGGCGGCACACCTCCACCCGATGGTCCAAATTTTCGATGACGCTTAGGCATAATTGAGGTTCTATGCCGTTAATGTGCTGAATTATCTCATCCTTTAGCTCTTGAATTGTTGCTGGCTTATTGACGTACACCTTTTCTTTTAAATAACCCCAAAGAAAGAAGTCCAACGGTGTAAAATCACACAATTCGGGCTATAAAAAGTTCGTTATCATCTCACGATAGCGAACACCATTCACAGTAACTGCCTGACCGGCCTCATTTTGGAAAAAATACGGCCCGATGATGCCGCCAGCCCATAAACCGCACCAAACAGTCACTCTTTGTGGGTGCATTGGTTTTTCGACAATCACTCTTGGATTATGATTCGCCCAAATGCGGCAATTCTGCTTATTGACGAATCCACTGAGGTGAAAATGTGCCTCATCACTGAAGATGATTTTCTTCGAAAATTGATCATCCACTGTTGCCATTTCTTGCCACCATTCTGACCATTGACGACGTTTGGAATGGTCAAGAGGCTTTAGTTCTTGAGTCAATTGCACCTTATAAGCGTGTAAATGTAAGTCTTTATGCATAATGTTCATCAACGACGAGCGTGAGAGGTGCAATTGTTGGGCACGACGACGAGTTGAGGTGGACGGCTCTTCAGCCACACTATCGCGAACAGCAGCAATATTTTCTGCAGTACGACCTGTACGAGCATGCACTGGTGTTTTAAAATCTCCTACAGGCCCGGTTTGCTCAAATTTTTGCACGATTTTTCCGATTGTACGCACATTTGGACGATTAAATTGACCGAAAAAATCACGAAGTGCACGATATGCATTTTGATTTGAACGCCCATTTTCATAGTATGCCTGAATAACTTTAACGCGTTGCTCGATTGTGTATCTTTCCATGGTTCAAATTGAGTTAGTCTGAAATTGAGAAATGTCAAATGAAATGCAGAAAAAAACTTGACGTTTAGGTGTGGTTCACTTTCAACGTCGGCCCTTAAAATTTAACCACCCTTTATTTAAAGAAGAAAAACATTACCGAGAATGATTACGAAAAGGTTACAATTGAATAACATTTTGTAGAGCGAGTTGTCTGTTTAGCTGCAGTACACACATCAATAACAAAGTTAAAGTTTAAGAGTAAAACAATTTTTGATCTATCTTGTGGATCATACAAAAAAGGAATTAAATCTCGAGATTTATGAATAATATTAGGCATTCCATTGCAAAAAACACGACAAAAATTAAATTCGTAACGTCTAACAATTACCTTTTTTTTGTAAATAACAAATCCGATTATAGTAATTATTGGTTTGTCATTAGTTCAGCTGAAAAACTCAAGAATATGAGTGCGATATCTCATTTGGGGTAGAATTTACATGAAGAATAATGTTGGATATAACAAACATACATATGTACAGTACTATTACTCCAAACGTTGGTGTCGTGACTCCTCACAGCCCAGCCAAAAACAAAATATCTCTAAATCGCAGTTCACTGTCACAAAGGGCCTATTAAGGCGACTTCATGACATCGAATATTATGCTAGCATATTAAATTCATGCTCTCGACTAATCACATCAACTAAATTTTAAAAAACCACGCCCCTACGAGTTAAAATATTTTTAACTTTAAGCAAAATATTCGCAGACGATCAACTTAATCATACAAAAAACCTTTAACAATGGGCAATAATCTTGCTCAATTTGTTTGCTTTTGCTATGTTTTGACATTCATTTTGTTTTATTGTTTTTGTGATCTTGTTTACAAAAGTTTATAAAAAAAACTGGTTGTGAATCTTATAATATTAAAAAATAATATATAACCATTTTTATTATTCGAATTGATATAATTTGATAAGTTCAAATAAAATAGTAAGTATCAATATTTAATTAAATTTGAAATAAAATAATGAAAACATGTTTAGTGTAAATGTGAGGTTATTTGTTTTAACAAAATGAAACATATATAATATATATTTTATATATTTCCTTTTCTTAGAAATGAGTGTTGAATTTGACCAAGACCTCGATTGCTTCCAAATCGGGAACGTAAAAAAAGAGGAAAGGCAATTTATGTACAACATGAGTCATTGCCAATGTAAAAATACCTGCCTCAAACGTATAGTCTGGGGAGAAATTGCTGAGATAGTTGGTAAAACGGCAGAGGAATGTATGAAGAGGTGGAAATTTCTTCGTGCAAAATATTCGAAATTAATAAGACCAGCTAAAAGTGGAAGTGCGGGCCCATCAAAAACCAAATTTGACTGGTTGGTTAGGGAAATGGATTTTTTAAGGGGTCATATAATAAATGAGTAAGCTAATTATATTTATTTGTTTATTATATTTTGAAATTAATCAAATATTTATGAAATTTTATTTTAGGTTTTATTTTAGACCAACTGAAAGTAGCTTCACCTTGCCCAAAAAAAACTCTGACAAAGCTTTAGAATACTTAAGCATACTTAAGCAAGTATTTAATTCACAAAATAATGCAACTACTGCAACTAATATACCAACACTAGCGTTAATGTCAGCCAGTTCCACTACAGCAATGGAACCACAACACCAAAAAAAAGGTCGAATGCTTCAACAATTCCAAACCCATTAGAGCCAGTCATTCAAGAAGCTGTCAAAAACATGCAGGAGCATTGAAAATTGATTCAGCTGATGGCTTCTAGTCGAGGTCAAGAGCGAATAGAAAACCCTTGCTCTATTTTTACTGCTTTCATGGAAAATATAAAAGATGAGGTAGTAAAATGGCCCGTAACTAACCAATCTACGTTGATTGACAAATTTAGTCATTTGTTTGCAGAAATGCAAACAAATTTAAAAAACCAGGGCATAATTTAATATAGGCATAATATTAATTGTGATACATATACTATTTGAATTGTGATGTAAAAATATATTTATTTTTTAAGTTTTATCAAAATTACATAATTTTTTTATTACATTTTTTAAAACTATGAGTTTCATTGGGTTCTTGTATACTGCCAGGGCAGTATATCATGTTCGTTTAAATAAGTTTTAAACTGATTTCTTATTTCAGTTGCACTCGTACTATGATAATTTGATCCTATCCGTCTTATTTCTTGCAAGCCGGTATTGTGTTCGTCACGCCAGGTTCCTGGCCGACATGTTCCATCCATGTATCGATCTATTAATTCAGCGCTATAATACTCCTCGATCTTTTTAGCTCTTAACCAATTATGCAACACTACCGTTGCTTTTATTATTGATAAAACTGTAATTTTACTGGCCAAAATTGGTCTTCGGTATATGCGCGCGCCACCTACTTGCAAGAATACCAAAGGCATTCTCGACCACTCTTCGGGCTCGAGACAATCTATAATTGAAAGCACTTACGTCTGCTGGAAGTACTGACGCATTTCAGGCTTGGATATGGTCGCATTAGATTGCAAAGCAAAGGGAATGCTTTATCCCCTATAAAAACATAGGGATATTTATTGCCATCTAAGACAAACACGAGAAAAAACACAGAAACTATTATACTTAATTAATTAATAATTTTTAAGAACACATAAAATAATAATTTGGTAACCACAGAAGCAGAAGAACAAATTGTAATTAAAAACAAAATTGACTACTAAATTGTCAGTTATAATAGACGAAATTTTTGAGCAAATTACAAAACTGTGACGTCAGAGTATGAATTTAATATGCTAGCATATAATATTCGATGTCATGAAGTCGCCTTTAAAATAATGAAATAATTTAATTTATAAAAAAAAAAAATAGAATTACCATTCTGTTTTACTTATAGTATCAAGGAGTGAAATCCTTTCCGACTATAGTAACTGGAGGTCTCTTTAGATCGAGCAGCGATTTGGATGTGTGTCCCACCTATAAATCCAATTACGTTTGGGAATCTATTGCGTCCTCGCAATAATTTAAATTATTCGCTAACATCTTTTGCTTCGTCTTTTGTTGACCACTTAATATAATCTGAAGACATTTTCGACAAATGTTTGTAAAGAAATGATACCGTTCTTATACAGCACATCCTTTGAACTTTAAACCTATCGGTAATGTCTCTGTAATAATTTGTGTTTCCTAACGACCAAATTGTCATTAAAAGGCATTTTTAGTTAAAATTTACATTTAAGACATACTTAAAGTTACCTGAATAAAAAGTATGTCAAATTAATTAAAAAATAATAAAATAATGAAAATAATTTCAGACTTATAAATAATTTTAATCTGAAGTTTTTAAATGTCTAAAAATTTAACTGTATAATCACAACAAAACATTTATCATAAATATTCCTTAATTCTCACAACTTTTTATCCGTGCATACACAAGCATACAAAAAATTCGAACTCTTTAAGAAATTCCTTATGCGAAAGTTTATTAGTTTTGCAATGATTTTATCAAATAGAACAGAGATGGGCTGGGCCTGTAGTTACAAATAAGACTTTTATCACCATTTTTTAAGACCGTTACTCACTTTAGCAATTTTTAGGAGATTAAGGATAAACGCCAGTTTCAAAAATATGATTAATTATTTAAAGGAAGCATTAGAGTTCTAAACCAGAATACGAATATTATTTGGCCCACCACCCTTACTACTATTTAAAAGGAAAATTGCTCAAGCACAACCAACATTACAATTATTTATGATTAACTAATTATTAAAAATTATTAAACTTGTCTTTATGTAATACATTTTATTTTGACAGCTTATTGGCATTCTCAACTTTGAATTAATTAGTATTCATTAATATTAGAATATTGTCACAGATAGCGTTTAAGTTGTCTGTAAATAATTATTGGCGGGTTAGAACCAGGATACGGAGGAATAACATTATCCATAGAAATACAAATAATATTATAGATTTCCGCTGGAGTAGTGGAAAACAAAAATATTGAATCAAGTTTCGAACGCAATCAGGTTTCTCAGATGATATTTTTTTATTAAAATTCCAAAGTTGATTTCGGGTTTCTAAGTTAGAGTCTAATTTGTACTTCTTTAAAATTCGGTTGCGAATATTAACCCTTCTGTGTAGTAAAAGGTCTGGCCAGACCTTTTAAGGTTTAGTCATATTTTTCCCATAGAAATACTTAAGTAAGGATAATCAACTTCCGTGACTTCCTAAACAAACATGTTTTTTAAGATTGAGTCAATGGTAGAAATTTGTGGTTGCATCTGTTTTCGAAAAACTAGGCTTTTTCGATTTCTATACTTCTTTCGTACTATAAGGTCTAGCCAGACCTATTTGTTTTTATACAATATTAGTCGTTTTTATGGTCATTCTATTTACTTCGAGTGTTCTACCAGTAGAAAACATGCATTTTTATATAGCGGTAACTGTTATTTTTTGTTTGTACATAGCACCTGATTTTTTGTGTTTATTTTGATGTTTTTCATTTATTAGTTCAGTATTTTTTGAGACAGAAGTATGTATTTCCAAGTGAATAAATATTTTTGTAAAGTAATATTAGTGAGAGTTATCCAAATTTTTTCATAAACCGTTGTATGAAAATGGATGATGATGAAATAAGTAAATACAGATGGAGACGGTAAAACATTTATTGCTAATATTTGTAAAAAAATTCCTAAATGCGTGTTTAATTTTTTAGTAAGTCCGAATCGCAAAGGCAAGAAGAACTTAGATGAATTATTGCAGAAGAATTTGATGAAGAATACGAAAGTGACATTGGTGAGGCTAGTGACGGTGAAGAAGCAGATTATGTTCCGGATGAGAATGCTTCTGATGCGGAGAACGAAATCGTTTTGGAAGGCTTCACGGACATTGAAAATAGCTAAGATGAAGAGTTATTGGAAGAAAATCACGCTGATATTCAATCAGTGTTTCAACAGCAAGATATTCAACTACGTAATGAATATTTTCTTGTACAAGACGGAACAAAATGGAACAAAGAACCGCCAGTTATTGGACGACTAAGAGCACACAATATTATTCGAGAGGCGGGTGGCAATGCTCGGCGAGGAAGTAGTCTAATTTCGATAGATATATTCAAAACGCTCATAACAAAGGAAATGACAGATATTATAACAAGAGAAACTAACCGAAAACCTGAAAGTGAAATAGCGAAAAATCACAAAATAACAACATGGACACCTCTAACAGATCAGGATCTTTATGCGTATATCGGTGTTTTGCTGGCAGCCGGATTGTGTCATAGGAATATGCAACCCACGACAGATTTGTGGAAGACCAACAACAATGTCGCTTTCGGGCTATATGCCGTTTTATCAGATTCGACAACTTCCGAAATCGCGCTGAGCGGCAGAAAATATGACAAAGCAGCTGCCATACGCGATATATGGATTATGTTGAACAATAACTTCAAAATAGCATATTCACCGGCCGAGGCAGCTACTATAGATGAACAACTATTTCCGTATAGAGAAAAAACGAGATTCACTCAGTACATTCTGTCGAAGCCAGCAAAATACGGAATCAAAGTATAGTGGGCCTGCGATTCAGACACCGGCTATTCTTTTGAAGGCATTCTGTATACAGGACAGGAATCTGGCCAACAGCGTGAGTCGAACCAAGGAGAAAGAGTGCTGCTTGAACTCTCTGGTAGGTATCAATCGAGTGGAAGAACAATTGTAGACGACCACTTCTTCACCTCTTTAGATGTTGTTGAAAAGCTCCGAACCGCAGGCTTAGCTTTCGTTGGAACGCTCCGCAAAAATAAAAGGTGCATTCCAAAGGAGATGTTGCCAGACCGGAACCGTCCAGTACTCTCAACTGAGTTTGGTTTCTCTGAAAATGTCGCTATCGTGTCATATTTTGCAAAAAAAGAATCGGGCTTTTATTTTGCTGTCGTCGCTTCATTATGACACTGAAGTGGTTGGCGAGGCTAAAAACTGCAGGAGATTTTGTATTACAATAGGCAGAAAGACGGCGTTGACAAAATGGACCAAATGCTGGGATCACTGCCATCTATGTAATCTATATTGACTTAGTGACCGCACAATTTGTAGAAAGCTTTTATTTCAATTTGACCAGAATGCTGTTGTTAAGAAAATTTTAGCAATTTTAATGCAACACAATGAAATGTAAAAATTGAACAGTTAAGGGTCAATTCAGCGTATACATTTTGGTAGTGTAATATGGCCTTTAGATTTTAGAATAACTAAATAAAATGTATAATGGTATATAATGGAATAGTGCAACATAACTTTTACAATCACAAAATGGCATTTATAAGGTTTAGCCGTCTTCGTGCTTCGTCGCTCTTAATGGTATTTTGCCAAAAATGGTGGTCGTCTATACCGAGCTGTAAAATCGAGCACTCCAAATTGTTACCGACCACTCTCGACGACTGCCAAATGCTAACTAATAAATGTCATCCAAACCAAAATGGCGGCCAAACAACATCGACCTGGAACAAAAAGCGCACCCTGTACGTTTGTTGTATTATAATCTTAATGAGGCGGCTTGTTATTATGATTCCTGTTTGCTATTCAATTCTTAGCATAAAAAGATACGATCAAGTTCCAGAAGCGTTTAGAAAGAAGAATAATAAAGAGAGAAAATACTATTTAATTGGCGGTCGGCTCATTTCTTTGCATCTGGGCATTCATTTCAAATTTTTATATTTCTTTACTGAAATTTAATTCAACAATGTTTTTATTTCACCGTACTTCGATTTTTATACAGTGAAGTTTAAAGCAACAAACAACTTCCGTTTGTCTCCAATAATTTGAAAAGAACTCTCTGATTTCTTTAAAACATTTCAAATTGGCTTAACTAAATTAAACCAAAAAAAACTTTTAATGATTTTATCGTTTTAAAGTACAAATTACCGTACAAAACATCATCATTTAAAATATTTTTTATACGTGCGAAACCGAATCAATTATCTTTGATCTAAACACAATAAAATTCATTATTATTTTTCCAATCTCCCTAAATTTTGTATTTATATTTCCAAATTCTAATTATTTACGTTTTACAATTTTTTTTTTTTTTTTTTTTTTTTTTTTTGTGATGAGATCAAAATTATCTATTCTGTTGTATCTATTTTCCATTTATGAACTGTACAGAGAAATATAAAAAATAATTGGCTTAATTTATATTTGCATTGATCAAAATCACACCCCATATTACTGTATTGGTTTTATTTTATATGATATAATTGAATATGTGGGGAGATTATATACAAAATAACAAAATAATCAAGTACTGAGGAGGTATTAAATTGGTTGTATTTTGGCGATAATATGAATTTAGAAAATGTTTATTATTTCCATGTAATATTTTATGGCCACAATGATATGGGAAACCCCCTCACTATGGTCTCGTTAAGAAATACCGCACGAGAAAACAATATAAATTTGCATGTGTGGATTGTAAGGGCTCATATTATTGAACTACTATAGTACCCTAGTTCTCTAGTTAAAACTCAAGTTTACTTGTCAAGGGTAAAGTGGTAAAGTTAAGAAAACAGAAGGCTTTTTGTCCAGCAAGATAAAATGAAATTTCAAAATTTGTACGTTGCTATTATTTTGTTGAATTTGAGGATTACTAACGTAGTGCAATCTTTAATAAGGTCAAAGAGGTATGGCAATACCTCATCATTTTCATTTGGTAATTTCATATTATCACAATAATTTTTAGAAAAACATTTGGTTATGTTTAGGCACTGCTATCTATAAAAGATTATAGTAACGCGAAATATTTTCCAACGCTGCTCCTTTTCAATTTTCGGTGTTCTTCCTGTTGCGTTCCATTTCTTTCTGAAATTCGAATTTTTCTCCCTCTCTCTAAATTCAATTTACCACGCCCTATTTTTCAATACTCTTCCATCGTGCTGTAAGATTTGGTCAATGAGAGCCGTGGTTGTGAAGTTCGAGGTCATTTTGTAGGTTTGGCAGTGCCGTAACTAGGTACCCGAGATTTTCGTTATTATTTCAAAGTCAAGATTAGACAGCTCAAATTAAGTTTAAAGTAGACCACCTTTTCAAAATTGCAAAACGGTACACTTCTAGGAAATTTGTAAGAAAAGGCGACCGTCTAATTTTAGAGAAAGAAGAAATCATTCTTGTTGCTATTAAATATTTTCTTAAGACAGGCCCACTAATTTCTTCACAGTTGCTACAGAAATAAAAATTCCTTTACCAGTCAGTATCTTTTGATTACCTGTAAACGATAAATAATAATTTAATGTAACGGTTAATTTTGAAAAACTATTTTAAATATAAAGAAAATGCAAATGCAAACTCAATTTTGCAACTATAGTGATGGTTTAATTTTTGGTTGTTTGTGGCGGAATTCTCCTGATTTTAGAAATTCTGTTCACCTTTTGATCATTTTTTAAAATTTTTCGAGATTATTGGAGAGCATTGAAATGAGATACGTGTGATCGAGACTGAAATGATGATTCGGTGTTTTGAAACACTCAGGTTATTCGAGGTTTTCGAGGTTATTCGAGTATATTTGAGATTGTCGGGTGTATTTGAAAGTCCAATGTCAATCGAGAATCATGGAGTCTATTCGAAGAAATCATCCGATACTATTTGAGGGTTCCATTCTTATTGTGTTTCGTTTTGTTGAGCTCTTAGCCTTAACTGTCTTTGTAGTATTAGTAACATAAAATTACTTGACAAATAATTCGATATTTTTACGAATTTTCGGAATTTTTCGAAATTTTCGTGGATTTTCTAGATTTTTACAGGCTTTCGGAAACTATTCATTAGTAATCAGATTTTTCGGTATTATTGAAATTGTTTGAGATCAATATAGACAATAATACAGAGATTATTCGAATTTTTCTGGGGTAATTGAGATTGTTCCGGAGTTTATTCTAGATTTCTTAAGTTTTCCAACATTTCTAGAATTATTCGATATTTTGAAAGGTTTTCAAATATATTCCTATTTTATAAGGCAATTTTCTTAGCTTAGCTTTCAGTTATGAGAACTTGTAGCATTACACATGTAAGTCTAAGTTACTTAAAATCTTATGAGTTTTTAGAATTCTGGTTTTTGCAAACACTTATTACAGTTAGTTATAGTTGGCGGAATATTACAAAAAATTGAAATAATATGAAATCGATTATGGATGTTTCACATTTCAAATAAAACGTAAATGCCCTTATAGCTTTTTATCACAGAAGTCTAAGCATGTCATTAACTAAAATTTTGCTACCAATATTCCTGCAGCCGACAATGCCCGCTCTGAGTATACAAACTGGTTGGCCGAATAGTTATAAAATAAGAATGAACCAGATCCAAATATTTCCCTTGCATTCCTTCACTTTCGTAATATTTTGTCTCGGCCCGAATCACCTTAAGTTATTTTTATTTTTCGATTTTTTAGCAGATTTAGATCTTGTTGCTGATTGCACCCTCGATTTTTTGTTTCAATTTCTCTATCATAGAAAGTTCTGGCTCGAGTTCCAATTCCTCTTCTGGAATAATTTCCAAAGTATCATCAACTGCCAAACGCTCTACTAGCGTTAGAATTTGGAAAAACAAATTAGACGTCATTGTTTGATCGAAAATTGCGCAGTCTTTACCTTCATAATTATCTCGAATTTTCAAAACGTGGAGGTAGCGAACAATGTCCGCATAGCGTCCACGATCTTTTTGAATTTGGATACTTAGCCCTGAATTCTGTTTTCTAACACTATATCAGCATTGTATAAATTTGTCTTCTCGGAGCACAAACTTTCCAAGGTAAGTTTTACTGGAGTACATACGGCTATGACGTTCTCTATCGTTATAGTTTCTTCTTGTGCAAAATCGATATTACTTTTTATGTCTATTAACGCTTTCATAACGCAGCTTCGAAGTTTAAAGGAGCGTTCTAGCATAAACAAAAGGCTGCTCCATACTGAGTTGAACATTAGATTTCTGGTTGAGTTGATCGTTGGGGTCGAGTCAGGGTTGAGCAGGAGTTGAGTTGAAGTTGAATATTTGAGTTGAGTGCATTCACGAAAACAGTTTTCGAATCGAGTTAATTTCGAGATGGAGTTATCGGTTGAGTTTGGGTTTTCAGACACTACCAGCAAGAGGCATCCAAAGCCTCACTGTAAATGAAGTTAAAATTGTTGTTGTTTATAAATATATTTTTATTTAACTAACAGCCTGTACTTGTGGTGTACTAAGGTTACAATACAATATGTCCCCCATTTTCATTAATGATTTTCTCTAGCCATTTAGGTATGGAATTAATAACTCGGAGAATTAATAACGTACACCCGATCATTTAAATAGCTAAATAGTAAAAAGTCACTGGAGTGCCAATTGGAAACTTCCAATTAAACGGTCAGGAAAGCGATTCGAGATAACTCTATTATAAAAAAAGATCGTGAAGCTAATCCAAAACCACTTCTGCAACATGCAAACGAGCACTATAATGCATAAACCATGCATCGTTTATTTAATTTTCTCCCATTCCTGTTAGTGTTGTGATAAAGTGTTCATAAAACAGCTCCAAATAACTTGTTGAAGGAACATTTCCTCGTACAAAAACCATTATAATATACCTTTAGTCGAAAAGGACACCAAACAGTTACCTTTTGCGTCTGTGGTCACTATTCATGGAGCTTCCTAGGGTTTTCTGTACTCCAACTTCTTCGATTTTGTTTGTTCACGTGACCTGTGTTGTAGTAGTGGGCTTCATAATTGAACCAGAGTGATGTAATGTCCGTTTAGGTATTCCAGAAAGTTTTGCGCAAAAGCAAAACGATTCACTTTCGCTTTTTCGGTAAGCTCTTGAATTTTTTGGATTTTGTATGGTCGATACTTTAAATTTCGCATAATTTTATGTGTACTTGTGCGAGAAACTTGAGCAACACTGGAAAGTTTTCGAATAGATATCCTTGAATTATCTTCAAAAATAGAAAGTATTCGCTCTTGATTTTGGTTAATATTTATTGGTGCAAGTTAATGAAATTGCTGCTTTATTCTTTTATTGACTTTTTCTAACTCATAAATTCCTTTGCAATGAAGATTTGTTGTTCGTTTGAATATCTCATTTTGTAATTTTGTTGGTTTATTTTGAATAAAAATACAGTACTGGTTTTTATTAACGTAAAATGTAAAACGATCTATGATAAATTAAAAATGAATCGTTTTGAATAAGACACCATGTGTACATAGAACATTTATTGATATTGTGCGATTCAAAAAATTGTGTAGAGACATTTTTCTGGAAAATTGTCCAAATGTTCCACAATTGTGACCAATTAAAGAGTTTTGGGGAAATCGTAGAAACAGGTCTACTTCGTGTCAAGAATGCTAATAACTCGGTTGTTGAGGGAACTGCTCGAAAAAATAGAGGAGCAACACCGACTTAACGAAAAGCAGTACTGGAAACGAAATGTTTTTGCCATGTAAAATACAAAATTTAATAAATTATGCCATCTACAGGACCGTTAAAATTTTACACAGTCAAAGCGATTTAACCAAAAATATTATTTGGTAAATAAAGGGCATCATACCATCAATAAAACATAAATATCTACCATATTATTGCCGACTTCATTGACAACGGACACCCCTTATTTTCAACTTAGTATATAATCGTATAAATTTATTGTATTAATATTAACCGTCCTTAGAAATAATTCCAAAAGTAGTAAATTATTTGGAAAGTTTCGAAAAGATAAATACAAATTAACTTTGTTTACCCAAAAACAAGTCAATTAAATCGAAAAATTAAAACTTAATTTAAATTGAAATTTACACTAAAAATAACTTTAATAGCGTTTAGTTGCACCATTGTGTGAATATTTAATTAATCGCACATCAAAGAGAGGTAAAAAGATTAAAAAAATAACATCCAGTCCCTCAGCAGATAAAATAAAAATCTTAATTGCCATATCACAAGAGTAAGCAGAGAAACACATCCACGTACGCCCTTATAATTTTACTATAAAAAAAAAATTGATGAGGTTACTAACAAAAATTCAATTAATTTATATTTGGTTTACGTTAAACAATCAAAATTATATTAAAATTTAACCCTTTTGCTAAACCAAAAATTTTCTAGTTGGTCATTGTTTTGTTTGTACCTTCAACTCTATACCTGGTTTTCTGTATCTTCTATGGTATAACAAGAAACATTTTGATTTTTTAGGGAATTAAACAACTAAATTATGATATACTTTTTCTACAGTTTCTGCAATGATTTCAGTTTGCACAATTTACAAGAATTAGTTCCTTTGAGATGTGGCCCACATTTCAGTATGATAACCTGTTTCATCCTAGCATTTGTTACCTCAGTTTGAATTGTATTTGCAACAATTAACCGTATCTTTATTTTGTAATGTATATGTGAAAGCCCGAAAAATATCTCAAAAACATCCATGGCAACACTAAAATAATAGTATCACGACATTTATTAATGTCATCCATATGATTCTGTCAGGATATTTTGTGATGTCGTCCCGAAGAAAATATTTCTGTCGTGACATTTGTATAATGTTATCTCGATAAAAAATTCTATTGTATGAATTTTTTTAATCGTTCAGAAAAATCTCTTAATTAAAATTGACGGTTATCGTTGTCTAAAGTCTTGATAAGCATTACCCAGCATCGCTTGGTAAGGAGTTTGAAGGTAATGGATAGAAATTCCATATGATGAACTATAAAAAAAAATTGTATTTAGCCGTTTTTTGATTATAGTCGTCTGAATTCATGCTAGATTTGCATTACCAAGCATCGCTTGGTATGGGGTTTGTAGATAATAAATGGAAGTTCTTCCATATGATGAAATATAAAAATAAAATTGTATTAGCCTTTAGTTGGTTCTGCTACGGCTAATACAATTTATTTGATATTTCGTCATATGGAAGTTCTATCCATTACCTAGAAATTCCATATCATGCGGTGCTTAGTAATGCATATCTAGCATGACTTCACACAACTATAACCGACAAACGGATAATACAATTTATTTTCAACTCGATTTCATTGTCGCTCTAGCTTCCATATTACGTTGTAGAAATATGATAGTCTAATATCGGCTTTAGTAAAAAATACAGTCGATATTAGAGGCTCCTATTTATACAGTAGGCTCTGGTAAAATTCAAACATTTAAATTTCAAAGTAGGCTGAATACGAAAAACAATGAATTCTGCTTTTTGCTTTGTTTACACCTAAAATTTTTCATTTACAGTCATCATCATCAGGGGTGCGATTCCGGTTCAGTGATAAAATGAAATGATAAATTTGAATCGGTGTAAACAAAGCAAAAAGGAGAATTCATTGTTTTTCGTATTCAGCCTACTTTGAAATTTAAATGTTTGAATTGAAGCAAAGGAAAAATAATTATTTAATGTGCTAGGTTTACAAGAGTACTAAAAGCTTTATACTTATACCATTCAATATTTGATCGGTAATTTCAGAAATCGATTTACGATACCTTATCTCCTTACTAATGTTTTACCAAAAATGATACATATAGACACATACAAAGCATTAGTAAAATATATTTGATAAAATCTTAATAGATTTATTTATACTGATACGAACTTATTTTGCCGTGCTAAGAAAAAAAGTCACATTTTCGTTTTTGAAGTTTTGAGTAATTTCCATTTTTCTAAAATACATTGCCTCAAAATCTGTATCAGTCAGTATACGTAATTGTCGAAACCAATTTAAGTCCTGATATATACATATATTGTTCTGAGTATTTCCCGGCAGATTACATTGTGTAATGGTGTGATCGGTCGCCACTAACCAGTGTCAAAACCAGTGGGGAGGTATGCTGATCGCTGTTCATTTGTCTATTGTAAGTGTAGCTGTTGACAGTGATCTAACAATAGAGCTTAAAAGTGTTAAGGTCAATATTTTCAGAATTTGTTTTATATTATTGCGGCTTATACATCTGAAGTTTATGCGACACAAACTGTTCATATAATAAGATTTCCAAACTCAACTTGGTGATTTCAACTTAACGAACGTTAAATGGCTATAGTTGATGAAGATGTAAATTGTATTATTACTACACAGTATAACATACTACACAGTATAACATCGGGTGCTGAATCCATCTGCATAGATTCTATTTTGTTGTATGCCTTTGTCCAGATAAATAATGTTCCCAACTATAATGAACCATTTCTGGATTTATTTTTCGCCAATTCAACGATGTCAACCATAAATCAATGGAAACAAATTTAAACACATCAGAGTTTTTGTCGTCTAATTCTAATATCAACAATTGTAATTCAATTAAATTTTTTGATTTTAGGTCTTATTTCAAATCGGTTTACTGGGATTCGGGCTTTTCGTTGGCGGACTTGAACATTAACCGTGATGTGCAAATATTCTATCAAATTTTATTCAATGGCTTCAACAGGTATGTCCCAATTTCTGTTGGAAAGGTTAATCTTAACAGTCCTCTGCGGTTTAACAACGACCTAATAAATCTTCGAAATCGTAAAAAAAAAATTATATCGAAGGTGGAAGTTCTCCAAGAGTGCTGATGATAGACTATCATTTTTAGATTTACTGAAACAGTTTGTACTGCATACAATAATTTTATTGCTACGGTTCAAAATAATATGGATAAATAATATAAATCCAAAATCATTCTGGAATTTCGTTGACTCCAAAAGAAAAATTTGTTTTTGTTTCCGTCAACAATGTCGTTCAATGATATAACTTAAAATGTTTATAAACGTACTGATATTGATGAAGATGAAGACAATTGTACTCCAGTTCCTCTCCAGATGATATCATTAAATCCCTTCATCTTTTTAAGGATGGATGTGGTCCAGACGGTATTTCTTCAAATTTTCTTAAACAATACTGTAATGAAATGGCTCGGCCTTCTCTCACCTGGAAATCGTCTCATATTGTATCAGTGTTTAAATCAGGAAATAGAAATGAAGCATCTAACTACAGAGGTAGTTTATTATTATCGGGAATTCCTAAATTGTTTGAGTCGATTGTTTGTGATTATATGTTTTTTGCTCTTAAGTCGCTTATAGTAGATGAACAGCAAGGTTTTTTTTCCGAGGAGATTCTTCTGTATCAAACTTAATACAATTTATGAAACGTGCAGCAGAGGTGATTGAAGGCAATGCTCAACTTGATGTTATTTATATCGACTTCGGTAAGGCGTTTGACTTCTGGAAAAATTAAAATTACTTGGTATTAATGATAATTTAATCAAATGGATTGAGTCATATCTTACTGGGCGGATGTAATGTGTAAAAATGAACAATAGTTTGTCTGCATTCTGGGATACCTCAGGGCTCGCATCTCGGTTCGCTTATTTTCATGATATCACGAGAAGTATAAAATTTGCCCGTTATCTTATATATGCCGATAACCTAAAAATATTTGACCCTATTCGAAATCTAACTGATGCAAAATGATGAGTTTTACACTTTTCAACATCGCATCTTATTTATGATTACAATATTGCGAATAATAATTTGGCACGAGTAAATGAAATAAAGAAGCTTAGAGTTATATTTGTATCTTATCCTTTAATCGTCTACCTTATAATTTAATCGTCATTTCGACTTGATCTGTTCTAAAGCCAAATCTACGTTAGAATTCCTAAAACGTACCATGAAAGAGTTTAGTGATCCCAAAATTTTTGTTTGCCTGCATCAATTTTTTTCGCTCACAGCTCGAATATGCATTATGCGTATGGTGTTCCCATTACAGGGATCACATAATTATGATTGAGCCATTAGAAAATTTTTTCCTAATTTGGTGGGTTTGACAACCGATTACTGTGGTGGGAAAATACTAGATATCTACCTCCATATGTTGAAAGATGTAATTCTTTAAAAATTTTGCCTTTCGTCTTGAAATTCGTCGTCAACACGTAGAAATACATACACCCTTGAAAATAGATTCTCATAGAACCAATTATGTAAGTGACGAACCTTTGAATTCAATGTCGAAATGTTATAACGAACTGAGTAGTTTTTGTGGCTTTATTTTAGTGACCAAATTGTTTTTGTCCCGATATTCTTCCAATTTTTCAGAAAGCATTTCAGAAGATAAAGTTGATAATACCACAGAATAAAGCACAAATACAATTAATCAGCCAAAAACATTTTTGCCCTTACCTTTCATTTTACGTGTCGAACGAGTCTTATTTCTGGAATTTGCTCCCACTTAACCCGACGTGAAAAAATTATGTCGACATTTTTTCAAACAAAAACCTCATTGTGAACTAAGGCCAATAAACCTATACCAGGTTTTATTATTTTCATTTTGCAAAATCTCTCTTTATGGAAGGTATTTCAGGGTCACTTTTCACTTATTTATTTCAAATAATTACATAGAATATTTTAAGGCTTTTTAAATTTCCTAGAGTAGATTTTCCGTTGATTTTGAATTTGCAGTTGCCCAATTATACAAATTATTCAGATATAAAAAGAAACTGAGAGACATAACGTGAAACATAGGGTTATCGAATCAAACGGGTTTAAATTTAAAATCTTAAAAATAAACGTTTAAATGCATACAGACATATATCCCAGTGCACACAAAAATTTGGTACATCACTTTTCTTAAGAACCAATTTATTTGTAAACGTAATTAAATATATTCTACATATTTCAGTAATCATTATTGTATACGTACAAATTTTATCATCGGTGACAAAAAAATTTTCATCGACAAAAACCAGTCTGATAAAATTATTGAATCTCTTTCAAATTCATCATAAATTTATCATTCGTCGCTTACTTGAAATCGCAAAACACCGTCTATAACTGTTATACTTTTATCAGATTTCATTATCATCGAACCAGAATCATTCGTGTGAAGTTTGTCATAAATTTGTCCTAAAATTACAAAAATAAAATTTGGGACAAATTTAGGACAAACTTCACGCATTTGTCGACGGGCGTGAAGTTTGTCCAAAAATTGTCCTATCTTTTTACGTTTGAGAATGTATTGGTTAAATAAATAAAATATCTCGTTATTATGAATTTTTTGCAAAATGTAAAGCATTTTTATATTTTGTGACTGCTGCCTGTAGTGTATATGCGACTCTTAAAAACCGAAAAATGTATTTTTTCCATCTCAAAAGCAAACAAATATTTAAAATTGTAATCGAAAACACAGTGTATGCAGGACTTTATTGAAAACTTATCATCTCAATATAAATAGAAATGTTGTTTCAAGGAGTTCCTCTTTATCGAGATAAGACCGATAGTGAGAATTTCGAAAAAAAAATCGATAACGTTATCAAGAGCTATAGTGCTTAGAGGTAATCCTTTTTGGTGATTCGCGAGCTCTAGTTGCATAGCGTTGGATTCGTTGAAGTTCTATCTACGGTTCGTGAGATTTTCGAAAATTTTCCATGACGCTATTTCGGGTTATGGTCTTTAGAAGTGATCCTTATGGCAGATTCCCGAGCACTTATCGCATAGCGTTGGATTCGTTGAAGTTCTCTCTACGGTTCGTGTGATTTTCGAAAATTTTCCATGACGCTATTTCGGGTTATGGTCTTTAGAAGTGATCCTTACGGCAGATTCGCGAGCACTTATTGCATAGCGTTGGATTCGTTGAAGTTCTCTCTACGGTTCGTGTGATTTTTGCTCGCGAATCTGCCATAAGGATCACTTCTAAAGACCATAACCCGAAATAGCGTCATGGAGAATTTTCGAAAGTCCTATAGTCAGTCTATAGTAGTCCTATATTTAAGGACTACTTGACTAACCAATTCTTGATAAAGCGGAATTCTCACGAATTGCTCTTGTTACGACATTACTAACCATTGGTTGATAGTGTGTTTTTATACATATTGTAGAGATAAACAGATTCTATTTTCCGCTTAAAATAAAATATTTTTTATTGTTTGACGTTGAAAAATTATAAATAGTTTTTTAAATGTTGTTTATTCAGGTAATATTAAAAATCTCAAACTTTAAAAAAAAAAAATCATAATAACGAGAGATTTAATTTAATTAACGAATACATTCTCAAGTGAAAAAAGTTAGGACAAACTTCACACTCGTCCAGAATCGCATCATGGTGCAATAAGACATTCAAAATTTTGTTTTGAGCAATGAAAAAAATTAAAACGGATAACTAGATGGTAATGAAAAGTTTTTTTATCATTTCAAATTATCATTGAGTCAGAATCGCACCCCAGTTCAACGTTTACTTTATTTTACTTCACTTGAAAAAAAAAAAATTAAGTAAACGTTGAACTGATAATGATGACTGATAAAAAAATCAGTTATTAAATAATCACAAGACCGCGAACTTAAAAAGACATTTCTATATTAAATTTGACAATGGCGAGTGATGCATTTAATCGGAAAAAGGAGTAGGGAAAAGTTTGCCATAAGTGTGCAAGCGAGATGGGTTATTCTATTTTAAGATAAGCGAATTATTATTAAAAAAATAAAAATCGTCCGTTGCACACGATTACCCGGACTGGCGGTCAATTGTACGCACCAATAATTTAATTGTAACAAATTAAGAAAAACAGTTCTATGCGTTTTAAATATTTATTTTAGGAAATTCAGTTTTGGCTAGTAAGCAATTTCAGCCTTGACTAGCAGTAAAATTCAGTCTTCATTAAAGAAAATCATTTCCTATCATTTCATAATTTGTAACACTCCAAAAATAGATGGTGTTATCAGCGTTTTAAAACTCTCTCTGTAAAATTTACTATTCGCTCTTTACCGATCGAATAATAATTTTTACAACTGATCGATTTAAATAGTAAGCAGAAAACAAAACGTATTGTGATGATTATTCAATTTGCATCGGATAAAGAAGAAAAAAAGCATTCTCTACTCAGTCAATTCAATTCTACGAAATATTGAAGCAAAGGGAAGAGTGAAACTAAAGAATGGAAGTGTAATTCTTGGCCAAAATGATCACTGTTCGAACTCAATTTTCGATATAGCCCCAAACATAAATCAAAACAATTTTGCACCTTTAATAAAACTTGAAGATTAAAATCCTATTCATTCAACAGTGAACAAAACAGAAGAAAAATATATTTCTATTCTATTCAATAGATCGATTCTCTCAGTTTTTCTATTTTTGGTTTACTATTCTGATCAAAGAAGTGAAATGTGAATTGGAAAATTCATTTAAAACGAAAATATTGGTAATAACAACAAGCTGAAGATTAATTTTAAACGTTGGGTGTTAGTCGTTTTACAAATAATAGCCGACTACTAAGAACACGTCCAACCTAGCGGCGGGAGGCAGAACCTATGAAGTTCATTTTACATTTCCTAAAGGGTTCTGTATACAATTGTCTTTTAAATAGGTGGGGAGCGAAGAAATTACCCTATCTCTTTCCTCATATCGCTTTCGGTTACAAATACTATCAAATTTCCCAGTTGAGTGTGAAAGAGACAGTTTATGTATTATCACAGCTTTTTCACTTCTATTTAATCTTTCTGTAATTAAATATTTGTTGTATTATGAATAACGGAAATTAGCAATTTTTGTCAAAGTCATTTAAGATTTAAGAGAAAACTACAACTATGCAAGTAGAAATGATTAATATTTATTTATTTACCTACACAGCGCTCTATTTACATTCAAATTTTATTTTTGAATATTTTTCCGTGAATAACGATATATTTTTGGCCGATTCTTGTATAATATCAGATATGAAGATTACAAAATAAAGATTTTTCGTGTTATTATAAAACATTTGCCAATTTTCACCTACATTGAATTTTTAAGATAAAAATGTTTAAATTTACATAATATTATTTTTTTATTTATTTTTTATAACGATTTTACTAATATAGACGAGTGATCCGAAATATTTGTTTAATATAAAAAAAGCGAAAAAAAAATCTCGACGATATGATTTGTGATTAACGAATTCCTTTACGAGTATTTGTATAGTTTGTGAAAATTATACAAAACATAAAACAAAATTTCACCCACACATAACTTTGATAATACGTGAGATTTTTAAGATGATTCTTTCTAAAAAATTTCATTTTATTTTTGTTTGTCTGAAAGATGTGTTTTGCGAAATTTCGAAGAAGATTCCTTTAATTTGGTTTAAATTGATTTGTTTTTCTTTCTATAGTTTTGTTGCTATCACAATGAAATTTTATAAAGTTGTTTCAGAATGAAAATTATCAAATTTACATATTTGCCTATCCAAATTTCGTTTCGGGTTTTAACCAGAGTTGGCCTCTAACATGGTTGAAATTTGTAACAAAAATTGTTACTCGTAGATGCGGAGACGTCTATCGCATTAATTGAAATAAAATAGACGGTAATGGCTTATTTCTCAAATAAACTAAATAGAGACGAGTTGGACTATGCATTCTATCACAAATCAATTTTACTTGCATTTTAGATTTTAGATTTTAGATTGCAATTCCAGAAATGATGAAAATAATTCAGAATTTTACTTCAAACACAAAATAAAGGCGACAATGACTATAAATTGAATTTCAAATACAAAATAGGGACTAGGATAACTAAGAAGACCGCCTTGAAGTTATCCCAGACTTTCATCCCAGAAAAATTTGAAATTGCCTTCAACAACCGTAGCATAAAAACCTATTGTAAACTTTTTTCTACACTATTTATAGTGTACATGCATTAAAAGTCCATCCCAAGATTTTTTTTATTATAACATTTTTTGGGGTCTAGGTGGCGTCAATAATTCTGAACCCGGTTAGCTTATTAGCATTTTCCTTCCCATAATTAAAAATGAATAAAAAAAATTTAAAAATTCCTCTGCTCAGAATTATGGTGCCCTGGAAATTTGTAATATCGGTTTAATAGCGTGTCCCACTGGTTAAGTAACCTCTTGACCAATTCTGAACTCGGGGCGCTTGTTAGAATTTCAATGCATCAATGTATGTGTTGCTTACCTATATAGTTAAAAATCTTCTGCACAGGACTATGGTGGCCCTGGAAATTTGTTATATCAGTTTACTAGAAGGCCCCATTGGCTAACCCTTGACCAAATCTGAACGTGATTTGGTTGTTGCTTTTGTTGCTTTGATTTGAATATTAACGAACATTGTTTGTTTGTTTGTTTGTTTCTTTGATTTATTTTTTATCGTCCTACTTTACGCCTGGAGCAGCCAAATCGAGGACGGGGGGGTACAGCTACAACAGTTTGGAGAGTGTTAAAACGAAGTAAACAGATGGTCTGCTCAAAATTACAAACAGCACCTCGCTTGTTACAACGTTACATTGACGCACGTATGATCTTTGCAGAAAACAATACGAATACTGATTGGTATTTCGAGAAAAACATAATTTTCCGACGTGAAAAAGTGGAATCTTGATGGCCCCGAACACGGAAAAAAATTGTAAGGAGCCGTTGCAATAAAATATAGGAGACCACGGAATAGTGGCTTATTGTCGGAAAGAGTTCTAGAAAAAAGTAGGAAAAATTACTATGACGATAACGCCGATAAAATATTAAAGAATGGTTACCACTTGTATAGGACAATATGTTGATTGTTTAAGTAATCAATGCTATAATATTAGTACTATTTCCAAGTCATTGCTTTATTATCTAATCTATTTTGTAATTTGACTTCTAATTTTAGAGTTTCCGCATCACCTGCTTCAGCTCCTTGTAGCTCCATTCAACATAAACCGTGCAATGATGAACATGAGTTTATTTCTATCGCCCATCTAAATGTAAGAAGTTTAGTGAAATATATTGATGAAGTTAGAATTTTGATGCAGACTAAACATTTTATTTTATTTTGGGTTTGAGTGAGACTTGGCTTCATCCAAAAATATCATCTTCTAGCGTGGCAATTTCGGGTGGTGTTGCTAGTAAGAAAAAATCAGGTGGTGGGGTGGCCGTGTATTTTAGATCGTCTTTAAATATCAAATGTGTCGATCGTCTTGTTTTGGAGAAGACTGAGTTTATTATTTTATAACTTAACGTTAAAAATACTAAGTATGCCGTAGTTGTTGGCTATAATCCACCACCAAGAATATTAAATGACATCGATGATATTGTGACTTCAATTGTCGGTGATTTTAATATTAATTTAAATACTACCCCGAATCGATTTCTCGACAATTTAAGCATACTCAATTTATTTGTTGTTCGATTTCAATTTACAAGAGAATCAAATTTTTTAGATTTAATTCTGGTGAATGAAGCTGATTCTGATAGAATAATCCATTTCGACAAAATTTCCCTTCCGTCGATTTCCGACCATTATTTGATTTATATGTCATATAAAGTGAAATGCAAACGGCCAAAATCAACATACTCCTATATACCCGTGTACAATAATATTGACGTGGAGCTAATGGAAAACACCTTTGCGGAACTGAACTTTGAAATGTTAAAGTGCATGGCTAATTTGGACAATATTTGTAATTTATTTCACAATTTTATAGATATCATACACCAGCATTGCATTATGGTAAAAAAAGTTCTTGATTTTAATCCAGCAGCACCCTGGCTCAACACTAAAATTATTAAACTATAAGCACATTGAGAGATGAAGCCCATCAATTATGGAAAAAGCACCGTGATCTTGGTCCCAAAGCTAAGTATTGTATACTATAGAAGTCAAGTTACAAGTCTTATCCGTGAATGTAAACAAAAACATTATTTCGGTAATCCAAGGGTTACCATGAAGCGACTTTGGAATAATCTTAGATCAGTTAGCATAGCTGATAAAAATTCTAGTAATACTATACCGTTTTCGGCTGATGTTATTCAATTTACATTTTTCTGCCATTCCTTTTACTAGTATCGTGTTACCATTAATGGATTTTAATGATGATTCTATGTCTGAATTTCAAAGTTCACCGTTCCAATTCAAATGCGTCACAGACCTTGATGTAGTGAATCTAATTGGAAAAATTAAATCAAACGCTGCTGGACATGATGGAATGAGCCTTAAATATCTAAAATTAATACTGCCGTTAATTTTACCTTATCTAACTTTTATAATTACTAAGTGGCAATATTATGGAAAAAGGCCATAATCATCCCTTTAAGTATTACCCCTATTATATCTAAAGTGTTTGAATTGGCTTTAAGGGATCAAATTTCATTGTATCTTAGTGAGTCACATTTATTAAATCGTTATCAATCTGGATTCCGAGGGTTTCATAGTACAACTTCTGCCTTGGTTAATGTTGTATATGATATCTCGTGTATCCTTAATGCACCTAAATCTTTTGCGGTAATTGTCCTCCTATCTGTCGGATAGGACTCAGATTGTAAATTTATTAGGGTCATTATCACAAACAGCTTCCGTTACTTGTGGAGTCCCTCAGGGGTCTATTATTGGGCCAATATTATTTTCCCTTTTCATTAATAATTTAGCTGATTGCATTTCTGGTTCAAAATTCCATTTCTACGCGGACGATGTTCAATTATATATGGGTGGTTTATTAGAAAATATAAATGAAATTTTTTCAAAAATTAATGAAGATCTGAGAAGTATTTATTCTTGGTTAACGTCAAATGGTCTTATGTTAAATACAAAGAAAACACGTATCACTGGATTGTGAATAAAACAAAATCAATTCAATTTATCACCAATGAATTTATTTATTTAGCACAAGAATTATTACAACACATTTTTTTTAAACAATAATTCACTAAATCACTTTATTTAATTTTTACACAATTTTACTGTACACTTATAATTTTTATTTCCACTAAAACACTTTTTAAATCAATTTTTAATTCCTTTTTTAATCTTCACACTATCGCTTACGAAATACTACTAATCAAATTCGACTTCGCTTGCCTTTTTATATACACAAACCAAACTTCTAGAAAGCTCATGACTTTTCCAGAGAATAGCGTAGAAACATTTAGAACAATTTTATCATGGAAAATTCCATTTTAGTACAGTTCAACATTGGGCTATTAATTTAACTTATTCTATTACACCCTAGGTGTCACTGTCACAGTATGTAATAAATCAAGAACGGAAATTCGCTATGGAATATAGTCTATATTCCTATATGGGTCCAATGTGATATAAGAAATATTCCGATATTTTATAATAATATGAATAGATTATAGTAATAATTCCTATAATGCGCTTGCTGCAATGAAAATTAGACAGTAACCCATGCATACAGAACATTTTAGAAATATACTGTGACGGTGACACCTAGGGTGTGATAGAATAAGTTAAATGAATAGCTCAATGTTTTACTGTACTAAATGGACTTTTCCATGATTAACCAGTTCTAAATGTTTCTACACTATAAGTACTGGAAAAGTTATGAGCTTTCTAGAAGTTTGGTTTGTGTATATAAAAAGGCGAACGAGATCGAATTGGATTATTCGTATTTGGAATGCGATAGTGTAAACTTGTAAGATTATTAGTAGTATTTGGAAAGCGACAGTGTGAAGATTAAGAAGTAATTAAAAAGTGATTTAAAAAGTGTTTTAGTGGAAATAAAAATTATAAGTGTACAGTACAATTTGAGAATAATTTATATAAAGTGATTTTTGTGAATTTTTATTAATAAACTGTGTGGCATAAATAAATTCGTTGGAGATAAATTAAATTGATTTTGTATTATTCACAATCCAGTGATACGAACCTTATTTGACAAGGCAAAAACGTAGCAATATATAGCATGGAATACAACAATCTGGCTGCTAAAACCATATAGGAAAGGAATTTGTAATTTTTTTTCTCCGTGAAGAATTCGATCGATATTAGCGCGATCTGCGTAAAGAACCCCAATACTTTACAAAGAGAAATGTTGGTGGTGGATGTTTAATGGTACGGAGAGCCATTTCACACAAGAGTACACTAGAAATTCAGTTCCCTTCGATGAAAATGCTAACAGTCCTAACAGTAAAGTGTATACAGATATCCTCCAGTCTGATACAATTCTTACCCAGATTTCGTACAAAAAAAATGGACTATTCACACTCGTAACGAGACGATGTTATGGCTTGATATTAAACGGGTTAACGTTTTAGATTGGCCGGCCTATTTACCGGATATAAATCCGATAGAGAATTTTTGGGAACCGTTGTTAGAAGAGTTTATGCTGAAAATAAACAATACGATAATTTGCGGACCTTTAAGCGGCTATTTTAAAAGGACGGGAAAATTTGGAGCTCGATAGACATCAATGAGAATCAACTCTAGAAATCATATTTACGGCGTATTTCATATTACGCGGGAGTACAACTATCTTAATCGAGATTTTTCTGCTGGTGCTATAATTTTGTAAGAAACTGTATTGATGTAGCAAAAATTGTAGCAAGCGAACTAAGTTCAGAATTGGCCAAGAGGTAGCCAAAAGGACCTGATACTATACCAGAGGATTTATTTATTTTCTTTTTAAATTCATTTTTAACTATGGGAAGGCAATACATTTATTGATGTAGCGAAAATTGTAACAATCAAATCGGGTTCATAATTGGGCCATTTACTAAATTTCCAGGGTCACAACAATTTTGACCTTAAGAATTTTTTTAATTTTTTCCCCATTTTTAACTACGGAAAGGCAATATATTTATTGATGTAGCAAAAATTCTAACCAACAAACCAGGTCCAGAATTGGCCAAGAGGTAGCCAATGGGACTCCCTACTAAACCGATATAGCAAACTTCAAGGCCCACAAAAATCCTGAACAGAATTTTTTTTTTTTGAATTTTTTTTATACATCTTTAATTATAGGAAGGAAGCAACACATTTATTGATGTAGCGAAAATTCTAACAATCAAGTCGGTTTCCAAATTTTCTCAGAGGTACTGGAATTATATGGACACAAAAAATTTTCAGGGTAACCATAAGCTTGATCAAAAGAATTACTTAGTTTTTTTCCATTTTCAACTACGAGAAAAAAATAGTATTATAAACATGGGATGGGGTTTTTCGATCGTGCAGAAAAGTCGCGATGGATTTTAATACTCGTACACTTTAAATAGCGTTGAAAAAATTCTGGGATGCGTTTTTTACGTTCGTGTTGTCGGTGGTAATTTGAAACTTTTCCGGGGATGAAAACCTTGGATAACCTTAAGGCGGTTTAAGAAGCGTACTTCAAATAACATATAAATGCGGATTCGGCCAACAATTGAATCACAAACCACTTAAACGTTGCAATTTAGACCTAAATTTGTTGAAACCGTTTTGCGCGTTTAGTTTCATAGTCTTTAGATAGAGGAGCGCAGACTTACTGTTAATACGAGTAAATCAAACAGTAAAATCTAAAATATTCACCCTTATTGCAATGGTCAAATTTGTATTGCGTATGTCGACTTCGATAAACATTTGACAATCGATGACATTTTAGCATCGACAGAAAATGGTAGAATCGATTTATTGATGTCGACGCAGCAATCGCAATAAGGCTGATTAATAAAAATTAACAAAAAAGTCGTGTATATTTTAATAGGTTAGTATACAAAATTTAACGCTGTGATCAAAAATTAGTAACACTTTTAAATAAAACACAAATTTTGTTCATCCCAAAGTAATCTTCCTCGTATAGAATACACTTAAGTTAATGTTTTTTCCAGTCTTCGGAACATTTGTTAAAGTCGATTTCCAGAATGGCCTTCAAAACCTTCTTCGATTTGGCTTGTATCTATTTAATTGAGTCAGAACGACGTCCCCGGAGAGGTTTTTTTTGAGTTTCGGGAATAGTTTTAGAAGTCAGACGGAACTAAATCAGGCAAATAGTCACGAACAACCAATAGTGTGTGAAACGGCGTGTTATCGTGATGCAAAAACCAAGAGTTGTCTGCCCAAAACTCTAACCCATACGATACTTCCATGATGTCAACAACTTCTTTACTTGTCAATCGATGGTTTTGAGGACCAAATTTTAGAATTCCTTGATGTGTGGTATTCATCGGTGATGTTGAAGGACGGCTAGGACATTCATCGTCTTCAACGATTTCTCTGCCTTCTTTGGATAACTAACACTAATCAAAAACAATCACTCTGGACAGTGCATTGTCACCAAACGAATTTTCCAACATTTCAAACGTTTCGGAAGTCGAAATTCCGTTTTAGAAGCAGCATTTAATGCAACTTCTTTACTCAACTTTTAAAAAAATCGAAAAATTCACTTTTCTGAGCTCTTTTACAAGCATATCTCATTAACTACTAAAGATGTTGAAACGAAATTTTACTCAGAAGTTAGGGTGCTACCAACCTAAGAAAAAAAAACTACTCGTTTGGATAAGCCTGCGCGATTTAAATAGACAAGTTTAACTACTTTTTCATCACAGTAGTATATTTGCTATTATTGTTGATTATTTTCATTTAAGTAAATTAAAATAATTACAGAATATTGTGTAAATTTCACAATTCATTCGTTTCTTATCCCTAGAAAGCTTGTGATGGCAGAAAAATTTCGAATTATGCTTTTGACACAAAGGGTGGTAAATCTAGCGTTTGAATTGTAACGTTTGACCTATAATCCATACATTTACGTTGCTCAACATATTGCAAACAAGGAGAGGTGATGTACAGGATGAAAAAAGGAGATATGTTAAATCGTGTAGAGGAATTGGAAATATTTAAGAACAAGGAAGATAAATTTATGTTAAACAGCAAAATTAATACTGTTAGAAATAAAATATAAGAGCTGATTTCCAACGGATAATCGACGTAAGCGGTGGTGTTTTGCCAATTTGAAAAACATGCAGCGCAGCCGCACTGAACAATTTTTGGGTATATAAAAGCGAAGCAAAATGTTTGAATTTAATATGTATTGCTTCACCTGAAGATGATGTTTGGTGGCATCGAAATTGATTTTGAATCGAAACTAAGAAATAAGAAAAAATTCACAATAAGGAACATACTTATTGAAATATATAAATTAAAAGTAATATATGTAAGTAGTCAATACAAACAGGCTTATAAATACAAATAGCGAAATATTTCCATCACATCGAGTAAATCGAATAGTTAGTTCGGCATTTTGATATGCTAGTAGAAAGAAGGTTAATGTCCAAAAGGTTCATCATAAAAAAGAACATTAAACTTTTAACCACAGAAGAAATGAGCAAAAGAATGGCAAAAGAACGGCAAACCATAAATTCCACCATTTCATAGAGAACAAATGGGAGATAGTGGTATAAAAAAATATAAAATCAAATTCGAGAATTACCACCAACACTTAGCAACGGTGTAATTATTGTTAGGACCGATAAAGACAATACTATAATAATAATGGATATGGGAAATAACAGTTTTAAAATTAATGAATTTATCAAAAATAATAGTGTCCAGGAATTGAATGAAGTTCCAACGAAAATGTACAATTCAAACATAAACACCATTATTAATAAAGCAACGCCTTACCTAAAGTAATAGAGACATCAGACAGCAAAAAATGATAAAACCAACGATCCCGTTAATTATGGGAATGCCAAAAATTCATAAAGTAGACATGCCGATAAAACCAGTGGTTCTGAAATCTATCAGTGGAGTACTTTTTATGGAAAGCAATGAAAATCCTTAAGAGACCAACAATTTCAGAATTAAAAAAAAAGATTTAGTGTCACATATCGCACATGACAGAATAGTGACACAATTCAAAAAATTGCATTTTCTCGTTAATACGTCAGAAAGACGCGCGCGCTACAATCGATTTCATAACTTGGAAAAGCGAAATTTTCATATTATTATATATATTAAGGACGACAGGATGAACATTTTTGAACGCATATAGAGAATAGTGTAAAATCGAAATTAACCATTTTTTTTACTCTAGTGAAAAATTTTATTTTTTGAGTTGTGTCACTATTCTTTGTCAAATGCGATATATTCCTGGATTATCAGCTGATCTCAAAAATAACATCCAAAATAGACGCTTTAACATCATCCACCAAAGAGAAAATTGAGCGTTTGCACAAATCAGGTGTTTATAAAATAACGTGTGATAGACCGTTGCCTAAAAACAAGGTTTGGTGAACATCAAAGAGCCATTTTTTCGATAACAAAAAAAAAACGAGTCGTCGGTGATTGAACATATGTTACTAAAAAATCAATCTCTCGGTATACCTAAGTAATTTAAGATTATTAACCTCCTCTCTATTTATTTGGGTCAAATTGACCCCAAAACTTTTTTAAAATTAAAAAAATATGTTTCTTATTATTTAAATGGTGCATGCGACATAAGATAGCCTCATCTAATATCTTATAAATGCAATACAATGAAAACGGGGACCCAAATTACTCGTAAATTTGGTAATTTGGTAGATTTATTTACTTTCCCTATGAAATATATGAAAATAATGGGGTCAGATTGACCTCTACACACAGATAACGTGTTAGTAAGCTTTACATATAGTGAAGGTTAAAGGAATGCGGTGATAACCGCAAATTGAATATTGAACATTATTTGTCTACAAAAAAGCGTTTAAGTACGAAATGTTATACCGTGTTTCGTTTTAAAAACCTTAATTATTATTGGTGATTCTGAGTGTTGCAACAATTATTTAATTAATTGTTATTAAAAAAAAATAAAAAATATTTAAACAACTTTTTTGTGATTGTTTTTGTTTTAGCTTTATACAAATACCGTATTTGGACAAAATTCACGTTAAGTTTGCAACGCAAATTTTCCACACATGTGCATAAAACTCATGAGTTGTCTGGGAGGAAAAAAGATTTAACAAATGGATATTCAGAAAATTTAATACGAAGAACGGTCGTGTAAACAATCTCCGGAAATGAGTTTACTACAAAAACATCGATGTATGTATTTGGGAAATACGTAGAGATGACATTGATCTGTTACAGACTAATTAATAGGAAAAACCGGTTTTACAACATAAACATTCTTGTTCGGTCGTACTAAATTGACGAGTCTAAATTGAACTGTGGCATTTGAGCATTCAACCCAAGCCCTAATTTATAAATATTAGTTTATAATCTTAATAAATCGTGTCCGCCTTCTATTGAAGGTCTATTAGTTTACATAATATATTATGCCTCCAGCCAGTGTTATTCTTTTCAAACCATAAACGACATGGATGATAATTAAAAATATTATGAAATTGATGATTACATCGATGACGTGACGCATGCTAGAGCTACTAGACAAGTGAAATTTTCCTTCAAATCCGGTCATGTTATTGATACCATTGTTAATTCGATTAAAGTCATAATATTAAGCAAATGTGAATTTTATTTTAAATATAGAAACAATCCAAATTATACCCAAATATTATGTAATATTAAATTATTTAATATATACATATACAAAAAAAAAAATACCCCAAAGAAGAAAACAATTTCATTCATAATTTCTCGTTGAAATCCAACAAGATGATTAACTAATATAAAAAAAACCTCATATGTAGAAAATAATTTCAGTGATTTTATCGTATAAATATGAATGCTCTTCGTTTTCGTAAAATTTATTTCTCTCTTGTTCATGTTGTAGGTATGTATCCAAATAAAATAAGAAAAAAAAAAATTTTTTTTGGCATCATTTCAAGAAAACGTAAAGAATTATTAAGTGACGAAAATTTTTATATAAAGCAGAATTTTTTATTTTATTTTTGAAGAAAATTTAGATGTTTAATTTTAAAATTTCATTTTCTTCGATACCTTTCTTTAAAAGGCGATTTATTAGGTACACAATAGTAAATAACCAAGCAAAAAAAAATTAAATTAAATTTGATTTTAAATGTCTTAATAAACAACCATTATTATAGTAAAAACAAGAATTATGTTATTAAGAATAGTGATACATATCACTAAAACCGTGTCATGTCATTTCTGATGTTAACCGAGTTTATACGAGTATATTTTACTCCTCTATTCAAGAAAAACAATCAAAACATTGTAGAATTGGCAAACAATTCTAGAAAGTGATTGTACATGTGTAGTTTGTAAAATTGCAGTACATGTGTCTCTCCTAATCTTCAATGACTTTGTCTTTATTATGGCAAATGTTGTGAATTGTTTATATATGTAGAAATAATTAATTGAAAAACCGAATAATTTTTAAACACATAAATTGGTTTTTTAAGTTCATGTTGATTTGTAGTAACCCAAATTCCGAACAACCACGATTTTTAAAGTTTAATTTTGGACTAAAGAAAATTCAATTAAAAATATTGATGTGGAAAATGAAAATAACCTTACCTTTAATAGAAATTGAAATGTAGTATAGTTTAGATAAGGACGGACTGTCCAAGGATGAGTCAATTAGACGACTACTTTATGATTTTAAGCTACAATCAAAATGTCATCCACATCCTTCTATAAATCTTAAAAACTGTTGGGTCTGTCCGCGTGAGTAGGATTTGTAGTACAAAGCAGACGTCAAATTTAATATTGAATTTCATATAGATAAAGAAATGTGATCTCGATTGAATGTTTTGTGGTACTTTTTATTATTCTTAAAGTAACGTGAATTCGTTGGGTCAGTGATCAGTTAAAATAAAAAGAGTAACTAAATATTTATACCAAATTATTATTTTCTTAAAATTAATCTTTAAATATCCACTCCCACCACTTGAACCACTCTATAGCTGGAAATATAAAACAAAAGCCAAAATCAAGGTGATTGAAAACAGTCTGGGCAAATGTGGGTAAGGCCTACTTTTTCTAAACATGTGGTTGAGGTTTCTCGAATTTTCAAACAAAAACCAAACATGACAAATTTTAAAAAATTTTGAGACCCTTTGCCGGCCTTATCATCGTCGAAATATTTACCTCTGCTAACTAATCATTCAATACTCTGGCAAAATGAGGTCTTGCATTAACGAGCATTAGCATGAAATTATCGCCTATAAATGGTGCGTATAGAACAACATATTCTTCCAATATTTCACTAATATAGCGAACGGCCGTTATAGATCCGGTTGGAACCAGGTCTCAAAAGCGGTTGCATGGCGATTTCTAAGATCCGATGAAACTACAAAATCGTCATCTCGAACATTTGTTGCTCTTTGTCTGCCCGTACCTGGTCGCGTGGTATACAATCTTGTCTCGAAAAATCGCGACGAAACACGTTGTAAGCTATTCACTATCGCAAATCCGGAACTTATTAGCGATGTAGTGTTAGCCTCTCCCATCTTCCAACAATGCGACGATTGCCGCTACACTTTCCGACTTTAGCGACATAATACAAATTTAACACACTGACATATCAAAATGTAAACTCGACAATAAAACGATTGAATATCGCAAAAACAATTTCACAAATTTTCGATTTTGCAGATACATTCAAATTTTCCATGGCATCCTGCATTTTCTGAGATTTTTTTGAATGGCCTTGAATTTGGTTTTTGTTTCATGTTTCTAGCTAGTGCAGTTCAAAAGACATTCGTATCAAAAAAAAAATGTTTAGGGTGGGCCGTTTTCTGTGCCGGTCAGTTTACAACATGTATGAAATGTTTGAATAACCTGTAACAATTCGGTTTTAATAGTTTTAATATTTTTAGAACAGCTCTCTAATTTAGTCCTATTATCGCCATATTTTGGTGTCCCCAACCTCATATTTTTTATCCGATTTACTGTGCGAATTGCAAACAGCTAAAAAGTTAAAATTTGGACATTTGCATGTTTTTACCTTTAGAAAAAAATCGATTAATTAGACTGTGTCCGAAACATATAGTATGATAAATATTTTTTAGTACACATTTTTGACAGTTATTTCAAAAATATTCCCCTACATTTTTATATTTTTACTATGCTGTCCGAATTATCTAACAATTTTTTTGGCATATTTCGCCACCTTATACATATATTGGTTGGCTCACTTTAACTTCAATAATTTCCGAAGAATCGGAGACTTTTGTATAAAAAATGACAACTTTTTACCATTTACGTAAGTATATCCAAAAGTAAGCTACATGGCTCTTTTATATTGTGGCTAGGTAGTGGCACATTTAAAGAATAATTACTACTGTTCATTTTTATATAAATGTGAACGATTAATAAAATGTTGAGTAAATTTCAAAATTCAGATTCATACTATTAAATTGTTAAGAATTGGTCGAGAAAAAAATGTTGGCTCCAGAGAGATATTCGAAATTGGACCGTTTGTAAAAAAAGCATCTTTATAACAGCGAATGAGGAAAGTGTATGTAGTAAAACGCTAAAGCGACTACATCAATCCACAATGAATTTATTTTTTGTGTGTCAAAAATTATCAAAGGGACTGTGATAATTTGGTTATATGCGGTATTTTCAAATAAATGTCAAAAATTGGTACTAAAACATATTTATCACATCATGTTTCGGACACAGTCTCAATAAATAAATTAGAATAGCAACATTTATTATTTTTTATTCAACAGAAAAATTTTAACTGGTCTCGAATAACTTGAAATTTTTGGTTGTGTTTATTTCATTCTGACGTACTTATCTAAAACAAATATAAAACAAACAATTTTAGTTTATTTCTTTAAATTTTTATTATTTAAATTTTTTCAACATAAAAATGAATTAAAATTAAAAAATCCCGTTTTTCTTGTTAATTATTTTCTGCAATTAGGCGCCCCTATAGTGCGTCATAAAAACAACACCTTCATTAGTAACACTACTATAAAGGCCATCGGTACATAAAATTCATCGCCGCCTTGCAACAAGCTAAAATTAAAATCTTCTTTCATAATGCAAATTCATAAGATATAAGTATAAGATACACGCCACCGTTTCTTTTTTACGCAGTTTTTTAAAATTTTGCTCCAGTGCCTTAAAAAATATATTTCTTCAACTACTTTTCGTTATCGGGAAAGAGCACTGCACAACAATTAGTACTTCACTATGAACTGAATTGAATTTTTTTTATAATTTGATACCCCCTATTCATAAAATGTAAATTCGCTCTATAACCGTAAAATTTCCGATTAGTACTAAAATGGTATTCACAAAATGTAAGCATACTGTATAAACGTAAATAATACTCTGTAAGTTTACAGTGACAAATTTGTTGACGTAAACTTCAAACATATCTTAATTTTATTGGCCCATATCTCGGCAGAATAACACTTTTTCGATATAATTTTTTTAGGAAGTGATACTCTCGATAGCATCTGTTTACCAGCAACAAATGATTTAATTTGTAATTATTGATATTTTCACTAAAACATGTTTTTATTAGGATTTCTTTGTGTTCTTAATGAATCAATATCCGTATGCTTGATGGTCTCTTCAGAATTTTTGTGAGGGTTTGTGAAACTGTCAATGAGTTCAGGAAATAACATCTGATCTCATATAACTACACATTTGAGAAAGTGTTCTGATTCTTGTAAGATTTCTTAGCTCCTATAGCAATGGTCCATGGGACGCCATAATGCCAAGGAACGCCTTGCTATATGCCAACAAACTGTAGGTATACAGTGATCACCCTATTTATCGTATTTGGGTATCAAATTTGAGGCTACCAAATTATAAAGGACGGCTGACGAAATACACAAAAAAAAATCTACGCAAATAATCTCATACATTCTCTTTCATTTGACTTTCAAGCTAGAATGATTTATCACCTATTAAAGGTACTATTTTTCTTACAGCGCCGAATTCAAATGTATTTGTTTACAGTGGCGAAGTTCTTACAGTTTCTGAATATCAATTTTTTGTAATATGTAACTTTTGTCCTATAAGCAGAATTTTTACACTAGGGGCTTAAAGTACAATCTCAACGTGACAGAGTTTTGATTAAATCATCAGATTTGTTTTAGCTGTAAGAAGCCTCCTAAAAAAATTCCCGATTATATCAAAAAGCTTCAGGAAATTATCATAGATGCGTGCTTGAAATACTTTGTTATTCATTTGTTTTTTAAGCCGTAAATTTTTATAAAATCACTTGAAAATAATTTTTTATGTCATTTTATTGTCATTTTTATTGTCAGTTTCTAAAAAATAATGAGTCAACCATTCTGGTTTTTTTTTACGAGTAATACCAGAGCACCCTGTATTTTATAGAGCCATAATCAACAAATCTGAGCAAAAAGAAGGGAATTAGAAACGAGGAAAAACCAAAACTTTTCATAGTAAAACACACAAAACATATGGGAAATCACTTTTTTTCCTAAGACAAATTTTTAAATGAAAACGTTACAAATTCTTAATTATGATTTCTGAAATACTTTCATAAACGTTTGAATTTCAACATATGTATATGAATATCGTTTAACTAAATCGTTTTCATTTTCTTGTAATAATTGATTTATTTAAACCAAAATATTAAAACAAATCATAACTATAGCATTCTGGTCAAATAGAAATAAAAGCTTACTACGATTCGTTTGGCCATTAAGTCAATACACATTACATAGATGGCAGTGATGGCCCTAAAAATTTGGAAAAATCGTACCAAAAATTACCACCTGGGGAAATTTCAAGTTCAAAAATTGTAGGAAAAGCAAAACAAATTCACAAAATATAGGAACGTGTGATAATTTTGCGATTAAAGAATTTTTTTCCTATTTTTCTGTAACCATTTTAGACATCTTACGTACACTAGTAAAACTAAAGATACATTTAGCAAGTATTATTTTAATTTGTCAGAGCCAACTTTGATGTATTTTTCAAAATGAAAGTTCGAAAAATATATTTTAGAAATAATTTAATTTTAATATTTCTGCAATTAATATTTATTTAATACCAATATGGCCTTGTTGTATATTGTTCTTAACCCATTTGTGACATTTGGTTCATTTACGCACCAATGCACGTGCTACTCCTTTTTTTTTTGTTTTATAAAAAAATTATAATCATTTTCCTGGAATTCAAAAACGGGATATTTTCCCGTTATGTTAGCGAGTATATATAAAGTGAAACAGATTTATTTTTTGGTTTAGTATTATAGTTATAGAGTTTTGAAAAGGTGTCTCAAAATTTAGTGTTGTGAAACATGGACCCTGATGCAAGAAGATATTGGTAAGTTTATTGTAAACGTCTTACAAACTGTTTTGTGCATTGTTTATCTTTAAAAGATTCTGAAGTTCGTAACGTAATATAAAAAAAATAATTTTTTTTTTGTGATATCTTATTCCGAACCGAAAAAAGCCTTTAAGTCTTGCGAAGATATTGGATGCTCTGGAGAACCTTCCAGATGATATCCCTTTACCAAGCGATGTTTATTTAGAACCGCCGGACTTTCACTCTGACACGGATGAAGATTCTGGCGAAGAAGAAGAAAGCGATCCCAATTCCTTTACCAAAAATCAGCTTTTGGCAGAAGTGGAACTAAACTTTGATGATAATGAACCCGACGAAGAAAATTGCCATGAACTGATTGTGGACGTATCAACGAATTTGGCACAAAAAAGAATCACGCAAAAGTGGAAAGAAGGGAATGAAGATGATCTTCGTGGCGGCATTTTTTTACAAACATAAAAAGTGGGAAGGCACAAAAAGCTACCCACTTATTCTAAGTGCAGAGAGTGATCCAATTGATTTTTTCAAATTGTTTGTTCCGCCAACTTTCGTAGAATCAATCGTAAACAATACAGTAAATTACGCTGCAACAAAACGAAACAAAATTATAAACATCGAACCCGATGATTTTTATGCATTTTACGGGGTAATGATTTTGTCCGGATACAACACAGTTCCGCGCAGACGTCTTTATTGGGCAACCGATGATGACGTGCGCAATGTACTTATAACGAAATGGATGCGACGTAATACATTTGAAGACATATTTATCAATATTCATTTCTGCGACAACGATTTAATCGGCAAGGGCACAAGGGACCGATTTGCAAAAATACGACCATGCATCAACCATTTTAATGAATTGTTTTTGAAATATGCACCAATTGGAATGAACATTTCTATCGACGAAGCTATGGTTCCATACTACGGCAAGCATCCATTCAAGCAGTTCATAAGAAACAAACCCGTCCGCTTCGGCTATAAAGCATGGGTAGCCGCTAGTCCTTCAGGATATTGCTACTTGTTCGATATCTACCAGGGCCGCAATCAGGAACGTGATATGACATTGGGCTTAGGAGAATCTATTGTAGTGGATTTTGCAAAAAAAAATAAAGATCGTTTTCCAGATCTTTCATTTTCATTTTTCTTCGATAATTTTTTTACCGGCCCGAATCTAATAAATACACTTACTGGAATGCAATGCGCCGGAACCGGTACGCTCCGAGTAAATCGCTTAAAAAATATCCAAATGATAGATAAAAAACAGATGAATAAAAAGGCACGGGGATTCTACGAAAGCCACGTAGATCAACGGAATGAATTAATTTTAATAAAATGGAAGGACAATAAAATTGTTTCTCTCCTATCGAATGCCTTTGGGACACCTCCATTAGCGACAGCACGCCGATATGTACATTCAGAGCGGGAAAAAACTGATATTCCTCAGCCACAAGTTGTCGCCCATTACAACAAATTTATGGGAGGCGTAGATCTATTAGATCGACATATCTCGAACTATCGCATGAGCATACAAGGGAAAAAATTTTACATGCCGATAATTTTATGGATGCTAGATTTAGCTGTTTCCAACGCATGGTCCTTGGCTAAAACATACAACTGCCAAATGGACCAATTGGAGTTTCGCCGACGGTTAGCGAGGGGTTTACTAATTCGTCATGGTAAATTACAAACAAAAGGCAAATCAACCAAACAGCCAGAATATTTGTCAAAAGGAGCACATACTTCTGTAAAGGGACAATCTCGGCTACGCTGTAAGCAATGCCATTCACATACTTACTACAGATGTGATGTATGCAATATCGCATTACACACCAAATGTTCATCAACTTTCCATAAAAATTTGAAATAAAGGGCCTATTAAAGAAATTGTTCCTTTAATTAGGCTGTGAATTACTAAGTTTTTATTTATTGCATGTACAAATACTATTAATTTCTAATTTGTTGAATTATGTTATGGATTTTATAATTTAAATAAATAAATTAAAAATTTTGAAAAACATAAAAATTGTTTCTAAATGTCCAGAGGTGCATTTTTGCACCACCCCATAACTCCACTCCCACCGAATACGTAATTTTTTCTTTTTAACTTTCATATTATTTTGAATAAAATAAACAAGAAAACCCCAAAAATAGTTGTAAAATAAGCAAAAAAAACCTTTGTCACTAATGGGTTAAAGATATGTAGAAAACTTTTATATAAACATTTTATAATATTTTTGGTTTTTTCATTGAAAAACTTGAAGTTAAAAAACACCATTTTTACTATGGATTCCTATGGAAATGAGTGAAAAGTTATACCACTAAAAAAGCTTCTAAAAAATACGTCATTAAGATTATGGCTCTATACTCTAGAAGGCTCTGGTAATACTCGACATAGCTTTTCTGGTTCTTTGTAAACTATTCATCGTGGTTACGGAAAACTACCAGATATGAAAATGATCAATGGCCCGATAGTACCAAAATCAATAAAATGAGTAAACAATAATTATTTTGTTCAATAAAGCATTAATTAAAGGACTATTTAGTTTACAAACAATAAACAACCGTTTAATACAACTTATAAAGTAGGCTTTAATATACTAAGGCCGTACTGGAGGGAGCCGATTAAAAAATTAAATATTTTAACTTTGCTGTTCGATTTGCTGTGCGAATTGCATACAGATGGAAAGTTAAAGTTTTGACGTTTGCTTATTTTTACCTTTCGAAATAAAATTGAACAATTAATAAATAAATTAGAATAGCTAAACGAATAATAATTATGTTTAAATATTTGCTTATTTATAATTCATTTGATGAAAGTATAAAACAAAATTGTTTAATTTAATTTTAGAGTACCAGAGCCCACAAAAGTGAAGATATCGAATAATTAATATTAAATTATTTGATGATTACTTAAAGTAAGTATTAGAGAGCCTAAAATTTTTGTCGTTTCTCACACAGTCTAATAGAAAAACAATTTTTTTGCTTTTTAGTTAAATCCAACTTAAAACTTGTGATTTGACTAAAAGCAGTCTAAGTTCGGTCAAGTTAAATTTGATTGGTTGAGTCAGTGTGTATATTGAGTTAAATATGTAACCTTCCATTTAGTGAATTGAGAGATTTTTCGTACTGTCAAAAGGTAAAAGATTTAACATTTTTAATAATTTAAATGTAATGTTAGAATAAAGTGAATTAAACTGTCAATTCAGATCAAAAAAATCCTATGTAACCACTAACCGAAAATTTCTGTCATCATTTTCAGTCAAACCTTAGTCAACCAATTGGGTTTTAGTCTAGCAGAATTAAGGTTTATAAAGGAAATAAATTGGTCAAATGTGTTTTTTTAATCGATATATTGTATTTTGTCACTTGGATTGTTCTTGACTACAAATATTAAAACAAACAAATCTCAATTTTAACAATCCTAGTTTCTAGCTACTATTGAAAATCGCCAAAAATTGGTAATTTTTAGTACGCCGACAGGTTAGAACCTAGTAATTCAAAAAATTAAAATTTTACGGGCATTTTAAAATCAAATTACTACCCTGGTAGCCGCTTATAAGTCATAAGGGTTAATATCAACTGATTAATTGAAAAATATTCTGTTATTCTCATTTTAATGCAAAGTCATCTGGTGATAGATGATTAGAGACAAAGAGGGTCAAAATCCAAATAAATACAAAATTTTACATTTTATTGGTGATTTCGTTTCAAAATTCGTGAACTTTTGCATATTTGCAATATATTATAAAAGGAATCCCATAACAGGTTGCAATATATGTATTTGTTAAATTATCCCAATCATTAATTATAACCAATAAACCAAGTTCTTGTGCAGTTTAGCTTTGATATAAATATTTACCCCCATTTTATTGTATGAAGATTGACTCTTGCGGCCGAAATTAGTAACAATGATACTAACTTTTACCTCAATAGGCATTGAATTTTGGTTTTCAATTTTGTTTTATTAGATTTTGTCGAACGAGAAATATTAAAAAGGGCTAACCAGCGAATCAGTAAGAATCCTTAAAGAATTTGACGAAATTATTTCCCTACAGAATATTTAACATATCGGCCACCGAATCCGTAACAAATGACAAATACAGTATTAAAATTGTAATGTGAATAGGAAAATTTATTATTTTTAAGAAAAGTGTGCTGTGAAAATTTTGATGTTCTCTGACATATCCTTCAGTTTGCGCGTTAATTTTTGCTCTGTTAAGCGGTAACTATACATAACTTAAAAAAAATTATAAACTTAAATTAAGAAAAATTAAGAATGCGGTAAATGGCATTTGTGTGTATGCGCCTATAGAAAACTTAAATTAACTTAAGAAATTTAACGAAGTTTCGTTCAATTTGATCTGTCACTTAAAAAAAATTAGTGGTGCGAAAATATGCGTACAAACTTAAAAAAAATTAAGAAAAACAATTAAAAGAAACGTCATAGGCTTTTGTTTTAGAGAACATAACCAAAAAATCTTTTGTTGTATGCGGAATTGCGGATAGACTTGTGATAAATATTTAATTAAATTGTAAGTATTATTTTTGCACACTATAATTAATTGACCATATTAGAATAAGTATAATCTATAATATAGCAGTTCGAATTAAGATTTTTTTTTATTCTTTTTAGATGGAAAATGGTTATGATTGCCTTATCGAAAGCGTTCGAAGTCATAAATGTATTTATGATAAATCCAGTAAGGATTTCAAGAACATCGTTACAAAAGAAAAGGCATGGAATGAAGTAGCAGAGGCAACAGGTTTAACAAGTGAGTATCACTACAATAATGTGTTTATTATGCATTTTTATTGTACATAATTAACATTGAAATTTTTATAGCGGAGGAATGTCGCCGTAAATGGACTGTTCTAAGAGAACGGTTTAATAAAGAGCAGAAAAAAAGAGATCTTCCAACGGGGAGCGAAGCAGTATCTTACGAAGATTGGCCATACTACGACAGTATGGTATTTTTAAAAGATTTCGTACAGCCAAGAAAGTAAGTTTTATGTAATTGGTATATACGTGCATTTCTATATTTTTATTATGTGTACATTACATTTAGAACTCGAAAAAATGTATTTCGTGATAAAAAAGAAGACGAAAACAACAATTTAGATACCGATATCGATGCATCGAACTGTTCCACTAACACAAGTGTTGAAGTATATTCTAAAAAGGCCAAATTAAAAGAAAAGGACCTGGCTTACGAAGAAGCATGTGAGGTTATTAGATCCGCCGCCGAAACTATACAGGCCAAAAACACCATCCAGCAACCGCCACAAGTCACTGGAAGGCATGAAATAGGGCAAAATTTCATGAGGTCAGTATTGTTGATGCTCGAACCCTTACCCGACATCGACTACGATAGCGCTTTAGCGCAAATAATGCAGTTTGTTGTCGACCTACGACGATGCCGGCTACATATTGAAGAAGGAGACAATTTATAAACTGATTTTTTTTTTAATTTTTATTACTTTTTATTTTATTTTTTATGTAATTTTTACTATATGTATAATGAAATGCTGTGAATTAAAAATATTGTGCTGTGAATTAATAAACAATAGAAATAAAAGATTTATATTATTTAATTTATAAAAGATATTTATTTATTATGTTTTAATTCATCCAAGACAATTTGCCCTCATTATTTACAAATTCACACAATTCATCTCGCATGCCCAACGCCGTTCTACCGCCTATAACATGTGTGTTCTGAGATGGAGCTATTGATCCCAAAGATCGTTCAACTTCGCTGCGCCACAGCCCTTCGTGCATTATATGGTTCGAATCTTCCCAATCTACAAAATTTGATGGCACATATATTTGTGAACTGTCTTTGCTGAGACGTAGAAAATTGTGCAAAGCAACACAACCCAGAACAACTTTTTCAGCATTATCTGGGCTCATGTGCAATGTTGTTAGGAGAATTCTCCATCTGCTTACAAGAATTCCAAAAGAATTCTCAATGACTCGACGAGCTCGCGATAGTCTTCTATTAAAAATTTCTTTTTCCTTTGATAATCCTGTGCCAGGGTAAGGTTTGGTGTTGGTCCCTGGTAAACATTTTGGTGGAGGTACTTCCAGCTTGTTACTGCAAATTTTTTTTCCAAATTCGCTGATATTGAAGATGCCTAAAAAATAGTAAATTTTGTTTTAAATAAGTTTAAATTAGTCTAATCGATTTAAAATTACCTCCGTCGCTTTGGGAACCATACGCACCGACATCAATGTTGGTGAACGTGTATCTAGCATCGCAGGCTGCCATTAATACTATGCTAAAGTATTTCTTATAATTGAAAAACTGGCTGCCTGATCCTGGTGGGCACTGTATGGCAACATGTTTGCCGTCGATTGCCCCCAAACAGTTGGGCATATTCCACAAATTCCAAAAATCTTGTTCAATTTGGATATAGTCGGCTATATTCGCTTCAGAAACGTACAACGGACCTATAACCGACCAAATCGCCTCGCAAGTCTCGAATATTATTCGTCGCACAGTTTCTTTGCCAAGTTTCCAACTCCAAGCTAAGCTTTGGATTGATTGGCCTTGAGATAGATATCTGGAAATAATTTATAAATTATAATTTATAAAATTTATTTGTATTTCTTTTTATGATATCCTACTTGCAGTAGAGTTAATGCCAAACGGCATTCGGTGTTTATCCGAACCTTTTCGGATGTTTCTAGTTGCGGCCTTACTAGTCCCAGCAGCATATCAAATATGTCTTTACTCATTCTAGTATGAATGAAAAACTGATCCGGATCCACTTCTTTCATTTTTACAAATGTGACTTTATAGTATCCGTGGATATTACGGGTCCTATTTATTTCACGGACACTGCACGACCGCTTGCGTTTATGCTTTTGCTTCAACTCTTTCAATTTTTTTAAATTTGAGAGAAGTTGGTTCATATCCGCAAGTTGAGACAACTGACTTTCGTTGCTCATTTTTGATTAGGATAAACTAATCTAATCTAGGTAGATAACTAACTAATCTAACTGAACTAATATATATATATATATATATATATATATATATATATATATATATATAATAACTATCTAATCTAACTATTCTAACTTAAATTGGTTCGAAAGAAGCTCACTATATATAACTATAAAAAATCTAGCCTATAAAAAAATTAATTAAAACTATAAATAAAATATTACAACTATCTTACTAATCTACCGGGAATACTAAGTAAATTTAATTATATTAACAACTTATTTTAATTACTAAAATTAGTATATATATATATATATATATATATATATATATATATATATATATAAACTAACCTAAAAAAATGAACAATGTAAAATGCTAAAATTATTTAAACAACTAAACTAATCAATTAAATTACTATCGCTAAACACTATTATTCTAACACTAATTGAAATAATTCAGTAACTCACTAAAAATATAATAAAAATTAATAATTTTAAAATAATCAAAATTGAGCGCACGAAAATAGCTGTCATTCACTAAAGATTCTTACGGAAAGTATAGTTGGAATGTCAAAAAAAATTAGTTTCGTTAAAATTTTTAATTTTTTTTAAGTTTTTAAGTTATCTATAGTTACCCCTTTAAGAGACGGCTAAACTGAACAAAACGTTCTTAAAGATTCGCTGGTTAGTAATATATGCACTTTATGTACATCGAATTCTTACTTAGAGTTGTTACTGACTCGCTGGTTCTCCCAAAAGTTGATTGGTTGCATTGCCAATTAATGTTAAAAAACTATCGCTATAAATAGCGCAATAGATAAAGCTTAATTTTTTAAATTTATCGGTAAGAAATTTTTATAAAATTAAATATCGATTTGAACAGTTCAGTGGTTTATATTTAGTTGAAAAATGGGCAAAAATAAGAGCTTCATATGAGAAATGGGGAAGCTGATAATACGGAAATATTGCAAACGTGCCATTAAAACCTGTAATGGTACTGCGGATTTCGAAAAAAAACCCAGAAAAATATGAACGCCAAAAACAACGAAAAGTAAAGGAAGGATTAACAGGGATCATTTTTTGACTGCCAGGAAAATAAATGAAGCCATATCACTTTAAACAGCGCAAGGTTGGGTGTTTGAATCTGGGTTGCGTGGATGCATTACACGCATAAACCGAATTGATTCCATTCAAAACTGATCTTCGTTAGTTTGCTGGTGTACATGGGAACTTCGAAAAATAAAGAATTGGATTCTGGATACATAAGAACAGAATATTTAGAATTCTTAAGCGAATAGACCAAAACCTGTACAAATGTTCATGGAAGATGTGATTGAGCCTTATTCCCCTTATAGCCCTTGACTTTAACCTAAACAAAATAACTTATGAGCAGAAGTTGAGCAACGAATAAAAGGAAAAGTTCCAGGAATTTAGATGAGCTGTTCCATCTTATAAAAAAGGTCTGGAAAAACATACCAGGGCTCGCATTCTTGAAATTCACCCGAAAAATATCATCCGTAACTTTCTAAAAAATTAAAGTCAAGACGACTTTTTCGATTGAATTAGTAGTAGTAGCCAGTCTTCCAAGACGTTGTGCGGGCGGGTTCTTAAAATTCAAAGAACGTACTTAGTTTGCCCAGCCGTTAATCCGCCCCTTTTCAAATTATGATACAAATTGAGCTTTTGAAAAGTTTTTTCCTGTGGATTGAGATTTCGACGAGCCCCGAGGTTGGACGAATAGTAAAATGGCCGAAAAAGGAGGTTTTCATAGGGGTTGCGGTTACGTTTTCGCAAACTACTCATATATTATTCATTTTAGAAATAAATAAGAACTGGCCAAGTTGTTCTGTGGAAAACGTCATATTGATACACGTTGACACGGTTGCTTATTTGGTTTTCTTTTAAATTATTGTGTGCAGTTTTATTAAAGAACTTAAAATGACCATAGTTCCTATTTTGCCTTTTTATATTTTTAACTTTCAAAATAACTCTTAATTATCTGCCTTGTTGATTTAATTCAAAATAATTGAGTTATTTGCTGAAAATCGAATTCATTCAAAGCTGGGTCCCTCTTCGTTACCCGAATTTCTTTGTTAAAACCAAATGAATCAAAATCAAATATATCAATAAAAATTTCCCGTAGAACAAGTTTGCCTTTTGATATTTTTTCCTCAAATGTAAAATAACCGAGTTATTCGCAAAAACGTTACCGCACAAATCCCTAAAACGAGTGAAACCCCATTTTTCGACCTTTTCCCCATTCGTTTGACCTCGGAACATGTCGAATTTTCGGTTTCCACAATTCCTGATAACACTTGTCAACGTGAATGTGAGCAATATAGCAGTACAGACAACATATAAATTGGATATTAATTTATACCGATTTTCCATCGTCAATACTATAATAGCATAATAGTATATTATGCTATTATAGTATTGACTATTATACTATTATTCCTTGTCGGTTTTCCATCGCATGCGACGAAGTTAGCACCAATTATATTTTTTTTTATGTGAACGTAGGTATAATTCCTATTTTGAAAATTTTAACGTGTATTCGTAATAAAAAAACAATTAAAAATAACCAAGCATACGCATTAGTTGTGTTTTTAAAAAATTAATAAAATGTGTGCACTATGCAGATACCACAAAAAAAAAAAAAACAAAAAAAATCGAATGAATTTAGTAAATTGTCAAAATAATACACTTTCAGATAAATTTACAATGTTAAAAACACAATTTGCTACCTATTATATTTTTGATAGCTAGTATAACAAAATATTATAATAATTATACTATCAACTTCGGTTTTCCATCGTCGTAGTATAATAGTATAATACTATTATACTATTATACATGACGATGGAAAATCGGTATTAGTCTAGTACTGCTCACAGATAAATCGAGATTTTGTTGTTGTTTTACTGTCGTTTTTTGCTTTTTCATAATTTTCATGATCATGTCGATTATAGAATCCGCGGAAGCGAATCAATCGCGGATCGAAAACTGCATAAAAAAATAGGAAACAATTGATGCAAATCAAAGTATCCTGGAAAACTTTTATTGATTTACATGCAATTTGGATTTTTTGATTCACCGTACAAACGCAATAGTTTTGTAGCGTTTCTAAAACAATTTCTTTTTATCGATTTGTAAAGAAATCCAAAGCGATTTCAAAGGCACTATGATATACAATTTTTGTTTTCCCATTTTTTTTATATGTAGTTTTCGATTCGCGATTGATTCGCTCCCGTGGATTCTATAATCGACGTGAATTTGTTTTACTCTAAACTGGGCCCGTATTCTTGAAATTCACCGGAAAAAGTCGCCGGTGACTTTGGTATGAAACAATTTAAATTTTCGACTGAAATGACGTATTTCACTAGAAAATTACGGGCGACTTTTTTTGATCGAATTTCAAGAATAGGGGCCCTGAACTGTTTGATTTTTATTGCTAGCTTCCAGGTGCTTAAAGGGATGTTCACATTTCAAATGTTAAAAGAAAATAAATTAAAAATAAAATTAACTGAACCGTATATTTACAAAGATCAGCCATGACTCTATTTTCTTAAAGGTATCTGGAAGCAAGAGTTTGGTTGTTCAATGAAAAAAACGAATTTTCATGTGTAGACAGATCATGTCTTTATATTTCCTGAAAAAGGTTTGAAAAATCTTTATGGTTTCTATTTCACGTTCCCAGCTAGTGTGGATTCAAAACATATTCATAACGAAAACTATTTCTGAAATCAACAAACGCTAACTAAATTTTCTATTCCGAATTTTGAATTTAAATTGCAAAACAAAGATTACATATACGTACGTGATGTACACAACTCGAGAACTCGAACTTTAATTTGAAAATAAAAATGATTACTCTTAAATATTTACAACGAAAAAGAAAAAAGTGCTGTGCATAAGTAAAACATTATAGACGGGTTCCTCGACACTCGGTTTTGGAATATTCCACATCAAAATGAACGACCTACAAGCTACAACTGTTAATTAGAAATTGTGGTAGTTTGGTTCAGTCGAGTGTGTTTTATAATGTCTGTGATTTATTTAACATTTTGTTTTAGTTTGCAGTACGTTCGATTTTTGGTCCTAGATGTTATCTTTGGTATTAGAATCTAAATTCGGCGGATGTAAATTGAATTTTGCTACATCACTACTCAGCTATTTAAAAAAAAAAAACAAATGGGTTAAGTTTTTATTTATTTTTAATCATCATACGTATGTCTACTAAAGTAAACCGACGAGACACACGACACAGGGCACTAAGGGGCCTTCAACGAAATAAATTTAAATTAAACCTATGTAGTATATAATAATAAATTAAAGCAATGTTTTATTATTTCGATTTTTTCCTGAAATAAGAAAAAAAAATTTTAAAATTAAAAAAATTATTTCAACTTAAAATACAAATGTGTTACAATTTGGAAATCTTAAAATAGAAATCATCTTTGAGAGGAAAAAAAAAGAATTCCATAAACAAACATATGTTTAATTTTGATGTTAGAATACATTTTTCTTATATTTTTGGTGTGGTTCGTGAGATACTCTTGTAAGCATGTAGATGAGTATTTATAGAATGCATTTTTGTTGTTGCTGTTAGGAATGGAATTTTATTTATTGCAAATATTACACTGTACGGTCGTGTAGGTACAAATTCAAGTGTAGTTCAGATCAAAAATTTGATCTTTACATTTTCTTTTTTAAATAATTTAATTGTGTGCGATTTGTTCGATTAAAAAGTCGCATCGATAATGCCTTTAAATAACATTTTAGAGAGAAGCAACAAATATTAACCAATAGTTCTATAGATAAATACAAACACATACAGGCTCCTACATATTTATGTATGTATATTAAACAAACACATTAATACGTGTAATTTGCAGATATTAAGAAATTTTTCTAAAACCTTTGTATTGGTTTCGTTGATTACAATATTTATTTTTTTCGGGAAATCTATAATTAGACGAACTTATTAATAAATTTCATATGAATGTTACTGAAAATGAATTTGTATATTTGATCGAGTTTTTATGATGATGTCATAAATTTCCGTATTTCGTTCGAATTTTAAGTAAAAATTTTATTTGTATAAGAAAATGTATACATTTTACCTTGGATTTTGTTATTTGATACACGGCCCATTATTAATGTTAGCTGTTTCTCGTTTGTTTGAATATTTTGAGATCATGCATGACACATAACGAATACAGGTAAGTATGTACATCGTAATAACTTCAACAACAAATTGTTCTTTTGGAAGCAACCCTTGTTATAATTTATAGATAACCTATTTACTTACCACTCCAAATACAAACGCACATAAAAAATAACGCAGTGTGGCCGATAGATGTAACGTTTTATTTTTGTTTATTTTCATCTTTTTTTTTTAATTTTCTGTTGAACGAAGTAAATTAACGATTGAAGGCGTAGGCCAAACATGGCTTAGAAAAAAAAATTTACATGTTACAGTAAATTCAACTTTAGAAACGTTTAACGCTGTTTCACAAACTATGTAGTTCCTATTTATTTGGCATACAGAAATAATTCTGAGTTGCATGGACCTGACTCAAAAGAGATAAAATACATTCGCCTTTCCAATTTAATTAAATCAAAAAACGAAATTATTTATGTTTTGCTTATTTATGACATTCCGTAAAATTTAGTTTTTCGTTATTATGGAATTGTGTATGTAACTTGATTAATATTCGACTAACTTCGTTACTCGGTAGTTTAACACGGTTTCAGTCAACCACAATTTGTAACTCGCATTTCTTATTCATTTCTTATTCAATGATTATTAATTATTATTAATACTCTTATCGGCAGAGATGTATTAGGTAGAAAAATAATGAAATTTCAAAACGAAAACAAAATGATACGAAAATCAGTCGCCTTTTTGATCATGTGTTGGGTAAAAGCGAGTAAAAGCTAATTTGTCCTAGGTGAATTGTCACCTAATCTTCCTCTTATTTTATTTTTTTTGTTTGCATAATTATATGTTAATTCAATCAGATTCAATTTATTTTTGTATGTGTGCCTCCAAACATTACAATCGTCGGTCAATGGAAGAAACTAACGATTGAGATTAATCAATTTTACAATACTCTGTACCCTAAATCGGCGAATATCACGGACCAGACTAAGTAAGGAATTATTTAATAGGTGATTTAACAAAACATCAACACCATAATATTTTTAGAGTTAGTTTAGAGACAAACTTCACACTTCAAAAAATCACAAGGAGACAAAACGAAATGTTTATTTTTTATGATTTAAAATTAATTCTTAATATAGATTTTTTTAGTGTAGTGAAAATCATTTTGCATAAAACAAATCAAAATAAATGAAATTTTTTTTAGTGAACATTTTCCATAAACATATTTTTTAAAATCAACACTGATATTTATGACTGGTAACTTTACTTCAAAAAATTTAATATTCTTGCACAAAAAAAAAAATATGATTCGTGCAAAGAAAAATGATAGTTCGGGCATAAAAAACGCACCAAAAAATAATTGGCCGTTCCAAAAAAAAAAAAAAAAAATCGTGCAAAAAAATTTATTTTTGTCGGTAAATTTTTTGCAAAAATTACTTCTTTTATTTTTTTTTTGTGCCCAAATCATAATTTTACCATCAAAAAATAAAATTTTTGATTAGCAACTTTGTCCAGAAAAAAACATACATACTTTGTATTCTTTTCGAACAGTTTGAAGTCAGCGATTTGAAATTTATTTCAGGAAGACGAACTGACTTAAGGATGTCGATGCTTGTCTATTTTCATCCTTACCGAAGTATTGAAACCCATTTAGTTAGATTTAGGTTTTTAGTAAGATACCGGGTTTGTTAGGTATTTACTGAGTAAATTTGTATATGGTTTTATTTGGAAATAACTGTTCATCAATTGCACTATTTTTTCCTGGTGCTTAGCAATTTTAACTGTATTCGCTGAAATCATTCTAAACAATTGAGATCGAGGCAAATTTATCGCTCGTAACCGAACACTTCGCTGATTTTTTATAGTATATCGAAGCCGATAAATTTAAAAATATCCTTCAATTCATTTCTAGACGTCGTTTATAAAGAGAAGTTAATTTAGATTTTTAGCTTCATACACACCAAGTCCAAAAACATTAGAAGCATCTACGTTTCCTGATAATATAGTTTACACTGCTTACTCTATCATCGATTAAATTTTTTTGCATACAAAAAGGGACAGTACCCAAGAAGTTTACAATCATGTTACTTCAGAATATTCCTAGTATGGGAAGAGGAGCGAAATGATTTATAATACTAAATATTAAAATTAATTTTAATGTAGAAATTTTATGAGCAAATTCAGAACCCGTCAGTAGTAGTCGGGACGCTTTAGACGACCTTGAATTAAGCCATTTTGACCGGTTGTTTTATCTAGTGTTAAATCGAGCAGAATTTCAAAACTGAAATCAAATCGATCTGAGCGATCTGAAATAAGAAATAGGTTATCATGTTTAAAAAAAAACACGGTATTGATTGAGCGTTAGTTTTAACTAAAGTTGCAAGTAAAGAGCATCGATCTAATCAATTTGAAATCAAATAAGCAACAGAAATTAAATTGATCTGACGAATTCGGTCGGAAATAAGAAACGCGTCTTTTATACTAAAGCAAATAAGTAAATGTAAGGGTTACTAAGACCGTGTCCGAAATCTTCGATAAATATTTTTTAGTACTAAATTTTGACATTTAATGAAAAATATTCCCCTACATTCACAATTTTTTTATTATGCTACCCGATTAGTGTAATAATTTCCTGAAATGGCATAAACAGTACTCAGAAGTAAATTCGATGTTTTTTATGTAACTAATGTACAGAATAACACTGGTATTCTGCATAGTGGCATATCTACACTGTTAATTGCATGGTCGAGCGATGCTCGGCAAGAACCTATAGCTAATATTTTTGAAAATTAGTCTACCCAGCAAACGCGAGTTCACTAGTTTTACAATTTTTTGTTTGCAACCAATTTTTTCGCATTCAATTTTAATTGTTGATGGTGGATTTGATTGTTTTTGACATTATTTATAATAAACATATACTTATGTTAGAATCCATTTTTTCGTTAAAATATTCTGCTGATTTATTAGTGTTGTTTGTAATTGTGCTAAATAAGTCGTGAATAGATGTTTTTTTAGATAGTATAATATATATCTCTAAATAGAAAAGATTTTTTTAGTTAACATTTTGTTTTAAAGTGTGTTTATACATGGTCCATAAATTTCATGAAATTATAACGATTTTCAATCAAACAGATTAAAATGCCGAAGAAAACATTTTTGAACTGTTTAGCTATACAAAAGTTGGCTTGCAAAAATGATTTGTTATATCAAAATTTGGATTCTTTCGCACGATCGGACACATCAGAAACTTTAATAAATTCGAATTGCACAGACTGTCATACTGTTGAACCTATTTCTTCCAGTAAAGTTAATGCTGTCAATAGTCCAGAATCCGATAAATCTTCAAACGGCTGCTCTAATCCAGAAACTGACGATCAATCTAGTTTTAGTTGCTGTGGTAGCATTTGTAGCTCTGAAAATAGTGTTGTTAGTCTGTAATTCAAAGGAACCTAAAATTATGGGCGTTAAGAAATAAAACACTACATAATCATTTAGATGATTTGTTGAAAACATTAAATGATTCTGGTGTGAAAAACTTACTACTAACAGCAATAAAACTACTGAAAACCAAAATTGGTGTGATTCATATTATTGACGTTGCACCAGGAGAATATTTTCACTTTGGAATACAGAATCATGTAAAATCCAACAAATTTAATTTTCTTTTGGAAAAAGACTCTTATCTTAATTGATATTGGTATTGATTGGCTGCAAGTATTTAATAGTTCCCGACGAGTGTTATTGCCAATAATTCGAAGCTTTTCTGAATTCCCAGAGGAACCGCCATTTTTAATTGGATTTTATTCAGATTTTGAAAAACCCCACTCAGTTAATGAGTTTTTAATGCCATTCGTACAAGAAACTGATGTTCTTATTCAAAATGGTCTTAGAATTGCACAGTTGGGGACTTTAAGGGAATTTAAAATAAGACTGTTTGTTTGTGATAGCTCAGCACAAGAGCATTTATAACTTCAACCCAGTACCACACTGGAAAAAATAGCTGCCCAAAATGTTGTCAAATTGGAAGATATGCTAATAGAAGAATAATATTTGATACTCAAATTAGAGAAGAAAGAACGGATATGTCGTACAGCGTTAGAAGAGACCAGCTTTATCAGCATCGAAATTTTTTAAATAATGAAAATATATTAGAAACCATCGGTATTGGTATGGTATTGCAATTTCCTATCGACCCCATGCACCTTATTGACTTGGTAGTTGTTGGTGCTTATTTCTACAAATAAAATATTTGGTGTTAAAGTAAATCTTGACAGAATAAATACAAGATTAAAATTGTGTTTTGCACTTACTCCGTCTGAATTGGGTAGAAGCTGCAGAACTTTTGACGATTTAGCTTTGTGGAAAGCCACCGAATTTCGACAGTTTTTACTTTATACCGGCACTTTCGTTTTGAAAGACACAGTATCCGATCAAATATATCATCACTTTTTATTATTACATTGCGCTGTAAGGTTATTTTCAGACCCAAGAAATTGTTGGCAAAATTCCGATGCAGCCTTAATTTTCATTAAAGATTTTGTCAAAATATTTCCTACAATATACGGGGAAGAAAAAGTAAGCTTCAATATTTACCAAGTTGATTAATTGAATCATATTTATTTCAACAGATATTCCATTGTCACCTATAACAGAAAATTATGAAAACATTTATAACAGTGAAAATGTTTCACAAGGCTTCATTACTTCGACACAAATCCCACAGATTGTTGATGATCAGAATGACAGTATCGAAAATAGTCAAATTTTATTTCCACTCAGAAAAAGATTTCGCCGCTAGGATGAGCAGAAAAAACCAATATCAACAGAGAGGGTTGCTAGACTGGAAATAACTCCATTTTTTATGCATTCTTCCGAAACCTCAGTTTCCAGAAAGTTTAACGGGTAAATAAATTGTTACTGATTTTTTTTTGTGTAATCTGGAATTTCGTAAAATAAAACTGACAAATCGTTTTACTTTGAATATTATTTCAGAAAATATTTAAAAGTGTTAAATTTAATCTCCATTAGAATGCCCAAAATAAAATGATTTTATAGACTTTTTAGTCCACGTCAAAAAAATTAACCGACCGTTAGAGAAACTGGTTGGTTAAGAACAAAATAACGCGGTTGAGTTTGAGACCATCTTTCTGATAAGGACAATTGTGGAACTAAGTGATATAGAATTGCGCTTAGGAGATTCCAAATATATCACAAAATTAATAAGTTTCCTTGTAATAACTTTAATCAAATATAACCTATGTATTTATTGATTGTTATTAGACAAGGATCTTCCACACTGGAAAGTGTATACCACTTTATAGCAACAGATGAATTATACCACGAATTTGATTTAAAAGGAAAGGCAGGGAAAAGAGCACTAAACAAATTAAAAATTTTCAATACTGCCCTATTCGGTATAAAAAATAATTAAATTCAAAATCATTGATTGTACTATGTATACATAGAATAATTATATTCTAAGGTGTACAACTTCATTATTCTTGAACTGGTCTTACGAAAATTCTGAATGTCGTCTTGGAACATTATGGTAAAGGGTTGGCCCTTACAATTCAATCACAATTGGGGTTGACAAATGAACGATTCATATAAAAAATTTGAAAGTTGATGTATGTGAGCTCTTTCCTAACGTTTAAATGTGCCATACTAAAATCCTGAAAGTGACATTCGTCTGAGTTTTGTCGTGGAACATGGTAAAAGATAAGACAATTAAATGACAAATGGGGCTGACAATCTAACGGTTGAATTATTCAGAAGGTTCAACTAATTACAAATGATTCATAGGAAAAAATTGGAAGTTGATGTAGTATGTGAGACTATTTCCTAACAAAATCCTGGATGTTGTCATGGCACATATTAAAGAGTTGGCCTATACAATGAAAAGATAACTTGGTTTGACAAATTAACAGGTTACTGAACCAGAATTCTTAGAATTTTTGAACCTCTGATTCAATGAATACGGTAAAACTATTACAGTCTAATTGTTATATTATCGATTGTTATTATTAAAAAATTAGTATTTTAAATTAATGCCAATTCAATCTAAAATCAAATTTTATTCTATTTTCTTAATAGTTATTTAAATTTATGGTACTATAGTATTACCAGATTAAACCTTTTGCTTATTTCGTGCTAACTTTGTACCAAGCCCCAAACCCATGTAACGTTTTTCTCAATTAAACACATTTTATCGACACCCTATTAAACATTTTTACCATTATCCTACACAAGGTTGTAGTAGGTAACTTAAAACCTTAGAAAAAATGAAATAACAACTTTCTTTCTGTATCGGCTCGTTTTCAATTAAACCCTTTTTGGTGATTTGTTCAAAAAAAATTTCAACATTTATACATAGTAAGTGCTGTTCGATATGTTAACCATTCTCTTGTAAACAGATTTGATAACAGCTATTATCAGATAATCACAGACTGCGTGGTCGTTTGACATTCTTCTGTCGACAACATTCTACAACACATTTACGTAGATCATTTAGATAATTTTGTGAAAAGTTATACTATACACTTTTTTCTTAAGATCGCCCTGAACAATGAAATCCAAAGAGATTAAATCCGGCGAAGCAACAGCTCCACATCTGCCAATCCATTCAGTCGTCTTCATAGATTCAAGCGTTCAACTATCAGCGTGTTATCTAAATAATCCGCGAGGGTATTTTCTAAAAAATCGTACCAAAGTTCATCATTAAACCGATTTGGTAAAAATTATGGCGCAACCAAGTGATTATTGATCATCCCGAGATTCCTCATAGCACGTAGATTTTCGTCTAATCAAAGATGGATGGGTATTACTTTGGTTATTAATTCTACGCCTCATAAATATGGATTCATCCGTCCATAAAATTTTTGGTGAAAAGTCATTCTAAGCTTCACCTTATTCACCAACCAATCACCTCAGCAAATTAGGAATGGCGTTTATAAGCTTTTAGTGTTCTACAAATTTTAGTTATTGGACTTGATAATTCGCATCCCACCCTTCGAACGCTGGTTGCTGGTTTATTAAATAGGAGAAGCAATTCTTTCGTTACGTAATTTAAATAAAAAACTTCAAGGGGTCTTACACCCAGTTTCCTTCAAACGGCTAAAAGTTATGCTTAACACGCTACTTTTTGGTAGTCTGTTTGGAAATCTCCAAAGCATACTCATTTCAAGCAGCGGAAACGTTCCTGCGTTACAGAAACCGTGTACTCCATCATTTGAATGTTTATGATTAGAGTAAAATTCATGATGAATCACGAATATCAAAAAAAAACTTTTAAGAATTTTTTTGTTGTGTTTGCAATTTTTAACAATACTGTATTCCGGATTTTCCGCTGCCTTTTTTTTCGCTGCAAGAACTCCTCCTGTCATCAGTTCAGTGGCTAAGCATTTTGACAATAGTGGATGGCAAGATTTTGACGAAAATAAGTTTGAGAATTGAAATTTGATCAAAAGCGGATATTTTTTGAAAAAGTGGGGTTTTAACAAAATGGAGTTTGTAAATCAAAAAAAGATGTATAAAGGGAGGACAGATCGCTATCACGAATAAAATGGTTGTATCGAAACTAGCGAATTTTGTAAACTATAAAAAAATTAAATTGCGCGAAATGAATTCTGCTAGTTAAATTATGCAAATTGAAGTGTGCAAGTCACTTGGAATTGTGCCCAGTAGAGTTGTGCCTAGTGAAATTATGCTAATGGTATAGGCCTAGAATCAATTTTGCGATGTGGAAATATTTGCAATAAATTATGTTTGTTAATTCTACAAAATGGTGACTAGTATTGAACTAGCTGAACCCAAATTTGTTTGCCAAAATACAACAAAAAAGCCATGAATTTAATTCCAATTGAGAATTGGTTGAATTCCTGCTAGATGATGAAATTAAAATCCAATTCCTTTTTGAAATAATTCTGTTCAAAACCAGAATTTCCATAGTAACGAAATTAAGTTGATGAAATATCAACTTAATTCCGTCACTAAAAGTTAGATTAGATTTGGACGTTAATCTGTTGGGAGTGTCCGGATATGTGAAGGGTTTCGGTAACTTATAGATGTTGGTGATTGTTGAAATGAAAGAAAATTCAATTTTTATTGAATTATGATCAATTTTATAGTAGTACATACAAGGAGCTAACGGTAAATCTAACTGAATTTTGTTCGTCGAAAATTCATACACTAAGACACTCGATGAGGTGTTAGAAATTGCATTGTGTGAGGACGTTTGAATGCTCATGTTATCTCATGTTGATGTTGAAGAAGGTGCCAACATATTGGGTCTTGATTGGATAACCGAATTTGGTCCCGATTCGTAAATAAAGATGGTTCAATCCAACAAATTCTTCAAGTCAATACCAATCAAATAGTATAAATTAAGAGTATCGAAGGTTTTTGTATGCAAATTCACTAACTTTTGGGCAACGCTTTATGTACAGCGAAAAATTTTGAAGCGGATCTTATACTGAAAGCAGGTACAAATTCAAAATATCAAAAAGCAAGACAAAAGAACTTCAGCGACTTGTCGAAAATAAAATCATCAAACCAATTCAAACTATGGGCGTCACCTATAGTTCCTGTAACCAAAGCGAATGGATGTCTAGAATATGTGGCGAGTTTAAGGCGGTAAATGCTCAACTGAAAATAGATCGTCATCCTATTCCAAGAATTGATTAAATGTTCATAAACCTACTTGCAGATACCATTCGAAGCTTCACAAAAACTAGTAGTAGTGCGTCAAGCCATTCAATAAATCGAGAAAAGGATGACAATGACCAGACAATAACGAAGATAACAATTTTTACGAAACTGTCCCTCATGATGAATTACACTCTAATGATATCAAAAATATCAAAAGGTTCCAACATATTGGGTCTTGATTGGATAACTGAATTAAAATCAACAGTTCAGTTCAACAAATTCTCCAAGTCAACACCAATGAACAAGTATTAATTATGTTAAGAGTATCGAAGGTATGCAACATCACTAGCTTTTCGATGAAGCTTTGTGTACAGTGAAAAATTTTGAAGCACATCTTACACTGAAAGCAGATGCAAATCCAATATATCAAAAAGCAAGACCATTCAAATTTTGCTTTAATGTACCCTGTAAAGAAAGAACCTCAGTGACTTGTCGAAAATAAAATCATCGAACCAATTCAAACTAGTGAATGGGCCTCACCTATAGTTCATATAACCAAAGCGAATGGCTCTATTAGAATACTATATGTGGCGACTTAAAGGCGGTAAATGCTGAACTGGAAATAGATTGTCATCCTATTTCAAGAATTGTTGAATTGTTCGCAAAACTACAAGGTGGTCCATTCTTCAGAAAAGTTGAGTTATCGGACGCCTACTTGCAGTTACCATTAGACGGAGCTTCACAAAAACTAGTAGTGATCAACACGCCCTTTAGTCTTTATAAATGCTTAAGACTGCCATTCGGCCTTGCTAATGCTCCAAGTATTTTTCAACGAAAAATGGATGAGTTGATATTAGGCATAGCCATTTGCGCATTGGAACAGTTATTCATCAGACTGAAAGAAAATGGTACTAAATGTAAGAAAGAAAAATGAGGCATCCGATCGTTTGTTTGGACAGAGGACCAAGAACGAGCGTTTAAAGAAAATAAAGAAGTACTGATCAACAGAACAAGGCTGGTTCATTTTGACGATAAGCTGCCAATCGTGTTCGCTGCTGACCCGTCTCATCTCAAGACGGCATTGGTGCTATCATTGTGATTCAGCACATTCAACGTGGCTGGCCTAAAAACCGGCTTCAACCTTATTTTGCCCGTAACTTGTCTTTAAACGTTTTTAATCTTCTCTCTGTGTCTCTTCTGCTTACTATCACGTTACATGTTTACAGGGGTCAATCTGATCCCAAGGATCTCTTCATATAATTCTTATTCACGCGATATTTCAAAATGCGATATGGTACAAACCGCGATATGGTACAAAATGCTATTTTTCAAAATGTGATATTTCAAAACGCAACATGATACAAAACGCGATATTTTAAATTATTAATCTTCCTTCATTTCACATTTAAAATTTTCCTTCACCGTTATGATGAAATTGAACATTTACGATGGAACTAGGACATGCGTTTTAAAATAGCGCGTTTTGAAATATCGCGTTTTGTACCATATCGCATTTTGTACCATATCGCATTTTATACCGTATCGCATTTTGAAATATCGCGTTTCTAATGGGATCCCTCTACCAGAATGTTGTATCGTTGAGATGCTCAACAAAATATGGCTGACCGTCATCGATGTGTTTTCCAATTTCCATATATTGTGCCGATAACAAACACAACTTCAGAAAATAAATTTTTGCACTAGAGGGATTATCATTAGTTATCGTTTCTGATAATGGTACTCAGTACACTCCATCACAATTAGAAGTATTTTGTCGCATGAATGAAATAAAACAACTAACAACCGCAAACTTTTCATCCTGCAAGTAATGGGGAAGCAGTGAAATTCATTCGTTCTTTTAAATCTTGTATGAATAAGCTTATCAGCGATTTAACTAGCAATAAGAGCAATAAGCCGTAGAACAAGCTCTAACAATATTCCTAGCAACATTCAGAACCAACCCTGGGGCTGATGATAATACACATGCTTTTAAATTGTACAACAGAGAACATCCAACATTATTATCTCTTCTTAGACCGAACAAAACTGCGTCAAGATATCAAGATGCGACACATAAGTTCAGACTTGACCAACAACTCTATATACTAGGAATTTTTCGCGAGGAGAGAAATAGGTGCCAAGCCAAATAAAAAAGCATTTGATGCAAAGAAATTCACTCACGTCACGCATCAGACTCACCTAGACCTCAGGGCAGCACTAGCAGTACTTTCAGTCCAACAAGATGATTTACCAATTGTGAAACGGTCAGGACGCATGAGGACCAAAACAGTTCGGTTTGCATTCTACATCCACGAATGGAAGAGAGGAACTTTTGTGATTCACTATATTAACCTGCAATAATTCTACACCATCCGATCTCAGCCTAAAAGTACTATTTAAATAAATTATATTATTATTATAATGAATCTCCAGTTATTTGTTTTGTGGTCTTCACGTCATTTACTAGTGAATCAAATAAACCAGACTTATTCTGGTCGTCTTATTTAGGTAATGAAAGGTTTACAGGTTTACACATTTACTATGGAAATCGGATTTCAAATTTTTATTTATATGAAGCTCTGGAATGTGGCCAATTACGATGTAACTTGAGTATTTCTTAATCGTTTTTAAAGAAATTAAAAATGTTAAATTGGTACAAAAATTATTTTATTTCTCTTCACATTCACATCTGTGGACAATAAAAATGCTTCTAGAGTTTGAGCCCCGAATCTTTTCCTTCTTTTCTTTATTTATTTTGATTTGTTTTTTTTTTGACATTTATAAATACAAAAACATTTATTACCTAGACTAGACGTAAACAAACCTACATGCCAATATTTTATTCACGAAACCAAAATTATATATCAGAAAAGTAAATTTCAAAATTGTACCAACAAGTAGTTGGCAAAAATTGAATTCCGATTTAAAATACAATTCGTTGGCAAATAAAATACGATTCATGTTGACTCAGATCGTTGATGAGTAATGAAAATATCACCTCATTTGGATGTACCTCGGAAAGTATTTCTTTCTCCTCTTTGTTGTGGAAAACTAACGAAATAACGGAAGTTGCATCAATTATAAATTAAATCAGAAAATAAAACATAAATGATGACTGTTCACCCACAAGACGTCTACTCCACGTTAGGTTTTTTGAGTCTAGTACTTGCGTGCCTTTGTATGCGTTTTACTCTCCTTCGTTAACAGCATTCAACTTTGCGAATTTAAATTAAAACAAGGACCAAGCGGAAGGAGAATATATAACATAAATTATGAGGTGGTGTGAATAGCTAAAGTATTCACTGAGTACATGGAGACATTATAAAAAATTCACATGCTTGGCTTCATGAACATTATAAAAGCCGAGTGATAATCAACTTGTCGATGGATTGTATGCCGTTTTCTTTTTGCGAAAGAAATATTTCCAGAAATTGGCCGATGGTCAAATTTCACTTCAGATATGTAGTGTAAATAATAGCAACAAATACAAAATCATCAACAGAAAAAATGAATTTTTACTGTGCTCCTTTACATCACCTAGTAGCTAGTACATTTAACCGAAGTAATGCAAGATTTCTGATCGCTTATTTCGAAGTAACGGAGATTATTTCGAAGTAAGTTTGGGCTTAGCACCATTGGAGGCACAAAAAAGCTGCCCTTAGTCAATAAAATTCCTCGTTTGTCCCTTATGCTCAAATGAGTTGGACTAAAATTTTTACTTTAGCCTTCTTAAGAGAGGTGTCGAATGAGGGAATAAGCGTGGAAAGTCGTTACTGCGACGATTTTATTGTCATTTACCTGAATTTCTGCAAGCTCTTTAATTATTTAATCAATATCTCCGTCATGTCCACCTCCTTATATTTTCTTTATCAGTGATCGTATTTGTTTTCTGTCAAAATGTTTCTTAATTGCCTGTTAGTATATTTTTTCGAATACAACATATTCCTTCAATTGAGTTTGTTTCTTATACCTACCCTTCTCCAGCGCTAAATATCTCAGTTTTCAGAACAAATTATTTTTTCAAAGTTTTATAGTGTCTTTCCTTACATCCTTAGCTACCTTATTCAATAAAGGATTCAGATAGGGCTAATTGGAGTTTGGCGTAATCCTTCGGTATATGATCAATAAACCGATCAACTTTAAGATCATGTAAAAATTGAAGTAAAATGTACCATCATAAATTAAAAATTGACTTAAGAGAAGCACTTGTAATAATAATTGTATAACGATATCCTGTCATGTTCATTTTAATATGTCAATTTTTGAACTGATGCACTATTGCTATATGACAAAGAAGAATCCATCGTTGAATCGTTTGCTAATACCAACTAAAACTGAGTGCAAAAAATGTATGAACGTTTCTTACAAACTCAGACATTAATGAAATAAAATTGAGGAATCGAAATTAAAATTTGTACTAATATTTCAATATCGGATCAATCAAAATGCACAATATCTTAAAATATGATAAAAAAAAAAAAAATCACACACAACTTAATTACATTTCTTAATCGGTAATCTCATAATTTTATGAACGAAAACAAACAAAAGATCTTAGAAGGGTGTGAGTCTTCTTTATATATTAAGAATATTTTCGTTATGTTTTATGTATATGTTTGAGTATACACAACACATATTATTATTATATTTTTTAATTCTAATATTCTGACAATATGAACTCCTTCCCATATACGGTACGGCACACATGGTCTATTTTTAAAAAAAAAATACAAAAAAAAAATTTTGTTTTACCATAAGATATATAAAGAGGTACGTAATCTTAATTAACGACTCAGTTCCAATTGAAATTTTGATTTTGTGGTGAGCGGACGAAGTTATATAAAAAATAATTCAAAATGTGTGACGATGAAGTTGCGGCTTTAGTTGTTGATAATGGTGCGTAAAAATTAATTAAAAAAAATAAAAAAAAAAAAACGAAATAATTAAATAAAATAAAATGTATTTGGTATATTTAAAAAAAAAACAAAAATAACGGAAATGTCGTTTAATTTTGCAAATTTTATTTGTTTGTAAAATTAATTTTTGATTTGTGAATTTAAAATGATTAAAAAGTGAAGCTAAATGCATATTTGGAAACATACCTACCCCATAATTGGATTAAAACAACAAAAAAAAAAAAAAACTGGGATACGTTTGGATAATTATTGTGTTTAGTGCAAAATTAAAAAAATTAATAATTAGCATTTGTGTTAAATTAAATTTTTTGTTTTGTTAAACGTTAGACAATTTTGATATGTTAAAATCATTTAGTTTTGGATCAATGCGGGAGATCGTTCATTTAATTTTTAGAATTATTTTGTTTTTTGGTTAACGTTAAACTTAAATATGTATACGACGACCAACGTGGTTTTACGAGATAAAATTTTTCTTAAATTATTCCAAAATACGTAATATTTTATTTAAATTCCTATGTCCGATGCGTATTAATTACGATGGCACGGAATTTTATGTAATGTAATGGTTTTTATTTGTTTTTCCCACAGGATCCGGTATGTGCAAGGCCGGTTTCGCTGGGGATGATGCTCCACGTGCCGTCTTCCCATCCATTGTTGGTCGCCCACGCCATCAAGGTGTCATGGTCGGTATGGGTCAAAAAGATTCATATGTAGGAGATGAAGCCCAAAGCAAGAGAGGTATCCTCACATTGAAATACCCAATTGAACACGGTATCATCACCAACTGGGATGATATGGAAAAGATCTGGCATCACACTTTCTACAATGAACTCCGTGTTGCACCAGAAGAACATCCAGTTCTTTTGACTGAAGCTCCATTGAACCCAAAGGCAAACAGAGAAAAGATGACCCAAATCATGTTTGAAACCTTCAACTCACCAGCTATGTATGTTGCCATCCAAGCCGTACTTTCATTGTACGCCTCAGGTCGTACCACTGGTATTGTTTTGGATTCAGGTGATGGTGTCTCACACACAGTCCCAATCTATGAAGGTTATGCCCTTCCCCATGCCATCCTCCGTTTGGATTTGGCTGGTCGCGATTTAACCGACTACTTGATGAAGATCTTGACTGAACGTGGTTACTCATTCACAACCACAGCTGAACGGGAAATTGTTCGTGACATCAAGGAAAAACTTTGTTATGTTGCCCTCGACTTCGAACAAGAAATGGCCACAGCTGCTGCTTCAACATCACTCGAAAAATCATATGAACTTCCTGATGGTCAAGTTATCACCATTGGTAATGAACGTTTCCGTTGCCCAGAATCACTCTTCCAACCCTCATTCTTGGGAATGGAATCATGTGGTATTCATGAAACAGTCTACAACTCAATCATGAAGTGCGACGTTGATATCCGTAAGGACTTGTATGCCAACATTGTCATGTCAGGTGGTACCACAATGTACCCAGGTATTGCTGATCGTATGCAAAAGGAAATCACAGCCCTTGCCCCATCTACCATTAAAATCAAAATCATTGCTCCACCAGAACGTAAATACTCCGTATGGATCGGTAAGTTAAAACAAATGATAATGAAGTTTTATGACATCATAAATAACTTTAAATTTTTTTCTTTTTTTTAATAATATTATAGGTGGTTCCATCCTTGCTTCCCTTTCCACTTTCCAACAAATGTGGATCTCAAAAGAAGAATACGACGAATCTGGACCAGGAATTGTCCACCGCAAATGTTTCTAAACATTTACAACAAAAATATTTTTTTATTATTATTATTATTATTATTATTATTATGATTAAACAATAATTTTTTTTTCAATACATTAAAAGAAAGAAGATTTTTTTATATTTAACACGCGAAAAAAATTATGTCATCCTTATTTTTTTGTGTTCTTGCATTTAACATCTGAAAACAAAAAATAAAAACCACAAAACAACAACAAAATATATAAGAAATAAAATGAATTATAAATTATAATTAAATTTTTTTTAATTAAGAAATAGTGCAATAAAAAAAAAAAAAGAAAAAAATAACATCAAATTCAATGATCGTCATACATATAAGAACTTTTGATATAAATAAAGAAAGAAGAGAATTTTTAAATGAAATTTGTAAAAAATAAAAAAGCGAAAAAGTAAACAACAAAAAAAAACTGTAAATGTATTTTATTATAATCAAATTTCATGTCTGTGGCCCACGATCAAAAAAAAAAAAAAAAATCCGATAATTTTCTTTTCACTCTATACGATTTTATTCTACTTTACTGGAAGCAACGATTTTTCATTTTCGTTTTTTTTAAAAAGAATTGAACACTACAAAAATTTTCCATATATAGCATTTTCTAATGCAGTAACGTCGAATAATTATGTTACAAAAATAACTTTATGTTTCCACCATCACCATAAAAGGACGTAAGAAAATTTTTTTTTGTATTCCGATATCGTCGAATATGTTAAAGACTACGGGTGTATAATATATACACATCGTATTGTGATTTTTGTATTTTTAATTTATAGAGAACAGTTGTGTGGAATATTATGAGAGGAACGCTGAAATTTTATACTTAAATTAAAAAGCAAAAAAAAAACATTCAAAATTTTCTATTTTATTGGCAGCTTTCCAACATCGAAAATATGTTTATTAATAATTTAAAGAAATTTTTTTTTTCTATTTCTTGTTTAGTTTGTATTTTTAGATAAGTTGGAAGATTTTCTATGAGGCATGGATAACAATCATTAGTTTGGGTTGCAGTTAAATACCTATGATAAATTAGTAAAACAGGTTTAAATCATCAAGTTTCGACATTGATTGTATTTATTGACAATTAACCTACCAAAAACTTAACGCTAATAAATAGAAATTTATTAGTCTCGTATTGAATATGGATATGGTATGTCTTAAGCAAATATTATTTTGCCAATAAGCCGTAAAATATTTTTAAGTTTCTGTGTTACTATAATTGGTAACGTGCGTCACTCAGCGTTAGATACGAGTAAAAATAGGGATGTACACATTACTGATAAATTTTAACAATGCAATCGGTATTCTTCAAGAATAGTTAAGAATTTAATATTAGACTTAAATTAATTTTTTAATAGTTTTCGATATTATGTTACATATAGATTTTCAGCTAGTTTCATTTATTTAAGCAAAGCCCAGATACAGTGAAACCCATTTAATTTAAAAAATCTTTCTAATAAAAGCATTGCAAAATGGATGTTTATGAATTTACCTTATTAGGTATTGAGTAAGTATCATAAGTAAATCAAAATATTCGCTTCATTTTACAATAATGCTTTTCGTATCGGTTTTAACCTAGTTTTAGTTTCTTAACTTAAAATTGTTTAAAATACAATACAAACTGTGCTGTTGTTTTAACAATTTCACTATGTATGTGAAATTGGCCCAAAATGTATCCCAAAAAAAAACACTGTAGTAACACTAAACAGAGACTGTCAGCCTACAAATAAAACTATCACAGGAAAGGAAATATAATCAAATTAAACTGAGTATTTTCTCAATTCCTGTATTGTTGGCACTAATCTCCCGATGATTTTCAATAGTAACTGTCAATTGCCATTATTCTGGAATTATTTCTGAATTTTGTTTTGGGGGAAGGCGTTGTTAAATTTTCCAGAAGCCTAGTATTTGCATTGAATCGAATTTAATTTGATTTTCATAGTTCAACTAAGCATTTTTCCAGTCCTGTACTATTGGCACCAATCTCATCATGACTTTCTGTTAGACCTATCAGTTGCCATTTAATTTGATTTTCGCATTTCAACTGAGTACCTTCTCAAGTCCTGTCTTGTTGGCATCAATCTGGGAATGGCATAGTCAATTATGGCCGCGGGAAATCCCCAAGACAAAATTCTGAAAAAATTCCAGAGTACTGGCAATTGATACGTCTAACAAAAAAAAAACAACGAGCTAGTTCAAGTTCAACTAGATAAAGATTTATGTAAATTCAGTTATGTATAAATATCTATATTGAGTCATTTTAAGACGCATTTCGATGAGACTGAGAAACTCCTGTAGAAAGACGGTTTTTATTCACTCAGTATTCAAATTACGGTACATTTTTGGTTCAAAAAGTCAATAAGTTATTCTATTTCGGGTTTGGAGGACCAACCATACTGACATTAATTGAGCATAAGCAAAGTACAGTTCTGTTAAGTTAACCACCTAAAGGCATTGCCACAGCTATTTTTCGTGCGACGCGATTTTTTTTTTCTATTTTCAAATTTTACTGGAATTAAAACAAATTTGATTCTAAATGATTGAAGAAACTATTAAATTAAATTGCATTCTATAAAATGTCTTACTAATTTTTTTGTAAATTAATAATTTTTATTGATAAATTATAAATTAAAAGATTAAAATTTCGCACGCGGATTTTGAATAATTATTATTTTCCAAAATAATTAATAAATCGTTTTATAGAATGCAATTTAATTTGATAGTTTCTTCAATCATTTAGAATCAAATTTGTTTTAATTCCAGTAAAATTTGAAAATAGAAAAAAAATCGCGTCGCGCGAAATCTAGTTGTGGCAATGCCTTTAACCAGAGCCTTCTAGAGTATAGAGCCATAATCATAATGACGTATATTTTAGAAGCTTTTTTAGTGGTATAACTTTTCACTGATTTCCATAGGAATCCATAGCAAAAATGGTGTTTTCTAGCTTCAAGTTTTTCAATGAAAAAAGTAAAAATATTATAAAGTGTTTAAATAAAAATTTTCTACATATCTTTAAGAACAATATACAAGAAGGCCATATTGGTATTAAGTAAATATTAATTGCAGAAATATTAAAATTAAATTATTTCTAAAATATATTTTTTCAAACTTTGATTTTGAAAAATACATCAAAGTTGGCTCTGACGAATTAAAATAATATTTGCTAAATTTATCTTTAGTTTTACTAGTGTACGTAAGATGTCTAAAATGTTTACAGAAAAATACGGAAAACAATTATTTCATCACAAAATTATCAAACATTCTTAATATTTTGTGAATTTGTTTTGCTTTTTCTACAATTTTTTTACTTGAAATTTTCTCAGGTGGTAATTTTTGGAATGATTTTACCAAATTTTTGCGACCATCACTGCCATCTATGTAATGTATATTGACTTAATGACCAAACGAATCGTAGTAAGCTTTTATTTCAATTTGACCAGAATTCTGTTGTTATGAATTTTTTTTAATATTTTGGTTTAAATAAATCAAATATTACAAGAAAATGAAAACGATTTACTTAAACGATATTTATATATGTTGAAATTCAAACATTTATGAAAGTATTTTAGAAATCATAATTAAGAATTTGTAACGTTTTCATTTAAAAATTTGTCTTAGGAAAAAAAGTGATTTCCCATATGTTTTGTGTGTTTTACTATGAAAAGTTTCGTTTTTTCCTCGTTTCTAGTTCCCTTATAAAAGCTCAGATTTTTCATAAATGACTTTCATAAATGTTTGAATTTCAACATATATAAATATCGTTTAAGTAAATCGTTTTCATTTTCTTGTAATATTTGATTTATTTAAACCAAAATATTAAAAAAAATTCATAACAACAGAATTCTGGTCAAATTGAAATAAAAGCTTACTACGATTCGTTTGGTCATTAAGTCAATATACATTACATAGATGGCAGTGATGGTCGCAAAAATTTGGAAAAATCGTACCAAAAATTACCACCTGAGGAAATTTCAAGTTCAAAAATTGTAGGAAAAGCAAAACAAATTCACAAAATATAGGAACGTGTGATAATTTTAAGATTAAATTATTCTTTTTCGTATTTTTCTTTTACCATTTTAGACATCTTACGTACACTAGTAAAACTAAAGATAAATTTAGCAAGTATTATTTTAATTTGTCAGAGGCAACTTTGATGTATTTTTCAAAATGAAAGTTCGAAAAAATATATTTTAGAAATAATTTAATTTTAATATTTCTGCAATAAATATTTACTTTATGCCAATATGGCCTTCTTGTATGTTGTTCTTAAAGATATGTAGAAAACTTTTGTATAAAAATTTTATAATATTTTTGGTTTTTTCATTGAAAAACTTGAAGTTAAAAAACACCATTTTCACTATGGATTGCTATGGAAATCAGTAAAAAGTTAAACCACTAAAAAAGCTTCTAAAAAATACGTCATTAAGATTATGGCTCTATACTCTAGAAGGCTCTGATACTGTACATAGTGAATGGTCACTATGTACAGTATAAATATGAAGCAAAATGGTATCGCTTTGTTACTGATCAGTTTAAAATAAATTAAATATGGCGGTTCTATTAGGGGGCTATGTTGGCCGTCAAATCATAGCAACTGGAAAGACGGTAGTGCGAAACCCCATAACCAAACGCAGCAACAGCATGAGCAATACTAATAAAACAAAACATACCGATTAAACAATTTTAAAATTATAATTTGGAAGGTTACAAAGTGCGGCAAGTGGTAAACTAGTACGATCAGTTAGGCCTGTAAAGGTAACATTTTTTGCTACAAATCATTTTCTATGTTACACTATTGTTTAAGGTATTTATCAAAGAATGGAACAAGAGCGTGTCTATAGTTGTGCCGCGACAATTTCAGCAATTTTAATTATAGCCTTATTGAAAAAAATTTAGAAAAAGAACGAATCTAGGTGAAACTATGGGCTTCAAATAGAGATTATAAAGGGTATATTCAACCTTTTTTGTACGTTATTCAAATTAATTAATATGCGTTGTAACCTTGCTTGTAACCTCTTGTTGCGATTTTGTATGCCCGATTTTTTTTATGTCGCGTACTAAATAATATTTCGTTGCTGTCGTACTCCAAAATTATGATTTTTATCATCTTCAGCTCCAGTCGTATTTATCATTTTCTGTCATTTTAGCTTCATGAGGCTAAGTTAGCTTTATCAGACTAATTATCATCACCAAAACAATACTAAACAGAAATATTACATTGAAATAAATAATCAAGCAATCTAAACGCACGTTGGCATAACAATTACAGGTCCCGAAACCTATCATTAGAGGTAACAAGACCACACAATCGGAGCACAGTTGTAGAATTTGGATTTTTGTAGCTCAGAATCTGCTGAATTATAGTAAGGTGATTTTCAAGAAAATCGAATTTTCTTGAACAAGCAATCTAAACGCACGTTGGCATAACAATTACAGGTCCCGAAACCTATCATAAGAGGTATCCAGACCCACAATCGGAGCACAGTTGCAGATTTTGGATTTTTGAGGCTCAGAATCTGCTGCATTACACAATTACACATATTCATATCACTATAGTACGAGTAGAAATATATTGATTCATTTCTACGACGTAGAAATGTTATAATGTAATACAAGTCTTATAGTGCCGTAAACTCGCGGCATACTAGAACATCATTTGAAATAGCAGCAAGGGATAACTTAGTATGGTATTTTATTTATTTTTTATGCTAATTGGCGCTTTCAGTTCCTAGAACATGTTGGCATTGGAAATTTACTGATGGAATCGGTTGCATTCAGAAAAAATTATGATTATTTTACTCAACAGTTGGCGGACCACCTGAAAGCGCCTAACGAAGTTTTTACTATATTTTACGAAAATGTTTTTAGTTCTTGTTTATTAAAAACTTCACTGTCCTATATTGCAATGTAAAATTTTTACTAATCTGAAACTAATCAGAAATATGTAGCTACTCAAATAATGACATTTAGGGGAATTAAAAGTTTCAATATTTTTCAAAATTCTATGACTCTGTGTAGATTTTTAGACAAAAATTCGCTACAATAATTGTATACTAATTTTAACAAAATATTTAGCCAATGAGACAGAACTTCATGTACACTTTCACGAAAAACGGAATAATAAAATTCGACATGTACGAGTACAAGAGAAGTGTGATTTTAAAATATTTTTGAACACAATTCTGGAATATGACAAACGAATGAAACTGGACCATTTCCAAACCAATTAGAACGCTTGCTATATCATCCTAGGATCAATTTAATTGTTTTATATTCTTAAGTCTTCTGGTTTTATAATCTTAAGTCTATCTTTAGTTAAACTAATTCCTTTTATAATCTTATAAGTGGCAGCAAAGTTTTACATTACATACTTTCTTTTAAATACCGCATTGGCTTTTCGAAGAGGGCCACAAAAATATTACACATTTATAAAAAGGCGTACTGATTTATAATTATTATAATTAACTGACCATATATTTCATTTTTAGTTTTCTATATCGATTGCAACAACTTACTTAACAACTTTAAATCAGTTTTTTCAATTCAATTTCTTTGCATTTCACAATTTTCGTAATGACCTGGAAATAACAATTGATATTTTATTTGCTAATTAAGTTTGTAGGTATAATTTTACTTACTATAATTCAACAATTCAAGATAATCTCGCTTTTTCATTGGATACGGTTAATATCATTCGTCGCTTGATGACTTTGTGATCACACGTATATAATTTGCTCTTAAAATTAAATTTTTAATATATACGTATGGTTAAATAATTTATCTATACATTTTGTGATAACATTTTGTTTTAATTTTAAAAAATTTTGTTATTTTGTTTTTAATTAAATTAACTATTTTTCTAATAACTGTGAAACGGCATAAATTATAAAATCTATCAATAATCTGTGATACATAAATACATAACTGTGCTTTTATTAATTGATATTTTTTGATTTAAATAATAATGTCTGTGTGCTGTGAATGTAGTGCCAAAGTGTCTGAAAACTTTTTTATTTGTGCTGGTGAATGTAATAAACCTATTCATTTTGGATGTGCTGGGATTTAAAAACCTGTGTTTGATGCCATTTCGATAATTCCTAATTTTTCATGGCGATGTAGTGTATGTATTGATGTTTACAAAATTCTCAAGGAAACGAATGATCATATGAGTAATTCTATAGATTCTATATCAGCGTCCTTGTCATTGCTAAATAAAACATCAGCCGCTATTAATATTAACGTGGAAAGTTTGTTAAAACCAACACCATCTCAACAGTCGTCGTCTGTAAAATTAAAAAAAAAACAACAAAACAAACTGATATGGAATTTGCCACATCAATACTTACAAGATCTAAGAGAAATGAGAATAATAACATGATAACGGCTTCAACTGCTAAATCGTTAGACAATAATAGGGACTCGCCTAATAAAATTTTTGTTGGTAGTGGTGATAAAAGTAATGATAATGGTGGTACCGTAACTCCAGTCCAGACTGAACTGGATACGAATTTATTATCGACGATGATGACTAATGATGGTTGTCTGACCCTATCTAGTAACACAACGAGTTCTCAACATGAACGGGTAATTTCATCTAAACATTCGACGATTCCGAAACAGCGGCAAATTATAATCGGCACCGGTGACTTGATTTCATCACTCCAAGTGGTTGCACCTCGGAAAACCATTTTTGTGTCCAGACTCCATAAATACGTTTCTGAACTGGAAGTTTTATCCTATCTAAAAGACAAGTTTGGTGTTGTGGATGTTAGTTGCAAACGCATATTATCACGTCGAATCAATGAAGAAGACCGTAATTTTTCTTCCTTTCGGATAAATGTTCCGGTATCTAGCGTGGATAGCTTGCTTCAACCTAGCTCATGGCCATCAGGTTCATTGATAAAGGAATTTGTGATTTATAAGAGGAAACAAAATAAGAACAATAATTTTTTTCCTTTACTTCAACGACCTCCATGCAGTCAATAACAGATCCCAGCCAAAAATCGAATTGCATACTCTATAAATTATTTTATCGCAATGTTGGGGGAATGTCATCGAAGTCTATGGAATTCCGCAATTTATTTTATTCGATGCATTTCCAATTTTATGCTATTGTGGAAACTGGATTTCATTGTGGAATTTACAACGCTGAATTCTTTCCAAATGATTTTGTTGTTTTTAGATGTGACAGATCACCTTTGAATAGCTCGAAACAAACGAGAGGTGGTGTCCTCTTGGCTGTTCATTCATCACTTCATTGTGAGCGTATTATTGTACCGGGCTGTGAAACAATTGAATTTTTATGTGTTAAAGTTTTTATTTGTAAAAAAACATTTTATTTTATAGTTCTATATATACCGCCTAGATCTTCTATCGATATTTATTTAAATCACATATAGATTGTATAAGTGAAATAGTTAATACGTTTCATTGTAATGATACTATAGTAGTGTTGGGCGATTTTAATTTAACCAATATTAATTGGTCGGTTGATTCCGAATCATTAGATATATTACCTTCTAATGTCCTGTCTATCAATGACTCGGCGGTAATAGACGCATTATTTAGTTTTAATCTTAAACAAATTAATTTATATTCTAATGATAATAATTCGTTTCTAGATTTAATTTTTGTTAATAATACGGAATATTTATCAGTTTACGAATCTTTGACATCTTTTAAGAACAATGATAAAGATCATAATTCTCTCGAAATTGAATTTCATGTTAATAACGTTAATGCTAAATGTCGTGAATTTTCTGTGGATGATTCGTTTTATGATTTTAAAGCATGCGGTTTCCACGGTATGTCTGAGTTTCTCCGATGCATATGCTGGAATGAGTTATTTCTTAACAATGATATTGATGTAAATGTAAAAAGTTTTAATGATTTGCTGTTTCTAGCCTTTGACCGTTTCGTACCTTTGAAAAAGAAACGTAACTACAGTTACCCTCCATGGTTTGATTCGGATTTGATTAATCTGCGTAACCGTAAGAATAAAGCCTTTTACAGACTTCGAACCAATGATTGTGACTCTAACAAATCTATTTTTGTCAATCTTCGGGATCAATTTAAATCCGAATTTCATACTAAATATCTACAATACAAAAAAACGATCGAAGCTAATATCAAACAAAACCCCAAATCATTTTGGAAGTTTGTTAATGATAAGCGGAAAACAACGGGCTTTCCATCGATTATGAATTATGATGGAGTTCAGCTCTGCACTGTATCAGAAATATGTACAGGTTTTGCAAGTTACTTTCAATCGGTTTATAAAGATAATAGTAGGCTTATTGTTGATGACCCTATTGTCAGTAATTGTCAATTTAATATTCCTTATTTATCTATAACTGAAGATGATATATGTAATTCCCTTTTGGATTTTAATGATGGATGTGGGCCTGACGGTATTCTCTCGTCAATACTTAAATGTTTTGCATCATATATTGCAACTCCGTTATGTTTTATTTTTAACCAATCGTTAGTTAACGGCTATTTTCCAACCGCTTGGAAAGTGTCACATATTGTTCCAATTTACAAAAAGGGGGACCGCTCTGATGCGTCCAATTATCGTGGAATCTCAATTCTTTCATCGATCCCAAAACTTTTCGTGTTAATTGTGACAAAACATCTGTCATTTCATACAAAAGAAATTATCTCGGATTTTCAGCACGGTTTCACCAGTGGAAAATCTACGACTACCAATCTTTTACAATTTACTAAATTCGCCATTGAATCACTTGAGTCACAAGCCGCCCAGGTTGATGCGATTTACTTTGATTTTGCTAAAGCCTTTGATTCAATTGACCATACAATCATTATAAAAAAGCTCTCAGAAATTGGTGTCGCCCCTAATTTTTTAAAATGGATTGGTTCTTATCTGGTGGGAAGAAGACAATTTGTTTTATTGAATCAAGTCAAATCGGATTATATATATTGCCATTCTGGGGTTCCGCAGGGATCACATTTGGGCCCAATCATTTTTCTTTTATTTGTGAATGACATTCCGAATATTTTTAAATTTTGTAACTGCTTATTATTTGCAGACGATTTGAAGATTTTTAAACATATTCAATCTTTAAATGACGCAGAAGTATTTCAATCAGAAATTAATTCATTATCTCGTTGGTGCTCTACGAATAAATTGTTGATCAATATTAATAAATGCAACATCATGTCGTTCTATAGAACATCCAATCCGATTGTTTTCAATTATCAGTTGGAGGGTAATGAACTTTGTAGAGTAACTTCGATTGTTGACTTAGGTGTATTCTTTGATCAAAAATTAACTTTTGCTTTACATCTAGACAAAATAATATTAAAAGCCAATTCTATGTTGGGTTTTATTTTTAGAATGACAAAAGAGTTTGTTGATATTTTTTCATGTGTTAGTTTATATACTTCTCTAGTTAGATCTCACCTGGAATATGCGGCGGTAGTTTGGTATCATCACCATGAAGTACAGATTAAAAGATTGGAATCAATTCAGAAACGGTTGACCATTTACATTTATAGAAAGCTTGGTTATCTTTCAGGTCGTAATCAGCCTATGTGGCAGCAATTGCGTAATCTTCCAGGGTATGAAAATCGGTGTCAAAGCCTTCGAATTGATACTTTAGCGAAGCGTCGAAAAATTGCGTCAGCAATGTTTGTCGGGGATTCTTTGAACGGTCGTATAAGGTGCCCTAATCTTATTTCTGCCTGGAACATTTATGTGCCGGGTAGAAGTTTGCGGCAAAGGGAATTTCTATTTATCGAATTTCATAGAACTAATTATGGCTATAACGAACCGACGGCCTCTATGGCCAGAATTTTCAATGATTATTATCATTTGTTTCATTTTGAAAAATCGAGAAAATGCTTTCGGTACGAAATTCGTAGTTGCAATTTTTGATTTTTGATTTTATAATATTTTTGACATATATTCCGTATTGTACAAATTTCAATTATTATAATATACTATGTAGTTACTATTCATTAAGTTGTTTTTTAAACTGTAGAATAGATTTTTGTAAAATAAAAAATATAATAAAATATATGTCGCCGCAGTCGCAGACATGCCTGTTACAAAAATATCAATCTCATTATGATATAACGTTAGTCAATGGGTTCAACATTATTTGTGGAAATTTTTAGAAAATTCTCTTGGATTTTACAACTTCAAGAAAACATTAAATTAAATTTTACCATAGTTAGGCATCAATCTCATTATGATTTACCGTTGAACCCGTTGACTAACGGTATATCGTAATGATATAGATGCCTAACTGGCAAAATTTAGTTTAATGTTTTCTTAAAGTTATATTCAACTAAAGTTAGTAATTTTCACTTCAAGTATCCCAGGGCTTATAAAATCCAAGCGAGTTTTCTAAAAATTTCGACAAATAATGTTGAACCCATTGATTAACGGTAAATAATCATAATGAGATATAATTGAATCTAAATTTTTAATTTTATAATTGGAATGTAGTTTAATAAATCAATATATATTTCAATTTATACTAAATAGTCGATCTAATTTTATTGAAACAAATAAATTGAATATTCTACGACGAGATTATTTAGAAAAAAGTAAAATAGAAGTTTTAAAAAATTATCAAGTTTAAATTTGCAAAATTAAATTTATATATGTATGCATTTGAATGGGTGGTTTGGCGTCTACTGGAGGGGGGACCAAAGTTGAGTAGATTAATCTACCAGCTCCGTAACCTTCCAGCAGGGTGCGCATTACGTGAGCTGTTCTGGTCATGTATTAGGCAGCTGCGTGATGGGTACAATTGTGTAAGGGGTAACCTGTTCACAATTCGTAAGTGAATGTGCTGCCTCCAGCAAAAGCTCAAAAATAGGCATAATGTTAATGGTTGGTCCTATGGATCGCGGGACATTGATTGTGGGATCCCCCAATGCAAGCAGTCTCTTTAAATGACAACTAAATTGAAATGTAAGAGGAATAGAGGAGTGAATAGAGTAATATAGGCCTGAAATTATAAGTCGAAAATGTAGATAGAAAAATTGACCTGAGAGCGCATATCTTCTAAACCTTATGTTGGGGTTGTTCTGTGAAGAACTTCTGATAAACATATCATTGATAAACGATTCGTTTTTGAAGCTGAAGTAACTGTCATAAAGGAGGCCGTGGACTGGTTGAGGTACAATGTAATATCAGACAGTGACATCTACACTTATACGGAAAGTCACGCTGTCATTAAAGCGCTTCAATCCCTACACCTTCTCACGTCGAAAGTCGTCCACAACTGGCAGGGTGCCAGGATATTTAAATAGTACAGGGAATACAAAATCCGATGATGCAATGCCTCTTGGGCCATGCAAACTACTGCTTCAGGAAGAAGCTAGTGCGTTAGCGAACGACAGTTGGTCAAATAAAGTTAAATTTGGCAAGATCTAAATAGCTGACCCACTTCAGTTTTGTTAGGTCAGCATGGTTATCGAAGTGATTACCGGGCACTGGTTCATAGGCAAGCAAGCGAGTAGACTTCTTGGATTCTTCTCACATGACCACTGTCGCAGTTGTGAAAACAAAAAGAAGAAATAGACAGTATTCCATCTTCTTTGCATCTGTACTCGTCTGGCCCAAAACGGGCCAAAGTTTCTAGGGGCATCCCTTTTAAATGACTTGACGGATCTTAGAAGGACGGTCGTCAATAGTATCCAGCGCTTTGTCAACATGTATCATAGCTATGGACCAGTCTATGTCTATGCCGGTCTTCTTTGGACCGCTACCTTAACCTAACCTAACCCATATGTGCTATATTCGCCGAAAGCGGCCAACGATCTGGCCAATCTTATTTACAATGAACCTCCAGAAAATTACTTGGCAACAATTAAAATCTGGCTTATAAAGTTCTCGTTCTGATGCCCCTGCAGTAAAGTAAATTTCCATTTGTGATGTTGTGTCCGCCACTCTTACTGTCTCAGCTCTTGCCGTGCTGGGTCACTGGGCCTGCAATTAATCGCTTGTTTATTCTATATGAAGAATTTTCTATGGATATGGTCCCGTAAATGTATCTTGATGATCGTTATTTGTTTATTTATTTAATTCAACAAACATAATTATTTGAGAATGAAGGCATGTACACAAATTAATAAGCATTTCATAAAGGAAATGCTTATGAAGAGTGGTGGAACGGACAGAGAGAAATGAATATGCTATCAAATATGGCTGCACCTATTGAGATCATTCTGGAAACACAAGCATCATCAATTTTGTTGTAAAGGCGCATATAAAAAACACTACAGCTAAATCAAGTTGGTTTATAAGCCTGACCGATTTCTAATGTTATAAGTAAAGTAATAGTGCAAATTATTAATTGAAAAGTGTTGGAATGTTGGCAATATTTTCACCCATTGCTTAGCTTCCGAGGAGTCCGCATTAAACTAAAGTATAATTAAAGAGGGACAGTTGTTGCTGATTTTATTCAGGTCGAGTTTTATATACATATAGTGTTTGAACAACATCATAGTCGATCGGACAAATCAACAGTGTTGAAAACGACCACATTTCATATGAGCAATCCACCAAGTCACATACCTCCCGAACTATCACAATTTTAGGAAAATATAAAAAATATTCTCTGAAATATTGATCATTCGTAAAATATGTTTGGTGTAAGGTCTAAATACTTTTAACCACAAACATATAGTACATTAAAAACGTGAGAAGTAGATTCTTGACTTTTAACAACAATAACATTTCAATTAATTTGATAATATGTATTTACCTCCCCCATAAACATATACATAAGTATGTACCTTGTTTTATAAATTAAATAATTTGATATTAAATTCTAACCAAATTATTATCTAATAAAACAGTAATAATTTGTGTAGGTTTCGGCTTTAATTATGTTCCCTTCAAAAGCGACAAATTCCTTTATGAAATTACAGGTTCTTATCTTATTTGTTTATTATTCAATTTTATTTACAGGTTGAAATATACGAGCGATTTAATATTATTAACTAAACTAACAAAACAAATTTAGTATTTAACGTTTCGCTTGAAAATTCTTTAGGATCCATATCGCATTTCTACATACAACAATATAGGAACAATAATTTTGTTATCTTAAGGTATTATGAGATTGTAATGTCAACTGTATTTTTTTATTTTTCATAATGTACTCGTAATTAATTTTTATTTTATTATAATAAATAACATATTAATAATAATTAATCGAAGCCGAATTGAAAGTCCTGTGAAATTGCCCATCTGCATAACCGAATATATATGTATGTATATAATATAATATATGTACATATATATTGTACACACAGTGTGTCCCAAACGTCTTCCCTCAGGCTGACTATCACCTTTCTCAAATGATGCTTAGGGAAAATGGTCGAGAGTATGTCGATTTATAGGGGTTTTAATTCTAGAGGATTTCAATCCCTTCAAAGATCATATGAAAAACTGTAATAACATCGGCCAGACGAGTGTTGTTATGTAACTGAATTGTAGACAACATTCACGTGATTTAACAATTTTAGGGTAAGTCGATATGATTTTCAAGATAATCTGGCTGTTTCATTTTTGGTGAGCCACACTTTTTATATAACAATATACATAACACACATAATTTTATCTTAATACGATAAAAATATAATTAAAATTGTTTCTGATATAAATTTTCATGTCAATAAATGTTTAATTAAAAATACTGAAATATTGTAGATTATAATAATATTTTAAACAGAGTTCTGTTACAATATAATTAATAAAGTGTACTTACATAAAAATATACATTTTTATTTAATATGTATTTAATTCGAAGATTAGTAGTGTTTCAGTTCGTGGGTATGTGAGAATATTTTTGTATTACGTCATCATAAATAAATGAATATCAGAAATCGAATTGTATTATCGCTTCATGTTATTACTTACTTGTTCCAAGTTCATTCCATTAATATGTAAGGAAAACTTTGAATTTGGCTTTACTATCATTAATCTTTAGAGCATTTTCTTCCATCCTATCATTTAAAACGTTTAAATCACTATGCATACGAGTATGGTTCTGCAATGTATCTACAGAATAGTCACTATAAAGTAGAAACGTATCATTTGCATACATAGCTAATTTTTCATGAAGATTTAGATCGAAAATGTCATTAACAAAAATATTAAATAATAAAGGTTCTAGTGAGCTTCCTTGAGGAACTCCGACTCGTATTTCAAGTTGATTACTAGGCTTAGGATTCTTAGGTAAAAAAATACTTTTTTTTGGTAAATCCAAACCAAAAATTTGTTGATTCTTTTTAGAACAAATAAAAGCAAATGAACTATGCTACCACATATTTTTAAATATTTTTGTATACTCACAATACATATTTTTACATATTTCCACTTATTTTAAGTTTTACCACATATTTTATGATTTATTAAAATTATTTTTAATTTTTCTTCAAGAATAACGTAATTCGACTTTCATGGCTTGAAATTTGAATTTTAACTTAAGGCAAACAAATACTTTTTTTTAGAAGTTAAAACAGTTTTACTTTGGTCGAAACTCGCTAGGTTAGATCAATAAATTAAGAACATATTAAACGTCAAATTAAATTATATCAACAGTTTATTGCACATTATTTGACGATCCGGAGTTCTTCTAGAAAAGCAAATTTTTTGATTATTATTTTATTCGTTAACGTATGTGCCTTTATCAAAAATGAAATGAAATAATTCACGTTGTGACATTGGTCTGATTAGGGCAAAATATGGAAATGCACGTAAAAGAATTCATCGGAATTTAAATGAATCAAACAAGCGTTAAAATTTCTTAACTATAAAAACCTGGCAAATGCAATTCTACCCCATATTCAAAATGGACTCGAACGAAAACTAATTGTTAATCCGGAAAGCTTCAAGTTATTATATGTAAGATAGAAATGTTGAATGTAAATTTGAGTATTAATTGTGAATTGACTAACTGCATTATTTGACCAAAACAGTAGATTAGAAATCGATTTCAAAATTAGAGGGAAATTTAAAATATTGAGTGTCATTTACGTGAAAGAATTTCGAGCAAAAATCTGCATGAGAATTCGAATTCCCAAATTAAACATTTAAAAATTGAATTAGAATTACAAACTAGATTTGAACAATATCTTGTGTTTAATATGAATCAAAAGCTAATCGTACTTTTCAGCAGAAATTTAGTTATAAATATAATTTCAATTCCAATATTTGAATAAAAATTCCAACTTAGGGCTCGACTAAATATTGAGTGGATTTAAAAAAAAATTCCGGTTATAAATCCATAAATTTTTAGTTTGAAATTAAATAGTTACAATTTTAGTTGAGTTTCAATGAACTATGATGCCAACATTTTGAGTGAAATTTAAGAGAAAGTAACAAAATGTTTCTGGATTAAACTACATTTTGCATGGAATTTCAATAGTACAAATTGTTGTACAGTGTTACTTTGGTTAAAAATTGATTTGGCAATTTATTTAGGCAATTTTGCTTGGTTTTGAACAAAATTTTGAGTGTAAATTGGTTGTTCCAAACTAGATTTAAACATAATTTTAATTGTAATTAGGTAAGAATTGTGTTGCAATGCGAGATTTCGGCGCAAAGAATCAACCAAATTTCCTATGAATTTAGTTTAGAAATTTGAATCGGAAATTTTGAGTGAAATTTGAATTAGGAGTTTAAATTTAAAAAAATGGTTTTGGCATTCCAAACCAAATAAAATCATTGGTATAAATTATATATAGGAATTTAGTTACAACTCGAATTTTGATTTCACAAATTTTTGAGAGAAATATAAGGTTACATTGCACAATATAGAGTGGGTTTTCAATTAGAAAACCAAAAAATGAGAACAAATTAGGTGGAGCAAATAATAGATAATACATACATATGTCAAGGGGAAACCAAAGTACATATTTTGAAACCAATTTGATAAAAGAATAAAATTAGATTACAATTTCATAAGGATTTGAATAAACTTTAAGTGACATTTTAATCCGAAATTAAGTTAAACCCTCAAACTGTACTTGAATATTTATTATGCTCATTGAAATAAAATGAAATAAAAACGAGCGAAATTTAAAGTTTTAAGAAAGTTTTATTTAACAAAGTTTTAACAAATATTTAGGTATTCTATTAATTGATTATTGTAATTTTTCTTTTAATATTTGAGTGGTATTCAGACTAGTAACTTAGTTTAAAATCAAAATGGATTCGAAAAAAATTAAGATTTTTACTCAGAAAATTAGTTCCAAGCTGTTTTCAAAGTTGAACAAAATGATACATCCATTTTTGAACATAAATCTAGTCTAAATTCAACTGTTTTCGGCAAAGAGGAAATTGATTAATTACCGAAATTTTAATGAGAGAAAATTAGCTTGAATTCTAAACTCGATATAATTAGTTTGAGTGAAATTTTAAGTAGAAATTGTCTTCTTTGTATTACTTTTGAGAAACACATTTTGAAAACAATTTTAGCAAAATAATTAATGCACACTATGTGACTGAGTTTAAATTCTAAACACGATTTCAAATAATTTTTTAGTTCAACTAGAAAATCAGGAATCGAGCAAAAATCTAAATGCTTTTTGTTTTATAATAAAAGGAACTTATATTAGCAATAGAGTTTGATTTAAGCAAATACATGAGCTTAAATTAGCTTAAAACTTGAGTTTGGAATCCGGGCTGCCTTTAATAACATTTGAGCAAAATTTTTATTTAGAACGGGGTAAAACAAGATTTGAACAAAGTTTGGACTAAAAATTCAATTTCAATCCAATGAAGAGTTTGAGCAAAAATTTGGATGCAATTTAATTAAAAAATATTGAAAAATTGAGTTTGAATACCAGATCTAATTAACACAAAATTCGGTTTGGAATTAAGTTAGAAATTTTATGATACATATATTGTTTACAAATTAAGTAAAAATTCCAACCTAGATTTGTCTATACATGTATGCTTGATTAAAAATTTTAAGTACAACTTCAGCTTTAGTTGCAAGTGGATTTAAGAAAAATTCGAGCGTTATTCGAAATGCTGAGTTAGAGTAGGATATAAAACTCTAGTTTGCGTCAAAAGGTTTGATAAATTTGTATCAGAATTTTGAGCAGAAATCTGATAAGTTTCGAAGTATTTAAATTTTAAGCAGCAATTGAGTAAAATGTTGAGTAGAAATTGAATTTGAATAGTAATTTGAACTTGAGCAAAAACATAACTGTAATATCGTTTTTAGTTTATATGTAGAGTTTGTATTTCGAATTGGACTGGCAAGAGAAAAATTAAATATTAGTGTTTTTTGAATTTCAAAATTTTGGTTGCGATTATATAGAAATTTTGTGATACTTTGAATACAAATAGGCTAAGTTTCAAACTCGATTTAACAAAATTGAAGGAGGAGTTGAGTTATAATTTTGAGTGAAATTTAAAATACAAAATTGACAATTCAATTTCAGTTTTCAGTTGAAAGTTGGATATTCTAAACTAAATTTTAACTGAAATTAGTAAAAATTGCAATACGAAACATGATTTCAATAAAATAACAAAATTATTTAGTATCAGCACAATGTATAAAAGAATATGAATTCTAAACTGTAATTGAATATAATCTTGATGGCAACTTAAATTAATAATTGAGTTTGAATTACAATTTGAGTTGAGCAAAACTATGAGCGTTATTTAGTTTTTCTTAAACGATTACGGTGTCCTTTTGAAGTAAGTATCGCTTATCAGTCCAAATCTTTATGTGTATGGATGTGGAACAATTTTTGGCTACTTCTTCAATACTTTGTAATCCAGGAAAGTTAGTTTATCCAACTTTATAGCCAAAAACTTAATACTTGTTTTTTAATGAGTGAAATAAAATCCTCTTAAGATAAGGTTTAGTTTTGGTTTTCTTTTCAAAATTTGACTACATATTTTTCATTTTAATCACATATTTTACCACATATTTTGCAATTTTAGTTACATATTTTAGGAACATATTTTTGATTTTTTAGAACCTAAAAGTTCTGAGCCTATTGATTACTTTGGTATTCGTCAATTTGTAGGTATGCTGCAGGTATGATTTAAGTAAATGTGAAGCATTTCCTTTAAATCCAAAGTAGTTCAATTTTTTTTTATTAATATTTCATGATTTACGGAATCAAAAGCTTTTCGCGAGTCTACAAAAATGCACGACGCTATAGAATTTTTATTTGAGTTGTTGAATTTAAGCACCGTACTTGAACTTAAACAAAGAAAAAACAAATTATTTGTTGTTGATTCTAAGATGCTGATCCCTACGCCGAAATATAATTTTTGATCTGAAAACATCTTTAGAGAACTTGCACACTATATAAATCGAATTACAGTTTCCGCCGAATTAAAATGGAAAGGCAAAAAAGTTTTGCATGGAAATACATTAGAAACCAACGGAATTACACACACACTTTATTAAATATTATACATCTTAGAGGGCTGTGAAAATAACACTTGTACATTGATACATAAAAAATAATATTTTGAAATTATTTAATCGGTATGCCATGTTTCGTATTGTTCAAGCTCATGCTGTTGCTGAGTTTGGTTAAGTGGGGAGTAAAGGAAACAAAAACTATAAAAGTGGTAAACAGATTCGAATGATATTCCCTAAATATGCGCCACGCAAGGAAAAAGCCGCCTAAAGACATGCTGGAAAGACGGTACCAGCTGCTATGATATTACAGTCAAAATAGCGTCGATGTCTAATAGGACCGCCCTATTTCATTTAGTTCAAACTGATTATATCAACGATGCCACTTTACTTTGTTCAACGAGTTTGCCGTCACCATTCACAAAAGTCTAAATATAGAATCTTCAACAAGATTGTAGTATATGAGTAATGGTATGCTGTATTTTAAAGCATATAAGGCATGTTTAGATGATTAACATAATAGAACTGTACTTTGCTCAAGCTCACCGAGAGATGGCTATACTGATATTTAGTCGTTTGTAATTTTTTTAAACAATTAATGTCGGTAAGGTTCGTCCTCCAAACTCAAAATAGAATAACTTATTGACGTTTTAAACCAAAAATGTAACACAATTTAAATATTGAGCGAACGGCAGTCATATATCTGCATTGGTTTCTCAGGCCCATCGAAGACGCTTGAAATGATTCAATGGATACATATACCATACATAAAGGTTTTCACATAATACATTTCCGAGTTGAGCGTGAACTCGCCAGTTGTTTTTTTCAATAATTTTTGAGTCCGACGGCAATACCGATATCAGTATATAGTTGCTTATTTCTGTGATACTGCCATCTATCAGAAGTGATGTAATTTTCGCCATTTTTAAGCAGACAGGAAACTCTCCTCTCACATTGCAGGAGAGAAAAACAACCAAAAATACTACCGCAGACATAATTATGGTTGTTTGTTGCACTACAGTGGCTTTACAAAATTACAAAATAATACATTGCATTGGTAGAAAATTTGACTAATGTCGATGATAATTTTGTATGGAGTTGGTGTGTTTTCCTGTGATCAAAAAACAACAACAACTACTAAAAATGAGAAAACAACAGAATTCACAACAAAAAAAATAATCATGTAAATCCGAGATTAGGATATAGAGGTTTTTGTGATTTGATTAACTTTCGACTCGACTCTTGTTGCATATGTGGATATTAATTGATTGAGTACAACGAATCCATTTCAATACACTACGTCTAGATATTTATCAACAATATAATCATTTTTTCTCAATAAATCAATGTTAAGTGTCACCTACCACATATACGAGTAGATTTTTAAAAGGAGCTATCAACTCTTTAAGTTTTTATTTATGAATAGTTGTTTTACTGATTTTAGAGGTTTATAAACAGCCAAAATGTATCTTTAATGTTGGAAGGTTAATACACATACAATTATTTTCAAAAAAGCACAACTTATTTCACTTGACGGATGTTATTGTATTATATACGTAGACAGCTACTCCACCGCCGCGATACTCATTTCTACATAGAAAATGGCCCATATAATTTTTCAACTGGAACAATTTTGCTCATCTGCAACATCTTTTCCTATTCTTCGGTCTTGTTGTAAGTAAAAGGGTGTACCCGGCGTATGCTGGAAATCTTGCTTAGGCTTGGTCGGCCATCTCAATGAATCAATCACTTCCACAAATCTGTTGGGAGGAGAGTAGGCGAAATACCAAAGGCGCACAACTTCAACAACAACGTCAAGCAACACGAGCGAGAGTTAGTACAATTTCTAACTATCAACTGCTTAGGTGGCTGAAACCGGGTCTAGTCTTGTTACAAGTTAAAGGGTGTACGGTAGACCGGGCGTATCCTGGAAATCTTGCATAGGCTTGGTCGTACATCTGAATCAATCTGACTCTGAGCTGACTATTACAAGTTTGTAACATAATGCAAGTTTTTTCGAGTAGCTATGCATTGAAAATTCGGCGATTGTTTTGTATTAGCTGTTTTACACATGGAAAAACGAAAAGTATTTTCTATTTTGAATAACAATGGAAATTTAATTCGATTTTTAATATGGGTTTTGGATTAGTGGTAACGCAATGGTCCAGAACGGCAAAGGTCTTCGATTATCATGCAGTTTTATTTTTTAAAATATTTTTTTAGTATTCATGTAAAATACGTGGTATGCGTTTATTATGCGTCTAAATGTATGCGAACACTACTGCAAATTATTTATTATGAGTTGTAGTAGGCCATGAGAATTTTTCGGTGAAAGATTTTGTTCCTGTCATAAATCTCATAGCTTCCTATAGTTTCTTACGTTGGATGTGGCTTAAGTGGTGATCAGCGAAAAATTATAAACTAAAAAAATTAAGAATTAAGATAACTTAAAAATGCTGTACATAGCTTTTCTGTATTATAGCCCAGCGAAAAATTAACGTCATTTAAGAAGTTTAACGAAGCTTTGTGAAATTACATCTGTCAGATAGAAAGAAAGAAATAAGAAAAGAAGGAAGAAATAAATGCCAAATCCAAATAAATTTTTGCTGCGGTAGATGAAAAGATGTTTATTTCATGCTATTTTGAAATTTAAATTTTATTTTAATAGGTTTTACCGGGGTATTAATTTATTTGATATTTTAGCAACATTTGCAACATTTTTTGCCGATTTTTTTGTATATGGAAAAAACGTAAAAATTTTGTGTTTCGTGTTTATGAATTTCAAATTCTCATTTTCGTTCCACGTAAAGAATAATAATTTGTAATTTAATATTTTTTTTTTGTTTTGTGACACAATAAAATAGTTTAAAATATTCTTTAGAAGAAAAAGTTTGGTGGTAATCAAATGTTGATAAATAATGCAATCGTTCCACTAAAATTCTTGTTTATAATTTCTCGCTGGGTGGAATGTCAAAAAAAATTACGGTGGTCGAGCCTTTAGTAGTAGCGTATTGGACTAGATCGACTAAGGTCCGGGGTCGATTGTGCTCAAGGCATTTTTTTTTTGTTTTTTTTTTTTAATAAAAGCACCCGCTGTTCGTTAGGTCTGTAAGTTCTTTTGTGTGATGCCCAACGCATGTAAAATCATCGTTAAAAGCCCTTACTCTTTGGTTTAAGGTCTACTCGGCTATACTCTTACTCGGTTGAAAAATAACGGCTCAAAAAATATCAAATGGTTAAATGGTGATTGTGGCGGCGGGGTCTGGGCATCACCATATATAAATTGTATCCGTCTTAGGACGGGCTGTATTAGTGTTTTGTTTTTTTAACAATTATTAATTTTTTTTTCTATATATTTCCAATATCACCTTGAGTTTTCATGCCAGGAATTGGAGTTTTCATGTCAGGAATCTCTTGCATGAACGTAATTGTTGGAAAACCAAATAAATTTAAATCCGCGGTTTTTAACTCCTTTGCATAGGAGATCGAAAATTAACTTCGTCAGTTGTTTTAGCGTAATTATATAATACCACTTGCCAAGCTAGGTCCAGATTTTTCTTTGCTTTTATCAAATGTTTTCCTTGTATAAAGTTAGTAAACATTACCGTAATTGGAGCTGGATATTTGCAATAATTTCCGTTTGATAATTTCACGATTTTCCATTTACCATTTACCAATACTGACGTAGAGGTCAGATTTTTTATCATTTACAAAAACTTTTTTAAATGTAACATTTATTTATTTCGCTAGAACAATTGTTTTGAAAATAATGGGCCGCTTGAAAAAACAAAAATAACATAACATAAACGTACGTGAAATTTGTCCTAAATTGCCTTAAGAATTAAGTATGTCCTAAGATTTTTATGAATGTGAATTTCTTCCTAAACTTTCCTAAAATCACAAAAACTACAAATTGTGAGAATGTATGAGTAAAACTTCACATTAACGAATAAATTATACATTACTTATTAAGTAAAGGACATTAAAACTTTTATATTGATACGTTTAAATATTATCATGTAAAATTTTTCAATATTCCATTACTAATTTCGGTGTTTAGTATAACAGAACCATATTACGGCTTCCATTTATGTTTTACTTAAATTACTGAAGCATTTTCTGCAACTTAGAAAAACCGGCCAAAAATACTAAGTATATTTTTGAGTAACTGTGAATGTAAACTAACAGAAAACCATCATCATTTGAAAAGTTATAGAGACTAAGGGTGTTTAGTATAACAAAAACATATTACGGCTTCCGTATATGACTTGGTGGTTTGGCGACTATTGAAGGGGGGGACCTAAGTTGAGTTGATTACTCTACCAGCTCCGTAACCTTCCACTAGGGTGCGCATCACGTGAGCTGTTCTGGTCTTGTCATTAGGCAGCTGCGTGATGGGTACAATTGTGTAAGAGGTAACCTGTTCAAAATTCACACTGCCTCCTCATGGCAACCACTGGTAACTAAGGCCATTTGGCACATTTTTGGCCATTTGGCACAGGCTAAAGTACGGCGCTAAAGGAGAAAACCTTGACTGATGTTACGGTATGAATAAAAATGAGTTTAATAAGGAAAGTCATTCGCAAACATAAAACACTTACGTATTGTTAGATGTTTGAGAATGGAACTTTACATTACATTGGTCTTAACCTGAGCTCAGCCTTCAGAGGTATTTTAGCCGTGAGTTTTTTTTTCTTTCCATTTCCAACCATCCCAAAAAAAAATAAATAATTATCTCGACTCCAATCACCGCATATCCTCAATGAATCATCCACCCAATTAATTTATTATTTATCCATATTTAATGAAAACATTCAAAAAGAAAAATAGAGAAACGTCACTTACCATAATTTTCTGGAAATCGAGTTCGGTTTTAAAATCCGTTTACTCTCACCGGCATTTCAAGCAATGTTTTTCTTTTGTTTTGTTTCGTTTGCTTTATCACAACACCCAAAAAAAAAAATTGAAACCAATAATATTATTTAATAAGAACTTATAAGAAATGAAAATATCAAGCAAATTCGCCTTACGTTACTTTTAAACAATTCTAAAATATGAAATTGAATGCACTACAATACACACACTGATAGAAGATAAACACCCCTTGATGATGATGTATTCCGGTTGCGAACGACGATGAAATGACCTTTGCAAGACGGAAATGTAGCGGAACTACATGCACCCAACAAAAAAAATCCGTTTTCTGGTGGTTGTATGTAATAATAAAATTGATGTTTTGGTATTTTATTTATTATTTTATTTTTATTATTAATAATTCATTTATTAATATTATTAATTCATTTAATTTAGTTTTATGAATGATTACAAATTTTATAACATTTTCTTCTTTTTTTTTTATTTGTAAATTTTGTTGGTAAATGTGCAACAGTTTATATTTAGGGCATTACAATTTTTACCTTAACACAGATTATTGGTTTCGTATTATTTAATTTATTTATTATAATACATATTACTAACCAACTAGTGGTAATTGCATTAAAGAAAACGAAATTTATTTTCTCTGACACTACCGGTCAACCGTATTGTTGAGGTAACGGTTCGATTTTTCTTTTGTGAATGAATGTTTTAGTTAACCACACACAGTGTCTTAATAATAAAACTTAACGGAAAAAAAATGCTTCTAAATAATTTTGTATATTCAATATAAACGATTTCGTTATCACAAACTATAATATATGAGAACTTGCACTTATTGTTTTACGTTTGCACTATTGAATTTATGCTCGTAGAGCCTTGCTCTACCATCACTTCAATAAAACGTTTTTATTATTAGTAATTTTTTTTCCCTGTTTATAACTTAATTTTGGGGCACAAATAAGGTGCTACCTAAACACTTCCACTCCAAAATTTTAAATTTTATCAACTTTAAAGTTTTTATTTTCAACACGATTTTAGATAAGCTAACACTCCAACGTTTCGATACTTTTTATTAATTTTATTTTTATTTTAAATCTCAAAAAAAAAAGTTAAATATATTATTCCGACTAAGGGACCGCATTCACTGAATTAACTTTTCTTCTCCAAAAAAAAAATTTTGTTTTCGGTCGATATATTTATACTCATCCAAATAACGGAATGATCGAATGATCTACCAATATAAATGCAAAACTTCAAAATTGGTATTATTGGGTGAAAATGGGGAAGTATGATAAAATGAAAAAGTGCACAGTATAGCAAATACTTGAAGAAAAGAAAAACGCAATTCCGGGACAATTAACAAAAATTAATCAATATCCGATATACATATGTACATTGCAACACCAGTAACAATTAACATATCAAATTGTTACACTGAAAACCCTAATCTAAGGTGAAACAGCATATGCCGATGGATAAATGGCTGATAGGTTAATCAGTCCAAAATATGCGGACTCTGGATACCAGGCACCCTCCAGGCGATTTGCAATTCCCAGCAACTCGTAAGAGTACAATGAAACGGAATACGGGGCAGGAGTAGGAATATACGGGAGTGGGACAACCCTCCCGAGGTCCTTGCGCTCCAATGCTACCGTCTTTCTAGCGGAATTAATGCTGTAGTAAACATCTAGGAGTGAGAGCAATAAGCCCAGATAGTATGTATCACGTACCGGGAGGCAGTATTGTCAGGTTCATTAAGAACCTGAATATTTTGCGGGATGGATAGTTAAGCAGGGTCCAGCACAATAGATCTTTTAGGCCGCAGCGCGAAGTGGCTGTGGCTGATCGCCCGCATGGCCCTCCAATAATAATAATAATAATAAAAATATGTCTTACGTAAATTTTCCAAACGTTTTCCGCAACTTAGGTAAACCGGCCAAAAATACTAAGTATATTTTTGAGTAACTGTGAATGTAAACTAACAGAAAACCAACATTATTTGAAAAGTTATAGAGACTAAGATTGTTTAGTATAACAAGATTATATTACGGCTTCCGTTTATTTCTGATGTAAATTTCCCAAGCATTTCCCGCAATTGAGGAAAACCGGTGAAAAACACTAAGTATATTTTTGAGTAACTGTGGATGTAAACTAACAGAAAACCATCATCATTTGAAAAGTTATAGAGACTAAGGGTGTTTAGTATAACATAATCATATTACGGTTTCCGTTTATTTCTTACGTAAATTTCCCAAACGTTTTCCGCAACTTAGGAAAACCGGCCAAAAATATTAAGTTGCGGAAAATTCTCGGGAAATTTAACTAAGACATAAGCGGAATCCGTAATATGATTTTGTTATACTAAACACCCTTAGTCTCTATAACTTTTCAAATAAGCGAACGGAATTTAAACATTTACCTTACTTGGTAAAGTGAGACAATTTGTACCCTGCCGAGCGAGTTCATCTACCCTTTCATTCTTCGCAACGCTGAAGTACCTTGGCATCTACGTTAAATGGATGTTAAACTGATCTGCTATCTCGTTAAGAGATGAGAGACTGCTCTGGGCTACCTTCGACGTAAGAAAAAAAGGTCGTGGATTGTCCGTAAAAATGCGAATATCCCTTACAGATGCTACATTATACCTTAACCAATCCTCGGCCTCAATTATCGCAATTAATTCAGCCTGAAAAATGCTGCAATTAATGCTGTAATAATGGTCTACATAGAAATGGATTTTATCCTTAATGCCTGAGTGGTTGTACTCCCGAGTGCACCACTAATACACAGGGTGGAAGTTCTCTAAATTTTCATTAGCAATTTTTGATTAGCCTTACTATTTAAGGCTGGCCACCAAACAACAATCTCATATAAAAGTACACCAGGTATTTCGCTTTTTTTATTTAATATTCAAATGATGATGTTCTTCTTTTTGGGAAAGTAGGTTTGGGCTCATTTTAGGCCATATTCATTTTATAAACTATGTAATTCGAATGGCGTTTCTTCTTTATATAATGCTGATTATCGGTTAATTCGAATTAAGTATATTATAATCACGAACACATGCAAAGCTATTAAAATTTAGGAAAAACTTCACACGTTTGTGCAAAAACTTGAAGTTTTTCCTAAACGATCCTATTTTTTTGTTTTTTAGGATAGTTTAGGATAAACTTCACGCGAATAGATTTTTTTATATGTGATTTTGTAAAAGTTTCGTTATTACAAATTTATTTAATTTATATTGAAACAATAAAAATCATGCCGAAGTTTATTCATTATTACACAATAAATTTAGATTTTTTCTATAGCAGGATATATTCTGATGCCTGGGTAAAATCAGATCATTTTCTTAAAACTGAGGAACTGGCGGAAAACCCGTGTTTGATATATCGAATAAAATACTTTGTGCCTAACACTAAATTTTTTGACTAAATCACCGAGTAAACTACATTTATGGCTAGTTATGTATGCCATTAACCACCAGGTTTTAGTATTCAGACTCATCGCGAGGTTGCTTGAGTTTTAGTTGTCATTTTTCTAGGAATCTTTGACTATTGCTTGAAGTAAATAAATTTTAGGGGCGTACGCAGATATTAAAAAAATAATTAAAAGAAGTATTGCCATTTCGTCTGCATAGGCAACTTATATCCCTCTTTCTCCAACTCTCATTTACCAATATGTTCCCGAGAAGTGGAGACTAATCACCCGCTCCTTAATGGTAGAATACCACAGATCCGAGCTTTCAATTCTCCTTACAATTAATTAACCTACTTACAGGGAAATCCACCTTCAAAAATGATAATCCTTCCCTAATTGCCTCTTCTTTCACGTTATTAAAAGAAAGGATAATTACAGAGTTGTTTTGAAGTTCCGCTAGTTTAAAAACTTTCACTATGCTCCATCAGGTCATCCAAGCTTCCTGAGAAGTGGGTCTCGTGGAGAACCTTCAAAGATTCTTCGCTAGTAGATGTCCTCGACCCATCCGGTTTAATCCAAAAACTGTGCCTGATTTACTTTTGGAAACAATCTTCCTAAGGCAAAAAGTTTCGTAGACTTCTTCCATTTTAGCACCAAAGGATCTCCAGGACTTTTTTTTTAGACCTAGCTAACGGACAAGCAGCACCATAGGACCGGTTGCATGCGCTAGTGGCCCTCCTCCATATCCACCATGTCCTCCAGTTCCTCCACTGCCGCTGGAGTTTCCAGGACCCGCAATGACAACAACTCCTCCAATATTTCTCCTTATTGCCCCAGTTGATCCTTTTAGTATTCCTGAAGGCTCTCCGAGTAGCAGACTGCAAATAATCAAAAAATAACTCACATTTTTCGTTAATAATCGTGCTTCGCCAGTGATGTTTTTTAGGTTCATATACCAGTACCATACCAATCTTTTTTGTTCCGCTTCGAGTATTTGGAGTCCTATTCCCGAACACATAATCATCTATTTACAATTACGGGAATTTGACAAAAAAGGTACACAATTTTACGCGACAATGACATTCTCGTACACAAGTGTAAATTGTATTTTGTAACTAGAAAATTGTAGTAGATTAACAGGTTCCTTGCCAGTGTGCCACCGGTATAACACACTAAATAATGCAACAAGCAGCCAGTGGCCACCGGTGCACCACGCAGAAAAATATTGTCTCTAGGGCCAGTGGACCACCAGTATACCGGTGGTATACTGACCGCTTGTTCTGTTATTTAGTGTAGTATACTGATGGTGCACTGACAACTGGGAGTGTTTTTACATATACCGGCAGGGAACCTGTTAATTAAAATATATTTTGTAGTAGACTCCTTTAAAACTGCCAAATCCAAAACAAAAGTTCATCATGAGTGCAAAACAAACGAAAAATACTGGATTCACAATATTATGTAACATTATACACCACTTTGGTGAGTTCAGGAATATGACTCTAGCCCCTGCAGATTATCCAGAGGAACCTCCTTTTTCTAGTCCAAGTTGGCTGAAGCCAAATAGAATCGTTAATTGCCTGCCTCAAGGCTGGCCGCAATTATGCCACCATTTCTGTATTGAGAAAGTTAGAAAAAATTTAAAATATTTTTTTCATGAATACAAGAGCTTATCTTCCCAGATTTACTAGAGGATATAATATCGTATTTCTTGGTTCCAATCCAAAGTTCTTGTATTAACAACACGTCCTCAACATAACTTGTCAGTCCGAAGAAAAGAGCTGCCGAGGCGGCCTTAGAATGGTGAAGGTTAATTTGAATTATATTAAGCATATATCGCCAGTCTCGCTACCATACCATCTAGGACAGGCTACCAACATCCTCCGCCACCGGTTGACCAGCTCCTTTGCTCATATTCACCTGACCCTTCTCCAAGTGAATCATCCCTAGGCCGAAATCACTGGGTTCACTTACATTGCTCCCTCAATCGAAGAGTGACTGAGAGTGATTGACCCGAAACCGGAGTCTCCAGGGGGACTAGGGACTTCTTATTTATCACTATTATTGATAATCTCGAGCCTCCCTTTCGCTTTCTTCTGTTTGATGATCTTCCAATTACTAGTTGGAAGATCATGGTTACAAACCTGTGCTAGCCGGTTTAGATGGCAGCCAGACACGTGCCTTAGCCTGCTGGGAATCTATTCTTTGCTGACTGGGGGGAGCCCCGCGCCCTTCCACACCTCCCCTACTTTGGCTATTGCTCTCTTCTACCATCCCACACCCTTGGTATCATCCCGTAGGTTTTGTTGGATCGATGCTATCTTTTAGGTGATACAACTTATCACCTTCAAAATGTATTTATAATTTTGAAACAAAGGTTATATACTAGTGCTTTCTGGGTAGAAGAGCATTCTTCCGCCGAAATAATCATCATTACTCATACGGAGAGCTACAGTTTATTGAAACAAAAAAAAAATTACTTTTTCGCTGAGCAATCGCAACCCTAACTTTAATAACCTACATAGATATTCTCCAATAATATTCTGTTAGCTATTTTTAAACTCTTAACATCTTACGTTGTATTCAATCGGTCGGTATAAAGAATAGACTTCTGTGTAATATTATGGAAATTATTTTATTTGTGTGTATGCATAACCACCTCTTTATTATGGGCACAATATTTCGCTTTACGAATGTGGTTTTTTTGAGTTTACAGGTAAATTGGGTTTTTATTTACCGTTTGCTGGTAATAAAATGAAATCGGGTAAATGTGTTGTGTAATATGCACACTTAGCACACAGTATAAGAATGAAACGATAAACTATTTTCGTAACTATCTAACGAAATTGGGCTTTAGTTATGTTGGTATACCATAACGTTATAGCAAATCATCTTACATATTTATCTGCGATCACTGATCACAAGAATCGGCAATTTTTTTCCCCTCTAACTATAATCCCTTTCAACTATTCCGTTCTTTACAAAACAATGCTTTGCAAAAGGTTAGTTTAGTTCGCGGTGATACCTTTATATTTGTATAAAGATAAACACACTAATTGTTAATTTTCAGGCCAATATGTTATTTAGCTTTTGTTCGATTATTCAAAAATGGTACTTAACCTGGCTTACAAAAAATAGATTAACAAATTTTGGTCGCATTTACTTTCTCGCTTATATTGAATAAGCCAGACTATGACTATGAGTAGCTAATAAGTGAACATTATTATAATACAATACAATACATAAACATTATGTAGTACATAGATGTATAGCCGGTAAATGGGCTCATAATTCTTTGTGGTGTGAATTACAAAAACCCTACAGTAACTCTACAAGAAAAAACATCAAAAATACGGTACTAATATGTATAACGAGTTGTGTATTCAAATATTAAAAATTGTGTTAAAGTGTCTTTGCACGATACTAACTGTGTGTGGTCTTAAAGAATGTAATGCTTTAATTGTATACATTCGATTTCAATGGTCAATAACATCGAACAAAAGGATGAGAGGCGAATTTACGGACAGTCGTTACTTTCAATTAATAAGTCCTTCATGCTCACTATTTGTTTTATTACCTAAGTAACTTCCGCAACTTTAACATATGCTCTAAAGGAATAAATCTTAAATTGTCAATAACAGCTCTTGACATTAATATAAGAACCATTTTTTGCAACAACAAAATAAAAAATACGTAATAAAAACAACAAGAAACATAAAGTATTTGAAGCTTTCGAGTTCTTTGAAGCTTTTTAACAGTGAACTGTTAAAAAGGGCGACACGAATAATCGCCCAAAAATCAAAAATATCCCAAAAAATTGTTGTTATTTTCGGTAATTTGCATTACGGCGAATCAGCCAAAAACTACGTGTAGAAAACGAGAAATTCCTAAACCCAACCTAAAAGGAATAAACGCCCAACAATTTTTGGGTCTTTCTCCATTTTATTACTTTGGGTAATTTCCATAAATAAAAAATTGCCCACATTTTCAAGTACAATTAAGCCGAAGATTTGTTTCCATTTAGCTCAGTTTGTGCTTTCTTTCAAGGAGACTGCTATTACTGATTTTGTGAACGACACCCTGGGGATCTCTAAAGCCAAAGCAAGGAAACTTATACATATAAATTACGTACATATATTTGCATCACAGGGATGGACTTCGACGTGAAGTTCGAAGTTTTACCCATGGCCATTAGGGGAGGTAATTGGCCGAGGGATGTGCTTCTACGACCTTTCGATAACTCAAATTTTCGGCAGCGTGGCATACAACGACAGCACTGATAACAGCGTCATCCTCAATCAGCGTCAACGAATGTTATCAAAATCAGGAAACCTCCACGATTACCCCACGTCAGCAAAAGGGGTTCGTGGTAAATCAAAAGCGTTACTACTCGAAGTTCTCGATACCGATTATGATATTTTTGTTATTTGTGCTTGGTTTTTCAAAAGTATCCACTCCGCCCTCCGCGGAATACTGCCCTCACGACTACGTGGTATACCGTAATGTTAGGTACAACAATATTTGCATCAATCTCAAGTGGTGGAGGTGTATTAATTGCGGTCAAGGACTCAATATTTAAAAAACTTATTGCCTCTCATTCCTGTTATGACATTATTAATGCAAGGATCAAAACTGGCCAATCGACCATTATTGTCGAAGCTGTGTTAAATCAAGAATTGATAATTTTATAAAAGTGGTCAACTTCACCGACTCAGCCGTGGCATCATCGATAGTTGTGAGCAACTTCCCGACGATCTTCTCGACATAGCTTGGTTCGATGTTGATGGTGTTTTGACGCCATCTTCTGATGATCCTAAGGCAAGGACGGTCACGAATTATTTTGCAACCATCGCATTTGGGTAATTAAATGGGAATGGCAACTCGGATTCTAATTTTTTTAGTCAACGAGCTATTTTAAATAACTTAATTTTTTTATTTAACGAGAGACTCAGAACTAGTTAGTGTAGAAAAATTCGTTCCGTCAGTGACAAGCAAGTAATATTTTTGTAAGCCATGTTACAATCCGAATCTAGTTCAGCTAAACGGATTATGAACGGTAGAAAAAAGGATGTATGTCAGTCAGAGTTTGATATATGCATTCTGTTTGCGAATTTTTTTGAATCGGTTTACGAACCATTTTAGTCATCCCCGTGCTAGGTTCCTCACCTGTCATTATAATATTGAGTTTAATCAGATTTATTTTACAATTAGTGCTGTACTCCAATGCATGATGGGATTCAAGTTAGCATTTTCAAAAATTGTGCTGAAACCTTAGGTGCTCTTCTAGCTTTCATCTTTAACGAAAGCCTACAAACTGGATTTTTCCGCGATGGCTGGAAAGTTTCTTTCGTTCAGTCGGATCATTATCCTAACCACGATACCAAAGCTTCCCGAAGCCATAGTACGCAGAACGCTGTGTTTTCACTTAAAAACTTGCACCAATCAATCAATCTTTCCTTCGAGAAGCTCATTGATTATATATTCTTTAAAGCTTACATGATGTTGGAATTTATAAAAGGAATACACTTTGAAATTTACCATGTGAACGTTTCAATGAGTACCTCCTTCCACCATATCGATATCGCTGTATTTTACTAATTTTACAGAGATTAGATTATCGACGGAATTCAATTTAATCACATTTATAAGATGACAGTTCATCTGAAAATGTTCCGTGAAAAGTTCACTTTATATGAATAATCGCGGGTGATTCATCCAAATTGATCAAAAAGTATCACACGTCCAACTTCTTTCACTGTTTGTATTCGATGATCATTCTTGATAAAAGATGCATTTTCATGGGTCATCTTGTGTTTATGAACCGTTAGTTTTAGTAAGTGATATTTCATGCTTTTGTAATGAATTTTTGTTTAACGTTACCGATTGTAGTTTTTAAATACTGTAGGTAATAAATGGGTAAAAATTATAATAAAACCAGTGCCTCCTAGGATATGCAAGGCGAAATGTTTTAACAAAACTTTCATTTGTTTCTCTTTGTTGAAGACATATTAAAAAATAATTGAACTCAGCACATGACACGGAAGGAGATACCAAGTGTTAAGCGTAGTATTATTTCAAATATCTACATATAGAAGTAACTAACGTTATTCATGACGTTGTATTAAGTACCGATCAGTAATTTTATTCGGTAATTTCACATCCCAAATTTACAAATAGAATAATAATAATAATTTAGTCATCTGGAAGTATCATCCGACCAATAATTTCCATTCATACAAATTTTTTGCATTTCATAAAACGCAGATGGAGATTGAACTACACGATATTGAATTACGTTTTATAATCTTAAATCAATCTTTACATGTTTGCGCATTTGCCGATTCAATTATCTATGTGTAATTCAAATAAAGATCTATCGACCGAGAAAAAATTTGTTGTCCTTTTTTTGTTACGTTTTTTTTGCTTTCTACACAAAATTGGTGTATTGAAGATACCGGTCAATTGATAATTGTAGGTAATTAACTAAACTACATGATAGATTAATTTCGATTTTGTAAGGATATTGCTAAATTTTATCGTTTTGTATTTTTTGAATTTTGTAATTTGATTCGAAACTAAAACCTGGAAATAGATTACAAATTGCGGCTTTAAATATAAAGATTAGATGCCGAAAGTGAAGATGATAGTGAATCGTTAACATTTTTTTTTATAAGAAGTTTTTGCTTGTGACGTATGGATGACAAAAATTTGGATTAAGTCACTGTTATCTTTACATAGAGATCCAGAAGTAATACGATTTTAGGGTTGGCTAAAAGTATCGTACAAACAATGTCTCATTATTGGACGATTTCCGATTACAATAAAATACCCAAACTGTAATTTAAGAGGTCAACCTAATTGGCTGAAAATCAAAATTGGATAAAAGTGAAAAATCATATCTACACTAAACGGCAACGTTGTGCGAATATTGTGACAAATCCGAATATATTATGGGTAGAGCAAGAATCTGTTTTCTTGGAAATACCTTAGCTATAACCGAAAGTTAATGATTATGACTAGAGTCCGCATTTTTATTAAAATATCATTTTTATGGCTGGGAATTGATTGATACATTTTAAACCATTAGGCTTAGGGTACAAATCCCTATATTATTATACTAAGCACGTATTTCGAAATTTTTCATATGCTCAAAATTTGAATCATCAATCTTTCCTTTTTGATATTATTTTGGTCTGTGATTTTGATGTGGTGTCGTATCAATGAAAATAAAAGCCAATTGACTTTATCTCCCATTTTATTGAAATCGTTCAGCATTTAACTTTCAAATTAATTGCCTCCATTTCCCCTTTTAAAAGAAGAAAGTAAATTTTGGAAAAGGAAGATCTAAGAGTTTTTGTCACTCTTATCGCTTCTTCTGATAGTATGAAAAATGTTAAAGCAGGAAATTTTTAAACGAAACTATTTCCTACATGTAATTTTAACTCGTTGTAAACCTTAGAGAATAGGACAGTCGGCTCCAAACCGCGGCTTTTCCTGAATATCTAGGAAAAGTTATAGGTTCAGTTTTCAGATCAATCGTACGTTTCAATTCCATTTGCATTGCCAACATTCAAAGTTTTTCTTAAACATGTACAATAGTACAAATAAGTACCATGTTGGACGTTCTAAATTGGATTGCCCTGCCCGTAAGGGCTTTTATCTGAAAATCACTAATACTTTAATAAAATGAATATTGTACGTAAAACATAATATTTTATGACTTTTTCGTTAACCATATGGGCAGGGGAGGTCGGGTTGGGATGTATACCTTATCAAAAACTCCTCTATATGCTTTGAACTTAAATGAATAGATATATTCATTAACACCTAACATTTTTTTAAAGAGTGCGAAAGGGCACAAAATTTCAAAACTGTCACTGTCTCAGTCACTAAAATGTTGTGAAATGATCAATACAAATATTATTGCTTGTATGCATTGAGACCAGGAAAGGGAATTCGACCTTTATTATTTTTTACATTCATTTTACCCAAGGAGACTTTTATTCATACTCTTTATATCTAAAAATTAAGCAACGAACTGACCACCGCTAAACAACTATTTAGGCTCCATATAAGATTTATGTTGCTTATGTCCACCAAGTTTGAAATTTAATGCAGACGCCTTGACCTTGACATGAGCGCTGGTATTATGAAAATTTCGGAAAATATTATTATATCACATCATGGAGTTTCTGTGGAAGGGCCGAGGACGAACTATAACGACCATGCAACACCACCCTAAAAGTGATATAGTGACTACCAGTTAAAAAAGGAAGGCGTTTCAGTCATAAAATTTCACATACAAAATGTAGGACTAAAGTTCCTTTAAAAAAAGAAGTTGAGTCAAAGAAAATTCGGGTTTTCCGTCAAAAAACTGTTTGACTGAAACGCCTTTCGAGACTTTGGACTAAACATCATTTTTAAAAAGTATTTCAGTTACATAGTTTTGGGCTAGAATACCTTTTGTTTTTTTTTTTTTTTTTTGACTTTAATGACTCCGTAGACTTATATGTTGGCTCCAAAACTCCAGTTAAAGGCAGTTCCGTCAGAAAAATAAAGGAGTTTCGGTCAAAATTTAGAAGGTAACTTAGTCAAAATCGTTTTAGAATGAAATGCTTTTTCAGAAGGTAGTTCGATCAAAAAGGCATTCAAGCCATAACTTTCTTGACTAGTAGGGTTATTTTTGGATTTTTGACTAAATAACCTTTGGGAAAGGAGGCTTGGGAAAAACGAAAGGAGTTGCACACATAAAATTTACCAAATACATTTTGTAACTAAAACGTGCGACTCTTTTTTACTCGACCGATAGTATCCTTTAAGTTTTATTTGGTTCTCAGACACCTAAAATATAAACCTTGACGGAGGACCACGTCGTTGATTTCATTATTTAAGAGGAGAAAATTATATTTCGATAAAATTGAATTTTCTATGAAATGTGTAGAAATAATTGAATGAGCTAATCCACAACCAAATGCTAACCTAATAAGACCCATATCAAAACAAAAATGATTACTATGATCTCCACAATTTATGAAATTTTCCAAATTGTGAAGGTGCAATCGATGGCAAGCAAGTTGCCGTAATATATCGTAAAAGGCTTCTTATTAATGTTTATTATTTTCTTTATTTTTGTGGGAATTTTCAGTAATACCAATTTCGGTAAACGGCTCGCAAAATGTGAGCTTTCGCTTCCAAAATCAAAACCAATACAAAATACAGTAGATACCACTCCGCATTTTTTCGTAGCTGTTACAGAATTTCCTTTGACCTCAAACATCATGAAACCCTATCCGGGTGTGGGTCTGTCAAAAGAAAAGGAAATGTATGCATGTAACAAGCGTTTATCTCGTGCGAGACGCTGCATAGAAAAATCGTTTGCCATTTGGGTATATCGATAGCTTATTCTGTTAACGATGTTAAATATTTGGGAGAGAGACAAAATCTCGAGAGTCAAAATCCCGAGGGTACAAAATCCCGAGGATTTCAAAAAATCCCGAGAGTACAAAATCACGAGGATACAGAATCCCGAGGATACAAAATCCCGAGGGTACAAAATCCCGAGGGTACAAAATCCCGAGGATAGAAAATCCCGAGGATACTAAATCCCGAAGATAGAAAATCCGCAGGGTACAAGCCTATGAAAATTCCAAAATCTAGTGGTTGCACAAATGGTACAATTTTCCCTTGATTTAGAGATGCATACGTACAAAACTCAAACATCGAAAATAGTCATGGTTACAACGGGATCATATCGACGATATTCCGCATTTTAAAATCCAGCTTTTTAAATTCCAGTTTTCCATAATCCTGCTTTAAAAGCCCCGGTTCAATTAAAATTTTCCTTCACCAGAAGGGGCGGTCCTCGGGATTTCCTCGGAATTACGGGATCTTGTACCCTCGGGATTTAGTCACCTCGGGATTTTGTACCGTCGGGATTTTATACCCTCGGGATTATATACCATCGGGATTTTGTACCCTCGGACTATTGTACCTTCGGGATTTTGTCCCTCGGGATTATGTCACCAACCCTAAATATGTTGCTAGACAATGCAGAAAAAATTGTGTTAGGTTGTGTTGCGTTACACAATTTTTTAAGGTTAACGAAAAAGGCCAACAATCTGTACTCACCTCCAACATTTGTGAACTGGGAGGGTGTTAATCACAAATTGCAGTCGATTTACATCTTTTAGAGGGCAGTAATGATCTCAAAATCAGGGACAACCTGTGCAAATATGCGAATAACGAGCGAATTTTAAGCTGGTTAATTCAAATATCTTTATAAAATTTTTCACTAAGAAGGTTCCACCTTTTCCTGCATTCTTCTTATGTAATAAATGATTACTCGATTAGCTTATATAAACTCAACGGATCAAAGACAAAATAAACTTAGTGAGCATATCGATGATTTCCGCCATTTGATTACGTGCTGCCTCCTTTACTATATATTTAGTTTTTATAATGTTTATCTTTTTTATCGTAAAGACATTTGTGGCATTCAACCGCATTTATTAATGTGCCGAAGCCCATATTAATAACCTATATTACTGGATGCCTAAGAAAATATAAATGTAAAATTATTTGAGGTGATGATATTTGGTGGTGTGAAAAAAAAATTGTATTTTATTGTTTTGAATATATGAAATAATTGTTTTATCGCATTACACATTACACTACATAATATATTATGTACTATGTACATATTTAAAATATACAAACAACATATTATTTTAATTAATAAAACATAAATACAAAATATTAACTTACAAATATCACAAAACTGAATACATATTTTCACTGTTTGACGTTTCTTCTTTCAGTTTGGTCAGTAACATGCATGTTCCTATGATCGCATTCTTACTTAAATTTCTTAAATACTGTGTGCTATGTTTTGTCACAAGGGATGGTATTAATCCAAGAATCAACAAAACATAACATTGCGACACCGACATCTACTAGAAAAAGTGCTGAAAAAGTTACGTTAAGCTCGCTGCACGAGAAGGATTATTTTTATCCAAAGATTATTTTTCAATAAATTTTAACTCGTGGGGGGAAATCTTGAAGGGGAATTTTTTTTTTTTATCAATACAGTGATTTCATTGGTTAGAAAATGTTGGGATAAAAATAATCTCGTCCAAATCTCGCCCAAGTCAGCTTTAATAACATTTTTTTCGAAACGGATAGCTAGTTACAATCATATTTCAAATGAATTACAACAGCAACGACACAAAGAGGCAAAGCTATATCAGGAACAATTGGTGATATTCCAATTCATTTTTATTTGTATTTATTTTTCTAATAAGAATGTTTGAAATAAAATATGACTACTAGATTTACTCTACCACACAAAATTAAATTAAATTTGTTTCTCTATCGAAATTTTATTTATTTACCCACATATAATCTAGTAAAGGCTGATTCAGTGTTGCGTTCCTTCCTTCCTTCGTTCCTTCTTTCGTTTTGAATATTTTTGTTTGCGATATCATGGTTGATAGAAAAAATGCAGAACGATTTTGCTACCATCTATAGGTAAATAATTTAAGTGATTGACATTAATTCTTGATGGTGGAAATTTTTTCATGAATCGATTATGTTTGGTAATTATTGGTGATTATATTAAGTTTTGTGCGTAAACTTATAAAACTATTAATTGTGATTATTGTGCTATCTGTGTTGAATATTTTGTGATATAAATTAATTTTTAATAAATTTTTAAATATTTTTGGAATATGGATGAACAAGATTTGGCATTACTTTCGTCAAATATATGATGAACGCAAGCGCCGCCATGATCATATACCATATTCTAAAAAAAAAATATCGCGCAAAACGAAGTTGTAATGTCTGAAAAATACTTAGAGAAAGAAGGAGAATCCGGCATTTCACTAATTTAATATCTGAAATGAGATTACACGATGTCGAGGGGTTCAAAAGTTTTCACCGCATGACACCCCAATTGTTTGATGTTCTTTTGCATATAGTTGGACCGGCTATACAAAAGGACGAGGCGTTTACTACTAACCCTATTACTCTAAGCGAAAGGCTGTCATTAACCTTACGGTAAGAAGCAAGAAAAATTGACATCTTATTTGGTAAAAATGCACGAAATTTTATTTATTTATATTCCAGTTATTTGGCAAGCGTAGACAGCATAGTTTCGGTTTTATTTAGATACGGTTTTCGAATAGGCAAATCAACCACATCTGGCATCATCAGGGAAACGACAGCTGCTATTTGGGAAAAATTAAAAACGGATGTTTTTTCCAAATTTGTGTTCTGCGACATGGCAAAATATTGCAGCCGAATTTAATTCATCTTGGAATTTTCCGAACTGTTTAGGTGCAATTGACGGAAAGCATGTCGTTGTTCAAGTAAATTAAACTAGTTGACAGAGATGTTTTATTTATTATTCATGTCATTTTACTTTTTTGTTTTCAGGCATTATTTGCTAATTCGAATAGTGTCTGCTACAATTACAAGCATTCGCACAGCATAGTGTTGATGGCAGCGTGTGATGCACAGTACAAATTTATATTTGTGGATATTGGAGCATCTGGAAGAAATAATGATAGTGGGATATTTAGACGCAGTGAATTTGGGAAGCAAATAATAAAAAAATGCGAGTCATTGCTAATTCCAAATGATGCGGTATTGCCGGGCAGCACAATAATGGCACCATATTTCTTTGTTGATGATGAAGCATTCCCATTGCTAACAAATATTATCCGCCCATATCCCGAAAGAAGAACAACTGTTTTATCACACGATAAAAACGTTTTTAATTATCGACTATCCAGAGCCAGAAGGGTCGTCGAAAATGTTTCGGCATTCTGAGCTCAAAGTGGCGAATTTTCCGGAAACCAATTATTGCAAGCAGACCTACTGTGGTCAACATAATAAAATCAACAGTGTGCTTGCCTAATTGGTTTAGAATGAAGAATAGTGATTGGGGGGGGGGGTTGGATAATGACAACCATTGATGGGTTGCGGAATGTCGGACGTGTAAGGTCTAATAATCCAGCTAGCGACGCGGTTCTCATTAGAAATAAATTTGCCAGTTATTTCACTAATGACAATGTCTTACCATGGCAAACACACACAAATGTTAAAATGTTAAACGAATGTTAAAATACATTTTAATTATTTTATTTTTAATAAATTGGTTTATTATTTAAAAATTATAAATTAACATTTTTTATTTATTTGTTGTTCTTCTTCTCTCGAGTTATCGGCATAAAATTTTATTGTATTCATGATTCCGATCTTTGTTTTCTATACCTAAATTTAAATTTGACGCGCTATTTATTGATAAACTAAATTTATTTAACATTAAACTACTGAGATTTTTTGGTAAATTTTTCTTCCAGCAAAAATAACAGCAGCAAAGATAAATGTCAAATATACAAATAATGAACAAGCGTGACACTATTTTTAAAAGTGGCACCATTTCTTGGACTCTTCTTTCCGTTGGTTTGTGTTTTCTTTTATCGCTGAAATTTCTTTGAAAAACTCCTCCCTTTTTTATTTTTTGCTAGTTTAGCAGCCAAAAATTCTTCGCAAAATATCTCTTGCATCGTCTTTTTAACTCGTTTTTTTGGTAGAAGAGATTCTTTAAGAGTTGTTCGTGTAAAGTCAATTGTTGGTGTATATGTATTTGACGTAGTTGATCCCAAAAGTGCTAGTCGCGATTCGACGTTAAGAGAATTAAGTCGAAGGCAGCCGGGATGTACATACGTGTACTTATTTCTGCATGCCTTTTTTTGTTAAAGAGCCCGGTGTAATCAAACATTGAAGAAGCAGGGAATCGTCAGTTGGAATTATTTCGCTGAATTCTTCCTCGAACTCCGTTGGAATACGAGGTCTCCCACTTGTTCCATTATTGTCGATGTTTTTCTTTATCGCCGTTTCATGATACACTTATATCTTGCCTCGACTTGCATCGCTGAAAAAGACACATTGTATTTCTTGTTTATTTAGTTTGATAGGAAAAGCCACATATTTTTTTTGGCCTTAAATGTTTTCATTGGCCCAATTTGAAAAATTCTCGACGTATAGCTCCAGCAAAAACCGGGTTTGCCCGTTTGTCCAACTTCCAAGTAAGGGTTACGGTATAATTCTCATCATTTTGTAAGGGCCTCCAATCCTCTTCGATGTGCTGGTTGTAGTCAATTTCGATATGATGTTGCCCGATTTCAGGTCACTGTGTTATATTATTTGGAACTGAAATAACAACTTTTAATATATTTTGTTTTATAAAATTAAATAAGAAAATTCGTGTTTAACGTGGTGGTTCTTGATTGAGTAATCAAAATTTGTAATTTATACATAATTGATGAAATAAATAATAACAATAAGTAGAACCTCCACTTGACCAATACCTTCAGCCAAAATTTCCTCTCATCTTGGTGGTGCAGTTATCATTGGAGTTAGTATTTTCTAGATTTTGTTGAAAGTTGGAAAAAACAAAATGTATACGTGAAATTCGATTTTTTAAAAAAGAAATAACCAAAGCCAGCTGTACAATTTTTATGCTACATTGCTGCTTGCTGGGTGAGGAACATTTCATACTTCGAAATACGTAATTCAGATATGTATAATTCATCCACAAATGCGACAATTTATCGAACATCAAAAGGTTCACGCAATACATACGTAATTGAGGCAACATCTAATATTACAAAATTCATAATCCTCATATTTTAAAAAATCTGAACTTCTTATTATTGTACCAATCCTTAATAAAATAAATGGTTGAACACACACCACCAAATAAAAAAGGATTATAAATCGCAAAATTTCTATTGTTATTGTTTAGAGACTCCTTAATCATAATATGAAAATATTTCTTCGTGAAGTATGTACTCCACATAGAGAAGTGTTCTACTCCATTATTATTCCTTTCTGTTTCGATTGTTTTGCAGCGGAAACAAAAGGTTTTGTTGAATGAACATTTCCATTTGTTAATTTTCGATTTATTGATTTTATTAGTGAAGAATTCAACCAATTTTCGATTAACGAAAAAGGTTGGTTGATTCCCTTCTCAAAAAAAATATTAAATTTTAATATGTTCTACCTCTACATGTAAGACTGAGCAATATTTTGTAACATTCTGAACAATTTTTTAAATATTTTAATTTGTAGATTTATTGTACTTCAATAATTAATATTTCTTTGATTTTTAAGTGTTTACCATACATTCAAATCAAAAATGGCGTTTATTCTTGTAAAACCATTATAAGCTGTTAAGTGTGATATTATTTTCGGTATCATTTTACGGATAATTTACTTGATAAAATGTCAATAGAATAAAATCTGTAAAATTTTTGTTTGATTAATTCAAAGTATGACCCCATTTATTCCCTATTGTATGTACATGTACCAAAGATTCATTTTTATTAAATCACACATATATAAATATTATAATATAAGGGATCGTTCAAGTATTTTATAAGCACCAACATTATGTGAGTTCATTTTTAATCCCTTTGAGTTGATAGAATTATATTCTTTTAAAATTTTACTTGTTTCATTACGATACAGTGATTTTGTGTGTGATGCACGTAATCATATATTATTGAGTGTTAACAGTAACAAGAATTAAGATTTATTTGAATGAATCACATACAATCGCTAATTAAAATTGTATCCAACCATAAGAATATTGTTAATTGCTTATATTGTTTTCAAAAATTTAGTTAAAAGGACAAAATCGCTTATAAATATTACATGAAATATCAAAACGTCAACCTTCTTCCAGTAGTGAAGAAGAAGTCACTCGATTCTGGGGCGACCGATAAAATTTATTACTAATTAGATGAAACAAACTAACTTTTCTTCGAACCGATGCGAAATGTGCCACAAATTTTCTATTTAAGATTTATTTCAAACAAAATAATATTCCATCATGTTAATTTAAAAGATCGAAATGATCATTTAAAAGTCATTTGCTTGTACTTTTTGCGTATAATTGTTGGTCTTTTGTCAATATTTAGCATAACAATCAGTGCGAACATTGTGAGAATTTAACAGAAATATTCCGAAATAGCCGTCTGTCTTTACGAGACCTTTCAAATCATACTTCTAAAGTGTTGGTGAACGTTGTAGGTGGTCAGCCCAAAAACTAATTTATACACAACAGATTTTGATATCGGTCGGAGCATTTTGTAATTACATTTTTTTTGGTCAGCGACGAGAATCATCTACAAACACAACCAATCTTTAATCTTGATCTAAATATCGAAACAGTAGGATGTACAAAAAGTCCAACGCATTAGGCACACAGAAATATTAAGAAGGCACATAAATCTTCGCCAGAAACTAAGCAAAGTAAACTTAAGAGAAATCAAGTACGAGTAGAATTAAAACTTAAATTACAAAATACAAATAATAATTTTCTTTAGCAACTTTGCTTAGTTGCTGTTGGAAAAACATATTTCGAGTAAACATTTTTATTTCTTAATTCAGTTCTAACTCCAATTTAAAAGTTCATAAATTAAAAGTTTTAGTGAAACATTTTTAATTTGTTCAATATATACTACCTTGATCAACAAGTTCCCGGAATAACCACCGTGTGGCGCTCCCATCGTTCCGATTTGAGTTCTATTTTTTTATTAAGTTGGTACAGATGTACACAGAGATAGATGTACTCTTGACTACGTAACTTTTGCAAATGTCAAGCTATGACACTAAGATTTAGAGGGAATATCAACAACAAATGTACCAACTTAACAAAACAACATAACTCAAGTCGGAACGATGGGAGCGCCCACGGTGGTTATTCCGGGAACTTGTTGATCAAGGTAGTATAGAAGAATATAAGCCTCGTCACACCACTTACTCGTACACTGTGTCCGAAATTTGTAATAAATATTTGTTAGTACTAATTTTTGACATTTATTTCAAAAAACCGCACACACCCAAATTATCACAGTAAAATCCTATGATAATTTTTCACACATAAAAAATCAATTCATTGAATGATTGATGTAGTCGCATTAGCGTTTTACTTCAAAGAAATTGTTTTTCCTCATTCGCTGTTATAAAAACGCATTTTTAAACCGTGACGTGATCCGATTAGTATCCAGAAATCAGAAATTGTTCAATAATATGAATGTGAAACAATGAAATGAACCAGCATTTCTTTCTCGTGCAATTCTTAATAATTTATAAGCATGAAGCTAAATTTTGGAATTTATTCAAAATTTCATTAATCGTTCACATTTACTTAAACATAAACAGTTCTAATTATTCTTTAAATATACCGCTACCAAGCCACAATATAAAATTAAACAACAAAAAAGAGCCTTCCCTTGAGGCTTACTACAAAACACAATTTTTATGTTGTTTTCAATGTAAACTGTGATCTTACCAAAATGTTGTATTTTATATTTAGACATATGTAGGTATGTATATAAAAAAAAATGTGTGTGTCTCTAATTCTGCGTTTCGGTGGTTACAAAAAAACTAAAATAAGAAAGTCTCCTTAAGATGAATCAAATACGGCTAAAATCATAAGTATAGAGTTCACGATACATTTTAGAAATAAGGCTAGAGAGCGGCGTACCGGCGCAACCTACAACTCAATACATTCAGAGAAATAAATATTTCAACAAAAAGGACATCCCAAGATAAATCAAACAAGCCTAAAATCACTTATGTGAACCTAGCGCCTTTTTTTAAATTAAATTTCCTTCATACACAATTTATACAGCAGTAGCCTATTTTCATTTAAAATTACTATTTCGAAAAGTTTAAATACGTAGGGCTCACGACTGAAAAAAGCATGAGCTAGAAGTATCACATTAACGTTGTGCGTAATTATCTGGTATCGATTATTCGTAAAATATATGGTATGGTTAATTTGTCCTACTGATATTTTGAAAAAAATTTATTTCAGAGTCCTGTTATTTCGATCATTAGAATTATTCCATTAAGTCATTTATTAGTTTGGAATGAAACTTGTGCTGGTACAATGAAGTATAACCTAAACTAAATTCGCGACCACTACTTTTAAGAATTTCTTTTTAATTTTGGGTCTAAAAATATTTAATAACTGCCAGAAGAATTAAAAACAAGCAAGAATTTAAACATGTTTTTCACGCGTCTAAAGGCTTTCCTTTTAAGCTGTTCAAATACATGTATGTAAATGATTTGCAGTAATTTCAAGCCTAAATTAAATTTTTATCACGTATTGCAAAACTAAAAACTTTATCAATCAATTTTGTATGTTCAACCACAAATTAGACAACTATTTTATTGTACTCCAAAAATTTGAAAGCAAAATTCTTATTAGACTGATATTTTTTACTGTTATTACTACAATACACAGCATACTAATATTTATTTGCCAAATTATCGGAAGAGTCAAAAACCATAGATTTATATTAAAGTCACCAAAAACAACTGAACTGATGATAAGTTTGCAATTTGATTTCTAAATACTAATTAAAATCGTCGATACCGGAATCAGGCGGACGATAAAATACAAGTATTCTGGTACCACCTAACTTTAGTATCATAAAATCAAAGTCTCCTTTAACTTCCTTTTCTACTAAAACAACATCTAATTCATTTTGTATGAACATAGAAATACCATAATGTGCATGTCTAGGCGATGCCACTAGGCGAACTAAATAAAAAACTTGGAAATCATCAATGTCCACAGAACTTAAATCTCCATATTGGGTAAGAAAGGTTTTTACAAGAACAATCACATCGATTAGGTTATGTAAACATCTTTCCACTTTAATTTTCAATTTGTTTATACTAAAATAAAGCACAGTAATATTAAACTGATAACTAAGTTTGACATTTAGAGAGAAATGTCTCAACTCCAAGTCTACAAAAAATTTGACGGCAATTTTAATAAATTTTATTTTAAGGTCATTGTTTTTAGTTATACAATCTGATTGTGTGTCTATAATGGTATTAATTCCAGATCATCAGCTGTTTTTATTACAACAGGAACATCCTTTGCACTAATGCGTACTAAAATATTTGGATTACTGTACCATACGTATTTGATTATTCGTATTTTAATTTTAAACATTTCCTGAATATATCTTCATTGTGGCTAGTCAGCTTATGGTTTATATAGGTCATCTTAGTGCCATTGATATTGATATTTGCTAGTAATTGACTAACCATTATTAACCCATGATATTTATGTATGTGTTTTGAAGAAATCCAACTTACTTTGCAAATCGACCAACTTTATTTGAATCTGTAGAAACTGTATCCTGTTGCCAAATTGCTCACTTGGTTTATCTTTGTTTACGATGTACGATTAAACTTTGATTATCTCCCCTATCCTTTATAGGTGGTTTTTCTGAAATAATTGCATCAATCTGGAACTCTTTTGTTGTTGATGATTTACAAATACATACTTTTAACTTGACTACCATATTTCAGTAGAATTGTTCACACATTTATCATCCACAGATTTAATTTTAGTGCCCGTTTCGTAGTTTTGCCTTTGTAATACTTCTATGTGAGGTTTGTTAATTCTTTTGTGTGATCATTGAGTATTTGGTTATGCTGTTCCAATTTTTTGTGGTTTAGTAAGTAGCATTGCGCTCATCAGATCAGCATTAGTAGGCTGTTCAATTTTCGATAATTCCTCCATCGTTTTGCGATCTCTTCGTATGCTAACACCAGTTTTTGAGGACATGATTTGTAAAAAATAAATTGAAATGACACTTCATCCAAGTAGCATTTCGTATATGTTATGATTACAAATTATTATTGTACAATTTACAGAACATTTACATTAGCGAACATTTGTAGATGTATATATACTTGTAAAAAATCTGGTTTCAGAGTTTGCACAGTAAAGTTACATTGTAAAGTTTAAGTTATAGTTGCGAATGTAGTATTACTATTTATGTACTAGGTCATTGTATCGTTACAGTTACAAAATATTTACCTTTTGTAGAATCGATGAGAACTTATAGCTACCGTTTATATGTTCTGAACATTTACTTTGTAAGCGTATTTATACCATCATAAACTGATTACACTTTATAACTTTCAAGAGAGCTTATAGCTACCTCATGATTTATACTGAACGTTTACTTTGTAATTGTATTTATGCGTCTAAAACTGAGTACAATTTTTAACTTTGAAGAGAGCAAATATGGAGCTACCTCGTAAATTTACCGAACATTTACATTGTTACTGTATTTATACCGTAAAATAATTTATACTGTATTTTTTAATAAAAAAATATATCCTAACAAAGCTTATCAATAAAATAAAATCATTTGGTATTTTGTCCGAAAAGTGAAAAACTAATTAACCCTAAACCTCTTAACATATTATGTACAACAAATGCAAAAGTATAACGAAAAATGAGCATGCGTTTGGCTGAAACACACGAAAATTAAAAAACTTAGAAACTCTCAGGCTCTTGTTAAGAGGTTTAGGGTTAAGATAAATTCTAAACCTTTTCATTTAACATCATCCTATTATAGGAAAGTAAAAAAATTAAGAAATTTGGAAAGAAACTTTTTAAATGTTTTCTCAAAAACGGTGTTACTAAAATATTACAACTCCTGCGGAAAATGTAAATCGTTCTCATATAATTGTTAACGAACGCAATATTTCTGATACATCGACTTTACCAAAAAGCATGATCAATGTTTCTAGTAATATATGTAAGTGCTTCACATTTTCTGGAAAATAACCTATGTATATAAATCAAACAGAAAGTATACTAATACTAAATATACTAATTTTATAGGAAAATGTAAGTGTACATTTACTTTTACTTTATGAATACATTATCGTGTAAAAGTAAACGTTATTAAAAGGAAAATATAACTTACATATCCTTCTACAAATCGTATACGTAGCGATTACACATAGTATACGAGTAAATATTGTTAATAGGAAAATGTCACCGTCAATTTACTTCTACGTGGCGCATACGAAGCGTCTACATTTTGTATACAAGTAAATATTTCTCATAGAAAATTGTAAATGTAAGTTACTTGTAAATATCCATATTCAATTTACTCTCAAAATGAAAACATAAAGACCACATGTATTTTTAAGTTTACATATCGAAAATTCAGACATATTAACTTCGAAATTAATGGTCGGCCATATTGATCACGAATTGCAAGTAAAAAGAAAAACTTTTTCCAAAATTTTATGTACTTTTCTAATTTCTGATCCACACAATATAATACAAATTTGTGTAACGGTAGTATTAAAACAATTTTTAAATAAATTTTATTTCATTAATTTTTATTTTTAAGAAAAAAATGTATCTGTAATTGTATATACTTCAATATTTTTAAGGCACATCGCTATTTTCGTATTATCTCAGAACATTACCCGACAAAATGATATCCGTTTGCAAATTTCAACATCCTAATATGCGAAAAATATATTTCTAAGTTTAATATTTTTGATGTTATAAAATAATAATATTTTAAATAAAGTTATTCATTATAAAATTATACTGTAAAGGAATTTTATAATTATGTATACAAATGTATCCTGATTTGTTTATAAAACTAGGCTAATAAGTTAGTTATGTTTAAAATAAATTTATGAAATTGTAACTTATTCGTAATAGATCCGTAATCGTAACAAACGTTTACTGATTTCTTATTGTAAACTATACAGACTTATTTGAAATACACATCTGGTTTACAATTGATTCCCCAACGACAATTGATTCCCCAAAATTTATGGATGTGAAGTTTTCCACAAATCCATAGATTCTATGTATGTTTTAGTTTCACACTGCTAAACAAAATTCCAATTGGAAAAATTACGATTCATATTGAAATATTTAGTACTAAAAATGTAATTTCATTACAAAATCTTTCGAATAAAAGTGATTTCATGTGAAAGTAAGACCATAAAAATGTCTAGTTTAAATTAATTCTTGGTTTAAGAAACAGTTAATCGGCATAATGGACCACAATTTTAAGCTGCTACTCTATGTACTATTGGATCTCAAGTTCAAATATCTAGTAGTAGGTATTAACGGTCAATGAACGATTTCAGACTAAATCTCAATTAGTACCTAAAGTTTCCAGACGAATTTATTCTCCTGGATAGGGGGTAGTTTTTGGGCTCGATGGATGGAGTAGTAGGCCAACTACTACATGTACTATCAGAAAGTGAATTCAAATCTCTGGCAAGGTGTGCTAAGGCCCATTTATCAGTTTCAGCTAAAATCTCAATTAGTATATAAAGTTTCCAGGCTAATTTATTCCCCTGGATAAGGGATAGTTTTTGGGATCAATTGATGGAGTAATAAGCCAACTACTACATGTACTATCCGGATGTAAATTCAAATCTCTAGCAAAGGGTGACAAGTCCCATTTATCAGTTTCAGCTAAAATCTTAATTGGTATAAAAAGTTTCCAGACTAATTTATTCCCCTGCATAGGGGGTAGTTTTTGGGCTCGATAGCCTATAGGGGGTAGTTTTTGGGCTCGATAGCCAACTACTATATGTACTATCGGAAAGTGAATTCAAATCTCTGGCAATTGGTGCTAAGGCCGATTTATCAGTTTCAGCTTAAATCTCAATACCTAAAGTTTCCAAACTAATTTATTTCCCTGGATAGGGGGTATTTCTTGGGCTCGATGGATGGTATAGTAGGTCAGCTACTATCGGAAAGTGAATTCACATCTCTGGCAACGGGTGCTAAGGCCCATTTATCAGTTTCAGCTAAAATCTTAATTGGTATAAAAAGTATCCAGAATAATTTATTCCCCTGGATATTGTGTAGGTTTAGGGCTTGATGAACGGAGTAGTAGGTCAGCTACTACATGTACTATCGGAAAGTGAATTCAAATCTCTGGCAAGGAATGCTAAGGCCCATTTATCAGTTTCAACTAAAATCTCAATTAGTATATAAAGTTTCCAGGCTAATTTATTCCCCTGGATAGGGGGTTGGTTTAGGGCTCAATTGATGGAGTATTAAGCCAACTACTACATGTAGTATACGGAAGTAAATTCAAATCTCTGGCAAGGAGTGCTAAGGCCCATTTATCAGTTTCAGCTAAAATCTCAATTGGTATCGGAAAGTGAATTCAAATCCCTGGCAAGTGGTGCTATAAAGAAATTGCCCTTTGTGCATTTGTGGACATTGAGGGGGCGTTTGATAATACCTCCTATGGATCTATAGAGAGGGCAGCAATGGGAAAAAGGGTTCCACTTTCCACAATTAGGTGGATCCGTTCCATGCTGGAACATCGTGAGATTACTGCCAGACTAGGTGGCGAATCAGTAACCATCAAGCCCGTAAAGGGCTGTCCCCAAGGAGGCGTACTATCTCCTCTTTTGTGGTCATTGGTTATTGACAGACTACTGGTCCTTCTGAGTAGCCATGGGTTTGATGTCCAGGGCTATGCGGATGATGTGGCTATCATAATCAGAGGCAAGTTTGATGAGGTCATTTCTGATCGCATGCAAAATGCACTCAATATAATATGGCAGTGGTGTTACCAGGAAGGGCTCAGTGTCAATCCAAGCAAAACTGTCATTGTTCCTTTTACGAGGAGGACAAAGCTTGCGCTTACAGCTCCCTCGTTAAACGGTACTACTGTTCCTTTTTCCAGCGAGGTTAAATATCTAGGGGTTATCCTAGATCAAAGACTGAACTGAAACCAACATTTGTTGAAAGTTCAAAATAGAGCGATCAAGGCTCTCTGGGCCTGTCAAAGACTCTATGGGCGTACTTGGGGACTACAACCAAAAATGATCTACTGGTCATTTCTTACAATCATTAGGCCTATGGTCACCTACGCATCGGTTGTATGGTGGCCTAAATCTGAGCAGAAGACAACGCAAACCTTATTGAATAAGGTTCAGCGTGTAGCCTGCATCGGTGTTACGGGCTGAATGAAGTCATGTCCAACCGCGGGGGTGGAGACACTTTTAGGACTGACACCGTTACACCTGCATATTAAAAAGGACGCTGCAAGTATGGCCCTGAAAATGCAGGCGGAAGAAAATATCAAGCCAGGCAATATGGTGGGTCATATGGAAATCCTTAAGGAATTTCAGACAGACCCTACCATAGGAATGCCTTCACACTGTATGCCAGCTAAACTGGACTTCCACAAACCATTCTGTGTTAGGTTACCTGACCGGGATGTGTGGAGGGCAGGTGGACCATCATTTGAGCTAGGGTCCATGGTATGGTTTACAGATGGATCAAAAACGGAAGATGGGGCGGGGATAGGAATACACGGGAGTGGCACTACCCTCTCGAAGTCCTTGTGTACCAATTCTACCGTTTTTCAAGCAGAAGTACATGCTATAGAACTTTGCGCTAGGATAGGCATAGCAAAAGGCCTAAACGATGCAAAGATTTATATTGTATCAGACAGCCAATCAGCATTAAAAGCGCTTAGGTCTTGTACCGTTGAGTCAAGGCTGGTATGGGATTGTCTGAAGGTTATTAAACATCTGGCAGGCTCAAATAAGGTAACACTTATGTGGGTTCCAGGTCATACTGGAATCGAAGGAAACGAGGCAGCTGATGGCCTCGCCCGTGAGGGTTCTGCCTCTCCATTTTTTGGACCAGAACCCTTCTGCGGTGTCACTAAGGGACATCTTAGAGCAGCGGTAAAACGCTGGGAGGATGTTCAAAAGTCCTCCTACTGGCGCAGAGTTCCAGGTTTACGGCAGGCGAAGAAATTTATATCACCTTCGTCTGTCAGGGTTAAGGAGTGTCTTGAACTTAGGAAACCTGAGTTGAGCTGCTTACTGGCTTCCTCACAGGTCATGTCCCCTTAAGGTATCACCTTAAAAAGATGGGCCTAAGTACGACAGATGGATGCCGCTTCTGCGGTCTGGAAGCGGAATCAGCGGAACATGTTCTGTGCCATTGCCCAGCCATTTTCCATCAAAGACTGCAACATCTAGGAGGGAGAACAATGAGCCCGGATAGTATGTATCTTGTACCGGCCAGTAGTATTGTCAGATTCATTAAGAGCTTGAATATTGACTGGACGGATAATTAAGTAGGGTCCAGCACAATAGATCTTTTAGGTCGCGGTGCGAAGTGGCTTATCGCCCACATGGCCCTCCAGTAAATAATAATAGTGGTGCTAAGGCCCATTTATCCGTTTCAGCCAAAATCTCAATACCTAAAGTTTCCAAACTAATTTATTCTTCTGGATAGGGGGTAGGTTTAGGGCTCGATGAACGGAGTAGTAGGTCAGCTACTACATGTACTGTTGGAAAGTGAATTCAAATCTCTGGCAAGGAGTGCTAAGGCCAATTTATCAGTTTCATATCCATATTCATCAATAATTATTTATATTTTCTAATTGCTGGGTTCCATTTAACGTGGGAAAGTACACACAAGTACTTCTGACTGCACGCAGCTACTCTTTCTAAATTTTATGAGTAGTTTGCTTTTTGAATTTATGGCGATTTCGTTACCAGAATATTTTCAAAACAAATTTTTAATGCAATAATAATGTTACGTAATTAATTATTAAATGCTTAAAAATTCGAGCCCCAGACATTTTTACAAAAGTAAAACACACGCCCTCTTTTAAGCAAAACCTAATATTTCAGCACTTAGCAGAAACATTGTGTAGTGAATGTAGTACATATGACCTAACAGAGATGTCACCATATCGACATATTATAGACACATTTATTTTGATTGCATAAAATAAACAAATGTATATTAACTTGTATATGATAAGATAGACGAGGTAGTAAGGTGATAGAGTGGAGTGAAGAAGGTCTGGAGTTCGAATCTAAGCAAAGTCACCGAAAAATTTGTTTTTAGATGAAAAATTTTGAATTCCGAGATAATCCAAGAAGATTAATCGGAATCGAGATCGATACAAAAAAAAAATTTGGTATAAAATTCGTGGAAATAAAAAAAAAAATCAAATTTTTGCTTAAAAAAAAAAAATAAAATCGGTAGTTTGAAGAATCGAACTCCAAACCTTTCGTACAACACTCCTTCATCTTACCACCCAACCACTCATCTATACATAATTTCCACTGTTTTTCGTTTAAATACTGATAAATTCGGACTTGGTGAAAAATCGCATACAAATTTTTGTTATTTTACCAGGCGAACAGAATTTAAAAAACAACATAATTGTCAGCAACGTGACATTATTTTGTATCAAAGCGTGCCACTTCAAGTTATGTGACACTTAAACATACAAAATAAAGTCATATTGCAGACAATTCTACCGTCTTGTAATTTCTGTTCGCCTCTAAAAATGACAAACATTTTTTGCGATTTTTGATGAAAAAAAAAAAATTTAAATTTCTGCTTACCTGGTAAATAAAAATAAACTTTTTTTAAAAGGCCATATACCAGGCGAATAAATCCGTCTGGAAACTTTAGGTACCAATTGAGATTTCGTCTGATATCGTTCATTGACCGTTAACACAAACTTCTAGATATTTGAACTAGTAATCCGATAGTACATGTAGTAGCTGCTTAAAACTGTTGTCCATTATCCCGACTAACGATTTCTTAAACCCCGAATTAATTTAAACTAGACATTTTTTCTGGCGATTAAGACTAAAAATTGTTAAATGTCATTTACGCCAATTGCCAGTGATTTGGATTCATTTTCTTATGGTCCATATATTATTTTGACTAAATCCCACTAATATTGCGTCTGAATGGTCTTATTTTCCCAGGAAATCACTTTTATTCGAAAGATTTTGTAATTAAATTACATTTTGAATGCAGTATATTTGAATTCCAATTGGAACCAAATAATAAATATGTTGAACTAAAACTATTTGATATTTTTGTGGTTTGTAACTTTGGTTTCTAGTTTTAGAACTTCGAGGTTTGATTGAACAAGCTTAATTGGTAGCAGAAAACTATAGATCGTGTTTTAGTACATCAGCTTTAAAACCATTTTCGCAAGAGACGCTAGTCCGTGTACAAAATTGTTTGATTACATTTTTTTATATGAAATACCAGTCCAATAAAATTGTTTTTAGCAAAACTTCATATAAAAAAAACTAAATAAACGTTTTCGTACACTGACAAGCGGATATAAACGAACTGGCGAATATAATTTCTTAAATAAATTTAATTAAATTAGTTTAACATTCCGTTACTACTGTGCTTAAAAACTGTTTTTATTATAGATATTATAATATTTTTATTATATAATTGAGAATAAACAATTCATTTTATTAGATTACACTGTTGTATAGTAATATCAAATACTAAATATCGTTATCTCAAATTAAATTAGTTTTACGTATTGCATTAATAATAATTTGTTTGAACAAAAATTATATTGCATTGATTTTATTCGGTTTTTTAAATCGAAATTTAGTAAAATTATATTATACCGATTCTTAGCAGTGTACAATACGCCCCAACACATGAAAAATTAGTTAGAATCCAATATGATTTGTATTTTTCCAATATGATTTGTATACGTATTACTGTGGAAAAAAGTGTGGAAAACTTCACATCCATCAAAATTTATACTAAACAGCTACAACACGTTTAACATATATTTACCAGTGTAACTTTACAATAACAAAGTAAATTTACAGTAAACGTTTTGTAAACCAAAATTGTTACTTGGGGCACAACACATGTACACAAGACAAAAATTTCTGTAATGGTCACTAATGATTGAATTTTTATTTAGTAAAATTGTATGAGAAATAAATTTACAATTTAGACACTGATCCTTCTGGCAATCTCCACTGGATCTTCGGATCCTCAGATTGTTGTTATTCTGTTAAATAAATAAAGAAAGAAAGAAATAAGAGATCTTTGTAGTTTGTAAATTAGAATGTTTTATTTTCGTCAACCGCAAATGATACCTAATATGGATTGTTAAGTTATGTCGAAGGGAGGAGGATTGGGAACTTAATAGGATATAGCGGGGAAATGGCTGATAAAGAAACTTGCGAATTTCTCATTAAAAAAAAAGTCGAATTGGAATGTGGCTTGCTGCTATGGATACTTGCTTCACCGTAATTTTGTTTATCGTTACTATTTTTAGGTTTTGTTATTGCATATGATAATTTTCTAAGTTTTATAACACAATTGGTTGCTAAGTTTGATACCCGTCCGACCGGAGCTCCTTGAATTTAATAGCAGCAAGCATGTTCAGGTTCAGTAACTGCAAGTAACATGCACAAGTAAAAAAACACGCTGCGCATTTGTGCTAGTCTATGGTAGAAGTTATGTTGACTAACGTTTAATGTTGCTTACATGTAAAATAAAGCAAGTAATTTTGATTGTGAATATAAAGCGTGATCAGTACGAAATATTCAATTTGGTACATTTTATGAAGGCGAATTTTATGAAAGACATAAAACACCCCTTTACGTTCTTATTCGTTATCTTTTCTTTTACGCAAAACCAATCAAACGAATACCTCATTAACTGTTATTCTATTGCACGTATACTATGAAACACTCAGAACTGTTGTTATACTTGCTGTTCAAACAAACACTTGAAAATCTAAATGTTTATAGTTCAGAAGCTCAGTTTACCATAAATTAATTTTACTTTATTTATTGTCTTATTTTCAAGTTATACGTATTTAATATTTATTATTTATTATTCACAATTGACTTAATGAATAAAGTATAATCTACACTGGATGATTTTTTTTTTGAAAAATAATATCGTATTACTTCTTATAAAATTAAATCATCATTCATAAATAGAAAAACAAAATGAGAAATTATCGGGGTACAAAAACACCTTTAAAAATAATTCTATTCAGCTTTTTGTTTAAGTGTCGATTCTCTAAATGGTTCCAAATTAGACGTGAATTAAACAGTGATTTTGAAATACTCGTGTATACCTAATGCCCCCATTCTAGATGATTGAGCCGTATGGATAGCATACGTATATACATTTTCTTTTGTTGTTTGATTTATTTTTGATTTATGTTTCGCTGTTTTATAGCCGATTTACATTTAGTGAAATTGTACATAATTATATGCTAAAGCACAAGCTAAAGCGAGATAATTCGCCCAAAAACGAATATTATTATTACTAAAAACCAATGAAACCTCGATTATACAAAGCCATAGTCTAAAAAACGAAGCTTTTATAAAGGAATTAGAAACAAGGAAAAAACCAAACTTTTCTTATAAAACATATGGAAGATCACTCACTTTTGTTCTAAACCAAATTTTTAAATGAAACGTTACAAATTTTTGATTACGATCTCTGAGATATTTCCATAAATGTTTTAATTTCAACATATATGAACATCGGTTTAGAAAATCGTTTTCATTTTTTTGTAATAATTGGTTTATTTAGACCAAAATTTAGAAAATGTTTATAAAAATAGTGTTCTGGCCAAATTGAAATAAAAACTTACTACAAATGGTAATGGACAACTATAGACATCTGAGGTACACTAGTAAAGGTAAAGATAAATTTAGCAAGTACTTTGATGTATTTTTTAAAATGAAAGTTCGAAAAATATATTTTAGACATAATTTTGAAACATGAAGAACTTCAAGATAAAAAACATAATTTTTACTATGGATTCATATGGGGAATAGTGAAAAGTTATACCACTAAAGAATTATGGCTTGATATTCTAGAAGGCTCTGGATAAACAAAAGACAAAAACAAAGCTAAGCCCACTCCTTTTTCATAGCAAACAAATCAAACTAAAGAAAACCTTTATATTATTTATAGTTTGTAACACTGTGATCAGAAAGTAGTAAAGTTCCTTGACGTGCTGTTCATCGGTAGACATCGAAGGAGAGCAAGGACGTTCATCAGCTTCACGGATCGTTCTCTGTCTTCTTTGAATAAGTTACTTGGGCCAATTTTGGAGATTAAAAAATATCGAATTTAGATTAAAAATACCGAAAATTGGAACCACAAATAAGTTTATAAGGGCTCATAACTTCTTTTAAACAACGACTTGATAGACCAGTAGGTGGTTAAAGAGCAAGGGCTTCCTACAGCATTTTATTTTAACAAAAATGTATAGATTTTTGTTGTTTTTTACTAAAAACCACTTGTAAAGAAGTTAGAAAGTTTCAATCACATAAATCAAATGATTGGTGTAAAATAACGAAATAATTGTGGTCTAAATAAGAATGCGGATACGGGATTTAATTAGAAAAAATATTCAAATTTTTCTTTTCCTGCAACTAAAATGATTTATCAATCAAAAATAATGCGCAATTTGATTAAATATAACTCAATTCAATCGAATATAATTGAATTTATTAATAAAGCTAACCGCCCCTCAATTCACAAAATATTTCTGTTTGTAAAAAATACTAAAAAAATAAAATACAGTACAAGTAAAACATATTAGCTTACGTTGTACAAAAAACCATTAAACTGGAAAGAATTTACTTTAACGAATGATCGAGTTTGTTAAAAAAATTACTTATTTTTCCCATAAATTGGAAATTAATTTTCATTATTATTTTTGGTTTGTAAACATTATTGTGTGTGTATGTGTGCTATATTAAAAATCATAGGTGAGAATTTTTTGAAAAACTATAAACCAAACTAATTTTCCGCTTGACTTAGATGGTTTTGAAAGGGCAACAACAAAGTAGGTGTTTGTTTGCCAAACAAATAAGCTTAACATACAAAAAATTACGAGTAGGTATTTTATACACAACAGATAGTCTTATACTTATTTTGAAGTACATTGTATTTCACAATATGTATTATATCCTATTGATACCGGAACAATTAGGCATCGTGTTATAACCATTAATAAGTATATGTTTTTAAATTCCACTTAAGCTTGTGCCGAGTGTTGAAGATTTAATTTTAAAAGTGGGATAATATCAGTACAAAATTCTTTTCTTCTTTACATAGCAACTTAATAGTAGATACGGTTTTTATTATAGGTTCTAAACTAAATTGAAGAAAGTAATTAAAGATAATTAGAAACTTATTTTTAAGAAATAGGATTCATCATTCGCTCATTGTATTTATATTTTATTATCGCAAAAGTGTTTGATGAATTCACATTTAACATGGGTTCCTAATCTCTAATAAGTAACAACTTCCACCTCTTCTCTTTCTTATAACAAATACATTTCATTATTATTTAATACATATGTTTGTGGTGAACTGTGTGACACATACATTGTAATATTGTATACCATAAAATTATCCGAATAACGTATGTATAATATCGTTCGACTTTATATTTGACAAAATATTATATTTCAATTTTTTTGATATGATCTTTATATCGAAATCTTAACAATACAAGTCTTTTACAAATGTAATATTTATTACAGTAGCTGTTTGCCCATTAATTTGAACAATGCTAATTATTAAACCTTAAAAATATAATCTTGATAATTTGTTTCCGGGTAATTTAGATTATGTTAACAGATGTCAGTATTTAGTCTTATAACACAGATTTAACTGTAACTTATAATATTCACCTAATTCTATTCGAGACGGTAGAACTTTGTGAACAAAATAAAAAATAAATGCTTACTTATCTTATCTTGACTCCGTATCTAATAAAATAATAACTAATAAAATAATATATTTCTAAAAAGTTGGCAATAATGGAAATTAGAATACAACAAATTCTTAGAAACTACAATATAACGCTAAGGCTGTGTACCTTAGAGTCATGGTAAATGGATACCCTCAAGTGCATGAAAAGCAGTAAATTGTTAGTGTTTAGATTATTCATTTTAGGTCGACTTTTTGACGTCCGCATCCAAAATTCCGAGATGAAATTTAGATTTTTTAGATTTTATGGAGTCCTTCCGCTTTTAAAAGGTTTCGTGGATTCCAACATTTACTATCACATTGTTTTACTTTTAGTTGTTAGTGTTCGCATTTTATCAATAAAATTTCTTTTAAAGAAATTGCGACTAATACCCAAAGCTTTTAAATGAGTTTGTAATCCTTTATCCCCAAATTTACGGATTAAAACACGTAAAATATAATGTTCATAGTATTTTACATTTGAATGGATATGTTAAATTATATGGTCCAGTAGAATAGTTTTCTGGATATTCATATTTGCGAAAATTATTTGCAAAATATAAAAAAATCTATTAAAAAACCTCAAAATCTCAAAATCGAACTAATTTTATCATAGAAACTAACGTTTAAGTTTATAATTAATTTTAAAGATTGTTTTTACTGTATCCTTGATCAGACGAAACAAACTCCATTTTTTATTGAATTCCGAAAAGGTCGAAGGTTTCAATGGATTTTATAGCTGATCTTGGTATAGTGGTAATTAGTGATCTTGAAGAATTCAATGAATATTTCGCTGTTTCACAATCCATCAATTCAATGAATATTTCGCCGTTTTCAAATTAAACTTAAGTACTGTCGCTTACCATTAGACATTTCGCAAAATAAATATCTTTTAATTCCGTTACTATACGAAAACAGTTCTTATCGGCTATAGATTAAACGATATCGACCACTGTAAATTTATTGTTCAAATTTATTTAAAAATAGGCGATTTCGCAATCGCCTTATTTTCAAAGAAAGATTAAACCGCTATCAGAACACTCTTACTTTAAAGGATCTGAATTTTGCGTATTTCTGTTGTATTCTGGACCATTTCTTTTAAAACATATACTTTCTCTGCCAAAATATAATCATTTTTTATTGGTACATGCCGGTAATCCAAGGTTCTCTAAAACGAAAATCGACGTAGCAGACTCAGTTTTATAACATTTGTTAACAATTTGTGTCAGGTGTGTCTGAACTCTATATGGAAACCATAATTAACCGCATGTTATGTGTTGTGCGACACATTTACATGGAGATGTCAGGAACCTCGGAAAATTGAAAGGTCCACTTTTGCTTTTAAAAGTTTCATCTTCAAAATTAAATGTACTCTGCGAAAATCACCATCGAAACAATTAAGTCCAAGTTTTGATACCTCTATCAATAGGTTTCGGGACCTGTAAATGCTGTGACAATTTTCATTTTGATTGCTCGATTATTTCTAAACATTTCTTAGAAAATTCAATTTTATTGAAAATCAACTGTGCTATAGCCCACAAGTTTTTGGGCGGCAAAAATCTAAAATGGTCCGATTACGATGTTTGATACCTCTATCAATAGGTTTCGGGACCTGTAATTGCTGTGACAGTTTTCATTTTGATTGCTCGATTATTTCTTATCATTTCTTAGAAAATTCAATTTTATTGAAAATCAACTGTGCTATAGCCCACAAGTTTTTGGGCGGCAAAAATCTAAAATGGTCCGATTACGATGGTTGATACCTCTATCAATAGGTTTCGGGACCTGTAATTGCTGTGACAATTTTCATTTTGATTGCTCAATTATTTCTTATCATTTCTTAGAAAATTCAATTTTATTGAAAATCAACTGTGCTATAGCCCACAAGTTTTTGGGCGGCAAAAATCTAAAATGGTCCGATTACGATGGTTGATACCTCTATCAATAGGTTTCGGGACCTGTAATTGCTGTGACAATTTTCATTTTGATTGCTCGATTATTTCTAAACATTTCTTAGAAAATTCAATTTTATTGAAAATCAACTGTGCTATAGCCCACAAGTTTTTGGGCGGCAAAAATCTAAAATGGTCCGATTACGATGGTTGATACCTCTATCAATAGGTTTCGGGACCTGTAATTGCTGTGACAATTTTCATTTTGATTGCTCGATTATTTCTAAACATTTCTTAGAAAATTCAATTTTATTGCAAATCAAATGTGCTATAGCCCACAAGTTTTTGGGCGGCAAAAATCTAAAATGGTCCGATTACGATGGTTGATACCTCTATCAATAGGTTTCGGAACCTGTAATTGCTGTGACAATTTTAATTTTGATTGCTCGATTATTTCTAAACATTTCTTAGAAAATTCAATTTTATTGAAAATCAACTGTGCTATAGCCCACAAGTTTTTGGGCGGCAAAAATCTAAAATGGTCCGATTACGATGGTTGATACCTCTATCAATAGGTTTCGGGACCTGTAATTGCTGTGACAATTTTCATTTTGATTGCTCGATTATTTCTAAACATTTCTTATAAAATTCAATTTTATTGAAAATCAACTGTGCTATAGCCCACAAGTTTTTGGCGGCAAAAATCTAAAATGGTCCGATTACGATGGTTGATACCTCTATCAATAGGTTTCGGGACCTGTAATTGCTGTGACAATTTTCATTTTGATTGCTCGATTATTTCTAAACATTTCTTAGAAAATTCAATTTTATTGAAAATCAACTGTGCTATAGCCCACAAATTTTTGGGCGGCAAAAATCTAAAATGGTCCGATTACGATGGTTGATACCTCTATCAATAGGTTTCGGGACCTGTAATTGCTGTGACAATTTTCATTTTGATTGCTCGATTATTTCTAAACATTTCTTAGAAAATTCAATTTTATTGAAAATCAACTGTGCTATAGCCCACAAGTTTTTGGGCGGCAAAAATCTAAAATGGTCCGATTACGATGGTTGATACCTCTATCAATAGGTTTCGGGACCTGTAATTGCTGTGACAATTTTCATTTTGATTGCTCGATTATTTCTAAACATTTCTTAGAAAATTCAATTTTATTGCAAATCAACTGTGCTATAGCCCACAAGTTTTTGGGCGGCAAAAATCTAAAATGGTCCGATTACGATGGTTGATACCTCTATCAATAGGTTTCGGGACCTGTAATTGCTGTGACAGTTTTCATTTTGATTGCTCGATTATTTCTTATCATTTCTTAGAAAATTCAATTTTATTGAAAATCAACTGTGCTATAGCCCACAAGTTTTTGGGCGGCAAAAATCTAAAATGGTCCGATTACGATGGTTGATACCTCTATCAATAGGTTTCGGGACCTGTAATTGCTGTGACAATTTTCATTTTGATTGCTCGATTATTTCTAAACATTTCTTAGAAAATTCAATTTTATTGAAAATCAACTGAGCCCACAAGTTTTTGGGCGGCAAAAATCTAAAATGGTCCGATTACGATGGTTGATACCTCTATCAATAGGTTTCGGGACCTGTAATTGCTGTGACAATTTTCATTTTGATTGCTCGATTATTTCTAAACATTTCTTAGAAAATTCAAAATCAACTGTGCTATAGCCCACAAGTTTTTGGGCGGCAAAAATCTAAAATGGTCCGATTACGATGGTTGATACCTCTATCAATAGATTTCGGGACCTGTAATTGCTGTGACAATTTTCATTTTGATTGCTCGATTATTTCTAAACATTTCTTAGAAAATTCAATTTTATTGAAAATCAAATGTGCTATAGCCCACAAGTTTTTGGGCGGCAAAAATCTAAAATGGTCCGATTACGATGGTTGATACCTCTATCAATAGGTTTCGGGACCTGTAATTGCTGTGACAATTTTCATTTTGATTGCTCGATTATTTCTAAACATTTCTTAGAAAATTCAATTTTATTGAAAATCAACTGTGTTTGCCCACAAGTTTTTGGGCGGCAAAAATCTAAAATGGTCCGATTACGATGGTTGATACCTCTATCAATAGGTTTCGGGACCTGTAATTGCTGTGACAATTTTCATTTTGATTGCTCGATTATTTCTAAACATTTCTTAGAAAATTCAATTTTATTGAAAATCAACTGTGTTATAGCCCACAAGTTTTTGGGCGGCAAAAATCTAAAATGGTCCGATTACGATGGTTGATACCTCTATCAATAGGTTTCGGGACCTGTAATTGCTGTGACAATTTTCATTTTGATTGCTCGATTATTTCTAAACATTTCTTAGAAAATTCAATTTTATTGAAAATCAACTGTGCTATAGCCCACAAGTTTTTGGGCGGCAAAAATCTAAAATGGTCCGATTACGATGGTTGATACCTCTATCAATAGGTTTCGGGACCTGTAATTGCTGTGACAATTTTCATTTTGATTGCTCGATTATTTCTAAACATTTCATAAAAAATTCAATTTTATTGAAAATCAACTGTGCTATAGCCCACAAGTTTTTGGGCGGCAAAAATCTAAAATGGTCCGATTACGATGGTTGATACCTCTATCAATAGGTTTCGGGACCTGTAATTGCTGTGACAATTTTCATTTTGATTGCTCGATTATTTCTAAACATTTCTTAGAAAATTCAATTTTATTGAAAATCACCCACAAATTTTTGGGCGGCAAAAATCTAAAATGGTCCGATTACGATGGTTGATACCTCTATCAATAGGTTTCGAAACCTGTAATTACTGTGACAATTTTCATTTTGATTGCTCGATTATTTCTTATCATTTCTTAGAAAATTCTATTTTATTGAAAATCAACTGTGCTATAGCCCACAAGTTTTTGGGCGGCAAAAATCTAAAATGGTCCGATTACGATGGTTGATACCTCTATCAATAGGTTTCGGGACCTGTAATTGCTGTGACAATTTTCATTTTAATTGCTCGACTATTTCTAAACATTTCTTAGAAAATTCAATTTTATTGAAAATCAACTGTGTTATAGCCCACAAGTTTTTGGGCGGCAAAAATCTAAAATGGTCCGATTACGATGGTTGATACCTCTATCAATAGGTTTCGGGACCTGTAATTGCTGTGACAATTTTCATTTTGATTGCTCGACTATTTCTAAACATTTCTTAGAAAATTCAATTTTATTGAAAATCAACTGTGCTATAGCCCACAAGTTTTTGGGCGGCAAAAATCTAAAATGGTACGATTACGATGGTTGATACCTTTATCAATAGGTTTCGGGACCTGTAATTGCTGTGACAATTTTCATTTTGATTGCTCGATTATTTCTAAATATTTCTTAGAAAATTCAATTTTATTGAAAATCAACTGTGCTATAGCCCACAAGTTTTTGGGCGGCAAAAATCTAAAATGGTCCGAATACGATGGTTGATACCTCTATCAATAGGTTTCGGGACCTGTAATTGCTGTGACAATTTTCATTTTGATTGCTCGATTATTTCTAAACATTTCTTAGAAAATTCAATTTTATTGAAAATCAACTGTGCTATAGCCCACAAGTTTTTGGGCGGCAAAAATCTAAAATGGTCCGATTACGATGGTTGATACCTCTATCAATAGGTTTCGGGACCTGTAATTGCTGTGACAATTTTCATTTTGATTGCTCGACTATTTCTTAACATTTCTTAGAAAATTCAATTTTATTGAAAATCAACTGTGCTATAGCCCACAAGTTTTTGGGCGGCAAAAATCTAAAATGGTCCGATTACGATGGTTGATACCTCTATCAATAGGTTTCGGGACCTGTAATTGCTGTGACAATTTGCGTTTTGATTGCTCGATTTTTTCTAAACATTTCTTAGAAAATTCAATTTTATTGAAAATCAACTGTGCTATAGCCCACAAGTTTTTGGGCGGCAAAAATCTAAAATGGTCCGATTACGATGGTTGATACCTCTATCAATAGGTTTCGGGACCTGTAATTGCTGTGACAATTTTCATTTTGATTGCTCGATTATTTCTAAACATTTCTTAGAAAATTCAATTTTATTGAAAATCAACTGTGCTATAGCCCACAAGTTTTTGGGCGGCAAAAATCTAAAATGGTCCGATTACGATGGTTGATACCTCTATCAATAGGTTTCGGGACCTGTAATTGCTGTGACAATTTTCGTTTTGATTGCTCGATTATTTCTAAACATTTCTTAGAAAATTCAATTTTATTGAAAATCAACTGTGTTATAGCCCACAAGTTTTTGGGCGGCAAAAATCTAAAATGGTCCGAATACGATGGTTGATACCTCTATCAATAGGTTTCGGGACCTGTAATTGCTGTGACAATTTTCATTTTGATTGCTCGATTATTTCTAAACATTTCTTAGAAAATTCAATTTTATTGAAAATCAACTGTGCTATAGCCCACAAGTTTTTGGGCGGCAAAAATCTAAAATGGTCCGATTACGATGGTTTATACCTCTATCAATAGGTTTCGGGACCTGTAATTGCTGTGACAATTTTCATTTTGATTGCTCGACTATTTCTAAACATTTCTTAGAAAATTCAATTTTATTGAAAATCAACTGTGCTATAGCCCACAAGTTTTTGGGCGGCAAAAATCTAAAATGGTACGATTACGATGATTGATACCTCTATCAATAGGTTTCGGGACCTGTAATTGCTGTGACAATTTTCATTTTGATTGCTCGATTATTTCTAAACATTTCTTAGAAAATTCAATTTTATTGAAAATCAACTGTGCTATAGCCCACAAGTTTTTGGGCGGCAAAAATCTAAAATGGTACGATTACGATGATTGATACCTCTATCAATAGGTTTCGGGACCTGTAATTGCTGTGACAATTTTCATTTTGATTGCTCGATTATTTCTAAACATTTCTTAGAAAATTCAATTTTATTGAAAATCAACTGTGCTATAGCCTACAAGTTTTTGGGCGGCAAAAATCTAAAATGGTCCGATTACGATGGTTGATACCTCTATCAATAGGTTTCGGGACCTGTAATTGCTGTGACAATTTTCGTTTTGATTGCTCGATTATTTCTAAACATTTCTTAGAAAATTCAATTTTATTGAAAATCAACTGTGCTATAGCCCACAAGTTTTTGGGCGGCAAAAATCTAAAATGGTCCGATTACGATGGTTGATACCTCTATCAATAGGTTTCGGGACCTGTAATTGCTGTGACAATTTCCGTTTTGATTGCTCGATTATTTCTAAACATTTCTTAGAAAATTCAATTTTATTGAAAATCAACTGTGCTATAGCCCACAAGTTTTTGGGCGGCAAAAATCTAAAATGGTCCGATGACGATGATTGATACTACTATCAATAGGTTTCGGGACCTGTAATTGCTGTGACAATTTTCATTTTGATTGCTCGATTATTTCTAAACATTTCTTAGAAAATTCAATTTTATTGAAAATCAACTGTGCTATAGCCCACAAGTTTTTGGGCGGCAAAAATCTAAAATGGTCCGATTACGATGGTTGATACCTCTATCAATAGGTTTCGGGACCTGTAATTGCTGTGACAATTTTCGTTTTGATTGCTCGATTATTTCTAAACATTTCTTAGAAAATTCAATTTTATTGAAAATCAACTATGCTATAGCCCACAAGTTTTTGGGCGGCAAAAATCTAAAATGGTCCGATTACGATGATTGATACCTCTATCAATAGGTTTCGGGACCTGTAATTGCTGTGACAATTTTCATTTTGATTGCTCGATTATTTCTAAACATTTCTTATAAAATTCAATTTTATTGAAAATCAACTGTGCCACAAGTTTTTGGGCGGCAAAAATCTAAAATGGTCCGATTACGATGGTTGATACCTCTATCAATAGGTTTCGGGACCTGTAATTGCTGTGACAATTTTCATTTTGATTGCTCGATTATTTCTAAACATTTCTTAGAAAATTCAATTTTATTGAAAATCAACTGTGCTATAGCCCACAAGTTTTTGGGCGGCAAAAATCTAAAATGGTCCGATTACGATGGTTGATACCTCTATCAATAGGTTTCGGGACCTGTAATTGCTGTGACAGTTTTCATTTTGATTGCTCGATTATTTCTTATCATTTCTTAGAAAATTCAATTTTATTGAAAATCAACTGTGCTATAGCCCACAAGTTTTTGGGCGGCAAAAATCTAAAATGGTCCGATTACGATGGTTGATACGTCTATCAATAGGTTTCGGGACCTGTAATTGCTGTGACAGTTTTCATTTTGATTGCTCGATTATTTCTTATCATTTCTTAGAAAATTCAATTTTATTGAAAATCAACTGTGCTATAGCCCACAAGTTTTTGGGCGGCAAAAATCTAAAATGGTCCGATTACGATGGTTGATACCTCTATCAATAGGTTTCGGGACCTGTAATTGCTGTGACAGTTTTCATTTTGATTGCTCGATTATTTCTTATCATTTCTTAGAAAATTCAATTTTATTGAAAATCAACTGTGCCACAAGTTTTTGGGCGGCAAAAATCTAAAATGGTACGATTACGATAGTTGATACCTCTATCAATAGGTTTCGGGACCTGTAATTGTTGTGACAATTTTCATTTTGATTGCTCGATTATTTCTAAACATTTCTTAGAAAATTCAATTTTATTGAAAATCAACTGTGCTATAGCCCACAAGGTTTTGGGCGGCAAAAATCTAAAATGGTCCGATTACGATGGTTGATACCTCTATCAATAGGTTTCGGGACCTGTAATTGCTGTGCCAATTTTCATTTTGATTGCTCGATTATTTCTAAACATTTCTTAGAAAATTCAATTTTATTGAAAATCAACTGTGCTATAGCCCACAAGTTTTTGGGCGGCAAAAATCTAAAATGGTCCGATTACGATGGTTGATACCTCTATCAATAGGTTTCGGGACCTGTAATTGCTGTGACAATTTTCGTTTTGATTGCTCGATTATTTCTAAACATTTCTTAGAAAATTCAATATTATTGAAAATCAACTGTGAGCCCACAAGTTTTTGGGCGGCAAAAATCTAAAATGATCCGATTACGATGATTGATACCTCTATCAATAGGTTTCGGGACCTGTAATTGCTGTGACAATTTTCATTTTGATTGCTCGATTATTTCTAAACATTTCTTAGAAAATTCAATTTTATTGAAAATCAACTGTGCTATAGCCCACAAGTTTTTGGCGGCAAAAATCTAAAATGGTCCGATTACGATGGTTGATACCTCTATCAATAGGTTTCGGGACCTGTAATTGCTGTGCCAATTTTCATTTTGATTGCTCGATTATTTCTAAACATTTCTTAGAAAATTCAATTTTATTGAAAATCAACTGTGCTATAGCCCACAAGTTTTTGGGCGACAAAAATCTAAAATGGTCCGATTACGATGGTTGATACCTCTATCAATAGGTTTCGGGACCTGTAATTGCTGTGACAATTTTCATTTTGATTGCTCGATTATTTCTAAACATTTCTTAGAAAATTAAATTTTATTGAAAATCAACTGTGCTATATCCCACAAGTTTTTGGGCGGCAAAAATCTAAAATGGTCCGATTACGACGGTTGATACATCTATCAATAGGTTTCGGGACCTGTAATTGCTGTGACAGTTTTCATTTTGATTGCTCGATTATTTCTTATCATTTCTTAGAAAATTCAATTTTATTGAAAATCAACTGTGCTATAGCCCACAAGTTTTTGGGCGGCAAAAATCTAAAATGGTCCGATTACGATGATTGATACCTCTATCAATAGGTTTCGGGACCTGTAATTGCTGTGACAATTTTCATTTTGATTGCTCGATTATTTCTAAACATTTCTTAGAAAATTCAATTTTATTGAAAATCAACTGTGCTATAGCCCACAAGTTTTTGGGCGGCAAAAATCTAAAATGGTTCGATTACGATGATTGATACCTCTATCAATAGGTTTCGGGACCTGTAATTGCTGTGACAATTTTCATTTTGATTGCTCGATTATTTCTAAACATTTCTTAGAAAATTCAATTTTATTGAAAATCAACTGTGCTATAGCCCACAAGTTTTTGGGCGGCAAAAATCTAAAATGGTCCGATTACGATGGTTGATACCTCTATCAATAGGTTTCGGGACCTGTAATTGCTGTGCCAATTTTCATTTTGATTGCTCGATTATTTCTAAACATTTCTTAGAAAATTCAATTTTATTGAAAATCAACTGTGCTATAGCCCACAAGTTTTTGGGCGGCAAAAATCTAAAATGGTCCGATTACGATGGTTGATACCTCTATCAATAGGTTTCGGGACCTGTAATTGCTGTGACAATTTTCGTTTTGATTGCTCGATTATTTCTAAACATTTCTTAGAAAATTCAATTTTATTGAAAATCAACTGTGCTATAGCCCACAAGTTTTTGGGCGGCAAAAATCTAAAATGGTCCGATTACGATGGTTGATACCTCTATCAATAGGTTTCGGGACCTGTAATTGCTGTGCCAATTTTCATTTTGATTGCTCGATTATTTCTAAACATTTCTTAGAAAATTCAATTTTATTGAAAATCAACTGTGCTATAGCCCACAAGTTTTTGGGCGGCAAAAATCTAAAATGGTCCGGTTACGATGGTTGATACCTCTATCAATAGGTTTGGGGACCTGTAATTGCTGTGACAGTTTTCATTTTGATTGCTCGATTATTTCTTATCATTTCTTAGAAAATTCAATTTTATTGAAAATCAACTGTGATATAGCCCACAAGTTTTTGGGCGGCAAAAATCTAAAATGGGCCGATTACGATGGTTGATACCTCTATCAATAGGTTTCGGGACCTGTAATTGCTGTGACAATTTTCATTTTGATTGCTCGATTATTTCTAAACATTTCTTATAAAATTCAATTTTATTGAAAATCAACTGTGCTATAGCCCACAAGTTTTTGGGCGGCAAAAATCTAAAATGGTCTGATTACGATGGTTGATACCTCTATCAATAGGTTTCGGGACCTGTAATTGCTGTGACAATTTTCATTTTGATTGCTCGATTATTTCTAAACATTTCTTAGAAAATTCAATTTTATTGAAAATCAACTGTGCTATAGCCCATAAGTTTTTGGGCGGCAAAAATCTAAAATGGTACGATTACGATGGTTGATACCTCTATCAATAGGTTTCGGGACCTGTAATTGCTGTGACAATTTTCATTTTGATTGCTCGATTATTTCTAAACATTTCTTAGAAAATTCAATTTAATTGAAAATCAACTGTGCTATAGCCCACAAGTTTTTGGGCGGCAAAAATCTAAAATGGTCCGATTACGATGGTTGATACCTCTATCAATAGGTTTCGGGACCTGTAATTGCTGTGACAGTTTTCATTTTGATTGCTCGATTATTTCTAAACATTTCTTAGAAAATTCAATTTTATTGAAAATCAACTGTGCTATAGCCCACAAGTTTTTGGGCGGCAAAAATCTAAAATGGTCTGATTACGATGGTTGATACCTCTATCAATAGGTTTCGGGACCTGTAATTGCTGTGACAATTTTCATTTTGATTGCTCGATTATTTCTAAACATTTCTTAGAAAATTCAATTTTATTGAAAATCAACTGTGCTATAGCCCACAAGTTTTTGGGCGGCAAAAATCTAAAATGGTCTGATTACGATGGTTGATACCTCTATCAATAGGTTTCGGGACCTGTAATTGCTGTGACAATTTTCGTTTTGATTGCTCGATTATTTCTAAACATTTCTTAGAAAATTCAATTTTATTGAAAATCAACTGTGCTATAGCCCACAAGTTTTTGGGCGGCAAAAATCTAAAATGGTCCGATTACGATGATTGATACCTCTATCAATAGGTTTCGGGACCTGTAATTGCTGTGACAATTTTCATTTTGATTGCTCGATTATTTCTAAACATTTCTTAGAAAATTCAATTTTATTGAAAATCAACTGTGCTATAGCCCACAAGTTTTTGGGCGGCAAAAATCTAAAATGGTCCGATTACGATGGTTGATACCTCTATCAATAGGTTTCGGGACCTGTAATTGCTGTGCCAATTTTCATTTTGATTGCTCGATTATTTCTAAACATTTCTTAGAAAATTCAATTTTATTGAAAATCAACTGTGCTATAGCCCACAAGTTTTTGGGCGGCAAAAATCTAAAATGGTCCGATTACGATGGTTGATACCTCTATCAATAGGTTTCGGGACCTGTAATTGCTGTGACAATTTTCGTTTTGATTGCTCGATTATTTCTAAACATTTCTTAGAAAATTCAATTTTATTGAAAATCAACTGTGCTATAGCCCACAAGTTTTTGGGCAGCAAAAATCTAAAATGGTCTGATTACGATGGTTGATACCTCTATCAATAGGTTTCGGGACCTGTAATTGCTGTGACAATTATCATTTTGATTGCTCGATTATTTCTAAACATTTCTTAGAAAATTCAATTTTATTGAAAATCAACTGTGCTATAGCCCACAAGTTTTTGGGCGGCAAAAATCTAAAATGGTCCGATTACGATGGTTGATACCTCTATCAATAGGTTTCGGGACCTGTAATTGCTGTGACAGTTTTCATTTTGATTGCTCGATTATTTCTTATCATTTCTTAGAAAATTCAATTTTATTGAAAATCAACTGTGCTATAGCCCACAAGTTTTTGGGCGGCAAAAATCTAAAATGGTCCGATTACGATGGTTGATACCTCTATCAATAGGTTTCGGGACCTGTAATTGCTGTGACAGTTTTCATTTTGATTGCTCGATTATTTCTTATCATTTCTTAGAAAATTCAATTTTATTGAAAATCAACTGTGCTATAGCCCACAAGTTTTTGGGCGGCAAAAATCTAAAATGGTCCGATTACGATGGTTGATACCTCTATCAATAGGTTTCGGGACCTGTAATTGCTGTGACAATTTTCATTTTGATTGCTCGATTATTTCTAAACATTTCTTATAAAATTCAATTTTATTGAAAATCAACTGTGCTATTATAGCCCACAAGTTTTTGGGCGGCAAAAATCTAAAATGGTCTGATTACGATGGTTGATACCTCTATCACTAGGTTTCGGGACCTGTAATTGCTGTGACAATTTTCATTTTGATTGCTCGATTATTTCTAAACATTTCTTAGAAAATTCAATTTTATTGAAAATCAACTATGCTATAGCCCATAAGTTTTTGGGCGGCAAAAATCTAAAATGGTACGATTACGATGGTTGATACCTCTATCAATAGGTTTCGGGACCTGTAATTGCTGTGACAATTTTCATTTTGATTGCTCGATTATTTCTAAACATTTCTTAGAAAATTCAATTTTATTGAAAATCAACTGTGCTATAGCCCACAAGTTTTTGGGCGGCAAAAATCTAAAATGGTCCGATTACGATGGTTGATACCTCTATCAATAGGTTTCGGGACCTGTAATTGCTTTGACAGTTTTCATTTTGATTGCTCGATTATTTCTTATCATTTCTTAGAAAATTCAATTTTATTGAAAATCAATTGTGCTATAGCCCACAAGTTTTTGGGCGGCAAAAATCTAAAATGGTCCGATTACGATGATTGATACCTCTATCAATAGGTTTCGGGACCTGTAATTGCTGTGACAATTTTCATTTTGATTGCTCGATTATTTCTAAACATTTCTTAGAAAATTCAATTTTATTGAAAATCAACTGTGTTGTAGCCCACAAGTTTTTGGGCGGCAAAAATCTAAAATGGTCTGATTACGATGGTTGATACCTCTATCAATAGGTTTCGGGACCTGTAATTGCTGTGACAATTTTCATTTTGATTGCTCGATTATTTCTAAACATTTCTTAGAAAATTCAATTTTATTGAAAATCAACTGTGCTATAGCCCACAAGTTTTTGGGCGGCAAAAATCTAAAATGGTCCGATTACGATGGTTGATACCTCTATCAATAGGTTTCGGGACCTGTAATTGCTGTGACAATTTTCGTTTTGATTGCTCGATTATTTCTAAACATTTCTTAGAAAATTCAATTTTATTGAAAATCAACTGTGCTATAGCCCACAAGTTTTTGGGCGGCAAAAATCTAAAATGGTCCGATTACGATGGTTGATACCTCTATCAATAGGTTTCGGGACCTGTAATTGCTGTGCCAATTTTCATTTTGATTGCTCGATTATTTCTAAACATTTCTTAGAAAATTCAATTTTATTGAAAATCAGTTGTGCTATAGCCCACAAGTTTTTGGGCGGCAAAAATCTAAAATGGTCCGATTACGATGGTTGATACCTCTATCAATAGGTTTCGGGACCTGTAATTGCTGTGACAGTTTTCATTTTGATTGCTCGATTATTTCTTATCATTTCTTAGAAAATTCAATTTTATTGAAAATCAACTGTGCTATAGCCCACAAGTTTTTGGGCGGCAAAAATCTAAAATGGTCCGATTACGATGGTTGATACCTCTATCAATAGGTTTCGGGACCTGTAATTGCTGTGACAGTTTTCATTTTGATTGCTCGATTATTTCTTATCATTTCTTAGAAAATTCAATTTTATTGAAAATCAACTGTGCTATAGCCCACAAGTTTTTGGGCGGCAAAAATCTAAAATGGTCCGATTACGATGGTTGATACCTCTATCAATAGGTTTCGGGACCTGTAATTGCTGTGACAATTTTCATTTTGATTGCTCGATTATTTCTAAACATTTCTTATAAAATTCAATTTTATTGAAAATCAACTGTGCTATAGCCCACAAGTTTTTGGGCGGCAAAAATCTAAAATGGTCTGATTACGATGGTTGATACCTCTATCAATAGGTTTCGGGACCTGTAATTGCTGTGACAATTTTCATTTTGATTGCTCGATTATTTCTAAACATTTCTTAGAAAATTCAATTTAATTGAAAATCAACTGTGCTATAGCCCACAAGTTTTTGGGCGGCAAAAATCTAAAATGGTCCGATTACGATGGTTGATACCTCTATCAATAGGTTTCGGGACCTGTAATTGCTGTGACAGTTTTTATTTTGATTGCTCGATTATTTCTTATCATTTCTTAGAAAATTCAATTTTATTGAAAATCAATTGTGCTATAGCCCACAAGTTTTTGGGCGGCAAAAATCTAAAATGGTCCGATTACGATGATTGATACCTCTATCAATAGGTTTCGGGACCTGTAATTGCTGTGACAATTTTCATTTTGATTGCTCGATTATTTCTAAACATTTCTTAGAAAATTCAATTTTATTGAAAATCAACTGTGCTATAGCCCACAAGTTTTTGGGCGGCAAAAATCTAAAATGGTCTGATTACGATGGTTGATACCTCTATCAATAGGTTTCGGGACCTGTAATTGCTGTGACAATTTTCATTTTGATTGCTCGATTATTTCTAAACATTTCTTAGAAAATTCAATTTTATTGAAAATCAACTGTGCTATAGCCCACAAGTTTTTGGGCGGCAAAAATCTAAAATTGTTTGATTACGATGGTTGATACCTCTATCAATAGGTTTCGGGACCTGTAATTGCTGTGACAATTTTCGTTTTGATTGCTCGATTATTTCTAAACATTTCTTAGAAAATTCAATTTTATTGAAAATCAACTGTGCTATAGCCCACAAGTTTTTGGGCGGCAAAAATCTAAAATGGTCCGATTACGATGATTGATACCTCTATCAATAGGTTTCGGGACCTGTAATTGCTGTGACAATTTTCATTTTGATTGCTCGATTATTTCTAAACATTTCTTAGAAAATTCAATTTTATTGAAAATCAACTGTGCTATAGCCCACAAGTTTTTGGGCGGCAAAAATCTAAAATGGTCCGATTACGATGGTTGATACCTCTATCAATAGGTTTCGGGACCTGTAATTGCTGTGACAGTTTTCATTTTGATTGCTCGATTATTTCTTATCATTTCTTAGAAAATTCAATTTTATTGAAAATCAACTGTGCTATAGCCCACAAGTTTTTGGGCGGCAAAAATCTAAAATGGTCCGATTACGATGGTTGATACCTCTATCAATAGGTTTCGGGACCTGTAATTGCTGTGACAGTTTTCATTTTGATTGCTCGATTATTTCTTATCATTTCTTAGAAAATTCAATTTTATTGAAAATCAACTGTGCTATAGCCCACAAGTTTTTGGGCGGCAAAAATCTAAAATGGTCCGATTACGATGGTTGATACCTCTATCAATAGGTTTCGGGACCTGTAATTGCTGTGACAATTTTCATTTTGATTGCTCGATTATTTCTAAACATTTCTTATAAAATTCAATTTTATTGAAAATCAACTGTGCTATTATAGCCCACAAGTTTTTGGGCGGCAAAAATCTAAAATGGTCTGATTACGATGGTTGATACCTCTATCACTAGGTTTCGGGACCTGTAATTGCTGTGACAATTTTCATTTTGATTGCTCGATTATTTCTAAACATTTCTTAGAAAATTCAATTTTATTGAAAATCAACTATGCTATAGCCCATAAGTTTTTGGGCGGCAAAAATCTAAAATGGTACGATTACGATGGTTGATACCTCTATCAATAGGTTTCGGGACCTGTAATTGCTGTGACAATTTTCATTTTGATTGCTCGATTATTTCTAAACATTTCTTAGAAAATTCAATTTTATTGAAAATCAACTGTGCTATAGCCCACAAGTTTTTGGGCGGCAAAAATCTAAAATGGTCCGATTACGATGGTTGATACCTCTATCAATAGGTTTCGGGACCTGTAATTGCTTTGACAGTTTTCATTTTGATTGCTCGATTATTTCTTATCATTTCTTAGAAAATTCAATTTTATTGAAAATCAATTGTGCTATAGCCCACAAGTTTTTGGGCGGCAAAAATCTAAAATGGTCCGATTACGATGATTGATACCTCTATCAATAGGTTTCGGGACCTGTAATTGCTGTGACAATTTTCATTTTGATTGCTCGATTATTTCTAAACATTTCTTAGAAAATTCAATTTTATTGAAAATCAACTGTGCTGTAGCCCACAAGTTTTTGGGCGGCAAAAATCTAAAATGGTCTGATTACGATGGTTGATACCTCTATCAATAGGTTTCGGGACCTGTAATTGCTGTGACAATTTTCATTTTGATTGCTCGATTATTTCTAAACATTTCTTAGAAAATTCAATTTTATTGAAAATCAACTGTGCTATAGCCCACAAGTTTTTGGGCGGCAAAAATCTAAAATGGTCCGATTACGATGGTTGATACCTCTATCAATAGGTTTCGGGACCTGTAATTGCTGTGACAATTTTCGTTTTGATTGCTCGATTATTTCTAAACATTTCTTAGAAAATTCAATTTTATTGAAAATCAACTGTGCTATAGCCCACAAGTTTTTGGGCGGCAAAAATCTAAAATGGTCCGATTACGATGGTTGATACCTCTATCAATAGGTTTCGGGACCTGTAATTGCTGTGCCAATTTTCATTTTGATTGCTCGATTATTTCTAAACATTTCTTAGAAAATTCAATTTTATTGAAAATCAGTTGTGCTATAGCCCACAAGTTTTTGGGCGGCAAAAATCTAAAATGGTCCGATTACGATGGTTGATACCTCTATCAATAGGTTTCGGGACCTGTAATTGCTGTGACAGTTTTCATTTTGATTGCTCGATTATTTCTTATCATTTCTTAGAAAATTCAATTTTATTGAAAATCAACTGTGCTATAGCCCACAAGTTTTTGGGCGGCAAAAATCTAAAATGGTCCGATTACGATGGTTGATACCTCTATCAATAGGTTTCGGGACCTGTAATTGCTGTGACAGTTTTCATTTTGATTGCTCGATTATTTCTTATCATTTCTTAGAAAATTCAATTTTATTGAAAATCAACTGTGCTATAGCCCACAAGTTTTTGGGCGGCAAAAATCTAAAATGGTCCGATTACGATGGTTGATACCTCTATCAATAGGTTTCGGGACCTGTAATTGCTGTGACAATTTTCATTTTGATTGCTCGATTATTTCTAAACATTTCTTATAAAATTCAATTTTATTGAAAATCAACTGTGCTATAGCCCACAAGTTTTTGGGCGGCAAAAATCTAAAATGGTCTGATTACGATGGTTGATACCTCTATCAATAGGTTTCGGGACCTGTAATTGCTGTGACAATTTTCATTTTGATTGCTCGATTATTTCTAAACATTTCTTAGAAAATTCAATTTTATTGAAAATCAACTGTGCTATAGCCCATAAGTTTTTGGGCGGCAAAAATCTAAAATGGTCCGATTACGATGGTTGATACCTCTATCAATAGGTTTCGGGACCTGTAATTGCTGTGCCAATTTTCATTTTGATTGCTCGATTATTTCTAAACATTTCTTAGAAAATTCAATTTTATTGAAAATCAGTTGTGCTATAGCCCACAAGTTTTTGGGCGGCAAAAATCTAAAATGGTCCGATTACGATGGTTGATACCTCTATCAATAGGTTTCGGGACCTGTAATTGCTGTGACAGTTTTCATTTTGATTGCTCGATTATTTCTTATCATTTCTTAGAAAATTCAATTTTATTGAAAATCAACTGTGCTATAGCCCACAAGTTTTTGGGCGGCAAAAATCTAAAATGGTCTGATTACGATGGTTGATACCTCTATCAATAGGTTTCGGGACCTGTAATTGCTGTGACAATTTTCATTTTGATTGCTCGATTATTTCTAAACATTTCTTAGAAAATTCAATTTTATTGAAAATCAACTGTGCTATAGCCCACAAGTTTTTGGGCGGCAAAAATCTAAAATGGTCCGATTACGATGGTTGATACCTTTATCAATAGGTTTCGGGACCTGTAATTGCTGTGACAATTTTCATTTTGATTGCTCGATTATTTCTAAACATTTCTTAGAAAATTCAATTTTATTGAAAATCAACTGTGCTATAGCCCACAAGTTTTTGGGCGGCAAAAATCTAAAATGGTCCGATTACGATGGTTGATACCTCTATCAATAGGTTTCGGGACCTGTAATTGCTGTGACAATTTTCATTTTGATTGCTCGATTATTTCTAAACATTTCTTATAAAATTCAATTTTATTGAAAATCAACTGTGCTATAGCCCACAAGTTTTTGGGCGGCAAAAATCTAAAATGGTCTGATTACGATGGTTGATACCTCTATCAATAGGTTTCGGGACCTGTAATTGCTGTGACAATTTTCATTTTGATTGCTCGATTATTTCTAAACATTTCTTAGAAAATTCAATTTTATTGAAAATCAACTGTGCTATAGCCCACAAGTTTTTGGGCGGCAAAAATCTAAAATGGTCCGATTACGATGGTTGATACCTTTATCAATAGGTTTCGGGACCTGTAATTGCTGTGACAATTTTCATTTTGATTGCTCGATTATTTCTAAACATTTCTTATAAAATTCAATTTTATTGAAAATCAACTGTGCTATAGCCCACAAGTTTTTGGGCGGCAAAAATCTAAAATGGTCTGATTACGATGGTTGATACCTCTATCAATAGGTTTCGGGACCTGTAATTGCTGTGACAATTTTCATTTTGATTGCTCGATTATTTCTAAACATTTCTTAGAAAATTCAATAAAATTGAAAATCAGTTGTGCTATAGCCCACAAGTTTTTGGGCGGCAAAAATCTAAAATGGTCCGATTACGATGGTTGATACCTCTATCAATAGGTTTCGGGACCTGTAATTGCTGTGACAGTTTTCATTTTGATTGCTCGATTATTTCTTATCATTTCTTAGAAAATTCAATTTTATTGAAAATCAACTGTGCTATAGCCCATAAGTTTTTGGGCGGCAAAAATCTAAAATGGTACGATTACGATGGTTGATACCTCTATCAATAGGTTTCGGGACCTGTAATTGCTGTGACAATTTTCAATTTGATTGCTCGATTATTTCTAAACATTTCTTAGAAAATTCAATTTAATTGAAAATCAACTGTGCTATAGCCCACAAGTTTTTGGGCGGCAAAAATCTAAAATGGTCCGATTACGATGGTTGATACCTCTATCAATAGGTTTCGGGACCTGTAATTGCTGTGACAGTTTTTATTTTGATTGCTCGATTATTTCTTATCATTTCTTAGAAAATTCAATTTTATTGAAAATCAATTGTGCTATAGCCCACAAGTTTTTGGGCGGCAAAAATCTAAAATGGTCCGATTACGATGATTGATACCTCTATCAATAGGTTTCGGGACCTGTAATTGCTGTGACAATTTTCATTTTGATTGCTCGATTATTTCTAAACATTTCTTAGAAAATTCAATTTTATTGAAAATCAACTGTGCTATAGCCCACAAGTTTTTGGGCGGCAAAAATCTAAAATGGTCTGATTACGATGGTTGATACCTCTATCAATAGGTTTCGGGTCCTGTAATTGCTGTGACAATTTTCATTTTGATTGCTCGATTATTTCTAAACATTTCTTAGAAAATTCAATTTTATTGAAAATCAACTGTGCTATAGCCCACAAGTTTTTGGGCGGCAAAAATCTAAAATTGTTTGATTACGATGGTTGATACCTCTATCAATAGGTTTCGGGACCTGTAATTGCTGTGACAATTTTCGTTTTGATTGCTCGATTATTTCTAAACATTTCTTAGAAAATTCAATTTTATTGAAAATCAACTGTGCTATAGCCCACAAGTTTTTGGGCGGCAAAAATCTAAAATGGTCCGATTACGATGGTTGATACCTCTATCAATAGGTTTCGGGACCTGTAATTGCTGTGACAATTTTCGTTTTGATTGCTCGATTATTTCTTATCATTTCTTAGAAAATTCAATTTTATTGAAAATCAACTGTGCTATAGCCCACAAGTTTTTGGGCGGCAAAAATCTAAAATGGTCCGATTACGATGGTTGATACCTCTATCAATAGGTTTCGGGACCTGTAATTGCTGTGACAATTTTCATTTTGATTGCTCGATTATTTCTAAACATTTCTTAGAAAATTCAATTTTATTGAAAATCAACTGTGCTATAGCCCACAAGTTTTTGGGCGGCAAAAATCTAAAATGGTCCGATTACGATGATTGATACCTCTATCAATAGGTTTCGGGACCTGTAATTGCTGTGACAATTTTCATTTTGATTGCTCGATTATTTCTAAACATTTCTTAGAAAATTCAATTTTATTGAAAATCAACTGTGCTATAGCCCACAAGTTTTTGGGCGGCAAAAATCTAAAATGGTCCGATTACGATGGTTGATACCTCTATCAATAGGTTTCGGGACCTGTAATTGCTGTGACAATTTTCGTTTTGATTGCTCGATTATTTCTTATCATTTCTTAGAAAATTCAATTTTATTGAAAATCAACTGTGCTATAGCCCACAAGTTTTTGGGCGGCAAAAATCTAAAATGGTCCGATTACGATGGTTGATACCTCTATCAATAGGTTTCGGGACCTGTAATTGCTGTGACAATTTTCATTTTGATTGCTCGATTATTTCTAAACATTTCTTAGAAAATTCAATTTTATTGAAAATCAACTGTGCTATAGCCCACAAATTTTTGGGCGGCAAAAATCTAAAATGGTCCGATTACGATGGTTGATACCTCTATCAATAGGTTTCGGGACCTGTAATTGCTGTGACAATTTTCATTTTGATTGCTCGATTATTTCTTATCATTTCTTAGAAAATTCAATTTTATTGAAAATCAACTGTTCTATAGGCCACAAGTTTTTGGGCGGCAAAAATCTAAAATGGTCCGATTACGATGGTTGATACCTCTATCAATAGGTTTCGGGACCTGTAATTGCTGTGACAATTTTCATTTTGATTGCTCGATTATTTCTAAACATTTCTTAGAAAATTCAATTTTATTGAAAATCAACTGTGCTATAGCCCACAAGTTTTTGGGCGGCAAAAATCTAAAATGGTCCGATTACGATGGTTGATACCTCTATCAATAGGTTTCGGGACCTGTAATTGATGTGACAATTTTTATTTTGATTGCTCGATTATTTCTAAACATTTCTTAGAAAATTCAATTTTATTGAAAATCAACTGTGCTATAGCCCACAAGTTTTTGGGCGGCAAAAATCTAAAATGGTCCGATTACGATGGTTGATACCTCTATCAATAGGTTTCGGGACCTGTAATTGCTGTGACAATTTTCATTTTGATTGCTCGATTATTTCTTATCATTTCTTAGAAAATTCAATTTTATTGAAAATCAACTGTGCTATAGCCCACAAGTTTTTGGGCGGCAAAAATCTAAAATGGTCCGATTACGATGGTTGATACCTCTATCAATAGGTTTCGGGACCTGTAATTGCTGTGACAATTTTCATTTTGATTGCTCGATTATTTCTAAACATTTCTTAGAAAATTCAATTTTATTGAAAATCAACTGTGCTATAGCCCACAAGTTTTTGGGCGGCAAAAATCTAAAATGGTCTGATTACGATGGTTGATACCTCTATCAATAGGTTTCGGGACCTGTAATTGCTGTGACAATTTTCATTTTGATTGCTCGATTATTTCTAAACATTTCTTAGAAAATTCAATTTTATTGAAAATCAACTGTGTTATAGCCCACAAGTTTTTGGGCGGCAAAAATCTAAAATGGTCCGATTACGATGGTTGATACCTCTATCAATAGGTTTCGGGACCTGTAATTGCTGTGACAATTTTCATTTTGATTGCTCGATTATTTCTAAACATTTCTTAGAAAATTCAATTTTATTGAAAATCAACTGTGCTATAGCCCACAAGTTTTTGGGCGGCAAAAATCTAAAATGGTACGATTACGATGGTTGATACCTCTATCAATAGGCTTCGGGACCTGTAATTGCTGTGACAATTTTCATTTTGATTGCTCGATTATTTCTAAACATTTCTTAGAAAATTCAATTTAATTGAAAATCAACTGTGCTATAGCCCACAAGTTTTTGGGCGGCAAAAATCTAAAATGGTCCGATTACGATGGTTGATACCTCTATCAATAGGTTTCGGGACCTGTAATTGCTGTGACAATTTTCATTTTGATTGCTCGATTATTTCTAAACATTTCTTAGAAAATTCAATTTTATTGAAAATCAACTGTGCTATAGCCCACAAGTTTTTGGGCGGCAAAAATCTAAAATGGTCTGATTACGATGGTTGATACCTCTATCAATAGGTTTCGGGACCTGTAATTGCTGTGACAGTTTTCATTTTGATTGCTCGATTATTTCTTATCATTTCTTAGAAAATTCAATTTTATTGAAAATCAACTGTGCTATAGCCCACAAGTTTTTGGGCGGCAAAAATCTAAAATGGTCCGATTACGATGGTTGATACCTCTATCAATAGGTTTCGGGACCTGTAATTGCTGTGACAGTTTTCATTTTGATTGCTCGATTATTTCTTATCATTTCTTAGAAAATTCAATTTTATTGAAAATCAACTGTGCTATAGCCCACAAGTTTTTGGGCGGCAAAAATCTAAAATGGTCCGATTACGATGGTTGATACCTCTATCAATAGGTTTCGGGACCTGTAATTGCTGTGACAGTTTTCATTTTGATTGCTCGATTATTTCTTATCATTTCTTAGAAAATTCAATTTTATTGAAAATCAACTGTGCTATAGCCCACAAGTTTTTGGGCGGCAAAAATCTAAAATGGTCCGATTACGATGGTTGATACCTCTATCAATAGGTTTCGGGACCTGTAATTGCTGTGACAATTTTCATTTTGGTTGCTCGATTATTTCTAAACATTTCTTAGAAAATTCAATTTTATTGAAAATCAACTGTGCTATAGCCCACAAGTTTTTGGGGGGCAAAGATCTAAAATGGTCCGATTACGATGGTTGAGACCTCTATCAATAGGTTTCGGGACCTGTAATTGCTGTGACAATTTTCATTTTGATTGCTCGATTATTTCTAAACATTTCTTAGAAAATTCAATTTTATTGAAAATCAACTGTGCTATAGCCCACAAGTTTTTGGGCGGCAAAAATCTAAAATGGTCCGATTACGATGGTTGATACCTCTATCAATAGGTTTCGGGACCTGTAATTGCTGTGCCAATTTTCATTTTCATTGCTCGATTATTTCTTATCATTTCTTAGAAAATTCAATTTTATTGAAAATCAACTGTGCTATAGCCCACAAGTTTTTGGGCGGCAAAAATCTAAAATGGTCCGATTACGATGGTTGATACCTCTATCAATAGGTTTCGGGACCTGTAATTGCTGTGACAATTTTCATTTTGATTGCTCGATTATTTCTAAACATTTCTTAGAAAATTCAATTTTATTGAAAATCAACTGTGCTATAGCCCACAAGTTTTTGGGCGGCAAAAATCTAAAATGGTCCGATTACGATGGTTGATACCTCTATCAATAGGTTTCGGGACCTGTAATTGCTGTGACAATTTTCATTTTGATTGCTCGATTATTTCTAAACATTTCTTAGAAAATTCAATTTTATTGAAAATCAACTGTGCTATAGCCCACAAATTTTTGGGCGGCAAAAATCTAAAATGGTCCGATTACGATGGTTGATACCTCTATCAATAGGTTTCGGGACCTGTAATTGCTGTGACAATTTTCGTTTTGATTGCTCGATTATTTCTTATCATTTCTTAGAAAATTCAATTTTATTGAAAATCAACTGTTCTATAGCCCACAAGTTTTTGGGCGGCAAAAATCTAAAATGGTCCGATTACGATGGTTGATACCTCTATCAATAGGTTTCGGGACCTGTAATTGCTGTGACAATTTTCATTTTGATTGCTCGATTATTTCTAAACATTTCTTAGAAAATTCAATTTTATTGAAAATCAACTGTGCTATAGCCCACAAGTTTTTGGGCGGCAAAAATCTAAAATGGTCCGATTACGATGGTTGATACCTCTATCAATAGGTTTCGGGACCTGTAATTGCTGTGACAATTTTCATTTTGATTGCTCGATTATTTCTAAACATTTCTTAGAAAATTCAATTTTATTGAAAATCAACTGTGCTATAGCCCACAAGTTTTTGGGCGGCAAAAATCTAAAATGGTCTGATTACGATGGTTGATACCTCTATCAATAGGTTTCGGGACCTGTAATTGCTGTGACAGTTTTCATTTTGATTGCTCGATTATTTCTTATCATTTCTTAGAAAATTCAATTTTATTGAAAATCAACTGTGCTATAGCCCACAAGTTTTTGGGCGGCAAAAATCTAAAATGGTCCGATTACGATGGTTGATACCTCTATCAATAGGTTTCGGGACCTGTAATTGCTGTGACAGTTTTCATTTTGATTGCTCGATTATTTCTTATCATTTCTTAGAAAATTCAATTTTATTGAAAATCAACTGTGCTATAGCCCACAAGTTTTTGGGCGGCAAAAATCTAAAATGGTCCGATTACGATGGTTGATACCTCTATCAATAGGTTTCGGGACCTGTAATTGCTGTGACAATTTTCGTTTTGATTGCTCGATTATTTCTTATCATTTCTTAGAAAATTCAATTTTATTGAAAATCAACTGTTCTATAGGCCACAAGTTTTTGGGCGGCAAAAATCTAAAATGGTCCGATTACGATGGTTGATACCTCTATCAATAGGTTTCGGGACCTGTAATTGCTGTGACAATTTTCATTTTGATTGCTCGATTATTTCTAAACATTTCTTAGAAAATTCAATTTTATTGAAAATCAACTGTGCTATAGCCCACAAGTTTTTGGGCGGCAAAAATCTAAAATGGTCCGATTACGATGGTTGATACCTCTATCAATAGGTTTCGGGACCTGTAATTGCTGTGACAATTTTCATTTTGATTGCTCGATTATTTCTAAACATTTCTTAGAAAATTCAATTTTATTGAAAATCAACTGTGCTATAGCCCACAAGTTTTTGGGCGGCAAAAATCTAAAATGGTCTGATTACGATGGTTGATACCTCTATCAATAGGTTTCGGGACCTGTAATTGCTGTGACAGTTTTCATTTTGATTGCTCGATTATTTCTTATCATTTCTTAGAAAATTCAATTTTATTGAAAATCAACTGTGCTATAGCCCACAAGTTTTTGGGCGGCAAAAATCTAAAATGGTCCGATTACGATGGTTGATACCTCTATCAATAGGTTTCGGGACCTGTAATTGCTGTGACAATTTTCATTTTGATTGCTCGATTATTTCTAAACATTTCTTAGAAAATTCAATTTTATTGAAAATCAACTGTGCTATAGCCCACAAGTTTTTGGGCGGCAAAAATCTAAAATGGTCCGATTACGATGGTTGATACCTCTATCAATAGGTTTCGGGACCTGTAATTGCTGTGCCAATTTTCATTTTCATTGCTCGATTATTTCTTATCATTTCTTAGAAAATTCAATTTTATTGAAAATCAACTGTGCTATAGCCCACAAGTTTTTGGGCGGCAAAAATCTAAAATGGTCCGATTACGATGGTTGATACCTCTATCAATAGGTTTCGGGACCTGTAATTGCTGTGACAATTTTCATTTTGATTGCTCGATTATTTCTAAACATTTCTTAGAAAATTCAATTTTATTGAAAATCAACTGTGCTATAGCCCACAAGTTTTTGGGCGGCAAAAATCTAAAATGGTCCGATTACGATGGTTGATACCTCTATCAATAGGTTTCGGGACCTGTAATTGCTGTGACAATTTTCATTTTGATTGCTCGATTATTTCTAAACATTTCTTAGAAAATTCAATTTTATTGAAAATCAACTGTGCTATAGCCCACAAATTTTTGGGCGGCAAAAATCTAAAATGGTCCGATTACGATGGTTGATACCTCTATCAATAGGTTTCGGGACCTGTAATTGCTGTGACAATTTTCGTTTTGATTGCTCGATTATTTCTTATCATTTCTTAGAAAATTCAATTTTATTGAAAATCAACTGTTCTATAGGCCACAAGTTTTTGGGCGGCAAAAATCTAAAATGGTCCGATTACGATGGTTGATACCTCTATCAATAGGTTTCGGGACCTGTAATTGCTGTGACAATTTTCATTTTGATTGCTCGATTATTTCTAAACATTTCTTAGAAAATTCAATTTTATTGAAAATCAACTGTGCTATAGCCCACAAGTTTTTGGGCGGCAAAAATCTAAAATGGTCCGATTACGATGGTTGATACCTCTATCAATAGGTTTCGGGACCTGTAATTGCTGTGACAATTTTCATTTTGATTGCTCGATTATTTCTAAACATTTCTTAGAAAATTCAATTTTATTGAAAATCAACTGTGCTATAGCCCACAAGTTTTTGGGCGGCAAAAATCTAAAATGGTCTGATTACGATGGTTGATACCTCTATCAATAGGTTTCGGGACCTGTAATTGCTGTGACAGTTTTCATTTTGATTGCTCGATTATTTCTTATCATTTCTTAGAAAATTCAATTTTATTGAAAATCAACTGTGCTATAGCCCACAAGTTTTTGGGCGGCAAAAATCTAAAATGGTCCGATTACGATGGTTGATACCTCTATCAATAGGTTTCGGGACCTGTAATTGCTGTGACAGTTTTCATTTTGATTGCTCGATTATTTCTTATCATTTCTTAGAAAATTCAATTTTATTGAAAATCAACTGTGCTATAGCCCACAAGTTTTTGGGCGGCAAAAATCTAAAATGGTCCGATTACGATGGTTGATACCTCTATCAATAGGTTTCGGGACCTGTAATTGCTGTGACAATTTTCGTTTTGATTGCTCGATTATTTCTTATCATTTCTTAGAAAATTCAATTTTATTGAAAATCAACTGTTCTATAGGCCACAAGTTTTTGGGCGGCAAAAATCTAAAATGGTCCGATTACGATGGTTGATACCTCTATCAATAGGTTTCGGGACCTGTAATTGCTGTGACAATTTTCATTTTGATTGCTCGATTATTTCTAAACATTTCTTAGAAAATTCAATTTAATTGAAAATCAACTGTGCTATAGCCCACAAGTTTTTGGGCGGCAAAAATCTAAAATGGTCCGATTACGATGGTTGATACCTCTATCAATAGGTTTCGGGACCTGTAATTGCTGTGACAATTTTCAATTTGATTGCTCGATTATTTCTAAACATTTCTTAGAAAATTCAATTTTATTGAAAATCAACTGTGCTATAGCCCACAAGTTTTTGGGCGGCAAAAATCTAAAATGGTCTGATTACGATGGTTGATACCTCTATCAATAGGTTTCGGGACCTGTAATTGCTGTGACAGTTTTCATTTTGATTGCTCGATTATTTCTTATCATTTCTTAGAAAATTCAATTTTATTGAAAATCAACTGTGCTATAGCCCACAAGTTTTTGGGCGGCAAAAATCTAAAATGGTCCGATTACGATGGTTGATACCTCTATCAATAGGTTTCGGGACCTGTAATTGCTGTGACAATTTTCATTTTGATTGCTCGATTATTTCTAAACATTTCTTATAAAATTCAATTTTATTGAAAATCAACTGTGCTATAGCCCACAAGTTTTTGGGGGGCAAAGATCTAAAATGGTCCGATTACGATGGTTGAGACCTCTATCAATAGGTTTCGGGACCTGTAATTGCTGTGACAATTTTCATTTTGATTGCTCGATTATTTCTAAACATTTCTTAGAAAATTCAATTTTATTGAAAATCAACTGTGCTATAGCCCACAAGTTTTTGGGCGGCAAAAATCTAAAATGGTCCGATTACGATGGTTGATACCTCTATCAATAGGTTTCGGGACCTGTAATTGCTGTGCCAATTTTCATTTTCATTGCTCGATTATTTCTTATCATTTCTTAGAAAATTCAATTTTATTGAAAATCAACTGTGCTATAGCCCACAAGTTTTTGGGCGGCAAAAATCTAAAATGGTCCGATTACGATGGTTGATACCTCTATCAATAGGTTTCGGGACCTGTAATTGCTGTGACAATTTTCATTTTGATTGCTCGATTATTTCTAAACATTTCTTAGAAAATTCAATTTTATTGAAAATCAACTGTGCTATAGCCCACAAGTTTTTGGGCGGCAAAAATCTAAAATGGTCCGATTACGATGGTTGATACCTCTATCAATAGGTTTCGGGACCTGTAATTGCTGTGACAATTTTCATTTTGATTGCTCGATTATTTCTAAACATTTCTTAGAAAATTCAATTTTATTGAAAATCAACTGTGCTATAGCCCACAAATTTTTGGGCGGCAAAAATCTAAAATGGTCCGATTACGATGGTTGATACCTCTATCAATAGGTTTCGGGACCTGTAATTGCTGTGACAATTTTCGTTTTGATTGCTCGATTATTTCTTATCATTTCTTAGAAAATTCAATTTTATTGAAAATCAACTGTTCTATAGGCCACAAGTTTTTGGGCGGCAAAAATCTAAAATGGTCCGATTACGATGGTTGATACCTCTATCAATAGGTTTCGGGACCTGTAATTGCTGTGACAATTTTCATTTTGATTGCTCGATTATTTCTAAACATTTCTTAGAAAATTCAATTTTATTGAAAATCAACTGTGCTATAGCCCACAAGTTTTTGGGCGGCAAAAATCTAAAATGGTCCGATTACGATGGTTGATACCTCTATCAATAGGTTTCGGGACCTGTAATTGCTGTGACAATTTTCATTTTGATTGCTCGATTATTTCTAAACATTTCTTAGAAAATTCAATTTTATTGAAAATCAACTGTGCTATAGCCCACAAGTTTTTGGGCGGCAAAAATCTAAAATGGTCCGATTACGATGGTTGATACCTCTATCAATAGGTTTCGGGACCTGTAATTGCTGTGACTGTTTTCATTTTGATTGCTCGATTATTTCTTATCATTTCTTAGAAAATTCAATTTTATTGAAAATCAACTGTGCTATAGCCCACAAGTTTTTGGGCGGCAAAAATCTAAAATGGTCCGATTACGATGGTTGATACCTCTATCAATAGGTTTCGGGACCTGTAATTGCTGTGACAATTTTCATTTTGATTGCTCGATTATTTCTAAACATTTCTTAGAAAATTCAATTTTATTGAAAATCAACTGTGCTATAGCCCACAAGTTTTTGGGCGGCAAAAATCTAAAATGGTCCGATTACGATGGTTGATACCTCTATCAATAGGTTTCGGGACCTGTAATTGCTGTGCCAATTTTCATTTTCATTGCTCGATTATTTCTTATCATTTCTTAGAAAATTCAATTTTATTGAAAATCAACTGTGCTATAGCCCACAAGTTTTTGGGCGGCAAAAATCTAAAATGGTCCGATTACGATGGTTGATACCTCTATCAATAGGTTTCGGGACCTGTAATTGCTGTGACAATTTTCATTTTGATTGCTCGATTATTTCTAAACATTTCTTAGAAAATTCAATTTTATTGAAAATCAACTGTGCTATAGCCCACAAGTTTTTGGGCGGCAAAAATCTAAAATGGTCCGATTACGATGGTTGATACCTCTATCAATAGGTTTCGGGACCTGTAATTGCTGTGACAATTTTCATTTTGATTGCTCGATTATTTCTAAACATTTCTTAGAAAATTCAATTTTATTGAAAATCAACTGTGCTATAGCCCACAAATTTTTGGGCGGCAAAAATCTAAAATGGTCCGATTACGATGGTTGATACCTCTATCAATAGGTTTCGGGACCTGTAATTGCTGTGACAATTTTCATTTTGATTGCTCGATTATTTCTAAACATTTCTTAGAAAATTCAATTTTATTGAAAATCAACTGTGCTATAGCCCACAAGTTTTTGGGCGGCAAAAATCTAAAATGGTCCGATTACGATGGTTGATACCTCTATCAATAGGTTTCGGGACCTGTAATTGCTGTGACAATTTTCATTTTGATTGCTCGATTATTTCTAAACATTTCTTAGAAAATTCAATTTTATTGAAAATCAACTGTGCTATAGCCCACAAGTTTTTGGGCGGCAAAAATCTAAAATGGTCCGATTACGATGGTTGATACCTCTATCAATAGGTTTCGGGACCTGTAATTGCTGTGACAATTTTCATTTTGATTGCTCGATTATTTCTAAACATTTCTTAGAAAATTCAATTTTATTGAAAATCAACTGTGCTATAGCCCACAAGTTTTTGGGCGGCAAAAATCTAAAATGGTCCGATTACGATGGTTGATACCTCTATCAATAGGTTTCGGGACCTGTAATTGCTGTGACAGTTTTCATTTTGATTGCTCGATTATTTCTTATCATTTCTTAGAAAATTCAATTTTATTGAAAATCAACTGTGCTATAGCCCACAAGTTTTTGGGCGGCAAAAATCTAAAATGGTCCGATTACGATGGTTGATACCTCTATCAATAGGTTTCGGGACCTGTAATTGCTGTGACAATTTTCATTTTGATTGCTCGATTATTTCTAAACATTTCTTAGAAAATTCAATTTTATTGAAAATCAACTGTGCTATAGCCCACAAGTTTTTGGGCGGCAAAAATCTAAAATGGTCCGATTACGATGGTTGATACCTCTATCAATAGGTTTCGGGACCTGTAATTGCTGTGCCAATTTTCATTTTCATTGCTCGATTATTTCTTATCATTTCTTAGAAAATTCAATTTTATTGAAAATCAACTGTGCTATAGCCCACAAGTTTTTGGGCGGCAAAAATCTAAAATGGTCTGATTACGATGGTTGATACCTCTATCAATAGGTTTCGGGACCTGTAATTGCTGTGACAGTTTTCATTTTGATTGCTCGATTATTTCTTATCATTTCTTAGAAAATTCAATTTTATTGAAAATCAACTGTGCTATAGCCCACAAGTTTTTGGGCGGCAAAAATCTAAAATGGTCCGATTACGATGGTTGATACCTCTATCAATAGGTTTCGGGACCTGTAATTGCTGTGACAATTTTCATTTTGATTGCTCGATTATTTCTAAACATTTCTTAGAAAATTCAATTTTATTGAAAATCAACTGTGCTATAGCCCACAAGTTTTTGGGCGGCAAAAATCTAAAATGGTCCGATTACGATGGTTGATACCTCTATCAATAGGTTTCGGGACCTGTAATTGCTGTGACAATTTTCGTTTTGATTGCTCGATTATTTCTTATCATTTCTTAGAAAATTCAATTTTATTGAAAATCAACTGTGCTATAGCCCACAAGTTTTTGGGCGGCAAAAATCTAAAATGGTCCGATTACGATGGTTGATACCTCTATCAATAGGTTTCGGGACCTGTAATTGCTGTGACAATTTTCATTTTGATTGCTCGATTATTTCTAAACATTTCTTAGAAAATTCAATTTTATTGAAAATCAACTGTGCTATAGCCCACAAATTTTTGGGCGGCAAAAATCTAAAATGGTCCGATTACGATGGTTGATACCTCTATCAATAGGTTTCGGGACCTGTAATTGCTGTGACAATTTTCGTTTTGATTGCTCGATTATTTCTTATCATTTCTTAGAAAATTCAATTTTATTGAAAATCAACTGTTCTATAGGCCACAAGTTTTTGGGCGGCAAAAATCTAAAATGGTCCGATTACGATGGTTGATACCTCTATCAATAGGTTTCGGGACCTGTAATTGCTGTGACAATTTTCATTTTGATTGCTCGATTATTTCTAAACATTTCTTAGAAAATTCAATTTTATTGAAAATCAACTGTGCTATAGCCCACAAGTTTTTGGGCGGCAAAAATCTAAAATGGTCCGATTACGATGGTTGATACCTCTATCAATAGGTTTCGGGACCTGTAATTGCTGTGACAATTTTCATTTTGATTGCTCGATTATTTCTAAACATTTCTTAGAAAATTCAATTTTATTGAAAATCAACTGTGCTATAGCCCACAAGTTTTTGGGCGGCAAAAATCTAAAATGGTCCGATTACGATGGTTGATACCTCTATCAATAGGTTTCGGGACCTGTAATTGCTGTGACTGTTTTCATTTTGATTGCTCGATTATTTCTTATCATTTCTTAGAAAATTCAATTTTATTGAAAATCAACTGTGCTATAGCCCACAAGTTTTTGGGCGGCAAAAATCTAAAATGGTCCGATTACGATGGTTGATACCTCTATCAATAGGTTTCGGGACCTGTAATTGCTGTGACAATTTTCATTTTGATTGCTCGATTATTTCTAAACATTTCTTAGAAAATTCAATTTTATTGAAAATCAACTGTGCTATAGCCCACAAGTTTTTGGGCGGCAAAAATCTAAAATGGTCCGATTACGATGGTTGATACCTCTATCAATAGGTTTCGGGACCTGTAATTGCTGTGCCAATTTTCATTTTCATTGCTCGATTATTTCTTATCATTTCTTAGAAAATTCAATTTTATTGAAAATCAACTGTGCTATAGCCCACAAGTTTTTGGGCGGCAAAAATCTAAAATGGTCCGATTACGATGGTTGATACCTCTATCAATAGGTTTCGGGACCTGTAATTGCTGTGACAATTTTCATTTTGATTGCTCGATTATTTCTAAACATTTCTTAGAAAATTCAATTTTATTGAAAATCAACTGTGCTATAGCCCACAAGTTTTTGGGCGGCAAAAATCTAAAATGGTCCGATTACGATGGTTGATACCTCTATCAATAGGTTTCGGGACCTGTAATTGCTGTGCCAATTTTCATTTTCATTGCTCGATTATTTCTTATCATTTCTTAGAAAATTCAATTTTATTGAAAATCAACTGTGCTATAGCCCACAAGTTTTTGGGCGGCAAAAATCTAAAATGGTCCGATTACGATGGTTGATACCTCTATCAATAGGTTTCGGGACCTGTAATTGCTGTGACAATTTTCATTTTGATTGCTCGATTATTTCTAAACATTTCTTAGAAAATTCAATTTTATTGAAAATCAACTGTGCTATAGCCCACAAGTTTTTGGGCGGCAAAAATCTAAAATGGTCCGATTACGATGGTTGATACCTCTATCAATAGGTTTCGGGACCTGTAATTGCTGTGACAATTTTCATTTTGATTGCTCGATTATTTCTAAACATTTCTTAGAAAATTCAATTTTATTGAAAATCAACTGTGCTATAGCCCACAAATTTTTGGGCGGCAAAAATCTAAAATGGTCCGATTACGATGGTTGATACCTCTATCAATAGGTTTCGGGACCTGTAATTGCTGTGACAATTTTCATTTTGATTGCTCGATTATTTCTAAACATTTCTTAGAAAATTCAATTTTATTGAAAATCAACTGTTCTATAGGCCACAAGTTTTTGGGCGGCAAAAATCTAAAATGGTCCGATTACGATGGTTGATACCTCTATCAATAGGTTTCGGGACCTGTAATTGCTGTGACAATTTTCATTTTGATTGCTCGATTATTTCTAAACATTTCTTAGAAAATTCAATTTTATTGAAAATCAACTGTGCTATAGCCCACAAGTTTTTGGGCGGCAAAAATCTAAAATGGTCCGATTACGATGGTTGATACCTCTATCAATAGGTTTCGGGACCTGTAATTGCTGTGACAATTTTCATTTTGATTGCTCGATTATTTCTAAACATTTCTTAGAAAATTCAATTTTATTGAAAATCAACTGTGCTATAGCCCACAAGTTTTTGGGCGGCAAAAATCTAAAATGGTCCGATTACGATGGTTGATACCTCTATCAATAGGTTTCGGGACCTGTAATTGCTGTGACAGTTTTCATTTTGATTGCTCGATTATTTCTTATCATTTCTTAGAAAATTCAATTTTATTGAAAATCAACTGTGCTATAGCCCACAAGTTTTTGGGCGGCAAAAATCTAAAATGGTCCGATTACGATGGTTGATACCTCTATCAATAGGTTTCGGGACCTGTAATTGCTGTGACAATTTTCATTTTGATTGCTCGATTATTTCTAAACATTTCTTAGAAAATTCAATTTTATTGAAAATCAACTGTGCTATAGCCCACAAGTTTTTGGGCGGCAAAAATCTAAAATGGTCCGATTACGATGGTTGATACCTCTATCAATAGGTTTCGGGACCTGTAATTGCTGTGCCAATTTTCATTTTCATTGCTCGATTATTTCTTATCATTTCTTAGAAAATTCAATTTTATTGAAAATCAACTGTGCTATAGCCCACAAGTTTTTGGGCGGCAAAAATCTAAAATGGTCTGATTACGATGGTTGATACCTCTATCAATAGGTTTCGGGACCTGTAATTGCTGTGACAGTTTTCATTTTGATTGCTCGATTATTTCTTATCATTTCTTAGAAAATTCAATTTTATTGAAAATCAACTGTGCTATAGCCCACAAGTTTTTGGGCGGCAAAAATCTAAAATGGTCCGATTACGATGGTTGATACCTCTATCAATAGGTTTCGGGACCTGTAATTGCTGTGACAATTTTCATTTTGATTGCTCGATTATTTCTAAACATTTCTTAGAAAATTCAATTTTATTGAAAATCAACTGTGCTATAGCCCACAAGTTTTTGGGCGGCAAAAATCTAAAATGGTCCGATTACGATGGTTGATACCTCTATCAATAGGTTTCGGGACCTGTAATTGCTGTGCCAATTTTCATTTTCATTGCTCGATTATTTCTTATCATTTCTTAGAAAATTCAATTTTATTGAAAATCAACTGTGCTATAGCCCACAAGTTTTTGGGCGGCAAAAATCTAAAATGGTCCGATTACGATGGTTGATACCTCTATCAATAGGTTTCGGGACCTGTAATTGCTGTGACAATTTTCATTTTGATTGCTCGATTATTTCTAAACATTTCTTAGAAAATTCAATTTTATTGAAAATCAACTGTGCTATAGCCCACAAGTTTTTGGGCGGCAAAAATCTAAAATGGTCCGATTACGATGGTTGATACCTCTATCAATAGGTTTCGGGACCTGTAATTGCTGTGACAATTTTCATTTTGATTGCTCGATTATTTCTAAACATTTCTTAGAAAATTCAATTTTATTGAAAATCAACTGTGCTATAGCCCACAAATTTTTGGGCGGCAAAAATCTAAAATGGTCCGATTACGATGGTTGATACCTCTATCAATAGGTTTCGGGACCTGTAATTGCTGTGACAATTTTCGTTTTGATTGCTCGATTATTTCTTATCATTTCTTAGAAAATTCAATTTTATTGAAAATCAACTGTTCTATAGGCCACAAGTTTTTGGGCGGCAAAAATCTAAAATGGTCCGATTACGATGGTTGATACCTCTATCAATAGGTTTCGGGACCTGTAATTGCTGTGACAATTTTCATTTTGATTGCTCGATTATTTCTAAACATTTCTTAGAAAATTCAATTTTATTGAAAATCAACTGTGCTATAGCCCACAAGTTTTTGGGCGGCAAAAATCTAAAATGGTCCGATTACGATGGTTGATACCTCTATCAATAGGTTTCGGGACCTGTAATTGCTGTGACAATTTTCATTTTGATTGCTCGATTATTTCTAAACATTTCTTAGAAAATTCAATTTTATTGAAAATCAACTGTGCTATAGCCCACAAGTTTTTGGGCGGCAAAAATCTAAAATGGTCTGATTACGATGGTTGATACCTCTATCAATAGGTTTCGGGACCTGTAATTGCTGTGACAGTTTTCATTTTGATTGCTCGATTATTTCTTATCATTTCTTAGAAAATTCAATTTTATTGAAAATCAACTGTGCTATAGCCCACAAGTTTTTGGGCGGCAAAAATCTAAAATGGTCCGATTACGATGGTTGATACCTCTATCAATAGGTTTCGGGACCTGTAATTGCTGTGACAGTTTTCATTTTGATTGCTCGATTATTTCTTATCATTTCTTAGAAAATTCAATTTTATTGAAAATCAACTGTGCTATAGCCCACAAGTTTTTGGGCGGCAAAAATCTAAAATGGTCCGATTACGATGGTTGATACCTCTATCAATAGGTTTCGGGACCTGTAATTGCTGTGACAATTTTCGTTTTGATTGCTCGATTATTTCTTATCATTTCTTAGAAAATTCAATTTTATTGAAAATCAACTGTTCTATAGGCCACAAGTTTTTGGGCGGCAAAAATCTAAAATGGTCCGATTACGATGGTTGATACCTCTATCAATAGGTTTCGGGACCTGTAATTGCTGTGACAATTTTCATTTTGATTGCTCGATTATTTCTAAACATTTCTTAGAAAATTCAATTTTATTGAAAATCAACTGTGCTATAGCCCACAAGTTTTTGGGCGGCAAAAATCTAAAATGGTCCGATTACGATGGTTGATACCTCTATCAATAGGTTTCGGGACCTGTAATTGCTGTGACAATTTTCATTTTGATTGCTCGATTATTTCTAAACATTTCTTAGAAAATTCAATTTTATTGAAAATCAACTGTGCTATAGCCCACAAGTTTTTGGGCGGCAAAAATCTAAAATGGTCTGATTACGATGGTTGATACCTCTATCAATAGGTTTCGGGACCTGTAATTGCTGTGACAGTTTTCATTTTGATTGCTCGATTATTTCTTATCATTTCTTAGAAAATTCAATTTTATTGAAAATCAACTGTGCTATAGCCCACAAGTTTTTGGGCGGCAAAAATCTAAAATGGTCCGATTACGATGGTTGATACCTCTATCAATAGGTTTCGGGACCTGTAATTGCTGTGACAATTTTCATTTTGATTGCTCGATTATTTCTAAACATTTCTTATAAAATTCAATTTTATTGAAAATCAACTGTGCTATAGCCCAAAAGTTTTTGGGGGGCAAAGATCTAAAATGGTCCGATTACGATGGTTGAGACCTCTATCAATAGGTTTCGGGACCTGTAATTGCTGTGACAATTTTCATTTTGATTGCTCGATTATTTCTAAACATTTCTTAGAAAATTCAATTTTATTGAAAATCAACTGTGCTATAGCCCACAAGTTTTTGGGCGGCAAAAATCTAAAATGGTCCGATTACGATGGTTGATACCTCTATCAATAGGTTTCGGGACCTGTAATTGCTGTGCCAATTTTCATTTTCATTGCTCGATTATTTCTTATCATTTCTTAGAAAATTCAATTTTATTGAAAATCAACTGTGCTATAGCCCACAAGTTTTTGGGCGGCAAAAATCTAAAATGGTCCGATTACGATGGTTGATACCTCTATCAATAGGTTTCGGGACCTGTAATTGCTGTGACAATTTTCATTTTGATTGCTCGATTATTTCTAAACATTTCTTAGAAAATTCAATTTTATTGAAAATCAACTGTGCTATAGCCCACAAGTTTTTGGGCGGCAAAAATCTAAAATGGTCCGATTACGATGGTTGATACCTCTATCAATAGGTTTCGGGACCTGTAATTGCTGTGACAATTTTCATTTTGATTGCTCGATTATTTCTAAACATTTCTTAGAAAATTCAATTTTATTGAAAATCAACTGTGCTATAGCCCACAAATTTTTGGGCGGCAAAAATCTAAAATGGTCCGATTACGATGGTTGATACCTCTATCAATAGGTTTCGGGACCTGTAATTGCTGTGACAATTTTCGTTTTGATTGCTCGATTATTTCTTATCATTTCTTAGAAAATTCAATTTTATTGAAAATCAACTGTTCTATAGGCCACAAGTTTTTGGGCGGCAAAAATCTAAAATGGTCCGATTACGATGGTTGATACCTCTATCAATAGGTTTCGGGACCTGTAATTGCTGTGACAATTTTCATTTTGATTGCTCGATTATTTCTAAACATTTCTTAGAAAATTCAATTTTATTGAAAATCAACTGTGCTATAGCCCACAAGTTTTTGGGCGGCAAAAATCTAAAATGGTCCGATTACGATGGTTGATACCTCTATCAATAGGTTTCGGGACCTGTAATTGCTGTGACAATTTTCGTTTTGATTGCTCGATTATTTCTTATCATTTCTTAGAAAATTCAATTTTATTGAAAATCAACTGTTCTATAGGCCACAAGTTTTTGGGCGGCAAAAATCTAAAATGGTCCGATTACGATGGTTGATACCTCTATCAATAGGTTTCGGGACCTGTAATTGCTGTGACAATTTTCATTTTGATTGCTCGATTATTTCTAAACATTTCTTAGAAAATTCAATTTTATTGAAAATCAACTGTGCTATAGCCCACAAGTTTTTGGGCGGCAAAAATCTAAAATGGTCCGATTACGATGGTTGATACCTCTATCAATAGGTTTCGGGACCTGTAATTGCTGTGACAATTTTCGTTTTGATTGCTCGATTATTTCTTATCATTTCTTAGAAAATTCAATTTTATTGAAAATCAACTGTTCTATAGGCCACAAGTTTTTGGGCGGCAAAAATCTAAAATGGTCCGATTACGATGGTTGATACCTCTATCAATAGGTTTCGGGACCTGTAATTGCTGTGACAATTTTCATTTTGATTGCTCGATTATTTCTAAACATTTCTTAGAAAATTCAATTTTATTGAAAATCAACTGTGCTATAGCCCACAAGTTTTTGGGCGGCAAAAATCTAAAATGGTCCGATTACGATGGTTGATACCTCTATCAATAGGTTTCGGGACCTGTAATTGCTGTGACAATTTTCATTTTGATTGCTCGATTATTTCTAAACATTTCTTAGAAAATTCAATTTTATTGAAAATCAACTGTGCTATAGCCCACAAGTTTTTGGGCGGCAAAAATCTAAAATGGTCCGATTACGATGGTTGATACCTCTATCAATAGGTTTCGGGACCTGTAATTGCTGTGACTGTTTTCATTTTGATTGCTCGATTATTTCTTATCATTTCTTAGAAAATTCAATTTTATTGAAAATCAACTGTGCTATAGCCCACAAGTTTTTGGGCGGCAAAAATCTAAAATGGTCCGATTACGATGGTTGATACCTCTATCAATAGGTTTCGGGACCTGTAATTGCTGTGACAATTTTCATTTTGATTGCTCGATTATTTCTAAACATTTCTTAGAAAATTCAATTTTATTGAAAATCAACTGTGCTATAGCCCACAAGTTTTTGGGCGGCAAAAATCTAAAATGGTCCGATTACGATGGTTGATACCTCTATCAATAGGTTTCGGGACCTGTAATTGCTGTGCCAATTTTCATTTTCATTGCTCGATTATTTCTTATCATTTCTTAGAAAATTCAATTTTATTGAAAATCAACTGTGCTATAGCCCACAAGTTTTTGGGCGGCAAAAATCTAAAATGGTCCGATTACGATGGTTGATACCTCTATCAATAGGTTTCGGGACCTGTAATTGCTGTGACAATTTTCATTTTGATTGCTCGATTATTTCTAAACATTTCTTAGAAAATTCAATTTTATTGAAAATCAACTGTGCTATAGCCCACAAGTTTTTGGGCGGCAAAAATCTAAAATGGTCCGATTACGATGGTTGATACCTCTATCAATAGGTTTCGGGACCTGTAATTGCTGTGCCAATTTTCATTTTCATTGCTCGATTATTTCTTATCATTTCTTAGAAAATTCAATTTTATTGAAAATCAACTGTGCTATAGCCCACAAGTTTTTGGGCGGCAAAAATCTAAAATGGTCCGATTACGATGGTTGATACCTCTATCAATAGGTTTCGGGACCTGTAATTGCTGTGACAATTTTCATTTTGATTGCTCGATTATTTCTAAACATTTCTTAGAAAATTCAATTTTATTGAAAATCAACTGTGCTATAGCCCACAAGTTTTTGGGCGGCAAAAATCTAAAATGGTCCGATTACGATGGTTGATACCTCTATCAATAGGTTTCGGGACCTGTAATTGCTGTGACAATTTTCATTTTGATTGCTCGATTATTTCTAAACATTTCTTAGAAAATTCAATTTTATTGAAAATCAACTGTGCTATAGCCCACAAATTTTTGGGCGGCAAAAATCTAAAATGGTCCGATTACGATGGTTGATACCTCTATCAATAGGTTTCGGGACCTGTAATTGCTGTGACAATTTTCATTTTGATTGCTCGATTATTTCTAAACATTTCTTAGAAAATTCAATTTTATTGAAAATCAACTGTTCTATAGGCCACAAGTTTTTGGGCGGCAAAAATCTAAAATGGTCCGATTACGATGGTTGATACCTCTATCAATAGGTTTCGGGACCTGTAATTGCTGTGACAATTTTCATTTTGATTGCTCGATTATTTCTAAACATTTCTTAGAAAATTCAATTTTATTGAAAATCAACTGTGCTATAGCCCACAAGTTTTTGGGCGGCAAAAATCTAAAATGGTCCGATTACGATGGTTGATACCTCTATCAATAGGTTTCGGGACCTGTAATTGCTGTGACAATTTTCATTTTGATTGCTCGATTATTTCTAAACATTTCTTAGAAAATTCAATTTTATTGAAAATCAACTGTGCTATAGCCCACAAGTTTTTGGGCGGCAAAAATCTAAAATGGTCCGATTACGATGGTTGATACCTCTATCAATAGGTTTCGGGACCTGTAATTGCTGTGACAGTTTTCATTTTGATTGCTCGATTATTTCTTATCATTTCTTAGAAAATTCAATTTTATTGAAAATCAACTGTGCTATAGCCCACAAGTTTTTGGGCGGCAAAAATCTAAAATGGTCCGATTACGATGGTTGATACCTCTATCAATAGGTTTCGGGACCTGTAATTGCTGTGACAATTTTCATTTTGATTGCTCGATTATTTCTAAACATTTCTTAGAAAATTCAATTTTATTGAAAATCAACTGTGCTATAGCCCACAAGTTTTTGGGCGGCAAAAATCTAAAATGGTCCGATTACGATGGTTGATACCTCTATCCATAGGTTTCGGGACCTGTAATTGCTGTGCCAATTTTCATTTTCATTGCTCGATTATTTCTTATCATTTCTTAGAAAATTCAATTTTATTGAAAATCAACTGTGCTATAGCCCACAAGTTTTTGGGCGGCAAAAATCTAAAATGGTCTGATTACGATGGTTGATACCTCTATCAATAGGTTTCGGGACCTGTAATTGCTGTGACAGTTTTCATTTTGATTGCTCGATTATTTCTTATCATTTCTTAGAAAATTCAATTTTATTGAAAATCAACTGTGCTATAGCCCACAAGTTTTTGGGCGGCAAAAATCTAAAATGGTCCGATTACGATGGTTGATACCTCTATCAATAGGTTTCGGGACCTGTAATTGCTGTGACAATTTTCATTTTGATTGCTCGATTATTTCTAAACATTTCTTAGAAAATTCAATTTTATTGAAAATCAACTGTGCTATAGCCCACAAGTTTTTGGGCGGCAAAAATCTAAAATGGTCCGATTACGATGGTTGATACCTCTATCAATAGGTTTCGGGACCTGTAATTGCTGTGACAATTTTCATTTTGATTGCTCGATTATTTCTAAACATTTCTTAGAAAATTCAATTTTATTGAAAATCAACTGTGCTATAGCCCACAAGTTTTTGGGCGGCAAAAATCTAAAATGGTCTGATTACGATAGTTGATACCTCTATCAATAGGTTTCGGGACCTGTAATTGCTGTGACAGTTTTCATTTTGATTGCTCGATTATTTCTTATCATTTCTTAGAAAATTCAATTTTATTGAAAATCAACTGTGCTATAGCCCACAAGTTTTTGGGCGGCAAAAATCTAAAATGGTCCGATTACGATGGTTGATACCTCTATCAATAGGTTTCGGGACCTGTAATTGCTGTGACAATTTTCATTTTGATTGCTCGATTATTTCTAAACATTTCTTAGAAAATTCAATTTTATTGAAAATCAACTGTGCTATAGCCCACAAGTTTTTGGGCGGCAAAAATCTAAAATGGTCCGATTACGATGGTTGATACCTCTATCAATAGGTTTCGGGACCTGTAATTGCTGTGCCAATTTTCATTTTCATTGCTCGATTATTTCTTATCATTTCTTAGAAAATTCAATTTTATTGAAAATCAACTGTGCTATAGCCCACAAGTTTTTGGGCGGCAAAAATCTAAAATGGTCCGATTACGATGGTTGATACCTCTATCAATAGGTTTCGGGACCTGTAATTGCTGTGACAATTTTCATTTTGATTGCTCGATTATTTCTAAACATTTCTTAGAAAATTCAATTTTATTGAAAATCAACTGTGCTATAGCCCACAAGTTTTTGGGCGGCAAAAATCTAAAATGGTCCGATTACGATGGTTGATACCTCTATCAATAGGTTTCGGGACCTGTAATTGCTGTGACAATTTTCATTTTGATTGCTCGATTATTTCTAAACATTTCTTAGAAAATTCAATTTTATTGAAAATCAACTGTGCTATAGCCCACAAGTTTTTGGGCGGCAAAAATCTAAAATGGTCCGATTACGATGGTTGATACCTCTATCAATAGGTTTCGGGACCTGTAATTGCTGTGACAGTTTTCATTTTGATTGCTCGATTATTTCTTATCATTTCTTAGAAAATTCAATTTTATTGAAAATCAACTGTGCTATAGCCCACAAGTTTTTGGGCGGCAAAAATCTAAAATGGTCCGATTACGATGGTTGATACCTCTATCAATAGGTTTCGGGACCTGTAATTGCTGTGACAATTTTCGTTTTGATTGCTCGATTATTTCTTATCATTTCTTAGAAAATTCAATTTTATTGAAAATCAACTGTTCTATAGGCCACAAGTTTTTGGGCGGCAAAAATCTAAAATGGTCCGATTACGATGGTTGATACCTCTATCAATAGGTTTCGGGACCTGTAATTGCTGTGACAATTTTCATTTTGATTGCTCGATTATTTCTAAACATTTCTTAGAAAATTCAATTTTATTGAAAATCAACTGTGCTATAGCCCACAAGTTTTTGGGCGGCAAAAATCTAAAATGGTCCGATTACGATGGTTGATACCTCTATCAATAGGTTTCGGGACCTGTAATTGCTGTGACAATTTTCATTTTGATTGCTCGATTATTTCTAAACATTTCTTAGAAAATTCAATTTTATTGAAAATCAACTGTGCTATAGCCCACAAGTTTTTGGGCGGCAAAAATCTAAAATGGTCTGATTACGATGGTTGATACCTCTATCAATAGGTTTCGGGACCTGTAATTGCTGTGACAGTTTTCATTTTGATTGCTCGATTATTTCTTATCATTTCTTAGAAAATTCAATTTTATTGAAAATCAACTGTGCTATAGCCCACAAGTTTTTGGGCGGCAAAAATCTAAAATGGTCCGATTACGATGGTTGATACCTCTATCAATAGGTTTCGGGACCTGTAATTGCTGTGACAATTTTCATTTTGATTGCTCGATTATTTCTATACATTTCTTATAAAATTCAATTTTATTGAAAATCAACTGTGCTATAGCCCACAAGTTTTTGGGGGGCAAAGATCTAAAATGGTCCGATTACGATGGTTGAGACCTCTATCAATAGGTTTCGGGACCTGTAATTGCTGTGACAATTTTCATTTTGATTGCTCGATTATTTCTAAACATTTCTTAGAAAATTCAATTTTATTGAAAATCAACTGTGCTATAGCCCACAAGTTTTTGGGCGGCAAAAATCTAAAATGGTCCGATTACGATGGTTGATACCTCTATCAATAGGTTTCGGGACCTGTAATTGCTGTGACAATTTTCATTTTGATTGCTCGATTATTTCTAAACATTTCTTAGAAAATTCAATTTTATTGAAAATCAACTGTGCTATAGCCCACAAGTTTTTGGGCGGCAAAAATCTAAAATGGTCCGATTACGATGGTTGATACCTCTATCAATAGGTTTCGGGACCTGTAATTGCTGTGACAGTTTTCATTTTGATTGCTCGATTATTTCTTATCATTTCTTAGAAAATTCAATTTTATTGAAAATCAACTGTGCTATAGCCCACAAGTTTTTGGGCGGCAAAAATCTAAAATGGTCCGATTACGATGGTTGATACCTCTATCAATAGGTTTCGGGACCTGTAATTGCTGTGACAATTTTCATTTTGATTGCTCGATTATTTCTAAACATTTCTTAGAAAATTCAATTTTATTGAAAATCAACTGTGCTATAGCCCACAAGTTTTTGGGGGGCAAAAATCTAAAATGGTCCGATTACGATGGTTGAGACCTCTATCAATAGGTTTCGGGACCTGTAATTGCTGTGACAATTTTCATTTTGATTGCTCGATTATTTCTAAACATTTCTTAGAAAATTCAATTTTATTGAAAATCAACTGTGCTATAGCCCACAAGTTTTTGGGCGGCAAAAATCTAAAATGGTCCGATTACGATGGTTGATACCTCTATCAATAGGTTTCGGGACCTGTAATTGCTGTGCCAATTTTCATTTTCATTGCTCGATTATTTCTTATCATTTCTTAGAAAATTCAATTTTATTGAAAATCAACTGTGCTATAGCCCACAAGTTTTTGGGCGGCAAAAATCTAAAATGGTCCGATTACGATGGTTGATACCTCTATCAATAGGTTTCGGGACCTGTAATTGCTGTGACAATTTTCATTTTGATTGCTCGATTATTTCTAAACATTTCTTAGAAAATTCAATTTTATTGAAAATCAACTGTGCTATAGCCCACAAGTTTTTGGGCGGCAAAAATCTAAAATGGTCCGATTACGATGGTTGATACCTCTATCAATAGGTTTCGGGACCTGTAATTGCTGTGACAATTTTCATTTTGATTGCTCGATTATTTCTAAACATTTCTTAGAAAATTCAATTTTATTGAAAATCAACTGTGCTATAGCCCACAAATTTTTGGGCGGCAAAAATCTAAAATGGTCCGATTACGATGGTTGATACCTCTATCAATAGGTTTCGGGACCTGTAATTGCTGTGACAATTTTCGTTTTGATTGCTCGATTATTTCTTATCATTTCTTAGAAAATTCAATTTTATTGAAAATCAACTGTTCTATAGGCCACAAGTTTTTGGGCGGCAAAAATCTAAAATGGTCCGATTACGATGGTTGATACCTCTATCAATAGGTTTCGGGACCTGTAATTGCTGTGACAATTTTCATTTTGATTGCTCGATTATTTCTAAACATTTCTTAGAAAATTCAATTTTATTGAAAATCAACTGTGCTATAGCCCACAAGTTTTTGGGCGGCAAAAATCTAAAATGGTCCGATTACGATGGTTGATACCTCTATCAATAGGTTTCGGGACCTGTAATTGCTGTGACAATTTTCATTTTGATTGCTCGATTATTTCTAAACATTTCTTAGAAAATTCAATTTTATTGAAAATCAACTGTGCTATAGCCCACAAGTTTTTGGGCGGCAAAAATCTAAAATGGTCTGATTACGATGGTTGATACCTCTATCAATAGGTTTCGGGACCTGTAATTGCTGTGACAGTTTTCATTTTGATTGCTCGATTATTTCTTATCATTTCTTAGAAAATTCAATTTTATTGAAAATCAACTGTGCTATAGCCCACAAGTTTTTGGGCGGCAAAAATCTAAAATGGTCCGATTACGATGGTTGATACCTCTATCAATAGGTTTCGGGACCTGTAATTGCTGTGACAGTTTTCATTTTGATTGCTCGATTATTTCTTATCATTTCTTAGAAAATTCAATTTTATTGAAAATCAACTGTGCTATAGCCCACAAGTTTTTGGGCGGCAAAAATCTAAAATGGTCCGATTACGATGGTTGATACCTCTATCAATAGGTTTCGGGACCTGTAATTGCTGTGACAATTTTCGTTTTGATTGCTCGATTATTTCTTATCATTTCTTAGAAAATTCAATTTTATTGAAAATCAACTGTTCTATAGGCCACAAGTTTTTGGGCGGCAAAAATCTAAAATGGTCCGATTACGATGGTTGATACCTCTATCAATAGGTTTCGGGACCTGTAATTGCTGTGACAATTTTCATTTTGATTGCTCGATTATTTCTAAACATTTCTTAGAAAATTCAATTTTATTGAAAATCAACTGTGCTATAGCCCACAAGTTTTTGGGCGGCAAAAATCTAAAATGGTCCGATTACGATGGTTGATACCTCTATCAATAGGTTTCGGGACCTGTAATTGCTGTGACAATTTTCATTTTGATTGCTCGATTATTTCTAAACATTTCTTAGAAAATTCAATTTTATTGAAAATCAACTGTGCTATAGCCCACAAGTTTTTGGGCGGCAAAAATCTAAAATGGTCTGATTACGATGGTTGATACCTCTATCAATAGGTTTCGGGACCTGTAATTGCTGTGACAGTTTTCATTTTGATTGCTCGATTATTTCTTATCATTTCTTAGAAAATTCAATTTTATTGAAAATCAACTGTGCTATAGCCCACAAGTTTTTGGGCGGCAAAAATCTAAAATGGTCCGATTACGATGGTTGATACCTCTATCAATAGGTTTCGGGACCTGTAATTGCTGTGACAATTTTCATTTTGATTGCTCGATTATTTCTAAACATTTCTTAGAAAATTCAATTTTATTGAAAATCAACTGTGCTATAGCCCACAAGTTTTTGGGCGGCAAAAATCTAAAATGGTCCGATTACGATGGTTGATACCTCTATCAATAGGTTTCGGGACCTGTAATTGCTGTGCCAATTTTCATTTTCATTGCTCGATTATTTCTTATCATTTCTTAGAAAATTCAATTTTATTGAAAATCAACTGTGCTATAGCCCACAAGTTTTTGGGCGGCAAAAATCTAAAATGGTCCGATTACGATGGTTGATACCTCTATCAATAGGTTTCGGGACCTGTAATTGCTGTGACAATTTTCATTTTGATTGCTCGATTATTTCTAAACATTTCTTAGAAAATTCAATTTTATTGAAAATCAACTGTGCTATAGCCCACAAGTTTTTGGGCGGCAAAAATCTAAAATGGTCCGATTACGATGGTTGATACCTCTATCAATAGGTTTCGGGACCTGTAATTGCTGTGACAATTTTCATTTTGATTGCTCGATTATTTCTAAACATTTCTTAGAAAATTCAATTTTATTGAAAATCAACTGTGCTATAGCCCACAAATTTTTGGGCGGCAAAAATCTAAAATGGTCCGATTACGATGGTTGATACCTCTATCAATAGGTTTCGGGACCTGTAATTGCTGTGACAATTTTCGTTTTGATTGCTCGATTATTTCTTATCATTTCTTAGAAAATTCAATTTTATTGAAAATCAACTGTTCTATAGGCCACAAGTTTTTGGGCGGCAAAAATCTAAAATGGTCCGATTACGATGGTTGATACCTCTATCAATAGGTTTCGGGACCTGTAATTGCTGTGACAATTTTCATTTTGATTGCTCGATTATTTCTAAACATTTCTTAGAAAATTCAATTTTATTGAAAATCAACTGTGCTATAGCCCACAAGTTTTTGGGCGGCAAAAATCTAAAATGGTCCGATTACGATGGTTGATACCTCTATCAATAGGTTTCGGGACCTGTAATTGCTGTGACAATTTTCATTTTGATTGCTCGATTATTTCTAAACATTTCTTAGAAAATTCAATTTTATTGAAAATCAACTGTGCTATAGCCCACAAGTTTTTGGGCGGCAAAAATCTAAAATGGTCTGATTACGATGGTTGATACCTCTATCAATAGGTTTCGGGACCTGTAATTGCTGTGACAGTTTTCATTTTGATTGTTCGATTATTTCTTATCATTTCTTAGAAAATTCAATTTTATTGAAAATCAACTGTGCTATAGCCCACAAGTTTTTGGGCGGCAAAAATCTAAAATGGTCCGATTACGATGGTTGATACCTCTATCAATAGGTTTCGGGACCTGTAATTGCTGTGACAGTTTTCATTTTGATTGCTCGATTATTTCTAAACATTTCTTAGAAAATTCAATTTTATTGAAAATCAACTGTGCTATAGCCCACAAGTTTTTGGGCGGCAAAAATCTAAAATGGTCCGATTACGATGGTTGATACCTCTATCAATAGGTTTCGGGACCTGTAATTGCTGTGACAATTTTCGTTTTGATTGCTCGATTATTTCTTATCATTTCTTAGAAAATTCAATTTTATTGAAAATCAACTGTTCTATAGGCCACAAGTTTTTGGGCGGCAAAAATCTAAAATGGTCCGATTACGATGGTTGATACCTCTATCAATAGGTTTCGGGACCTGTAATTGCTGTGACAATTTTCATTTTGATTGCTCGATTATTTCTAAACATTTCTTAGAAAATTCAATTTTATTGAAAATCAACTGTGCTATAGCCCACAAGTTTTTGGGCGGCAAAAATCTAAAATGGTCCGATTACGATGGTTGATACCTCTATCAATAGGTTTCGGGACCTGTAATTGCTGTGACAATTTTCATTTTGATTGCTCGATTATTTCTAAACATTTCTTAGAAAATTCAATTTTATTGAAAATCAACTGTTCTATAGCCCACAAGTTTTTGGGCGGCAAAAATCTAAAATGGTCTGATTACGATGGTTGATACCTCTATCAATAGGTTTCGGGACCTGTAATTGCTGTGACAGTTTTCATTTTGATTGCTCGATTATTTCTTATCATTTCTTAGAAAATTCAATTTTATTGAAAATCAACTGTGCTATAGCCCACAAGTTTTTGGGCGGCAAAAATCTAAAATGGTCCGATTACGATGGTTGATACCTCTATCAATAGGTTTCGGGACCTGTAATTGCTGTGACAATTTTCATTTTGATTGCTCGATTATTTCTAAACATTTCTTAGAAAATTCAATTTTATTGAAAATCAACTGTGCTATAGCCCACAAGTTTTTGGGCGGCAAAAATCTAAAATGGTCCGATTACGATGGTTGATACCTCTATCAATAGGTTTCGGGACCTGTAATTGCTGTGACAATTTTCATTTTGATTGCTCGATTATTTCTAAACATTTCTTAGAAAATTCAATTTTATTGAAAATCAACTGTGCTATAGCCCACAAGTTTTTGGGCGGCAAAAATCTAAAATGGTCTGATTACGATGGTTGATACCTCTATCAATAGGTTTCGGGACCTGTAATTGCTGTGACAGTTTTCATTTTGATTGCTCGATTATTTCTTATCATTTCTTAGAAAATTCAATTTTATTGAAAATCAACTGTGCTATAGCCCACAAGTTTTTGGGCGGCAAAAATCTAAAATGGTCCGATTACGATGGTTGATACCTCTATCAATAGGTTTCGGGACCTGTAATTGCTGTGACAGTTTTCATTTTGATTGCTCGATTATTTCTTATCATTTCTTAGAAAATTCAATTTTATTGAAAATCAACTGTGCTATAGCCCACAAGTTTTTGGGCGGCAAAAATCTAAAATGGTCCGATTACGATGGTTGATACCTCTATCAATAGGTTTCGGGACCTGTAATTGCTGTGACAATTTTCATTTTGATTGCTCGATTATTTCTAAACATTTCTTAGAAAATTCAATTTTATTGAAAATCAACTGTGCTATAGCCCACAAGTTTTTGGGCGGCAAAAATCTAAAATGGTCCGATTACGATGGTTGATACCTCTATCAATAGGTTTCGGGACCTGTAATTGCTGTGACAATTTTCATTTTGATTGCTCGATTATTTCTAAACATTTCTTAGAAAATTCAATTTTATTGAAAATCAACTGTGCTATAGCCCACAAATTTTTGGGCGGCAAAAATCTAAAATGGTCCGATTACGATGGTTGATACCTCTATCAATAGGTTTCGGGACCTGTAATTGCTGTGACAATTTTCATTTTGATTGCTCGATTATTTCTAAACATTTCTTAGAAAATTCAATTTTATTGAAAATCAACTGTGCTATAGCCCACAAGTTTTTGGGCGGCAAAAATCTAAAATGGTCCGATTACGATGGTTGATACCTCTATCAATAGGTTTCGGGACCTGTAATTGCTGTGACAATTTTCATTTTGATTGCTCGATTATTTCTAAACATTTCTTAGAAAATTCAATTTTATTGAAAATCAACTGTGCTATAGCCCACAAGTTTTTGGGCGGCAAAAATCTAAAATGGTCTGATTACGATGGTTGATACCTCTATCAATAGGTTTCGGGACCTGTAATTGCTGTGACAGTTTTCATTTTGATTGCTCGATTATTTCTTATCATTTCTTAGAAAATTCAATTTTATTGAAAATCAACTGTGCTATAGCCCACAAGTTTTTGGGCGGCAAAAATCTAAAATGGTCCGATTACGATGGTTGATACCTCTATCAATAGGTTTCGGGACCTGTAATTGCTGTGACAGTTTTCATTTTGATTGCTCGATTATTTCTTATCATTTCTTAGAAAATTCAATTTTATTGAAAATCAACTGTGCTATAGCCCACAAGTTTTTGGGGGGCAAAGATCTAAAATGGTCCGATTACGATGGTTGAGACCTCTATCAATAGGTTTCGGGACCTGTAATTGCTGTGACAATTTTCATTTTGATTGCTCGATTATTTCTAAACATTTCTTAGAAAATTCAATTTTATTGAAAATCAACTGTGCTATAGCCCACAAGTTTTTGGGCGGCAAAAATCTAAAATGGTCCGATTACGATGGTTGATACCTCTATCAATAGGTTTCGGGACCTGTAATTGCTGTGCCAATTTTCATTTTCATTGCTCGATTATTTCTTATCATTTCTTAGAAAATTCAATTTTATTGAAAATCAACTGTGCTATAGCCCACAAGTTTTTGGGCGGCAAAAATCTAAAATGGTCCGATTACGATGGTTGATACCTCTATCAATAGGTTTCGGGACCTGTAATTGCTGTGACAATTTTCATTTTGATTGCTCGATTATTTCTAAACATTTCTTAGAAAATTCAATTTTATTGAAAATCAACTGTGCTATAGCCCACAAGTTTTTGGGCGGCAAAAATCTAAAATGGTCCGATTACGATGGTTGATACCTCTATCAATAGGTTTCGGGACCTGTAATTGCTGTGACAATTTTCATTTTGATTGCTCGATTATTTCTAAACATTTCTTAGAAAATTCAATTTTATTGAAAATCAACTGTGCTATAGCCCACAAATTTTTGGGCGGCAAAAATCTAAAATGGTCCGATTACGATGGTTGATACCTCTATCAATAGGTTTCGGGACCTGTAATTGCTGTGACAATTTTCGTTTTGATTGCTCGATTATTTCTTATCATTTCTTAGAAAATTCAATTTTATTGAAAATCAACTGTTCTATAGGCCACAAGTTTTTGGGCGGCAAAAATCTAAAATGGTCCGATTACGATGGTTGATACCTCTATCAATAGGTTTCGGGACCTGTAATTGCTGTGACAATTTTCATTTTGATTGCTCGATTATTTCTAAACATTTCTTAGAAAATTCAATTTTATTGAAAATCAACTGTGCTATAGCCCACAAGTTTTTGGGCGGCAAAAATCTAAAATGGTCCGATTACGATGGTTGATACCTCTATCAATAGGTTTCGGGACCTGTAATTGATGTGACAATTTTCATTTTGATTGCTCGATTATTTCTAAACATTTCTTAGAAAATTCAATTTTATTGAAAATCAACTGTGCTATAGCCCACAAGTTTTTGGGCGGCAAAAATCTAAAATGGTCCGATTACGATGGTTGATACCTCTATCAATAGGTTTCGGGACCTGTAATTGCTGTGACAATTTTCATTTTGATTGCTCGATTATTTCTTATCATTTCTTAGAAAATTCAATTTTATTGAAAATCAACTGTGCTATAGCCCACAAGTTTTTGGGCGGCAAAAATCTAAAATGGTCCGATTACGATGGTTGATACCTCTATCAATAGGTTTCGGGACCTGTAATTGCTGTGACAATTTTCATTTTGATTGCTCGATTATTTCTAAACATTTCTTAGAAAATTCAATTTTATTGAAAATCAACTGTGCTATAGCCCACAAGTTTTTGGGCGGCAAAAATCTAAAATGGTCTGATTACGATGGTTGATACCTCTATCAATAGGTTTCGGGACCTGTAATTGCTGTGACAATTTTCATTTTGATTGCTCGATTATTTCTAAACATTTCTTAGAAAATTCAATTTTATTGAAAATCAACTGTGTTATAGCCCACAAGTTTTTGGGCGGCAAAAATCTAAAATGGTCCGATTACGATGGTTGATACCTCTATCAATAGGTTTCGGGACCTGTAATTGCTGTGACAATTTTCATTTTGATTGCTCGATTATTTCTAAACATTTCTTAGAAAATTCAATTTTATTGAAAATCAACTGTGCTATAGCCCACAAGTTTTTGGGCGGCAAAAATCTAAAATGGTACGATTACGATGGTTGATACCTCTATCAATAGGTTTCGGGACCTGTAATTGCTGTGACAATTTTCATTTTGATTGCTCGATTATTTCTAAACATTTCTTAGAAAATTCAATTTAATTGAAAATCAACTGTGCTATAGCCCACAAGTTTTTGGGCGGCAAAAATCTAAAATGGTCCGATTACGATGGTTGATACCTCTATCAATAGGTTTCGGGACCTGTAATTGCTGTGACAATTTTCATTTTGATTGCTCGATTATTTCTAAACATTTCTTAGAAAATTCAATTTTATTGAAAATCAACTGTGCTATAGCCCACAAGTTTTTGGGCGGCAAAAATCTAAAATGGTACGATTACGATGGTTGATACCTCTATCAATAGGTTTCGGGACCTGTAATTGCTGTGACAATTTTCATTTTGTTTGCTCGATTATTTCTAAACATTTCTTAGAAAATTCAATTTTATTGAAAATCAACTGTGCTATAGCCCACAAGTTTTTGGGCGGCAAAAATCTAAAATGGTACGATTACGATGGTTGATACCTCTATCAATAGGTTTCGGGACCTGTAATTGCTGTGACAATTTTCATTTTGATTGATCGATTATTTCTAAACATTTCTTAGAAAATTCAATTTTATTGAAAATCAACTGTGCTATAGCCCACAAGTTTTTGGGCGGCAAAAATCTAAAATGGTCTGATTACGATGGTTGATACCTCTATCAATAGGTTTCGGGACCTGTAATTGCTGTGACAGTTTTCATTTTGATTGCTCGATTATTTCTTATCATTTCTTAGAAAATTCAATTTTATTGAAAATCAACTGTGCTATAGCCCACAAGTTTTTGGGCGGCAAAAATCTAAAATGGTCCGATTACGATGGTTGATACCTCTATCAATAGGTTTCGGGACCTGTAATTGCTGTGCCAGTTTTCATTTTGATTGCTCGATTATTTCTTATCATTTCTTAGAAAATTCAATTTTATTGAAAATCAACTGTGCTATAGCCCACAAGTTTTTGGGCGGCAAAAATCTAAAATGGTCCGATTACGATGGCTGATACCTCTATCAATAGGTTTCGGGACCTGTAATTGCTGTGACAGTTTTCATTTTGATTGCTCGATTATTTCTTATCATTTCTTAGAAAATTCAATTTTATTGAAAATCAACTGTGCTATAGCCCACAAGTTTTTGGGCGGCAAAAATCTAAAATGGTCCGATTACGATGGTTGATACCTCTATCAATAGGTTTCGGGACCTGTAATTGCTGTGACAATTTTCATTTTGATTGCTCGATTATTTCTAAACATTTCTTAAAAAATTCAATTTTCAAAATCGACTGTTCGAAAATCAACTGTGCTATAGCCCACAAGTTTTTGGGCGGCAAAAATCTAAAATGGTCTGATTACGATGGTTGATACCTCTATCAATAGGTTTCGGGACCTGTAATTGCTGTGACAGTTTTCATTTTGATTGCTCGATTATTTCTTATCATTTCTTAGAAAATTCAATTTTATTGAAAATCAACTGTGCTATAGCCCACAAGTTTTTGGGCGGCAAAAATCTAAAATGGTCCGATTACGATGGTTGATACCTCTATCAATAGGTTTCGGGACCTGTAATTGCTGTGACAGTTTTCATTTTGATTGCTCGATTATTTCTTATCATTTCTTAGAAAATTCAATTTTATTGAAAATCAACTGTGCTATAGCCCACAAGTTTTTGGGCGGCAAAAATCTAAAATGGTCTGATTACGATGGTTGATACCTTTATCAATAGGTTTCGGGACCTGTAATTGCTGTGACAATTTTCATTTTGATTGCTCGATTATTTCTAAACATTTCTTATAAAATTCAATTTTATTGAAAATCAACTGTGCTATAGCCCACAAGTTTTTGGGCGGCAAAAATCTAAAATGGTCTGATTACGATGGTTGATACCTCTATCAATAGGTTTCGGGACCTGTAATTGCTGTGACAGTTTTTATTTTGATTGCTCGATTATTTCTTATCATTTCTTAGAAAATTCAATTTTATTGAAAATCAACTGTGCTATAGCCCACAAGTTTTTGGGCGGCAAAAATCTAAAATGGTCCGATTACGATGGTTGATACCTCTATCAATAGGTTTCGGGACCTGTAATTGCTGTGACAGTTTTCATTTTGATTGCTCGATTATTTCTTATCATTTCTTAGAAAATTCAATTTTATTGAAAATCAACTGTGTTATAGCCCACAAGTTTTTGGGCGGCAAAAATCTAAAATGGTCCGATTACGATGGTTGATACCTCTATCAATAGGTTTCGGGACCTGTAATTGCTGTGACAATTTTCATTTTGATTGCTCGATTATTTCTAAACATTTCTTATAAAATTCAATTTTATTGAAAATCAACTGTGCTATAGCCCACAAGTTTTTGGGCGGCAAAAATCTAAAATGGTCCGATTACGATGGTTGATACCTCTATCAATAGGTTTCGGGACCTGTAATTGCTGTGACAATTTTCATTTTGATTGCTCGATTATTTCTAAACATTTCTTAGAAAATTCAATTTTATTGAAAATCAACTGTGCTATAGCCCACAAGTTTTTGGGCGGCAAAAATCTAAAATGGTCCGATTACGATGGTTGATACCTCTATCAATAGGTTTCGGGACCTGTAATTGCTGTGACAATTTTCATTTTGATTGCTCGATTATTTCTAAACATTTCTTAGAAAATTCAATTTTATTGAAAATCAACTGTGCTATAGCCCACAAGTTTTTGGGCGGCAAAAATCTAAAATGGTCCGATTACGATGGTTGATACCTCTATCAATAGGTTTCGGGACCTGTAATTGCTGTGACAGTTTTCATTTTGATTGCTCGATTATTTCTTATCATTTCTTAGAAAATTCAATTTTATTGAAAATCAACTGTGCTATAGCCCACAAGTTTTTGGGCGGCAAAAATCTAAAATGGTCCGATTACGATGGTTGATACCTCTATCAATAGGTTTCGGGACCTGTAATTGCTGTGACAATTTTCATTTTGATTGCTCGATTATTTCTAAACATTTCTTAGAAAATTCAATTTTATTGAAAATCAACTGTGCTATAGCCCACAAGTTTTTGGGCGGCAAAAATCTAAAATGGTCTGATTACGATGGTTGATACCTCTATCAATAGGTTTCGGGGCCTGTAATTGCTGTGACAATTTTCATTTTGATTGCTCGATTATTTCTAAACATTTCTTAGAAAATTCAATTTTATTGAAAATCAACTGTGCTATAGCCCAAAAGTTTTTGGGCGGCAAAAATCTAAAATGGTCCGATTACGATGATTGATACCTCTATCAATAGGTTTCGGGACCTGTAATTGCTGTGACAATTTTCATTTTGATTGCTCGATTATTTCTAAACATTTCTTAGATAATTCAATTTTATTGAAAATCAACTGTGCTATAGCCCACAAGTTTTTGGGCGGCAAAAATCTAAAATGGTCCGATTACGATGGTTGATACCTCTATCAATAGGTTTCGGGACCTGTAATTGCTGTGACAATTTTCATTTTGATTGCTCGATTATTTCTAAACATTTCTTAGAAAATTCAATTTTATTGAAAATCAACTGTGCTATAGCCCACAAGTTTTTGGGCGGCAAAAATCTAAAATGGTCCGATTACGATGGTTGATACCTCTATCAATAGGTTTCGGGACCTGTAATTGCTGTGACAATTTTCATTTTGATTGCTCGATTATTTCTAAACATTTCTTAGAAAATTCAATTTTATTGAAAATCAACTGTGCTATAGCCCACAAGTTTTTGGGCGGCAAAAATCTAAAATGGTCTGATTACGATGGTTGATACCTCTATCAATAGGTTTCGGGACCTGTAATTGCTGTGACAGTTTTCATTTTGATTGCTCGATTATTTCTTATCATTTCTTAGAAAATTCAATTTTATTGAAAATCAACTGTGCTATAGCCCACAAGTTTTTGGGCGGCAAAAATCTAAAATGGTCCGATTACGATGGTTGATACCTCTATCAATAGGTTTCGGGACCTGTAATTGCTGTGACAGTTTTCATTTTGATTGCTCGATTATTTCTTATCATTTCTTAGAAAATTCAATTTTATTGAAAATCAACTGTGCTATAGCCCACAAGTTTTTGGGCGGCAAAAATCTAAAATGGTCCGATTACGATGGTTGATACCTCTATCAATAGGTTTCGGGACCTGTAATTGCTGTGACAATTTTCATTTTGATTGCTCGATTATTTCTAAACATTTCTTAGAAAATTAAATTTTATTGAAAATCAACTGTGCTATAGCCCACAAGTTTTTGGGCGGCAAAAATCTAAAATGGTCCGATTACGATGGTTGATACCTCTATCAATAGGTTTCGGGACCTGTAATTGCTGTGACAGTTTTCATTTTGATTGCTCGATTATTTCTTATCATTTCTTAGAAAATTCAATTTTATTGAAAATCAACTGTGCTATAGCCCACAAGTTTTTGGGCGGCAAAAATCTAAAATGGTCCGATTACAATGGTTGATACCTCTATCAATAGGTTTCTGGACCTGTAATTGCTGTGACAATTTTCATTTTGATTGCTCGATTATTTCTAAACATTTCTTATAAAATTCAATTTTATTGAAAATCAACTGTGCTATAGCCCACAAGTTTTTGGGCGGCAAAAATCTAAAATGGTCTGATTACGATGGTTGATACCTCTATCAATAGGTTTCGGGACCTGTAATTGCTGTGACAATTTTCATTTTGATTGCTCGATTATTTCTAAACATTTCTTAGAAAATTCAATTTTATTGAAAATCAACTGTGCCAGATAGCCCACAAGTTTTTGGGCGGCAAAAATCTAAAATGGTACGATTACGATGGTTGATACCTCTATCAATAGGTTTCGGGACCTGTAATTGCTGTGACAATTTTCATTTTGATTGCTCGATTATTTCTAAACATTTCTTAGAAAATTCAATTTTATTGAAAATCAACTGTGCTATAGCCCACAAGTTTTTGGGCGGCAAAAATCTAAAATGGTCCGATTACGATGATTGATACTTCTATCAATAGGTTTCGGGAACTGTAATTGCTGTGACAATTTTCGTTTTGATTGCTCGATTATTTCTAAACATTTCTTAGAAAATTCAATTTTATTGAAAATCAACTGTGCTATAGCCCACAAGTTTTTGGGCGGCAAAAATCTAAAATGGTCCGATTACGATGGTTGATACCTCTATCAATAGGTTTCGGGACCTGTAATTGCTGTGACAATTTTCGTTTTGATTGCTCGATTATTTCTAAACATTTCTTAGAAAATTCAATTTTATTGAAAATCAACTGTGTTATAGCCCACAAGTTTTTGGGCGGCAAAAATCTAAAATGGTCCGAATACGATGGTTGATACCTCTATCAATAGGTTTCGGGACCTGTAATTGCTGTGACAATTTTCATTTTGATTGCTCGATTATTTCTAAACATTTCTTAGAAAATTCAATTTTATTGAAAATCAACTGTGCTATAGCCCACAAGTTTTTGGGCGGCAAAAATCTAAAATGGTCCGATTACGATGGTTGATACCTCTATCAATAGGTTTCGGGACCTGTAATTGCTGTGACAATTTTCATTTTGATTGATCGATTATTTCTAAACATTTCTTAGAAAATTCAATTTTATTGAAAATCAACTGTGCTATAGCCCACAAGTTTTTGGGCGGCAAAAATCTAAAATGGTCTGATTACGATGGTTGATACCTCTATCAATAGGTTTCGGGACCTGTAATTGCTGTGACAATTTTCATTTTGATTGCTCGATTATTTCTAAACATTTCTTAGAAAATTCAATTTATTGAAAATCAACTGTGCTATAGCCCACAAGTTTTTGGGCGGCAAAAATCTAAAATGGTACGATTACGATGGTTGATACCTCTATCAATAGGTTTCGGGACCTGTAATTGCTGTGACAATTTTCATTTTGATTGCTCGATTATTTCTAAACATTTCTTAGAAAATTCAATTTTATTGAAAATCAACTGTGCTATATATAGCCCACAAGTTTTTGGGTGGCAAAAATCTAAAATGGTCCGATTACGATGGTTGATACCTCTATCAATAGGTTTCGGGACCTGTAATTGCTGTGACAGTTTTCATTTTGATTGCTCGATTATTTCTTATCATTTCTTAGAAAATTCAATTTTATTGAAAATCAACTGTGCTATAGCCCACAAGTTTTTGGGCGGCAAAAATCTAAAATGGTCCGATTACGATGGTTGATACCTCTATCAATAGGTTTCGGGACCTGTAATTGCTGTGACAGTTTTCATTTTGATTGCTCGATTATTTCTAAACATTTCTTAGAAAATTCAATTTTATTGAAAATCAACTGTGCTATAGCCCACAAGTTTTTGGGCGGCAAAAATCTAAAATGGTCCGATTACGATGGTTGATACCTCTATCAATAGGTTTCGGGACCTGTAATTGCTGTGACAATTTTCGTTTTGATTGCTCGATTATTTCTAAACATTTCTTATAAAATTCAATTTTATTGAAAATCAACTGTGCTATAGCCCACAAGTTTTTGGGCGGCAAAAATCTAAAATGGTCCGATGACGATGATTGATACCTCTATCAATAGGTTTCGGGACCTGTAATTGCTGTGACAATTTTCATTTTGATTGCTCGATTATTTCTAAACATTTCTTAGAAAATTCAATTTTATTGAAAATCAACTGTGCTATAGCCCACAAGTTTTTGGGCGGCAAGTATCTAAAATGGTCCGATTACGATGGTTGATACCTCTATCAATAGGTTTCGGGACCTGTAATTGCTGTGACAATTTTCATTTTGATTGCTCGATTATTTCTAAACATTTCTTATAAAATTCAATTTTAATGAAAATCAACTGTGCTATAGCCCACAAGTTTTTGGGCGGCAAAAATCTAAAATGGTCTGATTACGATGGTTGATACCTCTATCAATAGGTTTCGGGACCTGTAATTGCTGTGACAATTTTCATTTTGATTGCTCGATTATTTCTAAACATTTCTTAGAAAATTCAATTTTATTGAAAATCAACTGTGCTATAGCCCACAAGTTTTTGGGCGGCAAAAATCTAAAATGGTACGATTACGATGGTTGATACCTTCATCAATAGGTTTCGGGACCTGTAATTGCTGTGACAATTTTCATTTTGATTGCTCGATTATTTCTAAACATTTCTTAGAAAATTAAATTTGATTGAAAATCAACTGTGCTATAGCCCACAAGTTTTTGGGCGGCAAAAATCTAAAATGGTACGATTACGATGGTTGATACCTTTATCAATAGGTTTCGGGACCTGTAATTGCTGTGACAATTTTCATTTTGATTGCTCGATTATTTCTAAACATTTCTTAGAAAATTAAATTTTATTGAAAATCAACTGTGCTATAGCCCACAAGTTTTTGGGCGGCAAAAATCTAAAATGGTCCGATTACGATGGTTGATACCTCTATCAATAGGTTTCGGGACCTGTAATTGCTGTGACAATTTTCATTTTGATTGCTCGATTATTTCTAAACATTTCTTAGAAAATTAAATTTTATTGAAAATCAACTGTGCTATAGCCCACAAGTTTTTGGGCGGCAAAAATCTAAAATGGTCCGACTACGATGGTTGATACCTCTATCAATAGGTTTCGGGACCTGTAATTGCTGTGACAATTTTCATTTTGATTGCTCGATTATTTCTAAACATTTCTTAGAAAATTCAATTTTATTGAAAATCAACTGTGCTATAGCCCACAAGTTTTTGGGCGGCAAAAATCTAAAATGGTCCGATTACGATGGTTGATACCTCTATCAATAGGTTTCGGGACCTGTAATTGCTGTGACAATTTGCATTTTGATTGATCGATTATTTCTAAACATTTCTTAGAAAATTCAATTTTATTGAAAATCAACTGTGCTATAGCCCACAAGTTTTTGGGCGGCAAAAATCTAAAATGGTCTGATTACGATGGTTGATACCTCTATCAATAGGTTTCGGGACCTGTAATTGCTGTGACAATTTTCATTTTGATTGCTCGATTATTTCTAAACATTTCTTAGAAAATTCAATTTTATTGAAAATCAACTGTGCTATAGCCCACAAGTTTTTGGGCGGCAAAAATCTAAAATGGTACGATTACGATGGTTGATACCTTTATCAATAGGTTTCGGGACCTGTAATTGCTGTGACAATTTTCATTTTGATTGCTCGATTATTTCTAAACATTTCTTAGAAAATTCAATTTTATTGAAAATCAACTGTGCTATAGCCCACAAGTTTTTGGGCGGCAAAAATCTAAAATGGTACGATTACGATGGTTGATACCTCTATCAATAGGTTTCGGGACCTGTAATTGCTGTGACAATTTTCATTTTGATTGCTCGATTATTTCTAAACATTTCTTAGAAAATTAAATTTTATTGAAAATCAACTGTGCTATAGCCCACAAGTTTTTGGGCGGCAAAAATCTAAAATGGTCCGATTACGATGGTTGATACCTCTATCAATAGGTTTCGGGACCTGTAATTGCTGTGACAATTTTTATTTTGATTGCTCGATTATTTCTAAACATTTCTTATAAAATTCAATTTTACTGAAAATCAACTGTGCTATAGCCCACAAGTTTTTGGGCGGCAAAAATCTAAAATGGTCCGATTACGATGGTTGATACCTCTATCAATAGGTTTCAGGACCTGTAATTGCTGTGACAATTTTTATTTTGATTGCTCGATTATTTCTAAACATTTCTTATAAAATTCAATTTTACTGAAAATCAACTGTGCTATAGCCCACAAGTTTTTGGGCGGCAAAAATCTAAAATGGTCCGATTACGATGGTTGATACCTCTATCAATAGGTTTCGGGACCTGTAATTGCTGTGACAATTTTCATTTTGATTGCTCGATTATTTCTAAACATTTCTTAGAAAATTCAATTTTATTGAAAATCAACTGTGCTATAGCCCACAAGTTTTTGGGCGGCAAAAATCTAAAATGGTCCGATTACGATGGTTGATACCTCTATCAATAGGTTTCGGGACCTGTAATTGCTGTGACAATTTTCATTTTGATTGCTCGATTATTTCTAAACATTTCTTAGAAAATTCAATTTTATTGAAAATCAACTGTGCTATAGCCCACAAGTTTTTGGGCGGCAAAAATCTAAAATGGTACGATTACGATGGTTGATACCTTTATCAATAGGTTTCGGGACCTGTAATTGCTGTGACAATTTTCATTTTGATTGCTCGATTATTTCTAAACATTTCTTAGAAAATTAAATTTTATTGAAAATCAACTGTGCTATAGCCCACAAGTTTTTGGGCGGCAAAAATCTAAAATGGTACGATTACGATGGTTGATACCTTTATCAATAGGTTTCGGGACCTGTAATTGCTGTGACAATTTTCATTTTGATTGCTCGATTATTTCTAAACATTTCTTAGAAAATTCAATTTTATTGAAAATCAACTGTGCTATAGCCCACAAGTTTTTGGGCGGCAAAAATCTAAAATGGTCCGATTACGATGGTTGATACCTCTATCAATAGGTTTCGGGACCTGTAATTGCTGTGACAATTTTCATTTTGATTGCTCGATTATTTCTAAACATTTCTTAGAAAATTCAATTTTATTGAAAATCAACTGTGCTATAGCCCACAAGTTTTTGGGCGGCAAAAATCTAAAATGGTACGATTACGATGGTTGATACCTTTATCAATAGGTTTCGGGACCTGTAATTGCTGTGCCAATTTTCATTTTGATTGCTCGATTATTTCTAAACATTTCTTAGAAAATTCAATTTTATTGAAGATCAACTGTGCTATAGCCCACAAGTTTTTGGGCGGCAAAAATCTAAAATGGTCCGATGACGATGATTGATACCTCTATCAATAGGTTTCGGGACCTGTAATTGCTGTGACAATTTTCATTTTGATTGCTCGATTATTTCTAAACATTTCTTAGAAAATTCAATTTTATTGAAAATCAACTGTGCTATAGCCCACAAGTTTTTGGGCGGCAAAAATCTAAGATGGTACGATTACGATGGTTGATACCTTTATCAATAGGTTTCGGGACCTGTAATTGCTGTGCCAATTTTCATTTTGATTGCTCGATTATTTCTAAACATTTCTTAGAAAATTCAATTTTATTGAAAATCAACTGTGCTATAGCCCACAAGTTTTTGGGCGGCAAAAATCTAAAATGGTCCGATTACGATGGTTGATACCTCTATCAATAGGTTTCGGGACCTGTAATTGCTGTGACAATTTTCGTTTTGATTGCTCGATTATTTCTAAACATTTCTTAGAAAATTCAATTTTATTGAAGATCAACTGTGCTATAGCCCACAAGTTTTTGGGCGGCAAAAATCTAAAATGGTCCGATTACGATGGTTGATACCTCTATCAATAGGTTTCGGGACCTGTAATTGCTGTGACAATTTTCGTTTTGATTGCTCGATTATTTCTAAACATTTCTTAGAAAATTCAATTTTATTGAAGATCAACTGTGCTATAGCCCACAAGTTTTTGGGCGGCAAAAATCTAAAATGGTCCGATGACGATGATTGATACCTCTATCAATAGGTTTCGGGACCTGTAATTGCTGTGACAATTTTCATTTTGATTGCTCGATTATTTCTAAACATTTCTTAGAAAATTCAATTTTATTGAAAATCAACTGTGCTATAGCCCACAAGTTTTTGGGCGGCAAAAATCTAAAATGGTCCGATTACGATGGTTGATACCTCTATCAATAGGTTTCGGGACCTGTAATTGCTGTGCCAATTTTCATTTTGATTGCTCGATTATTTCTAAACATTTCTTAGAAAATTCAATTTTATTGAAAATCAACTGTGCTATAGCCCACAAGTTTTTGGGCGGCAAAAATCTAAAATGGTCCGATTACGATGGTTGATACCTCTATCAATAGGTTTCGGGACCTGTAATTGCTGTGACAATTTTCGTTTTGATTGCTCGATTATTTCTAAACATTTCTTAGAAAATTCAATTTTATTGAAGATCAACTGTGCTATAGCCCACAAGTTTTTGGGCGGCAAAAATCTAAAATGGTCCGATGACGATGATTGATACCTCTATCAATGGGTTTCGGGACCTGTAATTGCTGTGACAATTTTCATTTTGATTGCTCGATTATTTCTAAACATTTCTTAGAAAATTCAATTTTATTGAAAATCAACTGTGCTATAGCCCACAAGTTTTTGGGCGGCAAAAATCTAAGATGGTACGATTACGATGGTTGATACCTTTATCAATAGGTTTCGGGACCTGTAATTGCTGTGCCAATTTTCATTTTGATTGCTCGATTATTTCTAAACATTTCTTAGAAAATTCAATTTTATTGAAAATCAACTGTGCTATAGCCCACAAGTTTTTGGGCGGCAAAAATCTAAAATGGTCCGATTACGATGGTTGATACCTCTATCAATAGGTTTCGGGACCTGTAATTGCTGTGACAATTTTCGTTTTGATTGCTCGATTATTTCTAAACATTTCTTAGAAAATTCAATTTTATTGAAGATCAACTGTGCTATAGCCCACAAGTTTTTGGGCGGCAAAAATCTAAAATGGTCCGATGACGATGATTGATACCTCTATCAATAGGTTTCGGGACCTGTAATTGCTGTGACAATTTTCATTTTGATTGCTCGATTATTTCTAAACATTTCTTAGAAAATTCAATTTTATTGAAAATCAACTGTGCTATAGCCCACAAGTTTTTGGGCGGCAAAAATCTAAGATGGTACGATTACGATGGTTGATACCTTTATCAATAGGTTTCGGGACCTGTAATTGCTGTGCCAATTTTCATTTTGATTGCTCGATTATTTCTAAACATTTCTTAGAAAATTCAATTTTATTGAAAATCAACTGTGCTATAGCCCACAAGTTTTTGGGCGGCAAAAATCTAAAATGGTCCGATTACGATGGTTGATACCTCTATCAATAGGTTTCGGGACCTGTAATTGCTGTGACAGTTTTCATTTTGATTGCTCGATTATTTCTTATCATTTCTTAGAAAATTCAATTTTATTGAAAATCAACTGTGCTATAGCCCACAAGTTTTTGGGCGGCAAAAATCTAAAATGGTCCGATTACGATGGTTGATACCTCTATCAATAGGTTTCGGGACCTGTAATTGCTGTGACAATTTCCATTTTGATTGCTCGATTATTTCTAAACATTTCTTATAAAATTCAATTTTATTGAAAATCAACTGTGCTATAGCCCACAAGTTTTTGGGCGGCAAAAAATCTAAAATGGTCTGATTACGATGGTTGATACCTCTATCAATAGGTTTCGGGACCTGTAATTGCTGTGACAATTTTCATTTTGATTGCTCGATTATTTCTAAACATTTCTTAGAAAATTCAATTTTATTGAAAATCAACTGTGCTATAGCCCCACAAGTTTTTGGGCGGCAAAAATCTAAAATGGTACGATTACGATGGTTGATACCTTTATCAATAGGTTTCGGGACCTGTAATTGCTGTGACAATTTTCATTTTGATTGCTCGATTATTTCTAAACATTTCTTAGAAAATTAAATTTGATTGAAAATCAACTGTGCTATAGCCCACAAGTTTTTGGGCGGCAAAAATCTAAAATGGTACGATTACGATGGTTGATACCTTTATCAATAGGTTTCGGGACCTGTAATTGCTGTGACAATTTTCATTTTGATTGCTCGATTATTTCTAAACATTTCTTAGAAAATTAAATTTTATTGAAAATCAACTGTGCTATAGCCCACAAGTTTTTGGGCGGCAAAAATCTAAAATGGTCCGATTACGATGGTTGATACCTCTATCAATAGGTTTCGGGACCTGTAATTGCTGTGACAATTTTCATTTTGATTGCTCGATTATTTCTAAACATTTCTTATAAAATTCAATTTTAATTGAATCAACTGTGCTATAGCCCACAAGTTTTTGGGCGCAAAAAATCTAAAATGGTCCCGATTACGATGGTTGATACCCTCTATCAATAGGTTTCGGGACCTGTAATTGCTGTGACAATTTTCATTTTGATTGCTCGATTATTTCTAAACATTTCTTAGAAAATTCAATTTTATTGAAAATCAACTGTGCTATAGCCCACAAGTTTTTGGGCGGCAAAAATCTAAAATGGTCTGATTACGATGGTTGATACCTTTATCAATAGGTTTCGGGACCTGTAATTGCTGTGACAATTTTCATTTTGATTGCTCGATTATTTCTAAACATTTCTTAGAAAATTAAATTTGATTGAAAATCAACTGTGCTATAGCCCACAAGTTTTTGGGCGGCAAAAATCTAAAATGGTACGATTACGATGGTTGATACCTTTATCAATAGGTTTCGGGACCTGTAATTGCTGTGACAATTTTCATTTTGATTGCTCGATTATTTCTAAACATTTCTTAGAAAATTCAATTTTATTGAAAATCAACTGTGCTATAGCCCACAAGTTTTTGGGCGGCAAAAATCTAAAATGGTCCGATTACGATGGTTGATACCTCTATCAATAGGTTTCGGGACCTGTAATTGCTGTGACAATTTTCATTTTGATTGCTCGATTATTTCTAAACATTTCTTAGAAAATTCAATTTTATTGAAAATCAACTGTGCTATAGCCCACAAGTTTTTGGGCGGCAAAAATCTAAAATGGTCCGATTACGATGGTTGATACCTCTATCAATAGGTTTCGGGACCTGTAATTGCTGTGACAATTTTCATTTTGATTGCTCGATTATTTCTAAACATTTCTTAGAAAATTCAATTTTATTGAAAATCAACTGTGCTATAGCCCACAAGTTTTTGGGCGGCAAAAATCTAAAATGGTCTGATTACGATGGTTGATACCTCTATCAATAGGTTTCGGGACCTGTAATTGCTGTGACAATTTTCATTTTGATTGCTCGATTATTTCTAAACATTTCTTAGAAAATTCAATTTTATTGAAAATCAACTGTGCTATAGCCCCACAAGTTTTTGGGCGGCAAAAATCTAAAATGGTCCGATTACGATGGTTGATACCTCTATCAATAGGTTTCGGGACCTGTAATTGCTGTGGACAATTTTCATTTGATTGATCGATTATTTCTAAACATTTCTTAGAAAATTCAATTTTATTGAAAATCAACTGTGCTATAGCCCACAAGTTTTTGGGCGGCAAAAATCTAAAATGGTCTGATTACGATGGTTGATACCTCTATCAATAGGTTTCGGGACCTGTAATTGCTGTGACAATTTTCATTTTGATTGCTCGATTATTTCTAAACATTTCTTAGAAAATTCAATTTTATTGAAAATCAACTGGTGCTATAGCCCACAAGTTTTTTGGGCGGCAAAAATCTAAAATGGTACGATTACGATGGTTGATACCTTTATCAATAGGTTTCGGGACCTGTAATTGCTGTGACAATTTTCATTTTGATTGCTCGATTATTTCTAAACATTTCTTAGAAAATTCACTTTTATTGAAAATCAACTGTGCTATAGCCCACAAGTTTTTGGGCGGCAAAAATCTAAAATGGTACGATTACGATGGTTGATACCTTTATCAATAGGTTTCGGGACCTGTAATTGCTGTGACAATTTTCATTTTGATTGCTCGATTATTTCTAAACATTTCTTAGAAAATTAAATTTTATTGAAACTCAACTGTGGCTATAGCCCACAAGTTTTTGGGCGGCCAAAAATCTAAATGGTCCGATTACGATGGTTGATACCTCTATCAATAGGTTTCGGGACCTGTAATTGCTGTGACAATTTTCATTTTGATTGCTCGATTATTTCTAAACATTTCTTAGAAAATTCAATTTTATTGAAAATCAACTGTGCTATAGCCCACAAGTTTTTGGGCGGCAAAAATCTAAAATGGTCCGATTACGATGGTTGATACCTCTATCAATAGGTTTCGGGACCTGTAATTGCTGTGACAATTTTCATTTTGATTGCTCGATTATTTCTAAACATTTCTTAGAAAATTCAATTTTATTGAAAATCAACTGTGCTATAGCCCACAAGTTTTTGGGCGGCAAAAATCTAAAATGGTCTGATTACGATGGTTGATACCTCTATCAATAGGTTTCGGGACCTGTAATTGCTGTGACAATTTTCATTTTGATTGCTCGATTATTTCTAAACATTTCTTATAAAATTCAATTTTATTGAAAATCAACTGTGCTATAGCCCACAAGTTTTTGGGCGGCAAAAATCTAAAATGGTCTGATTACGATGGTTGATACCTCTATCAATAGGTTTCGGGACCTGTAATTGCTGTGACAATTTTCATTTTGATTGATCGATTATTTCTAAACATTTCTTAGAAAATTCAATTTTATTGAAAATCAACTGTGCTATAGCCCACAAGTTTTTGGGCGGCAAAAATCTAAAATGGTCTGATTACGATGGTTGATACCTCTATCAATAGGTTTCGGGACCTGTAATTGCTGTGACAATTTTCATTTTGATTGCTCGATTATTTCTAAACATTTCTTAGAAAATTCAATTTTATTGAAAATCAACTGTGCTATAGCCCACAAGTTTTTGGGCGGCAAAAATCTAAAATGGTACGATTACGATGGTTGATACCTTTATCAATAGGTTTCGGGACCTGTAATTGCTGTGACAATTTTCATTTTGATTGCTCGATTATTTCTAAACATTTCTTAGAAAATTCAATTTTATTGAAAATCAACTGTGCTATAGCCCACAAGTTTTTGGGCGGCAAAAATCTAAAATGGTCTGATTACGATGGTTGATACCTCTATCAATAGGTTTCGGGACCTGTAATTGCTGTGACAATTTTCATTTTGATTGATCGATTATTTCTAAACATTTCTTAGAAAATTCAATTTTATTGAAAATCAACTGTGCTATAGCCCACAAGTTTTTGGGCGGCAAAAATCTAAAATGGTCTGATTACGATGGTTGATACCTCTATCAATAGGTTTCGGGACCTGTAATTGCTGTGACAATTTTCATTTTGATTGCTCGATTATTTCTAAACATTTCTTAGAAAATTCAATTTTATTGAAAATCAACTGTGCTATAGCCCACAAGTTTTTGGGCGGCAAAAATCTAAAATGGTACGATTACGATGGTTGATACCTTTATCAATAGGTTTCGGGACCTGTAATTGCTGTGACAATTTTCATTTTGATTGCTCGATTATTTCTAAACATTTCTTAGAAAATTCAATTTTATTGAAAATCAACTGTGCTATAGCCCACAAGTTTTTGGGCGGCAAAAATCTAAAATGGTCCGATTACGATGGTTGATACCTTTATCAATAGGTTTCGGGACCTGTAATTGCTGTGACAATTTTCATTTTGATTGCTCGATTATTTCTAAACATTTCTTAAAAAATTCAATTTTATTGAAAATCAACTGTGCTATAGCCCACAAGTTTTTGGGCGGCAAAAATCTAAAATGGTCCGATTACGATGGTTGATACCTCTATCAATAGGTTTCGGGACCTGTAATTGCTGTGACAATTTTCATTTTGATTGCTCGATTATTTCTAAACATTTCTTAGAAAATTCAATTTTATTGAAAATCAACTGTGCTATAGCCCACAAGTTTTTGGGCGGCAAAAATCTAAAATGGTCCGATTACGATGGTTGATACCTCTATCAATAGGTTTCGGGACCTGTAATTGCTGTGACAATTTTCATTTTGATTGCTCGATTATTTCTAAACATTTCTTAGAAAATTCAATTTTATTGAAAATCAACTGTGCTATAGCCCACAAGTTTTTGGGCGGCAAAAATCTAAAATTGTCTGATTACGATGGTTGATACCTCTATCAATAGGTTTCGGCACCTGTAATTGCTGTGACAATTTTCATTTTGATTGCTCGATTATTTCTAAACATTTCTTAGAAAATTCAATTTTATTGAAAATCAACTGTGCTATAGCCCACAAGTTTTTGGGCGGCAAAAATCTAAAATGGTCTGATTACGATGGTTGATACCTCTATCAATAGGTTTCGGGACCTGTAATTGCTGTGACAATTTTCATTTTGATTGCTCGATTATTTCTAAACATTTCTTAGAAAATTCAATTTTATTGAAAATCAACTGTGCTATAGCCCACAAGTTTTTGGGCGGCAAAAATCTAAAATGGTCTGATTACGATGGTTGATACCTCTATCAATAGGTTTCGGGACCTGTAATTGCTGTGACAATTTTCATTTTGATTGATCGATTATTTCTAAACATTTCTTAGAAAATTCAATTTTATTGAAAATCAACTGTGCTATAGCCCACAAGTTTTTGGGCGGCAAAAATCTAAAATGGTCTGATTACAATGGTTGATACCTCTATCAATAGGTTTCGGGACCTGTAATTGCTGTGACAATTTTCATTTTGATTGCTCGATTATTTCTAAACATTTCTTAGAAAATTCAATTTTATTGAAAATCAACTGTGCTATAGCCCACAAGTTTTTGGGCGGCAAAAATCTAAAATGGTCCGATTACGATGGTTGATACCTTTATCAATAGGTTTCGGGACCTGTAATTGCTGTGACAATTTTCATTTTGATTGCTCGATTATTTCTAAACATTTCTTAGAAAATTCAATTTTATTGAAAATCAACTGTGCTATAGCCCACAAGTTTTTGGGCGGCAAAAATCTAAAATGGTCCGATTACGATGGTTGATACCTTTATCAATAGGTTTCGGGACCTGTAATTGCTGTGACAATTTTCATTTTGATTGCTCGATTATTTCTAAACATTTCTTAAAAAATTCAATTTTATTGAAAATCAACTGTGCTATAGCCCACAAGTTTTTGGGCGGCAAAAATCTAAAATGGTCCGATTACGATGGTTGATACCTCTATCAATAGGTTTCGGGACCTGTAATTGCTGTGACAATTTTCATTTTGATTGCTCGATTATTTCTAAACATTTCTTAGAAAATTCAATTTTATTGAAAATCAACTGTGCTATAGCCCACAAGTTTTTGGGCGGCAAAAATCTAAAATGGTCCGATTACGATGGTTGATACCTCTATCAATAGGTTTCGGGACCTGTAATTGCTGTGACAATTTTCATTTTGATTGCTCGATTATTTCTAAACATTTCTTAGAAAATTCAATTTTATTGAAAATCAACTGTGCTATAGCCCACAAGTTTTTGGGCGGCAAAAATCTAAAATGGTCCGATTACGATGGTTGATACCTCTATCAATAGGTTTCGGGACCTGTAATTGCTGTGACAATTTTCATTTTGATTGCTCGATTATTTCTAAACATTTTTTAGAAAATTCAATTTTATTGAAAATCAACTGTGCTATAGCCCACAAGTTTTTGGGCGGCAAAAATCTAAAATTGTCTGATTACGATGGTTGATACCTCTATCAATAGGTTTCGGCACCTGTAATTGCTGTGACAATTTTCATTTTGATTGCTCGATTATTTCTAAACATTTCTTAGAAAATTCAATTTTATTGAAAATCAACTGTGCTATAGCCCACAAGTTTTTGGGCGGCAAAAATCTAAAATGGTCTGATTACGATGGTTGATACCTCTATCAATAGGTTTCGGGACCTGTAATTGCTGTGACAATTTTCATTTTGATTGCTCGATTATTTCTAAACATTTCTTAGAAAATTCAATTTTATTGAAAATCAACTGTGCTATAGCCCACAAGTTTTTGGGCGGCAAAAATCTAAAATGGTCTGATTACGATGGTTGATACCTCTATCAATAGGTTTCGGGACCTGTAATTGCTGTGACAATTTTCATTTTGATTGATCGATTATTTCTAAACATTTCTTAGAAAATTCAATTTTATTGAAAATCAACTGTGCTATAGCCCACAAGTTTTTGGGCGGCAAAAATCTAAAATGGTCTGATTACGATGGTTGATACCTCTATCAATAGGTTTCGGGACCTGTAATTGCTGTGACAATTTTCATTTTGATTGCTCGATTATTTCTAAACATTTCTTAGAAAATTCAATTTTATTGAAAATCAACTGTGCTATAGCCCACAAGTTTTTGGGCGGCAAAAATCTAAAATGGTCTGATTACGATGGTTGATACCTCTATCAATAGGTTTCGGGACCTGTAATTGCTGTGACAATTTTCATTTTGATTGATCGATTATTTCTAAACATTTCTTAGAAAATTCAATTTTATTGAAAATCAACTGTGCTATAGCCCACAAGTTTTTGGGCGGCAAAAATCTAAAATGGTCTGATTACGATGGTTGATACCTCTATCAATAGGTTTCGGGACCTGTAATTGCTGTGACAATTTTCATTTTGATTGCTCGATTATTTCTAAACATTTCTTAGAAAATTCAATTTTATTGAAAATCAACTGTGCTATAGCCCACAAGTTTTTGGGCGGCAAAAATCTAAAATGGTACGATTACGATGGTTGATACCTTTATCAATAGGTTTCGGGACCTGTAATTGCTGTGACAATTTTCATTTTGATTGCTCGATTATTTCTAAACATTTCTTAGAAAATTCAATTTTATTGAAAATCAACTGTGCTATAGCCCACAAGTTTTTGGGCGGCAAAAATCTAAAATGGTCCGATTACGATGGTTGATACCTTTATCAATAGGTTTCGGGACCTGTAATTGCTGTGACAATTTTCATTTTGATTGCTCGATTATTTCTAAACATTTCTTAGAAAATTCAATTTTATTGAAAATCAACTGTGCTATAGCCCACAAGTTTTTGGGCGGCAAAAATCTAAAATGGTCCGATTACGATGGTTGATACCTCTATCAATAGGTTTCGGGACCTGTAATTGCTGTGACAATTTTCATTTTGATTGCTCGATTATTTCTAAACATTTCTTAGAAAATTCAATTTTATTGAAAATCAACTGTGCTATAGCCCACAAGTTTTTGGGCGGCAAAAATCTAAAATTGTCTGATTACGATGGTTGATACCTCTATCAATAGGTTTCGGCACCTGTAATTGCTGTGACAATTTTCATTTTGATTGCTCGATTATTTCTAAACATTTCTTAGAAAATTCAATTTTATTGAAAATCAACTGTGCTATAGCCCACAAGTTTTTGGGCGGCAAAAATCTAAAATGGTCTGATTACGATGGTTGATACCTCTATCAATAGGTTTCGGGACCTGTAATTGCTGTGACAATTTTCATTTTGATTGATCGATTATTTCTAAACATTTCTTAGAAAATTCAATTTTATTGAAAATCAACTGTGCTATAGCCCACAAGTTTTTGGGCGGCAAAAATCTAAAATGGTCTGATTACGATGGTTGATACCTCTATCAATAGGTTTCGGGACCTGTAATTGCTGTGACAATTTTCATTTTGATTGCTCGATTATTTCTAAACATTTCTTAGAAAATTCAATTTTATTGAAAATCAACTGTGCTATAGCCCACAAGTTTTTGGGCGGCAAAAATCTAAAATGGTACGATTACGATGGTTGATACCTTTATCAATAGGTTTCGGGACCTGTAATTGCTGTGACAATTTTCATTTTGATTGCTCGATTATTTCTAAACATTTCTTAGAAAATTCAATTTTATTGAAAATCAACTGTGCTATAGCCCACAAGTTTTTGGGCGGCAAAAATCTAAAATGGTCCGATTACGATGGTTGATACCTTTATCAATAGGTTTCGGGACCTGTAATTGCTGTGACAATTTTCATTTTGATTGCTCGATTATTTCTAAACATTTCTTAGAAAATTCAATTTTATTGAAAATCAACTGTGCTATAGCCCACAAGTTTTTGGGCGGCAAAAATCTAAAATGGTCCGATTACGATGGTTGATACCTCTATCAATAGGTTTCGGGACCTGTAATTGCTGTGACAATTTTCATTTTGATTGCTCGATTATTTCTAAACATTTCTTAGAAAATTCAATTTTATTGAAAATCAACTGTGCTATAGCCCACAAGTTTTTGGGCGGCAAAAATCTAAAATTGTCTGATTACGATGGTTGATACCTCTATCAATAGGTTTCGGCACCTGTAATTGCTGTGACAATTTTCATTTTGATTGCTCGATTATTTCTAAACATTTCTTAGAAAATTCAATTTTATTGAAAATCAACTGTGCTATAGCCCACAAGTTTTTGGGCGGCAAAAATCTAAAATGGTCTGATTACGATGGTTGATACCTCTATCAATAGGTTTCGGGACCTGTAATTGCTGTGACAATTTTCATTTTGATTGCTCGATTATTTCTAAACATTTCTTAGAAAATTCAATTTTATTGAAAATCAACTGTGCTATAGCCCACAAGTTTTTGGGCGGCAAAAATCTAAAATGGTCTGATTACGATGGTTGATACCTCTATCAATAGGTTTCGGGACCTGTAATTGCTGTGACAATTTTCATTTTGATTGATCGATTATTTCTAAACATTTCTTAGAAAATTCAATTTTATTGAAAATCAACTGTGCTATAGCCCACAAGTTTTTGGGCGGCAAAAATCTAAAATGGTCTGATTACGATGGTTGATACCTCTATCAATAGGTTTCGGGACCTGTAATTGCTGTGACAATTTTCATTTTGATTGCTCGATTATTTCTAAACATTTCTTAGAAAATTCAATTTTATTGAAAATCAACTGTGCTATAGCCCACAAGTTTTTGGGCGGCAAAAATCTAAAATGGTACGATTACGATGGTTGATACCTTTATCAATAGGTTTCGGGACCTGTAATTGCTGTGACAATTTTCATTTTGATTGCTCGATTATTTCTAAACATTTCTTAGAAAATTCAATTTTATTGAAAATCAACTGTGCTATAGCCCACAAGTTTTTGGGCGGCAAAAATCTAAAATGGTCCGATTACGATGGTTGATACCTTTATCAATAGGTTTCGGGACCTGTAATTGCTGTGACAATTTTCATTTTGATTGCTCGATTATTTCTAAACATTTCTTAAAAAATTCAATTTTATTGAAAATCAACTGTGCTATAGCCCACAAGTTTTTGGGCGGCAAAAATCTAAAATGGTCCGATTACGATGGTTGATACCTCTATCAATAGGTTTCGGGACCTGTAATTGCTGTGACAATTTTCATTTTGATTGCTCGATTATTTCTAAACATTTCTTAGAAAATTCAATTTTATTGAAAATCAACTGTGCTATAGCCCACAAGTTTTTGGGCGGCAAAAATCTAAAATGGTCCGATTACGATGGTTGATACCTTTATCAATAGGTTTCGGGACCTGTAATTGCTGTGACAATTTTCATTTTGATTGCTCGATTGTTTCTAAACATTTCTTAAAAAATTCAATTTTATTGAAAATCAACTGTGCTATAGCCCACAAGTTTTTGGGCGGCAAAAATCTAAAATGGTCCGATTACGATGGTTGATACCTCTATCAATAGGTTTCGGGACCTGTAATTGCTGTGACAATTTTCATTTTGATTGCTCGATTATTTCTAAACATTTCTTAGAAAATTCAATTTTATTGAAAATCAACTGTGCTATAGCCCACAAGTTTTTGGGCGGCAAAAATCTAAAATGGTCCGATTACGATGGTTGATACCTCTATCAATAGGTTTCGGGACCTGTAATTGCTGTGACAATTTTCATTTTGATTGCTCGATTATTTCTAAACATTTCTTAGAAAATTCAATTTTATTGAAAATCAACTGTGCTATAGCCCACAAGTTTTTGGGCGGCAAAAATCTAAAATGGTCCGATTACGATGGTTGATACCTCTATCAATAGGTTTCGGGACCTGTAATTGCTGTGACAATTTTCATTTTGATTGCTCGATTATTTCTAAACATTTCTTAGAAAATTCAATTTTATTGAAAATCAACTGTGCTATAGCCCACAAGTTTTTGGGCGGCAAAAATCTAAAATTGTCTGATTACGATGGTTGATACCTCTATCAATAGGTTTCGGCACCTGTAATTGCTGTGACAATTTTCATTTTGATTGCTCGATTATTTCTAAACATTTCTTAGAAAATTCAATTTTATTGAAAATCAACTGTGCTATAGCCCACAAGTTTTTGGGCGGCAAAAATCTAAAATGGTCTGATTACGATGGTTGATACCTCTATCAATAGGTTTCGGGACCTGTAATTGCTGTGACAATTTTCATTTTGATTGCTCGATTATTTCTAAACATTTCTTAGAAAATTCAATTTTATTGAAAATCAACTGTGCTATAGCCCACAAGTTTTTGGGCGGCAAAAATCTAAAATGGTCTGATTACGATGGTTGATACCTCTATCAATAGGTTTCGGGACCTGTAATTGCTGTGACAATTTTCATTTTGATTGATCGATTATTTCTAAACATTTCTTAGAAAATTCAATTTTATTGAAAATCAACTGTGCTATAGCCCACAAGTTTTTGGGCGGCAAAAATCTAAAATGGTCTGATTACGATGGTTGATACCTCTATCAATAGGTTTCGGGACCTGTAATTGCTGTGACAATTTTCATTTTGATTGCTCGATTATTTCTAAACATTTCTTAGAAAATTCAATTTTATTGAAAATCAACTGTGCTATAGCCCACAAGTTTTTGGGCGGCAAAAATCTAAAATGGTCTGATTACGATGGTTGATACCTCTATCAATAGGTTTCGGGACCTGTAATTGCTGTGACAATTTTCATTTTGATTGATCGATTATTTCTAAACATTTCTTAGAAAATTCAATTTTATTGAAAATCAACTGTGCTATAGCCCACAAGTTTTTGGGCGGCAAAAATCTAAAATGGTCTGATTACGATGGTTGATACCTCTATCAATAGGTTTCGGGACCTGTAATTGCTGTGACAATTTTCATTTTGATTGCTCGATTATTTCTAAACATTTCTTAGAAAATTCAATTTTATTGAAAATCAACTGTGCTATAGCCCACAAGTTTTTGGGCGGCAAAAATCTAAAATGGTACGATTACGATGGTTGATACCTTTATCAATAGGTTTCGGGACCTGTAATTGCTGTGACAATTTTCATTTTGATTGCTCGATTATTTCTAAACATTTCTTAGAAAATTCAATTTTATTGAAAATCAACTGTGCTATAGCCCACAAGTTTTTGGGCGGCAAAAATCTAAAATGGTCCGATTACGATGGTTGATACCTTTATCAATAGGTTTCGGGACCTGTAATTGCTGTGACAATTTTCATTTTGATTGCTCGATTATTTCTAAACATTTCTTAGAAAATTCAATTTTATTGAAAATCAACTGTGCTATAGCCCACAAGTTTTTGGGCGGCAAAAATCTAAAATGGTCCGATTACGATGGTTGATACCTCTATCAATAGGTTTCGGGACCTGTAATTGCTGTGACAATTTTCATTTTGATTGCTCGATTATTTCTAAACATTTCTTAGAAAATTCAATTTTATTGAAAATCAACTGTGCTATAGCCCACAAGTTTTTGGGCGGCAAAAATCTAAAATTGTCTGATTACGATGGTTGATACCTCTATCAATAGGTTTCGGCACCTGTAATTGCTGTGACAATTTTCATTTTGATTGCTCGATTATTTCTAAACATTTCTTAGAAAATTCAATTTTATTGAAAATCAACTGTGCTATAGCCCACAAGTTTTTGGGCGGCAAAAATCTAAAATGGTCTGATTACGATGGTTGATACCTCTATCAATAGGTTTCGGGACCTGTAATTGCTGTGACAATTTTCATTTTGATTGATCGATTATTTCTAAACATTTCTTAGAAAATTCAATTTTATTGAAAATCAACTGTGCTATAGCCCACAAGTTTTTGGGCGGCAAAAATCTAAAATGGTCTGATTACGATGGTTGATACCTCTATCAATAGGTTTCGGGACCTGTAATTGCTGTGACAATTTTCATTTTGATTGCTCGATTATTTCTAAACATTTCTTAGAAAATTCAATTTTATTGAAAATCAACTGTGCTATAGCCCACAAGTTTTTGGGCGGCAAAAATCTAAAATGGTACGATTACGATGGTTGATACCTTTATCAATAGGTTTCGGGACCTGTAATTGCTGTGACAATTTTCATTTTGATTGCTCGATTATTTCTAAACATTTCTTAGAAAATTCAATTTTATTGAAAATCAACTGTGCTATAGCCCACAAGTTTTTGGGCGGCAAAAATCTAAAATGGTCCGATTACGATGGTTGATACCTTTATCAATAGGTTTCGGGACCTGTAATTGCTGTGACAATTTTCATTTTGATTGCTCGATTATTTCTAAACATTTCTTAGAAAATTCAATTTTATTGAAAATCAACTGTGCTATAGCCCACAAGTTTTTGGGCGGCAAAAATCTAAAATGGTCTGATTACGATGGTTGATACCTCTATCAATAGGTTTCGGGACCTGTAATTGCTGTGACAATTTTCATTTTGATTGCTCGATTATTTCTAAACATTTCTTAGAAAATTCAATTTTATTGAAAATCAACTGTGCTATAGCCCACAAGTTTTTGGGCGGCAAAAATCTAAAATGGTCTGATTACGATGGTTGATACCTCTATCAATAGGTTTCGGGACCTGTAATTGCTGTGACAATTTTCATTTTGATTGATCGATTATTTCTAAACATTTCTTAGAAAATTCAATTTTATTGAAAATCAACTGTGCTATAGCCCACAAGTTTTTGGGCGGCAAAAATCTAAAATGGTCTGATTACGATGGTTGATACCTCTATCAATAGGTTTCGGGACCTGTAATTGCTGTGACAATTTTCATTTTGATTGCTCGATTATTTCTAAACATTTCTTAGAAAATTCAATTTTATTGAAAATCAACTGTGCTATAGCCCACAAGTTTTTGGGCGGCAAAAATCTAAAATGGTACGATTACGATGGTTGATACCTTTATCAATAGGTTTCGGGACCTGTAATTGCTGTGACAATTTTCATTTTGATTGCTCGATTATTTCTAAACATTTCTTAGAAAATTCAATTTTATTGAAAATCAACTGTGCTATAGCCCACAAGTTTTTGGGCGGCAAAAATCTAAAATGGTCCGATTACGATGGTTGATACCTTTATCAATAGGTTTCGGGACCTGTAATTGCTGTGACAATTTTCATTTTGATTGCTCGATTATTTCTAAACATTTCTTAAAAAATTCAATTTTATTGAAAATCAACTGTGCTATAGCCCACAAGTTTTTGGGCGGCAAAAATCTAAAATGGTCCGATTACGATGGTTGATACCTCTATCAATAGGTTTCGGGACCTGTAATTGCTGTGACAATTTTCATTTTGATTGCTCGATTATTTCTAAACATTTCTTAGAAAATTCAATTTTATTGAAAATCAACTGTGCTATAGCCCACAAGTTTTTGGGCGGCAAAAATCTAAAATGGTCCGATTACGATGGTTGATACCTTTATCAATAGGTTTCGGGACCTGTAATTGCTGTTACAATTTTCATTTTGATTGCTCGATTATTTCTAAACATTTCTTAAAAAATTCAATTTTATTGAAAATCAACTGTGCTATAGCCCACAAGTTTTTGGGCGGCAAAAATCTAAAATGGTCCGATTACGATGGTTGATACCTCTATCAATAGGTTTCGGGACCTGTAATTGCTGTGACAATTTTCATTTTGATTGCTCGATTATTTCTAAACATTTCTTAGAAAATTCAATTTTATTGAAAATCAACTGTGCTATAGCCCACAAGTTTTTGGGCGGCAAAAATCTAAAATGGTCCGATTACGATGGTTGATACCTCTATCAATAGGTTTCGGGACCTGTAATTGCTGTGACAATTTTCATTTTGATTGCTCGATTATTTCTAAACATTTCTTAGAAAATTCAATTTTATTGAAAATCAACTGTGCTATAGCCCACAAGTTTTTGGGCGGCAAAAATCTAAAATTGTCTGATTACGATGGTTGATACCCCTATCAATAGGTTTCGGCACCTGTAATTGCTGTGACAATTTTCATTTTGATTGCTCGATTATTTCTAAACATTTCTTAGAAAATTCAATTTTATTGAAAATCAACTGTGCTATAGCCCACAAGTTTTTGGGCGGCAAAAATCTAAAATGGTCCGATTACGATGGTTGATACCTCTATCAATAGGTTTCGGGACCTGTAATTGCTGTGACAATTTTCATTTTGATTGATCGATTATTTCTAAACATTTCTTAGAAAATTCAATTTTATTGAAAATCAACTGTGCTATAGCCCACAAGTTTTTGGGCGGCAAAAATCTAAAATGGTCTGATTACGATGGTTGATACCTCTATCAATAGGTTTCGGGACCTGTAATTGCTGTGACAATTTTCATTTTGATTGCTCGATTATTTCTAAACATTTCTTAGAAAATTCAATTTTATTGAAAATCAACTGTGCTATAGCCCACAAGTTTTTGGGCGGCAAAAATCTAAAATGGTACGATTACGATGGTTGATACCTTTATCAATAGGTTTCGGGACCTGTAATTGCTGTGACAATTTTCATTTTGATTGCTGGATTATTTCTAAACATTTCTTAGAAAATTAAATTTTATTGAAAATCAACTGTGCTATAGCCCACAAGTTTTTGGGCGGCAAAAATCTAAAATGGTACGATTACGATGGTTGATACCTTTATCAATAGGTTTCGGGACCTGTAATTGCTGTGACAATTTTCATTTTGATTGCTCGATTATTTCTAAACATTTCTTAGAAAATTCAATTTTATTGAAAATCAACTGTGCTATAGCCCACAAGTTTTTGGGCGGCAAAAATCTAAAATGGTCCGATTACGATGGTTGATACCTCTATCAATAGGTTTCGGGACCTGTAATTGCTGTGACAATTTTCATTTTGATTGCTCGATTATTTCTAAACATTTCTTAGAAAATTCAATTTTATTGAAAATCAACTGTGCTATAGCCCACAAGTTTTTGGGCGGCAAAAATCTAAAATGGTACGATTACGATGGTTGATACCTTTATCAATAGGTTTCGGGACCTGTAATTGCTGTGCCAATTTTCATTTTGATTGCTCGATTATTTCTAAACATTTCTTAGAAAATTCAATTTTATTGAAAATCAACTGTGCTATAGCCCACAAGTTTTTGGGCGGCAAAAATCTAAAATGGTCCGATTACGATGGTTGATACCTCTATCAATAGGTTTCGGGACCTGTAATTGCTGTGACAATTTTCGTTTTGATTGCTCGATTATTTCTAAACATTTCTTAGAAAATTCAATTTTATTGAAAATCAACTGTGCTATAGCCCACAAGTTTTTGGGCGGCAAAAATCTAAAATGGTCCGATGACGATGATTGATACCTCTATCAATAGGTTTCGGGACCTGTAATTGCTGTGACAATTTTCATTTTGATTGCTCGATTATTTCTAAACATTTCTTAGAAAATTCAATTTTATTGAAAATCAACTGTGCTATAGCCCACAAGTTTTTGGGCGGCAAAAATCTAAAATGGTACGATTACGATGGTTGATATTTTTATCAATAGGTTTCGGGACCTGTAATTGCTGTGCCAATTTTCATTTTGATTGCTCGATTATTTCTAAACATTTCTTAGAAAATTAAATTTTATTGAAAATCAACTGTGCTATAGCCCACAAGTTTTTGGGCGGCAAAAATCTAAAATGGTCCGATTACGATGGTTGATACCTCTATCAATAGGTTTCGGGACCTGTAATTGCTGTGACAGTTTTCATTTTGATTGCTCGATTATTTCTTATCATTTCTTAGAAAATTCAATTTTATTGAAAATCAACTGTGCTATAGCCCACAAGTTTTTGGGCGGCAAAAATCTAAAATGGTCCGATTACGATGGTTGATACCTCTATCAATAGGTTTCGGGACCTGTAATTGCTGTGACAATTTTCATTTTGATTGCTCGATTATTTCTAAACATTTCTTATAAAATTCAATTTTATTGAAAATCAACTGTGCTATAGCCCACAAGTTTTTGGGCGGCAAAAATCTAAAATGGTCTGATTACGATGGTTGATACCTCTATCAATAGGTTTCGGGACCTGTAATTGCTGTGACAATTTTCATTTTGATTGCTCGATTATTTCTAAACATTTCTTAGAAAATTAAATTTGATTGAAAATCAACTGTGCTATAGCCCACAAGTTTTTGGGCGGCAAAAATCTAAAATGGTCCGATTACGATGGTTGATACCTTTATCAATAGGTTTCGGGACCTGTAATTGCTGTGACAATTTTCGTTTTGATTGCTCGATTATTTCTAAACATTTCTTAGAAAATTAAATTTGATTGAAAATCAACTGTGCTATAGCCCACAAGTTTTTGGGCGGCAAAAATCTAAAATGGTACGATTACGATGGTTGATACCTTTATCAATAGGTTTCGGGACCTGTAATTGCTGTGACAATTTTCGTTTTGATTGCTCGATTATTTCTAAACATTTCTTAGAAAATTCAATTTTATTGAAAATCAACTGTGCTATAGCCCACAAGTTTTTGGGCGGCAAAAATCTAAAATGGTCCGATTACGATGGTTGATACCTCTATCAATAGGTTTCGGGACCTGTAATTGCTGTGACAATTTTCATTTTGATTGCTCGATTATTTCTAAACATTTCTTAGAAAATTCAATTTTATTGAAAATCAACTGTGCTATAGCCCACAAGTTTTTGGGCGGCAAAAATCTAAAATGGTACGATTACGATGGTTGATACCTTTATCAATAGGTTTCGGGACCTGTAATTGCTGTGACAATTTTCATTTTGATTGCTCGATTATTTCTAAACATTTCTTAGAAAATTCAATTTTATTGAAAATCAACTGTGCTATAGCCCACAAGTTTTTGGGCGGCAAAAATCTAAAATGGTCCGATTACGATGGTTGATACCTCTATCAATAGGTTTCGGGACCTGTAATTGCTGTGACAATTTTTATTTTGATTGCTCGATTATTTCTAAACATTTCTTAGAAAATTCAATTTTATTGAAAATCAACTGTGCTATAGCCCACAAGTTTTTGGGCGGCAAAAATCTAAAATGGTCCGATTACGATGGTTGATACCTCTATCAATAGGTTTCGGGACCTGTAATTGCTGTGACAATTTTCATTTTGATTGCTCGATTATTTCTAAACATTTCTTAGAAAATTCAATTTGATTGAAAATCAACTGTGCTATAGCCCACAAGTTTTTGGGCGGCAAAAATCTAAAATGGTACGATTACGATGGTTGATACCTCTATCAATAGGTTTCGGGACCTGTAATTGCTGTAACAATTTTCATTTTGATTGCTCGATTATTTCTAAACATTTCTTAGAAAATTCAATTTTATTGAAAATCAACTGTGCTATAGCCCACAAGTTTTTGGGCGGCAAAAATCTAAAATGGTACGATTACGATGGTTGATACCTTTATCAATAGGTTTCGGGACCTGTAATTGCTGTGACAATTTTAATTTTGATTGCTCGATTATTTCTAAACATTTCTTAGAAAATTAAATTTTATTGAAAATCAACTGTGCTATAGCCCACAAGTTTTTGGGCGGCAAAAATCTAAAATGGTACGATTACGATGGTTGATACCTTTATCAATAGGTTTCGGGACCTGTAATTGCTGTGACAATTTTCATTTTGATTGCTCGATTATTTCTAAACATTTCTTAGAAAATTCAATTTTATTGAAAATCAACTGTGCTATAGCCCACAAGTTTTTGGGCGGCAAAAATCTAAAATGGTCCGATTACGATGGTTGATACCTCTATCAATAGGTTTCGGGACCTGTAATTGCTGTGACAATTTTCATTTTGATTGCTCGATTATTTCTAAACATTTCTTAGAAAATTCAATTTTATTGAAAATCAACTGTGCTATAGCCCACAAGTTTTTGGGCGGCAAAAATCTAAAATGGTCCGATTACGATGGTTGATACCTCTATCAATAGGTTTCGGGACCTGTAATTGCTGTGACAATTTTCATTTTGATTGCTCGATTATTTCTAAACATTTCTTAGAAAATTCAATTTTATTGAAAATCAACTGTGCTATAGCCCACAAGTTTTTGGGCGGCAAAAATCTAAAATGGTACGATTACGATGGTTGATACCTCTATCAATAGGTTTCGGGACCTGTAATTGCTGTGACAATTTTCATTTTGATTGCTCGATTATTTCTAAACATTTCTTAGAAAATTCAATTTTATTGAAAATCAACTGTGCTATAGCCCACAAGTTTTTGGGCGGCAAAAATCTAAAATGGTACGATTACGATGGTTGATACCTCTATCAATAGGTTTCGGGACCTGTAATTGCTGTGACAATTTTCGTTTTGATTGCTCGATTATTTCTAAACATTTCTTAGAAAATTCAATTTTATTGAAAATCAACTGTGCTATAGCCCACAAGTTTTTGGGCGGCAAAAATCTAAAATGGTCTGATTACGATGGTTGATACCTCTATCAATAGGTTTCGGGACCTGTAATTGCTGTGACAATTTTCATTTTGATTGCTCGATTATTTCTAAACATTTCTTAGAAAATTCAATTTTATTGAAAATCAACTGTGCTATAGCCCACAAGTTTTTGGGCGGCAAAAATCTAAAATGGTCCGATTACGATGGTTGATACCTCTATCAATAGGTTTCGGGACCTGTAATTGCTGTGACAATTTTCATTTTGATTGCTCGATTATTTCTAAACATTTCTTAGAAAATTCAATTTTATTGAAAATCAACTGTGGTATAGCCCACAAGTTATTGGGCGGCAAAAATCTAAAATGGTCCGATTACGATGGTTGATACCTCTATCAATAGGTTTCGGGACCTGTAATTGCTGTGACAATTTTCATTTTGATTGCTCGATTATTTCTAAACATTTCTTAGAAAATTCAATTTTATTGAAAATCAACTGTGCTATAGCCCACAAGTTTTTGGGCGGCAAAAATCTAAAATGGTCCGATTACGATGGTTGATACCTCTATCAATAGGTTTCGGGACCTGTAATTGCTGTGACAATTTTCATTTTGATTGCTCGATTATTTCTAAACATTTCTTAGAAAATTCAATTTTATTGAAAATCAACTGTGCTATAGCCCACAAGTTTTTGGGCGGCAAAAATCTAAAATGGTTCGATTACGATGGTTGATACCTCTATCAATAGGTTTCGGGACCTGTAATTGCTGTGACAATTTTCATTTTGATTGCTCGATTATTTCTAAACATTTCTTAGAAAATTCAATTTTATTGAAAATCAACTGTGCTATAGCCCACAAGTTTTTGGGCGGCAAAAATCTAAAATGGTCCGATTACGATGGTTGATACCTCTATCAATAGGTTTCGGGACCTGTAATTGCTGTGACAATTTTCATTTTGATTGCTCGATTATTTCTAAACATTTCTTAGAAAATTCAATTTTATTGAAAATCAACTGTGCTATAGCCCACAAGTTTTTGGGCGGCAAAAATCTAAAATGGTCCGATTACGATGGTTGATACCTCTATCAATAGGTTTCGGGACCTGTAATTGCTGTGACAATTTTCATTTTGATTGCTCGATTATTTCTAAACATTTCTTAGAAAATTCAATTTTATTGAAAATCAACTGTGCTATAGCCCACAAGTTTTTGGGCGGCAAAAATCTAAAATGGTCCGATTACGATGGTTGATACCTCTATCAATAGGTTTCGAGACCTGTAATTGCTGTGACAATTTTCATTTTGATTGCTCGATTATTTCTAAACATTTCTTAGAAAATTCAATTTTATTGAAAATCAACTGTGCTATAGCCCACAAGTTTTTGGGCGGCAAAAATCTAAAATGGTCCGATTACGATGGTTGATACCTCTATCAATAGGTTTCGGGACCTGTAATTGCTGTGACAATTTTCATTTTGATTGCTCGATTATTTCTAAACATTTCTTAGAAAATTCAATTTTATTGAAAATCAACTGTGCTATAGCCCACAAGTTTTTGGGCGGCAAAAATCTAAAATGGTCCGATTACGATGGTTGATACCTCTATCAATAGGTTTCGGGACCTGTAATTGCTGTGACAATTTTCATTTTGATTGCTCGATTATTTCTAAACATTTCTTAGAAAATTCAATTTTATTGAAAATCAACTGTGCTATAGCCCACAAGGTTTTGGGCGGCAAAAATCTAAAATGGTCCGATTACGATGGTTGATACCTCTATCAATAGGTTTCGGGACCTGTAATTGCTGTGACAATTTTCATTTTGATTGCTCGATTATTTCTAAACATTTCTTAGAAAATTCAATTTTATTGAAAATCAACTGTGCTATAGCCCACAAGTTTTTGGGCGGCAAAAATCTAAAATGGTCCGATTACGATGGTTGATACCTCTATCAATAGGTTTCGGGACCTGTAATTGCTGTGACAATTTTCATTTTGATTGCTCGATTATTTCTAAACATTTCTTAGAAAATTCAATTTTATTGAAAATCAACTGTGCTATAGCCCACAAGTTTTTGGGCGGCAAAAATCTAAAATGGTCCGATTACGATGGTTGATACCTCTATCAATAGGTTTCGGGACCTGTAATTGCTGTGACAATTTTCATTTTGATTGCTCGATTATTTCTAAACATTTCTTAGAAAATTCAATTTTATTGAAAATCAACTGTGCTATAGCCCACAAGGTTTTGGGCGGCAAAAATCTAAAATGGTCCGATTACGATGGTTGATACCTCTATCAATAGGTTTCGGGACCTGTAATTGCTGTGACAATTTTCATTTTGATTGCTCGATTATTTCTAAACATTTCTTAGAAAATTCAATTTTATTGAAAATCAACTGTGCTATAGCCCACAAGTTTTTGGGCGGCAAAAATCTAAAATGGTCCGATTACGATGGTTGATACCTCTATCAATAGGTTTCGGGACCTGTAATTGCTGTGACAATTTTCATTTTGATTGCTCGATTATTTCTAAACATTTCTTAGAAAATTCAATTTTATTGAAAATCAACTGTCCTATAGCCCACAAGTTTTTGGGCGGCAAAAATCTAAAATGGTCCGATTACGATGGTTGATACCTCTATCAATAGGTTTCGGGACCTGTAATTGCTGTGACAATTTTCATTTTGATTGCTCGATTATTTCTAAACATTTCTTAGAAAATTCAATTTTATTGAAAATCAACTGTGGTATAGCCCACAAGTTTTTGGGCGGCAAAAATCTTAAATGGTCCGATTACGATGGTTGATACCTCTATCAATAGGTTTCGGGACCTGTAATTGCTGTGACAATTTTCATTTTGATTGCTCGATTATTTCTAAACATTTCTTAGAAAATTCAATTTTATTGAAAATCAACTGTGCTATAGCCCACAAGTTTTTGGGCGGCAAAAATCTTAAATGGTCCGATTACGATGGTTGATACCTCTATCAATAGGTTTCGGGACCTGTAATTGCTGTGACAATTTTCATTTTGATTGCTCGATTATTTCTAAACATTTCTTAGAAAATTCAATTTTATTGAAAATCAACTGTGGTATAGCCCACAAGTTTTTGGGCGGCAAAAATCTTAAATGGTCCGATTACGATGGTTGATACCTCTATCAATAGGTTTCGGGACCTGTAATTGCTGTGACAATTTTCATTTTGATTGCTCGATTATTTCTAAACATTTCTTAGAAAATTCAATTTTATTGAAAATCAACTGTGCTATAGCCCACAAGTTTTTGGGCGGCAAAAATCTAAAATGGTCCGATTACGATGGTTGATACCTCTATCAATAGGTTTCGGGACCTGTAATTGCTGTGACAATTTTCATTTTGATTGCTCGATTATTTCTAAACATTTCTTATAAAATTCAATTTTATTGAAAATCAACTGTGCTATACCCCACAAGTTTTTGGGCGGCAAAAATCTAAAATGGTCCGATTACGATGGTTGATACCTTTATCAATAGGTTTCGGGACCTGTAATTGCTGTGACAATTTTCATTTTGATTGCTCGATTATTTCTAAACATTTCTTAGAAAATTCAATTTTATTGAAAATCAACTGTGCTATAGCCCACAAGTTTTTGGGCGGCAAAAATCTAAAATGGTCCGATTACGATGGTTGATACCTCTATCAATAGGTTTCGGGACCTGTAATTGATGTGACAATTTTCGTTTTGATTGCTCGATTATTTCTAAACATTTCTTAGAAAATTCAATTTTATTGAAAATCAACTGTGCTATAGCCCACAAGTTTTTGGGCGGCAAAAATGTAAAATGGTCCGATTACGATGGTTGATACCTCTATCAATAGGTTTCGGGACCTGTAATTGCTGTGACAATTTTCATTTTGATTGCTCGATTATTTCTAAACATTTCTTAGAAAATTCAATTTTATTGAAAATCAACTGTGCTATAGCCCACAAGTTTTTGGGCGGCAAAAATCTAAAATGGTCCGATTACGATGGTTGATACCTCTATCAATAGGTTTCGGGACCTGTAATTGCTGTGACAATTTTCATTTTGATTGCTCGATTATTTCTAAACATTTCTCAGAAAATTCAATTTTATTGAAAATCAACTGTGCTATAGCCCACAAGTTTTTGGGCGGCAAAAATCTAAAATGGTCCGATTACGATAATTGATACACCTATCAATAGGTTTCGGGACCTGTAATTGCTGTGGCAATTTTCATTTTGATTGCTCGATTATTTCTAAACATTTCTTAGAAAATTCAATTTTATTGAAAATCAACTGTGCTATAGCCCACAAGTTTTTGGGCGGCAAAAATCTAAAATGGTCCGATTACGATGGTTGATACTTCTATCAATAGGTTTCGGGACCTGTAATTGCTGTGACAATTATCATTTTGATTGCTCGATTATTTCTAAACATTTCTTAGAAAATTCAATTTTATTGAAAATCAACTATGCTATAGCCCACAAGTTTTTGGGCGGCAAAAATCTAAAATGGTCCGATTATGATGGTTGATACCTCTATCAATAGGTTTCGGGACCTGTAATTGCTGTGACAATTTTCATTTTGATTGCTCGATAATTTCTAAACATTTCTTAGAAAATTCAATTTTATTGAAAATCAACTGTGCTATAGCCCACAAGTTTTTGGGCGGCAAAAATCTAAAATGGTCCGATTACGATGGTTGATACCTCTATCAATAGGTTTCGGGACCTGTAATTGCTGTGACAATTTTCGTTTTGATTGCTCGATTATTTCTAAACATTTCTTAGAAAATTCAATTTTATTGAAAATCAACTATGCTATAGCCCACAAGTTTTTGGGCGGCAAAAATCTAAAATGGTCCGATTACGATGGTTGATACCTCTATCAATAGGTTTCGGGACCTGTAATTGCTGTGACAATTTCATTTTGATTGCTCGATTATTTCTAAACATTTCTTAGAAAATTCAATTTTATTGAAAATCAACTGTGCTATAGCCCACAAGTTTTTGGGCGGCAAAAATCTAAAATGGTCCGATTACGATGGTTGATACCTCTATCAATAGGTTTCGGGACCTGTAATTGCTGTGACAATTTTCATTTTGATTGCTCGATTATTTCTAAACATTTCTTAGAAAATTCAATTTTATTGAAAATCAACTGTGCTATAGCCCACAAGTTTTTGGGCGGCAAAAATCTAAAATGGTCCGATTACGATGGTTGATACCTCTTTCAATAGGTTTCGGGACCTGTAATTGCTGTGACAATTTTCATTTTGATTGCTCGATTATTTCTAAACATTTCTTAGAAAATTCAATTTTATTGAAAATCAACTGTGCTATAGCCCACAAGTTTTTGGGCGGCAAAAATCTAAAATGGTCCGATTACGATGGTTGATACCTCTTTCAATAGGTTTCGGGACCTGTAATTGCTGTGACAATTTTCATTTTGATTGCTCGATTATTTCTAAACATTTCTTAGAAAATTCAATTTTATTGAAAATCAACTGTGCTATAGCCCACAAGCTTTTGGGCGGCAAAAATCTAAAATGGTCCGATTACGATGGTTGATACCTCTATCAATAGGTTTCGGGACCTGTAATTGCTGTGACAATTTTCATTTTGATTGCTCGATTATTTCTAAACATTTCTTAGAAAATTCAATTTTATTGAAAATCAACTGTGCTATAGCCCACAAATTTTTGGGCGGCAAAAATCTAAAATGGTCCGATTACGATGGTTGATACCTCTATCAATAGGTTTCGGGACCTGTAATTGCTGTGACAATTTTCATTTTGTTTGCTCGATTATTTCTAAACATTTCTTAGAAAATTCAATTTTATTGAAAATCAACTGTGCTATAGCCCACAAGTTTTTGGGCGGCAAAAATCTAAAATGGTCCGATTACGATGGTTGATACCTCTATCAATAGGTTTCGGGACCTGTAGGTTAGGTTAGGTTAGGTTGGAGTGGCTGCTTACGCACACTTAGACCGGTGACGGTCCATTGTGATACCACAGGATGTATCTCCTTTTACCCCTATTGGAACCATTTCGAGCTACTTATGTAGCGTAAGACGTCCCGCACTTTAATGTTTTCGAGATCCGAGAGGCAGTCCATCCTGAACTTACCTAAGTGTTTGTGCCTTCTGAGAGCCAATGCTGGACACGAGCAAAGGAAGTGGACCAACGTCTCTTCCTCCTCTTCGTCCAAGCAGCTTCTGCAGAAGTCATTAGCCTCCAGACCCAGCCTTCTTGCATGTTCTCCAAAAAGGCAGTGTCCCGTGAGAATTCCTACGACCGTTCTTAATTCACGTCTTCGTAAGGATATTAATGCCCTAGTGCGCCCCAAGTCCAGCTTTGGCCAAACTTGTCTTGCAACTCTACAGGTTAGGGTGTTAGACCACCTTTCCCCCGCTGAGGATAGCGCCTGCTTCCCAAGTGCTTGTCTCAGCGCTGTGATAGGCCTCCCCAGACTTGCCCTTTCCGGTTGCAGCTGGAGAGTCGTACCATGCCTAGCAAGTTCATCTGCCCTGCAGTTCCCCATGACGCCCGAGTGACCTGGGACTCAGACTACCTGGATGTTGAAATGCTCACCCATCTCATTTAGAGATGAGTGACAACTCAACGCCACCCGTGACGCCAAAGACACCGATTCTAACGACCGGATCGCCGCTTGACTGTCCACATAGATTGTGATATCGTCTGAGGATAACACATTATGCTTCAACCACGTCATGACCTCCTCAATCGCTACGACTTCAGCTTGGTACACGCTGCAGTAATCAGGGAGACGAATAGAAATATTTACATTAAATTTGTCACAGAATACTCCAGCTCCTACTTTGCCGTCTAGCTTGGAGCCATCTGTGAAGAATTGCAACGCTTCAGTTTCCGATGACGGTCTATCCCTCCAGGATTTCCTTGAAGGGAAGGAGGTTCGAAATCGCTTTTCGAAGCGTAGAGTAGGTTTAATGTAGTCAAGATTCGCCAGCTCATCCTTCAACGATCTGACAATAGTAGAGTGTCCTATACTAAGACACCTCCACTGAGAGACGGCTGCAAGTCGGGACCTGTAATTGCTGTGAAAATTTTCATTTTGATTGCTCGATTGTTTCTTAACATTTCTTAGAAAATTCAATTTTATTGAAAATCAACTGTGCTATAGCCCACAAGTTTTTGGGCGGCAAAAATCTAAAATGGTCCGATTACGATGGTTGATACCTCTATCAATAGGTTTCGGGACCTGTAATTGCTGTGACAATTTTCATTTTGATTGCTCGATTATTTCTAAACATTTCTTATAAAATTCAATTTTATTGAAAATCAACTGTGCTATAGCCCACAAGTTTTTGGGCGGCAAAAATCTAAAATGGTCCGATTACGATGGTTGATACCTTTATCAATAGGTTTCGGGACCTGTAATTACTGTGACAATTTTCATTTTGATTGCTCGATTATTTCTAAATATTTCTTAGAAAATTCAATTTTATTGAAAATCAACTGTGCTATAGCCCACAAGTTTTTGGGCGGCAAAAATCTAAAATGGTCCGATTACGATGGTTGATACCTCTATCAATAGGTTTCGGGACCTGTAATTGCTGTGACAGTTTTCATTTTGATTGCTCGATTATTTCTTATCATTACTTAGAAAATTCAATTTTATTGAAAATCAACTGTGCTATAGCCCACAAGTTTTTGGGCGGCAAAAATCTAAAATGGCCGATTACGATGGTTGATACCTCTATCAATAGGTTTCGGGACCTGTAATTGCTGTGACAATTTTCATTTTGATTGCTCGATTATTTCTAAACATTTCTTAGAAAATTCAATTTTATTGAAAATCAACTGTGCTATAGCCCACAACTTTTTGGGCGGCAAAAATCTAAAATGGTACGATTACGATGGTTGATACCTTTATCAATAGGTTTCGGGACCTGTAATTGCTGTGACAATTTTCATTTTGATTGCTCGATTATTTCTAGACATTTCTTAGAAAATTCAATTTTATTGAAAATCAACTGTGCTATAGCCCACAAGTTATTGGGCAGCAAAGATGGTCCGATTACGATGGTTGATACCTCTATCAATAGGTTTCGGGACCTGTAATTGCTGTGACAATTTTCGTTTTGATTGCTCGATTATTTCTAAACATTTCTTAGAAAATTCAATTTTATTGAAAATCAACTATGCTATAGCCCACAAGTTTTTGGGCGGCAAAAATCTAAATTGGTCCGATTACGATGGTTGATACCTCTATCAATAGGTTTCGGGACCTGTAATTGCTGTGACAATTTTCATTTTGATTGCTCGATTATTTCTAAACATTTCTTAGAAAATTCAATTTTATTGAAAATCAACTGTGCTATAGCCCACAAGTTTTTGGGCGGCAAAAATCTAAAATGATCCGATTACGATGGTTGATACCTCTATCAATAGGTTTCGGGACCTGTAATTGCTGTGACAATTTTCATTTTGATTGCTCGATTATTTCTAAACATTTCTTAGAAAATTCAATTTTATTGAAAATCAACTGTGCTATAGCCCACAAGTTTTTGGGCGGCAAAAATCTAAAATGGTCCGATTACGATGGTTGATACCTCTATCAATAGGTTTCGGGACCTGTAATTGCTGTGACAATTTTCATTTTGATTGCTCGATTATTTCTAAACATTTCTTAGAAAATTCAATTTTATTGAAAATCAACTGTGCTATAGCCCACAAGTTTTTGGGCGGCAAAAATCTAAAATGGTACGATTACGATGGTTGATACCTCTATCAATAGGTTTCGGGACCTGTAATTGCTGTGACAATTTTCATTTTGATTGCCCGATTATTTCTAAACATTTCTTAGAAAATTCAATTTTATTGAAAATCAGCTGTGCTATAGCCCACAAGTTTTTGGGCGGCAAAAATCTAAAATGGTCCGATTACGATGGTTGATACCTCTATCAATAGGTTTCGGGACCTGTAATTGCTGTGACAATTTTCATTTTGATTGCTCGATTATTTCTTATCATTTCTTAGAAAATTCAATTTTATTGAAAATCAACTGTGCTATAGCCCAAAAGTTTTTGGGCGGCAAAAATCTAAAATGGTCCGATTACGATGGTTGATACCTCTATCAATAGGTTTCGGGACCTGTAATTGCTGTGACAATTTTCATTTTGATTGCTCGATTATTTCTAAACATTTCTTAGAAAATTCAATTTTATTGAAAATCAACTATGCTATAGCCCACAAGTTTTTGGGCGGCAAAAATCTAAAATGGTCCGATTACGATGGTTGATACCTCTATCAATAGGTTTCGGGACCTGTAATTGCTGTGACAATTTTCATTTTGATTGCTCGATTATTTCTAAACATTTCTTAGAAAATTCAATTTTATTGAAAATCAACTGTGCTATTATAGCCCACAAGTTTTTGGGCGGCAAAAATGGTCCGATTACGATGGTTGATACCTCTATCAATAGGTTTCGGGACCTGTAATTGCTGTGACAATTTTCGTTTTGATTGCTCGATTATTTCTAAACATTTCTTAGAAAATTCAATTTTATTGAAAATCAACTGTGCTAGCCCACAAGTTTTTGGGCGGCAAAAATCTAAAATGGTCCGATTACGATGGTTGATACCTCTATCAATAGGCTTCGGGACCTGTAATTGCTGTGACAATTTTCATTTTGATTGCTCGATTATTTCTAAACATTTCTTAGAAAATTCAATTTTATTGAAAATCAACTGTGCTATAGCCCAAAAGTTTTTGGGCGGCAAAAATCTAAAATGGTCCGATTACGATGGTTGATACCTCTATCAATAGGTTTCGGGACCGGTAATTGCTGTGACAATTTTCATTTTGATTGCTCGATTATTTCTAAACGTTTCTTAGAAAATTCAATTTTATTGAAAATCAACTGTGCTATAGCCCACAACTTTTTGGGTGGCAAAAATCTAAAATGGTCCGATTACGATGGTTGATACCTCTATCAATAGGTTTCGGGACCTGTAATTGCTGTGACAATTTTCATTTTGATTGCTCGATTATTTCTAAACATTTCTTATAAAATTCAATTTTATTAAAAATCAACTGTGCTATACAATTTTTTGAAAATAACTGTGCCCACAAGTTTTTGGGCGGCAAAAATCTAAAATGGTCCGATTACGATGGTTGATACCTCTATCAATAGGTTTCGGAACCTGTAATTACTGTGACAACTTTCATTTTGATTGCTCGATTATTTTTTATCATTTCTTAGAAAATTCAATTTTATTGAAAATCAACTGTGCTATAGCCCACAAGTTTTTGGGCGGCAAAAATCTAAAATGGTCCGATTACGATGGTTGATACCTCTATCAATAGGTTTCGGGACCTGTAATTGCTGTGACAATTTTTATTTTGATTGCTCGATTATTTCTAAACATTTCTTAGAAAATTCAATTTTATTGAAAATCAACTGTGCTATAGCCCAAAAGTTTTTGGGCGGCAAAAATCTAAAATGGTCCGATTACGATGGTTGATACCTCTATCAATAGGTTTCGGGACCTGTAATTGCTGTGACAATTTTCATTTTGATTGCTCGATTATTTCTAAACACTTCTTAGAAAATTCAATTTTATTGAAAATCAACTGTGCTATAGCCCACAAGTTTTTGGGCGGCAAAAATCTAAAATGGTCCGATTACGATGGTTGATACCTCTATCAATAGGTTTCGGGACCTGTAATTACTGTGACAATTTTCATTTTCATTGCTCGATTATTTCTAAACACTTCTTAGAAAATTCAATTTTATTGAAAATCAACTGTGCTATAGCCCACAACTTTTTGGGCGGCAAAAATCTAAAATGGTCCGATTACGATGGTTGATACCTCTATCAATAGGTTTCGGGACCTGTAATTGCTGTGACAATTTTCATTTTGATTGCTCGATTATTTCTAAACATTTCTTAGAAAATTCAATTTTATTGAAAATCAACTGTGCTATAGCCCACAAGTTTTTGGGCGGCAAAAATCTAAAATAGTCCGATTACGATGGTTGATACCTCTATCAATAGGTTTCGGGACCTGTAATTGCTGTGACAATTTTCGTTTTGATTGCTCGATTATTTCTAAACATTTCTTAGAAAATTCAATTTTATTGAAAATCAACTGTGCTATAGCCCACAAGTTTTTGGGCGGCAAAAATCTAAAATGGTCCGATTACGATGGTTGATACCTCTATCAATAGGTTTCGGGACCTGTAATTGCTGTGACAATTTTCATTTTGATTGCTCGATTATTTCTAAACATTTCTTAGAAAATTCAATTTTATTGAAAATCAACTGTGCTATAGCCCAAAAGTTTTTGGGCGGCAAAAATCTAAAATGGTCCGATTACGATGGTTGATACCTCTATCAATAGGTTTCGGGACCTGTAATTGCTGTGACAATTTTCATTTTGATTGCTCGATTATTTCTAAACATTTCTTAGAAAATTCAATTTTATTGAAAATCAACTGTGCTATAGCCCACAACTTTTTGGGCGGCAAAAATCTAAAATGGTCCGATTACGATGGTTGATACCTCTATCAATAGGTTTCGGGACCTGTAATTGATGTGACAATTTTCGTTTTGATTGCTCGATTATTTCTAAACATTTCTTAGAAAATTCAATTTTATTGAAAATCAACTGTGCTATAGCCCACAAGTTTTTGGGCGGCAAAAATGTAAAATGGTCCGATTACGATGGTTGATACCTCTATCAATAGGTTTCGGGACCTGTAATTGCTGTGACAATTTTCATTTTGATTGCTCGATTATTTCTAAACATTTCTTAGAAAATTCAATTTTATTGAAAATCAACTGTGCTATAGCCCACAAGTTTTTGGGCGGCAAAAATCTAAAATGGTCCGATTACGATGGTTGATACCTCTATCAATAGGTTTCGGGACCTGTAATTGCTGTGACAATTTTCATTTTGATTGCTCGATTATTTCTAAACATTTCTTATAAAATTCAATTTTATTGAAAATCAACTGTGCTATAGCCCACAAGTTTTTGGGCGGCAAAAATCTAAAATGGTCCGATTACGATGGTTGATACCTCTATCAATAGGTTTCGGGACCTGTAATTGCTGTGACAATTTTCATTTTGATTGCTCGATTATTTCTAAACATTTCTTATAAAATTCAATTTTATTGAAAATCAACTGTGCTATAGCCCACAAGTTTTTGGGCGGCAAAAATCTAAAATGGTCCGATTACGATGGTTGATACCTCTATCAATAGGTTTCGGGACCTGTAATTGCTGTGACAATTTTCATTTTGATTGCTCGATTATTTCTAAACATTTCTTAGAAAATTCAATTTTATTGAAAATCAACTGTGTTATAGCCCACAAGTTTTTGGGCGGCAAAAATCTAAAATGGTCCGATTACGATGGTTGATACCTCTATCAATAGGTTTCGGGACCTGTAATTGCTGTGACAATTTTCGTTTTGATTGCTCGATTATTTCTAAACATTTCTTAGAAAATTCAATTTTATTGAAAATCAACTGTGCTATAGCCCACAAGTTTTTGGGCGGCAAAAATCTAAAATGGTCCGATTACGATGGTTGATACCTCTATCAATAGGTTTCGGGACCTGTAATTGCTGTGACAATTTTCATTTTGATTGCTCGATTATTTCTAAACATTTCTTAGAAAATTCAATTTTATTGAAAATCAACTGTGCTATAGCCCAAAAGTTTTTGGGCGGCAAAAATCTAAAATGGTCCGATTACGATGGTTGATACCTCTATCAATAGGTTTCGGGACCTGTAATTGCTGTGACAATTTTCATTTTGATTGCTCGATTATTTCTAAACATTTCTTAGAAAATTCAATTTTATTGAAAATCAACTGTGCTATAGCCCACAAGTTTATGGTCCGATTACGATGGTTGATACCTCTATCAATAGGTTTCGGGACCTGTAATTGCTGTGACAATTTTCGTTTTGATTGCTCGATTATTTCTAAACATTTCTTATAAAATTCAATTTTATTGAAAATCAACTGTGCTATAGCCCACAAGTTTTTGGGCGGCAAAAATCTAAAATGGTCCGATTACGATGGTTGATACCTCTATCAATAGGTTTCGGGACCTGTAATTGCTGTGACAATTTTCATTTTGATTGCTCGATTATTTCTAAACATTTCTTATAAAATTCAATTTTATTGAAAATCAACTGTGCTATAGCCCAAAAGTTTTTGGGGGGCAAAAATCTAAAATGGTCCGATTACGATGGTTCATACCTCTATCAATAGGTTTCGGGACCTGTAATTGCTGTGACAATTTTCATTTTGATTGCTCGATTATTTCTAAACATTTCTTAGAAAATTCAATTTTATTGAAAATCAACTGTGCTATAGCCCACAAGTTTTTGGGCGGCAAAAATCTAAAATGGTCCGATTACGATGGTTGATACCTCTATCAATAGGTTTCGGAACCTGTAATTACTGTGACAATTTTCATTTTGATTGCTCGATTATTTCTTATCATTTCTTAGAAAATTCAATTTTATTGAAAATCAACTGTGCTATAGCCCACAAGTTTTTGGGCGGCAAAAATCTAAAATGGTCCGATTACGATGGTTGATACCTCTATCAATAGGTTTCGGGACCTGTAATTACTGTGACAATTTTCATTTTGATTGCTCGATTATTTCTAAACATTTCTTAGAAAATTCAATTTTATTGAAAATCAACTGTGCTATAGCCCACAAGTTTTTGGGCGGCAAAAATCTAAAATAGTCCGATTACGATGGTTGATACCTCTATCAATAGGTTTCGGGACCTGTAATTGCTGTGACAATTTTCATTTTGATTGCTCGATTATTTCTAAACATTTCTTAGAAAATTCAATTTTATTGAAAATCAACTGTGCTATAGCCCAAAAGTTTTTGGGCGGCAAAAATCTAAAATGGTCCGATTACGATGGTTGATACCTCTATCAATAGGTTTCGGGACCTGTAATTGCTGTGACAATTTTCATTTTGATTGCTCGATTATTTCTAAACATTTCTTAGAAAATTCAATTTTATTGAAAATCAACTGTGCTATAGCCCACAAGTTTTTGGGCGGCAAAAATCTAAAATGGTCCGATTACGATGGTTGATACCTCTATCAATAGGTTTCGGGACCTGTAATTGCTGTGACAATTTTCGTTTTGATTGCTCGATTATTTCTAAACATTTCTTATAAAATTCAATTTTATTGAAAATCAACTGTGCTATAGCCCACAAGTTTTTGGGCGGCAAAAATCTAAAATGGTCTGATTACGATGGTTGATACCTCTATCAATAGGTTTCGGGACCTGTAATTACTGTGACAATTTTCATTTTGATTGCTCGATTATTTCTAAACACTTCTTAGAAAATTCAATTTTATTGAAAATCAACTGTGCTATAGCCCACAAGTTTTTGGGCGGCAAAAATCTAAAATGGTCCGATTACGATGGTTGATACCTCTATCAATAGGTTTCGGGACCTGTAATTGCTGTGACAATTTTCATTTTGATTGCTCGATTATTTCTAAACATTTCTTAGAAAATTCAATTTTATTGAAAATCAACTGTGCTATAGCCCACAAGTTTTTGGGCGGCAAAAATCTAAAATGGTCCGATTACGATGGTTGATACCTCTATCAATAGGTTTCGGGACCTGTAATTGCTGTGACAATTTTCATTTTGATTGCTCGATTATTTCTAAACATTTCTTAGAAAATTCAATTTTATTGAAAATCAACTGTGCTATAGCCCACAAGTTTTTGGGCGTCAAAAATCTAAAATGGTCCGATTACGATGGTTGATACCTCTATCAATAGGTTTCGGGACCTGTAATTGCTGTGACAATTTTCGTTTTGATTGCTCGATTATTTCTAAACATTTCTTATAAAATTCAATTTTATTGAAAATCAACTGTGGTATAGCCCAAAAGTTTTTGGGCGGCAAAAATCTAAAATGGTCCGATTACGATGGTTGATACCTCTATCAATAGGTTTCGGGACCTGTAATTGCTGTGACAATTTTCATTTTGATTGCTCGATTATTTCTAAACATTTCTTAGAAAATTCAATTTTATTGAAAATCAACTGTGCTATAGCCCAAAAGTTTTTGGGCGGCAAAAATCTAAAATGGTCCGATTACGATGGTTGATACCTCTATCAATAGGTTTCGGGACCTGTAATTGCTGTGACAATTTTCATTTTGATTGCTCGATTATTTCTAAACATTTCTTAGAAAATTCAATTTTATTGAAAATCAACTGTGCTATAGCCCACAACTTTTTGGGCGGCAAAAATCTAAAATGGTCCGATTACGATGGTTGATACCTCTATCAATAGGTTTCGGGACCTGTAATTGCTGTGACAATTTTCATTTTGATTGCTCGATTATTTCTAAACATTTCTTATAAAATTCAATTTTATTGAAAATCAACTGTGCTATAGCCCACAAGTTTTTGGGCGGCAAAAATCTAAAATGGTCCGATTACGATGGTTGATACCTCTATCAATAGGTTTCGGGACCTGTAATTGCTGTGACAATTTTCATTTTGATTGCTCGATTATTTCTAAACATTTCTTATAAAATTCAATTTTATTGAAAATCAACTGTGCTATAGCCCACAAGTTTTTGGGCGGCAAAAATCTAAAATGGTCCGATTACGATGGTTGATACCTCTATCAATAGGTTTCGGGACCTGTAATTGCTGTGACAATTTTCATTTTGATTGCTCGATTATTTCTAAACATTTCTTAGAAAATTCAATTTTATTGAAAATCAACTGTGCTATAGCCCACAAGTTTTTGGGCGGCAAAAATCTAAAATGGTCCGATTACGATGGTTGATACCTCTATCAATAGGTTTCGGGACCTGTAATTGCTGTGACAATTTTCATTTTGATTGCTCGATTATTTCTAAACATTTCTTAGAAAATTCAATTTTATTGAAAATCAACTGTGCTATAGCCCAAAAGTTTTTGGGCGGCAAAAATCTAAAATGGTCCGATTACGATGGTTGATACCTCTATCAATAGGTTTCGGGACCTGTAATTGCTGTGACAATTTTCATTTTGATTGCTCGATTATTTCTAAACATTTCTTAGAAAATTCAATTTTATTGAAAATCAACTGTGCTATAGCCCACAACTTTTTGGGCGGCAAAAATCTAAAATGGTCCGATTACGATGGTTGATACCTCTATCAATAGGTTTCGGGACCTGTAATTGCTGTGACAATTTTCATTTTGATTGCTCGATTATTTCTAAACATTTCTTAGAAAATTCAATTTTATTGAAAATCAACTGTGCTATAGCCCACAACTTTTTGGGCGGCAAAAATCTAAAATGGTCCGATTACGATGGTTGATACCTCTATCAATAGGTTTCGGGACCTGTAATTGCTGTGACAATTTTCATTTTGATTGCTCGATTATTTCTAAACATTTCTTATAAAATTCAATTTTATTGAAAATCAACTGTGCTATAGCCCACAAGTTTTTGGGCGGCAAAAATCTAAAATGGTCCGATTACGATGGTTGATACCTCTATCAATAGGTTTCGGGACCTGTAATTGCTGTGACAATTTTCATTTTGATTGCTCGATTATTTCTAAACATTTCTTATAAAATTCAATTTTATTGAAAATCAACTGTGCTATAGCCCACAAGTTTTTGGGCGGCAAAAATCTAAAATGGTCCGATTACGATGGTTGATACCTCTATCAATAGGTTTCGGGACCTGTAATTGCTGTGACAATTTTCATTTTGATTGCTCGATTATTTCTAAACATTTCTTAGAAAATTCAATTTTATTGAAAATCAACTGTGTTATAGCCCACAAGTTTTTGGGCGGCAAAAATCTAAAATGGTCCGATTACGATGGTTGATACCTCTATCAATAGGTTTCGGGACCTGTAATTGCTGTGACAATTTTCGTTTTGATTGCTCGATTATTTCTAAACATTTCTTAGAAAATTCAATTTTATTGAAAATCAACTGTGCTATAGCCCACAAGTTTTTGGGCGGCAAAAATCTAAAATGGTCCGATTACGATGGTTGATACCTCTATCAATAGGTTTCGGGACCTGTAATTGCTGTGACAATTTTCATTTTGATTGCTCGATTATTTCTAAACATTTCTTAGAAAATTCAATTTTATTGAAAATCAACTGTGCTATAGCCCAAAAGTTTTTGGGCGGCAAAAATCTAAAATGGTCCGATTACGATGGTTGATACCTCTATCAATAGGTTTCGGGACCTGTAATTGCTGTGACAATTTTCATTTTGATTGCTCGATTATTTCTAAACATTTCTTAGAAAATTCAATTTTATTGAAAATCAACTGTGCTATAGCCCACAACTTTTTGGGCGGCAAAAATCTAAAATGGTCCGATTACGATGGTTGATACCTCTATCAATAGGTTTCGGGACCTGTAATTGCTGTGACAATTTTCATTTTGATTGCTCGATTATTTCTAAACATTTCTTATAAAATTCAATTTTATTGAAAATCAACTGTGCTATAGCCCACAAGTTTTTGGGCGGCAAAAATCTAAAATGGTCCGATTACGATGTTTGATACCTCTATCAATAGGTTTCGGGACCTGTAATTGCTGTGACAATTTTCATTTTGATTGCTCGATTATTTCTAAACAATTCTTATAAAATTCAATTTTATTGAAAATCAACTGTGCTATAGCCCACAAGTTTTTGGGCGGCAAAAATCTAAAATGGTCCGATTACGATGGTTGATACCTCTATCAATAGGTTTCGGGACCTGTAATTGCTGTGACAATTTTCATTTTGATTGCTCGATTATTTCTAAACATTTCTTAGAAAATTCAATTTTATTGAAAATCAACTGTGTTATAGCCCACAAGTTTTTGGGCGGCAAAAATCTAAAATGGTCCGATCACGATGGTTGATACCTCTATCAATAGGTTTCGGGACCTGTAATTGCTGTGACAATTTTCGTTTTGATTGCTCGATTATTTCTAAACATTTCTTAGAAAATTCAATTTTATTGAAAATCAACTGTGCTATAGCCCACAAGTTTTTGGGCGGCAAAAATCTAAAATGGTCCGATTACGATGGTTGATACCTCTATCAATAGGTTTCGGGACCTGTAATTGCTGTGACAATTTTCATTTTGATTGCTCGATTATTTCTAAACATTTCTTAGAAAATTCAATTTTATTGAAAATCAACTGTGCTATAGCCCACAAGTTTTTGGGCGGCAAAAATCTAAAATGGTCCGATTACGATGGTTGATACCTCTATCAATAGGTTTCGGGACCTGTAATTGCTGTGACAATTTTCATTTTGATTGCTCGATTATATCTAAACATTTCTTAGAAAATTCAATTTTATTGAAAATCAACTGTGCTATAGCCCACAAGTTTTTGGGCGGCAAAAATCTAAAATGGTCCGATTACGATGGTTGATACCTCTATCAATAGGTTTCGGGACCTGTAATTGCTGTGACAATTTTCGTTTTGATTGCTCGATTATTTCTAAACATTTCTTATAAAATTCAATTTTATTGAAAATCAACTGTGCTATAGCCCACAAGTTTTTGGGCGGCAAAAATCTAAAATGGTCCGATTACGATGGTTGATACCTCTATCAATAGGTTTCGGGACCTGTAATTGCTGTGACAATTTTCATTTTGATTGCTCGATTATTTCTAAACATTTCTTAGAAAATTCAATTTTATTGAAAATCAACTGTGCTATAGCCCACAAGTTTTTGGGCGGCAAAAATCTAAAATGGTCCGATTACGATGGTTGATACCTCTATCAATAGGTTTCGGAACCTGTAATTACTGTGACAATTTTCATTTTGATTGCTCGATTATTTCTTATCATTTCTTAGAAAATTCAATTTTATTGAAAATCAACTGTGCTATAGCCCACAAGTTTTTGGGCGGCAAAAATCTAAAATGGTCCGATTACGATGGTTGATACCTCTATCAATAGGTTTCGGGACCTGTAATTGCTGTGACAATTTTCATTTTGATTGCTCGATTATTTCTAAACATTTCTTAGAAAATTCAATTTTATTGAAAATCAACTGTGCTATAGCCCACAAGTTTTTGGGCGGCAAAAATCTAAAATGGTCCGATTACGATGGTTGATACCTCTATCAATAGGTTTCGGAACCTGTAATTACTGTGACAATTTTCATTTTGATTGCTCGATTATTTCTTATCATTTCTTAGAAAATTCAATTTTATTGAAAATCAACTGTGCTATAGCCCAAAAGTTTTTGGGCGGCAAAAATCTAAAATGGTCCGATTACGATGGTTGATACCTCTATCAATAGGTTTCGGGACCTGTAATTGCTGTGACAATTTTCATTTTGATTGCTCGATTATTTCTAAACATTTCTTAGAAAATTCAATTTTATTGAAAATCAACTGTGCTATAGCCCACAACTTTTTGGGCGGCAAAAATCTAAAATGGTCCGATTACGATGGTTGATACCTCTATCAATAGGTTTCGGGACCTGTAATTGCTGTGACAATTTTCATTTTGATTGCTCGATTATTTCTAAACATTTCTTATAAAATTCAATTTTATTGAAAATCAACTGTGCTATAGCCCACAAGTTTTTGGGCGGCAAAAATCTAAAATGGTCCGATTACGATGGTTGATACCTCTATCAATAGGTTTCGGGACCTGTAATTGCTGTGACAATTTTCATTTTGATTGCTCGATTATTTCTAAACATTTCTTAGAAAATTCAATTTTATTGAAAATCAACTGTGCTATAGCCCACAAGTTTTTGGGCGGCAAAAATCTAAAATAGTCCGATTACGATGGTTGATACCTCTATCAATAGGTTTCGGGACCTGTAATTGCTGTGACAATTTTCATTTTGATTGCTCGATTATTTCTAAACATTTCTTAGAAAATTCAATTTTATTGAAAATCAACTGTGCTATAGCCCAAAAGTTTTTGGGCGGCAAAAATCTAAAATGGTCCGATTACGATGGTTGATACCTCTATCAATAGGTTTCGGGACCTGTAATTGCTGTGACAATTTTCATTTTGATTGCTCGATTATTTCTAAACATTTCTTAGAAAATTCAATTTTATTGAAAATCAACTGTGCTATAGCCCACAAGTTTTTGGGCGGCAAAAATCTAAAATGGTCCGATTACGATGGTTGATACCTCTATCAATAGGTTTCGGGACCTGTAATTGCTGTGCCAATTTTCATTTTCATTGCTCGATTATTTCTAAACATTTCTTAGAAAATTCAATTTTATTGAAAATCAACTGTGCTATAGCCCACAAGTTTTTGGGCGGCAAAAATCTAAAATGGTACGATTACGATGGTTGATACCTTTATCAATAGGTTTCGGGACCTGTAATTGCTGTGACAATTTTCATTTTGATTGCTCGATTATTTCTAAACATTTCTTAGAAAATTCAATTTTATTGAAAATCACCCACAAGTTTTTGGGCGGCAAAAATCTAAAATGGTCCGATTACGATGGTTGATACCTCTATCAATAGGTTTCGGGACCTGTAATTGCTGTGACAATTTTCATTTTGATTGCTCGATTATTTCTAAACATTTCTTAGAAAATTCAATTTTATTGAAAATCAACTGTGCTATAGCCCACAAGTTTTTGGGGGGCAAAGATCTAAAATGGTCTGATTACGATGGATGATACCTCTATCAATAGGTTTCGGGACCTGTAATGGCTGTGACAATTTTCATTTTCATTGCTCGATTATTTCTTATCATTTCTTAGAAAATTCAATTTTATTGAAAATCAACTGTGCTATAGCCCACAAGTTTTTGGGCGGCAAAAATCTAAAATGGTCCGATTACGATGGTTGATACCTCTATCAATAGGTTTCGGGACCTGTAATTGCTGTGACAATTTTCATTTTGATTGCTCGATTATTTCTAAACATTTCTTAGAAAATTCAATTTTATTGAAAATCAACTGTGCTATAGCCCACAAGTTTTTGGGCGGCAAAAATCTAAAATGGTCCGATTACGATGGTTGATACCTCTATCAATAGGTTTCGGGACCTGTAATTGCTGTGACAATTTTCATTTTGATTGCTCGATTATTTCTAAACATTTCTTATAAAATTCAATTTTATTGAAAATCAACTGTGCTATAGCCCACAAGTTTTTGGGGGGCAAAGATCTAAAATGGTCCGATTACGATGGTTGAGACCTCTATCAATAGGTTTCGGGACCTGTAATTGCTGTGACAATTTTCATTTTGATTGCTCGATTATTTCTAAACATTTCTTAGAAAATTCAATTTTATTGAAAATCAACTGTGCTATAGCGCACAAGTTTTTGGGCGGCAAAAATCTTAAATGGTACGATTACGATGGTTGTTACCTCTATCAATAGGTTTCGGGACCTGTAATTGCTGTGACAATTTTCGTTTTGATTGCTCGATTATTTCTAAACATTTCTTAGAAAATTCAATTTTATTGAAAATCAACTGTGCTATAGCCCACAAGTTTTTGGGCGGCAAAAATCTAAAATGGTCCGATTACGATGGTTGATACCTCTATCAATAGGTTTCGGGACCTGTAATTGCTGTGACAATTTTCATTTTGATTGCTCGATTATTTCTAAACATTTCTTATAAAATTCAATTTTATTGAAAATCAACTGTGCTATAGCCCACAAGTTTTTGGGGGGCAGAGATCTAAAATGGTCCGATTACGATGGTTGAGACCTCTATCAATAGGTTTCGGGACCTGTAATTGCTGTGACAATTTTCATTTTGATTGCTCGATTATTTCTAAACATTTCTTAGAAAATTCAATTTTATTGAAAATCAACTGTGCTATAGCCCACAAGTTTTTGGGCGGCAAAAATCTAAAATGGTCCGATTACGATGGTTGATACCTCTATCAATAGGTTTCGGGACCTGTAATTGCTGTGACAATTTTCATTTTGATTGCTCGATTATTTCTAAACATTTCTTATAAAATTCAATTTTATTGAAAATCAACTGTGCTATAGCCCACAAGTTTTTGGGGGGCAAAGATCTAAAATGGTCCGATTACGATGGTTGAGACCTCTATCAATAGGTTTCGGGACCTGTAATTGCTGTGACAATTTTCATTTTGATTGCTCGATTATTTCTAAACATTTCTTAGAAAATTCAATTTTATTGAAAATCAACTGTGCTATAGCGCACAAGTTTTTGGGCGGCAAAAATCTTAAATGGTACGATTACGATGGTTGTTACCTCTATCAATAGGTTTCGGGACCTGTAATTGCTGTGACAATTTTCGTTTTGATTGCTCGATTATTTCTAAACATTTCTTAGAAAATTCAATTTTATTGAAAATCAACTGTGCTATAGCCCACAAGTTTTTGGGCGGCAAAAATCTAAAATGGTCCGATTACGATGGTTGATACCTCTATCAATAGGTTTCGGGACCTGTAATTGCTGTGACAATTTTCATTTTGATTGCTCGATTATTTCTAAACATTTCTTATAAAATTCAATTTTATTGAAAATCAACTGTGCTATAGCCCACAAGTTTTTGGGGGGCAAAGATCTAAAATGGTCCGATTACGATGGTTGAGACCTCTATCAATAGGTTTCGGGACCTGTAATTGCTGTGACAATTTTCATTTTGATTGCTCGATTATTTCTAAACATTTCTTAGAAAATTCAATTTTATTGAAAATCAACTGTGCTATAGCCCACAAGTTTTTGGGCGGCAAAAATCTAAAATGGTCCGATTACGATGGTTGATACCTCTATCAATAGGTTTCGGGACCTGTAATTGCTGTGCCAATTTTCATTTTCATTGCTCGATTATTTCTTATCATTTCTTAGAAAATTCAATTTTATTGAAAATCAACTGTGCTATAGCCCACAAGTTTTTGGGCGGCAAAAATCTAAAATGGTCCGATTACGATGGTTGATACCTCTATCAATAGGTTTCGGGACCTGTAATTGATGTGACAATTTTCATTTTGATTGCTCGATTATATCTAAACATTTCTTAGAAAATTCAATTTTATTGAAAATCAACTGTGCTATAGCCCACAAGTTTTTGGGCGGCAAAAATCTAAAATGGTCCGATTACGATGGTTGATACCTCTATCAATAGGTTTCGGGACCTGTAATTGCTGTGACAATTTTCGTTTTGATTGCTCGATTATTTCTAAACATTTCTTATAAAATTCAATTTTATTGAAAATCAACTGTGCTATAGCCCACAAGTTTTTGGGCGGCAAAAATCTAAAATGGTCCGATTACGATGGTTGATACCTCTATCAATAGGTTTCGGGACCTGTAATTGCTGTGACAATTTTCATTTTGATTGCTCGATTATTTCTAAACATTTCTTATAAAATTCAATTTTATTGAAAATCAACTGTGCTATAGCCCAAAAGTTTTTGGGGGGCAAAAATCTAAAATGGTCCGATTACGATGGTTGATACCTCTATCAATAGGTTTCGGGACCTGTAATTGCTGTGACAATTTTCATTTTGATTGCTCGATTATTTCTAAACATTTCTTAGAAAATTCAATTTTATTGAAAATCAACTGTGCTATAGCCCACAAGTTTTTGGGCAGCAAAAATCTAAAATGGTCCGATTACGATGGTTGATACCTCTATCAATAGGTTTCGGAACCTGTAATTACTGTGACAATTTTCATTTTGATTGCTCGATTATTTCTTATCATTTCTTAGAAAATTCAATTTTATTGAAAATCAACTGTGCTATAGCCCACAAGTTTTTGGGCGGCAAAAATCTAAAATGGTCCGATTACGATGGTTGATACCTCTATCAATAGGTTTCGGGACCTGTAATTGCTGTGACAATTTTCATTTTGATTGCTCGATTATTTCTAAACATTTCTTAGAAAATTCAATTTTATTGAAAATCAACTGTGCTATAGCCCACAAGTTTTTGGGCGGCAAAAATCTAAAATGGTCCGATTACGATGGTTGATACCTCTATCAATAGGTTTCGGAACCTGTAATTACTGTGACAATTTTCATTTTGATTGCTCGATTATTTCTTATCATTTCTTAGAAAATTCAATTTTATTGAAAATCAACTGTGCTATAGCCCAAAAGTTTTTGGGCGGCAAAAATCTAAAATGGTCCGATTACGATGGTTGATACCTCTATCAATAGGTTTCGGGACCTGTAATTGCTGTGACAATTTTCATTTTGATTGCTCGATTATTTCTAAACATTTCTTAGAAAATTCAATTTTATTGAAAATCAACTGTGCTATAGCCCACAAGTTTTTGGGCGGCAAAAATCTAAAATGGTCCGATTACGATGGTTGATACCTCTATCAATAGGTTTCGGGACCTGTAATTGCTGTGACAATTTTCATTTTGATTGCTCGATTATTTCTAAACATTTCTTATAAAATTCAATTTTATTGAAAATCAACTGTGCTATAGCCCACAAGTTTTTGGGCGGCAAAAATCTAAAATGGTCCGATTACGATGGTTGATACCTCTATCAATAGGTTTCGGGACCTGTAATTGCTGTGACAATTTTCATTTTGATTGCTCGATTATTTCTAAACATTTCTTAGAAAATTCAATTTTATTGAAAATCAACTGTGCTATAGCCCACAAGTTTTTGGGCGGCAAAAATCTAAAATAGTCCGATTACGATGGTTGATACCTCTATCAATAGGTTTCGGGACCTGTAATTGCTGTGACAATTTTCATTTTGATTGCTCGATTATTTCTAAACATTTCTTAGAAAATTCAATTTTATTGAAAATCAACTGTGCTATAGCCCAAAAGTTTTTGGGCGGCAAAAATCTAAAATGGTCCGATTACGATGGTTGATACCTCTATCAATAGGTTTCGGGACCTGTAATTGCTGTGACAATTTTCATTTTGATTGCTCGATTATTTCTAAACATTTCTTAGAAAATTCAATTTTATTGAAAATCAACTGTGCTATAGCCCACAAGTATCAATAGGTTTCGGGACCTGTAATTGCTGTGCCAATTTTCATTTTCATTGCTCGATTATTTCTTATCATTTCTTAGAAAATTCAATTTTATTGAAAATCAACTGTGCTATAGCCCACAAGTTTTTGGGCGGCAAAAATCTAAAATGGTCCGATTACGATGGTTGATACCTCTATCAATAGGTTTCGGGACCTGTAATTGCTGTGACAGTTTTCATTTTGATTGCTCGATTATTTCTTATCATTTCTTAGAAAATTCAATTTTATTGAAAATCAACTGTGCTATAGCCCACAAGTTTTTGGGCGGCAAAAATCTAAAATGGTCCGATTACGATGGTTGATACCTCTATCAATAGGTTTCGGGACCTGTAATTGCTGTGCCAATTTTCATTTTCATTGCTCGATTATTTCTAAACATTTCTTAGAAAATTCAATTTTATTGAAAATCAACTGTGCTATAGCCCACAAGTTTTTGGGCGGCAAAAATCTAAAATGGTACGATTACGATGGTTGATACCTTTATCAATAGGTTTCGGGACCTGTAATTGCTGTGACAATTTTCATTTTGATTGCTCGATTATTTCTAAACATTTCTTAGAAAATTCAATTTTATTGAAAATCACCCACAAGTTTTTTGGGCGGCAAAAATCTAAAATGGTCCGATTACGATGGTTGATACCTCTATCAATAGGTTTCGGGACCTGTAATTGCTGTGACAATTTTCATTTTGATTGCTCGATTATTTCTAAACATTTCTTAGAAAATTCAATTTTATTGAAAATCAACTGTGCTATAGCCCACAAGTTTTTGGGGGGCAAAGATCTAAAATGGTCTGATTACGATGGATGATACCTCTATCAATAGGTTTCGGGACCTGTAATGGCTGTGACAATTTTCATTTTCATTGCTCGATTATTTCTTATCATTTCTTAGAACGATGGTTGATACCTCTATCAATAGGTTTCGGGACCTGTAATTGCTGTGACAATTTTCATTTTGATTGCTCGATTATTTCTAAACATTTCTTAGAAAATTCAATTTTATTGAAAATCAACTGTGCTATAGCCCACAAGTTTTTGGGCGGCAAAAATCTTAAATGGTACGATTACGATGGTTGTTACCCCTATCAATAGGTTTCGGGACCTGTAATTGCTGTGACAATTTTCGTTTTGATTGCTCGATTATTTCTAAACATTTCTTAGAAAATTCAATTTTATTGAAAATCAACTGTGCTATAGCCCACAAGTTTTTGGGCGGCAAAAATCTAAAATGGTCCGATTACGATGGTTGATACCTCTATCAATAGGTTTCGGGACCTGTAATTGCTGTGACAATTTTCATTTTGATTGCTCGATTATTTCTAAACATTTCTTATAAAATTCAATTTTATTGAAAATCAACTGTGCTATAGCCCACAAGTTTTTGGGGGGCAAAGATCTAAAATGGTCCGATTACGATGGTTGAGACCTCTATCAATAGGTTTCGGGACCTGTAATTGCTGTGACAATTTTCATTTTGATTGCTCGATTATTTCTAAACATTTCTTAGAAAATTCAATTTTATTGAAAATCAACTGTGCTATAGCCCAAAAGTTTTTGGGCGGCAAAAATCTAAAATGGTCCGATTACGATGGTTGATACCTCTATCAATAGGTTTCGGGACCTGTAATTGCTGTGACAATTTTCATTTTGATTGCTCGATTATTTCTAAACATTTCTTAGAAAATTCAATTTTATTGAAAATCAACTGTGCTATAGCCCACAAGTTTTTGGGCGGCAAAAATCTAAAATGGTCCGATTACGATGGTTGATACCTCTATCAATAGGTTTCGGGACCTGTAATTGCTGTGACAATTTTCATTTTGATTGCTCGATTATTTCTAAACATTTCTTATAAAATTCAATTTTATTGAAAATCAACTGTGCTATAGCCCACAAGTTTTTGGGCGGCAAAAATCTAAAATGGTCCGATTACGATGGTTGATACCTCTATCAATAGGTTTCGGGACCTGTAATTGCTGTGACAATTTTCATTTTGATTGCTCGATTATTTCTAAACATTTCTTAGAAAATTCAATTTTATTGAAAATCAACTGTGCTATAGCCCACAAGTTTTTGGGCGGCAAAAATCTAAAATAGTCCGATTACGATGGTTGATACCTCTATCAATAGGTTTCGGGACCTGTAATTGCTGTGACAATTTTCATTTTGATTGCTCGATTATTTCTAAACATTTCTTAGAAAATTCAATTTTATTGAAAATCAACTGTGCTATAGCCCAAAAGTTTTTGGGCGGCAAAAATCTAAAATGGTCCGATTACGATGGTTGATACCTCTATCAATAGGTTTCGGGACCTGTAATTGCTGTGACAATTTTCATTTTGATTGCTCGATTATTTCTAAACATTTCTTAGAAAATTCAATTTTATTGAAAATCAACTGTGCTATAGCCCACAAGTTTTTGGGCGGCAAAAATCTAAAATGGTCCGATTACGATGGTTGATACCTCTATCAATAGGTTTCGGGACCTGTAATTGCTGTGCCAATTTTCATTTTCATTGCTCGATTATTTCTTATCATTTCTTAGAAAATTCAATTTTATTGAAAATCAACTGTGCTATAGCCCACAAGTTTTTGGGCGGCAAAAATCTAAAATGGTCCGATTACGATGGTTGATACCTCTATCAATAGGTTTCGGGACCTGTAATTGCTGTGACAGTTTTCATTTTGATTGCTCGATTATTTCTTATCATTTCTTAGAAAATTCAATTTTATTGAAAATCAACTGTGCTATAGCCCACAAGTTTTTGGGCGGCAAAAATCTAAAATGGTCCGATTACGATGGTTGATACCTCTATCAATAGGTTTCGGGACCTGTAATTGCTGTGCCAATTTTCATTTTCATTGCTCGATTATTTCTAAACATTTCTTAGAAAATTCAATTTTATTGAAAATCAACTGTGCTATAGCCCACAAGTTTTTGGGCGGCAAAAATCTAAAATGGTACGATTACGATGGTTGATACCTTTATCAATAGGTTTCGGGACCTGTAATTGCTGTGACAATTTTCATTTTGATTGCTCGATTATTTCTAAACATTTCTTAGAAAATTCAATTTTATTGAAAATCACCCACAAGTTTTTGGGCGGCAAAAATCTAAAATGGTCCGATTACGATGGTTGATACCTCTATCAATAGGTTTCGGGACCTGTAATTGCTGTGACAATTTTCATTTTGATTGCTCGATTATTTCTAAACATTTCTTAGAAAATTCAATTTTATTGAAAATCAACTGTGCTATAGCCCACAAGTTTTTGGGGGGCAAAGATCTAAAATGGTCTGATTACGATGGATGATACCTCTATTAATAGGTTTCGGGACCTGTAATGGCTGTGACAATTTTCATTTTCATTGCTCGATTATTTCTTATCATTTCTTAGAACGATGGTTGATACCTCTATCAATAGGTTTCGGGACCTGTAATTGCTGTGACAATTTTCATTTTGATTGCTCGATTATTTCTAAACATTTCTTAGAAAATTCAATTTTATTGAAAATCAACTGTGCTATAGCCCACAAGTTTTTGGGCGGCAAAAATCTTAAATGGTACGATTACGATGGTTGTTACCTCTATCAATAGGTTTCGGGACCTGTAATTGCTGTGACAATTTTCGTTTTGATTGCTCGATTATTTCTAAACATTTCTTAGAAAATTCAATTTTATTGAAAATCAACTGTGCTATAGCCCACAAGTTTTTGGGGGGCAAAGATCTAAAATGGTCCGATTACGATGGTTGAGACCTCTATCAATAGGTTTCGGGACCTGTAATTGCTGTGACAATTTTCATTTTGATTGCTCGATTATTTCTAAACATTTCTTAGAAAATTCAATTTTATTGAAAATCAACTGTGCTATAGCCCACAAGTTTTTGGGGGGCAAAGATCTAAAATGGTCCGATTACGATGGTTGAGACCTCTATCAATAGGTTTCGGGACCTGTAATTGCTGTGCCAATTTTCATTTTCATTGCTCGATTATTTCTAAACATTTCTTAGAAAATTCAATTTTATTGAAAATCAACTGTGCTATAGCCCACAAGTTTTTGGGCGGCAAAAATCTAAAATGGTACGATTACGATGGTTGATACCTTTATCAATAGGTTTCGGGACCTGTAATTGCTGTGACAATTTTCATTTTGATTGCTCGATTATTTCTAAACATTTCTTAGAAAATTCAATTTTATTGAAAATCACCCACAAGTTTTTGGGCGGTAAAAATCTAAAATGGTCCGATTACGATGGTTGATACCTCTATCAATAGGTTTCGGGACCTGTAATTGCTGTGACAATTTTCATTTTGATTGCTCGATTATTTCTAAACATTTCTTAGAAAATTCAATTTTATTGAAAATCAACTGTGCTATAGCCCACAAGTTTTTGGGGGGCAAAGATCTAAAATGGTCTGATTACGATGGATGATACCTCTATTAATAGGTTTCGGGACCTGTAATGGCTGTGACAATTTTCATTTTCATTGCTCGATTATTTCTTATCATTTCTTAGAACGATGGTTGATACCTCTATCAATAGGTTTCGGGACCTGTAATTGCTGTGACAATTTTCATTTTGATTGCTCGATTATTTCTAAACATTTCTTAGAAAATTCAATTTTATTGAAAATCAACTGTGCTATAGCCCACAAGTTTTTGGGCGGCAAAAATCTTAAATGGTACGATTACGATGGTTGTTACCTCTATCAATAGGTTTCGGGACCTGTAATTGCTGTGACAATTTTCGTTTTGATTGCTCGATTATTTCTAAACATTTCTTAGAAAATTCAATTTTATTGAAAATCAACTGTGCTATAGCCCACAAGTTTTTGGGGGGCAAAGATCTAAAATGGTCCGATTACGATGGTTGAGACCTCTATCAATAGGTTTCGGGACCTGTAATTGCTGTGACAATTTTCATTTTGATTGCTCGATTATTTCTAAACATTTCTTAGAAAATTCAATTTTATTGAAAATCAACTGTGCTATAGCCCACAAGTTTTTGGGGGGCAAAGATCTAAAATGGTCCGATTACGATGGTTGATACCTCTATCAATAGGTTTCGGGACCTGTAATTGCTGTGCCAATTTTCATTTTCATTGCTCTATTATTTCTTATCATTTCTTAGAAAATTCAATTTTATTGAAAATCAACTGTGCTATAGCCCAAAAGTTTTTGGGCGGCAAAAATCTAAAATGGTACGATTACGATGGTTGATACCTCTATCAATAGGTTTCGGGACCTGTAATTGATGTGACAATTTTCATTTTGATTGCTCGATTATTTCTAAACATTTCTTAGAAAATTCAATTTTATTGAAAATCAACTGTGCTATAGCGCACAAGTTTTTGGGCGGCAAAAATCTTAAATGGTACGATTACGATGGTTGTTACCTCTATCAATAGGTTTCGGGACCTGTAATTGCTGTGACAATTTTCGTTTTGATTGCTCGATTATTTCTAAACATTTCTTAGAAAATTCAATTTTATTGAAAATCAACTGTGCTATAGCCCACAAGTTTTTGGGCGGCAAAAATCTAAAATGGTCCGATTACGATGGTTGATACCTCTATCAATAGGTTTCGGGACCTGTAATTGCTGTGACAATTTTCATTTTGATTGCTCGATTATTTCTAAACATTTCTTATAAAATTCAATTTTATTGAAAATCAACTGTGCTATAGCCCACAAGTTTTTGGGCGGCAAAAATCTAAAATGGTCCGATTACGATGGTTGATACCTTTATCAATAGGTTTCGGGACCTGTAATTGCTGTGACAATTTTCATTTTGATTGCTCGATTATTTCTAAACATTTCTTAGAAAATTCAATTTTATTGAAAATCACCCACAAGTTTTTGGGCGGCAAAAATCTAAAATGGTCCGATTACGATGGTTGATACCTCTATCAATAGGTTTCGGGACCTGTAATTGCTGTGACAATTTTCATTTTGATTGCTCGATTATTTCTAAACATTTCTTAGAAAATTCAATTTTATTGAAAATCAACTGTGCTATAGCCCAAAAGTTTTTCGGCGGCAAAAATCTAAAATGGTCCGATTACGATGGTTGATACTTCTATCAATAGGTTTCGGAACCTGTAATTACTGTGACAATTTGCATTTTGATTGCTCGATTATTTCTTATCATTTCTTAGAAAATTCAATTTTATTGAAAATCAACTGTGCTATAGCCCACAAGTTTTTCGGGGGCAAAAATCTAAAATGGTCTGATTACGATGGTTGATACCTCTATCAATAGGTTTCGGGACCTGTAATTGCTGTGACAATTTTCATTTTCATTGCTCGATTATTTCTAAACATTTCTTAGAAAATTCAATTTTATTGAAAATCAACTGTGCTATAGCCCACAAGTTTTTGGGCAGCAAAAATCTAAAATGGTCCGATTACGATGGTTGATACCTCTATCAATAGGTTTCGGGACCTGTAATTGCTGTGACAATTTTCATTTTGATTGCTCGATTATTTCTAAACATTTCTTAGAAAATTCAATTTTATTGAAAATCAACTGTGCTATAGCCCACAAGTTTTTGGGCGGCAAAAATCTAAAATGGTCCGATTACGATGGTTGATACCTCTATCAATAGGTTTCGGGACCTGTAATTGCTGTGACAATTTTCGTTTTGATTGCTCGATTATTTCTAAACATTTCTTAGAAAATTCAATTTTATTGAAAATCAACTGTGCTATAGCCCACAAGTTTTTGGGCGGCAAAAATCTAAAATGGTCCGATTACGATGGTTGATACCTCTATCAATAGGTTTCGGGACCTGTAATTGCTGTGACAATTTTCATTTTGATTGCTCGATTATTTCTAAACATTTCTTATAAAATTCAATTTTATTGAAAATCAACTGTGCTATAGCCCACAAGTTTTTGGGCGGCAAAAATCTAAAATGGTCCGATTACGATGGTTGATACCTTTATCAATAGGTTTCGGGACCTGTAATTGCTGTGACAATTTTCATTTTGATTGCTCGATTATTTCTAAACATTTCTTAGAAAATTCAATTTTATTGAAAATCACCCACAAGTTTTTGGGCGGCAAAAATCTAAAATGGTCCGATTACGATGGTTGATACCTCTATCAATAGGTTTCGGGACCTGTAATTGCTGTGACAATTTTCATTTTGATTGCTCGATTATTTCTAAACATTTCTTAGAAAATTCAATTTTATTGAAAATCAACTGTGCTATAGCCCAAAAGTTTTTCGGCGGCAAAAATCTAAAATGGTCCGATTACGATGGTTGATACTTCTATCAATAGGTTTCGGAACCTGTAATTACTGTGACAATTTGCATTTTGATTGCTCGATTATTTCTTATCATTTCTTAGAAAATTCAATTTTATTGAAAATCAACTGTGCTATAGCCCACAAGTTTTTCGGGGGCAAAAATCTAAAATGGTCTGATTACGATGGTTGATACCTCTATCAATAGGTTTCGGGACCTGTAATTGCTGTGACAATTTTCATTTTCATTGCTCGATTATTTCTAAACATTTCTTAGAAAATTCAATTTTATTGAAAATCAACTGTGCTATAGCCCACAAGTTTTTGGGCAGCAAAAATCTAAAATGGTCCGATTACGATGGTTGATACCTCTATCAATAGGTTTCGGGACCTGTAATTGCTGTGACAATTTTCATTTTGATTGCTCGATTATTTCTAAACATTTCTTAGAAAATTCAATTTTATTGAAAATCAACTGTGCTATAGCCCACAAGTTTTTGGGCGGCAAAAATCTAAAATGGTCCGATTACGATGGTTGATACCTCTATCAATAGGTTTCGGGACCTGTAATTGCTGTGCCAATTTTCATTTTCATTGCTCGATTATTTCTTATCATTTCTTAGAAAATTCAATTTTATTGAAAATCAACTGTGCTATAGCCCACAAATTTTTGGGCGGCAAAAATCTAAAATGGTCAGATTACGATGGTTGATACCTCTATCAATAGGTTTCGGGACCTGTAATTGCTGTGACAATTTTCATTTTGATTGCTCGATTATTTCTAAACATTTCTTATAAAATTCAATTTTATTGAAAATCAACTGTGCTATAGCCCAAAAGTTTTTGGGCGGCAAAAATCTAAAATGGTCCGATTACGATGGTTGATACCTCTATCAATAGGTTTCGGGACCTGTAATTGCTGTGACAATTTTCATTTTGATTGCTCGATTATTTCTAAACATTTCTTATAAAATTCAATTTTATTGAAAATCAACTGTGCTATACAATTTTTTGAAAATAACTGTGCCCACAAGTATTTGGGCGGCAAAAATCTAAAATGGTCCGATTACGATGGTTGATACCTCTATCAATAGGTTTCGGGACCTGTAATTGCTGTGACAATTTTCATTTTGATTGCTCGATTATTTCTAAACATTTCTTATAAAATTCAATTTTATTGAAAATCAACATTTTTGGGGGGCAAAGATCTAAAATGGTACGATTACGATGGTTGATACCTCTATCAATAGGTTTCGGGACCTGTAATTGCTGTGACAATTTTCATTTTCATTGCTCGATTATTTCTAAACCTTTCTTAGAAAATTCAATTTTATTGAAAATCAACTGTGCTATAGCCCAAAAGTTTTTGGGCGGCAAAAATCTAAAATGGTACGATTACGTTGGTTGATACCTTTATCAATAGGTTTCGGGACCTGTAATTGCTGTGACAATTTTCATTTTGATTGCTCGATTATTTCTAAACATTTCTTAGAAAATTCAATTTTATTGAAAATCACCCACAAGTTTTTGGGCGGCAAAAATCTAAAATGGTCCGATTACGATGGTTGATACCTCTATCAATAGGTTTCGGGACCTGTAATTGCTGTGACAATTTTCATTTTGATTGCTCGATTATTTCTAAACATTTCTTAGAAAATTCAATTTTATTGAAAATCAACTGTGCTATAGCCCACAAGTTTTTGGGGGGCAAAGATCTAAAATGGTCTGATTACGATGGATGATACCTCTATCAATAGGTTTCGGGACCTGTAATTGCTGTGACAATTTTCATTTTCATTGCTCGATTATTTCTTATCATTTCTTAGAAAATTCAATTTTATTGAAAATCAACTGTGCTATAGCCCACAAGTTTTTGGGCAGCAAAAATCTAAAATGGTCCGATTACGATGGTTGATACATCTATCAATAGGTTTCGGGACCTGTAATTGCTGTGACAATTTTCATTTTGATTGCTCGATTATTTCTAAATATTTCTTAGAAAATTCAATTTTATTGAAAATCAACTGTGCTATAGCCCAAAAGTTTTTGGGCGGCAAAAATCTAAAATGGTACGATTACGATGGTTGATACCTCTATCAATAGGTTTCGGGACCTGTAATTGCTGTGACAATTTTCATTTTGATTGCTCGATTATTTCTAAACATTTCTTAGAAAATTCAATTTTATTGAAAATCAACTGTGTTATAGCCCACAAGTTTTTGGGCGGCAAAAATCTAAAATGGTCCGATTACGATGGTTGATACCTCTATCAATAGGTTTCGGGACCTGTAATTGCTGTGACAATTTTCATTTTGATTGCTCGATTATTTCTAAACATTTCTTAGAAAATTCAATTTTATTGAAAATCAACTGTGCTATAGCGCACAAGTTTTTGGGCGGCAAAAATCTAAAATGGTACGATTACGATGGTTGATACCTCTATCAATAGGTTTCGGGACCTGTAATTGCTGTGACAATTTTCGTTTTGATTGCTCGATTATTTCTAAACATTTCTTAGAAAATTCAATTTTATTGAAAATCAACTGTGCTATAGCCCACAAGTTTTTGGGCGGCAAAAATCTAAAATGGTCCGATTACGATGGTTGATACCTCTATCAATAGGTTTCGGGACCTGTAATTGCTGTAAACAATTTTCATTTTGATTGCTCGATTATTTCTAAACATTTCTTAGAAAATTCAATTTTATTGAAAATCAACTGTGCTATAGCGCACAAGTTTTTGGGCGGCAAAAATCTAAAATGGTACGATTACGATGGTTGATACCTCTATCAATAGGTTTCGGGACCTGTAATTGCTGTGACAATTTTCATTTTGATTGCTCGATTATTTCTAAACATTTCTTAGAAAATTCAATTTTATTGAAAATCAACTGTGCTATAGCCCACAAGTTTTTGGGGGGCAAAGATCTAAAATGGTCCGATTACGATGGTTGAGACCTCTATCAATAGGTTTCGGGACCTGTAATTGCTGTGACAATTTTCATTTTGATTGCTCGATTATTTCTAAACATTTCTTAGAAAATTCAATTTTATTGAAAATCAACTGTGCTATAGCCCACAAGTTTTTGGGCGGCAAAAATCTAAAATGGTCCGATTACGATGGTTGATACCTCTATCAATAGGTTTCGGAACCTGTAATTACTGTGACAATTTTCATTTTGATTGCTCGATTATTTCTTATCATTTCTTAGAAAATTCAATTTTATTGAAAATCAACTGTGCTATAGCCCACAAGTTTTTGGGCGGCAAAAATCTAAAATGGTCCGATTACGATGGTTGATACCTCTATCAATAGGTTTCGGGACCTGTAATTGCTGTGACAATTTTCATTTTGATTGCTCGATTATTTCTAAACATTTCTTAGAAAATTCAATTTTATTGAAAATCAACTGTGCTATAGCCCACAAGTTTTTGGGGGGCAAAGATCTAAAATGGTCCGATTACGATGGTTGAGACCTCTATCAATAGGTTTCGGGACCTGTAATTGCTGTGACAATTTTCATTTTGATTGCTCGATTATTTCTAAACATTTCTTAGAAAATTCAATTTTATTGAAAATCAACTGTGCTATAGCCCACAAGTTTTTGGGCGGCAAAAATCTAAAATGGTCCGATTACGATGGTTGATACCTCTATCAATAGGTTTCGGAACCTGTAATTACTGTGACAATTTTCATTTTGATTGCTCGATTATTTCTTATCATTTCTTAGAAAATTCAATTTTATTGAAAATCAACTGTGCTATAGCCCACAAGTTTTTGGGCGGCAAAAATCTAAAATGGTCCGATTACGATGGTTGATACCTCTATCAATAGGTTTCGGGACCTGTAATTGCTGTGACAATTTTCATTTTGATTGCTCGATTATTTCTAAACATTTCTTAGAAAATTCAATTTTATTGAAAATCAACTGTGCTATAGCGCACAAGTTTTTGGGCGGCAAAAATCTTAAATGGTACGATTACGATGGTTGATACCTCTATCAATAGGTTTCGGGACCTGTAATTGCTGTGACAATTTTCATTTTGATTGCTCGATTATTTCTAAACAATTCTTAGAAAATTCAATTTTATTGAAAATCAACTGTGCTATAGCCCACAAGTTTTTGGGGGGCAAAGATCTAAAATGGTCCGATTACGATGGTTGAGACCTCTATCAATAGGTTTCGGGACCTGTAATTGCTGTGACAATTTTCATTTTGATTGCTCGATTATTTCTAAACATTTCTTAGAAAATTCAATTTTATTGAAAATCAACTGTGCTATAGCCCACAAGTTTTTGGGCGGCAAAAATCTAAAATGGTCCGATTACGATGGTTGATACCTCTATCAATAGGTTTCGGGACCTGTAATTGCTGTGACAATTTTCATTTTGATTGCTCGATTATTTCTAAACATTTCTTAGAAAATTCAATTTTATTGAAAATCAACTGTGCTATAGCCCACAAGTTTTTGGGGGGCAAAGATCTAAAATGGTACTATTACGATGGTTGATACCTCTATCAATAGGTTTCGGGACCTGTAATTGCTGTGACAATTTTCATTTTGATTGCTCGATTATTTCTAAACATTTCTTAGAAAATTCAATTTTATTGAAAATCAACTGTGCTATAGCCCACAAGTTTTTGGGCGGCAAAAATCTAAAATGGTCCGATTACGATGGTTGATACCTCTATCAATAGGTTTCGGGACCTGTAATTGCTGTGACAATTTTCATTTTGATTGCTCGATTATTTCTAAACATTTCTTAGAAAATTCAATTTTATTGAAAATCAACTGTGCTATAGCCCAAATGTTTTTGGGCGGCAAAAATCTAAAATGGTACGATTACGATGGTTGATACCTCTATCAATAGGTTTCGGGACCTGTAATTGCTGTGACAATTTTCATTTTGATTGCTCGATTATTTCTAAACATTTCTTAGAAAATTCAATTTTATTGAAAATCAACTGTGCTATAGCCCACAAGTTTTTGGGCGGCAAAAATCTAAAATGGTCCGATTACGATGGTTGATACCTCTATCAATAGGTTTCGGGACCTGTAATTACTGTGACAATTTTCATTTTGATTGCTCGATTATTTCTAAACATTTCTTATAAAATTCAATTTTATTGAAAATCAACTGTGCTATAGCCCAGAAGTTTTTGGGCGGCAAAAATCTAAAATGGTCCGATTACGATGGTTGATACCTCTATCAATAGGTTTCGGGACCTCTAATTGCTGTGACAATTTTCATTTTGATTGCTCGATTATTTCTAAACATTTCTTAGAAAATTCAATTTTATTGAAAATCAACTGTGCTATAGCGCACAAGTTTTTGGGCGGCAAAAATCTTAAATGGTACGATTACGATGGTTGATACCTCTATCAATAGGTTTCGGGACCTGTAATTGCTGTGACAATTTTCGTTTTGATTGCTCGATTATTTCTAAACATTTCTTAGAAAATTCAATTTTATTGAAAATCAACTGTGCTATAGCCCACAAGTTTTTGGGCGGCAAAAATCTAAAATGGTCCGATTACGATGGTTGATACCTCTATCAATAGGTTTCGGGACCTGTAATTGCTGTGACAATTTTCATTTTGATTGCTCGATTATTTCTAAACATTTCTTAGAAAATTCAATTTTATTGAAAATCAACTGTGCTATAGCCCACAAGTTTTTCGGGGGCAAAGATCTAAAATGGTCCGATTACGATGGTTGAGACCTCTATCAATAGGTTTCGGGACCTGTAATTGCTGTGACAATTTTCATTTTGATTGCTCGATTATTTCTAAACATTTCTTAGAAAATTCAATTTTATTGAAAATCAACTGTGCTATAGCCCACAAGTTTTTGGGCGGCAAAAATCTAAAATGGTCCGATTACGATGGTTGATACCTCTATCAATAGGTTTCGGGACCTGTAATTGCTGTGACAATTTTCATTTTCATTGCTCGATTATTTCTAAACATTTCTTATAAAATTCAATTTTATTGAAAATCAACTGTGCTATAGCCCACAAGTTTTTGGGCGGCAAAAATCTAAAATGGTCCGATTACGATGGTTGATACCTCTATCAATAGGTTTCGGGACCTGTAATTGCTGTGACAATTTTCATTTTGATTGCTCGATTATTTCTAAACTTTTCTTAGAAAATTCAATTTGATTGAAAATCAACTGTGCTATAGCCCACAAGTTTTTGGGCGGCAAAAATCTAAAATGGTCCGATTACGATGGTTGATACCTCTATCAATAGGTTTCGGGACCTGTAATTGCTGTGACAGTTTTCATTTTGATTGCTCGATTATTTCTTATCATTTCTTAGAAAATTCAATTTTATTGAAAATCAACTGTGCTATAGCCCACAAGTTTTTGGGCAGCAAAAATCTAAAATGGTCCGATTACGATGGTTGATACCTCTATCAATAGGTTTCGGGACCTGTAATTGCTGTGACAATTTTCATTTTGATTGCTCGATTATTTCTAAACATTTCTTAGAAAATTCAATTTTGTTGAAAATCAACTGTGCTATAGCCCACAAGTTTTTGGGCGGCAAAAATCTAAAATGGTCCGATTACGATGGTTGATACCTCTATCAATAGGTTTCGGGGTCTGTAATTGCTGTGACAATTTTCGTTTTGATTGCTCGATTATTTCTAAACATTTCTTAGAAATTCAATTTTATTGAAAATCAACTGTGCTATAGCCCACAAGTTTTTGGGCGGCAAAAATCTAAAATGGTCCGATTACGATGGTTGATACCTCTATCAATAGGTTTCGGGACCTGTAATTGCTGTGACAATTTTCATTTTGATTGCTCGATTATTTCTAAACATTTCTTAGAAAATTCAATTTGATTGAAAATCAACTGTGCTATAGCCCACAAGTTTTTGGGCGGCAAAAATCTAAAATGGTCCGATTACGATGGTTGATACCTCTATCAATAGGTTTCGGGACCTGTAATTGCTGTGACAATTTTCATTTTGATTGCTCGATTATTTCTAAACATTTCTTAGAAAATTCAATTTTATTGAAAATCAACTGTGCTATAGCCCACAAGTTTTTGGGGGGCAAAGATCTAAAATGGTCCGATTACGATGGTTGATACCTCTATCAATAGGTTTCGGGACCTGTAATTGCTGTGACAATTTTCATTTAGGATTGCTCGATTATTTCTAAACATTTCTTAGAAAATTCAATTTTATTGAAAATCAACTGTGCTATAGCCCACAAGTTTTTGGGCGGCAAAAATCTAAAATGGTCCGATTACGATGGTTGATACCTCTATCAATAGGTTTCGGGACCTGTAATTGCTGTGACAATTTTCATTTTGATTGCTCGATTATTTCTTATCATTTCTTAGAAAATTCAATTTTATTGAAAATCAACTGTGCTATAGCCCACAAGTTTTTGGGCGGCAAAAATCTAAAATGGTCTGATTACGATGGTTGATACCTCTATCAATAGGTTTCGGGACCTGTAATTGCTGTGACAATTTTCATTTTGATTGCTCGATTATTTCTAAACATTTCTTAGAAAATTCAATTTTATTGAAAATCAACTGTGCTATAGCCCACAAGTTTTTGGGCGGCAAAAATCTAAAATGGTCCGATTACGATGGTTGATACCTCTATCAATAGGTTTCGGGGTCTGTAATTGCTGTGACAATTTTCGTTTTGATTGCTCGATTATTTCTAAACATTTCTTAGAAATTCAATTTTATTGAAAATCAACTGTGCTATAGCCCACAAGTTTTTGGGCGGCAAAAATCTAAAATGGTCCGATTACGATGGTTGCTACCTCTATCAATAGGTTTTGGGACCTGTAATTGCTGTGACAATTTTCATTTTGATTGCTCGATTATTTCTAAACATTTCTTAGAAAATTCAATTTTATTGAAAATCAACTGTGTTATAGCCCAAAAGTTTTTGGGCGGCAAAAATCTAAAATGGCCCGATTACGATGGTTGATACCTCTATCAATAGGTTTCGGGACCTGTAATTGCTGTGACAATTTTCATTTTGATTGCTCGATTATTTCTAAACATTTCTTAGAAAATTTAATTTTATTGAAAATCAACTGTGCTATAGCCCACAAGTTTTTGGGCGGCAAAAATCTAAAATGGTCCGATTACGATGGTTGATACCTCTATCAATAGGTTTCGGGACCTGTAATTGCTGTGACAATTTTCATTTTGATTGCTCGATTATTTCTAAACATTTCTTAGAAAATTCAATTTTATTGAAAATCAACTGTGCTATAGCCCACAAGTTTTTGGGCGGCAAAAATCTAAAATGGTCCGATTACGATGGTTGATACCTCTATCAATAGGTTTCGGGACCTGTAATTGCTGTGACAATTTTCATTTTCATTGCTCGATTATTTCTAAACATTTCTTAGAAAATTCAATTTTATTGAAAATCAACTGTGCTATAGCCCAAAAGTTTTTGGGCGGCAAAAATCTAAAATGGTACGATTACGATGGTTGATACCTCTATCAATAGGTTTCGGGACCTGTAATTGCTGTGACAATTTTCATTTTGATTGCTCGATTATTTCTAAACATTTCTTAGAAAATTCAATTTTATTGAAAATCAACTGTGCTATAGCCCACAAGTTTTTGGGCGGCAAAAATCTAAAATGGTCCGATTACGATGGTTGATACCTCTATCAATAGGTTTCGGAACCTGTAATTACTGTGACAATTTTTATTTTGATTGCTCGATTATTTCTTATCATTTCTTAGAAAATTCCATTTTATTGAAAATCAACTGTGCTATAGCCCACAAGTTTTTGGGCGGCAAAAATCTAAAATGGTCCGATTACGATGGTTGATACCTCTATCAATAGGTTTCGGAACCTGTAATTACTGTGACAATTTTTATTTTGATTGCTCGATTATTTCTTATCATTTCTTAGAAAATTCAATTTTATTGAAAATCAACTGTGCTATAGCCCACAAGTTTTTGGGCGGCAAAAATCTAAAATGGTCCGATTACGATGGTTGATACCTCTATCAATAGGTTTCGGAACCTGTAATTACTGTGACAATTTTTATTTTGATTGCTCGATTATTTCTTATCATTTCTTAGAAAATTCAATTTTATTGAAAATCAACTGTGCTATAGCCCACAAGTTTTTGGGCGGCAAAAATCTAAAATGGTCCGATTACGATGGTTGATACCTCTATCAATAGGTTTCGGGATCTGTAATTGCTGTGACAATTTTCGTTTTGATTGCTCGATTATTTCTAAACATTTCTTAGAAAATTCAATTTTATTGAAAATCAACTGTGCTATAGCGCACAAGTTTTTGGGCGGCAAAAATCTTAAATGGTACGATTACGATGGTTGATACCTCTATCAATAGGTTTCGGGACCTGTAATTGCTGTGACAATTTTCGTTTTGATTGCTCGATTATTTCTAAACATTTCTTAGAAAATTCAATTTTATTGAAAATCAACTGTGCTATAGCCCACAAGTTTTTGGGCGGCAAAAATCTAAAATGGTCCGATTACGATGGTTGATACCTCTATCAATAGGTTTCGGGACCTGTAATTGCTGTGACAATTTTCATTTTGATTGCTCGATTATTTCTAAACATTTCTTAGAAAATTCAATTTTATTGAAAATCAACTGTGCTATAGCCCACAAGTTTTTGGGCGGCAAAAATCTAAAATGGTCCGATTACGATGGTTGATACCTCTATCAATAGGTTTCGGGACCTGTAATTGCTGTGACAATTTTCATTTTGATTGCTCGATTATTTCTAAACATTTCTTAGAAAATTCAATTTGATTGAAAATCAACTGTGCTATAGCCCACAAGTTTTTGGGCGGCAAAAATCTAAAATGGTCCGATTACGATGGTTGATACCTCTATCAATAGGTTTCGGGACCTGTAATTGCTGTGACAATTTTCATTTTCATTGCTCGATTATTTCTAAACATTTCTTATAAAATTCAATTTTATTGAAAATCAACTGTGCTATAGCCCACAAGTTTTTGGGCGGCAAAAATCTAAAATGGTCCGATTACGATGGTTGATACCTCTATCAATAGGTTTCGGGACCTGTAATTGCTGTGACAATTTTCATTTTGATTGCTCGATTATTTCTAAACATTTCTTAGAAAATTCAATTTTATTGAAAATCAACTGTGCTATAGCCCACAAGTTTTTGGGCGGCAAAAATCTAAAATGGTCCGATTACGATGGTTGATACCTCTATCAATAGGTTTCGGGACCTGTAATTGCTGTGACAATTTTCATTTTCATTGCTCGATTATTTCTAAACATTTCTTATAAAATTCAATTTTATTGAAAATCAACTGTGCTATAGCCCACAAGTTTTTGGGCGGCAAAAATCTAAAATGGTCCGATTACGATGGTTGATACCTCTATCAATAGGTTTCGGGACCTGTAATTGCTGTGACAATTTTCATTTTGATTGCTCGATTATTTCTAAACATTTCTTAGAAAATTCAATTTTATTGAAAATCAACTGTGCTATAGCCCACAAGTTTTTGGGCGGCAAAAATCTAAAATGGTCCGATTACGATGGTTGATACCTCTATCAATAGGTTTCGGGGTCTGTAATTGCTGTGACAATTTTCGTTTTGATTGCTCGATTATTTCTAAACATTTCTTAGAAATTCAATTTTATTGAAAATCAACTGTGCTATAGCCCACAAGTTTTTGGGCGGCAAAAATCTAAAATGGTCCGATTACGATGGTTGATACCTCTATCAATAGGTTTCGGGACCTGTAATTGCTGTGACAATTTTCATTTTGATTGCTCGATTATTTCTAAACATTTCTTAGAAAATTCAATTTTATTGAAAATCAACTGTGCTATAGCCCAAAAGTTTTTGGGCGGCAAAAATCTAAAATGGCCCGATTACGATGGTTGATACCTCTATCAATAGGTTTCGGGACCTGTAATTGCTGTGACAATTTTCATTTTGATTGCTCGATTATTTCTAAACATTTCTTAGAAAATTTAATTTTATTGAAAATCAACTGTGCTATAGCCCACAAGTTTTTGGGCGGCAAAAATCTAAAATGGTACGATTACGATGGTTGATACCTTTATCAATAGGTTTCGGGACCTGTAATTGCTGTGACAATTTTCATTTTGATTGCTCGATTATTTCTAAACATTTCTTAGAAAATTCAATTTTATTGAAAATCAACTGTGCTATAGCCCACAAGTTTTTGGGCGGCAAAAATCTAAAATGGTCCGATTACGATGGTTGATACCTCTATCAATAGGTTTCGGGACCTGTAATTGCTGCGACAGTTTTCATTTTGATTGCTCGATTATTTCTTATCATTTCTTAGAAAATTCAATTTTATTGAAAATCAACTGTGCTATAGCCCACAAGTTTTTGGGCGGCAAACATCTAAAATGGTCCGATTACGATGGTTGATACCTCTATCAATAGGTTTCGGGACCTGTAATTGCTGTGACAATTTTCATTTTGATTGCTCGATTATTTCTAAACATTTCTTAGAAAATTCAATTTAATGAAAATCAACTGTGCTATAGCCCACAAGTTTTTGGGCGGCAAAAATCTAAAATGGTCTGATTACGATGGTTGATACCTCTATCAATAGGTTTCGGGACCTGTAATTGCTGTGACAATTTTCATTTTGATTGCTCGATTATTTCTAAACATTTCTTAGAAAATTCAATTTTATTGAAAATCAACTGTGCTATAGCCCAAAAGTTTTTGGGCGGCAAAAATCTAAAATGGCTACGATGGTTGATACCTCTATCAATAGGTTTCGGGACCTGTAATTGCTGTGACAATTTTCATTTTGATTGCTCGATTATTTCTAAACATTTCTTAGAAAATTTAATTTTATTGAAAATCAACTGTGCTATAGCCCACAAGTTTTTGGGCGGCAAAAATCTAAAATGGTCCGATTACGATGGTTGATACCTCTATCAATAGGTTTCGGGACCTGTAATTGCTGTGACAATTTTCATTTTGATTGCTCGATTATTTCTTATCATTTCTTAGAAAATTCAATTTTATTGAAAATCAACTGTGCTATAGCCCACAAGTTTTTGGGCGGCAAAAATCTAAAATGGTCCGATTACGATGGTTGATACCTGTATCAATAGGTTTCGGGACCTGTAATTGCTGTGACAATTTTTATTTTGATTGCTCGATTATTTCTAAACATTTCTTAGAAAATTCAATTTTATTGAAAATCAACTGTGCTATAGCCCACAAGTTTTTGGGCGGCAAAAATCTAAAATGGTCCGATTACGATGGTTGATACCTCTATCAATAGGTTTCGGGACCTGTAATTGCTGTGACAATTTTCGTTTTGATTGCTCGATTATTTCTAAACATTTCTTAGAAAATTCAATTTTATTGAAAATCAACTGTGCTATAGCCCACAAGTTTTTGGGCGGCAAAAATCTAAAATGGTCCGATTACGATGGTTGATACCTCTATCAATAGGTTTCGGGACCTGTAATTGCTGTGACAATTTTCATTTTGATTGTTCGATTATTTCTAAACATTTCTTAGAAAATTCAATTTTATTGAAAATCAACTGTGCTATAGCCCACAAGTTTTTGGGCGGCAAAAATCTAAAATGGTCCGATTACGATGGTTGATACCTCTATCAATAGGTTTCGGGACCTGTAATTGCTGTGGCAATTTTCATTTTGATTGCTCGATTATTTCTAAACATTTCTTAGAAAATTCAATTTTATTGAAAATCAACTGTGCTATAGCCCACAAGTTTTTGGGCGGCAAAAATCTAAAATGGTCCGATTACGATGGTTGATACCTCTATCAATAGGTTTCGGGACCTGTAATTGCTGTGACAATTTTCATTTTGATTGCTCGATTATTTCTAAACATTTCTTAGAAAATTCAATTTTATTGAAAATCAACTGTGCTATAGCCCACAAGTTTTTGGGCGGCAAAAATCTAAAATGGTCCGATTACGATGGTTGATACCTCTATCAATAGGTTTCGGGACCTGTAATTGCTGTGACAATTTTCGTTTTGATTGCTCGATTATTTCTAAACATTTATTAGAAAATTCAAATTTATTGAAAATCAACTGTGCTATAGCCCACAAGTTTTTGGGCGGCAAAAATCTAAAATGGTCCGATTACGATGGTTGATACCTCTATCAATAGGTTTCGGGACCTGTAATTGCTGTGACAATTTTCGTTTTGATTGCTCGATTATTTCTAAACATTTCTTAGAAAATTCAATTTTATTGAAAATCAACTGTGCTATAGCCCACAAGTTTTTGGGCGGCAAAAATCTAAAATGGTCCGATTACGATGGTTGATACCTCTATCAATAGGTTTCGGGACCTGTAATTGCTGTGACAATTTTCATTTTGATTGCTCGATTATTTCTAAACATTTCTTAGAAAATTCAATTTTATTGAAAATCAACTGTGCTATAGCCCACAAGTTTTTGGGCGGCAAAAATCTAAAATGGTCCGATTACGATGGTTGATACCTCTATCAATAGGTTTCGGGACCTGTAATTGCTGTGACAATTTTCATTTTGATTGCTCGATTATTTCTAAACATTTCTTAGAAAATTCAATTTGATTGAAAATCAACTGTGCTATAGCCCACAAGTTTTTGGGCGGCAAAAATCTAAAATGGTCCGATTACGATGGTTGATACCTCTATCAATAGGTTTCGGGGTCTGTAATTGCTGTGACAATTTTCGTTTTGATTGCTCGATTATTTCTAAACATTTCTTAGAAATTCAATTTTATTGAAAATCAACTGTGCTATAGCCCACAAGTTTTTGGGCGGCAAAAATCTAAAATGGTCCGATTACGATGGTTGCTACCTCTATCAATAGGTTTTGGGACCTGTAATTGCTGTGACAATTTTCATTTTGATTGCTCGATTATTTCTAAACATTTCTTAGAAAATTCAATTTTATTGAAAATCAACTGTGTTATAGCCCAAAAGTTTTTGGGCGGCAAAAATCTAAAATGGCCCGATTACGATGGTTGATACCTCTATCAATAGGTTTCGGGACCTGTAATTGCTGTGACAATTTTCATTTTGATTGCTCGATTATTTCTAAACATTTCTTAGAAAATTTAATTTTATTGAAAATCAACTGTGCTATAGCCCACAAGTTTTTGGGCGGCAAAAATCTAAAATGGTCCGATTACGATGGTTGATACCTCTATCAATAGGTTTCGGGACCTGTAATTGCTGTGACAATTTTCATTTTGATTGCTCGATTATTTCTAAACATTTCTTAGAAAATTCAATTTTATTGAAAATCAACTGTGCTATAGCCCACAAGTTTTTGGGCGGCAAAAATCTAAAATGGTCCGATTACGATGGTTGATACCTCTATCAATAGGTTTCGGGACCTGTAATTGCTGTGACAATTTTCATTTTCATTGCTCGATTATTTCTAAACATTTCTTAGAAAATTCAATTTTATTGAAAATCAACTGTGCTATAGCCCAAAAGTTTTTGGGCGGCAAAAATCTAAAATGGTACGATTACGATGGTTGATACCTCTATCAATAGGTTTCGGGACCTGTAATTGCTGTGACAATTTTCATTTTGATTGCTCGATTATTTCTAAACATTTCTTAGAAAATTCAATTTTATTGAAAATCAACTGTGCTATAGCCCACAAGTTTTTGGGCGGCAAAAATCTAAAATGGTCCGATTACGATGGTTGATACCTCTATCAATAGGTTTCGGAACCTGTAATTACTGTGACAATTTTTATTTTGATTGCTCGATTATTTCTTATCATTTCTTAGAAAATTCCATTTTATTGAAAATCAACTGTGCTATAGCCCACAAGTTTTTGGGCGGCAAAAATCTAAAATGGTCCGATTACGATGGTTGATACCTCTATCAATAGGTTTCGGAACCTGTAATTACTGTGACAATTTTTATTTTGATTGCTCGATTATTTCTTATCATTTCTTAGAAAATTCAATTTTATTGAAAATCAACTGTGCTATAGCCCACAAGTTTTTGGGCGGCAAAAATCTAAAATGGTCCGATTACGATGGTTGATACCTCTATCAATAGGTTTCGGAACCTGTAATTACTGTGACAATTTTTATTTTGATTGCTCGATTATTTCTTATCATTTCTTAGAAAATTGAATTTTATTGAAAATCAACTGTGCTATAGCCCACAAGTTTTTGGGCGGCAAAAATCTAAAATGGTCCGATTACGATGGTTGATACCTCTATCAATAGGTTTCGGAACCTGTAATTACTGTGACAATTTTTATTTTGATTGCTCGATTATTTCTTATCATTTCTTAGAAAATTCAATTTTATTGAAAATCAACTGTGCTATAGCCCACAAGTTTTTGGGCGGCAAAAATCTAAAATGGTCCGATTACGATGGTTGATACCTCTATCAATAGGTTTCGGGACCTGTAATTGCTGTGACAATTTTCATTTTGATTGCTCGATTATTTCTAAACATTTCTTAGAAAATTCAATTTTATTGAAAATCAACTGTGCTATAGCCCACAAGTTTTTGGGCGGCAAAAATCTAAAATGGTCCGATTACGATGGTTGATACCTCTATCAATAGGTTTCGGGACCTGTAATTGCTGTGACAATTTTCATTTTGATTGCTCGATTATTTCTAAACATTTCTTATAAAATTCAATTTTATTGAAAATCAACTGTGCTATAGCCCAAAAGTTTTTGGGCGGCAAAAATCTAAAATGGTCCGATTACGATGGTTGATACCTCTATCAATAGGTTTCGGAACCTGTAATTACTGTGACAATTTTCATTTTGATTGCTCGATTATTTCTTATCATTTCTTAGAAAATTCAATTTTATTGAAAATCAACTGTGCTATAGCCCAGAAGTTTTTGGGCGGCAAAAATCTAAAATGGTCCGATTACGATGGTTGATACCTCTATCAATAGGTTTCGGGACCTCTAATTGCTGTGACAATTTTCATTTTGATTGCTCGATTATTTCTAAACATTTCTTAGAAAATTCAATTTTATTGAAAATCAACTGTGCTATAGCGCACAAGTTTTTGGGCGGCAAAAATCTTAAATGGTACGATTACGATGGTTGATACCTCTATCAATAGGTTTCGGGACCTGTAATTGCTGTGACAATTTTCGTTTTGATTGCTCGATTATTTCTAAACATTTCTTAGAAAATTCAATTTTATTGAAAATCAACTGTGCTATAGCCCACAAGTTTTTGGGCGGCAAAAATCTAAAATGGTCCGATTACGATGGTTGATACCTCTATCAATAGGTTTCGGGACCTGTAATTGCTGTGACAATTTTCATTTTGATTGCTCGATTATTTCTAAACATTTCTTAGAAAATTCAATTTTATTGAAAATCAACTGTGCTATAGCCCACAAGTTTTTGGGCGGCAAAAATCTAAAATGGTCCGATTACGATGGTTGATACCTCTATCAATAGGTTTCGGGACCTGTAATTGCTGTGACAATTTTCATTTTGATTGCTCGATTATTTCTAAACATTTCTTAGAAAATTCAATTTGATTCAAAATCAACTGTGCTATAGCCCACAAGTTTTTGGGCGGCAAAAATCTAAAATGGTCCGATTACGATGGTTGATACCTCTATCAATAGGTTTCGGGACCTGTAATTGCTGTGACAATTTTCATTTTCATTGCTCGATTATTTCTAAACATTTCTTATAAAATTCAATTTTATTGAAAATCAACTGTGCTATAGCCCACAAGTTTTTGGGCGGCAAAAATCTAAAATGGTCCGATTACGATGGTTGATACCTCTATCAATAGGTTTCGGGACCTGTAATTGCTGTGACAATTTTCATTTTGATTGCTCGATTATTTCTAAACATTTCTTAGAAAATTCAATTTTATTGAAAATCAACTGTGCTATAGCCCACAAGTTTTTGGGCGGCAAAAATCTAAAATGGTCCGATTACGATGGTTGATACCTCTATCAATAGGTTTCGGGACCTGTAATTGCTGTGACAATTTTCATTTTCATTGCTCGATTATTTCTAAACATTTCTTAGAAAATTCAATTTTATTGAAAATCAACTGTGCTATAGCCCACAAGTTTTTGGGCGGCAAAAATCTAAAATGGTCCGATTACGATGGTTGATACCTCTATCAATAGGTTTCGGGACCTGTAATTGCTGTGACAATTTTCATTTTGATTGCTCGATTATTTCTAAACATTTCTTAGAAAATTCAATTTGATTGAAAATCAACTGTGCTATAACCCACAAGTTTTTGGGCGGCAAAAATCTAAAATGGCCCGATTACGATGGTTGATACCTCTATCAATAGGTTTCGGGACCTGTAATTGCTGTGACAGTTTTCATTTTGATTGCTCGATTATTTCTTATCATTTCTTAGAAAATTCAATTTTATTGAAAATCAACTGTGCTATAGCCCACAAGTTTTTGGGCGGCAAAAATCTAAAATGGTCCGATTACGATGGTTGATACCTCTATCAATAGGTTTCGGGACCTGTAATTGCTGTGACAATTTTCATTTTGATTGCTCGATTATTTCTAAACATTTCTTAGAAAATTCAATTTTATTGAAAATCAACTGTGCTATAGCCCACAAGTTTTTGGGCGGCAAAAATCTAAAATGGTCCGATTACGATGGTTGATACCTCTATCAATAGGTTTCGGGGTCTGTAATTGCTGTGACAATTTTCGTTTTGATTGCTCGATTATTTCTAAACATTTCTTAGAAATTCAATTTTATTGAAAATCAACTGTGCTATAGCCCACAAGTTTTTGGGCGGCAAAAATCTAAAATGGTCCGATTACGATGGTTGATACCTCTATCAATAGGTTTCGGGACCTGTAATTGCTGTGACAATTTTCATTTTGATTGCTCGATTATTTCTAAACATTTCTTAGAAAATTCAATTTTATTGAAAATCAACTGTGCTATAGCCCAAAAATTTTTGGGCGGCAAAAATCTAAAATGGCCCGATTACGATGGTTGATACCTCTATCAATAGGTTTCGGGACCTGTAATTGCTGTGACAATTTTCATTTTGATTGCTCGATTATTTCTAAACATTTCTTAGAAAATTTAATTTTATTGAAAATCAACTGTGCTATAGCCCACAAGTTTTTGGGCGGCAAAAATCTAAAATGGTACGATTACGATGGTTGATACCTTTATCAATAGGTTTCGGGACCTGTAATTGCTGTGACAATTTTCATTTTGATTGCTCGATTATTTCTAAACATTTCTTAGAAAATTCAATTTTATTGAAAATCAACTGTGCTATAGCCCACAAGTTTTTGGGCGGCAAAAATCTAAAATGGTCCGATTACGATGGTTGATACCTCTATCAATAGGTTTCGGGACCTGTAATTGCTGCGACAGTTTTCATTTTGATTGCTCGATTATTTCTTATCATTTCTTAGAAAATTCAATTTTATTGAAAATCAACTGTGCTATAGCCCACAAGTTTTTGGGCGGCAAACATCTAAAATGGTCCGATTACGATGGTTGATACCTCTATCAATAGGTTTCGGGACCTGTAATTGCTGTGACAATTTTCATTTTGATTGCTCGATTATTTCTAAACATTTCTTAGAAAATTCAATTTATTGAAAATCAACTGTGCTATAGCCCACAAGTTTTTGGGCGGCAAAAATCTAAAATGGTCTGATTACGATGGTTGATACCTCTATCAATAGGTTTCGGGACCTGTAATTGCTGTGACAATTTTCATTTTGATTGCTCGATTATTTCTAAACATTTCTTAGAAAATTTAATTTTATTGAAAATCAACTGTGCTATAGCCCACAAGTTTTTGGGCGGCAAAAATCTAAAATGGTCCGATTACGATGGTTGATACCTCTATCAATAGGTTTCGGGACCTGTAATTGCTGTGACAATTTTCATTTTGATTGCTCGATTATTTCTTATCATTTCTTAGAAAATTCAATTTTATTGAAAATCAACTGTGCTATAGCCCACAAGTTTTTGGGCGGCAAAAATCTAAAATGGTCCGATTACGATGGTTGATACCTGTATCAATAGGTTTCGGGACCTGTAATTGCTGTGACAATTTTTATTTTGATTGCTCGATTATTTCTAAACATTTCTTAGAAAATTCAATTTTATTGAAAATCAACTGTGCTATAGCCCACAAGTTTTTGGGCGGCAAAAATCTAAAATGGTCCGATTACGATGGTTGATACCTCTATCAATAGGTTTCGGGACCTGTAATTGCTGTGACAATTTTCGTTTTGATTGCTCGATTATTTCTAAACATTTCTTAGAAAATTCAATTTTATTGAAAATCAACTGTGCTATAGCCCACAAGTTTTTGGGCGGCAAAAATCTAAAATGGTCCGATTACGATGGTTGATACCTCTATCAATAGGTTTCGGGACCTGTAATTGCTGTGACAATTTTCATTTTGATTGTTCGATTATTTCTAAACATTTCTTAGAAAATTCAATTTTATTGAAAATCAACTGTGCTATAGCCCACAAGTTTTTGGGCGGCAAAAATCTAAAATGGTCCGATTACGATGGTTGATACCTCTATCAATAGGTTTCGGGGTCTGTAATTGCTGTGACAATTTTCGTTTTGATTGCTCGATTATTTCTAAACATTTCTTAGAAATTCAATTTTATTGAAAATCAACTGTGCTATAGCCCACAAGTTTTTGGGCGGCAAAAATCTAAAATGGTCCGATTACGATGGTTGATACCTCTATCAATAGGTTTCGGGACCTGTAATTGCTGTGACAATTTTCATTTTGATTGCTCGATTATTTCTAAACATTTCTTAGAAAATTCAATTTTATTGAAAATCAACTGTGCTATAGCCCAAAAATTTTTGGGCGGCAAAAATCTAAAATGGCCCGATTACGATGGTTGATACCTCTATCAATAGGTTTCGGGACCTGTAATTGCTGTGACAATTTTCATTTTGATTGCTCGATTATTTCTAAACATTTCTTAGAAAATTTAATTTTATTGAAAATCAACTGTGCTATAGCCCACAAGTTTTTGGGCGGCAAAAATCTAAAATGGTACGATTACGATGGTTGATACCTTTATCAATAGGTTTCGGGACCTGTAATTGCTGTGACAATTTTCATTTTGATTGCTCGATTATTTCTAAACATTTCTTAGAAAATTCAATTTTATTGAAAATCAACTGTGCTATAGCCCACAAGTTTTTGGGCGGCAAAAATCTAAAATGGTCCGATTACGATGGTTGATACCTCTATCAATAGGTTTCGGGACCTGTAATTGCTGCGACAGTTTTCATTTTGATTGCTCGATTATTTCTTATCATTTCTTAGAAAATTCAATTTTATTGAAAATCAACTGTGCTATAGCCCACAAGTTTTTGGGCGGCAAACATCTAAAATGGTCCGATTACGATGGTTGATACCTCTATCAATAGGTTTCGGGACCTGTAATTGCTGTGACAATTTTCATTTTGATTGCTCGATTATTTCTAAACATTTCTTAGAAAATTCAATTTATTGAAAATCAACTGTGCTATAGCCCACAAGTTTTTGGGCGGCAAAAATCTAAAATGGTCTGATTACGATGGTTGATACCTCTATCAATAGGTTTCGGGACCTGTAATTGCTGTGACAATTTTCATTTTGATTGCTCGATTATTTCTAAACATTTCTTAGAAAATTTAATTTTATTGAAAATCAACTGTGCTATAGCCCACAAGTTTTTGGGCGGCAAAAATCTAAAATGGTCCGATTACGATGGTTGATACCTCTATCAATAGGTTTCGGGACCTGTAATTGCTGTGACAATTTTCATTTTGATTGCTCGATTATTTCTTATCATTTCTTAGAAAATTCAATTTTATTGAAAATCAACTGTGCTATAGCCCACAAGTTTTTGGGCGGCAAAAATCTAAAATGGTCCGATTACGATGGTTGATACCTGTATCAATAGGTTTCGGGACCTGTAATTGCTGTGACAATTTTTATTTTGATTGCTCGATTATTTCTAAACATTTCTTAGAAAATTCAATTTTATTGAAAATCAACTGTGCTATAGCCCACAAGTTTTTGGGCGGCAAAAATCTAAAATGGTCCGATTACGATGGTTGATACCTCTATCAATAGGTTTCGGGACCTGTAATTGCTGTGACAATTTTCGTTTTGATTGCTCGATTATTTCTAAACATTTCTTAGAAAATTCAATTTTATTGAAAATCAACTGTGCTATAGCCCACAAGTTTTTGGGCGGCAAAAATCTAAAATGGTCCGATTACGATGGTTGATACCTCTATCAATAGGTTTCGGGACCTGTAATTGCTGTGACAATTTTCATTTTGATTGTTCGATTATTTCTAAACATTTCTTAGAAAATTCAATTTTATTGAAAATCAACTGTGCTATAGCCCACAAGTTTTTGGGCGGCAAAAATCTAAAATGGTCCGATTACGATGGTTGATACCTCTATCAATAGGTTTCGGGACCTGTAATTGCTGTGGCAATTTTCATTTTGATTGCTCGATTATTTCTAAACATTTCTTAGAAAATTCAATTTTATTGAAAATCAACTGTGCTATAGCCCACAAGTTTTTGGGCGGCAAAAATCTAAAATGGTCCGATTACGATGGTTGATACCTCTATCAATAGGTTTCGGGACCTGTAATTGCTGTGACAATTTTCGTTTTGATTGCTCGATTATTTCTAAACATTTCTTAGAAAATTCAATTTTATTGAAAATCAACTGTGCTATAGCCCACAAGTTTTTGGGCGGCAAAAATCTAAAATGGTCCGATTACGATGGTTGATACCTCTATCAATAGGTTTCGGGACCTGTAATTGCTGTGACAATTTTCGTTTTGATTGCTCGATTATTTCTAAACATTTATTAGAAAATTCAAATTTATTGAAAATCAACTGTGCTATAGCCCACAAGTTTTTGGGCGGCAAAAATCTAAAATGGTCCGATTACGATGGTTGATACCTCTATCAATAGGTTTCGGGACCTGTAATTGCTGTGACAATTTTCGTTTTGATTGCTCGATTATTTCTAAACATTTCTTAGAAAATTCAATTTTATTGAAAATCAACTGTGCTATAGCCCACAAGTTTTTGGGCGGCAAAAATCTAAAATGGTCCGATTACGATGGTTGATACCTCTATCAATAGGTTTCGGGACCTGTAATTGCTGTGACAATTTTCATTTTGATTGCTCGATTATTTCTAAACATTTCTTAGAAAATTCAATTTTAATGAAAATCAACTGTGCTATAGCCCACAAGTTTTTGGGCGGCAAAAATCTAAAATGGTCCGATTACGATGGTTGATACCTCTATCAATAGGTTTCGGGACCTGTAATTACTGTGACAATTTTCATTTTGATTGCTCGATTATTTCTAAACATTTCTTAGAAAATTCAATTTTATTGAAAATCAACTGTGCTATAGCCCACAAGTTTTTGGGCGGCAAAAATCTAAAATGGTCCGATTACGATGGTTGATACCTCTATCAATAGGTTTCGGGACCTGTAAATGCTGTGACAATTTTCATTTTGATTGCTCGATTATTTCTAAACATTTCTTAGAAAATTCAATTTTATTGAAAATCAACTGTGCTATAGCCCACAAGTTTTTGGGCGGCAAAAATCTAAAATGGTCCGATTACGATGGTTGATACCTCTATCAATAGGTTTCGGGACCTGTAATTGCTGTGACAATTTTCGTTTTGATTGCTCGATTATTTCTAAACATTTCTTAGAAAATTCAATTTTATTGAAAATCAACTGTGCTATAGCCCACAAGTTTTTGGGCGGCAAAAATCTAAAATGGTCCGATTACGATGGTTGATACCTCTATCAATAGGTTTCGGGACCTGAAATTGCTGTGACAATTTTCATTTTGATTGCTCGATTATTTCTAAACATTTCTTATAAAATTCAATTTTATTGAAAATCAACTATGCTATAGCCCACAAGTTTTTGGGCGGCAAAAATCTAAAATGGTCCGATTACGATGGTTGATACCTCTATCAATAGGTTTCGGGACCTGTAATTGCTGTGACAATTTTCATTTTGATTGCTCGATTATTTCTAAACATTTCTTAGAAAATTCAATTTTATTGAAAATCAACTGTGCTATAGCCCACAAGTTTTTGGGCGGCAAAAATCTAAAATGGTCCGATTACGATGGTTGATACCTCTATCAATAAGTTTCGGGACCTGTAATTGCTGTGACAATTTTCATTTTGATTGCTCGATTATTTCTAAACATTTCTTAGAAAATTCAATTTTATTGAAAATCACCCACAAGTTTTTGGGCGGCAAAAATCTAAAATGGTCCGATTACGATGGTTGATACCTCTATCAATAGGTTTCGGGACCTGTAATTGCTGTGACAATTTTCATTTTGATTGCTCGATTATTTCTAAACATTTCTTATAAAATTCAATTTTATTGAAAATCAACTGTGCTATAGCCCACAAGTTTTTGGGCGGCAAAAATCTAAAATGGTCCGATTACGATGGTTGATACCTCTATCAATAGGTTTCGGGACCTGTAATTGCTGTGACAATTTTCATTTTGATTGCTCGATTATTTCTAAACATTTCTTAGAAAATTCAATTTTATTGAAAATCACCCACAAGTTTTTGGGCGGCAAAAATCTAAAATGGTCCGATTACGATGGTTGATACCTCTATCAATAGGTTTCGGGACCTGTAATTGCTGTGACAATTTTCATTTTGATTGCTCGATTATTTCTAAACATTTCTTAGAAAATTCAATTTTATTGAAAATCACCCACAAGTTTTTGGGCGGCAAAAATCTAAAATGGTCCGATTACGATGGTTGATACCTCTATCAATAGGTTTCGGGACCTGTAATTGCTGTGACAATTTTCATTTTGATTGCTCGATTATTTCTAAACATTTCTTAGAAAATTCAATTTTATTGAAAATCAACTGTGCTATAGCCCACAAGTTTTTGGGCGGCAAAAATCTAAAATGGTCCGATTACGATGGTTGATACCTCTATCAATAGGTTTCGGGACCTGTAATTGCTGTGACAATTTTCATTTTGATTGCTCGATTATTTCTAAACATTTCTTATAAAATTCAATTTTATTGAAAATCAACTGTGCTATAGCCCACAAGTTTTTGGGCGGCAAAAATGTAAAATGGTCCGATTACGATGGTTGATACCTCTATCAATAGGTTTCGGGGCCTGTAATTGCTGTGATAATTTTCATTTTGATTGCTCGATTATTTCTAAACATTTCTTAGAAAATTCAATTTTATTGAAAATCAACTGTGCTATAGCCCACAAGTTTTTGGGCGGCAAAAATCTAAAAGGGTCCGATTACGATGGTTGATACCTCTATCAATAGGTTTCGGGACCTGTAATTGCTGTGACAATTTTCATTTTGATTGCTCGATTATTTCTAAACATTTCTTAGAAAATTCAATTTTATTGAAAATCAACTGTGCTATAGCCCACAAGTTTTTGGGCGGCAAAAATCTAAAATGGTCCGATTACGATGGTTGATACCTCTATCAATAGGTTTCGGGACCTGTAATTGCTGTGACAATTTTCATTTTGATTGCTCGATTATTTCTAAACATTTCTTAGAAAATTCAATTTTATTGAAAATCAACTGTGCTATAGCCCACAAGTTTTTGGGCGGCAAAAATCTAAAATGGTCCGATTACGATGGTTGATACCTCTATCAATAGGTTTCGGGACCTGTAATTGCTGTGACAATTTTCATTTTGATTGCTCGATTATTTCTAAACATTTCTTATTAAATTCAATTTTATTGAAAATCAACTGTGCTATAGCCCACAAGTTTTTGGGCGGCAAAAATCTAAAATGGTCCGATTACGATGGTTGATACCTCTATCAATAGGTTTCGGGACCTGTAAATGCTGTGACAATTTTCATTTTGATTGCTCGATTATTTCTAAACATTTCTTAGAAAATTCAATTTTATTGAAAATCAACTGTGCTATAGCCCACAAGTTTTTGGGCGGCAAAAATCTAAAATGGTCCGATTACGATGGTTGATACCTCTATCAATAGGTTTCGGGACCTGTAAATGCTGTGACAATTTTCATTTTGATTGCTCGATTATTTCTAAACATTTCTTAGAAAATTCAATTTTATTGAAAATCAACTGTGCTATAGCCCACAAGTTTTTGGGCGGCAAAAATCTAAAATGGTCCGATTACGATGGTTGATACCTCTATCAATAGGTTTCGGGACCTGTAATTGCTGTGACAATTTTCATTTTGATTGCTCGATTATTTCTAAACATTTCTTAGAAAATTCAATTTTATTGAAAATCAACTGTGCTATAGCCCACAAGTTTTTGGGCGGCAAAAATCTAAAATGGTCCGATTACGATGGTTGATACCTCTATCAATAGGTTTCGGGACCTGTAATTGCTGTGACAATTTTCATTTTGATTGCTCGATTATTTCTAAACATTTCTTATAAAATTCAATTTTATTGAAAATCAACTGTGCTATAGCCCACAAGTTTTTGGGCGGCAAAAATCTAAAATGGTCCGATTACGATGGTTGATACCTCTATCAATAGGTTTCGGGACCTGTAATTGCTGTGACAATTTTCATTTTGATTGCTCGATTATTTCTAAACATTTCTTATAAAATTCAATTTTATTGAAAATCAACTGTGCTATAGCCCACAAGTTTTTGGGCGGCAAAAATCTAAAATGGTCCGATTACGATGGTTGATACCTCTATCAATAGGTTTCGGGACCTGTAATTGCTGTGACAATTTTCATTTTGATTGCTCGATTATTTCTAAACATTTCTTAGAAAATTCAATTTTATTGAAAATCACCCACAAGTTTTTGGGCGGCAAAAATCTAAAATGGTCCGATTACGATGGTTGATACCTCTATCAATAGGTTTCGCGACCTGTAATTGCTGTGACAATTTTCATTTTGATTGCTCGATTATTTCTAAACATTTCTTAGAAAATTCAATTTTATTGAAAATCAACTGTGCTATAGCCCACAAGTTTTTGGGCGGCAAAAATCTAAAATGGTCCGATTACGATGGTTGATACCTCTATCAATAGGTTTCGGGACCTGTAATTGCTGTGACAATTTTCATTTTGATTGCTCGATTATTTCTAAACATTTCTTATAAAATTCAATTTTATTGAAAATCAACTGTGCTATAGCCCACAAGTTTTTGGGCGGCAAAAATCTAAAATGGTCCGATTACGATGGTTGATACCTCTATCAATAGGTTTCGGGACCTGTAATTGCTGTGACAATTTTCATTTTGATTGCTCGATTATTTCTAAACATTTCTTAGAAAATTCAATTTTATTGAAAATCAACTGTGTTATAGCCCACAAGTTTTTGGGCGGCAAAAATCTAAAAGGGTCCGATTACGATGGTTGATACCTCTATCAATAGGTTTCGGGACCTGTAATTGCTGTGACAATTTTCATTTTGATTGCTCGATTATTTCTAAACATTTCTTAGAAAATTCAATTTTATTGAAAATCAACTGTGCTATAGCCCACAAATTTTTGGGCGGCAAAAATCTAAAATGGTCCGATTACGATGGTTGATACCTCTATCAATAGGTTTCGGGACCTGTAAATGCTGTGACAATTTTCATTTTGATTGCTCGATTATTTCTAAACATTTCTTAGAAAATTCAATTTTATTGAAAATCAACTGTGCTATAGCCCACAAGTTTTTGGGCGGCAAAAATCTAAAATGGTCCGATTACGATGGTTGATACCTCTATCAATAGGTTTCGGGACCTGTAAATGCTGTGACAATTTTCATTTTGATTGCTCGATTATTTCTAAACATTTCTTAGAAAATTCAATTTTATTGAAAATCAACTGTGCTATAGCCCACAAGTTTTTGGGCGGCAAAAATCTAAAATGGTCCGATTACGATGGTTGATACCTCTATCAATAGGTTTCGGGACCTGTAATTGCTGTGACAATTTTCATTTTGATTGCTCGATTATTTCTAAACATTTCTTAGAAAATTCAATTTTATTGAAAATCAACTGTGCTATAGCCCACAAGTTTTTGGGCGGCAAAAATCTAAAATGGTCCGATTACGATGGTTGATACCTCTATCAATAGGTTTCGGGACCTGTAATTGCTGTGACAATTTTCATTTTGATTGCTCGATTATTTCTAAACATTTCTTAGAAAATTCAATTTTATTGAAAATCAACTGTGCTATAGCCCACAAGTTTTTGGGCGGCAAAAATCTAAAATGGTCCGATTACGATGGTTGATACCTCTATCAATAGGTTTCGGGACCTGTAATTGCTGTGACAATTTTAATTTTGATTGCTCGATTATTTCTAAACATTTCTTACAAAACTCAATTTTATTGAAAATCACCCACAAGTTTTTGGGCGGCAAAAATCTAAAATCGTCCGATTACGATGGTTGATACCTCTATCAATAGGTTTCGGGACCTGTAATTACTGTGACAATTTTCATTTTGATTGCTCGATTATTTCTAAACATTTCTTAGAAAATTCAATTTTATTGAAAATCAACTGTGCTATAGCCCACAAGTTTTTGGGCGGCAAAAATCTAAAATGGTCCGATTACGATGGTTGATACCTCTATCAATAGGTTTCGGGACCTGTAATTGCTGTGACAATTTTCATTTTGATTGCTCGATTATTTCTAAACATTTCTTATAAAATTCAATTTTATTGAAAATCAACTGTGCTATAGCCCACAAGTTTTTGGGCGGCAAAAATCTAAAATGGTCCGATTACGATGGTTGATACCTCTATCAATAGGTTTCGGGACCTGTAATTGCTGTGACAATTTTCATTTTGATTGCTCGATTATTTCTAAACATTTCTTAGAAAATTCAATTTTATTGAAAATCACCCACAAGTTTTTGGGCGGCAAAAATCTAAAATGGTCCGATTACGATGGTTGATACCTCTATCAATAGGTTTCGGGACCTGTAATTGCTGTGACAATTTTCATTTTGATTGCTCGATTATTTTTTATCATTTCTTAGAAAATTGAATTTTATTGAAAATCAACTGTGCTATAGCCCACAAGTTTTTGGGCGGCAAAAATCTAAAAGGGTCCGATTACGATGGTTGATACCTCTATCAATAGGTTTCGGGACCTGTAATTGCTGTGACAATTTTCATTTTAATTGCTCGATTATTTCTAAACATTTCTTAGAAAATTCAATTTTATTGAAAATCACCCACAAGTTTTTGGGCGGCAAAAATATAAAATGGTCCGATTACGATGGTTGATACCTCTATCAATAGGTTTCGGGACCTGTAATTGCTGTGACAATTTTCATTTTGATTGCTCGATTATTTTTTATCATTTCTTAGAAAATTCAATTTTATTGAAAATCAACTGTGCTATAGCCCACAAGTTTTTGGGCGGCAAAAATCTAAAAGGGTCTGATTACGATGGTTGATACCTCTATCAATAGGTTTCGGGACCTGTAATTGCTGTGACAATTTTCATTTTGATTGCTCGATTATTTCTAAACATTTCTTAGAAAATTCAATTTTATTGAAAATCAACTGTGCTATAGCCCACAAGTTTTTGGGCGGCAAAAATCTAAAATGGTCCGATTACGATGGTTGATACCTCTATCAATAGGTTTCGGGACCTGTAAATGCTGTGACAATTTTCATTTTGATTGCTCGATTATTTCTAAACATTTCTTAGAAAATTCAATTTTATTGAAAATCAACTGTGCTATAGCCCACAAGTTTTTGGGCGGCAAAAATCTAAAATGGTCCGATTACGATGGTTGATACCTCTATCAATAGGTTTCGGGACCTGTAATTGCTGTGACAATTTTCATTTTGATTGCTCGATTATTTCTAAACATTTCTTAGAAACTTCAATTTTATTGAAAATCAACTGTGCTATAGCCCACAAGTTTTTGGGCGGCAAAAATCTAAAATGGTCCGATTACGATGGTTGATACCTCTATCAATAGGTTTCGGGACCTGTAATTACTGTGACAATTTTCATTTGGATTGCTCGATTATTTCTTATCATTTCTTAGAAAATTCAATTTTATTGAAAATCAACTGTGCTATAGCCCACAAGTTTTTGGGCGGCAAAAATCTAAAATGGTCCGATTACGATGGTTGATACCTCTATCAATAGGTTTCGGGACCTGTAATTGCTGTGACAAATTTCATTTTGATTACTCGATTATTTCTAAACATTTCTTAGAAAATTCAATTTTATTGAAAATCAACTGTGCTATAGCCCACAAGTTTTTGGGCGGCAAAAATCTAAAATGGTCCGATTACGATGGTTGATACCTCTATCAATAGGTTTCGGGACCTGTAATTGCTGTGACAATTTTCATTTTCATTGCTCGATTATTTCTAAACATTTCTTAGAAAATTCAATTTTATTGAAAATCAACTGTGCTATAGCCCACAAGTTTTTGGGCGGCAAAAATCTAAAATGGTCCGATTACGATGGTTGATACCTCTATCAATAGGTTTCGGGACCTGTAATTGCTGTGACAATTTTCATTTTGATTGCTCGATTATTTCTAAACATTTCTTAGAAAATTCAATTTTATTGAAAATCAACTGTGCTATAGCCCACAAGTTTTTGGGCGGCAAAAATCTAAAATGGTCCGATTACGATGGTTGATACCTGTATCAATAGGTTTCGGGACCTGTAATTGCTGTGACAATTTTCATTTTGATTGCTCGATTATTTCTAAACATTTCTTAGAAACTTCAATTTTATTGAAAATCAACTGTGCTATAGCCCACAAGTTTTTGGGCGGCAAAAATCTAAAATGGTCCGATTACGATGGTTGATACCTCTATCAATAGGTTTCGGGACCTGTAATTACTGTGACAATTTTCATTTGGATTGCTCGATTATTTCTAAACATTTCTTAGAAACTTCAATTTTATTGAAAATCAACTGTGCTATAGCCCACAAGTTTTTGGGCGGCAAAAATCTAAAATGGTCCGATTACGATGGTTGATACCTCTATCAATAGGTTTCGGGACCTGTAATTGCTGTGACAATTTTCATTTTGATTGCTCGATTATTTCTAAACATTTCTTAGAAAATTCAATTTTATTGAAAATCAACTGTGCTATAGCCCACAAGTTTTTGGGCGGCAAAAATCTAAAATGGTCCGATTACGATGGTTGATACCACTATCAATAGGTTTCGGGACCTGTAATTGTTGTGACAATTTTCATATTAATTGCTCGATTATTTCTAAACATTTCTTATAAAATTCAATTTTATTGAAAATCAACTGTGATATAGCCCACAAGTTTTTGGGCGGCAAAAATCTAAAATGGTCCGATTACGATGGTTGATACCTCTATCAATAGGTTTCGAAACCTGTAATTACTGTGACAATTTTCATTTTGATTGCTCGATTATTTCTAAACATTTCTTAGAAAATTCAATTTTATTGAAAATCAACTGTGCTATAGCCCACAAGTTTTTGGGCGGCAAAAATCTAAAATGGTCCGATTACGATGGTTGATACCTCTATCAATAGGTTTCGAAACCTGTAATTACTGTGACAATTTTCATTTTGATTGCTCGATTATTTCTAAACATTTCTTAGAAAATTCAATTTTATTGAAAATCAACTGTGCTATAGCCCACAAGTTTTTGGGCGGCAAAAATCTAAAATGGTCCGATTACGATGGTTGATACCTCTATCAATAGGTTTCGGGACCTGTAAATGCTGTGACAATTTTCATTTTGATTGCTCGATTATTTCTAAACATTTCTTAGAAAATTCAATTTTATTGAAAATCAACTGTGCTACAGCCCACAAGTTTTTGGGCGGCAAAAATCTAAAATGGTCCGATTACGATGGTTGATACCTCTATCAATAGGTTTCGGGACCTGTAATTGCTGTGACAATTTTCATTTTGATTGCTCGATTATTTCTAAACATTTCTTAGAAAATTCAATTTTATTGAAAATCACCCACAAGTTTTTGGGCGGCAAAAATCTAAAATGGTCCGATTACGATGGTTGATACCTCTATCAATAGGTTTCGGGACCTGTAATTGCTGTGACAATTTTCATTTTGATTGCTCGAATATTTTTTATCATTTCTTAGAAAATTCAATTTTATTGAAAATCAACTGTGCTATAGCCCACAAGTTTTTGGGCGGCAAAAATCTGAAAGGGTCCGATTACGATGGTTGATACCTCTATCAATAGGTTTCGGGACCTGTAATTGCTGTGACAATTTTCATTTTCATTGCTCGATTATTTCTAAACATTTCTTAGAAAATTCAATTTTATTGAAAATCAACTGTGCTATAGCCCACAAGTTTTTGGGCGGCAAAAATCTAAAATGGTCCGATTACGATGGTTGATACCACTATCAATAGGTTTCGGGACCTGTAATTGCTGTGACAATTTTCATTTTGATTGCTCGATTATTTCTAAACATTTCTTAGAAACTTCAATTTTATTGAAAATCAACTGTGCTATAGCCCACAAGTTTTTGGGCGGCAAAAATCTAAAATGGTCCGATTACGATGGTTGATACCTCTATCAATAGGTTTCGGGACCTGTAATTGCTGTGACAATTTTCATTTTGATTGCTCGATTATTTCTAAACATTTCTTAGAAAATTCAATTTTATTGAAAATCAACTGTGCTATAGCCCACAAGTTTTTGGGCGGCAAAAATCTAAAATGGTCCGATTACGATGGTTGATACCTCTATCAATAGGTTTCGGAACCTGTAATTGCTGTGACAATTTTGATTTTGATTGCTCGTTTATTTCTTATCATTTCTTAGAAAATTCAATTTTATTGAAAATCAACTGTGCTATAGCCCACAAGTTTTTGGGCGGCAAAAATCTAAAATGGTCCGATTACGATGGTTGATACCTCTATCAATAGGTTTCGGGACCTGTAATTGCTGTGACAATTTTCATTTTGATTGCTCGATTATTTCTAAACATTTCTTAGAAAATTCAATTTTATTGAAAATCACCCACAAGTTTTTGGGCGGCAAAAATCTAAAATGGTCCGATTACGATGGTTGATACCTCTACCAATAGGTTTCGGGACCTGTAATTGCTGTGACAATTTTCATTTTGATTGCTCGATTATTTCTTATCATTTCCTAGAAAATTCAATTTTATTGAAAATCAACTGTGCTATAGCCCACAAGTTTTTGGGCGGCAAAAATCTGAAATGGTCCGATTACGATGGTTGATACCTCTATCAATAGGTTTCGGGACCTGTAATTGCTGTAACAATTTTTATTTTGATCGCTCGATTATTTCTAAACATTTCTTAGAAAATTCAATTTTATTGAAAATCACCCACAAGTTTTTGGGCGGCAAAAATCTAAAATGGTCCGATTACGATGGTTGATACCTCTATCAATAGGTTTCGGGACCTGTAATTGCTGTGACAATTTTCATTTTGATTGCTCGATTATTTTTTATCATTTCTTAGAAAATTCAATTTTATTGAAAATCAACTGTGCTATAGCCCACAAGTTTTTGGGCGGCAAAAATCTGAAAGGGTCCGATTACGATGGTTGATACCTCTATCAATAGGTTTCGGGACCTGTAATTGCTGTGACAATTTTCATTTTGATTGCTCGATTATTTCTAAACATTTCTTAGAAAATTCAATTTTATTGAAAATCAACTGTGCTATAGCCCACAAGTTTTTGGGCGGCAAAAATCTAAAATGGTCCGATTACGATGGTTAATACCTCTATCAATAGGTTTCGGGACCTGTAATTGCTGTGACAATTTTCATTTTGATTGCTCGATTATTTCTAAACATTTCTTAGAAAATTCAATTTTATTGAAAATCAACTATGCTATAGCCCACAAGTTTTTGGGCGGCAAAAATCTAAAATGGTCCGATTACGATGGTTGATACCACTATCAATAGGTTTCGGGACCTGTAATTGCTGTGACAATTTTCATTTTGATTGCTCGATTATTTCTAAACATTTCTTAGAAAATTCAATTTTATTGAAAATCAACTGTGCTATAGCCCACAAGTTTTTGGGCGGCAAAAATCTAAAATGGTCCGATTACGATGGTTGATACCTCTATCAATAGGTTTCGGGACCTGTAATTGCTGTGACAATTTTCATTTTGATTGCTCGATTATTTCTAAACATTTCTTAGAAAATTCAATTTTATTGAAAATCAACTGTGCTATAGCCCACAAGTTTTTGGGCGGCAAAAATCTAAAATGGTCCGATTACGATGGTTGATACCTCTATCAATAGGTTTCGGAAACTGTAATTGCTGTGACAATTTTCATTTTGATTGCTCGATTATTTCTAAACATTTCTTAGAAAATTCAATTTTATTGAAAATCACCCACAAGTTTTTGGGCGGCAAAAATCTAAAATGGTCCGATTACGATGGTTGATACCTCTACCAATAGGTTTCGGGACCTGTAATTGCTGTGACAATTTTCATTTTGATTGCTCGATTATTTCTTATCATTTCCTAGAAAATTCAATTTTATTGAAAATCAACTGTGCTATAGCCCACAAGTTTTTGGGCGGCAAAAATCTGAAATGGTCCGATTACGATGGTTGATACCTCTATCAATAGGTTTCGGGACCTGTAATTGCTGTAACAATTTTTATTTTGATCGCTCGATTATTTCTAAACATTTCTTAGAAAATTCAATTTTATTGAAAATCAACTGTGCTATAGCCCACAAGTTTTTGGGCGGCAAAAATCTAAAATGGTCCGATTACGATGGTTGATACCACTATCAATAGGTTTCGGGACCTGTAATTGCTGTGACAATTTTCATTTTGATTGCTCGATTATTTCTAAACATTTCTTAGAAACTTCAATTTTATTGAAAATCAACTGTGCTATAGCCCACAAGTTTTTGGGCGGCAAAAATCTAAAATGGTCCGATTACGATGGTTGATACCTCTATCAATAGGTTTCGGGACCTGTAATTGCTGTGACAATTTTCATTTTGATTGCTCGATTATTTCTAAACATTTCTTAGAAAATTCAATTTTATTGAAAATCAACTGTGCTATAGCCCACAAGTTTTTGGGCGGCAAAAATATAAAATGGTCCGATTACGATGGTTGATACCTCTACCAATAGGTTTCGGGACCTGTAATTGCTGTGACAATTTTCATTTTGATTGCTCGATTATTTCTAAACATTTCTTAGAAAATTCAATTTTATTGAAAATCAACTGTGCTATAGCCCACAAGTTTTTGGGCGGCAAAAATCTAAAATGGTCCGATTACGATGGTTGATACCTCTATCAATAGGTTTCGGGACCTGTAATTGCTGTGACAATTTTCATTTTGATTGCTCGATTATTTCTAAACATTTCTTAGAAAATTCAATTTTATTGAAAATCACCCACATGTTTTTGGGCGGCAAAAATCTAAAATGGTCCGATTACGATGGTTGATACCTCTACCAATAGGTTTCGGGACCTGTAATTGCTGTGACAATTTTCATTTTGATTGCTCGATTATTTCTAAACATTTCTTAGAAAATTCAATTTTATTGAAAATCACCCACAAGTTTTTGGGCGGCAAAAATATAAAATGGTCCGATTACGATGGTTGATACCTCTACCAATAGGTTTCGGGACCTGTAATTGCTGTGACAATTTTCATTTTGATTGCTCGATTATTTCTAAACATTTCTTAGAAAATTCAATTTTATTGAAAATCAACTGTGCTATAGCCCACAAGTTTTTGGGCGGCAAAAATCTAAAATGGTCCGATTACGATGGTTGATACCTCTATCAATAGGTTTCGGGACCTGTAATTGCTGTGACAATTTTCATTTTGATTGCTCGATTATTTCTAAACATTTCTTAGAAAATTCAATTTTATTGAAAATCACCCACAAGTTTTTGGGCGGCAAAAATCTAAAATGGTCCGATTACGATGGTTGATACCTCTACCAATAGGTTTCGGGACCTGTAATTGCTGTGACAATTTTCATTTTGATTGCTCGATTATTTCTAAACATTTCTTAGAAAATTCAATTTTATTGAAAATCACCCACAAGTTTTTGGGCGGCAAAAATCTAAAATGGTCCGATTACGATGGTTGATACCTCTACCAATAGGTTTCGGGACCTGTAATTGCTGTGACAATTTTTATTTTGATTGCTCGATTATTTCTTATCATTTCCTAGAAAATTCAATTTTATTGAAAATCAACTGTGCTATAGCCCACAAGTTTTTGGGCGGCAAAAATCTGAAATGGTCCGATTACGATGGTTGATACCTCTATCAATAGGTTTCGGGACCTGTAATTGCTGTAACAATTTTTATTTTGACCGCTCGATTATTTCTAAACATTTCTTAGAAAATTCAATTTTATTGAAAATCAACTGTGCTATAGCCCACAAGTTTTTGGGCGGCAAAAATCTAAAATGGTCCGATTACGATGGTTGATACCACTATCAATAGGTTTCGGGACCTGTAATTGCTGTGACAATTTTCATTTTGATTGCTCGATTATTTCTAAACATTTCTTAGAAACTTCAATTTTATTGAAAATCAACTGTGCTATAGCCCACAAGTTTTTGGGCGGCAAAAATCTAAAATGGTCCGATTACGATGGTTGATACCTCTATCAATAGGTTTCGGGACCTGTAATTGCTGTGACAATTTTCATTTTGATTGCTCGATTATTTCTAAACATTTCTTAGAAAATTCAATTTTATTGAAAATCAACTGTGCTATAGCCCACAAGTTTTTGGGCGGCAAAAATCTAAAATGGTCCGATTACGATGGTTGATACCTCTATCAATAGGTTTCGGGACCTGTAATTGCTGTGACAATTTTCATTTTGATTGCTCGATTATTTCTAAACATTTCTTAGAAAATTCAATTTTATTGAAAATCACCCACAAGTTTTTGGGCGGCAAAAATCTAAAATGGTCCGATTACGATGGTTGATACCTCTACCAATAGGTTTCGGGACCTGTAATTGCTGTGACAATTTTCATTTTGATTGCTCGATTATTTCTTATCATTTCCTAGAAAATTCAATTTTATTGAAAATCAACTGTGCTATAGCCCACAAGTTTTTGGGCGGCAAAAATCTGAAATGGTCCGATTACGATGGTTGATACCTCTATCAATAGGTTTCGGGACCTGTAATTGCTGTAACAATTTTTATTTTGATCGCTCGATAATTTCTAAACATTTCTTAGAAAATTCAATTTTATTGAAAATCAACTGTGCTATAGCCCACAAGTTTTTGGGCGGCAAAAATCTAAAAGGGTCCGATTACGATGGTTGATACCTCTATCAATAGGTTTCGGGACCTGTAATTGCTGTGACAATTTTCATTTTGATTGCTCGATTATTTCTAAACATTTCTTAGAAAATTCAATTTTATTGAAAATCAACTGTGCTATAGCCCACAAGTTTTTGGGCGGCAAAAATCTAAAATGGTCCGATTACTATGGTTGATACCTCTATCAATAGGTTTCGGGACCTGTAATTGCTGTGACAATTTTCATTTTGATTGCTCGATTATTTCTAAACATTTCTTAGAAAATTCAATTTTATTGAAAATCAACTGTGCTATAGCCCACAAGTTTTTGGGCGGCAAAAATCTAAAATGGTCCGATTACGATGGTTGATACCTGTATCAATAGGTTTCGGGACCTGTAATTGCTGTGACAATTTTCATTTTGATTGCTCGATTATTTCTAAACATTTCTTAGAAAATTCAATTTTATTGAAAATCAACTGTGCTATAGCCCACAAGTTTTTGGGCGGCAAAAATCTAAAATGGTCCGATTACGATGGTTGATACCTCTACCAATAGGTTTCGGGACCTGTAATTGCTGTGACAATTTTCATTTTGATTGCTCGATTATTTCTTATCATTTCCTAGAAAATTCAATTTTATTGAAAATCAACTGTGCTATAGCCCACAAGTTTTTGGGCGGCAAAAATCTAAAATGGTCCGATTACGATGGTTGATACCTCTACCAATAGGTTTCGGGACCTGTAATTGCTGTGACAATTTTCATTTTGATTGCTCGATTATTTCTTATCATTTCCTAGAAAATTCAATTTTATTGAAAATCAACTGTGCTATAGCCCACAAGTTTTTGGGCGGCAAAAATCTAAAATGGTCCGATTACGATGGTTGATACCTCTATCAATAGGTTTCGGGACCTGTAATTGCTGTGACAATTTTCATTTTGATTGCTCGATTATTTTTTATCATTTCTTAGAAAATTCAATTTTATTGAAAATCAACTGTGCTATAGCCCACAAGTTTTTGGGCGGCAAAAATCTAAAAGGGTCCGATTACGATGGTTGATACCTCTATCAATAGGTTTCGGGACCTGTAATTGCTGTGACAATTTTCATTTTGATTGCTCGATTATTTCTAAACATTTCTTAGAAAATTCAATTTTATTGAAAATCAACTGTGCTATAGCCCACAAGTTTTTGGGCGGCAAAAATCTAAAATGGTCCGATTACTATGGTTGATACCTCTATCAATAGGTTTCGGGACCTGTAATTGCTGTGACAATTTTCATTTTGATTGCTCGATTATTTCTAAACATTTCTTAGAAAATTCAATTTTATTGAAAATCAACTGTGCTATAGCCCACAAGTTTTTGGGCGGCAAAAATCTAAAATGGTCCGATTACGATGGTTGATACCTGTATCAATAGGTTTCGAGACCTGTAATTGCTGTGACAATTTTCATTTTGATTGCTCGATTATTTCTAAACATTTCTTAGAAAATTCAATTTTATTGAAAATCAACTGTGCTGTAGCCCACAAGTTTTTGGGCGGTAAAAATCTAAAATGATCCGATTACGATGGTTGATACCTCTATCAATATGTTTCGGGACCTGTAATTGCTGTGACAATTTTCATTTTGATTGCTCGATTATTTCTAAACATTTCTTAGAAAATTCAATTTTATTGAAAATCAACTGTGCTATAGCCCACAAGTTTTTGGGCGGCAAAAATCTAAAATGGTCCGATTACGATGGTTGATACCTCTATCAATAGGTTTCGGGACCTGTAATTGTTGTGACAATTTTCATTTTGATTGCTCGATTATTTCTAAACATTTCTTAGAAAATTCAATTTTATTGAAAATCAACTGTGCTATAGCCCACAAGTTTTTGGGCGGCAAAAATCTAAAATGGTCTGATTACGATGGTTGATACCTCTATCAATAGGTTTCGGGACCTGTAATTGCTGTGACAATTTTCATTTTGATTGCTCGATTATTTCTAAACATTTCTTAGAAAATTCAATTTTATTGAAAATCAACTGTGCTATAGCCCACAAGTTTTTGGGCGGCAAAAATCTAAAATGGTCCGATTACGATGGTTGATACCTCTATCAATAGGTTTCGGAACCTGTAATTGCTGTGACAATTTTGATTTTGATTGCTCGTTTATTTCTTATCATTTCTTAGAAAATTCAATTTTATTGAAAATCAACTGTGCTATAGCCCACAAGTTTTTGGGCGGCAAAAATCTAAAATGGTCCGATTACGATGGTTGATACCTCTATCAATAGGTTTCGGGACCTGTAATTGCTGTGACAATTTTCATTTTGATTGCTCGATTATTTCTAAACATTTCTTAGAAAATTCAATTTTATTGAAAATCACCCACAAGTTTTTGGGCGGCAAAAATCTAAAATGGTCCGATTACGATGGTTGATACCTCTATCAATAGGTTTCGGGACCTGTAATTGCTGTGACAATTTTCATTTTGATTGCTCGATTATTTCTTATCATTTCTTAGAAAATTCAATTTTATTGAAAATCAACTGTGCTATAGCCCACAAGTTTTTGGGCGGCAAAAATCTAAAATGGTCCGATTACGATGGTTGATACCTCTATCAATAGGTTTCGGGACCTGTAATTGCTGTGACAATTTTCGTTTTTATTGCTCGATTATTTCTAAACATTTCTTAGAAAATTCAATTTTATTGAAAATCAACTGTGCTATAGCCCACAAGTTTTTGGGCGGCAAAAATCTAAAATGGTCCGATTACGATGGTTGATACCTCTATCAATAGGTTTCGAAACCTGTAATTGCTGTGACAATTTTCATTTTGATTGCTCGATTATTTCTTATCATTTCTTAGAAAATTCAATTTTATTGAAAATCAACTGTGCTATAGCCCACAAGTTTTTGGGCGGCAAAAATCTAAAATGGTCCGATTACTATGGTTGATACCTCTATCAATAGGTTTCGGGACCTGTAATTGCTGTGACAATTTTCATTTTGATTGCTCGATTATTTCTAAACATTTCTTAGAAAATTCAATTTTATTGAAAATCAACTGTGCTATAGCCCACAAGTTTTTGGGCGGCAAAAATCTAAAATGGTCCGATTACGATGGTTGATACCTGTATCAATAGGTTTCGGGACCTGTAATTGCTGTGACAATTTTCATTTTGATTGCTCGATTATTTCTAAACATTTCTTAGAAAATTCAATTTTATTGAAAATCAACTGTGCTATAGCCCACAAGTTTTTGGGCGGCAAAAATCTAAAATGGTCCGATTACGATGGTTGATACCTCTATCAATAGGTTTCGGGACCTGTAATTGTTGTGACAATTTTCATATTGATTGCTCAATTATTTCTAAACATTTCTTATAAAATTCAATTTTATTGAAAATCAACTGTGCTATAGCCCACAAGTTTTTGGGCGGCAAAAATCTAAAATGGTCCGATTACGATGGTTGATACCTCTATCAATAGGTTTCGAAACCTGTAATTACTGTGACAATTTTCATTTTGATTGCTCGATTATTTCTAAACATTTCTTAGAAAATTCAATTTTATTGAAAATCAACTGTGCTATAGCCCACAAGTTTTTGGGCGGCAAAAATCTAAAATGGTCCGATTACGATGGTTGATACCTCTATCAATAGGTTTCGAAACCTGTAATTACTGTGACAATTTTAATTTTGATTGCTCGATTATTTCTAAACATTTCTTAGAAAATTCAATTTTATTGGAAATCAACTGTGCTATAGCCCACAAGTTTTTGGGCGGCAAAAATCTAAAATGGTCCGATTACGATGGTTGATACCTCTATCAATAGGTTTCGGGACCTGTAATTGCTGTGACAATTTTCATTTTGATTGCTCGATTATTTCTAAACATTTCTTAGAAAATTCAATTTTATTGAAAATCAACTGTGCTATAGCCCACAAGTTTTTGGGCGGCAAAAATCTAAAATGGTCCGATTACGATGGTTGATACCTCTATCAATAGGTTTCGGGACCTGTAATTGCTGTGACAATTTTCGTTTTTATTGCTCGATTATTTCTAAACATTTCTTAGAAAATTCAATTTTATTGAAAATCAACTGTGCTATAGCCCACAAGTTTTTGGGCGGCAAAAATCTAAAATGGTCCGATTACTATGGTTGATACCTCTATCAATAGGTTTCGGGACCTGTAATTGCTGTGACAATTTTCATTTTGATTGCTCGATTATTTCTAAACATTTCTTAGAAAATTCAATTTTATTGAAAATCAACTGTGCTATAAGTTTTTGGGCGGCAAAAATCTAAAATGGTCCGATTACGATGGTTGATACCTGTATCAATAGGTTTCGGGACCTGTAATTGCTGTGACAATTTTCATTTTGATTGCTCGATTATTTCTAAACATTTCTTAGAAAATTCAATTTTATTGAAAATCAACTGTGCTATAGCCCACAAGTTTTTGGGCGGCAAAAATCTAAAATGGTCCGATTACGATGGTTGATACCTCTATCAATAGGTTTCGGGACCTGTAATTGTTGTGACAATTTTCATATTGATTGCTCAATTATTTCTAAACATTTCTTATAAAATTCAATTTTATTGAAAATCAACTGTGCTATAGCCCACAAGTTTTTGGGCGGCAAAAATCTAAAATGGTCCGATTACGATGGTTGATACCTCTATCAATAGGTTTCGAAACCTGTAATTACTGTGACAATTTTCATTTTGATTGCTCGATTATTTCTAAACATTTCTTAGAAAATTCAATTTTATTGAAAATCAACTGTGCTATAGCCCACAAGTTTTTGGGCGGCAAAAATCTAAAATGGTCCGATTACGATGGTTGATACCTCTATCAATAGGTTTCGGGACCTGTAAATGCTGTGACAATTTTCATTTTGATTGCTCGATTATTTCTAAACATTTCTTAGAAAATTCAATTTTATTGAAAATCAACTGTGCTATAGCCCACAAGTTTTTGGGCGGCAAAAATCTAAAATGGTCCGATTACGATGGTTGATACCTCTATCAATAGGTTTCGAAACCTGTAATTACTGTGACAATTTTCATTTTGATTGCTCGATTATTTCTAAACATTTCTTAGAAAATTCAATTTTATTGGAAATCAACTGTGCTATAGCCCACAAGTTTTTGGGCGGTAAAAATCTAAAATGGTCCGATTACGATGGTTGATACCTCTATCAATAGGTTTCGGGACCTGTAATTGCTGTGACAATTTTCATTTTGATTGCTCGATTATTTCTAAACATTTCTTAGAAAATTCAATTTTATTGAAAATCAACTGTGCTATAGCCCACAAGTTTTTGGGCGGCAAAAATCTAAAATGGTCCGATTACGATGGTTGATACCTCTATCAATAGGTTTCGGGACCTGTAATTGTTGTGACAATTTTCATTTTGATTGCTCGATTATTTCTAAACATTTCTTAGAAAATTCAATTTTATTGAAAATCAACTGTGCTATAGCCCACAAGTTTTTGGGCGGCAAAAATCTAAAATGGTCCGATTACGATGGTTGATACCTCTATCAATAGGTTTCGGGACCTGTAATTGCTGTGACAATTTTCATTTTGATTGCTCGATTATTTCTAAACATTTCTTAGAAAATTCAATTTTATTGAAAATCAACTGTGCTATAGCCCACAAGTTTTTGGGCGGCAAAAATCTAAAATGGTCCGATTACGATGGTTGATACCTGTATCAATAGGTTTCGGAACCTGTAATTACTGTGACAATTTTTATTTTGATTGCTCGATTATTTCTAAACATTTCTTAAAAAATTCAATTTTATTGAAAATCAACTGTGCTATAGCCCACAAGTTTTTGGGCGGCAAAAATCTAAAATGGTCCGATTACGATGGTTGATACCTCTATCAATAGGTTTCGGGACCTGTAATTGCTGTGACAATTTTCATTTTGATTGCTCGATTATTTCTAAACATTTCTTAGAAAATTCAATTTTATTTAAAATCAACTGTGCTATAGCCCACAAGTTTTTGGGCGGCAAAAATCTAAAATGGTCCGATTACGATGGTTGATACCTCTATCAATAGGTTTCGGGACCTGTAATTGTTGTGACAATTTTCATATTGATTGCTCGATTATTTCTAAACATTTCTTAGAAAATTCAATTTTATTGAAAATCAACTGTCCTATAGCCCACAAGTTTTTGGGCGGCAAAAATCTAAAATGGTCCGATTACGATGGTTGATACCTCTATCAATAGGTTTCGGGACCTGTAATTGCTGTGACAATTTTCATTTTGATTGCTCGATTATTTCTAAACATTTCTTAGAAAATTCAATTTTATTGAAAATCAACTGTGCTATAGCCCACAAGTTTTTGGGCGGCAAAAACCTAAAATGGTCCGATTACGATGGTTGATACCTGTATCAATAGGTTTCGGGACCTGTAATTGCTGTGACAATTTTTATTTTGATTGCTCGATTATTTCTAAACATTTCTTAAAAAATTCAATTTTATTGAAAATCAACTGTGCTCTAGCCCACAAGTTTTTGGGCGGCAAAAATCTAAAATGGTCCGATTACGATGGTTGATACCTCTATCAATAGGTTTCGGGACCTGTAATTGCTGTGACAATTTTCATTTTGATTGCTCGATTATTTCTAAACATTTCTTAGAAAATTCAATTTTATTGAAAATCAACTGTCCTATAGCCCACAAGTTTTTGTGCGGCAAAAATCTAAAATGGTCCGATTACGATGGTTGATACCTCTATCAATAGGTTTCGGGACCTGTAATTGCTGTGACAATTTTCATTTTGATTGCTCGATTATTTCTAAACATTTCTTAGAAAATTCAATTTTATTTAAAATCAACTGTGCTATAGCCCACAAGTTTTTGGGCGGCAAAAATCTAAAATGGTCCGATTACGATGGTTGATACCTCTATCAATAGGTTTCGGGACTTGTAATTGTTGTGACAATTTTCATATTGATTGCTCGATTATTTCTAAACATTTCTTAGAAAATTCAATTTTATTGAAAATCAACTGTGCTATAGCCCACAAGTTTTTGGGCGGCAAAAATCTAAAATGGTCCGATTACGATGGTTGATACCTCTATCAATAGGTTTCGGAACCTGTAATTGCTGTGACAATTTTGATTTTGATTGCTCGTTTATTTCTTATCATTTCTTAGAAAATTCAATTTTATTGAAAATCAACTGTGCTATAGCCCACAAGTTTTTGGGCGGCAAAAATCTAAAATGGTCCGATTACGATGGTTGATACCTCTATCAATAGGTTTCGGGACCTGTAATTGCTGTGACAATTTTCATTTTGATTGCTCGATTATTTCTAAACATTTCTTAGAAAATTCAATTTTATTGAAAATCACCCACAAGTTTTTGGGCGGAAAAAATCTAAAATGGTCCGATTACGATGGTTGATACCTCTATCAATAGGTTTCGGGACCTGTAATTGCTGTGACAATTTTCATTTTGATTGCTCGATTATTTCTTATCATTTCTTAGAAAATTCAATTTTATTGAAAATCAACTGTGCTATAGCCCACAAGTTTTTGGGCGGCAAAAATCTAAAAGGGTCCGATTACGATGGTTGATACCTCTATCAATAGGTTTCGGGACCTGTAATTGCTGTGACAATTTTCGTTTTTATTGCTCGATTATTTCTAAACATTTCTTAGAAAATTCAATTTTATTGAAAATCAACTGTGCTATAGCCCACAAGTTTTTGGGCGGCAAAAATCTAAAATGGTCCGATTACGATGGTTGATACCTCTATCAATAGGTTTCGGAACCTGTAATTGCTGTGACAATTTTGATTTTGATTGCTCGTTTATTTCTTATCATTTCTTAGAAAATTCAATTTTATTGAAAATCAACTGTGCTATAGCCCACAAGTTTTTGGGCGGCAAAAATCTAAAATGGTCCGATTACGATGGTTGATACCTGTATCAATAGGTTTCGGGACCTGTAATTGCTGTGACAATTTTCATTTTGATTGCTCGATTATTTCTAAACATTTCTTAGAAAATTCAATTTTATTGAAAATCACCCACAAGTTTTTGGGCGGCAAAAATCTAAAATGGTCCGATTACGATGGTTGATACCTCTATCAATAGGTTTCGGGACCTGTAATTGTTGTGACAATTTTCATTTTGATTGCTCGATTATTTCTTATCATTTCTTAGAAAATTCAATTTTATTGAAAATCAACTGTGCTATAGCCCACAAGTTTTTGGGCGGCAAAAATCTAAAATGGTCCGATTACTATGGTTGATACCTCTATCAATAGGTTTCGGGACCTGTAATTGCTGTGACAATTTTTATTTTGATTGCTCGATTATTTCTAAACATTTCTTAGAAAATTCAATTTTATTGAAAATCAACTGTGCTATAGCCCACAAGTTTTTGGGCGGCAAAAATCTAAAATGGTCCGATTACGATGGTTGATACCTGTATCAATAGGTTTCGGGACCTGTAATTGCTGTGACAATTTTCATTTTGATTGCTCGATTATTTCTAAACATTTCTTAGAAAATTCAATTTTATTGAAAATCAACTGTGCTATAGCCCACAAGTTTTTGGGCGGCAAAAATCTAAAATGGTCCGATTACGATGGTTGATACCTCTATCAATAGGTTTCGGGACCTGTAATTGTTGTGACAATTTTCATATTGATTGCTCAATTATTTCTAAACATTTCTTATAAAATTCAATTTTATTGAAAATCAACTGTGCTATAGCCCACAAGTTTTTGGGCGGCAAAAATCTAAAATGGTCCGATTACGATGGTTGATACCTCTATCAATAGGTTTCGAAACCTGTAAATACTGTGACAATTTTCATTTTGATTGCTCGATTATTTCTAAACATTTCTTAGAAAATTCAATTTTATTGAAAATCAACTGTGCTATAGCCCACAAGTTTTTGGGCGGCAAAAATCTAAAATGGTCCGATTACGATGGTTGATACCTCTATCAATAGGTTTCGAAACATGTAATTACTGTGATAATTTTCATTTTGATTGCTCGATTATTTCTAAACATTTCTTAGAAAATTCAATTTTATTGAAAATCAACTGTGCTATAGCCCACAAGTTTTTGGGCGGCAAAAATCTAAAATGGTCCGATTACGATGGTTGATACCTCTATCAATAGGTTTCGGGACCTGTAAATGCTGTGACAATTTTCATTTTGATTGCTCGATTATTTCTAAACATTTCTTAGAAAATTCAATTTTATTGAAAATCAACTGTGCTATAGCCCACAAGTTTTTGGGCGGCAAAAATCTAAAATGGTCCGATTACGATGGTTGATACCTCTATCAATAGGTTTCGAAACCTGTAATTACTGTGACAATTTTCATTTTGATTGCTCGATTATTTCTAAACATTTCTTAGAAAATTCAATTTTATTGGAAATCAACTGTGCTATAGCCCACAAGTTTTTGGGCGGCAAAAATCTAAAATGGTCCGATTACGATGGTTGATACCTCTATCAATAGGTTTCGGGACCTGTAATTGCTGTGACAATTTTCATTTTGATTGCTCGATTATTTCTAAACATTTCTTAGAAAATTCAATTTTATTGAAAATCAACTGTGCTATAGCCCACAAGTTTTTGGGCGGCAAAAATCTAAAATGGTCCGATTACGATGGTTGATACCTCTATCAATAGGTTTCGGGACCTGTAATTGTTGTGACAATTTTCATTTTGATTGCTCGATTATTTCTAAACATTTCTTAGAAAATTCAATTTTATTGAAAATCAACTGTGCTATAGCCCACAAGTTTTTGGGCGGCAAAAATCTAAAATGGTCCGATTACGATGGTTGATACCTGTATCAATAGGTTTCGGGACCTGTAATTGTTGTGACAATTTTCATATTGATTGCTCGATTATTTCTAAACATTTCTTAGAAAATTAAATTTTATTGAAAATCAACTGTCCTATAGCCCACAAGTTTTTGGGCGGCAAAAATCTAAAATGGTCCGATTACGATGGTTGATACCTCTATCAATAGGTTTCGGGACCTGTAATTGCTGTGACAATTTTCATTTTGATTGCTCGATTATTTCTAAACATTTCTTAGAAAATTCAATTTTATTTAAAATCAACTGTGCTATAGCCCACAAGTTTTTGGGCGGGAAAAATCTAAAATGGTCCGATTACGATGGTTGATACCTCTATCAATAGGTTTCGGGACCTGTAATTGCTGTGACAATTTTCATTTTGATTGCTCGATTATTTCTAAACATTTCTTAGAAAATTCAATTTTATTTAAAATCAACTGTGCTATAGCCCACAAGTTTTTGGGCGGCAAAAATCTAAAATGGTCCGATTACGATGGTTGATACCTCTATCAATAGGTTTCGGAACCTGTAATTACTGTGACAATTTTTATTTTGATTGCTCGATTATTTCTAAACATTTCTTATAAAATTCAATTTTATTGAAAATCAACTGTGCTATAGCCCACAAGTTTTTGGGCGGCAAAAATCTAAAATGGTCCGATTACGATGGTTGATACCTCTATCAATAGGTTTCGGGACCTGTAATTGCTGTGACAATTTTCATTTTGATTGCTCGATTATTTCTAAACATTTCTTAGAAAATTCAATTTTATTTAAAATCAACTGTGCTATAGCCCACAAGTTTTTGGGCGGCAAAAATCTAAAATGGTCCGATTACGATGGTTGATACCTCTATCAATAGGTTTCGGGACCTGTAATTGTTGTGACAATTTTCATATTGATTGCTCGATTATTTCTAAACATTTCTTAGAAAATTCAATTTTATTGAAAATCAACTGTCCTATAGCCCACAAGTTTTTGGGCGGCAAAAATCTAAAATGGTCCGATTACGATGGTTGATACTTCTATCAATAGGTTTCGGGACCTGTAATTGCTGTGACAATTTTCATTTTGATTGCTCGATTATTTCTAAACATTTCTTAGAAAATTCAATTTTATTGAAAATCAACTGTGCTATAGCCCACAAGTTTTTGGGCGGCAAAAATCTAAAATGGTCCGATTACGATGGTTGATACCTGTATCAATAGGTTTCGGGACCTGTAATTGCTGTGACAATTTTTATTTTGATTGCTCGATTATTTCTAAACATTTCTTAAAAAATTCAATTTTATTGAAAATCAACTGTGCTATAGCCCACAAGTTTTTGGGCGGCAAAAATCTAAAATGGTCCGATTACGATGGTTGATACCTCTATCAATAGGTTTCGGGACCTGTAATTGCTGTGACAATTTTCATTTTGATTGCTCGATTATTTCTAAACATTTCTTAGAAAATTCAATTTTATTTAAAATCAACTGTGCTATAGCCCACAAGTTTTTGGGCGGCAAAAATCTAAAATGGTCCGATTACGATGGTTGATACCTCTATCAATAGGTTTCGGGACCTGTAATTGTTGTGACAATTTTCATATTGATTGCTCGATTATTTCTAAACATTTCTTAGAAAATTCAATTTTATTGAAAATCAACTGTCCTATAGCACACAAGTTTTTGTGCGGCAAAAATCTAAAATGGTCCGATTACGATGGTTGATACTTCTATCAATAGGTTTCGGGACCTGTAATTGCTGTGACAATTTTCATTTTGATTGCTCGATTATTTCTAAACATTTCTTAGAAAATTCAATTTTATTGAAAATCAACTGTGCTATAGCCCACAAGTTTTTGGGCGGCAAAAATCTAAAATGGTCCGATTACGATGGTTGATACCTGTATCAATAGGTTTCGGGACCTGTAATTGCTGTGACAATTTTTATTTTGATTGCTCGATTATTTCTAAACATTTCTTAAAAAATTCAATTTTATTGAAAATCAACTGTGCTATAGCCCACAAGTTTTTGGGCGGCAAAAATCTAAAATGGTCCGATTACGATGGTTGATACCTCTATCAATAGGTTTCGGGACTTGTAATTGTTGTGACAATTTTCATATTGATTGCTCTATTATTTCTAAACATTTCTTAGAAAATTCAATTTTATTGAAAATCAACTGTCCTATAGCCCACAAGTTTTTGGGCGGCAAAAATCTAAAATGGTCCGATTACGATGGTTGATACCTCTATCAATAGGTTTCGGGACCTGTAATTGCTGTGACAATTTTCATTTTGATTGCTCGATTATTTCTAAACATTTCTTAGAAAATTCAATTTTATTGAAAATCAACTGTGCTATAGCCCACAAGTTTTTGGGCGGAAAAAATCTAAAATGGTCCGATTACGATGGTTGATACCTCTATCATTAAGTTTCGGGCCCTGTAATTGCTGTGACAATTTTCATTTTGATTGCTCGATTATTTCTAAACATTTCTTAGAAAATTCAATTTTATTGAAAATCAACTGTGCTATAGCCCACAAGTTTTTGGGCGGCAAAAATCTAAAATGGTCCGATTACGATGGTTGATACCTCTATCAATAGGTTTCGGGACCTGTAATTGCTGTGACAATTTTCGTTTTGATTGCTCGATTATTTCTAAACATTTCTTAGAAAATTCAATTTTATTGAAAATCAACTGTGCTATAGCCCACAAGTTTTTGGGCAGCAAAAATCTAAAATGGTCCGATTACGATGGTTGATACCTCTATCAATATGTTTCGGGACCTGTAATTGCTGTGACAATTTTCATTTTGATTGCTCGATTATTTCTTATCATTTCTTAGAAAATTCAATTTTATTGAAAATCAACTGTGCTATAGCCCACAAGTTTTTGGGCGGCAAAAATCTAAAATGGTCCGATTACGATGGTTGATACCTCTATCAATAGGTTTCGGGCCCTGTAATTGCTGTGACAATTTTCATTTTGATTGCTCGATTATTTCTTATCATTTCTTAGAAAATTCAATTTTATTGAAAATCAACTGTGCTATAGCCCAAAAGTTTTTGGGCGGCAAAAATCTAAAATGGTCCGATTACGATGGTTGATACCTCTATCAATAGGTTTCGGGACCTGTAATTGCTGTGACAATTTTCATTTTGATTGCTCGATTATTTCTTATCATTTCTTAGAAAATTCAATTTTATTGAAAATCAACTGTGCTGCCCACAAATTTTTGGGCGGCAAAAATCTAAAATGGTCCGATTACGATGGTTGATACCTCTATCAATAGGTTTCGGGACCTGTAATTGCTGTGACAATTTTCATTTTGATTGCTCGATTATTTCTTATCATTTCTTAGAAAATTCAATTTTATTGAAAATCAACTGTGATATAGCCCACAAGTTTTTGGGCGGCAAAAATCTAAAATGGTCCGATTACGATGGTTGATACCTCTATCAATAGGTTTCGGGACCTGTAATTGCTGTGACAATTTTCATTTTGATTGCTCGATTATTTCTAAACATTTCTTAGAAAATCGAATTTTATTGAAAATCAACTGTGCTATAGCCCACAAGTTTTTGGGCGGCAAAAATCTAAAATGGTCCGATTACGATGGTTGATACCTCTATCAATAGGTTTCGGGACCTGTAATTGCTGTGACAATTTTTATTTTGATTGCTCGATTATTTCTAAACATTTCTTAGAAAATTCAATTTTATTGAAAATCAACTGTGCTATAGCCCACAAGTTTTTGGGCGGCAAAATCTAAAATGATCCGATTACGATGGTTGATACCTCTATCAATAGGTTTCGAAACCTGTAATTACTGTGACAATTTTCATTTTGATTGCTCGATTATTTCTTATCATTTCTTAGAAAATTCAATTTTATTGAAAATCACTGTGCTATAGCCCACAACTTTTTGGGCGGCAAAAATCTAAAATGGTCCGATTACGATGGTTGATACCTCTATCAATAGGTTTCGAAACCTGTAATTACTGTGACAATTTTCATTTTGATTGCTCGATTATTTCTTATCATTTCTTAGAAAATTCAATTTTATTGAAAATCACTGTGCTATAGCCCACAACTTTTTGGGCGGCAAAAATCTAAAATGGTCCGATTACGATGGTTGATACCTCTATCAATAGGTTTCGGGACCTGTAATTGCTGTGACAATTTTCATTTTGATTGCTCGATTATTTCTAAACATTTCTTAGAAAATTCAATTTTATTGAAAATCAACTGTGCTATAGCCCACAAGTTTTTGGGCGGCAAAAATCTAAAATGGTCCGATTACGATGGTTGATACCTCTATCAATAGGTTTCGGGACCTGTAACTGCTGTAACAATTTTCATTTTGATTGCTCGATTATTTCTAAACATTTCTTTGCTATAGGCCACAAGTTTTTGGGCGGCAAAAATCTAAAATGGTCCGATTACGATGGTTGATACCTGTATCAATAGGTTTCATGACCTGTAATTGATGTGACAATTTTCATTTTGATTGCTCGATTATTTCTAAACATTTCTTAGAAAATTCAATTATATTGAAAATCTACTGTGCTGTAGCCCACAAGTTTTTGGGCGGCAAAAATCTAAAATGGTCCGATTACGATGGTTGATACCTCTATCAATAGGTTTCGGAACCTGTAATTACTGTGACAATTTTCATTTTGATTACTCGATTATTTCTAAACATTTCTTATAAAATTCAATTTTATTGAAAATCAACTGTCCTATAGCCCACAAGTTTTTGGGCGGCAAAAATCTAAAATGGTCCGATTACGATGGTTGATACCTCTATCATTAAGTTTCGGGCCCTGTAACTGCTGTGACAATTTTTATTTTGATTGCTCGATTATTTCTAAACATTTCTTAGAAAATTCAATTTTATTGAAAATCAACTGTGCTATAGCCCACAAGTTTTTGGGCGGCAAAAATCTAAAATGGTCCGATTACGATGGTTGATACCTCTATCAATAGGTTTCGGGACCTGTAACTGCTGTGACAATTTTCATTTTGATTGCTCGATTATTTCTAAACATTTCTGTGCTATAGGCCACAAGTTTTTGGGCAACAAAAATCTAAAATGGTCCGATTACGATGGTTGATACCTGTATCAATAGGTTTCGGGACCTGTAATTGATGTGACAATTTTCATTTTGATTGCTCGATTATTTCTAAACATTTCTTAGAAAATTCAATTATATTGAAAATCTACTGTGCTGTAGCCCACAAGTTTTTGGGCGGCAAAAATCTAAAATGGTCCGATTACGATGGTTGATACCTCTATCAATAGGTTTCGGAACCTGTAATTACTGTGACAATTTTCATTTTGATTACTCGATTATTTCTAAACATTTCTTATAAAATTCAATTTTATTGAAAATCAACTGTGCTATAGCCCACAAGTTTTTGGGCGGAAAAAATCTAAAATGGTCCGATTACGATGGTTGATACCTCTATCATTAAGTTTCGGGACCTGTAATTGCTGTGACAATTTTTATTTTGATTGCTCGATTATTTCTTATCATTTCTTAGAAAATTCAATTTTATTGAAAATCAACTGTGCTATAGCCCACAAGTTTTTGGGCGGCAAAAATCTAAAATGGTCCGATTACGATGGTTGATACCTCTATCAATAGGTTTCGAAACCTGTAATTACTGTGACAATTTTCATTTTGATTGCTCGATTATTTCTAAACATTTCTTAGAAAATTCAATTTTATTGAAAATCACTGTGCTATAGCCCACAACTTTTTGGGCGGCAAAAATCTAAAATGGTCCGATTACGATGGTTGATACCTCTATCAATAGGTTTCGAAACCTGTAATTACTGTGACAATTTTCATTTTGATTGCTCGATTATTTCTTATCATTTCTTAGAAAATTCAATTTTATTGAAAATCAACTGTGCTATAGCCCACAAGTTTTTGGGCGGCAAAAATCTAAAATGGTCCAATTACGATGGTTGATACCTCTATCAATAGGTTTCGAAACCTGTAATTACTGTGACAATTTTCATTTTGATTGCTCGATTATTTCTTATCATTTCTTAGAAAATTGAATTTTATTGAAAATCAACTGTGCTATAGCCCACAAGTTTTTGGGCGGCAAAAATCTAAAATGGTCCGATTACGATGGTTGATACCTCTATCAATAGGTTTCGGGACCTGTAACTGCTGTGACAATTTTCATTTTGATTGCTCGATTATTTCTAAACATTTCTGTGCTATAGGCCACAAGTTTTTGGGCGGCAAAAATCTAAAATGGTCCGATTACGATGGTTGATACCTGTATCAATAGGTTTCGGGACCTGTAATTGATGTGACAATTTTCATTTTGATTGCTCGATTATTTCTAAACATTTCTTAGAAAATTCAATTATATTGAAAATCTACTGTGCTGTAGCCCACAAGTTTTTGGGCGGCAAAAATCTAAAATGGTCCGATTACGATGGTTGATACCTCTATCAATAGGTTTCGGAACCTGTAATTACTGTGACAATTTTCATTTTGATTACTCGATTATTTCTAAACATTTCTTATAAAATTCAATTTTATTGAAAATCAACTGTGCTATAGCCCACAAGTTTTTGGGCGGAAAAAATCTAAAATGGTCCGATTACGATGGTTGATACCTCTATCATTAAGTTTCGGGACCTGTAATTGCTGTGACAATTTTTATTTTGATTGCTCGATTATTTCTAAACATTTCTTAGAAAATTCAATTTTATTGAAAATCAACTGTGCTATAGCCCACAAGTTTTTGGGCGGCAAAAATCTAAAATGGTCCGATTACGATGGTTGATACCTCTATCAATAGGTTTCGAAACCTGTAATTACTGTGACAATTTTCATTTTGATTGCTCGATTATTTCTTATCATTTCTTAGAAAATTCAATTTTATTGAAAATCACTGTGCTATAGCCCACAACTTTTTGGGCGGCAAAAATCTAAAATGGTCCGATTACGATGGTTGATACCTCTATCAATAGGTTTCGGGACCTGTAATTGCTGTGACAGTTTTCATTTTGATTGCTCGATTATTTCTAAACATTTCTTAGAAAATTCAATTTTATTGAAAATCAACTGTGCTATAGCCCACAAGTTTTTGGGCGGCAAAAATCTAAAATGGTCCGATTACGATGATTGATACCTCTATCAATAGGTTTCGGGACCTGTAACTGCTGTGACAATTTTCATTTTGATTGCTCAATTATTTCTAAACATTTCTGTGTTATAGGCCACAATTTTTTGGGCGGCAAAAATCTAAAATGGTCCGATTACGATGGTTGATACCTGTATCAATAGGTTTCGGGACCTGTAATTGATGTGACAATTTTCATTTTGATTGCTCGATTATTTCTAAACATTTCTTAGAAAATTCAATTATATTGAAAATCTACTGTGCTGTAGCCCACAAGTTTTTGGGCGGCAAAAATCTAAAATGGTCCGATTACGATGGTTGATACCTCTATCAATAGGTTTCGGGACCTGTAATTGCTGTGACAATTTTCGTTTTGATTGCTCGATTATTTCTAAACATTTCTTAGAAAATTCAATTTTATTGAAAATCAACTGTGCTATAGCCCACAAGTTTTTGGGCGGCAAAAATCTAAAATGGTCCGATTACGATGGTTGATACCTCTATCAATAGGTTTCGGGACCTGTAATTGCTGTGACAATTTTAATTTTGATTGCTCCATTATTTCTAAACATTTCTTAGAAAATTCAATTTTATTGAAAATCAACTGTGCTATAGCCCACAAGTTTTTGGGCGGCAAAATCTAAAATGATCCGATTACGATGGTTGATACCTCTATCAATAGGTTTCGAAACCTGTAATTACTGTGACAATTTCCATTTTGATTGCTCGATTATTTCTTATCATTTCTTAGAAAATTCAATTTTATTGAAAATCACTGTGCTATAGCCCACAACTTTTTGGGCGGCAAAAATCTAAAATGGTCCGATTACGATGGTTGATACCTCTATCAATAGGTTTCGAAACCTGTAATTACTGTGACAATTTTCATTTTGATTGCTCGATTATTTCTTATCATTTTTTAGAAAATTCAATTTTATTGAAAATCAACTGTGCTATAGCCCACAAGTTTTTGGGCGGCAAAAATCTAAAATGATCCGATTACGATTGTTGATACCTCGATCAATAGGTTTCGAAACCTGTAATTACTGTGACAATTTTCATTTTGATTGCTCGATTATTTCTTATCATTTCTTAGAAAATTCAATTTTATTGAAAATCAACTGTGCTATAGCCCACAAATTTTTGGGCGGCAAAAATCTAAAATGGTCCGATTACGATGGTTGATACCTCTATCAATAGGTTTCGGGACCTGTAATTGCTGTGACAATTTTCATTTTGATTGCTCGATTATTTCTAAACATTTCTTAGAAAATTCAATTTTATTGAAAATCAACTGTGCTATAGCCCACAAGTTTTTGGGCGGCAAAAATCTAAAATGGTCCGATTACGATGGTTGATACCTCTATCAATAGGTTTCGGGACCTGTAACTGCTGTGACAATTTTCATTTTGATTGCTCGATTATTTCTAAACATTTCTGTGCTATAGGCCACAAGTTTTTGGGCGGCAAAAATCTAAAATGGTCCGATTACGATGGTTGATACCTGTATCAATAGGTTTCGGGACCTGTAATTGATGTGACAATTTTCATTTTGATTGCTCGATTATTTCTAAACATTTCTTAGAAAATTCAATTATATTGAAAATCTACTGTGCTGTAGCCCACAAGTTTTTGGGCGGCAAAAATCTAAAATGGTCCGATTACGATGGTTGATACCTGTATCAATAGGTTTCGGGACCTGTAATTGCTGTGACAATTTTCATTTTGATTGCTCGATTATTTCTAAACATTTCTTAGAAAATTCAATTTTATTGAAAATCAACTGTGCTATAGCCCACAAATTTTTGGGCGGCAAAAATCTAAAATGGTCCGATTACGATGGTTGATACCTGTATCAATAGGTTTCGGGACCTGTAATTGCTGTGACAGATTTCATTTTGATTGCTCGATTATTTTTAAACATTTCTTAGAAAATTCAATTTTATTGAAAATCAACTGTGCTATAGCCCACAAATTTTTGGGCGGCAAAAATCTAAACTAGTCCGATTACGATGGTTGATACCTCTATCAATAGGTTTCGGGACCTGTAACTGCTGTGACAAATTTCATTTTGATTGCTCGATTATTTCTAAACATTTCTTAGAAAATTCAATTTTATTGAAAATCAACTGTGCTATAGCCCACAACTTTTTGGGCGGCAAAAATCTAAAATAGTCCGATTACGATGGTTGATACCTGTATCAATAGGTTTCGGGACCTGTAATTGCTGTGACAATATTCATTTTGATTGCTCGATTATTTCTAAATATTTCTTAGAAAATTCAATTTTATTGAAAATCAACTGTGCTATAGCCCACAAATTTTTGGGCGGCAAAAATCTAAAATGGTCCGATTACGATGGTTGATACCTGTATCAATAGGTTTCGGGACCTGTAATTGCTGTGACAAATTTCATTTTGATTGCTCGATTATTTCTAAACATTTCTTAGAAAATTCAATTTTATTGAAAATCAACTGTGCTATAGCCCACAAATTTTTGGGCGGCAAAAATCTAAAATAGTCCGATTACGATGGTTGATACCTCTATCAATAGGTTTCGGGACCTGTAATTGCTATGACAAATTTTATTTTGATTGCTCGATTATTTCTAAACATTTCTTAGAAAATTCAATTTTATTGAAAATCAACTGTGCTATAGCCCACAAGTTTTTGGGCGGCAAAAATCTAAAATGGTCCGATTACGATGGTTGATACCTCTTTCAATAGGTTTCGGGACCTGTAATTGCTGTGACAATTTTCATTTTGATTGCTCGATTATTTCTAAACATTTCTTAGAAAATTCAATTTTATTGAAAATCAACTGTGCTATAGCCCACAAGTTTTTGGGCGGCAAAAATCTAAAATGGTCCGATTACGATGGTTGATACCTGTATCAATAGGTTTCGGGACCTGTAATTGCTGTAACAATTTTCATTTTGATTGCTCGATTATTTCTAAACATTTCTTAGAAAATTCAATTATATTGAAAATCAACTGTGCTGTAGCCCACAAGTTTTTGGGCGGCAAAAATCTAAAATGGTCCGATTACGATGGTTGATACCTGTATCAATAGGTTTCGGGACCTGTAATTGCTGTGACAATTTTCATTTTGATTGCTCGATTATTTCTAAACATTTCTTAGAAAATTCAATTTTATTGAAAATCAACTGTGCTATAGCCCACAAGTTTTTGGGCGGCAAAAATCTAAAATGGTCCGATTACGATGGTTGATACCTGTATCAATAGGTTTTGGGACCTGTAATTGCTGTGACAATTTTCATTTTGATTGCTCGATTATTTCTAAACATTTCTTAGAAAATTCAATTTTATTGAAAATCAACTGTGCTATAGCCCACAAGTTTTTGGGCGGCAAAAATCTAAAATGGTCCGATTACGATGGTTGATACCTGTATCAATAGGTTTCGGGACCTGTAATTGCTGTGACAATTTTCATTTTGATTGCTCGATTATTTCTAAACATTTCTTAGAAAATTCAATTTTATTGAAAATCAACTGTGCTATAGCCCACAAATTTTTGGGCGGCAAAAATCTAAAATGGTCCGATTACGATGGTTGATACTTGTATCAATAGGTTTCGGGACCTGTAATTGCTGTGACAATTTTCATTTTGATTGCTCGATTATTTCTAAACATTTCTTAGAAAATTCAATTTTATTGAAAATCAACTGTGCTATAGCCCAAAAATTTTTGGGCGGCAAAAATCTAAAATGGTCCGATTACGATGGTTGATACCTGTATCAATAGGTTTCGGGACCTGTAATTGCTGTGACAATTTTCATTTTGATTGCTCGATTATTTCTAAACATTTCTTAGTAAATTCAATTTTATTGAAAATCAACTGTGCTATAGCCCACAAGTTTTTGGGCGGCAAAAATCTAAAATGGTCCGATTACGATGGTTGATACCTGTATCAATAGGTTTCGGGATCTGTAACTGCTGTGCCAATTTTCATTTTGACTGCTCGATTATTTCTAAACATTTCTTAGGAAATTCAATTTTATTGAAAATCAACTGTGCTATAGCCCACAAATTTTTGGGCGGCAAAAATCTAAAATGGTCCGATTACGATGGTTGATACCTGTATCAATAGGTTTCGGGACCTGTAATTGCTGTGACAATTTTCATTTTGATTGCTCGATTATTTCTAAACATTTCTTAGAAAATTCAATTTTATTGAAAATCAACTTTGCTATAGCCCACAAATTTTTGGGCGGCAAAAATCTAAAATGGTCCGATTTCGATGGTTGATACCTGTATCAATAGGTTTCGGGACCTGCAATTGCTGTGACAGATTTCATTTTGATTGCTCGATTATTTCTAAACATTTCTTAGAAAATTCAATTTTATTGAAAATCAACTGTGCTATAGCCCACAAGTTTTTCGGTGGCAAAAATCTAAAATGGTCCGATTACGATGGTTGATACCTCTATCAATAGATTTCGGGACCTGTAATTGCTGTGACAATTTTCATTTTGATTGCTCGATTATTTCTAAATATTTCTTAGAAAATTCAATTATATTGAAAATCAACTGTGCTGTAGCCCACAAGTTTTTGGGCGGCAAAAATCTAAAATGGTTCGATTACGATGGTTGATACCTGTATCAATAGGTTTCGGGACCTGTAATTGCTGTGACAATTTTCATTTTGATTGCTCGATTATTTCTAAACATTTCTTAGAAAATTCAATTTTATTGAAAATCACTGTGCTATAGCCCACAAATTTTTGGGCGGCAAAAATCTAAAATGGTCCGATTACGATGGTTGATACCTGTATCAATAGGTTTCGGGACCTGTAATTGCTGTGACAATTTTCATTTTGATTGCTCGATTATTTCTAAACATTTCTTAGAAAATTCAATTTTATTGAAAATCAACTGTGCTATAGCCCACAAATTTTTGGGCGGCAAAAATCTAAAATGGTCCGATTACGATGGTTGATACCTGTATCAATAGGTTTCGGGACCTGTCATTGCTGTGACAAATTTCATTTTGATTGCTCGATTATTTCTTATCATTTCTTAGAAAATTCAATTTTATTGAAAATCAACTGTGCTATAGCCCACAAGTTTTTGGGCGGCAAAAATCTAAAATGGTCCGATTACGATGGTTGATACCTGTATCAATAGGTTTCGGGACCTGTAATTGATGTGACAATTTTCATTTTGATTGCTCGATTATTTCTAAACATTTCTTAGAAAATTCAATTATATTGAAAATCAACTGTGCTGTAGCCCACAAGTTTTTGGGCAGCAAAAATCTAAAATGGTCCGATTACGATGGTTGATACCTGTATCAATAGGTTTCGGGACCTGTAATTGCTGTGACAATTTTCATTTTGATTGCTCGATTATTTCTAAACATTTCTTAGAAAATTCAATTTTATTGAAAATCAACTGTGCTATAGCCCACAAGTTTTTGGGCGGCAAAAATCTAAAATGGCCCGATTACGATGGTTGATACCTGTATCAATAGGTTTCGGGACCTGTATTTGCTGTGACAGATTTCATTTTGATTGCTCGATTATTTCTAAACATTTCTTAGAAAATTCAATTTTATTGAAAATCAACTGTGCTATAGCCCACAAGTTTTTGGGCGGCAAAAATCTAAAATGGTCCGATTACGATGGTTGATACCTCTATCAATAGGTTTCGGGACCTGTAATTGCTGTGACAATTTTCATTTTGATTGCTCGATTATTTCTAAACATTTCTTAGAAAATTCAATTTTATTGAAAATCAACTGTGCTATAGCCCACAAATTTTTGGGCGGCAAAAATCTAAAATAGTCCGATTACGATGGTTGATACCTCTATCAATAGGTTTCGGGACCTGTAACTGCTGTGACAAATTTTATTTTGATTGCTCGATTATTTCTAAACATTTCTTAGAAAATTCAATTTTATTGAAAATCAACTGTGTTATAGCCCACAAGTTTTTGGGCGGCAAAAATCTAAAATGGTCCGATTACGATGGTTGATACCTGTATCAATAGGTTTCGGGACCTGTAATTGCTGTGACAATTTTCATTTTGATTGCTCGATTATTTCTAAACATTTCTTAGAAAATTCAATTATATTGAAAATCAACTGTGCTGTAGCCCACAAGTTTTTGGGCGGCAAAAATCTAAAATGGTTCGATTACGATGGTTGATACCTGTATCAATAGGTTTCGGGACCTGTAATTGCTGTGACAATTTTCATTTTGATTGCTCGATTATTTCTAAACATTTCTTAGAAAATTCAATTTTATTGAAAATCAACTGTGCTATAGCCCACAAATTTTTGGGCGGCAAAAATCTAAAATGGTCGGATTACGATGGTTGATACCTCTATCAATAGGTTTCGGGACCTGTAATTGCTGTGACAAATTTCATTTTGATTGCTCGATTATTTCTAAACATTTCTTAGAAAATTCAATTTTATTGAAAATCAACTGTGCTATAGCCCACAACTTTTTGGGCGGCAAAAATCTAAAATAGTCCGATTACGATGGTTGATACCTCTATCAATAGGTTTCGGGACCTGTAATTGCTGTGACAAATTTTATTTTGATTGCTTTATTATTTCTAAACATTTCTTAGAAAATTCAATTTTATTGAAAATCAACTGTGCTATAGCCCACAAGTTTTTGGGCGGCAAAAATCTAAAATGGTTCGATTACGATGGTTGATACCTGTATCAATAGGTTTCGGGACCTGTAATTGCTGTGACAATTTTCATTTTAATTGCTCGATTATTTCTAAACATTTCTTAGAAAATTCAATTTTATTGAAAATCAACTGTGCTATAGCCCACAAGTTTTTGGGCGGCAAAAATCTAAAATGGTCCGATTACGATGGTTGGTACCTCTATCAATAAGTTTCGGGACCTGTAATTGCTGTGACAATTTTCATTTTGATTGCTCGATTATTTCTAAACAGTTCTTAGAAAATTGAATTTTATTGAAAATCAACTGTGCTATAGCCCACAAGTTTTTGGGCGGCAAAAATCTAAAATGGTCCGATTACGATGGTTGATACCTCTATCAATAAGTTTCGGGACCTGTAATTGCTGTGACAATTTTCATTTTGATTGCTCGATTATTTCTTATCATTTTTTAGAAAATTCAATTTTATTGAAAATCAACTGTCCTATAGCCCACAAGTTTTTGGGCGGCAGAAATCTAAAATGGTCCGATTACGATAATTGATACCTGTATCAATAGGTTTCGGGACCTGTAATTGCTGTGACAATTTTCATTTTAATTGCTCGATTATTTCTAAACATTTCTTATACAATTGAGTTTTATTGAAAATCAACTGTGCTCGATTAATACTAAACATTTCTTAGAAAATTCAATTTTATTGAAAATCAACTGTGCTATACGCCCACAAGTTTTTGGGCGGCAAAAATCCTTAATGGTCCGATTACGATGGTTGATACCTCTATCAATAGGTTTCGAAACCTGTAATTACTGTGACAATTTTCATTTTGATTGCTCGATTATTTCTTATCATTTCTTAGAAAATTCAATTTAATTGAAAATCAACTGTGCTATAGCCCACAAGTTTTTGGGCGGCAAAAATCTAAAATGGTCCGATTACGATGGTTGATACCTCTATCAATAAGTTTCGGGACCTGTAATTGCTGTGACAATTTTCATTTTGATTGCTCGATTATTTCTAAACAGTTCTTAGAAAATTGAATTTTATTGAAAATCAACTGTGCTATAGCCCACAAGTTTTTGGGCGGCAAAAATCTAAAATGGTCCGATTACGATGGTTGATACCTCTATCAATAGGTTTCGGGACCTGTAATTGCTGTGACAATTTTCATTTTGATTGCTCGATTATTTCTAAACATTTCTTAGAAAATTCAATTTTATTGAAAATCAACTGTGCTATAGCCCACAAGTTTTTGGGCGGCAAAAATCTAAAATGGTCGGATTACGATGGTTGATACCTCTATCAATAGGTTTCGGGACCTGTAATTGCTGTGACAATTTTCATTTTGATTGCTCGATTATTTCTAAACTTTTCTTAGAAAATTCAATTTTATTGAAAATCAACTGTGCTATAGCCCACAAGTTTTTGGGCGGCAAAAATCTAAAATGGTCCGATTACGATGGTTGATACCTCTATCAATAGGTTTCGGAACCTGTAATTGCTGTGACAATTTTCATTTTGATTGCTCGATTATTTCTAAACTTTTCTTAGAAAATTCAATTTTATTGAAAATCAACTGTGCTATAGCCCACAAGTTTTTGGGCGGCAAAAATCTAAAATGGTCCGATTACGATGGTTGATACCTGTATCAATAGGTTTCGGGACCTGTAATTGCTGTAACAATTTTCATTTTGATTGCTCGATTATTTCTAAACATTTCTTAGAAAATTCAATTATATTGAAAATCAACTGTGCTGTAGCCCACAAGTTTTTGGGCGGCAAAAATCTAAAATGGTCCGATTACGATGGTTGATACCTGTATCAATAGGTTTCGGGACCTGTAATTGCTGTGACAATTTTCATTTTGATTGCTCGATTATTTCTAAACATTTCTTAGAAAATTCAATTTTATTGAAAATCAACTGTGCTATAGCCCACAAGTTTTTGGGCGGCAAAAATCTAAAATGGTCCGATTACGATGGTTGATACCTGTATCAATAGGTTTTGGGACCTGTAATTGCTGTGACAATTTTCATTTTGATTGCTCGATTATTTCTAAACATTTCTTAGAAAATTCAATTTTATTGAAAATCAACTGTGCTATAGCCCACAAGTTTTTGGGCGGCAAAAATCTAAAATGGTCCGATTACGATGGTTGATACCTGTATCAATAGGTTTCGGGACCTGTAATTGCTGTGACAATTTTCATTTTGATTGCTCGATTATTTCTAAACATTTCTTAGAAAATTCAATTTTATTGAAAATCAACTGTGCTATAGCCCACAAATTTTTGGGCGGCAAAAATCTAAAATGGTCCGATTACGATGGTTGATACTTGTATCAATAGGTTTCGGGACCTGTAATTGCTGTGACAATTTTCATTTTGATTGCTCGATTATTTCTAAACATTTCTTAGAAAATTCAATTTTATTGAAAATCAACTGTGCTATAGCCCAAAAATTTTTGGGCGGCAAAAATCTAAAATGGTCCGATTACGATGGTTGATACCTGTATCAATAGGTTTCGGGACCTGTAATTGCTGTGACAATTTTCATTTTGATTGCTCGATTATTTCTAAACATTTCTTAGTAAATTCAATTTTATTGAAAATCAACTGTGCTATAGCCCACAAGTTTTTGGGCGGCAAAAATCTAAAATGGTCCGATTACGATGGTTGATACCTGTATCAATAGGTTTCGGGATCTGTAACTGCTGTGCCAATTTTCATTTTGACTGCTCGATTATTTCTAAACATTTCTTAGGAAATTCAATTTTATTGAAAATCAACTGTGCTATAGCCCACAAATTTTTGGGCGGCAAAAATCTAAAATGGTCCGATTACGATGGTTGATACCTGTATCAATAGGTTTCGGGACCTGTAATTGCTGTGACAATTTTCATTTTGATTGCTCGATTATTTCTAAACATTTCTTAGAAAATTCAATTTTATTGAAAATCAACTTTGCTATAGCCCACAAATTTTTGGGCGGCAAAAATCTAAAATGGTCCGATTTCGATGGTTGATACCTGTATCAATAGGTTTCGGGACCTGCAATTGCTGTGACAGATTTCATTTTGATTGCTCGATTATTTCTAAACATTTCTTAGAAAATTCAATTTTATTGAAAATCAACTGTGCTATAGCCCACAAGTTTTTCGGTGGCAAAAATCTAAAATGGTCCGATTACGATGGTTGATACCTCTATCAATAGATTTCGGGACCTGTAATTGCTGTGACAATTTTCATTTTGATTGCTCGATTATTTCTAAACATTTCTTAGAAAATTCAATTATATTGAAAATCAACTGTGCTGTAGCCCACAAGTTTTTGGGCGGCAAAAATCTAAAATGGTTCGATTACGATGGTTGATACCTGTATCAATAGGTTTCGGGACCTGTAATTGCTGTGACAATTTTCATTTTGATTGCTCGATTATTTCTAAACATTTCTTAGAAAATTCAATTTTATTGAAAATCAACTGTGCTATAGCCCACAAATTTTTGGGCGGCAAAAATCTAAAATGGTCCGATTACGATGGTTGATACCTGTATCAATAGGTTTCGGGACCTGTAATTGCTGTGACAATTTTCATTTTGATTGCTCGATTATTTCTAAACATTTCTTAGAAAATTCAATTTTATTGAAAATCAACTGTGCTATAGCCCACAAATTTTTGGGCGGCAAAAATCTAAAATGGTCCGATTACGATGGTTGATACCTGTATCAATAGGTTTCGGGACCTGTCATTGCTGTGACAAATTTCATTTTGATTGCTCGATTATTTCTTATCATTTCTTAGAAAATTCAATTTTATTGAAAATCAACTGTGCTATAGCCCACAAGTTTTTGGGCGGCAAAAATCTAAAATGGTCCGATTACGATGGTTGATACCTGTATCAATAGGTTTCGGGACCTGTAATTGATGTGACAATTTTCATTTTGATTGCTCGATTATTTCTAAACATTTCTTAGAAAATTCAATTATATTGAAAATCAACTGTGCTGTAGCCCACAAGTTTTTGGGCAGCAAAAATCTAAAATGGTCCGATTACGATGGTTGATACCTGTATCAATAGGTTTCGGGACCTGTAATTGCTGTGACAATTTTCATTTTGATTGCTCGATTATTTCTAAACATTTCTTAGAAAATTCAATTTTATTGAAAATCAACTGTGCTATAGCCCACAAGTTTTTGGGCGGCAAAAATCTAAAATGGCCCGATTACGATGGTTGATACCTGTATCAATAGGTTTCGGGACCTGTATTTGCTGTGACAGATTTCATTTTGATTGCTCGATTATTTCTAAACATTTCTTAGAAAATTCAATTTTATTGAAAATCAACTGTGCTATAGCCCACAAGTTTTTGGGCGGCAAAAATCTAAAATGGTCCGATTACGATGGTTGATACCTCTATCAATAGGTTTCGGGACCTGTAATTGCTGTGACAATTTTCATTTTGATTGCTCGATTATTTCTAAACATTTCTTAGAAAATTCAATTTTATTGAAAATCAACTGTGCTATAGCCCACAAATTTTTGGGCGGCAAAAATCTAAAATAGTCCGATTACGATGGTTGATACCTCTATCAATAGGTTTCGGGACCTGTAACTGCTGTGACAAATTTTATTTTGATTGTTCGATTATTTCTAAACATTTCTTAGAAAATTCAATTTTATTGAAAATCAACTGTGTTATAGCCCACAAGTTTTTGGGCGGCAAAAATCTAAAATGGTCCGATTACGATGGTTGATACCTGTATCAATAGGTTTCGGGACCTGTAATTGCTGTGACAATTTTCATTTTGATTGCTCGATTATTTCTAAACATTTCTTAGAAAATTCAATTATATTGAAAATCAACTGTGCTGTAGCCCACAAGTTTTTGGGCGGCAAAAATCTAAAATGGTTCGATTACGATGGTTGATACCTGTATCAATAGGTTTCGGGACCTGTAATTGCTGTGACAATTTTCATTTTGATTGCTCGATTATTTCTAAACATTTCTTAGAAAATTCAATTTTATTGAAAATCAACTGTGCTATAGCCCACAAATTTTTGGGCGGCAAAAATCTAAAATGGTCGGATTACGATGGTTGATACCTCTATCAATAGGTTTCGGGACCTGTAATTGCTGTGACAAATTTCATTTTGATTGCTCGATTATTTCTAAACATTTCTTAGAAAATTCAATTTTATTGAAAATCAACTGTGCTATAGCCCACAACTTTTTGGGCGGCAAAAATCTAAAATAGTCCGATTACGATGGTTGATACCTCTATCAATAGGTTTCGGGACCTGTAATTGCTGTGACAAATTTTATTTTGATTGCTCTATTATTTCTAAACATTTCTTAGAAAATTCAATTTTATTGAAAATCAACTGTGCTATAGCCCACAAGTTTTTGGGCGGCAAAAATCTAAAATGGTTCGATTACGATGGTTGATACCTGTATCAATAGGTTTCGGGACCTGTAATTGCTGTGACAATTTTCATTTTAATTGCTCGATTATTTCTAAACATTTCTTAGAAAATTCAATTTTATTGAAAATCAACTGTGCTATAGCCCACAAGTTTTTGGGCGGCAAAAATCTAAAATGGTCCGATTACGATGGTTGGTACCTCTATCAATAAGTTTCGGGACCTGTAATTGCTGTGACAATTTTCATTTTGATTGCTCGATTATTTCTAAACAGTTCTTAGAAAACTGAATTTTATTGAAAATCAACTGTGCTATAGCCCACAAGTTTTTGGGCGGCAAAAATCTAAAATGGTCCGATTACGATGGTTGATACCTCTATCAATAAGATTCGGGACCTGTAATTGCTGTGACAATTTTCATTTTGATTGCTCGATTATTTCTTATCATTTTTTAGAAAATTCAATTTTATTGAAAATCAACTGTCCTATAGCCCACAAGTTTTTGGGCGGCAGAAATCTAAAATGGTCCGATTACGATAATTGATACCTGTATCAATAGGTTTCGGGACCTGTAATTGCTGTGACAATTTTCATTTTAATTGCTCGATTATTTCTAAACATTTCTTATACAATTGAGTTTTATTGAAAATCAACTGTGCTCGATTAATACTAAACATTTCTTAGAAAATTCAATTTTATTGAAAATCAACTGTGCTATACGCCCACAAGTTTTTGGGCGGCAAAAATCCTTAATGGTCCGATTACGATGGTTGATACCTCTATCAATAGGTTTCGAAACCTGTAATTACTGTGACAATTTTCATTTTGATTGCTCGATTATTTCTTATCATTTCTTAGAAAATTCAATTTAATTGAAAATCAACTGTGCTATAGCCCACAAGTTTTTGGGCGGCAAAAATCTAAAATGGTCCGATTACGATGGTTGATACCTCTATCAATAAGTTTCGGGACCTGTAATTGCTGTGACAATTTTCATTTTGATTGCTCGATTATTTCTAAACAGTTCTTAGAAAATTGAATTTTATTGAAAATCAACTGTGCTATAGCCCACAAGTTTTTGGGCGGCAAAAATCTAAAATGGTCCGATTACGATGGTTGATACCTCTATCAATAGGTTTCGGGACCTGTAATTGCTGTGACAATTTTCATTTTGATTGCTCGATTATTTCTAAACTTTTCTTAGAAAATTCAATTTTATTGAAAATCAACTGTGCTATAGCCCACAAGTTTTTGGGCGGCAAAAATCTAAAATGGTCCGATTACGATGGTTGATACCTCTATCAATAGGTGTTGGGACCTGTAATTGCTGTAACAATTTTCATTTTGATTGCTCGATTATTTCTAAACATTTCTTAGAAAATTGAATTTTATTGAAAATCAACTGTGCTCCATTATTTCTAAACATTTCTTAGAAAATTCAATTATATTGAAAATCAACTGTGCTGTAGCCCACAAGTTTTTGGGCGGCAAAAATCTAAAATGGTTCGATTACGATGGTTGATACCTGTATCAATAGGTTTCGGGACCTGTAATTGCTGTGACAATTTTCATTTTGATTGCTCGATTATTTCTAAACATTTCTTAGAAAATTCAATTTTATTGAAAATCAACTGTGCTATAGCCCACAAATTTTTGGGCGGCAAAAATCTAAAATGGTCCGATTACGATGGTTGATACCTCTATCAATAGGTTTCGGGACCTGTAATTGCTGTGACAAATTTCATTTTGATTGCTCGATTATTTCTAAACATTTCTTAGAAAATTCAATTTTATTGAAAATCAACTGTGCTATAGCCCACAAGTTTTTGGGCGGCAAAAATCTAAAATGGTCCAATTACGATGGTTGATACCTCTATCAATAGGTTTCGGGACCTGTAATTGCTGTGACAAATTTTATTTTGATTGCTCTATTATTTCTAAACATTTCTTAGAAAATTCAATTTTATTGAAAATCAACTGTGCTATAGCCCACAAGTTTTTGGGCGGCAAAAATCTAAAATGGTTCGATTACGATGGTTGATACCTGTATCAATAGGTTTCGGGACCTGTAATTGCTGTGACAATTTTCATTTTAATTGCTCGATAATTTCTAAACATTTCTTAGAAAATTCAATTTTATTGAAAATTAACTGTGATATAGCCCACAAGTTTTTGGGCGGCAAAAATCTAAAATGCTCCGATTACGATAGTTGATACCTGTATCAATAGGTTTCGGGACCTGTAATTGCTGTGACAATTTTCATTTTGATTGCTCGATTATTTCTAAACATTTCTTAGAAAATTCAATTTTATTGAAAATCAACTGTGCTATAGCCCACAAATTTTTGGGCGGCAAAAATCTAAAATGGTCGGATTACGATGGTTGATACCTCTATCAATAGGTTTCGGGACCTGTAATTGCTGTGACAAATTTCATTTTGATTGCTCGATTATTTCTAAACATTTCTTAGAAAATTCAATTTTATTGAAAATCAACTGTGCTATAGCCCACAACTTTTTGGGCGGCAAAAATCTAAAATAGTCCGATTACGATGGTTGATACCTCTATCAATAGGTTTCGGGACCTGTAATTGCTGTGACAAATTTTATTTTGATTGCTCTATTATTTCTAAACATTTCTTAGAAAATTCAATTTTATTGAAAATCAACTGTGCTATACGCCCACAAGTTTTTGGGCGGCAAAAATCCTTAATGGTCCGATTACGATGGTTGATACCTCTATCAATAGGTTTCGAAACCTGTAATTACTGTGACAATTTTCATTTTGATTGCTCGATTATTTCTTATCATTTCTTAGAAAATTCAATTTTATTGAAAATCAACTGTGCTATAGCCCACAAGTTTTTGGGCGGCAAAAATCTAAAATGGTCCGATTACGATGGTTGATACCTCTATCAATAAGTTTCGGGACCTGTAATTGCTGTGACAATTTTCATTTTGATTGCTCGATTATTTCTAAACATTTCTTAGAAAATTCAATTTTATTGAAAATCAACTGTGCTATAGCCCACAAGTTTTTGGGCGGCAAAAATCTAAAATGGTCCGATTACGATGGTTGATACCTCTATCAATAAGTTTCGGGACCTGTAATTGCTGTGACAATTTTCATTTTGATTGCTCGATTATTTCTAAACAGTTCTTAGAAAATTGAATTTTATTGAAAATCAACTGTGCTATAGCCCACAAGTTTTTGGGCGGCAAAAATCTAAAATGGTCCGATTACGATGGTTGATACCTCTATCAATAGGTTTCGGGACCTGTAATTGCTGTGACAATTTTCATTTTGATTGCTCGATTATTTCTAAACTTTTCTTAGAAAATTCAATTTTATTGAAAATCAACTGTGCTATAGCCCACAAGTTTTTGGGCGGCAAAAATCTAAAATGGTCCGATTACGATGGTTGATACCTCTATCAATAGGTGTCGGGACCTGTAATTGCTGTAACAATTTTCATTTTGATTGCTCGATTATTTCTAAACATTTCTTAGAAAATTCAATTTTATTGAAAATCAACTGTGCTCCATTATTACTAAGCATTTCTTAGAAAATTCAATTTTATTGAAAATCAACTGTGCTATACGCCCACAAGTTTTTGGGCGGCAAAAATCTAAAATGGTCCGATTACGATGGTTGATACCTCTATCAATAGGTTTCGGGACCTGTAATTGCTGTGACAATTTGTATTTTGATTGCTCGATTATTTCTAAACATTTCTTAGAAAATTCAATTTTATTGAAAATCAACTGTGCTATAGCCCACAAGTTTTTGGGCGGCAAAAATCTAAAATGGTCCGATTACGATGGTTGATACCTGTATCAATAGGTTTCGGGACCTGTAATTGCTGTGACAATTTTCATTTTGATTGCTCGATTATTTCTAAACATTTCTTAGAAAATTCAATTTTATTGAAAATCAACTGTGCTATAGCCCACAAATTTTTGGGCGGCAAAAATCTAAAATAGTCCGATTACGATGGTTGATACCTCTATCAATAGGTTTCGGGACCTGTAACTGCTGTGACAAATTTTATTTTGATTGCTCGATTATTTCTAAACATTTCTTAGAAAATTCAATTTTATTGAAAATCAACTGTGTTATAGCCCACAAGTTTTTGGGCGGCAAAAATCTAAAATGGTCCGATTACGATGGTTGATACCTGTATCAATAGGTTTCGGGACCTGTAATTGCTGTGACAATTTTCATTTTGATTGCTCGATTATTTCTAAACATTTCTTAGAAAATTCAATTATATTGAAAATCAACTGTGCTGTAGCCCACAAGTTTTTGGGCGTCAAAAATCTAAAATGGTTCGATTACGATGGTTGATACCTGTATCAATAGGTTTCGGGACCTGTAATTGCTGTGACAATTTTCATTTTGATTGCTCGATTATTTCTAAACATTTCTTAGAAAATTCAATTTTATTGAAAATCAACTGTGCTATAGCCCACAAATTTTTGGGCGGCAAAAATCTAAAATGGTCCGATTACGATGGTTGATACCTCTATCAATAGGTTTCGGGACCTGTAATTGCTGTGACAAATTTTATTTTGATTGCTCGATTATTTCTAAACATTTCTTAGAAAATTCAATTTTATTGAAAATCAACTGTGCTATAGCCCACAAGTTTTTGGGCGGCAAAAATCTAAAATGGTCCGATTACGATGGTTGATACCTCTATCAATAGGTTTCGGGACCTGTAATTGCTGTGACAATTTTCATTTTGATTGCTCGATTATTTCTAAACTTTTCTTAGAAAATTCAATTTTATTGAAAATCAACTGTGCTATAGCCCACAAGTTTTTGGGCGGCAAAAATCTAAAATGGTCCGATTACGATGGTTGATACCTCTATCAATAGGTTTCGGGACCTGTAATTGCTGTGACAATTTTCATTTTGATTGCTCGATTATTTCTAAACATTTCTTAGAAAATTCAATTTTATTGAAAATCAACTGTGTTATAGCCCACAAGTTTTTGGGCGGCAAAAATCTAAAATGGTCCGATTACGATGGTTGATACCTCTATCAATAGGTTTCGGGACCTGTAATTGCTGTGACAATTTTCATTTTGATTGCTCGATTATTTCTAAACATTTCTTAGAAAATTCAATTTTATTGAAAATCAACTGTGCTATAGCCCACAAGTTTTTGGGCGGCAAAAATCTAAAATGGTCCGATTACGATGGTTGATACCTCTATCAATAGGTTTCGGGACCTGTAATTACTGTGACAATTTTCATTTTGATTGCTCGATTATTTCTAAACTTTTCTTAGAAAATTCAATTTTATTGAAAATCAACTGTGCTATAGCCCACAAGTTTTTGGGCGGCAAAAATCTAAAATGGTCCGATTACGATGGTTGATACCTCTATCAATAGGTTTCGGGACCTGTAATTGCTGTGACAATTTTCATTTTGATTGCTCGATTATTTCTAAACTTTTCTTAGAAAATTCAATTTTATTGAAAATCAACTGTGCTATAGCCCACAAGTTTTTGGGCGGCAAAAATCTAAAATGGTCCGATTACGATGGTTGATACCTCTATCAATAGGTTTCGGGACCTGTAACTGCTGTGACAAATTTTATTTTGATTGCTCGATTATTTCTAAACATTTCTTAGAAAATTCAATTTTATTGAAAATCAACTGTGTTATAGCCCACAAGTTTTTGGGCGGCAAAAATCTAAAATGGTCCGATTACGATGGTTGATACCTGTATCAATAGGTTTCGGGACCTGTAATTGCTGTGACAATTTTCATTTTGATTGCTCGATTATTTCTAAACATTTCTTAGAAAATTCAATTATATTGAAAATCAACTGTGCTGTAGCCCACAAGTTTTTGGGCGGCAAAAATCTAAAATGGTTCGATTACGATGGTTGATACCTGTATCAATAGGTTTCGGGACCTGTAATTGCTGTGACAATTTTCATTTTGATTGCTCGATTATTTCTAAACATTTCTTAGAAAATTCAATTTTATTGAAAATCAACTGTGCTATAGCCCACAAATTTTTGGGCGGCAAAAATCTAAAATGGTCCGATTACGATGGTTGATACCTCTATCAATAGGTTTCGGGACCTGTAATTGCTGTGACAAATTTTATTTTGATTGCTCGATTATTTCTAAACATTTCTTAGAAAATTCAATTTTATTGAAAATCAACTGTGCTATAGCCCACAAGTTTTTGGGCGGCAAAAATCTAAAATGGTCCGATTACGATGGTTGATACCTCTATCAATAGGTTTCGGGACCTGTAATTGCTGTGACAATTTTCATTTTGATTGCTCGATTATTTCTAAACTTTTCTTAGAAAATTCAATTTTATTGAAAATCAACTGTGCTATAGCCCACAAGTTTTTGGGCGGCAAAAATCTAAAATGGTCCGATTACGATGGTTGATACCTCTATCAATAGGTTTCGGGACCTGTAATTGCTGTGACAATTTTCATTTTGATTGCTCGATTATTTCTAAACATTTCTTAGAAAATTCAATTTTATTGAAAATCAACTGTGCTATAGCCCACAAGTTTTTGGGCGGCAAAAATCTAAAATGGTCCGATTACGATGGTTGATACCTCTATCAATAGGTTTCGGGACCTGTAATTGCTGTGACAATTTTCATTTTGATTGCTCGATTATTTCTAAACATTTCTTAGAAAATTCAATTTTATTGAAAATTAACTGTGCTATAGCCCACAAGTTTTTGGGCGGCAAAAATCTAAAATGGTCCGATTACGATGGTTGATACCTCTATCAATAGGTTTCGGGACCTGTAATTGCTGTGACAATTTTCATTTTGATTGCTCGATTATTTCTAAACATTTCTTAGAAAATTCAATTTTATTGAAAATCAACTGTGCTATAGCCCACAAGTTTTTGGGCGGCAAAAATCTAAAATGGTCCGATTACGATGGTTGATACCTCTATCAATAGGTTTCGGGACCTGTAATTACTGTGACAATTTTCATTTTGATTGCTCGATTATTTCTAAACTTTTCTTAGAAAATTCAATTTTATTGAAAATCAACTGTGCTATAGCCCACAAGTTTTTGGGCGGCAAAAATCTAAAATGGTCCGATTACGATGGTTGATACCTCTATCAATAGGTTTCGGGACCTGTAATTGCTGTGACAATTTTCATTTTGATTGCTCGATTATTTCTAAACTTTTCTTAGAAAATTCAATTTTATTGAAAATCAACTGTGCTATAGCCCACAAGTTTTTGGGCGGCAAAAATCTAAAATGGTCCGATTACGATGGTTGATACCTCTATCAATAGGTTTCGGGACCTGTAATTGCTGTGACAATTTTCATTTTGATTGCTCGATTATTTCTAAACTTTTCTTAGAAAATTCAATTTTATTGAAAATCAACTGTGCTATAGCCCACAAGTTTTTGGGCGGCAAAAATCTAAAATGGTCCGATTACGATGGTTGATACCTCTATCAATAGGTTTCGGGACCTGTAATTGCTGTGACAATTTTCATTTTGATTGCTCGATTATTTCTAAACTTTTCTTAGAAAATTCAATTTTATTGAAAATCAACTGTGCTATAGCCCACAAGTTTTTGGGCGGCAAAAATCTAAAATGGTCCGATTACGATGGTTGATACCTCTATCAATAGGTTTCGGGACCTGTAATTGCTGTGACAATTTTCATTTTGATTGCTCGATTATTTCTAAACTTTTCTTAGAAAATTCAATTTTATTGAAAATCAACTGTGCTATAGCCCACAAGTTTTTGGGCGGCAAAAATCTAAAATGGTCCGATTACGATGGTTGATACCTCTATCAATAGGTTTCGGGACCTGTAATTGCTGTGACAATTTTCATTTTGATTGCTCGATTATTTCTAAACTTTTCTTAGAAAATTCAATTTTATTGAAAATCAACTGTGCTATAGCCCACAAGTTTTTGGGCGGCAAAAATCTAAAATGGTCCGATTACGATGGTTGATACCTCTATCAATAGGTTTCGGAACCTGTAATTGCTGTGACAATTTTCATTTTGATTGCTCGATTATTTCTAAACTTTTCTTAGAAAATTCAATTTTATTGAAAATCAACTGTGCTATAGCCCACAAGTTTTTGGGCGGCAAAAATCTAAAATGGTCCGATTACGATGGTTGATACCTCTATCAATAGGTTTCGGGACCTGTAATTGCTGTGACAATTTTCATTTTGATTGCTCGATTATTCCTAAACTTTTCTTAGAAAATTCAATTTTATTGAAAATCAACTGTGCTATAGCCCACAAGTTTTTGGGCGGCAAAAATCTAAAATGGTCCGATTACGATGGTTGATACCTCTATCAATAGGTTTCGGGACCTGTAATTGCTGTGACAATTTTCATTTTGATTGCTCGATTATTTCTAAACTTTTCTTAGAAAATTCAATTTTATTGAAAATCAACTGTGCTATAGCCCACAAGTTTTTGGGCGGCAAAAATCTAAAATGGTCCGATTACGATGGTTGATACCTCTATCAATAGGTTTCGGGACCTGTAATTGCTGTGACAATTTTCATTTTGATTGCTCGATTATTTCTAAACTTTTCTTAGAAAATTCAATTTTATTGAAAATCAACTGTGCTATAGCCCACAAGTTTTTGGGCGGCAAAAATCTAAAATGGTCCGATTACGATGGTTGATACCTCTATCAATAGGTTTCGGGACCTGTAATTGCTGTGACAATTTTCATTTTGATTGCTCGATTATTTCTAAACTTTTCTTAGAAAATTCAATTTTATTGAAAATCAACTGTGCTATAGCCCACAAGTTTTTGGGCGGCAAAAATCTAAAATGGTCCGATTACGATGGTTGATACCTCTATCAATAGGTTTCGGGACCTGTAATTGCTGTGACAATTTTCATTTTGATTGCTCGATTATTTCTAAACATTTCTTAGAAAATTCAATTTTATTGAAAATCAACTGTGCTATAGCCCACAAGTTTTTGGGCGGCAAAAATCTAAAATGGTCCGATTACGATGGTTGATACCTCTATCAATAGGTTTCGGGACCTGTAATTGCTGTGACAATTTTCATTTTGATTGCTCGATTATTTCTAAACTTTTCTTAGAAAATTCAATTTTATTGAAAATCAACTGTGCTATAGCCCACAAGTTTTTGGGCGGCAAAAATCTAAAATGGTCCGATTACGATGGTTGATACCTCTATCAATAGGTTTCGGGACCTGTAATTGCTGTGACAATTTTCATTTTGATTGCTCGATTATTTCTAAACTTTTCTTAGAAAATTCAATTTTATTGAAAATCAACTGTGCTATAGCCCACAAGTTTTTGGGCGGCAAAAATCTAAAATGGTCCGATTACGATGGTTGATACCTCTATCAATAGGTTTCGGGACCTGTAATTGCTGTGACAATTTTCATTTTGATTGCTCGATTATTTCTAAACTTTTCTTAGAAAATTCAATTTTATTGAAAATCAACTGTGCTATAGCCCACAAGTTTTTGGGCGGCAAAAATCTAAAATGGTCCGATTACGATGGTTGATACCTCTATCAATAGGTTTCGGGACCTGTAATTGCTGTGACAATTTTCATTTTGATTGCTCGATTATTTCTAAACTTTTCTTAGAAAATTCAATTTTATTGAAAATCAACTGTGCTATAGCCCACAAGTTTTTGGGCGGCAAAAATCTAAAATGGTCCGATTACGATGGTTGATACCTCTATCAATAGGTTTCGGGACCTGTAATTGCTGTGACAATTTTCATTTTGATTGCTCGATTATTTCTAAACATTTCTTAGAAAATTCAATTTTATTGAAAATCAACTGTGCTATAGCCCACAAGTTTTTGGGCGGCAAAAATCTAAAATGGTCCGATTACGATGGTTGATACCTCTATCAATAGGTTTCGGGACCTGTAATTGCTGTGACAATTTTCATTTTGATTGCTCGATTATTTCTAAACTTTTCTTAGAAAATTCAATTTTATTGAAAATCAACTGTGCTATAGCCCACAAGTTTTTGGGCGGCAAAAATCTAAAATGGTCCGATTACGATGGTTGATACCTCTATCAATAGGTTTCGGGACCTGTAATTGCTGTGACAATTTTCATTTTGATTGCTCGATTATTTCTAAACTTTTCTTAGAAAATTCAATTTTATTGAAAATCAACTGTGCTATAGCCCACAAGTTTTTGGGCGGCAAAAATCTAAAATGGTCCGATTACGATGGTTGATACCTCTATCAATAGGTTTCGGGACCTGTAATTGCTGTGACAATTTTCATTTTGATTGCTCGATTATTTCTAAACTTTTCTTAGAAAATTTAATTTTATTGAAAATCAACTGTGCTATAACCCACAAATTTTTGGGCGGCAAAAATCTAAAATGGTCCGATTACGATGGTTGATACCTCTATCAATAGGTTTCGGGACCTGTAATTGCTGTGACAATTTTCATTTTGATTGCTCGATTATTTCTAAACTTTTCTTAGAAAATTCAATTTTATTGAAAATCAACTGTGCTATAGCCCACAAGTTTTTGGGCGGCAAAAATCTAAAATGGTCCGATTACGATGGTTGATACCTCTATCAATAGGTTTCGGGACCTGTAATTGCTGTGACAATTTTCATTTTGATTGCTCGATTATTTCTAAACTTTTCTTAGAAAATTCAATTTTATTGAAAATCAACTGTGCTATAGCCCACAAGTTTTTGGGCGGCAAAAATCTAAAATGGTCCGATTACGATGGTTGATACCTCTATCAATAGGTTTCGGGACCTGTAATTGCTGTGACAATTTTCATTTTGATTGCTCGATTATTTCTAAACTTTTCTTAGAAAATTCAATTTTATTGAAAATCAACTGTGCTATAGCCCACAAGTTTTTGGGCGGCAAAAATCTAAAATGGTCCGATTACGATGGTTGATACCTCTATCAATAGGTTTCGGGACCTGTAATTGCTGTGACAATTTTCATTTTGATTGCTCGATTATTTCTAAACTTTTCTTAGAAAATTCAATTTTATTGAAAATCAACTGTGCTATAGCCCACAAGTTTTTGGGCGGCAAAAATCTAAAATGGTCCGATTACGATGGTTGATACCTCTATCAATAGGTTTCGGGACCTGTAATTGCTGTGACAATTTTCATTTTGATTGCTCGATTATTTCTAAACATTTCTTAGAAAATTCAATTTTATTGAAAATCAACTGTGCTATAGCCCACAAGTTTTTGGGCGGCAAAAATCTAAAATGGTCCGATTACGATGGTTGATACCTCTATCAATAGGTTTCGGGACCTGTAATTGCTGTGACAATTTTCATTTTGATTGCTCGATTATTTCTAAACTTTTCTTAGAAAATTCAATTTTATTGAAAATCAACTGTGCTATAGCCCACAAGTTTTTGGGCGGCAAAAATCTAAAATGGTCCGATTACGATGGTTGATACCTCTATCAATAGGTTTCGGGACCTGTAATTGCTGTGAAAATTTTCATTTTGATTGCTCGATTATTTCTAAACTTTTCTTAGAAAATTCAATTTTATTGAAAATCAACTGTGCTATAGCCCACAAGTTTTTGGGCGGCAAAAATCTAAAATGATCCTATTACGATGGTTGATACCTCTATCAATAGGTTTCGGGACCTGTAATTGCTGTGACAATTTTCATTTTGATTGCTCGATTATTTCTAAACTTTTCTTAGAAAATTCAATTTTATTGAAAATCAACTGTGCTATAGCCCACAAGTTTTTGGGCGGCAAAAATCTAAAATGGTCCGATTACGATGGTTGATACCTCTATCAATAGGTTTCGGGACCTGTAATTGCTGTGACAATTTTCATTTTGATTGCTCGATTATTTCTAAACTTTTCTTAGAAAATTCAATTTTATTGAAAATCAACTGTGCTATAGCCCACAAGTTTTTGGGCGGCAAAAATCTAAAATGGTCCGATTACGATGGTTGATACCTCTATCAATAGGTTTCGGGACCTGTAATTGCTGTGACAATTTTCATTTTGATTGCTCGATTATTTCTAAACATTTCTTAGAAAATTCAATTTTATTGAAAATCAACTGTGCTATAGCCCACAAGTTTTTGGGCGGCAAAAATCTAAAATGGTCCGATTACGATGGTTGATACCTCTATCAATAGGTTTCGGGACCTGTAATTGCTGTGACAATTTTCATTTTGATTGCTCGATTATTTCTAAACTTTTCTTAGAAAATTCAATTTTATTGAAAATCAACTGTGCTATAGCCCACAAGTTTTTGGGCGGCAAAAATCTAAAATGGTCCGATTACGATGGTTGATACCTCTATCAATAGGTTTCGGGACCTGTAATTGCTGTGACAATTTTCATTTTGATTGCTCGATTATTTCTAAACTTTTCTTAGAAAATTCAATTTTATTGAAAATCAACTGTGCTATAGCCCACAAGTTTTTGGGCGGCAAAAATCTAAAATGGTCCGATTACGATGGTTGATACCTCTATCAATAGGTTTCGGGACCTGTAATTGCTGTGACAATTTTCATTTTGATTGCTCGATTATTTCTAAACTTTTCTTAGAAAATTCAATTTTATTGAAAATCAACTGTGCTATAGCCCACAAGTTTTTGGGCGGCAAAAATCTAAAATGGTCCGATTACGATGGTTGATACCTCTATCAATAGGTTTCGGGACCTGTAATTGCTGTGACAATTTTCATTTTGATTGCTCGATTATTTCTAAACTTTTCTTAGAAAATTCAATTTTATTGAAAATCAACTGTGCTATAGCCCACAAGTTTTTGGGCGGCAAAAATCTAAAATGGTCCGATTACGATGGTTGATACCTCTATCAATAGGTTTCGGGACCTGTAATTGCTGTGACAATTTTCATTTTGATTGCTCGATTATTTCTAAACTTTTCTTAGAAAATTCAATTTTATTGAAAATCAACTGTGCTATAGCCCACAAGTTTTTGGGCGGCAAAAATCTAAAATGGTCCGATTACGATAGTTGATACCTCTATCAATAGGTTTCGGGACCTGTAATTGCTGTGACAATTTTCATTTTGATTGCTCGATTATTTCTAAACTTTTCTTAGAAAATTCAATTTTATTGAAAATCAACTGTGCTATAGCCCACAAGTTTTTGGGCGGCAAAAATCTAAAATTGTCCGATTACGATGGTTGATACCTCTATCAATAGGTTTCGGGACGTGTAATTGCTGTGACAATTTTCATTTTGATTGCTCGATTATTTCTAAACTTTTCTTAGAAAATTCAATTTTATTGAAAATCAACTGTGCTATAGCCCACAAGTTTTTGGGCGGCAAAAATCTAAAATGGTCCGATTACGATGGTTGATACCTCTATCAATAGGTTTCGGGACCTGTAATTGCTGTGACAATTTTCATTTTGATTGCTCGATTATTTCTAAACATTTCTTAGAAAATTCAATTTTATTGAAAATGAACTGTGCTATAGCCCACAAGTTTTTGGGCGGCAAAAATCTAAAATGGTCCGATTACGATGGTTGATACCTCTATCAATAGGTTTCGGGACCTGTAATTGCTGTGACAATTTTCATTTTGATTGCTCGATTATTTCTAAACTTTTCTTAGAAAATTCAATTTTATTGAAAATCAACTGTGCTATAGCCCACAAGTTTTTGGGCGGCAAAAATCTAAAATGGTCCGATTACGATGGTTGATACCTCTATCAATAGGTTTCGGGACCTGTAATTGCTGTGACAATTTTCATTTTGATTGCTCGATTATTTCTAAACTTTTCTTAGAAAATTCAATTTTATTGAAAATCAACTGTGCTATAGCCCACAAGTTTTTGGGCGGCAAAAATCTAAAATGGTCCGATTACGATGGTTGATACCTCTATCAATAGGTTTCGGGACCTGTAATTGCTGTGACAATTTTCATTTTGATTGCTCGATTATTTCTAAACTTTTCTTAGAAAATTCAATTTTATTGAAAATCAACTGTGCTATAGCCCACAAGTTTTTGGGCGGCAAAAATCTAAAATGGTCCGATTACGATGGTTGATACCTCTATCAATAGGTTTCGGGACCTGTAATTGCTGTGACAATTTTCATTTTGATTGCTCGATTATTTCTAAACTTTTCTTAGAAAATTCAATTTTATTGAAAATCAACTGTGCTATAGCCCACAAGTTTTTGGGCGGCAAAAATCTAAAATGGTCCGATTACGATGGTTGATACCTCTATCAATAGGTTTCGGGACCTGTAATTGCTGTGACAATTTTCATTTTGATTGCTCGATTATTTCTAAACATTTCTTAGAAAATTCAATTTTATTGAAAATCAACTGTGCTATAGCCCACAAGTTTTTGGGCGGCAAAAATCTAAAATGGTCCGATTACGATGGTTGATACCTCTATCAATAGGTTTCGGGACCTGTAATTGCTGTGACAATTTTCATTTTGATTGCTCGATTATTTCTAAACTTTTCTTAGAAAATTCAATTTTATTGAAAATCAACTGTGCTATAGCCCACAAGTTTTTGGGCGGCAAAAATCTAAAATGGTCCGATTACGATGGTTGATACCTCTATCAATAGGTTTCGGGACCTGTAATTGCTGTGACAATTTTCATTTTGATTGCTCGATTATTTCTAAACATTTCTTATACAATTCAATTTTATTGAAAATCAACTGTGCTATAGCCCACAAGTTTTTGGGCGACAAAAATCTAAAATGGTCCGATTACGATGGTTGATACCTCTATCAATAGGTTTCGGGACCTGTAATTGCTGTGACAAATTTCATTTTGATTGCTCGATTATTTCTAAACATTTCTTAGAAAATTCAATTTAATTGAAAATTAACTGTGCTAGAGCCCACAAGTTTTTGGGCGGAAAATCTAAAATGGTTCGATTACGATGGTTGATACCTCTACCAATAAGTTTGCCGTATGAAATTGGGGTGGGGGCGCTGGATAACCCTTATGGACTACAAAATTCGGAACACGAAGTAGTATATCGGACCACCAACCAGGATAAATTCACATGGAATATATTACGATGTCAGCCATGTGTCCCAGCGGAATAATTTCGAGAGTGTTAATTTGGCAGAGCGAGGAACCAAAACTATCCAAGCCTAACATATTTTTAGTAATAACTAAACAAAACAGAAAAAAAACTGAGATATGTACCATAAAAACAGGAAAGGAGCGAAACAAACAAACAAAAACATAAAAATAATAATGTCACTTTCACTTACCATCAGTTGTTGTTGGGTCGGTAGCACAATAAATTTCGCTCGGTTAACTGGGTAGATATTTTCCAAATAACTTACTCCGTATGCCACAGCGTTTAACAATATAAAACTTATTACTATTTTTAAGACAAATTGTACAATTTTTCCTTCTCCCGAAATTAAAGTCAAAAATTCAAAAATATGCCATTGAGTAATGTGCCCGATCAAAAAAACCTATGTTGCATTTTTATAAATTTTTACAAGCAACAATCATTGTAAAAATGGTGTTATTTGTGTTGTAGAAATTTCATATAAAAAACGGGAATGACACATTTTATGTTTGTCAAATTACTAATAATTTCTTGCTTAGTTTCAATTTGACACTTTTTAGTGTGTGATTTTTTTTCGTTTTTGTTTTCTATGAATATACCATATATACCATATACGAGTATATATATATATATATATATAACTAACAAGCAATTTATGTTGCAATTATGTTGGTTATCCCAATTACAATCCAATAAATTTGACCAATTTTTAGGATTTTTGGGATACGGATCTGTTAGAACAAGTACATTAAAAATGCTGTCCGTTGTTGGTCGAGTATGGTTTCCAAATTTGTGAAGTTTTAATGCTTTTTTTAATGAAGAAATTGTAAATAGTGAGAATTTATAAATTTATGATAGTCTCATTTTTCATGCTAACCAATAATCTAAATGTTAGTCGAATTATGTTCAATTTTTAAACAAATTTAAGTGATGATATTTCCACGGTTGTTTTTAAATGGCTAAACTCTTTCTGAAAAGACGTCTGCGTGTTTAATGATAATAACAAATATCTAAGTAAGTTAAAGACTAATTAAAACTCTCTTAATTTTCAGGAATGCGAATCTTTTAATCTTCTTTTATCCATCTGATATTCACGTATATTTATTAAGTGATGCATTTATCGATCTTTATGCTAACATTTCTAACAACATTCGCTTTGGTTAGATATTAACGCTTCACTAAAGGACAAGTTGCTTTAACAGGAATATTACAAGTGGCTACTTAACAAATTGATAACTCGTTCTTGGATTGAAAATTTTTGCTTTATATTAAAGCTGTTGATTGTAGGCGACAAACCGAAAAACTACTTTAAATAAATAACAATTCATTTAACGCAAACTAGCAACATTTCATTTAAATAAAAAATAATTCAATATAACCATTGGGGTGCGAACATTTAATTTTAATATAAAATTTAATAATGTTTTGCTTTAGTTTGAACTAAAGCAAGCTTGGTTGATTAGATTACAGTTAAATAATTTCCATATAAGAAAATTTGATTTAGCTTGAAAATCATACATAATTATATTTTGCGCTCAATTTGTCAAATTTTGTATTTAAATAATTTTCTTTTTCTGTGTACAATTAGCAAACCGTGATTGTATTATAAAACCCACCAAATATATTCCTCCAAGAAAATCACAAAAGTCGTTTATTAAAAAAATATTTGTATTTATAGTGTTTTTTATTAATAATTTTCAAATTTTATTTAAAATAATATATTTTTTACATAATATATATAAATATAATTTATTTATATATTATATAAGTATAATGCTTGATTTTTTTTTTTATATTAAATATTAATTAATGGTAATATATTTTCAACTAAGTTATAGATTTTATAATAAAAATGGGATTGGAATGCTGCTTATATATTATTTACAAATAATTTCGAATTTTCAATGTACATTACAAAAATTTTAATTTAAATAATATTTTCAAGAAAAATGAAATTAATTGAGTGTGGCTTAAATTTTTTTTTGATAATCCATATCAAGACGATTAATAACAAAAACATTATATCTCCATTAATCCATATGTGTGTTTTTAAGTAAATCATTTAATAAACGATACAGAATTGCTAAACCACATCAACATTTTTTAATTTTTATTAATTACAATTTTAAATCACCATGCTTAATTTATTACTAACTTAATATAAATAAACGAATATTTTATTATTATGAATTATTTATCATCTTTACATGTGGGACTTTCTTTTGGGCTGCTTTGCGGACTAATTCGTGATGTTGAAGACGATGACGATGTGTTAATTGTTAAATTTTGAGGATAACCGAATAAATTTAGATTATTCAGGCCCATATACTGCGATAAAATTGCATGAAAATTTGGTATTTTATAATTAGGCAGGATATTTTGATGTAACATTGATGTATTTGATGGAATTAATGTGGGATGTAATCCAAAATTGGGCGTCCAAAATTCTGGTGATATTGTTGGGTGGCCCAAATTATGTGACAGCGACATTGGCATGGGGAATTCAGGTAATCCTTTAAAAAAAAAATTATTATTACAATATATAATTTGACTACAAACAAGACATAAAAATGTAATAAATTTTTTAATTGTTTATAAAACCTGGTAATCTATAATTATTATCTGTGCTGCTAATTGATATTTAATTACAATTAAACGAGACTGTGCTGTAATTATGTATATCAATAATGTGATTTGATTAATTGACAATAGTCAAATTATCTAATGTCACAAAAATAATATAAAAATAAATTAACTATGAATGAGCTAAACACACCTGGTTTATGTAGAATATTATATTGCAACCTATACCATAATATTAACTAAATAACATAAGAACCAACATAAATGTTGGGGTGAGACTGTAAACCATTAAATTTAGTATTGTTCACAACAAAAAACTACCCTGTTTTATAATGTTACGACACATTATAATAAATTAATTTACATATGTAAACTATTTTGTTTAATATGTATTGATAAGAAAATAATTAAATTCACTAAACATAAAACATAAACAAATAAAAATTAATACGTATATCGGGTTTATTTATGTTTTGTTTATTTTTGTTTACCGCGATGACAGGTGGAGAGGTTAAATTTTTTTCCAAATTAATGAATATTTTATTCAATAGTAATGGGAATTACCTTGTTCGTGATGCAGAAAACCGGATGTATCTCTGCCCATGGCCTTCTCACGTTTTCGCCATTTTGCACGACGATTCTGAAACCAAACCTGAAATTTACAAAAAAAAAAAAAATTATAAATTGTTGTTAAACTTCTAATCAATTACTCCAAATTCGAGCGTTGTACAATATGCATAGAATTATAAATTCATCTAAAAGCTAATTCACGACAAAATGTATTCGTCTCCCTTTCAAACACTAACACAAAATAGAGATTTTCAATTTCTTTTCAAACTTTTCAACGAGATAATTGGCGAGATAATTGGCGTATTGTCAATTAAATAATTTTATTCTATTGGAAAAATAAAATCTAAGTGAATCATTTCATTTTCCAATTGAATTATTTTCAATAGATCCAGCAACAACAGAAAAAAAAAACTGGGATAATAAAAATTAATGCTTTTGTTTATTGCCAACGAATTTTTCATTTCGAGACGGGTTTGATATGAATACATGTAAAACACTTTTTTCATATGTGTACACATTATACAAAACGTTGTGGTAGTAGTGTCCATTATTAATGTATTCACCACCGTCAATCAGCTTCTACGAGTAGAACCGAGATTTGAATATTGGAATTTTGTACGTAAAATTGCTTTCTTTTCAGCAGAACAACAACACTGTCTACAATAATCATATATTTTTAATAGTGGGGATGATAATAATATCTTAAAATTTATAACAATATAATTACACCAATTATCTGCGTAATTACCTTCAATTATGTGCCTATATATATAAATATATAGCACATTATCTCATTTTGAGTGAATTTATAATTTCTCTGCAAATTTTTTTTTTTTTGTTTTTTTTGTTTTTCTAACACAAATAGAAAACACTTTTAATGAATATTACATTTTGTCATTTATTTTTTGGAAAATACTTTTCCACAATTTTCATTATAACAATCATAACGATAATAGTGTATACAGTATACATGTATGTACGTTTATTCACCATATAACGTAAGCAATGATAATTATACTCAACACTTTACTAAGATAATTTTTCCCGTGTACTGTACATATTACGTTTGGAAAATTGTGATTTGATTTAACAAAAGTACACATATTATACATATTTAAAAAGCATCATTCAATTGTTAAACAAAAAATGATTTTGTATCGTATCAAAAACTAAGACAATTTTTCAAATGAAATATTACTAAATTGGCTTATTGTAATGTTATCGAAAAAAAAAACAAATTGATAACAATACAATGCAATCGGAAATATTTTTTTTTTTTTTTTTTATAGATTTTCAATAAATAATCATAATTTTACTTTGATCAAGCATCATTCTCGGGTATAACAATAATGAGTCATAATAAATATGCAGTGTGCACCAATATAACGTGGCTTTAGTGGATCGAAATTGTCGAAGAAAACGAAGCGGATTTTTTTCGAACCGCAAACCTCTTTCAATTATGTTAACACTTAACCGACGGGACGAGTAGTATCTACCGGCCTCGTCAGCTGATGGTAACCGGCGGGGCCGGTAGGGACTACCTTTTCGACTTCTGACGTTTAACGTCGGGTTTTGTAGTATCTGACGGCAAAAAATAAACCGTTTTGTGCTTCCATGTATGAATGAAGGTTTGTACTACAAGAAAAAAAATATTACAAGGGAAAAATATTTTTACTTTCGCCACAACTCTATTTTAACTATTATGTTGTGCGGAATTCTCACGTAACAGCCCGTCGTAACGGCGCACGTGGCGAAAAAAAGACCCGTCGGTTAAGTGTTAAGTACAGTTCATCTGAATTGCTTATTATAAAATTGAGGTTATTTAAGGAAAAACAAATGACTTTAACTCAAAATGATTGTGGGTAGAAAGGTGATGCGTGAAGAATCGCTCAAACCTCAGTATATTCAGTAAATTTGTGACGAAATACATTATTCAGTAATCTGCCAAGACTGTCAAACATTCACCGTACACCATGCCTTGGGGATGCATTACAGCCGGAGAAAAGACCAGATAAAAAATAGAGAAAAATTGCCAAATACATTTAAACAATTGAACCGGGTGAAGTCTGACACAATGAAATAAGCCAATCATCAGAAGCTGTTTGAATCTATGACCAATCGGGTTGAATTCGTAATTGACATTAACGGTGACTGTTAACGCCACATAAAATGCTGTACCACACTGTGTCGCTTCGGACAACACAAACATCATTATAATAAACAACAAAACAGTTATCTTTGAACTGTATTATAAAAATATATTTCTTGTTCTGTAAAAATACAAATTTTCACTTGTTATATCAAACTTAATTCGAACAGTTGAGTTTTATCAGAGCCTTCTAGAGTATAGAGCCATAATCTTAATGACGTATTTTTTAGAAGCTTTTTTAGTGGTATAACTTTTTACTGATTTCAATAGGAATCCATAGTAAAAATGGTGTTTTAGTAAAAAAGCAAAAATATTATACAATGTTTATATAAAAGTTTTCTACATATCTTTAAGAACAATATACAAGAAGGCCATAACGATATTAAGTAAATATTAATTCCAGAAATATTAAAATTAAATTATTTCTAAAATATATTTTTTCGAACTTTCATTTTGAAAAATACATCAAAGTTGGCTCTGACAAATTAAAATAATACTTGCTAAATTTATCTTTAGTTTTACTAGTGTACGTAAGATGTCTAAAATGGTTACAGAAAAATACGAAAAAAATTTATTTAATCGCAAAATTATCACACGTTCCTATATTTTGTGAATTGGTTTTGCTTTTCGTACAATTTTTGAACTTGACATTTCCCCAGCTGGTAATTTTTGGTGCGATTGTTCCAAATTTTTACGGCCATCACTGCCATCTATCTAATGTATATTGACTTAATGACAAAACGAATCGTAGTAAGCTTTTATTTCAATTTGACCAGAATGCTGTTATGAATTTTTTTTTAATATTTTGGTTTAAATAAATCAATTATTACAAGAAAATGACAACGATTTACTTAAGAGATATTCATATAAATTGAAATTCAAACATTTATGAAAATATTTCAGAAATCATAATTAAGAATTTATAACGTTTTCATTTAAAAATTTGCCTTAGGAAAAAAAGTGATTTCCCATATGTTTTGTGTGTTTTACTATGAAAAATTTCGTTTTTTCCTCGCTTCTAATTCCCTTATAAAAGCTCAGATTTTTTGATTATGGCTCTATAAAATACAGGGTGCTCTGGTTTTATTCATAGATCATAACATATATATATATATTTTGCCTTCAATATTATATTGTGAAGCTAGAAAATAAAACAAAGTGCTTCAACATACGTGGTGAATTCAAATCTGCATTTTGAATCACTAATAATTATCCTTACGATAAAATAATCGTAAGCGTCAACATTTATGGTGTCAGAAGTGGGATACAAATATCCACCATTTTAAAATGTTTGAGAAAAATTTGCTACGATTAAAAGGTTGCTATTTTCCGGCTGGACACGCTTTCTAAGTGCCATACGGATCTTCCAGTGACGATAAAATAAATTAAAGTGAGCTTTCTGACAGAAATTGTGCATCTATTTCACAGAAGCTACACAATTGTGCAAATATTTTGTAATACATTGTGTTGGAGATTACTTTGCGGAACGTGCATGTGAAGGTTGTCTGACACAACGGAACATCTTCTTACATCATTGTGCTACAAACAAATTATAACGGGATAAGTTATAACTGATTAACATTTGTGATTGTTTGCTGCCAAATACAAAACTTAAATCATGGTTGGTGATCATCGATTAAAAGGTTGAATTGAAATACAGATCAACAACATCCAAAATGTGGTCAAATTTCATAAGGAACAAATAAGTACATCGAACCTTCGTCAGTGTCAATGGCAATTAGAAGATCTCACCGACCGCTATAAGAATTTTGTAAAATTTGAAACGCAGCTCGAGGAGAAAAGTGAATCCAAGGAAATTGATATGACACTAAGGAATGAGATAAAGGAGATGTACATGACTGTTGGCCCGGACATCGAACAGCGAATCGACGAATTAAAGGTGCCGAAAATTAAACCTCACACTCCAGAGTCATTAAATTCTGCCTTTCCTATTCACGCACCTAGGCTTCCTGAAATTGTTCTGGATATCTTTTCTGGTGATTTGATGAAATGGACTGATTTCTTAAATTCTTTTGATGATCTCGTACACATTAACAAAAATTTGGCCGACATCACTAAGTTCCAATATCTACGTAGTTCACTATCAGGGACAGCCAAAACATTCCTAGACAATTTGGACTTTGTTGGTGAAAATTATCCGGTGGCGCGACAATTGCTTTTCGAGCAGTTTGAAAACCCGAAAAGAATCACTGAAGAACATATGAAGGCTCTTTTCACATTTAAGCCTTTGGATAAGGCATGCCCTAAGCGGTTGATGGAGCTTGTCAACCATTTTAATTCGCATATTCGGTCTTTAGTCCATCTTCAGAGGCCTATAGAGAATTGCGACGACTTTTTAGTATACCTAATTGTTTCGAAATTGGATGCAGATACAAGGTCAAAATGGATTGACCACTCACCAACCTCAACTATTCCTTCGTACGATGTTGTCAAAAAATTCATCATTACAAGATGCATTAAATTGCAGAGTCAGCCAGCTATCCATTCCTTGAAAATAAGCCAACCGCAATCATCGGCCGCCAGCCAACCCTCAAAACACAATCCATCGCAATCAACACGACAAGAGCTCAGACAACCTCAGACATTCCACTCATTCGCAACGAAAATATCGTCACCGACCAGCAAATTTTGCAATGCTAATAGCCACTTTATTTTCAAGTGCAACTTATTCAAGGCACTAGAAGTTCCCAAGAGGCGCGAGGCTGTTGAGAATTCAAAATTATGTTTTAATTGCCTACAAAAATCACATATGGTCAGCAAGTGCCCCTCTAGCAGCACATGTCATGTTTGCCAACGCATGCACCATACTATGCTTCATTTAGATGGTGCCATAACTCACAAAACTACTGTTCCTGTGATTTCTGCTGTCACAGCAATGACAACTCTACAGTCTGCTTCAAAATCGATGACAGCAGGGACTTCAGTTTCATCAACCGTAACATGACCATCACAAAGGTCGTCATACATCATTCTTGCTACAGCTCTAGTCATTGTGTATGATAAATTTGAAACTCCATTTATCGCCCGTGCCTTTTTGGACTCTAGGTCACAGTTGAATTTTATGACCACAGCACTAGCTACACGGCTTGGCTTAAGATTAAAAAGCACGACCAATATCATCTCCGGAATTAGTACTACGTCAGTACCAGCGAATCACAGCACAACAGTTCTCGTTAAATCTCGAACTAGCAATTTCTCAGCAAACATCAATTGCTTGATTTTGCCTAAAATAACAGATTGTCAACAAAGCGTGCCACTGAGCAGATCTGATATTAACATCCCTGCAAATCTTCAGTTGGCTGATCCGGACTTCGATACTCCACAGCAGATTGACCTGCTCATTGGCGCTTCATTGTACTTGGAGCTATTATTAGTAGGTCAAATCAAGTTGGCTAAACATCTTCCAGTCCTTCAAAATACGCAATTTGGCTGGGTGATCTCAGGAAACATTCATAGCGCCCCAAGCTCATCTGACAATTTGGTACTTACGGCATTATCGACTAAGGCGATCTACGACCAAATTGAAAAGTTTTGGAAGATAGATGAAATACCAGAAGGCACCAAGGCTATCAGCACATTTGGTCATTCCGTCGACAAATACTTTGCGGCCACACATACAAGAAACATTGATGGCAGATTTATTGTTCACTTACCATTTACAAAAACTCCGGCGCCCCTTGGTAATTCATCAAACATGGCAAAATTACGGTTTTTCAATCTCGAAAAACGTCTAATGAGACTTCCAGAGATACGTGAAATGTATCGTCAATTTATGGACGAATATCGCACTCTCAACCCCATGAAGCAAGTTCCGAAAGCCAAAATAAATCCAATCAATTATTATTTGCCACATCACTGCGTGTTAAAGCCCGACAGATCTACCACTAAATTGCGCGTAGTTTTCGATGGGTCGGCAAAATCATCAAATGGCAATTCGCTCAACGATTTACTATCAGTAGGGCCTGTTGTGCAAACCGATTTATTTTTTATTCTTTGTCGTTTCAGGTCTCACGCCTACGCTATCAGTGCCGACATTGTCAAATTATATAGACAAGTTGGCGTGCAAGATGACGACTGCTGCTATCAATATATCTATTGGCGTGACGACCCATTGGCGTTGGAAAATTCCACTCGTGCACCAGCAGCCAGCTCTGTCATACAAAATGACTTTTATGTCGACGATCTGTTGAATGGCGCAAACTCAATTACACAGGCCATACAAATGAGATCCGAAATAGCGCGATTCTTCACCCAGGCGCCATGACTCTTCAAAAATGGTGCTCAAACTCAAAGGCGGTCCTACATGATATTCCAGATTCAGAATGTGAGAAGGTATTTAATGGCGATGACAATTCCTTCGTCAAAACCTTGGGATTATTATGGAAACCTGAGAAGGATTACTTCAAATTTAACGTTCAAATTTCTTCAGACGAACGTATAACGAAACGTACTGTGCTTTCGGAAGTAGCATGCATCTTCGATCCAATCGGCCTATTGTCTCCGGTAGTTGTCCTTGGAAAACGATTCATTCAAAAATTGTGACAACTAAAAGGCGATTGGGATCAAGTTTTACCTATTCACCTCCATACCGAATGGCAAATATTTCGGTCTGAGTTGCAACATTTACGGGGATTAGCCATTCCTCGACACATTTTTGATGGCATCAAGGAACTAAAACACATACAACTGCACGGATTCGCGGATGCCAGCGAAAGTGAGGACGGTGCAGCAATTTATACATGCTGTTCTTTAGACAACGGTCCCTACTCCTACGTTGTGCGTCTCTTGTGCAGTAAATCTAGACTCACTCCAACACAAAAATCAACATTAGCCCGCCTAGAATTATGCGCTGCACTTCTTCTGAAAATTTGCCTTCTGAGCGAGTAAAAATTGCACCGGAATTCTACAATACAGCAATGGATTTTTGTGGTCCCGGTTTCGTTCATCATAAGGGTCGGGGTAAACCGCCAACCAAAACATATATCTGCATATTTGTTTGTCTAGCCACCAAGGCGGTTCACATGGAATTAGTTGCAAACCTCTCATTAAGTGCATTTCTCAATGCTTTCTCGAGATTTACAACCACCAGGGGACTTTGTAAATTAATTAAGCGTTTAAACTTTAAACAAAGAAACACTATTGGCTACAACAATTAGTAAAATAAAATAAAAATTTTCAAGTAGTGTAATTTTTTAAGTTGTATGTGTAGTAGTTGTAGAAAACTAATGCATATTTTATATATATGTATTTGAATTTTGTTATTGTTTATATAATTGTTAGATGTCGCTGTTCAGTCTTTATAATTTTCATAGTATTGGCAGCACTATATTTTTAAGAGAGCCCTCTAAGCGAAGCGTCTAAGTTTTTTTAAATAAAATTGAAATAAATAAATATCATCGTAACTGTTTTTGTCCGATAAAATTACGTTCTCTACAATTCAGAAGTGGGATAACTCAAAATTTATATGATTTTAATAAAAAATTATAATATTTTTATACATTTTTTACATATTTTGTGATTTTTGAGGTTATGAATTTTTTCATACCGCATGTTGTACATAATTGATTTCCGAAGCTATTAAATCAATACAACGACAAGTTATTGATTTCCGTTAAAATAGTTAAAAAAAAAAATGTGTACCTTAAAAAATGCTATCCGAGGAAATAAACAGGCTCCAATGTGAGATAGATAACATTGAACGGGAACTTACAGTAATTATGAACCGACGTGTGCAGAAAATGTCGTCTGCGTCGGACATATCGAAGATATCAGTGCCGTCTAATTTCTACGAAATTTCCGTTGATGTGCCGAATAATGATGTAACAAGGTTTACAGCAAATCAACTTTATAACCAAAACATGCAACAACCGAAAGGTTTCTATCTATTGCTGAAATCAACGGAAGATGGGGATAATCGGCGTCAATGTGAGTTGCATCCGAATTTGTCAGCAGGAGCTCAACATCGGTTACCAATGCCCAAGACCAAAATTATCAACAGCCAATTATGTCACCTTTTATGAGTACAAAACCCGTTATAATAAACTCAATGGACTATAACAGCGTGATACCGGATTTTACCGGAGAAAATACAAAGATGTCTGCTAAAGCATGGTTATCAGAAATCGACTCAGCAGCGAAGATTTATAACTGGGAACACAAATACTACATAGCGAAAACTAAACTGAAAGGTGCCCGATTTGAAATTTTATTTGAATAAATTGTTTCCATCGGAAATAAATGAAACCGTCATCCACATGCAGTTATCAACCCGTTTTAAAAAAAAAGAGGAATCTTATGTGAATTATTTTTATGACGTAGTTGCAAAGGCTAAACGAGGAAATTTTAGTATGTCTGCTACGCAAAAAATGTATAATCAACGGCATTAAAGATACTGAAATGCGCCATATTTTGTTGGCTAACCGGTCTAACAGTTTAGAAGAAATGTTAGAGACAATGGTTTCTGCCGAAAAATCCAGATTTGACAACGATAACTTCAGACCATCACAGTACCGTAAGGTTGAATCGCCGGCATCTAAACCCACCACCGAAATAAAAATTAGTAATAATAATAATAAGAGTAATAAGTGTTACAATTGTTTCAAACCGGGACATCAATCAATTAATTGTCCTGAACCAGAACGTCGAGCAAGATGTACATTTTGCAACCGATCCGGACACATAGAAGAAAATTGTTACATCAAAATTAAAAGGAATAAGGTACCAACGGAGTCTCGAACTGGTTTAATTAGAGGTGAAGTTACAATGCAAATTCTAATAAATGTTGACGGCGAATCCAAAGAGGTACAAGCTGTAGTGGACACAGAAAGTCCAATAAATATTCTACCATTACGATTTCTACCAAAAAAGTTTAAATTAGATAAGTATATCGGAACATCATTTTATGGTGTAAATAATTCAAGATTAAACATTTTATACATTTTTAACTCAAATTGTAAAATTAATTCGAATTTTGAACGACGGCGAAAATCCAGTGAAGGTCGAACCATCCGAAGCATTCAACGAAGTCAATCGAGTGATAGACTCACAATTAGATTCTGAGTATCAATTACAATGACGACGATATCAAAACCGAGGGTAACTATAACATTGGTTCATATTTTGACAATATATCTCGGGATTATGAAATTAAATTCAAAACTACCAAACTTTTGGATGAGTTTGTGTATAGACCAGTGAAGTCCGAACCCGACTTAAAAAGTGAAATGAAGATAAATCTTACAAAATCAAAATCCAATTTACTCACATCCGAGAAGATTTTCGTATTATGATCGGAATGTAGTGAGGGATATAGTTAATGATCTTTTGTCTAAAAATATAATACGGCCAAGTAATAGCGAGTATGCCAGTCGTGTTGTGCTGGTTCCGAAACGTAGCAAAACACACCGACTTTGTGTTGACTACCGCACGTTAAAAAATATAACGTTGAAAGATCGATTTCCGCTTCCTATAATAGAAGATTGCTTAGACAAACTACAAGGAAAGAGAGTATTTTCATTAATTGATGATTCGATAAAATATACGTAATTTATCACTCAAGACGGACAGTTTGAATTTGTAAAATGTCCTTTCGGTTTAAGTAATTCACCTGCGGTTTTCCAAAGGCATATTAATCAAATTTTTAGACCATTGATCGATGATGGTTCTATTATATATATTGATGATATTATGATCGCTCACTACACTGTTTTAAATCAATTCTTGAGTTTAATGCATAATAATTGTTTGGAAATGAATGTTCCAAAATCATATTTTCTAAAATCTAGGTTAGAGTTTTTAGGGTATGAAATTTCCCATGACGGAATTAAACCGCCTCTCCAGCATGTAGAAGCCATAAATGATTTCCCTACACCGATTAATGTGCATGAGCTAAATCGTATTATAGGCCTTGCCCGTTTTTTCCGTAGATTCATTCAAAGTTTTGCAATTATAGCTAAACCTTTATATCACCTACTTCGTAAGGACGCTGTTTTTAAATTTGAGGTAAATGAAATTTCTGCTTTCAATTCGTTGAAACATAAATTAGTTTCAACACCAGTTTTATGTCTGTATAACCCGAATTATGAAACGGAACTATATACTGACGCAAGCCATAAGGGCTTCGGCGCTATATTGGTTCAAAAGCAAGCAAAAGATGGTTGTTTCTATCCGGTAATGTACTATAGCAAGCTCACAAACGAAAGCGAGCGGAAATATCAGTGATTTGAGCTGGAAACACTAGCAATATTTTATGGCCTTCAACGATTTCACGTATATCTCCACGGTATACAATTTAAAATAATTACCGATTGTAATGCACTGCAACAGACGTTACAAAACAAAGATGTGAATAGTCGAATCGCCAGATGGGCTTTAAATTTTTCGAATTATAGTTTCGAGATTATACATCGGAGTAGTAATCAAATGAAGCATGTCGATGCGTTGAGTCGAACTTCGAATATTTTATTTGTACATGAATGTACATTATCACAGAAACTCGCATTGCTTCAACTTACCGATGAACGATGGTGAAAATAAACTGTTTGAACTATATGAAAACTTAGTTTACCGTAAAACCGACAAAGGCAAATTATTGTTCTATGTTTCCGAAAATCTTGAAAATGAGATAATTCGTAAATATCACGAAAAAGGACTTTTGGGCATTGGTAAAACATTAGAGATAATTCGTCGCCGATCTTGATTTCCGCGTATGAAACCTAAAGTTGATGAATTAATTAAAAATTGTATTAAATGGCCAGTTTTTCAACCTAAAAATGGGCGACTTGAAGGATATCTTCATATTTTCGATAAGGGAGATAAACCTTTCGATACTATCCATATCGATCATTTAGGTCCATTAGAAAATACAAAACATAGCAATAAGTACATTTTAGCAATAACCGATTCTTTCACAAAGTACATAAAATTGTAAAACGACAGGTACATCTGAAGTAATTAAACACCTCAAGTCCGACTTTTCGACTTTTAGTGTTCCGAAGCGGGTAATTTCCGATCAAGGTACTGGTTTTAAATCCGATGAACTCCAAAAATTCAATAAAAACCTTAATGTTGATGTTGTGTTTAATGCAACTGCATCACCACAATCCAACGGTCAAGTCGAAAGATATAACCGCACTCTTTTACCTATACTAGCCAGTGATACCGAAAAGAAATTGAGTTGGGATCTCATATTGAGTGATGTCGAATTTATAATAAATAATAGATTTAACCGTACTATTCAAAATACCAAATAATCAATATTATCCGATAAAAAGTTTTAATTGATTTTAAATAAAACTATGTTTGGTTTAGAAAACTTTAACAATACAATATATATAAAGAAAACTAATTCTTTTTATTAATTCAAACATTTACAAAAATAAAAATCGTTAAAAGTTAATTCAAATCACAGTTTTTTTATCTAAATATGTACATATATAAGGCATCACATCTTAATCTTAACATAAATTATACTTCAAAATAATTACTTTAAAAAAATATCACTTTAAATTAAATTAAAAATAATTCAGATTAATAAAAATAATTTAAAAATAATAAATATTTACTTAAATAAGTAAGGCATCACATTTTTGAAATAGATATCACAGAGAGTATGAATATACGTATCAATGAAATTTTCATCTCTGGGAACTTTAATTCTTTCATACGAATTATTTTTAGTTGCAAATATAATTAAATCTCATGAATTCAAATTTGTAATAGCCAATCCTAGCTGGATTTGGCCGTAGTGTGGATGTATTTTATGTAGTTTGTATTCCGTCTTATCACAGTACAAATATTTTAGTCCTGAAATTATAGATCCAGCTTCTACTTCTCGCCCTTTCCCTGGAGATTTTATTTCAACCAACCTCCACTGATCTCCATCAAATGAAAGGGCATCGGGGCTATATGCCAAAAACGGCAGATCGGGAGAAAGCGTTAATCCCATTTCCAATAGATTAAAATGATTTGCCAGTATTTTCTTTGCTTGTTTCTCCGCATATTGTCCGTATCTGGTCGCTTCGTTGCCTTTAAATGTGCCCTTATAAATAGAGGTAAGTTTTTTTTCTCATATGTGGAACATATTTTGACAAACCGTCGTGTTGGTGTAGTGATCTAATTAACTCATGATCTCCACATTCAACGAATTGTTGAAGTGTCGTTCGTCTGGAAAGAAATCAGGGAGTTCACTTGGTAAACGGACCGTTATTCTCTAACAATTCCATACATTTCAAATGAATAAAATTTGTACGTTTTGGAAGTCACATAGCGCCGTTCTCAGTATGTCTAATAACAAATAAATGGGGATACAAAAAAAGGTGAAAATGGGGGAAAATTCAAAAGAACGTTTCAGCGGCCATTTTTAAAAAGAAGAAATTAAAGATGGTAGCATTTGTGTACGTTTCACACCTCGTGTGGATGCGGCTTTAGCCAGGTAATCCCATGCCCTATGTGCCTGTATGTGTTGTTGTATGAATCTCTTGTATTTTGGATGAATTGTTGATTGTAAAATTAGTATTATTCAGAGTAAGATTTTCTGTTGGTTTTGTGCGTGTATTTAAACAAACACATCTAAATGCGGTTGTATTTGTATGTAGAGTGTTTCGTTTACTGTGTAATGGCATCAAGCGCGATCGTTTTGTTAAGGCTGGTACACATTAAGAACGAGTAGCGAGAAACGAGTAAGATCCACACAGGCGAGTAAATTATTTGTTCACATTTACGAGCGATAAACGTCAGTTTCACGTACATATGTCAATATAATTAAACAAAACAAAAATTTCAATATTTTTATTACATTTTAAATTATAATATGGTTACCATACGAGCAAAACTTTTATTGGCAACTTATTTATTAATAAAAAATAAAAATAATAAACGACGCAGGTATTGGATCCATCCATATTTAAAAAACCGCCCAACTTTGGGGCTTTACCATAAAATTATAAAAGAGTTGGAGAAATATCCAGATCTATACTACAAATAATTCAGAATGAGTCAACAAAATTTTGATAAATTGTTTAATATCCTCAAGAGCACGCTGGAACCGAAGCCATCCAGTTTTCGTGAGTGTGTTTCAGCGCGAGAAAAAGTAGTCATTACGATAAGGTACCTGTAACATCTCAATATAACATAGCGATTTTGTAAACGCTTGCTTACACTTTTAGGTTTTTGCCAACTGGATGGTCGTTTCGGGATCTAGCATTTCATTTTTGCTGGGGACATTCCACTATCGGAAAAATAGTTCGGGACACTGTTAAAGCTATTAATGAAATTATAATGCCCTTAGTAATGCCTTCTACTCTTTATGAAGAAGATTGGTTGGAAATCTCAAATGGATTTTTGAATCGTTGGAACTTCCCAAACTGCCTCGGTGCTGTCGATGGCAAACATGTCCAAATCGTATTATTTGCCAACAATGGCAGCATTAACTTTAACTATAAAAAACACTTTTCAATAAATCTCCTTGCATTAGTTGATGCAGACTATAAATTTATTTATATTGATGTGGGTATATCTTTAAAATGAACGCAATTATAATTTTCGGATAATTAATTTTTTTTTTCTATAGCAATAAATACAACAACAAGTGCTTGACATTTTTAAATATTTGACACTCTGTACCTTATAAAACAACAACAACAAAAAATCAAGTTCCATAACTAAAATATATACAAAATATAAAAATCATAAAATTAAAACATGACTTCCAATAAAATGTGATTTCATGTATTTTGCACCAAACATATTTTGTAATAGTATGTAATGTTCTATTTAATCTCAATATTTGATAAATCACTCAGTAACGGTAGGGTCACCGTTAATATCAATTACGAATTCAACCCGATAGGTCACAGATTCAAACAGCTTCTGATGACTGGCTTATTTCATTGTGTCAGACCTCATTCGGTTCAATTGTTTAAATGTATTTGGTTCTTTTTCTCTATTTTTTATCTAGTCTTTTCCCCGGCTGTAACGCATCCCCAAGCCATGGTGTAAGATGAATGTTTTACAGTCGAAAAGAAGGTTTTTTTTAGGAAGTTTTATAGATTGTTTCGAAGTAGCGCCTTTTCTATTTTCGTAAATACCAATACATCATAACCTCAATTTTGGTTGGTCTGAGAGAACAATGTTAAATATAACTCATGAACTTCAGATCGATAAGCAATTCAGATGAACTGTACTTAAGTACTTAATCACAATTGAAAGAGGTTTGTGGTTCGAAAAAAAGGCCGCTTCGTTTTCTTCGACAATTTTGATCCACTAAAGCCACGTACAATATGCCCTTTGACCCATTCGGCCCTTCGACCCATTCGGCCCTTCGATTCGGCTCCCTCTGAGAAAAGCGCTATGTAATTTTAATAGGTAACAAATTTTATTCATTTGACATGTGTAGAATTGTTAGAGAATAACGGTCCGTTCACTAAGTGAACCCCGTGATTTTTTAATGCATTTTTTTCTATATAACAATTAAGGATGGACAAACATCCGGCCATAGCCCTTTTGAATTAGACATTTCTGAGAAGGACGCTACGTGACTTCCAAAACGTACAAATTTTATTCATTTGAAATGTATGGAATTGTTAGAGAATAACGGTCCGTTTACTAAGTGAACCCCATGATTTCTTAATAATATTTTTCGAATGAACACCTTTAATTAAAACATGTTTTTAAAGCATTATTTGTATTGCAAAATATCAAGTGTTTCATTAAATAAAAAATTCGGGATGAATTGCAATTTTCTTCTATATTTCTCTTGATTTTCGGGCTGATATCTAATTTAGCAAGGAAACAAACCAATAAATAAAAAAAACCTTTTCGGGATGAATTTTCGTGCTAACTTCACAGACATGGGTTAACGGAGCTCCATTCCTCCATGTTATACGTACATATTTGTTATTTTGATTAGTACAGCCAAAAGTATTCCCTGACAATTAGTTAGACGTTAAAGAAATTAAACCTTTAAGATTTCACTTTGCCGAAAAATGGGTAAGAGGCAGCTTCGTAAATTATTGATAGCACCGTTTTAAATAACTCTGTGACTTGTTCAGCTGGTGGCCTCTTTTAAAAAATTGCAGTTTTCAACTTTCTATGTTCCGTTTAGAGTCCATGTTAACAGTCAGTCGAGCGAATTTATTTCTCTAATAAAATATTTATCTACCCTGCAAATTGTGTACATTGCCAAAATGTTCCAAAGAGTGGAGACAATAGTGGTATGAGATTGCGATTTCCCAAAGAATTTCATTTGTCGAGAGGTGAAGGATTTTGTTTCCCGACCTTCTTGAGCTTTCATGAAAACTCCGGTGTAAACATAGAAACGGTTGTCGGCACGTGATATGACCATTTTATATTTGAGTATTTGGTAAGAGTTGCAATAAAGGCGACCACAAATCTGTTTAGAAAAATGATGTAATGTCTTTTCAACTGGTATCAAAATGAATGTCCCCATTTATTTTATCATCGATTTTGAGTTCAAAAAGAAGTACAAGACCTCTTGATGGAGAAAATCGGTTCTGTACTCTCTTCCACTCTATTTGAACTTTAATTTGAATAAATTGAAATTTTTCGCTTTCTAAAAAATATTTCTTAATCCAATGATCATCAGATGATGATTTTGTCTATCTTTTATTTGTTCAATACAATATCGTCAGTGCTGGTCACCATATGTCCGTAAAGTTTGCATTATATTTGTTTTTCTAGACAAATGTTTTATTTAAAATCAAATACAATTAGTGTTTTTAAAATTCCTGAGGTAAAACATTGTAACAGTTCGACGGGTGATGTCGGCTGTTAACAGAAATGTTCACTAAGAAAACTTGAAGGAAAATAAGCAATATTTAGTCCAAATGAATTAGAATGTTGTGTTGTTATTCTGGCTGTAAAGATTTTGTAACTTCTTGTCATGCTAAATCGTCTTCATGCTACGCATAATCTATTGTGAACTTTTGCTCAAAATGAATTTTGACGAATATCTATTGTTTAAAAAATTAAAATGGAGGTTGGTCGCTAAATTTATTTTGTTCAGAGTTTTTTTTAAACGGGCGCCAATGAAAGAGTTCAACACTACTCAATAAATGATGCGGACAGCTAAAATATTCAACACAAAACGACTCATTAAGAGAGTACAAAAACGTTTAATGATATGTACCTTAAAGGAATGCCATGAGGGCTACAAGATGAGTCAATTCAAAAAATGCAAACGTTCGATATTAGAAAAGACCCGCAAGAGTTCTGTTGAAATATTCTTGAACGTTTTTTATAAATAAATCTGATAAAAAACCTTTAAATGATCTGGATCTTAGTCATCTATGGGATCCGGAAGATGATACAGTTGCCTCTAATACACTATGCAATAAAAAAATAAATAGAAACATTAAGCCGTCAAGATGCCTTTAAACATAATATTATGTCAAATCTGTTTCGTTGAACAGTTTTGATATTTTCTAATTCCCTTTTGTTAAATACACAAAATATTAATAATTCTCTAATTTTGAAGATTTGTTAATTACTTCTAAATGTTAGCGGATGAGTGTTCCTATATACGAAATGCTCCTATCCGTGAACGTGTTGTTGCTTTAAAGACAATGCGAGAGGTATAAAGGGGACTGGAGTAGAAATAGTTTGGGGACATTTCAAATGAACAATTAATTCGGGTCCAAATTCAGCAGTGGTGATGAAATTATACTTTCAAAAAAAAACTTAAAGTAATTGAAGGGAGGGAGGTAAATCTAACGACCGATTGAAAGAATAATACAATAACATGTAAAAAATAAAAAAATAAAAGGAAAAAATAATTTTTTCGTCACTCGGAAAATAAAAGGTGGGCTTATGGAATAGATATTGACCTAAATGACAGAGGTTGGGCGTTGAATAAGGAAAAGTGCCCTTTTTATAAGCTCTTGAATATAAGCGTGGTTTTTTAAAAGAATATTTTTTTAAATTTGAAACGTGACAGAAAGTTATATTTAAATTGCATTTTCCTTTTATGTTAAATTAAGCGAAACTATTTTGTAAAATTTAAATTTTCATATGCGTATCTTTATACATGTTACATGGGAAAAATACTTGAGAAATCGAAGTTGCTATAAATTATTCTGCTCGTCAAATTATTTCATTTGATACCCATATCAAGAGAGTGGTAAAAGAAGTTTAGTCTACTATCTTGGCGCGTTCGCCATTTTGGGGCATCCACCATATTGAATTTAGAATGACGCCGCATACTGTGCTTGACAAACGCTTTTATTTGATACCTATGTCATAGAGGTGATTAAGGAAATTTAGTCCGCCATCTTTGGGCGTCACCCATATTACATACATGTAGACTGACCTCATTTAGCTTAACTTATTCTGCTCGTTAAACCCTTTCATTTGACACCCATTTCAAGGAGGTTGTGGAGAAATACGTGATCCGTTATCTTGGGGCGACTGCCATTTTGGAGTCCAACTCGTCAAGGCCTTTCATTTGATACCCATATCAAGGGGGCTGCAAAGAAAAAGATAATCCGGCATCTTAGGGCGGCTGCCTTGAGTATTTTATATTGTATTGTCAAGAGAACCAAAAGTGTGCGCGAAATTTCAGCTCAATTTGACATTGGTATGTGATGGATATGAGATCCGTTGCGCCGTTACTTTGTCACCAAGTTTAATATAATCAAATTTGGACTAAACAAATTTTTTGATATGTCACGATTCACGCTGATGCACATCAGCTGTTTAAAAGAAATTCGGTCTTATCCACCCTGAACTGAGTGAATCGTACAAGGTTTTTAAATTTGTACATCAAATATCATCTTTGAAATGACGCTCTTCATCGCTCGAGTCGAATGGTGATGGACACTGCTGATTAGACATAACATCGCTTTAACTCTAATCAGCATACGTTGAGTCTCTTAGACTCAATAGGTAATTTCAAGATCAATGAAGGAAATAACATCATATGAGATCAACTTAAACTTCGTAAGGAAATAGTTCAGCATTTTAGTCCTTTTATGGTTACTGATAGAACGGAAACTCAATGTAAACGTATATTTCTATCATGAATTTTGATTAAATTTTCCAACGTTGCAAATGAAAATTGGGATAAATGATTTAATAAAATATTTGATTTATAACAACAACAAAAAATCAAAGGATGCCAATATTTACGATATCACGATTCAGAAGAACGATCAGTCAGGAGTAGTCAAGAAATGTGCATAATATAATGTAGATGTGCGGGTAACAATTTCAAGAAAGATTTCTTTCCAGCACTAAATTCCATCTAAACTTAACAAATATATCAAAATTTAGTAGATTTGCGATAGTTAACAACCAATTCGAGGAATTCATAATTTTGGTAATAAGCACCCTCAAAGAAACGGGAAAGAGGTGTTGTTTACTCGGGTAGCTTTATAATAGTTTCGAGTTGGCACAGATAGTGCTGAATATAGGATTTTACTTCAGAAAAAGAGAAGAGTGTCTGTGTATTAAATCAATAAGATTCTTTCGGCTTTTTATAGACAAAATATATTAACAATAATGGCATTTATAACATTTTTCGATTGGTTAATCAGAAAAAAATGAAGAGAAGGCCAATCATTTATAATATTTCTACCAAAAAAGTACAAATATGTACTTTACGCCAAGACTTACACAAAGTGTATAACTCTGAATAAAAAATAAGAACTTCCCTTGCGCTCATTGTGTTGGTAGTTTGTTTTCGTACTGAAAAAGTTGGTCTACTCATCAGGTAGTTCGGGCATAAAACACACAGAAATGAGGGTTTTCTTTGAGGTTTTTGATTTATTGAATATAATTCGCTAAATAAGTACGTTCTTACTTGACCCTTTCTGTGTTAAGTAGGAATTGTATTTTTGTAGTTTGGTTGTAGCTACCTTAACCATATTACCCACACAATGAGGTCAAGGACAATTTCATGTTTTGTTCAGGGTTATACATTTTGGATAACACTTGGAGTTAAGTACGGGGGGATTTATATTTCTAATTTTTTGGTAGATATATTATAAATGATTGGCCTCTTAATTTTTTTCTGTATAACCAATCGAAATATGTTCTGAATGCCATTATTGTTAATATATTTGGTCTATAAAAAGCCGAAAGAATCTTATTGAGGATTTCACCTATTTTAGTAGTTTCTGACAAATAAGAAAGTCTAGAGGTTTACTTACCACCCGTGAAACCCTAATGAATGAAATGTTTTAGGTTTTCAAAAGTTGAACCTTGCCAAGAACAAAATCGAGCCGGAAGTTTATATCGTCAACGGCCCCATTATAGTTGAAAGGATATGTCATGGCATTTTCTTGAACAAAAAAAAAATCTAACCAATGACTTCTGGCGTTACTTTATAAAAAATTATATGAAATTGTTGCCGCAGCGCAATTGTAATACAATAAGTCAATTAGGAAAACGATAAATGACGATTAGCAAAATGTTTCTTGTAAATTTAGAACAGGACTTGGTTATACCAAATGGAAATAGACAAAGAGGTTAATGCAACAACTTACAGAAGACACCTATTATGGGTCCTTATATATTTCGGCCATGCATACTAAATTTTGTAAAAATATTAGAAGACGATTATTTGGTCTTTAAGATAAAAAAAAGCTTAAGTGGCACAATTCTCCTTCACCACTTGGACAGATGCATCAATGTAATGTAGTAAATATTTTTATTTTGCTTTAAAAATTACAAATGAGTCCGGGAGACTATAGAGGCCTTAAATTTCACACAACACAATGTTAACAAATGTTTTGAAATGCTAAACTATTGAGAATTTTAGTTCGCTACGAAATGCTCAACTAAATATTACCACTTCAGAATTCTAATTCCTGCAACGGAATTATTTGCAAAGTACATAATTCAGTGTCTGGATGAATTTAGGAACGTTTTATTTACAAATAAATTTCCATCATCTAAGCCGTACACATTCCAAATTTGATACAGAGATGTAATCTAACAGCCAAATATATTTTGTTGTAAAACGCTCATTGTTTTAAAATTTCGTATTTAGTAATCGCGCCCTACTTAGAAAAAATAAATAATTTCAATTATATTTACGGTTCCAACTTAGCTTAAGGTGAACAAGTTTAATTGGTAAAACAACTTTAGCTAATCAATATTTTTTTGATTTCATATAGTCACAAAGGCGGAAATTAAACCAATTGTCTCATAATGAAATGCAAATTAATGCAATTTTTATCAAGTTAATATGATTACCACCCCCTAATATAATTGTTTTCATTCCATCATTTATTACCGAAAAATATTATAGTGTTTTGTTGTTGGTTTTTTTTTTTTTTTTAGTCAAAATTTGTGTTTATTTTAAAGGGGCGAAAAGACCTATTATTGACATTTGGTATAAAATTAAATTTTATTTTTAATTAAAAATGATAATAAACTATTTTACTTTTTTTTTGTTGTAATATTTTTACTTATATTACACATTAGAGTTAAATTAATGCTATAAATTTATTATGGTTTAAAAAGAAATGATAAAAATATTGAATTTATAACTTCACTGAATGTAACTATTGAATTTAGGCAGATTTGCCAATCTAATCTGACTAAATCGAAATTTTTTCTAAAGGGGAAGAAATTGGCTGTTTAGAGGTTGCTTAATAATATATAATTCGTAAAAATTCAAATTCGGATCAATTAACAGCCTCAGTAGAGGCGGGTGGAAGTGTGCTGTAATGCGCCGCCGCTCTTCAGTTAATTACGTGCTACTGATCTAATTCTAAAGTACTAACAAATCCCTCATATAGGGAAGTAAATGTTGTTAATTTTTGTTACTTGTTTGGTTTTGTAATTATGCTTGACTAAGGCCAAGAATTTGTCCATTCATGCTGGACCATTGATTCCGTTTTTTTGGTCACCATAGATGGATCCAACCACTATTTTCCTATTTGTGATCTCTATGACCACCCCTTTCTACTCCCTACAAAATGCGGTATAACAAGGTCCATAAAACCTTCCATCAAAACCCACGATAAAACAAAAAAAATTACCTCTACCGGCTTGAAGCTGCAGGTAAATGCCGCGATGTGTCAAGATTTATGGACAATTTCTATAATGAGTCGAGGTAACACTTGATCTCATTACAGTGGCGCCCAAAGATAGGGGGCAGAATAGTATCAACCAGAATACCCCCTTAGTATCCATTGCTTGTCGTAGGAGGCGACTAAACGGTTGGAGGTCGGAATAACAAACCGCCTCCGTAAAATTTGACATGTTTACAATAGTTTTTTTCATTTTTTGTCGCCATGCGATCTCATTACAGTGGCGCCAAACTAGAGGCAAAAATTCGCCTTCATCATTCTCATTAACAATTTATTTTTTCATAGAAGTACCGTTTTCATCCGGTAATCTTCTCAGTCTTTGTTGCATACCTAGGTGAGGGTGATATGTCGTAAGCAATTTATACAAATCACAGCTTGGTTAATGAGACATTGAACTGCTCCCTATTTTTTTCCAAATTAATCATTAATTTAGGCACCTCATTACAATGGAGCCCAAACAGGGACCAAATAGGCCCAAATTATCTGGTAAATTTTGGTTACCAAAGATATTCAACTAAATAAATCCCAATGAGGTTATGCCTTAAATAAGTCCAGTAAATTTACCCCTATCAACAACCAATACCATCTGATGATTAATCAGAGTCAAAATTAAAAAGTCCGTTTCATATAGTTATTCACTTCTGTAACAATTATTAATTTGTCATCCTTCAGGATGGGGTCGTTAGTCCACAATTAGCATTAGGTTATCGTCCAGGGTATTTCTCTGCTTACTTGGGTAAGTAAGTTTGGTAGGGTTTGGTAGTTATGGGTAGTGAGCGGATTCATTGTAATAACATGAAACGGAACACAGCAGCGAGCGAGCTGTTACCCCGCGTGAAACTGACCAAAATATTTCTGCCAGAGGCATGGGAAATATGGTCAGCACAATTCCGTCAAGTTACATCTCTACACACGCGGTCTAGCTCTTACTGAAGGGAATAGATGCAGATTGCGAGGAAGTATAGGTTTATGCTTGGTGGAACACGCGGATAAAACCCAATAGAGCTGAAATGCTTGCATTCGCCATAGCAGTGAGACTCACTCGTATAGAGTTGGAATGCCACTGCGTCACTGGGAATGTGGTCAACAATTCTATAAATCAGAAATTACAATCCCTTTTTCCTTTCCTTTTTGACCTGTCTTAGTGACATGACTATTCCGGTGTCACATTTCCAGCATGAATGGTTTACAAATAGAATTAAAATGTTAGGGTAGTTAAATCAGAATTTTTCGTTTAGATTAATTTTTAGTAAAGTTTGAAGATAGATCTTTGTGAGTTATGGACGTAAATCTACTAGAAGATGATGAGCTTCTGGTAGAGTTGGAGGTACGCGGTTTGATAAAACCAGGCGTTCATTTCAGTCACTTATAGAGAGGTTACAAGCTGAGAAGGCAGACCTTCTCTATAAGACATACGACCAACATGCGGCAGCGATTATGTTTCCATACCAGGATGGTGCGATTTGTCAACAAAAATTGCAGGCTGTGCAGCAGCTTGTGTTGGACGGTGTCAAAGCTGGTAAAACGCTACCCGAGATGTTTCCTCAGTTAGCTACCAGAATGCTGCACATCCGGGATAGGGTCTTCCGCAATGTATATAGTTCAGCAAGCTTGCATGTAATTATGCGTATTCTGTTAAAAGCAGTGTCCGATTTTTCTAGAATAAGGATTAGGGTTGACACGCGCATGGTAGAAGTAAATGTAGAAGAAAAGCGAGAGCCCAATGGGTTTAAGTGTTAGATTTGCGGTTAGAATATGAGGTGCTGGCCAGGTCTAATCGGCGACTAGTTTCAGCAAAATTATAACTCTCTGCGGTTACCATTTTCCCTTTACAATGCCTACTAGTATATAAATGATGTTATCAATAGGTAATGTAAAGGGAAAATGAAGGCTGGTATGTTTCTGGTTTATCGCCATAAACCACGAAATACTAGTATTTAAGGCCAAGAATTTGTCCATGCATGCTGGACATTTGATTCCGTTTTTTGGTCACATTTCCTATTTGTGATCTCTATGATCACCCCTTTCTGCTCCCTACAAAATGCGATATAACAAGGTCCATAAAACCTCCAATCAAAACCTACCACAAAACCAAAAATAATTACCTTTACCGGCTTGAAGCTGCAGGTAAATGCCGCGATGGATCAAGGTTTATGGACAATTTCTATAATGAGTCGAGGTATCACTCGATCTCATTAAACGGCACAAAACAGACAGAACTATTATGGTACTTGAAAAAGTATAATGAAGTGTTGTATTGAAACGTTTGCAAACCAGCTAAACGTTTATTGAATTTTGAATCATCTTTTTAAAGTTCTCTAACCTACCTAGGAAGTACTGAATCCATAAAGTATGGCGAGAAAAAGGTCATAGCTGAAAGTGAATCACGGATTTCCATGTACTATTAGCAAACTCCAGTTAAAGCCACATTGATCATACAGGAATTTTGAAAGGGTTTAAAAATGTATGTATAATAAAGGTGGAAAATAGTAAATTTTTTTTATGTAATTTATAGTAATTTCCAGTTTAAGAAATAAAATAAATAAAATTTTAGACTGAGTCTAGGGATGCGTTTAGGTATTCTAAAAATTGTAAAGTACTGAAAAAAAAATTGAAATTTGCTAAAATTACTCTAATTCGTTTGATTTTATACCTTAGAGGAGGGGACTACCGTCCCAAACCATCCCCTGTACCATGACATTTACAAATCGCTGCATTTAAGAAATGACAAAATTTTTCAAAAATTTATATATTTTTTATAACTCATGTAATACAATCGAGAACACGTCAGAACCGCTCTAGAAATATAAAATTTTTCGTGATTTTTAGGTGTTTTGGCCTGTAGGTTTCTTGTTTGAGATTTGACATTTTAATAAACACAGATCAAAAAGATTAGATCTCCCTTATTATCGCTGCTTAAATTTAATAAATACTCTTACTGTGACATGAGATGTTGACTGTTACGACGTGCTATGGTATAAGTTGCCTTGACATGATAAAAACAAAGCAATCTATATTATACAGTGAACAAACCCGATTAACGGATTGTTCTTCTACAATAAAATTCTTCGCAAACCGGTTTTTTAAACCAATCAATTCTAAGAACCTATCATGTTACATCATAAAGCAATGTGATGATATATTGATTAGATTTGGTATCGGTGTGAACTGTGACACATGATTACTATATAGACACAGGTAAAAAAATACATCACTTTATAGCTTTTTAATCAATGATTATTTTGGGTTACCATAGCAATTATTTATCAATTGAACATTGAATTAAAAAAAAGAAAAACAATTGATAGCCAATTTTTGTATTCGATTTTCGAATAAATATCTAGGAGGCGATGAAGTGAAATATTTTTTGTCGGCGTATAGCATTCCTTTTGTTTAAAATTCTTCGTTTTAAAGTTCATCATAATATTAGTTCAACATAAATTTTGTAAACATTGACACGTGCCACTAGTAAAAACAAAAACTACTTGACATTCTTTCTACTCAATAGTACTGATACAAAAATAATTGTATCTCAGTATACAGAAGACTCATATACAAGACAAAAATTTTGACGTAAGAGATAATGAAATATCAAATGAAACAATTTTATATTCAATAAACCATGTTTCATACAAAATTATATTTATTCCAATTATAAGTATTACCGCTAGCTCGGAAGAATACTGGCACAACTAAAAAAAATGGATTTTAACTTTGTTGTACGAAACTATCATAACCAGCAGCTGTATTCTGAAAAAAAGTATAAAAACGTGATGTGTAACGTGATGTTCCATAACGTGAACGTTTCTTTTTTGTCACATTCCTATTCCAATAAAACAAAATGTTCAAGAACATCGAAAAAACATAGAATACTGGAACGATTTTAATAGTACACAAATCTGTTTGCGAATATAACAGCAATAAAATGTTTGTTTTGGCGAACAGGACATGTATTTCAGTCCAAAAAATGTGCTATGTGCGATGTGCATTCGGTGTATAATATACTTTTTGCGATTGTGTTGTGTCAAATATTTTACTTGTGTTAGTGCATTTTTGCCATCGCAAGTATCAAAAATAATTGAATCGGGCGAAATCGGTTCAAATTTTTTGCTGCTTACATTTCCAAATTTCACAAGTCGCACATGCTTTTTTTATGGTGCGTTATGATTTATGTTTTTTTATTTTCAATTATCGAAGATCCTTCACAATGGTAAGTGTTTGGTGTTTATTGAATTTAATATAAAATTTTAAATTAAATTATTTTATTTATTACAGCTTAACGTAATATTCTACAGGTTACTGGTTGTAGGACTATTCTGTTGCAGCCTCAATTGCAGTCTTTACTTCTGGATACTGCTTGTTCTATCGCATTCCATTTGCGGTAGGTTGCGGCGTGGACTCGGCGGTTGGTCGCGGCGGGTTGGATGATCAATTGTGCGGCACTGAAAAATTCGCAATTCTTACAGCTCGATTATACCAGAAATCTACATAGTTATTGCTAGAGCGACACCCGCATTTGACTTCACATTTTCTTTCTCTATGGTTTATCTTTCGGGGGTTTTATAGTTCTCGCCAGACTTTCTAAACTTGATGGGTCGTTAGTCTATCACCCATGCCTTAGTCCAAATTCACTCAGTTTGCTAGCTAAGGATGCAGTACACTTATGTCTATTAGATTTGAATCACTGGCTTGCGCCATGTGCCCATTGCGACATTGAGTGCGGGACCTCTGAGTTCCAGCCAATCGTATTGTTGTAAATTTTTGAAAATTTAGAAAAGTAATACCTGCATCTAGACTTGCGTTAACCAAATATACCTTAACGCAATCCGAACTCTAACGAAGCGTTATCTGCTCTAATGTCTAAACTACAAATAATATAAATTGATAAATAAATATTCGGTACTCTTCTAATCGAAATAAGAAAGGAAGGGTATTGGCAACTATTTAGGAATAATAAAATTCACGCTGATCCACAGGTTACCTGTGTGTTGATCGCACAGATTACCTGTGTCTTGATATCCAATATTAGTTAAAGCAATTTTTATTCATCAAAAGCCACAAAACTGGCGTTTATGCAACGAGATAATTGATTATAAGCACATAGTCAGTTGTACACAAAACTTGCTTCGGGACTTGGGAGATTGGTTCACGGTAATCACATTTTTTACCCTTTTGCAAATATCTGTTTTTATAGCAAAAAATGCAAATTATGCTTAAAATAAAAACCGAAAATAATTGTCTTTTTACTTTTACCAATTGACATTAAAAATTAAATAAAAAAACAACAAAAAATTTCAAAATTATTACTAGAATAGTTATATACCTACAAAAACTTGTTTTGAAACTATTCATTCCGGAATGAAAATATGCGGCATTGTTGTTGTAAAATTCCCAAAGTAAGACTACATCTATTTCGTACTGTTTTTCCTTTCCAATTGCATACATATATATTTTACAAATACTATTACTTTCCGGTTCACACTCGCACATCGCACATTTTCGGACAGAAATTCGCATCCAGGTGACAATAAGGAAGCCACCGAACTGAAATGTTTATTAATTTTAAATTATACACATATGGACTATATGTAGTAATAATAGGATTTGTAATATTAAACATTGTCGGATTGGCCAAACCGTGCCCGAATTTCTTGTCTTCTATTAAATGAAATCTAATTGAAGTTTAATTATCAAAAATTAAAATAAAAATATTTGGTAATATGATATGACTGTTATTTTTGTTTACTTTAAGTCATCTTAGCATATCCTCTATCCCGCTGTTTGCTTGTCACTGCAATGCTCTGCTTGCTTGTCCTGTGTACTGAATTATTATTACTGTTAAGCCCTAACACTTAACACTAACCATATTTTAGTTTTAATATTACAAAAAACCGAAAAACGTTTCAAAAACCCAACCAAAAAACGTGGGTTTTTTTAACGTCGGAAACGTGCACGAATTTCTTCATTCAAAATAGGAAATAACGTTAATTTTGCGATTCACGTTTTTAAATGTCAAAAAAAAAAAAAACGTAAATCACCTAGTTACGTTTTTTCATAACACAGCTGCAGATAGCAGTAATGTCATTTTTGAAAAGACGAAATTCATTTGATTCTTTGTTTTAACATCGTCACAAGTTCAGTTTTTTCGAATATAAAATATACATATAGTATATTCCAAACAGTCACAGGATCACACACATATTTTCGAGAAAAGTGTCGTATTTTGAATTGAGACATAAATCGTAAAACAATTTTTGTCCATAGCAATATTTTCGCCCCTATCATGGTGGGAATTAAAAAAAAATAAAAATCTGCTAGAGACGAAAAATTCTATCGCACAAATGACTACGAATTGTAGTTAAATACAAATTATAAATGAGAATGCCTGTATTCTCAAACACCAAATAGAGTCGAATTGGATTATGTATTGAAACGGCTCTAAATTGCCGGCTAGAAGCAAATATAGGCGAAATTGACCAATAGGTGTCAACTAGCAGCAAATACAATAAAATATGATACTCCTTTGAATTGTACTTTAAACGCAAAATAAAGACGACAATTACTCTAAATATATGTCGGACATGTAGAACAAAAATGACACAACTCAAAAAATCGGGTTTTTCCGTTGTATACACTTGTCTCTAATTCTAACAACTTCAGTTGTGATTAAAACTTCAAACGAATACGTGTCGATTTAAGTACAAAACCGTCATATTTCAAGTTGTCTCATTTTAGTGCTTAAACTGAAAGAAAATATAATTATATTTCTCGAGTTAATTCATTTTTGTTGAATGAAGTGTATTCCGCAATTTGTTGTAATTCGAGTTGTGTCATTTTTGTCGGAAAAAGTAAATAAAATTATTTGAATTATTTTTTAAAACGTTTACATTTTAAACTTACTCCGACTCCGAATAATTCCAACTAATTTATTTACAGAGCTACTAGCAGCATAATCAATGAATTCGTCGCATGGTGCAAGTCTATTGGTACAAATCCGTTTGTGTTTATACTGTTATACATAACTCTGTTGATCTCACAAAAATGCGATAAACTAAATCAAATAATCAAATAAATTTTGGAGTCACCTGCACACAGCAATGAAAGTGATATTTTTGATGATTCTGACGAGGATCCAGATTTTATAGATATTGAATCAAATTCAACAGACAGTTCTGAAAATACAAATCAGTAGGAACTTGCTTCTGAAGTTTAAAAAGAACATGAATTTCAAAATATCGCCAAAAAAAGAAGAAAAATGAAACGGCAGGTTGAAAACTGGATTAGCAAAAAGGCAAAACTTTTAAGAAATTCTGAGGAAGCTTACGTTTCGGCCTCAAAATGAAAGAAAGGTTTTAAGAAGGACCGTAAAAGCGATTACTTTTCCAACAAAGATGATGAGGATGAAGAATTCCTAAAGCGATTCGAATTAAGCTTAAGAAAAATTAATCAGAACGTCATAGGACTACCACGAGCACAAGATAACAATTTGTCTATTGCAGCCGAATTGCATAAAGCAAGACAAGAAGCGAACAAATTGAAATTAGAAAATGAAATTCTTCGAGAAAATTTGAGGTCATCTAATATTGGAGAATCATCTAGGATATTAGATGATGCTAACCCAATCGACCGTAGTTTCAATGCCTTCCCAGTTCAATTTCGCGACATAGAAGGTTTTATTCCTAAATTTTGTGGAACTGGGCCATACAAAATAGAATCATGGATTGACGAATTCGATAACTTATGTAAAGTTTATAAGCTGAACCCATTACAACAATTAACATTTGCAAAGCAATCATTGAAATGGACCGCAGAGAAAGCATTAGGATCAGCAAGGGAAATATTTTCATGGGAAGACATGAAGGTACTTTTACAAACGGAATTCTCACGAAAAATTTCGAGTGCAGAAGTTCACAACCAACTAAGGCAACGCAAAAAGCGACAAGGTGAATCATTATTTGATTATTTGTACGAGATGCGCCAAATTGGTTCGTTGGGAGATGTAGATGAAAAATCCATAATCAGTTACATCATAGATGGTATAAACGATTTAACCATAAATAAAGTATTACTATACGGCACAACTACAATGGCAGCATTTCGAGAAAAATTGCTTGTTTATGAAGATTTTAAATCAAAACATCCTAGTTCATATAATGCAAGTACAACTAATAAGCAAAATAATGCTTCAACATTACAAAGATCCAGTAAAAACGCACACTGCTTTAATTGTGGAAAACTAGGACATCATTCGAAAAAATGCTTCAAGAAAAATGAAGGACCGCGGTGCTTTAAATGCTTTCAATATGGACACAAGGCACCTGATTGCGATAAAAAGGATACAACAGAAGAACGACGAAATGAAACACAACATTTACAACAAAAAACCAATGAAACGGTTTTGGCAAGTGAAAGATCGCGGACTATTCAATATAACCATAAAATTATTCAATTAAACAATCGAGATGGCGCAATAAAAACCATTGGTTATTTTAAAGGTAAATTCAAGATAGATGATGAAGAATATCCAGGAGACGTGTATGTGGTAGCTGCAGAGACGCTCAGCACCAAATGCGTTTTAGGGAACGATATCCTAGCCAACACGGAAATTACAGTTAAAGCTGGAGGATTTTCGGTAAGGAAATTAAATTATCAAAATAAATTACCAATATCCTGTTTTTTAGAGAAAGATAGAGAATATGAAATTGGAAAAAAGCAACATCAAGGAACTATAACAAAATCAATTGGATCTTACGAACCCAAATATTCCAAAACATTTCCAGTGGAAATGAAAATTATATTGAAATCAGATACCCCGATATGGCAACACCCCAGACGACTTTCGGCAAGCGAGAAGGAGGAAGTCGGAAAGCAAATTCAGGAGTGGCTCGATAATAAAATCATACAAACCCGTTCGTCGGAATACGCAAGTCCAATTGTGATTGTTAACAAAAAAGATGGCGGGAAACGTATTTGCGTAGATTTTAGAAAGTTGAATCGACATATTGTAATGGATAGATTTCCATTGCCACTAATAGAGGATCAAATCGATCAACTGCATGAGGCCAATGTATTTACGACACTTGGCCTTTGTGACACCCATGGGGCAATACGAGTTCAGGAAGGTATCATTTGGCTTATGTACTTCGCCGGCAGTATTTCAACGGTTTGTAAACTTTGTCCTCAAAGACCTTATCAGTAAGCAAGTGATATTAGTATATATGGACGACATTATCATTCCTGCTAAAGACGATGAAGAAAATATTTTTAAATTAAAACAAGTTTTAAAAATTTCCAGCGAACACGGCCTCAATTTTAAGTGGAAAAAATGCAAATTTCTATTCGAAAAAATTGAATTCCTAGGATATATAATAACAGATGGAAAATTTAACCCCTCGGAAACAAAAATCAAAGCTGTGCTGAATTTCCCCGAGCCGACAAATTTTAAAAAAATCCAAAGTTTCCTTTGACTTTCCGCGTGTTTTCGGAAGTTTATTCCACAATATTCAATTATCGCTCGACCCTTAACAGATCTGCTAAAAAAAGACAAGACATTTATCTTTGGTATTACGCAGAGACAAGCATTTATCGAATTAAAAAAATCTCTCACTAATAAACCTATCTTAAGTATATTCCAACCAAATCGATCTACAGAGCTACATGGAGATGCATCACGGCTGGGGTATGGTGCCATACTACTTCAAAAGAGTCCAGAAGATCAAAGTTTCCACCCAGTATACTTTTACAGCAGAAAGACATCACCGGCAGAGGAAAACTACTCCAGTTATGAGCTCGAAGTACTGGCTATTGTCGCAGCACTCAAAAAAATTACGAACATATTTGTTAGGCATCCCTTTTAAAATAATAACCGACTGCGCAGCATTCCAGATGACGATGAATAAGAAAGACATAGCTCCACGGATTGCGGGATGGGCCCTTACATTGGAGGAATTTAGATATTCCTTTGAACATCGCTCAAGCAAAAAGATGAAACATGTAGACGCTCTGAGCAGAAATCCCATTAGCATGTTAGTCGAAGATGAATTTCTGAACCAAGTTGCAGTTGCACAAGCAAAGGATGACAAGTTATCGCTCATAATAAAGCTATTAGAATATGGCCCATATCAAAACTAGGTCATGCAACGAGGTTTAAGATAGATGATTCTGGCCACCAGCTGTTATGCATTACTAAACTAATGTAAGATGACCTCATTAAACGTGCTCGTCAAGAGGGTCATTTTGGTACAAACAAGATGGTAGATATATTGCAGAGGGACATTTCATACCGGGATTAAAGGGAATGTGGAAGGCAAGAGGGTTTCTTACACCCTCTGCCTAAAGGGGAGTATCCCTTATTTATATACCATATGGATCATTTGGGTCCACTAACTAGTACAGCCAAAACCTATAAAGATATTTTTTCAGTTGTAGATTCTTTCCCAAAATATGTCTGGCTGTATTCTGTTAAGACAACGAAGTCAGCAGAGGTGATCCAGAAATTAGAGGTACAACGTGCAATTTTCGGTAATCCTGTACAGTTTGTAACAGATCGAGGCCCCGCGTTGACATCAAAAGTTTTCGAAGAATACTGTGAAGCCCAATCTGTTAAACATACGCTCATCACCACGGGAAATCCGAGAGGAAATGGACAAATAGAAAGAATAAATGGCATTATCGTTCCGGCACTCACCAAATTACATAATGTACCCAAAATACATAGGTCCGTATAAAGTCATTAAAATAATAGGACCTGAAAGATACCAGGTTGAGAAAATTGGTGATCATCAAGGTCCAAATCTTACAACGATCAGAGCCGACTACATGAAGAAGTGACAAAATTACGATGCAATACTATCTAGCGATAAGTCAGATGAAGAAGTATAAATTAAGCATTTAAGTCGACCAATCAATACATACAAAAACGAATTCTACATTTCAAGTAAAAATAAAAATTTTAGACGAAGTAAAAATTAAGACGAGATTAAGATGAATGTAACAATTAAGACGATATTAAGATGAATATGAACACGAGAATTTAGACGAAAAAAAAAGACGGAAATAAGACGAGTAAAGTATAAAGTTCAAATAAGACGACGATCAACTCAAATAGCAGATGAAAATAGATGTTTTCTGCTTATTTCTCCGAGACGTAGAAATCGGTAGGATGGCCGAATGTGGGTATAATGCATATTACATCAGTGTAAAGCCCTAACATTTATGCAATATACATTTGTATTGGAAGATGTACCGAACGATCATCAATTACTATAATTATCAACACGGCAGTAATCCAAGTATTGTTAAAGAGTTAACATTTCAATTAAATAAAATATTATCGTAAACTGAAATATAATAAAGAGTTCTGTATTTTTTTCAAGTTACATTTGTTTTTTTGATTCAAACACTAGTGGATATAAAATACCATATATCCCACATTTCTAATGAGAGCTACACACCAAAAGTGTCACAACTGGAACATTTTTATTGAAATCTTTTTGAAAGGTGACAGAACTTTTAATAATACAGCATAATTGTAGCGCAGATAAATACCAAATACTGTATTAACTAAAAAAAGACAGATTTCTAAGATAACGAATTTAAATTATCACAAAATGTGACTTGTAGTTAATTGTTAGTAGTTATGGTTTGTTTATTTCCTAAGCTTATTTAATTTTTAAAAAAAAACATCAGTTAATGCATCAGTTTTCTGATTTGTGTCAGTTTTTTTGCTACGTGTGCAATGTTATTATTCAAATACAGAATAGATAAGATAATGACTATGAATTGCATTCAAAATACAAAATAAAGTCGAAAATATCTATGAATTATATTTCAAATACAAAATAGAGATGGATTAGGCCATGGATTGAGGCATAAAACATATAGTTACCACACATTTTAGACCTCAAATTGTTGAAACCCGCGTCGTTTCTAGGAGAACGAAATAGGAGACGAAAATGACCAAAAGTTGGCATATCAAAAACGAAAAAAGACGAACTCCACAGTAAAGTAATCCGAATAACACAACAAATTAGAGTCGAAAATAGCATGCAGTAGAATATTAAGCCAAAGTAGAGACGAAATTGTCCGTGAATTGGATTATCGTTATGTAAATTTACAGTCATTTATGACTATAGAATTAGAAGCACGCTTTTTAATTGCAAATCCTTCTTCATGCGCAACAGATGCATTTCACATTTAAAAAAACATTAATTGTGAAAAACCTAGTTTAAGTGATTAAGAAATAAATACATGTATTTGTTTTACTTTAAATAATATTATGAAACTGAGTACTGCCTAGCGAAATTGGAAATGACATTTTTCATTTCTGATTTCACTTTGGTAAAATCGTATGAAGTTTTCACGCCAAATCGATCTGAGTACTAACCTTTATTTAATTTATCTATGTTTTTCGGTTTTCATTATTATTTAGATTAGAATTAATATATATTATTATTAGAATTCAATTTAAACATGCCTGTTACAGAAAATTTATACTTTAGCTTAAGCGTGATTCGTTTAAGCGCCGCATTCAAAATGGAAAAATTTGTCGCACTAGTAATAATAATCAAACAATTCCACTGATGGCAACACCGCTAATTGGAAAAAAGTAGATACAAATGAACTTTTACTGTTTCTAAGAACCTGGGCGTTACAAAATAACATTAAAATGACAGCTTTAAACGAAATTTTAAAAATTGTTTAAATCGAATGGTTATCCTCGCTTACCGATAGACAGCCAAACTCTATTAAAGACGCATACCAAGAAAACAGTAGTGGATGTAAATCCAGGAAGATATGTTCATAAAGGAATTAGATTGGCACTAGACAGGATTTTATCAAACACAGAAGGCCTACCAACCGAAATTTTACTCGATTTTAATGTTGATATGGTTTTCCAATTAGCAAGAGCTCGAATTGTTGTTTTTGGCTAATTTTAGGCAAAACATCAATATCAGCAAAAGTATGTTCATAATAGGAATTTATCATGGATTTTAAGAAACCAACCGACTTCAATTACTTTTGTCGACCGTTCGTTAATGAATTGCAAGATATATGTTCAAATTTTATTTATAAAACTAATTCAATATTAAAATTGGAAATTTTATTTGTGATATACTAGCCAAATCCAGTATTATGCCTATTAAATCTCATGGAGCATATTTTATAGGCAATCGACATTTCCTGAAAACGGAGCACCTAGAAGAACAAATGATTCCTTTCGAAATAAATCTGATGAAAATCAGTAAACAACATTTTCATTTTATAAGAGCTTCCCATAAATATTATATAACAAATTCCTTATGACTACCTGCACGTTATATGTTCAGGAGTAATGAAGAGATTTATGCATATGTGGATGGTTGGAACTTCTGAATCTGTTTTATTTTCAAACAAAATCGAAAAAATTTCTGCACGTTTAAAACCAATTTGGGTTAGGAGTTTTTAACTGTATGCTTTTCCATTTGTATTGCCCAATGTATTATCAAAAGTCAAGTTTACTACATGTGGCAATTCGGTTGCTTTCCACTGAAAATATACCATCAATTTGATAAATTTATGTCAAACTCTTTTGAATGAATTTATTAAAGGAGTAAAATGTTTATACGGTTCACATTTGTTAGAAGATGTTGAAAAAACCAGCATTGATAAATTTAGTTCCTTTCCATTCGAAAGCTTTATGTTCCAAATAAAATTATTATTATGAAAAAACGGTCAACCCCTTTTTCAGAACCATAACCGGTTGATAAATCTGAGTGCAATACCAGAAAAACAGGATTTTAAAGATTTAATATTTCCCACAACGAAACGTCTAAGAAACATAATTACAAGTGGGCGTACAAGAACTATCTTTGAAGAAATGGTATTTAAGGAAATTCGTTTCTATAGCAGTAAGAGAAATTGTTGGGTTTTAACATTTTTAACAGTTTCTCTATGTCACAAGAATGGAAGATGGTTTATATATTGTCGGTTCAGAAGCAATCGGAGAACGGAATTTATTTAATCTTCCAATTTGCTCGGAGTAACTCGACACATATGAATCGGACTGTCTGTTAGGTAAACCAAAATATTGGAGGTTTCAAGCACCATTAAAAAAAAGTTTGCCACAGAAGCTGAACATGTCAATTGCCGGCCATATTTCCCTTTACTTCATGTGAGAATCTAAAAGGTATGTGCCATTTTTGGCCATCCAATAAAAAAAAACATAACAATGTTTGCAATTATTAAGACTACCGATAAAAATAACGAATAAGATGCATAAATATGGAACAACTGCATTTTAGCCGAACAAAAAATACATCAGGAAACTTCAGGAAACTTCAAAAAATACATCAGGAAAGTAGAAACACCCCTGCAAAATGTATAAACTGTAAAGGGCATCATCCTGCAAATTGCGGCTGTGAAGTAGCCAAAGAACTTCAAAGACTAAGAAACAAAATGCATCAGTTTCCTCAAAACCCTAGGGTTACCAGAGAAGAGAAACCAACTAAAACCCAAGCGGAGCCAAAACCACTAGGTATTGGTACAGAGCGAAAAAGTTATTCACAAATTGTACAGCAATCATCTAATGCTACGAATGATAAACCCCTTGAAAGGATTTGTCGAAGCATAGAAGCCATAAATATAAGGCTTGCAAAGCAAGAACCTGGTCTAGAAGCATTATATAAGCGTCTAGATATGCATCAAACCTTGAACGAGGCAACAGCCCTCATATACTAAAATGAGCAGATCATTAAGAATTGTCACCTGGAACGCGAACGGACTAGCGCAACATGTTCCAGAGCTAGAAATTTTTCTAAATTTAGAAAAAATAGATATCTGCCTTATATCGGAGAGCCATTTGACAAAAACATCATTTATTAAAATACGTGATTATGAATGTTACCATGCTGTTCACCCAGGAGGAAAACCCAGAGGAGGATCAACAGTAATAGTGAAAAAGAATCTCAAACACTATGAAGAACCTAGTATAGAAGAGGAAAGTATGCAAGTTAAAACCATAAAAGTTGAAACTAACAATAATAATGAATACAGTATTTCCTCTATCTACTGCCCTTCACGCTATAATCTAAACAAAGAAGATTATAATAGACTCTTTAGATCACTAGGATCCAATTTTATTATTGGTGGTGACTTTAATGCAAAAAACACCTATTGGGGATCAAGACTTACAACCCATAAAGGAAAAGAGCTATTCGAAGCCGGACGAATAAATAACTGCGAGTTCCACTCTGGAGGTAAACCAACATACTGGCCTGCTGATATAAATAAAATACCAGATCTCATTGATTTTTATGTAACGAAAGGGATCTTCATCACCTGTTATCATGACACTCAGCACAATGATAATTAATAAGGATAACCTGCCTAAATTAACAAATAATAGAACTAATTGGGACCTATTCCAAGAACTAATTGAAATGCAAACAAATCTACGAGTGCCGATTAAAACACCGGTACAGTTGGAAGACGAACTAGAGGTATTTAACAGTACTATTCAACAAGCAGCATGGGAAAGTTCTCCTGCTAGTCACACCGAATCCCGTAGGAATCAAAATTATCCTATTGAGGTCAGAGAGTTAGTTAGAGAGAAACGGAAGGCAAGAAAACCCTGGCAAAGGACACGCGCCCCGGAAAACAAAAAAATCCTCAATTTTCTATGCAATAAACTAAAACAACTTATAAAAGAAATTAAGAATGAAACTATCAACAAGTACTTAAATGATCTCACCGAACATAAAGATACTGATTACTCTCTTTGGAAAGCAACAAAGGGATTAAAAAGAACCAAAACGCATGTGCCACCTATTAAAAATGGGGAAGGAACCTGGGCCAAAAGCGACAAGCAAAAAGCTATTTTATTTGCAGCTCACTTGGAAGACACCTTTCAACCGTTACCTAGGCAAACAGCAGATGAAAACATAATAACAGTTAGCAAAATTGATGAATATAATATTCGATGTGTAACATTACAGGAATTAAAAAATGAGATCAAGTGTAATTTGAACGCAAAAAAAGCTCCAGGATATGATTTAATTACTGGACAAGTCGTAAAAGCCATTCCCGAGAAGGGACTACGAAAATTGGTTCAAATTATCAATGCTGTCTTCAGACTAAAATATGTCCCACGGCAATGGAAGGTTGCTGAAGTAATTATGATCCCCAAACCAGGCAAACCAGCGAACGATAAAAAGTCGTACAGACCGATTTCACTACTTCCTGTAATTTCAAAATTATTTGAAAAATTACTGCTCAAGAGACTCAAGCCAATAATAGAAGAGAGAAATTTGATTCCACCACACCAATTTGATTTAGAGAAAATCACTCTACGATAGAAAAAGTTCACAGAATAACGGATATAATCGAAGACTCACTTGAGAATAAGAAGATATGCTCCAGCATCTTCTTAGATGTAGCACAAGCTTTCGACAAAGTTTGGCACAAAGGACTTGAATTTAAATTGCATCGAGATCTACCTAAGCAATTCTATCAAATTCTTAAATCTTATATCGCAGACCGAAATTTCCGTGTAAAATATAACCGAGAGTACTCTGAACTAAAGAGAATATCAGCAGGCATACCACAGGGTAGCGTACTGGGTCCTATATTGTACATCCTGTACACCAGAGATATGCCAAATACAGGAGGTGCCACCATAGCAACATTTGCAGACGATACAGCTATTCTGGCGACTGGAAAGTGTATATCAGAAGCAACGACCAAACTTCAAAAAGCAACCGACACAGTGAGTAGCTGGACAAGGAAATGGCGCATTAGCCTAAACGAAGCAAAATCGGTTCACGTAAACTTCACAAACCAGAAATTTAACTGGATTCCAGTGAAACTTTATTCAAGGCCGGTTCCAAATGCAAATACAGCCAAATACCTCGGCTCTCGATTGCAAGCTTAGATGGAAAGAGCATGTTAAAAAGAAAAAAGAAGAATTGAACATTAAATATAGGAAAATGTATTGGCTAATAGGTAGAAACTCTGAGCTTACAATACATAACAAATTGCTATTATATCAGCAAATACCTACGGTATTCAACTTTGGGGTTGTACCAAGAAGACAAATGTACAAATGATTCAATGTTTTCAAAACAAAGTGCTGTGTGGCATTGTAAACGCACCATGGTACATTAGAAATGATAACCTCCATAGGGACTTAAACATGGAATATGTAAGTGAAGAAATACAAAATCATGCGAAGAAATACATTCAGCGGATATCTCGGCACCAAAATGCAGACATACGAAGTTTGTTGGATACCACCAATGCAGTAAGAAGACTTCAAAGGCAGAAACCTTTGGAATTAGGCAGTTGTATTTCATTAGGATAGAGAAAAATAATTACTATGTAAATTCAAACGGGAGTAACCATTGGGCTACTGCCCGTCAAATGTGAATCTTCATTTAAGAAAGTTAAATTACTAAATGATTTGTAAATCAGTTGTAATATTAAATAAAGGAAAAAAAAAAAAAAAGGAAACTTCTGGAAAATCATGAGGCTCCAAATATCCTTTCAAGATGTTGCAAAATAATATAGGTATGTTGTTCTTTTACTGTAGTTTATATTTAATTTATTAATTAATATTTATGTTCAAAAAATTTCAGCAAGCCTATCAGAAGCAAAAAATCGAGAAAGAATATGTGAAACCGTCTCAAATTCTGAGTCAGAAGCGGCCTACAATAAAAAGAAAAAGTTTGAAATCATCGACCTAAATCGGGAATTCGATAAAACTCTGAGTAATTCCACATTTACCACTATACAATGTTTGGATAATGTAAATAGTGATAATGTGATAAATGAAAATGGTTTGAACGATGAACGTTCAAACGATCATAACTATTCCAAAGAACGAGCACGAAATGGTCGAAAACCATCAAACTGTAGCGTTCGATGACTGCCTCAGTATCATTTTTATTCAAGGAGTAATGTAGGATAATAATCAAGAAGTTGTGAACGACCAGTTAGTTTTTTTGACCAGTCTACGTTATTGATGACTTTGAATCAACAATTCGGGAAAATAATGCCGTAGATACCAATAGTTTAATAAAAACGGTATCCAATTTGACAAAAGAAATTAAATCTTAAAAAAACGAAATACAGAACACCATCAAACCAATCGTACATGGTACATCCCTTACCAGAGCTCGTTTCGTTTATTAGAAAATCCCATAAGAATTCAATAGAAATTGATCCATCGTTTTGAATGTCCTACACTACCGTTTTCTAACGTCATTGAAATGGAGCAATTTAATAGCAAATTAATAGATAAAAATTTTAATGATCAAATGGTACATAATATTTAAAGTTTGTCCTTAATAGACCAGCTTATAAAATAATTTTGTGAATTGATTGTTTTCCGTAAAGGAGCGTAAAGTCAACAAAAACATTTGGAACATTCTGGAGAAATTAATTGACTCCGAAACATTGAATAAGTTTACTTGGACGGGCGCAGTAAATCTCAAGAAAGGTATAATATTTCTAATTTATTATTATAGAAAAAAAAAGGCTTTTGCGGATTTGACTCATGTAACGATTTTAGTTGAAAATATTATAAATTAAGGGTTCAGGAGCTAGGATTTCCCTTAAGTAGTAAAGCAGGCTGTTGAGCGCTATCGGTACGTTCAAAATAAAGTATCCGCCGCTGCTTAAATTGAGTTAATCTGAATTTTAATTGTTTGTAAATGGGCATTGAGCAATAAGTTGGATACTTAAGTTAATTTGTTTTGCATTTTAATTAAAAATTAACTAAACTTGAACACGCTTTTATATAATAATAATAAAACTAGTTAAAGCTGGAATACAATAATACATGTATTATTTTAATGAATTTATGAAATATATGTAAGTGTATATATAGTAAATGCACTTAGTGGGTAAATAATATTTATTTGTTTTATTATTATTTAATTATGAACGAATAGCAGACTCGCTCTTTTAAAGGCTGTTGGTATTGACTCATTTATGTGCATCTAGGAGCTCATTTACAATAGTGTGTCATTGCACAAAAAGGAGTAAACCTTAAATTTCTGCATATAAACCATGGCCACATTCCTCCAAGCAATATTATGGTTTCTCTTTTATCTCTCTAACCTTGTAAAATGGCGGCGAGTGAATTATTGGTTAGCTTTCCTGAAAATCTGCTATTTTACACATTACTGAAGGCATCCTTATAGTTCAGGTATTTTAGGACAAAACTTTGCTTATTTTAATTTGGTTAGGAAAAATCTTGAATTAATTTATTGTTTTTCAAGAAAATTAAAACAAAATACGTGTATGCTTGACTCGAGAGTCAAAGCCTCAAATCAGTTCAACAAATGACAGTCCTTTCGGTCTAGATATTGGAGTACAGAAAAGCGTGACAAATGACCAACATTTTATAACATCACTTGACTGCCACTTTCGACTAGCAGTAGTATTTCGAATTTTAAACAGCAAATTCGGTCACCATTTGTCCTTCAATGGTGGTGGTCCTTCGGAAGACAAATTTGCTGAGGCATGAATGCCTTGATTTTTCGTCCAATCTGACGACATTTGACTTATTTGGACTATAATAGTCGGATGGTTAATTTTGTGACTATTTGTGGTCAAAATACCAAAAATTGTTTTACGGTTAATATCCTAAAAAAGTCAATAAATTCCTCAATTTTTGTTGTTTATTTCATTACCTATTTTCGATGATTTTTTTTAGTCACTTTCAAGGAAATATTCAGAGTTCTGCTATTGAAGAAAACAAATTGGTAAGAATAGCAATAACTGTATTTTCTAATAAGGTTTCTGGCGGCTTATTACATGGCGTACTATTTGTTTTTGCTTCAGAAATGTTTCCTACATCGAAGAAAAAAGCGGGGCACTATTCCGAAGACATCGTACCAAATCATGCAGTTTAGCATATTTAAAAACAGTGGTATTTCTGACGAAGGTCATAAACTACATTAAATCATTATAATATAACTTACGTATTATAGCTAATTATGGCAAATGAAAAAAATTATTTTCTCTGCGGCGCGATGCCGAAGAATCCCATCCAAATACTGCCGAATACAAGCAAGTATTACCAGGCACGATGCCGAAGAAATCGAAGCAAATATTACCGTCACGATCCCGAGGAAACCGAATCAATTATTATGTCCGGACAAACAACTATCTTTTCTTTAAGATGCTATAATACAAAAGTATAATAAAAATGCAAACACTGACTCTACTTTAGATAGTGATAAGCAAAGCATTGTGAGTTCTCGCGATTTCTCAATCATGTAAAGTCTTCTTCAGAAACTTCATCCGTTGAAGAGTTCGGCAATATTTAAATAGAATTAAATGAGGTCAAAGAAGAAAAGTAAAATTTGCTTCTGAGCTCGAAAAAAAAGTTGAAAGAGAAAGAAAAACATGCAGAAATTTAAAATGAATAAAGCGAAGCTGCTAAGGAGCAGCGGCAAAAAATATCGGTATAATAAAATAATTAAAAAGGACTACCGAACGTTGCAAAAAAAGCAATTTGGAATGCTCGGAAATTTATGCCCCTTGTGGTGAAAATTGTAGACTAAAATGTTCACAAAAAATATCGCGGGAAGAAAAACAAAGCATTTTTGACGAATATTGGAAAATGTCCGACCTACCAACAGTGACACTGAGTGGAATATAGCCAGCCTGGTTATAATAGTGCGTTTCAATTTTGATCGCATAGGGTTACTTTAGGCATCAGTTGTAGAGTAATTCGAACCATACAAGACAAACTAAATTCTAGTGAAACAGCAATAATCTCCACAGAATCTTGAGGAAAACATAAAAACCATCGAAGCGTCCCTGTTTAAGTGAAAGGCACCGTTCGACATCATACTAATTCAATTCCGAGAATCGACAGCCACTATTGTTGCGCCCGTAGTGCGAAATAATATATTGAAGGCGATAAAACTATTAGTGATATACATACATAGATATTACAAAAATATGTCTCAAAAGCGACATCTGGAGTATTCCAAATACCTGGTCCACAAATCAGTTAATCAAACGAACATTCGGACAACTGTGCCGGGCAAATAAAAACATAAATCTTGGTTATAGCCAAAAGAAGGAAAGATGTGCCCATTCAGTAATTGAACGAAAGGTCAAAAAAGCAAGAAAGTCGGCACCTATTTATGTTCCCGATCAGTATGTAAGTATTATAAGGTCAGCTAAAAAAACTGGTAAACCGTATACGGTTCAAGAGCTATGCTACCAAGATTTTTTGGATTTTAAGAATTTCAACGGGCAAATAATAAAAAACAAATACTGATGAAGAAATTTTAAGATTCGTGAAAAGGATTGAGAATAATATTGAAAATATAGGATTAAAAGTAAGCTTATAAATAAAAGACCTTCCAGTAAAGTTAAATAAATCTATATTTCTTGTATAGGTCAAACTGCTTCTTGTTCGGATATTTTTAGGATTTGATAATTAAATTTCAATTTAATTAATTGCGTTTTCTCGAAATTTATGTTTTTTGAGTTGTCGGTAGCGATATGTACTAGCAAAATGAAAATAACTGTAAATTTTACAAAATATGAAATTTTATGCTCGTATTCACGACAAGGTCAAACCGATGTAAATCTTTTCGGGAATACTGGAATATTTAGAACTGATTTTTAATTAGAACTAACCAAGTAGGGACCTTTTTCAAACAGTGATTCGATTCCGAGAAACCCGAAAGATCTAAACATTTTTAGACGTTCATTACTTCAAGCAAGAAACGTTTACAAAGGACTAGGTTACATTGTCTATGTCTAGTATTATTTTTTGAGACAATCCTTAATTACGTAACAAAAGATTGTGACCCCTTCCTGAATAATAATTTTAAATATAAGGATGAAAATAACGCTCAAACAATTTTTGAAGTGAAACTTTTATAACCGCGTTTTAGCGTTTTAAAATGGGTAGTAAAACCGATGTAACGAAAATTTTTCGGTCGCCACTAAAAAAAATAACAAAATTTTAGATATACACATATTCACATCAATATATATGTATGTATGTATAAAAAAATGTGTGCACAAGCGGTTGCTCGTATTTAGTTTACATGTTCGCACAAAACCAACCAAAATGTTTATACAAACCGTATTGTATCTATGACGCACACATACTATTAAATAAAAAACCTACTATTTCTATGTGTTATGATATTTTCGACTATTTTTGATACAAACTAAAATTTAAAATCGAAGTATGTAAAGATTATACTGGGTCACAACTTTACGGTACTAATACTTACAGAAATAGTAGGTTTTATTTTGTGTTTGTATCGCAATAGTACGGTTTGTATAAACATTTTAGTTGGTTTTGGTTCGTAGCAAAAGAAACAAAAATTATGCATATGTAGTGAAAGAGTAATTTAAAAAAATGAAATGGAAATATATTTGAAACAAAGAGAAAATACACGCATACTTTAAATATTAAATTTTATAAATCTTAGCTATCTGTGAAAATTCCACGTAGGCATCGATACATAATAAAATAACAATTTCAAAATTGCTTAATCGGTAACCCGATGTCTACACTATGCAAATTCACTGATATTTTCAATCAGTAATTTTATGTTTGTATATGTTTTTTTTAATGTATTGACAAATATCTATAAAAAAAATATCATAGCTGGGCATTTCACTATCATAATAATATCTTCAAATGTCAAACAAAATTGCTTCAATGCTATGAAAAAATTAGTTGTTTTTTAACACTTGCCAGTTGTGGTTAGGTTAAAAATAATTTGTCCAATAATTTTTTCAGAAAATTGTACAATACACCAATCAATCCCCCGTTTAGCACGCTATTCGTTTAACACGTTTTCGATCTTACACGGTTTTTAAAATCAAAATAATTTTTACCAAAAACATTGACAGTAACATTTTAAATGTTGTACTGTCAACATACATGCAAAGAATACAATTTTGTACGTGTTGTATTACGAATTCCTAGTATAAACTTTGATAGAAATAGAAAAAATGGGAGTTGCCCTTTTCATAGTCAAAACAAAATTTTATGTGTGTATGAATTAGTTGATTTTAAATAACAAAACGAAGTGCATCATTGTTTTCAAACTTTCTAATTAAAATAAATTTGTATCAGTGGTCATAATTAATTGATAGCGTAAATTTATTTAAGATAAGTTAATAAGAATATTGTCTTATACGAATTCTATGATTTAATTAAAATTTTATAGTTTTACCATGGCAAAAGATAAAATTAAAAAAACAAAGAGTAAAAGAAAGGTTATATCTTTACAAACCAAAATGGAAATTTTGAACCGTCTACGTAATAATGAAAGAATAGTAGATGTTGCTAGATTTTATTCCATGAATGAAGCTATAATAAGGACAATTAAAAAAAACGAAGACTCAATTAGAAAAAGTGTAGCTGCTGGAATGTCTACTTGTCTGACCACAGCTTCACATGTAAGAAATGTTGCCATGGAAAATATGGAAAAGGCTTTAATGATCTGGCTAGAAGATCAAAATCAAAAACGAATTCCAATTAATACCAATTCCATAACAAATAAGGCTTTAAAAATTTATGAGAAAATCGAGAATCAGTTGCCGTCTACTTCTGCGAATCAGGTGCCTTTTCAAGCAAGTCATGGTTGGTTCGAACGGTTTAAGCAAAGACATTCTTTGCATAGTCTAAAATTAAAAGGTGAGCAAGCATCTGCGGATTTCGAAGCAGCACACAACTATCCACAAAAATTTGCGAAAATTATTGCCGGTAAGTCTTACAGTTCTGACCAGGTTTTTTATGCAGAAGAATCTGGATTATTTTGGAAAAAAATGCCTGAGAGGCCTTTTTTAGCTAAACACAACAAGTCAGCTAGCGGCCACAAGGCAGCAAAAGATCGTATAACGATTCTTTTTTGTAGTAATGCTTCCGGCAATCATATTATGAAGCCATTGGTAATTAACAAAGCCGAGAAGCCACGTTCGTTTAAAGGGATAAATATTGACAATCTTCCCGTATATTGGAATGCCAATAAGAAAGCGTGGGTTACCGCTACATTGTTCAATGATTGGTTCCGTAACTTCTTCGTGCCAGATGTGAAAAGGTATTTAATCAAAAAAGGGTTGCCTTTCGAGGTTCTTTTTATTCTTCATAATGCTCCCGGTCACCCTCAAGGTTTGCAAGAGGAAAATGTTGAAATAGTGTTTCTACCCAAAAATACAACTTCTCTCTTGCAACCCCTAGACCAAGGAATAATTTCGACATTCAAGGCACTGTACATTAAAAAGTCATTTAAATATATTTTGGATCAAATGGAAAATGAAGAATCTCTTTCGATTATTGATGCTTGGAAAAAATTTACAATTTTAGATTGCGTCAAGCATATAGGAATGTCTTACGTTAAAATTAAACAATCAACGCTCCATGCGTGTTGGAAAGCAGTAAGGCCTGCTATAGTTAAAGATAAGAATTATAGACTGTCTTTAGAGAATGAATATTCTCAGATAATTGAGTTAGGTCATACGTTGGGCGGAGAAAGCTTCGAGGATATGACAGAAGTAGATATTGCTGAAATAATGGAAGATCAAGAATTACATGAAGATGACCTAATAGAAATGGTAGGAAAAAATGCTGGAAATGAAAATGATATTGAATCTGATGTTGATGAATGCGAACCTAGTGCATTTACAGCAAAGGTCGTGCGTGAGGGTTTTGCGATAGGAAGAAAATTAGGCAACTATTTTCAAGAACATGATACGAATGTTGAACGAGCTCTCAAATTTCAGCGAGATATTAAGCAACTTTTATCTCAATACGAGGAGGTCTACGAAGATATGACTAAAAATAAGCCACAATTGCTCATATCAGACTTTTTTACTGTGAAATCTCACGGAACTACATTACCTATGGAAAAAGAATCCAATGAGATGAGTGCGGTCTAGTGATGAAAGTGATATTGTACAAATTTCTAAAAGAAGGCGTATTATTGAAAGTGATAGTGACAGTAATTAAATTTGATTAAAATTAGGATGTTAAGTCCTATTTATAGTCATTAGTTTTACATGAGTTCCTAATTTATATTTATAAAAAAGATACATATGTTATTTCTATAAAATAGATTTTTTTTTCATATTTGTTTAATTTTGGAAATGAATTGATATTATTATATTTTATTAAATGTGTTTGCTGTTCATATTTTGTATTAAAAAAATGACTAAAAAGAATAATTGTTAGTAGTATGGTGAACCACCACCTCGTCCAAATGCTTCATTTCATCGTACAAAACTCAAGTTTTTTTATCGTCAACAACAGCGCTTCCAGATTTTTTTTTACTCGGTTTTAATTTTTTATTTTGTACATTTCGATGATTCCTTATTTTTTTCCTAACGTTTTCAACATTTACGTCTGTAATTTTTATGCGTTATCTTCCATAAAATTTCATTTTTGCGGTACAAGTCGATTGATCGCACTATACTTTCGGTATTAAAAGACATTTTTTCGACTTGAGAGAACAATTTCAAATGGCAAAACCAAGCAACCTTTTTATGACATTTCATAATAGTTTACTAATAGAATTACGTGAAATAGCCTCCTGATGATTTGCTAATAATAAGCGTATTTTGTTGACCAAAATTTAATTCGAATTATTTTGGGTTAATTTTTTTTCCAAGAAAATAGCCAATTTGATTTAATTGACAAAAGCCAACCTTTCGAAATAAAATATAAATTTACTATGTATTATGGCTCTAGTGGCAGGTATCATAACCAGGAATTAGAATTATGTTTAATTAAACCCAATTTTTTTTTGGGTTAATGTTATTCTTGCGGGGATTTATTATATGCAATTGTTGTTGTAAATTTGTCAAGGAAATACGCTAAGTGTCAAAATGCGTATAATATACACACAAATACATTGATAAAATTTATATCATAATTTGCATAGTGTAGACAGCGGGTAAGCTTTGTTATTAGTATTGCTCATGATGTTGCTGAGTTTGGTTATGGAGTGCGCAAGGAACAAGGCGCAGGGATATACGCTTCAGTCTTTCCAGCTGCTATGATTTTACGATCAACATAGCACCCATGTCTAATAAGTACAACCACTCTATTTCATTTAGTTCAAACTGATCAATTTCGACCAAGCGGCCCCATTTTGTTTTGTTTAACGGGTTTGCCGTGACCATTCACCATAGTCTAAATATGGAATTTAAACGTGTTTACATGTTTTATAAAGCGTACACGGCTAGTTTAGATGATTAACTTAACAGAACTGTATATTGCTCATGCTCAGCAAGGAATTGCTATAGTGAAGAATAGTATAAAAATTTTAATAAGAATAAAATAATAAATTTCAATTTTTAATTTTACAAATAATGTCAGAAAGATGCATCCCTCCAACCCAAAATAGAATAGCTTATTGACTTTTTAAACCAAAAAAGTTTCTCAGCCTCATCGAAGCGGCTTGGTCGAAGGCTTTGACTTTCGAGTCAGGCAGTCTTGTTTTTATTATTTTTCTTCAAAAGAAAATTATTTTGTATTATTTAATTTTAAATTCGCAATATATGTATGTATCTATCCCGGCGAATTGAGGTATATTTCCTGAAATGGCGGAACCTTTTGGAGGATAATCTAAACTGGCTGAATTTTAGCACATACTGGAAAATTTGTATACGCTCTTTAAGAAGACCGATAAGCGATTTTTAAATATGCAATTAAGAGCTGAACTGATATTATTATGCCGTTAACTCCCTGTTTTGTTCTGACAACCCATTGCAAATGAGCCCAGGCTCAAAATGAGGTGTCTTAAAATTTATGTAAACCAATAAATAAATAAATAAATAAATATTCACAGGCTTAAAATGATTACATAAACTCTTTTGCATAAAGGTTTTCACATAAATGATACAGGCGCAAACCATACACTTAAAAAAATAACTTTAATTTTTAATGCAAGCCTTGCATTATGACTCATTTAATACAAGTTATTATTAAATTCTAAAGTAATGATTGCATTAAAATGAATTTTAACACAATTATGAAGATTTCCAAAGCAGTATTTGTATTAAAAAATATTTTTAATAAAACTATTGAACATTTTAAAGCTCAAATTGAAAAATTATACCAACATAAAATTCACTAAAGTAAGCAGATTTAAATGTACATATGCACGTGTTTTGCTTTACTAAGATAAAATTCGCTAAATCAAACCGACTAAATGACAAATAAAATAATTGGGTTTTCTGAATTCAAATCTTTTCAGTTCTTAATTTATAATTTATTCCCTTAGGCGACTATAAAGTGAAGTAGCCCGCCAATGGAAAGATGAACGTTTAGTTTTTTAAAGTAAACTGCTCTCTAAGATTTCGACCCACCCACAAGGCACCAAAAACAAAGACCAAATGACCAAACCACAGAGAAAAAAAGTACTAAACTTATGCAACTTTTAATGCAATTAGCTTTAAAATTTAATACTTCTAAAATATTTTATTAATGCAGTCTTTGATAAATTTTAATGCAGTTGATTGACGGTTCTTCTACAACTTACTTTACATTCTAATGGAATGTTGCACTAAAATTTAATGTAATTGCTGTATTACAAATTAATGCAAATGGACCTATATGTATTGCAATTTACATTACATAAGCAATATTTTTGTAAGTGTGCAAACCAATACTAAGACAATATACTCAATAAGAAGAACTTTGTACAAGGAAAACGAATGCTTTGTCCTCTGCAGCCTAAAAATCGAATCTAACAATTGCAAGGGTAACTTATAAGTTACTTCGTGGTATGCAATGATATTGAATCACTATGAAAAATTTAAAATATGAATGAAGATGTTAAACAAATCAAACGAAAAGTAAATAAATAAATCAACTGATTTTGTTTGCAAATTATCATTGTGTTGATCTTGATATTCTGTACGCTTTTAAGTTTGTCGTAATCGTTTTGATTTATTTAAATTTCATTGCGAATGGTGTTTTAGAAACTGTCAGAGTTCAGAGACCTAAATTAGAATTCCGACGAAAATATTTGTATGGCGAAATATCAATCCATCCTCAATATGAACCAAGTCCGCGACATCAAACTTCTTTAAAATGAATAAATTTTGCTCGGCTTTAATTCAGTTTTCAAAAGTTTGCCGTCTTGAGCCTAATACACACTGAAAATGAATCAAATTCGCGCGGAACCAAGCTAAGATAGGCTAACAATTTCAAATTCTCAACTATAGATATATGCGTTGTAGTAAAATACTTACATACAAAATTATGTCAAAACGGACTCATACACATTTTTCATCAAATTAAATTACAATCATCGATTTCAAATACACTCATATAAGTATAATCAAGAAAGCATTTCCATTTTCATTGTGTTTTCCTAATTCCTATTATTATTATTTTATTGAAAAGAACGGAAGAATAAAAAAAAATTGTTCAACAAATAAAAAAAAAATTAAGGAAACAATTTTCAATTTTTCAAAGTGGTTGAAATTGGTTTCGCATAAAAATATTTTGTGCTTTCAATGATTAAGCCTTCAAATTATACAGAAAAATAGATATTAATGCATATCCTATCGGCATGAATGTAAAATCAACTACCTATTTACCGCCCCTACCAAACAAAATTGTATTATGATCATGTCACAACTATATAATATTATTAGGTTCATTTATGCTAATTTAAATATTTTCATTATACAATTATACAATTGTAATTGTTATATGAATTGGTTTAAATAGGGGTAATACATTTTTTTTTTTTTTTTTTTTTTAATAAACATAAGAAAAGGTGTGTATTTTTTGCTTAAGAAAATCCTTCTTATTTAATAGGGTCCAATTAATATTTAATTGTGTCTAATTTGTAAAACTCCCATACGTCTAGTTTGAGCAGCAAAAATATAAGTGAAGTTTACTCAAGCTTTTTTGATACCAAGATACATACGTAGATGTTTATAATAAAAATAACAGTACTAATTTTACGTCATCGGATTTCCTTAATTTTTCAGTATGTAATAAAAATGGAAAATTTACCTTACTCAATGAGTTTAATTGTTCAAAATGTTGTCGGCTAGTACGGTTCATTAATAGAGTACACCATCGTTCAAAATTTGTTCAGTAAATCTAAAAAAATTTTAATGGAACAACATTAAAAATCGAAAAAGGAAATAATATGATTTAGGGGTAAAAATGTATACACTCACAGGATTATTATTATCCATTTTGTGAATGTGTACGAGCATTTTGCCAAACCAAAATTATCTATTGTCAAGTAGAAAGATGTTGAATTTATGGAGACTACATAATAATGTACATATGAATATATATTGCTCGTATTTGTAGTAAAACAGATTAGCAATATAATTTGATGTTCTTTTTTCAACCCTTAGTGTGTGATTAGCTAAATAGCCTTTATTGGAAATTGTTTAAGCACGTGTTTAATAAAGCAATTATTTTCGGATTTGCTCAATTGAAATTACTTATGTATGTATGTGTATGTATAGTGAAATTAAAATGCGATAGATACTTTGCATGTGTATTCTGTACGTAACAAATTAAATTATTAAAATAAATTAACTTTTAATTACTTGCCTAAATACTATAAATTATATCTTGATAACACCTCAAGACTTGCTCTAATTATTTTTAAATTGTTTATTACCTCCAGGTATATTTTACATTAATTTAATATTTTAAATTATAAAATTAAACAAAACAAAAATCAACAAATTTAATGTTACCTTTAAGGCATATAATAATAATATTGATATATCAAAACTAAATTTGATATTATTAAGTAGTTGTTTATACGTAAACACTGGTGTATACGGAAATAGTATTACATTATATCATCAAATAAAATATTTGCTTACCTGTACTCTAGCTTCACTTAAATCTAATCTCATTGCTAACTCCTCTCTCGTAAATACATCGGGATATTGTGTTTTTTCAAAAGCCCTTTCTAATTGATGTAACTGATATGTGGTAAATGTTGTTCGAGATCTAGAATTTAAAATACAACCTTTATATACTTGACCATAATGTAATAGGTGTGATTAAAAATGGCATACCTTCGAATTTTTCTCGGCCTACTGTGCATATCATTAAGATCGTGATCACTTGAATCAATATCACCTATAATTGGCATATCATCATCATTATCTACATCAATTCCATTATCATGGTTCAATGTTATATGATGATGATCATGTTTTGTCGAATTGTCTTGGTCTGCAAATAAAAAAAAAAAATTGTTATGGTAATAATTATTATAAAATGTGTACCCTTTTTCGAGTTAAACAAAAATTTAATTTGTTGTAAAAAGATTTAAGTTCAACATATGTGTAGGCACAGAATGCTTAATAGAAAGAAAAATGTTATTATAGATTGTTTGAGGTTAAGTCCCAACCACAGAAATGTGTGGGTATTTTATTTCCTCTCCTATTTAATTTTTCTGGTCGTTACGGTCAATAAATGTGTAGCTTGGTCCAAAAGCGTAAATTAACATTTGAAAATGTGTCTTTGACAAATTGCATTTTACATACACAATTGTGAACTCGAAAGGGATAATAAGCGAATATTAATTGTCAATTAAAAAAAATAAAAAAATATTATTGATAATAAATATATAGGTACATCACACAAAATTGATAAACTGATTACAAAAAAATTAAAGAAAAAAAAAATTCCAGTATTTTGTTTTTTTTTTTTTGGTGGATCCTATCTGAAAGCGATTTTATTTATTTCTGAATACATAAATACATTCATATACAAAAAAAAAAGGAAAATATATTTATTTTATTACATACCATTTTAAATTGGCGAATACAAAAAATGAATGGTAACATGGCGAGATATTAAAAAAAATTAATAATTTATTTTTAACAGGGTGTCACATTTTCAAGAAATAACCCTTACGTTTTAAGGTTGGGTCGAATAAATAATATGTACTTCATTTTGGGGAGGGCATTATCACGGTGACCATATGACAGCTCCCTTCAAATTGTACCAATTTTATTTGAATATTTTATTATTTGGTTGAGTCGAAATAAAAGGGGTGTCCTTTAAAACGCTGCACTATGTTTACATAGACGTATTATTAAAATTTGGACAATGGACATTTTTAAAATAAATCGTCATTTTTAAAAATATCTGCTATAAAAAACTAATATCGTCTAAATTTTATAAAATGCATAATTAAAAGTGAAAATTTAATTTAAACAAATTTTATAGTTTCAATATAAGTAAATGTAAGTTCTACAGTTTTTTCAAAACATTTCCGAAACCCAAATTTGTGTTGCGAAATACGATGCAGGAGAACCATTGATGAAATTATGTATGACAACTTGACGTCGTATTGTTTTCGATTAAATAGTTTTTCAGTTATTTATGTATTTATAAAGTGTTCCGCTAAAAATTTTAGATTGTAATAAATCCAGTTTTCTCAAACTATCTACGAAATGTATTTTTATTTTCCAAATTATCCCTTGAAAGAAACATCAATTCTTCCTCCCGCCTCCGCTCGTCATTTCGAGCTCTTTCAAATCCCAAAACGAGCTAAAGCCACTTCGTCCCAGTATAATTTGCTCAATTACGTGCGCTTCCTGCATGCAAAGTGTGTTTTTTTATCATGAAATCCGGTACCGATGGAACTTTGAAGGAATCGTCCGGTTATACAAAAAACGGTATCATTAACACCGTTTTAGCGGTCAATTTCCGTCAAAAATTGTCCGGTAAATATTAGTTGACGGATAGCGATTTTTCGTTTAAAAAACTCAAAATTTTCCAACCAAAAATTACTTAACGATAAATAATAATTTGAAAATCTTCATCCATTAAAAACCATTCATTAACTTTTAATAATGTTTTTTAGAATATTTTAATACACCTAAAATATTGAAAAACATGGTCAGAGAGAGCATCTAGTTTAGAGAGCATCCACAATGTTCAAAATTTATTTTATGAAAATTGGCCAATGTAATTCTTTACTCAGTACTTTAGTTTGAATGGAGCATCGCTGAAGACCATTCAAAAATACAAAACAATAAAACGCATGCAATACAAAATTAGAACTAACGTTAATTATCTTTTGTCACCAAATCCCACCTCCTTGCCGTCTTAGCGCCTCTCTCTTCTAAACTTACTCTACCATAACGGCATGATTTTATTTTAAAGTCATCCCATAGTAATTTCGTATTAAGATTTATATACGACCTTTAATATCAAAACAATTTATTACTCAGGAATAAAACCTTTGAATGGATTTTATTAAAACAATTCACAAATAACGTATCGATCAATATGTCGTTGAAATTTCAATTATTAAGATGCCAATAAAATGTCACAGAAATGTGCATGTCAGAAATGTTAAAGTCTTGCTATATTTAAAAGCTTACTAGAATTTATTTTTAAATGTTGACGATATTATTTGCCATCAGCAAAGTATTTTAGGTAAATTTAGAAATTTAAATTCCATATTACACGGTAATCTTTTCATTTTGTCTTAAGAGGGAACAATTGTTAGAATTCGGAAGGTATGCTAATCGTCAACAATTTTATATTACCCCATTTTGAATGACCCCAACCCCGCAATGCTTCAATCGATCTCAAATTTTGTGAAAAGGTAGATGATCAATTGTCAAATCTATCATCAACATACAAAAAAATCTTCGGTCCTGTATTTGAGAAAATCTGTTTGGCAGATTTCTCCTCCCCTACAACTACCTCTATTCTAGACTCAAATGGACCTAAAATCTATCTTTGTACAAAATTTCGACAAAAACTATAAATAATTGTGAGAATGGGAGGCAAAACAAAAATAATAAAAATGTATGACTGGAAGGACGAAAGGACGGAAACAACATTTTTGTAATCGATGTTTCGGGGTCCTGGTAACCTAATTCGTCGAGAAATGTGAAAATCTGGAACAAATTTAACAATACAACTTCGTTATAGTGGGGAAAGTAATTAACTATAGTTAGTTGTAAGAAGAACACAAGCTTGTTATTTTTATTTAATATTTTCACGACTTCATAGCAAAATATATAGCAACTTCGAAAAATATACACTGAACGCACATTTGCTCAATATTTTTACAGACCGTATTTCATTATACGGTTTCTTTTCCGATCGGCTTTGCTAGGTAATATTTGATAAACAACCGGTATTTCCAACTGGATTTCATGATCCCATCCCACTTTTCGACTATTATATACGCGAATTTATAAGTATAACATAAAGGACCATCCGTTCTGCGAATAAAAATCCGGTTGAGTGATTTGTGGGAATATTTTTGGCAGTATTAAATATGAGCAAACCAGGGGTGAAATGTCAGCACAAGCAAAACCTACCGGAAAAGAAACCGTATCATGAAAGCCGGTCGGTAAAAATATTGACCAAATTTTCGTTCAGTGTATATTTTTCTAAGTTGCTTTATATTTTGCTATGAAGTTGTTAAAATATTAAATAAAAATAACAAACTTGTGTTTCATTAACGACTAGCTTGGGTTAAATTAATTGGTATTAAAATGCTCCTTAATAGGGATCTTCAGGTGTCCCGCGTGCCTAGTTTGGGTGGCCATTAGGTTTTTTCTTAATGACATTCGTCACTAGAAGTATTAAATTATTATTATATTACATATATATAAAAATAATCAAAACGCAATTTTTGTTATTATTTTTATTTTTTATATCTTTTTAATAAGTATGTTCCTTATTGTGAAATAATTTCAACAAACATCATCTTCAGTTGAAGCAATACTTATTGAATTGAAACGTTTTTATCGCTTTTATTTACCCGAAATTGCCGTGGTTGCGTTGTATATTTTCCAAATTTACAAAAAACCTTCACTTACGTTGATTAGCCGTTGGAAATCAGCTCGTATATTTTATTTGTAGCTGTGTTGATTTTGCTGTTCAACATAAATTGATTTTCTTTGTTTTTAAAAATCTCAAATTCCTCTACCCGATCCATCATATCTCCTTTTCTCATCCTATACAGCACCTCTAAATTTGTCTCAAAACTCACGTAGTTATGCATCGCGTGGTTTATATGTTGCGCGAATCTGGACTCTGTATTTATTTTTCCGATTCCTTTGACATGTTCTCTAAATCTCTCTCTAAATGAACGTCCTGTTTGGCCTATACAAAATGCGGGGCAATCTGAGCATGTTAATTTATAAACACCTGTATCTAAAATGGAATTAATTTTCGTTTTAACCAAATTTTCTAATTTATGTTGTGTTTTGTGAGCAATGCTATATCCGAAATTTATGAAAATATGCTGAATTTTTTGGCTCATCTGGCTCCATTCCAAACTTAGGTATTTTTTATTGTTATTATCATCGAAAGATATAGTTGTATTTGACCTATATTCCAAATTCCTTTTATAAGCATTATTCAATGTATCAACCATTTTGGTATCATATCCATTTTGGTATGTAATAAATTTGATGATGTTGAGTTCCCCTTTGTATCTCTCCTCTGTCATTGTTATACTATTTAGCCTATGGATCATATGACGGTATGCAGATAGTTTATGTTGGAATGGATTCCATGATTGCTGATGTATGGTTTGAAATGTTTGAGTTGTTTTACGAAAAATTTGGAATTCATGTTTCTGGTTTATATTTTTAATAGTCAAATCCAAAAAATTAATAGTTTTGTTTTGCTCGATTTCCAAAGTGAATTTTAACTTCGCATGAATTCCATTTAAATAACTGTGAAACTGGTCCAGCTGCCTACTGGTTCCCGTAAAAAGTATAATTACGTCATCTACATACCTGTGCCAATATTTAATTTTCTCATGGAATTTATTTCGGCTGTTCAAAATATACGCATTCTCGATATGGTTTAAAAAAATATTTGCCAATGTTCCGGAAAGTGGGCTACCCATAGGTAAACCGTCGTTTTGGATGTAGTATTTATTCCCATGTTTGAAGTAATTTTGGCTGGTAATTTCTTTTAATAAAGTGACAATCTCGTTTATGACACGTATGTCTATTCGCTGATCCAATAATATTTTCCTCGTAATTTCCAAAGTTTCATCTACCGGTATGTTAGAATACATGTTGGTGACATCAAGTGACGCTAACTTTGCATTCGTCGGTATGTTAATTGCCTCAATCTTGTTTACCAACTCCAAGTTGTTTTTAATGGAGTTGTCCCTTTCCAAACAAAGATTGTTATAAAGCCATTGATTTATAAATTTCGCGATTTTGTATGACGGCGCGGATGTAAATTTCACTACTGGTCTCATCGGTATGTCTACTTTATGAATTTTGGGAATTCCTCTAATTACCGGGATCGTTGGTTTCATCATTTTTTGCTGTCTGATGTTCCTATTATTTAGTAAATATGTTGATTTATTAATAATGGCTTTCATGTTCGAATTGTACGTTGTCGTTGGATCTTCATTTAATTCCTGTACACTGTTATTAACGATGAATTCATTAATTTTAAAATCGTAATCTCGCCTATCCATTATTACTATAGTATTTCCTTTATCGGCCTTAACAATAATTGCACCGTTGTTATTTATTTTGTTCTTAATATTTACAGCCATTATATTCTCGTTGTTATGTATTGGTGGTAATTCTCGAATTTGTTTTTTTATTTTTTGTACTACCATGTTTCAAATTTCATTCTGAAACATATAAACCACACGATGCATAACTACGTGAGTTTTGAGACAAATTTAGAGGTGCTGTATAGGATGGGAAGATGAGAAAAGGAGATATGATGGACCGGGTAGAGGAATTTGAGATTTTTAAAAACAAAGAAAATCAATTTATGTTGAACAGCAAAATCAACACAGCTACAAATAAAATATACGAGCTGATTTCCAACGGCTAATCAACGTAAGCGAAGGTTTTTTGTAAATTTGGAAAATATACAACGCAACCACGGCAATTTCGGGTAAATAAAAGCGAAAAAAAACGTTTCAATTCAATAAGTATTGCTTCAACTGAAGATGATGTTTGTTGACATCGAAATCGATTTTGAATCGAAAATAAAAAATAAATTATTTCACAATAAGGAACATACTTATTGAAAAGATATAAAAAATAAAAATAATAACAAAAATTGCGTTTTGATTATTTTTATATATATGTAATATAATTATTAAGGTGAAATAGCCACAAAAAAAAATTGAAAATTAATTAAAAATGAGTTTCAATAATATTAAATTATTCTAATAAATATTATTAAAAATTAATGAATGGCTTTTTAATAAATAAACATTTTCAAATTACTTTTTATTATTCATTAAGTAATTATTGGTTTTGTTTTTTACTAAACGAAAAACCGCTATTCGCCAACTAATATTCCACCGGTACCGGATTTCATGATACCGCCCCAGAACAGAAACGATAGAACAAACTAAGAGATACTAAAATCTAAATTCCTGAATTAATAACTAAAATATTGTTGCGCTCTTGAAAAATCCGATTGAAAAACTGAACAAAGGGGCAGTTTAGTCCAATTATTAAACACTGATGAGACCCATGCCGTATGAAAGGCCCCAGTCGGTTTATTAATTGTTACGATGTGGTTTAATTACGAACTTCCGGGAGAAACAAGTTATTCAAAAAAATATAAGAAAATCATTTTACCTGTAGATTCCTTAAAACATCTAAAGAGTTAAGATTGTAACATAATTTTTTCAATAGAATTAGTTAAAGGATTTTAATGAAAACTCAAATATAGCTGCAATATTTAATCGTTGAGAAAAAATATATCTGGACCAATACCACATAAACGGAAACATGGAAATCAAAAATTTCGAAATTCAAAATGGAAAAGCGGATTTTTCTTTATTTCTGTACAGTGAATGTCCTTTTGTTTGTTTTAGGAGCAGTAATTGTGGAAGGCAACAAATAATTTTGTAATTAACAGAGAATTGCCATTATGTATTTTTAATGTTGCCCGAGCCGTAACGTTGTTAGAAGACCGGACTTCGAGGCATTGCGGGCAATGCCTTGGGTTGGCCCAAGCTGTCATAAGGAGGTTATTAAGTAGGTACCAAGAAACTTGGGGTACAACAGACGATTTAGCCTATGTCGAAAGGCGAAGCCTTTCGTAATCGATCGGCAATCTGCCCCAGTTGACGAGTTCGCATCAAACTGCAACAACTAGGCTACGAAAGGGTAATCTATTTTCTACAATACCGAAGAATGTACTTAAGTCGACGGTAAACTAGAAGCAAGTTGTGAGCTTAATCGACGTTTAGGAGTTTGGAGGAGGGAAAACGAGTGATTTCCGTAATTAATAACAAGATTTTTATTATTTTCATTAGATAAACGTTGCACCTATCCATATCTAATATTTCATTTTAATCCTTTAACTTTTTCTCATTCAAAGTCATAACGTCTTTAAGCATGATTTCAAAATATTTCCCTAGCAAAATTTTAACGTTACCGTGTTTAATGTTTAAGGATTTCAGAATTGCGGGTGTGCAAGTAAGGTATTCTATCCTATGAATGCTTTTACAGAGACAACAATTAACAGAATAAATGAAGAAAAATGAGGAAAATGGCGAGTGATTCCTTCCAGTTTCCCAGATTTTCCTGTTTTAGATGAAGTTAATCTCTTTTTTTCGCGTTAAGCGTTTGTCAAGTGAAGCTAGCTGAAAGCGACTATGCGAGATGGATCGAGACATTGAAATACCTCTAGGAACGATTGGAACTTCTGCTGTTAATTTTAGGTTAATGGAGGCTATTTTGAAAATTTTTAATATTTCTAATAAATAAGCGTGTTGTTTACAAGTCAGTAAAATTTTCAAATGATTTGGTTCAAACTATCTGGATTTTAATCAGTCCATATTTTCGTATCAGTAACTGTGAATAAAATGTCCGTATTTTCTATAAAGAACAACAATCAAAAAAATAAAATAATGAAAACCTTAGCTTCTAGCTTTCCAATTCAATTTGCATTATTTTTTGAGAATTATTAACAATTGTGTCAACTAATTCATAGTTTCCGCTTTTAACTTTCGGCACACACACTGAATCAGATATAGGTATAAACCTTATTTTCAAAGTTTTCACTTTGGGTGTTATTTATTGACATAAGCAAGAAGTTTTGGAATTATATTCTTGGAATCCGGATTGATCCGGCAAATGATGTAATTATTAATGTGGAAGTGGGAATTACAGAGCGTGATCAGATTGCTGACAATGAACAATGAAGTGTACATCTACTACTGTAATATCCTGATTAATTGATTAATTGGGTTTCTGCACTTTACAAGCAACCACTCACTAAACAAATCTGTGGTCACAAGACATAACAGCTTAAGCCAACTTGGATAATTTTTGTTGAGAGGTAGAAAAAGTTGAATATTAAATTCATTTTTCACTTATGAAGACTAAAGCTACTACAGCTTGCGACCACAGCCTTCGGCCACAAGAAATTACCACTTAAGTCAAATTTAGTGAAATTAGAGGAGAGATAGAAAAACATTGAATATTGAAAATAATTTTTGTCTTAAATCGACTTAAGCGTTTATATCTTGTGACCACATAAATATTGTTTTCCAAATAGTTTGTTTAACCATTGAAACAATTCGGTTTGTGTTTCATTATTGAAGATTTAGCAATGAAAAATCTTAATTATCCGGTAAAATATTAAAAGACAAGTAAATAAAATAAAAGTTGTTTTCCCCCGCATCAACATTGAACCCTTAAGATTCAAACAGAATGTATCCGTTCCATCCGATCATTTTTATTAGAACTGTTAATTTAAGCGGAGCGAACACTAAACACAAATTTAATATTTTACGGAGAACTTATCCTCAAACTGTCGAATATGATAACAAGTATACCTTTCCAATAATTCAATTTAGAGTGGAGGTGGCTGGAATTGATGTGAACAATATTTTGGGTTAAAAAAGAATAAAGTAAGAATTGAGATCAAGAATAGGTTTGGAATTGTTGAAAGAAATCAAATCGAAAGTCTTTACATGTTATTACATCATTACGACTGTATTAAATTTTTTTATATAGACATTTTAATTGAAAAATAGGTTAAAATAGGTTATGTAGAATTTAAATAAAACTAGAATAGACTTGAGAAACCATGTGCATTTAATTATTAATAAATTAAGCCTCGGTTGAGGAATTCATGTGAAGCGATAAATGACGTTCATTATGCCTTTTAACGAAAAAGAGACATTTGGTTGTTTACTTAAATGAAGTGTGAGCATTCAATGCCTCTTTTGGGTTTTCAAATCTAAAAGAAGGCTGTGCTTTCTTTAAAAATAAATAAACATTTAAATGCCAGACAGAGTTTTATTACCAAATTTTCAAATATTCTAGAACCCATGTTATTGTAATTCGACAAATTATATTTTTATAATTTAGTATCACAGAAAAAATTATGTATGTTTTAAGGAATTTGAGATTCGTTGAAGATTGAATAAAATTTTGAGTGAAATATCCTAAAATCCGATGATTAACAATAAAGTCATTTATTTGCTTTGATAAAAGCGTTAAAAATTTATATAATAAAAGGCCTGATTCTTAGTTCAAAAATTTTTCAGTGCAAATTCTTATAGGAAGCGTGGAAATAAAATAACATAACATGTATTTTAACGTCTCAGAATCGGGCCCAATAAGTTTTTCATACCAGAATCGGACCCAATCAGATCGATTTTAGAATCCGCGGGAGTGAATCGAAAGCGGATCGAAAATTGCTTATAAAAAAATAGGAAACAATTGTTATAAATCAAAGTAGCCTGGAAAACTACTATTGATTTCCTTGAAATTTAGATTTTATGACGCAACAATTCTTTCGAGTTCGAAAAACAATTTTTTTTTTGTGTAAATTTAAAAAATTGCATGGGAATTTCTATGAAACTATGATGCATAACGAATGTTTTGAATTTTTTTTTTAAGCAGTTTCTAATCAGCATTCAATTCACTCGCGCGGTTTTTATAATCGACCTGTAGGTAGATTCTGGTTTAGTGAGAAGGAATAAAATGGAATAAGATTTTTGGTTATCTCGAATTTCAATTTCCCACTGAATAATTCCGTTCCAAAAATTTGTATTTTCGTTCTCTTTGCGAGATAATTTTTTTAGTACTAGTACTAAATGGGATATTAGGCCCGATTTTGCCTTACAAAATTTTATGTTATGTAAAAAACATTTTTTCAATACAAATTCATATAGGAAGAGGGGAAATAAAATAACATGACATGATTTTTATCATTCCAGAATCGGGCCTGTTATGTCAAAAATGGAATTTTTGGATTTTCTGCAATTAATATTGAATTATTAAATTGATAATTTATAGATGAATTGAATTAAATTCTTAAATAGCATTATTTAATTTGTGAAATATTTTAAATAACGATTGGTCTAATATTTTGTAAACAAATACAATATGAAATAAGATTATCGCGATAACCTTAATTCGTGATTTTAATTTAATTTTAAAAATCACATAGAAATAAAATATTTCGATCTTACTTCAGTTTCTGTTTCTTTTTGAATTTAAGGTTTATATCGAGTTTATACAATTAGATTACGATAATCAAATTATGAAGCGCAATAATCCTGAAAGCATTAAAATCGTGCTGTGACAGACTGAAAAAAAATAAATGCATAATCTCGAATCCGCGAATGTCTAGTTGGCGCCTGTCGGGAGTATTAGACAACTCAGACTACTAATCTCACGAAAAAATCTCATCAAACCGGAATCTATGTACTGAATATTTATAAAAAAAATAATTTTACAAGTTTAGGGAATTTATGACAAGCTATTAATTAGCTTGCTGCTTTACTCGCACACACTTATTTTAATTTGTTCCTGTAAAGTGGGGATTTTAAAAAATTTATTAAAAGTCAATTATTTTTCCTTGTTTCGTAAATAATCTGCAAAATAAAATGGGTCTAATTTGCCAAGAAAGTCGTAAAAACGATTTGTCTTATTTGTAAAAAGACAATTAAATAAGATTTGATATTAACGACGATGCGAACTTTATACGTCTTTGTTTAAATAATATCTATCTATTAAATAATTCTCACTAGAATTATTAATTCGCAAAATTGCGTCAACCGGAGATTGCAAATAATAAAAAATTTGTTGTAACTCGAATGATAAATTTTCCTAATGACAACCGAATTTATTTGTAAAACAAAAATTTTAATCTCAGCATATCCGTGAATTCCCTCACATATGGTAAACAAATATAGGAAGCGAGAAAAAAAGATAAGCGAGTGAAGGATGCCAAGATGTCTTATCATTTATTAGCGCTCAATACCGAACATTCTATTAATTAGCTGGTTCAGCTGGATTCATTACCCGAAAAATATTGGTTCACGAAAAATGTTTCAATATTTTTTTGTTAGAAATGTTTACATATTTCCAGCTACAAAAAGCTAACCAAAAACAATTTTAACGCCGTAAGTAGATCATTAAAGTGTAATGCCCTATCGAATGTGGGCCGTATAACAACAAAACAATTTTTTTTAAAGTTTTTTCATTCAAACTGTAACAAGGAAAATTAGCATTCAAAATAAAATATAACGGATGTCTCAAATCTTTAAACAACTTTACGACCTTTGGGAAAATTTGTTTAGCTTAAAATTTAACGAATAATCTTTAAACAATCCAAAAAAAATTAAGTAAAACGGGACCTAAAAGTTACAGCAAAAAGCGGCTTATTTCGGCAAAAATCTCGATATTTCGAGCTTTGTGGCAAACAGGCTCATACAAAAAATCACATTTTGATTAATTGCTCTTCTGTGTAGATGTAAGAAATGTAGACTAGAAGTTCACTTTCAAGTGTCATCCTGATCAATTATATGTAAAAAAAAAATTTTACAAATGAAAATTTCTAATTTTAATTGAACTGAACATTTCAACTACAACACTAAATCTTGTTTACGCTTATGTGTTACGTTTTACCTTTATTTGATAAAGCTTGCGAAATTGTAACTTCGGTGGTATGGTGATGCTCCAGTAAAAATGAATTAAAAGGTAAGGACTTTCATTTACTTTTGTCATTTTTGGAAACGATCTTATAATATTATTGATCAAAGAAATTCTGAAAGAATCATTGATGAAATTATGTTAAACTATGTATCAAGCTAATAGTGATGTGTCCTTCGGGTTGTTCAAAATGTTTAATTACATTGGATACTATTTGATTGTTTTCAGTGAAGAAAAACTCACTCACTGTTTAAGTGAATGAATTTAAAAATTGTAAGTGATACTCTCTGGCATTACGAATATATCATTCGAAATATACCTCCTACTCTTCTCCTAAGAATACTATTTGAATTAACAAATAAAACCACACAGCTGTCCTGTTTCAATTATCTAATCAGTAAGTGCATCAAAAGTTTTCAATTAAAATTAATTTAAGGCAATAAGATTCACTTTCAGATATATGAAAGTATTAAAATCTAATCTTGCACTTAACTAAAATTATTGTTCAAAATGGTGAATAAGAGTTGGCGTTTTAGTAACCAGGCTACTTGTACACAAATCTAAGGGCTAATTTTATTTAATGTACATATTATACGAGTAGATACATTCTCGGAAGATTCCGCATTATAATAATATGTTCCATTCTATTTTGAAGGGATTTAATATAAGCTCATGAATGCATGAAAATAAAATCATAACGAATATACATAAATTCATTAAAAAATATTCCAATTTTTTTTTTTTTATATAATCTGATCCTTCTTCAAAAGCTTTATATCGTTTATGATATCTATTCAATTTTTTTTTTTATTATTTGTATACTGCAAAATTCAATTCAATCCTTTTTTATTCAGTAAATATTTTTTGATTTTTGATTTCCAATTTAGAATATAAATTGACTCGATGAATCTGACGATTTATTTAATCTCGTGCTATGGAATTTTCATTTTATCATTTTGATTCAATCATGTTGAATTTATGTATATGTATGTGGGTAAAAAAGAAATTGTTATTAATTTTAATATTTTATAAAAGCTTGGTGTGAGCAGTACAAAATGATCGGATATTATTTGAATATGTTTTATACATACAAGGATGAGCTTTCATGCAAAATTGAAGTCATTTTTGTTTTTTAGCCTTTATCTTACAAATAGAGCCAATTTCTTTTGGTCGCAAGGATGTCTTTATAGGATTAATAAAATATTCATATATGTCATACCAGCTAATTTAACAACAAAAAACATGTAAATAAAAGTTTTTAGATCAAATTAATTTCGAAGGGGTTACAATGCTGCAAACATACATGGAAATATCCCACTGTTACATATTTTCCTGCTAAATGATTCTATTATTAATTTTTTTTTTTTATAAATATTTAAAAATATTAAATGCTTGAGAATCCAAATTTATCCTTATTACAGTTCCCTAAATTCTTTATAGGTATTATCATCAGACGTTGTTATGAAATATTAACAGCGGGATATTACTGGTGATTGTAATTTGTAATATAATGTACATTTGTCTAAAATTAATAATTCGTTTTATATTTGTAATGTAGAATACAGATGTCTTCATTGACATCATTTTTATAATGTTATGCGAATATTAGTGTGCGGGACCAAAATCACATATTTGATGGTAAATTAAAAGGAAATATATATGTAGGTAACTGACAAAATACGAACCATTATTGTTATTAAGACTACTGTGACTAATAATATTCGTAATACTATTATTATTCCTTCGATGGTGTGTTCCTAAAATTTGATCTATACTATACACAGCCCTTGGTTTCGATATTGGACTATTCTGCGATGGACGTAGTCCTATCGTTGACGAGTGATTTGTTGCACTTGACATCATTTTTACGTTATAAGTTTTATTTACAATTTTTTTTTTTTTTTTTTTAACAATTTTCTCACTTAGATTAACTTTGGTTAAAGTTGATTAAAAATGTATTATTTAATAAAGTTAAAATCACTATACCGATAAGCAATATACATTATTGTATTAACACATAATTTTTGTATTACACACTTTTAACTTTGTAATTGTATTCACATATAACTTTATCACAAATTATTCTAATTTAATCATTAAACATATACACGCAAAAACAATAATCATAATAATTAAAAACCACAAAGTTAAATTAAATTAAAGCAATCATCACAGTACATAAACCAAATACATAAAAGCAATATGTTAAAAAAAAAATTAATTTTGATTTTATTTCATCAAAAATCAACCACTAACTGAAATCGACTAAAATTATTCATCAAATAAGTATTTTTTTTTTTTATAAATGAACATAAATCCAGTTTTTTTTTTTTTTACTTCTTTATTTTATTTAAGGGGTAACACCACAATATAGCAATAACAACAAAATAAATGTTATTGATAAGTTTAAAGGAAACCATGACAACGTGGTATTACTATTGCTCGATAAGAAAAAGATAACCACACAAAAAAAGAGAGACAACTGATTTCAGTTTTATTTACCCATCCTTATCCCCACCACAACAACTGAAATATATTTACAACTAGTGAAAAATGAAAATTAAATGGCGTTATATTATGTACATACCAACAACATATAGTAATTATGTACATACATAAAAGAAAAATATCGCCATACTCAAAATTGTACCATAATTGTTGTCACAAAATTTTTAATGTTGTAAAAATGTTTGTAGGAGAAGTATACCATAGACATTAAAATAAAAAGGATAAAGAGGAGAAATTTGAATTTTATTTTGTTATTATCACACGTGGCACTTTATTTTTATGGTTTTTGTGTCGGAATTTTTTATTCTATCAATTTAATTAGCAGTTTTATTTGATTTTCATTATAAAATAAATGTTATGTTGATTTTGTTTTGGCTGATTTGGATATTTTAAAATGTATCTTGCATGATTAAGCACATGTTGCGACAACACCTCAAAAATGAAGTAGCTTTTAGATGTTACTACATTTGATACTCTTGGTAATTGTTCCACAATTAAAATGATCGTTGATTATATCAATTTTTAAAAAGTTTCTATTCCGATGCAAGCTTAAAAATATTAAAAGGCAATCAAGGTTTTATGCTGTGTACCTCAGAAGACTTTTCAAACTAAACTTTTGTAAGACCCAGTAATTCATGCAATATTTAAATGGATGTCACTAGGTTAAAAGTATTCAATTGTGCCTTACAGCCAACTAAACTTTTCAATGTCTCGTTTAAATAAATGACGTCTAATAAAAAAAAAACCGAGTCGTTTATTAAAAGTATGTACATAATTCAAAATAAGATTTATATATATATATATATATATATATATATATATATATATATATATATATATATATATATAAAGGGTGTTCAAATTTGAGGTATCTTTTTAAATTTTAAATAAGGTACATTGGTTCCGGTTAATATTGAAAAATAATGCCGTTCAAGTGACCTCCTCTGCTAGCTCGGCAGGCTGTCAATCTTTTACTAAAATGTTGAATAATCTTGCGCGTAATGATAGTTCAATTAGTGATATTTGCTTGATGATGTTCTCTTTGAGGTGTTTAACAGTTTGAGGATTATCCGTAAAAACTTTACTCTCCAAGAAACCCCATAAGAAGTTCAATGGCGTTAAATCGCATGATCTTTCACGTCTGTTCTTCGCGAAATTATTAGATTATTAAACTTCTCTTTCAAAATATCGATTGATTCCATTGCTGTGTGGCATGTTGTACCATTTTGTTGAAACAACATATAGTATTCTGTGAAAGTCGACGAATTGATGTACTTGGCTCTTCAGCAACACTTGTTCTCACAGCTGCTATATTTTCACTTTAACGACCACTACGATAAAAAATTCTGCTTCTCTGATTTTGAACTGAACCAGTTTTATCACATTTATTGTTATGTATTGAGGTCGTACTGTATGAATGAAAACGAACTTCATAGTATACATTAAGTTAGGTTGGGTTTTGACCTCCAAATGTGGAACAAGCGTGTCTTTGGATATCTTAAGAAATAAACATTATAAGAAGCAATTATAATCGTGTTTCATATTAAACCCAGACATTACAAGTGGCGACGAGATGTTATAATCGAAAGCGTGTAGAAATAATAAAAATTAAGAAAATTTTTTTTTTTTTTTGTTTTTTTTTGTGGGGGTGAAAGAAGAACCAAATTGATTTCAAAATGGCGGAACGTGTTCATGTTCCGAAATTCGATCATACATTAGAGGATTGGAAAATTTATAAAACGAGATTACCGCAGATATTTGATAAATTGGGGATAAAAGACACGGATGACAATGTGGAAAACAAAAAAAATCGGTTCTACTGGATTGTTTGGACAGAGAAACGTATGAAGTTTTATATGGAATAGTCGATCCAGTTATTCCGTTCGATAAAACTTATGTGCAGTTGGTCAAAATAATGAGCATTTTTCAGCGACAACGATTGTGTACGCAGAAAGAAAATCATTTTTCCGTGCGCAAAAAGAAGATGATGAATCTATTCAAGATTATTTAACCCGTATTCGTAAAATGGCATCAACATGTGCGTTTGGCGACTGATTAGAGGCTTTGTTAGTGGATATATTTGTCACGGGTATGACCGGTAAGGTTTTTGACAGATTAAGTGAAAAAGAAAATTGGCCGTTAACGGAAGCGGTGACTATGGCGAAGAAATATGAAGTTAAGCTGATTAGAAACGATGAGTTATCAGCAGATGTGACTTGGGTAAATAAAAAGGAAGGTCTTCCAAATCGAAATTACAGTGGTGGCAAACAAAACGTAACCGGTGAACGAAGAGGTGAAATAGATGTAAAAACATCTACAAAATGTGAACATTGCGGATTTCCATCAGTGAAATTGTTACCTGATACTACTACGGTAAAAAGTTACGGCGGCGGAGAACTTAAAGTTGTGGGGGCGTTTGAACCGAAAATATTGTATAATGAGGTAACAAGAAAATTTAGGATTTTAGTGAATGAGAATGCGTCAATGCCCATTGTTGGACGTGATTTCATTAGAGAATTTAAAATTAAAATCGTGTCGATTAATAACGTGGTTGATGGTGAGGTTAAAGAAATAGATCAGATAGTGAAGGATTACAACGAGCTCTTTGATGGTAAAATTGGGAAGTTGAAAGGACTGATAATAAAGTTAGAGGTGGATGAAACGGCGCAACCGAAGTTCTTTAATGCACGACCTGTACCGCATGCGTTCAGAGATGTGGTCGAGCACCAAATAAGAGATTTCGAGAGACAGGGGGTTATTACGCGTTTAGATTCAGCAGTATGGGGTACACCTTTAGTTCCAATTTTGAAGTCCGATGGAAACATTAGAATCTGTGCGAATTACAAGACGACTGTAAATCCGCATTTAGCAGATGTTAAGTACCCGTTGCCTCGAATCTCGGAAATCTTCGCTAAGCTTCAAGGAAATAAAATATTTTCAAAGCAGGAAACGGCTTAAGACAGAGATTTAACAAAGGTAATGGAATGTCTTAAGATCGGGAAATTTGACGAGATTAAAAAAGGGAATCTGCAGTGTTTATTCGAAATACGAGATCAATTAGCAGTCGAAAAACAGGGGATACAGGATGGTTGTACCAACCGATTTGAGAAATGAAATTTTGAAACAAGCGCATGAGACGCACATGGGAATGGTAAAAACTAAATCAATATTACGTTCGTATGTGTGGTGGCCGGGTATGGATAAGGATATCGAACGATGGCGGGGAAGCTGTGAGGCGTGCTTAACTTATGGGAAAAGTCCAAATAAAGTGCCATCCATTCCGTGGCCAAAACCCAGTAGAGCTTGGGGCATAATACATATGGACTTCGGCGGTCCAATCAAAGGATATTATTTCTTAATAATAATTGATGCGCTCACTAGGTGGATAGAGGTGTTTGGTATGAAGGATATGACAACAAGTTTCACAATACGCAAGTTGCAGGAAGTGTTTTCGCGTTTCGGTTATCCAGACGATATAGTGTCAGATAACGGACGGCAGTTTGTGTCTGAGGATTTCAAAGATTATTTATCGAAACATGGCATCACGCAAAGACTGACTTCTCTGGGGTATCCAGCTACAAATGGAAACGCTGTGAGAACCGTTAAAAACGCCATTAAATGTCTTTGTTTGATAATCCAAATGCCAGTGTCAAGGTGGTGGTAAATAAATTTTTATTAGACTACAGAAACACGAATCATTCGACAACGGGTAAAGCACCAGCAGTAGTGTTACTTGGATACAAGCCAAAAATCCAGTTAGATTTACTGAAGCAAAAAAGTCATTTGCTAACAGTCGTACCGGTTAATAATGGATACGGTAACCCGATAGAACGTAAGTTCAAACCATAGCTAAATGTTAATATAAGTTAATAATTTTATAAAGTTGATAAGGGGAGTGAGGTTATAGAACCGTTGAATTTAAAGTAAATCATTCGTAGTAGTAGTAGTTAAGTAATTGAGTATTGCAAACACATTTGGGGGGACGTACACATTTGTGGGGACGTTTGTTATGTATTGAGGTCGTACTGTATGAATGAAAACGAACTTCATAGTATACATCAAGTTAGGTTGGGTTTTGACGTCCAAATGTGGAACAAGCGTGTCTTTGGATATCTTAAGAAATAAACATTATAATAAGAAGCAATTATAATCGTGTTTCATATTAAACCCAAACATTACATTTATCAATGATAAGTTTAATACCATGGTTTGTCAGACCATTTTTGACCGTATTTTGACCGAAATTTTATTCCAGCTTCTGAATAACTGTCACCATATTTAAAACAAGCTTTAATAATGAGAAGACGTTGTTCACTCGTGTAGCGATCCATTTTAACTAACAGAAATGTTTGTACTTATCATCTGTCAAATAACATAAGGTACTCTAGTACCAAAAATATAAATGGCGGAACATTTAAAAATATACCTCAAATTTGAACAGCCTTTTTATATATATATGTATATAATTTGTGAGGTTATTTACGGTAATAATACTATGTTACGGTAACATTATTATTTATTTGTAGATAACATGAAACTATAACAAAACTGAAATTTTCAAGCATATATTTGCTAATAATGATAATGCTTATATCCGCAAATAATTAAGACTGTCTGCTCATTCACTTAATAAAATATGCTGTACATTCGCCCACCATAACACTTTTAATTGTTTCAAATTTTCAGTGGAGCGAGCTATAGGTTCACTGGTATAAGTTTCAATTGATATATTGATATACTGTGCGAACCATTATTCACAAAGTTCTTGATTTATTTGTGAAGCTTGCACACATGCCACATAAAAATTGTTGTACCGACTGCGTTACACATATATAAATCGTAAACTGGATTACATTATTAATTTAATGGCAGTATGCGACAATTCTGGTAAAATTATTAATATTTGTTATGGATACCCTCGGGTTCCATACATGACGAAAGGGTCCTACGGAATAGTCCATTATATCGCAAACAAACATTCCCACCTCATGGATTTTTTTCTATAAATGTTCATTATAGATCCGGCAGCTGACATCGGAGTTTTGAAGGAAGGAGGATTCTCAAATCGACAAATAGCTGAAAAATTTGGTAGAGGGAAAACCGTTATTGGATCCTTTATCAATAATATTAAAAATTATGGTAAAAATAGAGAAGGATGCATCGCCGAGGCTACAACGCCCACGGATAAACGGGCGATTATTCGATCAACTTCAAATTCGTGCTTATAAGCGTAAAAAAATAAGGCAAAAGCCGGAGTCAAAGCTAGCTTACCATAACGGTTCAACGTGTGATTAACAATACTACGCATCTTAAATTGAAAAAGCTCCCAAAGAAACCTCCTTTGAATGCATCACGCAAAGCAAACTTATTGGAATTTGCCAAAAACCACATTTCATGGAAGCAATAATGAAACCGGGTTGCATTTTCAGACTCATAGAAATGAAACTGATGCCCGTCAGAACCATCCAAATTAATTTTTTTTTCGTTTATGTTAATCATTTATTTTTATTTAATTTGTTTTTGATATTCAATTACATTTACTTACTATGCATTTTAAAAAATGTACATATGTCATACAAATTGAAAAGTCGTCGAAAAGTAACCTAATAAACTGCCTTTTCACTAAGCATCTATGAGGAAATAGCGAAAGCTTCAAAATTGGAAAAGTTTAGTTTGAAAAGTCTTCTGAGGCACACAGCATTACTTTTCAATGACTTTTCATTTATACTGTAACAGAAAAATAAAAAAAAAATGAAGAAACGCCATTACTCAATTCGCTGTAAGTTATAATTTACAAATTTATTTCAATAAATGAAATTTAATAAATTTTTTTTATGTATTTGTACAGGGACATAAGATGAAACAGAGAGATTTATTTTGGTCCGTATTAAACTAGAGGGTTTATTTACTGGGAAATTTTACGACGTAAAATCAAGTTGGGAGTTTCTCGCTCGACCAGTAGTTCGCATATGGCATTTAAAGAGTCAGCCGTTACTCTTAAGTGGTGTCTTATAAATCGGTTATTATTCGACATAATTCCTTGGACAATTGTAGAATTATATGAAGAATAGAAGTTTCGTGGAAGCTGCAATTTAAAGCAAAAAAATTTTGAACAACATAACATAACCTCGTAAATATATTGTGTTGTAAATTACTTTGGTTCGATATTTCCGTTTTTTTCTAGAATTTTGTTTGCTTAAAAGACGTTTATAATACGTTTATAATATATATAAAAAGTGCGGCAATATCATGAATAAATTTTTACTTTTTTTACAATTTTACATTGGGTATTTTCCTTGTTTATTGGCGATTAAATTTAGTTTAGTGTAAGTTGAGGCACAGACAGAGACTTTTATACTAACGCCATCTATTTAAATATTGCATTAACTAACTCGTCCTACTTTAGTTAGTTAGTTTAGTCGATTAAGGCACAACCTGTTTAACGCAGTAGCCAAATCACCTGCACAATGCAAAGCTCCATATCAGCCTTGTGTACTGAAGTGAAATAAGATTCGGCTCATGAATTCTATACTCATCACCGTATTCATCATGTATGTGAAGTTAGCCCGAATAAACCTTTCAGCCCGAAAAAGGTCTTTTTAGAATATGAATTTGCTATAAATCTAAAGTGGCATAGCTTCCAGCCCGAAAAATTGAAAAATAGTAGATAAAACGAAAATTCAGCCCGAAAAACTTTTAGTAGGAAAAATATGCTAAATTTAAAACTAAACTTTATTCATTAATTCATTATAATTTAGGCATTATAATTTAAAACATAAATATTATATTTAATATAAAATTGTTGAATCACTCAAGTGAATTGTTTAAATAGTATTGTATTTCATTCATTATATACATATGTATACAAGACAAAAAAGAACTAACGAGAACTAAATCACATGGTATCATGTTTCATAGTAAAAGTTCAACCCATGTGAGTTCGAGAAGGGTGATTTAAAGCGTTGTTGGTAAGAAACTTTGATTTATCAAACGCTGTGGCAAAATTCACAGGGATTGATCTATATAACGGGATATAGCTATATATTTATAAGCCAGATACCTATGCGATGGCGAAAAGGGTGATTTAAAGCGTTATATTCACGGTAACTGACGTTGGTCAGAAACTTTGATTTATCAAACGCTGTTTTGAAACTGACAAGGATTGATCTATATAACGGGATATGGCATGGTCACAATAGGGTCCTTAGCTACGTAAATTTATAAGCCAGGTATCTATGCGATGAATTGCGATTGATCTATGCGAATATTTTGTAAATTTTGTTATCAAATATAAATTAATTTCTTATAAATTTTTGTATTTTATTATGTTTAATCTTTGGATATTTCATCGACAAAAATATTGCATACCGAACTATTGGGCTACTTTATTGGGCCGAATACAAACTGTTGTAATTATAAAATCTTGCAACACAAAATTTTGCATAACATTTTCCCGTACATTTTTTTTCTCTATTCTGAGGAAAATAAATTGAAGCAATATGACATCGACTAATTTAACTTAGAATTGTAGAGCCTAACGGCTTGGTAAATCTCACGGGCATGCGGGAGGTCGCTGCGTTCCCTCCCGCTTAGCCCTCCAAGGGGCTTTAGATTAGAACTTCGGGGGACGTAGGAGCCGGGATCAGCAAACATATCACACTGCGTGACGAATGTAGGGGCGGATTATATAGAATGTGGTAATGACACCTACTAAAACGAAAAATAATTGCACTATTTTGTAATGCAAGTTTTTCTAACTGCAAGATTTTGTATTTGGCATTATTTTTGTCGATAGAATATCCAAAGATTACTAGCAAATTTAAAAAATTATATTTCTAAAAACAAAACAAAAAAAATAAAAATTCGGCCCTTCGACCCATTCGGCCCTTCGACATTCGGCCCTTCGACCAATTCGGCCCTTCGACTAATTCGGCCCTTCGACATTCTGCCCTATGAAATTCGGCAAATTCGGCACCGCAATAATGGCGGTGGCAATAATTTTCCGATATTAGGGGCAATCAGTGTGATCGGCGGTATAGTAGGAAAATCACTTGTAAATTTAACAAAAAAATTGTCTTCTGGCCAAATCAAACGGCCACAAATTCTTAGTTCCACCTAATTTCGTATGGAAGTTTTAACAAGTACAAGTCGATTGAAGATGCTCCCAGCATTTTTTGTAACTATTTTTGTATTATAGGTATAATGTTTTGAATTTTGAATCTGAAATCAAACTGAAAACAGAAATAAACCCAAAATCTATTTTATCGTCCAAATGATGGTACGGTATGTAAAATTTGCTCATATATATTACAAATTATAGTATTTAACGTGGTTTACTTTACAATATTAATAATTACAAAATTCTAAAATCGAACATCAAAAAACTTAATAAAATAATTTAGTTCTTTAAACACTTCTGTATTTTCTACAAAATAAATACATTTTATATGAAATGAATACATTATTACGGGTAAAAATAAAAATAATATTTTTCGGGATGGAGTGTTATTTTCTTTGTACGTAATAAAATATTAATTTTCGTGCTGCGTGAGGCTTTTTTTTGATAAATTTAGCGAGGACACATATAATTTTTTTGAAAAGGTTTTTTTTGGGATGGTTTTTCGGGCCAAGTTCACTTCGGTGAATGACCGTAATTAGACGATGAAAAATCCATTTTGCATTCCTCTCCTATCGAGATTCGAATCCGATACAACCATATATCCAAACCTCGCATCTTTAAACATTGCGATTTTTGTTCCGTTAGATTTGGTTTGCAAATAGAATAGAACAAGTAACCGCACGGACGACTTCATAAAGCTATTTATTACTTAGGTAACTATTATGTTAGGGGATTTCAGAATATCGTTTTAATATAATTAAGAAGTAGAGCATTAGGAAAGGTACCCTCTTCAGGGAAAGTGAAACTTTTTGATTTTGGGCAAATAACTGCTTTTTTCTGTTTATTATTCTGGCCAGATTTAAATTTGGCACTTGTACGAATAAGGGAACTGGATACTGGTCCAGCAGACCCACACAAGTTTATGCTTATCTCATAAGTACTAATGTCAACCTTACTAATGAATTAATAATGTTTAAGATTGTAGTAGCCATATGAATAAAGATGTTTTAAAAAAAAAAAAAAAAAAAAAAAACTTGTACGAATACTACTAAAAATGTCTCCGAAAATTACAAATTTCTACACGTACAACATACAAAAAGACTACTTATGGATGGCTTGATCCGCAGAAAAGCCATCATAAAACTTGTGTAATTTACTCTATATGACAGTGAGATCAATTTGCAGTGACGATTTTGTTGATGTCATTTAGCTGCTGGTAATAAAATGTGTTATTGGTATTAAATAAATATTCATTGAAATAATATTTCAGCAAATTAAAATATGAATTGATAAAAGGACCGTCAAAGTAGGCATTGATGAAGTACAATATATTAGTACTTTTTCTCAATTTTGTTATTTATGTATTGCACGTGCACCATAATTTAAAATTATAGGTAACAAACGATTTTATTCAGATTTTTTTAAAATCAAAATGTTTGTTTGTTCTCTAGGTGTTTTCGTTTAATTAATTTTAATTGCAGCACTATTTTCCTTGTTTTGATACGGCAAGAAGGAAAAAAATGGAGGTGTGGCCAACACACGACTTTCTTTTACGAACAGAGAATTTTGAGAAATTTTATTTTTTTTTTTTTAATTTTTACATTTTTAAATTTTTTTTTTTAATTTTTTAGTTTTTATTTGTATTTTTTTTTAATTAATTTTTATTTTTTTAAACTTTATACCTACTTTTTAAGATATTTGCAAAATAAATTTTCTGGACCAAGGGAGTGGCCACTTCCGGTTAGCTGATTTGGAGTAAAATTCACTGGGTCCTCCCAATTTACCAAAAAAGCTTAAATCTAAAGTTTCAGTTCGATTGGTTAAACCATATGGACTGTAGAGATTGCACAGACTTACAGAATGACAGACTGTCAGATTGACAAACAGACACCATTTCGAAACCCACTTTTTCGGACTCAGGGGACCTCAAAACAGATAAATCTCGAAAAATCTCACGGTCCAAAATTTTCATGATTACCATATTTTATTTTACTAGAGTAAAAGAAAGTAATAATTTCAATTGCTTTAAGTGCAAAAATTTGTTGGGGTATAGTATGTTTTTTGATAGCGAGAGTGATTCTGATGATGATGATATTAGTAAAACTCGAATCCAAAAAATGAGTTGTATATTGAAAAAACGATTTGGCAGCTAAGCGACACGCAATTTAACACTGATTTTTGTGAATTAGCCAGCACGTTCGAACTGTTATACCAAAACATTTTATGAATAGAAAGCAAATATGTAGGTTGTTTCGCGGGGTCATCCACCGATTTCACTTGAGAAGCAAATTTTAATGGCTTTATGGTATTTGGCTAACATCGAATGTTTCCGGTAAAATTTTGAATTTTAAGCATATTACAGATCCGTATCAGATAGATTTAAACAGCTGATTATTTTCTGCGGAAAACGAAGTACTCCGGTAAGTGTTCATTTTACAATAAACGCTGTAATTAGAGTCGGTTAATACCTAAATTACAATTATTTTTAGGAACAATTGGTTGCATCGACGGATGCCATGTCCCTATCCCTGCACCAAAGGAATATTCAAACTCTTATATAAATAGGAAGAAATTCCATTCAATTTTACTTCAAGCCTTATGTGACGAACGTTGTTGCTGGATTGTTACGATTCATGTCTTTTCCGACGTTCGAACGGTATACACCTTTTTTGCATATTAAAGACATTAATAATGATTTAGACGCAATTTTTTTTCAGGTTCTATAATAATTCCTGCTGATCAGCATATCGTCGTCTTAGGATTGTTCTTGTCTATGTCCAATTTTTGGTCAAATTGAGTTATATAAGGAGTTGGGGTAAAACGATCACGAAGAATTCAAATTTTCCATCGAAATTTGGCTATCTGCAACCGTTTCGCAGATTTTTTTTTTTAATTTATCTATATCCTATAATTTTTTCGTTTGTTATACTTTGTTTTGTCTATCTCCATAGAAAACCTGTGTAAAAATTGTGGTTTGATTCTTTTTGGTATGATTTTGTCTATATCCGTGCTATATCATTCTACATTCGTCTCGGGTAAATATAGCGGAAAGTTAAGTTTTACGTGGTCAAAAGATAGACGGGTACACAATATATTTTTTATGAAAATTTAACGACTTTTTAGTTAGTAGGGATAAATTGATTGATAGTATTGTTTGATCCCACTCCTACGATCACATCAAAAGTTTGTATTCATATTACGATCACATGAAAAGTATTGCATTCCAATTTCGATATATTATTTCAATCTAATGAATTTTATTTAATTAATGGATTTTATTATGTTTTTATGTTTTAATTAACGATTTTTATAATTTTGTTTTATATTATATTGTTTCTACTTTAACATTGGTTGATGGTTAAAATACTAAATTATTTTTTTTTTTTTTGAATTACGTGAGTATAGATAAATTATTGTTGACATAGACAAGCCGTTCAAAAAAAGGCGTACCAAAATTGGACATAGACAAAAGCGATAAATTTAAATCATAAATAATTAAAATACTACTTGAGTTTGAAGTGCGAAACTTTGCGATTAAGCTCTGGAGTAACATTATCTACATGGAAACTCAAAATAAATAGAGAAATCACTCAGAAACGCCTTAAATTCTTTGGTTGAACTTCAAATGCCGTTTTCTCCTTTATAGACAAAATGGACATAAACAAGAATAATCCTAAGGCGACGATATGGTAGGTGACCTTGGGTAGGGTCTTAAGTCGTATCTAATGATACCGTTTAAAGACACCGGAAATTTAACTTCTGCCCAAAAACTTTACAATAAACCACATTCTTGAGCAAGGATGATGATTGAACGCACATTTGGACATTTGGATTAACTTGGCTCAGCGCAAAGCGTCCGGAATATATACCATTGATTGTTATGACAGCATTCATTTTACACAATGTCTGTATTCGAAACGGCGACAATACAACGGTCGATTTCAATATTTCTGAAGATGATGGAACTGGCGATCCAACATCTGTTAAAGTTGATACAAACGGGCAATTAAAAATGAACGAAATTCTGAGAAGAATTAATAAGTAAAGCACAATTGTTTCACAAATTCATTTATTGCATTATTAATCAATAAATAAAAACGTAATTCAAAAATAATTCATTTTACAAATTAACTCTTTTATTTTGTTAATTAATTTCTTAAATAAATCGAAAAATGTATCGGCTTTTGTCATTTTCTCCAAATGCCATGTTGGAAGCTGCAACCACATCTGAAATCAAAGAAACAATTTAAAACAAAGAAACGAAATTATAAATGCAAATACTTATCTAATGTCTGCCTGTATAATGTATCCAACTAACTTTCCTTCTCACTGTAAATTTAATTAATTGATCAGCCTAAAAGTTATAGATTTGAAGAAACAATTATGGATTATTTTATAAATAATTTCTAAATCTATATTTATGTATAAATAACTCACCTTAATATTTAATGTCCGGTTTATAATTAATTTCTCTTAACATTGTATAAAATCTAATTTTGTAAACAAAATTCAATACATATTATGTTAACTTGTCAATTCCGTTTAATGATAATTGTAAAGAAAGTATGTACTAAAATTACGGTGCTGTATAAAATCTATAGTATAATTATCTTTATTGTTGAATTAAGCTTAATTAGGTAAATAGGGTTAAACAAAAATTATTTGTATAGTACTTTGCAATATTATAGCAAACTGCATTTGTATGGTTAATGAAAAATAAAAAATAAAAAATTGTTAAGCAACGACACGGCAGTCGTAGAAAAAATCTCAAAGAGACATCACAAGATTAATAAAATAAAATTTATAACGTTGTGGAATTTGTTTCTTTCTTATTTTTCTATTGTGAAAATATATTTCAAAATCTAAGTCGCTGGTTCTGGATAAGCCGTTGCAGAAATTAATCCAGTAAAATTCTTGCCACTTATTTTTATCGTCAGCGACTGCATGCCTTTTACGATGTAATAAAGACGGAGGCTTGGAATTTATGGATGTTTTTAAGAATTAGATGATTTTAAAATGGGAAGATGTGCAAAATGGCGATGAATTAGAAGATATTGCCGTTTCTAATGATGATGGAAGTAGCGATCCCGTAATAGTTCACAATAAGGGAAACGGCAACATTAAAAGAAACCAGATTCTTGAAATTTTAAATAATTAATCAATATCTTCATTTTTTTTATTTAATTCATAAAAATTTCATTATATTTAAAAATAAATAAAAATAGGAAATACTTAATAATTTTTCCATCAATATTTCAAAGAGGTCCAAAAATCTGTCAGTTTTATTCCATCTTTTCGGCATGTCTTCGGTTTTTGTCATCGTCTGCCGCTTTTCTCTTTCGTTGAAATGACGATGGAGGAGACACGACCACGGGTTCCTCTATATAATCAGCTAATTCGAAATCACGTCCAGTCATGATGACTCAAAAATTCGAACTCACAAGATGAGTAGAACGATGTATGTATATGTAGAAGTCAGTGAAGTTAGATCGAGCACGAATCGCACAGGTTTGTGCCTTGGCTAAAGCGTAGCTATCCAGAAAAAGTGTATATATTTCTTAAAATGTAGCACTATCCCAGAAAGAAAAAATTCTTTTAAAACGTAAGCAATTAGAAAAACACCTAAATTAAAAGAATACGTTTTTCAAAATAATTTAGAAAATAAAGTTTATTAAAAAATAAATTTTTATTGAATTTTTCTGAATCAATTTATATCTTGTAAATTCTTAAATTGAATAGAGCCAATACTAGAAATAAATTGGTAATAACAATATTAAGAGACCATGAGTCCCATCAGATCCATATCATGGTTTTTTGATATTGTTATTGCCTAACATGTCTGTGAAGTTAGCACGAAAAGTTAGCACGAAAAACTTAATGGCAACACCAATGGTTTACATTTTTAATATTCTACTTTTAGTACAAGTTAGCACGAAAATGGTTTAAGTATTAGCTAAATAGTAAAAGTTAAAATGCAATAAAGGAATAACACAAATACATTTTTAAATAGATAATTCTAAATATTTGAAAAATACTGTTATATGTGTTATATAAAGGGACCAACTTTTAATTTTAAAATTTTCATATGAAAGACCCAAAAATACTTAAGACTCCTGAATAATTGAACTGTTAATGTGACAACCCCAATTCTGATTTCATTGCATAGGCCGACAATTTACCATGCTCCATGGCAACATTCAAAAATTTCGTATGACCCCTTCAAAAGAAATAAATGTGCATCTCATTCACCCATTCCACACGAGTCGCGCTTACGCTGTTGGATTTCTTCGTCTCTTACCTCTTTGCACTGTGTTTGCCTATAAGCTACATTTTGTTTGAGACGAAGAAATGCAACAGCGTAAGCGCGACTCGTGTGGAATGGGTGATTAACTTCAACTTTCAAATATTTCATATGAACCAAGCATTATTACTACATGCTTTTGATTAACTTGAACTAATTCAGATCGCAGGTTCCACATTAAGGACATCAATTCATTTTTTTCAGCTCGTTATTCGAAATTAAATTGCATTAATATAAATTATGCATAAAGTGATATTTAATTTAAACAATCATCTGTGTTAGCCGACTTAAATTGGATCTTAGCTTTTATTTACATTTAATCTAACATTTAATCATCAAAATTCTCCAATTTTAACTTTTTTTTGACACATTCAATAAGAATTGACTTCGAGAAACAAGCAATCTAATTAAAATTCAGTAGTTTCAAATTAGCTCACCTTAACAGGCCAATTCTTCATTTTCGATTTCGTTGTATATAGCTAGTAGCACTTTTATTCTAGTTGAAAATTTCGGATTGCTCATGTTTTTTATTTAAATGGAATTGAACACTATCTCGAAATTCATAATTGGTTCTTAAGATATTTGTAATTTTATTTTTCAAATATTTAGAAAATTATCTATTTAAAAATGAATTTGTATGCCTAGAATGTGTTTTGCCAAATTTATTTCTTTTATTTGTACTAAAAGCCAACTAACGGAACTTGTACTAAAAGCAGAATATTTACTTTCTAAATTGTAGAACTTTCATATATTTAAACGGATTTTACAAAAATTCTGAGAATTCTTTTGAAACATGGTAAAGGTTTGGCCTGAACAATGAAACAACAACTTGGTTTAATAAATTAACGGTTAACTTAATCAGAATCATTTTGAATTTTTGAACCTCTGTTTCGTTGATTATGGTAAAATCATTATAATTTAGTTGTCGGGTATTTTTAAATTGCATATTTATTTAAGCTAAAATCTAGTTTTTTCGATTTTCTTAATAGTTATTTAAATTTAATGTGCTAAAATGTTTAATGGTTTAGTTCCAGATTAAACTTTTCGATAATTTCGTGCTAAGTTTTCGTGCTAACTTCCTACCGGTTTGCCTAACTGGCTACATAAAATTCTTATTAGATTTCTCTCTAATATTGGCTCCATTCAGTTTAAGAATTTACAAGATTTAAATTGATTCAGAAAAATTCAATAAAAATTTATTTTTTAATAAACTTTATTTTCCAAATTATTTTGAAAAACGTTTTCTTTTAATTTAGATTTTTTTCTAATTGCTTACGTTTTAAAAGAATTCTGTTCTCTTTGGGATAGATAGTACTACATTTTAAGAGATATAGGTATACACTTTTTCTGGATAGCTACACTTTAGACAGAAACCTAAACAATTCGGGATCGGGCTAACTCCACTGACTTATTAGGCGCATTTTATTTGACCAAATTCAAATCGCGTCCCCACTGAATTCCGAAAAAAAAATCACGGCTAAAAATGGGACTCAAAATATTTTACACTGGCACGAAAATTAAAAAATCACAATCATCAAACAAACAACAATTTATTTATTTATAAGACATTATGTCGTTTTATCGTGTAACTTATTCCACTTTTTATTAATTATAACATTAAAAACAATAAAAACAATTTTTATTAAAACAAAGTTACATTAATATATATATATAAGTATAAAAACTTTCTTAATGTGGAATTAAAAACTTTTGTTAATATTTTTAACAAGTATCGATTTCGATAATTACCATTATCATCATCAGCTTGTTTCTACTTAAATGAGTATTACAGTGACAATTTGTCATTTATATATCGAAATTTTATAACCTTACGTTAATTTTAAAATTAAATCATAAATTTTATTTGTTGTTGTATTTATTTTATTGTTCAATAGGTATATATTATTTCTGTTTTTGTAAATTTCAAATTCCTCAATTCGATTCATGAAGTCTCCCTTATTGATTCTGTATAGTACGGTTAGATTAGAGTCGAAGTTGATGTATGTATGTTTTTTGTCATTTATGTGTAAAGCAAAAAGTGAATCTGTCTTAGGTTTACCCACGTCTTTTACATGTTCAATGAATCAATGGGAAGCCCTCTGTCCGGTACATTAGCTAATTTCTACTTAAATTATATAGAACACACACATATAATCAATGCAAAAAATAAATTTCATAAATATATAAAATACTGGTTCAGATACGTTGATGATGTACTTATTTTATTTACCGGGACGCACAGACAGTTAGATTTATTACATGATTACATTAACAATATTCACGAGAAAATTAAGTTCACACTAGAATTAGAAAAAGACAAACAGATTAATTTCTTGGATTTAACTATTAAAAATGAAAACCATAAACACTTTTTTAAAATCTACAGAAAACCAACACAAACAAGTCATACTATACATAATAAATCTAACCATCCAACACAACATAAAATTTCTGCATATAGTCACATGATCCATAGACTAAACACAATACCATTATCAAATTTAGATTATAACGAAGAACTTAACAATATAAAATATATAGCTGCCAATAACGGTTACCAAATTTCCTTAATTGACAAATTAAACAGTTCTTACAAGCGTAAAAAGCAATATTTTGACAAATCCTCATTGATAACAGAAAACGAAGCCAAAATTATAAAACATATTTCCGTCGAATACAGCCAAAGCACTAGCCATATTATACGAAATATTTTTCATCAACATGGTTATAAAATAGCTTACAAAACGAACCAGAAAGTAGAACAAAAACTCAAAACGTATACCAATTATAGTAACAATGACACAGGCATTTATAAAATTACTTGTTCTGATTGCCCGTCATTTTATATAGGGCAAACCGGCCGTTCATTTGAACAAAGATTCATTGAACATGTAAAAGACGTGGGTAAACCTAAGACAGATTCACTTTTTGCTTTACACATAAATGACAAAAAACATACATACATCAACTTCGACTCTAATCTAACCGTACTATACAGAATCAATAAGGGAGACTTCATGAATCGAATTGAGGAATTTGAAATTTACAAAAACAGAAATAATATATACCTATTGAACAATAAAATAAATACAACAACAAATAAAATTTATGATTTAATTTTAAAATTAACGTAAGGTTATAAAATTTCGATATATAAATGACAAATTGTCACTGTAATACTCATTTAAGTAGAAACAAGCTGATGATGATAATGGTAATTATCGAAATCGATACTTGTTAAAAATATTAACAAAAGTTTTTAATTCCACATTAAGAAAGTTTTTATACTTATACAAATATATATTAATGTAACTTTGTTTTAATAAAAATTGTTTTTATTGTTTTTAATGTTATAATTAATTTATTTATCTCAAAATAAATTGAATGTACATGACAGTATCGACAACTGTTAGAACTTTAAAAATAAAATTTACCGGATTCCATGAGCCTGGTGCTAAACACATTAACTAAAAAGTATTATTGGATGTTAAAAACCACTTACACAGCGCTGCCGTCCTAAAATCAAAAGCGGTATGTACAAAAAATCTGAAATCGGCTTTTTTGTTTTTTTAGTATCTTACTACGTTATTCAACACAAATACCAAAGAAAAACGCTGTACCTGCAGTGTGTATTCTAAAAAACACAACTTTTTTTGTCGTATCTGCACAAAACTTCTCTTTCTTTTCTAATAAAAAATGTGGTATCTACATGCTACTAGTAGAAAACGCCGTATCTACTTGTGTGAGCATGCATATACCGCTTTTGTATCTAGTATGCTCTATTTACCGTTTTTTTCACTAGGAAACGTTATTATCTGCATGCTTTGTTTTTAGTTCTATTGCGGTCTTTAAAGTAATTACACGTGCAATTTTTTTGTATTGTATTTAAAATTAAAAGGCAATTAACATTATTCTGTGTTTTCATTACCAATTCATGATAAATAAGTTAATTTCATAAAAATGTCAAGTGAAAGAGCTAAAGTAATGGTTTCTTTGGCAACTAAAGGCCAACATAAGTCGCCAGCTTCAACGGCAAAGGTTTAAAGGTTTGTATGACAAATGTAAACGGAGCTGGTGATATTTTACCTAAACCTATAGTGAGAATTGAAGATGGAAATAAACCAATTTCGACGAGTATGCGTGTTTTAACGGAAGATCGAGTGTGCAAGTTCGCAAGTTTAAATGAAAAAATTGATAATATGAGTACTCTAACATATGAATCTGTTTATGCAGTTAAACAACTTGAACAAGTTTCGACAAATATTCCGGTAATAATTGAAAATAATCAAGATAATTTTCGTTTCGAAGTGACTAATAATAACAAACATAATGAATCGATACAAACTGTTTCAACTGAAAATGTAGTGTATGATGTTGACGATTTGAAGAACGGTCTAAATGAAAATATAATGCTGAATGATGCAGAACTTCAACGATACTCTTCAACGTTGATACTAGATCATCTCTGTAAAATTATGTACAATGAAAAAGGCAAAGATACAGATCAGAAATTCAACGATGATGTTATAGAAAGTATTCCGCTGTCTACTTCTACAATATACATACATGATAGTGCAGTTAATCTGGTGGAGGAATCGATGCCACCTACAATATCTAATAAAACAAATGAAAGCTCAGAACTTTTGGCAACAGAAAATTTAAATGACAAAGGCTTTACAAAAACAGGTAATCCAAGAAAGAGGCGGTGGATAAATCCAAAAATTAAATTAGAACAAAAGAATATTAAGAGCCAAATAGTTCTGGAAAAGCATAAAGTACTGCCAGGCTGTGATGCAAAAACTTGCTCAAAATTATGTTTGAGTCATATTAATGAAAATATGAGAAAAGTCATCAACAAAAATTTCTGGTGCCTATCTGATAACAGAGAAAGGCTTTCATGTTAAACACTTGTATACCAGGCAACATATAAAACGTCGGACGACTGAAAGCAACAGGAAACAGAATTCGTTCAAGTATTATTTAAAAAATGAAAACGATGAAATGGTACTTGTCTGCAAAACATTTTTTTTAACCACCTTAGGCTATAAAAAATCAAATGATCGAGTTCTACACAATACTTTGTCGAAAACTTCAAGATATCAAAATTGTCCACCTGAAAATCAACATGGGAATTCAGCTAAAAAGAGGATAGATTACCCTCTTATAGATGCACATATTAAAACATTCCATCCGTCAATATCTCACTACAGGTAAGTTCTATAGTTCGGTAAGATAACTGAAAGATTAGACGTGTTCACGCTCCAAACCGACGATATCTGCCAAGCAACATATCGGTTTCCACGATATTCGAGGATTTTTAATCTAAAAACCCCGATTCTATAGTGTCGTATGAATCATATCGTTTGCGTGTGAGGGCAAAAATATATCCTTTGCATTACTGGGGCACGAAGAATGCGAGCAATGTGAAGAGTTCAAATTACATGAGCACCAAGAAGATAATTTGGACAATACCTGTAAAACTTGTTCCAATTGGAAAATTTATACAATTCATGCTGCTGAGTCTAGAGAACTTTATCAAACACAATCTAACAATAAGTTTGACGATGGAACTATCTTTGTTTCTGCAGATTTACAGAAAATCATTATGTTGCCGAGAATGGATACTTTTAAAAAAGTCATTTTTATTAAAAGGCTTACAGCGTATAATGAAAGTTTTGTACCACTCGGTTCAAAATCACTATTAAAGCCGTACGCTGTTTTGTGGCACGAAGGTACCTCAGGAAGGGGACAAGGAGGACATCGTCAGTTGTTTTTATTCGTTTTTCTTGAGGCATAGAGATGCCAAGCAAATTACAATATGGTTAGATAACTGTGCTAGCCAAAATAAGAATTGGTGCTTGTTGACGTGAATGATTAATTCTGATGAAATATCTGCCACGGAGATATTACTTAATTATTTTGAACCGGGACATATTTTTATGTCATCAGATAGTTTACACCATCAAGTAGAACTATCGCTCAAGAAACAAGGGAAGACCTATGACTTTGATGAATTTGTTAATGCAGTTGAGCATGCACAAAAATCAAAAGTAGATGTAAAAAAAATGGAACACTATGATTTTTCTCAGTGGAGAGATTTCAAATCTGAGTCCGCATTAAAAAAATGTGTAGGCAAGCCGCTTCTCTCTGATATGGTTCAGATTAAAGCAACTCATGGCAAATTTTGTATTGCAATACAAAACTTCGTATACCGAAGATTTTAACAAATTAGATCTTTTATGTAAGAAAGCTGCAAAAAAACAGGGGTTTTATTAGCCGCTGTTGCAACCCGAAATGAGCCTCGCGAATTCCCCAAATCCAAGAAGGAAGCACTACTTAAAATTCTTGGAGGAGTACTTCCGGAAAATCGAAAGGTGTTTTGGAGAAATATGCCCGAATGTGATGATTAGAAAATTAATCAAAAATAAACTTTATTGTTTTTGTTTTTATTTTTAGAACTATTTATTTTATTTTTGTGGTCTTTAAATTAATGAGATTTTGTTACAAGTTAATAAATTATAAAATTATTTTTAAATAAACTGAATTTTAGTAACAATTACCGCGTTTTTGTTAATTAACTTTTACATAAATACTAATGAATAAGGCCGTATCTACGTTAAGTACTTATTTTTTGAATTTTAACAGTTTTAACCGATTTTTAACCAAAATCTGCATTATAAATTACCATTATTAATTAAATCATATTTAATTTTATCAAGAACTATCAAAAAAACTTCAATGTATAATATCTCAATTTTGTCCTACATGTAAATACCGCATTTGATTTTAGGACGGCAGAGCGGGTATTCACGAATATCAAAATGGAATTAGATTCATGGTATTTTTGTTGTAAATGGTCAAATAAAATGCGCCTATTATAGTGCATTATAATTTGTCAAGTCTAATCAATATAATCATTGTTATAGATTTGAAAGCGATTGTATAGAGCAACTATTCTCCAACACAAATGGAACGAGCTTGCCGCGCAAATTAACGTAATGGGTGGCGCTAAAAAACATCGAAAAATGGAAATAATACTAGCGGAATCTAAAGTAAACATTTATAGTTAGCTTGGTCGATCGGGTTTTAACATTTTTAAGTTTAGGCGAAAGGTCAAATCCAATAAAGCAACGGAGGAAAAACGTAAAATGCAGGAATCTGGCATAAAGGGATTACTTAGTATTCGATCTCAGTTGGATGATTCAGAGAAACGGATGATTTATACATATTCACCCCGACATCGTGGACGGCGAATTGTTTTTGGAACCATAATATTTCGGACTACTTCATTTAGAGACGTATGAAATCCGCAAGTCGCAAGTTGCAACGGTACGATTTTCTTAAAATTTGGCCAAAAGCAAGCTATGTGTATGTCCATTTAAAAACCATTGAGACTCAATCCGAAAAATTTAAAATTTTGTTATTACAGACGAAAAATCTACAAAAAGCGAATAAATATTTCAATATTATATGTACATGGGTTTTGAAAGCGATTGTTTAATTATTATTTTTAGATATTTTTAGCTATTTTTTTTTTTATTAAGTTTTAAATTTAAAAATAATCAAATTCTGGGCTGGGCTAACTTCACAAAAGAATGCTTGATGTATAAAATTTTACGAGGGTTGCCTGATTCAATTTTTTTATATGCTGGGATGAAATCCTGGGATAACTTGACCTACATTTCAGAATACAGACTTCATTCTAGTTTATTTGCTTATGACCTGGTCACCCTAGCAATAAATATAAAAATCGCCCAGCAAAATAAATACCATTATAGGTTAAAACTGGGAAATTTACGGGCAATTCATGTTTCTTCATATTCTTACAGATCCAGGTACATTTTTTATACCTTATTTTAATTATCTTGTAAGTAAATTAATTCATATTTAATTGAAAACTTATTTATTCCAAGATCATAAAGTAATAAAATTTATTTATATTATTGTATACGATAAAAATAAGCATGGCAAATTTTACCTGTTATAGGAGTTATAAATTAATTGGGAGAGGAAAACAAAAAATGTAATTTGAAATTTAAAAATTTTTTTGAATGAATCTTTTCAAACCAAACAACCTAAAGGTGGTGACATGTAATAAACAGTATACTAAATAAATTAACTTTTTTTTATTACCTTTTTAAATAAGTTTATGACGTATGGTTTTTCTCATTGCACTACGACAATATACCAATAACCATTATTAACAAAACAACAAAAACAATTCTGAAAATTTTGCTACCATTAAAACACCATAAAAGATGAGGAAGGATAATAGATAGGTTAAGGATTCAAATATATTATAGCAAATTATCAAACTGTGTAATTCAAAAGAAAGTCTTAATTATAATTTTCAATAATTCAAACCACAAAATTACCTTGAAGACAAAATAAAACAACGAACAGTTTTTTTCTTCTTTAGTATATAACACAAGGGATTAATTTACGTGATATTAAAGATAAGCTGCCACGCGAACAATACCAGTTACTTGTAACCAGTATAAATAATAAATAGGCAATAAAACATAGACGCCAAACAGTTTTAATTTTTTGACACACGAAAGATTAGAATGGATTTAATGAATGAAACTTGTTGCCCAGTAAATACACTTACATTTAGGTTTTTCTGTATACTTATATAATACTAACAAGGTATTTTTAATTCTTAAAATAGCAAATTAGGGAAAACAATAATAGGACAATTTTTAGGGGCCACACCAAATTTTTATTTTATTATTATTAGTAATTATTATTTTAATGTGGTTTTTGTGGACAGGTAGATAATAAAACCAGAATGAACAATGTAAGTGTTATTTTGGTAACCGATTATATTCATCGATTTATATAAGAGAGTTATTGGTATATTAATTTAACAAAATGGAATTTAATTTGCTTGAATCAATATTATTTATGGTACGTGCCAATTAAAATTAGTGGTCGATGAAATAAGGACGGTTATAAGATTCTCATTTCAAGAGTCTGACATTAACCATTTTGAATAGACTTAAAATAGAAATTAATTAATGGGCATGAAGAGAAACTATCAAATGCAAATCAATTTATTTAGTTTTCTACTCAGACAACAGCGTTGAAATTATTATTATTGATAAATAACTAAAATATCTTTAGCTAATTTGTGTTATTACAGAAGATTTTCGTATTAAATACAAAAGAAAGGAAAAGAGAAAATGTACGAGCATGCGCCTTTAAAAAAATTAATTTAATTTTATATCTAAGACGTGATTGGTTAGTAAGGTTGAATAGGAAAAGGGTAATAGGTTGCCTAGAATGTAAGAGCTGACGAATTTAACAATAAAATGTATTTTTGTATCTTTTCCTTTCTAGACGAAATTTCTCCTTTTCCCCTCAACGGGTTTTCTCGGCTTTTTTTATTGCTTTTATTGAAATCGTAAAAGCATGAAAGGTATATATGTACAATATTTTCCGATGTATTTTTATAAAAACTGCTTTTATGTACTTCGTTGTTGCTATACATTTTTTGTTCCTTTTTATTTTATTATAACTGTGTTGATCTATTGTTTAGAGAAGATTTTATTATTTCATTAAATTGGAAAATTCAATTGAATTACGTATTATACCCCTTCAAACAAAAAATTTGTAATAATAATACATTTATGTACTTAGGTATATTATATAATATATAATTACGACATACCCCAAATTACGATATTAATCCTTTTTCCAGACACCAAAGATTAATTAAATTACAATAATACATTGGGTCTAGGTCGACTTAATTTAACAATTCAGACACATTAATAAGCTTGTCCGAGATTGTGATTTAAACAAGAAGAAAAACGGAATGAATTTCGATGTGATTGGAAAAATTTTTGAAAGATTAAAATTAATAAAACTTATGAGTTGACTTAAGCGAAATTATTTCTGACTCAATGGGGGTTTAGTGACGAAGTTTTTGGTTTCGCTATATTTCGTTATAGGTCTAAATAGTTTTGTCTACATTTATATGTATTTATGGCAATCTTACACCGTCGACTCATTAACGAAAATGATATAAGCCAGATGTCTACAAGGATTTTTGAAGTGAAACTTTTTTAGGCAGGGTACGATTCGAAAAAAAAAAACAAAAGAATATTGAAACGAAATTCTGTGACGGTCGTGTAAATGTAACACAAATGTTTATATTTGGAAAACAAATTGTGTAACAAAAACAAATCAACACACCTTTTACCCGGTGTCTACACTATGCAATTCCACTGATATTTTCTATCATGATATAAATTTTATCAATGTATGTGTGTGTATATTATACGCATTTTGACACTGTTAGCAAAGTATCAGGAGGCTATTTCACGAAATTATATTAGAAAAATATTAGGAAATGTCATAAAAAAGTTGTTTTGTTTTGCTATTTGAAATTGCTCTCAAGCTGACAAAATGTCTTTTAATACGGAAAGTACAATGCGATTAATCGATTTGTACCGAAAAAATAAAATATTATGGAAGATAACCCTTAAAAAATACAGATGGGTCGACATAAAAAATTCTATTTTACAAAATATAGCAGACGAAATGGCCGTAAATGTTGAAGACGTTAGAAGAAAAATAAGGAATCTTATCTGCGTATCTTGTAAAACAGAGTAAAAAAAAATCTGGAAGGACTGTTGTTGACGATAGAAAATCTTGGTATTTGTACAAGGAAATGAAGTTTTTGGACGAGATGGTAGTTCTCCATATTGTAGAATTTTCTGAAAAAATTACTTTGACAAATTATTTTTAACCTAACCACAACTGGCAATTTTGTTTGACATTTGAAGATATTATTATGATAGAGAAATGTCCAGCTATGATATTTTTTGGATAGATATTTAACAATACATTGAAAAAAACATATACATACAAACATAAAATCGCTGATAGAAAATATCATTGGAATTGCGTAGTGTAGACAACGAGTTACATAGCAATACAAGTCGAATCAATGCCTCCTAGATTTATAGTATATACAATATAAGCAACTACGTGAAAAAGAAGTAAACTTTTTAAGATTGAAATTCTTATGGTTTTTAAAGGATCATGTAATGAGAGTTGACAAATTAAGATTAAATTTAATACTTTCAAATTAAATAAAAAATGTATTTCATGTTTTCTGGCAATTCAAAAATGAAACAATTAGCTTATGCTAGCTATTAGATGAGATAAGGAAAATATAATATGGAATAGTTCCAAATGGTATGAGAAAACTTCACCTATGCATCAATTTCTGGTTGCACTGCTTTAGGTAATTTATTTACTATTGTGAATTTAACTTGAAGAAAATGTTCGCCTTAAGGAAAATTCATTTTAAAATATAAACATCGTGCTCAAGCTAAAGTCTTAAGCTAATGTTGAAATTGGTAAATTATACTGCTTCTTTTCCATTTATGTATGCTTCCACTCTTTTTTGCATTTCATTTTTATCGTGTTTCTATAGCAAGGTTATGCCAAAACGCTATAAAATATACTATTCAACCCAGATGCTTCGCCTTTGAGCTTCAAAAATAAAAATATAAAGGGCTGAAACCTCATGAGGTGATCAGAACTTCGGTCTTGATTAATTCAACTCCCAAATCAATCCCGAAATGAACCTCTTAAGTCAATCTTTAGCTTAACTTCCAACTTAATTTACAAACTCAACCTCTACCTCAATCGCAATACAGTCCTAAACGCAATCACCAAATTAACAGCCAACCCAGCCGTCAACGAAATCACCAAATCAACCCATTAATCAACTTTCAAATCAACTCACCCCAATGTAAGCTAATTAAGCCCCAATTCTAGGTTAACTCAATTTAGCTCGACCCAAATCTCAACCTTCTGCTCAACTCCACACCTATTTTCAAAACCAATCCCAAAATTAACTCGATTCGAAAGCTAACCATCATGACACTATACAATTAAAACATCATACAATCATACCATCATACCATAGTGACGTCGTATCACCATGATGTATATCTTACCATCAATCCACCACACCTTCATACCATCATACCACCATATCATCATAACATCGTACCATCATACTGTCCTAAAATCATACCATCATACCATCGTACCATCGTACTATTATACCATCACATAATATACCATCATACCATTATACCATCGTGCCATCATAGCATCATATCGGATTACCTTCATAATACCATCAAACCATCGTATTCCCATACCACTACACCCTCATACTATCATACCATCAAGTCATCATACCGTCATACGATCATTCTTTCATACCATTATAGCAACATATCATCATACCATTATACCATAATACAGGTTTTATACTTTAAATTGATCCTCTAACATTTCAAATTGAACTTTTTACATTCCAAATTGAACCTTTCACATTTTAAATTGAAACCTTAGCAAATTATATGAATGACCAATTAACAGTGCGTTGGAAATGGAATTTATAAATGGTTTTTGGATAATGATGAATTTTGACGCCAACGAATAAAAGAAAATGTGAGGCAAAAATGATTTTTAGACGAGGTTGTAAGAAATATGTCAATATGGCCAAGAGTGGGCAGTAACGAATTGTGTAAATGTATTTAAATTACGTAATTAAAATACAAATTACAATTTGTAATTTGTATTTTAATTACTCATTTTTCAAGTAACAGTATCTTGTATTTTAATTACTTAAATTCTAAGTAATTGTAATTTGTAATTTAATTACCTCAGTTTTTAAAATTTCTTATTTAAATTTTTACAAGGCTTATTAAAATCTGGTTCGAGAGCCATCAGTATAAAACCTAATCTTAATATTCGTTGTTCTAATGATACGTTTTTTCACTAAACGAATTTTGTCAAAAAAAATTTGTCAATTTACAAATGTAAAGTAATTGTAATTTGTATTTTAATTACAAATTACAATTCAAAGCAATTGTAACTTGTATTTTAATTACTCCACTCGAAAGTAATTGTAATTTGTATTTTAATTACTCAGTTTGCTGTAATTTGTAAAACTATTTTAGTTACTCAGTGTAATGTAATTTGCCCAGCCTTGAATATGGCTTCTAAAATGTTGTCTATTTAGGTTTCTGTGAATCATGCAGCTGTTGAGGTATTGAAACTACTAACGGTAGTGCAGAGTTTTGAAATTAAAAATATTATTTTAAATCCTCGTTCCCAATCTCGAATTTCATTATCATTGGTTAAGGAATATAAAAGTTCCATCCTACTTGTTAAAATTTCATTAAAATCTGTTAAAAAATGGACAAGTTCTATCCTAACTACCCATATTACAGAATTTCATTTAAAAATAATTTTAAAATCCTAATACTCATCATTATCATGCGATAAGAATTCATGTTTTGGTCAGTGTTTTGATTTACCCTGCGTAAACGAGTTTAAATACTTAGGTGTAATAATTGACTCACGGCTAAATTGGTCCTCCCACCTAACTAATATCAGGAAAATTGTTATTACTGCGGTGCATAAATTTTATAATCTTCGACCTTTATGTCCATCTTATATTTTAAGAAGGTTATATCATGCTCTTGTAGAATCCATTATAATGTATGGGATAACTAGTTGGGGTGGAATTTACTTTGCCAATATTGTTGATCTTTTTATAGCGCAAAAAAGAATTGTGAAATTAATTTACGCTCGTCCGAAAACTACACCCACAATTCCGCTTTTCCGTGAGCTGAATTTGTTGCCACTGAGGTATCTATATGTATTTAAAGTATTGAAAATGTTTTTTGTTCGCAGCAATAGTTATCATAATCGAATAAATCATGCGCATAATATGAGAAATCCAAACAATTGTATCGGTCTTCGTTGTAATAATGAAAAGTTTAGGAGATTTTATCTATATATGGCACCGTTTTGGTTCCATCTTTTACCTAACCACGTGAAAATACTTCCATCTATGCAGAAACACAAATTTAACAGAGAAATTCGGACTTGGCTGCTTGGCATGGATAATATTGAGCGATATTTTTAGCATTAGAATTGAAGTATGCTATATTCCAATGTGTCTTCGTGTAAAAAATGTATATAATGTAATAATAACTGAGCTTGTATATTGTAGAAAATTATTATATTTTATACTGATATCCAAAGAATATTATATTAATTTTATTAATAGTTTGTTTTTAATTGCTCCACTACAGACGTAATGTCTAAAGGAGCTTTACTCTATTTCAAATTTTTAAATTGTTTTGCTTGTAATTAGCTTTCATTATGTATATATTTTATTTGAAATAAAGATAATAATAATAATAATAATAATAATAATAATAATACTGGTCTACAAATCAAATTTCATCATAATCGGTTCAGAATTAGGCAAGTTCCGTCCTAATTGGGCATATTCCAGAACTTCATTCTAAAATTATCAAGAATTTAATCACAATTGGTTGAGAAATAGGCAAGTTCATCATACTTTCCCATCACATTTCCAATGAACAAGCCGAATTTCATTATAATCGATTGAGAAATGGGCAAGTTCCATCATACATAGCCATATTCCAGAACTTCATCCAAAAATAATTTTAGAATCCCATATTTCCATAGCGGATGTCAAATTTCACTAAAATCCGTTAAGAAATAGATAAGTTTTATCCTAATTGGCCATTCAAATAGTTTGTTAAAGGTTCAATTTGAAATGTAAAAGGTTCAATTTGAGGTTTGAACACTTAAACAATATTTGTGTGCAGTTTGGTTCAAATCGGTCAGGGCGTCTAAATTTGTTTAAATATTTTCCACATGTATATACATACAAACACTCACTTATATAGATTGCTCAACTGCTCACTAAACACTAATCCGAGCCCAACTCAACTCCAATTCAACCCGCAAACGGCCTCCAACTCAACCCTCAACCCAACCGCAAACTCTCTTTCAATTCAATCCCCAAACCAGTATATAAAAAATTATTCAACTGCTCAACTATATCTTGAGACTTGTTTACGAGGATGGATTAAATCCGTGATCTCAATATTTTTTTAAATGAATTAATTTAGCGTGGATTTAATTCAGTTTTAAAAATTTCATGTTGAAAATTTAATTCATATTATTGAAAATGAATTAATTTCGACACAAACAATTTTCGGTGAAATTAATTCTGGTTATGGTTAGTTCCTAGCGGTTTAGTTTAGAATTTAGTAAGGAACGATTGCCAAAGATAAATTCCGCAAGTATTCGAATGCTTTCTCAACTGTACCATTATATCATTGACAGTTTCACAAAATATCCCTAAAATTCTGAAAAAATTGAAAAATGATCATACGAGTTTCGGTTTGTTAAGGGCCGATAGAAATAAATGTTTGTGAAAATCCTGAAACTATAAATAATCTTGATTTCTCACAGGTAAATAAGGTGATTTGGCGTTTATTGGAGGGGAAGGGGGGGGGTGGCAAAGTTGAATAGATTAATCTACCAGCTACTTCGTAACCTTCCAGTAGAGGGTGCGCATCACGTAAGCTGTTCTGGTCATATATTGGGCAGCTGCATGATGGGTACAATTGTGTAACGGGTAACCTGGTCACAATTCGCAAGTGTACTTGCTATCTCTTCGTGGTTACCACTTGCTTAAGTGCGGCGCTAAAGAAGAAATCCTTAACAAAAAACCCTAATCTAAAGTGAAACAGCATATACCGATGCATGAATAGCTGGTAGGTTAATCAGTCCAAGTATGCGGACTCTAGATACCAGGCACCCTCCAGTTTTATAGTAAAGCTTGGTGATCTACAGGCGACTTTCCATTCCCACCAACTCGTAAGAGTAAGTCATAACGGAAGACGGAGCAAGGGTAGGAATATACGGGAGTGGGACTGCCCTCTCAAAGTCCTTCTGAACCAATGTTACTGTCTTTCTAGCAGAAGTATATGCTGTAGTAAACATCTAGGTGGGAGAGCAATGACCCCAGATAGTATGTATCATTAAGAGCCTGAATATTGGCTGGACGAATAATTAAGCGAGATGGCTGAACGCCCACATGACCTTTCAACAGTAATAGTAATACAGGTAAATATAAATATGATATCGAGAACAGCATTTATTGAAAAATTATAGCAAATAATTGCTCTACCGGTGAGTTATGAGTCCTCAAAATCAAGATAGCATCCTTACTTCAACAAATCATTTTTCAAGTAGATCATACTCTTATACATTGAAGTATCGGACCACCCCACCCCTTTGGTGGTTTGGCGACTATTGGAGGGGGGGACTAAAGTTGAGTAGATTAATCTACCAGCTCCGTAACCTTCCAGTAGGGTGCGCATCACGTGAGCTGTTCTGGTCTTGTCATTAGGCAGCTGCGTGATGGGTACAATTGTGTAAGGGGTAACCTGTTCACAATTCGCAAGTGTACGTACTGCCTCCTCGTGGCAACCACTGGTAACTAAGGCCACTTGGCACATTTTTGGCCATTTGGCACAGGCTAAAGTACGGCGCTAAAGGAGAAAACCTTGACAAAAAACCCTAATCTAAGGTGGAACAGCATATGCCGAAAGATGAATGGCTGATAGGTTAATCAGCCCAAAATATGCGGACTCTGGATACCAGGCACCCTCCATTTTTATTTAGCCTTCCTGTAGTAAAGCTGGGTGACCTACAGGTGATTTGCAATTCCGAGCAACTCGTAAGAGTAAAATCAAACGGAATACGGGGCAGGACTAGGAATATACGAGAGTAGGACAACCCTCTCGAGGTCCTTGAGCTCCAATGCTACCGTCTTTCTAGCGGAACTACATGCTGTAGTAAACATCTAGGAGGGAGAGCAATAAGCCCAGATAGTATGTATCACGTACCGGGAGGCAGTATCGTCAGGTTCATTAAGAACCTGAATATTGACTGGACGGATAATTAAGCAGGGGCCAGCACAATAGATCTTTTAGGTCGCAGTGCGAAGTGGCTGATCGCCCGCATGGCCTCCCCAATAATAATAATAATAATAATACTTCAACAAAATTGTTGCCCAGTTAGATTTTGTGAATTCCATTTTATTACATACAGGAAATTTTTCGGTTATAGAGCGAATTTACATTTCGTGAATAGGGACATAATGTTCTCTTTGCTCGTCATAAGACGGCAGATTTCTAAAATTTTCGTGACAAGGTAGATTTTATGTATATAGTAGATCAAAACTGAGTTGCCCGGTATGTTTCCAAATTTTTCATGACAATCGTGCACTGACTATACACACAACGCTCTATAATATAATTGTAACAATTATAATTTACCAAATTTGCTCGGGCGGAAGCTAATTAGTTTCGATATCAGATTAAACAAGCTTTTAGCTGTAGAAACAAACGGAGCAATTGGTGACATTTTTAACACAGTCTAGTTTAAATACGTATTGCTGCAGTTAAAGTAAATGAAGCACATATGCAATTAACGATCACTAAATTTATTGGAATTTTACAAAACATGGTAGAGACTGCCATTTATGGTAAGCATTTTGCTATTTCAAATTAATATCAACACAAAGTGATGTCAACAAATAGTTTCTTTAAACGGCATTAAATTATAACGCTCGAGCCTTACTTGATTGTGGCTCAGACTTGAACTTTATTACTCAACGAACTTGCAACTTATTGCAGATTAAAAGACATCCTGTATCAAAACAACTAAGTGGTATTGGTGGCGAGATCACTTTTATCCATCACTTTTATACAACATCAGATACGATTATTTCACGAACCACAGAAATAATTCGAGATTTAGATTTTGGTAATACCCCAAATCGGGAAGAAAAAATATCTGATGCGCACTATAAAAATAGTACTAAGCGATTAAATTATGGTATAGATTCTTGGTTCCCTTACCTGTAAATGAAAAAAATGATAATTTAGGTGTAACATGTGGAAATGCGCGCAATCAATTTTCCAAACTTGAGAAACGTTTGATTCGAAGATCTGAAATTTACAAAGAAAACATTGCATAATGAATGAATATGGTATTTGTCATTAGGATACGTAGAAGATCCTGACCAGACAAAAATATCGTTACAATAAGTCGTATTATATTCCTCATCATTTCGTGTTAAAAGAAAATAGTGAAACCATCATATTGCAATACTTATTGTTTTTCGATTTAGGAAACACGAATATGACATTTCAACTGATATTGCCAAAATGTAAGGCAAATGAGACTTCACGAGCAAAATCAGGATTTACAATATATTTCGTGGAGGAATAGCTTATCCTTTATACGTTGACGATGTGTTATCAAGTTCCGATGGTTTAGATCGTACAATCAAGCTCAAAAATGAATGGTCGATTTGAGCTAAGAAATTTTATTCCAATCACGTCGAATTGTCAGAAAAGAAATCAATTAGGGTTCAATTGGAATACAAAAAATGATCATCTGAAAATTTCGTTTGATAATGTTAATTAAAAGGCCGTTTTCAATACTTTCTTTCTATATTTTGTTGATCAAATTTAGTATTTTTTCAGTACTCAGATTATATTCAGTACCAAGATTATTATTTTATTTTTATTGTTTTTCTCAACGACTTTTATTCTCAGAGTTCAAAACAAACTAGATATGCATCAACGCATTCTATTGGTGGGTATTGAAAGGGACAGAAACACTTTCTTAACACACCTCCTTGATTCTGTTCCTTGAACAATCCTCAATTCCTAAAAGGTTTCTAAATTTTTGAAATTTAGCTTTGCACAACGACTTTGTAAAAACATCAGCAATCTGATCCTCAGTAGAAATCTTTTTAATATTAATTAGACCCTTTTTTTCGAAATCGTGCACAAAATGATAACTGATATCTATGTGCTTAGAATTCTTACAGAATTTTCCATTTTTAGCTAACGCAATAGCTCCACTATTGTCCTCATATATTTTAACACTTGTATTAATTGTTATGCCTATATCACTTAATACTCCTTTGATCGGTAAAAATTCCTCAACACAATCAGCTAATGCATAATACTCCGCGTGAGTAGAAGCTCGAGACACTATCTTCTGTTTCTGTGATTTCCATTTCACAATATTTCCAAATACTCTAATCACAATTCCAGTGGTGGACTTTCTATCTATTATATCTGCTGCCCAATCAGCATCCACATAAGCATCCAATACCTCATCGAACGATGATCTGAAGGTCAACTTTAATGACCGCGTATGATACAGGTATTTCAGTACCCGTAATGCATAATTGTAGTGATTATTATCGTAACTGTTTTGAAAACGACTTAAATAATTTACCGAATAAGATACATCTGGTCGTGTTCCATTTGCTATATACAACAAAGCTCCAACTAAGTTTCTGTATTTCAATTTCTCATTGACTTTTTCACTTGGTTCCAATTTTAAATTAATTTCCATTGGTGTTTCAAATTTTTTCGACTCTGTGACATTATATTTTTCTGCTAGGCTTTTGATGTATTCAGCTTGACTTAAATACATCTTTTTTTCATTAGGGGTATATTCTATGTCTATACCGAGATACTGTTTCACTCTTCCCAAATCTTTCATGCTAAATTTACTGTTTAGCATTTGTTTCACATGACCTATACTGATGATACTTTTCCCAATGATTATTAAGTCATCAACATACAAAATTATATATAAATATTCATTATTTATGTTTCCTGTATATAAACAGTAATCATGATTTGATCTTTTGAAATTAGTTTTAGTCATATAATCATGAAAGCATTCGTACCAATCGCGTGGGCTTTCTCTTAATCCATATAATGACTTCTTTAATAGACAAACTTTGTTTGGTTCAACATTATACCCATCGGGTGGATAGATATATACTTCAGTTTTTATAATTCCATTTAAAAACGCAGTTTCTACATCCATTTGTTCAATTTGCCAACCATAAACACATGATGTTGACAGTAATACTTTCAAAGTTGTCATCCTAGCAACAGGGGAGTAAATTTCTTCATTTTCGTTATACATTTGTTGAAATCCTTTACCTACAACACGCGCTTTATACTTTCCATTCGACTTTATTTTGTAAATCCATTTCACTTCTATTGTTTTCTTATCAGTCGGTTCTTCAACTATATCCCACGTTTTATTTTTTTCTAGACTCTGCATCTCTTCATCCATTGCTTTTCTCCATTTCTTGGAATCGGTACTATTTATTGCTTCCTCATAGTTTTCTGGTATACATGCATCACAAAAATTAACATATACTATATGGTCATCATATTTCGCTGGCAGCTTCCTAGTTCGTTGTGGTCTTTCCCTCACTTCTTCATTTTCTTCATTTCTTACATTTTTTTGTTCATTTTTCCTCTCATTGTCTGTCTCGCCTTTTTCTTCTTCGCCCATATCATAGTTTTCCTGTTCTGTTTCATTTTCTTGATCACTTTCATCAGTAAACTTAACGTAATTTTCGGATTTTTCCACAAATCTCACATGACGACTTACAATAACGTTATTTTCCACTAAAACTCTATATCCCATATCTGTGTAACCTACAAGTATACCTTTGGCAGCTTTTGGATTTAGTTTTGATTTTGTACACTCATCAGGGATTCTCACAAAAACTGTACTCCCATAAATTTTTAAATTGGACACATCAGGTTTTCTTCCAAAAAATATCTCAAAAAGTGTTTTCCTGATCATTGTATTTGTCAATAGTCTGTTTCCTATATAAGCTGCAGTTTTTATACATTCTGGCCAGTAGCACTTACTGATTCCTGCTTCAGATAGCAAACACCTTGCTCTATCCATGATTGTCCTATTAAATTTTTCTGCTACGCCATTCAGCTCGTGAGTATATGGGGGAGCTGGATTTAAATATATGCCTTCTTGTTTACAAAGTTGGTAGAACTGTCCATTAAGGTACTCCTTCCCGTTGTCGCACCGTATTTCCTTAATTTTTTTTCCAGTCTGATTTTGTACGAATTTTATGTATAGAACAAAGCAGTCAAACACATCACTTTTTTGTTTAATACAGTATACTGACGCGATTCTACTGAAGTCATCAATGAAGCTCACAAAATATCTTTCACCTCGATAGCCTGTAGTATTTGCCGGACCATGGACATCTGTATGTATTAACTCCAACACATCTTGCGCCCGTCGCCTATTGTTCTCAAATGGTAAATTTCACATTTTATTTGCAAGACATATTTCACACTGCACAAACTCTTTTCCAATATTACTAGGTAATCCATCTAATAATTTGTATTCACATAATTTCTTTAGGCTGTTGAAGTTAGTGTGACCAAGAATTCTATGCCATTTCTCTTTATTAGACATTTGAGCAACACTTACGTATGATTTTGAATATGTTTTGTCTATGCCTATTTCACCTGTCAGCTCAAACAGTTTATTTTTCTTTACAGCTACAGCGATTAAATTATTTCTAGGCCCATAAATGTCGGCACCGTTGTTATTAAATATTATTAAATTATTTTGATTGGCAATACTTGAAACACTTAATAAATTTTGTTTCATACTGGGTACACAGTATACATTGCGAATTTTTGTTTTTTTCCTGGTTCCATTATTATTCCAGAACATAATAATATCGCCTATCTTATTGGCTTTTAATGAAAAACCGTCACCAACCTTGATGTCAACGGAGTTTTCTAACATTTTATATTCGCAAAAATATCTCTCATCGTTTATTATATGATCGGAACACCCACTGTCTAGTAACCAAGTCACTATTTTGTTATCCGCCTTATTTTCATTTTCATGCTGTGCTTGTGACGTCATTACTTCTACATTGAATATGTTTGTGTCATCTACGGCTTGTACTGTAGAATTTCCTGCTATTCTGGATGGTCCGTATGTCCCTCTTCCTCGACCTCTTGAAGTCGACGTATTGTTGTTTCCTCTCCAGCTGCGTCCTCTCCAGTTGTTGTTTCCTCTCCGGTTGTAATTTCCTCTTTGGTCATCTTTATTCCGATTCGGGCAATCCCTTTGTATGTGCCCTCTTTGCTCACAACCATTGCATATTATATTGTTGTTGTCTGTATTTATATTTTTAAATTTGAACGATTCGGTATTGAATGATTGTAGGCCTCTTGAATTTTCTCTCTTCTTGTGTTCCAAACATAATTTCGATTTTATATATTCGATGCATTTTTCTTTTTCTGGTAGTGCATCTACAATATCGACGATATGTGAAAAGCATTCAGGCAAGCTAAGCAATAAATAATTTAGCTTATCATCATTATTTACGTTTTCACCGGCACTTCTTAATTCGTTTAAATGTTTTTCGAAAATATTAAAAAAATCGGTGGGATTATCACTTTCGTTCATTTTTAAATCGAGTAGTTTCCTCGTAATTACCTCGTAACAATTTTTCATTTCCAAATATAGCTTCACTCTGAATTTCCATTTATCGTAATTGGTGCCATCAAATATTTGCAAGGAAAAATTTTCTTCTTTTTTCGCCATCTTGTTGCGAAGCACCCTCCTTGGTAAAATCCTCTCTCCTTTTTTTTGAATTCTTTCAAACCCAGCAATGGACATTTTCCAATTCGGTTATCGCGGACAGTGCCCGTGGCAAAATAGCCATCATTGTTCAAACTCGCCATCAGTTTATGCGAGCTGAAAAAATTATCAAAATATAAGCGATGGTTCTCCGGCCAATTTCCAAAAGATTACGTACTACATTTTCTCCTAGTCCTCTTTCTGGATTGAAAGTTTCGGATTTACCGCCACATGGAAAAAATTTATATAAAAACCCATTTGCAGAGGTCATGCATCAAATCTCGTAACCAAATCCAATGGGTTTACCACGAATGAACATTTTACAGCTCTGACGCCCGCGATATGGCCACATTAATTCGTCTATCGATAAATTATGCGCAAAAATTCCAAATTTTGAACAGTTACTGGATATCATGCTCATAAATGTTCTCACTTTGTAAGATTTATCTGAAGTATCAATTTTATTATTATCTGCTAAATTCAAGTTTGATTTGATTTTAAAAAACATACTTCGAGGCATTGCATTTCTTATAATTTTAAAATCATAATCCAAAGATACCTACCAATGTAGGTGTTCTTGAGGAACAGGATAATGTCCAGAAAATAATAGGATTCCCAAAAAGCGTTTTAAATATGGAAGAGTCAAGCTGAAGTTGCTAACATTCTTTTGGCTAGCATATATGTTACTTTGTTGTAGTATCAAGTTGTATACGGATTCATCAAAAAACTAGTGAAATAATTCAATTGGCGATTTTTCAGCTTGCAAGTTTTTTAAATGTTTTGTTCTCTCGAATTCAATGTTTTTCGGTTTTTTCAAAAATTCGATTTTTTGGGATTGAGGCAAAGTCCACTTACTATTGTATATGGGTATAGTTTTACGGGGTAATAGTTGACTCAATGGGACTAAATCATCTTCGTCCCAAATAGCATCAGCATCTAAAACTATCTCATCTAAAATTATTTCCATCGTACCTGCAATATCATGCGGAAATTCTTCATTTATATTATTCATGTCCAGGGCATCCTCATCCAGAAACTCTTCATCACTTATTCCTCCAAAATCAGCAGGAGGTAAAATAGCAATATCCGGCAACTCGGGTTCGTCCTCATTTTCATCCTGCCATTTCTCCATTTCAGCCACAGCTTCGGCCAACGTGTAAAAATTTTTTGTCATCTAGAAAAAATAATTAGTTACTATACGGTTGTTCCATTTTTGGACACAAAATAATCACAGGTTAAAATATGGGGTAATAAACCTCTTTTCCCACTTACTTTTAACTAAATCCTTTTCGAGTAGCTTTTAGGTTTCACTAATCCACAAATTTAATAAAATAATTATTTTATTTAATTGATTATTTTATAATTTTTCGGAGCAATAAAAAAAACCACCATGCGGACTAAATTCCACTGACACTAAATTTCATAAAAGGGGACACTAAATTTCATAAATATAAATCATGTGGTATATTCTTTTCAAATAGTTATACTGTAATATAGATGTCATTCCTGTAAGATAAGGGATACACGATCGATTGAAATTAGATGCAAATTTGGGTGTCCAAAATTGGAACAGCCGTAAAAAACGGGTTAATGGTAGAAGTTTATTGTATTAAATAAATAAATACCTTGTCTGTTTCTTTATTAACAAATTTCTTAAAACTGTATCCACAACTTGATTGGAGATACAATGGGTAGGGTATCTATAAACATCGTCTTGCATATTTTGTGAAACATACTATGGTTTTCCGATGAATAAAATAAATGGTGTATTCTTCACGAATTTCGTGAACTCGGTCTAGATGAAATTTTTTAATTTCTTTTAACGACAACATCAACATACCTTGCAATAAAGACCCACAGACGCTTTTCTCTCATACTAGTAGGAAATTTTTTTTAAAAAGTTAGGTTGAATTTCCGTATCGACCAATTCTCCACGTTTCCCTTTCTTTTCTTGCTTTTCTCTATTACATTTTCACTGTACACGAAAAATATTCATCTTTATCTTGATAAACTAGAACCATCAATTCATCATTAGACAGGATTTTTTCAAATACATCTAATTATAAAAATGCTTAAGTTTAAGACAAATTATTTACGCTCTATTTAATATAAAAAAATTATTATATGAAAACACATATATAAATGAATTTTCATAAAATTAATTAATTAAAAACAATTAACTTTCTTTAATTGTTTTTAATTAATTAATTTTATGAAAATTCATTTATATACATATGTGTTTTCATATAATAAAATAACTGATATAAGCCACAGTTTAAAAATTTATTAAAAATGGAAATTTTCCGTCTTTATAATAAATAAAAAAATTACAAGTAATAGGTAGTAAAAGAGCCTACTGTATAAATTTACATCATTATGGTTCTGGTAATTAGAGCCTACTGTATAAATAAGAGCCTCCAGTATCGACTGTAATTTTTACTAAGCTTAAAATAAGGTACATTCATTTTTTTCTTTAATCTGAAACTATATGGGAAAACGATTATTTTCATTTACAATTTAACGTCGTCTTCCATTCACCAAATAAAATCAATCTGTGACGCAAACGATTGATTTTGCTGCTGTCAAGTTATTCGATTCGCCCAATAAAATCAATCGTCGAGCAAAATTTTTGCTCGGTCATAAATCTCGATTTTTTGTCAGATTTACCCCTCATTTACTAATACCAACAACAAATACTGTCATTTTCACTAGAACTGTCATTTTTTTGCTATGCCTACTTAAATATTATGTTCAATAATTTTTTTCAAGAAGTCAAAAATACACACACAAATAAAAATAACCGGGCAATTTGATTTTCTTGTTCGATTCACGGATTGATTTTTGAAAGAGGTGGTAAAAGCGAATCGAAAACGACATAAGTTTAGTAAAATTATGAGCTTTTGTTTTATTTTTACACGAAAATGTTTATAAAATATGTAATTTTATTTGATTGAAAAATCGAGTCATGAAAATGTTTATTTCTTAGTGAAAATCGTCTTCAAAAATAAGGTATTTTTGAACTTTAAAATGTTGTTGTTTTTGTAATGTACATCATAAACTCATAACTCATAAACAATACAATAATCATCTCTTTCATTGCCTCTATTCAAATTTGAATTCCAATATTTTTCTATTTAGCGTATTTCCTTGACAAATTTACAACAACAATTGCATAGGCGAAATCCCCGCAAGAATAACATTAACCCAAAAAAAATTGGGTTTAATTAAACATAATTCTAATTCTTGGTTATGATACCTGCCACCAGAGTCATAATACATAGTAAATTTATATTTTATTTCGAAAGGTTGGCTTTTGTCAATTAAATCAAATTGGCTATTTTCTTGGAAACCAAATAAACCCAAAATAATTCAAATTAAATTTTGGTCAACAAAATACGCTTATTGTTATTTTGAATTTGGAAAGCACGCTAGATTGTTTCGATTTTTTGTTTTCTTCACGCTTATTGTATTGATTTAAATTTTTATGTTTGGCTCTTTTTGATTTAATTTAATTTCGATTGTTGAGCGGAGACGTGTTGTCTTTTTTCTTACCATTGTTAGATGTGGACAATTGGCGTCATTAATTTGAATTTTCTCTTTTTAATACATATTGTTATTGTTGTAGAATGTTTCTAATTTAATTTCCCTTATTTTCTTCGAAAATAGGGAAATTTAAGAATCTGTATTATAAATGAGTAAGACATTTGTAGCGTTTTTTTTTCACTCCGGATAGCTGCTATCGAGAGCCGTCATATGAAAAGTGGCTCCGGATAGCGCTCCATGCAAATAGGTAGAGCCAAATATTTTTTATATGAAGTTTTTGGTAAGCAATTGAATTAAAAATGATACTTTGATGTTAAATAAGTTTAGTTTACCAATAAATAGCGCGTCAAATTGAAATTTAGGCGTATAAAAATGACGGCTCTCGATAGCAGCTATCCGGAGCGAATAAAAAAACACTACTATTGAGTGGTTTTTTAGCGATTTCAGGAAAAATTATATAACTTGGATTAACTTTTAATTCATGTTTTTTCGTCAATCGAAATCGCGTATTTTCATACAAACTCTATGAAAATAAATAAATTTTTAGTGTTCCTTTGTCCTTTATTTTAAGATCATTTTTCACATGCCGGCTCTATGTATATCAAGATGGTTCTGGTAGTAAACACATAATGAACAAAGTTTACACCAAAGTGTTCTTCTGTAATAAAATTTTAAAAAAACAAGTGATTTCGGTTTATTAACCAAGACACCTTCTTTCTTTGAAATCATTATATGCCAATTTGAAAACTTTTTGAATGTAAGTTTTAAAATTTAATGAATTGGAGTACTTTCTAAAAAGACTACAAGTAGCTATGCTCACTAACCCAGAATTGATTAGTTTAGGAGGATTGTTGTCATGCTGTTGAGCAACAATATAAAGCCCAAAGAGCATGGAAAAATGGGTGTAATTGGGTGGTAATATAAATGGGTGGTAATATAAATATCGTGTTTACATATACATAGATCTAAAATTTCAGTTCAAATTAAAATTTTGGTTATAATCAAAATGATTTTACTAATCAATTTGCTTCGATGACGTGCTACAACTATACAATTTATATTATTAACTTCTTGAAATGATTATAACATATTTTTAGGTACATAATACACTAACAGCTAACTAATCGATACTTTACGAACATTGATTGAATAAATTTTATATCATTCACTTAACAAAATAAACTAGAGATATATAAATTAACATTTAAACTTAATAAAAATTTAGCAATAAAGAGAATAAATAAAAGATTTGATTCAAATGAAAAAACTTTTTTATTTTTATTAAGTTAAACCAATGGAATTTTGTTCGTCTGTGTATATAATGAACCAACAGCAATAATACACAGTGATGATAACAGGAACAATGAAAATGAGAGGAGTGAACAACATCTAATGGTTTACGAAAATAATAAAACAAAATAAAGTTTTTGATTCGATCTCATAAAAACGGTTATTATGCCCAACGGCCAGGATATTGATAAATAACTTCTATTTATTTAATATTTGTTCAAAGCAAATAATCGGTTTATATTTTCCTTGCTTTTCTCTTAACGATGATGTCTCCTTATTTGTTAAGCATATATAGCACAGTGTACACAATATATGAATAAAAATGTTATATCCACATACTTTTAACTAAATCTTACTAAGAAAATGTAATACGTTTGATTTTCAATCGGATTCATTTACTTTTTGACAACATTTGTTAAATATTATTTGAAACATATTTATGCAATTCAGCTAAGCTGTTTTGACCATGACAGGGGGTTTATTTACAGTTATTATCACATGCGCCAAATTCAATGATTGTAAATTATATTCTTTATTCATAGGTTCCAACAAAAAACCAAAGCAATCGAAAAGAACATTAAATTTATACCATCAAAATATTAAAGAGTCTGCAAAACAGAAATCCACAGATTTGGATTTTCAGAAAACCCCGCACAAGAATTAATTCACCCTGGACATAAACTCAAATTCTTTCTCAAACCTCATACGCTCGCATAAAACAAGGTCGACTAACCCACTGAAGCGATAAGGATTAATTATAGGATAAGAGGAGTATTATTTCTGATCAACTATGTGAGTTCAGTTTGAATTAAATTTCATTAGAGATAGCTACATGATATACAAATTAAGAAAATTAATTTTGTGTATGTTTAAATATGTACAAAAAACTAGTGATGATGAGTTCGTTGTCGGATAATCGAAATAATCATAAAAGAACACAACGCAGTGTTGCAATCATGTATCCTGTTGACACAATATAAATTCTATATATACAGAATGTACTGTGCGTTAAGTACTAGCGAATCATACTAATACAGATGAATTCTCTTACAATTTTCTTTTCCTCTAATGTAAATTGTGGTATAATTAGTCCAGTCGCCGCGGCCTGATGAGAAGATTGATTTTTTCATCAGTTCGAAACTGGATTGAATTCTCTTACAATCTTCGGAACGTATTAAAAATCATATAATTAAATAAATAGAATTCTGTCTATTAGTCGGTTTCGTTGAATTACTCTTCGTAAATACTAATATACTTCTATGTGTTAATAAAACCACATTTAAAATGGTCTAATCACAGGTAGCATATTAGAAATTACATGAATTAATTAACATTCAACAAAAAAATACAAAATAAAAAATAAAAAAAAAGTAAAACAGATGTAAAGACAGCAAATTCGGGTAAATGTTTGAACTGCAATAGTAACGATCATATGAGGTCAGCGTGTCCCTATATTCAGAAAGGTAAATGCCGTTTCTTGTGCGGTGAATTTGGGCATGAGTTAAAAGTTGGCCTAAAGAAGAGGACTCAAGAGGTTTTGCAGGCCGAAAATAGGAACGTGACATCAGGGGCATTCAGTTCTAATCGTGAGATGAGATTTTTATCAAATAATAACTACAAGAGGATTGAAATAGTTACACAAAATTATACAAAAGTTGTCGAATATTTGATTGACACTGATAGCAAACTATCTCCAATGAGAAAAGACATTTATGGAAGCACAGGTTCACCCGAGATTACACATAATCCAGAGATACTCACGGGGTTTGCAGCAATGAAAATCGAGAGTTTGGGTGCATTTGTTCTAACGTGTAGAATTGACAATGAAAGTTACAATATAATTTGTCATGTTGTTTCGATGTCGGCGATACCAATGATGATGATTCTGGGGGATAATGAATAAAGTACAACAAAAAGTAACCAGCGATGAATTATTGAGCGACTCGTGTTTTGATTTTACCGATATAAGTATGCTACAGTGCTTTATGTATAATGAAAGAAATAAACCATCTAATTGAGCTTAAGCATATTCGAAATGGGGCTGATCGATTCAGATTCGTTAATCTGATTGATAGTTATAAACCGGAGAAGACCATTAAATCCAAAGTTGAGATGACAATAATTTTAGAGGATGATAAACATGTCTATTGTCGACCAATAAAAACATCAATCTTAGAGCAAAAAGTGATCGATGATCAGGTGAAAGAGTGGTTAAAATGTGGAATTTTGAGGCCGAGTGTATCAAATTATTCAAGTCCAGTGTTGCTGGTTAATAAGAAAGACAGAGCATTAAATAAAAAGGTGGCCAAAGATAGGTATCCATTATCTTTGGTATAGTAACAAATAGATAAACTAGCGAATGTGAGATGGTACTCTACGTTGGATTTGACAAATGGATTTTTCCACGTATCTGTGTCAGAAAAGAGTCGAAAATATTTAGGAATTCAGAAAGCTCCTTTTGGATTTTGTAAATTCTCCGTCCGTTTTTCAACGGTTTATTAATGACGTGTTCTGAAATTTATTCCAGGAGAAGAAGGTAATAACGTACCTAGCCTACATGATATTGTTGTACTTGGTATCGATGAGAATGAAGCAGTACGAAATTTTGAGGAGACACTTCTCGTTGCTAGAACCGCATGATTGGAAATCAATTGGAATAAGTGTCAGATAATGCAGAGGAAAATTCAGTATCTTGAGCATTCGATTGAAGACGGCAACATACGACCATCAAAGGAATGGCAAGATAAAAGCTGTGACAAATTATCCGATGCCGAAGTCGACGAAAGATGTGCAAAGTTTCCTAGGGTTGACGGGATATTTCCGAAAATGTGTACACAACTACGCTAAAATTGCATTACCATTAAGAAATTTATTGAAGAAGGATGTTCTATTAAAATTTGGAGAACATCAATTGTCAGCATTTCAAATGCTAAAGGCGATTTTGGCTAGTGACCCAGTATTAAAAATGTGTAATTTTGGATTGGAGACGGAGCTTCATACAGATGCCAGTAAGATGGGTTATATCGCCATCCTATTTCAGGAGTGATGCATCCTGTACAAGATCTGAGTCGTAAAACGAATCCATGCGAACAGAGTTATCATTCCTACGAACTCGAAGTTTTAGCGGTGATTGAAGGTTTAAGAAAATTCCGTTGTTATTTGATCATTCTCGCTTTCCAGCAAACAATGGATAAAAAGATCTTATCAGCGAAAATTGGCAGATGGACCTGCTCTTGCAAGAGTATGATTATAAAGTAGCTCATCGATCCCAGCAACGATGTTATTCCTTGAATCAACAGTAACCGATAGAATACGAATGGTGCAAGACAAAAATGAATTATTGGGTGCAATAAAAGTGTTGACGAGAAGTCAAAAGATTGATAGTTATGAGATAAATGACGATATATTATACCGCAACTTCGATGGTAGAAAGTTGATAGTAATTCCTGAAGACATGCAAACTGAAATTGTCAAAAAAGCGCACGATGTTGGACATTTTGGGTTAAGCAAAATAAAAGAGATGATTGAGCGACAATTTTAAATAAGAAGTTTGGCACAGAAGATAACAAGGTGTATTGAGTCTTGCGTCACATGTATTTTAACTACAAAGAAGACAGGGAAAGCCGAAGGTTTATTAAATTCAATTCCGAAGGGCAATATTCCACTGGAGATGTTATGCATGGATCATTTGTTAATAGATACCTTAGTGGCAACGAAGAAAGGCTATAAATAAGTTTTGGCAGTAGTAGACGGTTTCACAAAGTTTACATGGATTTTTCCATTAAAGACTTTAACGATTGATGAAACATTGAAGAAACTTACGATAATCCAGAGTGTTTTCGGTAACCCTCGATGTTTCCTGACCCCGAAAGAGGAGCGAGTTTTAGGTCAAAATCTTTTGAGGAATACTGCGAAAAGGAAAACATTAAGCATTTTACAATTGCGACTGTGCAGCCCCGAGGTAATGGACAAGTGGAAATCATAAATCACATAATTATCAACATTTTGACGAACATTTCTATGGAGGATCCTACTAAATGGTTTTCTCATGTCGATAAAGTGCAACGATTCATTAATAGTACATTGCAGAGAAGCATAAAAACCACTCCGTTCGAAGTCATGATTGGAACAAAGATGCGACATAAGGAAGATCAAAGAATAATTGAGTTTATAACGGGCTATATTTGCTACGTTTATCCCGCTATACATATATCGATGAGCGCACTAAAAATAATTGTTAATAATACACTCACAACTTGCACTTGTAAATTGTTTTTATTCATTACGAGTAGCAATTAGCAAATTTACAATAATTTTAAATTAATTATTTTGTTATATTCCACAATCACTTTTTTGAATTTATGTAACACAATTATTTATTAAACTCGATTTTCACCACTGCGTATTTTATATTTTAACACAATAATCAAACGCGTATATGAAAATTTAGAATTTTACTGAGATGGTACAATGTTCGATTGTACCGTATATGCAATTGAATTTTAATCGATGCGCGAGCGAGAAAGACAAAAAGAACATTCTGATCATTTCAAGTTAAGCAATACTTGTACTGACTAACGGACGACATTGACGTATCCAGATATAAAGCAGGGAAGTGTAACTGATAAATACTGTTCATTCGGATTTTGTGCGGATGGTTGTTTGATTTGATTGTTGGTGGTGAGATGAGAAACGAAATTTATTTATAAAATGCACGAGTAAAATGAATAGTTGGTTGCATTTATGATTGAGTGAATGATTGAACCGCTACAAGTTAATTGACGATGGATTGCTCAATAATTTTATCATTGAACGAGATTTACTTCGACAAGACTATTTTGAAAATACAAGAGGAAAACCGTAAACAATTTAATAAACGACGGCCAACAGCTAATAAGTATCAGATAGGTGATCTTGTTGCCATTCAAAGGTCTCAATTTGGTAGTGGGTCAAAATTACGAAACAAGTTTTATGGTCCATACAAAGTGTTGATGAAGATGGTACAAGTGAGGGTCCAAAGACGACAGTATCAACCGCAGATCAGACGAAGCCATGGCCAAGTACTTGCCTTGAGAAATAATCTGAGGCAGATGATAGTGCGGATGGCCAAGTTGGGGTAAGTTCGGCTGAGAACGATGAAAACTGATTGACATGGAGGTCATGAAAAGTGTTACAATGCCTATTAACAATAACAATATGGATTAAAAAGAGAAAATTCAAATTAATGACGTCATGACGTCCACATCTAAAACCAATGGTAAGAAAAAAGACAACACGTCTCCACTCAACAATCGAAATTAAAATAAATCAAACAGAGCTAAATATAAAAATTTAAATCAATACAATAAGAGTGAAGAAAACAAAAAATCAAAACAATCTAGCATGCTTCGCAAATTCAAAATAACAATAGAAGTATATTCGAATTCAAATTTGAATGGAGTCATTGCAAGAGATGATTATTGTATGAATTTCGAGTTATGAGTTTATGAAGAGTGTTTTTTTATTCATTCCAAATATTCCGGACGCTCCGAAAATCAAATAAAATGTTTTTTTATTCATTCCATTCCTTCTATTCCTTTTTTTGTACTTTTTTTTAATTCTGTGGTCACAAGGCATAACCGCTTAAGTCGACTTAAGACAAAAATAATTTTCAGTGTGTAACGTTTTCTAGCTCTTTTCTAACTTCACTAAGGCTCGTATTTTTAAACAAGGATAAATCGACGGATTAATCCACAGTTTTCGAAAATCCGCTGATTTAGCCGAAGTTACTTTTGGTGATTTTAAACGAGGATAGATCCGCGGATTTTTTGTGTCTTAATTTTGAACGAAGCTAAAACCGACGATTTTCGAAATCAATTTTCGAATTAATAACTGCTTGCTGGGACATGAGATTTGTCATTTTTTTTGTTTGTTTTCCTCCCTATATTTTTATGTTTTATACCGTTGACAGACAAAAGCATTATGGCAATAATCTCAGATCGCGGTTTCAAATTCTTTTTTAAAGTTTGCTCAAAAATGAAAATTGTTTCATATTCATCGAGTTTCAAACTATAGATTACGATAATCATATTATGAAACACAGTAATCCTAAAGTATTTAAATCGTGTTGTAGACACATACACTAAAAATAATAACTACAGCTAGTTTGAGTCTGTTTTGGGTATTAGCAGTGATGCCGAAGTGAGTACGGTTGGAGTATTTATACTACTTTCGCTTAATCAGGCGAAAAAACCCTAAAATGTATTTCTTGCAGTAATGTGTCTCACTGACTGATTTTAGCAGATAATGTCAATTCAAACACAAAGGTTTTTTTTAAGAATCGGGAGATTTGTTGGTAAAACTTACATCTTATGTACATCAACAGTATAAAAACATCAGGGCACTCTGCAGAAGGCACCAAATAAACTCAAACATGGCAGAAAAGTCATGATTTTAACTAAAACCGTTTATCTGGTTTGGCTAAATATTTAGATTAGAACCTCCTGAATATAAAAATTATGCTACAAAACAAATTATGCAATCACTTAGTCTTGCCGGACAAAAACGATGTATGGAAGTCTATATTTACAATATTCTCAAATCCTTCCTTAGTAGATTAGGACTTCTTGAATATAAAAATAATACTTTAAGAAAATTTCTGCAGTCACTTAACCTTTCCAAATTAGAAACTTGAATGGAAGTGTGGATTTATGCAGTGTAATATAGCGTATTTTACTCATTCAATACGCCTGAAAATCAAAATTCTCAAATCGTTTCTTTGGGTCAAAGTTTAGGTCAAAACCTCGAGATTATAAAAATGTTGGTGAATATTACAGGCAAAGAAATAATTTGAGAATATTGAATTCAGGCGTATTACATGATTTAAATTTAGCTTAACCATACCACACTGCATTTGAATAAAATTCAGAAGATCTGAAAGTAAAGTAAGAATAACCTAAGCTTTAGTTCCAATTTGTGACATTTTTTAGTGTATCTGGGCCCTAGTTCGGATTTAGGTAGGAACATACTGTGGATTTGAAGATGACTGCCAACAAACAGCAAAAATTAAACTGAAGTGAAAAAATTATCGAGAAAATGATGCAAGCAAAAAGCCAGCTATCTCCCAAATTATAAGAGTTTCTTTAATTTATGTTATAAGAACCATTTTACAAATTTAATACTAAAGCTTTAGCTTGGGAAGTCATAGTTACGCTACAGTTGTGGAGATTTTTTTTAATATAAAATTTGAAACGTACTCCGCTTAAAGTCTTCAGAACGGCAGCACTGAGTATTAGTCTTCAGTCAATATCGTGACTAGTGGTATACATGTACAAGAAATAAATAAAATGGAAAGCGAATTGTGGACGTAATATGCGGTATTATAAGCGATAATATGCGTACAAAGGTTCCAGATCTTCTCGGAGGGTGTTGGTCAAATAATGAAACCCTTCTTTAGAATACCAGAATCGGCGCCGAGACTCTTCCTTATTGTGAAACTCCACGTCTATTCTATCGTGAAATACTTTAGGACGTTTAGATCGCATCGGCAATATTATACCGTAATCTGATTCACCGCAAACTCTGATGACGAAGATGGAGATTCATTAAATATATTTTCCGTTTTTAACTTAAATTTTCAAAAATTAATTTAAATTTAAATTTGTGATTCATTATCTACAAATATTTAGTTTTATATATGTGATTTGACAGATCGTAAATGACGTTTTATATTTCCGAATTTTCGAAAATAGCCGTATCCACTGTTTTAGCCATCGATATCGAGGTATAAATCCGAGGATACAATTTTAATCCAGGTTTGATTCAGTGGATTTATCTTCATTTAGAAATGCGAAAGGAGGGATAAATTCGCCGATTTAACATTATCCCCGTTTAAAATTACGGGCCTAAATGATTGACTTAAGTGGTAAAGCCTTGTGGCCAAATGCTGTGGTCGCAAGCCGTAGTAGCTTTAGTCGGCATAAACGAAAATGAAATTTAATATTCAACTTTTTCTATGCCGCTAGAAAAATTATCAAATTTGACTTAAGCGGTTACGCCTTGTGACCACAGAATTCATTCTAGACATTCCGAACGTGTTCTTTTCTTACTTGATGAAAAGGTAGAATGACTGGAATATTTTTAGTGCGTCATAATTATTCGTCGTTGTATTTTGTGTATTGCAGTGTGACAAAAATAATTTTCGCATAAAATTAAAAATCAAATTAGACGTAATAATTAATAATAATTATATAAATAATAATAATGGAATCGCAGACTTATGTTGTGGAAAATAACGTAATTGATGAAAGTAAGTACTAACGAAAATCAATCATTTATAAAATGTTTAAAATCAAAAATATACAGAGTACTTTTTAAGTTTAATTTGATTGCTTGATCCACAATTTTTCGGAGAGTATGACAATGTTCGACCGATACTCTAAAAAGAAAGTTTTTGACGACCTAGCCGATAATTTTTTTTTTTATGTTCTAATTATTTAAATTTACAATTAATAGTTTTTTGTATTTGTATTTACAGAAAAAATATCCAAAACCAGGAGCAAAAAAATAACTGGTCAACAGTGTATTAGCAAATGGAAGGGTCTCAAAAGCATGTTTAAAAAAATAAAAGACCATAATAATAATAGCGGCTATTCCCACAAACAATGGGAATTTTTTTACCTTATGGAGGAAGTATTAAGTAACCGCCCTGAAATCAATCCTCCGGCGACTTGTTCCAGCGATGAATCCATCGTCAAAATTAATAAGCCTCATGTCGTCTGGCGCAAATTCCGAAGATTTCGACTTCGATGATATAATTGAAGTAACACCCACCATTACTACTACTTCTGTGCTGCAACGGAAACGCAAACCAACCGAAAATGCCACAACCAAACGGCATGAGGACAAAATGCGGAAACAAGATAAATTTTTGGATTTATTCTAAAAATTTATTGAAAAAATTTAATTAATTAGTTTCAGTTTAGCTTTAAGTTTATTTATGAATTATGAAATGAATTATGAATTAAAATGAAAAATATAATAATTTTTATAATGAAATCCTATATTAGTTTATAAATTAAGTATTCTTAAAATATTATTTCGCTTTAAGTTTGCATCGGTGTTGCCTTGTGCTGATGTCGGGTCAGTACTTCCATCGTCGTTTGAAATTATGATTTTGTCTTGTTGTATATGTTGTGTAATATGCACGAGGCCATAATTATTAATGGGATATAATCCGGCCGCCTAATGGTTAACCTGTTTAGCCGCCTAAATCTGCCTTTAAGAAGTCCAAAAGCCCGTTCAATAACTATTCTGGCAGAAGAATGTGCCTTGTTGTAAACGTTTTGCAACAATTATCTGTCGATAATCTGCCGATGTCTTTAAAAGGGGTCATTAAGTAAGGCTTTAAGGCATATCCCAAATCGCCTACCATATGATGGTCTGGCGGAATTATTATAGAACCTACAATTAAACCAAATATTACAGTGAATTAATAGATAATCTGATAATCATTTGAAATTTTTCTATACAAATTAGAACGGCGGAAAAGGCATGAGTCGTGAATAGACCCTGCCTCACCCGCATAGTAGTCCGTAAAACAAGCCCGATCATCGAATACCGTTTGTAGTAAAACAGAATGGAACTTTTTTCTGTTAATGTAGGAATTAGGATAATATTTTGGTGCAGGGATAGCTGTATGGGATCCGTCAATGCAACCAATGATCCCTAAAAATTAATTTTGATTATTATTAACATATTTCATGATTTTTGTAAAATAGTTTTACCTGGAAATTTCGTCCTCTCAAGAAAATAATTGACAATATATCGCGACCTTTCTCGTGATGGCCAAGTAATAATTTTTTTTCCCTGATTTATTTTTAAAATTTGTTGACATATATCAAATAATGCCTCCCAACATGCATAGATAGAAACTCCGAATCTATCCGATACAGATCTGTAGTATAATAAAATACAGGTACACAAATATAATTTAATATTACAAGACAATATACAAACTATATATTAAATTGTTTACCTGAAACATTCGACGTTAGCCAAATACCATTAAGTCATCAGTAGCTGCTTTTCCAGAGTCACTCTAGGCTGGCCACGCGACATATCAATATATTTTGATTCAATAAATAATATATTTTGATAGAGTAGTTCAAACGTACTCGACAATAATCGAAAATGAGATTTAAACTGACCGTCATTCTGTTTACACACAGTATTTTCAAAAAACAACATATTTTTAGGGTTACTTTTTTCTGCTTTTCGTCTTCTGATTCACTAGAATCGCTATCACAAAAACTATCCCAGCCTATTTTTGCCAATAATTTTTTGTTTCTCCATTTTAATCGCAGACATTTAATTTTTGCACTAGTTTTAAATTCGATCGTACGTACGTAGTTCGCGTGAAGTATTTGCTAGATTATTCCTAAAAAAAGTTAGGAACGTTTTAGGAAAAACTTCACGAATTTGTGCAGAAACGTGAAATTTTTCCTATTCCTAAATATTTGCGAGTGTATTTGTGCAAATAATATACAAAAATTCATTTTAATTGGGCATTTTATTGGTTGTTTTATTTTTATCGGTTAATACGATTATTTGTAGTATTTTATTAATATTTTAGTATTAAAAGGAAAAGCAGACTTGGAAACAAAGTAATCGAAACAAAAAAATAATGAAGTTGCTTCCATTAGGCATAAAAACCTGTTGAATTTTTTCAAACAATTTCCACCTTATGCCTACACATTCTATTTTGAGCAGTAGCTCATTTACAATAAAATGCACAGCAAGAGGTGAAATAATTAAAAGTTAACAATAACGAAAACGTTAATAAAAATCATTTAAAAAGCTACGTATTGCCCCTCAATCATCCCACTAGAAAAATGTTGACTTAAATAATCCTGCTGATTATAACCTTTTAATTTGCAATGGAATTGAATTCCAAAGATAAACTCCGCTAACATAAAAGGATTTGCTTAATGACCTACATATATTTCTGGCCGGAATTAGGAGGAAGTTAGAGGACTAAACCCTACTAACCAGCAATTTCCTATACAGATAACAAGGCTCCTTAGCTTTGAGAAGTTTAAAAATCAAAAAAACAAACAAACAAATTTTTATCCAATATTGTGGTATTTCATTTTTATAGTTTTCTGTTTTCCCTGAGAAGAGCTCAATTTACAACATAACTATTTTGAGTTATAGTATAGGATTGAACATTTCTGAATTCACTTCCACTATTTACTTCATTTCCAACTGCTGTTCCCGAAAAGCGCGCATTCTAACGGAAACCAATTATGAGTTACTGTGGACCTATTCTAAAGGAAAACCATAGAGATTTTTCGAAATCTAGGGGAACAGGTAGTTAGGATTGAACATTTATGAATTCACGTTTTTTTTTTTTTTTTTTTCTTTTTTTTTAATTTAAAATAAATTTTATTTATTTATTTTATGTAATTACAATCTAGTCTCCTGGACTAATTAGCAATTTGTTTCTGACTTAATTTACTAACTTAAATTAATCTATGGCTTCTTCCCATTGGCATTCCATAGTGTTTGGTAAATTGATGTAAACCACATCTTTGTTGTGGATTTTAGATCAGCATAATGCTGCTTAAGCTGACAATCACACCAGCTCAAAAGGTTTGGTTCTTTTAAGTCTGCGAACTAAATTCGTGATGCTTAGGAGCTGAGTTGCCTCAATGTTCACATGTTGGCGGAGCCTTTCTTCATGTCTCCGTGCTTTTTCCTGGATTTCATTTAAGATGAGGTTCATTTTAAGGTCCCTATGAAGGTCATTGTTCCTAACATACCAAGGTGCATCAACGATGTTCCTTAATACCACATTCTGAAATCTTTGGATGATATTTACGTTGCTCTGTTTGGTACAACCCCAAAGCTGAATACCATAAGTCCAAATCGGTTTCAATATTTGCTTATAAAGTAGAAGCTTGTTGTATGTTGATAAAGAAGAGTTCCTTCCCATCAGCCAATACATTTTTCTGTATTTAAGTCTTAATTCTTCACTTTTCTTCTTGACGTGTGCTTTCCATCGTAGTTTAGCATCCAGGGTCATGCCGAGATACTTAGCTGTGTTCGCAATGAATTCACGTGTATTATGATTAAATACCAATTTTCCAAAATTTTCCCGCGGTTCCTGAAAAGCGCGCAATCTAACGAGAACCAATTATGATTTACAGTAGACCTACTCTAAAGGAAAATCATACAGATTTTCCGAAATCTAGGGGAATAGGTAGGTAGGAGTGAACATTTATGAATTCACGTGTACAATGATTGAATACCGATTTTCCAAAATTTTCCTGCTGTTCCTGAAAAGCGCGCACTCTAACGGGAACCAATTATGAGTTACTGTAGACCTACTCTAAAGGAAAATCATACAGATTTTCCGAAATCTAGGGGAACAGGTAGTTAGGATTGAACATTTCTTAATTCACGTGTAGTATCATTGAATACCGATTTCCAAAATTTTCCCGCTGTTCCTGAAAAGCGCCCACTCTAACGGGAACCAATTATCAGTTCCAATATGAATCATAGTGGAAGCGAATTTTGAAATGTTTAATCCTAACTACCTATTCCCCTAGATTTCGGAAAATCTGTATGGTTTGCCTTTAGAATAGGTCCACAGTAACTCATAACTAGTCTCCGTTAGAATGCGCGCTTTTCGGGAACAGCAGGAAAATTTTGGAAAATCGATATACAACCATAGTGGAAGCGAATTCAGAAATGTTTAATCCTAACTACCTATTCCCCTAGATTTCGTAAAATCTGTATGGTTTTCCTTTAGAATAGGTCCACAGTAACTAATAATTAGTCTCCGTTAAAATGCGCGCTTTTCGGGAACAGCAGCAAAATTTTGGAAAATCGATATACAACCATAGTGGAAGCGAATTCAGAAATGTTCAATCCTAACTACCTATTCCCCTAGATTTCGGAAAATCTGTATGGTTTTCCTTTAGAATAGGTCAACAGTAACTCATAATTGGTCTCCGTTAGAATGCGCGCTTTTTGGGAACAGCAGGAAAATTTTGGAAAATCGATATACAACCATAGTGGAAGCGAATTCAGAAATGTTCAATCCTAACTACCTATTCCCCTAGATTTCGGAAAATCTGTATGGTTTTCCTTTAGAATAGGTCAACAGTAACTCATAATTGGTCTCCGTTAAAATGCGCGCTTTTCGGGAACAACAGGACAATTTTGGAAAATCGATATACAACCATATTGGAAGCGAATTAAGAAATGTTCAATCCTAACTACCTATTCCCCTAAATTTCGGAAAATCTGTATGGTTTTCCTTTAGAATAGGTCCACAGTAACTCATAATTAGTCTCCGTTAGAATGCGCGCTTTTCGGGAACAGCAGGAAAATTTTGGAAAATCGATATACAACCATAGTGGAAGCGAATTCAGAAATAATCAATCATAACTACCTATTTCCCTAGATTTCGGAAAATCTGTATGGTTTTCCTTTAAAATAGGTCCACAGTAACTCATAATTAGTCTCCGTTAGAATGCGCGCTTTTCGGGAACAGCAGCAAAATTTTGGAAAATCGATATACAACCATAGTGGAAGCGAATTCAGAAATGTTCAATCCTAACTACCTATTCCCCTAGATTTCGGAAAATCTGTATGGTTTTCGTTTAGAATAGGTCAACAGTAACTCATAATTAGTCTCCGTTAGAATGCGCGCTTTTCGGGAACAGCAGGAAAATTTTGGAAAATCGATATACAACCATAGTGGAAGCGAATTCAGAAATGTTCAATCCTAAGTACCTATTCCCCTAGATTTCGGAAAATCTGTATGGTTTTCCTTTAGAATAGGTCAACAGTAACTCATAATTGGTCTCCGTTAAAATGCGCGCTTTTCGGGAACAACAGGACAATTTTGGAAAATCGATATACAACCATAGTGGAAGCGAATTAAGAAATGTTCAATCCTAACTACCTATTCCCCTAGATTTCGGAAAATCTGTATGGTTTTCCTTTAGAATAGGTCCACAGTAACTCATAATTGGTCTCCGTTAGAATGCGCGCTTTTCGGGAACAGCAGGAAAATTTTGGAAAATCGATATACAACCATAGTGGAAGCGAATTCAGAAATGTTCAATCCTAACTACCTATTCCCCTAGATTTCGGAAAATCTGTATGGTTTTCCTTTAGAATAGGTCCACAGTAACTCATAATTGGTCTCCGTTAGAATGCGCGCTTTTCGGGAACAGCAGCAAAATTTTGGAAAATCGATGTACAACCATAGTGGAAGCGAATTAAGAAATGTTCAATCCTAACTACCTATTCCCCTAGATTTCGGAAAATCTGTATGGTTTTCCTTTAGAATAGGTCCACAGTAACTCATAATTGGTCTCCGTTAGAATGCGCGCTTTTCGGGAACAGCAGCAAAATTTTGGAAAATCGATGTACAACCATAGTGGAAGCGAATTAAGAAATGTTCAATCCTAACTACCTATTCCCCTAGATTTCGGAAAATCTATATGGTTTTCCTTTAGTGTGGTGCTGTAGTAAGTAATTAAATATAAGTTTTCGTTATACATAGTTGATGTAAATTAGGTTAAGTTGGAAACAGTTTTAATTTTAAAATAATTAATTTAACGTAATAATTTTTTTTGAGTTATTTATAATTAATTTTATTAGTTTTAAATAAAATTGTATTGCTGTATCTAAGGGAGATAAACTTTTTGTTCAGTTTTTGTTTGGTTAAAAGAAATTTTTTTAAATAATTCGTAATATGAATTTTTCGTTTATAAGTAGTTTTTTATTGCGAAGTTTTTACATATACATTCAAATGATTTGTTAATTTTAGGAAACTTAGGAAAAACTTCACATTCGTCGTACGTACGCACAACACCATAAACAAAAGCAAAATTGTAGCTGTCAAAAATGTATTCCATTCCTTCATTTTGTCGTTTTCCTTACATTCCGTTTGGAATATTCCAAAGTCACGTGACCAATATTCCATTCCTTCTATTCCTTTCTTCGGAATGAATAAAAAAAACACTTGAAGTATATTACAAAAACAACAACATTTTAAAGTTCAAAAATACTTTATTTTTGAAGGCGATTTTCACTAAGAAATAAACATTTTCATGACTCGATCAAATTTCAATAAAGTAAACGTGATACTAGATTTTGTGTGGTCCTAAATAACTCACAAAAATATAAAAATCCAAAATAATTAACATTACAAGTTACAACAGATTAACATGGAAACATGAGTGTCGTTCAAAGTTATTTGGAAACAAATAAAATCATATTGAAAATTATCTTGAGATATTTCGATTTAACATTAACTAACATTCACTCAAAATACACAAGCACGACAAAAGTATATGATATTAAACTTTGTAATTTTATTTGCTTAAAATTATAAAATTTCACTCACTTATAGTATATCAAGTTTAGATTAGTATCACTGCGACTTAACATTATACTTTATATATATGTAGATAACACTTTAAAAGCACTTTTATCCAAAACTATTAAACTAATTAAATAAATACACATTAGAAAAACGGCAGATGATTTCGTCCAATATGGCTTTTCGCTTTATCAGTTTGGCTGATGACCAATTCACCCACAATTAACAAAGTCGTATAATTCGATCGATATCTCAATCAATTATTCAGCGGCACTCTCGATCAACTTAAATAATTTCACCAACAGATTTCTTTTACCAATTCCAAATAATTTTTATTTAAATAAATTTAATTCCAATTTCTCGATTTTTAAATTGTTGTTTACAACACAACTCAAGACTCCAAAAAAGTGATCGAGCAAAAGGAAATATTGCAAAATTAAGGTTCGCAAAATGCAAATTAACGCTGAATTAAATCAGTTAGCTACTAGATGGTAGATGACAGTATAATCGATCGTTATTATGATGATCTCGTTATACAATAAATTTGAATGTCAAATTGGAATCAACATTATTATCGACCGTCATTTACGTGTTATTTTATGACAGTCGAAGTTTACAAAAAGTAATTCAATACATATTTACAAGCTAAGTACAATAATTTATATAATCCAAATAAGCTTTAAGTTTTGTTTTTTTTTTCTTTCAAATATTATTTTATTTTATTGCAGCTGGTGATAATTCTAGACAATGGCTACTGTAACACACATAATGTCACGACGATATTGCTTTACGTACATTTTCTAAATGATTGAAAGTGAAGGGTAATAAAGTATGTAATAAATAAAGAACGATAATTAGCCATGGAATATAGTAAGTATTCCTATATGGGTCCAATGTGATATAATAAATATTCCGATATTTTATAATAATATGAATAGATTATAGTAGTAATTCCTATATTGCGCTTACTGCAATGCAAATTAAACAGTAACCCATGCATATAGAACATTTTAGAAATATACGTATATAACATGGAATATAACAATCTGACTGCCATAACCATATAGGAAAGAAATTAGTGATTTTTTTCTCCATGAATTATTCGATCGATATTAGCGCGATCTGCGTAAAGAACTCAATACTTTACAAAGAGAAATTTTGGTGGTGGATGTTTAATGGTATGGAGAGCCATTTCATACAAGAGTACACTAGAAATTCAGTTCGCTTCAATCAATCGAATAAAATTACATGTTTCATGACCATTTTCGTATAAAAACAAAACAAAAGCTCATATTTCTACTAAACTTAAATTGTAAATGAAAATAATCGTTTTCCCATATAGTTTCATAATAAAGAAAAAAATCTATGTACCCTATTTTAAGCTCAGTAAAAATTATAGTCGATACTGGAGGCTCTTATTTATACAGTAGGCTCTGGTTTTGCTATCCGGAGTATATATAAAATATAAAAGTTCCTTTGAAAGCACCAACAACGACACTTGCTGAAATGACTATTTCATCTAATTTTAATGGCTCTATGAAACACACCGACACGACAGATCAAGAGATTTTCATGATGTATTTCTGCAATATAAAAATTGTCGGTTAAAAAGCAAATTAATTTTAAAATAGTGTTGGCGAATAAAATAAAGAAGAAAACATTATAGTTCAATATCTCCTCTTGCTGATCCTCTTGTTAGATCATTGCCGTTGCTGCTCTTTCAGATTAACTTCTGTGAAACAAACAAATATATTAAATAAATTACCTACGAATGCCTTTGTACGTTCTATTGTCATTCTGTGCTTTAATGTGCGTTTGAGTTGTTGACCTATCGGGTCTGCCATATTGAACAGTTTATCAAACACCTTAAATCTAATTCACGGTGCGATAGTTTTGTACTGTCGTAGATTCTAAGTCTTACCACCGAATAGGTTCACTGATTTACTAAACATTTAATATTTAACAATATTTGAATTTATCAAAATTAAAAAAAAAAATATCAAAATTTCAAATATGTTATATTTTTCACAATAGCATTTTTTGAACATAAATGTTTTATTTATTGCGTTTTGTAATCATAATTTCTGGCAAAATAAATCCAAAATACGGTGAAGAGCAACCTCCCACTGGTTTTTTTCACCAAAAAAAAAATTCGAAAGGATATACATTTTGTACATACTACACATAAAAAAATTTACCATATATACTACACCCGCTCAAAATATTTTCCAGATAATTAAATTTTCAAGTGCCCTCTTTTTGGTGCTCTTTACATTTATCCTGTGCATTTATCTGCTACCACTACTGCTAGCTAGTTATTTCTACTGTACTCTGATGCTTATAAAATGGATACAATTTCTTTTTTTTTTTTTTTTTTTTATTAAAAAAATATAAATAAATAGTGACTTTATTATTTATTTTATTTTTCTGGAAAATTAAAAAAATAAATGAAAACTGCGGTTTAATTTTTTTTTTATTTATTTAATTTGAAAAAAATGAATCCGTGAAGAAATTCTCTTTATTTTATTATTACTATTTTATATACATACATATATATATAATTTTTTTATACTTTGGAAGAAGGTGGAGACAATTTTTATTAGATTTTTTTTATAAATAAAAATTTGCTCTTAACTTATGTCATGATTTTCATTCATGGAATTGAAAATATTATACGAGGAGATAACTAGAATGGGAAACGGATTTTTTTTTTTTTTTCGGAACGATATACACACAGAATACAAACAAGGGGATGAAAAAAAAATATCCAAATGAAAAGTTAAGATGAAGAGTAAACTTAAAATGCAATCATAGAAAAATACAAAAAAAAAAAAAAAATTCATACAAAAATATTAAAATTAAATAAAATATACTGTTTATTTTGGATTTTATTTTAATAAAAATTAATTACTGCGGTTAGAGGATTTCATGTCTGGGTAATCTTTTGATAAATAAAAGATTTAAAAATGACTGAAATGACATAGTCACCTTTAAATATTAACATCGAACCTGCCGATTTTGTGTTTGTTTGAAGAAGTGAGCTTAAGGATTATTACTGTTTAGATAAGAAGTTTAAGAGAAGTATGTCTGTTTATCAAATGATTTTTTTTTTCGGCTTTTTATAGACACAAATATATTAGTGAAAATGGCATTCACAAGATTTTCGATTTTCGAGGGCAATTATTCGTAATATATCTACCCAAAAAAAAAGGATATTTCTCTGATATTTCTATTTTTTTTGGGTAGATATATTATGAATAATTGGCTAACCAATCGAAAATCTTGTGAATGCCATTTTCACTTATATATTTGTATCAGACATACTTCTGTTAAACTTCTTAATATTGTGTGGGCATTAACACACAGAAAATGAGGATTTTCCTTGAATTTTGGATTTAGTGAATATAATTCGCTAAATTAGAACGTTCGTACTTGGTACTATCTGTGTTAAGTAGGAATTGTATTTTTGTAGTTTGGTCGTAGCTACCTAATAAGTAGACCAACCTTTTTCAGTACGAAACCAAACTACCAAAACAATGAGCTCAAGGAAAGTTCTCATTTTTTGTTCAGGGTTATATTAGGGATATTTCTCTGATTTTTCTACTTTTTTTTTGGTAGATATATTATGAATAATTGGCCTCTTGATTTTGTTTCTAATTAACCAATCGAATATCTTGTGAATGCCATTTTCTCTATACTATATGCGCATAGACGATCTAGCTAGCGCATTTTTAAACGGAGGCATTTTTTGTGTTAAAAATATTGCATTTCCGTTCAAAATCTGAATTGTTAAGTGATACGAGTATGTTCCTCACCATTTTTCTTATTAGCTCGTAAATTGTTGGAGTTCTGAGTTTATTAGGCACCTAAAATGTAAGTCCCTACTCTTTTCAGGAAGTCACAAATACATATTTATTTATTTATTATTATTCTTACTTGAACAATCAGTGAGCTTAAACTTGATTCTGTAGCATATCGTCGTCGAGAAATGCAGAATGTGTAAGTCCATTTTTTTCAATGTTGCTTTTTTCGCATCAAACGAAAGAGGGGAACATTTTGCATCGATTGCCACTTATAAAATATTAAAAAAAGTTTTCTTAAGGCGAAAAATTTAGAAAATAATTTAGTGTTTGCATGTAGACGATAAGTAGAGTGAAATAATTTTCATTGTCTCCTGAAAAAAATAGTTTTTGAAATTACACATTCTGCATTTTTCGACGACGATATCATTTACATTTCTTTTAAGTTCGATCTGAAAGTGTTGAAATGATAGCGAGTTTTGAATTGATCAAATTAAAAAACAATTCTGAAAATTAGTGGTAGAAAATTTCAGCAGGTGAATATGAAGTTTGTTTATTAGACTATATTTTGTCCTGTTTACATTAGTTATATTGACAATCATTAAAAAAAAAACTCTCAAAACTTTCAATACGAATAAATGTCTTAGTGGTAAAATACTGATATAGATTGAAATAGGGGACATGACTCAACAAACCTTGGTTTATTACTTATTACTCGTACAATATGTTTTTGAGTATTCACTAAAGGTTGAATCCTAGCGTAATAAGTGCTTCCTCAACACACCAATTCACACAACAACTTTGAGTCAACCAGTGCAAAATACATCCTGTTCAAGGCAGCAACAGGACATACTAACCGAAGTATATACATTTTACGTATTGTCATTATAATATAATTCCGTAAATTATCAATGTGGTGATTCCAATTGATGGTGTTAACTATAGTTAGTCCAAGATATTTAAAGTTTTGAATAGATTCAATTTTACAACAATTATTCGTATAAACAATTTGATTGCATTGTAAGTCATGATAAATGGTATTCGGGTGTGTAACACACCATTTCCGAAGCAAAGCTAAATCATGTTGCATATTTTCAATGGATTTAACCCTATCCGGTGCATTATACATAAAGACAAGATCATCAGCAAAGGCAACGACATCTGATTTGAATTTAGTATTAAACAAAAAGTTGAAATAAATTAAAAACACGAGTCGTTGGGGAACTCCGTCATTAATAATTTTTCTCTCACTTTCACAATCCTTGATCTTAACAACCTGAGATCTATCTAACAAATAAAAAGTAAACCATTGTAGTGCTTACTGCCGTTGTTCCCAGGTTGGTGCGCTGGCTGCGGGTAAAAGCTCGCCTAAAAATGGGGGGTTCGATCGGAACAACTTTCTCGCAGTTGACTAAAAAAAAAATTGCACCAAAACAAAACGGATACAAGAAAAAAAATTCCACCATCGCTCCATGCTGAATCATACTCTCTTTATAAAAAAAATTAGTTTTCCATTTCAAAAATTTTTGATTAAATTTAATGTAATTTCATTTTAATTAATTTCATATTTTGTTTGTTTATATATAAAAATAAAGTTATTTAGCGTATGTAGTCAGATTAAATGTATCTCTTGTGATTTTACTAAATTATTTCTAAAGGCAATAGATAGACTCATTAGCAAAAAAAAACACAAAACTTACCGTTAAGTCCACTCCAAGGCCTTGTTGTGTCCCAGCGGTCGGCTGTAAAAAAATTACGTTAATTTATCCTAACTAGAGGATTTCCGGAAAGAATAAATTCAATTTACACTACACACTATAACTGACTATAAGTAAACTTAAACCTATATATGAACTTAAATTTAATTTGTTTTTCTGTTATTTTCTTATAATTTCACTATTCTATAATTATAACTCTTATTCTGTGTTATTTTATTTTTGTTTTTTTTTTTTTTGTTTGTTATTATTTTCACTGTTGCCACACTGTAATATGAAGATATGCCTCTATATTTAGAGGCTTAGTTATAAGCCCCTGTTTTAAGGGGATTAGTACCGGCGCACGTATGTCACGTCTTTTGCAATTCCTATCACCAAATGAATAAAAATTTACCCGTTGGTAGTGGCCCGTGGATACACACAATCAGACCACTGATTGGTTTTTAGATCCGTGACCAAAAATGAAACAGTTTTCACGGACGGTGTTTTAATTTCATACCACCACCTATATATGTTTGTTTACAAAAAAAAAATATTATTAATGTGTCTCACATTACGGGATATCGCACTTACCACCAACGGGAATAGATCAAGAAGAAAAATGTTATAATAACCAAATTTTGATGGCTTAAACTATTTGTTTTTTTGGAATTTTTATTTAGAGTGACGACCGACTAAAAATAAAATTTATTAGCGCCGTAAAAACACAAAACAATAACCACCGACTCACAATTTTATATTTTTTTTTTTTTTTGGTTTTTGGTTTGTTTAAATTATAAAAAAAACAAATATGGTATAGCGCTTCTTCCTCACTGTCAAATATGTACTATATGCTCAAAATTCAAGTCTAAAGTGATTTCGGCTTAAAAATTACGACCAACCGATTTAATAATTAGCACTTTTTTTGTGTAATATATTTTTTTTTTCTGTGGTTGGCATTAATATTAAGTTCCACAGCGAAACTCTACACCATTGCAAACTTATTCCACGGAATCCCGCAGAAGATAACTTTCGTAACAAAATGTTATGGCTAACCATATCAAAAGCCTGAACCATGCAACAGAACTTTTTTGATCGAGGCCTTTGTAACACATTTTCCGTGCCTTTAAATTTCCTGAAACCAAACTGCATTTTATGTAATTCAAGAAACTCGTGATCCTTGAATGAGCTAAGTTCTCTATTATTTTTGCGAAAACTGAAAGTAAGGAAATAGGCCGATAGTTAAACAGTTTTTTTTTTGTCTCCACTGTTATGGACTGGGATAACATTAGCTTGTTTGAGTTTAGATGGAAAAATTCCGAAACTTAAACCACAATTTATGATATAGGACAAAACATCAACATTATAAATTCCAATTTTCTCAACCCTCGGTTACTAGCGTCTGGGTCAAATTGCCCCATTGCGATGAAAATTTAAAAAAAACATAGAAAACGAATTGTAATTAGCTTCATGTTACTTGATATCTAACCTAAATCGTTACTTGTCATGTCGAAATAGTTTTTAGTTTGGTTTTGATTTCCGAAGGAAGTGGGAAGTTATTGTAGAAAGTGTCTGGATCATTTTGACCCATGTTAGTAAATAATTAACAAGTATTCGTGTATTTAGATAATTGTTGATTTTAAAATTTAAAATGGATGATTATGAACGTCAGCAAAATTGGCTACGCGCTAGCATAGCCGAGTTAGACAGTGAAGAGGAGGATCCTTTCGATGGGTCAGAAACAGAACAAGAAATTGATTCAAATATTGACGAATGTCATGAGCTAGATGGTGATTTAGTAAACGAGCAGTAACCGAAAACCTTTTCCGTTCGTCCTGGCTACCGACGGCACACGCTTGGAAATATTTTCTGCAACCATGAGCTACACTCGCTTCCAATTTCTCATGCAGTGTATTCGATTTGATAACATCGAAACTCGCGTAGGATGCCGTTTGGTTGATAAACTCGCCCCAAATTCGTGAAATCCTCGAAAGATTCAACGGAAAATTGCCAACAAAATTATAATGTTGGTTATTTTATTACAGTAGACGAGAAATTAGAAAGCTCTCGTGGTAGATACTCATTTAGGCAATATATACCCAGTAAGCTGCGAAGATGGAATACAAATTTTCTCTGTGGTTGATTCCGTGTCATTTTATACAAGTAAGCTGGAGGTTTACTGTGGACAGTAACCGCCAGGACGATACAATTTAAGTAATAAGCCTGACCAAATCGTACTACGTTTAACCAGACATTTGAAAAATTATGAACGACTATAGTTGGCACAATGAAAAAGAAATAAACGAGTATTACCACCTTCGGTTACCAAAAGAAAGCCACCATATTATCGTCTGTGCCAAAAAAAACAAATGTGTGGTCTTACTATCTACGATGCATAGAACAGCTGAAATATCACAGGGGCCGAAATCTTTACCTGCAATAATCGAGTTTATATAACAGCACGAAGCTCGGCGTCGATACTACCGGTCAGCTTTGCGGTACATACAATGTTGCATGAACTGCAAACAGATGGCCAATAGTAGTTTTCTTCAGCCTATTAAATTTGGCAGGTATAAATAGCTGAACGGCTGAGCCACCGAAAATCCTCCATTACAATTCAAAAAACCCAAATTATTTTTAAAAAATTTGGCTTTAGCTCTATTAAGCAACCACAAATAGATAGGCAGAGTAAAATACATCAATTAAACACAAATCTTAAATTTAGTTATAACAAATTTGCGCAAAATTCTTCGTTCGAGCCTCCGCCCAAAAAAACCCAAATTGGATAAGCGCGATAGATGCCAACTCTGTCAACCGACTCAAGATCGTAAAACCAACACAACTTACTCCAGATGCAACAAACTTATCTGTGGTAGCCATTTAATTGGTATACGCACTGTTTGTGAAAATCTGAACATTGGTAATTCAGAAGTTTAGATTTAACCGTTTTTGAAAGGTATTTATTGGAAAAAAAATACTTTATACACAAAAAAATTATTAAGTAATATTTTTTCGATCATAATTCCGCAGCTTTTTAACGACTCCAACCTTCTGAAGTTCTGACTGAAAGGACGCGATGGAGAGCTTCAAACTTGCCCTTATATATTTTTATTTTCTAAAGACTGAAATAAAACATTAAATATAATTTATTTTTCATGTATAATTATACCCAGCGTTTAATTTGGAAAAACAATTTTGGTGGAATATATTAACAGTGGCGGAACATTGGGCTTTTTAAATATGGGTCAATTTGCCCTATTGTTAGTAACGTTGTAAGTTAAATTTACGTTAGTAATGGAGGGTTAAAGTGAAAGAACTAACACTATCATTTCCAGTCGAATTTGTAGATTTTAATGAAGCAATAACATCAAGGATTTCTAATGGGAACGTGTTATAAAAAACAAACGATCTTGGCTCAGATTTGTTGCAAATTAGTTCACTATAAACCTCAACTTCGCATCCGCTTTAAAGTCCTGAACCACTCTCACAAAATAATTATTGAATAATTCAGCAATTTCAAGATCATTTGAAATTTCATGCTGCTTATCAACCACAATTGTATCAATTCCTGTATGTTTTCTACCAATTCCTAAAAGCTCATTAACCAATCTCCAACTTTTTTTAACATCATTATTCGCGTTATTAACTTTAGTTGGGTAGTACCTATTCAGTTTTTACAACATTTACTTCTGTTTTAACATATTTACTTAGGATATTGACTTGTTTTTTTTAGATCTAAATTACTGGGAGATTTAGCTAATTTTTTAGATAAAATATTTTTAAGTTTAATCTTACGGCATAACTTTTCATTAATCCACGGCTTGATAATTCTATCTTTGTTTTTGAGTTTTTGTCAATATAAAATTTAACTTATTAATAAAACAATTATAAGCTTGCAAAACACTGGTTAGGTAATACACTGATTTGGACAGATTTGGAAAATTTGTCTTATTGATTTTTGATATGGTAGTAGTTATAGAATGTGAATAATTAGAAATAGGTGAGATAACAATGGATGTCATACTCATCAAATTTTTAAATTTATTCGAAGTCAATACATTATTAAATTCTTCGACGAAGACTGTCGTACTCAAAAAGTGGAACCTACAAAGAGTCAGCTCTGTTTAAACTAATAAACGGAACAAAATCATCATTAATCACCTCGCTTATAAATACAACCAATCCACCGGCTCTACACGTAGAGTTACAATTATCGTAAATTCTAAATCCTGGAATGGTATAACTATTCATTTCATGGTATAAATGTTATGGTATACTGTTTTCGCGCAATAAAATGATTTGCAACGATTCAAGCACAGCTCCATTCGCTAAAAATAAATTTAAATTTGTACGCATACTTCGAATATTTTGGTGAACAATAAATAACTTAAACTTATTTTTTGATGATATAGGTGTAGCAGCTAATGAAGGTATTACAGATGAATAACTAGTTTCATCGATGTTGTAGTTTTGATTTACAGCTGACGTTTCTAATCATTTTGGATGCGCAAGATCACCCTTGATACAGGTAATGCTCGTGGTCGAAATTAAAATTTACATATTAGGATTCCTGCCGGCCAGATATAAGTGATCAGCAACTTGCATTGCATATGATATTTGAAGAAGCAGCGATGCCTGTTTTCGATGTTACATGCGCAATAATTTCATCCTAATTTGTATTTGAATGAAGCCCGCTAACGTATAGAAACTTTTTTTGAGTTACATAATAAATAACATCATTTGCAAGATCAAATGTCCTTTTAGTTTCCATATTATTAGAAACGTAATTTTGTTGATGAAGAAATAGTCAAACATGATTTCATCATTTCGGGCAGCACAGACTCAACAAATTTCGTCAACATGGATGTTAGATCATTCAACCGCCACTACTCATACTAAGTTGAGTTCCGAACAAGCGATGCAGTAGTATCTGAGTTGTGGAGTTTTTGACAAATTATTATACACAGCCATAGTTTTGCTAAAGCACTTAAGATGGAAAGAACCATTACACGTTCCACTCATTCTAACACTTTCCACAAAATATATGAGACATGTTATTATACCGGCTTGTTATTTTGTTTAATTATAGTTTAAAAATTCAATACCATCACTAACAATAGTTTTAATTATAAGGCACTACAACACATTCATATATATTAGCGCTATGCATTAAATTATTGTTTATATGCACTTATAGAATGAGTGATAACGTAATTCACCATTTAAAAGTTAATAACGTTCACAATGATTTCTATGCACAAACCTCGTCAATAAGTTCTTAAATCACAATTTATTTTATTTTAAAATTAATCACAGCTAAAGTTAATCAAAAATCACGTAGCCCAATCGCACGCAAACACAACTGTATTGATAAAAACCAAAATAAATATTAATTTAAAAAAATAGAACTTGATCGCTCGGAGGTTGCAAATGCAATACGAATCATTGACAGTTAAGTTTTTGCGTTGCCAATCCAGGTTCGAATCACTGGATTCTGATTAAAACAATCACTTCAATTTTATCACAAACGAATTTATTTATATAACTCAAAAATTAATTCAACACAATTATTACAATAATTCACAAAATCACTTTTTATAATTTTGGCAAAATTTTACTGATCACTTATAACTTATCGCACTTGTTCACTTATTAAAGTACTCGATTTAATCATCACACTATCGCGTTCCAAAACTTCTAGAAATATCATGATTTTTCGAGTAAGAATAGTCTGGTAAAAAACGCGTATAACATAGTTATTAATAAGGTGTTCTAATCTTTACAACAACCCTCCCACATCTGGTAGTATAATATAGTGTAAACGTTGAAAGCTTATATTACACATTTTAATAATTTTAAATTTTTTATTAGTAATATTTATTAATATTAATCAATTAGGTATGTGAAGTTAGCCCAATTTTCATCCCCTAAAAATGTGATGGTAACGCTAAATAGTTCTATCGTGACAATTTTACTCTCAGCCCCGAAAATCCTGCTGTTACGAAAGTTTTTAATATTTTTTTTTTTGGTTAGCCCAAAATTCTATCCCCAAACACTATAAGATGTCATGATACTATATTTGTATCATGATAGTTACTTAATGCTTGAGATATACGATAATCGCAACTTTTTAGAATTTTTGTGTCGTCATGGCTGTGGGTTGTGATATAGCCCCTTGAAGTGAGAAAATATTTGTTGCGGGCTCAGATGATTATGGAATTAGATAGAGAGAGGATGGTTTAATGCATTTGTAATATTTTCTCACTTCAAGGGACTATATCACAGCCCACTGGCGCATACAAAATTTTAAAAAGTTTACAAGAAATGCATTACCATAAACGATACTCTATATAATTCCATAATCATCTGAGCCGGCCAACAAATATTTCTGATTTTAAAGGACTATAACACAGCCTACCCACAACAAAAATTCATAAAATTTCACAACAAATGCCCAAACAATTAAACCATGCAATTATCCTATATCGTATACCGTTTATATTGGATTTTTCAAAACAGGGTAGCAAAAAATTTATTTTTCTTTTGTTAGAAGTCACAAATATGTCAAGATAGCAATAATTTTCGGGGCTGAGAGCAAAACTGTTTAAGCATTAAGTAACTATCATGACACAAATATAGTAACATGACATCTTAGGGTGTTTGGGGATAGAATTTTGGGCTAACCACAAAAAAATATTAAAACCTTTCGTGACAGCAGGATTTTCGGGGCTGACAGTTAAAAGTGTCACGATCGAACTATTTAGTGTTACTTACCATCGCATTTTTCGGGGATGAAACTTGGACTAACTTCACATACATAAATAACTAATATTATAGAATATTCAATAATGTTATATATTCACCTGTATCTTGATCAAATTCTGTATACAAAATATTTGTGCCTGCATTTTTCACAGCTGTGAAAATCACTAATAATTATTTTGGCCACTGGTCGAATAAATACGGTTGTGAAAAATTTCTTGTATTGGTCCGTATTTAAATAAAAATTAAGAGCACGAAAATATTTAGGCGAAATGAAGTTTTAATAAATATTTAAATTACATATAAACCCATTCACAATGAGGTACAAACAATTACGACTAACTACAATTGCTAAAAAACTTAAATAAAACATTCAACCGAAAACTTGAGAAACTGAATTGAACACTCGTGATATTCTCAGGATCGGTTCCGAAAGACCATAGGTTGTTGGCACCAGGTCAATGAATAAAAGCCCATCACGTTGACGCATTCGGCGTTCGGGAGCACAGATTTTTAGACGTGCGAGTAACTCGGTATACAATCGATACGGGAATTAATAATATCGCGCACGTACAGCACCGAAGCCACGTTCCGGCGATAGTCTAGACGTTGCAGTTTCAAAAGATTACATCGATTTTGATAAGATGGGAAGACATATTCTATAGCACGCGTGGACGGCAAACATCGGAGCGCGAACAGAACAAATTGATTCTGAACACTCTGAATCCTCCCGGAATGACAGCGGTAGGATGGCGCCCAAACTGGAGATGCATACTCCAAAATATACCGAACAAACGAGACATACAGTGATGTCAACGTTATCGGGTCCCTAAAATCCCTACAGTTTCGTTTAATAAAGCTCAACATAATAAACGACTTTGAAATAATGGTGTTAACATGTCTGGTAAATGTACCGTCAGCTGCAAAAATCACACCAAGATCGGAAATGAACTCGACTCGGTAAACGTCTTCATTGTACAGCTGATATTGGTGAAGAATGGGTGAGCGGATACGTTTAAAAGAAAGCGTCTTATATTTGCTTACGTTCAGAGCCAGTCTATTATTAATTGACATTATTGACCAACTAGAAAATCTGTTTAATTACTCCTGCAACTTTACACAATCAGACAAACAAGAAACCCGGGCGAAAATTTTCATGTCATCTGCGAAGAGGAAGCAGTTAGCAAACTCAAAGCATTGCACCACCTCATTGATAAACAATGAAAACAACAATAGTCCAATGTGACTACCTTGAGACACGCCAGATGGCACATGAAATAATTGGGAGTAAGAACCCAAGATCCTAACATAATGCCAACGATCAGTGAGGTAGGAACTCAACCATTTAATAGGAATCAACTGACAATTTAAATTCTCTAACTTACTAAGAAGAATAGAGCGGTCAATAATATCAAAAGCCTTAGCAAAGTTTGTATAAACAACGTCAAGCTGATGTCTGGAATTTAAACTATCAAATAAGTCGCCACAAAACGAAATCAAGTTAGTTACTGTAGACCTACCGGGATAAAATCTATGTTGTACAGGAGAAATGAAGCTTTTAGTGTGAAAGAGCAAGGTTCTATCAATCATAGACTCAAACAACTTGGATAAGACAGAAAGAATGGCGATCCCAAGATTGGATGAATAGAAGAAATTTTCCAAGAATCGGGGAAAAACCGCGACGAAGGCTTTTATTAAATATGAAGGTAATAGGAAGGGTCAAACTCTCAGCACAACACCTAAACAGAATCGGCGGAAAGCCATTATAACCCGCTCCCTGTCCAACCTCGAGCTGGAGGAAGCAATCCCGTACTTCTTCCTCGGTAAACTTGAAAATATTAAATTAATCGAAGGTGGGCAAAGCTGGAGATACGATAGCGGACGACAGAACAGATTTATAAACCGACGCAAAAACGAAAATATTATTAAAACGAAAATAAACAAATTAACTCTCTAGCCGCAAATTAAGTTTTAATTTATAATCTAAAAATAATCTTGCTTAAAAAATACATTATCAGTTGTAATTGGATTGCAAACGAATCCAGATTTTATGAGGTGAATACCACTACATTTTACTGCTAGTCCCATCAATTGCCAGTACTAACGAAGTTTTCCAGATTTTTGTCATTAATCTGGGAGGCTATTTGGGAATTCGATTCGAACGTGATTGAGTCTTCGATGTAGAAGATTCATATGGGATTTAAATAAGAAACGAATGAATCTGATTCAATTCAAATAGGAATCTAATACATTGAAGACTCGATCACGTTCGAATCGAATTCCCAAATAGCCCACTGGAATGACCAAAACTGGCCCCGAAATATATCACTCACATAGGTATTACTTGATTTTAGTATTTAACGGAATACAACTCCAGATTTTGCAAGGTGGACAGCGATCACATTGTTAGCCCTATCAATTGCCACTACTCACGAACGTTCCCAGAATTTTGTTATTGTTCTGGAACGGCCAAAATTGGTCCGGAAATATACTACTCACATAGTAGCTATTACTTTATTTTATTAATTTATTATTGAAAATGTTTCAATCTATTTATTCTTCAAAAAAATAAAACCAACAAACAGATCACATGATCCAATTATATGTTAGCACATATTTACATATTAGCAATACAACAAATAAAAAGAAAGACAATAATAATAATTATAATAGTACAACAATAATAAATATAAATAATAGTGCATTACGAAAATGAAAATTATTAATCTTAAGCTTCAATGTTTTGAGAGACCCGAACGAAAACAAATCTATTGAGTTAAAAAAATGATTGTGCGTAGAGGATGTTGGATATTGTATCGGTTCTGAGATCTAAAATTTACTTTATCTGCAAGATTGGAATCAATCATTCTGTTAATAATTTTGAGCAGTGTTAGGTCATCTGCTAAAATCCTTCTATTCTGAAGTGAGGTAATGTTAAACCATGGCGGACGCAGTATGAATAAATGTTGTAAAATTAAATACTCCTAATTACTATGAACAAGTAAATGCTTATAAAAGTTTTTGTAGAACTAAAACTAGAGCCAGTTCTCATTACAAATCCAAGCATCTTGTAAGCATTGTTGATTACTTGATTTATATGAATATTAAATGAGAAATTTGAGTCCATTATGATTCCTAAATCCCTGACATATGGACAAGATGTGAGGCATAATCCTAAATTTTGTAAGAATAACCATTGAACTCCTCTTCTCTACATTTAATTCGTAGTACACAACGAATAGAACGAAAATAATTTTAAATCGTCTGCGACTAACAAAACCTCACTGTTGATGCCAACAACATTGATGAAGCATAAAAATAGTAATGGCCCGAGAGTTGAACCCTATGGTACACCAGATGATGGAATGAATATTTCTAATTTAGAATCAAGAATTATGGACATAGTGGGACCTGTTACTTAGGTAGGAATTGAACCATTGAACAATATTTTGATCCAATCCAAACGAATAAAGTTTAGATAACAAGATTATGTGATTAACTTTATCAAAAGCTTTCGCAAAATCTGTATAAATTACATCGACACTATGCCCTATGCTCAATGAATTATGAACAAATTCGTTAAAGTTGACCTAGATTTGAAAAAACCGTGCTGCTCAATTGAAATCAAATGTTTCATTTTATCAAATAGTGCATTGAATACAATCTTTTCGAATACTTTAGCGACAATATTCAGCAGGGCAATAGGTCTTTAATTAGATACCAAAGATTTGTCGCCAGATTTAAAAATCGGAGCTACCGTTGCCATTTTTCAAATATCGGGAAATATACATTCACTTAGTGACTTGTTAAATAATAATGATAGAGGAAGACTGATTGTTTCAGCAGTACGATGTAAAAAATAACGACAAGTTCCATCCGGTCCCCAACCCTTATTTAAATCCAATTGTTTCAGATGCATTGTCACGACGTATTGTGAAATGTTAATATCTAAGGGAATAACATTCAAATTATTACTAGTTATATTGGACTGAAAATTTACGTTGGATCATTAGTATAAACTGTCTTGAAGTAGTTGATAAATAAGTTAGCTATTTCGGTAGCAGTATTCGCAGTACTTGAGACATCTTGCATGATTTGTGGTAGCACGTTAATTTTTTTTAATGATTTAGAATATGACCAAAATTGTTTGGGATTAGACTGAATGCTTGTTTCTATAGAACATAGATATCTATTGAAGCATAATTTAATTTCTTTTTTCACAACTGAACGTAAAGTTTTAAATAATTTTTTATACTCTAGATCATTAAAGTTTTTTTGATTTGACTATAATTAAATGTTTGAATTTAATCAATTTTATTAAATTTTTTCGAGTACCAATTTGGATAGCTCTTATTACCAGAAAGTTTAAATGGAATATATTGATCATAATATATCATGTATAATTCATTGTAAAATCAATTGTACGAATAACTGAGTTAATGAGCTCATAATCTCCTTTTTTCCATAAACGAACTGGACGATTGGAACCTTTTAGTGTTTTGAAATGCTTGATATTGATGTGAATTTGTAATGGTGGATAACGATGATCGATTTTAGACAGAACGTAAGCTAGTGTTACAAGGATACCGTTTTGTTCAATATTTGAAATAATTAGGTCTAAAATACGGTTATTAGCATTTCTTATGGAATTTAATTGATTGGTATTAGTGAAATTCAGCATTTCGATAAGGTGTAAGGTAGGCCCGGAAAGGGATAGGGATGATAATGATAAATTATCAACAGAGTTGTATAAAATTGAAGGTATATATACATATATTAAAATCACCTGCTATAAAAAAAACAGAATTAGGATTGTTGTTTATGTTTGAAGAAACGTTGTCAACATATCGTTGATAAACATAAATTTTAACATTTGCTATTTATGGAACATTTATATAAAATATTTTTCCGGCAACGCTGCGAATGCCCGCACCCAAACCTCTTCAATATAAATTTCGCAGTCAAGAATTCTGAAAGAATCAAATTTGGCAATAAGACAACTTCCATCATCTACCCTGATCGGGAATAAATTCAAATCACGAACCCTTCTATACACGACATAGTCGTTGGTGAACAGCTCTCTATCAAAAATGCTATCATTTAGGTAAATTTCATTTTAAACATATAATGTCGTAGTTATTCATTTCTAAATTATAAGCTAAAGTGTTTTATATTTTTGTATTGGTACATGAAATAAATAAATAATAATAATATTAAATGTTGAGGTATAGAAATATTATAATTTTATATATCTGGTTTAAGATATTTCATATACCAACGTATTATAAATCAATAATCAAACCTAATTTCAAATACATAATAAAACCTCATTACTAACAAACTGATAGTCAGTATGTTAAGATCTAAATTATATTTTAATAAAATTGTAACAATATAATATTTGATCTCATTTTAATTAACTTTTGGCACAATCTTTGAAAAACCTTTACGACGCAGAAATACAAACAATAGAATAAAAAAAACTGTCATAAACAGTTTTCCATCCCGCATTGAACATGACGTTTTATTTTATTATGGTGAAACATTATCTTATATTCTCTGTTCATAATCTTTTAATGAATAAAAAAATGAAATAAATAATTATAAAATATTATTTTGAAACATAAAATTTAAATAAATAGGGCGAAAATAATCTTACCTATTACACAATTTATATTTGATTTAGCATCATTAGACAATTGAATTGAAATACGATAATATTTTAATACATGTAAATATGAAATTGGATATGTAGTATAATGTAATTGACAGAGTATATAAATCTACTTTATTTATTGCAATAATTTCTTGTTTCGAGATACGTTTCATCTGACTGAGGCTTTTACTCATGCTCCCACGTAACAAACATAATATTTTTTTGCAATATTCACAGTTTTCAAATAAGGATTAAACACAAGACCGTAAACACGTGAACTAATGGCAAATGTCGGTTGTTTTTGTCGTTCTATAAAAAGTTGACAAACAGAAAGATTTGAAATCTGTAATTTAAATACGAGTATTATACAGTCGTTACAAAAACTTGCGCACAACCTAAAAATCGCTTAAATTGCACGCTAAGATCAAGAAATAAGTAACTGTTTCTGTATCATTCATATATGGTATGTTTGCATAAATCTCTTCATAAATAGTAATTTATTTATTTATTTGTTTGCTATTAACTTCTAAATTTTACGGCACCCCATTTTGAGCATGAGCTCATTCACAATAGGGTGTCAATACAAAATAAATTTGGCAACATAATAATAAAATTTGTGCGTATAACGCAGTTCAGTTCACATCATAGCGGCACAAATTCTCGAACAACAGCGCTACTTCAATCGACGGAGATCGTCTCCATCATATGTCCGTTGATTTGGGGCATATTCGGCATAATTCACATACATATTTTTAATTATTTACTCAATATTAATTTTGACGAAAAATTATAAAAAAATTCGGACTGACTCGAAAGTCAGAGCATACGAAAAACCCTTAAAATAGTAAGGAAAATAATTACATATTTAAACCCTGTTCAAACATCAAAGCGTAAACGTCTCTTTAATTGTTCTTACGATCATATTTACTGGAAAAATTTTCAAGTGTGTTTGTGTTGAATTTATTTTAATAACATCCGATTAAATTAAAGAAAACAGTATAGACAACGCCAAATTTCAGTGATAGCAAACCCTCTCCCTTAGGAAGCGAGTGGTACTTCTAAGAAACATAGAAGTACTAAAAGTGACCTATCCATTATTTCAGAAGATGATGAGGATGATAATGAGCCTATCCTGCGTGTGAATGTTACAAAAAGATTTGTCGTCCTGAATAACGAAAACATATTAACTCAGTGGTTAAGAATTTAAGTGATAATTCAACGCGGACAAAACAGAAAATTCCACATTTTATTATACACGTAATTAAAAATCAAACTGATCTTGTTATTAGAAACAGGTTAAGCCAACTTAATATAATGAATTAGCCTATAAAAAATAATCGTAACGGTGTTAGACTTCAATTAAACAATGTGGCTGAATAGTTAAAAATCTTGATAATTTAAAAGACTTGCAGGTATTGTACAATATACCAATTCAATTTCAGCACGTCAATGATGGGCCCGCAGCCATGATGTGAGATCAACAAAATGTTTATGAAGAGTTAGACTTACAAAAATAGCAAGATGTGTCAGGAGGCTTGACCAATCATATTGTTGAAAATAATACCACACAATTGAACAAATTCCTCCACATTTTCGATCACTTTATTAGTCCATTTAATTTGGGAGTGCCTAAAGATCAATTAATAAATATTTCATCTGGTCAAGCAGCATCATATCCAGTTGAAAACTTCCATCTAAGTATAGATCAAAATCGTGACAGTAAACGTAAAACGTTTATTGCTGAATGTGAGGCTGATATTAATGATTTGAAAAGAGTATTAAAAAAACGCCACTCCAAAACTTTTCACATGATTATCAAAAAAAAAAATAAAAATAAGGAAAAGTGGGTGGTAAAATAACAGGAAGTAAGGATTTAACGAGATTTATTTGACCGTTTGGAATATCGGTAGATCATAAAATTGATATTGCAAAAATTTTATCTTACCCAATTACTTCAATACCTATGTCAATGTGTCATTTAGGTGGTAATATTTGTAAGACCAAATGTTTAGAAAATAACCTAAAATGTTTGTTTGTAATAACCTAAATGTTTAGACAAATGAGCACCTACCACCATCTCATATAATGAAAGATGTTTCTAAACAATTTGGAAGCATTTAAAAAAAATGTTACAAGTGGTCAATCACGGTCTCAATCACGTGCCTTCATAATTGACATTATATTCGACCAACATTTTACACCTTCGATCAAGGATTATTTATGAACGATCTTTATGGGAAAAATTTTCACAACTGGATTACGCTATTACTGGACCCGAACAAGTTCAGCCAGCTGATTTTATAAAAGAATTAAAAAAAACAAACTTTAAACAAGCTCTTGTTGATCTTTGTATTTTACACTGGGCTACTGACGAAATGGCGCCGTTCATCGGCAATAAAATTATCAATATAAACTTCAAACACTGCCAATCTTTTATCGTTGATAAAACATGAAGAAGCTGACACTAAAATCATTTACCATGCGGGTAACATCGATACTCAAACAAATATTATTATCAGATGTTTTTATGTGGTGTAATGTGGTTTTGTGTGTTGAAATAACAAATCAAAATTATTTCGAACACAACAAAAAATTCTTCAGACCAGGGAAGGGGACGGTTTAGCACTGGGAAATCCACTTTCCAACACACTATCAGAGATATTCCTAAGCCACTATGAAAAAAAGGATATATTTGGTTCTACCTACACCTTTAGGTTAGGTTAGGTTAGGTTGGAGTGGCTGCTTACACACACTTAGACCGGTGATGGTCCATTGTGATACCACAGGATGTATCCCCTTTTACCCCTATCGGAACCATTTCGAGCTACTTATGTAGCGTAAGACGTCATTCACTTTACTGTTTTCGAGATCCGAGAGGCAGTCCATCTTGAACTTACCTAAGTGTTTGTGCCTTCTGAGAGCCAATGCTGGACACGAGCAAAGGAAGTGGACCAACGTCTCTTTCTCCTCTTCGTCCAAGCAGCTTATGCAGAAGTCATTAGCCTCCAGACCCAGCCTTCTTGCATGTTCTCCAAAAAGGCAGTGTCCCGTGAGAATTCCTACGACCGTTCTTAATTCACGTCTGCGTAAGGATATTAATGCCCTAGTGCGCCCCAAGTCCAGCTTTGGCCAAACTTGTCTTGCAACTCTACAGGTGAGGGTGTTAGACCACCTTTCCCCCGCTGAGGATAGCGCCTGCTTCCCAAGTGCTTGTCTCAGCGCTGTAATAGGCCTCCCCAAACTTGCCCTTTCCGGTTGCAGCTGGAGAGTCGTACCATGCCTAGCAAGTTCATCTGCCCTGCAGTTCTCCATGACGCCCGAGTGACCTAGGACCCAGACTACCTGGATATTGAAATGCTCACCCATCTCATTTAGAGATGAGTGACAACTCAACGCCACCCGTGACGCCAAAGACACCGATTCTAACGACCGGATCGCCGCTTGACTGTCCACATAGATTGTGACATCGTCTGAGGATAACACATTATGTTTCAACCACGTCATGACCTCCTCAATCGCTACGACGTAATCGATTTCTCAATCGTACACACCAAGGCGTGCAGAGCAGTGTCCACAGATCTACCCTTTGTGTACGCATGCTGAGACGATGCCCACTTCCTGGCACCTATTTTATCTCTGATGTATACATCCAGCAGCCTTTCCAAGGTTTTCAAAAGAAAGGATGATAGAGTTATTGGTCTTAGGTAATTAGGATAGACATGTGAGCTTTTCCCCGCTTGCGGTATAAACACCACATTGACCTCCGTCCAGTACCTAGGAATATAGCCCAGCATCAAACACCCTTTGAATATAGCTTCCAGGTAGGGAAGAATAATTACAGAGTTGTTTTGAAGTTCAGCTGGTATAATTTGATCCGGACCAGCCGATTTAAATGGTTTAAAACCCCTCAGTGCCCATAGGATCCGTTTTCTGGTTACGATATCCTCTGGGAACACTGACAGTGACTCCTGATGATTGCTACGCACCAACAGGTCTTCAAAGCTCCCTGGGAAGTGTGTCTCGAAGAAAAGCTCCAGAGACTCTCCACTAGAAGCTGTCCAAGATCCGTCCGGTTTTATCAAAAAACTGGGACTAGATGTACTTTTGGAAAGAATCTTTCTCAGACGGGAGGTTTCGGATACACCTTCCATTTTATCACAGAAGATTCTCCAAGACCTCCTTTGTGCCTTTCTTAATTCTTTCTTATAAATTCCGAGTTTCTCCTTATAGGAGTCCCAATCCTGAGCCTCTCTTGTATTTTTGGCTCTATTAAAGGCTGTTCTACAAGCCTTCCGATAGGCTCCCAGTTCCCTGGACCAACATACCGGTTTTTGTCTACCCTTAGGCTTAGCCAGTGGGCAGGCAGCACGAAAGGATCGGTTTCATGCGCTAGTAACGCTAGCCACCATGTCCTCCAGCTCCCCTACGGTCGTCGGGGGCTCCATAGCCCTCGTCGGTAACATTTCCTCCAATAATTCCTCATTTTGCTCCAGTTGGTCCTTCTAGGGTCCCTGAAGGCTTCCCGGGTAGCAGGGTGAATATCGAGGATATAGGTTAAATATCGATGATCAGAAAAGGAGTGTTCCTTATCCACCCTCCAATTTTTAACCATATGAAGAATATTATTTGAGGCAAGGGTCACGTCTAGAACCTCATGCCTGTTACTAGTAATAAATGTGGGTTCCCGCCCAATATTTCACACTGAAAGGTTAGTACTCATCAAATAATCAAAAAGCGACTCACCTCTTTCATTAATGTCCGTGCTTCCCCAGATAGTGTGATGCGCATTAGCATCAACTCCCAGTCACCTACCTTTGATTGTTCCGCTTTACGGATCAGCTCCTCCAGGTTCTCCGGAGGAACCTCCTTCTCCCCGTCCATGTAGGCTGAAACTAGCCAGAATCTACAAGTGCCTACTTCCAGGCTAACTGCAGTAGTGTCACCATTGCTGTATTGAGAGAGAAGGACAAGATTAATATTATTTTTCCCAAGAATACAAGATCTGATCTTCCCAGACTTACTAGAGGATATAATTTTGTACCCTTTGGTTCTGAGGCCACAGATCCTGTTATTGTTAATCCAAGACCAACACCTTTAAAAAGAACATCATTTACTGGTATCGTTATGTTGATGACATCATAATTCTATTTAATGGTATACAAAGGCAACTAACCGGCTTACATAATTTTCTAAACAGCATCCACAACAAACTAAAATTTACAATAGAAGTAGAAGAAAACATCAAAATCAATTTTCTGGATTTAACAATATCACGGTAACATAATGCTCACACTTTCAAAATTTTTAGAAAAATAACAAAAACCGACCATATAATAAACAACACATCATATCATCCATTCCAACACAAGGCTGCAGCTTATCAACATATGATTTGCAGACTCAATAATATTCCATTATCACAAGAAAATTATCAAGAAGAACTGAGTACTATAAAACAAATAGCATACAATAACGGGGTTCACTCCAACTTGATTGATCAACTAAATCGAAAATATATAAGTAAACAGCAACACAATATTTTATCTATACTCTATTTCGAACAAAATAGGAAGATAGATAGAGAAAATCTAAAATATGTGGTAACAGAATTCAAAACATATTGTAACATGATCAAATAACCAATAAAGCAGGCTGGATATATTTTAGCATACAAAATGCATAAGCAAATATATACAGATAAAAATACCGATATGCACATACTCCACAAATTAAGAAAAGGACAAACACTGGATAGAATGGAAGAAATAGAAATATTCAGATACAAAAACAAAACATTATTACTCAATGACAGAGTGAAAAAGAACGAAATATATGACATCATCGTAAAAAGTGGTATAAATAGAACAGATTCAAATAACTCAAATTAGAATAGTTTTAAAAGTTGACAAAGCGCGATAAGCGTGAAACTAGTACTTTCCAAAAAATTTTAATTTTTTAAAAAAGAATATCACATAAAAGAAAAAATTAAACAATACATTTTTGTTTTTTAAGATAAAAAAATATTTTTTCTAAATAAAATAAAATAAAAAAAAATTTGTTTTAATGTATTATGTACTCGTAGGTACGTAGCCCATTCCTTTATTTAAATATTAATGTTTAAACTTTGAATTTTATTTAAATATCACTAAAATTTTGGGTTTTTCGTAGTTTTTAACTCATAAAATATGAAAATAATGTAATTTTTAATTTTTGCTTTTTCCTTATACAAATACCTATAAAAAAAAAAAATCTGGAAAAAAATAATCTGGAATAATGCTCACATAAGTAATGGTTGGGAACTAGACGAGAAGCAATATTATTTTAATTGGTTCAAAGACGATCAACTACCAAGTTTTGTCAGTGACTCACTGCAAACTCTATCAGGTACTAGCTATTTGCAACAGTCTTGACATATGTATTTTTATACAGAGGATTCACATGACGAAGCCGAAGAAGATGATGATGACTTCAATATATAATTAAATTACAGAAATGACTTCACTTATAATTTCTAAAAACATTGCCATTTTTTACATGTTATTATTATAAAAAATTGAATCAATAAATTACGTTTCATTTATGTAATTTAAAGTTGTTTAAAAATATTCATCCTCATATTTATAATTGTATTATAATTTTAGTAAAAACCAAAGTTTAATACGCCGTCAAATGAAATTAAAATTAATTTCATGTTTTACTATCAAAATATTAATAAATATTTATTAAAAAGAATTCGTTAGAATGAATAAATGACTTCCCTTTCAATTCATCTACTGCTCTTACTCGCATTCGCATGAATAAGTAGGCTTTGACTTTAGAGTCAGTCAGTTGAATTTTATTTTGTATTTTATTATTAGAAAATTTTAAATTAATTTTTTTTGTATAAATTAATATACAAATGAACTGAAATGGAAAGCAAAATTTAACCGCGAACTCATGAAGTCGCGATGTCGCATTCATCACAGTTACCTAAAGTGGACGGATAATAACCGATGTTGTTAGATTAGAGGCTGTGCTGATTATGATTAAAGAACAAGCAGTTCAGACAATTGGGACTAGAATTTTTAATCGTAAATATGGTGAACGAATAACTCTGGAAAAAGGGTAGCGGCTGTTAGCAATTCACATTGTACTGTTATTTTATGTTGGTCGGTTATGTACGTTCTATGATGAATGAGCTCTTGCTCAAAATAAGGTGTACCAAAATTTATGTAATAGTAATAATAATAATAATAATAATCGATAATGCACTCGCGCTCGAACTCACAGGGGACTTTTCACCGTGTCTGGAGGATGATAGGTACCCTTCTGGTCTGGCTGCTTATAATATATTATAAAATAGTGTTCTGAGCAACATATAGAAAATTTAACCTTGATACTATGACGTCGTTGCACCAATTATTTATCGATCTTTAATGCGTCTAGCAAACGCTAGGACCCACCGAAAGCGCTAATACTGTCCTGTAAGACATATTAAAAAACAAGCTTTGTTACTTTAACTATCACCCCAATTCTCATAGTCGTATTACGTCATTTTTCATGACTATAGTCACATCACATCAATTTTGCGATTCTCTTAGTCATCTCTCATTTTATACGACAGATATCACTTGATGTTTGCAAGTGACAGGCGAATACCACAAAATGAAAAGACGCGATTATTTTATTTTATATATTTTAAAATATTGTTTTTTGAATAATTTTGTGCACTGTTTTTAATATGTTATTGTTTAAAATAATAAGATTGTTGTTATAAAACGATTTTACTTTTAATTTGCCTAATATATTTCAAGTTGCAGTCCTGTCACTTGGTTCGCCTTCAAGAATAGCAATTTTCAAGTGATGTGATACGACTATAGTAACATAACATGAAATGACACGACTATGGGAATTGGAGTGTATGTTGGGCAACAATTTCAACCTCTCATGTGACTGTTACCTGCCAAAGCCTCCCCTGACTTAAGCTAACTAATACTTATACGTTCTAACCTACTACAGTACACATCTATAGGAAAAATCTTAGGCTTCATACTATGACGTAGTTCTGGGGTTACTCGGATATTGGTCTATAAACAAGACAAGTTTGTGATTCGATTTGGAATAATCGTCTAAATAAAATTCATAATTAAGATCCGTTATAAGATGATCTAAGATAGTTCGTATCGAGAATATGTAATTATTGTGACATATTTAATATTTAGCTTATTTAATACTATGTAGCCATGACAGTTTAACATGTATCTATAACATTTCGTATCCTTATTTACTTATTTATTTATTTATATTATTTTACTAATTATTTAGTATTAAAAGGAAAAGTACACATGGAAACAAAGTAAACGGAACAAAAAAATAATGAAGTTGCCTCCATTAAATAATTTTACCGATCTTAACCTCTTAATTTCCAATGGAATTGAATTCCAAAGGGAAACCTCTAACATAAAATGATTTGTTTAACGACCTACAACAATTATTGGCCGGAATTAGGCGGAAGTTAGAGAAATGAAATCTACTAAACAGTAATTTCCTATATAGACAACAAGTCTCCTTAGCTTTGTGAAGTTTAAAAATATAAACAGAAACGCGAAATTCGTAAAAAATATGTAAACTACATCCTAAAACAAGCCTAGAGTAGGCAGAAATATGATCGAACTTCCTAATACCAAAAATAAACCTAGCAAAGAAGCATTGAAACATCTTAATAAGACCTAGGGTGTCAGAATTCAGAAACAACATTCACTTTTGAAAAATATAAGGGATTAGGGTGTTTAGGACAACCATGTTTGATACGATCTCACCCAATATATATCAAACATTATGAAAAAATGATTTTCTCGATTTTCTTGAGAAAATTCTTGGAAATTCAGCATTTCCAACCTATATGGGATTATTAAATGAATTTTAGATAAAGTTCTGGAAAATGGCCAATTAGGAAGGAACTTGGCCAATTCTTATCCGATTTTAATGAACATGCACACGATCTTCGTGTCGAATTCTAAATGATTTTTAGATTCAGTTCTTGAATGTAGCCAAGTCATTAAATACATCAAATAACCATTTCTGTATCCCATTTCCATCGTTCAAATAAACTTCTTCACAATCGTTTAGGAAATGGCCAAGTTTCTTCCTAATTGGCCATATTCTATCGTGCATACTTATTTTCATCAAAATCGTTTAAGAAATAACTAGGTTCCTTCTACACGACTACGACATAATCACTACTCAAATTTTATTCATTCGAATTTAAGGGAAAATCGGAAATAAGGGACATGCCAATCGTCAATTAGTCCCTTAAATCGAGATTTTACTGTAATTCACATAAAACTATACTAACTAATTAATGCTCCTATCATCGCAGAAATGTCTGTCTGTGTCCGCTCTAATAATGTGTCTGCAAAGAAGAGCAGCGTTAGTTATATAGACGGTCTGCTATGCAATCCATCCCTTAGCATCTAGTGTAATTTAAATTTTAAATCAATTAGATTAAATTTATGCATTGTTTACCTGTGGTGCAGATGCCGAAGTATATAAATAACATTCCAGGCCAAGGTTAGAGTTCTCCCCTGTTAGATTGAGCATCATTTTTTCTATTTCGTTAAGATCTTTTGGTTCAGATCCACCTGTTATTTTGCGTGTTTATTAATCGCTTGAAACTCGATAAAATGTTTGTTTACAGTGTAGCTTACTATGAAAACCACTTATTCAGCGTTTTTCTCACGATTCTTTTTCATTTGGACATCGAGAATCGCTTATTGTCGTTGTGTGAAATGTTATAAATGAAAAAGTCTTGATGGAAACAATTTTTTCCATTAGGTTTTTTCATAGAACGAGAATTGACCCCCAGTTCTCCTGGTCTGGCTAGTGGACGATATGGCTGCCGCAATAGTTTCCCAAGCTAATTTAGCTTCACTGGCAGTTAGTTTGTTGTCGCCTAAAAGAATTGTTTTAGATTAGAAAATTAAAAATGAGAAACAATTTTTAATTTTATTTATCCGAAAAACTTACATCTCACTAATTCCGGAGTTGTTTCTATTTCTTGTAATAGAATTAATAGCTTCACCTGTTCTCTCCATATTTTAAATACGTACGTACTAATCACAAACGTTGCGAATTTTAATCTTTTAATTTGAACCACGGAGAAACACAACAAAAATAATCATAACAAACCTATAATAACGCAAATATTATATGAAGAAAAGCACTAAAAATTAAATTTTATAGTAGATATGTTGCTAGAAAAGGAATTCCATTCTCAACCAATTTCTTCTCTATTTAAGTGACTAGTGGAGGCATTAACCACACGTAGCAGCAGAAATCTTAGTAACATTATCTTTTTATACTTAATCAATGGCTTAACTGAGGGAGGTTTTCATGCAAAACATCAGTTTTGCATGGGACTTAAAAGTTTGTCCGTGAAATTTACTGAAAATATTTAATTCCTCATTTCTGAAATTATGCAGGTTGATGCTGCAAGTTGACATTTCGATGGTTGTTTTCATTTAGCAAAGACAAAGATATTCTGTATACTACTTAACACTGTATAAACACCTTAACTGAAAAATATAAAACATATAGTATTTTTTATATTACAAAAAAAAATAAAAAATAAAAATGGTCTAATGAATCCTTCTATTAGAGATGTTACATGAGTTAATAAATTATAACTTTAGTTCAAGTTTAGGTTCGAGTAATGATTTCGTTGGAACTAAGAAAGCGAATTTATTTGTCATTGTTTTTTTCTTTGATGACGTTGCTAACTTGTTGGTAGTTCATGACTTTAATACAAAGATAGTACCATGTGACCTAACACATGCTGTATCTGCTACATGGGACATTCATCTAGAAAATTTTCTTTTAAATTATTTTTTCAAGTGGCAAACACCAGTTTGTGCGTAAGCGTTTGAGTAAAAATTAAAAGTGTATAAAATTGTAATTATATTTTCAGATGCATGTCAAAAGCAAAGGATAAATTTAGGACAAAATATTATACAGAATCTAAATGGCATACAAAATGAGATGATGGTGGGTATTAAAATGAAACGTGAAAACGCAATTTTAGCAAAAATTAGGTGAAAAGCTTCTAAAATACATTTAAAATTTTGCAAGAATATATTTGTTAAAAGGGTTAGCTTATTCTACAGCAGAAAAATTTCGTAAACAAAATTTGAAACAAAAATTTTCTTGGTATGAACAAAATGGTCCGAATAATTTTGTAAATACTAGAATGGTAGATGAAACATGGATTACCACTGAAATCCGTATTTAAAAAAAAAAAAAACAATGCAGTGGAAAAAGAAGGGTGAACCTTCATTAAAAAACGGTTATGGCTACAGTCTTTTAAAGCGGATCAGATAATTTTGTTGATTGATTGTATGGTTCAAAAGATCGAAATCTGTGATTTGAGAAAATAGAAGAGTGCTATCAGAGCGAAATATTTCGGTAATGTTAGACGCAAACTGTTGCTTCTCCAAGAGAATGCTCCAGTCCATAAAGCCAGAACTGCTCAAGATTTTTAAGTGATTCCGAAGTCATGAATCCTAGCTGTAAACGAGTATTTTTTGGACCAACCGAAAACCTTTTTTTAACTGTTTAAATATGTAAATTGTTAGAAAGATGTGATCATGCAACAGTTTTGGAGAAGCTTACTTTTATGGTTTAAAAATATGTTTATTTTCTTATCTATGCTACGAGAATATTGAATAACCCTCAAATTACTGATTCGTGAGGAAATCGTAGAGGACCGGATTTTTTATATTTTTTTTATTTAATTTGCTTGATTTCTTAAAAAAACACCTTTACGGACGAGGGTGCTGATAAATTATTTTATTGCTAAATTTGAAATTGTGAGATATTAGAACTGTTCTGTACCAAGAGGTTGGGTTCCACAATTGAAATTCGAAACTTGGTACAGAAAATGATGATGCGATAAACTGGATGGTAATTTGTTAATGGCTGGTATTATTTTTATTTTAGCTTTTATTAAGATCTGAACGCTTTGGTGGTTGATGTAAGAAGAAGGTATGTTTTTCCAAAATTAATTTTTACAATATTTTTAGTTAATAATAATTATAATAGGTGGCCAATAATAATTAAGCATGAAAGTATTGAACCACCCGCTTATTCCGCAATTAAGCTATAAATATAATTTTAACATTTGTAAGGTTATAAATTGATTGTCAAATTAGAATTTAATTTGGTAAACAATACAAAGGGGTAATAAATTCAATGTTATTAAATTAAAATCTAAATTAATTCTAGTTTGTTATCAATTAATTCAGGATACAAATATGTAGTGTTGTAATATTAAATCAGGTAAGTAACTAAATATTAAGTTGTGATTCTAATTGGAAATTAATTTTATGTATACATTTTCTTATATGATTTTAGGTTAAGATTTACAACAACAACAATACTAATGGATTAAATTTTAAAGATAAGTACATAATTTCGATTTTAGAAAGTTAATGCTAATTGTTTTTTATTATTTCTGTTTTTTGCAGTTGTTCCTGGTAGTGGTTTCAACAAGAACCAATGTACGCCACCTGGAAGTTTTAGTAATTAGTATAAAAATTCTCGAATAATCTCTCGAGTATTCAGTTTCCACTATTGAATGTTTACTGTAAGCACCTTAACCTTACCATAATTGAAAGTTTTCCTTTTTGCTACAGGAAAAACAAATAAGCTAAACATATTTTGTAGTAAAAGCTCTTCTCAACAAAAACAAAAAAAAATCTATACAACTATAAAACCATATCTGTAATAATAGAAAAAAAAATACGATAAAAAGAGGGCGGAAATTGGAAAAAGTTAACCCTTTTTTCAATCGAATTTTATTGAATTTGAATACAATTGATTTACATCAACTAAATTGTATTTTATAAACGCGATATTTTTTCTCGCGACTTCTCATTTTTATTTAGATAGATTTTTTGTATTTTTTGTGTGTTGATTTTATCCAAAATAAAATAAAAAAAATCTGATTTACATTTTTCCAGATGAATTTTTTATTGAAAAACTGTAGCACGTACTGAAACGTGTATAAAGTTGAAAATGATTAAGTGTTGTAGGTGTGATATGGATTTGGAATTCATTTGATTTTTAATAAAATAATTAAATTTTAAAATTAAATTTACTTTTTTTTGAAAAAAAAAAAAAATAAAATAAAATAAAAAACGAAATTATTTTCGAGCATGGTTGGTGAAACCATGAATAATGGAACTGATATTAAATATAAATTGTATTTTTTTGTTTTATTTTGATCAATGGAAAGAATTATAAACTCCAAAGTAATTTATTACAATTTAAAATTACACGCAATATAGATTATAAACAAAAAAATTGTCATTTTATGTAGTAGTTCCAAGTATTTTGCTAGAATATTTTTACTTGAAGAAGATTACATTTTTCCTGTAAGTTTCCACGGAGATTTTATGAAATTTAAACAAAAGAAAATTTGCGTTTCCCACTAATAACAACTACTACAAACATAAATGTCATTTCCATTTTTTTATTCTTCCATTGTATTTGTTTTTACTACTGTAATCTTCTTTAACATAATTTGATAATTAGAATAAAAAGAATGAAAGTATAAAAGAACGGAAAATAAGAGGAAAACGGAACTCAATAAATAATTGTAAAGTTTAAAAAAAAAGAAAATTCATTGAATTCATGTTTTATTTGTTGTAAAAGAAGGAAACCATTTTATGAAAAGTTTTCATTTGCCGTTCCTCAAATTTTATGGTCAATTTTCGATTATCATCAAAAGTAAAGTGAATTTTAATATAATTTTAGGTTATACATATAATGATACAGCAATTTTAAAAAAGATGAATCAACATTTTATTTAATTAATTTCCAATTAAATAAATATGTTTACAATTTTTGCTAGCCACCACCCGCAGTCTGTTTTACTGTATAGTTCAAAATATTAGAATATTTAACACTTAAATCGCCGACATATGGCTGAAAATTAAAAAGCCGGCGGTTTAAGTGGTTACATTATTATTAGCGAAATCCATGATTCCGGTGTTTGTGGATATTTCACTTTAAATCAATAAAATACAAACAATATAATTTTTAAATATTTATTCAATCAAAATATTTATTTTTTATTATTATATTTTTTTGCTTGAGAATAAGTAGCTCCTTATTGTGAAATATAATATTATTTTTCTCCAAGATCGATTTCGATGCTATAACATCATCATCAGTTGACTTACTTATTGAATTATATGTTACGTTGATTGTATGTTGATTATTAAATCGCATAGTTTATTTGGTTCAGTGTTTACTCTCATGTTTGACAAAAATCGGTTGTCTTTATTTTTATATATTTCGAATTCTTCAGTTCGACAGGGCACATCACCTTTCTTCATTCTGTGTATTACTTGTAAATTTGCTTCAAAACTTGTGTAATTATGCTGTGTATAATTAATATGCTGAGCGAATTTTGACTCAGGGTTGATGATTTTGCCGATTGATTTAACATGCTCCCTAAATCTTTCTTTATACATATTTGTAACATCAAAAGATGCTAACTTTCAGTTCTTCAGTATGTTGACTTCCTCAATTTTGTTCAATTAATATTGGTAACCTTATATTTTTCAAAAAAAAAAAAGGTGCATCGATTGCAGATGTTCCCATATTGCCATTGTTTGCTCTTTTGCAGAAATAAATGGTAAGTTCTCGTTGAGCGATGGATCTTTTTGAGCTGCAATAGTATATTGATTATAATTAATTTCGAGTTTCGAACTAAGCTGCATTTGTATTGTACTGTATATTATAATAAAATTCCAATTAATCTCACGCCCATTTTTTACGGCTTAATTTTTTTTTTTTTTGTATTTTTATAAACTCGTTGACCTTATATGAAATAATAATTCTCCGAATAATTTGAGACTGTCGCAAGACAATAACCGCAAACCATGGTTTTATTGTTCCATAATATACAAAACTGTGTACTGTAAATAAAACTGTATAATAAAATAAATCTCAAAAAGGACATGTAAGTTTTTAAAAAAAGTGCATCTTTAATAATCCTTAATTGACAATAAGGCGATTTATATTTGAATACATTCTTTCCTAAAATGTTGTAATGATGTGTTGATAAAAAAAAACGTTACAAATAAATGTAAATATCGGATTATTAATGTTTTCATTGAATGTCGTTTTTGTTAAAAGAATTATATACATCTAATGGACGGTAAATCCATACAAATACTATTTAAGTACCAAAAACAAACCGCTACTTACATTTCAGAATGATCTATTTTTTTTATTCTCGAAGAAAGATCATTCTCTAGTGGTTATCTTGTAGATCGAAAATGATATTTTTATTTTTATGTTTTCTTAAAATTGAGGGTGTACAGATGACATTATTATTAACATTCTGTCGTCGGTATATGTGATAAATTATATTTGGCAGGCGACGAGAGAACCACAGGATGATAAGCAGTACTATTTACAAGGTAATTACTTCCAAGAATTTTTATATTAATTATTTATATTTATAATAATTTATTTATGTACGTAAAATAATAATAAAGTAATATTATTTGAGGAAGCTTAATAAAAAACAAAGATGACACAGAGTTTACGAAAACCTGGCTGCAGAATTGGATTTATTCAATTTAACATTTGGCTCTTTTTATATAGAAATCGAAAGATTCCAAAGCAATGGTTATTAGTAGGGCAACCAAAAATATGCATTAGCATGTTTTTTCCTGTGTACATATTGTGAAAAAAATAAGATAGGAATCCGTTTCACCAAAACGAAACCTTTTAAGCCCTATTTGTTAGTGCATATTTTTGCATATTTCACCCAAAACTGCATATATTCTCATATTTTGGATATTAGTGCATATTTAAGTGCATATTTTAAAATACCTATGCATATTTTACATAATTTAAGCATATTTTGCCAATTTTATTAAAAATATTTCGCATAAAAATGCATTCCATTTTATTGATTAAAATTTTAATTTTTACCGATGTCAGCGCCATTGCTTTGCGGTAAATAAATGTATACATTTACTAAATAAGTTTGTTTATATATATGTATGTATGTATATATATATATATATATATATATATATATATATATATATATATATATATATATATATATATATATATATATATATAAACCATATTAAAAATCAATTTTTATGGATATCAATCGATGAAACCACTGAAGCAACTGACAGAAATGTGGCCAATGTCATAATTGGTATTTTAGATTCAAACGAAATGATCGACAAACAAAAATTTTTGTTGAATACTGCGCACTTAGAGAGGGCGAATCATTCAACCATTGCGCGGCTTTTTGATGAATCGGTGAAAAAGTTAGGTGATACTTTCCCTAAAGATTCCATTTTGTTGTACATTTCAGATGCTGCACCATACTTGGTAAAAGCGGCTCAGGCAATACAAATATTTTACCCTAAAATAACTCATTTAACTTGCCTTGCCCATGGACTTCATCGTGTGTGTGAGCACACGATATAATCTCTAACGGTAAAAAATTATTTTTAAAAGCCCCGTCTAGAGTAGAGACTTTTAAAGAAATGGCGCCTGGGCTTACAATGCCCCCGCAACCGGTTACCACCCGATGGGGAACTTAGCTGGCAGCGGTCAATTATTATGCCAGTAGTTTTGAAAACATGGTTAGAATCTTTGATGCGCTGGACAACGACGAAGCTGCTTCAATTAGGATTTCGAAGGAGTTGTTATGTGACAGCAAATTAGATCTGATTTCATCTATATTTCAGCTAACTTCGGATTTCTCGAATCAACCATTTCTAAACTAGAGACTTGTAGACTGTTGCTTGCTGCACAACGTAATCGAAAAAAAACCACGGAAGGAAAATAATTCTCAAGGCGGAGATTTGAAACATATAATTCTATTTTTATAGGGCATATTTTAAGTGCATAAAATCATATTTTTAAGGCATATTTTAAGCGCTTAAAACTGGTTTTTTAGTGCATATTTTTGGTTGCCCTAGTTATTAGACAAAATTTGAGCCGTTAGCATGAGTAATCCTACAATTTGCTTTGCGTTGTTAGAAAGGTGAACTAATTATGTAAGATGCTTTTACTTTTTTCTTTATTCAATAATAAGTCCAATAATTTGACTAGAGTGACTAACAACGCCATCAAACGTATTTACTTCGTAAATTTAATTCCACTGAGAATTTGTACAAAGGGAAAAAGCGACAGGTTATGAGACACGACCTTTAATCGTAGAAACATGTATATGCTTTAAGGCATGAATAAAATTAAGTCTCTCTGTGATGTCCACTATTGTCAGCAACCAAGAAGCAACAAACCAACAAACCAAAAAGGAAAAGAATGGAAAACGTGAATTTTTAGGGTCACAAGAAATAAATAATAGATTGAATTCATCGTGACATAAATTTTGTAATTTTATAAACTTTTATTTTCGAAATATCAAAAACTATAAGCAAATCAGTTTTCAAAGGTTAAGGTCAAACCAACGAATCAGAAGAAACCATCTTTAATTTAACAAAATTATTTTCTTAAAAAAAATTTGTAACAAATACATAAAAACTGGGGTACATGCTCGATCTAGCTAGCAAGCAAACCATTTGTCAGTCAAATAGATTTTTAGGTAAAAATACGAAAAGTGTGCTATGCAATTTTTGAGTATGAAACAAAACTTGAAAAGTCAAAACAATGAATTGTAAAGATAAAAACTGATTTGCAATTATTTTATTTTGTCTTACAGAAATTGCTTGCTTCCTCGCTTTCGAACATCCCAACGTACAGTATTCAATTATAACGAGAAACTGTGATTTATTTTGACTTTTCAATAAGTTTTGCGTTAATTTTGTTGTATTCTCTGCTAAACTAAATAAAAACGAAAAATTCTTAAAGATTTGTTGGTGTTTATCAGACACTTTCCATATATTACGTATACATATAATGATTTGAGTCAAATTTTCGTGAATATGATGTACCAATGGTGTCAATATTCATTGAATAAAGAATTAGCCTCGCTGCTAAAACACAAAATTGACTCTCGTTTCGCAGTTCCACTAAAAATCAGCATTCGACTGGGCAAAAGGAATTTAGAATTCTAATTCAACTGAGCATAACGAATTTAGGTAGATATTTGGGAGTTTAGAGAAATTTTACAAATTTAGATTAGGAAATTTACAGTAGATTTTAAATTGTTTTACTTGGAATTTAGAAAACTTAGAAATTTTGAAACTTACAGAAATCGTGTTTACTAATTACTACGTGATAGTTACTAGTTGTATTTTACTAGGTGTTTATTATTCACGAATAATGAAATTAAAAAATGTTAAAAACTAAGAAATATTATCAATGAACCTGCCACATGGGAACGGAAATTAAAAATTTTAAAAAATTTAGAAATTTGGTAGTTTGGGTAGGAAATAGCAAAACCTAATTTCCAAAGCTTAAATTCCTTTATTTTCTTTCTTGAGTTATAACAAACTATCGATAATACTCAGCCACTTCTCTTTAGCATGTGATTTAAGAAACCCTTTTTGCGCCTTTTTAAGGTTATATTAATCAATGCTCAGTTGAAATATAAAAAATCTCGAACCTATCTTGAATATCGGAATAATGATTGGTTATTTGAAAAATTTGGGGCGCGAATTTACTAACGTCAAATTGCGGTAAATACGAATTAATGCAAAAACGCCCCAAAAATAAATAAAACATTAGATTATTCTTTAATTTCAGTTTTTGAATGATGACGAGGTTTAATATAGGAAATGATCTGATCTCGAGGATTAATATTGGAAGTAATCAGGGTATAATTAGCAATTCAGTTGCTAGTTGAAACGACTGAGAATAAATTCTTCATAATCTTCACCTGATCAGATCGAAACTGAAATGATAAATTTTTAATAATATCAACTTCTTCCAAAAAAAAAATTAAATAAAGCCGCAATTACATTTTTAGAGTATTTATGCACTATCGGCTGAAAAATTGAATTGAAAAATTTGTTATATTTTAGCGAAACATTTTAACATTTTTCCCTCTTCATTTTCAATTCTCAAAATCAAACAACATCTTCTGATTAAGTGACCTCAAGTAAGTCAAACTAAATTTAAGTAGCTTAACATTTAAAAATTACCCGATATTTAAGCTTTTTCCCATTAACAGGCACCCTTTTAAATCTTACGTCATCAAATCAGCGACATTAAAAAGCTCTGACAACCTCTAGCAACTTGAGATATTTAAATTTAAGTATAAATAGTACAAAGGAATAATAGATATTTTAAAAAAAATATAAGAAGACAAAATCTTTTTTGCATTGCCAATTAACTATATTTTTTAACAGAGATCGGAAAACCTTAAGATTTCGTTACGTTATTGGAAAAAAATTCCCAAATTTTTTTTGATTACGTTATAACGTTATTTAACGTTAAATCACGTGAAACGTTACGTTATATAACGTTATTTAGCATTAAATAATGTTTTTAACGTTATAGAACAAATAACGTTATCTAAAGTTAAATATATTTTTAACCTTTTCTTTAGTAAGTTTAGTAAGGTTTTAACACTAGCACTAACGACCAGTCAAAATGAGGATTCAAGGATGAGGAAAAATAGTGAATTCAATAAATGTATAATCTGTAATTTTGACCGATCGGCAGTTCCAGTGCTAAATAATGCTACCAGGAATTAAAAATATGTCGAAATTTAGCAAAATAAGAGTGAATAAAAATTTATTATTTGATTTCGTGTATTTTTCGACCACATTTAATAGTTTCAAATTTATTAATTTATTCGTGCATTTTTTATTTTGTTTTCTTTCACAATGCATAATCAGTTAAAACATAGTTGATAATTGTATAATTTGGTGTCACCGAAATTATTATTATTATTTTTAATTAGCTATTACCAATCTATGTATATATATTTATCTCATTCATGTGTTGGTCAGGTGGATGTACGTGACCCATGAGAAAGTAACAAAAACATTTTTTATAACGTTATTTTATTTGGTTATTTCTAAATTTTATAAAGTTATCTGTTACGGTTACATTATAACATAATGTAATGGGTTTGGTTACGTTTTCTTAAAAAACTTCGCAATTTTAGCGTTTTTTAACGTTATTCGGGTAACGTTATATAACGTTATCCGTCCCTGTTTTTTAACGCAAAACTATTACTATACAAATTCAATATTTCATGCTTTAGATGTCACTAAATGGGTTACCTCATTTTGCTAGTATATTGCTCGGAAAAAAAGATCTGATAATGCTTCAAAAATGAAGTTTGCGGATGATCTTTACAAATTGTTTGTGTTTGTGAAAATCGTCACCACTGAAGAGGGAGAGAAAAGGAAAAATCTATTTTTTGTCATCTATTGGAATTTTTTCAACTAAAATCCCTCTGCCGTTCATTTTATACGTAACTGCTTCTAACAACTACTCCATCATTTGAGCATGAGTAGTTGCGAATAGATACAAGTACTTGGGCGTACTTTGCTCACGCTAATGGAACCCGCTTAATGTAGAAAGCTTTTATAATTTTCATTTTCTCTCCCCTTCACAAACAGAAATAATTTGTAAAGATCACCTCAAGCCTTAGTTTTAAGGTATTGCCAGCTTCATAGCTCTTTCTTTCCCGAGAAATATACTAGCGAAATGAGGTAGCACATTTTATGTCACCCAAAGCATAAAATATTGAAGATGAATATACGCAGTAGTTCTGCGTCAAAAATTGTAGTTAATTAGCAATGTAAAAAACAGTTTTTCTCTTCTAATTTTTTGTCGGAGCTTTTTGACGTCGCTGATTTCAAGATATAGGATTTAGGATGGTTCCTATTAACTACTTGAAAATATATTTATTACACCTTGCTAAATTCGTGCCCAATGATTCAAACAACCAATCATTTATTTTTCTCATATTCTACAAGCACAGTTTCTCTAAGTTTTAAAATTTTTAGATTTTCTAAATTTCGAGTAAAACAATTTTAAATTTACTGTACATATTCCTAATTCAACAATTCCTAATTTATATTCTAATTTTTAAAAATTACAAAACTATTTTTAAATTCCAAAATTTTGACACCATCGGTACATTTTGTTCAAAGCAATGAGATAACCTCATATCATCATACTATATGTATACGACGTGATATATGAAAAGTGGCTGTTAATAACCAACAAATCTTTAAAAACTTTTCGTTTTCATTTAGTTTAGCTGTGTCTGAATACAGCGAAATTAAGGTAAAAAAAAAACTGATCGAAAAGTCCAAATAAATCAAAATTTTCCTAGCACGCTTCTGCAAAACCATAAAATTACCTATTCTCGTTATTATTTTAATACTGCGTTTTCGATGCTCGAAGACAAAATAAAATAATTGCAAATCAAATTTTATCTTTATAATTCATTGTCATTGACTACAAATCGTCCTATTTTTGAATAACAAAATAGAACTAGAATAGTCTCACTTGTAGATGTGAAGGGAGGTAAACTCTACATTTTGGATTTAATTTTGGACATTTGATGACATTTAGATATGTTAAAGAAAAATGTGGAAGCTCAAACCAAAAAATATCTACTCAAATGTATATTTGTTGTTTAATCATCTACTTTTTTAGTGAGCTATTTTCTATCCAGCACGTAAGACGTGTGTCACCTATATAGTAAGATCTAAACGTGTTAAATTATTAATTAAATGCCTAATATTAATGAAAAGTTATTCTCTATACTATTAAACATTTTGTTCGTTGTAAACTTCGTTCTATACTGATTCGAAACTTTAGTGGTTTAGCAGTTTAACCAATTCCAAAACTTTACCACAACATCGCAATATTCTTTAATTGCCAAAACGGTCAAAATTTCCCTTATGAGAAGCTTTATGCCACCGCGATTAATACTTCATTTCCATGAAAGTTTCAAACTATCAAATTCATGATACTTATTTGATTTGAATGTAACTTGGCACAATTGTCTTTGAATGTATAACGACACTGCTTCTCACTCACACTGCTTTTAACGAAGCAAGATCTATCATGTGTCCTCGTGTTCTAGGTTTAAAGACCGTATCTCATAACCTTTCGCTTTTAAGCCCTATATTCTCAATTCACTTAAACGTATTTTATATACTAAATAAATTTGATGGCGTTGTTAAAATGTTAAATCTTGGTTTTTTGTATTTACTACATACACAGTGTAATTTACTCGCCCAACTGTGGCAGCGATGCAACCCTAGGTCTTGCATTTCGAATATTTTTTGTACAAGTATGCCATGTATGTATTTGATATTGTTGTCCATATAACAGGGTTAACTTTCCGATGGAACAATAAATGCTTACACTGTAAATTTTGAGAGAATCTGCAAACATTAATACATTAGAATGCTGTATTACTCCCGTAATTTCATTCGTGAAAAACTAAAAAGGTCCACGACTAACATGGGATCCCCGTGGTACTTCTGAGGAAGGTTGAATTAATTCTGATCTTGTATTTCCTAGCTCAATATACGATTTAAACTAGGCAACAATTTTTTTGGAGAAACCAAATCTATGTATATTCTATGTATCTATGGTTTTCAAACTCTTTAATGGAGTTGCTGGATAATTCAATAAAATCTGTCAACGTTGATCTTTTTGGCATAACACCGTACTGATACTGAGATAAATCGAGGAACCGAGTATTTAAGGTATCGATATAATCCCTCTATAACAAGAAACAAAATTTCTTCCTTCTGTTTTGAAAATTGGTGTCACTCTGAATGAATGTTTTTCTTATGATTACCCTTCAGTCTTCGATTGAATGACTTTATTGGGGCGGTTAATCATTTTCCGCTTAATCCTGCTAAATATCTTTTATTCTGGGGCTCTTAAAAAATATTTTCCGCCACAAACATTTCTATTTTTGTTAATTATAAATTTTAAAAATTAAGTCGTTTTGGACAAAACTCAACTTAAAAGAATCGACAATGTGAAAAGCAAAAAGAAATTTTGTTTACCTAATCGGCCCCAAAGCAGCAATGCTTTGGGGCCGATTAGGTAAACAAAAATTAGTAATTATGTATTGCCAAATCATCAATTTATTTATCTAAAGTATCTATAATAAATAAAACAAGTCTTGGTTTCTATAGGCTAACTAAATTCAAATAATTACGATCTAGAGTAGACACGAATACTAAAACGCGCCTTATATAGAAAACTTGTCATAAAGTGTTATAATTATAACATATTTATCATACAGAAATCTGAATTTAATATTTCTAGGGTAATTACAGAAACTTATCACAGCCCTTAAACCGAACACCATTCATTGTGGTGATTCTTTCTATGCGTTCGTACTTAAGTAAGTAAAATATCATTACTTTATTTAACAATAAATGATGACCCATGTTTATACCAACCAAGTATTTGAAGAAAATCAGTCTGACGAGAGTAACATTTAAATCCTAACATCATCACCGGGTGGGTGATAAAAATCATCAAGTTACTCTGACACTGCTGGAAGCGAAACTGGTGTGATACATTCGACCTTAGAAAATATAAGGCGTGTTGCAATTGAAATTCTTCAAAATGAAACTTATTCTACTGATAAAGCAAATTATTCACAAAATGCATCAACAGATGTGAAGAAATTTATGATAACATCAAAATTAACTAATTGAATGCATGGGTCAAAATCTAAAAAAAGGTAAACCAACTAAATTTAGGAAGGTCCGTTTGATACAACCCAAGATATTTCTAAAACAGATCAATTGAGCTTAATAATTTGCTACGTTATTAAAGAAACTTTAGTGACGCTATTGAATCATGTGGCATAAATGTTTTAAAATGTAGTGGTCAGGTGTGGAAGATGTACAACCTAATGCGTTACATGTCCATTGTGCGGCGTTAAATGAGATCCCTCAAATATCCAATATACATCAATTTTTTGGGTACAATATTCATCGCTAGGACTTATTATCCCAAATTACAGGAGAATCCGATATTGTTAAAAAAAAAGCCAATGCAATCCAATGCAAGTCTCCTTCCAACCATAATTGCCATAAATGTAAGGTACCCAGATATCTTAACAGTTTTAAATAAAATTATTGCACAATCGTCGAAGGCTGAAGAACGTTCGTGGGTCGAATTAGAGACAATATTGAAAATTTTGAATTCGTAATAATTACGCAACATTATTAATGCAACTTCAACCGTTTTGCAGAGACGAATTATGGATACCGGCAAGGGTCTGGAATACATCGTTATAGCAAATAAAAAATTTACAAGACGAATTTAAAGAAATCGTTAAAAAATCAACCAATGTTGCACAAAAATTAGGTATAACCAGAGTCTTCTAGAGTATAGAGCCAAAATCATTATCATAATTTGACGAAGCTTTTTTGGTTGCACAACTGTTCCTTGTTCGCCATAGGAATCCATAGTAAAATTGATGTTTTTTAACTTCAATGAAAAAAGCAAAAATATTATACAAAATGTATATAAAAGGTTTCCACATAACTTTACCAACAATATAATATGATTTAATCACAAAATTGTCACACGTTCTTAATATTTTGTGAATTTGTTTTGCTTTTCCTACAATTTTTGAACTTGAAATTTCCCCATGTGGTAATTTTTGGTGCGATTTTACCAAATTTTTACTGCCATCACTGCCATCTACTCGTACGTAATCTATATTGACTTAATGACCAAACACGGTTTGTAGTAAGCTTTTCTTTCAATTTGACCAGAACGCTGTTGTTTTATGAAATTCTTTCAAAATGTTGGTTAAAATAAATCAATTATTACAAGAAAATAAAAACGATTTACTTAAACGACATTTCTATATGTTGAAATTCAAGGCAATTATGACAATTTTTCAGAGATCATTATAGTTAAAAATTTGTCTTAGGAAGAAAAATGATTTCCCATATGTTTTATGTGTTTTAGTATGAAAAGTTGGGTTTTTGCTCGTTTCTAATTCCCTTATAAGAGCTTTGTTTCTTAGACCATGGCTTTGTGTAATCTAGGTTGCTATGCGTATTTAGAACAGTTACATGTGCTATGCACATTTAGAAAGCGAAGCACTTGGCGCGCAAGTCATCAATTGAGATTAAGAAGAATCGAGAAAAAAAGAATATTTTCTAGAAGCAACCCGGAAAAGATTCTTCTTTTGGCAGAAAATCGGATAATTTTCTTTGCAATAATGTTGAGCAATTCTAGAAAAGTATAATCATGTTTCTTTTGGTTGGAAACAATTATAATTATCTAAAAATGGTTGAAAGCTCTCGTCTTACCTGTCAATTTTTTTTTGTTTAAAATAATCTTTTTACTGTAGTTAATTAATATACGTGATATTAAAAAAACCGTAAATATGCCGTTAAAAAAAGTGATAAGCGGGAGTTTTAGTTTTTGGTCGATGATGACTTCAAATTATACTAGAATTTATCGAGAAGTGGAAACTTGGTTGTACCCAAATCTTCCAATTAAAGTTAATTTAAGTCCATAGTACATGCAAACACTAATTTACTTGCCAAGTGCTTTCCCTTAAATATTAGCTTTTATGACGTTTTTTGAAATGGCAATCGAATCACAATTGTCTCCCCTTTCATTTGATGTGAAAAACGCAAAATTGGAAAAAGTGAACCTACACATTCTGCGAGTTTCGCCGACGATATGTGATTTTAATAAAAACAGTAAATATGCAATTAAAAAAAAAAAAAAAGAATCAATCGGGTTTTTTTTTTAAGGATCTCCAAACTTACAAAATTCAAACTTTGACTGTAGCTATTTTTATCATTTTTTATAAGAAAATTAAAAGACTTATCAGGGTGTGGTAAATGATTCTACTCGTACAATGTATTTTATATTTCTATATTAATGTTATCAACAAAAAATCAGCCCTTTCCAATGATATAAATCGATATTTCATACTTCTTTTGTTAAAATTTAACAATTAATAAAAATTACATAAGTGATTTGAGTTGGAATAAATCCTTATTCAAATACAATACAATATGAATTTAGTACATAAGTATAATGAAAACTCAATAGAGAAAGAATGTTGAAAGGCCAAATAAAAAGGCAAAAATCTTTTTATTGTTGATGTACTTATACTACTACAATTTATATGTATACATACAAAGAGGAAAAATTATAAATTCATAAATTTTTATATTAAAAAATATAAATTAAATTCGTTCTTTAAATAATATATCCTTTATTGATAGAAACAGCAAATTAAATGATGTGGTGCTGGTGGTAGCGGTGGTGTAGCAATGAATTAAGTAGTAATATTCCTTATTTTTTTACCACTTGTTTGCCGTTATACTTGGTAAAATGAAATGCCTTTTTTTTGTGTGTAAAGTATTTTCGGTTCAATTCAAACTAATATTCAGATGTATTGTATGTACGAGTTTATGAATATGAAAGTATTTAATAATAAGACTATTTATTATTTATTTTTAAATTTATACAAGGATTAAACATGTTTTTTGTATGAGTGGTAAAAATAATTGTTCATAATTTCTGTGTCACATAATCCGTAAACATAATGTAATAATGGTTCTTGTATTTTAATTTCGTGTTTTAATTTAGCTTAGTCTTGTAAGATAAAATTTTCGATTCATTTCAATTAAATAAATTGGACGTTCGAGTACTCGTGTTTACGAACAGGAAATTTACGAATTATAGCAGAGCCTTCTAGAGTATAGAGCCATAATCTTAATGACGTATTTTTTACAAGCTTTTTTAGTGGTATAACTTTTCACCGATTTCTATAGGAATCCATAGTAAAAATGGTGTTTTTTAACTTTAAGTTTTTCAATGAAAAAAGCAAAAATATTATAAAATGTTTGTATAAAAGTGTTCTACATATCTTTAAGAACAATATACAAGAAGGCCATATTGGTATTAAGTAAATATTAATAGCAGAAATATTAAAATTAAACTATTTCTAAAATATATTTTTTCGAACTTTCATTTTGAAAAATAAATCAAAGTTGGCTCTGACAAATTAAAATAATACTTGCTAAATTTATCTTTAGTTTTACTAGCGTACGTAAGATGTCTAAAATGGTAACAGAGAAATACGAAAAAAAATTATTTAATCGCAAAATTATCACACGTTCCTATATTTTGTGAATTTGTTTTGCTTTTCCTACAATTTTTGAGCTTGAAATTTCCCCAGGTGGTAATTATTGGTATGATTTTTCAAAATGTTTACGGCCATCACTGCCATCTATGTATTGTGTATTGACTTAAATGACCAAACGAATCGTAGTAAGCTTTTATTTTAATTTGAGCAGAACGCTGTTGTTATGAATTTTTTTTTATATTTTGGTTTAAATAAATCAATTATTACAAGAAAATGAAAACGATTTACTTAAACGATATTCATATATGTAGAAATTCAAACATTTATCAAAGTATTTCAGAAATCATAATTAAGAATTTGTAACGTTTTCATTTAAAAATTTGTCTTAGGAAAAAAAGTGATTTCCCATATGTTTTGTGTGTTTTACTATGAAAAGTTTGGTTTTTTCCTCGTTTCTAATTCCCTTATAAAAGCTCAGATTTTTTGATTATGGCTCTATAAAATACAGGGTGCTCTGATTATAGGTCTTTTCAGAAAATTCCAATTAAAAGCGCTGTTCAATTAATATCAACAGCTTTCAATACAGGTTTTTAAAAATATTTTTCGAAAAATATTTTGATATTTAGATATTAATCAAAATAGCTCATTCACTGAAATTTAAAAGTGTGAATAAAACACCTCATTTTGAGAAAATGAAATATGTGAGTGTACACGGAAAAAGAGGAACAATAAAATGCGAATAGAAGGTATAGAGTAGATTCAAAGAAGAGATTTATAAAACATATTAGCCGTATTTTATTTGACAATTTACAACAATAATTATTGCACTATTGATTACCTCAGTAGACGGAATTCAAAAACGAATTCATCTTCTAGTTTGCCTAATTTACTCTGGGCGCGATAGACCATATATTTTTTGATTCTACAGGTTGGCTTTGTGAAATTTATTACTATTTTGACTATTTATTTGGCAATAGGCCATGCACAGATGGCTTTACTGTCGGTCAAGTCAAGAAAAAAAGTTGAACCTTTCGATTTGTATAGAAACATATGGTGAATTTTTTTAAGAGCACAGTACAAAATAAATAATTAATTTGTTTGATTCAACGTTATTTTCCGCTTACCGTTGGTCAGTGCTGGACAAAAATAATGTCTTGTTGAGTACTAAATTTTATTTGTTTGCATTGTTTCTTATATACAAAAAATATTATACCTTTTACAACAACTGTATAAAAATATGCTAATTATACATTAATTATGTAATTAATGTAATTTGTACAAATTTATAGGTAAAAACTACTGAAAATGAAATATTAATTAAAAATAATTAAAAAAAAAATTTAAATAAAATTTAAAATTAAATTTTTAATTTCTGCAAATGTATAAAAAACTGTTCACAAGGTTGAACATACTCCGCAGATGTATTGATTTGTATGGCATAGATGACTCGCTGAGTTAACATCTCTATCCGGTAGCTGCTGGAGCCTCTAGCCTGTAGTCATCTTGCCTTGGCGCTCTTCTTCTGAGCTTACATAGGTATGCTATCACGCCTATTATGATAAAGCCAACTATGATACATGTCACTGCGTAGTGGTGCACATCATGCTTTGATACATTTACACTAGCATCTTGTAATTCAGCTATTTTCTTGTGGAGAGCAGTAAATTCTCCTTCATTTGGAACTTCCTGAAGAATAGTTGTATTGTAGAGGGTCGTCCAATTGGTCGATAGATTGATTACTGGTAGGAATGATAAATCTACTCTGCTTTTGATGGTTTTGTGACTTTTTAGTATAATTATTCCAACTTTCAATGTGAACCCTTCCTTCAGTAAAATCTTTCCGTTTATTGGAATAGTTAACGTAAACTATAATGGCTGGTTGTGGATGTTGCGATGAAAACAACCAGTTATTGTTGTTATTGTAGTATTTGTTTTCGTTGAGATTAACAATTGAAACTCACAAATAGTGTTGTTGAAATAAGCAGTATGCATTGGATGCTGAAGTATGCAGATATAGCTAGCTTCAATGAGCTTGCAATGATGGAGGTCATAGCTGGATAGCATGCAGTACTGATCACGATGCATTGATGTTGCCAAGTAATCCATTGATGGTTGTATGAAGGTAGCACTTGATGTTGGGAATGATAAGGGCTTAAACAATTGATATTTTTCCTTGGTTAATAGGGGCAGCTTTAGCTCCAAAATAACATATTGTACATTCAGACGTCCCTTGCAAGATATCAGTTGATATAAGGTTATTATTTGATCAGGGTTCTGATGTCCTGGCAGAACTACATCTGGTGGCAAGTGCTGTGTTATTTTGTTGATTTCCTCTGCTAACTGTGGTGGTGTTAAAATGGCAGTACTAACTACCTTATTGTGAGTATCTAGAACTGCTTCAATTAAATTCTGTTGAATCTCTTTAAATTTCAACATTGACATCCAGGCCTAGTTGTGCCATAGTTGTGAATCTGTTAATGTTGTTGAGATCGTTCAAATGCTCATTTACTTGCTGATTGAATATCTTCCAATGCTGAATCATTTCTGCCTCGTTTTTCTTAAGCAGACTGAGGCTGGCATCGGCAATATAGATGTCTGATTTTTTATGAGCTTTAATAAATACTCCTGATTCTCTTTGCTTTTTTCTATTTCCTGCTCATAATGTTCTGCATCACGATTGTTTAGTATTGCGAATAGCTCGCTTGCTATATTTTCTACTATATTGATAGCACCTCTTTTTCGTCTGTAATTTTTGCCGTGGTGGAGTAACTCGTTTCTCTGATTGATATCTGATAAGCTGTTTTGCAGTTGGTTGGTAATTACTAAGCATGTGTCAGGGATAGAGCTGTTCAAACAGAGCTGGGTCAGCTTTCTCACACAAGCTTGATACAAACTTAGCTCGTTGTGATAAGTTGTCATGTTAAACTATACAATGATCTTCCATTGGTTATTTGTACACTGCACGTTTCCAGTGTATTCAAAATAGAGTCCGGGCTGATATGAAAAACTAGTCAGGTTATACGGAAGATTAGCTGCTGACGTTCCTGAACAAACGTTACACATTGCTAGTAAACTCAATATGAACAAGGACATTATTTTGATTCTGGTTCTTGCGCTTATATATCTACTGCGAGTTTCTCTGCTTTGTTCTTTCTCCGGAGCTTCTGCGTCTTTGATAGGGAAAATGCTTATCTTCGAGATTGGTCGTTTAAAATAGATGCCGTGGCTATCCTTTACTGTCACAACTCTAGTCAGCTTATCTAATCCCGGATGCAATTCGATAATTCGCCCAAGGGGCCACTTAGTCAGTGGCAGATTGTTGTCTTTAATCCAAACAATGTCATCTAGTTTGACGTCTGGCTGTTTGCAATTTCATTTTGTCCGCTGTTGAAGGCTTGATAGGTAATTAGTCGGCCATCACTTCCAAAATTGTTGAACAATCTTTTGCAATAGTTTCCAACGCTGTCCTAAAGTTACATTTTCATGCAACAAATCTGGTTCTGGAACGGCGAGTAGTGAAGCGCCTATTAAGAAGTGACCTGGTGTTAGGACTATTTCAGACGGATCTGCCGATATAGTTACCAGTGGCCTAGAATTGAGACATGCTTCGATTTGGGAAATTACTGTTGAAAGTTCTTCGTATGTTAGTGTGCTTTCCCCGATTATTCGCTTTAGGTGATACTTCATTGTCTTGACTGCTGCCTCCCATAGCCCTTCGAAATGTGGTGCTGATGGTGGAATAAAATGCCATTCTGTGCCATTATTAGCCAACATTTTTCGAAGTTCTAAGGTGGCTTGTTTTATACACTCACGCTTTTCCTTATCGAGTATTGATCGAGCTCCGACAAAATTCGTACCATTATCAGAATAAATATGTTGGCATATACCCTGCGCGCAATGAATCTTCTGAATGCTGTTACTAAGGCTATTGCAGTTAAATCGCTCACAATCTCGAGATGGACAGCCTTAGTTGAAAAACATACAAACACTGCTATGTATCCCTTGTAGGACTTCGTGCCTCTTCCTTTAGAAACTCTGACTTGAATAGGTCCTGCAAAGTCTACGCCTGTGTGTGTGAATGGACGTGACGGTAATACTCGTCCCTGAGGTAAGTTTGCCATTAACTGTAATTTGCTGGCGGATTTGAAGCGATGACATGTTATACACCTATTTATTTCTGCCCGAATTCTACTTCTGCCGTTTGTGATCCAGTACCTTCTTCTAAGAAGAGCTAGAGTTAGCTGGCTGCCGCCGTGCAATGTCCGTAGGTGTGCATCAGCTATCAGCAGCTTGATTAAACAGTGTTTTGAAGGTAGTATGATTGGATGCTTGGTTTCGAAATGTAAGGCGCTGTTCGCAATTCTACCTCCTACTCGCAGGATTTCGTCAATAAATGGATTAAGCGATAAGAGATGGCTTTTCGCTGAAACAGAGTCATGTTTTTGTAAATGAATAATTTCTTTCTGGAACTCCTCATGTTGTATTGCTCTGCATAATTCTTCTCTTGCTTCCTTGAGCTCCAAACCGGTCGGTACGATGTTGTGCGTCATATAGCTGATGATGCGGAATATTTTGTTGATGTCCGAATGTTTTTCTACTAGCTGCACAAATGGATTAACTATTTTAGCAGTAGCATTTAACATCACATACTTTACCTCTAGTGCGATGTCGTTGACTTGAATAGGCTGTGGCCAATCCTGAGTCGGCCTATGGAGCCATTTCGGACCCGTCCAGCATAAACTGTAGTCTTTCAACTGTGTTGGCTGAATTCCTCTAGACGCACAATCAGCAGGATTTTCCTTGGTGCCATTGTGCTGGATTTGATTGTTCTTGTATTTCAGAAATCCTATTTGCGACGAATGTCTTGTATTTCTGGGGACAACCTTTAATCCACGAAAGCGTGATCCTTGAATCTGTCCAAAATGACATCTCTTTATCTTGGATGTGTAACGCTTCATACACCTATTTCATTAACTTAGTGAGCAGTTTTAAAATCCTGCCATTGCGTTGCTTGTATCTGTGGTAATGTTTGATCCCAAGAAAGGCCTGCTACCCAAAGGTCTTGCATGATTAGTTTAGCTATTATAGTAACTGGTGCTAACCATCCTAAGGGGTCAAAGATTTTTGAGCTCTCTGAAAGTAGACTCCTTTTGGTAACGTTTATGTTATCAGACTCCGATAACGAAATGCGAAATCCGAAACTGTCTGTGGCAGAATTCCAACGAAGGTCGAGTGTTTTTATTGTATCATCAAGCTTAAATTCCAAGATTCCAGTATTCCGCAGATTTGTTGGTACGGCGTTTAGTTGGGCTTGGTTGTTGGAAGCCCACTTTCGGAGGTTAAAACTTCCACATCTGATAATGCATCGTCGAGCGTGTTGTTTCCAGATATGAGATCGTCAACATAGAAATCAGTGAGAGCGATTTCCTTCGCGATTGGATATCTATGGGCTTCATCTTTCGCTAATTGTTGCAAGGTTCGCACCGCTAAGTAGGTCGCTGCCGCTGTGCCATAGGTCACGGTTGTAAGTTTGTTTTCTTGCAGCTGTTCTCCAGGAGACTTCGCGTTCTAAATACTAATAATCCAATTCGATCTTGTTCGCCTTTTTATATACACAAACCAAACTTCTCTTAAGTTCATGCCTTTTCTAGTTAGAATAGTGTAGAAACATTTAGAACTGTTTTATCTTGGAAAATTCCATTTAGTACAGTAAAACATTGAGCTATTAGTTTAACTTATTCTATCACACGCTACGTGTCACAGTCACAATATTATATAATTACATACAAATAAAGAAAACGAGAGAGAACTTTCTCGCATGCAGAGGAAAAGAGAAAGAAAATTTATTTGCCCCCATATTTATTTATTTATTATGCATTTAATTTATTTGTTCAAAGATACTATTAGTTATTTTTGAATTAGGATATTGGATATTGTAAAACAATTATACACTTTTAAACTTCAAACTTTCCTTTCTAATAATAAAATTAATTGTTTTTTAACCCTAAACCTCTCAACAAGAGATTGATGGTCTCCGGCTAACACAGAAATCGAATAACCAAGCACAGAAGAATTGTTAGACAGAACAACACGTTAGAAATTACGTGGAAAGTTAGGATCCGACTAGAAATAAATTGTGTTATAAATATACACCGACGCAAGGAAAAGAATAATTGACAGTTGGGTCTGCTTAATAAAAACAGATTTAAATTAAAAGGAATGTGACAAAAATCAAAAAACAAAAAATGGAATAAAAATAAAAGCAAAACAATAAAATAAAAGTGCCTACCGTTTTGGGTAGAATAACGAATTTTTTTTAAGATGTATTTGCTAATATTCTAGTAATTGGTTCGTTCTGACCACACTCAGTTCGGTGAGAGTTACTTCTGAAAGCAGGTACCGCTCTCAAAGCCCGAGCATTTACATTTAAACTTATCATTTAGAGCAACGAAGGAGAATCGATACTACCAGACAGTCTTTGATGAATAAAAAATTAAATGTGCAACAATACGACGGCTTATTTAGCACACAGCGGGCAAAACGCAGAAATCTACACTGAACTGCCTCCATTCTCTTAATATGAACACCGTGTTATCGAGAATAGACCCGATGGGCATACTCGAGAAGGGGTCGAAGAAATTCCCTAGGCCAGCGCTTTTAAAAACCAAGCGCTGAGTTTGCTGGACGAAGCCCTAATTACAACGTAATTAACGATAAAGTAACGTGGAGGCAGTTAATACATACGCCTACGGGAACGTGATAGACTTACATTTACTGACATTTAACTCAAGATGAGTTTTAGCACACCAAATCGCAAAGTTATTTAGATCATTCTGCAACAAATGAGAGTCAATGGTAGTTTGGAAGTTGAGATATTCCTATAAATTTTAAATAGAAATGGTCGAGAAATAGAAAAGCGTAAATCTAAATGATCGAGTTTTCGGTCAAACAATCAACGCCGTTGATTCAAAGTATGAAATAAAGATGAACCCAGATGACTGCACTACGGTACTCTGGATATCACTGTGAAGAGGAAACAAAAGGTACATAAGTAGATTGACATTTGCGCTGATGATATTTATTTATTTATTCATGTTTCTCGCTCACATTGCTGCAAAATCAACTAAATAATTGAAGAACCAAGGATGAATGACACAAAGCTTAAATAACAGCAGAAAAAGTTAAACATGGACTGGTTCCAACGCTTTATTTATTTTCAAAACAGAGAATGACTTAAACAACTACAAAGCTACCTACATATTGCTGCATTGATGGTTCTAATAGAACACAAAAATATATGATCTTATATTGGTGGACATTTTAAAAATGGTAATTATTATTTACACTCAAAACCTGTAGTTAAAATAAAAATTGTTAATACAAAATGGACATTTCTACAGATTAGTGAGTTTTCTGAAATTTGATCTAGATCAAACAATCTATTAATTTGTATGTGTGTGTCATTAAAACACAAAACCTTGATTTAGCGCAATTTTTTTTTTTTTTTTGAATCAGATCAAACTTTTTCGGTAAATAGAACATCACAATAGTGATCCGGATCAGATCAAAATGTATATATGAAGCAACAACAATATTCAATCCAACAGTTCAGTTATTAAAATGTAGTTGAATAATAATTTTGTATTAAGTGGTTGGTAGTGTGAAATGAACAATAAAACTAAATGCCGAACTCATTCTGCCTGTTCACATGAATATTATTTTCCTCATACTCTTTTCTCATTTACCATGTTACCATAAGCGAGGTTGAGTTAGGTTGCGATAAATTTCGAAATGGCGTCGATCGTTTCCATCGAAGTGAGAGTTAGGTTGAGTTGAAAATTTTACAGCCAGTTATAGTATCAATACACTTAGGACTTTTGTATTGCGTTATTCATTTTTTTGTAACGGTAATAATAAAAATCCCATATTTGCCTCGCCGTTTTTGATTTTCAACTCCACTCAATTCCAGTAGCTTCGATGAGTTTAAAATGACATGAACACTAGCTCGACAAAGAATATTGATGAATACAACACACGTATGAACAGGCAGATTCAAAACGAAACGAAACAGAAAATTGGCATTTGGTGTGGTTTCGTTAGACATGTCAACAAATGTGGCTTTCGTATTTCAAATTTAATTCGATTTAAATTATCACAATCACTACGAAATTAAACAATTTTATCTTCAACGACACATTTTTATACTCCACGAATTACAAAGAGACGAGCACATCATCAAATATCTTATTTTTATATGGATTGGGTTTAACGTGAATTTCCAAAAATTAATTTATAGAATAATCAATATATCCAATGTAAAGAAGAAGTATGAGATTCGCGACAAATTAAAAAAAAAACATTACAACAACTAAGAAGTATACTCGTAAATGCTAGATTCACAAAAAATATATAAGTTTATGTACCAAGTAAAGCATATGTTGCACTGATGTCTAAGAAGGATTTATCGATCACAAATAATTACACAAACTACAACTCAAAAATAATGGTAAATTGTAACACGTTAATCACGAACTCCTACCACACCAGCTTTGCAATGGCTTTTTTCAGTATGAAGCTTCAGGCACTTTCCCGACGAAATTAATAAACATTCACAATTAAAGTCAAACATTATACAATAAATTTTTTTTTTTTTTTTTTTTTTTTTTCCTTTTATTTAATATTACAACTGATTTACAAATCATTTAGTAATTTATCTTTCTTAAATGAAGATTCACATTTGACGGGCAGTAGCCCAATGGTTACTCCCGTTTGAATTTACATAGTAATTATTTTTCTCTATCCTAATTAAATACAACTGCCCAATTCCAAAGGTTTCTGCCTTTGAAGTCTTCTTACTGCATTGGTGGTATCCAACAAACTTCGTATGTCTGCATTTTGGTGCCGAGATATCCGCTGAATGTGTTTCTTCGCATGATTTTGTATTTCTTCACTTACATATTCCATGTTTAAGTCCCTATGGAGGTTATCATTTCTAATGTACCATGGTGCGTTTACAATGCCACGCAGCACTTTGTTTTGAAAACATTGAATCATTTGTACATTTGTCTTCTTGGTACAACCCCAAAGTTGAATACCGTAGGTCCATACTGGTTTAAGTATTTGCTGATATAATAGCAATTTGTTATGTATTGTAAGCTCAGAGTTTCTACCTAATAGCCAATACATTTTTCTATATTTAATGTTCAATTCTTCTTTTTTCTTTTTAACATGCTCTTTCCATCTAAGCTTGCAATCGAGAGTCATGCCGAGGTATTTGGCTGTATTTGCATTTGGAACCGGCCTTGAATTAAGTTTCACTGGAATCCAGTTAACTTTCTGGTTTGTGAAGTTTACGTGAACCGACTTTGCTTCGTTTAGGCTAATGCGCCATTTCTTTGTCCAACTACTCACTGTGTCGGTTGCTTTTTAAAGTTTGGTCGTTGCTTCTGATATACACTTTCCAGTCGCCAGAATAGCTGTATCGTCTGCAAATGTTGCTATGGTGGCACCTTCTGTATTTGGCATATCTCTGGTGTACAGGATGTACAATATAGGACCCAGTACGCTACCCTGTGGTATGCCTGCTGATATTCTCTTTAGTTCAGAGTACTCTTGGTTATATTTTACACGGAAATGTCGGTCTGCGATATAAGATTTAAGAATTTGATAGAATTGCTTAGGTAGATCTCGATGCAATTTAAATTCAAGTCCTTGGTGCCAAACTTTGTCGAAAGCTTGTGCTACATCTAAGAAGATGCTGGAGCATATCTTCTTATTCTCAAGTGAGTCTTCGATTATATCCGTTATTCTGTGAACTTGTTCTATCGTAGAGTGATTTTCTCTAAATCCAAATTGGTGTGGTGGAATCAAATTTCTCTCTTCTATTATTGGCTTGAGTCTCTTGAGCAGTAATTTTTCAAATAATTTTGAAATTACAGGAAGTAGTGAAATCGGTCTGTACGACTTTTTATCGTTCGCTGGTTTGCCTGGTTTGGGGATCATAATTACTTCAGCAACCTTCCATTGCCGTGGGACATATTTTAGTCTGAAGACAGCATTGATAATTTGAACCAATTTTCGTAGTCCCTTCTCGGGAATGGCTTTTACGACTTGTCCAGTAATTAAATCATATCCTGGAGCTTTTTTTGCGTTCAAATTACACTTGATCTCATTTTTTAATTCCTGTAATGTTACACATCGAATATTATATTCATCAATTTTGCTAATTGTTATTATGTTTTCATCTGCTGTTTGCCTAGGTAACGGTTGAAAGGTGTCTTCCAAGTGCAAATAAAATAGCTTTTTGCTTGTCACTTTTGGCCCAGGTTCCTTCCCCATTTTTAATAGGTGGCACATGCATTTTAGTTCTTTTTAATCCCTTTGTTGCTTTCCAAAGAGAGTAATCAGTATCTTTATGTTCGGTGAGACCATTTAAGTACTTGTTGATAGTTTCATTCTTAATTTCTTTTATAAGTTGTTTTAGTTTATTGCATAGAAAATTGAGGATTTTTTTGTTTTCCGGGGCGCGTGTCCTTTGCCAGGTTTTTCTTGCCTTCCGTTTCTCTCTAACTAACTCCCTGACCTCAATAGGATAATTTTGATTCCTACGGGATTCGGTGTGACTAGCAGGAGAACTTTCCCATGCTGCTTGTTGAATAGTACTGTTAAATACCTCTAGTTCGTCTTCCAACTGTACCGGTGTTTTAATCGGCACTCGTAGATTTGTTTGCATTTCAATTAGTTCTTGGAATAGGTCCCAGTTAGTTCTATTATTTGTTAATTTAGGCAGGTTATCCTTATTAATTATCATTGTGCTGAGTGTCATGATAACAGGTGTATGATCGGAATATATCCCTTCGCTGTTTTCGATGCACATGTAATCCTCGAAGATCCCTTTCGTTACATAAAAATCAATGAGATCTGGTATTTTATTTATATGAGCAGGCCAGTATGTTGGTTTACCTCCAGAGTGGAACTCGCAGTTATTTATTCGTCCGGCTTTGAATAGCTCTTTTCCTTTATGGGTTGTAAGTCTTGATCCCCAATAGGTGTTTTTTGCATTAAAGTCACCACCAATAATAAAATTGGATCCTAGTGATCTAAAGAGTCTATTATAATCTTCTTTGTTTAGATTATAGCGTGGAGGGCAGTAGATAGAGGAAATACTGTATTCATTATTATTGTTAGTTTCAACTTTTATGGTTTTAACTTGCATACTTTCCTCTTCTATACTAGGTTCTTCATAGTGTTTGAGACTCTTTTTCACTATTACTGTTGATCCTCCTCTGGGTTTTCCTCCTGGGTGAACAGCATGGTAACATTCATAATCACGTATTTTAATAAATGATGTTTTTGTCAAATGGCTCTCCGATATAAGGCAGATATCTATTTTTTCTAAATTTAGAAAAATGTCTAGCTCTGGAACATGTTGCGCTAGTCCGTTCGCGTTCCAGGTGACAATTCTTAATGATCTGCTCATTTTAGTATATGAGGGCTGTTGCCTCGTTCAAGGTTTGATGCATATCTAGACGCTTATATAAAGCTTCTAGACCACGTTCTTGCTTTGCTAGCCTTATATTTATGGCTTCTATGCTTCGACAAATCCTTTCAAGGGGATTATCATTCGTAGCATTAGATGATTGCTGTACAATTTGTGAATAACTTTTCCTCTGTACCAATACCTGGTGGTTTTGGCTCCGCTTGGGTTTTAGTTGGTTTCTCTTCTCTGGTAACCCTAGGGTTTTGAGGAAACTGATGCATTTTGTTTCTTAGTCTTTGAAGTTCTTTGGCTACTTCACAGCCTCTATAATTTGCAGGATGATGCCCTTTACAGTTTATACATTTTGCAGGGGTGTTTCTACTTTCTGTGCACTCTTTCGCGTTGTGTTTTCCAGCACATTTTACGCATCTTGGCTCCCGTCTGCAATATTTTTGCGTGTGATTGAAACCTTGGCATTTTTTGCATTGAGGTATTAGCCTCGTGTTTTTCTTAAGCGGTTCTATTTTAACCCTCATATTGAGAATTGCTTTGATGTTGAAGATGTTTTCAACTTTCTCCTTTTTGTTAAACGTAAGCATGAAGAGTGGAAGCCCCCTTTTTTTGACTTGATTGTTCTCACCTCTCTCTCGTTTTAGGATGTTTACTGCATCTTCTATTTGCAGATCTCTTGCCTTTAGGTCCTCAATTATGTCCTCCTTCTTACACGTTGGATGAAGGCCTCTGGCCATAACCTTAATTGCACGTTCGTTTTTATGTTCGTATGTGAACCATTCTTTACCTTCCGCATTGAGCTTTGTTGCTAGAGCTCTATATGTGTCGGAATCTGGTGTATTGATTTTCCACACGTTATTGTTTAGTGACACTACTCTATATTCCTTAGCTGTCACTGATTTCATTATAGATTGTATACTTGCAAATTCTGTTATGCCGATTACATTAATTGGCGGAGGAGCCTTTTCTTTCGGTACAACCTTTTGTTGCTGTTGCTGGTGAGTTGGTTTGGTATTAGTATCACCAGTTACTAATACATTAGCTTGCGAATGATCTCCAACTTCAGGCGAGAATTCTGCTTTTCGTTTTTTGGTAGGTCTTTTCTTCCTTTTCAGTACCCAATCTGTTTCTCTCATGAGATCCTCTTCATCAGTATGGAACTCATTGTTATAACTAGTGTGAGTACTTGTTTCATTATAGCAAGTTAGCGGGTTTTCAGAAATCTCCATTGGTTTGGGCTTCTTCAATTCTTCATTTTCTTTTTTCAGCTTTTCAATTTCGCTTCTTAATTGGGTTAAAAGTACCTCTACTTCACTGAGTTTTCGACAGAGTTCAGCGTTTTCGTCTTTCTGCTGATTTGCAGAGTTAGTATGATTGTTTGGTGATCTTAACAACATTGAACTTCTTTCGAATGGGTTTAGCAATGATTGGCTCACCCCAGAATCCATTGAGCCAGCCTCGTAAGAGGGTGGATTAGCCAACTGGGTAGTTGGTTTACCACCTGGGGTATTGTTTCCTTTTTGCGTTGAACTCATTGCTTTAAAACTGGTTATGTATCAACTACCAACCTAACCAGTACAAGTTGGTAGTGGGTCATTGAAGAGAACATCATTTGCTATGTTCTCGGTAGTCGGTTATTCCGCCGTATCTCGGTCGCCAGAGCCTCGTTAGTTAATTAGCAAGAAGTACCACGTGCAGGTGAGGTTGGTATTTGGGCTAGTATAATAAGACCATCTAAACCAGAGCCCCTTACCCCCCAAATTTTTTAATGAAAAATTATGCAAATCTTTTATTCTTAGTTACTAAATCTTTTCCAATCAGGAATTTTCTTATTAAGGGGGGGAGGGTGCGGGGGCAAGGGTTTTGATCAGTTTCTGTGTTTCCTTCTTTTAATGTTTCTATTTTTATGTTGCGTTCTCATATGTGAGGATTTATGGTGGCGCTTTAAAACATTGTTTATATCATTGTTTATAGGAACGTCTATAGTGTCACGACAAATGAAACCCCACGTTAGATTACAAGCTCCATCCAACCATTTATTGTCTAAATAACCAGCTCCATAGATACAAGAATTTGTCTTGTTAGTCGCTGAGCTGTTCCAATTAGTAAAGTCAACTAGCTGGCCAGTTGTCATCCAAAAATATGTATGTGGGCTGTGCCCTAGATTACTGCCACTGGTCCAATGATTCCATTCGTTATAATTAAATTCTTCTTTAATCTTCTTCATAATAGGATTTAATCGCTTTTGCTCAAAATTTGATCTTATATCAACCAAGTACATATTGTTATTGTAACAATTTCCATTGCTTCATACCAAGTGAACTGCGCACATATTGTAAATGAAGTAAAATTAAGAAAATCGTTTTTAATTTTGATTTGTTTCTGTTTTATTTTATAATGATGCATACCTTTCGTGGAGAACTAGAATAATATTTATGACCTTCAATCGTATACCTTCTTACAGGGTCTGCTACGTATAAACCATACAGGATGCATATAATTAGCGAAAAAAACAGTTTCATTGCTAGGATACCTTTAAATTAAAACATACAATATATCGAATATTTGTGCGCGTACTATTCGGAAACCGTATTCAAGTGTAAGAAATCAAAAATAAAGACATTTTCATTACAAGTCAATAATTTTTATACGTGTAACTGAAACAAATTGAAATGTGACTCGGTTAATTTAGTTATCAAAACTATCGTTCGTATGCACATAAGCGTAAAACACATTACGCATCTGTTATTGATTGGAAATGGAATCTTTTTTCCTGTAAACCAGAGGAATTAGGTTTAATTCAAGCTCAGTCTGTAGAGGTAAAGTTGGTCGGGGTATTCCATTTTCAACCAATTAAGTTAATTCAGAAGAATATAAAAAAAGCGCTTCCGATCTCCTCAACCAAACTCCCATCACTCTTATGATCAATTATTCACTCGCTCATACTTAATAATCAAACTATAATCAACGGAAGAAATCAAAAGATGTGGAGTGGAAAATCATAAACTATTGGAAACAAAACATGCAACAACCCAAAGGCGAAATGGTGAGGCGAATGTTTACAATAATTTATAAAAAATTTTAGTTCACAGCAGTCCTGCCAACCTAGCGGGACGGAGTTGGTGTTATAGAGCGGATACCTGCGACGATTTTGAGTGAACTGTTCCAGATCAGATAAGATTGGACTAAGTCATCTGGCGCAAGTTTTCGTTTTATTCTGTTTACGCCTTGTTCACATCATTTTATTTTAGGTGCTATTTATTTTTATTATACTGTTGTTTTTTTCTAATGGAATCATTTCTTTTGTTTGTGATTTGTGTTCTTATTAAGGAAAGCGGGTGAGTGCTTCAGGTGATCAAGATGAGTGTATCCATAACTTACAGGTCGTGTCGATTTCTAATGGCCGGCTGTCGGAGAAATCGGCACGGCACATGTGCTCACCGTTTGTGCAGGGATGACTGCGGACATCACGTAGGGTCTTCATATGGGCTGTTGGGAAGGCGCCCTTTCATATTTTATTGAAATCGGTAACAGTTGCGACCGGAAAGGCAGTTCCGGTAGACTGGCCGATGATAAAGGGGTATCCACAGCAGAAATGCATTAATGTGTTTTGAGTTAGGAGGTGTCGTGTAGAAAAAGAGAGGATAATTGCTATACTAGTGTTATGCGTCATTCTAGAATATTCATTTAAGAGAGTATTTGGGATTTTATTTGTTTAGTTGTTGGTCTGTACGTGATTACACCTGCAAGAGGATGGTGTTCGCGTCGGAATTTTCAAGTTCAGCCAAGTTTGGAGTGTCTTTGGGTCTCGACCGCAGACTATAAAACGTTTTTTTATTTTTATAATTAAATAAATTAAATAATAAACAAATTAATTAATGAAAAGTTTAGTGCCTTGTGTACACGTTTTTTGTATTATTTATATTTAATGCCGGGTGGCTAATAAATACTTTCTAAAAGTGAAATGAATACCGTGTGGCTTATATTTATTTTCTTTATGTTCGGTTAGTGCCGTATTACGTACACATTTCTTTATAAATTGAAACAAACAATAGTTATTTATGGTACTAGTGAGCAAAACGAGATATTATCCATGAGGGATAAGTTTGTCCCACGAGGCGATAGCCGAGTGGGACATTATCCCGAGTGGATAATATCTCTTTGCTCACGAGTGGCATACAACGTTTTATCCACTTTTGTTGAAATAAATTTCGTAAATTATTAAGAAATAGTTCCATTTTGTGTTTTCACAGGGGAGCATTGAATTTTGAAATGTATTTTATCATAGTGACCGTTCTATAAATTGTCATAGCGTACTTTAATTTAACTAATTTTTGGAATATAGTTTTTCACTCAATTTGACTACGAATAGTTTTCCAATGACTACTCAACATTTTGTTATACCAAATATAACTCACGTTGCCCCTAGCAGCGTGGGTTATACAATCACAATGGGTTATTTTACATTTTCTTTATTTGAAATCAGCATAGTTATCGGGCTATTATATATCAAAAGTGGATAAATAAACTTAATGTGGTAATAAAGTTATAGCGAGAAAACGAAAAGTTTGTTCTAGTGGTACGGTTTGGATACTTTCGTTTTTTCTGCTTTGTGAAAATAGTTCGTATTGTGAATTCCTTGTGGAAAAGTTGCTGTTATTTGTGAATTCAAGTGTAAGATATCGATTTTGAGGTCTGTTCGTTGATAATGGCCAAAGGAAAAAAAAGGTTAACAGAAATAGAAACAAAACCGGTGTCTTCAGCTTGGCGTGATCCTGCCAATCAAGAGGGTGCGTTCGAGGGACTTTTGCAACAACCCTGCTAATCAAGCGGGATGTTGTCAGTACGAGAGGGTTAACCTGCGGTCGGGTGGTGTGAACACAGATCAGGCCGGACGGGTCTGAAAAAGGTATCGTGTTTTGAAAATACATATTGAATTGGCATTGTTTATAAAGTAGAATTTTCTTTGCGAGGTGACATTATGAGGTACCGTTGCAATTTTTTTTATTACATATACCTATTAGTTTAATATCTTTGTAAGCCGACCTTGACTGTCGCATTTCCGTGTTTCCGTTTATAATATATTATTTACTATCTAAATTATATAACTTTAATTTTTGAATGTTAATTAATTAATTCGTGTAATGATGGGAAGCTGGCCTGATGTTTCGAAATGGTGTCTGCCTGTCAGTATGTGTCCTCTCTACAGTCCAGACGGTTTAACCAATCGAACTGAAAGAAGATTTAAGCTTTTTTGATAAATTGGGAGGTCCCAGTGAATTTTACTCCAAATCGGCTAACCGGAAATGGCCACTCCCTTGGTCCAGAAAATTTATTTTGCAAATATCTTAAAAAGTATAAGGTTTACAAAAAACTACGTAATACAAAATGTTTCCAAAAAATAAAAATAAATCAAAATAAAAATTTAAAAAAAATTTCGTAGAAAAGGGTCGTGTGTTGTCCACACCTCCATTTTTTTTTAGTCTCAGTTATTTTCTTATTAGAATATTTTTTTCTTTTCTACCAAATTTTTTTTTTTTTTTTTGGTTTTGGATCCCAGGTTATTATTACTTACCGTTGTTATTTCTCACGTACATTAGACTAGTTGCAATAGTTACCGTTAACTTTCATTCACTTTTGTTTCTATAAATCATTCATCATATATTCCGTTATTAACCGGACCGTTATGCATTAACAGTTTCTATTATTTTTTCTTCTTACGGATTTTTTTTTGTTTCGTTTATCGATTTTATTGTCATTATTTTTTTGTTGAGATCATGTTCGTTCTCACAATGAGGGAATAATCCTCGGTGGGGTGATCGGATGAGTTTTGGGGTAGTGTTCTCGCGATGGGTTGGTTCTTCCATATTCCTCGGGTTGTGTTATTCTCTTCGACAGGTTGTCGGAGAGAGCAACACGGCATATGTGCTGATCGTTTCTGGGAGATGACGGTTTGCGCCCCGTAAGGTCTGTTGAGAAGGCGCCCTTCCATCCCTTATAGGCATCGGTGACAGTCGCGACCGGAGAGGCGACTCCGGTAGACTGGCCGATGATGGGGGTGCCCCTGACTATTATTTTCTTTATCTCCTCCTCCTTTCTTCAGACCCTGCTTATTATTTTCTTTATCTCCTGGAGATGTGGCAGACATTGATTAGTTTTTTATTTTCTATCTGAATTATCCATTAACACACCAATGTAACATAAAGTTTTAACTTGACATTAAATGTCACTTTGAAAAAAAAAGAAAAAGAAAAAGAAAAGTTATGGGAACAAAAGTTTAAGATGGTAAGCCTCTAATCACACATCAATGTAGCGGATAAAGGTCATCACATCATCTGAATAAAATTCCAGAACAAGGTCTGATTACCACCTGATTAAATTATTGGAACCACGTTTTCAATTGTCGGATCATCAGTCGTCATGATATTTAATCAAAAAGATATCCTCGGTAATATTCAATTGTATATATTAATTTTATAGTTATTTATATTTTGTAATTTTTTTAATTTTTACTTTTTATCAACAACCATACTTTATTTCCGGAGTTATCAATCAATTGTATGCAAGGTGAGAAGAAACCACTGACTAGAGAAATTTCTAGTAGTCGAACGTCGTTGGATTAAAGAAGTCGGAAAGTTGTATTTACACCTACATCTCCTAAAACCGTAAGTACTAATTATTGTGAACAACCGATCGTGTTAAGCGCGTTAAATAAAAATTATCGTAACGTAGATTGCAAAACTCAGTGTATTTTCGACATTTTTCCATTTGATTTGTTTGATGATTCTCCTCTGAAAAAAGAAAAACCCAAAATGGCTTTTAATATTGGTACTGCCTTAAAGCTTATTCCAGAATTTGATGGTACTCACTTTTACATAAATATATAGTTTGTTGCAAAATTATTTTGAGGCTATTAAAAGAAACTAGTGATATTCAGAGTTGTTTAGAGATTATTAAATCTAAGTTATCTGGCGCTGCTTATAACGTAGTTTGTTATGAAGACTTTGACACATGAAAATTTTTAAAGACAGAACTTAAAGAACAATTTTCCGACCGTCGTCCTATTGAGCAATTGCAAGTCGAGCTTTTGCAAATTCGGCAGGATCGTAACGAAAATATAAGGGCTTTTGCAAACAGAGTTGAACGCCTACTTTCGGATTTAAATGATGCATGTATTTTGCGAGAAAGTAAGAGCTCCGCGAAAATCGTTAGAAATTTAAATTCTACCACAGCTCTTAAATTCTTCCAAGAAAGTCTTTGAGAACCGATAAAATTATTCATAAAAGCGTGTCGATTTACAAATTTAAATGATGCCATTTCAAAAGCAATTGAAGAAGAGACCAGTACGAGTAATAAACCAAATAATTGCGAAACCCAATCAAAACCAATCATTCGTTGCCAATTATGTCATAAGATTGGTCATACTTCTCGAAATTGCTATTCATTAAACCAAACCAATATAAACAAATCGCAGCCAGGTACCTACTCTAACGCATAATATAGCCGCTCTATTCCACAAAAGAATCCTTTAGCTGTATGGCCGGTTGGTGTGATATGCAATTACTGCAAAAACATAACAAACAATTCTGGAAAACTCGAAGCTCCTCGAACTGAATTCAAGGGATGCTGTGGTTCGAACGGAAGAAATATAAAGCTGCATCCAAATTTAATAAAAACGTCATCAATAGAAAAGTTAACTGAACAATTATTTTCTCCAAATTTAAATGATACATTCGAAAAACCATTGAAAGAAATACCATACCAAATTCCTAATTTCAATCACTTAGGCGTAAAAACTAAATTTATTAAACTATCAATGGATATTTCAGATGGCCCTGAAGCTTATTTTTTAATCGATACTGGAGCCGATATAAGTGTCATAAAGCGAGCTAACTTACATAAAAATGTAAATTGTCATATAAATCGAAAGTGCAAAATTCCTGGTATCACTCCAGAAAGTATCGAAAGTTTAGCGTTATGTAAATCAAAAAATTTTCTTCCAAACAATATTTCCGTTTCGCATGAATTCCAGATTATACCAAATAATTTTCCAATTCCATGTGCTGGTATTATTGGGAACGATTTTTTAGAAAGTTATCAGTGTAACATAGATTTTTCCAAAAAAACACTTGAAATTAAAATTCCAAATTCCGATTCAGTCGCATTTCCAATTTGTAGTTTGCCTTTGAAAGTTCAAACCATTCGTTGCGATAAGATAATTTTACCCGAACGTGCCGAAAAAATAATTGTAAACTCTACTAATTTTGACAAAGATTATATTATTTTATCCGAAGAAATCAATTCTGGTGTATTCCAATGAAAAAACAGTATTTTTAGACAATCTTACCATATCATTGTATCCCATTTCGGATTATAATATTTTTAACCTTCAAAGTTGGGATGATGAAATCAAAAATCGATTAGATCTTCTGCGAAAGGAAATAAATATGACACATCTTAATGACCAATAGCAAAAGTCAATAATAAAAATTTGTAAAGATTTCAATGATGTATTTTTTCTACCTAACGATAAACTTTCCATTACTAACGCGTGTTTACATGAAATACCATTAAATTCCAATTCACGGCCTATAAATATAAAACCGTACCGTTTGCCAGAATCTACCAAAATTGAGATCAATAAACATGTTGATCAAATGCTTCATGGTGGTATTATTGAACATAGCGTGAGTCCGTGGAATGCACCTCTACTAATTGTACCAAAAAAATCAACTAAAAACGAAAAAAAATGGCGATTGTGGTCGATTTTAGAAAACTTAATTCAATTACAATAGACGATGTATACCCTCTTCCGAATATTACGGAAATACTAGATCAACTGGGAAAGTCGTCGTATTTTGCTACTTTAGATCTGGTCAACGGGTGCCAACAAGTTCCACTGCATCCAGATAATAAAGTCAAAACAGCATTTAGCACTCAATCTGGGCATTTTCAATTTTGTAGGATGCCGTTTGGGCTAAAGGGGGCACCAGCGAAATTCCAGCGTCTTATGAATCGAGTTTTATCTGGTTTAAACGGAATCCGATGTTTCGTATATTTAGACGATATCATTGTTTATGGATATGATCTGGATGATCACAATCGAAAACTGGTTGATGTGGTGTAAAACCAGATCCCCCCAAAATTGATTATGTAAAAAATTTTCCAATTCCAAGGAATCAGAAGGAGATTAAATCATTTTTAGGACTAGCTAGTTACTATAGGAGATTTATAGACAATTGTTTCCAGATATCTGAACCACTTACCTACCTTCTCCGCAAAAATTCAAACTTCAAGTGGGATTCTAAATGTGACGATGCATTCAATAAACTAAAACAAAAACTAATTTCTCCACCAATACTTATTTATCCGGATTTTTCACAGCCTTTTAACGTGACTGCCGATGCCAGTGATTATGCAATTGGGGCTATTTTGTCACAGAATACCAAAACAGGCGATCTGCCTATCGCATACGGGAGCCGGTCCCTAAATTCTGCTGAAAGAAACTACCCAATAATAGAAAAGAAATTGTTAGCCATAGTATGGGGGGTCAAAAGATTTCATCCATATTTATATGGACATAAATTCCGAATAATTACTGATCATCGCCCTCTAGTATGGTTAGCCAAACAGCCAAAATCTTCATTACTCAACTTGGCGGGCATCAAGGCGTGTCTCGTACTATTAAGCAAAACTACGTACTATGTCCAAAATTACTATCTAAAGTTCGGAAATTTATAAGCAAATGTACGTTATCCCAAACTAATAAAATTAGTAAATCAAATAAAGTTCCAATGAAGATAACCACTACAGCAAAACTTCCTTTTGAAAGAGTATTTCTTGACGTAGTTGGACCGTTAGTAGAATCGTACCAAGGAAATAAATATATTTTAACGCTGCCGGACGACTTAAGCAAATTTTCGTTAGCATTACCAATTCCGTCTCAAGAAACCTCTATTGTAGCCAGAGCATTTTCAGAAAACTTCCTATGTAAATATGGAATACTGCAAACAATCATTACAGATCAGGGGGCCTATTCTCGAATTCCACATCCATTTTCCACATGTGGACATCTGTCAAAATTCATAAAAATTGAATTTTTTCGGTACTAAGGGAATATTTCCGAATGGGTATAAGCATGTGGAAAAAATTCCCCATATAGGAAAGTGTCTATGCCACAAGTGTTTTATATACGAATTACAATTTTCGAAAGGATTTGTGTGAACTTTGACAGATGTCCACATGTGCAAATGGATATGGAATTCGAGAATAGGCCCCCAGGGCTCAAATTTCATGAGTGAAATGTTTCAAAACTTATAAAGTTTACGGTTTTAGGCCAACACTACAATATTTATAATAATAAATAGAAATCATAAAGTTTGGAGAAGTGGTGCTATAAGTTAATGTGAAGTTGAGATAAAATAGTGGTAAAAACGTTTTGTTTTCATTACACAAATTCGATGAAAGTTGGATGCCTGTTTGTTTCTATCTCTGCAATCTTTTCTGGGGCTCAAGGCCACTCCCAACTCCTCCTCTACACTCCCAGTTCAAATTTTCATGTAAAAAACAAATTTTTTTTATTTTTGTGGAACCGGTTATCCAACAACACACGTTCTAATTTTTTTTTATTGTATTCACACAACCAAAAATTTACAAGTTAGAACTGACAAATTATTTGCAATAAACACTATATGAAATTGTTTTCAATAAAAATTGAATTGTTTAAGAACAAAAAATAAGTATTGAATACAAATACTTCACGTTTTGCAATCAAACATTATGTTTTTGTTGTAAAGAAGCTTACGGTGTGGGGCTGTCATGTCTCTACCCGTCTATCTCGTAGTGCGTCTTGGTAGACCATTTTGGAATTTTAGCACTTTATCTATCTATCTCGTATCGTAACTTAACTTAAGAAAAATTCCAATTCTCCTGCACATCTATGTAGTAATTCACGATGAATTTTGGTAAAATAAAATCTGAGAGAAAAAATTGTACCTGATTTTGTTGTCGTTCAAGAGCACCGGTTCTTAGTTTGGTTATGTGAAGAATGGCGTTGAGACTTTTTAATTCTACGGATACTTAGTGGTGCTATGTTTATAGTAATTTGCTCCTTCTGTGATAAGGTGGGAGAATTAAAGATGGTACATTACTGTTTCTGAATTCTTCGAAGAGCAAACCTAAGAGAAACCTTTTCACCACTTTTCACTGTAATCAGAATAATATGTGTTGAGTGGGCTCCATATGACCGCACCATATTTTATTTGTGAACGTTCGAACGATATATAATAGTATTCTGATTGCATACGGATGCTGGAAACACTGAGAATTTTTTACAAGGTCCAGCATAGAATTATCCTTAGAAAACAGCTTACTATATCTTTATGAAAGAGCAAGTCATTAGTGAAATTAATACCTAAATCTTGTCACTGAAATAAACATTTTAAATTATATTTATAAAGCTATAATTTTAAATTTTGTTGGCACAGACAATCAGGAGCACCAATTAATAAGTAAAGGCTCAAAGTAAAATTTTGTAGCGTCGGTCAGCTGCGATACAAATAAAACGAAACATTTATTTTTGTTTTTTCAAAACAATTTTTTTTATTGAAATTCAATGTTTTCCGCTTAATTAAAACAAAAAAAAAATTATTAATATTAAAGAAGAAATAAGCGAACAGCTTACATAAATTATTTTCAACAGAGTCAAAGCAATTTTTTAATGTAATCAAAATTGAGTGACATCGCCTTATTTTTAATAACCGCTTCAAGTCTGCTCGGCATTGTATCCACAAGATTTTTGTGCTCTTTTGGTGTAAAATTATTCCAACTGTCCTGCAATCTTTACCTTTACTGCAAGTTCACCAATAGCATGGCAGGTCTGAAACGCAATTGTTTTTTTTATTTTATTCCACAATGTCTCGATTGGCGAAAAATCTGGACTACTGGAAGACCAATCGAGTAGTGGAATGTTATTTTCTATTAACCAGGCTTTAACATTTTTAGCTGAGTGGCAAGGGGTACCGCCTTGCTAGAAAATTATGTCGACATTTGAAGATTGGTGTGCAGCAATGGATGATAAAAGGTGGTCTTGTAAAATACCAATATATTTTTCCACATTGACTATACCATCAACGAAGTGAAGACTGCGGACTCCTGCAGCTGACATGCATCCCCATACCATTAAAAATGCCGGATGTTTAACATTCTTAATAAGGCAATCATTATGGTAGACTTCGTCCTTCGTATTACGTTAGTATTTATGACCCATACCCAGTATTTATGAGCTTTTACCTATTTACGTCGATTTTTTTAACCAAGAAGCGATGGTTACGGTGGAGTGGCAATACTGTACGACAGAAATTTGACGCTTCAAGAGATACAGTTACCCGCTTTTGAGGTGATTGAAGCAATTGCCGCCTCAACGAAGAATTTGGAAAGAAATCCGTTAATAGTGAGCGTGTATGTAACCCAGGTGCGTGATGAAGATGAAAGGAAAAAAGCCTTGAGTGATTTTAAAAAATTGTTTGAGTGGGTGAGAGATAAAAGTGACCTGATTGTATGTAGAGATATGAATGCACATGCGAGAATGTGGGGTTGTTTGGACAATTGCGCAAGAGGAAAACAGTTGGTGAAATGAATGGCGAATGTGGGAGGCACGGCCAGCGCAATAGATTTGTCTATGACAACTATTGAACTGGCCTGCCAGGTCACTTGGAATGTTGAAGAAGAGAATTTGGGTGGTGATCATTTCATGATCAAAATGATCATGAATGATAATCGAGTGTTTAAGAAAAAACGTGAATTAATGAATAACAGGAAATGGGTGAATCAGATAAATGAGATTCTCGGAGAAAATGAAATAAATCAAAGCCAGTTAGATAGTGAAATTGAACGGATAAATAAATTGTGTACAAAAATTGTAGATATGAAAGAGATTAATGTGAATGGTTGGTGGAACAATGAAGTTCAATTCTGGTATGAAAGGAAGCGAATAGCCTTGCGTGAATTTAATAGGAATAAGAGTAGTGAGAATAAGATTATGTATGGTAAAATGAATGGTAAATTGAAAAAGGCTATTCGCAGAGCAAAAAGGAAAAGTTGGTGGGAATATGTGTCCCATATGACACATAGAACCACAACTAAGGATGTATGGAGTTTGTTTAATAGGGTGAATGGTAAAAATTTAAATGTGAACAATGTGGTATGTGAGAACAGAGAAAAAGGTGAAGAATTTGTTAGAATGATATTGAATGTAAGCAATGATTTGAATGTAATAAATGAAGTCTATAGAATGAGTGGAAATGAAAGAATGGATTGTAAGTATGAATGGGGAGAGTTCCTGAGAGTGTTAGATAGATCAAAATCTACCACTCCAGGGACGAACCAAGTAAGTTATAAGATGATTCGGTTGTTGAGTGACTCAGCAAAACATAAATTGCTTGAGATACTCAATAAAGTGTGGATGGGTTCAAAAATACCAGACAAATGGAAAGAGAGCAGGTTGGTTCCCATCCCTAAACGGGATAGAGATCCAAATGTGTCAACAAATTATCGAGGCATATGTATGTTAAATGTTTTTATAAAAATTTTAAATGGAGTGATGAAAGAGCGAATGGAAGATTTTGTGAATGAAAATAATTTGTTGCCATCGACAACATTTGGATTTCGAAAGAACCACTCTGCAATTGAGTGTGTGGAAAAGTTTGTTTGGGAAGTAAGAAAGGATAATATGAAAGCTGTTGCGGTATTTTTGGACATCGAAAGAGCTTATGATTATGTGGTTCCGTGGAAATTACAACAAATTCTCTCGAATTTTGGATTTTCACGGAAAGTATATATGTCGACTGGGAGAAAAATGATTCTGAATGGAAGTGGTTTTAGGTTGGAGGGAGTTGCAAATGTTGGACTTCCGCAAGGAAGTAGAATATCTCCAGCTCTGTTCAACCTATATACCAGCGAGATACACCACATCAATACAGACAATCAAATCGTTCTGCAATTTGCAGACGATTTTGTAGTAATTGGAAAAGGGAGAAGTATTGATGTGGCGGCTCAAAGAGCGCAAAAGGGGGTAGATGGTTTAATTCAAAAACTAAAAATGTTGAATCTGAGAGTGAATCCTAATAAGTGTGCTTATATGTATGAGTTTCAGAACAAACGTTGCAAATGTTAATATAAGTGTTGACAGTCAAAGTATTGAACAAGTAAATGCGTACAGGTATTTGGGTATTTGGATTGATAGACGTTTGAATTTTGGGAAGCATATGAAAATTTTGGCAGATAACTGCAAGGAACGTTTAAATGTGGTTAAACGGGTGAGCAAACCTAAATGGGGCGCTCATCCGAGTGTGACTGACATGTTAAGGAAGGCCCTAATATCCTCCAAAATTGAATATGGTATTAGTGTGTATGGGAATGGTTCAAAAGGGGCTTTTAGCCAATTAATGAAAGTAGAAAATGCATGTGCAAGAGTGGTATTGGGGGCGATTAACTCAACCCTAATACACACTCTGTGGTCTGAAATGGGTGATTCACCTCTTGATTACAAGAGAGAGTGGATCACAGTGAGAGAGTCGGTGAGAATGATGACTAAGAAAAATGAGTTTTGGAATGAGATGATAGTAAGATTACAAAGTAGGGCGGTGTACAAACCGACATATAGAACTAGTATTGCACTTGAAAACTTGAACATGTTTCTGAGTATAGGCAATGCTGGTCCGCAACCCGTTCCTAATAATCTTACTGTATGTTTGAATATGGAGGGATTTAATAAGGGAATGAATGAAGTTATCGCCAAAATTATGTTTGGGAAAATCAGTCAGCGGTATGTGCAAAATGAAATTGTTTATACAGATGCTAGTGTGAATGAGAATGGAGTGAGTGTTGGTGTGTTTATACCTGGTAAGAATGTTGAAAAGTATTTTAAAGTGGACAAAAGCATCTGTATAATGAACGCTGAACTGATTGGAATGTTGCAAGGAATTAAACTGGCTGTGAATGAAGGGCAATGGAAAATAGTAATATTTTCCGATTCCCAAAGTGGTTTATGTCTGCTAAAATGTGGAGGTGGAAGGGAAGGCAATGTGTATGTTGATCTTATTTTTGAATGCGTTCGAGACTGTCAACGTGATGTGACCTTACAATGGATCCCATCACATAGACAGATCGAAGGGAATGAAAGAGCCGATATGTTAGCAAAAAAGGGTACATTGAATGACATGGTTCAGGAGTACGAAAGGAAGGATGCAAGAGACGTACTTCGAATGTTTCAGATGAATCTGTGGAGAAAATGGGAGAGTGAATTTAACGAGAAAAGTCTAACGAAAGGAATGAAGTACAGAGTGCTCCGTGGTACTCCTTTGAGAATTCCGTTCTTTAAGGAGCTCAAAGGAGATACGCGAATGTTGCGAACTGTTGAGAGAATCAGGCTGAACCATGGAAACTGGAAGGAATGCTTGTGGAAACGTCATTTGAGTGAGGACAAAGATTGTGAGTTGTGTGGAAGTGTGGAGGATGTTGAACATCTCATATTGGCTTGTCCCAGATATAGCCAATATAGATCTAAGTTCAACATCCTTCGGAATGCAAGAAATCTAAGTGAATTAATGAATAAGGGTGGTTATTTGGCTTATAAGGAAATGTATGAATTTATTAGGATGAGTGGGATAGCAATTTGATGCAAAATAAGCAGCCGACAAAATATGTGTAGGGAATAATCCGGATCCATTTTAAAGTTTAAAAATTTTTTTGGTTATTCAAATTAAGAATTAAAAAGATGTAAATAAAAATTGTAAATTTGGATTTTTGGCAATATGGCTCTAATATATGTAGGAGCCAGGCCTAATAAAAAAAAAAAAAAAAAAAAAAGAGAAAAGAGAAAAGCTTTTGCAATTTGGCATCCACTTCTACCTGAAATTGGTAAAGTTATTATTACTTTGCGTAAATCGTTCGATAAGGGACTACCGCGAACCATTTCGATCGTAATAATGATGAGACCAACTTATACAAATATACAACAACATATTAAACAAATACCAATATCATGGCTTGATTCGTAAATCATGAATATTCGAAAGAAACTGCCCAACAAAGGATAGTTATAGATTGAGCCAATTGTTGTGAATCGCTTGTATTTTTTTCCTACGGTTAATTAATTTTAACTAATCATTTACCGTTATTGAATTTTGAATGTATTAAACGCCAACTAATGAAAAATTGTTACAGAAAAGAAATTTTTGAAATATATTTGTTTGGTTTCGTTTAATGCGATCATTTTTGATGGCTAAATTTTCATATTTGGCTTGAGCCAATTCCTTTGAATCAGGGCTTGTATTCCGAAAATAAAAAAGTTCAATTGAATGCTAACGTTTGCATATGAACTCCAGTTCCATTGCGTGCACCTTTTTGCATAAACCTATAAGCGAATTCTAGATGAAACTACAAAACACATATCACTCTACATATTTCTCCAAGCTTTTTCCTCCCCAATTTTAACCCGGAAATATTTAATCTACTCCTAATAAATTTAAAGTTATAAAATTTCTTTATAAAGTTATACAATTATCTCATACTACATAAAAGAAATGTGTTCAACGTTAATTGAAATTAATAAAAAGTTTTAGAAATTCATGTCATAAAAATGAAATTAGTTATTTCATTTAAAGTGTTTTTCCCATTTTCCGAAGCCAAATATGTAAGAATGTATGTAATCATATGTAGGTATAGTATGTGTTCAAATTTTTTTATTGACATGACATCTCTTTATTTTGTTTACGATAAATTAAAATTCAATTGAATTATTTTCAATAAAATTTAGCTAATTAAAAGTTTTGTTAGGATTGAAAAAAGATTTAGAAAATTTTTAGTTTTTACAACAGAAAAAAAAGGAAATACATAAAAATAAAGTATAATTCAGGGTAAGGTTAAATAATAATTTTAGTTTTCAACAATTTTACAAATTTTTGATTTGAGCCCCTCCGATTTGAATAAAACGAAAGCAACGATTTGGATTAGAAATGTATTGTATTGAACTGTATATTAGAAACTAGTTTGAGTTTTTTCTTGAAAAAAATTCAAGCAGGGAAGTAATAAATTGCAAGCGTTGGGTCTTCAATCTGATTGATTGATTGGAATGTGCGACCAAGCCTAAGCAAATAATCCCGTATTAGAAGGCCGAATCCCATCGTACACCCTTTTTACTCATAACAAAATCGAAGGATAGGAAAGGTTTGTTATTATTAAAGAATCGACCCGGTTTCAGACACTTAAGCAGGCGATAATTAGAATGATAAAATAGTTAGCACAAGACACCACAATTTCTACACTAAGTCCGCTGGATGTTTAAAGTTTCCGGAAAGCTGAGTGAGGTTTCTCCGGTATTTCTGAAAATCCAAATCGAAATTAATTAATTATCGCTAAATAGTTACTACTTTACTAAATACACTTTTTTTTTAAACTGGAGCTCACAGGATTTAATTAAATCTTACAATCTTACTATGTTAAACCATTATAGGTTATACCATTTTTTGTTCACTGTGCGCCGATATTTAGGCCCTTTAAAAACTTCGCTAGCTAAAGCGTTGGATGTTGTTCTAATTGCTTGATAGTGGCTTCTACTCTTTCAATGGGTAGATCCCGATGTATGTTTGTGTTACGTATATACCAAGGTACATTTACCGTTATTGTTAATATTCTTAACTGCATTCGTTGCAATTTTATTATGTTGAAAACAAAAGCGGACTCCCACAATTGAATACTCTACGTCCAAATAGGTTTAAGTGCCATTTTATATAGTAAAACCTTACTGTCTTGGTTTAAGTTGAAATGTTTGCCTATTAAATGACGTTTAGCATCGATGTGCTATATAAATTAAGGCCGAGATATTTAACATTTTGATATTATGGTAGAATGATTTCCGGAGTGTGAATATGTAATGTGCGGCGATTTACGCTCGTTGATTTCATCTAAATGATTTAGTAGATTTCTTGATGCTATCATGGGGTTTTGATTGCTGTATCATCCTACTGGTAGGTCTGCCGTATAGATCAAATATATAATAGTGGATCTAGCACACTGCCTTGAGGAACCGTTGATTTCGATCAAGCAGATAATTTTTAATGCTAGATTAGAAAAACTTTTCGGTAACTGTCTTCTAACTTTGTGTATAAGTTTTTTATGTCACAATTTATCGAAAGCTTGCACAATGCTTAAAAACGCTGCAGAGCAGTACTTTTTTTGTTCTAGGGCGTTCCTGATTTCAGATATGGCTCTATGAACTTGTTCTACGGTTTTGTGTTCTTCTCCGAATTGATGATCAGGAATATTTTTTTTCTTGTGTGGATTGTTTTAAGTTTATAGGCGACTATTGGGCGATATGAGTTTACTTTTGTTTCATCTTTACCATGTTTTGGAATCATTAAGATTTGTGAAAGTTTCCAGGTTTCAGCAAAGAGCCTGCTCTTATTATGGAGTTGAAAATGTATTTTATTAGTTTGAACACATTTTTCTGGCATTTTGCCACTTATCAGATCATGCCCTTTCATTTCTACTTGGCGCCATTTGCATCTAATTAGCTGGATTTCCTCACCTTCCGCATTATCGGATATAAATTCGGGGTTTCCAATATGTTCGTGGGGTACAAATACTTTACTTTCATACGAAAGTGTTGGTCGTTTCACCTTACGTGTGTCTCTAAACAGATAGATAATGTTGATCCCTTTCATTACGTTCTTTTAATAAGGTCATTTCAAGGTTTTTGATCGCTTTATTTAAATTTGATTTAAGTGTAGGCGATCTACGTACTCGTAGTTACCATTGCCTGCGTATTGAGCGTTTTATCATTAACAGCTGCTGGATTTTCTCAGACGGTTTGTTCAACTTTAAATAAACTGAGCTGCAGGGTGTCAAGTTTTGTACTGCTGCATTTACTTCATGTTCTGTTTTAAGCGGGATGTTTAAAGTAGATTATTTGGTTAACGTAGACTTGAATTAAGTCCAATTAGTATGTTTATTCGTCAGGAATCTAGGTGGCCGTTGTTTTAGAACTTGAATGTTCAGATCGTAACGCGTTTCGGACATTATAAGAGGTCTAGCTATACCCTTTGTTACACAAAAGTCCAGTAAATTGGGAATTTTTCCTCTCCCAGTATTGGTACTATTTGATTTAATTTTTTTATTTTGCAAACATTACCACAGTTTTTTTCCTTTCGAAGAATTTAGTCTTGAACCATACGGGATATGTTTGGCGTTGTGGTCACCTCCCGCAAGGAGTAATTGGCAAACTGAGGACAATAAACTGCAGATATGGTGCATTTTCCTGACCATTTCTCTAGACAGATGCTAGTTGCTTGTATAGCTAGTTGCTTGTGTTGCTAGTTCATAATGTCTTACTCTGTTCTTGATAAGGATAGCAGTTCTCCATGTAATTTTCCGCTAGGATGCGTAGTGTCACAAAAGGTGTATCGTAGTTGTAAAATTTGTTACAGAAATCAACATATATCGATGTTGTGTTCAATAAGGAAATTGTGTAAGTTTGCGTTGCACTGGCCCATTGGCGTTCCAAACAGCTAATTAAAGTTGATTCAGTATTCATATTTTGTAAGAGAATAACCTCTGACAGCTTCCACGTACGATATTTTTGGGCTGATCGTAACAGACATTTGACCTGCATTGGTCTGACTTTTGAAAATATGGTTTAGTACTTGCTGTTTCGCTGTCTGACGTGGAGTCATGTTTTTTTTTCTTAACTCCTTATACACCACGCATCCTCTTTAGTTTGCGGTATGATTTTCACCACAATGTAAATAAAGCTTGCTCTGTGATGGATGCTGTCATGTAATACGTTACCAGTAACCAAAAAAAACATGATAAGACGCTAACGAGTTCCTAAAGTATGATGTCCGAGCTGATTAAAACCGTGTTGATTTAGGGTTTCAGTTGAACATTGAGTTTGGGGTTGAATTGAGGATTGAATTGGGGTTGAGTTGAAGGTAAGTTGGGGTTGAGTTATGGTTGAGTTCAGAGCTTGATTGATGGTTGAATTGAGGCAGAGTTAGGGTCGAGTTTGTGGGTTGAGTTGAGTTTTAATGAAGGGTTCAGTTGTGGATTGATTTAGGGAGAGTTGAGATGGAAATGAAATTAGCTTGTGTTCATGTACGCATGAAATATATTCTGACTATGTTGCTGTGGTGATTGAGTAGTGCTTTGAGTTTTGGGTAGAGCTAAGCGCTGAATTTGTGGTCGAGTTAGGGTTGTTTAAGGTTAAGTTATGGTTGAGTTGGGGTTCACACAGCCATTCAGTTGGAGATTTATTTGAGAGTTGATTTAAGATTTGAATAGGTAGTGATTTGTTTTGTTGATTTGAGGATTGGGTTAGGCGTTTAGTTGAGAATTGCGTTGAGGATTGATTTGTTGTCGTGTAGGGTTTTAAGTTTGCGTTGAGCTATGAAGTTCAGTTAGTGTGGAACGTTGAGTTTGGGGTTGAGTTAAGAGTTGAGTTGGGGTTGAATTCAGGGTTGAATTAACTGTTGAGTTGAGGTCGATTTATGGTTGAATAGGTTTTGCGTTGAAGTTGACTTGGATTTGGGAAAGGGTTCGGTTGGTGATTAATTTGGAGTCGTTGTTGCTTATTAAGTTGAAGGTTTAGTGGGGGCTAGATCGAGTTATTATGAGTTGAGTTTGTATACACTTGTAGCTTTCCAATCGAGTTGCTTTCGGGATTGAGTTAGCCGTTCAGTACGGAGTTGAGTACAGGGTTAAGATTTGGTTCGAGCTAAGTTGAGTTAGGGTTGAGATAGCTTGCATTGAGGTTGAATAAGAGGTTGGGATGATTATTTGGGAGCTGATTTAGGGTTACTAAAGGTTGAGTTGTAAATTGAAGTTCAGGTTGAGCTGATGACTGATTTGGGAGTTGAGTTAATTTTCAGGACTGAAGTTCTGATCACCTTTCTTATTAAAATCTTATATTAACTTAGCACTATGTTCTGCGACATCATTTACTACTTCTATTTGACTGATGAAATCATGAGCCGGTATAAAAAATCTCCAGTGCTTGATGTAACAAAGTCTGCTAGTTGTTTCGTAATGAATTTATACGTATCATTAATTTTCAACTCGACGCGCTCACTGGGGTCGAACTTCAGATCCTTAATCACATTACGCTGCTCACATTAAACTGCGCCATTCTCTTTTCCTCTGCTCGAACGTTTTCGGCGAAAAATTATAATGCAATGTTTACATTTAGAACATCCCGTCATGTGTTTTGTCAATCTTCATAAGATGGTATTTTTCGGTCGCTTTAAAATTCCCTTAACGAAAGAACGTTTACAAACGACAAGCAGGTACTTCATTACATTCAACCCTTTTTCGCGGCGAAGCCTAAAACATTTTACGCGAAGGCGATTGACAAGTTGCCAGATAGATGTCGACAAATTATAAATAATAATGGTAAAATAAAGTTTGTAACGCTTGTTTTAGCTGATACATCAATCAATTGAATTATCTTATTTGCAAAAATAATAAAAATAAGGCAAAATAGAAACGAATCGCTATATCCAAAGTCTTATATCAAATATCGAAAACTATTGTGTAATATTGGATAGTGTTTTCTTCAAATTATTAAATTGTGCGAGCCGTATACTTGGTAGTGAAACCTACAACGTGCTAATCAGTATTATTTTACGACTGATTGGGCCAAAAGTCTTCAATGGCATTATTTTGGCGCCGGACTGAAATCAAACCATCAATCCACCAGTAGTGTTTTTGTGTGCATTGGGCCCCTTTTGGAATAAACCAATCAAATTCAAGTGCTATTCAGAATCTATAGATTCTGATTAGATTTTTTATTAATTAAGTTAAATCGGTGGTGGATTAATAAGCCTCTTTAAACATTAATTTTAGACCATAGTGTGTTAGTTCTAATCTAAAAGGAAACAAAAGGTGGACTAGCTAATTCTTTTCGCTTTATCAGCGCTCATGGAAGGATATAAATTGTGGTGAGTTCTTCTTGATTTACATTCATACTGTTTTTGGGGTCATTAGATATAATTTATAAGTACATGCAGCTGTTTCTTAACGTTAACGAAATAATTGTTCCCGGAGAGGATAATTCCGAATGATTAGCTTCTCCACCTTCCCCTTTTTTAACATGATAGTTTAGCTTATTTACGAATTTTAAAACACATTGTTTTTTTATTATGACTTTGGGTTAAATAAAATTTGAAATGAGGAAATAAATCTGAGATAAAATGCGATAAGATCTACCACAAAGAATCTGTTAAAGTTAATCGAAAGTTGCCAGCAGAAAGTGAAAAGTCGTTAATGCACAAAAAGTAAAAAATCGATAATGCGTTATCCCAGCAGAAAATAAAAAATTAAGTTGTAATCAATAGATAGTGTTTAGACGAAAATTTATATGGATTAATATTTTTAAGCGGCAGAATCTGGCTCCAGTTCCTCGTGGAAAATTGTGGAAAATTCGAGAAACACCAAAAAAATAATTAAAATTAGTGTAAAATCAGCCTCTGGAGTGTTATTTCTGAAGATGTCTTGTCTAATGGTTTTCTAATGATTTTTGGAAAATCGATTTTTTCGAGACTTCCCACGGGAAACTTGAACTGAAGTTTTCTCCTACGACAGCTATTGACAAATTACAACAATGCAATCCATCTCCAGACATAATACTCTAGAGGCTGATTTTATAAAAATTTTCCTAATGATTTTTGGAAAATCGAATTTTCCCAGATTGACCACGGGAAAGTTCAATTGATATTTTTCTAGCTTTTCAATATTATTCCAATCTTCTCAATCTTTTATTCCACTTTTGTGGATTCTTCTGATTTTCCGATATTTTTCACGATTAGTAGCATGTATCCTGTTTACTTTCGGCTGATAACAACTAAACTTTTTCTTTTCGACTAGAATTAATGTTAATAACTTAATCTGCATTATCAACATTTTACTTTCGGCTGGAAACTTCCGGCTAACTTTAACAGGGTCCTCAAAGAATAAAAAATTGTTTATGTCATGGAAATTGTATGAGTCAGCGAAGCCAAAGACTGTCCCAACCCAGTTGTAGCTACCTAAAAAAATTAAACAAGCCAGGCTTCTTATCAAAAATAAAATGGCACGTTACAACTTTAAGTCCAAAATCGGCAATTATTTATGAATCAACCCATTTATAAGCCATGTCGATAAAAACAGAAGTTACATAATTCAGTGAAATCTCCTTATAATGAACCCCAGTTTAACGAAATTTTCAGTAAAACGAAGTTTAACAACGAGGTTTTATTCTTTACAATGTAAATTTTGTTTTATGGAAATGCAGTGTGGTTAAATTTTACCGAATAAAATTGTATTTATAAGAACGAAAAAAAAATTTGACTTATTAAGTTTTAACTAAAAAATTGTTCGTTTATTTATTTTTTATTAATTTATAATAAAAGCATCTCCGACGTTTCGAATTATTCAATCATTTTCACGGTGTGAATCAAAATATATTTCCAAAAATGGCTTGGTTCTGCACCAAAAATTTGTCAATTATACAAATCAAAGCAGCAGGAAATAGCAGCTATATTGAATGATCGTCAATTAGAGTACAAATTTCACGTTACCAATCCGAAGGTATCGAAGCTTTATGCATTGCCGAAAATTCATAAGCCCGGTAACAAGATGAGACCAATTGCATCAAATATCTCGACACCTACAGAAAACATGGCTAAATGGTTGTTGAAAGAGCTGGAAATGATTCCACCACCAAAAGGATGCAGTATAATAAATTCAAAGGAGTTAGTGGAAAAACTAACAGACATAACATTAGCTCCTGATGAAATATTAGTATCATTTGATGTGACAGCATTGTTCCCGAGTATCCCAATAAAAACGGCAATAAACAATTTGGAGGATCATCTTTTAAAAAATCAAGTACAGGCAAGTCTAATACAAGCTTACATCAAAATTGTCGATACATGCATGGAGCAGAATTTTGTTCAATTTCGAGATAAATTTTACCAGCAAACATCCGGAACATCCATGGGAAGCAAATTGGCGCCATACCTAAGCAACGTATTCATGAGCAACATGGAGGAAAATCTAAAACAAAACTTCAACCTGTTCCCGAGGATTTGGCTTAGATATGTAGATGACATTTTTGCAATAGTGAAACAACCTCATTTGCCAGATATTTTCAACCATATTAATACAATAGATCCAGCAATTAAGTTTACAATGGAAACCGAGGAAAATGGCATTTTGAACTTCCTGGATATAAAAATCATCCGAAATAATAACAATAAATTAAAATTTGGAATTTTTAGAAAGTCTACAAATACAAATAGATTCATAACAGTAGATTCATTTCACCATGTGACGCACAAGCAAGCAGCGTTTCATTCTATGGCGCATAGATTATTTAATATACCTATGGAGCAGTCGGAATTTGATAAGGAGGTTAAATTTATTCAGAACGCGGCCGTAGCCAATGGGTATTCTACTCAATTTGCTGATAAAATTATCAACAAGCACAAAGCCAAGCACATCAAATCATCACTCACCACATTACAACCAGCCATGGAAACGGTGAATACTACTAGAGTCAGCGTTCCATACTTTCCGGATATCACCAATAAACTTCAGCGCGTCTTCCACAAACACAACATAGAACTTGTCACCCGTCCATCAACAACCATCAAAAAGGATTTAAACAACTTTAAAGATAATGTAACACAAGATTTACGGTCTGGAATTTACCAAATTAAATGTTCTGATTGCCAGGACACCTACATCGGCCAGACTTCGAGAGATTTCAGCACTAGGCTTAAAGAACATGAAAAAGCCAACTGGAATAAATCTAGTGTTGCATATCATATGTTCCACCATAACCACAAAATAGACACCACTATTTCAAAAATAATAAAAACAGTACATCAAAAATGGAAACTAGACGCATACGAGTCATACCACATCGCCAACACCACAAATCTCATGAACACAGATGATGCAAAAATTAATTCCCCCTTATTTAAAATAACTTTTAAAAATTAACCATAACAAGCGCAATACCCCTTATTTTTAATTAAATTTGTGGGTTTGTCCGCCTCCGTTTTTTTTTTTTTTTTTTTTATTTCTTTTATATTTTGTTTAGTATTTTTATATATAAGTCCTTTTTATATTTTTTTTGTTTTTTTTTTTTACCTGTTAAACAAACATTTTTGTATATATAAGAGTTGTTTTTACTTTAGTTTTTTAATTGCAAAAAATTACCTGTAGATGATCTTTACAAGATCGAAACTAGTTGTAATTTTAAATAAATAAAAGTAAATAAATTCAAAAATAAAATTTTGGTTTTTTTATTTTTAAGTAAGTGAAAACTGTTGGTGTTTTGTGATTATACGAAATAATATTAATTATAAAAAGATCACTTACGTCACTCCGCTTCAAAAAAAATTTTTTTTTTTTTAAAAAATGTTTAATATACAAATCAAGTAAAATTATTCTAACAAAATCGGGCCATAATAATTTAACCACTATTTAGAAACTTTCCAGACATTTAATGAATTTTAAGATGTATTTTGATGTTGTTTTAAAGAATGGCAAACAAGAACTTATTAGCACGCTACACACTTGAAACCACTTTGATGTTTTTTACCAACTTCTTTTTAAATTCGGCACACAACTGTTCGTAACCATTTTGATTTTGAATAAATTTGATAATTTTTCAATTAAAAATCAATCATTCAATTTTTGTTTGTTATAAACCGAAAATTTAATTAATTATCTAAATATTTAGTCTTTGTGCTCATCATATAACAAATTATGTATACATTTCAGTATAAAACTTAAGAGACAACATTATTCTAGCCTTTACTAAATTCAATGAAAATAAAATAAAATCAATACAGTCAACGAAATGATTCATGCTTTGGATTTTTAAAAAAATCTTGTATATTTTGGTTTGTGTCTGAACTGAAAAATCCTCTTTTCGATATAGTAGTGACATCTTAATTAACATAGTGTAACTAACAAAAAATTATTATTTTTGTTTTATTTTTGCGCTGCCATCTGTTGACGAGAAAATTTATTTTGACATCGTGAAAAAAATGCATCGGACGCAATTTTTCGCCGTTAGATAGCAGTGTGGCAGTAAAAGGAAATTTAAACAGTTCAGAATTATCTACGGAAAATATGTATGGACATATTTTGTTATTATTTATTGTCGCTGAATAGTAAGAAAATGATTTTAAAAAAAATTAAACCAATTTCTGCTGAAATCGATGCTCTCGACAACATCTGCACACATGTCTGATTTTAAATGAAATTTAATTCATACATTAAGAATTTAGCAGAAATTTGTTTAGTTTTACAGTCTTTCTTCAGAGTTACCAATCAGAAGGATGCAATTCGTACAAACAAAAAATATAAATGCTGTTAAAAGTGTTCAATTAAAGTTGTTAACTAATTTTCTTACTTTTGTACGACAATTCAGAAAGCCATTTCATTACATGCATAAAATGAAGGATCACTGCTATAAATCATAGTTTATCGGAAGATGCGTGTTGAATTTTAATATTTCAATTAAAAATATTAAAAGCCTAACGTTTTTACCCAAAACATTGATATTCGGAACTTCAAGTACATTCAATGTGATCTATCGACGCCTGCACATTCGTCACCAAGTGAAAACAAAATAAATAAAAAAGACAATGACGAATTTGAGTGTAAGCGCTGCGGCACACGACACGGTAAGAAACAATGTCCAACATTCAACAAAAAATGTGAACATTGCGGTAATAAGGGTCATTTAAAAAAAAAGTGTCGCTCCAAAAAGAAATCATCGGAAAAAAAGTCAAATAAAAAAGACAAATATAAAAAATCAAGAAAGTTAACAAAATAGCCAGTGACTCTTCCGAAAGTGACTCAGATTCGAGTGCCGAGAGCGAGTATGATTACAATGAGAGCAGTATTAAATGTGAAAAGGAAGTAATAAAAGTGTGTTCAATCAAAAAAGACAAATGGATTGAAACATTGAAAGTCGGTGAGGGTGAACTGTTAGGAGCTCACTGCAACGTAATATCGCGGAAAGAAGCATCCAGATTAAAATTAAAAGTAAACATTCATTGACTAAACGTCTATCAACATATAATCTCGATACAGTCAAAGTAATAGGTGAAACCAAGGTATGGTGTGTATCGCCGCAAAAATCAGGACAGGTGATTTTTAAAGTAATTAACGAGGATTTAATGTCAATTCTCGGTCGACATTCATGCGATGAGCTGGGATTAGTGAAACGCGTTCATAAAGTGGATATACAGTTGGGTTGTTGCAACAATTACGAGTATGATATCGATTTTGTTGACAATCCGAAGTTCAAACTAATTCCACCGCGTCGAGTTCCAACTGCACTTAGAGATAAAACAAAAGAGGAATTGGACATAATGGTTACAATGAAAGTTTTAGCGCCAGTTACTGAACCAAGCCCAGCCGTAAGCCCTATGCTGGTGGTAGAAAAAAACGCAAAAATTCGAGAATGTATGGATCCCATCGAATTAAAAAAACATAAAACGACGCCATTACCCGTTTGAATACTGTAGAAGAAATAGCCGCAAAAGTAGGAAAGGCCAAGTTTTTTACAAAATTGGATTGTGAACATGGTTTCTGGCAGATTAAAGTGACTGAACGAATGTCAAAATACTTGGTCATCGACGAGACGTCGTTATGAACGAGACATTGCAAGGCATCGACAATTGCGAGGTTGCCATGGATCGATGATATTCTTCTTTATGCGGAAAATGCGGAAATGTTAGAGGGAATCCCATAAAAGGTAAAGCATCGATTAAAAGATGCTGGTTTCACATTAAATCAGAGTAAATGTGAATACAACAAGAATAGAGTAAAATTTCTTGAACATGTTTTTACATCCAATGGTTGTGAGATTGACCCGGATAAGGTATCAGCAGTTCATCGTTTGAACACTCCAGCTAATGTCAAGGAATTGCTGAGATTGCTTGGTACAGTAACATACCTTGCAAAATTTATTCCGAAATTTTCAGATTTGACAGAACCATTGAGAAGATTAATAGTGAAGGACACCGAATTGGTATTGGAGGTTGACCAACAAACAGCTTTTGAGAAGTTAAAAGAGGTCATCACAACAACGCCAGTTCTGAGTTATTATGACGTAAATCAAAGCGGTAAGATTTCCTGTGATGCAAGCTCCGTAGCTCTTGGAGCTTGTCTGGCATATGCCAGCAAGGCATTGACGAAAGCCGAGAAAAATTATCCACCAATCGGCAGAGAAGCAGCCGCTATAAGATTTGCGTGTAAAAAATTTCACCATAATGCGTATGGCAAAAAATTGCAAACCAGAAGCAGTCAAGCCGTATGCGAGCTTCAAGAAGGAAATTTGGAATGATGATGAATTACTATTTAAACCTAATAAAATTATTGTCCCAACAGCTGAATGCCAAAAAGTGTTAGCTGATATACAGAAAGGTCATCCAGGTGTGTCGAAATCATTGGCAAGAGCGCGAAGCAGCCTCTACTGGCCTAGACAAACAAAGGAAATGAAGGAATTGGTCGAAAAGTGCTCTACATGTCAACGCACTCAAAGATCAATAACAAAGGAACCATTACTACAGAAGGTTTTGCCGGACTATCCATTTCAACTAGTTTCTACAGACATATTTACATTCAAGGGCAAAGACTACATCATTATTGCCGATCATTATTCCGATTTTATGGATTTTCAAGATGTAAAGTCAACAACATCGGCAGCAGTCATTTTACAATTTCAAAAATGGTTTGCTATTCACGGAATACCGGAAACGTTGGAATCAGATGGACCACCATCTTACCATCTCTACCACCGCCTTACAGTTCGCATAGAAAGAATTCAAAATTTTCGCGTTGCGTTGGCAATTCAACCATCGCATCACCACATTACTGCTCAGTCAAATGGATTCGCTGAACGCAATGTTCAGACTGCAAAAAATCTACTCCGCAAATGACGATTCAGACATCTATGAAGCATTGTTATTGTTGCGAAATACACCACGCAATGATATTTTGGGTTCTCAATGCCAATGATTGTTTAGCCATCGCACAAGAACATTTATTCCTTTCAGTCAAGACGATTTGAAGCCGGAAATCATCAGCGGTGTCACCAAAGGATTGGCAAAATTACACTTTTAACAAAAAACGTACGCCGATCGTGTTTCATCACCATTCAAGCAGTTAGAATTGAACGAAAAAGTTCGATTACAAAAAGGCCACCGTGATTGAGTGTCAGCAAAAGTCGTGGAGAAGTGAGATAACTCACGGTCGGTGATTGTGGAAACAACAACGGGTAAGAGATACCGACGAAATACAATTCATATACAGCGCTCATCAGCTAATATACAAGATGTGCCGGAAGTTGATATCAATGAGACATCGACTCAGGTATTAAATGAATTGGAAATTGGTTCCGAAGTCATTCCACAACCGAAGAGACCTTTGTGTGTCAAATCCGAACAGGCACTTGACATGCATATAATAAGCATATTTTCATATTTTGTATTAATTTATTTGATAATTTTCATTCAGTTGATATATAAAACTAGTAAACTAAATAGTTCAAAATTAACATTTTTGTTAAAAAAGGGGGGATGTGACAATATGAACCACCCTATTCTATACTAACACATACTTATGTAACACCACTCTTATGAAGTCAGTCATTAAAGATCATTCAATCGATACACACGTATTATCATTTTATATCGCGGCTCTCTCAATATTAGATACTCATAAGTATTACAGTACACCCGATTTAATTATTCGGAAAATAAAAACAGCCGTTCTATAACAGTAAAACTCAAACAAGTCGCATCCAAGGATTTAATCTTTAAACTCGGAAACATGATCAAATTTTCTAAGGTCATGAACATATCTCACACAATTATTAAACGTAACCTCAAGTAACCGCTTTAAGGTATAATTAAACTTTTAACAAGATATATGCATTAGTCAACTGGGCAAAACTTTTTTATTAGTCTGAGCGAATATAAACTATAATTAACACGCTGGCACATAGAACTTACAGGATCATTCCAAGTAAATTTTGAATTCAATAGTAATCCTAGAAAAATGAGATTATATCATTGAATTATTTTTGGCCCAAGTGAAAAGTGAATTATTTTTGGCCCCATGACGAAATATTTCTAAGATCTGCATTATGTTGCATAATAATTTCCTCCAATTTTAACAAGTCACCACCAATATAAAGTTCCAAATCATCAGCGTAAAGATAAAATCGACAATTTAAAATATGCCAAGGTAGGTCATTTATATAAACGGAAAAAAGTAAAGGGCCTAAAATTGATCCTTGAGGCACCCCAGCAATTGCATTACTTATGCCGGAAAGATCATCACCAAGCTTTACGAATTGTTTACGATTATTCAAATAATAATGAAGCAAAAAAATAGCAGAATCGGAAAACTTATAATAACACTTTAACTTTTGCACACTTTAACACAATCAAACGCTTTAGAAAAGTCTAATAGCTATTAGCTTTGTCTAGTGTATAGCAGATAGATCATATTACTTTCCACAGATTAGGAAATACTGATCTCATCAAACACTGGTTAATAATAAATGTAATTTGGGACAGAAACAAATCCATAAATAATTTTAGTACTTTGAAGCAGACTTAACTGTACGAATTGCATTCAATATCATAAGTTCATCGATACAATCAAAAACAAAACCATAACTACCAGAACTAATAAAATTAAAATCGGATAAAGGCAAAACACCTATCTAGTAGATTCATTAAGTTTACTGATCCCTGCCAAAATTTCACCAGCAGAAAAGTCAATGACTGCTTCAGTCGGCTTACATGAAATACCTAGTTTTAGGTTTGTGCAAATTTTCAAAATAAAATATATTTATAGCTTGATTGATACTGTGCACACAATATAGTACCACTCTCTTGTATCATGTATGGATAGCCAATCTGTCTGCTGTTTCCGATCGTTTAGCGAATAACCTACACCATATTCCAAAAATCGGTACCAAAAATTGATGGTTATTTGTCTCGATGTTATGGACTTCTTTCATGAAAAGAATAAACATTACAGCCACAAACGCGTATTTCTATATCGACGCGTATACAGGCAGGAAGCAATCTTTCCACCATGTTGAGCTGCCCTCAGTTTATTCTTTTTTCATAAAAGTTGCACCATGTTGCACAAAAATTTATAAAATCAGTAGCATTGTTATAATTTTTTTTTGTCTCATTTTTAATTTTTTCAAATGGTCTTAGATCTATCATTCAACTACATTCGGAAAATCTTTTCAAGCTAGCGAGGGTGGACCATTTTCTCTGCCGATGAGTGTACAAAAATGCATGTACTCTTTGTATATTTGCACTACACAATACCGTAACGTGTTTGAGACGAGTATGCCAGAGGATCTTTGATTAACCTTGCATTCATTTAGGCGATTACCAAAGTTTTCTAGGATGCATCGATGTAACATCTAGAACTTCATCGATTACATATTTTTTTCATCCATGTCCATGTCATTTTTTGACAATATTTTATTACGTTAACGCATACTATACGACATATAATTTCTCCGTTGACGTTACAGGATCTGCAATTACCAAAATTAGGTGCAGATGGCGGAATAAAATGCCAGTTGATTCCCTTTTCTACCAAATAGCTTCCTACTGAGTGATTGTAGTCCGGCGATTGCGTTAATTGGTAAACCTCAGATAATTGTCGGTTCGCCCCGATAAAGTTGGAATCATTATCAGAGTAAATATCGGATGGAATTCTTCTTCGAGCAGTAAATCTTTTCAATGCGGCGATAAATGCGTCGGTGGTCAATTCGCTGACTAACTCAATATGCATTGCCTTAACAGATTAGCCATGCAGATGAATATTGAGATTTACGCTTTGATGTGCTTAGCACCACGTCCCCTTTTGTTACAAATTGTTATCGGTCCAGCGTAATCAAGTCCCACCTTCGAGAACGGACGGCTCGAAATCACTCGGGGTTGAGGAAGATTTCCCATTAGTTGCCTAGTCACCATAGCTCGATGACGATAGCAGATTACGCACTTGCTCCCATATGTTTTGACCCTACCCCGACAACCAATAATCCAAAATTTTTGACGTAGGACGTTGATAAGAAGGGATGAACCTGGATGGAGGTGACTATAATGAAAATGAAATATTATAGATCTACTTACAGTATGATTTTTAGGAATAATTATAGGATGCTTGGTGTTAAAAGAACAGAAAGAGGATTGCAGTCGTCCACCAACTCTAAGTATTCCTTCAGGATCAAGGAATGGAGACAAAGAGATGAGGCTGCTTCTCGTTTTCACTCTATTTTTGCTTTTTAGAGATCCTTGATTTCTTCACTGTAAATTTCCGCTTGAGCCCACCTTATGCAGATGTTTGCCGCATGGTCCAATTCCGCACTGGACGGGTAAGTATTCACGCAGCAATTGCCTGATCTGGGTTTGTATCGTCGAATAAATCTGTGAATATAGCAAATAATACGTAACATTTTTGTCCAACTATTGAATTTCCCAAACAGTTCATGAATTATTCTTGCAGCCGGGGTAGCTGGATGGGACAAAATGGTAGCCTTTTGTTCTGCTTCAATTAACTTCTTGTTGTTATGTAGGCTTAAACCTTGTGGCCAATTTTCAGGATCTTGCTTAAGCCATGACGGACCGTTCCACCAAAGATTAAATGTGGGAAGTAGATGTGGTGATAAACCTCGGGATGCGACATCAGCGGGGTTGTCCTTTGATAGAACATGATTCCATCGGTCGCGAGGTAATTCTTGGAGAGTTTTAGTTGTACGATTCGCCACAAAGGATTTCCATTTTCGAGGGTAATCAGAAAGCCAGGCCAATACTACAGACGAGTCTGTCCAAGCATACTTTTGAATTACATCATAATGTAGCGCCTTCTCCACAATTTTCATAAGCCGGCTAAGTAACAGTGCTCCGCAAAGTTCCAATCGTAGTATTGAAATTTGTTATAGCGGGGCGACTCGTGTCCTCGCACCTAAAATTGATACTTGAATATTCCCATCTCCATCAGAACATCGGCAATAAATAACACAAGCGTATGCAGATTCGGAAGCATCACTAAATCCAAGTAATTGTATTGGCTGATTGGTTGTAAAAAGCGTAGTATCTAAACCCTTTCAAGTTCAATCCACTCCTTAGTCAGATTGGGCGGTAATGAATCATCCCAATTAATTTTGTTTAACCAACACATTTGGAAGATAATTTTGATGCATGTTGTACTGGGAGAAAGCCATCCAAGTGGATCGAAGATTTTCGATGATTCAGAAAGCATTCGTCGTTTTGTGGTTATCAGTTCATTCATGATAGTACCCTTAAATGTAAACCAATCCTTTGTTGGATTCCAGCATAATCCGAGCGTTTTAATGCAGTTTGAATCATCTTCAATTTCCAAGTGTTCAATTTGTCTGTGCTCTTCAGGAATATTCTGTAATATAAATAAAGAATTTGAGCACCATTTTCGCAAATTAAAACCACCTGACTGAAGAATTTTGATGATTTGGAATTGTAATTTAACTGCATCTTCACTGGATGCTCCTGGCATCATATCGTCGACGTAAAAATCTTGTTGGATAATTTTTGCTGCTTGAGGATATTGACGTTGATTGACATAAGAAATTTGCTGAATGGCGCAAAAGCTGTTCCATAGGTTATAGTTGTAAGACAGTAATGGTCAATTGGATGATTTGGTGATTCTCGCCATACAATGCGCTGATAAGTGATGTCATCGGAAGAGACAATGACCTGCCGATACATTTTTTCTACTTCTGCGGTCATTGCAATCTTGTGTTTTCGAAAACGTGACACTAATGACATGAGATCGCCTTGTATGGTTGGCCCTACCATAAGATTGTCGTTAAGCGTAACTCCGTTTGATGTTTTGCATGATCCATCAAAGAACACTCGCAATTTTGTAGATGTACTGGTTTGCTTTGTGACCGAGTGATGTGGAAGATAATACGAACGGTCATCAGGTACCGGAATTTCAGATTGTGGGATTAACTGCATATTACCAAGTTCGCAATACTCTTTCATAAATTTGGCATATTCTGATTTAAGAATTTCATTGGATTTGAATCGTTTTTCCATTGAAAGAAGACGAGAAATTGCGGCCTTTTTAGAATTTCCCAATTGGTAATGGTGGAATTGTGTTGGTACGTTTCAAGAAAATGAGTTTTACATGAGATGTTTCTGTAAATGGCTATACAGTTGGAAGTTCCTCAACTTCCCAGAAGCGTTGCAGAGATTAGTGTTTTCTCGCTCGTAATTCAACAATGTCGTAAAAGTATTAGCATGATTGTAATTCGCAGTAATTTTACCTGCCAAAACCCAACCAAAAATGGTACATTGTGCGACGAGGTGACTGTGCTTCGACGAGGGTGAGAGCGCAATTTGCCCTTCTTTTATAATGTTGAAGAAAATATCCGCGCCGAGCAGAATGTCAATGTGCCCTGGAGTATTGAATGTTTCGTCTGCTAAGTTGAGTGAACTGATTTAATCCCAGTCTTCTATGTTGATTTTATAAGATGGCAGTTGATTTACTTTGCTTAGGATAAATGCTTCGATTTGAATGCTGAAGGAAGTATCAACATATTTGAATTTTTAATCCGACTTATAAGCACTCATTTAATGAAATTACCGTGATCGTTTTAGCGAGGTTTAATGGTCGTAGTTTAGTTGCAAATGGCATGGTTCTATTTGACCTAGTTTCGGTAAATATTTCCTCCGTTCCAAACATCCTTGATTTTACAATAACATATGAATCTCCTAGTTCTGGTCTTGGCTTTATGAGTGGTTGCCTAACAATAGACTTTCCCTCTGCGGATCGCGGTATTGGTACGATACGATGTGATTAATTTCAACTACTGGTTATTCCACTTGCCAAAATCTTCTCAACATGTTCAATAAATTTTCATTAGCAATATTGCATTCCAGATTCAACTTAAAATTATGCAACTGTAAGGCTTCTCGTTGTTGACTTACGTTGTCAAAATGGTTTTTCCTCTCGCTTTCTCCGCAATGCTAGAAACTAGGCTGTAAATTGAAGCATATGAATATTTCCGACGAAGGCCTAGGCGCCGAACACTTGATTCCGTAATAAAGGATGACTGTCATCCAGAATTGAGCAGTGACCTTACTAACATTTGTTATTTATTATTTGCTTGAATGTAAGTCAAGGCTGTAGGTAACAAGGTGTTCAGAGATGTTTGATTATCATGTAAGGATGATGTTCGTATGCGATGCAAAATTCATCTCTCGCTTGTATTGGTTTGAATCTGTGCTAAAATAGTTTTTAAAAAGACGTTTATTTATGGATAAATTATTTAAGAATATTCTGGAAAAGGGAAAACATTCTGAGAGAAAAGCGAACATATTCTGGAAAAGTAGGAACCTTGTTTTTCTTTCCGTCGCTACTAATGTGATGAGTTGATTGTAGATAACTTTCGATTTGTTGCATGAAAGTTCCTCTTTGCGTCCTATTTATGCAAAAAGTGAATGATGTCGCTGGTTACATATTACAACTGTCCGCTTTTTCCATAAACACGTACGATTTTCCACAGTGATCCTTTCACAGGCGACACAACTCATTTGGTGTTCAAATCGGGAACCGTTCATAATGCCGCGTTTTAAAATGTCGCGTTTTAAAATACCGCGTTTCAAAATGCCGCGCGGTACAAAATGTCGCGTTTTAAAATGTCGCGTTCCAAAATGCAGCGAGGTAAAAAATGTCGCGTGGTACAAAATGTCGCGTTTTAAAATGTCGCGTTTCAAAATGCCGCGTGGTTCAAAACACGCGTGGTACAAAATGACGCGTTTTAAAATGACGCATTTTGAAAATTCCCTTATAAATCAATACAATATGATGTGAAATAATAAATAATTTAATAAAAATTATTTCAAACAAGCAAATTGTGTTTAAACATATAGTAAAATTTTCCTTCACTGAATGGAAATTATTTATAAATGTAATTTTATGTAATTATAAAGTGGGTCTAAGAAAAAGAACGCAAATGTTGAAATTTATTAGAATATTCCTTCACTAAAATGTTAAAGTTAAGTCCTTATATATTTTCGACGATTTTTTATCGACATTTTAAAACGCGACATTTTGTAACACGCGACATTTTGTACGTCGCGGCATTGTGAAACGCGACATTTTAAAACGCGTCTTTTTGTATCACGCGAAATTTTGTACCTCGCGGCATTTTGAAACGCGACATTTTAAGACGCGACATTTTGTACCACGCGACATTTTGTTCCTCGCGGCATTTTGAAACGCGACATTTTAAAACGCAACATTTTAAAACGCGGCATTTTGACCCGGACCCGTTCAAATCGTCTAAAGATTTATTAAATGTGGGAAATCGGTTTTCAACCGATTCATTCTCCCTTAGTTGCCTCGAATCTGCATCTATTTCACCAAATAATATATGAATGAACCACGGATCACGTGTTTCAGCTTGTCCCTCTAATGGCACCTGTATATTACACTAGTCATCACTAGTCACTAGTGATCATTTTGGATAACAAAGGTTTGGAGCACAATTGTGTTGTGTTTTAAATAATAGGTCATTCACATTTGTAATTAATTCCATAACTTCTTACATGCTTTCTAAGTGTGTATTTAATTATTATATCGGTAAACCAGTGCAATTTTTATTAAGTTTTTATATCTGGTGTATACCTTTATCTGTTAGTGTTTACATGAGGAAACTGAGCAAAACACTGAAAAATTGGTGAGTTGAAAATTGAAAAAGTTTTATTGGTCTAACAAAACAAAAATGTCTGATTCCAGAAGAGATCACACTTATTTGTTGAAGGCGCAATCTTCTAAGATAATAGACAAAGTTGACAATAAACTATTACTTAGCATTTAGCAATACTTATATACATTATGTCTACACTAGTATATAAATAGTACGATGAACATAATTAAAACAACTTTGTGATTGTCGATTTATGAAAATAATTTTATTCTATTTTATTATAACAATAATTTAAATTAAAAGCAGTAACGCTGTCAATGAATTCCCTCCAGTGGCGTATAACTTTTATATTGGAATAATTCTGAGCCTCCATAACCATAGAGTAATTTTCCCCGCCCATTTTCATCGTAATAAGGATATCGATATTTTGGTCTCTCAAAATATTGAAAATTTGGGGCTTTCGGCTCAACTTTCGGTAATGCCAAATTAGCGGTTACACTATTAGTTAGTAAGATTAAAGCTGTTGTAATAATCTGAAAATAAAAATAATAAACGTTTAGTAAAATATGTTTAGGTGGGTGTTAGTTGGTTTGCATAATTTTATTGAGCCTTTGCTTTGGACTTGGCTCTATACCAATGGTTTCTTTCTGCCTCTCAAATTTATGTATATTAACCTATTTGCCGTTTGAAAATTAAAATTATTATTTGTTGCTAAATCTCAAATGAAAGAAGTTGTTTGCAAAATATCTTTAAACGAGTTTTATGATTTAAGACTATTTTAATGTAATATGTATTATACAAATAATGTATACTCGGAATTAAGATCACGGTTAACAATAATTGGCATTTAATAATACAAATAAAAACACGTTTATACATAATACATACATATTATGATTATTTATACATACATTAGATAGATTTTCTGCAGTGGCGGCTGCTGATTTAAATTTTCACGCATGCAATTTTAACTTATGCACGTTCAAACAAATCATTTGAAACTATGAAATTACTTGCTTAGGCCCTAACGCGTAGTTGCTGAAGATATTTTAAGGCCGGCTAAAGATACAACAGATACAATTAACTTCCTCTACATGCAACGTTGTGTTGTTGATGGACTTGTTATCCTAATCTAAACGTTTCGGTTAATTAATCCGCCATTAACTAATTTCTACCAAGTTAAAAATGTATACTGAGTTGTTCATTAAAATTTGTAGAAAAATAGTTTCATGAAATAATTGGAATCAATAAACAAATTCTCATCCACATTTCAATTTCAGTTGCTCAGTAGCGTTACTAATGGGTGTCGATTATTTGTATCTCTCTTATTTCGATAACATCTTTCGCAATTTGGCAAGCGTTCCCAATACGTAGAAAATTCAAACGAAACCAGAATTTCAGTTCAGAGACCATTTGAGTGAAGATGTTTTAAAATTGATAATGCGTCACTAAGCACATTTCGGCTTAAGCGGCTTTTTTAATAAACAAAATAGCCCTAATTTGAGAGCTCGAAAATCCTGAGGCAGTTCTTGGTCAACATCCTCGAAGAGCCAATAAATCACATAATTATCTTAATGCCACTGTAATGGATGACAAGCATTGAGTCGAATGAGATTATCGAAATCACGAGATTTTGAGATTTTTAGATTAATGTCGATTTTATTGAAAATTATCAAAATTCAAGAGCATTAAGATTTTTCGAGGTTATTCTATACGATTCTGAAAATTTCGAAATTACTAAATTGCAACTTGTTTCGTGGTGTTACAAAGTTAGTGGTAGATCGAGATTTTTTAGATATTATTGAATTTTTCGAGGTTTTAAGTGTTGAGTTCACTGTAATAGATATTGTCTGAAACTTCATTATTTTTTCGAGCTTTTATTGTCAATATTAATCGAGTGTAGCTTTGAGGAATTAAACCTTGCACTGAGTTACAAGGTGTGCCGCTTAACAATGCGAATGTAATAAAAAAGAAAGAATGATTTCTTAAAGTATAATTGGGTAATTTGTGGATACCATCCAATAAACCATCTTTTATTTTGAGCCAAACCATTCAGAGAACCAAGTTTCCACTTTTTCGTACGTTTTTAAGTGCTGCTCGGAAAGTACCTGTGCCATCGATCGAAATAAATGGTAAACTGATGGAACAAGATGTGGTGAATACGGCAGGTGCGTTAATACCTCCCAGACGAAATTCTTTAACGTGTCTTTAACTGGTTTTGAAGTGTGTGATGATGCATTATCATAAACAAAAATTACTTTGGCATGGCTTGGGATTCTCAAAATAAAACCAATTTTCATCGACAGTCATAATTCTATGCAAAAAAACTTTCTTTCGTAACGTGGAAGCAGCATTTCACTAATGACTTTTCGGTTTTCCATTTGCCGTTTGTTCAGTTGATGTGGCACCTATTCTGCTTCCATTAAGATCTTTCCCATTACATGTAAACATGCAAACTGACCAATATTTACATACATCTTCATATAATAATGCTTGTAGTTCCTCGTTTTCAAACTTTTCCGGTTGAGATGTGGACATTCTTTGTCTTTCACTTGAAAATCACCACTTTTGAAGCGATTCACAAGTATCTTGAGATGAGCAAAACTTTTCTTCAAAATGAAATATGAATTCAAACTTACCGCAAATACTCTTTTTTTCACATGGAATTCGACATTTTCAGCACAAAAATATTTGTAATGTCAACAGCTTACAAACATTTGGCAGGTGAAGTTTTAAAGCTTGTTGTCAATATCGCATATATAACAACACAAATGTAACTAATCCATCTAATGAACAAATTCGCATATTTAACCAGTAAACCTGGTATATGTATGATGTTACTAATTACTAATAACGAGTGGTCCATCTAACGTTTGCAATTTAATTTGGATCTAAATTCAAAAACGAATAAAAATTTTTCAAAGCGGATTGTTTTATTAAAAAGAGTTTACATTGCCATTAAGTATGCAACACAATTTCATTCAAATGACTTTCACGGCTGGCTTTTCAGTGCCCCATTCTGCAACCCAATTTTTAAAAATATTTTCGATTGTAGGAGCTCCTACCTCATCAATGGCCACTTAACAATCCAGTTTCACGAATTCGCTTCACAAATTACCTTGTAGGCATTTCATTTCTGCTGAGCTTTTCACGTAAATTTCTTACAGTTTGAGTTGACGAGTCACTGCTTTGAAAGTAAGTCTTCGATAGTTCCCAATTTTGAGCCATTTAGAATTTGGTTAAGCCCCTAACCAAAAAATAGTTGAATTGTTCCCTAAGTTGATCGATCCTAGGTTTCTCAAAACACAAAATAAGCCAAAACAATGAAGATATTATAGGAACAAAAAATGTAAAACAAATTTTAAAAAATCTTGTTTTTTTGTCACTTCAACAGATTAAATCTCAGTAATTGGTTTAAATATTGATTTTAGCTTGAGCAAGGTTTCGGTCGAACAAGTATCGTACAAATAACATAATTTCCTCTCGTGTAGTATTCGCGCTTGCATGCACAATTCAAATTGCTTTTTCTCTCCATTTTAAACGATGAATTTTCGTTTTTGCATAATACGATCAGCCGCCTCTGGTTTAAGATAGTTAAGTTGGATGAAACCAAATCGTATTTCGATATAGCATATTTATATTCAAAAGCAATTGCCAAACAATTAAATGAAACGATTTAAAGTACTCGGAGAATTACTTATTTGGCTTAATTGAATTTAAATATATTTACAAGAATAAATTTTATTGGCGACTGTGCAAGTGGTTCCGCATAAAGTGCGTTCGGAAAGTATAAAACATGAGCCGATTACACACAAATCGAGATACGCAGAAAATGTTTAAAATGTTTAGGAAGTCAATACTTTTATTTTTTTTGTTTCTAAATGAACTTATTACAGAACTGTTCGTTTACTTATAAAGCATGACAACTGTCATGTTCATATGACATTTGTATTCAGTATTCATTGACCTTCCATGAATAGACTTACGCGAGAACAACGTTTACAAACTGTGGAAATTTATTTCAAAAATCAGTGTTCAGTGAAAAATTGTTTTCGTGCTCTTCGACCATTTTATGGTGTTCATAATTGTCCAACTGAACGTCCTATTCGCGAAACAATTAATAAATTTCGAACCACTTTTTCATTATTGGATATTCATCATCCGACTAGAGTGCGTACAAGTCGATCTAATGTGAATGTTGCTGCTGTAGCTGAAAGTGTACGTGAAGACAGCAATCTATTTATTTATTTTATTTATTTATTACCAGCACTAACAAATAGCATAGGTTACAATACCAATAATTTTGTATATAAAAAAGAGTTACAAATTATTATTTCGAATACGACTCTTATTGGTTAAAATATTTTGACGTACGCGCGACCGGTTCATCAATTCCATAATTCGTACGATGAAAAGCAATACTCAGTCTTAACTGTCGTGGATGAGAATTCTCTTAGGAACGTAAAATAAATATAAGTCAAGCAATACCGGGTAATCAATCTTAGCACAAATTACATCCCGAGCAAATACTGCATGAATCATCTCTCTTCTGAATTCAAGACTACGAATGTTCAAAAGTGTACAACGACCGGCATAAGAAGGTAAACTAAATCCTGAAGTTGACCTTGGAAGTCTTCGGAGGGAAAATATTAAGAACTTTTTTTGAATCCGCTCAATACGATCACTAAAGATTTTATAACCAGAACTCCATATAACTACAGCGTATTCCAAAATAGACCTAACAAAAGCAGTATATAATGTCTTGAGAGATGAAACCGAGCATCGAGCCGGCTCTAGCTACAATCATTTCTATATGTTTAGTAAAACTTAGGTTACCTGTAAACAAAACACCTAAATCAATAAACTGAGCAACTCTATATCTATTTTCACGTTTTGTAAACTGTACACTGAAAAAAATATTACCATTCCATTAACGAAGAGATTTTCGTTATTTTTTAACAGAAAAAAATCGTTATTGTTACAGATTTCATTTAATCTAATATAAACTTTATTAATAATATTAAAAATTAAATTTTCGAATAATTAATATTCGTAAATGTTATTTACTTCGAATCGTTATTTGTTAATTTGATAAATGAGAGAAAAATTGTTACCTTTAAAACTTTTATGCTAATATAACGAATTCTTTTTATCAGAGTTGTTTTACATTAAAGAACATGAATGATATTTGAATTATTAAGAGTTGTTCTACTACAAAAAAAAAATTAAAAAACTTTTTTAAGAAAAGGTCGTATACTTAATTAATTTTTAGTTAATAAATGAAAAAATAAATAAATTTTTAACTGAAACAAAATTAATAATCTCTATATTTAAGAAATAATCATTAAATTTTCGGTTTTTTTGGTTAAGTTGATCTAATGAAAATTATATAACTAATATGAAATATAATTTAAAAAAATGAAACGGTATTCATGTTACATGTATTATATAGCGTACTATTGACAAATTATGTATAATAAATAATTGCATATATTTTTAAAGTGTTCTGGAAACAGGGAGGTATAATCATGAACCGTATTATTTATTTAATTATTTATACACTAAACTTTATTTCGGTTGCACGCTCTATTTTGAGCATTGAAGCTCATTCCTTGAAAGCACAGTCCACGAAATATCCAGAAACCTCTCAATATTCAGGCCGTGCAGTTGGGTCTCTCCCACAACCCGATTTCCATCCATTTCATCATACATTTCGGTTTTTATCGATTTTTTTTGCCAGGTTTTCGTTTTGCGCTTTACTATACTTTTATTTAGAACCTCGATCATAGTTTGCGTGTCATATAAAATAATTTTACAAATACAAAAAAAAATTGAAAAATTGGGAAAATGTGCATCTGACACCCACGAAACTCAAAGCGAACTCTATTAGTTTTGCTACTATATAATTTTGTGTAACTTCTTCACTTTTTTTTATCTACAATTTATTTATTTTATCCAATCATAAAACCATTACAATTAAAACCAATAAGACACCAATACTTTAGATGATTTTGTATGATTTCGTAGAAATTATTTATTTATTTTATTTATTTATACATTTAATGTGTGTTGTAAACTAATTTGCTAATTTGGGATTAAGGGAAAAACCACATATGGAGGCAAGCAGGTAAAATGAAAATAAAGTTAAGCAAATTAGGCAAAAAAACCTCTTACATTTTTTCAAAAACAATTTCACCTCATGGTTGCACACTCTAATTTGAGCTAGGCAGACTGTACAACAAGAGGCGAAATAATTATAAATTACAATACAAAACTATACGTATTGCCAACTAGATACGCCACTCTAAAAATTTTACCTTGAATATTTTGGTCGATCCTGACCTCTTAATAGGTAGTGGAATAGAGTACCATAACGAAACACTACTAACAAATAAAGATTTATTCAAAGACCTACAAGAATTTTTGGGAATGAGTAAGCGCAAGTTGATGAATGAAACCTACGAACACCTTTGTAAACAAATAGAATGGCTGCTTAGTTTTGAGTAGATTAAAAATAAAGAGGCAAGCTCGAAGTTCATAAAACGTAACTAAACGACACCCTAAAACCATATTAAGGAGGCAAAACTTAAAAAAATTATCATACTTTTCTTACATTTCTCTTGTATTTTCACACTAAAAGTAACGACTCGAGTATTGGTTTTTATGATAGTTCTAAAAATTCGGATTGTATAAATACTGTTATGCTATGGCAAATGTTAATATCACATTTTTATATGCGTACGCCGTACATACAACAACGTACATAATATACATATTTATAAATATATCTAATATACATAGATTCCTCACACTACTTTTGTGTTAATATGCAAAAACAATAATTACGAGTATATGCCTATAATAGTTTTATCTGTTACATAATATTCATTATTAACATTTTACATATTTCAAATCATCATATTCCTCAGTAAAATTAGAATTTTATTCTAAAAATTTAAACAAAGTTCGCAAATAGAATACTCCAATATATCGATGATTGAATACGTTCAATATGAATATCAATATTTCATTATTAGAATCATAAATTAAACAAATTTATTTATCGTTAATGTAATTTGAATTTGCGACTTCGATTGATTATAATTTGTCAATATTATGGTTAATATAATACATTTAAAAACATTCCATATATGCCCAATAATTTTTCATTGTATTAAAGTATATTTACTTTCAACTTATTATACAGGTGTGTTGTGACGAATAAAAATTATAAAGAAAAATTCATTAATATAACGAAAGATTTTACCTAATTTCAAACTTAATCAAACTCATTTCTATGAAACTTAGTGGATTTTTTGTTAAGTATATTATATGGGTGTAACATTAACAAACTATAATTATTTATAAATCAATTTACCAATTTTTAATACATTTAACGAAAATTCGTGATTTACCTATGTGTGATTTAATTATTATTCGTAATAGTTAACCACTTCCCTTATTATCAAAAATTATTTCTTTAAATTTTAAGAATTTTGGGTAAACGTGATCATTCGACGACTCATTCGACAAGCATTGTTTTATTTTATTAGACGTACATTTTTTTTATAGTTTTGTGTATCATTTTTAGATAAAAAATATAGTGATTTCAAAAAATTTTATATGTACAATTGTTGTGTGTACATATTTAACAATATATGTTGTGATAATACTATATTTATTCTGATATACATAGAAACATTCCCATATATGTATACCTAAGCCACTGAGACCAAGTAAGTATTATTTTAAATAATATACTATCAAGATAATTTAGAACTAAATTATTTTACAGATCAAACTGATACGTTACCTACTAATATGCGTTTAAACCTCGTAATTTATTTTAAGTGATTCCTCAACTTTATAATTTGGTATAGAACTTTTGTGATTCTATTTCTGTTAGCATGATCTGTTTTGTTTGTAACCTTATTGTAGAAAATTTCAAAAATCTATTAATACATTATAAATATTTTCATGGTCTTAAACATAACTCAACTTATGAATGTCCCGGAGATTCGTGTTCGTTCCAAAACCTTTCAAATTTTAAAAAACATTTCAATAACATTCATGCTAGTAAATTGTCTGATACATCCAAAAAAGCAAATATCACAAACGATATAAATAGCCAAATAAACTTTGAGAAGAATGTAGCACAAAATAATATTTTGCCTTGTGATGGAATAGATTCTATTGTACCAGATGATGATGATCCAGATGATGATGAACTTAATATTAAAATTGTTAACAATATTTTAGTATCTGCGGTGAAATTTTCAATTAATTTAACACAAAAAAATAATTTTACAACCAAAGGTGTAGTCGAATTGCAAAAGAAAATTAAACAGTTTATTTTAGTTCCTCTTTTAGCTGCATTAAAAAGTTTACTGACCACGGTGAAGTTTCAACAAGTTACACCACTATTAGATGCCTGAATAGATCCATTTATTTATTGTAGTACCGACTATCGTTTAAAAGAGTGGTTAAAGGATAACAATTATTTAAGTGAACCTAAAATTTTCACTATTAATAACGAAATCACTCACGTATATAATATAGGACAGATTGAGCTAAACGAAAATGTGAAGACAGGTGTATTATTACCTATAGATTTTCAATTCCGTACTTTTTTTTTGAAAAAGATGATAATTTATTAGTAGCAATAAAATTTGCAAAAAAAAAAAATTATTAGATAAAAATCTTTTAGAAAATTTTATTGACTGCGAATTGTGGCAAAATAAAACCAATATGTTTGATTCCAAGAGAATATTAATTCCATTTTTTCTTTATAGTGATGATTTGGAAATAAATAACCCACTTGGATCCCATGCTCAAACACAGGCATTGACTGTAGTTAAATATATTTTAAACGAAGAAACTATGGGATTTATTACGTTAAAAAATGTCTGCAATAGAAATATGCCGGATGAATATTCAATCGATGCTATCAATGATGAACCTGCATTTTTAGAAGTTGATAGTCTTTTAAAAAAATGGAACATGAAAGATCTCATCGGTACGTTCAGAGGTAAGTAAATTATAAAAATTACGCTCCAAATATAATTAACATGGTAATTTGTTTTTCTTTGCTTTACTCTTAGAAAATGACATTGACATCGAAGCATTAAGGGTAATGCAAATTCATAATATTAAGCAATTGTTGAAGGTGCGTACATGCTTCAATTCTAGTGAAAAAATGTACACCACGAAGTTAGCAAAATAGTATAATTTTTAGTTAAAATTGGTTACCCTGGTGAACTTTTTGTTCTAGTTGGAAATAATTCAACTCATACAGCTAACTTCGTGGTGTACATTTTTTCACCAGAAATGTATAGCATGTACGCAGCTTGAATAATTATAAATTAGGGAAACGAATCAAATTCGAATATAATTTACGGGAGTGGCAGAAAGAACAGGTAAATTATATTTATAAATAACGTTCGATTACCACCATGTTAACCTATCTAAGTAATAAGACGGTTCAACCTCAATATACGTCCAGAGTCTCATTAGAGACTAGATTTATCGACTATAGATTATTATGTATATACACTATCAAATTCCAGGGTATTTCAATCGACAACACATGTGTAGGATGTTCGTCGTCATCACCATTTAACAGTAACATCACCAAGCCATCCATTGGTTGATCTCAATAATAGAAATGTATTGCTTCGAAAACCAGTAACTATAGTGTCATTTGGCGATATTTTAAATTCAACATTTGAGGGGAAATATATTCTACAATTAGCGTATGACAATAAAAACATATCTGATTCAAATAGAGCAGTATTGTTAACTTTAATAGTAAATTATTTTATTCAAAATGAAATTATAATGGGTGTAAATGACTGCGAAACAATTAACAAACAAATTGTGGATTATTTTGCTAACGAATCACAGGTAAGCAATTTTCATGAACAAATTTAGTTTTCAAATTACTAATTAAATCTTTTTTTATTATTACAGGCTGTTTATTTTCAGCGAATGGCCTGCCTATACGCAATCTTATGGACCAAAACTTTTTGAAGTGGATTTTAAATATATCTATCCGCATAGTGGCAATATGTTATTAAATTTCGACCAGTTCTTGAAAAATATTAAACCGATAATCGAAGAAAAGCTTAATGATACAGCCTGCAAATTATTGCTAAAACAAATGAAGCAACAAAAAAATATTTCTATTGGTAAGCTTTTATAAGAAATTTCCGAAAATTTTAAATAATTAAAATTTTTTGTGTGTTACAGATGCCAAGAATTTTATAACGTTAATTTTATTGCATGGAATTCTGAGGCCATCAAATAAAAAATATGCTATAAATTCTAGTGGTAAAAAAATTTTGCTGAAATATACCATAAAGGATTCTCAGGATTCTTTTGTGTTATTTGCGTCATCCGTCTATGAATGCGATAAAATGTTTACGGATCTAAAGCTAAAATGTGCAGCAGACAAAAAGCAGATCCAACCATTTGTTTTCGTCATAGGAGACAACGAGTTCGCTCCGAATACTTACTACATTTATTTTGACGACATCAAATACAAAATGCCATCAGTGGTTTCTGCGTTAGATTTAGTTTTTAAATTAATTCAGGTATTTAATTTGAAATACCCAGTCGAATCCGAAGTTGTATGGCTTTTCCTCCAAAAGTATTTCTATCACATAGAAACGCAATACAATCCAGTATTTCCGAGTGTGGATTTATTAATTTCAAAATTATCGAAATAAGAGTTTTATATTAATATAAAATATATTTTATATATTTGTTTTTCATTTGATTTATTTAATTTAAAGACTGAAATCTGTTTAATTATTTGTTTTTTTTAACCTAAATCTAAACTTCGAATTTAAATTAAAGATAATTATTTTATATCTGATTTTTTATAAACAAACTGTTTTATATATACATTTTATATTGAGATTAATGTTAATTTTATTCAAATTTTAATATTTATGAAAATAAAAAAAATTGAATTATCTAAAAAATTTCTTTTATTTGCTATACATTGTTGTATTTACTGCCGCTTTCGTTATTTTGTATTTTTGTAAATCAGTAACTATTATAGTATTATTAACGAATAATGGTTTATAATAATTAATACGGGTAACCATTAGTTTGTTATTAATATGACTAATTCTTTATTCTACCTATTGAGGAATAATTAACATTTTAATATTATTAACGAATATTGGTTAAGTATTATTTCTGATAGTAACCGTATATTCGTTTTTGACAATATTATTATGTTATTTTACTTTTTAAGGATTAATAAATTTATCATTATTTTAAAGAATTTTCGTTTTATTTTTATTTTTATTTTAACTCTTTTCTATAACCTTAATTTCAATTTTAATATTAATAACGAATAATGTTCCTTTAGAGTACATTATTGTCTCTGTTGTATTAACAAAAAAGTGTTATACATCAAAGTGAATCTTTATTAAAATTGTATGTTAGATAAAAACAATATGTTATTAGATTAATTCCATTTTAATTATTTTGGTATAAAAATAACAATTAGTTTGTTGATAGAGTTTTTGATGTTTAATTAAATAATTTCTGTCATAATGACGAAGAAATCGTCGGATCAATAGTAATGGAAAATTCGTTAAAACAATGCACAAAATCGTAATTAGTATACAATTTTTTTTTTCAGTGTACGGAGCTACAATTAATATCTTAATTCGTGCAAATGATATAGTTTTACATTTGGAGATATTGAGAGCTAAACGATTTTCGGTAGTCCAATCACTAAACCGATTAAGGTCCTGTTGTACCAATAAAACGTCTGCACCATTTCGGATAGTAGCGTAAATTTTAAGGTCATCTGCATATAACAGACATTTACAAAACTTAAAACATGTAACAATATCATTAATAAATAGAATAAATAATAATGGACCTAAATGGCTACACTGAAACACCAGATGAGACTGTAAACTTCTCAGAATAATTTTGACCAATACGTACTAGTTGAGACCTCTGCGACAAATAAGATGATAACCATTTTATAGGAATAAAATTAGAATTCACTTTAATCAATTTATCAATTAATAATTTGTGATTAATTTTGTCAAAGGCCTTACTGAAATCTGTATAGATAGTGTCAACTTGGGCACTTTTTTCTAAACAGCATATCGCATCATTAACAAATACCGCAAGATTGGTTGTCGTTGATCTACCAGAAAAAAAACCGTGCTGTTGGGGAACAATTAAGTTTTTAATATTAAGATAAATACAATCCTTTACCAGTTTTTCAAAAAGTTTAGGAATAACAGATAATATAGCTATTCCTCTATAGTTCTCAACTGAATTTTTAGGTCCCGATTTAAATACTGGAATTACATACGAGGGTTTCCAGCACTGGGGAAAAATACCTAGCCTAAGGCTGCAATTAAATAAATGTGCTAAATGGCCACTTAAGGCTTCGGCGCAATTATTTAAGAGTAGTGAGGGAATACCATCAGAGCCCATAGACATTTTACTATTAATTCCGGCTAAACCCATTTTGATTTGTTCCCCCGTAAAAGAAGAAATATCGTGAATATGATTATTGACCAAGACCTGGTCACTGGGAGATGTTAAAACATTTTCGGCTGAATAAACGGATTTGAAAAACGTTGCAAATAATTCACAAACAGCATTTAGATCATGAGCTTGCCTATCATTATAACTCATGGGTAAAGGATAACCAACAGATTTTCTTTTAGAGTTAATATAATGCCAGAAACACGATGGATTGGACTTGATACCAGATTCAATTTCTAACAAATAATTACCATACATAAATTGATTCAAAACCTTAAACTCATACCGAAGGTGAGAATACAATGCATAATCAGCCGATGTGTTCGTCTTTTTATACAGTTTGTGTGCCTTGGTTTTACGGTTATATAAATTAACCAGTTTTTTGTTAAACCACTTTTCACGATACGAATTATGTTTATTGACAATTTTTGGAATGAATAGATCCATCCCCACATACAAAATTTCGTAAAACCGGCTAGTCATAATTTTAATATCCTTCTCATTACATTATGAATACTTGATGAGCGAGCCAGGTTTTCACAAGATTGCACTGATGGTTGTAAATTATCATCAGTGAAAACAAGATCCAAAAGTGAGCCATTCTGATTGTGCACTTCGTTATGTTGTCTTAGACCCATTTCAAAAAATGAATCTATCACGAAAGAAGTATTGGCAGTGTTACCAAACGGTGTAAGTATTCCATCAATTCGTTTCCAATTTAAGTTTGGAAAGTTAAAATCACCCACGATGCACAAACTATCATTTTCTTCCATTTTGGGATGAATCTTATTTCCAATTATATCGATAAATTCCTTAAGGAATTCACTTGTAGATTTCCCGGGAACATACTTAGCACAAACGAAAAGATTTCCTTTGGCCATTTTTACCTTTACTAAAAGGATTTCAATATCACCGGATGCAATATTAATTTGTAGACATTTATACTGATTTATTACAGCTATTAGTAGACCACCACCAACATCCAGACACTCTCCAGTTTCGTGCCGATCTCTGCGGAAAACTATATAATAGGCAGGAAAGAATTCCTCATTCTTTATAGCAGGAACCAGCCATGTCTCAGTTATGACTATGATGTCATAATCTTCTTCCATAACTGATGTAAAAAATGTATCCACTTTTGTGCGCATTCCACCCGTGTTATGGTAATATATATTAACCCATTAACGACGGCCGTACTCATTTGGGAACGCCACTTTAAAACGTAATTTCTTCGAATCTGGCAATTTTAAAATTTATATTTTCCTCGATTATTTGTGTATATAAATTGGGGAATAACCTAAACAGCATCGTTTTACCTGCACGTGTGTCATTATACTTTTATCATCGGTTGTGAATAGTCGACTTTTTTCAGTGTGACTTTTAGATAAATTAACAACTATTTTTTTAAAACAGTGCAAGTTTTAATTATTTTTGTGGTTCAATATAAATTTAGAAATACTATATTTACCGTAAGTAAACTTAAAAATTTATTAGTTTCTTTTTTTCTATTTATAATCGTTGTTTAAATAGTGCCGTCCTCATACAAGTACGTTAGGCGGAACAGTATTTTTTTAAATATTGTAGTGAAATGGATACTAAGCTATTTTATGGGACAAAAGAATATTCCAGATTGGAAGATGCCTTGGAGGATATTGCATCTCATGAACTTGGTGATCATGAAAATTTGGAAATTTGTATAATCCCACCAAATTTAGATGAATTGACAGACACCGAAGACTTTGATGAAGATATTACAGAAGACCCCAATGCATTTCCAACCGAAATTCCAGGTACTGTTGAAATTTCTGTAACAGAAAGAGATACCACCGAAGAAGATGTGTTATTCTCGAAAAATGACGGTCTTGATGGAGAAGGGCAAACCAGTGGTGCAGCAGAATATTTTGATTTCAAGAAACCTACATGGATGAAAAAACATCCGACCTACGTGCCTTTTGGAACAAACGATTTATGTTATACAAGTGAGTTCGACATTATGAAAAACAAAATAAAAGATTTGTCACCGCGTAAATTATTTGAAATGCTATTTACCGATGAAATCGTGAGTTATATAATTGATCAAACTATTACGTACGCTCGACAGAAAAATAATCACGATTTTACTGTCACTAGCAACGATATTCAAAGCTTTATTGGAATACTGCTGATGACAGGATACCATAAAATTCCTCAAGAACGAATGTATTGCTCTTTGGACGATGATTTGGGGGTTCCATGTATTTATAAAGCCATGTCAAGAGATCGTTACCTTGAAATAAAAAAATATTTACATTTGGCCAACAACGCTGAAATTGGAACTTCAAAAGATCGGATGTTCAAAGTAAGACCACTAATAAATATGCTTACTAAACAGTTCTGCCAGTGGGGATTTTTTCACAAGGATCTTTCAATTGACGAGTCAATGGTGAAGTATTTTGGGCATAATCCGTGCAAGCAATTTATCCGCGGTAAGCCAGTGAGATTTGGGTATAAAAATTGGGTCATAAGTAGTTCGAGTGGATACTGTTACGCTTTTGATGTTTATTGCGGAAAACCAACAGACGAATCGAGAACTCTAAAAGGAATACCCGTTGGTGCAAGAGTCGTTATTGATTTATTGGCACATGTGCCGAATCCCCCAAACCATATAGTTTTTTCGACAACTATTTTACCACGTACTCACTAATGATTTATTTGTAAAAACAAAAAATTAGAGCTACGGGGACAGTGCGAGAAAATAGAGTTAAACAGTGCCCGCTGATGCCAACTAAGGAAATGAAGAAAAAGGAAAGAGGAACTTATGACTATAGATTTGATCTCAATAACGAAATTTTGTGTATAAAATGGAAGGATAACAACATATGCTCAGTTCTCACGAATTACGACTTTGTTGAACCGTTACGTTACGTAAAACGATGGTCGAAAGCTGAAAAGGCTAAGGTCAATGTTACACAACCTTTAGCTTTTTCATCGTACAACATTGGAATGGGTGGTGTAGATACCCTTGATCAATGTATATCATTATACAGAATTGCCGTAAAAGGAAAGAAATGGTGGTGGGTCCTATTCACGTACATGATAGACATGACCATAACAAATGCATGGAAGTTGCATCAAATGACAGCCGAGGTCAAAATGGATCAACTCGAATTTCGCCGATACATCGCACGAAGTTATTTAAAAGATGCTGCATCTTCAAGAAGCTTTAAGAAGAGGAAATCTGGAAGTTCCGTAGAAGTCAGTGAAGAGTTTCACTTTCCAGAGAAGCTTGACAGACAATTAAAGTGTTGTGTTTGCCATGTGAAGGCTAGATGGTCATGTAAGAAATGCAAAAAAACAATGTGCATAGAAAAAGGTTGTTTTGAAAAGTACCATGTTTCTGCCTAACGTCCTCATTTAAGGACGCCTATTTTTCCGCGAAAATACATAGTTTTTCTTTGAAATTTTTGTTTTGTTTATTTTCTTAAATTATAATCTCCCTTTGATATAAGTTTGAACGATTTTTTACAAGTAGTTCGGTTTTAGGCGTTAATGGGTTAAACCAATATTTATCGTTAGTCATATAATTACCCACTTCTTCGTCACCATTATTAGCATCAATATTATAAATATTCGTATTATCGTTATTATTATTATTATTAGTTTTATTATTACTGTCATTATTATTAATAATTTTTTTGTAATTTACTAAACTGGAGACTGTATGCGACGGCTCCGTTGAAAAAATTGGCGATAAATATCCGGATTCACATATTCTTTAACCAGTACACCCACTGGCCACATATTTCCGTCCAACAATCTGTCCACCATGTTTGCTGAAGTGTTCACTTTAAATGAAGCATACTCCATTTCAAACCGATGCTTTAGTTTAAGGCAACGAAAATCGTGAATGTCAAATTTACCTTTGATATACTTCATAATTTCAGCTTTCGTTGTTGAATTCCGAAGGCGGGAAATGAAGAACCATTTTCTTGCATCAGCTGCACAAATGACATTGTCAACTGCAACTGATGACCCAATAAGAACATTATTTCCAATAATATTATTATTATTGTTTCTGTTATTGTTGCATTTTGACTGCGACGATATATCAGCTACTAACTTACTGGTACTGTTACTTGCATCAATGGTAACGGTTTTATCAATAATTGTGTCTTTTGACCGAGTATTAGCTGATGGCCCAGTTCCATTTGTGACAACAGGTAATCTTTCTTTGTTTATACTATTACCCGTGCTTTTTTACTTTTTTTGAATCGAATTCCGATTGGATGACGATAAAGATGAAGGTAATGTTAATGAAGATGATGATGATGCTGCCGACGATGACACTGGGTATTGTAATGGTGTGGGTATGCTTGTGCCCGTTACTACATTACGGTTATCTTGAGATGAAGGCTGTATCGACTGTTTTAATTTATCCAGATCAGCAATAATTGTAGTAATTTTAGCACTATGAACGTCCGAACGATTTTCACACACACTGCATGTCCATGAAAAATTTGATATACTAGAAATAACGTCAAATACTAGATCTGAATCAACCCCGGCACATTTACTGTGTATAATGCATTTACACGCATTAGCACAAACAAAAAATTTCTCCGTCACTACAGCATCACACAGACAGCAATTATTCATTGCAAAATCTTTCTATTGTATCTGTATAATCCACAATACTTAACTACACTTAGATTATACTATACACTCACAACGTGAATCAATCAATTCGTCGCCGTTATCAAGCTCTGGGTCTCTCATATAGCACATTGTGGCGTATTTTGAAGAGAGGCCTTGGTTTGAAGGCATACAAAATACAGCTTGTTCATCAATTGACCTTCCTTTGCGTCGTCGATTTGGCTTATGGGCGTTGGAACAGCTTCAAATTGATCCGTTTTTTTATCGAAAAATTGTGTTGAATGGATACGTCAACAAACGAAATTCTCGTATTTGGGCTGATGAGCAGCCAGAAGAGAAATGTACTGTTTGTTGCGGTATGGGCAGGTGGCATCATCGGACCGTATTTCTTTAAAAATGCGGAAAGACAGAGTGTAAACGTCAATGGTGCAAACTACAGAGCAATGATCAATGAATTTTTATTGCCAAAAATTCAAGATATTGTTGTAGCCGACTTGTGGTTTCAACAGAATGGTGCAACGTGCCACACAACAGGCCAAACAGGGTATCTGAAATCACTTGTTTAAATCGATAAACCATAATCGATTCCTGCATTAGAAGCGAACAGAATATCGGCCGAAATGCTCGAAAGAGTGCTCGAAAATTGGACCCATAGAATGGATCATCTAAGAGCCAGTCTCGCACAGCATTTAAAAGAAATTATTTTCAAACATTAAATGTTATAAACCGAACTTACGTCACAAATACAATTTTTGATTATTAAATTGATTTTAATGCGTTTTATTTCAAAAAAAACTTCCGGACTCTTATTGGATCACCATTTATTAGATATTTCAAATATTCAAGGGGTAACTTTATTTTCCAATCATCTGTCTATTTCGTCACGAAATATGCTTCACTATTTCATGCTGAAATCATAAACAAATTCAGAATTTTAAGCTGGAATATTTCTCTCTTCGCTGCACTACACAATCAGGGAACACACAAAAAGAATTCCGACCAAGAAAATCAGTCAATATTTGCGGCTTTCGTACATAATTGCTATGTTCAAAAAACAACGTGCAATACGGTGCAAGTTGGAAAATTGAATGTCATCAGCCGTATAGTTATAAACTTTATACTAGGTATACTGGTAGCGATGCCACCATAAAATAAAACAGAGCAAGGGTAGCATTTAGGTAGAAGTAGCTGAGTATGATTTGCAATGTTAATCGTTTGAAAACTGTTGTGGAATTCAGGAAAACGATCACGATCACCAAACAGCGGTACTTCGTAATGGGATCACAGAAAAATTCTAAATCTGCACACCATTTTGAGAGAATTAAATAATTTCCTAATTAGTTGAAACTTCAATAAACACAGGGATTGCAGACTTTCAGGCATACAATAACGAGGGTTATAGGTTAAATTTTGTGAAATGAAAGGCAATATTAAAATAAATAATGAAGTCCTCCTACACTCCCCTAAAATCATGTGCTTACAGAGAAAACTCTAGGAGTTGTACATTAAAGTCTACTTATCAAAAAATTATGAACTTTACAGACACAATGACAATTGATAAATCGTCTTACTTTTAGTTGCAACTAACTCTAAATCACTCTGCACATAATTTTTCTCGAAAAAATCATTTTTTTATGCATTTTTTTGCATTGAACACATAAAAATAGGAGAAGGTCTGATTTATAACAACTTTTTCAAGTGAAATTTTGCATTTGAAATTGATACTGGACCGACTGATTTGTAAACCAAATAAACAACATTTTATTATAAATGACGATTTTTTCACAACTTTCTGATTTTAGAAACCTTATTTATGATCTTTGAATGATAAATTGTTATTAAGCAAATTTTAAAACTTCTTTGTAAATAAATAAATTCGTTTAATGTATAAATTTTGTCTACATCTTTGATACTCTAATTAGATTATACATTTGAACTAATTTATTGACCTAACGGTTCCCAATAAATTATTTCGCTTGAATAGTCAAACAGGTAAATCTACCGTATTAAAACTTCTTTGAATTCGTTTAAATGACTGTACATTTTCATAGTTGTAACCAACACGCAAGTTTTTTCTTGGTTCATATTGTGCTCACAAAGTACTTCGGTACACTTTTATGTTGTTTGTGTAGTGTTTGCTTAAGAAATTATTTTGATTTACTTCGACAAATATATCTATGTATTTATAAAAGCTTTACCGCAAAGCAAATTTTATGTGGCCAGTTTCAAACTCTAATAATTAAAAACTACACCACTCACTCAAAGAGTGCGAAGTTTTCAACAAAAAATAACAAAATTATTAAATGTATTGGTAAACTAATATTGGTGGACCTACTTCCACCAATTTCTGTTAAACAAATTATTTATATCAAGACATCATGCATCGTATAAAATTTTCAGTGAAAAATAGAAAAAGAAATGGCGGATTCACACTCAACTCGCAGAAGATTTATGTGAAAACCGACAAATAATTGTTTAGTAGTATTCAAATATCTCGTTGAAATTCTGACAGTTTACGTGCAGAAAAAAATACATAGGTTCCTTAGTTCGTGCCAAAAATTTTCCATAGACGTGCAATTTTTTTTTAAACCTCTTAATTTTCACATGATATATGATTGTAATAACATAAAATCATAATCATTTTGGTTTTGTGTATTAAAACTGAAATATAATACATTTTAATCATTAATATCTAATATCTAAAATAAATGTGATCCATAGAAGTTTATATATTTTTTATATCTACATCACTGAAGCCTGCGCAAAACTATTAAAAAATATTTTTTTAAGATCTGAGTAAGTCGATAAGTAGCTATTGAATCTTTTCCCTTTGAGCTAAATGAAATAGAACGGTTCTATTAGTGAAGGAAGAGATGTTCTTTGCTTTTGCATCATGAGAAAATGTCGCACATAACCAAATTCAGCAAAAGCAAAAACAATACCGATTAAACAATTACAAAATTATTCATGTCGATTAAATAATCCGCGGAAGTGAATCAATCGCGAATCGAAAACCCCATTTTAAAAAATTGGGAAACAATTGCTGTCAATCAAAGTAGCCTGGAATTTTTGTTGACAACTTATAAAAAAATTCAAAGGAATTTCAATGAAACTATTATTGTGTATCAATGTACGTGTGTGATTTTCACAGCTCACACCACTATTACCAATTGTTATTTAATTGCTATATCAGTCAATGTTTGATCACTGGATAGAATAATAAAGGTTCATTTTCTCTGTAGGATAATCGTGCACGCCACACACCATTTTTAATTTACCACTAGATTTACGAAACCCGTCAATTTGACGCTTTTCAACTGATAATTGACGAAGAGCGCGTAACGTTTTGAAGAAAGATTGGGTGGTTACAAAGTCACAATTAAAAGCTTTCCTGGCGATTTTGTATGCCCGAGGGGCGAACGAATCGTTGAACTTGAAGATTGCATAATTATGGCGTAAGAAATGGGACCTGCAGGTTCTTTTCAGAAACAATGTCTAGAGATAAGTACATTGAAATTCTTCTTTTTATACGCTTAACTGAACGAAGCCGGAGGTTGAAAATGGACAAATTTGCTTGATTTCTGAAAGATGGGAGTAATTTATAAAGAATAGTCAGGCTTAATACAAGCCTGCTGCGAATATTACAATCGATGAAGAATTGTTCCCAACCAAAGTTGGCCCCTGCCTGGATATTGTACAAAGAGACCACCGGAGTAAACTTATCTAGAAGAAAATTTATTTTGCTGGCTGAAGAACTAGGGAGTGACCGCAGCAACGAACAAAATACTAGTTCCAATTTATTGTCAAATATATCAATTATAAGAAATCTTAATGTACGGAAATCTTATCATGTCGGATTATGTAAGAAAAATAGGTATACAGTCGATGCCAGTAAATCTAGTGTTAAAGAACAACTATTAAGTTAAATATTGTACAACATGACAAATTTGAACAAAAAATAGTGTTGAAAAGTTTTTTGAATTTTAGAAGATGAATTTTGGATGTTTCCCTATTTGCCCACTTACGGTAAACATCAAGATAGTTAACCAATCAACAAGCTGCATAGTATGTGTTGTTCAATGGAACGAAATGTTCCATCAATTAAAAATAAAAGAGTTTAAACTTTTTGGTCGGCTATTAAACTTTCGCACTCGGCTGTAGGTTAAAGTAATTGGTGAAGCAACGCAAGATACACTCAAATTTGGAAGAAAAGTAATGAAATCCTCCCATTTTGAAAAGTTTAGAGGAATATAGTGTACTGAAACTATTTCAACATTCTACCGAAATCTAAATTTCCTTAGGTTACGCTTTGAGTATTCTTATCTTTGTAAACCCGTAATCTAACCTTACTTTCTGGAACAGCAAGAGGGCAAAATCTCCCAAGGGTTTGTCGAACTGACAACAGCATTTAATTCTCATTTAGTGCCAGCGAAACACAAATAAACTTGAGCGTAAAATCGGGTTCATTTGTTTAAACCAATATGTTTTAGCAAAATATTTATTTTTTTTTTTTTTTTTTTTTAATTTAAAATAAATTTTATTTATTTATTTTATGTAATTACAATCTAGTCTCCTGGACTAATTAGCAATTTGTTTCTGACTTAATTTACTAACTTAAATTAATCTATGGCTTCTTCCCATTGGCATTCCATAGTGTTTGGTAAATTGATGTAAACCACATCTTTGTTGTGGATTTTAGATCAGCATAATGCTACTTAAACTGACAATCACACCAGCTCAAAAGGTTTGGTTCTTTTAAGTCTGCGAACTAAATTCGTGATGCTTAGGAGCTGAGTTGCCTCAATGTTCACATGTTGGCGGAACCTTTCTTCATGTCTCCGTGCTTTTTCCTGGATTTCATTTAAGATGAGGTTCATTTTAAGGTCCCTATGAAGGTCATTGTTCCTAACATACCAAGGTGCATCAACGATGTTCCTTAATACCATATTCTGAAATCTTTGGATGATATTTACGTTGCTCTGTTTGGTACAACCCCAAAGCTGAATACCATAAGTCCAAATCGGTTTCAATATTTGCTTATAAAGTAGAAGCTTGTTGTATGTTGATAAAGAAGAGTTCCTTCCCATCAGCCAATACATTTTTCTGTATTTAAGTCTTAATTCTTCACTTTTCTTCTTGACGTGTGCTTTCCATCGTAGTTTAGCATCCAGGGTCATGCCGAGATACTTAGCTGTGTTCGCATGCGGTATTATTTCCCGATTTATGGTAATCGGAATATGTTCGATTCGTCTGTTTGTAAAGTTGATGTGAACTGATTTAGCTTCATTTAGTTTTATTCTCCATCTTTTTGTCCATTTATATATTTGAGTTATAGCTGATTGTAACTTCTGTGTTGATTCTTCGTTGCTTTTTCCAACAGTTAAGATCGCCGTATCATCTGCAAAAGTTGCCACTGTGTTGTTTTCTAATGTAGGAAGATCATAAGTATATAGTAGGTATAAAACCGGCCCTAATACACTGCCCTGTGGAACTCCTGCATTGATTTCTTTCAATTCAGAAAATGTATCATCTAACTTAATCCTGAAGAACCTATCTTTCAAGTATGATTCTAGTATCTTAGCAAATTGCATTGGTAGAAGATTCCTTAACTTGTGGTTAAGTCCTTCATGCCACACTCTATCAAACGCTTGTGCAACGTCTAGAAATACTGTTGAACAGACTTTTTTCTCCTCTAATGCTTTCTCAATTATACTGGTTATTCTGTGTACTTGATCAATTGTTGAGTGTTGGTTGCGAAAACCGAACTGATGATTTGGGATCAAGTTTTTACTCTCGATTATCGGATTTAATCTTTTTACCAGAAGCTTCTCAAAGAGTTTGGACATGACTGGCAATAGCGAAATTGGCCTATAAGACGATGTTATGTGTGGTGGTTTCCCAGGTTTTGGGATCATAATTACTTCTGCAATTTTCCATAAGCTTGGTACACATTTGATTCTAAATGCTGCATTTATAAGATTGGTGAGTTTCACCAGAGCTTTCCTTGGCAGTTCTTTTAAGATTTCTGCAGTAATAAGATCGTACCCAGGAGCTTTTTTCATATTCATATTAGCTGTTATCTCACGCATGACTTCTTTTGGTGTTGTGGGTGGGATTTCTTTACTTTCTTGCACAGCTTGTTCAGTTATTATCTCGGCTTCCAACGTTTGGTCTTCATTTAAGGCTGGAATATTTTTTCGAGGTGTTCGGCAAATTCTCGAGCTTTGTCTTCATTATTTCTAGCCCATTTCTCACCTGCTATTTTTATTGGGGGAATCTGCATTATTGGTCTTTTGATTCTTTTGGTTGCTTTCCAAAGAGAATAATCAGTACTGTTATCATTAGTTAATTTTCTTAAATAGTTGCTGATTGATTCATCTTTCAATTCTTTGATCTCTCTTCTTAATTGTTGAGTGAGGTTGTTCAAATGAGTTTTATCTTGGGGGGCCCTTGTTTGTTGCCATACTCTTCTCGCTCTTCTTTTTTCTGCGAGGAGTTCCCTAATTTCCATAGGGTAATTGTTTCCCTTGATTTTCGTTTTAATTTCAGGAGTATATTCCCAAGCTGATTGCTGTATATCGTTTACAAATTTGTGAACTTCTTTGTCTAATTGTTCTTCAGTCTTTAATGGAACCATTAAGTAAATTTTTTCTTCTAGCGATAGTCTAAAGCATGCCCAATTAGTGTGATTATTTACTAGGAAAGGGTTTCTTTCTTTCTGAATGATTTTTTCACTTAACGTTAGAAGTATTGGTGAATGATCAGAGTTTAAGTCGTGGCTTTCATCTACTTGTAAATAATTTACAGATATGTTCTTTATTATAAAGAAATCAATCAGATCTGGCACTTTGTTTGGATCAGTAGGCCAGTAGGTTGGTTTTCCAGTTGAGAGGGCTTCACAACTGCATTTTCTGATAGCTTTTAGGAGTTCTTTACCCTTAGTTGTTGTTAATCTGGATCCCCAGTGGACATTTTTTGCATTAAAGTCTCCTCCAAGTACAAATCGTTTTCCTAATTTACTGAGGAACTCGAGATAGTCTTTTTCTTTCATTGAGTGCTTCGGTGGGCAGTAAATACTAGCAATACAAATATAACTACTTTTGGATTTGACAATAACAGCAGTTGCTTGTATTTCTTCCGTTTCATATTTTAACTCCTCATAGTGATGAATACTATTTCTAATTATAACAGCACTACCTCCTTTAGCAGTGTTTCCAGGGTGAATAGCGTGATATATTTGATAATTTTTAAATTTAATGTTTGATTGTCTAGTGAAGTGTGTTTCCGTGATGAGACATACATCGATTTTTTCTGTGTCCAGGACCACTTGCAGTTCTTGTTGATGTTGCATCAGTCCATTGGCATTCCAACATAAGATTCTAAGATCTTGGGCCATTTTTCTGTTTAGGGTCAAAATATTTATGAACTAAAAATTTTAAATTTTTAAATATTTTTGTTTTTTAATTGGTCAACGTCATCTAAAAATCTTTATAGAATCCCATTTCCAGCGCGCTTACTGGATTTTATCAAAATCGGTTCACAAATAGCCAAGTTTCTTGCTAATTGGTCAAATTTCACCAAAAGCCTTTTAGAAAGGGCAAGTTCGTATTAGCTTGAAAATGTCGAATTACTTCATAACCAATTTAGAATCCCATTTTCATTCCACTCTCGAATTGCAACATAATTGGTTTGGAAATTTTCTAGTTCCATGCTATTTAGCCACATTTCGGAACTGCTTCTTAAAATCTTTTTAGAATTCCATTTCCAGTATGAAGAAATTCTAAGTTAAGCTAGTCCCGTTCTAAGAAATAACCACGTTCCATTATAATTGTCCAAATCCCAGAATTTTATCAAGTAAACGTTCTGGCATACTTTGGCATTATTCTGGTAAACAAATAGTTGTTCCATTCACGTTCCATTCTAACTGACCCTATTCTAGAACTTCTAGAATCGCATTTCTATCGTATAGGGCCGTATTTTACACAAAAGGCGAGAATTGAGTTTATGTCTCTTTCCCCAAGAATAAATATTTACTCTGTTTCATTCATTTGATGTCAATTTTTCTATTGTGATTTCAGTCAGTTGTGTTAAGTTTCAACAATGTAATTTTATTCTGGCTATAGCTGAGATTGCATTATATGTTTTTGTCAGCGAAATAGAGTTCAAATTCAATAAAAGAGATAAAAACCAACATCTTCCCATTAGCGCAAAACACGACCCCAGGTGGAATTTCATCAAAGCCTGTTACTTACAAATATCTTATCCTAATTGGCCTTATTCGAATCCAATTTCTTCCATACTTATCGAGTTCATATGAACAAACATATACGTACTACATACATTTTCAGCGTTACATTTTGACCAGGTAAGCGTTTTTGCATTATTTTTCCCCCTTTTTTACAAAATGTTGTATGTAAAGTGATGTTCACTGTGAGGAATAAGAAAGCGATCATCGTGATCGATCAATGATCACTTATGAGAGTACTCATTCGTATACAACAGAGTAAATATTGATCGATTTCCGCACAGTATGTGCCCGATAAAATATAACTACCATAATACTAAACCAAATCGAAAATAATTGTTGGATAACTTAGAAACGCCGCAGGTTCGCGAACTTGACTTTACGATTCCTTGTCAATATTCGAAAAACAAATGTTTGTTACGGAAACGGAAAATAGTTATCGCACAAAGCCCCATATTAATCTCGAATAATCAGTGGCTTTGGTTTGCGATTGCCGTTAAGCCTTCGAAAGGTGCTAATTAACTCGACAATCTCAAATGTCTGAATGCATCGAATAACCTCAGAATATTAAAAAATCTCGGATTTGATTTTCATCTCGGAATGTCAAGCAAATCTACGCAAAAATCGCGAATTTATTTCTACCAATCGAAAATTTCGAATAATGTGTAATATCATGAAAGCAGCATAACCTATAAGAACTTGAATTATCTGAAAAATCTCGAATAATCTGGAAGCGAAGAAATTCAACGTGAACTACAGAAAATATAAGGTTCCCTTGAAATCAGGATCCGAAAATTTGATCAGACCAAGCACACATAACATTATAAGTAGGAATTACAATAATTTGTAATTCAGAGTAAAGGGTTTTAATAGATTAAAAAACTTGTAAGCAAACGTTCGGAAAATTTTTTTTTTAAATTTTTGAAAGGTTCTAGCGTAAACTGTATAGTTATTGGCACCACGATTTATTGCTACAGTTATTGACACTGTTCCATTTCATAAAATTTTAAAATAAATTGCTGTAAGTTTTACATTCCTTGTTTATCTTATACATATCTATCCTTTGTCGTAACTGATTTAACATTATCGCTTTTGAACAACACGTTGTGAAGGCTTTGTAATTAAAATGTTGTATTTTATCGTTGTGATTTGCGTCCTACTTTTCATGCTAGAACTATAGGCCGGCATGAAGCTAACCAATGTGCTTGTAGGTCTGCACAAATCGCGCTTTTACCCGTTTGTTCTCGGTTTCGCTACTGCATAAGGCAGAAAGGAAGGAAAAAGCGGCAATGTGCATGTGGTATACGCAAAACGCACCTATATAATCGTACGTCAACTGTTTGGTTGCTACATAAGGTAGGAAGTTAAACGTAAAGTTCGAAAATGTGGCTGAACAGATTACACAGATATAAGTAAACAAACTGTATGTGTTCTTTAGCAAAACAAATAAACATTAGAAACATTTATCGGCAACATATCAAATTTTGACAGGGAATTTTCTCTCTTATAAATGCAAATTTCCCCTTTTATTTTCTTCTCCTCACCCGCTTTTTTTTTTTTTTTTTTTTTTTTTTCAGTTTTATGCTGAAAAGCCGAATGTCAAATGGCCGAATGTCGAAAGGCCGAACGCCGAAAGGGAGAACGCCGAACGCCCGAATGCCAAATCTCGCCCGAATGACAATTGATTGAAAATAGAGAGAAAGCACTACCTATCGGAATAAAATAAAGCTGTAACACCGTACAAAAATTAGCATCAGTGCTCGCAGAACGACTGAAATATGGTATAGTGGACATTTTTTGAAGTTGTGAAGCCGACAAATATTTTATCCTAAATCTCGGTTCCAATCGTCAATAGTAAAACAATTTTCAAATCACGCCGGTTACATGAGTATTTATTAAAATCACCAATGTAAAAAATATTTGCTTTTCAGGCACCAAACTACTTTTCGCAGTAATTTTTTTAATAGATTAAAATGGAATTGTTAAATGATTTCCTGTTACATTATGAAAATTCTGTCAAATTATTAAATGGATCAATTAAATTGGTATACACCGGCAGATGTGATCGTGGTGCTAGTCGAAACTTTTCTTTATGAATATGACATTGAGTTCATTAATATTTCTGCAAACGCACCATTCCACACGATCCGCAGCGAGCACAGCGACGAGAGGGGTGTATCTGTTTTCGTACGTGATAATTTGGATTCTATGAAAATATATCCGGTAAGTTATCTAGAAAATGATTTTTTAGTGGTATATTTGTAAAAATTAAAACTAATTATTGCTGCTGTACCATATATAAATCTGGCAGGTTGGCCAACTCGAGATTGTTACCCGGAGTCTCCGGATTTTTTTGCGACATCTCGATTAATTCTCATCGATTAATTCAAAATTGCATTAATGGCAATAGTAGTGTAGAACATAGTCTCTTTAATTAATTTTATGGGCGAAAATTTTAAAAAATTCTTCGAATAAAAACATTTTTTTGTTTATTACTATTAATGGTTAATATTTGGTTATTAGTTAAATAAATAAGCTTTCTTAGGTTGGTAGCGCTATTATAAATACAAAAATCCCAAAAAGTTAAGTTTTTTTCAATATAACAAATTTTTGAAATATTATTTTAATTCGTTTTATTCCTTAGTGGATGGGGCTGCCACCCCGAAACCCCTGCTTTAACGGAAACACAATTTGGTCCAACTGTGGCCTAAGTTAAAATTCTATTTTTCCTTGAGAATCTAATATTTGTGATCCTGGAAGTCTAGTATAGATATACCACAATTGTTCCAAGTTTTGACAAAAGTCTAAAACCTTCTATAAAATTGAATTTTTCATTTTAATAACAAGATATTTTTTGTAAATTAGACAGATGCATAGATTTTCGCAAATCATCAGTGATTTAATATCCAATTGCGTAACAGTCCCGTTGAAGGTCAGAAACAGGCTAAAGCACTCACGGATGCGTGGCTCGCTAATCACTTCACATCTAATTTACCACCGAAAACATGAATTACATCCGTCTGACAGACGGATGTTCCGCATGTGGGTTAGTAAAAAATTTAATTTTATAAACGTTCTTAGACTTTTTGTTACGAAATATTTGATTTTTTTGTGAGCAAACGTAGTGAGGCTGAAACGGTTTATACTCGAACAATAAGCCCAATTCCAGAACGATAAAATTTATGTTTGCTATTTTATTTTACCGCTTCCCACATGAATTTGTTTTGAAAAATAAAAATAACATAAAAACCAAATAAATCTGATTATGTTGCTGTACCTACATATACATATGTTATTTTTCAGAGGTGGCTGGCTTCTTTTAAATTTTTAATTTTACTTCCATTCATCACACTATTACCACAAACAAAAACTTGTATACGGACGCTGTTCAAATGCAGAAAAGGCCGTTTGAGTTGAGCATGCAATTGCGTCCCCTCCACCAAAACCTTATAGCAGCAATTATTAAGGCATACGCTTTTTTCTGTCTATTTGTTTAAACGATCGCAAGTGTTCAAAAATATTTTGTTTGCAAAATTTTTGTTCCAACAGCAATTTTGTTTTTCTGAATTATTTTCTTTTTGGAACTTAGAACAAGTTTCAGTAATAACTCTGCAATAATTTCGAAAATTTACCGAACGTCTAATCTCAAAATCTCACAATACCAAGCAACTCTAGAACATTTGAAATCAACATCCTCCAAACTTATCAGAATGTAGCTGACTGCTATGTAGGTAAATTTCGAAAACCCCAAAACAAATAAAGTGACGATAAATCAACACTGTAACAAGATGCAACTCACATCATTATAAAGTTTGGGAAATTTCGAAAAAGCCGAATAATCTCAAAATGGTCGAATAATTTTAAAATTATAGAGTTCTTTAGCTCGTTATCGCCACAAAACTCGAATAAATTTAAAATCCGTTAATAATCTTGAAAAATGTAGAAAACCATCGAGAACCTTAATTTAAGCAGACATCATAATATCACACATAAAATTTTGAATAACAGTTATAATTTTGATGTCATACGCCACTCGGCGTTATTTAAATTAGGAAATCGAGATAAATAAAAAAATTTGAGATTAGCATCGCACGGTTCTTTTGAATGCGGCTCAACCCAAAAGTGCTTGCACTTCTGTTTTTTTATGGCATCATGTTTCCTAAGATCTAATGAAGAAGATAAAAGATTTTTTGAAATCATCCACCGACCAGTTTTCATTGTCGCGCCAAAATTCGAAAATTGGAACGAAAAAAATGATTTTTTGATCTGAAAAAGTGAAATATCTTATGTTTTATGAAAAGTCTCAGGAAGAGAATGCAGTAGGCAGGTTACAAGAAAAGCAGAAACTTTTCTTCCTCGATCAGTTCATTTCAGTTTTCCATAATGTCGAAAATTTTTAATCCTCCAAAAGTTGCCCGCGCACTTTCACCCGAAGAGAACCGGAGTAAAATTTGTTTGTTGTGCTTAAAAAAGAATAATGTCATGTTCAAGATAGAAGCCTCGCTGCAATTGAATCTAGAAAAATGACTGAAACATCCTGTGGACAATATCTTGTGTGAAGAAAGACTGCCGAATGTTCTTTGTGCCGAATGCAAACGGAACGACTACCGACAACTTCTCAGTGCCGATCCAGGAATCGTTCCCTCCAAGACTGTCGAGCTACCTGATTATTCTAAGATTTTGAGTGTAAGTTTAACTAAGAGATCTAGGACTCAAAATCTCTCTCAGTGCTATTTGTGCCAGATTGCTCGAAGTAATGTGATATCCATGCAACTTCTTAACAACAAAAAAATCGGCTGACGGGAAATGCATCAAACGTTGTTCCAAATGTTTTATCGATTCCAAACGAGGAACACCTCATAAATGCACCAAAACTGCCCAAGTTGATAATGTATGCAATTACATAAATACAATGGGGGAGAAAGTAATGGAACAAGTGGCGCCAACATTAATCAGTAAAATTGCAATTCAACAACATGACATTGATGACAAAGTAAACAAAAAAGATTCGACGGTCTCCCTTACTCAGGCACGTGGACGAAACTCCATGAAATTATTCATAAATCCCCATGAGAAAAATGAAGTGTAACCAGCTTCGAATATATCCACAGCCGATTTCTTGAAAATCAAAACAAAATTTAATCTTAGTACAAAGACTACTCTTGATATAGCGACCGCTTTGAGAGTTGCTACCAAAAAGCGGGCGATAGTTGAGCCAGGATTGAAAAAAAGCCTGGAACAGAAGAATGGCGAGGTAAAAAGTTTATTTTGTGCTAAGACAATAGATTTTGTAACCATCAAAGCTCGAATGAGCACACCAATCCAATGTCCCATAGTTTACTGCCATATTCTTGAAGATTTTCTTTCTCTTATCGAGAAACAGCGGGATATTAGAAATCAGCACTTAAAATTTGGAATTGACGGTGGCGGTGGTTTTTTGAAGGTGTGCCTGTCTATTCAAGTTGATTCAACTGAAATTTGTCAACAGAAGAAAAAACGTCGAAAGTATGATGATGGCGTGTTTACTAAAGCTTTTGCTGACTCAGGCGTTAAGAAAATCTTTATTCTTGCTATTGTGAAATCGGCTCAAAAGAATTATGAAAACGTGTCAGCAATATGGAAAATTTTTCTGGTACGATAGCGACTGATCTCAAATTAGCCAATACTCTGACAGTTATTATGTCTCATTCATCGACATACCCTCATACATGGTGCCTTTGTGAAAGCACAAATTTGGAGCACGTCGGACCTCGGCGAACTGTGGGAAACTCAACCTCATATTTTGAAGCTTGGAGAAACGCTGGCTGATCGATAATGAAAAATGCGAAAAATTTCAAAAGCTGTATCAATCCTCCAGTTTTTTCAGCTGATGACGATAAAAAGATTCTTGACATTATTCCTCCTCCAGAACTACATCTAATGCTTAGTGTGGTTAATAAAATAGTCAGCCATATGCAAGATGAATTTGTTACTGAAACAACAGAATGGATCAACCTATGCAATATTCAACGAAAATTTACTCAAGGAGGTACCAAATTCAATGGCAATTCATGTAGAATATTATTGAAAAAAGTGACAATGTGGAACAAATATCAAGTTTCTGAAAACCACCCAGATTATAATGATAAATTAATGAGAGCTTTAATTGAATATAATAGTTACCACACATAATTAATTGAATCAAACTTGAATTAATGTTACTGAAATAAAGGTTTTTGTTCTTCTCGACTTTCATGAGTTTTGATTTGTTTGAAATAATTCATTATATCCCCACATATGTTTAGAAGACATCTGTCGACAAAGAGAGAAATAATTCGCAAATTAGCAACATTTTGACCTGTACTTTTCTGCATTCTCTTCCTGAGACTTTCCTCTTTCGATCTTTGTATGCTGGAATCCTCCGGAAGGGCATCCAAAATAAGATATTTCACTTTTTCAGACCAAAAAACCGTTTTTTTGGTTCCAATTTTCAATTTTTGGCGCGAAAATGTAAACTGGTCTGTGGATGATTTCAAAAAAACTTTGATCTTATTCATTAGACCTTAGGAAACATGATGCCATAAAAAAAATAGAAGTGCAAGCACTTTTGGGTTGAGCCGCGTTCAGACGAGCCGTGATCGCATCACAATAAGATCATAAAACAGAATAATATGCTTAATTCAACTCTAAATTAATTTCGAATAATCGAAAAATCTTTAAAATCTTAAATAATATCTACTACAATAGACTCAGTACCAAACAAACCTCGAATAAGCTTAAAAGCCGGATACATATTCTATAAAATACCAAAAATCTCGACATAAATCGGACCAAATCGAATAATTTCGAAATTCTCAAGAACCAAAAATTTCGAATAAAATTAGAATTCTATGGAATAATATTGAAAAATTAAAAAAATATTAACAAGCTTATAAACCTCGAAAAATCACATAAAATACCGAAAACATCGAGGGAAATCGAAAATCAGCATTATCTCGAATAATACCAGAGCACCCTGTATTTTATAGAGCCATAATCAAAAAATCTGAACTTTTATAAGGGAATTAGAAACGAGGAAAAACGGAACTTTTCATTGTAAAACACACAAAACATATGGGAAATTACTTTTTTTCCTAAGACAAATTTTTAAATGAAAACGTTACAAATTCTTAATTATGATTTCTGAAATACTTTCATAAATGTTTGATTTTCAACATATATGAATGTCGTTGAAGTAAATCGTTTTCATTTTCTTGTAATAATTGATTTATTTAAACCAAAATATAAAAAAAATTTCATAACAACAGCATTCTGGTCAAATTAAAATAAAAGCTTACTACGATTCGTTTGGTCATTAAGTCAATATACATTACATAGATGGCAGTGGCAGTGATGGCCGTAAAAATTTGGAAAAATCGTACCAAAAATTACCAACTGGGGATATTTCAAGTTCAAAAATGGTAGGAAAAGCAAAACAAATTCAGAAAATATAGGAATGTTTGATAATTGTGCGATTAAGTAATTTGTTTTCGTATTTTTCTATAACCATTTAGACATCCTACGTACACTAGTAAAACTAAAGATAAATTTAGCAAGTATTATTTTAATTTGTCAGAGCCAACTTTGATGTATTTTTCAAAATGCAAGTTCGAAAAAATATATTTTAGAAATAATTTAAAATTAATATTTCTGCAATTAATATTTACTTAATACCAATATGGCCTTCTTGTATATTGTTCTTAAAGATATGTAGAAAACTTTATATAAACATTTTATAATATTTTTGCTTTTTTCATTGAAAAACTTGAAGCTAAAAAACACCATTTTTACTATGGATTCCTATGGAAATCAAAGAAAAGTTATACCACTAAAAAAGCTTCTAAAAAATACGTCATTAAGATTATGGCTCTATACTCTAGAAGGCTTTGATAATACTTATTAAGACAATTCTAATAAATTAAACTTTATTGAAAAAAAATAAAACCATTAAGTCCAAAAATTGGGCAAGTATTAAACGAGTTTCGAGAATATTTTCAAAATTCCGACAAAACGTGATTATGTAAGACATTTTGAACTCTCAAACTCTCTTCAAGTCTCTTTTGAGAAATTATTATTTTCACTTTAATAAATAATTGTGATATGATCAAAGCAGGATAATTAATAGAACGCGTTTAAATTTAAGTCAGCAAGCCGCCACTGATTAGTTTTGTTTTTCAATTCAAATTCTTATAAGAAACCGGGAAAGAGAGAATCGAACCCAATCTGTACCTAATTTTTGCCTATTTTTGCTTTATTTACCTTTGTTTTCGTACAAAAATTCAAAAGTCTCCGGTTACGGCCAAACGAAAAGCTGATAACCCTGAAACCTGGTCATAGCGATGTATCCAAGTTTCTTGATTTTTTTAATGGATTCATTGAAAAATACAAACATTTTGTAATAGTAGGTGACTTTAAGTTATATCCATTAGATTCGTCTAATTCTAATATTGTGGTACACAATTCAATTATCGGGCTAAATAACTAAAAAATTCTGAATAAAATTCAAAACTTCATTGTCACAACAAGATCTAATTCTATGTACAATCATCGATCTTATAATTTCAAATGTTATTTATAAATTCTTGATATGTGATCATAAATATTTTATTAAAAGCTTTCGTCCTATTCGGATAGGAATGAAATTTTGCCCAAATTAAGAGCCAAGAATAATTTTTTTTTTCTTTCAACAGATGGCACCAAGCTCTAAAAATATAATTATTATTTAGAATTTTAACAAATATAAAATAGTGATAACAAATTATTGAATAAAGTATAATAGTTCCAAATTATAATTAACAAAATTTAAAATTCTGATTTATCGAAAAATTGAGAATTGTTACTCTAGTGGTAAATTATTGGTATGAAATTATTCATTCCGGAATAAAAATACACCGCATTGTTGTTGTATTGTAAAATTCCTAAAGTAAGACTACAATTGTATCTGTTTATGTCTTATATTTATGTGTTGCATTGGAACAATATTAAGCACAATAATCTGCAACAGGTCAATATAGATACAATAAATAAGATATACAAGAACGTCAAACTTCCAATGTCCGTACTGTGGATTCAGTATTTTCACAAATAATTAAATCTCACTTGCAATTTTTATTTTTATTTTTTCTCTTGCAAAAAATATGAATGCGAACAAAATATTTTAAATTAGTTAATGACGAACATTTAAAGTAGAAAATAATACGAAATATACTTATACAGCAGTAAAAAATTGCCGTTCCACAAAAGACATCAACCCATTATTATTTTCTTAAATAACTTTCTACACTAAAATTATGTAACGGAAGAAATTTATGAATGAACTTAATGTGAAATTATTGGTTTACACAACTACGACAGACACAAATAACTTTGAAATGTTGATCATCCGTTTGGGAAACATATTTCACCGATACCTCGTAACCCAAAGTATTTGGTTAAAATTACTGATTTAAAATTTCAACTTTTATTTCTGCCTCTCTCTCATCACCCATGTAGTAATCGTTATTGTCATTATTGTCAATGTTTTTTGTACTTTTTTTTTTTGTTTTGAAATCACTTACCATAGTAATAATAATTGATAATGAACAAATAATACAAAATGGAGTCAGAAACACTTAAAATGTATATGGAAAGTAAATGAAATTGTGTTACATATTAAATTAAACTTATTTAAGTGATACCTAAATGAAGGTTTTTATGATCATTGCCAACTATCACAAGATCAATGAAATATTGCAGCAAGTACAAATAATAAATTGCAGCAAATCCCATTAAAAACAATATTTGGTTAACAACATTTACAATTACAAAATTATTATTACAAGAAACCAATGTTTTAAACCACAATAACATCTTTGATAACTTACACTTAAAAATAAACACGATAATTTCACCATTTTTGCTTAAAATCACAAAAAACTAAAAAAAAACGCCAAAAAATAATTACGTGGTGTAGCTATACAAAATTTACTTGACGTTACAACGCTTTATTACAAACTAAAGTAAAAACAAACTAAACATTCAAGCAAAAGTGAAAGTTCCAAATTTTTTTTTTTTGCTTTTTTTTAATTTATATAACTGAAGTTTCTACATGCGTATAACCAAAGCAAACGAACTAAAATAAATACGTTTAGTATGTTTGGACGATGTGTGATATTTTACATAAATTTTAATGTTTAAAGAAATTGATAAAATTAAAAATGTGTGGTTTTTATTCAGCTTCTTGATTCTTACAACTTTCTGTAACTGATTCTGTTACAGTAAAACAGTTCATATGGAAATAATATTAAATAATAAATTGTTAAGACACATTACTGGTAAGCAATATAATTGACAGGCAGTACCGTAGATCGACAGCGTATACATACATATGTATAGTACCTTCATAGTTAAATACAAAATACTTTGCAGAATTATGTTACAAGCAACTTCGGTAACTTTATGATTTTCTGACTTTTTCATCTTTCGATTTAGTGAAAAACTTAATTCTACCTTTAAAAAGTTCATTACATTTTGTTGAATGTTCTGGATTAGACGTCTTCACATTAAAACAATAAATTATTCAAAATTTGTCGGTTTTTTTTATTTGATTATATTGGGAGTCTACTCATCTTAGGTGGATTCGATGTCGAAAGAATGACACATTCTTTAGGGGATATTCACGAATCGACCGACGCTTAGCGTGTCGCAATCTTATGTTTTGTTGATTAAAAACTTATTGAATTGCTACATTCTATTTTCCAGACCATTAAATTTGATGAAAAATAATATTAATTCCTAAATTAAATTACTTCAACAAACAATCTTGAAAGAATTTATGATCAACGGCAGAATCCTTTGAGCCAGCCTCGGAGGGTGGATTTGCCAGCTAATTAGCCGGGCTACCACCTGGGTTACAATTTCCTGAATTAATTGTATTCATTGTTTATTTTACTGGTCATAAAGCATCTACCACTCTGACCAGTACGAGTTGGTAGTGGGTCTGGTTTAAGAACATAATTTACTAAATTCTCGATAGTCGGTTATACCGCCGTTCCTCGGTCGCCAGAGCCTCGTTAGTTATCTAGCAGGGTGCACCACGTGCAGGTGAGGATGACATTTGGGCTATTTGTAGACCAATTACTTAAGCCCCCTTTCCCACTCCCCGCTCAACTCTTGCTGACACTAATGTTACTGGAGCACTCAGTAGCTTAGAATGCACTTTAAATTATGAATCAGTTGTTGGTCACAGAACTATTCTTAATGACTATATATCATTAGACTGTTGTCTGAACTCGACTTCACTAAAATATATTCGGTGGTGCGCACTTCGAGAGATCAGTTGGAGTTCACTGGATTTTTGAGAACTAGAATGAGTCGATAATCTTCTTTTCTGATGGCTGTCGCTCCGATAATAGTTCAGGTTATGAAATGTACTACCCTACGTTTGATCTGAATTTATCAGGCTGCCTGGGTGATTACTGCACTATTTTTCAGGTGGAAGCAATTGCTCTTACGCTCTGTGTAATTGATTGAGGCAATCGATCTCGTTGTTACATTTACATTTACAATCATTTTAGGATGTGCACCTTATTTTGAGCATATAAGCTCATTTACAATAGGGCGTCTAAAAGTTAATCAAACATTAAATTTAAAAACTGTTTAGTTATATAATAACAAGATTACAGATAATTTCACTTCACCGCAGCTCAGCTCCGTTCGGTTAAACTACTCCATTTTGGTTAAATATTCCACTACTTTACTACTGGAATATCGTCCAATTATTAAATATCTGTGAAAGATAATATCGGCCAAATGTTCACCACAGGCATAATTGCTCCTCTATTCCACCAATATGCCTTATTATCTCTTCCTTTAGTTCTTGAATTGTGGCTGGATTACTTTATAGGACTTTCTTTCGAGAAAGAGGTCCAAGGGTGTCAAATCTCACGATCTCGGTAGCCAATTTTGCCGTTTCGCGAGATATTGCATACCGGCAGTATAGCATGTGGCACCGTCTTCTAGGATAAATGGATATCATCTAAATTTCGACAAACGGATTGATATGTGCCGCCGAAGCCATAGTGAACATTTGGCCCATATTATCTTTCACACATAATTTTTATGGATCAATAAGCATGATTCAATAAAGAAATCAAAATCATTCCAACGCAATAATTTTTTATTTACTATTTACATGATGAAACTCTTATTGGCCCACCCATTATAAACCATGTTCCTTATGGCTCCCGGTCATTTCGGCATATTTCATTAATAATTATAATAAACTACGGCATATTTTAGTCTGGCTTTTGATACACTACGGCATATGTTACACTATGGTATGCTTCAGTATGGCATATTTTAATATGGCATATGACAATACGGAATAAGGTACGCTACGGCATATTTGGTTTATTTTGTTTTATTAAGTGAAGGGAAATTTTTGATGATAAAAATCATTTTAGAATGCCATGCATTTATCGAATTTCATCAAATTCCATTTTGAAATTTTCCGTTTTATGCCTATTGCGGGATTCTTGTTCGTGTGCGCGATATAAATGTTGGTAATTTTTGTTCGTGAAAGTGTTTCCACTACAAAAGAAAAAATAAAAACAAAAACTATTTTTCCGGGAAAAAAATTAACTTTTCGTTTAAATGTTTTTCCAGATTTGCTGAAATATGCCGTAATGTACCATATGCCGGTTCGAGATATGCCGTACTAAAACATGTGAAGTGTACCTTAAGCCTTAATAAAACATGTCTAGTGTACCTGGTGCCGTAAGAAAAGCATTCGTATGAGTTAAAGTTAATACTGGTTTTACATTTCAAATTGAACCATTTGCAAATGATATTTACCAAATCAAATTTTAATTGTTAATCAACCCACTTAATCCCAGAATTAAAATTTTACCAAATTTGTTAATTTTGTTAAAAGTAACACCACTGCAGTTCGGAAAAATTTAGGGGAATCCTAGTTTCGAAAAAAGTTAATTGGGAATTATAAAGCTGATAGTTGATTTTTGTTTTATTCATGTCTTCTATGGAAATGGGGTTCTAAAATAATTTCTAGATGGAGTTCTGGAATACAGATCAGGATGGAATTTGACCGTTTTCTAACCAATTTTGATGAAATTCGACATCAAGCTCTGGAATATGGCCAAGTACGATGGAAATTGCCTATTTCTCAAACGATTATGATTAAGATGGAATGGGATTCTAAAATGATTTTGGATAATGTTCTGAAATATGACCAAGTAGGACGGAGCATGGCTATTCCTTAACCGATTATGTTGAAATTCGAGATTTATCGTTAGTAGTTTCAATTCTGCTGCGCTTTTGTGAAAAAACTCGAAAACGTCTTTTTGAAATATGGAGGAATAAAAACTTATTTCATGTCGCTGACATGAGTCGTAAAGACTTTATTTAAATCAACTAAACTATTAGAAGATTCTATCATTGAGAGAAAACAAACAACTACTACATTATTTGTCAATTGGCTCAAGATGAAATTTACTATACAATTTATGCATTTATACAATGAATGATGTATGAAAGATACATGTTTATACTTCCCATTGAACATTTACACTTCAAACTGAACTTTTTACAATTAAAATTCAACCTTTTGCGAATTATATTTATCAAGCCAAATTTTATTTCTTAATTAAGTTTTATTCACGTATTGGCGGACGATTATGATAAAAATAAGATTCTAAAATTATTTTTAGATGAAATTCTGAAAAATAGCTGATCGGAATGGAACTTGGCTGTTTCTTAACCAATTATTATGTATGGTGGAATTCGACTTGTACAATGGAAATGATATTGTAAAATGATTTTTTATTTAGTTCTGGAAAATCACCAAACAATCGATTTCACCTCCTCGAATATTGCAGCCGAATTTCTTGTTCATCAGAATTCTCGTCAAGCACAAGCACCTTTTTCATGAAGAAATTTGTCGCCACATTTTAATTGTAAATTAGCCTAAAATACACATTAAATCCATTGTGGCCTTTTTCCCTGATTCAAATCCAAACCAATATTTATGTCATTTTACGTAAATGTTTAGCCAAATTCACTCAAATTTTGACTTTTCTTTTTTAACACATAATTATTGTCCATCGTGGTTCCACTCAAAAATTTTAGGATGTGGGATCGATTTACCCTCACCAATATTTGTATGTTTTGCCTTCAGAAAACTGTTTGGTGATTTTCTAGAACTAAATTAAAAAACCGTTTAACAATAACAATTCAATTGCACAAGTCGAATTTCACCATATTTTGTAAAGTAACAGCCATGTTCAAAATAATTTTAGAATCGCATTTCCATAATAGAAGAAATTTGTTTTGATAAATATAATTTGCAAAAGGTTGAATTTGAATAAGAAAAGGATTAATTTGAAATGTGCAACAGATTTAATTTGAAGTGTAACATCGGTAATAAACAAATATCTGCACATAGTGCGTTAATTCTTTGTTCATCACTGTATCTACTTTAAAGTTTGTTGACACATAAACTCACCAGAACGTGGCTTCTGCTAAGGTCAAACTGTACATTTTCGAAAGAAATTTGGCTTGCATTCTATAAATCTTTACGAAAGACTTACGTGTCATTCGTTTGTACGACGAAAATCGACTTTGGGTTTATCGGGATTTCGGGAAGTGAGTTCCGTATTTGAAGAAAAATTTATTTTCACCTTTAAATTGTAGATTCGGTTCCGTCTTGATAATTTTTTTGTTGCAATAGATGAGGGTGAGATGAAACCAAATGTTCCGCCGGATTTCATTGAAGAGCCTTAGTTTTCCAGGTAACACATCTTCTAGCACTTTAAAAAACAAAAATTGTGTGGTGCTGTCATGTATATTATAGTTTTCGATCTGTATTCACCGGTTTTTCCGCCAACAAACGACACTTCTAACTGTATTGATAAAATTGTTCATAAATAAAAGTTCAAATTATTTCTCTAATAAAAAAAATTTATTTTTAAAACAACATAATATTTTGTTAAAATCTTTCCAAGTTAAAAATAATTAACAGTGAATAAAACTTTCGGTTTATTAATAAATAAGTTTCTAAATTAATTTTTTATTTGTACAAATTCTAAACAATCCCCTTCTTGATTACGGTACAAAATTTGGGGAAAAAATCTCCTGGATTTAGCAAACACCATTTTTAAATTTAAAATTATAATTGTGTATAAATTAACGTCCCTATAGAGTTTCTATTTTCAACTATTTTTACGTGCTAATAAAGCATACTCTTCTCTATAGTTAGCACCTTGTAAATGACCATCATCACGAAACCGTTGCTGTAGAAGACGTTGTTCATCTGTTCCATCTATTCCTAAACCAACACGTTCAATCAATTTACCGGCGCGAAATCCATGTAACTAAAAAAAAACGTATAAAATACTGATTTAAAAATATTTAATTTGTTGTAAATATTCATCAAAACAGCAAGAGAAATCATAAAATTCGTCAACTTTTCCCCGTAAAGTGTTAAAATTATGTTAATTAAATATTATATCAGCATCCAAAGAAATTCAAGCAAACCGCATCTTCCGATTTAAATTTTAATACGTCGATAAATCACTTACATCATAATAAGCTTGTCTGCGTTTAACACTAATTTCCGGGTCAAACTCATAATTAAACGTTTGATGTGTTAATGGTATTCCAGCAATATTATTTTGTATCAATTCTCTAAATAACCGATACACTGCCTCCGATTTGACTTTAGACGTGTAATTCACTAGTAACAGGCATATCTACGTAAATATAATGTAAAAAAAAAAAAAAAAAAGAACAAAATTATTATTTTGCATGAACACTAACTTTTTTACACTTTCATTACCAAGCAAATAAAATGTTTAATAAAATTTGTCTTCATATTGTTCAAAATGCTGCACAGATGAAGTTATTTAATTGAAAATGAAATGTGAACTGAAACTTTTCGGATTTCGTTTTGTTTTAAAATAAAATCGAAAGTTTAAATACCATTATACAATGTTTTAAAGTATTTAATTTAAAGTGTTTCGAAGTGTGTATAGGTGTTATTATTACACAAAATGTTATGTTTGTATAGAAATACTTGTGTTGATTACAGTAAAATACAACCCTTTTCCACTTCAATGGCAACCTTTTCCAAGACAAATTAAATCATTCCGATTTTGTTCGAAACTATTTTCTATTTCAAATAAATATATTCGTAAATAAAATTAAATTTAAATATTTATTTGTTATTAATTTAAATTATTATTATTAATTATCATTTTGGCACTGTTTTCAATGTAAAGGTTGTCTGTGTTATACAGATTGTGTAACTTCACAAAAAATTAACAATTATAAAATCAATAAAATACTAGATTTTGTAAAAGTTATTAAAAGTTAGTTTTGAAAAAAAAATCTGCTCATTTGGATGAATCCGGCGAAAGATGTACGTAGATAATTTGGTCGTTCTCTTTTCGCACATTGTAAAACCATTTAATTTTTATTGTTTTGCAATTAGTATCTATACAAAAAAAAAAGTGAAGCGCCTGAAGGTACTCGTCTTTCGTTAATAATTTTGTAATTTTGATGGCAAAACGATCCATGCTAATCGTGCATTGGCTTTTAATGAGCTAAGCTAACTAATTATTTTTTCGTAATACTTTAAATATTTTGAGTAATTATTATAACGACTGTGATAATAAATTTCGGTTTTAAAATGGTGCGCACACATCGCGGCCAGTTTTGGGGCTTTTGAGCTTGGTTTTTAAGAGAGTTTATATTTTTTTGTATAGATTACCGTTTTTATGTGCTGTTTTAAAAAAATAAGTGAAAACCTTCTCAAGTGAAGATAAAAATCCATTTGTTTATTACAAGAGGTGAAATTATTGAAATATTGTGGTTAAAATATATACACATAAAATACTAATATGTGTTTCGAAATATTTTGCTAATATATTTTGGTTTATCTCTAACGTAAGAATACCTATAAAGTTTTTTTTTATGTTTACTCAGCGTAATCACTTTCCAGTCGTAACACCGCGATCCATCGACCACAACATGATTCTAATAATAAAATTGTATCTCACGATAAAAATAAAATCAATAACTTGTATCCAACCTAACCAAAGTCTTCCGTCACATCGCCTCGACCTAACTGGGCATGCAGGGAGGTCCAATTCTCCTGCTTTCCAAGACTTGGCTACGCAACGACGACCTTGTTAATAATCCTAATTCCAAAAGCTGTATCCAGTTGGATAGAGATGTTCAGTGAGCTGCTGGGGTTCAAGCAAACATTCAAGTAAAACTCACGATGTTAGTTCCCACGTGGAAATCATCGGCCACATCAGATGGGTTATGTAACAACCCAACTCATCGGCAATATATGCCCTCGTTCATTTTAGCTTCCTATTAAAAATAAGTTACTTTCAGTAGTTGTGTGTCTCGCAGATATACTCAAGTTTGTGAATACCTAATTATAGTTTATAAAATGTTTTGGGATAAACTATAGCGTGAATTATAGGCATCCTCGGAATAGTGGTCAATATCGCGTACCTGCATGTACAACAAATATTGCCCAAAATAGTTACTTACATAAAGGTATTCAACTATTAAATAAGTTGCCAGAAAAACTAAAAACTCGCCCTATAAATGTTTCTAAAAAGTAAATTAAAAAAATGTTATTTGGTCAACACGTTCATGAGTCTAATCTATCACACAATTAACTTTAACTTTTATTTTTTATTTGCTTTCTTTCTGCAGTAGAGGTGTTTGGTTGTTGTTGGTTTTGATAGCTTATAGGCTAAATTCTCGATACCACATTGCAGGCAACTTTGCTAGCTAATCGAGTTTTCGCATTCTCAACAATTTTTATTAGCTATTAGCATCAAGTTTTTGAAATATTAAATCAAACATTAATGTAATTTTAGGTTAGGTTGAGTGACATTTCTGAAAAAATAAACCATCTGTTCCAAAAATTCGGTTGTAAAACTGATTTGTTAAAACTTAAAATATTTGGTTAGAATTAAAAATGGAGTGGTTACTAATATGTCAAAGGTATCGCTTCAATGTTCAACGAAAAGTGTTTCGTGATAGGGAGAATCCCTTTGAATGTGAAGATGCAATTTTTTCAAACGATACAGGTTTACCAAAGATTACTTCTTTCAGCAGACCTGAAACGACCGACTTTACGAAGCAAAGCTATTTCATCTTTTTTGACGCTATAATTACACTTTATATTGTATAATATTAACTTTAACGTTTCGGCGTGATAAAAATGCTGCTTTGGTTTGCAGGTGCTTATAAGTTTGAACGTTTTTTCAGACAGCCAATTTTTCTTTGATAATTTGAAAAAAAAAAATATCATTCGTATCCTTCGTATTGTTGAACCATTTTCCAACTCTCGTTTTTCGGGTTTGCTTTTTTGTTCGAATAGGAGTGGTGCGGGCTCGTTGTGATGTAGCTGGGACTGAATCATTAGCTAGAGTTTCTGGTGGCACTAACGATAAAATGTTCACCTCTACAATTGGTGGCTCATTTGCAATATCAATAATTTTTGCCAGATTTTTTCGGCTATAGTCAACTAGAATCAATTTCAATTTAATAAACACTTACTAATATTACCTCAAATGTATCACGATAGGATCCAATGCCTTTCATGACATTTTCCCCAGCAATGCAAATTAAAAATTGTTCGTAATGTTTAAGTTTTGGTGGAGGTCCAGCATCACCAGTTTTCTTACAAAGCGCGTTTATTTCGGATAATTTCCTTTTTCGGTATACTTTAATCGCAGCTCTTCGCCAGTCCTACTGAACAAAGTATTTGCGGAATACTCCACATTTATTTCGTTCCATGCATTTTTAAGGGCCTCTCCAAACAAATCAGAATCATCTAAAAATTTAGAATAGTGAAGTATTCAAAAATTAGAGATTACATTTATTTATTCTTAACCGTATATTTGTTATTGGTTGTATGCATTAAAAACCGGAATTTGACACTAGTGATATCATTACTTGTTTATGCGTTATAGTACATCATGGACATATATGTCATTTGAAAGCCTTATTCAATACCTATCAAAATAAGCTAAAAGTTTTTGTTTTGATTGTGCACATCCAACCGATTTCAACAATGGAAAATTTATCAAATTTGCGAAAAAAAACAGCATTTGCGGGAAGTTTTGTTGAGTCACTTTTTCGCAAACAAAACTGCAGCTGAAAGTCATCGTTTGCTCGTGGATTTGTATGGTGAGCATGCTCTTGCAAAAACACAGTGCTTTGAGTGGTTTAGTCACTTCAAAAGTGGTGATTTTGATATCAAGGACAAAGAGCGTCCTGGTCAGCCGAAAAAGTTTGAGGATGAAGAATAGAAGGCATTACTCGATCAAGATTCATGTCAAACGCAAGAAGAACTTGCAGAATCATTGGGAGTTGATCAAGCAACAATTTCCAGACGTTTGAAAACCTTGGGATTCATCCAAAAGATGGGAAATTGGGTGCCATACGAGTTGAAGCCAAAAGCCGTGGAAAGACGATTTTGCATGTCCGAAATGCTGCTCGAGTGCCACAAAAAGAAGTTGTTTTTGCATCGTATTGTCACTGGCGATGAAAAATGGATCCATTACGATAATCCCAAGCGCAAAAAAGCATATGTCAAGAAAGGCGAGGCCGGCCCATCGACACCAAAGCCGAATATTCACGGGGCCAAGGTCATGCTGTGCATTTGGTGGGACCAGCTAGGTATGATCCACTATGACCTGCTGCCAAGTGGCCAAACCATCAATGCCCAACTCTATCGTCAACAATTGATCCGATTGAAGCAGAAAATCCGGGCAGAGCGGCCAACGTATGCGACCAGACACGAGTCAATCATTTTCCACCACGATAACGCTCGGCCACATATTGCGGTGCCGGTAAAAAATTACCTGGAGAATAACGGATGAGAAATTCTGCCTCACCCGCCTTATAGCCCAGACCTTGCTCCTTCCAACTTCCACCTATTTCGATCCATGCAGAATGCCCTATCAGGAATACGCTTCACTTCAGTTCAAGGTATCGAAAATTGGCTCAATTCGTTTTTGGCCGCAGTTTTTCTGGGATGGAATCCATAAATTGCCAGAAAGATGGGAGAAAGTAGTGGGTAGCGATGGGCAATACTTTGAATAAAAAATCTTGTAAGATTTTCCATAATAAAGGCTCAAATTTCATAAAAAATTCCGGTTTTTAATGCATGCACCCAATATATATTTAATATAAAGTACAAGAAATATAAAATGGCACTTACAGTTTAGTAGACCTCGCTTTTTATCCAGGATATTAATTAAAATCCTAATTTCCTCTTCTGTGTAGTCGGCTTTTCGTTTTTTCATTAAGTGTCACTCGTCGTGTACGAAACCTATGATAAATATTTGCTAGTACTAATTTTTGACATTTATTTGAATATGATAATTTTTGAAATATATTCAAAATAAATTCATTATGTGATTGATGTAGTCGCCTTAGCATTTTACTACCGGTGTGAAGTTTTTGGACACTTTTTTGGACAAAAATTTATGCGAGTATACATTGTGGATTTTTTGGACAAAATAAACAATACGTTTTTGGGCAAATGTTTATGCGAGTGTACATACTTATTTTAACAATTATTAACCAAAAATAAAAGTATTCAAATAAAACAAGCCTCAAATAATTTCTAACACTCATTTCCAAAATGCTTTTCAACAAATCAGTCCAGCACCACTTTCATATTTTGATATGAGTTGTAGGGCTCTTGCAAAAAAATTTAGAATGTTGTTAATAAATCGACGAATTTCGTTTGGAATAAGGACGATGTCCTCTATTATACCAAATAGAGAACAACGTCCTTGTTCCAAACGAAATTCGTCGATTTATTAACAACATTCAAAATTTTTTTGCAAGAGCCCTACGGCTCATATCAGAATGGCACTGAGTGATTTCAATTCCGCAATGTATGCCCTTTACAACCTATATAGTCACTATATGAGCCAATCTCTGATATTCGTGCTATTTGGTATAATAGAGAACAACGTCCTTGTTCCAAACGAAATTCGTCGATTTATTAACAACATTCAAAATTTTTTTGCAAGAGCCCTACGGCTCATATCTAAATGGCACTGAGTGATTTAAATTCTGCAATGTATGCCCTTTACAACCTATATAGTCACTATATGAGCCAATCTCTGACATTCGTGCTATTTGGTATAATAGAGAACAACTTCCTTGTTCCAAACGAAATTCGTTGATTTTCTAAATTTTTTTGCAAGAGCCCTACGGCTCATATCAAAATGGCACTGAGTGATTTAAACTCCGTAATGTATGCCCTTAAAAACCTATATAGTCACTATATGAGCCAATCTCTGAGATTCGTGCTATTTGGTATAATAGAGAACAACGTCCTTGTTCCAAACGAAATTCGTCGATTTATTAATATTCAAAATTTTTTTGCATGAGCCCTACGGCTCATATCAAAATGGCATTGAGTGATTTCAATTCCGCAATGTATGCCCTTAAAAACCTATATAGTCACTATATGAGCCAATCTCTGAGATTTTTGCTATTTGGTATAATAGAGAACAACGTCCTTGTTCCAAACGAAATTCGTCGATTTATTAATTTCAAAATTTTTTTGCAAGAGCCCTACGGCTCATATCAAAATGGCACTGAGTGATTTCAATTCCGCAATGTATGCCCTTTACAACCTATATAGTCACTATATGAGCCAATCTCTGAGATTTATGCTATTTGGTATAATAGAGAACAACGTCCTTGTTCCAAACGAAATTCGTCGATTTATTAACAACATTCAAAATTTGTTTTAAAGAGCCCTAGGGCTCATATCAAAATGGCACTGAGTGATTTAAATTCCGCAATGTATGCCATTTACAACCTATATAGTCACTATATGAGCCAATCTCTGAGATTTATGCTGCAACTGAATGATTTAAATTCCGTAATGTATGCCCTTTACAACCTATATAGTCACTATATGAGCCAATCTCTGAGATTTTTGCTATTTGGTATAATAGAGAACAACGTCCTTGTTCCAAACGAAATTCGTCCATTTATTAACAACATTCAAAATTTTTTTGCAAGAGCCCTACGGCTCATATCAAAATGGCACTGAGTGATTTCAATTCCGCAATGTATGCCCTTTATAACCTTTATAGTCACTATATGAGCCAATCTTTGAGATTTATGCTATTTGGTATAATAGAGAACAACGTCCTTGTTCCAAACGAAATTCGTCCATTTATTAACAACATTCAAAATTGTTTTGCAAGAGCCCTACGGCTCATATCAAAATGGCACTGAGTGATTTAAATTCCGCAATGTATGCCCTTTACAACCTATATAGTCACTATATGAGCCAATCTCTGACATTCGTGCTATTTGGTACAATAGAGACAAACGTCCTTGTTCCAAACGAAATTCGTTGATTTTCTAAATTTTTTTGCAAGAGCCCTACGGCTCATATCAAAATGGCACTGAGTGATTTCAATTCCGCAATGTATGCCTTTTACAACCTATATAGTCACTATATGAGCCAATCTCTGAGATTTTTGCTATTTGGTATAATAGAGAACAACGTCCTTGTTCCAAACGAAATTCGTCGATTTATTAACAACATTCAAAATTTTTTTGCAAGAGCCCTACGGCTCATATCAAAATGGCACTGAGTGATTTAAATTCTGCAATGTATGCCCTTAAAAACCTATATAGTCACAATATGAGCCAATCTCTGAGATTTTTGCTATTTGGTATAATAGAGAACAACGTCCTTGTTCCAATCGAAATTCGTCGATTTATTAACAACATTCAAAATTTTTTTGCAAGAGCCCTACGGCTCATATCAAAATGGCACTGAGTGATTTCAATTCCGCAATGTATGCCCTTTACAACCTATATAGTCACTATATGAGCCAATCTCTGAGATTTATGCTGCAACTGAGTGATTTAAATTCCGTAATGTATGCCCTTTACAACCTATATAGTCACTATATGAGCCAATCTCTGAGATTTATGATATTTGGTATAATAGAGAACAACGTCCTTGTTCCAAACGAAATTCGTCGATTTATTAACAACATTCAAAATTTGTTTTAAAGAGCCCTAGGGCTCATATCAAAATGGCACTGAGTGATTTAAATTCCGCAATGTATGCCCTTTACAACCTATATAGTCACTATATGAGCCAATCTCTGAGATTTATGCTGCAACTGAATGATTTAAATTCCGTAATGTATGCCCTTTACAACCTATATAGTCACTATATAAGCCAATCTCTGAGATTTTTGCTATTTGGTATAATAGAGAACAACGTCCTTGTTCCAAACGAAATTCGTCGATTTATTAACAACATTCAAAATTTTTTTGCAAGAGCCCTACGGCTCATATCAAAATGGCACTGAGTAATTTCAATTCTGCAATGTATGCCCTTAAAAACCTATATAGTCACTATATGAGCCAATCTCTGAGATTTTTGCTATTTGGTATAATAGAGAACAACGTCCTTGTTCCAAACGAAATTCGTCGATTTATTAACAACATTCAAAATTTTTTTGCAAGAGCCCTACGGCTCATATCAAAATGGCACTGAGTGATTTAAATTTCGCAATGTATGCCCTTTACAACCTATATAGTCACTATATGAGCCAATCTCTGACATTCGTGCTATTTGGTATAATAGAGAACAACTTCCTTGTTCCAAACGAAATTCAGCGATTTATTAACTTTCAAATTTTTTTTGCAAGAGCCCTACGGCTCATATCAAAATGGCACTGAGTTATTTCAATTCCGCAATGTATGCCCTTTATAACATTTATAGTCACTATATGAGCCAATCTCTGAGATTTATGCTATTTGGTATAATAGAGAACAACGTCCTTGTTCCAAACGAAATTCGTCCATTTATTAACAACATTCAAAATTTTTTTGCAAGAGCCCTACGGCTCATATCAAAATGGCACTGAGTAATTTCAATTCTGCAATGTATGCCCTTAAAAACCTATATAGTCACTATATGAGCCAATCTCTGAGATTTATGCTATTTGGTATAATAGAGAACAACGTCCTTGTTCCAAACGAAATTCGTCCATTTATTAACAACATTCAAAATTTTTTTGCAAGAGCCCTACGGCTCATATCAAAATGGCACTGAGTGATTTCAATTCCGCAATGTATTCCCTTTATAACCTTTATAGTCACTATATGAGCCAATCTCTGAGATTTATGCTATTTGGTATAATAGAGAACAACGTCCTTGTTCCAAACGAAATTCGTCCATTTATTAACAACATTCAAAATTTTTTTGCAAGAGCCCTACGGCTCATATCAAAATGGCACTGAGTAATTTCAATTCTGCAATGTATGCCCTTAAAAACCTATATAGTCACTATATGAGCCAATCTCTGAGATTTTTGCTATTTGGTATAATAGAGAACAACGTCCTTGTTCCAAACGAAATTCGTCGATTTATTAACAACATTCAAAATTTTTTTGCAAGAGCCCTACGGCTCATATCAAAATGGCACTGAGTGATTTAAATTTCGCAATGTATGCCCTTTACAACCTATATAGTCACTATATGAGCCAATCTCTGAGATTTTTGCTATTTGGTATAATAGAGAACAACGTCCTTGTTGCAAACGAAATTCGTCGATTTATTAACAACATTCAAAATTTTTTTGCAAGAGCCCTACGGCTCATATCAAAATGGCACTGAGTAATTTCAATTTTGAAATGTATGCCCTTAAAAACCTATATAGTCACTATATGAGCCAATCTCTGAGATTTTTGCTATTTGGTATAATAGAGAACAACGTCCTTATTCCAAACGAAATTCTCCGATTTATTAACAACATTCAAAATTTTTTTGCAAGAGCCCTACGGCTCATATCAAAATGGCACTGAGTAATTTCAATTCTGCAATATATGCCCTTAAAAACCTATATAGTCACTATATGAGCCAATCTCTGAGATTTATGCTATTTGGTATAATAGAGAACAACGTCCTTGTTCCAAACGAAATTCGGCGATTTATTAACTTTCAAAATTTTTTTTGCAAGAGCCCTACGGCTCATATCAAAATGGCACTGGGTGATTTCAATTCCGCAATGTATGCCCTTTACAACCTATATAGTCACTATATGAGCCAATCTCTGAGATTTTTGCTATTTGGTACAATAGAGAACAACGTCCTTGTTCCAAACGAAATTCGTTTATTTTCTAAATTTTTTTGCAAGAGCCCTACGGCTCATATCAAAATGGCACTGAGTGATTTAAATTCCGCAATGTAAGCCCTTTACAACCTATATAGTCACTATATGAGCCAATCTCTGAGATTCATGCTATTTGGTATAATAGAGAACAACGTCCTTGTTCCAAACGAAATTCGGCGATTTATTAATATTCAAAATTTTTTTGAAAGAGCCCTACGGCTCATATCAAAATGGCACTGAGTGATTTCAATTCCGCAATGTATGCCCTTAACAACCTATATAGTCACTATATGAGCCAATCTCTAAAATTTTTGCTATTTGGTATAATAGAGAACAATGTCCTTGTTCCAAACGAAATTCGTCGATTTATTAACAACTTTCAAAATTTGTTTTAAAGAGCCCTAGGGCTCATATCAAAATGGCACTGAGTGATTTAAATTCCGCAATGTATGCCCTTTACAACCTATATAGTCACTATATGAGCCAATCTCTGAGATTTATGCTGCAACTGAGTGATTTAAATTCCGTAATGTATGCCCTTTACAACCTATATAGTCACTATATGAGCCAATCTCTGAGATTTTTGCTATTTGGTATAATAGAGAACAACGTCCTTGTTCCAAACGAAATTCGTCGATTTATTAACAACATTCAAAATTTTTTTGCAAGAGCCCTACGGCTCATATCAAAATGGCACTGAGTGATTTCAATTCCGCAATGTATGCCCTTTATAACCTTTATAGTCACTATATGAGCCAATCTCTGAGATTTATGCTATTTGGTATAATAGAGAACAACGTCCTTGTTCCAAACGAAATTCGTCCATTTATTAACAACATTCAAAATTTTTTTGCAAGAGCCCTACGGCTCATATCAAAATGGCACTGAGTAATTTCAATTCTGCAATGTATGCCCTTAAAAACCTATATAGTCACTATATGAGCCAATCTCTGAGATTTTTGCTATTTGGTATAATAGAGAACAACGTCCTTGTTCCAAACGAAATTCGTCGATTTATTAACAACATTCAAAATTTTTTTGCAAGAGCCCTACGGCTCATATCAAAATGGCACTGAGTGATTTAAATTTCGCAATGTATGCCCTTTACAACCTATATAGTCACTATATGAGCCAATCTCTGACATTCGTGCTATTTGGTATAATAGAGAACAACTTCCTTGTTCCAAACGAAATTCAGCGATTTATTAACTTTCAAATTTTTTTTGCAAGAGCCCTACGGCTCATATCAAAATGGCACTGAGTGATTTCAATTCCGCAATGTATGCCCTTTATAACATTTATAGTCACTATATGAGCCAATCTCTGAGATTTATGCTATTTGGTATAATAGAGAACAACGTCCTTGTTCCAAACGAAATTCGTCGATTTATTAACAACATTCAAAATTTTTTTGCAAGAGCCCTACGGCTCATATCAAAATGGCACTGAGTAATTTCAATTCTGCAATGTATGCCCTTAAAAACCTATATAGTCACTATATGAGCCAATCTCTGAGATTTTTGCTATTTGGTATAATAGAGAACAACGTCCTTGTTCCAAACGAAATTCGTCCATTTATTAACAACATTCAAAATTTTTTTGCAAGAGCCCTACGGCTCATATCAAAATGGCACTAAGTGATTTCAATTCCGCAATGTATGCCCTTTATAACCTTTATAGTCACTATATGAGCCAATCTCTGAGATTTATGCTATTTGGTATAATAGAGAACAACGTCCTTGTTCCAAACGAAATTCGTCCATTTATTAACAACATTCAAAATTTTTTTGCAAGAGCCCTACGGCTCATATCAAAATGGCACTGAGTAATTTCAATTCTGCAATGTATGCCCTTAAAAACCTATATAGTCACTATATGAGCCAATCTCTGAGATTTTTGCTATTTGGTATAATAGAGAACAACGTCCTTGTTCCAACGAAATTCGTCGATTTATTAACAACATTCAAAATTTTTTTGCAAGAGCCCTACGGCTCATATCAAAATGGCACTGAGTGATTTAAATTTCGCAATGTATGCCCTTTACAACCTATATAGTCACTATATGAGCCAATCTCTGAGATTTTTGCTATTTGGTATAATAGAGAACAACGTCCTTGTTGCAAACGAAATTCGTCGATTTATTAACAACATTCAAAATTTTTTTGCAAGAGCCCTACGGCTCATATCAAAATGGCACTGAGTGATTTAAATTCCGCAATGTATGCCCTTTACAACCTATATAGTCACTATATGAGCCAATCTCTGACATTCGTGCTATTTGGTATAATAGAGAACAACTTCCTTGTTCCAAACGAAATTCGTCGATTTATTAACTTTCAAAATTTTTTTGCAAGAGCCCTACGGCTCATATCAAAATGGCACTGAGTAATTTCAATTCTGAAATGTATGCCCTTAAAAACCTATATAGTCACTATATGAGCCAATCTCTGAGATTTTTGCTATTTGGTATAATAGAGAACAACGTCCTTATTCCAAACGAAATTCTCCGATTTATTAACAACATTCAAAATTTTTTTGCAAGAGCCCTACGGCTCATATCAAAATGGCACTGAGTAATTTCAATTCTGCAATATATGCCCTTAAAAACCTATATAGTCACTATATGAGCCAATCTCTGAGATTTATGCTATTTGGTATAATAGAGAACAACGTCCTTGTTCCAAACGAAATTCGGCGATTTATTAACTTTCAAAATTTTTTTTGCAAGAGCCCTACGGCTCATATCAAAATGGCACTGAGTGATTTCAATTCTGCAATGTATGCCCTTTACAACCTATATAGTCACTATATGAGCCAATCTCTGAGATTTTTGCTATTTGGTACAATAGAGAACAACGTCCTTGTTCCAAACGAAATTCGTTTATTTTCTAAATTTTTTTGCAAGAGCCCTACGGCTCATATCAAAATGGCACTGAGTGATTTAAATTCCGCAATGTAAGCCCTTTACAACCTATATAGTCACTATATGAGCCAGTCTCTGAGATTCATGCTATTTGGTATAATAGAGAACAACGTCCTTGTTCCAAACGAAATTCGGCGATTTATTAATATTCAAAATTTTTTTGAAAGAGCCCTACGGCTCATATCAAAATGGCACTGAGTGATTTCAATTCCGCAATGTATGCCCTTAACAACCTATATAGTCACTATATGAGCCAATCTCTAAAATTTTTGCTATTTGGTATAATAGAGAACAATGTCCTTGTTCCAAACGAAATTCGTCGATTTATTAACAACTTTCAAAATTTTTTTGCAAAGGCCCTATGGGGCTTAATTCGTTGAATTGTTGAAAAGAAAATTAAAAATGATTGTTAGAAATTATTTGAGGCCTATTTTATTTGAATAACGTTATTTTTGTTAAATACACTGTTAAAGGATGTACACCCGCATAAATATATGTCCAAAAACTTAATTTTTCTAAAATCTTAATTTTGTCCAAAAACTTCACAGTACACTCGCTTAAATTTTTGTCCCAAAAAAAAAGTGTCCAAAAACTTCACACCGGTCATTTTACTTCAAAAAATTGATTTTCCTCTTTCGCTGTTGTGATGTGTATTATTGTGAGTGTAATGGGGGAACCAGCGAGTCAGTAACAACTTTAAGTAAGAACGCGATATACAGAAAGTGTATGTTATAGACCAGCGAATCTTTAAGAACGTTTCGTTCAGTTCAGCCGTCACTAATCACTAAACAGAGCGAAAATTAACGCGCAAACTGAAGGATATGTCAGAATACATCAAAATTTCCACAGCACACTTTTCTTAGAAATAATAAATTTGCACATTCATATTACAATTTTAAAACTGTATTTGTCAGTTGTTACGGATTCGGTGGTCGATATATCAAATCTTCTGTAAGGAAGTAATTTCGTCAAATTCTTTAAGGTTTCTTACTGATTCGCTGGTTAGGCCTTAAGAGTGTCATGAGTATTCATTATCCAGAAATCAGAAATTGTTCAACTGATGTGAATTGTTCAATTTCTTGTTTATATGTAGTGTATGTTCGTGAAGGTAATTAGGCAAATTTCCTATTTCTGCGGATATGAATATCGCCTATTTACATGTTCTATTCTCTTTACTTTCACTTATTTACTCAAAATCACAGCCCAATTTTTAAAAATATTACCCTTGTTCGCCGAGTATTGCTCCGACAAAGCAATTATGTATTAACAATGAGCTAGAATGTCTTTTTCGACGAGTTTATGAAAAATCAAAAGCGTATAGTCAAATTTTAGAATTCTTCAATATTTCATAAATCGTTCCTTTCATATAAAAATAAAGAACAACCCTTATTATTATGAAAATATGCCACTGCCTTGGAAAAAATTATTACAATATTCGGACAGCATAATAAAAAATTGTGAGTTATAGGATTATCGGATTACTAAACGTAATTTTGTCAAGGACACGTTAGAGTTCCCCCTTCCTCCAAAGATTTTCTGGCGTAATGCTGGTAATTTAGGACTAAGTAAGTAAATGCAGGAATAGTTCTAGTAGGGTTTCAAAACCCAATGAAATTCTTTTTGGTTTTCAAATATTTCTCTCGAGGATTTACAATCTACCATCTAGAAGATTAAATCGGAATGGATTCTGGTCTGAATAAGCGAGTTTTATCTTCTTTCTCAAAATACTTGTAACATATCTTCAATTTTATTCTCACGTCCTCTTCCTATCCAAATCTGTGGACGCTAAATAAAATAACCCCATCCCAAAGATCCCCAAAGACTGCATCCCAAGTTCTCTCTCTCTAAAGCTTTCGAGATAGTTGTTAAAAATCAAATTCAGTGGGATCTAAATGGCAATTAGTTCCTTCTAATCTGGGTTTGAATATTTCATAGCAGTTCTACTGCATTATTAAATGTATTTTTGATTGATTGTATTTTTGATATTAAATTCTTCTTCCTCCAGCATACCCCATCTGAAATAAAATTTTGAACCATAAGTACACTCCAACTAGTTCTAATAGATGTCTCTCCGCTTATTATTGATAAAATTTGTTAGTTGTTATACCTATCATCAAAAACCTTAAACAGTAAATATTTGCTATATAAAGCTCATGTTCATCCACAACCTCACCATTTGCCTTTAATCGAAGTTTGTGAAAAAACCAAAATTACTCGTGACATCTGATAAATAAAGTTTAAATCCAAAAGTTGTGAAGTGAATTCAATAAAATTGGAAACACAGTGCAGTGCCAGTGATAATACAATAAATAAATAAACTAGTGGAACAATAAACAATTGAAAACGTGCAAGTGAGAACCGTTATAACGGTAGGTAGCAACTTCTGGTGTCCTATATTAAATTATTTTATTAACCATTCCAATATTAACATCTCAAATAACTATTCCTAAATTAATTAAGTATAAATTTAATTCTCTGAAATAAATTATAGATCAATCCCTATGTACCACAAAGAAATTAACATTAATAGTTTGACAATAATTAAATCAACTACTATCAGGCCATTGTGCTGTCACCTCAGCCAGTGTCATCTTGGTCGAGTTTCTCAGGAGTTTTCTTAACTAAAACCATGTTAACTAACCAATATGAATACTGATAACAAACTATCATTAACATTGATACCAATAAGTATGAACATTAACACCAATACGAACACTAATACCAACACCCACATCAATACCAATACCAACATCAACAATAATATCATGACATATGATTCGATTACACCGAAAAATTAATTTCACTAAATTTAATTCAACTTAATTTTAATAAAAATTAATTTAATTTCAACCCAAAACCTAATTTACTTCACCATTAATTCTTTATTTAAAATCAGTCCTTAACACCCTTAAATAAAATAAATTCAATTTAACATCTAAATTAAACGACAGCAAATTAATTGCTAACTATATAACCTGAAAATCAAGATACATAAAAATTGTAATCCTAAATTATGAATTTTAACCACTAAATGTCTTTTTTTAAACAAAAATTCTAAAATCAAAAACCAAAATCTGAAACCCTAAAAAATGTATTTCCAATTCCTGCTTAACTAGCTAGGCTATTGCCAGAAATTAAAGAAATTAATTAACTAATTTCAGGAATATAGTGCAACCTTTCCATACTAAATTAAAGTTAATAAATCAACTATAAAAATGAAATAAACAATTAAATAATGAACGATAATTAAATAAAAAACCGCGCCCGATTTCTCCGCTCTAAAAGTCCAATAATAAATAATTAAAATAATGAACAATAATAGGTAAACAATGAAGCCGCGCCCGGTTTCCCATCTGCACATTGCACTGCATCCTATCCATTCTTAATTATCAATTAAATTGTAACACAAAAATTTAATGCAATTACTTATTTTTTTAAAAATTTTAAATTCAAATTTAAATCATCTAATTCCTGAAACCATATAAGTTCAATTCCAGATTTACAACTTTATTAGTTAATTCCAGACATACCTCTAAAATCAAATCAAATTGATAATTAATTAATTGCTTACTAATTAATCTATTCCGTTTAAATCCCACTGCACAATAATTAAAAATAATCAAGAACACAATAAAAGTTTAATAAAAGAATAAAACTTTAATAAAAGTTTAACAAAATTTAATAAAAGTTTAACAAAAATTTAACAAAAGTTTAACGAAAGTTTAATAAAAGTTTAACAAAAGTTTAATAAAAGTGGAATAAAAGTTTAACAAAAGTTTAACAAAAGTTTAATAAATATTTAACAATAGTTTGACAAAAGTTTGATAAAAGTTTATCAAAAGTTTAATAAAAGTTTAACAAAAAATTAATAAAAGTTTAACAAAAGTATAATAAAAGTTTAACAAAAGTTTAATAAAAGTTGAATAAAAGTTTAAAAGTTTAAAAGTTTAAAGGTTTAAAAGTTTAAAAATTCAAAAGTTTAAAAGTTCAAAAGTTTAAAAGTTTAAAAGTCTAAAAGTTTAAAAGTCCAAAAGTTTAAAAGTTTAAATGTTCAAAAGCCAAAAGACTAAAAGTTTAAAAGTCTAAAATTCCAAAAATTAAAAGTTTCGAAGTTTAAAAGTCCAAAAGTTGAACAGTTTAAAAGTTTAAAAGTTCAAAATTCAAAAGCCCAAAAGTCTAAAAGTTCAAAAGTTTGAAAGTTCAAAAGTTTAAAACTGTCCAGGGCGTAAGTAAAGTACTTAGTTAAAAAACCCTAATCCGTACGAATCGTTTATTTAATAAAAGTTCTACAAAATTTTTTTTTTTTTCCTCAATGACCAATATCGGCCATTGCCAACAATGATGACAAAGGGTTGGCTAGCATATGGAATAGGCCTCTATTACTTAATTAAAAGCCCTAATCCATACGAATCATTCATTTAATAAAAGTTCTAAAAAAGTACCCTCTTTAAAATCACACGTCAACTTTAGAACGCCATATACCGTTTTTAATGAATACTCAAAAAATAAATAAATCAAAATTACTTTAATATCGAACAAACAAGAATTTGTAATATATTTTTTGATTTGTTGTAATTTAGCTAGAGTTTGATTTTTTTAAAATACTTTTCTAAATACTACTCAATTTTTTGAAATAACACTCAATCCTCCCATAAGAACCCGTCTCAGCAGTGCAATACTAATACATTGACAAATCTCTGGAATGTCTGGAAAACCTCACACTCGTAGATCATCATTATATATAGTATTAAACAAAATACGGTTCACTCCCCATTATTTAAAATACCGTAGCACTCACAATACGACATGCTTTATATACACAAACTTGTTTCAACCAAAATCAAACAAAAATACAACATGAAACAACGCACAAAATACAAAACAAATCTACAACACTTTTCTGTTTTTTTTTTTTTTTTTTTGATACTCTCTTACCAATTTCAATGTGACAATATTGTCAAATCACATTAATAATTCACTTTTGATTACACTTTCAACACACCACTTGTAGCTTTATGATTTTTTTTTTTATCAATCAAAGCAAAATTAACACAGGCCATTTCAGTTTAGAAGCTCAGATTTTATTTTATTTATAAACCACTGTTGCACTCAAAATTTCACGTCTAACTTACATTACATGCATCACAAACAACTTTATTATTACTTTTAACACTTAATTAATCTAAATTAACACTTATTATTATTTTTTTTAAATTTTAATTAGCACAGCAAAAAATATGACTTCTATATCCTGCACTACCTGTGTCTATGATCCTACTGCGGTAATAAATGTATGTGATAAAATATATCTCATTTTTTGTCTGATTTCCTTCCTGTTCCGAGGTTTCTTAGGGTTCGGTACTACTTCCTCTTTTATTTTCTATGTACATTAATAACATAGAATTCTCTATTCACCATTGTTAATTTCATATTTTCGCTGATGACGTCCAAATTTGGATTCTATCGTTAAGACTATTTCTCTGATAAATGAAGACTTAATCCCAACAGGCTGGTTTTAAATGCGATTAAATCTCAATTATAAAAAATCGTTAAATACCTCGTCGTTTCCTGGTATTTTTCTGTAGGGTTCGCTAATTAAATATTCAAATACTGTTACTTGGGGGTGGCTATTTCGTTAGTATAAGTCTGAAGTAGTAGGATTTTCTTGTTTATGTTTCAATGCTTGTCTACAGCATTGTTTTACATAGCATGAAATTTATCTATCTATCACGAATTTTGCGTTTTTTTTTTATTTTTAAAATTCTCAAAACTAAGGAGTTCTGTTATCTTTAAAGGAAATTGCTGTTTAGTAGGTTTCTTTCCCCTAACTTCCACCTAACTCCGGACCAAATTTGTTGTAGGTATTAAACAAATCCTTTTATGTTAGGGTAGTTTCCCTTTGGAATTCAATTCCATTTCAAATTAAGAGGTTAGGATCGACGGAATTATTTAAGTCAAAATTTTCAAGTAACGTGATTGATGGACAATACGTAGTTTTATTAATAATTTCACCCCTTCTGTGTTGGAGCAAAAGAGGAGGAACCTAATGGATGCAAGCGTTTGTTTCGTTACTACGTAACATTTAGAGTTATAGAAAAAATAAATTATATTCTCTTAAGTTTGATCATGCTAAAAAAGATATAAAATTGCAATGGAATTTAGTTAACAACTTCCTTGGCCGCAAATATTTAGAAAAATCGATAACTGGTATTAAGCATTGATACAAACGGTAACTTGATTTCTAATCTATCAGAAATTGCAGACTTGTTTAGTAAATTTTTGTGGATGCACATGATCCAGTTGCATATAAATCATTTTTTTTTTTTTCACTCCAATTTCGTTTTCAGAAGTTTTGTGTTTATAAATAGTTTGAATAATCTCCATAATAGTGAGTTTGACGGAATTGGTAGTTACGTCGTTGAGCAAATTGGTCATAATATTGCATTTTTGCTGGCTCATATGTTGGTTTAATCATATAGCATTGAACTTGGGATTTTCCCTAACTGTTTCAAAATCGTATTGGTTTTACCGCTCTGCAAAAATGGGATTTTAGTGACCCCAACAACTATCGACCAATACCACTTCTATCGAATTTTTCAAAGGTTTTCGAAAAAAAAGCCAGGTTGTTACTATTTTTGATTACTATTAATTCCCAGGAAAATGTACGTTTTACGATTATACTGTTTATTAATCTTCTGAAATTCGTTAACTTTGCCTTAGTTGATTCTATCTAATCTTCTATTAAACAAATTAATCAAGAATTAAATTACTTGAAATCGGAAAATCGATATCTTAAAAAGCGAGACTTGTTTAATGATGTGATGGTTAATGATGGCACACACCTTAATCACGATATGCGAATTTATTAGTGCGCACATTATTTGATTTACAATATCTCGGAAATAGATAAAAATATTTTGACGGTTAAAATTGGAAATGAAATGGGATGAATGGTACTTTACGATGGAATCATTGGTTTTTTACTGCTGAAATTCCCTAACAACATAGTAAAATATTGAAAACTCATAAAAACAGCCTTTTTTGCACTTTGTCATTAACACAGCTTCAGAAATTCACTCATGTGATCCTAGGATGACTTCTACAATACATTGAAAAGTTGAAAGCCGATATTAAAATATCGAATATAATGGTTTACCTTCGGTATTAAAAACAATTTATAATATCAATAACCTTAAAGTACAATTAAAAATCTTCTTTACCAGCGATGATCAAACAATATAATATATAGTTAATTAAAGTGATCACTTAACAAAAGTAAATTCACAATAAATGTTCATATGATCAATTTTTTTTCTTATCTGGTAGTATATGTGATTCTTATAGAGGATATTTAAAAAAAAGTCAACAACAACAACAAAAAATGGTCTTAGCCCAAGCTCAGTCTAACGAGGTATCTTCGACGTGGGTGTATTGTTCTGAACCGCATGATACAGAAAGAAAGCGAAAAAAACTTAAACAAAAGATATCACATTTGCCTTCGCTCACATCCTCACGAACTATCCTTCTTCGAATTCACTCATTTACCCATAATTATTTGCAGTCAAACAGAAAATCAAAAAAAAAATATCCTGACTCTAGAAAATAGAAAGAAAGAGACAGAAGTTGAAATGCAATTGGAGTGAACGCAACGTGAAAATTACCAGTTTTTATCTTTCTGGCAATACGTGGATGCCACGCCAAAAAAACTGTTACAATATAAGTGATAATCGTACGGAGCCAAGTCTGGAAAAGTAAGCAGCATGTAAAAGTATTTCCCAATTAAGTGCTTCCAACGTTTCCTTGAACGGTTTTGCTTTGTGTGATTATCATGAAGCAAAATCACTTTGTGTTTCCTTTTATCATATTCTGGTCGTTTTTCACACAAAGCTCGATTAAAATTGATCATTTGTTGTTGGTAGCGTTTAGTATTTACGGTTTCACCAGGTTTTATCAGCTCAAACATTCTTCTGATTCCACCAAATACAGAGCATTGTCTTCCGTCCGAACCGATTTGGCCTTGCAGTCAATGTCGATGGTTGGCCTGGATCAACCCAAGATTTTCTGCGCTTTGGATTCTCAAAATAGACCGATTTTTGAGAAATGGCTTCTCGTGACACATTCAATTGATCTGCGAGTTGTTTTTGCATTTGAGCGTCATCCTCATCTAACAATGCTTGCAATTCACTGTCTTCAAACTTTTTGGTGGTCTTCCACGTTCTTCGTTTCTCACATCAAAATTACCACTTTTGAAAATATTAGACCACTCATAGCATTCTGATTTACCAAGAGCATGCTCACCGTAAGCTTCGATAAGCAGTCGATGTGATTCCGCAGCAGTTTTCCTTAAATGATCAAACAAAAAATCAATGATGTCTGCAAATCGTAATAAGTAGGCACAAAACTTCATATTTTTAACACTTTAAAAACATGCGTTGTGGTTATGAATTGGATGTTGTTGACAGATGTCAAAAGAAAACAATGGCGCCGATAACAGGTGGCGCCATTTATTGGTAAATTCCGGTTTCATATATACACACCTGGTATTTTGTTTTTATTTTAATTCATAGTACACCTACTTCTCTACTTGTCCATACATTAAATTTTTCTTGATGTGAGATTCCAATAACGACCTTTTAGGGCCATAGGAATCTTGCCTAATAATTTTTATCTTAAATAAACCTTTAAACAGTTTGTGAAAATTGTAAACTTAAAAATTTTGGAAATAAATTAATAAATAAACAGTACATACATATTTCTATTGATAAATACTTTGCCGATCAACCCTAAAACTAATCCAACAAATGTTATGCCATTAATTGGGCCAAATCACGGAGGTAAATAAAATTTAAAAAAAAATATTGGAGGAGTGCTAGAAGGCTAGAGAAAATAATTATATGTGTGAGAATTTGAAATTATTTTACAAGAAATTAATAATAATACGGTAAAGCTTGCTTTACCTGTAAAAAAAATCGGAACTCTATTTTTTAAGAAATGAGTCTCTTACATTTTTGCATATCGCCCATGACAAAAAATAATGACACAACTCAAAATATTGTTCAGGAGAGCAAAAGAAAAGTTATTAATTTTCCATTTTACTACACTAATCTCTATATAGGCGCCCAAAAAAGGAAGAACGACACATTAAGCCCTCTCGTACTTTGTATAATAAATATGAAAATGTCACTTTTCCAGGTTATAAAATCGATTGAAGCGCATCTTTTGACTTATTAACGCAAAAATGCAATTTTTTCAGTTGCGTCACTTTTCCGTGTCATGTGCGATATTATTTCCCTCATATTCATGTCCTTGCTAAAATAATTCATCAACCAAGAAACCTGAAGGAATTTAAATAATAAAATCACGCAGAACATTACAAAAAAAATATATGTCCATCTCTTATTATGGGATAATATTGAAATTAACGAGCATGATGAAATAAACGGGATCGGTTCGATTTGTCAAGCGCAAAACTGGAAAACAACAACAACACAAAATCAATAATGAATGAACATAAAATTTATCGATTTCGTCGATAAATAAATATATTCGAGTATTAGAGCACAACACCAAAAAAAAAAACAGAAAACAAAAAATGTGAGAAACAAAAGTTACGTTTCAAATATAGTAATTGCTGTATTTTGGTGGTTTTACTCAACTGCAAAAAATATATATTTGTCCACGACTATCGTATAACTCATTTTATTTTTGTTTTTTTTTTTTTTTAATTACGATGATATCCATTATTTACTGCTAGCAGTGATTAATCATTAATCACCATTTTTGAAATTTTATCTACTTATAGCGTATTTCCTTGACAAATTTACAACAACCATTGCATAGACGAAATCCCCCCAAGAATAACATTAACTCAAAAAAAAATTGGGTTTAATTAAACATAATTCTAATTCTTGGTTATAATACCTGCCACCAGAGTCATAATACATAGTAAATTTATATTTTATTTCGAAAGGTTGGCTTTTGTCAATTAAATCAAATTGGCTATTTTCTTGGAAAACAAATAAACCCAAAATAATTCAAATTAAATTTTGGTCAACAAAATACGCTTTTAGTAGTCCCTTCTTTCATTATTCACTACTACCAAGTAAATTATTCATTTAAATTTAATTTTTGGAATTGTTTCTAGTAGTCTTAACTTAAATATTAATCTAGTAGCCTGGCAGTGGCAATATGTCATTTTCATTATGGAAACAAAATATTAAAACAATATTATTTATCGATCGCGGACAAACTATCGTATTCTAATCGCATATAATGGCTGTTATTCATTGAGATGATTTACGACACTCGCCTCGATGTATATAATAAAAATTTATGCAATAGAAACTTATTTAATAACTTAAAATAATTTCAATGTATGTAGTATAAACTGGAAATATATAAATATTGCAGTTTAAAATGTTCCACATTTAATTTCCAGTTTTATTTATTTGTTTTCTTTTTGGCCCTTTCCTCGGGATTCACGGAATGAAGTTAGGAGCAAAAAGATTTGATGTGCAGCTTCATAATATTTTTTATCACGTTTCTCCAAGGAAAGTCGATTCTTGTAAATAATAAAACATTTTACATCAACTCATATGAGACAATCCCTCATTTGTCGTTCGTGGATTTCAAGTTCTATTACCTTTTTATAAAAAATCTAGCTTTGATTGTTCCAAAATAATAATATCTGGTAAGACTGTTAATATTTAACCTAAGTGATTGGTTTGTTTTATTTTGAAATTATTATTGTAATCACATAAAATAAGTTTGTCTTGCCTGTCAAAAATACATTTTCATTTTATTAATGTACTAACAAATTTTCATCATCTGTCCTTTTCTAGCATTTTTTTTTTTGTCGATTTTATTGTGTTGGTTTCTTTGATTTCGTATTGTTTACTAAACAGTTTTTCCATTTTGTGAAAACGAAATTCTTGTTTATTCTTTCCTATAATAATATTTTCGGTATTTTCAGAGGGTGACAGTATCACCTCTCATTGACTTACTCTCCATACATTATACATGTTTTTAATGTAATTCGAAATGCGGTAAAATCAACATCAAATCGATAATCAAAATACAACAAAAAAAAAACGATAGACAAAGTCTCTAGGACGTATTATAGTGTTCATTTTCTTCCTAAACTATATTAAATATAAATTAATAATATTTTTAATTAACACAATGGAATAAATATTTTGTTTATACAATTTTAAGATCAAAATAATTTAAAAAAATAGTTAATATATGTTACCATACAGTGATTGTGTAGTAATAGTGATGAACTGATAAGATGTTGCGAGTGTTAAGTTTTTATTAAACAAAATTTAAAAATCTTGGCGGGAATATTAATTTGTGTTGCTATTCGACCAATTCAAGAAAACAAAAGTAAGTACAATTTAAAAATGTATATATAGTTTTGAATATTTAAAAAATTTGATTTAAAAATTATTAAAATTTTATTGGGATACAAATCAATAAACATTAAACTCATAATAATGCGTTCTGATTTTTGCTGTGCAAGTGCACCCCTTTTTCTTTGTATTCGTTTTGTATATTTTCTCCCATTATTATTTCACTACGTTTGACTAGGGGAAAATAGTCTATATTTGTATGTATGTGTATAGTTTTTCTACGAGTTATTATCTATTAAACCACTGATAAAAAACTGTGAGATTTCTAAAACATTCCCTGAGATAATGTTTTTTTTTTCTTTGGTGTACAAATTTTCCACAAATCTGAATTAATTGAAGTTTATTGATATAGCAATGGACCATATCTTAAAAATATAATTTATTAAGTTTTATTGTGTATACGCTGTGTAAATTTATTATCTTGAATACACTATAAATCAGTTAATTAGAACTAATTAGGCCATGTATCAGGCAATCAACTAAGGGCCAAATTTAAGGACCTGACATTTTAATCTCGGTAAATGTTTTACGATGAATAATTTGTTGAAAAATTCGTTTTCGATAATTCGATAAAGTTTTTCTACTTTATCTTTTTATCGATAAATTAACTAATATTTATTGATTTTTTCAAATAAAAAATTAAGAATATTCCACATGTATGAAACAATCGTTCGCAGACAGACATACAAAATTTTTAAACTTAACTTTCTAACTGTTTTGTGCACTCACCAAGTGAGCAAGTACCTATTGTCTTTAACAATCTACAGTGCACGTTGCCGTCCGTCCTCCTTTGTGAAGGACAGTCTTCCTCCATCGTCCCCGGCGACAAAAATGTCCTTCACAATTTTGGAAGAAGCTAACAAAATAACATTTTGTTCCGAGATTATACAGATTTCTTGCGCACATTATAGGAACTAAAATTGCGTCTAGTTTTTGATAAAAGAACTATGGAGTATTCCATTTCCGAAACTTGTAAATGCTGTCTGTACATAAATTTTGTACGTAAATTATCCAAATTTATCTTAATTTTGAATTATTTCTTAATTTTTTTTTTTTGAAGCTTCACTATCGATATGAAATTCTAAAATTTCATATAACATTCTGTAATACTAGAACAAATTTATGTAATTTTTTTGAATTTTCAAAAAATTAAAATTTGGTTAGAAATTTTTCTAAACATCTCTGGAGTGACTCAAAATTCTAAAACTATTCCAAAGGCTATTTAATTATTATCAAATCGAAAAGAGACTTAAAACTCCCCTTTCAGGAATTGTTCTGCAAAAATTCTACCAACCTGCTAGCTATAGATGATAAAATTTTCCTAAAATTATAAAATTATATCCTAAAAATGTCAAAATGAGTTTTGATGGTGCCGAAAATTGAGTATCTGTTTTGTCCAGCGGACTTAGCAGAAAAAACAAATCCATAACTGATTGGTTTGATAAGGAGCTTCGTATTGAATTGAAAACAGTTACTCCAAAAACCTAAAACGATTTGCCCAATGTTTTTCTGAATTCTTTCCCCAGGTTGGTTTTTGAAATCTGCAAATTTGTTTAATCCAGTGGTCGTCCAATTGTTTAATCGAGACGTTGGTTAACAAGGAGCGTTGGCGGCAGCATGATTGGTTTTTACCTATTCTAGGAAATAACACAGTTTAAATTTATCCTTAACCTTTATTTTTGGAGAAAGCCGATGACCCTATAATTTATGGCTTAGAGGGCGAGACCGTTCGAACCGTATACTTTTAACGTATTGGTATACATTTAGCCAACGAATGATCTTCCACACAATCGTTTTTATGTCTGCGTCGACCCATTATTAATTAATTAAATTGTTGGTCAGCAGCGGCGAGAACCCACCTCAAGACTGCAGCTTGGTAACCAACTCGATTAACCACTATTCTACATTCGACGACAATTCGGATAAAAGATGTGAATTTAAAACTTATGTGTGATTGCTAGTCTTTCTGTAATTCCATTTTCCATTTTATCTTAGTTTTGTGTAAAAATATTTTTTTTGCATAAAACTAAGATTTTTGGCACATTAAAAAGAATTGAAAACCGTCTCCAGTATCAAAAAGGTATGAACCATCGATTTAAGTGGCAAAAATCAGTGAAAGTTTTTAACAAAAGGAACAATATACTATTTATTTCTAAGAAATCCCGATATTAGACAATTTCTGAAAACATCCAGAATCGCTAATTATGGAAATATATATCAGCACTGACGTGAAGTTCTATGACGCCTCCCTGCAAGCTTTATTTCCGTCCCCATTTAGAAAATCTGAAGAAAATACATTTTTTAACCGACCTCTTTACATCCTAATTTTTTAAACCATATTCACGATGATTATATTCACCATGATTAGACAACTTATTTGGTACAAATCTTCACAACAGGTTGTCCAAAATGAGGAGGACCAACATAATAAAAAAAAATTTTACTGACAGAATTATAACAGAACTATTCAAATTTATTCGGTATACTTCTTCGCTCAAATCTTTGTATTTCAAGCGCGTTTAGTAATCAACGACTAGACCACGAGTATCCCCACCAGTTTGGCATTTTGGTATTATGCACAATTTACCAATACAATTAATTTAAAAACCTAGCTAGTCCTCGGCTGAATTGACACTCGAAAATCAGAGCCTTTAATAGATCCAACGTCATTCGATTTCGAAAATACCACACAACGACGGAGTTAAGAAAATAGTAAACTGCAATTTTCAAAAAGAGACAATCATCCTTCAAGCAATTTGCGCCCTTTAAACTAAATTGACCAATGTGGCCTCTCATGTCTTATGCCGATGATATTTATATGTAACTTTGCATCATTTATTTAGGGTAGTTCATTCTCTATCGATCTATGCACTTATTAAAATAAACCAAATGCTCTTCAATTTTTTTGTACCCTTATTGGTAAACGCCTTCCTGTGCTGCACGGTTGCGAAGCGCTTGTGTTTATGTAACAAATATTTCAATAACCATGAAGATTAGAGACAAATTTTCCAGACCATCATAAATTGGCTCTGCAAAGGTAATCCCAAGTCTTTGGGTAATACTTATATGCAGAAAGTAAAACTTGGTCATCAACTTCTACAATAAAGAAGAACATAAGACTTTAAGAAGCCACCAAAACTTTATTATAGGATTCGGACTTTATTATAGGATTTCGGATCTGAACATTCGATATAGATATTTTGTGTTTTTTAAAAGGCATATTTTAAGAGCCAAATGCATATTCATAAATTTGATCTAAAGAAACTTGATCCTGATCCCCGGGATTGGAAAAACATTCGGGAATAGGACCCACTAGCGAACAGTTACTAACCTAGTTCATTTTTGGATATCCACATTGGCGAGAGAAAGCCAGACAGCCATTCAATGTAGCATACTCGATGTAAAATCCACCCTCAATATAAAATGACTGCTGATCAACTTTCCAATCATTAGCCAACCATTATATTCCTAATTAATGGCGAAGGCAAACATGTCGAAAATTACTTACTTCAAGCAGCGATTTTTCAAATGACGAGGCATGGTACATGATCATGAAACATTAGAAATGAAGGTTATCACTATTCCATCGTATACCGGAAAACTCCAGTCGGTACATAGAAAAATTCCTCGCACAAGCTGAATTTTATCCATAATTGGTTAAGAAATAACCGAGTTCCATCCAAAATGACCAAAATCCAGAAATTCATCTAACTATCATTTTAGGATCCCATTTCGATCGTACATCATAAATTTCATCATAAATGGTTAAAAAATAGTCGAGTTCGACTCCAAATTATACCAGAATTCATCCCCAAGTAGAAATTTGGTTGTACCGGAACATTTCTATTAAATTTGGTTAAAGCCCACCGTGACAGAGGTAACCTAACAAAAACTAATTATAAAGCTCACACCTCGAGTTTATCTATAGTTTTCCAAAATACAAGCCAGTTGAGTTACTGTATAGTAAGTAAAGATTTCTCTAACATTCTAAGTGGCACTATTTTATTTAATCGAGCAGTTTTCTGTGACATTCTGAATATATTAAAGCCAAAGCTAAATTTTATTAATTTACTTCCAGCCTTTCCGAAATATGGGGAGGAGGGTTGTATGCATTTGGTAACATCCCCACTGTTCGGTATTCTGATGACGTACTATACACAGGGAGAGAGAGAGAGAGAGAGAGTAAGAATTTACTTAATTGCCTGTTTTTTTAGAACTAAATATATATACACTGCCCTAGTAAAATCCGTAGCTATTTCGACTATTTTAACGGTAGCGTAACGGTGGACTCAGGCAGGACGCTTAATAAATTAATTGGTTGTGTCTGAGTCCACCTCCAATAAGAGCAATTCTCTGAGGCCAGTGCAAGCCGTCGTGGGGATGGACACACCAGGACACCCCTCAGTTCGATTTATTCGACAGAGAAAGTCAATTGAAAACTGTTACTCTCCTAAGATGCAAAAAACTGGACAGGGATCACTTTTCATCATCTTAAGTAACTTCTCCGTCATTCAACAGACTATCATTTATCCGTTGTAGCAGTAAAACTGTTCTCCAGCCACTATCATTTTTAAATATCTACTACAATAATTCAAATAGTATCCGAGCCAAATCAAAATGTCATTTGCATTGTTGAGACTTGGTTAACAGTCCATTGTACTACGGAGGAATATTTTCCGTCATCTTATGCTGTTTTTCGGAGGGATAGATATCTGCAAATGGACAAATGTAGCAAGGGTGGTGGTATTGTAATCGCAGTTTCTAACAAATATTCATCCAGTCCGATAACGTTGGCTATATCTTCAGACGGATGATCGTCTTTTTATTTTTGGAGATTTTAACATACCAGATATTGCATGGGAGATTGTTGATCACAATTTGACTCCTATTAACGTGAACGATGAGATGGAAAATTTCATCTCTGAAATATTTTCAATTGGTTTAAGACAATGTTGGATCTGGCTTTTTTACCATTTAATCATGCGGTAACAGTTTTCGCATGTGGGGATTCAACTGGATCGTCTAGTATTTCCTACTCTCCGCTGAATATTTCAGTTATATTTGAATGCTACGGGTTAGTCGATGAAAATGTGAACTCTTGAATTTTCAATTTTAAAATGAGCGATTACAGTTCCTTAAAAGCATTTCGGTCGTTTTGGTATTGAGAAATTTATCCCTAGGATGAAAGATTCAAGTGGAACCGTTGGCAAGATCGATTATGAATTTGCTGCTGCGGAAATTTGACTCCTCGGAATGTAAATTTTTGTCAATTAATTGGATTAGGTCCTATCTGAAATTTAGAACTCAAATTGTGAAAATCGGTAGTTTCACTTCAAGAGTAATTGATGTTTCTTCAGGAGTCCCACAAGGTAGTAATTTGGGCCCCATCCTCTTTACTCCTTTCGTCAATGATATGGTAGATTGATTGTCTGAGTCACTCCGACATTCTAATTTATGCGAACGACATTAAAATTTTCAAAACTATTTCTTGCGCCAATGATGCAATTGACTTTCAATCTGATCTAGCAAACTACAAAGCTTAATGTAAATCGCATAATTTCATGTTAAACATCTCCAAACGCAAACCAATGTGTTTTATTCGATTACGCTCACCCACTAGTAATGTTTACTTTTTTGACAGTTTCATTTAGGTATTTAGGTATAACTTTTACTTCGAATCTATCGTTTCATAAGCACATTGAGGCTTGCATTTCTAAAGCGAATTCTATGCTTAGGTTTGTTAAAAGGTTTTCCAAAGATCCTGTTGTAATGTATGGAGTTAATTTAATATTCAAATATAGATGTCATGAGGATGAATTGTAAAACTAAACTTAGGATTAAGAAAAAGTACAGTGTAAGAAAAGATATAGAAGTGTACGTTGGTGATTAAAGAAAAATAAAGAAAATTAATTGAAGCGTTTTAAATCTAAAGAAAGAATTACTATTCGGCATAAAATACACAACATTGGCGACGAGATAAAAGAAAAACCCACAAATTAAATAATAATAAGATTATTTTTGGTAAATAAAGTAAAAAAAAAAAAAAAATATGAGTGATAACCTCAAATCACTATGGGGCCACATGCCACCGTTTAATTATAAGCGAGACACCTGGAAAGTGTACAAAGGACGATTCGAGCAGTTTATTACTGTATTTAAAATAGAGGATGACAACCAGAAAAAAGCGGCATTATTAAACTTTTGCGGAAATGACACATATCAATTTATATATAGTCTATGTTGCCCATTTGAGCTGAGTGAGGTTAAATTCGAAGAATTGAATAAGAAACTGGATGACCATTTTTTTGATGCGGTTAATGTGTGGATCCAGAGGAAACGTTTTTTCGAATGTGTTCAAGAAGAGGGTGAATCGTGCCAAGATTTTGTAATGAAGTTGCGTGGTATGGCTATGGATTGCAAATTTGGTCAGCATATGGAGGATACGATTCTATATAAATTTATCACGGGAATAAACAATAACAAAATTTTTGACGAGCTGTGTGATGATACGAGAAATATAGACAGCATAAAAAAGGCGTTGGATCTATCAAAGAAGATAGAAAATAAATTGATAGTCGAAAAGCCGAGTGAAATTATGGCGATAAAGAATTATGTGGGTGGTAGGAGCGATGAACAAATGTCGGGTAAACAAAATAATCACAATGATAGAAGAGTTACACCAAGAATAGGAACACAACAGTCAGTGGATCAACAACAAAAGGGTGTAAGATGTATACATTGCGGGTACAATAACCATTTGAGTAATTATTGTCGGTTTAAGAATGTAATATGCACAAGGTGTAATGTACGGGATCACATGCAGAAGGTATGCACCAAAGTGGGAGAGGAGGAGTCGAATTGCATATTGAGGAGTGACGAAGTTGCATTGGGCGAGAAGGTGAATATAAAAAAAAAAATGTGATAATTGTAATGAAGAACCAGGGGTAGATCTTAGTGTTGAAAGAGTGGATATTAATAGGGTAGTTCAAATTGTAAATGGTAATTCATTCAGTGTTGCAAAGGATGATTTGTTTTAGAGTAATACCAGGGATTTTAACGAAATTTATTAAAACGGTTCTGAATGTAATTCTGCAATTGTGCTGTATTTGACAATTGAAAATAAACCAATTAAGTTTATGGTAGATACTGGAGCTTCGATTTCAGCGATTCCTGGAAAGGTTTATGGTGATGAGTTATCGCATGTTAAGTTGTTAAAAGATTCTACTATGGTAAAAGATTATAGTGGAAATATGCTAAAACTGCGTGGGTGTATTTATGTGCCTGTAAAGTATAATGGTGTAAAAAAGAAATTTAAAATTCTAGTTATTGAGGGAGTGCAGAAATCCATTTTAGGTCGTGATTTTTTCCGGTCGTTCGATATAAAGCAAATTGAAATTAACCAATTAGATAATGTAGAGGGATCTGACCATATAGATCAAATTGTTAATAGGTATATAAAGGATTATTCGATGGCGAATTAGGGAAATTGAAGAACGTGAAAGTTCGTTTAGTTATGGTAGAGGGAGTTACTCCTAAGTATGTTCCGGCGAGAAAAGTTCCATTTGCGTTTCTACCAGAAGTAGAAAAGGAATTAACAAAATTAGAAAAGGCATGGATAATAGAAAGAATTGAAGCTACAAATTGGGGTACACCATTGGTTCCGATATTAAAAGAAGATGGGAATATAAGGATATGTCCCGATTACAAGGTGACTTTGAATAAATATTTGAAGGAGACAAACAATAGGTTACCTAATATTGAGGATATGTTATATAAGTTACGGGATGCAAGAGTTTTTTCGAAATTAGACTTGGATAGGGCTTATTACCAGCTGGAGTTGGAGGAAGAGTCAAAAAAATTTGGTTTCATGGAGTACGCATATTAGAAATTTTAGAATGAATCGTTTGCCCTTTGGTGTTAAACCGGCGTCTGGAATTTTCCAGCGAGAGATCGAAAAGGTTTTGAAAGATGTAAAGGGTGTAATCTGCTTTTTAGATGATGTTTTAATATATGCGAAGGATATGGAAAGTTATAATAGAAGTTTAAATAGTGTTCTAAAGAAGTTATTAGATTCAGGTCTTCGAGTTAATGCGTCGAAATTTGAATTTGGGAAGAGTGTAATCGGGTATTTAGGATATATAATTTCGAGTAAAGGTTCTGAATTTTAAGCCTAAAATAAAGTTGGATTTGCTGTTGCCTAGACCTGGAAAGGAAAAGGTTTGGGAATGTGATTTGAATGAAGGGGGTCGAAGGTTCAATGAGAAGGATGAAGTGTTAGTCCGAAACTACAGGTCAAATAAAAAATGGATTAAAGCAACTTTAAAGAAACAGTTGGGACCAAGAGTATATAAGTGTAGATTGATGAATGGTCAGATAATACATAGACATGTGAATCAGATTAGAGGATGGGTTAGAAATAATATGTTAAGTCTTAATAATAAAGTGCAAATACGAGATGGAAGGCGAGTAATCGAGGCACAAGATTTAGACGATGTTGAGGAAATTCAGAAAAGGAAACCAGTTCAAAATGAGGAGAATCGAGAATTTAATATTGTGATGTTCTACCATGGGGGTAATGGAACTGAAGCTATCAATGATAGCGTTTCAGGTAATAGACATCTTGTAAATAATGAGTCAACTATGGTTAATCATGATGTTGAATTGGAAGAGTTTGTAGAGGGGAATAATGTGGAAAATTCGGTGATCAGTAATAGGGAACAGAATCAGAGTTGGGGAGAAAATCAGGGATTACGCGATAGATCGCAGATTTGCAAACCTAAAAAGTTGAAGGACTATGTGTTGTTTTAGTCTGTATAAAAATAATAATAGATGTAATTTGCATAACTGAATGAATTATTATAGATATAAAATTAATGTAAAGGGATTATATTGTTAATGAAGAAAACCAGCATTTTTTTATAATATTATTTTAGAAGATTTAAATTTAAAGCCGGTATTGGTTTTTTGTTTATTTTTTTTTGTGTATGTACATTCTTAGGAGTGGCGGATGTAATGTATGGAGTTAATTTAAATATACAAATATAGATGTCATGAGGATGAATTGTAAAACTAAACTTAAGATTAAGAAAAAGTACAGTGTAAGAAAAGATATAGAAGTATACGTTGGTGATTAAAGAAAAATAAAGAAAATTAATTGAACCGTTTTAAATCTAAAGAAAGAATTACCATCCGGCATAAAATACACAACACCTGCCAGGATCCTTTGGAATATGGTGTTGCCATATGAAATCCGTTTTATATTAACTACTCAGATCACTTAGAGGGAGTGGAAAGCGATTAAAGTACGCTCTAAGAAGGCTAACTAGACATCCAAGCGTGCCTGCTTTCATACTTCCAGCGTCTCGAGGTAGATGCAATTTGTATCAAGTATATGTAGTTACATTTAAAAGAAAAAAATTTACAAAATTGTTGATAGACTCCAATTTGATATTTTGAACATTCACAACAGAGCATACCAAAATGAAAGTTCATTAATCTGACGCTACTAGATTATTGTTATGCAAAGCGTAATCGACAGGGCCTTTGTTATATTATTTAAAGGTATTAGGCCGATATTATGCGTACATATATGTATATTTGAGGATAATTGTTTGACAGCCGAGGCTGATAAATATTATCCGAAACTGTAATCGCTTTTATCGGCCGTATGTTGTTCACTATTTTTGGTCATACCCAAAAACTGGTTAATGTTAATTGAAAAAAATCAAAAATACAAATTCAAAAATCTAATCAGGCAGTCTTAATTTCTTACCATAGGTACGGTTTGATTATAAACAAAATAGTGGCTGTTATTATAACAGCCGTAATTATTATCGATGGCATAACAACGGATATGATCAAATAACAGACAGGTAGTCATTTAATATTTGGCCAAGGATATGGCTACACGTTTAACCTCACCGGTTTTAAATACAACATCCATGCTGAGGAACTAACCCTTAGTCTCATAAGGACTACTAAGATTGGATTTGCGCTCCTCTTCCCCTCCTCCATCAGTTCTTGTCTAACCATGATGAGTCCATCTGTCTAATGTCATGCTATTATTGGGCATGCAAACATTATTTAACCTTAGACCATACCGACCACTATCGATTTCGAAAGTTTAAGTTAACAAAAAAACTTTTTATGAGTTCTTCTCTCAAAAAACCATTAAAATTTAATTTCAAAATTTCTTCAAATTGTTACAGTATACCATAAATGTATCCCATATAACGTGATTTTTGGATGATAACTAATTCATAAAATCAATATTGAGTAAAATGTAATTATTGTTAATAATTAATTTAGAATTACTTTTAATTATCGTAATAGCATAAAATGGCGTAAAATTCAAAATCCCTACATTTTATAGCAAACCCACAATTATCTCAACCATAAACATATTCGACTTATTTTTGGGTCAAAAATCAGCTGATCAAATTATTGCACTAGGTTGCTTGGCCCTATCTATATCTTACTGAGGCTTAAATTGTTTGATCTAAAACTGTAAAAGCTCTCCGCTAACATTTTTCCATTCGCGCTTATAAGAAATTGGTGAATATTGTATGTAGGTGATTAGCCAAATGAGCGATTTTACAAGTGGACCAATTTTTCAAATAAGCTATAGGGTTGAGAGCTGAGTTTTGGGAATCAATTTGCGGGTTGCGTTGGGGTTGAGTTGGGATTGGGTAGGGATTGAGTTGGGGTCTGTTGTGGTTACGCGAGGAGGTTCAGTTCAGGATTTATTTGGGGGTTAAGTTGAGTGTTGATTTTTAGGTTATATGAATTTGAGTTCATGTTGATTTAGGATTTAGCTGAACCGTTGAATTTGAGGTTGAATTGGGTGTTGAGTTGAAGGTTATGAGTTGGGCTATAGTTTCTGCTATACATAGGTTGACTAGGGGTTAAGTTGAAGTTGAGCTGGGGTTGAGAAAGGGGTTCATTTAGCAATTGATTTGGGAGTTTAGATGGAGTATTAGATTTGACTTGAAATGGGTTCGCGTATGCACATTATATTTCGGATGTTCTGATCACCTCATGACGTTTCGTTACATTTATTTAAAACTTATACCATATATAAGTTAAGGGTCCCATTTGAAACGCGATTTGACAAAACGCGATATTTCAAAACGCGACACGGTACAAAACGTGATATGGTACAAAACGCGATATTTCAAAACGAATATCCCAGTTCCATCGTACATGTTCAATTTCATCACATAAAAGTGAAGGAACATTTTTTATGTGAAATGAAGAAAGATTAGTAATTTTAAAATATCGCGTTTTGTGCCATATCGCGTTTTGAAATATCCCGGTTTTTAAATATCGTGTTTTGTGCCATATCGCGTTTCATCATATCGCGTTTTGAAATATCGCTTTTCGAGCGGATCCCATGAATTAAACTACCATTTATATTTCTTCTAATTCTGCGCAATGCCGCCATTGTCAATAGTGTAATAATGATTAATTCTCTAATATTAAATTACATGTGGCCACGAAACCTTATTAAGAAATATGCTTGACCTATAATATTGAAAAATATTTTGGATCCATTCAAAATTTTATTAGTCTATAGTAGCTAGAACCATACATCTTAATCAATACATTCGACGGCTGGTGGTTTGGGCTATGGATCTATGGAATGTTATTACTTTTAAATAAAAACTGTCTCATGAAACGTTTTCACGAATGCATATTACGTCATGATGATCGAGCATTAAAATTGTCTAGTCGTATCGCACTACTAGTTAACAACTGGTTAACTTACTCTTCTATAATAAACAAAGAGCTTAAGTTGCTATTTTAACATTTTTTATTCCCATAGAGTAGCTTTAGGATAGTTATCGAATTGTTGAGTTTGCCACGAACCTTCATAAAATTTGTTTAGGCCAGGTTGAGACTATAATGCATACCAAAAACAAATGATTAACTTCTATAAATTACAATGTTAATAATTTTGTAAGCGTTAATAATTATTTAAATAAATTAGCATTATTTACTTCTACAAGATTACGTTATGTTCACCAAATTCTTTTTTTTTTTATTTGCAGACGAATTATTTCACTTCGTAAGTAAAATATCATATATATGGATATTTACTTATTCATTTGTATAGCCAACGGAGGTCAATTTTAATGAAATAAAACCAAACGGCGGGAGAAAAAAATAAGTTTACCTGACGAAAGAATGTCATCGGCAACAGTCGCTGGAATTTCAGCGACGCCAGCTGACAATTACCAACTAAAGTGGCACTGTCATCTATCAAATCTTAATACATCAGTTTCTACTTTGTATAGGTAATTACACAATTTTTTGTTTGTTATTACTGCTTTAGTGCTTAAGTAAAGAGGTGTAGCAGCAGCTAATCTTTTTTTATGTTACGTTTATTTTAGCAATGAAAAGTTCGCCGATGTTATACTATTGGCATGTAATCAGGACGGGGGTGGAACTGGAATTCCAGCCCATAAATTCATATTAAGTTCTTGTAGTCATGTAAGTGTTATTTCAAGCGTTTAAACATGAATTTAGTATATATTGCTAAAAATTTACTAATTTTTCAGTATTTTGCAAGTATATTTGAAAATAATCCACTTACCGCATCAAATGGACTAACCTACATTGTGCTTCCTCCAGATCTAAGCAGGCGTTCAATATGTACTTTAGTAAAATACATGTACAGTGGTGAAGCGACAGTATCATGTGACATACTAAACGAGGTATTACGCGGTGGGGAGTTATTAAAAATTCGTGGATTATCACGAAATCACAACAGCAGTAATAATGAAAACGGGCAAATTACGCCGTCACAAGTTCAACCTGAAAAGGGTGTCATCGAACATTCATCACAAGTAAACACGAAAGAACGCCGAATATCAGCCCTAATTGAACAAACCGTGATACACGAACCGAACACAATAATTCCAAAAGAAAGCCCGGTTATTATTGTTCCGTCGCAACAAAATGGAGTTCCAAATAAAAATAGTGGTAGTCAACCAACGAATGTACAGTACAGTAGTATTCATGCAACGGGGAATAATAATGATAATAACAGTACCAGTAATGTAACAAATTCAAATAATTCTACTCTGCAACCCACTTTAATAATTAAAAAGGATGTAGCTATTGATCCGGGCGATTCCCATCGCGTAATTGCGTCCCCTTATGGATTAGTTTCATTACAAGCTGCTAATGGTATGAATATGGGTCAACGAGACATAATACCACCTTCGACTATATGTAGTGATGGACCCTTAAAAATCTTATCAGAAAATTGTTCTGTAAAGCTCAACAGTAGTTTAAATATTAATAATCAACAGGATTCATTAAGTACGACTAGAAGAATGGAAGGTCAGCATCAAAAATTAAAGGAAATACGTATAGCGGATAAAAAAAAATTATCTTCCATTATTCAACAAAAAACGGGTTACAAATCATGTCATACCGATAATGTAACAAATCCAACCATACAATCTTCATCTTCTCCGCCACCCTTACGAATAGCATTAAATAAATCAGCAATTGCTAATAACAATAGAATACAATTACCTGAAGCGTTAAATTTTTTAACAATAAAAGAAGAACCCGTTGAATGGATTGAATATGATGGTTCAGGAGGAAATTGTAGTGCGGCTGAGTTGGCAAATACATCAATTATCACCAAAACTGGTTCGCCGAATCTATTGGAAAATAATAAAAATATGGAAATATCGGTAAAACCGGAACTTATTTTTGCCGATGATTGTGATATTGATGGAAGAGATGAGAATTCATCATGTTCGCTAAATAGCCAAGAACCCATTTATTCACCCTTAACATGTGAATTGTGTAGTGCCACATTTACAATACCAGGTGAGTGGGTGCGACATATTGAAAGTCATGCCGATACACCAACTACTGTTCCAAAAAAACGAAAACGATTAGATGTAAGTTGATCATTTTCCCCTTTGAAATCCATCTCTCTCAATTATAATTTATAATTTCTTCAACTTTAAGGAGAATAACTCGGATAATATTGCATCGTTACGGTGTGATTTATGCTCGACATATTTTATAACTCCAGCTGAATGGGTGAGACATGTACAAAATATTCATACGGAAACAGAATTAGCAATTTCAAATAATAGTGCACTGCCGAAGAGGTAAGGTAGTGTATGACGATAAAACTTTTTAGATTTTATGGTGGACCGGTCTTGTATTTTACAAAGTTTTAATTGGTTTTTTTTTCTTGTACTTATTTCCAGAGTAAGAGCAAGTCGCGTTATTGAAGGTTCGCCTTTAGACAAAATTTGCTCAATTTGTAATAAAACTTTTCCATCATATGCAAGCATGGTGATACATAAAAGGACGCATACAGGTTGTTTTTAAATTAACGAAATTACTGTAGATTAGTAAAAAATGTATATAAAAATACGGGTCATCCTTGAGTTATGATGTATTTGAGTTAAGCTATGGTCAAACTAGTGATTAGTAATCTCGATTAACTAACAAATCTAGATTTTCTTGTAGAGATTAAACTAATTTTCAAAAATTGATGAATTTTGTCTGTAGTTTCGATTAAATTATTACAATGCTTAAAATATTACGATGTTAGAACGAAATAACTTTGTATTCGAAACGGTTAATGACTTCAATTATTGTTTAGTTTGTTGTTGATATTCCCTCTAAATCTTAGCGTCATAGCCTGATATTTGCAAAAGTTACGTACGTAATCAAGAGTACATCTACTCTGTGTGTGTTGGCGATTTTTCCATTATTTCCTCTCGGCTGCTGAAACGCGTTCCCCGTAATGGTCTTTTAACTCGATTGAACAGAAAGAAGTCACAGGGAGCCAAATCTGGTGAATTCGGTGGCTGTTGGATGGTATTTGTTGCATTTTTCGTCAAAAAATTACGAATAATGATGGCACTGTGCGACGGTGCGTTATCGTGGTGCAAAATCCACGAGTTTTCTGCCCACAATTCTGGTCTCTTTCGGCGAATTGCTTCACGCAAACGTCTCATAACGCCCAAATAGTACTCTTTGTTTACGGTCTGGCCTTCTGGCAAAAATTCATGATGCACTACACCGTTGTAATCCATGAAAACAGTGAGCATTGCCTTCTTTTTTGACTGAAAACGACGTGGTTTTTTTTTTGGTGAACGCCATTCACTTGCCTGATGTCTGGATTGCGTGTCATACTCATAAACCCACGTCTCTAGTAATGATCCTTTTGATGAATGTGGGATCGGATTCAGCCTCGCAAATCATGTCTAAAATTGTAAATAATCGCCAACACACAGAGATAGATGTACTCTTGACTACGTAACTTTTGCAAATGTCAAGCTATGACGCTAAGATTTAGAGGGAATATCAAAAACAGATGTACCAACTTAACAAAAAAACAGAACTCAAATCGGAACGATGGGATCGCCACACGGTGGTTATTCCGAGAACTTGTTGATCAAGGTAGTATTTTTGTCTAACTTGACGTTTATGTCGATTGGTGTCGCAACAGGATTAGATTGCGACATGTTGAATTTTTCCGAAATCCTGGTAATGTATTCTTGTTGATCCAGCGATAAAATTCATTTTTCTCGATCCCTTGTAATTCGAAATCCTAACATGCTTTGCACCTCTCCAATATCTTTCATTTGAAAACGTTTGGCTAGTTCGACTTTTAGACTCTTGCTTTGTGCTTTGTTGGTACTTAAAATCAAAAAATCATCGATGTAGACCGCAACAAACAACTTATGATGTTCGTCGATTTTATGATAGATATACGTATCAGCTTTAGATCGTGTCATGCCGATCTCTACCAACACCTTGTCCAACTTTTGGTTCCAGGCACGGCCGGCTTGTTTTAATCCATAAAGTGCCTTTTTCAATTTGCACACTTTACCTGAACCATCCGCGAAGTTTTCTGGTTGTAACATATACACCGTTTCCCTCAATTACCTTGAAGAAACGCAGACACTGCATCCATCTGCTCCACGAGCCGTGCTTTGTATTGAACTGAACCATCTATTTTTAATTTGGTTTTAAACACCCATTTTGAGTTGAACGCTTTGCCTTTAGCCGGTAAATTGCATCTTTCATAGCTTGTCGCCACGAATTACTATCACTGCAACTCAATGCTTCTTCAACACTAAGCGGATCGTTCGTCGATAACTCAATTGATGAATAAACAAAATCTTCTTTCCTGTTTGACTTTGGTGCCCTTTCTGAACGCCTACTTTCACAGTTCTGAATTACTGCAATGTCTGGACAATAATCGCTATCAGAATCAATAGAACATTCAACTTCATCGCTTGGGCTGTCATTATCTCCCACTTCATTCGGCAACGGTAAAGGAATACGTTCCGAATGAATTTCTGATGAATCAGATACGACCGGAGTGGTATCCCTAACCAACGATTCTTCATTATTTAACATTTGGAAAAATTGGACGTCTCCATTGTTGTTTAAATATTTACATGACTCGTCAAAAATACAGTCACGGGCTGAGAAAACCTCATCATTCACTGGATTGTACACACGATAGCCCTTTTGAGTTTCACAATAGCCATCCATCATGCATTGTTGTGCTGTTGGATCGAACTTTTTCCGCTTTTGTTTTGGCACATGTACCATAGCATTTGATCCAAAAACCCTCAAGTTCAACAAATTCGGTTGTCTCTCTGTCCACACCGTCTCTGGTATCCGTCCTGATAACGCCTTTGTTGGTGAACGGTTGATTAAATATACAGCAATATTCACTGCTTGGGCTCAAAACCGTTTCGGTAAACCAGAATCTAACAGAAGATACCTCGTTTTTTCCACAATCCGTTCTGCTGTGGATTATATGGAATTGTCGTCTGGTGTTGTATCCTTGAACTCTGAAGAAAACTCTGGAGTTCTTTGTTACAAAACTCTCCACCGTTGTCTGTCCGCAGAACCTTTAGTTTTTCACCACATTGATTTTTGACAAATACTTTAAACCTTTTGAAAACACATACTACTTCATCTTTGGATTTTAAGAAGTAAACGAACGTCTTGTGCGTGTAATCATCAACCAAGGAGAAAAAATAACGCGATCCACTAATTGAGTTTTCCCCCATGAGTCCGCCCAAATCTGCATGAACCAATTCCAATTTATGGCTCGATGATGACGTTGATTTACCGTACTGTGATTTTGACTGCTTTCCTTTACAACAAACAACACAAACGTCATTTTTGTCACTTGGTTCGACAAAGCCTATGCCCGCCGATTTTTGTAATTCTTTCATATATTGGACGTTCATATGTCCAAGACGACGATGCCACACATCAAAATTGTCCTTGACCACTGATCCGAATGAACAACACACACTCTTGTCCAAATCAAGTTTGTACATATCCTTTTCAAGAGTTGCTGTTGCAATTATAGCTGATTGCATTTGTCAAAAATTCTACACTGGCGGTCATCGAAAACTATCACTTTACCATTTTTTGCCATCTGACCAACAGAAAGTAAGTTTGTCGATAATTCGGGCACATACATTACGTCAGCTGTGACAGTTGCCTTTTTATTGTCAATTATAATGTCCAGATTACAGGTTCCCTTACAGTTGACTGGCACCTTTTCATTGTTAGCCATGATAACTTCTTTAGGTGTCGACAATTTGGAACAATTTGTAATAATTTGCATATTATGTCATATGCGATGACGCGCCGGAATCAATATACCATTCATCATGAATTTTTGTTTCATTTACCGCAAAAATTGATAATAAACTTGCATTTATTTGCGAAATGACCAATATGGTTACAGTTGTAGCATCTTGGTTTAAACCGCTTTCTATTTCCTTTGGAAATAAACGCTGTATTTATCAAACTCTTGGTATCACCGTACTCACTAATGAGTAATTTTGATTTTACGTACTCCCCTGTAACTTTCGTTTCAGAACTTTCCATGGCCATAATCATTGGTTGAAATTTTTCTGGTAAACCCGCAAGTAAAAACGTCCCAATCCATTCCTCATCGACTATATAACCAATGTCGTTTAACTTTTGAGACGCACATATGATTGTTGTTACATACTGCTCCATTGATGGACAATTTTCAAGTTTGGTGTTGATCATTTTTCGCATTAACGCGATTCTATTCGATAGTCCATCATTCTGGAATACTTTCTTTAATTTTTCCCACACTTTTTTTGAAGTTTCTAGACTACGAATATGCATACCATATAAACACTTGAATGCACGCACATGATGATTGGCCTTATTCATTTTATCTTTTGTTTCGTCTTTATTTTCGATACAACAGCACAGGTTTTCATGCTCAAGATATGCTTTCATGGCAAATTCCCATTAATTATAATTTTCTCGTCCCATTAATTTTTCTACTGGAACGCTATTCGATGGCATGATTTATTTAATTATCGAATTTACTGATACACTTTATACGCTAATTACTTTATTACTCAATTAATAACTATGTTTTTTACCCGATTCCACAATAAAACAGCCAAAAATCTGGGCCCATAACCTGTTGAAAACAGATTTTTGGTAATGGAAATAAAATACATCTCTTACTTATTATGAGTAAAACGGAAGTAACATATATACGAGTATATTTCATTTTGACAGAATGTTGCCTACAAACCAGCTTATCAGCTGTCCCAATTAACAACATAAATTCACCCTATATACCAACACATAGGATTAGATGTCATAGCCAGTGTACGTTCCATACTCGACTTAAATACAAAAGTTGAAACATCCTCTAGTTTAATTGAAACTTGAATTCAAGTAAAATTAAGTCAAGAGGGTTCACATTACTTGAATTCAAATGCTTGAAATCAAGTAACTTGACTAATGAGAACGAGGCTTAAGACAGAATAATAGCTTCCTCGCTTAATCATTCAATTGGGATTTCCGTAAAGGTTTTCGGGCTTCAAGGCTAGCTTAACTTGGTAGCAGTTACATACCTAAGCTAGCATTAAAATCATAAAATGTAATATGGAGGCGACCAACAAAATGAAGGTTAATAACCCAGTCAGTGTTTAGTTTATCGTATCCAAGTAAAGTTTATGTTACATTTGGCTTTAATCACTAACACTGGTAATATTGTAATTAAACCACAATTCGTAAAACACATATTTTGACTTTTAAAATTTCATAATCATAAAATAATCATATAATAATCATAATCATATTCATCAATCATAAAAATAAAAGTAGCAATATCGCTTTTGGCTGTCATTAAGCCGCTTACTCGCTGGATTTAAGAAACTATGAAACGAAGAATTTTATTGAGAAACTTTTGCTCCAAATTATGATTGTGTCGTTAAGGGTCCGTTCAATCCCTTAAGTTCCAATTCCGGATAAAGGCAATGAACACCGTTCTATCCTCGCCTTAAGTTTATTACAAGGGAAAACCAGGGGGTTTACAAGCGAATGATGCTTTTGTAATCGAAGGTGATTTAAAGGGTTTGTGATCTGTAACTGAAATAAAGCGTTTACAATGCACACAGATTACTCCGTGTCACAACTTCTATAATACACTAAAACCTTTATAATTTAAGCCTAACTTAAATTTAACATGCGTAAGGATAAGTTGAAGGTTGTAACCGTTACTTCTTTCGCTTCGATAAGTTACAGATAGAATAACGGTATTTATATCAAAAGAATACAGTATTTCGAAACGAATTACAACATGTTAGCATAGAAAAAAAAAATGTATCTAGGTTGTCCATCTTGAACTTACCCAAGTGTTTGTGTCTTCTGAGTGCCAATGTTGGACATAAGCAAAGGAAGTGAACCAACGTCTCTTCCTCCTCCTAATCCAAACAGCTTCTTCAGAAGCCATTTAACTCCAGACCCAGCCTTCTTGCATGTTCTCAAAAAAGGCAGTATCTATATATTAATATCTAGTGCGCATCAAGTCTAGCTTCGGCCAAACTTGTCTTGCTACGCTAAGCGCTTTTCTAAGCGTTTCCAACGTAGCTTATGATATTATTTGCCATAAAAGTAGTAAGACTGAGTTATGCCTTAAACCGATAAAAATAAATGTTTGACTTTTAGAACAAGATCAAGGTTATGTTTCTCAATAATTTTTCGATCTATGATCAAATGTTTAAATATTTCGATTAGATCTTTGAAATAATAATGAACAAAATTCTATGTTTTTATTTACATTTCTATCATTAATAATTTTAATACAGTAATCCTTTGCCTTTTTTGAGATTAGGTTACAGGTTAACGGAAAAGTAGTAGTGACGTGTTGAAGCCTATCCTTTCCAGAATGATTTGAAAAAAAATTATTCAGATCCCATAAAAATTGAAGTGGAGGCCAGAAGGCATGCCAATAACAAATTTATTGAAATTTATTTGCGGTACGATTTAGGCAAACATTATAAACAAATGTCATTTGTGCAAGAAGGACCTGCCATTATCGTCAATTTACAGAATATATTATCAGAATTATTTTCTCAATTTTATTTTCCTTCTTAATACCACGAGTTAAAATTAAATTTCTTATATCTCATATACAATTATTGCAACGATGCACATTTACTGTGTTGACTTGTCTAAACCTGTTGTCAGTGGCGTAACTAGTTACCCGCAACACCCCCAGCCGCGGGGGCCCACGGTTACTGGGGCCCACGAGATTGATGAAGCGTTCAAATATATTAGTTCAAAGTCAAGATTAGATAGACGGTAGCTTAGATTAAGCTTAAAGTAGACCTCCCTTTCCAATTTGCAAAACAGAACATTTCTAGGAAATTTTTAAGAAAAGGCGGTATCTATTTTTTAGAGAAAGTAGAAATCGTTCCTATTGCTATTAAATATTTTCTTGGGACATACCCAAAAATTTCTTCTCTGCTGCTGAAGGTCAATATCACAGTAATTACACCTAATCTGACTCCATAGTAATAAAAATCGCTTTAGGTTCTGAGAGAGATTTAGATTTCGAAGAAAATTTGTTAAACTCGTTTGAAAGCGAAGCTTACGACATCAAATGATAACGATTTTAGTGTTTGCTGGGTTAGTTTATTTATAATTTATGTTTTGCACTCCGAATTTATCTCTTTTGCCCTTCACATTCAACCTTTTACAAATCAAGTTTTGATCAGAAAAAATTTGATTTGTAAAACATTAAATGTCATTGACGATGGATTAAATTTCTTTTGCAGAGGATTGTATTTGATTTGAAAAAAAAAATGATCTGATTTGTTAAAGGGCGCTAATACTAAACTGCTTTGCTGCTAAGCAGCTTGCGAAGTATCGTTGTGATTTTCATAAAATTCAACAAGAAATTGTTGAAACTTTCTCTCTATAAAAATACTTAACCGCGATTGAAAACAATTTCTTGTTTCTATCGTTAGAAGCACCTTTGTCTTTTGGAAGGGAGTGAAGGGACCAGTCAGTTTCTAAAATGAATTCGTTCGTTTTAAAGTTTCTCATTTACAGAATCTTTTTTATTACCAGTCAACTGTAAATAAAAAATAAATTTACCGGTAAACCCTGTAAAACCGGTTTATTTTGATAAATCATTTTAAAATTTAAATATAAAGAAATTGCAAATTCCAAATTAATTTTGCAATTGACGAATGGGACAGTGTGCTCTAGCGGACAATAGTGAAATATGTATTCGGCGGAGTTCACCTGTTTCATATCCCCTTGTGTTTCAAGATTATTGGAGTGTAGCATGGAAATGGGATGCGTGGTGTTCGAGACTTAATTGGTGATTTGGTGTTTCGAAACAGTCAGTTAATACGAGATTTTTCGAGTATGTTTGAAATTGTCGAGTGTATATGATATTTCGATGTTACTCGAGAATATTAGTGTCTATTCGAAGAAAATAATTGTTCGATATTTACGAAATTATCCGATACTATTTGAGGGCTCAATTCTTATTGCGTATCATTTTGTATAGCTTAGCCCTAACTTGTTTATAGTAGCATGTAATATTAGTAATATTAAGTTATTTGACATAAATAATTCGATATTTACACGAATTTGACTGTTCGGTATTATCGATATTGTGGCAGATCAATCGAGATTCACATAATGTAGAGATTATTAGAATTTTTCTCGGGTAATCGAGATTGTTCCGCGGTTTTTCGACATTTCTAGGATTATTCGAGATTTTTAAAGATTTTCAAATTTATTCGAATTTTGAAGCTTTGAGTTGTTGGAACTTGCAGAGCTACACATGCAAATCTGAATAGTGATATTTAGTAAATTTTTCTAGATTATGCCATAATTTCGTTATTTTGCCAATTTCCTAGGTTATTCGGAAATATTCAAGATTGTTCAGGTTATTTACGTTTTAGGTATATGGCGGTGATTAGCGCGTGTAAGATTTCCTTTGGTTTTACATACTAACGGAAGATTCAATATTTGAGAACTTTCTAGAATATTCAACATACTTCGAAAATTTGACATTTTTGAGATTATTTCGAAATTCTTGATATTTTTCAAGTTATATTCGAAATTTGTTATGCTTTATCGATATACGTCGACATAGCATTGAGTTGATTGCAAGAAATTTTGTTTTCGACACGTTCGAAATCAGGTACTTTTCATTAATGCGAGGCTGGACAATAGGAAGAAATACGTTTTTAGCTATAAGCTTAACTTATTCACAGGTACAAGAAGCATTTTTAGGGGCCCAAAAAAAATTTTGCAGAGGAGCCCGAAACTTGTAGTTACACCACGTTCACTGCCTGTTGTTCCTTGATTTCTTTATCAACATCATATGACACCTTACACTCGTTTATTCAGGTTTTCCCTAGTTTACGGGAACATAATTATATACAAGTAACCCTCGTATAACACAATGATTAGGTTGTATGAAAACATCATGCCAACCAAAACCATGTTCTCTGAGACTGGAGATTCATACAAAATAGGCTAAGTTCATAAAAAAAGCTATTCTTGACCGCTTCACCCGATATTTTCCACTTGTTCGTTTGTTTAACGAATTTCATATCAAAATAGCAACATAAACTAAATTTGAGGCATTTTAAGGCTAAGATGTAGGCATATGGTATTGATTAAATTTCAACTGCTAGACGCTATCATGCTTGAATAGATTTAGCGAAAGTTGAAATTTATAAAAAAAAAAAATTGTTAACATTATCTCAAGAAGAAAATGTTTGACGGCCATCGACACAAGTATCCATGATCAAGTCTACGCCATGGTTGTAAGAAAATGTTTTTACCGAATCTCCTTTATACAAGGCTTGCCCCCATAAAAACTTGTCGGTTCGACATTTATTATTTTTAAGAAAATTGTTATTCGTTCAAGGATGAAATTATTAAAAATTAGTTCGAATTTATGAAAGCCATAATACTATTTAAAAAAAGATCGAAAAGATTCGTCTTGAACTCTACACGCATTTTTCTTGATTTATTTCATAACAGTAGAACCTTGATTATCTCTATAACGGTTACAGATAGGATATGTGCTGTCATATAGTTTTTTGTTCAGATTGTATACCCTGTATACAGAGCGACCCATTTTAATCCATTCACGGAAATAACTCTTCAGAAAAGAAAAGCCTTATCCGAAAAAAGTTTTTAAAAAAATGTTGTATTGTTCGATGGGGGACAGCGATAATGACCTTCGATGTATATGATCAAGGCCATTTAGAGATCAAATCAATATTTTAAATAGGAACCAAAGTGGATTAAATTTTCAAGAATTAAAAATGACACTGATTCAAGGAATAATTTCCCAAATGCTTATTTGTATGAAGAGGATTTTGGGATTAAAATTAAGTGCTACAACTTTTTCGGAACTAGTCACGGTAAAAGTCCGTGTCATGCTTTTTATTGGTATGGTAAACAGAAAAGTGATGCTTCATTGGATACGATCTGCAGCTGAAAAACAAATCACGACTCCTATAAGGTATAAAGTGTATAATTAAACACCTTTTCGCGCAAATAAACTGTTCACTCCAGAGAATATGACTACTCGATTGATTTTAACATTAAAATTTCAATTCAAAATTAATTTTTATCGAGTAGTAAAAACATCATGTTGAAGTTATTACCGAATTTATGATGACACAAATAAAATCAAGTAGGTCAAGCCAATTAATTTAATTTTTTTTTACGCAAACAAAACCGAATTTTGTCGACTTCTGAGAATTTTCTCTAATTTTCACAATTAAATACAGCATTGATTGTGCTGTCGTTGAGTTTTTTAAAGGAATGTATTTTCCTCTCATTCCAATTCTCTCTTTGAATTGAAAAAAATCAAATTATATCAAATTATTATTCGAATACCTACCTGCTTTTAACTGTTTGTGTTAAGTAGTTCCCTATTCTACCTTATTTTGGTGCTTACTAGTGCGGTACATTAGTTGTCCTGACAAGCGAAGCATATTCCTTAGTCATAGGTCGGCGGATTGTCAACTATTTTCGTTGAACCGTACCAACACAAGGAGGGTTTAAAAGAAAGACATGTTTTAAGATTGTGTTTTATTTGCTGTTCTTATGATCGCCATACAGCTTTTCAATTTAAGGCCCAGTTACAATGCATCCGTTCCATCCCGTTCCGCTTTGCCAAAATTGTTTCCGATCCGTCTTTTCCGTTCGCTAGTTACAATGTATCCGTTCCGTTTATCTTAAATTATTTTTAGCTGTCAAAAATATTAAAAATGGATGACTACGAGGATTTAGAATTGTTGTTTGATTTATATATTTTATATAAAAAATATTCTGAATTATTTAAAAAAAAGAGGAGATGGTGGGTATGTCCATTAAATTTAGACCCAAATAAATTAAGACCCACTTAATTTTAGTCCATTAAATTTAGGGAATTTCTTTATTTCTTCAATAAATGATTCGATATCCATTATTTTGAATATTTATTATTTGTATTTTTGTGTATTTATTATTTTAAAAAATTAAATCATATACATACTAATGATGCGAGAGTGATGTTAGATTGGTATTATAAGTACTGTCAAAGTATCAAGAATTAAAATTGAGGATATACTTTCCGCCTTTCCGTAAAATTTAAAATTTTTAAAAAAATATGTCCGTCTTCGTCCGTCGGATTCCGCTCATTGTAAAAAACCTTTCCGTTTATTCATATAAATTATATAGAAAATGTCAAATTTTAATTTTGGCGGAAAAGCGGAACGAGACGGAACGGATGCATTGTAACTGGGCCTTTACTTTCTTGAAAAAAATATTTCAGTACAATAAGAAATTTACGGTTTTGTGTATAATCTTGATATCTCCATCTATTTTTAATTAAGGAAACCGTTGCTATGTTGCTGTTTGATAAAGTTTATTCAGTGCGAGTTTATGACCATTTTCTGAAGAAAAATTTTTAGCAGATTGAAGGTGCCTTCACAGAGCGAGATTATAATCTGAGATTTTTGTTTTTTCTTGTTATGTTGGTATGAATTGGATTATTTGCTCATAAGATAAAAAAAATTTAACTTGAGTTGGCCAAAAAAGGGCGTTTACATTTGAAAATTAAGCAATTTAATTGGTAGAAAAGTGGGATAAGAAATCTCAGATTATAATGTCGCTCTGTGAAGGCACCTTCAATATATTTTAAATGGAAAACAAAAGAATTATATTCGGAAGGGGAAATTTGTTTACAAAATAGACTTCGTTGATTGGTTGCCTGTTGAAAATTTTTCTTCAGAAAATGGTCCTAAACGGCATCACGCTCTGTTACATAACGTTAAATGATTTTTAAGTGATAAAAAGCCTTCTCCAACTTGGGATTGAGTGTTTTAATTATTAACTGTGCCATAAGGAAACCCCAATTATCATTTTTTTCATGCTCACAAGCTCTAGTATAGATATTACTTTTATTTTATAATTTATAAGTTCTTTATAAATTTTATATTATTTACAAATAAATACTAATTATTGACATTTGATTTATTACTAGGTGAACGACCATATTATTGTAATTTATGTAACAAAGGATTTAATGTCAAATCTAATCTACTGCGACATATGCGAACCCTACACAACCAATTTGGAAACTCATCAAACTGTTCAAGTGACACAGGCGAAAACAGCAATCCAGAATAAATTAGTGAACAATTAAAACATTTAAAATTTAAATTACATATAATTTCCAATATAATAAACAATAATTGTTAAGTATTTTCAAAACTTAGGTTAGGGTAACGCTAACCGTAAATAATAAGAGGCCGTAAAATAATGTTCATTATAAAATATTGTTTGGCCTTGTCCAAAATTTAAAGTTATATTTACAGTAAATACACGCAATATTTCCGAGTTATATAATGTATGTACATACAAATTTGAAGAATTAAGATAAGGCACTGTCGTATACGTGGTTCTAAAAGGTAAAGAAGTTAATTTTTAAAACCAAATTATACTTTAATGTAAACGGGTGTAATTAAATGTTGTTATTTTTGTTTATTCTGCAGAAATCAGAATTGGCCTGAAACATTACCCTCGAAGGAAGCAATTTTTAAATTCGAGTATTCCGAAAAATCTAAAAAAGGGCAACGAAATGTACATAACTATATCAATTGTCACAAGTACGAACAAACAAAATATGTTTTATTAAGCAGATCTGCTGGGTTTTTGATTTTATTTTTTTACAATACTATATGTAAGGTTTTAAAAGTGTTAATTTTATTCTCAAACTATTGAAATTAAATAATAATTTATAAACATTTTAAAAATTATAATATATTATATTATTATAAATTAACTGAAGAAGAATAAATAATATACACTTACGTACGTATATAAAAATAAATTGAAAACAAGATTTAGATTATTTTAATTCTGTTGATGAATGAATTGTTTTCCAACCATTGAAAAGCTAACACTCAAATTTATTTTATTGTGCAAAAAGAATAAAATATAAAATAAAAGTGTGGAGCAAACAAATAATTTCTCTACAAAAACTACAGTGTTAACAAAAAACTTCATTGTTGTGCAAATTTTAGTTTGCCTAAACCAAAATAAAGTGCAAAACAAAATTAAAAAGTACAGTGTTAACAAAAAGCGATTGAAAATTGTAAGGTGACGCAGCTTCAAAAACTCCACGGACTCTGTGAGGTAGTTCGTTAATTTGGAACTGAACTCGATCTAATAATAATTGGAACTAGTCAGGTTAAAATCCAGTTAAAAGATGCCGAGGCATACCCGGAAGCCATTAAAAGCAAGGGACAAAACCTAAAAGGCGGTCATACGAAACTCCATCCATCAACTAACACTGAAGATCTGAAAAGTCTACCAATTGGCTTGGGTCAAGATGTTCTTAATATTGGCAACATAAGCCAAAATGGTACAAAAGAGCCACTAACACTCTTAAAGTCATGCTTCGAATGTGTGAAAAAAGTAAAGAGATAAATTCAAAGGAATTCAAATTCGTCGATTTCCCACTGACTTAATCACTTTGGAGACCAAGATAGTGAATACACAGAAACAACCGTTGTTAAGCAACGGTAAAACTGACTGGAACCACTTCCAGTCAAGGTTACAGAAAAACTAAACACAAACATCAAATTAAAGGCGGAAAATCATAAGCAGAGTATCATTTCAATGAATGTATTAAGTCGGCAGCTTGGAACTGTCACCAGTATAAAATAAGGAAGAAACGAATGGGAAATTTTCATACGATATCGACTAGCAGAAGATAAACGTAAGTTCAAAGCCGCCGAAAAGTTAAAAGAACCGCTGCTCAATGAAAAACAGATTGAATGAAAAATGTGAAAGCGACAAAGAATGATATGTGAGAATGACGGTGACTGGGCGATAAATAAAGAAGAAAATGCGGAAGTATTTGCAGACCATGTTGAAAGAATACTATCTTTCAACCATATACAACAGGCAAAGAGAATAACAAAATTCAAAGCTATTTCGAATTGCCATTGCAAATTAACTGTAAAATCATGCTGTTTTCTGTCTTAGAACTAAAACCAGTGCTACAGAAAGAGTTAAATCCTAAAAAAGCACTCCTAGAAAATGTTTGCAAGAGTTACCAGTTAGGATATTCGATTGGAATGGAAGGTCTCACAAGTAATATTAATACCAAAACCAGGCAAGCTTCCAGAAGAACTTACATCTTACAAACCTATTAGCTTGCTACCAATTATGTCTAAATTATTTGAAAAATTACTATTTAAGCATCTAAAAGTGTAGGATATGGCTGGAGAAAAAGGTGATTCCGGACTATCTTCACTTGAAGAGCCCAACTCCCAAATCTAAGCATGTAACCTATACAATGCGAAGAAACAGATGTCCACCAATACAACTAATGCAAAAGCAAGATGTAATAATTGTGGCAATTATTATAAATTAAAAGACTTTCATTTAACAGTTAATCTCATGCGTATAGTTTATTTTATTCTTCTTGCCCTGATGCTGTTTGACGTACAACTAAAACTTCTCGATTTACTTGGTTACAATACATTATAGAACTAACAATGACATCTAAAATTGTTACATTAACTTAATCCCAACCATATCTCTGAGGTGGGCGACGAATGCGACCACTACAAGTTCTCTGACCCACCGACTCATCAGCTATAACTGGTTCGGGTATCTCTTGATCGCTGGCTAACCCTGCTTCTGAATCAGAACTACTAGCGGTCTGATATTCATCTGATGCTGCATTACTCTCATTCAACACTGGTCGGGCTGGCTCATCCACATCACAAATACTTGGTTCATTGCCATCATTAACATTCTCCTGTACGTTACGCCCAAGTGGCGGTACAATTTTAATAGGTTTCAAATTATCCTGACCCGCAACATTACATCTAACATTTTCTTCAAACATTACTTCTCCCCAATTCACTTCGTTATTCTTAGTCTTAACGATGAACCTTCGGTTGCATCTAAAATAATTATCAAAATTATCACTAACGATGTATGATCCACCATTCACATTACCAACAATTGAACCATAATTCCATTCTTTTCCATTTTTTTTAAAAATCACGAGATCACCCACATTTAGTACTGGCAGTGCTTTTCCATTCCGGTCATAATAATACTTCTGCCTTTCTCTTTTTTCTTTAATTTTGTTTTGAACGATCCCCTCACTTAGGTTGTCTCGATATAACAATAAATCCGAAATCGGCATTTTCGTCTTGACCACCCGCCCAAAAAATAACTGGCATGGTGTCAAACGCATACTTTCTGCTAATAGGAGTTTTGTTATATTATAAAATTCGATGCTGATAATTTTCCGTGTTTCTATCTTCAACACAACGTTTCAAGGGACTCAAGAACTTCATTATCATATTGTAATCATTTGCAAATTCCTCAAATTCCCGAAACCCGCACTTTTCAATCTTCCAATGATATGACGCACTGTTTTGTTCTTCAAATATTCAACAATTAAATATTCCGAATATGCATCGATAACAGACAAGAAATCCTGTCCAGCATACTCAAACAGATCCATCGACACTATATGAAACGGATACTTTGGTAGCTCTTCTTGAACTAGTTCTTCTTTTTGCTGCTACGCGTAAACTTTTCACAAATGGCACAAGATGCAACCATTTCCCTTATCTGACCGTTCATAATAGGCCAGTAATAAAGCATTCTTGCACGTGCAATAGTTTTTTCGACTTCCAAATGTGGTGTATGTGACCACTTGCTAAGTTTACCTTGTAATTCTTTTGGAATCATGAGTCGATGATCTCGAAAGAGTAAGCCATACTCACAATGAAGTTCATTCTTGAATTTGTGAAACATACGGCTCAGATCGTCCAGCAGATGATAATTCGGCCAGCCGTTCTCTACATATCGACAAACTCGCAAAAAAATGTCATCTAGTTCAATGGTTGAACGGTACAAATCATAATTTTTTTTCGATAAACACTCCGATTTAGTTACTGAATGAATCATTCCCGATAAATCCGTGTCTTCTTGACATTCCGATAGTTGGGCCCGTGACAGGCAGTCAGCCACAAGCATTTCTTTGCTCGGCTTTTAAACAACAGTCATCTTTGGATATTTCAAAAGTGACATGAGCCTACGCTGAAGCCGCATTGTCACATCATTAATATCCCGCCTGACCAATGTTTCCAAAGGTTTGTGATCACGTTCCACCGTAAATTCACGTCCATACAAAAAATAATGAAATCGCTGACATGCAAACACAATTGCCAACAACTCCTTTTCGATCTGAGCCCACTTTTGTTCACTTTTACTTAACGTCCGAGACGCATATGCTACTGGGTGTCCTCTCTGAACAATTACACAACCCAAACCATCTTTAGATGCATCCGTTTGTACAATGACTGGCAACTTCGGATCATATATCGCCAACACCGGCTCCGATGCTACGATATGAAGTAATTCCCTGAATTCCCGATCATCATTTTCCGTCCATTCAAATGTTTCGCGTGAGGCTACGTAAATGTGCCGATTGCTTTGACAAATTTGGAATGAATTTAGCTAAATATTTAAGAATACCCAAAAATCTTAAAATGGACGCTTTATCCCCCGCGGCTACTTCATCTTTAAAATTGCATCACAATACTTTAAATTCGCCTTAAACTTTCCTTCAAACAAGATATGACCCATAAATTTAACCTCACGCTTTCGATATTGAATTTTATCCGGATTAAATTTAATATTGTATTTACGCGCCCTTTCCATGACCTTTTCCATTATCCGATCGTGTTCTTCTTCCGTTCTCGCGCAAATACCCACATCATCAAAATAAATTATCACTCCCTCAATGTCTCCCAACGTTTTAAACATTTCACGTTGAAATAATTCCGGTACAAAATTAAGCCCAAATGGCACGCGATTGAATTTATATCTCCCAAACGGAGTCATGAATGTTGTTAAATCGGAGCTCACTACGTCTAATTCCATTTGCCAATAGTCACTCTTCAAGTCCAAAACTGAAAAAACGCGTTTATCTGCCAAACCGCAGACGTCAAATCATCAATCATTGGAATCAAAAAATGTTCACGCCTGATGCACTCATTGAGTGGTTTCGGATCCAAACAAATTCGCAGTTCACTTGAGTTAGGCTTTTCGACTATTTGTAAATTATTAACCCAGTCAGTTGGGTAATCAACAGGTGAAATGATTCCATCCTGTACCATTCTATCAAGCTGCGACCTCAATTTATCCCACAAAGAGTTTGGTATCCGTTTCTTATAGTGAAGAACCGGCTTTGAATTTTCCTTCATATTTATCGAAAACGTTCCCGGAAATTTACCCAAACCTTCAAAGAGATCACGATTGTTTTTCAAAAATTCCCCTTGTGTTTGTGACAAACACGCAACAGAACCTACATCAATTCGTTTGACTAATCCAAATCTTTCACATGATTCGAGACCGAGTATCGGTTCACACACGTCATCGACAACAATAAAGTGAGAAGACCAATTAATTTCCTACTTGATACTCTGTATACCATCGCTTCATGTGGTTGGCAATATTATGTGAATTTATTCTATAAATAAGATCTACTTTAATAACCCTATTCGCACTTCCATCACTAATTTGGACACAATTACCTGAGCTATCCCAGTTAATTGATTGTTGTTGTTGTTTTCGATTACTGTTATTATCCGGCTTACGGTTTCCAAACGTGTTTCCGGATTTGATTCCATTGCTGTCTGTTTGCTTACCCTTCGATTTACAAAAACGCTGAAAATGGCCCTTACGTCCACATGACCGGTAATTGGTATCCTTGGCTTTGCATGATTGTAAATGATTTGCTGTGAAATCATTACCACAATTGTAACAGAGATGTATTACAGCATCGATTGTTTCCTTTGGCCGATATTCAGCTACACTATTAATACATGGTTGACTGTTTGTGTTCAACAACGTGTTATGTGCATTAGCAGCTTCGTACATTTTGCACGTTTCAATGACTTTTTGCAATGATTCATCCTTTCCTTTCAACAATTTGAATCACATCATTCACCCCAATGACTATTCGCTCCTTCAACATACGCTCGTTGTACGATTTTCCTTCCAATTTGTACTCACAAAATTCAATTTGTTTGCGAAGTTCTGTTTCGAACTCCACAAATGGTTGTTTTTCTTTTTGCACAATGTTGTGAAATTTGAACGATTTCATTAGTATGTTCTTCTTTGGTATACAATACCCATCAAACGCTTTCAACACCTCATCCAAAGTTCTTGGAATATTGGCATTTGGTACCACAGCCTAGCATCTTTATTATCTTGCCCATTTTCGTTTGTATTTACCATTTGAACAGCAACAGGCTCAATGACAGCATTCTGATTTCCAAGAATCCCATCCGTTGTTCCATCGTTCGGAAACAATGTGTTATATATCTCCATCGCCTGGGAACCAATTAACCACCGATTCAGTTTTAACAATTTTTCCCGTTGCCATCATATATGTACATTAAAAATGTACGTTTACACATTGACCACCCCTTTTCCAAATTCGCGCAATCCAATTCCACTGGTAACCGTTCGTTCGACATTATTTTGTGTTAGGTAATGTTCGATTTTTCCAAAACTAATCCAAAATATTTACGATAAATATTTTACAACGATGACTCGTTTCACCACAAATTGCAATATGGTCCGGTATTTCACAACGTGACGTCACCGCTTCCTTTGCTCGATCTCGAACACAATTCGTTTTCCAAACAATCCACAAAAAATTCACTAATTTCCAATAATCCGCTTATTAAACTTCGTTTCCAATTATATTTTCGATTTTCCTTCTGACACCATGTAATAATTGTGGCAATTATTATAAATTAAAAAAGACTTTCATTTAACAGTTAATCTCATGCGTAGTTTATTTTACTCTTCTTGCCCTGATGCTGTTTGACGTACAACTAAAACTACTCGATATACATGGTTAAAATACATTATAGAACTAACAATGACATCTAGTGACAACCAATATTATTGCACAAGATATATCTCAAACTGACGAAGTAAAATATTTATGTATTCATCTCTACAAACGCCTAACATGGCCTAAACTGACAAAATGTATTGGCTCGTATGTAGATGAGGCTGTAATTAGTTTGTTTGAAGTACTAATTTTAAAATGATTAAATTGTAGCATTTCTGCAACATTTGTAGTAAAGTGGTAGCACTCTCTACTGGTCTCAACAATACGGGAAGAAATTAGGGATTCCAGCGTCAGGTATCATTCAAAATATGCAATTCATCCAAACGAACTAGTGCACAAACTTTTCACTACCACAACCAGAGATATACGATACGAATGATCGTATTATTCGCAAATTGTACAACTAATTGTACAGCAATGGCACGGAATTATATTGTAGATAATTGAAAAGTTGAATTATAGACGATACGATTTGTCTATCGTATTATGGTACGACATGTTTTTGCAACTTGAAGTACGTGTGACTTTGCTACAAAGGGCTGCATTTGTCAAATTTTATCAACAAGTTGATGACTAAACGAAATAAACAAAAAAGTTGTACAACATAATTTAACGTCCCATACTACTGAACGATATGACCGAGTCTTAACTGCAGGTTGGCCTTCAGCCCCACACATGACACCACTTTCCTTCAATATGTCGAATCAACTGAAGTCATACAACTTGTTTTTATTTTATTTTAATTTAAAAAGAAATCGAATACATTTGATTTCAAACACTTTGAACAATACAAGAAAACATGAAATTTACATAAAACCAAAAAAATTTATAAAAATTAAAACAAATAGAACAACAAAAGTTGCCAAAAGAAAGTAAATGCAAATTTTAAAAATATGTAAAATACTAAATTTAAGCATGAATTATTGATCTATCGGGGACCCACACACTGTATAGCGAGAAAACCAATGTTACCAAAGTGATTAATGGGCTGTGCTGAGCGATACAGTATGATGTACATAGATTTGCTGTAACATCAATATCTTGCAGTTTTTTATAATACATTTAATATTTACTACATCATAAACTATTGTTAATGAGCCCAAAGGCTCAAAATAGAGTGTAATAAATAATTAAATAAATAAATAAAATTTATAAAAAAAATTCTTCAATTTATTTTTGAAGCAGTCGCTAGGTATTGAGAAGTCAAACAATTCTTCTACATCATTAAACATTTTAATCATCTGGTTAATTGGTTCATGTTCCCCATAATTTGTTGCTCCGGTTGTAAGAATCTGTGTTGCCTAAGATTCCTAGTAGAGGCGTTTATATTCAGATTTCCACGAACTAAAGATTAAGTCAGTTTTACTTAAGAATACATTGGCAATAAATGTTGACCCAAGTATTTTTATTCTATTTAGCAGCGTCCGGATCTTGTATTTATTACATCTGATTCAATAAGATGGAAGACGAGTAACGTTTAGGTGGTAAGAAAGGTCATAGTCAGAGCCCAAAACGTTCACTCCATAATGAAAAGTAAAACTTGTTTCTGGATACTTCATTTCTATCAATGTGAGATTGATAGAATGGACACCATAATAGAACTGTATATTGCAGATGGGATCTAACATAGCAGAAGTATAATATAAACAATGTGTTTGGTAAATTCCATATCTCTCACAAACGTTACCCTAAAACTGTTATCTCACCCACCCTATTGATTTTACTGCCATTGATAGTATAGTCGATAATTATATGTGAATTCTTTCGATGGAAAAACATATTTTTACATCGTCTGCTCATCAGCAAAGAGAAGTACCCTTGAGTTGATAATAACATTGACGACATTATCAATAAATATTATTGATCCTTGAGGAACTTCCGATAAACCTTTTAATAAGTGATCTATCATAAAGGTGATGGAACCAAAAGCTTTACTGAAGTGGCAGTAGACTGTGTCATCCTGCTGATGTTTTCAATGGCTTGACAATACTAGTGATAAGTTCAACTGAATTTGTTGTGGTTGATCTACCCGGCATAAATCGATGTTGACAGTTAGAAATATGACGCGGATTGATAAGATTTAGATTTCGCACACAAGCCTTTCAAACAATTTAGATATTGATGTGATTGCTATACCTCAGAAACATGAGATACCATTCCTTTTCCCTGATTTAAAGATGAGCGTAATCGTAGAGGTTTTCCATTTAGTTGGAAAAATGCCTGAAGTTAGTGACTTGTTGAAGAGTTTCAGTATAAAAGATGGAATTCCGTTCGTACCCCAACCGTCTGCTATATAGTTTATTGTTTCTAATAAATCACCTTCACCAATGGTAGGGGTTACAATCACCGCGGAGCTGTTGTAATTTGCTGGTTGACGTTTTTTGAAGTCCTGGATATCTTCCTGCTTGTATAACAATTGGAAAAATTGTGCCGACATATTGGCTTTTTCTTCAGAGGAACATTGTTGAAAGATATCATTTAACATCACGTTTGGTGGCAAAATATTTCCAAAAGTATTTTGGATCAGATTTAACCGCATCTTGAACATTTTTGATGTCTGATATCAAAATAACTGTCGCCAATTGATGTTTCCCAAATGCTCATTGAATTCGTTTTTATTTATTTTCCTAAAGTTGTATGTCATCGCGTTTCTAGTGTGATAGTTGGTTTTCAGTGACATGCTTTCCAGTGGTTTGTGGTGTACATTTAGAACCAAAGGGAATAATGTTTGTAATGCACTGAAGATATTTAACTCATTGGTAAATATCAAGTCCAATATCCGCCCATTCTCATTTAGTATACTGTTAATCTAATTCTGGCTACAACTAAGCATTGAATCAACAAACAGGCACTCGTCCGATGTTAAATTGAACGGTAGCCTACAGTTGACCTCGTCATCATATTCCCAATCAATATACGTACGTTGCAATCTCGAAGTACAAGAAGAAGATCTGGAGTTCAACGAAAGTTGAAGATAATTCAAACTCTAGAACAACACCTCCTGATTTTTTATTACTATTCTTGGCCGATCAATCACATCTATAAACGACATAATCGTTTGGAAAAAATTCGGAACTCCAAATTCGTCCATCTTCTCTGGCTTATCGGCGTATTCCAGCGGCTTCACATATTTTCACAGAAAATACTCCAAAGGTGTTAAATTACACGATCTTGGAGGTCAATTCACAGGTCCATTACGCGAAATTATGCGCTAACCGAATATTTCCTTCAATAAATCGATTGAGGCGCGCTCTTCGTGACATGTTGGGCCTCTGGTTGAAACCACAGCTCTTCTAGATTAACGCCGTTCAATTGGGGCATGAAAAATTAGGAACCATAGCAATATGGACCAATGATTTCACAAGCCCATAAAGCACATCAAACAGAGACTTTTTGTAGATCTAACGGCATCAATCATGGTTTATGGGTTTTCTTCACTCCAAATGCAGTAATTTTGCTTCTTGACGTATAGCCATTCAACGAAAAATGAGTCACATCGCTGAATAAAATTTTGTGGTGAAAATGAGGATGAAGAGCAACCTCATTTTCGGCCCATGCACCCAATATTATTCTGGTCTAAGTGTATTTATGGTGAAATGGCAAACTGAGCAAAAAATCAGCTGTCAGCTGTCAATATGCTGTCACTGGAAAAAGTGTTGCCAATTAGAAAAAAAAAACCTCTATAAAAACAACCGTTTATATATTTTAGTTGAAATTCATTTGAAATGTGTTCTTTTCAAGTGTTCTGGTCAGATGAAAAATTTGAGAAATATGAAGCTTTTGGTGAAACAGATAATGGTTGAAGTTCTATTTGGTAGTAGTCTGAATTTCTCATGTTAGCCAAAAAACGTGGGGCAATTGAACCGCCTGACCATGGTCGTACAAAATTGTCGCACCTGGTAAGACTTTCAGGAAATACTTGTGCTTCTTTGTAAGGATTATTCTCAATTAAAACAAAGTCTTTTAGTACACTTTTTATTAAGTTAAATCACAATTCTTTTAGGCAACAATTATTATTCCCAAAAGTACAATTCTCAATACACTTATATAAAAACACATATATCGGAATACAATCAATTATTAAAAAAACGATCCGTCCTCTATGACGGTTCCAATATCAATTCAATTTTTCTCATTCTCTTCGTTCTTTTTTTTTTTTTTTTTTTTTTAGCTCAAACAAGAGCAGCGAATTTAATGTTTTAGCTCAAACAAGAGCAGCGTACCCAATTCCTTTTTTTATACTAGTTTGCCCAAAAAACCTTACAGTTTCGGCTATCCTGACAAATGGATTGCCCTCAATCTATAGTATTATTATTTTCTTTTTAAAACTTAAATCTAACATCAATTTAATTATATAATATATTACTTAAAACTACAAAAATGTTTTTTTTTTTTTTTTTTGAAACTTAAATCAAAAATAAAAATGTTGGATGTTTATTTGCCAAAACAAAATTTTAACGACTTCAATTGACGATTTTTTTTTTTTAAATTCAAATATTACAAAACCCGTTTACATTTTTAAATATGGTTTAATTCTGGTGACGTCAAATACACCTTCAAATGGTTTACCGGTAATTTGAAAACCATCAATATCCCTTATAACATATCGGTCATTTGGTAATGGTTCTACTATTTTGTACGGACCGCGATATTTTGGAATTAGTTTTTTATTTACTCCGGGAGTAGTGTCGATATTTTTAACAACCACGAGATCCCCTTTTTCGTAGTTAGTTGGCTCTTTTCTTTTCCTATTATAGTACAACTCGTTATATTTTTGGTTTTTGTCTATATTTTCTGAAGCAATCTTCCTAATATTTTCCAAATCCCTTATCTGTCTATCTGATTCAATATTCTGATCTAAAAATTCTATTATCTTGTCATTAACTTTTCCTTTCTGATTTACTCCATACATCAACATACTTGGACAAACTTTTGTAGTCTTACTACAGGTATTATTATACGAAAACTCGACATCATCAAGAACACAATCCCAATAAATTTTCCTTTCTTTGTCCACCAATTTAGCTAACATAGGCGTCAACGTTCGGTTTACCTTCTCGATTTGCCCATTTGCCCTTGGTGCCGCTGTCGCAACCAATATATGCTGGACACAATTTTCATTCAAGAATTCCTTGAATTCATTCGACGTGAAATTCGATCCCCGATCAGTAATCACTCTGTTCGGACGACTCAATTGTTTAAAATACAATTTAAAACAAGTTAGTGTATCCTTCGCACTAGTCGTTCTTGTCGCAAACAATCTTACAAATTTTGTGAATCCATCAATGATAGCCAATATATACTTATTCTTAAATCTTGTGGTCTCCAATGGACCATAAAAATCTGCATGAATCGTGTCAAAAGGCTTATCAATTTTAGGGATGGAATGTAGGTAGCCCTCGGACTTACCACTGGGAATATTGAAATTAATGCACTTTAGGCAATTTTTCACATAAGTTTTAATCTTATCGGTCATATTTGGAAACCAATAGTTCCTTGATACCACTTCAACCGTTTTTTCAACACCAATATGTCCCAAACTATCATGCGAATTTCGGATTACTTGCGCTTGCATGAAATCGGGAACATAAAACCTTATTTTCTTCTTATTGACCTTTCGATATATCAATCCATCTCGTAATTCAAACAAAGGGCTATCTTTTTTTTCTAGTTCAATACGTAAGTTTTCCAAGGATGGATCTTGGCTTTGCAATATAGCCAAAGTTTGCTCAAACGGACTTTCATCGATTACCAGTACTGATTCTACTCTCCTCAAACAATCTACGTGCTGCATTCTTTTGCCTTCCCGGTGTTCAATTTTATAGTCAAAATCCTGTATTTCTAATGCCCAACGTGCAATTCTGGGATTAATCAATTTTTTATTCAACGTCAGTGTGAGCGCATTGCAATCAGTAACGATTTTAAACTCACGTCCATGTAAATAAATTCTGAACCGCCTTATAGCATATACAATAGCAAGGCACTCAAGTTCATAAGAATGATATTTCGCTTCAAGTGGGGTTGTACGCTTTGAAAAATAGCATATAGGATGAAATTTAGAATCCTGTTTCTTCTGTAAAAGAACAGCGCCAAAACCTACCGAAGATGCATCACAATGCAATTTTGTCTCATCAAGCGGCGAAAATATCGCTAACACCGGTTCTTCAATCAACTTGCTTTTTAAACATTCGAATGACTTAATCTGTTCTTCCCCTAACTCAAATTTTCTTTCTTTTCGTATTAAATCCTGCAAAGGTTTGGCAATGTAACAATAATCCTTAATAAATTTCCTGAAATATGAACACATTCCAAGAAATCTCTGTACATCACGGATACTTTTAGGATGAGGGAAATCAGTAATTGATTTGATGTTTAAACGGTTAGGACTGATTCCCATACAATTTACACGATACCCTAAATAATCTATCTCTGTATTTAACAATTCACACTTATCAATTCGCAACTCCAATAAATTATCGTTCAACAATTTAAGAACGCATTTCAATATTTCTAAGTGTTCATCTACTGTAGAAGTTCCAATCAATATATCATCCATATAAATAATTATTCGGTGGTCAACAATAAGATCCCTAAAAATTAAAGATATGAATTTTTGAAAAGTGGCGGGGCCGTTTTTTAACCCAAAGGGCATCCTTAGGAATTCAAATTGTCCAATGGGTGTGACAAAGCTTGTATATTTCACACTTTCGGCAGCCATTTGTACGTGGTAAAACCCATTTTTTAAATCCAATGATGAAAAATAAATTTTACCGTTCAGGTAGTCTAACATATCCTCTATTACGGGCAATGGGTAATTATCCCGTAAAGTAAGCTTATTTAGCTGCCTATAATCCACGCACATTCTCTTTTCCGATTTCTGCTTTTTGTTCACTAGGACAATTGGGGAACAATAATGAGACTCACTTTTCTGAATCACTTTCTTTTCAATTAATTCGTCAATCAATTTTGCCACAATATCCCTTTCCGTATAAGACAATCTCCTAGGATTCGTATAAAAGTATTCTTCCTTGCACAACACTATTTTCATTTCATACTTCACGCTAGGCTCAACAGGTTTGCCACAATTGAAATAATATTTATTAAAAACATCCATCACTTTTAACCTTGATTCAAAATCCAATTCCGAATTAAAGTTTAAATTTTGACCGATATCCTCATCAATGTTAATGTTCAATACTTCGTTTTCAAAACTATCATTGCGATTTGAGATTTCAATTTCTCTATTGCCAATTTTCAATTCTGTATCGCACATTGACAAGAAATCTCTTCCAACAATCAAATCATCAGACATCGTCGTATTTGGTACAACATGCAATTTAAAACAATACAAATTATCATCAAAAACAATATTCAATTAAACAGTACCAATTACTTTAAGTTTACTCTTGTTGATGCCCGAATACTCACAACATTTATCAATACCATCATCAATACAACTGCACGGAACACAACTTTCCTTAATTAAGCTAATGGGACTACCCGTATCAACAAGAGTAGACTTTTTAATACCCTTTTTCTGATTTTTAAAAAACAAATTTAAATCTATATAAATACCGTCCATTGATTTTATTTCACACAAGCCGATGGTCTTCTGTTCGAAGCTCGTCTTCTTCTTAGATGGACACTCATTTGCTTTATGTCCCACTTCAGCACAAATCAAACAAGATCCGAACAATCGTTTTGGTTTCGAACAATTTTTAGAAAAATGGCCAAACTCGCCACAATTATAACATCGAATAGATGATTCTCTTGGTTTGTTATTTATAGTTGTAATTTTTTGAGGGGGCTTCCCCGCTGGTTGATGTTGATTCAACCCTCTTTCTTTATCAGTAATATTCTGAAACGCGTTCAATAAATGTTCTGGTGTCGGAAATAACTGCATCCTTGCTTGGCTTTGTAGACGAGGATTTGACATTCCATCGATCAAATAGTCTACAATCTCGTCGGCTGATATTCCAATCGCATTCGCCATGATGATTTTATCCTGATAATAGGTGTAAAACGACTCGCTAGTCTTCCAATAACGTTGTTCAAATTTTCTTCGCTGTTCAATTTTATTCGGTCGTGTGTCATATAATTTTCCCAGCTCACTCAGCAACTCATCTAATTCCAGTTCTATGTGTTCTGGTTTAGAATGGAACCACTCTTCAGCTTTACCTTTTAATTTTTGAATGACTTCAAACTTCATTTCTTCCAAATCAACATTATAATGGCGGATAATCAAATCAATTTTTCCAATAAAATTTCGGAAATTATCCCCAGATCCACTAAACGTACACAATAATTTTGAAAAATCCAATTTCTTATTCACAATCTTATTACTTATGTCATTTGGTTGCTCCGTATTGACCCCAATATTCTCATTGCACCGCTTATCCCGTTCAACTCCCACCATCAACGTGCTTTCAACAACTTTAATATCGCCATTTGTTTTCAATCTTTCCTCAATTGCATTCAATTGCTCTGACAAATTTCTCACACTATCTCTCAACTGTGTACTCTCCGAACGATTATCTTTAAAAATCACCTCGATGAGCTTGCTTTGCAAATTTTTTTTTGTTACCACTAGTGTCACCATTTTTCTCTCCGAGATTTTCCTTTAATTGATCGACACTCATATTCAATACGTCTTCAATGGTAAAACTCATTTTCGATTCAATTCATGAACACTTTCAATTTTGAATTATTATTTTCGTATACGACGCACTTGCACGGTTGCACCTAGCACCACAGAATGTTCTCTTTTTAATTTGTCTCTTTTGTATTCAATACAATTGTGAGAGAGCAACTCACTCGAATTTACTCTGTACCGTTATATCAACGGATTTCTTCACCACGTTTTTAGTCCCAATTTTATGTTCGTATAAATCACTATAACGGTTAACCACAATTTTATTCTTAACCCCACATCTGAAATTTACTGTAAGGATTATTCTCAATTAAAACAAAGTCTTTTAGTACACTTTTTATTAAGTTAAATCACAATTCTTTTAGGCAACAATTATTATTCCCAAAAGTACAATTCTCAATACACTTATATAAAAACATATATCGGAATACAATCAATTATTAAAAAAACGATCCGTCCTCTATGACGGTTCCAATATCAATTCAATTTTTCTCATTCTCTTCGTTCTTTTTTTTTTTTTTTGTAGCTCAAACAAGAGCAGCGAATTTAATGTTTTAGCTCAAACAAGAGCAGCGTACCCAATTCCTTTTTTTATACTAGTTTGCCCAAAAAACCTTACACTTTTCGTCCTGAACATGAATTTATCATGAAAAATAAAACCTTTAACGGTGTGTAATACTGAATAGAAAAATTACACATCTTTGTCGTCTTACGGAGGTTATCTTTTTTGGCTTATGAATCTTCATAAAATCCAACAGTGTTTTCGGAAAGAGTAGCCCTTTCATTGTTATTGTTAGCAATAATATCTGCTTAATCATTATTCTTTTCAATAATTTCTAATGAATCCGGTGTAATTTCAATGCTTGTTGTAACTTGAGGTTCAAAACTTTTTTTAAGAAAGGATAATTGTTCAGGAAAATTCCTTTTAATTTCTTCTATAATCTGTGTTAATTGTTGACAGTAGAGAGCAAGTCGTTTGACCTGGTTGTAGTACTTCATGATACAAACATAATTATTTTCAATCCTAAGTGGTCTCACCACACTTTGATCAAGATCTTTCTCCCACATTATTATCGTACGTGATCCATTTTTCGTCATCCGTAATTATACGTTTCAAAAAATGGTTCGATTTCGTAGGTTAGTACCCACACATCCCGTTTCTTTCTGAATGGAACATTCTCCAAATGATTTAAAATGTTTGATGATGAATGTTGATGATGCTGATTTCTTCGATTTTTCATCAAATCGAGCGAACCATTCACGTGCTGTTCTTTCAGCCTACGTTGCTTTCTTCCCTTTTTTGAAATAGAATTTTAAAATGTTTTAATTTCGCCTTTTATTTCATTCATTTTAACAAGAAATAACTTATATTTCACTGAATAAACAAATATCAAATTTTTCTTTTCTATTATGAGCTAAGCAATGTCTCTTTTAAAATATCATTTCAAAAATGACATGTCATCCTTCAAACAATTTAAATATATAACTTTACTGACTTCTACTGGCAAAACGGCGGAATCTTTTTCGACCATCCAATAATAATGGTGAGAAGACTGGCAATTAAAATCTGCATAGCGAACCAGTGTTTAGGCAAACCAGATATGCCCAAAAACTAACCATCAAACGCTTCCACTATCTTTCTACCATTCTGCTTCAAAATATAATCTCTCTAATATTTTGAAACAGCATGGTAGAAAGACAACGGAAGTATTTGATGGTTATGGAACTGATATGGAAGTGCTGCTGCAAAGTAACACAACGAAGAAGGATATTACAGTCAGCGGAGGACATCTTGTTTGCGTGAATTATATACCATTCAGAGAAAGATACCACTAGAAGAAGTAAGGAACTAGATTTAGATGGTCTTCCACCAACAAAAGTAATTGCAAATCAGCATTCATTTCGAGTGTATCGTCAAGTACAAGCATAGCTGGGAAATATCTGCCCCGGGGCCATGTTTTCTCGAATACATTCGAAATTTTCCCTTCTATTAGTACCTTGTATATAACGCCATCCATTGAAAGCTTGTACATATAAACCAATTTTGACGGTATGCCTTGATAGGACAAGAAATTCCATAACATATTCCTCTTAATGCTGTCGTAAGCCTGTTTGAAGTACACGAATAGACGGTACACAGGGACGTCCTTTTCACAGCACTTCTCCAGCACCATCCTCAGAGTAAAAGCCTATGTTCCCTCTTTATGAAGTGGACAGATAAGTCTTGTAATTTTTCATCTGCGATATCACGTTCCACCATACTTCGAGGAGAAATAATTCTGCCACATTTCGAGGACGGTTTGGTTCATTTTTTTCTTCACCGGATTCATTGCGAAAAGCGCTGCTACGTGGATGAAAGTCCATATGCTATTTCTCTTATGCTTGGAGATTGAAGAATTTCCTAGCAGTCATGTAAGGGTTGTGGGAATGTCTTGTGTTGTAATCCACCCCTGTACTTTTGCATTATATAATACATATTAGATATTATTCAATATACCCTCTTTTTCCGTTATAAGACGCACCCGGCTAATAAGCCGCGGCTTCCTTGACTAAAAATTATTTTAAAACTTTTTGGGAACCTTTAACTAGCCGCACTCTGATATAAGCCGCACACCTTTATTAAGCCTAAAAAATAGTATACAGGAAAATTAAAAAATAAAAATGGGTAAATGTAAATTTTTACGCTCTTGCCATTTTTCTTTTGCAGTTTCCGTTTTTTTAATTTTTGAACAGTTTTGTTCATTGTTTGTTTATTATTGGAATACCGTAGGTAAATTGTGTGTCAGAGCAGATTTTTAATAGTAATAATTTAAATTAGATAAATTTTGATAATTAATTGTGATTACATAGGTATGGTATTAACCTTTTTTTTTAAGAGTTAACCTTTAATAAACCGCGGCTTCTCTTGCTAATCGTTTTTTTTTAACTTTTTGGGAACCTCTAACTAGCCGCACACTTATAATAAGCCGCATCCCTTTATTAAGCCTGTTTTTTGTAAAAAAATAACTTTTTTTGTCTAAGAAGCCGCGTCTTATAACGGAAAAAGAGGGTACATACTTACATTTTATTACCTTATACATTTTCTATTTTTATTACATACTTGCATTATATACTACCCACCGGTTACCGCCGTTTTGAAGATATCTCACTGTTCAGGAACGGGGTCAGGAAGTGGTTTTGATCCCCAAGGTTCCTGATACAGTTCCTCCCTAGCTGTGTTTCAATGAGATAAATTTGCTACTTCCACGTATTAGTGAGTAGATACCCAACGCAAATTTTAATAATACTAAAATATCTACATATAGTACACCAATACTTTCAAGCGAAAGCCCGTAAAAATCACTGAACGCTAGCCTAAATAAATAACCTTTCTTTTTCGGATAATGTAAAGAATAATTTGTTTCTGCTGTAAAGCATTTATTAACGGTATTTTAATTCAGACGGATTCCATCGCTCAGTACAAATCGATTAGGGTTTCTTCGTAATAATAAAATAAAAACCTTCACAAGTAAGGGAAAGGATGCCAGCTTCCCCAGAAACTGGATTTTAAGCAAAATGACCGACATTGAGTCATAACATATTCCCGATTGATTTAAATATAATGGATCCCCAATTCCACCTTCACCCTCCAAAGACGGATTTTAGCAGAACATGAAATTTTCAATTTTTACAAAAGTTTTGGCGTAATTGATCCCATAAACCACAGTTTCCAAAAAAATATTTGATTTTGGTTTGCGAACCAAAACTAATTTTCAAGAAGGTGCGCCCTAAAATAGAGTTGACACGTTAGAAACACAGAAGAGTAATACAGGAAGGTGAGGGAGTTAGTAATACAGAAATTTAGCATCAACTTAGGTTTTTAAGTTGATAAACTTTTTGTTGGTGCAAAAGTTTGGCTATGATGTTAAATTTTGCTAACTAATGTCGTGTTCTATTGAATCAAGAAAACTGAACTCTGCACAGTAGAAAATATGATTTCTGTATTGTATAGATATTATGTATTATGTAAATTTAACAAATTTTTATATTATTGAAGACAGTAAAGTTATCGAAACGTTTCTTCCAACGTTCATATATTTTATGCAAATGGTCTACCCAATGAATAATAGAAGCTCAGAGAGTACAACAACTCAATAATACAATAATAAAGTAAGTATTTATTTTCTTACAAATTATTGAAAGAATTACAACTCTATAGGCTATTTGGATATTTTAACAATTATTTTTGCAATATTCAGCAGGATACCGCCATCCGAAAACGCCAAAATTGAGGCAAAAAAGGAAAATGGGAATCCTAATCGAAATACACCCAAAATCTAGGCCGAAGTGCAAATGTCTGGAAAGTTCAGTAGAGGAACATTGTGTAGCACAGAATTTTCTTCTGATGAATAAAAGTTTAACTTAGATTACCCTGATGGTTAGAACTTAGAACTACATAGCATATAATTGATTTACCCTTTCGGGTAAGGTGGTTTTTGCAAAACATCTTAGGCGAAAAGGTGGTGTAATGGTATGGACTGCCATTCCATTCTAAGGAGCACTAGAATTAAAGACAATTCACACAAATGTGTTCTGGAAAGTATTTTGCTTCAATTCTATTAGAATTTTTGGTAAGGACTTATCAATCGGATAATGCCCTAATTATGGTACATAAGAATCATTAAAACTTGAATCTTAATGAATGTACTAAATGAACACCCAAACAGTAATGAATAAAGTCCCAAAAAAGTGAACTAAGGTTCCAATGTTAGGAACTTAGTTCACAGTGAATTAAGTCCCAACAATAAATACGATCCTCAAATAAAAATCAACAAACTCCCAATATTATATGCATAATTATTTTGTTTTTAGTAATCCCAAAATTCAATAGACCAACGAATTGTGTAGGGCATTTGTAAAACCCAGGCAAAACTGATTTCATTTTTTTTTTTTTTTTTTCAAATTACCTACATAAGTCCCAAAATTTAATTTATAATGCATAAAGTCTCAAATACACTTAAAACTTGATGATACGGATTCCGATTATCCGTAAACGTCTATTATTTTTTCTAGTCACCTGTTTTTACGCGATGTCGTTTGATTAACGTCGTTTTCTTGTGTTTTTATTCTATAATAATGAAAAATCCGATTAACCAAGATTTTTGATTATTATTGAGGAAATACTGTGGATAATCGAGCTTCAAGTATATTTAATTGAGCCAACCCCCAAAAAACTATTTTTGAGACTTGGTTCATCTTAAATAGACGTGCTTTGCTAGACGTGCTTTGCTCTAACCAAAATGAACCAAATCTCAAAATAATGAACTAACTCAATATTTTTCGGATTCAGTTCTTGTGTTCTATTTCCCAAATATGCATGAAAATTTTTGGGAGTTAGTTCATTATTTTATGGCGGAGTTAGCTCGTATAGTGCCGTTTTCGTAACTAATACCACGTACAAATACACCAAGTACTATAAATAGCTGATTTACATTCAATCTTTTCGTTCTATTCGAAAAGAATAGAAACAACAAGGAAAGTGCAAATAAACTTGGCATGCCCAAAATTTCACTTTTTCCTTTGAAAATGTTACTATGATTTTATAAATTTTGAGCAATATGGTGCAACTTTTACGACAAACAGGTAAAAAAAAGGTAAATGCAGTAAATAGCATTGAATGATACTTTTTAAGTATTTCTTCTCATTTTAATACAAGGAAATTATAAAAAATTGCTTTTTTATCGTACATCTTTTATCTTTTAGAAAAGATCAAAAGATTAAATGTAAATCACCTATAAAATTTGGGCTTTTTATTGGGCAAAAAGTACCATGATGTAAATGCAAGATACAATCTTTAGTAGAACATCTAGAATTCGATAAGGTATTAAAATATTGTACTTTGTTTATATCATGCTACTTTTTTGCTATATACATATGTAGTTTTAATCTACTTGGTGTAAGCATGATTTGAGTTTTTTGTGATTTAGAATACATATGTACATAATTTCATGAATAAAGTTTATTCGCTGCTTTGTCAGAAATGACGGTTTCCAAAGATTGTGACAATTTGGTAATAGGTACACTTTTTTGGTTAAGTATTGTATAATATTTACATGTTTAGTATTTTAGGCAGATCTGTTAGAAAGAAAAAAATTTAAAGAAACTCATAAAATGATTCCTAATTAAAGTTAGGTTTCCATTATTTTTACAAATTATACAAAAAGAAAATCAAGACTGTTGATCCAGCCTGTAAACTAATATTCTATACAGTGAAGGCGTACAATAAAGCAAATTTGCAAATTAATCAAAACTTTCGTGTGGCTTTAAATTTGATAAATATCATATAGATATATCTCAATAAATTAAAGGTTATTTCCATTTTTGAAAAAAGCAGAACAATAAGCACCATTAAATGTAACTAAAATTAAACAAAAAACAATTATAGAAAATACGAAAATTTATTAAATTTATCATTACGTTTAAATTCTAATTAAAAAATGTAGTTGCGTATTTATAGAACTTTATTAAATTTATATAATTGTGTTATTGTTTGAGAATGTACCTTTGAAATGCAAATAATTTATAATTAATAAATAATAAAGCTTTTAATGCTTTTGTAAAATTTTTAGATCTTTTTAAAATTAAATGTATTTGTACATAACAATAATATTAATATTTCTTTTTTTTAATTTTTTAATTTTAAATGCCAAATTGAATTTAAAAAATCAATAATTTTTCTCTGGAGTGTTTTTATGATTATTCAAGCTTGGCCGCTTATAATCTTTTAAATCATCCGATCTAAGCCACATATGTCTGCTGCAATAGTAAATAGAAAATAAGTTAAATATATTTTAAAAGTTTGTGAAAATGTATTAATTCATTTTACATAGTAGCAAAAACTGAATTAAACGTTTGCTTTTAAAAATAAGTGTGGTTGCATTGCATTGCTTTTTAATTTTATTAGCGTTTATGAAATTAATAATTATGTTTGTTGAGTAAGCAATATGAATTTATCTATAAACAAATTTATAGTTGGTATGTATAAGCTGCAATGAAACCCAGAATCAATTGCACAAGAAACATATGTATGTACATATAATCTAATTAGAGTTTAGTTATTTCCAGGACAAATTTGAAAATATTCAAATTCAACAATTACAATTTTATAAAATAATAAAACTTGTTGAGAAATATTTGGTAAAGCCACATTCCATTTTGAAGAACAATATTAAATTATCGAATTTGAAAAGAATAAATCAAAATATTATTCGACAAATACGCGGCTTATGCATTGCGTGGCATTTTCGACAAAATTATGCTAAAAGTATCGGCAAACTATATATTTTAATTCACTGGCTTTATGACATTTGTTTTTAATTTTACAAAACGTAATAAACAAACTTAACTTAATAAAATAGAGCAATGGTTGAATCTTTTGTTCAAAACACTACTATTTTGACTAAAGCAGTTGTTAAAGCCCATAATTTGCCACATCGATTGGTAAAATTTTAAAAATTAATTAAAAACCATCTTAAGCTTAGTTAGTTAAATATATAAACCTATGAAAACCCCATATTACGATTAGAAAATAAAATATAAAATTAGCATTGAAATTAGTACTGGCATAAGGCAACCAAATTATTAGGTAAATAAAAGAAAAGCTTACATATTAATTAAAACAAAAATAAAACCCAATTATACATTTACATATATTTGTTTTATATTTTTCGACCATATTAATTGTATTATTAATGTTTATGATTTATCTTTCCAAGAGAAAAGTCAAGCTTAGGATTATAATTATGTATGTATTCTTTTTTTTTTTTTTTTTTCTTGAAGAAATAGAAAAGTTTATGAATTTGACACATCTTACGTGAGCATATCATAATCATATCCAGTTGAACGTGATTTTATAAATTTTGCATGGTTTTCTGGTGTAATATAATGTGCTTTTACTACTTCATCTTCTTTCATTGTATCACGCCACTTTAACTAAAAAAAAAGAAAATAGAAAAAATCATCATATTAATACTTTTTACATATTAAAATGTAATTCCAAAATACATTTATTACACATGTATAGTTTTTGTTTTGCTTACAATTCGCTTTACATACATTACAATTACAAATCACAAAGAAATAATAAATTAAACATCACTTACCAATTTCTGGAAACGTTCAACATCTAATTCATATTTGTTTCCGAGTAAAAATCGTAACATATCAGCCCGTTCACACCATGGCCAAATCATATAATCAACCATTCCTGGTTTATTGCCTCCAAAGTATGGTGTATTACGATTTCTGAGTTCGGCCTCAAATACATCTAACGCATTAACAAGTTCACCTAAAGCCTTGCTTTCAGCACCACCAAATAATTTATACATTGGTCCGATTACTGAACTGAAACGCTCTATTAAAATTCTGTCTTTTGCCTTCTTCAATGGATCTCTCGGATATAAGGGTACTTGTGGAAATTTTTCTTCTAAATAATCGGCCACAATCAAAGATTCATATAAAATTTCATTTGGATTTATTTCTAAGGCGGGAACTTTTCCCAATGGATTTATGGCAAAAAACCATTCAGGCTTTTCCATTAAATTAATATAAATAACGTGATGAGGTATTCCCTTTGCAGCCAATATATGATGAACACGTTGAGCAAAAGGGCAAAATCTCATTGAATATAAACGTAATTTTCCATCATCGGGTAACGCAGGTTGCGTTGAACCTAAAAATAAAATTTAAAACAACAAACTTATTTATAAAAAGTTGGAAAAATATTGTAAAGTTTGGGAAAACAAATGATTCTAATTAATTTTACAATTGGGCTTTTTTAACGAAAATCGATATACGTTTTTCATTGTGTGCTTTTATTTTGTTGAGTGATTTGTGCACTACAAATTGCACCGACATTCGAAAATTGATCCTAACCTGACATGTTAAAACATGTAAACTAATTGATAAGAAAAAGTTGTTTTTGTGATTCCACCCACAGTTAGAAATTAAACAGTAATTCATACTATTGGACCTTTTCTAGATCAAGTGACAGTAAAAATTGTTATGTTTTCGTACAAATATGTGCATGATTTTTTATGAAATCCTTGTTAAATAACTCCCAATGATATCACAGGTCACGTGGATTCATCTACCAAATATAGTAACCATAATACTATTAGTGTCACGATCGTTTTGTAAGAACGACTAATATCGTTTTTGTATGTTAAATGAATCGCTATGTTTAACAGGGCTCACAAGATACAAGTACAATGTACATACATTTAACGATTCAAATAATTTTTCGTGCCCATTTACAGTAGAGTAGATGAAATTTTCGTGTAGCTAAAACTTTCCAATTGCAAAAATATTATTTATCTCTAAATAGTATTTATATTATAACGTAATATAAAACGAACATTATATATTGATTTATTAGTTATTGACTCATTCATTCAAGACTTTTTTCTAACGTGACTAAGGCTGCCATTTCCGCCTCAAAAACGTCAATCTAAGCAGTGATTTAACTTTCTTTGACCCTTACGGTAGGTTTAAAAAATAATAATTATTATTATCCTAATTAGTTAGATTTCCTCAAATAAATTCTCAAAAACCTTAGCTTACATATACCTAACTATGAGAATATTTGCTACAAGTCACCCTCTATTTTAAATGTTTTACTATCAAAATAAATATTTCAATCAAACAGAAAAAAAACTCAAAACATAAAAATAAACGTGAACACATCGTCGCTACCATGTCTTACTATCGTTTAGTTGTTCTATTTACAAATGAGGTTAAGGGAAGCGAACTGGTGAAAAAAAAACAAAAACTGGTGAAGAATTATTTTTGGATTTTTTTTTTTTTTGTGGCAATTTTTAATACTCCTTCTTCCTGCTTAACCGTACGCGTAGCTGCATATTGGGTTGGTAAATGTACAACAGAAAGTGTTAATTTTCTGTATATTGAATCAATATGACTAGAATTATTAGAAGGTAGAACAGGAACTTCATAAATCTAAATATTTATTTCGTCACCCTAGGGGATTATTTTATTAAATTGTTATTGTAATTTTACGTATTGTTTCGTGTCTAGTAATTATTAAAAAAAAACTATTAAGGTTTGCAGTAAGTTTCATTGTTTAAGATAATTTTTTCCTTGTCGGTAAATTTTATCGGAATTTTGATCAGTATATACAAAATTAGAGCGACCACCACCACGACCGCAACTGTCCTTTTCATGATAACCATACATTTCTAAAATACATTGGGGTTTGGTAAAGTTTCACATGAAGACGACGTTAAGACCTTACAAACACAATATTAAATTGAACTATTTTGTATTTTGCTTCAAGTTTTGTTAATAAATAAAGAAAGTTAACATTTTACAATAAATTTTTAAAGTGCCACGTAGACATATTGAAATGCAATTTGGATCACTAAATAAATATTTTTTATAGTATTTACATATAAATTTGTAGTTTCATATTTTTACAATAAAATTGATAAAATAAATGGAAATGAACTTCAAAACACATTATTCATTTTGAAATACCCTTTATTATTTTTAAAAGAAACGAAACAACAATTCATTCCCCTAGCCAACGAAAGTAATTTATTAACCCTTAAAAAGAGACTGTGGATTTTCATTCCGTACTGTGCCGATTAGCGTACCAAGGTACATTGTATGAATTTCTTATGATTTGTAAGCATTAATTTTACCTCTAATTAGTATACCTCTGTTCTGCGATTTTGTTGTGTACATGGAAGCTTTAAAATTAAATCAAAAATAAACAGAAAATTTAAAAAATAAACAGAAAGACAGAATGCTCACTAACAGACCAACATTTGAAAATACTATTACGTATACGTTCCGATTATTTACTTCCTCTCCCATAGTCTCATGTACACAACAGTGCACTATACGGTGCATTTAATTCAAAACTAAACCTACCACGGATAAACCACCAAAGGTTTAAGGGTAAGATCATTTGTCAGTTCTGAAACATTTTAATAGTAGGTATTGATGATTCGCAACTAAGACTTGAGTCCAATTCCCGACTTATGTTGTGGATACTGACCTATTTGAACTTCTACAATAAGCCGCCTCCTCGCGAGGAGGAAATTTTATAATTCAACATAATATAGTTGTTAATGTCGAAAATCAAATTTCTTACTGAAATCAGATGCTTTAATGAATATAATGAAAAATAAAAAAATAGAATACGTTGCAAAGTAGTCATTTTTAGTTTTTTAACCTTATTGATTTTTGAGAGTTGTCCTCCATAAAACTAATCACAAATTGTTGTTTTAAGAGAATGAGACAATACTTCCATTGGAAGTTAGTTGATACCTACCACGGCATGTCAAGCGTTTCTTCACATTTACTACCCAGATAATCTACGTCTCGTTTAGGTAAACAAATAGAAATGTATACATCATTAAGTAAACCCAAAAGGAGACAAAACAGCGCCTCATATAGAAAAACTTATTAGAAAAGAAGCTGGCTTTTATAAGCTACAATGTTACGCCTTGTTTTGCGGGCAGCCAATTAACTTGCAGTGATTTTTACATGTAATCAACTAATGCATACAATAATCGGATTGATAAGATATTTATCATATAAATCTCCCAAAAAATTGACAGACCGCTACATTGATGTAGCAGAACCGCTTTGGCTAGAGTACAAATAGTTCTGAACCAAAACAAAAACAAATGAGTTCAGAGCAAAAGGTCGTGAAATATTTTGCTGTTAATAAATATACTACTCTAATATACTATATTGTGTACTCTCTCCCTATATATTTTTAATTTCGAAGACTAAACGGTTAGATTTTAAATTTGACACCAATAATGCAAAATTTACAAAAAATTAAATAAACGGTATTTATTTGTTAATGTTGTAGTCAAAGGCGTAGGCGATACAATTTCATAAATGAATTTTCAAAAGAAGCCCGGTAAAGTAGGCATTCTGTAAAAATAAAGTTAATTTTTAAGTGTATGAGTTTGAATTTGACTCACTGTAGTAAGTACACTTCAGCCACGCTTTCTTGCACAGTGTATGGAATTCCATACGTTTGGTTTATCTCAATTAATTCCACTTTATTATCAAATCTCAAAAAATTATTGAAATACTTCAAGGGTTAACTAAAACAAATATCATCATCTTATCACGAAGTCATCGGAAAACCAGGCCAATGTCGAAGGCAGCCCTAATATTTTTAATAAGCTTTACACATGCCGAAAGCGCAATAACTAGTTAAACAATCCAATTTTAACCGCACACACACACACGTATTTACCCCCAGCAAATAAATTATATTATTACACCAATTTGTTAAATATGTACATGACAAATTAAGAAACATAAATTAGTCATCAAAAAATTATATTGTACAATTATCTTTCTAACTTTCTTGAATCCATTCACCCTGAACTAGCTGCATAACTTAAATTTTAGTCAGAACTTCGTAAAATTTACTTAATTTATAAAATATTCACCCTCAAAAATCTCAAAAATGAATATAAGTAATTGTACGTTTTTTAACCTTATCATTTATGATGTGTTTGTTCTATAATAAATGGACTGCACCTTCACCAAAATTATAAAATGCTCCCAATTTAGTTCAACCAACAATACGGTACGTAGCTATGTATTTCCAAATTCACTCAATCTTTCAAAATGATGAACATACTCGTATCTGAATACATACTTAAATTATTCCGTTATGGAAAACTTATGAACGGCTATGTTTAAAATGATGTAATCGATTTAAGGTCAAGAACATAAAATTATTATTACAACATAAACTAGACCAACGTATTGATTTCAAAATGGTATAAACTTACAGGCTTATTATTTGATTTATTTACACTTGCCATCTTAGTCTTGTAAGTAACAAACAAATAATTGTTGATTGATTATAAATGTAATGCATAACATAATCATATGTCATTTATGTTAAATTGTTTACCACCAGCAAATAAAATATTTATAGTGCACACTACCTATTATACATATCAAATGAGCGTGATTATATCATTTCTAAAAATATGTATAAAATGTATATCCATGGTCCGTGATAAATATTTAAGGTGAGGTAAGCATGTAAAATTTTGATGTAATCGCGTCAAAAGTTAGCGTTCACATTGTGTAAATAAAAACTGGTTCGCAGATAGCTAGCTAGGTAGATACTCTTGAAAACTTTTAAAATTAAATTCAAAGTGTTTTAAAATTGAAAGAAATTAAATTTAGAAAACACGTCATATCATTCCATAAATATGTTTACCGAATAAATAATATAAAATACATAACAAAACTTGCCTTTAGCCAAATGCTTTCCATTACTCATGATTAAAAATTATTTAGATTTTCACTTAAATTAATATAAAATAATTTATTTATTATAAATAACAAAATTATACTTTTTAACAGAATAACACCTCCACTGTCCAACAAAAGTAAATAAGTACAACAAAAAATACTGTATTCAGTATTCAACAAGAAACCAAAGAACGAGTAAACGAAATGACAGAAAACCCATATTACCCTCCTGACCAGGCGTAACCTAAACGTACAGTTTACGAAAACTTTTTTACTAAGGTATTCGTAAACGGTACGCTAAAACTGAACGGAAATGTAACATAAACGATAATTTCGTCACATGAGAAGTGAAACAAATTTACGAAGCCTTGTATATGTATTAGTATAAATAAAAGTGTTCATAATGTGTAAGCCTTATTCGTGAGATTTATAAGGACGTGTTCGATTTCTGTGCGAAGTAATTTTTTTGTGATACCGGTATCGTGCGAATCGCCCCATTTAATTTTAAAGAATAAAACAAATTTTTATAATTCAGATTTTTTATTGTGTTAATCAAAAAATTAATAAAAAAATTTAAAAACAGTCTTGTTTTTGTACATGCAGTATGTACATATTAAATTAATTAATACTAAGGACTTTAAATTCTGCTTTAGTATAAATATTAAATTTTAAAATCACAATTGTTCATAATTGTACTAATGAGCTAAGTAAGGAAAGACTTTCTTTAACTCTGCCTTATCAAAATATCACGTAAGACTAAGGACTTTAAATTCTGCCTTATTAAAATAAGTATGTACATATAAAAATTCAATAAAAAATATTAGAAGTCTGTTTGAATTGTTGACGACGGCGACGGTCTTTGGCATACTGGAACCATTTTTTTATGATGATGCCCACATCATACGACCGAATTGTTTGAAATTTTTTCAATGATTCTTCTAAAATGAAATAAAATTATTCAATCATTTATGAAATAATACAAATATAACTCAAAATAACTTTTAAGATACGCATCGTCGTAAATGACTTTATTGGAATGTTGCCAAGAAAAATCACAAGCTGCTTCATCAGTTATCATTATTATTCAAATAAATTCACATAAAATACGCACCATAGATAATCTCTTTTAAATTGTCAACTTTACTTTGAAGTATTTAAACAAAATTTAAATACAGCTGTTAATTATTTTATAATAAATTTTCATAAAATGCGCACCAGTTTAGCTTTTAATTTGTCAAATTTACTTTGTAGAATGGTGGGTGGTTTGGCGTCTATTGAAGGGGGGGCCAAAGTTAGAGTATTGGCCAATAAGAAAGGCTGATTTCTTTGTCATGAGAAATTATTAAGGGCAATCGACATTTTGTTGAGAGTGTGACCAAACCCCAAGCTTTGACATTTTGCCTAGTTTCTAAAGGTGGCGCCACACAGTTGGTTGAGATGTATTGAGCTTCCCTGCTAATTTTCACATTGTTTGGCGAGAGTCGTCCATATCACAAGAACGGCTCGGCCTTGGTTCATCTTCAATACTGTATATTTTTTTCATATTTTATTCGCTGTTACCCTAGCGTGGTTTCCAAGCTTAAACTCCCACAACATCATATGTCTAAAATGCACTTCGGAATTTTCTATTTCAACCACTGACATATATATTTTAGGAAAATGTATGAACGCACTGTCCAACTTCTAAATTCAGAATGACTAACCCTTACCTACTCTTAAGAAACAAAGCAATCACCCCAATACAATAAATAACAGGTTCTGAGAAATTTCAAATTACCGCTACCTGCATCAGCAAGTATTTATGGATCGTACCAATATTTAGGACGTGTCCGAAGCTTGTGATAATTTTGGTTTTGTAATAATTTTGACAGAAGTGTAATAATTTTCTCTTCCATATTTTGTAATAAGTTTTATTTATACTAATTTTTTTGAAAATAAATTAACGTAATACGGCTTAATTATTGTTGTTGCGCGGTTTTGTTTTTGAATATTATTACAGAAGTGTCAAATTTACAACATTTAGTGGCTGTGATAATTTGGTTGCATACAAAATAATGTCATAATTATTACAGCTGGAATAATTATCCCAAACTTCGAACACGGCCTTAGCTAATTTCTGTCGTTGGCCAGTGTGATAAAAAGTTGAAAGGTTTCAAGGGGTTTAATAAGTCACCGGCGACTTTTCTCGGTTAATTTTAAGAATAGCTATTGACGATTGTAAAAGTAGAGAAAGCGCCTCTCGAGGAAAAAAGTTCAAATGAGGCAACTGCTAAAATGACATTTCTCATAAATGCGACGAGAGGATATTTTGCAATCCGGTAGTTAAAAATTGTTTTTATAATCCAAAATATGAATTATTTACAATTATTAGCAATCTGGTAAGTAAAAATTGTGTTTACAGTTCAAAATTGGAATTCTTTACAACAATTTCGAACGTCAAATTAGCAGCTACCTCAGTTTAAAAATTTTCCTCTAGGTGGAATCTGTGATGCTCCAATCGTCAATAGATTGACAAATTTTGGTTTTTAGGGCGTTCATGCAAATACGATAAGACGAGAGGAGAGAAAGACAAAGCTGAAAACGATTTCGGTTCGAAAAACAGCACGATTATAGTCAAAGAAAGTCAAAGCACAGAAGAAAGATTAACCAGAATAGACATTGCGTGGACCAATTTTTTTTTTCATCTTACCTTATTTTTTCACATTGAAGTATAATTATTTTTGAATGCTATATTATAGTAGTTAATACAAATTATGCTGTCAAAACAAAACTTGTCAAATAATTTCATTAACCACACTATTAAGGATTTTCAATTTTTATTATTTCAAACCAAAACCAGTAAACCAAAGAATACATAACCCAACTTTCTCTTACCTTCGGCAAATCAAGGTCAAAAAAATGAGTCCAAATTTTTCCATACAAAAACAGCGTTTTGTCTCTTCTGGTTGTATTCTGTGGTCAAAGTGTCAAAGCTATCATATTCATCTGTCGTATCTGTCACTTCTATTTATGTTATTATGTACTAAAAAGTTTAGGTAAGAGGATCTAGGATTATTTAACTCAATGGCCTTAAAATAAAAATTTCTTTGTGATTTAAATGGTTTGATACCACCTTGTTATATTAAAATGAAAATCTACATACTAATTGCACACATCGTAATAGTTTATATTGCATATCTTACAGACGCTAAACTTAACGTTGTTTTTATTGTGGTTGATGACCTAAGGCCAAGCATTTATGCTTTAGGCGATAGAAAAGCTTTTACGCCAAACTTAGATAATATTATAGAATCTGGATCAGTCGTTTTTGAAAATACTTTTGCTCAGGTGATATATTTAAATTATAATAGGTGTCGTTTTCTATGAATAGTTGTTAGAAGTGTTGTTATAATAGACGAATTTAGTTTAGTTAATGTTATATAAACTCAAACAATCCACTGACCTAATAGGTTTGTGCTGCTAGACAATTGCTTGTAACAGATCATTCGTTAGTTTCTTAAACGTATTAAATTTATATTTTCTGACGAAATACTATACAAACTTTTTAACTCATTACATTCAAGGATTTGTAAAAATATTTTAAATACCATAAACATATCCTCTAACGAGTCTACGAATATTCGTAAATTTAACAACACCATTTTCAATTTCTCCTACAATCGAGATAATATTAAAACGGTTTATTTGTTTATTGTATATTTCTAGCAAGCTTTATGTGCACCTAGCCGAAACTCTCTGTTAACCAGTCGTCGACCAGATTCGTTACATCTTTATGATTTTTATAGTTATTGGCGAGATTTTTCGGGAAACTATACAACGCTGCCTCAATATTTGAAAAACAATGGTTACTTTACATTTTCAATTGGAAAAATTTTTCATCCTGGCATATCATCGAACTATACGGATGATTATCCGTTGAGCTGGAGTGAGCCTACTTATCATCCACAAACCGAAGAATATATGAATTCTCCGGTATGTCCAAATGCAGGTAAAGGGCAATTAGCTAAAAATATACTTTGCCCAATTCATAATACAGATGTTTTGCCCGGAAAAAACTTGCCTGATATTGAATCCACTGTAAAGGCTAAAGAAATGTTAGCTAATATAACACGGCCATTTTTTTTGTCAATTGGTTTTCACAAGCCGCATATTCCATTTATGATTCCGTCAAAATTTATTCAGCACCATAAAAGCTTAAAAAAATTTAAGAATCCTAATTTTCAAATTCCTCCATTATTTATACCAAATGTGGCATGGAACCCTTATAATGATGTAAGATCTCGCGACGATGTAAATCAATTAAACTTAACATTTCCGTTTGGTCCAATGAATTATAAATTTGGACTTAAAATGAGACAGTACTATTATGCAGCTGTAAGTTATATTGACAATTTAATAGGTGAAATATTTAATTCAATTAATTTAAATGACACTATGCTAGTTATAACAAGTGATCACGGATGGTCTCTCGGAGAACATACCGAATGGGCTAAGTACAGTAATTATGACGTGTCATTAAGAGTACCATTAATTTTTAAATTGCCTCATCTTACGAGTACTAAAAAAATCAAGAAACCTGTAGAATTAGTTGATATATTTCCAACGCTAATAGATTTGCTCCACCTTCCAAATATTCCGCATTGCTTACAAACACAAGACACAATTAATTGTGTCGAAGGCAAATCATTAGCTCCTTTCATACAATCGATAAAACCTAGATTATTGCATAATACTTGTGTAGCATTAAGTCAATACCCACGGCCCAGTTTATATCCGTCAGTAAAACCGGATTCTGATAAACCAAAATTACATCAAATAAAATATATGGGTTACACGATACGTACAACGAAATATCGATATACTTTATGGACTCGCTTTAATACGAATACTTTTAAACCGAATTGGACAACCAACTTTGGCGAGGAATTGTTCGACCATTCAATAGATGGTAATGAAAATTTAAATCTTTGGAATAAACCGGAGTTACTAAAACTTAAATTGCGGTTAAAGTCAAAATTAATTACAAAATTTGATTTCTAATTAACTACATAAAACCATTATAAATATTATTCAACAATCAAACAACCAAACTAAATTTTTTTTTTTACTTTAACAACCTACCAAATTATAATTAATCAACTATGTACATATATGGCAATAAATAATGAAACAAAACTGTAACGGCCTAGGCAGTTAAAATAAAACCAATTTTATTTTACTTGCTTGCTATTTATTACCACGTTTATAGCTGATTTAGATTTAATCTTTTGCTTCTAATACCATTGACAGACACACAGATTATCGTGATAATCTCAAATCATGATTTCAACTTCATTTTAAAATGACATCAAAATAAAATAATTCTATTTCACTTACACTTTCCGTCTCTTTTTTGCATTTCTTGTTTATCGAGTTTGTACAACTAGATTACGATAATCAAATTATAAAGCGCGGTAATCCTGAAAGAATTAATATTGTATTGTGACAGACTGAAAAAAAATAACTACTTAATCCCAAATTCGCGATTAGCTAGTTTGTGTCTATCGGTAGTATAAAAGACAAAAGATATTCGTAAAAAATAGTATTTGATTATAATAATATACATTATTCACTGCTAGTTTATCTAGTAGTCTCTTTTTTCATTATTCACTACTACCAAGTAAAAATTTCATTTTTGAAATTTTATCTAAGTAGTCTTTTGCCATTTTCATTATAATTAATTAAATTGAGATGTCAAAATGTCAACGGAAATTATTTTAGGATTATTTAAAGGATTTGATTATAAAATAGAATATTTTTTATCGGTCATGGACAAAGTATCGTATTCTACTCGCATATAATGGCTGTTATTCACTCAGATGATTTATTACGACACTCGCCTATCGGGTCGTGTCGGTAAACTTCATCTTCATGAATAACAGCTATCATTAATATGATTGTTGAATAATATACTATTTTATATGATTTCCTTGTATTAAAATGAGAAGCAATACTCAAAAAGTATTTGCTTGCTAGCTTCTTCGCAAGAGGCATTTCAATATCCTTTCTGCTTTCTGAGAAGTGGTCCATTGTACCACGTCGAGCCAGTTCATCGGCGTTTATATTCCCTGTACTTATGAAATGTCCTGGCACCCATAAAATGTGGATATTGAACTGATATGCCATCTCGTTAAGAGACAAGAGACAGTTCTGGACTACTTTCGAAGTGAGGAGGTGTGATTGAAGCGCTTTAATAGCAGCTTGACTGTCCGTATATATGCGAATATCACAAACTGATATTACATTATACCTCAACCAGTCTACGACTTCCTTTATGGCAGTTACTTCAGCTTGAAAAATGCTACAGTAGTCGGGGAGACGGAAGGAGAGATTTAACAGAAGTTCCTCGCAGAACACTCCAGCCCTGACTTTCCCGTCCCTTTTTGAACCATCAGTGAAGAAGTTTATAACTCCTACTGGTTCCAAAACTGCACCCATCATCCAGTCCTCCCTGGATGGGATCCTAGTCCGGAACTTCGTGTCAAAAGATACTGACGGGACAGTATAGTCGGTGGTCTTGGGAATTTGTTTGTTGCACAAAATAGATGAGTGCCCTGTATTGTTGCAGGTCCACATTAAGATGGATTTCAGCCGTATGGCAGTACAAGCTGCCAATTGTTTCCCTAATATATCTAAAGGAGTCAAAAATAGCAGTCTCTAGTGCCTGAGTGGATGTGCTCCTCAGTGCACCACTGATCCACAGAGAGATTGTTCTCTGAACTTTCATCAACAGCTTTTGGTTGACAGTTTTGTCCAGAGCAGGCCACCAGACTATTACTCCATACAAGAGTATGGGTCTGACTACTGCGGTATAAAGCCAATGTACGATGCGGAGCTCCAGCCCCTATCCTTTCCCAATGGCATTTTTGCAAGAGTATGGCGCTACCGAAGCTTCCTTTACCCTTTCCAGAATATTGAGTTTCCAGTATAATTTGCTATCCAAAACGAGACCCAGAAACTTCGCTTCAACTGTAAAAGTCAAGCTGAACCCATTTAAAGTGGGAGGATCGATGTGAGGAAGTTTATATTTCCTAGAGAAGAGAACCAATTCGGTTTTGTGTGGGTTCACATTCAACCCACAGCCATTGGCCCATAATGAAAGAAGAAATACATAATACATACATATATTTTTGCTATTTCATTAAATTATGTATCAAAAAAGTAATGGTATAATAAGGTGTAATATACTCATCTGAACATAATTATTTAATTAGTTATTAGTTCTAAATAAATGTACATGTGGCAGTACACAGTACTTATCTTGGTCTAAAATATATACATGTGGGACAACCCTTCATTGTACTGCCAACACAATAGTTTTTAAGTAAGACACACAACGTGCGTGTAGCATCCATCTTGTAAGATATTATATAAAATTATATTGAAATAAAAATTATATAAATGTAAAAGTGTCTTTATACTTAAAGAACAATACAACAAACACTTTGATGCTATTTCTGCCATCAAAACGCCTAGCAATAAAAAAGAACTCATGCGTATACTTGGCATAACAAAATTTCTGTCACGCTTCATTCCAAATTTATCAAAAAACACAGCTAGCCTGCGTGAATTAACGAAAAATGGAGTAAAATGGATATGGGAATCTAGACATAGTCATGAATTAACCAACTTAAAACAAATAATAACGTCGCGACCCGTTCTAAAAATATTTGAGGCTGATAAGCCATGTACAATACAAGCAGACGCCTCAAAGGACGGCTTGGGGTGTGTTCTGCTTCAGAACAATCAACCAATCGCATATGGGTCTAGAAGTCTTAACAAGTCCGAAATACGATATTCCCAAATAGAAAAGGAGCTTCTTGCAATAGTTTTTGCAACACAGAAGTTCCATCAATATATATATGGAAGCAAAACAACTGTTCATAGTGATCACAAACCTCTAGGCGCAATAATGAAGAACGATATCGATAAAGCATCGCTAAGACTCCAAAGAATGTTACTGAAATTACTAAGATATGACTTGCACATAGAATATTTACCTGGAAAGGATATGCTCATTGCAGATGCATTGTCCAGATCAAGTTTGGAAGATGTTGGCGCTGAAGACAAGGAGATGGAGTACATGATCAACTCTATCATAAGCAATATTTGTTTAACCAAAGAAAATAAAGTTGAATACATGAAAGCCACCAATGAAGACGAGGTGCTAGTTTCAGTTAAGAATTTTTTGCTGAATGGCTGGCCTAATTCTCACAAATCCTTAACTGCAGAACTGAAGAAATATTACAAATTAAAGGATAATTTAAGCACAAATGACGATCTTTTATTCTTAGAGCACAAACTAGTTGTTCCTTTAAAGTTAAGAGGATTGATGTTACATGACATACATGAACCACATCTGGGAATAGAAAAAATGAAACTCCGTGCACGAGAAAACTTTTACTGGCCTGGCTTATCAATGGATATAGAACAATTTTTGAAGCAATGTTTGCCATGCCAAAAGTACCAAAATAAAAACCAGAAAGAAACCTTATCTAGCTATGACATTCCCTCTATCCCGTGGGAAAACATCTCGACTGACATTTTTGAATTTGGCAGTGCATTCTATCTCGTGATCGTAGATGCTTACTCAAATTGGCTAGAGGTTATTCGTATAAAAGATAAATCAATTGAAACGATCATTAAAGAGATTACTTTCTTATTTTCTAAATTAGGTTTTCCGTGCTCAATTTTGTCAGATAACAACCCATTCAATAGTTATAAATTCCGGGAGTATGCAAATAAGTGGAACATAGAATTAAAATTTTCCAGTCCCTATCATTCTCAGAGCAATAGGCTCGCAGAAAAGGGTGTGGCCATAGCCAAACAAATAATGAGAAAATTGCATGAATCAAATAAGCTGGACGAGTTGCAATTAGCATTGCTCGAATACCGCAACAGCCCCCTACCACAATTGGGGTACTCGCCAGCTCAATTATTCCTTGGCAGATCCCTAAAATCAAAAACCCCAGTGTCCATACAGAGAATTCAGCCTTCATACTTCAATCCTGAAACAATAATTGAAAAACGGTTACAAGTTAGGAAGAATCAAAAACATTATTATGACAGAACGGCTAGAGATCTACTACAACTATCAAAAGATGAAAATGTAATATTAAGAAAGAATGATATCTGGGTCCCGGGGAAAATAGTTAAAGCAGAAGGCAATCGAGATTATATTGTGAAAAATGAATTGGGAAACGAAGTACGACGAAACAGACGTTTTCTACGCTCATCAAATATTGACTATGACAGAAGCAGGGAGGTTTCAAACAATTTAATGTACAATACTCAAAATCATTTTCAGAATAACACTATACCATTGAGGCTAACAACCATTTTCAAGACCATAACTATAATAACATAGAACCAGCTGACACAGTAAACAATAGCAACACCAGTCAAAATAAAACTTCCAGATATGGTCGAGTCATAAAACGCCCAAACTACTTAAATGAGTATATAGAATAGAATATTATCCATGCATGGCCCATGGTGTCACTGTACTTTGCAGTTTGTTTGTTTTCATTTTATAATCTTCAATTATAATTATTTCATTGTTTGAATCAATTTTCCATCTTGTAAGATATTATATAAAATTATATTGAAATAAAAATTATATAAATGTAAAAGTGTCTTTATACTTAAAGAACAATACATAAGGTACCGTGCTAGCCAAAACGCCAATGCAAAACAACGAAAGTAAAATAAATAACTAAAATGAAGAATTCAAATAAGAAAGTGGTCAAGTGTTGCTGTCAGCTCCGTATCTTGTAACATTCGCAAGTGCTCACTTTACGTCCACGTCGTGACCGCTTGTAACTAGATTACTAATCTATTGGTTTCTAGGCCAAAACACGACGCCAAAGGAGTCAACCTTAAACAATCGCTGAGCTGGGTTAAGGTGTTACTTGTACCGTTCCAGTTTAAAAACTAGCTCAGTCGTTAAAGATGAATCCTGATACCTGACGCCATCTGAATTAAGCAGCCTTATCCGGGTACTGCGGATCTCTGCGTAGGCGGACATATTTTCTCCGTTACTCGTGGAACATAATATGGATGATCTAAATAAACAAAAACAATAACAAAGAGTACGGCACTCTAAAAAATCTGGAAATAGTAGACATGGAGACTCTGGTCTTTAGGCCTACATCCAAGTCTACAAGCAAACACGGCGGGACGGAAGCTCAAGGGAGGCTGCTCCCTCTACTAGGGTCAATAAACCTGGGTAAATTCAAATGCAGCGGAACCAAAGCACGAACGAAGCCAATTCCTCCAGACCGACCTATAATACTAGCAGAAAGCCTGGAGGGCTCTAAAAAGATATGGTAAAGCCACGCTTGCGCGGGCAAAAAAATCACCGAACCGAAGTCGGAAGGCTCTTCTATGGGCTCACAGCTGGAAAGGATTAGATCGCAGGAAGAAAGCCCTAAAGTCCATCGAGTGACTACGGCGGCTCTCAGAAGACTGCGTCAGGGGAGGACTCTCAAGAGAGGACTTTTAAAGCATATAAGTCGCCAGGACTGATGGTATTACCTCTGTGGATATCCAAAAGACTATACACTTAACCATTTCCTGTTTTAATTTTTAAAAGTAGCCTAGAACTATGTCACATGCAGTCACAAAAACCTTAGATCTATTAGCTTATCATCCTTCCTCTTAAAAACATTGGGAAGACAAATAGAAACTCATATTAGACGCGTGCGATTGTGCCGGAAAACCCATCAAAATCTCGTATTGCAAAGGGAGATCTATATCTGTTGGGCCTTTAGTAACATGCTGCCGGAAGCTACAACTCGGGCACTTTCGAATCTAGGAGTGGATAGATCACCCAGGGAGTAGTTAGATGAAATGCTAAGAGGCAGGAGTAGATTTGTAAGTAGAGGTAGACCTCAAGGTATGGCTATACGGACCATTTTTGTGTCTATGCCTGGTCCAAAAATTATGAGAGAGAGTAAAATCCAAAAAAAAAAAATTAAAAAAAATGTTTTTTTTTATAGTTTTTTCTGATTTTTTTTGTTCTTTTGTTTCGTCCGGATAATAGAAGTTCCGAATAACAGAAGTCCGGATAAACGAAGTTTGACTGTAGTTGAGTGCCCTGTATTATTACAGATTCACATTGAAATGGATTTCATCATTCCGTCATAAGGCAGTACATGCTGCCGACTGTACTATGGACCGCCACCCAAACCTAACTGTCCCCTTACTTTGGAATTTGGTCATTAAAAATATGTTGCTAAAACTGGAGGATAGTGACTTCAAGGTGGTTGCATTTGCGAATGACGTTGCTATTGGTGTCTGGTAAATATCCCATTACCCGTAGTGAACTCAAGCAAAATGCGCTGTGCATTCTTTCCATATGGGCCAATGGTAGTGCGCTGAATGTAAACCCTCACAAAACTGAATTGGTTCTCTTTTCTGGGAAATACAAACTTCCTCATATTAAATTGGGCAAATTAAATTGGAAACCTAATACATTTGAAAGGGTAAAGAAAGCTGCGGCAGCGCTACACTCTTGCAAAAATGCCATCGCGAAAGAACGGGGCTCGAGTCCCGCATCATACACTGGCTCTACACCGCAATAGTCAGATTAATTCTTTTGTATGGGGTAACAGTCCGGTGGCCTGCTCTGAACAAAACTGTCAACCAAACGCTGTTGATGAAAGTTCGGAGAAGTCTCCCTTTGGATTAGTGGTGCACTGAGGGGCACATCCACCCAAGCACTGGAGACTTCTACATTTCACTCCTTTACACATCTTGGACAAACAGTCGGCAGCATGTACTGCCTTATGACGGAATGATGAAATCCATTTCAATGTGAATCTGTAATAATGCAGGACACTCAACTATTTTCAGTAAAAAAGAGATTCTAAAACCACGATCTCGTCACTATCTTTTGACACAAAGTTCCTGACTATGATTTCCTCCAGAGAGAACTGAATTATAAGCTTGTGCGGGGTGTTTTGTAAGGAACTTCTGATAAACCTCTCGTTTCCTCTCCCCGACTAGTGTAGCGTTTTCCAAGCTGAAGTAACTGCCATAAAGGAAGCCGTAGACTGGTTGAGGTTAATGTAATATCGGCCAGTGATATTTGCATTTATACGAATCGTCAGGCTGCCATTAAAGCGCTTGTCACACCTCCTCACTTCGAAAGCAGTCCAGAACTGTCACTCATCTCTTAACGAGATGACAGATCAGTCCAACATCCATCTAATATGGGTGAAAGAGCATTTCAAAAATTTAGGGAATATAAAAGCCGATCGAGTTGGCTCGACTTAGCTCCAAGGGCCACATCACAAAAAGCAGAAAGAATATTGAAACGCCTTTTGCTTTTGCGTCATGTAAACTACTGCCTCATGAAGGAGCTAGAAAGTTGACGAACAACAAATGGTCAAATAGTACCTCGCGTGTAATAACCGGGCAGGCCTAGTCAAAGTTAGAGCACAGTTTCATAGGCAGGCATTCGAGTAGATTTGGGTTCTTCTCACATGACTACTGTTGCAGTTGTGTAGATGAACAAGAGGAGACAGCACTCCATCTTCTTTGCACCTGTGTTCGTCTCGGCCGAAACAGGCTAAAGTTTCTAGGTGAACTCCTTTAAATGACCTGACGGACCTTAGTAGGATGGACGTTAGTAGTATCCTGCACTTTATCTTTTATAAGTATCTCTCTAAAAATGATTTCAATGAGTAGGTAGATAATTAATAAATTTTGGTATGGCTAAGGACTAGTTTGTTAATATGCCGGTTTTTTTGGCCCGCCACCTTACTCTAACCTAAAACAACTGAAAAATTGTATATATGTAAATGTAATGTCTCACTGTAATTTACTTTGGGCCGCATCATTACATTAGTTAACGGTATGTATAAACTAAACAAAAAATAACAAATTTGCTTTGTTTTGGACTATAAATGGAAGATAATGGCCATGCGAGAAACTTTTAAAAAAATGTTTAAATTACAAGTTTACTAATGAAAAATGCTAATTTGCCAGATTTCACCACTTTAGGACCATTTATTCCCAATAAGTATCTCTGCCGGAAATTAACCAAATTTCATACGTCATCTTCAAAATGTTTTTTTTAAGTGAAACCAATGAAATAAATAAAGGTGTTTTTAAATGACCCAATAAAATTGTTAAAATAAGCAAAATAATGAAACAGGGGCTTTTCTTCAATTTTTAAGAGTCGTCCGCATCAAACTGAGAGCACGCATGGGTTTTTTCGTAACATAAGGAAGGCCCAAAATCTACAGGAATAAAAAAAAATTGTTTAGATCCATTTACCATTTTGACCTTATCACAGATTAACTAGGAATTATTTTATAAGAAAAACAATCAGACAAATTAAAATTATGATTTACATATTTACAAATTAGGCTTTTATTTATTAACGGCATATTAATAATATTTACATAAAATAACATATCATTTGTTCACCTCACTACACAACCAACTTATCTATTTTTACAGTGCATCAAAATGTGACCATCTAAACTGGCAGACTTGACAAAACCTTGGCCACAAATGTAACAAACATATTTTTTGATACCCAAATGAATTCTTTGATGATTATAAAAATTGGATGATCTTCCAAATTTTTTGTTACATACCTTACATTCGAGAACCTTGCCCGTTTCGTGCATTCCCATATGAGACATGTATTTGATTTTTTGATTAAACACTTCATTGCATATTTCACATTTAAAATTTTTGTGAGTTTTTAGGTGAGCAGAGTAACTTGCAGCAGTGTTCATTTTACGGTTACAAATTTTACATTCAAACGGCATTTCACCAGAATGTAATCTCGAGTGCACTTTTAAATTATACGACTGCGTGAATCCTCTTCCACACACTTCACAACGGTAAGGTTTTTCACCAGTATGTACTTTGTAGTGTCCTTTGAGACATGGATATGCACTAAATTGCTTTCCGCAAATATTACACGTTAGATTTACATCATTGGTATGTGACTTTTTATGAACTTTAAAATATTCCCAGCTAATAAATTCCTTTTCACACTGATCACATTTAAATTTGGTTCGGTCAGACATTGGCGTTTTCTCAGTTTGAAATGTTTCTATGTTACTTGCTTTTCGTTTATGGATTTTCATATGTTTAATAAAATTTGGTCTGAATCTTATCACTTTACCGCATAATTTACACTCGAATGGTTTACAATTGGCGACATGCTTCTCGTAATTTTTCATGGTTTTTAAGGCGCTTTTGCATATAGAACATGTTAAATGGTTCCTATGTCCTTCCATATGAGTATCATAGTTTACTTTATTATCATAATTTACTAAACAAATTGAACAATGAAATTGATTTGAAGTCTGTTGCATGCGATTTTCATGGGATTCTTCATTTTCGCTACCATTAATTTGTAGGTCTTGCAAAATGGTAAATTCATCATCTTCATCAAACATAAAATTGAATGGTTCATGTACCTCATTTTTTATGATCACTTTCGCAGGGGACGGTATTTGATAGTTACCAACACAACTTACAATTGATTTATGATCCATCGTGATTTGTGCTAAGTTACTTTAACGTAGAATAATTAACATTATAATAATTTCAAATGTTCAGTAGAATTTGTCTACGTTTTATTAAAAAAATTAGTAATTCTTTGAAATTACGATAGGTCGTCTTTGTTCAACTTGTCAAAGTTTGTCCGACACAAATATATACCCAATAAACATTTCGCACGGAAATCTTTGTAAAATCAGTATGAAAACAACTCGGGACGCAGATGTACTGCGATTTTGTTGTGTGGATGGGACTATTACTAAAGATACATGTTAAACCGAAAGTGATCAGGATAGGAACCAAGCGCAAATTTTAGCGAAAAAAAACCTCGATATAAATTTATTGTAGTTGACTAGAAAAACGTACGTTCAATTCTAATTTTTTTTTTTTTACAGCAGACGGCTGTGCATTTTTATTCATTTTGCTATGTTTACAAAATACTTTGACGTTTTAAAAAATTGTTGTGGCAATGTGGCATAAAGATCAGACGCAGATATTTTCAGTTTGCGCGATTTTAATTTTTTCCAATTAAAAATATATTCATTAAATTTTAGGTATCTAATATGAGAGTTTAAAAAATCTTTTGGCCAATGTGCAGCAAATATTGTTAACACTTCTGCGGATATACTGGCATATGCCATCAAACAAAATGCTGCTACATATCGTTTAAATAAAATTATTCTATAAAATGGAACTTTCCAATAAAATAACAGAAATTGCAGCTAAAATTTTATCTTTAAGTCCTAGTCCCAGCAAAACATCGTTTGGCTTTAATTTTGACTCATTTAAAGTTTCATACTGTTTTAAATTCTTGAATTTTATATGAAAAATTAGCGTTTGTCTCAGCAGATCCACCAACATTTTTGTTTATCCGCGAAAGTTTAAGGGTAAAACGGAATTCAAATTTTCTACAATAAGGTTCTGTCTTTTAGCCGGTTGTCTATTTCCCTATAAGGAAAACTTATTATTATGAAATTACAAAAAAAAAGTGAGGCATTTGTTTACCTTGAATAAACAGAAAATGCTCCTCAAGCAATTGACTAAATTAATGTAGAAAACTTTAGCAAAGGTAGCATTTTAAAAAATCAAATAATCCAGTGGTATTCTTAAATTATGTACTTATATGTATCGTCATAGTAGCAGGATTAGAAATAGGAATGGAAATTTTGCTCGCATAACTTATATAATTTGTTAAAAAGTATAACGAATTATTTATTTTGATTTAAAAATATATAAACAACATTTTAAAATTTTATAAGTACCCTCAATACGTACTACTAAGATTTTCTCTAATATATCGAGTTTTTTAATTTGGTTTCATGCACGAAATTATTTTACAGCAGTTTTGGTTGCATTCAATTTTTTGTTTTTTAAATAAATTTCTATATCGAGGTTTTTTTTCGCTAAAATTTGCGCTTGGTTCCTATCCTGACTGAAAACTTCCGAGATAAATTCAACATGTAAACGGTAACTTGACTGAAAGTTATCTGAAAGTAGTCTGAGTTCGGTCAGCTTAAATTTGGTTGATTGAGTCACTTTGTGTGTTGAGTTAAACATTTAAACTTTAATTTAGTTGAATTGACAGATTTTTTCATACTGTTTACAAGGCAAAAGGTTTTTATACATTTTCGAAATGGTTTTCAAATTATTTTAATAATTTTTTAATAATTTAAATGTAATTTTAGAACAAAGTGACATTTGAACTGTCAGCTCAGATCAAATAAAAAAGTCCCATGTAAACACCAACCGAAATTTTCAGTCAGTTCACTTTCAGATAAAACTCAGTCAGATCACTTTCGGTATGACATGTATCTTTAGTATATATGGGAGTAAATAACCGGAACGTAGTATTATTTGCAAATGTTGATGTGTTAGTGGCCATACTATTCTTCGGTTTGTCTTTTATTTCAGATTAGCGGGAGATTTAATTTTAAAATATTCGAAATTTAGGTTATATTAGATTTTTAGAATTTAAATAACAAAAATCAAGCTGTCAAAAGCTAAAATTCAGTTCTTCTGAATCACTTCATTATATTTGACACATATGTGTATTCTGTATATATCCGTATTCATAAAGTTAGACAAATAGAGCTGAAATACCTAGTGTTTCCTCGGCCAAAGGTGCACGTCAATTACTTATGACCCTAACTTCATTCCGTTGAATTTTATGTCAAACCCGAGGAAACGTCCAAAAATAAAAAATAAAAACAAAAGTTAAAATTAAACCACTTATTACGACTTAACTTATCCACTTTTTTAAGGTCTTCCGTAGCGCGTACAAATAAAGTTGCTATCACACCAAGCGCGGCACGTCGGCGGCAAATTTAAATAAACGTTTTAATGCTTATGTAGTGATAGGAAATCGTAGCTTAAACAAAAATAAAATTATTATTCATAAAACCATTTACAAACTTTATATTTTTAATAGAGAAATTACAATTTTAGTAAATGGTATAAAATAAATTTTATCTGCCGCCGCGAAAACCGGCGTCAAAAAAATAGTCGTTCATCGCTAGTTTATATTTTTACACAAAATACGATTTCCTATCACTACATAAGCAAAAAAACGTGTATTTAAATTTGCAGCACCTGATACCGATTTTCCATCGTCAATAGTATAATAGCATAATAGTATAATACTATTATACTATTATTCCTTGTCGGTTTTCCATCGCACGCGATGAAGTTATCACCAATTATAGTTTTTTTTATGTGAACGTAGGTATAATTCTTATTTTGAAAATTTTAACGTGTATTCATAATAAAAAAACAATTAAAAATAACCAAGCATACGCATTAGTTGTGTTTTTAAAAAATTAATAAAATGTATGCACTATGCAGATACCACCAAAAAAAAAACAAAAAAAAATCCAATGGTAATTTAGTGAATTGTCAAAATAATACACTGTCAGATAAATTTACAATGTTAAAAACACAATTTGCTACCTATTATATTTTTGATAGCTAGTATAACAAAATATTATAATTATACTATTATACTATCAACTTCGGTTTTCCATCGTTGTAGAATAATAGTATAATACTATTATACTATTATACTATGACGATGGAAAATCGGTATGAATAAAAAAACATCTATTTCTATTAAGTTTTGACACTAATATCTGTCTTTCTTTTCACACGGTACACTCCTGCAGTGGATTACAAAATCCGAATTACAAACCTATGTAGTGTTCAGTCGGGCAAAAGTGATAAAAATAATCATGCTATTTTTTTATCACGTTTTGTCATAAAACACACTCATTTATCACATAAAAAACCTAAGTTTTTTTTGTTTTAGCTGTCAAAATAAATACATATTTGAAAACAAAATATTTGATTTTTGATTATGGTGTGTCATTTTTAATATTATTGAGGAAGAGTATTGTTTATTACAATATTTTATGAAATATCGCAATAAATTGGTTTTGATGTTGCCCAATGAAAGCCTGTACCCAAGTATTTTTAAATCCAACTATTTTATAATATTCCATAATATATCCATAACTTATTTCTGGGTTAACCTTTGTTTGAGTTACGAATTATTATAAGAAAACATATGCACCGTGTCGCAATTATTGGGAACTCACAGAACTCACTATATCAAAAATTGTATACATGTGTGCATGTGTGAAAATAATATTGGCGGGAATATTTTTTAATGTGTATATGTGTAAATGTCAAGCTCGAAATTTGGCGGGTAAATCAAATTATTCATTAGTGAAACAAAAGTTATATTTTTGTATTTTTATTTTGGTAACCAAATATATAATACAATCTAAAATGGCGTCGAGCGTCCGTAAAAATATTTATTAACACAAAAAAAAAATTAATATCACTAAACTACTGCACCGATCAACCTATTATAATAAGACACAAAAACAAACTGATAAACTACGTAAGTAAAAAAAAAATTGTTATATAAAATGTAAACATATACATACACACCAATAATATTTTGTATTTTTAATGAAATCGAGTTGTGTGAGTTTCGGATATTTTGTCAAAATCCGAAGGAAAATACAGTACCTCAATTTTGAGTTCTGTGTTGTTATACTTGTGTATTCCATGAGAAAAATTGACTGACAGCCAAGAAAAACGAAAAGAGAAAAACAATCTGATGACCTTATAAGAGACAAGGACAACGTTTTTTATTTTATTTTTTATTTTACAGCAAAATGGTTTTTCTATAAAATAAAAAACGTTGCCTTTGTCTCTTATATGGGGCATCAGATTATTTTTCTCTTTTCCTTTTTTTTGACTGTCAGTCAATTTTTCTCATGGAATACAGGCTTAAGGATGATCTACAGAAGTTTGACGTGTAAAGTCAATTTTTTTTATTTGGTTGTTTTATCGGGCATGAAATAAAATACAACGCTTACGATTCGCTTCATAACTTCACTATCGTAATCTAGTTGTACAAACTCGATAAACAGGAAATACAAAAAAGAGACAAGTGACATAGAATTATTTTGTCTCATTCTAAAATGAAATTGAAATCGGGATCTGAGATTATTGCGGGAATCTTTGTGTCTGTTAATGGTATAAGATTCTATTTAAGAATAAAATACTTTTTATACCAGGCGCCTCGCCTAGAAATATTTAGTTACCACAAATGCGAAGCTGAGACCCTTTCATACCGGTGGCGTTGGCTTTGAACGTTCGGTTGCTATCAAATATTTTATTTAGGCCTATTTTACACGTGAATTATAGCAAGAACTAAGATATTCTAAATTTGTAACGTATATATGATCTAGATTTTTGGATAAGTATGAAATATTTGTGCAAAACATGTGATTTGTAGGTTATGTTGAGAAAGCACTTCGCTTTGTACTACATACTTTAAAATGTCGCAGTCGAGTGTGGAACGCATTGCCTTGGCTTTGTAGATAACTTCACTGTAATATATTTTGGTTTTTTTAAATTATCTCTTAAAAATAAATTATTTTTCAACAAATTGAATTTATTTATATAAAATTAAACGGTATCAATCGAATAAAACTAATTTACATAATTAAAAAACGAAATAAAAAAGTTTTATTTACGAAGCTCAAAGCCGAGGCGCCTGGTATGAAAAGTACATAAATTTATTTACATATATGTAATAATTTATATTTTTTGCCTAAACTACAGAAAACATGAAACCAACATTTTTCTTATTTTGTTTTTTACCCTACTCCTTCAGTTGTCAATGTACTTTTTATGTTGACATTTGAGGAAAAGGCCTATTAAATAATATTTTTAATAGAACGCCGCGTCACGCCTTCGCTTTACAATTACATACGTTGCCTTTACTAAAGTTATTGTGTTTCTACTATTAAAATGTCAGTCAGCAGTCTATATACTCACCGTAAATTCTTTAACGTGTAGTACTGTTTTGTCTATAATTTTAGTTAAGTATAATAGTTTTATTAAAAGTGGAAAATATTATTATTATTTTCAGAGCATTTTGTTTAATATCAAAATAAACATTATTTTTTGTTGTAAACTACCTACTAATATTTTTTTATGGTGATTTAACAATAACGGGACTATGTGTTGAGTGTTACAGTTATAAAAAAAGTTATTAATGGTGAAATTATTGAATATAAAAAGTAAAGATATATAACATATATAACCATATGTATATATATTATGTATATAGCTATATATTTTATATATATATATATAATATGTATATAAAAAAATTGTAAATATATATATAGTTATGTGTTTATAAAGATATTTATACATATATATTAACCATGCCTGTAAACGTTCAATATAATAATGTGTATGTATAACCTATTTTTCTTATACTACCAAAGATTAAATTATAATATAAAAAATGCGTTTACAAGAAAACAAATAATAATTATTTTATTGATGAATTAAAAAGGAATAAAAAAGAAACTATTCTCAATACAAATAATCGTAATCTACATGTGTATATATATAAATAAAAATAAGCAAAAAATATACATATTACATATGTATATATTTCTATCAAAATATAAAAGTATAAATATATGTGTATAAAAATAATATATTCATTTAAATATATATATATATATATATATGCATATTTTTCTTTTTTGACGCCATTTTATATAATAATAAAAATGGATTTGTTAAGTTTTACTTTTTGTTAAATTGTTTTAAAGTTTTTGTGCAAGCGAAACTAATTAAATTGTTAAATATATTATGTTTATTCATCATTATAGGTATAGTCGGTTATTTACAATATCTAATTATTTGTGTCAAGTTCAATATGAAACAAATAGTATACTAAATTTTATATAATTTCAAATTGCGTATTCTTGGTAAGTTAATAGGTTACATTTCAGTCGATTATGCTCTGGAAAATATAAATATGTTCATATTATTGTGTAAAAGAAAAAAAAAACGCCAAAAATACTACCCCGTAGGTGGTTTTACATTTTTTTTTGTGAATTGTGATAGTTCAAAACAGCCTGAAACTTAACCTTAAACTAAAACTAAGTAACCTTATTTTCTGAAAATAAAAAAATTAATTGCAGATTTGCTCGAATTATTCAGACCCGTTTTGTCGAAAAGTTAATTAATGTTTTAATAATTTTGATTGGCGTATGGACGTTTACCAACCACAAAAAAAATCAAAGATATCACGCTTATTTTTATTACACCATGATTTTTCTTAGAATTAATGCGTTCTTCCATAAAGCAATCTGGGTTTGTGGCACTTTGAATTTTGAAATAATAGAAGGAATTAAGAGACCAAACCTCAAAGACCTCGTCTAAAAATGTTATCTGTTATGGATTAAAACGTTTCAAGAGGGTTAAGGTTTGTGCGAAATAGTTTTTTCGCCTACTAAACTAAAATGTTGATAGGTTTTCAATGTTTCTCGGATTTCCAAAAATTTAAACTTGAAATTAATTTTCTTCCATCAACTTTTTAAATAATGTGGTTTTCCAGTTGCAACAAAAAACCGACTCCGAGCAGAAAAAGAGCGAAACAGTTACTGACTTTAGACTACTTAGTTATGTGCTAAATCGGTGGTTTATCTTCTGTTTTGTTTATTTTCTCGTATGCTTCTTAACAAAAACACAGATTTAGCCCATCATTACTTTATTTATATTTTGATAGTATAATAGCAAAATACATACTAATTCACTATCCACTATAGTCGGTTTTACACCGCATATTTCTAAAAAAACGGAAAATTAAAAAAAAATAATGAACAAGTATAATTTCGGAATATATGTACATAAATGATTCTAGACTAATTTATCAACATTCCACATAAATTTTTCTACAATAAGTTAAAAAATATAATAGGTTTAAAATTTCATAGTTATCAAATCGAAAAATTATATTTTATTTTTGCTATTGTACTATCAAAACATTGGCTTTACACCTGGGGCCCTATTCTCGAATTACACAACCATTTTCCACATGTGGACATCTGTCAAAATCTATGTAGTTATGACGTTTTCGTACATGGTTAATTTTTTTCACCGGCTTATACCATTCGGAAATATTCCCTTAGTACCCAAAAAATTACATAGCGTAGTAGTACCGAAAAAATTCAATAGTTTTTATAAATTTTGACAGATGTCCGCATATGGAAAATGGTTGTGGAATTTGAGAGCCCCTCGGGCCCGACTCATTTATTCTCGAATTCCACAGGCGGACATCTGTCAAAATACATCAAAACGTTCGGAAATTTTAATTCGTATATAAAAAACATGGGGCATGGACGTTTTCCTAACGTCCGCTTCCCCCTTCCCCGTTTCCTTTCCTGGGAATTCCTTCCACCTGTTTATATACCCATTCGGAAATATTCCCTTAGTACCAAAAAAATTCAATTTTTATGAATTTTGACAGATATCCACATGTGGAAAATGGATGTGGAATTTGGGGGAAAGGCTCCTGATAGCAAAATAGTGGGTGTTTTCGCCTATTCATTCGGGATATTCCAAAAGTGACGTAAATCGTTGTTTTATTCATTCCTTTTTGAGTCCTTTTATTTATTTGAAATATTCAGAATGTACAGTCCGAACCAAAATTATTTGTACTTGCTAAATTTTTGATGCAACGTATAACGCAAACCACTAAAAATTATATAAATAATAAACTTTTTGAAAACGTTAATTTAATTCATATAACACAATAATGCTCCCTTACACAAGAAAAGTCATTGCCACGAAATTATTCAAAAATCTTGAATATAATTATTTGTCTTGGCCAGGGCAGGGTTTCGATTTAGACTTGCGGAGGTTTAAGTTAAAGTGGAAGATATTCATGATCCAAAAAGACCAAAAATTTGTAGCAGAGTATCAAGAAAACCGAGCGGTATAAGATTCTAGGTGATGTCAACAACAAATTTTTGAACCCCGTGCTAGGTGTTAAAGAAGCTAAACAAAAACTGACCATCTGCATACAAAACATGAGTGACTATATCATTATTTAATTAGAATGATGTACTATTTTATTTTGAATTTTTCCATATTGCACAAATAATATTTGAGAACAAATTTGTGGGTACAAATAATTTTGGTAAAAACAACTGTAATTTCTTCTAAAACTAAAATTAAAAAAAAAAATTGATAGAGATGTAAGACAGGGTAATTAAATTTATTGAATTCAAATTAATGTTTTCAAAAAGTTGTTTGCGTTACGTTGCATCAAAAATTTAGCAGGTACAAATAATTTTGGTTCGGACTGTAGGTATTTTTTTGATATGTGGAATAAATATAATATTTCATTTGACGTTTTGTAAATGATTAAATAGAATTAAATCGTACATATTATGGAAAATGAAATTATTAATTATAATTGTTTAAGGTGTAAAATATTAAAACTTTTCAAAATATTTTTAGTTTCGTTTCACGATAATAGTTTTAAATAGAACTTGGCGAGCATTGTGAGTTTTAACATACCAATTATTTGCAACTTCAATCAATTATAATGAAATTATTTATTTAATAAACTTAATTTGTTTCCCTATGCTTAATTTATGCTATGGAAAATGTATTCCATTTATTCCAATCTAGGTAATATTTTGTTATATTCCTTATGATATGACTGATGGCTTTTTGACAGAAAATATCCGGATATTTTTGACAAATTTTACTCCCGCTAACTTTATTTTAATAAAATATCCGGATTTTTTTTAAATGAATGAACAACTTTTGTACTTGATATATAATTTGATACTTGAACATTACATTTTCCTTTTATTATTTTAATATTTTTTATTAATATCAATATTCAACTCTCAAATCGATAATCTTTTGGATGCGCTCATTTTTTAGCATAATAAATATCCGGATCTTTTTTATCCCTTGGTCATCAGTGAACACTAGGATTATGTACGGAATATTCCGTAATTATTATTCTATTCCTTCTGTTGTTTCCGTGGGATGAATAAACGAAAACACCCAGTATTGTATTATCATACATATTTTGTTATTATACTATCTACCATGTAAACTCGGTAAATGACAGTTTTTTGACAAACCCATTTTCTGATAACTTCTAAAAGTGGAAAATTGGTTTTAGATGTCAAATTCTAGTAACGCTTTTGTAAACAACTTCTGAATTATTTTTATTTAAATAAACTTGTCCAAATTTAATGTTTAATAATACAAAGAGCTAACTTCACTTTAAACCTTTGCACTCGAGGGCTCCGGAGCCAAGACAACACAAATAATTTTCATTTCATAATAAAAACATTGTAATAACTTCATTTGTTATGTTAGCAAATTACAAATTAAATTTGTTCAGGATACAACTGAATATAATTCATCAAGTAATATATCTCTTTTAAATGTGGTTCACTGTTTGTGGAGCATTGGTTAGCTCCAAGTGGGTTACTTCAATAACTTAGTTCTCTAGTTCTAAGTCTTCGTTCGTCAAAGCCGTCTTACTGGGTTTGTATTGAATAGCATACGACGAAAATCAGCATTTTGATGTTGTCTAATGCGCTGTACGTGTTTCTTCGCATAATTCTTAATTTCTTCACTGTCGTATTCCATTTTTAGATCCTTATGATGGTTATCATTCCTTATGTACCATGGTTCGCAAGACTTTATTTTGAAACTTTTGAATTACTTTTCCGCTAGTTTTCTTCGTACAGCCCCATAACTGTATATCATACGTCGACACATATGGAGTGGTCTCAAAACAAAAGACAAAAAATACATAAACAAAAAAATACGTCGACACAGGTTTCAACGCCGATATAAGAGCAGTTTATTATGTAATGTTAGCTCAGAGTTCCTTCCTATGAGCCAATACATTTTTCTATATTTGATGTTTAACTCTTTTTTTTTTTTTTTTAACATGCTCTTTCCATTTGAGTTTAGCATTAAGGGTCATTCCTAAGTATTTTGGACTTGGTTGAGAATTTAGTCGAGCAGGTAGCCAATTAACATTTTTGTTGGTGAAGTTTATATGTACCGATTTAGTTTCGTTGAGTTGAAGTCGCCATTTCTTCGTCCAACTACTCATTGAATTAGCGGCGTTTTGTAATTTATCGGTTTACTCCTCTATGTTGTCTCAATTTGCCAAGATTGCAATGTCATGTCAATGTTGCTACCTTACACTGGTATGGAACGCATTTTAGTCTGAACGCTGTCTTGACTATTTGCAATAATTTTCGTAATCCTTTTCCTGATAGTGCTCTAACTATAAGTCCAGTGATTAGGTTATAAACAGGGGATTTTTTCGAGCTTAAGTTGTTAATTTCATCTTTTAGCTCTTGTAGTGTTACAGGTCTTATGTTTTGGTTATCCACTTTATTTACTGAAATTATACTTTCTTCAGCTGTTTGCGTTGGAAGGGGTTGAAGTGTGTCTTCAAGATAGGCTGCAAACAATGCAGCCTTTTCTTTGGCACTTCTAGCCCAAGTTCCATCTTCTTTCTTGAGAGGAACTATTTATACTTTAGGTCTTTTAAATCGTTTAGTTGCTTTCCAAAGTTAATAATTAGTGTCCTTATTAACAGAAAAATCGGCTAGGCATTCGCTAAAACAAATGTATTCTTGATTTCTTTGAAATTTTCAATTAGATAGTTAAATAATTATGTCGTAATTTGCTTTGTGGTGCCCGATTTCTCTGCAAGATTTTTTACGCTTTCCGTTTTCTCTAACCAGATCTCTCTCACTTTCTACTGGATAGTTGATGTGATTCTTAGTTTTGTGTTTCGAGAGAAAGAAGTACTTTGCCAAGCTACATGTAATATACTGTTGTTCAGCAGCTCTAATTGTTAAACAAGTTGTGCCGTAGTTTTAATTGGTACTTGTAATTCAGTATTGTTCAGATCCCGTTTTTTTTATTATTTGTTAACCTAGGCAAATTTTCTTTTTTCATAATGGTATAACTGAGTGTCATCATGATAGGCACTTGGTCAGATGAAATTCCTTTATTGTTTGCGAGTAGTACTTAGTTTTGAGATTTCCCTTTTGTTACAAAGAAATCTAACAAATCTGGTATCTTATTTGTATCCGCTGGTCAATATGTTGGTTTACCTCCTGACAGGAACTCGCAGTTTAAAGCCCGACCAAATGCGAACAGCTCATTACCCTAATGAGTTGTTTGACTCTTGAATCGCCTCCGATTATGAAGTTAAAACCGTTTTGTTTATGTATCAGTAGAAAAACTGTTACTTTTCGCTTGAAATAGGTAAACTAATACAAATTTTAGAACCTATCTATGATTAAACTTGTATATAAGTATGAAACTGGATTAAATTGTATGAGTTAAATTGTAGAGGTTTATGAGTAACAATTGTTGCATGGATTGCATGCATTACAATTGTTGCATGCACTTTAATTTTATGTAACATTACATTTTTGGGAAAAACTACGATCGTTTCAGTTAATTTTCTGCCTGTTGTTTTACAATGAAGACGTTTTGACGGAATTGATTTGTCAGGTTCTCGACCATTTTTATGACGAAAACAAAGTGACATTTTTGAGAGAAATTTTCCCGAAATGTTTCTTGAAGTTTTTGACAAAGTTTCGGGTAGATAACAGATTATTTTGCGTTACGATTTATTTTTTTAAATATTTTGTAATTTCATCTTTTTCAAATGAAGTTTTCGAATTTATAATTCTTTTGAAATTGGGAAATATATCTTCAAAAATTATTGTGTCGAGATTTGAAATTTTGAAGATGATCTGATTTCTGCAATAATTTATGGGCCGATCTGAAAAATGGATTTAGTAATCGTCTGACGGTTTCTTCGATTGTTTCACATTCAAGTGAAGCGTTATATGTTGCTTCACTGATATTTATTTTCTTGATTTCAGGCCTTCTACTAAGAGCATTTTCTTTGCTTCCTCTTTGCTAATAACGTCGTAGTTATATGTAATTTTCAAGTTCTAATTTCCATCTTAGAATTTTGGATTTTTTTTCTGTCTTTATTCAGTCAAAGGTCTGGTTATTTTTGAATATTCATTGATAAACCTTCTATAATATCTCGGTATTAAAATATGGCTAATCCAAGAAATTGTTGTATTTTTTCGGGTTTGTTGGCAATGGCCAATCTAATATTTTTTGATTTTTGTCTAAATTCGGTTTAACTACATTTTGAGTAATAATATGCCCCAAGAATTCAGTTTGTCTCTTCATGAACTCGCATTTGTCCAATTGAATCTTTAAGTTATATGGGAAAGCCTTTTAAGTACTTTGCCAAAATGAATGAACGAATTAGCTGTCTTATGGTTTCTTTGCTTATTGCCGGAATGACTTTTATTACTTCGAAATTGTTTTCTTTAAGTTTTCAGTTTCGGTAGTTTTTCTGGCGGATTTGGTTCATTTGACAATATATTCACCGTGGTTTCTAGGTTATTTGCTTTATATATTATCCTGGTTGTCTGGGTATGTCTTTATTTAATTTTTCATAATCGCCATTCTGTTGAGGTTTGAAGGAAACAGCAATGTGATTATCGGAGAATATCGGGAAAACTTTAATTTCTGGTTATATAACGAGATTGAATTTGACTTGTAGTCAATTTTTGCATTTGTTTTGTCATATATTCAGATCCTAAAATACCATAAAAAAATGTGGAATTTCAGTTCATAATAAGTCTGGCCAGGAATGTTTTCTTGTAAAAAGTTTATTTTAATTTTGTAGTTTACTTTAGCCGCATTTCTTGACGTTTGATCTAATCCAGATCAGATCATGTCTCATGAAACGACACCAAAATGCGTAAAACAAACAAACACCAAATTTCAATCATCTGTCTCGTTTCGTTTTGAATCTTCCTCTTCATACTGTTCAACTATTTTTAGATCACCATTTGTGATCCTAAATGAGTGTTGGATCAAATGTTGTTGTTGCTTCACATGTAAATTTTCATCTGATCCGGATCAGTACGTATGACGTATGCAGGATGTATAGTCTTCCTTCCTGTTGAAAATTTGCAATTTCCAATTCTGAATTTTCCTCCTTAGTGAAGGGTAGGTCGAATGCTTCTTCTATGCTTTTTTAGTTTGCTGTTCATAACCAAAATAATTTTTTCTTAAATCTGATAGCCAGGACGTATTATTCAATGCATTTTGTTTTGCTAGCGCCTTATATGTGTTGTGTGTCGTGTTTATTGTAAAAAATATTTATAATCAAATTTTTAATTGTTTTTTAATTTTTATAGATCTGTATAGATCTTTTATTCAGATTAAGTCGAAATTAGTTTAGCTAAATTCAGTTTATTACAATTTTTCAAAATGGATAAACATCTTCAATTTTTCTATATTTATTTGTCAATCTACACAAAAAATTCATTGGTTCTTAACTCTTATCTCTTAGTTCGGATAAACTCTCCAAATGGAGAGATTGTCCGGTTTAAGGGTCCTACTATAAATTCTGTAGAATATTTTGTGCAATTTTTTTTATTGTAGATATCTATAAAAACAAGACTATTAAGTATGGCAATTCGACTAAGTTTATGATAAATGCGTTTCCATTTTCTTCGAACCAATTAAAATACGTAAGGGCTATCACGAGCACTGCATATTTTTGCATATTTGTGCATGTCTGATTATTTGGTATATTTGAAGTTTTTTCTGGTTGGTCTAAATTATTTCACAACACACCTAAATACAGAAGAAACGCCAAAATAAACACACGCTCACAGGCTATTTATTTTCATAAATTCATCACCGTATCTAGACCTATAATTATTATGATTACTTGTGATTTCTAATAAAAAGAAATAAATATGAACGCGAAAAGCTTTTTGTGATTGTCTACAAAAAATGGCAAGAAGAGGAAGAGATTGATGCTTCTGAAAGAAGCCGCTCGCATGAAATTTTGTAGATAAGCTTACCCCGAGCTTGAGGGCGGTCGCATGAAAATTGTTAGCGACCTATGTATAATACAACAAACTAAAAATGTGTGATCTCAAGGCAGTCGTGCAACATAACAAAGTTAAAAATGTTTTAATGAAAACCCATTGTTCTTGAACGGAGTTTGGAAGTGATTTATCCACTAGATTCCTGATACAGTAGCCTCGAAAATGGTCAGGGTAACTTGTTTGTTCAATGCCGCGGTGTGGTACGATGATGGAAATGAAGATACCAGGCAGTGGTTTGAACCGATATTAGCTCCACGTTTGGTTCTGATGTTTTTGAGGCTAATATAATGTCTTTTGGGCAAGAAGATGTCGTCTTTTTGGCTATCGTTGTCCCGTTGTTTTGGCGTCGATTAAACCTGAGTGTACACTGTACTGTAGCGACCATAATCGAGGCCCTCCGGGTGATTTAGACTAAGTACGTTCCATGTCCAAGTTTAAAATCATTTTCCTAATATCGTGTCCGATGTCGTTGTTATGAATCCAAAAATATCCGAGGCTTCATGACATATTTCATTACCGAATATGACACTACGGCATGTTTCAGTATGCTGAATGGTTGTTGTTTTGTTGTTTCTAACATGAAAATATTTCATTATGCCATACAAAAATTTATCGGGAAATTCATTTCTCAAAAAATAGCGGTTATGAAGTTATTTATCTTCCGGAAAAATTTGTTTGTTTTAATTTTCTTGTAGTGAAAACATTTTCCCGAACAAAAATGTCTTATATTAAATATTAAAGAGAAAAGGGTCTTATTGTTATACATTTCTACTTTCTTTTACGCTAGTAAAATAAATAAAGTACGGCAATTATGAAAATTTTGAATCTTTTTGACCTCAACCTGAGTCCGCAAAAGTAGGTTTCGAAGTGGTGTAGGTCGGTCTGCCTGTCTACTATCTAAAATTCCCTGTTCGTAAAAGAAAGTTGTGTTGGCCACACCTCCATTTTTCTTTTGATAACTAAAGAGTATCTTCTTAAATTGCATGTAACTCCAGGAATTTATGGTTGTGTTCCTCCTTTCCTGTCAAATTTCGCCATATAAAATGAAATTCGAAGTTTTTCAAATGTTCGATCCACTGCCCATTTCAATTTAGACAAAATATCGAACATTTTAAAAATTTCGCATTTGACCTAAGTTATTTAAAAAAATATATACAAAATTTGAAATTTATTATTTAAATTTTTTTTTTATTATTTGAAATTTTCAATTGTATTAATAAATAGGATTTTAATTTTCTTATCTTTGCAGATTATCAATTATTTCAATGAACACAAATAATCGATTGAACCGAATACATCTGTGATAAGAACTTTTTATTTACTATTGAAACGGTTATTTTATGTGAAAGCGGAAAATCATCAAAATTATTATAAAGTGCAAAAATATTAATTAAAGGTTTTTTTAGTGAAATTATGAATCGTAAAACAGATAAAAAACGAATACAAAAAAAACATGATCATGAAAGTGGATTTTTTGAAGATCTCGATGATATTCGACGGCATGTGACAACAAACCAAGACAATAAAATTAATAATTATTCTAATAGTAATAAAAAAAGTTTGAAATTTAAAAATAATAGTGGTACGATCAAAGGGGGCAGTAAAATGGATGGTGTAAAATGTACAGCTAAAATGAAAAGATCAGCTGGATTATCCTCTCGGTCTAAGCATATACCTAGCAGAAGCAGAAAAATAAATCTCAAGGAAGAAATTATTCAAATAGAAGAAAATAAAATTTATTCAACGCGAAACAATCGAAATTACAATAATCTTGAAGAATCAAATGATTTTAACAAATATGTTCACAAATCAAATCGAACTGCAAGAATTGGAGCGGGCCGAAGCCAGAAAAGATTTGTTGGCAATGATAATAAAGTTACTAGTAAAGATCAAACCAGTGATGAAAGTAATCATAATAGTGACACGGATAATAATGAATTAAAAAAATCTAATATAATTGATAATGCACATAACCGTGACAAAAATTCTACTGGCGAGGATTACAATTTACCAGTTAAGCAGCTTGTTAATGAACGTGTTAGTCATGATGAAAATGACGATCGTAATGATAGCTTTGATAATCAAACAGTGGTAAATTTACAAATTAATTCAAGTAGTAGTGATTCTCGGACTGATCCTAATTTATCCAATGATGATGATGAAGATTGTGATAATAAACCGGAAACAGACGTTAACTGTTTATTGGGCCGTACTAAAGAAAAACTGCGTATTTACTCAGATGGTGATGTAAAACATATCGTGGGGGATACTAAGGCAAATTTTAAAAATGTCACTGATGGAACGAGTTCATATGTGCCAAAAGTGAAATCTGAAAAAAGTGATTCTGTCGTGTATACTGGAAGCTACACACATTATGATTTAGAGATAGAAGAAATTTCAAGGATTCGAAGTAATGGTGAGTATTTTTTGATATAGTCGAATGAAAATTTGTGTGAATTATTCTCCAATAAGTAAAGTTATAATTGTGGAAAGATTTAGTTTTAAACTAAATTCATTTGATTCTTTTTTATGATATGTATTTATAAGCAAAGTGGTCCACATGTTGGAAGCCGGCGTTTCCATAATGATAAGGGTAGACATTCTGTAATCTGATCTGTTCTGTTTTGGTATTCACTACGGCGACAATTTCTACCATTTTTAGTTTCAGTCATAAGTAGTTTTTGAAATTTTTGTGATAATTGTCATGTAACGAAAAGCCAAAATATTTGGATGTTTAAATGATACTCGTTTAAATTTACATGTTATATATCATCTTTATTCCGCTCAGCGGGTCTTATCAGGTTTCTGTAGTCCCAAGAAAAGTAGAGATACTCTTATTAGAGAATCCACTATCAAAATTATTAGAAACAGGTAACCGTAAGAAAATGTTTATTTTCTTGGAATTGTAATTTACAGTGAATTTTCTTTTTTCAATAATATTAGGTTTGGTAAATTCAAGCAATTATATTACACTTCTCGATCCCAAAACCCGATTATTGAAATTTGAAATTTTACGATTAAAGGAGTTTTTTTTAATCAAAATTAGAAAAAATCTTGTATGCGTTAAGAAATATCATGTTGTGTAATTTTGTGTTTGGACAATTCGCTTCGCTCGTTTCGCATCCCACGCACAAAATGGCAAGGGAACCACTTGAAACATGAAACAAAAACCAAATTCTAGGTCTTTCAAAATAATCTTAGAAAATATTACCATTACATACTTTGTCTAATCAAGTGGCTGAGTTTTTTTTAACTTATTCCACAACATGGCTTATAACTGAATTTTCAAATGGCAATGCCTCTTGAACCGTACTAGCTGGAAACATGAAACAAAAACCAAATTCTAGGTTATTCAAAACAATCTTAGAAAACTTGAGTAAGACCTAATGTTTCCAAACAGATGGTTTAGGTTTTTCGAATTTTCGAATAAAAACCAAACAATGAAAAAATTTTAAATTTTTACAAACAGAAACACAACAACAAAATCATAATTAACCAATAAAAAATGTTTAGGGGCTTCAATACCCACTGTTATCCTCCGTCCCATAATTTTGATAATCTGTTGGATCACGCACTGTTATAGATTTCCCCATTGACGACTCTGGCAAAATGAGGTCTCCTATAAAAGGTGCATAGGCAACAACATATTCTTCTAATATTTCGTTGATACGGTTGGAACCAGGTAAAGCTTGGTGCGTGCTTCCATTGAAATTCCCGCCCATATCATGACTGGTCCGCCTCGAACCGCCTTTCGCTGAAGGTGCATGAACCGGACCGCAAACAAAAGTTCGATCTATCGGTGAATAAGACTTGGGTCCCAGGTCCAGCCCAATTTTCATATTCCCTGACAATTGTAGCCGAATAATTCTATGTTGTGACAGAAATTCTGGAGCCGTGGCTGGTTTTCGTGCATGGAGATTTGCTTCTCTTAACCTTCGCCGTGTTGTTCTTTCGCCTACATTTATATTACTCACGTGTAACAATTCATTGCAGGTCTCAACAGCGGTTGACTGGCGATTTGTAAGAGTTGTTGAAACTACAAAACGGTCATCGCGAACGTTTGTTACACTTTGTCTGCCCGTACCTTGTCGCCTGGTATACGACGCTGTCTTGAAAAATCGCAACGAAATTTATCAGCGTTGTGTCGTTGGCTTCTCCCATCTTCCAACAACACCACGATTACTGCTACACTTTCTGACTCTAGCGACATAATAAAAACGTAACACTAACACATTGACACAGCAAAATGTAAACTCAACAATAAAACGATTGAATATCACAAAAACAACCACAAATTTTTGATTATTAATTTGCCGAAACATTTTCCAAGACATCCCACATTTTCTAAGATTGTTTTTAATGACCTAAAATTTGGTTTTTGTTTAATGTTTCCAGCTAGTGCGGTTCAAGAGGTATTCACTTTTGAAAATTTAGTTATAAACCATGTTGTGGATTAGTAAAAAAAAACTTAACCACATGATTAGACAAAGTATGATATGGCAATATTTTCTAAGATTGTTTTGAATGGCGTTGATTGTTTTGGTTTTTGTTTCAAGTTTCCATCTAGTGTGGTTCAAAAGATATTCGCATCGAAAAAAAAAATGTAGGGTTTGCCGTTTTCTCTGCCCATGAGTGTAGATATTTATGGTAAAATTTTGAGCCCAAGTTATTTATTAAAAATACGATTAATAATATCCCTTTTTTATGTCTACTAATATCAATTAACGTAATAGAAACAAGTATATTACTGTATTTCGTGGAAACAATCGAAATGTGCACATCCTCCTTAATGGCAATGCCAGCTGTCCCATATTCTGTACTCTTTACGTACGAAGACCAAAGTTTTATTTGGTGCATTGGCTCATTTGATATGGACAGCAGAGAAACATTAATATGTTTTAAAATACTAAGGAGATGTTTTTTAAAAATGTTTTTGACTATCACCAAAACTTTTTTTGATTTATAGAACAATAATCTTCATCACTTCAAGTTTTGGAGGTGAAAGTTAGGTAAAAGTTGGTAAAAGGCAGTTTGGTAATACTTCAAAAGTTTAATTTGATTTTAAGATGGATTTATTTGATTTAAATTTAATTTTCTTATCGAAGTTATTAGAATTTAGAAATAATAGTTAAAATGTAATTATTCATTTTAAATTAGGTAGCTTAACTAATTTTTGACTATTATAAGAATCAAAACAATTTTAAGCCTTTGAAACACAAATTGACCGATGTCAAATATTGTTTATGATATTATATTCGTACAAAATTTATGATGTTAAAAAAACATACTTTACTTAACTATTTCTTTAAAATTGGCCCCCTTGGACAGTCGAGTTTCACTACAGCAAACCATTGCTTGTTGGAGGTGGCATCTGAACTGTTGAATCACTGGCTTAATGACCCAATATCAATAAAAATGTTAACTGTTAAACATGTCCGCAAAAAATAAACTGCATCTCATCAACCTAAATACCGGACCGCTTAAATATTGGATCAGGCTTCAAGAAACTCAATTACCTAATATTTGAAGCCATATTAGGTTTCAAGGAAAAGTAAATTTACATTGAAGATGATCTCTGTATTCTTGGGTTGGTTTTCGTCCTCGAGTAAAATACCGGTTTTGAACTTCAAAGCAGTCGACGAAAGGAACCATGATCATGACGATGAGAGAATGGTGTGTTGCAATTTTTTCCAATGGTTTAGCGATTAAATGAAAGGTGAACTAGCGTTTATGCGCAGATATCGTTCCCAATGTTGAAGCCTCCTCGGCATCTTCTAACTGTCTAGCCAGGACAATAGAAGAGCTGGCTCGAGAATGGATAGGGCCACATTGCTAATTCGATTGCCTCTCTTTGGAATTCACTATAAGTGTTTACCGATCACTTTTACAGACCTTACGTTTCATTCTATACAATTACATCAATAATAAATCGCGACCTTAGAATAACAAGGTTCTATCTGACATTTAAATTTTTTCGAAGTAACTTTCGATTTTCGCATTTTTCGTGGTCGTAGAACTTCAAAAATGTAATTGTAATTCCATTTAACAATGACATTTTCGAATTTAAAGCCACGAAAAATGTGAAAATCGATACTAATTTCAAAAAAATTAAAATGTGAGATAGAACCTTGTTAGATCGCGAAATACTAACAGAAATATTTTATATATTTGACCCCGAAAATAAATTTCAGGTCAAAATAGTACTCCATGACGTTTCGTACTATAAAAGGCGATTTGTTATGACTTACAGAAAGTAAGATATGTATATTTTATTACGAGTTAGTGCTCCACTTTGCTTCCCGTTGTTCTTTATTCCTTTATGTAGGCACTTTCTAAACAGAATAAGTCCAGATTCAATTTTGTGTTTATAAGCTTTTTAAATATAATGTTTATTATTATTTCTCATTACAGTGAACATATCAAATGAAGATAAAGTTGATATTACACATTTTGATTTACTAAAGGTATTGGGTACTGGAGGTAAGTTTCGTTGTTATGTGCTGAATTCCCTTCATAAATTTTAATGAAATATAAAATTACTTTTTAGCATATGGTAAAGTATTTTTAGTACGGAAGAAAGGAGGGTCAGATCATGGTCGATTATATGCAATGAAAGTATTGAAAAAAGCTACGATTGTGCAAAAGAAAAAGACAGCGGAACATACTAGAACTGAGAGACAGGTAAACTTTAAAAAAATAGAAAAAAATTTAATTTTTAATCATTGTGTTTCTGCTTTTAATTTATTTAAGGTGTTAGAAGCCGTCAGACGATGTCCTTTTTTAGTTGGAATGCATTATGCATTTCAAACCGATGCTAAGTTACATTTAATTTTAGGTAGTTTAAATAATTAATTAGTTTAACTTAAATTGTTAATATAAATAAATTTTAAAAATTTTTCTAGATTATGTTAGTGGAGGTGAATTGTTTACACATTTATATCAAAGAGAACATTTTACAGAAAGTGAAGTTAGGATTTACATTGCTGAAGTTGTTTTAGCTTTAGAACAGTTACATAAGGTAATTTAATTTAAATGTTTTTGGAATTTACAAAATTATAGTAACTTTGTTTATTTTACAGTTGGGAATAATTTATCGTGATATAAAGCTAGAAAATATTCTGTTAGACGCTGGTGGACATATTGTTTTAACCGATTTTGGTTTGTCAAAAGAATTATTACCAGGTGTCAACGAACGTGCCTATAGTTTTTGCGGGACAATTGAATATATGGCGCCAGAAGTTGTTAAAGGCGGTACATCCGGCCACGATATCGCAGTCGACTGGTGGTCTGTCGGTGTTTTAACATATGAATTGTTAACCGGTGCCTCACCATTTACTGTGGAAGGAGAAAGAAATACTCAACAAGATATTTCAAGACGAATATTAAAAACGCAGCCACCGATTCCCGAACATTTAGGGAATGATGTAAAAGATTTTATTTTAAAATTATTAGTTAAGGATCCAAGAAGAAGACTGGGTGGCGGTAGATCAGATGCCAGCGAAATAAAATCACATTCATTTTTCCGTAAAATTGATTGGGAACTATTAGCTAAAAAACAATTGCCTGCTCCTTTTAAACCAAAAATAAAACATGATTTAGATACAAGCAATTTTAGCGATGAGTTTACAAAGTTGCCTGTTGCGGACACACCAGCTGCTGTTCCACCTAATCCTGAGCGATTATTTCGCGGTTATTCATACGTATCACCAAGTATATTAATGTCAAAAAATCTAACATCGGACAATCATTTTCAAACTGATAATAATTTACAACGACCGGACCCGTTAAATATTCATCGCTACCGTGTGAAAGGGTCACCATTTTTTCAAAAATACGATTTGACATCACCAAAACCAATCGGCGATGGATCATTCTCTATTGTAATGCAATGCCGTCGACGTTTGACCAAAGATATTTATGCCGTAAAAATACTGAACGTTTCGCATGATTCACGTGAGGAAATTAAAACTTTAGAAAGTTGTCAGGGTCATCCAAATATTGTAAAATTAATTGAAGTTTTAAAAGATGAAGCATATACATACATAGTTACTGAATTATTAGATGGTGGCGAGCTATTAGAAAGAAGAACATCATCTGTTAAATTCACCGAAGATAAAGCATTTGTATATTTCACGCAAATTGTTAATGCCGTCGCATTTATGCACACCAAAAATATTGCACATCGGGATTTGAAGCCGGAGAATATATTATTCCAAAGTGAAACGTCGGATTGTTTAAAAATTGTTGATTTTGGATTTGCCAAATTTTTAGAGCCAACTATTGGAATGACCACGCCGTGCTTTACATTAGATTATGCGGCACCCGAAGTTTTATTAGGTAACTATATTAGCTTTTATGCCCTTTTGTAAGATTGTCTATTTTCGTAAATTTGATATGATATTTTACAAAGAAGATATTTTACAATTTATTACTGAAATGCTGCAGCCAGACGATTCGCGAATGTCGACGAATGTTCGTGTTTTATCCTAATAACAAATCATGTAGACACAAAACAAATCATAAATATTGAGTAAAAATATCATTTGTATTCAATCGCTCAATAAACGATTATTGCACAAGTGTGAACATTCGCGCTTACACGAAAACTATCGACACAAAATTTGTTGGTACTTTTTCAAAAGAAGAACTTGATGTAGAAAATTTGTTTTACTAATTTTTAGAAAAAGATGAAATTTAACTCTGTCAAGTTTGTATGTTGAAAAATTACCAAAAATTTTGTGTCGATAGTTTTCATATAAGCACTTTTACTATGGTCCTTACATGCGAGCATAATTTACAACAGTGCAACTAGATGTGTCCTTTATTAAAACTAAAATGGGGTCTGTTCCTGAATGCGTGATGAATTCGAATGTAGAAGAAATGATCGAATCTGATTCAATTCAAATAAGAATATTATAGCATCCACAAGTAGCCCTGTCTTATTTTGCTTAGGGCGGCATTTTGTAATAACACTTTAGAGTTTTGTCTTTTGCTGCAAGAAAACCCTATTTCGCTTTTTTTAATAAAACAAGATTCTATAACTCAAATTTTTATTTGCGATACTTTATCTACATGAAATCGCATTGGAGAAAGGTTAATTCAATAATCGAAAGTGTTTAATTTTATTCTTGAAACCAGAGATAACGCTCTATCGAAAACGAATCGAAACTGATGTTAAAAATGTTACCCCGCGCGTGATGTACAGAAATTTTTACTAAATTTGTATCTTGTATTCCATAATTATAATAAATTATAATACCGTTTTCTTTCTATAATTTAAGGTTCAAGTAAAACATATACGGAGGCATGTGATCTTTGGTCTTTAGGTGTTATACTATATACAATGGTGTGCGGGCAACCTCCATTTTCACCAAAGTATAGTTGCAGCTCGGAGAAGAATATTGAAATAATAGTTGGGCGAATTCGACGTGGTTCATTTGATACGGAATCCGAGGCTTGGGATAAAGTTAGTAATTCCACTAAAAAATTAGTCCGTGGCTTACTAAGCGTTGACATAACGAGAAGAATAACAATGAATCAATTAAAGGAACATGAATATCTTAAACATTGTCGTGATAATATTTTATCGGCTACAATATATCCACCCAAAACTTTGTTAAATCCTCCCAAACAAATGGCTAGTTTGGAGAATAATGTGCGTGACACATACAATGCATTTCAACAAGCCCAAAGACAAGGATTTCGTTTACAAGATGTAAATAACGCTAAATTAGCAAAAAGACGTCGACTAAAAAAATCTTCATCGACAAGTAGTTCTACCGGTGGCGGTACAAGTGCCTTAAGTCGAAGCAAAAGTAGTAGTGGCATTGCACTTTCAGATCAAAATAACCGATCAATTAGTATTAATTCGGATGTTGAAATAGTTGCTGTGTACAATAATAGCAAAGATGATAGAAAAGAGAATATTATACTAAATAATGGTATAACTAAGGTTCAAAATAAAAATAATGTTAATGATAAAATTTATATCATATCAGATGATAGCAATGATAACTTGGAAATACATCAATTACAATCAACATCAAAAATTATTCCGTCCAATAACAACAACCAAAATGCCCAAGTCATAGATTTTAAAGAAATATTATCACAAAGTGGTATTAAAGCGCGAACTAAATCATGCTCTAATGGGAAACAGCAAAATGAAGAATTTTATGGTTTCGATGATAGTGATTTAAATCAAATTTCAAATTGTTTATTAAATTTAGCCAAATACAATCAAACAAAACAATCCTTATCCACGGCTGTACCTGCAATCCGAAGGAAACGAGGGCGACCACGGACTATTAAAATTACCAATGATGAAACAAACGATTTTATGGGAACAATACAAAAACTTAGAAATTTAATTAATATTAATACGGCAATAGGGACAATAAATACACCAAGTAAATTATCAAAAAAAACAAGTAAACATAATAAATTAATTGATAATGACAAAGAGGTAAATAATAATATTAGTGTGGCTGCTGCGTCTTATACCAAACGTCCTATAAAAATTGGTCCTATAACACGTGGCCATAAAAGACGCCAAGAACTGGAGGATCGTATGGATTTATTTATTTCCAATTTTAAGAAAAGAGCAAAATAATTAATAGTAAAGTTTAATATAAAAAAAATTGTATTTATAAATTATTAGTTTTTTAATATGTTTTAAATTATTATTGTTGTTTTGAAAGGGATATAAAATAAAAGAAAAAAGTTATAGCAAAATGCAACCGCCGATTTTTCGTTTTGTTGGTTCATTCGTTAATTTAATTTAAAGGTTACAATTTACATTTTTATCACTTATAATGGACATATCCAGCTGGCCGAAATCTCATTATAAAATGTAGACCTCACCCCGCTTCACATACAATCCCAACAAGAAAAATGTAGATAATCTTCTAATGCTCTGGTTGAAAACATCAAAATAATATGCCGTAACAACACAGTAAACAAGTGTTTTGAGTGGGGTGAGTCCGGTTGTTGCTAACAAATTGTGTTTACGATGCTGAAAACCGGGTAAGTTTTTTAAAATATAAAATTTATTTTAAGTAGTTGAATTTTTAGATAAACGTTAACAAGGAGAATAATTTAAATTACACATGCGTAAAATAATATAGAAATAAAACTTAAACTCGTTCCTATTTTTTTGTACATATTATTTTTGTTACAACTTATTATTTACCTGTGGCCCTATTCTGGAAATAGAAATAGCGGAATAGAAATTTTAAATTTTGTTGCAGTATTATACCCTTTTCCCCAAAGTGTATTCTGGTATTCAGAAAGATTTTTTATTGGGAAAAAATTATTCGCAATTACAGCAGTTTTGACGTTTATTTTTTCACACCGATTTTATGAAAGAATTGATGGGGAATAGATTTTTAACGAAAATGTTTCCATATATGTAGTTGATATTAATAAATAATAATATTAATAATGTTTGTAAGGGTTAAATTACCTAATAATTTTAAAGATAGTATTGTAATAAATAAGAGTTATTATAATAATTTTGATATAACTAAATTTATTTCCCCTGTATATTTATTCCCCAATTGACAGAATCTACTTTAGGAAAATGGGGAATAAAACGTTGGAAATATGTATCTGGGAATAACTGCTGTAAAAAAAAATATGCCCCGTTCGCCGGGAATTACCAGAATAGGGCCACTGGGGTGTGATTGTAAGCATTACGAGTTTCGAGTTTCACGAAATTGCGACAAAACACGATTTATGTATAACTTTACGAGTTCTCGTAATTGCGATTTGTTGTTATTGTTTTACTCGTACACCTTTTTAAGTACGAACGACAGACAACTCGTAATGATTACAAAGATTATTTTTAAAGAAAAGAAAAAAAAATTCTTTGTAAGCGTTTTGTCGCAATTTCGAGAAACTCGAAACTCGTAATGCTTACATAATCACACCCCTGTTAATGTATTTTGTATGTAACTTTAACCAAATTTTAGTTATAAAAGTCGTAATGATATTGTTACGTTTTTCCATTGTCAATCAAGGTTCGAATCGCTGGATTGTGAATAAAACAAATCACTCACACAAACGAATTTATTTATTGAACACAAAAACCAATATAACACAATTTACTATCAATAATTCCAAAATCACTTTTTATAAAATTTGCACAAATTTTACTGATCACTTACAATTTTTAAATCGCACTACAACACTTTTTAAATTCCTTTTTAATCTTTACTCTATCGTATATCAAATACTAATGAATCCAGTTCGATCTCATACAGCCCTTTTTATATACCCCCATCTGAGCCAATTATAGGCATCAACGATACGATCGAAAACGTTGAGTACGAGATTGAAATAGAAGAACCCGTTAGCAACGTACAAATCTTCGTAGATAATGAGATGGGATTTGAGAAACACTTCGTTTTGATAAAATGGACAACGATAACGTTGTCGAGACAAATATTGATAGCGGAAACTAGTTTAGTAAGTGAGTAAAATGAGAAATTGTTCCTAAACATATCTACGTACATATATCTGTAATTTCAAAAAAAATAATAATTTACATAAATCAATTGACGAAAAAAGTGATGATTATGTTACTATTTAAAATCAAAAAGCGGGGACTTATTAGAGGCGAGCCAAATAATGTTCCTTAATACTCTCGACTAAACAATAGTTTGCCACATGGCTTTCAAGCAAATCCTGCTGACACAGTGACACTACATAGTTAAAAGAAAGGCAATATTGAGTGGAACAGAAAAATTTGTTATCAACGAGAAGCGGCAATCTCATTTGAACCATTTTTTAAATCATATTATAAACTGGAATCCCGTTATTGCAGAAAGGATTCAATATCAATCCAAAGAAAAATTTCGTTGAATATCTATGTGTTTACCAAATTCTTAAGAGAGTATAATTATGCAATTTTTAAGCCTCGTAAAGATCAGTGTGAAATGTGGACGGAATATAAATTTGGATTTTGAGAAATATTACGACCGTAGAACCACAGTGGAAAAAGCGCAAAAACAAATAGAGACTGGCCAATAATTAGCACAAGATGGAAAAATTGTCATATACTTTATGGATGTTCAAGCCGTGAAATTAAGTTCACAACTTGATGCAAGTGCACAATACTACAAAATGAAATTGCAAATACACAACTTCACTATACAGGTAAACCTCGTTTAACGAACTCTCGAATAACGAATCTTCGAATTAACGAACATCCAAAATTGTTGAAAAATCTCGTATTACGATCTTCAAACCACGAATATTATTATAAGTACGGTTTATGTACATAAATGGTAAAGTTTTAGAAACCATACCAATATTTTTCCCCCAAAAATAACACATAAAATTATTTACCTCGCACAATGAAACCTCAACTAACGAACGGTTTTTCAGGAACACAATACGTTCGTTAAACGAGGTTTTCCTGTATATTACAATGTTGTAACGCATAATTTATCCAACTTTTGAGCATTACAAAATTCTGTACCATTGTCCGTACGTAAAATTTTATAAGGCTGTGTTTCAAACGAATAAAAATCCGCATAAAAGGTTAAAAGGTAAATTTTTGACATTTTATTCACCACACAAATTTTAACTGGTCACAGACCAGTTAAAAATTTTGTAGCATGTATTTTGCTTTTCTCTACGCAAAACAAAAATAAAAATCATAAACGTATTAATTTTACAAACAAAACAATTTAAAAGTGAGGATCATTTAATATTTTTTACTACAAAAAGCGAATTGCTGTTTTACGTCTGATATATCAAATATCACTTTTTTTAACGATCTGACTAACTGATAAAAGATTTGCACATATATTTGTTACGAAAACACATTTTTGACGCTTACTTCTTCGATATATTTAATTTGATATTACCAACAGCTTCAACTGTCATATAGGAACTGTTAGCAATTACGACTTCACTATTCGCTGGTTCTGAAATATCGTTTAACATCATCGTTTGCATTGTCATATGTGACGTTGCAGCTGAATCAAAATACCAGTCAGTACATATTATTTACTTTACTCATAAACGTCATATAAAATGTTTTACTTAACGAGCCTTTTGTTCGAAATGAGCACCCCCATTCCTTACACAACTCTTTCTAAATGAATTACGTAGTCTCCCAAATATAACTGGGTTACGTATAGTATCGCAAGCAGTTATTATACGATTTCTAAGGTTCTCCAGATTTCAAATAGGTTCTACATAAACTAATGATTTTAAATGTCCCCAGAGGAAAGTCTAAAGGATTTAAAATCGAAGATGTTGCAGGTCATTCTTTGTTTGGTGTTTGAACACCTCGACCTATCCATCGATCGACAAACATTATGTTCAAAAACTGGCGAGCTATTGTGCTGAAATGAGCTGGGGCGCCATCATGCACGAACCATACTCTACTTCTGATCAAAACAATTCAAGAAACTTCTATATGCTGCACCATCAAGTGTCGCAGGAAGAAACACATAACTAATTAAATAATTATCGATAATTCCCATTCAAATTTTTAGTGAACATTTATTCTGGAAGCTATTTTGCTTTGTTGCATTTGGATTTCCATACACCAAATATGTCTAATATGGAGAAATTCATGATGGCGTCTTTTGGGAAATTTGCCTCATCAATAAAACGCACCTTACCTATAAATTGCGGATATCTTAAACGTTTTATTTGAATCCATTGACAAAAATTTAAGCGTTTCGGAAATCGCGAGGCAATAGTTCATGTACACATTGAATATGAAATGGGTGTCATTGTTCCTTCATTAAAATTGTTCAGTTTAGCTTTTGACTCAAGCTCGTCTTGGCAGTTCTGCTATTTTATTCAGAACAGTTTCCTCTAGTGCAGGCGTTCTAGTTGTTACCGGCCTTCTAGGCACACTTCCTTGTTTGAAGGAACCATTTTCCAAAGTCTTTGATGGATTCTCATAAAGGTCCAAATATTGGGTAGTCGGCGATTGGGCTACCTCTCGCAATAAATGTCCCTTATTTGTACAGCATTTCCATCAGCAAGTCCGTAAATAAAATCCATATTAAATATTAGTAAAAATAATTAAGCAACACGATACCGAGTTGTTGTTAGTGTTCAGTTTTTAATGTTCAGCACAACAAGGCTCACTTTAATACAGATGATTTCATTGTTGTTCTAACTTAATTTTAGTTCATTGGAATAATAAAGTTTTTCTCGTTGTGCTTACAATTTACGTATAAAATTATTGAAGCTTGATGTTATAATTACATTTGTGCGGAAAATATGTAACTAATCAGTACGACTAATACCTCAAAATTACAGTAAATTTTCCAAATATTTTGAAAATATGCAAAAAATGTTACGTTAATAATGCATTTTATAAAAAAATACTTGAAAAATTAATGATTTTCACACCTTTTTTAGTGTGAAGTGTATTTGTTATCAATTTAACCTTATTATTGACCCTCCGTTTGATAATCTAATTAATTTGCGATAAGAAAACGTTTATTTGCAGATAAATTCAATAATTTCCTGGTAATCAATTGTTTTGGCGTTTGCGTTTTCGATTAGAAAGGTAATTTCCAATCAAATTGAGTATTTTGGAAAGGATCATTCACAAGTTGTCAGTCTTTTTCTCTTTTACTTGTCTTTGATCCTGAGGCCACCTTAGTACGGCCTTGCCTATCTTATACATTGAAATACGGCTATAACAAACCACGTTTATGACAAACATCTGGTTATTATAAACTTTTGGAAAATGAACGTTTGTTATAAACGATGTTGTTTATAGAAAACTTTTTTGTTTTCCCTTGGGTGTTTGTTATAGCGGAATTTCACTGTATATGAAATGAATGATACCAATTAATTTTAAAAAATTGACAAATTCATCTGATTGTGATCCTCGATCTGAGACCAAAACAGTAGAAATCTCGAAAGTACTAAAAATTTCCCTTAAACTTGAAATTGTAGTTTCGGTTGTGATATTGTTCTGTATTTTAATCTCAGTCCATTTGGAAAACGCATCTACGACAATTAAAAAGAAAGCTTTAGATGTTTAGCGTTCTGCAAAGTCTATGTGTATTCTTTAAAATGGGTAAGTTGATGGATTCCAACAATGAGTGTGCTCCTTTGATGGGTTGGGTTTGATCGATTGACAATCTGTACAGTTCTTCACAGTGTTTTCATTATCTCTATCTACGCAAATTCATTCTGGTCAATACCCAAACGACCTTTACCTTCGATATTTCGTCCATTTTTTAACCCAATTATTAAATTTGTAACCAAATTATCTTTTAATATGTGGAGTCATCACATCAACCCGTAATACACTTGTCATCATATCAACCTGCAACGCATACGTATGGTAAACCTGCAATAAATTGTTGATCTCGCAAATATAATTTTTTATAGATAGAACGAAAATTCATTTGATTAACCTAGTTAGTATTCGTTTTGGCTTTTCGGTATTGTAATCAAAAAAAGGTGAAAAAAATATAAAAATGAAATTAAAAACACATTGTTTATTAAAAGTGCGTGAAATGGTTTTATTTAATTAACGCAAAATCCCTACAAATGTTTCTTCCAAGTGCAACCATATATTATTCGTAAGAACCCATATATATCTGTCCTTCTCCAACTGTCTGCTCAAATAGAAGAGTTTGTGTGGGAAAAATCTTTCTTTTGTGAAAAAACTTTGTTTCAAACCTATAGTTTATTAGCCGATTTAGACGTACCAACATTTTTTTTGTTGGCACTTAGAGCTACACGCAATATAAAAAAATGTACAAGCGATAAAAAGAGAAAAGTATACAAAAAATGTCGTCATACCATAATTTTTTGGCGGTATAAAATCGACGATATAATTTTTGATAAATACGGCGGTGATACTAGTTTATTTGGCAAAATTATGCGTTTTCCGCGTGAAATGAAAAATTTTCGAACGTAAATTTTATTTTATTACTAAAATTTTTAAAAAATAAAATAAAGCGCTATAAAAATTTCTCAAATCACCATTTTCATTGTGTTTGTTTGTTTGTTTTTGGATACAAACAAAATTTTTTTTAAAAAACAACCACTACTGCCACCTTTAGAAATAATCCATCTATAGCCTTGTTTTGACAGCAATGTCCTTTAATTATTATTTGATTGTTATCGTAAAGCGTGATTTACACGTTCCAACAATGCTTCCCAACAAAAAATGAAGAGATTAGTATATCGCGAATTTCATTTGAAAGACAAGAACAAACATATAAACAAAGAAAATTTTGTTGGAGTTTTTTTTTCTTTTTTTTTAACTTTGTTTCCATAAAAAAATTGTTTGACTATAAAATATACTCGACCCGAACACAATAAAAATGGCGATTTGTAAAATTTTTATAGCGCTTTATTTTTATTTTTTTTAATTTTTATTTAAAAATTAAAATTTACGTTCGAACAGTTTTGATTTTAGCGAAGAGAAGTCGTAATTTTGATAAATAAAGTGGTATCGCGTCAAAAATTACACTGTCGATTTTATACCGCCAAAAAATTATAGCATGACCGACATTTTTGTTTTATACTTTTCTCTTTTTATCGCATATTAATTTTTTCTATTGCGTATAGCTCTAAGTATCAAAAAAAAAAGTTGGAAAAAAATTGTTGGAACGTCTAAATCACGCATAAAAAATTGTAATTTTGAATCAAAGTCTATAAAAATTGCGCGGGATAGACGAAATAAAAAGCTAAATACCAAAAAAAATTATTAAAATTAATTAGTTAATTAAAATCTTAATAAACAAGTTATTTGAAATAAAACAATGAATTTAATTGAAAAAATTAAAACGAAAATTGTTTAATATATTTTTTGTATATCGCTTTTATTTTTTCAACAACATATTAACATAATCTAAAACAAAAATGGCGAATTGGTGTATGAATTTTTCTTTAATTTTGTTGTGTTTTTTTTAACTTGGATTCTGTGTATATAGTGGATTTTCTCAACGTCGAGTTTAACTCGACTCCGTTTATAGTGAGAGTTAAACTAGGATTAAACTCGACTCGACTCGCAGCATATACAATTATTGTATTCACAGGCACAACTGTACATATATATGATGACGTTTCAATAATACAATCAGTGGTTGATATATTTTTACGGCAACAGTACACAAATCGTTGGGCTTTCCACAGATAGAATTGTAGCAGGTTTTGGTTCGATGATATTCAAAGATATTTCTGGATGAGAGTATTTCTGTTTTTGTTTAAATTTTTTTTTTGATGGATGTGTGTATCACGCAATTATACTAACGGAAAGTGGACCAATTGGGAGTTTTATTTTCTGTTTTGGAATTTAAAAAAAAAAAGCTTTGGAAAAAAATATAATCAGTCAAGTTTGGAGTGCGGCACAAATGGTGGTCTATGGTAAAAAAAAACCTTTGGAATGCTACCTTGTGAAATTAGAGAGTGGTGCAGTAAATTTTATTAAGTGATTATTGAATATTTCTTATGAAATTAGAAGAAAAAAGAATATTATTGTGAAATTAATTAAACAAAACTAAAATATGTATTTTAAAACATTTGTGTCAACAAGTACTGAGATTACATTGGTCTTATGGATTGAAAGATCTGACCTGAACAAATTTAAAAACAAACAAACAAATACTGAGATTATAAATAATTTAAGAATACAATGTTTTATTTCGTTTCTCCTTAACAATGAAAGTGAAATTTTCTTTGATCAATTGATTTGTGTGATGTTATAACTTTACTTATAAAAAATAAAAATCATTTGTTAAGTGATTCAGTTTTGTACCATACAAATTTCATACAAAAGAAAAACGGTCCGTTTATCGTTAATATTACCGATTTTTAGACCGGTTATTTGAGAAGGTTTATAATTTATAAACCTTCCAGTGCAAGTGGTGTGATTGTGTGGCAGCAACCCCGTCAGCTAACGGTGGCATGAAGGTGACAGAGGAGGATCCTGCGTCGGTGGCGTGAGCAGATCGGGCAGATCTGAAATAAAGGTATTGTTATCCTCGAAAAAACGAAAACAACAAATAATAATTTTTTTGTTTGGTCATGATAATTTTTTTTTTAAATGAAAATTTCTTAGTATATATGTATTGTAATCTTACAAGTTTTTTTTATTAACGTAATTTTAAAATTTATTGCTTATATGATTATTCTGAATATTTAAAATTTTTGATTGATTTCTGGTAATTTCATGATAGTGTGAACTAGATTTGACTGATGTGTTTTCGAATTTTCATTTATTATATTTTTTTTTACTATATTTTGTTTATTATATAAAGTGTTTTCAGCTGGTGTAATCACGTGATTTAACACATATATCACTTAATTCTGTTATTAGCTTTATAGTCTCAGTATTTACATTTCTTTTCTAGAATCATTTTTTTTCCGTTATTTTTTTCAAATTTTTTTTTCTTACCGTTATTTATATTGTAAAGATGGTATTTTTGTCCATTTTCACTTTTTTGCTTTTTGCGGCTTTTATCACTTTTATATAATACAAATAGAAAAACAATTTTTTCTATTTTTATTTCACTATTAAATAGATATTTCTATTTTTGTGATAATTTTTGTTTATTTTTATATATACCGGTTTCGAACTTCGTTCTTCCTCAGTATACATCTCTGGAAGAACGAAGTTCGAAACCGGTATATATAAAAATAAACAAAAATTATCACAAAAATAGAAATATCTATTTAATAGTGAAATAAAAATAGAAAAAATTGTTTTTCTATTTATATTATTACCGTTATTGATTTTCGTATGTTTAGTCGCAATAATACCCTAACGTTATATTTTTTTCTCCCTTTGCTGTATATGAATAATCCATAATAATTCTATTGTTTATTTTACTGGTGGGTGCTTTTCGTTTTATTAGTTTTTCTGATTGTTTCTGATTTTTTGGGGAATTTTCCTTCCTGTTTCCTGACATTTTTTTTCTGAATTGAGCTCATGTTCTTTCACACCATGAGGGAGTGATTCCTGTTGGTTTGATTGAATGTGTTGTGTGGTAGAGTCTTTGCGGAGGGTCGGTTTTCCATCTCGTTCCGGTCGTGTTGCTCATTTCGGCAGGCTGTAGGAGGGAGCAGCACGACACATGTGCTAGTCGTTTCTTAGAGAAGACGGTTTTTTGTCCCGTAAGGTAGCCGAGTGGTCTGTTGGAAAGGCTCATTTATTGGCATCGGCTACCGTCGCGACCGGAAAGGCAATTCCGGTAGACGGGCCGAAGATAAGGGGACCTTCCTTGTAGACTGGTCGGGGATCGACAGGGATAGGACTGTCATCTTAAACGACAGCAGCAAATTATTATTTGCTTTAACTTTTTTTTGTTTGGAAACCCCCACGACACACGGATAGCTTTAGCTAGCTACTAGACCGCACCAGACCTCTGATCTCGTATCTGATAACGAAATCTTTCGGTTTCGTTACAATACTGTATGGGACGTTCTGTACCATCAGGGTACAGATGGCTGAATACGACCCCCACCCATAGGGTGATGAATCCGTCGCAAGAACCAGAGGTAGCTTAACATCGTAATGGACCAAAAATTTACTCGATTGCATTTAAGTCTTGATTTTGTTAAACGTCTCTTCACAACTTTGATCCCAATAAAATTTAACCAAGTTTTTCAAAAAATTGTTTATCGAGTAAAAAATAGTACAGTTAAAACCGACAAATGCTCGAATTTCAACTTTATTCGCTGGTCTACGTATTTCTTGTAATGCCGTAATTTTCCTCCGTATTTCTATTTCCTTTTCAAAAAATTTACATTTGTCTTTATTCATTCGCATAAGGCCTGTATTTTTAATGTCGTCTAAAAAACTGTAACTCCTGGTAGTGGTATATCTTGTAAAATGTATTTTATATGTCTCTGGCATATGGCAAGTATAGAAGCGATACCATATATCAATCTTGTTGGTTCGTTCAATCCTTTATGTGTGCTCATTGTCAGCATCCCATTTCTTCTGGATACAATTCTAATTGCAGGTATTCCTGAATCAAATCCATTTTCGAGAGCTTACCTTTGCCTTTCATTGAGGTAAATAATTCCTCGATCGTGGGTAATGGATGTTTATCCAATAATAAATTCGGTTTAACCGTTATCTTGTAGTCTCCACATAATCGAATCTGACTATTCGCCTTTTGCGACTGGTACCACCGGTCTAGCCCATATGCCACTAAATTCTCAATCTCAGTCTAAATTAAACTACGAATAGAAAAAGAAACAGGTCGTGCTCTTATGAAAACTAGGTTTAAATTCAACTTCTTAGTCTGAATTTTTGAAATTTTATCCATCGTCTTGTCAAAAATCATACTGAATTGTACCGTACTGAAAATAAGGGTTCCTTATTCAACCTAACTACGTATAATTTTAGTGCTACACTTATTTTGAAGCCTGACATACACATATAACCGATCATCCTAATTCGATTATCGCAATAGCTAAATAACTCCGTATCCGTCACATTCTGAAAATAACAAACCGGAACCACTACCAATTTTGAAAGTAGGTTCAATTTCAATTACGTTCAACGTTACAAAAAACTAACATATCGTTACTAGAAATTACACTATTAATTTCGTCTAATTCTATGCTATTTTTAGCAATTTCTTCGAACTTAAATTTTTATTGAGGATTGGGCCTTGAGACATGCATTGCGCATAAGTTCTATATACACTTGCTAAATGGCCCCAACCCCGCATCAATAACCTAACACTTCCTTATCGGAACCTTCATTTCGTTTCCTGGAAACTGCACGTTTGCTTTCGTATATTTACCTATGCTTTCCTTCTGATTGAAGTTTTTGAACGATTGATTTCTCCTTGCCTGATAAATACTTTTAGGCCGTTGATCGTTGAGCTCGGCACTCTCTTTTTTGTTGACATTTCTTTAAGTATTGCCCAAATTTACAACGGATCTCTTCCATGAACTCGCTTACTGATTCTCCTTCATATTATTTTCTTAGATGAAACGGAAATTTTCAATAATTTCAAACGGTTGTAAAACTTTTCTAGAATGCCCACTATCTCTTGGTATTTATGTTCTTTCGGCTTCTTAGGTGCGTTTTTATTAAGTAGCACATTATAAGCTGGAACGAAGAAGCAGGTTTAATTGAATTTTACTGTCCTTTTCCACCCATCGTTGCCATTTTAAGTCTCCCAATTTTATTAATAAAAACTTCTGATGAGCGCAACTGATTTTATCAAAAAATAATCTCCAGCAGTTAGGTTATCTTGCATATGTAAATATAATAATCGCAACTGATTATTGAAAAACTCAAGCAATTAGGTTTAGGGGATGTATTGGGTTATATACTAACCACATGTATATTTACGTATGACTTTTTTCTCAAACTTATTACATTTTGCAGCATTGCAAGAGTACCACGTATAGCATTATTAAATAACCTACACGTATTTTATAGAAAAACGATATTTTTAGCTTTTAGCAAGTGGAAAGAACAAATCGCAGAGAAGAACTGTCCTTCCCAAAAAAAGGACACTTGGGGACCCTATGCCAAACTTACCAAATTTGGCGCATTAAACCATTTATTTCACGTTTTGTATATTAAAAAATATCTTTTTGTCTTTTCTGAAAAATTATAAATATCGGTTCAAATCTGTGACTTAAAAAAAAATCTTGCGTCGACTTGACAGCACTCCCCACATACCTAGCCTCAAAATTATAGATCGCTTTCTCGGTTATTAAGTGACTTATTACGTTCTTACCTATGCATATTTTTCCTTACTTACCACGAAGGCTCCTTTCTAAGTAGATATGTACACACATAAGAATAAGTATAATTCTTATTTGGATGAGCCATTACCTATCCTAATTATATTTGTGAAAAGGGTTCTAAAAATCATTATTTATTAAGACAACCCCCTTAGGGAAAATTTAATAATTTAAAAAAAGTGTTACCGCTACGATTTGTTTCTAGAATAGGGTCCTACCATGCACAAGTCAAATTTGGTACGCTAAATTTTGTTCCGGTGATTTTGAACTAAAAGACAAAACACGTTCTGGTAGATTATCGGCTATTAATAGCGACATTTAAAAAGCACTGGTAAAGAAAAATCCACGGTAAACATTAATATATTTAGCAGCAAAACTTGGCCATACAACTTTCTTCTTTCTGTAAGTTCGCGATACCCAACTTCACAAATTAAGTCAAAATAATTTGTTACACCGATGTACTGCAGTCATCATGAATGTGAACTACTTCTATACAGAATTGAAAAGGATCATGAAAAATGGATTGCCTCTAGTAAAGTGGTTCGAAAAGGACATGGTCGATTGGAAGAGAAACGTTTTTAACTGTTGGCAAAGCTGATTTATACCAAAATATAGTGATGTTATGTTGTTGATGAGATTGTAAATGTATTGTTTACTTTGGACTTCTTAAAGCTGGCGAAACGAAAATGTTACTAAGTATTGTGAGTTGTGACCAATACGATAAATTAAAGGAAGCCTTACACACGAAAAATAAACCAATACTTTAGGAACAACCTAATATATAAGCTTATTTTGTTGATGCTTTGTTTGCCTTCATATTATTTTGCTAGGATAAGAAAAATAGGAATGTAAAACAAATAAAATTGTAGAGTAGCCACAGTAATCTGGAGAGCATAATTTTCTTCATTTGAAGTTTTAATTTTTGTATCCTTTAAGGCAAGACAATAAAAACACAAAGATATAAAAAATTAAATTTCGTTTTATTTCCTTATTTTGAGATTCTATCCTTTCATAAAGGTTCCCACTTTTTCTTGTTTTGTTAAATTCTCAAACTTCCATGTAACCATATCTAAATAATTTTACATTAAGAAATTAACAAATTTATGCAAAATGAAAGAAATTTTCGATTCTAGTAAAATATAAATAATTAAGTCCCATTAACAATTAAATTACAATAAATATTCCAATGTAAACATATGGTGAACGACTAAATTGTTATAAAAAAATTGATCGTTATTAGGTTGAAATCAATAATTGACGATTTTTAATTAAAAGGTAAATTTTGGCAACTAGTTAATATTAATAATCGTAAAAATATAATATATAAAACTATATATTGAGCTTTGTAGATTGTTATGATAATTTGTGATAATAATTTATATACTCGATCATATTATTTTTATAATTATATAATACTAAACAATAAATTTAAATTATTTGTCTGTTTAAAAATTGGCCTAACTTCAAAATGGATTACTTTGTGTTGAATAATTTAAACTATCTGTGCTATTATTTGAGAAGTTTGTTTTTCTTTTTACCAAACGGGAAATGTAATTTTCGTCGACGTCTTTTGTGTTCATCATCGATACTGGACGAATCAGTAGAGTAGGTGTCATCCAGTTGTTGGTCGTTGATGAATGATTTGATGATTGCTGATGATGTTGGTGAGGCTGTCGCAAACGTTCCGGTGGCTGTTGTACATGAGGACGATGTTGTGGATGTGGGTGGTGATGTATATGATGCGGACTCCATGGCCACCAGTTCTGCGCTATCCTCGGACCTTCCCATCTGGTTATTAACCGGGATGCTAGATATTAAAATTAAAAATAAAAATTTATTTAAAGTTTATTGTATTTTATTTTTAGTTTGATCAGAATTAAATGATTAGTAAATTGGAAAATTTTCAAATTAAATTAAATTATACAACATTAAACTTTTTATTACTTGTAAAAACAAATAACAAACATTAAAACTATTGTTAATTTGAACAGTTATTTCTACTTTATTGCTAGTCTAGTATTATTACATTTAACAACAGCTCCGCTAAAGATCAATTCCAAAAACACTTCTAGATTTTGGCCCGAATTATACCTAATAAATAATGATGTCACCACTTACTTACGTGTGTAAAAATGTTACATGAGATTTTAAGCTGTGATGCTTAAAAGAGCATATCTACAATTTCAAAAATTTCTAGGACATTGGTTTAGGTTTTAACTATGTAGGGAATAGGGATAATATGTGCTTAGAATTCATAAATTCTTAAACTGGACTCTTTCTTTTAGCTGGAGGAGATTACCATTCGTAGTAGAGTGTCAGCTTTGTACACAATTCTCATTCGAGCTTGAACAAAAACATTTTCGTTGACTCAATATATTATTATTATTGTATTTTTTATTAATATGAATTTGTATTAGAAAATCATAAAATTATCACACTAGATGAAGTTACAGGATTACTGGACCACTATAAAATCTTAAGAGACGAATAATAAATATAACGTTCGGTTGAACATGCTTTAGCTTCTGTAGTCAACTTCATGAATAATTCTTATCGTGTTCTCGGCATTACGAAATTAAGACAAAATGCAAAATTGATGAATGAAAAGGCTTTTAATTTTGTTGTCCAAAATTGTTTGTTGTTTATGGAATTGTTTGTTACTAGAATGCGTTTCTAAATGTTTACTTATCACTTTTATCCAGTTTCAAAATTGCGCCAGATGATCTGAACATAAATAAAGTAGTTGACCATTATAAACTTAATAACATAATAATTGAATAACAAAACAAAAACAATCTGTTCACCGTCAAAACAAGAGCTAATGCAGGTCCTTACGCATCGTTCATAAATTACGCGGGTAACGCTAAATTTAATAATATTTTACAACGCCCGTACCTCTTTCTTTTAACGTACCCCAACCAACTCTCTTCCCTTCTAACAATTTTAGTTAATTTCTGATTGAAGATAATATAAAAGATGATGTCACTTTTACAGTAACGATATATGTATATTATATACAAAACGAATCTTTAATAAAATCATTTTGGGAAGAGAGCAATGAAATTGCATACTTTTTTACCGTTACTTTACTCTTTGACCAATCAATCTAGTGCTTAAAACGCATTACGTAATTTATAGACGACGCCTTTGCGATTAATTTGCTTCATGCATATACAATACTTTAAGAATCATTAGTAACAAAATGCATAATATTATAACATTTGTTTACATACCTCAAGTTAAATTATGAAATAATTGATTCAAAAATATTAAATCAAAATATTAGTATTAATCAAAAATGTAATACACTAATCTTCAGTTCTGCTAATTATATTTACTGTATGTTCCACAAGGAAGGGTCTCAATTTATTCTTTATGTTAACCTCCCTATCACAATGTAGCATGTACAATTATTCTCTTCACTCTATTATCTTTTTCGCGTTAACTTCTTCCTTCATTCTGATCAATTTGACCATTTGAGTTTTGAAAGTGGTGTTCTTAGTTACCCATTCCAAAGGACTGAGGTAGCAAAATACACCTTAACTATAGGTATAGAGACTGTGGAAATGTGCCGGAATTACCTGGAATATTGTTAGATGGTTACTTCAGAAAAGAATGGTAAGGGCATTTTGAAGCTCAGATGCTAATCAGATCGAAAACGTCTTGAGTCTTATAAATGAAGACATTCCTTAGAGGAAAAAGAATAACAACTTCACAGTAGATTGTTCGCGTTCCCAAAAACCGCGACCAAATTAAGCGAAAGTTGCACTAGGAGATATCGGTCTACAATAGACAAGAGTGGCGACCAGACTACATACTAAGACAATTGCGAAATTAGTTTTAATGTCTAATATGAGAAATAAATATCAATTCATCAATTGAGAGACTTACTTGTGGAACATACTGTACCTAATGGAATTATGTGCGTATTCTTTTAAATTTATTTTATACTAATACAATGTTTTCAGTTGGTGTTGTGATCTTTCATGATTTAAAAGATAAAATAAATAAATAATTAAAGTAGATAATGAATGAGTTTACGTAATTAAAGACTAAGAATAATTAATTCGAATGATAAAATAATAAGTAACATATATTCAATATTTTGCAGCATTATTTAAAATACACAAAACCCGGCCGTTGAATAGTTATGTTCCAATGTGTTATTGAAAAAATATGTTTGTGAACCGCATGTATAGCTCATATTAGCTTAATTTAATAAATTATAATTCACTAGTTCCGCATTTTTCAATTTTGTTATACACTAGTGTTGTAACTAGTACAATTATTTTAAATTGCTTTGTCTTAGGTAAGAGTATCACGTAATATTTAAATTAATCGTCTCTTATCTTTATTACTAATATTGTAAGAAATGGATTCAGTGTTAATTCAGTTTACTCATGAAGTTGACAGTGAAAAAATGAGAAACATATTTTTAAAATTCAATAATAATTAGTAATTTCTTCAACATTGACAAAGAGCTTTAACCAATTCTGTGATAACAAGGCATAACTTGAGTCAAATACTAATTTTTTTGATAAGTTAATGCAAATTTTTAATATGTTTTATATTTTTTTATGGCGAAAACATGGAAATCCTCCTCGAGGTGAGAACAAATTTTACAAAAAATATAAAACATATGGTACAACGGATGATCTAAGTGGATGGGCCTCAACCGAAAGAAGTCTGAAAAATAAATTTTTTTTTATGTTCTGTTATCTTGGAATTCGAGGTGAACTAACTATATAATGTCTCTTAATTATTATCTTAATCCAACTAATTTCTAATTTAAAAATAATTAAATTTTATTATTTTTAGTTATTTAAAACAAAAGCAGGACAATTTTGAAATAACTAATACCCCGATAGACACAAACTAGCTAATCGCGAATTCGAGATTATATAGTTATTTTTTTCAGTCTGTCTCCACACGATTTTAAAGCTTTCAGGAATACCGCGCTTCATAACTTGACTATCGCAATCACTCGTAACAAATTCGATAAACATGAAATACAAAAAAGAGACAGACAGTGTAAGTAAAATAGAATTATTTTGATTTATTCATCAAAATAATATTTGTAAGAGGGCTGTTGTATAAACACTTTGAAATTATCTATAAACGACAGACCCTAACAAAACATGTAGATTGGTCGACCTTTTTTTGTATTGTGGACTTGGAACCTCAAACAACGAGCACATCTTGCCAAAAAATTCAAATGTATGTTTCTTTTATTTACATTTTATATGTTTAGAATTCATTTTCATTTACAATAATTTTAATTAAAAAAAAGGCACCGGTTACACCCAATACACATTTTGCTATTTATTACATTCTAACAAATCCGTACATTTCATTATAAGCCTGGTCTCTTAGGTTTCTTGCATTTCGGAGGATTTTGAACTTAGATCTGCATTGGTTGTATTTTGAAGGGGCCAAGATCAGATTTTCATCGTTGTCCACACCATTCACAATCTAGGTCTTCATCCAATCGATGCTTCCACAAGCATTCTTTCCATTTACCGAGGTTCACCATGATTCTCTCGATCGTCTCCAACATTCGCTGATCTCATTTGAGCCCTCTTTAAAACGGAGTTCTCAAAGGAGTTCCGCAGAACTTTCTGTACTTCGTTCCTTTTGTTTTGATTTTGTTTTCTCATTTTATTTACTCTCTCAGATTCATTTGAAACATTCGAAGAACACCTCGTTCATCCTCCTTTTATGCTGCTGGAACTCGCCATTCAACGTTCCCTTGTTAGCTAATATATTGGCTCCTTCATTTTCGTCAACTTGTTGTGCATGCTTCATTTTTTTTTGTTATCATTCTCACTGATCAATTCAGACCATAAAGTATTGGGATTGAGTTAATCGTCCACAATACCACTCTGGTATGTATTCTTTACTTTCATTGATTGTCTAAAAGTCCTTTCCGAACTAGTTAGCGCCCCACTCAGTTTGCCCACCCTTTTAATTTTCATGTCATGTGCTTCATTCGCTATAATTAATACTTATGTCCCTCGTTCTAAAATTCATATAAGCACACTTGTTAAAGGATTCAGTCATTTATGCTTTTCGAGCAGCCGCATCAAAACTTCTTCCTTTTCCTATTTTTTAAAAATTCCCTTAAAAGGCAGAACAATTTGATTTATATATCTCGCTGGTATATTGAACAGAGCTGACGATATTTTGCTTCCTTATGGAAGTGCAATATTCGCAACTCCCTCCAACGAATAAGTCTCTCCAATCAAAGTGATTTTTCTTTCACTCATAAAATCTTTTATCCACACATACTTTCCGTGAAAATCCAAAATTCGAAAGAAGTTGTAATTTTCATGGATCAATGATGTCAGTGTTCAAGAATATCACAAGTGCTTTCATCATTCTATTTAAAATTTTCTTTGTTTCAATTTAAAATTTTTATAAAATCATACACCATAGGTTCATATGGAACGGTAATTTGTTGCTACATTCGGATCTCTTTTCCGTTTAGGATTTATCTGATATTTTGAAACTCAACCATCCTTTGTTGAGTATCTATCGTAAATTAAGTTTTGTGTATTCACTTAACAACTGAATCATTTTATAACATACATGCTTCGTTCCTGGACTAGTAGAACACTCCAAAGAACTTATCCCATTCATATTTCCTATTTATTTTTTCATTTTTCCTCATTCCTTCAATTTCACTTGAGACATTCAACTCACTGCTCACATTTAGTAACTTCTTAGAAATTCATCATCGTTTTCTCGGTTCTCATACACCGCATTGCTGACACATTAACGTTTACGAATTCGAATTATCTACGAATATCCTTTTTTAACTTTCCATTTATTTTACCATATATAATCTTATTCACACTACTTTTACTCGATTGAACTTCATTATTCCATCACCCATTCATATTAATCTGTTTCATGTTCATAATTTTAAATCAAAACTTATTCACTCGTTCTATTCCACTTGCAACTGGCTTTGATTTATTTAAATGACCAATTTCATATGTGGATCCAATTTCCTCTTGAACAGTTGTCTAAACAACCCCATATTCTCGTATGTATGTCCATTCATACCGCCACACCAAGTCACTTTTACCTCTCGCACGCTCAAACAGTTTCTTAATATCACTCAAGACTTGCTTTTATTCATCTTCATCATATACTTGGGGTACATATAAAATTACTAGTATCAGACTCCCTTCCAAATTGGTTGTTAAGGCGGCTAGTGCTTCAATACCTTCAAACGCGTGTATAGGTATCTGTTGGATCGTCATACTTTTACAGCAAAATGTAGCCACTGCACTAACCATCGCTTCTTGATTTGGAAAGAAATTGATCGATTTACCAAATAGCTTATGCGTATTACATTTGTGATTAATCTCATCAAATAATTACAAAAACCTTCCACCAAAATAATTAATAATCGTCAGAAATTTGCAAATACAATACATACATGTTTTATCAAAAAATAAACCAAATTTTTATAGCAAAAACCAATTTTATCAAACAAATTTAAACCATCCACCATAAATATACAATTATTTTGTAAACTGTAGTTTCTTTGAAGTAACTATTTATTTTCAAATACTTTCCTGAATATCGATGTCGGATTACCCCTTCAACGGTTCTATGATTATAAAATAAGCACTGGCTAAAATAAGGACAGCCGTACTAAATGCCCCTGTTATCTTAGTTTTAGTTGCATAGTAATTTAGTTCTAATTGCTACTTTGTAAAGCAAAATGTCTTGTTATGTTTTTATGGTCAATAAAGCCGTAATTCAAACCAAGTTCAAAAAATCTAAAGTTTAAGTCCAAATCGACAAACCACAATTAATTCGTTAATACGAGTAAATTGTCTCTTTTGTAAATTGAAGTTGTAGTCGTGAATATCGGTAACTGCAATCAGTGAAGAGAATTGTCGTTTAAATTCGAATTTATCATTTCTAATTTATTTTATTTATTTTACGTCATAATAAATCATAATAAACAAAATACCTATATTTAGCAATGAACAAATAATTAAGATTATTTATGTTATTAATGAATTTATGTTAAAAAATTTAATGTTTGAAAATTGTACGATTCCTGAAATTTGCAGTTTTATTCTGGTTTAAAAATACGGTATTCGAGCGTCAATTTCAAAAAAACAATGATTGCAACGAAAAGTCTATCGATTCGGGTCTAAATAATATTGAAAATACAATTCTTACAAATTAAATCAATCAAATACGTCGGAACGGATAGTTGGGCGTTTACCACAGCGAAAGTATTTTACTTTCCTTACTATATTTAAACCCAAACCAAAAGTAAAACATTTTTTCGGCTTGTTAATTATTAATTTTAATAATTATTATTAATTTTCATTAATCTCAAACTTAAAATCTCAAAAGAATGGTGTACATACATATTTGAACTGATAAGATTAACAAGTTTGTTGCAAGAAATAATTTAGTTTGTTTGGCTCATTGGCAATGACAATGTTTTTCGAAACAAATTATTGCTAAGATTTTTTTTTTAAAGTTCTTTAAATGAATTTTATGGTAATTCTTAAACTACTACTCCCTTTGAAAAATATTCAGATTACCTAGTTTTAAACTCTTATTTTACCACCCATATGAAAAAATGATAAAAGTGGGAAGGATTCCAAAACCATTGCAAATTAAGTGCAAGCATGCTTTTTGTAATTATAATTCAAATAGGAATTTAACATAACACACAATATATAGATTTCAAGGTAATTTAGAAATGAAAAGTTTATGAACTATCACCATAACACTGTTTTATTCTGAAAATAGTGTTTATAAAAAAATGCCTTATTGAAATAGAAAAAAAAAAAAACAAACCTCTGATGTGAATTTGATCTTCTTGGTGGAGGCAACGGCGGTACTTTCCCCATAATCGCTAACGACAATTGATTTGGAAGCTTTTTAGTACGTGGCACTGGCACAATAGCACGTTCAATCGATTGACGATTTTCATCGACCAATACATTCGAACTTTAACAAAATAAATATGTAAATAATAATTAAAACATAAAAAAAAAACTAGTAAGAAAATATTAGAAAAGCTTAGAAGAACCAAATTAACAATAAAAAAAAACAGGTTTTAAAACTCTACTAATTAACTCACCTTTCACTGGAATTTGCAAAATTTGCTGAATTATTAATTGGAGCTACCACTGCTGTTGAAAATTGTCCTGATGTAAAAACTAGATTTGATGTCGCTGGTGACATTGTTGCAGGTGATTGATTACTGTTATTATTACAATTTATAATATTACTATTACTACTAGCATTAAATTTATTGTACTCTTCTTGTTGTGACAATGAACTAACAGGTGCTGATCCCAAAACGAATGTTACTGACTGGTTACTATCACAATCATCGCTTGCTGATGAATCTTCGCCCAAAAATTTGCATGAACTTTCCAGATTTCCTAGACGTAAAATAAACAAAAACCGAAAATTCTAATTCGATATTTAGTTTGATTTCTATTTCTATTATAATTTTATAAGGGTCAGGAATAAAATAATATTTTCTGTCAACCTAAAATAAATCCGTAACTAATATTATGACTACTAAAATGGTACGATAATTTTAAAACCAATACAACATTGGTTCAATGAAATCCTAAGAACAAAATATACGAGTATGTATATATGTATGTCATGAGTAGAAATTTCGTTTTAATTAATACCACAATTCCCACAGTCGTGTAACTCAAGTCACATGCCTATAGTGGTGTCACAACACTTGAAAATGATATTCTTATAGGCGAATCAAGTGACACGACTACAACTAGAACTACTTAAGTAGTGCACATAATTACTCACATATTAACAACATTTTAAGAAATTTCATCTTAAAAGATAAATAAACCATACTAGAACAATTAATTTTTTATTATTGTTATTGTTAATGTACTAATTAATGTTTCACTAATTTTTATATCATAAAATTGATAACAGTAACAAAAATAAACTAAATTCGAAAATTTAGTTTTAATTCAATAAAAAATCATGGGCATTCAGTTATATACTACAATCCATAATTGCCTTTTTTAGTTGAATTTTATTCCTGAAGGTGTGGTTGGCTCTTAGTTCTCGGTCTAAAAGTTCTCAAAAGTGTTCGATTGGGTAGATTTGGCTTTAGAATAGAGTTAGGGCAGTCATAGAGGGGAGTTGCATAGTAGCCAAACCCTAACAACTGAAGCTTTATGCTTTGGATCGTTATCTTGATAGAACACAAACGTATTTTATATTCCCAGTTTTCGAGCAGAATCCTTTTGATTGCATTTGAGGATGTTTAAGTCCTCTCTTTATTCAAATTGCCTTCAATAAAAATCAAATTTCCCATAGATATATGGCGCATTGCACCCCACATCATTCATGTTTTATCACAGTGAAACAAGGTAAACTTACTTGCATCAAAAAACACATAGTTTTCCCCAAATCTTGAGGTATCGCCTCTCATTCCTTGCGATCGCATGTTGCAGCTCCTGGAGACTCGTTGAAACAACATCTCTGGCTCGAACCCTTTGTTTCAGCTCGTCCCATAAATGTTCGATGGGGTTTAGGTCCGGGCTTCGAGCTGGCCACTCCATAACAGGCACATCCACCTCTTGAAGGTACTGGTAAACTTTACCAGCCGTAAGTTGTCTCGCATTATCCTGCATTAACACGAAGTTTTCACCAATAAAACCGGCAAAAAGTACGACGTAGTCCTCGAGTACTTCTTCAATGTACTGTTGAGAAGTAAATCCTCTTGATCGACGGCCAGTATTCGCTCCGGAGATGAACACAAGATCTGTCTTTGCCTCCTCAGAACTTGCATGATCCGCCGCCATATGAGACTCGTTCTTCAATGCAACATTGTGCAAATCGCTCTCCTGGTCTTGTATATACTCTTCCTCGCCCATCGATGCCATGCGCTCGTCAGAGAATATGACTGTTCTTCATTGTTCTTCTGTCCAATCCAAATGCTCTCGAAGGCGGGCTCACCGATGGGCTGGGGTCAATTTCGGCCTGTTTGCTGGTCTGTGTGCAGTCAGTTTACCTTCTTGAAGTCGTCTTCTAACTGTCCACCGACTGACTTGGGATTCACGAACTTCTTGGAACCGCTGTCCCAATTGAACCGCATTCAATCGACGATTGATTATTTTGTTAGTACCTTCAAGAGGTGGATGTGCCTGTTATGAAGTGGCCAGCTCGAAGCCCGGACCTAAATCCCATCGAACATTTATGGGATGAGCTGAAAGAAAGAGTTCGAGCCAGAGATGTTGTTTCAACGAGTCTCCAGGAGCTGCAACAAGCGATCGCAGAGAAATGGGAGGCGATACCTCAAGATTTGGTGAAAACTTTGGTGAAATCGATGAAATATCGAATGGAAGCTGTCATTCAGGCTAGGGGAGGGAATACTTTCTATTAATAAAAATGTTTTTTTTTTTGCTGATTTCCATGTTTTAATTAGATTTTTATTACTAATTTTCATGCAGATAAATTCACAAAAAACGTGTACTTCAGATGTTGACCCCAAAAATCACTTTTTTGACACGGTATAAGTACAAAAGTGGTACCACTAGATAGGTGTTGAAATAGACTTTGAATCTGCATTCAAGAAAATTAAACAAACATTGGATTTTTTGATATTTTTGAAATTTTGGTGAAAATTTATCAATGTGCGAATTTTTTGCACCCAAGTGTAGTTGTTCTACACGTCAAAAATTGACAATTTTTTTTTTTTTTTGTAAATTTCAACAATCTAATGTCGATTTCGATTGATTTTTTTCCCCTCATTCGAGTACACTAGATAGAGTACCCTATTTTTTAACGTCAATCGAATGAAAATATTTTATTGCACTAGTGTTTAATTGTGTGTGTGTTTGATCGAAAAATATCAACAATAATAAAAATAAATGGAGAAACTAAATGTAAATTTAGAAGATTATAATTTAGTGTTTGATATCGAGGGATATGTTATAATGAGTAGGGCTTAGCGGTGTTGGTATAATTAACCGGCCAAATTCAAAATGCCACCATTCAAATCACAAAATGTCATGAATAATAGCCGCCTAAAATCAAAATGTCATCACGACAAATCACAAAATGTCATAAATCAAGTAGCCGCCTAAAATCAAAATGTCATCACGACAAATCAAAATGTCATTACGACAAAATATCACTGTCATATTCGTTGGTGTGTGTAAAAAGAGGGGTTACTCGACCAAAAAAGCTAGAGTAGCAAAAATTGCACTAGTGCAAAACTAGTACAAAAAAATTTTACCCTCAACGCATTTTTTTTTTCAATGGGACGGTTTGACAGCCAATAGAGTACTATTTTTACCCTTCGAGTGAAAAATTTTCTACAATCGAACTCGACATGAATTAAATGTAACCCTTAATTAAGCTGAAATATTCTTCGAACGTGTGTGTGGTTTTCCTACTTTTTTAAAATATTATTATCAGTGTACCGTTAGGAAAATCTGTTTTTGTCTTCCTTTTTCATTAAATTTACAAAGCACAGTTGATCACATCGTAAATCATTTTTGTTTTACTAATCGGAAATAGTATTAGTGAATTCTACAGTATTTAAAAAAAAATGTCGATCTGTTTCATCCGCCGATAAATGTTCTTGACTGTATGTACAATAAAATAGTTGCGGCTTTTAATTTTGTTTCATATATCTCTTATATGCAAAAATCATGTAACATCTGTTGCTTAAAGTTACTTTAAACGAAACAAACGACGAGAATAGAAAAATTGATGTGACGTACCTAACTATAGTAATGAAAAATGATGTAACACGACTATCAGAATTGGTTGTGTATCACAGAATGTAGTAAGTACTTCACAAGGGCAACACATATTTTATTAATTTATATGTAGGTAAATACGAAAATTAAATTTGACGTTTGTAACTTTCTCAAATAGAAAAATTTAACCAAAGACTGCGATTAATAAAAAATATACAAACGCTTAACCGCATTAACATATTTCTTAGTTTTTTGGTGTAAGCCTGTTTATGACTCGACACAATGGTAGTCTTACTTTGGGAATTTTACAACAACAATGCCTTGTATTTTCATTCCATTTGGAATAGTTTCAAACCAAGTTTTTATATGATTTTTAATATGTTCCGAAGATTGTAAGAGAATTCAATCCAGTTTCGAACTGATGAGCTAATGATTATGAAAAAATCAATCTTTTCATCAGGCCGCGGCGACTGGACTGATTATACCACAATTTACATTCTATATATATACAGAATGTGCTGTGCGTTAAGTACTAGCGAATCATAACTTATACAGATGAACTCTCTTACAATTTTTCTTCTTCATGATATTCACACAGCTCTGTGTGTAAGCTAATTTTACTTTATTAATTTTTTTTTTTTTTGTTGAATGTTAATTAATTCATGTAATTCCCAATATGCTACCGGTGAAAGTTTTTGTTGGTATAGAATTATTCTAGCAATAATTTTGGAAAATTACTTGTTTTTTAATTTAATTTTTAATATCAACTGATAAAAGTAAAAATAAAATTATTTTCGATTTTTATTTTGGGCATACATAATTTGCATTTTTATTTTTATACCAATTACTATTCCAGTTATCAAAGTAAGACGGCAAATATATTGTAGTAATTAAGAAGTGTTCTGGAAGTTGGATTAGACGATGATGATAAATGATTGAAAAAATGACTCAATTGCAATACTTTCTATAGACGATCGTATTAGTCCAATACATACTTGTTTTTTAAGTATATATTGGACAAAAAATAAGTATGGATTCCAAATTGACACCGTTTGAAAAAAAAACACAATATTTAAGAATGAAATAAAATGAATAGGTAGTAGGCCGATGAGGTCTGCTAAGATTTAAAACAGGATTATGACGTCTTGTATAAGTAGTTGTCTTCCGAAAATTCATTTTTAATTTCTTTAATATAAAAATAAATTGGCCAAATACAACTAAAATGCTAGTCCAATACAAACTAAATGTTTAGGTAACTGGCAACATTTTTTGTGCTGGTATGACACAACTTGCACTGTCTTTATTGCGAGTTGTGAAAAACGCAAAACTTTCATGGGGTAACAAAATATTTTAAAATACTGTGTTTCCAAAAGATAGATTACCGCTTGGTTAGTTCAGTGATTGGGTTAAGGTGATGACAAAAACGGCATGTTCCAAAACATATTTCAATAAGACGTATAATACAATACGGCAGATAGTACACTATATGCCATGTTTTAAAACAACTTTTGCTTTTTATTAATGTGGAGTTCTATGGCACAAAAATTACTGTGTGGGAAAATATTATTGATTATTTTTCGATCTAAATCAACTTTGATGGTATGAGTATTTTGCTAAATTTCTCCTGGAAAATTATAAATGTCATTTACATACGAACAAATTTATTATTAGGGAATAAAAATTACAAAATTGTTTATATTTTTACGACTTCATAGTCACAAAAATTTGTAGTTTTCATTTTAAATATTCTTTTTTAACAAAACTATTGTTTTGTTTTTATCGCAAAACAAATTTTCTTATACATTCTATGGAACACGTTCAAAATTGCTATACACATTTCAAAAATCCCATAGAACTCGACATTAGTTAAGGAAAATTCTATGATAAAAATCATTTTAGAATCACGTTTCCTAGTCGAATTTCATCATACATGTTAAATTTACCGTTTTGTGGCTGTTGCGGGATTCCTGTTCAAGTGCTTCGTATAATTCGCTCAGCTATTTTTCTTAGTGTTCCTACTACAAAAAATAAAATAAAAATAAAAACAAACAAAATTTTTTCTGGGGAAAAAATTAATTTTTCGTAACCGCCATTTTTTAAAATCTATTCCCCTTATTTAATTTTGTGAGGACGTGATAATTTTTTAATTTAGAAGTTTTTTCTTGTCTGTATGTATGAATATGATTTTTCGGCTTTTTTATAGACAAATACAGTAGAATCCGGTTATACCAAACCATGTATATAACGAACAAACGCTTATAATGATCATATAGTTCATTATAAGCGTTTATTCGTTATATACATATAACGAACAAACGCTTATAATGAACTATATGATCATTATAAGCGTTTATTCGTTATATACATGGTTTGGTATAACCGGATTCTACTGTATATTATTTGTGACAGCAATCCCAATATTTACGACTTTTCGAGACAGTAAATTAAAGAGCCATCTACTCACAATATATCTACTAATGAAAAGTAGAAATATCATCCTCCCTTCGTGATTTTACCCCAAGGATTATATAAATTAAATAACCTTTTAAAATGAGCGTTTTCCTTAAGCTCCTTCGGTAGTCAAAATAATCAAAATAATAAATTATCAAAACAATTTTGAATTAAAAAAATTATACAATTATTCTTTGATTTAGTTGCAAATGTTTTGTTTGCAACTGTATGCCTGTACTTTAGCCGTTTTGAAATATGCCTTAAACAGGATTATTAATATTAGTTTCAAGCGACGTTATAAATATGTTATGAGCTTAAATTGAAATCAAGGTAGGTAATATTTTTAGGTATTTTAATTAAACTTCACGTTTGCACTTTATCAACACATTTATTTGAAATTTTTCATTTAGAAATGTTGAATACATTTATTATTTCCAAATAATGTTACCGGCCTAAAGCTAGCTGTTCGTCCTGTGGCTATATACTTCTGAAATTTGTTAACCGAATCTGCATAGGAATTTAGCACGAATTTAGAGAAAAACCAAATCGATAAAATAAACTATTTTTTTTCTTTATAATTAAAGAAATAAATAGTTTGCAAAATTTTATTAATTTGCGTTCCCTGTATTTATTCAATGTATTTTTAGCCACGATGACGACTCGGAAATCGCCGGAAAAACGAGTTGATAAATTTGACGGAAGATAATTATGAATTTATTCAGGGTAATCAAAACGTCTTTTATTTCTAAATGTTGCTCCTGCTTGCCAAAAATTTAAAGGCAGCTAACCGCTTAAACAAATAGACATAAAAATGTAATTAAAATATGACAACAAAATATCAATAAAATTTAAATTACCTCTAATTCTCTAAATGAAGCGAAGATTTTTGTTTTGGGTCGCTTATTTCAATGAAATCTTTTGCTAGGTTTATTGGATCTGGGGGTGGGTCCATACATCTCCAAAAACTAAGTAAAGAAAACATAAAGACAGATTATAGTCAAATTTTTTAACTGGAAAGAATAATCAAAAATTTGCTCTTACCTATTTTCTGGCAAATCAAATGGGTTCATAGTATCGCTCAATCTTTTCCTCAAAACTCCCATACGATTTAGGTTTTCATAATGAAAGGCAGCAAAAGGCACATTATATTCATAATTTATTCAACGAACACGAGATAATTATTATAAAACTGAATTTTCTTATAAGCGTATAAATGTTTTAAGTATCAGTATTATAGAGTTTTATTCCAATCTAAAAACAGTTCAAAATGTTAGAATTGACATAAACAAAACATAAAATATGGAATAACAGACCTACGCCTACTAGAAATACAATTTAGTTACGATGAACGTACGTTTTTCTAAGCAAATTACAAGAAATTTTATAGAATTTAATTTTTTCACTAAACTCGTCCTTAATTCCTAATCGGAATGTAGCAATAATAACTTAACTTGATTCCAAATGTTCACTTTTAATGTTCTTATATGTATATACAGTTTGTTGCACAATAATTACAATTTGAGGTAACAATAACAAGAATATAAAAAATTGAATTTCATATATCCAACAATATTGTGATAGTACATATTTATAAAATATTAAACATCAACACTCGAACATTACAAATGGGTTTGACTCTCGGAACTTATTTGAATTTCTTATTGATCCCTAAAATATTGTATGGTTTAAAATGTTTCCGCCGTTTTGACAATACATGTTAGTTATTTCATTTGTTTGAAGTGTGTAGAAATAGAAAAGTAGGGCATGCAATCCCTGTATTCGGTACTCGCGGATTCGGAGAAATTCTTCAATCTTGAAATACCGGTATTGTCAAAATTAAGGGGGGTAATGTTAACAGGTTCCCTGCCCGTGTAACACCGGTGTACCACACAGAAAAATACAGTCACCGGCCAGTGGATCACCAGTGTACCGGTGGTACACTGGGCGATGTTTAATAGTATTATAAAGAGTAGCCGTACCAGTGGTACCCTGGCCGCTGTAAATAATATTAAGCGTGGTATACCGGTGGTCACTGGCCGCTTCCTGTATTACATATTTAATGTGGTATACCGGTGGTACACCATCGGCAAGGGAACCTATTAATTATATTTTTAATAAATAAACTGTGCACATAGGAGTTGTATATTTTGAGACTAAACAAAAATATTTTTTTTTGTCGCCTATTAATAAATAGAAAGAAAGAAGGCTCGTGAGAGATTCATAACCAGAAGAACTATCTACTTAATGGTTTGAAAGAATTATATTATTGAAAATGTGCATTCAAAAAGAGTAGAAACATTATTATCAAAAATTCGTTGAAACCTTGAAGACCACTCCAGAAATGATTCAATTTAATTTTTGAAATATTTTTACATATTTCGTAATAGTTTTTTAAACAGAATTCATTATGTTTTTGTTTTTATTCCAATCTCGGTATTTTTTTCGTCAATCTTGAAATATCGGTATTGATTTTTTTTCTCAAAATTTGCGTGCCCTCCCTAGTGGAAAGAAACAAAATATTAACATATTATTTTAAAACCAATAAAAAAGTTAAATATGGTTACCAAATTAATTTTTATTTTTTAAAATCTAAAAAGGAGAAAATAAAATTTATTGCATAAACTCAAAAGCCAGAATTTGCAGTTGGATAGAGGACTGACAAATGAATCGGCCAGCCTAAGCCTTACATTGTTTCTTCAGTATTCCTTTGAAACCATTTAAATTCCATCAAAACGAGTTAAACAAATTAGCTTACTCAAAATGAATAGCCACTAATTAAGTATTTTTTTGGAGAAATGCACGAAAATTGGAAATCAATCACTCATATTAAGCAGAACTATTAATTGTTGTTGTTATTTTTCTTTTATTTATGTGTTGCTGTGCGGTATTCAAAAAAAAACCCCTTGGCTTCCAAGCCAATATAACTTATAGGTTTTTTTTGCCCTTGCTTATTAATTATCACTATGTTATCCATCTTAGCGGCGAAAACCTAAGTAGGCTTTATTTCCTGATACATTTTGCGTTTAATCAAAATTCTCCTCCGTTTGCCATTTCAAGTACTTATTTCATTATCTTCAATATATTAATAGCCATAACTGATACTAATCGAAAGTCTTCGACTTGTATGCGTCTGTAACTTTGAGAAAAATAAATATAGGAGCAGGCGCAGTCAATAAACCTTATGAGTTCACTTTCATTCACAGTAGTACAAATGATTTGCAAAATTTCATTATCAATTCAATTGATGCATAAAATAATAACTAAATAATTTGTAATTAGATTCTTATTTATTAAGAAAGCTCACAACTTTTTCGACGATCCATCATGAAATAGTAATAATGATGTTGAGCAAATGAGAAAATTAATAAATTAAAACATCACTTTGTTTCAAAAACATTACTATCTTTGAAAGCACAATAGATAAATTAGAACTTAAATAACTATTTTACAAAAATAAAAAGAAGAAACATAAAACTAATAAATAAATTTAAATGTAAATAATGTAATAATGTAAAAAATTTTGAATCCGGTTTATTCGGTTGAAAACATTGAGAAGTTGTCAAAAGGGATCATCTTACCTTGTGGCAAATCTTCATCCAAATCATCCTGGCTACTTGACATGCGAGCTGAAAAAATAAGAGTAAAGATTTATTAAAAACGCTTATCTTTATAAAATAAGTGTTTAGGTACTACTATCTATACTTACATCGAATATTTTTTGAAGAACCATTTCGGTATAATATAGATTCTAAGTGAGATAAACCATTATTATTAATTATAGTAAATCCTAGTAATGTTTCAATTTGCTTCCATCGATGCATTCTTTCTTGCAGTTCATTTGTAACTTCACTTAAGGCATTTCGCGCCTCCACTATACTTCGATCAACGTCATCTATACTCTTACCGTGCGTCGATACAAATGCTCCAACCAGACTTGATCGTTTACGTCTTAGTTTCTCGCATGCATCGCGAGCTAATTGCAATTGAGATTCAGCCAGGAGCCTCTTTTTTAAATGATAACGACTTTCTAATTCGTATGTTAGCTGTAGCCAGGATTGTAATCCTTGTGGCGGAGTCCAGCAGTTATCAACTAATTCACCTTCGGCACGTACTAATTCTGAACGTAAAACTTCAATTTCATGTTTTAATTGTTGAACCTCTAAATCAGAACTGGATGACGATAGCGATGGCTGTTCTTTCAGGCGTCTTAATAAATCCATTTTTTCAGATGCAGCACATTCTTGTTCCAATCTAGCGTGTTCTAATTCCTAAAAAAAAAAAACAAAAAAAAACATTTATCAAGTAGATTGAATTATACCACCAGTTAATTCAAAACTTACTGTCTGCATTTCTTGTAAAGCCTTTTCAGCTTTCTGTAATCCTTCCATATCTTGTGCCATACGTCTCAAATGTTTTTTGGCATTTTTATTTTGCTGAACTGCGTACCAGCATCCTATTATAGCGCTTAAAAGTAATGTGACCAGCACATAATCTTTCCAACGTGTCCCAGTTTCTAAATATAACATAAAATAACTATAAAATTTAAAAAGTGAACATTAAGAAACATTACTGCCGCATACCTCTTGGGGGACCAAATAAAACTACATCCATTGCTTTCAGAGCAATCTTTTGCTTATGAATGGGATCTCTTATACCTAATACATTGCTCACATAATGCATATTATTCACAGCTAAACGTGGTAAACTTGCTCCGGTTACTTTAAATTGTTTAAATATTTCAACATATTGTGGAAGTTGGACACTTTGTGATAACCATTCAGTCGTTTGTTCAACTGTCCAGTTATGAACCTGAAAAGCAAATCAAATTTAAAACGGTTTGTACATATTACAAAAATATATTTAAAATTTGTTTTATTAGAATCAAAACTGATAACTACATCGTATTTGCTGCGAAAGAGAGAGGGAGTGTGTTTTAAAATAGGGAGCCCAGCCAGCACTACTATATAGTATGATTCTTTTACGATAATATTTGTTAAGCTCTAAATCGTAATTATGCAGACTTTAATGATGGCTTTCTTGTAACCAGTCCAAACCTACTCTTTTACCTCACTTACCAGATAGTTTAAACCTGATTGTTTAACCAGTTAGTACTTTTATAATAGAATTTCAAAATTGTACAGTAAAAATGCGTTTTTATGCTATTTCATATTCATGTACATGCATAAACCACCCTTACTTAAATTGCTTCTATTTCTAACCCAAACTTTAATATTATTAATTATTGCCTATTGCAGTCTAGTCTCTTTAAAACTTATAGTTTCATTGGTCGTATGAATAATAATAACCTATTACCGACACGTACGACTGCGTTATAAATTACTCCGTATATGTCAAGAGGTTGAAGAAGTTTTTTATTTCGCGGGTTTTCATTATGATTTAAATGTTGTTACGTTATCTTTTTATTGCAAAAACTACTTTTAAAGCTGTTTCAGGATCATTACGGTACAAACAGAAGCGGCTAGCATTGGTTTTAGTTGTCTCAGTCAAAGTAGCGACATTTATTTCTTGGTGTGGAAATATTAATAACTAAAAATCGCTGTATTAAATCTTCCTTTTCCAAAATTTGCCACCGTCGCCTTTCAAGTGAGACAGCTAAAACCAATCCGTGCCACAGAAGCTTATTCTAAGCCTTAGGCGCTTTCAAATCAGATTACAAAAACGTGCGAATCGCAGAAAATATTCTTTTGAACATAAACATTTGATTTATAATAGATCAAAATTTCAGCAAATAAAACATTCGGAACACTTAAATCAATCATAGAAGTAAAGGTTTCCTTGAAGTGGTAATAAGAGAATACTTACTCAAAAGTGATGACTTTATAAGAAATTTGCAAATTGCTTACAAATGTTTAGTTTATTATTGGCTACTTTTTCTAGTCAAGCGAAATAGGATCGTTTCGATCATTTGTTGAACTGAAGATTTTGTTTGTCCTTTCAGAAAGGATATCCAATTTAATTTTAAAGGGAATACAATTTATTATAAAAAATCTAATAACAAAGTTCATTAAGTTAAATAATACCTAGAACTTTTTGGAGAAAACAACAAGGTATTTATTTAATAATAATTCATAAAAAAGAATAGGTGATTTTTTTTTTCAAACAAAAACTCTTTTGTCGTTTGTACAATAACAATTTTATTTAATCTTACCTCTGATCTTAACCATGCTTCCCACAATTCTTTGACCGATATATGCATATCATCGTTATAATGAAACGCACGATGTCTTTTTTCGTAGCCAGAATCATATTTCAATTCTTCTCGAAGAAACTAAAACGAAACAAACAAAAGAAAAAAAAAACATTTTTAACATCTTAATTAATAATAACATGAGAAAAGGCAATTATTTGTTTATCATTCAAATCAGCACAATATTATTTATATTTTGTTTTTTAAGTGTAATGTATTGTAGTACCTTCAGGTGTTGTTTTGAGTCAATCTACGAAATACAAAAACTATTTGAAATTTTAAAAATCTTTAATATTAAGAACGGATCATTTACAGTATGTTCATAAGATGTATTTCAATACGTACAGTACTGTATAGAATAGTAGATGCGCAGAAATAATTTTAAATGCTAGATAAATTCTTTTAAAATAGTTTATTTTTGTAATTATTATCAACTTACGTTATCGACAATCAAAATGTTTCTGTTTATATTTCTGCCCGGTTTATTTTTTATTTTCAAAATAATCTCTGTATCTCTGTTTATGTAAATGAAAATGAATTACATTTATGTATTATATCTATTGGTTTCATAGAAATCTATACATTGGTTCGCAAAATTAACGCACCAAAGAATTTTTCACTGTAACTTTTAAATTACAAAATAATGTTTGTTCTTGAATTGCTGTAAATTAAAAGCCATCGATAAAGCATTATCATCCAGCCAATTCCAAAAACGCGTACTCCGAAGGAAACATAAGTTTTGGAAATTGGTGGTTTTTGCAAATTTTAGTTCAAGGATACCTGTGAACTGATCGTCTTAATGTGCGTGTTGGGCTGGACCGGCCAGGAACAAATTCTTAACGCTCCGCCAAACACATACCATGAACATTTTGTGGAACATGCATAAGGCGCCCGCATTCTGTCTGTGGGAATGAGAAACTAAGCCAGAGGAGTGCTAGAAGAGTTCATTTGAGAGTTCATTCTGAGTTCGATCGAGTGCAACCAAGTGGGTCTTCGGTGCGCCAGCCCAAATATGTGAATTATATTCCTATTTGAGTCTGATTAAGATGATTTAAAATACCATTTGCATCGTCAAAAATAACCTAGACCAGACTTGTCCGGGCCAAATGAGTATTTTTGACAAATGTTTAACTTCGATTTAAAAAAGAAGTCAACTGGACAACGCGGCGCGGTAATTATTTGGGTTTTCAGAATTGCCAGAGGGTCACTTATTGTGAAACAAAAATAACAATAGCAGAATAGAACGATAGCAAATTTATTAAAATACAGATAAACTTTATCAAAAGGAACATTTTGATTGTGAAACAATTTTATCGATAGCTAAACGTATCGTTAAAATGGTTACACCTTTGCTAAACTATAACTCGAGTTATGTTGTTTTGGGTTATTGCCACATAATATCAAGTGTAAAGTATTAGACACAATCTGAAAAAATTAATTCAAGATTAGAGCTTGGTTTACACATTATGCTTTGTCATTTCCATTTTTTCACGGAAACAGAATTGACTCCCACCTGTTTTTACTTTTCAATGAACTCTGCGTTTTCAAGAAAGATGTTGGAATGACCAACAAAAATTATTAACAAAACAATAAATATCGGTTCATAATTATTTAATTTGTGCATTTCAAAATTGCATAGTTGCTAGAGAATCATCTACGTGCTAGACGAGTTGATGACAATTTGAGAAAAACTAACTAACTAAAAACTTTGTGGGGATATTTCACAAGCATATTTTCGACATCAATTACAGATAAAATAAATGTCTAAAAAATACACGCAATACGAAAATTGGATACATTGGTTTAATAAAAAATCTTGTTACCCTATCAAATTTCAACTTTTTAAACCAATTTCAAAATACCAACTTGAACTAACTTTCCAACTTTTCTTTTAAATATTTTAAGCTCCAATTTTCCGATGTAAATCAATCAATATAAGGAAAACGTCCAAAATATTTTTGATGTTTATATATAAAACTTAAATTGTGTTTTTTATCATCTAAATTACCGCCAGAATCAGATAAGTTAAAGAAGAAACATTTTTTCTACTGTTGTCTTATTTTAATAAATATTGAACATCGCTAATTAATAATAATTAATTAGCTTAAGCAAATGCGTTGATAACAAACGCAAACATTGAATTTCACAGTAAAACAAAAAATATTTACTTACATCATCTGATTCAGTTAAATCGATATTACCATTATCATCATCATCAAGCTGACGATGCAGTTGCTTTATTGCTTCCATACCTAGACGATCATTTCCACTTCCAAGGCAGTCTATATCGTCATTTAGGCATGCCCCTTCGTTTGAATTGGTTCCAGGAACAGCTGTCAGTAAAAAAAAAATGTTGACAAATATTAATATTTTGATGACTAATAGCTAGTATATCACGTTAGACAAATGGCCAAAAAAAATGATTTAAAGCAAATTTTTAGTCCTTACAGAATTAAGATACCACAAGAGTTTAAGCTGACATCAATTCGACGAAAATTTCGTTAAAATAACATAAATTAACTATTCTGTTGAAATTTTTCGATATAACAGTTGAACGATAATATTTGGAATTCATCATTTTTATTTTTTAAATAATTTTTTAGTAGCACATAAAACGAACAATTTAATTGTGTTTATGAAAAATTATAGTGAAAACCAGAAGTGAAAAATAAATTAATTACTTATACGTGCTCAAAGACAATTAACCAACATAGGAAATTATTCGTATCTAGTTAAATCAACAATAGTGCTTCAACAAAACTAAGCTGACTCACAGAATGGGATATGCTAACGAAATAATATGAAAATTACGAAATACCAAAGAATTCACTAATAATACATTACATTAAACGATTATGTAGTGGTACTAGATAAATTAAAATCATTTTTGATAAACATAAGCTTAAGACACATTTACATATGTTGTACTTTTTGTTCACTTTGAACCGCGATGATCATCCAAAGTGACTCGTTTAAATCCGTCTTTACTATAACTTTCATCAATTGGATTTGTATAATATCCAAAAACATTTGAAAACGTGGGTTTAAAATATACCTACTAAAAATCCTATATCGTAGATAACGCTTTGTTCTATGAAATGTTTTTGTATTCCAATTTTAGCTTTTTCATATTTGCGGGACACCCGATATCAATTTTGATTTATAATGTTTACAAACTTGATAAACAGTAATTAATTTACATTGTAGTGTATAATGCACATTGTAACAAAACATTATTTTAACAAACTTATTGAGGGTAATTATTGATGATTTATCACCGTATTAATTAATTTATTTATTTGCCGAATGAACTAAACACACATTAGGATTCTAAAACCCAAGCTTACCCATTCAAAACAGCCAGAGTAAGAATTATGGTATTATCTAATTTTAGCTTTATTTTCACAATAGTTAATGATCATATCATGCTTACGGTTTATCCATTCAAAGTTTAGATTTACAAGTTTCCACATACAAACCGTACTTTATCACATAATAGTTTAAAATTCATGACGTTATTTATTAATGGAAAATTTAATTTGATATTTATTTTAAATTCCATCAAAACAAATGTCGTCATCGCTACCATCTCAAAAAATCGAATGTGAAAAAATTAATGTTACATATTCGCCACTTTAAGGCCCGCATTTATAGTCGTTACTACAACTATAACCCATGATGTTATGTAATTATAAACCCCACTATAACATTTTTATAATGATCAAAAATCATTACTAAAAAAATTGCTACAAAATATAACGTACAACAACAAAAAAAAAATTAGAAATTTTTATCAAATTTTTGACATGATCTTAAAAAGATTGTCGAAAATCGATGCTATAATGATAGCAATAGTTACGACTATAAATTCGGCCTTATCGAACCGGCATTTCAAACCGTCAAATTCAATTATTAACAAAATTGTTTGAATTTCAATATCAAAATTATTAAAAAATAGTTCGAATTTATCAGTTTATTCGTAGAAAATTTTATTAAAATTGATTTAATTTCATTCAAAAAACCCTAATTTTATCTTTCGACGGACGGATTTTTGCTTTTAATGGCCGGCAAAACTTAAAATTGAGATTTTTTGAATGAAATTAAATTCATTTTAACAAAAATTTGCTTAGAATAAGGTGGAACTTATAGATTTGAACTATTTTTTAATAGTTTTTATATTGCAAAGTGAAGCAACTTAACCAATAATTGGGTTTGACGGTTTTAAATGTCGGTTTTCCGTTTTGCATGGGGCAATGCCTTAATACTTATAATGAAATAAAACAATTGTTTCTAAATCTGTAGTTTTTTTCTAACAACGTTCTTAACCTGCTCGTATTCTATTTAACATAGAGCATAAAGGGTTTCCGCCAAGCGCCAATTCTTTAGGTAAAATTCCTAAACCATTTTTAGTTTCACCGAGACATTTATGTGAATAAGAAGAAGAATCAGTGCAATTGACTAGAGAATATTGCTAAACCCCCAGAAAAACGAAAAAAATCATATTTGTTTTTCTTGCAATACTACGAGTATTTTTAATACAAAAAAATTACTACCTTAAAACAGGAATTCAATTTTTTTTAAGCCAATTAACAATTTTTCCGAAATTTTCTAAATGATAAATATTACTGAAAAACCATCTACTGGATCTAGAAGGTCTAGAAAATTTTGGCTAAAATAACGCAAAAACTTGGGAATTATTGCGGAAAAGCCAAATGAAAATTCGTTTTCTTGTGTGTGCAGCCCTTAACATTTTCATATATTTTGATGAGGTTTAATATATTTTGATTTTGACTAATTCTTAATTTTGACTCAAAAAAAAAAAAAAAAATAGATTTTTTTTAATAAAAACAGGATAAAATACAAACCCTGCCTGAAAAGGAAATTTTCACATTCGATAGTTTTGCGACGGTGTAGAAACGATATGACAATCCAGTGAGAAAAATTAAAATATATTGCAAAGCCAAAAGGCCATTAATACGAGTTACTTCACTGCTACAAAATACATACATATTATTCTGATGCTACAAACTATATACATGTCTAGTAGGTAATATTATTTTTTTCCGCTCAACACTGGAAAAGGAATATCGAATTATAAAACGCGTTCGAGACTTCGTATACCAGCTTTCACTGATAGCTGATATCATATAGGAGATACGACAAATATTAGTTTTTTGTCAATAAGATTCTTTCGGCTTTTTATAGACAAAATATATTAAAAATAATGGCATTCACAACATTTGGTTGTGGTAGTTTGGTTTCGTACTGAAAAGTTTGTACAAACTTCGGTCTACTCATCAGGTAGCTACGACCAAAGTACAAAAATACAATTCTAACTTCATACATTACGTATGATGCAAGAACGCATTGACTTAGCGAATTATATAATTCACCAAATTAAAAAAAACCAAGGATAACTCTCATTTCTGTGTTAGTTTGGTCGTAGCTACCTGATGACTAGACCGAACTTTTTTTTGTACGAACTTGTCAGTACGAAACCAAATACCACAGAAAAAGCTCAAGGAAAGCTTTCATTTTTTGGTGCCGATACACTTTGTATTGACCTCGGGTTAAAGTACGGGGGGGGGGGGGGATTTTGATATTTCTACTTTTTTTCTGGTAGATATATTTATAAATGATTGGCCTCTTCATTTTTTCTGATTAACAAGTCGAAAATGTTATGAATGCCATTATTTTTAATATATTTTGTCTATAAAAAGACGAAAGAATCTTATTGATTTAATACAGACAAACTTTCTCTCTCTAGTTTTTTGTCATATGTTATAATTTAAGAATAATTGCTAGAATCATGGTAAAGGAAAGTGACTCTTTGCAAAGGTATTGAATTTTAAAAATCGTCAATCTTCGACGGAGTCTCGCTACTTAAAACTTGGAAATTAGTTATTAAATTACAAAATTTGTGTAACAAAAAGAGGTATACGTGCTTGAATGCATCAACATTTTGAAATATTTTTTTGATATTCATAATATTTTTCGGAAGTACGCCGTTCGTTCGTATGTAATCCAGAAATTAGTGCTATCAGCTACCATAAATGTGGCATATTTAATTTGTGTTATTTGTATAGCTCAAACTGCCCTAATCCCATTAGGGCAGTTTAAGCTATATAAAACGGCGCGCATTTAAAAAAAGACCTGTGTGATTTTAATCCAGCGCATACCTTATGGGTTAAGAATTTTACATTTTAAGGTAACAAACAAGCGCGGCGCTAGGGAAGGGAGGGAGTGAATTGGGTAATTGCCTCTCCAAAACTTTGCTTCCTATTACCAAACTACATCGGTTGCAGAAAATAACCCCAATGAAATAACTTCAGAAACTATAAATGAAATAAATCCTTACTGAATGAAAAAAAAAAACAAATTACGAAAAGTGAATTAAATCCCTAAATTTTTATTTAGTTATATTCGAATTTTATAAGCGTTTTTTATAGACAAAATTAGCTACGTTATTAAACAAGTAGTTTAACATTTATTTTGGCCTGATATTTCGACCTACTGGTCTTATCATAATCATAGGTAATTTACAACAAGGCTTAGGCCGAATCACACTTTCATTTTCTATGTCAAAGATATTTTATAAAATATCTTTGTCAAACATAAATGATAGGGTGAGTTAGCATACTTTATAAAAATTTTCAAGTAAACTTGATTAGGTAAAATCTGTGTTACTCAAGCTATTAGTTTCTACTTTTTATTAATTTTTTTGTTGAATGTTAATTAATAATCAGTCCAGTCGCCGCGGCCTGATGAGAACATTGATTTTTTCATAATCATAAGCTCATCAGTTCGAAACTGGATTGAATTCTCTTACAATCTTCGAAACATATTAAAAATCATTTAATTAAATAAATAGAATTATGTCTATTAGTCGGTTTAGTTGAATTACTGTTCGTAAATACTAATATACTTCTCGTGTTAATCGAAACACAATTAAAATGATCTAACCACCGGTAGCATATTAGAAATTACATGAATTAATTAACATTCAACAAAAAAATTAATAAAAAGTAAAAATTAGCTTACACACAGAGCAGTGTGAATATCGTGAAGAACAAAAAAATTGTAAGAGAATTCATCTGTATTAGTACGATTCGCTAGTACTTAAAGCACAGCACATTCCGTATATATAGAATGTAAATTGTGCTATAATCAGTCCAGTCGCCGCGGCCTGATGAGAAGATTGATTTTTTCATAATCATAAGCTCATCAGTTCGAAACTGGATTGAATTCTCTTACAATCTTCGAAACATATTAAAAATCATTTAATTAAATAAATAGAATTATGTCTATTAGTCGGTTTCGTTGAATTACTGTTCGTAAATACTAATATACTTCTCGTGTTAATCGAAACACAATTAAAATGGTCTAACCACCGGTAGCATATTAGAAATCACATGAATTAATTAACATTCAACAAAAAAATTAATAAAAAGTAAAAATTAGCTTACACACAGAGCAGTGTGAATATCGGTAAGAAGAAAAAAATTGTAAGAGAATTCATCTGTATTAGTACGATTCGCTAGTACTTAAAGCACAGCACATTCCGTATATATAGAATGTAAATTGTGGTATAATCAGTCCAGTCGCCGCGGCCTGATGAGAACATTGATTTTTTCATAATCATAAGCTCATCAGTTCGAAACTGGATTGAATTCTCTTACAATCTTCGAAACATATTAAAAATCATTTAATTAAATAAATAGAATTATGTCTATTAGTCGGTTTCGTTGAATTACTGTTCGTAAATACTAATATACTTCTCGTGTTAATCGAAACACAATTAAAATGGTCTAACCACCGGTAGCATATTAGAAATTACATGAATTAATTAACATTCAACAAAAAAATTAATAAAAAGTAAAAATTAGCTTACACACAGAGCAGTGTGAATATCGTGAAGAAGAAAAAAATTGTAAGAGAATTCATCTGTATTAGTACGATTCGCTAGTACTTAAAGCACAGCACATTCCGTATATATAGAATGTAAATTGTGGTATAATCAGTCCAGTCGCCGCGGCCTGATGAGAAGATTGATTTTTTCATAATCATAAGCTCATCAGTTCGAAACTGGATTGAATTCTCTTACAATCTTCGAAACATATTAAAAATCATTCTATTAGTTACATTCAAATCAAGTCGTTACAATTCATTCAAATCAAATTGTACCAAGTATCGAATGTAATTGTCAAATCAAATCGGTGTCATGAATAAGACAGATTGATCGCAAATAAATTAGAACAGTTTGGTCGTTTCATTCAACTTAAATCGGTGGCACCAAAACGATAGTATCATCGACCCCTCCCCCTCGCTCTAACAGTACCCCATCGTTTAAGGGCGTCCCATAGTAACTTGCTATTAAGATTCATGTACGAGGTTTAATATCATACTTAATTGGAAATTCAAGAAGCAATTCAATCAAATTTAGTCATTCAATCAATAAAAGCTGTATTTTATTTGACAATTTACAACACAATTGCACTGTCTCGATTTTTATGTATCTACATAATTTTTTCTAATTTTCTATGAAAATATTTATTGTATCCGCTAAATGCAGACAAACGCACATGTGCCAACATTTTATTCGCAAAAATAAAAATATTTCACAAATTCAAAATGCCAACGAACCTTTGAAACCCAATCAACGAGAATTTGTTAATATCTATTAATTTAGTTGTACAAACTTTTGGCACATTCAGTTTTGAGCATGAGCTCATCCACAAGAGGCATACACCAAAAGATGAAATAAAGATAATCAAGCAATTTTTTAATTTGGAATAAAACTAGTAATAAAAAATGGATAGATATTTTATAACCGTAATTTTTCAATTAAAACTGTCGGAACTTTTCATAACACACTTTTCAACTTTTCTATTTTTGTTAATAAAAAACAAAAATCACACTAAGGTTTTTATATTTTGGCTAAGATTTCTTACACATTTTCAATATGTACATACTATATACATATATGGGTGATTATATTATATTTCGGACAACGTCCAAAATTCATCTCTTAGATTTTTATTTTTTCGTATTCCTGATTGAAAATAACGCATACATAATCTTTTTGTTATTCGATATTTTAGCTTTGACATTTGACAAATCTGATTTTTGGCTTCCACGTATTCGGTTCTATCTAAGTACACTCACCGGCAGAGAAAACGGGTCACCCTAACTTTTTTTTGATGCGAATATCTTTTAAACCGCACTAGCGGAAGGGAAGGAAACTTGAAACAAAAACCAAATTCAGGATCATTTAAAACAATGTTAGAAAATATTACCATAACATATTTTGTCTAATCATGTGGCTGAGTTTGTTTACTTATCCCACAACAAAACTTATAACTAAATTTTCAAATGTGAATACCTCTTGAACCGCACTAGCTGGAAACATGAAAAAACCAAATTTTACCAAAGCACTTTGTCTAATCATATAACTGAGTTTTTTTCTTATTCTACAACATGGCTTATAATTAAATTTGATGCGAATAGCTTTGAACCGCACTAGCTGGAAACTTGAAACAAACACCAAAAACAAATGTTTAGTATTGTGTATTGGTCCCCCAGCTTGAATAACCGCTGTCATCCTCCGTCCGATACTTTTGATAATCTGTTATATATCGCACTGTTTGTTAGATATTTTTCCATTCCTCTAAAAGCGCGCTTCGGAGTTGTTTCATCGTATTCGGAAGTGGAAAACGAGACCGAATTCTCTATCAAGAATGTCCCAAACATGTTCTATAGGATTCAAATCAGGAGTCCTTGCCAAACATGTCATCTTTGAAATACTTACATCTGCCAAGAATTGATTCACGACTCTGGCAACAAGAGGTCTTGCATTATCGTGCATTAGCATATAAATGGTGCGTAGGCAACAACATATTTTCCCAATATTTCGTTAATATAGCCAACGGCCGTCTTAGATGCGGTTAAAACCAGGTAAAGCCCGGTGCGTATCAAAATTCCCGCCCATACCATGGCTGATCCGCCTCGAACCTTTCCGCTGAAGGTGCATGGAGCGTAACGCTCTCCCAAAGAGACCGCGAACAAAATCTCTCGTGAATAAAACTTGGCTCCAATGAGGTTCAGTGCTATTTTCACGTTCCCTGGCAAATTGTAGCCGAGCAATCCTGTGACCTAGAATTTAATTTTTGTTTCAAATTCTAGTGCGATTCAAGTGGTATTCACATTTGAAAATTTAGTTATAATCCATCTTGTGGAATAAGTAAAAAAAAACCAGCCACATGATTAGACAAAGTATGCTATGGTAATATTTACTAAGCTTGTTTTGAATGACCTTCAATTTGGTTTTTGTTTAATGTTTCCAGCTAGTGTGCTTCAAAAGATATTCGCATCAAAAAAAAATTGTTTAGGATGGTCCGTTTTCTCTGCCGTGAGTGTAGTCATAAAGTTATTAGTTCGCTCTAAATTAATACTTAATTTAATTTAATGAGGTACAATTATATTAGATGTTATAGTCAGATAGGTCTATGGTTTATATTTTGGTCGGTAGATGGCATTTTCGCCTTGAATCTTAATACTATATATCCAAAAAGCATTTATCATACTAAAAATAGAGCAAAAAATACCAACAAATGATTAAAAATAGAGCAAACAATAATGTAGCTAGAGTTTGACCACCAGAGCGCCTGGTTAATCTGAAATTTATGGATTTTTTTTAGTTTTTAACTGACAATGAACCAATAATTCACATGAATGCAATACTCGTATATACAAGTCAGCAATTTACTTTCTTTTCTTTCAAGTCCCCTTCTTTTTAATTCTTGCCTCTTTAGTACAAAACAGTAGGTCATTATTTAATTTGGTGATTTCGAATATCTCTTTTTAGAATGTTTGTATACTTTTTTGGTATATTAGGCATGATTCATCAATTTTATTATCTAAACAATAAATAATAAAATAATTTTGGTATAGCTATAGCTTATTTTATAAAAAATTTACACCGACTTTTCAATGGTCTGTGCCACCATTTTCAAGTAGTTTGATTTTATTGCTTTTGCATTATTCTTTTATTACATATCTTGTATTATTGATAGTTACCACGTAATTTAAAAACGAGCTGCCCAATTAGTATATCACTTCCCTAAATTTGAAATAATATCGGCAATCGTCATATAAATAGATGCACAAATTTTTAGGATCTTTAGTTAATACTTAAAAGCGAAATATAAAGTATCTTTCTCGCAAATTTATTATTGAAAGTTCTAAGCAGTTCAGTGAAGTATTAAAGTCAAAATACAAGATGGTTCATCCAGAATGCTGTATTCCTTTTAATTTATAAAATCACAAAAATTAAAAAAAAAAAAATCTAGAACTGGCAGTGTTAAATTAGTTGAACAACCTCAAAAGTTGCAGCTTAAAATTATACCCTTTAAATGAAGTTGTAGTTTTACCAGATCCAGCTGCAACATAATATTCAACGCCGTCTTATATCCAGATCAATCGCAAAGAATATCACCGCCACACGAATTCCTTCAAGCAGGTGAATAATATTGTTATCAACTATTGGAAGCCTGATTATAATACAGGGGTTTTTATAGAAGTATAGAACTTTAAAATGAAATAAAACCTGTAAAAATCGTGGTAACGGCCACGGACTAGCGACATCACATATCCCCACAGAAAATAATCCAAAGGTGGTTCATCGCACGAACTTGGAGGCCAATTCACATGTCCATATAAACGCCTTCACAATACAAACACTTTTTACTTAGGTTTGCATGAATTTTTCAACGAACAAAAATTTAGGTAAGGTATCATGGAATTTGTCGAATGAGCCAAGACTCTATATACGTACTTGATTTATTTCTGGGAAGAAAATATGCATGTTCGGTTGTGAGTTTTTTAAAATTTTGATTTAACATCAATCTATTAAAATGGTGATTGACTGCACTTTATGATGCTTTTATCTACTTATGCTCTCGAAAGCAGCTACAGATAGCAAATAAAACGCACTTAATTACGGAATACATATTTTTTGTTTTTATTCATAATTTGTTTTGTTTTACTATGCATTTATAGAAACATTAGGTTTTGTTTTGCGTTTTTTATTTTTTAGAAAAATGCGAAACAAATTATGACTGGAGCTTAAGCTGCCAGTTGACTATTATTTTTTAACATCACAATTTTCTCCTACTGTTGAACTCCCAGTTAACCATTATGTTTTGTCAACATCTCTATTGGCCCGTTGAGCATTATTTTTGTCAACTTCACTGTTCGCCATTGCTGACTGAATTCTAGTGAACTGAGCTTGAGTTTCGAATTGACCATATATCTCACACTGAATAAACACAGTTTATCAACACCAACATCAAATAAAACTTTCTAAAACAAGAATTGTTCGTTCACCTTAAATTTTCAAAGTTCTCTCCTATAACGAATCCTGGACAGGTTGTCTTTCGAGGATCCGTCAAAATGAGAAAGGTTCAAATAATCCATAGGACTGATCTGAGCACAAAATTGCAGCTCTCTGACGTGTGAAAGTTGGTTAAAAGGAACTATGAAGAAGTTGAAACAAACAGACAGAAAGAAACCAAGGTTCATTTAAGAAATAAGGTATAAAGTGATGATCACGGTGAGTATAAGAGGTGTGTGATATGACTGATCAATGATTACTGATAGAGAGCGCTTAGAACAACAAGGTTACGTAAATGGCCGACGGAAATGTACGCATAAATTAACGGCGCATACTTCAAAACTGTCGACAGTTACTTTTCTGGTAATTTTGTAATAGAAAAACTTGACGGAGAACATATTTTTTAGTAATTTTTGAAAAAAGATGAGGAAAAATTAATTCCGTCAACTTCTTCTGTTGCAAAATTACTAAAAGTTATTGTTGACAGTTTTAAAGTATGCGCTATAAAAACCATTTATTTATGTAGTTTTTTTTTGTTCGCTTTTATTGACGATGTGATACGAGAGCTTTTTTTATTTGTATGTAAATTTGGTTTTTATTTTTTATTAGTCAAATGACTGCCGATTACTCTATTGTACATTTGGCCTTTGCGAATAAATTAAATTTAATCTGTTAACTGCAACAGGTGATAATGATTAAGATTGATACGATTTGTTAGAATAATCCTGTATTCCGAAATGTTAAAGATGGTACGTTTGGAGTATGACATGTATTAAAAATTAATCATTTTATTTTGACAAAAAACAAAATAAAAACACGCCTAAAACCAGAGCCTTCTAGCGTATAAAGCCAAAATCATACGTCATCATTTTTTAGAAGGTTTTTTACAAATGAAAAACCCAAAAATCTTATAAAACGCTTATATAAAAGTTTCCTAAATATCTTTAACATCAATACACAAAGAAGACTATTATTGGTATTAAATAAATATTAATAGCAGAAATATTAAAATTAAATTATTTCTAAAATATATTTTTCAAACTTTCATTTTGAAAAATACATCAAAGTTGGCTCTGACGAGTTAAAATAATACTTGCTAAATTTATGTTTAGTTTTACTAGTGTACGTCAGATGTCTAAGATGTTTACAGAAAAATACACAAAATTGTCACACGTTCTTAATATTTTGTGAATTTGTTTTCCTTTTGCTACAAATTTTAAACTTGAAATTTCCCCAGGTGGTAATATTTGGTAGGATTTTATCAAATTTTTACTGCCATCTTGTAATCTGTATTGACTTAATTAATAGAATAGTATGTATACTGCTCTACCGTAGAGTTTCATTGATTTTAATTTAAATGCATTGTACCGCACGTCGAGTTTCTTTAGGCTATAAACATTATGTGTTTGAGTTCGGCAGTATTTTGGGAAAATCGCGATAGATGAATTTTTTTTCGAAACGATATTTTGTGGACGGAAAGCAAGTACACATGCCAAAACATATTATTAAACATCGCATTCAACGCAAAATTGGCCTATAAGACGGTTTCGTGTGGTGGTTTTCCAGGTTTTGGGATCATAATTACATCTGCATTTTTCCACAAGCTGGGTACTCATTTGATTCTAAATGCTGCTTTATAAGATTGGTGAGCTTTACCAGAGCTTTACTCGGCAGTTCTTTTTAGATTTCTGCAGTAATAAGATCATAACCAGGAGCTTTTTGTTTTATTCATATTAACTTTTATATCACGCATGACACCTTTTGGTGTTGTCCGAAAAATTTCATTTTTGCATAGCTTGTTCAGTTATTATTTCGTCTTCCAATGTTTGGTCGTCATTTGGTTCAACAAATCGTAGAGCTTTGTCTTCATTATTCCTAACCCATTTCTCACCTGCTATTCTTATTGAAGGAATCTGCTTTATTGGTCTTTTAATTCTTTTGGTTGCTTTCCAAAGTGAATAATCAATACTGCTATCATTACTTAATTTTCTTAGATAGTTGCTGATTGATTCATCTTTCAATTCTTTGATCTCTCTTCTTAATTGTTGAGTGAGATTGTTCATATTAGTTTTACCTAGGGGGGGGGGGGGGGCTTTTGTTTGGTGCTCTTCTCGCATCTCTTTTTTCTGCTAGGAGTTCCCTACTTTCCATAGGGTAGTTGTTTTCCTTGTTTTTCTTTTTTTCTGAATGAATAAAATATTTGAATACATTTTCTTTGAAACTTTCTTTAATCTTTTATTATTCTAAATCACACTACGTCAACGATTTTATGATATTTTGACGTAGAAATACACCGTCTACTAAGTATTTCATGCTTTTGATGTCACGAAATCTACTATCCCCTTTCAGTATTATTGCTCGAAAATGGGAGGAGTTGGAGGGATCAAGCATATAACATTATTTACAAGAAAGATAGAACTTCAAAAAATATATGAATGCTTCTGGTGAGTGACACCTAATCTATTTTTCGCCTTACTTTATACATTTGTTAAACCTCGACAATGGATAGATGGATTTTACAGGAACAAAAATTGTTATCCGCGGCTTGACATGTTCTTTATAATTATTTAAGTATTATTTATTTGTGAAAATCGTTGTCATTAAAGTGGAGCAAAGCGATTTTTTTACGTTTTTATTTAAATTTCGGTAATGCTTGAAATCAAATGCATGAAACAACATCGTTCGCTCATTGAAATCGTGATCAACGAAGTGGAGAAAAAAGGAAAAACTAATTTTTGTTGTCTTCTCACATTTTAGTTTGTAAAAAGCCGTTATACGGGGCCCCAGGAGATCTTTATAATATTTTTTTGTTTATGGAAATTATGATTATGTCCATACTGAAGTGGAGAAGATTAGGTTAAGTTAAGGTGGTGGCCCACTAGGACCGGCATAGACACCAAACTGGTCCATAGCCATACCACAATTTATTATCTATCCGCCTAAGCATTGAAACCATTTTGAACTGTAAAGAAAGCGCTGGATACTCGCGACGTCCATCCTTCTAAGGTCCGTCAGGTCATTTAAAAGCAGTGCCCGTAGAAACTTTAGTCTGCTTCGAGCCAGACGAGGACAGGTACAAACAAGATTAAGTCCAGTCTCTTCCTCCTCCAAGTCTTCACAACTGGAACAGTAGTCATATGAGAAGAATACAAGTCTACTCTCATGCCTACCTATGAGACGCTAAAGTGAGATCAGTCGTTTGGCAAATGAGGTACTATTTGACCATCTGTCGTTCGTCAACTTACTAGCTTCTTCCTGAAGCAGTAATAAAGCAAGATACATTTCTATATACTTCTGCTTTTTGAAATATAAAGGTGCCCATGGTGCCACGGCGAGCCAGCTCGCCAGCTTTTATATTCCTTGTACTATTGAAATGCCCTGGCACCCATACTATATGGATGTTGAACTAATCTGCGAGAAAGTTCTGGACTACTTTCGACGTGAGGAGGTGTGAAGTGGAGAAAATAGACAAAACTAAAATGTATTTGTATCTTGAGTACGGATGGACGGTCGTTAAGGAGCGACAACCATTTAGAACGCCGAAATTGAGCAGATTTTTAGGAATTTTTTGAAGGGGAACAAAAAAATGGATCGTTTTGAAATTTTAACAGTTTATTATAAATATTTTAAAGGGTATTTTCCATTTTAACCATTAGAAAAGATTGAAAATTGACGGATATATAGAATGATGAAGCGGTTTTTACGGTGCCAATTGTAGCGTCGTGAAAAATGATCTGGGCAAAAGGATGTAGTCAATATATGCCTATGGTCACTTGATAAACCTAATCTTTTAATAATATTTTCTGAATTGGAGAAATGGCGGATATAAAATCAAAAAAATCGATATTTTCGAGCTTTGAGTTTTGGCCTAAGTCAAGAAGGTTTTCGTATTCTACACATATTAAAGTAACTTTTAGAGCAAAAAAAATTAATTTTTTGAAGGTTCTAAATGGTTGTCCGCCTTAATGGGAGAAAAACTATTACACCCGGCTCAATGAGCTCATTATAAAACTATAGACTTAGAAAAAGTTTGCAGCAAGTTAACTCGAAAAAACTTGAGACAAAAACGTCGAGAGAAATAAATCGAAAATTCAAAAATTATTTTTTGGTCGTATACATCATAGATATTTTCTTTCTCTTCCCTTCTCATAAAATCTAAAATCGCCTAGAAAGGAGAAAAGAATAAGCAATGCAAAAGAGCAAAACAAAAATTTGTTATCACAAAATAATCCGAATTAAGAGTTTCCTTGAGCTAATAACGTAGTGGCGCTAATCCATTTCGTTTAGATGAAATAATAAATTCTTCTACTTATAAATTTATTTCTGCCTCACTCCAAAATACTCGCGATGACACTTTAATTTTGTATTTGTTTGTTTTGTATAACCTTCTCTAAACGTATCGTTGAGTTAATATGTGAATTAAGTAATTTAACGAAAACTTTGTTTCCGTAACGAGATAATCCGGGCTTATACTACTAATTGTGTAATTAGTAGTAATAGTAATTATGACAATTTTTGACATTAAAATGTCTTTCATTTTGTTTTCATATTTTCGCTCGTTTAATGCTCAGAGTCTGTTTTTTGTTGCAACTGGGAAACCACATTAGACAAGATCATTTGATCTACTAATTAGTTTTTATTAAAAAATATTTCATTTAAAATATTTAACTATATGTATAATGTGTTAATAAAACCTTTTTGTAAATTACCTAAGGCTATGATTAAGACCACGAGGTCGAATTAGGCTCAAATAAATGTATTTTGAAAATTAATTGCTAATAACTTAGTTTTAATTAATTTTGTCTATAAAAAGCTAATAATTTTTATGCCTAATTTCATTTTTATAAGTTTTCAATTTCTGTGGTAATATTGGGGACTTATTTCCTTTAGGTCCATTGCACATTTCAGCTAAGCTAAACGAGAGATCATCGCTTCGCTTAGCTAAGTTTAGTTGCTTAGCACAACACGTTGCACATTTTAGCTAATGAGGTCGTTCACACACACCTCTCTTAATAGAACTAAGTAGCTGACATAGCAAGGCGAAGACAATTTAAGCTAAGGTCGTTTACATCGCTCAAGCAAAAAACATAGCTCACGATTTAGCTCAATTGTGCAACGTTCCATTAAAACTCTTTTTACAACCGAAAGCTATGTACATAGCTCAAATCGCATTCTCACATTTCAGCTTAGCTTAAATGTACAACGGGTTTCTTGGTTTTGGGAAATTATTTCCGGCGCCCAACTCTGTACATGTATCGACCAATAGCAATGCTATTTTTTCCGAACTCGTGATATGATAATGCAAGTGGCAAAACGACGACAGTTTGAGAATCGATGGTTTAAATGATATCGAGATAACCGAACCCTGCAGTCCCATTGGCGACAGAAGTTTTTGATCGACAGTTAAGAATTACGCCACCTATCGCGAGAACCACCTTTTGATATTCAGCCTTTTCATTTCCGGTCAAGTTTATTGTGTCCATCAGTTGAAGTGCCCTTCTCGCAATCTCGCGGACATAGGTACATAGTTTACTGTGAATTTTGAAAATAAATTAATTTTTTTTCACAGATTGTTGTTATCGCCGTAAAACGGGCCACAGACGCTACGATGATTAAACGATTTATTTAAATCTTTCGATGGATTTATGCTAGACTTGTTTACCGATTTTAATACTTCGTTTTAAAACTACCTTATTTACCACAACTGAACTTTTTTGCCGAAACGGAACTTTCAAAAAAAAAAAAATGACTGATTTATTTAAGGAAAATTCATGCCTATGCGATTTGACTTGTAATAACTCTTCCAACAAGCACAAACCCAACTAAAATTACGAGGCAATAAAAACTTAATTGAAGGAAGTAAGCCCCAAAGTAAGCATAATTAACTTGATTGCTAATTGGTTCGAATATCGTTAATTGTGTGGGGATAAATTGATTCAATTATCTGTAAGATTTACAGTACAACTTGCAATACGATAAATTGTAGTGTCTTTGGCCCGTTTTAATTTATATTAACAATTAAACAGCCGGCTTTTTAATTTTCAGCCAAACATAAATCGCTGACACTTTTTTGGGAAAACATATAAAACAGATTGCAAAACAACATTGCATAAATGCAATGCTGGTGGTTTAACCCTTATGTCTATTTTGGGTTACCCGGGTAACCTTTACGAGTTTAATCGACAAAATTTCTATTTTATCAATGGAATTTTGGATCTAGAGCCTAGGAATGCCAAAATCATTTACTTGTAATAGTTACATTTTCAAGTGATATTCGAATAAATCTGATAAGGATACTGGGTAACCCTTAATTGATTAACGGAAGGAAAAAGATGCATAGACTATAAGGGTTAATTGTTAATTTGTAGGTTTCCCTTTTGCAAAATCATAATCGTATTTGGGAAGAAATATATTTGGCATAAGTCTGATGAAATCTGAATCTGTAAATCGTCGCATGTCTTGAAGCTGAGCATTAGTAAAGCGAAAAGAGCGAAAATCAGAATACATCAAGAAACTATTTATGTAATAAAAGTGGTTTCTAAAGTTTATCCTATAATTTACTAAAATTCAGCCTGATATGTTTCAATTCAAATAAAAAATTTCAATTTTAATTAGAAAATTATTCTAAAACTAATTTCGAATATACATAAATCAATTTATCTCTTTGATTGACTAATTTAATGAAGAAAGATCGCAACTATATAGAAAATAAACTTCTAATCGAGGTCACCTCATAATAATTATTTTACAGAAACGACAAAATATCATAGAAATATGTAAACAATTAAAACACTTACTTAATTCATGGATAACTGCTTGTGACATTGCTTGACTCAACATTGCATATGAATTACGTGACTCAATTGGATAATCGGGTGGTGCATTTCCACTACCTCCGGTAAAATGTTTTTGTTGTTGTCCTGACTGCCTATTATTCGGTGGAGTTCCGGTCACCGTTTTAACAACTTTCTCCTCCGTGTCTCGATTAGGCGCCCGGTTAGACCGAATTGGATCCGTCTCAGGTTTTATAATGGACTGCGATACAACGTCAACATTTTCAATAACACTCACTACAAAACTAATATATATAAACGCTGTCATCCATAAAAAATTGAGCTTCTGTAAATTATTATTCGTTATCCAATGCATTTCTATTTTTTTAATTTTATATGTAACCAAATAATTGCTTTAAAATCGAAAAGTAACAATTTAATTTTAAAACTAAACAAAAATCACTTCTCTATCACAAATATTCATCAAGGAATAATTTATCGAAAAAAATTTCTGAAGGCATACGTAAGAACTTTTTATTGTCGCGAACAATTTATTTTCTTAAAAACACTATTAGAATTAGATTTGAAACAATAATACATTATTTTCACAGGTATAATATTTATAGATTTGATTAGAAAAATTTGTACACAAATTTAGATTAAATATTTTCCAAAAATTAATATTAATAATTGCTTTTGTATAATAAAGCCAAAATCAAGGTTATGATTTTTTCATCATTTCACTTCAATTGCGATTGACTAAAATACAACAAAATAATTAGTAAGTTTTAATAATAATTAGTGTTCTGGGTATATTATATTTTTAAAAATAAAAATTAACACACACAACAAGAAAATAAAAACTACATTAAAAAATTATACTTTTAATACAGACATTGAAAAATATTTACATGTCGTATTTTTATTTATTTTGCTTTTGGCAACTGTTTGCTTTTAGGGTGCCCAAGAAGCTTAAACAGGTTGAATTCGACATTAGGGTATGACTGTCATTAGAGTTATGGCTGTATGATACTCACTTTTTTTCAAGTACAATAAAGTGCTGCAAAACTAGTAAAGCGAAACAGAGAAGGGTAGTGTAGACAATACTATAGGCAAATATTTTGAAGTTTCGGATAAACAAAATTTGTAAATAGAATCAAAATTGTTTTTGTGTTGGACCATATTATTGAATTAATTTGCATTAGCTGCCGCAATTAATTGAAACGAAATAATTTATATGTTAAGTTAATTTTTATATTTACAAAAAAATGCACGTTTCAAATATTTTGGCAAACAATTAACAATGCAAACCCAAAATTGTATTTCAGTATCAAAAGAAAAATCTAAAAAAGGGGGAAAAAAATCATAACAATAATGGCGAACAAAAATGGAAAAATTGTTTACTAAATTTATTTTAAAAATAAACAAATAAATTCTCTTTGGTATACAAAATACAAATATTTTCTCTAATATTTCGAAAATGTCAGAAAAAAGTATGTAATGTCAAAAAAAGAATCAAATCCAATTCTTTTTTTGCTATAATTGCTCGATTAACTGCTAGAAAAGTTGAGCTACCACTTTTTTTTTGACGTTTCTATATTTTTTCCAAATCTATGGTGTATACACTCACTCTCACAAATATTTTGTATATATATTTTTTATCTCACTCCGTTTGTCTTAACTAGTCACTGAAAAAGTGGGGAAAAAAGTGAGTATCATACAGCCATTAGATAAATAGAGCTGAAATAAGCAAACGTCGAAAATTCTGTGGGAAAAAGAGAAAAACTAAAATATGGTTTAGAATAAAGTGGGTTGCTTAAAATAAAACAATTAAAGTTTAAAAAACATTTTTATTTTAGATGGAAATAGGTACACTTATAATTATTTTTAAATTCAATATTTTTAATAAAATAAATTTTATTATTAAAAATAACTTTCCTAAAAACGCTTCATTACGTTACACTTTCAGTGCGGACCAGGGCCTAGATTCTGATCAAGTGACAAATGACAATTTTTTGTGACTTTGTACTAAAATTTTAACTGCTATAAAATGACAATATAGTTGTGAGTTCTAAAATGCGATTCTGATGAATTGACTTTTTCAAAATGTCACAAGAAAAAAAATGACAAATTAAACAAAATTGTCATTGATTTGGTTTTCCGTGACAAAAGTCGCTGCATTTTTAAATAAAATATGTGTGAGTATATTTTGTTAATTTTTAATAATTCTTGTTATAAATTTTAATTGTTTATATTTTAATTAAAATAAAACAATATTTTATCTATTTTTATATATACATATATAAAAATAGATAAAATATTGTTTTATTTTAATTAAAATATAAACAATTAAAATTTATAACAAGAATTATTAAAAATTAACAAAATATACTCACATATTTTATTTAAAAATGCAGCTGACTTTTGTCACGGAAAACCAAATTAATGACAATTTTGTACATGTACATATATGTATGTATATACAAAATAAACCTTAAAATATAACTGCGGTAAACTAGAAATGCAATTGCTGTAAACTGCTGTTATTGTCATAACTCATTTCATCAGAATCGCAAATTTTCCGTGACAATATTTTGTACTAATAACAAAATGTCACGAAAAATTGTCATTTCATCAGAATCTACCCCAGGTAAAAATAATTGTAAACAAATCATAAGAACCCAACAACAACATTTGTTTTTTTTTTGATAATGCTTGATAATTAGCTATGTAATAAATTTAAACTAAAAATTTACTTTTTTTATCACACACAATCACACAACATCACAATTTTAATTTCGGTATATATAAACCCCAATAAAACTTATCGATGAAAAGAAATTCCAGGTAATTTGTTGGGAGTAATGTTACGACATTTTCTGATCACACAACTCATTTTTCTAACTTTTTTTAATAGTTTATTCGTCCATTTTTTTTTTTTATATGTGTATGTATTCTGTTTGTACACTGCAAATTTTTTTTGATATAAAAAATATTTTTTTTATTAATAATTCCAATAAATTCAATTTTTTAATTTTTTATTATACTTACTAATTTTTATTATTCTTGATAATTCAATTGCTATTTAATTTCAAAATTATTTGAGAAATTAATTAAACGACGATTAGTCTCTTAATCGCTATATTTCCAAACTTCAATAATTTCCAATTTTTAATTCCCCAATTCTCAAAAGTGTATTCTGGCGTAATTGGAAATAATTTCCAATGGTAGATGTACTATTTCGAATTTTGCAGCTGCCATTATTTAAAAATTTTATTTTATACATATAAAGGACGTGTTCGAAGTTTGTAATAATTTTGTTTTTTTTGACAGGAGTGAAATAATTTTCTCTTCCATATTTTTTTGTAATAAGTTTTATTTGTACTATTTTCTTTAGAAATAAATTAACGTAATATGGCTTAATTATTGTTATTGCGCGGTTTTGTTAAGGAATACAAATTATAAAGCTTATAATTAATGCTTTATCATCATCTGTAAAATTCGACATGACAGTTTTATATAATTTTAACAGTTTTTAATAATATCATATCATATTTAATTTTTATTTGTATCTATAATTAACAAAAGTTAAATTTAACATCATTTATTTTTGCCATTTATCTGACGTGAAGGGTACCAATCGAACACCCAATTCCCTTTAGTAGCTCAATTATCTAAATTATTATTATTATTATTATTATTATTACTATCTTTATTTCAATAAAATAAATACAAAATTAAAATCTAATTGAAACAACATTATAAAATATGAAATAAAGTACAGCTCCTATAGACATTATGTCTGTAGTGGAGCAATTTAAAACAAATTTTAATTAAAATTTATATAATATTCTTTGTTTACCTAATTAACAAAAATCTTCAACAAAATACAAGCTCAGTTATTAAAATAGATATATTTAACTACACGACGGCACATTAGAACATAATGTAATTTAACATTTATACTAAAAATATTGCTCGATATCATCGATGTCAAGTAACCAAGTCCGAATTTCCCTGTTAAATTTATGCTTCTGCGCAGATGGAAGCATTTTCACATTTTTAGGTAAAAGATGGAACCAAAAAGGTGCCATATATAAATAAAATCTTCTAAACCTTTCACTATTACAACGAAGACCGACAAAATTGTTTGGATTTCTCATATTATACACGTGGTATATTCGACTGCATTAATTATAAGCTTTATAATTTGTATTCCTTAACAAAACCGCGCAATAACAATAATTAAGCCATATTACGTTAATTTATTTCTAAAGAAAATAGTACAAATAAAACTTATTACAAAAAAATATGGAAGAGAAAATTATTTCACTCCTGTCAAAAAAAACAAAATTATTACAAACTTCGAACACGTCCTTTATATGTATAAAATAAAATTTTTAAATAATGGCAGCTGCAAAATTCGAAATAGTACATCTACCATTGGAAATTATTTCCAATTACGCCAGAATACACTTTTGAGAATTGGGGAATTAAAAATTGGAAATTATTGAAGTTTGGAAATATAGCGATATACTTTTTCCAATTCCCAGGGAATAGCAAGAATTGGGCCACAGGGTAACTAACATAACGTAACCTAAATGGTTCACAGGGCAACAGTTTTGGTTCACAGGGCACAAATTTTTACCAGCAGGGGGCCTATTCTCGAATTCCACATCCATTTTCCACATGTGGACATCTGTCAAAACTCATAAAAATTGAATTTTTTCGGTACTAAGGGAATATTTCCGAATGGGTATAAGCATGTGGAAAAATTCTCCATATATGAAAATGTCAATGCCGCATGTGTTTTATATACGAATTACAATTTTCGAACCATTTTTTGACAACTTTGACAGATGTCCACATGTGGAAAATGGATGTGGAATTCGAGAATAGGCCCCCAGGGGCCCTATTCTCGAATTCCACATCCATTTTCCATATGTCGACAACTGTCAAAATTCATAAAAACTATTGTGGTTTTCGATTCACCAAAAAAGAGGAAGCCGGCTTGCTCTTTCTGCTGTGAAACTGTTCGATTCGTCAAAAAAAGTCGCTCGGTCGAGCAAAATTGTTGTTGGTTTCCGAATCTCGATTTTTTGGCAGATTTACTAACACAAACACAAATAGAACTGTCATTTTCAAAGCGTCATTTGTGTTTTGTGTTATATTTTGTGTTTCTGTTTATTTTTATGTAAATATTTTATATTAAAGAATTAACTTGTTGTTGTTATGTTGTTATGTATATAACATTAGAATATGTTAAGTTGTTTTTTATAGAGTATCGATCTTTTATAAAATTATAGGTTATGTTTATATAAACGTCAAAAACACACATATATATTACGGAGCAACTGTTCGATTCACACAGCCTAGAAAGTGATCTTTTAAAGATTTGGTAAAAGGGGAATCGAAATCGACATATGGAATTTTTTCGGTACTACTTGGCTATGGAATTTTTTTGGTACTAAGGGAATTTTTCCAAATGGGTATAAGCAGGTGAAAAAATTCCTCATATACGAAAACGTCAATAATTACACAGATTTTGACAGATGTGCACATGTGGAAAATTGTTGTGGAATTCGAGAATAGAGCCCCATGGTTACAAACCTACTTATACCGATTTTACACCGTAGATAGTATATTAGCAAAATAGTATAATACTATTTTGCTATACGGTGTAAAACCGATGTTTTGATAGTATAATAGGTAAATAAAATATAATATTTTAATTTGATAGCTATCACATTTTAATACCTATTATATTTTATTTTATTGTAGAAGGAAAATTTCTGACAGTGTATTGTTCATAAACTAGTCTAGAAATATTTATGTGTATTCAGAAATTATAATTTTTCATTATTTTGTATTCATTTTCTGTTTATTATGAATATTTTATGCGGTGTAAAACCGGCTATGACAGATAGTAAAATAGTATTAGACTATTTTGCTATTAAACTATCTACGGTGTAAAGCCAGTATTAGAACCATTTTTTCACCAGAGTGGTCATTTTGTGGTGCTATATCACACTTTTATATCACTAGTGGAGACTTTTATTGTGTGATATAAAAAAAATAAAAAAAAATGGAGAAAGTCTACAAACACATCTCTGCAAAATGAATTTTAAGGGGAAAATGATGAATCCAAGTGATAAGTTGACGTTTCCACATAACCTCAAATGTCATTATATGAACATTTTATAAGAAGTGCTATTTATGTGGTGATAAACTAATACTCTAATGCAAAGGTGTTTATTATTTAAATAAAATGCAATTAAATGTATTTTTACTTATTACATTTCCATAGATCATGACATCAAATCCTAGTAAACCAACAGCTTTTCTAATTTAGTTATGTTAAAAATATAATAATTAGTCTTTTGTTAATCAACAATTTTATTTTGCATTGGGGTTCATGGTGATTTTCATTCATTTTTTTAAAACTTTAATTTGGTTGTTTTTTATCAAACTATTTGGAGTTTGATTAAAAACAATACTAAATTAAAGTTTCAAAAAATTGAATGAAAATTACCATGATACGAAGTGCAAAACAAAATAGTCGATTGAAAAAGACTAATTAATATATTTTTAACATAGCATACCTAATCTAGGCAAGGCAACTAGAATATTTTTTTTAACAATGATTTTTATATTTCGTTTTTCTTGTAAATTTAACAATACAATAACTCATTAATTTTATTTCAAAAATATATAAATGATTATTTTGTTAATAAATATCATTCATTAATATTTCGCGTCAATGTAAATTTCGTTCATTTTTTGATATTTTTATTAGAGATTTTTTTAACTAAACTCCATATAAAACAATTGTAGACAACAAAATCAATTTTTTTCCACTTGTAAAAGTAAGATGGAAGAAGTTGTGGTCTTTTTCATTCAAATCATTATTACCATGTTTCCATGTACCGAGTTTAAGCAGGTTTAGGTTTCGTTGAGTTGAAAATATGGCGGCGCTAACCCGTACCGTTTCCATGAACAGAGTTAGGATTTAGAGTTGAAGAAAAATATTTCAATAGAATAAAAAAATAAAATTGCGTATTGAACAAAAACCAAACTTTTATTTCGCTTTGATATACATATCGTCATAACGTTGACAATGACATTTTTGTGTATTTTTTTAATTATTTTGGGGAAATATATTTAGTAATATGCAATGCGCCATTTATGATTTAAAAAAATGTTTGACAGATAGAATCTAACTCAAACAAACAAGATTCGTCGAGTTTATTTGGATTTAACGAAATTCTACCCTAATACGCGTTTCCATGCACATAAACCGAGTTGAACCTAGGTTAACTCTATCATGGAAACATGATATATGCGACGTGACGATGTTCATCCATGACAACACCGCAGTAAGCTAGGACAATTTATTTTTCGTACAGTATCGCCAAATGTGATATATTACCACAAAATGACAACACTGCAAAATGAATTTTAAGGGGAAGTAATGAATCAAAGTGATAATTTGACTTTCCTATAAATAAAATGCAATTTATTGCATTTTTATTTAAAGCATTCGTTTCAGTAGTATTTTGTTCAGTATTTTGTTTTGCACTTCGTATCACAATAATTTTTATTCATTTTTTTTAAAAATTTTAATTTAGTTGCTTTTGATCAAACTCCAAATAGTTTGATATAAAACAATTATAAAACAATTAAATTAAAATTTTAAAAAAATGAATGAAAATTACCATAATGTGAAGTGCAAAACAAAATTGTTTATTAACAAAAGAATAATTATTATATTTTTAAGTTAACATAACTAGAAAACCCTTTAGTTTATTAGAATTTCATATTAAAACAGCAAGCGGAAGCTGATATGGCGGTAATAAATGTATACGACAAATTCGAAGGTTATTTTAAGCCGAAAGTAAATTTAACGTATTTGGTACGTTTTCAATTCAATGTCGCAACATTTAACGTACCTTCACCATTTACAGCAATGTGGGTCAGAAATTAGACGAACTTTATGTATATAGTTCAGTTAGTTCTGTCAGTCATGCTAGTTAGTATCAGAAAATCAAAATCAAAAAAGAATTCTTAATTTTAAACTGGATGCAGGACCCTAGTCACAAAATAATACTAGTAGAGGTGAAACAAAGTTTTTCTGCTTCGTTATTAATAAAGAACATTAATTGATATTCAAAATTATCAAACAAGACACTATACCAATATTGGGTCAACGTGCTTGTGAACAAATACAACTGGTTTCACGTCTTCTGAAGCGTGATTTGGACAGAATGGTAAAACTAAAAGTAATTAAGCTGTCGAAGAACTATCACTAGCCGTCTCTCCTTTAGTTATCGTTCAGAAAAATAGCAAGTTTGTGTTTGTATTGATCCTTCTCAGGTAAATAAAGGATTATTGACACGTCACTATCCTCTGAAGACTTTAGAAGGAATTTCATCCAGTCTTTACGATTTTGGCAGATACCTGTTAGCAAAAGGACTCAGACATATCTCGCATACTCTACCATTTGACGCCCGATATATTGCTTATCTCTTCCGTTTGGACTGGTGTCAGACTTCTGCATCGCCCAATTTGTTTTATTCGATTTTCTACAGTAAGGCGAGCCTCTTTGTTTCTATAGTTCTTGATGGTATTCGTAAATAACATTTCATTTCTGTGATGATTAAGGCTCGTCTTGTTAATTTGACTGATTATTGAAGATGGTAAATTAACTACTATTTAATTTTTTTAAAATCAGTCTTGTATTACTGTGATTTTATATTATCATTTTGGTAGTAAATATAATAAGTTTAAGGCACAATAAAAGAACTTGTATTATCAATAAAGAATACATAATTTATGGAAATTAATTTTCCTTGGTTTTTTGATGTTTCTAATTAAGCCACAGCAAAGAGGATTCAAATTGAATTAATTGTGTGCTGGTCATATATTATTGTTATTCTCGAAACACTCGAATTTATTTAAGAACAAAAAATGTAAACATATAACCGTTTGTGTGCGAGATCTGTCAAGTTTTGTTGGCATTTTGCAAGAACTGTACTTATCTCTTAAAGTACTTACAGCGGAGTATGAAGAGTCATATCAAATAAGAGCTTTGTTTAAGTGAAAAAAAACGTTTAGGAAAGCGTTACGTGTTCTATATTCAACGTTCAACAACGACTTTCTATTCAATTCTAATTTTAAATATGATCAACCCAATTTTTTTTTTTTGGAAATGGCCAGAATTATTGACTACGGCATAGCCTAATTGAAACTCATCACTACACCGATGGTCATTGAGGTTATTAAAATTTAGGAACGTGTTACCATTTAGTATAAGATTGTCCCAAATTTTCTTTTTTTGTAAATGGTCAGGATTATTGACCTAGGTAGTATAATAAAAAATCCCCAGCCCCAAGTTATTATGTAAAAAACTATCTTAAAAACTATTTTCACACAAATTGGGTCAAATGTATTTTAATATAAGTTATTCGTGATCAAAAAAATTGCAATGCCAAATTGTTACATGCAACGGTAAATGCCCTCAGACACCATTTTCAAAATAAAAACAAATCCGTACAAGATGGGTCTGATAGACTCATTGTCCTATTTCAAACAAATTATTTTAAAGCAGCAATATTTGTTGTAATCCAGGTTCGTTATTGATCAACGCCAATCTAAATACGCAGGGAATATCAGATTTGCAGCAATTTTGGCATCCTCAAGCAAGCATGCCTTGTCACAAATTTTATTTGTTGGACAACTATATTCGGTTCGATGATAAAACAATTCGCACGTCTAAAAGAAACCGTGACAAATTTGCAAACGCGAATTTTATAAAACATTATATCCTCAGAGAAAATCTCGAGCAATTGGTACCCTATCAAGGCAGAGTATCCTTTCGACAATATATACCCTCCGAGCCGGACAAATAAAAGATGAACATTTGAATATGCGACAGCTCCACAAGCTATCCTCTGAAGGAGGTTCCATATTTGGGTAAAGAAGAACCACATAAAGCACTCAACCTTCAATGATTGTGCACTCCATTTCTTAATTCAAACAGGAAGGTAACATTTGATAATTTTTTACCAGCATGATGGAGCTGGCACAACATTTCCTATGTTTGTGACATGTGTTGCGACTCTGCGTAAAAATAAAAGAAACAAACCAAATAATTGTCTTATTCTAAACCATCGGCAACGTGTAGAGTTGAACGTTTTTTGTTTCCGAAAAACACGAGGTTTGGTGAGCTACGTTCTAAAAAATAAACCGTGATGTAGCTTTATTGTCATCGATGCATTTCGATGATAAAACCGATATTGACATTACGACTAAATCGAATATTAACTTGTACTATAAACAAAAGGAGGAGTCGATGCGTGACTTTTGCAAATTAACTAAAGATGTTGTACAACTAGTTTACCATCTAGTAGTAGTTCGAATGACTATAGTATATTGAACCTGCACTTAAAAACGTAGGTACAACTAACAAAAAAAAAACAGTAAGTTGTACATGTGTGCTCCTGAACTTGAACAAATGAATAAACAACTGTGCGGGAGCTGTACGAAAAATGTTTGTTCTGAACACCCGGAGAAAGTCGTTATTTGCAGTAACTTTATAAATAAATAATTGTTTAATTGTTTCTATATTTTAAATTAATTGTTCTACGTTGAATTTCTAAAATAAATATTGAAATATTTCAAATAGCATATACGTCCGAGAGACTTATCGTTTAAGTTAATGTAAGTAAAATGACCCGTACTTATGAGAATTAAGCAATAATAGTGTAGCTTGTATAAATATTATCTTTAGTTTAAGACAAAAAAATGTTTTTGTCATAAAATTTGAATTTAATATGTTCCGAAGATTGTAAGAGAATTCAATCCAGTTTCGAACTGATGAGCTTATGATTATGAAAAAATCAATCCTCTCATCAGGCCGCGGCGACTGGACTGACTATACCACAATTTACATTCTATATATACAGAATGTCCTGTGCTTTATATACTAGCGAATCGTACTAATATAGATAAATTCAATTACAATTTTTTCTTCTTCATGACAATCACATAAGCTGTGAACGCTAATTTTACTTTTTTTAATTTTTGTTGAATGTTAATTGAAGTTAATTGAATGTTGTTGAAGCTTATGTGATTGTCATGAAGAAGAAAAAATTGTAATTGAATTTATCTATATTAGTACGATTCGCTAGTATATAAAGCACAGGATATTCTGTATATATAGAATGTAAATTGTGGTATAGTCAGTCCAGTCGCCGCGGCCTGATGAGAGGATTGATTTTTTCATAATCATAAGCTCATCAGTTCGAAACTGGATTGAATTCTCTTACAATCTTCGGAACATATTAAATTAAAATTAAATAAATAGAATTCTGTCTATTAGCCGGTTTTCGTTGAATTTACCGTTCGTAATACTAATATGTTTCTACGTGTTAATAAATAAAACACATTTAAAAGTGTCGTAAGACCGGTAGCATATTTAGAAATTTTAAGAATTAATTAACATTCAACAAAAATTAAAAAAAAAAAAATAAATAAAATTTGAGTATAGTTTATAATTTTTTTGAGTCAAAATAAAATCAACTGTTGATAATACGTACGTTAAATTACAGTTTAGGAGATTATAAGTCGACTATTTTTCATAAAATTTTAATATTTATCAAAATCATTTCCTGTAGATCATCAAAATATGTTTTCTATGGTAGTCTATTATTATTATTACTGGAGGGCCATGTGGGCGTTCAAGCCACCTCGCACTGCGACCTAACAGATCTTTTATGCTTTGGACCCTGCTTAATTAACCGTACAGTTGATATTCAGGATGTTAATGAATCTGATAAAATATTTTTCAAAGCGGTTTGTTTTATTAGAAAGAGTATACATTTGTCAACCCAATTTTTCAGAACATTTTCGATTGTATGGACTCAGAATGTGTCTGAGTAACAGCTGCAATGTTCTCGGCTGTAAGCGCTGTAAATGTATGTACACATATTGGTTTATCCAATAATAATCCAGTTTCAAGAACTCGCTTCAGAATAGACATTTCATTTCTACTGAATTTTCCACATACATTTCTTACAGTTTGGGTAGAAGACTCACCACATTGACAGTAAGTTTTCAATTTTATTTTTTTTTATTTTTTTTATATATATATATATATATATATATATATATATATATATATATATATATATATATATATATATATATATATATATACGAGTATATAAGCTTTATTTAGTATATAACAAATACTATTAAATTTTACATTTTTTCCCTAATTACAAATACATAATTTAAAACTTTTCTTTACAATAATCAATTAAACTCCTCTTAAATACTTTTAAACTAATTTCATTTTTTAAGTTACTTGGTAGCTTATTAAATAGTGACAAACCATTACAAAATATCATGTTTTTGGTTTTCTCATTGTTATACATTTTTATTCTAAAATCATATCTGTTCCTTAGCCCATAATCATGAACATCACTACCAAAAACTAACTTATCATACAAATATTTAGGTAATATCTTTTGCTTCATCTTAAAAATGAAGATTAATATATTCATTTTTATTCTTTGTTCAACACTTAACCAATTTAGAGTTTGCAGCATCAAATTGATTGACGTATATTTATTTACTTTAAGGATACACCGCATTCCCTTATTTTGTAATTTCTGTAGTCTATTCATCATTTCTATATTACACATAAATAAAATTGAACTACAATATTCAAAATGTGGCTTAATTATAACATTATATATATTAATTGCAGTATTCATTGAAATATTTTTACGAATATTATAAAGAAAATGAATTTTTTTGACTATTTTTTTACAAACGTAGTCCAAATTATTTTTAAAATCCAATTTATCATCGATAATTATACCTAAATATTTTATTTCATTAACTGTTTCAATGACTTGATTATTTATATGTATAACACTATCTTCATTACTATTGATAAACATGCATTTCGTCTTCGCTATATTTAATTTCATTTTATTCATCTTACACCATACATCTATTTTTTCCAAATCCTTGTTGATTTTTATTGTACCCTCCTGAACGGTTTTTTCCACTACATATAAAAGCGCATCATCCGCAAAAAGGAAGATAGTAGACCATTCAACTGATTTGTGAATGTCATTTATGTACAACAAAAACAACACAACGCCTAATATTGTTCTCTGAGGTACTCCTATTGAAGCATCTATCGGAGTGGACACTACTTCATTTATTTTTGTTCTCTGCGTTCTTCCATTTAAATATGACTGAAACCATTGAAGTTCTATATTTTCAATCCCCAACTCCCTCAGTTTTAAAAGAAGAATGCCCCTATCAATTGTTTCAAATGCTCTTTTAAAATCCAAAAAGACTGCTACCACAATTTTTTTATCATGCACAGCTTCTTTCCAATTTGCTACCACTATATTCAATAGAGTTTCACAGCTGTGGTTACGCCGAAAACCAGATTGAAAATCATATATTATCTGGTTATCCTTCAAAAATTGTCTGAATTGCGTATACACTGTCATTTCAAGAACTTTAGCTTCAGCTAATATCATGTTAATTGGCCGAAATTCCTCACATTTAATGGTATTAGATACTTTTTCTATAGGAACCACTGTCGATTGCTTCCATATATTTGAGAATACACCAGTCACCAAAGAATTGTTTATAATCGATTGCAAATTTCCGCCTATTAAGTCAAAACTATAATCATATTTCTACTCACAAAGTTAATGTCTTTCTTGTTGTTCATTAACACTATAATATTAAACAATTCACCGCAGTTTATCTGTTTAAAAACAAAACGATTTTCTCGTCTTTCAATTTGATTTATATAAGGTACATATGAAATACTCGCATTTATAGAATTAATACTATTAACAAAATATTCATTAAAATTCTCAGCTACGAGGGCGGATTGAAAATGAAGCTACCTAGCGCTAGATGGCAGCACAAACACAAAAAATTTTGTTTTTAGAAATTGCGATCTGTCAAACGTCAGCTGTTAAAATTTCACCCAAATTCATCGATTAGTTTATTTGTTGTAGTCGTTTGAAGTAAGCAACTTTTATGTTTCTTGAAAAATGGAAAAAAACGAATTTCGTGCAGTGATAAAACACTATTATTTGAAAGGGAAAACGGCGAAAGAGACAAAAGAAAAGCTTGATAAACATTACGGTGAGTCTGCTCCGTCAGATTACATGGTAAAATATTGGATTGCTGAATTTAAACGTGGCCGAAGAAGCACTGCAACAATACCATCAACAGGAAGGCCAAAAGAGGTGGTTACTGAAGAAAATATCAAGAAAATCCTCGATATCGTTATGAATGATCGCCGAGTCAAGTTGCGTGAGATTGTTGAAATGGTAAACATATCATATGAACGTGTGTTCAACATTTTGCATGAACATTTGCATATGAAAAAGCTATCGGCATGATGGGTGCCGCGTTTGCTCAGTGTCGAACAAAAACGAGTTCGACAGACCACTTCACAACGGTGTTTGGACATGATAAAGCGTAATCCTGTTGATTTTTGGCGTCGATTAATTACTGTTGATGAAACGTGGGTCCACCACTACACACCTGAAACCAAAAATCAATCAAAACAATGGGTGGAAGCTGGTGGAAGTGCTCCGAAGAAGGCAAAGGCAGTGAAATCGGCTGGCAAGGTTATGGCCACTATATTTTGGGATGCACACGGAATATTGCTCATCGATTATCTTGAAAAAGGATCCACAATCACAGGAAAGTATTATCGTGCATTATTGGATCAATTGGTTGATGCAATCAAGGAAAAACGACCACATTTAAAGAAGAAAAAAGTGCTCTTTCTTCAAGACAACGCTCCGGTTCACACAGCATTAGATACGATGCTAAAATTACGTGAAATACACTTCGAATTGGTTGATCATCCACCTTATAGTCCAGATTTAGCTCCTAGTGACTTTTTCCTGTTTTCAAACTTGAAAAAATGGCTCGCAGGACAAAGATTCATCTCAAACGAAGAAGTGATTATCGAAACTAACGCGTATTTTGAGGGGTTCCCGAAATCGTATTATTCAGATGGTATAAAAAAGTTGGAATATAGTCTTACTAAGTGTGTCGAATTAAATGGAGACTATGTTGAGAAATAAATGGTTTTTGGCAAAAAAAAATTTTGTTTTCCTACTTAGGTAGCTTCATTTTCAATCCGCCCTCGTATTGCTAATTCATCGCTTGTTAAATTATTCTCAAATATTACCTCTCTAATACTACTATGAGATTTCTTCAAAACCAGAGTTTTTAAATTTTTCCACATTTGTTTTTGATCATTTGAATTCTTAATTTTGTTTTTAATATAATCTCTTTTTGCATAATCCAGTTTATTTTTATATAAATTTCTACTTAATCTATAATTATTCCAATCATCATCAGAACCCACAGTGCACGCTATTTCATACAACCTAATTTTATTTTGTTTCTGTGTTCTTAGTTCCTCTGTATACCATGGACACATTTGATTTGTAAAAGTTGTATTGACTATGAATTGTTTAACAACATCATGTAAATTATTACTAAACTTTTCCCCGCCTTAAAATTACAATCCTTATAATATATTGTCATGATATCGTTCTTACATAATGCACTACAAAATTTATTTATATCATATTTTAAAATCTTAAAATTGTTACTGTTATTGCTATTATTACTACTTAAATCACTACCATTCTTATTATTATTTCTATAGTTTCATGATCACTAATTTTAAAGGCTTTTTTAATCTCACACCTCATATTACGATTATCATTTACAATCACATAATCAATTATTGATCTTGGTCTTCGAAATTCTTGTATAATCTTTGACGATCTGCTTTAGTCCACAATCTTGAATTATTTCCTTAATGGCTTTTTTATCAGTTTCATTTGTTTTCCAATCAACATTCATATCCCCACAAATACATATTTTACTATAATTATCACCAATTTCACTCATATAACTATAAAGATTGTGCAAGAATTCTGCATTCTTATTTAAATATCTTGGTGCTCTGTAAAATACCACCAGGAACAGCACTGTATTAAAGCATTTTAGTTTAACAGTTAGCCACCAAAAGTCTAAATTTAAGATATATTTTTGGATCACTTCAACCTTCCAATACTCCTTTACGTATATACAAACGCCACCCGTATGTCTTGATGAGGAATCAGCTCTCACTAATTTATAATTGTCTATTTTTACCAGGTCATCGTTATCTGATAGATGGGTTTCACTAACGCATATTATTTCAAAGTTCTGATTACTAATTAATGCTTCAAGTTCACTGAAATTATTAGTCAAACCTTGTATATTTAGATACAATACTGAATATTTCTTTAGTTGCTAATAGATTGTTCTATTTTTTAATTGTTTTAGTTTTCTTAAATAAACTGGACATGTAACACTTTTGGTTTCGTGACGAATATCAATATCCGTTAAACCTAAATTGGTTTTTGCTCTTTTACAATTCAAACACACGGTAACGTCTAATTTACACTGAGAAGCAATATGATCATTTTCACCACACTTGTAGCAACAGGCTCCCTCCCGCTTTACAGTTTTTAGCATTATGATTGTAACCTAGACACTTCAAACATCTCAGGACCCTACTATGTTAATAAACCACACACCTATCCCACTCTATATTTAATTTACCAAGGCTCATGATATTTTTATATGCTTCACCATCTACTTCTATAATTGCATTATATGACCCATTTTTTTTGAACGATTCGTACACTTTATGGCACTGTAATTCAGTAAAAGAAAAATTGTTTTGTGCCTTTATTGCCTTAACAACACTATCCTTGGTTATATTGTCACTCATACCTACTATCAGAATATTCGGATTTTTTAACTTGAGAGCGTTTATAACATAATCATTTCCAATTTTTTCCTCTAGTTCCGCCTGTATTTTGTTCACAGAGTCCTTATTCAAACAGTTTATAATTACACCATCATTATTACGTAATTCTCGTATATTATTGATTTCCACCGATAAGTTTGCAGGCTGTATCGCTTTTTTTACCTCTTCTTTTGTCACTGCACTAACTTGGTTTTTTAAATTTTCTTTTGGTGTAATATACTCGTATACTGGTAATTTTAAAATATCCGCAAATGACACTTTAGCTGTATTTTTCCCCAGGGGATTTTCAGCATACGGCATTGCATGACCTTTGACTACATCATTTAACTGTTTTACACAATCATCTATTTTATTTCCTATCATATTACTTATGACCGCATTATTGCTATCAATGTATTTTATTATCCGCTCCTTTACTCCTTCATCAAGTTTCATTATTGTATCACTTAAATTTTTATTTACAACCACATTATTATCATCAAGTTTCTTATCTCATTATTTTTACAGACTCATCAATTTTTTCAATTCCGTCTAAAACCACCTCATAATGTTTTTTAATAATTAGAAATTTACCAAGACAATCTGTACACACATAGTTAATGCAAGCATTTTTAATTATTAATTCCACATCATACTCTGATAGTTGGACACACTTTCGATGATACCGCCTATTACAGAGACCGCTACAGGCAACATCTAAAGCTTCCTTTCGTCTTCCACAATCCACTTTCGCACATTCCATTTTTATGGATTTTTACAGAATTTTCCCGTTGAACATGAAACAATTCGAATATAAATCCTAATGTACTAAAACTATTTCCTGTTATTATTTTCCTTCCTTTCTTTTTTTTAATTTATCACCATTTATACACAAGATTAAATATTTTATTATTTAAATTATTTAAAAAATTAATTAATGTAACTAAATTTGAACGGGCAAGACAAAACACATGTTGCCTGTTCAACGATTTGATCGTCTTATCTTTTATTTCGCAATTTCGTTCAAGCGTAAACCGACCCATTTCGTAAATGTCAAACATTAAACTAATTTTCTGTTATAACACGAATGACGTAAGTGTTGCCACACTCGAAATAACCTATAGTTGAAATTGTAAACGCTAGATGGACCACTCGTTACTACAGGTCAGTACGTGCTACATACTGTCTGGTTCATTGTTCTCTCTTCCAGATGTTGCAGTCCTTGTCGCAAACTTGCTGGGCATTGGCACAGAACATGTTCCGGTGATTCGCTTCCACGTCGTAGAAGCTTAGTGACGCGGCAGAAGGGATTTGGTTCAATGAATCGAGAGACAAGGTCATATGTATATGCCTCATTTCCCTCGATTCCAGTACGACTCGGTACCCATATAAGTCTTAGCTTATTTGAGCTTGCCAGATGTTTAATTATCTTCAGACAGTACCATACCAGTCTTGACTCAACGGTATAAGACGTAAGGGACTTTAAGGCCGATTTTTTGTATGATACAATATACATATATCTTTGCATCGTTTAGGCCTTTTGCTATACCTATCCTAGCGTGAAGTTCTATCTTATCTTCTGCTTGAAAGACGATAGCATTAGTTCACAAGGACTTCGACAGGGCAGTCCCACTCCCTTAAATTCATACCCCTGCCTCGTCTTCCGAGACAGTAGAACGACGGTATGGTGGGCGTGAGACAAGGTCACAGGAACAACTCGCGTAAACAGGCGGAATGTGTGTATGCCCCGAATAAATTATTCCAAAATACATATTTGGGACGCTTTAAAAAATTAAAATTGTATTGTGGGGAACATAACCTCAACTCTGTCGAAATTTGTAAGTTTTTGTTAATTTGTTTTTTTTTTATTTTAATTCCCAAAAAGGTGTCACACAGACAAACGTCCAATTTCGTGCCTCCACTATACTACACAAATTAAGATATTATAATTAAAATTTATAATATATAATAAAATAATAATAAGTTTATTAAAAAAAACAGATAGAAATAATTTCATACAAACAAAACACTTTACCCAAACCAGCTATAATGTCAAAAAATCAAAACTGATAGAATTTTTAATAAAATTATACATAATCGGCCAACAAACTGTAGAGGCGTGATCTGAATTGCCTTAAAAAAGAGCGAACAGATCCAATGCTAGAAACATCCCATTATGATTTATGACTAAGCTTAGTTCTTGACACAGGGTTAGAGAGGCCCGAATTAATTCTGGCGTACTCAGCCAAAAATAGATGATTATTTCTTATCATAAAGGCAGGAGCATAGAAATTTATTTCAGATAATGATAAGTATTGTAAAATTGGTTCCAAATTTGTGATGCGTACTCAAGTACACTCTTGACCAAACAATTAAAGAGTTCTATAAATACATTACGGTCACGAAATTTTTTACCTCTACGAAAAATTTAACCTAGAACTCTGTGTGCTTTAGAATAAGTTGAATCTACATGTATTTCAAACATCAATTTCGAGTCAATCGTGACTCCAAGGTCAACAACTTTATAAACCCTACCCAAATTAACGTTAGGCATATATTCCTTTCTAGTGAAGGAAAACACCACGTATTTTTGTAAATTTTATTCCAGCTGATTTTGGGAACACCACAACTGTAGATTATCCAAATCTTCATGCAACGCAAGAGAGTCAGTAGAACTTGTAACACTTTTAAAAATTTTCAAGTCTTCAGCTTATTGTACATATTGTAGAATAAATGGGGGCACTTAAAAATATTAGATAGGGATTCGTTCCATGGCATATTTCAAAACGGAATATTTCAAAATGGAATATGAAAATATGACATAAGGTGTACTATGGCATATTTCGAAACGGAATATTTCAAAGTGACATATGGTACACTATGGCATATTTCAAAACGGCATACGGTCCACTATATGGCATATGGTACGTTACGAAATATTTTAAAACGGCATATTTCAGTACTGCCTATTACACTATGGCATACGATACACGACGGCATATTTCAATACGGCATATGATACAATATGGCATATTGGAACGAAAATGAAATACTAAAATGGATTTTAGATGAAGTTCTGGAAGATGGCCAATTATGATGAAACTTGGCCGTTTCTTAACCGATTACGGCGATATTCGACAAGTGTGATGGAAATGGGATTCTAAAATGGTTTTTTGATGAAATTCTAGGATATGGCCAATTTTGATGGAACTTGGCTATTTATTTACCGATTATGGTGAAATTCGACAAGTGTGACCAATTTTGATAGAAATCGGCTATTTCTTAAACGAATATGATGAAATTCAACAAGTGAAGATGTAAAAATGATTTGTAGATGAAGTTCTGGAATAAGTTAAATTAATCTAAACTTTGTTATTTATTAATCTATTATACCGAAATCCATTCTTTTAATAGAAATTTTCCTTCACTTAACTGATTTTCCTTTAAACCTTCACCTGTCCCTTGAATTTTCTTTCAATTAGTAGGATTATGGTTTATTTACTTAAATTTTCCTTCACCTATTGGAATTTTTCTTCAGTTATTAGAATTTTCTTCCTCTTAACAGAATTTCCTAATTTTAATTAATTTTAATTTTAAAATTAAAAATACGCGAATTAGCCCTTTAACTTTTTCGTTCTTTCGTAACGTTTAGAGGTTATTCAGGAACAAATTTTCTACGAACAACAATAGGGTAGACAAACGGTAATTATACAATAAGGAACCACATGCTGTAGTGTACATGCTGTAGGGTTGAATATAGGAACCAACGCTTTCCTAAACAACGTAACCCTCAATGACCATCGGTCTAATAAGGATTTTTACTGAACTAGACCATTGCCAGGATTATTGGCCATTTAAAAAATAAAAATAAAAATTTGGGGCGATAGTTAGGATTGACTAGAAAATCGATGTTGAACGTTGAATATAGAATACATATCGTTTTCCGGAACGATTGTATCGTCAAAGGCCATCAGTTAGTTATAATTTTCTACTGGACTAGAGAATTGCTAATAATTCTGGAAGAAGAAAATCTTCACTAGACCTATGAGGTTATAACCGACTTTCTTTTCAATCCTAATTTTAAGTATGATCGTGCCAAATTTTTTTTTGGAAGTGGCCAGGATTATTGGTATTGGCGTAGTATAATAGAAAAACGTCACTCAACCGTTAATCGTTGAGCTTTCCGCTAATTAAGAAATCATTAATTTCTAAATTGAATGTTAACCAATCAGCTTATTGAATGCCGCACCTATTCATTGATAGAGTTTTAAATTTTCGGTAAAACATCACAAGCATATTTACGCTTCGAGGTCAAAACATATTAATCTCAAATTATTCTGCAATATGATTTAAGCAATAACAATCTAGCTTCTAGACATATTATCTTTAGTTTAAGACAAAAACATGTTTTTGTTATAAAATTTTAGTAATTTAAAACTTTTTGGGTCAAAAAAAGTTCAACTGTTAATCTAAACGTAAGATAATTACATTTTTAGAGATTCTAAGTCGACAATTTATAATATAAATTTTTTAACTATGTATCGCAAAGTGCAAAAATCTTAAGGACTAGACTAAACATTTTTTCGAAAAATTGACGTACATAGAAATATTTCTTTGCAATGTACTAAAATTAATTTCAGCGGAGAAGATTTTCGGTAGTGTGGTCAGTCGAGAAAATAACGCAAACTAGTAAAGGCTTGAAATGTTTTCCAAAAAAACAATTATTTTTTATTTTACTTTTATCTGTTACTTGGTGGTTTATTCAACTGCAGATGATCGTTTTGTTAACTTGAAAATTCATAACGGAATAATCCGTGGTGTTAGAAGTTGGACAATATTTAAAAACAAAGAGTACATTGCATACCGTGGAATTCCGTATGCTAAGCCACCATTGGGAAGTTTAAGATTTTTAGTGAGTATATAGTATAGTTGTTCGGATATACTTAGTGCGATGTAATATTAATAGTTGGATTTACCGTAATTATAATTCTAGCCTCCTATAAGACCTGATAATTGGACTGGAATTTTAGACGCCACTAATTTTAGATCAACATGCACTCAAATTGAATTTGTTCAAACCGAAATAACCGGAAGTGAAGATTGTTTATTCGTCAACGTATATGTACCGGTCACAAATTCAAATGAAATACTTCCAGTTATGTTTTATACACATGGCGGGGCATTTTACGAAGGATCGGGCGAAACAAGATTACATGGTCCGGATTTTTTGCTTGAAAAGAACGTTATTATAGTGACATCCAATTTTCGTTTGTCTTTATTTGGATTTTTGTCACTTGGAGATGATGTATATTCTGGCAATATGGCAATGAAAGATCAACTTATGGCATTGAATTGGACTAATGAGAATATTGAATTTTTTAATGGTAACCCAAATCAAATTACAATTTTCGGGCATAGTTCTGGCGCCACTATGATTCACATGATGACTATATCGCCCACCACTAAAGGTTTATTTCAGCGAGCAATTGCGCTCGGTTCATCTGCAATTAATAGATTTTCGGTCAATTTAAATTCTCATCGCGAAAAAGTTTTCAAAGTTGGTAAGTGAAATTTATAAGTTGTTTTTATAAATCATAGTTTATAAAAGTGAACAATTTCAGCTAAAAGCCACCAGAATGTTGAGAGCTACGATGATGTCATCCGATTTTTACAGACGTACGATAGCGAAAAATTATTCCGCGCGATTCAATCAGACGAACCCGATCGTCCGGGAAGACGTGCTCTCACATTGTACTATGCCCCTACCATTGAGTCTAAACACGCAATTATGCCATTTTTGACAGATTATCCCGAAAATATATTAGAATTAGAACCACCGCGTGATATTGATATTATGTTTGGGATTACTGAATATGAAATGTTGTTTTTCCTGGGCGCTGAATTTAAGAATCCAGCTCTACTTGAACCATTCAATGAACAGTTTGAGATCTATTTACCAAACAATAAGTTCGCTCTCGACTACGATTCACCAATTTATCGAAAAATCGCCAATGAAGTTCGAGAATTTTATTTTGGTGCCAATGGAATTATTAATCATGAGTCGTTTAATCAATATGTGCATCTAGTATCTGATATTGTATTCACTTATGGTATTCACAAAAGTGCTGTGAATTCTGTTTACCATGTAACAGGCAATACGTATTATTTTAAATTCTTGGTAGATGCCAAATTAAATGTTTTGAAGCAATTGTTTGGTTTGGGAAATTTTCGAGGCACAAGTCATGGTGATGAACTAGGATATTTATTTAAATGTGATCGATATTCAAATGAATTTCTTAAAAGTTTGGATTCAGATTCAGTGGAACGTAAGACAATTGATCGGTTGACTACTTTATTAACAAATTTTGCGAAATTTGGGTAATGTTTCACGTCGTTTGCATTTTTTTAATTAAATGACCATTTTAAATTTTCTGTTTAAGGAATCCTACTCCAAATCATAATTCGATTATGTGGTTGCCGGTGACAAGAGCCAAACAAAATTATTTGGAAATTAGCAATGATGGAATGAGAAGTGATGAATATCCGAATTTACAGGCTTTCACATTTTGGGATAATTTGTTTGAAAAGTATCGAAATTACTCGCAATCTCTATAGAATAAGATTAAAGGTTTAAAAATAAAGTAAAATACCTAAGTAAAATTCTTCCCAAATAACTAAAAAATATGTATGCGTAAAATAAATGCATTACACAGGTTTGTTGAGTAAATCAGTACAACAAAAATGAAAAGATTATCATTCGACTAAGGTTTCTAGGATGTATATAATACGGGCCTTGTACGTAAATTACTAACCGACCTCTAGGATCGAACTTATAGGTACTACCGAGATTATAGAAACCCCATAGTCAAATGTCTGTCTTTTGATTGTTGTTGAACAGATTTTCTCAATAAAACTGTGAAATGCATTAAGACATATACATGAGTAAACACAATTAATTACATTGTACTAATCTTTCCGAAAAAACCAAATTGTGTTATGAAATATCAAAATCTTTGATACAAAGAAATATTCCACAAGGCGGGAACGGATTTCCTTGGTTCTTGTGCGCATCATTAGAAAATGTCATCCGAATCTCTTAACCACTTTTACAGTTTTTGTGTTCTGCAAACCCCGCATAACCAAACATGCAACAGCATGAGAAACAAAGCATACCAATTAAACAAATTCTAGATTATTATTTTACTACAGTGATACCCCGCATAACGAGCAAAAAAAAAAAATGACTCACTTAACGAGCGACGTTTCGCAAAATTAAGAAGAGGTGGAAACCCGGATTGTGCGCTTAATATACAAACGTAATGTATTTCAAAATTTAAAAAAAATTTTACGAGTAAGATCCTTGAACGAATTATGCTCGTTAAGCGGATCACTGTATTTATCGAAGCCTCAATGTCGCAGAAATGGATCAATATATTTCTACGACAGTGTAATATGTTTATATTGCAATATTTCTGTGTTGTATTGTTTTTATAATGATAGTTAATGTTGCGGAAAGCGAGACTTTTCTGCAGCAGAAATATCCCGGCCCAAGAAATACAAAAACACCAAGTAGAGTTAACAGCATATAATTTAGATGGAAACAGTAGAAGCTGAAATTAGGCATATGGTTTTGTCTTTTTGCTTAGTTTTGAATTTTGTGAAAAAATTTCATAGGAGAAGTCTTACGAAGAAGATCTCAAGTGATTAGAAACGGGCGAAAATTAATTAAATTTTCAACGTTACTAAATAATAAATATAATATTGATCATCAGGTGGTATGAGGTCTATTTTATTTATTGAAAGATTTAGACGTTCGAAATATTAGTTCGTCGCCTAAGTGCGAGTTTACGACCATTTTCTGAAGAGAAATTTTCAGCAGATTCAATATATTTTAAATGGAAAACAAAAGAATTATGTTCGGAAGGGGAAATTTGTTTACAAAATAGACTACGTTGATTGGTTGCCTGTTGAAAATTTTTCTTCAGAAAATGGTCGTAAACTCGCACTAAGGCTTACATTTTCTATAGTTAGCCTCATGAAGCTAATTATTGCAGCATTTATTTGACAGCTCATAAAAGTGGCAGAAAATGATAAATACGACTGGAGCATAAAGATGACAAAAATCTTAATTTCGGAGCACGAGAGCAACGAAATATTATAAGATAAATTAAAGGTAAATTTAGAATTTTCAATTTTCAATAGGGGGAAACAATTGTTTTTGACGTCTTGTTTTATTATTTTTTTTTAATTTTGGACGGAAAATTTTACATTCATGTTTTTTTAAATTTGGCGAAGCTTCTTGGAATTTTTAAGTTAAATTTAAGTTGGGAATACACATAAATGCCATTTACCGGATTCTTAAATTTAAGTTTATAAGTGTTTTTATGTTACCTATGCTTACCACTTAACCAGTAAACTGAAGGATACATATGTCAGAATATATCAAAATTTTCACAGCACACTTTTCTAAAAAAATAATAAATTGGGCTGGCCACATCACAATTTTAATACTGTATTTGTCAGTTGTTACGGATTCGGTGGCCGATATGTCAAATTTTGTGTATAAAGAAATTTATGTTGGTTTTGTTACACATGCATAATTTGAATTTCTTTTGCTCGTATGTGATAGTCGTTTTCATTCTTACCGTAATATCCGTTCACTTTTTAATATGCATTTTTTAATTACCCCCGCAAGAATGATATTCGACTATGGATTCTGCAAAGGCCTTGTCGGCAAAATATCAATTCGTCTGCCCTAGGGTTCCGGCGATTTTAATACTTAACAGTATATAAACAGCATATGACACCAAATTTCAACGATGAAATCTGTTCAACAAAAATCAAAAAATTGACGTTTGACTATGGTTTCTGGGATGTCTAGTGTACGCCTTATGGGGGAACCAGCGAGTCAGTAACAACTTTAAGTAAGAACGCGATATACAGAAAGTGCATGTTACTGACCAGCGATACATCAAAATTTTCAAAGCATACTTTTCTTAAAAATAATAAATTTTGCTATTCACATTAGAATTTGAATACTGCATTTGTCAGTTTTTACGGATCCGGTGGCCGATATGTCAAATATTCAGTAAGGAAATAATTTCGTCAAATTCTTTAAGGATTCTTACTGATTCGCTGGTTAGCCCTTTATACGCAAAATATAATATGTTCGATCGTAGTGGTCGGCGATATAAATAACGTGCAAAATATAAACGGCATGTTGTACTAAATCTTAACGACGAAATCTGTTCAACAAAAATCAAAGGAATGACGTTCGAATATTGTATTTGGGATATCTTATTTTACAGGCCTTGCACGTTAAATATCACAAGATCGATCATAGGGTTCGGCGACACAAATAAGGGCAGTACATCTACACCATTTAGTGTATTTCAATGACGAAATCTATTGAATAAAAATAAAAATATTGACTTTCTACCAGGATATCTGGGATGTCTATAGTAAAGGTAGCCTTGACGTAAAATACCAAATGACAGAATAACAGGCTGTATGGCAAGTTGCATCAAATATCAACGACAAGATTTGTTCAACAAAAATGAAAAGGTTGAAATGTATTTATTTTATTTTATTTATTTGGTGGTTTTTCTGACATCTTTAAGGACCACCTCCTGCTCAAAACGTATAACGTATAACGGACGCTTTATGGGAAAAGTGTGGTTCGAGGAGTCAGATAGACGTAGTTTTTTAAAGCGTAAAGAGTTCTTTGCGCTTCAGGTAAACAAATACCTTACAAAATTATTGTAACGGTTTCCTTAACTTATTAATACCGTACGTGACTGAATTAATTTTTGAAACACGCGCGTGACATGGTTGCTTAAGCGTGGTGGATTAATTCTCCAAAATTTATTTACAGTACAAATATGTAACTATGACTCCTGCTAAAACGGGAGGGCGACTTACACTCATGTAGAAGTTATAAAAGCGTGGCCTAATATTGTTACACACAATTTAACTGATTTGTTTTTCCTAGAGGCTCTGCTAAATATTTTGATTTTTCTAGCCATGCTACCACACATTCATTGTCGACTAGCGTCTTTTGCATGGCACATCCCAATGGATTTTCCTGCTTTGTTGCCAACCACGTATGACACATTGGTAGTTTTTCTTAAAATTGTATAGCTGGAATTAATTTAAACCCTTAATTTGCCAGAAACTTTGCTAGCGACTGTCTCATGATAATTTTCTACCGTTTCTATGTGTGCTCAGTAAAGATTGTCTGGCTACATTGAGCGATCCTTTACGGTACTCAATTTTGAAGTAAAATGTTTGCAATTGGACGAACCGCCTGGCTAACCGGCCAGTCTGTTCGCTCCCATTGTTCCACTAAGAAAATGTGGTAAAAAGCGATTAAGAATTTTGTTCTAGAATAACTAAAGTAGAAGTTGCTTAGAAATTCCGCCGTCACGAGTCTTGGCTACTTTTTTAAGATTGTCTAAACTGCTAAGGAAAAAGAACTAACTCGCAATGCGTGCAGTTACTGGTCGGCTTTTAATGGTCTATTAAAAGACGTCTGTCAATTAATGAAGTTTGATTATGAATGCTTTGCAAATTAAAATAGGATTAATAAGTAAACAAACGAGTAACTGCCTAATAACCGCAATCAGAACACAATTGCAGATGATTTATAGTAAATGAATTCCCAAAAAATCGAATTTCCTTTGAAATGTAAAGAAATAATCAAGCAACCTAAATGAGCGTTGGCAGAACAATTATAGGTCCCGGAACCTATCTTTAGAGGTATCAAGAATCGCAATCGGAGCAGAAATGCAGATTTTGGATTTTTTTAACTCCGAATTTGATGATTTAAGGTGTTTGTTGTAAGTGATTTTCCAAAACATCGAATTTTAATAAATTTGGGTTTGGGTGGAAGTTGCTTTGTAATTCCGCCATAGGTTAAATATAATAAACTTTGGCTTTGACAAAAGAATTTTTAAGATTATCTAAACTGCTAAGAAAAAGGAACTAACTCGCAAGATGATGAAGATTTTCTTTGAGGGTATGATTGCTTTCATTATGCTTACAGTTACTGTTCAGCTTTTAATGGTGTGTTAAAAGTATTTCATTCTAGGTCTGTCAATTAATTAAGGCCGATTATGAAGGCCTTGCAAATTAGAATACGATTTATATGAATTTAAATATTAATAGAAGCTGTCTAAAGGCATATTTAATTTACAAAATAAACACTCCATTACTCCAATAATTTTTTCCCCACCAATCAATCCTTTACAATATTTTACGTATTCGGACACAATATTTTTGTCATGAGTGTAACTGCGCATATTCGCAACAAATCATTTTAAGGCAAAGTTAAATTTGTAATAGAGAACCCAATCCAGTTTAGAAATTTCTCACTGACGCATTACTTTTTACTGTACAAAAATTAAATATTAAATTCATAATTCGAATAATTATTGGAACAGCTTGTAGTGTTGACCCTTTTTACGGAGTGTAAATAACAAGTTTTGCTGTTTATTATTACAGTAAAATAAAATGTTTAAAAAATCTAAATAATTTTGTGACATTATCATTATGAAAATATGTAATTGACTAAACTTCAAAGTGTTTTATAAACAAAATATTAACATTTTGATTATATTTTGGTAATAAATTCGTTTTATAATTTAAAGTGTTTATTTGATTCTATAAAAATTTAATGTTTCTGTGTTTAATTAAGTATGTTATCAGTGAATGTGTAGTAGAAATATAATTTTAATACTTTTAATATTGATTTTTTGCGTTACAGTGTTTAGAGTTAAAAAAAAATCATGGCCAATTCACCGAGTGGAAATTCGATTGAAATGCAAATCGATAATTTTTTAGAACAATTTAAACGGAGCGCTTCTAAAGCAATCGAAGGTGAATGGCCAACATCAGCTTCAAATTCGATGATACGATCAAAAAGTCGGATTAGCTGTTTTGAAATATTCGATAGTTCAGGTAGGATTTTTTTTTTTTTTGTAATTTATGTAATGTACGCGTTTATAATATTACATACTACTGTTAGATACCGTGTGTGTTCATTTCTAAAAAACAATTGTTTGCCCTTTATCCACCATATGATAAAATTTATTTTTATTATTGATTTTTTAGAAAGAGGTTGATGCGTATTCATTTTTCCAAATCGATTACCTATAATCAAAATATGTGTGAATTTATTTTTCATAAATATGTATTTCGATGTAATGTCAAATTTTCAAATTTGTTATGACATTAAATATTTTACATATTCTGTTCTGTTTAAAACATGTTCATTTGACAGGAATAATTATAGGGAGGGGGAATTAAATTTAATAATTTTCGATTTAGGGGAATTTTATGTCGTTGTGAACTTCATTTCGTTGTCTAATTTTCAAATTATTGCTAATTGATAGATTTACTTTATGGAAATATCTAGGACAGCAGTACGTCTAAGAGTACATCGAGTTACGTCTGAGTACATCGGTGATATATAAGAGAAAAGTAAATACTTTTTACGTTTGACTTTTTGCTTCTACTTTGAAGGCTTTACCACCAAAGACATTAACAATAGACTTGAAATAAGCAAACGTCAAGCATAGACAATTTTGTGCGAAAAAGAGAAAGACTAAAATAGATCAGAGCCATTACTTAGTATTATATTTAGTCCTAGTTTCCACCGCAAATTTCATTGTAAATTTTACAACAGGGAAATTTTTGTTGTATGATTATGTTAGTGAATCGATATAACATGTATTAGTATCATTTTGACGTTTTATGAAATTAGTAATTTGCTGTTTTTTCCGTAATTTCCGTAGTTTGCTGTTTTTGCTGTAATTCCAATAAATTAATAATTAAAAAACAATCAAGAAGAAAACTATTAAAATACAATCCACTTAATTAAAATAACAAACAATCAAAACAAATACATAATATGACGTTTAATGCAGAGGTGTCCAAAAAATTTCCCTTCTATTTTAGTACCAATGTAAAAAATACAATGGAAAAAGTTGTAGCCATTAGTACAAATCGGTTGTTTTTTCCAAAAATCGGTTGTATTTTCCAATATTTTTTTTATATGTGTGAGTTACAAATTGTCTGTCGAGACACAATTTTTTTGGGAATGTGTACTATCCATGTGAGTTTCGTTGAAAAAATTACAATGAAGTTTTTCGTGGAAACGTACACTTAATGTTTTGGAATATAGTGGCTTGGTTAAAAAAAAAATAATCAAAAGTTTAAAAAGTATTTTTATTTCAGTTGCAAATACACTTATAGTTATTATTAAATTCAACTTTTTAATAAAATTAATTTTATTATTAAAAATAACTTTTTTAAAAACGCATCTTTATTTAACATTTTTAGTGCGGGCCTGGTAAAAATAATTGTAAACAAATCAAAAGAACTCAAACAACAACAATATATATCCATCCTTCTCCAACTGTCTACGCTTGAAATAGAACATGTTGTGTATTATTCACTACACAACTATTTTTATTTTATTTTTTATATATAGTAAAAAGATTACCACTGGTGAGGTCTTTTTACTATTGGAGAACAAACAATTTGTTTTAGTTTTAAATTTATTCTGCCTTTAAATTTTATTTACTCGTCTTTTTATACAAAATTTCATTCATTCATATTACACTATTTTACAATAAAAAGAAACAATAAAAAATTAACGTTTAGTTAACATATTAAAACAGAATTGCTTTGGCCGGAAAAAAGGTGTTGTGTGACATGATACAAATATTATACAGAAAGCAAATTATTACGTAAATTTGTCATATGATTCTGTTGTACGGTTATTCCATGTTACCTAATGAATTGGTAACATATTCCCCGGGCCCACTTGCGGATTATAAGGTCAACTGCTATAGCTTATGTAGTGGGGCTGGAGGTTCAGCTGCAGCTGTACGTTGTTTGATCTTTCTGCACATGCACCACGTAACTGTAACCAAAACTGCTGGAATGATTAAATAGATTGCCAGGTAGTGGTGATAATCGTGTATGCTTAAATCGATTGTTGCTGACTCTAAATGTTTCTTATGGTCTTGGAGGGAAGCTTCAATGGCATTGATCTCCGACAAGGTGCCTGTTGAGCTTGTTTTTACGAATATCGGGTAGTGTCTATGTACTTTATCACTTAAATTAAATTGCGGCATAAAGGAAAGAACAAATCTACTGCTAAATGTCCTATATCCTGCCACTGTATACGTATCTCCTTTTAAAGCACAGTTTGGATCAAGTTCTAAAATCCCTTTTCCTTCAATGAATTCAGTGGTCGTTTCGATAACTCCATTGCTGTTATCTTCGCATATTAAGTTGCCGAGGGTTTTTGATTTCATTGCAAATATCCACGCATTGTATCTACGTAAAGGAATCCATAGCGTAGTAACGTCCATCTTGTGAATCTGACAGCTCTTCGGAATGTCACCATTTTGTTTGAGTAGTTCTATTTCACAGCTAGTTGTATATGCGTTGTATTCATATAGCGGCTGATGAACATCACAAAAATATTCTCCGTTAAGGCAATTGCCACGTATTGAACTCATTCGCAGTTAGGGCCATGTATTGGTTTTGTTGTAGTCCAACCATCAAGCAGTTAGAAGATGGCATGATGTAGACATATTCTTGCTGGTGGATCGTGGGAACTGGTATAACGTGGCATAACGCATATCGTGATCTCTGTACCAGTGGAATTTTTATTTCAAAGATTACGGTTTCTTCAATTTTGATTGTTTTGACGTCGATTATCTTATATATAGCTGCTATGTCTAAGTTACGGCACGGAACATCCTGATTGGGTTTTAGATTATGTATGATTTGTTTAATCTGCTCCTGAAGTTGGTGTGGTGTCAAAATTAGAGGATCGAGTTTGCCTTGATGAACTTCGGTTATGGTGTCAATTATCGTGGATTGAAATGCTCGAAGTCTCATCATTTCCATCATATCGTGAAAAGCCAGGTCAGTGAATTCCTCATGGAACATAATGCTGGTTATCATGTTGTTGACTGCCTGAAATTTCTTATCGGTCTCCTCATAACTGTGCTTAATCACATTGATCGTTGATTCTAATATTGACATTTGCTGTTGTAATAGCTTCTGGTGGTGTTATTGGTTTGAACTTAATTTTTCTATGCTATCCTTGTAAGCATTGCCAGCACGTTGGTCGAGCCCACCAAACAACTCGTTGGCAATTGTACAAACAAAGTCAAAAGGTGATCTTCTTTGACGGATGATCTTGTTCCCACTTAGGGCGTTTAGTATTTCAGTTTGATTCCTTAACTCAGCGTAGAATATTCTTATTTGCGAAACAATTGCTGCGCAATATTTGAATGTATCCGCGTGTACCGCTGGTATTAGTGTTGCATTAGCGCATAATTCGTCTAGCTGACGAGCGCTTCTTTCGAGGTGGTCTAGCTCTGCCCAATAGGATGTGAGATTGTAGTAGCATATAATCCTCCATTCCCCATTAATCAGATTCCCTTGACCAATTTTATCAAAATAAATACCAGGATGGGAAGTGAACCGGGTTATGTTGATTTTCGCTTTTGTTATTGCGGTTGTATGTCCCATTATGCAGATTATTGCGAGCGAGCACAGTAACAATGTTAATTTGCTGTTTGCTCTCGTCGTTCGTCCGTGTTGTATCGATTGTCTTTGTTTCGAAGCGTTTACTTCACAATCGTCTGCAGACGGTGATGCCTGCGTAACTTCCGTGTTAGGTTTTGGCAGGCCCATTTCTTCCATCTCGTCACTGTTCATTGGAAGACGGCTGAGTTTGGTGATTGGCCTTTTAAACAATCCTCCTTTGCTGCTTTTTATGGTTACGACTCTAACTAAGCCATCGTTTCCACTATGGATCTCTTGAACTCTTCCTAAAGGCCATTTTCCTGGAGGTAGGTTATCATCCTTAACGAGGACCAGCTCCCCTTTTGATATATTATCTTGTTTTTTGGTCCATCTGCTTCGTTTTTGTAGCAGTAACATATATTCGGTTACCCAAATTTTCCAATACTCTTGAGTTATTTTTTGCAGGAGTTCCAATGTGTTAAATGGTTGATATTTTCGTTCAGAATACTTGGTTCGGGCATCGTTCTCGTAGGTTCGCCTATGAGAAAATGACCTGGTGTTAACGTCGTGAAATCGTTAGGGTCAAATGTCATCAGAAATAGTGGTCGAGAATTCAAGCATGCTTCTATTTGGCAAACTACCGTAGTTATTTCTTCAAATGTTAAATGTTGTTGTCCAATTATCCTATGCAAATGGTGTTTGATAGATTTAACAGCTGATTTCCAAAGTCCGCCCATATGTGGTGCTCCTGGTGGTATATAATGCCATTGAGTACCCTCTTTTAAAAGCTCTTCTGACCATTTTCCCGATAGTTGTTTTATTGCATGTGTGAGTTCGTTCCGCATAAGTTTTGAAGCTCCTATGAAATTGGAACCGCAGTCACTGTAAAGATCTGAGCAAAACCCTCGGCGTGCTGTGAAACGTTTAGCTGCTATGAAACCTCCTGATGACAAATCGCTTACTACTTCTATGTGAATAGCTTTTACTGCGAAGCAAATGAATACTGCTAAGTAACCTTTATAGCTTACCTAATAAATTGGTAACAGATGTTGTATGGGAAAAAGCCATATAAAAACTTTGTTTCAGCTCTGAACACTTCAAATTGTGGAAAATTTATTCTGATTTTTTTAGTGAGCGGGAAAGTATGTAACATAGTAATTGTAAACGAAAAATTTAATTTTTTTGAGTTGTGCCGATTTTCTTGTATGCCATCGATATGTATAATATTGACGAAAGAAAATCAAAACAAAACTTAACTGATGTCTACTGTGTGTATAGAAACTAGTGTTAAATATTATATCAAAACATCACGATGGGATATGAAATAAATCTTATAAATATTTTTTATTTTTTATAATTATAAAATAGAAACATTCAAACAGTGTTAAGTACAGAGAACAGAATACATTACAGTCTTGATAATATTTGTTTGCTTTTATCTCATAATACCAAATGACCAAAAATTGGTCTGCGCATTTCCAAAACAACATCAATGACACGGTATAATCTCATTCATTAATATCAACATGTTTACATAGACTTGTTTTTTCGGCTAGGGAACTCTTGTTCGGCTAGAGAACTCTTATTCGAAGCATACATTTTTCTCAAAAATATCGAGAAATCTTGAATTTTTTGAATAATTTCGAAAAGTCTCGTAAGCTAACATCTCTTCTGTAATTTCAAAGAATCTCAAATAATAGTTAGTAGTAGATTAGAATATTTTCCATATAACACGCGTAAACTGCCAACACTGAAAATATTCTTTATTTATTTTGGAATTTTAGGCTGAAATCAAAAATGTTAAAATACCATAGGAGCTTAGATTTATATATTTTAAAACAATTTTTGCACAATACGATCCTCCACACATCATTAAATCTACTAGAAATGTATTTGTTGGTAACAAAATTTGACATAGCGAAATTGGAGTAGCTGATATAGACGTAATGAGAAAAATTGTGGAACGAGATGAAAGCAACAAATGTAAACTTTTAGCCAAGATGGGCCGGAAACACTTATACCCCAAGTACAAACGTGTCCAGAAAATGTTGACTACAACTTTGGAAAATGCATTATCAACATTGTGGTTAAAGATTTAACAACATTTTTGATTGTTTAAATTGCCGAAACTTCAACTCTAAAACGCCCTTTAAAAAGCCATTAAAACAAGGAAACGATCTGCATATGTAGTAGAGAGTTTAATGACATTAAAGCGCCGACAATGGTTTACACTAATGTTGCAAACATTTGTCTGAAAATATTTGAACAAAAATTTAAAAACGAATGTGACCGTCTAAACGTTTGTGTACGAGCAACTGAAATCTGCATAAATATTATTAAACAATATTTTCCGAGGCTTATGCCTTTAGAAGGATCATGTTATGAACACTTTAAATCCCTAATTAGGTTTTTTATTCTTATTCTAATAAGAAAACATTCCAAATGGTCTCTTATTAAAAGGCCAATTTTGAAATATAAAAAATAAAGGCACATTAATGTCAGCTCCAACATATGCTTCAAAAAGAATAAAAATTTTAAATAACTAAAAACTAAATTTAATTAGTGTATGCCCAAATACATAAATACATTTTGTTTCTTCGTTCTAAAGTTCGTTTTAGTTGAATGTTCGAAATGTGATCAGGAAATTAAAAACTTGTGACCGTCTGGCCTACAGGTGTCCACGGCCTATAACATTCAGGGTGAAAGTAGAGCGGATCTGTTGAGTTATAAAGTGTGAGAGAGTCTTTATTTTGTTTTTGGTTTTTAATGCTAGCCGCTTGTGGCGTTCTCTTATGTATGTACTTTCTTTTGTTTGCTTTTAATAAATACCTCGTGAATGGACGCTTGTCATTTTTATTTGCGTTGTACTTCTTTTTATTTAAGTCTATAATCACATCAGGTTATGGGCCCAGACCCACTTAAATAATCAAAGGAAAAAGTATTAAAAAGTTCAATTTGTTAAAATTCGTGGTTAACGAGTTTATTGTAATTATTTTTCTTTCTGTGTAAAAAGAAAAAAAAATTGTAAAATGGCGGCAACTTTGCGTCCATAGAGAAATTGCGTGGAAGAGATAACTATGAGACATGGAAATTTGCTGCTCAAGCATATCTTCAAATGAATAACCTTTGGAGTCATGTGGAGGGCACATGCAAGGAAATTGATCCAGTAAAGAAAAAACTGAAGATTCAAAAGCCAAGGCATCGATTATTTTATTAGTGGATAGTGTGAATTTTTCACACATTCAAAAAGCAAATACGTCGAAGGATGTATGGGACAGTTTAAAAGTAGCGTTTGAAGATTCTGGTCTATTTCGTCGTGTAACACTCTAGACTGGTGAATTGCGGTTCGATGGAATTTTTCGTCAACAAAATTATTATGACCGCTCACAAGTTGAAAGGGGCCGGCATGGAAATAGACGATGAGTGGATTGGCACATTGTTGTTGGCCGGATTAAGCGACGAGTACAAGCCCATGTTTATGGCGATAGAGAATTCTGGCACAAAAATTTCGGCTGACTTAATAAAAACCAAGCTACTTCAAGAAGTTCGTTTGGATGATAGAGTTGAGGGCTCTGCCTCTGCATCAGCCATGTACGTAAAGCCAGCGAAGTCAAACAATTATCAGAAGAAGAAGAAACAAGTAAAGGACGGAAAATGTTTCGGGATGTGGTGAAGTTGGTCACTACAAAAACAAATGTCCGAAAGCGAAGATGGCTAGTCATTCGTCAGTTTTTTCGTGTTTGACGGCATGCAATCTTAAATCGACTGAGCGGTATGTAGACTCTGGTGCCTCTGCACACATGATATGTGAACAAGCTTGGATGGAAAATCTCAAACCAGTGTCAGAATCAGGAGAGGTCACGATTCAGATTGCAAATCAATCAAAATTGAAGGTCGAATTGATTGGCAATGTTTTACTCCAGCTACAGGTGAATAATCGTATAGTGGATGCTACAGTTCATGACGTTCTATTCGTGCCAGGTCTTTGCACAAACTTATTGTCGGTCAGTCAGTTAGTTGGCAAAGGACTAATTGTCAAGTTTAGTGCAAATGATTGCAAAGTTTTCGACAAAAACAACAAATTACTGGTTGAGGCAAAAGTACATGCAGGGATGTTCAAAGTGACACAGACGAGTGAAACATGTTTGAGGGTCAAAATTGAGGATTCATGGGAATTATGGCATCGTCGTCTAGGACATGTAGGTCACGATAGCTTGATGAGATTACGAAATGCTTTTGTGGACGGGATGAGTTTTGTCGGTGGTCAAAAGGACAAGTGTGAAACTTGTTTAAAGTGGAAACAGACTCGCCTTCCGTTCAAGGACAGAAAATCTCGGGCTGTGTGTGGTGCACACTGACCTGTATGGTCCAATGCCAGTTGATTCATTTGGCGGCTCGCGATATTTTGTGACTTTATTGGATGATTTTAGCCGCAAGATTTCCGTGTATTTCATCAAGAACAAATCAAACACCTTGAATGTTTTTAGGGAGTTCAAAGCATTTGCGGAGAATCAAACGGGTCACAAAATCAAAACGTTGCGTTCAGATAATGGAACAGAGTACTGCAACAGGAGTTTTCTAAGTTCCTCCTAGATTCGGGGATACAGCATCAAACAACTGCACCGCATACGCCAGAGCAAAACGGCAAGGCGGAAAGGATGAATCGAACATTGATCGAGTGTGCGAGATGTATGCTTTTTGACGCAAAGCTTGACAACAGATTTTGGGGTGAAGCTGTCAATGGTGTGTGTCGTGGGGCTATCGATAAAACGCCCGAAGAAATTTGGTCCAACAAAAAGCCTGATTTGTCCAATTTGAAAGTATTTGGATGCAAGGCAATGGTACATGTTTGGAAACAAAAGCGCCAGAAATTTGCTTCGAAATCAAGGGAAATACATCATGGTCGGCTACAACGAGAATTGTAAAGGCTATCGAGTTTTTGATTTGGAAAAATTACGAGTGGATGTTTATTCTGGAGGATCAACGCTATGAAAACAAGGTAATTGATTGTAACGAATTTTCTAATCATTTTTATCCATTCGAAGATGATAGCAATGAAATGGAGGATGAGGCAATTGTTACAACAGCAAGTTCAGAAGACGTATCTGGATATCAAAATAGCGAGAATCTAACAGATGAAGATTCAAATGACGTTTCGGGTAGTAATGAACCGTCAAACGAGGAAGTAAACGATGTTTCGTTAAAACCGCGTCGTTCATCGAGAGAGCACAAGTCGACGAAAAGTAATGATTTCGTTTATGTTGTATCAGGTGTTCAATTGGATGATCCATTGTCAGTGGAGGGGGCTATGAGCAGCTCAAATGCGTTTCACTGCGAGAGATAAAACGAGATTCGCTACTCGTCGATACGGTTTTTGATTGCGGTAGCTGTGAGATACGATTTAGAGATCGGATCAGATGGATGCGACTACAGCGTTCCTTCATGGCGATTTAAGCGAGGAAATCTCTGAAAAGTTTAGTGATGGAAGTCAACGTGTTTATTGTATGAAGAAGTCGTTATACGGACTCAAGTAGTCCAGTCGTGTATGGAATCAGCGTTTGGACACTGCTTTGAAGAATTTTGGCATGAAATGCTCAAATTACGATGCATGCATTTATTATCTTATAGATGGTAGTAAGATGTTGATTGTGGCAGTATATGTTGACGGCTTGCTCATTTTTTCCAACGACAAAGTTTCGAAAGCTGATTTGAAGTTGTGTCTACAGAAGCAATTTAAAATGAAGGACATTGGCGAGGCCAAATGTGTGTTGGGCAGTCGGGACCGATTTCGATAAATCAAAGCCAGTATATTCAAAAAATATTAGAACGTTTCCAAATGGTCGATTGTAATAGTGTAAGTGTTCCAGCTGATCCAAATCAGAAACTTACTTCAGAAATGTCGCCGAAGAATGAGTCAGATCGCGAATCCATGAAGGATGTGCCATATCAAGAAGCAGTTGGGAGCTTGTTGTTTGCTGCCCAGGTATCACGACCAGATATACAGTTCGCGGTAGGAGCTGTCAGCAGATTCAATAACAATCCAGGCGTTACTCATTGGTTGGCAGTAAAGCGGATCATGCGATATTTGAAAGGTACAATCGAGATGAAATTGGCTAATTCAAAAAATGGAAATTAAATAGTGCAAGGTTATTGCGATTCAGATTGGGCAATTGATTCAGTAGATCGACGTTCGACAACAGGATATGTATTCAAACTGCAAGGTGGAGCAATTTCATGGGCGTCAAAGAAGCAACCAACAGTTGTTTTGTCTATAACAGAGTCCGAATACATGGCTATATCTTTGGCAACGCAAGAGGCTATTTGGTGGCGGGGTATATGTCAGGAGTTGCTAGGGGAAAATAAATGTTCAACCATCATACACTGCGACAACAAAGGAGCGATCCAACTAACGGAGAAGACAGGTTTTTCACCCAGAACAAAGCATATAGATGTTCGTCATCATTTTCTGCGCGAGAAGGTTAATGACAAGGTAGTTAAATTTGTTTACGTCAACACAAACGAAATGTTAGCAGATAGCCGTACCAAACCGTTGACAGCAGAAAAACACAAGTTCTGTTCAATGGAAGTCAATCTTGAGAAGAGTTGAGTGCTGGAAAATAAAGCTCTAGTGGAGGTGTTGAGTTATTAAGTGTGAGAGAGTCTTTATTTTGTTTTTTGTTTTTAATGCTAGCCGCTTGTGGCATTCTTTTTCTTATTTACTTTCTTTTGTTTGCTTTTAATAAATACCTCGTGAATGGACGCTTATCATTTTTATTTGCGTTATACTTCTTTTTATTTAAGTCTATAATCACATCAGGATCTGACTTCTTGTAATTATACGAGCTCAAACTCGGTCTGTCCAAAAATATATTCCCTAATTCTGTTGCTCCAACAAAAAAAAAAACTAAAATGCTTACCTTGTTAACTTTTTACTGAAAAATGCAACCTCGCATTTGCTTTTTCCATCGTGATGTTTTGATAATATTTAACACACAAATGGCATTTGGGACAATTTTAAATTCAGTGGTTGACTTGACATTTTCACCCACCTGCATAAATTTTTTTATTATTTTGTTTTGTTTCTGGAAGTTTCTTCTGCCTGGTAATCTGCTCTAATCCTAAAAAGGAGTTTTATCTAGGTAGAATATCAATATAGTCTCTGCTTATGAGAATAATGCATTCGAATTGATTTAGAATCTGATTTTATGATTAGGTACGTGTTATGACCGTCAAAATCCCTATCAAATGCTGTTTTTATTTATAAATTCAATTTTTGTAAATCGACCTAGTAAATTTTTTGTATGTAAGGCAGTTTGAATATTTTCTGGGACTTTCTGAGACAACGAAAAAAATGAAAAAGGAATATTATAATTTTACTATTGTTCTTCTGTTTCTTCTTTTTCTACTGTTACAAAAGGATAGCTATCGAAAATAACTGTCGAATCTCTCAGTAACGCCGCGGAATTACAAACTAAACTCTACGATCCCTTGTCAGTATCCTAAAAACAAATTTTGGTTATAAAAATGAGAAATAGGCATCACCTAAAAACCCCAGCATACGAATAACCGATGGCTTTGTTTGTGATTCGAATATCTATCGTCAATAACTTCGAAAATAGCAAAACCCATAAACAATCATGAAAATCTCGAGATTCTGTAAAATTTAAATCTGGAGTAATCCTGTAAGCGTTTAATAACTACCAATTCTAAGCCTGAATGGGGTTACCTTAAGTAAAGCATATCTCAATTCGGAACAATCTCAAAAATCTAATTCCTTAATGACCGGAATCCCTTTTTCGAATAACGGTAATAAAACTAAATGTACATATTGTACAAAATGTGATCCATCTTTACAAAATTCGTCTTTTTTATAAAAATCCATTTTTGTTTAATGTTTAAATTCTATCTTCGATTTTAGAAGAAATAGTTCAAACTCCATTCTGGCAATCGCTGCAGGTCTATGGATTTTGAAAAATTGTGCAAGTAACTTGTGCAAGACAAAACGTTTCGACCTTTTTACTTTGTAAATCAATCGACACATCGTTCATTGTAGAAGAAGTTTGTGCAGTTTTTTGTTTTACCTATTTGTATAGTCATAGTTTTGATTTTGAGCTGTCAACTATAGTTTATTAGCATATATGAACGAGTATATAAAGGTATTTATATTATTTAATATTGGCGGAGCAAAATATTATGGAAGACTTCAATCTTGAGATGACATTTTTCACCAATGAAATATTCACAAAACTGAGCAAAAATTGCAAATATAGTTTGTAATTTTGTATTGTCTAGGCAATAACTTGTACAACACTTTACTAAACGTTACGTTTAGGGCCCACCTTGGAACGATATGAGAACGTATAAAAAGAGTAAGCATATTTTGGAAGACCAGATACTTCCTCAATATTTTTGTAAGTAAAAATTAAAGGTGCGGGCGAACAGGTCGGGAATCCATTTTTATATCCAGTACCAAGATTATTAATTATCATTCTATCATTTATCCGGCTGTAAACAAGCGTCGACGTTCCGACGACCTAAAACAACCATACATAGCGGTTTTAGCTTATAGAGTTCTGTTCTGTTGAATTAATCTGTCAAATTTAAATTTCATTCAATTTATTTTTAAAATGCCACAATGTTTGGGCGATTTTTAAAATACGCTTAATTTAAAGTGAACACATTTCGCGAAATGTGATTCGCCGGTTTGATTGAACATGATTCATCTGATATCATAACTTCCTTAGTTTGCCTCAGTTGAAGGCACTTGACGAAGTAGCCAAATAGATTTTAGGTTCAAAATATATACAAATCATTTCGGAGATTTAAAGCAATACAAAGATAACAAATAAACCAACTTTATTTTAACATAAATGTATTTTTAGAAAACATAACATCATTCGTTGTTGATAAAAATTGAAATATCAAAAAATATTTTTTTTAAAATATTTTATCTTCATTATCAAATACTACACACAATAAAAATTCTTGATAAATTTAAAACTTAGATAATCGAACACACTTTAGAAATATGTTTCTACAAAACTCTTAACAATTTTATTGAATTAAACTTTAAAATTAATTTAACTTTACATGGATTTTATTCCCTAACTATACGTTCTATTATGATTTATTGTGTCCGAGTAGTTGCTTTTTTAACTCTAATTGTATTTTGGCAATTTCAAGACTTTTAATTTCCCTCTCCAATTTAAGTTTTTCAAGTTCAACACTAGAGAAATTTTTATGATAAGGTTGTATCGCGTTTTTATTACAATCTAGTACTAATATTTTCGAAGCACTATTATTAGAGTTTTGTGACAGCCAACAGTCGTCTTGTGAATTCGAACTACAGCTTTCTGTTGAAATGCTAGAATAAGGCCGTTTCCTGTCTTTTTTCCTATTGTATTTGACATTTCGCCAGACCTATTGGATGATTAGTAAAATAAATGAAATATTGGATTAAATTATTTTTTACGTTAATTATTATTGATCAAACATACTTCGCGCCATGAATGTGCTGGTTTGTATGCAGGACCAAGTTCATTTAACTTTTCTGTTAAATTATTCCACATTGAATGAAATTTTGATTTATCATTTGAAACATTAATAACTCCATTCGCAAAATCCTGATTTGAACCCATATACTCAACAAGATAATTAATTTGTGGAGTTGAAGCTTTAACAGAACTCTTATGATTTGAATTATTTTCTTTTAAATTATAGAAGTCTCTTATAAATCGGCAGGTTTGCCAAAAATGACGTTTATGTTCTTCATTCGGTTTGTCTGTCTTTTCCCATTGTTTTAAACACTTACCACAATAAAAACACTTTACTTCATCGCTTGTGCCAAGATAAAAGAAACCCGCTCTACTTAATTCTAGCGGTGTCTGATTCAAACCTTTGGGCCATTTTTCGAATGTTTTCATTCGTTGTTCTACGGTTTTATAACATGGATGAAGTATTTCATTTTTTGAATTTACATTATTGATTAGTTTAGTGGTTTGATTTGCCTCCGAATTGGGGCGACTCAATTCTGATAATTCCATTTTCAGTGTTTCCTCATTTATGGGTATATTAATGGTTTGTTTCCCTTTGATAAATGGACAGTCACTTGAATGTTTAATGTGTTCAATAAATGGATCATCACCTCGGCACCAATTACCAACAACAACGTTGCACGCAAAACACTTAACATGATCCTCTTTAATATGATAGAATCCTGCACAAGCCAATTTTTCTTTTGACACATCGGTTATCATCCAACACTCAAATGAGCGTAAACGATGCTTTTCCTCTATATAAATAGTTTCAAGAATTTCATCAAAATTATTCTGAAAATTTTAAATCAAAAAAGAACATTGAAATTTTGTAATATTTGTAACTACCTTATCTAATATTAACAAACCTCCGTTGTGAAAGCATTTTTGTTTGTAAAGCCGCTTGTCTCTGATTTTCCAAAATTAGAAATCAAATCATTAATCTCCTTATCCTGCAAAGATTAAATAAAATAAAACATTATTTGAAATTTTGTATTATTTGGACAAATCGTTTTCACCCACCCATTCAGCTTCTTTGTTCATAATTATTTTAGGAGTATTTAATGTTACTTGGTCACTGAACACTAAGATACAAAATGTTCACTTTGCATTTTACATTTTAATAATTATATTTGTCTGTTATCAATATTCTATACTACCATACAATTTATTTTTTTTTGTAACGAATACAAATATTTTTATCATTTTATACCCGCTTGTATTTAGTTGTGAATCATTTTAGTGATTTGTATGTTAACGTTGGTCATTCGCTCCATTGATAGGTATTATGTCATCAGTTATATTGCACTTCAATGGAGTACTTATCGTAACCATATCGTAGCACATTAAGCTTATAATTCTTAATTCTTACTACTCGCGACAAATTAGAAAATGTTATACATTCTGTCAAAAATGTACCGGGAATTGTTAAGTTAAAATGCCCGCGCCGAAGGGGACTATCTTTCATTATGATGCCAACTTTGAGCGCGATCTGTCAACCAGTTTGTTTACAGCAGTTGGTTAAATCAGTCGACTTCATTTGTGCACGGCGATTTTTACGATGAATGATAGTATTGAACAAAGAGTTTGCCTTAAATTTTGTGTTGCAAACGAAATTTCTTGTGCTGATGCGAAAAAAGTGACCAAAATTATGGGAAAAAAAATCGTGGATTTTACATGAACGCACACTCACATCGAGCTACGATTGTGAACGACTATAAGGCCAATAACTCAATAAATACAGGTGACTTTTTCCTGTTTCCCAGACTCAAATCAACGTGAACTGAAGGCCATCCGGGAAAGTGCCTATAAAAAATGTTTCGATGATTGGAAAAACGCGGGAATACTTTGAGGACGACAAAATACATTTTTATGACTGAACTTAAGATTTGTGTTTTATTTAACAATTCCCCCTGATTCTGACCAGTACCAACCAATTTATAACTATTTTGAAAGAAAAAAAACATGCACATTTTTAAAACTTATTTGTTCCACTACATTTTGTTCATTGTACTGGAAATTAAAGGTGAAACATTTTTGCATTATGAAAGCGCTGAACCATCACTCACACAGCACCTTAAATCCTTTAAGGCCGATACCCATTGAGAACGAGCGACGAGAACGAATTTTCATTTTTCAACAAATTTGGTAAGAGAATTGCTAAAATAGTGAAATCCGTATCTTTCTAATTAACGATACCGAAAGTATTGTGCATTTACTAAAAACGAAAAGTAAAATTTTAACAGTTTTAATACAAAACTTTAATTTATCGTCGATAATCTGAATTTAAGACGATAAATTAAAATTTTGTATTAATTTGTTAAAATTTACTTTTCATTTTTAGTAAATGCACGATATTTTAAGTATCGTTAATTAAAAACTTACGGGTTTCACTATCTTAACAATTTTCTTACATAATTCGGTGAAGAATCGAAATTCGTTCTCGTCGCTCGTTCTCAATGTGTACCGGCCTTTAATGTAAGTAGTTGTATAGTAAAGTGAAGTAAGAAAAATAATATAAAAACTTGTTCAGGAATATTCATGAAAATCAAGTAGCCTATGGATTTCAAAATAAAGTTTGTTTTTGTTGGTTTATTAAAAACGTAAAGCGATGGTGTGGTGAGTATCTAATACCATACGTTAGGCGGCTCATAGCTCATTGCAAACGTAATTGGCTGGCCTACCTGATAGGATGCGATGTAAACGCGCACCACACGGTGTCCGGTAGCACGGACATCAATAACAGGGGTGAGTATCTTTTTGAATTTCTGATCTCAAATAATGTAGACATTGTCAATAGGGGAAGGAAACCTACTTTTATAAATGCGATTAGGCAAGAGGTCCTAGATTTGACACTTGCTAGTCCGCATTTCAGCGACTTGGTCAAAAACTGGCATGTATCTGAAGAGGCCTCATTATCCGATCACTTGTACATCAGATTCGATTTGGCGGCTGAGACCATGCAGCGGCAGGAAATCAGAATTCCAAAACTGACCGACTAGGACTCTTATAGAGACTCACTCGAATCAGAAATGCCCTCGGTTGTGGGGAACATAGAGTCTCCAGAGGTTTTGGAGATCTGTTCAAACCAGCTGCATAATCCTATACACTTGGCTTACGAGAACAGCTGCCCAGTTAAGCGAAGAGAGTCTACAAAGATGGTCCCTTGGTGGAACGGGACGCTGGGTAAACTGATGAAAAAATCAAGAAGATTATTCAACAAGGCTAAACGCATCGGTGAATGGGGCGCGTATAAGATGGCCTTGACGGAATATAATCTCGAACTAAGAAGATCCAAGAGGGCTACCTGGAGGAATTTCTGTGAGGGAATCAATGAATTGCCCTCTGCAGCTCGTCTCCAGAAAGTCCTTTCCAGGGATCATTCAAATGGTTTAGGACTTCTCCAGAAGCAAGATGGGAGGTTCACTGAAAACCGGAAGGAAACCTTAGAGGTACTGCTAGAGACCCACTTTCCGGATTCAGTAGTGGTAGGAGCCCAAGAGGACTCGCATGATCCCTCAAGTGAGGTGGCCTATGCGCCTCACAGTAGGATCTGGAGTCTCTCTGGGAAAATTTTCACACCCAGCAAGGTGCGATGGGCTATTGGGTCTTTCAAACCTTTCAAAACCGCTGGAGGGGATGGTATCTTTCCAGCTTTACTTCAAAAAGGTATTGAGCAAATACTCCCCAGCTTGATCCAGATGTTTCGGGCAAGTTATGCTTTTAACTATATTCCGAAACTGTGGAGGAAAGTAAATGTGGTCTTTATACCAGGGGGGGGGGGTCGTCCAGACACCCAGGCCAGGGCATATCAGCCAATTAGCCTCACATCGTTTCTATTGAAGACGATGGAAAAAATCCTAGACTATCAAATACGAAGTGAGGTCCTTGGAAAGAATCCTCTGCATCGGGACCAGTTTGCGTATCAAACTGGTAAATCCACGGTGATGGCCCTTAGCGGTCTAGTCACGAAGATTGAAAAAGCAGTGACATATAAAGAAATTGCCCTTTGTGCCTTGGTGGCCATTGAGGGGGCGTTTGATAATACCTCCTATGGATCTATAGAGAGGGCAGCTATGGGAAAAAGGGTTCCGCTTTCTACAATTAGGTGGATCCGTTCCATGCTGGAACATCGTAAGATTACTGCCAGACTAGGTGGCGAGTCAGTAACCATCAAGGCCGTAAAGGGCTGTCCCCAAGGAGGCGTACTATCTCCTCTTTTGTGGTCATTGGTTATTGACGGACTACTGGTCCTTCTGAGTAACCATGGTTTTGATGTCCAGGGCTATGTGGATGATGTGGCTATCATAATCATGCACTCAATATAATATGGCAGTGGTGTTACCAGGAAGGACTCAGTGTCAAACCAAACAAAACTGTCATTGTTCCTTTTACGAGGAGGAAAAAGCTTGCGCTTACAGCTCCCTCTTTAAACGGTACTACTGTTCCTTTTTCCAGCGAGGTTAAATATCTAGGGGTTATCCTAGATCAAAAACTGAACTGGAACCAACATTTGTTGAAAGTTCAAAATAGAGCCACCAAGGCTTTCTGGGCATGTCAAAGACTCTATTGGCGTACTGAGGGACTACAACCAAAAATGATCTACTGGTCATTTCTTACAATCATTAGGCATATGGTCACCTACCCATCGGTTGTATGGTGGCCTAAAACTGAGCAGAAGGCAACGCAAACCTTATTGAATAAGGTTCAGCATATAGCCTGCATCGGTGTTACGGGCTCAATGAAATCATGTCCAACCGCGGCTATGGAGTCACACCTCGGACTGACACCGTTATACCTGCATGTTAAAAAGGATGCTGCAACTATGGTCCTGAAAATGCAGGCGGAAGAAAATATCAAACGAGGCAATATGATGGGTCATCTGGAACCCCTTAAGGAATTTCAGACAGACCCTACCATAGGAATGCCTTCCGACTGTATGCCAGCTAAACTGGACTTCCACAAACTATTCTGTGTTAGGTTACCTGACCGGGATGTGTGGAGTGCAGGTGGACCATCCTTTGAGCGAGGGTCCATGGTATGATTTTAATATGTTCCGAAGATTGTAAGAGAACTCAATCCAGTTTCGAACTGATAAGCTTATGATTATGAAAAAATCAATCTTCTCATCAGGCCGCGGCGACTGGACTGATTATACCACAATTTACATTCTATATATACAGAATGTGCTGTGCGTTAAGTATTAGCGAATCATAACTAATACAGATGAATTCTCTTACAATTTTTCTTCTTCACAATATTCACACAATGTTTTACTGTACTAAAATGGAATTTTCCATGATAAAATTGTTACGTAATGTTTCTACGCTATTCTAACTGGAAAAGTCATGAGCTTTCTAGAAGTTTGGTTTGTGTATATAAAAAGGCGAACGAAGTCGAATTGGATTATTAGTATTTGGTAAGCGATAGAGTAAAGATTAAAAAGGAATTAAAAAATGATTTGAAAAGTGTTTTTGTCCGAAATAAAAAGTAAAAGTGATCAGAAAAATTTTGGGAATAATTTACCATATATAAAGTGATTTTGTGAATTATCATTAATAAATTGTGTTATAATAATTTTTGTGCTAAATAAATAAATTCGTTGCTGATAAATTAAATTGATTTTGTTTTATTTACAATCCAGTGATACGAACCTTGATTGACTAGGCAAAAACGTAACAATATTGTAACTGAATAATTTCTTGTCCTGTCTCATCCCAATGGAGGACTCCCAGAGTAATTTCCTATAGTTCTGCTCCCAGTTCCTTATACCATCTGCCAAGTGGGTTTTGGAAAAAGCAATACTAGGACTGGGATCCAGGAAATCTCGGCTTGCTCCCATTTTTGCACATCAGCCTGCTGCTTCATTTCTTTTAATGGTGGTGTGGCCAGGAGACCACAAAAGGGTGACAGTAGCAGCTCCAGATCAATTTCGAGTTGAACACTGAAGCTCCTAAGGCTAGCAGAGCTGCCTGGCTGTCCGAGATTATATAGATCTCGGTCTTCTTATATTTCTTTTTGAGACATTGAAGCACACATACCTCAATAGCAAGGGTCTCTGCCTGAAAAACTGTGGGTGCTACGCATTGGTATGCATAGTTCTAGGTCGAGCCCGACTATCCCTGCACCGGTACTCCTGTCTGTTTTTGACCCATCCATATTCCATACAGAAGCATGACGAGAGAGGGAGGAGATAATATTCTCTACCAGTGCCCTATTCGGCAAACTAATCGTAAAATTCCTCCGACAGTCGATTGTCCTTACCATCAAATCTGATAGTTGGATCAATTCCTACTTAAAACTTAATTTATGTAGGACACTGTTGTGTCCCTGGCCTTATGGTTTTAATTTTGTCCTCATTGCTCCAGTTGTACCCACACAGATTGACCTCTGGATCTTGTCCAGTATTCTCCGTGCACCAGTCGGCCACCACACAAACGCCGCGTAAGTCACCATAGGTCCCCACGTTTTACCAATTATTCTTTGGCAGGTGAAATAGGCTTTATTCGCCTTGTTTGTAATAAGATTTAAGTGAGGATTCGATGTCAATTTCTGATCAAGTACGACACCCAGATATTTAACCTCCGTCGACAGTTGGAGAGTTACCTCTCCCAGGACAGTTTTCCTCCGGTTAGTAAAGAGAATGCAGTTAACCTTGTTAGGATTTACCATAAGGCCCACCTCCGTGCACCAATCATTTACTACCTCTAGGGCTTGTTGCATTCTTTCCCCTACTGTATTTGCGAATCTGCCCGTAACCATCAAAACTAGGTCGTCCACATACATACATAGGTAATGTTTGAGAAGTCTAAATTTCTCAGTAATTGATCCATCACGATCAGCCACAATAAGGGAGAGAGAACACCTCCCTGGAGGCAGCAACCCCTGTTGGCCACTATGGTGATGGTTTTGTCTCCAAAAAGAGGCCGTAATCCTCCTATTTTTTAACATGTTTATGCACCTTACGGTGGAGGGGTCTTTTCCCCTTGTTAGTGCTTGTTCCTGAATTACCTCGAAACTAGTATTATCAAAAGCTCCCTGGATATCAATGAAGGAGCATAGTAATAATTCTTTATTTCGGAGCGTATCTTCGATTTCCGATGTCAGCTCGTGTAGAGCTGTTTCTGTTGATTTCCCTACTTGGTAGGCGCCTAGATTCCAGAGGGTATCTTTGGAGAGTGTTGGATCTAATACAAAGTCCCAGAATTTTCTCCATGGTTTTCAGTAACACTGATGTGAGGCTAATAGGTCTATAAGACCTAATCTCCTCTGGGGATCTTTTTCCCGCTTTAGGGATAAAAATCACCCGAACCTCTCTCCAGCATTTTGGAACATATTCCAAGCTGTAGCTGGCTCTGAAGAGTATAAGTAGTAAGATAAGTTTCCGTCCCGGCGTGAAAAACTGCCTCGAGAACTTGTGAGCCCACTTTGGAACCAGATACGGATGTACGCTACTTGCATTGGATTCTTCCCGATTCCTCGGTACTATACATTCTGGGAAGTGACCTCTCATTAGACATTCCAGAGTATCCTCCCTGGTTGTGGGTGTCTCTCCACTTGGTTTCCTTACAGATCCCAAGGGATTCTTGTGCTCCAAGGAGAGTGCCTTCTGGAGTCGACACGCCATAGGTAATTTGTCTATTTTTTTACAGAAATCTCTCCAGCTTCGTCTTTTGCTCTACCTAAGAGCTACACATATGTTGTATTGGGTAAGGGAATTCTGATAGGTAGTCCAATTGTTCGTCCTCTTAGCCCTATTAAAAAATTTACGGACATTTTGTCTCATGTTTTCCAAGTTTTGTGCCTCTGATACGCACCAGGGATGAGCTTGAGCGGTAGGCATTAATTATTGCCTCTGTAACGTCATTTGCCACTCTGTCGAAGTCTTCGACAGAGTTTATCGTGGTCTGTAGACCAGCTAAGTTATCCAAAAGTCTGTCATTATAGACTGGCCAGTTGGTGCGTTTTGGTATCCTTAACATCAACTCTTATCTTGACGGGATATTGATATCAAACCTGATGTACGTATAATCTGAGAGGGATGCTTCCTTGGACACATGTCAGTCGAGAATTGCACTGGAGGTACCCATGTCAGACAGGGTAAGACCCAGTACTTTCTTCTAACCGCATTCACAAAGGTCGCATCACTCCCTTTATTGTTTACTGCTAAGTTGTTACTAAGACAGAATTAAAAAAGTTGCTCACCTCTTAAATTGGTGTTGCTGCTTCCCCAGACTACGTAGTGTGCATTAGCGTCGCAACCAATGATGAATTTTTGGTGATGAGTCGTGTAATAATTCACGAAACTCTATACAAATTCTGGAGGCTCCTCTCATTTTCATCCCCGGTAAAAATATGCAGAAGCGATGTTAATCCCCCTTCTGCCTCCTTTGGGTAAGGGCATTTCTATTGAAACCGCCGTGTTGTCCCTAGAAATAAATTGGTTAATAGAGAAGATATTGTGCTTTGAGCGACAGAGAATTGCTGTCCTCGGCCTATCTGCAGCCGTGTCGTAGACATTACCTCAGTTTCTTTGTTGTTGTTGGTTTGGTGTGCATCACCATGATGTGTATTTTTTTAATTTCTTAAGCTCCGGAGAGCCTGGTTTACTTAAAGGTTTCTGTTGTGCCACCCTTCCTCTAGGTGTCAGCCCATTGCTTTTTCCTCTCCTTCCTCGGCCCGGTTTCGCCGGTCTCCCTGTTCCGGAGGTGCTAGGTCTCCTGGCCTCCCCCGGCCCAGTGAGCCCCACCAAAATTGTTTTCCTATAAAATAAAAATAACGTTTTCTTTGTCGCTTATATGGAGCTTCAGATTATTTTCCCTTTTCGTTTTTTTTTTTTGACTGTGAGCCAATTTTTCTTATGGAATAAAGGCTTAACCTTTCTATACATAATCTCGAATTAGTGATGAGCTTGTTTGTGTCTGTTGTGAGTATAAGTATCATCAACTTGTGTAATACGCTCGCGAATAATCATTTATTAAATTTTATTTATTTCATTTAATAATAATACGAATAGAATAATTTTTCTATTGATATGGTTTGGCCTCTTAATTTGATGAATGGTGTTCATGTTAACTTTACGTACATTTTCTACAGAAAAATATTCTGCAGAACATCGTGAAGTTAGCTGTTAACGGAAGAATTTTCAACTTTTTCTCAATTCAAGTAGCCTCCTGCCCGCAACGTTAATTGCTCTCAAAATGACTGTACTAACCAATAATTTTACCCCGGACTCCAAAGACTATACTAACCAATAATTTTACCCCGGTGAGTTGGCGGGAAGCTCCTTCCGCTCAAAAATGTAAAAAATATCTCAAAATTCTTCAACAAAAGTTTCACTATCACCACCACAATTTTGACTATTAATTTAAAAATGGATTTAGATTACCGGAAGATTAATTTTGATTTTTTTTTAATTTTTACACAGAAGACCATGTTATTGTTATTGTAATAAATGTTTAACTGTCTCGAACCAGTGAAACCTCCTCAGTGGACACTCCCTTATTTGTCCCAAATTTACTTTCCTCAAGTAAAATTTCCTCGGTTAAACGAGCACCTCATTTAAACGGACGTTTTGTTGGGTCCCGTTGTTGTTATCACAAAATAACGTTTCACTGAATAAAAGAAAATTTAACATATATAGCTTATCAGCCAGGAGGCTTAGAATGTCATCAAACTTGTGCAAGCCCATGAGAGCAACAAGCCGCAATTGATATGTTGAAAAGTAATTCATAATTACACAATCGCAGGGTTTCTCGCACGAAGTTAATTAAAATATCGTCCATCATCGTAAGGAGCAAGAGTCGCTCACACTACAGGCGTAGTCGTATCCCATCGCATGCTAAATTTCGGTCATGTCCTTGATATTTCAGCCATCATGAACGTGGAAATTGTAAATGTTTAACGGCCAACTGTCATCCTTGTGGTAAAATGGGACACATTACGTCTGTTTCCAAAACCAGTTCATCATCTCGTAATCAATAGAAAGTCCATTATTGGAGAACACGTTCAACATCGATTTGTTTGAGTATCTGGAATCGCCAGTATCGGACGATGCAGATTTTTCAAATGAGCAATGAGCATTCCAGTCTAACGCGATTATCCAAACGGTTCAATATGCCAAGAATAATCCTGCACAGAAAGAATTGTTAGTAACCTGTGTTCCAAATACAGTATCGTTTTCGAGGACTGTTATTGTGCCATTGAAGGAAAACTACAGTCCACGATCGAGCAACAGAGTAAAGTACGATATGAAATTGACAGGCTTGTATCAATAGGTGTCCTGAAACTAGTAAAATGCAGCAACTGGACAACACCCAATGTTGCAGTTAGCAAAGCTCAAAATAAAATACGAATTTGTGGAGACTTCAAAGTGACTGTGAATCATTAAATTAAATGTGGAGCAGTATCCTAATCCAAGCATCGAAGAATTGTTCCAATATCTACAAGGTGGCCAACGATTTTGGAAACTTGACTTGAAAGATGCCTACCTGCTATTATAACAACCTCTTCTGGATTATTTAAGTACCAGTGCTTTCCTTTCGGAATTGCCAGTGCTCCTGCTATCTATCAACGCTTTGTCGAGCAGTTAATTGCAGATTTGGATCTTGTTAAGACATATCAAGACGAAGCAACCAAGAAGGATCATCAATTCTCGAAAATTCTAAAATTCACGAGAAGTGGCTGGCCAAGCACAGCGGACCGTGACTTGTAGTCGTTCGCGGTAAGAAAACATGCATTTACTTGTTTTAATGATGTTTTGTTATTGCAGACTGAACACACAAGAGTATTTGTTCTTATCAGTCGGCGACGTCAAGTACTTAAGATGGGTCATATTAGATATTGGGGTGTTTTGAGGATAAAGCAGCTTGCCCGTCGATATTGTTGGTGGCCGAAAATCGACGAAGAGATTGAGTCTGCTGCAAAGTCATGTAAAAGTTGTTAAAAAGTTGCTCCTAACTCGCCGAACCAATTCAGTAAACAACGAAAACACATGTCTTTGTTGTTCCCGAGATCGAGTTCAAGTAAAGATAAATCGAAGATAACAAAGTTCAGTACCAACCAATCAGTTTATGTCAGGAATTTTTCAACGGGACCGAAATGGCTGAAAGGAACCATCGCAAAAGTGAGTGGTTGAATGATCTACATTGTTAACAGTTAGAGGGGCGCTTATATTGGAATTGCTCTGAAAGTCGATAAAGAAAGATGTAACCAACACACTGGTAATTCCGTGTACTATAAGTGGGGTTCGTGTTAGTTCAAAAGTAAAAATATTTAAAATAAACTTATTAATTTCGCTCTAATAATTGAAAATTATAAATAAATGGTGGCGATTTACCCAATGAGACACACACACACACACACACACACACACACACACACACACACACACACACACACACACACACACACACAGATAAAACGATTCGCGGAGCCACCGTCGCCGCAAGTGTGCATCACAAGCCGGCCGTGTACGGAAGAACAAAGGCACCGTCTTTTCACACCGCAGAGGAAGCCCACGAAGGAGCACACATCATTTGGAGAGATTTTAATATTGAGTGACAAAGATCAGCCAAATTACGTCGTTAGCCTCAGAAAATCGGTACACACCTCAAGCTTATCCTCCACACCACATAAAATATCATCAACATCGCTCTTTGAATCAGATGATGCTAAAGTGACTTGTCGTCGAACTTGCTTTTTTTGGGTTTTGTGCTTTTTGGTGTATCTGTTTCTTTATGGCCGCTTTTGTTTTAGATTCCAGCTTTTTTTCTTTTTCAATAATTGCAGTAAAAATAATTGATGTTTGCTTAGGAGACTGGCTCACCTCTTTTTGTAACCTTTTCGTTACAAATTTTAAATTTATTGGTTGAACAAACTTCATCAATTCTGACGTACCGTTTGCTTGCACTAAGCTCCATGGATAAAGTTCGTACTTGAATAGTTGCCGACAAAAGGTCCTCCGTCGCAAATATGTTTGGATTGAAAGAAAAATTGCTAGTTTTCTTAAATCACGATATTCTTTTTTCAAGGGTAGCGACGCGAATATATGGTCGGTTGAAAATACCAGCCAAATCGTATGGCGTAATTTTCGGATACCTAGATATTTATTTTTTTATCGACGGTTCCGCTTTAAAAATTTTCATAAAAGTATTTTCTTGCTAGACATTTTGTTTTGTTGAATCGGTCCAAAATGCCGTTTTGTTCAGCATAGTCGAATACAATGCGGCGGAAGACGATGAGCGTAATACCATAAAACCCCACTTCTATAGACCCTCAACATTGAAGCAGGTATGTGGTAGTTTCTAGAGACAACCCGAACCATTTCTCCAAAGCTGATTTGGATACGGACGGAACTCCCCTACTGCACTTTCAATTTTGGATGTTTAATTCAAATAAAATGCATGAAATCTGCGATGCATATAGTATTCAAAATGTTTAATTCCAATGTACATAAAAATAAATTGAAATGCAATTAAATATTTTAAACTTATTTATTTCTTATTATTATAAATATTGAGAATATACAAAATATGTGAGCAAATACTTTTTCTCTGAAATTAAGATTTGGTGCGTATCTTCATTTAAAGGAGAGCAAATTATTTTTCCAAGATAATTTCTTCCGTTGCATTTCTAATCAAAATGATAAATTAATCATTTTTCTTGCAACATGCTGGTGCCATTTACTTCCACGAATTCTGATGTAGTATTTAACTAAAACCACATCATTTCCACAAAAAAAAAAAAAAAAAATCTGCACTAATCGAAACTAGACTGAATCGGTATTAATATACTAGTTCTTTCCATTGCAAGTCGATTTTTCTCTTTTTCCAATTCATCCTTTTGTATTTCTAACTGTCGTTTTGTTTCGGCAAATTCCAATTGCATTGTTAGCTTTTCAATTTCTAGCTGTTTTTTTTGATTTTCTAGCTCTAATTGCATCTTTTCAAATTCTAAATTCTTATATTTCATTTGCATTAAGTCGCTATATTGTTTATATTCAGTTATTGTTTCTGTTTCAGTTTCTTTGCAGTATTCTTCAAGTTTTCGTTTTTTCGGCACTACTTTAGCCATAGGTACGTTTTCACTTAATGTTTGTTGTGGCTCATTTGATAGGATTTCAGATGTATGTTGAATTGTATTCGGAGTTGGCTTATGTGCGAGTACTATCCCTGTGTTTTGGTTTTGTGCCTCATAATAATGATTTCGCCAGATCTGTAAATAAAAAAATAAAATATTTTTAATAAGTTAGTTTAACTTCTTTAACGACTATAATAAACGTGAATTATTTACATTAGCCCAGTCTTCTGCATTTCTTTGCTCACATCCCATATTGTTAAGCGTGGCCACAACTTGCATCCATTCTGGACTAAACTCAGTTAGATTTAACAAATCCAGTTTTAGTTGGGGATTTGTCTCCATGCAGTTAAGCATATAGATCATTTCATCAAAGTTTTCATTATATTTACGTTTTTTAGGTACAGTTTTAATTTGGCCATTATCTTGTGAATTACTATAGTATTGAATGGGTTGGCTATTGTTTGTAATTGTATCTTCTTCTTTATAATTTTCTTCAAAAATTTCTTCTATTATTACAGAATTTGTACTTGTGGTTGGTTTTCGTTTTTTGTTATATTTATGATTTCGCCACACTTCTCTCCATGCCTTGATCGGCTTTTTAGGGCCATCAAGGCCATTCAGGTATTTCACTAATTTTTCCCACATTTCTATGTAGCTCTCCTTATTATTTGCCGAATTTACCTTGCCATCTCGTAAATCTGTGTTACGATTCATGTAATCAATAAGCGATTTGATTTGTATAGGCGTAGCTTTGACCAGTTCCTTAGGGGATTTATTTGAAATTCTTTTCTTAAGCATTTGATAATTATCCCTTATAAAACCACATTTATGTTCAAAGTGCTTTTTATGTTCTTCCAATCCTAAATCGTTTGGTTCCCAATCTTTTAAGCAGCCAGCACAATGGAAACACTTTACTTCATCGCCGACCCCTAAATAAAAGAAACCAGCTTGACTTAAATTTTCGGGTGTTTGTTTTAATGATTTTGGCCAGTTTGTAAAACTATCGTAGCGTTTTTCGGAATCTGCATAATCTGGATGCCTTGGTGTACGAATTTTAGTGTCCAAACTATTTTCATCATTTGCCTCATACCTAACTAGACTATTGGTTTTATTTAATTTTAATAACTCTTGATTAAAATCCTGGACATCTCCAAAAGGAACATTATTTGTTGGCATCATATTAATTAATGGGCAGTTTGGTGAATGCTTATAATGCTCAGTTAACGGATCATCGCCAATACCCCAATCCCCAATGACCACCTCACAGAAATGACATTTAACATGATCATTCTGTAGGGCATGATAAAAACCAAATCGTGCTAATTTTTCCTTGGGAACGTGTACATTTGTCCAAGAAGCTAATGAGATTAAACGAAAACTTTCCTCATTGAAATTTGTTTCAAGATCGATATCCTGTTTTATAAATTGCTGATGATACACAGCCATTTTACAGTGTGCGGTAAGGATACTGAAAAAAAAAATGTGAGCTTATATTGTTTGCAACCAAATTAAAAATGAAATTTTATCCAGACTAAATGTACGCCCCTGCCGCCAATCTAATTCTTATTTTGTAGAATTAAATATTTTATCTTATCACTTAAATAACTAAAAGATAAGAGTGTAATACTGTACTATACTCTGTATACATAATATTTTTGGATTTACACTATTGACTACACCCCTGTCCATCCAAACAAAGCGAACCAAAATGGGTAATTTACTAAATTTCATGTGAAAAATGTCGTTTTCATTATGGCGTAATTAATTTGATCGTTTTATATAATCGTTTTAAGATGAAAATACTGATTTAAAAATATATTAAACCAAACTACTAAAATTGAAGAAATAAAATTGAAACAAGTTTATTTTTAGTTGATGACTATTTTTAAAATTCCGTGTATGGTAATGAAATATGTGCATACATGTACATAAATTTATACGGATATATATTTGTTGTGTATGTGTGTATGTCTTTGCTATTAACACGTCTATACAAAAAATTCATGATAAATAATTATTTCCGTCAATTTTCTAAAATTAAAAATAATTAAAAAAAACAAAATCGTACATACCTAATATTTTATTTAATGTTAAATAGAATTTAATAAATTCGCAATTTAAAAAAAAAAAAAAAACACAGATCACTGTACAAAAATATTTTATTCAATTCGCGACAAACAACACCATTAAACTAAACTACGCTTTATTACGACTGCGATCGTTATTTCATTTCATTTCTGTGCTTGGTTTCGGTTTAGTCATGAATATTGATAAACTTGCTATTGGGTTTTATTTTTTAACATACATTATCATGCTTACATACATACAAACAACTGAGTTATTTTTAAAGCGTAATTTAAAACAAGCTAAATAAAACGATTGATATCTCAACTTTATATACGAAAAGATATCGCAATCGTTTTCATTCTAGCCTTGTTGTATAATTTTCAATAAACACAATTATATGAACCGAAATGTTGTTGCTGCTTGCTGCAGATAGCAACATTTTTTTGTGTTTTTTTTTTTTTTAGAATTGAATATGACGTACATTTACTTAAACAATATGGCTGAATATTTTAACATAACCTCACATATTCTTTAATTTATTTTTAAGCGTCGCTTATACGAAATAATATTTTTTTACCTAAGTAAATGCTACCTGGTGAAATTTTGTCGTTTTGGTAAGAAATGTATCTTAGAGTTTTTGAGTTGTAATTTTAAAACGCCTGCCGTTTTTTTTTTTTTTCTTAAACTGGTTCTGTTATATTTATTACCTTAATCTATATAAATGTAATACCTAAGTACATATCGCTCATACACGAGAAAAGTAACACATCTCAAAATATCAAGTTTCATAGAAAATAAGATTTAAGTTATGCACTAAATTAAACATAACATTTTTTGTATATTTTCCTTAAAGGGCTATTAGAGAACTATGACCAAATGGTAGCTCAGAATAAGAATTCAAAGTTTTACTAATGCGAAAAATTATTCATTCAAGTAAAACTGGAATCTGAACAGATGTGTCACTTTACTAATAAAAACTTCTCCTAGTTTTGTAAGATTAAGTCACTATGGTAAATAAGAGACTCTTTGAATTAGATTTCAATTTTTATTTTAAATAACTAAAATAATTCAATTACAAAAATTAGATTTTATAGTAAGAAATATAGTAATCAAGGAATTATCATAGAAAAAATCATTACATCACCATTCATTGTCTACTTGTCTAAAATGCAGAGAGATAAGGTGGTTTTGATTCCTATTTACAAATATAGAACGACATGTAGTAAGCGGGAATTATTCGTTTCTCGATTAAACCTATGAGTCCTTTCTTCTTCTTTTCTGCTATTATAGGTTTCGTTGCATACGCCGGTGGTATCCCCTCAACCATTTCGCTTCTTCTTTTCCTTGTCTTCAGTGTGCTATTTAAGCCAATGAACTCACTACCACAGGAGTCCTTGAAAGAAATGCCTTCTTTCGTAAACTGAATAACTCGAACTCCACTTATCTTCAGATACCCTATTGGAATGTAGTCATTCAAGGATTTTATGTCCATGAAATCGGTGTAGCTCATTTCAAGCACTTGAAAGTGCTTGTTTTTCAATTTTATACTTCGTATGATAGAGAAGTACGCTCCAGGCAGGTAAATGGGCTCATTTTTTACGTTTTAGTTTGATTTTCTTTTCGATCATGGAGTGTGCCACGTCCCCTTTGTTTTGTGTATGACCCTTGATTAGGTATTTGTGTGTAATACTATTTAAATGATTCATTGTTTGTATAGCAAAGTTGTACATGTTTTTCATGCGATAATTTTTTTGTTGCCCACAACAATTATCAGAATAAAATATCACATCTAGTTTCTGGCCAACTTCATCTGATTATTTTTTTAAATTGAGTAAATAATTGTATATACAACTTGCTATTTCGTTGACACCAAGATTTCCCTCAGCTTCATGCCAAACGTAACATTTAACTGCATCTTTCTTAAGATCGTATACTGTGAAGTTATATACAGAGAGCTTAGACACATAGTAGAATCCGGAAGCGTTTCCTTGTGGGCAGGGAAGGGCAGCTTGCAGGTCGTACACCGCAACATGAACAAATTTAGCCGTTTTCTTATCCAGCTCCTTTTCCAATCGGCTCAAATCCTTTTCAATAATGTGATTTTCGGAACGAAGAAGGATATATTAAATTTCGTTTTAAAAATCGTACTATACATAAGATAGTTTACAAAAGAAAGATTCTTTTGTGTCATTTCAGCTACGTAGTCCCTATGAAGATCTGTTAACCTAATGTGTATGTAATGACCTAATGTGGTTCCTAGCTTCGTTTATCAAGGACTCTTCCAAACGTCGCGCACTATTGCCATGCTTACCTCGTTTCTCACCTTCAATGACTGTGCCACTGGCTGATTTTTTTAGCTTACTAATTACAGTACGAATTGGTCTATCGTTTATCCCAAGCGTATTTTTAAAAAAATACTTTGCAGACTCTGATTTTAGTTTGTTCCTTCTTGAAATAAAAAGCATGGTTGTTAGTCCTTCGATTCTGCAATGTGCCATCGTCTCCAACCCGAACGTAGTTATATTTGGGATTAACAATTTCCATATTTTGTAGGATGTAGTCTCTTTGTCTTTGCAACTCCCTTAGCGCCCAATAATCACTGAAAATTAACACTCTCTCGTCGTCACTAAATTTTGTGTTGCACTGTAATTTACAGTTGTTACAAGGAGAACCCATTTTTCTTGCAGGTATTTTCTTTACGTACTCCAAGCCTGTTGTTGTAATTTATTAGGCAGCGATCAATAAAAATCAATTCTAGTTAATCCTTGTTTTATTCACATTTATTTTAATTATAAAACTTTTATACATTTCTTTTTTTGTTCCTACTTTTGTGACAACTTAAAACGAACTCTCCACCCATTACTCGTTTCCACTGAACGATAATTAATAATCGTTGAACCCAATAACCCGTGCAACGTAATGCCAGTTATATTAGTTCTTCCCTCTCTAACAAAATTCATTACTTAACTTATACTTATAATTGATAATTTAATCAATTTATAAATTCAATTTCCTTGGTACTTTTCTAACTCTGCTTGACCTTCGCAATGTATTGCCCAAAACTGTGTCCTCAACTACAGTACTCCGCGCTTTCTCCGAATTTCCCCCGCCGGTAAGGCCAGAAACACACGTGATTGGCTCTAAACCCTGATCCTCACCACGCTCAATGAGATCGGATCTTTCTATCGCATCCCTAGTAACCGTAACCTGTTCTGTAATCGAATCCGCCACCTTCGAAGATAAAGAATCAACTAAACTATCTCTGTCCAACATATTTTCCCCAATGGCTCTAATTTGGTCCGCATGTCTTTCCCATAATCTACCGTCATCTAATTTCACTCTATACCGAACTTGTCCGATCCTTTCTATTATTGTACCGAAATTCCATTTTATTGGCAATCGTAAGTATTCCCTAACGGAAACCCTATCACCTCCCTTAAATTCCCTATTTGCTATGTACACATTCTTTTGTATATGTATATTTTTAGACGGAATCAACAAATCCAACCTTGATCTTATATCTCGGTTGAACATACTCATGGCTGGCGTTTTCCCGGTACTTGGGTGAACCATTTTTCGATATGTCAATAAAATATTTTGTAATTGTTTTTCTATGTCCTCTCTTGGACAATCTAAATTTTTTAATTTTTCTTTGATGGTACGTACATATCGTTCAGCTTGTCCATTAGTTGCTGGATGATATGGAGCACCCATTTTGTGAATGATTCCATTCACCTTTAAGAAATCCTGAAACCCTTTCGAGGTAAATTGGGAGCCGTGGTCGCTCACTAACACGGACGGTAATCCATGTATGGCGAATATTCTCCGACAAATCTCAATTGTTTTGTATGTAGTTATATTTTGTAGTATGTGGACCTCTGGCCACTTGCTATATGCGTCCACCAAGATAAAGAAATATAAATTATGAAACGGACCCGCAAAATCCACATGGACCCTGTCAAACGGATTTGTTGGAGCTTGCCAACAGTGGAATGTCTCTTTAGGTGGGTTCGGTTGTAGCGACTGACATTTTCTACAATTTTTCACTTCTTCCTCAATATCTCGATCTAGTCCGTCCCACCAACAGTAGCTTCGCGCTAACTGTTTCATCCTTGATATACCGAAATGAGCAGAATGTAATTCAGCCATCACTTTTCTCCGCAACACCCCGGGTATGTAGGCTCTAGATCCTCTCATGAGACAGTTTTCTTGTAACGAAAACTCGTTTTGGTTTATGTGAAAACGTTCACTTGCTCGTACTTCCCTTCCTGTTCGTAATCCTGTGACTAAATTACTAATTGTTTTATCTTTCAACGTAGCTTCACTCAAATCTGCGACTCGTATTGGTAAGGTTTAAATTAAATTTATTTCAACAATATCTGGTTCTTGCATATTGTTTTCAACCATTGATAAGGGTAATCTTGACATCGCGTCTGCATTACAATGCTCTTTTGTGTTACGATATCTAATATTGAATGTAAAATTGCGCAAAAATAATTCAATGCGCATTGCAGAAAACGTTGGCAATCCCTTATGTGGCGATAAAATTTGAATTAGGGGTCTATTGTCCACATATAAAATAAACTCCCTACCAAACAAATACTGCGAAAATTTTCGAACACCAAATATTATAGCGTAAGCTTCCTTGTCGATTTGAGTATACTTTTGTTGTGTACTTGATAACGTCTGCGATGCGTATTGTATAGGTCTTTCCGATCCATCTTCCAAAATATGGCTCAACACTGCTCCAACCCCATAACTACTCGCATCGGTCGCCAATACCAAAGGTAATTTCGGGTTGTAGTGAACCAAGAAACCATCTGATTGCATTTCTATTTTCACTTGTATAAATGCCTTCTCACAACTCGCATCCCACTTGAAATCAACATTCTTCTTCAGCAAATTGTTTATTGGATATAAAATCGCACTTAAATTCTTTAAAAATCGAGCATAATAATTTATCAAGCCGACAAACGCACGCACTTCTTCAACATTACTCGGCCGTTTCATGTCCTGTACCGCCTGTATCTTGGCCTTCAGCTTATGAATCCCTTGCTTATTAATTAGGTATCCACAATATTGAATACTATCCGTAAAAAAATCACACTTCTTAACATTCACCCGCATATTATGATCTCTCAATCGCCCTAATACTGTTCTTAGTCGGTCTAAGTGCGTTTTATCGTCCGGCCCTGTAACACGAATATCATCAAGAAACACTGCCACACCTTCGATATATTGTAACAACGTCTCCATGTGCCTCTGCCAAATAGCAGGTGCTGATGCCACTCCGTACATTAACCTTGTAGGTTGGAACAACCCTTTATGGGTATTAACTGTTAGTAAATGTCTATCCTGCGGACGAACCTCCAGTTGTAAATACGCCTTCGTTAAATCTAGCTTGGTAAATTTATCACCTCCTGCTAGTGATGCAAATAATTCCTCTACAGTAGGCAGTGGATGATCATCAACGATCAGGTATTTGTTGATCGTAATTTTGTAGTCGGCACACAAACGTATTGTGCCATTCGCCTTCATAACAGGCACTAATGGGGTGGCCCATTCACTACGATCAACCTTGACAAATATGCCCTCACGTACCAAGCTATGTAATTCTTCTTCAACTTTAGACTTTATTGCGAAAGGAATTGAACGGGTTTTGCAAAAAATGGGCTGAGCATCGGCTCTTAAATTTAATGTTGCTTGCATTCCTGTAATTTTTCCCATCGTATCCTCCATAACTACCCTGTACTCCATTAATAAACTTTTTAATCTACTATCCTGAACTTCTGAAGTCTCCGACACACTATTTACATTCAAAATTCCATTCCAATCTAATTTCAAATGTTTCAACCATTCACGACCCAGTAAAGCATGACGATCCGTGTCCACGATATACAATGGAAGCAACCAATTCCCATTACCATGTGTAACTGTCACCTTAATGTAACCAATAATTTCCAAATTTGTATTACAGTATGTAATTAACTTTAAATTTGTATGAAAAACTTCAGTCTCGAAAAAATAATTCTTTGTGACTCATACCACAAATTGTAACCGGGCACCCAGTATCTATTTCAAACTCTATCGAATTACCGTTCACCGCAATTGAAAACAACAATTTTGAGCAATGTTCATTTCGAAAATGGTCAATATTTGCTAACACTAACTCAGTTACTTCATTGTCATCATTGTCATCATTATCATTATTGACATCTGATTCTATTTGATTTACATTCTTTTGTTTTCTCTTGCGACACATTTTCCCTATATGCCCTACGATACCACAAATATTGCACTTTACTTTAATAAATTTACATCTAGGTGCTAAATGAGCTTTGTCACCACATCGAAAACAATATAAACTACTTTTACAATTAACATAATTACTATTTACTGTCTCACTAGTACTGTTGACATTTTGAAATCTTACCGAATTATTCTTCGTTATATTGTTGCACTGGTTGCACTCGCCTATAGCCCGATGTAATGTTGCCGCGTTCTTCGTTGACACTTCCAACGCGCCAGCAACTTCGATTGCGTTTTTTAACGTTAAGTTGTTTGATTCCAATAACCGATTTTGAATCACTTGACTTCGTAAACCGAACACAAATTGGTTTCGTAATGCCGTCTCCAAAAAATTTCCAAAATTGCAATTCAATGCTGATTTCCGTAAAGCTGCCAGATACTCCTGTACTGTTTCGCCATCTTTCTGTTTTCGTAGTTGAAATTTGAAATTTTCCATAATCTCCAACGGAGCCGGGTTGTAATATTCCCGTAACAAATTAATAATTTCGTCATATTTCTTTGTATACGGTGACGTCGGAGCCAGTTTATCACACACTATATCATACGCCTCCTGTCCGATAAAATGCAACAACAAATGCAACTTTCGCTCCTCTTTTGTATCGAACACCTCAAATGCCCCTTCCAGGCGTTGTACCCATCGATCCCAGGAATATGTATTCCTATCGAATTTATCTATTTGAAACGCTGCTTGCATTATTATTTTTAACTATAATTATGTACTGAATGCAACAACAATATTTGTAATGTATGTTACCACGTATATGTAAAAAAAACTGGTATATATACCGCATGTAGATGTACTTTATAATCTCTCTTGATTACACAACGAGACACAAAAATCCTCAATAGAATCTTCAATTATTGTTGGCATCCAACCATCCTCGTCACCAATTGTTGTAATTTATTAGGCAGCGATCAATAAAAATCAATTCTAGTTAATCCTTGTTTTATTCACATTTATTTTAATTATAAAACTATTATACATTTCTTTTTTTGTTCCTACTTTCGTGACAACTTAAAACGAACTCTCCACCCATTACTCGTTTCCACTGAACGATAATTAATAATCGTTGAACCCAATAACCCGTGCAACGTAATGCCAGTTATATTACCTGTATTCCTTCGTTTTTTTGCCTGATTTTTATGCCAGAGTTGAGGTTTGCCTATTCTTTTCCTCACGTTATCTCTATGTTGATTTTTTTCAACCATTTCAGGCTCAGAATCCTCTTGCTCGGAGTGTAATGAGGAAGGATTAAAATCAGGATCTATATCACTGTCGTCATCATTGGCAAACATGTCCTCTACACTACTTTCACTGTCATCTAAAATATTACACAAAAATTGTTTAATTTGACTCTTCGGTTAGTTAGTGATTCAATGATATTTTCTTACTTCCATTGTTTCCAACCTCTTCGAAGTATACAACCTGAGGCACTTCAGCTGCATTTTCATCTGTTGCCGTTGACATTTCATGTCATATTTCATTTTCTTTCATGTGCGGAACAACCTTAGCCTCATGATGTTCAAAAGCCGGAGTTATCTTATTTTTATTACCTTCTATCGTATTAACCACTTCAGTCTTATTATATTTCATGACTGGAGCCACTTCAGTCTTATTATATTCCATGGATGGAGCCACCTCAGTCTCATTATTCTTCAAGGCAGACACCACATTTTCATTTTCATTCTTAGTCTCATATTCCGTAGCCGGGGACACCTCAGCCCCAATATCTTTCATGGTAGAATCTCTATCAATTAAGGTCTGCCAAATTTTCTTTGTCTTCCTTATAACAAATAAAGTAACATTCAATATATTCACCATTACAATTTTTATTTACTGTGGCCATAAGTAAGCTGTATTCATGGCCTACAAAACCTACACCAAGCCGTGCTCGTTAATTGATATCTTATATGACTTCAAGGGACTATATCTACCTAACGGCTAATATAATTTTTATTTACTGTGGCCATAAGCAAGCTGTATCTATGGCCTACAAAACCTATACCAAGCCGTGCTCGTTAATTGTTATCTTATATGTCTTCAAGGGACTATATCTACCAAACGGCTAATACAATTTTTATTTACTGTGGCCATAAGTAAGCTGTATTCATGGCCTACAAAACCTATACCAAGCCGTGCTCGTTAATTGATATCTTATATGACTTCAAGGGACTATATCTACCTAAGGGCTAATATAATTTTTATTTACTGTGGCCATAAGTAAGCTGTATTCATGGCCTACAAAACCTACACCAAGCCGTGCTCATTAATTGATATCTTATATGACTTCAAGGGACTATATCTACCTAACGGCTAATACAATTTTTATTTACTGTGGCCATAAGTAAGCTGTATTCATGGCCTACAAAACCTATACCAAGCCGTGCTCATTAATTGATATCTTATATGACTTCAATGGACTATATCTACCAAACGGCTAATACAATTTTTTTTTACTGTGTCCATAAGCAAGCTGTATCTATGGCCTACAAAACCTATACCAAGCCGTGCTCGTTAATTGTTATCTTATATGACTTCAAGGGACTATATCTACCAAACAGCTAATACAATTTTTTTTTTACTGTGGCCATAAGCAAGCTGTATCTATGGCCTACAAAACCTATACCAAGCCGTGCTCGTTAATTGATATCTTATATGACTTCAAGGGACTATATCTACCTAAGGGCTAATATAATTTTTATTTACTGTGGCCATAAGTAAGCTGTATTCATGGCCTACAAAACCTACACCAAGCCGTGCTCATTAATTGATATCTTATATGACTTCAAGGGACTATATCTACCTAACGGCTAATACAATTTTTATTTACTGTGGCCATAAGTAAGCTGTATTCATGGCCTACAAAACCTACACCAAGCCGTGCTCGTTAATTGATATCTTATATGACTTCAATGGACTATATCTACCAAACGGCTAATACAATTTTTTTTTACTGTGGCCATAAGCAAGCTGTATCTATGGCCTACAAAACCTATACCAAGCAGTGCTCATTAATTGATATCTTATATGACTTCAAGGGACTATATCTACCTAACGGCTAATACAATTTTTTTTTACTGTGGCCATAAGTAAGCTGTATTCATGGCCTACAAAACCTACACCAAGCCGTGCTCGTTAATTGATATCTTATATGACTTCAAGGGACTATATCTACCTAACGGCTAATATAATTTTTATTTACTGTGGCCATAAGCAAGCTGTATCTATGGCCTACAAAACCTATACCAAGCCGTGCTCGTTAATTGATATCTTATATGACTTCAAGGGACTATATCTACCTAACGGCTAATACAATTTTTTTTTACTGTGGCCATAAGTAAGCTGTATTCATGGCATACAAAACCTATACCAAGCCGTGCTCGTTAATTGATATCTTATATGACTTCAAGGGACTATATCTACCTAACGGCTAATATAATTTTTATTTACTGTGGCCATAAGCAAGCTGTATCTATGGCCTACAAAACCTATACCAAGCCGTGCTCGTTAATTGATATCTTATATGACTTCAAGGGACTATATCTACCTAACGGCTAATACAATTTTTTTTTACTGTGGCCATAAGTAAGCTGTATTCATGGCCTACAAAACCTACACCAAGCCGTGCTCGTTAATTGATATCTTATATGACTTCAATGGACTATATCTACCAAACGGCTAATACAATTTTTTTTTACTGTGGCCATAAGCAAGCTGTATCTATGGCCTACAAAACCTATACCAAGCAGTGCTCATTAATTGATATCTTATATGACTTCAAGGGACTATATCTATCTAACGGCTAATACAATTTTTATTTACTGTGGCCATAAGTAAGCTGTATTCATGGCCTACAAAACCTATACCAAGCCGTGCTCGTTAATTGATATCTTATATGACTTCAAGGGACTATATCTACCTAACGGCTAATATAATTTTTATTTACTGTGGCCATAAGCAAGCTGTATCTATGGCCTACAAAACCTATACCAAGCCGTGCTCGTTAATTGTTATCTTATATGTCTTCAAGGGACTATATCTACCAAACGGCTAATACAATTTTTATTTACTGTGGCCATAAGTAAGCTGTTTTCATGGCCTACAAAACCTATACCAAGCCGTGCTCGTTAATTGATATCCTATATGACTTCAAGGGACTATATCTACCTAAGGGCTAATATAATTTTTATTTACTGTGGCCATAAGTAAGCTGTATTCATGGCCTACAAAACCTCCACCAAGCCGTGCTCGTTAATTGATATCTTATATGACTTCAAGGGACTATATCTACCTAACGGCTAATACAATTTTTATTTACTGTGGCCATAAGTAAGCTGTATTCATGGCCTACAAAACCTATACCAAGCCGTGCTCATTAATTGATATCTTATATGACTTCAATGGACTATATCTACCAAACGGCTAATACAATTTTTTTTTACTGTGTCCATAAGCAAGCTGTATCTATGGCCTACAAAACCTATACCAAGCAGTGCTCATTAATTGATATCTTATATGACTTCAAGGGACTATATCTATCTAACGGCTAATACAATTTTTATTTACTGTGGCCATAAGTAAGCTGTATTCATGGCCTACAAAACCTATACCAAGCCGTGCTCGTTAATTGATATCTTATATGACTTCAAGGGACTATATCTACCTAACGGCTAATATAATTTTTATTTACTGTGGCCATAAGCAAGCTGTATCTATGGCCTACAAAACCTATACCAAGCCGTGCTCGTTAATTGATATCTTATATGACTTCAAGGGACTATATCTACCTAACGGCTAATACAATTTTTTTTTACTGTGGCCATAAGTAAGCTGTATTCATGGCCTACAAAACCTACACCAAGCCGTGCTCGTTAATTGATATCTTATATGACTTCAATGGACTATATCTACCAAACGGCTAATACAATTTTTTTTTACTGTGGCCATAAGCAAGCTGTATCTATGGCCTACAAAACCTATACCAAGCAGTGCTCATTAATTGATATCTTATATGACTTCAAGGGACTATATCTATCTAACGGCTAATACAATTTTTATTTACTGTGGCCATAAGTAAGCTGTATTCATGGCCTACAAAACCTATACCAAGCCGTGCTCATTAATTGATATCTTATATGACTTCAATGGACTATATCTACCAAACGGCTAATACAATTTTTTTTTTACTGTGTCCATAAGCAAGCTGTATCTATGGCCTACAAAACCTATACCAAGCCGTGCTCGTTAATTGTTATCTTATATGACTTCAAGGGACTATATCTACCAAACAGCTAATACAATTTTTTTTTTACTGTGGCCATAAGCAAGCTGTATCTATGGCCTACAAAACCTATACCAAGCCGTGCTCGTTAATTGTTATCTTATATGACTTCAAGGGACTATATCTACCTAACGGCTAATACAATTTTTTTTTACTGTGGCCATAAGCAAGCTGTATCTATGGCCTACAAAACCTATACCAAGCCGTGCTCGTTAATTGTTATCTTATATGTCTTCAAGGGACTATATCTACCAAACGGCTAATACAATTTTTATTTACTGTGGCCATAAGTAAACTGTATTCATGGCCTACAAAACCTATACCAAGCCGTGCTCATTAATTGATATCTTATATGACTTCAAGGGACTATATCTACCTAACGGCTAATACAATTTTTATTTACTGTGGCCATAAGTAAGCTGTATTCATGGCCTACAAAACCTATACCAAGCCGTGCTCATTAATTGATATCTTATATGACTTCAATGGACTATATCTACCAAACGGCTAATACAATTTTTTTTACTGTGTCCATAAGCAAGCTGTATCTATGGCCTACAAAACCTATACCAAGCCGTGCTCGTTAATTGTTATCTTATATGACTTCAAGGGACTATATCTACCAAACAGCTAATACAATTTTTTTTTTACTGTGGCCATAAGCAAGCTGTATCTATGGCCTACAAAACCTATACCAAGCCGTGCTCGTTAATTGTTATCTTATATGTCTTCAAGGGACTATATCTACCTAACGGCTAATACAATTTTTATTTACTGTGGCCATAAGTAAGCTGTATTCATGGCCTACAAAACCTATACCAAGCCGTGCTCGTTAATTGATATCTTATATGTATTCAAGGGACTATATCTGCCTAACGGCTAATACAATTTTTTTTACTGTGGACATAAGCAAGTTGTATTCATGGCCTACAAAACCTATACAAAGCTGTGCTCGTTAATTTTTATTTTGTATCACTTTTAAGAATTCTATTTGGATCTAGGATTTTTATACTTGTGCTTATGATGGTTTCTTGCATCAATTCTTGGAATTACAACTTACGTTTAACTATTGCTCCGCTTTTCGTATTGAAAATGTGCAGCTATTGGTTCGAAAACACAAAAAATATCCGTATAAATTTATCCCAAAAAATATTTTTACAAGTTATTAACTCATATACTCGTATCTTGTAAAATTTTTTTTCTGGGATAAATACTGTCATGATAGTTTTTTCGGGATGACATTTAAATAGCATGATAGTTTTTTTCCGGGCTGACACTAAATAATGTCAGGATAGATAAATTTTTCTGGGATGACAGGTAAAATATCGTGATATTGTTGTATCATTATATATTAGTGTTGCCAACACACTTTTCTGGGATAATTTTCGGGCTAACTTCACAGACATACGAACCATGATATAAATATTTACATAGGTATGTTCCAACCCACGATATACATACTAAAGGTAATATATTGCGCATCTCTGAAAAAATTACAACAACAACAATTTTCAATATGGCGGAATTCTGTGATGTGATCGATTATAGAATTAATCTATGTACATATGTACATAGTAAGAGAGGAAATTAAAATTAAATAAAATACATTTTTAATTGAAACAGATTTTGTTTTATCATATAATCGTTTTATTTAATTTTCTCTTATTTGTTTTGATACTTTCTATTTCACTGTTCATGCTTTTAATTCGAAAATGCATCCGTGATCGGAAAAATTTTCCTTCACCTTCTGCTCGCACATAATGTCTTCTGACAATTTTACCAAATGTTTTATGTAACCCCGACAATACATAATTCCGTCTCCGTTAAATTGCTTCAAAATGGATTCGAGCTTCTCCATTTCCTTCATCAATTTCTCAGTAGGTTTTTGAAGGCCACCTTCAGATAACTGATTGGTTCAGGTAAATTATGAATCTTCGGATGTATTTACTACGGAACTAGGAACTACCAAATCGGGGTTTTTAACTCTGTGACATATGTATCCTGCCAGATGTTCTAAACCGTCGTATTGAAGTGACTCCAGTTCGTCCTCATTTGGTTTATACGTCACATTTAAGTTCGACGTCAAGGTACTTAGTAAGTCGGCACGTAAATTACCAACTGCATCCAAATCCGGTGTATCATCGACCATTGTATTGCCGCCTAAGGATGTACTCGCCTCATTTCGACCAGGTATGTATGACCGTAGTCTATATATGAACTCAAGACGATCGGGATGATCATGAAGCCCACGTGATAAGGTAAGGTACGGAGTCTGTATGAGATACTATATTGCACCTTTAATTCATCGTACAACATTCTTAACGAATTATTCGTCATCATAATACCTGCAGAAAATTAAAATCATATGCATCTTATTACATACTAAATTATTAGCATCTTATTATGGTGAACATAGCTTCGATTATATCAAACTGAATTGACTCGGAAAGGCCAACACCTTGAACTCGCGGCCGACTGTCTTGGTATGGAACCCTTACATTAAGGCAATCAAACCAATCGTTAACCTAAAAATATAAAAAAGTTAACTTTTGAAAAAATTTAAAATCATTTTTATTCACCAATTTGAAGAACTCGGAACATTTTAGCCAATTTTGTGATTTGAGTTCACCCAAACTGCCAGCTCGGAAAATGGCGCTGGAAACAGTGTGTGAAAAAAGTTTCGCCGCCAACTTAACTTTTTGCCGCTCTGCTCCTCTCAAATCTGATTTGTCATTAGTTTTCTCTAGTAATTCGGTTATGATCGTTTTATCAATTGTTAATCCGTCAATCATAAAACCGCCATCAACAAAATTATTTCGGATCAACTTAATAAAATGGGGTACATCCGCGAAAACGTAAATATTTTTTGTTATATCAGCTGGATTTTGAAATGACGTTGCCTTAAAAGTTATGTTTAATTCTCGAATTAAACCTTGATTCGATCCGCCCAAATCACACACCACCGCTACGACATGAAACCCGCAGGCTTGAATGGATTTTATAACGTTGAATAAAATGTCTTTCGCCATCTTTTGGTCGTATTCGTAGTAAATGGGCTGCTTCCAGTTCCCGAACAACCCACGTACCGTACAAACTTGGACGTATCTGGCAGCTTTTAAAGTCTCGTCCTTAGATTTATCGTAGACAATTTTTTCTTTGGTCTTCATCTCATCAAATGAGAGAACACAAATTTTGTCGATAATTTTCATTTCCACGTTTTTCATAATACTATATTTAACACATACTTCAATATACCGGGATATACTTCAATTTTCGCGCACCATTTCTTGAGCGTTATTACTACTGGTAGGGGATAGTTCTTTTTAAGGAGCAGTCGGTATGCTCTTGGTCCTGCTGCGTGTATCGAGATGGCGTTAGCAATGTCGTCTATTGTCCATTTGACCCGTTTTTTGGGCATTCCAGATTTATTATTTGCCCTTTGGTGAAGATGCGATTTATCGACTCAATCACTTTATATTTTTTCCAGCAGTGTTTTCTCAAAGCAGCGATTTCGGCAGACCGAAAATACCGCTAACCGTTGGCATAATTTCTTCCGTTTGTACATTACAATTGTTGCTGCACATGGGAATTGAATTTGTAAACGAAAGTTTTCTCTTTTCTTCGATTTGTGAACTACACGAGGGAAGTGGCTCTGGAAATGTATGTAGTTTGCGTGGCTTTATTAGTATCATCTAATATTATATTTGTTGAATCGACAAAGTCAATGTCCGTTTCATTCGAATTAATTATTAAATTTGTTGTCAAATCAACATCGGCTTGAAAAGTTGGTGGACTGACTAGCTTGGGGACTTCCATTACATATGATTTCACTCGCACTAATCAATAACAATAATATTAATGTGGCAATTTTAAATTGTGAATTTAAGTTTAAATGAAAGCCTTGTGTATATAGGGACAGTTATGCTGTCGTATTTGTGTATATGGCCAGGGTGTTGCAAAAACTCAACACGGAGCGGCGCGACAATCAGAAAAAGGGAGTATAGAGAAAAAGATCAAGGAAAACAAGGTACAGGCAAGACGCAAAATTTAACAAAATAAAATCTAAAATAATTGTGACCATCAGAGTTTAATTTATTTAAGTTTGGTTGAGCGGACATAGTGGAAGACTGGTTGGCGAATATTATTGATAATTTTGGTGCAACAAATATCAGAAGTGGGATAAATAACCTGTGCGCGAGTTGGATCCTGTTTGGTTAGCGGATAAATAATTTCTTTTGGTGTGGTTACGCGTGGTTTTCGGAAGTTGCTGGAATTCTTTGTGATTGTGAAAAGATGAGTGCTACGGATCTTGAAAACAGTAAATATGGTCCCATAGGCGAAATTAGTGCGAATAACTTAAATATGGGAAATAAGGAACTCGAGGATTCTGACCATGACATCAGTTATAATGGGCGACAACGATATGAGGGTATGCGATATTTCCCGAATATTGCAGAAAATCTGCAGACATATGACCCAGTAGAAGGGACAATTGATATGGAAGACTATGTGGAACACATGGAGAATAATGAAATATTGTACAATTGGGATGAAATCGTGTTGATTCATTTTACGCTCAGTGGCCTTCGGGGCAATGCAAAATTGTGGAAAAACAGTGTGGCCAAAGAACAACGAGATTGGGAAGGATGGAAAATATTGTTAATTAAAAATTTGCCAAATGTCCGCAGTGAAATTGATTTGGTTATGGAAGCTCAAAATTACAATCGGAGTCCAAACCAAAACATAACCGATTACTACTACAAAAAAGTATCATTGGTGAATAAAGCCGGTTTTCCGGATCATACACATGTTTCTTGGATAGTGCGAGGTTTAAACAGCATTGACTACATGATGTATTTGGGACCAACATCAAAATATAGCAGTCCGCCAGAGTTATTACAACATTTAGTGTCCGCAAGCAGTTTTCTTGACAAGAAACCCGAACGGAAAAATGGTAAGAATTTGCAAGTTACAAGTACAAACGGCAGTAAGTCAGTCGATATTAAGTGTTTTAAATGTAAGGCAAAAGAGCACTACGCATCAAAGTGTTCAAACGTAAAACGAGGCGCCTGTTTCATTTGTTAATCGAGCGAGTACATCGCCAGTAACTGTCCTGGAAGGCGAGAACAATCAGGACAAAAACCAAATAATGCAGCAACCACGTCCAAATCTGGTGCTGTGATTCACGTCAATAATAAGCACGATACCAATACGCAAGCAAAGTATTTTAAAGACGGATTCCTGGACGGGCATCTTGTTCGATGCTACGTTGACTTGGGCAGTGGTTACACATTGTTAAGACAAAAATTGGCTGATCATTTGCAAATAAGGTACGATTCACCGGACGTTAAAGAAGTTAAAGGATATGGAGGAGGATATGTGAAGGTAATGGGATGTGCCAAGTATTCACTAGAAATAAATGACGTTTGATTAGAGAATGTTGATATTTATATCGTGCCGGATAAAGTACAATCAATTGATTTGTTGGTCGGACACCAATTCATCGAGAGAAGTAATATCCGAATTATTAGTGATAACAGTGGTCTAACGATTTCGAAAATAGACAATGATCTCGTAGCACCAACGGTAAAGGGTACTGTGTTTATTTATATTGACTTATTCATTTACATATATTTTGGTACATCCTATTTTGAGCGTATGAGCTCATTCATAATAAAGTATACCAAAAGTGGTGGGTATTTGAAATAATTAAAAAATTGGCTTGTTGGTTCAGCAATTTTCACCATTCACCTGATTCTCTTTCAGAAGCCCAAAATCACCAGAAACATCATTCACACAAAGAACATTTTCTTAATCGGCTGCAAATTAGCTCGTAAATATAAAAATATTGGAGTACATCCTCGATTTTTGATTAAAATTCCACAAATCAATAAAATGTTGAAAACTCAATATACCTTGAAAATTTTCCGGATACCAATTCTCAAATTTAAATTCTTCAATTAGCCCCTAACAATCAGCCCTCATCCAGAAAAGCTGCATGCCTTTTACTTTTTTTTCCAAGGGTTTTTTCTATCCTTCATTTTATTCGGTTGAGCAGCACCGATCATTGATTGGATCGATTGTAGCATTTCGCCATATAAGTAAAAGAAAAATTTAAAAAATTTCGGACAAATTATAAAAACAATAATATATACAACCGACTGACTCGAAAGTCAAAGGCGAAGAACGCAACAGTAATACCAAAGAATTTTGTTGCGCATGTTGCAGTAAACAGCCACACGGAAAAATGAGGAAGTTTGCATTGAAGGCAGTGTTAGGGAAAGTGGCGAAGTAATTCCTCGTTGTTTTGTGCGAACAAATGAAAATGGCGATGCGATGTTACCAATTTTGAATTTATCAGAGGGTGAAATACGACTGAAAGAAAACGAATTAATCCCAAGGGGAGAATCATGCAGTCTGAGCGAAGAGCAGTTAGGGCCAATTGAGAAGAACGAAGAGCCGATTCAAATGGATGAGATTCAAACGCAATTACAGGGTGAAGATGCGAACCGAATTCACGTAATGCTAAATGAGCATAGGAATTTGATCGCGCGCAACTTAAAGCAGGTGGGCTTGACTAATATGACTAGTTTCAATATAGATCTCGTTAGTGCTAAGCCAGTATAATATCGACCATATAGGCTTGTCCCTATTGAGCGAGAAAAAGTTAAAGAAATCATCGAGGAATTAAAGGAGGCCGATATTATTGAAGACAGCATTTCTCCTTTCGCCAGTCCGATTATACTAGTGCGCAAAAAGAGTGGTGAGATTAGAATGTGCGTCGATTACCGGGCATTGAATCGAATATCGAAAAAGGATCATTTTCCTCTCCCACTCAAAGATGATCAGCTGGATCGATTGCGTGATCATTGTTATTTCACAAGTTTGGATCTGCATAGTGGGTATTATCAAATCCCCGTCGCAAAGGAAACTCGAACAATCACCGCCATAGTTTCGCCGGATGGACATTACCAATTTAAGCAAATGACGTTTGGCTTTAGTAATAGTCCAGCTGTTTTTCAACGGTTGATTAATCAAATTCTGGGGAATTTCCGATACAGCATCGCAATGGCATACCTAGATGATATCATCATACCGTCTAAATCAGTGGCAGAAGGTTTTACTAATTTGGAGATAATCTTGAATTTAATTCAAAGATCCGGGTTAACACTAAACCTGAGTAAGTGCAGATTCTTCTTCAGAAAAATTGAGTACCTAGGGTTCGAGATTTCGTTCAATTCAATAGAACCAGGTACTTCAAAAGTGAAAGCAGTGCAAAGTTTCCCGACGTCGAAACATGTACGTGCAGTTAGAAGTTTCTATGGCCTATCAAGTTATTTTCGGCGATTTATTAAAGATTTCGCAATTCTGGCGAGGCCGTTATCCGAACTATTGGGCAAAAATGTACAGTTTGTTTGGGGAAGTGAAAAAGGAAGCAGCATTCAACACGATTAAACGGGTGTTAACTGAGAAACCAGTGTTAACCATATTTAAACCTGATGCGGAAACGGAAGTGCATACGGATGCAAGTGCTTTGGGCGTTGCCGCTGTTTTATACCAGCGTCAAAAAAGTGGATTCCTAAAGCCTGTTAGTTATTTTAGTCGGAAGATCTCTAAAGAAGAAAGCCGATACTCCGCTATTGAACTCGAGGCGTTAGCGATTGTAGTTGGACTCGAAAAATTTCGCGTATACCTACTAGGAAAACAATTTGTGATCAGAACTGACTGTAATAGTCTCAAACTTCTTGCAAACAAGAGGGAAATGAATCCAAGAATCGCTAGATGGTTCCTAAGAATTACAGAGTTTGATTATAAAATCGAATACGTGCAGGGGAAAATCAATTTAGTAGCTGATGCTCTTAGCAGGAATCCAAGCGATGACCAAGGAGAGCTAGATGCAGATGACAGATTTGTTTTAGGAATAGAAAGTGCAACCAATTGGGTTGCTGCAATGCAATGTGGTGATAAGAACATTATGAATATTCGTGACGAACTGGAAAAAGGAAATCCCGAGGTGCATGAACGATTTACGATGTATAAATGCCGAGTATACAAGATCACTAAAGGACGATGGCGATTATATGCTCCGGAAGAGTTAGTTTATGATCTAGTGAGAGATGCACACGAATCCATTTGTCATATGGGAATTGATAAAACACTGCTGAAATTAAAGGAAAATTTCTACTTTCCGAAAATGCGGAAAATTGTCACAGAATACACCAACAGGTGCTTGAAATGTTTATATTTCAAGAAGCAGACAGGGAAAAAACCAGGATTTTTGCATCCATTAGACAAGGGAGATAGGCCTTTCGTGACCGTCCACCTGGATCACATCGGACCATATCCAACTTCCACCAAAGGGAACAAATACGTGGCATCAATGATCGACGCGTTCAGTAAATATGTAGTTCTGTATGCCGTCCCCGATGTTGGAGTAGAATCTACAATTGAACTTGTCCAAAATTTTATTTTACATTACGGAAAGCCCGTAAGATTGATAACTGATAGGGGTGCTGCGTTTATTTCGGGAAAGTTTGGTGAGTTTTGCGTAACTCATGATATTGTACATTCGAAAATTGCTAGTGCGTGTGCACGGGCTAATGGTTAAGTGGAACGTGTAAATCAAATCATCACAACCAGCTTGGCAATATTATCCGAAGAAGAAAATCGGGACTGGGACATCAAATTGGTTGAGGTACAATTTGCCATAAACAACGCAGAGCATCGTATCACAAAAACAACGCCGTCCAGAATAATATTCAGATACGAAGGGAGACACAAGCAAAATCAACTCATAGATGAAATCATCGTTGCTAATGAAGACAATGGAATTGAACGAGAAGTATAAGACGTGGAAAGTTTGTTGGAGAAAAATAGGGAAGTTATGTCCAAGCAATTTAACAAACATCGTCGAACAGCTCCGAAGCTAAATACCAAGGACTTGGTAATGATTTTAATATGTTCCGAAGATTGTAAGAGAATTCAATCCAGTTTCGAACTGATGAGCTTATGATTATGAAAAAATCAATCTTCTCATCAGTCCGCGGTGACTGGACTGATTATACCACAATTTACATTCTATATATACATAATGTGCTGTGCGTTAAGTACTAGCGAATCATACTAATACAGATGAACTCTCTTACAATTTTTCTTCTTCACGATATTCACACAGCTCTGTGTGTAAGCTAATTTTTACTTTATTAATTTTTTGTTGAATGTTAATTAATTCATGTAATTTTTAATACACTACCGGTTATTAGACCATTTTAATTGTGTTTTTATTAACACGAGAAGTATATTAGTATTTACGAACAGTAATTCAATGAAACTGACTAATAGATAGAATTCTATTTATTTAATTATATGATTTTAATACGTTCCGAAGACACAATTAAAATGGTCTAATCACCGGTAGTATATTAGAAATTACATGAATTAATTAACATTCAACAAAAAATTAATAAAGTAAAAACTTGGTAATGGTAAAAAGTGAAGCACCTGCGACGGGGGAGGGTCGTAAATTGGTTTATCAGTATCGTGGCCCTTATGAGATCGTTAAATATATTGGCAATGATCGTTATTTAGTGCAGGACGTGGAAGGCGAACAACAGTCTGCTCGCATATACAAGGGTATATTATCCATTGATCGATTGAAGCTGGTAAAAAGGGTGAATGCAACCGATTGTTAAAAAAAAAAAAACGTTTGCCGTATTTCGAGCCTTAGTTACATTATTTTATTTTTGTTTTGTTTGTTGTTTATTATTGTTTTACTATTTTCACTTGGTACACTATAAACTCACTATAAACATCCACTGTTAAATTTTTTACGTATGTACTTTCAAATCGTAAATACCGTTAGTATTATATTCTTATAAAAGTTCCTGTTAATATTGCACTATTCCCAAACACATTTTATTCTAAATATCGAAAGAACTAAATATTTTATTATTTTCACTTGGTACCTTATAATATTCACGACACTTATTTACTATTATAATTAGTATGAATCTGAATTATCGTGCCAGTTACAGTAAATTAATAAAATTATTTATATTTTTTTCCTCGAAACAAAACGATCCTTCACTACTAAGAATTTGAAATCGAATGATCATGATCATGCTAGCGAATGCAGCACGATGTATTATATTTTATAATCGAATATTTTGTATTTAAAACGATTTGTTTTAGAAAGAGAACGAACATTTTATAATCAAAATGACTCGGCAAGGACGTTTTAAAATTTAAAATGTTCGCATATGAATCCAAGTTGAGCAACTTTAAATCAATTCTGTTGCAATACCATAAACCATGTTTTCACATGCATTTTGACAAAAAAGAAAAAAACAACATATACTTTATATGTATGTGGGGCTTTATATGGGAAATACCATATTATAAATATATATATATATATATATATATATATATATATATATATATATATATATATATATATATATATATATATATATATATATATATATATATATATATATATATATATATATATATATATATATATATATACACTGCTGTGCAAAACAATAGCAACAAACTTTGAAAAATTGTATAATAAATTTTTTTTTTTCACTTTAGTTATTTACAAGAATAATAAAACATCAAATTATTCATTCATCGTCTCTATATTTTAAATCTATTCTTATCTATTCTTAAAAGACAAAAAAACTTGTTAAAACAACAAGAAAACGAGGCACTTCATTATTTTTAGTGTGCAAAACTAAAGTAACAAGTTCGATATTTAATATAGTAAAGGTGCTATTCCATAAGAAAATTTTACTGAACAGTAAAATTAAAGCAAGAAAAACATATATATTTGCTAGATGGCGGAATGAAACAAAAAATCGAATCAGTAAAAAAATATTTGTGTCTGTAGTTGTGACACTCCTCTAAAAAGTATCAAATCGAGAACTTTTTATAGGAGTGTCACTAACACACGTACATAAAATTTGTATATGATGGAAAATAATTCTCGGACACACTAACAATTTTAATAGGAGTACGATTTTATGGTGGAGATATTTTTTTTATTTTTTATTCTGTGGTGGAAATTGTTCGAAAAAATGAAATTCTGATATGAGTATTAATAATATTTAATTTTTTAGATAATTTAGAGACGAATAAAAAATCGAATAATACTAAATACATATTTTTTTTAGCAATTATTGGTTATGTTTTGGTTTAATGTCAAATTTCCCCTTAAAACTTTTGCTATACAAAAATAAAAATAAAACACATCTTGTCTTTGTCTATTATATGGTGTTTGATTTTTATTTTCTCTTTTTGGCGTATTTTACTATTCAGTAAAATTTTCCCATGGAATAGCACCTTTACCCTTATTTTTTATTAAATCCGAATATCTACGAGGCATGGATAATATTAAATTATTAATGGTTGATTGTTTAATACTTTGCCATTCATTGTTTAATGCTTGGAAAAGAGTTTGCCTGTTTCTGAAGCGTTTCCCACTCTACCTTTTCGTTTCAAGATTCCGAAAAGGTTTTCAATGGGATTCAAGCCTGGTGATTGTGCCGGCCAATCAAGAACTTGAATCCCGTTGTCTTTTAAATAGTTTTTTACCGGCAACGATGTATGTTTTGGGTCAATGTCGTGTTGGAACACCCACCGAAGCGGCATATTCCATTCGGCATGTGGCAACATTTGGTTCTCTAAAATACTTTTATGCTTGAAGCGGTCCATAATGCCATCAATTTGACAAAATGGACCAACACCACGATCTGAAAAACAAGTCCATACCATCACACTACCTCCTCTGTGCTTCACTGTGATCCTACAATTCTTTGGATTAAGGCGTTCACCTTTACGTCGTCTGACAAAACAGTTGCCATCCGAATTAAACAAATTAAACTTCGATTCATCGCTGAAAAGAACACTTCTCCACTTATCTACAGTCCAGTTTAAATGGGAATTAGCAAAATTTAATCTAATAAGAAAAAAAGAATTTGTTTTTATGTTTAAGTATGAACTTGCCATAATAAATATGCAAATTACCTTTTGTTTAAATGGTTTTTCGTAAGCATTGATTTCTTTGCAGGTTTATAACTATTTAAATTATTTGTATAGCTAGCCTAAGGACCGTGCTGTCATGGACGTTTAAATTTAATGATTTTACAATTCCTTTAGGAGACACAAAAGGATTTTTTTAATTAATTTACAAATCCTTCTCTCCATCTTACACGAAAATGTTCTAGGTCGGTCATCTAAATGCAGTGTCGTGAGATCTTTTGCTGTCTTATATTTCTTAATCAGTCGACAAACAACAGACCTTTTAATTTTATATTTTTTTGGAAATTCCACTTTATGACTCTCCTTTCGAAAAGTCGTAAATAACCATCGAATTGAAAGTAGTATTGTACTTATTGCGCGCCATCAAATTTCTCAAAAATGCTCTGAATTTACTGAACAGAAAATGACTCGATTCAATTGTTATAACGCCGCCGAATACTAAACAAAACCAATAACTTGGAAAAGTACTCTTAGTTGTTTTATTTCATTCTCTTTCTCTCAATTAACATCCTTTGTTTCTTTAGTTTTGCACACGCTCATATAGTGGAATTTACGCTTTTCGGTTTTGTTTCTTATTGTAATTTTTTTTTTTTTTTTTTTAATACCATATGTTACCAGTATTGCATGCTTTTATTACTATATAATGAGGGTAAAAAGTTTTCTTGTGAATTTTTTTCCAATAAGAGATATTGCTATTTAAAGTTTCTAGACCTAGTTGTTGCTTTAGTTTTGCACAGCACTGTATATATATATATATATATATATATATATATATATATATATATATATATATATATATATATATATATATATATATATATATATATATATATATATATATATATATATATATATATATATATATATATATATATATATATATATATATATATATATATATATATATATATATATATATATATATATATATATATATATATATATATATATATATATATATATATATATATATATATATATATATATATATATATATATATATATATATATATATATATATATATATATATATATATATATATATATATATATATATATGTTAGATTCGATTGCACTACGGCGAATTCTCAAACACTTCACAATCCAACTTTAGAAGCAAGGAGAAGCATTTTACTTTTCACGACTTAACTTTTAAAGGAATAAAACAAAACCGTTCACAATACAGCAAAAATTTATTTAATTAAATTATCTTCTTCACAATCGATACAATTATTACAATATGTCGTGATGCGACTAAAAACACAAGTGTCCTAACATGATTGCTTTTTGACATTTTATACCCCTTCTCGTTACAATTATTATGACTGACTCGTTATAATTTAAATACGATGCAGTACTGGGCAAACTGTTGATAAAGATGGATAAAGATGGTCACCAATTCCGACATATATATATATATATATATATATATATATATATATATATATATATATATATATATATATATATATATATATATATATATATATATATATATATATATACATATACATATATATATATATATATATATATATATATATATATATATATATATATATATATATATATATATATATATATATATATATATATATATATATATATATATATATATATATATATATATATATACTAAAACGAATACCCTAGGTGGCAGACCTGATGTTCAGGAAAATCCACTCTCTCCGGAGGTCGGCCCCATGGATTCTAGGGGGGACCAAACATTGCTACATAATTCAAATGATACCAAAAATAAGCTAAGCGATATCAACGCTCAAAAGAGTAACGAGGAAGAACTTTCATTCCGAAAGGGCTCCATTACAATTAGATCACCAATAAAAAAAATATTTGCAAACAACGCAATCTCCACTGAAAAAGTAACTTCATTATCAGAACAAATGCCGAGTGCATCAACAAATATTATAAATAGCGAGGAGCTGTTAAATAAATTTCAAAAAATGGAGAAACTAATCGCGCAGCTGAGCAATGAAGTTGCTGAACTTAAGAGAGAAAACTCTACACTAAAAGAAAAGGTTAAAAATAGCATAGCTAAGAATTCAGCACGAGTTAACAATCTTTCTTCAAACCATATTCAGCCATCAGCCAGTCAACATGAACATTCAAATAATTCCAACTGGTTGCTGCGGCAATTTCCAGTTTTTCAACAGAATAATAGATTCAGTGCTCTGAGTCAAGAGGATTATTGCACAGATGAGGAAGAACTGGAAAAAGAAGTTTCCGGTGCTGATAACAGAAATGCTAGGAAACGCAGGCGTACAAAAACGAAAACTCCTCCAAAAAATACTACACAAATTGTGATCAATAACACCGAACAGAAAACCCCAAAAATACCACTGCCTCCACCCATTAACGTGAGCAATATCAAAAATTTCGAACTTTTTCGACAAAAAGTAATAAAAACCACTAGTGAATCAACAAATTTTAAGGCGCTTTCAAATAGTGACATTAAAATTACATTTCAAAATGAAAATGATTACAGAAATGTCAAAAAATTACTGGAAGAATTAAAAAAGAACCCAGCAACCAATCCGAAAATATAGAATATCATACCTATCAGCTGAAGAGCGAAAAGGCTTATAGAGTAGTTATCAGAGGCTTACCATCTTCCATTAGTCACGATGTAATTAAAGCAGACTTAGAAAAAATGGGACATGAAGTTACAGGTATTACTAACATATACAAAATGGTCACAACTAATGGTGTAAAAGACAAGAAACACTTTCCATTGTTTTACATCGACTTAAAACAAAAAGACAACAATAAAGAAGTATACAACATCAAGAAACTTGCGTACTGTATAGTTAAAATTGAGCCACCTAACAAGACAAGGGACATTCCACAATGTACGAATTGTCAACAACTTGGACATACCAAGAGTTTTTGCTATCGTCAAACCAAATGCGTTAAATGTGCTGGAGATCATCATACGACAAAATACAAAAAACAACCAGATATCACGCCTTCATGTGCTCTTTGTCAACAACAAGGACATACTGCAAATTATAAAGGATGCTGTGTATATCAGACCAAAATTAAAAGTCAACAGAATAATAGAACAAGAGTAGTACAGCGATTACAAACCAAAGCTGCTAAACTACAAACAACAATCACACCATCCACAGTTGGATTATCCTAGGCGCAAATCACCAAGTTATCTGCTGATGAATCAAACCAAAACAACAAACATATAGAAGTTAATAACGAGTCTAATAACTTTGAAATTATTAAAAAGCTTAGTCAAATTCAACAGACACTTGGTCACTTAACAGAAAGGGTGGCAAAACTAGAAATTAATTTCTATCCGCCTAGCAAAAAAAGTCAGCATACACACAAATGATTAACTCGTTCCTACGCATTGTAACTTGGAACGCTAATGGGCTCAACCAACGAGCCCAAGAACTGGAAATATTTCTCCATACAAACAACATAGATATTGCACTTATTTCAGAAACGCACTTCTCCAACAAAAGCTTTTTTAGAATAAAGGGATTTAATTCCTACTGGACAACCCATCCTAGTGAAAGAGCCAGAGGTGGTTCAGCTGTACTAATTAAAAATAATATCAAACATAATCAACAAGAGGATATTCGAGAAAGCTACATGCAAGCAACTGTTATCTCAATCCAATATAATGGCGCAGATCTAAATATTGCGGCAGCATACTGTCCTCCACGGCATACACCAACGAAGTTACAATTTAATAACGTCTTTAATAAGCTCGGTCCAAGATTTATTATTGGAGGGGACTATAATATAAAACATACAGCTTGGGGTTCCAGGCTAATTTCTCCTGGGAAAGGAAATGCTTTGTTCAATGCCATTCATGAAAACAAATGTGAATATCTGTCTCCAAGGAGGCCAACGTATTGGCCAACGGATGCAGGAAAAATACCAGATTTGCTTGATTTCTTTATCATAAAAGGTATTTCATCCAATTACACTAGTGTCGAAGGAATTAACGACTTAACATCTGATCACATTCCTGTACTGTTGTCAGTAAGCGCTATAGTCATCAAGAAAAAAAAGAAGCAAAACCTTACTAATAGATTCACGGATTGGGACCTCTTCAGAGAAAAACTGGAAGAGCTAGTTGAATTAAAAGTTAGTATTAAAAGTAATGAAGAATTGGAACAACAAACAAACAATTTCATTGAATACACTCGTATGGCCGCCAGTCTAGCTACTCCAGAATTAAAGGACAAAGCGGAGATTGAAGTCAAATACCCGGCTGAAATCAGGGAACAAATCAAGGAAAGGAGAAAGGCAAGGAGAATATGGCATCTCACCAGAAATCCCGCTGACAAAACCACCTTCAATCGAATAAGTAACAAAGTCAATAGGCTAATCAAAAGCTTCAAACAGGATTGCTTCGACAACTACTTAAGCGGGCTAGGTCCAGAAATGGATAAGGACTACTCGTTATGGAAAGCAACCAGAAAATTTAAACGACCTGTAGTTCGAGTACCACCTATAAGAAATGCTCAAGGCAATTGGGTTCGACATGACAAAGAAAAAGCGGAACTCTTTGCTCAACACCTAGCAACAGTGTTTCAACTCCATGACATTCAATCCAACATTGACGTAACACCTGTCTATCAACCAAATCAGGATTTTAAAAGGGTCACGCCAATGGAAATTGCTGAAGAAATCGACAAAAGTCTTAGTCAAAAAAAGGCACCAGGAATTGATGAAATATCACCGGGTCTATTCAAGGAACTTCCACGCAAAGCAATCATCATGATCACATACTTATTTAATGCCTGTATTAGATTGAAGTATATACCCAAATGCTTCAAAACGGCTCAAATAATTATGTTGAAGAAACCAGGTAAACCAGATGAAGAAGTAACATCATACAGACCAATTTCACTGCTTCCGACCTTATCAAAGCTGTTTGAAAAACTACTACTAAAACGTCTAAAGCCAATGGTAAACGTTCCTGATTTTCAATTTGGATTCAGGAATAACCACTCTACAATAGATCAAGTCCATCGAATAACTACGGTAATAGAGCAAGCGTTAGAAGAAAAGAAATATTGCCCCGCCGTATTTCTGGATGTATCTCAGGCCTTTGATAGGGTTTGGCACGAGGGATTGACATTCAAGATGAGCAAAATGCTACCACAAAACTATTGCCAGCTGCTTGAATCATACCTCTCTGATCGCCAATTCAGAGTCATCCATGAAGAAACATGTTCTGACTTTTATCCAACTCTAGCGGGAGTTCCGCAGGGAAGCGTATTGGGACCCCTCCTCTACCTTATCTACACTGCGGACATACCTACAACGAATAAAACATTCATCGGCACGTTCGCTGATGACACTGTAATTATGTCAGTAGACGAATCACAACCAAGGGCAGTGGAAAATCTTCAACGAGCAATGAACGACGTTACTAAATGGACAATTGACTGGAAAATAGTGCTTAATGAGCTCAAATCAACCCATGTGACATTTACGCTCCGACACAAAAATAACAGTCTACACATATACCTCAATGGGGTGCAAGTGCCGCAGGCTGAATCGGCTAAATACCTTGGTCTGCATTTAGATTCAAGGCTCAACTGGAAACATCATGTGAGACAAAAAGCTGAACAGATACGATTAAAACAACGTCAAATGTACTGGTTAATTGGGCATCATTCCAAAATGAACCTGTATTGCAAAAGACTAGTCTACCAGACTATCTTCAAACCAATATGGATGTATGGTGCGCAGCTATGGGGTTGTACTCATAAATCCAATAGAGACATTATACAACGTAGCCAAAATAAATTTCTTCGAATGGTCACCAACGCTTACCGATTTGTGACTAACAGAGAAATACACAATGATCTAAAAATAAAATTGATAGACGACGTCATCCGCGAATGTGCCATTAAACATGAGAAGAGGCTTCTTAACCACACCAACGTTGAGGCCGTACAACTACTGGACAGTACAAACGAAATAAGGCGGCTCAAACGAATCAAACCACATGAGCTAACCGTATGAATATTATATCTTAAGGGAACTGGATACTGGTCCAGCAGACCCACACAAGTTTATGCTTATCTCATAAGTACTAATGTCAACCTTACTAATGAATTAATAATGTTTAAGATTGTAGTAGCCATATCAATAAAGATGTTTTAAAAAAAAAAAAAAAAAAATATATATATATATATATATATATATATATATATATATATATATATATATATATATATATATATATATATATATATATATATGTATATATATATATATATATATATATATATATATATAATATATATTTATATGTATATATAAGTTAAGATAACATAATGACCATCGTCATCAATATTTAACATCAGTCAACATGTATAGTAAAATCGCAACATTGCATATTTTGCGTAGAAGTAAAATTCCTAACACTCAAATTTAATTTATTTTCACATAAATATAATTTCTGTAATTTTCCATAAAACTTCTTTAATCAGCATTTTCGCAATATAGAACATTTTGTAATTGAAAAATTGTAAAAATATAACTAGTTTTAAGAATGATTTAGAATAAAACGGACATACTATAGTCCAAATAAAAAACATTGTTTTTAAAGATTAATATATATATATATATATATATATATATATATATATATATATATATATATATATATATATATATATATATATATATATATATATATATATTTTTTTTTTTTTTTTTCGCATATCACTCAAATTCACAAAATTTCAATTCAAATCTGTTGCACAATACAATAATAAACAAATTTTTCACAATTTAATTCAGTTTGAAAATAATAAAACTTGATATATTTCGGGAAACCCCATATTTTGCTTTAACATTTTTATTATTTATGTTTCAATATTGATATGGCTCTGTCTAAAAAGTTGGTTTGAATATTTTTGTCAAAATTCAGACAAAAATGTCGTAACGCAACAAGCCATGTGCGAACGGACATTATGTTATATTAAAATGAAATTGTTTCCAATAAATGTAGCAAATGCTACTACATATTCATGAAAAATGCCTTTGACTTATCGTCAGCTGTAAGGGAGCCATCGACAGACACATAGGGAATAGCGCTCTCCTATCAGGAGATATTTCTCCTAGTCGTCTCCATACTATTTGCCTACGATCGATACACGGTATAGGAAATTAATAAGATATGCTCACTTCGCACGATGTCGTCATCGAGTGACAAAAATATGGAGGACGAAATATGCAAAACAAACTCAATTTTGAAAAGCAATTGAGCATATCTTTATATTACTATATCGTGCGATCGATCGAATTCAAACAAAAACGAGTCTCTTCTGTGAATAAAACTTGGCTCCAATGGTTCAAAGTCCAAACCACTAAAGTCTAGAGCAAAACTCTCACAATTGTGGCCCTTTTGCTCAAAAATGGTGTATTGTCCTCGTGGACCTTATTTATTTATACATTTATATAAATATTCTCCTTAATAAAACACTCGTTTATAATGGAGTCTTGACACAAAGTGATCTTTTTTTATTTTACATTCCCTTTTAGTACAAGTTACATTTATTTACTACGTTCATGTGTCTGTACTAAAACTAAATACATTACAATACTCCCCTCTCACCATCCATCTTTGTTTTTAATTATATAATACTTCTAAGTTTAATCTTACACTTCATATTTATAATGTTAATTTATTAGGAGGTATTCTATTCCTTTTTGGCCGTGTGAATGGAGCTGGCTCTGTAAACATACTTCATCCTCCGCTCCATCCATTCGTTCATTCCTGGAATTGTTAAGGTTATCTACCTGAATATTTACTGTTGGCAATATTCTTACTTTAACTTAATTACTTGTTGACTTTACATTTTCGCAACTTTTCACATATCCATCCTTCTTCCTTTCCATTTTATTTTCTTTATATTTTAACATCTGGTTAACACGACGTTTAATTTCCCTATCATCTTTTAATAAACACAAATATGTCCTTGAACCTAACACTTTAACTATTATAGCAATTGACCATGTTTTTTTATTTTTTATTTTATTATAATCCCTAATCATAACTACTTCATATCTCTCAAAGGTAACTTCACGTTTTCCCTTAAAATTCTTCGCTTGGTTCATTAAACTTTTGTCAATATTTTGACTAGCTACCGACCTTGGTTCTAACTTACCCCTATCCGGTTGCGGTTTAAGTAAATCAAAACGTGTTTTAAATTTTCTACCAAACATTGTCTTACAAGGTGACTGTCCTGTAGAACTATGTTCCGCTAACCGGTAATCAAATAAATATCTTTGAATCACCTCATCTACGTCCCACTTATTACTAATCAATTTATTATGTGCCATGGCTGCATTTAAGCCCTTTTTAAAACTTTTAACTGCATTTTCTGCTGCTCCGTTTGTAGCAGGATGCCCTGATGGTGTTAATATAGTTATATCTTTTGTTCTAAATATTTCCACCCATTTTAAAAATGAATCCGTAATTATCAAAAAATAATTATCATCTTTAGGTCCTGTATAATCAATATGAATTCTAGACCATATTTTGTTTGTATTATCCCAAGGAATTAATTCCGATTTAGCTGGTTCCGGTCTAATAGACATGCATGCTTGACAAATTTTAATTCATTTTTCAAGATCTGCATCCATACCTGGCCACCAGAAATAAGACCGTGCTATTGATTTGCTTTTAACTGTACCTAGATGTGCGCTATGGATACCACTTAGCATTCGAACTCTTAAGGGAGAACGCCACTGTGAGATTTTCAAGAAAGGGTTTTTTTTTTGCCTTTAAAAAATCCTTTAGACCCTCAATAATATGATACAAATTCGTTTATAGCTAAACAAAATTTTTTTAGAAGGTTTTCAAGCATTTTCCTGAGAGCTCTCTAAGATCCGAAAAACGCTGTCGGCAATATAACCCTGTTATATTTAGTTTCTTTTTCATTTAATTTTATTATCCTTAGAAATTAAGTTACCGACTGAAATAAGTTCTCTTTTTGACCTATAGGTGCGCTGAAAAAAAAAATCCCATCAGCTGAAGCGCATTTTCGGAATGTGCATCTGTTTGTGTACATATTTATTGTTTTTTTTACGAATAACAGTGTCATTGCTACAATGACTTTCAACGACGGTCTACTATCCCTTGCTCAAGTTTTAGAAACAATAGGTGTGAAAATCGTGTCTAATTGTTATAATTTCTGTGTTGAAAGTGATGCCAAGAGAATTTCACATGCAGAGTACTCGATGACGGATGCAGCAAAAGAGGCTCGGAGAGGCAATTTGGCAGCTTCCAAGGCCAAAAATGTAGCGAATATCAACGTAGAAAGACAACTGTATGGAGCTGGCATTGCTGATTAGTGCTATGTAAAAAATTTCTAAAGTTATTGAGAAGTTATTGATACCAAAAACTAAACGCGTTTTTCTCGAAACCGTGTTTTGAAAATCTGCACGCAGCAGAAAATCAATTTTTGTTCAATCAACTTGAAATTTTAACTGTAGCTTCTTAAATAGATTTAAAATCGAAGTACCTGAGTTTTTTTTGATTCATTAAAAATTAAAAAAGATATACAACTTTTTATACGAAAATTATAGTCGAAAAATGAAACTTATTCTTCAAACTTGTCTCTATTTTTTTTTCGAATTTTTTAATTTCCTCAGGTACAATACTTCGATGCTAAAACTAATATATTTCATGAAAATATTTTATTTTTTGTTCCAGGAACAAATTTAAGAAACTTCCACTGCGTGCAGTGGAGCGACTCGAGTCAAAATCACTTCTACTAAAGCTACTCTTGCGCCGCCATTTCGAATTTTTTTTTACATAAACATTTTTTTTTGTTTACTTAAATATATGCCAAATATAGCCTAAAAGTTTTTTTTTCTCTAAACCCAACCCATTCCTCAAAAAAAATTTCCAAACTAAGCACTTGAAAATGGTAGGTCACAGTGGCGTTCTCCCTTAAACTAGCAAGAATTACCACTTTATACCCCCACATTATTATGTTATTTTCACAACTAAGTTCCGATTGTTTATTCCTAAATGGTTTGTATACATCGTCTTTCAAGCTTTGAAAATGTCCCCTCTTAATTGCTTTTATAATATTTTGTAATATCGGATCTTTATTGGTCGCTTCTGCTCTTAAATTACTGTTTATTTCGATTCCTCTATCTTCAATAAAATTAAAAATAATTTTTCTCTATCTCTACCCTTTCTTCAGTATTCATCGGTAGACGTGAAAAGAAATCTGCAATATTGTTTTTTCCTTTAATATACTGCATTTCGTAATCAAAACCCGATACTGTTACTGCCCACCGCTGTATCCTACTCGCAGCCATTTGAGGAAATCCCCGATTTTCACCAAACAACCCCAAAAGTGGCTTATGATCGGTCTTTATCACAAATTTCTTTCCTATCAAACAATGAAAATATTTGTTCACTGCAAAAATTATTGCTAAACCTTCCCTTTCAATAACGCTGTAATTTTTTTCAGCTTTCGACAGAGTCCTACTACCAAATGCAATCGGCCTTTCTTCGACGTTTGTCAAAATATGTGATATTACGCCCGATATCCCATAGTTTGAAGCGTCGGTCGTTAATACCACTGGAAGCTTGGAGTTAAAATGAACTAACACTACCGTTTGTACAATAATTTCCTTAATTTGTCTAAAAGCTTTGACACATTCCTTACCCCAATCAAATTTTTGATTACTCTGTAAAAGCTTATATATTGGTGTCATTTTTTGTGAAAGGTGATCTATGAACTTTTCATAATAATTCACAAGCCCACAAAATGCTCTAACTTCTGAAACCGTTGTTGGTTGTGGTGCTTTAACTACTGCCTCTACTCTTTCTGTCGTTTTTGACAGCCCTTCCTTAGGCACAATATGTCCCAAATATTTTATTTTATCTTGGAAAAACTTACATTTGTCTCGTCGAATTTTTAATCCCGCTTCTGTTAGCCGTTGAAAGACCTTTTTCAGATTTGCCATATGCTCTTGATTATTAGTTCCCGTTACTACTATGTCGTCTAAAAGACATGCTACTCCTGGAATGCCTAATAAAACTTTTTCGACCTGCTCTTGGAAAATACCACTTGCTGGCTTAATTCCAAATGGCATTCTGTTTACCACAAATACCCCTCTATGCGTACTCCAAGCAACTAATCTTCGTGATTCTTCATCCAGCTCAAATTGATTATAATCGGATTTAAATTCAATTTTGTAAACTGTTCGCCTCCTTGTAGCGCATTAAAGACATCTTCTATCCTAGGCAAGGGATACTTATTGTCTACTAAAGCCTTGTTTATGGTTATCTTACAATTAGAACATAACCGAATTTTACCATCTGACTTCAGTATAGGAACTAGTGGCGCACCCAAATCACTTGTTTCGACTGGTGTTATAACTCCTATATCTAAAAGTTTATCAATTTCTTGAATTGGTCTAGGCTTGCAAAATTTTGGCTTTTCCCCGTCTAAAATATCCAAATGGATTTGTTTATGAGAACATTTCCCTAACATTCCATAAAATAGGACTGGATACTCTTTTAAAAGTCCATTTATATCTGTACCCGACTTTGATAATATTCCATTTACTTGTCCAAAAACTATTTTAAATCCAGAGACAAAATCTCGCCCTAAAATTGATACACCGTCTGTATCCACTACTAACAAGTGAAAGGTTAACGGCTTGCTACCTTATGTTATCTTCGGATAAAATTTTCCTACGTCTTTGATTTCTTGTCCTGAATATGTGTAAAGTTTTACATTGGAATTGTATAGTCTATATTTATTGTAATTAATATTAAAATTATGCCCCAGTATCTAATAAAAATTTAAAATGCTCACCACCTATTGCTACTTCAATAAAACCTGAATTGCCCAATTTATCATTAATAGAAAAGATGTACTTTTCGGCGTTGTTATCGTGCTGCTCGATCTGTTGTATTTTTACTGGTTCCAATTCCTCCTTAATATCTGCTTCGATGACGTTGATTTTTTTTTTTGTAAACCTACAAATTGATGCCAGATGTCCAATTTTGAAACAATTATGACGCCTTTGCATATTTACAGTCCTTGCTCACATGATTTTTGTAATGGCAATGTTTGCATTTACTTTGATTTGGCTTTACATTTTGTAGGTTATGTTTCGTTGACACGTAGCTATTTGATGTCAAACCATGAGGAGTCTTTTTACCGTCATTTAAACCTGGTACGGCCAACGATTGAACATTTTCATATTTCACCGCTTTCTCTATTGTAATTGTTTTATGGTCCTCTTCACATAATCTGTCGAAAACTTTTTCCGTTTGTGATGTGATATACTTATCGATTAAATAATCTTTTAAACGATCTCCCCATTCACAATTACTGTGATCATTTCATGATCATCCTTCTTTGCATCTAGGAAAATTTTTCTCTCTTTGTAAATACATACCGTTTGTGTGTAAACATTTTTTAATATCTCACACAAATCCATGTATGTTTTTTTATTTGGATTATCCGGTATGCATAAATCACGCAGCAATTTATAAGGCTTTGCCCCTATAACATTCAGCAACAATAACGGCTTTTTATTATCATCCTTTATTTTCGCCACATCAAAATAATTTTCCATCCGCTCTTGATATAGGATCCATTCGTCATCATCTGGATGAAATTCTTGTATACTGGATGAATTTTCTAATTTTAGGTTATCCATTTTATCTTCTGTTTTTCTTAACTTTTTTTTTTTTTTTTGTATGAATAATTTTATTCTTTTCACTTTTTGTCCTCGTCGCCAATTTTAATGTCCTCGTGGATCTTTATTTATTTATATATTTATATAAATATTCTCCTTAATAAAACACACTCGTTTGTAATGGAGTCTTGACACAAAGTGATCTTTGTTTATTTTACATTCCCTTTTAGTACAAGTTACATTTATTTACTACGTTCATGTGTCTGTACTAAAACTAAATACATTACAAATGGCGTTTCAGAACGGCTTCATTAAGTGTTCGTCTCATATGACACGCTTACCTATTGGTACTTGTCGGACCTGTTCTAGAGCATTACGGGTTTGAATCACTCTGTCTCCTGTATCGTAAAGTTAGAAGCACAATAAAATGGTCATTTCTGAATCTAGTTGAGCGATGTCGGCTTTGATTTAATCTTCTCACATAAGAACCAACTCGTCCATATCGTTGAAAAAGGGGATGAGTTAAGGATAAAGACTCGTGGAGAATTTATCTTTAAACACTATTTAATTAATTAACTAATTAATGATCAAAGATAACCAATACTATTTTAATTAATCAAATACTAAATCACTAAATGCATTAAATAAACTGTTAATTATTAAGAATAAAAATATTCTCGAACAAAGCGGTAACATTGTTACTTAAATTTGGAAAAACAAAAAACTACCGGGTGCTTTGTTTTTTTTTGTTTCAATAAATCGGTATTTTTGGAGGGGATATGCCGGTCTGAGTACTTCAACCTTTAGGAGAAACAAATTATATGTCATATTCATTTTGAGAAATGTCTCGTTAAATAAACGAATGGTTGATAATTAATTGAAATGCGATAGAGTTATACCCCTATTATGGTTCTCACCTCACCGAGAAATCCTATGGAAATGTGACTAGATTTGTATGAAATTTTTCGGTGAGGTGAGAACCATAATAGGGCTATTAAAGTTAAAAGTGCGATAAATAACAACGAATTAATAGTGCAAATGTAATTAATGAATAGGTCGTCATCACTGTCGTATTATTATGGAATAAATAAATACGTTTTCATCTAGTAATTTTAGTTTAAGTGGTTGTCTTTTCGGAATCTAGTGATCACAACTTGATTGACGAAAGGGAAATATGTAACACGAAAAAAACGTACATGGTCTCATATTTAACAGCGGTCGTATGACTTTAAGGAGTGCTAGAAGTAGTTTTGGGCTCGGTAAAATTCACTGATGATTCAACTAAATTGTTCAAATAAATATTTCAGCGTATTATAACGAACTAAATTTATACTGTAGATTCCGACCCCTTTCGTAAACAATGGTCGTAGCGTAACATTTGACTTTTGTTTCAAAAGTTTTCCGCAAACTCAAAAAAAAAAAAAAAAAACAAGCCACCAAACTACTCACAAGTACTTGATTCTACTCAGAATTACTCATGCTCAAATGAAGGACGGTGTAGTTGTTATCAGTTACTCATAAAATTTAATGCAGAAGGATTTAAAAAATTCCAATAGATGGCTCTATATAAATTTTGGTTATGGTTGAGAAAAATTTAAATAAATTGAGTTTTGATTTATTTTTTGTCCTTTTCTTTCATATTTACTACTATGGTTTAAATAATGTTTCGTTTTGTTTTTGTTTTATTTAAATCAAGCGGTGCTTTATATCCAATGTAATTGTTGTTGTAACTTTGTTAAGGAAATACGCTTGTCAAAATGTTTTCCCAGAAATGTTTTTTGTTTCTTGTCTTAAAATACTCCTTGTTCCTTTCGTAGTGGACTGTATTATATTTTTTGTTATTTTTAATAAAACGCACGTTGATGTTTTTAGATTATAACACAAATTTATTTTTCTGCCTTATTTGAAATTAACGTGGTTGTCCTTATTATACATATTTTTTTTGAAGGAATGTACCCTTTTTCTTTTTTACTACTTGACGTTAGTTACAATTCATATTTTCCTACCGACCATATAATTATACATATTGGGCACACCACGCGCATGCAAGTCAGAATACCGACAGAAATCCATTTGATAAATATTAACTTATATACTAATTTAAATTGATTCCAAACACTCCTTTTTCCTACTGGCTATAGTATTATTCTGGATGGCCTCTAATAAAACGCTTTTTCTTAAATTTTATTTACACTCTTTATTTTTGTATTTTCGCCCTTAGTATCGTACATCTGTTCTCTTGTGTCGTGCTGGTCTTGATCTTCCGGAAGTCTCCTTCCTTCTTTTTTTCTTTTCATTATTCGTTTGAAGTTAGGTGCGTTTCATATACTGACCCTATTTACATGATTATAATTTAATGTATGTTTCATGGCTCTCTACTCTAAATTACATAATGGGTTTAAACAATAATTCATGTAGGACAAAAATACTATAGCTCGGCTATCCTGACCTCTATATCGTCTCGATAGTCTCTTAAATAAACTCTTTAGTTGTTTATACATACTTATTAGGTTTTTCCTTAATTGCAAATTAATTTATACCATATTATTATTACTTTACATTTCATTTTATTACATTTATACACATATTTCTTTTTTCTTTTTTTTTAGTCTTATCTGGGCGTAAATGATTCATAATCTTAAAATACTATTTAAAATAAGCTATGGATACTTAGTCGTCGTCCCGGTACTCTATCTCTTCAAATTCTTCCTCTACCTCATCCTCTGAACTATCTAAAAATTCAACCTCTTCATATTCCTCGGATGTCTCATTACTTTGGGATCCTACTTGTGCTCTACTCTCCCTCATTCCTGAGTTCTGGCTTTTCCATAATATGATATATGTAGGATCTAGTATTCTCTCTGATCTAACCTTATCTTCCTCATTTCATATTCCTTCTACCACATACCTATCCTTATCCAAAGCTTTCTTAATTACATAAGGTCCCTTAAATCTTCTTTTGAGCTTATTTCTCTCTCCTCTTACTGCACTATTCTTGATAACTATCAGGTCTCCTTCTTTATACTTCACTACTTTATTACACTTTTCGTCATATTTAATCTTTTTATATTGTTGTAACTTTACAATATTTTGCCTTGTCTTCTCTCTAAGTTCCATTAAATATCGATCCTCATTTTCGTTCAATTCCTCTAAAAATCCTATTTCAATCCTATTTCGTTCAATTCCTCTAGAAATCCTTCATTTATTTTCTTCCTTTGGAATACTCCAAACAGAAGTTTTGATGGAATTTCTTGAACGGATCTATTCCAAGTATTATTTAGTAAATTTTCTGCGTCCACTAAACAACTATCTCAATCCTTATCGGTTTCTTCTTCTAATTTACTCAATAATGGTACAAGTATTGGAATTTAAACTAAATGATTTTAGTACTTTTTTGTTTGTGTTCTTTATTTGTACAAATTCATATGTGTACATTTAATTAGTTGAACTAAAACCTAAAACATTTCACAATTATTATATATTGTAACAAATTAACAGTAATTCTACTAAATTATAAATTCTTACAAATTTTAGTTTTATTTCCTAACGGTATTTTCTTTTTACCCGTATTCTGAATTTATTTGAATTCCCTAAACGAACATAAAAGTTCAAGATAGTCTCTCGATCTAAACGAACAAAATTATCCTAAGGCCTCTAGATTTTTTCTTTATTTTCATTTCTTTTTCGGAGCCTAAGAGACTATTTTTATTTTAGATTGCTTCGTTATTAACACTCCCACCTGGTGAATATGCTGACGTTAAAGAATTTTCACCATTAATATCAAGTTTGGCTAGTTTTGTTGATGGTCTAGTATATAACCCGGTTGTTGTTCTTACTACCGCACTACGAATTTGATCCCCTTTACCCCAGTGAACATCGGTTATCACGCCTTTCGGCCAATTTCCTCTTGGATTTCGTTCATCGACTATAAGCACTACATCTCCGATCGCAAGCGGTGGGGCCTTTTCGAACCATTTGGTTCGTTTCGTAATTACTGGGAGGTACTCCACTATCCACCGTTTCCAGAACTGATTAGCAATCTTCTGAGTAACCAACCAGTTTTTATTGACAGTCTTTGCTGATGAATCAAGTTCCGCAAGAGGCTTTGCCCCACTTGATGCCCCAAGCAGAAAGTGATTAGGTGTTATGGCTTCGTTTTTGGCGTTTACAGGCAGGTATGTTAATGGGCGTGTGTTAATAATGTTTTCCACTTCGGCCAGGCTAGTGTGTAGAATTTCGTCGGTTAATTTTGTATTACCCAGGATTTTATACAGATTCGTTTTGACACTTCTAACCATCCGTTCCCATGCACCTCCAAAGTGTGGTGCCGATGGCGGAATGAAGTTCCATTTGAATGAAGCTAAGCGCTTCTGAGCCTCTAGATAGTCCAGCTTTATAAACTCTTGTTTTAATTCCTTTTCAGCACCCTTAAAGTTGGTACCGTTGTCAGTATATATTTCGAGTGGATTACCTCGCCTCGCCCGGAATCGAAGGAGGCACTGAATGAAGCTATCGGTAGATAAGCTTGATGATACTTCTAGGTGTATAGCTCTTATGGTTAAACAAGTAAATACAACACCCCATCTTTTCTCCGATCGACGTCCAACGACAACGGTGATTTGCCCAAAAAGATCTATGCCGACATAGCTGAAAGGTCGACAGAATGCCGCAAGTCTTGCCGGTGGTAGCGGAGCCATTTCTGGTGGTTTTGGGTTTGCTTTTTGCTGCTTGCACACTGGACAGTCGAACTGAATTTTTCGTAACAGATTGCGTAAACGTGGAACCTCATAGATCTGCCGCAGTTCATTAACAACGGTTTCGTTGTTATGGTGTTGATATATAACATGGTATTCGTGAACGCGTAAATATGTAATTCGATGGTCACCAGGCAAAATTTTCTTGCGCTTCGTGTTGTAGGGAATACATGTTGCTGCATCAGTACGTCCGCGAACTCTAAGAACTCCATTTTCGTCCAGATGCGGGGAGCATTTATAAATTTGGCTTACACGATCCACACCGGAGTTATTATTCAAATTTCGAGTCGATATCTCTTGTGAGTATTTGTCCCATTGAGCTCGCTTAATGAGCTGCATGGTGGCATGTTGAAACTCTTTGTATGTTTTTGGCCCTGCCATTGGTTTGGAGCGTTTAATCAGCGACAGAAACATATGACGGGCTCTATTTATGTTAACTTGGGCTCGAAGTAACTTTGCCCATGTTGAACAATTGTCTGGGTTAATAGCTATTGGCGGCTCCACGGATATGACACGATGATAGTTCATTCGAAATTCCTCGGTGGGGTTGGCATCTTCATTTGGAGCTATTGGCCATTCTATCTGGGGTTCTTTTAGAAAGGCTGGGCCTTGAACCCACCTTGAGCCCGTTTCGTAGTTTGGTAAGTTCCCAGTCCATTTGGTGGCCTCATCCGCGACATTTTATTTCCCTGCCAGCCAGTGCCACTCGTTTTCCTTGGATTTTTCCAGACATTCGGTTATCCGGAATGCCACAAATTGTTTATAGTTTCGGGCCTCAGATCTCAACCAGCCAATTACCGTTTTTGAATCTGTCCAATAGTGCTTTGACCCGATACTAATGGAATGTGATTTTATAATTGATGAACCCAAACGAGCACCTAGCACTGCTGCCATTAGTTCGAGACGTGGTATGGAGATCAGCTTGTTGTTCGGGGCTACGCGAGTCTTTGATGCAACCAGCGCAGTAGTGACTCCATTAGCTGTTGTTGTGCGAATGTAAGCTACCGCTGCGTATGCGTTCTGACTCGCATCAACAAATACGTGCAATTGGTACGTCGCCGGTCTTGATCCCAGATCATAGCAACGAGGAATATAGAGCTGATCAACATTTACTAGGTGTCTCACCCAAATTTTCCATCTTTCATTTAACTTGTCTTTAATCGGTTCATCCCAATCAGTTCCGCTACGCCATACTTCTTGCAAGATCAACTTGGCATAGATGAGGAGATTTGATATTAGACCCAAAGGGTCAAAAACACTCATCAGAACTCTTAATATTTCCCTTTTAGTGGGCGTTTTACTTCCATCTAATAATGCTGCATCAATTCGATTGATATTTAGTACGAACCGAAAGTTATAATTTTTATGATCCAACCACATCCCAAGGACTTTATCTCCAATAGTACCTTTATGACGTATTTCATTAGACTGCTCTTTCACGTCTGTTCCAATCGCTTGCAGTAAGTCGGGGGAGTTGCTGATCCATCCTCTCATAAGGAATCCCGCATGTTGATGAATGGTTCTTACATGTAGAACCGTCTGAATTGCCTCGTCCATGCTTCGAAAACTGTCCAACCAATCATCGACGTAATGTCGATGCTGAATGGCTTCGACTGCTCTTGGATATTGCGATTTAAATTGTTCTGCATTTTGATCTTTAATAAACTGGGCGATTGATGGAGAGCAGGTTGCTCCAAAAGTCATGACCTTCATGATGTTGGTATCCGGTTTTCGTGATGTATCTAAATCTCTCCATAAAAATCTTTGGGAGTCGGTGTCCTTTGCCGTTACAAGGATTTCATGAAACATTTCCTTGATATCACCCGTAACAGCAATTCTTTCTTCTCGGAATTTGAATAAGACACTTGGTAGTGGCGCAAGTTCGTCGGGCCCTTTCATCAGTTTGGAGTTTAATGAAACTCCATCGACTTTGGCTGCAGCGTCCCACACTAATCGCACTTTATTCGGCTTATTTGGGTTTTGCACTACAAATATTGGTAGATACCAAGATCTACTTTTCATGACCGTCTCGTCTGGTTCGAGTTTTCGGATATACCCCTTTTCCTTATAAGTCTGGATGAGGTGTTTGACTTTTGAACCTAGTTCTGGATTTTTCATAAGTTTAGACTCGAATGAGTCTAGTCGTCGTAACGCCATCGATATGCTATTTGGAAATTTTATTTCTTCAAACTTCCAGAGTAGTCCACTTTGATACCGATCACCTGTGTACTTGGTTGTTTTTTGCAATATTTCGCGAGAGCGCTTATTTTCCCATGGTTCAATCAATTTATTGTGTTCGATTCCGTAATTATCTAGTGTATAAAAACTGTTCACTAGCTCCTGTAGGTCGTCGTCGTAATCAACACTTTGCTTGATTTCATGGTTGTATAGTTCCACTTTATGGTTGGAATGTTTTCCGTGCACGGACCACCCTAATTTGGTCTTAGTAGCAATTGGTGAGTGTCGACCATTTTGTCGTACCTCAGTTGGTACGGTTAGCCATGCCTCGTCGGACCCTATCAAAATTGTTGGTTTAGCTTTTTTGTATTCCGCTATCGGCAACTCCTTAATATAATCAGGCAATGATTCTATTGCTAGACTTTGGCATGGTAGTGCCAGTGACTTGGCTGTACGCACCGATTCTAAAATAAACTGCTCGGCATCTCCGTCTGCCCCGGATATTTTCGGTGAAACAGTCATTGAACCTTCCTCCATGGTTGTAATTTCTTTTGTCCATTGAAGGCATACGTCAACCTTTGGTCCTTGTAGGCCGAGGTATTCCGCAACCCATTCTTCCATTATTGTTCCATTGGCACCATCGTCCAAAAAAGCAAACGTTTTTAGTTTCTGGCCATTTAATCCGTACAGATTAACAGGTACGATTCGGTACAGAACTTCACTATTTCCGTCCGGGTGTAGGCTAATTTTCATCACGGTTGACGATGCTTCATTATTAACCGTCGATATTTTTGGCTGATTTACGATCGTTTCAGTTCCATGCAATAGATGGTGATGTGCCCGATTACATTCGTCCACTCGACAACGTTGTTTATTGAAGCAGCGTCGAAAATTATGAGGCTGAATACACTTCCCGCACCAGCGATGGTTTCTAATTAATTCCCATCGCTTGGTGCAATTCATTGCTAGAAATTTAGCGCACTTTACCAGTGGGTGTTCCACCTGACATATTATACACATACTCTTGTCATTTGTCATCGTTTTGACTTGATGAGCCGCTATACCCATCGGTTTATTCCCCGATTTGTTTACCGACTTCTTCTCATTAGGTATGAATTGTGACAGGTCAATTTTTGACACTTTTACCGCCCCCTCAGTGATTTCGTTTCACCAACATGAAAAGTCTGATAGGTCGATGCTCCCCAGACGTTTACTGTGGTTACCCCATTCCATACCTAAATGGTACGGCAATTTATCGACGAGCTCCTCTATTAATGTTGGATTATTCATGTATCCCTTTAGCTGAGATGCTTCCGCGAGTCCGCACAAATTATCTACTTCTGCGGCGAAATTAATTAGTGAGGCGTATTTGTCGGTTTTCACTGGCTGTAAGTTACGTACTTGTTGTGTGAGTGCGCGAAGTACTACCTCTGGTCTTCCATAGTATGCGCGCAGTTTCTCTATAACACCAGGAACAGTTTCTGGTACGATTAATCGATTTCGCACGAGATCGTACGCCGGTGGTTTGAGGGCCCGCTGAAGGCGCATCAGATTATCCACATTGGAATATCCACATTGTTTGGTTGAGAACACATAGCTCGATATGAATTTTGGCCATTCCAACGGGTTGCCATTAAACGATGGCAACTCTTTCGATGAGAATGCCAGCCGTGATGCGACTTGCTCTGGTACGAGAGTCGTATTTGCTCTAGCTTTCGGTAGTTGGATATTCCAGCTAGACATTCCCCGGGGCCCAATTTCTTCTAAATTGGGCAATTGTTCTTCTAGTGGTGTTGATCTGATAAATGGTTGTCGTGGTGTCAAACGACGCTCGAAATTGTTGTTGAAAACTGTCTCAAACGCAAGCCCTTTGGCTGCTTTTTCATCACTTCGTTGAATTTGTTGTACCTCTAACTCGTTAGCGCCGTTTGCGTTACTCTCAGGTTGCACCTCTTGTTGTGCATTGCTGGTTTGGTGGGATTGAATCCACTGGCAAGTTCTATTCATGATTTCATTCGATTTGACCGAACTGGCACAACGGGATGATCTAACTCCCTCACTTTCTTTCAAGTAATGAAGCTTTTGTTTTGCGAATTCTATTTCGCGATCTTCTCGTATACGCTCCAAATTTCGGATATTCTCCATTTGGTCCCATATTTGGTTTCGTACTCGTGTTGTGCATGTATTTCTATTGCTCTCACTCAAGCCTGAACGGGATTGTGTTATTTCTCGATGTTTTTCTGTGTTTTGAGGCCCGAGATTACTCGTTCCTATTGGGCTTTTTAATTCAACGTTTAGACTTCTACTATCGCCGTTATTGTTACTATTATCCGGTACCGTTATAGCCAATGTCCTTACAGGAGCTGACCGTAATGACATGGCGTGTTTAGTCTTCGTTATTTCTATTTGAGATTTAATTGCACATTTTTTATTTTTTAGCGTTTGAGCCGTTTTTTCACCTTGTTGTTCGACGGTCGATTGGAATACACGCGATACACTCAGCGGATCGACATGCTTCTCCCAGACTTCATCGTTAACATTATTTTTCGGTGGTTTCCCTAACGGTGTACGCGTCAGCTTCTTTGTTGAGCCAAACGACATGTTTTTTATCGTGCACTTTAAACTCTTTATTGTTCAATAAAAAACAATAAAATTTGTTTTAGTAATATTGGAATTTAAACTAAATGGTTTTAGTACTTTTTTGTTTGTGTTCTTTATTTGTACAAATTCATATGTGTACATTTAATTAGTTGAACTAAAACCTAAAACATTTCACAATTATTATATATTGTAACAAATTAACAGTAATTCTACTAAATTATAAATTCTTACAAATTTTAGTTTTATTTCCTAACGGTATTTTCTTTTTACCCGTATTCTGAATTTATTTGAATTCCCTAAACGAACATAAAAGTTCAAGTTAGTCTCTCGATCTAAACGAACAAAATTATCCTAACCCAAGCAACATTTTTTAGTTCTAGTTACGAGACATTGGTAGGAAAACTTTAATTTAGTAAATTATTCGTTATATTTACTCAAAATATAACTATCTTGCCATCTTAACTTTTAAGGCGAATTTTTTAGTAAAATTGACGTAATTCCTACAGTATTTATTAACTCTGAAGATTTTGTGTGTTTGTTAACATTATTCAAGTAAAGAAGAGATTCCAAAAACATTCGAAAACCTCACTAAAGTAAATAAAACTAGACGGTCGAATTTTCAGTAGTGAAGTCGTAACCAAACCTTTCTTACGTTACTAAAAAATAACTCGAAAAATTCTAAGTAGACATAACTGTTTTTCTACGTTCCAAAAACTTCGAAATTTCATTTAAATTTGTAGTCTTCCATCGTTACTATTCAAGTAATATTTTAGTTGTTACTACTAAAAATAGATGCTGTATAGTTCAACTTACTTTAAGGTAATTATTTACTGTTAATTTTACGTTTCCCTGACTTTCAAATTTACTTTAAAGATGTAGACATTTTTAGTAGTATAGGGAGTGAATTTTAGGAATTCGTTACTGTGAAATATTACTTGAAAGTAATATTTATTAATATCCTAAATATGAATTACTTTAAAGTAATAAAACCTTAAGTTAATAACTACAAAATTTAGATGACTTCATGGTAAAAAATTTTAATTTACTTTGAAGTAAAATTAACCGAAGTTTGTTTTACAAGTAGTATAAATCAAAGCGTCGCAAATCTTGTAAATGTCACATTTGTTTTCTAAATATTAGTATTTTAACAAACAGCAAAATTTTCGGAAATACGAGTACGTTCAAATAAAAGTTTATAAATAGTTAAAAAAAAAGGTCTACCTTATTCTTCTATTATGTCTTTAGTAATAAAAAGCAAAAAGCCATTCAGACATTCGACCACATTTTATAGGAAAGTTAAACAAAGCCTAAATACGATTAAAGATGTATCAAGCGCAGTTACAAACAATTTTAGTATCGAAGAAAATAAAACTAACGATAAATCGATTAACCAAGATTCTAACGGCCCGTGTGAACTAAATGATCAAAGTGTAAGCTCTGAAGAAGTTATTAATGAGGAAAATAGCACAAGCAGTGGTGAATTTGAAGACCCCCTATCTCTACAAATAGAACTTCGGAAATGGGCAATTTCTTGTAATATAACTCACGCTTCTTTAAACAGCTTGCTTAGCATTTTAAATAGGCAACCAAATATTAATTTACCAAAAGATAGTAGGTCCCTTTTGCGTACACCAAACATCATTACCACAATCCCAATGGGCCGTGGTGAGTTTTGGTACAATGGTATTAAAGGCATCCTAGAACGAGTTTGCAATGACGTAAAAGGATCAACATCTATTGGTCTTATATTTAATATTGATGGTATTCCCCCATTTAAAAGTTCGGGAATAGAATTGTGGCCAATTCTTCTGAAAATATCAGAAAGGGCTGATTTAAATCCACAGGTAGTAGCTGTGTATTGTGGTAGAGGGAAACCACCCTTAGAAGAATACTTAGCCTCATTTATTGAGGAATTAAATGAACTCATTGAAAATGGAATTGTTATTAATGCAAACAAAATTAATATTAATATCAAATTTTTTGTTTGTGATACACCAGCACGGAGCTTTATCAAAGGTAAGATAAATTGATCTAATACATAATAAAATAATGAATTATAACAATGTGTCTTAAATGATGTAGGTACTGTGGGGTTTAACGCTACGCATGGGTGTATTAAGTGCACAGTACTTGGCGAATATGACAAAAAAGGTCACCACATGAGTTTTCCGAGAATGGATTGTCCTCCAAGAACTAACGACGATTTTCGAAATTTCTCTGATGCTGATCACCATAAACAACCCACGCCATTACTAAAGCTGCCTATAGATTTAGTTAAGGATATTATCGTTGCTGATTCATTACATTTAATAGATCTAGGTTATAATAAAATTGTTATAAATTCTTGTTAATTTGAAATAACAACAAATTTTAATTGCAGGTGTAATGCGAAAATGCATCTACGGTTGGACAACTGGAAGTTACAATTTTAAAACCAAATTGTCTGCCAGAGAAATCACATTAATGTCCGAAATGCTCCAGGATTGTAATAGAAGAAAGCCTGCAGAAATTCATCGAGCCATAAGGGGATTGGATTATAGTAAACATTGGAAAGGGGTTGAATATCGCACCTTTTTACTATATCTCGGTCCATCTGTTTTAAAAGATTTTCTTTCTACTAAAGCTTACGACCATTTTTTGATTTTATTTTGTGCTGTTACTATTGTGTCTTGTAACACACATTTAAAATATATAAACGTAGCTAAACAGCTTTTTAACGATTACATAGAAGAATTCATTGACATATACGGTTACGATTCGATTAGTATGAATATTCATAATTTATGCCATGTGGTCGATGACGTCAATAGATTTGGACATCTCACGTCGATTAGTACATACCCATTTGAAAATTGCTTGGGACACCTTAAATCATTGATTAGAGGTGGAAACCGACCGCTTTCCCAAATAGCAAAAAGATTAGGAGAGCTTTCTGAGTTAAACATAAAAACTCCAAACACATCGAGTCAAATACGATACATAAATAGGAACAAAGTCATGTTAGCTGATGGGTTAATGTTATCCAACGATCCTAAAAATAAGTGGTTTTTAACGAAAACGGATGAAATTATTTCATTTATAAGTGTGGAACAAGTGGAAAATCAATTGTATATTACAGGATCACAAATTAAAAAAAAGAAAGATTTTTTTGATCTTCCAATTAGATCTTCACGGTTAAATATTTATACAGCAAACGAGAAACTTGAAGCCCCTAGCATATTTAATTTAAAAGAAATTAAATGTAAACTATTTTGTACACAATATCGATCATGTTTAGTTTTTATTCCATTACTTCATACATTAGATATACATATTTATTAACTATGTAGGCTAGTTATTTTTTTTTTTTATTACCTATATTAATTATATAATTTTTCTTCAGTATACGAATATCACGCTTTATTTCTTTAGTTGTTAACAACGACTATAATCAAAATAAGAAATTTAGGAACTAAGTACAATAATAATTCTAATAAATAAAAATATAAAACAATAATTCATTGAAAATAAATAATAATAAATAAAACATTTAAACAATATCTGTGCTCTAGAATTAAAAGGGCATTAGTCCACTTATGATTTATGCCCTTTTAATTCTCGAGCACAGATATAATAAAAGTTTTAATCAGAACAAAGTTCTAATGGAATTTGAACATCTAATTGAGGGTGCCGTTCATACGCAGAGTCGAGGCTTACTTCAATATTATTCTTTGAGACTATATTATCGATGTTCTGTGGTTCACCGTCAGCATCATCGCCCTTTTGATTTACTTTTAATCTAAAATAAAAAATTAAAGTTATAACCAAAAATATGTAGTTAAAATAAATTATGCAAGTTACCGTTTTCTTTGGGTTCGTTTTTTCGCGTGTTTTAATACGCCGGCCTTAAAAAGACTTTCATTTTTTTTTAAAGTGTGCCGGTTGTCCGCTAAAATAATTGTGTGATAATATAGATCGCAAATTCCTTGTAATGAGTTAAAGGGTTTTTTCGCTTGGCTTTGGTTACGTGATACTCCCGTCCAGGTATACTCCATCAATATTTCTGGATGAAAAATTTGGTCAGTTATTTTATAACCGACTTTGATCCCATCATCGGTCCCCTGGGTTCCTCCTATTTTAGAAAGCTCTCTAATCTGTAATAAAATAAGTGAGATTATATAAGACATTTCAAAAATAATTTGGCCTTCATTTTAGGTTAAAAGAAGAGGGCCTATTTCTGAAAAAGGTTCGAATTCGCTAGTCTCTTAGCATATTCAATGATCCTTATTGAAAATCAAATATGAATCTGTAATGGAACTCGCTAATTCAGAATTTATTACTCTATTTAAATGTTTTAAAGGTTGATAAATAACATAAGATACAAGCAAACTTACCAAAAACGATTTAAAATTTTCGTTATTTCTTAGTTCTTTATCCAACCGATCAACCTCATCCACTGACTCCAAAGGCAATTTAAATAGAGTAGATAATCCTTTATTTTCCTCAACAGTAGCTGTGACGTCTTCGTGCTGTTTATTAGTTAAAATATTTAAAATTTTCTCGAGGTTGATATTTATTTTAATTTGTTGTTCCTTTATTTGTTTCACATCTTGCTGCAAAACCTCCATCTCTGTTTTCATTTTGCTAATGTCAGACTGATTATCTTTTATGCCATCGTTGGCAATTAAAAATAATTCACCATTCGTCCCCAGTTTTTCAACTACCACCGGTGTTGAATGATCATTATTTAAACAAATTTGTGAAAGTTCTGGTGTCGCTGAATCGATTTCGTTTGGTTTCTCAAACATATCGTTGCGGTTTATGACGTGGTGAATTTCCTTAGATTTATTTTCGGCAAAAATTCTGAAAAGTTTTAGATAAAAATTATTTTATTTTTAAGAAATAGAAGCGCAATTTAATCTTGCTATATTCTGCGAATTGAATCGTAATATACAAAGATTTCTCAGAAATACATTTTTTTCGTGTTTTTAGTAAAATGAGAAATCTATTACGTTTACCGTTATTACTAAACAATATCATTTTGAAGAAGCAGTAAAAAAAATACTTACATTTGTTCACTTTCAGTGTCGCTACAATCACAAAATTGTTTTTCAATTTGTAGTGCCTCTTTAAAACTTGAAATATTGGAACATTTTACAGTGCATTTATATTTCAACCAATCATTTTCTGGTTGAGATTTTGCATTGCACCGCAATGATTCTCTTTTATTATGAGGCAGTTTTGAAGGCCAATAAACATAATTATTTTTTTCCCAATTATGTGGAATGGCAGAAAAAAAAGTTTTGTTTTTTTCAAGTGTTAAAATTATTTTAAAAGAATCCATTTTCTTTTTTTTATTCAAAAAAAAAAATTAAATAAATTTATAACCTCTAAAATCTAAACTACTTTGTATCGATAATAATGTAAAACTAAAACATGTGCTGACAGCTGCGATTCGCAGTGACAAATCAAAACGAAAATCGTGCGTGACAACTACAAAGTAGATTCTTGGTATATACTACTCAAACAAAGTTACCATAACGTAAATCGTTATCGTTCCTTTATGGTAATATTTACTTTTTAATAGTAATCGTGCAGTTTGAACACATATTTCATATACGAAATAACTTTATAAAATGTGAAAATTACCTCAAAGTTTTTCTTAATAGTATTTTCGACTTCAAAGTTTCTAAAACATTTCCGCCATTTCCAAACAATGATTTTTAATCCAAAATCAAAATTTTTGACATGAAAAAATTTATTTTTTGCAAATTAAACAAAATGTTTATATTAGGTTTTTGGAGAATCAGATGGGCATTTATTTTTTGTCAGTACAAATATAACTTACACGATAAAATTATTTTGGCAATAATTTTACCACAAATATAGCTAAATAACAATAATAATATTATTTAATAAAAAAGTATCAAATCTAAAAATAATTATTATCCATTAAAATGTTTCATTTTTTAAGTTCAAGTTTGTTTTGTAATTCCGATAAAACATTATTATAAATAAAAAACAATTTCTAAAAGGTATTCATTTAATAATTGTTTCTCTTTCTTTTATGTGTCTTCTTTTAATACTGTCTCCTTCATATTACACAATCCATTGCTATTTAGGCAGTCGATTTAGAGTAAATATTACGACACAATGTAGAAACTTCGACGTCGTCGAAACCAAACAAGAACGTCGCAGGAACCGAAAAATCATTCCCCATTTAGGTAGAAAACATGGTGCCTGCATACCAATTTACGACGGTCGCTTGATATTTTCATTAGTGACGGGAACTAATCTATTACCTAAAATGTTGCTTGGGAAGGCCTCTAGATTTTTTCTTTATTTTAATTTCTTTTTCGGAGCCTAAGAGACTATTTTTATTTTAGATTGCTTCGTTATTAACATACGGTTGTACCGCTCTATTTGCGCATTAGCTTGAGGACATGCTGTAGCATTTAAAACATGTTTTATTCCATGGTCGTCTATAAATTTCTTAAATTGATGGGATGTAAAAGCTGAACCTCTATCAGATACTATCACTTTAGGTGTTGAATAAGTAAGAACATAACTCTTCAAATGTTTTAAAACTTCTTTTGTGTTCGTAGTTTTTGTCGCATATAATCTCAAATACTTTGTAAAAGCATCTATTACTGCAATTATAAAAACATTCTTCCCTTTTGTTATCTCTAGTGGCCCTAAATGGTCTACGTGTATCATCTCAAACGGACTGTCCCCCTTGTCTATATTATGCAATTTTGGCCTATCATGCCGTACTTTTGGGTTATATGAAATACAAATTATGCAATTTTTTATGTGATTCAATACCCTTACCCTTATTTTTGTAAAATAAAATAACCTTTTTATGGCTTCGCAAACCTTATCTACACCGAAATGTCCTATTCGATTATGATACTGGTAAATAACGGACTCTTCCATATTCTTCGGTACCAACAACAATAATCTGTCTTCCATCTTTCTGTAAACTAAACCATCTCTAACTGCATACTCTTTATTCTCACCTTGCTCTTCTATAGACTGCTTTAATTTCCTAATACCGTCATCTAAAGTTTGCTCTGCTATTAGACTTTCTTCGAATAATGTGGTTGATGCTCTTTCTATAACATAAATGTTTGCTCGGCTTAACGCATCTACATGTCGCATAGTCTCTGCTTTTCTATATACTATATTATAATCAAACTGTTCTAAATTAGCTATTTTTGGATTCAAATCTACTTTCTCGATAGTTAGTTTAAGGGCATTACAATCTGTGATAATTGTAAATTTTAATCCGTACAAATAGGTTCTAAATCGTTTCAAACTATATACCATTGCTAAAGTCTCGAGTTCGAAACTATGTAACTTAGCTTCACTGGTAGTCGTTTTCTTACTAAAGAACATCACTGAATGAAACCTATTATCGTCTGACTGTCTCTGTAAAATAATACTACCAAAACCAGCCGCTGAGGCATCTGTGTGCAACTCAGTTTCTAAATATGGTGAATAAATCCTTAGAATTGGTTTTGAGATTAATTTCTCCTTTAAGGTATGGAATGATTTAACCTGCTCCTCTCCGAAATGAAAATCCTCTCTACACTTTAACAAGTCCAATAATGGTGTTATGATACTACTGAAATTCTTAATAAATTTACGAAAGTAGCTAACTAATTTTATATATCTATGTAGTGATTTATTATCTGTCGGTACAGGATAATTCTGTATCGTACTCACGTGTTTCTCTGTTAGCTATATTTTGTTATATGTAATTTGATATTCTAGATATTCGATAGATGTTTTCATAAACTTACATTTCTCTAACTGCAACTTAATTTCGTTGTCGAACAATCTATTTAGCACTTTATTCAATATATCTACATGTTGAGAAATATTCTCTGTGACTATTAAGATGTCATCCATAAAAACGACTATTAAATTTTCATTAATAAAGTCCCTTAAAATTCTGTTAATATATCTAATGAAAATTGCTGGAGAGTTAACGTAACCGAAAGGTAGTTTGTTAAACTCATATAAGCCGTCTTCGGTCACAAATGCTGTGTATTTTCTCTTATTCCTCTTCTAGATCGATATGATAAAACCCGTTTCTTAAATCTAAGCTCGTGAAGTATCTCTTTCCCTGTAACTTCTCTATCTGACTCTCAATCACTGGCAAAGGGAAACGATCTCTATCTACCAATTTATTTAATGGCCTGAAATTTACACATAATCTACATGTACCATTCTTTTTCTTCAATAACACTGCCCTGCTGGAATAAGACGAATCACTTTCTCTAATTATCCCTTGCTTTAACAAATCGTCTATGTCCTTGTTCAATTCGTTTCTTTCAAATTGACTCAACTTTCTTGGGGATACACTAAATTTTTTATTTTCCTTTAAACTTATCCCTACTTCGTACTTCGTCCGTTTCGACTCATCCCTGATATTATCTCCCTGACATTTTAAATATACCTCTACTATTCGTTCTTCTAATCGTTTCGTGTTGGGATCATCTCCTATATCTAGATTTCTTTCTTTCCCTTCTTTGAAATATTCGTCACCCACCTTTAACACTGACTCCATCAGGTGTACATCATAATCTACTAACCGACTCTTCATAATTTTCTCTTTCCCTCCCGCATTATCTCTCAAAATCGTAACTACACTGAATTTATTATAATTTATAAATTCCCGACCTAATATAGCGTCTACTTTCATAGTACCTTCTGGAACGATTAGAAAAGTTACCGGATGTAATTTATTTTCAATGTCGAGCATTGCTTTTAACTGACCCCGTATAATTAATTTTGAATCATTTATTCCACTGACTTCGATTGATTCTAATTCATCTTTATGCATTAACTCGTTAACATTTTCCACAATGGAATTTTTCAAAATACTAACACTACTTCCTAAATCTAATAATACATTTATTTTAAAAATATCATTACCTATTACTACTTGTGTAGTCAGCATTCCTTCTTCGTTAACCTTCACTTCTGCGTTCTTCAAGTTGTCGGTTTTGGCTCCCTCTACTTTATACAGTTGTTTACTCCTATTGAAATTATCGTCGACTTTTACTCGGCATTTATTTTCATTGTGCCCTAATTTACTGCACTTAGCACATCTTTCTACTGTCGATGGTTGCTTACACTCCGTCGCCCGATGACCACTTTGGAAACAGTTGTAACATTTTACCGGTCTCGTACACTGATCCGCTTTATGACCCAACCCTCTACAGTTGTAGCATTTGACCTCCTTTTCTAATTCATTATTATTTTTGTTGAACACCTGTTTTCTCTTATGTTCATTTGTATTATGCTCCGGTTTTACACTATTGTTCGGCAGCATCATCTCCATATTTGTTTCGGCTCATTTAATTCTCTCCGTCAATTCACGTATTGTGTTACAAATTGACTTGTTGACCCAGTAATATATTTTGTCTCTAGATAACCCTCGTAATATATATTTTATTATCGCCGATTCACTTAATCCACTCGATGATCCGATAGCATACATTTTCATTATGTATAATTCGTATGACTGATCTCTCGAAGACACGTTTTTGGTTAATTTAAAAAATACGTCAGCCTCGTCCTCTACACCACCATATTGATTCAACAATGGTTTTTTCAACGATTCGAATGAATCAATCTGCCCATCTTTAGCTTCGTGAAATAATTTTGGTGCCCCACCTAACTTGGTTATTGCATAAAGTAACGCGGCCTCTTCCGACCACCTGTACAATCTTCGATACTTCTCGATTTTTTGAATCCATTTTTCTATCTTAATATCACTGTTGTCAAACACTGGTATCAGACACTTGATGTTCTCAGGATGCATCAAAATTGGTTGTGCCTTATTTGATTTCGTACCCTCATGTTCATCATCACTATCATCCTTTCCCGAACTATTTTTATTTTTCCGCGGCATTTCTTTAAATTTTTTTATTTTTATTAAAATAATAGTTTATACCCCTTATTTGGATCTTTATCCCACTTCTCAATTATAGTATTAATCTGGATGGCCTCTAATAAAACGCTTTTTCTTAAATTTTGTTTACACTCTTTATTTTTGTATTTTCGCCCTTAGTATCGCACATCTGTTCTCTTGTGTCGCGCTGCTCTTGATCTTCCGGAAGTCTCCTTCCTTCTTTTTTTCTTTTCATTATTCGTTTGAAGTTAGGTGCGTTTCATATACTGACCCTATTTACATGATTATAATTTAATGTATGTTTCATGGCTCTCTACTCTAAATTACATAATGGGTTTAAACAATAATACATGTAGGACAAAAATACTATATGGCGTATGCTTTGGTCACCGGTTTGCCCTCATCTTATGTCCAATGTTTAGTCATTTAAAGAATAATGATTTTATAGATCATAAAAAAATCAAAACACATTTTTATTATTATCTAAAAAATGAAATATGTAGTTATAGTTTACTATTATATATTTCTATTATTTATTATTTAATGGTTTATTACTTATTATGTATTATAAATGGAACAACGTATTTATTGTAAAAATCTAGCAGTTTTATTTAAACTGAGATTATGTTTTACTACTGTATCTACTCACAAGTACTTGGTAGTAGCAAATAGTTTCCAATGGAACACAGTGATTATTTATATCATTTATGTATTTTTTTAACCATAAGTTTGTGCCCGCAGGGTACTAACAAATTGAACTAACTTCACTCCTACATAGTAGGAAATTCATCTCTAACGAATATACGTATAAAAAAAGGACATAGAATATGTATATTGTATAACATGGCTAAGGGAAGGTTATTTTAAATAATGGAAATAAGTACTCCTCAAAAATAACGCAAACCAAAGGGTTTTATTTAACCACTTTGAAATAAATGGAAATACCATATATAGTAATTTATTACTCAAAATAAAACTAATGCATTTGTTCAGTGAATATTCGAGTGTGAGTTGTGAATAGAAATTATCGTTCGATATTATTTTGTACAATTATTTATTAAATTATAAAAATACAACATTAAACGAAATTTTTAGTGGAAAATTAAGCTTACTAATATACTATCAGCTTAAGTTCGAAAACTTTCAGGTTACGTCTAACGTTTTTCCACTAGATTTGTATATAATTGTGAATGCTTTTACCTACATATAATTAAACACTAAAAATCACAAAAATTATAATTACACATCGCTCATTAAATGCAACAACGTCATAACTTAAAAATTTTTTTTTTTTTTTTTTTGAGTTTTACAGATGGAATGCACTTTGTACAACTTTCAACTGTTAGAACATCCTATTTGCTTTGACGTCATTTAGAAATCAGGTTTATGAACAATTAATTATTCACATATAATGCGAATTTAATTTAAATTTTTGGCAATTATATTTAATCTTATAAAAGCTGTAAATAAGATATTCCATTATCTGTTTCGAAACGATTTTTCTCTAATTCTTGCTTTACAAGCTCAATTTGGCGCTGCAACTGTTGTTTCTCAAGATCGTTTTTTAATTTATGAAGCTCAAATTGTAAACGTTCATTTTCATATTTTTGCTTGTTTAATTCTAATTCAAAATTTTTATTCAATCCTGTCGTTCTACCGTTATACGAATTTTCAAAATTTGGTTGGTAATCGGTTAACATATTAGTACTGGTTGATATTCCCACATTATTATGATAAACTTCCAAAGTGTGGAATCCACTCGTTGTGTCTGGTTCAACTCTTGGATGATGAATTGGAAATTCTTTGAAATCGTGATACGTTTTGATTTGTTTACTAGGTATTTCCTCATCAGTTCTGTCCGGTGTTGATATGGGTGTTAGCTTTCGTTTGCTATTGTATTTATGATTTCGCCATACCTAAAAATGAAAATTATTGTTTAAAGTAAATAAATTAAATTTAATGAATTTTTATTAGTTGTTACCTCTTTCCAAGCTTTTGTATTCTTTCTTGGCCCATCAAAACTATTTAAAGTTTCTGTTAAATGTTCCCACATTTGGTTGTAGCGTGTCTTATTGCTTCCTAAATTTATTTTTCCCTCTTTTAAATCTGGATTTTCATTCATGTAATCCGTCAATTCCGTTATTTGTGCGGGAGTTGCTTTAACCAAACTTTTAGAATTTTTTTTTGAATAGTTTCGTTTCAATTCCTGGTAATGTTTCTTTAAAAATTGACACTGCTCATAAAAATGCCTTTTATGTTCTTCTATCGGTGAATCTGTTTCTTCCCAATCTTTTAGGCAGCCTCCACAAAAAAAACATTTCACTTCATCACCAACGCCTAAATAGAAAAAACCCGCTACACTTAAGTCTTTCGATGATTGACGCATAAATTTGGGCCAGTTAAGAAATGAATTCAGACGTGATTTTTCATCTTTATAATCCGGGTGTCTTGGTATTAAGTCGGCGTTAAATTTAGTTGCACCACGCCTTCTTGATTTCAGAGATTCCTGTATTGCCTTAAATTCATTCTGTAAACTTAATTCATCACCAATTGGTACATTATTGGTCGGTTTCATATTTATAAATTCACAATCCGGAGAATGTTTATGGTGTTCGGTAAGTGGATCATCACCGACACCCCATTCCCCAATAACGACTTCACAAAAGTAACATTTAACATGGTCACTTTCTAAATTGTAATAAAATCCGTAGCGGGCTAGTTTTTCCTTTGACACATGTTTATTAATCCAAGATAGTAACGAGAGATGACGACAACTCTCATAATTAAATTCAGCCAGATCTGGATGTGTGCTTTGTTGATAATTCTTACATTGGAAATTATCTTGAAACTGCAGTTCACTGATCATATCATTATACGTAATGTCGGCCGAAACCATTGCATTCTCAAGTATCGATGATACAGAATTCTCATAACTCATTTTAAATCTGCAAAATTCATTATTTTATTAGTAACTAATATTGATATACCTAAGTATTCAGATAAAATTAGAAAAAAGCCAAATTTTAAATTTTTGATGATAAAATTAAGTAAAAATGGTAATAAAACGACAGCATCGTTACGCCGACTTATAAGTCAGACGTGTATTTAAAAAAATAAATTTGATCATCCTACAACATAAAAGACGACATAAAATTTTATTTCGCTATTAATAGCAATAATTTTAGCAGCTTTACAAAAATCAAATTTAACTAATTAAATTTAGATAAAAATAACCAAAAATATTACTCACAAGTCAAGATTAGTTAATTCTGTGAAGTTTAAAAATTACAAATTGAATTCTCAAAAAACTGTTTTCTACGTTTAATCTAAACCAAGTTTCAATATGAACTGCTAACAACTCAACTTTTTCCCTATAAAAATTTACATAGATGTAGTGGTATGTGTTGGTTTTGGTTGCGTTTTGTGTGTGTGTGACGACAAAATACAAATTCAGAATATATCAAAAGAATGTTGGTGCCGCTGTATTGGTTACATATACTAAAATTTTTTTGATTAAGCTTATGAAAACGATGCGTATCGTAACTATAAAGATATGTATGTAAATTGATAACACGTTTGGTTTTGTGTTTGTTATTTATTTCTCGACAAATTTGATCGCTGTAAAATTAAGGTTTTCGAATTCCACATGCTGATAATATGAAACCGAACAATTCGTTAGGTTTGTCAGCGAATTTCTAATTTTGAGATATGCAATCGGTATTTTAGTATTACAAACGGTATTCCACTAAAATGCCATCTTTCGTCCAATTTTTGTTTACGAGTTCAAACTTGGAAGTAATGCTGCCGAAATGGCGAATAAAATCAACTCGGCCAAGGATCGGTCACGGATCGCACCATTCGACGTTGGTTCGAAAAGTTTCGTAACGGAGATGAGAATCTTGAAGAACAGGGTGATAGAGGACGGAACGAATCTCTTCACGACGCCGTTCTGAAAACTGTGGTGGAACATGATCCTATGGGGTTACCAATTATGGGTATGGTATTATATCGTCGCGCTCGCAGAACGATTCACCAAATAATGTAACCACCAATTTTTTATAGATATCTACGTATATCTGCTGCTCCATGGATTTCACTAATACAATGGCGGAATATTATATTTTTATATCGTGGAGATGAACATGAATTAAAAAAATGGACTGATTGTTTTTATTTTTTTATTCTATTCAATTATACAGCACTTATACACTTTTTATTTTTGTTTCGTTATATGGGTGCCCACATTAGGTTAGGTTAGGTTGGAGTGGCTGCTTATGCACACTTAGACCGGTGACGGTCCATTGTGACACCACAGAATATCTCCCTTTTTACCCCTATTGAAACCATTTCGAGCTACTTATGTAGCGTAAGACGTTCCGCACTTTACTGTTTTCGAGATCCGAGAGGCAGTCCATCCTGAACTTACCCTTTGTGCCTTCTGAGAGCCAATGCTGGACACGAGCAAAGGAAGTGGACCAACGTCTCTTCCTCCTCTTCGTCCAAACAGCTTCTGCAGAAGTCATTTGCCTCCAGACCAGCCTTCTTGCATGTTCTCCAAAAAGGCAGTGTCCCGTGAGAATTCCTACGACCGTTCTTAATTCATGTCTGCGTAGGGATATTAATGGTCTAGTGCGCCCCAAGTCCAGCTTTGGCCAAACGTGTCTTGCAACTCTACAGGTGAGGGTGTTAGACCACCTTTCCCCCGCTGAGGATAGCGCCTGCTTCCCAAGTGCTTGTCTCAGCGCTGTGATAGGCCTCCCCAGACTTGCCCTTTCCGGTTGCAGCTGGAGAGTCGTACCATGCCTAGCAAGTTCATCTGCCCTGCAGTTCCCCATGACGCCCGAGTGACCTGGGATCCAGATTACCTGGATATTTGAATGCTCACCCATCTCATTTAGAGATGAGTGACAACTCAACGCCACCCGTGACGCCAAAGACACAGATTCTAACGACCGGATCGCCGCTTGACTGTCCACATAGATTGTGATATCGTCTGAGGATAACACGTTATGCCCACATTAACTCCCGATAATTATTTATTTTTTTTTTAATAATATACGTCTTCCGTTTGATTTTACTCTTACGAGTTGCTGCGAATTGCAAATCGCCTGTAGGTCACCCAGCTTTACTACAGGAAAGCTAAATAAAACTGGAGGGTGACTGATATCCAGAATCCGCATATTTGGACTGATTAACCTATCAGCCATTCATCCATCGGCATATGCTGTTCCACCTTAGATTAGGGTTTTTTGTCAAGGTTTTCTCCTTTAGCGCCGTACTTTAGCCAGTGCCAAATGGCCTTAGTTACCAGTGGTTGCCACGAGGAGGCAGCACGTACACTTTCGAATTGTGAACAAGTTATCCCTTACACAATTGTACCCATCACGCAGCTGCCTATATATGATATATGACTAGAACAGCTCACGTGATGCGCACCCTACTGGAAGGTTATGGAGCTGGTAGATTAATCTACTCAACTTTGGCCCCCCTCCCCCCTAATAGACTCCAAACCCCAATTTTCGAGTAAAAAAGAATACTTCACGACGCATATCGGTGGTGGAATTTTTTTTTTCTATGTCAAAAGGAGCAGGGTTGTGTACCTGATTTCTATGTTTTTATTTCGGTGCTGTGAACCTGTTTTTATTTTTACTGATTATTATTATAACGACTACGTCGCCACATCACTCCCCTACCAGTGCGCGACCAGCAAACGCTACTATATAAACCTACTTGGTCGTTTTACTGTACGGTCCGATTTTGTCTGAGCCGCAGACTGTACATTTTGACTAAACGTTACTTTCTTTTCAGGATGTGTTTATTGAATTACCTCATTTGGGATATTTAATATTTGCGTAAACGAAGGTGTATGCATGGAATCAGGTTCGCACTGCTCCACAAAACAAGGCTTTAGTCTATTAATTGAAATATTTGTGTCTCTGTTCCTCACCCTTACTGTGAAATATTTAAGATCGCGTCGTATGACCTGAAATGGTCCTTCGTATGGCGATTTTAGAGCTCGCTTTACTGCATCAGTTCTCACGAACACGTGTGATCTTTGAATATAATTATGTCACGGCTACCAAGTCTTATTGCCGGGGTAGGATGAAATACTTTCGAATAATTTTGAAAAATTTTTGAAATACTTTCGTAGTTGCCCTACGAAATCGGAAACGGTTGTGTTTGATTTAGACTTTATAAAGAAATCTCCTGGTAACCGCAAGCATTACTCGTACACCAACTCTGCGGGAGAAACTTTTACTTTTTCTTTCAGTACTGCTCGGAGGCCTAGGGTTACTATTGGTAAAATTTTAGTCCATTGTGTGTTGTTATGACACATTAAAGCGGCTTTTAAAACACGATGCCACCTTTCAATAATGCCATTAGATGCCGGGTTGTATGCGGTGGTCCGTTTATGTTTAAAATCCAGGAACGTCGAGAACTCTGTGAATAGAGCTGACTCAAACTGTGAGCCCTTGTCTGTTGTAATACTGGATGGTACTTCGAACCCACAAATCCAGTGTTTGAATATGGCATTTGCTACGGTGTCAACCTTTATATCTGCTAAAAGAATTACTTCCAGCCAACGCGTAAAGCGGTCTATCAGCGTTGCGCAATACTGTTTTCCCTCCGATGGTGTAAGTGGGCCGATGACATCCAAATGGATCTCATCAAACCGCCGACTTACGATTTTATATTCACCTATTGGGGACTTAACATGTCTTGATGTTTTTTTTATCTTTGGCATGCTATGCATGTTTTGGCCATATTTCGAACATCTTGCCAAATGAAATTTTTGTTCCACATTTTTGCTGTTGTCATAACAACATTTATGACTAAACCCGCATCCTTTAATCGTTCGAAAACGACTTTGAGATGGAGTAAATGTTCCTCCATTGAATGTGATGCTACCAGCAGGTCATCAATATATGGAAAACAGAACGCCAGATTTCTTAAAACTGAATGTATGCATCTTTGAAATGATTGCGCGGCATTTCGAAGTCCGAAAGTCATCCGTGTGAACTCAAAAAGTCCGAAGGGCGTACATACATATTGCCGTTTTAGGAATATCCTCTTTGTTAATCGGAATCTGATGATAAGCTTTGATTAGATTTATTGTTGAAAATACCCTTCATTCGTGCACCTGATTGGCAAAGTCGGTTTGAAATGGAATGGGATAACGATCGGGTTTGGTTTGTGAGTTCAGCATGCGGTAGTCGCCGCAAGGACGCCATGCTCTGTCCTTTTTTTGAACGAGCTGTAATGGGCTGGACCATTCTGAGTCTGACGGACGACAAATTCCTTGATTTAACAGTATGTCGGATTCTTTTTTTGCTATCTCCAACTTTTCGGGAGACAACCTCCGAACCCTAGATGCGCAAGGGTGTCCCGTGGTAGAGATAACATGTGGAACTTTCAAACTGTTGCTACTGACTTTTAATTTGTCTACTGTTATTTCTTTGTACTGATTTAATAATTTGAATATATCCGGGTTCAGTGACTCGGAAGAAATTGTGCTTAGCATTGAAGATGGTCCCGTTATTGTTCCTTTAGAACGAACATAAATCGACGACAGTGGATCTAGCAGTTTTTTGTTTTTAACATCCTCCAACAAGCCGTAGTGTTTCAAAAAATCTGCACCTATTATAGCTTTATCGACGTCCGCTATTATAAACTTCCAAACAAAATCCCTACGAAGATTTAAATTTAACTTTAAAATTTTATGTCCGTATGTGTTAATTTGAGTGGCATTAGCGGCGAATAATTTAAATTTACTTTTGTTATTTTTCTCGTGTAGGTCAGGGGGGATGACGGATACGTCTGCCTCAGTATCGACAAGAAACTGCCTTTTAGTGGAAAAATCGACAACAATAAGACGACAATTATTGCGGCAAAACGTCGCTGGTCGTCATTAACGACGGGCCAATTAGTTTTCCGACTTACTACCGGATGAGTTTTGTGATTCAAAATCACATGGTGGCGTGCATTTAAAAGCTCTATCACCAAATTTAAAGTGATACCAGCACAATGGATGCCTTGACTTTTCGTTGTTAATGTGTTCATCGCGTGCGTTGTTGCGCCGATTAGAATTTGACACTTGACTTGGCGAACGACTTCTACCTTTATGCTGCGTCTTCATGAGTTATTTAACTGTTTGAATACCAAATTAATTTGCTTTGTTAGGTTATCAAAAGCGAGAGCATTGTTTGGGTAAATTTAACATACTTCCGTTACGCTTTGTACCACTGCGATTTTATCTGCAGTGGACGCTAATTTTTCCAAGCTAATTTCTTCTAGACTTGTTAATATTGATTGCGCATGTGACGGTAAACGTTGGAGCCACAGATTTCGTAGTATTTCGTCTTGTATCTGTGTTCCGGCCAAACTTTGCATTTCTCTCAATAATTGCGACGGTTTTCTGTCTCCTAACTGAAGTCCTTTAAGTAACCTATCCAGTCTAATTTTTGCTGAGTCGCTTAATCTGTCTATAATTGCTTGCTTTAGGTCATTGTATTTATCTTTCTCAGGTGGTTTTTTTTTGTTTTTTCCTGACGCATTTTATGGTCTCATTATCTAATGCTGCTACCAAATAACTATACTTCGTTTGATCCGTAATTATTCGCGAAATATCGAATTGTGCTTCTAACTGATGAAACCAAATTTTGGAATCATCCCTATTAAATGGAGAAATTTTAACCGAAACCCTAAAAGTCGATTTTGCTGTTGTATCGTCGTCAGACATTTTATTATAACACCGTTGAGAAACAAAGAATTTAATGCTCTTCGCGTTAAAATTAATATTTTAAAACGTTTCGAGTAACTTTTGAACAATGTATGCGTATGCAATTGTGCACGTAATGTGAAACAACGTACCCCAAAACACAGTTTTGTCGAAATACCGTTACAATAAATATTTTTTTCTCCGATCGTAGGAAAAAATATATCTTTCCGTTGTTTTTTCGAAACGAAAAGCTCATGATTCCAGTATGTTGTGTTTGTTGCTAAGCAACAAGTAATAATAGTACGAGAATATTTTTTCTGGCCTAGGCCGGGAATATTAACTACGACAACTTTTGAAAAAAAAAACAAAATGTATTTATGTCTTATGATGTCGTGGCTAACTAAGCAATAATTTTATGTTATTTTCGATTTTTTACTTTGTTTTGATTTCTTAATATGATAATTAACGAATAATACTAAAAATTATTTTGGATTTATATTCGTTTTAAAGTCCGATCAGAGAAAAAATAGTATATACAATTCGGAGGAAAAGTGCATTTCCGGACTCCCGTGGTTGCCGGACTCAGCTATCGCCTCGTCCGCCAATTTCCACTATCGTCCGGGAATGCAGTACTTTTCCTCCTAATTATACAATATACTGTTGTCCACGACTAACGTATAATATACTCATTATACGTTTGTTCGTTCAACTATAATGATATTCATTATGCACTGCTAGTTTATCTAGTAGTCACTTCTTCCATTATTCACTACTACCAAATAAAAATTTCATTTTTTAAATTTTATCTAGTAGTCTCTTGCTATTTTCATTATTATTAAATTGAGACGTCAAAATGTCGACGTAAATTATTTTAGGGTTATTTAAAGGATTTTATAATAAAATACAATTTTTTATCGGTCGTGGACAAAGTATCGTATTCTACTCGCATATAATGGCTGTTATTGACTAAGATGATTTACGAACAGGGTTGTGCACCTGATTTCTATGTTTTTATTTCGGTGCTGTGAACCTGTTTTCATGTTTACTGATTATTATTATAACGGCTACATCGCCACAATCCCCATGTAATAGTCCGAGAGCTTGCGAAAGAATTGTCTGTTGGCGTCGCAACTGTTTCCCGTCGTCTGAACGACATTCGAAAAATGAAGAAGATGGTCAAATGGGTTCCGCACGAACTCACTGCGAGTAATCGCACTTGCCGATACAAGATCAGCTCCGCATTGTTCTAAGCAACACAAACGACCCTTTTCTCGACCGTATTGCTACGTGCTACGAACAGCGACTCCTGTACTACGATCAGCGGAGTGACTCTACCGAGATGAGCTTTCAAAGCACTTCCCAATGCCAAGCGCTCACCCGAAGAAGACTACGGTCACTGTATGGTGGACCTATACGGATTACCACTTTTCCAAACACCTAGATCACTTCGTCAAGGAGAAACACTTTCATGATCAGACCTCTACCGAAAAATGCCTTTAAGAATTTCATCACCTCCAGAACCCAGGATTTCTACTCGACTGGGATCAACAAGCTTATATCTCGTTGGTAGAAATATGTTGAAGATGGTGCATATTTCGATCAAAAATGTTCGTAATGAACTTGCGATCGAATTCGGACATTTATTTTGGAACAGCCATATGAGAACGAAATGTTAACTATTTATGGGTGTAAACGTACATAAGATACACATGTGTTCGCAGGCGCTCTGCTTGTAGTCCATTATGTACCTACGTATTGTGTGGGGTTTTTTAATTAAGGAATTTCCTCTAGTTAGTAGCATCTCGATCACTCGGTTTAAAATCTAAATTTGGCCCGGGGGTTGCTTGATTATCGACTCCTACTTTTAGCTCAAAAGGACTCGGAATTTATAAATATAGTAAAACGTAAATTTTACTATTTACTATTACTAACCCAATTTTCACCTCAATATTACACTTTTCATAAGCCTTTGAAAGTACGGTCTTATGTTTAGATCTCTCCCGGCATTTTGTTTTATCAATTCTATAGAATATAAATGCTTTCTCCGGATCGGTAACTTGAACCGTACATATAGGGCAGAATATTCGTTGAGTATTTAGTCTCAAAATATCGTACAAGAAGTGGTGTGGCAGGTACCGCTTATATCTTTTTCACAAATAAAGGTACGGAATAAACGAATTATGCCAAATTATAGACATTGAGCGACATAATTTACTGAATAAAGGTAGAGAATTATCATAGGTACTACCACCAAGGCCGGTGAGGAAGATATACAAATAACTATTTTGAAAATTTGTGAAAAATGCTCATTTTTCTTGGACAAGTCTGAATTACATGAATATTTTGTTAAACTTAATTTGTTTATCAAAATAAAACCTAATATTTTCTCTTTCTTTATTGTTTTATTGTAGGATTTTCTTCCAATTCATGAAAGCTTGTAAATAGTATTTATGTTAAATAAATTAGAACTTAAAGGGTCTCCCATAATGCTTGTAATTATTTCTATCTTGTTGTCTCCAGCTTCAAAAGTGATTTTCGATCTCATTAGTATATTTATCTTTTATTTTTAACTGTTTCAAACATCGCATGTTTAAATATTCCTATTCTTCAATTCACTTCAACACTTTTTAATAACTCATTAATAAAGTTCATTGTTGAAAACAGTTTTTCTTTATCCAAAGCTATTTCCAGGTAGAAGTTTTTTCTTTGTTAGTCCTTTGTTGCTCGATAATTCTATCTTTGACTAATGTAACGATACTATGTAAGCTTACCTTAACCTAGTAATGTAAATCCACCTTAACCTATGTACAACTGTCAGATACCTGTGAACACCAATAAAGTTATATCTTAACACCCGACACGAATGGTTGTAATCTTATGTGGTGTCAGAAGTGAAAACTAAAAAAAACAATAAATAAGATAAAAATCGATTATCATCGGAATAATCATTGATCGAAACGTTTCAAAGAATAAAAAACACGAATCAATAATTATTACTGAGTAATAATAAAATAAAATAAATAAAAACATAAAGCACGCGGAAATTTTTTTTTTCATAAAAATTTAAAATAGTAGTCCTTATCGAAGAAAAAGTAGTTCGAGAAGACTAACAACATGGCGGAGCATCTTCGACCACCAAAACAATTAATCATCACAGAAAATATAGCGGATGATTGGAAAGTGTGGATACAACAATTCCAGTTTTATAGCAAAGCAACGAAGCTAGACAAACAAGAGGAAGAAATTAGAGCGGCTACACTGATGACGTGTTTAGGAATCGAAGCGGGAAAAATCTTCGAGACATTCCAGCTAAAGGAAGACGAAATTAATTACGATGCAGTGGTAAAAAAGTTTGCCGAGCATTTTACACCAAAGAAGAACATCACGTAAGAACCGAGGATGTGTTTAATAAAATGTCGCAAGCACAGAACGAAAATTTTGATGAATTCTATACAAGAATCAAAAGTCAGTTAATGAAATGCAATTTTGACAAATTAGCCGATGAAATGTTACGTGACAAGATAGTTGTAGGTGTATATTCAAACAAAGTAAGAGAACGTTTGTTGGTCGATACTGAACTACAGATAGCTAAAGCAATAGATATATGCAAAGCGAGTGAATCAACCAGCAAGCAATTATCTGAAATAAATGAAAATCAAGCATTGCATGTTATAGAAATTAAGAAATCAGGTAGAATTAAGTCAAATGATACAAAAAAGTCGAAAGATGACCAGGTTTCTGACATGACACATAATAATTGTAATCCGAAAATTTTCTTTTGCAATCGTTGCAAAACTAAACACGGTAGAAAAAGTTGGTCATCTGGCAATAGCATGCAGAATGAAAGAGAAAAATATTAATGAATTAAATGAAAATTTCGACGACGAAGCCGAAGAATTGTATCTCGATATGTTGGTCAACGGAGAGGAACGAGAGAAATCGAAAGCGTAGTTTGAAAAAATTAAAATAGGCAACGATGTGATAGAATTCAAGCTTGACACTAGGGCTCAATGTAATGTGATAAATAAAAAGTTGGCAGACAGTTTTAATTTAAAAATTGACACGTCGAATACCAAAAGGCTAATTTCATTTGGCGGTCACAAAATTAGGGTTATAAGTCAAGCATCCATAAATTGCATAGCAAAAAATAAACCAGTCTGGGTAACGTTAAAAATCGTAGACGAAAGTACAGGCCCAATATTAGGAATTAATTCATGCATAGATTTTGGTCTAGTAAAACGAACGGACGAAATTAACATAAAATCGAATGATGAACGTTTAGCAATCGAAGATCATGTATTCGAAGGACTAGGTTGTTTGAAAAATTACGCTTATGATATTGATCTCAAAGCTAATCCGCACGCGACAAGAAATGATGTAAAAAACGAATTAGAGAACATGACTAAACTAGGAGTCATTAAACCAATCAAAGAACCGACGCCAATGGTGTCACCAATGGCTATTATAAGAAAAAAAATAAGATGCGAGTATGTATAGATCCTTGTAACATAAATAAAAATATTCTTAGACGTCATTATCCACTAAAAACTTTAGAAGAAATATCAGCACGAGTTAAAGGATCAAAATTATTTACGCTTTTAGACTGTAAACGTGGATTCTGGCAAATCAAAGTCACCGAAAGAACGCAGAAATATGTGGCGTTTTCGACACCATGGATTCGTTACACCTGCCTGAGATTACCGTTTGGGTTAGCGTCGGCTCCTGAGGTGTTCCAACAAATAATGTCACAAATGTTAGATAGTTTCGATAATGTAGAATGTTCGATGGACGACATTCTTATTCATGCGGCATCGAGTAAAGAGCTGGAAGTCAGAACAAAAGAGGTGATTAAAAAACTCACATCAGCTGGCTTGAAGCTAAATAGGGACAAATGCTTGTTCAATAAAAAAAACTTAAATTCCTAGAGCATATTTTATCATCGGAAGGGCTAACGCCAGATGATGAAAAGATTGAGGTCATCGGAAAAATCGAGACACCCAAAAATACGAAGCAACTACAAAGGTTTTTGGGAATGGTTACGTATGTAGCTAAATTTACCCCCAATTGTTCTGAAATTACTTCGCCACTCAGGGAATTAGTGAAAAAGAAAGTCAGCTTTGTATGGGATTATGAACAACAGCAAGCATTCGACAAATTAAAACAACTTTTAGCTTCAGCTCCAGTCTTGAGATATTATGATGTCAATGCAGACGTTAAATTGTCAGTGGACGCAATTCAAAAAGCGATGGGTGCGGTGTTAATGCAAAATGACCAGCTCTAACCCAAGCGCAACAAAACTATCCGCAGTTCGAGAAAGAAGCGACAGCCATAAAATTTGCTTGTAATAAGTTCCACGAGTACATATACGGTAAACGCCTGGAAATAGAGACAGGCCATAAGCCTTTAGAAACAATCTTTAAAAGGACAATCGAGCATGCTCCAGCTAGATTACGTAGAATAATATTCGATGTGCTGCAATATGCACCTAACGTTGTATACAAGAAAGGTACTGAGATACCAATCGCGGATACATTAAGCAGAGATTGCATCACGGAACTCGAAAATATGGAGGAGGAAGAGTTACAAATACAAATAATCCTGCCTATGTCAGGAAAGGGACATCTCGCAAAGTATTAGGCATTTTATTAATTTGAAGGAGGAACTGGCTGTATACGAGGGAATTATCTTTAAGGGTGACAAAATAGTAGTGCCAAACACACAAATTGAAAAAAATACTAAACACAGCACACACTGGTCACTTGGGCATTATGAGCACACTGAACCGGATAAGACAATTATTCCATTGGAAAAACTTATCCAAGGATGTGATTGACTTCGTACAGAAATGCTCAATATGTCAACAAACATAAAGGAAAAATGTAAAAGAACCAATCTTGAACAAGGAAATTTCAGAATATCCGTGGCAAAGAGTAGCAACCGACATATTTACATTCGAATCATAAGAACATCTGGTAATATTGGTTAGCTACGCCAGAAGTACTAAAGAGCGATAACGGTCCCCAATTCTCATCACGTGAGTTTAAAAATTTCGCAGGGAATTGGGAATTTGTTCAGGAAACATCTAGTCCACATTTTCCAAGGCCTAATGGTTTGGCGGAACGAGCCGTTCAAACCGTAAGGTCACTACTAAGAAAATGTTCCAAAGACAAGACAGACATTTATAAAGCATTGCAAAATCTGAGAAACATGCCAAGGAATAATAGCCTAGAATCACCGAATCAGAGATTGATAAGCAGAATGACTCGAACGAATCTACCGATCAAAAAAGATCTTCTTGTTACAGAAAATTTACAATGAGTAAGACAGAAACAAAAAATCTATGCCGACAAAGGGACTAAAGAAGCTCCGAATTTAAAAATCAATGACAGAATCAGAATACAAACAGGACATAGACAGTGAACGTCAGGTACAGTTATAAATAAACCAGATGCACCACGGTCGCTGATAGTGAAAACAGACGATGAGCGAACATTCCGCAGAAATAAACATCATTTGGCTAATACTATAGCTCACATCAAACCTAAAACGGAGATCACCCCGGACACTTCGGATGACTCAAAAAGAAGTAAATCAACCCGAATAACGACAGAAAATAATGACTGTGAATCTCGAAGAAATCAACGAAATAATTCAGATACTGAACTAGGAGACCGTAATATAAAGTAATAACTACACGATCGGGAAGGGTAATTAAACTATTGTCAAGGTTGAATCTATAGGTCAGGTGAGAGAAGCAATAAAATTGCACGGTTCGTTCCTTGACGTTAAACAATATTGAATTATAATTTTATAAGATTACATAAGCTAACCATCCTGAAAAAGATAATAATATAAATAAAGAAAATGAAATTTAGAATTAAGTAAGACTATGTATATGTAATATAATAATATGTACAAAAAAAAACTATGTAAGCTTACCTTAACCTAGTAATGTAAATCCACCTTAAACTATGTACAACTGTCAGATACATGTGAATACCAATAAAGTTATATCTTAACACCCGACACGAATGGTTGTAATCTTATAACTAACTAGTTTACTCGTAATTTTAGCTAGAGTTGAATGTAGATGAAGACCTTCAAAGCTGTTTATCGCATTAACACTTAAACCGCCGCCATTGAATTTATGCAATGTTTCTGTACTATCCCTAAACCGCTGGCATAACATTTTTGCATTCTGCTACATGATTTAGTTACAAGTCGGCATTTTTCTTAAATGTGTGAGACATCAGTTATCTAATCATAATATTGAAAAGTTTTTGATGTGTAAACATTTTTACTCGCGTCTACCAAAACATTTTATACTGGAGTAATCTCATAAATGAGACGAACGGAAATGACGTATTTCGTTTTAATATACAATATTATATTACCGTGCGATTTCTACATTGCTAGTGCACGGTTGTCATGGAAACCATGGAAATATATAAATGCTTAGACTATTTAGTACTTGATTTTAAAAATTTTTATTTTTATTTTAACATCTATATTCAGTTTCTTATTGTTATTCTTTAGTAAGCGCGTGGTCACCATAATTCATGCACCACAAAGTAGTACCTACACCAAAATTTTATCTCGCGATAAAAATGCTGTTAACAACTTCTGTATGCTTTTTTTCGCAAGAAACTAGTTTCGAAGGGTCACCAACCATCCCAACTACCAAACACAACAGCCACATTTCTTGACGTTCGATCTGATCCAGAACAGATCATGTCTCATGAAATGACACCAAAATGCGTACACCAAATGTCAATTTTCTATTCCGTTTTGTTTTGGATCTGCCTGTTTATACGCGAATTGTATTCATCATATTCTTTCTCACTGAATCCAATACTCGTGTGAACAGGCAAAAAGAGTTGGGTATTTAATTTTATTGTTGCTTAATACAAAAATATTGTTCACCTACTTTTAATAGCTGCACTAATTTCTAGATCACCATTTGTGATCCAAAATCAATGTTGGATCAAATGTTGTTATTGCTTCAAATATAAATTTTGATCTGATCCTGAGCATCTTGCGTCAAGAAATGAGCTAATATTAACAATTGAGCACCAGAGCCTTCCAACACATGCCCAATTCTTTTGGTTTCTTAGACCTGGCTAATCCTGCATCAAGTTGAAAAGAGACGTGGTTGTGTTATTTAACAAAACATACCATATATGTATATACCCTGATGAACTTCAGCTTCCTATTAAAAATAAGTTACTTTCAATAGTTGTACATATCTCGCCAATATAATCAAGTGCAATGAAGATATAATCGTGAACATATATTTCGTTCTTGCTCCTTATTCTCAGAGGATTTCAACAATTTTCCAAGAGGACTATCATCTTTTATAGACGATCGATTGCATTTTCCCACTCCAGAAGCTGAATCACTTATAAATTTCCTGCGAGACAATTGCATTTTGGACATGAACTCAAATCGAAATATGCCTACTACGAGATAAGGGACGATTCCGATGCAGTCTTTCATGGTACATTACAAAAGTTATATGAATCTTATTTTAATAAGCTAATTGTGTCGATTATACCGAAAGAGCTGTCCAACTCTGACGAATAAATTATGTGTGGTGTACTAAGATACTAATAAATAAAGTGCTAACTGGGTGTGCTAAAATGATGATAAATAAGGTACTAATATTTGCATTCGGTAACACCAATGGGGGATTGGAAAAGCGACTGTAGCGACACCACAAGCACTTCCCTATCATACGTTTCGTTGACTTCATGTACAACGTCACATGTATAAATAAAATCAATAATAAAGAAACATGTAAAGGTTAGCTAATCTTAAATCATCGAGTTAATTAAACCAAAAATACAACATTGGCGACGAGAATAGGATGGGATCCGATTGTTAAAACAAAATTAAAAATAATTGTGTGAAATAATTGTGTTTAAATAAAAAAAAAAAGAAAAATAAGTGGAAGAATTTCAACCAAACAAAAAAAAATATGGCATGTGAAAAATCTTTATGGGGCAGTATGCCGCCTCTTGACCATGAAAAGAATAATTGGAGAATATTCAAGAGCAGGTTGGAGCAATTTTTTAAAACTTTTGGGATGGAAGATGTGGAAAAAAAGAAAAATGCATTGTTGAGTTATTGTGGGGGTCGCACGTACAACTTGTTATATGGGTTATGTAGTCCAAAAGACCCAGGGGATTTGACGTACACGGAGTTATGTGCAATGTTAGAGACTCATTTAATCCCACCAGTAATGGTTGTTCTAAGAGAGAAAAAAGTTTTACGAAGCGGTAAAATTATCGAGTGAAAGTGGGCAGGATTTTATATTGCGATTAAGAGGGATAGCAACAAATTGCGAGTTTGGTGAACGTTTAGATGAGCTGTTGAAAGACAAATTTGTAACAGGAATGGATGGTAAAGTATTCGACCGCCTGTGTGAAGAAAATGCGGTCCTGGATTTAAAGATGGCCCTGGACATTACAAAAAAAAAATACGAGCTGGGACAAAATAAAGTGGCCATGGAAAGTGACTGTATTAATGTGGTCGCGGGAAGGAGGCAGCAAGAAAATGCTATGAGAGAGAAACCAAATCGATACGGGAACAACACCAAACCGGAGACGAGCAGTTTTAAAAGGTATAATAATTTTAATTATTCTAGTTACAATAAATCTTGCCAGCGAGAGATTGAAAAAGTTATAGGGGACATACCAGGGGTAACTAATTTTTTAGATGATTTCTTGATATCAGCACCTAATATGAAAGTTCACAATCAGAGGTTGAGATTAGTTCTAGAGCGATTAGAAGATTCAGGTTTAAAATTAAATTATAGGAAATGTGAATTTGCGAAAGATAAAATAACCTATTTGGGCTATACAATTTCAAATGAGGATATTTTTAGAAATAATAAAAATGAGGCAATTTTAAGTTTCGAAATTCCAAAAAATATTACGGAAGTAAGGGGTTTCGCGGGCCTGGTAAATTATTTTGGAAAGTTTATAAAAGATTGTGCAACAATGATGTCACCCATATATATGGATCAATTAAGAAGGGGGGCCAACTTGTATGGTCAGAAGAATGCCAGAAAGCGTTCGATCTGATAAAAAAGGAAATAGTTTCGAACAAAGTTTTAGTTAAATTTGATCCTAAGCTTCCGTTAATATTGACGTGTGATGCCTCAAACATAGGTCTAGGTGCTGTATTAGCACATAGGTTACCCAATGAGCGGAACATTATCGGAAACCGAAAAAAAGTACAGTGTAATCGAGAAAGAAGGTTTGGCCATAATTTTCGGAACAAAAAAGTTTTTTCAATATTTCATCGGGAAACATTTCGTTTTGGTCACGGACCATACGCCTTTACTGGCAATTTTCGGAGAGAAACGGGGGATACCGCAAATGTCTTCAGGAAGACTACAAAGATGGGCGTTTCATCTCTCTTGTTTCAATTATTCAATATGACATGTGAATTCTCCGTGTAAATCCGAGGGGGACGAATCATTAAATATTAATTATTTAGCGTTAGCAGAAAAAAATAAAAATATTCTGATAGATGTAAATAGGGTAAGAGAAGAGACAGCTAAAGATGAAACTTTATTGGCAGTTATTAGGCAGTAAATGAAGGCAAACTCCACGAATTAGATAAGGAAAAGTTCAGACCGTTTATGATTAAGAAAGAAGAATTGGGGGTTGAAAGCGAAATTTTAATGTGGGGTTATAGAGTGGTGATACCGACATCGTTGCGAAATGAATTACTGCAACAGGTGCATGTCACACATTTAGGCATAGTAAAGACCAAGTCCTTATTAAGATCATATGTTTGGTGGCCAAAGTTGGATAACCAAATTGAACAGTTATTTAAAGGTTGTGAGGCATGCATTGCAACATTACCTAATCCACCAAAAACGACAGTAATACCATGGGCGATATTGTAACGACCGGCGCTGCAAACGGTGTTCCAAGCTTGACATGTTGTCTACCCCTGAATTAGTATATTTTTTTATTTTATTTATTATTATTACAAAATTCCATTCATGTATCACCGCGCGAAAAGTTTGTTTTTTTTCTGTTGGAGAAATCATACTAGATTGTCCTGTATCCTGTTCCAATCTTTGGTGGGAGTCTATTGTTTTTTTTGAATCGATAAATATCGCTTGATTTATGGATGAGTGGTCAGTTTTCCGAATGCGGTTTTGAGTATCAGTTCAGTTTGGTTTTTTTTTGGTTTGCTATTCTTGGGCTCTTAAGTTCTCGATCACTTAGCGAAACAATAGTGATATTTTTTTGTCTTTAAAAGCAAAATTATTTTGTGCTTTTGTCGTGGTCGATACCCATAAAAATGTATGTTTTTTTTTACTTTGAAATAAAAATTGAGTGGTTATCGTATATTGTGATATCCTGTTAAACTCAAACAAAAATAAAATAAAAAAATAAACTCAAATAAAACTTTTAAGCGAGATAGTGAAAAATAACCCATATAATAATGTTGGAAATGGCTGATGTCTCTTTGGTTTATATAAAATAATTTTAAGTTAAATTAGTTAAGTTCAAAGTGTTCATACAAAAACAAAATCCAAAAACATTTAACTAATACAAAAACAAAAAAAAATTAAAATTTAAAACGGTAATAAAATCGAATAAGTGGATAATCAATTCAGTGGTGGGCTTGACCAAGTGGTCATGAAAATAGATATTCGAGAAATGAAAAGCCCGAGTGCATGTGTCGTTTAGCCTAATAAAGTGTGAAGAAAAAAAAAAAAAAAACCAAAAACTTTTTCTGTTGGACGCCTCGAACTCATCGAAATAAACCGTTTAGAACAGTGGTTTTGAATTAAAACAAAAGGCGACCAGTAACGAAAATATTCGGTTATGATAAGTGGTGTGATTTTGCCCATGTGTAATTTAGAACTTAAGTTGAGTGAAAATTAAGAAAACAATAAATAAATATAACAATAATAGTGCCAGATAATAGTGTATAGACAACAAACATACTAATAAACATTATAATTAGTGTGTGAAACAATATTAATAAAACGGTTGATTATACAATCCGTTCCACTAATAAAATCATACGACTAAATGATGGAATGCTGCATCGGTCATCACTCAGGTTTTTGATTATTAGTTAAGTTTTATTATATTAAATTTAAATTTTTTTATTTCTAGAATCCCCTAGTTATCTACACATAATTATGTAAAGTTTATGACTCTTTTTATCTTATTTTTCATTTGAGGAATTATTTATACTTTCGTAACTTCCTAGAAATTATTGTTAAACGTAGAATAGTATGACGTCATAGTTAGGTTAAGTAAACAAATGTTCTCATTTTTTTTGCTGGAATTTTCATCATTATTGTAATTCGGAATTTTTCTTTATTTCTGCTCAATAAATTAAATAATGAATTGTTTATACTAGCATAATCCAAATATTTTTATTTTAAAGTGATAATAACGGTCTTACTTTTTTCTGCTTCTGTTGTGAAATCCGCTATTTTTTTTCGCTTTGCAGATGATGAGTAGCTAAGAGCTCAATTGCGAGGATGAAGCGGTAAGTGTAGTCGCTGCAGTGAGGTGAGTTGGTCCTGCCGTTACCCGTTTTCCCTTATTTTCTCCTTTGTTCCCACTATCGCGGTCTAACACGGTTTACTTATGCTTCGGGAAATCCCACACCCAACACCCTGAGCTCTAGCCGGCCAGAGAGGACCGCCCCGAAGCCTCTGAGTGAACAATTTCTGTTAACAGCCGACACATCCCCGGTCGATACTGTTACAATACCGGAAGGTCCATTTAAACGTGTCCACGTAGATTTTGTGGGGCCCATAAGAAATACCTATTTTTTTTATTATGGTGGATGTATACATTAAGTGGGTCGAAGTAAACTATACTCGAAGCCCAACTTCAGATGAACCGGAATCCAATTATGTGTAATTACTCGAACATTCACCTTCAGCAACCGAGAAGAAATTGTTGGGCCTATCTTAAGAAAATATATGTTAGCGTCAGGAACAATTTCTTTTGCCCTAAATCAGACCACGTTCTTTTTTAAAAATTTCCTAGATTCCTAGGTATCATCTATCTAAATTAAATAAAAATAACGAAATTACTGAAAAGTATTTTTTGTTAGTAAACAGAATTGGGAGCGCAAATTTTTCCTATCACAAATACTTATGCATCGGATAGTACATTAATTAAACAGCTACATAGAGAAATGTTTCTAAGAAAAATTTGTCATTTAAAATTCAGACCGCCATTTTGCAAATAGTGTGGTAATAATTTAAATATGTATTTGTATGTAGCTGAAAACGATATGGATCGTTACTTTATTACAAATAGTTTATGTGTATTGATGAAATTTGTTCAACATTTATTTACGTAGTCAACCAAAACGAACAAGTGTATCGTGCTGTACATTTTATTGTAAATGAGCTACTGCTCAAAATAGAATGTATAAGCATGAGGTGAAAATCGTTTGAAATTTAAGAGGTTTTTATGCCTAATGGGGGTATTTAGACGCATCCATCACTATATCACATCATTCTACACTATTTCGTTCACACGTAAAATATCGAACCATCATTATTGTTGTGACGTAATTCAATTATTCAAAAAACCTGCATGCTGCGTCACACAATTTTGATTTACGAATGATAAAATAAACAGCGAATTCAAAAACAAGAAATACGAACCTAAAAAATACGTATTGTTTTTTCAATGTATGTATTAGTGTATCATCAAATGTGAGGCAACACAATTTTTTGGTGAAAAAATGCGCACAAAAATCCCCACTTCAAAATCAGTTCGTAGGCAAAGAAGTAAGAAACGAGGAAATGATGCGACATAGTGAGGCATCGTCTTAACTGGCCCAATGGAAGCAACTTCATTATTTTTTTTTTTTTTGTTTCGATTGTTTTGTTTCCATGTGTGCTTTTCCTTTTAATACTAAATTATTTATAAAATACTATAAATAAAGAATAATCATTTAAGAAATATTAATTGGTCGTTTATTTTAAATATACTTACAAATTAATGCAAAACCGTATACTTCCATATTAAATTGAACTACCATAGTGTTGTCTTTAATCACTGATTTTATAATTTAATTTTAAAAATGTATTCAAAGATTTTTTAAACCGCATTTTTTCTATTGAATTCGAAACTAGCAAATTACTACACTATATATACAGTACAGAAAACCACACACAACCTAAATAATAAATATATTTTGTAGCTTAATAGCTAACTACTTACGCAGCGCAGTCGATAAATAAGCAGTCTCGTTAAAAAAATTTGAATAATGTGTGTTCTTTCGCTCATATACAAGCAAAACAATCTCAACATTATATTTTTAGCAATTTATTATTAATTTAAGAAAGTGTTTGTGCCCGAATGTAAGTAAGTATAAATGTGTAGAACAGTATGAAAAATACTAAGAAAACGTTATATAAAAACGATACACTTATCTTCGGTTATTGTAATTTTAATAAACAAAAACTTAAACTGCGTCGTTTTTGTCATGTGATATAAATACAATATTATCAGCAAAACAATAAATTTTGATTTGTATAAAGATGATTCAGAATGCTGTATTAAAACAACATCCACAGTCTTCGTGTTTCTTGCAGTTTTGCTCTGTTAATATGGATAGAAGAGAAATGCGCTAATATCAAAGAATATAAAAATTTATGATGAAGTTCCATAATTTTTATATTTTGTTGACACTTACACTGATATCTAAATAGGTTTCATGCTAAAAGTTAACTTAAACGTCACGGTTTCTTACTACCATCATATGGGTCCCATTTGAAACGCGATATTTTAAAACTCGATGTGACAAAACGCGATATTTCAAAACGCGATTCTGATACAAAACGCGATATGGTACAAAACGCGAAGGTGAAGGAAAATTTTATATGTGAAATGAAGAAAAATGAATAATGTTTGTAAAATCTTAGACTTTTGTACTTAAATTGTAAATTTAATATAGTCTTGATTTACAGTTAACTAATAGATTACCACGGGTGGGGTCTATTTAGTTATTGAGAATAAACAACTTGTTGTTAATATTAGAGTTAAATTCATTCTATTTTATTTTATTTAATATTTGCCTTTTATATACAATTAAATGCTACTGTCAGCAACTTAGAGAAAAAGAAAATATAAAAATAAGAAATAAAATATGACACCAAACATTCCTATCCAGTAAATTTAAATGTTGTAATGTTGATGAGCCAAGGTTGCTTCAACATCATTATTGTTGTTGTAAGTAGGTTAACTGCTAGTATCAGCAAATTAGATAAAAATATAAAAATTGGACGTTGCACTGTTGATCTCAACAATGTTAAAATATTGCATTTTGTACCATTACGAGTTTTAAAGTATCGCATTTCGTACCTTATCGCGATTTGTACCATATGGCGTTTTGAAATACCGCGTTATGAAATATCGTGTTTTGACCATAACGCGTTTTGTACTTTATCTCGTTTCGTCATCGCGTTTTGTATTTTAATGCGTTTCGAGCGGATCCCCTTTTGTTCATAGAGGAAAAAAAACTATAATTGATTACACACTGGTTAATACCACAATAATGGTATATTATTTAACGAGCTTATAATGATAGCTATTCACGAAGATGAAGTTTACCGTAGATCATCTGAGTGAATAACAGCCATTATATACCAGGAGAATACGATACTTTGTCCAATACCTTGAATAATTGTAAAATAGTTTCCGTCGTTATTTTGACGTCTCAATTTAATTAAAATGGAAATGGCAAGAGACTACTAGATTAAATTTCAAAAATCAAATTTAAATGAATAATTTACCTGGTAGTAGTGAATAATGGAAGAAGAGACTACTAGATAAACTAGCACTAGCAGTGAATGATGGATATCGTTATAATTGAAGAAACAAATGTATAATGAGTAAATTGTACGTTAGTGGCCCAAATATTATTTCAAATAATCTTAGTAGGGTTTGGTTTTATTAATTTTTGGTTTTGAAATATAATAAATAAATTCCGTGTGCGATAAATTTCCTTGTGCGTAAAAAAATTTTCGCGAGCGCATTTTTCTCAGAAAAATATAAAATGGAGAAATATTAAATAAAATATTTGCAGTGACACTATTCTGTTATTCCCAGGGAATTACGAATTATGAATTAATTGCTTCGGTCTAAAAAAACCAAAGTATTGAAATCCTGTCAAAAATGATCAAAAATTTGGTTGGTCCAAAACCACTTTTCTCGACGTTTTGAAAGTCACTAAGTCTTTAGAGAGCAAAAAAAAAAAAAATGTCCGTCCGTGTGTCTGGATGTCTGTATCCAGGGTATCTCGAGAACGGCATGTTCGATTTAGATTTTTTTTTTTTGCCAATCTGTTTCTATGGTCAATGTCGAGATTTGAAAAGCTTTTGGAACCTGTGCGTCAAGAGGGTCGGGTACCTGCCATACGAATTGACCCAAATTTTACCAATTTTTTACATATGCTGGTTTGAATGTTGAGTTGGGTATTGAGGTTGGAGTTGAGTTAAAGGTTAAGTTAGGAGTCAATTTGCTGGTTGAGTTCAAGTTGAGTTGGAGTTGAGTTGGGGTTGGGTTAAGATATATTGAGAAGTTGACCAATTTTATGCTGGTTTGAGGATTGAATTGAAAGAGAGTTTGCGATTGGGTTAAGGGTTGAGTTTGAGGGTCGTTTGCGGGTTGAATTGGGGTTAAGATGGTGTTGGATCAGTGTTTAGTGAGCAGTTCAGCAATCTATAAAATAAAGTGTGTGTTTGTATGTATGTACAGCATATGTGTATGATATTTAAACAAATCCACACGACTTGACCAATTTGAACCAAACCTTACCCTTTGACCCAATTTGAACCAAATATTGTTTAAGACTTAAGATAGGCCACTGTTAATATCTCAAACCTCAAATTGAACCTTTTACATTTCACATTAAACCTACAGTAAATTAAATGAATGGCCAATTAGGATGGAACTTATCTCCACTACATCACCAAAAATCAGCCTCTAGAGTGTTATGTCTGGAGATGGATTACATTGATGTGACTTGTCAATAGCTATCGCAGGAACAAAATTCAGTTCAAGTTTCCCGTGGGAAATCTCGGAAAATTCGATTTTCCAAAAAATCATTAGAAAATTTGTATAAAATCAGCCTCTAGAGTGTTATGTCTGGAGATGAATTGCGTTGATGTGACTTGTCAATAGCTATCGCAGGAGAAAAATTCAGTTCAAGTTTCCCGTGGGAAATCTCGGAAAATTCGTTTTTTCAAAAATCATTAGAAAATTTGTATAAAATCAGCTTCTAGAGTGTTATGTCTGGAGATGAATTGCATTGATGTGATTTGTCAATAGCTATCGCAGGAAAAAAATTCAGTTCAAGTTTCCCGTAGGAAATCTCGGAAAGTTCGATTTTCCAAAAATCATTAAAAAATTTGTATAAAATCAGCTTCTAGAGTGTTATGTCTGGAGATGAATTGCGTTGATGTGACTTGTCAATAGCTATCGCAGGAACAAAATTCAGTTCAAGTTTCCCGTGGGAAATCTCGGAAAATTCGATTTTCCAAAAATCATTAGAAAATTTGTATAAAATCAACCTATAGAGTGTTATGTCTGGAGATGAATTGCGTTGATGTGACTTGTCAATAGCTATCGCAGGAAAAAAATTCAGTTCAAGTTTCCCGTGGGAAATTTCGGAAAATTCGATTTTTCAAAAATCATTAGAAAATTTATATAAAATCAGCTTCTAGAGTGTTATGTCTGGAGATGAATTGCATTGATGTGATTTGTCAATAGCTATCGCAGGAAAAAAATTCAGTTCAAGTATTCCGTAGGAAATCTCGGAAAGTTCGATTTTCCAAAAATCATTAAAAAATTTGTATAAAATCAGCCTCTAGAGTGTTATGTCTGTAGATGAATTGCATTGATGTGACTTGTCAATAGCTACCGCAGGAAAAAAATTCAGTTCAAGTTTCCCGTAGGAAATCTCGGAAAATTTGATTTTCCAAAAATCATTAGAAAATTTGTATAAAATCAGCCTCTAGAGTGTTATGTCTATAGATGAATTGCATTGATGTGACTTGTCAATAGCTACCGCAGGAAAAAAAAATTCAGTTCAATTTTCCCTCTCGGAAAATTTTAAAAGTTTCCAGCCGAAAGTAATAAATGGATGAAAAAAATCAGCCTCTAGAGTGTTATGTCTGGAGATGGGTTACATTGATGTGACTTGTCAATAGCTAACGCAGGAAAAAAATTCAGTTCAAGTTTCCCATGGGAAATCTCGGAAAATTCGATTTTCCAAAAATCATTAGAAAATTTGTATAATATCAACCTCTAGAGTGTTATGTCTGGAGATGAATTGCATTGATGTGGCTGGTTAATAGCTATCGCAGGAAAACAATTTTCTAATGATTTTTGCAAAATCGAATTTTCCGATATTTCCCACGGAAAACTTGAACTGAATTTTTTTTCTGCTATAGCTATTGAAAAATCACAGCAATGCAATCCATCTTAAGACATAACACTCTAGAAGCTGGTTTTATACAAATTTTCTAATGGTTTTTGGAAAATCGAATTTTCCGAGATTTTCCACTTGAGCTGAATTTTTTTAGACATAACGCTCTAGAGGCTGATTTTATACAAATTTTCTAATCATTTTTTGAAAATCGAGTTTTCCGAGATTTCGCACGGGAAACTTGAACAGAATTTTTTCATTCGATAGCTATTGACAAATCAACTTAAAACGATTCAAATTCAGATATACACTCTAGCGGTTGATTTTATTTCAAGTTTGTGGATTCTTCTGATTTTCCGATATTTTCCACGACTAGGTTAAACCACGTAAGACTATTTACAAAAAATTTTATTTAAATCCATGTATCCTATTTGCTTTCGGCTGATAACTACTAAATTTTTTGTTTTCGGCTGGAATGTTAATAATATAATCTGCATTATCGACTTTTTACTTTCGGTGGGACTACACAATCTGCATTATAATTTTTTTTTACTTTCGGCTGGACTAACACAATCTGCATTAACGACTTTTTACTTCCGTTGAGGACTACGCAATCTGAATTACCATTTTTTTTTACTTTCGGCTGGACTAACACAATCTGCATTATCGAATTCTCAGTTTCGGCTGCCAACTTTCGGCTAACCTTATCAGTATATGCGACTTTAGCAATGCTAAACGCAAATGCCAATTTTATCAAATGGGATATTTTATATAATTTTGCAAGCTAAAATAGCATTACTTATGAAGAATAACCGCAGCAAATCAGGATTAGTGTTTAGGAACTACTCATTAATTAGAATGTATTTATCCCTCTCTACAACTACCTCTATCGAAGGCCGACAAACAAACAGCTCCAGATAACTTCGTAAAAACATAAAACCAAAGCTGCTAAAAGTACTACTATCGGAGTATTTCATTATTTTTAGATCACTCGTACTGCTATATTGCCCTACTAAACATGTTTTACATAACTATGGAAAATCCATTTTGAGCAAATCCATATTGAAGTTTTAAAACTAGTCAATTTTTCGGTTAAAATGATAACTATTTTTCTTATTACTTGCTTCTCAATATAGTTTAATTTGATTTTCTTCTGATGAGATTGACTAAAAATTCTTTTTATTGAGTTTAGTGAAAGTGCAAGTGGCGCCCTTATACGAGTATGTAAATGTTAAAATAAAATGGCAAATACAAGTTGCGCTATTTTAATATAGATGTAAGTATCATTGACATTTGAATGCGCCTTAATCGACTAAACTAATACCGCTGATAGACCGCTAAGCGCGATTAGAAAACTCAATTAGCTAATCTACCACTAATCTAATTGTATTGAATAGACCAAGGTTTAGGAAGTGGCGCCACTCGTTTATGGTATCGGTATTAATATAAATATCATCAATCTTGTTTGAGCTGGTTTTTTTTATTTTGTTCAATAAATAAATCAAACTAAAAACAACACAGACATTAAAAAATAAATTATAATTAAAATACTTTAATTATTATTTAAAATTTTCAACCTTTTTTATTTACACCTACTATAAATTATTTGTACTGTTACGTTTTTGCCTTGTCAATTAAGGTTCGTATCACTGGATTGTGAATAATACAAAATCAATTTAATTTATCACCAACGAATTTATTTAGTTAACACAAGAATTATTACAACACAGTTTATTAATAAAAATTCACAAAAACACTTTATATAAATTATTCTCAAATTTTTACTATACACTTATAATTTTTATTTCCACAAAAACACTTTTTAATTCACTTTTTTAATTCCTTTTTAATCTTCACACTGTCGCTTTCCAAATACTACTACTATTCTCACAAGTTTACACTATCGCGTTCCAAATACTACTAATCCAATTCGATTTCGTTCGCCTTTTTATATACACAAACCAAACTTCTAGAAAGCCCATGACTTTTCCAGTACTAATAGTGTAGAAACATTTAGAACTGTTTTATCATGGAAAATTCCATTTTAGTACAGTTAAACATTGAGCAATTAATTTTAACTTATTCTATTACACCCTAGGTGTCACCGTCACAATATGGAAATGTGCCATTATATGGAAATGTGAAAATAAAATTTTAAATGTAAGTTGCGCTATTTTAATATAACTGGAACTACTATCAACATTTTTAAAAGTAATGTAACGGTGACACCTAGTGTGTAATAGAATTAGTTAAATTAATAGCTCAATGTTTAACTGTACTAAAATGGAATGTTCCATGATAAAATTGTGCTAAATGTTTCTACACTATTCTAACTGGATAAGTCATGACCTTTCTAGAAGTTTGGTTTGTGTATATAAAAAGGCGAACGAAATCGAATTGGATTAGTAGTATTTGGAACGCGATAGTGTAAACTTGTAAAAATAGTAGTAGTATTTGGAAAGCGACAGTGTAAAGATTAAAAAGGAATTAAAAAGTGACTTAAAAAATGTTTTAGTGCAAATAAAAATTATAAGTGTATAGTAAAAATTTGAGAATAATTTATATAAAGTGTTTTTGTGAATTTTTATTAATAAACTGTGTTGTAATAATTCTTGTGTTAACTAAATAAATTCGTTGGTGATAAATTAAATTGATTTTGTATTATTCACAATCCAGTGATACGAACCTTAATTGACAAGGCAAAAACGTAACAATATAAAAAGAGATAAACTTCAAAATATTGAGAGATTATTTCACTAATCGCGCTTAGTCACTAATCTCGAAATAAAAAGGGATTAGCTAATTTTAAGCTTGACACACTTAGCTAATCCCTATTACATATGTCAATACAATTAGATTAGTAGTAGATTAGCTAATCGAGCTCGTCGGCCAGTGGTATAAGAATTAGCTAAGCTCGATGATCTAATCTACAACTAATGCAATTGCACACACCGTTTAAGTTTAGCTAGTGGCGCCATCAGTTTTTGGTATCAATCTTAATAAAAATGTCATCAGTCTAAGCGAGTTGGTTTTTTTGAATTGTTTTCAAAAATAAATTAACAATAAAAACGACATAAACATTAAACAAATAAATTATAATTTAAATACTTTAATTATTAATTAAAATTTTTCATTTTTTTTTGTTTACTCATATACCGCAAATGTATTTTTAAAATATCAATGATAGTTCTATTTGGTATTAATCAATTAATTCGTCTAATTTCTATTTATTTTAACAATGGCGCCACTTGTACTTTCACCAAACTCAAGCTTACGTCTTTTTACATTGTAAACGAAAAATTTCTCAAGGCAAATGTATTTGCTAATGAGTTTTGGTAAGAACCAAGAGTTATTGCTTTTTGAAGTTACTTGTCGATTGTTTTCATAATGGTTTGCAACATCTGTGCTAAGATATTTACGCCTACTTTTGTCGATTATCATTAAAACAGTTCAAGATGGATTTGAACAAAATGTGCCATTGGGCGTATCTAGCATATTGATTCCTCACTAAAATAGGAGATATGTCACATCTGACGTGCTGGATGCAAAATAGCTCACTAAAGTGAGCCTCACTATTTGAGTAGATAATTTTTGGTTTGTATCTTCGCTTTTTTTCGACATTTTTAATGTAAAATTTTGTTATATGTATTTAAAAGGTAACGGCACATTACAATAATTGTAATAACAAATATATTGTATCACTTAAATAAATTTCTTAAATCTTTATTAGGACAAAGGAGAGCTATACTTTTTTGTCGATTTTGACAGATAATCAAAGCATACAAACCAAAGCTGGATACACCCATTGCTTGTATGAATTAATTTATTTATTGAAACCGCCTTAAATACCGTATTTAGTTAATAAAAAATAAATTAAGGTTGTAATAACCAGGGGTGGGATCATGAAATCCGGTCGATAAAAATATTGAGCCCTTCAGTGTATATTTTTCTAAGTTGCTATATGTTTTGCTATGAAGTTGTCCAAATAATAAATATTAGAGTATTGGCGATTGGAAAACTGCAAAATGCGATACCTCTCGGAAATAATGTAAACCCTACGCTCTGCATGAAATGACATTTCTCTCCATATAAAACCTATGGAGAGTGAAACTATCGGAATTAAATTGAACCCTACGCTCTGCATGCAAAATTATGACAGTCCAATCGTCAATACAAATAAAATAATTTACTGATTAAACAAAATAAGTTTTATTGAATAAAACAATGCGTTGTACCAGAGCACCCTGTATTTTATAGAGCCATAATCAAAAAATGTGAGCTTTTATAAGGGAATTAGAAACGAGGAAAAAACGGAACTTTTCATAGTAAAACACACAAAACATATGGGGAATCGCTTTTTTTTCCTAAGACAAATTTTTAAATGAAAACGTTACAAATTCTTAATTATGATTTCTGAAATACTTTCATAAACGTTTGAATTTCAACGTATATGAATATCGTTGAAGTAAATCGTTTTCATTTTCTTGTAATAATTGATTTATTTAAACCAAAATATAAGAAAAATTTCATAACAACAGCATTCTGGTCAAATTAAAATAAAAGCTTACTACGATTCGTTGGTCATTAAGTTAATATACATTACATAGATGGCAGTGATGGCCGTAAAAATTTGGAAAAATCGTACCAAAAATTATCACCTGGGGAAATTTCAAGTTCAAAAATTGTAGGAAAAGCAAAACAAATTCACAAAATATAGGAACGTTTGTTAATTTTGGGATAAAATAACTTTTTTTCGTATTTTTCTGTAACCATTTAGACATCTTACGTACACTAGTAAAACTAAAGATAAATTTAGCAAGTATTATTTTAATTTGTCAGAGCCAACTTTGATGTATTTTCAAAATGAAAGTTCGAAAAAATATATTTTAGAAATAATTTAATTTTAATATTTCTGCAATTAATATTTACTTAATACCAATATGGCCTTCTTGTTTATTATTCTTAAAGATATGTAGAAAACTTTTATATAAACATTTTATAATATTTTTGCTTTTTTCATTGAAAAACATGAAGCTAAAAAACACCATTTTTCCTATGGATTCCTATGGAAATCAGTGAAAAGTTATACCACTAAAAAAGCTTCTAAAAAATACATCATTAAGATTATGGCTCTATACTCTAGAAGGCTCTGGTTGTACTTGTAATATGGACAAGGAGGAAGTGAAATCAAAATAAAAAGTAAACTGAAAAATCAAACTACATACTGAAAAATCAAACTACTTATCGCATTAACTTAATTCACTTTTGTCGCCATCTATTGGCAATAATACTAATTAGAAATTAAATTGAATTTAAACTACGTTATCCAACAATAAATATACATAAATGTTGTGTTTCTTTTACGACTGTAAGTTATGGTTGCTGCGTGCGATATAACGAATTTGTGAGGAAGCGTCCCAAAATAAATAAAAACCACTTCTATTTAATTATTAATTTCTTTATTCCAGGTTCTAGCTCTGTTGATGTTTAATTTTAGACTGATTTTATATAATTCGAATTTTAGTTTCTATGCTACAGTTTAAGTTTATAAAAATGCTGATGTAAGATTATTGAGAATCTTACATCGCATTTTGTAATTTTTTTGCTGGTTAGAAAAATAAAATAAATTTATTGTTATCAAGAGTTTCATTTTATTTTAGTTTAACGGAAATGGAAAACAATTTAATACAAATTACTTTACGTTAGCAAATTACAGAAATTGGATACAAAATTATGGTTACATTGACTTGGATGCACCTGTGGTTGTTGTTGGTGGTCTTGGTATGTCGACAGGATGCTGACATAACTTGTACTTCAAAAGTCCCACGTAATTGACTAAAAAAATTTATTTACGTGGTATCTAATTTCTATTTGGTTTGCAATCAACTACATAATTCATAAAATCGGCCATTAGGTTTTTCTAAATGACGTTCGTCAATATTTTAAAATCCGTCAACTAACATCTACCGTACGATTTTTGAAATTCCTATTTCCTTATTATTGCGTTTACTTTAAATTTTAATAATAAACTGCGCCTAAGTTTGTGCAATAGTGGGCTTGCTGTACAGACATTAAAAAAGTGACTAAGCCGGTATGTCTTCTATTTTATGAAAAAAAATTTTTGTACAAATATTCTTTATTAAATAAATATTAAATAAATAAATAAAACAAAAGAAAACGTTTTAGGTAAAAATTAATTAACTAAATATAAAATTCTTCTTGGCGAATTAAATAGTTTTGTAGACTAATATTTGTTACACCCATATATAATTCTTATCACTCCTACATGTGTCTTATCGCTAATGTTCTACAAAGCTTTTGATAAGATTTACTGGTATCTTACTTCAAACTGTTCTATATTTAGCACCTCAGATTAAATTTTTTGATTATTAATAGAGCTCTTACTCGTATATTTTCGTTTCTGTTTAGAAATACCGCGTTTTAATATTCCTCGATCAGGTTTTACATTGGCGACACGAATTAGCCCATCATCTCCATGGTAAATCTCGACTACTCGACCCAGCTTCCCTTTAAGAGGCGGTAGATTTTCTTCAATTAGGACCACCAAGTCCCCGATTGCCTTACTCGGTTGATCAGCGATTCCAAAACCTACGACGGTAAAAATCGACTTGCTTCCATGTTTCGTATGGCAGTCGGTCAACTAGACCACATATTGGTAGCGAATTAAGCGGTCGTCCAATCAGGAAATGTCCAGGAGTTAGACAATCGATGTCATCGACATTGCTTGAAATTGGCCCCAAGTGGCCGAGAATTTAAAACTGCCTCTACTTGTTTTATCAGGGTCAATAGTTGTTCATAAGTGAGCTTAGCAGAGCCCATCGTACGGCGAAGGTGAAATGTAGCTAGTTTTACACCTGATTCATGAAGCCCACCGAAGTTTGGTGATGCCGGTGGAGTGAACTTCCATTCTATGCGATCATCTTCACACATCGGCTGCATTTGGTTCTTCAAGTCTTGTGAAGAAAGAACTGCATAGAGTTCACGCAATTCAGAATTTGCTCCGATAAAATTAGTAACATTATCGGAAAATACCCGTTTGCAAAGGCCTCTGGTGCTCACAAAACGCTTGAAACATCCCTTAAACCAGATAAACAGGCAGATGTATGTCTTCGTTGGTGGCTTACCGCGGATGCGATAGTGTACGTAAAATGGCCCGGCGAAGTCCACCGCAACTGTATAGAAAGGTGGTGAGGCGATAACCCGTTCTGGTGGTAAATTGCTCATTTGTTGCATCATGGGAATTGGCCGAACACGAAAGCACTCTCTGCATTCTCGAAACACCTTTTTGCAGACAGTCATTCTATAAAGAGGCATAATAATTGATCAAGGTTAATGTAAAATCATGAGAGTTATATAATAGGATGGGATGTTTCGAAGTATAGGCTAAGGTGGTGTGATGAATGTGACCACCAACTCGAATAATATGGTCCTTGTGGAATGTTAGGTGCTTCGTTTGACACTACGTTGGTACTTGTAGTTTTTCGTGCCTCACACAGTTCTTCCGGCACTAGAAATTGCTCACAAAGCGTTGGCCAAAAAGATGTTTCCTGGCGTAAGAATGCAGGACCCTGAATTCAGAAATCTGATTCAATAAACTTATCAGGCATCAATCCTCGAGATAGTAGATCAGCTGGATTCCAATCGGTCGGTACGTGTAGCCAACTTTCCGATGATGACAGTTCTTCCATCTGGACGGGCAAGACTTTATCCAATGGAGTGTTATTGTAGAATCTGACCAATAGAATACTTTGTCAACATTAAAATTCAAGTTCTCGCGAATTTTGTGAATTAGTTTAGCGAGCAATAGGGCTGCACAAAGTTATAAGCATGGTATTGTTGTCTTCTGTAGCGGTGCAACTCGAGATTTTGAGCATAGCAGCTTAACGGAGACATGACCATTATGATCCAAACTGCGAACGTACAATACAGCACCAAACGACTGGATTATTCGTGGAAAACCAATGGCGATGAATTGCAAATTTATTTAGGTCGATGAGACTATGTTGGTACATTTCCCAGAATGTGGGAACAATACCACAACCGGTGCCAAAAACCCAAGCGGATCATATATTCTGGCAATTTGGGAAAAAATAGCTCGCTTCGAGACGGTGGAATCATGGTTAAAGTTGACAAAAAATTTAAATTCATCTGATGTTGGATGCCAAAAAATGCCAAGTTCATTAGTATTAGCATACCACTTTCTTAAATCCATTTCCGCAGTTCGAAGTATATTTGAAATTTGATGTTTAAGTTGTATTGCGGCTGCAATTGAATTTGTACCAGTCAATAAATCGTCGACGTAGAAATCCTTTTCAATACTATCGGCAGCGATGGGAGACGTATCTTTGTTATCGAGAGCTAACTGCTTTAGACATCTTGTGGCGAGGTACGGTGCGATCAATTTAAATGTCTGGAGTGGTCCAGATGAAGAATTTCGCCATAAAATGAACTGGAAATTATGATCCTTTTTGCGAACTAGAATTTGCCGATACATTTTGGCAATGTCAGCGCTGAAAGCATACGCGTGGGATCGAAAACGAATTAGGACCGAGAACAGATCACTTTGTACTAATGGACCCAACATCATTATTCCATTGAGTGATTTTCCGTTCGAAGTTTTAGCCGAACCATCAAAGACTATCCGTAATTTTGTTGAAGAGCTTTCGGGTTTCACGACACAGTGATGCGGGAAGTAATAATTTGGCAAAGCTACGTCCTTTGGGTCGGCTAATTCCATATGACCCAACACTTTATATGCATCAATGAACTTTGAATAGCTGGCTAGCAAATCTGGTGATTTGTATAGATGCCTCTCGAAATTTTGAAATCTGCGGGTAGCCAAAAATTTGGAGTCACCCAGTGATGTCGGATCCGAAGAAAATGGCGGTTTCACTACAAATCTTCCTTCTTTGTTGCGCTTGGTAAATTATTCAAAATGTTTCTCACTAGCCACGTGGCAAGCATAATCAAACTATGTTTTGTAACATATGCAGATGATCAGCTAACTTAATTTGTCCCACAGAGAGCAATTGTTGATAAACTTCTGCACCCAACAATAAATCGATCGATCGATCGATTCCATGAATTTTGATGCTGCCACTATGATGAGGAATCTTCAGTACAGACCCAAATGACTTGGTGATAAGATTTAGCTGTGACCCGGAATCTAACAGTGCTCTCCCAATAACAGGATGTCCCATATATTGACCAATGCTATTCCCAAATAGACAAACGAGGATACTGTCTTGGGTTTGGGTTTGGCAGCAACAAGCGATGATGATACGGCGAGAGTATTAGATTGGATGTTGGGTTTGGCGTTCGCGACATCTGATGCGGCTTCTCTTATATTTGACGATGAAGATGGTGCAGCAGCGGAATTGTGTAAAATCGAATGATGATATGAGCCAGGGTTGGCAGCGGACCTTCACTGCGAACACGCAAAAGCAATGTGATCAGGGTGAAGGCAGTTATAACACAATTTCGACTCTGTTACGAACTTGTGACGTTGATCAAACGGCAATTTTAAAAATTTTTGCCAACGAACTATCGAGTGACCGTTTGAGTGTGGTGGCGGCTGAACGCATTGCGGATTTGGAGTGCGGTTTTGATGAAGTAGGCGAATGTATCTTGGACGTTTGACTTTCTAGTCAGTGAGCTCTTGAACTGAGAAACTGGCATAGATCATCTTTCGTAGGAAGTTGAGTCGACGGTGCAGCCTCATTCCATCTGTTCTTGGTATCCGGATCCAGTTTTGAAAACATTAGGTATACTATTAAATCATCCAATTATTTAACCGGTCTCTTCAGTGCTTCTAGAGAACAGAGATGCGATTGATAGTGATCAAGAAGCTTCATAATTCCCTTAGGGTCAGACCGGTCAATCGCTTTGATTTCATATAGTTGATGAACATGTTGTTCACATATAAAATTTGGTTTATTAAACCATTCCATTAAAATTTTACGAGCTAGCTTGTAATTTTCATCGGTAAGTGCCACCGCAGCTATGGCACTAGCAGCGACACCTTCAAGTGACAATTTTAAATATTGAAATTTGGTTCGGTCACTCAGGTATGGATTGTCGTGTACCAGGCTATTAAATGTCCCAATGAACGTGCTCCACACTAAATAAGCCCCCCTGAACGTTGGGAGTACAACTGTAGGCAGTTTGAGGGATCCTCCTTCTGACACCAAAAGAAGGGGCACAAGCGTTTTTGTGCAGTTCCAAAAACTAAAAGCACTATTGCTTAATTCTCATCGTGTCACCAGACACTTTATTTATACTTTATAATTTTATTCACTTCGGTTAGCTTTCAATATGTTTTTTTCACTGAGGTACATCGAATAAATGAAAATATTTTATTTACATATAACATTTACAAAATACAACGACAAAATTTGTAACTGAACGAGTTATGTATATACGATTGCAAGAGCTGTGTATAATGCGTAGCGAATCTAATACATAATAATACAGTACATGAAGAACAGAACTAATAAAGTAATTTTCACAAATACAGTTTTCCAAAATTTAAATAGCCTACGAATTCTATCACGTTCAAATTTAATTGCTTGACGATAAATTATACATCTTTGTTAAGAAACTGCATAAGCTCAAGTTGAATGTTCCTAATTGGTGATACGTCGTACATCAATGCTCAATTTGTTCCTCAGCGTGAAAATAATTTCATACCCAAGTAAAATCATTGTAACAACTGAAATTCTTTAATATTGTAACTAAGATATTCCATTGTCCGTTTTTAAACTCTCTAATTCCTTTTCTGCAAGCGCTATCTGATTCTTCAAACGCTGTTGCTCAATGTCATTTCTCAATTTACAAAGCTTGAATTCCAGAAGGTCGGTTTCATACTTTTGCTGGTTCAATTCTAATTGAAAATTTTTGTGTAACCCTGATGTTCTAACGTTACATGATGAAAGTTCCAAATTTGGTTGATAGTCAGTTAGCTCATTATTACTTGTTGATCCTCCTGCGTTATTATGATTAACTTCTAAAATTTGGAATGTACTCGCTGGGTTCCGTTCTACTCGAGAATGGTTGGGAAATTCATTGAATTCATGATATATTTTTGTTTGTTTGCTAGGTATTTCCTCATCACTAACTTGCCGTTTGCGGTTGTATTTACGATTTCGCCATACCTAAAATAAAAATTTTCTTTTAAACGCAAAAATTACATAAGAATTGTTATTAATTGTTACCTCTTTCCATGAATTTGTATCCTTTCTTGGCCCATCAATACGATTCAAGATTTCAGATAAATCATTCCACATTTGATCATAGAGTGCCTTATCACTATTAGAATGTATTTTACCATTTTCTAGATCTGGTTGTTTGCTCATGTAATCTGTCAATGCCTCTATTTGGGCGGAAGTTGCTTTAACTAAGCTTTTTGAATATTTTTTTGGATAATTCTTTTTCAATTCATTAAAATTTTTCCGTATAAAGTGACACTGGTCGTAAAACCATTTTTTGTGTTCACCTATTGGCGAATCTGTCTCTTTCCAATCGTTCAGGCATCCTCCACAAAAAAAACATTTCACTTCATCACCGACGCCTAAATAGAAAAAACCAGCAGCACTTAAATCTTTTGGTGATTGTCGCATACATTTTGGCCATTTAAGAAATGAATCTAAACGTAATTTTTCATCTTTGTAATCTGGATGTCTTACCATTAAATCGGTATTACATTTAGTGACATTAAGCGTTCTCAAATCATTATACTCCTGCATTGCTTTAAACTCATTCTGTAAGCTTAATTCATCTCCAATTGGTACATTATTAGTCGGTTCCATATTTATAAATTCACAATCCGGAGAATGTTTATGGTGTTCTGTCAGTGGGTCATCAGCGACACCCCAGTTTCCAATAACGACTTCACAAAAGTAACATTTAACAGAATCACCGTCAAAAATGTTATAAAATCCGTAGCGGGCTAGTTTTTCTCTTGATACAGGTTTATAAATCCAATCTTGTAACGAGAGATGACGACGCTCCTCGTAATTAAACTCAGTTAAACCTGGTTCGTGCGAGCTTTGTTGATAATTATATTGGGAAGTTCCTTGAAGTTGCGTAGTAGTCATATCATTATTAGTAATGTCGGCCGAAATTATTGCCTGTTCAATTATCATTGATGCAGCACTGTAACCACTCATTTTATATCCGCAAAATAACTAAAATTGATACAATTATTAAAAAAACGAATTTTTAATGATAAGACAACAAACACGAATAACTAACCAAAAATAATAAAATTATTACTAACCACACAAGTCACGTCACGATTAGATGTGAAGTTTAAAAATAAAAATTCTGAAAAAAAAAAAAAAAAATATTTTCTTTATACTTCTAACCAAGGTAAAGTTTCAAGTCGGACTGCCGGACAATCAATTTTCTTTACTTTCTTTACATATGTAGATGTATTGGCTGCGAAAACGACGTTTATCGTTAGTGTACTTATAAATTGCATGGTGGTAACGCTCCTCAGGCCATTTTCAATTTATCACGAAATGTGACCGATGTCCAAATCGAACATTTACTTCTTTTTCGTGTTGTTTTGTTGATAAGAGTAATAAAGTCAATATGTCAATACCACTAAATTGATAAGATATCAACAACATGCGTTTTGAAAAGCAATATTTTCGGTCGTAAAGTTGATTATTTTTTGTCATAGCTTTACGCTAACGTTTTCTGTTTCTACGGTGTATTTTATCGTCATTTGCACTGAATGATCTTATCATACTTTTACGACACTTGTGTACAAACCGTTTATCTACGATTATAGGAAATATGTCTGCAGATTAACACCCCTTTGTCATCATTCGTATGAAGCACAAATTTACTTTCTGTTAGGCAACCATAAATCCAATTACCTACATATATGATGCAGGCTTAACTAATGACATTGGCACCAACTTTGTTGTACAAATACGATACAATTCGGTAATCGGAAACAATGTAGATTAGCTGGATTTTTATCAAACACCGGTATAAAATGCTTTTAGCGTAGAACTATGTCTTTGTATTTGTATTTTTTTGTATTTTTATGGGGTGCGGTCTAATCGCTTATACATTTTGAACAAATAAAACTAAAGAAACGCAAAATATACCAACTTATAGGCAAAGGCATCTAAATAAGTTTAATGTCTGGGTTTAATATGAAACACGATTATAATTGCTTCTTATAATGTTTATTTCTTAACCCTAACTTAATGTATACTATGAAGTTCGTTTACATTCATACAGTACGACCTCAATACATAACAAACGTCCCCCAAATGTGTTTACAATACTACAATGAATGATTTACTTTAAATTCAACGGTTCTATAACCTCACTCCCCTTATGAACTTTATAAAATTATTAACTTATATTAACATTTATTTAAATCTAAATGGTTTCTTAATTATATTTCTATCCCTAAAATTGTGATGACTCTCCTCTCCTGTTTCGTAAACAATTCTGTCAAGAATCCCACTGATAAGGTCATAAACAAACTTTTCGTCGTTATCAACCACTTCACTTATATCGAAGTCCTCAGCACCCTCCACATCACATGTATTCTCTCTTATTGTTGTCACTTCCGGCTCCTTAAAAATACAACCAGTTATCCTTTTCAATCCCATTGGTTCTTTCACGCTGCTTAGTTACTGGCTCAAATTTGTTCTGTTTACACTGATAATTTTCAGATCGGACCAACCGTGGTCGAATCTGATTAATATGTCTTTTGATAATACGACCCGTTTCCAATCTGGATAAATAGTTTCTACTACCAAATACCTTTATCCACCTAGTGAGCGCATCAATTATTTTTAAGAAATAATATCCTTTGATTGGACCGTCCATATGTATTCTGCCCCAAGCTCTACTGGGTTTTGGCCACGGACTGGATGGCACTTTATTTGGACTTTTCCCATAAGTTAAGCACGCCTCACTGCTTCCCAGCCATCGTTCGATATCCTTATCCATACCCGGCCACCACACATACGAACGTAATATTGATTTAGTTTTTACCATTCCCATGTGCGTCTCATGTACTTACAACCATCCTGTATCCCCACATTAAAATATTTTTTTTCGACTGCTAATTGATCTCGTTTTTCGAAGAAACACTGTAGATTCCCTTTTTTAATCTCGTCAAATTTCCCGATCTTAAGACATTCCATTACCTTTGTTAAATCTCTGTCTTTAGCCGTTTCCTCTACCATCGTCTCAAAATCAATTCTCAAACTACTATTGTTTTGAACGTGACAAAGATATGTTGCCTCTCCTTCTTCTTGCTCATCGCTGGGACTCTTTCCGATCGGCAAACGCGATAACTTATCTGCAGAATTTTTATCAGAACCCACATATTTTATAATGAAATTGAATCCTGATAAATGTAACGCCCATCTCTGCATACGGCTTGCTAACATTTGCGGTATCCCCTTTTTGTCCCCAAAAATGCCCAACAATGGTTTGTGATCTGTTACTATAGTAAACGGACGACCTATCAAATATTGATAAAACTTGTTGGTTCCGTAAATAATCGCCAAGGCTTCCTTTTGTATCATTCCGTAATTTCTCTCAGCTTTAGATAAAATCCGCGACGCAAATTCTATTGGCCTCTCCGTACCATCCAGAAAAACATGTGAAATTAAAGCGCCAATACCTGTAGGTGAAGCATCACAAATTCACAAGTCAGCAACAGCGGCAACTTCGCGTCGTAATGCGTCAAAACTATATTTGACACAATATCTTTTTTTAATACTTCTAATGCGTCCTGGCAATCTTTTGTTCACTCAAAATCCATCCCCTTTTTCAAAAGGTTGTAAAGCGGAGACATTTTCGTTGCTAGATTTGCAATAAACTTCCCGTAATATTTTACTGAGTGAACTGCTTGACGTCGATCGGCTGAGGTGCGTCCAAAATAGCTTCATTATTAGATGGTTTTCTTATACCATCTCCCGACACAATATTCCCCAGAAAACTTAACTGTGGTTTAGCAAACACACACTTATCCTTATTTAACTTTAAATTAGCTTCTTTAAGCCTCTCGAAAACTTATCGCAATCGTATATTATGAGTATTCAGGTCCGGTGCCGCGATAATTATATCATCAAGAAAATGTATGACCCCCGGAATTCCTCTCAAAACCTTTTCAATCTCCCGTTAAAAATTACCAGTCGCTGGCTCTTGATGCCAAATGGCAAACGATTCATCATGAAACTTCCTACATGCGTACTCCAAGCGACCAATTTTCGGGAATTTTCTTCCAATTCTATTTGATTATAGGCGCGAGCCAAATGAGAACCTTCAAGGCCTACTGGGCGGATCATATACTACACATCGAAACTAGCATATGTAAAAGGTGTCGATCGAACGAGCCCAACGCCATTACCATTTACGTTTATGCAAAAGTGGATGGTAGGTCATTAAACGTCTTGCTGAAACGTCCCATCATAATGTGGTTCTGCACCGATTAAAGGAACCTTAAGAATTATTTATAGCAAATTATAATATGGTGTCGACATTTTTTCTTTTACTTCTTTAATTATGATTTAATTTGATTTTTAATTTTTGTTTTGTTTGAATTATATTCTAATGAATAAAAAATTCTAATTCGAATTGAATTTTACAATATTTTGATTAAATGCAAAAGTTGAAGTTGGAGTCGGAGTCGGATAGTCAATTTTAATACAATACATCGGACCTGGAGTTGTAGAATTATTTTATCGACTCCGCAGCTCTGTTACAAAGTTACCATGTCTTGCTTGATGTTAATATTAAAATTGTGGCACTAAAATTTTGTCTCTATACCAACCCTCAAACGAAAAATGTTTTGTGAGCAAATTTTTACAATATTGGTAAACTAATCCCCAAAGAGAAAAAATCAGTACCTGGAATACCAATGTTGTTAAGTTTCGAATGAACTTCGGCTTTACAAATTTTGTATGCACCAAGACTTCCAGGATTTGAGTGATGTAGTTGACGTCGTCCGGGCAAACCACAATAACCTTTATTTATTACCATTACGTATTCAGTACAGTATTCGGGAATTTTCGACAATGTCGGGTATTTTCGACAATGATTCAGATACCGTAGTTATTTGGGAAACCGAAGGCTTACAAATAATTTCAGTTCCGAAGAAATGCTTTCCATCAGATTATGGCATCTATAGAAAAGATAGACGCGATTTTAATACCACCTTTGAATGAGGAGCCGTATTATTTACAATGAAGACATCATTTTCGGATGAGGGGTGGCGTCCGGTTTACGACATTACGGATGTAAATATTAAAGCTGGTTTTTCTTCTATCTTGCGCTAAAATGGTCGGTGAGAAAGTTTTATTCATATGAAAAAGATTTTGACGTCATTTTTTCCTTCTCAAGGAACATGAATCGGAAATGTGTATTTCTCACTGAAAATACTTTTCATTATACTTTTCACGGAACGAAAATTGACCGCCTGGTCCCCATTTTATAAGTGCCATTCAGATAGGATTGAGAGTATTCAGAAGCAATTTGTTTTGTACGCCCTTCGTGGATTACCCACTGAGCGAGTGCATCAATATATTCTCCCACCTTACAATGGTCGCTGTAATTTATTAAAACTGCAACGTTTGGGTCACCGACGAGACGTTGCATCTGCTATCTTCGTTTATGATGCTTTGACTTCCCAAATAGATTGTGACGAATTAATTGCTCGTTTCAATATCTACGCTCCCATATGCTGTTTGCATGGTCGCCATTTGCTACATATTGATCCTGTTTCTACGAAATTTGTACTTTCGGAACCAGTCTTGAGAATGTCGCGGCTTTTTAATTAAGTTTACGATGTTTTCGACTTTAACATGAGAAGTAGTTTTTGTATGTTATTTATCACCATTTTTGGCACTACCCCTCTAATTATAAGCAAATCGCTCAAGCCAAGAAAAACTTGAAAGCATCAGAGTATATTCTCGAATATGATTAGCTCAAATACGTAAGCTTGCATAATCTAAAAAAAATCTTGATAAACACTTTGTAAATCTAAGAAACAAATCGAAAACAATCAACTAGGCAGCTAAACTTAACAACGTATAAACAAAACAAACAATCAAAAAACTTAAACTGGAAAAAATACATAAGACAACTTTGTCTTACTTAAGTAAAAGGAGGAGTCTTAGTGACTCCTCAGGTGGTAGTGAGTGCAAAATCGTCAAAACAAATTAAGAACAAAAGCACCCCTGTTAATGAAGATGCTGAAACAATGAGTGTAGATTCAATGCCTAATTCCTCAAGGAGAAGGGATCATTTCAGTACAAATAAGAACTTTTCTAAAAGAAAAACATGTCGATAGGGGTTAAAAGGCGGCGAATAGGTCCAACCAATGAATGAAAAATAAATGTAAACAACTACAATAAGAATACTTCAAATAATCAGTAACAACATAACACCAACCAGGACAAAAGTAATCTGCTCACACCAGAGGAGATTTTCAGTCTACTGAAAGAAGTGCGAACCCAATTAAACTCTTGCAACAATAAGGAAGAAATATTTTTTGCCATAACTTCATTAGCCTATAAACACTTATGTCAACATATAAAACAACAATTTTAAAACAGTTCTCTGGAATGCTGGAGTACTATTGTTAAAAGAAACATTTCTTAATTCTGGTCATAGGTTCTACGTTAATTCAAATTATATAATATACAGGGTGACCCATTTAAAAAAAATCCACTCAAATAACTCAGGGGAAGGCCTAAATCAAAAAAAGTGTAATTACAAAAGTTGCACAATTTCTAGGGGGAAACTAAATCATGCTCTTAAATTTGACCTGAAGGTCAAATTTCAAGGTCAAATCGGTTTTTTTTAATGGGAATACATATTTTTGACATCGGATTCGAAAAGCGTGGGAAATTTAATTTTAAAGCTTGTGATTTGCTATGAAAATTAAAAAAAAAAAAAATTCCACCGCATGTGGAACAACACGCTATGGCTGGTACATCCACGCTGTGGCTGGTACATCCACGCTGTGGATGCATCTGTGTAAACGGAATTAATGTTACTTGGTGTAAAGAAATTAAATATCTTGGCATGATGCTTGACCAAAAACTTACAATATTCCACAGACATATAGAATATACTATTAACAAAATGTTGGATGCAACTAAAAGTCAACTCTTGGTGTAAACGCAATCATCATCGATTTGGATTTTGACTTTTCGTGGCCATCTTGTATTGTCAATTTCTTACTTACTTCCGTTCCGTCATATGTAAAAGTTGTTTTGCATAATTTTGTTACTAAAATAAATATTCTAAAATCATCAAGTGTTTCAATTAATTAAAGAGTTAGATTAATTACACTCTAACAGGTTATGGGCCCAGTGATCGTTATATAGGCTAAGTTTGTTAAAAACAAATGGATAAAATAAACTTTATTAATTACAAAAACTATACATCACTGCGGGCTTTTTTTTTTTTTTGAGACATGATGGCGGACGTAATCGATGGAAAGTATTGCATCGAAAAGTTGGACGACGATAATTACTTTAATTGGAAGTTTGTGATGGAAATGCTGCTGAAGAAAGAGCATAGTTGGGATGCAATAATTGGTGAAAAGCCAGCCGAGGCAGCACAATTGACCGTGTGGAATAAAGCAAACGACAGCGCGATGTCCTACAATCGTTTTACGTGTGCAAACGAGTTAATTTGTTCACACTAGAAAAACTAAATCTGCAAAAGAGATGTGAAATGTGTTGCAGCAACATCACGAAAAGGGTGCAGGCAATAGCAGTGTGCAACTAATAAAGGAAATTTGCACAAAGAAGCTTACGAAGAACGATAACCTCGAGGAACATATTCATTGGTTGTTGGACATGTTTCAACGGATTGACGATCTCGGAGAGGAAAAGTTATCGGAAAAATGGCAGATTGGGCTGCTGTTTGGGCAACTACCGCGCAGCTATGACACAATCGTGACGGCACTTCAAACTCAGAAAACGGAAGACCTGAGCATGAAAATGGTTCAGGCAAAACTGATTGACGAGTATAAACGTTTAATTATACGCATTGTAACGAAAATGGTGATAGCGCAGGCGGCGCCTTGGAAATTTTTTTTGGGAAAATCAGAAAAGGCGGCGGCTGTTGAGAAATCAGATGACGATATGTTGTTCATGACCGAACACATCGAAAGTCAAAGTGCAGACGATTGGATCATTGATAGAGGTGCTACGTGTCACATTTGCGTGAATAAGTCTAAGTTCGAGAATTGACTTTCAATAATCAAGAAAAAGTCAGGGTGGCTGATGGACGTACATATTCGTCACGTGGTACCGGATCCGTCAAATTACAGTTTTTTCATGATAAAGGTAATTCGGTATCGACCATATTAACGAATGTATTATATATACCAGAAATTGCATCAAATATCTTATCGGTAAAATTAATGGCGGCTCGTGGATATGAGATCACATTTGGTATGCATAAGTGTTCAGTGCAAAAGAAAGGTGGCAGGCGAATATATATTGGCGAAAATTGTGGCAGCCAATACATTCTCAAACAATCAATGGAAGTCTATGCAGCGCACAAGAGAACTAATTTATGTGTACACAAGTGGCATCGCATTTTGGGTCATCGTGACATTAATGTGGTCAGGCATCTAAACAATGACAATTTAGTCACCGGTGTGTGTTTTGAAGCGTGTAATTGCAGCGACGACTGTGAAATATGTACACAAGGGAAAATTACTAGGTTACCTTTTCCAAAAAGCTCATTGACATCAACGAATGCTGTGATGGATCTAGTTCACAGTGATTTGTGTGGGCCGATGCCAACTAAGTCACATGGTGGAATGCGCTACATTCTAACGTTCATAGACGATTTTTCGCGATACACGGTAATTTATTTGCTGAAGGAAAAATCGCAATGTTTCATGAGGCTTAAGGAATATATATATATATATATATATATATATATATATATATATATATATATATATATATATATATATATATATATATATATATATATATATATATATGTATATATATATATATATATATATATATATATATATATATATATATATATATTCAGTCAAATGGCGCGAACTATGTTTTCAAAGACCATAAAAGTTATTCGCTCAGACCGCGGAACAGAATATAAAAACAAACAGGTCATTGAATACTTAAAGGGCATCGGGACTAAAGTAGAATACACTGCCGCATATTCACCAGAACAAAATGGAGTAGCAGAGCGCAAGAACCGAACGCTAATCGAGATGGCTCGATGTATGATGATTGAGGCTAAATTGAACCATTCGTTCTGGGCGGAAGCAGTTACAACGGCTAATTTCATGCAGAACCGTTTGCTAACAAAAGGAGCTCCGAAGACACCACTAGAAATCTGGTCGGGTACATTACCAATTTTGAAAATTTTTAAAATCTTCGGGAAAAAATGTTTTGTGCATATCCCTAAGGAGAAACGAAGAAAATTGGACATAAAGGCAGCAGAGACACGATTTTTGGGTTACGACGAAAATTCAAAAGCGTATCGATGTTTCGATGTAAAGACGAACAAGTTGATTATAAGCCGCGATGTTCGTTTCTTGGAAGGGGAAGATAATACCGTAACTGTCGAAATAAAACCACAAGTTGACAATACCACTAATGAAAGTGAACAAATAGCGGAGGCACCAGACGCTGTGTCAGGTCAAGAACATATCAAGCGAAATAATGAGGGCCGCGAAAAAGGAACTGTTTCAATCCCAATTGCCAAAAACGATTAATCGAGGGAATCGAAAATATTAATTCAATAATTACTGAGCCGAAAACACTGGCAGACGTACTGGAGACCGCAGAAAAGGATCAATGGTTTGCGGCTATGCATGATGAAATGAAATCACATGCAGAAAATGGTACCTGGGAAATAGTTGAATTACCAAGTAATCGAAAAGCAGTGCGTTGCAAATGGGTGTTTAAATTGAAAGCTAGCGCAGACGGCACTGTAAAGCGGTTTAAGGCTAGGCTGGTTGCCCAAGGGTTTACGCAACGGTTTGGCCAGGATTACGATGAGGTATTTGCACCAGTTGCTAGGCAAACAACTTTTAGAACGTTTTTGACGGTGGCAGGCAGAGAGCAAATGTAGGTCATCCATTTGGATGCAAAAACGGCTTTCTTAAACAGCAAACTGGAGGAAGAAATCTACATGAAGTAGCCGCCATGTTTTCGAAACGGATGATAAGAGCATGGTACATCGATTAAAAAGGAGCTTGTATGGACTGAAGCAGTCGGCACGCGCCTGGAACATGTCATTAAACAAGGTAATCGTTGACGCAGGATTTTATCGCAGTGAAGCAGACCCATGCTTATACTATCAGCAAATCGGCAATGGGCGGTGTTATATATTAATCTACGTTGATGACATCGTGGTGGCTTGTAGTGACAGCAACGCGATCAAACGGGTTGAGGAAATTCTGAACGTCGAATTCAAAGTTGATAGTTTGGGCAAAATAAAGACGTACATTGGAATAGAGGTCGACAGGGACATTAATGGAATATTTAACATAAGTCAGAAATCATACATCAATCACGTGGTGAATCGATTCTATTTAGAAGGTGCAAAAATATCTAAATACCCGTTGAAGCCAGAATATCAGAAGGGTTCATTGCCTGATCTGCTGCCAAATAACGCGGAATATCAACAACTAATTGGCAGCTTGCTGTATGTATCAATAAACACTCGGTCAGATGTTGCAACAAGTATGGCGATACTCGCACAAAAGATAAATTGTCCGAATGAAGAAGATTGGACAGAGCTGAAGCGAGTTGTACGTTATCTAAAGGGTACAAACGATTTAAAATTACGCATGGGAGATGGTAAATGCGAGAACATATTTTTTGGGTACGCAGATGCCAGCTGGGCCGAAGATCGATGCGATCGAAAATCAAAAAGCGGTCATTTATTCAAGTTATTTGGAGCAACGATAAGTTTTAGTTGCAAGAAGCAATCATGCGTTTCACTATCATCAACAGAGGCCGAGTTTGTTGCATTGTCCGAAGCATGTAAGGAGGCGATTTGGCTGCGAAGGTTGTTGAACGATTTTAATGTCGACATAAGCAACTCGACTTTGATATACGAAGACAATCAAAGCTGCTTAGCACTGATCAACCAAGAAGGTTTCTCTAGCCGATCTAAGCACATCGACACTAGGCGACATTTTATTAAGGATCACATCGAAAAGCAAACGATTCGATGTGAGTATTACACAGATATGTGCACCAAGCCGCTGGGCACAAATCGGTTACAATCACTTCGAAAGGACAGCGGGTTGTTTTAATTTCATTTATTATTCAAGGAAAGAGGGAGCAATTGTTATAAAGTAGAAATTGAGGAGGAGTGTTGGAGGCAACTAAAAGTCAAATCTTGGTGTAAACGCAATCATGATCGATTTGGATTTTGACTTTTCGTGGCCATCTTGTATTGTCAATTTCTTACTTACTTCCGTTCCGTCATATGTAAAAGTTGTATTGCATAATTTTGTTACTAAAATAAATATTCTAAAATCATTAAGTGTTTCAATTAATTAAAGAGTTAGATTAACTACACTCTCTAACACATAATGACCAAACTTATTAGAATTTTATATCCTTTTATAAACCGCAAATCAAGCTTAAGCCTTAATAATAATATTTTCTCCAATATAACCTTATCATTCTCCTGCTTGACAAACAATAACCCTGTGTCACCAGAAAAGACTTCAAATAATGAAATATAATCTGTAGTTCTTTCCAACAGTCAAACTGCATAAGCTTAACAAAATAAAAACAATAAACGAAAACATCGTCTGTCAGAACACTAAATTCAACACGGAGTTGCCAATAATCAACAATATTTGCACGGTAAGCAATACTTGAACTATTTCACAATGATTGAAATACGAATTAGTTTTAAGTATTTACGTTAATTTAAAAAATGACGATAATTAGGTTTGTTCAACTTTCTCCTACAGTCAAATATTAACATAGTCTAATTCACAAAATAAATTAAAGTTGTAAAGTTATATTCAAACTAAGCACTTAAGGATAATATGAAACTACTAATGTAATTTAATGTGAAAAAATATTTAAATACAGGTAAATTGAATTGAATTGAACTCATCTTTAATTTTTTCAGATGAATTATCTTGAAATATCCTTAAAATTTAGTCCAAATTTCGAAAAACCTCAATAATTTGAAATTTTCAACTAGACCCGGAAATATCAAACAATTTTGAAAAAATCTAAAATAAACTCGTCGTAGTCTTAAACAATAACGAATAATAGCCGCACTACAGTGACTCAATACCATCTCGAATAATCGAAAATGATGCAACTCAACAAATAATCACGAATAACTTAAACGCCCATAACGCTCGTGGAAACAAATTACGAATAATTTCGTATTATAAAGTCTCACCTCTTGACTTTTAGGGGATAATTTTTTTTTTTTTTTTTTTGAGTGGGACTCACATTTATTTTTTATTAATGAACAATTTTTATAGATAATTCCGTTTCTTATCTTTAATTATTGTTACTCACGAAAAAATTAACTTGACAGTATACGTTGGGATTCCCAAACAATTCAAAAAAACCAAAATTCATAATAAATAACCATTCCGTATGACTAGTGATAAATCAAGAACTGATAACTAATAACAAACTTATTCTGATAGGAAGTTATTTATTTTATTTAATAGGTAAAAATTACACAATTTAGCTAGCTTTACAGTTGTTTCTGTTTTCTTTGTCGATATTGTTAGCTTAAATAATCTGTCAATATGCACAAATTGTCTAGTTTTTGGTTTTACAGTTAGGGTATTTGAAATAGGAACAAGAACACAACTATACCTAGTATACTTTAGATTTTACTAGTTAAATAGCGAATATTTATTTAATAAAACAATATTGAAACCAATAAATAGTATAAATATATAATTTCTAAGTGCTTCTTTTAAATAATAATAAATATCACAAGAGTATCAGATCAGAAAATTAAATTTCAATTATTAAGCGTGTCTAATCGTAGATTTTGATTGGAATGCTGCTCTCTTTGATGGGACTTCTAATGACGCCACATTCATACTTTGATGGTTTCGTTTTCTCGATACATTTAACAAATTCTAAAAAGTTATCAAATATTAATAAGTTATTACATTCGGACACTATTAGCGTAAACCTTATTTTACCTGTATGAGAGGAATCGATTTTTCAGCATCTACAAGTTTTCGCTGAATGAATTTGCAGCGTTCAAAGTAATTAAGATGCTCCTTAAAAGGGTCATCAGTTTCCATCCAATTTTTTAAACATCCACCACAGCTAAAACATTTTACTTGGTCCCCTATGTTCACATAAAAAAATCCAGCTTTACTTAATTCATGTGGTCGTTGCTTTAAACTGGCGGGCCAATTTTCAAATGTTTTTATACGATCCTCGTGATTTGTAAAATCGGGATGACGCACATTTTGATTAAAATCTAATAATTTTAGCTCGTGATTAAATTTCTTTTGTGAAATTGGTATATTATCCGTTAGCCGTTTGTTAATAAGTGGACAATGAGGCGATTGAATTCGATGCTCTACAAATGGATCATCACCCATTGACCAATCACCAATAACTACTTTACAAAATTTACATTTCAGCTGATCATTTTTAAAATTGTAATAAAATCCAGCGCTTGCCATTCTATCTTTCGCTACAAATTGGACAGGCCAAAATTGTAAAGTTAAACGACGAACTTTTTCAAATTTATAAAAATCTTCACATTGTATAAAATTATTAAGTTCCATTTTAATTTATTAAACGTTAATACTTTTTTTTTTTATTCACTGTTCACTATTACTTGTCGTAGCTGTAGTTCAACTGATTCATAAATGTAATTTTCTCTTTATTTTATATAAAACCATAGACTTTAAATATAATACGTCACGTGTGGAATCCCCGTGTATATAAAAACGATAGATCGACGTCGTTTTGAACAATAAATAACAATTTATAAGAATGGCCTTACGTTTTAAACATGTTTTTCTTGTTTATTGTGTTCAGTGAGAAATGCGAACTTTCTCTTACTAAAGCGCAAAATATCTAAATGTTTCTGAGGCTAGATCAATATTACTAATCAAAATTTCGTTATAATAATTAAATGTGCTCTATTCGCAATACGTACTTATAAAATTAAGTACCGAAAACTGATTTATTAGGAAAGAAAGGAACGCTTAACTTTACATTTCGAAAAATGTGATAAGTAAAAAATTACCGTCATACCTAAACCCCCTGTTGTAGCAAGCACAAGGTGTTCATTCCCCGATTTTAACCGACTGGACATAATCAAACAGCAACCACTTAAAATTTGGAAAAAACCAACTAAGGGTTAAGGTTAATATGTGTATATATACAGGCTAACAATGTATCCACCAATTACATTGATAATTTTTGTACCACAGTGCAGAACTGATAACTCCGATAAGAAGAAATTTGATCAATTTTTTTTCGAATCATGTTTTCCAAATCATTGAAATTCCGTGAATTGTCAGCATACAAAATCTTTTAAATAGTGCCATCAGAAAAACTCTAGAGTTTTCTTCACATGACTATACTTTACTACTATTACTACTATATATACTTCAACGTTTTTTAATAGTCCCGTGTTCCTAGAATTTCTTTAACAATTCTGAATAAGGCAGACCTACTGGGTTATACCTGGTACAAATGTTTGTTAAGATATTTTATTGCGTTGAGTATCTCGTTTTGTAGTTTAATTTATTTGCGTTATTAGAATAAAAAAATTTATGTTACCTTCGGGTTTACAGTATTAAAAAAGAAAACGCGGTTTTATATGTTTAAAGAAGATATAAGATATGTATGTATATCGAAACGTCGTCGTCGAGACCCGAAGGTAGCATAAAGAATAAAAAATACACCGCCAATTTTTACTACGATAAAATGAAGAGGTTGCGTTGATAATTTCAAGGAAATATAATTGTTGAATTCGCTTCGAAGGTGAGTCGCCTTTTTAAACGGAACACCTTGTATAATGTAAACTAAAAACAACAACATTTATAAACATTATAAATTAATTACATAATATTTATTTGTCTAATAAATTATGACTTAACTATAGCTAATATAACTGTTAGCGTTTTTTTTTAGATTTTTATCGTTTATTTGATCCAACCTCTACAGGAATCAAATAATACATTTTTGATTGATTTACTTGTTCTTGTTGTGCTGGCAATGAACCGTCCGGTGGATTAATCTCTATTATAGAATCAGGCTTAAGCTGTACCCCTGCTCTTAATTCTTTATTATTCTTTGGCAGTATCGGATGTCCAATCGTTGATGCTAAACTAGATTTTGAAATATCAATTTTGGGTGAAAATCGTACATTTGGAAATTGTTTTCGCATAAAATGTCGAAAGGATGAATAACCCATTAATTTTTCGTTTACATTTTGTTGACAAATTTCCATTTTATATTTATTGTAAATATTTGACCGGGTTTCACCATAAACTACAATATGCCGTGTTAAATCATTTGAAAATTGTTTTAAATATGATTTTAGAAATTCTTCTACTTTCTTATACAGATCTAATGAAAATGTGTTATGCGGCTTTTTGCCCAGATTTCCATGCACCCTTGGCGTAATACCATTTTTCATTACATGATTTCGAATACGTTTTAAATGATATTGAGTTACATTTTCTAAATAAAGGAAGGCATCGAGGCAAACTTTCTTGCCTTGATATATGTACGAGGCACGTTGTCGAATTCGCTGCTTACGATTTGTTGTTTTTTCTCGATTTCCCAAACATGCCATTATCAATCCCATTAAGTACATATCATGCTCCTCCTTTGTTAAATCGGCGATATTCAATCGATGTTTATACACATTGTCTTCTGATAAACCCTCAAAGCAGCCTTCTTTACATTCACATCCGTGTTTTAAACGTTGTGACACTTGTTTTGGACACTCTTCTAATTTGGTAAGGTCACATTTGTCGGCGGTTTGTTTTTTCGTCGGTTTTTGAATGTTAAATTCCTCTTCAATTTCCGAGTCATAGTCGGTTTGGTCGATTTCGAGTGTACTATTATCAGGATCGTTCTGAAATCAAGTAAGAAAAAGATTTTGAATCAAAATCAAATTGTTTAAATCAAATTGTTTGTATACTGCAGTAATTGCTTTAACATTAACTACCTGAGCAGGAAATTAATTTTATTTGGTAAATCTATTTTTAAAATATTCTACGTAAAAATAAAATAAAATTTTATTTACTTCATGCATTGATTCCTTATCAATAATTTCGTCATTTGAATCAATTTTAAGCAATACAATATTATTCTCATCAACGTTCAAGTTCTTCTTTTCAATCCTTTCAATTCCTAGCAAAGTGTGTAATACTTCGCTTGCCTCTTTTTCAGCATTTTCTGACATTTCACCTAAAAATAAAGTCTAAAATTATGTTTCAATGACATGAATATTTTATAATGTCGTTTTTATATTGGTTTTAAATATCGTCTTACAACAAAAAATAGAATGTCGGTTATTGTAAATTGCTTTACACCTAAGAAGGTCGGGTGGATTGTGCGTAGTTGAGTTTAAACTTTGAAAAAATGGTGGAATGGAATATTCATGATCTGCTATTCTCGCTTTATATCAGCAACCGCCTTATTTAATTCGCTATTTTATACTTCCCTGAAGTGTGAAAAACTTTATTTTAGATACTTATTTGGTGTTAATTCAATGTTTTTCTTGTTTAAGTCATATTCGGTAAAACAACCGTAGGCCGATTAAGATTTCAAGTTTCGATAAATTTATCAAAATTATGAATAATCGTGATTTTATGTAAATAATTTCCAAGAAATGATTGGAATGTTTGTTATGAACAATAAATTAATGTACATTTATTAATTTTATTTATTATTACGAGTATTTACTATGAATACTTCAAAACGATAGCACAACAACATTATACCCCCAACAGACATAAACTAGCTAATTGCGAATTCGAGATTATGTAGCTGTTTTGTTTCAGTCTTTTAAGATTACCGCGTATTATAACTTGATTATCGTAATCTAGTTGTACAAACTCAATAGACATGAACCCCTCCAAGAAAAAGAATTATCTTTTCGATTTCGGTGTCACTCAAAAAAAATGTTTTTTTTAATTTATCTATGTTCTGTGAATACATTTAAATATCAAAAAACTTTCCCGCTCTCGAAACATTAACAATTAGATACCGAATAGTCCAAATGACCGAAGTACTTATTTTGTTCAAAATGACAGCAGTAATACTATTCAAAAAGGCAGATAAATAAAAGATAAATTGGTGAATCAAGTTCATTCTCTACGCTGATGAAACAACGTCAACGACAATCAAACCTTACTCACCATCACAAGAGTACTAGAATCCCTACGCTGGAATTCACTCCAGCATCCTGACTCTCTAAAAAGTAAAAATGTAAGATATTGTGTAAACCTGGAAATTCGTAAAACTCATAGTTCACTTTTATTAGTTTAACCCTCCGAGAACACACTCCGTTAATATCTTAAAAGCACTTTTAAAATTGGTGGGCCTGAGGCCCTCTAGCTGCAGTTAAGGGTACTAATTACACGTTAAGATGCTCCCTTTGCAAAGCGCAACTGGTAGGCGTTTGGCATCATTCGAAATTAGTAGAGGGTCATTCTGACTCTGTAGTGTACCGAGCGTCGAAACATTTCTTATTTGAAGTGATATCATTGAGGAACTATTTTAAATAGAGAGAGTAAACGCTAGATTTTGAATACTTGCAAGTATGAAGCGGAAGAACATTTGTGTGCTACGGCTGATATAAAGCAACTTGTCTTTCACCTACTTACTCCACACTTGCAAGAAAAACTAAAAAATGCCACGCTGCGTTCTGAAATACACAAAGGCATTCAGTATTATGCTTGATGGTAAACCAGCTGTACTGGAAGATGATCGACCGCAATTACAAAAAAGCGAAGGATAAAAAAAATGAAAATGTAATGTCCGAGTTAATTGCTTCGGATGTGCGATGAACATCGTGTCTATTTATGTAATGATTGCGACGGAAGTGAATAAATAAGTTAATAATTATTACAAGGCACGTAATTGATAGAACATTTACGTGTATGTAATAAAAAAATAATTTTTTCAATTTTAATCTTTAATTTTTTCAAAAAATGTTCGATTTTTTTGACTTGAATCCAAGCTTCCTGGAACACTAAAGAATACATTTTTCCCTTGAAAAAACGATTTCATGAATTCCACCGGCATTTTTGAACTACACTAATCGATTTATCAATATTTTAAGTATATCTGAGAATTTTTTCAAGGTGATCGTACTCAACAATTAAAAATGGTAGACAATCAAAAATGTATAGGCTCAGATTGACCCAGAGTGTTCTCCGTGATTAACAAAATAGATATGTTCTCGGAGGGTTAAATAATTCTTCGATATTTCAATAATAAAAAAATCAAAAAGTGAAGGTTGACTGGGAAATTACAAAATTTTATTAGTTTACCCATTTACACAATGTATTTCTTTATAGTGAATCAGGGTGCAGCGAGTGCAGCTCTCTACTTTTATGACATGAATAAAACATAACCTCCAAATTTTTAATTCAAGTAATACCGATTTTGGTCTAATTTTAAATTTATGGAAATAAAATATTAAAATAAATATTTTAACAATAAATTTTAGCTTTATTGTTGTAAATTAATCACCTAACGGATAATGTTGTAACTGCTTGTAGCTACTCATTAAAAATAGGTCGTAGAGCAGTTAATTTAGTAAACACATGAACCAAAAGTGCTTATAAGTACTTGCGGTTACCGATTGGAAGGTTAATATTACCAGAGACAACGTATTTATCATAGATTTCTCATTGTCATTGTCTTATAAAATACACCAATGCAACGATAACATTGGAAATATCCAAAACCAACAAAAATGTTTATACAAGCCGTCTCGTTCGCTCTTTACACAGATCCTATCAAGAAAATGTACTCTATATTATTGGTTATTGTCATCTAATATTTAAACAACAACAAAAACAAATTTGTTCCGATATATCCAAATATAGTGTACTTTTTTATATGTTCAGAGAGACATTTTTGTTGGTTTAGAAATATCAGAAGATTATTTTTTTTCGTGTTTTTTCGCGTTATCTCTGATATTACTCATCGTCTTTTTTTGGAAAGAAATAAAAAAATTGTATTTCCATTATTTTATGGGCTAAATTCCACGTACAACAAAATTATTTAACAATTTCCACTAAATAGCCGTTAAAAATTATATTAATTAAAGAGTTTTTTGCGATTTTTTTTTTTTTAATTTCGTAGTCAAAGTATGTACAGGTGATCATTGACTTATGTCGTTTATAAATTACGCTCTTTATTTAATATAAATCGTCGATCGCTTTGAGTTACATCGTAAAAAGACTGTAAACCTAAGAGGGAATTGAAATTGCTGCTTTATTCTATATTAAGATTGTGTCTGAAACCTGTGATAAATATTTTTTAGTACTAATTTTCGACATTTATATGAAAAAATCGCACTCACCAAAATTATCACAGTAAAATCCTATGATAATTTTTGACGTATACAAAATAAATTAATAATATGACGTAGTCGCCTTAGCATTTTAAGTCAAATAAATTGACTTTTCTCTTTCGCTGTTATGAAATGAACTTTTAAAGCTGGAACGTGATTTTAATTAAATTGGTGGGATTGTTTTGTCCATTTAAATGGCATTATTGATTGTTTGTTATAATAGAATGTAAGAGTGTCCTGAGTGCGAGTTTACGACCATTTTCTGATGAAAAATGTTCAGCAGATTAAAAATATTTTATATGGAAAACAAAAGAATTATGTTCGGAAGGGGAAATTTGTTTACAAAATAGACTACGTTGATTGGTTGCCTGCTGCAAATTTGTCAGCAGAATATTAACGTAAACTCGCACTGGACATATATTATCCAGAAATCGGAAATTGTTCAATCAAGGGCGACAATGTCAATTTTATATTTCTGCCGGTGTGCATCTACGTATATGCATGTTCTATTCTCTTTACATACATTGATTTAACACCAATTATGTAACAAACAAAAATTTCTTGGCATCATAAAAAAAAAAAAAATTTGTATCGTTTGGATGGATTACAGAGTTTTTTTTTGGTAGTAAACGCAATTATAGAATTTTTTATAGCCACAGTTTTATATTTATTTATTTAGTTCTACAAGACGTCTTGCGTTTGCAACCTCATCCACTTAGATGATTCGTTCCACAATATGTTTTACATTTTTTTTATGATCCCTTGAAAGGTGAACACTGCAATTCCAGTCAGTTTATTCATAAGAGCGTTCGTTTATAGTCAATTAACTGAAGTGGTTTGTAGAAGTTTGACATGAATCTGAAGTGGATTGAAATAAGCGAACGTCCAATTCACTTCAGTAGCTTAATTATCTGAATAGGAACTCAATGATCGGAGAAATAACTTATCACAAACGAACGCGCTTCACATCTCGAGAAGAACATCTATTACCATGTTTCCATGATAGAGTTAACCTAGCTTTAACTCGGTTTATGTGCATGGAAATGCGTATTAGGGTAGAGTTTCGTTAAATCCAAATAAACTCGACGAGTCTTGTTCGTTTGAAGCATTGACCAGCGAGTCTTTAAGAAATTTAAGTAAGAATGCGATCATAGGAACATGCATGTTACTGACCAGCGAAACTTTAAGAACTTTTCGTTCAGTTTCGTTAAATTTGAATTGTCATTTAACATTCTTTAACAAGAGCGAAAATTACCGCCCAAACTGAAGGAAGAAACGTCAAACAGTGAAACATGGCCTATTTATGTTTTATTAATTAAAATAATGTTTTATATATATTTCAAATATGTACATAATATATTATGTAGTGTAATGCGACAAAACAATTATTGCAAAATACAATTACGAATATTCCTTGTTTTTTGTTGTCAAATCGTGTTACGGATTCGCTGGGCGATCTGTCAAAATTTCCTTAACAATATATTTTCGTTAAATTCTGTAAGGTTTTGTTACGGATGCTTAAAGACTCGCTGGTCAATGCTTGAGTTAGATTATATCTATCAAACATTTTGTTAAATTTTAAATGGCGTTTCGCGAAATACAAATTTTGTTTCTGTTCAACATACAATTTTGTTTTTTTATTCTATCGAAATATTTTTCTTTATCTCTAAATCCTAACACTGTTCATGGAAACGGTACGGGTTAGCGCCGCTATGTTTTCAACTCAACGAAGCCTAAACCTATTTGAAGTCGGTACATGGAAACATGGTATATGTTTGACGAGATCAACGGCAAAGTTTCGTTGAGCTTCACTCAATTTTTCTTGGAGCTCGCCACAAGAAGTTCTGCTATAAAATATTCTATAAAATTATAAATTATATTTATTTACTACTACTTATATTTACATAAAAGATTTATATTTGAGTGACGTGTGTGTAGTGATCAAAATTTTGCGTAATAGACGTATAAAGACCAGCGAAAAACTATAAATTAAAAAATTTTAACGACACTAATTTTTCTTAATTTTTTTTGACATTCCAACCAGCGAAAAATTATAAACTAAAGAATTTTAGTGGTACCATTATATTTCGATATTTGGATTCCAACTAAACTTTCTTCACTTCTAATGAAATAAACTTGATTATTATAAATTATTTTATTGTGGGGTTATGTTTATGAGCAACACGAAATGGGGCTTCATAATTCGCAAACACTTTTTTACCGGCTTTTTTTTTAGGAAAAATACACTAGAAAAATGTTACCAAACTAACAAATAAATTAATACCTCAGTAAAACCTAGAAAAATATAAATAAAAAGCCATGAAATACAAAACTTTATATCTAAATCAACAACTACAGCAAACATTTATTTGCGTTTAACATTTATTTCTTAAGTTTGGACGGAAGATCATATCTTAATTTCTTTGAAGTGGCAGATCTAATTTAACGAAGCTTCGTTAAATTTCTTAAGTGACGTTAATTTTTCGCTGGGCTAGAATACACAAATGCTGTCTATCGCATTTTTAAGTTTTGTTAATTCTTAATTTTTAAGTTTGTAATTTTTCGCTGGTCGCCACTTAAACGAAAAACGGCACTTTATTGTCAGGCTGACATAACACTATCATTTTTCTATGACACAGATGTTTTATAAAATATTTTTGTCAAAAGTAACTGAAAGTGTTAGTTGAATATTTTATAAAAGATTTCTTTTATCAAATATATTTTATCAAAGTTAGCATTGTAAAGCTAAATGTGATCAAATATGAGCGTTACGTTTTGCAACCCAAAGTTTCACCCAGAACCATTCTTTTGTATTTTTTCTAATCATTTTTAATAAAGCCGTAATTCTAAAAATATTCATGTTTTCTCTTCATTTTTAAATGTACTTTGAAGAAAAAAATCGTAAAACCTTTGACGTAGTGTGATTTAGAAAAATAAAAGATCAAAGATCATTTACAAAAGAAATGGTATTCAAATATTTTATAAAATATATTTGACAAAGAAAAACGATAGTGTGATTCTGGCCTTATCGAAAGAGACGGAGTATGGGAGTAGAGGGTAGTTGAAGTACGTTCACTTTAAGCGTGCTTTCGGTGTGTTTCCATTTACCTTTGCATTTTGAGGTGTACACTTTTTTTTAGTGCACTGTTAGGTCTTACTTTATTTAGTAACTGGAACAAGAATAGAAATAGAAATGCAAATTTTGCATAAAATAACAACAAAAAATACATTTCGTTTTAAAAATTAAATACAGGAACCATTTAAAACTTTCAAAATAGTGGCTAGAATCTATACGAACAAAAACTTGGTTTGAAACTACATATTCCAAACGGAATGAAAATACATGGCATTGTTGTTGTAAAATTTCCAAAGTAAGACGCCTTGTATATGAATGTATTAATTCTAAATTTGGTCGGTAATGTGATCGATGTCGATAAATTTGGTGTGTTTCTTTACTATTTATTACTGTGCGCAAAAACAAGTAAATTAAAAATAACAATAAAAAGTTGTATTCAAATGTGGCGAAATAAAATTCAAATATATTTAACTAGCTCAATTAACGACACCAAAAATTTAAGTTTAATTGTACATAAAATTAGAATTCGCAATTTTTCTGTGGTGAATAAAATTTAAAACAAAAAATCCATTTTTCTGTCAAAATTCTAAACCATTCACACAAAGCCTTATCTTTATTCTAAATGTCATCATGCAAATGTCGACCATATCACATTTTTTCAAATCAAAACCTAAAACTTACGAGTATTTATTACATTTAACAGATTGCCACAACTATTAGAATTTTTATTAATCTTTATAATTTAAATTACACAAAAATGAACTTGGAGCTACTATCGTGATTTTTTAACAAATTAATTTTTACTTAGCAGTTTTAGCACATGTCAAACACAATGACGTTTTATATATGTATTTGTTTTTAGCGTCAGCCATGACAGCATTTAGTACAACAATGTATGCCTTATATAAAATGTTGTGAAACTATTTTTTTATGTCGTTTTCGATTCGTCTTCTACCCCTCTCTGAAAAAGCAATCTATATTTCTCTACGAAGCGAACAGTATAATTGAATTGCCCGTTTTTATATATATGGGAGTGTGTTTAACGTACATATATACAAAATTTTGTTAATGTTTTTGAAAATAGAATTTTCCTCAAAATGACAGTACTAATTTTTGGTATTAGTAAAAGAGGAATAAATCTGCCAAACATCGAGATTTGTAATCGAGCAAAAATTCTTGACGTATTTTAAAGTTTTTATTACTTAATGGTGGTATTATCATAGAATACCCAGAAAGCGACATAACGCGGTTTTGTATGCAAAAATGTCAACAGTTGACTCATTTTTTATTGAACTTGGTTTGGTGAAGATAAGATTTTCAGTGTTTTCGTTCAGTGGCTGAAATTTCAAAATTAACGTGTAAAATATAAGGAAAGAGCAAAAATTTCTTGGGACGTGTTCGAAGTTTGTGATAATTATTTCAGCTGTAATAATTATGACATTATTTTGTATGCAACCAAATTATCATAGCATAGTTGTAAATTTGATACTTCTGTAATAATATTTATAAACAAAACCGCGCAATAACAATAATTAAGCCGTATTATGCTAATTTATTTCTAAAAAAATAGTACAAATAAAACTTATTATAAAATATGGAAGAGAAAAATTTTTCACTCCTGTCAAAATTATTACAAAAACAAAAATTATCACAAACTTCGAACACGTCCTTAATAAATAAATAACAAAATTGTGCACAAAATTTTGTTTAAGCCGCAACTATAAAAATAATTCAGTAACTTTTATGGTAATTTAAGAATTTTTATTTTTGGCGCCTGGTATGATAAGTACTTATGTAAATGTTTTCAATTAAAATGTTGTCAAAATTAAAATTAGCTTTGTTATTGTCGATTGGAGCACCACAGATTTCACCTAGCGGGAAAATTGTACACTGAGTTTACTGATAATTTGACGTTTAAAAATTGTTGATAAAAACAACTTTTCATTACTAAAACATGCTTGGAAGATATTCTCACATAAATAATGCATATTTTTAATCATAAATTCAATTCTTAATTACCTGACTGCTAAAGTTTCTATCGTCGCATTTATTTCAGACAAGCGTCAGTTTATCAGTTACATCATTTTTATTTTTTTCCTCGAGTGGCGCTTATGACGTTGATTAAGAAAAATCTACAGTTCATCAATTAGCTTGTTTCCATGTAAGGTTCCTTCAAACTGGCTTGAGTTGGGGTTGGTGTTCATGGAAACGAGGTTGGAGTTAGATTTTCGTTAAGTCAATTTGAACTCAACGAAGCTAGTGGAATTGAGTAGAGTTGAAAACTAAAATGGCGAGACAAATATACATAAGGGATTTTTATTGTTACCATCATAAAAAAAATGTTACTATACATAATTGAATACAACAAAAAAATATTGACATAAAATTAAGAACGCAATACAAAAGTCAAAAGTATATTTATAATGTACTTTGCTGTAACATTTTCAACTCGACCTAACTCACTTCCATGGAAACGATCAACGCCATTTTGAAATTTACCGAAAACCTAATTAAAATCCAACCTAACTCAACCCCCTCATGGAAACATGATAAATATAACACTCTTTTGGAATTTAAATAATTCGCGAAATGTGGCATCGGCCTTGGTAAAAGGATGGCTGCAATCCTTTAGTAGTCTTAATTTTCTAATATCCAAGAGAGGCACCAACTAGATAATCATGGATTCGAGATTATGCAGTTATTTGTTTCAGTCTGTTGTACCCCCGACAGATATAAACGAAGTAATCGTGAATTCGAGATAATGTAGTTATTTTTTTCAGTCTGTCACAACACGATTTTAAAGTTTTCAGGATTAAGCCGGTATTCCATTACGAAAAATTTACTGACTGCTGGAAAAAATGAAAGAAGACAAAAAAAAATGTTACATTAGAGTGACAAAGAAAAAACAATTTTTTTATTTTTTATTTTATAGCAAAATTGTATGGATAAATTTTGACAGCAAACAAAAACATAACCAACAAATTTGAAGAAAATTATGCGTTATTCTTAATTCGTATATTTTCACCTCTTAAAATTATCTAAAAAATTAAATATTATTTTCACCCATATCAGAATTATTTTTTTTCTTTATTTTCCGTCAAAGAATTAAAAATTAAAAATATCTTTACCATAAAAATGACGTACTATGAAAATTAATATTGTGTGCGAGAAATATGTTATCATCCGTACACAAAATTTATGTATATGTGTTAGAGGGTTGCAATAAAAAGTACTCCATTTGATACTTTTTGTCAATAATTATGGCATCACACTAACACAGCCACATCTTTTTTGTAATAAAAATGTTTACTGACGAAGTCGGGTGTCTCATTCACACAACCACCGATTTAATATTTTTATCTCAATATATTTTTGCTGATAAACATTTTTTCACAATGGAATACCGGCTTTACTACGCTTCATAACTTAATTATCGTAATCTAGTTATACAAACTCGATAAACATTAAATACAAACATTTACGGAAAGTGCAAGTGTGGTAGAATAATTTTATTTCAGTGTGATTTTTAAAATCTGAGATTCTCAATCTGAGCTCATCTTCTCATCAGCTCAAAACTGGTATTACTCCTCTTACAATTTTCAGAATATTAACTTCAAAAAATTAATAATTATTCCTTAAATTCTAATATTTTTCGTGTTTAATTAAAAAAAAAAAAAAATTAATTGGTTTACAAACATTAAAATAAACGTTTTGTTTTCGTTTCAGGTAAATCAGCTCTTGTTTACGATAGTTCGTTATCTCTCTACAGTAAGTAAGAATTTAATAAAATCGTAACCGTACAAATTTGCATATTATTTTCTAATTTCTTGATTAATCAAGTAATTCTATAAATTTTTAAATTTCTTACCATAAATTAGTTTAGATTTCCAAATTTTAAAATTTTACTTCATAAAAAGGAAACCCTTACAAAAACGGGAAATTCTATTTAGCTTTAAAACCACCTTAAATTTCTTAAATTTTAATTCCAGCTATTACTACTTTTTAAAAAAATATTGGGCTCTCACCTATCATCAAACCTATTTTAACATTTTTTGAATGAATATTTTCATGGATCCCTGATGATGGAATATTTATGAAGACATCTCCGAAATTACCTGTTAAAACCTGTCAAAAATACATTAAAATCTTTTTGGGGTGAATGACAATTTTGTAATTTACAGGATACAAAATTTTGTTTGGCATTTGTAATTAACGAACCCAAACAGTATCACGTCTCTACTTGGATTTGACTAGACATCATCACAACCTAACTAAATTTTAATTTTAATTTTATATTTAACGGTAGTGCTTAGGAATTTTTTCCTGAATGCGCATATGAAACGACACACGGCGTAAGGGTTATGCTAAGGACTGGTAGGACTAAAGAGGGAACGACAAGAGAGGATTAAGGAGAATCGGGAGTTCAGTCTTTAAGGATTTTACTAATTTCAGTAAATTGTATGCCACAGGGAAGATTCTTACTCTGAAGAAAGAAAGAGTCTTAATTTACGTGTTGGCCTGAACAGACCAGACATAAGTTCGTAGAGTTTCTTAGAACACTATACGACACGAAATCATACGTCTTAGTATAGCAAATTTTATTTGACCTAAATAACTCTACCATTACCTATTTAATTGCCATCAAAATACGCTCAATGGAATTTGAGAAGAAGCTTAGTAACTTGTTTTGGAATATTTATTGAAACGAATGAAAACGAAGTGAGCGAAGAAACACGTTTCTGCTCTGCCATTCAAAGAGTCATATTCAAAAAAACATGATCAAACGTTCTGAAAATATTTTTCCTAAATATGTATAGTCAGCATATTTTGAATATATTAACAACAAAAAATTTTAAAAATTATGTATTGTAACATAGATGAACTTATGGAATATGAGAAAGAACATATTCAATCAACGAACATCCGTCTGTAGGAATGGTCTGAATATGGTGTCATATCAACAGTGTATTGCCCTCCAATACGTGTGTTATGAACTGCAGTTCATGGAATATTTTAGTTAGCTGGGTAATACATTTCTTGCGAAGGGTAAGCAACACATACCATACATATACCCAATGGGGCTCATTTTAGGTTAATATCGCTCTGTATTATTTATCTGCGGGTCCACTGACTCAAGCGGCAGTCTAAGGCCCTGCTCGAATACTGTGGTAATAATTTTCTCGTTGTAGTTTTTGACGTAAAGCACGATATTCAACACACTCATCTGAATTACCACAGTCTTATACCATGGAAGAATTTGACGGAAAGAAAAGAATTAACGTTCGTTTGGACTTTAGGATAAAATTACATAATTTAGACTTTATAAAATTTAATTTAAATTTATTAATATTATGTACTTAGATAATTAAAAATCTAAACTAAATAAATGTATTTTATACCGGGTGAGTTTTTTAACCTGAAACACTCAAATATCTCGGAAAATAAGCACTCTACGAAAAATATGGTAAAGATCAAAATTTAATTATTCCGTGGGGGAAATACATTAGTGTTAAATTAATACACCCTCCTCCTTGTAGGTGGGGCGGGCGGTAACTTTGAAACTAAAATATGAACCCCTATTTTTTATTGTAAATTCGGATTCTACGGCTAAAAATACGTAGGATTTGACTGAAACATTTTTTTTTATTCATGATAGATGGCACTGTAAGTGACGATATTCAATTTTTTTCGATTTCTCCTACTGAGAACCTACGCAAACGATTCTGCAATAAGTCTGCAATAAATTCTCTCTCTACAGTGTATTTAACTGTACAAGAGAAAATTGAAATTATTCTGGTTTATGGAGAAGCTGGCCGGAGTCTTGATAATGATATCACTCTCTACGCCTCGCGTTTTACGGATATGATTCGGTCACTTGCGTCATTTCAGCGTATTGTCAAACAATTTATTGCTGATGGAAGTGTTCAATCGAAAAAAAGGACTCGTCCAGCAACAGTCACTGGAGAAAATAATGAAATTGATGTATTGGCTGCAGTAGTTAGTACACGAGAAATAGCTAGCGATCCCGGATTGTCCCAGACCCTGGGGTAACTTTTTGTCAGTGGGCACGTGAACAAATACAGCAAAACCCAAATTTTTTTCATTACTTATTGTTCTCCGACGAGTCGTCTTTTTCAAACCATGAAACGCTTAATCGCCACAACATGCATTATTGGAGTGTTGAAAATCCGCACTAGCTTCGCCAAGTTGAACATCAGCGTCCATGGACCGTCAATATGTGGTGTAGAATAACTGGCAACAAACTCATCGGCCCCACATTATTGAAGGCAACTTGAATGGTCAAATGTATCGAGATATTTTGGAAAGTGAACTGTAAACATTATTTAAAGACTTGAGCTTAGAAGTGCGACGGAACATGTGGTTTCAACATGATTGTTGTCCCGCACACTATTCGTTGGTAGCACGTGCAGTACTTGATGATTTCAATGGTCGCTGGATCGGGAGAGAAGGTCCGGTAAATTAGTCTGCCAGATCACCAGATCTTACTTCGCCAGATTTTGGGGCTATCTCAAAGACTAAGTTTACAAACAAAAACCAACAACACGTGAGAATATGATTGAGCGAATCAGAAATGCTTGTGCTGAAATTCAAGCAGACACACTTTTCATTTGTGTACAGTTATTTGAAATGCGGATTAATAAGTGTATTGAAACCGAAGGCTATCATTTTGAGCACTTAATTTAATTGAAAGATGATGAGGCGAGGGGACTCATGTAAATCAAGCACCCTTTTCCCAGTTATTCGAAATTTGCAAAATGAATAAATTTTTTGACGACCAATTTAGAGTACATATTTACAATGAAACCGTGGTATTTTTATTGCAGACGTATTGCAGAATCGTTTGCGTAGGTTCTCAGTAAGAGAAATCGGAAAAAATTTTATATCGTCAATTACAGCGCCATCTATCATGAATCGAAAAAAAATGTTTCAGTCAAATCCTACGTATTTTCAGCCGTAGAATCTGAATCTGCAATAAAAAATAGGGGTTCATATTTTAGTTTCAAAGTTACTCCTCGCCCCACCTACAAGGAGGAGGGGGTACTAATTTTAACAATAATGTATTTCCCCACGGAATAATCAAATTTTGATCTTTACCATATTTTTCGTAGAGTGCTTATTTTCCGAGATATTTGAGTGTATCAGGTTAAAAAACTCACCCGGTATAGTGATCCGGCATAAAATCGAGTTTATGTGCTGTGACTAAAAGTAGCACCAGATTTTACTTGGTAAAATGTTGGTTATTTCTCGAAAAGAGGCTTAGGTATCATAATAACTTCTGCTATTTTCCACTGCTGAGGAACATATTTCATTATAAAAGCTGCGTTAATTATGTGTAGCAACTTCTTAAGATATTTTCCTGGCAAATTTTTAATAACTTTTCCTGTAATAAGATCGTATCCAGGAGCCATTTTTGCATTTAGGTTATGTTTGATTTTATTTTTGAGTTCTTTCATTGGAATTGGTTGTATGTCTAACTCATCTTCTTTTTGCATTAGAAAGGTATTTTCATCTGCTGTTTGTCTAGTCAAAGGTTGGAACGTCTCTTCCAGATGTTCAGCAAAAAGATCAGCTTTATCTTTGGGGCTTTTGGCTCAAGTATCATCTGCTTTTTTAATTGGCGGCACCTGCTCTTTTGGTCTCTTTAGTCCCTTTGTAGCTTTCCATAAAAAGTAATCGCTTTCTTTGTGGCCAGAAAGATTTATTAAATATTTGTTAAAGCTTACCGCTTTGGTTTCTTAATTAAGTTAATAGACTTCTGCAGATTGTTTTTGAGCTGATTGAAGATAGTTTTGCTCTCCGGTGCTCGATTTCTATGCCAGATTTTGCGAGCTTTCCTCTTTTCTCTGACCAGATTTCTTATTTCCTGTGTATATGTTTCATTCTTGTTAGGTTTATTTTTGGCAGGGGGAGTGCTTTCCCATGCTGCGGTCTGAATATTGTTTATGAGCAGCTCTACCTCTCTTTCAAGTTGTGTTCGGTTTTTGATTGGGACTTGAAGATCAATACTTTCCTCAATTAATAATGCGAATTTTCCCCAATTGGTCTTCCCGCTTGTTAACCTTGGTGGCTTTTCTTTTTCAATTATTGTTTCACTGATCGTAAGTATGATTGGAGAATGATCCGAGGATAAACCTTCATTATTTTCGATGTGGATATAGTTTTCTGAAATACCTTTGGCTAAGAAAAAGTCAATCACGTCTGGTGTTTTGTTTGTATCCGTTGGCCAATAAGTAGGAATACCACTTGAATGAAATTCGAAGTTTATTTGATGCCCAGCTTCTAATAGTTCTCTACCTTTAGGTGATATTAGTCTGGAACCCCAATGCGTATGTTTGGCATTGAAGTCTACTCCTATGACGAAATTTGAGCCCATCATTTTGAGCATTGAGAGGTAATCATCCTTTTTAAGTTGATGTCTTGGTGGACAATATATCGCAGCAATCCGCAGCTTCTTGTAATTATTTAGTTGCACGCTAAGTGATACAATTTGCATTGTCTCTATTTCGAGTTTGACATCTTCACAAGTGTTTGATGTTTTCTCTGATGAATATTGTTGCTCCACCCCTAGCTCTTTCTGCTGGATGTATAGAATGGTAACAAAAGTAACATTTTATTTTTGCATAAGACTTTCTAGTGAAATGGCTCTCTGCTATTAAGCATATATCAATTTTTTCTGTATTCAAAAAGATTTCTAGCTCTGGAAGATGCTGTAGAAGTCCATTAGCATTCCAGGTTCATATTCTTAGTGTTTTGTTCATTTTTTTTTGGAGTGAAGGATCAGAAGATAAAGCAACTTTTTTGCTAGAAATCTCCTTAATTTTTTCTCGATATCCTACTTGTTGTTCAAGATTAACTTGTCTCTTGTTTAGAAACTCTATATTTTCTTCTATTTTAGAAAGGCGATTGACAATAGCATTCTAGGTGTTTTGAATTGTCATAGTTTGTTGAATTCCAACATTTTGATCTGTAGGCCCAGGTAGTCCTTGTCTTGCTGCTTGTGAGTATGACAATCCCTCTGCCACTTTCGCACTATGGAATTTCGTTGCTCTCTTTGGCTGGTTTTTGTTTGTCCTATTTCGCATGTTTTGCAGTGTTTTGGCTACTTCACACCCTCTATAGCTAGCAGGATGGGTTTCTTGGCAGTTAGCACATTTTGCTGGAGTGTTCTTATCTATCACGCATTCTTTAGTGCAATACTTTCCCGCACATTTATGCATCTGATTTCACGATTGCAGTATTTTTGCATGTGGTTGTATGCCTGATACTTTTTGCATTGTGGTATGATCCCTGTTACATTTTTCAATGGCTCCATTCGGACAACCATTCCCAAGATGTTCCTAATGATAAATATGTTCTCAATTTTCTCTGAGTTTGCAAAGGTCAGAGTGAATAGTGGTAACTTTATTTTATTAACAATACTCCCTCCTTTGCCGGTAGGCTTTCTTTCAGTTTTACACATATTAACTGCATCTAAGATCGTTAAATTTTTTCTTTTGAGGTCTTCAATTATCTCATCTGGTGTGCCTGTTTGATGTAGACCCCTAGCAACTACATACTCTAATGGGTCTGGTATTTTTGTCTTCATATGTATACCATTAGAGACCTTTACCATTCAATACAGTTGAAAGTTTTCTATAACAGTCTGAATCAGGCATATTTACCCTCCAGACATTGTTGTTTAGCGACACAAGCTTATACTCCTTTCCTGTCACTTCTTTCATTAGCGCTTGAATATCGCTAAATTTATTGACATGTGTGATATTGATTGGTGGTGGTTTTTCTTTCTTGGTCTTGCTGACACTAGTGTTCATTTCTGGGGACAACTCAGCTTTCCTTTTACTGGAAAAATTTACTTCCTGTGTTTTTTTGCTTTTTTAGAGCCCTTTTTGACTTTTTCATTATCCAATTGGTCTCTCTTTCTAAATCTTCCTCGTCGGTTTGGTACTCAATTAAGTTAGCACATTCCGTTTCTTTGTTGTTGTTTTCCTGGTTTAGGGCTTCAACTTCAACCGAATCTTCATGACCAGTTTGGTAGTCCATCTTTAAATTATGTTTAAGGTTTTTCTTTAACTTCTTCTTCAAGAAGTTGTATATGGTGCTGCATCCATTGAATTGCTTTATTTAATTCTTTATTTTCTTGACTAGACTCCGCTAGAGCTTTGATTATTTCCTCAGATTGAGGCTTATTATTAGTTACTTGGGACGCAGTCACGACTGTCGCAGCCGTATTTAGTTGTAGTGTACAACTACTTATATTTGGAACCTTTAGAATTGGTGATCTCAATATTTTTGTGCTCTTAGGAAAGTTAATCTCTTTATTTTGCAATAGTTGGTCCTCCTCAGGACCCATGGTATCGGCATCTAACGATGATGATTGATTTGACGCTGTTAGAGTAACGAAGTAACGGTCACCCATGACAGAGCTCTGCATTATCATAGGAAGGCTACGAGCTTAAACCGAACGTCGCCAAATTCGGAGTTCACATACTAACGACTAAGCACCCTCTTAGCCACGCAGCCATCGGCATATGTGGTGCCACCTTAGCTTGGGTGTGTTAGTTTTTGGTCCGCCCCGAGTATTTGATTTCCCCGGTACCTGCCATATCTGGCAAGCTTGCCCCTATCCGCCACCTGGGGGAGGCACCTGATAGGGGAACTAGCAAACCCCACACAGGTCATGGTGATGAAGATGGCGATTGAGATGATGATGGTGATGATGACTATTGTGGTAGTGATTGTCATGGAGAAAGTGATGATGATGATGGTCATGGTTGGCTATTTGTTAACCGATAATGGTGAAATTTGACAGTTACTAAAATGATTTTTAGGCAAAGTTCTAGAATATAGAAAATCGGCAAGTAACTTGAATATTTATTTTCTCGGAAAATAAAATTACCATAAAATAGCTGTAAATGTATCCTTTTCCCAAATATTTTCTACGTTTCCTAAATATGTATTTAGAAAAAAGCAGTAAATTGTCTCTTTTCCAAAATATTTTTATAGAATTTTTCTCCGTTTTTCCAGAATTATGACCCGGCTTTTTTCCAGAATGTATTACTAGGAGAAGCAATAAATTTCCCCTTTTCCAAAATATTTCCAGAATTATTAAATTTTCGTTTCTGTTTAATAGAGGTTTAATATCAAAATTAGAATGGAAATGTCCATTTTCCGGAATATTTCAACACGGAATATTTTATGTTCACAATTGTCATTACCTACACGCACCATTATCATTGTTACTTATCAATAATCAACATCATCATTACCATAAGCACATAGTACCATGTATAATTGGGGCATAGGGAATTTTCATATGAGTGGTGAACATGTTGATCTCTCTCGGCCATTATTTCGTATTATGTTATGATTATATATGTATTTTTTGAAATTGATTCTTAATGATAATCCCACTTACGATGCCGTTATGATAAACATAAACATTTTAGTGGCGGTCATATTAAATGAAGAAATCAATTCGTTTGCCTTATAAACATGCACTTATACACGATATTTAAATTATTAAACTACTGATTTCCACCGTAAAAAACGCCTAGGCGCTTTATTCGGGAGTAACTGACAATACAAACATTTTGAAAATGAAGGAAAAAAATCAAATAAAACGCCCATTCAAATAAAACGCCAAAGCGCTGTATTTGGAAATTCGAATACCACTAATGCTGTGTGCCTCAGAAGACTTTTCAAACTATACTTTTCAAATTTTGAAGCTTTCGCTATTTCCTCATAGATGCTAGATGAAAAGTCAATTTACGAGGTTACTTTTCGACAAATTTTCAATTTGTATAACGTACTGTTTAAAACTTGTAGTATGCGTAGTATGTAAATGTAATTGAAAAACAAAAAATTTTCAGTTCCAGTGATTTAAAAAAAATCGCCCGTCATCGATTTTCTTTATTCCAAATGCATTTCCCACAAAGCTTCGTGCTTTGCTATGCATAACGTTAAAGTTTCTTTCTACTGCGGTTAAGTTGCCTTTTCTTACGAACGGTGTGATAATAGCTACCGGGTCTAATGAACATTTGTATTCACTGTCATCTAATAGAAATAATCCATGAGGTGGGAATGTTTGTTTGCGATATAATTAACTATTCCGTTGGACTCTTTGGTCATGTACAGAACCCGAGTATCCACAACAAATATTAATAAATTTTCCAGAAGTCGCATACTGCCATTAAATGAATGATCTGCGGTACAACAATTTTTATGTGGTATCCATCGATAGCACTTAACGCTTTCGAAAATATTGAAGTGGCCAATCGTCGATTAAATTGTTCGCCGATAAGACTATATGAATTTAACTTGACAATTTGACTAACTTTGGTGCGAGCTTTAAAAACATCAAGATTTTGTGAACAATTGTTCTCACAGAATATCTTAATATACTGAAAATTATACCCGTGACCCTACAGCCCGCTCTCCACTGGCCAGCCAATATAGAAACACAGAAACACGGAATTTTATTTAAAATTTGAAACCTTTAAAAGTTTTATGTTGAGCGAAGAGACCGCACATTTTATTAAGCGAATTAGCAGACACTCAAGTGTTTGCGGATATAAGCATTATCATTAGCAAATATATGCTTGTAAATTTCAGTTTTGTTATAGTTTCTTGTTACCTACAAATAAAATAAAAATAATACTGTAACAAACCTTCACAAATTAAATATACATATAAAAAGTTTAGTTTGGTATAAAGCACAGTTGAATACTTTTAACCTAGTGACATCTATTTAAATATTGCATGAATTACTGGGTCTCACAAAAGTTTAGTTTGAAAAGTCTTCTGAGGCACACAGCATAAGAAAATAAAGATAAATTTTTCAACGTAAATATCGTGTTATAAGAAACTTAAAAAATTTAGTGATTAAATAAATCGAATTTAGGATTTTGTCGAACGAACTTGCTTTGCCTGTAAGCCTGCGAACTGCAATAAGGAAGAGAAAGTTTGAGCATATTATTTGCTTTTTGTTGGTAATACTCTAAATTGTCTGCAGTCGAAAAAATATATGGCTTATAGAGGCCGGAACCGAGCTTGTAGCGTCTCAACTTGATTATCAAGATAAACCTTTCATCACTTTCCGCGTTAAAAATTTAACAAATCGACTTTCAGAAATTTTACAGAAATTTGGAAATATTAACAAAATCTCAGAAATTCAGGTTTAATTATACTCCTTCATTCGGTCGCAAATAAGATTTACATTCTCTAGAAAATATGATTCGATTGATTTTGACATGATTTTGTCAATTGAGCATTTATTTTCTCGAGTCTTACTTTCGAGCTGCTGAACTTCTTACGGCACAAATAAAATCAAGGTCAAGACAAAGTAATACATGTAATATATGAATGTTTCCTCACAGTGTTACGACGAATTATTCAAATTTCGAAAACAATTGTAGTAACTTAAATAATTTAACTTGAATAATACGATCTGGGCGTTTTATTCGAATAAAACGCCCAGTACACTTAAAAAAATCCTACATCAATGTAGACAAAAGCTGCATTAATAGTAAGAATAATTCGTTAAAACTGAGCCGATACGACCCTTCGTTAATAGTAAGAAAATCATACGTTAATATAGTGAAACATTTTTTTTACACAATTTTTTTTATTTTAATCTTAACTACTTACGTTGTAGTATTTATGAATTGATTCATATAAGATACGAAAAATGTTATTATTTTAAAGCAGTTAAAAGCATTTTTGGATGAACCACTTCTTATTATTGACGTAAGAAATTAAAGATACCACGAAATTTTTCATAATACTAATGAAATGTTAAATCACATTAACGAATAAATTCATACATATAAGTTTAGAAATTCATTATTTGTATTTACGAAATTATTCGTGTATTGGAAGAATGGAATACTCAGCAGTTACGAATAATTCACAAATATGATGATTATTTTCATAAATATGTATACTGAAAATAACTCGTAATGTGTAGGAATGATAATTGATACACAAAACTACATAATATTTATGCATGGTTCATAGCAAGAATGTAATTTTTTGGGTCGATTGATGAAAAAATTCATAAAATCTATACTCGGTGTAGAGAAATAAAAAACATAAAATTTTGTAATTTTGTTATTTATTTATTTTATTAGTCAACATGGCGCTTACTACTCTTATTAATTTTTTAAATTTTAGTTTATTTTTAGAAGATTAAATTGATAAAATTTTAAGAACAAATTTGATAAGAGGTAATTTAATTAAATTCTGTAAATTAAATAAATTGAATTACAATAACACAGTAAAAGTACTGTACCTTTTAAAATATTCAATAAATTCGTTTGATCCCACTACTGTAAAAACGATTTTAATCTATGGCCTCCTTCTTGTGCTGCTGATACATTTTGATTTACAGGATCGGCAAAATTTGGAATGATTGATACCGTATAAGGTGGATCGAGTTCCGAATCGTCAACCATGATCATATTTGAATCGATATAGGTACGACATTTGCTTGCCAGCAACTATATACTAATTCTGCAGTGTTGTTAACACATTAAAATTTAGTACTGTAGATCACAATTTATTTATTTACACATTGACATTGTTTATAGACTAAAAGAATTTTTTTTTTTTGCACGAAAAAGTGTTCTTATTTTAATTTCACAGAATGAAAATTGGCTCTATTTTAATAAGAACACGTGCAAAATGAAAATACTTGTACAACACTGGCAAAAAATATCATATTTACCTGTTTTTCAGCATACAAAAATCTGTTATATTAAAAATTTTACAATGTTCCGAATATTATTCAACTTTACATTATTTTCATAGATGCTACGAATAGATTCGTCCAATAATTAATAGTACGAACAAATTCATATACATTACGTAATGATGAAACTTGATCTTTTCGCATAATTAGAAATGTAATGGAGCTCTTATGTACAATATATAATTTGTTCGTGTTATTAATTTAATGAAGGAATTTATCAATAATAAGTGAAAAATCGTGAAATTTACAATTTAATTGTATTATTTATGAACATTTTCATCAAAATCAAATTGAAAAAAGACGGTTATGTCTAGTAGATTTTTTTTTCGATTTCTTTTATTTTCATAAATATAGTTTTTTAATAAAATCATGCAAGTTGCACTAATACGTAAACAACATGTGAATGTATTATATCTATAGCACAATAAACTAAACCATTTTTTAGTTTATGAACTATGATTCGTACTATTAACGCACAAATGTTTATGAATTTTTTTCTAAATTTGGTTTATTTCGTAAATATAGTAATTTTTACATTAATAGTACGAATTGCCGTTAACGAATGCTATTTGTAAATAAAATGCATAAAATTTTTGTTCAGTGTAGGCGCACTATTCGTTTAAAGCGCCTAGGCGTTTTTTACGGTGGAAGACAGTAGGCAAATGTCAAAATATAGCATATTTTTATAGTTTTCAAATGGTATTCTCTACTAAACGTGTTCCGCCGGGTCCTACTGATTTAATAAATCAGGACTCATTAATTTTAATACCAAAAGGGGGGATTATAAAAGAAAATTGGATAAAGCTTAAAGTTACAAAAGCAACAATTGACAATTGTAAAAGTAGGAAAAGGGGAATATTTAAAGAAGATATTTAAAATTATATATTTGTTTTGTATCTTCTGGGCATTTTCCGTGTAGCATAATAAATAGAATAATCCTGTACAATTCTTTTTTTTGTTATTTGTGAACAATGACTAAATTTATACGTAATCGAAACAATAATCAAATTTTGTACTACAACAAAAAACAATTTCGCGCAATGGCTGCCAGATTTCTACCGTCCAATAAATTAAAATGTATTGATAATCGATATATCAGTGAGCAGAATATAATATTATGTGAAAGTTACGCTTCTAATACAAGACGGTAATTAAAAAACGTTTTTTTTTTGTTTTTCAATCAAAATGACGATTTTGATAAAAGAAAATGTGAATACACATATACATTCACACTATTGTAAATATATATCCATACATGTTTGGATGCGTATCATATATTATCGATTATGTTATCCAAACTGTTTATTATTTATTTTTTTTAATAAACTATCAACAAGTGTTGCTTTTTTGTTTCCAATTTGTTCTACCGACAAACTCTATTCGGCGGTCGAATAGTAATGTTGCTTCCCATCAGTAGATAAATTAGTTGTATCTGCAAAATTTTTTAATTAAAAGTGATAGTTCTAAATTTACATACGTGCAGTGATTTACTATAATTAATATTTTTATGATTTTGATCCATGTGTGGCACACAAATGGCGATTATAACTAAAATTTTGATTTAATTCTATAGAGAATAACAAGTGTAACGTGATGTAAAAATGTAATATAATGTTGTTTAATTTACCTGTGTGTAGAATTTAGAATACTGGAAATGTAGTTCGGTTGTTGTGGTTTTGTGAGTTTTGTGTGAAAATTTTGCAATATATTAAGATGTCTTTTTCATACTCGACTGGATTGTGTTTTATGTGCTTTAAAAAGCAGCAAAAAAAAATATTTTTACATAAAATTAATGCGAACCCAACGAAAGGTATGGAGAGGAAAATATTTTTTTTATTAAACATTTTGTTTATTTCATACACTTACGGTTATAAGACGTTTTTAATTATTTTGCAGGTTTACTTAAATGCTTTTATTCTTAACAACCATCTTAACTCGTCATGTTTGTATTGTCTTTGCGTTTAACACGCGTTGCAGTAATTTTATTAATTCACATATTCCTCTATTTGCATGGTGTATTAGTTCCGCGAAATGGAATATTAAAATAAAAACCGTACGATCGAACCTACACTTCACACTTTACTCGGACATAATTGTCTTGATTTGAAAGCATTACTACATGGCATGTGGTTATAATTATAATTTTTTCAAGCTGAAGGAATATATTGTATTCCAAATAAGAAAAGGTCGATAAAGACAGCGCAGGACAGAAATGTATGGCGGAATTTCTTCGTTTCGCCAGAACGGCCAAACTTTAGATAAGTGCGCAATACCTTTTCTTTAATTTGTTTTAGTAAAGAAGTTACCTTTAGCCAGTTTAAATTCACACAAAGAATTCAATTACCACTAGATAATCAATTTTCCACATTAAGAATATTTCGATCGGCTTAGTGTTAATTTATTAATATTTATTTAAAAACTGCCGGTTGCCAATAACTTGCCAATTGAAAATTAGTTGTAGTCCTGCACGACAACAGATCTAAGTCTAAAAGTAAAATGGTGTTTGATCTAATTTTAGATCATCTATCTTTTATTAAGGACCACCATTTGATAAACGGTATTTTAATGTAAAAATGATTAGTTCTACGTCAGACCGATCGAAAATTTCCCTTAACATTTTTGTATTTTATTTCAAATTCAAATTCAAATTGCGATTAAAATATTAGTAAAATCATTTACAAAATATAATTTCTTTCCTCAAGAGCCATAGTTTTCGAATTATTGACATTTTAAAGTACGTGATGAAATTTATTGAAAATAAAAGGAATGTTTTTTAATTGAATAAATAACGCGTGTTTATATATTTATCACAAAGTGATAAATATTTTTAAGTCCTAATTTTTGACATGTATTTGAAAAATTTTCCCGTTTATTCACAATTTTTTATTATGCTGTCCGAATTGTGCAATAATTTTTTGGCAAATTTCCCCGCCTCATACATTTGTTGTCTCACTTCAAATACACTAATTTCTGCAAAATACGGAGATTTTTGGATAGAAAGTTCGATAGTCCGATGCATCGACCATAATAGCTAACCTAGCTGTGGATGAGGGATGTGCAAGTAACGTCGCTTGACATAGCTTATCCTTACAATTATCGAAGGCTTGTATTGAAGTCTCTTACCATTTAATCGGAGTTTTACTGTTTTTCTTGTAACCTTTCAAGAAGTCGTTCATTAAAATTTGGTCTAGAGCTGCGTTTGGAATGAAACGCCTATAAAAATTAATCATACCCAAAAATCTTTTGAGATGATTAACTGTAGTTGGACGTTTATAATTTATTATTATTTCGATTCTTTCCTGTGTGGGTGAAATGCCTTGTTTATTAACCGTATGCCCTAGGAAGGTAATCTCGTGTAAAGCAAAAACACATTTATCTGGATTAATGATGAAACCATGTTCCGAGAATTTTTGTAAGACAACATTTAGATGTTCCAAATGTTCATCGAAAGATTTTGAAGCGATTAAGATATCGTCCAAATAGACAAAGCAAAAATTGACGCCTGACAATATTGAATGCATCAATCTTTGAAAAGTTTGTGCTGCATTTCTAAGGCCAAAGGTCATTTTAGTGAACTCGAATAAACCAAAGGGTGTCGTAATGGCAGTTTTTGGAATATCGGAAGGTTCGATCGGAATTTGATGATACGCTTGAACAAGGTCTAGGGACGTAAATATTGTGCACCCTTCAAGCTGATACGAAAAGTCTTGAAGGTGTGGTATCGGATATCTGTCTGGAACCGTGATATTGTTCAACGCCCTGTAATCGCCACATGGTCTCCAAGTACCATTTTTTTTCATTACTAAATGTAATGGACTCGACCAAGCACTGCTACTGGGACGACAAATGCACTGTGACATAACCTGTTCGAATTCTTGTTTTGCGATTTTTAATTTTTCCGGTGCTAGTCTCCGCGTTTTGCAAGCTGTTGGTGGTCCTATTGTCTCTAAACGGTGTGTTACTGAATGTTTGACTAAATTCTTACTTAAGGCGACATTTGAAATTTTATGAAATTTGGAAAGTAGATTTTGAATTTTGGGGTGCAACCGTGACTTGTCCAACAATGATAGAGCTTGTTCTGCATCATTGGTTATGGAACCTTTGACAAACAAGGAGGTTAATGGGTCAATTACCCTCTGTCCTTGGATGTCAATTAACAACTCGGTATGCTTCAGAAAATCTGAGCCAATCATTGGAATGGTCACATCCGCTATAATGAACTCCCACATAAATTCCCTACGTAATCCAATGTCCAATTTCAATAATTTATTGCCGACCGGTGTCCCATTGGCTGCGAATAAATTTGTTGTATTTGTCAAAAGGTTGTTTCTGTAAAATTTGGCTGGTAGTACTGAAATGTCGGCGCCCATGTCAATTAAGAAGTTTCATTTTGAACGCGTGTCAAAAATGAGCAATCGACTGATGTTGTTTCCATCAATGGCCGCCGTTGCCTGTTGATGGGAACTTAAAAATCCTTCATCTGTTCCGGATTTTTTGGTGCGTCGTAATCTTTGCAACCGTGAACACATTTTCTTGCATCACTACCATACTTATAATGGTAGTAACATTGTTCAAATTTGGGATTAATTTTATTTCGCGAAGCTGAACGAGACCGTTGTTTCTGACTATAACCTGAATTACTGTTTGATCGAGACCGTATATTTTTGAATGCAATACATAGTTCCGAAATCATATTTGTTATTTTATCTATGCTTTTGTCAGTTTCTGATTTTTCAGTGCCGTAGGAAGTTTTCGTGTTTAAATTTGTTGGCACAGTGTATGTCGAAATTTTGTTGATCTGGGAGGTGTTCGATTGAATAAGTGTTTCCACCAGATTGTCTGCCCGCGTTGTCAGTGTATTTAACTCAATGTCGTTTTCGAATGTAGTTAGTATGAGCTGTACTTGGGGGTGGAAGTCTCTTCATCCACAACTGCCTGAGGGTTCCCTCGTCAAAAGCTGCTCCAGCGTTGAGATGGAACTAGTTCAGTAGCTGTGATGGCTTCTGATCCCCCAAAGTAAGCCCATGCAACAAGTTATTTAATTTTGATCGTTCGGATTCGCCTAATGTTCTTATAACTTCATTTTTAAAAATGGTGTAAGGATTTGGTCCTTTATCTCGCAAGATGAGGCCTGCAAATGTCTCGTGGTGTCTTGAATCCAGAGCTGCGACGGCGTGGCTATATCTGGTCTTTTCAGCTCTTATTCCCGATAGCTCAAAAGTTTGCTCCAGTATGTTAAACCATACGTGACGTGTCCTATCTGGTTGTGTGGTATTACGGCGGCTTGTGATGTGTTGGGCAATGTAACTCCTGCCGCTGAACTACTGGGAGCTGCTTCAAGTAATCTCAGTCGTAGTTGTTCGTTGGTCAGCCGTCAATGTTACTGCTGGAGGTGAATCCTCAGACGTATTCATCTGAGACGGAGTACTCTCCGCATCGTCTGACATGATGTTTACTCACTTAATTTAGTCACTTACGGTTCTTAGTACTCACAAAAAAAATATACCGATTACCGAAATGGGGTGTTTACTTTATTCCAATCCGAGCACCTACCGCTGGTGGGAGCTATGTCCTCAGATTAAAATAAAAGATTTCGCACGCAACAAAAAGATAAAAGCGAAAAAATTTGTATTGACCCCCTGGTGAATGGTTTGCCCGTAGTGAATCGAAAAAATGAAAATGATTTGCAATATTTTATATAGAAATAAAATGCCGAAATATTTTTGTTTGTTTTTTTTTATTAATTTTGAAAAAAAAAAAAAAAAAAAAAGAAGCTCAAGAAAACAGGTAAAGTCGTGTACTTACGATTTTTTCCTCGGTATGCCTGGGTTTTCTGGTCATGAGAAACCGTTCTGTAGTCCTCCCTGAGCGCCTACCTCTGATGGGAGCTATGTCCTCAGGTTGGAATACAATTTAAAATAAAAATGTTTGATCACGAACTAAAACTAGAGCCGCAACTGAGGTTCCAGTGTCTTCACTTGGTATTGCTGGGGTTGATGTTTGTTTGCCCTTTTTAAATTTTATGCCGTTGTCTGCTTTCAATATTGTTGGCTTTATTTCCGCAAAGAAAATGCACAACAAAGGCTATTCTGTGGCCTATACTATATGTAGTCCGCGATATTAAGCGATCGTTTTCCGCGGTGGTGCGGTTCAGCAAATATGTTTGCCAAGATGGTTTAGGTGTTTAATTTTTATAACACCTTTGAGTGTTATTTATGCCCCTCAGATCACGTCGGGGTCACCACTTTATGGATATAGGTGTCTGGTATGCTATATTCCACAATTTAACTTTATTTATTTAGAGGGGTCCACAAGACTTAAGGATCATATATATATCCGTGTCATGCACTGAATATGGCTTGTAACTATTCATTAACACAACATATATTTTATATGGTTTTTATTTTTTACATTTTTTATTTAGAAACACTTATTAATATTTACATATATATTTTCTATATTTACAGATTATATTTAAATATGATTTATTTTTAATTTGCATATTTACACAATATATTAATCATTTTTACTGCAAAGAAAATTAAATAGAATAAAATTTAGTTGTTCATTTCTTTTTGATCTTTTTGTAACTGACCAACTATATTTGTTTTAAACTCAATTTTTACAAATAAAAACAAAAACCCCCAGAAAAACATTTATTTCCCAGGCACACCGAGAATCAGCAGTTTTCACTCTTCCATAATTCCTTGAGCTTCTATAATTTTGTACATATTTTGCCCCGAACAAACCATAGACCAAAAATTCGGACGCCACAGATACACACAAAAGTAAGCTTCATGGCTCGCCTTTATATTGCGGCTAGATAGTGAATCTAATGCATATTTTTTTAGATTCGTGCTATTGAATTATTAAGAATCGGTCGAGAACGAAATGTTGACTCATTTCATTGTTAATACATAATGGTGTTGCCAGCGAAGTATTCGGAAAACAAAGATACTATTTTAGAAAATTGGACTGTGTGTAAAAATAAGGGATAACCGCAACAAGAGGAAATTGACCTAAACTATTTCACAACCAATATATACACCACAAATCAAACTATTCTCGTCATTGAACAATTTCCGGTTTCTGGATATTAATCGGATGTTCATGACCACTCACAATAACACTCATTAACACATAATGCAATTTAATTTGGCAATAAAAATTACGGCCAGAGAATTAAAATCACGATCCCGGTTCAAAAATGCATCTTCATAATAGCGAATGAGAAAAATCAATTTCTTTGAAATAAAACGCTAAGGCGACTACATCAATCACACAATGAATGTATTTTATACTAGCCGGTAAACCCGGTGTTACCCGGGTAAATATTTTTAAATATTTGTGGAATTACTAAAATTACAACTATAGTTGTATTGCTTTTGTAGTATTACCCGTTAATTAAAAAAAAATATTTAAAAAAATGCTTATTATATTTTACTTCTTTTCCATTCAGCGTTATATTTCAAATGGCGTTTTATTTCAGTACTCAAACTTTATTATAAAAATGACAATTCAAAACGTGCTACCACATGTAACTATATTATACTCAAACATAGATGGCGGTCAAAGCGACAAAAATTAATTATTTAAATAAAATCAACTGTTTCTACTTCATTCGGCCATACCTGACAATGCGATCGCTCCGGTCGCCAAAGCAAGCGGCTTCATATTAAATGGTGCACACACACTATGATAAGGAATGTTGGTCAATTTTTGTCCCGGTATGGGCCCTTTAAACTTAGGAGCAAGCTTCTGGTTTATACCAGTCTCAGTTATCCTATTTTTCACAAGGACAAAATCACCCGTTTTTTAAATATGTGCAGGTATTCGACGACTATCAAAATAATCTTTATTGTATTCCTGTAACTTTCGCGTATTCTTAACAATCTCACTACATAACTTATCTAAATCTCGTGTTTCTTCAACATTACCATTCAACATTTCGATAAATCGTAACATATTATCGTTTTATTTAGTCTGATTTACAGCAAACAGTGCCATGGACAGTGTTGTCTGAATCGATCGATTCAGTGAATTGTTGAAAGCGAACTCACAGTCACTAACTATTTTGTCCCTGTCCCTATTCGAATCAACATCTAACATTTTTACTAACATTGGAACGACGGTCCTATTTTGCCTCTCAACTTGTTCATTAGATTGAGCGGAATCCGTTGCGGTTAATACAAGGTTAATATCACGAGAACTTATAAACGTTTTGAATTCTTTGGATCGGAAACAGGATCCTCGATCGGCTACTAGTCTAATCGGAGTACTAAAGCTTAGAAAGTGATTTTTAAGGTGTCTAATAACCTCTCGTGAATTTGTCGTCCTCGTAGGGTAAAATTTCGTATACTTTGTAAAGCCATCCACCACCACCAGAATATACTTACGAGTATAATGACCTTTTGTTTCGGCAAAAGGGCCTAAATGGTCTATGTGGTATGTATGGAAAGGTTTTTCAAACTTATCGTAGAGATGTAGAAATCCCTCTTTCTTTCCATCTTTTGGTTGAAAATATAAACATTTCAAACAAGTCCTTATAAAAGTTACGACCTTTTCCTTCATTTTCGGGAACCAATATGATCTACGTTAGAAATTAATAGTTCGGTTTGTTCCAAAATGACCATATTCGTGGCTCTGACGAATAACACTATTTTTCAATATTTGTGGAACATACAACAACAATTTATCCTTGTCTTTACGGTACAAAAGATTATCTCGTATGGTATAAAAATCATCATCCTTACTATCGTATAAAGATTCTTTAATGAAACGAGCGCTTTCATCGGCCATTTGAAATGAAGCTAAAACTTCTAGAAATGTACACTCCGTTACTACATGGATACCCGGTGCACGACTGAGAGCATCGATATGTCTCATTCTCGTTCCATCTCGTTGCACAATATTGTAGTTATAATTTTCTAACAATATCGACCATCTCATAACTTGACAATTCGAATCTTTCTTCTCCAAAGTCTTGTCGTTCCATAAAACGTGTCTTCATATTCAGTCTAATCGTGTTGGAGTTTGAGGTTATTTAATTTCTCAATCCACTAAGAAGCACTGATGCCATTCCTATTATCCGGATCAAATTCGGGTAAGATTTGTTCTATTTCATTCGGATGGAACATTCGAGAACGTTGATTGTTGGATTCGATGATACAACATCTGATTTTGTTTGACCAAATTTTCTATTTCCCCATGTAAAAAAAGTGTATCGTTATTAACCATTTGAAATGGGTTTACGTTGGTTTGAAACGCATGATTTGTACCCCAATTAGTGTTTGGCTTCGGTGGTTGCGGATACCTAACCTCACAATTATTCGGTGGTGTCACGTGCTGGAACGGTACTCCCAAATTCGGTTAGTATTGAGGTAACGGTGAAAAATTACCGTTGACCATGGTCGGTGTGCGATTTGGTTGTAGGCAGCCATTTCTTTGTAAGTTTTCATCTACTTTCGGTGGTGCAACTACGGTGCTCCCATTATGATCAAAACTAAGTTTCTGTGGTCTACTAATCGGCGCATTCAATTCCGTTGTGATAAAACTGGTATCGAATGGCGGAATTGCTTGTGGGGCGAGTGGGGCGACATCGGTGCGCCACTCTGTATTATTTATCATCTCTATATTTCTAAACATTTTCCACACACAAAACAATATTCGATATACATATTTGTTTATCCACTACACCATTTATTCACTACTAAGTATTTCTTAAATGCTTTAAATACTTTATATACTTTATATACTTTATATACTTTATCTACTCAATATCCCACTTCTGATTTGTAGTATTACCCGTTATTCAGAAAAATATTTAAAAAATACTTATTATATTTTACTTCTTTTCCATTCAGCGTTATATTTCGAATGGCGTTTTATTTCAGTACTCAAACTTTATTATAAAAATGACAATTCAAAACGTGTTACCACATGTAATTAATTACATTATACTCAAACATAGATGGCGGTCTAAGCGACAAAAATTAATTATTTAAATAAAATCAACTGTTTCTACTTCACTTTCACCAAAAATAAGAAAATTACAACAACAATCGTACTAAATAGACCAAAAAATAGTTTAGCTAACCCAAAAAAAAATTTGTGGTTAAATAAATCTTAACCAAATTTTTAGTCTCAATACCTGCCACAAGACAAAAAAATACATGAAAAAAAATTAGACCAAAATTCGGTTAATTTTTGCTGTTGCTTTGACCAGCCATTAACCAAATAAAATACTTAACACATTTTGGTTGGAAACAATACACTTTATAGCGGGTGAAAGTTTATGAATGAAAAAGATATTTCAGCCATTTTCTGAAAATTTATTTACTCATTTAAGTCAGTGCTTTTAATAAATATAACAGGCCATATTCCGGGACTTAGAATTATCTGTTATGCTTTTTTTGATTTTTCAATGCTAATTCTAATATGAAGCGGGTAAATAACATAGTATAATATGGATTTATGATGCCATAATAATGCGTATTGCCTCGTTTCCAGTGCAATAAAATTCATTTTGTGTTATTTTATATTCCCGTTTTCTGTTAGAATTTGTCTTGAAAATCTTTTCTTCATATTACTGCTTTAACTATACTTCCAAGGGCTGCTCTTGAGCTTCGTCGGAAATTAAAAACGCATCAATTAAAAACTAATCACTGAAATCCTCAGAATGAAGGTGCGTTCTCTTTTACGTAGCCACATACTTAGAAGACCCAAAGAGAAGTATAGAGTACTGTGAATCTGTTGGATAGAGTACTGCGTAATTCTCTTTGTTAGTGTTAATTGCTAATTTATTAGGCTTGTAAGGCAGGATTGCCGTATGATGAAAACCTCATGATTCAGGTAATTGAGTTCTGCAATTGTTTCTCTCCAGTCCTTCATTGTCGTTGATTCGCAGATGAAGTCCTGTGTTCTTATTGAAATTAGTTCGACATATTTCCAAAGGCGTACCAATATACACCATATCATATTACAGCCATACCATCATACCATCAAACCAACATACTGTCTTAACGCCATACCATTGTACCATTACACCAAGATAGCTCCACACCACCATACCATCATACAATAATAACAACATGCTGACGTCATCATAATATCATACCATCAAACCATCTCACCAATATACTATTAAACCATCATAGACGTCATATAATTACAATTAAAGTAGAGAGAATCTATATTATATCTTATGCCGTGGCTTTTCTTACAATAAATTATCAAAAACCTATCGAAATTGATTTTATTTATATATTTTCACAATTAACACGTTTTCACAAACTTTTAATAAACTTTAAATAAATTAAAATATATATTAAAAACATTAACAGACATATTGACTTGCAATGTTTGCCCCATGTTCTATGTCGGGTAAATAGAAAGAACATTCACACAAAGATTTGCTGAGCATACCAAAAAAAGGCAAAGCAAACAAACACAAATACAAATTCAAACTTTAAGTCAAATTATGCTTACCATTTAATCACTCAACAAAACACGTTCACGGACATAAACACAAATTTAAAAATATTACACACATTGAAGAAAGGCTGGACCGCTTAGAAGAAATGGAAATTTATAGGATTGTAACCTCACATTCTCAACGACAAATTGAATACAAAAACCAAAACTTTTACGATATAATTTTGCATAGTGGATGAAAAAACATTTTTCGACGAGTGCAACATATGTATAAAAATGCATGATTTGGTCAAATTCAATTAAAGCATGGTTTCCACGATGGCGAGGCGAAAAAATTAGTCAAACTAAAAAGAGAAAGCAAAAATTCACCAATAGTACGATAGAGAGAAAATACCATTTTGACAGATAAAATTGGGACGTCCAGTTTTAAAAATTTTAATTCAGCACTCCGAAATAGGACGTCTAATCCATATATTCATATGGTCAATTTGAAGAAAATTTTATATATATTTTATTGTTAAATATTTTTTTTTTTTTTTGATTGGGGAACACAGTTTTCATCGCCAGAATCACTCTCAGTGCTACTTAAAAACAGACAGTATCCATTTTTAACAAAATTTAATTTTAATAATCGAAACGTCAAAAATAAATAAATAAAAATTCGGAGTAACGACTTGTTACTGTTTCACTCACTTTTATGTTATTTTTTTTATTCCTTCCTCTTTTTAATTTGACTAATTTTTTCGCCTCGCCATCGTGGAAACCATGCTTTAGTAGTTAAAATTATTTGGAACTGAAGATGGATGAAAATGCGAAACTGGTCTTCCATTTTTTAAAATTAAATTATTGCATAAAGCAGACATTTTAACAACTAATGTTTTTTCTCTTATTTTAATATACATTTTAATTTGTTTAAAGTTTATTAAAAGTTTGTTAAACATGTTAATTGTGAATATATATAAATAAAACAATTTCGATAGTTTTTTAATAATGTCATATAGTTATACCATCATACCATGATACCATTATACCATCAGACCACCATACACTCAAACTATCATACAATCGTAACATCATACAATCATACCGTCATTCCATCATTCCATCAATCCATCATCCCACCATACCATCTTCCCATCACAACACCTTACATCATACCACCATACCATGGGACATTATCAACATTACGATCACCATCATGATCACCATCTCCATCACAATCCGTCCGTTTTCATCATCACCATCAACATCTTCAACACCATCACCACCACAGTCACCCTTAAAAAAATAATGCTACAAGTGTCGATTTATTGTTCAATTTGCACTAAATATCAGCTTACTACACTTACACACACATCGATAAATTTGATATCATAAGAGAAAATCTCAACGATTTTGCATAGTGTAGACGCCGGGTTATCGGTGAAGTTTTAGAAATTCCTCCATGGTAACTTTTAACCTGATTCCACAAGAAGAAGTTGGAGGTGTGAGATATAAACTGTGACCGTCTTTAGGCCTTAAGCAATAATTGTGTAAAGTTTGGTTCAAATCGGTCTAGGCGTGTTGATTTGTATAAATATCTCACATGCAAACACACACTTTTATATATCGCACCTTCCAAATAATTCTATGACAAGTTGAAAACATCAACTTTACAGGAGACACTTTTTTTTCAATTATCTTAAAAAATATAATAACTCAAAGATTTGTATGTAGCGAAAGCTTTCATTGTAATATATAAATGTAAGTAGTATTGTCGGTATACATTAAAATTTAAGCATTTCCTATAACATTTGATAAAATCCTAGTTTATAAGTAAATTTATAAAAATTGTCATATTATAAATGAACAAATCATAGTTTATTTTTTTACTTTTTTGTAATAAAATCATATGGTATAAGTTTATGACAGTTATAAGAAAACAGCATTTTTAAAATAATCTGAAAATGTATATTTTCAAAAAATATAAAAAAATTAATCATATTAAATAAGCTTAAGAAAATAAGTTGTCATTGCTTCCAAAAACGGTAAATTTTCATAAAAGACATGATATTTTTCGTCAATTAAATTTAGGTCACTTAAAGATTTTATAGCTTTCTACTTCGCTGACAATATCGGCAAGGGTTTATTGTAACTTAGATTAGGAATGAAACCCTTAAGCACTTCAGAATTTTTGGCTGCTTTTCTTCCTCTAGATTTACTTTCCTTAATCAGTTCCATTTGTTGTTGACTCTCATTCCAATCCATTATATAGGCATAGCATTTATATTCAAATCACCCACCAAATATTTCCTTTCCGTACTTCATAGCATATAATGCGATTCAGTCCGAGGGAACAAATGAATGTTTCTTTCACCGATCGTATTGTTTTATCTTGAATGTTTGTGACTTTTCTACTATGTTTCCACACGTGTCAGCAGTCTATGTATCATGATGATCATTCAATTTTGTAAAAATTGTCACAATCCACTGCCGATGTATACCTAGAAATTTAGAAAATATTAATATTTCGTTAAAAGGCTTAAGAGATAAATTATGCTTTCCAAAAGTATCCATAAATCTCATTTTATAGACCCCTATATTTTCGTTCTCATGATTCTCTGGTTTCGGCAAAAAGTAGTCCTTGTTTCCCATCCGATCGAATTTCTTTTAAATTTTTGTGTAGTTGGTTTTGATGTGGATTTAATTTTCGGAGAAGAAGCTCTCTTTGGAGATTAATATCACTAATTGCCCAAAATCGACTAAACAGTTCCTTCCTATATTCGACTGAAATTTTGTGTTGACATCTTAACCAACCAGTACCCATTTTACGTCCTTGAACAATTTGCCACTGGGGATTCTTATGTTCTGTTCCCGTCCTATGTGGCCACCTTAGTTTCTTGGATTTTCCAGTTTTTCGAGTGGATTAAACTTTTATGACCAGGTCCCTTTCTTATATCGGTCCTGGCTTGTTCTCTGGACACTAGCGTTGATAAATTTCTTTCAGGCGTACCTTATTCGGCTTTTCTTGCAGCTTCAGTTCTCAGTATATTTTGAATACGTGATGTAATCGGACATCGGAGTGTGCGGTTTTTTCAAATAAATGTCAAAAATTAGTACTAAAAAATATTTATCACATGTTTCGGACACAGTATAAGTCAGTGGTGAGATGCTCTAACCATCACTATTTTTGATGTTCGATAGTGTTCATGTCTCCCTTTTTAAGAATAAAATTGTACACCATTTCGATTTTTGAATTATGCTTTCTTTATTGCGATCTCATTCTTGTAGAATAAATGTATATACTGTTTCATAATTTCACATTGACAAAGTGCCACAAACGAAAATTTGAGAGATAAAGAGTGATGAATGGAAGTAGAAACAGAATGATGTTTTATTCGGGCATGCTGAGATCGCAATAAAGTATGCATAATTCAAAAATTGAAATGGTGTACAATTTTATTCTTAAAAAGGGAGATATGAACACTATCGAATATCGAAAATAGTGATGGTTAGAACATCTCACCACAGATTATCCATTTTTATAAAATGCTGAAAATTACCTTCGGTTATTTTCAAGTTTTAATACGTTTTTTGAGTTGTAAATATTCTCTTATCTAAAATGTCATATTTGAAGGTGACTCTGATACAATGATAGCTTAATCTTGTTTTTAATAATAACAACAAGCATGGATTATGTTTTAAATGGAGAAAGGACATTTTATCGTAAAAGAGGACCGTATAAAGGATATTTGCATTCAACAGAATAGATTTTATTTTAATAATATGTTTACAAGTTTAGGATATCATAAAGCAAGGTGGAGCTCCATTTCGAGCCTATTTAATTACAATAATCCGATTTTATGTATCTTCGCAAATTTGGATCGTCTCGATTTTTTTATAAGAGGCTAAGCTGAACGAATCCTTCGCACTGTGACCAATAAGCTCTATAAGTAAAAAAATTCAAAAATTTTTACGAATAAAGTAAGTAACATGTGCCAAAAGGAATAGGTAAAATAATTTCCAACCATCGAACTGGTAAATGAACGTCTAAATAAATAAATAAATAAAAATAAAATAAATATTGTGCGCCTCTGAGTAAATTGGTACTTGAAGTGAATGTTGAAATAATTGATCTCATTAGGATGAAGGTATCGTTCGTGAAGAGTAAATATTCGGACGTCTAATTTCCAGGTTGTACAATCTGCTACGGTCTGTTGGAGACAGGGCATGTAATTTTGTTGATTTTTTTCAAAAAAATCAAAAAATCGGATTTTTTTGATTTGAATCAGATTTTCTTTATTTTTTTTTGTAATGTTGTACTTAAATTGTAATAAATTCCCGAAAACAATTAAATACTTTCTTTTTATATCAATCAGTTTAACTCAATATTTTCTTAAAATAGTAAATGGATTCAAAGGAAGTCATATTTGTTGACTTCTTCTTGCATTACTAGTCCCGCAAATGGAGGAATGTTTACATGAAACTTTAGTTAAACTGTCATGAAAATCAGCGAAAAATTATCTTCCATATATTCCATAGCCATTGATTTTCCAGCTTCTGTTAATTTAACATTTCGAAATTGCATTAACGGTGTAAGTGCAAAAGTTTATTTTTCAATATGGCTTCTAATTCTTCCCGCATGTTTCGAGAAAATCGAAAAGCAGCAGAGTCGCAAAGTCAGTCGTTCAGAAATCTAATAATTTTCCAGATAAATCTCTATCAGAAGGAGTGTTACTAACTTTTCTGAAAGCAACATTTTCCGCTAAAAAAATCCAGCTAGCTGCTTTTATCAAACTTATTATTACTGTAATTTCTAGTCTTTTTTATCACATATTTATCAATTGAAGCTGTATGCTGTTTCTGTAATGATTTACAGTCCAATTCATATGTTGCCGTCGAAGTAGTTGCACATGAAAACTAAGTTAAGTCATAACCCGTTTCTAAGTTTGCGACAAATTCAACATCATCATTGGATGTTGATAAACAAATTTTACTGTGCCTTATCATACGAGCAAGTAAACCTTTTAATTCATGTTGGCATTTCTTACACTTAGATCGTACTTCCGTTTTATTTGAAACTTTTGATAATTCTTTATAATTTGACAAGACCACTTTCTTTTCCCGATCAGAATTTGACATTTTTTTTTTCAGAAGGTCTATTGCAATTTATTATTTATACACATTAATAAACCATACCTGCATTTAAAACGAACTTTAACACTTTATTATTATTTTCCTTCAACTTTGCTTAAGTTTTTAAAATGTGAAAAATAAAAAATTTAAAATTGAAAATTTAACAGGTTGTATTTTACTAACTATGTGATTCACCAAATAATATGGAATTAAGTTTTTGTTTTTATCGAAGTTTTGAGGTTTTTTTAGGATTACCATTTACGAAATTAAATTTCTTCGTTAAGTTTTAGACTGCGTTAATTTTTGAATGAATTCTTATACTTTTTACCAATGATTTAAATCAACCCTTCCCATTCTTTCTAAATTAATTAAACCCTTTTAGGACGACGAAGGAAATCAAGTCGATAAGCATCATTTATAGCCATGATTCGTCACAGAAGTTAATCCATAAAGTTCTGTGAGGGAATCTTAAAGTTATTTTATAGTATTTTCCAGCATCAAGGAAACATGACCGATCAGCCAAAAGATGAGTTCTTTTGGTCTTACTCTTCAGCGTTCTAGCAGCCTTCCTTAACTTCTTCAGATAGGAGCACCAAACAGGTTTGTTCTGCGTTTTTGTTTCACAATCAGCGAACAAAAAACCATCTGTGCTGTTTCTGCTGTAAAAACAAAAAAGAACACAAAAACAAAAATTATTCAAGAAAAAATGAAATGGTCTAACTTTAATAATTTTAATTTTCATTATAAAAATTATTTATGTATATATATATTTCATTTTAAAACAGCAAAAATTTTGGAAATTTGAACTTCATGATTTTTGATTGGTTTAACTTTTGGTGCACGTGTAAAGCCCCCAATTCCACTGTGAAAAATTGACTGAGCTGACTTGAAGTTCGAAAAAGACAAAAAAAATAATCCATCAGAGAGACAAAGATAAAGTATTTTGTTATTGTTTTTTTTATAGCAAATTTTATGGATATATCTTTACAGCACACAAAAACATAACCAAGAATTATTTAAAAAAATTATGAATTAGTGTTAATTCAAGTATTTTTACGATTCAAAATAATCTAAAAAATTAATTATTATTAATGCTCACATCAGAATTATTTTTTCGAATATTTTCGATCACACATTAGACTTTACCATAAAAATTGCAAACTTTAAAATTGCCTTAGTGTTTTGACAGCAAACAAAAACATAACCTAGAATAACCAAGAAGAATTATTAGAAAAATGAAGTATTAGTGTTAATTCGATTATCTTCACGTTATTTTATTCAAATTATTTCCATCATAAAATACAAAATTAAAGAAAATCTTTCCCATAAAAATACCAAACAATTAAAATTATCAGCGGGTGCGAGAAATATTTTTCATCGGTACACAATATTTATGTACATGTATTAGTTGGACTACCATAAAATGTTCTGGATTTGATACTTTTTTTTAATTTCGACCTCAGTCGTTTTTTTAATTTCAACACAGAATATATCGCACGTGACCAAGAATAGTGACACAACTCAAAATTTCAAATTTTTCAGGAGAGCAAAAGAAAAAACGCTAATTTCGATTTTACTACACTACTCTCTATGGGCGTCAAAAAAGGAAGATCGGAAAATTAAGCCGTCTCTCGCTTTGTACAATAAATATGAAAACGCCACTATGTCTGGTTATGAAATCGATCATTGCGCATCTTTTCATCGAATTATCTCAAAAACTCAATTTTTTGAGTTGTGTCACTTTTCTATGTCATGTGCGATATATTTTTTGTAAGTAAAAGCTTGACTGACTCCGTTGTGTGTCTCGTTCACACAACCACCGATTTTATATTTTTATCTCAAGTTATTTTTACTGACAAACTTTGATTCACAGTGGAATTGAGGCATAATATTTAAAAAAATAAAAAAACATATTTTTTATTTTTTTAATATAGGGTGTGTATTGCGCACAGGATGGTCCCAAAGGTTTGCAAAAATAGTGAAAAACGCCATTTGGAGTAAATTTCAAAGGCAAATTTATGAATTAAAAAATTAATCGATTTTAAAATTTTTTTTTTGCGTTAATTAGAGTGAATATCGAAATTATAAATTCTTATAAAATTATAATCAACATTTTTTTGATCCGATATATAACGGTAAAATATTAAATGAGGTATTAAACTAAATACATATACCATTATTTTTTTTTAAATTTTTTTTTGCTCAAAATAAAGCTTAACTAATTAGCTTTTACATACTCAAATATGGCACTAGCATTATTTTTTGTTTTTAAACTACACTAATTTAAACATAAGGCATTCTTAATAAATACTCAACGTAAGTAAAATATGAATGAATCTCGTTTCAAGAAAGTTTTTGATTTCGCTTCTTCGCAATTTGCGACCATGTCGAACAAAAACAAAGTAAAATTGGCGAAAGGGTTAGACGGTAGAATAAGGATAAGACAATAAAAATGTATGGTTCAATTTATAAATTTAATTTGAAATATACTCGTAATGTTCACCAACGATTTGTGAATTTGAAAATGATTTAGTTACAAATTTATTTTTTGTCTTAGGTATAAAACGTATTGATAACGACTTTTTAGTGTAATTTGACTTCATCATACTCTGCTTTCGTTGCATATTCAAAATGCATTTTTGATTTTCATGATCTACTCCATTCGTATAGCTGTTGTGAAGTTTGAATTGATCCCTTTGTTAAACTGTAGCGATAGGCATCTCTTTTAAATGTTCCACCAACACCATCACACGCCTCTTTGCCGTGACTGGTAGCATGAAAATACCACTCAGCTGCGATGTTAAAATCTTCTTCATGATGGCTTAGATTAATTAAATTATTTTTATTTTTATATTGTGTTATAGCTCCGCCAGACATATAGAAAATCTTTTTGATGTTCGATGTTATTACTTTTGTATTTTTTGTTATAAATTGAATCATTTTAGTTTTGAAGAGATGTACTGCAATGCTATCGTGTTCCATACAATTAGAAATAATAATGAAAGTAGCATGTTTCACTGAACTGCTCTCAGGATCCTTGTAATAAATAACGAACGGATGAATGGTCGCTTGTGCATTATTCCAGTGATAACCTTGCACTGAATCTTGTACGATAAAAGCATAATTTTCCGCGAAATCACATTGTACAAGCAGATCTTGTAAAGATTCTTTTTTTTGTTTAAGAAATTTTGATTGCTCTTTCGATATAAAAGGATGAGGTATTAACTTGGTTAAATTATGAATACATTTTTCTATAAACTTTGTCATTTGGTCTTCTAATGTAACCAAACTGCATCTTTGAACGGTAATCCATTGTTTATACTTAATTTTTGACACATCACTGTTATTGAAGCATTTACGCAACAATTCTTCAAGTTCTTCCAAAGTTTTAGAACACACTTTACACTTTTTAATGTAACATTCTTGTTTTTGTTCATCACCACACATAACGAATGAAATTAAATCTTTGTAATCTTTAAACGGGAATTGACTATTTTCTCGGTGTGAACTGCTTTTATAGTGCCTTCGATCATCAGCTTCATGTTTTGGTGCATAAGACAAACACAAACATTATGTTGACTGCTAGAACCCAATTTTTTATTACTCACTGTAACTTCAATGATACACTACACGGCTATAAAATGTTTTGCATTATAAGAACCCCACGGCAATGGAAGGTTGCTGAAGTAATTATGATCCCCAAACCAGGCAAACCAGCGAACGATAAAAAGTCGTACAGACCGATTTCACTACTTCCTGTAATTTCAAAATTATTTGAAAAATTACTGCTCAAGGGACTCAAGCCAATAATAGAGGAGATAAATTTGATTCCACCTCACCAATTTGGATTTAGAGAAAATCACTCTACGATAGAACAAGTTCACAGAATAACGGATATAATCGAAGACTCACTTGAGAATAAGAAGATATGCTCCAGCATCTTCTTAGATGTAGCACAAGCTTTCGACAAAGTTTGGCACCAAGGACTTGAATTTAAATTGCATCGAGATCTACCTAAGCAATTCTATCAAATTCTTAAATCTTATATCGCAGACCGACATTTCCGTGTAAAATATAACCAAGAGTACTCTGAACTAAAGAGAATATCAGCAGGCATACCACAGGGTGGCGTACTGGGTCCTATATTGTACATCCTGTACACCAGAGATATGCCAAAAACAGAATGTGCCACCATAGCAACATTTGCAGACGATACAGCTATTCTGGCTACTGGAAAGTGTATATCAGAAGCAACGACCAAACTTCAAAAAGCAACCGACACAGTGAGTAGTTGGACCAAGAAATGGCGCATTAGCCTAAACGAAGCAAAGTCGGTTCACGTAAACTTCACAAACCAGAAAGTTAACTGGATTCCAGTGAAACTTAATTCAAGGCCGGTTCCAAATGCAAATACAGCCAAATACCTCGGCATGACTCTCGATTGCAAGCTTAGATGGAAAGAGCATGTTAAAAAGAAAAAAGAAGAATTGAACATTAAATATAGGAAAATGTATTGGCTAATAGGTAGAAACTCTGAGCTTACAATACATAACAAATTGCTATTATACCAGCAAATACTTAAACCAGTATGGACCTACGGTATTCAACTTTGGGGTTGTACCAAGAAGACAAATGTACAAATGATTCAATGTTTTCAAAACAAAGTGCTGCGTGGCATTGTAAACGCACCATGGTACATTAGAAATGATAACCTCCATAGGGACTTAAACATGGAATATGTAAGTGAAGAAATACAAAATCATGCGAAGAAACACATTCAGCGGATATCTCGGCACCAAAATGCAGACATACGAAGTTTGTTGGATACCACCAATGCAGTAAGAAGACTTCACAGGCAGAAACCTTTGGAATTGGGTAGTTGTATTTAATTCGGATAGAGAAAAATAATTACTATGTAAATTCAAACGGGAGTAACCATTGGGCTACTGCCCGTCAAATGTGAATCTTCATTTAAGAAAGATAAATTACTAAATGATTTGTAAATCAGTTGTAATATTAAATAAAGGAAAAAAAAAAAAAAAACTAAAATAATTATAAGAACAATACTACTTATATAGCGTTGGACAGAAACTTTTATTTGGCAATTCATGCGTCAAATTTATTTTATTTACCCTGACTATTGGTCTACACCCTTAACTTGGTCTATGATCTTAGTCATAGGACATTACTCATTAGTCATTAATTAATTTGATAATAGGCTGGAACCTAGGAGTACCATCTTAATTTTCTTATTCTAATGGGATACATTACCTTTCATGTCAGGTAGTTTTAGGGTTAAATAAATTCAGGATTTCGTTTACAATGTGAAGCAAAGAGATGAGAAATTAAATTATAAATTGTATTACGAGAGGAGAACTAGTAATCTTTAAATTAGTGTAGTTTAAAAACAAAAAAAACCGCTAGTGCCATATTTGAGTATGTAAAAGCTCATTAGTTAAGCTTTATTTTGAGCAAAAAAAAAATAATAATAATGGTATATTTAGTTTTATCGGATTAAAAAAATTTAATTTTGATTATAATTTTATAAGAATTTATAATTTCGATATTCACTCTAAATAACGCAAAAAAAAAAAATTTAAAATCGATTAAGTTTTTAATTCATAAATTTCCTTTGAAATTTACTCCAAATAGCGTTTTTCACTATTTTTGCAAAACTTTGGGACCATCCTGTGCACAATACACACCCTATATAAAAAAAAATTAGAAATATGTTATTTTTATTTTTTAACTACTACACGTACACCAAAAACTAAACAAATCAAAAATCATGAAGTTCAGTCACTGCTGCCCAAAAATGAAATTACTCATATATATTTTACATAAAACTTTTTTTGATTATTTTATTAACGTTTTCTTATTAAAATATAATAAATAAAATAATTAAATTTAAAAATGTATATTAAATTAAATAAACACTAAACACTTACCATTGTGACGGATCTTCGATAATTGACTAATAACAAAAACAAAAATCATAACGCACCATGAAAAAAGCATGTGCGACTTGTGAAATTTGGGAATCTAAGCACCGAAAATTTGAACCGATTTCGCCCGATTCGATTATTTTTGATACTTGCGATTACAAAAAATGCAATAACCCAAAAAAAATATTTGACACAACACAATCGCAAAAAGTATATTATACACCGTATACGTATACGAAACGCACATTGCACATAGCACATTTTTTGGACTGAAATACATGTCTTGCAGAAGTATTATTATTATTATTGAAATACATACTATCTGGGCTTATTGCTCTCCCTCCTAGATGTTTACTATAGCAAGTAGTTCCGCTAGAAAAACGGTAGCATTGGAACCCAAGGACTTCGAGAGGGGGACAGCCCCACTCCCGTATATTTCTACTCCTGCCCTATCTTCCGTTTGATTTTACTCTTACGAGTTGCTGGGAATTGTCAATCGCCTGTAGGTCACCCAGCTTTACTACAGGAAGGCTAAATAAAACTGGAGGGTGCCTGGTATCGAGAGTCTGCATACTTTGGACTGATTAACCTATCAGCCATTCATCCAACGGCATATGCTGTTCCACCTTAGATTAGGGTTTTTTGTCAAGGTTTTCTCCTTTAGCGCCCTACTTTAGCCTGCGCCAAATGGCCAAAGATGTGCCAAATGGCCTTAGTTACCAGTGGTTGCCACGAGGAGGCAGCACGTACACTTGCGAATTGTGAACAGGTTACCACTTACATAATAGTACCCATCACGCAGCAGCCTAAAGTAAGTCTTGTTCGGTCGCTTTACCTTCTTAGGTTGAAACTAGAGATGTTGTGTATTATGCGCCTCTTCCATAATCCTGAGATCTTAACCCACCATCTTAATCTTAAAAAACGGACTAAAATTTAAACTTGGATTAATTCATTCAAAACTGGTCGCTAAATATGGTTTTTTGTTTTTATTTTCTTGATCCAGTTTCAGAAAATGTTTAGGCAGTTCTAGACGTAGCGGGGTGATATTTTTTATTTGAATAAATTCCTTCCAAGCGATAAATGTCTCCAACCAAAGTACCTAATTTATTCAAAGTTCCCATTAAAAAATTTATGTTGGCCTTGAAATAGCCTTCTAGATCCAAAATTAATAACAATGCTCTCTTTTTTACACCAAAAATTTCAGCAGGAAAGGGCCCTAAAATATTAAAAAATCAGCTAATGAATGGTCAATATTATTTTATTATTTTTATTTTTTCATCCATAAATATCAACAATGGAGTAATATGTAAATTGTATTTTTACTGTTTATTGTCCAAGTTGAGCTCGCTCAATTTGAGTCGCATGTATGCGCTGGCCCTTACTAAGCAATGTACTAACAAGAATACTCTTACTCCTTTTAACAAAAATTAAAAACAAAAAAGAAGTTTTCTTCCATATTTTTACCGTCATAAGAATTTTGTTATTTATGCAATATAAAAATAATAATACCTAGTGATTTTTGAATAAAACAAACACAACAAAAATTTAATTAAGAAACATTTTATTATATATAAGAACTTAACGTCTGAGATAATACATATATAATAAAAATTTTTTTTTTGTGTTGTACACGTATAGGTTGCAATTCACGTGATCTTAAACTTTTTTAATGCTGTTTCGACAGATATATTATGTATACGTAAGTAAAAATCTTGATATACTATAGTCTTCGAAGTGGTCAACTTTAGTTTTATGTTTATTTGATGTTATTTGGATATTGAAGTACTAGGGTAGCGCTATTCAATTATCAATACGTGATCTAGATCTAACAGACGGTCGGTCAGGAAACTGTACTATAAAAACCAGAACTTACCAGAACGTATTTTAAAATATGAATTTTCAAAATTAGGTTTATATAGATACTACTTAACAGCTTTCACCATGGTAACATCCAATCATCGGAATACTTATAATTATTCGTGTGAAACTACGTAATCATATCACAATTTTCTTATTTTAATTTCTGCGAAATGCAACCTAAAGAATTCCAACATTATTTATTAAACACGAAAAGAATTGAAAAAATATTATGAATGTGATACACCCTTATGCTATTATGTATTATGCATTATATCGACCAGACAGTTTTATTGATTATAAATTACATAGTTATGTAAATTAAACGTATAAAGTGGCTTCAACAAATAGTATTCAGTCGACCTTCAATTTTATCTAGATTATTTACTATAAAGCTATACGATTAGTTACTATATATTTATTCACCAAAATTCACATACACATATTGTACGTCACAAAATCATTAATTTACATTTTGAAGTTATCTAACATTTTTTAGATAAAAGATTTCATTCTAGTAAATCACCATGACTGCCTGTTATTCATAGCAGCATTAAATATTCCAGGAAAAATTATTGTGGAAATAAATACCCGTTATTGTACTATAGATCTGAATAAATTCCCTTATTACTGATTACTGATTAAGTGATTAGTAATTAAGCATCAGTTGGTCATTTGATATTTATTATTACAACTCGCTCATTTTCAAACAGTCTTATTCTAAAGATTCATATTTGATAAACATTTTATTTTATGAAGTTAATATTCTGAAATTTGTAAGAATACCAGTTTCGAGCTCAACAATACTCTCATCATATCCTGCCTTATGTACCATATATGTGCAAGTTGTATTGCCGAATTACACAAATTAGCACAATTAATCATACTTTTTTTTTTTTTTAAGAATTTAATTTGTCTGTCTGTAATCAGTTGATTTTTCGGCATTTTTTATAGACAAATATATTAATTGTTCATGGCAATCCCAATATTTTCGACATACGAGCATGTAAATGCAATTTATTTAAAAAAAAAAAAATCAGAATATCCTTAGGGCCGTGACCATTATTCCATTAGTTGTTATCTTTCTGTGGAACAGATAAACGATAATTTCCAATAATAGTTTTTTAACAGCATTATTTTAATTCAATTTATTATTTAAGCGTCATTGTCATCGCATGTTAGTACCTTGTTAGCTTATGTTACAAGCTTAGAAAATTTTTTTTTGTATAAATTTTGTAGTCTAATAGTCCACGGATGAGAAGCAACGTTTAAAGTGTGAGTAGATAATTATTTGAAAATTTTGTTTTAACTTTAAACCAAACTCAAATAGAACACGTGTCAAAAAATCTGATTGAAAACAAGAATCTGCCAAGATTTCTCTTTCTGTTATATACATTAATAAAAATACAAAATAATATGTTCTTTATAACAAGTCCCTTTTTATTATATCATTGAACATGTTCATCTCTTAGGTATACCGATTTTCCATCGTCAATAGTATAATAGCATAATAGTATAATACTATTATACTATTATTCCTTGTCGGTTTTACATCGCACGCGATGAAGTTAGCACCAATTATAGTTTTTTTTCATGTGAACGTAGGTATAATTCCCATTTTAAAAATTTTGACGTTGATATTACATATTTAATTCCATGATTTTTGGAAATAAATGCCGATTTCCACAATGTTAATTTCAAAAAAAATAACTGCAAATTCCATGATAATATTTAGACAAGCTACGCAGGTACCACAAAAAAAATCGAATGCTAATTTTGCGAATTGGTATTATAATACACTCTCAGATAAATTTACAATGTTAAAAACACAATTTGCTACCTTTTATATTTTTGTTAGCTAGTATAACAAAATATTATAATTATACTATTAAACTATCAACTTCGGTTTTCCATCGTCCTAGTATAATAGTATAATACTATTATACTATTATACTATGACGATGGAAAATCGGTATTATATATTAATTCATTTACATTCCACTGAACTTAAAATAATAATAACCGCGTTTACGTGTCATTAGATTCAATTCATTATACATCATCTCCCCCTTTCAAAATCAAAACAACTCATAATAAATTGAATCTGTACAAAATATTTTAACTTAAACTGTTATTGTATAAATCATATATTTAAAATAATCCAATCATAATTAATTATTCATACTATGAAAATAATTAATATACTTAATATTATATAATATATATATATATATATATATATATATATATATATATATATATATATATATATACTTTTTTTTTTTTTTTTTTTTAAATCTTCACTCATCTCTCCTATCTGACATAATTACTCAAATAAGATGGCGGTCTCGAAACCCTACCAAACCTAGTAACCACATTTGCAGTCACCCGAAGACCCCCGCAATCGTTACTCCGACTTCCTATTTTTTCTGACAAATCAGGTAAAGTCTCTGTTCTATTTTCAAAGCCATCTAACCGAGTTCTGATGATTGGCTCATTTAACGATTTCCTTAAATGAAATTTATTTCTACGCAACAGTCTGTTATTTTCAGTCTTTATTATTAAAGAACGTGGACTTGTATGAGTTGAGACTACCCGAGCTGGCTCCCAGACCTTTTTATCTCTGTAAACGACCGATTCACCCGGTGTAAATTCTGGTCGAAACCTAACTCGCGCATCGTGATAAGACTTCATTTTCTTTTATTTTTCTGTTAACTTTTCTCTAACATTAAACCCTACTAAACGTGGTTTCAAAAGATCATCTTTAATTGGAACTTTTGTTCTGGTTCTCCTACTCATGAGCAATTGTGCGGGTGATGCATTCAATTCGGCAACAGGATGGTTTCTATACTCTAGCAAGGAATATTCTATATCTCTGTTATCTTCCCTAGCTTTACGTATAATATTTTTGGCAATGTGTACCGCTTTCTCCGCTTGCCCATTAAATAAACCGTACATATCTAGGACTACTTGTTCTAATTTCAAAATTCCACTCCTGACTAAATATGGAAAATTTCTTTTGACGCGAAAGGCATATTATCACTTATCAATATTTTTGGGATACCATTATTCGAAAAAATAATTTTAAGACACTTTATTATATCGTTTGACTGCTTAGACTTTAACTCGACTATTTCGAGCCATTTGCTAAAATAATCAATCACAACCAAATAGTTCTCCGTTCCTGATTGCAAGATATCGCATCCAATTTTTTCAAATGGATACTCAGGAACTTCATGTGGAATTGCCGGCTCATATGAATTAGAAGACCCATATTTCTCACATACTCTACATTTATTGATGAAACCCTTTATATAATTGTCGATTCCGGGCCAATAAAAATTTGTCGTGCTCTTTGTTTTGTCTTGCTTATACCAACATGAGCTTCATGTAACTTTTCCAACATATGTCTATGTAATATTTTTGGGACCATTATTCGATCGTTTAAGTATACTATCCCCTCATCACAAAATATATCCTGTCGAAATTTCCAAATTGGCTTTACCTCCTCAAGGAGAAATCTCTTATCCTTAGGCCAACCATTTTGATATACATTCAAGATTTGATTTAAGACTTTGTCCCCTTGATATCAGTCTCCTGTATCTTACTATCGCCTTTTATTTTTTTATATATGTCTATTGGAAGTATATTTACATTCGCCCCCGTCTATTTTAAACAAAATTTGTTTTTCGTTTCATCCCTTATTATTCTTTGTTATTGACAAATCACTTCTATTCTTATGCCCTGGATATCAATACTATCGATAAAAAAATCATCACAATCATTCCGCTCTTGTAACTCGTCAACTCTTTTAGACCTGCAACATTTTGTAAAATGATGCCACGACTTGCATTTCTTACATCTAAATCCATAAGCTGGGCATTTTCCCCACGCGTTTCGCTCGTTACATTTTTTGCAATTTATCATTTTTACATCTACCGAATCCCCCGATTGTGATGGTTTTTGCTCTTTTCTACCCGCTTTCGATTTATTCATCGAATTAAACTTAACTTTATTATAATCTAAATTTTTATTATAATTAATACTAAATTTTCTAACCTCATTTATTTCAGTTTCTGTTGTTTTTTGTATTTCTCTTGCCTGCATTGAAGAGCGTTCTTTCATCCTACGTTTCGATCAACGTTGGATTTCCTAATTTCAGCAGCTTTTCCTGAAGTCCAGTGTCTTTTAAACCAAACACGATCCTGTCTCGTATTATGTTGTCCTTCAACGTTCCGAATTCACAATTTTCTGACAATGTTTTTAGGTCTGTCAAAAAATTATCAAACATTTCATTTTCTTGTTGTCGTCGATTATAAAAATGATGTCTCTCGTATAATAAATTTATTTTAGGTACACAATATTTATTGAATTCCTTGATGACGTCTTCTAATTTGGCTTTTTCTATCTTTTGAATGCCCAATGTGTCCAATATTTCGTTAGCTTCTTAGCCCACTAAGTTTCTAAATACCGCTACTTTGACCTGATCTTCTTTTGTGTTGCAGCCCGTAGCAATCATGAAAATATCAAACTGCCTTTTAAACTTCTGCCAATTTAATTGTAAATTTCCTTTAATTGTTAAAGATGCTGGCCTTTTCATATTCTCCATTACAATTTTTAATTTTGGTCAAATTTTAGCAAAATCGCGTACTTTTTCTTTTCTTGAAGCACGTTTTCAATTGTCGATTTTTACAATTTATTTTTTTTTATTTTATTCTTTCACTTTTTTTTTTTTTAAACTATTTTTACTTTAACGTCTTTCACCGTTTTTTATTTGGCATACATTTTTTTGTTTTTTTTTTAAACAAAACCAACTGCGCCATGTTATATACCCGTTTACGGTGATTATTAATAAAAATACAATATAATATGTTCTTTATAACAAGTCTCTTTTTATTATATCATTGCACATGTTCATCTCTTATATATTAATTCATTTACATTCCACTGAACTTAAAATAATAATAACCGCGTTTACGTGTCATTAGATTCAATTCATTATACATCACTCTCTCTGTGTCACAAAATATGACGTTTCATGAAATGTTTCTCAGCTTCATCTTGACAATATTTGAAAATCTTCATAATTATATCGGATAAACTTTAGATAACTGCGCAAAGATATTGTTTCTCTAATGAAAGATACCTGTGGTCCGATTCTGGCTATTCGCTCGCTGGGAATTGGTTGGAGATTATTTTTTCCAAAGGTGCATTCTGACGTTGGGAATTTTTGAATGTAGGGAAAAATAATTCATTTTATGTTTTGACGTTTATTTTTCCGTATATTTTACTTTCTTTTACTCTTGTAAAATAAAGTATAGTAACCATGAAAATTTTGGACCTTGATATTTTTAGAGATTTATCTGTTTTGAGGTCCCCTGAGTCCGAAAAAGTGGGTTTCAAAATAGTGTCTGTCTGTCTGTCTGTCAGTCTGTCAGTCTGTCAGTCTGTCAGTCTATCAGTCTGTCAGTCTGTATGTGTCCTCTCTACAGCCCATATGGTTTAATCAATCGAACTGAAACTTCAGATTTAAGCTTTTTTGATAAATTGGGAGGTCCCAGTGAATTTTACTCCAATCGGCTAACCGGAAGTGGCCACTCCCTTGGTCCAGAAAATTTGTTTTGCAAATATCTTAAAAAGTATAAGGTTTACAAAAAACTACTTAATCCAAAATGTTTCCAACAATTAAAAACAAATAAAAATAAAATTTCTCAAAATTCTCTGTTCGTAAAAGAAAGTCGAGTGTTGGCCATACCTCAATTTTAACAAGGTAATTAAGGGACCTATTCCATGTGCTAGAGAAATCTTTATCATCATTGTTAAGTGCGATTTCCAAAAAAATAATTTTGCAGAACTTTTACTAAAAACGATTCGTATGGTTTAGGGTTTTCTAACTAGGTAATTAAGGGACCTATTCCATGTGCTAGCGAAACCTTTGTCATCATTGTTGGCAATGGCCGATATTGGCCCTTGGGAGTTGAGTGCGATTTCCAAAAAATAATTTTGCAGAACTTTTACTAAACGAACGATTCGTATGGATTAGGGTTTTCTAACTAGGTATTTGAGGGACCTGTTCTATGGGCTAGCCAAACCTTTGTCATCATTGTTGGCAATAGCCGATATTGGCCCTTGGGAGTTGAGTTCGATTTCCAAAAAAATAATTTTGCAGAACTTTTACTAAAAACGATTCGTATGGATTAGGGTTTTCTAACTAGGTATTTGAGGGACCTATTCTATGTGCTAGTGAAACCTTTGTCATCATTGCTGAGTGCGATTTCCAAAAAATAATTTCGTAGAACTTTTACTAAACGAACGATCCATATGGATTAGGGTTTTCTAACTAGGTATTTGAGGGACCTATTCTATGTGCTAGTGAAACCTTTGTCATCATTGTTGAGTGCGATTTCCAAAAAATAATTTCGTAGAACTTTTACTAAACGAACGATCCATATGGATTAGGGTTTTCTAACTAGGTAATTAAGGGACCTATTCCATGTGCTAAACTTTTACTAAACGAACGATTCGTATGGATTAGGGTTTTCTTACTAGGTATTTGAGGGACCTATTCTATGTGCTAGCCAAACCTTTGTCGTCATTGTTGGCAATGGCCGATATTGGCCCTTGGGAGTTGAGTGCGATTTCCAAAAAATAATTTTGCAGAACTTTTACTAAACGAACGATTCGTATGGATTAGGGTTTTCTAACTAGGTAATTAAGGGACCTATTCCATGTGCTAGCGAAACCTTTGTCATCATTGTTGAGTGCGATTTCCAAAAAATAATTTCGTAGAACTTTTATTAAACGAACGATACGTATGGATTAGGGTTTTTTAACTAGGTATTTGAGGGACCTATTCTATGTGCTAGCGAAACCTTTGTCATCATTGTTGGCAATAGCCGATATTGGCCCTTGGGAGTTGAGTTCGATTTCCAAAAAAATAATTTTGCAGAACTTTTACTAAAAACGATTCGTATGGATTAGGGTTTTCTAACTAGGTAATTAAGGGACCTATTCCATGTGCTAGCGACACCTTTGTCATTATTGTTGGCAATCGCTGATATTGGGCCTTGGGAGTTGAGTGCGATTTCCAAAAAAATAATTTTGCAGAACTTTTACTAAACGAACGATTCGTATTGATTAGGGTTTTCTAACTAGGTAATTAAGGGACCTATTCCATGTGCTAGCGAAACCTTTGTCATCATTTTTGGCAATGGCCGTTATTGGCCCTTGGGAACGATTCGTATGGATAAGGGTTTTTTATTTTCTTTTACTCTAGTAAAATAAAGTATAGTAATCATGAAAATTTTGGACCTTGAGATTTTTAGAGATTTATTTGTTGTGAGGTCCCCTGAGTCCGAAAAAGTGGGTTTCGAAATGGTGTCTGTCTGTCTGTCAGTCTGTCAGTCTGTCAGTCTGTCAGTCTGTCTGTGTTCTCTCTACAGCCCATATGGTTTAATCAATCGAACTGAAACTTCAGATTTAAGCTTTTTTGATCAATTGGGAGGTCCCAGTGAAGTTTACTTCAAATCGTCTAACCGGAAGTGGTTACTCCCTTGGTCCAGAAAATTTGTTTTGCAAATATCTTAAAAAGTATAAGGTTTACAAAAAACTACTTAATCCAAAATGTTTCCAAAAATTAAAAAAAATAAAATTTCTCAAAATTCTCTGTTCGTAAAAGAAAGTCGTGTGTTGGCCACACCTCAATTTTAACTAGGTAATTAAGGGACCTATTCCATGTGCTAGAGAAATCTTTATCATCATTGTTGAGTGCGATTTCCAAAAAGTAATTTCGTAGAACTTTTATTAAACGAAAGATCCGTATGGATTAATGTTTTCTAACTAGGTAATTGAGCAACCTATTCTATGTGCTAGCCAAACCTTTGTTATCATTGTTGGCAATGGCCGATATTGGCCCTTGGGAGTTGAGTGCGATTTCCATAAAAATAATTTTGCAGAACTTTTACTAAACGAACGATTCGTATGGATTAGGGTTTTCTAACTAGGTAATTGAGCAACCTATTCTATGTGCTAGCCAAACCTTTGTCATCATTGTTGGCAATGGCCGATATTGGCCCTTGGGTGTTGAGTGCGATTTCCAAAAAAATAATTTTGCAGAACTTTTACTAAACGAACGATTCGTATGGATTAGGGTTTTCTAACTAGGTAATTGAGCAACCTATTCTATGTGCTAGCCAAACCTTTGTCATCATTGTTGGCAATGGCCGATATTGGCCCTTGGGAGTTGAGTGCGATTTCCAAAAAAATAATTTTACTAAAGAACTTTTACTAAACGAACGATTCGTATGGATTAGGGTTTTCTAACTAGATAATTAAGGGATCTATTCCATGTGCTAGCGAAACCTTTGTCATCATTGTTTAGTGCGATTTCCAAAAAAATAATTTTGCAGAACTTTTACTAAACGAACGATCCGTATGGATTAGGGTTTTCTAACTAGGTAATTAAGGGACCTATTCCATTTGCTAGCGAAACCTTTGTTATCATTGTTGGCAATGGCTGATATTGGCCCTTGGGAGTTGAGTGCGATTTCCAAAAAAAATAATTTTGCAGAACTTTTATTAAACGAACGATCCATATGGATTAGGGTTTTCTAACTAGTTAATTAAGGGACCTATTCCATTTGCTAGCGAAACCTTTGTCATCATTGTTGGCAATGGCTGATATTGGCCCTTGGGAGTTGAGTGCGATTTCCAAAAAAATAATTTTGCAGAACTTTTACTAAACAAACGATTCGTATGGATTAGGGTTTTCTAACTAGGTAATTAAGGGACCTATTCCATGTGTTAGCGAAACCTTTGTCATCATTGTTGGCAATGGCCGATATTGGCCCTTGGGAGTTGAGTTCGATTTCCAAAAAATAATTTTGCAGAACTTTTACTAAACGAACGATCCGTATGGATTAAGGTTTTCTAACTAGGTAATTAAGGGACCTATTCCATGTACTAGCGAAACCTTTGTCATCATTGCTGAGTGCGATTTCCAAAAAATAATTTCGTAGAACTTTTATTAAACGAACGATTCGTATGGATTAGGGTTTTTTAACTAGGTATTTGAGGGACCTATTCTATGTGCTAGCGAAACATTTGTCATCATTGTTGGCAATAGCCGATATTGGCCCTTGGGTGTTGAGTTCGATTTCCAAAAAAATAATTTTGCAGAACTTTTACTAAACGAACGATCCGTATGGATTAGGGTTTTCTAACTAGGTAATTAAGGGACCTATTCCATGTGCTAGCGAAACCTTTGTCATCATTGTTAGCAATGGCTGATATTGGCCCTTGGGAATTGAGTGCGATTTCCAAAAAAATAATTTTGCAGAACTTTTACTAAACGAACGATCCGTATGGATTAAGGTTTTCTTACTAGATAATTAAGGGACCTATTCCATGTGCTAGCGAAACCTTTGTCATCATTGCTGAGTGCGATTTCCAAAAAATAATTTCGTAGAACTTTTATTAAACGAACGATTCGTATGGATTAGGGTTTTTTAACTAGGTATTTGAGGGACCTATTCCATGTGCTAGCGAAACCTTTGTCATCATTGTTAGCAATGGCTGATATTGGCCCTTGGGAGTTGAGTGCGATTTCCAAAAAAATAATTTTGCAGAACTTTTACTAAACGAACGATTCGTATGGATTAGGGTTTTCTAACTAGGTAATTAAGGGACCTATTCCATGTGCTAGCGAAACCTTTGTCATCATTGTTAGCAATGGCTGATATTGGCCCTTGGGAGTTGAGTGCGATTTCCAAAAAAATAATTTTGCAGAACTTTTACTAAACGAACGATCCGTATGGATTAGGGTTTTCTAACTAGGTAATTAAGGGACCTATTCCATTTGCTAGCGAAACCTTTGTTATCATTGTTGGCAATGGCTGATATTGGCCCTTGGGAGTTGAGTGCGATTTCCAATAAAATAATTTTGCAGAACTTTTATTAAACGAACGATCCATATGGATTAGGGTTTTCTAACTAGGTAATTAAGGGACCTATTCCATGTGCTAGCGAAACATTTGTCATCATTGTTGGCAATGGCCGATATTGACCCTTGGGAGTTGAGTGCGATTTCCAAAAAATAATTTTGCAGAACTTTTACTAAACGAACGATTCGTATGGATAAGGGTTTTTTATTTTCTTTTACTCTAGTAAAATAAAGTATATATAGTAATCATGAAAATTTTGGACCTTGAGATTTTTAGAGATTTATTTGTTGTGAGGTCCCCTGAGTCCGAAAAAGTGGGTTTCGAAATGGTGTCTGTCTGTCTGTCAGTCTGTCTGTCTGTCAGTCTGTCAGTCTGTCAGTCTGTCTGTGTCCTCTCTACAGCCCATATGGTTTAATCAATCGAACTGAAACTTCAGATTTAAGCTTTTTTGATCAATTGGGAGGTCCCAGTGAATTTTACTCCAAATCGTCTAACCGGAAGTGATTACTCCCTTGGTCCAGAAAATTTGTTTTGCAAATATTTTAAAAAGTATAAGGTTTACAAAAACCTACTTAATACAAAATGTTTCCAAAAATTAAAAAAAAAAATAAAAATAAAAAATAAAAAATTAAAAAAAAAATAAAATTTCTCAAAATTATCTGTTCGTAAAAGAAAGTCGTGTGTTGGCCACACCTCAATTTTTTTTTAGGGAATTAGAAGAAACTGGTTTTATTAAGCATTTTGTCCCACAACAATGAAAGATAGCGCAACGACCACAGTTTTTGGCATCCATAAGGAAAACTTAATTTTCAATAGCTTTCAGATTTAGAGGTTTAAAAAAATTATAAAGTTGGAGTTTTGATGCTATCCTTGGAACATTGATCTTTTGATATCAGCATAACAAATATGTAAAATCTATTTAGTAGTTTATGAAAACATCAAATTAAAGCATTTAAAAAACTACAGTAATTGGCACGCTTCCACTATAATTGTCACCCTAATCATACAACTATAGGCACATTACGGAATCATTGGCTCCCCAAAAATATACTATTATTGGCACAAGAAAACAACAATTGGTCCATGGGGAAGTATAATTATTGGCACTATAAAAATTGGAAATTGATAAAATTTTCTCAAAACACAATTCATTTTTTAACTAACTACATTTTATTAATTTTCTATCACAAATAATAAGGAACAATAAAAATTCATTTATAAATAAATTATCACCATTAGCTTTCTAATAAGTTATACACAGATTCATTTAACAATAAAGACGAAGCTAATCAATTCAAAAATCAACTCTGTTTCTATTTCTTGAGATGTTTGCTCAATTTTCTAAGTACTTTTGGGAAGTAAAGATGGGAAGGTAAGTGCATTTCGACTATTTTATGCATTTAATATGATATTCTCTTATACACTTGTTATATCTTATTCCGCACAGTTTTCGGAGTTCACATTGGCCGACATGTATTTTGTACATGCATAGCACATTCCCCCAAGACAAAGACTATTTGCCCCAATTTCCTCATAAAATTGTACGACTGGAAACAGTTTTCTTACATGACTACCACTAGTCAGACTGGATTCTTTGTGAGCTTGTACAACTGCGTTTTGTTGCTGTGCTGAACTGTATTCTTCTCGAATATTTTCCTCTAATGGTTTTTGGCGAACAACTTTCTAGAGGAGCTAGAGCACCAGATGTTATCGTGTGTACTGCTGCTACTACTCTTTTTTTGGCTACGACATCTTTCGGATTTTTATTTTGAGTTTTCCGTTTAATTTCTTTGGTTGTTTTATTTGGCCTTTTGCGTAATTTTGTTTCCTATTGTTCATTTTTCAATTCGCTACGTTTTCCTCTCTTCTTTAACCAACTCAATTTGTCTGTGTTCTTCCTTTCGCTTCTCTTCTTCGCTTTCCTTTCGCTTCTCTTCTTTGTGGATTAGAACAACGTGTTGGTAATTACAAAACTTCTCTTGCCTTTCTGAGGTTTGGATCCTTTTCTTAGCGGTGTTTCAGGCCAGTTCAATATATCCTCTATGGGTGTATACGACTGGTTTAAGGATGGTTAGTGAAATGTTATACAATGTATAGGAAGTTTAGCATCTTGAGCGATTTCTGATGTGCCTATGGAGTAATCGTCGATTATTATTTTTTCTAAAGGCCAATCAAAAATGTCATTTATTGGCGTGTGAGATGAAGTAGTTGAAATCTGTATTAATTGGGAGGTATAACTAGAAGCACCTGTAAGAGCAAGCTCTTCTGGAACAGTTTCTATTGTATCTAATTATATTCTAGAACGACGATCTGATGTGCCTATGTAGTAATCGTCGATTACTATTTTTTCTGTATTAATTGGGAGGTATAACTAGAAGCACCTGTAAGAGGAAGCTCTTCTGGAACAGTTTCTATTGTATCTAATTGTATTCTAAAACGATGATGGTCACTAATATTCTCATTTACTTTTGTTATTTACATTTTGTTCAACCTTTCTTTCGAATTTGTTAAACTTAAAGAAGTTGTAGAGTTTACGTAGATGTTTGAATTCCTCCGATTTGTCATTAATTTGAGTGGTATTGCCAATTTTTTCCAATACATCAACTTGCTAAGGCCCTAAAATACTACAACATCTCTGAAAAGCGTCGTTTGGGTTAGAATTATCATTGTTTTGAAGTTGTATTTCTGATGATCGACCTAAGCATTTAAATATGTTTATGGCGTATTTGTTCCATAGAAATAAACCACAGGCTTTGAATCCGTTTTATAATGTAGCAGAAGAAACCGAGCATTGCACAACTTCCTTTAACAATGGACCAAATAACTCCCTGGTTAGTTGTGTGTTGGGGTTCCGAACGAAATTATCACTCTAATCAAAGCAGTTACAGAACAAAACTATTTTCAACGCAACAACAAATTCTATTCACAGACTGATGGACTTCCAATGGGAAATCCTCTGTCACGAACCTTAGCTAACATATATATGAATAACTTTGAAAATCAGCGTATATTAACAGAATCGAACAACAAAAACCAAATAATCAGGACTGGCACAGATACGTGGACGATATTCTAATACTATTTAACGGTACAATGAGACAACTCAGCAATCTTCACAAGAACATAAACAACAAACATCCGAACATTGAATTTACTCTAGAATCAGAGACGAACAAAGCCATTAATTTTTTAGACTTGACAATAACAAATGTTAACAACAAGCATACATTCAAAGTATACAGAAAAGCCACGCAAACGGATCACGCCATTGACAAATCATCTAACCACCCACACCAACATAAGATGGCAACGTTCAACTTTTTAATAAATAGACTCAACACGATCCCGATGAACAATCAGGACTATATGGAAGAACTAAAAATCATTAAACACATAGCAATAAAAAACGGTTATAATACGGACTTAATTGACAGATTGAACAACAGGTACATTTGGAAGAAACAACAGAATATGATGACCACGTTAAGCAAGCAAAATGAAGAAACAGAGAAATACATCACCATAGAGTACAATAATAACATCAACAAGAATATAACAAAGGTTTTTAAAAAACACGGATACACAATGGCATTTAAAACAAAACAACAAATTAGGGAATCGACTCAAACAACGTAACATAAATTCATGAATACATGTAATGACTGCTCCAAATTCTACATCGGACAAACTGGTAGAAGTTTTCAAGTTAGGTTTACAGAACATATAAAAGAAATTGGAAAACCAAAAATCGACTCGAAATATGCACAACACTTGACTACAGAAAAACATAATTACCCTGACATCAACACAAACTCACAGGTATTACACAGAATACGAAAAGGGTTACTAATGAACAGATTAGAAGAACTGGAAATATACAAGGAACGATATAATCCATTTTTACTAAACGAGAAAATTGGCCGCAACAAAATTTACGACCTCATTGTAAATCCGCAATTAATATCATTTTGCACATACACACCCACAAAAACCAGTTGGTCAACAAATTCTTCTTTGTTTTTATCATAAAGCACACACCAGATGGTATATACTAAAAAGAAGGGCGGTACCAACCCTTTAAGAAGAAAAACAAAATAAGGGGGAAAGAACATTCAAAAGGCACGTAGGCACACAACAAATAATAAAAATAGGGTAAAAAAGCAGTTTTTTAGCATAATTTTAGTTAATGTTTGTTAGAAATTTGATAAAGGAGTAACATCCGAAACGATCGTAATTTCATTTTACAAAAAAAATAAATATCACGTTAAAGAAAGTGACAAAACCGAAATATTGTGTTTTATTATGGTATATAAATTTTTTTTTATTGGTGATATTAGTCCACGAGTAAACAACAAATGTGTTAAATTTTTAGTTTATTCAAATCAGCCAAAAAACTAAAGTTGAATACGAATCGTAAGGAAGTTCTCAGCCCGCGGTCTTATTTCGGCAATTTGCCACTGTATGCGTTTGGATGTGTATTTCACGTCACTGAAATATTTAATATTCGAATTTTTTTGTTTTTGTTTATTTTTAAGTATAATAAAATTCTGCGTTGGGATAACTTCACACATGAGTATATGTGGCATAATTTATTTTCTGGGATATAATTTTGTGATAACTTCACATGCCTGTTTAAAGAGTAGGTACTCTTACCTAAATACCATAATACTCAAGGAAATTTGGTGGGATATATCCTTATGCTTTTCCTTTGTTCTACAGATGCATTTATGGATTGTTTTGTCTGACCCAACTTATTCCATTAAAGCAAAATATATTTATACGTAAGTAAGCGGCTTAGTCCACTATCAAAATAAAGAATAATTTTTATCGACCAACTTGCCAAATTACTCAAACAATTAAAATCAATGTTTTCAATTTAATCCATCGCCATAATAAAGTTAAAATTTATAGAAGCCTCAAATTAGATGGTTTCATCAGACAAGAATGAATTTAATTTATTTATATATTATTCAAATTTTCACAATAGATGCAAAACCTTCTCAAAACTACAACGAGGTTTTGCATTTATTGTAAAAATTGGAATATTTATATTGAATTATGGAAACCACGGCGGCTCACAATAATTAATTAATTGGTTTTTCGTTTCCACTTTTTTGAAAATAAAATCAGTTTTAGAGAATTTTTCTTTTAATTAAATTTTTTGTTTTGATTTATTTAAAAAATAATTGTGGCCGTCACGGGACGAAAGTCTCCTGCTAGAATCATCGGAAGTTCGTCTAAATTATCTCGTAAAATCCTTGAACCTTCGCGACTATATACATATGTAAGAGTAACCGACGATGTAAACATTTTATGATTTCTGTGACTTTTTGATTTGTTGAATTATACACAACAACCATAAGGAATTCTCTCCCATCATCCATTTTAACTTGAGAAGCACATATATCACCAATAGCTCCTTGGCATTTCGTATTGTAAGTTCTATTTTCAGTGTAGTATTCGGTCTATATTTTTGTTTTGATATTTCGCAACTCGCGCAGCTCTAACATTTTCCCGTTTAAATTTTACTATGCAATCGAAATTAGGTACTTGAACGTCCTCTTCATTAGAAAGCCAGGTTTCTGATAATAATAAAAAGTTACTTTCTTGAGAAAGATTATAATCTTGTAAATTTGAAGCATGTTTTTTGAATCTTTGACAGTTTAAAGTTAATATTTTCAATCCCTCTCTCGATGTAATGAAATTAGTAACTATTTCTTGCAAAGTATTAAGTCTATTCAAGGATAGTCTTTTAAATTCTTCTTGCAAAGACAAATTTGATTGATCAATATGATCTTCCATGGTAAAATCTTAAATCAGCATTACGGTCAGATATGAACAAACCTTCAATACTATAGTAACTCGCGATAAAGCCTCATATAATAATAAGTTTTACTATCAAACAAATTTATCTTGAGCTTGCTGCAAAATAGATACGTTGTAACGAATTGAATCCCATTTGGGCAGCGCTGTGTGACTTATTCCTTCGTAAAAACTTTTAACTCGATAATGGCCAATTCGTCATCGTCTAGAATGGATCCAGTACCAATTTTTGTAAGGATAGATGTCAAAATGATATTAGTTTGTCACATCGCATAACTTGAATTAATTCGTAGAATTTTAATCCTCGCCACAGCAGAGATAAATCGGAGTAGCTCGGACTGGATGTAATTGTCGCGTCTCCAATAAGAATGGTGCCTAGTCCTCCAAGGTTACTATCAAAAATTTCAGTTGTTTGCTTTAACCTTGAATCAATTTGATTTAAAAGTTCAGCACCAATCATACTCATTTCGTCAACTATTAACACTTTAACGTATTTAAATAAATATCGATACTGTTGTGATGTTTCCATTGCCAACGGAAGTAGTTTAGATAATGATATATTTAATGCTATATGAACTGTAATTCCGTCAATGGCTACTGCAGCTTTGCCAGTGGAAGCATACGTAATGTATACATACTCGTATATTGCAGAAGCCGTATTGTAGAATCTATCGTATATTTCCATTATCAATTTAATAATAAAAGTTTTTCCGCATCTAGCTGGCCCAGTGAAACATATTTGTAAAGGCGATTTCTCTGCAGATAAAATGTGATGGATGTAAAAGTAATTTTTTTTGTTTTTCATTAGCACTTCTCATGAGGTTAAAAATTTGATCAAGGTTCATTATATTTTCTCTTCTTTTAGCAATTACTCCTAAACTTTTAGGTGTAGCTTTACGTAAGTTTTCCTTAACCGCAGCATTTGGGCTTCTACGTATATAATTCTTGGAAAGGATTTGGTTTTGGAAATCTTGTAGCAACGTATTGAATTTGTAACTCGTCATCATTCAATTGATCATCTTGGCGACATAGTTGTTGGCATATATCAATCGTCTTTTGAATATCAATATTAGACTCAACCTAGTATTTCCGTATCCTCCATTTTTAAACGTCAAACGTAGTCACTATTTCCCTTCTGTGCTCATTGTAGTCCTGAGTCATATTATAGTTTCTATAGCGAATAATTCGTAACAGTTTTCGTTCTTCATAAACTCCACGATCGTTTTTAGTATATTTAGTAACAAATTGTGATAAAGTAAGATTTACCAAATCTTCTGGCCGTTTTTGATATTTCTCATGCCAATGCTCCTTCCAAATGTCAGTAGAGTCATGATCAAGTTCACTTATTTGTTTTAATGTTTTTTAGTTCTTTGTCGCTCGATTGGCCAACAAGTATTGATATATTGAACTACTACTGAAGATCTTGACATTGGTTCTCTAAGAAGATACCAAGCAGCTTCTTCAACAAAATTCAGCATATCAACACTCATTTTACGAGTTATTTCATCAATGTCGAATTCTGAATGTTCATTCATCTATTGTATCTATATGCGGAACACAAGAATATTATTCAGTGATTATCTGGAAATCCATGTTTGACGCATTAAGTTAAAAACAAATGGATTAAATGTATTGTGGAATTTTTCTGAAGGATGTCGTTTATAAAAAATTCGTGGTCTAATAATGCCCGATCTGATTATGTTTTTGTATTCTTCATCTGATCGAATGTTATTACTTTCATAATAATATTCAAAACTGCTATTTTCGTTGCTTTCCAAATTTATTCTAATTTCAGCATAACGTTTCGAGTATTCTTTGAAATTTGGCGTCATGCCGCTTCCCGTCACGCCATACTAGTTGGTCTTACCTCCAAGGAGGCGCCAATAGATGTTTCACGTCAAAAAAAAAATTCTATACGAACCTTAAACGTAAACGTAACTTTGGGCCTGATGTGACTCTTCTCTCTGCCTTTTTCTATTTTGCTAGTATTTCTAAGAGAAATGCATGATAAACAGTTTTCTATTTATTTAGTTTTACATAACTTGAAAATTACATTTCAGTTGTTTTGTTTGATCATTTTCAATGTGTGAAAAAAGATGTCATGATTGTGGTTCCTTAACTCCCCTGAACGCTTTGTAGATCAACTTTCATCACTTCGACCAACCGCTATTTTTAATTTTTGTCCCATTTCTCTTGTGCAATGGTTCTTGTGCAATGTATTTATGTTTGTATTACAGTTATATAAGCAATGCCATATCATAGCATAGCTTAGTTGTGCTACGTATTTTAGTTTTGGAAGTAAGTTAATTTTAAATGGCATTCGAAAGGGTTAAGTAATGTTTATCAAAATTAACATTTGCCTCGTGATCATATCATTTAGAAAAGCCTGTCGCTATGTAGCTCTCTATCTACTAGATTGTCTATTTTGACTTAATTAATTTTCAGTTAAATATACTCGTGGACACAACAAAACGCATAATCTGTTTTTTAATAACTTTGAGCTTGAGAGTAATTTTTTCTCTAATTATTAACCAAAAATTGAGAAAATATTTTTTATCCAATAGTAATCAATTTTGTAACAAAGATCCCGCTAATTTTCACAATTTTAGGTTTTTAGGAGTAATGTATTTTTCAGCTTCAGTTGGAAGTTATAATCGACGTAAGGGTAGTGGCACAAAAAGATGCACAACTAAGGCAGATGACCGATATATAGGTTTAACAGCCCTTAGAAAACGGTTCATTATACCGGCCACAGTTAACAATCAAATTTACTATCAACTCGAAACACAACAATTAGTGATTGCATATTCGAAGGAGATTAAAAGAACACAATTTGAGTGCATGAAGACCTTCTATAAGCACCGAATTCACCATAGCATATCGCATATCGAAGACCTCGATTAATTTCGCGCGTGAATTTGAATACTAGACCATTGACCAATTGGCAAATGTTTTGTTAACTGAGGAGTCCAGATTCTGCATTTTTTCATCCAATCGACGAATTCGGATATATCGCAGAATTGGAGAGCGTTGCCAACCGACGTGGATTGTTTCCAATCGTTAGTTCGGTGAGCCGTCATGAATTGACCAGCTCGAAGTCCCAACTTAAACACAATCGAGTATTGGTAGACGTACCTATGACCACCGGTGTGAAGTTTTCCACAGAATTCAGGAGTGTAGCTACACAAATTAACAGATTTCAAAAATGTTGCTACACAATTTAGCAAATAGTGTAGTTGTACACTAAAAAATGTCGCAGGATAAGCTTATATTTATTTTCATGCAGAAAAAATTAAGCCGAGTATAAAATTAAAAATTATTTTTAATGGACTATAGACATCTGACTAATAAAATAAAAATTAAATTTCACTTAGTAAAATAAATAAATTAAAAGTAATGGTATAGTAGTCACTTATGGCCAGTTACAAGAAATCCTAGAGATGTCTAAGTAAATCTGAGTATGCCATATTATTGCTTGCTTTTAGTAGAATATATGGGCCATGAATCATTTTAACGCGACCATCCAGGAGTGAGATATCGCATTTCCACATTTTTATTTTATACAAATAAAGTGTAGCGGTCACTTGTTGGCCAGTTACAAGAAATCCTAGAGATGTCTAACAAAATCTAGGTATGCCATATTATTGTTTGGTTTTAGTAGAACGTATGGGCCATGAATCATTATTACGCGACCCTCAAGGGGTGAGATATCGCATTTCCACACTTTTATTTTATACAAATAAAGTGTAGCGGTCACTTGTTGGCCAGTTACAAGAAATTCTAGAGATGTCTAAGTAAGTCTGAGTATGCCATATTATTGTTGGCTTTTAGTAGAACATATGGGCCATGAATCATTTTAACGCGACCCTCAAGGGGTGAGATATCGCATTTCTACACTTTTATTTTATACAAATAAAGTGTAATGGTCACTTGTCGGACAGTTACAAGAAATCCTAGAGATGTCTAACAAAATCTGAGTATGCCATATTATTGTTTGCTTTTAGTAGAACATTTGGGCCATGAATCATTTTAACGCGACCCTCAGGGGGTGAGATTTGGCATTTCCACACTTTTATTTTATACAAATAAAGTGTAATGGTCACTTGTTGGCCAATTACAAGAAATCCTAGAGATGTCTGAGTAAATCTGAGTATGCCATATTATTGTTTGCTTTTAGTAAAACATTTTGGCCATGAATCATTATTACGCGACCCTCAAGGGGTGAGATATCGCATTTCCACACTTTTATTTTATACAAATAAAGTGTAGCGGTCACCTGTTGGCCAGTTACAAGAAATCCTAGAGATGTCTAACAAAATCTGAGTATGCCATATTATTGTTTGCTTTTAGTAGAACATTTGGGCCATGAATCATTTTAACGCGACCCTCAGGGGGTGAGATTTGGCATTTCCACACTTTTATTTTATACAAATAAAGTGTAATGGTCACTTGTTGGCCAATTACAAGAAATCCTAGAGATGTCTGAGTAAATCTGAGTATGCCATATTATTGTTTGCTTTTAGTAGAATATATGGGCCATGAGTCATTTTAACGCGACCCTCAAGGGCTGAGATATCGCATTTCCAGACTTCTATTTTATATAAATAAAGTGTAGCGGACACTTGTTGGCCAGTTACAAGAAATCCTAGAAATGTCTAAGTAAATCTGAGTATGCCATATTATTGCTTGCTCTTAGTAATATATGGGACATGAATCATTTTAACGCGACCCTCAAGGGCTTAGATATCGCATTTCCACACTTTTATTTTATACAAAAAAAATTTTCAAAATAAACTTAATTCATTTGGTTAAAATAATAATTATTGGAAATTAAATTTCATATAAGGACTAATAGCCTCTGTTGGGCTCTTTAGGGTTAAAACTCATTGTTTAAAAAAGCAACTAATTTTTTGAGAAAATTATTATCGCAGGATTTATTTTTGTATTAGGATTAATTTCCATTGGAAATGCTAAAATGTTATCATGTTGCTCCCAAATATTGTTTTTTCGTTTTATATACTCGTAGGATCGAAAATGGCTTGCCACATTTTTATTTTTAGACTTTTCGTAATGAATTATTCCTTTTAAATAAAACTCTTGGCTGGGCAATATAATTTTGTTACTAATTTCATTTATTCTGATCGAGTAATTGTTATTATTTGGCTGTACATCTGCAACAGCTGTGCCATAGTTGCTAAAATAATCTATTTTCCTGATATCTTGCCATTGTGGGCAAACAGTATGTTTAAAGTCAATAACACATTGAATATTGCTTAATGTTTGTTGATTGAATTTAAAAACATCTTCGAAAGGGAGGTAAAATGTTTCTCTTAATACTCGTACATCCGAATGTTTTGTTTGTAACCAACTACGAATTTCTGTTTAAGGTCGTGGTAAAACGTTCTCCAAAATAAAAGAAATACAACAAGTTGCGTCTAATTTTGTATAGTTGTTGGTACGACCTAGTGCTGTACTTTTCGAATAAATTTCTAGCATTAGGCGGGATCTTTCTCTATAAAGAAGTGAGTTATCAGGAAATTTATTTATTTCAGATACAAATTTAAAAAATGGATTTACAGCTGTGTGAAATAATCGTTTAAAATATTCTGAATCAGATACTCGTACATGGCCCATATGTTCTACTAAAAGCCAACAATAATATGGCATACTCAGAATTACTTAGACATCTCTAAGATTTCTTGTAACTGGCCAACAATTGACCATTACACTTTATTAGTATAAAATAAAAGTGTGGAAATGCCATATCTCACACCCTGAGGGTCGCGTTAAAATGATTCATGGCCCAAATGTTCTACTAAAAGCAAACAATAATATGGCATACTCAAAATTTGTTAGACATCTCTAGGATTTCTTGTAACTGGCCAACAAGTGACCGCTACACTCTATTTGTAAAAAATGAAAGTGTGGAAATGCGATATCTCACCCCTTGAGGGTCGCGTTAAAATGATTCATGGCCCATATGTTCTACTAAAAGCCAACAATAATATGGCATACTCAGATTTACTTAGACATCTCTAGGATTTCTTGTAACTGGCCAACAAGTGACCGCTACACTTTATTTGTATAAAATAGAAGTGTGGAAATTCGATATCTCACCCCTTGAGGGTCGCGTTAAAATGATTCATGGCCCATATGTTCTACCAAAAGCAAGCAATAATATGGCTTACTCAGATTTGCTGAGACATCTCTGGGATTTCTTGTAACTGGCCAAAAGTGACTACTATACCATTACTTTTAATTTATTTATTTTACTAAGTGAAATTGAATTTTTATTTTATTAGTCAGCTGAAGTCTATAGTCCATTAAAAATAATTTTTAATTTTATACTCGGTTTAATTATTTTCTGCATAAACTTATCCTGTTACGTTTTTTTGTGTACAACTACACTATTTGCTAAATTGAGTAGCACATTTTTGAAATCTGTTAATTTGTGTAGCTACACTTCTGAATTCTGTGGAAAACTTCACACCGGTTCTATGACCAAAACTTAGCATTTTCTACGCCCAGGGAACTGATTAGGGCGGTTACGAACCCTTGGTTCTTAGTACCCCAAGAGACTGTCAAAAATCTGATCAAATTTATGCCTGAAAATATTTGTTGTTTACTCGTGGACTAATATCACCAATACAAATTTTTGCTAAAATTACTTGATAAAATCAAATGGGTGCTACTTCAAAAATTAACTCACAAAAAAGAATAAAAAATATGTTATGCTTTTATTCAGTGTTATTCATTTTTATTTGTATTTAGACACTCTTTTCAACTTGAAGCATTTGTGGCACGAATATGACCTGCAGGCACAGGCCAAAGGAACTGTAGGTTGACGAAGCATTTTTCAATTTAACAGAAATTTACAAAACGCTTTAGTACAATCGTCGATGCTATGCTAACCCAACGAATTAAGTTATTCAAAACACAACTTGAAACATTTATGGTGAAAGAGGAACTATCAGTAGAAGCGATACGATTGAATTTAGAAACAAATTTTACCTTTACTTCAAAATTTAACTCACAAGTAGAATAATAAAAAACTTTAAAGAAAAAAGTCTATGATGTGAATAAAAATGAATGAGCGGGAATGAGAGCACGAGCAAAGTTAAAGACGTAAACAATTTTTTGCAATTTGTTATTTCTTCTGTGAGTTAATTTTTGAAATAGCCCCCATAAGTATTCTACTTCAAAATTTCGTAAAAGCTAAGTTGTTTTGGCAGTTCTTCATTAATAATAGTTTGAGACTAAAAATTGTGGTGAATAAGAAGCAAAATTTTTATTTATTTTGCTTAGTTTCAATTACCATAGATCAGACACCATAAATTCATAAAATTTCTAAATTCTCCGTTTCTTCCGTATTTTGCCGCTAATCTTTCTGCCTATATTTCACGCTTTACTATTTGGGCGAAGTGAAAAAAAAAAAATATCAATATATCATTGGAGCAATCATCCTCTCATCCAGTTTGCATTGAATGGTAAAAAGTTAATGACAACAAAAGCGGCATACAATAGTCAAAATTTTGTATTACTTAGTTGTTTAAGGTTTTTATCAACTTGGTATCTTATCTCAGACATTTTCGGGTTCCGTTTTAGGGTAAATATACCTAAACTTGCAACAAATTCATTTACAGTTTATGAAAGTCGGCGTCGTTTTACCTATAGTTTTGACTCTAATATTTATTTTTTGCACCCAATTCTTAAAATCAAAATTACTTACTTGGAATTTTAAATCTTAGTATTAACAAGTGCTTTGCATAAGGTAATTTTCTTACAACGTCAGCGATAAAAATTATGTCGAATTTTTTCTTTTTTATAAACAAATCCAGCAACACAACTTTAACACTTTTTATAAATATTTTTTCAAGGGTTTTTATAGTACCTAAATGAATTACCGACACACAACAACAAAAGCGGGCACCAATAAAATCGGATCAATGACCTCAATTTCAGCTCGAATGTTGTTGAATTGTTTGTGGATAATTAGCATAAACCTTACCTTTCAAATAACTCCACAAAAAATAATCAAGTGGTGTTAAATCCGGGCTTCTTGGTGGCCAAGGAACTTACAATTTCTTGGAATTATACGATCAGCAAATTTTGTTGACAATAAATGGATTGTTGCAAACCAAAGGTTGTTGACATGTGCAATTCATTCAATTTGGGCCACAAGAAACCAGTTAACATGTAGCGATGACATTCGCCATTCACTGTAAGGGCATTTTCCTGTTCGTTTTCAAAGAAAAATAGCCCAATGATGCCACCAGCCCAAAAACCACACCAAACAGTGACTCTTGGAGGATGAAGTCCTGCTTCGATAATAACATGAGGATTCCCCGCTCCCCAAATTCGACAGCTTTGCTTATTGACGTACCCATTAAAATGAAAATTAGCTTCATCGCTAAAGATGATTTTTGATGAAAACCCTTCATTTCGTTCAAGCATCCAATTAACAAAAGGACGACGATTTAAATGTTCTGATGGCCTCAATTTTTGAGTTAGTTGAATTTGAAAAATTTTTGTAATGTGCCTGGTTGATGTGCTTGGTTCATAATGAACACTTCCATTAACAGCTGCCACTGCATCAGGAGTAAGAACTGGATGAACATGTTGATACGATCTCTACCACCTTCCACTGAACCAGATTCTTCAAAACGATCAATAATTTTGTCAATTGCACGCTCAGTAGGACGTACATGTCGACCAAAACTCTCACGTAATTTACGAAATGTTGTTGTTTTTGAACGATTATTTTCATAATAAATTTGAACAATCAAAATGCGTTGTTGTGTTCTTGTTACCGATTCCATGATGGTAAATGGATTATTTTTGACTTTTCATATGTCAAAGAATTTTTTAGAACAGATAACATTAAGTACTAAACTTCATTGATTGAAAAAAGGATCAGCAGATGGCCCACCCTCTATTTAAATTGTACAAATTTAATTTGTATAATACACTATTCCATCCAATAAAGTCGAAATTGACATTTCGGGTGGTATTTTGGAATCAACTTTTTTTAAATCAACATTTTGGGTAGTGAACATTGTGTCCAGCGAACATTAACAACCCAATATGAAGAGCCGGTTCAAAATATACTAAATATGATATTTTGGCAGGTCGCAATTAAAAAGAACTCAATGTAATATCGTTATAAATTTTTTTATTCGAGAACAAAAAACTGACACTGAACTCTTTCTTTTGTAATATAATTTAAGACTCTTTTTTTATAATTAATAATCAGTACCTTTTTTCAGTTACTCACTTCAGTGTACTACTTTTTATGCGTTCGTTCGTCGATACGTATATGTGATTCCTCCTGGATCTCTGATCCCTTATTGACTTAAATGCTCCATGAGTTTCAAACCATGTATAGATTTGGTTAGCGAATCGGCTAAATTATTGTTGGTATTTATGTATTTCAGTGATATGGATCCAATTGAGATCTTTTCTCGAATATGAAACAATTTTAAATCAATATGCTTAGATCTTTCAGAAATTGCTTGATTTTCTGCTTAGTGGATGGCTCCTTGGTTGTCGACGTTAATTACCATTGGTTGGCTCATAAAGTTTGAAAGACCAATTTCTTTCATGAAATTCTTCATCCATGTACATTCTTTCGCAACTTCATTTAATGCGACGAACTCTGCTTCAACTGTACTCAACGCTATGCATCGCTGTTTTCTACTCATCCAATGTACAGCACCTCCAGCTAGTGTAATCACATAACCACTAAATGATGTTCGATCTGTTGTGTCAGATCCCCAGTCTGCATCACTGTAAACATTTAAATTATCACCGTTAGTATAATAATTTAGTAGATAACTTTTTGTGCCTTGTAGGTATCGTAGAACGTGTTTTAATGCTATCCAATGTTTTTCCGATGGTCTAGAGTTGAATTGGCTTAATAACGTAATACTATGAGATACATCAGGTCTTGTATTTGTTGACAAATACAAGAGACTTCCAATTGCCGTTCTGTATATGTGTGATCGCTGTTCATAAAGTTCATCGGCGTCTTCTGTTTTCATTAACTTCTCGCTCAAATTCATTGGAGACTTCACACTGCTGCATTTTTCCATATTCATGTCAGCCAATACGTCTTTTGCAAAATTAGATTGATCAATGCTATATCCATTTTCAGTTTTGGTTATTTTCATTGACAATACATGTTTCGCTTCACCTAAATCACGCACATCAAATTTATTTCCCAAAGCATTTTTCATAATGTTTACTTCGTCAATAATACCATATAGCAGCAAATCATCTACATATGTATGTAGTTACTATGAGTTCTCTTCTTTCACAATAATACACACAAGGATCGGCCACAGATCTTTTTAAACCTTGCGATTTTAAAAATGAATCTATACAATTGTTCCATTTCAAACCTGATTGGTGTAATCCATATATGCTCTTTTTTAATTTGCACACATATTTCTGAGTAGAAATATCATCTGGTATTTGATTGAATTTAAGTCGTAAATCGTCTGACAAAATATTAAATTCTTCAGGTAGATCCATATATACTTCATCTTCAAGATCTGCTAAGAGATAGGCAGCTTGGATATCAACGTGATGCACAACCCATTTTTTCGTTGCTGCTACAGCAAATAATATTCTCATTGATTTCTTTTGCACAACTGGTGCATATGTTTTATCGTAATCTAGTCCAGGCCTTTGATAATTACCTAATGCCACCACCCTTGATTTGTATCGTTCCAGATTACCATTCTCATCAAATTTCGTCTTAAATACCCACTTGGATTTTATTGGTCGTCTTTCTTTTGGTGGAATAACAAATTCCTAGGTTTTATTTCTTAACAAATTTTCAATTTCAACAAGCATTGATTGCTTCCACAATTCACTTTTACTTGATGATAATGCTTCATGAGCTGTTTTTGGATCTCGTGGAATTTTAAAATCAGCATTCGAAATTTTCATTGCATGTCGCTGGTTTCGTAATCGCGCAACCACAACGGTTTTTTAATTTCACGGCCAGTTCGTGTAACGACACCTTCTGATACATTTTCTGCGGATTCATTAACTTCGGATTGTGTAATTTCCGTATCATCATGATTATCGTCAATTGTTTCTGAATGTGTAATAATCATATCTTCATTATGATTTTCATCATCATATACTGGGAATATGTTCAAGCCAAATGTTATTACTTCATTTATAGATATGCAGTCCACACTTTTATTCCTCATTGGAAAACAAGTCTCATCAAATATTACGTCACGGCTTATAAAAACTTAATTTGATATAGTGTTCCAAAGTTTGTATGCCTTAGATGATGATGCATACCCAATAAAAATACATGGAACGGCATGAGGATAAAATTTGTTCTTTACGTTCTTGAATTTTGACCACGCACGACAACCCCATATTTTCATATGAGATAAATTTGTATATTATTTTTTCCATTTTTCATAAGGAGATTCACCGTCATTGGCCGTAGTCGAGCATCTGTTACGAATGTAACACGCCGTTGTAATAGCATCGCCCCAAAATTGTAATGGTATACCTGACTCAATCAACATATATCTTGCTGCATTTAATAATGTTTGGTTAAATCTTTCGGCTACGCCATTCTGTTGTGGTGTACCCGGAATCGTCAATTGATGCTCGATACCCAATGATTGAAATTCAGAAGAAAATTTATTTCCACAATATTCACCACCATTATCAGACCGAATAGCAGCAATTTTTCTATTATGCATATTTTCAACATTCAGTCGATAAATGTTAAATGATTTGTAAACGTCGCTTTTATGAGAAATACAATCAACTGAAGCAAAGCTTGAATAGTCATCAATAAATGTAACAACATATCTATTATTTCCCATTGACGGAGGATTAAATGGCCCCATTACGTCTGTGTGTACCAATTCTAATGGGTTTTTCGCCCGTGTTGTACTTTGCTTCGGAAATGACTTCGCCTTCATCTTTCCTGTCATACAAGTATCACATTTATTGACGTCTTCCTCAGTTGTTGTAATTTTTAACTCTGATTCCATTTTTTTCAATGAAGTAATATTTATATGACCCAATCGTTGGTGTCAAATATCTCTGGAATCAGTTTTTAAACACTTTCCAGTATCAACTTTGCCGTTTGCTTGACAGCTCTCATAAAATTTAAACAGTCTTTCGGATTTGATAGCGATTGCAATAACATCATTTTCTTGATCAATCAATACTGCATTATCACTGTTGAGAACAACCTTTATGTTTTTATCAGTAATTCGAGATACGGAAATAAGATTTCCTCCTAATTCCGGTGCGTACAACACATTTTTTAACAAAATTGAATGACCACCATTCTTGTCACTCATCTTAATTGATACATCACCAATTCCCTCAACTGTAATATTCGTCCCTTTTGCAATTTCAACATAGCTTTTTATTTGTTTGAAATTTATCATTTTGTACTTATGTGAGGTCATATGGTCAGTTGCACCACTATCCAGGATCCAAATACAACCAGTAATTGTATTTTTATTATCACTTTCAGAGCAAATAAACGATGCACGGTGACTAGAATGTTTTTCATCTGATTTTTGGTCAATACCCTTTCGTTCTGTAACCACTTTTGCTGTTGAATTCGAGCTAATTGTTCCTACGTTGCGTCCTTGTGTTTTAATTGGACAATCTCTACTTATATGACCAAATTCTAGACACGAATAACATCACAAAAATTGTTGTGACTGCTGTGCGTTAGCATTATGTCGTCTTCGATGTGTTGATTTATTGTAATTATTATTCTGCCTAACATCTCTTGGTTTATCAGCCTGCTTTGTTGTTAATGCCTTAGTATCATCATTTATTGTATGTGTACCCTGTATTCTTCTTTCTTCTTCTAGCAGCTTACTCTTTATTTTCATCATTTGCAGATCTTCGTTATCGGCTCGAATATTTCTTGCAACATACTCATATTCAGGTGGTAACCCTAGTAGTGCAAACCCTGCAATTGCTTTTTCGTTGAATTCAAACCCCGCATTTTTGACTTTGTTGCACAATGCATTACGTTTCATTAAATAATCACCAATAGACTGTGATGATTCTTTCTGCAGATTTACAAAATCACGGACGAGTAAAAGGCCGTACCATGTGTCATACTTTGTATGAATTTGTTGAAGTGTTTTCCATATTTCCTTCGCCCTCTTACAATCAATGATGTCGTCTAGGCTTTCATCATTAATAGATAGATAAAATATATTTTTCGCCAAATGATCCGTTTTCTTTTGTACATCCGTCATTTCTTTTTCATCTTCAAACCCAGGATCAACTGCATTCCAACATCCTTTTACTTCTAACACACCTTGAATACGTAACGACCAATGTCTGTAATTATTGGCATTTAGTTTATCCAATTTCGTCTCATCCGTCATGCGTCTATTTTGAGGTTATCGTCGGATCGATTTCTCCTTTTTTTTCACTTCTTGAATTACTGCTGTTGAATTCTTTTTTACAAGTCGTCTGGGCCCATAACCTGATATTTTGGCAGGTCGCAATTAAAAAGAACTCAATGTAATATCGTTATAAATTTATTTATTCGAGAACAAAAAACTGACGCAACTCTTTCTTTTGTAATATAATTCAAGATGCTGCTCTTTTTTTATAATTAATAATCAGTACCTTTTTCCAGTTACTCACTTCAGTGTACTACTTTTTATGCGTTCGTTCGTCGATATGTATATGTGGAGCATGTTCATATTCCAACAAAATATACATGTTAAACCCAAAGTGATCTGACTGAAAACGTCTGAGTTAAATTCAGCAAGTAAACGGTGGCTTGACGGAAAGTGGTCTAAAAGTATTCTGAGTTCGGTCGACTTAAATTTGGTTGGTTGAGTCAGTTTTTTTATTGAGTTAAACTTGTAACCTATAATTTAGTTGAACTGACAGATTTATTCATACTGTCAAACGGCAAAAAAAATTTTACAAATTTTGGAAGAGATTTTAATGTTTTAATCAATTTTTTAATAATTTAAATGTAATTTCACACAATAATTTAAATGTAGTTTAAACTGTCAATTCAGATCAAATAAAAAAAATCCCACGTAACCACCAAACCAAAAGTTTCATTCAGATCACTCTCAACCAAACTCAGTCAATCATTTTTGGATTTAATATGTATCTTTAGTAATCAATAGTTTTTGTTATTATTGCTTCGAACATAACTTTTTAGACAGTTTTTGTTCAATGCCGGTGGTGCGGATACAGGATTTAATCGAACATTATAAGATGTCAAATCAAACAATTTTACACACAAAAACAAAATTTAAACAAAAACATAACAAAACAACGACAATTTTACAGAAAAAATTTCAAACTCAAGATCTATAAAGAAAAAGCAGAATATTGTATGCGTTGCATTTTTTAATAAAAACAATAATTTACATTGATGGTACTAATAATGAAACAAAACTTCATTTTGTAAACTTTGATTTATTTCAGTGTTTACTTGGTTTCATAACAACAACAACAGAACTACTTAGTTGTAATAATAAAAGATTTTTAAAAACCACTCAGTTTTTGTTTTTCTTTATCGCGTACAACTTCGCGTTTTTTTTATTGTTCTTATAAATACTTCATTTGTTTGTTATTAAAATTCTCTTTCTCATTAATGTTATATTTTCATTTGTAAGGCTGTAATTATTGTGGTTTTGACATTAATACACGTATAAAAATGTAGGCAAATTTGCTATCAATGTATATGAGCCGAAATAACTTGAATTAATATACGTATATGTGAATCAGCTGTTTAACGTGTTCTACGTGTTTTTGCTAATTTTATTTAAGTCAGTTGGTTGAAAAGTAGTATCGTATTTTTTTTTTGTTTGTGGCAATGTTTCTAAAATAAAATAACGATTTGGTCCATTAGAAAATCTAATGTTTGTTTTGTAGTTTAAATTAGTTTCGGTTCATATTTTTTTATTGTGGAATTTATTTCGTCGTTTGTGCATTTGTTATTTCGAGATAAAAACAATGATACTACTCTGAACCAAAAATATTTCTCTTAAGCTAAGCTCTATTTATAGTGTAGAGATATAATACAGCATAATCAGTTTAAAAATACAAAAAACACATACATACATATATACTTACAAAAATATTATCAATGGACATAATAAATATACATTTTTAAGTGTAAATTCCATAAATGATGATATTGGTTGTGTTGACTGCTTCTTGTTAAAGGCAATGGACTTTATCTTCACTCTAAGTGAAATTAATGTAGTGTAAATAGTGAAATTGTATAGTTTATTTTGTGAATCTATAAAAACGTACATTGTTTTAGGTGCTATTAAAATTAGTTACTTGTGATTTATAATAATGGAGTGCACTGATGATACCGATGAAGTGAATAATATAATTGAGCCATATTCAAAATTCTACGTTAAATTAGGTTGGTAAATTTCTTAGTTACATTGATTTTTGCTTTCCGAAATGTTCCAATCCATACATTAGTAAAGATATCTTAAGAACGTAACATTACGTTATTTAGAAATAAGCTAAGTAAATCTACTCCCACAAAATATAATTTATGTACTCGTAATGTCAGATCGCTGCGCTGCGCTGGTTCGATCGATAATCGATTAAAAATAAAATAAAATATTTGTATTTTTCTATTTTACAATGCCGGCATATAAAAACGTGGTTTTTATTAGAAAATTCATGTGTTTTCATCACTATGAACTTAAATAAGATGAAAAATATTAACACGATCGCCTGCAACCCTACCAAACTGTTTTATTTTTGGTTATCACCGTTGAATTGCTAAAATATTTTATTTTTCACCTGGCATATCTTCGTTTTATTTTTATGAATAACTCCAATTTCTCAAGCGTAACAAATATTTACTTCAATTTTTATTTTGTGTGGGAATTTTTTTTTTATTTACCTTCTTACACTTTAGCGGTGATGTCCAAGAGAGATTGAACGCATTTTGAATTTTTCTGTGATGACAAACCGAATGAAATTGTAACTTTCACATAAAATTTTCAAAATTTAATTATAAAAGCTGAAATTATTTCTGAAATTATGATTGAGGCATTTTGAAAGGTGAAAAACATAAGTTTTGAAATTGTTAAAACCAACCTTTTCAGCCGACAACTTCAAAATGATTTTGAGACATGCTCGCCACATATCTTTCTTTTAACCCTCATCAGTATGGGTCATTTTACTTACATTAATGTACGCGATGAGTCTCTCGGACTCACATGGTATTTTCAGATTAAAATCAAATTTATTAAATATTTTAATATTTATTTTAGAAAATCAGCTTATAACAATTCATTTAAAACATAAAAACAATTAAACAAATATTTATTTATACAGTTACTACAATTCACGACTTTTTCTGAGTGTTTAGAACAAACATTTCTCGTCTAGCTCCCACAAAGTAGCTTATACATTTGTTCAAATTCAGGAGGACACATATAGCAACTACGTTTTTTTTGTGTTAGTACCTACGTTTTTAAGTACAGGTATAATATTCTGAATTTCTGATTCTAACTACTACATACACTCCCGAGAAACTAAATTGACTCAAACCTTCAGCGCTCACAGAAGGGCGAGTTTTTTTTTTAAATGGCTTAACCGATTTTCACAAGATTCATTAGTTTTTTGAAAGCCTGATATTTTTACTCTAAAATGATACTATTTTCATGAAAATTGGTTCAGTACTTTTTTTTACAATCAATTTCGATCATCACCTCCAACGCAATCTTAAGGTCACTGATGTTAGATGGTACCGGATTTCTGGGTCGGACCCTCCATTTTAGTTCGTCCCATAAATGCTCATTTGAATTCATGTCTGAACTGAGGGCCGGCCACCTCATCGTCTCTAGTTCAACATCATCCATGAACTGCCAAGTGGTTCGAATTGTGTGACACCGGGCATTGTCATGCATCAATATTGTTACATTTTTGCCTTGTCAATCAAGGTTCGTATCACTTTATTGTGAATAAAACAAAATTAATTTAATTTATCAGCAACGAATTTATTTATTTACCACAAAAATTATTACAACACAATTTATTAATGATAATTCACAAAATCACTTTATATAAATTATTCGCACAATTTTTCTGATCACTTTTACATTTTATTTCGCACAAAAACACTTTTTAAATCACTTTTTAATTCCTTTCTAATCTTTACACTATCGCGTACCAAATTCGAATAATCCAATTCGATCTCGTTCGCCTTTTTATATACACAAACCAAACTTTTAAAAAGATCATGAATTTCCCAGTTAGACTAGTGTAGAAACATTTAGAACAGTTTTATCATTGAAAATTCCATTTTAGTACAGTAAAACATTGATCTATTAATTTAACTTATTCTATTATACCCTAGGTGTCACCGTCACAATATGAAATCTTCCCCTATATACCCTGCTTAGGGTACTACATAATCCAAGTGAATGTCCTCGATATATCGTTCAGCGGTCAGACCTGCTCTACGGCCTCCACCATGCACGAACCGCCGCTGTACGAGACTGTTTCAGCAAAACAGCACTGCGAAAATTGCTCTCCTGGACAATGGTGATCTTGTATCACTACCATGGAGAGATACCATGGAGAGATAAACAATTCATCAGTGAATAGAATGGACCTCCATTTGCGGTGGTGTGCTATCAATTTTGGGCCTCTAGCGAGCTATCTTGGAGTGAGGTTTGCTCCCTTCAAGCATCCTCTTACACTTGTTTTAGCTCCTGCTGCATATGAACGCCCGTGAGATGGCATTTCGAGTAAAGTTAGGAATTATTTGGCATGAATTTTTTGTTTTTACACAGAGTCCCAACACATGTTAACCCTAAATTTAGCAAATGTTGCGCCAGCTCCATGCTGGTAAAAAATTATCAAATCTTATATTCCTGTTTGAATTATGAAATGGAGTGCACAATTGTTGAACAACAGTGGATCTTAGGTTGATTCCTTTTCGTGTCCTTCTTTCCCAAATATGAATCCCTTTCAGAGGATAGCTTGTGGAGCTGTCGCAGAGCCACCTAACCTTTATTCTGTATTTGTTCGGCTTTGACTTTTTGTCGAAAAGATATTCTGCTTCATTCCTGCAGATTTTCTCTTCTGATAAATTGGTATTTACCACATCCTAAATTTATCGAAAAGGAGCAAATTTGTCACGGTTTTACTATCGAATTGAATATACTTGCACAACAACTTAAATCTGTGGCATGAAATACCTCGTTTGAATAAAATGTTCACAAATAGAGGATAGACCGGCGTTGATCAACAATCCAATGAAACAGCGAAGCTCAACTTCGTCTATTGGCTTCCAGATTTCTGCTCGTTTTTCGTAAACGTACAAGCTGGTAGATCTTACGATAAGTTGAATAAGTTAATCCCTTATGAATATCGAAAAATCATCTACCGGTGACTGTATGTATTTTCTTGGAGGAAGTTTTACTTTTTTGATACCGCCTTTAATAAGGTTACAAGAGGGTGTCCTTCTTTGCGGAAAAGGGCTGTTTTTTTATTGGAAGCCATCTTTCGCCGTGTTGTATGTTTCGTTGATAGGTGGTTCAATGACATTCTTGTTGGAAATATGATTTGTATTCATATTCATCAATCAATATAATGTTGTAATGTAGGCTATGCTTTATATAATGTCAATTTGAAAAGAGAAGAAGAGAAGTGAAATGAATGTATATTCTATATAAGGTCTGTCGTAATATGTTATTAAGGTAACATGTGTCATAGTTACTATGCAGACATAAATATAAGACAAATAAAGTGTGGTTATCATTAGATATAATTAACTGTCTTTAATTCAGTGATCTCAGTCCCATCTTTTAAATAGAAATATTTAACAAAGGTTATGGGCCCAGATAATGCATATTAAAATAGAATTTTTTATTATTCTGAATTATTTTTTTGTGTACACGTGAAAATAATCGAAACGTGAAAAATGAGTGACATTATCGATGGAGTGTGGAATGCGATTACAAAAGATCGGCCGGAAAACAATGCCGATGAATGGGACAAAGCGGATGAAAAAGCACATTCGACAAATACATCATATCCGAAACACGAAAAATGCCAAAGAAGCATGGAAAATAATAAAAGATTTCCGACCGTGATTCGCCGGGCACCAAAGTGCGAATATTGCGTGAAATAATGCGACAAGGTGTAACAGAGGAAACTGATATGGAGATTCATGTCAACCACATGAACGAGTTATTCCAGACTCTGCTTATGCTTGGTGAAGAATTCAGTCCAGAATTTTTCATGAGTGCCACGTTACTTTCTCTGCCACGCAGCTATGATGGATTGATTACAGCACTCGAGGTATATGACGATGAAAAATTGACGCCAGAATTGGTACGTGCAAAAATTACAGAGGAACATAGACGACGAAAGGATCACGATGTATCCAAAAATATTGTTTGTGAAGCGAATGCATTAAAAATGACAAATAATGGTTCGCATATAACAAAGAAAATTGTCAGCTGTTATTTCTGTAAAAAGTCAGGTAATTTTCGAAATAAGTGCAGTGAATATGCAAAATGGAAGGCAACAAAAAGCAATGTAGATAGCAAATCGAAGGCGAATATAGTTGAACAATGTAATACAGATCAAATCTTGTTAATCGATTCTGGAGCGACATGTCACATTTCCTGTCGTCGTGATGTATTCATCGAATTTAACGGATTACATACTGCAAATGTGTCGCTTGCAAATGGCCAGCAAATAAAATCGTCTGGCAAGGGCAGTGTAGTTGTGCATTTTATGACTAAAGATGGAATCCCCAGTTATGTAAAAATTGAGGATGTTTTGTATATTCCCGAAATTGGCGGAAATTTAATTTCTGTGAAACGATTGACCGAATAAGGCCTAAATGTGATATTCAACGGAGATGCCTGTGAGATTTGGTCAGCTGACAACAAGTATCAGATTGCTATCACGGAGATTTCAAATAATTTGTACCGGATGCGTGTAGCAAATAATAATATTAATTTGGTTGCAAATAAACAAATGTTTATATCCATGAAGGCATCGTATTTTAGGCGACCGCAGCATCGACGCAGTGAAAAATATTCTGAAAGAAGGTCTTGTAGATGGGATGAAGTTAGTACGCTGCGAATTGAATTGTATCAATGCGGCAGAATGCGACGTCTATATCAAGGGAAAGCTAACTCGAATGTCATTCCCAAAAGAGTCTAAAAATTGTTCATCGAGAGTACTAGATCTGATTCACAGTGATATATGTATATGGGTGGACCAATGCAAACAACCACATTCGGAGGAGTATGCATCGCAGATTAAAAATGAAGCGAGGAAACTGGTAGATTGACTTGAAGAAAAAAATTTGATCGAATGTAAATGGGTCTACAAGTTAAAAACTAATGTTAGTGGACAGATACAGAAATCCAAGGTTAAATTAGTCGCACAGGGCTTTAATCAAGAATTTGGAGTAGATTATGCTCAAGTGTTTGCTCATGTCGCAAGACATGCAACATTTCGAATTTTACTGTCCATCGCAGTGAGCCGGAAAATGACAATTAATCATTTTGTTGCGAAGACCACGTTCCTGAACGGTGACTTGGAGGAGGAGAAACATATGCGGCAGCCACCGGGATTTATCACCGATGGAAATGAAGAGAAGGTATGTCTGTTAAACAAGAGTATTAATGGTTTGAAACAGTCAGCACGAGTCTGGAATGGAAAATTACACAACGTTCTCATCAGTGCAGGAGTCATGCAGAGCAAAGCTGATAATTGCTTATACACATACCATGGGAAAGATGGTTTCCTATTCATATGTCGATGATATATTGATAATTTACGACGATAAGGAATGTGGCGATAAAATTGAGAAAGCGTTGCGTTTAAATTTTGAAGTTGATAATCTTGGTTTGATTTCAAATTATTTGGGTATGAGAATCACAAAAGATGAAAAATGTTATTTGCTTGACCAGGAAAAATACATTTTGAACGTTGCTGCTAGATTTAATTTGGAGAACTTCAAACCGACTGATATTCCATTGAGTTCATCGTATCACAAAGAGACCGATGAGGAGAAATTACCGAGCAATGAAAAATATCGTGCAGCAATTGGATGCTTCTTATACATATCGACGAATACGCGACCTGATATTGCGGCTGGAGTAGCAATATTATCGCAGAAAGTAGCTAACCCGACGCAATCCGATTGGAATGAAGTGAAGAAATTGATTCGCTACCTTTAAGGAACTTCGAAACTTCGGTTGAAATTAGGGGATTCGGAAATGAGTGAGGAACTCATTGGGTACGCTGATGCGAATTGGGCAGAAGACCGCCAAACCAGAAAGTCCAATTCTAGTTACATATTTTTATTAAATGGTGCAATCAGCTGGTCTTGTAAAAGGCAGGATTGTGTGCCCTTATCATCAACTGAAGCTGAGTTCATCGCACTGTCCGCGAGTGTTGCAAGGAAGCGATTTGTTTTCAACGTATTTTATATTATCTCAAATGGGAAGGAGATCAATCAACAAAAATATTCGAGGACAACCAAAGCGTGATCAAGATAATAATCAACAAAAAGCTAAATAATTATCTGTCTTTAATTCAGTGATCTCAGCTCGATCTTTTAAATAGAAATATTTAACAATTCTGAGCATCTTTGAATTCAGTTACTTCTTATTCATCATCACAGTAAGAGTTGCTTTGGAGTTGCAGATGGGTCAACACTGGTTGAACTTCTTCTTCCGTTCACGCATGCTTTAGATTTGGCATACTTACCTTGTCCTTCACAAACTTACCTTGTCCTTCACAACACTAAAACACTTAATAATATTTTATAAATGCACTTGTATAGATAATATAATTTTTTTTTATTTTTTATTGTGGGGTAGGTGAGAATGCATTTACGCACGGGGTGTCGGACTCCCGTTGCCGGACTACCGACTAAAAAAACCTCCCCTTCTTCCGATCTAGTCTGGAACTGTTTGTCACATTACTTTGGACTAGACACTTCTATCTAGGTCGAATTTTTTAGATTTAAAGATTTCCTCCGCAAAAACCTTCATCCTCCTCCACGGTTCTTCCCCGCGAAGCAAATATTCAGCTGCGGTCTCTGGGGACCACAAGCCTGCTGCCTCCTGCACCCCTCTTCTTTGCTCGGCCCAGTTTCCACATTGGAAGATGGTTTTGCTCCGCATCGTCCACTACACCTGGGCAGTAGATACACTCCTGGGAATCTGCCTTCCCCATTGTGTGTAGGTATTTCCTAAAATAGCCATTCCCACTCAGGAATTGACTTATGTAGTAGTCAACCTCGCCGTGCTGGCGTTCGGCCCACTCACTTACTCTCGGGATAAGTCTTGCAGTCCATCTTCCCGTGGTTTCGCGCTCCCATTTTGCCTGCCAGCGCTCCATAGTTCGAGCTCTTTCCTCCAAACTCGTTAGTTTCCTTCGCACTTCAGCCTTTCGCAGGTAGACCGCTTTCCGCTCCTTGGCCAAAAGGTCGATGGGGATGCAGCCCGCTATCACAAGTATGGCTGCTTCGGACACTGTCCGGTATGCCGATGCTATTCGTAGAGCTCCCCGCCTCTGTACCTGAGCCAGTCGCTTCCGATATACCTCCCTACTCAAGGAGTCGGCCAAAATCTCCGCGCCATGCAGTAGAACTGACTGGGCCGCTGACATTAGAAGGCGCCGTTTGCTTGCCCTTGGGCCGCTGGTGTTAGCCATTAAACTGCTTAGGGCTGATACTCCTATTGCCGCCTTATCCGCTATCTGCTTGATCTGCTCGAAAAAGCTCAATTTTGCGTCAATAATGATTCCCAGATATTTAACTGTCGGGGCTGTCTCTATGACTTGCTCGCCGACGCACATTGAACTGTTGTAACCGATTTTTTGTCAGCACAGCGATCTCTGTTTTGCTTTAAGCCAGGGATAGTCCATGAGCTTTCATCCAGCGATTTACAGTGCACATTACCTGGTTTAATTTCCACTGTCCCTGCTTGGAATCACGAGCAGCGACTAGTACTGCAATGTCGTCCGCGTATCCTACTAAGCATGTTTCGTCCGGCATTTCCTCTCGCAGAAGACTGTCATAGTATGCGTTCCAGAGGTCGGGTCCTAGAATTGATCCCTGTGCAACTCCTCCTGTAAACATCAAACTCCTTTGACCGTCCTCGGTTTCATAAAGAAGTATACGGTCCTTTAGGTAATCATTTAGGATTCTCAGCAGGTACATCGGGATGTGGAAGCTATGGTCTAGCGCGTCAAGCATATCGCTCCATCTTGCTGAGTTGAAGGCATTTTTTACATCGAGCGTCACTAATAGCACAGCGCGCCTTATAAAATGGTTGTGGTTTTCAGCTCTACGTTCTGCCTCCGTTACCTCTATAATAGCATCTATAGTTGATAATCCTGCCCTGAAGCCATACTGTCGTGGTGAAAGGTCACCAGCGGCTCGGATCGCGTCAATAGTCTTGCTCTTATTAGTTTCTCCATTACTTTCCCCGTTGTGTCGAGCATACACAATGGTCGATATGATAAGGGCAGCTCTGGATCCTCTTTGCCTTTACTAATAAGAGCTAACCTCGCTCTTTTCCACCGCGTGCTGAACACTCCTTCACGAAGGCACGAGTTGTACATACGTAGCAGCAAGTTTGGGTCTTCCCGCCATACTATCTTTAGGATCTCGCTGGGTATTCCATCTGGTCCAGGGACCTTTTTGTTCTTCATTGACAGAACAGCTCTTTCCAGTTCTTGCTCCGAGAGAAGCGGGCCTCTATGTTCTGAGCAAAAACAATTTCATCCCGTTGCTTCTGGTTAGGGAAGAGGGTACGGACAATCCTCTCCATAGTAACATAATCCATTACTTGGGTAGGCTTCTGCGCTCCAAGCTTCCGTATGACTATTTTATAGCCTAGTCCCCATGGATCCCTATCGATATCGTTAACAAGGTTTCTCCAGCAGCTGATATTGCTCTTATTAATAGCATATCGTAGTTGCTTCCTTGCACACCTATGCACTGCAGAAACTTGATAGGCTTCGGCTTGGTTGACCGTGCGTTGGGCCTTTCGCCGTAGTGCAACGCATTTCCTTCTTAATTCCGCTATATCCGACGTCCACCAGTACTTGGATGGCTTACCGTGTCTGGGTTTCGTCTGCGGCATAGCGACCTTGCAGGCCGTACCTATAAGACACATAGTGGCCGAAACCTGTTTCTCCGTTGCGGCTGTACCGCTCCCTTTCGCTGTGTCTTCAATGCCTTGTCTCCCATTTTTTAGTTCTGCTACGAACCGCTCACTATTCAGCCGTTTTAGGTTCCACCTGCCTGGTTTATTTTGCGAAATTAATCGGGGTTCATTACTGACTGCAAAAGTAATGTATTGATGATCGCTTCCCGAATAATCTTCCATAACTCTCCATCCGCGTGTCAGTGGGATTAGGGCTTCCGAGGCGAAAGTGATATCAGGAATGGTCTCGGTATATCCTGCCCGTCGAAATGTGGTAGTGTGGCCTTCATTTAAAACTATAAGCCCCGTCCTAGCGGGCATCTCCAAAGTAAGCCTGCCTCTGGTGTCTAGGTGAGGCATTCCCCACTCAAGTGCTCTAGCGTTACAGTCTCCATCTACCACCACACTTCCAGCCGTATTCGTAATCTCATCCTCCAGCGCGTCGAGTTTCGATTGGAATACTGCAATCGCCTCATTTGGGGTGAAATAGCAACTAAAATATGTTGCCTCTTTGCATTTCACCCACACGTGTCCAACACTTGCCCCATAGTTCTGGACGTGGATCTTTCCGTTAGGAATCCAGACTGCAGCGGTTCCCAACAAGTCAGAATACCATAATGGCGACTCCCTATTAAAATACTGCTCACTTAGGAGAAGCAGCTCCGCTCCTTTTTTCTGTATTATTCGTAGCATCATAGGCGTGTTTTAGCCGCCTGGAGTGCTTCCCTGTACACCTTGCACTTGCCGGATCTTGGAATATGGGCCACTTCTACCTGGCCATGTCCCTTTTCCGTACAGAGCACGCAGTGCTCCTGGACAGTGCACGCCTTTGCTACATGGTCGGTACTAAAACACTTATAGCAAAGCTTACTTCTGTCCGGTCCCTGACATTCTCTAGCTACATGGCCGTAGCGAAAACACCTAAAACAGCGCACCGCAATGACTCTTTTACGGACTCTGCAGTCAGTCCAACCTATTTTAATGACGCCGTGGTTAAGGAGCTTAATAGCCGCTTTACTATTCAGGGCTACGACTGCTACTTGTTGTTTCCTGGGGCTCGGAAACAGACGGACCTCTATGTCTTCCGACTCGGGTATTTTTGCTCTAAGGCCTTTTTCCACATCTGCCTTACTACTGCACCAGTCAATATTTAGGAACTCTAGAGTTAGCCTGTCTCCAAGACTCACCACTTTAGCTTTATCCCCCAAAATGTTGCTAAGGGCTTCCCGAAAACCATCTTTGTTTTTAGTTCGGGATCCTAGTTCTAGGAGTACCTCTCCGGCTCTGGTTTGCCGGATAGCTTTAACTTCTGTTTGAGACTCGTCAGGGTTGACCTTTGCTCGGATCTCCTTTAGGACATCTGCCTAGGATTGTCCTGTTGCCGGCTTTAATAGGAGAATGCGTGGGGGTAATAGTTGCTTCCCGGTTGTCAGTTTGCTGGCCTTCCCGCTCCTTTGCTTCCCTCTTCCGATGGCGCTTTTGCCTTCTGGACTCGACTGGCTGCCATCCCTCCTTTGGTGCCTCTTCTCTGACCCTCTTTTCTTGGATTAGGTCTGCCGGACTTGAGGAAGTTCTCTTGCTACCCGACGCTTGAGCTGGGGTATTATTTGCACAATTGGGTTTTTGCTGTTGGGGCTGAGATAGACTTGCCCGTTGACCCTCATCTTCTTTTTGCTTTCCCTTCTCATAGCAAATGGTGTTTATGACATCCTCAAGCTCAAGGAGGCCCAGTTTCACCACATTGGATATATTGGCCTGTCTGGCAGCTGCGACTTTCATTCTGCTAATGATGTCCCTGCATTTACCATACAAGTCTATTTCCTCCTTTGTCGCTAATATGAGCATATTCTGTGCACTGTTGAGGTAGACTTGCCTGTTGTTTGGAGCTTCCTTTCCACTACCCTTACTGGTTATCCCCTTTTTATTTGTGCTTGGGGTTCCGTTGGAGACCTCCACGATATCCCCCCTCGCTATTGTCTTTATAGGTTCCTTACCGCTGCCTGATAAGTTTGGCTTCGCTGCTGCTTTGGGAGGAGTCCTATGTAAGCTATTATTTCTACGCGGTGGCGTCCTTATCATCCGTTGTCCTCGACCGAACGGATCCGCAAACGTACTACTACTTGTAACTATTAACTCTATACCAGCCAAGTGATCCACTGGTGAAGAGCTGCAGTTGCTGAATAACGACGTCTGCGGGCCTGCTTGCTCACCCTGACCAGACGCCGGTACTGGGGATCCGACTCCCTGCACCGTATACTTCACTTCTTTCTTCAAAGTCATGTTTTGGTTTAGAGTAGCCTTCTCTGGAGTTGTTTAGAGTATATCCTCCAAAAATACATAGAATTCAGCTGTCCCTAACATGGGAAACAGACGCTGGTTGGAGCCGCCCCTGACATGGGGAACAGATGCTCCCAAGATATTAGTTTTGGTCCGCCCCAGGTATTTGATTTCCCTGGTACCCATAATATCTTATAGGCGTTCCCCTATCCGCCACCCGGGGTTAGGGGAGTTTCCCTCTGAAATTGAATTCCATTGCAAATTAAGAAGTTAGGATGGTGTGATCGATGGAAAATACGTTGTTTTTACGAGCTATTGCTCAAAATAGAATTATAAGCATGAGGTGAATATTGTTTGAAAAAATTTAAGAGGTTTTTATGCCTAATGTATGCAACTTTTTTAGTTCTTTTTGCTCCGATTACTTTGCTTCCAAGTGTGATTTTCCTTTTGATACTGAATTCTTGAAATAAAAAAATAAATTGCTTGTACAGAAAATTATATCTTGCAGATGAGTCCTACGTATAACTCGAGAAAATTTATTTACTTATTTTCGTTTATCTTTCAATTAAAATAAATAAACACATATTAAATACTTAGATGTTCAAATAAAGCAATAAATATTTTTTACAAACAAGCAATATTAATTACTATAATTTATTTTATATAGAATATATTCAAGAAGCTACATTTATCTTAATTATTATCTTACCGGCTTTTAAATAAATAAATAAAACCAGCATTTATTTGTTTTGTATTTTCAGACGGCACTTTAGAAAGCAATGAAAATGATGAGAATATTACAGGATCTAATAATTATGGATCAACAAATTTACATCACACACATCCACATATATTTCAACATCAATCATCTATCGTTAGTACAGCATCGGTGCAAACAGTATTACATCAAAATCAAATAAATAGTCATAACAATTTAAATTGTGCTCTAGTCAATGGGAATAGCAGTTGTAGCAGTATAAACAGTAGCTTCGGACAAACGCAGCATGTGGAAGAAATATTAAAAGTAGCTGATGTAGCGGATTTGCTGCATCCACAATACACAATTATTACCGGTAATTAAAATATTTTATTTTTAAATTTCCACCAAATATTTTTTTATTTAAATAAACGTTCTTTATTTATTTATGTAATTATACAATCTAATCTCCTCAACTAATGACCAATTTAATTCTGATTTAATTTACTAACTTATATTAATCTATAGCTTCTTCCCATTGGCGTAGTGTCTAGCAAGTTGAAGTACCATCTGATCAAATTTGACCAGGACTGGTTCATTTAAACCGCACGCGTAAACCGAATCGGTAAATTTTTTTTTTCTATGTTGGTACAACCTTCTTTGACATTCTTGCGACGTTTGAGCAGAATACGTCCATTAGTGTGAGTTTGGCAGCCATTTGTTTATCACGCGAAAAGTTTGTCTGGCGGCGATTTTTACATGGAAAAAAAAATTCAACAATAAATAAATTCTCAAAATTGTTCAACTTTGTTATCACTCTGGACTTTTCACCCTCTAGTCAAGTTGCCATAATTCTCGGTAAAGGTACCAAGATAATTTGCCAGTTCCGATGCCTCATTAAATATTTTAAATTGACCTTAATTTTATTTACTATTCTAAACAGGCTCAAAACGATTTTTAGATACTTCTACCTTTTTCATTTCAAGATCAACTTGAAGAAATTCCATAAAAATGTTTGAATTAACATTAGAATGCGCAATTATTTGTTTAAATACCATTTACCCCGATAAAAATTATTGTTTGCCGTGCTTCCGGGAGTGTTCAATTGCTCTTCTACAATTACGACGATCAACATGTAATGAGGCACATTGTAATGTTATTCGCAATAGTGTCAATGCATTTTTAATAGAAGTGATGCTTAAGCGGACATATTCAGTTTCTAGAACCTTTGCACTTATATTTTTTAAAGTTATGCACGAATTTTCTTTAATTAATTTTTCAATTTTATTCAATATCGTTTCATTTACTTTAACATTTCTTTTACCATCGCGCTTTTTTTCTTTCAGCACTCCTCCATTTTTATTGTATTTGTTTATAATATACTTGGTAGACGATTCACTGATAGTTTTATTATCTTCATAACATCTTATTAGAATGGTTTTCTATTACTGTTATAAGCAGCTGGGCGATTGCGTCGAGAAACCACAATCGAACTTCTGGATCTAGATCTAGACGAGCTGGGTGTTAGCGACCTAATTCGCAATCGCCGGTGGGCATTCATCACTGGCGGGCTTTCCGAACTTGATTCTGAAGATTGTGTATTTGATCTAAGCATTTTCAGACTAAATAATTTCGTGGTTATTTATGTTTAAAAACCTCCGTCAATATCGAACAAAAATCATTGATGAACTAATTTGTAAAACGGTACATTCTATTGTTCTAACTAACCGAAATTTAACAAAGCCTACTACATACAAATTATATTTACATGAAAACACGGTACGTTTCATTTGTTTGGCAGAGTGCTAAAATTTATCAAAAGACGTGCTATGTTTATACTCGGGGGTTAACGTCATGTTGTAGTTATCGTTTTTAGCGTTTTTATTGCACAATCAATTCGTAGTCGAGTCAAAATTAGGTTGATACCGAGTTAACAACGTCAAAGTCAATACATTTTTTATATGAATTATTTTATTTACACGGCCGTTGATGTTTTCTACTTTTCTGCTGTTGGAATAAAACTCGGAAGTATCTAAATTTATTCGAGAAACTCTTGAATTTGATTTGTAAAAAGTTGATTTTGAATTGTAAAAGGGTAAATTTAATTTGTAAGAAGCTGAATTTGAAATGAAAAAGGTTGAATTTGAACTGAAAATCCTGTACAGTACATTTTAATTTTTGTAGAGTAGGCAAGGGGAAATTTTATTTTACGTGAAACTTCCTTAAAATAACAGTGTAAAACTGTAAATAAACTTATACATATATGCCAATTTTTTAACATCAATTTATTTTCTAATTGGCTATGTAAACGAAAACGAATCCACGCCATATTTGATAAATATTATTTTATATCAAACTAAAATAATTATATTGAATAAAAGCAAATACAAATCTGTACATTGCAAAATACAAATTTGGTAAAATTTTAGTTTTATTTATTTAGTTTTTTGTGATTGAAATGTGTGTTTGAGTGATCCGGAATAAAATCCAAATGCGGATATACTATTATTTATAAAGTATGTGAAATTTTGCTAAATAAATAATATTTTCATTTTAAAAAATGTATCTTTAAGTTTTGTATTTCTTTAAAAATAACGTGTACATCTTTCATGTTTTGGTTCTTTATTTTTGTTGTCGTTAACTAGTATGTCATTGACGCAAAATCCGTTCATGAACGTACGAAAACTGCACGAATTCGTAGAAGAATTAAACGTATTCATATTCAAAAACCCCAATGAGACGAATCCGTACATTTTTTGTTCGTATTCGTACTCGGAAGTAGGGGCCAGTACAGCCGTTGAAAATAAGCTAATCGAAAAGAGATCCGTTATAGAGTGGAGTTTAATGAAAATAAATTTCAAGCGCTCCTCATGATGTAAACAAAAATAGCCCACTTTTACAATTTTGATAAATGGTAAACTGAGTTTATTCTTCATCACATCATTCGTTTCAAATTTTACAAGGCATATTCAACGAGCAAAGGATATAATTCGCACATGTCTGAGTATTATAAAGTTTTATTGGCCAAAGTTCGAAGGATTTAAAAAAATTAACGTTTCTATTCTAGAAAGCCCGCCTTAATAAACAAATCACGAACAAATACATCAACACCAAACCCTTTAAACCCCTTAAACCCTTCGAGTTTTACAGTTTTTTATGGAGATATTGTTATAATGAAGTGTTAAATAAGGTAACAATTTGAGTTATCAGATCTTATATCTAAACCTCAGAACCTTAATATTAATTGTCCATTGTTCGTTTAGAAAAATACATCAAAGTTGGCTCTGATGATGTAAACTAGTACTTGCTAAATTTTTCGTTTCTAGGCCTATTCCACTAGCACAATTGTAACAGAATGGTTACAATTCGGTTGAATTTTCATTCCATCAACAGAACATCTCTGAGGCTCTCACATCAGTGACCGCAGCACGTTCGCCGGCTAGGTGAGGTTGGTTAGGCGGAGTAATTGTCACTAGCCACAGAGATGTAAATGTGCTGCTGTAATTAACCCACACTGACGATCTGGCAATAAATAGACATGGAACGATGTAACACTAACAATAAATTAACACTTTATCCCGGATTAAAAGTTTATAATTAGTCCTAAAGAAGCGGAACAAAACAAAAAAAAATCTTAAGTATCACAGCCATTTCCTTGTGTGGTCAAGGTGTTGGACCACTTGCACTCCACCCTCCCCATAGGCAATATCATGCATACAAATTTGATTTGCCCCATGATAATGTATTAGTCCACGCTATTCATATTTATCTAGACATACTGATTTTCGTTACGACTGCAAAAAATTTACGATAGTTGTAGGTGAATACAAATAAAAAAAAAAGAAAGAAAGGAACACATGAACGAATATGATCAAACAAGTCAAAATAAAACATAAGAATTCGAATGAAAGAAATTAACTTTTATGGTCACTACTTAATTATTGATAAATAATGGTTGATACAATTGGATTACAATTAATTTATGAAGTTTAGCTTAATAACAAAAAAATGATAATTACTATAAAATCATGTAAGACTTATTCTAATGTGTGGATCCGCGGTCCGTATTCATAATTTAAGTTTAGCTTTAAATATCTATATAATACAGTTAAATTGACACAACAGTTATTACTTAATAATATAATTTATACTATCCAAGTTTATAAAGAAGAATGAATTGTAAATATCGACATATATAATAATTTAATATATTATAATATATAATTTAATCAAGCAATTAAATAGGCATTAATAAATATTTAGTAAATAAAAATAAAATAAGGTAATATATAAACAAAAAAAAACTTATCGGATTGGTGATAGTGATGATGGCGTCTTCATTAAAAATATCTCAGTGCCGTTTGCGTGTACAAATTTTGCATTATATCCGACAAACATCATTGGGCAACAGTAAAAAAAAACTGTCGCGGGATGCCTTACCCGGTAACAAAGTCAGTCCACTGTATTCCTGTTTTGTTTTTCTTAAATATAATTTTAACAAATTACAACGCACGAGATAATGAATAAACACTTTACACAGACTTTGTAATTCGCGGAGGCACTGTATCACTAAAAAAAAATTAAGGAAAACAAATTTTGTAGCCATGAATAAGACTCTAATAATTTCACACCAATCTCTTAAATTATATGAATTCTTGAACTATCAGATAAGATAAGTAAAACATTAATAAATACCTTTTTCCGCGACTATTACATATTTAAAAATTTCTAACAAAAATTTTCAGACTATTGCGAAACAAAATACAGCCTCATCAATATGGCCAGTTTATATGTGCAGTAAAATTTTGGTTTTTGATTTTGCACTGAATATTTTGTATTATGGATTTTAATTACGATCACTGTTTCTGTACAAGTACAATCACCAAATGATCAATATTGTTTTACTGCATTATTCAAACAGTATTTGATCGATTGGTTTGGGTGGGGAATCCAAAAGAAGAAATCAACAAACAGACAAAATCATCACCACCTATCACAATTTATGCACGTTAACCAATTATACCAATAAAACAATAATGACCATGGTTACATGGTAGATTGTTACAAATCTGATTAGATAAAACAAAAACAGAATTCGAACCGATCTCATCATATTCGCTTAATTATGTTGATTTAAAGTAATGAAAATTCATCCGCCTGGAACATTTTACATGTTACACAATTCCACTAGACACAATTCCACCGCACACAATTCCACTGGCACAATTCCACTTGGCACAACTCCACTGGGCACAATTTCACTTGGCACAATTCAACTTGCACATTTCAACTTGCACAATTCAACTTGCACAATTCAACTTACATCGCGCGCGCGATTTAACATCCTAAATTCGTTTAATTATAAAAAAAGTTAAACTTAAAAGCTACCTGAAGAAAAGAACTACGAATGTTAAATACGAATTGAACGAAAACACGAATTGTATGCAGTGAAATTGTGTCTAGTGGAATTGTGCTAGTGGAATAAGCCTAGAATAGTAAAACTGCAGCAACACAAATATTTTTTACCATTGCTATCTTCACCATTTTTTTGAACGCCATCCCTTTCTTTTACTATCAATTAGCTTTTTTACACATTGCAGTTTTCATTAATTTAAAATTCATATTTATAATTATCTTCGTAATTCTGTTTCAATCACACCAATAAAATATTAAAGTGTGTGTTTGCGTTTCATTAGTGTAACTGTACAAGTTATAATGCAAGTTAAATTGTGCAAGTTAAATTGTTCCCCAGTCGAATTGTGCCAAGTGGAATTGTGCCAGTGGAATTGCGTCCAATGGAATTGTGTCTAGTGGAATTGTGCTAGTGGAATTGCCCGGCTAACAAATTTATCTTTAGTTGTACTAGTGTACTTGAGATGTCTATATTTGTTTACAGATTAATTATCACCCGTTCTTAATTGATGAAAATGAAAACGATTTTCTTAATCTATGTTCATATATGTTGAAATTTAAACATTTGTGAAAATATCTCAGAGATCATAATTAAGAATTGGTAATGTTTTCATTTAAAAATTTGTTTAAAAAAAAAGTAATTTCCTTTACGTATTATGTGAAAAGTTTGTTTTTCCCCATTTCTAATTCCTTTATCAAAGCTTCATTTTTTGGACTACGGCTTTATATAATCTAGGTTGCTTTGGTATAACTCGTGTGAAAATGTGCAATAATTGTAATACTGAAGTGATTGCAAATTTTTATTTTAGAATGGCTCGTGAGAGAGTGAGAGATAGAGAGAGAGATAGAGAGAGATAGATAGAGATAGATGGATAGAGATAGATATATAGATAGATAGATAGATAGAGAGAGAGAGACAGAGAGAGAGTGAGAGCGAGAGAGAGAGAGAAAAAGAGAGAGAGAGTGAGAGTGGTAGTGAGCGATGGATGCAATTATTTGACTTTTGATTAGCTATAGCTTTTTATTTATTCTTTTCATCTTTATCGATTTATTTTTGTTCACATGTTTCTCGCATGCCACTGTCATCACAAACAAAAATTCTCACTGCAAAAAATATTGCATACAAATGTTTCGCCACAAATTTAATCGCTTCGCGTTGCAATAATTTCACTGGTAATTGGGATTGTATAAATTCTGGAAAAGCGGGGGGTTTGGGGCGGCATCCCCCATCCTCTAAGGTATACAACGAATTAAAAATGCATTAAAAAAATTGTTATATTTACAAAAGTTGCTATTTTTAACATTTGTGGTACTATCAGAAGATGCGATAACGGCAAAAAAAAACTCTTTGATCTTTGTCTGCAAGGTTGACGAAGCAATTATTATTAATTAATACACAATTCTAACGTCAAAAATTATCAAAAAATTAACATCTTACATATGCAATATTTTTGGCTTGCGATATTTCTGTTTGCGATATTTTTGCCTTGCGATACTTATGTGCGCAACATTTTTTTTGCTATATTAATCCTTGCGATTTAATTTTCCTTCAAAGAAAACGCTTTCGAGATTTCTATCAAGCGTTTATTTTGTCTACTACATTTTTACTGCGATGTTCTTGTTGCGATATTTTACTTTCGAAAATAAGGTAGGGAGCCAATTTTGTTTAGTAGGCGCTACATACAATAATATAGTGCATTTCATAACTGTTCATAACTGTGTTATCATTAAACGAAGTATACTTAAATAAAAACAAACACACTCATAACTATTCATAACTATGTCACCGCTTTTTGGAAAATAAATAAACTGCCACTAAAAATAAAGTAAATTTAGAATTTGTAGCCCTCCTTTGTTCCTTCCTCTAATGGTAAAAACCAGTTTGGGTACGATCCCAATTAATTAATTAAAGAGTTCGGGCGGTAAACATGTCTCGTTATCTGTTCTTTGGCCTGACCAACGAGACGGCTATTTAAGGATACGTAAACATTTTCCACAAACCAAAATTTAGGTTTATTGCTTGTGGGCAACATATTCTTAGACTTCAACCAGCAAAATTTCACTTTGTGAGGTAAATTGGATTTTTTCGAAGATTCAGGTTACATTTTGTTTCATCGGGGAAGTCACCTGTTAATTAATAATGGTTTAAACTCCGTAGTAAAACGTATCAAGCTAATTAGTTATGCCCACAGAAATAGTTGCATAGTAATGGACATATCTAATTTGCTTGGTTTTGCTTTACTACGGCTTGTATAGAGGTTTATGTTGGTTTTATACGCTCAATATTGCAACCGTTTCCAATTTAGCAAAGTGCAAATATGTAAGAAGCATTGAAAAAAATTCTATAAACATGAACAAAATTCTATTGTATACTTTGAATATTAATGAATGAAACAAATTTAAAACAATAAAGTTTTATTAATTAAATGGTTTGAAATTTAGGTTTTTATCATAGCTAATACCAGATCTATGTTAATAATTAAAAGTTCAAAAATACCAAACAGTTTTACAAAGATCGCTAATTAAACATTTTATTTTTCTAAAGTTTTACTTCTGGTTGATAGAAAATGTAGCTTAGTGCAAAAAAATTTTACTAAGCTAATTTTTAGTGGTGGTTTTAAACGCACGAGTATTTAATGCACGATGTATGGCTAATGGTTTGGTGGTTACCAAATCACCTGATGCGTTGCTGCATAACATCAATAAAATTCTGTCTTTGGCAGCCTTAAAACCTTGCACAGTTTTTCTTGGTTGCAAATGTATGTGCGATTTAGCATTTTCTTACAAAAGTCTCCCGGCATTAAATATTCGATCCGCCCCATAGCCTTCTTCTTCGATAATCTGCTTAAGCTCAGATGGATATAATTTTGCTGTTTCTTTTTCATTTTCCAGTCATCCTTTCCTTCCAGTAATTTCTGGTATTTGCTTAGTAGGGCTGGATGGATGGTTCATTTGTTTTGATATGGTTGTAAATACGCACTGCTTTTAGACGGATTGCTCTGCCACCCAAAGGCATATTCTTCTGGTTTTTATCGCTTTTCCATATTATCAAAAGTTTCTGGCTAAAAGTGTCTTTGTCTTATCCATGCTGGTTGTTGAACCAGCCGCGACCGACTATCTTATTTTGTTTTCATTTATCTTAATTGCACGTACTGTTGATTCACCCATTCCAAACTCGGGCCCTATATAGCCGCAGGTCCATTTCCTTTTTCAAACCTTTCTAGAATCTTAATTTTGTTTTCCATTGAGATTTTTTTTTCGTTTTTCTGTTTTATTTGGCATCTTCCTGATAACTGTCACTAAGTAACGTTAAATACAACACTTTTAACAAACAAAAACAAATTTAAATTCTACTATCGAATATATTAATGATTAATTTTTGAAAATAAACTTATTGACTTAGCGAATTACAAACTAGTTACTAAACAAAAAAGATAATTTTATATTAGAAAATACAATGCATGAATGAAGTATTGCATAACTCGTGGGACACCTGTATAACCAACTTTTGCAGGTGCTAGTAAAAATTTTATGAAAAAAGATGAAATGAATCTTTCTAAGATTTTTCAATCTTTTTCCCCAAAAAAAGGTTTTGTTGTAAATAGTATTGAAAAATACTTTTTGAATATTAAAATGCATTTTTTATCGTAGGTCTTTGGTTATAATGATAGATTTGGCTACAATGAAAAAACTTACAAATTATATAGCAGTGATTCCAAAATTACAAGGATTACTGAAAATTCACAAGTCTAATCTACCACACAGACCCATTATAAGTTCGATAAGTAGCCCGAAATACTCGTTATCATCATTTGTAAGCAATATTATTAAACCAAGTTTAGAAAAAAACAAATTCATTTATTCTAAATTCATCCCACCAAATTCTATGTTAATCTCTTTAGATGCTAAATCTTTGTTAACAAATGTAGATAGCCAAATTGTACGAAATATTATCAGTCAAAATTGGAAAAATTTAAAGAAAAATTCTAAATCTAAATTAACAAAAATTCAATTTTTTACTACCTTAGACATTGTTTTGGGCAATTAAGAATTTTCTTTTGATAACAAAATATATAACCAAAGATTTGGCTATCCTTTCGGTTCTCCCATAAGTCCCATACTAGCAAATTTAGTAACGGAAAATTTAAAAATTTCAGTATTAAACTTTGGACTTTTGACCGTTATTCTACTTTATATAACATGTGGACGACATAATTACTGCGGTACTCCTAAGCCAACAATCGAAGTTATTCTACAAAGTTCTTTACCATCCAAATGATAATTGAAAATATTCGGATTCGATATTCTGTGGAATGACATGACGTTGCACTTATTTATATTGAGCAACAATTTGACTTTAACTCTAGTGACTCAACAGCGAACTTGGTAAAATTCAAAAGATTGGTAATGGTAGATTTTCCACTGGTGTAATCGTGGTGAAAACAAAGATAATCTCTTTTATATGAACTTAAAAGCTTTGGTTTTGATGATAGAAATGAGATTTCACATTAGTTGGACACATCAGGTTACCTTATCTATAAATTTGAACAATATGTGATACTTTCCAATAGGTTGGGAAGTGCCCAGTAACTAAAGATTGGTTAAAAATAAAACAAAGTGGAGTTGCAATATATAACACATTTTTATTATTGACGAGGGTAACCGTCACATCCGCATCCATAAATCAAATCCAAAAGAGAATTATAAATGCCATTTTCAGTTATAGATAAATAAGGAATGCTAAATTGGCAATTACTGACAATAGGATCATCAACAATAGTACTATTATTACCATTATAAATGGGGTTGAAAGAATCTTGCAAAACCTGCATATATTCTTGTTATGGAAATACTAGAATCCAGAAGTATTACGCTTAAAATGCTTTGGGGTTCAGTTATGTTAGCTATAATCTGTTTTATATATTGGAGAAAGTTAGAGCGAAATTCAGATTTAAATTGTTCATGAAGATACAAAAAATCGATTTATTAAATTCACAATCGCTCGTTTTAAGTACTACAGACTTTATTCTTACGGTTCTTAAAATTGATCAAATCAGAATCAAACTACGGTGAATAACTAGAGTTATGTTTCTCTTTCAAAGGTACTGAAAAACTTACTAAAACTTTTTCTATTCACATCAATATCATTGTTTCGAAATAAATCATTCTAGCATATCATCGGAGATACTTAGACAAACCGTGGGAATCGCATGCTTTAAGAGAATTATGATCAAAATGATTGTCCTTGAAAGATGACAAAGATTCATAAACGCACAAATATTCCGTATTATTAACAAAAATTAAATCTAAAAACGAATTGTTATCATTAGAACATAGATTAGTTGGCTTAAGACTGAATAAAGCATCTAATTTAGCCGAGTCATTGGTAAATAGAATATTAAAAGGTAAAAGTTCTAATGATTCAGACTCAACTAACCAATGAATATTGCTTAAATTAAGGTCGCACAACACTGCTTTAGTGTCTTTACAACCATTCTATTTCACTTAAACATTCTATATGATTTAAATAAATTAAATACAGAACTATAAAAAATTCACAAATTCAATAGATTCGCAACCAAGTACAACTACACGTTCAAAATAAGTTGAAATATGTAAAAATATTTAAAGAATAGGTAACTATAGGGTTCATTCGCCTTTATTTGTTCTAAATCGAATGGAAATCATGCCACTTTTAGGTTAAGATTTCCCCAAAAAAATATTTCTTTACCTAAGAATCCTAAGCCTACATAGTAATTACACAGTGTTAAATTGGAAAAAAGCTGTAGCGGACATAACTAATTTGCATGGGGTGTATGGCAATTACCCCCAATGCATAAATACTTCACAAAAAAAAAAAAAAAATTGAAAAAAAATTTGTACTTGAGAGTATTTAAAAAAAATGCCCCAAACTTTGGGCAATTTTTTTTTTCATTTTTATATTGTAGTATTTTTGAAATGGGATTGAATTTAATGTTTACTGTTTTAGAACACTGCATTTATTTTACGGGATTTTCAAGACTTAACTAGTACTATATGACATCGGGTAATATCGTTGCTAACTTCAAGTCAAAGCAATATGACGTGGCTTTAGTTATCAGTATGTGTTATTTTGCCGAAGTGTCAAAAACGTTATTTTTTGAACGTTGAACATGTCGAATTTTGTACCAAGAAAACGCAATTTGCAGAACGCGTTGCTTTTTTGCTTCCATTTGAAGAAAAGTACTGCTGAAAGTCAACGAATGCTGTTGGAAGCCTATGGTGATTATGCTCCATCAATTTCAACGTGTGAGTCTGGTTCCGATGCTACAAAAGAGATGATTTTGATATGGAGGATAAGGAATCTCCAGGCCAGCCAGGCCAGGAGATGAGGAAGTAGAAGCTATACTCGATAAAGATCCAGACGCTTTCAGACGTTAAAATGTTGCATGATTCGAATGGTGACGGGCAATGAAAAACGGATACGCTCAGATAATAAAAAGCGCAAAAAATCATAGTTCAGGTCAGGCGAACCATCAACATTGACGGCAAAGCCGAATATTCATGGCGCATGGGATGAGTTTGATTACACTTTGATTCACTGTAATATCACTTACTTATATTTTGTTTTCTTTCACAGTTTTTTTCTTTTTTTTTATAACTATTTAACCTTCACTCTATGTATAACTTACTATCACGTTGTCTATGTTTAAGGGTCAATCTGACCCCCCTGGATATCTTCATATATTTCATAGGGAAAGTAAATAAAAATTCTTTATTTCAAACATTCAAGATTCAAAATTAACAGTTGAATTCGCTGAAAGTCACATTTTACTTAGTCAAATTTATGTTTTAATCAGATGCGTAATTTGATACATTCATCCGAAACCATTTCCCGTTTTTTTATGCATTCCATCCATATGATTTTGGTTTGGTTTGGACAAAAAGGCTCATTACAAAAATGACATCTTGTTGGCGCAAGGAACATCTTCGTCGTTTGCTTACTGTCTTAGCCGTCACTTCTTCGCCTGTTGATTCCCGCCTTATTGGTAATGGTAATGCTTTGTAACCTATTTGGTCGATTGCAGTCCTAATTTTTTTTAACTTTCGAGGGTTAGAGAGCCGCTCCAACACGTTGGCCTGCACCAGTTGCACAGACAATTCTTTCAGAAAAGATTTCCTTTCGGATGCTTACCGAGTTTTATATAAAGGGGCGTTGGCGCTTTTATACAAAACGTTAAGGCTGCAACATCAGCCAGGTCAGTAAGGTTAAAATATAACACCATCGGCCATCGTTGGGTTTTTCTTTTGCTTGTACTGGTTCTCACTAATGTATCGAAGGTGTCTACCCCTTCTTTTGTTGCGTTATAATCCAAAATTATACTAGTTACAATATATTAGACTCACGGTCTACTCCATTATTGTTGTGTACAGTTGATAATAGCAAAACGTTTTTATTTGGTTTAGGAATAAAACTCATAACTGTTAGGTTGTTATCAAAACAAAATTTTGAAGGTTTTAGTTCTCGTGTTTTTACTCTTTGAGAAGATCGGGTTTATTTCGTCTAATTGTTCCAATTAGTGTAGTTTTTCTGCAAAATTTGATCGGCTAAAGTACAACTAGTGGAAAAGCATAGACTCCTGCGTTCAATGGGTAAGAATTCTTTGCGTCGCATAGCCAGAATATTTTTATTGCTTCGATGGTACATGTATACTGTCGGAAAGAACATCTCCGTCGACTTAGATTAAATTGTTCATCAATGATTAAGTTTTATGATGGTTTATAAGGCCCTTAAATGTTTGCCAAGGACTTATTCCATATATAACCGCAAACATCTTAACAATTGCTGCGCTCTTCAAGGGACATCATAGCTTTAGAAACTGAACGGTTGTCAATGCTGCAATGGTGCTTATAAGCATCAGTGTAAATTAAAATGCCGATCAGAGCATACATTTCCATCGAATTGGTATCGTACCAATCTCGGTGTTTTTCTAACTTTGCTGTATAAAACTGTCGTGCTTGCAGAGGTTTTACGCTCCACTTTCGGATACATTTTTTATTTTGGGCATAGTACTTACTACATACCAGTATCTCTTTCTTCATCCTCAACAATGGCAGTTATCGGTTCAACGTCCTCATCCTCATTGTAATCACAAATGTTTATCGGCTCAGCTTCAATATTGTCCACATCAATATTGTCATTTGCTATTTCCGCTTCATCTGATACCTCGGAAGTAGAAACTCTATCGAGAAGTCCAAGGGGCTCTTGGCTGCTCTATCTTTTCCGTACTATAATAACAATATCTATAATCAGGACAAGCTATTTTTAGTATTAAGCACATTGAATTACAAACAAAAACTAAACAAGAAATATCGTTCAATGATCGAAAACGTTCGAAATATCGGTAACGGTTAAATAATACAAAAGTAAAATGAGGAAAAATATCAGCGATAGGTATAAACATACATATATGGTATACCAGAGACTGGTAGTGTCGAAAACTAGTATTTGTGGCACAGTTTATGACACGTTTTGACACGAGTTTTTGACAGCCTCTCAAAACCTTTGTTTTCGACATTTTTTGACAGGACTTTTTGACAGCAAAAAAAACTGAAAAATGTACAATTTTAGCTTCATTTACGTTTAGAACTGTTTTATCAGTTAGAACAGTTTTTAAATTTACCTGTATATTTCAATACTGTCCTCACGAAGCAATAAGAATATTTTATTTCATATTTTTTTCCAACGCGGAGACTATCTTATGGGCATGGGCCATTTAAATAATAAGAAATGTATTTTGTTTTTATTTTTTGACCCCGATACGCCGAGAGAAGGTTAACAGAACATTGTAATAATTACAACGAAAAATAAAACACGATTTATTATTTTAAACTTAACACTAAGAACTTTATTTTATTAACTTCTAATTTTAAATTTTTAATTTTTTACTATAATTTTCAATTTTTAATCTTTTAACTTTAATTTTTAATTTTTTACTATAAACTTTTAATTTTCAATTTTTAATTTTTTACTATAAACTTTTAATTTTCAATTTTTAATTTTTTACTATAAACTTTTAATCAATAAGATTCTTTCGGCTTTTTATAGACAAAATATTTTTTTTTTTTTTTTTTTAAACTACTTTATTGATATAGATACTACAATCTTAAACATTATTAATTCATTAGTAAGGTTGACATTAGTACTTATGAGATAAGCATAAACTTGTGTGGGTCTGCTGGACCAGTATCCAGTTCCCTTAAGATATAATATTCATACGGTTAGCTCATGTGGTTTGATTCGTTTGAGCCGCCTTACTTCGTTTGCACTGTCCAGTAGTTGTACGGCCTCGACGTTGGTGTGGTTAAGAAGCCTCTTCTCATGTTTAATGGCACATTCGCGGATGACGTCGTCTATCAATTGTATTTTTAGATCATTGTGTATTTCCCTGTTAGTCACAAATCGGTAAGCGTTGGTGACCATTCGAAGAAATTTATTTTGGCTACGTAGTATAATGTCTCTATTGGATTTATGAGTACAACCCCATAGTTTCGCACCATACATCCATATTTGTTTGAAGATAGTCTGGTAGACTAGTCTTTTGCAATACAGGTTCATTTTGGAATGGTGCCCAATTAACCAGTACATTTGACGTTGTTTTAATCGTATCTGTTCAGCTTTTTGTCTCACATGATGTTTCCAGTTGAGCCTTGAATCTAAATGCAGACCAAGATATTTAGCCGATTCAGCCTGCGGCACTTGCACCCCATTGAGGTATATGTGTAGACTGTTATTTTTGTGTCGGAGCGTAAATGTTACATGGGTTGATTTGAGCTCATTAAGCACTATTTTCCAGTCAATTGTCCATTTAATAACGTTGTTCATTGCTCGTTGAAGATTTTCCACTGCCCTTGGTTGTGATTCGTCTACTGACATAATTACAGTGTCGTCAGCGAACGTGCCGATGAATGTTTTATTCGTTGTAGGTATGTCCGCAGTGTAGATAAGGTAGAGGAGGGGTCCCAATACGCTTCCCTGCGGAACTCCCGCTAGCGTTGGATAAAAGTCAGAACATGTTTCTTCATGGATGACTCTGAATTGGCGATCAGAGAGGTATGATTCAAGCAGCTGGCAATAGTTTTGTGGTAGCATTTTGCTCATCTTAAATGTCAATCCCTCGTGCCAAACCCTATCAAAGGCCTGAGATACATCCAGAAATACGGCGGGGCAATATTTCTTTTCTTCTAACGCTTGCTCTATTACCGTAGTTATTCGATGGACTTGATCTATTGTGGAGTGGTTATTCCTGAATCCAAATTGAAAATCAGGAACATTTACCATTGGCTTTAGACGTTTTAGTAGTAGTTTTTCAAACAGCTTTGATAAGGTCGGAAGCAGTGAAATTGGTCTGTATGATGTTACTTCTTCGTCTGGTTTACCTGGTTTCTTCAACATAATTATTTGGGCCGTTTTGAAGCATTTGGGTACATACTTAGGCATTAAATAAGTATGTGATCATGATGATTGCTTTGCGTGGAAGTTCCTTGAATAGGCCCGGTGATATTTCATCAATTCCTGGTGCCTTTTTTGACTAAGACTTTTGTCGATTTCTTCAGCAATTTCCATTGGTGTGACCCTTTTAAAATCCTGATTTGGTTGATAGACAGGTGTTACGTCAATGTTGGATTGAATGTCATGGGGTTGAAACACTGTTGCTAGGTGTTGTGCAAAGAGTTCCGGTTTTTCTTTGTCATGTCGAACCCAATTGCCTTGAGCATTTCTTATAGGTGGTACTCGAACTACAGGTCGCTTAAATTTTCTGGTTGCTTTCCATAACGAGTAGTCCTTATCCATTTCTGGACCTAGCCCGCTTAAGTAGTTGTCGAAGCAATCCTGTTTGAAGCTTTTGATTAGCCTATTGACTTTGTTACTTATTCGATTGAAGGTGGTTTTGTCAGCGGGATTTCTGGTGAGATGCCATATTCTCCTTTCTCCTTTCCTTGATTTGTTCCCTGATTTCAGCGGGGTATTTGACTTCAATCTCCGCTTTGTCCTTTAATTCTGGAGTAGCTAGACTGGCGGCCATACGAGTGTATTCAATGAAATTTTTAATTTATTATGTTCCGAAGATTGTAAGAGAATTCAATCCAGTTTCGAACTGATGAGCTTATGATTATGAAAAAATCAATCCTCTCATCAGGCCGCGGCGACTGGACTATGATATTTATTTATTTTAGAAATTACAAGAATTAATTAACATTCACCAAAAATTAAAAAGTCAATGAAATTGTTTGTTTGTTGTTCCAATTCTTCATTACTTTTAATACTAACTTTTAATTCAACTAGCTCTTCCAGTTTTTCTCTGAAGAGATCCCAATCCGTGAATCTATTAGTAAGGTTTTGCTTCTTTTTTTTCTTGATGACTATAGCGCTTACTGACAACAGTACAGGAATGTGATCAGATGTTAAGTCGTTGATTCCTTCGACTCTAGTGTAACTGGATGAAATACGTTTTATGATGAAGAAATCAAGCAGATCTGGTATTTTTCCTGCATCCGTTGGCCAATACGTTGGCCCCCTTGGAGACAGATATTCACATTTGTTTTCATGAATGGCATTGAACAAAGCATTTCCTTTCCCAGGAGAAATTAGCCTGGAACCCCAAGCTGTATGTTTTATATTATAGTCCCCTCCAATAATAAATCTTGGACCGAGCTTATTAAAGACATTATTAAATTGTAACTTCGTTGGTGTATGCCGTGGAGGACAGTATGCTGCCGCAATATTTAGATCTGCGCCATTATATTGGATTGAGATAACAGTTGCTTGCATGTAGCTTTCTCGAATATCCTCTTGTTGATTATGTTTGATATTATTTTTAATTAGTACAGCTGAACCACCTCTGGTTCTTTCACTAGGATGGGTTGTCCAGTAGGAATTAAATTCCTTTATTCTGAAAAAGCTTTTGTTGGAGAAGTGCGTTTCTGAAATAAGTGCAATATGTATGTTGTTTGTATGGAAAAATATTTCCAGTTCTTGGGCTCGTTGGTTGAGCCCATTAGCGTTCCAAGTTACAATGCGTAGGAACGAGTTAATCATTTGTGTGTATGCTGACTTTTTTTGCTAGGCGGATAGAAATTAATTTCTAGTTTTGCCACCCTTTCTGTTAAGTGACCAAGTGTCTGTTAAATTTGACTAAGCTTTTTAATAATTTCAAAGTTATTATACTCGTTATTAACTTCTATGTGTTTGTTGTTTTGGTTTGATTCATCAGCAGATAATTTGGTGATTTGCGCGTAGGATAATCCAACTGTAGATGGTGTGATTGTTGTTTGTGGTTTAGCAGCTTTGGTTTGTAATCGCTGTACTACTCTTGTTCTATTATTCTGTTGACTTTTAATTTTGTTCTGATAGCCACAGCATCCTTTATAATTTGCAGCATGTCCTTTTTGTTGACAAAGAGCACATGAAGGCGTGATATCTGGTTGTTTTTTGTATTTTGTCGTATGATGATCTCCAGCACATTTAACGCATTTGGTTTGACGATAGCAAAAACTCTTGGTATGTCCAAGTTGTTGACAATTCGTACATTGTGGAATATCCCTTGTCTTGTTAGGTGGCTCAATTTTAACTATACAGTACGCAAGTTTTTTGATGTTGTAAACTTCTTTATTGTTGTCTTTTTGTTTTAAGTCGATGTAAAACAATGGAAAGTGTTTCCTGTCTTTTACACCATTAGTTGTGACCATTTTGTATATGTTAGTAATACCTGCGACTTCATGTCCCATTTTTTCTAAGTCTGCTTTAATTACATCGTGACTAATCGAAGATGGTAAGCCTCTGATAACTACTCTATAAGCCTTTTCGCTCTTCAGCTGATAGGTGTGATATTCTATATTTTCTGATTGGTTGCTGGGTTCTTTTTTTAATTCTTCCAGTAATTTTTTGACATTTCTGTAGTCATTTTCATTTTGAAATGTAATTTTAATGTCACTATTTGAAAGCGCCTTAAAATTAGTTGATTCATTAGTGGTTTTTATTACTTTTTGTCGAAAAAGTTCGAAATTTTTGATATTGCTCACGTTAATGGGTGGAGGCAGTGGTATTTTTGGGTTTTTCTGTTCAGTGTTATTGATCACAATTTGTGTAGTATTTTTTGGAGGAGTTTTCGTTTTTGTGCACCTGCGTTTCCTAGCATTTCTGTTATTAGCACCGGAAACTTCTTTTTCCAGTTCTTCCTCATCTGTGCAATAATCCTCTTGACTCAGAGCACTGAATCTATTATTCTGTTGAAAAACTGGAAATTGCCGCAGCAACCAGTTGGAATTATTTGAATGTTCATGTTGTCTGGATGATGGCCGAATATGGTTTGAAGAAAGATTGTTAACTCGTGCTGAATCCTTAGCTATGCTATTTTTAACCTTTTCTTTTAGTGTAGAGTTTTCTCTCTTAAGTTCAGCAACTTCATTGCTCAGCTGCGCGATTAGTTTCTCCATTTTTTGAAATTTATTTAACAGCTCCATGCTGTTTATAATATTTGTTAATGCACTCGGCATTTGTTCTGATAATGAAGTTACTTTTTCAGTGGAGATTGCGTTGTTTGCAAGAACTTTTTTTATTGGTGATCTGATTGTAATGGAGCCCTTTCGGAATAAAAGTTCTTCCTCGTTACTCTTTTGAGCGTTGATATCGCTTAGCTTATTTTTGGTATCATTAGAATTATGTAGCAATGTTTGGTCTCCCCTAGAATCCATGGGACCGACCTCCGGAGAGAGTGGATTTTCCTGAACATCAGGTCTGCCACCTAGGGTATTAGTTTCCTTGTTTGTTTTATCCATTGTGTTTTGTTTTTATAGTGTTATTACACTCGCCTCTAGAAGTTCAGCCGTTATGATACATTAAAAATGCAAAACAAACGTTGCCCAGGTGCTACCGCGTGGAGGTAAACTAGAGACAGTTGATGGTTTCTACATAGTTGCAACGTTGGAGTATAAACCAATTTATAATTGGCTATAAACGGTCAACGCCTACCCTATTGAAACACACCCAGCACCCATAGACAAAATATATTAAAAATAATGGAATTCACAACAATTTCGACTTGTTAATCAGAAAAAATGAAGAATCATTTATAAATATATCTTCCAGAAAAAGTAGAAATATCAAAATCCCACCCGTACTTTAACCCAAGGTCATGCCATTATTTTTAATATATTTTGTCTATAAAAAGCCGAAAGAATCTTATTGATTTAATACAGACAAAACTTTCTCTTTCTATAAACTTTTAATTTTTTACTATAAACTTTTAGTTTTCAATTTTTAATTTTTTACTATAAACTTTTAATTTTTAATTTTTTACTATAAACTTTTAGTTTTCAATTTTTAATTTTTTACTATAAACTTTAATGTTCAATTTTTAATTTTTTACTATAAATTTTGAATTCTTAATTTTTAATTTTTTACTTTAAACTTTTAATTTTCACTATCAACTAACTTGAACTACTTTGAACTAACTAGGACTGATTTACTACCAACTGACATACTACCAAACTCACTTAATTTTTTTAAATGACTTATTGTACCAACTCACTTACACAAACTTATTTTAGGTTTTCTTTGGCGTATTTATTTATGTTTTTCCCGCTTTCTCTTTCTTAATGTTTTCTTAAGTTTTTTGAACTCAGACAATTTTGTTTTATCCTATCTTAACAAAGGGGCTTTTATTTTATTTTAATTATCTGTTAGAGAAATGGATTAGAAAATATGTTTTTGTTTATTTTATCTCTATTGTTTATTTTAATTTATTTCAGTTTATCAATTTTTGATTTTTTTATCATTCGTTAAGGATTACTTTTCGTTAAGGTTTTTATGAAAACACAACATCGACAAAAATTTCGTTTTTTTTTTTTTAACGAAGGGATACAGGAATTTTGTTTTATTAGTTAGATTTAAGGTAAACAAACACGTTAGGCAAAATTTCAGTGAAAAATCAGTCTAAATTTTCGTTCAAAAAGCCCCTTTCAAACATATTTTATTGAACTTTACTGATTTCAACATTATAGCAGCATACTACAATTTTCACAGGAATTTATTATATTATTTTTCATTATTTTTTTTAAACAAAATTTTTGTCTAATCTTAAAGAACTCAGAATGAAGTCGACCTGTAACAATTTTTTAATTTCGATTTTCTGTATCAGGCTGAAATGTTGATATTGAAAATCCATAATTTTGCCGTGTACCTTCACGTTGTTTCGATTTTCTTATACCAAGGCACCCGGTCTATTACTAGTATGCCTCTTTGTAGTAAGTACTTTTTGCAATAAAACACGATTACCTAACATTGACATAAACCGTATACAAGCAGCGGTTTAATAAATCCGATTTAGCTAAATTCGTTTAAGTACTTTATGCAAAAAACTCGAGTTTGGCTAAAATCGGGGTTGACACACTAGGGCTGAACTAGAAAAATTCTCTAAATCCGATTTATTAAATCGCAGTATGTCTTGGGTAGCAGTATGTCTCTTTATCAAACATAACAATTAAGAGGGGCGGTTTAAGCCCTTTCGCACAGAGAGTGCTCAGTGGTCTGAAGTTGGTGCAGCCTATTTGTCAATTATTTTATACCGATTCCATAACCATTTTCCATTTTTAAATTTAATCAGTTATTTGATAATATTTCTTTTGCAGGTGGTCGATCAAACGATGGTTGCCCGATTATACATTTTCCCGACCATAATAATTTTCATCAATTAAGCGATGAAGAGTATCAAAAGTTAGTTTTATATTTAACATCAGTTCCTTCGTAAGTTTATAACCATCACATTAGACACTTTCTTTTCCTTTCTAAACTGTTATTTTTAATTGCAGATTACAAGAAATCGATGCAGGATTTCATATAATAATCGATCGCCGAAAAGATAGATGGGCATCGGTGAAGGCGTGTTTATTTAAAATTTCAGTCTATTTTCCAGGTAATATACAAGTGGTTTATGTAATACGACCGTCTGGATTTTTACAAAAAGCCATATCTGAAGTAAATATTTTAGTTAAATACGCTATTAATTGAAATATATACCATATTAAATGTTTGTTTATTTACAGGTTAGTTCAAAATTTTTTAAAGATGAATTTAAATTTCGTCTTATCGTGTGTGCATCAATAGAAGATTTACACGAGCATATTTCAAAATCTCAGTTAACTAGTGATCTGGGAGGCATATTAGGATATTCTCATTACGAATGGATACAACAAAGAATCGTAAGTTTAGTTCATCTCTAACTTATAATTCTACTCAATATTTATTGTTCTCTATATGTAATGTGTATCATGTAAATATAAACACAAATTATGAATTTACTTATCAGCGCAATGAAAATAAAAACCAAAAAAATACGGGAAATGTATGATTCAAACGACAAAATATTAAAATAAATTGAATGCACTCTCTTGATACAGTTAGAGTTAAATTAAAGTCTTTACTATTATCGGGGAGGGGACACTACAAAGTGTCCGTACACAAACCCTATCAATTACAATATTTTGGTGGCCAGTTTGGAAATTTTACTGGTCAATACATTTCTGTCAATAAATCTATCTTTCTGGACTTTAACTGTTAAAATACAATTATATTACATTAATACGTTGTTTCTATGTTTATATTGTCTTTTATATTTACATATGCATATAACACATTATTATTATTATTTTGTTTTGTTTCGCAATAGTCTTAATTTTCAATAAGAACAGTTTGATTTTAGCGTTAAAACTAATAGAAGTTTTCATTTTTGTGTCTAGTCATTAGAAAAATTTTCGCATCGTACCGGCCAAGTCTCCCTTAACCTGGATACATTTATACGTTCGATACGGGACACAGAATTTCCAAATTCAGTCGAAACTACAAAAAAACTATTAGACGAACAAGGCAGTGAATATGAAAAATTAAAAGATGAGATATTGACGACTGCGAAACATGGTGAAAATTTATTAAACGATTTTAAGACCAAAGATGAAGGTGGTAAAGAATTTGCTGAACGTACCGGAAATATAAGCACAATTGAAAGGTATATTTATGAAAATTATGTATTTATGTTGTACAAAAATAATTGTTGTCTAAAACAAAAATAATAACGTTATTTATTTTAATTAATTTTTAATCAATGATGAATTTTTGGTTATTTCCACCTTTGGCAATATTTGACGCCCTGAAATTACCATGAATTGATCATAATTAAATATTTTTTTTTTGTAATTATTTAAATTATTTTTTGCTCTGCACTGGTTAAATTTAAATCTAAACATATTAATCTATATAATATTCGCTCTCTAAATGCATTTAGATCTAAACGCATTAAGAATCATAGATCCTCTTAATTAATTAATAGTTTTGTGTGACGGCTTTAAATTATTTCTTATTATTTGTGTTTGTATTTAATTTCGTCTCGTATACTCGTAGATGAGTCAGTTATAATAGATACAAATATGTACAAGTTCAGTACCGCATAATGATAAATAGAGATTGTTTTGATTTTTAATATCGGCATTTATGATTCATGCCAGACGCCTGTTAGCTTGTAACATAGCATTTATCGTTTTTTTGTTATTTTTAATATTTTTTACTCAATTTAATCTATTTAAGTAGTAAAGCGCATCATCACAATTTGAAGTAAATAATATTTAAGTTGACTGGAACAATAAATAATTTTTTTTATATTATAAATTGAATGATCCTGGTTTCGCATTGTCTTTTACAGATAGAAATTTTTATAATTTTGTCACTTTCATTTTAGTCCATCATAATTTAAATTTATTCAAAAATTAATTAATTAATTGTGAATCAAAGAATTCTTATTTTGTTTTTATTTTATATTAATTTTGGGCGAAATTAGTTTGCAAAAAAAAAGAAGAGAGTAGCAGGCATGCTAATAAATTAGAGGTTTATTCAGTCCAACAAGTTTTTTGTGTTAAATTATACAATAGCTCAAAATTATAAATTCTTATTAAAATTTTAATTTCACCATATTCCATTCTTCGGCATGAAATCTTGCATTCAATTATTTAAATTTCCTTTAAATAAATTCAATAAATGTGTAAGAAAAAAATTATTTAATGGATCTTTACTTGTTGGTCACGAACGAGAAACTAAAATCTAAAACGCTTAATTTATTAATTTTTGGTTTCCAAATTTCGGAGGGATTTAGAGTTAGAATTTAGAATCAAAATTCTAAATTTAGAGTCAATTGGTATTCTGTAACAAAAATGCTTCTATATTTAGAGAAGAACGAGTATTTCACAAGAAATTGTCTAGTTAGTATATGTCACTAAATTTTGGTGATTTTTCGTGTTCGCTCAGGCCATTTTAATTGTGGATGTTACCGAACGTGTTCAAAATATATGTTTTAGTAAGAGTTTTTAAATCTTTGAGACCTTGCGTCTTCGAACCATACTTATATAGGATATTATGTGAACGTTTTTGGTGGTCACAAGCAAAACTGTCTTAATCACTGCTCTATATTCGAAATAAATTTGAATGGTTCTTCTGCTAAAAACGTCGAATTTAGGAAATTTTATTTTAAATCCTAATATTTAATAATTTAGGGTGCGATGTAAGATATTGAAAACTTGGCGACAGCTAAGCAGCGGTTCAACTAATTTGAATCAAATAAGATCAAGGAAAATAGATGAGCGCATTTTGTACACAATTGAAAACGCATCTTTAGATTCTGATACTTGAATTGTAAAAATTGACCAAATTGGTATCAATCAACAAAACAAAACAATTCATAAAAGTTAAAAGATTAATATATTTTTGTCAAGTTTTTAGTTAACTTAAATCACAACTTCTTACAAAATACTACCATGTATTTAAAGATTGACTATATTGATGTGGGTAGGGTTGCCAACCGGCCGGTTTTGAACTGGTCCGGCCGGTTTTCACAGCAATAAACCGGTCACCGATCGGACAGCTGGAATCTGCAAAATTACACAAAAATCTCGAAGAATTATGGAACATAACTGTTGATGAATTTTGAATTAACTGTAACATCACGCAAGTTATCGAATAATATAAATTTACCAAGCAATCCAATTCGCCCGTTAAAACTCACAATATCCGCAGTAATCCAAAATTATTTCAAGGAACTCGCAGATAGTCTCAAATATTCTCAAAAATATCAGCTATGAATCAATATCCTCCAAACTTAACTTTAAATAACTCTATGCTAAGTAGATCATTAATTCGGTAACAAAAAGCAACTCCATCGCTTGCAAATTTTGAGGAATATGTGACGATACTCGAAAAACTGGAATAAGCTCAGTATTCTGGGATAATCTTAAAAATCAATAAATCTCTAAGAATCTCGAAAAATCTGTAAAATATTATGCAGACATCTTACGAATAATATCGAAAATATTGAATTATGTCGATATTTTCGAATAACTTCGGTGCCAAGCAACTTCGCGTTATTTAAATCCGGAAATCTGAATAATTCCAAGAATCTCGAGACAAATGAAAAAAAAAAGTCGAAAAATGTTTCAAATCCTTAATAACACAAAACTCAGTGAGATAAACTTGATACTCTCGAAAATAAAACACGAATTTGCTTTTCCAAAGTATCCAATCAACTTTTATTTAAGTGTACTTAGTATAAGTTAAAAAATTGCTAAACAATTAATTCGTTTTATTGTATGCATAAAAATTAAAGTCAGCAGTCACCACTGTGTATACTGCTCTGTTTTGTAACCTATACAGTCCATTTTCACAAATTTTTATGATCATGTGAAAAACATTTTCTCTATACTTAGTTTATAGCCAAACGTTTTAGGAAATTGATCATAGTAACTTCACGTTAGAATTCGAATCGATTTCTGAACAAGTTTGGTAACTTCACAACGCTGAATGGTAAACAGCTGCTTGATTCACTAAAAATTAAGATAATGTGTAAAAGTCAAAACTACTAAAAAGCAGAGCCTGTTTGTTTGTTTGTTTGTTTTTTAAATTTGCTCAGGTCAGATCTTTCAATCCATAAGACCAGTGAGTTGAGAAACAGCCCAAAATTTCCAGAGACCACTCAGGGGAGGTTCTGGAGGGTTGAATAAAGTGTACAAAAACAAATTAGATTAAAAATAAAATAATATAATAAAAGCATAATTATATAAAACAAAGTTTGATAATTAAATTAGATTAAATGAAAGTTAATAAATAAAGAATATTAGAGAGAAGATGAAGGATACATATAAAAATAAAAGTTTTAAAAGCAGAGCTTACTTTTATTAAGCTATTAAGACTGTGCTGCTATTAAGACTGTGGCCAAAACCTGTGATAAATATTTTTTAGTACAGTTTTCTGACATTTATTTGAAAAATATTTCCCTACATTCACAAATTTGTAGTTTGCTGCCCGAATCATGTAATAACTTTTTGAAATTTGTCCCCTTCTGTCATGTTGTTGTTCGATTTTAACAGCAAGTAATCGTCTCATATATGCGTAGGGCATTTAGTCCAGTGTTTGACGGTTTTTCGCTCAGAATTCTTACGGAAAAAACCGATTGACGTGAAATTTTGACAGTAAGTAGGTAATGGCTCAAGGGACAAAAGATATATAATGCCGAAATTAGTATACTCAAAATAACCGCAGAAATCGATAGAGCGATGAATTCTAAACAAATGTCAAAAATGTGTACTAAAATAGTCTAAAAGGCTAAAAATTTGCCAAAAAACATGAAAATTTCATTTAATTGTCAAAATATTCTACATAAAATGACAAGTAATTGAGCATAAAATACAATTAAAATTACAATTTACGCTCAATTGACACAACGTCATAACAAAAATATTAAATATTCCGATCTTCTCGGAAAACCATTTTTTGTGTATGTATTTTGCAAAATGTACTAAAAATTGTCACGATACAAATAATGGACATTATTTACATTTCTATTTTCACGATTCACACTTAGATTATCTGTCTCATAAATGACGCCAATATTAATAAAATTGTTTGTAAAACTCCTGGCTGTTTCTTCACTGCCACACACTGTTTTTAAAAGATTTTCTTTTTCAAACAGAAATATGAAAAAATTTAAGTGACACACAAAATAAGGAATGTCTTCGACTGAACTTATAATTTTCAGATGCGTAAAACCCAGGGCTGCGAAGTCCGAGCAAAAATGTTCGGCTTCGGCTCCGACTCCGGAAATTTATAAACTTTTTAACGACTCCGGCTCCAACTCTGACTCCGGCTCCGGCTCCAGCTCCGGGTCCGGATCCAACTCCGGCTCCAACTTTGACTTCAGCCCCTCCCCGACATCAAAAATACATCTTTCTATTTTTTTGCTGTAAAACTGTGGATATTTGGCAAGCAGGCAGTAGCTGGACGATAGCGTGTCGGTGTTAATTTACGAAGGCCGTCGGCTCAATCCCAAGAGCCGATATTTTTTTTATTTTATTTACTGCGGCGCTTTAACTGGGAGGGTTTCTATTGATTTATTACCGATTGCAAGGTGACCTGTTTGAAATGTGTCAGGTTTAGTAAGTCCCTGTTAATTCTTCTTGATGTTTTTCTTTTCAATTTTTTGTTTGGTTTAACATCACTAATTTTCTGTGAAATGTGATTACAAAATACTTACTTAGATTTGCGCGCTTAACCCAAATTTCTCGACTTCGCGACTTTCTACGCGTATCTCGACGTAAATTTCGCGAGATTTCGAGAGTTAAGCCCAGTACGCTGCTGAAGTGAAATGAAATTTCTCATATAAAAATGACACAAGCGAAAACGAAAATGAAAATTTCACCGCTGAATTTCATTTTGTGGTGCCCAGTTTAGCTAGCGAAATGGGAGTTTTCATATCAGAATACAGATGTCTCTATTATATCTCTACACATTTTTCACTTCATTTTTATCTTCCTGGGGCCCTATTCTCGAATTCCACATCCATTTCCCACATGTGGACATCTGTCAAAATTCATAAAAATTGAATTTTTTCGGTACTAAGGGAATATTTCCGAATGGGTATAAGCAAGTGGAATAAATTCCCCATATAGGAAAATGTCCATCGCCCATGTGTTTTATATACGAATTAAAATTTCCGAACGTTTTGATCAATTTTGACAGATGTCCGCATGTGGAAAATGGATGTGAAATTCGAGAATCCCCCTGGGGCCCTATTCTCGAAATCCATTTTCCACATGTGGACATCTGTCAAAATTCATAAAAATTGAATTTTTTCGGTACTAACTGAATATTTCCGAATGGGTATAAGCATGTGGAAAAAATTCCCCATATAGGAAAATGTCCATGCCGCATGTGTTTTATATACGAATTACAATTTTCGAACGTTTTTGTATGAACTTTGACAGATGTCGACATGTGGAACATGGATGTGGAATTCGAGAATAGGCCCCCTGGACGATAAATTTTGACAAGTTCATTAGAGTTTTTGCGTTTTGAGGATCGGAGTGAATTTTATTGTATAAAATACGTTGTCAGAGACAACATGAAGTTGTACGCACTAAAATATTTATGAAACTCGTCAAACTAAATTTTCACATCAGATTTATCTTCCTATATTTTTGGAGACCAGTGAAAATTGCATTTCACTTGAACAGCGTTCTAGGCTTTAAAAAAGACGAAGATTTTTCGAGAAGAAACCCTAACTTCGGCTAGTCCGATTTTGAATTCCAATTTGAATTGCGCTAATGCATATATAAATAATTGGGCTACGTAAGCAAAAAGAAATCCGAAGCCGGAGTCTGTCTATTCCAGAAGGCTCCGGCTCCGACTCCGGCTCCTTTAAAAATACGAAAATAGACATAAACTCCGCAACTACGACTCCGACTCCACAGCCCTGGTAAAAACAAGGGCAAATAACGCCTGCCGTTTTATATGACGGTGCAATGCATTCAATACAAAGCCGATATTTTATGAGAATAAGGTCTAAGTCAGTTCAATTTTTAAAAATGTTACACCTGAAATAGTAATAACAGTCATATCATTGTTTTTGTCAGACCTTACAATTAAAATGCCGGTAGCTCACAAAGAAATTTTTGTTAAACCTCTTCGTCTGTTGGGTATAGTCAAAGTAGACAACAAGTCGAAGCCTAATTCTACGAATTAGGATTTGGAAATTGATTTTCGAGTTTGTTCAGTGAAAAGTACGCAGATTTGTATATTTTATGTAGTTTGTACTAAAACTATTTGGGTAGGTCATTTAGATAGAATTTTGCCAGTATAACACTGTGATCAAAAAGTAGTAAGACTTACACCAACATTTTTTCCAGTTTTCCAACCTTCTTCGATTCGGTTTGTATCTCTATAATCCAGTCAAAACAATGTCCCCAGAACGGTTTTTTGAGTTTGGTCGAAATTTTGGCCAAATAGTCACTTAAAACCAATGCAATGTGAGGCATTTCTTCAATTTGTTCTGTCCAAAATTCTGACCGAAACGAACGATATTTGTGTGATGTCAACTACTCTCTAATTATCAATCGACGATTTTTGAGCACCAAATCCTTGACTTTCTTGACGTAGTGTTCATTGGTAGACGTCGAAGGGCGGCAAGGACGTTCATCGTCTTCAACACATTGTCACCAAAAACCTTTTCCAACATTTCCAATATTTTTGATTTCAATTTTGGAAGCAAAATTTGATGCAGCTTCTTTGCTGAACTCATTTTAAAAATCGAAAAATGCACCCTTTTAGATGAAAGTAAACAAGGGAATCTCATTAACTACTAAAGATATTGACACGAAATTTGACACAGATTTCTGTTAGGGTGCTTCCAACCTAAGAAAAAAACCTACTCTTTTGGATAAGCATGGGCTAATTTAAATGGAAAAGTCTTAATACTTTTTGATCACAATAGTTGGCTTAAATAACTTAAAAAGAATACATTTTTAAGGGAAACATCTTCAAGTTAATCAAGATAAAAATTGACTAAGATAAGAATCCGCGAATTTTCGCGAATAAAATCACTAAATGATTGGATCTGGCAATGTTTCTGGCACTACCATTAATTTACCACATAATAGCCTTATCAATTGAATCCACGTAGTTCGCCACAAGGAATTGTACCCTTTAATTTCTTTATCTAATCTCTGAAAAGCCTCAAATGATTTTCAAAATTTGAAGGTACTGTGTCCGTAATATTTCCATAAAATGTTTGGCATTAATGTAACTGAAGCGCGAAACTCCCAAAGGATGAAACAATTGAGCAATCTCAGAGAGTACTGATCGTTTAGTTAATTTCTGCTGAATATTTTATAGGTTATGTTCAAAATAAGCCATGTAGTTAGCATAAACATCTAAGAAAAAGTGTGATTTGACAATGTACAACTTAATTCTGCTGCACATGCTAACTGTTGCAACGTATGAGTTGTTAAATATGGAGCACTTGCGGTACCATATGTTACTGCTGATAAACGAATCGTTTTATTTCTTTGTCTCACGTATCACACCAAAATATCCGCAATAAATCTCGTTGGTATCATTATCAATTTAAATGCGGCGCTACATTTTTGCAATGTCAGATGTTAATGCAACTATAAAAATTGCATCATTTTGTGATATATTGGAATTCGTTTTAGATGACGCATTAAATACAACGCGTAACTTTGTGATAGTAGAGCTTTCTCCGGCTTACATTATAATTTGGGAAGTAATAAGTTTTACCAACTTATTATCATTCAACTATAGAGGATTGGCTGTGTCATGATTTCCTTATACCCTAAATTCTTGTACTCCACTATTGAAGTCTGCTTATTGCTGCTTTAACACGGAATGTTTTCTAATCTTGCTTTAACCTAAATCGGTCATTTTTGAGCGGAATAATTTAAAATTTTATCAGGATGTTTTTTTCAAAAATAAAAACGGTAATCCGTAAGCTGCACCAGGCCAAGGTTGAACCGCGTTCAAAATTAATAGAACAATACAACTAAAATATGAAAAAAACATATTTCTTATAAAACTGTGTTATGGTTTTTCAACGTAATATCCTTTAACATTAATACTTGAACTGTCATATTTAGTATAATGTTTTTGGCTGGTTAAAAATATACCCGCTTACAGCATTCAAACCCAATTAAAAATGGTCGTCCTCTTAGAGATTTTTTTAATTGTTGCAATAAGAAATAATCGCTATGTACCAACTTTATAGGAGGGGTGAAGTATTTCTTCAAAGCCACACTCATGCAGAACAGCTTGAGCAAAAAGTTGCTTCTTACTTTACCGACATTACCTCCTGAAGTACTCCTCAATTTTCTTAAAAGCTTTTAATAGTATAACCTGTGATTATATATTGTGTAACTTTGTTTATAATCAATCAACAAAATTCCCCCATGGTTCCCCCCTAATCATAATTTAGTTTTCTTCATTTTTATGTTAGATCTTAGTTAATTAAGTCTTAGCTTTTAGCAGAATCATGTATAAAACAAACAAACAGATTCAAAATATGAATATACAGACAATCTACCAGATAATTTAACGTAAAATATATAGTTATGTACACTTTTAGTGATGATGTTCGCTTGCTTGTATTGACGCAAATGCATGATCATAAATATTTAAATTCTAGCTTTATCTATTTCTAATTTGTGTCGCGAAAAAAATCTTATAAGCACAATTGAATCACACCTTACAATTAAAAATATTAATCAATGTAATGAACATGAAAATACAACAGCTCATCCTTTATATGTATATATTCATTTCACACCACAAAACTAAAACATACACCATACATGGCACAATGATCATCATCACCTTCCATACACCACACATTTGCATCATCATTCAACATAAAAGAAATTTTATGATCATTCCAATCATTAAAACGATAACAATTTTCAAAAACATCTATTGTGCCTTTCTCTTTGCCATATCTTGCTTTGGCCATTTATTAAAAAATCATAAAACATCATCACCATTAATCATAACATCATCGCCCATTATTACCATGGCCCGATGTAAATCATCGCAATCATTTATACCAACGTCCAGTGCAGGGAATTTAAATGAAAATAAAAATAATTTTGACGATAGTCGCGATTACCGTAGACTTTTGGTGCAACTGGAAGAAACAGAGAGGCGTTTTGACGAATTCTGGAACATTCATTTGAATAAATTAAAACAGTGTTTGGAGCTAAGAAGATTTGAACAAGATTTCCGTGAGCTTCAAGTCAGTAACAAATTATATTGTTCGATTTTAAAATGGATTAAAGCTTTAATTAATTTATCTATTGCAGGTTAATTTTGATGCTCATTTGAAAAAAATCTCGGAAATGACGGAAATTGGAGAAAATGTAAGCCGAGTTGATGACTTGATTCGAGAATTGAAATTATTTCAGAAAATGTGCCAGAGTGGTGTCGAACGAGCAGAAGAGGTGATTGCCACGGGACAAACATTAGTAAATGCTCGTGGTGCATGTCCTAAAGAATTAGTGCAACCAAAATGTGATGAACTATCAAGAGTTTGTGAGATGGTGACACAAAGATTGGCAAAACGTTTAGAAACGCTAGCCAAAAACCGTGAATTAATGGAACGCGTTGAAAAGGTAAATGCTTCTCGTACCAGGGATAATTCAATTTTATAATTTAATTTATTTTTATTTCGTTAGGCAAACAAATGGTGCACCAAAGGTGTGGAATTATTGTCATCCCAGCGGATAGAGAAATGTTCAACATCGGCTGAGTATTCAGAACAAAGTTTGCAGGAAATACAAAATTTTATTGCATCTGCGGCAGATTTTAAATTATCTAGTCCACGAGAATTTAAAAATATATTTTTAGAGAGTACAACACCTGAAACTAAAGCTATTGTAACACAGGTGAGTCGATTCTTGGTGTGCCGAATCATAAAATACTGTTCCAGTGGCCCTGTATAACTAGCTATAGTTGACCTGTTTTTTCGACAGTCACTGAAGGTTACGTAATACATCACATTTGGGATTGGTTTACAAGGCGACAAATATAATACCTAGACTAATTGAACTCTCTTCTATCAATCTGGTTGTCTTCTTTACCTTCTACAATACAATCACACTCTAGTCCCACAGCTGAAACCTTAATAGCTTAATACGCAGTTCTGCAATTTATTTTTGGCCCATTCTATTTTGAGCATACATTCACAATAAAGTGTACCAAAAGGGTGCGCGACATCATACATATACATATGTGTAGTTATAAAAGAATGACATGGTTTTAAGCAAATCAGTTAATTTACGTAAGTCCGATAATATTTCATCTTCGCTTGGGTTCTTCTCAACAAGCGTTGGAAAGGAGGAAGCAACGGTTTAAAGAGCCTTTCCTGAACTTCTATAATTCAGTTCGGAGTCTGACGTTGTCATTGTTGAGACCATTGACATTGATAGATTTCATAAATCTATTGAGTAGGAACATGCGAGGAGGTTTTTAGATCAAATTCGCAGGACAACAATTTAAAAATATTGCAAAGATGGTGGAGCAATGTGTGGCTGAAGAGGATACATGGGGTAAAACCGGTTGGACTCCAGAGATCTATCACCAAACAAGACCATGCCTAGTCAATGAATTGGAAGTGATTGGTGGTAATGAATATTACTGTAGCTTTTTACCCCACACACAGGTGTGTGCATTTCGACGTCAAACTGTTTTAGGATAAATGCAAATCAACGTCAGAAAGCGATTTTTGAAAAACACTCATCAAACGCGTGTTGAAATTATTTCAGAAGGACTTCAGCAATACTGGGGTACCGATCTCCCGAATAGCAATGAAGGTCTTCCTAGAAGTAAACAAGAGGAAGCAGCTGAGAGAGCTGTACTAAGCAATACTTAAGAGAGATGCCAACACGAATCACAATGCGTAAAACAAACAAATTCAAAAACTACCCAAACCCAAACTACCCGACAATCGCGATTGAACCGACCCACAAATTATCTTAAATTTGGGAAATAATTTTATAAAATGGCATGCGTATCAGTGCTTACATCGATGAATGAGATAAAGGATGCGTTTTTACGATGAGTCACGGGGTTATTCCTCACAGATTGCTTGATAGAGTGTTTGCCTACCTTGACGAATTGCTAGTCGTTTCGGCAACATTCGAAGATGATCTTTATTCATGATATTTTATTATCTGAAGTAGCGAGATTATTGCGGGAGGCCAATCTCACTATACATTTAGAGAAAAGTGAGTTCATGCTAAGCAAAACCAGAGACCTTGGTTATGTGATCGGTGATGGATGCCTCAGAGTGGACCCCCCGAAAGTCCAGGTAGTGGCCGAATTCTCCGTGCCTCATACGATACACAAATACGGCGATTCCTGCCGATGGCCGGGCGGTATAGAAGGTTTATACCAAATTACTCCACGCTAGCCGCTCCAATTAGCGATTTATTGAAAAAGGGTGTGAAACCTAAATGTAATAATCGTTGACGAAGAACATTCAATTGCATACATGTACTCGAAACTCAACAAGTCACAGAGAAACTACACCATCACGGAGTTAGAATGTTTGGGCGCGGTGATGAGTGTAAAGAAATTCCGACATTATATAGAGGGATACCAGTTCACCATAATCACTGATCACTCCAGCTTAAAATGGCTAATGTTTCAAAAGGACTTATCCGGGCGATTAGCAAGATGGGCGTTAAAATTACAGTCACACAAATTTACGATAGAGTACTGAAAAGGGTCGCAAAACATTGTTCCAGACAGTTTGTCCAGAATGAATATCGAAGATTATGAGCTTTCAACTGATATTCCACTTCACGTTAACATGGATTCTCCACTCTTCCAGGATTTAGATTATCAAGACAAGATCCAATCTATTACAAATTTTAAAATAAGTGAAGGGAAGCTCTTTATAAAACTTGGCGTATCAGACATTTCATCCTGGAAACTCGTAGTACCAACGGCTCTTGCAATGGATCTCATCAAACAAACTCATGACTCACCATCTACAGCACATCAGGGAATATCCAAGACGCTAGATATTCTCAAACGACAATTTTATTGGTCTTCAATGGCAATCCATATGGGTCCCGATATGGTTGTAAATTTATCGAATCAACCAGGCCATTTCAACGATTGTAAATCGATTTCCTAGGTCCACATCGACGTACCACCAACAGATATACACGCACAGTGATAGTTTTGGATCAATATACTCGATTCCCGATTCTCGAGCTATAGCAAACTGCTTCCGCCGTAAAAGTTTATCAGTTTTAGAAAAAAAAATGTTCAATTATACGGTGTACCGGAAGTTCTATTTTCAGATGACGGGCCGCAGTTTAAGTCATTGCTACTGGCTGAGCTACTGCAAAAATATGGTGTGAAACATGAATTTACAGCAATATATTCACTACAGTCCAATGTATAGGAACGTATTAACCGCTCAATATTACAAACTATAACATCATACATCAAAGACGATCATAAAAATTGGGACCGACATTTGGATGAAATAGCTGGAGCGCTAAGAAATTCAATTCACACCTCGACCGGGTGTTCCCCACACTATTTAGTATTTGGCCAACAGAAAATTGCTCATGGTTCTAGGTACGAACTTCTTCGGAAATTGCATACACTGAATGGTCGTAATGTGGAATTTTTCTCTCCATCTGATCGATTGACGATAGCTCAAAACATAGTTCTTAGAAACTTTAAGGCCTCGTACGAACGAAATTCTTCATAATACAGTCCAGGTCAGTCGGTATATGTTTGCAATTTTTCCCAGAATTTCCATACGAATGGGATCGGAAATATACGAGATTGCAGATGGCATTGGAAAAATCCTCGGAATGTATCATGCTAAAGATATAATGATTGAATCGAACGAATTATCAATTTGAGTAGATTATACCTTCTGATGTGTGAGTTAAATTCATCCTTATCACACCTCTAATGCCCGGCTTTGAGAGATCAGTGGGCCACTGTATCTTACTCTGCCTGGAACAGCACCGATTTTATACGTTGACATAGACGTATGGAAATTCACCATAACTAGATTGATAGCTTGTTTTTTGGATGAATAATTATTTTAGGGATTTTCATGAGATTTCTCAAAAAAATTGTAATGGCGACACTGGAGACCGCTGTCCGATCATTTTAAAATTTTAATAGAAAATATTGTCACCGAAGTTAAGAAGGTGTATTGTGTATACACTTTTAGGCTCCTGCTTTATTCATTTTGAAAAAAATGCAGCATATCGCAGCAAACTTAACATAAAGGTTACCGAAACGCTTTGCAACCAAAAGTTAAGACTGCTACGTTCGGAATATCAATATTACAAGTGAGACTTTAGGCCCTTTCCGAAACGGATACTTATTTCATACTTAGTGACTTATTTGTCACTTGATCAAGATGAGGTCATTGGAGGGTTAGGGCAATTTTTTAAATGGGACCCCCTATTTTTGGCATGTATTCGAAAAGAGTGGGAAATTTAACGTCCGAATATGTATTTTCCATGACCTTCCATGTATGACCCTTTGGGGTCTTTTTGGGGTCTCAAAACAATCATTATACTATTCAAAAAAGTTTTTGTAGCGGTCAACTGATGATGATAAAGTATATATCGAAATAGATTTTGAGAGTCAAAAAATAAATATTTCGCGTGTACTACGAAAGTTTTCAAAATCCCGGGCTCAAAATCCCGGTTTCCAAAATCCTGGTTTACAAAATACCGGTTTTCAAAATCCTGGTTTTAAAAATTCTGGTTTTCAAATTCTGGTGAAGGAGAATTTTAATTTTGAAACGGGATTTCGTAGAACACCATGAAAATCTAAACTGGGATTTTGATAATCAGGATTAACAAAAAAAAAAAACAGGATTTTGACAAACCGGATTTTACATAATAGGTAAAATTTCGTGGTGCATGGTATCCACTAAGTCTCACTTTGAATATTTCATAATACGATGTATTACAATCGTTTTCTCTCTTGACATATCAGTAAATCAAAAAACAATATTTAGTATGTCATAATGGTCCAGTATATCTGACACGCAATTAATTTATAACCATTAACTATCATTTATCGGTTAAGAAATACAAATATTAAAAATAGAAAATCTAAAGTGAAATTTAATTGAAGATTACATAAAGTTTTTAATGTCATCATAATGTAAATAATAATTACAGATAATTTGTGAATTTATTTTTCAGTTGCTGCAACGAATAGACGATGTTAGTTTAATGTGTGACAAGCGAATAACAACCCTAAAACAATTTACATTAAAACCACCACGTCCGGTACAAACAGTAACACCAGAACCAGCTGTTCCATTGCAACCACCAGGTGGTGCACCACATTTATTTCGGCAAAGAAAACATAATCAAAAGGTAAGTGCGAAATTACTGTTTAAGATACATATCGTCGCTATCATCGCAAACTGTCGAATGTGAAAAAATTAATTTTTCTTCGGCAAATCGTCGATTTTTTTAGCTTTAGTAGAACCATAGATAATGGTTCTGCCACAGTTTCGAATATTAAGCGCATTTTTTTTTACGTCCTGAAAAGAAAATTTTCACATTCGATAGTTTGCGATGGTAGCGACGATATGTTTAAATTAAATAATTACATGACAAAATTTCTACAACAATAAACTTAAGTTATTGACTCACTTTTTCAGGGGTCATTTAGATTATATAATTAAATACAAATATTATTCACTAATATCGTTGCACAATACTATGCCGCTCATTATTTCCATTTAATACAAGAGGCAATAATAAAGCTCTTGATCGAAACGATTCAAATACCATGAAGACATAGCTATTTAATAATAAGTTTAAGTGTTCTTCAAACTTTTTTTAAATTCATATTAGCTGAATTACTTTCATAAATTTACAAAAAAAATACAACAACAATTGCTTTGTGTAAATCAAAAGAAAATAATGTTTACTTAAATCGATTTTTTTTTTAGTTTTACGTAAATCAAATCGAATCTGATTTTAAATTATGATACCTAACAAAAGAAGTCGATGCATATAAACACAAGGCTTCTTAGTATTCTTTACTGCATTCGTTGCAACTTTATTATGTTGGAAGGATAAGGGGACACCCATAATTGAATATAATACGTCCAGATAGGTTTAAGTACCATTTTATATAGGAAAACCTTACAGTCTAAGCTCAAATTGGAATGTTTTCTAGAACAAACAATTCATTTTAACACACCTTAACGTAATTTTAGCTTCGAAGTGCTTTTTCCTTGTAAGTCTTCTATCTAAATGTACAAATGTCATGATATTTAATATGTTGAAACTTTTACGTAAATTGACGTTGCTAGGTCTGCTCTCTGCTGTATTGATCAAATATAACAGTGAACCTAGCGCAATGCCTTGTGGAATCCCAGCGTAGATTTGATATAAATTGGTGAATGAGATATTATATGAAAAAACTTTTCGGTAACTGTGTGCTAACTTTGTGTATAAGTCCTTTATTTAACACTTTATCGAAAGCTTGCACAATATCTAAAAAGTACTTTTTTTTGTTCTAGGGTGAAATCAGAAGATTTCAGATACAACTCTATGAACTTGTTACACGGTTCCGTGTTCTTCCCTAAATCCGAAATGATGGTCAGGCATAATTTTTTTCTCATGCCTAATTGATTTAAGTTTTTACAGGAGCATTTTTTGAATAGCTTGGAGAGAGTCGGTAGTAAACTGATTGGATAATATGAGATTACATTTGTTCCATCTTTACTAGGTTTTGAAATCATGATTTGCGAAATTTGCCATGTATGTTATTAATTTGAGACATTTTTCCGGAAGATTTTTAAGTATTTTGCCATTTATCAGATTCTGGTGCTATTCATACTTGTATTTAATTGGTTGGATTTCATCTGGTATTAATTCGGGGCTTTGCTCTTTGGGTATAAATACCTTACTAGGACGTTGAGCAAATTTGATTGCTTTATCTGCATCATTTCTTACTCAGTTTCCGCCTGCGAAACGAATCAGAGTAGAGGTCTAGCTAAACTCTTTATTAAACAAAAGTACAGTAAATCTGGCCAATAAGTTAGGTGTCCAGTAGATAAATGATTTAATTTTTCGCCTTGTATACATCTCCACAGTTGTTTTTCTTTCGAAGATATTAATCTTGAAGAATCCCACTGGATATGTTTAATGTTGTAGTTACCTCCCGTCAAAAACTTATCTCCCAGAGTTTTGAAGTAATTTGTAAATTGATGTCTTTTAACTGAATGTTTCGCTGGAGAAGAAACTGCAGATATGATACATTCCCATGTCCACTCCTCCAGAGAAATTCTATTTGCTTGTATATGCGCCTCACTATATTTTTGGAGTTCACAATGTCTTATTCTTCTCTTGATAAGTATAGCAGTTTCCCCCTGTAATTTTCCGCTACTATACGTAGTATCATAAAAGGTCTATCCTTTGATTTTGAGACGGCTCTTAGTTGTAAAATGTTTTTCAGAAATCAGCATAATGTTGATCGTTGCGTTCAATAAGGAAATTTTGTATCTCTAGTTTACGTTGTACTAGCCGATTGGCGTACCAAATAGCCAATTCAAATACATTCATTGTTGATTTTTTGATTAGTAGTTGCATGAATGTCTGTCAGCTTCCGCGTATGATATTTTTCAATTGATCGTAGTAGACGTTTCACACTTTTAACCTCTTACGATACACAAAAACGAACAATACAGGTAAATTTTGAGAAGAAGGTCCAGGCCAGCATATCGTATAATGGGATGGTTGAAGATAGTAAGCAGAGCTCGGTTTTTAATTTGAAAAATGTGTGTACTTGTCCTAAATTTAATTCATTCTAAGCAGCAGTTTTCAAAAATACATAGTTCAAAGTAAATAGAACGTATTTTAAAAGTGTCTGATTCCGTCTTTTTCTTATAGGCTCATTTTATCATTAAGCAGGTAACTATTCTGCGAATAGAATTAGATTAGGAAATTAATAATCCAGGTACTGTCAATCTATAACTTTGTAAAGTTAATTGTTTTGAGAAGGAAAAAATGACGTCAAAATCTTTTCATATGAATAAAACTTTCTCACCGACCATTTTGGCGGTGAAAACATGATAAATATGGAAATAAAATTCTATAAAAACTAAATTTGTATTTTTAACATTAAAACGAAAAGTGATTATTTATTTTATTTAGCTAATACTTAAACCATTTGCCGAATCATCTAGCGGAAATCTATATGAAACTCGATAAAATGGCTGTTTACAGTGTAGCTTATTATGATAAAAACTTATTCAGCGTTTTTTCATGATTCTTTTTCATTTGGACATCGAGAATCGCTTATTGTCGTTGTGTGAAATGTTATAAATGAAAAAGACTTGATGGAAACAAAATGGAAACATTTTTTTCATTAGGTTTTTTCATAGAACGAGAATTGACTGCTTGGGGGTCAATTCTCGTTCTATGAAAAAACCTAATGAAAAAAATGTTTCCATTTTGTTTCCATCAAGTTTTTTTCATTTATAATATTTCATCAACAACAATAAGCGATTCTCGATGTCCAAATGAAAAAGAATCGTGAAAAAACGCTGAATAAGTTGTTTTCATAGTAAGCTACACTGTAAACAGACATTTTATCGAGTTTCATATAGATTTACGCTAGATGATACAGCAATTGGTTGAAATATTAGCTAAATTAATGATAAAGTAGATTTAGTTAATCAGTTTTTGTCATTGGCTGTCAAAATATAAAATAAATTATAAAATTGACCAAATTATTTTTAAAACTTAACTAAATTAATTATTTGGAGGCTTTTCTTAAATAAACGGAATAGTTTTTAATAGATTTACTTATTAGTTAAGTTTAAAGTGAATCATATTTTAGTTTTAACGCATGTTTAATGCTAAAAATACAAATTTAGTTTTTATAGAATTTTATTACCATATTTATGATGTTCTCACCGCCAAAATGGTCGGTGAGAAAGTTTTATTCTTATGAAAAAGATTTTGACGTCATTTTTTCCTTCTCAAGGAACATGGATCGGAAATGTGTATTTCTCACTGAAAATACTTTTCATTATACTTTTCACGGAACGAGAATTAACCCCCTGGTGTCGAAATCTGGGTGGCTATTGCTCCTGTTTAGCGTTGTAATCACCTCTTCAGAATCAATCGCTGCTTTAATTGAATGTTTTGGAGGGCTATAAACAGCCGATATTACACATTTTCCAGATCATTCTTCTGTAGACAAATATTAGTTGCTTCGTTGCAATCTTTTTCATATTTGCTGTGTTCATAATGTTTGATTTTTTTTTTGAATCTTTGTTTGGTGTCGTTTATACTGAATATCCATTAATTTTAAAAAGGATTTTATTCGTGAAGCGTATTTCTGATTTTAGCATCATATCTATATTCGCACGATGACAAAGGCTTGCAACTCAGCTTTGGGCTGTGAAAGACCGTTCGCATGTCGAATAGATATTTTTTGAACAGTTATTTAATTTTTATTATTAAATACTTCTTCTCAATAAAAATATTTTTTGTTTTTGCAGGGCACCTTTGAGAATATTTGCGTAGGGGAGTTTAGGTTGCGCAAAGCTGGTAGCATTTGTCCCCAAATTTTTGGCTTGTTGAACAATTGAACTTCTTGGAGTGATAGTTCTTTGGTTGTAATCTGTCCTGATTTTATATTCAAATCCATTTATGTATGATCATTTTGATCATTTTTCTTCTGCTAGTGAATGGTGTAGATCTTGAACTTCGTTTTCGCTTAGTCTGAAATACCTGTCATTTTCGGTCGACGATGAGTTCGTCGCACTGTGTTCATTAATTCTGTTTTCATTTACTGTTGAAGCAATTTTTTTCGCGATTTAGATATAGTATAGATAAATTTGCCATTGTGCATTTGGTTTTTGTTTGGCTATGTTGCACTTTACACGTTTTAGCTTCACTGTTTACACTAGAGTTTCCTACATACCATTTGAGTCTAATGTACTTTGCAATCTTTGTTGTGTTATAATCTTTTTAGGAACAAATAGGCTCTTCACTAGCACATTCTACACTTATTTGTTTTGATTCGATTTAAAAACACACACATCTTAACACAACAACTTTTAGAAAATAATAAATAATTAAAAAGCGTTAGTTCACTGACAAAAACGACAATGTTTTGACAGCAAAATTAGAAAAGCAATTGTTTCAATTTTTGTGTTCGTTATTTTTAATTCATAACGGCATTTTATTGAGTCATACGAATTGAAAAACATAAAATTTTGTATTGTATATTTTGAACAACTGTTTATCAACATTTAGGCTCTTACAATAAATTATTTCACTCGGTATTCAATTGTATTTCAAATAAATTTTCGGATTCGATTCTCACCAAGGACGTTTTGCATTATTTATTATTTATTTTTATTTTATAACGACATTTCATTGTGTGAAAAACATAAAATTTTGTAGTGTATAAGTTTCGAACTGAGCTTATGGTTATGAAAAAATCAATCTTCTCATCAGTTCATATCAACTGAGCTGATTGTACCACAATTTACATTCTATACATACAGAATGGACTGTGGAGGTTATTTTAATAAATAATACTAATACAGCCAAATTCTCTTACAATTTTTAGAAAAAGCATATAATCCTAACTATCACTTGGGGGTGTTAAATGATTGTCCGTAAATACTAATATACTTCTAAGAGTTAACACATTCAAAATGGTCTTAGAACCGGTTGCATATTAGAAATTACATGTATTAATTAATTAACATTCAAAATTAAAGCAATAAATGTCAAAATAATAAAAAATCAAGAACAACGGATAAACAACATTTAGGCTGACACAGCCTAAAGCATAAAGATGCCAGCAGTAGACATTTAACGGTCTTTTTAACATTTTTTTTTCTATCGAAACAAAAATTTAAATCAAAGTAACCAACGCGAATAAAAATGACAAAAAGATTTCTCCGAAGTGATTGGAATAGATAAAAATAGTAATTGGCTTAAGAAAAGCGCGTTTATGATGCGCCTAAATGTATGCAAACACTGCCACAAATTCTTTAAAAATTATGATATTAAGAGTTGTAGTAAGCCATGAAAATTTTTCGGTAAAACATTTTTTTCCTATTATAAAATCCATAGAATAAGTATAAAGCAAGCTATGTTTGAAACATTAGCTGCAGTTCTTGACACATAGTGATCCGGATCAGGTCAAAATTTAATGTGAAGCAACAACAACATTTGCTCCAACATTGATTTTGGATCACAATGATAATCTACAAATTGATACAGGCTATTAAAATGTAGCTGAACATATTTTGTAAAGCCTCAAATAGTCCACTGTTTGACGGTAAAAATAGGTTATTACATCAGAATTCCTACGGACAAAACTGAATGACCTGAAATTTGGACAGTAAGTAGGGAATGTTTTATGTTTTGTGTGTTTTTACCCTGGCGCTGGATGCCACCCCTTATCGTGGGGCGGAAATTAGTAGACTCAAAATAATCGGAGAAATCGATAGAGGAATGAATTCTAAGCAAAAATGTACTAAGAAGTTTTTTCGATAAATCAATATTTTTCGAAAATTTCACCGAAAAATGCGGTTGGTTTTTTAACGATAACTTGCGTAATTTTTAAGATTTCTAATCGCTCCAAAAACTGTTTTGCAGGGAATTGCATGACCATAAGGCCTGCAAAGTTGAACTTCCTTGAATTTTTTCGTTTTTGAGGTTTTTGAGTTTAAAGGTCTCGGAAAGGTGGTCCTCGCACCCAAATGCGTACTTTAAATGGTGATTTCTCAATTTTCATCCTATAAAAATAAAAAAATAACAAAATTTTCTGCAAGAAAAACCTACATTTTTGTACTCTTGCATTTTGTACGTATCTTCTTTAGTTTTTGAGTTATTGTGAAAAAGGAATTATTTTCAAAATTTTCAAAAATCATTTCAATCAAACTTTTTTTCAAATCTATCCATTTTAAAACTTTTCTTCCTTGACCCATTGCCTACTTACTGTCCGAATTTCATGTCAATCGGTTTTATCCGTTAGAATTCTGAGCGAAAAACCGTCAAAAACTCAACTAAAAGAATATTATGAATATAGTACGAGTATGAAGGGGCAGATTCCAAACGAAGCGAGACAGGATCAAACAATAGTTGCTATGAAGCGTCAGGCTGTGCAACCAAAACAAACCATAAATAACACCACATTCATGAAATGGGTTCTACGAAACCGCCTTTATGTCTGTTAAAGGAACCTTGGTACTTAGGTTGACTGAGAACATCCATCCAGTGAATACCGGAGTTTCTCGTTTGAACTATCTAGTGCAACGAATAGTACTAAGCCAAGTGATAAATTTAAAATTTTATAAAATTCTCCTTTGAATTATTTAATTAGAAAATATTTATATATTTAAGGACAAGGTTACTTTGTTAGAACTTGAATCAGTGTCGAAGAGCACTTCTTGATAGTAAGGAGCAAGACGGAATTGGTGAACGTGTGAAATTGATCACAAAGTAGGCTTAGAAATGTATGTTATAGAAAGGAAGCCAATCAGTTAATGGATTTCATTACCAATCAGACGACTCTCAAGTGCCGCTTGAACAGCATACTGTTACGTTTTTATCTTGTCAATCAAGGTTCGTATCACTGGATTGTGAATAATACAAAATCAATTTAATTTATCTCCAACGAATTTATTTATTTCACAAAATTTATTACAACACAGTTTATCAATAAAAATTCACAAGATCACTTTATATAAATTATTCTCAAATTTTACTGTACTCTTATAGTTTTTATTTCGCACTACAACACTTTTTAAATCACTTTTTAGTTACTTTTTAATCTTCACACGGTCGCTTTCCAAATACTACTAATAATCTTACAAGTTTACTCTATCGCCTTCCAAATACTAATAGTCCAATTCGATCTTGTTCGCCTTTTTATACACAGAAACTAAACTTCTCGAAAGTTCATGACTTTTCCAGTTAGAATAGCGTAGAAACATTTATAACATTTTTATCATGGGAAATTCCATTTAGTACAGTAAAACATTGAGCTATTGATTTAACTTATTCTATCACACCCTAGGTGTCACCGTCACAATACGAATCGGAAACAAACAAGACAAAAGGATGTAGAGCTGTCCATTTTTACCTGTCCAACCAAAGATAAACAGTTTCAAACTGCTGTTACAGAATATTGTAACAATCATCCTCGGGGACTGGAAAGTAAATGGAGTCATTGGAAACCTAGGGAAAGACTTAGGAAAATTAATTGAGTCGTTATGGACACGTCAATAAACACATTGCTTCCACCCAACTGTCTAAAATTTCGATACCTGCTTTCCCAAAGGTGTGGGGAAAAGCTGAAAGATTTTATTCGGTAATTATACCGGGGAATTTTACTCTCTCCCCTCCCCCCCCCCACCACACTGAACCTGCCAATTGGGTAAAGTATTTTTCGAAACGCACATTTTAGTAATACTCTTAAGCTCATTGCTAAGCTTTGCTTATAGTTTTGATAGTCTTCCATCTGGTTTGCCTTAATTACATCTTGTATGCCTTTCTGGTTTTCTCTTGGATTGCCATAAAAGGGCAGTTTAATTGCTGAGGCTTAAGATTGTTTTATTGCAACATCATTTGCTAGGATTAGTTCAATCTTCTATTGGGATCAAATTCTCTGCCACTAAGAAATTAAATTTAAAAGAAATTTGCAGCAATAGTATAGAGAATGTTTCTTACTGCATGTGATCTTAAATTTTAGACGTTGCTGCGAAAGGATTCTTTTGACTATTGTAATCCTAATACTTCGATATCGCTGATCTTGGTTTTCCATAGCCGTCGAGATGGGATGCGCTCTTGTTCCTGAGCTGTTTCGGTGCTTATTATCTTTTCTCTTTTGATTGCACTATTATTGGAAGTTTTGACGTTTTGTACCTTGAATATAATGCGAAATTTATTAACTCTATGAAATCTGTATGGTAGAATCAATACGTCATATACGAATTATTAGGCCAAAATCTCAGAAAGTTTAGCCTTAAACACGCGATGAGGAAAAACTGCGTTAGAATACTTTTCCAATTATTTATAAGAACTAGGAATTGACTGAATCTATTTTATGGTTTGTTTAAAAACCATCAGAATTCTTTTTCAGTTCATTAGACCGTTCGTGACGGTTTGTTTCTCTTTGCATAATTTCTGTGCTATACTTTGCCCACAAATTAATTTCTTCAATCTTCCATTGAGTAATGATCAATTGTAGAAACACTATAGTTTTATAGATCAAACCTTAAAAAAATCCATCATAATGTTTTGAAACGGTATAGATATAACATAACTTGAAATGTTACGATTAACGTATTTTATTAGGCGGTTATTCTAAAATCATAAGCTGTTTTAAGATGGGAGGCAACATGTACGAGTTGGTTTTGTCAGATGAGTGAATTGATTGGCTAAAATAAGTAAAGTTCAAATATTAGGATGTAGCATATTATATCCAATCTCATGCATAAACTTAAAAGTGAGTTGTTTTGCTAAGCTCCCTCTCGCGGCATTACAACAAATAGTCTTAATCTATTCAATGACATAAACTATAGTTTCAAACTATGATTTGCCAAATGAGATTAGGTCACACTAGGTTGTTAATAGTCCAGTAAATGAAGGGGGAAAAAAAGGCCAACCTATAGATTATTAGTTGCCATTTTTATTTGCTAGTTGATGAGTGGCATTTGGCACCCCCTTGAAAATGAGCCCGAGTTTGCGTAAAAATATTGTGTGACAGGGGGAGAAAATGGCCCTAAAAGCCCCGGAAAATCGGTTTTCTGCGAATATCTCCAAAAATATGGCAGTTAGAAATTTTTTGTTCAGATAATTGAAGATCAGTTAATTTTCTACAAAAATGGTCCTTATGATTTTTTTCGCAACATTAATATTTTTTGCAAAAAGTCGGGTTGAAAAATCCAAAATTTTGAGACTCCTAAAATATGCAAGTTTTTTACAAAATTTGAGATGGGGGGGGGTGTTGGAAATACATTGTTTTCAATGTTTTGGACTGTGTAAACCAATTGTAGATGGCGCCACCACATTCTATCCACTGGTAAAATCCTCGGGGCCATAAATGAGAAACGCCGTAAACCATATAATTTTGAAGGATATTTATGTTTCCGAGCGTCTTGTTTTTCTCGCAAATGAGGCCTCAAGTTATACGAGTACCTATTAGGAAAGCAGACCATAAGATTAATCACAGCAGGATGGACCCTACCAATTGGCCAGAAACTAGCGACAATCTGTTTTGCACATGTGGCAAACTATTGAAGTCCATTAGTTTTTTCCTAATGAAAACTAAAATCTCTGAAGTGTGAAGAATATTTACCCATAATACTCAACAACAATTTCTTGCAGATTCTCGGCAAATTTTTGCAATTTTTTTTCCAATCATCCGGATCGAGGTTTTTGGAATAAAGAGTTATAAAGTTTCTTTAAATTTCATTTATTATAGAAAAATATATAAAAATACATTGAAATTATGACATAAATCTGTAAATCACCAGTCCCCGTCACAACAGTCCAATAATAATTCTTGGTAATCAACGTCGCCCTCGCCAACAATTCCTTCTGGTTCTAGAGTTTCCTCTAGTTCTACCTCTTCGGGTAACGTATCTTGGCTGTCTTTATAATTCGAACACTGGTGGGACTCACATGAACCACAAATAGATGAGCATGGTAGCCCTGCTTTCTTGCATGAACATGTTCCCTTACATTCTTTCTTACATTAACAAAATATCATCTTTAAGATTTCCGGAACCGCTGGGTCTTTAGTGGTTTGGACCGACATGAGTGTACCCCCTACACGTTTCCATCCCCATTTTTCTGGTGACAGTTCGTTTCCGAGCCGATCGATCAACCGTACGATCAACGAGTCTGCATCGTCTATTGCTTGTCTAACGGAAATGCCATTCTCTTCCAGAACACCCTTCAAATACTGACTGAAGCGAATTTTATTGTTATTATTGGACAAAAACTTTTCCTTTGGAAATGGTAAAACAATGTTAGGCTCGAACCTTATGTCAGGGCATGACATGGTGTTTGCACGTCGCAAACGTTCTGACCCATTTATACTATCGCGATTGCATTCATAGCCATCGAAAACCACTGTGACTTCCCGGGAATTATAATCTCTTAAATGTTTTACATATCTGCCGAAAATTTCAACAAATAATTCCTTTCCCGCCCAGGGTACCCGATGTATCAACATTCCCCCGTCGACAACGTGAATACATTTAGTCTTGTCAATATTCGCGGTTTCTGGTGAGAATATCTTTATTAGCGCCATTGTCAAATATGCTCATTGGAAACGGAACTAGTTCATAATCGAAATGGTTTTCTAGGTTATTGGGGAACTTTTCTTGGGTCAGGCAAATTCTCTGGAAAATTAACAAGGGATCTACTGTTATAACTTCATCCTGAACTTTTATCGAATCCGTTTTATTTATAAGAGGTACTACGCGATACTTGCGTGTAAATGAAATAGCATGAAACCTCTTGCCTTGCACTTGATTAAGGATACTATTTGTTCCAACCGCAAAAGCTTCGTGACAATTAACTTCTTTCCCAGCAACGAGCCCGGTGGACAAGGAAATAAGTTCTTCTGTATGTGGGAACGGGTTGCGTATTTCATTCCACCCCTTTAACTTAGCCAAGTCTTCATAATCGCGATCTATCCGGATGTCTCGGCCATCTACATGCTGGTCACTGGAGTTGAAACGGACCCCGCAAAACTCCTCCATTTGATTACAAATATCCACCATGAAAGGAAGGGACGCGATGAACTTGGTAGTGGCACCCGTATTGATCCACGGTTAACTAATCCACCGCTAATTTTAACCATTCTCATGAAGTCTTGTGCAATCGTCATGTCAGTGAAGTTACCCGACCAAAATTTGTCTGTACGCCTGATTGAGTTAAACCCGTTTCGAACAAAATTATGATATTCAACTAGTCGTCCATTATTTTCACGATGACCTTGACTTTCGTGAAGTTTCTCCATGTTTTCGAGGTAGTTTCTCATGTCCTGTACATACAAATGCGCCGACCGTGCGTATTTGAAATTACCGGCCGCATGGAAATAGGGAAGTATTTGCTCGATACATTTCAACTGAGAAATCAAATCGCCCATTTTTTCGGATTTAAGAAAATACTTTGCTATTTGAAACATGCGCATGTATTATATCCACAACTTGGCTGTTTTTCCTCGCCCCTCAATTTCATTTATTTTACTTATAAATTTTTCATTTGCGGTTTTAATGAATGCACAGTCTTTGACATCCCTGTAATCGATAGTATCAATATTTGTGAGGTAATCTTTCATGCCTATCTTCTCAGTAGGTGAAAATTCTATTTCGTTAAATATTCGTTCGCATAAAGCAGCGAAAACAAGTGAATGAGCTCGCATCGCACGGTGATACGCGTGTCCGTAGAGCATTTTCTTGGACGTTCCAGCAGCGTAACAAATACTCATCAATTCTTCTAACCCACTGCCGGACATAATGAACCCAATGCTGCCGAGATACGACAGAAGCAAATGAAATGCACCCAGTCTAGTAATAATCCTAGAAATGGCATTACCAGCACTCGCACCTTTGACACTTTGAGTTGCTTTCTGGTAAAGTGGCTCGTCGAACGTAACGAAGCAGGTATGAAGACCCAATTCTTTGGATTTTTCTGCAGCATATGTCAGGGCGGTGAATTGTGTCGTTGTCACTTGGCGGATGATTAACAAACGGCAAGCAGATAACTTTACTTAGTTGATAAGGCATATTTTGGGTTAGTTTCCCCATGAACCCGTTCCACCCTGAAGTCTTCCAAACCTTAGCTCTAGCATACATCCACAAGAAATCCGCATTATCAATATTGGCAATACTAAAATCCGGAATATCAAGGACTGCGGCAATTATATTTTTGTACCCGACCTCGTTGCTCCCGTCATAAGTTCTCAAGCTTATGTTATGCTCATCGATGACTTTCTTATCGACACTGCCAATATCGCGTAATAAGGGCTGCTTGGACTCGTAACAATCTTCGGGTGTGACAGCTAGAATTCCTCCCATTCCATGAAAGGTATTTTTTCCGTCAATCGTATTTGTGTTAAAGTCGCAATTGTCAAAAATGAATTGAGCAAAGGAACCTTTCTTGATTTTTGGGGGCTGAGCGTACATTATACTATTTTGATACTTCATCACCTCCGAATAAGACACGCAATTTCCCAATTGCAAAAGGATATCGATAAGATTTCGAGAACCAAATTTTCGGAAAAGCATTACACCCAAACCGAGCTGCAAGTGCGACAAAAAAAACCTCGGTCGAGCTGTCACCATTATTGCATGACTGATGCGAGATCTTTGTTTGTTTTTATCGGTCAAAACAATCTAATTAATTAAATATTGTAACTTATCTGGGACACTATCATCCACTTCTGCCAGGAGGCAGTCACTTGGAGGATACATGGCCCTATTACGGGTAAATGACAGCATGTGGCGCCGAATAATTGCTGCCGCTTGGTCGAGAATTTTCGTCTCTTCATCCTCGCTGTTAAGTCCATTATGGTTCCATTCTTTCCTCATAACTTCATATTCTTTATCCTTGAAGTACATGATTGTTCCACTACCATTCTCAGAACAAAAACCTATCTGGTCCTCGCCGAATTCGTCTTTCAAGCATGCAATCAGGGTTGCACGAATCATAGCAGGATCACATGGGAAGAAATAATTCGTAGCTATTAGATACAATACTTCTAATCAACATATGGTGACGAACCAATTATTGTTTCTACGTTGAAAGTTTTTGTGGCCCTGAAAAGGGCCGGTTTTTTTTTGGAATCTTATTGTTTCTTGAAACACTCACCTGAAATTTCAAGCAAATCAGCTAGGCGGTACAGTTTTTTTTTAAGTTCCTCAATATACTTCAGAACTCTGCCCATTTTGACCAGAATATGTTCATCCTTGGGACGTCCAGGCTTTGAATGGACGGGTGGAGGCTTGAAAAACTTTGATTGACATTTTTTGAAGATCCATTGTTGAAATTCTATCCAATAATGTTTTACAGATTTCGTCCTGGATTCGAGTTTTGATTTCTGTCATAAGCCATGTCTGGAATTCTGTTTTTTTAATTACGACAAAAGGGTCGTTGTTCCTCGGAAGCTGGCAAGCCCCAGAACATACAATTGGCCCTGAAATCAAACCCATCACTCCTGCGCTCCTTTTTCCTCTTGGGGCTGCTCAAATGGTCAAATGTTTTGGTCTCGTCAGAGATAAAATCGTGGCATTGGAAACTGTCATCCCGTTTGAGAATATAGCGTCTCCTGCACACTTTGTGCATTTCCAAAGACGACTGTTTTTCCAAAAATAAATGACGATTATCCTTCCTTTCCTTGCTAACAATAATCCAATTTTCTAAGCCCCGAGTTACGGTGACGGCATCATCCCCAGAAACATCTTCCTTACAAAGGAAACACACCGGTGTAGCGGAGTTAACCTCCATTTGTCTATAACAAGAAAAGTAGACCAAAATTTTAGTCAGCATTGTTACTTGTAAACAAATGTTCTTGCATAAAAACAACATAAACAAATGCTCACCTTTTGCTCCAATTTGACAAGATTTGAATCTTTACTTTTCTATATTTTAGATTGTTGATGTAAGTTAATTTAATCGAAAAACCTCAAAATTAGCTTTCAAATGATGTGTCATAGAATTTTTAATTGGTGGTTGTTTACAAAATTTCCCCACACTCCAAAAATAGCAAAAAATTGAGATTCAACGAACAAAGTTTTAATCAAAATGCAAGAAAATTAGATTATACAAATTTCACAAATGACAAAGGACCTTCTGAGGACCCATAATCAAGGAAATTTGGAGCAAATTAGTGCAATACAAAAAAAATAGGAACAAATTCAGGGAGGACTAAAAATGCATGGAAAAACAATATTTGACCCCTTTTTTCGATATGGCCAAAGATTAAAAACGTGACTCGAGTTACCGGTAGCGGTAGGTTTCCCCTTTCAGAAGAACTTTGAATAATGACAAAATTCGCATTTTTAACAAAATTATTGAATAATTTGTCCGCCCGCTCACGTGTAAATGCACGGACTGTGCTCTCCGGCATACAACACAGAAACTCAATATTCTGGGTGCGCTTGGGCCCGTTTATCTCGAAAACGGTCAAATTTTCGAGAAAAATGATAAGGACTATTTTTGTAGGCAAGAAACTGATCTTCAATTTTTATCTGAACAAAAATCTCTAACTGCCTTATTTTGGGAGATATTCGCGGAAAACCGATTTTCCGGGTCAAGCAAATAAAAATGGCAACTAGTAACTTTCAGGTTCGACCCTTCATTTACTGGACTATAATGTATTTCAACATAAACAGTGATGTGAAAAAGTTCCTGAATTTTGTTTTCCAGAGTGTTTCTTGTCGGTCACATTAATCAATTATCAATACGAAAGCCACTTTTTATAGTGAATTAAATTGGAAAATGATTTGATATTTTTTGTATGTCAAAAGTGAGTATAACCAGAGCCTACTCTATAAATAAGAGCCTCCACATTGACTGTATTTTTCACTAAGCTTAAAATAAAGTACATACAATTTTTTCTTTACTATGAAACTATATGGGAAAACGATTGTTTTCATTTACATTTTTAGTCTATAAGAATTATGAGCTTTTACATTATTTTTATACGAAAATGTTCATAAAACATGTAATTTTATTTGATTGAAAAATCGAATCATGAAAGAGTTTATTTCTTTGTGAAAATCCTCTTGGAATATAAACTATTGCTAAACTTTTATGGAATGTTGTTGTTGTAAAATACGTCATAACATAAAATGTATAAACAATTATAACCATCTCTTTTTAGTCTCCTTCTAAAAGCATTGCCACATGACAATATTCTGTTCGAATACAGATTCATATCATGTGGCAATGCTTTATTAACGACATTTTGTTTAAACCATAGATGTCGCATACAATGAAAAACTTATAAAAAGAATCAAATAGGTGATCGAACCGGTCGGATTCTAAAATCGGTCTGATTTTTGATTTGGTTAAACATATTTTGGTGGCTTCCCTCTATAGTAATAATTAAATTGTAATAATAATTAATTTAATACAATTTTTTTATAAATTTACTAAAATTAAACCATTGCTATGAAAGAAATTATGGTAATTTTACGTAAAAAGTTTTCTTTCAAATCGTTTACTCAGCCCGAATCCCTCTTGTTTTTAATTGTGTGTTAAGTGACATCTAGGAATGGGAATAATAAGTAAGAGCTATTTTGTTTTATACACCGCTCTCCAATGTTATGACAATTCAAATATTCTAAACAAAAACTTATTTTGAATGGGTCATTAATTTTTGGGAATAAAAATCGATGCCAATCATGTTGTATTTATTTTCAGCTGTGTCTTAATTTAAATACAATAATATTTTTAATACTTGAGAAATAAATAAGTCATTTATATTACAGTTAATGTTTGTTGGTTATGTCGTTTATTTGTGATGCATAACAATCTGGGTTGAATTGATTTTTTTTGATTTCTTCGCGCTCAATGCATATTAATATAATTTTTTCTCTTTGACTCTCTTTGATTTATTTTAATTTTGGCTGTTCAACGTATTGTCTTTTTTTTACCATTGATTTTAGTTTGGAATAAGTGATGACGTCATTAAATAGAATATTCTCTTTTTAATACATATTGTTGTTGTTGTAGAACGTTTTTTAATTTAATTCCCTTATTTTCTTTTAATTATATCTGGAAAATGGGGAAGCTTGAGAATCTGTGCTTTAAATGAGTTAGTCATTGAGTTGTTTATTAGTGATTTCAGAAAAAATTATTTATCTAGGTTTAATTTTTAATTCATATTTTTTCGTCAATCGAAATCGCGTTTTTTCATACAAACTCTATGAAAATAAATTATTTTTTAGTGTTTCTATGTCCTCTATTTTAAGTTCATTTTTTACATGCCGGCTCTATTCATATCAAGATGGTTCTGGTATAACTATGTCAGAAAACCGGAAAGGTTGTACAGGAGGTCAAATATGGATTTAAATTTGAAAATATGTGTCCCATTAATAGTTATGGTGTGGGGTGCAACGGTTTACTCTGAAGTAGGAAATTTAGCATTTATCGAAACAACAATGAACAAAGACCGAAGTACATTTGTTTATATTTTAAGACACATCCTAAACACAAATCTCTATGTTCGAATTTGGTTGTTTGTTTACTGCCTGAAAATGATTAAAACTCCTCCATAAAGTAGTTGTTAGTTGAATCTACAGAAAAATAGTAATCTTACATTTAATATGTTTTTAAGTTTGACAGTCAACATGATCTTGACGACTATATTTATAAATTATTAATCATGAATTAAATATGAATTATTTCTATTTGACATACATAAACGATTGAGTTTTGATTCTGTTTAAGAAAATAAACATCTTATGTCAGTCAATCATGTACGAGCATATTCAAGATAAGGAAAGATGCAAAAAAAAATATCTAAACACGAAAGAATGATTTCACTTTAATTTGTATTTTTTAGAAATTGAATAAATTAATTACGTAAAAGTGTGATGTACATAAAGATACAAACCATTATCTTGTCACTTTAAATGTAACGCGGTTGGCGAATGTAACAAAAATTTACATTTTTTGTTCTCAAAGTTATAAATATGATAACACCTTAGATTAGGTAAAGTATTCATCTAAAAGATTATAATATCGCGTAACTCCATGAGCACGCTGTTTTTTGTGGCAATTTAAGAGAATTTAACTGAATAAGATAAGATCAAAATCGAGTCTAACAAATTTGTTCATCTTGCCGCTCAATAAGTTTTTGCCAAAATATATCATCACCGATCTACAAAAAAACACTGTTATGAAATTATTTAAGCGTCTGCCCAAAGTATGTCGCTCTTCCACGCTTTGCATTTTTGGAGAAGTCGTAATCGTAGACATAAAATTAAACTGAAAAATTTATAAACAAAAATCAGTTTTCTGAGTGGGTATAAGAGAAAACTTTTAGGTTTTAAATGATTTTTCAGATGCCAAGTCCAGTCACTTCGCAAGTGTTGCTGCAATAGTTAACAAAGCGATTTTCTCGTATGGAATTTTTTTTTTTTTTGTTTATACTCGTACATTCGCAATTCGCATAAACACATCATGCATCAATAAAATGCGTCTATGAAAATGAAATCTAGAGCAATTCACATTTTGTTTTCCACACATATTATCATTTTATGCAGCCGGGAAAAAAAAAATTAAAAGAATTTCGATATTTAGCAAAAATGAAAATTGAAAACAATAACATTTTTTTTTTTCACTTTTAATCTAATTCACATTATAATTAATAAAATGATAGAATTAGAATCGAAAGTTAGGAAAATTGTATTACAATATTTGCAATTATTGATGGGAAATTTATTATAATTATTGGGTATAAAATTATTTATTGAAATTTAAAGTGAAAATAAATGTTGGTTGGTGTGCAAATAATTTAGCAAAACCAAAAATAAAATACAAAATACACAATCGTGCGAATTCTGGTGAAATATCTTCTTTTACAAAAATTTTATTGTTGTTATCTATAAAATGAAGAGGTTTTAGGAAACTGGTTTTAAAAAGAAGAAGTATTATGTGATTGTTATAAAATATGTACATAAAACAAAAAATTTCTCTTTCATCGTTAGACAAAAATTTGCAAACAATACGTAATATATATTCTTGTAAGTCGTGATTTATGTCCGATTTACGTACATATTCTGCAGTATCTCAAATCTAAACGAGAAAATAATTTTCATGTTTTTTTTTCTTCAACAAAGCTGCAAAGTGCATACAAATGGCTTACAACCTTTAAACGGCGAAAATAGCGTCGATGTTTTTTTAACTTTCTTCTCATTTAAAAGAAAATAGAAAATTGTCTGCATATGTTTCTCCCACAGATTATTTTAATCGATATTCTTCAGTTATGTATGTTTTATGCCTTGGTTAGGTTAAATACCAAAATTTTATATCTCGAATAATATTTATAGCAGTTCTTATTTAAATCTCATTTTAATAGTAATGCCAACACAAAATTTGTTTTTAACTCTAATCAGCCAAATGAAAAAAAAAACAGTGACCTAGTCTGGTTTTTAGAGGTAGGGAAGCATTTGACATAAGGTAGTTCCGTGCTTGATTCAATTCGCTAAAAAACAATTGATTAATTATAACACAACAATTAGGATCACAGACCAGTGAACCTATTCTGGCTATTCCCTTGTAATTGGGAATTGAACAATTTTGACAGTATCCTAGCAGTTGGGAATTATTGAATATAGGGAAAAATAATTCCATTTTATGTAAGTTTTGACGTTTATTTTTCCCTAAATTTTTTTTTGCGAATTAGCAGAAACTGGTTGTTTTGTGTGTTTTCATTATTTTATGTACAACGCAGTATCGGTGAAGTTTTTATTTTACCGGTCTGATGGTATGGTATTTTGCCCCATTCTCGGCGAAGAGCAATCTTTAAGGCGTTGACCGTCTCATATTTTTTAGTTAATACTTTGGCCTGCAGAATGGACCATATGGAAAAATCCATTGGATTTAGGTCCGGAGAATATGGTGGCTACCGTACGGCCCAGTTTGTTTACATATTTCTGAGCCGTAAAAATTTGTTTATCAGAAAATATCAAATTCTCAAGCTCGCCACCAACGTGCAAGTGTTTTAACACCTTTGCTCTTGCTAGGCGAGCTGCCTTTAGTGCAAGTGTTGAATCTTCCACTTTTTGTATTTTGTAGAGCTTCAATCGTAGTTCATTTTTTAATATGCTTCCCATGCTACGAGCAGACATATTGAGATTTTCACCAATTGAACTGCGCTTTGTCGTGGATTACCATTTCTGGCGATGCTACTATTTTTGAATGTCCACCTCCATGGCGTTTTTTGATGCTACCAGTTTCATTGTAACGTGTAATGGTCCAAAAGACAAACATTTTGTTCACGTGTAAATGTCGTAGCTCATTAACAATGACTGGTTGCGATTTTCTAGCCAAATACAAAGCAATAACGCGACTGCAAAATTTGAAATAGTGTTTCTCCCATTGGAAATTATTCTCAATTACGCTAGAATACACTTTTGGGAATTGGGGAATAAAAAATTGGGAATTTTTGAAGTTTGAAAATATAGCAATATTTTTCCCAATTGCCAATTCCCAGGGAATAGCCAGAATAGGACCACAGAGCACTATTCTTGTTTTCCCCGGGAATTGGGAATTGATTTACTATGACTTTTTAGACTATTTTGGATTTGTTTTTCCAGAGCATACTGTAGCAATTGACACAGTATGCTATGGAAAAAGAATACCTAGACAGTCTAAAAATGTCAGAATATTGCCACAGGGGGTTGATTGGATTCAATATTTTATATTGGATTCTTTTTTTAAATGAATCAGTTTTGTTCGTTTCTTATTTCAGACTTTTAGTTAAAAAATGTCGGTGAAGTCAAACTGGAAATATTTTTAATAAGCCACGATCAAGCCTTGGGAATTCATATATTCGAAGACATTCAATATGAGGTTAAATAAACGGAGTCGAAAGATGAATGATACAGATTCATCATTATTTGATACAACGAATACTGAAAGGTTTTTACAAGTGAAACTACCAAAAATTAATATTCTTCCATTTAGTGGAGAATAGACGGAATGGCAGTCATTCTATGACCTTTATATGAGTTTCTGTCCGCAAAAATACGTCGCTTAATCCAGCCCAAAAGTTTCAATATCTGAACGGCTTACTACAAGGGGAAGTACCATCCCTAATTAAGCATTTCTCGGTTACCGAAAATAATTACATACATAGAAACCTTTAAGAAATTATGCGATCGTTACAATCGAAAGAAATATTCTGTAAATGTGTTTATTCGAAATTTTTTTGACCAACCCAACGTAGGATCTAACCTGGCAACTAACCTTCGGAAACTAGTAAATACTTCAGATTAAATTATTAGATGGCTGCGAGCATTGGGAAAGAAAGCTGAGCAACGGGATTCTTTACTCATTATTATGCTACTCAATAAAAGTAGATGATGAAAGCTAAATCAGAAAGTATAAGGACAATCATTTCGGTAAAATGTGATGTTTGCAATTCTTTCGATTATTTTTTGTATCAATGTAAAAAGTACGCGAATATTGACCAGCAGAGATCAAAGCGTTGCTTTAGTTGCCTCTTGAACATACGCTCAAATCTAAAGACAAAGTTCAACCTACTAGTGGTCAAACCAAGCCGTTGTCAGTAAAATCAATACTACCAATGGCCTTGGTTAAGGTCAAGGATTGATGTGGAAATCGGGTAACATAAAGGGTGCTGTTGGACACTGGCCCCAACTCTTGTTTATCTCGGAAATCAGAGAAATTCGAACAGACTCCACAAAGAGGAATACATCAATCCAGATGACCAACCTAAACAACTACAACTCAGAATTTTTTTTAACTGCCTTACCTCCACCACCAACACCACGCACCAAAACGACTTGAGTCTATTGACTGGCGTTGAGTAAGCAGATCTCGAAACAAATAAATCAAAACCAATAGACATTTTATTGGGGTCGAATGTAATTTTGCAAATTATTGGCTATGGCAAAATTCGAAATAATAAAGGTCAAATTGGTTGGACGCCAAGGTGACATTCGAACCACATTGTCTACAATATCAGAAAATTCACCTGATTTCAATATTGACAAAATGTTGAGACCCTTTTGAAGATACCTCTATAATTTTATCACATAACGGTGCTTTAAACGATGCATCAGCCAAAACCGGATAGTTCGACCAACAATACAATCAAGTATAAGGGAACTAGCCAGACTAAACCAAATTACATACCCGGCTGCCGCAACTTTACTTAACGCTATCATGTATGTTGAAGACCTGATGACTGGACCCAACGATTTGATGGAAGCAATTCTTCAAACTTTGAAAGATGATAAACTAAAATCAAGCTCAAGTGATTTATATAACAGTTTGAAAAATTGTATTTCCATATTAATTTATATTCTAGGGATAGGGTACCCGAGTATCCGGGTAATTGCTTCGGGTATCGCGAAAAAATACATAAGAACCCTGAAACTTTCCGTTATTACTCTACAATATATATGGTATAATATCAGAGCCCTCTAAATCAGCCGTTAGAAAAAATATTTTGTCAAAGTATGTACGTGCAACGCGGGAAGGCAAAAATGTATAACTTATTCTAGATTGTCGATACGGTGGAACTCGCTTATTTCAACAATAACCCGATTTTTAAAACTGAAATATTGTATCAATAATGCACTCGGTGAATAAGGCGCCGAAAAAGTTATCGACAAGTATCTAGAATTATTAAAGTAAACCTAACATATTCTTGAACCGCTTATGCTAGCCCTACAAGAACTAAGCAGAGAAATGCGACACGGTATTAAAAAAGCTAAAGGAGATTAATACACTTCTTTCTCAAGAACTGTTTGTAAATTTGGAAAGCGAAGTTGATGGATGGCCTGTCGGATGGTCGGAGGATAAAAAGTTATTCCGCTTTAAGTATTTTTTGGTGAAGTTGCATGCACACCCACAAAAAAAAAAAAATTTTAAAAAACCCAGAGTTGAAAGGTGTACCTCTCCAATAAAATCATTTTTATAAACTCTGTTGCCTTCCGTCCAATAAAAACAATTGTTTTGTGAAGTCTTTTTATGTTCCAAAAAGTTTTAGTTGTTTTTTTAAATGCCACTGTCGGAAAAGTAATGTACTATAGAATGTTGACCAACCATCAGAAAATCTTGCGTTACTAATGCAGATTCTAAAATGGTATCACGCGCATAGTTTTTAAAAAAAAATTTCAGCTTTTTAAAATAATCCCAGCTACGAAATATTCGACGTGTTTGTAGGGACACGTTTGTAGGAAACTGAGATAGACTTCCCCGTTGATCCGACGTGGTAGTTCAAGTGGGCCAATCAATTTTCCATAAACTATTCTCTCCCATATTTTCACTCCAAATAGATGTTGGAAATGACTACGCCGCACAACTTTTCGATTTATACGGAAAGCAAATTGTCAATGTTGAATATCCCTACCTTTTTAAAACATGTTTCGTCGCTTAAATAAAATGTTGTTAAAAAACTGCGGATTTTCTTGGTTGAAGCACACAATTCCCAACATAATTGCCCCTGTTTTTTCATAATCATGATTTTTTAAACTACGATGCACCGTGGACTGTGCACTCCTGAACATCTTCATAAAAGAAGACAACTCGTAACTGTGTCGTCTGTCACCTTTTCAACTATATAATGTTTGTCTAAATCAAATCGCCTACTTGGATCTTCCAACTCTCCTCGGATAACCAGCGATTTCGCTTTCGCTGTACATTCGATGCACATTTGAAATACTCTGAATAATTGGGAAGGCGTTCTCGGTTGGGGTATCGTTTTTCGTTTTTATTCAACAAATTTGGTTTAATTCCGGTTACTAGATTTGTTTAAAAAAAAAAATTGAAACCGGTTAATGGTGAAAAACGACGCCATTTGCTTTGATCATCGGTTTTTTCTTTAAGTGACATAGATTTTAAAGCCCATATAAAGCAGGTTTAGGTATTAACACAGAACCGAGCTTTACTCATGAAAATTAAATACAGAGCAAACATCAGCAACCTTATATCACGCGTTCCTTCAGCAATCGGTTGGGACTTTTGACTGCACGGGTATCTCAGACTCATCAAACAGATGTAACATGATTCAATAGATACTTATGTATAATACGTTTTCACGTAAATCTTGTGGGAGTTGAGCGTATGTATCTTAGTGTGTTATTTTTATGACAAAAGAGTTTAGAAATGAATGGCCTAATTTTTCATACTCTTATTAATTTTGTTGCTATCGATCCCCATCAAATTAAAAGATTCACTTGTGGCGTACCACTTACCGGGTGACGTGCCGTACCACCGACCATCAATAATCAATGTGTATTATATTATAATTACCATGTTTCGGTTATATTAACAAACGTCAACACGCCTACTTTTTTGTGGTTTAACGATGTTTATATAAAGTGTAAATGTAAACGGTGTAATCGATAAAATCACAAAAAAGTTTCAAGAAATGTAAAAAATTAGCAAAAAACGAAAAGTAGAATTATGACAAATTCTTTCGGGTTACTCGAAGTAAAGTAACTTTTTTATATCCAAAAGTATATGAAATATTTTTGTACTTGTGTTGGTGTAAAAAAAAAAGAAAACAAAAGTGAGGTTATGTTTTACTGTCAGTCAGATCAGTAAAACTTTTTTTATTGTGATAACAACAAAATGGAACCAATTAATTTAGCGCATTAATATTCAAATAAACCACAAATGAAATATCAAAATTGAGTTTTGTTTTTGTTTCCAATTCACTTTGACATTTCACATTTCTATGTATTTGTAAAGAGCAAAGCAAATCTATGAAAAATCCAGAGGAAAGCAAAATGCTCTCAAATGTTAAATTTTTACCCTTCGAGTAAAATATTTTACATTTTAAAAAATTGGTATCACTGTCGTGAGATCACGCATTTTGTATTTGATGAGACAGGCTTTAGCTCCCGTATTTATTAGTTTTGTACTTTTTCCGAGCGGCGTGCCATCTAGCCGTCGACACCGACATCAATAACAACAACTTGGTAGTTTGGTGAATACGATTAGAAAATACACGTTTCGTCGCGATAGCAGCACAAAACAATATTGCGGTAATAAAACAAGGATTTTTATTAGTATTGTAAATGTACTAGTAATCTACTACTTACTTAATTTTGTATAATTGAATTAACTTAGTACCTATTGTAATCGATTAATTTGTAACGATGGTTTAAATAAAACACGATTATGTCGGATTACTTTTATAAATCCCTCTTTTTTATTCTCACGACGACTTTTACATTCCATTGCCTTCTTCTACTCGCGGCGAACATCTGCAACTAACTCAAAAAGAGTGTTACCACTCATACAAAAAAAATATTTATACATTATAGTTCCATTATTTTATAACAGATGTAGCACCGACGATTCAATAAACAAAACAAATAAAAATGAATAAAAACTAAATTCGTTACATTCGGCTATTCTGACTTCATGGTTGGCCTCAATCATCTTCTTCTAACTCCGACGATGATTCTCCAAATTCATACTCCGGTGGTATAACTAAACGCATATGCTCAGCTGAAACGGTTCCCTTGAAGCGTCTTCTACCGTCCACTGAACAATTCTCTTCAACTCTTTACCTATCGGCATATAACACTTGTGTTACGGTGTATGGTCCTCTAAAACGTCTTACTAGTTTACGGCTTTCACCCGTAGCAGGAGGTTCCCTAAAAACAACTACTTTATCTCCAATGTTATACTTGTCTGGTGCTTTGCACTTTATTTTGAATCTTTCCCTTTGTTTGTCTTGATTTATTTTAATTCTTTCCGATGCTTCTCCTCGTAGATTTCCTCTTAATTCGGTATCAAATTGTGTATTATCAAGACGCTCGTCAACCAGAATCAATTTTAATTTATCCTTGGAAATTGGTTTGGGCGAGAACCCAAATATTAATTGTTGCGGCGATACTTGCGTAACATCGGTGTTGTCATCTGACATTGTACGTAGAGCATGAAGAATAGTCTTATTATACTTCTCCGCCTGTCCATTAGCCCTTGGTGTAGCCGTTATATTCTTAATATGCAGTATATTATGATCATTGCAGAACGATTCGAACTTTCGGTTAACCAAAGTCGATCCACGTGTATATAACAGTTTCCTTTCTGACTTCTTACGTCCTAAACGGTCCAAATGCCATGTAAGGCATGGAGTGGGGATTTTTTCGATGGGATGCAAAGTGATTTTATTTTTATCAAGATTTTTCTTATGAAATAAACATTCATAACACGTTGCAATATACTTTTTTACGAAATGTCGCATTCGAGGCCACCAATAAACGTCCCGTAAAGCAGCTAGAGTTTTATCTATACTGAAATGACCCATTTCGTCGTGACATGACCGGATTACCCTACCACGGACACCCTTTGGAACCACAAATAGCAATTCCCCGTTCACTCGTCGATACAATCGGCCACCTTTAATTTCAAATTCCTCATTCGCAGGATTGGCTATATTTGCTTTAATTTTCTTTATATCAAGGTCATTGTCTTGTAACATTTCTACCCATGATTGATCTACACTTTCAATGTGCATGACATCTAACGTAACAGGTTCAATATTTCTTGGTGGATCAACTGGATTTCGCGATAAAGCGTCTACATGACACATTTGACTTCCACTTTTATGTCTTATTTCAAACTCATACTCTTGTAATCTGAGCCACCATCTTATAGTCGAAATCTGTCCAACGACTCCACCACAGGTAGAGCTTCCAGTTCAAAACTATGAAATTTCCCCTCCAGATCAGTTGTTTGACGGCTGTAACACGACACTGGATGAAATTCATTATCATCCTCCAATTGTAATAAAATTCCTCCCAATCCAATAGCACTTGCATCCGTATGTACTTCGTGTGATTTATTATTATTAAAAAGAACTAGAATACCACGTTGGTATAATTTATTCTTCAATTCTTTAAACACCTCAGTTTGTTCATTAGACCACTCAAACTTAACATTTTCTCTCGTCAATCTAGTTATCGGCTCCGCTAATACTGAGAAATTACGAACAAATTTTCTAAAATACGAGGCTAGGCCAATAAATTGTCGAATTTGGTGCACATTATTTACACATTTAATTTTATCCATGCCTGGTCTAATTCCATTTCTATTGATTTCATGTCCAAGGAAATCCACTTTTTCAACCATAAATCTGCACTTTGATATTTTAATATAACTCCATATTCCCTTAATTTATTTAAAAATCTTCTCAACAGATCGATGCCTTCTTCTATAGTTCCACTGGGTAGAATCATGTCGTCAATAGAAGAAACTATATTCTCACTAACTTCAGATGCCAGTTTACTAGCAAAACGTTGGAAAACGGCCGGGGCATTGGCAAGCCCAAACGGCATTCGCTCAAATTGGTATTGTGCATCGGGAGTGACGAACGATGTATATTTCTTACTATCTTCATCAACAGGTATTTATTTAGCTCCTTCTAATTTTTGCAAGCAGTCTTCGATGTGCGGAATTGGATATCGATCTTTTATAGTCTTCTTATTTAATTGCCGAAAATCTACACAAATGCTATCTTCTCCATCCTTTTCCTTTACTACTACAATAGGTGAGGCATAATCAGGCTCCGATGGTTTTATTATACCTTGCTATAATAATTCATTGATATGACACTTACATTTTCTCGTTGCGCCGGTGACAATCTATATGGATGATAAGATACAGGATCAAAATCATTTAATCTGATTTTAATTGATACCTTATTAGTTTTCCCGATTTCGTTCATATTTAAAGCAAATTGATTTGTAATATTTTCGTCGATATTTTGATTAATACATTTCTCCATTAATTCAACATTAATATTTTCGAAATTATTCTTCGTAATCATTAGAACTTGTTGTAATTTTTGTTTTCTTTTCCCACAAAAATCTAATTTATCCAAACTATTTACAAACTTGTCAGTAAATCCAAAATTGTCGACATTAATATTTAACACTTCTTTTTCATTCTCAACGAAGGAACTATTTTCACTGCTAACGTCATTGTTTTTAATATCTACACTCAATTTACCATTTACGTTGTTAATAATAAATTTTCCATTTGTGTCAGTCTTAAAAATTTTCAAAATATTATTTCCTTTTACAACGACGATGCCATCCTGACCCAACGCACTACCTCCAATCATTAATTGCTCTTGTTGATCACTATTAGGTACTATCAATATATCAACAATAATTTCAACTGAATCTATTTCAAGTTTCACTTGAACAATACCAATTGTAGTGGAATATCCTTTCCCAAAATCCTCTTAAATGTTGGAAATGATTCTTATATTTTAAATTCAAAGATTTACATAAAGACTCTATCATGGTAACACAATCCGACCCTAAGTCAATAAAAGCACGAACCTCATGACCGTCTATTACCACTTTCTTAATATACTCATTTTCACGTGACACCCATTCACTTGTCATATTCGGTGGCATCTGTTCTTTTTGCGGTTCTTTTGTATATTTATCCGTATTTCGCTTAAAAGGACATGAAATTTCATAATGACCTTCACGTTTGCACGATAAACAATATATTATTTTTTTTACAGTCACGAGCAATATGATTTTCAGAACTACATATATAAAATGACGAGCCCGATTATTTTTAAAATTTTCTTTATTCGGATATTCTTTATTTAGGACGTGTTCGAAGTTTGTAATAATTTTGTTTTTGTAATAATTTTGACAGAAGTGAAATCATTGTCTCTTTCAAATTTTGTAATAAGTTTTATTTGTAGAATTTTTTTTTGAAATAAATTAACGTAATACGGCTTAATTATTGTTATTGTGCACTTTTGTTTATGAATATTATTACAGAAGTGTCAAAATTACAACCCGTAGTGGCTGTAATAATTTGGTTGCATACAAAATAGTGTCATAATTATTACAGCTGGAATAATTATTACAAACTTCGAACACGTCCTTAGTTTTTTGTTACCTAATATATTTTCATATGTTTTTAATCTATTTAACAGTTGAGTCGGTTGAGACCGATTGAATGTTTTGAATAGCTTAAGCGTGTTTAATTTTATCGTCACTATCACTTAGTCCTGAGATTACATACTTAATCATAGTTTGAACGTCAAGATCAATTTCACTGGCAATTTTCCTAACATTATACACATACTCTGTAAAAGTTTCTGATATCTTTTTCTTTCGATTTGCTAATGCAAAATGCACATCGGCTATATCACGACATCTGTCAAATTCACTAATAAAATCACATCTAAATTGTCCCCAATCACGGATATTATTAGATACAGATTGGTACCATAAATTAGCGACACCCTTTAGCTTACGTATAGCAGCATATAAAATAATTAAATCATTTAATTTATAAACATCTCTAAAATTTTCTATTATATTAATCCATCTACGAGCAGTAATACACTCCGAATCCGATGGATTAAAGTCTGTTAACATATCCGAAAAATCGCGCGATGGAAAACTGAAGATATTATTATTATTGTTCGCTGCATCGACTCCGATTGCATGAGCTCGACTGTGTTGCTGATCATTACCCACACGATTCATATGTTGGTGATCCATATTGTTCGATAAAGTTGGCACACACATGGTGCTGCGGTGTTGAAGTATCGTAAATATTTTGATTGTTAAAATCCGGAAAATACCGAAAATTTAGGTTATGTTGGAAATTTGGTATATAATACTGATGATCCATTTTAGCTTTGTTCGAAGATTATCTTTTCTTCATATAATGTATTTTTGATAAATTTCATAAATTGTTTACACGTGCCCAAAATTAGTGGTGAAAACTTTTAAAGTATTTTTTATTTTTAAATAATTATTTCTCGACGATAATTTTTTAATTAACTATTAGGCGATGATGTCCACAATCCCACTTGTGATTTGTAATCGATTCATTTGAATCGATGGTTTAAATAAAACACGATTATGTCGGAACACTTTTATAAATCCCTCTTTTTTATTCTCACGACGACTTTTACATTCCGTTCACTTCTTCTTCTCAAAAAAAGTAATACCCTACTCTATTCGCGGCGAACATCTGCAACTAACTCAAAAAGAGTGTTACCACTCATACAAAAAAAAAATATATATACATTATAGTTCCATTACTTTATAACAGATGTAGCACCGACGATTCAATAAACAAAACAAATAAAAATGAATAAAAATTAAATTCGTTACACTATTTGTTTTACTTTTAAAAATCACAAAAAGTTTGTCAAATTGTGGTTTCAGAAAAAAAACCGGTATTCAACGTGAGATAATAACGTATGCAAAATTTCTAAACTAAAAATAAATAATAAATCATATACTTATTGCATTAACATAAACTTTATTGTATATTACAAAACCTAATTGTGTATAAGTAAATTGTGATGAATATAAAAGTGGCGACAAGAGTTTGAGGATAAATGTACAGTGGCATAAACATTACTGTGAAAACAAAGTGATTTACAGTAAATATGAATAAAGCGGTAGTCGAAGAGCTGTTAAAAAAACAACAAGTTTGGATGGATGCAGTATTGAATAATCAACAGAAATGGCTCGAGCACACTTTAAAATGAATGTCGAGAAGGAGAAGGAATGTTTCGAGCATTATGTGGCATAATTAGGACAGTATTGTTGTGCTAATAATGTAATACTAGAGGACAGGAAAAGGTCCTGTTTTCTAGCATGGGCGGGCACCGAAACATATCATAAACTAAATAAAATTTATGGAGAAAAATATTTCAAAAATGATTCATATGGAGATATTATAAAATAGCTTTCATCTTATTTTAAATCAAGCATGCATATTTTAGCTGCGAGGTCATATAATGATAAGAATCATATAGTGAGTGGGTTACAGATTTACGGTTGGCGGCTCGTGGTTGCGAGTTTAAATGCGGTGGCGATAAGTATATTGAGTAATTTACAGACTTTATGATAATTATGCGATATGATCGTGTTACATACACCACTTGAAGCAGTACACAATACTGCGACACCCTGTGTGTGCCTTATTATCTCATCATTTAGCTCTTCAATTGTTGCTGGCTCATTGGCATAGACTTATTTTTGAGATCCATTTCATCCAATTCGAGCCATAGAAAGTTAGTTATCATCCACAGTAACAGATTTGTCGGCATACCGACCCAGTTTCGATTTGGTCGATTATTTACACCAAAAAAATCATGTAATGCGCGATACGTGTTTCTTGCGTTGTGTCACCGTGTATCTTTAGTATATGACTAAAATTTTTAATGACTGTAGATGACAGATGTCAATAAGAAACAATTTTTTTTACATTCAGATTTTAATTATCACTCTCACGGTGAAATACCTATTGGCCCACCCTTTATTATACAAAATGTACAATCATTTTTCTCATTTACCTTTATTAATTTTAAGATTCGAAACCTCTGCTATAATGATTCAATAAAACTGTAACATTTTTATTTTTTATTAGTACAATTTCAATGCATATTCTTACAACGGTACTTTGTTTATTGAAGATTCTGAATAATATTAATATTTTTTATAAATTAAACTTTATAAATGGTTCTCAATTAAATTAATTAAGATATCGAAAAAAAAACTTGTATTTAATAAAACATTATGGTTTCGAAGGGGTTTGGCTCATTCTTTGTGGGTTTTTGACTTAGATTAGAATATTCTGTATTAATTAAATTTGAATTAAAAATCCAGTTTTTCGGTTATTAACTAAAATATTATTAAAATCAACAACGCCATTCGGGTAAGACAATTAATTAATTTTTATCGAAAAATTGCCTTAACAAAGATTGTTATCAAAATTAAAGATTGTTTTGAAATGTGTTTACATTATAAAGACCAAAACAAAAAAAAAATACAAAAAGTTTACGGTTACAGGTATTAATCTCATTGATTACGTTGGCTTTTTATTTTTATTTTAAAACTGTATCTATTTTATGTTTATTACTAAACTTAAACTAAACGAATGACTGATTTGTATCATTTAAATTTTTAATTTTCAGACTTCCGATCGCTCTTATCAAACTTGTGCCAAATTTTCGGACTAGGTTTAAGCCGTACACAATTTGATGCTTGCTTAGTTTTGAATTCGATCCACCGTGGTTTTTGTAGAAATTATGGCATGAAAAGATTTCCCATAAACCAGGTTTTAATTAACTTAAAATTGCAGTACACACATACATTTATATATTTGTTCCGTCACTTTTTATTTTTCTGTACATCACAGTTTAGATCATTATTATAAATTAATAAGAAAACGTTAAATCATTCTTAAATATTTTGATCTTATTCTAAATATAAGGTATGATCGAAGAATGAATGTGTTACAGACAGCAATAATTGGAGAGTAATTTGTTAGTTAGCGTTTTAAAATTGTGCTCTGGAAATTAGGGGATTATGAGAATTTTTTTTTTTTTTTTTTTCATTTTGAATGTGAGAATTATTAGAAATTGTTGTTTAATTAAATGGGGCCATTTAAAATCATATTATATTTGTAAATTTTAATTAACATTGTTGAGCCAAAATATTTATAAAACCACTGACTTAGTAATCTCAATTTTATATTGCAAATGTTGTACGGTCCCGTACAATAAATATCATTATAATGGATTTTATATTCAAAATACAGATATGCACAAATTTTTATGAGTCGTATAAGCATAATTTATGTGGTCTATTTTTTTTATTATGCGTGTGTTGTAATATGGAGCAAAATATGTTGTTTGGTATAATTGGATAGCGGTTAATTTAAACACACAAATAAATTGTGGAGGTGGGTTATATTGGTACCTACAACAGTATTTTCCAGTATAACTAAAAGTAGTTATTTGTTATAAAGCCATACACTAAATTAATAAAATGATGAGATAATGATATTGTGTACTCGTATATATGTACATAATTAAAAAATAATTTTTCTTTCACGTGATTAATGATCATTAAGAGTGTAGTGCGGTTGGGAGTTTAGTCAAAATTGATTATGTGAATTTCTAGTTGATTGACAAGTTTGTTATTACGTTTTTAGTTTGCATAATAATGTACTATCATGTATTCATGTTATAATATCGCTATATTTACATATTACATAATGTCATTCTGTATGAATATGAGTAAACACATTTATTTCAGAACCCCTGTGCATATATATATATATATATATATATATATATATATATATATATATATATATATATATATATATATATATATATATATATATATGAAAATGAATGTTTGAATATATGAAGTTGAATGTTGTTTTTTAGCAAAGTTGTTGTGCATGAGCCCACAAACGTTTCTGAGTTGGTACGACCAATTTTCGACAAATGACAATTTCAAGTGCTATGCCTGAAGCCATTGGAGCTTCATCTCAAATTACGCAATCAACAGATACTAAAAGTCACGTTTTTTGCGAGTAAGTTGTGGGAATTTCACGGCATCCATATTGAGAGGCAATGAAAACGCAGAGTGCGCATGTCATTCCTTTGGGTAAAAGAGTTGCTGCTATTCCTGTCCATGCAACACATAATACATTTTTATTTTCTGCATCGATTTTTTTGAATTAACGCTCGGTTTCCAAATGTTTTTCCACTTCCACCAGGTCCACCTAAATAAAAACACTTTTGAGAAATTCAATTATGTAAGGATGAAAATATCATTGATGCTGCGACATTCTGTTCATTGTTGAGTAATACCCACAGATTTGGTTCAGTTGTTGTTATAATAGGAGCAAAATTTATGTTTTGATTTAAGATTTCTGTTGCATTAGGAAGTGGTAAAAGTAAGAATAAATCAAATCCGGCTTGCTCACACTGCTCTTTTAATTGAAATACGCAATGAGCCAAAGCTTCATTTTCAGTCACACCTTGATTAATAAAGTCTTCCAGAAGTTTGTTCTTAAAATCATTAAAAAGTTGAATAGGATCTGATGGATTGCAATAACACAGTATAGTAACGAATAATGTTCGCAACGATTTTGGCAACATATGAGTGTTAGCTTCTGATAAGCATTATGCCACTCAACGCTATAATTAATGAGGCCTCGTGCGTTAGATGCTTCTTTAAACTTTGGGAATACACAATTATTAAAAGTTTTTAAAGTATCGAAATATGTAGCCTCAGAGCCCTTCAGTTTAAGAAGTAGTAGCCGTAAATGATACAACTCGACATTGAAGTGTGAATTTGGAGAGCATTTTTGCCATTTATTGTTTTTATATACATAATGCATCGGAATATCCTGCCTGATACAATATGTTATGAGCGAAAAGGTCTTGTGACCCTAACAGACTCTCTTCTTAAAGCATTTTCAATATTATCTTCCGGTGAAAAATATTGATTGACCATCTTGTAAATGAACAGATAGTGTAACAACATTATGTGATTGGCCATGTATTGGAAGCTCCTGGATATGCCAAGCAGCTTCCTGCGAACTAATATATCGACAATTCAGGTATTGATTTATTTCATCATAATCTATAACATTGCTTGTATTGTTAGCAGAATCAATCGCAACTCCAATTCTTGCGCAGTCTTGACCCTTTGTTATGTATTTGTGTATATACTTTATTGCTTTGACTGTTGAGCAAAGTTCAATGTTTATATGAGCGTTATATTTAAGGCTCAGGAAAGGATTATAAGGAACAACAAACCGGTTATCAATTACAATGTTCGATCGTGATCTGGGTTGATTTTCTAAATTAGTAGGAGGACGTCGCCTATATTTTGGATAATTATCTACGGAAATGTCAGTCTCACTGCAGTAACTTTTTGGGAATTGTTTTGAACATTTTCCATCAACCATGCAAACACAATTTCTGTTCAATTCTCCACATGGACCATGAATATTTTGTTTTATAATTATTTAATAAAGTCGTGGTTGTTCATTCTGATTTGGAATTTCAGCGCAAATTATGTTGTCCATGTCATCGGATGTTTTTGATGTTCAATTGTATAAACGTACGAAACAACAGTTCCAAATATCTGCTTTTTAACAATATCATCTAAAAATACTTTTAGCTTTAAATTAAAAACTCGTGTAACTATATCCGGGCGATCTGGAGGATTTTAAAAAGAATTAACTTCTTCTTTAATTTCTGTCCACGATCGATTACACGTGAATGGAATAAATAAATCAGGACGATCAAATTTGCGAACCATTGTCATATTATCTTGGTATGATTTTGCCATAAACCGTGGCCCGCCAGTAAATGAAGAGGGTATAGTATATACAAATTACCTACACTAACATTTCTATTTTGAGCTAAGTTATTGACATAATCTAAAAGACCTTGATAAGATTCCACACGAAGAGATCGCTGATTGGTTCATATAAAATTTAATCTATTAGCTTCAACTCTAGCGTAGCAATAAACTAAGTATTGCTGAAATAGTTTCCCACCATAATGCAAAGGATTAAAAACGTTGAAACGGACTGCAATTTTATGGGAATAAAATTGTAGTGCTGTAATTTTGTTTCGGATTGTAGTGGCATTTTCCGAAGAATGATACATATTAGTTGTCCAGCCATATTGTCCATTAGGAAAAAAAAAGTGAAAATATCATTGGATCAAGGTGTTTGGATAATGGATTAATTCTTTTCATGGTTCTAGAATCAGCAGGATGTACAGTAAAGTCGAGTGTAGCTGATATATTACCATCGCGACCTGAAACAAAAATCAATGCAACATCACTCAGAATTCGTCGGAGAATTGTAAACACGTTGATCATCGTGTAAATTTCGAGTAAAAATTAGTGATACGTTATTTATAGGAAGACCATTTAGTGTAGCATTCTCAACTTCATTTTGATAAACATCTCTAAGGTACTTGTAAGGCATAGCATAAGGAGAATTTTGAAGAACGGTAGAAATGATTATCTATTAACAGCAGTATTCAAGTCATGGATAAATAACTCTGCGTAAGCAATTTCTCTATAGCGATCGTAGTAGTTTGCTGAATTTAAGGAGAGGTCAATAGGAATATTCACTTCACCTGATATTTTAAAACAATAAACGCTTCCTGGCATGTCATGTATTTTAGCACCCATAGAAGAAAATGCATTGGCATTATTGAATTGACGAATAAATTGTCGAAAATTCTTACTTTTATTATCAGTTCTAACAAATAAATTTTTTAATTCAACGGGAAAATTTTCGTCTCCCGACAACAATTGCTTTTAGATTCCATGCTAAAGAAAAGAGCACCGCAGTGAATACATTGGACAGACAATGATCCTAAGCAAAGGGTTTCTGGTACAGTAAAATTATCACTACTACGAACAGCGCACCTAAATAGTGATTGCCGTCTACGATTACTTTGAACAACTGCATTTCTGTTATCCATTCGACGCTGATTTAGTATTTCGCGATTATTTTTGCGACGTTCCATTGCACGCATGCATAATTGTTCGCGATTATTTTCGTGATAACGTCTTTCATTTATCCTATACCTTTCACGATTTTGTGACATGATTAAATTCTTTGAATTTTAAAAACAAATATTTTTTTAAGCCTGAAATAAATTCACAATCCAAAATAATACGTCTATCCGCAAGCAAAGCATAAATTGGAATGAGAATAAAATTTGGAAGAAATTCAAAAAATCTGTATGAGATTGTATGAATCATCAATCATGAATGTGCATGCATAAATTGTGTTTTGTTTCGTTTATTTTTTATACCTTTTTGTATTCTCTTCTTTTTGTACTGTTCATTTTTTTTTTGTAGATAGATATTCTCAGTTCTCAGCAGCTCTTTATTTATTTTTATCGGAAATGAAACGACGATAGAGCATTTACACGATCATTAAGCTTTTAATATTTTTATACTGTTTGTTGATGAGAGTATTTATACTGAGAGGAGAGTGGAAATGCCCTAAGGCTACGCTTTTTCTTGGCTTGTGTATTATATATATGATTAAAGAAATTAGGTGTTTGTCGTTTTTTTCATTCCGAAAGCTCAGAAGCAACAAATGGTATAGTCTCAGGTTGGCTAGAAAGTTATTATGATACACCTTGGGCCAGTGAAATAGCGCCATGTAGTATTCCTTTTGCATCCTCTACAGCTTCCAAAATATCGATTTGATGCTGCCTACGGCTACGAGCCATTCTACCTTCTCTTATGGCTGCTTGTGGTTTCTCGGCAATCTTAATACAGAATTCGTCCTCATGGGTGACAGGCGTGGGCGTTTCGGCCACAGGGAACTCCGAGTGTTTCGAACATTTTCAAGAGAAATATGTTGCCTTCATTAAATATGCAAGCAGGTGCATAGGCTCCAATTTGGACTGATACTGGTCCGCCTGGAAGATGCTTTGTTGTAATTTTCCAAATTAGTTGATTATAACTTTCGTTATTTTTTGCGTAAATCCGCGAACGCATTTTTCAAGGCGTTCTTTCTTCGTTAGATCTTCGTAAATTGGCTTTATATCCTTCAAAACATCTGCAGGAATGATGTTATTTCAGCCTTTTTATCTTAGGGTAGCGCTCCGTAAGCTTTCTGCCTCTCACACCATGAGTCAATTCCGGGCGGGCATTTTTCGTGTTGTAGATTTTTATCCGTCGAATTATACTGAAAATCGCATTTTCCATTGCTTCAGCAGATTCATTGTTTTGGTGAATTGCCAAACCGTAGCACACTGTCAACTTGGCAATCATTTTTTCCGGTCAATTTTCCCTTTCCGCATTCGCGTATACGACTATACGACTGCCCATTCGCTTTTGGACATGCCCCATGCATTCTTTTTTCATAACATAATTCAACAATTTGACAACCGCACTGTAAGTTTTAGAATCATCGTCACCAATATAATTTAAATACTTTATTCCGTGCAATACTTCGGAGCGTACGAACATTTCTACCATGGCATTAACTTCCATTTTACCGGATGATCCTGAGTGGTAAGCGAGACAGTTTTACAAACAGATCAATGATTTGTCCACTAAAATAGCCAATCAAGGATGCAACCCCGTATAGTGACGTATATCCACGTTTGTTCCATGTACCATCACTTGATACTGTAAACTCATTTTTATTTGGTGATAGTGATCGTTCTTTTTCTTGTTTTACAGCCAAATTCATGAAACTGTCGAAAACGGATGTTATGATATGTAGGCTTGCTAAACCTAATCCGACCATTCGTAAACGTCTGTTTATTTCATAAGAATGCTGAACATACTCAGAAATTATCGTGAACCTTGATAAAATATAAAACGCGATACTCCACAAAATTATCTGCCGGCACGGTGACCTCATCGCCATCTTTTAGTTTTTTCGACGCACGCTAAAACTACTCTCGTCTGTCTCTGCCGTTTAAATGTTGTTTTCTTCGTTTTGGTCTGTCTTTGCGAAATCCTATAGATGCTCTTCTTTCGCGCGTGGTTTTGTCACGTGAATCAGGCATATTTATAATATAAAAAGTTCGATGTTTCCACGAGTGAATTTAAAGAAACAATCGGTTAGATGTTACACGTTCGAATCAGTAGAATTCGCTTATAGCGAACACTTAAGGGACATCATTTTTTGTTCACTATAGCAAGCTGTTCGTTTTAATCAAATATTCGGTTATAATGAATCTTGTTCTTTGTAAGAAACATTAACCAAAAACAAAAAAAATGGTTTATTCAAAAATAAAATTAAAACATTTATTAATTATAAACAACTTATACTTGTACATAAGCCTTAACAATTCATTCCAACTAAAACTGTGATCCGCTCCTTGCATAATTTCCCCCCAGCGCAATAATTATTTCTAAACTCTATGGTTTTATTAGGAAGTATCAGAAGCAGAGGGAATTTTTCATTGACCCATTCTTTAACAACTTCCGAAGATACGGCTGCCTTTTCTCCCACAATATTTTTGAATACAAGGTCGTTTCGCTTCTTAAAGCGGTCGAGCCAACCGTCGGTTTAAACTCAATATTCAGTTTCTCTGCAAATTGCGCTGCCTTTTCTTTTACAAGAATTCCACTTAGAGGAACTTTTGTTACTCGCATTTGTTTTATCCAAATAATTATTCAGCCTCCATTGTTGGAAATTTTCCCGTTTTTTTACTATTTCAGTGATAGTGCTCTTCGCGCAATTAAATTTGCTTACAATTTGTTGGTAGGTGAATTCCTTTTTGTCGACCGTTTTCAAAATTTTCAATTTTGTTTCCACCGATCGTTTTCGATATATAACCTAAAATTTGTTAATTAATTATAACAAAAACTATTATAATAAATACCGTTTTTTTATTTTCAAAAATTTTATATTTTTAACACCAAATTTACCACCAATCTTTTTAAAATGTAACAAAAATTAAGAAAATTTTCTTTATTATCAGCCGCTGTATATTCCTATTGTGTTAATTTACTTCAACTGACAAAAGTAATGGGGAATCCCGTAAAAACTAACAAAAATGCGTAAAGGTATAATACAAATTTATGTATATGATGAAAAATACGTCAAATCACAAATTTAGTATATGGGACCGGAAGTCGTGTTTTTATATTTTATGTTTTCAATTGGTAGTACTAGTTAAAAAAAACATTTTGTACAAAATGATTTTTTGTTGTTGTTGTTGTTTAAAATACAGGGTGTCAAATTTTGAGAAAAATGATAAACATGATGTTGTATTTATGGCTATAAAAGGAAAAATAAATATCCGATATTTATGACATAGGGCTCAAAAAAATATAAAAATGGTAAGTTCTTTAATTTCTTCATTTTCAAATTTCCCGCCAAAATTTTATTTTTGAATTTTTCTCAATGATCGTTCAATTTTTTTTTTTTTTTTTTTTAATTTTACGTCCTTTAATTCTATTGAACATACTAAAAACTTGCGGTAGTAAAATTTTTCGTTTTCGTGCAAAATACGTTTAAGTATGACGATTTACCCGGTTTTGGAATACAAAATCAAATTGTTATATGTTATTTTCAATTTTTAACTAATTTACGCTCGACCTGATAATGTAATTGTTTAAAATTATTTCGTCGATCTTTAGTATATTCTTACTTCTAATAGAAAATTATAAAACAAAGAGGAAAAAATTTGTAACAGTCCGTTCATAAACTACGTCAAGTTATGTTGGGCCATTCTTAACTCCATCTCTCTCACTCCTTCATCACAAGTCGTCACAAAACTGAATATGTGAGCAATGATGTGATCATTTAAGAACATGAAGTAAGTGGTATACATACATATGACATAAAACAATAAACGTGACGACACTCAATACTCCTTCCCCAAACAAAGGCGTAACGTAGTTTAGGGATAGCCCATAAAGCTATTAGTAAAAAAATAAATTTTGGTATGAGTCATTTATTTTGTTAGTTCCAACCCTAAAAATGCGTCCCAAAATATTACGTTCAGATACATAAACCGTAACGTAATCTTTTTGAACAAAATGACGCATATTTAAAAATTTAATTATAAGTGAAAGTGAAGAATGTCAAATAAAATGTGCTCTCGTTCGTGAAAAACTTAATAAGATATTACCAGACATTGGCAAGTCCCCTATATATCCAAGTAAGTTCGAATCCAGGCAATATCATGAGCAGAAAAAATTATTAAATTTAACTACCACATTACCGACATCATCAACATCTTTGGTATCTGAAATAGAACCTCTTTTGACTCACTCAGAGGGAAATCATGGCACGTCTTTATGATGAATTCATGGACCAACTAAAAATTAGCTGCTGTCTACCCTGTCGAAATCTCTAACTATACAACAAATCCAGGAAGAATTCAACACAACTCAATATATGGTACGGACAGCTAAAAATATTCAAAACAAGAATGGGTCACTGAGCCTTCCAGCACCCAAAGTTGGAAAACGGATCAGTGATGAACTCAGGCATTCAGTGCTAGAATATTATAACGATGCTGATGTTAGTCGTATAATGCCTGGGAAAAACGATTATTTAACTATTGACAAAGTTAAAGTTCAGAAACGTCTAATGATGTGCACATTAAAGGAGTGCTATGAGGGCTACAAGTTGAAATTTAAGGATGATGAATAAAAAAAAAAATTGGTTTTTCTAAATTTTCTCTGCTACATCTTAAAAACTGTGTTCAATCAGGAAGCAGCGGAACGCATACAGTTTGCGTTTGTATAATTCATCAAAATGTCAAATTAATTATTCATGGAACTAAGATGGAAACTGTCACCAATGGAAAAATTTCGCGTTATCAGGACTGCATTTCATTAATACTACCTAAAGATCCAATATCAACATGTTATCTTCTGCAATGCGAGAACTGCCCAGGTTTGGAAAAATATTCAAAAGCATTAGACGATTTTCTGGATTACTTCATAATTAAGCAGAAACATTTGATTCCTTATTGCTTTATATCACTAACACAATCCGATTTCATAAAAAATAAAAAGTTAACTCTGGAGCCAACAGAGGTACTTGTTTCTTGTGATTTTGCAGAAAATTATGAGTTTATAATGCAAAATGCAGCACAGGGTTTTCATTGGAACAACAAACAAGTGACTATTCGTCCATTTGTAATTTACAAAACTGAGGGAGGGATATTGCAGCACTATAGCTTCATTATAATATCAGAGTGTCTTCATCATGACGCTGTAGCAGTTCACTTGTTCATTCAATTCCGGATTTATCTAAAATTTATTACGTCACAGATGGTGCAGTAACACATTATAAAAAAAAAATGTTATGAATATAACTAAACACAAAGAGGATTTTGTAGTTGATTGTGAGTGGCATTTTCACGCAACTGCTCACGGAAAGAGACCTTGCGATGGAGTAGGAGGTACTGTTAAGAGAATGGCATCCAGAGCCAGTCTCACCAAATAATATGATAGTGAGATAACCAATGGGGAGGAACTTTTCAAACGGACTAAAACATCAACAGAAGGCTACTTAAAATGTAAAAAATATTCAAATAGTGACGATTATATAACATGTAAATTTTAACCGTATAAATATCTTTAAATTTCTATCCTTATTTTGTAATAAATTTTTTTACTGTTAATATTTTTTGTTTTAAATTTAATTTTGAATCACAAAAACGAGTGAAAAAATTAACCTGGAAAAATTAAATAAAATCGAGTTTTTGTAAGAGGACCAAAAATAGAGTAGAGTCATACTTGCACGAAAACGAAAAATTTTACTAGCGCAAGTTTTTAGTATGTTCAATAGAATTAAAATACGTAAAATTAAAAAAAAAAAAAATGAAAATTTTGGCGGGAAATTTGAAAATGAAGAAATTAAAGAACTTACCATTTTTATATTTTTTATTAATCCGTATTGACTTACCTTTAAACGAGCCCTATATCATAGATATCGGATATATTTATTTTTCCTTTTATAGCCATAAACACAACATCATGTTCATCATTTTTCTCAAAATTTGACACCCTGTATTCTAAACAACAACAACAAAAAATGCGGTTCTACAAATTTTTTTTTTAATCAAGACTACAAATTCAAAACATAAAAATCATCAAATTAAAACATGACTTCCAAAAATTTGTGATTTGACGTATTTTTCACCATATGTATGTATAAACCTGTAGTAGTTGTAAGTGTAAAGGGAAACAATCAAAAAAGTGGTATAACCGAATCGACATTCGGTTTAACCGTAGGGTTTTGTATGAAATTAAACTCTTTCGGACATTGTTCGTGTTCGCTGTACGCTTATAAACGTAGTTCGTTATTTGTAGTGTATAAGAAAAAAAAGTGTTCATGTAAATTCAAGGGACAAAAATATATGATCATTATAAGTGTTTGTTCGTTATATACATGGTTCGGTATAAACGGATTCTACGTATACACAACTGTTAGAAGTACAGTAGCGTTCAAAAGTAAATTTACAAACTATTTTTTAAAATTACACTTTAATCATGGAATCGATGTTGAACGTTCGAACGTCTATATACATACAACTGCTCCAAAGTTTCAATGCCATGCATTTCAAACAATACAATAGAGCGGCGAAAGTAAACGTTCCGCTTATATTTATATTATACCGAGCGGCAGCTGGATGACTCAGCGGCAGCTGCGCATTAGCAGCCGCGCGCTATCATTACAATACATAGGAGCATGGTTGAGTGAAATTTTTAATTCAGAAAAATGTATCAGATGTGGATATAGGTCTACAATTTAATATTATTCGACCGTGAATGTTTATCAACACACGGTACAATTTAATATCCGAACATGATTCCATCGTTTAATAACACCGCCACCACCACCACCATAATCAAACTTTTCACGACCGATATGGAGTTTTGTTTATATGGGTGACCCAAACCGGAAACAAACAATTGGAGCAATATTCACTGAGTAACACAGATATTACAGATTAGGACAAATATTATAGCTCGGTTATTTCATGTTAAATTGAAAAAACTCACGTGAGCTATACTGCAAGCCCATATCTTTTATATTTAGAAAGAAGAATACGATCACATGTAAGACATTAGTTAATTAGGTTAAAGTATGTAGTTTGATGAGCACCGTTTTAGTGACTCGAATAAATTTTGAATAATTTATTTAAACGAAGTCATTTAAAATATATTCCAAAATTCATGCTAATGATTATATTTCATAAAGTACATTAAAGCTATAATTGTAGCTAAATATCTAGAGCACATAATTTAGCCATTAAGAGTTTAATATTCAACTAGCGCATAATTATTTGGTGAGTATTGCGTTTCATGTTTATTCAAATTCAATCCTCGTCCGCCACATGTTACCATTTTTAACAATATAACGTATTCTACATTATATTTGTACTTATTACATAAATCTATTAAGTGTTATAATATATGTCTGTTTAATTGATTACTCAAAATTAAAAAGAAACATAAAGATTTGCATATCATTATCTAAGGCAAACGTTATAACGTCTGTTTAAGATACAAGAATTTTGTTGAAGCGCGCTCAAATAATTTCCATTCATCTTAAGTTGAAGCAATATACATACATTTAACTGTACCTGGGTCTATATCGATTAAAAAAAAAAAATGCAATGTAATTATTATTACTTGTGTAAATTTGTTAGCAACACTAGAAAAATAATTGAATTTCTAACGGTTAATTAAATTGATTATATGCTTAATACAATTAAAAATAATTTCAATTGAAGTCAAGAAACACAATACACATATTTGAGAACTATGAATTTCATTTTTTGTTATACATATATCAAAAGAGTTCATATATATTTGATTTAATGCTCGGCAAAAAATAATTTTTGATTATATCTGCCGCCATCATTTATCAAGATGACGATTTTCTTATTATTTTCGGATAAAATCTAGACATTATTTCGTTATTTTGAACGGCATCTTTATTTGCTTGATTTCAACAATGTTTGAATAGGTTTCAGTTTTCTTTTAAATACATGGCAGCTGTGCGCTTACGTTTCTGTCCGAAAATGACGAATTCGCGCAATACGTTTTTTTTAAAAAATTCTTTTCTTGTACTTACATAATCGCGAGAGATACATAATTGACCCAAATTTTGACTGGATTTGGTTGTAATATTTTGCACTCGATTTTGGATACATGCTAGAGGAAACTTTCTGATTTAAATCCAACTGCGTAGAGATTGGATTGCAATCACTCATACCGAAACGATTGAGAATTTCGGATATGTACTGCGATTGGTCGATTGAAATTGTGCCAGCCACCCTGTCACGAGTGATTCGAACTCAAATCTTTCATCTCGAAGTGTCTGCACAACTCGTTCTTTAACAATCGTTCACTTGTTTCATCGTTAGAGAAAATTAATACGTCATCCACGTAAATAGCAAGAAATAACATTCTGCTACAATTCACCATATAGTAGATGCATTGGTCGGCATTCGAACGCTTCAGACCAAATTTTACCAGCACACTATTCAGTTTCTCGTTCCATACACGACTTGATTGCTTTAATCCGTACAACGATTTATGCAACTTTGTTCGAATTATTCATAAATTCTTCGGGTTGATACATGTATATATCTTCTTTCAGCTCTCCATTGAGAAAAGCTGCAACTGCATCCATTTGACAAATATTTAGGTCGAATTTCGCTGCAATCGCCACAATGAACCGAATCGATGTATACTTCACAACCGGAGAAAACGTTTCATGGTAGTCGACGCCATATTTTTGCGAAAAACCTTTCACTACCAATCTCGCCTTGTATCGCACAACTTCACCATCTGCATTGCTCTTAGTTTTAAACACCTACTTGCATTTTAATAGGTGTTTGTCACGAGGTAAATCGATCAAGGTCCAAGTTTGATTGTCACTCAATGATTTCATTTCTTCATACATAGGTTTTCTCCACAAATCAGCATTTGGACTCGACAATGCTTCGGCAACGGTTTCAGGATCATTTCCAATAATTTCTTTTGTCAAGAAATTATAACGTATTATATCCATATTTCGAATACGTTCGGAACTACGAACTTGTTGCGGTGCTTCTACAAACTCATCTGGAATATACAAATCGTCACGATCACTATCAGTTGTAACGTTGCTGTCACATGTCTCATTGGTAACCGGTAGATTTACTGCGTTGTTTGCAATATTCAAATCGTTTACTTCGGGTTCGTTGACATTCTCAATTACATTGACTTCACCAGACGTTTCAATTTGTACATCAGACGTCTTAAATATTCTTCTTTTATCGACAATGGAAGATTCAGCATCACGCACGCCACCTGAATTGACATTGGCGTCAACTTCACATTCATCACTGGTCAAAATTACTGGGGAAAAAGAAGAATTAGTACTTGCAACAAAACATCTCTACTTATCACGACTTTCTTAGTTGCCATGTTGTACAACCGATATGCTTTTGATTCATTGCTATACCCAAGCATAATACATTCAGTTGACTTCGTGTCGAGCTTCCGCCGTTTTTCCTTTGGCACATGTACCATCGCTTTGCATCCAAACACTCGTAACATGGTCAAACCTGGTTTCGTTTACGACCAAAATTCTTCTGGTGTAGTCGATCGCATATTTCTGCATGGTATTCGGTTTATCAAATATGGTGCCATTGATAAAGCTTCCGCCCAAAATTTTTTACTTAAGCCGGAATCGATTAACATACATCGAACTCGTTCCATAAGAGTCCTATTGATACGCTCTGCAACACCATTTTGTTCGGGAGTGTATGGTGCGGTTTTTTGATGTACAATTCCGCATTTTGCCAAAATATCGCCAAACTGTCCATTACAATACTCCGTTCCATTATCAGTGCGCAGGACTTTGATTGTTCTTGAGCACTGATTTTCGACGAGAGCCTTGAACTCCAAAAACGTATTGAAAACTTGGTTTTTTTCTCTCAACGGAAAAACAAATACCTTTCTGCTGTAACCATCGACAAATGTAACGAAATATTTCGCCCCACCAACTGATCGCTCTTACAGCGAACCACAGACATCGGAATGAACTAAATCGAGTAAATGTTCAGCACGATTACCAACATCTTTAAATGAAGGGCGGGTTTGCTTCCCTTTAATGCAAACAATGCATTTGTTGTTGTTTCCTACGCTCCAATTTACACCAATTACGGGGCGACACACCTTTTTTAAATTTTCGTCACAAATGTGTCCTAAACGTCGATGCCACAAATTATTATCTATTTTGCCACTGAGTGCCGTTTCATTAATTAAAATTTCGTTTTTATTTTCACATATCGGTAATATACAATCCAGCCGATACATATCGTTGACCAATGTCGCCGTTGCTATTAAATTATTTTCTGCATTGAAAATTTTGCAATTTTCTTTATCAAATTTATTTATTTATTTATTTATTTATCAATATATGACATTTTTATTTTTTTGGTTTTAATTAATTAAATTAAATAATAGTAAGTTTTACTTAAGTTTATCTAAATACTAATGTTATCTTTAATGAAAATATTTAACAAATTTAGAAAATTCTCGTACTTTAATTCTCTTAATTCACCTAAAGTATAAAAATTACTTAGTGAATTATATAGCTTAACTCCATTGTAGGCTAATGATCGTTGGCAAAATGATTTACTATATAGCGGCAATCGAAAATGAGTGTTTCTTGTATTATAGTTGTGAACTTCTCTATTAGTGCAGAGCATTGAATCTAAGTAATTTGGAAGTACTCCGTTTTCAAGGCGAAACAACAATTTCAGAACGTTAAAGTTAATCCTCTGCTTTATGGACTTCCACTCCAATACTTCAAGCATTTCTCGTATATGGGTTCTACTTTCTGCCCTTAAAATAGCTCGCATAAATCTATTTTGTATCTTTTGGAGACGATATATTTGTGTTTGGTTCATTATAAAAAATACTGATGAACAATTGTCAATATGTGGGGCAACAATTGATTCGTAGAATATAATCTTTGTTTCAAGCGGCAGTTTGTCCTTAATTCTATTAAAAAGTCCCAATTTTTTATTCATCTTTTTAGCAATATAGTCCAAATGATCGTTGAAATTTAAATTTTCATCAATAACAACACCCAGGTATTTATATTTTTTTACACGATCTATGATTTGGTTATCTACTTTTATATTTTCATCACATTCTATTGTAGTCCTTATTGACATTACCATATACTTAGTTTTTGAAATATTAAGTGATAGTTTGTGGAACATTAACCATTTCCTTAAATTCTCTAAATCTTGGTTTATTTTTTGTACAGCTTCTATAAGGGTTGGTGCAGAAGTTGTAATTAGCGTATCATCTGCAAACATATTCACTTTACAATCTTTTATGACTGTGACTATATCATTAATATATAGGATGAAAAGCAATGGTCCTAATATAGATCCCTGGGGAACTCCTAGATTGTTTGGTGTCAATTTAGAGACACAGTTATCTATCTTTGTGTATTGTTGCCTTCCTTCGAGATAATTAGTGAACCATTCAAGTTCTTTCCCTTGTACTCCATATTTAATGAGCTTTTTAAGCAAAAATTTTCTATCGATTGTTTCAAAAGCGCGTTTAAAATCCAGGAAAACTGAAACCACAACTTTATTATCATTTATTTCTGCCTTCCAGTTATCTAGCATTAGATTTAATGCTGTTTCGCATGAGAGCAGCTCTCGAAATCCGGATTGTTGGTCGGCTAGTATATTATTTTTGTTAATGTGGTTGATTAATTGATTTTTAATTACACGTTCCATTATCGCTTCATACGGTGGCGACATATTGATTGGGCGTAATTCTTCTGGTGTCATCGGTTTAGTAGTTTTGGGAATTGGTATTACTGTTGATATTTTCCATGATTCAGGTACTTTAGCTTGATTTAAACTTTGATTAATTAACTCTGTGAAATTTTTTGAGAATATTTGATTTTTCATCGCATCCATCATGACAGTTAGATTTATTCCATCTATTCCTGCATTAGAATTCATGCTACTTATAATTTTGGATAAATCCTGATGAGTTACATTTTGAAAACAGAATTTTTCTGAGCATTTATCCACATCCGAAAAATCCCAATCCTTTACTTCAGGAATACTATTGTGAATATTAATCACACTGGATACAAATGACTGATTTAGAGCCTCAGCTAATTCGTGCTTCTCAGTTATTATTTTATTGTTAAATTGAATATTCCACTGTGTTTTATTTTTAGTTTTATACATCGATTTTAACGTTTTCCAAAGTTCTTTTGGTTTATTTTTGTTTTCGATGAATTTACTTTTGAAATAAATTGATTGCTCTTTCCTCAGTGATTGTTTATACAAATTTCTGGATTTTTTATAATTATCCCAGTTATCCTTTGAATTAAAAATTTTTAAAACGCCATAGTTACGTAATTTATCTTGTTTCAACGACTTTAAGTTTTGAGAGAACCATGGTATTTTATTCTCTCTTCGAATTGTTGCCATATGTGTCAATTCATTCACACAGGTTTTTAACTTTAATACTAAAACTTCAGCTTTTTGGTTTATTTCTGCACCTGCTTGAAATCCCAGTAGTTTTTGATTTAAAGAGTTGTTTAGTGATTCAGAAGAGTAATTTTTCCATGATCTTATTTCTACTGCTGCAACTTCTTCTACTTCTTCTACTTTCATCTTCTACTTTCAAATGCAACATGATTGCCGTTTTTGATCATCTGGCTTACAGAAAGAAAATTTGCACACAAACCCGGAACATATTGAACATTCGTCAACGTTGCATTTGTTTTCGACGTTCCACTCAATAGGGTTATGTTTACTTCACCAACACAATCAATTTTCAATTTGTCTTCGTTTGCAACAACAACTTCTTTATTCAATGGCACTTTAGTTTTATTAACAATTGACTTAGAGTTTGTCATGTATGCCGATGCACCTGAATCAATAAACCAATCACATGAATATGTATTATTCACCAAAAATGTCGTATACAAAAGTTTTCATTTTTTTTATTTTTCTCCTTTTTCTTTGGACAATCTCTGGCGAAATGTCCCGTCTGACCACACGAATGACATTTGAACTTGAAATTCGTCTTTTTTTTTGTTTGATCGGTTGATGTTCCTTTTAGTTAACATTGCATTATCGCTATTACTCGAGTCGTATTTTACTTCTTGCAATAGCAATGTTTTCACTGAATCCGTTGTCAATTTTGTTGTTGAATTTTCTACTGCCATTACTAGTGGTTTGTAATCGTCGGGCAGCACAGCCAACATTAGCGATACGATTATTTTATCTGATATTTCCAAACCAGCCTTTTTCACTTTGATAGAAATCATTACCATACGATTCACATATGATTCCATTGAATCGCAATCAGATAGCTTCAATTGGACTAATTCTTTCAGCAAGGTTACTCGTCTATACAAGCCGCTATCTTCAAATGCTCTTGTCAAGGCGGACCATGCTTGTTTCGCTGTTTTTGCATTTGCGATGTACGAATAATTTTGCGTCTCCAACAACAAAATAATTTCCGATCTTGCCTTTAAATCGTTTACCTTTGTCGCATCATTTGCATCTTCAGATAAGTCATTTTCGACATGTGACCACAATCCTTTAATTACTAAATATGATTCAGCAGCAATCTTCCAAACATCAAAATTTTGACGACCTTTTAATTTTTCTATTAGTACGTTTGACGAAGCCATACTAATCTTTTCGGTATACACGTAAAAAAAAAATGAAAATTGCAATTTTGAATACAAAATAATTGCGGCAAAATACTTGTCAGACACTTGTTTCCTTTTTAGACGACACTTATTTTATGGAAATCTGGGCCCATAACCTGATGATCTTCGATAATTAAATAAGAGCTTAAAGAACACGTCGGTTTTGTACAATAAGCAAAACCGGAAAGGAAAGTTTTTATTTTCTAATACATTTACGTTTTACATGATTGACTTTGCCAGTATCACACTGAACTTAAATTGACATATACAAGTCTATTCACACCAACACCATGAATTCTGCTTCATGGCGACATTGGGCATCTTTTCACGATCTTTTAAAGAGAACGGTGTACGATAATCACAGTATTAGTGACCACATTAGATTTTTATTAACTACGATCAACTAGAACGGGTCCCGGTCGATATGTTATATTTCATTACGGAATATGACAAAACGGCATGTTTCAGAATCGCATGTTTCAAAATGGCATATGGTGCACTACGGCATTTGGTACACTATGGCATTTTTCTGAATGCGATATTTCAAAACGGCATATGGTATACTACGGCACATGGTACACTTTGGCATATTACAAAACGACATATTTCAAAACGGCATATGCTACACACTGTGGAATATTCCAAAACAGCATATTTTAAAACTTAGCGTTTGTTAACCGATTAAGATGAAATTCGACAAGTATGTTGGAAGTTTTGTTAACTTAAAATTGTAAACTTTCAAAACATAAATGTGATTTTTTGAAATTTCATTAAGAATTTTGTTTCATTTTTATGGTTTTTTACGTTTACCAAATAATTATGGCTCCAAATTTCTCTGTTTTATACTTGAGTTATTTTACACCTTTCATTCTAAATTGAATAAAGTTCAGAATCAAACTTCATTCTGTTTTATAAATTTATAAGATTTCCGATTATTTTCGTTTATATTTGCCTAATTAATTCATTACTACGAAGATGAAAAAACCCAACATTAGAAATTCTCAATTGTTTTTATATCTCAGTGGGTGTTTCTGCTGTAGTACTTCGACAGTTGTTTTCTTTAAATATCCACAAAACTGAAAACCTTGCTAATTATTGATGTTCGTAGAAAATTTGTTCCATCTATTAGCAAATAGTTTTATTTAACAAAAACATAGTTTTAATTAAAATAAGGTTTACATACAAATTTTTTAAGTGAAGGGAAATTCGGTTTAGCAAAATAAATTTCTGATAACTGAAGAAAAATTCCAATAGGTGAAGGAAAATTTAAGTAAATTAAAGATAATCCTACTAATTGGAGGAAAATTCTGTAAGGTGAAGGTTTAAAGGAAAATCCGGTTAAGTGAAGGAAAGAGAAGGAATCGGTAAGAAAGAATCGGAAAGAATCGGTTAAGAAGAACTTCATCTACAAATCATTCTAAGATTCCATTTCCAGCGAACTTGTTGAATTTCATAACAATCGATTAAGAAACAGCCAAGTTCCGTTCTAATTGATCATCATTTTATATGTTGTACATGGCTGTATTTTTCTAGAATTTTATCAGAATACCATTTTAGAACTCTACACGCAGAGTAAATTTATAGTTGACGCAATTATGGTTTAAGAGGATCATTAAATGATTGGATTTTTGATTACTACAATCATGTAAATAAATATATGGATCGTTTGATCTAATCAATTTTCTTTTGGAGAGAACATTACATGTTTGCTGCTATCATGTTGTTTGTGAGTAGCTTTTGTTGCAGAGAACAGTTTATGTTTGCAGCTATCATACTAATCTGAGCAACGTTGGTTTAAGAGAACATTATATGATGGTTGCGATTATGTAGTTCTTAATCAATTTTATTGCAGAAAACATCTTATGTTGGTAGTTAATATTTTTTTCTGCGCCTCCTTTGTTCGAGCGAACATTATATGGTTGCTGCTATCATGTTTTCCAGGAGTAATACTTTTTACAGGAAAGATTTTTTGTTTGCAGCTATCATATGTCCCTGAGCAAATTTGCTTGAGGGAACAATAAATGCTTATCCTTACAACCTTAATAATTGTCAATACTTATGATCGCAGCAAATATTTAATTATAAACAATGAAGGTCGAAATAATAAACACAGGCATTTTGAAAATATTTGTTTTTATTGTTTTATATGTATAATTACACTGATCTAAATATATAATTGAATACAAGTATAATACTATAATGTAAATATAAAACATTTGTAATAAACGCTATTTTTAGTTTAAAAATTTAATATTATTTTTCGTTAAACAAATATAACCAATATAATTAGACTCTAATGAATCAATCTTAATAGAAAAAAAGAAATCTTCGTATGCAACTCGAAAAGCTTGATAATGTGAATCAATGCCATGAGTTACAAGTCTTTGAATACATAAATAGTAGGATTCATCAATTGAACAGATATGCTTTATTAAGCCAAATAATGGAATATCATCTTCATATTCACCAACATGAACAACCATACCTGGTTTAAATAATATATTTTCATACTGGAGATAAGAGACGGTGTATGTTGAAACACCCGAAATAATATTGTATTTTTGCAAACCATTATTCAAACTATGGCAAATCGTTAAAGGACCTGGTTTAATTTTTCCATCTAATATATCGTTGTAGTTTAAAAACATATCTAACAATTTTAATTGATATTTAACAAAAATCGTTTTAAAAATATTAATTTTATTGTTAGAGCTATTGCTTATGGTCTTCACAACTTTATGTACTGATTCAAACCTAATTGATGATATATGTTTCAAAGGACCAATTTTTCTCATTATATTTGAATAGTGTTGTAAATTATGAAATTTTGGTTTCAGAGTTCCTTTTGTAAGTTTAAGGTACAAACTATTATGTTCACTCACTAATGATTGTAAATGATCGACGACGCCATCTTGTATGGAATCCGATTCACATGTAATATATATAATCTGTCTTAAAAGTAAGTATAATGACCATTCTTCGCATTCCAAAACAAGATCCCCAATCATTAATGCAAGACACTTGAATAATACTAGCATCTCAGATGCAGATAATTTCAATTTAGATTTTTTTAGCGAGTCAGAGTTTAGTATAGGAGGTTTGTTTCTACCATGTATAGGGCCGTAATCAAATGTAAGCATCCTGTAATTCAATTGTTCTAGTGAAAAAAATTCGTAGTCATTTATAAAACGATTAAGAATAAATATAAGATCGTAATGACAAACTCCTTCCAATAAGTCATGCATAACGTCAACACTATAGTTTTCTGTCACGTGAAAGTTCTTAAGATGGTTCCAAATCGAATTTTCCCTCACTCCAGTAACCTTAAAATCATTTATAGATAAGTCATTCTCATAATTCTCTATATTTCGCATCATTTTATCATTTTCATGGGTACAAACTTTCATAACATCACGTTGCAATTTGCAGAAACGACAGTAGAAATTACTAGAGAAACTCTCTGAAAATCCAAGAATCGTATTAAGCCCTAGATTGTCACCAAGAATTAATGAAGGAATAATTTTGATTCTATTTATATTTCTATTTTCAAATGTAATCTGAGATTTTAGCTCAATACCTGTACCTTGTAAATAATTAAGCTCTGCGATAAATTCTGAAAACACAATAGAATTGCCGAATTTTTTCCTATCCTCTGAAAATAATAACATTGCAACAAATATGTGGGATAGTTTAGATTGTAGATACTCCGGAATACATGGAATTTTTATATAGACTCCGCCAATTTTCTGCGACCCAGAATGTGACCCAAGAACATTAGCAGGCTCAAATTCATCAAAATATACTAACAAAGGTAAATATAATACATCGGTGTCAACATACTGTGAGAAGTTCTTATATTTTTTTTCATTCCAGAGGGAGCTTTGAATAAAATTATATGTTACAGATCGGTCGCGAGATTTTAGACTGTTAATATAGGATATAGTTTCAAGCAAAAAACTAGTTTTTTGAAAAAGTATGGTAAACATCTCGCGCAATGGCAGCATTGCTATAGAGAAATCCAAAGTTTTTAGAATAGTATGTCCATTAGAACTAAGAACTTCCTGCACCTCCTTATGTATGGAAATAAATTTGACTTCTACAAAAAACTGTGTTTTTTTAAGTTCTTTAAAAAATTTGTATTCAGATTCTATTATACTGGTATTACATAATTCGTCCACAATGGATAATACGTCGGGTGACACGGTAGAATCGTTTAGTTTAGCTCTCAAAATCAATAAATGTTTCTTGAAAAAATTCACAATACTTTTAATAATGTGGAGACTCTTGTTTCGAGGTATAGCATCATTACAATAAGTTCTTAAAATTTGCTTCAGTAGATCTAACCGAATATCTGAGGTAGATAATTGTTGAGAAATATCTATGGTGCTATTAGCAAGTTCAGAACTATTTTCAGTGGGAGAAATTAATTATATGCTGCTAATTTGGAAAACAAAGTCACTAGGTGTATTTAGAACACCGCTTTCAAAGATTCTGTAGTGTGTATTTAAATGAAATCTGTACGAATCAAGGCGACTATAGTTTCGCGAGCAACTAGGGTAACAGCACGGTATGCGTGAGATTGCGTTAGAATGGTAAGTCCTCAAATGTCTTATTAACTCATTAACAGTCATAAATAGTTCAGAGCAACTAAAACAATTTATTGAATCCATCATGCTAATGAAAATTAGCATACAAATAAATAATTATTTAAATTATCGAAATATAGTTATCTTAAATGTATAGTTAAGTCTTAAAATCTATTATGTGTACTATTATACCTCAATGTAATGAAAAAATTAAAGAATATAATTAATAAATTAAATGTAATTAATGAAAAAATACTTTTATTTATCCGTGCGGAGATCGTTCATTAGTGTGTTGACTGAAGGTATTACGGTATCAAAAGGACTGCTTACTTCAAAAACAAGTTTTTGAATGAATATCCATACATGGGCACACTGGCTGGGATATTTAATGTTCATTCCCATAAAGCAATGAAAGCATGTTTCAATAGCTTTAAGTGGGTTATCAAATTTTAATCTATGATTGGATAAATCCACATATGCTGCAGAAACAGTTTTAATGCTATCTCCAATTAGATAAATTTTGGGTTGCGCATCAATTTTTCGGCGTTTTATTTCTGCCCTTATTTCGTCGTCCGCTTCGAGAATATTCTGCATAAAATTATTTTATCAGTTTTATTTGCCTGGCATAAAGAGGAATTATATTAATTACCTGACAATGTTGAATAAAAGAGTTCTGAACTTCGTGTTTACTTGACCGTCTTGATGTTGGTAGCAAGTAAGGAACCAGCATAAAAGCTAGGGCTAGCTTTGAGTCTGAAATATAATTATATATAATAAACAAACTGTAATTCAAAAACTAGTTCGGCTCAGCTAACCTTCATCGTCTGCACCATCAATATGGGTCAATATTTGTTTCACTCCGTTGTCTTTTAATTTTTGTGCTTTTTTAATAATTTGGTTGTAGTATGATCTCCATTCATATATGGTTTTGGAGCCGGGATATAAAATTTTATAGTCAATTGCAAACTAGAAAAAAACTACATTGTAAAATTATTACTTCAAAATAAGATGAACTGAATTTACTAGTTCGTGACTTTTTTGATGTAAACAAACTGGATACTTCTGCAGGTAATCTGAAGTTGTGAGTGTTTGATCCTCCAATTCTTTTAATCTAAATGAATGTGTAGATCTCCACTTATCTAATATGGTTTCCCAAGCGGCCGATCCTAATTGCAAAATTCGAATGTCATTTTCGACAATATCCAGTTGCTGAATACAATTTTCTGGGATTGGCAAGTTCGCGGAATCAGGATTTTCCTGCGATTTAGTTTTGATGCGTCTATTTATAATACCCGCGGCACTGAGGCGGGATCTATAATTATTGTAAGCATCAAATAACTTTCCTTTGGCTAAGTGGCCTTTTTGAAACGGAACGTAATACGTCTCTTTAACTTCCCTTGGATAAATTTCAATTATGGACTGTGATAACTGGATGAAATCTTCTCTCTTTAATCTGTAAATTGATCAAATGTTTTAATTGAGTTCATATACATATACAATAATACAATTATATATAATAATATTATGAAGTACAAAATACATTCAGTAATTAACCTACATTTTAGATTTATTGTCTTTTAAAGTGAAGCTAATAACTGCTTTTGCCACTTGGATCCTATCGCGGTTTTCCAACGCACCGGTTTTTTCAAAAGCTTTTAAACCTAATTTGACATCATCTAGGTTTCGAATATCCTAATAATATTGTAAAAATACAATTAAATCACATTAATTTTAATAACTTTAGCAATTAATATTGTTACTCACATCTGTTGTAGGCAATTCGTCTATTATTCGGGTTTGTATAAATATAGTATTTGTTGGAAAGTTGGCAAATCCTGTTTCACCAATGCATGTTACTGTATTATTTAAAGGTGCTGCTGACTCTAAAGCGTGGTTGATATGCGGTGATAGTGTATGTTGATCAATGTCAGAATCTGATGGTGTTAAAACCGACACAGCGTCATCGTCTAAAGGAAAAATAAATTAATTTTTACTTATACATATGTACATATATATTTTAATGATAACTTTTACTTCTTAACTGGATGCGCAATACGAATTCTGGTGATGCAATAAATTGAAAAACAAAAGCCGAGAAAATATTTGGTTTTACCATAAAATCATTAGAGTATACATCAATTTCTGCGTTATCGTCTAAATTATACTCTTTTCTAACTGAAAAAATTAAAAATATTTAATATTTTAATTAAACTTTTTTCAAGTTATAATCCAATTAGCGTAAAACGTGAATATAACTGCTCCTGTTGAAATCGTACCTGCTTCTGCTAATAAATTAAAATCATCTTCACCGTCAAAAAGTACACCAATAATAGACTTCCTATTTTTAAAAATAGTTTTAATCAATTTAAAACCATCCATTTTATTAATTGTTTATACGAGTATGTTATGATTTATGAATGTGAGTTTTACTGTTTAATTGAAAAATGGAAATAATATATAGAAAATAAAATCTATTGTTTATAATGTTTCAGACTTTTTGATAAATTTTTGTAGGAAGGTATAGATTATCCTATTAATTTGAGAAGCTGGCAGAAACTTTCAGACGTTATTTAAAAGTTTAAGCCAGATTCTCAAAAAAAGAATGAGAAGGTATAATTTGAAGCATTGCCAATTTCAAAATGAAATAGAAATTTTCAGTATATTCAGTACAGGATAAAATTTTTAATCCGTTAAGAAATAATCAAGTTCTATCCTAATTGGCCGTATTCCAGAACATTCCCAAATTTCGAAATATCCTCTTTCGTACCAGATCCTGTTATAAAATATCATGTTTTGAAACATCCTGTTTCATACCAGATCCTGTTTCGAAATATCCTGTTTCGACAAATCCTGTTTTGAAATATCCTGTTCTAACCCGGACCCACAAATTCCGCATTACTTAGATAAAACTACTTAAAACTTGCTATTATTAGTTAAAACACGTCAGAAAATTAACTTGTGTCCTAAAATATTATCGACTTTGGCGATAGTGAAGCTTCCTGTACATCATGAAAATCAGGTAAGGCGTGCATTTTTTGAAAGTTTTTCTTTACATAATTGTGCGTATCTTTAGTTTCTAGCAGCACGGAGACAAGTTTTCCATGAAATACTCACATTTTCCGAAAAATTTTCACTTTTTCCAAACATATTTTTTTAACTTTTACCAAAATACATAAAAATATGCTTTTTTAGTCATATTTTTATTTAATTTTGTTTATTCATAATTTATATTAAAATAACGAACTAGTTTTAAAGGATCTTAGCATTGACATCTTAGCACAAAGCTCATTACATACCAAATTTATTCCAATTTTTTTTCTATTATTTACAATTAATTTCTATTTTTGTAATTAAAACTATTTAAAACGCATATTTTTATTTAATTTAAATCAAAAAGAAAAAAAAAATGAAAACTTTTCCGGAAAATGTAGAAAATATTTCTGGAAAATTCTAAAAACCGAAAAATTTTCACCTCTTAAAAACTATAGACACGTAAAGAAATTGTATTTAAAAATTCACGCATTATATTATTTTTACTATGCACATGTAAACTTCACTGTACTCTCGATATATAATTTGAGCACTTTTGTTTTAAAAAAAATCTCTTTTTTTGCCACTTAAACACAATACAATACAATATACACAAATTATAAAAATTTAATTACATATTTCGTAATAGCAAAGGAACAATGAAATGTTTTTCACAATCATATATATGTGGCTACAATTATAAACTTTGTTGATACAATTATAATATGATCAATCAAGTTTTAATGGATTCTCGATAGTAACACAAGAAAACATGGTGTATCCTGATCCTCATGGATGTATATTTTACGCTTATATAAAAACTTCTATAATTGCTTATACATAAATCTACTTCTAAATAATTTTAAAAATGCTTAATTCAAATTATTTTATATTTCTTACGTTTAAATTATAAAAATCGCACTTGCAAACTTTAATTAAAATACACAATTCACACAAAACTTTGTACTCGACTCTACTACCCTAAGTTTCAAATAACGCTGAATAGAAATAATAATTTTGATCTTTTAATTTTATGGAAAGGTGGCAAGGATCATATTATATTTGTTGTGATAATAAACATGGTTGTCGCTCCATGTTCAATCATGAATATGATTGGTAAAATTATAACATGATCATTGAAATTCGTTCTAGAACTTTCTATATTGACATATAATGTAAATATATTGTATGTGTGTGTAATGAACTCAAGCAACGCCACTACATAAAAAGCCATGACACAAAAATGTGTGGTAGTATGTGTTAAGGGGATAAAGATTTTTATTTTCCTATGAAACGTAAACAAAATACTATGGGATTTTCAAACACATTTTTTTATATCGTCTCTATTTTCAATTTAAATAAATATTTTTATTTGCAAATATAAATAATTTGATATCAAATATATTGAAATGTAAATTGTGAACAATTTTGATTGAAATTAATAATCATTTATTAAGTAATTTTGCATTTTTATAAAAATATTTGTTTCTCAAAACATCGTCGTGCTTCGTGTTCCTCTAAACATTTTATTTTCATATAAATTTATTATGATTAGAGGAACACGAAGCATGCCGATGTTTTGAGCAACAAATATTTTTATAAAAATGCAAAATTACTTAATAAATGATTATTAATTTCAATCAAAATTGTTCACAATTTACATTTCGATATATTTGATATCAAATTATTTACATTTGTAAATAAAAATATTTATTTAAATTGAAAATAGAGACGATATAAAAAAATGTGTTTGAAAATCCCATAGTATTTTGTTTACGTTTCATAGGAAAATAAAAATCTTTATTCCCCTCTTTATATTAGTGATTTGACTTTTTTAGACTGATGTCACGGCTATTTATGTAGTGGCATTGACTCAAGTTATACATATAAAGTAGGAATATTTCAATGATTAATTTATTAATATTAATTAGGGCAATTAATACAATATTAAGATTAATAGCCAAGATTTTAATCTCACCCTTATCTATATGTTTATTATCGTAGTTACCTCGCCTATATATGTAAATACACATGTATATAAAAATCTACCAAGACTCACATTTTTTGTGTAGAAATTGCAATATTATATCACTTAATATATCAAAAGTTCACTATTTCGTTGAAAATTCAAACTTGAATGTTGGAGCAACCTGTAAGACATGTTCCGAAAACACTTATAATATAAAAATACAAATAAATTTTAAGCATTATACATTAATTTATTAAACGACGTTAATAGTAAACGTACAATTATGTGTATAAACAATCATATTTTTATTGTTGCAACTTAATATTGGACCGAATGTTTACCGAAAAAGTCCATCGTCACAGCAACCACAAACCATCACAAATGGTCATTTCAATCAGAAAAGTTAACTTATTACATTATTACAATAATCATACAAATTTTGTTGTAACTTATAGTTGTAGGGACAATAGTAATATACAAATTTCAACAATCATATGATTTCTAAAATTATATTATTTTCACCACTATCATTTAGAAAACTGTACAATTATTACCATAACTATCTATTTTTACATCAATAAAATTATGATGTTAAGGAAAAACCTTTCATTGCTGCGATCATGCATCAACCATATCTTTTCTTTGCGTGTATTTTCGTCGAATAGGATTTTTTTAAATTCTTATATACGAGTTCATACTAGTGATTCGAAAAAAATCATAACTAAGTTTAATTATGTTACATAAGTGAACAATACTATATCGTTAATTCAAATTTATTTTATTAATTAGTTCAAATAAATCACATATATTACACCTACATAAATTATAGATACATTTATTTGTCATTTTGGCTCGTACTTGGAGAAAAGTATTGTTCTAATGTAGTTTGAACTGAAACTGACTCATTATGAAGGTACATTTCTTCATATCTTTGGAGATTAATAGAAATTTCTCTGCGAAATTTAGAAAATTCGGCATAATTGTCATCCACCTCAGCAAAAATTTCAATAGCTCCGAAACCTTCCGAAATTTTTTTTGAAATTGGCAGCTGTTCCTCTGCAACTACCTCTACGTTATCTTTCTCTTCAGTTCAATTAAATCGTCATTAGACATTTCTTCGGGGCCGTAAATTATTTCTTCGATGTCTAAAATTTCCATGCCTTCGAAATTTGCAGCAGAAACAAGTTCAGCCACATCCTGACAAACATCGTAACTTTCGTCTATTTCAGTATCCGTTCCTAGCACACTTTTATTCCGATACTCTGGCCATAACGTTTTCCAAACGCCATTCATACACGACGGCTTTACTTCATCCCAAGAAGAGGCTATATTTTCGATAGCATTCGCGACGTTGTAGCTTTTCCAAAACGCTTTCATTGTCACATTATCGTCTGAATCGGTTATATCAAGCAGTTGTTTGAACGTTCGCCTTAAATATTAACTTTTGAATGTGGAAATAACCCCTTGATCCATGGGTTGTATTAAGGATGTTGTATTCGGTGGCATAAATACGAATTTCACTTTGTCTGATAATTCATTGATGTAAATGGGATGGCCGGGAGCATTATCGAGCAGTACTTAGGCTTTAAAATCTGTTTTTCTTCGTGCAAGACTTCTCTATCTCTGGAATACAACAGTTTTTAGCCCAATCGTCGAATAATGTCGCCATCATCCACGCTTTTTTATTCGCTTGCCAATAAACCGGAAGATTATGTTTCGAAATATTTTTCAATGCCCTCGGATTTTCCGAATGATATATCAACAGAGGCTTGAATTTAAAATCTCCATGTGCATTACCCCCAAAATAGTAAGGTAAGCCGTTCTTTACAAGCTTTATAGCCTTAAGCCGATTTTTCAGCCTTTGAAATAAAAGTCCTAGTTGGCAGCCGCTTCCAGAACAAGCCGGTTTTGTTAACGTTGAACACCTGCTTGGCGACGTAACCTCCGTCCTATATTAAAACTTTTAATTCGTCCTTAAAGCGCTCGGCACCAACAAAATCTGCGCTACCAGATTCCCCTTTCAAGGAAATGTTGTGAAGGTTTGCCCGGGCTTTGAACCGTTGAAACCATCCTCGACTTGCCTCGAAGATTTCGAAGTTAGACACATCACTCGTTGAAGCGTTTTCACTACCCGGTAATTTTTTAGCCAAGTCTTGGTATAAACTTTTGGCTTTTGCTTGTAAAATATTTTGACTTAAAGGCATTTTTCGTTGAGTTTGAATTTCAATCCAATTGGTAAGTAATAATTCCATATTCATTAATAAAGGATTTCTGATTCGAGTCAATGTATTACAACCAGAACTTGATGAGGCATTCGCAGCAGCTTTAATTTTTTCAGCGTCTCGTTCACATATGGTACGCACAGTCGATGGGCTAAATTCAAAGTTTTTTCTATAAGTATAACTTTTCACCTTTATGATATCGTTTAAGAACATCTAATTTCATTTCGATAGTAATTTTTTTTTTTTTTATTCCACAAATTGAAATTTCAGTTTTCTTAGGCTTACCCATTATTTTTACCTTTTCAAAATGGAAATTCTATTTTTTTGGGATAAAATAATTCTGAATTAATTTAAATATCAATAGCGGGTAATAATCTAATTCTCAGAAATACAAAAGTACATACCTTTACCTTACACTCGAAAAGTTTATCAAACTAACTAAAAACTATAATAATGCACTTAATTAAACGTACATATATGTGTGTACACACAAATTTAATTAAACGTTAAATTTCTTTATACATATGGATACTAACGTTTGCTAAAACAAACATAAAATGACATTATGACAAATTCTACACAGAGTAATACATACAAACATATCATTTAAAGGGGAATTACCGATTTATCTGTATTTTCCTTTGCTTTACTTTTTTTACCAAAAAACGCAAACGGAGTAAAAATAAAACGCAAGGTGAGTTTTTTTTTAAAAAATCAACGCAAATCGAATTAAAAAAAACGCAAAGTGAAAAATGTTGTCATCAAAAATATATGGACGCAGACTGAAACATCGCAAAACGAAACAGCGCAAACTGAGGTATTGGTGTACATATTTCAACTTTTAAAATTAGATTTAACTAAAAATCAAAATTATAGATAGCACATCTTCATTACTAATATTGTTGTTTTCGTTGGGAGGATAAATTTAATTTCGTTAAGTGAATGAAAATTATATTAAGCGAAATAAAATTCCAATGGGTAAAGGGCAATTTTAGTAAGTATAGGGTAACTTTATTTACTTGTTGAATTTCATGATAATAGATTAAGAAATAGTCGTTTCCATCCTTAATGGGCAAATTCCAGAACTTCACCTAAAATTAATTTAGAATCCCATTTTCATCACATTTATCGAATTTCAGCATAATCGGTTAAGAAATAGCCAAGTTTCATCAAAATTGGCAATATCCCAGAACTTCATTAAAAAACCATTTTAAAATCACATTTCTATCACACTTGTTGAATTTTATCATATTCCAGAATTTCATCTAAAACGCATTTTAGAATTCCATTTCCATCGTATATGTCGAATTTCATCATAATCTGTAGAGAAACAGCCAAGTTCCATCAAAATTGGCCATATCCATAACTTCGTCTAAAAACAATATTAGAGTCCCATTTCCACCACTCCTGACAAATTTCATCATAATCGGCTAATGAATAGCCGAGTTCCTTCATTATTGGCCATATTCCAGAATTTCAACTAAAACCCATTTTAGAATCCCATTTCCATCATACATGTCTAATTTCATAATAATCGGTTAAGATCTAAGAAACAGCCAAGTTCCATCATAATTCGAGCCATATTCGAAAACTTCATCTAAAATCTGCTTTAAAATCTTATTTCCATCGTATATGTTGAATTTCATCATAATCGGTTAAAAAATAGCAAGGTATCAACCATCGTAATCGGACCATTTTTGATTTTTGCCGCCCAAAAACTTGTGGGCTATAGCACAGTTGATTTTCAATAAAATTGAATTTTATAAGAAAAGTTTAGAAATAATCGAGTAATGAAAATGAAAATTGTCACAGCAATAACAGGTCCCGAAACCTATTGATAGAGGTATCAACCATCGTAATCGGACCATTTTAGATTTTTGCCGCCCAAAAACTTTTGGGCTATAGCACAGTTAATTTTCAATAAAATTGAATTTTCTAAGAAATGTTTAGAAATAATCGAGTAATGAAAATGAAAATTGTCACAGCAATAACAGGTCCCGAAACCTATTGATAGAGGTATCAACCATCGTAATCGGACCATTTTAGATTTTTGCCGCCCAAAAACTTTTGGGCTATAGCACAGTTAATTTTCAATAAAATTGAATTTTCTAAGAAATGTTTAGAAATAATCGAGTAATCAAAATGAAAATTGTCACAGCAATAACAGGTCCCGAAACCTATTGATAGAGGTATCAACCATCGTATTCGGACCATTTTTTATTTTTGCCGCCCAAAAACTTGTGGGCTATAGCAGAGTTGATTTTCAATAAAATTGAATTTTCTAAGAAATGTTTAGAAATAATCGAGTAATCAAAATGAAAATTGTCACAACAATAACAGGTCCCGAAACCTATTGATAGAGGTATCAACCATCGTAATCGGACCATTTTAGATTTTTGCCGCCCAAAAACTTGTGGGCTATAGCACAGTTAATTTTCAATAAAACTGAATTTTCTTAGAAATGTTTAGAAATAATCGAGTAATCAAAATGAAAATTGTCACAGCAATAACAGGTCCCGAAACCTATTGATAGAGGTATCAACCATCGTAATCGGACCATTTTTGATTTTTGCCGCCCAAAAACTTGTGGGCTATAGCACAGTTAATTTTCAATAAAACTGAATTTTCTAAGAAATGTTTAGAAATAATCGAGTAATCAAAATGAAAATTGTCACAGCAATAACAGGTCCCGAAACCTATTGATAGAGGTATCAACCATCGTAATCGGACCATTTTTGATTTTTGCCGCCCAAAAACTTGTGGGCTATAGCACAGTTAATTTTCAATAAAATTGAATTTTCTTAGAAATGTTTAGAAATAATCGAGTAATCAAAATGAAAATTGTCACAGCAATAACAGGTCCCGAAACCTATTGATAGAGGTATCAACCATCGTAATCGGACCATTTTAGATTTTTGCCGCCCAAAAACTTGTGGGGTATAGCAGAGTTGATTTTCAATAAAATTGAATTTTCTAAGAAATGTTTAGAAATAATCGAGTAATGAAAATGAAAATTGTCACAGCAATAACAGGTCCCGAAACCTATTGATAGAGGTATCAACCATCGTAATCGGACCATTTTAGATTTTTGCCGCCCAAAAACTTTTGGGCTATAGCACAGTTAATTTTCAATAAAATTGAATTTTCTAAGAAATGTTTAGAAATAATCGAGTAATCAAAATGAAAATTGTCACACCAATAACAGGTCCCGAAACCTATTGATAGAGGTATCAACCATCGTAATCGGACCATTTTAGATTTTTGCCGCCCAAAAACTTGTGGGGTATAGCAGAGTTGATTTTCAATAAAATTGAATTTTCTAAGAAATGTTTAGAAATAATCGAGTAATCAAAATGAAAATTGTCACAACAATAACAGGTCCCGAAACCTATTGATAGAGGTATCAACCATCGTAATCGGACCATTTTAGATTTTTGCCGCCCAAAAACTTGTGGGCTATAGCACAGTTGATTTTCAATAAAACTGAATTTTCTAAGAAATGTTTAGAAATAATCGAGTAATCAAAATGAAAATTGTCACAACAATAACAGGTCCCGAAACCTATTGATAGAGGTATCAACCATCGTAATCGGACCATTTTAGATTTTTGCCGCCCAAAAACTTGTGGGCTATAGCACAGTTGATTTTCAATAAAATTGAATTTTCTAAGAAATGTTTAGAAATAATCGAGTAATGAAAATGAAAATTGTCACAGCAATAACAGGTCCCGAAACCTATTGATAGAGGTATCAACCATCGTAATCGGACCATTTTAGATTTTTGCCGCCCAAAAACTTGTGGGCTATAGCACAGTTAATTTTCAATAAAATTGAATTTTCTTAGAAATGTTTAGAAATAATCGAGTAATCAAAATGAAAATTGTCACAGCAATTACAGGTCCCGAAACCTATTGATAGAGGTATCAACCATCGTAATCGGACCATTTTTGATTTTTGCCGCCCAAAAACTTGTGGGCTATAGCACAGTTAATTTTCAATAAAATTGAATTTTCTAAGAAATGTTTAGAAATAATCGAGTAATCAAAATGAAAATTGTCACAGCGATAACAGGTCCCGAAACCTATTGATAGAGGTATCAACCATCGTAATCGGACCATTTTAGATTTTTGCCGCCCAAAAACTTGTGGGCTATCGCACAGTTAATTTTCAATAAAATTGAATTTTCTAAGAAATGTTTAGAAATAATTGAGTAATCAAAATGAAAATTGTCACAGCAATAACAGGTCCCGAAACCTATTGATAGAGGTATCAACCATCGTAATCGGACCATTTTTGATTTTTGCCGCCCAAAAACTTGTGGGCTATAGCACAGTTAATTTTCAATAAAATTGAATTTTCTAAGAAATGTTTAGAAATAATCGAGTAATCAAAATGAAAATTGTCACAGCGATAACAGGTCCCGAAACCTATTGATAGAGGTATCAACCATCGTAATCGGACCATTTTAGATTTTTGCCGCCCAAAAACTTGTGGGCTATCGCACAGTTAATTTTCAATAAAATTGAATTTTCTAAGAAATGTTTAGAAATAATCGAGTAATCAAAATGAAAATTGTCACAGCAATAACAGGTCCCGAAACCTATTGATAGAGGTATCAACCATCGTAATCGGACCATTTTTGATTTTTGCCGCCCAAAAACTTGTGGGCTATAGCACAGTTAATTTTCAATAAAATTGAATTTTCTAAGAAATGTTCAGAAATAATCGAGCAATCAAAATGAAAATTGTCACAGCAATAACAGGTCCCGAAACCTATTGATAGAGGTATCAACCATCGTAATCGGACCATTTTAGATTTTTGCCGCCCAAAAACTTGTGGGGTATAGCAGAGTTGATTTTCAATAAAATTGAATTTTCTAAGAAATGTTTAGAAATAATCGAGTAATCAAAATGAAAATTGTCACAGCAATAACAGGTCCCGAAACCTATTGATAGAGGTATCAACCATCGTAATCGGACCATTTTTTATTTTTGCCGCCCAAAAACTTGTGGGCTATAGCACAGTTAATTTTCAATAAAATTGAATTTTCTAAGAAATGTTTAGAAATAATCGAGTAATCAAAATGAAAATTGTCACAGCAATAACAGGTCCCGAAACCTATTGATAGAGGTATCAACCATCGTAATCGGACCATTTTAGATTTTTGCCGCCCAAAAACTTTTGGGCTATAGCACAGTTAATTTTCAATAAAATTGAATTTTCTAAGAAATGTTTAGAAATAATCGAGTAATCAAAATGAAAATTGTCACAGCAATAACAGGTCCCGAAACCTATTGATAGAGGTATCAACCATCGTAATCGGACCATTTTTGATTTTTGCCGCCCAAAAACTTGTGGGCTATAGCAGAGTTGATTTTCAATAAAATTGAATTTTCTAAGAAATGTTTAGAAATAATCGAGTAATCAAAATGACAATTGTCACAGCAATAACAGGTCCCGAAACCTATTGATAGAGGTATCAACCATCGTAATCGGACCATTTTTGATTTTTGCCGCCCAAAAACTTGTGGGCTATAGCACAGTTAATTTTCAATAAAATTGAATTTTCTTAGAAATGTTTAGAAATAATCGAGTAATCAAAATGAAAATTGTCACAGCAATTACAGGTCCCGAAACCTATTGATAGAGGTATCAACCATCGTAATCGGACCATTTTTTATTTTTGCCGCCCAAAAACTTGTGGGCTATAGCAGAGTTGATTTTCAATAAAATTGAATTTTCTAAGAAATGTTTAGAAATAATCGAGTAATCAAAATGACAATTGTCACAACAATAACAGGTCCCGAAACCTATTGATAGAGGTATCAACCATCGTAATCGGACCATTTTTGATTTTTGCCGCCCAAAAACTTGTGGGCTATAGCACAGTTAATTTTCAATAAAATTGAATTTTCTTAGAAATGTTTAGAAATAATCGAGTAATCAAAATGAAAATTGTCACAGCAATTACAGGTCCCGAAACCTATTGATAGAGGTATCAACCATCGTAATCGGACCATTTTTTATTTTTGCCGCCCAAAAACTTGTGGGCTATAGCAGAGTTGATTTTCAATAAAATTGAATTTTCTAAGAAATGTTTAGAAATAATCGAGTAATCAAAATGACAATTGTCACAGCAATAACAGGTCCCGAAACCTATTGATAGAGGTATCAACCATCGTAATCGGACCATTTTTTATTTTTGCCGCCCAAAAACTTGTGGGCTATAGCACAGTTAATTTTCAATAAAATTGAATTTTCTAAGAAATGTTTAGAAATAATCGAGTAATCAAAATGAAAATTGTCACAGCAATAACAGGTCCCGAAACCTATTGATAGAGGTATCAACCATCGTAATCGGACCATTTTAGATTTTTGCCGCCCAAAAACTTTTGGGCTATAGCACAGTTAATTTTCAATAAAATTGAATTTTCTAAGAAATGTTTAGAAATAATCGAGTAATCAAAATGAAAATTGTCACAGCAATAACAGGTCCCGAAACCTATTGATAGAGGTATCAACCATCGTAATCGGACCATTTTTGATTTTTGCCGCCCAAAAACTTGTGGGCTATAGCAGAGTTGATTTTCAATAAAATTGAATTTTCTAAGAAATGTTTAGAAATAATCGAGTAATCAAAATGACAATTGTCACAGCAATAACAGGTCCCGAAACCTATTGATAGAGGTATCAACCATCGTAATCGGACCATTTTTTATTTTTGCCGCCCAAAAACTTGTGGGCTATAGCACAGTTAATTTTCAATAAAATTGAATTTTCTAAGAAATGTTTAGAAATAATCGAGTAATCAAAATGAAAATTGACACATTTTTGTAAATGGTCATAGTGTAGAATCAGGTTTCGACAGTTTATTTGATTTTCACAATTAACCCTTTTTATTGTAATAGGAAAAATGTTTTCGGATAACTTGACCTGTCCACTTTATGGAAATATAAGCCCACACCTGTTAACATCTCTGAGATTTTTGTAAATGGTCTTAGTGTAGCATCAGGTTTCGACAGTTTTAGAGTATGCCATATTGTACCATATGCCATATTTCGTGTACCTTATGCCATAGTACCATATGCCGTACTGAAATATTCCATTTTGAAATATTTCGTAACATACCATATAGTGTACCATATGCCGTTTTGAAATAGGTCATAGTGTACCTTATGCCGTAATATACCATACTGTTCCATTTTGAAATATTCCGTTTTAAAATATGCCATGTTGAACGGGTTGGTCTTACTCTCAACTAGAACATAACAAAAACCTACTAAATACTTTCTTTCCATTTTTGAGCACAAAGGATTTAATAATAATTTAAATATATTTTTGAAAAAATTGTGACGTTTTCCTATCATTCTTGCGCAAAGGCTTCAATGCTAGGTGGTTTTAAGGAGTTCTCAACGTTCTAATTTCTATGAATGTTGGAATTTTAATAAATCGTCAAAGCGCGAGTTTGGTGGCGGCAGACAACCTTTCAAAAATTGGATATATACATATTTTAAAAAACTTGTTTTGGGATATTTTTGTTTATCAAATTGAGGGTAACTCAAGGTTGCTATTTTGGCATCTTTTTCTATATTGGTTGGTGGCAAAATGCTTGAAGACCGTCAAAAATAAACAGACCCAGAGGCTACTCAAAATAATATTACTTTCTTTTACATAAGTAAAATAAAGTAAGATAATCATGAAAATTTTGGACCTTGAGATTTTTAGAGGTTGGGGAAAGTGGGTTTCAAAATGGTGTCTGTCAGTCAGTATGTCAGTCTGTGTCCTCTCTACAGCCCAGACAGCCCAGATGGTTTAACCAATCGAACTGAAACTGCAGATTTAAGCTTTTTTGATAAATTGTGAGTTCCCAGTGAATTTTACTACAAATCGGCTAACCGGAAGCGGCCACTCCCTTGGTCCATAAAATTTATTTTGCAAATATCTTAAAAAGTATAAGGTTTACAAAAAACTACTTAATACAAAATATTTCCAAAAAATATAAAAAAATAAACATTTTTCAAAACTCTTTCGTCGTTATAATACGATTGCGAATTTCTGATGCCCAAATAAGTGTAACCCTGTAACTATGTGTATTTTTGACGTTTGTTGAGCGTGACAAAATTTCACGATTATTTTTAAATAATTTCAACCAATAGAAAAAGGCGTTAAATATGCGCAATTGCGAAATACCTAAGTCATAAATTTGTATATTTTTCTCCGGCAGTTTTTTCACTCTGACACATTTATTTTTTCGTAGGACAGATAGATATATTTCAGAATATGTAAATAGTTATCGAATCTCTGACTTCTCCGACAATAAAAAAAAAAAAATTACCCTTAGTTAGAATATTAAAATTTGGCTGTTATTTGGTGTATGATTAAGGGAATGAGAGTTCTAATACTGCAGTAAAGAACAAAAGAGTACTTGAGGTCGTTTTTTTTTTTCTCAGATGAGCTTTACTTTGCATTGTCAGATTTTCTACCAATACGAATAATGTGATCTTTGCTTACTTGCTTACGTTCTGCCTATGAGTAATTTGGACATCGTTTCCATTAGCTCTTTATATAATTGTTCGATGATTTATACAATTTTCTTTCGGTATGACTGGTTAACTGATAATTGCTGCATGAATACGTATTACTAATTATTGATATTTCATATATTACAATGAAAGTTGTCCAAACAGTTACGCAGAAAGTAAAAATTGTGTTTACAAAATGTTACGGCCTACGATTTATTATTATGCGTCTATATGAAGTGGAACTCAATTATAGGTGGATGTATGTACGCTTATTATAAACTATTATTATTTTTGAATATGAAGAATAATTAATTATTACAACTACAATACACTTCAAATTTCAAACCATTTCAGTAAATTTAACTTTAACATAATTCATAATGTGAAAATAATAAGAATTGAAAGTAGTTTTAGTGTAGTGATGTGTAAACGTGCGTGTTTAAGTCGATACGCTATAGTCAGTAGACTTTTTTATAGTTTTGATTATGCAAATTATTATTTTAAATAATTGGCGCAGACATTTACCATTGCGTACATCCAATAATAAGGTGTTTTAAATATTTTAATGTAATACGTAGTAAGTGAAATGGAAATGCTTCCAAGTGAAAAAATTGGTAGTCAGGGTATATTAATTAGATACAACCAATAGTTTTATTTCAAACATTCATTCTTCTAATTATTGCCTACCCAACAATAAATATAGGTAACATCTACAATTATCATAACTCATCTTGTTCATTATTTATCATTGGTAATAACTTTTAGGTTACAGTTAAGATGTATTGGAAAATATTTTGTTTTATTCTTTATTCTTTGTTGAACTTTTATTAATTTATTACTGTTTCGGTACTACAATAAATATATACACAGATCTTACTTTAATCAGAAAATTGGTTAACATGCTACTACATTGTTCTTCTCTTGCTCATTGAAAAACGTTCAGGATTGTTAATTTATGCTCCATCATCATAATTTAAAAACTGTCATTATGTTGCCGCATTGTTTAGAAAAAATATTATATAATAGTTATTTACGGTTAGTATGGACATGTCGGAAGCAAAATTATCCAAATTTAGTTTGATGACCATGTAACCTTCCATTATAAGTGACTGCACGTTTCTGAGTATCGGGTAGGCTCAACGCCTGGGGGGTTTTTTGTCACTTACATTTTCTTGTGGAAGAACCAACCAAAAAGTACGTGCTTTTAAGAAAGCTTAAATTGCTGCAAATGGTTCACCCTTCAGACATCATCATCACCAATAAATAATTAATTCACTTCATTTCCACTTTAAAACCAATTTTTAATAATTTAAAGGAAATTTTTGACAAAAAAAAATTGGCTCAAAATTATACATTTGCCAGAAAAATTTTTTTTTTATAATTTAATGATTAAATTTTAAATATTTTCATGAAATTTCCAAAAAAAAATATAATTTAGTTTCTTGTAAACAAAAAAACTCACCAGACAATGTGTTCGAAGAGTACTCCTCAACCATCTGTCCTCGTGCTGAAAATTTATAAAAACTGTGACCGTTCTAAACACCGTTATTATATTTTTTTTTTTTTATGAAAATTTCATTTCCTTACGCACTAAAATTTCTTAAGGTAATCTTATTTTCTTCTCTTTTCTTTCCTTTATACATATATATATTTTTTTATCAAACAATTAACTTTCATTAAAAACAGTTCATTTCAAAGAAAAAGAAAATGCTTCTCGTATGTTAACACATACTAGCATACTACACAATCCTCTATTTCTAATAATGATAGTTTGTCACTGATCCACTGTATTTATATAATCCAATATTGTTGAGGATGCAGCACCCTAGTCCGAATATCTCATTGTCACAGTGTTATTATTTGTATTTAATAAATGGACCAACTTCTGTTGTGTAGCGTCATCAAACAATTTTTTTTTTAAAGATGATTTATATTTTTATAAATTTTATTAAATAAAAGCTGAGAGGCCTGTCCTCTACCCCTATTAGGGCTTTTAGCTTTACACCAGACACTAATCTTTTAACTTTTATCTAACGATAGATTATAGATAGAAACAAATATTAAAAAAAATCAATCACTAAGCTCATCATATAACAATGGCTAAAAAGGCAGAATAACTTACCAAAATTTTCTTTTAGAAATTATTTGGTATATTCCCAAAATTACTCTATGTGGTGTGGTACAAATATGTATAAACCAAGCAAAATTTAGGACACAATTTAAATGCTTCTACTTCGGCCTCTCAATTCAAATTGGTATATTAGTTAAGAAATTTACAATAAAAAAATTCTACCTATGTATACATACAAATCCAATAAATAATTACGTACAAGTACATTAAATATGCCCTGCTACCTAATTTGTATATTAAGCAATATACAGGTATTATGAATATCAAATGTATTTGCTTACAATACATAGCTTAAAGTATATACATAGCTTATACAGTTTGTGTGGTACAATACATAGCTTAAAGTATATACATAGCTTATACAGTTTGCGCAACACCTAGGTATCTATGTACAATTAAGAATTCCATTGTGCAGAGCTGAAGTCAACGAGATCTATAAATATTAAAATTTAAGGTCAATGACCGAAGGAAATTATAACTTTGTTTTGTTATTTAAATCGTTCTCATATCGTTAAGCTATCGTTTGATATCATATTGGGAATAATACACAGCCGTAACAACCAAGTGACACAATTACTAAATGCTTTCTTAACCTAAACTCAAAAAATTGATTGGCTTCAATTTATTCGCTTGTTGCTACAGGTTCCTAAAGATATACATATGTATGTACATATCTGCAAATCTAGTGATAATGCAGATATCTTGAAATACTATACACTATACTACACTTCCTTTGACTCACGGAACAAAACTATTATGTCTCTAATCTCTACTTTTTATGAATATTTTCCGGCTTTAATTCCACTTGTTCTGCGAATTAAAGTCAGAAACTTCATACGAATTTCACGAGTTTAATTTCTGCAGTAATGTAAAAATAGATAAAAATAGAGTTAAGCGGAGGTTCTCATCAAGCGACCAAAAAATAAGGTGACTTTCTTAAATTTTTTTTTTTTCCTAGAAATAAACAACTTAAGGTTTTTGACACTTTAATTATTGTGTTTAAATGTACAAAAAAAAAAAAATTTTTTTTAAGAGTATAACATATTGGGAATTGTTTATACGTGTTGTAGCGTGCCCTTATCAAAAAACGTGACTTATCGGTCTCCACTGTAGCACTTATAAAAATTATCTGAAATCAAAAAACCAAAAATTGTTATAATATATATAATATTTGTTGGAGGCTGTACCAACAATATCAATAAAAAGTCGAAAGTTAAAAAAATGGCGGACAAGCAATTTTTCGGTACCGTTTTTTCACAAAAAAAAAACGGCAAATATTATCTGCATTTAGGTTTATCTTCCAATAAATTAAATGAACTTCAAAATAAAAATTGAGTAGTTTTTGAGTTATCGTGGGGACAGATATAAAAAACATCGTTTCTTAACGATTTTTTTTGAGTAGATCCGTAAAAGAGTGGGTCGAATTATTATGCCATAACTTTAAAAAAATAACAGTCAAACGGTTTGGGGAATATATTCTACACATAATAGGCTGTCAAAAAATGATATAAATTTTGCGAACTGGATATCCCGTTCTATTGGAAAATTTTATGAAAAAAGGGAAGCCTTATTTATGCGGAAAAAGAAATCGTTCCAGTGGCTTCAAGGTATTTTCTGTTATAAATTTAGCATTTTTTTTGTATTGCCAGCCCTCAATTTATTGTTAAGACTAATCTAAATAAAGCGGGACATTTGGTCTCTTACAAATGGTCTCGTTCTTATGCTGTATAAGTTTTTATTTCAACAGTCGGCAATTTTTCAACAGGTTATGGGCCCAGAAGACGCCAAAGCATAGAAACGGCATAGAAAAATTGCATGGTAGTGAGAATTATCATACATGGCGATTTTCAATCAAAAATTTGCTCGAATTGAACGATTATAGTAAATGCATCGAAACGGGAACAAAAACTGAAACTGATGAAATAAAAAAAAGAAAAGCAAAAGCCCGAATTGAACTAAGTATTTCTCCAAGTATATTCGTACACGTTGCGAATTCAACCTCAGCAGCTGACACATGGAAGATATTGAAAGATTTGTATGAGGATCGCGGTCTTTCGCGTCGTATCAGTTTATTACGCAAGTTGGTGACAATATGTTTGGAAAGTTGTGATTCCATAAACGATTATATTTCACAAGCATTTGAAACTGCGAATAAATTAAACAGTATCGGTTTTTCTGTGCCAGATGAGTGGCTTGGTAGCATTTTATTGGCTGGTTTACCGAATGATTTTGCTCCTATGATAATGGGGCTTGAAAGTAGCGGCATCACAATAACGGGAGATTCAATCAAATCGAAATTACTAGATTGCGGTTATGGTTATATTAAAAACCAAAGCCCACATGCAAAAGTTGCATTTTTATCACCGGTTCAGGATTCGGTTCAAGTTACAAGTGCAGCATATTTTTTGAAACAGTGCCATGAAAGTGAATGGTACTTAGATAGTGGGGCATCACAGCATACTAGTATGTCACCATTTGAAAATTTGTTCACCGATATAAAATCATCCGAAATTACACAAATTACTTCGGCAAATTCAAGTAAAGTTCCATTTAAACGTGTCGGTAAAATACAAGTGCGTGTAAACGAATTCGAGATAGATTTTAATAATGTTTTGTCCGTTCCTGGTTTATCTGCGAATTTGTTGTCAGTAGCACAAATGATAAAAAATGGTAATGAAGTCATATTTGATCAAAATGGATGTCGAATTTTCAATAAATTAAAACAGTTAGTGTGTGACATTAAATCAGATACTGGTGTATATCGACTTCAGGTGCAACAAATTAAATGTTTAGCAGCCATGACACAGACAAAGGGTGGTTTATTGTGGCATAGAAAGTTGGGTCATATAAACTTTGCGGACATGTCTAAGATGAAAAATGGTTTAGTAAATGGCATCAATTTTAATGATAAAAATGAAATTGAAATTAAAATTTGTGAGGTTTGCAAAGAAGGGAAGCAAACTCGAAAACCATTTGCTAGTAGAACAAGCCGCGCCGTTAACATTTTAGATTTGGTTCATTCAGATTTAATGGGACCAATGGAAAATAAATCAATCGGTGGTGCTAAATTCATACTTACGTTTATAGAGGACCATTCAAGAAAGATTTTTGTGTATTTTTTAAAAGAAAAGTCTGAAGTGTTCGATCGATTTAATGAGTTTCAAGCTGTAGTTGAAAAAGAAACGGGAAGAAAAATTAAAGCATTAAAATCAGACAATGGCACAGAGTACATCAATCAAAAGTTTGAGAAGTATTTTAAGATGAATGGTATCAAACATCAAACATCAGTTGTGTATACTCCCGAGCAAAACGGTATCGCCGAAAGAACAAATCAAAAATTGGTGGAAAAGGCTAAATGTATGTTGTTTGATTCGAAGTTGGATGTTTCGTTCTGGGCTGAGGCTATTAACATGGCAACATATATAATAAATCGATCAGCAAATGCCATATTAAATACAACAACTCCAGAAGAAGTTTGGTCAGGCAATAAAGTTGATGTTAGTCATCTTCAAGTATTTGGTAGTCCGGTCATGGTGTACATGGTCCCAAAGCAAAAACGGAAGAAATGGGATAAAAAGTCAAAGAAATTGGTCTTCGTGGGATTTTCTGAAGGTGCAAAAGGCTAACGTTGTATCAATCCGATCAGTAAGAAACTTGATATCAGTCGAGATGTTGTGTTTATAACCGAAAGTGGTTCTGATCAAGTTGTTGTAACAGGAGATTCAGGTTATTTAGAATTAAAGGAGGTATCAAATTAAGTAAGGGACAACGAACAAAGTGTTCCCACAATCAACAATGAACTCGTTACCACTACTCCTGCAAAATAAACTAGTGAGCCCATCGAAAGTGAATGTGAAGAAACATTGGTTCCATTTGACAGTTCAATCGAAACGATATATGATGACGCAAATGATCAAACCTATGAACACAGTGGTAGTGTTACACCACAACAAACAGTTCGAAGAACAAGTCGTACACCAAAGCAAAAAAAAGTTGATGGATATGTTACATATGGTGCCTGTGGTTTACTTGCTCAAGTAGATGAGCCGATAACATATAATGAGGCGTTGAATAATGAAAACTGTAAACAATGGAAATCGGCCATGCAAGAAGAAGTTAGTTCGTTAGTTGAAAATGGGACTTGGCAGTTGGTCGATTTTCCCAAAAATCGCAAACCAATAAAATCAAAATGGGTGTTTAAACTCAAGCGTGACGAATCTGGAAATGTTGTTAAAGCAAGATTGGTTGCGAAAGGTTGCTCGCAGGTCTATGGAATCGATTATGAAGAAGTGTATTCACTAGTGGTACGTTACTCATCGATTCGTTTTGTCATTGCACTTGCTATCAAAAATTGTTTGAAGATTGATCAGATGGATGCAGTGTCAGCATTTTTGCAGGGTGATTTAAATGAAGACATATATATGGTTCAACCGGAAGGCTTTCACGTTTTTACAAATAAAGTCTGCAAGTAAAATAAGGCGATATATGGTGTTAAACAAGTTGAACTTTCTTCCTAGGCAAATACCTAATAGCTACTGAAGAGAAATTCTTGGTACATGGGCGCCCGTTTGAAGCGTCTATGTCTTTGCCTTTCAGCTAATATATTCTCTCTAATGAATCAGTGTTCGTTTGACTGAATCACTTGAGTTTGTTTTTCGAACACTAATAGTTATAATCCATAGGGTCTTCAGCCGTTTAAAAACTGTGTAGGGTCTTTTGGAACTTAAATACCTCTTAACATTTCATTCTTAAATTCTTTTTACCAACTCCCAAAATCAAATAATTTTTACCAATGCGATACCGGATAATAGAAAGAAAGAATTTTTTGATTTAAAAAATATCGCCTAGCAAATGTTTGTGGTGTAATCAAAGCTTTGATGTTCATATTAACAAGAAGATTTTTTAGAGACCCAAGAAAAATGTTACGGGGAGCCCGAAATTTATAGTTAAGCCACTGGAAAAACTGGAAAATTATAATTATAGCATCAAAACATGGCAAATGTGAGAAAATACTTCTCTACCGTACTTCCGTACAGCACAGTCCCAGTTAGCTCAAGATAGGAATATCAGCACCCGAATTTAGGTCGGAAAATAGGAATTGTCACGAAATGTACACTAATACGTATCAAGAAACTTAATATTCATATACAGGGATATGCAATCTCCTGTTTCTCAATTCCTATTTTTCGACCAAAATTCGTGAACAGATGTCTCAGCAGTTAGTTTTTTCGATATAATTTCAAAATATTCATTTATTTGATCTAAAATCTTCTGATTCCTCACTGAAAGTAGCAAAAAATTATATTTATAGTTTAAATAATTCTAATGAATGACTTCCATTTGTAGCTCAGGAGGAAATTTGAAAATGATTGAAACTGAAATATTAACAAAAACGGGTTGAGTACTATTCTACTATCGCTAACATTGCTTTACAAATCTAGTAACTATGTAGGCACGGTGTCCCTGAACCAAGTTTAAATGGGCCAAAAAACCACTCTCGATTTCCCTTCGGCCATTGAAAGTTTCACCTTCGAGAAGTTCAAACCCGCAAAAATCAGCCAAATCCCCGGAGCCGTTTTCAAAATAACACAATTTTAAGATTTTTTGCGCCAAAAATGAGAAAATTCGAAAAATCCGTTTTTTTTCTTGGGAATCCCTTACAGCCCTATTCCCATAGTCGCATCACTTCATGTGATGTGATAACTATCACATCACTTCAAGTATAAATTGGTATTCTCTAAGTCGATTCATGTGATGTGATACGACAAATGACAGAAAGTATACATATCAGGCAGCAATAAAAATATCCTTACAACTGATGTAATATTTGACATTTGTAGATCTATCACTAACAAATTTCAAGTGATAAATATATCACTTCAAGTGATGTTTATCTTTTTATACGACTAAGAGAATGTGAATTCAAGTGATAGTTATCACACCAAACGATAAACGTCGCGTAAATCGACTAAGAGAATACCTAAACTAAAGTGATGTGATAGTTATCACATCACATGAAGTGATGCGACTATGGGAATAGGGCTGTTAATCTACGTGTCCTTAATTCCTTTGAAGTTTTCTCCAAAGTTGAAAATACATTTGAAATCGCGCCTAAAATTTTGCATGTTTTATCGAATGAAATCATTGGTTGCTTGATCACACATAAAGGTGCGTCTGTGTGCGTAAAGCGCTTATTTTCAAATAATTGTTTCAAAAATACACAGGAACCTAGAGGGGGTGTAGGCAGTAGTCGACCAATCAATTTCAAAATAAAACATTAGCTGCGAATCGTTTACTAATAAAGTTCAAGTACGGAGTGTCGTCCGAGCTATATTCTTTGTGTGGTGTACATTAATTTGTTGCTTGTGTGAAAAAATTCAAAATGCCGCGAAAGTCAAAAGACCGCATGCGCGAACTCATGAAGAGAACCGATCCGTAATCTGTTTGTTCTGTTTAAAGAAAAAGGACAAGATGTGGAATATTGTAGGCATATTGAAGAGTAGAATAAAAAATGTGGTAAATATTAATGTTGACGATAGTCGATATCCATCCGCTGACTGTAGTACTTGCAAAATCGTTCTTTACAAATCCAGTAAACAAGGTTTCGGAGATCAACCCACGTTTTCTTTGCCGGACTATTCTGATTTCTCGGTACTTCCATGTGCAACCAGATTTCAGGATAACATACTTTATGAGTGCAATTTGTGTAAACTTGTGCGAGCTCAACCACGGAACATGATTCTCGGGAAAATGATGAAAAATAAAGTGGTTCTTAGGAAATGTAAGAAATGCGGAGGAGAACTGGATACCAAGAAATGCGTTTCAACTCTGACCGACCTAATTAAAAATAATTTATCGTTAAAAGGAAAGAAACAATTGACATCGTCAATATTGAAAGACATGTTCGTTGCACCAGAAAACTCAACAAAACAAGGACAGTTGTGTTTATCACAGAAAAGAGGGAAAAAACTACCAGTGTTAGTGAATACAAACAATGTTGCCAGCAGTTCGGGAACAAAATCACTCGCAGCAACCGATATTTTAAAAATCAGTACAGATTTAGGTCTGTCGACAAGAAAAACAAATTCGCTGACTGCTGCGTTACGAGTTGGTGCTGGGAAGAGGAAAATATTCCAACCCAACTTAACTCAGGACTTGTTTTTGTTAAATCATCGTCTTGATTCCTTTTTCGAGTCTCGATTTTGCGAAGTGGTGAATACCAAAAATTCCCGGTCGATAAAAAGATCTGAATGTTTTGTGTATTGCAATGATGTGCCAGGATTGGTTGATTATATTAAAGAAAAAAGAGCATTGCAGGAAATGGATTTGAAATTCGGTCTTGACGGTGACGGCGGATTTTTGAAAATTTGTTTATCTATTCAATTCAAATTTGATGAAGCTAATGGTAATTCGGATATCAAGAAAGCGAGACAGCAATATCAAGGTGGAGTACGAGCCAGGAAATTTAAGGATTCGGGTGTGAGGAAATTGATCATTCTTGGAATTATTTCTGATACGTAAGAAAATTACATGTATGTTCGTGCTCTCTGGTCTTGTCTGAATTTGCAATGCATTAACACAATCATTGCTACGGATCTGAAACTAGCCAATATCATGACTGGTGTTATGGCGCATTCTTGCCATTTTCCGTGTACATGGTGTAACGCATCGAAAAACAATTTAAATATGTGCGGAAATTATAGAACCATCGGTACCTGCCGTGAAAATTCCGAGGCCTTCAAAAATACCGGCAGTAAAAAAACTAATTCCAAGAATTTCCACAGTAACATCGACGAGCCTATATTTACAGGAAACCCAGACACGCTGATCATCGAAATAATCCCTCCACCTGAACTTCATCTGATGTTGGGAGTTGTAAACACCCTGTATAACCACATGCTGAAAGAATTCCAGCACGATGCCGAAGAATGGGCTAAGTCCTGCAATGTGTCCAAAGATTTCGTACATGGGGCGTCTGCTTTTGCTGGAAATGCCTGCAAAACTTTGTTAAACAGAATAGATATTCTTCGGGCAAAATGTACCATCCATTGTTTGAAGTATGTCAAATGTTTTAGTGACTTTTTAAATGTCGTGAATTCGTGTTTTTAAACTTTTCTTGACGAAAAATTTGAGGTTTATGTTTCGCAATTCAAAACAAGTTATCTAGACCCGGGAATCTCAACCACTCCGAAAGTTCATGCCGTTTTTTTCACGTGCCATATTTTGGCCGCAAAATGGACTGTGGACTCGGTTACTATAGCGAACAAGCGATGGAGTCCGTTCATCACGACTTCAAAAATACATGGGTGAATTACAAAGTAAATCGCACACATCCAGATTATAATACTAAACTACTAAGAGCTGTACGGGAATATAACTCCCTTCATGTTTAAAGAATGATTTTTTTTCCAATTTTTGGGTAATTCAAACAAAAAAACTTCAAATATTTTCCGTCATTTGATTTCGATATACATCTTTCCTCACCATCGATATATTTTTCTATTCAATGGTCATTTTTGTAATAGATTTCATAATGAAGTTTGAAAAGATTCATTTTTTAGAAGCTTATCATATGATTTTTTAATATTTCCAAAAGGCAAACACTTATTAGTATTCCAGTAGATGGCGTTTTACAAACAATTCAAGGCATTCATTCCAATATCGATCACGAAAAAAAACTTGTCAAGCTGAGTGCTTTTTTTTGTATTCCTAGAAGTTTTTGTTCGCGTTCTAGCAAAAAAAGAGCCATATGGAGGAAAATTGAAAATTCAAAACAAAAAAAAAAATTTTCGAATTTTCTCATTTTTGGAGCAAAAAATCTTAAAATTGTGTTTTTTTTAAAATGGCTCCGGGGATTTGGCTGATTTTTGCGGGTTTCAACTTCTCGAAGGTGAAACTTTCAATGGCCGAAGGGAAATCGAGACTGGTTTTTTGGCCTATTTAAACTTGATTCAGGGACACCGTGTAGGGTTATTAATTTTTACCTCTGTACAAAAAAATTGCAAAGGTTAAATTTTGTTTTCGACATCTACTGTTCGAAATGATAAAGGAAGCCTTAAATATTGATAGTTCATTTTTTTTAAATACGCCAAAATATGTCAATTTTTGAATTTTGGCCAGTTTTACAACTCGAATTGATGGTCCTTAAGTGCCTAATACATCGGTTAAACTAACTTGCATGCATTCATGCTGCAGCCCGGTGCAACATAAAATACTTTTGTTTTGCAACGCACTTTTATAAATTTATTATGTAATTTACTTGATTGTTGATTTGCTAACAATGAAAAGCCTGTTTTAAGTCAGATTGAATATTTCTCTCTGAAATTTTCAATGTACTTAACTTTCGTTGATAACGTTAACGTATAATTTTATGAAAAATCCAAAAATAAAATCTGTGAATTGCAGTCATTGAAAAATCCGTTACGTAAGATTATGTTATTTTTATTTTATACAGACAAAAATAGGAATATCATCTCTTAAACAGGTATAATTAAAAATTATTTACTACGTCTTTAATTTTCATTTCCTATAAACAACATTCAAAATTTTTGCAAACAACGCAACTTTTCTTGTTCATAAATTTTAGCTTAATAGTTTTCTTTAAAAAAGAAACAGACATGACAATTTATTGCTGATTGAAAAACCAGTTAACATAATTATGGTGACGAATTCGTAATATACCTTTCTGACCACGTACAATACAAAAAGGTATGAATTTTATTAAGAAAATTTGGCAATCTATAATGTGAAATAAATCTTGTACCTCTCCAAATAATTAATTTCGTACACATATTTTGTAGAAATTTACTGTGGCTCTTACAAAAAATTGCACTAATTTACATTTTAAGTGAATATCTGCAATCAAATTAAAAATAATTGTTAATTTTAAATTTGCATACATGTACTGTTGCGTTTGCTACCTCTTAACGATAAGTTGTTTAAATTAATCGAATGTAATAGCTAAAAAATGTAAATATGTCATGTAAATACCTATAAAATTTATTATCCATGTATAAGACGCGCGCAATCAAAAGACTTTTTTTTTCTCTTTCTATATGGATGCGGAAGGCAAATGCGGTTATAAAACTAAGCATAAATAAAACACCAAATTATTTTGATGACTATTGTTTATTTCAATAAATGTATCGGCTAAACATGTTTTTGATTAATTCATTCTGTTTTATTTTTATGTTAGTTCCGTTATAGTTTTACGCGAGTATATCATTAATCCATAATCAAAAAATAAAAATATTTATGCAAATTTTTTGAAAAATGGTATTGATTTTATGTATTTCCAAAATATTCGAATGTTCCGCAATTTATAAAAGTTTATTAATTGAATTTGTAACTTAACAATGTGTGTTTGTTAGTTCATCGACACAATAACAATTTTAATTAAGTACGGTTCATTTGGAAGTAAATGAAATATACTCGTATCAAACGCGTGGCGGTTCTCTCGAATAAAATCATCCATCTTTCGAACTCATCAATATGCGTCCAAGCTGAAGTTGGCTTTTCGGTATTTAAAGGATATCTGTTGTAAGAGGCATATAAAATATATAGCACATGTTGAAGTACCGGCGACGATTTATCGATATCGGTGAACGTGAAGACATTCTCGGTTTGATGAAAAAACTTCGAAGGGTGCTTTCAAAAATTAAATCAGAAAAAATTAATTCCCCAGCAAAATATTCGCAATTCGACATTTGAAAATAAAACTAATACACTAGACACGCACTGCGATTTAATAAAACCGATTTAATGAATTTTTTGAGATTAGACACAGTGTGTCAAGGTCAACCTCGATTTTAGCTAATCCCTTTCTTTTTGCATAGAATATTTAAACTATTTTAGCTAAATCGGATTTATTAAACTACAGTCTGTCTAGGGTACTATGAAAGCAGCCATAACGCAGTTTTTGCAGTATTGTCAAATTCAACGTCTTTATTCTGGTACTGAAGGTAATAATGATTTTAGTAACTGCGCAGTTGCTGAATTTTTGATTGCATCCTAAGACAGACAGATCCCAGAAACATTTAAAAGGTTGATGTAAGGCCAGAAATCACACTTGCTGGAAATGTTGAATAATGTTTGTTTTAAATTGATTTTGTTAATTCGATTTCTATAATATAGCGCAAAAATTCGACATCATTTAGGGTCGAAAATTATAGAATTTTACTTTTTAAAAATTAATTTCATTTTTGGTTGAAGAGTTCTGTGTTGTTGAAACAGCTATCTAAATGATTGGGCGGTGCGACCTTAAACGATTTTTTGGTAGAAGTACAATGATTTAAAAATTAAAATTCTACTATTTAAAGGCTACAATCTGCTCTAAAGAGTTCAAGGTAGTCAGCTTTTTAAGCTCGGATGATGATTCTCAAATGCAACCAAAAGAATTGATATTATTGTATTACCTATCAACATATATGTTAATAAAATTTTTGGTAGAAGCGGAACGACTGTTCAAATTTCGAGGAATTAAATTATGTTACAGAAATGCCCGGTAACATTCAATAGTTTATTTCATATGAGGTGTCCGTTTCCAAAACTGCCTATTCGCAGCTAAGTTGTTTTTTGGTAAAACGAAAATTTCTTAAATGAAAGTTTTTTTTTAGTTATAATGTACTTTTATTGCTTTTTATTGTTCCTGAGGTACTTAAGAAAAAAATAAGCCAATTTGACTCGTGGGAAATTAATAACTAATTTTTTAAACGACTTATTAAAACCAAAATGGAGAGTTTTGGAAACAACTAAATTTTTAGATTGTTTTGGAACAGCAAGAAATGTTTTTGGGTAGTTTTGGAAAAAAAAACCAATTTATTTATTAAGAATTCAGTCTCTATTTATTTTGTCAAATAATTCAGTCTCGAAATAAAATATACTAAATACATAAAATAATTATGTACAATATAATATTTAGAAAATAACACAAACTCATTTTATTAAGTTTAATAACTTAAACCAAAAAAAAATCACTTTAAATTTGCATTGCATCCTGTTCCATAACATTAGACAATATTTCGTCATCTTCGTCTAGAACATTAGAAGTTTCAGAGGCATCGCAGTTTATCAATAACATCCTTATAATATTTAAGCGATTGGCAGTTTCTCCAATCCAATCCAAAATGTTTGCTCAACAATTTATCAACATCGTCGAATTTCGCTTTCTTCACCTTGGCTTCTAGAGGCACTTCCATTGGAACTATATTGCTAGCATTTCGAAACCTTTTAAAAATCGATTTCGGGTTTCCTAGCTCAACTCTATAGTTTACTTCCCCTTGAATATATATATTATTTAACTTTTTCGTTGAAAAATAAATGTTTTGCAGGGCGCAAATTTAAAATGCCAGTTATTGAGGGGCTTGAAAACCTGTTGGGCTGTCGATTTCCAATCGTACACTAGAAGATCCTCTAAATTGAAAACCGTTCCGTGATCTTTGAATATATCAATATATTCTTCGGGCTGTACAATTGTTTCTTTCTTTTTAACTATCTTTTCTATGCGTCCAAAAACTCGATCCGGTGGGATAAAAGAGTGTCCTGGTACTGGAAAAAATATTGTCACTTGCGTAATTTGTACTGGAGCGTTGTTCAGCCATTTTGTTACCATAGAAATCATTGAACGGTTTTTATTTTGCCCACCACATCCATCACAAAAAAGTTTAACTGAAGTGACACTTTCATCAAACTGAGTCAAATTTAATTGATGGTAAACCGCAGAAGCGATTTCATTATACCCTTTGGGTCTCTTTGCTTCATTCCACGTAAAACAAAAAACATTTTGCCATGATTGGTTAGATTTTGAAGAACCTTTGCATATAGTGAAATTGTACTGATACAGCTGCCTTGAAAAATATGTCGACTGATCTGGCAATTTAGGCAAGACCATGTTTTTTTGGCAATCGAAAGAGAATGCAATTTCATGGTCGTTTTCCTTTCGCAATTCTTCGTAAAATGTTTTTGCTCTCTGTTTGTGAACGTATAATTCCGTCATCGCTCGGCGTTTTCCTACAAGGTCCACTGAATTTTTTATAACTTATATAATCTCAATATTTTTAAAACTTCTAATATAGATTTTTGACATACCTTAACGACTTTGTATGTTTTTCCATAAAGTTTTGGGATATGATAAGTAGTTGATACGTTTTTCTTTCGACTTTTAGTTCTAATGAGAGCAGTAGTTACACAATGTTTGAGTAGATAGTAATCTTGCTCGATTTTTGATTTGTTAACATAAAATTTTTAATGAAACCTCCTTATATCTTGCATAGATAATGAGCTGCAATAATAGCTTGAAGAAGTTGGATGTTTGCAAAATGGTAGAGTCGGCAAGGCTTTTGCGGAATGCCTAATAGTAGCCAATAATGTTATTAAGATTAATTCGCTTGATAAATTTTAAAAAGGAAATTTACCTTAGATGTTTCTTCTTTGTCTTTAGCCAATTTTCTTTATCTTGATTTTTTTTTCTGCCTTTTCCTGGCCCACATAATTTTGCCTTTCCATCAATACGATCCGATTCTTCTATATTCATAGTTATTATTGTATGTATATAATTAAAATTATTTTCAAAACTTGAACTGTACAACTACACTCACTTAAGCACAATTAAGTCATTGAAAAATTATTCGTAGATTTTGTAATTTACGTCATAGAAACACGTCACATAAATTTAAAGAACGGTCACTATGATAAAATGTATTTCAAAATTCAATGCTACAGTGTGAAAACACAAAATGGAACAATTTATTATTAATTACCGATTATTTACATTTATTTCAACAAAATTGGATAAAACGTTGTATGCTACTCGTGAGCAAAGAGATATTATCCACTCGGGATAATGTCCCACTCGGCTATCGCCTCGGGGGACAAACTTATCCCTCATGGATAATATCTCGTTTTGCTCACTAGTACCATAAATAACTATAATTTAGTAATAGTTATATTATTACACATCCGACGCGTACTAATTTGAAAATCCAAATGAATCCAATTTCATTCGAAAATACTGTTGGATATTAACGGTATTACGAATCATACAGTAGATTTAAAAAACATTTAGAGAGTTTTGGAAATAAATGTGTCCTTGAGTTATAGAATATATGCAGTTTTGGAACAAAACACAAAACGTAAAAGTAGAGAGTTTTGGAACACACGTGTTTAACAATTTAGAGAGTATTGGAAAAGTTCACATTTTTTTTCTTGATTTTATGGCATAAAAGATGGTTCTGGCACATTATTTTGGATTTTGTATTGTAGCCCTCTCCGAGAGCTTTAATTTGATATATAACAAGCGATTATTTCAAAAATGTGTTTTAGGCAGTTTCGGAAACGGACACCTCATATCATAGTTCATTAACACGTTGAGTGCCGCTACATACATACATATCTATATATTAATAGGCAAAGCCAAAAATTGTGATCCCTTTTTAACCTATTTCCCGTGCATGTATCTTAATGAAAGATACATCAAGCAAAAGATATTTTTTCATAGATGTACAGAATATAAGTTTTATTAAGATACGTGCACGGGAAAAAGGTGTAAAAAGCAGGTAAAGTTTTACCAATACAGAAAAAGGTTTATATTCATATACGCACATATACATTTTGTTTCGTATCATCTTCTCTTTGCAATCACAAATTGCCGCTTTAGTATAGAGTTGACGGCGCTAATTATAATTGCCCCAACGCTGTGTGCTTTCCAATTTTTATTTTTGTGTTTTTGGTTTGACGCTTATTATATTTGCGGTAAATAGCTAGTCCTCTTTTGAATTTTTCTTATATAAGCCGGTCGTGTTTTTCATTTAACACAAGAATTCTTTTATTTTAGTGTGTTCCATTATGCCCCGACGGCTTACATTAATTAACTGGTCGAATAGAACGACGAAGTCATAGAAACGGAGTTAGATCAAATAGAAATAGAAACGAGAACATTAATGTTAACCCATCCATTGAAATTAACGGCGATAATGAACTTGTTAATCATTTATTAGATGATTCTTTTAAGTGCGCATTAAAATTAGTGCCACGAAATTTTAATTCATTTTCTTGCGGCCAATTGAATTTACGTTGCATACATTGTGGAGCGAGAAATTTTGAAGGTGAAATTACACAAGGGAATAGAAATGAATTCTCATTATGTTGTCATAAGGGCAAAGTGCATATATCGCCTTATACGCAAAATGATTTTTTTAAAAATCTTTATGATAGTCTTAAATCAAATGATGCTGAAGTTATTAAAAGTAGATCGAAACATTATTTTAATTCTATTCGATCATATAACTCTTCTTTTGCAATGATTAGTAGTGAGGCAAAGATTGAAACTGAAGCATTGAAAGGTATGTTCCATTTTAAAATTCATGGTGTTTTTTATCACAGAGCTGGTGGTATTGTAAAATCCTTTTGGTTCTATACCACATTACGCTCAGTTGTATTTCTACGATGTAGAAACAGCTGCTCAGTACAGAATGCGCCATACTTCAAATGCACATTGTGATATTAATTTAATGAGAGAAATTAATCATCAATTGAATCGTTGTAATCTATTTGTTCAATCTTTTCAAACTATGTCCGAATACTGTAATAGAAATGAAGATATTACTAGAGATGTATGCATGTTAATTAGAGCAAATAATAATGTTGATATTCGACGTTACAATGATGCGATTGCTACTGATATAGCAGTTGTTTTCAATAGTGTCAATGGTGAGCCACCCTTTGAACGTAACATGATTTGCTTTTCGAGATTGAATAATACCGTTCGGAATGTGTCTGTGTTGGATTCATCTTTAGATCCGTTGGCTTATCCTCTTCTATTTCCAAATGGCGATTTTGGGTGGCACGTAAATATGGTTCATAACAGACTTACAACTTCAAATTCAAATATGCCAAGAAACAAAATAACTATGTTACAATATGCATCTTATAGGCTTGCAATTCGCGACGATTTTAGTATTTTACATCATGCACAAAAGTTATTCTTGCAATGGAGTGTTGATATGTATGTTTGCATTGAAGGAAGCAGATTACATTTTATTCGTAATAATCAAACAAATTTTCGAGCTGAAGTCTATAATAATTTAACAGATTTTTTGAATTTACATCCAAATGGTGGTGATAATATTAATGCCGTGGGGCGAAGAGTTGTTTTACCATCATCATTTTTTGGTGCACCGCCGAGAAATATGTATCAGAACTATTTAGACGCTATGTCAATTGTTCAACATTTCGGCAAACCTTCATTATTCATAACTATGACTTGCAATCCACGTTCGCCGGAGACAGACATCGTCCAGACATTGTTGTTAGAGTTTTTAAGTTGAAATTAAAAGAATTAATTAATTGCGTTATGAATAAGCATATATTTGGTAAAGTTGAAGCTTTGATTTATACCATTGAATTTCAAAAGAGGGGTCTACCTCATGCACATATTTTAGTTACGTTAAGTCAAAATGATGAATTACGTGGAGCGAATGATATAGACAAAATAGTAAGTGTAGAAATTCCGAACATAAACACACATCCAAAGCTACATGAATTCGTTTTAAATCATATGATTCACGGACCGTGTAGTCATTTAAATCCTAATTCTGTGTGTATGAGAGATGGCAAATGTATTAAAAATTTTCCCAAAGATTTTTCGGAACAAACTGTAGATAATATTAATGGCTATCCTGTTTACAGAAAAAGAGATAACGGTGTAAGCGTCGAAGTCAGAAGGAATTCAGTTCATAATCGCTACGTTGTGCCTTATAATCCATATCTCCTGGCCAAATTTAATTGTCATATCAACGTAGAAATATGTACAACTGTTAAAAGCGTAAAATATATTTACAAGTATATTTACAAGGGATATGATTGTGCTGTTTTAGAGGTTGGGGTTATTAATAATGAAATTAATGGAGAATTGGAAATAGATGAAATTCAGAATTTTTTGAGTGAACGTTTTGTTGGTTCTACAGATGCATGTTGGAGAATATTTGAATTTCCAATGCATTATCAAACACATTCAATAATTAGACTTGATTGCCATTTACCTAAAAGGCAAAATGTGTACTACAGACACGGAGAAGAAAACGAAGCGGCCGCTAATGTAAGGGAAACCAAATTATTAGCTTTTTTCCATTTGAATTCAGTTGATCATCGTGCCAATAATTTATTGTACACTGAAGTACCATTACATTATGTATGGATTGATAATCGGAAGAGATGGCAAGAGTGTAAACGTGGAGGTGAAAAAGTAATTTCACGATTGTATTTTGTTTCACCGAAAATTGTGGAACTATTTCATTTGCGCGTATTATTACTTCATGTGCGTGGCCCTAAAAATTTTGATGATTTGAGGACTTATGAAGGGGTTTTATATCCGACATTTACTGCTGCATGTCATGCGCGTGGGATTGCTCCAAATGATGATGAGTGGCGCCATTGTTTACTAAAAGCAGTTCAATTCAAAACACCGAAGCAGCTAAGAGAATTGTTTGGATTCATTTGTGCATTGAATTTTCCTGGGAATGCATTAGCATTATGGGAAGAATTTAAAAAAGATTTGAGTGAAGATTTTGTCCGAAATCAAACTGAAAATGATTCATACAATTTTGCATTACTTGAGTTAGAAGAAACCTTTATGTCTCATAATACATCATGTCATCAAGTTGGTCTTCCGACACCACTACGTGTGCAAGATTTTAGAACAATGTATGAATTGGATACAGATGAAGCTGCTTTTCTTTTTACTGAGTTTTACGATGTTGTAAATAATGAACAACGTAATGTTATAGACGCAGTTTTGCGTGAAGTGATGCATCATGATACCGGTATGAATGTATTTGTTTTAACATCTCATGCAGGTTGTGGAAAAACTTTTGGTCAAACAGCGCTTATACACAAATTACATTCTCTAAATTTAATTTGTATTTCTACTGCATTTAGTGGAATTGCTTTAACTTTACTTATTAATGGCAGAACATTACATAATATATTTAAATTACCAATTCCAATTTTAGAGAATTCAGTTTCGAGTGTATCACTTGATAGTAATCAAGCAAATTTCATAAAATCCGCTTCATTAATTATTATTGATAAAATATCTATGTGTCCACTTAATGCCTTGAAATGATCTAAGCGATGTTCAAAATAGAAACAAACCCTTTGGTGGTAAAACTATTTTATTGTGCGGAGATTTTCGGCAAATTTTACCTGTCATTCCTCACGGTTCACGTACTGAATTAATTGAAAATTGTATCGTTTTTTGACACTTATTCCAACAATTTCGACGGTTTACTCTACAGCAGAACATGCGAGCTCTGTCGCATGAAGTGGAATTTATTGAATTTCTTAAACTACTTGGAAATGGAGCATTGCCAAATTTTAATGATTTAGGTAGAGATTTGATTGAAATTCCACACAATTTAATTGGTGAACCGAGCAACATTATTCGAGATGTTTTTGGTGATATTTCATCAAATATTGAAAATAATAATATTTTAAATTCCGTCATATTAGCTCCGAGAAATGAAGATTGTTTGTTAATTAATTCGGATATTTTGAATCAAATACCAGGTCAAGCTAAAGTCTATTATAGCTATGATAGAGTTATTTGTGATGCTGATGATATTAGTCGGGTCAATGATTTCTCCGTTGAATTTTTAAATTCATTGAATGTGAGTGGTTTGCCACCTCACAAATTGGAATTAAAAATCAATTGTATAATAATACTAACACGAAATTTGAGTACAACAAAAGGATTGGTAAATGGCACAAGAATGAGAATCAAACAAATGCATAGAAATTCATTGGACTGCGAGGTTTTGACTGGAGTTACACGTGGAAAGAGAATTTTAATTCCTCGCATTCGTTTGACGTACCGGTACACTTTTGCCATTTGATTTTGAACGCACTCAATTTCCGGTCATTCCTGCCTTTGCTATGACCATTAACAAAACATTTCAAAAGGTCGTAATATTATTACGACAACCAGTATTTACACATGGTCAGTTGCATGTAGCAGCCAGTCGAATTCTTCTGAACAGGGTCATTTGTATAATAATGAAAGAGTATTTACTAAAAATATTGTTTTTAATGAAATCGTTGACCAATAACATTTCAAATGAAACATAAATTATTATAAAATTTCATTGCATGAGAGGATTTTCAAAATGGTTCACAATAGAGTGGTGGGACGGAATAAATGTTTTTACTTTTGGCGTACTAACTTAAAAAAATCGATGGATCATCGCATTCCAGTTTATGTAATTTATATAATGATGTAATGTATCATATTGTGTACAGTTTAATAAAAAATGTAATAAAAATATTTTAGTAAAAATGAATTTGGATGGGTTTGTTTTATTCTTAGAATAAGTTTGGTCGAATATCGACCACAGGCAAAACTAGTATACAATAAATACTCATAGAGTGCCAACATATAAGAGCCGTTACGAATATCTAAAGATGTATAAAATGTATTTGTGAATAACTTATTTTAATTTTTTTTTTTTTTTTGATTTTGTACCGTTATTAAGCGTGACAGCCGGCGGAGCACGTTTCACTCAGGTAAAATTGTTTCACTCGTTACATCTAATCGTGCACCGCCAGCGGTACGGACGGCACTGAAAACAAAATCGAGTGTGTACAGCCGGCGGTGAACACAGCACTCAAGATGTTAAGGACCAATACCTCCTATCATCCAAAATATGAATTTATGTACTAGTTTTGAGTAAAGTTTCAAAAAAATATTTGACCAAAACAAAGTTAAAATATTGTTAAATATTAAATATAATTAGCCAACTATGATCATGAAATAATTTTTTCCATTTTTGCAATGGCCTATGCAGAAGTACCTTCTCCAAGATATTTAGAACAAAATACGGCTTTGGCTCGGGGGAATGTAAATGATGATTTTTTATTTCCTTATTCATTATTTATATTTTTTACAGATTTCAGAGCAAAAGCGGTTACATTAGACTTTGATAGAAAAATAGCGTCAATGCTACAGTAATAATAATAATACTATTACACAGAAATGTGAAACACTACAGTAAGGCAAACGTTATCGTAATTTAATTAATTTTTATTATAAATAATTGCTTTCCTTAGTTTTTTCCGATATTTCGTTGGAATCAGTTAGCCGGGCAATCAATTAAAATTACCCGGGTAGTCGAGTATTTGAAAAAGGACCAAAATATCCAAGTACTTGGTTATTTGATAATCGGTTTTGGATACCCCAGCTGTAAACGATGCTTCATCGGAAAAAAAGTAGTGATGAATAAAACTAATCGATTTTTAGCATTTTTTTATGTGCCAAATAACAAAAATTCAAACAATTTTGAAAGTTACACTCATGAAGTTCTTGAGGCAATAATATTTGGAAGGGATGAAATTTATGGGGAGCAAATACACACAGAACACTGGTTTTTTCCCCTGTTACCTCTTTTTAAGCTTGACATTTTTCAGTTGTGGTGAATCATAATAATAATTCAACAGGCCTAACTTAATGTCGGGTTAATTCTATAAATGTTTCGACTTTAAAACTTTACTAAATAATTCAAAAATTATTTGTTTATTTTTTTTTTTTTAAAGCTCGAATTGTTTTAATGCGGTGTGATTTTGCTAGACAGATAAATAAGGGTCAACCACAATTTACACACTATTCTTAATCTAGTGACATGATGCCTTAAGGTAGAACTGTAAATGTATCACATTTGAATTTTATTTCCTATAGTTATTCTGGGTACAATGACCCACTGTAAAATAATAGTTTAAGCTACATGCATATTGTAAAGAACAATTTATAAGAAGAATGTAGTCTATAATTTATATAATAATCCAATATCCAGTTTTCTTACATCTTTCCTATAATACGTAATACAAAAAAAAAACTCGGTTAGTGTTGTTTCACAATATCTTTGTATTCCCCTTGCTTAGTTTTAAATTACCGCAAAACTGGGAAACGACAAGTAAAAAACTAGAATTGCAATTCTTATTTTTATTTCGTCTTAATTCATTAAAATTGAACGATTAACCCAATTCGGCAATTGCAAAAGTGCAATAGCATCTTAATACTTCCTATATACTTATGTATCAGTTAGAATTTACCTACATCACTACAATACATTCACATTCTATTTAGTTTTTTTTAAATTATTGATTCGATATACCTACTAACACAATCATTTTGGTTTAAAGGTGGTAACGGTTTTAGAATTAAAATGAAAAACAGTTTTCATGAAAATACAAAATTAGATTTATGCAACTATACTGAAATAAAGTGATAAGAAAAATATGTTTAGAAATATTTCATATATTGTATCTTCAACATATGTATTGCATTACACAAACAAATTCTGATGTAACCAAAAACCGATTAAATTAAATTATGTAAATTTCCATTTATTACTAAAATCCACATTAATTATAATGCATTTGAGGTCTCTGTCCCTTCTATTTAATAGCACACATTAGGCTGGTTTTGTTTTGTATTTTTTCAAAATTATACGACACATTTTTTATCTTATTAGTCATTATCATTAGGCCACAAAAGTTATCGGAATTTTTATTAATATCATCTTATCGAACTAACTGTTCATGATTAATGTTATTATACGGTTTGTTAACCCTTTGATTGTAAAAAATATAATTTGAATAACGTTACTGTAACAAATAAGTTGCGCTAGTTTAAATCTTTTAAATATATGCATATTGCATACCTTACTTTTAGGAAATAATTAATTAATTAACATAAATTTGATGTTTTATCATGACTTACTACATAATTATGTTTTGTGAAAGTTTGATAAAATGATCAAAAGTTCCAAAAAAAAAAAAAATCAATGTGCAACCAAATACATTTGAGACATAAAGCCTATTTCAATATCACGGTCAGTTCATTAATCTTAAAATTTATGCAAATTTAGGTCCCAGACCGAGTTTATTTCTTTTAGATATGTACTTCGGTTCTACGAGAAATTTTTTGAACAATGTGTATGTTATTCTAACAGCACTAGCCACAAAATAATTTTATTGAAAATCCACACTTACGAAAAACCAACCCAATTTATAAACACAAACAATAATATATTACTGATACTCGTGTCGAACATTCAAATTATTGTTGAAAGAATATTCTTCATTTTTAATTAAACGCCACAAACCAAAACAACATTGGTTATAAATTACACTTAAGATTTGATAACCGAAGAAAATGTTAATTACATAAAAGTAGCGTTGTCTAAGCTAAATTCGCCTGCGGGCACATATAATTTACATAATAATTTAACTTCGAATTGATATTGCTTTTATTAAGAGTTACTTGGTTATTATTTCTTCAGCAACATACTAAGATTTTAGGAAACCGATAGGTTAGCAAACTTATCTGCTTTTGGAGTAAAATTAGGTTTTGCTGTAGATATAAAATTGCGCTTTCACTCTAGGATTAAAAAGATGATTTTTAATATGTTTCGAAGATTGTAAGAGGATTCAATCCAGTTTCGAACTGATGAGCTTATGATTATGAAAAAATCAATCTTCTCATCAGGCCGCGGCGACTGGACTGATTATACCACAATTTACATTCTATATATACAGAATGTGCTGTGCTTTAAGTACTAGCGAATCGTACTAATACAGATGAATTCTCTTACAATTTTTTTTTTCTTCTTCACGATATTCACACTGCTCTGTGTGTAAGCTAATTTTTATTTTTTATTAATTTTTTTTTGTTGAATGTTAATTAATTCATGTAATTTCTAATATGCTACCGGTGGTTAGACCATTTTAATTGTGTTTCGATTAACACGAGAAGTATATTAGTATTTACGAACAGTAATTCAACGAAACCGACTAATAGACATAATTCTATTTATTTAATTAAATGATTTTTATGTCGCCGCGGCCTGATGAGAAGATTGATTTTTTCATAATCATAAGCTTATCAGTTCGAAACTGGATTGAATTCTCTTACAATCTTCGAAACATATTAAAAATCATTTAATTAAATAAATAGAATTATGTCTATTAGTCGGTTTCGTTGAATTTCTGTTCGTAAATACTAATATACTTCTCGTGTTAATCGAAACACAATTAAAATGGTCTAACCACCGGTAGCATATTAGAAATTATATGAATTAATTAACATTCAACAAAAAAAATTAATAAAAAATAAAAATTAAAAAGGTATTTCATGGCACTCTTTGCTATTTATCGACATTTTTTTATTATAAAAAAAAACATGAACGAAATGTGTCATGTCATGAGATAAAGATGTATTTGTAATAAAGGGGTTTTAGTAAAACTTTAATTAAATATCTATAAACAAAATTTTATTAATTGATTTTCAAATCATTTATTTAGCAATTATTCTTCATGATAACGTAGAAATCAAAATTCAGTTTTGTAAGATTTGTCATTTAAGAAAACCGAAATTAAAAAACATAACTTATCCCCCTTATATTAAGTTCGAATTTGATGCTGGTGGCTTGTATATCTAGGTGCTTTGTTATTGTATTGTTTATTAATTTCGAGTTTTAAGTTTACGACGTATATTACAAAAACAACAACATTTATTAGAGTTCAACATCCCTTATTTTTGAAGACGATTTTCACTAAGAAATAAACATTTTCATGACTCGATTTTTCAATGAAATAAAATTACAAGTTTCATGGACATTTTCATATAAAAACAAAACAAAAGCTCACAATTCTAATAAACTACAATTCTAAATGAAAATAATCGTTTTCCCATATAAAAGAATATAAATTATTTCATACTTATTGACTTATTCGACGCCATCTTAAATAAGTAAGTAAAATCATTCGAATTGATTTCAGTTGCTTATTTTGACAGCAACAGCAAAAATTTTTACGTATTTGTTGCAGGTTGATATGATGACAAGTGTATTACGGGTTGATGTGATGACTCCACAATACTCCGCCCTTAGTGAAAACGTGCGGGTATATTTACTCTTCTTCCTGTCCTTATAGTTTTGACTGGTCATGGTACAGGTGTCGTTGCTTTTTCTGGTGGAGTAACAGGTGTTATTCCTGAATGATTTTTATCTTTTTCGGTATTATTTGCTCTTTAGTTTCACTCGGAATGAAAGCTGCCTTCAGACGATCAATAGAAATGTTTGATCCTTTATTGTTAATTTTTACAACAAAATATTTTTCGGAACGCTTCATCACTTCATATGGGCCTGTATATGGGGTTTGTAATGGGACACGTACGCTATCCGTTCTCACAAATACGTGTGAGCAGTTTGAAAGTTCCTTTTGTACAAAAACTTTCGCGTTGTCGTGATGATTGGTTGTTGTAGGCCGAATAGTAGACATCATTCTCTGAAATTCTTTTACGAACTCAGATTCAGTTTTCCCGTTTTTCGTTGGACAGATATATTCTCCTGGAATACGTAGAGTTTGACCTAATACCAGTGCCGCCGGATATGCTTTTAAGTCGTCTTTGTACACGACCCGTAGTCCCAATAAAATCAATGGCACCAAAGTTTGACCAGTGTTCGTTTTGATGGCATTTAATGGCAGTTTTTAAAGTCATGTGCGGATGGTATAGTGTGGTTCTCAAAAGTTGTATGCCTAGAATTTCGCTCAGTTCTCTGAACACCTATGATTCGAACTGGCGTTCCAAATCCGATGTAATATTTATTGGAAATATTGAATCCATCCTGTGATAAGATGTCTAGCGACAGATTCTGCTGTAATATCCTCATGTTAAACAGTATCTATTTTCGGCTGAAGGTGGCATTGGTCCAATAATATCGATGTTGATGTGTTCAAATCGCGAATTTGGGTAGATTTGTTGTGATCGATGGCCACACAAATCGATCGTAAATTAATTTATGTGTGCCGCGAACGCCAGGGTGTGTCAGTTCGTGCACTTTACGGATGATTGGCTGTCGGTACTCCGAAGCAACGAATGGCCGAACTCGATTTTGTGAAATGTCACAATATGTTTTTGTTTCCAAATTTGGTATGGCTAACTGACTTACTTAATAATATTGAAATATTCGTCGAATTTCCGTTCAATATTGACTGCAATTCCGGATCTTGCTGCTGCGCCGCTGCCAAGTTTTCGAAATTCACTTCGCCCGTTAAATGTACCGAACTTATCCTGGACAACAAATCAGCGACATTATTCTCCGAACCAGCAATGTGACGGATGTCGGTGGTAAATTTCCCGATATAATCGAGTTGTCTGATTTGTCGCGGTATTGACGGTTTTTTTTATTTTGCTTAAACGCGAAGGTAAGTGGTTTATGGTCCGTATAAATACAGAACTGCCTTCCTTTTAACAAATGCCGGAAATATTGTACGACCTGGTAAATCGCAGTCAATTCTCTGTCATAAGTATGACGCATTTCCTTAGTTTCAGGTAATTTCTTCGAATAAAATTCTAATGGTTGGAATTCATTACCGTTGACTGATTGATTTACGACCGCACCGACTGCTTTGTTTCATGCATCTGTGTACAAGATCAAATTTCCGTTGCTTGCCGGATGAGCCAATAAGCATAAAATACAATATTTTAACGGTGTAACAATTTAATTTATTTTATTTTAACATAGAATTATATAATTTATTATTTGGCACCACCATTTTAACACCGCGCGATGTGGCCGTTTTAAAGATCGAGAGCAGACTGACTGAAGTAAAAAGAAAGATTTAATTTTATTTTTTTTATGTCTCTTCATGTGGAAGAGACAGTAGTTCATTGGTTGAATGCGTGTGTTCCCAAATGGTAATGTCAACGTTGAGTGGCGTGAAGACGTTGCATTAGTGGTTGGGTGAACTCAGACGCCAATGTATGTGAGTGATACTTTGTGGCGGAGCACGCATGAGTAAGCCGCTACAACCATTTATTAATTTTTGCAAAACTGATTGATTGTTGACGACCCCACGTATAAATCTCCGGTAAAAATTTATCATGGCCAGAAAACGTTTCAATTCCGTAGCAGTTGACGATCGCTCATATTCCTCTATTGCTCTGATTTTTTCTGGCAGTGGTTTTAAGCCAGCTGGAGTAATAAAATGTCCAAGAAATTTCACCTCTGCCTTACCGAATTCACACTTTGCAACGTTTATACTAAGGGCATATTGTCGTAAACATTCACATACGATGGTAAGATGCTTTCGATGTTCCATGATGTTTTTCGACGCAATAGCAATATCATCGATGTAAGAGAACATGAACGGTAATTCTTTTAATACCTCGTTTATTAGGCGTTGCTGTATCTGTGCCGCGCTACAGAGTCCAAACGGAGTAAAAAGTAACTCATATAAACGAAACGGCGTTGTGATCGTGGTTTTTGGTATATCTGCTGGTTCCACCGGTATTTGGAGGTATGCCCGTCAAAGATCGATGGTAGAAAATATTGTACAACCATGCAATATGTTTGAAAAATCCTGAATGAACGGAATCGGGTAATGATCCGGAACAGTAATTGTATTCAGGCAGCGGTAATCGCCACATGGGCGCCATTCTCCATTCGCCTTTTTCACAATATGCAGCGGAGATGCCCAGTTACTTTTGGATGGTCGGCAAATTCCCATTTTCAACAAATATTCAAATTCGGTACGGACAATTTCCAATTTATCCGGTGCAAGTCCACGAGGCAGTGCAAACCTGTCGTAATTATGTGATGAGCGATATTCACTTTTGATGGACTCCTTTGATCATGTGTCACTGTGATGTCTTTATATTCTCGTAAAATATCTGCTATTGGATCTGTGACGTCGAAAGTCGTAATACCTACACACAAAAAAATAAAGGGTCACCACAACACCGAATCGGTGTTACATAGTGTCCCACCGATCGGATATTTAAAATTTAAATCCAATCGGATATTTGAATAAAAATGACATAAAATACATTTGGATAAAAACTTTTACACCGCATAAAAACCAAACAGAAATATTCATGTTTAGGAACACACCGAAAGGTGTATTTTATTAGGAAAACACCGAAAGGTGTATTTTATTAAATCCAAAAGAAGTTTTTCTAAAAATTTATCTTTTCGGATAGTTAAAAATATTTATCCGTTGAAGCGTGCTTAATTTTATTCGGTTGGGCAAAAATAAAATACTTTTTCGGATAAAAACAAATTAACACCGCATATTTTTTTGAGTGTAATGACTTTTCCGCTGAAGGTGTACCTTTTGCTGATAATTTAGTTGTGCTGTCTATCAAGCGATTTTCTTTCATGTCGATTATCATTCCGTGGTGTTTAATAAAATCCGCCCCGATGATAGGTTGATTTATATCGGCCACGATAAATGTCCACGGAAATTCTCGTCGCAATCCAAAATTTATTGACATTTTCTTTTCACCGTACATGGCAATGGACGTGCCGTTTGCAGCGAAGAATTTTGTTCGATTTGAGGGTTTTACTCTTTTCTTTTCTGCTTGAGGGCAAAACAGAAATGTCAGCTCCTGTGTCGATTGAGAATTGTTGATTCGACTTAAAATCCGAAACATACGAACGATTAATATTATGTTCCGAATTATAATTTTCAATCGAATGTCCCCCTTCATCCGACTGAACCCCTAGTTTTTTGTATAAAAGTTACACGATTTCTCACATTTCCGTGCTTTTTCGCCGAATTTGAAATTCCCAGCGCGATCATACTTCGGTTCTTTTCTTGATGAATCATGTGTTATGGATGATCCTCGTGATGTTGATCGTCCATGTGATTGAAATCCACCAGAATGTTGGATTTTATTTAATTTATCAGCTAATGCGTTAATTTTAGCTTCCAGGTACGCTATTGTGGAGGTCGACGCTACTGATTTTTCAACTGAATTTGTATGGGAAAAATCACCCAACTCGATTAGTTTGTCCGCCATTTGTGCCAACTTCGATAAACTGTCGTCGTTTGTTGAAATAATCATCCGAATTTGATTCGGCAATCGTTGCACCCAAATTTGTTTCAGCATTTCGTCTCTGACTTTTGATCCGCCGAGTGTTCGCTTCTCGTTTAAAAGGCCGACACGGCATATTGTTCCAATATGGCTTGTTTTAATGCTGAATATTTATCTTCAGCTGGCGGATTAATTATAGCATTCTTTACCTGGGACAATATTTTGGTGTCCACGGCTGTCAACAAAGTTTAGTATTTGGTTGCATCAATAGTTATTCCTGCTAATTGAAATTGTGCTTCGACTTGCTTAAACCATATTTCCGCATTCGCTTGCCAAAATGGTGGTAATTTCACCGCGACTTTATTTACCACTATCGATTTATTATCTTCGTCTTCGTGCGTCATTTTAAAAACAATTTTTTGAACTTTTTTCTTCTTCCACGTTATTTAATGATCTTATAACTTAACCAAAAAATGCCTATACGTGAGTTTTTTTTTAGGATAACTGATTTTAATTAGATAATGTTAATGTTTTTAACTAGGTGGCTGCGTGTTTAAATCACGCCGGGGTCACCAATTGTAGGGATTTTGCGTTAATTAAATAAAACCATTTACGTACTTTTAATAAACAAAGTGTTTTTAATTTCTTTTTATATCTTTTTACCTTTTTTTGATTATAATACCGAGAAGCCAAAACGAATACCCTAACTACGTTAATCAAATGACTTTTCGTTCTATCTATAAAAAATAATAATTGCGAGATCAACGATTTATTGCAGGTTTACCATACGTATGCGTTGCAGGTTGATATGATGACGAATACGTTTGTCCACGACTAACTCAATTGTCTTCAATTATAATGATATCCATTATTCACTGCTAGTTTATCTAGTAGTCCCTGGAAGAAGGGACTACTAGATGAACTGGCAGTGAATAATGGATATTCACTACTACCAAATAAAAATTTCATTTTTGAAATTTTATCTAGTAGTCTCTTGCCATTTTCATTATTATTAAACTGAGCTGTCAAAATGTCGACGGAAATTATTTTAGGTTTATTTAAAGGATTTGACAATAAAATACAATTTTTTATCGGTCGTGGACAAAGTATCGTATTCTACTCGCATATAATGGCTGTGATTACATCGCATATTATGGCTGGTATTCACTCAGATGATTTACGACACTCGCCTATCGGCTCGTATCGGTAAACTTCATCTTGGTGAATAACTATCTAGCTATCATTATATGCTCGTTGAATAATATACTATTATAACATTAACGCTTGATAAAACAATGAGAGTATTGAATTTTGATTACCTCTAACTAATTAATTATCTCAAAACATCAAAATGACAAGCAATTTAGATTTTTTTGTAAGAAAGGGATAGAAAATAAGTCACCTCGATAGGATACTTATTTGAATAAGTTCCACAAATAAGTATTCGTTTCGAAAACAGCCTTAGTAAAAAATGTAGAACTTAGTAGAAATAAGTAGCCAATAACAAATAAAACACGCGATAATTACAGATACACTTCTTACAATATTTATTTATTTATCGATCCTAGTATTACCACAGAAGAAAGATTAACCAGAACAGTCATAACGCTGTTTTTGTATGGAAAAATTTGGACTCATTTTTTTGACCTTGATTTGCCGAAGGTAAGAGAAAGTTGGGTTATGTATTCTTTGGTTTACTGGTTTTTATTTGAAATAATAAAAATTGAGAATCCTTAACAGTATAGTTAGTGAAATTATATGACAAGTTTTGTTTTGACAGCATAATTTGTATTAAATATTCAAAAAATTCATAATATTCGAAAATAATTATACTTCAATGTCCAAAAAAGAAGGTAAGATGAAAAAAAAGTTTGATCCACGCAATGTCTATTCTGGTTAATCTTTCTTCTGTGGTATTACAGTGAATGAGAACGGAATGACGCAATATCCAAATGTGTCAATATTAATGTGTTAGTTTAATACCCTCTAAACAAAGCGTTTCGTTTATGATATGAAAGTGAACGCTTTGTTTAGAGGATGAGCGTTATTAAAGATAATTTGAATGTATAAAATAAATGAGATAAAATGAATTTATTATTTATTTCAACACTTCTCCTCATTCAAATAATCCGGCAGCCTCTCGAAATTTTCGAATCTTCGCTTTTGGTAATGGCTTCGTCATCATGTCGGCTACCATATCTTCTGTAGGGCAATAAACACATTTGATAATACCTTTATCAACATTGTTTTTGACTGAATGTGCTTTGATGTCGATATGCTTCGATCTGTCTGAAAACTTCTCGTCAGTAGCAAATTTGAGACAACTTTGATTGTCTTCGTAGAGCAAATGGGTTTATTTATGTCGCCACCAAAATCGTTTAACAATCGTTTTAACCATTTTACTTCTTTTACTGCATCACACAATGCAATGTATTCTGGTTAAATTGATGATAATGCAATATGATGATTGTTGCACCATGCGTTTTAAATATGAATCCACCATTCGATTTACGTGTTTGCCGGCATTCAGCGAAACTAGCATCGCAATAAAAGATCAATTTTTCTTCATCAACAGAAATATTTAAATTTAATTTGATCGAGATAGTTCCTTTTAAATATTTCAAGATTCGTTTTTTCATTTTGCCTCGTTCCAGTCTTCTTGAGTTGGGTTTGATACCTTTTGTGACAAAATTGAGACACTTGCACCAATATCTGGTCTCGTGTTGGTTGAGATATATAACAAACTTCCAATCAGTCTTCTGTATTCATTGTTATCACGTAAAATGTCTGATTCATCACTCTTGCCATAATTTACGCTGAGTGGAATATCAGAATTCTTTGCATTAGTCATACCAAATTCGTTCAATACTTTGTTGATATATTTTGACTGATCAATTGAATACATACCATTTCGTTTTTCAACGTGTATACCAAGATATGTTTTCACTTCACCCAAGCTTTGAATTTTGAATTCGGAATTTAATGTCTGTTCGCATTCTATTAACATTTCATCGCTATCACTTGCAGCCAAAATATCGTCGACGTAAACGATTATGTGACACACCTTGTCATTCTTCTTTTTAGTGTATAAACATTGGTCATTTTTGCTTTGTTCATAACCACATTTTATGAGCAAATCGTGAATGTTTAAATTCCAAATTCGAGCTGAGTATTTAAGCCCATATAAACTGCGTTTAAGAAGGCATACTTGATGTTCCTTGCCTTCTTCAGTAAATCCTGGCTGCTGCTTCATATAAATGATTTCCTTGAGTTCACCATGTAAAAATGCTGTCTTTGCATCGAAATGCAAAACTGTCTTACCTTTTTCGGATGCAACGATGAGCATAATGCGAAATGTCTTTTGTCTGGCCACAGGTGCAAACACTTTGTCGTAATCAAGTCCATATCGTTGTGTAAAGCCTTGTGCGACTAATTAGGCTTTATATCGCTTAGCTTCACCCTTTTCATTCGTTTTAATTTTGTAAACCCATTTAGAACCAATGGATTTTCGGTCTGTAGGTAAATTTACTAACTCCCATGGTTTGTTTTCACGTAATGAATCCATTTCATCTTCCATTGCATGGACCCATTTTTCTTTATCTTCGCCTTTCACAGCCTCTTTGTATGTTAATGGTTCTGTCAACACTTCGTCCGTTAAGAAAGCTTGATCACGATACCATAACGGTAGTACACCTTTGTTTGACCGATTTGATCGTCTCAAACCGTCGTCTATTTCATCAGCGGTTTCCTCAATATCTGATAAATCGGAAAAAGTTAAATCATTGCCACTAAATGAGTTTCACTGTCGGTAACTACTTTCATTTAAGTCTGCAGTAACTTGCACAGTTTCATGATCAGCACCGTTGTCGTGTGAAATAACAACAATACTATCATTACTTTTATTTTTCGTCTTCGGAATTTTATTACAAGAAACTGGTTTTAATGAACTCAGATTACCACTTTTGTTGACAAATTTCACATCTCGGCTAACAATCACCTTCCGAGTCTTCGGATTAAAACGTCGATACGCCTTCGAAACGTCGTCATAGCCAACCAAAATTGTGTACATGCCTTTTGGTTCCAATTTCGTTCTTCTTTCCAGTGGAATACGAACGTAACATTCTGATCCAAATAATCTAAAATAAGAAATTACGGTCTTTCGTCCAAGCCATTCTTCATATGGGGTCGTTTCAATACATCTACCAGGCAAACGATTTTGCATGTAATTAGCAGTCATTACTGCTTCACCCCAAAATGTATATGGCAATTTTGCATCGATCAACATGCATCTAGCCATGTCTACCAACGTTCGGTTTTTACGTTCAGCTATGCCATTTTGTTGAGGTGTATAAAGTGCAGTACGATTTCGTTGAATACCCTCAGCATCAAAATAATCCTTAAACTCGATACTCATGTATTCTCCGCCACGATCCGTTCTTAAAACTTTAGGTTTCTTTCCAAAGTATGTTTTCACCATTTCAACAAAATGCTGAAATTTCTCGGATGCCTCTGATTTATTTTTTGGTGTATTCATCGGTCCATGGCGTTTGTGTATTCATCGGTCCACAAACATCCGAATGAATTAAATCAAGCACATTTTCTTCAGTACGCGAGGCATTTTTCGGAAATTTAGTTTGCGTTATTTTTCCTTCAAAGCAGACCCTACAATTATCATCACAACCCTTACATTTATCTGCGCACGGTATAATTTTTACGCGCTTGACGTTTCCACTTGTTGATAATGTTTTAACAACCTCGATGTCACGATGTCCCAAAATTCGGTGCCAAACATGAATGCATCCCGAATGAAGAGAAGACTCAAGCATTCTCATCCAATTTTTTCGTGTGCAATTAGAGCCCTGTTTACTTGCTTTAACAGAAATAATCTCCCGTACCCGAAACCAACTGCTATTTGTTGTCCTTTGAGTATCATTTCAACTCGTTTGCTCGAAGTAAAATTAACTCCGACGCCTTTGTCATTTAATTTATCCGCAGAAATTAAATCTGTAACGATAGTAGGGGCCCAATATACGTCATCAATTTTAAAGACATTTTCTTTATCGAATTTGTTCATAACCTCAATTCGAACCGTGCCTTTTCCCATTATTTTGATAATCTTACCGCTGGCACATTTAACTTCATGTCGAAAATTAGTATCCAAATTATCAAACAACGCTTTGTTTGATGTAATGTGTGACGTTGAGCCTGAATCAATAATCCACCCGCTTATGGTTCCGTTTACTGCAAACATAAATTCTTGATGGGCCGGTGTATCTTCATAATCATCAAGTTCAGTTGTTAAATTCACTTTCTTCTCGACAGCGAATTTATTTTCTTTATCGTTTACCTGTGCTGTACATTTATTCGCAAAATGACCTAGACCACCACAACGATAACACAACTTCTCTTTTTTCTTATGATTTGATCCCTTTTTATGTTTGTGTGTAACTTTCAGTGCGCTCGCTTCACCGTCATCGATTCCATTTCTATCTTTTCGTGGCTTATATTCATCAATTAATTTCGATTGCACTACCGCCGATGTCAACTCACTTTTTTTACTTTTTTAATTTTTGTTGAATGTTAATTAATTCTTGTAATTTCTAAATATGCTGCCGGTCTTACGACACTTTTAAATGTGTTTTTTTTTTTTATTAACCCGTAGAAACATTTTAGTATTTACGAACGGTAATTCAACGAAAACCGGCTAATAGACAGAATTCTATTTATTTAATTTTAATTTAATATGTTCCGAAGATTGTAAGAGAATTCAATCCAGTTTCGAACTGATGAGCTTATGATTATGAAAAAATCAATCCTCTCATCAGGCCGCGGCGACTGGACTGACTATACCACAATTTACATTCTATATATACAGAATGTCCTGTGCTTTATATACTAGCGAATCGTACTAATAAAGATAAATTCAATTACAATTTTTTCTTCTTCACGACAATCACATAAGCTGTGAACGCTAATTTTACTTTTTTAATTTTTGTTGAATGTTAATTAATTCTTGTAATTTATAAATATGCTACCGGTCTTACGACACTTTTAAATGTGTTTTTTTTTTTTTTATTAACCCGTAGAAACATTTTAGTATTTACGAACGGTAATTCAACGAAAACCGGATCACTTTTTTGCACGATTCCAAAGCCGTAATCAACGTATCGTAGCTTTCGGGCAGACTTTCCAACATAGTAGCCGATTTCAAGTCTTCGGGTTTCATTTCGATGTTTAAATCAACCATTTGTTGGAACAATTCATTAATTCGGCCCAAATCTGCTTCCATGTCGCCGCCCTCTTCCAATCGTAGTCTCATTATTGTTTTCATCAATCGCACTTTGCTGTTTACAGTACTTATTTCATGGTAATCTTGCAATGATGTCCATGCCTCTTTCGACGTTGTAGCATTACGAATGGTTGCGTTGTAGCATTACGAATAATTGGTAGTCACACACATTTAGCCCAATTGTTGGTAAGCCCTGTTGATCCTTTTTATTCCATTCCTCTACTTTTGCCGTTTCCGAAGGCGCTATAGTTGCAATACAATTCCATGTACCTTCCTTCACCATCAGCATTTTTATTTTAAATTTCCATATAAAATAATTTGTGTTGTCTAGCTTCGAAATGCTGTACTTCGTTTCCACTGATGACATTTTGTATGGCTGATGAATACCGCGGGCAACTCACAATTCTTATGATGAAAATATCTCGCAATAAATACTGAATCCAATGAAAATATTATTAACATTGGGTTCCTGAGCCCATCACCTGTAGAACTTAGTAGAAATAAGTGGCCAATAACAAATAAAACAAGCGCTGATTGCAGATACACTTCTTGAATTGAAACGGAAATTTTTGTTTTTGTTATGAATGTTGTCGTTGGGGATTCCTATGGAATGCGGATTGCGTCATTTTAATATAGAATAAAATTGTATTATTAATATGGGGAATTGAAAAGTTATGTACTAGATGGTAAATTAAAAAGTCCTATATAAAATATTTTCGAGAGGGTAGATTATACAACATACCTTCCTCCCTTGCGAAGTGAAAATTCAATTCTTCTTGAATGAAAACGGAATAACGCAATATCCAAATGTATAATTGAAATGTATATAATTTGAATGTATGAAATAAATGAGATAAAATTAATTTATTATTTATTTCAACAAAAAATACAGTCGATGAGGCTCTTATTTATACAGTAGGCTCTGATACTACAGACTAGTCTGTGAATTAAAAAAGCGGCAGTTTTCTAGCCAAAATGTTCGGCGAAATGGATTTTGATGAGGTAAATTTGTTCACGTTCTTCTTCTTTTTTCTTACGATATTACACCTTTAAGGGTGGGAAACGGATTATTTTCACGAATCTCTTCATAACTCATTTATTTTCAATTCTTCGAGAAAATTTGCATATTCAAAATTGTTCGGAACTAAATGTTCCGTCTAAATATGTATTTTGTAAAATCGTCGTATCTACCAATCATCCTTTTCATCTGGGTAAAAACGACCTTTTTTTTGTTTTTCTCGTTTATTTTTATTTGTATCTGTAGAAGAACGGGCTCTACCTAAACGATTTTGAAAACTGTAATTAATTCGGTTAAGATAATCTAATTTCGACTTAATTTAGATAAAAGATTTGTACTAAACTATATAATAAAACATGACTTATCTAAAATGTGAGTGATCGAACGCTCGATTTTTCGAAGTAGCTCGGAATCTCGCAAATAAATTATTATGGGTTATCGAGTAATCCTCAAATCAATTATTGCTAGTAATGATTATCTGGTAGATTTAGTTTCTTGTTTAGTTTTTTTTTTGCTTGTCTTTCTGACAGTTCATTTTTAACATCTGTAACGAAACTAGGAGGCAGCAGCGGATACCAATAGGTAATCGGTTCCGAAATAGTGCTGTTCGTCACTGAAATTATTCATCATCTATTCAGGGCTTTGACGTGGTCATATTTTGCCGGCTAAGGCTCAGGGAGTGGGGTGGGGTTTGCCAAAGTTGAATAGATGCTAGTGGACCACAGGGATAGGGTTCAAAATAGGAAATACAAGAATGGACACTAGGAATTTAAATCAAGGCATGGATTTACCTACCAGAACACACTACACTACACTTACCAAATCATCCTCACAACATAGCTATCAGCCACTCATCCTGAAAATGAACAATCCGGAAATTCGAACGAAACGAGAAAATAAAGTAACCGTTAAACAAAATTGAAAATTAGTTAATAAGACAATAAATTTATTATGCATTTAAATGAGAAACAATTCAAGAAAAATGTGAATAATCCATTTTATTGCAAATTTTCTAAGCCTACCCATGACGTCATTAACCCACTAATTAACTTAATAAATAATAATTTACAATATAGAAAAAGTTTCAATATGTCTAACTTATTTTCATGAATAATTAAATTATGTATGTAGAAAAAAAAACAATGAAGCTAAATAGAAAAATTATATAAATTAAATAAGAAAACAAATAACTCTTAACTTAGATTAAATAGCCGCGTTATCCCACGCTGATTGATGCTGCCATTTTGTAAATTAATACATACGTATAAGAATTTTCCAGTTTTACACGTTAAGGTTATCACTTACAGTCACTATAATAATAATTTTAGTTTTAGTTTAGTTTTATGCAACACATTAGCTTAGTTTACTTAAATTGTTCACTTAGAATTGTTTCATTCCACACTAAGCTTTTCGAAAATTTATTTAATTACGTGTGGTCACCTTATTTATAATATGCTAGGAATTAATTTCTTGTTTGTAAATGTTTTTGTCCATGTTGTTCCTTGCATTACAGTTTCTATGTTTAAATTTTGTTTTTCTATTTTCACAAGCGACCACACTTACACTTTTTAAGAACGTTCAGTTTATTTAATTTCACACTAACTTTCAACAACTGGGATTATGATTAGAACGTAGAAATTATTTTATTAGATTAATATGTAAATCACTATTAATGTCTTAGGATTATTGTTATTTTAGAACTTAGGTTTATGTTGAGTTTTACATATATAGTTTATGGTATTATTAGAACTTTCATTAACAAATAAAAAAAAAATAGAATTATTCTTAATTAAGTAAAATATGTATAATTTCCTTAAATTAATTACACTACGTTATATTAAATATTACACTAACAATAATGTGGTTCATTCACACTTTTAATGTTTTTTTTTTTTTGATCAACGGGATTTAATTTATTGAAATTCCGGTACCCGTAATTAATTATAACCAAAAACCAAGTTTGTGTTATTAACTACTAATCTTATATTATTAATTAAATTTATATTATAAACTACTTTCACGAATAATATCAATGAATATTTTAAAAAAAATGTTTGTTTTACTAAACATTAATATTCACGCTTAGAACTATTTTTAAGTCTCACGAGTTTATTTTCAGCATAAAAAACTGATGTATCGACTGATCACCATTAAAAATACTTAAGTAATCACTTAATCAAAATACGTACATCAACTCTCCCGAACATCCAAATTTTCGGTTTATATCTCAGACAAATACAATGGGCTCTCCCACTAAAACATTTGAAACGGCAAAATCGAGTTTCCCCTACACAAATTATCTATGTTTCTCGCGCTTATTCATTTTTTTTCAGTTTGTATTTAATTACGTTATCAAGCAAATAATGAATAACGTTAAGCGTTAGGGGTGTTCAACCTTTCCAAAAATGGAACGCCCAGATCGTGGGGACGTCCCACCCCATGAGATATGTCTCATTAAGCCGGGCAATACAATGTCTTTATACGAGATGTGTAATTTGGAATAATTTCATTAGATGAAATTTGCGATTATAAATATAAAGGGTAGAATAACCTCAAGTTTATTTGTAAGGTTTGTATGAATGTAGTCAATGTACTTCTTATGATTTAATGTCTTTTAGATGATACGTTCCCAATGAGTTCCCATTTTCATCTACAAGTCTATAAGCCACATTTCCAACCGGTTCCTTAATATAAGCCTTTCGAAATTTTGGAGCAAGTTTCGCTGAAAATTTTTGAGATGCAGCGCTTTGGCAAAAATTCCTGATAAAGACTGCTTGGCCTGAAGAAAATTTACGGAGACGACTTCTTAAGTTATACGTGTGCGAGTTTCGTTCGTGAGCTTTACGCAGATTCTCAAGCACAGTTTTTTGAGCAATAGTCAATCTGTCGGCGTTAGTTAATTGAATTTCAGTATCTTCAAAGCTGTTCAACGGACGAAGTAATCCGTAATGAGATCCGTGAGGGATGAAATGTTGGCCGAACACCATAAAGTATGGTGAACGGTCAGTACTTGCATGCGTCACATTACGCAATGCAGATCCAATAGCATGAATATGCAAATCCCAAACGGTGTGATCCTCTTTTATATAAGACCGTATGGCCGATAAAATGCTGCGATTCACTCTTTCTGAAGCATTCGCTTGGGGCGAGTACTTAGGAGTAAAAATTTGTGATATACCATGCTTCTGTAAGAATTCTCGGAAAATTTTGGAGGTAAATTGCTTACCATTATCACTAAAGATTTGTTCGGGAACAGAGTAGACATTTAGCACTCGATTTTCAAGAAATTTCACAACATTATTACTATTGGCATCTCGCATGGGTTCGAGCAGCACAAAGCGGCTAAGGTGATCTAAGACGACGAATAAATAGGTATTGCCTTGTTTAGATCACGGATATGGTCCCATGAAATCAATATAGAGTTTTTGGAAAGCTCTCGATACCTTAGATTGATGGCCCATTGGTGGTCGTGTTACGGTATTTGTTGCTTTACTTGCCTTGCAAATTTGGCAATTTACAATAAATTCGTGCACATCACTAGCCATTCTAGGCCAATGATAATGTCTCCTTAAAACATCTAGTACTTTACGAACTCCTAAATGTGCAGAATTTGGTGGTGAATGCGCTCTTTCAATCAAAATAGGAATAAGCGGTTTCGGCACATAGGTTTTCCATGGAGGAATATCAGATGATAAGTCGGTCTCTGCCTTAGGTAAAGTGAATATTCTGTCATTATTGATTCGGAGGTTAGACTTAACGGTAGGGTTTGTTCGAATGAAGTCCATGAATTTCAGATATTCGGGATCTTGAAAATAAACATGTTCCGAATCTAAAGTTGGAGATTGATCACTCACATTCTCATTCAGCGTCAAGGCCTCCGCCTGTCGTGAGAGCGCGTCTGCGACTACGTTTTCTTTTCCCTTACGGTATTCAATGGTAAAATTGAATCCTTGCAGTTTTAGGCTCCAGCGAGCGAGACGCCCAGAGAGATCCCTCTGTCCCATTAACCACTTCAAACTTGCGTGATCGGTGATAATGGTAAAAGGGTAACCCTCTACATATTGCCTAAACTTCTCAACTGCCAATACAGCCGCGTAACACTCCAGCTCGGTGACGCTGTAGTTTCGCTGTGCTGCATTGAGCTTTTCAGAAATAAACGCAACGGGGCGTTCATCGCCGCTGGGTGACCTCTGAAATAGAACTGCACCCACTCCGGTCGTTGAAGCATCGCATTGAATGTAAAATGGCCTACTCCAATCCGGGTTACTAAGCACAGGAGCAGAAGAAATAGCCAGTTTCAGCTTCTCGAACGATTCCTGAGCAACGTCATTCCATTTAAATTTTTGATTTTTCTTGAGCAAATTAGTGAGAGGTGTTACTAAATCTGAGTACCGATGGATAAACCGTCGATACCAGCCGGACAATCCCAGAAAACTCCTGAGCTGACGGACTGTCTTAGGAATAGGAAAGGATAAAATAGCTGAAACTTTAGAGGTGTCGACTTTGAGAACCCCATCTCCCACAATATACCCGAGATATTTAATTTCTCTTAAGAGAAACTTACTTTTGTCGATATTAATCGTTAACCCAGCTCTTTTTAATAATTCAGCTACTTTGCGAAGCAGGGTAAGATGTTCCTCGAATGTCTCGGCGGCTATCAACAGGTCATCGAGATAAACAAAAACCTGAGTGTGCAGTTCGTGAGGTATCACCCGATGCATCAGCCGACACATAGTTTGAGGGGCATTACAGAGTCCGAAAGGCATAACGGTAAATTGGTACAAGGGGCGTCCAGCCGCAGTGAAAGCCGTCTTATCCCTCGACCTCTCGTCCAGCGGAATTTGCCAGAAGGCGTCTTTCAAATCAAGGCTCGATATAAATCGTGTCTTGTTTAGACGCCCTAGCAATCCGTTAATGAGAGGCAAAGGGTAAGCATCCTTGACCGTGACGGAGTTTAGCTTCCTCGCATCCAAGCACAATCGAACTCTGCCATCCGCCTTACGGACTATGGCCATCGGGGAACTCCACGAACTGGAATTCTCTTCTATGACACCTAATGCAATCATCCTATCGATCTCTTTATTTACTTTAGCCTCAACTGCCGGAGACACAGCATAGTACCGCTGCTTGATGGGTTTCGCATCACCAACGTCAATCTCGTGTTTTAGTAGATGCGTTCGACCCAAACCAAGCAAAGCGGAAGAAGGAAACAACTGCTTAACTGTCTCTAACTGTTGATGCTGAATGGCGGTTAATTCGTGGAAATTATTTTCTGCATTACAAATAGTCGTTTCTGACACTACGCCTGAAGAAGATATTATATTCTGAGAGGACGATTCGAAGTCGAAAAAATCAGTTTTATAGACAATTTTTAATTGGAACAATCTCCAAAAGTTAACACCAAGATATAATTCCTGTTTGAGGCTAGGAGCTAGATGTAAAGTAATGAATTTGGTTTCGCCAGCAAATGTAACTGGAACTTTCACATGGCCTAATATTTGTTCGGTGAATCCATTTGCGATCCTAATAGATGACGGAAAGTGCCGAAAGTTGATAGAGGGATCTTTGAGAATTTCTTCGCAATTCTTGCCAAGTAGGGACACATTGGCACCACTATCCAATAAGCCTTGAATTTTCTTGCCATTCAGCTCTACTTCAGCGTAAGGCCGTCCATCTATAGTATCAGCTATAAGTGATTCAACAATTTGAGACTGAATAGATTTCCTCGTTTGAAAATACCGAATGGATCTGGCTAAGCGTTTAGATATTATTTTTGGAAATTTAGTTTTGGTTTCGGAATATTTTGATAAACTATAAGTATCATTTTTGGTTATTTGCGGATTGAATGAAACGCTTCGTTCCTGTTTTGTGTTGGATGTGTTGCTGGAATATTGGGGGTAACCATCTTCGGAACGTTCACCCCCTCTTTCCCGTTTCCCCAGATGGTACAACAATTTGGACAATATGTTTTCAAAACTTCTGGTGTACCACAGCCAAAACAAAAAGTATGCAATATTCGCTTATTGCAAGATTTAAAGAAATGTCCTGTCAGACCGCAGTTCCAACAATGCTTAATCATATGCAAATTACTTCGAGTTGTAGAAGGATTTGGTAAAGCATTGCAATTTGAGGCTAAAGCGTTAACCGCTGGTTGCCCAGATGTCGGATTAAAACCCATATTATTATAATTATCCCGATAATGCATGGGTTCTTGATAATTAGGAATAACGTTTCTGGGGTATGGTAATGCAGGTGAACTTACATTTGCTGCTTGGTTTATGTAATTGCGTGGATCTTGGGTAGCGAATTGTGTAAAATTTAAATTTGGATTTTGTGTTACTTGAACTTCATGAGCGTATTTACGTGATTCACACAGAGCTTCTGGGACTATACGATTTCGGGTCCAAGCATCCTCATACGCAATACATTGTCGTACCAATTCATCTGGTAAAGTGAACTTTGTAACTGCCAGTCGGTCTTGTAATCCGGGTCGCATATTTTGTGTAAGTATGAAAATTAGTTCTGAATCTGGAACAGGATTTACCATTTGTAACGACAAGGATAGAATAGTGTGATAGAAATCAATAAATTTTTCGTTTGGTCGTTGTTTTTTTGATTCTATACTCCGTCTTATTTCGAGATCTGTCCGTCTATCAGCAAATCTTTTAATTAGTTCCGTTTTAAGCAATAGCCAATCCGAATTTCCGTGCCTTTGGATGAAATCCCAATACCAGTCAGCCGCGGGTCCTTTAAGGAAATAGCTCATATCATTTGCAAGCTGTTGCAAATGAATGCAATTAGTCATCGCTTGATGCTCAACCATGCGTATAAATTTCTTTACTGGGGTTCCGGTTGGTGTGCCATCGAATGAAATGGGCCACTTTGTAGGATCTCGTTGTAGAGGGTGAAATGATTGTTGGTTATATAAATTTTGGTTAGGCACAAAATAATTGGAAGAACTTACGGGTGGATTAGGTTTTGTTTGGTCCCATGTGGGCAATTTTCTGGAGGAGACGTGCGAGGCTGGTCTCTACCTAGTTTCATTTACTAATTTGGCTGAACGCCTAGATGATGATTTATAGTTCACAACATTCTGGCGTTCGACTGTTCTACTGTGAGAAGGAACTGGTTCATTATTAGGCAAGTTGTGAGTGTCCAGTGGTTTGTTCTGTTCCATTTGCGACGTAGCTTGTGATATTTCGGATTCTCTGTCTGATTCGCTCCCGGACTGAGAACTAATTTCGCTAGTAGGACTACCTCCGTTAGTTTGCAATTTAAGGCTTACTAATTGTGTAATTGACTCATCTAAATTACTTTCACTGTTTCCTTCGTTGTACTTACTAATGAACTCAATCAGTTGAGTGCATTTTTCTTGGAGCTCCTTGACCTCAAGTGTTACTACTGTGGAATATTCGATTCGATACAAGCGACTACGGATATGAAGCAGTCTTGAAAGATAAATTTCTAAACTTTCTTTTACGTTAACTTTTTTGATTTCTAGAGTGTTTTCAATTTCCGAATAAAGTTGTCTGAACTTCAATGAAATTTTATAAACTTCACGTCTCGGATTTTCCCGGGCAGAGGTCAATGGTCTGTTGGGAGCTAGCACAGGATGTTCCTTTTCATCCTCTAAACGCTTCAGTAGCTGATTTAAATTCCTAGTGTCCATTCTTGTATTTCCTATTTTGAACCCTATCCCTGTGGTCCACTAGCATCTATTCAACTTTGGCAAACCCCACCCCACTCCCTGAGCCTTAGCCGGCAAAATGTGACCACGTCAAAGCCCTGAATAGATGATGAATAATTTCAGTGACGAACAGCACTATTTCGGAACCGATTACCTATTGGTATCCGCTGCTGCCTCCTAGTTTCGTTACACATCGTTACGCAATAGCCAAATCAAGAATGGAAGGCTATTGGTCCTTTTTATTTTGAATCCAAACGCCCAACTTTATCCAATATATCGTTTAGTCGGTAATTAAGAATCCTTCGAATGAAAACAGAGAAGTTTTTGGGGCAAGTTTGAATGAATATTTTCTCAAAAGGCCTTCCACTTTCGTCGTAATCTTTGCGTAAACCCAATTATTTAACATTAGACTTAAAACATTGCTTGAAGAACACATCAATTTTTTCTTGAAAGAAAAGCCGGGGAACTTTTGTAAATATTGAAACTAATCTAATCATTTTCGTTATTTTTCCCCAAATTAAACTTCCAAGCCAGCGAGATTTGTTTCGGCCATTAACAACTCCGAAACAAGTTGGAAGAGATAATTTAATTGAGACAGGTTTCATTGTCTTAATATTAAAGGCAATGTCTACAGTTTTCACATCGACATTTCTTTTTCACGTTACACATACACTTATACATTTGTTAGTCGATTAAACACTAATTGTTTTTCTATGGTGAAGGAAAATGTTTCGTCTGAAAATCCAAATTTTCTGTGTTGATCACAAAACTTTGTGACATACAAAAAAATGACACATATTTCAAACTTCATCAAAAATTCAAAATACAAAACGTAAGTACATATATAAAAAAAAACCTGTTAGTTCAGTCCAACCTACGATGTGTAACCTAATTTAGAAGATGTCGTTTATGTAAAACAGTGTCGCCAATGTGGTCAATGAAAAAAAATTCCAGCAAAAGAGAAAAGACCTAATTATCCTGATTAAAAAACACGTAATACTATGATTAGATAATAAAATACTCCAATTTACCGTTTCGAGAAAGCTTTTTAGTAAATTATAGTCTGTTTTATAGTAAATAGATAACCGCAAATTAAATTTTTATTTCAAATTATTGAGTAGAGTTGGTTTTAACATCCATTCAAGTTTTTGAAAAACCATTAATAAATACATACGTTTGGTTTATTTTCATTATATTATTGCTGTTATCACATTTTAACGGGATGATTTGAAAAAATGACAGAATTTAAATTCAACATTCTTGTTTTTGTTGTATTATGCCTTTACCTACATATTTCCAATGGCACGTGCTTTCATTGTGATGGAAGTTTCCGCCACCGAAAAATGTTAATTCAGTTGCTCACAAATATTTTCATATGGTTCAATTTCAAATAATAAATACGTAAATCTAAAAGTATGACTTCACTAAACCACTATAAAAATTTAATTTATAAAATATTTAATGGTACCGCAAGTAGCGCTCTAGTTCGCAAACTTTCTGTATTAAAAAATAATCAACTTACCTTAAATCAAAACAAAACTCTCAACAAAGTTGTTTGTCACAAAATATTGTACGATGGCCTTATATATTATTGTATGTACATAGCTAGGTTCCAACCCCATTCGAATAATAGAATAATTCTAAAACATTTTATTTTGTTTGAGAGAATAAATATTTACTGTAACAAGAAATGTTCTAAATATGCAAATAAAGTAAATTAAAAATTTAAAGTTTTGTTCTTTTTGTTCGCGTTTTAGATTTCGTTTTAATCACATTTCACATAAAAATGTGGAATCATAAAAATGATTTTATTGGTTTTGCAGTTGCTAGGTTAAACAATAAAATTTACAATTATTGTATTTGTGGTTAAAACAAACATATAATTAAAAATAAACCGTTTTATTCGCAATTAAATAAAAATATATGTCGGACTGCAAAGAAAAATTAAATCATCTTAAAAATGTTTTATTTGAATAATTTATGTGTGATTTCTGCGCATATGAGGTACCACCATATATAGAAATTATGTTTTTTTTTATTTATATCGAACAATTACAATTCAGATGCGGTCAATTCTTACATTACAACACTATTGACGATTGGAACCGTGATTTTAGACAAAATATTTGTCGGTATTACAACTTCAAAAAATTTCCACTATACCATATTTCAGTCGTTCTTCGAGCGCTGATGCCAATTTTTGTATGGTATAACAGCTTTATTTTATTCCGATAGGAATAAATTCCGTCAATTGACGATTGGAAATAGAGAGAAAGCACTACCTATAGGAATAAAATAAAGCTGTAACACCACCATACAAAAATTAGCATCAGCGCTCGCAGAACGACAGAAATATGGTATAGTGGAAATTTTTTGAAGTTGTAATGCCGACAAATATTTTGTCTAAAATCACGGTTCCAATCGTCAATTGACTATTGACGATTGGACTGTCATGATTTTGCATGCAGAGCGTAGGGTTTAATTTAATTCCAATAGTTTCACTCTCCATATGTTTTTTATGGAGAGAAATGTCATTTCATGCAGAGCGTAGGGTTTACATTATTTCCGATAGGTATCGCATTTTGCAGTTTTCCAATCGCCAATAGTCAATTGGAACACGATGGGTGGATTTTCTTTTAACTGGACCAACTTAGTTTTGTGACGTTTCTGATTATGCCTTAGTAAATTGTAATCAAACAGTTATTGAGAAATAAGTTTTGATTTGATATTAAATTGTGATTTTCGTATTCGTAGCAGTGCTGTCGAAGTGAGTACGATGGAAGTATTTGTACTACTTTCGCCTATTGTTTACTCCTGTACTTCACTATTTCATTTTGTACTCCCATTTTCTAATAACTCCTGTACTATAAATCTTTGCACAATATTTTAAGTTATCGGCTTTTGCTGGCAATAATTATAATATGTAGACCAGGGCTCTATTGCACCAACTACTTAACACTTATTACTTATCAACTTATCATTATTTTTGATAATTTTCTGTTGGACCAAATTGAAATTTGATAAGTATTTAATTGAGTTATAATAAGTGATAAGCACTCACTTATCAAAATTAAGTTGCACCAATTTGCGGAATGATAAATGATAAATAATATTTTTATAAGCGATTAGTTTGAGGTGTTTGATAATTTTTTCGTAGTTCTTTTGCACCAAAAGTTTTAACTTATCAATAATCGACTACTTTAATGATAACTTATCCAAAATATCAATAAGAAAAATTTCACTACTCAAAAAAATTGATAAGAGCTACAAATTGTAGTGCTATGACAGAAGTCTGTTAAAAACGTTTTTTTTTTGCTGTTATTGTAAGATGAGAACTTTTATTCAATTTTAAAAGAGTACAAACACATTTTTCAATAAAATTATTTATTATTCAAATGATTATAAATGATAATGATAATACATGTAGCAATGTGTTTTCAAGTGTTTAATAACTACAATTTCAAAATTTATACCGCTATAATATTAAGTCAAAGTAAGAACAATTTCATTCTGTTCGACTTATCATAGAAGTAAGACAGTTGTTTTTCGATATTTTAAAATTAATATAAAACTATCAAATATAGGTATTATATCAACTTTAGTGAACAAAAACTGAAATTTATTAAACGAAAAAATAATTTTTATAAATAAATGCGTCGGTTCGAAAGATTATTCGAGGATGAAAACGAAAGAAGAAATCGTGTAGTGAAAGCCAGAACGAAATACTCTCTGGACTCGCGATGATAAAACATTTTCGTTTGTCACATGAACAAATAGAGCACGTATTATTAAAAATCGGAGCAAATTTGCAGCATGGAAGCGACCGAAACTGCGCATTGAGTCCTCTATAGCAGCTACTAACAAAACTGCGTTGGTTAGGAATATCCAGGATAGAAGTTTCTTGAGATGGGTGGTTACCCTCAGGTAGCTGGTTGCTTCGATGGAACAATGATTAATATAGATGTACCTACGGTCAATGAAGAACACTTTGCGAATCGACATGGAAAACATTCACTGAATGCAATGATGGTGTGTGGCCCAGACCGCTGCTTTTATGCAGTAAATTCAAATTGGCCAGGTAGTGTCCATAACTCCAGAGTATTGCCATATGCAAGGCTATTTAGCAATTTTGAGTCTTGTTTTCGCCCGTTCCCCGGTGCTGTGATTTTGGTTGACAGTGCTTCCCCTTAAAGATTGGCTTATCTCACCAATGCGAAGAAATCCGGATGATGCAATAGAGCAAAGATTTAATCGTGGACGATGACGATTACGATTTTTGTATAATGTACATAGTTAAATTCAATTTATTTGTTAATAGGAATTCTCTTAATTCATTTGTTATGAAAATAAATTGTTTACGTTTAAGTACTGCTAAAAAATTATTTACAGTTAGAAAAGAGAATTTATTTTAAAAGCAACAAAAGAAAAGTTTTACAATTGATTCTAAAGTTCTAAACACTGAAATAAGAACTCTCAATTGAGAAAGGTTTCTCTTCATGTATTATAATATATGTACATGCAAAATTGTTGTTGTTATTAAATTACAGAATAACAATTTTTTAATTGTTTTGCTATATAGGTATAAAACCATTGTTTAGCTTATTAAAATGTGCGGAAAGCATATTATTTTGCTACTAACACTATCACATTTATAGTATTTTTGTATAGATCATTACAACTTATCATAAAAATTTGATAATTCGTCAATTGATAAGTTATAGACAATCTGATGTGCAACGCTTATCACTTATCATTATCAAAACAAGTTTTCAAATTGATAAGTGAGTGAGATTTTGTTATTTTTGGTGAAACACTTATCACTTATCATTATCAAAAAAACTAACTTATGATAAGTTGATAAGTAATAAGTGATAAGTAGTTGGTGCAATAGAGCCCAGGACCTCTATATAAAAATAATACTATAAGACAATTTCTTCAGTCGTTTAACCTTTCCAGACCTGGGAAATTTCATTCTTCTAATACACCTTGACATCAATATTCTCAAATCATTTGTTTACGTTTGAATAAAATCCAGACTCTCATGCATCTTTCTTGTCTGGCAAGGTTAAATGCTGACAGCAGAAATTATCTGTCAGTTTTATGATCCTACCTAGGATCTAGAAACATGTCTTACAATATTTATTCAAATCCCTAAATTTATTAGCAGCAATGCAAAAAATTCTGAAGGGACCAGAAAGATAATAATTCGAACTCCAGCCCAAATGACTGGGCCAAAAAATTCTTGAGGACGTGATTTAACATCTTTAAGGTTAGTAACTCTTTTATATAGAATCGGCTCCGAAATAAAATTTCACTAAAATACATCCATAAATGAGTGTATTCCATTCGGTGCAGGAGGCGAAGAAAATTATCTGGGTTGGCTGTGCATGGCAAACCAAAATTAGCAAATCTAATTTTTGATTTATGGTATCGATTAATAGTATTCCAAAATATTATATATTACTTTTTTTTTTAATTTTTGTTGAATGTTAATTAATTCTTATAATTTCTAAATATGCTACCGGTCTTACGACACTTTTAAATGTGTTTTTATTTATTAACACGTAGAAACATATTAGTATTACGAACGGTAAATTCAACGAAAACCGGCTAATAGACAGAATTCTATTTATTTAATTTTAATTTAATATGTTCCGAAGATTGTAAGAGAATTCAATCCAGTTTCGAACTGATGAGCTTATGATTATGAAAAAATCAATCCTCTCATCAGGCCGCGGCGACTGGACTGACTATACCACAATTTACATTCTATATATACAGAATGTCCTGTGCTTTATATACTAGCGAATCGTACTAATATAGATAAATTCAATTACAATTTTTTCTTCTTCATGACAATCACATAAGCTGTGAACGCTAATTTTACTTTTTTTTTTAATTTTTGTTGAATGTTAATTAATTCTTATAATTTCTAAATATGCTACCGGTCTTACGACACTTTTAAATGTGTTTTTATTTATTAACACGTAGAAACATATTAGTATTACGAACGGTAAATTCAACGAAAACCGGCTAATAGACAGAATTCTATTTATTTAATTTTAATTTAATATGTTCCGAAGATTGTAAGAGAATTCAATCCAGTTTCGAACTGATGAGCTTATGATTATGAAAAAATCAATCCTCTCATCAGGCCGCGGCGACTGGACTGACTATACCACAATTTACATTCTATATATACAGAATGTCCTGTGCTTTATATACTAGCGAATCGTACTAATATAGATAAATTCAATTACAATTTTTTCTTCTTCATGACAATCACATAAGCTGTGAACGCTAATTTTACTTTTTTTTTTTTTTTTTTTTTTTTTTTTTTTTTTTTTTTTTTTTAATTTTTGTTGAATGTTAATTAATTCTTATAATTTCTAAATATGCTACCGGTCTTACGACACTTTTAAATGTGTTTTTATTTATTAACACGTAGAAACATATTAGTATTACGAACGGTAAATTCAACGAAAACCGGCTAATAGACAGAATTCTATTTATTTAATTTTAATTTAATATGTTCCGAAGATTGTAAGAGAATTCAATCCAGTTTCGAACTGATGAGCTTATGATTATGAAAAAATCAATCCTCTCATCAGGCCGCGGCGACTGGACTGACTATACCACAATTTACATTCTATATATACAGAATGTCCTGTGCTTTATATACTAGCGAATCGTACTAATATAGATAAATTCAATTACAATTTTTTCTTCTTCATGACAATCACATAAGCTGTGAACGCTAATTTTACTTTTTTTTTTAATTTTTGTTGAATGTTAATTAATTCTTATAATTTCTAAATATGCTACCGGTCTTACGACACTTTTAAATGTGTTTTTATTTATTAACACGTAGAAACATATTAGTATTACGAACGGTAAATTCAACGAAAACCGGCTAATAGACAGAATTCTATTTATTTAATTTTAATTTAATATGTTCCGAAGATTGTAAGAGAATTCAATCCAGTTTCGAACTGATGAGCTTATGATTATGAAAAAATCAATCCTCTCATCAGGCCGCGGCGACTGGACTGACTATACCACAATTTACATTCTATATATACAGAATGTCCTGTGCTTTATATACTAGCGAATCGTACTAATATAGATAAATTCAATTACAATTTTTTCTTCTTCATGACAATCACATAAGCTGTGAACGCTAATTTTACTTTTTTTTAATTTTTGTTGAATGTTAATTAATTCTTATAATTTCTAAATATGCTACCGGTCTTACGACACTTTTAAATGTGTTTTTATTTATTAACACGTAGAAACATATTAGTATTACGAACGGTAAATTCAACGAAAACCGGCTAATAGACAGAATTCTATTTATTTAATTTTAATTTAATATGTTCCGAAGATTGTAAGAGAATTCAATCCAGTTTCGAACTGATGAGCTTATGATTATGAAAAAATCAATCCTCTCATCAGGCCGCGGCGACTGGACTGACTATACCACAATTTACATTCTATATATACAGAATGTCCTGTGCTTTATATACTAGCGAATCGTACTAATATAGATAAATTCAATTACAATTTTTTCTTCTTCATGACAATCACATAAGCTGTGAACGCTAATTTTACTTTTTTTTTAATTTTTGTTGAATGTTAATTAATTCTTATAATTTCTAAATATGCTACCGGTCTTACGACACTTTTAAATGTGTTTTTATTTATTAACACGTAGAAACATATTAGTATTACGAACGGTAAATTCAACGAAAACCGGCTAATAGACAGAATTCTATTTATTTAATTTTAATTTAATATGTTCCGAAGATTGTAAGAGAATTCAATCCAGTTTCGAACTGATGAGCTTATGATTATGAAAAAATCAATCCTCTCATCAGGCCGCGGCGACTGGACTGACTATACCACAATTTACATTCTATATATACAGAATGTCCTGTGCTTTATATACTAGCGAATCGTACTAATATAGATAAATTCAATTACAATTTTTTCTTCTTCATGACAATCACATAAGCTGTGAACGCTAATTTTACTTTTTTTTTAATTTTTGTTGAATGTTAATTAATTCTTATAATTTCTAAATATGCTACCGGTCTTACGACACTTTTAAATGTGTTTTTATTTATTAACACGTAGAAACATATTAGTATTACGAACGGTAAATTCAACGAAAACCGGCTAATAGACAGAATTCTATTTATTTAATTTTAATTTAATATGTTCCGAAGATTGTAAGAGAATTCAATCCAGTTTCTATATTAGTACGATTCGCTAGTATATAAAGCACAGGACATTCTGTATATATAGAATGTAAATTGTGGTATAGTCAGTCCAGTCGCCGCGGCCTGATGAGAGGATTGATTTTTTCATAATCATAAGCTCATCAGTTCGAAACTGGATTGAATTCTCTTACAATCTTCGGAACATATTAAATTAAAATTAAATAAATAGAATTCTGTCTATTAGCCGGTTTTCGTTGAATTTACCGTTCGTAATACTAATATGTTTCTACGTGTTAATAAATAAAAACACATTTAAAAGTGTCGTAAGACCGGTAGCATATTTAGAAATTATAAGAATTAATTAACATTCAACAAAAATTAAAAAAAAAAAAAAAAAGTAAAATTAGCGTTCACAGCTTATGTGATTGTCATGAAGAAGAAAAAATTGTAATTGAATTTATCTATATTAGTACGATTCGCTAGTATATAAAGCACAGGACATTCTGTATATATAGAATGTAAATTGTGGTATAGTCAGTCCAGTCGCCGCGGCCTGATGAGAGGATTGATTTTTTCATAATCATAAGCTCATCAGTTCGAAACTGGATTGAATTCTCTTACAATCTTCGGAACATATTAAATTAAAATTAAATAAATAGAATTCTGTCTATTAGCCGGTTTTCGTTGAATTTACCGTTCGTAATACTAATATGTTTCTACGTGTTAATAAATAAAAACACATTTAAAAGTGTCGTAAGACCGGTAGCATATTTAGAAATTATAAGAATTAATTAACATTCAACAAAAATTAAAAAAAAAAAAGTAAAATTAGCGTTCACAGCTTATGTGATTGTCATGAAGAAGAAAAAATTGTAATTGAATTTATCTATATTAGTACGATTCGCTAGTATATAAAGCACAGGACATTCTGTATATATAGAATGTAAATTGTGGTATAGTCAGTCCAGTCGCCGCGGCCTGATGAGAGGATTGATTTTTTCATAATCATAAGCTCATCAGTTCGAAACTGGATTGAATTCTCTTACAATCTTCGGAACATATTAAATTAAAATTAAATAAATAGAATTCTGTCTATTAGCCGGTTTTCGTTGAATTTACCGTTCGTAATACTAATATGTTTCTACGTGTTAATAAATAAAAACACATTTAAAAGTGTCGTAAGACCGGTAGCATATTTAGAAATTATAAGAATTAATTAACATTCAACAAAAATTAAAAAAAAAAGTAAAATTAGCGTTCACAGCTTATGTGATTGTCATGAAGAAGAAAAAATTGTAATTGAATTTATCTATATTAGTACGATTCGCTAGTATATAAAGCACAGGACATTCTGTATATATAGAATGTAAATTGTGGTATAGTCAGTCCAGTCGCCGCGGCCTGATGAGAGGATTGATTTTTTCATAATCATAAGCTCATCAGTTCGAAACTGGATTGAATTCTCTTACAATCTTCGGAACATATTAAATTAAAATTAAATAAATAGAATTCTGTCTATTAGCCGGTTTTCGTTGAATTTACCGTTCGTAATACTAATATGTTTCTACGTGTTAATAAATAAAAACACATTTAAAAGTGTCGTAAGACCGGTAGCATATTTAGAAATTATAAGAATTAATTAACATTCAACAAAAATTAAAAAAAAAAAAGTAAAATTAGCGTTCACAGCTTATGTGATTGTCATGAAGAAGAAAAAATTGTAATTGAATTTATCTATATTAGTACGATTCGCTAGTATATAAAGCACAGGACATTCTGTATATATAGAATGTAAATTGTGGTATAGTCAGTCCAGTCGCCGCGGCCTGATGAGAGGATTGATTTTTTCATAATCATAAGCTCATCAGTTCGAAACTGGATTGAATTCTCTTACAATCTTCGGAACATATTAAATTAAAATTAAATAAATAGAATTCTGTCTATTAGCCGGTTTTCGTTGAATTTACCGTTCGTAATACTAATATGTTTCTACGTGTTAATAAATAAAAACACATTTAAAAGTGTCGTAAGACCGGTAGCATATTTAGAAATTATAAGAATTAATTAACATTCAACAAAAATTAAAAAAAAAAAAGTAAAATTAGCGTTCACAGCTTATGTGATTGTCATGAAGAAGAAAAAATTGTAATTGAATTTATCTATATTAGTACGATTCGCTAGTATATAAAGCACAGGACATTCTGTATATATAGAATGTAAATTGTGGTATAGTCAGTCCAGTCGCCGCGGCCTGATGAGAGGATTGATTTTTTCATAATCATAAGCTCATCAGTTCGAAACTGGATTGAATTCTCTTACAATCTTCGGAACATATTAAATTAATATTATATATTGTATATACGAGTATTAAATATAAATTTCACTAAAATCCATCAACAAATGTCCTTGTTCCATCCATCCATTTGATGCTGGAAACTGAGAAGAGACAAATAAATTTGGCGAATATCATTTTTGATTAAAAGTTTCAAAAAAATATTCTAAATTTTAGCTTTTGCTTAATTAAGAATTCCGACCCTAGATGATATGGCCGAAGGAATTTTCCAGAGCCGGATTTAATAATTTTTATATTAGGAACTGCTTAAAAATCAACTTACCATCTCAAATTTCAGATACACATAAATCCTATAAAAATCCATTCACAATCGTGTTCCACCTAGTTCCATTTGAAGCTGGAGACGTAATATACTGACTGGATTGGTTGTCTAAGTAAAACTACGAAAAATTATTTAAACAATGTTTCTAATAAATGGCATCAATCAAGTAAAATCAATTTTTTCTTTGACACATCTAATTTCCCCAAATTTTTTTTCCTATAAACAAAGTGTGTTTGTCTAATGACCATTAAACCATTATAGCTTCTTGCAATATTTGTCATGTTTTATTTAAGACTATTTAAGACTGACTCCATCCCTGTCACAAATGAAATTGCTGTGATTATAGTAAAGTGTATGTATATGTAAAGTGATTCACACTGAATTTATATTTTTCCGTTGACTTGAATTAAAATACCTTCCAAAAGGTCTATGGTTACTTTATATGTATTAAGCGAGGAGGGCATACCAAGATTTCACCTTATTATTAATGTATTGGAGGTTGGGGCTCTAGTGTGCCGAATTTCGCACAGAGTCAATTTCTCTATATTATTTTACTACCAAACAAAAACGCAAACTGCAATGAAATAAGCTAAATGAGCTGTATGTAACGTTCCATGTGTTAACAAACAAGTTACAAAGTTATAATTAAAGAATTTGAAGGTCTTCCTCGGATAGAAGATTATACTTACTGAGATATTCTATTTAATTGTCTACCTAAGTGGTTCACATATTAACAAAATTTATGAAAAACGTAGCTTAAACAAGAAATCAACATTTTATTTGTAATATTTTGTCGGCTAGCTTTCATGTATGTAAAGCTTTTGCTGACCATAATATACCGGTTCAACTGTTTTTAATCGGGCAACGGACAATTAAATTATACATTTTTGAAAACTGCGGCTTTTGCTTTAATGCTTTTGGCCGCAGAGAAGGAGGACGTAGAGTAGTATAGAAGTATATTAAAACTGTTCAGTGCCAGATTGGTAAAAATTTAATTTGCACACACATACTCGTAGTTTGGCAGAGATAAATTTTAACCAATTAATAATAATAAAATAATTCTACTGTTTATAAATATTGAATTTAGGTTTTGGAGCAAATAACAGTTCTCGCCATTCTTACACAATCAATTTGTACCAAACAAAAAATTTGTTTACCCCAACATTTTTTTTTGGCTTGTTCAACGAAAGATGAAATCAATAAACAAAAAAAAAAAAAAAATTTGGATGATATATTGATTTTCTATATCTTACATATTGTACTAACATAGTTAAGCATACAATTGATCATCTATCTCAAAATCCGTTGTTTGTACCAAAACATAAATTTGGATATCATATGTCAAGATTCGGCCTAAGCTTCTTATACCCTAGACACATTACGATTTAATAAAACCGATTTAGTGAATTTTTCGAGATTAGCCGCAGTGTATCAACATCGATTTAGCTAATCCCTTTGTTTTTCCATAGATACTTAAACTAGTTTAGCTAAATCGGATTTATTAAACCACAGTCTGTCTAGTCTAGGGTATTAGGGCCTGCTCTTATACTCTAGTATTTGTTGTATCGTAGTAGTTTTTCATTTATTGACGTTAATAAAAATGGATGAAAATAATCAACAAATAATATTTACATATTTGGCATTTCTGTTCGGGCTAGCCAGTGGCACCAGCCATATAATGGTCGAAGCCTTAATGGGAATACCCAGAATAACAATCACAGAAATAATAGACAAGCTGCTAGATTTTACGGTGGATCAAATTATTCAACAAGTAATTAGATTTCCAAAAACTAATGAACTCAACAATGTTGTATTGCAGTTCAGTAGAAGAGCCGGAAGAGCCATTCATTTGCATGACCAATACATAAACAGGAAATTAGATTATTCCATTCATTGCCCAGCAATTTGTGATTTAATTTACAATTTTTGGACGTATTTATTGGTTATCCTAGGTCTGTTCATGATACACTGGTGCTTTACAAAAGCCCAATTTTTACTAAAAAATTATAACCTGCTCCTTCTTTTATTATTCTGCGTGGTAGGATACCCACCTTGTAGATTACAACCAATCTTGATAATAATTTCATTTAAAAGGAATCGGCGCATCACTCCAGAGCAATTAAGGTTCAATAATAAACACCCCAAAGCAAGAAACGCTGTTGAACGTGGTTTCGACCAATTGAAGTTGAGATGGTGAAATATTTTTATGAAATCAATGGAATTAAAGATCGTAAATTGTGTAAAAACTGTGGCCGCTTGCTGTACATTGAAAGTTAAAATAAAGAATAAAATATGACTTCTGGTCTAAAAAAAAGACGTTGTTGAACAAAATTAGATAACCGGTATATGTCGCATAATTAGTGAACAATGTATATACATATGTATATGGATATTAGTCTAATTTTAAAAACGTAAACAATATGAATCTTACTTAATAAATTCTTTAAAATTTAAAAGATGAAAAATAAAGTCTAGTCTATTAGTCACGAAATATATTCATAAATTAGTAGGTCATTTAACCTATCCAACTGTTGATTAACTAACTAAATTATAGCTTTTTAAATCTTTCTTAAATAAAATTTAAATTTGTTAAAGAATTCAATATTGTGCTCTATTACATTTCTATGTTTATTGATTAGTATTCACCGTTTCCAATGTGTGTTATAATCTTCTAAACAAAACAAGACGCATATTCTAGTAGGAATTTTATCGTTATCGACGGTAACACTAAAAAATTTACGTACAATATGAACTGAAGGCGTCGCTAAGGCGTTTATCACAAAGAAGTAGGCCATTCTTTTGTGATTGTGACTAATTTATAAAATTTTTTTTAAGTCAGAGCATTCCCGTTTTTTTAATTTTTGATAAATATTTGTATGCAAACTTTACAACGGAATGCTAAACAGCCAATTTCTATTGGATATATCGGATTTTCTTTTCGGGTTGATAAGTTGTGATACTTCATTATTTAGGTCTAACTAAACTAACTCCTTTAGGGAAACTAACTTTAGAATTTGATACAAAACCAAAAACCTTAAATTATAAATGGCATTGATTAAAGAATTTTTGTTAAACTACTTAGACGCATGCTTTACCAGATTTTTAGCTATGAGATTTTTTTTAGTCAAAAAAGTAACTTAAGCTCATTTAAATTACATAATTAAGATAGCGTTTTAAAATTGTCTAATATACAGCTTTTACGTCTTATGACAAAAAATAATAATGGAATCGTCCTACGATTAAAATGTACAAACTTTAGCTTTAAACTATTACAGCTTCATTAGTCCAAACTAAGATACAAGGAAATCAAACACAAAAGATCAGAAAAACAGTAAAATATGTGTCGATGACAAGCTTAATTAATTATCTAACTGGTTTTGCATACATTTAGATAGAATTCACTAAATATTATCTAATCTCGAAGTTGAACCAAGCCGCATTTGAAATTTTTAATATAATCACCCAATATTGCTATTTGGCTGAATCAAGCAAAAAATGATTGCAATGGATTTGCAAATATTGGTTTAAATATTTATTAAATATAAGATGCCATATTGTAACATAATTTAAATAACGAATTACATTTGCATTGTCAAAGCCACAAGTTGTTTGGTGCAGCAAATTCCTTTGGATTTGGCAAGGAAATAAGGTCGCAAAGCAAAAATGCATTGTGTTTCGAAATATAACCAATCGGCAATCAACCTCATTTTTCTTATCTGTTTCTCGTACAACTAATTTTTCGGCATTTTCAGACAACACGCTGCCACATGCAATTTCTCGCTGTTTAAGTAAAGAAAAAAAGCGGTAGTATTACTCTAGAAAAAACGATGTTGTTTGAACTTTTTCGATTAAAACCTTGTTTTAGCAATGTTTAGACTTTTAGAATATATGCGCTCTAAGGTTTAAAATAATCAAGCGGTCAAAAACCAAAGTTTTTAAAATTTGCTTTAAATGTTTGTGCCAACAACATTACTTGTTTGATTTATTCTATTTTTGTGAAATCTAGAATCTAATAAAATCTAGGAATGTATCGTTTTCAAGGAAAGCTCAAATTCTAGCAAATTATCCGAAAAACTACGAATAAACTTAAATCCTTCAATAAAATAGTCTTCAAAAATCACGAAATCAAATTTCGAATAGCTTCGTTGACAACACCGATTGAATAATTCCAGAAATTTACGTTAATCCAAAATTCTAAAAATCGATAAACTCATCTCTGAAAGATCATGTAACTCGGTGCTATGCTTAATTCAACTCCAATATAAACTGGAGTAATATCGAAAATTGTAAATAACCTCGAAAAACTCAAATAAGCTTAAAATCCCGAAAAATATCCAAAATATCGATATTTCACTAATTCTGTAACATCACGTAATTAACAGCGTCTTGCCAACTTAGAGTAACAGACTCGAATAGACTTAAAATCCTATAATAAACTTCAAAACTTCAATGCTAATTGCAAATCCAATCAAAAGCAAAAATAATTTATTTTTCGCAAAATAACTGGAAGACTTCATCTAATTTAAATCTAAATGAATATGCGTCTTAGGGGATAATACCAGAGCCTTCTAGAGTATAGAGCCATAATCTTAATGATGTATTTTTTAGAAGCTTTTTTAGTGGTATAACTTTTCATTGATTTCCATAGGAATCCATAGTAAAAATAGTGTTTTTTAGCTTCAAGTTTTTCAATGAAAAAAGCAAAAATATTATAAAATGTTTATATAAAAGTTTTCTTCATATCTTTAAGAATAATATATAAGAAGGCCATATTGGTATTAAGTAAATATTAATTGCAGAAATATTAAAATTAAATTATTTCTAAAATATATTTTTTCGAACTTTCATTTTGAAAAATACATCAAAGTTGGCTCTGACAAATTAAAATAATACTTGCTAATTTATCTTTAGTTTTACTAGTGTACGTAAGATGTCTAAAATGGCTACTGAAAAATACGAAAAAAAATTATTTAATCGCAAAATTATCACACGTTCCTATATTTTATGAATTTGTTTTGCTTTTCCTTCAATTTTTGAACTTGAAATTTCCCCAGGTGGTAATTTTTGATACAATTTTTCCCAATTTTTACGGCCATCACTGCCATCTATGTGATGTATATTGACTTAATGACCAAACGTATCGTAGTAAGCTTTTATTTCAATTTGACCAGAATGCTGTTGTTATGAATTTTTTTAATATTTTGGTTTAAATAAATCAATTATTACAAGAAAATGAAAACGATTTACTTAAACGATATTCATATATGTTGAAATTCAAACATTTATGAAAGTATTTCAAAAATCATAATTATGAATTTGTAACGTTTTCATTTAAAAATTTGTCTTAGGAAAAAAAGTTATTTCCCATATGTTTTGTGTATTTTACTATGAAAAGTTTGGTTTTTTCCTCGCTTCTAATTCCCTTATAAAAGCTCAGATTTTTTGATTATGGCTCTATTAAATACAGGGTGCTCTGATAATACTCGATAATCTATAGCAATTCGGAAGTCGATAAATATGACTACTCGATCAATATTACCAAGCAAATTTTATGCCATGTTCTATTGAATCAAAAAAATTGAATCTGGATCAAAAAAATGTCAAACTCTCCTTAGTAAAAATTGAGCTCAGTTCAGTTTTTTTTATCTAGATCAGTTTTTAACGTCAATAAACCACGACATTAATTTGAGTTTTTAATTTTTTCCCAGATTTTATTTCTTTTCCAAAACAATACAAGCTAACAATTTTTCGGGTCCATAAATAGTAAAATGAGTTTCTTTCTTATGAAAATGGCTTGATCGTTAAACTATTTGCCCCTACCCCAAACAAATCTCATAACACAAAATTGATTAAATTTCCTAATCTCATATCAAAAGGGTTTTATGCTATTCCGAACAGTTAAATTTTTTGCTGAAGTTGGCTCCATTCCCTATGTGACAGCTTCATTTGTACAAACACTGAATTGTTACGGAAAGTTTAGGTCAGATCTCCAACGGTAGAATCGTTATCTTTTGATGTCGATAGTTTTCTGTTCAAACAAGTTTAGCGAATTTTCGTATAGTGAAAAATAAAAGTCAAGCAGATCACAGAAGAAGTTGTTTATCCTTTCTTTTTACAAAGATTCTTGGCAGTGATAATTTGACTGGAGACAGTTCCTCATATCCCTTATTGAACGAGTCGCTCTGTCTATAAAGAAATGTGATTTCTTCATATAAGAGTCTATGAGAGAGATGGTGGACATATTCAAATGATTTGCTTCAACTTAGTCATTTTCGCAACTCAAAAATAAAACTTATAAAATATTAGACTACCTAAATAAAAATCCAATTAGCATCATTCACCAATTGAAGAGATCTCCGCCACCAAAAACCTGCACCTAATCAATAATTCAGAAATTTGATCTCTTTATTAATAAATAAATATAAATAGATCCAAAATTTTAACTCAATTCACGGACCTCATTCCCTGCCAAATCAAGCATGCAAAGTAAATAAAACAATAAATAAATGCAATGAAAATGAACCCTTACTTTCTTAAAAATGTATCGATGTGTCATATACGTAATTATGACGATTGTGTGTACATCCCACCATCTAAATTTCAATAAATCCATTAAGACAACCATTAAACTCAAAAACATTTAGCCTTACAAAATGATTTAGCATAATTCCACTTTGTTCACATAAATGAACTCATCATTTTGTGTTAAAAATCAAATCTTAACTTAATTTAAACCAACATTTCTAAATTCGCATTTATTTATTTATTTATTTATTTATTTAGACAATTTATAATTTATAATATTAATTAAATTAACTAGAAAACAATTTGATTCAGTATGTAATACCCTGTAAAAAAAATTTTATTAATCCTACCTAAATAAACCGTTCAAATGAATTGTATAAGACAGCTCCTAATTCCAATTCGACTTAAACCAATTCAATTATACAAAGTATAAAAATCCTATTTGAGTCGAATATACAAAATTTCATTGTGTTCACATAATGCATGATTTCAATATTATTATAGTTGTTTCGTGAATACACAAAAACACAAAGAGATTAACAACACCTGCATTCAAGTAACAAAATCTTATACATATACTAAAACCAAAAACACACATTGACGATAAATATTTTCTACCATCTTTCATGTGCGTATCAGCAGGCCTTATAGTACATATGAACACACCTAAACTATGTATCAAGATAATACAGTAAAATATTGTAACAACTGTATCAACAGCAACGCAAAAAATTCTCTTTTTGTTGTTGTTTGTTCATTATAATACATAAACCAACAAAATATATTACATTTCCTTAACAGAATCTTTGTAAAGAGCGAACAAGCTGTACAACCATATTGTTGATTCTGCCATATATACATCAAGTTGTATGCATGTATTAGTGCCCATTTTACACAATATTAAAATACTTGTGACAGCTGTATCAAAACCAACGTAAAGATTCTCTTTCTCGTTGTTGTTTGTACTTAATAATACAAAAACCAACAAAACCAAGCACACTTTCTTCACAGAAACCGTGCAAAGAGAAAACGACACAGCTACACAGTACACAAACATAGTTATGGCCCTTTTATAAACCAAATTATAAGTATGTATTAGTGTCGATTGTAAAATGTACACAAAATCACACATAAGAATACAAATAAGTGTGCGTAAAAATAAAATCTAATCCCAAATTTATTGCGACTTATATAAGTTAAAATTTATTTCAATACTATCTAAATATTAGACTTTAGTAATCAAAAATTGAAATTTGATTTTATGTACAATCCACAAAATATCAAATCATGGACTTTTAATTTTTCTATCTACAAAAATAAAAAACATTGCCTGACAAATGCATCCCGGTGGATTGCATTTTCCAAAATTACACTTTAATTTAATTATTTTCACTACACTTGGATTATTATTACACTAAAATTAATTTAATTAGAATTTAATTTAAAATTTAAAATTAATCTGTTTATACCTATGTATAAAACGTATATACATATTACTATATAAATAAAACACAAAAATAAATAAAACAAAATAAAATTAAATTTTTGAAGAGGATAGAAAAAACAAGACTATCCTGCTCGACGAACTCTCGCCAACTCTGCGTTTTTTCATTCAAACTCTATGAACATAAATTATATTTTAGTGTTTCTATGTCCTTTATTTTATGTTCAATTTTTACATGCCGGCTTTATTCATATCAAGATGGTTCTGATGATATACATCCAACATTTAGGATATTTTGAAAAAAAAAAAAAGTTGTATAGTAGCCCACAAGGGTATTAAATAAACTCCCTATTTATTGTTTGAAGATTAAGTCTATTTGAGGGACATCAGCCAAACTCTCTCAAATTTTGCCGAGTCATTAAAGATGTGTATGGTCTGGCATTGTCATGATGGAAGACGACACCTTTCCTATTGATCAATTCTGGCCGCTTTACCTCAATTGTGCGCTTTAATTGTTGACAGTAGAGAGTGGAATCAATTGTCTCGCCAGGTTGGAGCAGCTCATGATGCACGATTCCCTACCAATCCCATCAAACACAAAGAATTACCTTAAGTGGGGTCAATTCGGGATTTGCCACCGTTTGAGCTTCTTTTTGCATTCTGCCTTATGCAAATTTTTCAAAACTATTTTTTGCCAATGTTTAGTTCCGCAGCGATGTCATAAGATGAAATCATTAACGTCGAAATTTCCTTAACATCGAAATTTCCAAAGCGGAAACGACCAAACCATGTACGTGCTGCTGATTTTGATAAAGCATATTTTCGATAAACACCACGAATTTTTTTACAAGGCTGCGAAGCGTTATCGCCTTGGTCGAGGGGATATTGTAAAATGTAGCGAATTTTGCCGGAATTTTACACAATGTACGATCCTCGCTGAAATGTCCACAGATATGGAGTTTGCTCAGTCATCAGTGGTCTTAGATATTTGAAATTATTCACCTTCTCATATTGTGTTTTTCCTGAAATAAATTCTCGCGTCTGCCTTCTCGCGGTGACCATCTATTCAGTCTCCGTTTCGTTGATCTGAAGGCCATTTTGTTGGGCTGTTAATTCCAACGGAAGGAGGAACTTTTTCAAGGAGATTATGATGCAACCCAGAATGCAAATATCGTGATGGTATGCTAATAGCTGGATTGATTTACAATATCCATTCCTTTCATAATCCCAATGAAAGGTTGAAGAGAGTTTAAGCTATTGGGTCTCCTTGCCGCACTCCAGATGTTATATCGAAGTCTACCGAAATTTTGCCTTCTATTGGCGCCTTGCATATTGAGCCATCCATTAAAACCTGACACATAAAAACCAATTTTAACGGTACGCCCAGATTCTACAAGACGTTCCATAACTTATCATTTTTAATGCTGTCTTAACGCCTATTGTTCATAGCACTTCTCCAGCACCATCCTCAGAGTAAAAGTTTGATCCGTCATTGATCTATTTGAACGGGAACCATTCTCTCGCCATAAGTTGATAACTTTGCCACGACTACATTGGCCCAAACCTTGTAGCTATACCGCGGTAGTTGTTGCAGTTTAGCCGATCTCCCTTTTTATGAAGTGAACAGACAAGACCCGTGTTCTAAACCAAATTATTGATTTGCAAGTGTTTTGTAATTTTTCATTTGCGATATCACGATCCGCACTTTATGATGCCCTTCTATTCAGAAGCGTCGAGAAATAATTTCGCCACACTTCGAGGACCCGTCTTAGTGTCCATTTTGAATTCTCCTTTTGAAAGTCCGTAGCTATTTCTCTTATGCTGCGATATCTATCTTTCAGGCTAGAATTTTGGATGTTGCTTGCCTGTGTGGGACCAACGCCCATGTAGGCGTTATGTGATTAGCTTGTTCTTTGTAATAGATTTTGTTAGCGTGCAGGTACTGTTCTCTTATGTTTATGTGTATATCCCTCGTTTATGTATTCATGAAAATCGATGTTAAAATTTTTAAATTAGACTATTAGTGAATGTGTTAAAAACTTGTTAAAAATTAAAATTTTGACAGTAAATTTAAAATATTTTTTTTATTCACCACAACAAAAATTAAACGCGAACTGACCGTATACAAATTTTGACAGATGTTGTCACTGCAATAGATTCACGTCGCAAATCATTTTCAATGCTATGCTCGTTAAAAAATATTGACTGCCCATCTTTCAAGTGTACAGATAGCATAACAATATTATGGGACTGACCATGACTTGGAAGTTCTTGGAGTTGCCAGGCTGCTTCTTGTGCACTAATGTAGCGACAGTTTAGATACTGCGAAATTTCATCGAAATCAACAACAGCTGTGGGATCATTATTAGAATCAACTTGTACACCAATTCTAGCACAATCATGTCATTTGGTAATATATTTGTGAATATATTTTATGGCCTTAACTGTTGAACAAAGCTCAACAGTTATATGAGCATTATATTTTAAGGTCAAAAACGGATTGTAGGGAACTATGAAACGATTATCTACATAAACATTTGAGGGCATAACTTCAGAAGTTTTATTTAGACGTCGCCTATATTTAGGATAAGTTTCTTTAGATATATCGGTTTCTTCGCAGAATGGTTTCGGAAATTGTTAAGTACATTTACCATCAACCATGCAAACACAATTGGGATTTAAATTTCCACATGGCCCATGTATATTATGTTTTATTACCATATCATATAGTTGCGGATATGTAATTTTATTGGGAATTTCAGCTGAAATGATTTTGTCCACATCTGCAGCTGATTTTAACTTATCCTCCTTACAGAGAGTAAATAAACAATGAGCATGTGGAAGGCCACGTTTTTGGTGCTCAATAACATAAACGTAACTGCAAATTTTCAACCAAACACATGGGATTTGATAATATCGTTCAAAAACTCCTTTAATTTGAGATTGAACACTCGTGTAACTAAATCAGGGTGATCTGAAGCGTTTTGAAATGAATGTAGTTGCGATTTAATTTCTGGCCACGCTGGATTACACGTAAACGTGATAAATAAATCGGGGCGCCCAAATTTTCGCACCATAGCCATATTGTCCTGATAAAGTTTTGACATAAAGCGTGGCCCATCAGTAAATGAAGATGGAAGTTTGAATAAATTACCAATCCTTACATTGTTATCATTACTAAAGCTATTCATATGATCTAAAAGACCTTTGTACGAATCAACACGAAGAGATTTTTGATTGGATCGAATATACATTAAGCAATTGGCTTCTACACGCGCATAAGCATATACAATATACTGCTGAAATAGCTTCCCCCATAGTGAAGAGGGTTAAAAATTGTTGGTTTAATTGCTATTTTATATGCGTAAAATTGTAGGACGGTGGTAGTATTTCGTACAGCCGTAGAGTTCGTTGTATTATGAGGTATATTGGTAGTCCATCCAAAATCTCCATTAGGGTAAAAAAGAGGAAAAATCATTGGGTCCAAATGTTTGGATAGGTAGTTAATTCGCTTAATGCTTCTGCTATTGGTAGGATAAACTGCAAAATCGATTTGAGCGGGTATGTTGCCATCACGATCGGGAACATAAATTAACGCAACATCATTAGCATTTGTAGGTGCATTATACACTCTTTGATCATCCTGTAAATTTCACACTTTATATATCTCGCAATTATTTTGGGCAGCATAATATGCTGATTCGGTTTCGAATGCTTCTCGAAGCTTTTGATAACTTCTAGCGTATGGTGATATGTTATGCAAAACATTACCAATGGTTGTCATGATTTCTTTTAGGCAGGCTGAGTTTTTATGATTATTCATACGAATATTGACAGCGGTATCAGTATCATAAAGAAATAGTTCAGCATAGAAAGTATCGGCATCAGCAGTGTGGACGTTTCCCATATTCAAATTTAAGTCAATTGGAATGTTATCAGCAGTTTTGTGGTAGACCACCAGAAACTTTAAAGCAATAAACACTGCCATGTATATTATGTATATTGGGTCCCATTGAAGCAAAGGCGTTAGAGTTGTTGTATTGCCTAATGAACTCACGGAAATTTCGGCTTTTGCGATCAGTACCAATGTATAATTTTTTAATTTCAATTGGAAAATGTGCGTTGGAAGTAGGTAAATTAGACAACTTACCATTGTGGCAACAATTCGGTTTAAGCTCACTTTTGAAGTGAACTTCAGCGCAATGGATGCATGTGAACGAAAGCGGTCCAAGATCATGTGTCTGAGGAAAAAAAATTCTGAAGATCCCGAAATAGCCGACTTGGATTTGCGAAGTTCAAGATGAATTGTAGGTCTATTAATATCCACTTGGTGTTGTGAACGCCTCACTCGTTGCCGTTCATTTACTATATTTCACTATTTCTTCTACGACGATAGCTTGTAAAATATTCTTGTCTATTTCGTTTCATACTAATATCACAGAATATATATAAACAGAACAATATCTTCTATTGCGCTTTAATCCTAAGTTTGTGAACAAATATTTAAAATATGATTTAGAAGAGATAGAAAAACAATTTTGTATGGAATCAATGAAACAAAACAAAAATACAAAAATGTTTGTACCCACCTCTTTGTTTTGATCAATAAAAATCAGTACAATTTTAAAATGAAAGGGAAATCTTTACACTTTGTAATGTGTTTAAAAGAGATAGACGTTCATAAATAATTTTTGATTTTGGTCTAGTTAGCTTTGCGAAACTTTAAAATCAAATCAAAAAATAAACAAAGGACCACTTATTGTTTTTGATGACGAGATACAAAATTACACAAATAAAAGTGAAATGATACATAAACACATACACAACCTTATTCAAGTTTTGTTTTTGTCTTTATTATTTGTTTGATATGATTCTCTTCTAAATCATATTTTAAATATTTGTTCACAAACTTAGGATTAAAACGCAATAGAAGATATTGTTCTGTTTATATATATTCTGTGCTAATATTTCGGAAAATTTAACTCTCTTAATTATATAATACTATTTGTAATCACGAAAATCACATTAATTATTAAATCTAATTTCATCGAAAGTCGAACTGATTTGATGATGCGCAAAATTTTTGAATATTTGTTTTATTTATCCCGACGTGTTTAATATACATAATACGATAAGTCATATTACAATACTTATACATATACTTACATTAGTATTTTATAATTACTGTTCTCAGTCAATGTAATAGTGCATGTATGTATATTAAAATCGCACAGCTAGCTATAACTGTAATTTTTTTAATAACACAGTCGTGTGGGTGCAGATTGCAGAAACATTTTTGTCTATTTCAAATATTTGTTCTTAATTGAAACAAAAATTGTTTCTCGAGTATAGCAACACATAATATACTGACAAACACATTGTGATATACATTATGAACAAAAGGAAAACTGGGGAAATAAAAATATTTTGTGAACGAAGTATTTTATGTAAACGAAAACACACGATGGTTGCTTCAATCGGGTATGCTTGTATAATATAGATTCTGAAAATTTAAAACTTCCATTATTATAGAAAATCTACATGTCGCATAATAGTATATTATTCAACAAGCATATAATGGTAGCTGTTATTCACGAAGATGAAGTTTACCGAAACGAGCCGATAGGCGAGTGTCGTAAATCATCTGAGTGAATAACAGGCATTATATGCGAGTAGAATACGATACTTTGGAAGGTTAAATCGGAATCTTCTGGTCTGGATAACGTCAATTTAAAATTCGTTAAGGTAGTTTTCCCTTTCGTCTCAAAATACTTGTTACATATCTTCAATTTTATTCTCACGTCCTCTTCCTATCCAGATCAGTAGAAGCTAAGTAAAATAATCCCGATTCCAAAGATCAGTAATCCTTTAGAGCTATCCCATTTTCGGCCAATTAGCATTTTAAGTTCTCTCTCTAAGGCTTTCGAGATAGTTGTTAAAAATCAAATTCAATCGCATTTACATAGCAATAGTTTAATTAGTTGCTTCCAATCTGGGTTTAGAAAATTTCATAGTACTTCTACTGCGTTATTAAATGTATGTGATGATATTAGGCGTAATATGAATAATAGGGAATTAACTTCTTTAACTTTGTTAGATTTTTCTAAGGCCTTTGATTCTATTAATCACAGAATTCTTTTCAATAAACTCTTATCTCAGTTTAGATTTTCGCTTTCTGCTGCCAAATTGATTTTTAACTATCTTTCTAATCGTTCTCAGGCAGTTTTTTTCGACAATTCCTTGTTTGATTTCCTTCCTGTAATTTCCGGCGTGCCTCAGGGTTCAGTGCTGGGTCCTCTATTATTTTCTATGTACATAAATGACATAGAATCCTCCATTCAACATTGTTCATTTCATATTTTCGCTGATGACGTTCAAATTTATAGAAATAGTCGTTTAGATCAGGATTCTATTGTTAGGAATATTTGTCTGATAAATGAAGATTTAAGTAATATCGTTCGCTGGTCGGTCTCTAACAGGCTTGTTTTAAACGCGAATAAATCTCAGTCGATTATAATTTATAAAAAACCGTTAGATACCTCGTCCTTTCCTGGTATTTTTCTGCAGGGTTCGCTAATTGTATATTCAAATACTGTTAGGGATTTAGGCTTAGTTATTAATAAAACTCTTACTTGGGGTGACCATTTAGTTACTATTAGTAAGAGGGTCTTTGGCATGCTTAGTTGTTTGTATAAAGTGGTTGGATTTTCTGATAGTCAGTTTAGGAAAAAATTGTTTTTGTCTTATCTTCTTCCTCATTTTATTTACGGTGACATAGTTTTATTCGGTATGCTTCAGGAAAATATGAATGTTCTCCAAAGATGTTTCAATGCTTGTACCAGGTTTATTTTTGGTATTAGGAAGTTCGATCATATTTCTGCCTACTCTAGCCTTGTTTTAGAATGTAGTTTATCTATTTTTTACGAATTTCGCGTTTGTCTTTTTATTTTTAAACTTCTTAAAGCTAAGGAGCCTTGTTATCTATATAGGAAATTAATGTTTAGTAGGTTTCATTCCTCTAACTTCCGCCTAATTCCGGCTAAAAATTGTTGTAGGTCGTTAAACGCGTCATTTTGTGTTAGGGGAGTTTCCCTTTGGAATTCAATTCCATTGGAAATTAAGAGATTAGGATCGGCAAAATTATTTAGGTCAAAATTTTTGGAGTGGCGTGATTGATGGGCAATACGTAGTTTTTTAATTTATTTTTAATAACCATGTTATTTCTGTTAATTTTTAATTTTTAATATTATTTCACCTCGTGCTGTACATTTTATTGTAAATGAGCTACTGCTCAAAATAGAATGTGTAAGCACGAGGTGGAAATTGTTTGAAAAAATTTAAGAGGTTTTTATGCCTAATGGAAGCAACTTCTTTTTTCTTTTTTTGTTTCGATTGCTTTGTTTCCATGTGTGCTTTTCCTCTTAATACTAAATTATTTATAAATACTATAAATAAATAAATAAATAAAAATAAATACTTTGTCCACGACCGATAAAAAATTGTGTTTTATTATCAAATCCTTTAAATAAACCTAAAATAACTTCCGTCGACCTTTTGACGTCTCTATTTAATAATAATGAAAATGGCAAGAGACTACTAGATAAAATTTCAAAAATGAAATTTTTATTTGGTAGTAGTGAATAACGGAAGAAGGGACTACTAGATAAACTAGCAGTGAATAATGGATATCATTATATGTAATTGAAGAAACAAACGCATAATGAGTATATTATACGTTAGTCGTTGTCAAACATGTTATTTAATCTTTCATAAATTCAATTAATTATTATTAGATAAAATAAATGATTGAAATTCTTTTTGGTGTCACAATAATAAGGTACATTTTGTACAATTTAAGATTGTCAAAATTTTAACTAATTCACACAGCAAAATATGTTTTGTTAGTTAAAAATATTTCACCTCGATTATTTATTTTCACCTAATTTTTAACCAAATATTTTTAACACATTAGCTGTTTCTGTTTTTTAATCGCTCCGGATAGCTGCTCTGTATAAATAGGTAGAGCCAAATATTTTTTATATGAAGTTTTGGCTAAACAATTGAATTAAAAATGATAGTTTGATGTTAAATAAGTTCAGTTTACCAATAAATAGAGCGTCAAATTTAAATTTAGGCGTAGAAAAATGACGGCTCTCGATAGCAGCTATCGGGAGCGAATTAAAAAAAACACAGCTATTGACTAACAGCCTTAGTGTAACTATTTTTCTTATTACGTGTTTCTGAATTTAGTTTTGAATTGTTTTTAATTTTTTTTTTTTTAATTTTAATGATAAAGTTTATTATAAGCTCTCGATTGGCATAAATTACTCAATTTGACCAAAAATGTATTTTTGTAAAACATCTTCCGCACGGCAGTATAGCAGGAGTGATGGCTATTTATTTACTTATACCATTTATTTTCATGAAAGTTTTTCTCTCCCATTTTACCACTTAACTAAACAATAAACATTGTTTTGGGAGACAACATTTATTACATGCTCGTACATAATTCCATAAAATAAGTTCCATAACTCATTGCGCAGTCCCAGCTAATGCGTGATTTACACGTTCCAACAATGTTTTTCCAACTTTTTTTTTGTTGAGACTTAGAGCTACACGCAATAGAAAATATTTACATGCGATAAAAAGAGAAAAGTATAAAACGAAAATGTCGGTCGTGCTATAACTTTGTGGCGGTATAAAATCTACGATGTCGAATAGGGCAATAATACAACTTTATGTTTCAAAATTACAACTTTTCTGGCTAAAATAAAGCTTTTCGAAAGTAAACTTCCATTTTTAAACAAAAATTTATAAAAAAAATAAAACAAAAATGTCGGGCATGCTATAATTTTTTGGCGGTATAAAATCGACAATGTAATTTTTGACGAATGCCGCAGCGATACCACTTTATTTATCAAAATTACGACTTTTCTAGGCTAAAATGAAAATTGTTCCAACGTAAATTTTAATTTTTAAATAAAAATTTTAAAAAATAAAAATAAAGCGCTATAAAAATTTTACAAATCGCCATTTTTAATGTGTTTGTTGTTGTTTGTTTCCATAAAATATACTCGGGTCGAGTATATTTTATAGTCAAAAAATTTTTTTATGGAAACAAAGTTGAAAAAAAAAGAAAAAAAAAGTCCAACAAAATTTTGTTTGTTTATATATTTGTTCTTGTCTTTCAAATGGAATTCGCGATATACTAATCTCTTTATTTTTTGTTGGGAAACATTGTTGGAACTTGTAAATCACGCTTAAATATTCCAATTATCAAAAGACCAACTCAAGTGAAGAGAGTGTGAAGTTTTATTTCTTTTGGGGTATTTCATGACTCTGACGAAACTTATTATAATGAACGAGCAGATTTATTTCATATTGCAAGAAAAACGTGTTTTCCCAATGCCATCGAAAATATTCCATAATATCACTAAATCTGTGTAAATGGCATCTATTAGTTGTGTGCTCTGTTCTATCTTTTCTCATAAATCGGGAACATCATTTAACTCGATTTCAAACAAAAGTTAATTTGATGCTTTGTTTACTAATCAATGTGGGATACAATTTTTAGTTTTTTGTTTTTAAATTGTGACATTATACATTGTGACATTTAATGGGTGAAATAACAAAAAAATTGTATTATGGAATAATTCTTATTCATTTGTATAGTTATCAACACCGACCCTACATTATATTGTCTTTAGTTTTCTACCGTTAGTTAATTTCCATTAACTAATCTAACAATCTAACGAATTACAAATTACCAAAGATTTAAAATATGTATTGATGTCTCATCATTATTTTAAATTTTCAAATTAATAGGAAACAAAAGATTTTGTGAATTCTTATGATATCTTCTTATAATATAAAAAATACTTTCTCTTAATTTTGTTCTCATTATGTGTGGTATAAAAATATATTGTCAATAAATATTTTATGCGAATCTTTTTATATGAAAAAAATTTGGATTCAATTTTTTACAGCATTAAGTAAACCCGAATTTTGTTAGTTACAAAAAAAAAATCGAATCTAGATCAAAACGGCAACTTTTCTTCTAAGCTAGATGATTCATTCCAAAATAACAATCAAAACATCTATACAATATACTCCACTGCCACCATGCAATTTCACTTGTTTCGATACGAGATTGAAACCTGTTACTGCATAGACGAACGGCAAACAACATAAACAGCATAAACAGCATAAAAAACTCACACAAACATCATTATAATTGTGATACTGGAGAATTAGATCATCACAATTAAAAAATACGAATTGTAAGCATTACTGCTTCAGTTTATAAAATAAACTGTATAAAGTTAAAATGAGCAATGGGTAACAAAAAACTTGCTCTGAAAGTTCTGTTTGTTTTTGTTTTATACGGTGTCACAATTTTGAAAGAATCGTTTAATAATACGAATACAACAAAAGTAACAAATTTTTTATCGTAGTTTTATATTTTTGTACAGTACATTTTTGTGAAACAAAAACAACTTTTAAAAGAAAATACGTTTAAATTGAAAATAGTTGTTTACCCTATTTTAGCTACAATCGTTATCCTCATAAATCAAACGACAAATAGAGAGATTAGCTGATTGAATTTATTTTTTGATTTAATATTGGCTGTTGAAGTATACTCGTACAACAAAAATTTGTTACTTAATAAAATTTGTTGCTTTTCATTAATCGACTTATTTAGTATTAAATAATGAAGCCGATCATGACAATATCAACCGTTTCAAATCCTGTCGAACCTAAAGATCAAAATTGTTTCTGCACCCCCGAATTTCCAATCTTAAGGAATATTCACACCAAGCGCCAGACACACTAAAATGTTTTTATAAGCAATTAATATTTTTAGTAATAAACCCTTTGTCTCGAAATCTTATCCATAAATGTATTTCGAAGGGAAGCAACTATCCCAAGTGTTGAACGTCTGCGGAGATTTTAGCCAATGTCATTTTGTATATTACATTAGCTATTAGTACAGTTTTTCTTCGCTGTTTTCGGTGTGCCCAATATTTTTTTTATTTTTGATGTGAAAACATCTTTAGCGGTACGAGCGAAATTGCAAATTATATAAGAATGCAAGTGACTCAAAAAACCGAAATGGAAATAGATTTGAACATAGACAAAGTACACGCATACTTCAAATATTAAATATTATACATTTTAGCGAGCTGTGCCAAGGATGATATTTTGGGTGGATTAGGACTTTTTTGACTCCTTTGAGTGTGGACGGCAAATTTGATAAAGCGCATTTGGATGACATTGATATGATTGAGGAAATCTATTTTAACCTTCAATTTAAATTAATACGGGAACAATTGAGATTAAAATATGGTAATTGGACCGATCATTCGACCTGCTACTTAATTTGGATACGGAGAATTCACCAACGATTGAAATGACCAGCGCCCTACAACCGGACACGAGACACTTACAATTCTACAACAATAAATAAACTTTAGATGTCTGAATTGTGGAAACGGTGAACTGTGCTTTACAAGTGCATATTATCAGAACCATCTTGACGTAAATAGAGCTGACATGTGAAAAATGTATGAAAAAACGCGATTTCGATTGACGAAAAAACATGAATTAAAAGTTTAAGGCAGTTGTTGGCGCCACCACAACAAACACATCACCTTGTGGCGAACACAGCGAATTAATACAGACGTCAAACTACACGATGTCCAACCATTTTTCTTTCTCTTCTCTCGTCGATCGTCAACCTAACAACATCGCACATCGTGTTCATCAAAACTACAGTGGCCATTTTCTCAACAATAATAACTACAATTAATAAAACAACATCAAGATCATAACAGCAAATTTCATAATAAACATACGAACGAAGAAGTGCATTAACCTCAATAAAGTATAATATAATTGATTTAAGTGTTTTAATTCGAGTGCCGCTTATGGTGAATACTCTCGCAACACATCCGCAAAATCCGCTAAGCTGTAGTGGCTAACAAAATTGGTCCTTCGAGCCGGATGTGTGTCACATTATTATCATCGAAATCATTCACGTGTTTTCTCTTTCGAATCAATCGTCAATTATTATAGAAATTCGCGTGTGATTTATTCAATTAGTCGTCGAGTGTGACACACATTATCACAAACATAATTCGTGTATCGTATCCAGTGCAGTGTTCGAGTGTTGCACATTATCATCAAAAGCATTCACGTGTTTTCAATCATCGACTGTTATAGACATTAACATAAGAAATAATTCGTGTATCATCAAATAATTCGTGCATTCAATTTATATCAATCGCGTGCGTATCTCACAATTCCAATACATCAATCACGTGAAATCAGTGCATCATGACCATGCGGGTAAAGCAGGAGTCGCTCCAGAAGAGTCTGGAACGAGCCCTCAAACGCAGCAAGGAGCTCAGCTTGGATCCAGGAGTCACACGAGAGACAGTCGAAATCCAGGTCACTCACCTGGAGCAACGGTATAGGGAATTCTGCGACACGCAAGACAAGATCGAGGCCGTATGTGCCGAGAATGAATTGGAACAACAATTTGGAAATCGGGAGCAGAGTGAGGAATATTATTTCATAGCAAGTTCAAATCTCAAAACTCTATTGAGACGAATTACCATGATGACTCCAATGCAGGATGCCAAGGCAACTCCAGTCGATGCTACCACACCACAGCAGCCAGTCGAAATTCAGTTACCACGCATCAAAGTGCCTGTATTCGATGGCAATTATGGAAATTGGACGGAATTCGAAAGTTTGTTCACTGATTTGATCGACAAAAATCCAAGATTGACTGATTCACAGAAGCTCCATTACCTGAAAGCAAACTTAACTGGTGAAGCTGCTACCCTATTGAGAACGGTACAAATCAGCGATGCTAACTACAACGAGGCATGGAAGATCCTCACCGATCGGTACAAACATCGACGTTTCATCATCGACAATCACATCCGTCGATTTCGAAATATGCCCGCGTCCACTCATGAATCCGCAATCGGATTGAGAAACATCATAGACATCTCCAGAGACACAATTCGAAGTCTGAAAGTTCTGGCAGTTCCGGTGGCCACATGGGATATCATCCTCGTCAATATTATCGTCGACAAACTTGATACAGAAACTCATCGTCAATGGGAATTGACACTAACTCGAGTGCAGTATCCCACATATCAACAGCTGATGGATTTCTTGGAGGCTCGATGGCAATCGTTGGAAATGATTTCCATGTACAAATCAAATTCGTCAAAGCCCATCGCTTCATCAATGCGCCGGGGAAACGAACCAACAAGATATCGTTCACCATCAACAGTTCAACTTTCGTCATCACGCCCGAGCTCGAAGCATGAATCTTCCATGCAACCATCACATTCGTTCGTCGCTACATCGACTTCAATCACATCGACGAATTGCCCATTCTGCAATGAGGAGCACAGTGCGTTCCAATGCAGCCAATTTAAATCATTAACGTTCGATCAGAAATCAAAAAAGATTCGTGAAAAGAATCTATGTTACAACTGTCTGCGGAAGGGACATCGTAGCGCAGAATGTCGGTCAAGTTCCTGTCAAGTCTGCAACCGCAGACACCACACCCTATTACACATATCGGATGGGTCAAGTCGAGACTCAGGCACCAACACGAGTAAAACACCGGCTAACACTTCGCCAATCACCAATCACTCAAATGACGCCAGTTCCAATCATACCACATCGCCACTGACAGATGTTTTACTCGCAACAGCAGTTGGAATCGTCGCAAACGGAAACCAAGAATTCACCATTCGTGCCCTGCTTGATTCTGGATCACAAGTGAATCTCATCTCGGAAAACGCCATAACTCGAATTGGCCTACAACGAAAGCCAGCTTCGATTTCAATTAACGGAATCGGGGCCAGGGAAGCAGCCAAATCACAATCGATCGTCGAATTTGTCCTTAAATCACGTGTTGATCCGAGATTCTCAATTTCCATCACAGCAGTAGTCGTCGAAAGGATAACTGGCATATTGCCATCGCAACATATCGAGTCACAACAGTGGACACATTTAAATCAACTCCAATTGGCTGATCCTCACTTCAATCGACCTCACAAAATCGACGTGCTGCTGGGGGCTGATGTCCTCGGAATGCTTCATATGGATGGATGCATAAAATCTCTCAACGGTTCCCCATTCGCACAAGAAACCAGACTGGGACATATTTTGTTTGGTAGATTCGATCGCAACACAATCACACACTCTTTAAGTACGACTGCAATCATCGAGAACTACACCAACGTCGACAACATTTTGAAGTCATTTTGGGAGATTGAAAACGTGCCAGCATCCCGAGAACTTACTGCAGATGAAATTCAATGTGAAAGGCATTTCCAATCAACGCACTCCAGAACCAAGGAGGGAAGATATATCGTGCAACTCCCTTTTGTTGATCAGCCAGTGCCACTCGGAACATCTCGAGAAGGCGCGATCGTGAGGTTGAAGCACATGGAGCACCGATTCTCGAAGAATCCGCAGTTACGCATCGCATATCGAGAATTCATGCAAATCTATTCTGAGCAGAATCACATGGAGGCAGTGCCATCCGACGACGGAGAGCCGACAAATCAAATGTGTTATCTTCCACACCATGGCGTGATACAGGGTTCGAGTTCCAAGCCAAAATTACGCGTGGTCTTTGATGCCTCACACAAGACGACTTCTGGAGTTTCACTCAATCAAAACCTTCGCATCGGTCCTAAGCTTCAACAGAATCTATTCAACATCCTCACTCGATTTCGACAACACAGATACGTATTTATCGCAGATATTCGACAAATGTATCGACAGATTCTGGTGGCCCCTGAGCACCAAGATTATCAACGGATTGTTTGGAGAACAACGCCTGAGGACCCAATTCAAGATTATCGTCTGCGCACAGTAACCTATGGTACCAGCTGTGCTCCGTATTTGGCTATACGTACGATCCACCAATTGGCACGAGACGAATCCAAGCAATTTCCCATCGCTACGAAGGTCGCTCTTACGGACTTCTATGTAGACGACCTGATGACGGGCACAAACATAGTCAAGGAATTGGTTGAAATCCAGCAACAAATGGTGGCTTTACTTCAGCGAGGCGGTTTCGAGCTTCGAAAATGGTCTTCAAATTGCCAAACCCTATTGGATCAAGTGTCATCAGAATACCATGAACATCGGCCATTGCGGGAGTTAAAGTGGGAAGAGTCGGTCAAGGCGCTTGGTTTACATTGGGCACCCTCGGGAGATTATTTTGCATTTCAAATCAAGGACTTTCCAGAATTTCCGGTGATCACCAAACGAATCATCCTCTCAGAGGCTTCAAGGATTTTCGACCCGCTCGGCTGGTTGTCCCCTACTGTTGTCATCGCAAAGATAATCTTTCAGGAGTTATGGGTGCTCGGACTATCGTGGGACGAGTCAGTACCGAAATCAGTTGCCGAAAGATGGTCAAGATATCGAAAGAATCTGAAATCGTTGGAATCAATTAAAATCACTCGTTGGATGGATTATCAACCATGTCGCAGCAATCTTCAAATCCACGGTTTCAGTGATGCCTCCATGAAGGCATATGCTGCGGTCGTATATGCTCGCACCACGTCGACAGACGGATCAATAAAAGTCACCATTCTGGCGGCGAAAACCAAGGTCGCCCCACTTAAAGCCATCAGCCTACCGCGATTGGAACTATGCGCCAGTCTGCTACTGGCCACTCTCATGAACAAGATCGTCCAGTCACTCAACCTCAACGACATACAACAGTTCGCGTGGACCGACTCACAAGTGGTCCTTGGATGGCTTCGCAGTCCTCCCAGCCGATGGAAAACTTTCGTGGCGAATCGCGTTTCGCAAATCACCGATCATCTAAAGCCTAGCGAATGGCGTTACATTGATACTCGACACAACCCCGCAGACTGTGCATCTCGCGGCATCGAACCTTCGTTACTTCACGATCATCACATATGGTGGAGAGGTCCTGAATGGCTGTCGAAACACTCGGACACTTGGCCAACACACAAAATCAACGAATGCTTCACCCCATCGGAAGAATGCAGAATCGTATCCATGGTCGCCACGCAGTTAAACGAAACATCAAAGTCTGATGGGATTTACCAACTCCTGAGTCGCTGTTCCACTCTCGAAAAACTACTCAGTGTCACAGCCTATTGTAGACGCTTCATCCGACACTTTCGTACTCTCAAATCCGATCACAATGACACTTTCATCAAGGTTCCTGAGATGAATTTTTCACTCCGCTTTTGGGTTCGATTCGTACAAGGGGTTCACTTCGCTGATGAAATCCGACGATGCCAATCCAGAGAAAACCTGCTGAACAAAAGTGTGCTTCGCTCACTTAACCCATTCGCCGATGATGAGGGAATCTTACGAGTTGGTGGACGACTAAAACATTCGTTATTGCCGTATCAAAACAAGCATCCGTTAATTCTGCCAAAAAACAGTCCACTCACTAATTTAATCGTCGCACAGGCACATCGAACCACACTTCACGGTGGTCAACAATTAATGTTGGCACATCTTCGAAGCCGTTACTGGATCATCAACGTTAAGAGGTTAGTCCGCACGCATGTTCGCCATTGCGTGACATGCTTTCGCTATCGCTCAACCACCGGACAGCAACTAATGGCCAACCTTCCATCACCACGCGTCACTCCATCGAGAGCCTTTCTGCACAGCGGAGTGGATTACGCGGGTCCGGTCTCGATCAAATTAAGCAGAGGCCGTGGCCTAAAATCAACAAAGGGGTATATCTGTTTATTCGTGTGCCTATCAACAAAGGCGCTCCATCTGGAGATGGTGTCAGATCTCAGCGCAGACGCGTTCATCGCTTCGTTCAGAAGGTTTACCGCTCGAAGAGGTAAAGTCCAAGCTCTATACAGCGACCGCGGCACCAACTTCATTGGATCCAACCGTCAACTAACGACTCTTCACCAAAACAGCACAAAAAATGTAAATCCTGAGGTCGCCACAATGTTAGCTCAAGACAACACGGTCTGGTGCTTCAATCCGCCCGCTTCACCACATTTCGGAGGCTTGTGGGAGGCAGGGGTGAAGTCCGTCAAACACCACCTTCGAAGAATCATCGGCAATACACTACTCACATTCGAAGAGATGACAACGTTATTGTGCCAAATAGAAGCTTGCCTCAATTCGAGGCCATTGTGCCCTATGTCAGATGATCCCGAGGACTATACGACACTCACTCTCGGCCACTTTCTCATCGGAGAGCCACCCATCACTATTCCAGAACCATCAGTGCTTGACACTCAGTCGAATCGTCTAAAACGATATCAGCAAATACAACAAATATACCAGCAATTCTGGAGGATCTGGTCAACCGAATACTTGTCACGACTGCAGCAACGTCCCAAATGGCTCAAAACAAACGTTAACTTCACGGTCGGTCAGCTAGTTCTGATAAAAGATGAACTCTGCCCACCATCCAAATGGGCAATGGGCCGAATCACTGCTATTCATCCGGGTGAATGAAAGCTGCTATTCATCCGAGTGAAATGTCAAGGCAACACACTCACGAGACCGGTAGTAAAATTGTGTCTACTGCCGATCCCAGACAACATCGATAGCTAAAGGATTAATCCTTTAGTCCGGCCGGCAATGTTGGCGCCACCACAACAAACACATCACCTTGTGGCGAACACAGCGAATTAATACAGACGTCAAACTACACGATGTCCAACCATTTTTCTTTCTCTTCTCTCGTCGATCGTCAACCTAACAACATCGCACATCGTGTTCATCAAAACTACAGTGGCCATTTTCTCAACAATAATAACTACAATTAATAAAACAACATCAAGATCATAACAGCAAATTTCATAATAAACATACGAACGAAGAAGTGCATTAACCTCAATAAAGTATAATATAATTGATTTAAGTGTTTTAATTCGAGTGCCGCTTGTGGTGAATACTCTCGCAACACATCCGCAAAATCCGCTAAGCTGTAGTGGCTAACAGCAGTTAAATAATTTTTTCTAAAATCGCTATAGAACAACTCAATGTCTTACTCATTTAAAACACAGGTTCTCAAATTTTCTGATTTTCCAGCAATAATCAAAAGAAAATGGAAAGGGAATTTAAATTAAAAAACATTCTACAACAATAGATTTGTCCACATCTAAAACCAACGGCAACAATCGAAATTAAAATAAATCATAAAGAGCCAAACAGAAAAACATAAATCAACACAATGAGCGTGAAGAAAACAAAAAATCGAAACGATCTAGTATGCTTCGCAAATTCAAAATAACAACAGAACGATATTCAAATTCAAATTTGAATAGAGGCAAAGAAAGAGATGATTACTGTATAGATCATGTTTTCCGAAAAAGGCAGCACGATCAAAGAAAAAGTACAGAACGTTTGCCACTAGATTTCACTACAAAATCAAAAAAAAATATTACTGACGTTTTTCAAAAGGACGTATATAGAAAGTGGTCAAAATCAATTTAATTATCACGTATTAATAATAATCACTTTTATAACACGAAAATATTTTTGCTTATGTTTACAAAATGCACACATAAAAATGTCATACAATTTTTGACAGAAAATATTGAGTGACACCTAGTCGCATTATGTGAAAGTTGCTTATGCTTTCGGAGTTTTCCAAAAGATGGTAGCCCCACTGCGGTTTAAGAAAATTTGACATTTAAACTTGATCTATTGTTTGTAAATTTTGAGTTATTAGTTTATGACGTATATTACAAAAACAACAACACTTTAAAGTTCAAAAATAACTTATTTTTGAAGACGATTTTCACTAAGAAATATCTGATGAACGATATAATACAAACGGAAAATAATTTTCTTCAAGAACTACGAGATCGATACGCCGATCAATTCAGAGAAAACCTGGAAATTGGGCGAATGACGCGATTCCAGAAACCAACCAACCACTTTTGTAAAAAAGTGTTTATAGATTTAGGCGAAGTAAAGGCTGTTTTGAAAGAAGCGATGATATAGTGTTCCAACCAAAAGAACCAACCATCGGCAAGCACGGCGCGGCGTCGTCATCAAATCCAAAATCACTGGAGAATTCATATAATAATTCGTCATCATAGAACAGGAACAATGGTATTAATCGGAACCTTAATTTACTTAATACAATCAGTGAAATAGTGGGAAAAACTAAATTGCAAGCAATTGGTTCTGTCGCAGTAACCGTTATTCCGGGGAGCAGCAACCAGCACATGAAAAAATTTTGAAAGTAAATTTGTTCGAAGATAAACTACCCGGGTTGAACGATTCTTAAAGCTTTTCCTCTAGATTAAGACATGTGGTGGTACAACTGAAAACTGCCAAAATACCCGTGTCGACAGCACGAACGAAAAATACAAATATACCTTAGAAACAAAACCACCGTCGACTCGTCCAAAATTACAAAACTTTCCGACGACGATCCGCATCGTGATCACATCACATCAGTTAATTATAAGCTTAAGCAGTACTTCCAAGTGAAACAGTTGAATAAAAACAAAACAGTTCGGAGAAAATGAAAAACTCCAGTGATAATATTGCAAAGGGTCGAAATATATTTAAATCTAGTACAAACGATAAAATTAAAAACAAAATAGGTTTAGATAAAAATAAAATCAGTGATAATGAAAATGGAACGGCAATATTGATACTGGAACCGACAACAATAGTGTAATGAACAAGTGAAATGTCATTAAATACTCCAGAGACAAGGAAAACATCAACGAAGGAGAAGAATTTAGCGGATAACAACAACTTGAATGAAAAAAGTTAAATAAGGTTAATAATATCAAGTAAATCTTCATCGGCGAAATTCAAAGCAAATTCATCACCAATGGTTGGATCAACATTAATATCCGGTATATTTCCGATTTTATTCGGCACGTTTACGGTAACGAGAGCAACTGATGTAAAACCAATATTCTCACAATATGGCACAGAGATTGGAGCAAAAGTTGTCACTGATACACTAACCACGGTCCACGGGACATAATATGTTACGGCAATGTTTCAGCGAGTTCATGTAATAGCCCGGTCAGAATTTCTGTATAATATGCACTCGTAATCGTCATCACCATTTTCAAAATTCATGATACGAAAGCTCAATTATTGGATTTAATTCCAGTTTAGGAAGGCATGTTGACTTTAAATTTATGCCATGCTCCCTCAAACTTGGTTCTGCCCAGATCAGAAAAATTGGTTCAATTTAATTCTCATGTTATAAAGAAAATAAAGAATATTTAAATTGTTCGAAAAGTTTTGTGCTCTGCGGCAGTTTAAAACCTTAACTGCATTATTCGGGCTGTTCCAATTAATCGAATGTCATTTTAAGAACAAAACAAAATAATTTGGAAAATTAGATATATTTGGGTCCATCCCGCAACCATCAGCTAGCAACTTCAATATTAAGCAAGTAGATGCGGATTTTCGAAATTCTATATAGAAGCACAGAATATATATAAACAGAACAATATCTTCTATTGCGCTTTAATCCTAAGTTTGTGAACAAATATTTAAATTAAGATTTAGAAAAGATAGAAAAACAATTTTGTATGAAATCAATGAAACAAAACAAAAATACAAAAATGTTTGTACCCACCTCTTTGTTTTGATCAATAAAAATCAGTACAATTTTAAAAGGAAAGGGAAATCTATACACTTTATAATGTGTTTAAAAGAGATAGACGTTCATAAATAATTTTTGATTTTGGTCTAGTTAGCTTTGCGAAACTTTAAAATCAAATCAAAAAATAAACAAAGGACCACTTATTGTTTTTAATGACGAGATACAAAATTATACAAATAAAAGTGAAATGATACATTACCACATACACAACCTTATTCAAGTTTTGTTTTTGTTTTTATTATTTGTTTGATATGATTTGGTATCCCGTTATCGAAAACAATAAGAGGTCCTATAAGAGGATTTTAAAGTTTCGCAAAGCTAACTAGACCAAAATCAAAAATTATTTATGAACGTCTATCTCTTTTAAACACATTACAAAGTGTAAAGATTTCCCTTTCCTTTTAAAATTGTACTGATTTTTATTGATCAAAACAAAGAGGTGGGTACAAACATTTTTGTATTTTTGTTTTGTTTCATTGATCTCATACAAAATTGTTTTTCTATCTTTTCTAAATCTTAATTTAAATATTTGTTCACAAACTTAGGATTAAAGCGCATTGTTCTGTTTATATATATTCTGTGATAGAAGCGTAAAATGGTTAAATGTTCTGTAGTTTATTTCAATCTTCCGACTGTTAATTTACAATCTTTATTTCATACAAACATAGAATTCTTGAAAATCCACAAATAACTGGAAAATCGGAAAATATAAAACGTCGTTACAAATTCATGGCTGGAATTTCAACAAAACCTTAAATTGAAATCTAAAAAAATTTTTTGATTGAAAAAACAAATCTTGCTTTGCCTATTTATTCCATACTATACAGAAGTTTAATGTTTACATGACAGATTTCAAACCGGAAAACGAGTCATTACGGTTTAGCAAAACACAAGACCTACCTTAATGAACTTTACGGGATTGTCAGCTTCTCCTCCTTTATCGTCCTTGTGACGTAAATAACTATTAATAACTTAAAAAAAAAAATTGTAGCAAGAATTTTTTATTTAAATTCCTTTCGGTAAAACGGGATCCTTCGGTTAGTTTCTTTTTGCTATTAACTCGTAATTAAATCTATGTTGATTACTTTCTTAAGCCATTTAGGTTTTTACAATTTTTCATTGAAAAAGAATTAAAAATATTTAAATTATCGCTTAAAAATGCGATTCGACGATTGTTCCATTAAACCTTTAATAAGACGGGTGCGAGCGGTGAGTCCGAAGGAGGGGTAAAAAACAATAAAATCTTAAACCCAAAGATCTCTTCTTTAAACAAGTTTTTTTTTTCAAGTGAAAAGTAATTTCGGGTCTGAAGAAGTACTCTCTGGTGCATGGAAAAAGTACTATCAAGAATACTCATGTATCATCCCTCAGCTGTGCAGAATAAAATAATAATTTGGAAATTGTTTAATTGGTATGGCTGTTCTGCTATCCTTAGTTATTTGACTAGTGATCATGGTTCGCATCGGCAACTGTAGTATAATGTCTCATATGTTCCCTCATCTTTTACATCCGGAAGTAAAAAGGGTCCTGACGGTTTCTTCCTTAAATAGGAAACTTGATATTTAGCGCCATCATGTTTGAAAAGAGTTTTATACCATCATAGTGTTTAATGTTATCCTTTTATTCTTTTAAATTTCCTAGATTCGGCTGAATAAGGATCGTCAGCTCATGATAAGAATGATAAGAAGTATCATCCTCGAATAAACTAAAGTTTAAGTCTGGTGAATCCTTAGTTTCAAAATAGCTAGATCCACTTATATAGTAGCCACTTTCTCTTTCAAAATAATTTTACTGTTCCCAATATAATGAAGCCATATTTGGAAGATTTCGCATTTCTCGACGAATTAGGTTACCAGGAGCCCGAAACATTGATTAGAAAAATGTCGTGTCCGTCTTTCCGTGCTTCCAGTCATACATTTTTATTATTTTTGTTTTGCCTCCGATTCTCACAAATATTGATAGTTTTGGTTGAAATTTTGTACAAAGATAGATTTTAGTAATAAGCAGTTTGTGTTAACTTTTAGCTTCATTCGAGTGTAAAATAGGGGTGAGGGGAGGTTGCAGTGGAAGAGAAAACTTACCAAACAGATTTGTTGTTGATGATAAATTTGACAATTCATCATTCTAAATTTACTTAAAATACTTTGCTGTTGGCAAATAATATCGTCAACATTTAAAAATAAATTCTAGTAAGCTTTTAAATATAGCAAGACATTCCCATTTCTGTGACATTGGGCGCTTTCAGTTCCTCAAACATGTTGGCATTGAAAGTTTGCTGATGGAAAAATGACATTCGATTTATCACGTTGCCATGAAATTTTCGATAAATCGGTTGCGCTCAGAAACCATCATGATTATTTTACTCAACATGTTGCCAACAGTTGGTGGACCTGAAAGCGCCCATTTACATGTCTGAAATTAACGTTTCTGTGACATGTTGATCGATGTGAATTGCTTTAATAAAATCGCATTTAAAGGTATTATTTCTGAGTAATAAATTCTCTTGATATGAAAGGTCGTATATAAATTTTAAAAGCAAACGACTATGGGACGCCTTTAAAATAATATCACGCCATTACTGTTGCTCACATAATATTGTGAGCTGAATAAATTGCACAAATTTTCAGAAAATAAATTTTGAACATTGTGGATACTGTCTGAACGGAGTAATTTAAATTCTTAAGGATGATATACTAGACACATATGTACGTATAACTAGACCTAATTATTAAAAGTCGAAGATGAAAAATGGCGAATGCGACTTTGATTGCTGTTCAACACGTGTCAGTTTTAAATAATCTAATATTATTTGTGAGTCTGTGATTTGGCGACAAGAGAGTGAAATATTTATATTCTTGTGACCAATTGTGTTATTGGGAAAGAGGTTTCCAAATTTAAGAAAAGCCGTGACATCTTTTAAAGAACTTGCCTGCCAAAAATAGCGGAAAATGCCCTAAACGAATGAGGAGTCGGATAGACCCAATTTTTTTTGTTTATCTTTGCTACGCCCGTCCAGAAGTTTCTGGGCGAACTTTCTTCTTTAGATCTTTTGCGCATTGTCTCTGATATTTCAAAAGCCGTTTTTGTTCCTTTAAAACTGGCAAAGTTTTGAGTCTTGATTTTTCCAGTGTGTCGGTATAGATTCTTGACTTTCCCCTTTCACTCCCCTTTCCCTTTAGATCTGACTACGAGTTTTTGCAATTTCCTAAAAGATTCAGGTGTTACAGCAACGGCTTTCGAAGTTGAAGGTGTCGGTTCAAGCTTCTCAATGATGGTGACTTCGAGATTCATTTGGGATGGTGTTGGATGCATGTGAGTTGGAGCTGATGTTGCATACGATTCTGACTAATTTATTGGAAGGTCAGATACCAGGCCTGGTAAAAACACTTAAAATACTTTTACCAATAAACGTTACCAATAGTGTTGGAATTTCATTATATTGTTAACGCCTTTCCATGATAGTTGATGTGCCAATCATTGAACGTTACCTTCAATTAAAACTTTAAATGGGCCAAAGACTAAAGGTTGCAACTTAAGTGACGTATACTGGCTCTACCCGTATTAATGAGATGCACCCACTTAAACTAAACAACTCACTGATTTTTTAGTTTTTTGTATGTTTTATTTTATGTGCACAATTAATATTTGTGTCTATGCACAATGTCACTTCAATTCAGATGTATTCACAAACAATATATTTAATTGTCCTATACGATAACTATTATACTATTTGTTTTTCAATAATTTGAAGAACTTCAATAATAACTATTTTTAAACGTAATTAACAGAAAAATCTATCGCAAAATTTTACGTCGGCACTGAGTGTATGACTGATTTTCTGTGTGTAATCTTTTTTTAATAATTGTCAAAAAAAGAAGCTACACGATTTCGTGACGAATACATACTCTTAATTTCTTTTCATATTTTATATTGGTCGCAGGGAGGAAATTGATATAAATTCCAAAGTACTAAAATATTGAGCAACAGAGGACTAAATTGGGCTTTAAAGTACTTTTAGATTTTTTGAAGTGTCTCTTGCCTTTATCCTCGATTTTTGGAAATACTAATTTTTAGCATGCACCAAGCAATGTTTATTGAAATAATAATATAAAATAAAATTCTAAAATCCATTTGTTTAAGCGCAATAAAAACATCACAAATTCATCGCATAAAAAATATACAGTAATACCCCGTTTAACGTCAAGGATGCGTTCCAAAATTAAATAACGTAATCCAAATCAACGTTAAACGAGGCATGGATCTCTTGCAAAACGACGAGATAGGTGAATAAAACATATTTTATTAAATTCAAATATTTATTTACATATTAATGAAAAAAATCACAGTAATTCAAAATAAAAATAATATTTCCTCTTCATACCTCTTTTTTGTGTAATTGAATTATGTATTTGAATTAGGAGATGTCCCTATTTAACTAAAATCGAAAAAATAATGAATTTAAAACATTTTTTTTTTTTAATATATATTTTATTTTTATTTTAATTCTCGGAAATTCCAACAAAAGAACCAAAAAAAATTTTTATTTTTATTTTAAAAAATTACTCTAAGAAAAAAAATGTAGAGATTGGAAATAACGTTAAAGTGAATCAACGTTAAACGGGGTAACGTTAAACGAGGTTTTGCTGTAATCATATTACAGCTAAATTACCTTTTTTTAACTTTAATTTGAATTAATTAATTAATTCGTGTAATAACTTCATGATTATAAATAGTTAAAGTAACTGACAAAATTTAAGACTCTTTTATTTTTAATTATAAATTCTTCACTCTGAACTGAAGGTAAAACGGGTCCTCCATAGGACGATGAATGACCACTCAAGATTTTATTCTTATAAAATACCATATCCACTGGTGGCATATAGATAAGCATGTTAGACAAATCTTTCAGTTTCTGTCAAGATATTTTTCCGCTGGTTGAAAGAGGCAGGATTGCACATAAACCGGTATCATTTGGTTTTTCTGTGATATTTTCACAGAAATAAAATCACTATCATAAATGTCATATCTGACCAAAAAATTATGGTTTTATATGTCATATCTGACCAAAAAAATGATGGTTTGTACTTCCGGATGAGAATTTATATATTTTTCCAAAATATAATAGCGCATTTGCAATGCAAGTACCTATTGGCGGCCACAAATAGATGCATACCGAAAAATGTGAAAGTTGTTACCGATTTCGAATGAAATGTTTACCTTATAATATTAACACGTACAAAATTGCATTTAAAACTTCTTCATCACTAAGAAGCTTTCCCGTTAAATTATACACGCACAATTTTCGCTTATAATAGAAGTTCGATTTGTTAACTTTGAGGAATTGGAAGACGTTTTGCATATCAAAGTTGAAAATTATAAACAGGTAATTTTTATTTAGAATATGTGACTTTTACTTGTTGGTTTGCTCTACGGACTATAGAGAGTTGCTTTCCCGACTGTTTTTGAAATCCTGTGAGCCAGGAGCGACAAACCGAATTTCAGGGGATCCCGGGAAATTAACTAGAAATGCGGAAAATAATGCTTTTAATACGTTTTTACCTTCTTTTGAAAATTGGAATTCGTATTGTTTATAATTACCCACGATGTTAAATCATTCTTTAATTTTTATCTGATTAGACAATGTTCTGGATTTTCAATCTTCAATCCAAATCCCCCCATACGTCTTCAAAGTTTGAGGGGTTGAAGTATTCGCGACGATTGTGGTTTCTAAGAGACGCAACATTTTTCTTGCTAATTTCGATAGAATTTTTAAAGTCAATAGAAGTAAAGTTGGTTTTTCATAGAACGACCCCAAAAACACAATACTGTCCTTTAGATGTAGCCGCTTAAATTTGTTTCACTTTTTTATAGTTTTACTTAGGTAGAATAATCTGAAGTTCTGATCTTTGGAAGGCAGTGCACAATCGCTCCAAAAGTATTGAAAGTTTGAAATTTTAGTAAAATGTTCACATTGCCATCCATAGAAAAAGGAAGAATACAAGAAATGTATTTTCAGGAGAGATCAAAGAGGTCTTAAAATTAATATAAAGCTTGAAATAGGTATTTCCTATTTCGTTGACCAGCGAGGCATTTTTTGTTAAACGCAAAGGAAACGCGCTTCCTTCACCGCTTGGTTTGAAATATCTCAGAAAACGTATCCAGTGCAATCGAACGAAGGCTAAGGATACTCTAAAGAACGTTCTAATCTCATTCTCTGGTGAGGTCACGTTTCTATAGACACAGTGACTTCGCCAATAAGAGAAACAAGGAACTGTTCCCAGTCGGACTCTCAGGAAGCTTTGTAGGAAGAAAAAACAAAATGGTTAAAGACAGTGAATGGCCGAATTGGGCGTGATTTGCATTGGTTTTAGCACTGTATGAAAATTCGCTAAATTCGTTTGAAGGAAAAGCTTTCGGCATCAAACGATAGCGGTTTTAGCGTTGGAGTCTTAAATTTCGCTAAGTTATTAAGACCAGCTCGAAAAGCAACTGTTGGACTCTTCTTCCGGAAAAACACCCAACAGCAAATATGATTTCAACTTTTTGGCTCTTCCATTTGAAGCGTTTTTGTACCAATGGAACAATCAGTTAGAGAATGTAGCCAATACACCAACATCGCCAAGGACTCAACCTTCGTTAGACTGCCCCAACTTCTTATCAAATCTGACACATTTTTTTTCAATGGTAGCTTTATTACAGCATGGATCCTTTTCCATCTTGTCGAGTTTAATAAAATTAATCGATAGGCTATAAATATAGTGTGTATCCTTCTCTATGGATGTATTTGGAAATTGTGTGAATTCTATTAAATAAAAAAATCCATCTCCATGGCCTTAAAATTTTGTATTAAAAAACTTGCTTATTATTTATTTGTTTGCTTCTGATAGAAAAACCTAGGATGCTTTTTTGAATGGTACGTAGCTTTTGATTCGACAAAGACGTCTAAAGTCCATCATAAAAATTTAAAGTTATTCAGTCATTGTAAAAATATTTATCAAATAGAATAAAACAATTCTGAAATATTTCATTGAAAAAATTGAATAAATTTGGAGCAAAATATAAATTAAAAATTCCCGCGATTTATGATGAAAATTCCGAAAGTCAGGTTTATACCAATGTATCTATTTTCACGGGAAATGTATCCCGGGAATTCTCGGGAACAACCCTCTACTATGAACGCAGCCAATGCCATCCTTCGCATTGCCTCGCATTTATCGCACAAGTCTTTTTAGGAAGTTAACTCCAAATTAAATTGTTTGTTGAGCGTATCTTTGTATTTCAATTTTTTGATGTTGATGTCAGGACTTTTAATCTTAAATAAGTTGAACATCTTGCTGATGCTCAGGGAGCATCAGTCAAGGATACTGCAAAACTCAAGGATATCGACAAAAAACAGAACTGAAGAAAAAATTTGCCGATATAGACCAAATGGCACGGATATGTGTAGATAAAACCACATCTATATAGACAAAAAAAAATGAATTCCATCGATATAGGTAGACAAAATAAAACAATACGAGTAAACATTTGTGGAAATAGACACATTTAAAAAAAAAAACATCTCAGAAACGATTAGAATTAGCTTCATATAACTCAAATTCACCAAAAAATTGGACATAGACAACAATAATTCTAAGACGACGATATTTCACTAACTGGCGACTTTTGACTTTTATTTCACTAAAAGTAACATAAAGGTATTTAAACTTTTTTCTTTTGTGAAGCATTAGAAACAGGTATTCTGTTAATTCCTAAATTCCTTTGGTTTTTGTTTATTTTACGCATTTTGGTGTAGTTTCATGAGACATGATCTGAAGACAATTAAAAATTGTACACAACCATATCAACAATAACATAAAATTCACTCTAGTAGAGGTAGAAATAGAGAATAGCCTCAATTTTGTGGATCTCACAATCACAAATAAAAACGATAAACACAATCCATTCCACCTCAAATAATCATCATAAACACAAATTGTCAGCTTTTCATAACATGATCACCCAGTGGTGCGATTCCGGTTCAATGATAAAATGAAATGATAAATTTGATTCGGTGTAAACAAAGCAAATAGCAGAATTTATTGTTTTTCATATTATGCCTACTTTGAAATTTAAATGTTGGAATTTTATCAAGAAGTAAAGCAAAGGGAAAATAATTATTCATTATGCTAGGTTTATAGCGACACACGATACTATTATTGTATGAAGTATTGTATTTACAAGTATTTTACACTACACTTCATCTATTTATGATACCTTACCTCTTTACTAATATGTTATACCAAAAACGACACATATAGATATATACAAAGCACCTGTAAAAAAATTTGATAAAATCTCAAAAGGGGTTTTATACTGATACCCACTTATGTGCTAGTGCGTATGTACACACGCAGAATATAGTATTCTCTTTGCTTTTCTCAATACAAACATTGTGAATGATTTTGAATAGTTTGCGAGAAATGAATGATGGTCTCAAAATGTGTATGAAGGTTGGTCCCCGAGGATAGTTTTTACCTTGGGTATTTACATCTGAGCTCTATCAAAACCAACCTAATCAGCCAAATAACCACAAAACTTTGATTGATTGGATTAGAGACCGAATTTAAACTGAATCTGGGTAATAAAACCTTTGTCGTAAACCACCTTAACTATGCGTAAATTTTAGCTAATCATATTTTTTTCTTCAATGGTCGTTCGATTTGTAGTGGCTATTAAATTCGATCTAAGTTAGTTTACACGATACTTTGGAATTTCCTATTCAAATAAATTATAATATATTAAAAAATTTTTGAGTTCCGAAAGAATGATCTGGGTTTTTTGTAAAAGGAGACTTAAAGTCGTTATCGGAATATATTCAACTGATTCATTTTACGTGTCCAACGAGAATTATTTTTGAAATTTGCTTCCACTTAACGACAATTTAACATTGACGAGAAACATTGAGATTTTTTTAAGCGAAAACCGCGTACGCCAATAAATCTAACTTTAATTCTTCTGAAGTATTTTAAATACTTTATAAAACCATCGTACTCACACCGCACCTCTCTTTATAGTAGGTGTAAGTAATTCAGGGTAACCTTTCACTTATTTGTTTCCAATAATTAAAATATTTTAAAACTTTCTAAATTTCCTAGAGTAGATTTTCCGTTGATTTTGAATTGACTGTTGACCAATTACACAAATTATTTAGATCCTAAAAAGTAACTGAGAGGTTTAACGTGAAACATCCAAACAAACGGGTTACAACTTAAAATCTTAAAAATTAACGTATGTATACATATATCTAAATGCAAACACATATTTGGTATATGACCTTGCATAAGAACTAATTTATTTGTAAACTAATTAGATCTATTCTACATATTTCAGTAATCATTCTTGTATACGTACAAATTTTATCATCGGCGACAAACATTATCATCGATAAAAACCAGTCTGATAATTTTTTTTGAATTTGTTTCAAATTCGTCATTAATTTATCATTCGTCGCTTACTTGAAATCGCAAAATACAGTGTATAACAATGATACTTTTATCAGATTTCATTATCATCGAACCAGAATCGCATCCTAGTGCAATAAAGCATGCATAATTTTGTTTTGTGCAATGAAAAAAATTAAAACGGATGACTAGATGGGAATGAAAAGTTTTTTTATCATTTCAAATTATCACTGAACCAGAATCGCACCCCAGGTCTCAAACCAAGAACACTACAGTCACGAATTAAAAATCACAAAACAAATAGCGAGCAGTAATGGATACGATGAAATAATGATTGAAAAACTGAATCACAAATTTATAAATTCAAAAAGTATTCAAAAAGGGAAAATGCTCAACGGGTTAGAATAAATCGAAATATATCAACACAGAAATAACCCTTTCTTACTGAATGATAAAATACTCCGCAATGGCATCTATGAAATATATTTCAATATAAATAGACCTCAAAGCTAACTTTAATAAAATTGGCAAAGAGGAAGTTGGCTCGAAACAAGTCTTTTTAAATAAATAAAAATAAAGTATCATTATAAGAAAGTTTCCTATTCCATTCGAACACTTTTGGGAACTCTTAGATCGAAGACTAAGAGCTAATTACACCATCAGAAACAAAGTTCACTTAAAAAAGCAATTATGTAAGAATGTCACAAAATTGGTCCAGAAACTACCAACATTTGGTAGAATCCATGCCAAATCGCTTAGCTGTTGTTATCGCAAATTTTCGAATTTAGTTTTTTTTTTGTAACTGTTATTAATTTTCTGATGTAAAAATTAGTTAAACCTGACAGAATTGTATGTACTAGTAACATTAATGATAGAACTGAATGTTCTTGACTGTACATAGGACTTAGTAGTGGGTTTTAAAGTACAGAATTGTTTTTTGAGTGCCTTTGTTTTATTAATTAATTATTAGCTATTCATTGGCAGACACAATACTAATTTGCTACCGCCACATCATTGCTGTAACGTAATCTGAACTAGTCGGATCATTAGTTCGTTTAATATATCTAACAGACCGACCCAATCAACTATTTTAATCTGTTTGGTAAATAACAGTAAGAATATTATCTAGTATTACTAACAATTACATAAGCACCCGGTCCAAGGAGAGATTCAAGGGATCATTATTCATTTTATTTTTTGTTTATTAATTAACTTTACACTGGAATAAAACTGTGTGAAAGAGGCTAAGTAGAGGTGTAAGAGAATTTGAGTGTATCATGGTTTAGTATAATTCGCTAATACAACATTTACACTGTGTATTCTGTATATGAATACAAAATATAAATGGCTTTAAGATCAGTCCAGACGCCATGGTCTAAGAACTTTCTTTTTTGGTCTAACATAATCATTTTGGGCTAACTAGAACGGAAGGAGGGACAGATTGAAATTTTATTAATATCCAATTTTTGTGAGATTGGTTCTTTAGTCGTTCTTAAACTAGAATCTTAATTTGGTGTACTGCAGTATCAAATTAAACCACTAAGAAATCGAGCGCCGTTATTATGTTAACAATTATCCTGAGGTGGCATATTCGCCTCATTCAGTTTTAGATCACGCCAATTACTTAATTTAATTAAAAAATCAATAAGTGTATTAGATTCAAATTAATGATCGTTGCAGTCTTTTTAACGTTAGAAAATACATAATATACACTTATCATGAGAACTAAGAACAATTTGTTAACATATACATCTGTATCTAATATTCAAAAAGGCAATCAAACAACCACTAAGTCAGCAGGTAAAACGCGGTCTGTTATGCACCATCAAATTAAATTAACATTTTTTATTTTCTTATAATTTTTCTTTATTCAACTCTATGGATTCCATTTCTTTTTCATCTCTTTTCTGTTTCTTTTACTATAAACACAAACAATGCACAAGATATAAGACAACCAGTCCAACATTAATACGTTTTTTGATTTTTAGTAATCGTCGAATAGTCAATGTGAAAGCATTGTTAGTTATTATTAATTTTTAAACGGAGTAAAGTGATTTTTAAGAAGTGCGCACGAGTACAAAGTAATCGACTTTAGTAAAGCTTTTATTTATTGGATTAAAGTGATAATAAAAAACGTGTACAAATTGTGGATATATAAATTGGAAACCGTGTATTTGGCAACAAACGTTTAAATGTATTTTGTTGGCTATTATTCCATAGTGAATTTATAAAAGTGTGTTAATGATCGAAAAGATCGTGTTTTAGTTTTGTGTTTATGTTTTTTTTTTTTTAGAAATCAGATTTTTGATTTTTATGCTAATGCGGCCGTGAAACACCAAAAGCTAGACAAATAAAACCAAACTGAAAAAAAAACCAAATTGCTTTATTATTTTTAATGTAGTGTTGTTTATTGAAAATGAAATTAATTTGTGATCAATTCTGAATGTGTTTTAATTTCTCTTTAATAATTCATCCGTTATGATTAAAAAGCAAAGTAGTTTTAAATTAAAACCATATAATTACTTGTGTTCATCAGTCAGTGACCAATACAGTACTAATTCACACAATCATGAAGATGACGGAGAAGAGATATATCACGAGTCGAAAAATATTCCTAAAATGGAATTATTGAAGATGAACTATGTGCAATTTACGCAAGATGAGCACGAACAGTACCAACAACAAATGGAACAATATCGCAATTCTATTGAGCAGCGTAAACACAATTTAACAAAATATTCGGTCTATAAAAAATATAATGGATTTGGTGACATTCGATATAATGGTGGTAATCAATCCACAATGGGAGGACCAAAAGAAAATTCGTTAAAATATCAAAATGACGATGAAAATTTTATGAAACAGAGAAGGCGACTGTTGTTATTCGAGACTAAAAAGAAAAATCTTAAATTCGATAATATTCAGTTTTATTTCGACAATAAAAGCTATGAACAGTATGTGGATAATAAACTGTACGGCTTTATTGGCGACGACGAACATGAAATGAGAAATATTGATAAAAAATCAAATAGTTGGAATTATCGAAAAAGCAGTAAAGGATTAAAATCGAGTAAGTTGAATTACCAAAACGTGCCATCAAAGCGTCCCGTACGCACAAATTCAATGAGCGATGTTGAAAGAATAAGTCAAATATTTTTAAATGCACGATTGGAAAATCAAAAATTACTCGATCACTGCATTTGTAGTAGTGGTGAATCAAATGAAATTGTTAATTCGAATAATTCACCACGCCGTAAAGCACAACTCACCACATTTGATAAGAACAACGAAAAGATCAGTGGAAAGCTTAAGAAAATTTTTGAAAATCGTCACCAAACTAACCCCAAACAAGCGGATTCTTTTATGAAAAATCATCCAACCTTGATGATTATAAATGAAATGGAAAAGTTACAAAGTGATATTGATACAAACGACAACGATGATGAGGATGATTTTGATGATGATTGTAGTTTAGATGAAAGCACACGCCAAACATGTGGATATAAAAATTGTAATTTTTCAATTTGCCCGATTTCATCCAATTCCTCGTCTGCCTCATCGACCGCTGGTTCCTCAAGTTGTGATGAAGAATCTGTACCATCCTTGAAGACATATAAGACTAACAATAAACTAGATCATTACATTTCATCCGACAAAGATTTTGGGTCATCATGTCTTATAAATGATATATCGGCTAATCAAATTGACCTAATGAAAAAAATTAATAATAGCAATACGTGCAACAATAGTAATAATACCACAAAATTATTTATAATAAGTGAAAATGATGACAAAAAATTAAAACAAATTGAAGAACATGGTGATTTCCAAGAAATTATAGCAAACAATCTAAAAAATGTTAATATTAAAACGAAAAATAAAGAAAAGTTATTGTTGAATAAAAATTTTAATAACTTAATTAATAACAATAATAATGCCAATTTGAAGGCACAAGAAAATTGTGTGAAAATATTTATTCCCTCGCCAACGTCATCCGCCGAGATGTCGCCTACCGTTACCGTAAACCATACAAAACCAATGTCAATCTCATCGTATGATTCGGATCTGGATTATGGATATTATGAAAAAATTCCAGAAAAAATTTATACTACAGCGGCGGATGATCCATCCTTTTCGGGAATACTACCATCGTCAACAATCGTAAATGAATCTATTAAATCTAAAACGACAGAAAAATTGTCGTCCATCATTGATGTTCCGATAAAATTGGGTTGCGATGGTGCAATATTTTGGAATAATTGTTACTATTACGATGACAAATATGATTGTAGCCAATGTTGTCACATTGATATAGCCGATCAAAAAGATGAGAAATTCGTTTGTGTTTGTGGTGACGAAGAGGTGATTTTTTTTTGATTTTTTTTTATCCTGTTTTCTAACTCGTTGTTTCATATAAAATAGTTTACTAAATTCTAGTAGATTTTCTAAAACAGAATTATTTTATTTGATATTCCAACTAAATTTCGTCTCTCCCTCTATCTCTGAGAACTTTGAATCGAAAGTTTTTCCAGCGTTCAGTAAAAATCTTTTGCTACCTTTGTAGCTAACCACTTAGATGTTTCGTTATATATAGTCACTAAGTATTACGTATAAATTTTCAAATTTTAAAATTTATTTTGTCTCTTTGCAGGTCGATGGCACAGAATCTAGACCTAGATCTGTTGAAGGATCACTTGATTCAGGTGTTTTAATATGCGGTGATAACGGATCTAGCCCTGACAGTGACAATTCATCATCAAACCCACAAAGTCAAATCGTAAGTTTTTAATAAATTTGGTTCTTTATTTTCAATAAAAATAAAAAATGCAGTAATATTACTGTCCCTAAAATCTAAAAATTAATAATACATAAATGTTAAACTCAATTGAAATACATTTTAAATAATATTGAACATTAAAAATGTTTTGACGTGTAAATTTAAAAAAGTATAAAAATCCCGGCGCCGCTGCACAAATGTCAGATGACAATTGATTTTTGGTACGAACTATTCATTATTTGCCTTGTTTTTTTATTGTATCGGAGAGAGTGGACGGTTGTTGTTACAAATACAAAGAAACATGGTTTTGTTTTGTTTTTGCTCTGGCTGCTCTCTCCGATCGAATATTCGAACACGCCAATTAAAAACGAAAATTTCCTCTATACATATATTGAGAAATCGACAAATATCGTGATTTTATTTTTCAAATTGTTTGACAAAAATTAACGAATTTATAAATTATCGTTGTTGTAATCAATTGTTCAAGTGTTAGTGAATTATTTAAATTGAAATTATATGTGATTCAATTTCAGGGAAATTACAAAATTTGTGTTCAAAACAGACCGTTCACTATATTCCCTAATATGGTGGGGGTTTATGCGCGAGAACTGTCAAAATTTCATTAGCATTTTGATAGAACTTTACCACTAACCTTTAATGAATTAAGTCCTCTTGGTTGGGGTTTATTGCACAAAGAAACAATTTTCCAAATTAAGAAATGCCAAATTCTCCCCAAAAAAATGAAATAAGCTCCCAAAGTACAAGTGAAATAAATTTCTAAATTTTTATTTTTATTTAATATATTCTAGTACTTCAAAAAGTTATATTCTGGAAAAATGAGATTTTCATTTTAATTTTAAAATTAAATCCTTCTTTTCCAAAAATTGAACAGTGAAATGAGTCTACAAAATAATTTTTGGTCTGTTATTTTATAACCTTTATTTGAAAAATACTTTCGTAATGAAAAAAATCCCAAACTCAACCTTTGAACAAAACCGCCAAATTTAACGAAATAAATCCCCAAATTTTGCCGATTAATTTCATTTTGCCGTATTATTTCCTTGGGGAGTTATTTTCTACAGCCATGAAAATGACCAAGGTCTCTCAAATGGAAAACGGATTTTTTCTCTAAAACAGTTTACCTAAACACAATTTGTCTAAAAACATTTTGTCTAAAAACAGTTAATCTAAATATAATTCATCTAAAATTAATTCGTCTTAAAGCAATTCGCCAATTTACATAAAGCAATTTACTTAAAAATCAATTTAACTAAAAACCATTCATCTAAAAACAATGCAGCCATCTTGAATTTTTGGGATTTTTTGCATTTTGGATAACGATACCAACCCAAAAACAATTTGTCTAAAAACAAATCTTTATTTATCTATGAATTTATCTAAAATTATTTTAATAAAAATAATTACCGAAGTAATCTTGGCCCCAAAAACCATCCTAAAAAATGTTTTCAGAAAAGTTATAGGTATCCTCACTTAATTGTATCAATAAAAGGAATTTCAGCTCGAAAAGTAGTATATCTTGTTTTAAGCGTGATTTACATTCAACGAAATTTTGGAGATGGTTATCTTGAAAACAGTTGAGATACAACACTGAAAAATCATTAAAGTAGGCGAAAAATAGCAAAAATGAGTATTTTTAAAACAAAATGGACCCTTAAATTTGACTTTTGTTTTAAGAATTATTTGCCCGGGTGTCAGACTGTCAGTTCGCAGCCTAAGGTCAATAAAATAAATTTTCAATTGTTTGGCATACATCACTGATACCGGCTGTTCACACGCAGTTAACACTGCAACACATCATTTCCTCGTTTCTTACCTCTTTGCCTATAAACTAACTGGAGGGGGAAAGGAATTTATAGGCAAAGAGGTAAGAAACGAGGAAATTATGTGTTGCAGTGTTAACTGCGTGTGAACAGCCGGAATCATTGACCTAAAATAAAAATAATAAAAGTTAAAACAATTGAACCCGATATATAAATTAAATGGTTTTTATTGACGATTGGAAATAGAGAGAGCACTACCTATCGGAATAAAATAAAGCTGTAACACCGTACAATAATTAGCATCAGCGCTCGCAAAACGACTGAAATATAGTATAGTGCAAATTTTTTGAAGTTGTGTAGCCGATATAATATTTTGTCTAAAATCACGGTTCCAATCGTCAATTGGCAATTGAAACCGTGATTTTAGACAAAATATTTGTCGGCATTACAACTTTAAAAAATTTCCACTATACCATATTTCAGTTGTTCTGCGAGCGCTGATGCTAATTTTTGTATGGTATTACAGCTTTATTTTATTCCGATAGGTAGTGCTTTCTCTCTATTTCCAATGGTCAATACAAACTGTTTTTAGGTAAATTATTTTTTATGTTTTATGGTGCTTTTACAATAAGCGATTTGTAAGCAATATTTGTTGTACAATATTTTGCTGCGTGGGAATCGTGTAGTGTAAACCTCACAAAATCAAATTGCATTGAAATTGCAGCCTAAACTGCTATACAGTATCCTTTTTGCTGGAATACATTGTCTCAAATTTCTTGACGTGATTTTACGGTTTTTAATATTATTTGGAAGGATGAGAGCGTCATTCTTGAACGTCATTTTAAACGGTTTAGGATCTTCTTGTCTAAATTCATTAAAAACGAGTCTTTGAATATCCTTTTCTCCAAAATCTTCTCTTTGTAGCCAGTTCCTTGCCAACATCGTCCTGTTTTTAATTTTTTTTTTTTTTTTTTAATAATTGCAATCGTATTTACGCATAACTCGATTTAAATTATACGCGGTTTATTTCCCCTTTTGTACATTAAATATTACCATGTTTCCATGTACCGAGTTCAAACAGGTTTAGGTTTCGTTGAGTTGAAAATATGGCGGTGCTAACCCGTACCGTTTCCATGAACAGAGTTAGGATTTAGAGTTGAAGAAAAATATTTCGATAGAATAAAAAAATAAAATTGCGTATTGAACAAAAACAAAATTTGTATTTTGCTTTGATATATCGTCATAACGTTGACAACGACATTTTTATGTATTTTTTTAATTATTTTGGGGAAATATATTTAGTAATATACGATGCGCCATTTATAATTTAAAAAAATGTTTGACAGATAAAATCTAACTTAAACAAACAAGATTCGTCGAGTTTATTTGGATTTAACGAAACTCTACCCTAATACGCGTTTCCATGCACATAAACCGAGTTGAAGCTAGGTTAACTCTATCATGGAAACATGATATATTACATGCAAATCGCATAGTGTAAAGCCACCTTTAGTTGAATTGCTTTAGACGAATTATTTTTATATGAATTGTTTTAAATTGGTTTCAGTTAAATTGTTTTACACCAAAAGTCCGCGTATCCTTCCAAATAAATCTTGAAATTTACCGTAAAATAATGGAACCTTTAAGAAATTTAACGTAACAGTGCAGTATATGGAGGTAACAGGTTACTGCCCAGCGAACCTTTAAGAAATGTTCGTTCAGTTTCGTTAAATTGAAGTGTCAACTTAACAGAGTGAAAATTATCGCGCAAAACTGAAGGAAATGTCAAAAATCTAAATTGCCCTTTGCGCAAGCCTTTTTGTAAGAAATCATTGTACATTTTAAGCTTAAATTCAAAATTATTTATTTATGTTCATGTAGGTAAACTGATAACCGAATTTTAAAGATTTTATACGCTACAAAATCGGTGTCTTTATTATTTATGTTTATGTCCTTTAAGAATTTAAGTCTTTATTGAAATACCCAGCTACCGTCACCTTCAATGCAATTGACAAATTGTGTTACAGTTTCGCTAGGCGACCTGTCAAATTTTTCGTAACAAAAAAATTTCGTTAAATTCTGTTACACTTCTTACAGTTTCGCTGATTGGCCAGGTCAGAAGAAACATTCAATTTTAAAATATTGTACAATTTTTTTAAGATTGAGGTTTATTTACATAATAGAATGTTTTGCAACATGTTTTGGTAACCAATATTAATTGTTTGTGTAATTGATCTTATTTATTAATTTGGTTGTGATGAATATTTTTACCAAATTGGTTGATGAATATGATTAGTATGACAATCAGTTCAATTATATTAGTTAACAGAGAGGTTTTAAAAATTGGAAACTGAACATTTTCGGTAAAACATTAACTGAACTAATAAAAGGTAAAACATTAACTGAATATAGTGTTACCGAATAAATATAACGACAAAATTCAAAAATTTAATGTCAACTCATGAAGATAATCCGAATTAATTTAATGGTTTCTCTCACCCAGATATAAAAACTATTACGTGTATTAAAAACTATTTTAAAAATTCTTTTCCAACGGAAAGCAATGGATACTATCAATTTTTGTTATTATTTAATGTTTGTAAAAACGATAAGTTTGATTTATTTCACATGATTGTGAAAGAACCTAAGAAAATGTAAATCAATTCAGATTGGTTAGTAGCGCCCATAAAGTAAGTAGCAGAATAACAAATTTCAAAAATGAGATATTACAGTGTGTTAAATAAGAATTACATTGTCGCCTAAAAAAGTTCACCAATTTTTTGGAATATAAATGTCTTTTGAATCGCGGTGACTAGAATCATAAAATAAAAACAATGTTCAAGGTCATTAAATTCCCTAACGGAAACATATGTGACCTACTCTAATTTGTTAAGCGGCGAAGTTATAAGAATTTTCTAAAAAAATTACCAAAAAAAAAAGTAGTAGGAAAGGGCCAACCGCCAGAAGCCCATTGACAGGAATTCAGGATATGTTATCATATTGTATTTACTTTTTGGGGTATTTTGGGTCAAATGAAATATTTGCACGACCACTCAAACGGTTTTTAGGAATTTATCAAAACTTTTCTACTAAAAAAATGGAAAGCCGGGCATTAGGCGGCCATTGACAGGCAATCATAGAGATGGCTACGCAGATCAGAGTATGACATTATATTTTATGTATCTCTAGGGATGTTTTGAGCCAAACGAAATATTTGTGCGACCTGTCAAATTTTTGTCATGAATTTTTCAAAACTGATCAAGAAAGGAATTTTTTGCAACTAAACTCTGTAATTTTCATTTGGTTTTTTATAACTGTCAATGTCAAAATGCTTGTATTACATTATAAAGGTATTGGCGGTTTTCGTGTTTTGTTACATTTCTTTCGTCTATTTTTTTCTTATGTTCTGACATTTGCTTCTATGGGCAGCATTTGATAATATCTACGCACAGACCAAAATGCAACTCTCCAGCTCTTGTAGTTTTCGAGTTGACAAATGTCCAGACCTGGGAACGTTCAGATTTCCAAACCATATTGCTTCTAGAGGCTCCAAAATTCAACTTCATAGCTCTTTAATTTTTGAGGTGCAAAGTTGAAGTGTTAAGCCGTCGAAACTCCCGTCCTCAGTCATCTTTCGACCTTTTACTGCTTTAGGCTGTACACAACCAAATTCGTGTTCCTACCTCTTAGAGTTTTCCAGTTGAAAAGTAACCTTAAAGTAGTTGAACCACACAGAATTTGCTTATGTCAAATTTAATGAGAGGGATTATCCAGGATTCGCCAAATTTTGATAGTTTAAAATGCCTCCAGAAGACAATTTGGGTCTCAAACTTCAACTTTCTAAAAAACATTCGCCGCCATTACATACCATACATTATGCCCGCCATTAGCTACTCAACTATATTGGTTTGTTACTTTTTTTTTTAAAGACTATTACAGTTTCTTATCGATTTTTCATGTCATTTAAAATACAATTTACCCTCGCCGCTATGGAAGTGTTTCACTTCAAAAATAATTAAATGGAAGTGTGTTGTTACAGGAGCTAAAAAAACATTTAAAGTTTGAAGCTATTAAGCTATTATTAACGTAAAGTTTCCAACAAATTGTACCTCTCAAGCTGCGTACATCTTGCTATAATAAATAATCTTCCCGCAAAAGCAGATAAACTTGAGCTAATTATCCATAATCTGGACCAAAAGATTCTACAGTTCAAAAAAATAAATGGGTTCAAAATATTAAAAAGTGGTTGAGAATCATTAGAAGATTATGAGCGCAAAGAATGGCCATCTGACGTCATCGCCCTTAAAAATTAAATTTTAGTTTAAGTGAGTAGTGGGGCATTAGCTAGAAGGGACTCAGAACGATGAGTGCGTGCTACGACTGTCTGCTTACTCAACAACACAAAAATTCTTTAAGTAACAACCAAAATTATCTGTATAATTTTATAAATAATACATGGGATCATGGGATTCTGAGCCGAAAAAACACTAAAAACACACCGTCAATGAAATTTAAGATTCACGCTACAGAAGGAGTGATTATAGCAACAATATTTTTGCTTGCTGAGGAAATTTTGTTGATTGGTCATATGATTCAAAATAGATTTTTCCAAATTTGAGAAAATCTCTGAGAGATCCAAAATTTCCGGTGTGATTGCGAAGTGATGAACGCGGTAGAGTAGACGAGATTTTTAAATTAACGAGTTCTTTTTAATAACAATTCTCACAATTTGGGGCCTTCTACATAACTGTTTAAATTTTTATCAATACAACGTTTATTGCGTTTATTCGTATTAAAAATGAAGCTTAAACAAAACCAAATGTTCTAAAATGGTCAATCGATTAGTTTTATTCGATTCTGGCGGGTTTTTCATTTATTTTATCAATTTACAAATTCGACGATCAACGATCACAACGATTACAAATAAATTAAAATCACAAATAACAACAAATTACAAAACCTCATTTGCAATAGAAAAGACAAAACACCATTTCTACAAAAATCTAAAATATACAAAATCAATTGTGCTGATTGTAACAAAATATATAATTAGGCCAAACCAAATATGTTGTACATACAGTGAAACCTCACTAGAGCAGACATCGATGGGAACAAACAACTTTACTATTAACGAGATTCTGTCCTTGTCCGCTCTAACGACAAATAGTGTGGTCACTAAGTCAATACACGTTACATAGATGGCAGTACAAAATTTGGTAAAATCAAACCAAAAATTATCACCTAAGAAATTTCAAGTTCAAAAATTGTAGGGAAAGTAAAACAAAATTCACAAAATATTAAAGTGACATTTCATTTGCCAATTTACAACAACAATGCGGTATAACCAATTCTAAATAGGAATTCGTGGTATTCCTTCTAAATTGACGGAGCGGAGAAGAAAGTTAAATACCTTCGTATTTGTCTGTAAACAACTATAGACATCTGACGTTCACTAGTAAAACTAAAGATAAATTTAGCATGTAGATGTACTACTATTTTACTTCGTCAAAGCCAACTTTGATATAGTTTTCAAAATGAAACTTCGAAAAATATATTTTCGGCGTAATTTAATTTTAATATTTCTGCAATTAATATTTATTTAATATCAATATAGTCTGGTATATTGTTGTTAAAGAAATTTAGAAAATGTTTATATAAACGTTTTAAAGGATTTTTCATAATTTTAATTGTGAATTCCTATGGCGAACACTGAAAAGTTATACCACTAAAAAAGCTTCTCAAAAGTTATGACATATGATTATGGCTCATTACTCTAGAAGGCTCTGATTCTAATCGAACTGCAGCTAAAAGCTTAGTCGAATATTATAGTAAATTTCATAAGCATTTCTTTTTGATGAAAAACTTTAAAGCGAGTTTACCAAGTCAAGCGAACAATCGTTCCCGATGTCCCCGGAGGAAAATGAAGCGCAAATTTGAGTTTAACTGCCCTACAGCTGTTTGAATAAAGAAAATCAACTGGAAATATAGTGATCTTAGTGGGGCAAAGATTAGCGCAACCAAAACCTTTGTGAAGTTAGTCGTAAATACTATCCCGAAAACTGAGGAAGAAGCTTACACCTACATATAAAAAAGATGATCATCATGACATTTTATTCAAGATTTAGCTAAGTAATAATTAAGCGAAATAGTAAAAGAACGACTAATGAACAAAGTACCTAAATCACTGATAGTAGAAAATTAGTAAACACAGAAATCAATACCGTTTTTATTTTTCATATCATGTCACAAATACAATTTTGCTCTACATGAAAAATATTACTGTCACGATAGTCAGAATATTTCATGAAACAATTTTGTTATTTTTTTTTTTTTTGTGGTATAAAGATTTTATTTGGTAAAGGCAAAGATGGTTTAATGAACTCATTGAAAACATTTTAAAATTTTTATATGACGGTGACCTGTGGCTGTGATATAGGCCCATGACGTCAAAAAATATTTGTTGGCCGAGTCAAATGAATATGGTTATATGTATTCGCCAGTCACCAAATGTTGGAACTATATTTCGGGAAGTCACTTATTAGTGGGTGTTGTATTGATTATTAAAAGTTGTGTTTGCCTTATTTGTACTTTGACTTTTAGCGACGGACAAAATAGGGGGAAAATATATTGACAATTGTCGATCTGACATTGAAAGTGTTCACGTTCTAACTGTTTTCACTTGCGCACTTCCAAATATCGTTTGCTGATTGAGAGTTACTAAAAATTTGATATATAGTACAGATTGTTTCATCTACGTACTGGTAAATAAATATTTTACAGCTTTCGTTATCTGATCTCCAGAAAATCGATCAGACATAACGTGTGTGAGTCCAATTTGTTTTTTTTTTTTTTTTGCTTCAAACAGACAAAATAGGGTTGTTATATATTTAATTAGACCACAATATCTTGAACAAACGAAATGGAAAATTATTAGCTTACGAGTATTATGAGGAATTTTTGACTTATGTGAAAGTTTCATACAAATTGCATTTTGCTTTATATTTTATTTTTATAATTAGCGTTAAACACGCTTATAATTTTTTTTTTTTTTTGCATTTTACTTATTTCCGGAAATAATTAAATAACTCATAGCATTTTTTTTGTTTGTTTTTATAGGATATAGAATCGAGGAAATTAAAGCGTGGTCATGTATTGGCTGAATTATTGGAAACAGAACGTGTTTATGTTGCGGAAATGGGCTCAATTTTAAAAGTAAGTACTTAAAATTAGTCAATTTATTTACACCTATAAAAATCCTAAATTCGCGTTTTTGAATTTTGGCTCGTTTTTATATTTTGTTTTTTATACGCGTAGATTTGAATGACATATAATTCGAACTTCATCGTGCTAAATAACGTAAGGGAGTTGCGCTCTTTTACATTTCTACAATTTTATACCCATCTTCTAATCCTGCTACATTTCGTTTCCATGTAATGATATTTTGTTACAAGAGCTGCATTTGCAAAAAAAGAAAATCTGATTAACACCCATTGCCAAATTTTAATTGAAATATTTTAAATCAAAAATCGTTTTATTAAAATGTACAACAAACTATTATAATTTCTCTTTTTTAAAAAAATCGATAAGCTTGAGCAACTCTGTAGATTTGTAGATATAGTACATGTTTTGGACAAATATATAATATTTTTAAACGTTAAAAGAAGTACAACAGTATCATCAGTACAATCTTTTAAAAATACAGATGCCACAAGAAATCATGAGATAATGAGTAGAATATAACTTTCTGAGGTCCCTTTCAAAGTAGTGTCATCCATCCGCCCAGTAGGTGGTCTCTCGCGAAATCCTGCTTTCGTAGGTGCCGACTCCAAGGCCTGTTTGGTGGTCTAATTTTGCTTACGGAGAACTCATTCAAACTGTTATAACTAGCAAAGATTCTTTGGTCTCGTTTTGAAGGGTAATAAGATTTATTAGTTAATATCCATTTAAATAATAAAAAATATCACATTATTAATAAGACTTCATAAAACTTGTGATAAAAATTAGTCCACCTTACTACCTAATATTTATTAAGCTTGCATAATAATATCGGAAGCACTTTAAATTTTTGCCTGACCAGGATATGTGCACAGTTGAAAATCTTGCAACGAATATCGACGCAAGCCTTGAATCGAATAACCCGAAAAAATGTTTAATCTAATAGTAATCTATTTTTTTTAACCATAACCCTTAACACATGTCTTACGAAACCTTTTGAATAATTTTTAACGTATTTCCCCGCATATTTGTGCAATCGTTTAACAAGAATTAAAGCAAATTCTACCGTTTATTTAAGTAAAGAATTAAGTACTCAAATGTTTGTTTTGCTTTTATTTTCGGGAATTTCCAATATTGCTTGAGTCTTGAGAAAAAGAGTTTTCAAAACCATGGGAAATCCCAAATCTAAAAAAGAATGCAAAAATTATAGTTCCGATAAAGATTTCTGTCTATATTCGGTTCAACTTCGGTTTGAAGCTCTGAAATAAACCACAAAAGTTCGTTAAATCACTTGAAGTCTTAATTTTCTTTACTACCCCTAATAAGCAATGCCCTACAATTATTAAAAGGCTGATGCTTATACTAACGGTACCTTTACACAATGTACAGTATGTGTTGTAATGTCAACTAATTAATATTAATCTGAACTATCAAAATCGATATTCAAATTTTAAGACATGTCTTTCCGTTAAATCTAAAAAATTAACTTTTATTTATTGCGCTGTTTATTGCACTTAGCTGAATTCGCACTTTATTTCTAATTTTTAGTTCACCACGTTTTTTGATATTTTTGTTTAATTTTGTTGTTATGTGATAGATGGTCGAAACGCATATTATCGAAAGAAAAACATCGAACGAAAAATGATCGAAAACAAAAATCTCGTTTTGAAAAGCTTGAACAAAAATTATCTCGAAAACAAAATATCGAAAAAAATAATCACGATTTAAATATATCGAATACCTAAATGATCGATTTATATATCGATATTGTTGCAATTCTTCAATTTGTAACTAATTATGTAAAACGATCGATCATTTTTGGACTATAGCTGTTGTTCGTATTGTTATTGATTTTATGATCGAAGACGTATTATAACCCAGTCACCTTGTAGTGGCAGGCTGCAACGATATAAATTGATTACATTTTGTATCCAGTCGCAGTTAATATATATATACATACATATATATATATAAATATATATATATATATATATATATATATATATATATATATATATATATATATATATATATATATATATATATATATTGACATCCTATATATATATATATATATATATAGGATGTCCGCCGGGAAGGTATACTACTTTGTTTTGCCGCCATTTTGGTAAACGTTAGTTTTGACAGTTCATATTTGGCAGTCGTGAAGTAGACACGTGGCAAATTTATTATGGAAAAATATTCGATAAACCAACGTGTTTTAATCGTTAAAACATTTTATCAAAATCAATCATCGATTACTGTGACGATGAGAAAGTTACGTGAAATTTGTCACTTTTAATGGATGTAAAGGTGACTGATGAATAATTTGAGGGTTTTTCATTGCCCAGAACCGACTATTCTGTTTATTCACATATCCATTTAAATGAAAATGTGCCTCGTCACTCATTATGATTTTTTCATGAAAATCGGGGTTGTCATGGGCGAGCTGTAACATCCTATTGGCATATGTACGGCGGCGTAAATGGTCTTGTGGAAGAAGCTCTTGTGTCAACTGAATCTTAAATGGAAACAAATGCAAATCCTTGTGCAAAATTGTGGCCAAACTTGTTCTTTGAAGACCAAGCTCCTGAGCACGGCGTCGAATTGAGGTTGATGGATTGTTTTGAACACTTTCTTGAGCAGCAGTAATGTTTTCAGCCGATCTTACAGTACGTTGTGGCCCATGCTTGGGCCTATCACTTACAGACCCTCTTTCTTCGAAATCATTCACTACACGATAAATAGTGCGTTTTGTTGGCACGTTGTTTCTCCCAAAAATTTCACGTAACTTTCTCATCGTCACAGTAATCGATGATTGATTTTGATAAAATGTTTTAACGATTAAAACACGTTGGTTTATCGAATATTTTTCCATAATAAATTTGCCACGTGTCTACTTCACGACTGCCAAATATGTACTGTCAAAACTAACGTTTACCAAAATGGCGGCAAAACAAAGTAGTATACCTTCCCGGCGGACACCCTGTATATATATATATATATATATATTTATATATATATATATATATATATATATATATATATATATATATTTATATATATATATATATATATATATATATATATATATATATATATATATATATATATATACATATATATCGCACTATCCATTCAAGATAAATATATGATAAGTCAAAATGTGCGATTTTTTGTGTAACGATTTAAAGGTTTTTCGGCTGAAAAAAAATAGAAAATTAATAGGTAAAGCAATAAAACTACTTATGTTAACATTACAATTACTGTACAATTCTTAACAAATTTTAAAAAATACATATGTTTAACTGTTTCACTGAAAAATTGTAACACGTTATGGTATGATGCGAGAAATTACTACTTTAAGTGTAAGTTAGAGTTCTTTTGAAGGGCATTTTGATTTCGTGAAAAAGATCAATTTGAGTTAAAGTTTTTTAACCAGTCAATATTTTTTTTGCAACTGTGTTATGTGTAAGTTATATTTCTTTTGTATGCAAATTCTTGTTCTTTCTGTTCCAACTTTTTGGTTCAATAAAAAATAAACCAAACACGGATTAAATTAATTTTTTTTTCTACATTTTGCAGAAATATAAACTACAAAATGTAAAATATAATAGAAAAAAACAATATTAATTTAATTTTAATTAAATAATTTTTATAAGAATTACAAAAGCAATAAGTTAAGTTAAGCAAAATTACTCATGAGGCAAATTCTCATAAAACGAGCGAATGTAGTTATTATTACAAAGATACATTAAATCTTTGTGCTTATCAGAAGGCAAAGGAATCTTGGAACTGTAAAGCACTGAAACATCGTTGCAAGGTTGCCTTCTTTTCCTTCCTCATTTTTTGGTTGGTATCACATCGTACAAAATAATATCACAGAAATCATCACCGAAATCTGTCTTATATAAGAGTTTATTTGGTTCTGCTTTTGATATGAAAATTTCTCTTATTTCCAAAAAACTTACTTTTTCTTTTCTAGAATTTATTCTAAAATCATATCTTTCAGAATAAGTTTTAAAATCGTAAATCTCTTTCTGATCCATTTCATGTACAATATAAGGAGCACCCGGTACTTTTAGCATTTCTGATTAGGCCAAAATATTGCGATGGCACGTACAACTGTTTGTTTTTGCGAGTTTTTTCAATTTTCGCGTGAACTGAGTTCTCCTCATTTTGCGTATGACCTTTCTCCAAATATTTGTGGCTTATGTAAACGTTTAGTTCTGCGGAGGCCCAAAAATAAAATGAGATCAAAATTCGATTTTTGTTTTGTCCCGAGCAATTGTCGAACCAGAAACAGAATTTTTTTAAATGTTCATTTTTGGATTTTTCATATAACATAAACTGATATAAGCAGCTCATAACTTCAGATGAACCCTGATTAGCAGTAGTGTCATCCCACATAAAACAATGACCATCATGAGTTCCCATGTTGTAGACGGTAAAATTATAAATACCTAATTTACGCTTATAATAGAAAATGCTTGTTTCTCCAAAAGGGCACTGCAACACCTTCTGAAAATCAAAACAAGCTGTTATAATGTTCTTATTGAACACTGCTGCGGCTTTTTCGATATCCTTCAATCTTCGAGCTTCCTTTTTCATTTCCAAATGTTTCTCGTATGTCGATTGATTTTGTTCTTTTTCGGAAGTAGGCATATTTAGAAATTTAGTACAGTCATTGCACTGATCCTTTTTTGGAACAAAGAAGCTAATGTTGAAATTACTATTGAATATATCGCGGTACTGTCTCTCCGTAATATTTTCGATAGTTATTCCTTTATTGCTTATCCATTCTTTGAACAAACGAAACATTTTTGCAATAGTTAGGTTGCCATCCAAATATACTTTTGAAGTTTAGGCCCTTAAAAAATGAGACTCAACTTTCGGAAATTTGTCAATATGGCGTATCACTAAGTTTTTTTGATTGTTGTTTTAGTTAATTAACTGGTCGTAAGAATTTACCTATAAAAACAATAAATGTTATGAAAAATTCCTTTACTATGCCGCCACACTTGTTATTGAATGCCAATTAGATTCAATAGGTAATATCCGTAATATCTACCTCGATTATCTGATAATCCTTCTACAGTTTTCACCAATGTTGTTTCAACAATTAGGTTGGAAATACATAAAGTGTCTAGAAAAATTGTTTTACAGACTTTTTGGCTATAAATTTCATTTTGATATGAATAATGTAAATTATAAATTCTTGATGAATTTCTCTTGCTACATCCAGAAGATATTTTTGTGATCTTTTTGTCTACTACCTGAACTGACGTTCTTTCGTTGATAATTTATAAAAAAAATTAAAAATCTCTGTTCTAATTTCGATGGATAATATTTCTTGGCACTTATTACGACACTTTGGTCCACACCCTTTTCTAATAGATTTCGCAGGAATCAGCAAACCAAGATAATTCTTATAATCTTTCCCTTGATTTTTTCTTATTTTCCACATATTCCGGCCCCAACTATTTTCATTTCTACACCTTTTCCGTTTTCGTAAATTTTCGTTATTTTCATCGACAAGAAATGAAATGTCCGTTTCATTTAGATCTGCGAGTAATAAATGTTCATTGTCAGATGAATAAATTAACCATAAATGAAAAATTTCATATAATTTAGATTTAACAAAACTTTTAAAAATTTTAAAAATTTGAATAAAATTATTTAAATGAGAAACTAAACTTACCATCTATATCACATAACATTTTCGAGAATTATAAATTGAAAAACAGAAAAATTTCAATTATTACATGCATTGAGTACTTCATTAAAATGTTTCGATAAAAAAAGTATATGTAGTACTTAATGTACTTTGCAGAAATATAAATATTCTATGAAAAGTTTGATTTTCTATGAAAACTATGTTATAAGTTTTTATACAGTTTTTTTGTTTTTTTTCGTATAATCTAAGTTGACTTATCATGTTTTTGATCGGAGTTTAAATTTAATATAAAGATAGTGTTCTTCTATTATAGCTTGTAGATTATGCAGGAGGAACCTTACCACAAAATAAATTTTTTCTGTGGGTACCACATTATTGGTTAAAATAAAATAACAAATTAAAGTGTCTCTAAATGGTTGAAAAAGCTTATGTTAGCCAGTTTATGAAAATAACTAACACCAATAAAAACATAGGCAAATTAATTTTGAATGGATTACCTGAAATTTGGAAAAACCTCTGAAATGTTCAGATCAGCGTGTTCAAAATTCTAAGAGCTCTCCTAAATAAATCATTTTTGGAAGATACTTGCAACTTGCAAGTATTGTTCCAAAATCAATTAAATTCTAGTGGTCGTCTACAAAAAGTTACCAATAGATGTTTAACAGAAAGCTTAAACATTTGTCATAGATTTTTTAGAGCTTTAATTTGGAATAAATTTAATTCAGATTCAAATTGAAAAAAAAAAATAATAATTTTTTTTCCATGGTTTTATTATCAAATACAATGCAATTATTTGTGACTAAAGCTCCACAAGCTTTCCGAAAAGAATTCCTTACTCGAAGCCTTCTGTATACTTTCTGGAGCAGTGAAAGGTAAATCTAGGAAAAATTAAATCCAAAAATTGAAAATGAAATTTCTTCAATTTATGGATTGTTTCTAATTTAGTATTTTTTTACAGTTTATATTAGAAGCGATATGCAGTAATGGTTATTATGCTTGGAACTTTAGGAGAGGCGGCATTTTAAGGTTCTTGAGGGTAATTTAGTGTTATAGTTCATAATTTTATGATCACGATGATGACCATAAATACACTTTAGCTTTTTGTTTCAGTGCAATTTTTCGGATTTGTGTCGTGCAAGATTATATTTGTTATTTCGAATTCGAGCTTAAAACTAGCAAGGAAATCAATGTTTCGCGTTCGAGATAATTTATTTTCGAACATAGATTTTCATACGGGATTCCCTTTTATGTGTAAAGAAATCAAGAGCGCAAGTGGTACAACGTTTTAAGCGCAACAAAATACTTTGCGGTCATGTTACTCACAGTACTTTTCCTACAGATAATTGATAAAGGGTCGTTTTTCGTAAAACTGTTCTTTAATGCTTTTGTAAAGCAAAACCATTAGGTTTATATGCAACAATGCGGAAAAGTGGAGGTTTGGCCAAGGAAAACAGAGAAACCTACTTTTTACGCTCTAGGTATAAAAAGCAAATTTTACTTTCGGAAACGAAAGTCTGCTGATCTTCCTATTATTTTGAGGGGCCCGGAAACAAAACATTGCCTAAAGCCCGGATTTTTCTTAATCCGCCGCTATATGTAACTGGGGTGTGCGGTGGGCCCGGCATCCTCCGGCAGAATAACCCACGGTCGTGTACCGTCGGGAGGTTAAGTTTCATTTTATTATTAAGTGAAGAAAAATTCTTTGATGATAAAAATCATTTCCATCGCCTTGCTGATCTTGCACTTACTCTTTTGTACCAAAATTCGATTTGGAATATCTTGTATTGAACGGATCTCGTTTTTTTGAAATATGTATTTTTAGATATTTTTGTAGCTTCTTGTTATTAATACGATATTGTGCATGGTATTAAATTTAAATCGTATGTGTTCCGCAAAATTCTTTGTCTTATGGAGCCATTTCAGTTCACTGATTTAAAACCATGTTTTTTTTTGTTTTGTATTTGGTTAATTTAAATTTTAACCTAGAATTTGTCCTATCGTTTGGTTAGTAATTGTTTAGGCAATTAAAAAGTGGTGGTTTCAAAGTGGTGCAAGTTCATTTTTCAAAAACATTGAGTTAATGATAACGAATTATCTCATTTCAAAAAATATGGACCAGGCACCAGCCATGATTTTGACATTATTTAAAAAAAAAAAATCTGATTTGTAACCACGTTAAATTCGTGTCACACTCTCACAGAACTCTTATCTTTACTTTTTGATTAATTTCTCTTCGTTATTTTACTTTAGTTGAAATACACTTACTCGTACATAATAAATTTCCATGCAAATCTGATAATCTTATAAATTTACAAACTATGTCATCCGCGATATTTACAAATTAGAAATTATAAAGACCATATTATTATTCATACTACCTATTCGTAAAAATATTAATCATTTTTTTTTTTTTTGGGTGATAAAGATGTACATAATTAATATAAAATGATACAATAGACGGTACATTGATATGTAAGTAAACTATAAAATTTACACCACAACTTTTACTACATACTAATTGTAATCCAATGTAATAGCACGTGAAACCTAAACCACACGCGTCTTTTTATTTTACTCACTGAGACAGCAAGATCTGTACTCAAGTTAATTTTGTGTTCCTAAGTTTACTTTAACAGCAAATGTTTGACTTCAAACTTGTGTTTAAGTAAAAAAAAAACTTCATAAAAAATATGAAATGGGAAATTGGAAAATTCTCTCTAATGTTGAATGCCAATATCCCATAAATGTCAACGATAAAACGCTTTGATCGACGGTTTCACTCTCTATCGCGCGTGATGAAGTTTCACTTCAAAAACAAACATTTCATAGAAATATTGTGAATTAACATAAATTAACAAGAAAAAGAAGAAGAAGATCAAATAAATACTAATAATTTCCAAAGAAGAAAATAACTTTTTATTTCATTTACAAGTTCATAATAATAATAATAATGAAAAGTTGAAAGGTCACCACAGTTGTCACATCGTGAATTAAATTAATTGCCAAAGAAGAAATTACATTTATATTTCATTTACAAGTTGGTAAAAATAATAAAAAGTGGAAAGGTGAGGAATGATGTCCCATAGTGATTTAATTTGGTTTTATTTAAGATTAGTGAAACTGATAAAAGTGATAGTAATTTATAAAAACCAGAAGCGTATTCATTTGTGGAAAAATTTAAAAATTCCAAATCGTCTAGCAATTTCATACCTCTCGAAGTATTTTTAAAGATAGAACTATTGAACACCTAAACTCCAAATAAATGAATGTTAATATTAACGTCATCCGTTGGATTAAAATCGGTACTCTTCTTTCAGTATCTTTGATCACCAGACATAAACTCCAAAAAGTATATGTGAGCTAGCATTTTCACGAAAAGATCGACCTGGCCTTACTTCCTGATGATATTTATGGGAATTTTAATAAGAAACTTCTTTTATCTCTCCTTGCTGAAAATCTTTAGTCCTTAGAAACCGAAACCTATCAACTTAAGTTTTTTTTCCATTAACCTTTATGTTTACAACCGCATACCCGGGTATGTTTTTCAATTTTAATGACCAAAATTTTATTGATTTAGGTATCTTATCGACATGTATCCTTCAGTAGCTTAACAATTATATGTTCTGGATGGAATTTCAAGAAAAGTTTTTCCAAAACTCGATTATAAATAGTTTTTAGTATAGTTTGTTTCGAATAACCCCTCAAATTGACAACCAACGTATAGTAGTATTCAATTATCGCTGGATTTCTGACAGTTCACGCGCAGAAAAAATACATAGGTTCCTTAGTTCGTGGCAAAAGTTTTCCAAAGACGTTATTTTCATAGGCGTGCAATTGTTTTTTTCACCTATTAATTTTCACATGAAATATGATTGCAATAACATAAAATCATAATCATTTTGAATGTTTTGTGTATTGAAACTGAAATATAATACATTTTAATCATTATTTATTATTTTATTTAGGATTACTATGTAAAATAAATGCGACCCATCAAAGTTTTTATAATTTTTGTAACTACATCACTGAAGGCTGCGCAAAACTATTAAAATAAAATTTTTTTAAGATCTGCATAAGACTATACCCGGATATGTAACTAATAAATCTATTTACTTACTTCATTATTTATTTATTAAACTTAACATATAATAAAAAATTAAATAAAAATTAATTCCCGGTGTTTGTGGTAGATCGCAAGCAAGTTGCTGCAGTCAATGTATGCTGCGCGTAGACTAGTTTTTTGCAATTTGCACAATTTTTCCGGGGCGATCTACTCTTAGAATAGAGGTGGGAGTTTCCTTTGTGTATAATTCTACCGCTTGCGACACGTTTCTCTGCGATAGATATGCTTTACACATCTCTTGCTTCAATTTTTGGCCATGTTGAAAAAATTCTTACAAACTATGAATCCATTGCTAATGATTTTGGGTTATATTTCTCGAACATTGTTTCTGAATTGAGGGCTACTAATATATATTTCCTAACTCCCCGAGGCATCTTGTGATTTTAATAATTTATATAATTTTTTTATTAGCCCTGTTGACGTGACTGAAATTAGTGGTATAATTGCTGAACTTAAATCTAGTAATATCATTGTTAAGAATATTAATCAAATATTATGTTATGTTATGTTCTATGTTACATAATTACGTAAAGTTTCGTTCCACTTTTCTTTCTTAGTTCAGTGGTTCTTTTTCTATTATTTTTGTATGACAAGGACAACACTGTGTAAATTCAAGTTTATGTAATTGGTGTTAATGGCTGCTGAGGTCGTATTGTGTAGAACACATTGTGCGTACGAGAAATAAAGTGAATTTTATAATTATCATCAGTGTGTTTCTTTATTAAATCTAACAGATATCCTTGGGCTATTTTTTAAAAAGTTATCCCAGGATTTCCATCCCAGGAAAACGAAATTGTTAACACTTAAACTATCGCGATACTATCCCAGGAAATCACTATCATTCTATTATTTTGTACCATCCCAAGAAATCATTGAAATGCTAGTATGTATTTTTAGTCATCCCAGGATATAAACAGATACTATATTTTCGTCGGGATGTTATGTCGCCATGTTTTTTGTCGGTGTTGACCCCGTTGACACGTAGAACCTGTGCTCGTGGCTGATTTCTCGGCTTGTTGGATGTCGAAACTCGTGGTTTATTTAGTTGGCAATACCCTTCCTTATGACCTACATTATGACATTGGTTGCACTTGTGTGTCGCAAATTGGCAGTTTCGAACGAAGTGTACACCACCGCAGAGCCAACATGGTCTGGATGGCCCAGCTGATTGATCTTGAACCGTGTCCGTCTTTCTCGGTTTGTCTTTAAGTTGTTCCGACAGAGTTGAAAAACCTGGTTGCGTCTGCTTCATGGCGTTGGTGACTGGTTGAGCTTTTGAACTTCCACCAATGATCGCTGTGTCGCGCTTGAGACTTAAAATACGTTGAGTTTCGGCGATTAGTTTCTCTAGTGATTGTTCGTTTGCATCCTCCCCGTCCAATTATGCGAGAAGGCGGGTTCGAATTCTTCGCATTTTCGGTTTATCTGTGCTGTGTACGTGACATAATATGTGTTCTCATTCTTTGTGGTTTGAAGACACTTGTACCGAGTATTAAACAACGATTCCTGTCGTCCAAAAGCATCTTTCAGTTTCTTCACAACCTCAGCGAATGAAAAATCCTTTGGAGTTTTCGGAAGAATCATATCTTTAAATTTGTCATGAGCATTTGCGTCCAACTTGCGCAAAATCAAACGAATTCTTTCTGCATCGTTGAGGGATTTGGCGTCTTCCTGGAAAATTTCCTCGTATCGTCGATACCACGCCTCGAATGTGTGTCCCGTCGTCCATTCGCTCTGTCCAACAATTATGATATCATAATCATTGTCCAGAATGCCGAGGCGAAAATACTTGGCTTTAGCTCGGATGCTAGAGGCGTTGTGGTAAAGAATAAATTGAGGTGAAGCTAGAACGAACGAAGCTTACTCACCGGATTCCTGCACGGTTTATTGCATAATAACCGCTGGAGGACTCAGGGTCGACATTTGCTGGTTCTGAAAGACACCTTGTCTCGACGCTGCCGAAAATTTGTATTATTGAAAGGTCTAATACACACATCACTTCGCCAATGCACCGTGGACACAACTTTTCCTGTTAAATTGGCATCAACTCTCACTTTAAAACAGACATACTCCATGTCGGTAAGTTTCCCCCCTTTTGGTATCAACTTGGTAACCACAGCATTAGAAATACCAAAGTTGTTATTCACTAAATCGGCAATCGCAGCATCCCCTTTCGGGTAAAAACAACTTAATTTTTTTGGGTACTTATTTTTGGAACAAAATTTATGATCCATAAAATTGTTTAGATTAACTATTGATGTTATTTCACAGGTAAAATTGATTAGACTCGGTTCATTGGTTATTAATAACTTCAGCTGCTTTTATTTGTATAGATCGGTTGTTATAACATATAAATTAAATTGGTTGACCAATAACAATAATAATATCACTCGTAACGATCTATATTTGGAATTAGGTCTAGATAAATCGAGAAACTTTATTCAACGTTTTTTTCTTATATAAATATGTACCTACCTACCATAAATGTACTGTATGCTAAAAAAAAAATGTTATCCGATACTGTAGAAAAAATGTTAACATATAATTTTTTTTCAATTACTGTTAATTACATTCTTTAGTTTAATCACTCAACCAAGATATTTAGGCAAACATATGAAACAGTGCAGTACATTAAATGATTAAAACACAAACAAATATATTTAAGCGTCTGATTTTCTTTTATTTAACACATACGCTGGTTAAATTAATGATAATTTATATAATATTGACATATAGTCGATGCATCTACCGCCAGCGAAGGTGTTATAATAAATGAATATTAATTATAAAGTAAAAAAGAAGGCTTTGATTTTGAAGATTCATTCTAAAGTACGTTATTGTTTGGTGAAGATAAAAACAATTAATAAATCGCGTTATCATAATGAAGTTTGGAAATTACAATATAACAAATATGCATTATAATAATAATCAAAATACCTATAAATTTGATAAAATCAAAATTAATATTTTTAAAAAATTTTCAAAACGAAAAAATAATAGTTATCGTTGTGAAAGCCCATTGTCGTACGAACAATCGATGTTCGACAATTCGCTACGTAACAAAACTAACACCAGTGATATTAATAAAATAAAATTTAGACCTTCCGATATACCGCGTCACATATTTTCCAAAAATTTGAATAATTTTTATTTATATAATCTAAATAAATTTAATTATAACAATACAAATGAAGTGAAACAACGTAATAATTACAATTTAGAATATTTACTAGCAACAACTCAAAGTGTGGACGAAAATGTCGAATTAAAAATATTAAAAGATTATTTTGATACAAATTCATATTCGGATATAATAAATGATAAAGATTTTAAAAATTATTTATATAAAAAAAATTATGACGATATATTGGAATATTTGAAAAACAATAATAATAATAATAATTGTCCTGCATCACTAAAAAATACTGGCAATGCAATGTTAAAGATTAACAATTTTACAAATAGTTTAAGAAAAATTAAAAAAATATTTCATCATATAACATGTGATGGTGATGCTGCAGGTCCGAATAGAAATAAAACGATTGATAGTGATATGTTAAAATTAAAAAAAAATATTTATAAAACGCATAATAAAAATTGTTCATATGCTCGAGAATATTTTAATTTAATTAATTTAATTAATAATATTATAAACAATGACAATAATAATAAATATTTCTCGTTAAAAAATTATAATAATATTATCGATGAATTTTTAAAATTGAAAGGTTACAGTAATGTTAACGAATATATCAACAATAAATATAACAATATTGAGATTAGTGCAAATAATGATGAACACAATTTTATTGACAATTACCATACAAATAATCATTCTATTGAAACATTTTTTTATAATGATTTTTTTAAAAATTACGATTATGTTAAACATAAATTATATTTATTAAACGAAACAAATAATAAACAATTTCGGGAAAGGAAATTATTGTCAAGTGATAAAATTAATATTAAAAATTATATTAGCTCAAATCTATTCTATTTTAATAAACGTTATTTTGATAATGTTAGTGAAAGTTATTTTAATGATAATTTCCGGAATAATAATTGCTTTTTTGATCCTGATTATGAAATAGATAAAAATAGTACAAATCACAGTAGCTTTCATCGGGACGATGGAGAAGCTGTTTCGAGAAAATACAGTGAAATTGAATCGCAAATTGATAGTTTATATTCAAGTGATTACATTGATGATGATGATCATGATGATGGTGATTATGTAAGTTGTTATTTCAATCAAATAGAGAGAACATGATTTTGTTACAATTGTTATTGCTTTACATAAGGCTGTAGTGCCACAAGTAGCAATTTTGATCTTCAAACTTTTTTAAGAACGCTCTTAGAGCAACTTTAAAGAGCTACATGCTTAAATTTTTGCCCTAGAACCGTTCTTAGAACTGTTATAAAGCTTAGTAAGAGCAAAAAGAGGTGGTCTTTGTGCTCTTTTTTCTTTTAGTTAGACTCTACAAAAAAAATCATCTTTTTGAAGTGACTTTATTCTATGAACTTTAACGGAAGGATTCGAAACGTCCAATATACCTAGAAGTTTTCAGCTCTAATTAAAGTTTGTGTTTTTGAGCATCTTGCTCTAAGACTAAATCGCTTATTCCTAAAATCTATAAATGCCGACTATTTTAAATTTAAAAAAAAAAATGTCTACGAGTAAGTATATTAAAAATGGAAATACAGGTTGGTTGAAAAGTATTGAAAGCAAAAATGAAAGAATGTGTAATCTGTACCATCTCTGTAATGATTTTCCGGAAGCTCTGCAAAATACTGTTCCCCGGCTGCAATAGCTTCTTCATTCGACAAAAAAACGCTTTCCATGACGGAAATTTTTCAGGTCTCTGAAGAGATAGTAATCGCTGGGAGACAAATCTGGTGAATACGGTGGATGTTCAAGCAATTCGTACTTTAATTCGTTCAATTTAGCCATCGTCGAATGACTCGTATGAACACGTACATTGTCCTGATGAAAAATTATTGGTTTCTTCTGTAAAGCGGGTCTTTTTCACGAATTTTTATATCCAACTGGTCCAAAAGGTTGCAATAATATTCCGAATTAATTGTTTTACCTTTTTTAAGATAATCAATCAACAAAATCCCTTTTCTATCCCAAAAAACTGATGGAGCTGAACAACCAGCTTCAGTCCACTGTAAACGTTCTTGTTTCAGTTTAGGATCATGCTGGTAGATCCAAGTCTCATTCATAGTTATAAATCTCCGCACAAAATCGGTTTTATTCTGCTTAAAACGCTTCAAATTACGCTGAGAAATTTGTTTTCGATTCAGTTTTTGTTGAATTGTTAACGAATGCGGCACCAGTATTTACAAACAGTTTTTCATAAGTATAATTCTTCATGTAAAATATGGAATAGTCGTTCTTCCGAGATGCCTATGATATCAGCAATTTCAAGCTTAGTCAAACTTGGATCTTCGCTATAATATTATACACTTGCTCAATGATTTCTGGTATTGTTGCACTTTTTGGACGTCCACTACGTGGTTCATCTTTAACGCTTGAATGCCCATGTTTAAACTCTAAAACCCATCGATGCACAGTTGGAAATGAAGGAGCAGATTCCTTAAACACTTTTACCATTTTTGTATGAATTTCTGCTGCTGATAAACCATCTAAAACAAAGAATTTTATCACTGCACGATATTCGGTTTTTTCCATTGTAAACGAATACACTGACATGTCAACTTCTAATGACTTGTAAATAAAGAATGAATTGCCAGATCAAAATAAAAATTTGTATGTAAGCTCATCAGTTCGAAACTGGATTGAATTCTCTTACAATCTTCGGAAAATATTAAAATCATATAATTTATTTATATTTAAACCTCAACAAAGTACATTAGTACTACGATTACTTTGCTTTTTTTTAAACATTTTTTTAAAACATTTTTTTAGACAAAAAAAAAAATCAAAAATATATACACACCACCGCATACACACCAAAATATTTATAATTATTTTTTCAACAAATCCAGCTCCTGATCCAACTCCTACCACCTATATTCTTATACTTTGTTTCGTTTTTTATCTTTTTTTACGCCCGACTTAAACAAACGAAGGACACATTCGAGATGATACCATTTGTTCCATACCAGTGTTGCAAATTTAAATTAATAATTTGTTTCGGATTCTAAGATGCTGTAGTTTTCTATTAAGCAGCCATATAATGTACTCTTTTTTGTTTGCTGATTTGTTCAAATAAATCTTTGATTTAGATTGCTAATCAATCAGTTTTAATTAATCATGTTTATGTCCAATCGAATTAAAAACCTGAAATCAAAGAAATATTTCTCAATGTGACTACTGGCTACTACAGCGGGAAAGCGAAGGATTTAGCCAAAACTTCTAAAACAAATCGAAGTAGAAGGTGAAATATTATATAGAACAATTCTAAGAGTGCCTCGTACAGTTCCGCAAAATTTTAGAGTGTGAAAAAAACTTTAAAAATCCTATTTATCTTTATTTGATTTCATATTAAAATCCAACGATATTGAATTCAAAACAATAAATAAAATTGTGACATTTCTAAAAAATAATCATAGTGCTGTCTCCATTGGCTATCTCTGTTTCGCTTTACTTTTTTATAGCACTTTACAGCACTCTTTTCTAGTCAATATCATAACACCATAAGGCAAACACGATAATAGAAAACAAAACAGGCATAGATACCTTTGTCTAATCTACATATAGAAAACAAAAAGGCGACAACACAATAAAATAAAAATAAAAACACGTGTAAGACAAAAAATAAGAACAATATACAGTGAGACACAATACCTCTATCAATAGGTTTCCGGACCTGTAATTGCTGTGACAAATTTCATTTTGATTGCTTGATTATTTCTAAACAGTTCTAAGAAAATTCAATTTTATTGAAAATTAACTGTGCTATAGCCCACAAGTTTTTGGGCGGCCAAAATTTAAAATGGTCCGATTACGATGGTTGATACCTCTATCAATAGGTTTCGGGACCTGTAATTGCTGTGGCAATTTTCATTTTGATTGCTCGATTATTTCTAAACACTTCTTAGAAAATTCAATTTTATTGAAAATAAACTGTGCTATAGCCCACAAGTTTTTGGGCGGCAAAAATATAAAATGGTCCGATTACGATAGTTGGTACCTCTATCAATAGGTTTCGGAACCTGTAATTGCTGTGACAATTTTCATTTTGATTGCTCGATTATTTCTAAACAGTTCTTAGAAAATTCAATTTTATTGAAAATTAACTGTGCTATAGCCCACAAGTTTTTGGGCGGGTAAAATCTAAAATGGTCCGATTACGATGGTTGATACCTCTATCAATAGGTTTCGGGACCTGTAATTGCTGTGACAATTTTCATTTTGATTGCTCGATTATTTCTAAACATTTCTTAGAAAATTCAATTTTATTGAAAATTAACTGTGCTATAGCCCACAAGTTTTTGGGCGGCAAAAATCTAAAATGGTCCGATTACGATGGTTGATACCTCTATCAATAGGTTTCGGGACCTGTAATTGCTGTGACAATTTTCATTTTGATTGCTCGATTATTTCTAAACATTTCTTAGAAAATTCAATTTTATTGAAAATTAACTGTGCTATAGCCCACAAGTTTTTGGGCGGGTAAAATCTAAAATGGTCCGATTACGATGGTTGATACCTCTATCAATAGGTTTCGGGACCTGTAATTGCTGTGACAATTTTCATTTTGATTGCTCGATTATTTCTAAACATTTCTTAGAAAATTCAATTTTATTGAAAATTAACTGTGCTATAGCCCACAAGTTTTTGGGCGGGTAAAATCTAAAATGGTCCGATTACGATGGTTAATACCTCTATCAATAGGTTTCGGGACCTGTAATTGCTGTGACAATTTTCATTTTGATTGCTCGATTATTTCTAAACATTTCTTAGAAAATTCAATTTTATTGAAAATTAACTGTGCTATAGCCCACAAGTTTTTGGGCGGGTAAAATCTAAAATGGTCCGATTACGATGGTTGATACCTCTATCAATAGGTTTCGGGACCTGTAATTGCTGTGACAATTTTCATTTTGATTGCTCGATTATTTCTAAACATTTCTTAGAAAATTCAATTTTATTGAAAATTAACTCTAAGCCCACAAGTTTCTGGGCGGCAAAAATCTAAAATGGTCCGATTACGATGGTTGATACCTCTATCAATAGGTTTCGGGACCTGTAATTGCTGTGACAATTTTCATTTTGATTGCTCGATTATTTCTAAACATTTCTTAGAAAATTCAATTTTATTGAAAATTAACTGTGCTATAGCCCACAAGTTTTTGGGCGGGTAAAATCTAAAATGGTCCGATTACGATGGTTGATACCTCTATCAATAGGTTTCGGGACCTGTAATTACTGTGACAATTTTCATTTTGATTGCTCGATTATTTCTAAACATTTCTTAGAAAATTCAATTTTATTGAAAATTAACTGTGCTATAGCCCACAAGTTTTTGGGCGGCAAAAATCTAAAATGGTCCGATTACGATGGTTGATACCTCTATCAATAGGTTTCGGGACCTGTAATTGCTGTGGCAATTTTCATTTTGATTGCTCGATTATTTCTAAACACTTCTTAGAAAATTCAATTTTATTGAAAATAAACTGTGCTATAGCCCACAAGTTTTTGGGCGGCAAAAATATAAAATGGTCCGATTACGATAGTTGGTACCTCTATCAATAGGTTTTGGAACCTGTAATTGCTGTGACAATTTTCATTTTGATTGCTCGATTATTTCTAAACAGTTCTTAGAAAATTCAATTTTATTGAAAATTAACTGTGCTATAGCCCACAAGTTTTTGGGCGGGTAAAATCTAAAATGGTCCGATTACGATGGTTGATACCTCTATCAATAGGTTTCGGGACCTGTAATTGCTGTGACAATTTTCATTTTGATTGCTCGATTATTTCTAAACATTTCTTAGAAAATTCAATTTTATTGAAAATTAACTGTGCTATAGCCCACAAGTTTTTGGGCGGCAAAAATCTAAAATGGTCCGATTACGATGGTTGATACCTCTATCAATAGGTTTCGGGACCTGTAATTGCTGTGACAATTTTCATTTTGATTGCTCGATTATTTCTAAACATTTCTTAGAAAATTCAGTTTTATTGAAAATTAACTGTGCTATAGCCCACAAGTTTTTGGGCGGGTAAAATCTAAAATGGTCCGATTACGATGGTTGATACCTCTATCAATAGGTTTCGGGACCTGTAATTGCTGTGACAATTTTCATTTTGATTGCTCGATTATTTCTAAACATTTCTTAGAAAATTCAATTTTATTGAAAATTAACTGTGCTATAGCCCACAAGTTTTTGGGCGGGTAAAATCTAAAATGGTCCGATTACGATGGTTAATACCTCTATCAATAGGTTTCGGGACCTGTAATTGCTGTGACAATTTTCATTTTGATTGCTCGATTATTTCTAAACATTTCTTAGAAAATTCAATTTTATTGAAAATTAACTGTGCTATAGCCCACAAGTTTTTGGGCGGCAAAAATCTAAAATGGTCCGATTACGATGGTTGATACCTCTATCAATAGGTTTCGGGACCTGTAATTGCTGTGACAATTTTCATTTTGATTGCTCGATTATTTCTAAACATTTCTTAGAAAATTCAATTTTATTGAAAATTAACTGTGCTATAGCCCACAAGTTTTTGGGCGGGTAACATCTAAAATGGTCCGATTACGATGGTTGATACCTCTATCAATAGGTTTCGGGACCTGTAATTGCTGTGACAATTTTCATTTTGATTGCTCGATTATTTCTAAACATTTCTTAGAAAATTCAATTTTATTGAAAATCAACTGTGCTATAGCCCACAAGTTTCTGGGCGGCAAAAATCTAAAATGGTCCGATTACGATGGTTGATACCTCTATCAATAGGTTTCGGGACCTGTAATTGCTGTGACAATTTTCATTTTGATTGCTCGATTATTTCTAAACATTTCTTAGAAAATTCAATTTTATTGAAAATTAACTGTGCTATAGCCCACAAGTTTTTGGGCGGCAAAAATCTAAAATGGTCCGATTACGATGGTTGATACCTCTATCAATAGGTTTCGGGACATGTAATTGCTGTGACAATTTTCATTTTGATTGCTCGATTATTTCTAAACATTTCTTAGAAAATTCAATTTTATTGAAAATTAACTGTGCTATAGCCCACAAGTTTTTGGGCGGCAAAAATCTAAAATGGTCCGATTACGATGGTTGATACCTCTATCAATAGGTTTCGGGACCTGTAATTGCTGTGACAATTTTCATTTTGATTGCTCGATTATTTCTAAACATTTCTTAGAAAATTCAATTTTATTGAAAATTAACTGTGCTATAGCCCACAAGTTTTTGGGCGGGTAAAATCTAAAATGGTCCGATTACGATGGTTGATACCTCTATCAATAGGTTTCGGGACCTGTAATTGCTGTGACAATTTTCATTTTGATTGCTCGATTATTTCTAAACATTTCTTAGAAAATTCAATTTTATTGAAAATTAACTGTGCTATAGCCCACAAGTTTTTGGGCGGGTAAAATCTAAAATGGTCCGATTACGATGGTTGATACCTCTATCAATAGGTTTCGGGACCTGTAATTGCTGTGACAATTTTCATTTTGATTGCTCGATTATTTCTAAACATTTCTTAGAAAATTCAATTTTATTGAAAATTAACTGTGCTATAGCCCACAAGTTTTTGGGCGGGTAAAATCTAAAATGGTCCGATTACGATGGTTGATACCTCTATCAATAGGTTTCGGGACCTGTAATTGCTGTGACAATTTTCATTTTGATTGCTCGATTATTTCTAAACATTTCTTAGAAAATTCAATTTTATTGAAAATTAACTGTGCTATAGCCCACAAGTTTTTGGGCGGGTAAAATCTAAAATGGTCCGATTACGATGGTTGATACCTCTATCAATAGGTTTCGGGACCTGTAATTGCTGTGACAATTTTCATTTTGATTGCTCGATTATTTCTAAACATTTCTTAGAAAATTCAATTTTATTGAAAATTAACTGTGCTATAGCCCACAAGTTTTTGGGCGGGTAAAATCTAAAATGGTCCGATTACGATGGTTGATACCTCTATCAATAGGTTTCGGGACCTGTAATTGCTGTGACAATTTTCATTTTGATTGCTCGATTATTTCTAAACATTTCTTAGAAAATTCAATTTTATTGAAAATCAACTGTGCTATAGCCCACAAGTTTTTGGGCGGGTAAAATCTAAAATGGTCCGATTACGATGGTTGATACCTCTATCAATAGGTTTCGGGACCTGTAATTGCTGTGACAATTTTCATTTTGATTGCTCGATTATTTCTAAACATTTCTTAGAAAATTCAATTTTATTGAAAATTAACTGTGCTATAGCCCACAAGTTTTTGGGCGGGTAAAATCTAAAATGGTCCGATTACGATGGTTGATACCTCTATCAATAGGTTTCGGGACCTGTAATTGCTGTGACAATTTTCATTTTGATTGCTCGATTATTTCTAAACATTTCTTAGAAAATTCAATTTTATTGAAAATTAACTGTGCTATAGCCCACAAGTTTTTGGGCGGCAAAAATCTAAAATGGTCCGATTACGATGGTTGATACCTCTATCAATAGGTTTCGGGACCTGTAATTGCTGTGACAATTTTCATTTTGATTGCTCGATTATTTCTAAACATTTCTTAGAAAATTCAATTTTATTGAAAATTAACTGTGCTATAGCCCACAAGTTTTTGGGCGGGTAAAATCTAAAATGGTCCGATTACGATGGTTGATACCTCTATCAATAGGTTTCGGGACCTGTAATTGCTGTGACAATTTTCATTTTGATTGCTCGATTATTTCTAAACATTTCTTAGAAAATTCAATTTTATTGAAAATTAACTGTGCTATAGCCCACAAGTTTTTGGGCGGGTAAAATCTAAAATGGTCCGATTACGATGGTTGATACCTCTATCAATAGGTTTCGGGACCTGTAATTGCTGTGACAATTTTCATTTTGATTGCTCGATTATTTCTAAACATTTCTTAGAAAATTCAATTTTATTGAAAATTAACTGTGCTATAGCCCACAAGTTTTTGGGCGGGTAAAATCTAAAATGGTCCGATTACGATGGTTGATACCTCTATCAATAGGTTTCGGGACCTGTAATTGCTGTGACAATTTTCATTTTGATTGCTCGATTATTTCTAAACATTTCTTAGAAAATTCAATTTTATTGAAAATTAACTGTGCTATATAGCCCACAAGTTTTTGGGCGGGTAAAATCTAAAATGGTCCGATTACGATGGTTGATACCTCTATCAATAGGTTTCGGGACCTGTAATTGCTGTGACAATTTTCATTTTGATTGCTCGATTATTTCTAAACATTTCTTAGAAAATTCAATTTTATTGAAAATTAACTGTGCTATAGCCCACAAGTTTTTGGGCGGCAAAAATCTAAAATGGTCCGATTACGATGGTTGATACCTCTATCAATAGGTTTCGGGACCTGTAATTGCTGTGACAATTTTCATTTTGATTGCTCGATTATTTCTAAACATTTCTTAGAAAATTCAATTTTATTGAAAATTAACTGTGCTATAGCCCACAAGTTTTTGGGCGGGTAAAATCTAAAATGGTCCGATTACGATGGTTGATACCTCTATCAATAGGTTTCGGGACCTGTAATTGCTGTGACAATTTTCATTTTGATTGCTCGATTATTTCTAAACATTTCTTAGAAAATTCAATTTTATTGAAAATTAACTGTGCTATAGCCCACAAGTTTTTGGGCGGCAAAAATCTAAAATGGTCCGATTACGATGGTTGATACTTCTATCAATAGGTTTCGGGACCTGTAATTGCTGTGACAATTTTCATTTTGATTGCTCGATTATTTCTAAACATTTCTTAGAAAATTCAATTTTATTGAAAATTAACTGTGCTATAGCCCACAAGTTTTTGGGCGGGTAAAATCTAAAATGGTCCGATTACGATGGTTGATACCTCTATCAATAGGTTTCGGGACCTGTAATTGCTGTGGCAATTTTCATTTTGATTGCTCGATTATTTCTAAACAGTTCTTAGAAAATTCAATTTTATTGAAAATTAACTGTGCTATAGCCCACAAGTTTTTGGGCGGCAAAAATCTAAAATGGTCCGATTACGATGGTTGATACTTCTATCAATAGGTTTCGGGACCTGTAATTGCTGTGACAATTTTCATTTTGATTGCTCGATTATTTCTAAACATTTCTTAGAAAATTCAATTTTATTGAAAATTAACTGTGCTATAGCCCACAAGTTTTTGGGCGGGTAAAATCTAAAATGGTCCGATTACGATGGTTGATACCTCTATCAATAGGTTTCGGGACCTGTAATTGCTGTGGCAATTTTCATTTTGATTGCTCGATTATTTCTAAACAGTTCTTAGAAAATTCAATTTTATTGAAAATTAACTGTGCTATAGCCCACAAGTTTTTGGGCGGCAAAAATCTAAAATGGTCCGATTACGATGGTTGATACTTCTATCAATAGGTTTCGGGACCTGTAATTGCTGTGACAATTTTCATTTTGATTGCTCGATTATTTCTAAACATTTCTTAGAAAATTCAATTTTATTGAAAATTAACTGTGCTATAGCCCACAAGTTTTTGGGCGGGTAAAATCTAAAATGGTCCGATTACGATGGTTGATACCTCTATCAATAGGTTTCGGGACCTGTAATTGCTGTGGCAATTTTCATTTTGATTGCTCGATTATTTCTAAACAGTTCTTAGAAAATTCAATTTTATTGAAAATTAACTGTGCTATAGCCCACAAGTTTTTGGGCGGGTAAAATCTAAAATGGTCCGATTACGATGGTTGATACCTCTATCAATAGGTTTCGGGACCTGTAATTGCTGTGACAATTTTCATTTTGATTGCTCGATTATTTCTAAACATTTCTTAGAAAATTCAATTTTATTGAAAATTAACTGTGCTATAGCCCACAAGTTTTTGGGCGGCAAAAATCTAAAATGGTCCGATTACGATGGTTGATACCTCTATCAATAGGTTTCGGGACCTGTAATTGCTGTGACAATTTTCATTTTGATTGCTCGATTATTTCTAAACATTTCTTAGAAAAATCAGTTTTATTGAAAATTAACTGTGCTATAGCCCACAAGTTTTTGGGCGGGTAAAATCTAAAATGGTCCGATTACGATGGTTGATACCTCTATCAATAGGTTTCGGGACCTGTAATTGCTGTGACAATTTTCATTTTGATTGCTCGATTATTTCTAAACATTTCTTAGAAAATTCAATTTTATTGAAAATTAACTGTGCTATAGCCCACAAGTTTTTGGGCGGGTAAAATCTAAAATGGTCCGATTACGATGGTTGATACCTCTATCAATAGGTTTCGGGACCTGTAATTGCTGTGACAATTTTCATTTTGATTGCTCGATTATTTCTAAACATTTCTTAGAAAATTCAATTTTATTGAAAATTAACTGTGCTATAGCCCACAAGTTTTTGGGCGGGTAAAATCTAAAATGGTCCGATTACGATGGTTGATACCTCTATCAATAGGTTTCGGGACCTGTAATTGCTGTGACAATTTTCATTTTGATTGCTCGATTATTTCTAAACATTTCTTAGAAAATTCAATTTTATTGAAAATTAACTGTGCTATAGCCCACAAGTTTTTGGGCGGGTAAAATCTAAAATGGTCCGATTACGATGGTTGATACCTCTATCAATAGGTTTCGGGACCTGTAATTGCTGTGACAATTTTCATTTTGATTGCTCGATTATTTCTAAACATTTCTTAGAAAATTCAATTTTATTGAAAATTAACTGTGCTATAGCCCACAAGTTTTTGGGCGGGTAAAATCTAAAATGGTCCGATTACGATGGTTGATACCTCTATCAATAGGTTTCGGGACCTGTAATTGCTGTGACAATTTTCATTTTGATTGCTCGATTATTTCTAAACATTTCTTAGAAAATTCAATTTTATTGAAAATTAACTGTGCTATAGCCCACAAGTTTTTGGGCGGCAAAAATCTAAAATGGTCCGATTACGATGGTTGATACCTCTATCAATAGGTTTCGGGACCTGTAATTGCTGTGACAATTTTCATTTTGATTGCTCGATTATTTCTAAACATTTCTTAGAAAATTCAATTTTATTGAAAATTAACTGTGCTATAGCCCACAAGTTTTTGGGCGGGTAAAATCTAAATGGTCCGATTACGATGGTTGATACCTCTATCAATAGGTTTCGGGACCTGTAATTGCTGTGACAATTTTCATTTTGATTGCTCGATTATTTCTAAACATTTCTTAGAAAAATCAGTTTTATTGAAAATTAACTGTGCTATAGCCCACAAGTTTTTGGGCGGGTAAAATCTAAAATGGTCCGATTACGATGGTTGATACCTCTATCAATAGGTTTCGGGACCTGTAATTGCTGTGACAATTTTCATTTTGATTGCTCGATTATTTCTAAACATTTCTTAGAAAATTCAATTTTATTGAAAATTAACTGTGCTATAGCCCACAAGTTTTTGGGCGGCAAAAATCTAAAATGGTCCGATTACGATGGTTGATACCTCTATCAATAGGTTTCGGGACCTGTAATTGCTGTGACAATTTTCATTTTGATTGCTCGATTATTTCTAAACATTTCTTAGAAAATTCAATTTTATTGAAAATTAACTGTGCTATAGCCCACAAGTTTTTGGGCGGCAAAAATCTAAAATGGTCCGATTACGATGGTTGATACCTCTATCAATAGGTTTCGGGACCTGTAATTGATGTGACAATTTTCATTTTGATTGCTCGATTATTTCTAAACATTTCTTAGAAAATTCAATTTTATTGAAAATTAACTGTGTTATAGCCCACAAGTTTTTGGGCGGGTAAAATCTAAAATGGTCCGATTACGATGGTTGATACCTCTATCAATAGGTTTCGGGACCTGTAATTGCTGTGACAATTTTCATTTTGATTGCTCGATTATTTCTAAACATTTCTTAGAAAATTCAATTTTATTGAAAATTAACTGTGCTATAGCCCACAAGTTTTTGGGCGGCAAAAATCTAAAATGGTCCGATTACGATGGTTGATACCTCTATCAATAGGTTTCGGGACCTGTAATTGCTGTGACAATTTTCATTTTGATTGCTCGATTATTTCTAAACATTTCTTAGAAAATTCAATTTTATTGAAAATTAACTGTGCTATAGCCCACAAGTTTTTGGGCGGGTAAAATCTAAAATGGTCCGATTACGATGGTTGATACCTCTATCAATAGGTTTCGGGACCTGTAATTGCTGTGACAATTTTCATTTTGATTGCTCGATTATTTCTAAACATTTCTTAGAAAATTCAATTTTATTGAAAATTAACTGTGCTATAGCCCACAAGTTTTTGGGCGGCAAAAATCTAAAATGGTCCGATTACGATGGTTGATACCTCTATCAATAGGTTTCGGGACATGTAATTGCTGTGACAATTTTCATTTTGATTGCTCGATTATTTCTAAACATTTCTTAGAAAATTCAATTTTATTGAAAATTAACTGTGCTATAGCCCACAAGTTTTTGGGCGGGTAAAATCTAAAATGGTCCGATTACGATGGTTGATACCTCTATCAATAGGTTTCGGGACCTGTAATTGCTGTGACAATTTTCATTTTGATTGCTCGATTATTTCTAAACATTTCTTAGAAAATTCAATTTTATTGAAAATTAACTGTGCTATAGCCCACAAGTTTTTGGGCGGGTAAAATCTAAAATGGTCCGATTACGATGGTTGATACCTCTATCAATAGGTTTCGGGACCTGTAATTGCTGTGACAATTTTCATTTTGATTGCTCGATTATTTCTAAACATTTCTTAGAAAATTCAATTTTATTGAAAATTAACTGTGCTATAGCCCACAAGTTTTTGGGCGGGTAAAATCTAAAATGGTCCGATTACGATGGTTGATACCTCTATCAATAGGTTTCGGGACATGTAATTGCTGTGACAATTTTCATTTTGATTGCTCGATTATTTCTAAACATTTCTTAGAAAATTCAATTTTATTGAAAATTAACTGTGCTATAGCCCACAAGTTTTTGGGCGGGTAAAATCTAAAATGGTCCGATTACGATGGTTGATACCTCTATCAATAGGTTTCGGGACCTGTAATTGCTGTGACAATTTTCATTTTGATTGCTCGATTATTTCTAAACATTTCTTAGAAAATTCAATTTTATTGAAAATTAACTGTGCTATAGCCCACAAGTTTTTGGGCGGGTAAAATCTAAAATGGTCCGATTACGATGGTTGATACCTCTATCAATAGGTTTCGGGATCTGTAATTGCTGTGACAATTTTCATTTTGATTGCTCGATTATTTCTAAACATTTCTTAGAAAATTCAATTTTATTGAAAATTAACTGTGCTATAGCCCACAAGTTTTTGGGCGGGTAAAATCTAAAATGGTCCGATTACGATGGTTGATACCTCTATCAATAGGTTTCGGGACCTGTAATTGCTGTGACAATTTTCATTTTGATTGCTCGATTATTTCTAAACATTTCTTAGAAAATTCAATTTTATTGAAAATTAACTGTGCTATAGCCCACAAGTTTTTGGGCGGGTAAAATCTAAAATGGTCCGATTACGATGGTTGATACCTCTATCAATAGGTTTCGGGACCTGTAATTGCTGTGGCAATTTTCATTTTGATTGCTCGATTATTTCTAAACAGTTCTTAGAAAATTCAATTTTATTGAAAATTAACTGTGCTATAGCCCACAAGTTTTTGGGCGGGTAAAATCTAAAATGGTCCGATTACGATGGTTGATACCTCTATCAATAGGTTTCGGGACCTGTAATTGCTGTGACAATTTTCATTTTGATTGCTCGATTATTTCTAAACATTTCTTAGAAAATTCAATTTTATTGAAAATTAACTGTGCTATAGCCCACAAGTTTTTGGGCGGCAAAAATCTAAAATGGTCCGATTACGATGGTTGATACCTCTATCAATAGGTTTCGGGACCTGTAATTGCTGTGACAATTTTCATTTTGATTGCTCGATTATTTCTAAACATTTCTTAGAAAATTCAATTTTATTGAAAATTAACTGTGCTATAGCCCACAAGTTTTTGGGCGGCAAAAATCTAAAATGGTCCGATTACGATGGTTGATACCTCTATCAATAGGTTTCGGGACCTGTAATTGCTGTGACAAATTTCATTTTGATTGCTCGATTATTTCTAAACAGTTCTAAGAAAATTCAATTTTATTGAAAATTAACTGTGCTATAGCCCACAAGTTTTTGGGCGGGTAAAATCTAAAATGGTCCGATTACGATGGTTGATACCTCTATCAATAGGTTTCGGGACCTGTAATTGCTGTGACAATTTTCATTTTGATTGCTCGATTATTTCTAAACATTTCTTAGAAAATTCAATTTTATTGAAAATTAACTGTGCTATAGCCCACAAGTTTTTGGGCGGCAAAAATCTAAAATGGTCCGATTACGATGGTTGATACCTCTATCAATAGGTTTCGGGACCTGTAATTGCTGTGACAATTTTCATTTTGATTGCTCGATTATTTCTAAACATTTCTTAGAAAATTCAATTTTATTGAAAATTAACTGTGCTATAGCCCACAAGTTTTTGGGCGGCAAAAATCTAAAATGGTCCGATTACGATGGTTGATACCTCTATCAATAGGTTTCGGGACCTGTAATTGCTGTGACAATTTTAATTTTGATTGCTCGATTATTTCTAAACATTTCTTAGAAAATTCAGTTTTATTGAAAATTAACTGTGCTATAGCCCACAAGTTTTTGGGCGGGTAAAATCTAAAATGGTCCGATTACGATGGTTGATACCTCTATCAATAGGTTTCGGGACCTGTAATTGCTGTGACAATTTTCATTTTGATTGCTCGATTATTTCTAAACATTTCTTAGAAAATTCAATTTTATTGAAAATTAACTGTGCTATAGCCCACAAGTTTTTGGGCGGGTAAAATCTAAAATGGTCCGATTACGATGGTTAATACCTCTATCAATAGGTTTCGGGACCTGTAATTGCTGTGACAATTTTCATTTTGATTGCTCGATTATTTCTAAACATTTCTTAGAAAATTCAATTTTATTGAAAATTAACTGTGCTATAGCCCACAAGTTTTTGGGCGGCAAAAATCTAAAATGGTCCGATTACGATGGTTGATACCTCTATCAATAGGTTTCGGGACCTGTAATTGATGTGACAATTTTCATTTTGATTGCTCGATTATTTCTAAACATTTCTTAGAAAATTCAATTTTATTGAAAATTAACTGTGCTATAGCCCACAAGTTTTTGGGCGGGTAAAATCTAAAATGGTCCGATTACGATGGTTGATACCTCTATCAATAGGTTTCGGGACCTGTAATTGCTGTGACAATTTTCATTTTGATTGCTCGATTATTTCTAAACATTTCTTAGAAAATTCAATTTTATTGAAAATTAACTGTGCTATAGCCCACAAGTTTTTGGGCGGCAAAAATCTAAAATGGTCCGATTACGATGGTTGATACCTCTATCAATAGGTTTCGGGACCTGTAATTGCTGTGACAATTTTCATTTTGATTGCTCGATTATTTCTAAACATTTCTTAGAAAATTCAATTTTATTGAAAATTAACTGTGCTATAGCCCACAAGTTTTTGGGCGGGTAAAATCTAAAATGGTCCGATTACGATGGTTGATACCTCTATCAATAGGTTTCGGGACCTGTAATTGCTGTGACAATTTTCATTTTGATTGCTCGATTATTTCTAAACATTTCTTAGAAAATTCAATTTTATTGAAAATTAACTGTGCTATAGCCCACAAGTTTTTGGGCGGCAAAAATCTAAAATGGTCCGATTACGATGGTTGATACCTCTATCAATAGGTTTCGGGACATGTAATTGCTGTGACAATTTTCATTTTGATTGCTCGATTATTTCTAAACATTTCTTAGAAAATTCAATTTTATTGAAAATTAACTGTGCTATAGCCCACAAGTTTTTGGGCGGGTAAAATCTAAAATGGTCCGATTACGATGGTTGATACCTCTATCAATAGGTTTCGGGACCTGTAATTGCTGTGACAATTTTCATTTTGATTGCTCGATTATTTCTAAACATTTCTTAGAAAATTCAATTTTATTGAAAATTAACTGTGCTATAGCCCACAAGTTTTTGGGCGGGTAAAATCTAAAATGGTCCGATTACGATGGTTGATACCTCTATCAATAGGTTTCGGGACCTGTAATTGCTGTGACAATTTTCATTTTGATTGCTCGATTATTTCTAAACATTTCTTAGAAAATTCAATTTTATTGAAAATTAACTGTGCTATAGCCCACAAGTTTTTGGGCGGCAAAAATCTAAAATGGTCCGATTACGATGGTTGATACCTCTATCAATAGGTTTCGGGACATGTAATTGCTGTGACAATTTTCATTTTGATTGCTCGATTATTTCTAAACATTTCTTAGAAAATTCAATTTTATTGAAAATTAACTGTGCTATAGCCCACAAGTTTTTGGGCGGGTAAAATCTAAAATGGTCCGATTACGATGGTTGATACCTCTATCAATAGGTTTCGGGACCTGTAATTGCTGTGACAATTTTCATTTTGATTGCTCGATTATTTCTAAACATTTCTTAGAAAATTCAATTTTATTGAAAATTAACTGTGCTATAGCCCACAAGTTTTTGGGCGGGTAAAATCTAAAATGGTCCGATTACGATGGTTGATACCTCTATCAATAGGTTTCGGGATCTGTAATTGCTGTGACAATTTTCATTTTGATTGCTCGATTATTTCTAAACATTTCTTAGAAAATTCAATTTTATTGAAAATTAACTGTGCTATAGCCCACAAGTTTTTGGGCGGGTAAAATCTAAAATGGTCCGATTACGATGGTTGATACCTCTATCAATAGGTTTCGGGACCTGTAATTGCTGTGACAATTTTCATTTTGATTGCTCGATTATTTCTAAACATTTCTTAGAAAATTCAATTTTATTGAAAATTAACTGTGCTATAGCCCACAAGTTTTTGGGCGGGTAAAATCTAAAATGGTCCGATTACGATGGTTAATACCTCTATCAATAGGTTTCGGGACCTGTAATTGCTGTGACAATTTTCATTTTGATTGCTCGATTATTTCTAAACATTTCTTAGAAAATTCAATTTTATTGAAAATTAACTGTGCTATAGCCCACAAGTTTTTGGGCGGCAAAAATCTAAAATGGTCCGATTACGATGGTTGATACCTCTATCAATAGGTTTCGGGACCTGTAATTGCTGTGACAATTTTCATTTTGATTGCTCGATTATTTCTAAACATTTCTTAGAAAATTCAATTTTATTGAAAATTAACTGTGCTATAGCCCACAAGTTTTTGGGCGGGTAAAATCTAAAATGGTCCGATTACGATGGTTGATACCTCTATCGATAGGTTTCGGGACCTGTAATTGCTGTGACAATTTTCATTTTGATTGCTCGATTATTTCTAAACATTTCTTAGAAAATTCAATTTTATTGAAAATTAACTGTGCTATAGCCCACATGTTTTTGGGCGGGTAAAATCTAAAATGGTCCGATTACGATGGTTGATACCTCTATCAATAGGTTTCGGGACCTGTAATTGCTGTGACAATTTTCATTTTGATTGCTCGATTATTTCTAAACATTTCTTAGAAAATTCAATTTTATTGAAAATTAACTGTGCTATAGCCCACAAGTTTTTGGGCGGGTAAAATCTAAAATGGTCCGATTACGATGGTTGATACCTCTATCAATAGGTTTCGGGACCTGTAATTGCTGTGACAATTTTCATTTTGATTGCTCGATTATTTCTAAACATTTCTTAGAAAATTCAATTTTATTGAAAATTAACTGTGCTATAGCCCACAAGTTTTTGGGCGGGTAAAATCTAAAATGGTCCGATTACGATGGTTGATACCTCTATCAATAGGTTTCGGGACCTGTAATTGCTGTGACAATTTTCATTTTGATTGCTCGATTATTTCTAAACATTTCTTAGAAAATTCAATTTTATTGAAAATTAACTGTGCTATAGCCCACAAGTTTTTGGGCGGGTAAAATCTAAAATGGTCCGATTACGATGGTTGATACCTCTATCAATAGGTTTCGGGACCTGTAATTGCTGTGACAATTTTCATTTTGATTGCTCGATTATTTCTAAACATTTCTTAGAAAATTCAATTTTATTGAAAATTAACTGTGCTATAGCCCACAAGTTTTTGGGCGGGTAAAATCTAAAATGGTCCGATTACGATGGTTGATACCTCTATCAATAGGTTTCGGGACCTGTAATTGCTGTGACAATTTTCATTTTGATTGCTCGATTATTTCTAAACATTTCTTAGAAAATTCAATTTTATTGAAAATTAACTGTGCTATAGCCCACAAGTTTTTGGGCGGCAAAAATCTAAAATGGTCCGATTACGATGGTTGATACCTCTATCAATAGGTTTCGGGACCTGTAATTGCTGTGACAATTTTCATTTTGATTGCTCGATTATTTCTAAACATTTCTTAGAAAATTCAATTTTATTGAAAATTAACTGTGCTATAGCCCACAAGTTTTTGGGCGGGTAAAATCTAAAATGGTCCGATTACGATGGTTGATACCTCTATCAATAGGTTTCGGGACCTGTAATTGCTGTGACAATTTTCATTTTGATTGCTCGATTATTTCTAAACATTTCTTAGAAAATTCAATTTTATTGAAAATTAACTGTGCTATAGCCCACAAGTTTTTGGGCGGCAAAAATCTAAAATGGTCCGATTACGATGGTTGATACCTCTATCAATAGGTTTCGGGACCTGTAATTGCTGTGACAATTTTCATTTTGATTGCTCGATTATTTCTAAACATTTCTTAGAAAATTCAATTTTATTGAAAATTAACTGTGCTATAGCCCACAAGTTTTTGGGCGGGTAAAATCTAAAATGGTCCGATTACGATGGTTGATACCTCTATCAATAGGTTTCTGGACCTGTAATTGCTGTGACAATTTTCATTTTGATTGCTCGATTATTTCTAAACATTTCTTAGAAAATTCAATTTTATTGAAAATTAACTGTGCTATAGCCCACAAGTTTTTGGGCGGGTAAAATCTAAAATGGTCCGATTACGATGGTTGATACCTCTATCAATAGGTTTCGGGACGTGTAATTGCTGTGACAATTTTCATTTTGATTGCTCGATTATTTCTAAACATTTCTTAGAAAATTCAATTTTATTGAAAATTAACTGTGCTATAGCCCACAAATTTTTGGGCGGGTAAAATCTAAAATGGTCCGATTACGATGGTTGATACCTCTATCAATAGGTTTCGGGACCTGTAATTGCTGTGACAATTTTCATTTTGATTGCTCGATTATTTCTAAACATTTCTTAGACAATTCAATTTTATTGAAAATTAACTGTGCTATAGCCCACAAGTTTTTGGGCGGCAAAAATCTAAAATGGTCCGATTACGATGGTTGATACCTCTATCAATAGGTTTCGGGACCTGTAATTGCTGTGACAATTTTCATTTTGATTGCTCGATTATTTCTAAACATTTCCTAGAAAATTCAATTTTATTGAAAATTAACTGTGCTATAGCCCACAAGTTTTTGGGCCGGTAAAATCTAAAATGGTCCGATTACGATGGTTGATACCTCTATCAATAGGTTTCGGGACCTGTATTTGCTGTGACAATTTTCATTTTGATTGCTCGATTATTTCTAAACATTTCTTAGAAAATTCAATTTTATTGAAAATTAACTGTGCTATAGCCCACAAGTTTTTGGGCGGGTAAAATCTAAAATGGTCCGATTACGATGGTTGATACCTCTATCAATAGGTTTCGGGACCTGTAATTGCTGTGACAATTTTCATTTTGATTGCTCGATTATTTCTAAACATTTCTTAGAAAATTCAATTTTATTGAAAATTAACTGTGCTATAGCCCACAAGTTTTTGGGCGGGTAAAATCTAAAATGGTCCGATTACGATGGTTGATACCTCTATCAATAGGTTTCGGGACCTGTAATTGCTGTGACAATTTTCATTTTGATTGCTCGATTATTTCTAAACATTTCTTAGAAAATTCAATTTTATTGAAAATTAACTGTGCTATAGCCCACAAGTTTTTGGGCGGGTAAAATCTAAAATGGTCCGATTACGATGGTTGATACCTCTATCAATAGGTTTCGGGACCTGTAATTGCTGTGACAATTTTCATTTTGATTGCTCGATTATTTCTAAACATTTCTTAGAAAATTCAATTTTATTGAAAATTCACTGTGCTATAGCCCACAAGTTTTTGGGCGGCAAAAATCTAAAATGGTCCGATTACGATGGTTGATACCTCTATCAATAGGTTTCGGGACCTGTAATTGCTGTGACAATTTTCATTTTGATTGCTCGATTATTTCTAAACATTTCTTAGAAAATTCAATTTTATTGAAAATTAACTGTGCTATAGCCCACAAGTTTTTGGGTGGGTAAAATCTAAAATGGTCCGATTACGATGGTTGATACCTCTATCAATAAGTTTCTGGACCTGTAATTGCTGTGACAATTTTCATTTTGATTGCTCGATTATTTCTAAACATTTCTTAGAAAATTCAATTTTATTGAAAATTAACTGTGCTATAGCCCACAAGTTTTTGGGCGGGTAAAATCTAAAATGGTCCGATTACGATGGTTGATACCTCTATCAATAGGTTTCGGGACCTGTAATTGCTGTGACAATTTTCATTTTGATTGCTCGATTATTTCTAAACATTTCTTAGAAAATTCAATTTTATTGAAAATTAACTGTGCTATAGCCCACAAGTTTTTGGGCGGGTAAAATCTAAAATGGTCCGATTACGATGGTTGATACCTCTATCAATAGGTTTCGGGACCTGTAATTGCTGTGACAATTTTCATTTTGATTGCTCGATTATTTCTAAACATTTCTTAGAAAATTCAATTTTATTGAAAATTAACTGTGCTATAGCCCACAAATTTTTGGGCGGGTAAAATCTAAAATGGTCCGATTACGATGGTTGATACCTCTATCAATAGGTTTCGGGACCTGTAATTGCTGTGACAATTTTCATTTTGATTGCTCGATTATTTCTAAACATTTCTTAGAAAATTCAATTTTATTGAAAATTAACTGTGCTATAGCCCACAAGTTTTTGGGCGGCAAAAATCTAAAATGGTCCGATTACGATGGTTGATACCTCTATCAATAGGTTTCGGGACCTGTAATTGCTGTGACAATTTTCATTTTGATTGCTCGATTATTTCTAAACATTTCCTAGAAAATTCAATTTTATTGAAATTTAACTGTGCTATAGCCCACAAGTTTTTGGGCCGGTAAAATCTAAAATGGTCCGATTACGATGGTTGATACCTCTATCAATAGGTTTCGGGACCTGTATTTGCTGTGACAATTTTCATTTTGATTGCTCGATTATTTCTAAACATTTCTTAGAAAATTCAATTTTATTGAAAATTAACTGTGCTATAGCCCACAAGTTTTTGGGCGGCAAAAATCTAAAATGGTCCGATTACGATGGTTGATACCTCTATCAATAGGTTTCGGGACCTGTAATTGCTGTGACAATTTTCATTTTGATTGCTCGATTATTTCTAAACATTTCTTAGAAAATTCAATTTTATTGAAAATTAACTGTGCTATAGCCCACAAGTTTTTGGGCGGGTAAAATCTAAAATGGTCCGATTACGATGGTTGATACCTCTATCAATAGGTTTCGGGACCTGTAATTGCTGTGACAATTTTCATTTTGATTGCTCGATTATTTCTAAACATTTCTTAGAAAATTCAATTTTATTGAAAATTAACTGTGCTATAGCCCACAAGTTTTTGGGCGGGTAAAATCTAAAATGGTCCGATTACGATGGTTGATACCTCTATCAATAGGTTTCGGGACCTGTAATTGCTGTGACAATTTTCATTTTGATTGCTCGATTATTTCTAAACATTTCTTAGAAAATTCAATTTTATTGAAAATTAACTGTGCTATAGCCCACAAGTTTTTGGGCGGGTAAAATCTAAAATGGTCCGATTACGATGGTTGATACCTCTATCAATAGGTTTCGGGACCTGTAATTGCTGTGACAATTTTCATTTTGATTGCTCGATTATTTCTAAACATTTCTTAGAAAATTCAATTTTATTGAAAATTAACTGTGCTATAGCCCACAAGTTTTTGGGCGGCAAAAATCTAAAATGGTCCGATTACGATGGTTGATACCTCTATCAATAGGTTTCGGGACCTGTAATTGCTGTGACAATTTTCATTTTGATTGCTCGATTATTTCTAAACATTTCTTAGAAAATTCAATTTTATTGAAAATTAACTGTGCTATAGCCCACAAGTTTTTGGGCGGCAAAAATCTAAAATGGTCCGATTACGATGGTTGATACCTCTATCAATAGGTTTCGGGACCTGTAATTGCTGTGACAATTTTCATTTTGATTGCTCGATTATTTCTAAACATTTCTTAGAAAATTCAATTTTATTGAAAATTAACTGTGCTATAGCCCACAAGTTTTTGGGCGGGTAAAATCTAAAATGGTCCGATTACGATGGTTGATACCTCTATCAATAGGTTTCGGGACCTGTAATTGCTGTGACAATTTTCATTTTGATTGCTCGATTATTTCTAAACATTTCTTAGAAAATTCAATTTTATTGAAAATTAACTGTGCTATAGCCCACAAGTTTTTGGGCGGCAAAAATCTAAAATGGTCCGATTACGATGGTTGATACCTCTATCAATAGGTTTCGGGACCTGTAATTGCTGTGACAATTTTCATTTTGATTGCTCGATTATTTCTAAACATTTCTTAGAAAATTCAGTTTTATTGAAAATTAACTGTGCTATAGCCCACAAGTTTTAGGGCGGCAAAAATCTAAAATGGTCCGATTACGATGGTTGATACCTCTATCAATAGGTTTCGGGACCTGTAATTGCTGTGACAATTTTCATTTTGATTGCTCGATTATTTCTAAACATTTCTTAGAAAATTCAATTTTATTGAAAATTAACTGTGCTATAGCCCACAAGTTTTTGGGCGGCAAAAATCTAAAATGGTCCGATTACGATGGTTGATACCTCTATCAATAGGTTTCGGGACCTGTAATTGCTATGACAATTTTCATTTTGATTGCTCGATTATTTCTAAACATTTCTTAGAAAATTCAATTTTATTGAAAATTAACTGTGCTATAGCCCACAAGTTTTTGGGCGGGTAAAATCTAAAATGGTCCGATTACGATGGTTGATACCTCTATCAATAGGTTTCGGGACCTGTAATTGCTGTGACAATTTTCATTTTGATTGCTCGATTATTTCTAAACATTTCTTAGAAAATTCAATTTTATTGAAAATTAACTGTGCTATAGCCCACAAGTTTTTGGGCGGCAAAAATCTAAAATGGTCCGATTACGATGGTTGATACCTCTATCAATAGGTTTCGGGACCTGTAATTGCTGTGACAATTTTCATTTTGATTGCTCGATTATTTCTAAACATTTCTTAGAAAATTCAATTTTATTGAAAATTAACTGTGCTATAGCCCACAAGTTTTTGGGCGGGTAAAATCTAAAATGGTCCGATTACGATGGTTGATACCTCTATCAATAGGTTTCGGGACCTGTAATTGCTGTGACAATTTTCATTTTGATTGCTCGATTATTTCTAAACATTTCTTAGAAAATTCAATTTTATTGAAAATTAAATGTGTTATAGCCCACAAGTTTTTGGGCGGCAAAAATCTAAAATGGTCCGATTACGATGGTTGATACCTCTATCAATAGGTTTCGGGACCTGTAATTGCTGTGAAAATTTTCATTTTGATTGCTCGATTATTTCTAAACATTTCTTAGAAAATTCAATTTGATTGAAAATTAACTGTGCTATAGCCCACAAGTTTTTGATAGAAAATTAACTGTACTATAGCCCACAAGTTTTTGGGCGGCAAAAATCTAAAATGGTCCGATTACGATGGTTGATACCTCTATCAATAGGTTTCGGGACCTGTAATTGCTGTGACAATTTTCATTTTGATTGCTCGATTATTTCTAAACATTTCTTAGAAAATTCAATTTTATTGAAAATTAACTGTGTGCCCACTGTGTGCCCTCAATTTTTTGGGCGGCAAAAATCTAAAATGGTCCGATTACGACGGTTGATACCTCTATCAATAGGTTTTGGGACCTGTAATTGCTGTGACAATTTTCATTTTGATTGCTCGATTATTTCTAAACATTTCTTAGAAAATTCAATTTTATTCAAAATTAACTGTGGCCCACAAGTTTTTGGGCGGCAAAAATCTAAAATGGTCCGATTACGATGGTTGATACCTCTATCAATAGGTTTCGGGACCTGTAATTGCTGTGACAATTTTCATTTTGATTGCTCGATTATTTCTAAACATTTCTTAGAAAATTCAATTTTATTGAAAATTAACTGTGTGCCCACTGTGTGCCCTCAATTTTTTGGGCGGCAAAAATCTAAAATGGTCCGATTACGACGGTTGATACCTCTATCAATAGGTTTTGGGACCTGTAATTGCTGTGACAATTTTCATTTTGATTGCTCGATTATTTCTAAACATTTCTTAGAAAATTCAATTTTATTCAAAATTAACTGTGGCCCACAAGTTTTTGGGCGGCAAAAATCTAAAATGGTCCGATTACGATGGTTGATACCTCTATCAATAGGTTTCGGGACCTGTAATTGCTGTGACAATTTTCATTTTGATTGCTCGATTATTTCTAAACATTTCTTAGAAAATTCAATTTTACTGAAAATTAACTGTAGCCCACAAGTTTTTGGGCGGCAAAAATCTAAAATGGTCCGATTACGACGGTTGATACCTCTATCAATAGGTTTCGGGACCTGTAATTGCTGTGACAATTTTCATTTTGATTGCTCGATTATTTCTAAACATTTCTTAGAAAATTCAATTTTATTGAAAATTAACTGTGGCCCACAAGTTTTTGGGCGGCAAAAATCTAAAATGGTCCGATTACGACGGTTGATACCTCTATCAATAGGTTTCGGGACCTGTAATTGCTGTGACAATTTTCATTTTGATTGCTCGATTATTTCTAAACATTTCTTAGAAAATTCAATTTTATTGAAAATTAACTGTGCTATAGCCCACAAGTTTTTGGGCGGGTAAAATCTAAAATGGTCCGATTACGATGGTTGGTACCTCTATCAATAGGTTTCGGGACCTGTAATTGCTGTGACAATTTTCATTTTGATTGCTCGATTATTTCTAAACATTTCTTAGAAAATTCAATTTTATTGAAAATTAACTGTGCTATAGCCCACAAGTTTTTGGGCGGCAAAAATCTAAAATGGTCCGATTACGATGGTTGATACCTCTATCAATAGGTTTCGGGACCTGTAATTGCTGTGACAATTTTCATTTTGATTGCTCGATTATTTCTAAACATTTCTTAGAAAATTCAATTTTATTGAAAAATAACTGTGCACCCCACAAGTTTTGGGCGGCAAAAATCTAAAATGGTCCGATTACGATGGTTGATACCTCTATCAATAGGTTTCGGGACCTGTAATTGCTGTGAAAATTTTCATTTTGATTGCTCGATTATTTCTAAACATTTCTTAGAAAATTCAATTTTATTGAAAATCAACTGTGCTATAGCTCACAAGTTTTTGGGCGGCAAAAATCTAAAATGCTCCGATTACGATGGTTGATACCTCTATCAATAGGTTTCGGGACCTGTAATTGCTGTGACAATTTTCATTTTGATTGCTCGATTATTTCTAAACATTTCTTAGAAAATTCAATTTTATTGAAAATTAACTGTGCTATAGCCCACAAGTTTTTGGGCGGGTAAAATCTAAAATGGTCCGATTACGATGGTTGATACCTCTATCAATAGGTTTCGGGACCTGTAATTGCTGTGACAATTTTCATTTTGATTGCTCGATTATTTCTAAACATTTCTTAGAAAATTCAATTTTATTGAAAATTAACTGTGCTATAGCCCACAAGTTTTAGGGCGGGTAAAATCTAAAATGGTCCGATTACGATGGTTGATACCTCTATCAATAGGTTTCGGGACCTGTAATTGCTGTGACAATTTTCATTTTGATTGCTCGATTATTTCTAAACATTTCTTAGAAAATTCAATTTTATTGAAAATTAACTGTGCTATAGCCCACAAGTTTTTGGGCGGGTAAAATCTAAAATGGTCCGATTACGATGGTTGATACCTCTATCAATAGGTTTCGGGACCTGTAATTGCTGTGACAATTTTCATTTTGATTGCTCGATTATTTCTAAACATTTCTTAGAAAATTCAATTTTATTGAAAATTAACTGTGCTATAGCCCACAAGTTTTTGGGCGGCAAAAATCTAAAATGGTCCGATTACGACGGTTGATACCTCTATCAATAGGTTTCGGGACCTGTAATTGCTGTGACAATTTTCATTTTGATTGCTCGATTATTTCTAAACATTTCTTAGAAAATTCAATTTTATTGAAAATTAACTGTGCTATAGCCCACAAGTTTTTGGGCGGCAAAAATCTAAAATGGTCCGATTACGATGGTTGATACCTCTATCAATAGGTTTCGGGACCTGTAATTGCTGTGACAATTTTCATTTTGATTGCTCGATTATTTCTAAACATTTCTTAGAAAATTCAATTTTATTGAAAATTAACTGTGCTATAGCCCACAAGTTTTTGGGCGGGTAAAATCTAAAATGGTCCGATTACGATGGTTGATACCTCTATCAATAGGTTTCGGGACATGTAATTGCTGTGACAATTTTCATTTTGATTGCTCGATTATTTCTAAACATTTCTTAGAAAATTCAATTTTATTGAAAATTAACTGTGCTATAGCCCACAAGTTTTTGGGCGGCAAAAATCTAAAATGGTCCGATTACGATGGTTGATACCTCTATCAATAGGTTTCGGGACCTGTAATTGCTGTGACAATTTTCATTTTGATTGCTCGATTATTTCTAAACATTTCTTAGAAAATTCAGTTTTATTGAAAATTAACTGTGCTATAGCCCACAAGTTTTTGGGCGGCAAAAATCTAAAATGGTCCGATTACGATGGTTGATACCTCTATCAATAGGTTTCGGGACCTGTAATTGCTGTGACAATTTTCATTTTGATTGCTCGATTATTTCTAAACATTTCTTAGAAAATTCAATTTTATTGAAAATTAACTGTGCTATAGCCCACAAGTTTTTGGGCGGCAAAAATCTAAAATGGTCCGATTACGACGGTTGATACCTCTATCAATAGGTTTCGGGACCTGTAATTGCTGTGACAATTTTCATTTTGATTGCTCGATTATTTTTAAACATTTCTTAGAAAATTCAATTTTATTGAAAATTAACTGTGCTATAGCCCACAAGTTTTTGGCCGGCAAAAATCTAAAATGGTCCGATTACGATGGTTGATACCTCTATCAATAGGTTTCGGGACCTGTAATTGCTGTGACAATTTTCATTTTGATTGCTCGATTATTTCTAAACATTTCTTAGAAAATTCAATTTTATTGAAAATAAACTGTGCTATAGCCCACAAGTTTTTGGGCGGCAGAAATCTAGAATGGTCCGATTACGATGGTTGATACCTCTATCAATAGGTTTCGGGACCTGTAATTGCTGTGACAATTTTCATTTTGATTGCTCGATTATTTCTAAACATTTCTTAGAAAATTCAATTTTATTCAAAATTAACTGTGCTATAGCCCACAAGTTTTTGGGCGGCAAAAATCTAAAATGGTCCGATTACGATGGTTGATACCTCTATCAATAGGTTTCGGGACCTGTAATTGCTGTGAAAATTTTCATTTTGATTGCTCGATTATTTCTAAACATTTCTTAGAAAATTCAATTTGATTGAAAATTAACTGTGCTATAGCCCACAAGTTTTTGATTGAAAATTAACTGTACTATAGCCCACAAGTTTTTGGGCGGCAAAAATCTAAAATGGTCCGATTACGATGGTTGATACCTCTATCAATAGGTTTCGGGACCTGTAATTGCTGTGACAATTTTCATTTTGATTGCTCGATTATTTCTAAACATTTCTTAGAAAATTCAATTTTATTGAAAATTAACTGTGCTATAGCCCACAAGTTTTTGGGCGGGTAAAATCTAAAATGGTCCGATTACGATGGTTGATACCTCTATCAATAGGTTTCGGGACCTGTAATTGCTGTGACAATTTTCATTTTGATTGCTCGATTATTTCTAAACATTTCTTAGAAAATTCAATTTTATTGAAAATTAACTGTGCTATAGCCCACAAGTTTTTGGGCGGCAAAAATCTAAAATGGTCCGATTACGATGGTTGATACCTCTATCAATAGGTTTCGGGACCTGTAATTGCTGTGACAATTTTCATTTTGATTGCTCGATTATTTCTAAACATTTCTTAGAAAATTCAATTTTATTGAAAATTAACTGTGCTTTAGCCCACAAGTTTTTGGGCGGCAAAAATCTAAAATGGTCCGATTACGATGGTTGATACCTCTATCAATAGGTTTCGGGACCTGTAATTGCTGTGACAATTTGCATTTTGATTGCTCGATTACTTCTAAACATTTCTTAGAAAATTCAATTTTATTGAAAATTAACTGTGCTATAGCCCACAAGTTTTTGACCGGCAAAAATCTAAAATGGTCCGATTACGACGGTTGATACCTCTATCAATAGGTTTCGGGACCTGTATTTGCTGTGACAATTTTCATTTTGATTGCTCGATTATTTCTAAACATTTCTTAGAAAATTCAATTTTATTGAAAATTAAATGTGCTATAGCCCACAAGTTTTAGGGCGGGTAAAATCTAAAATGGTCCGATTACGATGGTTGATACCTCTATCAATAGGTTTCGGGACCTGTAATTGCTGTGACAATTTTCATTTTTATTGCTCGATTATTTCTAAACATTTCTTAGAAAATTCAATTTTACTGAAAATTAACTGTGGCCCACAAGTTTTTGGGCGGCAAAAATCTAAAATGGTCCGATTACGACGGTTGATACCTCTATCAATAGGTTTCGGGACCTGTAATTGCTGTGACAATTTTCATTTTGATTGCTCGATTATTTCTAAACATTTCTTAGAAAATTCAATTTTATTGAAAATTAACTGTGCTATAGCCCACAAGTTTTTGGGCGGCAAAAATCTAAAATAGTCCGATTACGACGGTTGATACCTCTATCAATAGGTTTCGGGACCTGTAATTGCTGTGACAATTTTCATTTTGATTGCTCGGTTATTTCTAAACATTTCTTAGAAAATTCAATTTTATTGAAAACTAACTGTGCTATAGCCCACAAGTTTTTGGGCGGCAAAAATCTAAAATGGTCCGATTACGATGGTTGATACCTCTATCAATAGGTTTCGGGACCTGTAATTGCTGTGACAATTTTCATTTTGATTGCTCGATTATTTCTAAACATTTCTTAGAAAATTCAATTTTATTCAAAATTAACTGTGCTATAGCCCACAAGTTTTTGGGCGGCAAAAATCTAAAATGGTCCGATTACGACGGTTGATACCTCTATCAATAGGTTTCGGGACCTGTATTTGCTGTGACAATTTTCATTTTGATTGCTCGATTATTTCTAAACATTTCTTAGAAAATTCAATTTTATTGAAAATTAACTGTGCTATAGCCCACAAGTTTTGGGCGGGTAAAATCTAAAATGGTCCGATTACGATGGTTGATACCTCTATCAATAGGTTTCGGGACCTGTAATTGCTGTGAAAATTTTCATTTTTATTGCTCGATTATTTCTAAACATTTCTTAGAAAATTCAATTTTACTGAAAATTAACTGTGGCCCACAAGTTTTTGGGCGGCAAAAATCTAAAATGGTCCGATTACGACGGTTGATACCTCTATCAATAGGTTTCGGGACCTGTAATTGCTGTGACAATTTTCATTTTGATTGCTCGATTATTTCTAAACATTTCTTAGAAAATTCAATTTTATTGAAAATTAACTGTGCTATAGCCCACAAGTTTTTGGGCGGCAAAAATCTAAAATAGTCCGATTACGACGGTTGATACCTCTATCAATAGGTTTCGGGACCTGTAATTGCTGTGACAATTTTCATTTTGATTGCTCGGTTATTTCTAAACATTTCTTAGAAAATTCAATTTTATTGAAAATTAACTGTGCTATAGCCCACAAGTTTTTGGGCGGCAAAAATCTAAAATGGTCCGATTACGATGGTTGATACCTCTATCAATAGGTTTCGGGACCTGTAATTGCTGTGACAATTTTCATTTTGATTGCTCGATTATTTCTAAACATTTCTTAGAAAATTCAATTTTATTCAAAATTAACTGTGCTATAGCCCACAAGTTTTTGGGCGGCAAAAATCTAAAATGGTCCGATTACGATGGTTGATACCTCTATCAATAGGTTTCGGGACCTGTAATTGCTGTGACAATTTTCATTTTGATTGCTCGATTATTTTTAAACATTTCTTAGAAAATTCAATTTTATTGAACATTAACTGTGCTATAGCCCACAAGTTTTTAGCCGGCAAAAATCTAAAATGGTCCGATTACGACGGGTGATACCTCTATCAATAGGTTTCGGGACCTGTAATTGCTGTGACAATTTTCATTTTGATTGCTCGATTATTTCTAAACATTTCTTAGAAAATTCAATTTTATTGAAAATTAAATGTGTTATAGCCCACAAGTTTTTGGGCGGGTAAAATCTAAAATGGTCCGATTACGATGGTTGATACCTCTATCAATAGGTTTCGGGACCTGTAATTGCTGTAAAAATTTTCATTTTGATTGCTCGATTATTTCTAAACATTTCTTAGAAAATTCAATTTTATTGAAAATTAACTGTGCTATAGCCCACAAGTTTTTGATTGAAAATTAACTGTACTATAGCCCACAAGTTTTTGGGCGGCAAAAATCTAAAATGGTCCGATTACGATGGTTGATACCTCTATCAATAGGTTTCGGGACCTGTAATTGCTGTGACAATTTTCATTTTGATTGCTCGATTATTTCTAAACATTTCTTAGAAAATTCAATTTTATTGAAAATTAACTGTGCCCTATAGCCCACAAGTTTTTGGGCGGCAAAAATCTAAAATGGTCCGATTACGACGGTTGATACCTCTATCAATAGGTTTCGGGACCTGTAATTGCTGTGACAATTTTCATTTTGATTGCTCGATTATTTTTAAACATTTCTTAGAAAATTCAATTTTATTGAAAATTAACTGTGCTATAGCCCACAAGTTTTTGGCCGGCAAAAATCTAAAATGGTCCGATTACGACGGTTGATACCTCTATCAATAGGTTTCGGGACCTGTAATTGCTGTGACAATTTTCATTTTGATTGCTCGATTATTTCTAAACATTTCTTAGAAAATTCAATTTTATTGAAAATTAAATGTGCTATAGCCCACAAGTTTTTGGGCGGGTAAAATCTAAAATGGTCCGATTACGATGGTTGATACCTCTATCAATAGGTTTCGGGACCTGTAATTGCTGTGAAAATTTTCATTTTGATTGCTCGATTATTTCTAAACATTTCTTAGAAAATTCAATTTTATTGAAAATTAACTGTGCTATAGCCCACAAGTTTTTGATTGAAAATTAACTGTACTATAGCCCACAAGTTTTTGGGCGGCAAAAATCTAAAATGGTCCGATTACGATGGTTGATACCTCTATCAATAGGTTTCGGGACCTGTAATTGCTGTGACAATTTTCATTTTGATTGCTCGATTATTTCTAAACATTTCTTAGAAAATTCAATTTTATTGAAAATTAACTGTGCTATAGCCCACAAGTTTTTGGGCGGCAAAAATCTAAAATGGTCCGATTACGACGGTTGATACCTCTATCAATAGGTTTCGGGACCTGTAATTGCTGTGACAATTTTCATTTTGATTGCTCGATTATTTCTAAACATTTCTTAGAAAATTCAATTTTATTGAAAATTAACTGTGCTATAGCCCACAAGTTTTTGGGCGGCAAAAATCTAAAATAGTCAGATTACGACGGTTGATACCTCTATCAATAGGTTTCGGGACCTGTAATTGCTGTGACAATTTTCATTTTGATTGCTCGGTTATTTCTAAACATTTCTTAGAAAATTCAATTTTATTGAAAATTAACTGTGCTATAGCCCACAAGTTTTTGGGCGGCAAAAATCTAAAATGGTTTGATTACGATGGTTGATACCTCTATCAATAGGTTTCGGGACCTGTAATTGCTGTGACAATTTTCATTTTGATTGCTCGATTATTTCTAAACATTTCTTAGAAAATTCAATTTTATTGAAAATTAACTGTGCTATAGCCCACAAGTTTTTGGGCGGCAAAAATCTAAAATGGTCTGATTACGATGGTTGATACCTCTATCAATAGGTTTCGGGACCTGTAATTGCTGTGACAATTTTCATTTTGATTGCTCGATTATTTCTAAACATTTCTTAGAAAATTCAATTTTACTGAAAATTAACTGTGGCCCACAAGTTTTTGGGCGGCAAAAATCTAAAATGGTCCGATTACGACGGTTGATACCTCTATCAATAGGTTTCGGGACCTGTAATTGCTGTGACAATTTTCATTTTGATTGCTCGATTATTTCTAAACATTTCTTAGAAAATTCAATTTTACTGAAAATTAACTGTGGCCCACAAGTTTTTGGGCGGCAAAAATCTAAAATGGTCCGATTACGACGGTTGATACCTCTATCAATAGGTTTCGGGACCTGTAATTGCTGTGACAATTTTCATTTTGATTGCTCGATTATTTCTAAACATTTCTTACAAAATTCAATTTTATTGAAAATTAACTGTTTTATAGCCCACAAGTTTTTGGGCGGCAAAAATCTAAAATGGTCCGATTACGATGGTTGATACCTCTATCAATAGGTTTCGGGACCTGTATTTTCTGTGACAATTTTCATTTTGATTGCTCGATAATTTTAAACATTTCTTAGCAAACTCAATTTTATTGAAAATTAACTGTGCTATAGCCCACAAGTTTTTGGGCGGCAAAAATCTAAAATGGTCCGATTACGATGGTTGATACCTCTATCAAAAGCTTTCGGGACCTGTAATTGCTGTGACAATTTTCATTTTGATTGCTCGATTATTTTTAAACATTTCTTACAAAATTCAATTTTATTGAAAATTAACTGTTTTATAGCCCACAAGTTTTTGGGCGGCAAAAATCTAAAATGGTCCGATTACGATGGTTGATACCTCTATCAAAAGCTTTCGGGACCTGTAATTGCTGTGAAAATTTTCATTTTGATTGCTCGATTATTTCTAAACATTTCTTAGAAAATTCAATTTTATTGAAAATCAACTGTGCTATAGCCCACAAGTTTTTGGGCGGCAAAAATCTAAAATGGTCCGATTACGATGGTTGATACCTCTATCAATAGGTTTCGGGACCTGTATTTGCTGTGACAATTTTCATTTTGATTGCTCGATAATTTTAAACATTTCTTAGCAAACTCAATTTTATTGAAAATCAACTGTGGTATAGCCCACAATTTTTTGGGCGGCAAAAATCTAAAATGGTCCGATTACGATGGTTGATACCTCTATCAAAAGCTTTCGGGACCTGTAATTGCTGTGACAATTTTCATTTTGATTGCTCGATTATTTCTAAACATTTCTTACAAAATTCAATTTTATTGAAAATTAACTGTTTTATAGCCCACAAGTTTTTGGGCGGCAAAAATCTAAAATGGTCCGATTACGATGGTTGATACCTCCATCAATAGGTTTCGGGACCTGTATTTGCTGTGACAATTTTCATTTTGATTGCTCGATAATTTTAAACATTTCTTAGCAAACTCAATTTTATTGAAAATCAACTGTGCTATAGCCCACAAGTTTTTGGGCGGCAAAAATCTAAAATGGTCCGATTACGATGGTTGATACCTCTATCAATAGGTTTCGGGACCTGTATTTGCTGTGACAATTTTCATTTTGATTGCTCGATAATTTCTAAACATTTCTTAGCAAACTCAATTTTATTGAAAATCAACTGTGCTATAGCCCACAAGTTTTTGGGCGGCAAAAATCTAAAATGGTCCGATTACGATGGTTGATACCTCTATCAATAGGTTTCGGGACCTGTAATTGCTGTGACAATTTTCATTTTGATTGCTCGATTATTTCTAAACATTTCTTAGAAAATTCAATTTTATTGAAAATCAACTGTGCTATAGCCCACAAGTTTTTGGGCGGCAAAAATCTAAAATGGTCCGATTACGATAGTTGATACCTCTATCAATAGGTTTCGGGACCTGTAATTGCTGTGACAATTTTCATTTTGATTGCTCGATTATTTCTAAACATTTCTTAGAAAATTCAATTTTATTGAAAATCAACTGTGCTATAATAGCCCACAAGTTTTTGGGCTGCAAAAATCTAAAATGGTCCAATTACGATGGTTGATACCTCTATCAATAGGTTTCGGGACCTGTAATTGCTGTGACAATTTTCATTTTGATTGCTCGATTATCTCTCGTGTTGTAGTAGGAACTGTCCTATTTAATGTAGAATATTTCATTTTTAGATTTTAAAATAACATGTGTTTATCTCAATGTTACAAACTTCACATATGACGTAATATTAGAAAGAAACAGATATAATATTAAAACATGATAGCAAGTATCATCTCTTGCACTTGTATATGTCTGTTTCATAAAACTGTGGTTTTAACAGTGTAAATCACTCACACTTACGAAAAAAAAACTCCAATTGGAATTGTATACGTATAAGTATTATTTTTTTGTTATAAACTTCACACCGATCAATTTTTATTATTTATTAACTCCAATATACTTATGTATATACTATGTAGCTTATACACTTCGATTTACAAAACAAATGTGTACCTATTATCGATTCGCTTTCGATTCGTTTTCGCTCTGAATTCCTTTTGTATCCATTATTTTTAGTTCCTTTTGTATCTTTCTTTTTAAGCAATGAAGTTTTTTACTTAATAAACCTTTCTCTTTAAAATGGCCCTTAAGGTTTCGATGGGTCTTAATTGCGGAACATTCGGCGGATTCATATCCTTTTCAACGTACTCGATTCTGCGTTGCCGCAAAGAGAAAACGTATCTTTCGCTTAGTGTGATGAAGTAAATTCGGGCCAAAACACTATTTAAGGGCTCGCTAACACCTCGTTCACTAATGGGTAATCAAACCATAACTTTACCAGAAGACTTTGTTTTCTGGAAATATTTTCTTTTTCAGGTGTTTGTTGCTCAAGAGGCTGAAAATAATATTTGGCTGCCATTCATTACCCTCTACCGTAAAATAGGATGCATCATCCATCACACCCATGTTCGTTGAATTTTTTGCAAAATATTTTTGGGAACAAGCAAAGTCTGGATTTATTTATGGTTTAATTTTTTATCAGTGATCTTCAGTGCCGAATTTTTTTTGTTTACGTTGTAAAGGTATTCATGTCCCGGAAATAATTCTTTATGGTTTTTGGATCAACTTTACACTTTCTACCTAACTTACTGTAAGATTTAGCAGTGTGGCCCACTGTTTCGGCCTTTAGTTAAGCTACAACTTTTTTATCTTGTAAAGCACAATTGTTGAATTCTTAAATAATTTAATCGTTCTTTAAATAGTTGTTTTTTAAATCCAAGATCTTTAAAATGGTGAAAAGTTTCACTTTTCTTCTCTCTTGGGTTTTTTTCACAAAATTCGCAAATTAGTTTACGACGGTCTATTTCCGATAATCATATTTTGACAACTAATATTTTATAATTATCTTGTTTTGTGTTTTGCTTGTTTTCTAGGAGAGTCATGTTATTTTTCAAAACAAAAAATATTTTGGTCTCTCTCTAGACGATTACAGTTAAACCCCGATTTTTATTTTATTTCGATTTTTTTTCAATTACGTTACAGATAGGTATTGACATCTATGCATATTGTGCACATAGAAAAATATTGGTTTTATAGGGTTAGCGTGAAGTGGAGAATTTCAAGTTAACTCGACAACTGAAACAACTACAAAAAAAATTTAACTCATAAAAAATGGTTTCTGAAGAATCCATGAATTTATCAATTTCAACTTCATTGATTTATAATTTACAAACTAATTCTTTATGTTAATAAATATTAATTATTATTTATCTGTTATTTTTGCAGGGATATCGGGATCAAATGTTGTCAGAAGAATTAGCACCACTAGTACCGCCTGGGTTACAGGGCAAAGAGGATATACTTTTTGGAAATTTACACGAGTTGTACACATTTCATAGTGAAATATTTTTGAAAGATTTGGAAAATTGTATATCGGCTACTGAATTAGTGGCTTTATGTTTTGTTCAACGGGTAAATTAAAAAAGACAAACAAACCCCAACCAAACCCCAATAATCTTGAAAATTATACAACTTTATTTATTTTGCAGCGTGAAACATTTTATCGTTTATATTCATATTATTGCCAAAATATACCACGTTCGGAGAGATTGCGTGAAACCTTAGTGGATACCCATTTGTTCCTGCAAGAATGTCAAAAACGATTAGGACATAAATTACCATTAGCCGCCTATTTACTAAAACCTGTACAAAGAATTACCAAATATCAATTATTACTAAAAGATTTATTGAGATTTAGTGATAATGGAGCCTGCGGACGTGAGCTACAAAAAGCTTTAGATTGCATGTTGATTGTGCTGAAATGTGTGAATGATTCAATGCATCAAATCGCAATCACCGGATTTCCGGTATGTTCTGTAATTATTTAAAAATCACTATAATATCTTATCGGCACATTTAATTGTTTAATCACAACATTTTTAGGCGGACTTATCGCAACAGGGTGAACTTTTGATGCAGGACTCATTTCAATTGTGGACTGATAGTAAAAAGGATTTACGATTACGGTTAAAAACGCAACAACGTCATATTTTCTTGTACCAAAAAGCATTACTATTTTGTAAACCAGCATCAAAAACTGGTCACAACAAAAGTACTTACCAATTTAAACATTTTTTAAAGGTGAGTCGATCGGATCCGCGTCGGTTGGCAAAACATATTTTAAAATTTATTTTTATTTAATTTATTATTAATTAATTTATTATTAATTAATTTATAAAGATGTCACAAATTGGACTTACTGAATCAGTGCGTGGCGATCCAAAACGTTTTGAGATATGGTTACAAGGAAGGCAAGAGGTGCATACCATACAAGCGACAACGGTTGAAATTAAAAATAAATGGGTATCTGAGATTAAGCGCGTACTTTTAAATCAATTGGAAGAATTGAAAGGTGAAAAAATTAAGCAATACGGATTAAATCACAAGTACGTAAACACATTTTAATTGAGCGAAATTTCAGTATTAGTACTAATAAAACGCTTAACTACCTTGCAGACCTTTAAGACAAACAGCCTCTTGGGATATGCCGCTAACGACACATTCAGCTCCGTATCGAACAATGAGTTGCGATACTACAAGTGATACTAATGTAAGCAATCGTAATTCAATTATAAGCGAGGACATACCATTACCAATCACGGGAATTTCATCATCATCCTCGGATCATGACAATCAAAGTTCCGATTATTCAAATAGTGAAGATGAATTTGCTGCTGTAGAAGAGGCTGGCACTCCGGTAATTATTTTACCAATTATTTACTTTGCTTAATAGTCGTTTAGTGTGCTTTTTACTTTTTATTTTTTGTTTTATTTTAACTTTTGTATTTTATATCTAGGATATGGATGTTCAATTTTTATTTGCACCTGTAGAAGCGATTAACAAAGTCATAAATAAATTGTCAAATAGTCAAAGTAACATTAACATGTGTAATCAAAACAATAATAACATTAGTACTAAAAATAATTTGGTAAAATCAAATTCGACGTTTTATCTTTAAGTTTGGAATTTGATGGGTGTTTATTATAAATTATTTAAAATATTTGGTTACTGGATATTCTGGTTATCGGTAAAATAACACAAATTCTTCTTAGACGCAAGTTTTATTTTTTTATATTTTCTTTTATGTAAGTTTTAATCTATAATTTTCTAATATTTCATTTTTAAATAAGCTTTACTAAACATAAGGTCTTAATTTTGCATTAGTTGTACAAATCCAACGACAAACTGTATATTGTCATAGTTCTAAAAAAAAATTAACAATTCGACACTATCCACACTAAAAGGAAAATTAATAGTTTATAATTTATTTCAGTCTAGCACAAGTTTCATATTACATTTTGATATCAATCAAACATGACCTCGTTGAAATGTTTTTAAATGAAGCTAGAAGAATCATTTTTTAAAGCTAAACTATTAATTTCAAAAGGTTTAAGGGTTAGATTATCATATGTGTAGCCTTGTAACCGTACAAAGGTTTATTTTTCAATCTGGATTTACTTCTTTTCACCTGGTATTAACGATTTATTAGCGGGTGCATGATAACGTTTTGGTTTAAACTGACTGATCCACTGTTGACGCGGGCTTAAACGAATTTCTTATTATCTTGCAATAATTTACGCAGTGGCGGTCTGAATTTTCGCATTTTCTAATTAATTCATTTCTACAGCACAAAATGTTTCATCCTGTACATAATTAAGATCACAATAGTGTCATTGTCGATGTTTTGTTTAAATGTTCCGATGGCTACTTTTGCTTCTGGAGACTTATCGATTGTGAAAATACCTTTTTCAGCGTTGACATAGGCGGTGCGGTAAAAAAAAATGGAAATGAAGCATATTAACTTTATCTCCGTTGACTTTACCACACAGCACCAGATTTTAGTGCACACCTATGTCTCATTCATCAGAAAACAGAAAAATAACGACAAATTAAACTTTGAAGGCTATTAATTTTCTTATTTGTACTCAATATCAGATCGCTAAACGTCAATTTTATTCAGATATATATCGTAGAAATTATTTGTAATGCAGAGATAATAATTCTAGGTATTCTAGGCCGGTTCTAAAATGAATTAAAACAAATTCTGTATTTTGTGTCGCATCTTTTGGTTACAGCCAAGAATTTGTTGCATGACTTGATTCCGACCATTGTGATGTCTCGCTTTAGATTTATTATTCGTCGAACATCATTTACATGTTTGTAATTGCATAATTGAGACACGCTGACTCCAACGTAGACAAAATCTTACTAGTTAAAGGCTATTTAAGCTCATTTAGCTTATTTATTTAAGTTGGCCAACGGTATCGAACACAGACTTCCGGTTCCTAATAAAAAATAGAAATCTTAATGGTTTTACACAATCTGCTAGTGTGTTACACAGAAAGTAAATTATTTTTATGGCAACTTGATTTGTTTTCTGCAGGTTTACGTTCGTCATAAATATTTGTCTACATGAAAAATGGTCGAAAATGGAACACAATTCTTAATTTTGCACTGTAATATAAATGCTAAGAACGTCCTACATCCAAGTTTTTTTCTGTTGATAGTGAAAAAAACGTTATGCGCAATGCGCGGGTAAATTTCTTACAAACTTCCAACATAAAAAGAACGAAGTACTTACTGCCACTAGGTACTCAAACCACTATTCCTCTTTCGAGCAAACCAAAATTCAGTCACATTGTTTGCTAATGCTTTATGAAGAAATCAAAAATAAGATTCCTTTACAGACACGTACGTTATTACTCCTGGTTTAGGTATGTCGCGAAATATCTAAGTTGGTTAAAATCGATAGATATCTATGACGGTGTTCAGTTAGACTTGCTATCCGTCCTGTTCTCGTCAGGACAGACCATTTTTTCAATCGAATGTCCCGTGTCCAGGCATTACTATGGGCGGGACGGTTTGTCCCGTTTTTGTGAAATTTGATTTCGCGAGTTGAATAAGAAATTGCACGAAACAAGCGACCTAATCTTTATATATTTGAAATGATAACAGAGAGAACATAGAAAACTGTATATCGATAGCATAAGATTTGAAAAGGCTCCACTCCCTTAGTTAAAGTCCATTTGTACAAAGACTAAATGTTACCGAAAGTTTAAGTCAATGTATGATTGAAAATTTTTTTTTATTCACCTACTTCTTTCTAATTAATTAATTCCAAATTTATTTTTCACTATAAATTGAGGAAAAAATCAGTATAAATTGAGCTAATAGATTATTTAAAATTTTAATTAAAATTTATTGTAATTAATTTATTACTATAAAAACATCCATTAAAATTAATTAGTAAGTGTTTAAGAATACATTAAACTGTTTTCATATTTCTCAGGAACAGTAAAAACGAAACAATCGGACATCACTATCTTCAACCGAGACAGATTTGTTGGTCTTCTTCCTACAAAGTCTTTTGATAGTGATGATGTGACTGGAGACAGTCGTCCTGGTTTCCCTTATTGGAGGAGTTATTGTGTCGATATGATCGTACCAAAATGTGGGTGTGTTTTCTGAGGTTTTTCAAACCTTAAAGTAGTAAAGGACTAAAGGAGACCAAAAAGAACAAAATGTGGTTACATCGGACGGTTAGGATATTTTGAAAAAAATGTTAAATCAAACGTGGGGTGTCCAGTATTCTAAATTTCCAAAAGTGGCAAGTCTACGTTCAGATTACACTTATATAAGACTTAACCTCGCTTTTGTTTAGTATATTGTCTTTTAGTTAACACTGATCATATTTTACACTCTTGTTAGCTCGTACAACTTACCAGATACAAGCATGCTTTCGTTTTCACGCATACCTCATCGATTAATTATCGATTTTAGTAGTCGCCCTATTTTTTAAAAGTATATTAATAAAAATAACAATTAACATTTTTGCTTAAGTATTCAAATATAATGTACAAAAATTCTAATATTATAGGGCAGTAGATTTATATCGCTGGCCGATTATTGTGCAATGGGTCATTCTGAAGTTTCAATGAAAGATGGCGATACTATTGAATTATTGAAGGTTGGTTGTGCTGGATGGTGGTTTGTTAAAGTTTTAGGTATGTAAATATGAAAAAAAAAAAATCAACAACATTGTAATATAACGTTAGGCAACATAATGAATTCCACAACCAAACAAACATTTTTGTACAGATGCTCATTAAAATAATAATTTTTGTTCATATTTTACATAAATACTAATTAATTTTTATTTTAAATATTAAACAGGATCGAATTTGGAAGGATGGGCACCGGCTGCATATTTGGAACCAATCAATAAAAAATCAACGCGCTGCTCAAGCCGAAACCAAGATCGATTGACTGAACATTAAAAGTTCAAAATGTTATTTTAATCGAAATTCAGAGCAATAAAAAACAAATCAGTATAGCTATTACATAAATTTCATATCGTTAACTAAAATTTAATGTTATACATAATATTTACCCTGTACAGAATATAGAACCAATCAAGTGAATGTTGCTCATTTTTTTACACCTAAATTAGTATTACATAATAGTATATCTACAACTGAGCTTTTATAATATTTTTGTATACAAAATAGACTTTTATAGCCGATTTGCATTCAACGGCATGCAATGCCCGTAAAAAATGTTGAAATATAACATTGAAAAAACCATAAAGAATCGTCAAAAGTATGTAAATTGAAACCCGAGAAATTGTCAATAGACCAAAACCTTCGAAAACTCTCTTTGAAGAAACCCCAACCATTTGCATACTATTGCTGTAAGCCTTTGATTGGCGTTGTACTAAGTGATGGTAGTGAAAAACGAATAAATTTAAATTAGTTTTAATGGTTAGTGACTAAAGTTGATATGTTTAAATATTTCAAGAGAGAATTCTAACAAGGTTACACATAAAAGAAAATCAAACATTTATTATGTTTTATGATATTTTTTGTTTAAAGTTAGTTTCTGTGTGTAAAAAGATAAAATTTTGGTTTGACATCTGCATCTGCGAAAGTGGAAGTTCAATATCAAAATCTTAATTTATAAATCGTACCAAGTAACAGTGCCAACAAATTGATTATCTAATTGTATCTTTCAGCACTCTAGACATTTTGACTTCGGCTAAAAATTCAATTGACTGCACAGTTTAAGCAAATTTAAATTATATTATGCTCCTTTAGCCATTTCTAATTTTTGCTTGAGATTGTTTTCGATAATTTTGCTAATGTTTCAAAAGGTTTAACAAATTAAGTAAATTTTAATATTTACAAATCGTTACCTTGTTAAAACTTTCAATTCATATTTTAAAAAATCATCCTACTGTATTTTTGTTGTAGTTTTATGGCTCTTTCGTGTCGTTCTACAAAATACTATCTCATTTTAATAATTTATATTTAGGCAAAAGTTAGTATTTTGTTTAAAAGTTAAGATATAATTAAGATTATCTAACATTATGTACCTAATTAAAGATTGTTAGAGCAAAGTAAAATAAATTGTATAAGCAACTTAATAACTTAGACAAAAATCTGTATTGTTTTTATTATTTTAATTCTACAATACATATATTATAATGCCCATAATTAATTTATTGTGTCCATAAGAATTAGAAACGTGCAATAACAACGCCATTGAGAACTAATAAGTTTATCATTATTTAATTTATTTTTATACTGAATTATTCCTAAATAATCTACAAAAATAATCTTCCATAAACAACATTAGAAATAATCTACATAAAAATTAATAATTATACAAATAAATGTAATCAAATATCTATAAACAATAATTATGTAAAACCATATAAATTTAAACAAAACAAAAATATTTTTTACATTTCTATATAAATAATAATTAAGTTAAATGTTGTTTATTAGTTATTTATAAAATTATACAGACATAAAATAAATTAATTGTTATTACCTTAAACATTATTTATTATTTAAGTTAATAAACAAAAATCAATTATATGTAATTAAATACCTAAGTATTGCAATTATTTTAGTTTAGTATTAAGATGATACACGTAAATTAAGTGCATATACTTGATATATGATTAGTTGTTATTGTTGATAAAACAAAAAATATAGAAAAAAATAATATAATATGTATATTGGCTTTATATAATTAATAATAATAATAATAATAATAATAATAATAATAATAAAACAATCACTAAATAAAAAACATTATAGTGTTTGAGTGTTTGTATTTGTATTTATAAGAGACTAAGGTATTTTCGCACCTCGAAACTCTTTTTTAGCTAGTTAATTGTTTTATTAATCAAACGCATTGTTAAAAATATTGTTATTGCATCTGTCTGTAGGGCTTCCCATTTCCAAAACTGCTCCGGCGTTTTAAAAGTGGCGATTTTGACACCAGTGACAAAGAATGCGAAGGGAGGCAGTAAAGTTTGAAGAGGCTGAGTTGGAGCCGCTATTGGACCAAGATTCGTGCCAAACTCAAGAGGAGCTTGCTGAAACTTTGGGAGTGACTCAACAAGCGATTCAAAACCATTTCAAGGCCATGGGTATATGGTGCAAAACAAGAAAATTGGGTTCCGTATGAACTCAAGCCAAGAGACGTCGAACGCCGTTTCACGTGTGAACAATTGTTCCAAAGACAAAATCGGAAGGGTTTCTTGCATCGAATCGTGACGGGGGACGAAAAGTGGATCCACTATGATAACCCAAGTAAGTCCGGTCATGCATCAACTTCAACGGCCAAAACGAATATTCATGGCAAGGTAATGCTGTGCATCTGGTGGGATCAGCTCTGAGTGATCTACTATGAGCTACTAGACGAACTCAAACGCCCACAATATGCCAATAGACATGACAAAGTAGTTTTTCAGCACAACAATAAATTGATTTTTTATATTTATTAAGATTTTAATTAATTAATTTTAATAATAAATTTTTGTTTTGGTATTTACCTTTTTATTTTTTCGAAAAAATTATTCCGACATTTCGGTGGACTATCCCGTAATTTTCATGGAGTTTGATTGAAAATTACAATTTTTTAGACATAATATCGACACAATAACAAATATGGCGATCAACAAACAGAATAATCAATATTATATCGTCTGAAATGATATATTGCTCCATTTTTTTATAGAATTCGAAATTTTACAACAATAATGCCGTGTATTTTCATTTCGGAATGAATAGTTTCAAACCAAGTTTTTGTTGGTATATTCTAGCAATAATTTTGAAAATTTTTTTTTTGTTTGTTTATTTAATTTTTAATGTCAACTGATAAAACTAAAATGAAAATTATTTTCGGTTATTATTTTGAGCATAATTTGCATTTTATTTTTCTATTAATTACTATTCCAGTTACCAAAGTAAGACGCAAAGAAGTCTAAAGTAACAGTGCATTCACAATGTAAAAACTTTTTAATCTTCATGTTTGTATGAACTGCCAACTTAACGAACAAAAATTTTTGTTTGTTATGTTGGAAATGCATACAAACCTGTAAGTAAAAGGTTTTTTGCATTGTGAATGCTCTGTATAATGCTCATTGTGAATGCTTTGTTAACGTCAAATAATAACAAATGAAGTTTCTAGGTAGCCCCTTTATAAAACATACATCATGAAACAAAATGAAGACTTATTTACACTTAAACAATAATATCATTTATGAAACAATCTTATACATATTAATATTATTGTAGGATGTAGATTTCTAATTAACTTGGTCTTGGTTTTAGTATTGGTCATCTGAAGCGCTATGCGACGAGAGCCGAGAGCGCGATGTTGATGCAAGCGGGTCGAACCTTTGCACTTTTTTATCTTCTAATGAAGAGGTGTTTGATGAAATGGATGTTCGGCGAGACGTTGAACAAACCAGCTGAAATCCGTTTGCTGCTTGCGTTGAAATTTCTTCTAATTCTAATTCAGAAACGGTGGCAAATATTCTTGACTTTGCCATTGCTTGGTTAAATGGCGAAAGTTTTTTAACCGTTGCGGCTAAACTGTTAAAAAACAAATCGATTTCACCTGTTTTTGCTAGATTGGCGTTATAATTTTTGTTTTGCATTTTATAACTCATTATTGCAGCAGAAGCATTTTCTTTGATCTGATCCTTTGTTATTTTCTTATAATCTGCTTGCTTTCTAGTTGACGGTTGTTTCTCAGTAGATAAAGGATGCTTCCTTTCCTGAGGATTAGACTTAGCTGCGGGATATTCGTTAATAGATGGCTGCTCTACTGAAAGGGATGTTTCTGCATTAACTACCCTTTCGAACGAATCGTTACTTAGGTCACAATCAAAAGAAGAGAGTTTGCCTCCTCGATGTTTTATAATTGGAATTAAGAAAGCCATTTCATCTTCAAATTTCCATTTCTTGACATTTTTTGCATTTTTGGCATTCATTTTTTTTTTCATTGCTCTTCGAAATGAGTCTCTGAGATAGTTCCATTGCTTTTTGCATTCGAACCCTATAACATTAAAATTTATAAAAAGAATTAAAAATTTAATGTATGAAAAATTATTTGTATTTATTATTTTTATTAGCCCTTAACGAACGAGAGCTTTTATTTGTATACCAATTATGTCCTCTCAGCGAGGCCTTTCGTCTGTAAAGAGTTAGATTATAGAGCGCCGGTGGCTTCTACATGACCATTGTATAGTTTTAGACGGTACGGATTAATAAAAATATTGATTGAATTTTGCAATGGCATTCATTAATAAACGGAGGAAATGACCAATTAAATTACTGATAAGATAGTGGCTTGTAATTTTGGCACTTGAAACTACTCTTCACTAAAGTGAATCAACATTACGACTATTGGTATTCATTCCACTGCCAGAAAAGCGAGGTGGGCAATACGGTTGGTTTCAAAATAATGCAAAGGGATTTGCTATTTGGGATTTTAAAACTGTTTTACAATAATTAAATATGTTTACTTACTCGTGCTTTTTAGATCTTTCCCAATCTCATTCCAGGCTCTTTCTTTTTTTTCGTTGTCACTGTAGGGATGAACTTTTGGATCATATAAAAAACTGTATTGTTTAACACATTCAATTAACTTTTCGTGATCCATCATAAACTTTAGTTGAGATTTCTCGCACTTTATTTTTAAACTTATTAAGATCTTGAAAAACCGTTGGTAAAACCTGATTAATTAAACAGTTGCGTACATGCCACAGTCACGTAAGGGCTGAAAAAATGCCTGAAATTAAATTGTACTGAATTAAACAACGTATTATGATTTATTATATGAGTAAGAATCTACTGCTGTTTCAGGCACGTATCGTTCAGACAAAAACATTATTTCCTAGAATATCGTCCGAAAACTGCCTGATACGAGACGTGTCTGAAAGAAAACTTACAATCAATATAAAAGCTCGTAGAAATAAAAGTAAAAATACTCTTTGTCTGCTACGTTTAATTGTCTGAACTGACATATAGTATAAATTGACCTTTCCAGTTGAAGTATTAAATAGTTTAGGTCCGTCCATGCTGAATTCTGTAAGGCGCACCCAGACGGATTTTTATAAGAACTCTACAACCCAATAAGCAAATTTTCGCAAGCGCGACATTAGCGCTATTTTCTGAACAACTTTCCAAATTCCAAATTTAGCTTTAACCAATATGTATTGTTACGGTGAAACCTAGGGTAGAATAGAAAAACTTGATTAAAAGCCATAGAGTTAATGGCTGTATGATACTCACTTTTTTTCCCACTTTTTCAGTGACTAGTTAAGACAAACGGAGTGAGATAAAAAATATATATACAAAATATTTGTGAGAGTGAGTGTATACACCATAGATTTGGAAAAAATATAGAAACGTCAAAAAAAAGTGGTAGCTCAACTTTTCTAGCAGTTAATCGAGCAATTATAGCAAAAAAAGAATTGGATTTGATTCTTTTTTTTTGACATTACATACTTTTTTCTGACATTTCCGAAATATTAGAGAAAATATTTGTATTTTGTATACCAAAGAGAATTTATTTGTTTATTTTTAAAATAAATTTAGTAAACAATTTTTCCATTTTTGTTCGCCATTATTGTTATGATTTTTTCCCCCTTTTTTAGATTTTTCTTTTGATACTGAAATACAATTTTGGGTTTGCATTGTTAATTGTTTGCCAAAATAGTTGAAACGTGCATTTTTTTGTAAATATAAAAATTAACTTAACATATAAATTATTTCGTTTCAATTAATTGCGGCAGCTAATGCAAATTAATTCAATAATATGGTCCAACACAAAAAAAATTTTGATTCTATTTACAAATTTTGTTTATCCGAAACTTCAAAATATTTGCCTATAGTATTGTCTACACTACCCTTCTCTGTTTCGCTTTACTAGTTTTGCAGCACTTTATTGTACTTGAAAAAAAGTGAGTATCATACAGCCATAAGGTCGATCCGCACGATGTGTTTTCAGTTATGTTCTAACAAACGAAAATATGTCAAAAAATATAAGTGTGTTTTAAAATATTTGTGAAGTTGAAAATCACATCCACACGGTCATTAAAAACATTTGTGTTTTTCACTATTAATATGGACAGCGATACACACGACTTTGATTTCTTAAAATTCATTAATATCTGCAATTAAAATAAAAAAAAGGAAAAATTACAGTCAAACCCATGGTTAATGATGACATTTGTTTAATTTTTTTGAGGTTATTCCCTGTGTAAAACATACCAAAATGGATAAAAGTCATTTTCGAAATTTTCATATGTGAGGAAACATATGTAATCACAAAAGCAAAAACACAACATGTGGCCATAAAAAATTGTCACAAATGTTGACACATTTGTAAAAGTATTTGTGAAAATACGTCGTGCGGATCTACCTTTATATTATATATAGTAAAGATACATGTTAAACCGAAAGTGATCTGACTGAAAACGTCCGAGATAAATTCAACATGTAAACGGTGACTTGACTGAAAGTTATCTGAAAGTAGTCTGAGTTCGGTCAACTTAAATTTGGTTGGTTGAGTCAGTTTGTATATCGAGTTAAACATGTAAACTTTAGTTTAGTTGCACTGACAGATTTTTTCATACTATTAAAAGGGCAAAATGTTTTTATACATTTTCCAAGTGGTTTTTAAATTATTTTAAATAATTTTTTAATAATTTAAATGTAATTTTAGAACAAAGTGACATTTGAACTGTCAGCTCAGATCAAATAAAAAAGTCCCATGTAAACACCAACCCAAATTTTCAGTCAGATCACGTTCAGATAAAACTCAGTCAGATCACTTTCGGTTTAACATGTATCTTTAGTAATAAATAGAGCTAAAATAAGCAAACGTCAAGCATCGAAAATTCTGTGCGAAAAAGAGAAAGACTAAAATATATTAGGGCCGTATATAGAATTTTATTCAATGGATTAGAATAAATACTAAAGATACATGTTAAACCGAAAGTGATCTGACTGAAAACTTCCGAGATAAATTCAACATGTAAACGGTGACTTGACTGAAAGTTATCTGAAAGTAGTCTGAGTTCGGTCAACTTAAATTTGGTTGGTTGAGTCACTTTGTGTGTTGAGTTAAACATTTAAACTTTAATTTAGTTGAATTGACAGATTTTTTCATACTGTTAAAAAGGCAAAAGGTTTTTATACATTTTCGAAATGGTTTTCAAATTATTTTAATAATTTTTTAATAATTTAAATGTAATTTTAGAACAAAGTGACATTTGAACTGTCAGCTCAGATCAAAAAAAAAGTCCCATGTAAACACCAACCGAAATTTTCAGTCAGTTCACTTTCAGATAAAACTCAGTCAGATCACTTTCGGTATGACATGTATCTTTAGTAAAAGTGGGTTGCTTAAAATAAAACAATACCCAAGTATAACAATACGAAACTAAAAATTGAGCTACCGTATTTTCCTTCGATTTTTGAGAAAATAATCGAAAGATAACTATTCTACTTGTGAATTGCGCTTAGTATTGGTGTGTATAATATACTAACAAGAATTTGGTTCAGCATAAAATAGTTTAGTATAGAATAGTGTTTATAGCTGCGTTGTAATGTGATTAAAAAATTTACGTTTGTTATTGACTTTATCTTACAAATTCTAATTTTTTGTGTTTAATAAATAATTGGACACTCGATATTGATACCAATAAATTGTGATTGTGTTTGATTTTCAATCAAAATATAAAAATCAATAAAATTATGTTGATTCAATTTATTTTATTGTGCATCTTCAAAGGAGGACTCCTACGCCATTTTCTTTATCTACAAACATACTTATGTAATTAGGAAAATTCCAGCTTCAATTTATTTTAACTTAGTAAACGTTTTTTGACTTGTTTTAAATAAATATTTTTTTTTTACATTTATTTACGAATATACACATATGTATGTACATGAAAAAATATTTTAATAAAACTAATTTCAAATTGGAATTTGTCTTTTGTTTCATTACGAAAAAACAAATAGCCGTATTTCTAATTTGACATTTATACATACACATGCTCAAAATTAGCCCCGCCTTTTTTGTTCTTTATTCACAAATACATGCAAACAATTTTTTGAATTGAGTTTCGTCCAGTTTCGAATTTTCGCGACAACTTTCATACGAATTCTTAGAATAACTCGAAACTTAAACTTAGGGAAATTCGAATATTAGTTTCGAACTAGAGTCTAATAAATGACGAAAAATTCGAAAGTAAAAATACTTGGGTAAAGTACTTTTCATACCAGGCGCCTCGCCTCGAAATATTTAGTTACCACAAATGCGAAGCTGAGACCCTTTCATACTGGTGGCGTTGGCTTTGAACATTCTGTTGCTATCAAATATTTTATTTAGGTCTATTTTACACGTGAATTATAGCAAGAAGTGAGATATTCTAAATTTGTAACGTACATATGAGCTAGATTTTTGGGTAAGTATAAAATATTTGTGCAAAAAATGTGATTTGTAGGTTATGTTGAGAATGCACTTCGCTTTGTACTACTTTAAAATCTCGCAGTCGAGTGTGGAACGCATTGCCTTGGCTTTGTAGATAACTTCATTGTAATATATTTTGTTTTTATTTTTTTAAATTATCACTTGAAAATAATTTATTTTTTAACAAATTGAATTTATTACTATAAAATTAAACGGTATCAATCGAATAAAACTAATTTACATAATTAAAAAACGAAATAAAATTTTTTTATTTACGAAGCTCAAAGCCGAGGCGCCTGGTATAAAAGTACTTAATTCACGTGTAAAATGAACCAAAACAAAATATTCGATAGCAATCGAATGTTCAAAGTTGAGCCACCGGTATGAAAGGATCATCTAAGTGTTATTTGGTCGTGATTAAATAAATTTATCGTTTTAACTACAATAAAAGATTATTTTCAACCGAAGTCAATGAGAAAAATGTCAAATTAGATATTTTTTACTTGCTGTTCACCTTTGCTTTATCCCTAGTTTTAATATCATACACCAGATCTAATCGGTCTGATCGATCTGAGTACTAAAAAGCTATGTAAAAACACAGATTTGTATTACTCAGATCGATCAGACCGATTAGATTTGGGGTGGAATGTTGTAACATCACTTTCGATTCGAATTTGATAAAGTTTATGTCTCTTGTTTCAAGAATGTACTCTATTTCGCTTTTTGATTACGTTTTTTCTATTGCGATCTCTTTTTGTTGCGTACTTTTCCTTTCCTTCATATCTATAACGTATCACTAAACAAAAATTTGAGTGATAAATAATCATGAATATAAGTAGAAACAGAATGTGATTTTGTTCGAGCAAGCTGAGATAGCATGAAAAAAAAAAGCAAAAATTGAAAAGCGAACTAGAGTACAATTTTATTCTTGAAACAAGACCCATAAACTCTATCGAATTCGATTGAAAGTGATGTTAGAACCTTAGAACATTCCACCGTAGTATCTAATTCTCACGGTTATAATTCCTGCCGCCAGACACGCGGTGCAAGGGGCAATGGGCTGCGCTGGAAACCCAAAGATCATTTAATTTGTTTATTGGACATAAATATTTCCACCACTATACTTTATATTTGACATTCCGAATATGTGTCAGTGTCACATCAGTAGTACATGTTCTTAAACAAATATTTTCTTTCCTTCTGAAATTATAATTTTTCATTTAATTTGGTATTTTACAAATAAAATAAAACAATTCATAAATAATAAAATGTTTTAAATGTAATTAATTTAGTTAATCAATATTGTTACATAGTATTTTATTTATAAAATCGCTTTGTAATTAAATTTACTAAAATGTTTCGTATTGCATATTGATTGCGTAGAGTTTTAGATTACAACTTCCTTTGTCTTTACTATTTAATTAGGAATTAATTCCTGATAAAAAATACTGGTTTATAGATATCATAATAGTATTAACGAAAAAAACGTTTATAACAAGTAAATTAATTAATGAGAATATTTCGAATACGTAGAATGAGCACAAGTTATTTGGATGCCCCATTCGGGATTAAATTAACACAAATAATTGGAGTAAAGTTTTTCCCTAGAGTTAATATAAATCGTGATTTCTGGTAAATATTTATAATGCAGGTTAAATTATAATAATATAAAATTCATTTATGTTTAATTTCAGGTTCAAATTTCTAACTCTTTTTCTAACATATATCGCCTATGCATGTTATCATCTAACACGAAAACCAATATCCGTCGTAAAATCAGTATTACATCGAAACTGTACTGCAATCGAATTGCCTAAAGATGTTCATTTATCAAATGGGGTTAGTAATAGCACCTGGTGCGATTATCCTCCATTCGATGGACCAGATGCCACTGCTTTATTCGGGACGCTTGACTCTGCCTTCCTATTTACATATGCCATTTGTATGTTTGCTTCGGGATTTATTGCTGAAAGAGTATCGTTGCGATACTTTATAGCATTTGGAATGTTATTTTCGGGTGTTTTCTGCTATTTGTTTGGTTTAGCGAAAACCTATGATATACATTCCATGAAATACTTTATAATTGTACAAATTATGGCCGGATTATTTCAAACAACGGGTTGGCCAGGTGTGGTGACAGTCGTTGGACGTTGGTTTGGAAAATCAAAGAGAGGTTTAATTTTTGGTATATGGAATAGTCATACCTCAATAGGAAATATTTTGGGTACTTTAATTGCTGCTCATTATGTTGAACGCGATTGGTCATTATCATTTATTGTGCCCGGATTAATCATGGGGGTTTGTGGATTTATTATGTTTTTATTTCTGATTGATACTCCGGAAGTTGTTGGTTGTCATCAAATAGATGACCGCCGTGGACAATATCGACATATTGAAGCAGGGGCTGCATCAGATTCGGATCCGGATATCGGCGAAGAGCAGGTGGGAAAATTATGAAGTATTTATTAATTTTTACTAAATTGCCTAACTCATTTTGCATGGGTTTATAGTTTTATATTTTCTGATTTTTTTGACATTGTAATTAATAATATTAATTTATAACATGATTGCGCATATCTTACGCGGATATAGGATATCAGTCCAGTACGCACAGTTCGTGGAAGTATAAATTCAGTAAGTGCATGGAATAGATAGTATAATATTTTATGTAGTAGAATCCCGAAACAAAAAAAAAAAAAAAACAAAAAAAAAAAAATGTTCGTTAGACCTTGCTATTAAGGTGATTACGACGGTATTCTACTGTATATTATACAATATTTGTATAAATATGTATTTAATTATTGTCCAATTATCTGTTTACTGTAAATAAGTACAATATTTAATTTGATTTATGTTTGGCTCGGTGGTTGCTATCCGCGCAAACTTTTAAACTGCTTGTAACTTATTTTAAACGGGCACAGTTTAATTCAAACGTGGGTAGAAGATTTTAATATGCAATCTAAGTATTTTGCTGGAATAATCTCTGATAGTGAAACATTCGAATTAAGCTTTTCAATCAAATATATTGTCTTATGTTGTTCTGTCTTCTTTTATTACTGTTTGTCCCACCGTTGATAAATAGTTCGTGTTTCAAAAATTCTTCTAACGTTTGTTTTATTTTATATTTTAGGATGGAATTATTCGTGCGACGCATTCCAATGTTATTAATGAAAGGAGCCCTATACTGCCGCAGCCTAGCAACATTCATACGAATAAAGATGCTATTGGATTTTTAAAGGCATTAAGTATACCGGGTGTTGTCGAATTTTCGTTGTGTTTATTTTTCTCGAAATTAGTTAGTTACACGTTTCTGTATTGGCTACCATTATATATACAGTCATCAAGTATGCAAAATCAATCCACTTTTCTTTAAAGACGACGTTAAACTGATCTTATTATTATAGCACCATTGGGAGCTGAACTAAGCGCTGATTTATCAACATTGTTTGACGTTGGTGGAATAATTGGTGCAATCGCGGCTGGCTCTATATCAGATTATAGTGGTATGTCCGCTACTACGTGTCTCGGCATGTTACTTTTAGCTGCTCCAATGCTTTTGATTTATCAAATGTGGGGATCAATCTCGCTGTCGATCAACATAATTCTGCTGGTGGTAGTTGGCATTTTAGTGAATGGACCATATGCACTTATAACGACATCAGTAAGCGCCGAATTAGGACAACATAGCTGCTTAGAGGGTAACGCTAAAGCTCTTGCAACAGTGACTGCGATAATTGATGGAACTGGATCAATTGGTGCCGCAGTAGGTCCGTTAATGGCTGGTTTTGTGTCAAATTCAAGTTGGAAAAACGTTTTCTACATGCTAATGGTATCTGATTTAATAGCTTTAACATTACTAATTCGTTTAGTAATTAAAGAATTTTCAAAGCGAAAACGAAATTCACGGATTGAATGATTATAATTTATTACAATACTGAATTCTATCTTACTTTTTTGTACTACCTAATTTGTATTTTTATCATTTTTATTCAATCCCAGTATAAATGGGGTGTAAACAAATTTAACAGTATTTTGTTTCTCTCTCCCATTGTCTCGAAAAACTATAATTAGAATGTATTGTAGTTTTTATATTTACGTAAATAAGTTTTTAATTTTTTATTTATTCTTTTTTTAATTAAAGTAGCAATGTAATTAATATAAATGATAAAAACGTTAGATTTTTACGAAACATCTCGCTGTGACTAAAGATATATTTTTAGGATTGGTTTAAGAAAATATATTTGTTTCAACTGTAAATTGGAAAAATATATTACCTAGATTAATTACCGATTTTAGGAATATGGCAAAATAAAAGAAATTTTAAGTTGGAAATACATAAAAAATGAAATACAAATTTGTTTGTGCATTATATTCTATCTAAAATTCGCCTTTCCTTATGCAATTTGATAGAGGATCAAGTACATACCCATCCCTAAGTAGCCTTTAGAAAATACTTTTAATTTAGAAAGAAAAAATTTTGCAATTTTCGTCCTTAAATGTAATTACGATATACCTACCTGAAAAGACAGTCGTACTTCAAATTTATGGGTTGTGTCAGAAAAATGCTATTTTGGTAGCAAATTAGATATTTATGTTTCCAAAATCCAACCAGCGCTATACAATAAACGGAAGGAGACCGAATACGAAATTTCTTGACAAGTAAAATCCTCAGTTGGGTGCTGGTCTCAAAGGATATAAATTAAGCTTAAAGTGAACATACCCAAGTAATGATCATCGAGGCGTCAACAAAAAGAAAGAAGAAGTGGCTAAATAAAGAAAATATTGACGTCATTATATTAAATTTAAATACATAGGATAGCACTAAGCGCTATTATTGAACAAAATTTATTAAAAAGATTAATACTTTACGAAAATATCATTGACATCTTTCCGTTTAAGATTCGGTACAGTACAATCATTAGCCGCGAATCCAACTGGTATCAAAACTAATAACTTTTCATTTATAGGTCTGTTCAGCAAATTTTTCAAAGCCGGTCCACAATTCAAAGGAGTTGTCACAAGTGTGTTTAAACCAGCGTATTGTAAAGCACATAGAAGTATTCCAGTAGCAATTGAAACAGAAATTTCATTATAATAGTTTTGCTTTTGTCTCCCATCATCACGAAATCCATAAATTTGTTTGAATATTAATATCAAATATGGGGCATCCGTCAAATATTCCTTGATAAAATTAGTTTTAAGCGGTTGCAAATCTGTTGTCCATTGTCTCGACATGCGTTTGTTATAATTAATCAATTCCTCCCTCTCAACAATTTCACGTATCTGGGTTTTAATCTCACAGTTTTCAATAACACAAAATGTCCATGGTTCGGTATGCGCGCCACTTGGTGATGTACCAGCAATTTGAATACATTTTTTTACTACCTCAAAATTTACAGGTTTTGAACTAAATTTTCTTATACTTCGTCGATTATTTAAAATTCGATAATATTGGTCAAGATCTCGAACAGTTTCATTGTTGTTTTTATAAACCACATGTACGACATTTTTTATCGATGGTGTTAATAAATCATCATAGTTATTCTCATTAAAATTTATTTCGCCAAAATATTCACTTTCCGATATTTTATTTAAATTACTTAATTGTTCGATTTTAGCTTCATTCCTTTTATTTACAATGTAAATAGTAACAGCCACAAAAGTGGTAAACAGTAAAGTTAATTTCCAATTTTCTAATAAAATGGACTTTTGATTTAAAATATATTCCATTATCACCACTGTACTAAATACTGATTGTGAACTTTCTAAAATGGAATTTATCAATGTAACAGAATAATAAAATAGTAAAAATATGAAGTGATTATGATAGTGTAATGTAGGTCGTATTCCACTATAAAATTTAATCTTGATATAGGATGTTTATTGTTTACATTTTTTGTTACACAGTTCATTTTATCACCATCAATCTTTTTTTTAGATATCAAATAGGGAAATGATTTGGTATTTATTAAAAATAAATAAAGAGAGATTTTCGGTATAATGAAGCCAAGGGAACCGGATAAATTAATTCGCTGTATTCGTTGCCTCTATGTTGCCTCCAATTGCCAAGATTATAGTATCATCCGCAAATGTTCCAATATTCGTTACTTGTGTGCTTGGTACGTCTCGTCTATATAGTAAGTATATCGAGTATTGGTCCCAGGACACTTCCGCTGTAATGCTCTTCACGTTTTACACCAAAGTGTCGATCAACTAAATATGACTTTAAAGTTAAGTAAAACCGCTTCGGCAGACCTTTGTTTATTTTATATATTCGAGGCCTCGGTGCCATCCATGGATATGGAAATAGAAAATTTAATCAAAGGTTGTGACGCTTTTATTTTATGGAACATTCAATAACAAGCACAGCAAGTCGGTTATTATCGAAAGAAACGGAGACTCTAGTATCCATTTAGAGGAGGTCTTAAATAATTTCCTCATTGATTATAGAAACATAGACCACTGTACGAGCGAAATCAAACTATCAGTACAAGTTTTGAAATATAATCCTAGAATGGCAAAACATTTACACGGGTTAACGCGCAAATAATTAAGGTTTTAGAACCGAGGAATTGTTGATTGACGAACGGAAGAACGCTAAAGCGACACATAGATTAATTAAGAAGCAGAACAAAACAAACGGAGTAGAGTTCGAAGGGTGACGTAGGGGTGGTAGAGACGAGGTTTCCCATGATATAGATAAGTATTCTGATAGCACAAATGACGATTCAACAGAATACTTGATATTAAAAAGTAAAAATAGTGTTCAACCGAATTTCAATGAAGGTATGGTAAATAACGTTAATGAAGTAATAAATGAGAATTCGAAAAGATTAAGGGACAGAGATAAAATAGAAAACCAATTACATTAAATATGTATTACGGTAATAATTTTAAGATTATATGTAATTAGATTTGAAGTTTGATAGTTTTAATTGAATTTTGTATTCATATTTTTGTTTTGTTAAATGTAACTGTAAGAGGGACGATTGTGGTGTATTAGGGTGATTGTTCAACCCTACCCTAATTAGAAATGCAATTTCATAGAGGAAAATGACTCTCGGCTTCTCAAGTAGAAAGTTTTGTAACACCAAAGTGAATAAACGTGCATAAGCACCAATGAATAAAATGAAATGGAGTTTTAATAAGTTTATACTTCGTTGAAACAGACCACTACGTCAGAAACAATGACCTCCTTAGGGACCTGGGAAGTGACCCTCCATTTTCATGGCAATTAATGTCATATGATAAGTGACATTAAGTTTATTACAAAAATGTACTTACCTTGGAATTATTTGTGAAACAGGAAATGAGTCGTCCTAAATAAGTATAATCTTAATCATATTCACCCATTTTAATTAATCAAAATAAGATTTATAAAATTTAAATATTACAATTCAACAATCAAAAACTGTAAATTATTTACACAATGAAACGAGAGACCGCAATATCGGTATAATTTCTGAATTTGAGTGCACGCCGTATATTCTAGTGACCAACATTGTTAATGTATTTTTTAGTATGTACACATTTACATGGTAATCGTTAGATATATTTACGTTAGATGGCACGCAAACAATGTTTATTTGCTTTTTAAAAAAAATCGCCTAAAGTTATACTATTAAAACATGAAGTTACGTGTCGAACAGGGTGTCCCCTTGGGATTACAAATTACACTTCTTAAGAAATCAAATAGATGTTAAAATCCGTACACTTTATTTTATTATTTCCAAGCACAGTATAAATACATACATATATATATATATAGTACTTCCATGTTAAATTCATCGGTGAAGTGTTAGATGGCGATATTGATATCGTTTTGAATTTTATCAAAATTTTTTTATGTAATATTTAAGTCCAAATAAATATGTAGGAATAAATACGCCCAAATGTCATCATCTATTTCTAAGCGTAGTAAGTGCTACAGCTCAGTATGCAGCTCGCGCTAAGATAAATTTTCCATACAAATTTGACGTAAAATTTAGCTAGCTAAATAAAATAATTTTTTTTAGCTGACAATTTCGTTGAGCGGTATGCACCTTTGCGTGAAAAATTTGAAAAAATTTCAGTTGTTTCATTCAAATTTAGATTGCGCCACCATAAATTCTCCAAACCTTTTAACAGCAATTTATCTCACAAGGACAATAATTTGAAGATAAATTTTGACGGTTTTGAATTTTGATTCGTTTTATAATCGAAGTAGCCACGAATTAAATTTTTATATAAAGAAGACAGAAGTCAAAATGGCCGACCAACATTACGAAGTCGAGTATTTAGAGGATTATTTGGACGACGATAATGCTGTGGATAGTGTGGATATAATAACCCAAAGCATTGAAAGCAAATCTGCAAAAACATTAACAAAGAAAAACCAAAAGTCGAAAAAAAGTGAGTTCAATTCAGTGGAAAAAAGGAAGTTATGTGCGCTAGTGAAAAGCAATCCATTTATTTGGAAATTAGAAGGCAAACTTCATAAAAATTCCCATGCTGTTGCCGGTGCTTGGTCCCAAATAGCCAAAGAAATGGAAAAACAACGTAAAATAATAATTTAACTTATTGTAATAATTATACATATGCATGCTAAACATTTATTTTATTATAATTTAGTTGATGAGTGCAAATCAGTCTGCAAATCTCTAAAGGATAGCCGACGCTACCATAAGTTAAAGGCGAGAAAACCATCAAAGTCCGGAAATCCAGTTCCTAATCATGACATGGATATGGATGAAGAAGACCTGTTTTTCAATGTGGATGAAATGAATGATTGGGAATTCGAAGGGGACATGTCATTCATATCATCTGCATCTTCAGATAACAGGAGACGGTAAGATTTAGCCTTAATGTCCATGACAAAATTTTTTCTAAAACCTTGTACGTCATCTATTCAGAACGTTTTCTACTACCAGTACAAGGGATGAGGACTCACAACAACATGAGAGTGGCATTGAAGACAGTAATGCTTCAAATTATTCCTATGTAAGTTCGTATGTATTTCCAAAATTTTATTTTTAATTCGCAAATTATTTATTCAAAATAGATGGGGAAAAGAAATTCAAAAGCTGCGGTTGCATTGAGCAGTGCGGAAAGCTTAACAAACTCCCTCAATGAGTTTATAAACATGAAAAAATAATGCCATCGACTTCTTGAGATTCTGTGCGTTACCAACAAAAACACGAGGTCATTTTAAATAATTTAGACAGGATGCTGCAAAAGTTACCTGACGATGTAGTTGAGGAATTAAATTTCAAATTCCAGGAACAGACCGGCATTAACTGAAATTCTGCTCGAGAATAGAGAACTTTGGTTGATTTTGTTTCGCCAAACTCCTTGTACAAGCTTTCCATTCTCATAATAATTGGCGTAATTGGCTGGTACATAACTAATTTTATTTGATTTTATCAAATAATTATGCATATAGCAACAAGCTGTTACTATTTTTTGTGCCCTGTTAGGTCCGCAAACATTATTCTCTTCAGGCAAAGCCACTTTGCACATAGAATGCCAAAAGCATTTTCCACAACGCGCCTTGCTCTACTCAGTCTGTAATTAAATACGCGTTCTTCGTCAGTCAAGCACTGTGGCCTGCGAGGTACGTATGGCTTCATAATTCGTTTATGCAAGGGGAATGCATCGTCGCCGACAAAATAAAATGGAAATTGTATATTCCCAATGGAACAGTCTTCCGGAAAAGGCATTTCATCCGCTAGAATCGCTTGCCCAAATTTGGTTGCACTAAATACACCAGCATCATCTTCGCTGCCATGTGCTCCAATATCTAAATATTGAAACCTGTAATTTCCATCAGCAACACCCATCAAAATAATACTATGGAACTCCTAAAAAAAAATACACTCTTTACTTTATGGTTATAAAAAAGGCTCCCGGAATTAACTGGACACCTTAACGCAATGTGCTTACCATCAATTGCACCGAGGCAGTTTGGAAAGTTCCAACTGGCATTAAATTGATTGGCTGTGTCCAGAAAAGAACCCTTACTTAATTTCGGTATTTCAGCTTTTAAAGCAATGGAAATTGCATCGCTCACTTCATCTAATATTTTACCAAAATGTTGCTTGCTGATACGGTACATTGCTGACATATGCCTTTGTATTGTACCGGATGCAAAATATCTGTAAATAACAGGCATATTATCAATTTTTTGTACGCAGAAATCAATACATAAAGCTGCATTGCCAATATATACGACTAAAAGTGTACTTGAACAAAGAAAGATGTATGTAGCTATTAATTTTAAAATACAATAAGCTGAAATTTCTTACTCCAAAACGATAGCGAGCTTCTCTTTCGGACTGATTCCATCATTTGGTCGGGATTGGATTTTGGGCATCAATAATGGCTGCAACATTCGGTACAAGTTGTCAAAATCTAACACATTCATATGGAAGTTTTCGTAAAAAATTCTCGAGTTGGCTGTCATATCATTAAACTAGATAAATTAAGATAAGAGCAAACATCAAAACAATTAATGAAATAAACAAAACAATCTACCAAATTAATGCATACTGCATACATCTTTAAAGCGTCCCATGTTTCGCCTGTCTTGTAAATAAGGATTTACTCTATAAGCAGGTCTTCTTCGTTTTACACCGTATTTTATTAATTGAACAGCAACGGCTGCAACACCAATAAAAATTATATCCTCTTTGACACTGGAATCCATTATTTTGTATACTTTTTATAAACCGTTTAGCAATTTTCAACAATTTTTTAGGAGTGTCAAAAAGTAATAAACTAAAAAAAACTTCATTCAAAAACAAACGAATAAAAGTCAAACAAATTCAACAAAATTTATCTCTACACGAATTTTTAGCTTGACGATTTATCTGTAATTAAATGGAGACTCGTGGAGACCGCGCTAAAATGTATCTTAGCGCGAGCTGCATACTGAGCTTACGTATAGACAAACTTATATAGATATGTATTTTTTTATATTGTTTTTGTTCAACTGACAATTCGATTTTTAAAAATATTCTTGTACGTAGTAGATGTTTCTACATCAGTAAACAAAACTAACAACAATGTTTATACAAGCCGTATTGTTTCTATGATGCACGCATATTATTAAATAAAAAACTAATATTTATTTAAGTGTTTGTGATTTTTTTTCTCTTTTTGATACACACTGCAATTTAAAATCGAAGTATGTAAAAATTATACTGGATTACGACACCAGTACTTACAGAAATATGTAATTGGTTTCATTTTGTGTTTGTATTACAAAAGTACGGCTTGTATAAACATTTTTGTTGGTTTTGTCAGTAAATTTATTTTCAAAAAACCTCACCTATATTTTTTTTTGGATTAGGGGAATTTTAACAATGCTTTTCTCGGAAAGCCTGAGTAACACTTAAAACAACAAGCAACTCAGCGTCAAGAACTAATCACCACGGAACCTTATGCAACACAAAATCAGTTCTCTAATTATTTCGAAAGTTGCATATCTCGTATATGTAACGTCAAGCAAGAACGTGAGCCTTATGAACTTGTGCTAATCTGTCTAGAGAAGTACAAACTGAATATCAGAAAAAGAATTTTTGAAGACTAAAATACCAAACCCTTATTATCGAGCTGTCATTATTCCTGTGATAATGCAGTACAAATATTGTTGCGAGCATTTCTCTTTTCGGAGCAATTTTGTAGAATCAAATTCTTCTCGACTTCACAAGGACATCCAGGGGTGACTTTAGTTTCAGAAATCTCCGAGCAACAGTTCCATCTCTTTCGCTGTAAACTGATGAGAGCAACGGCGATGCACACACTTAGTATAGTAAAAGTAAATTAAACGTCCTTTCTTTTATTTATTCGTAATATTTAGACCGTATTCTTTTTCAACTATAGTGAAAGGAAGAATATTATTTTATTAGATGTTTTAGTAATTAAAATAAATTAAAATAAGTTATGAAATTAAGTAACTAAATTGAATTAAATCATATTATACAAAATAAAATGATTAATTATGAAAAATTTAACTGTAATATTTACAATCTGCTATTTTTGAATTTATAGCAAAAAGTGAATACTCACTTTAAATTAATTAAACTCAATAATTCAAAATCTTATGACTAAGAAACACGAACATTGAAAAAACTTCTTTGAGAAATTTTCTCGAAATTAACCAAATCACGCCAAACGGGCTTTTTCCGTAAAATGATAGAGAAGGCCGGTGAACGTTTAAACAACCTTGCCGATCGACGAGAAATCTGGACTTTATCGATTAAATATTTTTTTCGTATGAAGGTATTACTATACCATAAATGTATTTATACGATGATCCATGCCTGCCAGGGTAAGTTAGATATTTAATTTGAATGAATCAATGAAACTGGTTATATAATACAGGTTATATACAGGTTATATACAAACTGCAGTTTTCAAAATTTTACGCAAAAAAACGAATATTTTTCATTTTGTTATATAATTGTTTTTATTATTATTATTTTATTTTTTTGTTATAAACACTACATATAACTATTAATAATCGATCTATCACAGATTAGATTTTTAAACACATGATTTTCTATTTTATCTGAAACAATAGATTTTATTCTGATTTTTTGTTATTTAAACAAATAATTAATATTTTTTTAAAATAAATATGGCGTTATAATTTTTATTTTAGTTTTAATTGTGCGTTAACATTATTTTATTTTAGTTATATTAAGTTATTACATAATTGCTTTGTGTATATTTGCATTTACAATTGTAATTGTGTAGGTAAGTGACTTAAATTTGTATCTATTTTTATTACCATGTTTTTATCTTGTTTGATTTACAATATTGTAAGACTGTAAATTTCGCTGAACATAAATCATCTTCCTTTCAAAAATTTGACTTTTATTTAATTGGTGTTTACTACACCAAGGTTCTTAAACCTTGGCCGCGGGATAAAATAATGGTTTATCTTTATTTTATTACGCTAGTTTTTTTTTTATATTATCCTTGAAACCAATTGAAAATGAAAAATTGAATAATCATTTTCAAAAATTATTATTTCAATTTGATGAATTTGATTTATATTGTTTTACACACCGAATATGCAGGTAGACCTGTTTGTAAAGGTGTAGGCCAAATAATTTTTACAGTAAATTTATCTTTAGAAACGTTTTTAAAATAATTTGGTTTTATTTCACAAACAGTAAATCCTATTTATTTGGCCTACAATTCCTAAATGTTTGGTCTAAAGCTTCGATGAATTTAGCTTTCAAAAATGTCGAGGATGCAGCTCCATATAATACATTCTGATTGGAGTATTATTGTATGCTAACCAGGTAATTCGGGGTAACTGTCACAGTAAAAATATTATTCGTTAGGTATTTCAATTCAATTTAGAGTGTTGCACACAATTCCAATTATTTGTAATAAAAGATATTAGTTAATTTAGAGAGAATAAAAAATGTCAACCTAAATGTTGCTGTTAAACATCAAACAATTGTTAGGTAAATTGTATAAATTTCATGTGTATTTATAAAATTAAAATTAATCTTTACTTTGAAAATTAAGAAATAAAGCATTTACTACTGTACATTATATATATATAGGGTACATATAATCTTAAAAAAATATGGTAAGTTTTACGCCATGCCTTTATTTTAACCGTTGGAAATTGGGTTCGGCGGTATAAGACGGGTTTAGTTAAACCCAATATATGTAACTAAAATCAGAAAAGAAGAATTCCACCTGAAAATTTAGACTTTAGAAAAATTGAATTTGACTAAATTAGGCTTACACTATAGACACTATACAATGGATTCTGAAGTAATTGACGACTTTTAAACAATTTTATAGAAACCATTCAACTATTATGTGATATTTTAAACCATAATATTATGTTTATCCCAATCCTTTTAAATTGTTAAATCTGGTAAACCATTGCTGCAGCGAAAACCATTCGATGATCCGTAATTATCTATATCGTCCATATCTGTTTGTGAAGAATGCATTAATTTATAAGGCCTCGGAAGCGCTAGTGGTACCGGAAGTAATTCTGGCATAACCGAGTGATGCGTTATTAATGCTCGCAATGATGAAAATTCTTTTGTAAATCCCTGTTTGAAAACAATAGATAAAAATAGATTGTTAGCCAAATAAGTATTTAAATCTTAAAAATAATGTGGAACAATAAAGCATGAGACAAACCGAGCAGCGGTTATCAATTTATCTATTTAATGAATTCAAATCATAGTTTGAGTATAAATATAGGCATTTTTTAAAGAAAGAAAAATTTCAATTAAAAGGAAATGTATTGAATGAAGTTGGTTCTGCCGTCGTATCAACGGGGGTTCCACAACCAGTAGCAAAAAAATTGCTCTTTACTGCTAAACATAATCTCAATAAATCTGACTTAAGTACTTTTCATACCAGACGCCTTGCCTCAAAATTTTTATAAAACACAAATGCGAAGCTGAAATCCTTTCATACTGGTGGCGTTGACTTTGAACATTCGGTTGCTATCAAATATTATATTTAGGTTTATTTTACACATGAATTATAGCAAGAACTGAGATATTCTGAATTTGTAACGTACATATGAGCTAGATTTTTCGGTAAATATAAAAGAATTGTGCCAAAAATGTGATTTGTAGGTTATGTTGATAAAATATTGCAGTCGAATGTGAAATGCATTGTCTTGGCTTTACAGATAACTTCATTGCAATATATTTTAATTTTTTTTAAATTATCACTTCCAAATAAATTTATTTCTATAAACGTTATCAATCAAATAAAACTAATTTATTTAATTCAAAAATGAAATAAAGAATTTTTAATTTTGAAGCTCAAAGTCGAGGCGCCGGGTATGAAAAGTACTTTATTGTTTAGTTTCTGTTATTTTCTTCGGTAGCCATTTATTGTGAAATAAAATAGTTTGAAAAATAAGTATTAAAGTCACAAAACATAGTATTAAAGTCACGTATAATATAAAACACAATAAACACAATTTTGCTAAAAGTTAAAAAAACAAATATGCTGAGATGCTTGGTGTGAATGGATACAACAACATACAAGCAGCCGATAATGTGGATTGCTTGGGACGTGTTACGCTGCTCTTGATGTGTTTCGCCATTAAGGCTGTTTTCGAAACGAATACTTATTTGTGGAACCTAACTTATTATTATTATTGGGCGGGCCATGCGGGCGATCAGCCACTTCGCACTGCGACCTAAAAGATCTATTGTGCTGGCCCCTGCTTAATTATCCGTCCAGTCAATATTCAGGTTCTTAATGAACCTGACAATACTGCCTCCCGGTACGTGATACATACTATCTGGGCTTATTGCTCTCCCTCCTAGATGTTTACTACAGCATGTAGTTCCGCTAGAAAGACGGTAGCATTGGAGCTCAAGGACCTCGAGAGGGTTGTCCCACTCCCGTATATTCCTACTCCTGCCCCGTATTCCGTTTGATTTTACTCTTATGAGTTGCTGGGAATTGCAAATCACCTGTAGGTCACCCAGCATTACTACAGGGAGGCTAAATAAAACTGGAGGGTGCCTGGTATCCAGAGTCCACATATTTTGGGCTGATTAACCTATCAGCCATTCATCTTTCGGCATATGCTGTTCCACCTTAGATTAGGGTTATTTTGTCAAGGTTTTCTCCTTTAGCGCCGTACTTTAGCCTGTGCCAAAGGGCCAAAAATGTGCCAAGTGGCCTTAGTTACCAGTGGTTGCCACGAGGAGGCAGTACGTACACTTGCGAATTGTGAACAGGTTACCCCTTACACAATTGTACCCATCACGCAGCTGCCTAATGACAAGACCAGAACAGCTCACGTGAGGCGCACGCTACCGGAAGGTTACGGAGCTGGTAGATTAATCTACTCAACTTTGATCCCCCCTCCAATAGACGCCAAACCACCCCCAAAGGACCTAAGACCAATAACTCTATCATCCTTTCTTTTAAAAACCTTGGAAAGGCTGCTGGATGTATACATTAGAGATAAAATAGGTGCCAGGAAGTGGGCACCGTCTCAGCATGCGTACACAAACGGTAGATCTCTGGACACTGATCTGCACGCCTTGGTGTGTACGATTGAGAAATCGATTAATTCGAAGGAATTCTGTTTGGTGGCCTTCCTGGATATAGAGGGCAGGGCGCCTTTAATAATGTGAAAGTGGGGCAATCAAGGCGGGATTGTCATTTTTGGAGGTGGACGTTTCTCTGAGAAGGTTAATCAATTATATACTGGGAAGCAGGATTGTTAGCTCGAAGTTGGGGGACTCCACCATCAAGAGGCGAGTAACTAGGAGAACCCCCAGATGGGGTTCTGTCCCCTCTTCTCTGGAACATAGTGGTAAATGGGTTACTACTAGAATTGGAGAGAGAGGGTATTGAAGTTATCGCTTACGCATATGATGTAGCTTTAGCTGTTACCGGGAAATTCCTGGGCACGATTGTAGACGTAATGCAGAATGCGCTTACCATCGTTACGAAATAGGCTGGCAAATGTGGACTTGGTATTAACCCGTCCAATACAGAGCTGGTACTCTTCACTAAGAAATACAAAATCCCGGTAGTTGTCCCTCCTACCTTAAATAGCACGAGACTTGCTTTTACTGATAGAGCTAGATATCTGGGCATTATCTTAGACAGTAAGCTTAGTTGGAGGCCCAACATGTTGGAGAGAATGAACAAAGCTACTATAGCTTTGTACTCCTGTAGGAACACCATTGGTCATAGATGGGGCCTGAAGCCGGAGCTGGTACACTGGCTCTACACTGCTATAGTGAGACCTGTGCTAATGTACGGGGTGGATGTTTGGTGGCCAGCTCTGGACAAGGTAACTTATAAAAGTAAGACTGAGAGGGTGCAAAGAACGGCCTGTATGCTTGTTAGCGGGGCATTGAGGTCGACACCGACAAGTGCCTTAGAGGTTATGTTGCACCTTCTTCCGGTCGACATTTTTGGCAAACAGATGGCGGCAAATACGGCTGTACGACTTGCAGCCGTCTCTCAGTGGAGGTGTCTTAGTACAGGACACTCTACTATCGTTAGATCTTTGAAGGCTGAGCTGGCGAATCTTGACTACACTAAACCTACTCTACACTTCGAGAAACGATTTCGGACCTCCTTTCCTTCAAGGGAATCCTGGAGGGATAGACCGTTATCGGAAACCGAAGCGTTGCAATTCTTCACAGATGGCTCCCTAGGTCCAAGCTAGACGGCAAAGAGGGAGCTGGGTTATTCTGTGACAGATTAAATGTAGACATTTCTATTCGTCTCCCTGATTACTGCAGCGTGTACCAAGCTGAAGTCGCAGCGATTGAGGAGGTCATGACGTGGTTGAAGCATAATGTGGTATCCTTAGATGATATCGCAATCTATGTGGACAGTCAAGCGGCGATCCGGTCGTTAGAATCGGTGTCTTTGGCGTCACGGGTGGCGTTGAGTTGTCACTCATCTCTAAATGAGATGGGTGAGCATTTCAATATCCAGATAATCTGGGTCCCAGGTCACTCGGGCGTCATGGGGAAGTGCAGGGCGGATGAATTTGCTAGGCATGGTGCGACTCCCCAGCTGCAACCGGAAAGGGCAAGTCTGAGGGAGGCCTATCATAGCGCTGAGACAAACACTTGGGAAGCAGGCGCTATCCTCCTCTAACATCCTCACCTGTAGAGTTGCAAGACAAGTTTGGCCAAAGCTGGTCTTAGGGTGCACTAGGGCATTAATATCCCTACGCAGACGTGAATTAAGAACGGTCGTGGGGATTCTCACGGGACACTGCCTTTTTGGAGAACATGCAAGAAGGCTGGGTCTGAAGGCAAATGACTTCTGCAGAAGCTGCTTGGACGAAGAGAAGGAAGAGACGTTGGTCCACTTCCTTTGCTCGTGTCCAGCATTGGCACTCAGAGGGCACAAAGACTTGGGTAGGTTCAGGATGGACTGCCTCTCGGATCTCGAAAAACATTAAAGTGCGGGACGTCTTGCACTACATAAGTAGCTCGAAATGGTTCCAATAGGGGTAAAGGGGATATATTCTGTGGTATCACAATGGACCGTCACCGGTCTAATTGTGCCTAAGCAGCCATTCCAACCTAACCTAACCTAACCTAGTTATTCAACAAACAAATTGTTTATTTAATTATGGCCCACTCTATATTTCTGATAGTGATGGGCTAAATCGATCTTTTTTGTTAAAAATTATACGAGAAAATAAACGAAACAGAACAAAAAAGATCGATTTAGCACATCACTAATTTCTGATCCTTCCAAACTACATTAATGTTTCAATAAATTTAATATAAAAAAAAGTAAAAAATGTATTTACCCAAAATACTTACTTGAATTTTGTATCCTCGATTTGTCTTTAATATTAAATAATGAATTACTTTTGGAGCCGGTGGCGGGGCACGCAAAGATAGTGCAAAACATCCTGGTTTCGTGCTACTTTGTCTAACTAAAAATGCACCTGGCGTCTGCCTTGATAATATTTCTAGCGAAATCTCCCTTGGTATCCCAGATTGAAACCATGCCGCACCTTTAAGCTCATTCTGTTCTGAATTACTTAGATTATCCAGACGTTTTTGATTTGGCATTGGTTTGGGAGAGAAAAATTTTGGGCTTGAATTTGCTAAAAAAATTTATTCAAAATAAAATCTAATTATATTAACATTGTATTATATATTTTGTATAGTAAATAATTACCGCTATTTGTTTTTCGTATGAATTTAGTTTTCATTTCAAATTCCTCATCATTTGCACAGCAATGTTCCCCCTTTATGGACATCAGTGATTTTCGGTGTGAATCACTAAATTTAGTGATTAATAATTTTTCTGGATCACAAATACCCTCATTAACATAACCATCGGAAATAGTTTGGGATGATCCTGATGTAACCGATGAAGATGTCCCTTGAACTAATGGTCTACTTTCCTCACCGGGGCGAATAAATCCCATTGTAAGTCGTTTTACTAATGTCGGTTTATCGCCCAGGCGGCGGCAATTATTCATTTCCGTTGGTGAATTATCTTCTCCCGAGCTCGGGGATCTATTAATCATGTTTACATTCTCATCACAGTTAATTTGATTTGTTTTGAATAAAAGTTTAGGTTTAATATGGTGGTTGTTCTGTAATATATCTACAGTTTGATTTATCGAACTTGTTTGCCGGTCAACCATGTAATGTTGTAAGTCCTGCATGGTATCCGGTTTAATATGTATATTATTGTTATTCAACATTTTTTTTTTTTTTTTTTTGATTTACATGTACATAAGCAAATGTAGAATTGTTATAGGAAAGTTGTGGACGTATAGAAGAAATCTGAAGATAGGACTGTCATAAAGTTCCGTAAAATCATTTTGTTGTATTAATCTGAAATAAAAAAAAAATGTTGTTGTAATTATTAAAAATATGTATAATTTATGTTGAAAGCAAATAGACTCATTGTGTTTTATGATGCAGGCCTATACTATTCGATAATATTCTAGGTGGTCAGCACAAAGAATGATGCAAACTAGACACCAAAAATTGTTGCTATACCCAAAAAGAGAACGACAAGTAAGTTACTACAAATTTAGACTGAAGATCAGATATCGTTAAATTTCCTGGGAAATAGTAAGGACCTATTTTCAATATGACCTTTTGTTGGAGCTCTCATTTAATAATTTATTCCTAGATTTAATTCATAGGACAATAGCTTGTAGTTTGGACTCTTAAAATATGTCTACAACGACGTTTCCACATTCGCGCTTGCTTCTTTTACAAATCGGTCGAATTCGAAATTCACGATTCAATTTTCAAATCGAATTAATTCTCCGCGTTATTGAATGATTTTGCTAATCTTTTTATTGGGTTGTTATCGCTAAAAATGGTGGAATGATGTTCTATCGCAAAAAATTTGTGATTACGCAATTTCTTGCTTGGAATATTTATAGAGATGTTTTCCAATACATCAGCTGAATCGATGTGGCCAAGTAGGACGTTTGTGCAAATTTTATATTCTTTGCACTTTGTTGAATATGGTGGTAAGCGAGCCACATTTTGTTTATAAAGGTAACAGGAATATGAAAAAAAAATTTCTTTACTTTCAATTCTTATATAATGTGCTTATCGTAGTAAAGACTTCAGACGATTACAGCATATTCCAATTGAGATATTGTATTAAGGCGGTTCGTATATTAAATGCAATTGGTTTTTCAGTAAAGATGATAAAAATCAGAAAAAGTGCAATGATTCTGGTGGCAAATCTGGTACAACTTTCAACACAGTATTTTTACCGGAAAATTTCAACAAGGGCAATATTGGTATATAGATTCTGGCGCAACGCAACATCTTACCATAAACCGAAATTGAATTTTCAATGAAAAGAAACCATTTATTTCTGATATCACTGCGACGAATAAAACAACGATGAAAGTTGAAACAAGCGGGAATGTGAAATTGTTAGCTGATGTAAAGAGTGAACTGAGTCAGGTAAATCACAATGGATGCTTTTAGGTTCGCCAACTACTGGCAACATATTGAGCAAAATAAACATGTTGAATTATGAATGCAACCGATTTAACGAAAATGATGTTTTGTGCATTCCGGAACTTACAGCAAATTTATTGTATGTAAGTCAAATGAAAATTCGTGGCAACGAGGTTTCTTTCTTTTCAGATTGTGCTGAGATTCCAAACAAAACAGAGAACCTTGTGACGATGGCTACTATGATCGATGGACTGTATTGGTTGAATGATAAGATTAGTGTAGGCTACTTAAACTATCACGATTTGAATACAATGAAATCAGGCGCAGTTTACGGCATTTCATTTATTGATGACAGCGGGGAACATGTATGTGTTACATTTTGCAAAGAGCCGAACAACTTTTGCAGGTGATTCATTCTGACTTAGCGAGATCAACTGAAAATGCTTCACTTGGCGGTGCTCGCTATGCATTGGTTTTGGTCGAAGATTTCAGTCGAATGACATTTACCTTCTTTCTGAAATCGAAAAATGAAGCATAACGGAAGTTTCATGAATTCAAAATATATGTTGAAAATCAAACTGGAAAGCGAGTCACGAAGTTCAGGTTAGACAACGGAACTGAGTTTTGTAACCAACAGTTCGAAAAGGTTTTTAAGTCATGTAACATGGACTTGCCGAGAGAACGATTCATACTTCGACTGGACGTGCAAAGTGCATGTTACAAGATGCAGATCTTCCGAAGGAGTTTCGTGCTGAAGCAAATGGAACAGTGTTCTCGCTTCGTTATCGAATGAATGGTTCAGACACCAAAAAGACTGTGAAGAAGATGACACTAAAGTTGAGCATCAACATGATGCTGATGTGGTTGCTAAATCAGAGGCCAGAAACAATAATGATTCGATTACGCAAACTGATGATAGCTCTGGTGGCACTGATACCACAAATGCTTCGATTCAACCAGCGAAAAATGTTAAATCTGTTCTACGACGTTCGGAGAGAGCAAACACCAAATCTACACCAAATTAACGAACAATTGCACTTGGGAACTAGTTGAGCTAACGAATGGCAGAAAAACCATGTATTCGTAATGGGTCTTTAAAGATAAAATGAATTCAAATGGCGTAATCATTCGCTTAATTGCAAAGAGCTGTAGTTAAAAATCTGGCATCGATTATGAAGAAACTTTTTTGCCAGTAGTTCGCTATTGTTCAATTCGAATTTTATTGGCGTTTTCTTCCAGGTACAACTTAGACATTGATTAAATGGATGCAATTACAGCTTTTCCTCAGGGCGATGGTGGGCGGCAGTGGCCTTGTATGCTTGCTAAAAATGGCATTTCGTCAGTGGAAAATCAAACTGAACAATGTAATCATCATTTAATACAAAGGTGTGAAACTGATTCATTCATTTACTTAATCGTGAGGAAAATCAACTTAAGGCCAATCTCACGAAACATTTCAGTATGAAAGAATTGGGATAAGTCAGCATTTGTATTGGCATGCCCGTCACTCGTGATAGAAAGGCGGGTACAGTTATACTGGATCAACGGAAATACACTGAAGCAATACTTGAAAAGTTTCAAATTTCAAATTGCAATTCAATTGATTCACCGGCAGACCCAAATTCTCAGTTAACAAGGGAAATGGCAGCGAAAACCAATGATGCATTCGCTGAGCATTCTATATTTATCGCAATATACACGTCGAGATATTACAAATTCATTTTGCGATCAGATGGTGCAATAATTGGGATCTACATGGCTTGGCTTTTGTGATGCTGATTGGCCATCGAACATTGATGATCGAAAGTCTTGCACTGGATATACATATATTCAAATTGAAAAATTGTACAATTTCTTGGGCAAATAAAGAGTATAGAGGCCGAATATATCGCAATCGAGTGCAGAGGCTGAATATATCGCAATCGGAGCGGCGACTTATGAAGCTATATGGATTCGGCAACTAATGAGAGAACTGTTAGACGAAGAAGAGCCGGGAATCAAAATTTAATGCGTTAATCAAAGTATGATTAATGTGGCCCAAAATCACGTACATATATAGCCCACCAACAAAACACATTGACCACATACGTCATCACTTCGATTACCAAAAAACAAATTGTAATAATTATTTCTTTACTTAAAATGACCTTTATTGTTTTTACTGCACACGCTTTATTTTATCTTATCTCACTTTACATGTCATCTGTAATGCTGTTCTACTACGACTAATTTTATACATCATTTTACATATATAATATGAATGGCCCTATAAACCGCATCGCTTGGAATGCATTACTGATATATAATGGACGGTCATTACATTACCCCTTCAATTAAAATTTAATTCATTAAATGATTTACAACCTAATTACAAATGACCTTACAAATAAGAATAAATTTAAATTTATAATTAGACTATGTTAAGTTCTCATACATAATCTTTCATATACACAGGTTCTTTCCTGATTCTCGTTGTTCTTCTCGGTATCGTCTCATTGTTAGGAAAGGAATTACTTGATCCGAATGATTGATCTTCTTTTTCCTTATCCATGTCACCTTCGTCTCCACCGTCAGGAATCACTTTATGTTTTGCTTGCTCGCTTGTTGAATTATTTGCCATTGGTAACAATTTCTACAAACGATCAGTTCTCCTGACATAACACTTGAACTACTGCAGCTTTACCATTTCTCTTCTTTACCACAAATTGTTCAGGGTCGTAATTCGTGGATAATTTATTCTCTGGTTTCGTGTTCTGACTTATCACATTATCTCCTATTCGTATGTCTCCTTCCGTTGCATTTCTCTTAAGGTCGGTGTACTCCTTACGCCTTAGTTTCACTTCTGTATCCCTTTCCCTGACTTCTCCATCGAATACAAAATTATCATCCGCTAAATGTGGAATTTTCTCCTTGAAAAACCGGTTGAACATCAATTTTGCAGGACTAGCGTTCGTTGACGGGTGAATTGTATTTGAATACATCGACAAATAATCGTTTAATTCATTTCGGTAATCCTTTTTTTCCAATTGCGCGATTTTTAAACGTTTTAAAATAGATCGGTTCTGTCGCTCAACCTCGCCATTTGATGACGGTGAATATGGTATCGTATGCTTGAGTTTAATTGCTAGTGTCTCACAAAATTTTCCGAATTCATTACTAGTGAATTGAGGTCCCGTTGTCGGTAATCATTACCTCAGGACAACCGAACCGTGTGAAAATAGGTTTAAAAATTTCGATTGTTTTCTGACTTGTGGTCAGTCTCATTACTTCCACGAGCACATACCGACTATAATCATCCGTTATTACCAAAATATAGTCTTTATTCGGTAATGGTCCGAGCAAATCTATCCTTATCTGTTTCCAAGGATCTTTCGGCAACTCCGTCAAGTATAATGGCTCTGGATTCTTTTTCTTTGCTACTATTTGACAACTGTTGCACGATTTTACAAATTTCGTTACGTCAGCATCCTGGTTATACTACAACGTCTTACTTCTCAGTCTTCTCTTCATCATTGACTCTCCTGGATGTCCTTCATGTGCCAATTCGAGAATTCTCAATTGCAAACTTTTTGGAATTACTATCTTTCTAAAACGCAACAGCATAACGTTTATCTCCGATAAATCTTCTGAATATCTTTTATAATTTGCCATTTGTTGCGGCTATTTCCCATACTTCAAACAATACTTTAAGTCTGTCATCTCCTCGTCTTTCATAACTTCGCTTTTGATTTCTTCCAATGTTATGGCTTTTGGTGTCGCAATTCGGATAACTTCATTAAGATAATTTTCACCTCTTTTGTCGTATGTTCTATCATTTGATTCTGGTTGACACAACCTTGACAATGGATCGGCTATATTAGTTTTACCTGGTCGATATATAACATTCATATTAAACGGTTGAAGACGCAAGACCCATCTCTCAATTCCAGGACATGGCTTCGATGAAGGTTTAAATAGAATCTCCAGTGGCTTGTGGTCGGTTATGAGATCAAACTCCTTCCCCATCAAGTACATCTTAAACCTCTCCACTGCCCACACCAATGCCAAAGCTTCCTTCTCCGTCTGTGAGTAACGTCTCTCTACGTCTGATAAACCTTTAGAAGCAAAAGCCACTATTCTAGCTTCCTTTTTATTATTTTCTTGCACTAATACTCCTCCTAGCCCATATGGACTAGCATCGGCTACTACTATTGTTCGGTCTTTTGTATCGTAATACCCTAAAGTCGTTTCGTTAATTATTAACTCTTTAAGCTTTTGAAATGAACTTTCCTGCCCGGACTTCCATTCGAATTTATTTCCTTTTCTAGTAAGAATCTTTAATGGTTCACTAATTGTTGCCAAATCTGGAACAAACCTACCTACATAATTCAATATTCCCAAAAAACTACGTACTTCTTCTTTGGTATTCGGTTGCCTGAAGTTCCCTATGTCTTGAACTCTATCTACTGTCGGTCTGATACCCTTAGAGTTTAAAATATGTCCCATAAAAACAATTTCGTTTTTTTTATACTGACATTTTTCCTTATTTAAAATTATCCCGTTTTCCTCTAACTTAGTTAGTACCCTATCTAAAATACAATTATGTTCCTGCATGCTCTCCGTAAAAATTAGTATATCGTCTATGTATACTACACTTGGGATTCCTACTAATAAATTCTCCATCGTCTTTTGGAATATCTCGCTAGTGCATGTCATCCCAAACATTAGCCTTTTGAATCGATAAACACCTTCGTGTGACACAAATGCTGTTATCTGCCTAGATCTTGGCGTAATTTCTATTTGATGAAATGCGTTCCTTATATCTAGCTTACTAAACACCATGCTCTTTGACAAACTGGGAAGAATGTCATCAAAAGTAGGCAAAGGATGTACCTCTCTTTTTATCGCCCTATTAGCCTGTCGTATATCTACGCATAATCTAACGTCATTACCGTTATTTTTCGGGACTACTACCAATGGAGATATACACTCCGATATTCCTTCGACCGGTTCTATTATATCATTTTCCAATAACTCTTTTAATTTAATCGATAATGTTTCTTTCAAAGGAATTGGAACTCTTCTGTAAGGCTGGCGAACAGGGATTATTGATTCATCGATATGAATCTCGACTTTAACGTCTTTCAATTTTCCGACTTTAATATCCGCTTCGTTCAATGACTCATACTTTTGCACCGATCGTATGTCAAACGAAATTATTCCCAACTCAATTGCCACCTTACCACTTAACAGAGAAGTTCCATTACCTTCCACTATATATAGATCAGACTCTGTTTTCTTTCCTTTGCACTCAATTCTAACCCGCACTACTTTAAATATCTTTATATTATTGCCACCATAATCTTTTAGCTTACTCTCGATTGAATTACATTCCTTGATTATTTCCATATTTTTCTTTACTGCTTTAAGATATGTGTCCGTGCTAATTATGTTAACTCCTGCCCCGGTATCTACAACCATTCTAATTTTGACGTTTCCGACTAAGAAAATTACTGTCATTTTCCGAAGAGCTGTTCCCATCTGTCACAAATTTAACCCGATTGTTGCCTACTCTAGTTCTACACATCTTTTCTAAATGGTTTAACATCTTACATTTGTTACACTTTTTTCCTAATGCTGGGCAAATTTTGTCCCTACTAAAATGACCTACACGTCCGCATCTGAAACAAGCCAGTTCATTTCGCTTACCTGTACTTCTATTTCTGTCCGGGTTTTCAGTAGATTTGTTTCGCCAATAATTGCTCTGACCTTGATGTTGGTTATGTTTTGGTTGGTTTGGTCGTCCATTTTGATTTATTTCAGTCGACACGTTTACTTTTCTCACTTCTTTATCAGCCATATGCATATTCACGATCTCTATACCTTGTACGATTTTTATTAACTCATCCAGTTCAACACTTCCTTTCTCGATCACTTTTTTTTCTAATTCGGCATGTTTTGAATTATATACAATTTGATCCCGCACGTGTTCTTTCGCGTTGTCAAATTCGCACTTGGCAGCTTGTTGTCGTAATCTCACTACAAATTGATTAATGGTTTCCTCCCTTCATGACGCATCTAGTGCTTTTACCATAGAATTGAACTCATCTTCTTCCTTTTCCCCTTAGACCTCTGCGTCTTGCGATAAATTTTAATAAATGTCTTGTAATTCAAGACCACCGCTATGCAACATCTTGAATTTTTTTATTTCGTTGTTTGTTATTTGGTTAGCTTTAATCATTATCTCAAATGATCGTTTCCATTTGATCCAGTTTACCGCGATGTTCCCATCTAGATCCAATTTCTGTATTTCATTTTTATCGGTCGCCATTACGTACACGTTTTTACGTACAAATTTTTCTTTTTTTTTAACCTCAATTTCTTCTCGTTTATTTCTTTTATTTTATCTGGATTTAACCATTCAATTATTTTGAATTATTATCAGTTAATAATACATTTTTTTTAATTATCTCTTTACTTAAAATGACCTTTATTGATTTTACTGCACACGCTTTATTTTATCTTATCTTACTTTACATGTCATCTGTAATGCTGTTCTACTACGACTAATTTTATACATCATTTTACATATATAATATGAATAGCCCTATAAACCGCATCGCTTGGAATGCATTACTAATATATAATGGACGGTCATTACACAAATCATAAGGGAATTCAACTTAATTACAAGAATGCCAATCAAATGATCAGAATTGCAAGGCAAAATAAAAAATATTGGAGGCAACTCTATTACAGATTAAAATAAATCGTTAATGATGTGGTGCATACGATTCAACGTTTTAATTCAATCGACCAATTAATTCTTTAATAGCTTTGTGGCGACCTCATTGCAACTACCCAAACTACCCAAAAGGGCTACTAACCATTTTTGGTTGATTGGGAGAACCATTTAAGTTCAGTGTAAAAATTATTAGATAGACTGACAGACTAGAAATAACCACGAATAAGAAAAGACGTGTAATTAAAAACTTAATAAATAATAAATAAATCTATAAGCGTATATTTCATTTAAATATTGGTAAATTCGTTGAACCTCCACACTGGTGACCCCGATGTGATATGAACACGCAACCTTCTGATCTGGAGTCCACCAGACAAGTTCCAAGCTGCAAGAGACGAGTTCGAGTTCCTGTTAAAGCACGGCATAAGCAGACCCTCAAAAAGCCATTACGTAAGCCCACTTCACATGGTGAAGAAAGCAGATGGTTTCTGGCGACCTTGCGGCGATTTTAGAGCGCTGAATGCAATAACAGTTCCGGATAAATATCCTTTGCCGTATATACAAGACTGTGCTAACGCAGTGCGAAATAAAAAAATATTTTCAAAAATTGATTTGCACAAGGCATTTCATCAAATACCTGTAGAGCCGGCAGACATACACAAAACAGCCATAATAACATCATTTGGGCTGTTTGAGTTCGTATACATGACCTTCGGCTTGTGCAACGCCGCCCAGACGTTCCAGCGGTATGTTGATCATGCTACAAGAGATCTACAATACGTGTTTGGATACATCGACGATTTTCTCATCGCTTCGGAAAACGAGCAACAACATCGTGAACATCTTCGAACGTTTTTCCAACGACTTCGGGATGATCGGACTTCGAATAAACATTGCGAAATGCGAATTTTTCAAAGATGAGATAGATTTTTTGGGTCATGTGGTCACACCCAAAGGTCTGAAACCACTACCAAGCAAAATCGAAATCGTAAAAGAGTTTCCAAAACCAACGATCGCCAAGCAGCTAAAAAATTTTCTAGCAATGGTAAACTTTTACAGAAAGTTTATCCCTCATGCTATCAAACACCAGATTACCTTACAAAGCCTGATCAAGGGCAACGTGAAGAACGACCAGAGTAAACTTGAATGGACAGCGGAAGCGGGAGAAGCATTCGTCAAATGTAAAGAAGATTTAGCAAAAGCAACCTTGCTCGCATATCCCATGCCTAACGCTCAGTTATCACTAAACGTTGATGCCTAAGACTATGCGATCGGCGCGGTGCTACATCACACCATCGATGGACAAGCTCAACCATTGGGATATTTTTCAAAGAAATTGACCGAAACCGAACAGCGTTATGCCGTCTACGACAGGGAATTACTGGCCATATATCAGGGCGTTCGCCACTTCAAATAGTTGCTCGAAGGTCGCAATGCCATCATATACACTGATCACAAGCCGTTGGTGTACGCGTGCATGCAGAAATCGGACCAGGCTACTCCGCATAGAATTCGCCATCTGGACTACATTAGCCAGTTTACCACAGACATACGGCACATTAAAGGAAGAGATAATCACACAGCAGACTTGTTATCGAGGATTGAAACAATCGCACAGGAATGGAGTTACGACGATATTTCGATTGATCAAACTACCGATCCAGAGATACAGACATTGCTTAACTGCAATACGTGATTCCATCAGTCCGTTTGTCACACAAAAATACAGAAATGCAGTGATGAGTCATTTCCATTCCATTGCGCACCCAGGCGTGCGAGCAACGACCAAATTAATAGCTGAGAGATTTGTCTGGCCAGGACTTCGAAAGAATTGTGCAACATTCGTCAAACATTGTCAGGCGTGTCAACAAGCAAAGGTGAGCATTCATACGAAATCTCCTTTTTCGACAACAACACCGCCGACTCAACGTTTCGAGCATATCAATATCGATATTGTTGGACCATTGCCTCCATCGCAGGGATATCGATATCTATTGACAATAATTGACAGATTTTCTCGGTGGCCAGAAGCCATCCCGATTGAAGACATCACCGCTGAGCGCGTCGTCAGTACGCTGATTTCCGGATGGATTGCTCGCTTTCGGACGCCTCTACGCTTAACATCAGACCAAGGACGCCAGTTCGAGTCGCAAATCTTTACAGAATTAAACCGACTCTGCGGCACGAAGCATTTGCGTTCTACACTAAGACATCCTCAATCAAACGGGATCATAGAGCAATTTCATCGGACGATTAAAACAGCTATAACATGCCGGCGAAATCAAGACTGGATATCTCAACTGCCCATCGTTCTCCTTGGTCTACGCACAATACACAAAGAGGATATCGGTACCACTCCAGCTGAAATGTTATACGGAACAAATCTTCGATTGCCCGGAGAAATTTTCGCGGAAAGCTCATCGACCAATCAGCACGAATTTATCAAAATCCTTAAACAAAATATGAGCGCGTTGCAGCCTACATCCACAGCGCATCACATCACATCGCAGGACGTCTTCGAGCACCCAACGCTTCGCCAAACTGAGTTCGTTTTTGTACGAAATGACGCGGTTCGACTACCTTTGTTACCCGCATACAATGGCCCATACCTCGTCAAGGAACGACATGACAAATACTTCGTACTGGAAGCAAAGGGTCGAGAAACAAAAGTTTCAGTGGATCGACTGAAGCCAGCGCATATTTTGAAGGACGATCAGCTAGTTCAACCATCACTACCAAATCCAGAGCTGCCACAAAATCCGCAAGGATCACCACAAAATCCGGGACCACCACAGAGCCTGCAGAAATCGCCCAAAGTCACCAAGTTTGGGCGTACCATAGTCACACCCAAACGATTTAAGAGATGATTTCCGTCTGGTGGGGGAGTAGTGTGGCGACCTCATTGCAACTATACCCAAACTACCCAAAAAGAGTACTAACCATTTTTGGTTGATTGGGAGAACCATTTTAGTTCTGTGTAAAAATTATTAGATAGACTGACAGATTAGAAATAACCACGAATAAGATTTAAATATTGGTAAAATCGTTTAACCTCCACAGCTTCAATAATCTGTCAGGCGATAGTGGTTGCTCTCAAATTTACTCCCTAGATCAATATGCCATATAAATAAGAACCTTTAGTTGACATAAACTAGAAGAAAATGATTATCGGCAAGCTGTTGCAGTTGAAAATTATTATGTTGCTATTATTATGTTGCTGCAAACGATATATTATGTTATCGTATTGACTAGTTGACATTTTATTTTGATGATTTAAAATGCTGATGATTTAAAATGTCAAAAATGTGTACTAAAAAATATTTATCACATATTTCGGGCACAGTCTTAATAACAAAATGAATGTCATTTATTCATTTGGCATGTCACATGTATTTTAATTGCTTTTAAATATATGCCTGCTAAAGTGTTAATATGGTAAAAGAAATAAATTAAAAATTTCGTTTCAGCGAAATGTATATGCGTTCATATTCAAAATACGTATAATGATCAAAACCGATATTTTATTCATTGGATAATAAATTCTACTCCTTTCAAATTTTACTTGCTAAAACATTATTTTGAATTGTTTTACCGCCACCTCAATTCAAACACGGAAACTACACGTCCATTTTTTTTTAAACATATTTAATTAGTTTATAAGTAGGTGTCACTAGTGGCTCATTATATAAAAAACGAACGAAAGATGTGACATCATAAATTTTATAAAGATGTGTTTGTAAATAAAAGAGTTTTAGTAAAACATTAATTAAGTATCTATAAAAGTAGTAATCAAAATAAATTTTTGTCTTCTTATGGTTTAATTTCGAATTTGATGCTAGCGGCTTTTATATCTAGGTGTTACCGATATATCTGTGACGTAAGAACAAGAATATAAAAGATAATAAAACACAAAACTAATTGTTTTTGTACCATTTATCTGTCAAAAAGAGATTATTTGACAGATTTGTGGTATAAAAACAATCTTTTCCATGATCTATCCTTTTGTATTCTTACATCGAACTATCATATGCACAGATATATAGGATAAATTTGTGGAATGCTTGTGCATCTGAAAATAAACTCAAAAAATATGATGGAAACGGAATTCAACAGAACTTGGTATTTTTTAACCAACTTTAATGAAATACAACCAGTTCGATGGGAATGAAGTAAAGTTCAGAAATATGGCCACTTAGTATGGAACTAGGATATTTCTAAATGATTATGATGAAATTCGACATATAGATGAAATTCATGAGTTAAAAAATCAAAAACGTTGTTTACCAATAAGCAATAAAATTAATGAATTATAATTAATTAACTTTCGTCCTTAGAAGTCTGTCGTTCATTACCTTTAAGGAAAAATAAATGAGACTGAGTAGGCCGTTGCAATATACAAAATCATCACGTTTACGATAAGGCGTTTGTTTCAGTTTTAATCAATTTCTCAAAATAATGCCACCGCTTTTTTCATCCCACAAAATTGTTTAGATAGTTTTACTCAGTCTAAACGACATCAAAAATAACTAAGGACGAACCTATAAGAAAAAAAAAAAATAGTAGACAATTTTTACAGATAAGCTATTTCTGATATTTTAACTGATCTAATTTAAGAACAACCTTCAAATGATATACACTGTTATTTATAAGATTACCTTTTCAAACTTAGTCATCTATTTCATCTAATTTCAGAAATGTTTGTTATGTTCTTCTTTATTTTCGGTATCTTCTTCTACTATTATAGTTGTTTTTTTCACAGTTACGTTTTATAGTAATCAATTTAATGTTTTTCTGGCAAATAAAACCGTTTCCATTTTTTACTTCTTTACTGTTTTCCTTGTTATTAGGGTAATGTCTGTTATTGGTATAAGAATTATTCCCTGTAGAACAAACAGATGAACAAGTACTCGTAACGCAACGAAAAACATCTTCTTCTTAATTCAAGAAAGAAAGAAAAACAATTTCGATTTAACATTAAGATTTTTGTTTGCAAACTCACACACAAAAGAGTAGATAGGCAACACTCAAATGTATCCAGTCGTTGGCTACACTTAATTGTGTTGAAGAAATTCACTTTTTCATTTTTTTTAAATTTTGTTTTTATTGCATTGAGCATTCATTCCCATGTTCTCCGCATTTCATTAGTTTTTTGTTTTTAAATAAACGGCATTGGGAGATCTTTAACGATTCCTCTGTTATGATTTTGTGAAATTAATTTTAAAGATTTTTTTTTTTTTTTTGATGTTTGGAATGGAGGAATCAGTATCTGCGTACCAATTGTTTTTTTATCTTACTGATCTAAAGCCAATAAAGCAAACGGTGGCAACAATTATCCAATTTATTTATTGATACAAGAAGTATAAAGAAATTACAAAAGTAAAGGAATCGATCAATAAATCGTTGGTAAAGAGAATAACCTCGTGAGAAAAAAATGAAAACATGGGGCAAAAATGGCCTTGACACAATTACAACTAGATTTATGGCGGCACGCTTCATAATTTGATATATTAATTGTTCGTGCTGTGTGGGATAAGCATTCTATCAATATTTTCGTAGAAATTTGTGATTTACAGTTATAATGTAATTTATAGGTTGGTTGACCTTATTTTTCGTGGATAAATAAAAAAATTCCTTGTTGAAATTTAATAAACTGTAATAACTTAATATTCATTCATATATGGAAAAATATTTTCCATTTAAACGAAAATATTTTTTTTATAAAATGTTAAATGACGTGTCCTCTTTACTCGCTGGATATTGGATTGCTGACACATAAAAAAAAAATGTTTTTCACTGTACAAATTACAATTATTGTACAACTAAAATATGTACATATCAACAAATTGTTTTAATTTACCAATAATTTACGTGACGAGCAACCAGTTCGACCATAAAAAGCAGTCTTCCAATTCCGAAAAAAAACCAAAAATTAAGCTTTGGGTTTTTATGCGATAATCAAGTCATACGCTGAAAATATCGATTAAAATCGGTTGTTCCTTTTACTAGATCCTTATTTATGAATAAGCATTTCCGTGCGATTTAATGAAAATATTTTTAAAAATTAAAATTTGAATTAAAGCGTGATTGCTAGTGGAAAACGTTCTTTGATATTTCTTGTACTCACTTTTGTCATGCGTGGAAGGAAATTCCAAAGTGGTTCATCGATACCAAGCCTAAACAGGGCGATAATAGTGGATTGAGTGAGATCCCTCCGATGAAGCGACGATACAGAAACGGTCGCTCGGGTGTTCAAGATATTGGGCTACTCACAGAGGAACAAAGGGCATCTGTGGTTTGCATTACGAAATGGGCTGGGAAATGTGGGCTGGAAATTAACCTGCCCAAGACAGAGCAGGTACTCTTTACTAAGAAATACAAAATCCCTGAGTGTGACTCTCAGATATATTTCAATGGAAGTGTCTTCAGACAAGTCACTCGACGATATATAGGTCGCTAAAGAAGAAAGAGCTGCTATACAATTTTTCACGAACGGCTCCAACCTATATGGAATAGTAGGTTGAAGCGTTTATGGTAAATTAAATGTGAACATGTCTATTCATCTCCCTGAGGTGATATCGATTGAGGAGGTCTTGACGTGGTTCTACAAAGGAATCAGGAAGCTATTTTTCAATTCGATTCGAACATATCCGACTCTTCGAAGCCATGTTCCATCCTACTTGGCCATATTCCAGAACTTCATCTAAAAATAATGTTGAAATCCCATTTCCATTATAACTGTCAAGGCTTCATCATAATCGGTTAAGAAACAGCCAAGTCCAATCCGACTTGATCCTATTCGAGAATTTTGTCCGAATATTATTTTAGAATTCCATTTCACAAATGGCAAATTTTAGCAAAATCCGTTAAAAAATATCCAGGTTCCATCCAAATTGGTCAAATCCCGGAACTTCATCTCAATATCCTTTTAGAATCCCTTTTCCATTGTATCTGTCAAGTTTTATCGTAATCGGTTGAGAAATAGCCAAGTTCCATCCTAATTGGTCAAAATTCAAATTTCGAATTGGCCTAATTTCAAAATTCACCCGAAAATCATTTCAGCATCCCTTTTCCCAAGACGCATGTCAAATTGCATGTCCGTTTTGTTTGGAAGCCGATTAATCATCCAAGGCCTACATATCATGTTCCCGTATTGGGGCCTTTAGTTTTCTATGGCATAAATCTTATGTCTCCATAGCGGAGCCTTTCGACTGTTTAGCGTTAAAAAAAGTGGAAAAGGTGTAATTGCACTACTGGCATCACTTTACACTTCAAATTCATCGTTTAACAGTTCAAATTAAACCTTTTACAATTCAAATTCAACCTTTTGCAAATTCTATTTATCAAAACCAATTTTATTTCTTAATTAAACTTTATTCACGTATTTTTAGATGAAGTTCTGTAAATAATCCGCATGTCGAATTAATCAAAACTACAAATGTCAAAAAAATATATATGCAATATAGGGTAATTTCAAAGAGGAAATTTTATATTTTAGTACTACATGGGATGTTTTTTATTTGTCTTGGTTACTAATTTTGTGTTGATATACATATTTTTTGTGTATGTGTACTATCAGAGCCTTCTAGAGTAAAGAGCCATAATCATAATGACGTATTTTTTAGAAGCTTTTTTAGTGGTATAACTTTTCATTGATTTCCATAGGAATCCATAGTAAAAATGGTGTTTTTTAGCTTCAAGTTTTTCAATGAAAAAAGCAAAAATATTATAAAATTTTTAAATAAAAGTTTTCTACATATCTTTAAGCCTCTTCCATGCTCTGGTACTATCCGTCTGACCTGCTTTGTAAAAATAATAACGAACTTTTAAAGTTGGGCTTTATGTTACGATATTAAAGTTGTGCTTTTTGTACAATATACAAGAAGGCCATATTGGTATTAAGTAAATATTAATTGCAGAAATATTAAAATTAAATTATTTCTAAAATATATTTTTTTGAACTTTCATTTTGAAAAATACATCAAAGTTGGCTCTGACAAATTAAAATAATACTTGCTAAATTTATCTTTAGTTTTACTAGTATACGTAAGATGTCTAAAATGGTAAAAGAAAAATACGAAAAAAAATTATTTAATCGCAAAATTATCACACGTTCCTATATTTTGTGAATTTGTTTTGCTTTTCCTACAATTTTTGTACTTGAAATTTCCCCAAGTGGTAATTTTTGGTACGATTTTTCCAAATTTTTAGGGCCATCACTGCCATCTATGTAATGTATATTGACTTAATGACCAAACGAATCGTAGTAAGCTTTTATTTCAATTTGACCAGAATGCTGTTGTTATGAATTTTTTTTAATATTTTGGTTGAAATAAATCAATTATTACAAGAAAATGAAAACGATTTACTTAAACGATATTTATATATGTTGAAATTCAAACATTTATGAAAGTATTTCAGAAATCATAATTAAGAATTTGTAACGTTTTCATTTACAAATTTGTCTTAGGGAAAAAAGTGATTTCCCATATGTTTTGTGTGTTTTACTATGAAAAGTTTCGTTTTTTCCTCGTTTCTAATTCCCTTATAAAAGCTCAGATTTTTTGATTATGGCTCTATAAAATACAGGGTGCTCTGGTACTATCCGTCTGACCTGCTTTGTAAAAATAATAACGAACTTTTAAAGTTGGGCTTTATGTTACGATATTAAAGTTGGGCTTTTTGTTACGATTATAAAAATGTAACTGACAAAATGTAGGTTGGAGTGGCTGCTTACGCACACTTAGACCGGTGACGGTCCATTGTGATTGACAAAATGTAACATGTAAAAAAAAAAAATCTGTAAAATGTCATAACGTAAGGCCGTAAAAAAGCGAACATCGTTTTCGTTACTCGTTCTTAATGTGTACGGTGTACCGTCCTTTAGAAAATTCACAAACAAATAAAAGTCAAGGCCTCCTTAGCTATACATCAAATATTTCAATCAAATTTTCAATCTTGAAATTTTAAACGCGTGCAATTTGTACTTATAATTAGTGTACGCAATAAATTTTCTTCATTGGAGAAAAAATAGTATGTTTGGCTTTGTTTGACTCGCAATCTTTGGACTCGCAGTCTTTGGATTCGCCTCGCTTGCAAATATAATTGCTCGTCAAACAGAGTATCAATTTTAATCCTAAAGACACAATGTTCGATTTTTCGTAAAGCATCTACTCGAAAGCAGCGCATTTCTAGCCATGAGTAAATTCTTTATTGTCAGAACGTTTCAAAATTCGCTTATTTTAATATTATCATTTGATGTTAAAGTGTTTTTGTTACTTTTATAAAAATGTATGTATTGTTAGGCTAAACATTTAATCTTAGGCGTAAAGTACTTTTAATATTGTTTTCCGTATTTAAAGTAATTGACACGCCACAGCTTGATAAAAAGTAAAATATGCAAACGAAGCAAAAGCCAACACCCCATTTTTTTCTATTTGATATTCGGATTAAAAGTCACTTTGTTTGAATCGCAACATAAACAATTTATTTTTGAGTACTATAAATGAACGTCTAGAAAAGCATTCATTTTTTTCTTAAATAAAAAAAATTTAGACATCCATTTATTAGGAATTCTAGCAAAAAATCCGCTATTTCTAAGGTGCTGGTAGAGGATAAAATAGTACACAAACCATGGTTGAGAACTACTATTATCGCGTCGCGTAGTATAACCCTCGCCTCTGCACGCCTCAGATTATAAACTTTGCACTCGGCTATAATTATAGTAATCTTCTCAACCTTGACGTATATTTATTTAATATTATTGCTTATTATCATTAAATATATAATACATATATAACTCAATAAAATCATGCTGCTGATGGTCACAAAAACAATTAAAACTGCGAGATAAAGAATGATCTAAGTGAACAAGGCCGCAAACGCTAAAGCTTCCGAGAGTATAGATCTGGTTATGGATGGTTAGATCACTTACAAAGCTCCAGAACCAGCGCAGAAAAGTTCAAAAAGGACCACAATATTGATTTGAGACATAATGAAAAGCATTTAAATTCATCAGTCAAACTATGGCAACATCTCTTTATTTATGCATATAGCAACAATCCAAATGCAAGAATTTTTAGAAGAAAAAAAAACCTGTAAATCGATTCTCATCTCATCTTTATTTCCACTATTTAATAAAAACTAGGCTGGAAAAAGGTAGGCGAACACTTGCTTGTTTTTTGTTTAATTATTCAGCAAGTTCAAGCAATCAATTTTATTCAAATTACGAAACAAGCATACAGGTAGGGTTGCTAACTAGCCGGTTTAAAACCGGTCCAGCCGGTTTTCATAATTTTAAGCCGGTCGGGTGGTAAAGCATCATTGGTCGAATGGTCGAATCGTTAGTAATAATATTTATTACCTACATAGTTAGTATATGAATGGAATGAATGCATTGTATGTGTAAAGAAATTCAGTTCAACAAGGTGCAATGCAAAAAATTTTGTATTTAATCTCACCAACAACTTCTTGAGAAAGCTGAATAAATTATTATTGTCTAGGGGTCTATAAGACGTTATTGTTACCTATCTGTTTGTGTTTATAACATTACCTGGAAAAAACCAAAACACCATAACATCATATTACAGGTCCTAATACAACTCAATAAAATCATGCTGAATTTGAATTATCTTCAACGGTAATCTCGTAAATATCGAATAATTTTAATACCAAGCACCCCAATGCAGTCCAAATTCGAAATATCCAGAAAAATCCAAAATTATTTCAAAGAACTCGGATAGTCTCAAATATTCTCAAAAAATAACATCTATTATGTGAATCAATATCCTCCAAATTTAACTTTACTTTAAATAACTCGATGCTAACATATGGTAGATCATTAATTTAGTAACAAGAAACAATTCCACCTCTTGCAAATTTCAAAAAATATCGGAAACAAAAACAATCTCGAAAAATTCTATAATGTAAGAATTCTAGAAAAAAAAATTTCGAATTTTCGGAAAAACTCGAATAAGCTCAGAATCCTGTAATAATCTGATAAATCATTAAGAATCTTGAATAATCTGAAAATTATTATCATATTTAAGTACCTGAAGTAGTCTCACTTGGAAAACAAGATGGGAATATGGATGCGTTTGGTCAAGGGACAGTAAAGATTCAAGTTCGACGAAATAACAATTGGTAAAATGCTGAATTGGAAAAGGTTTTATATGTTCCTGATGCGAGTGCGCATTTGTTTTCTGTCAAAGCAGCAGCATTAAATGGTTACGCAGTACGACAATCGATGACAGAGGTGTTATAATTCGTGAAATGAATGGAAATAACGTAATGACTGGTTATATGGAAAATGAATTATACATATATACGAAACGTACAAATGAATTTAGTGAAATCATACGAAACACTGCAAGTGTATCACGAGAGGTTTGGTCATCAAAATAAACAGCATATAAATAATGTTTTGAAACAAATGAACATTAAAGTGGAAAATGACAATGAAGAATTCTGTGATGGATGTGCTCTAGGAAAAATGAATAAGCTACCATTCAAGCAACGGATAAATCGTCCGACAGTTACTGGAGAATTGATCCACGCAGATGTTAATGGACCAATGACCACAGAGTCGTTTGGAAGAGCACGTTATTACGTTGTTTTTAAGGATGATTTTAGCAAGTTTCGGAGAATTTTCTTTTTGAAACACAAAAGTGAAGTATGTAATGTGCTGGAACAATTTTTAAATGAAGCTAATGCAAATGGACATGTTGTCAGGCAATTTAGGTGTGATGGAGGTAAAGAGTTTGACAATAAGAGAGTTGTTGAATTGCTCGCAAGCAGAGGAATAGAACAAAGGATTCCACCGCCTTATACACCTGAGCAAAACGGTGCAGCGGAACGCGAAAATAGAACTATTGTTGAAGCAGCACGGTCTATGTTGAATCCAAGCAAATTACCGAAAGGATAGTGGGCAGAAGCCTGTAACACCGCAGCATATTTATTAAATCGCACTGGGAAATCTTCAGTTCAGAATAAAGCCCCTTATGAATTGTGGTATAATCGGACAGTAGGAAGACTTGATCATCTAAACATTTTCGGCACTGGATGCTACGTTCATATAAACAAGAGTTTCCGCTCGAAGCTTGATGACAAAGCAGTATTCGGACATCTTGTTGGATATGTCAATGACAAAAATGGTTTTCGAGTCTGGATCCCTTCTAAAAGGAAAGTAGTCATGAGCCATGACGTGAAATTCAAGCCAGAAGTCGTTTGCAATTTGCGCAGCGATACTGCGGTATTTAATGTTTGTCAAGAAGAAGTTCTGGACCAAAATCGGTCAAAATTGTCATCTGAAATAAGAGAAGAGCCAAAAAAGGTCAGATACCAAGACAAGGGAAATCAAACTCAGAGGGAGTTTTATTACGTCGTCCACTTCTGAAGGAATTCGGGATTACGACGAATATGGCGAAACGGAAAATTCAACTGGAATGGAGCAAACGAGTGAATCAACACAAAATAGTAAGGCGTTTTCTATAGAAAATCGAAAAAGCGAAAGGCAACGAAGAAAACCAGCTTGGATGGAAGGTGATGAATTTTCAATGATGGCAGGAGTTGCTGTTGAATATCAAGATCCAAACTCATGCTCTGAAGTTCTGAAGTCGAATGAGAGGCAGTATTGGATGCAGGCGATTCATGAAGAGATTAAATCTCTGAAACAAAATGTAACTTAGATATTAGTTGAACGACCAAAGGAAGCACAAGTTTTGAAAAATCGCTGGGTTTTGCGTCAGAAGATCGCGAGTGACGGAAGTACTCGTTTCAAAGCTCGATTAGTAGCGAAGGGCTATGTACAAAAGAAAGGAATCGACTACGAAGAAACAATCAGTCAGAACTTTGTTAGCTGTAGCGGCTGCTAATAAAATGAAACTGGAACAGTTCGACGAGAAAACTGCCTTCCTGACTGGTTATCTGGAAGAAGATGTGTATTTAGAACAACCAGAAGGTTTTGGTGACGGTACTGGTAGAGTATGTCTGTTGAAAAGAAGTTTGTACGGGCTAAAGCAAGCGCCACGATGTTGGAACAAACGGTTCATGGAATTCATGAAGAAAGCAGATTTTAAAAACAGTGTTGCAGATCGTTGTCTCTTTTATCGAAAGCGCAATAAAGTTCAATTGTATGTAGCAATTTATGTCGATGATGGTCTAGTTGTCGGTAGTGAAGAGAAAGAAATTGCTGAGTTTTTAAGAATTTTACGACAAGAATTTAATGCTACGACTGGTTCTCTGGATAATTTTCTTGGTATGAAAATAGAGCATCGGGAAAATGGATCAATTGTTGTTAGCCAAGAAAAGTACACAAGGAAAATACTGGAGAGATTTCGAATGACAGAATCAAACGCTGTCTCAACTCCAATAGGCCGTGAAGAAAGTGATCACAACGAAGCAGTGTCACCTGATGTACTTTATCGTGAAGCAGTAGGTTGTTTGATGTTTCTTACAACAGCGTCTCGTCCAGACATCGCTTTTGCAGTAAATAAAGCTGCACGAGCTATGGAGAAACCAACTGTTCAAGATTGGAATCAAGTTAAACGTATATTTCGGTATCTGAAAGGTACTGTAAAGCACGGTATAATAAAAAATACGACAAAAAAGAAGGACTACAAGTTTATAGCGATGCTGATTTCGCTGGTGACAAGAAGACAAGACGTGGAGCCATATCGTGGGCTAGTCAGCTGCAGAGGGTGATAGCAACATCCACAACTGAAGCAGAAATTATATCAGCTGGTGAAGGAGCGAAGGAATTGATTTGGTTACGACGTTTATTATCCGAATTGATTGAAATGCCAGAGTCATCTCCGACACTTTATATTGACAATGCTAGTGCTGTAAAATTAGCGAAGAATCCAGAATTTCATCGAAGGTCAAAACATATTGAAATTCGATATCTGTATGTACGGGAGAGATTCTTGAATGGTGAAATTAAATTGGAGCACATCGCTGGAAAGAATCAGTTAGCTGATTTATTGACGAAGCCGCTTGAACGTGTTCGATTTGTTTTTCTTTGTGAAAGGATCGGTGTACGGAAAAATGAAATCGTGTAATCATCAAAAGCATCTTTAGTTTTTCCTGTTTATCTTTTTGAAGGAAGTGTTAATATAAAAGAAAAAAAGAAAAATGTTGAAGGTGTTGACATCTAGTAGATTAATATTAAACTAATGTCAATTGTATTTGTACTTGTACTTGTGTATAGGGTTTTTCATATCATCATGTAATCTTGCTTTCATGTCACTGAATAAAAGTACAGTTCTAGTTTTTCCTTTGTATAAGGTACATGTGTTTTTTCATGTTTGTGCTCTGGAATAATAAATTAACAACATGATGCACCTGCAAGGTCATTTTTATTAGGTAAGTTTAACAAGATTTATCAAAATTGTCAAGATAGAAATAAAAATATCGCACTATCAAAACATTAATTAGTTATGATGTTCACCAATAGGGTGGATTGAATCTTCTATTTATTCTATTATTTTTTTTTAAATAAGTGGAATGACAAGAAACGTGTGTGCACATCATTCTATAATTATAATAATTATAATAATAATAAATATCAAATAGAAAATATTACACAACCTGGTTTTAAAATAGTATCCAATAGGTTATGGGCCCAGGTATCGCCAGTAACAAATCATAAGCGATAAACAGTGTAATTAAATTCGTAATTAATAATTTCTCCATCGAAAATAAATTGGCAGCCATCTTTTATGATCGCATAAAGTTCGCGACATATATAATAATTTTTTGTGAAGTTAAAAATATTATTGAACGATATAATGGCTGATGACAAAATTGATGTTATGAGCATCACGAAATTTGATGGACGAAACTACAGGCAATGGAAATTTCAAATGACTTGTGCACTCAAAGCAAAAGGATTGCATGATATTGCAAATGGCGTTAAAGTAATGCCCGAAATTGACAAAGCAAATGAGCGTCAAAACTGGATAAAACAAGATGCAATAGCAATGTTCACATTAACTTGCGCAATGAATTTGCACCAAATCACGCTCATTGAAAACTGTGAATCATCGAACGAAATTTTCACCAAATTGAATTCAATATATGAGCAAAAAAGTGAGACAAATAAGATGCTGGTACACGAAAGGTTTCATCAATATAAAATGGATTTAAATGATTCGATCTCGCAACACATTGCGAAAGTTGAAAATCTTGCAAGACAAATAAAGGATACAGGTGAAAACTTAAGTGACATTGCAATAATGACAAAAATATTAGGAAGTCTTCCAACCAAATATAGAAGTTTGAGGCAAGCATGGTTTTCAATGGATGAAACAAAGCAAACCATACCGAATCTCACAGCAAGATTATTAGATGAAGAGGCGAGCCTGACATCATACGAAGATACAGAAACTGCATTATCAGTTTCCACCCGAGGGTCGAGTAAGCCAAATACAAATTCACACCATCCGAAATACAATAAGGGTAAGCGGCCTAATGTAACCTGCTACAATTGCCAGAAAAAGGGGCATTTTGCCAGTGTCTGTCGAGCTCCAAAGAAATTACGAAATGAAAAATCATCAGAAAGTAAGGAGAAAAATACCCAGTCAAATGTTTCAGCATTTACGATCGATATCAATAATACAATGTTAAATACATTTGACGATAATGAATTCTGGATCATGGATAGTGGTGCATCCGCCCATATGACTCATAAATTGGAATACTTCCACACATTTGAGGAAATTGAAGACGACACGACCGTCAAACTTGGAAATAACCAAGAGCTAATGGTGAAAGGAAAAGGAACTGTCAACGTTCAAAAGCTGTTATCCGGAACTTGGCATGATTCCACAATAACCAACGTACTATTTATTCCGGGACTGAAGAAAAATTTATTTTCGGAAGGTGTCATTACCTCAAAAGGTATGAAAATAATCAAGTCAGGCAGCACCGCAGAAATTTTTAACGATTCAAAATTAGTTGCAACTGCAATAAAGGAACCTAATAATCTCTACAAACTACACTTTCGAACAATGAAGCAACAATGGCAAAACTCGGAAGCTAATACTGCCCATTCAAATGCTGTAGATAATTTAAAGATGTGGCATGAGAGACTTGGTCACATAAGTAACAAAACACTACTGGGATTAGTGACAAGTGGATCAATCAAAAACATTGACGTCTCCAACATTAAAAATTTCTTTTGTGAGGCATGTACATATGGTAAACAGCATAAGTTACCATTTAAGACAAAGGTAAATCGAGAAACAAAACCAGGAGAGTTTATTCATAGTGACATTTGTGGACCTATGTCGACATCATCAATTCAAGGTGCGAATTACTTCATCTTATTCAAAGATGATTGTTCTGGATATCGTGTTATATTTTACATAAAACACAAATCAGATGCATTGACCTGTTTTAAGGAATTCGTCAACTTGGTGAAAAATAAGTTTGGCGAACATCCCAAAGTTCTACACATCGATAATGGCAAAGAATATTGCAACAGAGATTTCAATGAGTACCTAAAGAAAACCGGTATCATTCTAGAAACAACTGCTCCATATACCCCAGAGCAAAATGGAAAAGCAGAAAGGAACATGCGAACCATTGTTGAATGTGCTCGTTCCATGTTATACACAAAGGATCTGCCAACTTACTTATGGGCAGAAGCCGTTAACACCGCTGTTTACATTCTAAACAGAACCCCAAATACGCAGTCACCGAATTCCTCACCATATGAGAAATGGACTGGCAAAAAGGCTGAATTTGATCACATCAAGACTTTTGGTTGTGATGCATATATGCATGTGCCGAAAGAACTACGAAACAAACTGGCACCTAAAAGTAAGAAATTAATGTTTGTTGGATATGATGGAAATTCCAAAAACTATCGTCTTTACGACACAGAAACGAGAAGGATTAAAATATCAAGAAACGTGATATTTAATGAAACAGCATATGTGGTCTTCCCAAGACAAAATACTGTTCAAATTAAAATATCTGAAATCGACTCAGAAAACATTGAAGTTATTCCTGACATCGATGAGGCTGAAGAAATTAACCTGCAAAACGAAGTAAACATGGAAGGTGAATTGATTAAAAGTCAAATTGAACATTTTAAGCCAAGTGATCACAATTCACATGCATTACGTGATCGCAGAAATATTAAGCCACCTGCACGATATGACCTAAATATGGTTGAGATTAAAATTCCTCAAACATATGAAGAAGCTATAGCCAGTCCAGAAGCAGAACAGTGGTCCAAATCTATCAATGAGGAATTGGAGGCATTAGAAAAGAACAACACTTGGAGTATTGTTACATTACCGTCTGGTAAGCGTACAATAGGATCTAGATGGGTATTTAGACTCAAACACCATCCAAATGGAGAAATATCTAGATATAAATCTCGATTATGTGCAAAAGGATTTGCTCAGAAAGAGGGCGTTGATTATAATGAGACATTCGCGCCAACCATTCGATTTGATTCGATAAGATTGTTGCTCGCCATGGCAGCACAAAACGATTTTGAAATAATGCAATTTGACATTAAAACTGCATTTTTATATGGTGACCTTCAAGAGGAAATTTACATCAAGCCACCAAAAGGATTTGAAATTGAAGCAAACAAAGTGTGCAAACTTTCCAAATCACTATACGGATTAAAACAGGCATCCTACTGTTGGAATAAAAAGTTTCATAACTTTTTGAATGAATTCGGATTTGTCCAAAGCAATGCGGACAAATGTGTATACAGAGGATACTTCAACAAAAACGAAAAAGTGCTATTGGCAATATACGTCGATGATGGCTTGGTGATTGCAGAAACAGGAGAAGCATTGCATGTTGTACTGAATCATTTAAAGGATTCATTCGAAATTAAATTTGATCATCCGGACTGCTTTGTTGGCATGCAGATTGAAAGAAACCGTTTAGAACGAACGATATTTATTCACCAAACGAGCTATATTAAAAACATCATCAAAAGATTCAATCATGACACAGCAAAACTCATAAGTGTTCCAGCCGATTCACATACACATTTGAGTTCAAGTGATGACAGCGAAAAAGGGGAGATCGCAGTTCCGTATCGCGAGGCTGTTGGCTCATTAATATTTGCAGCAACAGTAAGTCGGCTAGACATTTCATATGCAGTGGGAGTCGTGAGCAGATTTTTGAATAAACATACGAACTCACATTGGAATGCTGTAAAGAGAATAATTAAATACCTCATTGGAACATCGGATCACGGGATTTTATACAAACGTACTCAAAGCACATCCGTAGACTTAGTTGGATATTCTGATTCAGACTTTGCGAACGATCTGGATACTCGACGATCAACTACAGGCTACATCTTTACCATCAACAATGGACCAATTACATGGTCAAGTAAACGACAACGTACGGTAGCGCTTTCCACAACTGAATCCGAATACATGGCAGCATCAGAAGCTACAAAAGAAGTTATTTGGTTACGCCAATTACTACAGGATATCGATAATCCTGTGACTGAACCGTCAGTAATGTTTGTGGACAACCAAAGTGCTATACGTCTCATCCATAATGCTGAATTTCATAAGAGGACAAAGCACATAGATGTGCGATATCATTTCATTCGAGAAAAACTAGAAAATGATGAAATTAACATTCAGTACAAATGCACTGAAGAGCAACTTGCTGACATACTCACCAAACCATTACTACCGGAACGATTTAAAAATCTACGACGTTCATTATTCATCAAAGCAAATGAATAAGAAAATATTAAGTGAATTTTTTACTTGTTGCGATTTTTGATAGTTACTCATTTAGTGGGAGTGTCAAGATAGAAATAAAAATATCGCACTATCAAAACATTAATTAGTTATGATGTTCACCAATAGGGTGGATTGAATTTTTTTTTATTCTACAATTCTTTTTAAAGTGGAATGACAAGAAACGTGTGTGCACATCATTCTATAATTATAATAATAATAAATATCAAATAGAAAATATTACACAACCTGGTTTTAAAATAGTATCCAACAGTAGTCTTATCAATTACATCAATTAAAATATTTATGATTTATCTGAATTAATATATTTTGGAATATAGTTCAAAGCAGATTAATTTATTTTTTACTATTTGAATTTTATTTAATTTACATCATTAAATTTATAATTGAATTTATAATAAATGCGTAATAAATGAATTTATTTTTTACGAAACTACGAAAATTTATTTATTTATTTTTAACAATTTCTTATATCATATTATTAAGAAAACTGTTCGGAAACGTCACGTAAAAATTGTTCGGAATTGTCATGCAAAAACTGTTCGGAATTGTCAAGCAAAAAACGGTTCGAAAACGTTAAGTAATAACTGTTCAGTTATGTTACGAGTAAGCGAAGAGAAAATGTATACATTTTTTTGTTTCATTTCTCTTGTGGTAAAAGTATCATTTTCTTTACATTTTCGTCACGAAAAAAAAGTAACGAAAGCGAAGACTTTAGTATAAGCAAGTCCTCATAAACTTTACGTTTTCGTTCCGCAATGTTTGGAGAGTATAGAGAAACTCGATAAGACTCGAATAACCTCGAAAAGCTCGATAATCTTAATATTATCTCAAGAAATTCGAAATGTTTACGAAGATTTCGGATAAAATTAGAATTCTAGAATAATCTTGAAAAATCAATAAATCACTAACAATCTATAAAAAAGACATCTCAATGCTAAGCAATTCAAAAGCTCAAAAACATCTTTCTCGGAGAAATAACTGGAGGGACTATTCTCGAAAATATTAAATAACTTCGATGTCAAAACACTTAATGCTAATTAACTCCGGAAATCTAGATTAATCCAAACATCTCAAAATCTCGGATTTCAAGAGTCTCACCTAACTCAATACTATACGCTTCTTAATTTAGTTGAATAATCAACATCAAAGATATGCTTGGGGCTCGATTATGGAAGCATTAAGTTTGAGATTTTTTTCAAAATTGCGACAAAATGCGATTTTGTAAAACATTTCGAGTTCTCGTAATAACGCTTACATAATCGTGTTTTCTCGTTTTCTCGTAATTGCGACTTTGTGAATTGCAGTTCTTGAAATTCGTAACTCGAAACACAAGAGATACTTACTCGACACCCTGGTGGATGGAATTGGTCATATGGATTTATTACAACAACTGCAATTTGCTTATTTTAATTCTTTCGTGAAAATTTAATAAATAATTCTGTATTAATATTGTACTCGGTAAAATCGGTTAATAATGAATTGATTAAGCAAAAGTGGAAATGATCAACCTGTAACCGGTTTTGATTTCCCTACCAAAAATGTTTTCAGCAGCTAAGCTGCTGAGTCTATTATAGCAAAGAAAATACCTTTGGTTGTTTTTGAAGAAAACGTTAATGTTCTCTAATGAAAATTAGGATTTAAATACAATATAAAATAAAATACGAACTTGTTTTTCCAAAGTATTCAAATCAATTTTAATTGTATTTGCTATAAGTTAAATAAATTGGTAAACAATTAATTTGATTTATTCCATACATGAAAATTTAAGTCAGGAGCCGCCATTGGTTATTACTGTCCTTTTTTATGATATAAAAGCAGTTCATTTTTACAAATTTTTGTTATCGTGTGAATGCCTTTGCTTCAAAACATTTTGAAAAATATCTTCTGATAACATCAGACGTTTTAGGAAATTGATCATAACAACTTTACGTTAAAATTTGAGCAATGTATTTACCAATCGATTACCGAAGAAGTTTGGTAACTTCACAGCCCTCAATGCCTATTATTATTATTATTATTATTGGGGGGGGGGGGGGCCGTGCGGGCGATCAGCCACTTCGCCACTTCGCACTGCGACCTAAAAGATCTATTGTGCTGGCCCCTACTTAATTATCCGTCCAGTCAATATTCAGGTTCTTAATGAACCTGACAATACTGCCTCCCGGTACGTGATACATACTATCTGGGCTTATTGCTCTCCCTCCTAGATGTTTACTACAGCATGTAGTTCCGCTAGAAAGACGGTAGCATTGGAGCTCAAGGACCTCGAGAGGGTTGTCCCACTCCCGTATATTCCTACTCTTGCCCCGTATTCCATTTGATTTTACTCTTACGAATTGCTGGGAATTGCAAATCACCTGTAGGTCACCCAGCTTTACTACAGGAAGGCTAAATAAAACTGGAGGGTGCCTGGTATCCAGAGTCCGCATATTTTGGGCTGATTAATCTATCAGCCATTCATCTTTCGGCATATGCTGTTCCACCTTAGATTAGGGTTTTTTGTCAAAGTTTTCTCCTTTAGCGCCGTACTTTAGCCTGTGCCAAATGGCCAAAAATGTGCCAAGTGGCCTTAGTTACCAGTGGTTGCCACGAGGAGGCAGTACATACACTTGCGAATTGTGAACAGGTTACCCCTTACACAATTGTACCCATCACGCAGCTGCCTAATGACAAGACCAGAACAGCTCACGTGATGCGCACTCTACTGGAAGGTTACTGGCCCTCAATGCCTAACAGTTTTATGTTTTTTGAATAATACCTATAACGTTACAAATAAAATTGAATATTCGACTGATTATCTTATCTTCAAATTTTTTTTCTAACATAGATACTAAAGGGTTGTAAATTTCGCAGCAGAATTAATGGTTCTTGTATTAAAGACAACTAATTCCTGTTGGCATTGGTAGTAGCAGAATCTCAAGAAAATAGAGTAACAATAAAAAAATAAAAAATAACGAAAATAATTCGAACCCAATCGAAATGCAATTTGTAAGAAATTGGTTTAATAAGCTTCTCAAAATTCTTGGTTCGGAAAAGAAAGCCGTGCGTTGGCTCACCTCGAGTGTTTTATCTGACGTTTCTTTTTTCTTTTTTTACCGTTGGCCAGGCGGACCATTTTATGAAGTTGGAAACCCTACATACAGGATATTATTATTATGTTTTATATTGCTTGGAAAAAGCGATTATTTATTTAAATGTTAATTATTTAGTAAAACCCTTAATTGGTATTAGAATACAAAGAAGAAATATCAGATGCTTTATGTTATTTAATGCTAATCAACAAATTGGACGAATTTATTAGGACAACCAATAAATGTAAAGTTGAATCATATTCAATTGTTTGTTACATTTTACGGTTGCCCAATTTCAGCATTGAAATTACTTTAATAATCAACGGCGAGCATGCAGAAAATTTTAAATTTTTATATGTAGGCTGAATATTGAATCCAAATGGATTCGACTATACCCGAATAATCTAATCTAAAATTGAAGTATGTAGTAATGTTTAACAAAATATTTATCCTTATCCCTTAAAATAAAACTCAATGAGGAACAATTTGTTTCTATCTGCTTTAAATATACGACAATACATATACTGTATAAGTAATGTAACTACTCTTATAATTACGTAGTTTATAAAATTAAATTTCCGTTCTTGATTTTTCATTTTCCACCCTCCTTAAATAAGATCAACATTAAATAAACGAATAATGTAAAAATAACTCGATCAATACTTTAATGTGTTAAATTGTTTGGCATATAGATTAAATTGAAAACCCGAAATCAATAAACAAAAAATAGCAATGATAGTCGTTGTGCTTTACACAGTTGTGCTTTTTGTACAGTACGATAGTAAAATGAGGGTGTTTTTTTTTAAATATTACCGTTATTATATTTCACAAAAAATTTTAAAATGCCACAAATGTTTTCTCATCTGTAGGACAACAATTTTACCAAATTATGAATTTTAAATGTTTTCACTAATTTCACTTACACGGATTTATACTAAATGACAAACACATTACATTAATAAATAAACACGATACAAACACAATTCAAATATAATAATATCATTACGAAGCAGTGTAAGAAATGCGCGAATATCCGAGGAGCAGCGGCTCATGTGACAACTGTAAATCGACTGATTGAAAAATTTCTCTTCAAACCTAAAAATATTAACAATGGAAATAATGTGGAGAATAACTTGTGCGATTTTTTTTTTTTATGCATTGGAATTTTCCTTTTCTTTTCTGTTTTACCAACAATCATAGTATGCCTATAGAAACCACAAACAAAAGTTCTGTCCCTTTTTATCCGATAAGCTAGTAACAATCAGTGCGAGCATGTCTTACTTGTTTCTGGTTGTTATGTTGGACAAAATCAAAGTGAAATAATACTTGTGAGAAAATGTATTGTATGTACTTTACATAATTTTCTGATATGATCTGTCCAGTGCCTGCTCTGTCAGTAATATTTCAATATTGCCGTCTGTTGATGCCTTTTTTTGCTAATTTAATTGTACAAAATGGTAATGGGGCAAATAACGTGTTTTCCAATATGTGCCACTGAACATTTACATACATACATATATGTATGTGCATATTAGAAAATAAATAAACAAAATATTTTTAAAAATTTCTATCGGAAGACACAACATTAAAATGTTAAGGTTTTCCAATCAATCATTAAATTTTTGGTTTTGTTATTGTTAATTGAAATGCACTCAAATTAAAATGTTATATGTACCAATGTAACAGAAAAGCATGGTTTTGTGAGACTAAACTTACATGGAAATAAGAAATGAATGACATTTGCGTTTGCGCGACCGTTAATAGTTATAGTTACGTACGTGTTTATATATATATGAATAAAGGAGGCATATTTATTCTCTTCTATTTTCTTATCAATGTAATTTTTGTTCGCAAATTATTGAGTACATAAGTACTTACATATATATACTCTGTATCGCTTGATTAACGACGAGCTTATTTTAAGAAAGTTTCGCGATTTTTTTTTATATAAATATGTATAACCCTTTTTCTTTGCAAGGATAATGATTTTGTTGTAGTAGCGGCATGCCAATATAACAAAAAGCTAGATGGCTTCGGATTCAAAATTAAAATGTTTATAATAATGGTTAGTAATGTGGTAGTGATCACCTACCGGAAAGTATTATTTAAAATAGTTTAAGATTTTTTAAAAAATTCGCAAGTTAAAATTTTAAAAGTTCATTTACCGGGGTTCGATGCTTCACATTTGATGATTCTTAATAATTAATTCCAATCTAATTTTATTATATATATATATATATATATATATATATATATATATATATATATATATATATATATATATCAGTTTATATTGAGATGATGGATCTCTGTTAAAATTTGTTCTGTAAAGATTCTGTAAATATATTAACTCTTCAATTATTTCAATAGAAATTTCTTTTGAGTTTTTTGTCAATAATTTACCCGCTGAAAGCTTTTATTTCCTTCTCAGAAAGACCTTCAAACACCCAAATAATTTGAAATAAATTACAAATTTGATGCAATGATTCAAATCGCTTTAACAGATATTACAGAATCAAAAATACAGAAGAAAACATTGATTCTATAGTCTTCCTCGGCATCACGTTGCGTTTTGTTTTTACGCGTAGTTTGAAACTCAGTCGAAGTTTCGGAGCGTTCTGATTTTTCTTTTGCCTTTAAAAGTATTTTATCCCAATCCTTCCGATATTTGCGAATTACAGCGGCCGTTTTACCTTCTTCAAAATTTCCCATCTCTGTGGACTGCCACTAAAGAAATTATATTATATTTATTGAATTTTTCCGAAGTATAATATGGCTTCCTTACACGTTTACCACACTGTCTACTCCTACCAAATTCAATATATGATTTCCGTAGCTTCAAAAAATACAGTTAGGATTATGTTTTAGTAGAACTGCTTGTGCACCATTATACCGTCCTGCCATATTTGCACCATTATCGTAAGATTGTTCGATACAAAAATTTAGCAGTTATTTTTAGCAGTTTTAGCTGTTCTAGAATTCGTTGAGTGATTTCAAATCCTTTCTTTTGTATAATAGAGTCAAAGGTGAGAAATCGCTCCTCAATTGAAAACTTGGAATTGTCAGCTAGTTTTAAATATCGGATAACAAGACTGGTTTGTTCTCTTCAAAAACTTCAATAAATTTATTTTGAATAAATGAGGACATATAATTAACTTGCAAACGCTTCTTTGTCTCTTGGGATTCGCGAATTCTCTTAACCTGATCGTATAATATAGGTTCCTACTTACTGATTAACTCTACGATCCCTAGAAAATTTCCATTGAAATGCTAAACCTCGCTCACTTAGAAACTTCAACTTCGAAAACTAGGATAAGCTGCTTCCTTTAAACCACTAAAAAGTTGATATGTTGTTTCTTCAGCTGGTCTGATTGAAATATGTATGCCTTGAAACCTAAAAAAGCATCAAAACGTAAAATATCATTATGATGGATAGCAAAACTATACTAAACGAGCTTCAAAAATATGTAAGAATGATTCAAACTAAAGAGACTCGTTTTCTGTCGAAGTTCAATTGGATATTTTTGTGCCAACAATGGGTATTTTTATTATAATACGGACAACGTCCAAGCTTCAACTCTTTGATTTTTATTTTTGTGTTCCTCATTGAAAATAACGGTAACGTATTTTTTAGTTTTAAATTCCGTTGTCCGCTATTCGATATTTTAGTTTTAATAGTTTTTGAAATCTGATTGTTGGCTCTCACGTAAAATGTTGTATTTTCGGATCCAACCATTTTATCGTCATCATAAAAGTCATATTCATATAGATCTAGGTTTATATTTTTGCAATTAGACGGCATAGCTACCAAAATCTTATTCTATCCGAGTTTGTATCAATGGTACTCACAAAAGTAGGCTACATGGCTCGCTTTTATATTGTGGACAGATAATAGCATATCTAATGCATAATTTTTAGATTCATGCTGTTGAATTGTTTAGAATTGGTTGAGAACGAAATTCTGACTCATTTCATTGTTAATACATAATGATAATGACATTGCCAGCGAAGTATTCGGAAAATAAAGATAATATTTTTGAAAATTAGACCAGAATTTGAGAACAAGCACATATGAGATATAAACATCCGCAGTAATAGGAAAATTGGCCTAAACTATTTCACTTATACACTGTCTCAAAAAATTGTCCGTACACCCCTCGGGTTAAAGAAACATTGATAGTAAAAAACAATTACAAATCAAACAAAAAATTCAGTTTTTATTTTTTTTAAAATCAAATTACATTTAACAACCTGAAAATAATAATTATCATGATGCAAATTAATTTACTTTTACATTTGATATGATTTACTATTTAAACATCCTAAAACGATCTCAAATAATTGTCCGTACACTTGCACTTTTGTGAAAATTAACACTAGCACATTACCAATTTATTATTTGTTATACTCCTATTTTCAACTAACGATAAATTACGAAATAGTTTTTTGCGTAAAAGTTAATTACAAGTGTGTGATTCTCGTACCAAAAATAGTGTAGAAATTAAAAAATTGATCATTAAATTGGAGAGTGAAGGTAAAAGTTTATAGGAAATTTCCAAAATAACTAATCGCCCGCGATCTTCGATTCAATATAACATCCAGAACTCCCAAAAAACCAAATCGCTAGAGACAGTTGTTTGGCGTGGTCGCAACCGAAAGCTGAACACACGTCAAATACATCTAATAGAGATGGAAATAAAACAGAATCGAAAGCTTCGTGCTCCAACGACCGCTGCCAAAAATTTATCAAGGTTATCAACGCAAAAAAGGCGCGATAAAACCTCAGACAATACACAATATTTTCCATAAACAAGAGTATCGTCGATGTGCGACACGCAAGAAATATATATGCCGACAAAAAAAATATTAAAAGTGCTTGGAATATGCATTGGGATATGTGAGTGAGGCCGAAGAGTTCTGGGAAAATGTTATTCCCTCGGACGAAAGTAAATTTAATATTTTTGGTTCAGATGGGCGAGTTATGGTGTAGCGGAAACCCAACACTGAGGGAGCTTTTAGATGAAGGGGTGTAGGACATTTGACCTACATTGAATCCATAATGAACCGGTTTAATTATTTGGATATTTTGAAGGATAATTTGTTAATAAGTACTGAGAAAATGGGGCATGGGCAAGATTTTCGCTCCGTATACATGACAATGACCCGAAGCATTCGTCAAAGCTGATCAAAGAATGGTTATTGTAAAATATAAAGCCTCATTCTCCCCAGCCACCAGACCTCAACCCAATTGATAATTTAAGCTATTATTTGGAGCGAAAGATCCGTGAACATCGAATTAGCGGTAAGGAACAATTAAAACGGGTCATTATGGAGGAATGAGCCAAAAAATCCCCTGGAAATAACTTAACTCGGAAGTTGGCTTTCTCAATGAAAAGAAGTGCACAAAGTGTCATTGCATGAATATATAGGTTACAACGCCAATTATTAGATCTAACTTTTTTACCAAATTCCCTCAACTTCTTTGTGTGTACGGACAATTATTTGAGATCGTTTTAGGCGGTTTAAATAATAAATCATATCAAACGTGAAAGTAAATTAATTTATATCATAATTATTATTATTTTCAGGTTCTTAAATGTAATTTGGGTTGTAAAAAAATAAAAACAGAATTTTTTGTTTGATTTGTAATTGTTTTTTTTTATCAATGTTTTCCTAACCAAGTGCTGTACGGACAATTTTTTGATAGTGTACCTACACCACAAATCGAAATATTCTCATCATTGAATAATTTTCGATTTCTGGTTATTTACGATGCTCACAATAGCATACATTAACACATAATTACGCAATTTAATTCGACAATAAAAATTACGGCCAGAGAATTAAAATCACGTCCCGGTTGAAAAATGCATCTTCATAACAGCGAATGAGGAAAATAAATTTCTTTAAAGTAAAATGCTAAGGTGACTACATCAATCACACAATGAATTTATTTTTGTTATTTCAAATCAATGTACATTTTGTGGTGTGAAAAGTACATGAAACAAAAATTGATGTTGTTTTGTGTTTTTTATTGGTAATATAAACCGGTTTTGTTACTTGATTTACATTTAACGTTTAAAAAATTTCGATTCAATTTTTGTAGTGTTTAGTCGAGTGCTTTATTCAATAATTAAAATTAAACACAACAATTAAAATGATTCAAAATCGAGACGCAAGAAACTCTATATATTGACAACTTTGACAACTAAAAATTAACCTTTCTATTTTTGTTGGTGTTAGTAGCCAAGGTGAAATTCATCACTCTTGCCATGTGACAATTGCAAACCGGCAGTACCCTTGAGATACTTTAATACTCGTTTCAATTCGTTCCAATCCTCCTAGTTTGGACTGGATATCTTTTGTGCTAGAATTGAAACTGCTGCCGATATGTCAGGTCTCGTGTTGACTGATATGTACAGTAAGCAACCGAGCAACTTTTAATATTTGCCGTTGCCTAACAACAAATCCGTATCTCCTCCTTTACCATATCCAACTGATAATGGAACTGAGGACTCCTTTGCATCAGACATTTGGAAATCCATTAGTAATTTTCCAATGTAAGCAGTCTGATTCAACGTGTAATAGCCATCTGCTTCCTTCTTGACTTGAAGACTCAAGGAAATCCTTAATCTCTCCCAAGTTCTTAATCTTGAATTTCGAACTTAAAAACGTTTCGCAATTGGAGATTATCTCGTTGTTTTCACCAGCAATGATCACATCGTCAACGTAGATTAATATGTAGCATATTTTTCTGGAGGTTGTCTCATGTAAATTGTTTCAGACAATTCACTGTTGAGAAAGGCCATTTTCGCATCTAGATGATAAACCTTCATGTCCTTGTTTGCTGCCACTGTAACCAATGTTCGAAACGTAGTTTGACGATCAACTGGAGCAAACACCTGATCCTAGGCAGTACCGTATTTTTGCGAAAAACCTTGAGCAACAAGCCTTGCCTTGTGTCTGACTGCTTTTCCATCTGAATTGCACTTTAGCTTGTAAATCCACTTGCAGCCAACTAGATTTGCACCTTCTGGAATTTTTACAAGCTCCCATGTTTGATTCTTCATCAATGACTTCATCTCATCTGTCATTGCTTGAATCCACAGCCTGTTTTGATAACCCTTAATAGCTTCTACGTAGCACTTTGGTTCTTGATTGACTGAACTCACCACGTTCATTTCTTCAATAAGTTTCTTTGGTGGAATTCCTTTGTTAGCACGTTGTGATCGTCTAACAGTTTGCTCTTCATCTTCATTTTAAACGTGATCTTGTATTGGATTCTCTTCCTTTTGCATCTGATCGTTTTCTGCATCTTCAAAGTTGTTCAACTCTGAATTGTCGATAATTTGTTCCTGTTGATAATATTCGCTGGACTTGATAGCTAACAAATGGCCCCTTTCGACGAACTGAACATCTCGACTAACTGTGACTCGATCGGTTTCCGGACTGTAACAACGATATGCCTTTGATTCGTAATCAGAACCGACCAGCACTGCTTTCACACCCTTTGAATCGAATTTGCGCCTTGTTTGTTTTGGTACATGCATATAACATTCTGATCCGAATTTTCTGAAGTATTGCACATTCGGACTTTTCTGGAACCAGCCTTCATATAGCGTTGTTTCTGTACCCTTTGTTGGCAAACGATTCTGGGCATAGTTAGCCATCATTACAGCTTCGCCCCAAAACTTTTTCTTTAGACCTGCGTCAATTAGCATACAGTGAGCCATTTCTACCAACATTCTGTTTTTGCGTTCCGCTGTTCCGTTTTGTTGAGGTGTGTACGCGGTAGTTCTCTGGATTTAAATTTCGCTCGACTTTAAATAATTCACGAATTCATTACTGATGTACTCTCCTCCTCGATCTGTACGGATGCATTTAGGTTTCTTTCCAAATTGAACCTTTACCATCGCAATATATTCCTTGAATTTGCTGTAAACTGATGATTTATTTGCCATTAGGTAGCTGACTGTAAATTTTGAGTAATCATCTATGAATGTCGCAATGTAACGATTACCTGATGGTGTGGTCGTTTGCATCGGACCACAAACATCCGAATGAATCAGATCCATGACTTCAACTGATTTATTACTCGACTTGACCGGAAACTTGATTCGAGTAATTTTTCCTTCGAGACACACTCTGCACTTGGAGCTGATTTCGCAATCCGCTGTTGATGCCTTTAACCAAATTTCGTTTCGCCAATGATTTCACAACTTTGATGTCTCTGTATAGCCTAGAACCTTATTCCGATAAAGTATGCAGCCATTGGATTCATTTTCGACCGAGTAAACTTTGTGAGGTTCCTTTAGTCTGTAAAGTTTACCGCTGATTTCACCAACTGCAATTTGTCGACTGTTTTCCCTTATTTCACACTGGTTGCCCTTGAAATTTACTTGAAAACCTTTTTCCGTTAGCTTTTTGACTGAAAGTCAATTTCCCTTGATATCTGGCATTAGCAACCCGTCTGTGATTCTTACTGGAACACTTTGATTTTCCTCATTCAGAAAATCAACTTTAATTGTGCCTTTACCCGCAGCTGTTAATTGTTGACCACTTGCAACGCTTTCTTTATCACTACAATTCATGTCGATATTGACGAAAATATCCTTAGAACTGGCAATGTGACATGTGGCACCTGAATCGACAATCCAGCCATCACCTACTTGATGTGTCACAAACAGTTTTTCTGTTTCATCTTTCGCTAGATTCGCCTTCTGATTACTTCTTTCCTTTTTGTTGAGCCAGGCTTTGTATTTTCGACAATCCTTTTTGTTGTGACCGCTTCTTTTGCAAAAATAGCACTCAAACTTTTTATTTTCACCTTTTTGACCTTTCGTTGCTCTTGATGTGTCAACTTTTAATGCAGTGTCATCCGTTGTTCCGCCTCGATCCATTCTTCTTTTGAATTCCGCGAGAACCTTTGATTTAACCAACGTGAGTGTCAATTCACTCTCTTCTTTACCTTCGAGCGCCGTTACCAAACCGTCGTAGCTTGGTGGCAAAGAAGCCAACAACGTAGCACTCATAAAAAATTCTGGACCAAAATCTGCACCAAGCGCCAATAATTTTCGAAACAGCTCGTTCATGGAAGTTGCATGATTAACTTGAAAATGTGCACACGATTGCTTGATGTGTTTGATTCATACGTTTCCTTAAGAATTCTCCATGTATTTCTTGCTGAATCTGCACCGATGATGTGATGAATTTGATCGTCTTCTACATTCAATGCAATTATTGAATGTGCCTTTTCATCATTTGCTGTCCACGCTGCTGTAACTGGTGATGGTTGTACCTCATTGATAACTGCCCATAAACCTTTTTCCTTAAGAAGCATTTCCATTTTAAATTTCCATACAAAATAATTTGTTCCGTTTAGCTTTGAAATGCTGTATCTTGATTCATCTTACGCCATCCTTTTCCGTATGTGAATTTCACAACACCGAAAAATCAATTTCACTTTATCCAATTAATCTGCCTTAATTTTTCGAAATATCCGTATTCTTCATCCACTGGGCCAATAACCTAATGGAATTTAACTAAGTAGAGCTGGAAACTTGAAAATAAAACACGGATGATTCCAGATTAATTTTTATTTTAAAATACCTTTTATTTTGCTTCTTTTAGGTTGTGTCACTTGAAGACGATATTATTGACTCAAGTGAAGTTAGCTACAATAGTTAAATACAGTGAAACATATGAAATGATTCGAATGCGTTCAATGCTTATTTCCAATAACTACGTGTTGTAAATTTGACACTTCTGTAATAATATTCATAAACAAAACGGCGCAATAACAATAACTAAGCCGTATTACGTTAATTTATTTCCAAAAAATTAGTATAAATAAAACTTATTACAAAATATGGAAGAGACAATTATTTCACTCCTATCAAAATTATTACAAAAACAAAATTATCACAAATTTCGCGCACGTTCTTAGTTGTTTTTCAAAAAAGCATTGGGCATTTGTCAATCCAAAGCTTACCGAAATATACAAGCCGTCAGGTTCAGACAAATTTTAAAAGAAACTTAATTTAAGGGGGATACATTTTACGATTTCCCATAAGAACTCATGTAAAATTGAGCATTTTTGATTATAATTTTATGAATGAAAAATACTCGTAACAGAAAATATTTTTAGGTTTATATTTAAATCAAACCTTTGAGTAAAATATATTTTAAAACCAATAACTTAAATTTAGTAATTTGAATAATATAATTAAAATAAAATTGTACAAATTTACTTTTTAATTTACTTTTTCTTTGTATGGCTATATGTGAAAAATACAGTATAAAATTATAATAACGAAATGAATGACGTAAGATCTTACTTACTATTTATCAAAGAGTTTAAAATACAATAGACCAGAAATAAACAAACTACGCATAACCACTCTTTAATGAAAATAAAAACTAAATGGTTTTTTTACATGTAAGAAAAAAAAATTTGTTTCTTAGTTTAAACTTTAAACCAAAGCATTCCTAGATATACAAGCCGTCAGGATAAAATTCGAACTTAATATAAGGGGGATAGAAAGACATAAATGTTCAATTTTACATGGGTTCTTATGGGAAATCGTAAAATGTATCCCTTAAATTAGACTTCTTTTAAAATTGGTCTGAACTTGACGGCTTGTATATTTAGCCATGCTTTGGTTTAAACTCTTGATTTTCAAATCATATATTTATCTATTATTCCTCTTGATAACGTAGAAATTAAAATTCACTTTTGTAAGATTTTTCCCCTTATATTAAGTTCGAATTTTATCCTGAAGGCTTATTTATCTAGGAATGCTTTGGAAATTACGAAATACGCAAATGCTTGTGACGAGCCCTAATGTCTTATATTGCAGCTGATTTAAGCATGGTTTCCACGATGGCGAGGCGAAAAATTAGTCAAATTAAAAAGAGGAAGGAATAAAAAAAAATAACATAAGAATGAATGAAACTGCAACAAGTCGTTACTCCGAATTTTTATTTTTGACGTTTCAATTATTAAAATTAAATTTTGTTAAAAATGGATACTGTTGAGTAACTAATGGCAATATATGCCGTTATGTTTTCAAGTAGCACTGAAAGTGATTCTGGCGATGAAAAATGTGTTCCCCAAATCAAAAAAAAATATATACATATTTAATATCAAAATAAATATAAAATTTTCTTTAAATTGACAATATGAATTCCGAAAATCAGCGGCTAATCCGAAAAAAGATGATGCATCTAATCTTGGTGTGGATTTTTGGTGATTTGGCGTCTACTGGAGGGGGGGATCAAAGTTGAGTAGAGTAATCTACCAGCTCCGTAACCTTTCGGTAGGGTGCACATTACGCGAGCTGTTCTGGTCATGTTTTAGGCAGCTGGCGTGATGGGTACAATTGTGGAAGGGGTAACCTGGTCATAATTCGCAAGTGTACGTACTGCCTCCTCGTGGCAATCACTGGTAACTGAGGCCCTTTGGTACTTCTGACCATTTGGCACAGGCAAAAGTACGGCGCTAAAGGAGAAACCCTTGATAAAAAACCCTAATCTAAGGTGGAACAGCATATGCCGATGGATGAATGGCTGATAGGTTAATCAGTCCAAAGTATGCGGACTCTGGATACCAGGCGCCCTCCAGTTTTATTTAGCCTTCCTGTGGTAAAGCTGGGTGTCCCACAGGCGACTCTCTTTTCCCAGCAACTCGTGGGAATAAAATGTCTAAACAGGTCAAAAATAATAAGGATGATGACGCTCCTAAAGCGTCATATACCAGCGATAGTTCCGCGGTGGTGTTCGAGGGCCTCGGTCCTCTTTCCGCTGTGGGACTCTCGATGAGTGGTCTATCGGATGGGGAGCTCCGTTCGGGGATTGAGAAATTAGTTCTCAACTCCGACATGGACACCTCAGGAGATGAGAACTCGAACCCCGTAAGTGGGGGTATCGCCTCTGTGAAAGCAGGAGGGAGCAAAGTCGTCGGGGAGGACCCGAAAGGAACTGTCAGCAGCACTGACAAACCTTCCGCGGCTCCTCGCGTGAAAATGTGTGGGGCCGCGAAGAAGCGGTACAGGAGGCTTCTTGCTGAGGGCAAACCGCCCGGAAGCGAGACAAGGCTTCTGGCGATGCGGCCACAAAGGGAGTCTTGTGCTCCCGCAGAGGCCCCACCGTCAAAGAGGATCCGCTCGGATGAGGGCACTCCACCGGCACAAAAGAAGGCCAGGGGAGAGGAATCTGTCCCGACGGTCTCGGGTTCTGCAGTCCGGTCTGGACTTACCTTCAGGCAGGCTGCGGAGTCGGAGATAGTTGGGATCTTGCCCACTGGTTTTCCAGAGGTTGTCTTCACTGGAGAGCAGCTAAAGGCTGTCCAGGAGGGCATCCTAGATAAGGTGCTAGAGCAGGAGGCCAAGGAGCTTAAACCTAAGTTCCTTGGCAGTCAGCTTCGGCCTGGTTGGCTGGTACTAACCTGTGCTGACCGGGCCACTGTTCAGTGGCTCAGGGAGGCCATAGGTAGTATCAAGCCATGGGAGGGTGCGCAGCTGATCGTGGCCGAGGCGGAAAACCTGCCTCGAGCCAGGATTGTGTTCGGCACCTTCCCAAATAGTGCTGAATTGCCCACAGAAAAGCTTTTTGGGTTTATAAAAAGCCAAAATGAGGGCATGCAGGCGATCAACTGGAGAGTGATCAGGAGAGAGGCGAAAGGCTCTTCGGCCTTTTACACGTTCTCTATGGACCACTCTTCAGTTGAGAAGCTCAAGCGGGTTGGCTTTAAGGTCAACTTTAAGTTTGGGACTGTACAATTGCATCCCAAGGGTGGTCAGAGCGGAGCTAAGCCGGCTTCTGTCGGCGGGGCCCAAGTGGTGAAGCCTGTAGAAGCTACGGTAGCGGCACCTGTAGCTAAGACCACCGGGGTGACCGCCCTCTCCAGGAGACAGGTGAGGAGAAGGCGGGAAAGGGAGAGGAAGGAGTCAGGGGTTCCGCGGGGGAAGGCCTCACAAGGACTCCCCCCGTGCAAGCCACTGGTTAGGCCTGGAGGCTCTCAGGCAGCGGGGGCCAGCAGAACGGCGATGGAGGACACTGGTCAGCCATCGGCCGGACAAAGAATGCATGCGGGTGGTGGCGGTGCTGAAAAGGAGGCTGAGCAGGGCCTTCAGAAGGGGCCTTCGGTAAAGTGAAGGCACACATCGCCTGCCTGCAGATAAACCTGCATCATGCAAAGGCGTCTTCGGACGTCCTTTGTCGTAGGTTTATCTGCCAAAACATTGGCATGGCTCTAATCCAGGAGCCATGGGTGATTGGTAACCAGATTAGAGGTATACCAAATCAAGTGGGTAAGTTAGTTTATCATAACGGAACTCAGAGTCCAAGAGCGGCTGTGTTGGCCAGTTCGCAAATTGATTTTATTCCTATTTCAGAGTTCATCTCCAGGGACTTGGTTGCAGTAATGGTGGAGGTTCTGGGTGAAAGAGGCAAACAGGAGGCTATAATGGCCTCCGCCTACTTTCCTGGGGACTCAGAGTTAATACCTCCACTTGAAGTTAGGCGGCTCATAGCTCATTGCAAACGCAATGGGCTGGCCTACCTGATAGGATGCGATGCAAACGCGCACCACACGGTGTGGGGTAGCACGGACATCAATAACAGGGGTGAGTACCTTTTTGAATTTCTGATCTCAAATAATGTAGACATTGTCAATAGGGGAAGGAAACCTACTTTTATAAATGCGATTAGGCAAGAGGTCCTAGATCTGACACTTGCTAGTCCGCATTTTAGCGACTTGGTCAAAAACTGGCATGTGTCTGAAGAGGCCTCATTATCGGATCACTTGCACATCAGATTCGATTTGGCGGCTGAGACCATGCAGCGGCAGGAAATCAGAATTCCAAAACTGACCGACTGGGACTCTTATAGTCTCACTCGAATCAGAAATGCCCTCGGTTGTGGGGAACATAGAATCTCCAGAGGGTTTGGAGATCTGTTCAAACCAGCTGCATAATTCTATACACTTGGCTTACGAGAACAGCTGCCCAGTTAAGCGAAGAGAGTCCACAAAGATGGTCCCTTGGTGGAACGGGACGCTGGGTAAACTGAGGAAAAAATCGAGAAGATTATTTAACAAGGCTAAACGCACCGGTGAATGGGGCGAGTATAATATGGCCTTGACGGAATATAATCTCGAACTAAGGAGATCCAAAAGGGCTACCTGGAGGAATTTCTGTGAGGGAATCAATGAATTGCCCTCTGCAGCTCGTCTCCAGAAAGTCCTTTAAAGGGATCATTCAAATGGTTTAGGACTTCTCCAGAAGCAAGATGGGGGGTTCACTGAAAACCGGAAGGAAACCTTAGAGGTACTGTTAGAGACCCACTTTCCGGATTCAGTAGTGGTAGGAGCCCAAGAGGACTCATATGATCCTTCGAGTGAGGTGGCCTATTCGCCTCACAGTAGGATCTGGAGTCTCTCTGGGAAAATTTTCACACCCAGCAAGGTTCGATGGGCTATTGGGTCTTTCAAACCTTTCAAATCCGCTGGAGGGGATGGTATCTTTCCAGCTTTACTTCAAAAAGGTATTGAGGAAATACTTCCCAGCTTGATCCAGATGTTTCGGGCAAGTTATGCTTTTAACTATATTCCGAAACTGTGGAGGAAAGTAAATGTGGTCTTTATACCAAAGGGCGGGGGTCGTCCAGACACCCAGGCCAGGGCATATCGGCCAATTAGCCTCACATCGTTTCTTTTGAAGACGATGGAAAAAATCCTGGACTATCAAATAAGAAGTGAGGTCCTTGGAAAGAATCCGCTGCATCGGGACCAGTTTGCGTATCAAACTGGTAAATCCACGGTTATGGCCCTTAGCGGGCTAGTCACGAGGATTGAAAAAGCAGTGACATATAAAGAAATTGCCCTTTGTGCCTTTGTGGACATTGAGGGGGCGTTTGATAATACCTCCTATGGATCTATAGAGAGGGCAGCAATGGGAAAAAGGGTTCCACTTTCCACAATTAGGTGGATCCGTTCCATGCTGGAACATCGTGAGATTACTGCCAGACTAGGTGGCGAATCAGTAACCATCAAGACCGTAAAGGGCTGTCCCCAAGGAGGCGTATTATCTCCTCTTTTGTGGTCATTGGTTATTGACAGACTACTGGTCCTTCTGAGTAGCCATGGGTTTGATGTCCAGGGCTATGCGGATGATGTGGCTATCATAATCAGAGGCAAGTTTGATGAGGTCATTTCTGATCGCATGCAAAATGCACTCAATATAATATGGCAGTGGTGTTACCAGGAAGGACTCAGTGTCAATCCAAGCAAAACTGTCATTGTTCCTTTTACGAGGAGGACAAAGCTTGCGCTTACAGCTCCCTCGTTAAACGGTACTACTGTTCCTTTTTCCAGCGAGGTTAAATATCTAGGGGTTATCCTAGATCAAAGACTGAACTGGAACCAACATTTGTTGAAAGTTCAAAATAGAGCCATCAAGGCTCTCTGGGCCTGTCAAAGACTCTATGGGCGTACTTGGGGACTACAACCAAAAATGATCTACTGGTCATTTCTTACAATCATTAGGCCTATGGTCACCTACGCATCGGTTGTATGGTGGCCTAAAACTGAGCAGAAGACAACGCAAACCTTATTGAATAAGGTTCAGCGTGTAGCCTGCATCGGTGTTACGGGCTCAATGAAGTCATGTCCAACCGCGGGGGTGGAGACACTTCTAGGACTAACACCGTTACACCTGCATATTAAAAAGGACGCTGCAAGTATGGCCCTGAAAATGCAGGCGGAAGGAAATATCAAGCCAGGCAATATGGTGGGTCATATGGAAATCCTTAAGGAATTTCAGACAGACCCTACCATAGGAATGCCTTCCGACTGTATGCCAGCTAAACTGGACTTCCACAAACCATTCTGTGTTAGGTTACCTGACCGGGATGTGTGGAGGGCAGGTGGACCATCATTTGAGCTAGGGTCCATGGTATGGTTTACAGATGGATCAAAAACGGAAGATGGGGCGGGGATAGGAATACACGGGAGTGGCACTACCCTCTCGAAGTCCTTGGGTACCAATGCCACCGTTTTTCAAGCAGAGGTACATGCTATAGAACTTTGCGCTAGGATAGGCATAGCAAAAGGCCTAAACGATGCAAAGATTTATATTGTATCAGACAGCCAATCAGCCTTAAAAGCTCTTAGGTCTTGTACCGTTGAGTCAAGGCTGGTATGGGATTGTCTGAAGGTTATTAAACATCTGGCAGGCTCAAATAAGGTAACACTTATGTGGGTGCCAGGTCATACTGGAATCGAAGGAAACGAGGCAGCTGATGGCCTCGCCCGTGAGGGTTCTGCCTCTCCATTTTTTGGACCAGAACCCTTCTGCGGTGTCACTAAGGGGCACCTTAGAGCAGCGGTAAAACGCTGGGAGGATGTTCAAAAGTCCTCCTACTGGCGCAGAATTCCAGGTTTACGGCAGGCGAAGAAATTTATATCACCTTCGTCTGTCAGGGTTAAGGAGTGTCTTGAACTTAGAAAACCTGAGTTGAGGCTGCTTACTGGCTTCCTCACAGGTCATGTCCCCTTAAGGTATCACCTTAAGAAGATGGGCCTAAGTACGACAGATGGATGCCGCTTCTGCGGTCTGGAAGCGGAATCAGCGGAACATGTTCTGTGCCATTGCCCAGCCATTTTCCAGCAAAGACTGCAACATCTAGGAGGGAGAACAATGAGCCCGGATAGTATGTATCTTGTACCGGCCAGTAGTATTGTCAGATTCATTAAGAGCCTGAATATTGACTGGACGGATAATTAAGTAGGGTCCAGCACAATAGATCTTTTAGGTCGCGGTGCGAGGTGGCTTATCGCCCACATGGCCCTCCAGTAAATAATAATAATAATAATCTTTTTTTCGGATTAGACGTCCTATTTCGGAGTGCTGAATTAAAATTTTTAAAATTGGACGTCCCAATTTTTCTGTCAAAATGGTATTTTCTCTCTATCGTACTATTGGTGAATTTTTGCTTTCTCTTTTTAGTTTGACTAATTTTTTCGCTTCGCCATCGTGGAAACCATGCTTTAGACTTAATCTTTCGCTCTTTTCTAAAACACACGAAATGAGAAGGAATACTGAAAAAGTATTATTCAATTACTGCAACACTCAACATTTTTTGGTGAAAAAAAAAAATGGAAAAATCTAAAAAAGATGAACTGGGGTGCTATTCTTGAACTATTACGAAAACTTTCGTATTCCGAGTTAGTGTAAAAAGTCCTACTTTTCGTAATACTTTGACACTAAAACACAACAAGAAAATTTCCGTAATAGTTCAATAATAGCACCCTAGAGGTTTATTTTTGTTCGTAAAAGTTTTACCATGTTGCCCAAAATTTATAAAATCATAGTAACATTTTGAAAAGAAAAAATGAAATTTTGAGTATGTCCGTCTCATTTTTGTATATGGATGGCTAAAATGTATTTGCACTTTTCTTCGTGATTTTGTCCCTTTGAAATGGAACGAAAGCTATAAGTTAGCTTCGGGTTATCTCATTCGTTCGTAAATAGATGAATAAAGTAAGTTTGATGGTGAAGAGTTAGCCTAAAGTTATTTAGGATTTATTTTCGGAAATGGCTATCTTGTATTTTGTTAATTTATGTGCGAAGAATAAAGGAAATAGGATTGCTAAAATATTTGCGTTTTTAAAAAATTCGTTATTTTTTTGCTCATTTAAATAAAGCATAAATTCGAGTTTCGATGCAAATATTCTTGCAAAAGTGAAAATGATAAGTATACGTTGTACTTTAAATCACGCCTTATAAATTTCCAAGTGGAACCACAATCATAATCATGTACAGAAATGTACATTATATCGAACCATCAAATTTTTTTTTGCTTTCGATCACCGCAACTCATCGTGTCAGACAATGGATGGAAGACGGTTCATTTGGAAAATTAAAAGCAAAACAGGCCAATTCAACTTAACAATGGTATGCATCGACAGTCAGCACCACATATTCAAAACGATATTCCAAAATTATAGAGGTTTTGCAAAAAAAAAAAACAGCAGCTTTCAATGATTTTCTGGGAAAGTTCTATCCAGGATAGAAAATTAATTTTACCCGTATAACCATTATTTCATTCGACACCTGAATTCTTTATTTGCTCTGCTACGAGAATTGGGTAAGATATGTAGTTGCCACTTTATCACTATCGCTTATAGGATGGCTTGTTTGTTGGGTTAGTTCTAGCTAAATCGAGGACGTACGACTGGTCCATGTTACGTAGATCACCACATTGCACAGCTCCAGTGGTATGCAACCTTCAGTCTGACATGATAAGTAGGTAGGCCCATGAATTCTGCACTAAAGTAAGGGTCATAAATGTTCGTATCTTTATCGTCGATCGAAATCAGATGATGAAAACTCCCTTTTGCGACCCTCTCCTATTAGAATTCGAACCCGCTATTTCCCGATTCAAACGCTGCAGTTTTAGATACTACGCTTTTTGGGCAGCTTCTTAAATTAAATTTAATTTTTTCTGTAATCTTATGTTAATAATTATCCAATAATAATAGTTGCTGTTGAATTTTAACTGCGTAATTATAGACTTTCGATTTAATATTGTAAATATAAATTAGCTATGTCAAGTTTTAAGTTTTCCTGAAAGTAGTGAATTGAATGTCTGAAAAGTATAATATAACAGTAATAACCATCCTTCTTCGACTGACTACAAAATAATGAAATATAAAGAGACAAAATTCACCAGTCACGTCAAATTTGTATAATTAAGTATTTTTTTCTTTTAAGGAAAAAATCACATTTCTGTACAAACAAGCAAATATTCGAGAGCCCAGAATTAATTTAATGTTGCCCAACCTTAATATTTACGTATAGTACAAATTGCGTGAATTAAATTTTTACCAAATTTCTAATTATTGACTGTGCAAATTTAAATTAGAAGGCCACTCAAACTTATCATTTGCAATTTATTAAATTAACATTTTGTTACAAGGTAACTTGTTCCGAATATAAGTCCACGTTGAAAACATTAACCATTGCCAACCTAAATTTTACAATTTTATATTAACGGGTTTCGTGTACACCTTTTATATTTTTAAGGCTGAAAGACATACATGTTTATTTTTCACATTTCATTGTATTGAATTTGAAGTATAATGTATGTATATCGACGATATTCTATAAAGTTTTTAATTTCAACATATATTTTTGTTATTGTGATTTTATGAACTGGATATCTCGAAATTAAAAAAAAACACAAACAAATAAAAAATGAAATGCAATGAACTTTTAAATGCAATAATTTTTTTTTTTAGTATGAAATGAATTTAGGCCGGTTTAGACAGAAAGATAATGGAGGTGCTGTTCTTCTTTAGCGACTTAAGCAAATTTGATAGTCGAGGCAAGTTCTTTTTATTGCATTTGTTTCCTCAATTAAAAAAATTTACAATAGTACACAATTATTTTATTAATTTTACCTTGAGATTAATGTACTCCAAAAAATTAGGCAACTACAAAGATTTACAATAACACATAACACATAAGCATAATATTTAAGTATAAATATGCATACACTTTCTTTTGCTTAAATGACTTAAGCAAAATATACTTGAGTTAAGAACAAACACTTCTATTGCACACAAATAATTAAAAATGTTGATATTACACACAAATACACGTATTAACAATAAATAGTTCAATTTAAACTAAAACACTAAAATTTAATTAAATATCACATATTTTAAATATTATTTAATATTAACCAAAAATTAAAAAATATATTCACAATAAGTCAAATCGAATACACTAAGAAGATTGTTAACATTAAATACCTAAGATATCAAGTTTTCTTAAAGATTCTTTTGAAACTGGTCAAAGACAAACAAAAAGAAGAAATAAAAATGTTAAAATGGAATTTTTAATGAATTAACCCTGTATGGTGTAATTTGGTTTTAAAACCTTTATATTAAGTCATCGTGTTATTAGAGAGGATAAAATTATGAGAGAAAATATTGAATTAAGCGATATTTTTCAAATTGTATACGGGAAAGCGAATTAGCAATATCTCTTGGTGATATTGATATGTAACGCTTAAATTGACCGAACAAATGTAATCTGTTTATTATAAAATAAAATAAAAATCAGTAATTTCTGAATTGAAGCGTCCGTTTCCAAAACTGCCTAAAACTGCATTTTTAACAAAATCACATATGTTACATCAAATGAAAGGGCTCGATAAGAGCACCAACGTATAAGTTAAAATCTTTGACTAAATAATAAATGGACCGCCAGCCTAATGACCGTTACATATATTTTTTAAATAAAAAGTATATCCAACATCTTCAAAGACTATATATGCGTTTTGGTGGCCAAAATAAAAACTAAAAGACTACTTACTATCAACCACGATAACTAAAACTCTACATAAATGTATTCAAATTCAGGTACTCCATTGTAATTGAGGTTCAACGTCTCGAAAAAGAGTTAACTGGTAGCTAAAGCAAGTGGAACAATGGCGCAAGTGGTTCAGACCATTCACTCTATCAAGATAAAAAGTCACCAACATTCGACGAAACAACATCTTTCGGCATTTTCAAATTTAAATTAAAACCGGCGGCCAATCAAAATTATTGGAACGATGAACATCGTGTCGCGGCATTAATTGAAAAGTCGCTACCAAATGGAAGGAGAATCACTACAGAAATTTTCATCAGAAATTGAGCGTCTAGTGCATCTAATGAACGAGACTGCACAAACCGTTACCAGACCGTTATTATTCAGGCGCCAAACGGATATAGTTACCAACTGGAACATCGAGCGGACATTACCAACAATCGGAAGCGACAGTTGGGCCACATCTCAAGGGACTATCGAAAAATAATTCAAGGAGGACGGTCGGTACACAGGTCTAGCGAGCTCAGGTGTTGGGTATGTAACAAGATTGGCCGCATCTCACGAGGTGACTGGAAAGCAAGAGAGAAACGGCAAGGATCGCCAACTTCCGTGGGAAGAGCACCCAAGGGAGACCCGATATCGGAGGAACGAATGGCAACAGTCGGGAAGGTGGAAAGATTACGAGTCAGTTTGAAAGAACAGAAGCTGGCCTCGTCGTCTGGTTGCCCCATAACATATATACATCGCCGTTATGAGTGTAGCACGAGGCGGTAATAGCGTAACAATCAACTGAACAACTGAAGACTTGATCGGAGGAGCTGTGCAGGTGGCTGATGGGTTAAAATTAAGGATGGCAAATGGACATAGTGCAATGAAAAAAGGGGAAAAGATCGTGAACATAAGGATCGGTGAAACTCTTTTCACAGACGAAGTTCTAGTTGCAGATATTGTGGACGAAGTCATTTTGGGAATGGACTTCATGAAGGTGAACGGCTTTGTGTTGAATTTAGGGAAAGGAGTATTAAATAGCGACAACATCAAGCTGCCACTTAACCCTTATGTCTATGCATCGTTTTTCTTATGTTAATCAATTAAGGGCTATCCAGTAACCTTATCAGCACTCCTAGGCCCTAGAGCTAAAATTCCATTGATTAAATAGAAATTTTATCGATTAAAATCGAAAAGGTTACCCGGGTAACCCAAAATAGACATAAGGGTTAAATTCAACGGTATTAACAGTCAGACATCGCGAAGAGCTGCCATCAAAGTCTGAAACAATTGTGGAGGAAACCAATTTACATCAGGTTAAGCAGAAATTGTATAAGAAGTACCGAATTGTGCGAAGTGGAGTACGAGTGTCGGGCGACTGGATGAAGACTCGATATGACATACGGGCAAATAACCAAGGATTCCAGGAAGGACAATTCGTATGGCTTCATAACCAGCAAGCAACAAAAGAAGGACGATTTATCGTCAAAACTTCAGAAAACATTCAGACGGCACACTACAGGACTAGGCAAGGATAAGGAGGTAAACCGAAGGTGGGACATTTTAGGCGGTCAGCCCTATACCCAGTAACCTTATCATTGTAGATTAAAATTTAGTTTACTGTAGTCAATCTTTGAATTATCTGAAGCATAGACGTTTGTAGCTGTACGTTTCGCAAATGATAAAATATTCAGCTTAATTATGTTATGATCAGAGAGGTGTAACGGGAAATTCTCGACTCATGAATTGAACATGCTTTGGGATTTAACAAATATATGGTTAGGTAGGTTCATTAATAAGGCTAAGAAAATTAAAAGAGGCCAGCAAGGTCATATAATTATAAGATTCGATATTATCTAACAGATTTATATTAATGTCACCCAAATTAACTATGTTAGGTTTGTTAATTGTCCGCAATGATATACATTTATTTTGGAGTGATTTAGAGCAAAATCACTCCAAAATAAATTTATATCACTATTACAAAACCTATAAATACAAGCAAAAGTCCAGTAAAGCTTGCCCAATTAGATATATAAAATAAGAACATCAGCCGACAACCAATTGCAACAGTGAAATGTTTTCTTAATTAAATTCTTCTGCACAAAACCACCAACCCCACCAGCACGATAATTATCATTGCAGCATGCAACAAAAGTATGGCTTGGTATGTTATTTCCTGAACATTCATGCGAATAGATCCATATTTCAGAAACAAAAATTCAAGTGTGGTTGGAGTTAAATGCTAGCCATGAAAACGTTTAACATATAAAAATTCACTCTTAAACTTTGAATATTTTGGTGAAATATACTAAAGTTACTTCTAAATATACTACTCATCGTAGATTGTAATACCCTTAGGCTACGGATTAGCTAAGCGCGAATTCATATGTAATTGTTGCTTCACATATAAATTTTGTTTTATACAAAAGTTAATTTCAGTTAATTAACGTTTCACTAAGTACTTTAGAAGCGGTGCAAAAATGTTAAGTAAACCTAGTAAAAAAGCATTAAAAATTGATAGTTGCTCATTTACATTGCATAACGAATAAAGCGTTGCTATTCTAGTCTAAAGAGCAGGCAGCCAAAAATAAAGCATCCCTGTCAATATTACGAAAGTTTCCCACAAAATTAAATTGCATGTGCTCCTCATAATTCCTTCATATATAATGTATAAAAAGCATAGGATGTTGAAATGCTCATTGGAAAATGATCAGACCAATTTAATATTGAATCAACTCATGCTAATATCTAAACGTCAAAACTCATATTGTTTTTCCACTTCTTTGTAATACAGCTAATAAAGCAGTTACACATTTATATTAAAGCATTTCGGTTTCCTTTTATTTTACTTAAACTAATTACAGCTGGCAAATAGATTACGCAGTTAAAGTAGATCTATAGTTTCTACAAAAACAACTTATGTTATTTTTAATGAGAATGCACGACCGAACCTTACCTTCTTTTTTGCGTGCATTAATCTATAATAGGGAGTCTTGAGCCCAAGTACCCGGTCTTCAGTGACCCAAAGTTCCTGGATCAAGACGACATCTGTCGCTTCTTTCAAAATTTTAAAATGAGAGCATCTGATGCTGCCTTAGAGTGGTGAAGGTTGACTTGAAGAAATGTCAGTGTCATCTCTACAGCCTCTTCTCCACCACAGTAACATCAGAGTCATCCCCTGATGAGAAGTCCTCTGAGAGCCCCTTTAAAAACTCCATGGACGTTGACATCTCCGTGTCCGTGGAGAGAGTTTCCACTTGGCTGGCTACCTCCGCGCACGCAGATGAGCTATCAAGCACCGCGGACTTCGGAGCCTCCGTCTTGTCCACCTTGAGTGTGACTGCACTGAAACCATAGTTGATTAAACCGTTGGTTTTTTCCAGTGCAGTCAGTGACTCCCTGTTTAAGATGATAACAGCTGACCTATAGTTAGCCTTTGTCTCCTCGAGCTTAGCAACTTTCCAGTTGTGCGTTGGCAACTCCGGGTTGCCAACCTGCAACAACTGAAATATCACCTTCGGATCACTAGGCTTCGAAGGGATGTACACCCTAGCTCTTGGTCTGCAGGGAATCTCCTCCCTATCAATCACAGCAAGGCTGGCTCCAGGTCATAGCTTGCCAAGTCCCCCCACTGCCTTCTTATAAAGCAGCAGGGACCTCTGATCTTCACAGGCAGTCAGTTTCACCTGATTCCTGTGCCAGCCAGCGTCCCGACAAGTCGGAGCAGGTCCTGAATTTTCCGACAGGACTTTCAGGTAGGTGGTGGCTAAGGCCCCTTCCACCTTCCCCCAATTGGAGGGCGTGATACTGCCATCCTCCCGGGATTGGTCAATAACTGCCACAACCAGCTGATGCTTGAGGACCTCGTTAAAAGGCCTCATAGCGGAAGCATGGAGTTTTGTTCGCTTTGCGACCTTAGGACTTTCCTCCTGAGATCTATTTCTTTTAAGCTGTGAGCCAGCTGAAGGGCCTTCCGACTTTTTCTCGGTGACTGTTTTTGCCCACGCAAGCGTGGATTTGTCCTTATCCGTTCTGTCTTCTGGCGAGATGTTATTTATCTTAACCAGGGCCCTCCAGGCCTTCCTCCTAGTATTATAGGTTGGTTTTGAGGAACCAGCTTCGTTCGTGCTTTGGTTCCGCTTTCTATTTCTATACTCAGATTTGGTGATCCGAGTGGAGAGATCAGCCTAGCTTGAGCTTATGTCCCGTTGTTTATTTGTAAACTTAGAGTCAGGCTTACAGACCCGAGTTTTGTTGTCCACATTTTCCGGCTTTTTTAGAGAGCCGGACTCTTTATGTTGTTTTTCGTTATTATGAAGACCCATAATTGTTTTTTGTACTTAATCCGGAGGGCGCCAAGTATCCGGATCCACCGTTAGCGACTGAGCTAGTTTTAAAGCTGGGCTCCCAGTCTGGTCGATTATCGGCACGGTACGATTAACACCTTAACCCAGCCCAGCGATTTGTTTAAGGTTGACTCCTTTAGCGCCGTGTTTTAGCCTAGAAGCCAAAGAATCAGCAATCTAGTTACCAGCGGTCACCACGTGGAGGTAACACGAGCACTTGTGGAAGTTGCAAGTTACGGAGCTGACCGCAAATGACAACTTGAATCCCCCGAGCAACTTCCACCTGACCATCCTCTAAATTCAGTCACAAGATTGAACAGCAGCTAAATGATATATGACCTCTTTTTTTAATCGGATTTATTTCATAATACAAATTCAACGCAGGCTAATTTTATTTCTTTTTTACGTGAACATTTTAACTGGAGACCTAAATATTTAACTGCCCAATTTCGTCCAGCTCCATATTTAGCTTAGAAGTAAATATTTGTATACAAAAAAAAATTGTAATAATTTGCATTGAATTTTGTATTATGAAACAAAACGCAATTTCATAAAAGAAAAAAGGGAGGAAATATTATTGAACTAGAATTGGATTTTTTTTTTCTGTGAAACCGTAGACGTATCGATGAAACTTTTCTAGAGTTAACATTAACGACAAAGCTTCTCGCTGGACCTGCTGGTAGTTTTCCTCTACCTGCGTAAGGGGCGATGCTGCGTGCATGATTGGCTGCTTGGTTCCGTAAGGTAGTTCGTGCATAAACACTGCGCCCGTGCCATAGCTCGATGTATCCGCCGTCACAATGATTTTCCTTCGGATCGTAGCAGGTTAACGCCAAGTTCGTCCAATGGCCCACGCAGGTCTTTCAGCTTTTTTACGAATTTGCCGTACCATGTCAATTCCTAAGAATGCTTGTAATTGTTAGACGTTTTTCGGTGCGGGAACTAGCTTCAGCAACTCGATTTTCTTTTGATTTGGTCATAAGGCATTTACGTCGATGATGTGGTCCAGAAACTCCAACTTTTCCTGGCCAAACGAACACTTTCCGAGCTTAAGCCGAAAACCGTACTCTTGGATACGCTTCAATGCCTCGAAAAGAAGTTCTCAATTTTTTTTCCGTCACTTCCTCCAACAATAAAATTGTCAATGAAAGAAAAAGTATAGTACCTTTAGCTCCGCTCTTCATTGTGTCGATTAATTGTTGGAAAATGCCAAGCGCTGTCTTCACGCACAATGGCTGTTGATCGCCATGAGTTTTTATAATACATCATCCACCTCCACCTGCAAGGTGTTGTCGGACAGGTCGATTTTGATGAACACCCGGTATTGACTCAACTTCGCGAAGATTTCTCCCGGCGTTGGCAGGGGATACTAATTTGGTTAAAGTGGATTTTTCAACCCAGTTAAATACGCAAATACGTATTCTTCCGTCCTGTTTTTACGGCTACGAGTGGTGTGGTGAAATACGAGTAAACGTTCGGACTGATTACTCTTAACAACTGCAATCTCTTGAGCTCATTTTCGATCGGTTCATCAGCTGCGAAAGGCACCGGGCGTTTAACCCGAAAAATTGGTTTCGTTCCCGCCTTCAATGCTAAAGATGCCTTTATTATGTTACACACACCCAGTGAATCAATGAAAAGCGACGGAAATTTTTGTTTGACTTCCTCGTCCCTTTTTGTGGTTATCTTTTGCTCAATGTTATTGCAAACGCTGGCGATCGCCACCCTCCACAGATCCAGGGCTTCCTTCCTATCACTTCCGAGCATGTTTAAATTTGATTGTGTTGTGTAATGTGTACTGACGTCTTCTCTGGCTTGCTACTTCAACCGTGCCATAAATTTTCCAAGCATCTTAACTGGAAGCGACCTCCTTGCAATCAAAATACTCTTTTTCGCGAAAAGGGCAAACACAGTGGAAACGAATTGCCACACACTTTCGACATGAAAACTTTGCTTTCGGTGCCTCTGTTTTGGCGTCTTAGGGTTCTGTTCTGACTTATCTGTTGGTGTTTCACTACAGTTTATAATGCATTGCCAACTTCATTATTACAGGCGCCTGGGCACAAATCCATTGACTTCTCGATTTTTATTCAGGTTAATCGTGTCGCAATATTGACAACATTTCGCAAAATCAGTTTGGGGGCCGCTTCGGAACCCGCCCCAGCAGCTTCGTAACGCATCTCTTGGCTGTCCAACTTGTTAAGGAGTTTCTCCAACGTCTGAGCTTCTATAGCGGTGTGTTGCGTCCATGCACAAATATTTGTACTCTGAAATCGTCAGATATGCAATTTGTGATGTCTAATATTTCGCATTTCAGATTGATCCTACCCGCATACTCGGAAAAATGTTCACCACCTTCTTATTCCATCTTCAGGTACTTGTAGCGTATCAAAAACTATGCTTCCTTTCAGCCGAAAACGCGCTTGAGTTCTTTCACTGCGTCATCGAAGGTAATAGTGACTTTCCTGAGTGGCAAAATCATAGTGCTAAACCTTTGATAGTCGGCTGAAGAAAGGTTTTCGGTCAAGTTATGTTCAGTGCAATATACAAACTTTTCCATGAGGTCTGACAGGTTTTTATGCAGCGATTACCTACACCTTTGCCAGAATTGCTGGTTGTTTCTGCCCTTCTGATTGTAGCATCAACGCCACAATCGTCTCGACAGATTTTTCCTATCGTTAGGCCATCCTTTTAATTAGTTTAATGTCGGAATCCGTTTTCGATTTTTATTCGCATGAAATCAACTAATCCTCGTCGCAACTGTTGTTTTCCTGGACGAACCACCTCTGGTTTCAATATTAGGCTAATATCTTTATTTGTATTTTTCCTACTATTTGTTACATTCCGCGAAGACGTCCTCCTCGTTTTTCTCTATACCCACCTAGACCTCTTTACTCATTCGCAACTTAGCCGTGTTATACTTCAAAACCAGATCGAACGCAACACGAAAATGGAGCAACAAATCAGCACCATGGCGTTAAGTGGAAATAGTTCGAGGTTGATAAGAATTTATTGGTCAAAATTTTCAGCAATAAGTGGAAATGGTCACGTCATTATGAAGGTATACGGTTTGGTAAACTATTTTGTGCTAACCGAAACACCAATGGACAAAAGAAAAATTAAAATCCATGCGAATCACATGAAAAAGAGATTCACTTTCCTCGAGAATAATTTTGATTTACCAGCGCTAGTATAACGATTAACGGAACCAGAAGTCTTGCTAGAGCTTGGAACTGAATCCGAGAACGAGCCTTTTGAACAGACCAGAGTAGATTCCGAAGAATATACACCACAACCACGACGCAAGACTCGAGCTAATGCTGGAAGAGCTCCACAACGCTGTGGTGATTCTTCATGACCCGACTGGTTCGACGATCATCGCAATAAGCCAGCTATCTTTAAACCTTTTATTTATTTTTTGTTGGTTATTTCCCAAACTTTTGGACTTTGATTTTTTATTAGGGAAGGAATGTTGTGGTGTCACAACACTGATATGTAGCGTTGTAAAGTGACAACACTGATAAGTTGTGAATGAGAAAAGAGGTCTAGTTGGGCGCAGAGAAACAAGAGTAGAGGACGGCATCACGAAATACAATAGTAGGGAAAATACAAATAGAAGGAAACCCTACAATCGTAGGGAAAATACAAATTTTTTTAATTCTTCGACCTTAATTCGTTGTCTCTTTAGGCTCTAATTTTTTCCGAGTTTAGTTTCAATTTCAAGCTCGTTCACTTCTTGTACCAAAAAGTCCGCAGTTTAGATCTATAGCCACCACCATTACCAGCTTTATAGCGATCACTATTTACAGTAACAGCTCTGCCCAAGTTGTCCAAGAACAAATCTCACTTGAGCGGCCCATAAACTGCCTGCTTTGCATCTATAACAACACTATTTTGAAGAAATGCTGCAGATAAAATTTGTGTTGTACCACCCGGCGCTATTACACAAAGTTGTTTTGATCAAAATGCTCTTTGAGTGCAAACAACCGAAGATTTATTTTCATAAAACAATTTAAGCATTTCTGATCGCTCTTTTGGCATATATTGCTCAATAACAAATTGTAAGCGTCTGCACTTCACAAAAAAAAACCGGACTGAGAAATGTCCAGAAATACGAAAATACTGTCTAGTAGGTTTTTTATGAAAAATAAAATGAACTTCAAAAAGTGTTTAATGTTGTGAAAAATCGTTTAGTTGAGTCGAAATATGTCAATAAATATAAAAATAACATTTTTTATGTATCGCAATAGTTCGGCTACGTAACATTTCTAATAAATATTGTTCAATACCACGTTCAGTTTCACGTCATTCTCAGATTGAACAAAAAATTTTATAAATGAAATATAAACCTCTGCGGTTAATTAAAAAGAATCGAAACAACCTTCGTATAATTACAGGTTAAGTGAAGGAATGCACTAATATTTTCGGATTATTGCCCAACGATATTTTGCACATTTAATAATTTTATTTTATGTTGCAGTGCGTACTACGAAATTTCTATGTTGACTAATTGAATCCATCTTATGAAAAACACCTACTTCAGTTGCTAGAAACAAAACGGCACGAAATTAACTTCTAATAATAATGAGTCCTGATCATGATAAACAATACATCAATATTAGGTCTAAATATAACACTTTAAATTAGTCACAGGTGTAAGATACTCTTGACATGAAAAATAACGCCTATAAAATTTTGAAATAATTTATTTAAAATTAAAGTTATCTTAATAGAAAAAATTACAAACGAATAAAAATTAAATTAATCAGCTATTCTTTAGAATTTTAAACAACTACTACCAACTTATATAGGCTACGACGTATGGCAATATCATTGAAAACATAATTCCTGAAAATATGCCAGTTATAAGCATAGCGGCAGCAAACATTCCGGCTGTGATTGAATATTCGGGTTCAACGGTTTTTGGAGTATACATCATGCCAAGTGAACTATTATAAATGAAGATATTTTCAAATTGTGACCTATATTAAACTGTTTATTATATAATTTACCTTAGATAACCCGAGCTTATACCCATTAAAACTGCCAAAATCCAATAAAGCCAATCATTTTGTATGTATACAGGCATAATTCGTTCAACACCTGAAGGTTGATAGTTACACAAAATAAATAACGGAAGAAAGATAACTCTACACAGTACAGGCCATATTAAATATTGTGATTTTGGCTGGAATACAAAAGAAAAATAAGAGTTTTACTTAGTAATTGGACCAAGATATTTTGAATTAAAATTATTAAGCGATTTAATCCCTAGACCATTACAGGTCTAGTAAAAAAAATAATTACCCATTGAACAAATGATGCGATTAAGCTACCTAACATGGCACAAGTGTTAAATGTTAAAAAGCACAAAACTCCTACATAGTCTGTATGGTCAACCCAAAATTCGGGATCTGATCTTTTAATATCTGAAATGAAAATATAACAAACAAATTATATTGATTTATAATCCAAAAGCTAGTTGCACTGTAACATAATCTACACCCGGATGTATTAATATGAACGATATTAAATTACCCCGTACAAAACTTCTTACCTGAATGTACTTGTGGGAAAATAGACAACGTGACAAAAAATACGAAGAATACATTAAATAGTTGTGGAAACGCCTGTTTGAATATTGACCAATATGGTGGTGTTCGATGAATGTTATAGCCCGATCTCTTCTTCACCTCTTGTTCCTTTTCAGCCTTTAGTTCATGATATCTATAAAATTTCTAGAAACCAAAAATTTACAATTATTAGTTATTTAATTCTAAATATAAACCTTAATCAATCAAGTTTTACATTTAATGGTAATGCAAAATATGTATCGAAACATAAGAGTAGAACCAACATTGCCGTAATAAAATAATAGATAGCAGCTGTGCGAATAGATGAAGAAAATTTTCTACTTAATATGTTAACTACAGATGTAAATGTACCACTAATATTAGATCCAAGTACCACAGCTCCTGTATATTTTAACGGTAATTTTGCAGCCATCCCGTACACAGTATTCTGATAAATTCCTCCAGCAACTGAAATTAATTATTTTAAATTAATAAAAAATGTATTTTATACTTAATACTCAATATTTACTGTTTAAAATTACAACCGTTGTCATTGTAACCCAAAAAAATGTTTTATACCATGACGATGAATCTGACATTGCCAACGCTACGGTAACAACGAAAATTAATACTTCTATGAATAAACTCCAAACGATCCGAGTTGTTAAATTGCCACTAGAATAATAGAAATTTTGAATTCACAATAGAATACAATGAGATTTGATTTTTGAAATTTACCCCATTTGAACAAAAATATTTATCCAATTAAATAATAAATTAGGTATTTGGGCTGTAATTCCGACATAAGCTGAAAAATTTGTTGCTAATGGAGTAACCTCTCCAATATATAATTTATCAAGTTTATACTCAGAAAAATATGTTTTTGCCGTAATAAACATATTCCATGGCGTTAATGTACCAATGCCATGCAATACCATTGTTAAAAAAACTAAGGAAAGTCTATCATATGGTGGATTAATTTCCATATTTGCTCGTTCCATTGTCAATCCTTTAGAGTTTAGAATTAAATTCAATAATTGTTCATATTTTATATTTAAATCACTCGCATTACCTTTAAAATTTAATTCATCATTAGGTAAATTGGTTTCTTCCCACGCAGGTGTCAATCGTACGGGCTCAACCAGGAACGGTGATTTTTCTGTATCCCCATGATTGTTTGAATCTGATTTTAAATACATAAAAAACCATAAATAAAAAGGTTTTTAATACAAATATTAAAATTTAATTTTATTATTTGTTGTAATTTAATTATGCTGCTGCTTAACAAAATTTTAAATAGGTACATATGTTACGGTTAAAGTAATAAATTAGTTATTATAAAATTAGCGGTTATTATATCTAATCCCCAACTTCATAGGTAAATATAATAAATTTTTTAACATTATTTACTTTTATCGGCGATTATAAATAATCACCAATCCCTTTTTGTTAAAGTAATAAAATTACTTTATCCACTGACTTTATCTCCATACTCTGGAAAAGGAAAATTTAATTTTAAAATATTCTGAAAAATGGAGATTTATTTTTAAAATTTAAACTACATTTAAACTAAATCTCCATTTTCCAGAATATTTTAAAATTTAATCTTCCGTTTTTAGAATTTCCCCTTATTTTAAAAGGCTTGAGTGTCTACGACCATTTTCTGAAGAAAAATTTTCAGCAGATTCAATACATTTTAAATGGAAAACAAAAGAATTATGTTCGAAAGGGGAAATTTGTTTACAAAATAGACTACGTCGATTGGTTGCCTGTTGAAAATTTTTCTTCAGAAAATGGTCGTAAACTCGCACTGAGGACCGGTAAAACTGATAAATCTAACGAAATACAATGTTATTTATTAATAGGTGTGCAAGTAGAAACTCGGCTCTGAAGTTGGTTGCATTAAAAACTCATCAAAATCGCCCGTCATTTTGCCTATATGTAGTTTAGTCATTGCTGTTTTTATGGTAAAGTTTAAATCGTTTACAAGCGTGATGAAAAGTGGATTTTGTACGACAATCCTAAATGCAGACAAGGATGGGTTGATCCATGCCAGCCATCAACATCAGTGTCAAAAATCCAAGATTGTTACTGTGGGTCTGGTGGGACTGGTCAAACGGTTACAGCTGAACGTTACCAGACCCAATTGATCAAATTAAGTGATGATCTGAAGGGGAAAAAAGACCATTTAGAGCCAAGGAAGGCGGGAACTCATCATCTCCATGGCGAATAAATATTTCGAGTATTCGAGTTATCTTTGTAACAAGTATATCTTCAATAAAGTTGAATTTGACCAAAAAAACAGAGTTTCTACTTGCACACCTAATAAAATACAGAAAAACCGCAATGTATGTGTGAGTGATGAAGCAAGAGCTATGAACGTAGCTCACATCACTTAGCTTAGCTTAGCTGAAATGTGCAACGGGCCTTAACCAGCCTGTTTAGACGTGCATGCATTGCACCATGTGATTTCCTTATTTCTTACCTCTTTCCCCATGAAAATATACTCCAATATAGTTTATAGGCAAAGAGTGTAACAAACAAGGAAATCACATGAAAGTGTGTATAACTTTTAAATAGGCGGATTGGGAGGAAGATGGATGGATTACCTTTTTTGCCGTTCACACTGTAAGAAAAAATCACGAGGGCGCGCTACGTCTCACCTAAAATGCTTAGTTATTTGGAATTTATAACAGTAAAAACAAATATTTAAAGCTCCCAAAAGTTCAGGCAATTTTGGTTCAGTATTATTTCCTTTTCCCCAAACTGTATTCTGGTGTTCGGGAAAAATTTTTTATTGTGAAAAAATTATTCCCAATTACAGCAGTTTTGACGTTTGTTTTTCCACACCGATTTTATGAAAGAATTGATGGGGAATAGATTTTTAACGAAAATGTTTATTTATATGTAGTTGATATTAATAATTAAAAATATTAATATTGTTTGTAAGGGTGAAATTACCTAATAATTTTTATGATAGTACTTGTAATAAATAAGAGTTATTATAATAATTTTGATATAACTAAATTTATTTTCCCTGTCTATTTATTCCCCAATTGACAGAATCCACTTTTGGAAAATAGGGAATAAAAAGTTGGAAATATTTATCTGGGAATAACTGCTGTAAAAAAAATTATTCCCCGTTCTCCGGGAATTACTAGAATAGGGCCACAGATGTGTATTCCTTATTAGGGCATTTCGTATAAAATAATTCATAGAACATCTATTTATTTCAAATGTTTTTTTATTAAATATGAAATAAGTCTGCTTAATATTAACCAAATGGCAAACTAAAGAATATTTGAAATTATTAACGTTTCGAATAAAAAATTATTCCGCTCTAAGGTACGCTGCTGAAGTGAAACAAAATTTCTCATGTAAAAATGACACAAGCGAAAATGAAAATGAAAAATTCACCGCTGAATTTCACTTTGTGGTACACAGTTTAGCTAGCGAAATGGAAGTTTTCTTATTAGAATACAGATGTTTCTTTTTTATCTCTACACATTTTTATCTTCCTGGTGCCCTATTCTCGAATTCCACAACAATTTTCCACATGTGGACATCTGTCCACAACAGTTTTCCATACAGAAATATTCCCTTAGTATCCAAAAAATTCCATAGCAAAGTAGTACCGAAAAACTTCCATAGTTTCCTGGTCTGAACATGGCATAAGGTTCGTAAAAATATTTTCTATCTATGGACACAAATAATTAAATTTCGGCACTGCACCTTATACAATATATGAATTGGGTATAAAGATAGGACCAATCAGTCATAATTTATAAAACCAAACTAATTACATATACCTACGAAACAGAAAGATAAGCGGAATTCAAGAAGCAACGATTAAATTTTAAAAATTCGTTTTCATTGTAAGTATTAATAAAGAAATAATATGTTAAGTACAGTAAACTTAAAAGAAATGATACACAATTAAATGATTAAAAGATTATGTTTATTATTGTCAATAAATCGATACATTTTAAGGAAATGCTTTATTAGGATGTTTAAAAGATGAAGGGCACAGAATACAACCAGAAGAGACAAAACGCTGTTTTTGTATGGAAAAATTTGGATTCATTTTTTTGACCTTGATTTGCCGAAGGTAAGAGAAAGTTGAGTCACAGAAGAAAGATTAACCAGAATAGACATTGCGTGGATCAATTTTTTTTTTTTTTTTTCATCTTACCTTCTTTTTTGGACGTTGAAGTATAATTATTTTTGATTATTATAGTAGTTAATACAAATTATGCTGTCAAAACAAAACTTGTCAAATAATTTTACTAACTAGACTGTTAAGTATTCTCAATTTTTATTATTTTAAATCAAAACCAGTAAACCAAAGAATACATAACCCAACTTTCGCTTACCTTCGGCAAATCAAGGTCAAAAAAATGAGTCCAAATTTTTCCATACAAAAACAGCGTTATGTCTCTTCTGGTTGTATTCTGTGGTTGAGTTATGTATTCTTTGGTTTACTGGTTTTGATTTGAAATAATAAGATGAAAAAAAAATTTGGTCCTCGCAATGTCTATTCTGGTTAATCTTTCTTCTGTGATGAAGGTAAGGAGGATACATTAATATAAGTAAAAATCAGGAGGCGTGTTTTGCGGATAGTCATAATATTGTGTCGTAAACAAATAATTTAATCACTTAACGCTTAGCCTTTACTATATCAGAGTGCAACTGAATTTTATATTTATGTGATTATTATATGTATCAAAATAATATGATTATTATTTGTACAGTGACGTACTTTAAATTGTACACACCACAAAATAAGAAAACAATAAAGGACCTATAACATCAAACCAAGCGTCGGCGGCGGGCGTCAAATTTAAATACACGTTTTTTGCTTATATAATGCAGTGATAGGAAATCATAATTTGTGCAAAAATGAATAATAATTTTATTTTTGTTCAAGCTATGATTTTCTATCACTACATAAGCATAAAAACGTGTATTTAAATTTGACGTCCGTCGCCGACGCTTGGTGTGATAGGTCCTTAACGCATCAAATAACAAAGCAGCGTCAAAATACCGAATTGAATTACGGTCAGAAATAGACAAAAATTAATACAAATAGAAAATGGTTATCTTAATAAAAAAATCCAATATGTTAAAAATAAACTTTATTTTACATAAAATTAAAGAATGTTTTTATTTTTAGAAAATTTTTGTGAATTACAGATATGCTCTAGCATAAGTATTTCACATCTGTTCGGCTTGTAACTCTGTTGTACGAGTTCATTTAGTAATTATCGGTGTTGTATTAGACTGGTCGGCTTTTACTTAACCGTTTTTTTATTGTCTGATAATTGTTTATTTTTCTAATAATAAGAAGTAAGAAAAGACATTAATTGAAAGGACACGAGAATCGAATTATGATTACTTAAATTTATATTTTCAGAATTAATTTCTTTGCATTATTGAAATACTAAATGCACCGTTTTTAGTTCCATTATTTACCTGGTAGGGACAATAAATATTCTTTCAAATTTGTACTACATTTCCCATATTCTACGTTAAACGTTGGTTTATAGATATGAAAAGCATTTCTCACCTCTTCAATCAGTGTATAAAGGTGGTGTAAAGCATAAGATTAAACTAGTATTAAATTTAGATATCTTGAACACTCTACCAAACTTACTTGCTACGATTGTGGGAGTCTGCGTTTGCCCAGCCAAAAGTGTATGTTCCTCGTGGCGATTCATTTTGAAGCTGAATTTGAGTTATAGTTTTACTTAAATTTAATATAAATATAAATCTGAAAACAAGAAAGAAATGTTATTAGGTCCGTTTTATTTAATGTAGGTACTTAAAATTCTATTAGGTTACTAAATTTAAAATATTTAATCGAGTTTATTTGATATTATAACATAGCCAGTTTAGATAATTTTGGGCGATTTCATTTTATTTTTAATAATACATACATAGTTTGATGATTTCTTAATCAAATTTATATGTTATCAACCAGGTCAAATAACCTGGAATAGCCTATCTTTACCTTACGACGACGATCGTTTAGCTACTAATGTGTTACGTATTAACATATGTATACTTGAAAAATTACCTCGACGAGGAGTGTTAAATTATGATAAATAAAAAGATATCGATGTCATGTTTTAAATGTGGGTATTTGGTTAATCCCCTGAAACATCAATACATTTACATACAGTAAAACTTGCCATACAAATGAAAGACAATCTTCTTCACTTCGGCGCCAATTTTGTTACTACGGTTTTCTGAGAATTAATATGATACATTTTTTTGTTAACATAAAAGGACATTATTAATGTTCAACATTTACATTAACCAGTTATAAAAACATAATGTAACTGACATAACTAACCTAAATTTTATTACGGATGCTTAAAGACTCGCTGGTCAATGCTTAAGTAAATCTTCATACAGTTTCTTCGCAACTAGTGAAGTATTTTAGGTTTATGAAACAAAAAATCAACGAGTCATTAGTCATTGTTGTTTTTTTTAAATAGGTCGATCAAATATAAAACGCGCTTTGCTAATTTGTAGCCATGCGGTTTATAACATAAATTAAGGCACGTGTTTTACTAAAATATAAAATCATCGGACTACTTGTTTTGTAACCCACATGTTCTTAATTTAATTCATCACAAAAAATATAAAATATTCCCATATATCATAAATATACGTACTTGTGATTCTCAATTTCAATTGTTGCAGTATTACTATATAGCTACTTATTATGTATAGCAATCTTATTGTGCTTCTTGACTGATAACAATACAAAACAAAGATTAAGTACTAATACTTATAAATGGTTTGAAGTTCAAATTATCAATAGACAAATAATTATTTATTATATAATTTATCAGAAAAGCTGTCGTTTCTTAAATAGGTATTTAAGGTGTTTAATTAACTTAATGTGTCTTATCTTTCATGAACAAACGAGGAATTGAAAAATAAATAACTAGTACCGCTTCTTGAATGAAAATGATATCAAAATCAAAATAAACACAAAATGTTCAATGACATTACTACTGCAATGAAATTATGAAACCGCAAACATTACAAATTTTTTAATATTAATATAGAAAACTAATATTCATATATCTCATAAACCAACTTACTAATGTAGAATTTTTTTTATTTATTAGATTGTAGTTTTTGATAATGCTCAATAAAGAATTTAGTGTTATGATAGCGTCAGGAATATTATTTTATATAACAAAAAAACATGTTACATTTGATTATGTTAAACTACAACTTTTTATAAACAAAATCAACACTAAAATTTTCACTTACAAAATCTACTAAAAACAACGTGATGAAAATGAATAACAATTTACTTAACTATGACATTTCTATCTAACAATTTTCCTATAACTGACCCCACCAGCAGTCTTGGAAAAGGCACTGAAATAAGAGGCTTTCAGTACACAGCACACAAATACTGATTTGTTTGGTTTGAGCGAATTGAGTTCCCAAACAATATAAAAAGCCTTTTCATAGATATGTTGTACATAGAGTACGTTTATGCTCAGAGTCGAGTCATCTTTTAGTTAACTTTGGATCATCTTGTAGTTATCTTTTTTAGCGTTTATACTGCAGAGTCAAATCGTAGTCGAGTCGAAACTAGGTTGAAACCGAGTCAGAAACGTCAAAAAAAAAATCATAATTTTTATTTTCAATAAAAATTATGATTATTAAAATTATGATTAAAGCAATTTATTTTACAAGTTTGCAGTATACAAAATTACAGAAACACAAAAATCGGAGATGCGCACACGAATTAAGAAATCAAAATGGTGTCTTTTTATTCTTATTTTTTGTTGTTTTTATTTTTCGACTCGACTCCGTTTATAGTGGATGATTTTAGAGTAACTCGACTCGACCCTAGAAATTTATTAGGTCGAGTCGAGTTAACTACAAGATGACTCGACTCCGTTTATAGTCAAAGATAACCTAGGTTCAAACCAGGTTGAACCCTAAGCATAAACGTACTCATAGAGTACGTTTATGCTTAGGGTTCAACCTGGTTGAACCCTAAGCATAAACGTGGTTGTTTATGCTTTAATATATTGATTTGGTAAATTTACAAAAACAAAAAATTTAAAAAACAATGCATATTTTAGCCAAAACAAAAATCCACCTAGTTTTAAAGTGGTATTCCATTGCGAATAAAAATTTCTCAGTCAGAATAAAATAGGATAAAAATATAAAATTCATGGTTGTGTGAACGAAACACCCAACGTTGTCAGTCAAGACCTCACTTAAGCGTGATTTACACGTTCCAACAAGGTTTCCCAACAAAAAATGAGGAGATTAGTATATCGCGAATTTCATTTGAAAGACAAGAACAAACACATAAACAAACAAAATTTTGTTCGAGTTTTTTCTTTTTTTTTTTAATTTTGTTTCCATAAAATAAATTTTTTGACCATAAAATATACTCGACCCGAGTATATTTTATGGAAACAAACACAATAAAAATGCAGTCTTGTTCTGTGTACGCGTTACGTAGTAGACCTAAAAATAGTGGATAAGTTAAGTCGTAATAAGTGGTTCCGGGTACTGCGTATTAATTTCGTAAAAGGCCAGAGCGAAGGAATCGCCTTTTTTACAAAAAAACACGTTGTTAAAAAAGATACAGGATCTGCTCGATATTATTTGAGCGATCCATAATTTATTGTGCACAAACGATATGAATCTACGCCATTTTACAACGTGAACAGCCTTTTAACTATACTAAATATTAAAATTACTATAAAATATTACCAATAACTATAAAATACATTAATTAATACTTTTTGTGAAATAACATAACCTATTCAGTGCCCCAGGACTTGCATCGAGAAGTTTCTGTGGGTTTTTTCTGGAAAAATATAACTCATTGGTCTTATGGATTGAAAGATCTGACCTGAGCAAATTTAAAAACAAACACAATAAAAATGGCGATTTTGAAATTTTTACAGCATTTTACGTTTATTTTTTTAAAACTTTTATTTAAAAATTAACATTTACGTTCAAATAGTTTTCGTTTTAGCCAAAAAATGTCGTAATTTTGAAAAAAAAAAATGTTGGTTCACCGCCGCATTCCTCAAAATTTACATTGTCGAATTTATACCGCCAAAAAATTATAGCATGCCCGATATTTTTGTTTAATTTTTTTAAAAATTTTGTTTAAAAATTGAAATTTACTTTCGAAAAGTTTTCATTTTAGCCAGAAAAGTCGTAATTTTGAAAAATAAAGTTGTGTGATCGCCCTATTCGTTAAAAATATTATATGTACAGTCAATTTTATACTGCCAAAAAATTATAGCATGCACGACATTTTTGTTTTATATTTTTCTCTTTTTATCGCATGTAAAATTATTCTATTGCGTGTAGCTCTAAAAATCGTAGCTCGTGTAAACCACGCATAACAAAACAGTTTTGTCTGTTCTATGTTACAGAACATAAACCTTTTTACTTTTGACTTAAAGGTTTGTCAAGATATACAGAAAATAATAGTATATTATTCAACGAGCATATACATAATGAATGATAGCTGTTATTCACGAAGATGAAGTTTACCGAAACGAGCCGATAGGCTCGTTTCGGTAAACTTCATCTTCGTGAATAACAGCCATTATATGCAAGTAGAATACGATACTTTGTCCACGACCGATAAAAAATTGTATTTTATTAACAAATCCGTTAAATAAATCTAAAATAATTTACCTCGTCATTTTGACGTCTCAATTTAATAATTACGAAAATAGCAAGAGACTACTAGATAAAATTTCAAAACTGAAATTTTTATTTGGTAGTATGTAGTGAATAATGAAGAAGGGACTACTAGAAAACTAGCAGTGAATAATGTATATCATTATAATTGAAGAAACAAAGGTATAATGAACATATTATACGTTAGTGTGGACAAAGGTATATTATTGCGCATGCTGTTGCTATCTTTTTTTCGCAATTTGACGTCACGTGTAGGCAGCAAAAATTCTGATATTTATATGGAGTTTCGTGATATTTTTATTAATTTTTTAAATAAATGGAAAAATAAATGAATTTTTTTTATTCTTGCCATTAATTGTTTTTCGACTTTATGTTAAAATTAAACATCTCAATTTTTATTTTAGTTATATACTGCAATACTTTTGGAATTAAATCGCGAAAAGAGGCATGTTTTAATATTCGTGTCTAGAACAGACTGTTTGAGCACATTGCATAACAAGTTTCGGAATTTATGAGTATAATTTTTTTGTTATGAATTCGATAGAGTTTATGTCTCTTGTTTCAAGAATAAAATTGTACTCTATTTCGTTTTTCAATTATGCTTTATGCTTTTTTTTCTTGCTATCAGCTTGCTCGAATAAAACCACATTCTATTTCTACTTATATTCATTTATCACTAAAATTTTTGTTTAGTGATACTTTATCGATATGAAGGTAAGGAAAAGTACGCAACAAAAAGTGATCGCAAAAGAAAAAGCGTAATCAAAAAGCGAAATAGAGTAAGACGTTGAAATCAAAAACCAATTAATTACCTTTATAAAACAACAAAAAATATATCTTGAGACCTTTTGTTTGGATATTTAAACTTAAATTTATTTTAACAAAACTGGAACTATTTACCAATTTAAGTTAAAATGTGTTTATTAACTCTTCATAACGGCAATAAATTATTTAATTTCATGATGATTTTAAATTTTTTGTGGCTTTCGTTGCATAGGATTCCTGTGTAGATGTTTGACATTTCAGTTTCAATCCCCGACTTGACCTCTGCACCCTGCGTCAAACACTCAAAGGAAAAACAGCTCCTATATCTACTTCTAGGTGGGATGAAATTATTCATGAAACAATGTATTTTTTGTCAAAATCCAGCAGTTTTACTTAAACGAGGTTCCCTCTAAACAAAAAAGCGAATTCGCAAAATACGAACCATAATCGGTTCGTTTTTTTGTTGTTGCTTTACCGCATATGGACAAAAAAAAATCACAAAAAAATATCATTTTAATTTTTCTGTGTAACGCGAAGACGCCATATTGTATTTTGGGTAGCTGTATTAATATTTAAAATAAAGGAAAGTAAGTGTTTTATAATATTTAATTATTAGTAATAAATTATTAAAAATGAAAAAAAAAGGAAAATACTATGAAATAAAACGCGAAATAAATAAAATATGTGTCGAAAGGACAACAAATTGTTATTCGACTGATTTATCTAACGCAATACCAGCGATCCAAAATATATCTCGAGACTTAAGTGTTAATGTGGAGTCGGAGAGTGTTAATATGGAATCGGAGAGTGTTAATTTATCTAGCTCGACATATAAAGAATTAACAGACAGTAGTGAAAATGGAAATTACCGAAATAAATTAACTTCCAACTAACGAGTATTCTTAATATAATTCCAGAATGTGCAATAAGAAAATTTCCCTCCTGTAAAAATGTCGAGATTATCTATATTATAAAGAAATGGTTCCAATATGCAAAAGATCGGGTGGAGAAAAGAAATAAATAAATAATTATAAAAACTATGGATTTTTATATAATTTAAGGATTAACTATTTTTTTAATATTAGGCATTCATATGAATTTTATTTAAATGTTTTGTTTTTTTTGACTTACTTAGCTTGCTAAGATTTTTGTAATTTAATTTATAATGAATTTTTTGTTAATGGGTATAGAAGTATTGTATCTCATTGGATTTTATTGGCTCCTAGGCACTTTGTTCGTTAACTATTTTATATTATATTATATTGTAGTAAAATTTAGAGCCTTACAATAATATTATTTTATTATAGTATATTAATGTGATAAATGATAATGTTGATGTAAATCAAAATGTGATAAATCGTGACTTAAATTGAAATAATTTAAACCAAATATTATTTATATTCTATATATATTTAAGGCATAATATGAATAAAAAAACTGAATTGATTGGATTTAAATAACTTAAAATACATAAAATTTTTACAAATTTAACTTAGCATTTTTATTACTGTATTTATTTTCAATTTAAAAGGCAACAAGGATAATTCGTTATTTATACGCAAAAGTGCTGCGTTATTGATTCGCAAAAGTATTACATTTGCGAACCACTTGCGAATCGCAAAAGTCGTACGTTTGCGAATCATTAAATATGGTACGTAAACGGTTTGAGAAAATCGGTACGTTAATGTATCGTTAAAAGTGAACATTATGCGAATGAATACTTCGCTAAAAAGTCTAATTATCATGTGACTGGAACACCGTAAACGGTTCGTCTTTGAGCCGTAAAAACGATTCGTTTACGAACTATTGTATGAAGCGTATTGTTCGTTTATGGTTCGCAAACGGCTCATCTTGTTTAGAGGGACCACTTTCGGTTTAACATGTATCTTTTAGTAACAGTGATTTTCTTTTCTAAACCCAATGAACCATTAATTGGTTTATGTGGTATATCCTTACATTAAAATACCTAAAACTATTACTACACCCTAAATACCTATAACTTACGTAACTATGAGTACGTTTATGCTTAGGGTTCAACCTGGTTTGAACCTAGGTTAACTTTTACTATAAACGGAGTCGAGTCATCTTGTAGTTAACTCGACTCGACCTAAAAAATTTCTAGGGTCGAGTCGAGTTAACTCTAAAAACATTCACTATAAACGGAGTCGAGTCGAAAAATAAAAACAACAAAAAAATAGTAATAAAAAGACACCATTTTGATTTCTTAATTCGTGTGCGAATCTTCGATTTTTGTGTGACAATAAAACTTTGTTATATTATTTTTATAAAATTCAGAAAATAATACAAGAAAAACATATAAACATACGATAGTAAATGATTTTTTTTTGACGTTTTTGACTCGGTTTCAACCTAGTTTCGACCTGACTACGATTTGACTCTGCAGTATGTATAAACGCTAAAAAAGATAACTACAAGATGATCCAAAGTTAACTAAAAGATGACTCGACTCTGAGCATAAACGTATTCTATTGTCTTTTTCCTGTTGCAACAAAAAACAGATTCGGAGCGAAACCCAAGTGACAGCAGCTGTCATTCGTCGCTCGGTAAAATTTTTCGGAGCGATTACTAACACAATTACATTTAAATGTCATCGAAATGTCATTTAAACATCAAAATAAATATGCGGAAAAATATATTTAAAAAACAGTAAAATAATTAACAAATAATACAACAAATAACATGATTACAATAAATTATTTATTAATTTACGGAAAAATTCATCAGTATTAACAATCTAATTATAAAAATAGAATTTGACAATTAATACCTATATTCACACAACCATATAAAAAACAAAAAATCGCAGAATCCGGATTTTTGGCTGTTCCAGTTAAAACGTCAAAAAACTGTAATTTTTCAACTCGGATTCGACTCCGAATCTGTTTTTTGTTGCAACAGGAAAACCACAGAGTACGTTTATGCTCAGCGTCGAGTCATCTTTTAGTTAACTTTGGATCATCTTGTAGTTATCTTTTTTAGCGTTTATACTGCAGAGTCAAATCGTAGTCGAGTCAAAACTAGGTTGAAACCGAGTTAGAAACGTCAAAAAAAATCATTTACTAACGTATGTTTATATGTTTTTCTTGTATTATTTTCTGAATTTTATACAAAACCAAATAACAAAGTTTTATTGCCACACAAAAATCGAAGATTCGTACACGAATTAAGAAATCAAAATGGTGTCTTTTTATTATTATTTTTTTGTTGTTTTTATTTTTCGACTCGACTCCGTTTATGAGTACGTTTATGCTTAGGGTTCAACCTGGTTTGAACCTAGGTTAACTCTTACTATAAACGGAGTCGAGTCATCTTGTAGTTAACTCGACTCGACCTAAAAAATTTCTAGGGTCGAGTCGAGTTAACTCTAAAAACATTCACTATAGAACTGGTACATGCATTCCTCACTGAACACAATATTGACATAATGTTAATATCAGAAACACGCTTCACCAAAAATAGCTATTTCAAAATTAATGGGTACTCTATTTATGACACCAAGCACCCAGATGGTAAAGCACATGGAGGCACTGCTGTATTGATTAAACGAAGATTAAAACATTACGAACTTACAAAATATGAGAAAGAACATATACAATCAACGAGCATTTGTCTGCAGGAGTGGTCTGGAAACTGCGTCATATCAGCAGTGTACTGCCCTCCAAAACATGCTATAAAAAAACTCCAGTTCTTGGATTATTTCAGCCAGCTGGGTAATAAATTTCTTGCGGGCGGTGATTACAACGCTAAACATACTCATTGGGGTTCCAGATTAACTTCGCCGAAAGGTAAACAACTTTATGATGCCATAGAGGAACAGTCCCTGGATTATTTATCTGCCGGTAACCCAACTTACTGGCCCACGGATAAAAAGAAAACTCCTGATCTAATTGACTTTTGTGTAACTAAGGGCATTCCACGTACATATGCTAAGGCCACTGATTGCTATGATCTGTCTTCTGATCACTCACCGGTAATAGTAACATTGAGTACTGATGTCCTAAGGAACGAAATACCGAACCGTCTTACAAACAAAAAAACTAATTGGGATCAATATAGGAGGTTAGTCGAACAAAAGTGTCTACTTAATATTCCTCTGATCACACCAGCTGATATTGATGCGGCGGCAGAAAATCTAAAAGATGTCATGACATTATCTGCTAAAAGGGCTACACCCGGCATAAGTAGTTCGGAAAAAGTTAATAAACTGTCACATAATATACAGGAACTAATCCAGGAAAAGCGAAAGATTCGCCGTCAATGGCAGCAAACAAAATCACCGTTATTGAAGTGGAAATTAAATCGAGCTATTAAGGCCCTAAGATTTGCTTTGAGCGAAGAAGAAAACCAGCGCGTAAAGAACTACTTAAGTGATCTCTCGGCAACCGAGAGGACAGATTATTCCTTGTCGAAGGCAACAAAAAATTTAAAAAGGCCAACAAATTCGAATCCACCGATTAGACTACCAACTGGAAATTGGGCGAGAAGTGATGAAGAAAAAGCCAATGCTTTTGCTGCTCATCTAGCAACAGTATTCGTCCCACACGAAGAAGATAATTATTTTGTGCTACCCCAGCCAACGGATGATGGTTTATCCTACAAACCTATAAAGTATAACTGGAAGAAAGTTAAGAATACAATTAAAACTTGCATAAGCCCGAAAAAGGCACCAGGACATGATCTTATTACTGGAAAAATGATAAGGGAATTGCCGGATAAATGCATAAAACTAATAACATTTGTATTCAACGCGGTCATGCGAACCAGTTATATTCCTCAAAAATGGAAGATATCTTTGATCACAATGATACATAAGCCAGGGAAAAAAGAAACGCAAATCTCATCATATCGTCCCATAAGCATGCTGCCCACAATCTCAAAGCTATTTGAAAAAATGTTACTAATGAAATTGAAACCAATATTAGAAGAACGGCGCGTTATTCCAGACCATCAATTTGGGTTCCGAAACCAACATGCTACTACAGAGCAAGTACACAGGATTGTAAATGCAATCAAAATCACCTTCGAGGAAAAGAAATATTGTGCTGCTGCCTTTTTGGATATCGCCCAAGCTTTTGATAAAGTTTGGCACGATGGACTAATTTACAAAATTAAGGAGCTTCTACCGAAAAAATTTCACTCAGTTCTGGGAAACTATCTTCTCCAAAGGCAATACATGGTCAAACAAAACAGTGCAACTACTTGCTTAAATGATATTAATGCAGGTGTCCCGCAAGGTAGCGTTCTAGGACCAATATTATACTTATTGTACACAGCTGATATACCTGTAACCAACAAAGTGATAATATCAACATTTGCCGATGACACTGCCATCCTGGTGTCTCACACTAATCCTGAAATTGCCTCAAAGGAGTTACAGAATCATTTAAACAAGGTCGCGGACTGGCTAAAGGCATGGCGAATAAAAGTGAACGAAAACAAATCAACTCACGTCACATTCACGCTAAACAAACGCACCTGCCCACCAGTGAAATTAAACGATAAAAATATTCCTCAACAAACGAAGGTAAAATACTTAGGTTTGCATCTGGATAGAAGGTTAACGTGGAAAAATCATATTGAAACAAAGCGCAACCAAATAAAAATTACATTTTCCAAAATGTATTGGCTGATGGGAAGAAAATCTCAGTTGTCATTAGCCAATAAAGTTTTACTGTACAAATCAATAATCAAACCCATATGGACTTATGGTATTCAGTTATGGGGATCCACCAGCGCTTCAAACAGAGAACTCCTGCAACGAACCCAAGCGAAAATACTTCGCAGTATCACCAATGCTCCTTGGTACATTCGAAATAGTAATATACATCACGACCTTGGGATTAAAACCGTTAAAGAAACAATTAAAGAATTCAGTTCGAAATATTATTCAAAACTAGAAGCACATCCCAACGAATTGGCCAGGGAGATACTAAAACAGCCGCGATTTAGACGTCTGAGAAGAACAGATCCACTCGAACTAATGAACCTGTGAACCTGTAAATTTAATTCGATATACACATATAAGTGTAGTCTAAATTAATTAAATTGTGAGCCCTAACAATAAGTATTAACATTGGTTAAGACTTAAAATATGTAATAATTTTTAGCTTAAGATTTGATTACTTCTTGTTAGTTTCTTATGTTGAAAGATTCAAGAATAAAGCCATTGGCAACATTTAAAAAAAAAAAAAAAAAAATTTTGACGTTTCTGACTCGGTTTCAACCTAGTTTCGACTCGACTACGATTTGACTCTGCAGTATAAACGCTAAAAAAGATAACTACAAGATGATCCAAAGTTAACTAAAAGATGACTCGACTCTGAGCATAAACGTATTCTATAGTGAATGTTTTTAGAGTTAACTCGACTCGACCCTAGAAATTTTTTAGGTCGAGTTGAGTTAACTACAAGATGACTCGACTCCGTTTATAGTAAAAGGTAACCTAGGTTCAAACCAGGTTGAACCCTAAGCATAAACGTACTCTATGTAATTTTAAACTTAAACTGACCTACAAGTTTACAAAGCCTTTCATAAACATAGGCGCCCTCATTACTCTCGATACTCGATGTCTTTCTAAGTTGCATATTTGAACCTTCCTTGTCCGATGGTATGATATTTAGCTGATCTGGTGAATCTGTCTCCATCATGAAATTATCTCCTGCAAATGAAGTCGACTCTTGCACTTCCGATCTATTGACCGATCGCTCGGTATAATTTGACTCTAACAGACATATTTTCCCTTTGATTAAGTGTTTCTCCCATAGCTATCACTTTCTTTAAATGTTCAGTTCGTCTTAGCTGCCATTTACCGTCCTTACCATAAATTACTGCTCCTTTTCCATTAGTTTCCTTTACTATGTACTGATCAGGAGTTTAGTTCGAAGATAATTTGTTTCCGCATCCAGATACGGAATTTTTTCTTTGAATTCCCTGTTGATCTTAAGTTTCGTAGGACTTGCATTTGATCGTGGGTGAATCGAAATCGAATACATTGACAAATAATTGTTTAATTCTTCTATAAATTTTTCTTTTCCAACTGTGCTATTCTTAGCCGCTTCGCAAAATTGATCGGAACCTAATACCTATATAATTCAGAATACCTAAAAAATTACGAACTTGTCCTTTTGTATTCGGCTGTCCAAATTTCTGATATCTCTAACTATATCTATTTTAGGTGTAATTTGAATACCATTTAAAATGTACTCCATAAAAATAATTTCGTTTTTTCTATATTGGCGTTTCTCGTTATTTAAAGTTATTCCGTTATCTCCTAATTTTGTAAGTATGTACATACCTCTTCTAAAATTTTATTATGTTGTTTCCACCGAAATCTTCCTAGCGCACGTCATTACAAACATCATAATATCTTAAAACGATAAACATCCTCATGTGAAATAAACGTATGTAGTTATTTTTCTAGATATAGGGGTTATCTCTATTTGGTAGAAAGCAATCTTTACATCCGGTTTCGTAAAAACTATGTTTTTTGATAAATTATAATGCGTATCATCCAAAGTAGGTAGAGGGTGTTCTCCATCTAATCCTAATTGCTCTGTTAGCTTGTCTTACATCGACATATAACCTAACATCATTTCACTTATTCTTTAGGACCACTACTAATGGATATATTCATTTGGATATTCATTCCGCTCGTTATCTAACAACTCTATCAGTTTAAACGACACTTTTTCCCTCAAAAGAATCGGAATTCTACAATAAGGTAGTAGGTTATTGAACTAATCGCGATAATGGAGGGCATGGATTGGTTGAGGTATAATGTAGTATCTGGAAGGAATATTCGCATTTTTATGCTACGATCCTACTTCCTTACGTCGAAAGTAGCCCAGAGCTGTCTTTCATCTCTTAACAAGGTAGCAGATCAGTTCAACTTCCACTTAACGTGGGTGGCAGGGCATTTCAGTGTTGTGGAGAATGAAAAGGCAGATATGAAGTCGCTCGTCATGATAAAAATTGCCTCATTCTTCCAAGTAAGGTAAATATTGAAATTCCGCTTGCTACATGGTAAACTTTTACTTAAGGAGGAAATTAGGAGAGCAGCGAACTTTAAATGGTCTAATGGTCCCGCGGTGTTATTACAGGACACTGTCTGATAAAGATGATGAAGAATGATTAGTGTCGAAGTTGCGAGAATGAAGAGGAAGAAACTGAAGACTGTACAGCTACAATTTGCCAGGCTACATGAAAATTGTACTGAATCTGATTGGAGCCAAGTCTTACTCACAAATGAATCGAGATTTTATTTGCGGTCTCCTGATGGGCGAGGATGAGTAGGGCGACCACCGGGAGAGCGTTACGCTCCAAGCACCGTCAACGAAAGGATTCGAAGCGAATCAATCATGGTACGGGCATGGGTGGAAAATTCGATGGAAACCCGCACCGGGCATTACCTGGTCTCACTTACGTTACAATTCGTATAAATTGATATAACCCATCAATTTAACTATTATTGATTCAATTAATTAGAGATTTTAAAAATTATTATCTAAAGGGCCATTTAATAACAAAGGTCCATTTGGCAAATCAAAAGACGTTTTAATCTTTCTCTCGTTGTGGTATAGCGAGAAGCTTGCTCACCAAATCGTTTAGATCAATTCTCAATCTTGTGCTGGCACTGGAATCCTTACATCTACTATGATTCTTAGAAATTTAAACTGGAAGCGCTGAAGAATGGCCAAGTTCGAGTTGCTGGCAGTTCCTCACAGTTGTATATCATACTTCCAGATAGGTCTTATTACCATTTTAAAGAGCAGTAGTTTATTTTCAATCGATAAACTAGAATTTCTGCATATCAGAAAATATATTTGTCAGTTTCTTTCCCAATTGCTTTTTTTTTTCCATATATGTTTACGCCATGTTAGTTGTTTGTCGAGGCGAACACTTAAATATTTTACCAGTTTGAAGTATATCCTGGGGGCCTATTCTCGAATTTCACATCCATTTTCCACATGTGGACATCTGTCAAAGTTGTCAAAAAATGGTTCGAAAATTGTAATTCGTATATAAAACACATGCGGCATTGACATTTTCATATATGGGGAATTTTTCCACATGCTTATACCCATTCGGAAATATTCCCTTAGTACCGAAAAAATTCAATTTTTATGAGTTTTGACAGATGTCCACATGTGGAAAATGGATGTGGAATTCGAGAATAGGCCCCCTGGTATCCATACTTGAATACTTTTAATGTTCTCCTACAAAACTTCTGTAGCTTTATTGGGGTCTTCGGCTGCGGGAATACCAATCAAAAAACAGAAAGCAATTTCAGTCAAAAATTAAAAGGCAACTCAGTCAAAATAGTTGTGTATTTGGACTGAACAACCTTCTTGAAAGGCATTTTGGTCACAAATTTTTGGACTGGAATATCATTTGGATGGTTACTTTTTTTGACTGAAATCCCCTCTTAGACCTGTACGTCAGAGCCGGAGCCCCAGACAAAAAAGAAAGGAGTTTCGGTCAAAAATTAGAAGGTAACTAAGTCAAAATATTTTTAGTCTGAAATGTCTTTTCAGAAGGTAAAGCTTTCAAGTCAAAACTTTTTTGATTGGGATTCTTTCTGGATTTTGGACTCAAATTCTTTTTGAAAAAGAGATTCAGTTAAACAATTAAAAAAGAATCCCAGGCAAAATTGTTGTACAAAGTGAAATTAATGTTATGGTTCGTCCAGGCTATGGGTATATCCGAAACGGTTTTAAAATACTCTGGAAAATGCCGATTCCCAATCTAATATTAAAAATAACTCTCCATTATTCAGAATATTTGAAAATTAAATTTTCCTTTTCCAAAATTTCTAGATGTGGAAGCAAACCTACCAAAAGGTATTCCCAGTCCAAAAATAAGTGACTGAAGTCAAACTGTTTTCTGACCAAAACACCTTTTTTAAAAAAAAAAAAAATGGCAGTATATGGCCGAAATGATTATAGGACCTAGGCAATCTTCTATTACTACAGTAGTTCCTCCTTATACTTTTCTATTCTCATGGTATTTTTGATTATAACTGCAGGGCCACCATGAGCTGTAGCTGTTCCACCAGGTTGATTTGTGTCATAGGTAGTGTATCTCGGTATTTTTAGTAAACTTTTGCTGGTGTTATGCGTTTCGGATATTAGCATTTAACTTCTTGTCCATGTTGTGATATGCCGTTGGCATTTCATATTGCTAATTTAAGGGTTTTGGATATTGAATTATTTGGAGATAATGATCATTAGAAGATTAAGGATAACATCGATTTTTGTCACTAGTATTTCCATCATAATTTCCAACAGTTCTGTAGAAGGCTGCTCGGGCAGTTGTTCTTGATTTTTAGAATTGTACGGAGAATGGTTTTCTTTGGTACGATTTCCTTCCGAAGCTTGGCCTTTAATTGAATCAATAGTTAGGTATTGACTCCAATAATAAATCCAATAAATTAAAAACACCAACTATTATTTTAATTTAATTTTAGTTTTTATTTATTTTAATTTTATTTAAAAATAAAAAGATGTTAACCATGTAACATCTGTGATCGATCTAAATAATTTATCTTTATTATTTTAAAATCCAAAAAATACAATTAAATTTGTTTTCCACCAAAAGTTAAACCCATACCAAAAACATAATATATATACAGAATAATTACATTAATAACATACAAAAGGGATAGATAAAAAATAGATCATCGAAATGAGATTTCATTAATGATTACTTTATATATGCGCATCATAAGTACAATAATATTTCGATCACGATATTGCTTTTATATTTTTGTGGAGATATATGTATGTAATTGCAAATTACCGAATATTTCGTATTTCTATGGCATGGACTATTAACGTTTAAAATTATATGAATTATAGGGTACAGGAAAAAGATGTGAAATAAAATGATTCTAGTTCGCTACAAATCTTCTGTGCATATGTTGTCCTAGTAACTAACTGATAAGATGGATTCGGTTTTGTAATGGGCTGCATCTTCTCCAGTATTTTTCTCTGAGGGCGAACTCTGCGAGTTTGAACTTCTTTGTAAACACTGCAACCTCTACTCGTATAATTGGCTGGATGGCCACCATTGCAGAGCACGCATTTCACCTTTGTACCCTCAAGTTTTTTTTTCACATTGATTTGTGAGATGTTCACCTTTACATTTCACACATCTGGGTCTGTGATTGCAATAAGGTTTGGTATGTCCGTATCTTTGACAGGTAGTGCATTGTACCACTTCCCGCTTTTCATCTATTTGATTCACTCATTCGAAGCTCAACTTTAAAGAGTGGGAGTGGCTTTTTCGTATCGCTTTGCCTCATGTTGTAGATATTAACATCATCGGCTCAGGTTAATTAACTCTCTTTTCAAATCTTCAATGTTAATTGATGGATGCAAGTTTCGTATAACCACCTCTGGTAATTCCCGGAGAACCGGGAATAATTTTTTTTACAGCAGTTTCCCAGATAAATATTTCCAACTTTTTATTCCCCATTTTCCTAAAGTGGATTCTGTCAATTGGGGAATAAATATACAGGGGAAATAAATATACAGGGGAAATAAATATACAGGGGAAATAAATATACAGGGGAAATAAATATACAGGGGAAATAAATATACAGGGGAAATAAATATACAGGGGAAATAAATATACAGGGGAAATAAATATACAGGGGAAATAAATATACAGGGGAAATAAATATACAGGGGAAATAAATTTAATTGTATCAAAATTATTATAATAACTCTTATTTATTATAATACTATCTTTAAAATTATTAACAGATTATTAACAACTACATATAAATAAACATTTTCGTTAAAAATCTTTTTCCCATCAATTCTTTCATAAAATAGGTGTGGAAAAACAAACTTCAAAGCTGCTGTAATTGGGAATAATTTTTTCCCAATAAAAAATGTTTCCCGAACACCAGAATACAATTTGGGGAAAAGGGAAAAATACTGCAACAAAATTTAAAATTTCTATTCCCCGGGAATTACCAGAATAAGGCCACTTGTAGGTTCTGTTCACTTTCTGTTGGAACGAATGAAATTCGGCGTCTCGCTCCTCTAGGGCTCTAATCACCAATGGGTATTCCTCTGCATCTTTTAACTGTATTGTAACCTGGATAGTTCCAATTACTTATACATCGAAGTAGTCTCGGCCAATTCCTTTAACAAGTCAGTTAAAGGATTAATTGTTTCTACATCTCCCACAAATATTGGCGACTTCTTTGGGTAAACTATGAAATCGTGTAGATAAAGGCACTGCAGGTTGCACTAATCGATCACTTATCTTCATTTGTTTGCATTTAGTGTTAGGTGATATTGGACTCGTGCCTCTACTCCTTTTGTTAGCCGTGGTCCATCCTTCGTTATCTTCTGATGCAGATATGGACCCCGAGGACAGTTGGATCGCTCGATTCTTTAGGATGTCCCGATTGTGGAAGTAGTTGTGGGGTTAAGTTTGTATTGAAACTTGATTCTTTTGTGACATTTGAAGCGAACTACCTGGTGGAGTTGGTGAAAATAAATCGCACATTACAAAGTGAAATGACCTACAATCTAGGTCGTTAACACCTTACAATGTTCAGTCACTTTTTTACACTGCACTTTTGCACTTTATAATTTACGTATCGTTTTCTTTATTGAAATTAATATTTGCTAGCATTGCACTTTTATATTTGTTCCTACAAACTAAAGCCAATTTGCATAAAATGTTCTGTTCTAATGCAATTTTTGTTAACACTGGGGGGCTATTATGAAATTTTCGACGCGCGCTTTTTTTTCGACAACGTCGAAAATTAGCTATTATGAAATTATTCGACGCGTTTTTTTTGCGATCATATCGAAAATTTTCCTATTATGAAACTTTATTTTCGATAAAGTCGAACAATATGCGACTGCTTTTGAGGTGACGAATGCATACGCATGTTCAATAATAAATCGTGAGATAAAAGAATTTCCGTTATTCAGTTCGTAACGTATATTTTAATTTTAATTTTTTTTTTTTTCCGCCTAATTAATAAATTAATATTAATTTATTTTTTTTCGATATTGTCGAATAATGCATAATAGCTATTTTCGACCTTGTCGAGTTGGGTCGACTACGTCGAAAATTTGCGATGTCGAAAATTTCATAATTGCTCTTTTTATTTTTATTCACATCGATTATATAATCCGCGGGAGCGAATCAATCGGTTCATTGAAATCCCTTTGGATTTTTGTACAAATCGTTAAAAAGAAATTGTTTTAGAAACGCTACAATACTATTGCATTTATACGGTGAATCAAAAAATCCAAATTGCATGTAAATCAATAGAAGTTTTCCAGGATACTTTGATTTGCAGCAATTGTTTCAAATTTTTTTTTTGTATCACGATTGATTCGCTCCCGCGGATTCTATCATCGACATGATTATTTTTTTATTCAATAGAATAAATTTGAATATTTGTTCACTGGTTGGAAACACTTTATAATGTCACAAAAGAATAAAAATTTGTTTTTTAAATGAAAGTCATTTTATAAATTTTAGCGCTAAAATTATGTTTCCGGTTGGCTCTTTAAGATTGTATTGCTAATAGTGCAAAGCTCGAGCTACCTAGTGCCCGAAAACTCTTTAAGATCTATTTCCGAAAATATTGATGAAAAAAATGATCGCGTTTTAATTGTAAATTCACAAAATTGAGTAGACAAAAAATTATTTTATTACACATCATGTCGGGTCAAATTTATACGATCTTAATTTATTTTTAACGGCATTTTATGGTGAATAAAATTTAAAAAAAATCAACTTTATTGTGAATTTAATTTTTAACTACTTTTTATGTTATTTACAAGCCTTAATTAAAAATTGTATGATATTTCTAAAAAACTTTTGTAAATTAAATTACAAAAAACGAGCACTAAACCTTAATTATACATGTATCATTTCTGGTAGTTGGATTTTAGGAATCTAATTAAAATAAAACATTTTCTTAAATGAAATATTTACAAAACTACAACATACTTTCAAACCGATGCATCCAAAAGAAGTAATAAGTAATAAGACAAATATTATCAATGACTTTCCTCAAAAAAATATCGGAGACTGAATTGATGGCTGCTAAAGCTTCATCTTCAACATTTTTTCAGGCAGGTCGATGTCACCGGGCTGGATAGGAGTTGAGCAGCGATTGTCTTCCTATGGCTCTATTCTGGCTATTCCCTGGGAATTGAACTATTTTGACAGTATTCTAGCAGTTGGGAATTATTTTTTCCAAAAGTGTATTCTGGCGATTGGGAATTTTTGAATTTAGGGAAAAATAATTCCATTTTATATATTTTGACGTTTATTTTTCCCTAATTTTTTTTTTTGGTAACTAGAAGAAACTGGTTGTTTTGTGTTTTCATTATTTTATTTACAACGTAGTATCGGTAAAGTTTCTATTTTGTATGTATACAATAAAATTTTTAAATAATGGCGGCTGCAAAATTCTAAATAATATTTTTCCCATTGGAAATTATTCCCAATTACACTAGAATACACTTTTGGGAATTGGGGAATAAAAAATGGGGAATTATTGAGGTTTGGAAATATAGCAATATTTTTCCAAATTCCCAGGGAATAGCCAGAATAGGGCCACTGGATGATGGACAATATTTTCTTCAGTTAGGTCTGGAATCATTGAAGCAAAATTATCTTGAGAAACCGCCGATACTTCTGATAAGCTTTCTGATGTATCTAATTTAGACGAAGAGTATTTCGTCAACATTGTCTGCAGCTATTTTGGAAAAGCTTTGGTTGATACGTTCTGCAGTGACATTTTGAATAGCTTCGTTGATTTTCTGTTTCTCAAGATCTTCTAGAATTGTTTCTTCCTCCGAATCCAATATAGTTTTTATTCTATCCGGACCATCTAGAACATTATCTTCAATCTTTTTACTTTCGGGTTCGACACACCTGTTTCTAACTTCTGGGACAGCTTTTGTTTCTTCTTTTTTTAGCTGAAACTTATTTTCTATAACTTCTTCCGTAGCTGCTTCACTATTTTCTTTTACTACTTTTAAAACAAGTTCATTTAATCCAGTTACCTCTTCAGATTCATTTCTTTGGACTAGTACCTTTGCACTATTCTCTAAAACTTTAGTAGGATTATTTTCATTTTCGTTATGCTCTAAACTCCCATAGTATACACTGTCGCCTTGTTCCTTAGTTTCTGTTATTTCCGCTGAATCATCATTATTTGGGTTTTCTGTTGATTTTTGATCTCGTGTCGCTTCTGTAACATACCTTGGCCTATCGTCATCATTTTGTTCTTCATCTTCTTTACTATCACTTTCAATTTCATTAGTACCTAAATCACCATCGAAATTATTTTCCTGAGTTGGAGTTATTTCCGCCACTTGAATAATATAATCATTACTTGAGTCTTCTGTCGATTTTTTATTTACAGTCGCCTCTGTAACATCCACTGGTTCATCAAGCAAATCCAGCGGGTCGACAGTCACATTATTGATGTTTCCAGTATTTTGCTTTTCATCTATATTGTTATCTCTTGCAATTTCATTAGTAGCTAAATCGCGATCTAAATTATTTTCCTGAGGAGTTATTTCCACCAATTGAATAATACAATCTTCATTATTTGCGTTTTCTATTGATTTTTTATTTCCAGTCGTCTCTGTAATGTGCATTGATTCAGGATGCAAATCCAATGGGTCGACAGTTACTTCATTGATGTTGTCAGCATTTTGCCCTTCCTCTTCTTTATTATCACTTGCAATTTCATTAGTAGCTAAATCACCATCCAAATTATTTTCTTGAGTCTCATTTATTTCCACTACTTGAATAGTAAAATTATTATTTATGTTTTCTGACGATTTTTGATTTCCTGTCGCCTCTGTAACATTCATTGGTTCATTAAGCAAATCCAGCGAGTCGACAGACACGTTGATTCTGTCAGTATTTTGCTTTTCATGTTCTGTATCTTCACTTTTAATTTCATTAGTAGATGAATCGCCAGCTAAATTATTTTCTTGAGTTTCATTCATTTCCACCTCTTGAATAATACAATTATTATTTGTATTTTCTAACGATTTTTGATTTCCTGTCGCCTCTGTAATATCCATTGGTTCATCAAACAAATCCAGCGGGTCGACAGGCACATCGATACTGTCAGTATTTTGCTTTTCATCTTTATCTTCACTTGTAATTTCATTAGTAGCTAAATCACCATCCAAATTATTTTCTTGAGTCTCATTTATTTCCACTACTTGAATAATAAAATTATTATTTATCTTTTCTAACGATTTTTGATTTCCTGTCGCCTCTATAATATCCATTGGTTCATTAAGTAAATCCAGCGGGTCGACAGGCACGTCGATACTGTCAGTATTTTGCTTTTCATCTTTATCTTCACTTGTAATTTCATTAGTACCTAAATCACAATCTAAATTATTTTCTTGAGTCTCATTTATTTCCACTACTTGAATAATAAAATTATCATTTGTCTTTTCTGACGATTTTTGATTTCCTGTCGCCTCTGTAACATTCATTGATTCATTAAGCAAACCCAGCGGGTGCGACACGTTAATACTGTTGGTATTTTGCTTTTCATCTTCTTTATCTTCACTTGTAATTTCATTAGTAGCTGGAGCACGAGTTAAATTATTTTGAGAAATTTCCACCTCTCGAATAATACAATTTTCATTATTTGCGTTTTCTGTTGACATTTCACCTTCAGTCGCCTCTGCAACATCCATTGAGTTATCAAGCAAATTTAACGGATCAACAGACACGTTATTGATATTGTCAGTAAATTGTTTTTCATCTTCTTTGTTTTCACTTACAGTTTCATTAGTAGCTAAATCACTCCCTATATTATTTTCTTGAGTTTGAGTAATTTCTACCACTTGAAAAATGCAATCTTCATTATTTGCGTTTTCTGTTGATGTTTTATCTCCAATCTTCTTTGTAACACATATAGGTTCATCAATGATATCGATAGCCAAGTTATTAATGTTGTCAATATTTTGTCCTTCGTCTTCTTTATTTTCACTTGCAATATGATTAGCAGCTAAATCGCCACCTAAAGTATTTTCGGTTGTTTGATTGGCCTTCTCAACATTTAGATTTAGATTACCAATACTTACAAATTCTACTTGTTCAACATCCTCCTCATCTTCATCGGAATCCAGATTTATTGTAGTCGTTTTCGGTTCAATAATTTCAATATCATCATCATCACTAGCGGCACCCGTTGTACTATCTGGATCAAATCCCATATTTTTTAAATCTTCAATACATTTCTCCTGCAGCGTTTTGAACCGGTCAATCGCATAAGTCAGTAGATAAGATAAATGTATTGTCAAATCTTTGAGATCCATAAGCGAATTTACCTTTTTGTACGATGTCGAATTGATTAACGTGTTAATTTTGCCGACAATTTGTTGACACACCTCCATACTATTGGCGAAGCGTTCCTCGAATCGAGTACATGCTTTTCCGATTGGGGAATTAGCTTGTTCCGCGGGAAACCTTGGCGGTGGCAAACACGTAGGATTCATTTGTTGTGGTGTGACATTTAATTGGTGAATTATTGGTCCGTTTATTGCTTGGATTTGATTTAAATTGGTCACAAATTGAGTATGTATTTGAATTGGTTGAGCAGGTTGTATTTGGAATTGTGGTAGAGAAACTCGAATGGTTTCAGCAACAGGACTTCGTGCTGATAATTGAGGTCTTGTAGGAGTTAAAGGTGGAGGATTCGTGGGTATTATTGAAGGTTGGCACATTATGGGTCGAGATCGTTCTGGTGGAGTTGGAATGGCTGGCGTCACATTCGACGGAGAATGCGTCGGCATTATTGGAGACGGATAGATTATAGTTTGAGATCGCTCTGGTACCGTTGTATTTACCTGTGCTATGTTCGGTGGAGGGCGCACATGCCTTACTAGAGCTGGGCTCATTATAGGTCGAGATCCTTCTGGTAGCTTTGAACCAGCCTGCGTTATATTCGATGGAGGATGCGTCGGTATTATTGGAGACGTACACATTATAGGATAAGATCGTTCTGATACCGTTGCATTGACTATATTCGATGGAGAACGCGCGGGTATAATTGGAGCTAGGCTTATTATAGGTCGAGATCGTTCTGGTAGATGTAAACTAGCCTGCGTTACGTTCGGTGGAGGATGCGAGTATGTTATTGGAGGTGGGCAAATTGGTGGTCGAGATCGTTCTGCTGGCATTGAACTGGCCTGCGTCACATTCGATGTTATTGGTGATGTGGTCATTATAGGTCGAGATCCTTCTTGCGGCGTTGGACTGGCCTGTGTTACATTCTGCACTTGCTTTTTAACTTGTATTAATTTACCGTTTGGTAATCGAAAAGTTTCTTGCTGTGCAGCTGTATTCAAATCGATGCGAAAACCATTAATTGTATGGTAAATTGGTTTTGATGTTGTAGGTAAAGTTTGAATCGATAATGTTGAAGAAGGTTGAATTGATGGAGGTGGAATTGGTGGTTTTTCTAAAGGTAGGATTGGTCTGTATGTTCTTGAATGTAAGGGACGCGCTACATTTGCCGTATTACTCGAGACTGGAGATGAAGCTCGTTCGACATTATTAGGTAAATTTAAAATACTATATGAACTACTTTGAATCGCCACCGATTCGTTACCATCCAACAATTTCCCCGCCAGCGATTTTCCCGCCAGTGCTGCGTTCAGTATTCTAGGTTCTTGAATAGGTGCGATCGATTTTTTTTTTTCAGGCGGTGGTGCAGTTGCTGTATTATCTGATTTACGTTTTATAGTCAATCGCTTCCTATTGCTACTGCAACATGTCGAAATATCATTATTCATTAAATCAAAGATTTTTGCCTCATCAAATGATTGCTTTGAAATTTCCCGTTTTTGTTTCTCGATAAAATTAACCAGCGCCCAATGATTTGCACGCAACGGTATTAAGCACTGTGGTGCACATGCAAAACATTTCCAATTTTCATTATTTTGAATGTCCGTCACCATGTTCTGAGACAAATTCTGTTCAATACAACGGCTACAAAATACATATGGGCAATTTGAGCAGCAATAAACTTCACCACCTTGACCGCACCATCGACAATACAACTCGCTACCGTCTTCACCGCATTCAAATTCGCCACTATTGTAAAATGCAAAACATTTCTTGCACTGGGTCACTCGCAATATCGGATGCATTTCAATAATTGCTTCATTGATTGGCGCTGTGCCAATATGACAATTGCAAGATGTGCAATGTAGTTTTATATCCGCTATTTTATCGAAGTTTGGAAAATGTTTTTTGTACTGCTTAATTTCACTCAGACCGACATCGTCGAATGCATCCAATATAAAATCTGAAATAAAAACAACAAAGCACAATACTTATCAGAATGTTAAAAACCAGAGCCTAGATAACTGATTTCTAAATGTATTATGACAGTCAACCTTAGGTTTTAATACAAAAAATTAAATGCAAATATTAAATATGTTTATTTGAATACCTATAGGAGACCTTATTAGCCTTGGGGGCATCCTATTAGCTTCATCTGAATCCGATTTATCCACGTCCATAGCTGGAAAAATGAAAAAATTAATGTATTATAGGTAGTTGTTTATTTAATACTCAACGACATATTATATATGCCAACTGAAATCACCTGGCGAATTTGACGATAAATTTGATGAACCGTTAATTAGCTCCTCGAGCTCGTCAATTTCTGTAATAAGAAAGCCGGGTGGATCTGCCGGATGGTTTACAGCACCTGGAAAATTTACCACAGCGCATGGAAAATTTAGCACAGCGCCACTATTTTTGTATTGAGTACCAGATTTAGAAGATTTTTCCAAATAGCGCAAAAATTCACCACCAAAAGGTGTAGACAACTCTCGAAAAGGTTCGGTGGCCGATTTCTAATTCAAATAAATCAATAACAAATATAAATAACAGAAAATATTGATACTACCTTTGCAGCATTTTATCAAAATGAATAAAACTATGTATACAAACTATAATTTCAAAAGAAACAAAGCCAGATTGTTTCATAAACCGTTAATTCAAATAAATCGCTAGGTAGTCTCAAATATAAAAAAAATCTTACGTTTACTGTTTGTGTTGAAGTTGAAGTCGGCACTTTATCATCCAAAAAATATATGGGAAGCGCATCTTTATATAGCCTGACCTTACTATCACTTTTCATAATATGTTCCTCTTTAAAATGCCTCTGGCAAACCCCTATACCCTTAACAACGGACAGTAATTTTCTGTCTGCATTTAAAATTTCGATCCATATTTCTTTTCTTCCTTCAACAGTCGGGAAACTATCAAAAAATCTTATTTAAAAATGTTTTTGTTTAAAAGACTTGTTCTGAAATTCACCTAAATATTTTATCCGTTACCACATGTTTTTCTGCATGACAAAAAGAATTCTGACATGACTGTACAATACACCATTTTGCACTCATCTTAATTACAAATACATAATTTTCTGTTCTATACTAAAATGCCATCGCCGCAGTGTAAACACAACAAAAAGTAAATTTTTTTTTTACCACAGGTGTAGTACAGTGTAGTATACTATCGTTCGCGACCAAACATATTTTCAAAGTACAAAACTTGGTTGAAATTACACAAATACACTATTTAAGTAATTTAATACACCCATTAATTAATTAACTTGGGAAAAGTGTCGAATTTGAGCTAAAAGAAATTACTTTTTTTGAATTATTAGATTATTACAAAATGCACGATAAAAAATTGCTTCCAAAAACCAATACGGCGTACAAACCTATAAAAATATGACATAAATATATTCTCTTAATATATAACCGAAATAGATATACACAAAAATCATATATAGTCGCTTTCTTCATGCTGTTCATTTTTCACAGGTGTCGAACCTTTAAAAATGCGAACATTTCAACGTGACAAACAGAAATCTCCAACGACAAAAGGTTTCATTTTATCACCCTGGCCTTTTTCTGTTGGTATTTTTTCCTTTCTGCGCATCTGTGACGTTTAGAAGTATGTACGTGTGTACATGTTTAAATAGTTTAAAAACTGTAGGGTTCAGAATAACTTCTAGCTTGTAAAAATAGATTATATTTCTTTTAATATTATTTATTATTTTGTATTCATTATGTAAAATGAACATTATTTCATTTAAGTGAAATTTACAGGTCAGCACTACTTAGCCAGAGCAGCTCAAAGGAGAGAGCCTCACTGCCTCAGGTCCTGCTAATATAAATGGTAAAACAGAAAACTGCCATTAAGTTATTATCAGTTTGCACTGTACAATCTTGAATGTTACACTTTGTGCCGCTACTTAGCTTGGCAAACCCTATTAAAACGCGATAAGTATTCGCCACTAATGTATATTACGGATCAGTGGTGTCCGCCTATACGTAAACAATCGTTCTTTTACTTATGCGCACATTTGTTGGTTTTTCACTCGTACATCTGTACAAACTACAAACTTGCTCGACCATCATTTGTACCACATCATGAAGTCCCTTTTTTCTTCTTTTCTATGATATATTTAACTAGAATTAAATCTTATAAATTCATTTTAAAATATTTTGGAAAACAAATCTAACTTTAAAAAAATAAATTAAATTTACAATAAATAGCTCTAAAAATTTGCGCTGCCAGTCAAATGTAATAAAAAGGTAGTTTTATAGCCGCCTCATGAAATGAGTCGGTGAGGCCGACTCGAAGTACCTATGTTTTTAACCGTTTTTGTTGATAATCATTTGTTTCTACGTAGCTGTCAAGTCAAGGTGCTATTCCATGGGAAAATGGTAATGAATAGTAAAATTAAAGGAAGATAAAAATATATATTTGCTAGATGGGGGATAGTACATCGCGAATTTTATTTGAAAGACAGGAACAAACATGTAAACAAACAAAATTTTGTTACAGTTTTTTTCCTTTTTTTTACTTTGTTTCCATAAAAAAAAATGTTGACTATAAAATATACTCGACCCGAGTATATTTTATAGGAACAAACAAAACACAATAAAAATGGCGATTTGAAAATGTTTATAGCACTTAATGTTTATTTTTTAAAACTTTTATTCAAAAGTTAAAATTTACGTTCAAATAATTATCGTTTTAGCCAAAAAAAAGTCATAATTTTGAAAAAATAATGTTGTATCACTGCGGCATTCGTCAAAAAATACATTGTCGATTTTATACCAGAAAAAATTATAGCATGCCCGACATTTTTGTTTTACTTTTTTTATAAATTTTGTTTAAAAATTGAAATATACTTTCAAAAAGTTTTTATTTTAGCAGAAAAGTCGTAATTTTGAAAAATAAAGTTGTATCATCGCCCTATTCGTCAAAGGCAATTTAATACTGCCAGAAAATTATAGTATGCCCGACAGTTTTTTTTATACTTTTCTCTTTTTATCGCATGTAAAATATTTCTATTGCGTGTAGCTCTAATAGCATAGATACACACAAACATTATCGCGATAATCTACGATCACGATTTCGAATTGACTTTTCGTGATCCCGATCAGCAAATTATGGCGACACACATAGACCCGATTATATTCTAATTTTGCGAAGCTTCATTCGGTATACATAAAAATGGCATTCATCGTGTCAAACTTAATTTTAATAAAACTATTCAACTAATCGCAATTGACAACAGGAAAAATCAAATTTAATTTAATATAAAATGCTTTGTAAATATGTGAATTGCGTTTGGCTCGCCTCAGATCCGTAATAAAATGTTGCCAAACATCTATTAAAATTTCTACCGTTGTATCGCAGATTTAATAACTGCTCAAATTAATTATGTGCACGAAATACAAAAAGTGACATTTATAAAATTATATAGCTATCCCATTTACATTTTCACTGTCTCTTTCTTGCATTTCAAGTTTATCGTGTTTCTACAAGTAGATTTTGATAATCATGTTATGAATCGTGATAATCCTTTTTCGCCAAGATCGTGTAGTGACAGATCGAGAAAATTAACTAGATAATGTAGAATATGCGATTATCTAGTTTGTGTGTATCTATAGTATAAGTCTCAACAAAAAAAGTTGGAAAAAATTGTTGGAACATGTAAACCTTTTAATTAGGTCCGTATGTTCACTGATGGCCTTTTGACAGAAAATATCCGGATATTTTCGACAAATGTTACCCCCGCTAACTTCACTTTAATAAAAAATCCGGATATAACTTTTGTATTTTAAACGTCAATATCACATTTTCTTTTTATTAATTTAATATTTTTTATTAATATCATTAGCTTTTCATATTATTTTCATTTAAATTTTTTAATTCGCAAAAATTTTGGATTTTTTTACGCCGATAAAAGAAATAATTTTCGAGTGTCAGAAATACTCCAAAAAACTCCAAACAAATAGTGCGTTCGTTTGTGGTGAATTAACTGAATTATCTGAATTAACTGAAGTGATTTGACCGTTCGTTTGGTATACTTCAATTCAGTTAAAAATGTTGAGCTACTGATTTATCTGAATTATAATTTTGCTTGGGTAGGTAATTCAGACAATTGTTTTTGTTGTTTTTTGGTAGTATTTTGTTTTACGTATCGAAGAAGCCAGGATGAGATATGTAATGTGACACACAAAAATAATTGATCCAAGAAAATGGTCGATTAACATTAAAATTTAATTATTTTATAACACAAGCCAATTACTTTTTAACAATATCTGAACTGTAGCAAACGAACGACCAATTCATTTCAGTGGCTTAATTATCTGAATATGAACTCAATTATCGGAATAGTAACTCAATATCAATTCAGTTAATTCACCACAAACGAACGTGCTTAAATTAGAGTTAAAAATATACCGATCCTTTTTAAGCGTTCGTTTTTATGCTCAAAAAATATCCCGACCCAAGTTCGTATGTTCACTGATCGCCTTTTGACAGAAAATATCAGGATATTTTTTACAGATGTTACATCCGGATTTTTTTTGATGACATGAGTGAACAACTTTCCTAGTGTTTCCTCGGCCAAACGTGATAAAAAATACTGCACGTCTATTACTTTTGACCCTAGCTTCATTCCGTTGAATTTTATGTCAAACCCGAGGAAACGACCAAAATGAAAAAATAAAAACAAAAGTTAAAATTAAACGTCAAACAATTTAATTCATTCTGATTTTTTTTATTAAAGATAATTAATTATAATTTTTTGTAGTATTTGAAACTATCAAATATTTCCCGTAGGTATATATTATGGAAAATGAAATAAATTAAAATTATTAATAAGTTTCTTTTGCATAAAAAAAACAATATTTTTTGACAGAAAAATTCTAGGATTTTTTTGGTGATAAATGAGTTTTATGGCAAAACGTGATAAAAAATATCATGATTTTTTTATCAAATTAGCCCGAGGAAACACGACCATATATCATATATTATATCATATATTATAATATATGACACGACCTTTAGTTCTTGACCTGGTATCTTGAACGTCAACATCACAGAGTACGTTTATGCTTAGGGTTCATAGCCGATTTAGACTTACCAACATTTTTTTTGTTGGCCTTTAGAGCTACACGCAATACAAAAAACTGTACACGCGATAAAAAGAGAAAAGTATACAACAAAATTCTCGTCATAGCATAATTTTTTGGCGGTATAAAATTGACGGTGTTATTTTTGCTAAACACGGCGGTGATACTAGTTTATTTGTTAAAATTTTGGCTTTTCCGCGTGAAATGAAAAATTTTCGAAAGTAAATTTTGTTTTATTACAAAAAATTTTTAAAAAATAAAATAAAGCGCTATAAAAATTTCACAAATCGCCATTTTTATTTTTATTGTTGTTGTTTGTTACTATAAAATATACTCGGGTCGAATATATTTTATAGTCAAATTTATTTTTATAGTAACAATTGTTGGAAAAAAAAGGAAAAAAAAACCGACAACATTTTGTTTGATTATATTTTTGTTCTTGTCTTACAAATGAAATTCGTAATATACTAATATCTTCATTTTTTGTTGGGAAAAAAATGTTGGTACGTCTAAATCGGGTATGGTAGCACCTGGTTAGAACCTAGGTCACAGAATTAACAATCTTTCTTCTGTGCCTAGGTTATCTTTTACTATAAACGGAGTCGAGTCATCTTGTAGTTAACTCAACTCGAGCTAAAAAATTTCAAGGGTTGAGTCGAGTTAACTCTAAAAACATTCACTATAAATGGAGTCGAGTCGAAAAATAAAAACAACAAAAAAATAATAATAAAAAGACACCATTTTGATTTCTTAATTCGTGTGCGAATCTTCGAATTTTGTGTGAAAAAAACAAGAAAAACATATAAGCATACGATAGGAAATGATTTTTTTTGACGTTTCTGACTCGGTTTCAACCTAGTTTTGACTCGACTACGATTTGACTCTGCAGTATAAATGATAAAAAAGATAACTACAAGATGATCCAAAGTTAACTATGTAAAAGATGACTCGATGCTGAGCATAAACGTACTCAGGTAATTTTTAACTTATACAACGTTTCCATGACAGAGTTAACCAGAATTAAGAGTGTCCACGTTAATCCCGGTTAACTCCGTCATGGAAACGTAGTAAATGTTGAGTTTATGAACGCTCTCTCCAGTTGGAATACAAATTTTATTCGTTTGCCTTGCAGGTGACTGTAAGAAACTTGTGTTTGAGCTATATGCCACATAATGAAGTTAATGTCAAGCAATCATAACCATTTTTTTTTTGCTTTGGGATCACATATTTTTAATCTTCTTGCCTTGGATTACATATTTTTAACTTCCTTATGTTGCATGTAGCACACACAGAGGCTTCGTGCAGACACCTTCAGTGCTTTTAGAACAAGACACTTAACGCCTACCAAAATAGACTCAACAAATGTTGCTTACTAATGGCCAATTGTATGAACGTCGATTCCTCTCTCCAGATTAATTTAGTAAGGAGTGTGTAGGAAAACAAATTTTTAAAGCAGCATTTGACTGCTACTTCTGTTTAGTATCCGTTCATACAATACTGCCTTGCTAAACAAGTTTTACTGATCTACATTTTTGGCAAAATTGAGTTATTGATGCCAATTAAAAGATATTAATATCCTTTATATTTTACATAAATAAATATAATTAAATCTACTTTAATAAATGCATTATTAAACAAAATACATTTCGCTCTAATCGAAAAAAATAGCAAATTTGAAGTAACACAGACTTAACTACTTGATATTAAACATGAACGCCTTATCTATGGCACAAATAAGATCCTTTTCTTTCAAATATGTAAGTTAAGTTACTTTTGCTTATTTTCATAATTGAAATTGCATTTATAGCAATTTAAGAATTTTCATTTTCAATAGCAAAATTGACTTATTTGAAATATTCTATACGTGAATTAAATCAATAATAACTTATATACAAGGACTTTTAACTTATATTAATGTAATGTTATTCTGTACTACAAACGAACCACTTAATGAATTTACCAATTTCGGATCCTCCGGCAAACGGTAGAGATTGAATTGTTTTAATGGATGGTCAATTATTATAAGTCTTGAATTTTATTCTTGTGATAAAAAATATTAATTTTTAATTAAATTTGATTGAATTTTTGTAATTTTTCAGTTGACTGACATGTTTTGAATTAATTTTTATAAAAAAGAAATGTTATGAATTAATTTAAACTACATACTAGATTTTTAAGCTATTTAAAAAACGATCTTATAAATAATTTTATGATTTCAATAGTTGTTTTTTATTTTGCTACAAATAAATATAACATAGCAATTAAACTAGTCTTTTGTTACAAAAGTTTTATCAAATCCTATTTGCAAATCATATTTCATAAAATCCGAGAAACTAAGAGTGTTTAAGGTCTTACATCATAAATTTTAGATAAAGTATATATTTTTTATATATAATAAACGATTTCAACTTCTCTTTGTAGTAAACACGACTTTGGTAACATTTAAGGTTGTATTCTATAGTTTATTTTGAAAATAAATGTAACGATAAACTAAACATAAATACCTTAAATGGCAGATAAGGTATATATTCTTCTTATTCACATAGGATTTTAGTTTTTCTTTTGTGATATAAATGACTTAATTGCACTTAAGTTATTTTTGTTTAGTACCAATCGATTATTTATAAAGCCTATTTAAAGTAAAAGACTAATTCTACAAATTATTAATTAATTATGTGTAATTTATTGTTATTTTCTCGAGAAACATATTATTTATGATCTAATGCATAATTTGAAGTCTTTGAAAGTAAATTAAATCCGCTTTTAAGCAAGTTATTCCCCAAATATTTCGAAAAACTTTAACATCAATTTCCTCGAAATGCGATTTTTGCAGATCAGTAAAACATGTTTAGCACGGCAGAATAGACGTTTTCGGAAACAGGGGGCCTATTCTCGAATTCCACATCCATTTTCCACATGTGGACATCTGTCAAAACTCATAAAAATTGAATTTTTTCGGTACTAAGGGAATATTTCCGAATGGTTATAAGCATGTGGAAAAATTCCCCATATAGGAAAATGTCAATGCCGCATGTGTTTTATATACGAATTACAATTTTCGAACCATTTTTTGACAACTTTGACAGATGTCCACATGTGGAAAATGGATGTGAAATTCGAGAATAGGCCCCCAGATCCTGAATAATTTCAGGCTAACTTTCGATTATCAAATTTAGGACGTGTTCGAAGTTTGTGATAATTTTGTTTTTGTAATAATTTTGACAGGAATGAAATAATTTTCTCTTTCACATTGAATACGTTTATGCTCAGAGTCGAGTCATCTTTTAGTTAACTTTGGATCATCTTGTAGTTATCTTTTTTAGCGTTTATACTGCAGAGTCAAATCGTAGTCGAGTCGAAACTAGGTTGAAACCGAGTCAGAAACGTCAAAAAAAAATCATTTACTCCTAGTGTTCGGTCTGGCCAAAATGAAAAAAAAAATCACGATTTATATGTCAAAATATGTAGCATTAAACGCACTCAAAAATCCAACTTTTTTTTTGGATTTAAATGTCAAAATTTCGTGGATTTGGCTGTCAAATGAAAATATATATATTTTGATCAGCTGTTTTTTTTAAAATAATATTAAATTTAAAATGTTGTTTAAATATAAGTGAAATGTGGACTTATCCAATTTGTGGTATAAAGTAATTAGTGTATTTTGTCTGTTGATGTGTGATGTATTGATTTTTTGCCTTTAGATCAACGGCATTGTTATGCCTGCAGAACCCGATGATTTTGAGAAACCAATGGGCAAAACGTGTGCGATTTGTTTATTACAGGCGCCCGTGAAGTTGAATTCAACAACAAAAAGGTATGAGTACGATTTCTTAAGTTAAAAATGTTAACTAATTGGGATTCATTTTTTTTAGGGAATCATTATTTATGTTATGTTCCAATGCCAAAACATAAGGCATTTCAAAAAATCCAAACCAGATTAGTACGTGAATTAGAAAAGAAATTGTCCGGTAAACATGTTGTATTCATTAAAATTTATCAATGCCAACACGTAAAACAAGAACACAATCGAAGCAAAAGCGCCCACGATCAAGATCGTCATTGACGGCTGTCAATGATGCTATCTTAGAAGATTTAATATTCCCAGCTGAAATTTTAGGTAATCGCATTCGTGTCAAACTTGATGGATCGCAGGTGATCAAAGTTCATTTGCTTAAAACAACAAATTACAATTGAACTTAAAGTGAGTGCAGTTTACAAATTTATAAATCAGGATTACCCGCCCTTGTGTTTTTTTGGTAGATCAAACCAAGTTTACTAAAAGCCAAATAAGTCGCAAAGTAAATTTTGTAGACAAACATTACTGAGACGTATTATAGCTAACATTGTCTTCGATTTAAACTTACAGAAACATTTCATCCAAAATTCTTTAACTTTCTTGTTCTGGTTAATATAATTTGGGCTAATGATTTTTTTCTACTTTTTCAGGTTGAGACATTTACATTAGTAAAAGCTAAAAAATGTAAAAATTATGTAAAAAGCTAACAGAGCGAGATGTCACATTCGAATTCTCTGAGCCATACTTATTCAAAAATTTTGTTTAACATGACTAAGATCATAAGTGTTAATCGCTAAAAAAATACAAACAAATTAAAAACTAGCATTTTGTTTTGAATTTAATAGCAATTTTGTTGTTTAAATTGCTATGAAATTGACCAATTTTTTCCGAAAATTTAGTATAGGTACTTTGGAAAAAATAATTCATACAAAGGACACTAAAAAATTACTAAAATAAATGGGAAGGAAAACCAAAATAGTGCCATGATCGGAATACATATTCCTACAGATTTTGTTTACAATTTACAAACGAATTTTCATTGTTTACTAAATTAGGTAAAAAAATTGCTAAAATAGTGAAAACCGAAAGTTTCTAATTAACGATAGCTAAAATATTGTGCATTTACTAAATATCAAATTTTAATAGTTTTAATAGAAAATTTCAATTTATTGTTGATAATTTTGAATTTAAGATGATAAATTGAAAATTTGTATTAAACCTGTTAAAATGTTATATATATTATATAGTAAAATGCACGATATTTTAGCTATTGTAAGTTAAAAACATATGTTTTTCACTATTTTAGCAATTTTCTTACATAATTTGGTGAAAAATGATAATTCGTTATCCATGTGTACCGGCGTTTTAAGTAGAGTTTGACGTATAAATCCAAATTTTTCATTTCTGGCTGTTCGGTCAGGTTTGACGTATATTTAACGAAGTGAAGTTAGCAGGAAATGAGTTTGACGTATAATTTCATGATTTTTTTTTTCATTTTGGGCAGACCGAACACGTCCACTATCGTATGTTTATATGTTTTTCTTGTAATATTTTCTGAATTTTATAAAAATAAAATAACAAAGTTTTATTGCCACACAAAAATCGAAGATTCGAACACAAATTAAGAAATCAAAATGATGTCTTTTTATTACTATTTTTTTGTTGTTTTTATTTTTCGACTCGACTCCGTTTATAGTGAATATTTTTAGAGTTATCTCGACTCGACCCTAGAAATTTTTTAGGTCGAGTCGAGTTAACTACAAGATGACTCGACTCCGTTTATAGTAAAAGATAACCTAGGTTCAAACCAGGTTGAACCCTAAGCATAAACGTACTCATTATGCAATAAGTTGTATTTGTACTATTTTTTTTAGAAATAAATTAGTGTAAAGGTGTTATTCCACTAGACAAATTGACTGATAGTAAAAAAAGAGGAAACGAGAAAAAAGTTCGAAACTCTATGTAATAGACAGAGACAACGTTTTTTTTTGTTTATAGCAAAATTTTCAGGAGAAATTTTGACAGCACACAAAAACATAATCAATAATTATTAACAAAAACTAAATATTACTATTAATTCGGTTAGTTATACATCTCAAAATTATCTAAAAAATTAAATATTATTAATACTCATATCAGAATTGTCTTTTTTAGTATATTTTCCGTAAAACTTAAAAAAATCTCTATCAAAAAAACGTCATGTGTTTTTTAGTTTTACTTTTTAAAGTAAAATTTTAAGAAGAAGCGGTATTAGTTATTTGTGTATCAAGAGCGCAAAGTGCCAGTTTGTCACGCGAGAAAGGAAATTGCTGGCCGACGGGACGGAGGCCAGCAACCTTTCGAGCGTGACAAACAACTTTGCGGACGTGTTTCACACTTTATTTTTCCTACAATCATTTTAAAAAATATAATAAAACGATAATTTTGTAGTAAAATTTACTATACTGACAATACGATTTTATTTTAGGACCGACATTTTGTTCAATCGAGTAGTCAAAGATTTTTTTTATTTTTCATAAAGAAAACAAAAATTTGGTTTGATGTTTTATACAAACATTAGTCTTTCTTTAAACATGCGTGCGGTTTCAAGTTTTGTCACACGTTTCTAAGAGAAACGTGTGACAAAGTAATTTGTTTATTAACTGTCAAAAAAACAGACACTTTGGGCTTTGAAAACAGAGAAAAAAAGCCTGCTTTTCACGGCGATTGTAGGAAAAAAAATATAATAACCATAAAATATTTAGTGTGCGGGAAATATTTCTCATCATATTGCGAATTTTATGCATGTGTGTTAGTGTGACTGCTATAAAATGTCCTCAATTTGATACTTTTTATTGCAGTCACACTACTACAGACACAAATATTTTTTGACTGAGAAGGGTTTTTGTTTCATTCGCCCATTCAGCAAATGTATATTTTTGTCTTCCTTTAATTTTACTATCAGTCAATTAAGTCAAGTGGAATAGCACCTTAATACAGCTTAATTATTGCTATTGCGCTCTTTTGTTTATGAATATTATTACAGAAGTGTCAAATTTACAACAAATAGTGGCTGTGATAATTTGGTTGCGTACAAAATAATGTCATAATTATTACAGCTGGAATAATTATCACAAACTTCGAACACGTCCTTACCCATTACGAACGAACGAGATAACTTCAAGCTAAGTTAGGCCCTTTCCGAAAGTTATACTTATTTATTTAGACATACTTATTTGCCGCCATCTTAAATAAGTAGGTAAACTCATCCGAATTGATTTCACATACTTATTTTTTATTTTGACTTTTTTGTAACTATTACCGATTTTCCATCGTCAATAGTATAATAGCACAATAGTATAATACTATTATACTATTATTCCTTGTCGGTTTTCCATCGCACGCGATGAAGTTAGCACCAATTATAATTTTTTTTATGTGAACGTAGGTATAATTCTTATTTTGAAAATTTTAACGTCTATTCATAATAAAAAAACAATTAAAAATAACCAAGCATACGAATTAGTTGAGTTTTTAAAAAATTAATAAAATGTATGGACTATGCAGATACCACCAAAAAAAAAACAAAAAAAAAATCGAATGGTAATTTAGTGAATTGTCAAAATAATACACTGTCAGATAAATTTACAATGTTAAAAACACAATTTGCTACCTATTATATTTTTGATAGCTAGTATAACAAAATATTATATTTATACTATTATACTATCAACTTCGGTTTTCCATCGTCGTAGTATAATAGTATAATACTATTATACTATTATACTATGACGATGGAAAATCGGTATATGAGTACGTTTATGCTTAGGGTTCAACCTGGTTTGAACCTAGGTTAACTTTTACTATAAACGGAGTCGAGTCATCTTGTAGTTAACTCGACTCGACCTAAAAAATTTCTATGGTCGAGTCGAGTTAACTCTAAAAACCTTCACTATAAACGGAGTCGAGTCGAAAAATAAAAACAACAAAAAAATAGTAATAAAAAGACATCATTTTGATTTCTTAATTCGTGTGCGAATCTTCGATTTTTGTGTGGCAATAAAACTTTGTTATTTTATTTTTATAAAATTCAGAAAATAATATAAGAAAAACATATAAACATACGATAGTAAATTATTTTTTTTGACGTTTCTGACTCGGTTTCAACCTAGTTTCGACTCGACTACGATTTGACTCTGCAGTATAATGCGTGATTTACACGTTCCAACAATGTTTTCCAACATTTTTTTTGTTGAGACTTAGAGCTACACGCAATAGAAAATATTTACATGCGATAAAAAGAGAAAAGTATAAAACGAAAATGTCGGTCATGCTATAACTTTTTGGCGGTATAAAATCTATGATGTCGAATAGGGCGATAATACAACTTTATGTTTCAAAATTACAACTTTTCTGGCTAAAATAAAGCTTTTCGAAAGTAAACTTCCATTTTTAAACAAAAATTTATAAAAAAATACAACAAAAATGTCGGGCATGCTATAATTTTTTGGCGGTATAAAAACGACAATGTAATTTTTGACGAATGCCGCTGCGATACCACTTTATTTATCAAAATTACGACTTTTCTTGGCTAAAATGAAAACTGTTCGAACGTAAATTTTAATTTTTAAATAAAAATTTAAAAAAATAAAAATAAAGCGCTATAAAAATTTTAAAAAATCGCCATTTTTTATGTGTTTGTTGTTGTTTGTTTCCATAAAATATACTCGGGTCGAGTATATTTTATAGTCAAAAAAAATTTTATGGAAACAAAGTTAAAAAAAAAAAGAAAAAAGTCCAACAAAATTTTGTTTGTTTATATATTTGTTCTTGTCTTTCAAATGAAATTCGCGATATACTAATCTCTTCATTTTTTGTTGGGAAACATTGTTGGAACGTGTAAATCACGCTTAAACGCTAAAAAAGATAACTACAAGATGATCCAAAGTTAACTAAAAGATGACTCGACTCTGAGCATAAACGTATTCTATAAAATAATTTTTTTAATTAAATTTTTTATAAAACTTAATTACTACATAATATCACAATACGTATGCAATGAAATTAACAGAATTTTGGTTTTCGTTTAAGATTTTTTTTTTTGTAAGAACATACTTATTTTAAGTTACCTCGCCAACATACTTATTTAAATAAGTATGTCTAAATAAATAAGTATAACTTTCGGAAAGGGCCCTAGATGTTTTATTTTAATTTTTTTTTGTAATTAGCGGTAATTACAAATAAAAAAAAATACATTAGAATCAATATGAATATATTTTAGAAAAATTATTTTTTATTTATTTGAATTTTGATTTCATATTAAAGTGTATTCTTAACTTTTTATTTGTGAAGGATAACTTGGATAACTTTTTTCCCCACGTAATAGCATAGATACACACAAACATTATCGCGATAATCTACGATCACGATTTCGAATTGACTTTTCGTGATCCCGATCAGCAAATTATGGCGACACACATAGACCCGATTATATTCTAATTTTGCGAAGCTTCATTCGGTATACATAAAAATGGCATTCATCGTGTCAAACTTAATTTTAATAAAACTATTCAACTAATCGCAATTGACAACAGGAAAAATCAAATTTAATTTAATATAAAATGCTTTGTAAATATGTGAATTGCGTTTGGCTCGCCTCAGATCCGTAATAAAATGTTGCCAAACATCTATTAAAATTTCTACCGTTGTATCGCAGATTTAATAACTGCTCAAATTAATTATGTGCACGAAATACAAAAAGTGACATTTATAAAATTATATAGCTATCCCATTTACATTTTCACTGTCTCTTTCTTGCATTTCAAGTTTATCGTGTTTCTACAAGTAGATTTTGATAATCATGTTATGAATCGTGATAATCCTTTTTCGCCAAGATCGTGTAGTGACAGATCGAGAAAATTAACTAGATAATGTAGAATATGCGATTATCTAGTTTGTGTGTATCTATAGTATAAGAAAAATTAAAAGGTAGCCTGAAGTTATTCAGGATCTATTTCCGAAAACGCCTAATATGGACATAAATCAGAAACGATTTTAAAACTTTTTCATTTTTAGTAGTCACTGCTTATCCAAATCTATATTTTAAAAATTTGCAGTATTACTCAATACAGCCGCGAATATTTGAAAGCTACCAGTCAAATGATGAAAGACAAATTATATCAATTAAATTCAGAATTTTGTTCGGTTCCGAAACAGATTTCGGTCAACACCATAATCAAGGGGCCATTTTCTAAAACTCAATTGGTTCGAATTAACTTTGAACCGAAATTAAATATACATCCAAATAATCTAAATCGAAACAAATTCAGTCAATTACAAAATGGTATTCCAGATTGCCTGCACAATTTTATTCTAAAAAATCAACTAATGCCAAATCAACAGCTAAAGGAATTACTGGAAGAAGAATTCCATGTAACTGAAATTTTATTGAAACAATGTGGCAACATTTTTATTCAAGGAATACCAGATCCATGGAAAAACTGGCCCCAACAAACCAATAAAACTCATAAATTCCAAAAAGTAAAACAAACAAAGAAAAATTTGTCCTGGAATTGGAAATCTTATTTTGAAAAAGTAATAATAACGCCAAAGAAATAATTGTTAATTTAATTAAATAATTGAAGATCTTCGGCAAGAATGTAATTGTTTACGTAAAGATTGATTTTCATCCGTTAATTCTGCAATAACCGTTTTCAAACTTTCCAAAGCTTCCTTGTGTTTCGCTTCCAATACTTCCACATCCGTAACAGCTTTAGCCAGTTTAGCGCGAGCAACAGTTGATGGCATAAATTTTTTCGAAACTCCCAACAAAGACTCCATTTGAGCCGTGTGACGTTGTGTTTCACGTAATTCATGGCGAATGCTGTTTAATTCGGTGATTAGGGTAACATTTTCGCGCATCAATTTTTCAACTTGTCCTGTGTCACTGGTTTTGGCTGAAAATTGAATAGAAATAGTTTAGCAAATATATTAACATACAAGGAATTATAATCAATAAGCCACTTACTGCCTTTAGTTTTGTTCTTTGCAACTAATGTTTCCAAGTAATCGCGTTGTCTTAAATACTCGTTGTGGACTTCGGCGTCAAGCGATAATGATTTTTGTAAATTAACATCATCCGCATAGCGGTGATAAAGTTTGAGTACTTCTCCCTTTAATTGGTTCGGATTCTGAATATATCCAGATAAATGATGAATTTCTCCGCAAATTGTTGACATTTGTTGGTGCGCTGATTTATTTCGTATACGCTCCGTTTTCAGTGCAATCTCAGTACCATGCAATTTATCTTTCAGCTCAGACAATTGCAATTCAAGTTTAAGATTATTTTGTTGCAGTCCCTCTAATTCCGTTAACATTTCTGCAATTTGATCTTTTTTCTCTTTGATCTCCCGTTCCCGTGGTTCAATTTGTGATTTTAGTTCATTAATTTTATGCTGCAGAACATGCTTATATTTTTCCAATTCTTCATTTTTCTTCAGTAACTCATTGACACGTTTTTCCTTTTCGCGTATAGCATTGTCACGATCGTCAATTTCCTTCTTTAAATCTTCAATATCTTTCTCGTAACCGTAAATCTTTTTTTGATATTTTTGATGTTCAGTGCGCAATTTTTCTATCTCCTCACGTAAATGGGTGGTGACATTTGTGGACGTAGTTAGTTTCTTTTTTAAAACACCTGCCTCACCGCGCCACTTTAAACTAAGTTCTTGTTCGTCTTTTAAAATTTTCTCATATTTTAGTTTAGTTTCGGCCATTCTGCGATCATTGTCCTCTTCCACTTCTCGGTAGTAGTCAGCAAATTGGATTTTCTTCGTTTCGAGCTCTTTCATGAGTTGCCTAATTAAGTCTTGCCTTTCTTGGAGTTGTTTCTTAAAGTCAGATTCAAGTGCCTCTATCGTATCTTGTAAGCAGCCAGCACTCTTTCTCAATTTTTGCTCATAATCTTCTCGCATATCATCCATCGTTTTCTTGACCAAAGCCGATTTTTCATATTCAATTATAATTTTTTCTTGGAATTCTTTTTCCAAATCTAAAATTGCTTTTTCGTGGTCCAATTTGGTTTGAGCAATGTTTGCAGTAATTGTGTTCAATTCATCAGTATGATGAGCACTTATCTCCTCATTCTTGTCCTTTAAGTCTTTTATGGCATCACAGTAATTTTTGTGAATGTCGCGCATTTGTTCCGAATGAAAATTGTCACCCTGTTCACGCGCATATAAAAATTCGGCCTTTTGTTGCTCAATTCTCAATTCTAACGAGGAAATCAAATTATTTTTATCGATTAAACTAAGCCGAGGAATCATGATATCATTACATTTTAGCAATTCAGAATCCACGGTCGCAATTCGACCTTCATTATTTAAAATTTTCCATACAACAAGAGTTCCATCGTTTGCCGTGGTCACTAAATATTGATCATCGTACGATATTTTCAATTTTGTGATGGTAGAATGAAAAAATCTTGTATTTGTTAATTTTCCTCCACCAGCCTCTAGAAACGGTACTTGAACATTATATAAATGTCCCGATTCGGTACCAACAAACATCACCAAGTCAGAACGTGACAATGCGACAGTCGTAAGCGGTGCTAAATTAGGAAATTTTAAATCACGTGTTATATCCGAATTGCGCATTTCTTTTAGACTTCCCTTATTTGTAACTACGTATATAGAAGTGCGATCTCTTGTTACGACTGCATCCCGATATTCTGTACCTTTGTGCACAATCTCGTTAACTCTTAGCCCTGTTGAAATTTGCCATTCATAAACCGCGCCATCCTCTCCGCACGATACAAGAAAATTATCGTCTTCAGACCAGCACATGCTTAAAATCAATCCGTTGTGTCCTTTCAAATTTCGAATGATATCAAAGGAGAAAACCGATATAATGCTAATATTGTAACCATATGAAGTTGCCAGCATGTGACCTTGGTGACTAAATTTACAACAGGTACATCTCGGGAAATTAAATGTTTTGATTGTTTTCAAATCATCTAATAGAATCAATAGCATTCTTAATTTGTCGGTAAACCCAATAGCGGCTATAATTCCCGACGGATGTAAACCAATTACGGATACCTCAATTTGAAATTTTTTTACCAATTCAATTTTTCCTGTAACATAGTTCCATATTCTGACTGTTTGATCTTTTGCCGCCGTCATTAAAATCGGTTTCCACGAACATATTTCCAAGCTAATAATTCCATCTATATGTAATGGTTCACCAAGTGTTTTAAACTCTAGCATATTAATCTTAATCGTTTCGGGTACAAAAAGCATACTAATAAAGATTTGTGCATGTTTAGGCGTGACAATAATGGTATCTTGTTGCAAATTGATTGCAATGTTATTAATGCAGTACAACTCTTTGGCATAAATTGTCATTGGAATATGGATGATAGTCTTTTTAATATAACCATAGTTTGAAATCTTCTCAAATATGTGAACGACATTATGTATAGAGAAAGCAAATCCTTTTGGAAAGAAAGTTAAATTTAATACATCGAGGCGTTTTGCTGGATCTGCTACTGTGTCTACGGCTACAGCGGAAGATTTGTCAGCATCCTCACTTTCCACCAAATTCGAAATATCAAACGATTCTAGTCCTTGGGCCGAATGTACTACCCGTGGTTCCCCACCTTCAATCAATATTAATTCAGTGTTAGATGTGCCAACCAGTAACACATCACCCGATAGCCAAACTAGTGATGTTATAAGCAAATTTTCAAGTTTATAATTGGCAATTAAAGTAAACCCTTTTTCAGTTTTTGACATCAGCTTAAATGTAAAATCACCACCAACGGCCACCAATCCTGGATCATTTGGATTACACGCTAAAGTCCTGGCGTATCCTTTTTGATTACGATTTGATACTCTTCCTGTTATAATCGTTTCAACTTTATCGAAAAAGAATAATGTTAAAAAACAATCTGGTTCCGCGGACAGAACAGCTATTCCCTTTGAATCATATGTGAATTGCATATTGGCCACATCATGATTAGGCGTTTCTTCAGGAAGATATATCGTTTTCCTCCTCTTAAGTGTTGATATGTCATAAATGTTAATAAAAGACCTGAAATTGGTGAAATACGTTAAAAATCAAACACTTCAAATATGGCTTGTGTTACTTTTAATTGGAACTTTGCGGCAAACAATTCCGCTCAGCGTGTTAAACATTAAACGTCAACAGCTTAAAAATAGCATCAGGAACATGCGACTTCTGATAGAAAATGCAGCCTGAATTTGTTATACATAATTGTACGATTGGTAAATAAACAAATAGTGAAGACTTACTTTTGCTTACGTAGGTACTCTTGTCTTGAGCAGGGCCGAATTAAGACATCACCAACAACCTTGGGGCCCAAAACTTAAGGTTATGCAAATCTTATTGTACTAGCATAAAGATAAATATATAACGTATTTCAGTAATTTTAATTCTAGCAACCAGAAAAGTTTTCAGTAATTTTAAGTCTAGCAACCAGCGGAACTTCAAAACAACTCAGTAATTATTCTTCCCTACCTGGAAGCTATATTCAAAGGGTGTTTGAAGCTGGGCTATATTCCTAGGTACTGGACGGAGGTCAATGTGGTGTTCATACCGAAAGCGGGGAAAAGCTCACATGTCTATCCTAAGGACCTAAGACCAATAACTCTATCATCCTTTCTTTTGAAAACCTTGGAAAGGCTGCTGGATGTATACATTAGAGATAAAATAGGTGCCAGGAAGTGGGCATCGTCTCAGCATGCGTACACAAAGGGTAGATCTGTGGACACTGCTCTGCACGCCTTGGTGTCTACGATTGAGAAATCGATTAATTCGAAGGAATTCGGTTTGGTGGCCTTCCTGGATATAGAAGGCGCCTTTAATAATGTGAAAGCGGAGGCAACCAAGGAGGGATTGTCATTTTTGGAGGTGGACGTTCCTCTGATAGGGTTAATCAATTATATGCTGGGAAGCAGGATTGTTAGCTCGAAGTTGGGGGACTCCACCTTCAAGAGGCGAGTAACTAGGGGAACTCCGCAGGATGGGGGGGTTCTGTCCCCTCTTCTCTGGAACATAGTGGTAAACGGGTTACTACTTGAATTGGAGAGAGAGGGTATTGAAGTTATCGCGTACGCAAATGACGTAGCTTTAGCTGTTACCGGGAAATTCCTGGGCACGATTGTAGACGTAATGCAGAATGCGCTTACCATCGTTACGAAATGGGCTGGCAAATGTGGACTTGGTATTAACCCGTCCAAGACAGAGCTGGTACTCTTTACTAAGAAATACAAAATCCCGGTAGTTGTCCCTCCTACCTTAAATGGCACGAGACTTGCTTTTACTGATAGAGCTAGATATCTGGGCATTATCTTGAACAGTAAGCTTAGTTGGAAGCCCAACATGTTGGAGAGAATAAACAAAGCTACTATTGCTTTGTACTCCTGTAGGAACGCCATTGGTCATAGATGGGGTCTGAAGCCGGAGCTGGTACACTGGCTCTACACCGCCGTAGTGAGACCTGTACTCATGTACGGGGTGGGTGTTTGGTGGCCAGCTCTGGACAAGGTAACTTACAAAAGTAAGATTGAGAGAGTGCAAAGAACGGCCTGTATGCTTGTTAGCGGGGCATTGAGGTCGACACCGACAAGTGCCTTAGAGGTTATGTTGCACCTTCTTCCGGTCGACATTTTTGGCAAACAGATGGCGGCAAATACGGCTGTACGACTTGCAGCCGTCTCTCAGTGGAGGTGTCTTAGTATAGGACACTCTACTATCGTCAGATCGTTGAAGGATGAGCTGGCGAATCTTGACTACATTAAACCTACTCTACGCTTCGAGAAGCGATTTCGGATCTCCTTCCCTTCAAGGGAATCCTGGAGGGATAGACCGTTATCGGAAACCGAAGCGTTGCAATTCTTCACAGATGGCTCCAAGCTAGACGGCAAAGTAGGAGCTGGAGTATTCTGTGACAAATTAAATGTAAATATTTCTATTCGTCTCCCTGATTACTGCAGCGTGTACCAAGCTGAAGTCGTAGCGATTGAGGAGGTCATGACGTGGTTGAAGCATAATGTGTTATCCTCAGACGATATCACAATCTATGTGGATAGTCAAGCGGCGATACGGTCGTTAGAATCGGTGTCTTTGGCGTCACGAGTGGCGTTGAGTTGTCACTCATCTCTAAATGAGATGGGTGAGCATTTCAACATCCAGGTAGTCTGGGTCCCAGGTCACTCGGGCGTCATGGGGAACTGCAGGGCAGATGAACTTGCTAGGCATGGTACGACTCTCCAGCTGCAACCGGAAAGGGCAAGCCTGGGGAGGCCTATCACAGCGCTGAGACAAGCACTTGGGAAGCAGGCGCTATCCTCAGCGGGGGAAAGGTGGTCTAACACCCTCACCTGTAGAGTTGCAAGACAAGTTTGGCCAAAGCTGGACTTGGGGCGCACTAGGACATTAATATCCTTACGCAGACGTGAATTAAGAACGGTCGTGGGAATTCTCACGAGACACTGCCTTTTTGGAGAACATGCAAGAAGGCTGGGTCTGGAGGCTAATGACTTCTGCAGAAGCTGCTTGGACGAAGAGGAGGAAGAGACGTTGGTCCACTTCCTTTGCTCGTGTCCAGCATTGGCTCTCAGAAGGCACAAACACTTAGGTAAGTTCAAGATGGACTGCCTCTCGGATCTCGAAAACAGTAAAGTGCGGGACGTCTTACGCTACATAAGTAGCTCCAAATGGTTCCAATAGGGGTAAAAGGGGATACATCCTGTGGTATCACAATGGACCGTCACCGGTCTAAGTGTGCGTAAGCAGCCACTCCAACCTAACCTAACCTAACCTAACCAGAAAAGTAGTAAGGGATAAAGAAAATATTTATGTAATCTAAGTTTGGGCGCATTTAGCACTGTGAGGCATCATTAAAAATCAAGAGGACCACACACATTTTACATTATTATTATTATTATTATTATTATTATTATTATTATTATTATTGGAGGGCCATGCGGGCGATCAGCCACTTCGCACTACGACCTAAAAGATCTATTGTGCTGGACCCTGCTTAATTATCCGTCCAGTCAATATTTAGGTTCTTAGTGAACCTGACAATATTGCCTCTCGGTACGTCTTACATACTATCTGGGCTTATTGCTCTCCCTCCTAGATGTTTACTACAGCATGTAGTTCCGCCAGAAAGACGGTAGCATTGGAGCCCAAGGACGTCGAGAGGGTTGTCCCACTCCCGTATATTCCTACTCCTGCCCCGTATTCCGTTTGATTTTACTCTTACGAGTTGCTGGGAATTGCAAATCACCTGTGGCCCTATTCTGGCTATTCCCTGGGAATTGGGAATTGAACTATTTTGACAGTATTCTAGCAGTTTGGAATTATTTTTTCCAAAAGTGTATTCTGGCGATTGGGAATTTTTATTGTAGGGAAAAAATAATTCCATTTTATGTAAGTTTTGACGTTTATTTTTCCCAAATTTTTTTTTTGGGAATTAGAAGAAACTGTTTGTTTTATGTATTTTCAAAATTTTATTTACAACGTAGTATCGGTAAAGTTTTTATTTTATATGTAGAAAATAAAATTTTTAAATAATTGCGGCTGCAAAATTTGAAATAGTTGTTTTTCCCATTGGATGATTCCCAATTACGCCAGAATACACTTTTGGGAATTGGGGAATAAAAAATTGGGAATTATTGAAGTTTGGAAATATAGCAATATTTTTCCCAATTCCCAATTCCCAGGGAATAGCCAGAATAGGGCCACTGTAGGTCACCCAGCTTTACTACAGGAAGGCTAAATAAAACTGGAGAGTGCCTGGTATTTCTCCTAAATAAGCAAGAAAAGTCAAAAATAAACAAGCTCACAGGCTATTTATTTTCGTAATTTCTTCAGCGTATATGGTTATTGCTGGATTTAAATTTTTTTCTGTGATTACTAGTGATTTTGTTGAGTAAATTAAATTAATTTATTGTGTATATGTACTTAACTTTACTGTTTGCCTTCAGTATTATTTTTTTTGGTGTAAATTATAAATTCTATGAAGATGAGCTGTCGACAATCTTGACCATTTCACAAAATTTGCATTTTTATTTATTTCTATTTATTAAAAATCACAACTAATCACAGAAGATACGTTATTTAACAGCTAAAATGTGTTAGATTTGACTGACTATTAAAGAAAAAACACTACCTAGTTTACATGAAACTATCTTAAAACGTACGAAAATAATCTAATTTTAATAAATAAATAAATCTAAAGAAAAAACTCAAACGACGAAATATCCTACCTACCTAAAGATTAAGAATTTTCTATTTACATATTTGCGGTTTTTTTTGTACTTGATTTTCTCAAAACAATATACCGGCTTAGCGTAGCCGGAAGACATTTCAATTAAATTTTTAATAAAAATCATTTAGTAAATATTTGTAGTAATCACAACAAAAAATTGAATTTGTACCTCTTCATACAAAATATAGTTTGTTTTTCAACAAAGCATATAGGGAATTTGTCTAATTTCAATCTATAATTTTAAAATTTTAACTCATGCTGAAAAACGTTCTTACGAAATTATTTACGCAAATAAGTAGCCTGTGAGCGTGTTTATTTTTGATGTTTCTTGCTTATTTAGGAGAAATAATTTAAGCCAATCAGAAGAGACGTCAAATTTACGAAATACGAAATAGGCAAATACGAAATGCTCGTGACGAGCCCTAATTTTTGTTTGTTTGTTTTTAAGTTTGCTTATATAATATTTCCATACAACGTTCTTGACATCTAATCATTCTCTGAAAAAAATTTCGTAAATTATTTGATAATAATTTGAATTTACTGACATAACAAAAATATGTTGGTTCGATTAGGGTTAAAAACAAAAAAAATTTATTTATGTTTGTGATACGACGCGCAATTGTTAAATCGTAAAAATATTTTAATTATTTTGTTGTTTAATGTTTTACTACTTATTATTATTAATAGATCAACGTATTTTTTATTAAAATCTAGCAGTTTTATTTAAATTGAGGTTATGTTTTAGTAATGTCACAAAAATTTGCGTTCCATTGAACATCTACTCACAAGTACTTGGCAGTAGCAAATTGTTTCCAATGGAACACAGTGAATATATCTATCACCCGACTTGTATTCTAATGTCAAATTCTTTTCGCCAAAAAACATCAAAAAAAATCGATGTACATCGAAAATCATGTACTTATCGTCAAAAAACATCAATGTTTTTACGATGTACATCAATTTTACGAAATGTATATTTTTCATAAATCAACTACAACAACAAATTAGAAAAGTCAATTTTTAGTTGTCAAAGTTGTCAATTAGAGTTTTTGTGTCTTGATTTTATTTAATTCGATTAAAATAATTAAGCACAACAATTAAAAGGATAAGAAATCGAGACGGAAAAAACTGTTTATATTGAAAACTTTATTTCATAGGATTAAAATAATTAAACACAACAAACAAACAAAAGGATAATAAAAATCGAGACGGAAAAAACTGTTTATATTGAAAATTTTATTTAAACGATTAAAATAATTAAACAAAAATTAAAATGATTTAAAATCAAGACGCAAAAAACTCGTTTATTCACAACTTTGACAAATACAAAATGAAGTTTCTATTTTTGTTGTTGTTAGTAACGTCAAAAAACAACATCAATTTGGTTTCGTGTACTTTTCGCACAACAAAATTTACATTGATTTGAAAAAACGAAAAGAATTCGACATAAGTTCAATTGACAAGTCGGGTAATAGTTATTACGACGTCTTTACAACCCAAGATTTATTCCCCAAAAACGTCGTAACTTATACCACGTTTACATTATACGTACCTAATAAATATGTACTTTTTTGCTATTTAATTATTTTCCCGCTGCAGTTCACACTAGTGTTGCGATTTGTAGTGTGAACGCATACTATAAAAGTTTGTTGTTTTGACTGATAGGCTTCTGTATTCAATTCAGTTTATGTGTTGTGAATTTCTTCTCAAACTCTATTAGATTTGTCGGCAAATTATTTGATTAACACCCGAAATTGCAGTTAGAAACAAAAAAACGTAATCAATTTTGGTTTTGACAACAAATATACGAAAGACATTAACATATAGTTATTAGTTAGGGTTCACATTACAACGTAATATACTAATACTTTTTTGATACATACTTTACCGAAATATCAAAAATGTATGTGATAAAATATTTATATATTTAAATTTAAGTTCACATGACGATACTTTTTTGCTACATACTTTTATTCTACTAATGTAAACGTGGTATTAGTTTTCATACCAGTATCTCAACGTCGGCTAGCCGACCAGTAGTCATTAAAGTACTTTTCATACCAGGCGCCTCGCCTCGAAATATTTAGTTACCACAAATGCGAAGCTGAGACCCTTTCTGCCGTGCTAAACAAGTTTTACTGATCTACATTTTTGGCGAAATTGAGTTATTGATGCCAATTAAAAGGTATTATATCCTTTATATTTTACATAAATAAATATAATTAAATCTACTTTAATAAATGCATTATTAAACAAAATAAATTTCGTTCTAATCGAAAAAAATAGCAAATTTGAAGTAACACCGACTTAACTACTTGATATTAAACATGAACGCCTTATCTATGGCACAAATAAGGTCCTTTTCTTTCAAATTTGTAAGTTAAGTTACTTTTGCTTATTTTCATAATTGAAATTGCATTTATGGCAATTTAAGAATTTTCATTTTCAATAGCAAAATTGACTTATTTGAAATTTTCTATACGTGAATTGAATCAATAATAACTTATATACAAGGATTTTTAACTTATCTTAATGTAATGTTATTCTGTACTACAAATGAACCACTTAATGAATTTACCAATTTCGGATCCTCCGGCAATCGGTAGAGATTGAATTGTTTTAATGGATCGTCAATTATTATAAGTCTTGAATTTTATTCTTGTGATAAAAAATATTAATTTTTAATTCAATTTGATTGATTTTTTGTAATTTTTCAGTTGACTGACATTTTTGAATTTATTTTTATAAAAAAGAAATGTTATGAATTAATTTAAACTACATACTAGATTTTTAAGCTATTTAAAAAACGATCTTATAAATAATTTTATGATTTCAATAGTTGTGTTTTATTTTGTTATAAATAAATATAACATAGCAATTAAACTAGTCTTTTGTTACAAAAGTTTTACCAAATCCTATTTGCAAATCATATTTCATAAAATCCGAGAAACAAAGGGTGTTTAAGGTCTTCATAAATTTTAGATAAAGTATATATTTTTTATATATAATAAACGATTTCAACTTCTCTTTGTAGTAAACACGACTTTGGTAACATTTAAGGTTGTATTCTATAGTTTATTTTGAAAATAAATGTAACGATAAACTAAACATAAATACCTTAAATGGCAGATAAGGTATATATTCTTCTTATTCACACAGGATTTTAGTTTTTCTTTTGTGATATAAATGACTTAATTGCACTTAAGTTATTTTTGTTTAGTACCAATCGATTATTTATAAAGCATATTTAAAGTAAAAGACTAATTCTACAAATTATTAATTAATTATGTGTAATTTATTGTTATTTTCTCGAGAAACATATTATTTATGATCTAATGCATAATTTGAAGTCTTTGAAAGTAAATTAAATCCGCTTTTAAGCAAGTTATTCTTCAAATATTTCGAAAAACTTTAACATCAATTTCCTCGAAATGCGATTTTTGCAGATCAGTAAAACATGTTTAGCACGGCAGCTTTCATATCGGTGGCGTTGGGTTTGAACATTCGGTTATGCTATCAAATATTTTATTTAGGTCTATTTTACACGTGAATTATAGCAAGAACTGAGATATTCAAAATTTGTAACGTACATATGAGCTAGATTTTTTGGTAAGTATGAAATATTTGTGCAAAAAATATGATTTATAGGTTATGTTGAAAAAGCACTTCGCTTTGTACTTTAAAAAGTCGCAGTCGAGTGTGGAACGCATTGCCTTGGCTTTGTAGATAACTTCATTGCAACATATTTTGATTTTTTTTAAATTATCACTTAAAAATCAATTATTTTTCAACAAATTGAATTTATTACTATAAAATTAAACGGTATCAATCGAATAAAACTAATTTACATAGTTAAAAAACGAAATAAAAAAATTTTATTTACGAAGCTCAAAGCCGGGGCTCTTGGTATGAAAAGTACTTAAGCCAACCACGGTACAACGTTATCCCAACCCATTCGTGCTACTTGAAAGATGGAAAAAATTCCCCATATAAGAAAATGTCTATGTCCCAAGTGTTTTATACACGAATTACAATTTCCAAACGTTTTGATGAATTTTGACAGATGTTCGCATGTGGAAAATGGTTGTGGAATTCGAGAATAGGGCCCCAGGTAAACAGAATATGTACATAATCTGTATGTTCACTGCATAGAGTTATGTCAAATTCTTTCGGGTTACTCGAAATAAAGTAACTTTTTTATATCCAAAAGAATTAGAAATATTTTTGTAGCTGTGTTGGTGTCAAAAAATTAAAAAAGCAAAAAAAGTGAGGTTATGTTTTACTGCCAGCCGTATGTTCAGTGATGGCCTTTTGATAGAAAATATCCGGGGTGAGATGTTGTAACCATCACGTTTTTCGCTTCGATGCATTTTCGATAGAATAACTGTACTGCTTTGTTAAAAATATAAAATTTTAAAACAATTTAGTTCTAAAATACCGTTATTCTATCGAAAATGCATCGAAGCGAAAAACGTGATGGCTACAACATCTCACCCCCGGATATTTTTGAAAAATGTTACCATCGCTAAATTCACTTTAATAAAATACCCGGATCTTTTTTTATGACGAGTGAACAACTCTTGTCCTTGACATATAATTTTGATGTTTCAAACGTTAACATCACATTATCTTTTTATTATTTTTTATTAATATCATTGTTCAAATCGAAGCTTTTCATATTATTCTAATTTAAATTTTTCAATTCGCAGAAATTTGGGATCTTTTACGCCGACAAGAAATAATAGGTGGTGAAAAAAACTCCAAAACAATCAAAATAAGAGTTAAAAATATACCGATCCTTTTGATGCGTTAATTTTTTTTGTCAAAAAATATCCGGATATTTTTTGAGCAAAAAACGAACGCATCAAAAGGATCGGCATATTTTTAACACTGCTCCTAGTCCGTACCCCAGTAACCACATGTCACAAAAAATCGACAAAAAGTTGACATTCATTTGTGATTTGTCGACCAAATCGTTTAAAAATTTGTCAATTTTTTGTGAATAATTTGTCGACAAACGGTACCCTGAAATCACCAAATTGTCACTTTTTTGCTTGACAGTTTTGTCGATCAATTCGTCGAATTTTTGTGGATAATTTGTGGAATATTTTGTGAAAAATTAATTGTTTTTTCTTTCTTTTAATCCACAGTTTTTCCATAATAAAATGACAAATTTTACAACAAAATTGTGAAACGTTTTGGTTAAAAAATTGTCAAATATTGGATAACATTTTTGTGACGAATTGATGAAAAATTTGTGAAATATGGATAACATTTTTGTGTGTAATTATGTGATACTTTGCGACAAAATTTGCGGAAAAATGGTCGTGAAATTTTTGCGATTTGGGTCAAATATTTTTTTAAATATTTATTTTAAATAAAAAATCAACAGCTTTTGAATTTAAATAATTTAATCATTATAAGATTGATGGCCCGAAATGCGGGTGTTTCAACTTCCCAATTTATAAATTAATCTTCTTACTGCCTTTTGTACACTTTCTCGTCCGCATATTGAAAGCTTCCTCGTCTGAAAAATTACCGAATTTATTATTATTTTTAGAAAATTAATGCTAATAAATGGAATATTTACCAATAATTTTGCAACGTCATCATGCTCACATCGGACTGTACTTTTCAAATATATCCTTATTACTAACAGGCAAAGATATGTCGCTGTCATCATTTGGTATTTCGTCGTCTGATTGATTTGATAATATGCAGGCAATATTTACTGGCAATTCTGTTAATGTTTGCTGTAAGATTTATATTTTTTGGTTTAGCCGGAAAATTTCTAATTTTAATCTTTTGCAAAAAACAATAAATGTATAAGTTAGTGTTTTGTTTTATAGATTAGGTATTAATAAAATTACTAATTTATCGTAATTAGTTAGTAATTGATCTTATCTTATAAAAAATCTTTGATAATTAACATTAATTAATATAATCAGAACTTACATTATTAAAATTGGTTGATAAATTTCACAAAATAACCAAATCGCAAAAGATTGAACTTAACTTTACCTATAGCACAAATTGAAGTTTACTTAATGAAATGAAAGCAAAAGTCAAACTAAAAATTTCAACAATTCTTCGAGAAAATCATATTCGAAATAATAGGGCAAAATATATAATATTCTCTTTCTCTCCTATTGTTCTATCATTACAAAATAAAATAATACGTGTTTTATTGTTGTAGTACAACGGTAATTACCACAAAGGCTAAAATTTTGTTTTGGTAGGGAAATTAAACGCATTTTGACTATTTACAATCAGATATTTGACGAGATTTCATTATGAGTTTAAATTATTATTAATTTACCTAAACGCAGCATCAACAATTAATTTACTGAAATTTGATTAATTTGTGAATGAGGCATATTCAACGATTCTTCCATTAACATTTTTGTTTTTGGTGAATAAACCATTAAAAATTTATACTAACGAAATAATCACGCATCGATAAAATTTCAACAATTTTTGGTCAGCAAAATAGTTCGACAAAATGTCTACATTTTTTTGTTAATAATTTGTCATCAACAATTTGAGTTTTACGAAATAATCACTTGATTGACAAAATTTCAACAATTTTGGGTGAAAAATTTGTCAATAAAATCAATTCAACAAAATGTCCACTTTTTTGGGTTAAAAATTTATGGGTAGAATCACTAACCATAGGTAAAAATTATTTTTCGACAAATTTTCAACAATTTTTTGTGAAAAATTTGTCGACATTTGTGTGTGATAAAAAGGACAAACGTTTTTGTCATAAATTGGTCGGACCGCATGGTGGTCACATATTTTGGTTACTCGGGTATGTTCACTGATGGCCATTTGACAGAAAATATCCGGATAGTGCTAACTTCACTTTAATAAAATATTCGGATTTTTTTGACGACACGAGTGAACAACTTTTGTACTTGACATATAATTTTTGGTATTTTAAAAGTCAACATCAAATTTCCTTTTTATTATTTTAATATTTTTTATTAATATCATTGTTCAAATCGAAGCTTCTCATATTATTTTAATTTATATTTTTCAATTCGCAGAGATTTGGGATTTTTTTACGCCGATAAAAGAAATAATTTTCGAATGTCAAAAAAACCAAAAAAGTCCAAATAAAAGTAGAGTTAAAAATATACCGACCCCTGGGATGTGTTCGTTTTTTTGCTCAAAAAATATCCGGGTATTTTTTATCCCTTGTCATTAGCGAACACTAGCAGTGAGTACGTTTATGCTTAGGGTTCAACCTGGTTTGAACCTAGGTTGTCTTTTACTATAAACGGAGTCGAGTCATCTTGTAATTAACTCAACTCGACCTAAAAAAATTCTAGGGTCGAGTCGAGTTAACTATAAAAACATTCACTGAGTACGTTTATGCTTAGGGTTCAACCTGGTTTGAACCTAGGTTATCTTTTACTATAAACGGAGTCGAGTCATCTTGTAGTTAACTCGACTCGACCTAAAAAATTTCTAGGGTCGAGTCGAGTTAACTCTAAAATCATCCACTATAAACGGAGTCGAGTCGAAAAATAAAAACAACAAAAAATAATAATGAAAAGACACCATTTTGATTTCTTAATTCGTGTGCACATCTTCGATTTTTGTTTGGCAATAAAATTTTGTTATTTTGTTTTTAAAAAATCAGAAAATAATACAAGAAAAATATATAAACATACGATAGTAAATTATTTTTTTTTTGACGTTTCTGACTCGGTTTCAACCTAGTTTCGACTCGACTACGATTTGACTCTGCAGTATAAACGCTAAAAAAAGATAACTACAAGATGATCCAAAGTTAACTAAAAGATGACTCGACGCTGAGCATAAACGTACTCAGTGTTCGCTGATGACATATCCGGATATTTTTTATCCCATATATATGGGATAAAAAATATCCGGATATTTTTTGAGAAAAAAAACGAACGCATTAAAAGGATCGGTATATTTTTAATGTCGATTTCGATTCACCTTTTACCAAATCTTTAAAAGATCACTTTTTAGGCTGTGTGAATCGAACAGTTGCTCCGTAATATATATGTGTGTGCGTGTTTTTGACGTTTATATAAACATAACCTATAATTTTTATAAAAGATCGATACTCTATAAAAAACTACTTAACATATTCTAATGTTATATACAATACATAACAAAAACATGTTAATTCTATAATATAAAATATTTACATAAAAATAAACAGAAACACAAAATATAACACAAAACCCAATGACGCTTTCAAAATGACAGTTCTATTTGTGTTTGTGTTTGTAAATCTGCCAAAAAATCGAGATTCGTAAAACAACAACAATTTTGCTCGATCGAGCGACTTTCTTGGCGAATCGAACAGTTTGACAGCAGAAAGAGCAAGCCGGTTTGCACTTTTTTGGTGAATCGAAAACCACATTAAAGATTTGGTAAAAGGTGAATCGAAATCGACATAAAATATTTACATAAAAATAAACAGACAAAACACAAATGACGCTTTCAAAATGACAGTTCTATTTGTGTTTGGGTTAGTAAATCTGCCAAAAAATCGAGATTCGTAAACCAACAACAATTTTGCTCGACCGAGCGACTTTTCTTGACGAATCGAACAATTGACAGCAGAAAGAGCAAGCCGGCTTGCTCTCTTTTGGTGAATCGAAAATCACATAACTTCTAGACACTGGAAAATTATTTCTTTTATCGGCGTAAAACAATTCATATTGCTGCGAATTGAAAAATTTAAATTAAAATAATATGAGGAAGAGACAGTACTTCGTTTTGTTTGTACCTGCCCTCGTCGCACGAAACAGACTAAAGTTTCTAGGGGCACCCCTCTTCAAGGACCTGACGGATCTCTGCAGGATGGACGTCAGGAGTATCCAGCGCTTTGTTAACAGCTCAAAATGGTTCCCATGAGTTGGAGGAAACAATTATTGTGGTATGGCTACGGACCATTTTGTGTCTATGCCTGGTCCTAGTGGACCGCCACCCAAACCTAACCTAATGTCCCTTGTAATGTATTTCCCCCCACGGAATAATTAAATTTTTATCTCTAGCATTTTTTTCGTCGAGTGCTTATTTTCCGAGATATTTGAGGTAAAAAAAATCACCCGGAATAGTGCATTTTTTAGAGTAGAGTTTAACTCGACTCTACAAATTTAGGTCAAGTCTAACTTGACTTCGTATTTAGTGAGAGTTAAACTAGGATTAAACTCGACTCGACTCTCAGCATATGCAACATCCTACTTGACCGGTCGATCCCAATATGTAATTACTTCTATAAATAGATCATCCTCACTACCGCTAATGGCTGGTGTTCCACAAGGATCAATACTGGGACCTATCGTTTTCTCGCTGTATATCAACGATATTTCTAAACTACCATTAAATTGTCGCTATCATTTGTTCGCAGATGATGTTCAAATTTTTAGAGAAATACCCAATTCCAGTCATATGGCTAATATTTGTCTTATAAATAAAGATCTAGATATGATCAAAAAATGGTCGCATGAGAATGCGCTCATTCTCAATGCATCCAAATCCCAAGCAATTATTTTCGGAAAAGAAATTAATTATGATATTTTTCCACCTATTAGCATGAATAACCAAATTATTCCCTATGTTGACTCCACAAGAAATTTAGGACTTATTATGACCACTAACCTTAGCTGGGACAATCATATCGACCAAATCTGTCAAAAAATGTATAATGCCCTACGCTTATTAAGAAGTAAACGTCATGGCACTCCACGCAACACTAGAATGCTACTAGTACGCTCACTTGTTATGAGTCACTTACTTTATTGCGACATTATTTTTTCAAAATTGAACTCATCGTTGGCAAAAAAAATCACTAGAGTATTTAATGGGTGCCTACGATATATTTATGATTTACGATTATATGACCATATTTCCCAGGTTAGGAACAATATTTTTGGATTGCCTCTGCTAAAATTTTTGGATTTCCGCATAGCATTATTTATTTTTAAAACTATTTATACCCAAGATTCTCCACGCTATATCAAAGATGAATTTCAATTTTCTCTGTCCCAAAGAACTAACATACTCATAATTACATCCCATGAAACCTCTTATATGGATGATACTCTACTAGTAAGAGGAGCGTCAATATGGAACAGTTTACCTCTAGAAATTAGGAAAGCTAAGTCTGTTGACCAATTCAAGAAACGATGTATGGAGTTTTTCATGTCGCGGTGAGGGAGATATATGGGAAAAACTAAAAACATTTAAAATCTGATTAAATTATGTTCTGGATGAAGACGGATGTTGGTGTAGTTATACTCATACCTAACTCAAAGACTGTCATTAGTTTTTAAGTAAAATCTGTGATTAATTTATTATTTATATACTTTATTGTTATTATTATTATTGTTTTTTTATTGTATTTTATAATATTATTATTTCATTATGATTTATCGGATTTTAGGTTTAAGGCAAAGTTTTGAATTATATTCTATTAGTATATAAAAACCATTAAACTTGTATTAAGCGACCTTGCTGTCGTGTAAGTTTAAATAAATGAAATACATAAATAAAAAAAAAAAAAAAAAAATAATGGAAACATGGTAATTATCGTGATAAACTTTGTGTCTGGCAATGGTATTAGAATAAATTAATGTACTATTTCTTGGGTGAATTATCAAACAGACCCACAAAATACAAAATCGCAGAGTTTTCACAGGCTCGGGACTATTGTTAAATTAATAATTTAAGTTATTTTATTCCCCGTTAATTTAAATCCAAACTAGGCAGTCGTAAATGTAAAATCTATTTCTGGGAGAACGTCGTTATTGTAACAATGTTTTCAATTTCGAACAAATAATTATAGAAAAGTTCTACTTACTTATCGTCCATGCGTTCTTCCACCGCCAAAAGTTTTCGATTTGGACTTATTCGTATTAGTTCAAAGCGGCATCCTTCTGGAAACCTTTCGCGTAGATGATACGTTATTGTCAAATATAATTATATTAAAACAAAACACTGAAATTAACACACAATACCTTAAAAATTTCTCTTTATTTAGTATAAAATCATGAATTGCCAATACACCAGAAACTGGATAAATTACTTCTTGTTTTGTGGTAAAATGTATATTCCCATCTATGTTTGACTGTAATCCAAACACCATACGCGGTTCGATTGATACTGGGATCACTTTTGATGATTGATTATCATCCATTTTCGATAATTTTTTATAATATTAATCGGTAATTATTAATATTATCAAAATAAAATTTAGTTCTTTACAGTTTGGTTTAGCTAGGTCTTCTAAGTTTGTGTTTATTTTATTATTGATTACTGTTATTTCTATGTACGGGAATGTGAAATTGCGATGGTAACGCGGTGGAAAAATGTGATGAAGAATTTTATGAGCTCCCTGTTGGGATTAATATACTAATATCATCAGCAAACTCTCCCCAAGCAACACGATTTTGTAAGAAAATAGTTATCCAACCAATAAATGCAACTATCCACATCACAGCTCCGATTGTCGAAAATATAACATCTGTAACATTGGAACTCGTAGAAAACAATTCTTCACCATAATTACAACAAATCAATATTTACATTTTTTTATAGGGCCTTGTTCTTCATATTGTGGTTTTCGAAACGCCTCATTAAAGAACCATAAAGCATTTACAGCCCATACGATCGGCAACAAAAGAAATCCAACTGAAAATACATAGGACTTATTGTGATTCAATTTTAGCCTAAAACAACAATGAACTAGTTTGTTACGCTAGTTTTTACCACGGAAATACCATCTACATAAATACAATTTATGTTCATTTGGGACTCTAGCTAAATCCATTTTATTGTCTCTAAGGCTGGAAACACACCGAATTAGACAAAACGTTTTTTTCTTGTCTTAGGCTGGAAACACACCGAATTAGACAAAACGTTTTTTTCTTGTCTTAAAGCGACTTGCGGCCAAAATGCATACGATTGTATAGCGCTACGCACACTGAATCAGGCGAAACAATTTTACGTCAAACATTTTGTTTCATAAAACATAGAACGGCAAACATTGTATTGTGCTTTATGAGTCCATTCACACATAATAAAGCAAAATTGTGTTAAGTCAAATTTGACTAATGAAACATGATTGAAGGTGTTCATACTCCATAAATCAATGTGTTAATTCACACTGACACAAATCAAAGCAACACAAGACAAAACTGATTGAATCAAAAAAAAAGTGTTTGAAGTCGTTTCGTGGTCGCCGTTTTATAAATCAAATTACTGAAGGCAATCAACGGTAAGGTACATATAAACAATAAATTAATTTAATTTACTCAAAAAAATCACTAGTAATCACAGAAAAAATTTTAAATGCAGCAATAACCATATACCACAGGGCCCGTATTCTTGAAATTCGATCAAAAAAAGTCGCCCATTATTTTCTAGTGAAATACATCATTTCAGTCGAAAATTTAAATTGTTCCATGCCAAAGTCACCGGCGAATTTTTTCGGTGAATTTCAAGAATACGGGCCCAGAATACAACAAGTTAATCTTTCTTCTGTGCGTATACGGTGAAGAAATTACGAAAATAAATAGCCTGTAAGCTTGTTTATTTTTGACGTTTCTTGCTTATTTAGGACGTGTTCAATCGGGCAAAAATGATAAAAAATATCATGATATTTTATCCCACCCTAACTTCATTTTGTAATACTGTACGTCAAACCCGATTGAACAACCAAAATTGAAAAAAAATGATAAATTGATTTTAAATGTTACATTTTGTTTTGAATCGCTTTGTAAAATTCAATAAACGTTTTGTCGTCAGGTTTTTAATTAAATGTTATATTTTTTAATTATTTCTTCTTTATAAATTATTTTGATGTTGGGTTTTTATCCAAATATTGGAGACACAAATAATTTTAGTTTGAGTTTTGATGTGTTTGTGTTCTCAGACAAAACTTCGAAATATAAATTATTATTTATGTTTAAATAAATAGGTGACTGTGTAAATACCATACAAATATCTTAAAAAAGCAAATTCAATTTAATTTAAGTACCGAAAATATCATAAAGAAAATAAATTCAAAATTGACAGCTGGAACCAAGAAAAAAGTTGGTTTTTTTGTGTGATAAATGAGTGCGTTTAATGCAAAAAGTAATAAAAAATATCATGATATTTTTTATCATTTATGCCCGATTGAACACTAAGTAGGTTAGGAGAAATAATTTAAACCATTCAGAAGAGACGTCAAATTTACGAAATACGCAAATACGAAATGCTCGTGACGAGCCCTATATATCCCAAACACATTGACGGAGCGAACAGCGGCGCTAAATTATAATACATGTATTTCCATAAGAGCGAACACATAGAGCGGTGTCAAACTAGCAAAGTTTGTATTTTTTGAGGCGATGAATGACATTTATATTTATTGTTGTTGTTTTTAAAGTAAATGCTTGGAAACCTCTAATTTTAGCTGAATTTTACATCCAAATGTGCATATGAGAAAGACAATTGAAAAAAAAATCAAAATTTTAACTTAGGACGTGTTCGAAGTTTGTGATAATTATTCCAGCTGTAATAATTATGACATTAGTTTGTATGCAACCAAATTATTACAGCCACTACGTGTTATAAATTTGACACTTCTGTAATAATATTCATAAACAAAAGAGCGCAATAACAATAATTAAGCCGTATTACGCTAATTTATTTCTAAAAAAAATAGTATAAATAAAACTTATTACAAAATATGGGAGAAAAAATTATTTCACTCCTGTCAAAATTATTACAAAAACGAAATTATCACAAACTTCGAACAAGTCCTTAAATTTGTTCGTAATAAGTCATTAAACAAATAGTTTTTTATGAAAATGTTTTGTTGTAAAAACCCAAACAACATTTTTCATATAAATAAACATCAAATTAGCGGCGTCTATATGCTTCCAAAAAATCACAAAGACGAAGAGAATCGAAGCCAGGCGTAGAGCGCCGCTTATGTATTTGGGGTAATAGTGTATTTACATTTTCTTGATAGGATTTGTGTAGTGTGTAAGGAACGAACGAGACGGCTTTTATAAAAAATTTTGTTGGTTTTGGTAGATTTTATAAAAATTTCACAAATACGTAGAAATGTAAAAGTCAAAATTAGCTAACCAAAAATAAGCCGTTATTTTCATAAATGATTTGTGGTTATTGACGATTGTAAAAGTAGAGAAAGCGCCTCTCGAGGAAAAAAGTTAAAATGAGGCATCAGCCAAAATGACATTTCTCATAAATGCGACGAAAGAAATTTTTGCAATCCGGTAATTAAAAATGGTTTTTATAATCCAAAACTGGAATTATTTACAATTATTATCAATCTGGTAGGTAAAAATTGTGTTTACAGTTCAAAAATGGAATTGTTTACAACAATTTCGAACGTCAAATTAGCAGCTACCTCAGTTTAAAAATTTTCCACTAGGTGGAATCTGTGATGCCCCAATCGTTAATTGACGATTGTAAAAGTAGAGAAAGCGCCTCTCGAGGAAAAAAGTTCAAATGAGGCAACTGCCAAAATGACATTTCCAATTATTATCAATCTGGAATTATTTACAAATTATCAATCTGGTAGGTAAAAATTGTGTTTACAGTTCAAAATTGGAATTGTTTCGAACAAATTCGAACGTCAAATTAGCAGCTACCTCAGTTTAAAAATTTTCCTCTAGGTGGAATCTGTGATGCTCCAATCGTCAATTTTGATACGAATAGTTGCGATTTAATCTAAATTAACATTTTTTATCTTTTAATGGTAAAGATTTCACAATACAATATGCAAAATGCTGTAAAATGAGTAAACATAATCTCGCTTTTATATTTGTTGTTATTTAACCAATACAACTACAAATAAGTCTATCTTTTTCATATTTTTTGGCAAATAAAAATTTTTTTTTTTTTTTTTGGAAATCGAAAGAATTTAACAATACAACACCATCCAATGTTATATCCAATCCAACCAACCAAACAAATTGGATTGTGTGTAGCGCCTTTAAACTTTTTCGCACTGAATTTTACATGCTTAATGCGTGATTTACACGTTCCAACAATGTTTTCCAACTTTTTTTTTGTTGAGACTTAGAGCTACACGCAATAGAAAATATTTACATGCGATAAAAAGAGAGAAGTATAAAACGAAAATGTCGGTCATGCTATAACTTTTTGGCGGTATAAAATCTATGATGTCGAATAGGGCGATAATACAACTTTATGTTTCAAAATTACAACTTTTCTGGCTAAAATAAAGCTTTTCGAAAGTAAACTTCCATTTTTAAACAAAAATTTATAAAAAAATACAACAAAAATGTCGGGCATGCTATAATTTTTTGGCGGTATAAAAACGACAATGTAATTTTTGACGAATTCCGCAGCGATACCACTTTATTTATCAAAATTACGACTTTTCTTGGCTAAAATGAAAACTGTTCGAACGTAAATTTTAATTTTTAAATAAAAATTTAAAAAAATAAAAATAAAGCGCTATAAAAATTTAAAAAAATCGCCATTTTTTATGTGTTTGTTGGTTGTTTGTTTCCATAAAATATACTCGGGTCGAGTATATTTTATAGTAAAAAAAAAAAATTTTATGGAAACAAAGTTAAAAAAAAAAGAAAAAAGTCCAACAAAATTTTGTTTGTTTATATATTTGTTCTTGTCTTTCAAATGAAATTCGCGATATACTCATCTCTTCATTTTTTGTTGGGAAACATTGTTGGAACGTGTAAATCACGCTTGACGTTTGCTTATTTCTACCCTGCCGGCGCAAGAAAGTATACATAAAAAATGAACCACTTACGAACAGTTTACGAACGGTTTCTTATATGCGGCACTACTACTACTTCACAATTTCAGATTTCATATCCCAAGTATAACAAAACTGAAAACTTGAATCGGTTATAAAATCTTTTCCGGTTTTCGTTCGAAAAAATTGAAAATGCTGAAAAGATGGTGTTTCAAATTTTTAACACATGTAGCGTTGAAGTACAAATGTATTTTTGTTTTCTGTAGACGCCATTACGATTGCGTTATACGTAAATAGTTCATGTGTCTGTTTATTAAAAAAATCGAAATCGACTGAAACTGATAGTGTGTAAAAGATAATAATTATGAAATAGGAATAAATTTATCAATAAAAGTGTTACAAGCAGACGCCTGGCCACTACTTGATTCGACATCGATACCAATTACATTTGCGATACCTCATCATATAAATTTTTGTGGACGAAAACTTACGTCGCTACACCGTTTTTGTCATGATGAACTAAAAGTCTCATACCTCAAGAAACCCTGTATCATTACGATGCAAACTTTTCAAATGGCTGTCCTATTGTTGTTTGAGACATGTGATGTGATGACGTAAGGATATACAAGAAACGCTACAGTTAAATAATGAAACGTTACAAAAGCATATTCAAAGTTTAATTGAATCAAAATTGTTGCTGTGTGGGACAGAGGTTGGTTTTTTTGTTTTACTAGGTCTTGTACCTTGAATACAATATAATATTGTAACGCTTTTTTTCTTTACAGAAATTAGAAGATTCAACCGAAATTATTGACTATTCAAACAAAAGGACTAAGTTTAAAATTACTGCAGCTCTCCAACGTGAAACACCTCAGGAAGTTGAACATGCGATGCACGCAGTAAATGAAGATAGAAAAATTTATTTACTCAGGTGGAGTTAAAATTTATATATTATAATAAATGTAATATTGTAATTTATACATGTAATAAAAATAAAAAGTATTCTTAAAAAAAATATATTTTTAATTAAAGCTAGATTTAAATTCAAAAGTGAAATTTTGGCGCCAAAATTTATATTATAAGCCCCGCCCACAAATTTGTCGTACCATAACCTAACTTTTCTTTTCATCATTTTCCGAGTTTTTTGGCCAACTTTCATAGGAAATCTTATAATAAGTCGGACATTAATTCGGAAAAGAATCGGAGATGAAATCAGCGAAATGTCAGAAAAATACAAAAATTTTCGGATATAAAAATACTTGGGATATGAATTTACAAAACCATGTAGTTTTCTTCATTCCATCTTTAAACAGAATGTGATTTTTGATAAGGTAAAGCATGGTGCGCCATTTTAACATTTAGTAAATTTTTATTTTGATATCAATTTTTGTTGTTTATAAGTACAATTTAGTGAATGATAGTGACGACGACATTTATAATAAATACAATACATTATTAGCTATTTCTATTTTCGTATTATGTATGTTGTTTTATTTTAATGTCTTAATGAATTTGTTGAACTTGAAGTATAACTAAAATTGAGTAATAAGTAAAAATAAATGTGTTAAAATTTAGTATAGGTATAATTAATAATTAATTGATATAATCAAATAAATAAAATCATATATTTGCTAAAAATAAAACAAAATCCGTTGTTTTCATTATTAATTCAAAATTAATTGCGGAATAATACTCAAACCGTACGTAATGTTCATTTTAGAAGGCTCATAAACGTTACGCCCATATGAGTTCATAAATGTTACGTAAAAGGTATTACGAATATTTTTTTATAAACCAATACATAAATAAGTCTTCGCCAATTTGTTTCACTTCTCATGTGACAAGAGTATCATTTATATAACATATCTACTCATTTTTAGCGTAACGTTTACGAACACTTTAGTAGAAGAGACTATTCGTAAAATGAACGTTTGCGTTACGCGTGGCCGGCAGGGTAATATGTACTTGATTAATAAACACCGTCTTTGATTGAAAAACAATAGATAAAAAACATTTTAAGATACTATAATAGTAAAATTAGTTTCAGATTATATCAAAGTATTAATAGTGTTGCTAAAAAAAATGGAAATTCAAATTTGTAGACTGTGCTTAAAGGCAGCAGAGGAAAATTACATAAATATATTTGGCGAGCAAGGCACAGAGTTGGGTATTGCATCGGTTTTAACGCATCATTTCTGGTTCGATGTAAACTTTTTTAACTTTTACTATTCACTCTTATAATTCCTGAAATTATTCTGCGCTTCCAGATCAAGGCAGACGATAACCACCCAAAATGTGTTTGCACTCCATGTTGGCTGGGAGTCGAGAATTTTCATAAATTTTATATGCAAATTTACAATACGCATAACAAATTGGTTGTAAAATTTGATGTAAAAATTGAAGAGAAAGAAGCAGCTGCATGTAAGGCTGAAACAGATATACTTTCTGAAAATAACGAGAACTTAACGGAAAAAATCGAAACTGTTGAATATGACCCTATACTTGAGGATCATTTTGTGAACGATTATTGTGAAGAAATTGAGAGTAACCAAAGCAGTAGTCGAAGAAATGAAATTATTGAACCGGTAAGACTAGATAATTCAAAAAATTCAGAGGTATCGTTAACAACAAACCCAGTAAAAAAACGAAAAAACATTAAAAATGTCGGGAAAATTGAACAAAACGATGAAACTAACCATAAGAAGCGCGAGGACGAACTAATTCGGGAATACTTTGTGATGGAATGTGACTTGTGTGCGACTAAATTTCAAATATTTCAAAACGTCAAATCTCACTATCGTATTGCACACAAATTGAATGGTTACCTAAAATGTTGCAATAGAAAATTCTTTAGACGTTGTTACGTACTTCAACATATTCAAAGACACTTGAATCCGGATATCTTTAAGTGTGGAATCTGCAATAAAACGTATGTGGAAAAAAGTGGTCTGCAGAATCATATGAATAAACATTTGCCGGTTACGGAAAAACTGTTCAAATGCGAGAAATGTTCGAAAGCTTTTGCCAAAAATTCCCTATTAAAACAACATCAGATTCAGCATATAACCGAGAAGGACAAAATTTTCTGTTGTGACGAATGTGGAAAATCATTTGCATCAAATTCTAAACTACAAACTCACAAGAGGGTTGTGCATGAAGGTGTCTACGTCCATGTATGTGAAATATGTGCGAAATCCTTTAAAAGCAAATTATTCTATGAAACCCACATGAAATCAATTCATAGTGGTGAGACAATACCAAAAGTGCAATGTCAATTGTGTGGTACTTGGTTGAAACATGAACGCAGTCTGCGAAGTCATATGTCCAGACATGAAGACGGAAATAAAGACCATAAATGTAATATTTGCAGTAAGCTGTCACCAAATCGTGGTGCTTTACGTAGTCACCAACAATATGTGCACATGATTGGCCGAACACATAAATGTAGTATTTGCAATAAAGCCTTCAAAAAAGCTCTTGCTTTGAAGGAGCATATGACAACACATACAGGCGAAGTTTTATATAAATGCCCACACTGTCCTAAAACATTTAATTCATCGGCCAATTTACATTCGCATCGCAAAAAAATTCATCTAAAGGAATGGGAAGCAAATCGGCGCTATAAAGTTATAAATTCCATTGAAAAGGACTCTTAGATTACAGATTTTCTATTTGAAGCCAAGCATTTTTATTGGAGCGGTTTATTTCAATAAGCTACTGGATTACAAAAATCGGTTATATTCAAATTAGTTTAGTAATCTAGCCGTTGGGCCCGTATTCTTGAAATTCACCGAAAAAAGTCGCCGGTGAGTTTAGTATAATAAGATGAAGTTTACCGACACGAGCCGATAGGCGAGTGTCGTAAATCATCTGAGTGAATAACAGCCATTATATGCGAGTAGAATACGATACTTTGTCCACGACCGATAAAAAATTGTGTTTTATTATCAAATCCTTTCAATAAACCTAAAATATTTTCCGTCGACATTTTGACGTCTCAGTTTAATAATAATGAAAGTGGCAAGAGACTACTAGATAAAATTTCAAAAATGAAATTTTTATTTGGTAGTAGTGAATAATGGAAGAAGGGACTACTTATCTAGTAGGGGAACTAGGGAAACTTCGAACACGTCGTTTGTTATGTTGCACATGGCTTGCTCGCAAGGTTCATGACTCATGTGACTTGCCATACAGCAAGCTTCATTAGCAACGCAAAATTTAGCCAACAATAAACCCTCCAGACCATGTGTATCATAAACGTACGGTTTACGAAGACTTTGCTATATTAAGATGTTCGTAAACGTTCTACCCCAAACACATTGACGGATTTTTGCCCGATTGAACACTAGGTTAGGAGAAATAATTTAAACCATTCAGAAGAGACGTCAAATTTACGAAATACGCAAATACGAAATGCTCGTGACGAGCCCTATATATCCCAAACACATTGACGGAGCGAACAGCGGCGCTAAATTATAATACATGTATGTATTTCCATAAGAGCGAAAACATAGAACGGTGTCAAACTAGCAAAGTTTGTATTTTTTGAGGCGATGAATGACATTTATATTTATTGTTGTTTTTAAAGTAAATGCTTGGAAACCTCTAATTTTAGCTGAATTTTACATCCAAATGGGCATATCAGAAAGACAATTGTAAAAAAATCTAAATTTGAAATTAAATTTGTTCGTAATAAGTCATTAAACAAATAGTTTTTTATGAAAATGTTTAATTGTAAAAACCCAAACATCATTTTTCATATAAATAAATGTCAAATTAGCGGCGTCTATGAGTACGTTTATGCTTAGGGTTCAACCTGGTTTGAACCTAGGTTAACTTTTACTATAAACGGAGTCGAGTCATCTTGTAGTTAACTCGACTCGACCTAAAAAATTTCTAGGGTCGAGTCGAGTTAACTCTAAAATCATCCACTATAAACGGAGTCGAGTCGAAAAATAAAAACAACAAAAAATAATAATAAAAAGACACCATTTTGATTTCTTTATTCGTGTGCGCATCTCCGATTTTTGTGTTTCTGTAATTTTGTATACTGCAAACTTGTAAAATAAATTGCTTTAATCATAATTTTTATTGAAAATAAAAATTATGATTTTTTTTGACGTTTCTGACTCGGTTTCAACCTAGTTTCGACTCGACTACGATTTGACTCTGCAGTATAAACGCTAAAAAAGATAACTACAAGATGATCCAAAGTTAACTAAAAGATGACTCGACTCTGAGCATAAACGTACTCTATGTGGTTGCAAAAAATCATAAAGACGAAGAGAAGCGAAGCCAGGCGTAGAGCGCCGCTTATGTATTTGGGATATTACACTAAAGTGCTTTACCCATTGAAAAACGAAAAGAAAAATCGGATTTAGTTTTTTCGATATAATTAAAAAATTATTGCTTTATTTTCGCTAAAATCTTCTCGTTTTTGATCGAGTATACCATACAACACCATTTTCAATTTAAAAAATTCAAAAACATTTTTAATTGGCTGAGAAAATGAAAATTTAATTTTTTCGGTTCTAAACAATTTTTTTCGGACGAAAAAAATTAAATTTTCATTTTCTCAGCCAATTAAAATTTTTTTGAAATTTTTTAATTGAAAATAGTATTGTATGGTACACTCGGTCAAAAACGAGAAGTTTTTAACGAAAACAAAGCAATAATTTTGGAATTAAATCGAAAAAATTAAATCCGATTTTTCTTTTCGTTTTTCAATGGGTCACTTAAAACAGTCCGAATATAGTACGTAATGTGTACTTTTGTCACATGAGAAGTGAAACAAATTTGCGAAGACTTGTGTATGTATTAGTATGTATAAAAGTGTTCATAACATGTACGCTTAAACGTAATGTTTACGGACTGCTTAAGCATAACATTGACGAACGGTTTAGTGCGAATTGCCCCATTTAATTAGAATAAAACAATTTTTTTAAATCAATCTTATCTTATATTTGTATTTTTCTTCAAATGAGCCGCATCACAAGATAGAATGTGCCAAATTTGTTAATTAATCTTTTTCTGAAATGAAATAAAATGTTTCAATCATAGATGAAGTACTTCGAGTATTATTTAAATACCTTTTAAAATATTCATTATAATGATTTTTATACGATATTATGGATATAGTGCTGCTCTTGAATGCCACGAAAAACTAAAAATAATTATCAGAAGTTTTTATATTTTCACAATACGACAACTTTAATTTAATTTGTAAAAAAAAAATTGAAAATAAAACAAAGCCGCAAGATATAATTGGCACTTGGCACTGGCAGTACTGTGTATAGAGAATGTAAATGTAGTAGTGTGTTGTAATAATGTGGTTTTCCTGTTGCAACAAAAAACAGATTCAGAGTCGAATCCGAGTTGAAAAATTACAGTTTTTTTACGTTTTAACTGGAACAGCAAAAAATCCGGATTCTGCGATTTTTTGTTTTTTATATGGTTGTCAAATTCTATTTTTATAATTAGATTGTTAATACTGATGAATTTTTCCGTAAATTAATAAATAATTTATTGTAATCATGTTTATTTTTTATGAATAATTCAATAATCATATGAAAATAAATTTTGTGTTGAAGTGAAGTAGACAAAAACTGAAGTCAAATAAACTAATAAGAACATTAACATAATAAAGAAAAATATCGACAAATCAGTTGTCTACAGAATCAATTTTGAATTAAATACACCACAATTTTTTCAGGTTCTTGTTTAATACTTAATGATGAATCGACATCGTACAATAAACTAACATCACAGTTTCTCAAGTTCTTTTTTAATACATAATGGCTGAATCAATGTCGTACAGTAAACTAATCTTTAAACCTAACTTGTTCTTGTACGTTTTATATACAGAAACCTTAATAAGGTTGATAATATCAAACCAACTAAATCCGTAAAGAGATTGCCCTAATTTTTGTAAAGCAATAGGGAGTTAATGATATAGAGTTATGGAATACATTTTATGACGTTATTATGATTCCCATTCGCATTTCACAACTGTATTTGTGTCTAACAATTATATTCTTTCTTGAATAACTTATTATTTGTTAATTATTTTACTGTTTTTTAAATATATTTTTCCGCATATTTATTTTGATGTTTAAATGACATTTTGATGACATTTAAATGGAATTGTGTTACGTCAAATTCTTTTCGCCAAAAAACATCTAAAAAAATTGATGTACATCGAAAATCATGTTCTTTTCGTCAAAAAACATCAATATTTTTTCGATGTACATCAATTTTACGAAATGTATATTTTTTCATAAATCAACTACAATAACAAATTAGAAACGTCAATTTTTAGTTGTCAAAGTTGTCTGATGTGGTTTTCGATCCACCAAAAAAAAGCAAGCCGGCTTGCTCTTTCTGCTGTCAAACTGTTCGATTCGTCAAGAAAAGTCGTTCGTTCGAGCAAAATTGTTATTGGTTTACGAATCTCGATTTTTTGGCAGATTTACTAATGCCAAATTCGATTTACCAGAAAAAAGCAAAAAAGTTGATTTAAATCAAAAAATAACATGGTATTGTTGTTGTTTTTTTGCCACTTTTTGGCAAATCGAATTTGGCATAACCCAAACACAAATAGAACTGTCATTTTGAAAGCGCCATTTGTGTTTTTTGTTATATTTTGTGTTTCTGTTTATTTTTATCTAAATATTTTATATTAAAGAATTAACTTGTTGTTGTTATGTTGTTATGTATATAACATTAGAATAAGTTGGTTTTTATAGAGTATCGATCTTTTAAAAAAATTATAGGTTATGTTTATATAAACGTCAAAAACACACACACATATATTTATTACGGAGCAACTGTTCGATTCACACAGCCTAGAAAGTGATCTTTTAAAGATTTGGTAAAATGTGAATCGAAATCGACATGAGTTTTTTGTGTCTTGATTTCATTTTAATTGTTGTGTTTAATTATTTTAATCGTATTAAATAAAGTTTTCAATATAAACAGTTTTTTCCGTCTCGATTTTTTATCCTTTTATTTGTTGTGCTTAATTATTTTAATTGAATTCAATAAAATTGCCAATATAAACAGATTTTGCCGTCTTGATTTCGAATAGATTTTTATAGTGTTTTGTGTCGAATGTATTCAGTGTTTTGTTTTGAAATTTGAATAAAATAAATATATAATTTATAGAACAATTATGGAAGAGGTAATCGCGGAATTGGTAGCATCTTCATCGCCAAAATTAAAATAATTAAACACAACAAACAAACAAAAGAATAATATAAATCGAGACGGAAAAAACTGTTTATATTGAAAACTTTATTTAAACGATTAAAATAATTAAACAACAATTAAAATGATTTAAAATCAAGACACAAAAAACTCGTATATTCACAACTTTGACAAATAAAAATTGAAGTTTCTATTTTTGTTGTTGTTAGTAACGTCAAAAAACCACATCAATTTGTTTTACATTGATTTGAAAAAACGAAAAGAATTCGACATTAGTAATCGCTCCGAAAATTTTACCGAACGACGAATGACAGCTGCTGTCACTTGGGTTTCGCTGCGAATCTGTTTTGTTACAACAGGAAAATGACGTAAGAACCTTTCGTAAACTGTTCGTAAACGAAATACTTTTGATGTATACATTTTTGCGCCGGGAGGGAAAATAACAGTGTCAAAACAAATCAATTATGTCAAAAAATTACACACATTTTGAATTTTATTCAGTACAGTATATCTGGAAATAATCAAGTTTGATACATATGTATTTTCGAAACTTATAAATTAATTGATAAACAAAAAAGCAAAAGAATTATTTGATGCTATTATAATAGTAGAACTTGATACTATAACAGTAGAACTGCTTTGAGTTTATATGAAGGTATTGTCTGCTAAAAAAAAAAAAATGGAAATTCATGTTTGTAGACTGTGCTTAAAGGCAGCAGAGGAAAATTACATAAACATATTTGGCGAGCAAGGCACAGAGTTGAGTATTGCATCGGTTTTAATGCATCATTTCTGGTTCGAGGTAAACTTTTTAACTTTTACTATTCCCTCCTGTAATTCCTGAAATTATTCTGCGCTTCCAGATCAAAGCAGACGATAACCACCCAAAAATTGTTTGCACACCATGCTGGCTGGGAGTCGAGAATTTCCATAAATTTTATATGCAGATATACAATATTCATAACAAATTGGTTGTAAAATTTGATGTTGAAGAAATAAAAATTGAAGAAAAAGAAGTAACTGCATGTATGGCTGAAACAGAAATACTTTCTGAAAATAACGAGAACGTAATGGAAATAATAATTCCTGAAAAAATCGAAACTGTTGAATATGACCCTATACTCGAGGATCATTTTGTAATCGATTATTCCGAAGAAATTGAGAATAGCCAAAGCGATAATCGAAGAAATGAAATTATTGAACCGATAGCACCAGAAAATTCAAAAAATTCTGACGTACCGTTAACTACAAAACCAGTAAAAAAGCGAAAAAACATTAAAAATGTCGAGAAAATTGAAAAAAACGATGAAGCTAATCAGATCAAACGCGAGGACGAACTAATTCGAGAATATTTTGTGATGGAATGTGACTTGTGTGCGACTAAATTTCAAATATTTCAAAACGTTAAATCCCATTATCGTATTACACACAAATTGAATGGTTACCTAAAATGTTGCAGTAGAAAATTCTTTAAACGATGTTACGCGCTTCAACATATTCAAAGACACTTGAATCCGGATATCTTTAAGTGTGAAATCTGCAATAAAACGTATCTGGAAAAACGTGGCCTGCAGAATCATATGAATAAACATTTGCCGGTTACGGAAAAACCTTTCAAATGCGAGAAATGTCCGAAAGCTTTTGCCAAAAATTTCCTGTTAAAACAACATCAGATTCAGCACATAACCGAAAAGGACAAAATTTTCTTTTGTGATGAATGTGGAAAATCATTTGCATCAAATTCTATTCTACAATCTCACAAAAGGGGTGTGCATCAAGGTGCCTACGTCCATGTATGTGAAATTTGTGCGAAATCCTTTAAAAGCAAATTATTTTATGAAACCCACATGAAATCAATTCATAGTGGTGAGACAATACCAAAAGTACAATGTCAATTGTGTGGTACATGGTTGAAACATGAACACAGTCTGCGAAGTCATATGTCCAGACATGAAGACGGAAATAAAGACCATAAATGTAATATTTGCGGTAAGCTGTCACCAAATCGTGTTGCTTTACGTAGTCACCAACAATATGTGCACATGATTGGCCGAACACATAAATGTAGTATTTGCGATAAAGCCTTTAAAAAAGCGGTTGCTTTGAAGGAGCATATGACAATACATACAGGCGAAGTTTTATATAAATGCCCACACTGTACGAAAACATTTAATTCATCGGCCAATTTACATTCGCATCGCAAAAAAATTCATCTAAAGGAATGGGAAGCAAATCGGCGTTGTAAAATTATAAATTCCTGTGAAAAGGACTCGTAGATTACAGATTTTCAAAATAAATTATTTTGACAAAATAAGAAGCCAAGTATTTTTTATTGGAGCATTTTATTTCAACGAGCTACTGGATTACAAAAATTGTTTATATTCAAAATTAGTTTAGTAATTTAGCACCTGGATAAAATGTTTGAAGAACTTTATTTAAATGTTCACTTTCAATATTACTGTTATTTTTGGGATTCTCCGTCAACAAAGCGTGCTTCTTGCCATTCAATTCGATATTAGCGAATTTGCAATATGGCTGATTTGGCACTTTTACCGATTTAAATTCATTATCATCTAATTTTTCTTTGTCCGTCACAATGATCAATTTCCTATTTAAATCGCTTGTAATTATGTTAACTTCTTGTCCGTTTGTCTGATAGAACTTCAATTTCCTTCCGTAAAGACCGTACAACTTATCGACTTCATTTTTAAATTCTTCCAACGTTATCAAAGTGCCGGTTTTACAGTTCTTTAATAAAATTGTACCTTCATTTGATTTGGTACCGTACCGTGGCGACACCAACGAATTTAGAAGTAGATTGGACCATTCGGTTTCCAGTACTTTTATCTTCGCATCATCACAGATAATAATTTTCAATTGAATATTTTTTAAATCTGCAATCTCCTCGATTATTAAATTTTTGTTTTGAACGTTCTTAGAAAAAAATTCAAATGTCGATTTAATCGTATTTTGAATAAAATCTCGATGCGAGAGTGCTACCTTGTGCACAACATTGGTGCTGTCATTTGTATCGAAATAAACAAACACTGGATCTGTTGGAATCAATTGAGCCTTTTTCTTCAGTTTTTGGATACGATTGATAATCTCTCGAGCCAAACCTTCTTCAATCAATTCCTCGTTTGGAGTTACGTCCAATAATACCAGTACTTCATTATCACTGTGAGCCTCATATTTCGAGGAATTTTCATTATTAAACTGGAATATTACTCGGATTTCATCAGTGCTAATTTCATAGTTGCATACTTTGAAGTTGCCTCGTTTTAATCCTTCTTCAATTTCCGAATCGGTTAGATTTTTGATTTTTTGTGTTACTTCTTTGAAATCATTTTTTAATCGTTGCCCCAATACTTTATGATCTGGTTCGGCACGCATTGTCACTCCATACTTCAATTTGTCACTGCTGACGGTTAATTTTCTAACGTTTAATTCTCCTAAAATAAACGTCTCAAGACTTTTAATATCACTCAAATATTCAGTCTTTTGGATGACAACCACTTCAGTTAATGGATATTTAATGGGCACGGTTTTACGATCGCGCATCACTCGACCCAATTCAACAACGGCTTGCATTCGCGAAACTGCACGCTCAATATCCTCGGTAATTAAATTTTTATTTGAGGTTGGCATCATTAAGAAATGTACACTGCCTTTTTGGGCTCGCTCATCCAACAAACGTAATCGTTGATACATGTATTCGGTCAAAAACGGCGTAAATGGGGCCATCATTTTAACCATGTACGTAAGAACACCGTAAAGTGTATCCAATGATGAAAGACAATCTTCGACACCAAATTCGCCTTTAATACGGCGGCGATTCATTCGAACATACCAATTCGTTAGTTGATCAATGAATTTCGTAAGTCGTGGCACCACCGTGTACAAACGGTAAGCTTTCATTTCGCAACCGATAAACTCGAGCAAGCTCTCTTTGAATGATGTAATCCACGTGTCCATTATATTATTTGATCGATTACTGTAATGCCGTATTTCATCATAAGTGTAAATTGTTTTCTCTTCTTTCTCATAGCGATCGATATTTTGAAGCAAAAACCGAAGAGCATTATACCATGGCAAAAAAACATCTTTTATGATATCACGAACACCTTCCTCTTTGAAACGTAAATTTTCCGCTCTTACTACAGGAGAGTTAATAAGATACAATCGCAACGCATCAGCACCGTACGCGTTCACAATTTGTAGCGGATCTGGATAATTCTTCTTTCTTTTCGACATTTTTTGACCATCGGCCGCCAATACCAACCCATTTGCAATTAAATTTTTGAAAGGTGGTTTGTTGAACAAAGCTGTCGAAATAACTAATAATGTATAAAACCATCCACGAGTTTGATCAATTCCTTCGGCAATAAAATCAGCTGGGAATGCCGAGTTGAATTCATTCAAATTTTCAAAAGGGTAGTGGTTTTGAGCATAAGGCATGGATCCTGATTCAAACCAACAATCAAACACCTCCTGAATACGTCGAAGAGGTTGTCCACCTTTTTTCGATGGAATTTCTATGTGGTCGATACTTTCTCGATGTAGATCAGTGATCCGAACGCCTGATAAACGTTCTAGTTCATCAATACTTCCTATGCAGATAATTTCATCGCCGTTTGAAGACATCCAAATGGGAATAGGAGTACCCCAATAACGATCACGACTTATTGCCCAATCTCGGGCATCGCGTAGCCAGTTGCCAAATCGTTTTTCTTTTACAAATTCAGGTACCCAATAACTTTTAGCGCTGCATGATAATAAATTCTTTGACATGTGTTCAACACGGACAAACCAAGAAGGAACAGCTTTATAAATTAATGGAGTATCCGAACGCCAGCAGAATGGATAACTATGTTTTGTTTGCCCGGCCGATACAAGTTTTCCCGATTTTTTCAGATACGCAATAATTTCTTTGTCAGCATCTTTTACATGCATACCTTTAAAATCAGATACGGGATCCATAAATAGCCCACTTTCATTTACAGGGCAAACAATTTCCATATCTCGCTTTACAACTCCAGCTGCCAAACACACTCGGTAATCGTCTTCGCCAAAGTATGGGGATTGATGGACAACACCAGTACCCGACTCGGCTGTAACATATCCATCGTTTAAAATTCTGAACGCGTTTGTCTTTTCGCGGTAGCTCGCAAAATAAGGAAATAATGGCTCATATTTTAAATCTTTTAACTCCTTTCCGGGTAATTTGGCGATAATCTCGTAAAGATCAGCTGATTTAAATGTTGCTTCTAATCGAGCTTCCATTAAAATATAATATTTACCAGAATTCTTTTCGCGAATTTTAACATATATCATATCTGCATTGACACACAATGCTAAATTGCTAGGCAAAGTCCAGGGGGTGGTTGTCCAGGCAATTAGAGCGGCACTATCTTTGTCGTCAAGTAATTTAAAACTGACGACGACACATGGGTCCACAACCTCTTTGTAGTTTTGCCCCGATTCAAAATTAGATAAAGGTGTCGTACATGCTGTCGAATAAGGCATTACTTTAACGCCTTGATACACTAATCCTTTGGAATAGAGCTGTTTGAACACCCACCAAATAGACTCCATGTACCAAGGATAGAGTGTCTTGTAATCATTTTTAAAATCTGAAACCAAGAAATATATAATACTTCGCAAAATTTTAGAACAAACTTTTGTATAATTACCAATCCATCGTCCCATGCGACTAATAATTGTTTCCCATTCGTCAGCATATCGCATCACAATTTTACGACATTCGGCATTATAGGCAGGAATTCCCATTTTTAAAACATCGTCACGCCCTTTAATACCAAGAGTTTTATCAATTTCAAACTCTACCGGTAGACCATGACAATCCCAGCCAAAACGTCGCTCTACATGATAACCTTGAGAATAAGCATATCGAGTGACCACATCCTTTATGGTTCCTGCCAAAATATGTCCGTAATGCGGTAGGCCGGTTGCAAATGGTGGACCATCATAAAAAGTATATCTACAAATATAGTTATTGACAATTTGAAAACAGATACTCCAAAATGAAGGCATCATTTCTTTATAACCATAAATTATCATATTCCAAATGATTTGTAATCACCTCTAACCTCACTTCTCTATTTGTCAATAACATTACCTTGGTTTGCCTTTGGACAATTTCAAACTCTGTTGAAATGTATCATTTTCAATCCAATACTTTAATATTTTGTTCTCTTCTTCAGAAAAATTTATATTTTCCTGAACCCGTCGTAAATCTTCTCTTGATAATTCAATTGACATGCTGATTTAATGCAATTTTTTCCCTTTTAGATCACAGAAAAAAAAAATCTAAACCAACTGACACATGGACAAAATAGCAATAACCAAAGCGGTTACACTAGAGTTAGCATATATGAATACGTTTATGCTCAGAGTTGAGTCATCTTTTAGTTAACTTTGGATCATCTTGTAGTTATCTTTTTAGCGTTTATACTGCAGAGTCAAATGGTAGTCGAGTCGAAACTAGGTTCAAACCGAGTCAGAAACGTCAAAAAAAATCATTTACTATCGTATGTTTATATGTTTTTCTAGTATTATTTTCAGAATTTTATAAAAATAAAATAACAAAGTTTTATTGCCACACAAAAATCGAAGATTCGCACACGAATTAAGAAATGAAAATGGTGTCTTTTTATTACTATTTTTTTGTTGTTTTTATTTTTCGACTCGACTCCGTTTTTAGTGAATGTTTTTAGAGTTAACTCGACTCGACCCTAGAAATTTTTTAGGTCGAGTCGAGTTAACTACAAGATGACTCGACTCCGTTTATAGTAAAAGTTAACCTAGGTTCAAACCAGGTTGAACCCTAAGCATATACGTACTCTATGTTTATTGTACATATATGCTGCGAGTCGAGTCGAGTTTAATTCTAGTTTAACTCTCACTATATACGGAGTCGAGTTATTTTCTAACCAACTCTACTAGGTGTATACATATTGAATACGTTTATGCTCAGAGTCGAGTCATCTTTTAGTTAACTTTGGATCATCTTGTAGTTATCTTTTTAGCGTTTATACTGCAGAGTCAAATCGTAGTCGAGTCGAAACTAGGTTGAAACCGAGTCAGAAACGTCAAAAAAAATCATTTACTATCGTATGTTTATATGTTTTTCTTGTATTATTTTCTGAATTTTATAAAAATAAAATAACAAAGTTTTATTGCCACACAAAAATCGAATATTTGCACACGAATTAAGAAATCAAAATGGTGTCTTTTTATTACTATTTTTTTGTTGTTTTTATTTTTCGACTCGACTCCGTTTATAGTGGCTGTTTTTAGAGTTAACTCGACTCGACCCTAGAAATTTTTTAGGTCGAGTCGAGTTAACTACAAGATGACTCGACTCCGTTTATAGTAAAAGTTAACCTAGGTTCAAACCAGGTTGAACCCCAAGCATAAACGTACTCTATGAGTACGTTTATGCTTAGGGTTCAACCTAGTTTGAACCTAGGTTAACTATTACACCCCTATTCCCTTAGTCGTGTCACTTGTCACTTGTACCGACAGTCAAATTTTGGTATTCTCTTTGTCGATCGATGCGACAATCGTCGTTTGAAGTGACGAACATTCATTTACGTCGCATTCTCTTATATTATCACTTCGATCGACTAAGAGAATACCAATTTAAAGTTGAAGTGACGCGACAATTATCACTTCGAATGAAGTGACACGACCAAGGGAATAGGGGTATTACTATAAACGGAGTCGAGTCATCTTGTAGTTAACTCGACTGGACGTAAAAAATTTCTAGGGTCGAGTCGAGTTAACTCTAAAAACCTTCACTAAAAACGGAGTCGAGTCGAAAAATAAAAACAACAACAAAAATAGTAATAAAAAGACACCATTTTGATTTCTTAATTCGTGTGCGAATCTTCGATTTTTGTGTGGCAATAAAACTTTGTTATTTTAGTTTTATAAAATTCAGAAAATAATATAAGAAAAACATATAAACATACGATAGTAAATGATTTTTTTTTTGACGTTTCTGACTCGGTTTGAACCTAGTTTCGACTCGACTACGATTTGACTCTGCAGTATAAACGCTAAAAAAGATAACTACAAGATGATTCAAAGTTAACTAAAAGATGACTCGACTCTGAGCATAAACGTATTCTATGTTATTGTCATTTTTCCAGCGATATTATGTCTAAAAAATTGTAATTTTCAATCAAACTCCATGAAAATTACGAGATAGACCACCGAAATGTTGCAGTAATTTTTTCGTAGAAATAAAAAACTCAATACCGAAACAACAATTAATTAAAATCTTAATAAATAAGATATTTAGGCTAGCATTGGTTTTAGCTGTCTCAGTCAAAGTGGCACCATTTATTTCTTGGTGTGGAAATATTAATAACTAAAAATCGCTGTTTATTTAATTAAAAAAACATTAAATCTTCCTTTTCCAAAATTTGCAAACATAATATACAATTTAATAAACATTAGTAAATTTTATTTCATTCCTATTTTAATTTAAAAACAAATTAAATCTTCCTTTTCCAAAATTTGCCACCGTCGCCTGTCAAGTGAGACAGCTAAAACCAATCCGTGCCGATATTTAAAATAAAATAATAAATTTAATTGAAAAAATTAAAACGAATATTTTTTAATATTGCTACAAGAATTTTTCTTTAATTTTGTTGTTGTTTTTTTAACTCTACTCTATGCGTATACATATATGTAGTGCAATTTTTAGAGTAGCGTTTAACTCGACTCTACAAATTATTAGATCGAGTCGAGTTTAACTCGACTCCGTATATAGTGAGAGTTAAACTCGGATTAAACTCGACTCGACTCGCACCATATACAGTATAAATTTTGGTTTACGTTTGTTTAAACTAGGGTAGTTAAGTCTATTGTATTCGCCTTTGGAAAAAATTTATTTCTAGTCCTAATTGATTTGTAATTTAATCTAAATCGTGAGAATTACGCTAAGTTTAGAAATGAACCTAATATCAAACGTGTGCTTTATATGCGATCATGTCGCAAAACCGTTAAGCGGCGACGGAAGCTTCAACCAAAAATCGTGTATATTGCAGAAGCTAAATATCAAAATAAGTAATCATGAAGCTGATGTAATGGATGTAGTATGTGGCAACTGCACTGTTATCCTGAACGAAATAGATGGTCTACGGACAGAACTAAATATACTTTTATATTTGATGAACCGGCAGATCAGGCGAAAGTATAAGGTCGAATGGCGTCACTCTGACGATCAGCCAAAGATTTGTCTGCTCAATAAACTCGATCTGATGGCTGTGAAATCTTTTAAACTGTTATCAAACGAATATATTTGTATAAAATGTAATTTTAGAACTCCGTTTCAAGATACTTTAGTGCCCCATTTTAAATTCCACACAATTTGTGAAAAGCTAATGAAATCAAAGGCAATTAAAGATGAGACCCCAGACCAAGAGGATGATTTGATCGAATTTGATTCTGAGTATGATGATGAATCGGATGTTGCCAATGTTATAGTGAACAATCTTAATGAGACAGTTATCGAAGTACCGATCCAATCCGATGAGTATATAGAACTTAATCTTCCAGATACGCCAAAAAAAGAACAACTTGAATTTAAATGCCCTTTGTGTATGTTCAAAAATTCCGAATACGAAAACCTTACTGAGCACATGAACAAGAAGCACCCAGAAGGCGAGAAAACAACGTTTAGCAGCTGCCACAACTGTGGTTGTTTACTTAGATCCGATGGATCATGTGAGCACCAAAAAGCAATTGAAAAAGGCTTTGAACCAAAGAACTGCTTGAAATGCCAAGAAGTATTCTATATGGACCATCTGCTTCACGAACACTCTAGACGAATACACTTGAAATGCGACGTATGCGACAAGATATTCGCCAATTTTAGAGCTCTTAGACGACATGAGTACACGCACAAGAATGGCGCGACGTATAAGTGTTCCGATTGCGATAAAACATTCAAAACAAGATCGGGCCTTAGTTACCATCTGCCGAAACACACGAGAAATTATTTATTCTACTGTAACGTTTGTAATAAAGGTTTTAGGAATGAAACATTCTTGGAAGAGCACATCGGAATACACATAAAAAATCAAAAATATGAGTGTGATGTATGCGGCACGAAATTTATCCACAATTCTACTTATCGACTTCATAGGTTGTGGCACGACAATCCATTTCCTTTTGACTGTACCGATTGTGATAAAAAGTTCCGGCACACATCAAAACTGGCGGTTCATCGACGTCGAGAACATACTGGCAAACGACCTTATAAATGTGATGCCTGCGCGAAAACTTTCTTTGAAACGACTTCGTTAAGAAGCCACCAATGCATCCATGCTGAAATTGTTACGTATACATGTCAAAGCTGCAACGTGAGCTTTAATTCGAAACTAAGGTATAAATGCTTCAAATGTTTGTTCAGTATTCAGTAATATTAACAACCAGCTATCCCTTTTCTTTTTTCCAGACATATTCAGCATATGCAAAAAGTCCACAGCAGAGATTCAAATCTTCAAAAACAACCAACTTGTGAATACAAAGTAGTATTGAAACCTGAATTTACAGCAAATCAACCGAAGAATCCAACGCTGACTATCGTCTACAGAATAATATGATTGAAGAGAGTTTGAATAATTGTTCTAATTTCGACGACAACTTTATTTATAAAATTCTACTTTGATATTTTTCAGAACATTATAATAAATCATTAAAATATGAAATAAGCATTTTTTTTCAAATCATTCAACGTTTTTCGTAAAATCTAAAATGCAATGTCCAGGTGGTCTTCGCAAAACGGACATGTAGCTGTACAACCTCGATTTGCCTATTGGGTAAATTTAGATGTTAAAAGCAATGCGAAAGAGTTGGGTGGGATTGCCTTGATCCCAAGAAAAGAGTGCAAAGATAAAAACATTCAAACAATAAAAACAAACAAACCTTTGAAATAAAGAGTAACCGATTTTGGAGAGGTTGAAACATTTCAGGCTAAATCATTCCTCTATAAAACTATTCAATTACCCAGCCAGCTAAGTAATTTTGAAAAATTTCAAAATTTCTTTAAATTAAAAAGAATATTTGTTTAACGAACTCTGTCAGCCCCCTCCCCTCCCCCCCCCCCACATATAAAATTTCCGCAGCTTATCAATCAACCAAAATGTATTTTTGCAAAATTAGAAAATATGCCGTAACAAACTTCCCATAAATAAAAAATAATATAATCAGAAACTATCAGTTAACATATTTCTTCAGTAAATATATAATTTTTTTGTTTTTGTTTTAAGCAAAAAATTTAATATTTTACATAAATCATTAATTATTTATTTATTTTATTTATAGTTTTACTTGCTATGAATTATTTTTTTCATTTTTTTTTCTATTTAAATTTCTATATGAACTGATTATAATAATTACTATTATTAATTATTTTGTGTAAATAGTAAATATGTAAATTTATTATATTTATATAGATTCAATTTTTTTTGTTTTTTATGTTTATAACTTTTTTTATGCTGATAATATTTTAGGTATGTATAAAACTACTTTTGAAAATTATAAACTAATAAATTAATAACAAAAATTACAATAATTTATTATTTAGGAAGTTTTGTATTATTACATGTAGGTATGTATATAAAAATAAAATACTAATAGAAACTAAATCTTAATTTGTAAATGCAAAAGAAAACTCAAACATCGATTTTATTTTTTAAAGGGAAATTCATTTTTTATATATATTTTTTAATTCATACATTAATTAGTAATTATGAGACAAATTATAATTATTTATTTATTTATACTTTAATTTGTTAAATAAGAAAGTTATTATTTAATTTTATTTATCAAAATTAAAAATGTACTGTAAGCAATTACACGATAAGCCAAAGGGCACCTTCTCATTTCGAAAGCTTAATCCAAAAAATTTTAACTTATTAACTTTGACACTTTATTTTAATACCACAAAAATTCGATCTGCATGTTTCTTTAGGGATTTTAATAGTAGAGAGTAAAAATTACTGTTTAAATTAGTCGACACTCGATCTTATTTGTTCTGTTTTGTTTATTTTCTCATATGATTGTTAACAAAAAAGATCGATTTAGCCCATTACTAGTTTAAATATTAACCCCCCCCCCCCTCATGTTCCCGGGTCTGAAATAAATGTTCACAACTCTGAGCACGCTAAATAGTAAGGTGTCTATCTCCGTCATAAACTTTCAAGAATTAAACTTTTGAAATAAGAAATTTTTTATTTATTTTTCATAATTATGTAATGTATGTATGATTTAATAGCTATCACTATCATAAACGTTTGCTACAATTTCATTATCGCCATTCGATCCGTCGACAATCGAATTATCACCGTCATCGTTCAGATCCGCATTCGATCCGTCACTCTCCTGTTTATTACTTACATCAATATTAGAATTTTGTTGGCCAGTCGTGTTCGTGGTCTGATCATTGAATGAATCTTTTAATTGGTTTGCGCTTCCTTTCGGATCAAGGTCAGCCGCCCAACTAAAATGCATCAATGCCGTATCAACATTACCCAACTTTTTATGAATTCGCCCAATTAAATAATAGACAATTGATTCTTTTGGCACAATTTGTTTTAATTCCTCGAGCTCGTGAAGGGCCTGCTCATGCCGACCCATTTGATAGTATATACTTCCTCGATGGAATTTAATAAGTGGATTTTTGGGATCGATTTGAATCGCAACGTTTAGTGTTTGCAATGCTTGTTCAGGCTTCTGTAGGAAATACTGCATGGCCGCTATATGCACCATGATAACACTATTTTTGGCATTAATTTTTAGAGCACGACGATAATTAATCTCGGCCAACTGGTAGCGTTCTTGTTTCGAGAATATTGTACCAATACCAAACCAAGCATTATAATGACGCGAATCTTTGAGTAACGCGGTACGGAAACAAGATAATGCTTTATCCAGCTCCTCGGTTAATACTAATTCATGTCCTAGCAGTGTATAACTATAAGGGAAGTCAGGATCGACTTGAATTGCACGCTGAAAAAATTTAATCGCGTTATCGTGTTCCTTCTGCAACGAGAAACAATTCCCCACGATACACCAAGTAATAGGGGATAGTTTTGTTTGATTTATAACGTCTTGAGCGAGCGCCGATAACATGACCTCCTTTTCTAAATGCCACAGCGTTGTACTATAAATATCCATAAATTCTAAACGATACGGTTCTTTTTCATGAATTCCATGAAATATCATCGACGCCTGATTATAGTCGCGCTGTTCATAATGACACATCGCTATCATAGACTGCACCCACGCTGAGCAATTATGATGTAATGGCAAATTTGTAAAACATTCAACCGCATCCTTACACTCGTATTGCGATAAAAGCAAATAACCCTTTGCAATATCGCGAAGAAGTGACATTAATCCATCAGCGCTATTTTTCTTCATATCCAATATTTGTTGAGCCATATTCTGTGCCCCATTTATACAATTATTAATCATTACTTTATTATTTGTATTATTCGATGACGTGATCGTTTCAATTTTCTCCTTAATATCAAAATTCTTTTGCTTCTCATTAATCATATCGTTCAACGTTGAATTATTTATATTCATTTTTGTATGACGTTGTTTTGATTTGCGCGGTGGCGATCGTGGCGTAACAAATTTATTTATAATCGGTGATTTATTATTCTCTTTTACTGAGTAATTGTTGTTACTAAAAAGTCGCGAGCTACGTCGTACATTTTGCCCGGAAAGCGTATTTGGGGTGCGTGGCGTTATATTACCCGTTTGACTAAAAATTGGTTTGGTCTGCTGGAGTGGCGAATCCTTGCGATTTATTAAACTACCTACATGCCCTTTTAATTTTTTACCAATCGATTTTTGTTCGTTATTCACTTCGACGAGAGTGGTTTGTTGTTGCACCTGTTGCTGTTGTTGCTGCTGCTGCACGATTTGTTGATTTGGTGAGAAAACGTTCGCTTCGAGCGGACTGCTAATCGGTAATATACCAAAACTAGGTGACATAGGGCTTATCACCGACAAATATTTAAATTGACTTCTATTGTACGGGGTCCCGCTAGTCGATAAATTATTACTATCCGTATCCACCGTACTATTAAGATTACCCGTTAGAGGCGTTTCTTCGATTAAATTACCGGTAATAATGTTATTCCCACCATTATTCGATTTTATTATATTTATACTATTATTTGGTGTTGTTGTATCAAAATCATTATTATTTATAAAATTTTTAATTAAATTTATATTATTATCACCACCGTTATTATTATTTATATTACTACTGCTATTATTACTATTACTATTATAATCTATTAATATCATTGAATTTACATTACTATTCTGACATGTTGCGAAAATATCATAATTTACAATTTTAAATATATTGGCGGGATCAGGGAAATCGCCACGATTACATAATTCGGCATACGAATGCCATAAGAATGGGTTAATTTTTAATGCTTTCTTATTTGCATCGTTTCCTAAATTTATTCGCTCGGTTTTGTAGCATATCTTTGCTAGCAGTTGCAGAGCAAAACTTGCCACATCGCCGAACTCTTTACATAATTCATCGAAATTTTTTGCTCGAATAACGTCATGGCATAGGGCCGTTTCTGCTTCGTTATACCTGGAAATAAGAAAAAAATCTTTTTATTTATTTATTCCATATTTTGGTTACAGAAAAGTGGTAACCCTTGTAGCACCGCAAGAAAGAGGGCTAAGTGGTGCAAATTTCTGCATAAATTATTAAATAAAACTAAAAGAAAACCATTCGAGACCGATAGAATAAAAGATGTACACATGTATATATTTTACAATTACCAATACCAAAGCTGACCAAACTTGAATGTTAATACATATAGATTTTATATAATAAATTATTTTGATTCTGTCACTTTCTAACTGAGATATTTATTTTTATTTTGAAATTACGATCGTTTCGCATTTTACTCCTTTGTCAAATTTCTATCAAACTCTTTAACTAAAAATAATTTAGTGCTTGGTAAAGTTGGTAAAGTTCAAATCCATAACCTGTTATTTCCTGTTCATTCTAAAAGCAGTAACTAAGAAGTCGGATTAATTAATCTATGAAGTGTACACTTAATTAGTTGACCCATGTGTTGGTAGTTTGATAACTAAAATTAATATTTGAAGATACTTGGGATCTGGGCTACCATAGTTTAAAGTTAACCTTAAAAGAACTCTTCGATTTTAGGAGAACAATAATTAAATATTAAACTTTAAAATAAAATATTGTTGATTAAAAACATGCAGGTATGAAACAAATTTACAAACTATGTAGCATTATAGTTTAGTAAGTTAAACAGAATTTTAAAAACCTTTGATAATTATTGTATAGATACTATAATGACCATATTGAAGACGATATATCAATATTTAACACATTTTTTTCTACCCCACCTAACCAGAAAATCAATAATCTCAACGAAACCATAATTGTCTTAAGTTCTATGACAAGATATTACAAAATGATAGGAACATTGAAAATCTGATTATCTTCACAAAAGTAAAACAATTTAGAATTATGTTATTATTTCGAAAATTTTTCCTGCAAAGTCACTTGGCCTACGATACTAAATTTTCTCCTCACATAATCTAAATTTTCTGAGTAAAATCAAGTGCTATTAATCACGACCAAATTTCGAAAAAAAACCCACGTCATAATATTTATCACAACAAATTAATATTAGAAAACGAAATTTTCGATGAATTTTTGCATTTACATTTCTAATCATCAACAATTGGTTACCCCAATTTTTCTGTTTCTTTCACACATTATGCACATAATAGAAAACCAAAAAAGTTTTTCAGATCAATAAAATATAAAATGGGAAAATAATTAATCAAATTTATGTGAAACGGTCGAACTTACTTATTTAAATCATAGGCACATTTAGCCATTAAATATCTGGCCTGAGGTGAATGAACTCCTTTTGTCTCCAGCAACCAAAAGGCCTGATATATTTCTCCAGATCTATAATAACACGTGGCTAGTAAGAATACGGTTTCCTCAGTACCAACTAAAAATCACAAAATATCGGTAATTAGCATATAAATATAGGTATAACGGCGATTCCAACGATTCCATAGAGTTAATGGCTTTTTACCTTCCGAGTACAATCGCTCAGCCAAAAATATTGCATCTCTGTAATCATAATTATTCAAGCAATGCCAAATGGCTGCCTAAAAATAAACATAAAAATAATAAATCAATTTATTCAAAATCATAACCATTGTAATTTGCAAATTATTTTATTATTAAACAAAACAATATTTTTTTTTTTTTTGTGTAATTTTCTACATAAAAAGAGAAAATCAATTGTCAATCGACGAATGAAATCAAAAAAAAAAAGAAAAAATGCAAAAACGTCAAAAAATTTTCTACACTCTTCTTACCTGTACAGGTTCTTGAACAATCATTTTGTTGTAATCCAATTTTTCAGATATTTCTTAAGTCCGTATTTTGATCAAAACCCACAATTTTTATTGAATTTTCATTATTACAAATTAAACAATTAGTTTTTTAACTAATGAACAGAATTATTTTTAATGTTTTTTTTTATTTTTAATTAGAATAAAATAGAATTTTTTCTTTAGATATATAAACGAAAAAATTAAAGTTATGAGATGCAGACAGATGCCATTTATTCGAACGTATGTCGATTTTTAAGACTTTCGATTATGGTTAGAAACTAAACTCTGGTGGTAGAAATTTAAAATATGCGACAATTTTGAAAACGACGCGGTAACGATCAAATTTGATTTTTAATTACTAATTACAGGAAAACTGGAATTTTTCATTATTTTTCTTGTTACATAACCAGGTAGGCGTTTGATTTCTATTGTATTGTTTATATATCAACATTTAATTATTAATTTAACTTTCTTAAGTCTCTTATTTAAATAAATTCAAACAAAAATTTCACCGCATGCGTCGTAACTCGCATGTGAATCTAAAGCAACATTTGACATGACCATAAACCTATATATGCTATAAAAAAATTGACATAAACAACTGTGACGAGCAATCCACGTACAGACACAACAAATAATTTATCAAAAATACAGTTATAATTAAAATGAAAAATAACTAAATTGTGAACATACCTGTAAACCATGGAACTAAAACGAGCTCCAGCAAAGTCCAATTGGCGCATATACGGTGTAAATCAAAGTGATGGTGGTTGCAATGAACCAAAAAGAAATAACATTGAGAGAAATCGATCACCATTTGGAGTTGGAGGGCACGCGGAACAACCAGGTAAATTTTACGCTTATCGTAATTGTTTTGAAGATTTTATAGTTTATCCAGAAAAGTGTGAAATTGGTTTAATAAATAAATTAGACTTAAATTACTCAGCACAACTTAAATCACGTCATTTTGCATAACCAAGGGCAACAGAAATTTGATTCTTAATTTTAAGAAAACTAAATGATGAAATTCTACTATACATTTCTAAACGTCTCCATTTCTAGGTCGACCAGAAGATTGGCTAGTAACACAGCAACAAAACGTTAGGGATCAGAGTATAAATTACCGACCACAATCGCAACCACCTAACTACAATGATTGTGAAATTATAGTAGTTTCGAAATCTTTAACGTAAGTTTTACAAATTTAGTTACGATTTCAAAATTCCCTAATGGTTCTGCTTATTTTCAGTAAATACGCAGAAATGATCGAATCTCAGTTGAAACAACAAGGACTTTCCGTTGACCTATTATTTCCGAATAACGATGTTTCTTGTGCCAAATTATTGTCGAATATTTCATCGCGTGGCACCCTTTACGCTGTAGAAGTCACATCGCAGAATGAGGAACAACGTAGTATTACGTTGAATATACTGTATGGCACTCCGGCAGAATATCATAATATGCCGATCAAAGATGCGATGGATCTTATAAACACAAATTTTCAACAGAAATTGGCTTATGATAAAGCTGGACTTACTCCACCTGCAAATCCATTACAAGTTTTATTTAACTTATTGGCCAATAAGAGGTCATTGCTCCAGGACACTGCAATCGAATCAGAAGGCGACAGGAAGCATCGTATGAGCGGATCGCAAAGAAAACGATTCAAATATTTTAAGAGGCAAGGTTTGTCTGACGAAGAAGCAAGAGAAAAATGTATCGAGGCCTTACCTTGGAATAGGTCTGATAATCTCCGTTCAAATGAATTATTAGGAGCTCCCCAGTATGAAAGGGACAAGGTTAAGGTAGGAGACAGGCAAAATGATCGAACGGAAAAACGTCAATTACGTATGAGCGGGTCGCAGAGAAAACGTTACAGATACTTTAAGAGCAAAGGTTTCTCTGATGAAGAAGCAAGAGAAAAGAGCCGCGTGGTTGTAGCTGAAAGGAAAGGGATACAAAAAGAAATGCCATTCTCACACAACCGCACTGACATTAATTTCAGTGAGGCCACCAGTCCCGTAAAATTAGGTATCCTACCTAACGGATTTTCTAAGGATGGTGGAGCTTGGAACTCGGAAAATGTAACGGAAAAACGGAAATTCCGTATGAGCGGATCGCAGAGAAAACGCTACAGATACTTGAAGAGCAATGGTTTCTATGATGAAGAAGCAAGAGAAGAGAGTCGCTTAGTTGTAGCTGAAAGAGGAGGGAGACAAAAATATAAATCTTGCTCACACATCCGCCCTGATATTAATTTCAGCGAGTCCGCGAGTCTCGTAAAATTGGGAATAATACCTAAAGACTTTCCTAAAGATCAGTTCACCATGGAAAATATGAGAGAGATTGAGAAGGCAGTTTTACAGAAGATAGCCCAAGGAAATAATAATACTATCAAACCAGCCTTTACTGATTTAAGCTTCGAACAAGGTTACATGGTCTTTACTTGCAAAGATCGACCGACTGCCGATTGGTTAAAATCTTTTGAGAGCGATTCTTTAAGGGTAATAGAGGAACAAGATTTACCTCGTGCACAAGTTATGACGGGGTTTTTTCCTGAAAGTAAAGCGTTGACAACAGAAGAGATTCTTAGAAAAATTCAAGAGCAGAACGAAGGGGTCATTTCGACCCAATGGCATGTGTGCAAAAGATCAGAAGAAGGAGATCTATCACATCTAATCCTGTCGATTGACGACAATTCTATAGAAGAGTTGATTCGGAAAAATTTCTGGATTAATTACATGGATGGTAGTGTAAGCCTTGTCACCACCATTTTTGACGGATTGTCAAAAATTTAAACTACATATTAAAATATAAACTTGAATAAAAAATTAAGTTCATTAAAAAAGTATCCTGTTGAATTACTGCTTAGCTAGATATCTGAAGCCGAAAACGAGAGTGATAAGAAGCCAACTGCATTATATTATATGACATATTCACAAAAAAAAACTTTTTCAACAAACACTCGCGAGCTTTTGCGAATGTTTGTGCTATTACAGATTATATTTGATGTGTCTCCACCGAATTTTTTTTTCTGCATTGAAGTTTTCAAAGATTTGTAAACGATAATTAGTTCATTAGAATTTAATTTGTCTGTCTGTAAATATTTGATTTTTTGGCTTTTTTATAGGCAAATATATTAATTGTTCATAAAAAATAAAGAGGCCAATCCCTCATAACATATCTACTGAAAAAAGTAGAAATATCATTTCTGTAATTTTACTTTTATTAAGTAATTTTAGCCTAAGGGCCAAGAGTTATACAAATGTATTATTCTGCAAAAATGAGAACGTTCATAAGTTCTTTATGTTGGTAGTTTGGTTTCGTACTGAAAAGTTGGTCTACTCATCAGGTAGCTACGACCAAACTATAAAAATACGTAAATGGCGAGAGTTGTATTTTTGTAGTTTGGTCGTAGCTACCTGATGAGTAGACCAACTTTTCAGTACGAAACCAAACCATATATGTATTATATCAAAACTAACAAAAATGTATGTGTACAGATATTTTTGTTGGTTTTGTAAAGAACTCATGGAGGGTTCTCATTTTTGCAGAGTAATACATTTGTATAACTCTTGGCCATGGGCTAAAATTACGAGGAGGGGGAATGATATTTCTACTTTTTTCAGTAGATATATTATAAGGGATTGATTGGCCTGATTTATCAAATCGAAAATATTGGAATTGTCATGAACAATTAATATATTTGTCTATAAAAAAGCCGAAAAAATCAATTGATAATTAGTTCGTGCGGCCAAGTAGTTCCTATACGAAAACTATGATGTGTGCCATAAAAAACGGTTTATGGCAATTACAGCCCAATAGATAAATGCTCCAAACAAAAATTATGAAATTCCCCAAAAAAATGAAATAATCTCCCAATTATTTGGGGTATTTAAATCAAAAAAACTTGTTTTGGGCCTTTTTTCATGTTCTTAAAAATGCCTAAAGTACTTTTCATACCAGGCGCCTCGCCTCGAAATATTTAGTTACCACAAATGCGAAGCTGAGACCTTTTCATACCGCTGGCGTTGGCTTTGAACATTCGGTTGCTATCAAATATTTTATTTAGGTCTATTTTACACGTGAATTATAGCAAGAACTGATATATTCTCCATTTGTAACGTACATATGAGCTAGATTTTTTAGTAAGTATGAAATATTTGTGCAAAAATTGTGATTTTTAGGTTATGTTGACAAAGCACGTCGCTTTGCACTACTTTAAAATCTCGCAGTCAAGTGTGGAACGCATTACCTTGGCTTTGTAGATAACTTCATTATAATATATTTAATTTTTTTTTAAATTATCACTTAAAAATAAATTATTTTTCAACAAATTGAATTTATTACTATAAAATTAAACGGTATCAATCGAATAAAACTAATTTACATAATTAAAAAAGGAAATAAAAAATTTTTATTTACGAAGCTCAAAGCCGAGGCGCCTGGTATGAAAAGTACTTTAATCCTATAGAAATTTTTGGGGCAGTGATACGTGGGCATTAGCACACGCCCCCAAAAAAATGAAAATATATTGTACATACATATTGTAAAGAAAACCGTGGATTTACTTTGTAGCGTTGTAACGTTGGATTCGTAAACGTACCGATATCGAATGGCAAAAACGATTCGTAGACGTTGTTTTGTATGAACAATGTCAACAAACATCATTTTTTATCGTAAACGAGTTGCTTTGTTTAGCGGGCGGCTTAGTCCCAAAAAAACGTTTAAAGGTTCTACCACACCGAGCGTTGGTAAAAAAATTTACTCATAAATTCCGAACAGTCTGCTCTAGACATGAATATTAAAACATGCCTCTTTTCGTGATTTAATTCCAAAAGTATTGCAGTATATAACTAAAATAAAAATTGAAATGTTTAATTTTAACATAAAGTCGAAAAACAATTAATGACAAGAATAAAAAAAAATTCATTAATTTTCCATTTATTTAAAAAATTAATAAAAATATCACGAAACTCCATATAAATATCAGCATTTTTGGCAACACGTGACGTCAAATTGCGAAAAAAGGATAGCAACAGCATGCGCAATATTAGCTGTATTTTGTTGAGAAAAAATTAATTCGAATTATTTTGGAGTTATTTTTTTCTTAACAGAAAAAGCCGCGAAATATTTTTTCGATTTAATTTTTATATTCTATGTTGGTATTTTTTCTTTTTTTCATTCAAGCAGTTACGTATTTTATTTGTTCGAGCTCGAATTAAATAACTCAAATTTTTTGTTCGAATTATTTAATTCCTGTCACGTGCAATTGTTGTTGTCAATTTCTCAACAAAATACAGCTATTATTATACCTTTATTTTCTGTATATCTTAATAATTTGTATTAACTACTATAATATTCAAAAATAAATATGTATATGTACTTCAATGTCCAAAAAAGAAGGTAAGATGAAAAAAAAAATTGGTCCACGCAATGTCTATTCTGGTTAATCTTTCTTCTAAAATAAATAATACCTATTCGTTTTTTTCCTCATTCTACTTTTTTTGTTTTGCTAATTTTGGACATTTCTTAAAACTTTTCTTCTGATCTTTATCGGTGTTTACATTTAAGTACTTTTCATACCAGGCGCCTCGGCTTTGAGCTTCGTAAATAAAAATATTTTATTTCGTTTTTTAACTATGTAAATTAGTTTTATTCGATTGATAACGTTTAATTTTATAGTAATAAATTCTATTTGTTGCAAAATAATTTATTTTTAAGTGATAATTTAAAAAAAAAAAAATATATTACAATGAAGTTATCTACAAAGCCAAGGCAATGCGTTCCACACTCGACTGCGACATTTTAAAGTACATAGTACAAAGCCAAGTGCTTTCTCAACATAACCTACAAATCACATTTTTTGCACAAATATTTCATGCTTACCAAACAATCTAGCTCATATGTACGTTACAAATTTAGTATATCTCAGTTCTTGCTATAATTCACGTGTAAAATAGACCTAAATAAAATATTTGATAGCAACCGAATGTTCAAAGCCAACGCCACCGGTATGAAAGGGTCTCAGCTTCGCATTTGTGGTAACTAAATATTTCGAGGCGAGGCGCCTGGTATGAAAAGTACTTTAAGTACTTTTCCGACTTTGAGCTTCAAAAATAAAAAAATTTTTAGTTCTATTTCTTCTAGTTTTATTTGATCGATAATGTTTAATTTTACAGAAATAAATTCAATTTGTCGAAAAATAATTTATTTTGTAGTGATACTTTTAAAAAAATCAAAATATATTGCAATGAAGTTATCTAAAAAGCCAAGGCAATGCGTTCCACACTCGACTGCAGCATTTTAAAGTGGTACAAAGCGAAGTACTTTGTCAACATACCCTACAAATCACATTTTTGTAACGACTGTTTTATATTTACCGAAAAATCTAGCTACATATTCAGAATATCTCAGTTATTGCTGTAATTCACGTGGAGAACCTAAATGAAATAATTGATAGTAACCGAATATCCAAAGTCGACGCCACTGGTATGAAAGGATCACGATGCGAGACGTCTGGTATGACAAATACTTTAAACACCGAAAATATCACAAGAAAAGTTTCAAGAAATGCCAAAAATTAGGAAAATTCAACAAGTTAATGATTAAAGAAGAAAAAGAATTGGTATTAATGTCGTCAGATCATACATTTTTAACTTTTTAATTTCATGAGACAGTCTTCAGCCCTTCGCCGTGTGCGGCATAGCATGTCATGTAGATCTAGTGCGGCGCAGCATGTCATGTAGAATTTTCCTATAACCGCGTTTGTCACAGAATTTGCTATAATACTTGGAATAATCAATCACGGACGTAAGTAAACCTATCCATAAAAATATAAAACAATCAAAGCCCTAATCAATTGTCAGATTAAAATAACAAACTAGTGTTTGTTAATAAATAATATTATTATTGAATTTAAAATTAAATAGTGAATAAAAGTATCAACCATGGACGTAACACGAGATCCAGCAACAGCGAGCTGTCGAGTTTACTGTGGCAATTTGCCGGAAAATTGCCGTACTGAATTCGAAGAAATGTTCCAAAAATATGGAAATATTGTGGGTATAGCTCATAACCGAGGGTTTGCATTTGTGCAGTATGATAATGAGGAAAGTGCTAATGAGGCAATAAAAATGGAAGATCAGTCACAACTGATGGGCAGAAAGATTATCGTTCGCCATGCTATAAATGATAAATCGGGTGGAGGTGGTGATAACACTGGTGGTCGAGGAGGACGAGGTCGTGGTAGTAATCGAGGGAATCGAGGTGGTGGTGGTGGTGGTGGAAATAAACAAAATTGGAACGACCGAGAAAGAGATCGATCTCCATTAGACGATAGAGGGAATAATAACACCCAAGGAGGTAAACTGACTGCTCTTGCCGTGGAATTAGTTTCTTCTGTAGAAGAAGCTTTCCCGGAACAATTCTAATTCATATATAAATTAAATTTTTCAATTATGATAGCAAAAATCCAAAAAACAAAAATTTCATAAATCCCATTTTTAGTCTCCAATTGGAGAGATGTTCCGTTTGATAAAGGTCCTTGACTTTAGATAATTTCGATATAAATAAATTCGACTTGTATTTTAACTGTAAAGCTAACATAAAAAAGTGGCACCATTAATTTAATTTCGTTTATATTTCTATGTGGTCGAAAAGATTGGCAACCAACACAGCAGCAAAATATTAGAGATCGGAGTGATAATTTCGGAAATAATTACGGAATGAATCAGCAGTTTAATCGTTCGGTATCGGGCGGCGCCAACATTGGTGGAGGGGGAAATGCTGGATATAATCAACCTTCCTCACAACCATCTGACTACAATGATTGTGAAATAATAGTAGTTTCGAGAACCTTAACGTAACTTATAGACAAATGGCACAATTTCGATATTTTATAATCGTTTTGTTTATTTTCAGTGAATACGCAGAAATGATCGAATCTCAGTTAAAAAGGCGCGGATTATCTGTTGATCTGTTATTTCCGAATGATGATGTTCCAATTGGTAAGGTATTAGCGAATATTTCATCGCGTGGCACTCTTTATGCAATACTGGTCACGCCACAGAATGAGGAACACCGTAGTATTACGGTGAATATATTGTATGATACTCCGGCCGAACATCGTAATATGCCGATTGATGATGCGATGGCTTTTATCTACACAAACTTCCAGCAGAAAATGGCTGCTGATAAGGCTGGTGTTGCTGCTCCTGCAGCAGTTCCAATAAATTCTGCCGTTCAAAGTGTTCCACCATTAAGCGAACGGCATCCTGATCCAATCCAAGTTTTACTTAACCTATTGGCCAATAATCGCCCTTTAACGGTACTACAATACGATCGTATCATACAGTATTTGCAGGAGCGTCGTGATCTTCAGCGGAAAGTAGAATTCGGCGATGAGACGATGGATAATAAGGCTAAACAAGCCGAAGTAGCGGCGGCTGCGGCTGCTGCCAAAAAAGAGGAAGAATTACAAAAGAAAATTCTTAGCATTTTAAATAAACCATCGATTATGAGCAATGATCCCGCACCAATTGTGGTAAAACCAGCTTATGTGCAACAACACTCGGCACAACCCGCAAATTCGTCGCGAGCCACACTGCTTCACGATCCTAAAGTACAGAAGGCACTTGATTCATTATTGCAAGGGAGCAGTTTGTCGAATCTTTTCTAAAATTTCATATTGGATTTCGACTGATTTGTATTTTAAATAATTTTTTTTTAAATAAATGTGTTTTGAACTTCTGAAAATTATAAGCTTTTATTAATTCCATTGAACGATCAAAAGGTGGCGCTATTATCATATTTCTTGACATTTGTTGGTCTTTAGGCTATTTGGGAATTCGATTCGAATGTGATCGAGTCCTTGATGTATTAGATTCCTATCTGAATTGAATCACCGATTTTCCATCGTCAATAGTATAATAGCATAATAGTATATTACTATAACACTATTATTCCTTGTCGGTTTTCCATCGCATGCGACGAAGTTAGCACCAATTATATTTTTTTTATGTGAACGTAGGTATAATTCCTATTTTGAAAATTTTAGCGTATATTCATAATAAAAAAACAATTAAAAATAACCAAGCATACGCATTAGTTGTGTTTTTAAAAAATTAATAAAATTTATGCACTATGCAAATACCACAAAAAAACAAAAAAAAATCGAATGAATTTAGTGAATGGTTAAAATAATACACTGGTCGTGTTCAGTCGGGCAAAAGTGATAAAAAATATCATGATATTTTTTATTACCCTAACTTCATTTCGTTGTATTTTATGTCATGCCCCACAGAACAACCAAAATGAAAAAAGTGATTTTACACGTCAAACTTCTGTAGAGCATCTTTATTTGGGCAACATCAAAACCAATACATCGCGATTTTTTATAAAATAATAAACAATAACCTTCCTGAATATTATTAAAAACATCACACCACAATCAAAAGCCAAATATTTTGTTTTCAAATATGTATTTATTTTGACAGCTAAAATCAAAAAAAACTTGGTTTTTTTGGTGATAAATGAGTGCGTTTTATGGCAAATGTGATAAAAAATATCATGATAAATTTTATCACTTTTGCCCGACTGAACACTAGGACTGTCAGATAAATTTATAATGTTAAAAACACAATTTGCTACCTATTATATTTTTGATAGCTAGTATAACAAAATATTATAATTATACTATTATTATTATTATAGTATAATAAAAATATAATTATTATTATAGTATAATAGTATAATACTATTATACTATGACGATGGAAAATCGGTATCAGATTCATTCGTTTCTTATTTAAATCAAATATGAATCTTATACATCCCTTGTGTTCAATCGGGCAAAAATGATAAAAAATATCATGATCACACAAAAAAACCAACTTTTTTCTTGGTTCCAGCTGTCAATTTTGAATTTATTTTCTTTATGATATTTTCGGTACTTAAATTAAATTTTCTTTTTTTGAGATATTTGTATGGTATTGACAGTCATCTATTTATTTAAACATAAATAATAATTTATATTTCGAAGTTTTGTCTGAGAACATAAACACAACAAAACTCAAACTAAAATTATTTGTGTCCCCAATATTTGGTTAATAAAAACCAAATACATATGTAGTTTCAATATCAAAATAATTTATAAAAAAAAATAATTAAAAAATATATACATTTAACTAAAAATCTGGCGACAAAACGAGTTTATTAAATTTTACAAAGCGATTTAAAATCAAATGTAACATTTATGTTGAATTCTTTTTGTCCAAAAACATCAAAAAAAATTGATGTACATCGAAAACCATATTCGATTTGCCAAAAAACATCAATGTTTTTTCGATGTACATCAATTTTACGAAATGTATTGTCGAATTCTTTTCGTTTTTTCAAATCAATGTAAATTTTGTGGTGCGAAAAGTACACGAAACAAATTGATGTTGTTTTTTGACGTTACTATACTAACAACAACAAAAATAGAAACTTTATTTTGTATTTGTCAAAGTTGTGAATATACGAGTGTTTTGTGTCTTGATTTTAAATCATTTTAATTGTTGTTTAATTATTTTAATCGTTTAAATAAAATTTTCAATTCAAATTCACAGTTTTTTCCGTCTCGATTTTTATTATCCTTTTGTTTGTTTGTTGTGTTTAATTATTTTAATTATTAACAGTTTTTTTTCCGTCTCGATTTCATATCCTTTTAATTGTTGTGCTTAATTATTTTAATCGAATTAAATAAAATCAAGGCACAAAAACTCTAATTGACAACATTGACAACTAAAAATTGACGTTTCTAATTTGTTGTTGTAGTTGATTTATGAAAAAATATTCATTTCGTAAAATTGATGTACATACATCGAAAAAACATTGATGTTTTTTGACGAAAAGAACATGATTTTCGATGTACATCAATTTTTTTTGATGTTTTTTGGCGAAAAGAATTTAACATATATTTTTTCATAAATCAACTACAACAACAAATTAGAAACGTCAATTTTTAGATATCAAAGTTGTCAATTAGAGTTTTTGTGTCTTGATTTTATTTAATTCGATTAAAATAATTAAGCACAACAATTAAAAACGAAAAAAATAAAAGGATAAAAATTTAAAAGGATAAGAAATCGAGACGGAAAAAAACTGTTTATATTGAAAACTTTATTTCATACGATTAAAATAATTAAACACAACAAACAAACAAAAGGATAATACAAATCGAGACGGAAAAAACTGTTTGTATTAAAAAAATTATTTAAACGATTAAAATAATTAAACAACAATTAAAATGATTTAAATACAAGAGACAAAAAACTCGTTTATTCACAACTTTGACAAATACAAAATGAAGTTTCTATTTTTGTTGTTGTTAGTAACGTCAAAAAACAACATCAATTTGGTTTCGTGTACTTTTCGCACCACAAAATTTACATTGATTTGAAAAAACGAAAAGAATTCGACATTAAAATCAATTTATCATTTTTTATCAATTTTGGTTGGTCAATCGGGTTTGACGTCCATTATTACGAAATGAAGTTAGGGTGTAATAAAATATTAAGATATTGGGTCTATTTTTTTTTTGTAATCGGGGCGTGCAGTGCTGCTCGGTGTTCACAGGGCAGAAATACACCGAGTCAGTTAACATAGGGCAAATTTATCCGATGTGTACAGAGCTATATTATTCCGAACGCAGTACAGTGTAAATTTTGTTACAAACATTTTATTTTGACGTTTAGAAGAATAATTGAGGTCAGAAATTGGTTTTGTGTGTACGGTGTTAAGACTACATTTGAAATTAAAAAGATAAATAATATGGATGAAAACGTATTGAATTTATTAGTTAATTATGGAAACATTGTTTTCGAATCAGATTCCAGATTTATCATTTTTGCCCGATTGAACACGTCCATCGAACACTATCGAATCGAATTCCCAAATAGCCCCTAAACGGGGGTTTGATTTTTTGGGAAGTTCATGCCGAGTTTTACTGCGTGGCGAGCTTATGTAAATATTAATCGCTTGCAATTTAATGTCGAATTCTTGGGGGGATGATCTGCATTAACAATTTGACATCCTAGAGTTCAATCGGGACACGAAATTGCAACGACTTGCCATATGTCATACAATCATTTGCTGCCAAGAAGGCATAACTTGATTGTATACCAAAATTTAACATTTATTGGCTGGATTAAAAAATATGGTTACCAGTTTCGAATGGAAGTTTTCTAATTTATAGTTAGAAACTTTGTTTACAAAAATTTGCTGTGGTACAAAAAAAAAATTTTGTTGAGATATTTTTAAATACATACTTAAAAATATGGCAGCCAAAAAAGAATCATTAAAATACATATACGTGTGACGATCTTTTTTGCACAATTTCTTTAAAATATTAAAGCTCAAATGATTTCTAATCGTCAAATTTATTGGATGTTTTCCTCACCCGACGCCATTTTTTATACTTTTGTTACAAGATATGGTAATTGTAATAGTAAAATTTATATCAGGTGGAGTAGCCGTGTAAGAGACGAAGAAATGCAACAGCGTAAGCGCAACTCGTGTGGAATGGGTAATTGGGAATCAAAGTTTGCTAATTAGACATTTACTTATTTGAAAAATGTTTGGGTTTTGAGAACAAAATATTTTCATAAAATTAATTTTTTCATAAAAACAACAACAAAAAATCTAAATGCCATTCGCCGCAAAAAATAATTTTTGTTGTATCACGATAAGTCGAAATCAACATCGAAACGCAGGGCGAAAACAATACTGTGAGAGAGAACCAGCCAACATTTAAGAAATTTAACGTAACAGTGCGGTATATGGAGTTTACATGTTACTGCCCAGCGAACCTTTAAGAAATGTTCGTTCAGTTTCGTTAAATTGAAGTGTCAACTTAATAGAGCGAAAATTATCGCGCAAAACTGAAGGAAATGTCAAAAATCAAAATTGCCCTTTGTGCAAATCTTCTTGTGGGAGCTCATTGTACATTTTAAGCTTAAATTCAAAATTATTTATAAATGTTCATATAGGTAAATTGAAACCCGACTTATTAAAGACTATAAATTGTAACATCAAATTATTTATTTTCAAATTTATTTATTTTCGTTTTGAAAACATATTACAGTTTCGCTGGCCAACCTGTCAAATTTTCCGTAAGAAAAAACTTTCGTTAAATTCTGTTAAATTTCTTAAATGTTCGCTGGTTGGCTCTTGAGTGAATGCATACGTGAACGTGATTTACACGGTCCATGTTCCAATTCCCAACAAAATGTGAACAGATTAGAATATCGCGAATTTCATTTGAAAGACAAGAACAAACATATAAACAAACAAAATTTTGTTGGAGCTTTTTCTTTTGTTTCCATAAAAAAAAATGTTGACTATAGCCTGAATTCCATTGCGAATAAAAGTTTGTCAGTCAAAATAAAGGGAGATAAAAATATAAAATCGGTGGTTGTGTGAAAGAAACACAAAACGAAGTCAGTCAAGATTTTACTTACATCAAATGTGTGTTTGTATTAGTGGATCGCCATAATTATGGTCAAAAATTATCAAAATCGAAGTCATTTTATGGTTATCCAACTAATATAAGCACACAAATTTTGTGTACGAACGCAAATTTTTTTCCGCATCCTAAGATAATTAAAAAGTTTGTTATTTTTATGGTCATTGTCATAATTTTTTTTGGTGGTTGCTTCTAAAATAGCTGTGATAATAAAAAAATATAAAGTTTGTATACAGGTAAATTGTGTTAAATTGGGATCAATTGTGATAATATCGCTAAATACTATTATTGGCAATTTAATAAAGTGATCGTTTTTTTTTTAAATAATTTATTGGTGGTGAAAAAGCCAAATTAAAACTCCAAGTGATAACCAAAAATTTATTTTTTTTATTTTTTATTTTTTGCTGTCGCTGTCAAAATTTATCAAGATATTTGTGCTATAAAAAAAAATAAAAAAAACATGCTTTATCTTTGTCACTCCAATGGATTTTTTTTTTTTGTCTTCTTTCGACTTGAAGTCAGTTCAGTCAATTATTCACAGTGGAATTCAGGCTTATAAAATATACTCGACTCAAGTATATTTTATGGAAACAAACACAATAAAAATGGCGATTTGTAAAATTTGTATAGCACTTTATGTTTATTTTTTTGAAACTTTTATTTAAAAATTAAAATTTACATTCGAATAGTTATCGTTTCAGCCAAAAAAATCGTAATTTTGAAAAATAAAGTTGTATCACCGGGGCATTCGTCAAAAATTACAGCTCAGTCAATTTTTCACAATGGAATTGGAGCATTTTGATGCTCCTCCACCTTTGGGTGGCAGTCGAGTGTGAAACACATTCCCCTGTACTAATAGATAAGTTCATTGCAATATACAAATATGTATGTATTTTGTTTTTTTTTAAATTATCACTTAAAAATAAATAATTTTTCAAAAAAATTAAACGTTATCAATCAAATAAAACTAATTTGCATAATTCAAAAGTGAAATAAAGAATTTTTATTATTGAAGCTCAAAGCCGAGGGGCTTGGTATGAAAAGTACAACAGTGAACCATGAAATCGACTTTATCCCACCTATAAAAATGTCAACGTGTAAAATTCAACCTTTCCAAATAGTCTAAAATATCAAAACAAATTTGTTCGGCCCAAATCAGCTGTTTACTTCGTGTCTCCGAGAAAAATTTCGTAGATTTATGTCATCGGATGAAACGTCAATTATTTGTGTTTGTATTTTTGTAGTACGTATGTCAAAATTCTCTAATTGATGAGTTGAGCGAAACAAATAATTTTATTTGATTTTTTGTGTTTTTTCGATAAATATTTTATTAGTTTTTATTATTTATAAGTTTATTTTAATTATTATCTAGTTGTTTTTAGTGATTGATTTGTTTAGAATCAAAATATATATAACACGAAAAATGAGATTTATATAAGTTACGGTCATATATGGTGTACCCCAAAACAAAAATAAAAAAAAAGTGAAAATGAATGCCTTAATTTATTTTACGTTAATTTTTGTTTCAATTTATTTTGGAATAACATGGTTTGTAATGCTTTGTTTTTTTATAATTAACTTCATAGTCTGAATATTTTATGTTAAAAATTAAAGGGCTCTATCAAAAATAATTGGCTGGTTCTTGTTACGAAAATTTAATGCAAAAGTTCGATTTGGGCGTATCAGCCTACCGTTCTCACTGAAGGATGTTAACATTTGTAAGAGTGGATTTTCGGTGGTAAGTACAACAAAAATAATGGATAATATTTTAATAATTCACAAACCTACAATGATCGATTTTCATAGTTGATAGCATGAAGAAGTAGCTAATCACAAAAAAAAGTGATTCACCTTGACATGCAAGTATTTACAATGACGAAAGAACACTCGTTCAAAAGTTTGGTTTTTATTGTTTTTTATCGCGATGATATCAAAAATAAACGTTGTAAGTGTAGTAACCAAACCTTAAATCGAATATTGTTTATTGAAATAATGTTTTCATAATTAACCTTTGATTGGCTGAAATGGGAAAACATAAAAATATTAATTGCCGGTAATTTAGAATTATTGATACGGTTTTAGGTTAAGTAAAATTTTACGTTATTTTTATCACGAATTTATGGTAAGCAGCTAATAACCACTAATAACTTTCACGCTTTTTAGTTTATTTATTCAAACATTTCTCAAAACTTTACTATGAAAGCCAAAAGGATCCAGAAAAAGAGAAGTGGTCTAATATTCAGAGAAGCTTGGCTTATGCCCTTGCTATGGGGTAGCATTTGTCAGTTTGGAATATAGGTACTTAAATATATTTCGTTGAATTCAAATGTTAAGGTATTCACTTGAACTGGCTTTTTTCGATTATAACCAGAAAGTCACAGAGAGGAATGCATTTGCCGGTCATGTCCCGTTGTCTCTAAATCCAGAGATCAAGAATTAAAGTTAGAATCATGGATTTTAGCCCTACCAAGACTTTTTTGGTTTCCGGTAAACAAATACATTTAACTCAATTTTTCTCGCATTTAACATTTTTGGCATAATTTCAGTAAGGAATGTTGATAAATTGTCGTAGCCATCGAATAAAATCGAAAAGAAAAACTCTCAGAATGTCTCTCCAATTCCAATCAATTTTGATGGCGAGAGTACGACATGGCGTTACATTCGTTCACGTCATTAGCGCAATATTTAGGTTCTAAATTTTGTTGCTGTCTATAATATTATTTATATACTGGCCCATGTGAATTCATTTTTCAGGCTTTCGAAGTTGAAACGTTGAAACTCAAAAGTTCAAATATTGCAGGGTTAGGATGTGCCCACAAGTTTGTTTTCTATGACTGAAATCTCGATCAATCATTTTAATTTTATTAATCAATTGAATCTATTCAGTCTTGTTCGCACATAAACTGTGTTATCTAATTCCGTAAACCATTATTTTTCTTTGTGTATGTGCTTAAGATTAGGATATATTACCGTCACATTTACAACCAAAATGGGAATACTATTGTCGTGATGTAATATAATTAAACATAACTAAAATAAATAAAGCTTCTCTTTTTTCAACATTATATTATCAAGTTGTGTGATTTCATCGAGAGAGAGAGAGAGAGAGAGAGAAATTAATTTATTTCAATTCTGTTCTCCCAATTCACAGCAAATCGATGAGATCTGCATCAGAAGTAGCTTCTTTAATTCTGAGGTGACAAAGCTTTTATCAATTAATATCAAGGATATTCGCATCAACAAGGACATAAATAAGAAACTAAATTTACATAACAACTATACTCATAAGCCAAATCAAAAAGTTATTGATTTTCGCAATAAAAAAGTTCCGCCTAGCATTATCAAATTTGCGCAATTTATGGCCGTCCACATTCACAACATATCTGTTGTATTGATGAGCAATGATTTTGAACCCGGCTGGTTTTTACACGCAACCGCTAGTGAGCTACACTTGGATGGAAGTATTGTGCACAATGCTAAAACTCTATTGGTTACAGCAGCCTTAAATGATGCTCAGGCTAAAATATTGCGACAATCATCGTCGAAACAGATACCGAATAAATCGCGACCTTGCTTGGTTGAATTGAGTTTTGGTATATCAATGGATGGCGTGCTTATTGCCCAGGGGCCGTTATCATTAGAAAAATGTCAACTCGCCATGAATAATACGAAGATGATTATTCACGGTGGCTTGTACGATTTTTTACGAGATGCTAAAAAAGGTTACGAAATTGTTCCGCCACCATCTACAACACAAGCGGCGCTAGAAAAATCTTCGTCCACTAAAGAAAATGTGAACATTGCGAATGACATGGAAAATCTAATGGATGACGAAGAAGACGATGTCTTTAAGCGGATTTTACCAATTTTACCAAAGGTAAAAATTGGAGATGCAATTTATTTTGTAAATTAATCCATTTTATTCAATTTTATTACAGAATTTTTTAATCAAAATTGAAGATACTTTTATATCCGCTGTGAGAGAAAATAGTTCGAATGATTTCTCATCTAAATTACAACTCCTAATGGCGAATGGTAAATTCGGACCGAAATTAATAGACGATGAATTTAAATTTCCTATACTGCATACTGGCTTTCAGCTACAATTGCTTGAGATAGATACAAAACATGAAAAGCTTCTTTACGTGGAACAATATACAATGGAGACAAAATTGGAGCGGGACACGCTCCACATCTACTCAAAGCTAAAAACTTTCCAATTGATTTACAATCACATCGAAGTATATACGTGGCTGAAAAATAATTTTTTAACAAATATCAGCTCAAATGATACGAAATTGAATTTGATTCGCAATTACGAGATGAAAACGAAATTGTTGACAACATCGAGTGGTCAAAATAATCGAGTCTCGATGCTAGAGACCTTTTTAAAATCGATTGTGGTGAAAGGATGTGCCGAGTTATGGAATGTTTCAACATTTTTCAAGTTGGACGATCAAAATGCGTCCATTTGTTGTAGTCACACGAAATTTTTGCTAGAACAATACAACGACATTCGAAGTAATTGGTATGGAAATAAATTTATTAATCTACTACTATCGAATCGGCACTGGAGTACAGAATTAATGGTGGAATCATTATGGTGGTCCTTAGGGAGTTCTGGACGGGACACAAATAGCTTGAAAAAGTTTCATACACGTGGGAATCCATTCTTCCTGGGTGTCAGTCTCATTAAGCTGTGTAGCTACGGAAACGCAACCAAATTTGATCTCTCAATTCATACACTACGGACCGAGTATAGTAACGATCTGGCGAATTTTATTCGCCAATCCGTGGTTTGCTTGAATCAGTATAATATGCTAGGTTCCGCTAAAACCGAATCAACAACCGGCGGTAAATTGAGTAACCTAACCGTATCAAAAAATAAACTCGATTTTAGTGAGATTCTTTTGAATGCTAAAATTACCGATTTAACATTTTACTTCTTTAATAAATACGATGCTTGCATACTGCTCAGCCTAGGTGAAATATCACTCGCCCGAACACAACCGATTACCGTCTTCAAACTGGACACCTTTCAAATGGCTTTTCTGTCTTCATTTAGCTCATCTAATTTTAATTTAGCCGACTTTACCGATATTTTCGCAAACATTAAGCTAGTTCGTATCGAGATTGTAAAACCGAATAAAGCAAAGCCGGATACATCTCAAATCAAGGTTTACATAATCGACGATAATGATGCAATGTGGAATGCAAACCTACATATGCATATGGTGACACTTTTTCGGGAGATTGTCGAGTTAAAATCCAAAGTCATGCCTCAAAAAGATGTACTAGCTGTAGAGATGCCCATTAAACCGCAATCAAAATCCAAATACTTATTCGAGCTGTACGCCGAGAATAATACAATATTCAGCATAAAAATTAGCGAGCGGCACTCTATGCAAATATACTGCGACAATGCGTTCATTACTAAAAAAGATTCGACTCGAATTTCGGTCGAGAATATCTTTATCAATATTGATGAGCAGCACATATTTACGGTTAGTAATATGGAAATGATTTCGATGAGTAGCCTACCAAAATTAACCAACGAGCGAGAACATTTTAAGTTCCAGCTCGAGTCGAATAAAGTGTGGAAAACTACGATTGAGGGTTTCAAAATTATTTTCCCGTACAAACACAATTTCTCGGAGGCGATACAAAATGAATTCGTATCGCTGTACAAGTGGCTTAAGGTGGTGCATAATTATAAGAAAAAGGAGTTTACTATAAACTCACCGCTCCCGAGTGATTTGCTTATTGAAATTAAGGAATTCTTGTTCGAAATGAGTGACGATCCGTTTGAGGTCAAATTACGTGATAATTACATCCTACTTCTCGATGAGTATAATGAAAGTTTAAAAAGGCAGAATATATTCGACCAAAAAATCAAAGAACTGTGTTCCGATCGACTGAGCTTTTCAACAGGTACTATCAAAGAATTGTATGCAAGTTTGGTAAAGAAGAATTCGGAAATCTATATTCAACGGTCGAAAAAAATTAATGAAGGTGGACCAACACGCACTCGTCTATTTGCATGGATTATGACCGACGTCTGTGTTATGGCAATGGCTGACTCAACGATCCACGGAACAGAAAATGTTACACGAAATATTCAGATGATTGATCATGAAACGCCATGGCCCGAAGAAGGATTAGAATTTGTGACGTTATGGTGTCGTGGTGTCGACGTTTCGTGCTCGGAATGGAAATTTATGTTGCGTGATTATCCCCAACCAATGTTTTGCGTAAATCGAATGCATTTATTTGGTACACTATGTGGTGCGGAACAATTAGCGCCCCGCCGCGCTAAACGTGATGTGGTCATTGAAATTGGTCAACCTTTTGAAAACGATATGGTGCAGCGGGGTATGACAACACTCAAATTTTATCACGACTTTGATTGTGAATTGGATAAATGTAGCTACGCATTTGGACCATGCTGGGAACCAGTCATGGCACAGTGTAATCTAAGTTTTGAAAAAATTTCATCACCATCCCGAGATCCATCTCCACCGTTGCCGTTTTGGGATAAATTGCGGTTACTATTTCACGGAACTCTTACTATGATCGTCAATGAGTTTAAAGTACTACTACACGCTAGTCTCGACCCGTACAATACAACCGAGGAAATGGAACTCAAATGGAATGAATGCGAAATATTCTGGACAAATGCGCGCATTACATTCCGTGGCGATTTTAATGTTTCAGTGCGAACCGCATCTAGGTATGATGATTGCCGAATGTTACATTTTCCCAGTTTAAAATTAACGTTCAAGTTAAACTGGATATGTTTGGCAAATCCTAACGACCATCATGCTGTTATACCTTGCGCACCGGATAAACTTCCGGAATATTCTAGTAACCAAGTGCACGATTCATTCCGTGCTTTCCGATCACAAAACGTTAATATCTTTATAACGTTTGAGACGAGAACAATCCAGGTTCCGAACATTGCTGACATACCAAGTCTTGATTTGTATGGATCGACACTTAGATGGTTCGAAAGTTTGAAGCTTATTCTATCTGGTGTGACGAGACCAACTCGGCGTGGGCCTGTTTTCAATAATATTCGGCCCCGTAAAAAACAATTGAGCAGGCATTATAAAAAGGCCCATCTTCAGATGAGTTTACATAAATTTCAAGTATCTTACTGGATATCACATTCAAGGAATCGAGGATTTGAACTACTTGGTAACCGTGTCTCTTTCAGTTCCGAACACACGCTTTCCTTAAATCCAATAAACGATGGATTAATTCATCGTCCACGAGCAGATTGGTCTACAGTCTACATGAACTGTGAGCTAACTGATACGGAAATCTGGCTTAAGAGCAACGAAAAGAATGATTCGAGCACGGAGAATATTTCGGATGCCGAAATTTCATTCATCGCAAAATATTATTTCTTGAGTGTGGCTAAAGTTTCGTATGGACGTGAAACTTTACTGCCAAAGGGAGAAAATGGCAATCGAGAGAAAGACACTCCGACGCATAAGTTGGTTGTATACGATTTAAAAGGAGCCTGGACAAAAAATAATCGAGACGTAGCGTTCGCCTTATTCGACTCGTTTATGAAAGCACAAAAATTGAAAAGTAATTTATCCACCGAAGCGTTGAAAGGATTCCGAAAAGAAGGTACTACTACCCCATTAAAATCAACTCGATCACGATCACACGACACTCCGACACCCTCCACGTCATCAAATGCAAGTCAAATTTTATCCACGACAACGGCTAGTTCGAGCCAGCAGACAAATCATGCCGCTTCAATGTTACAACAGCTTATAGCCGAGGCTGATCATAAATCGGTTGTGTTTAGTGATGACCTCTCTGCTCAAACAAGAGAACAACAACTACAAGGTTTACAAGCATGTCGGGACGATGATGTCACTCACTACAATTGGTCTATATCGCTCGTCAATTCACAGGTATTGTTACGAGGTTGTGAAACTTCAGGCTATGTAATTTTAAGTGCGGCTAAGGCAGAAATTTTACAGAGAGTTCATCGTCCTGTCTGGCGAGACCGAAGTTTAGTTCCAAAAACGACTTGGGTTGGTTCACTAGAATGTATGCAGTATTACGCCACGGTCAGTGGCAATCAAATGGAGACCCAAATCGAAGAAATCATGTGGCTGACGGTTGATAACATCCAAGAGAAAGATAAAGATTCCACTGTAATTAATGAGTTACCTGACTTACCACACCTAGTAGGGAGTGGTGGAAGTGTTGGTGGTGTAGTTTCACAAACGGTTGGTGCATCTGGAGCGGCGGCCCCACAAGCAGTTGAACTTCAACGTATTGTATCACGATGTAAATGTGAATTCTTCTACGTAAGCTATGGAGATACGACAATCGATCCATCCACTTTAACCGAAGTACCATCTCCTCCGGCCGAGGATATAGTCAGCCCGTGGGAAAAACAGGACGACCCTGTGGATGCGTTCACCCTAATGCATCATGACCTCGATGTGTGCACCAATTCCACACAGTACGCAATGATATTAGACATTGTGAATAATCTGCTCCTATATGTTGAACCGCAGCGTAAACAAGCACTTGAAAAATTAACCCGAATGAAATTCCAGCTACAACTTTACAGTAGCGAAGATCAAAAACGTCCAATCCAACATTTACAGACACAAATTCGTTCCTTAATGTCGAAATTACGAGGCCTTGAAAAGGATATTTATCTGATAGATAAAGCGCGACAAGAAGAAGGAGACACCGAAGAACTGATGTCACTTTATGATGATATCAAAATTCAAATACGAAAATGCAAAGAAACGTTGAATGTGGAAAGTGAAGAGCTTGATATGATGTTATCGTGCTACAAAGATACCCAACTATCACAACTCAATAAACTACAAACGGTACGTAAGGATAAACCGATCACAATCGTCCGTGCCAACGAAATTTGTTTCAAGCATGCACAGTGGCGACTTACCGAAGCAGACGGACAAATCGGTATTGCCGATTTAATACTTAGCAACTTTTTATATACGAAAAAATCGCGCAGTGATGATTCCGTCGAGCACTTACTCGAGTTGGGTTATATCCGTATGAACAATTTAACACAGCAAATTTATAAGGAAGTTCTATGTCCGACCGATATCCAAAAAGATATGCCGATCGATCATAAAAGAGTGCTTCGAGTTTTTTGCCGCGAAAAATCCCCTGTCGGTGGAATTTCCGTTAAAGAACATTTCGAAATTAACGTCGTACCGATTACGATTGCGATCACCAAACGATTTTATAATACTATGCTGAAATTTTGTTTCCCCGATCGTGTTGCAAATGAGCAGGGTGTCGACGATATTGATGAAACTGGAAGTACAACATCGCTCAAATCGAACAAAAAAGCAACAAAAAAAGATAAAAAATCATCCAAAGATTCCGAATTTTATGTCAAAATTGAAAAGGAGCACGAAAAGGATGATGTAGAAAAGATGAAGGAGCGCGCTGAAAAAAACAAATTGTTTATCTACATAAAAATTCCAGAAGTTCCAGTGAGAGTTAGTTACAAAGGTAATAAGGAGAAGAACATTGAAGATATTACTGATTTTTCGCTAGTGATACCAACACTCGAATATCACAATGTGACATGGACATGGCTAGATTTGCTATTGGCTATGAAATCCGACAGTCGACGTGTTATTTTATCTCAGGCAATCAAACAAAAATTACAAATTCATCGACATAAACCGTTGAGCTCGGTGGGTGAGAAAGCATCACCTCAAGAGGAGGATAAGGCAAAAATGTTGTTTGGAAATCGACATGGAGTTGAAAACAAGAGTCAGCGACGGGGGATAATGAAATTATCAAAACCATGAAAAAATTATTTTTTACACCAAAAATATTCAAATTCAATAAATTTATTTAGATTCCAACGTAACTAACGTAGAAGTTTACGAGAGCCTCCTAATATGTGTAATTTGTCCACCGTTAGATGGTGTAGCCTTCGTAATTATGCAAGTTTTAAAAATTCTTATGTTTTTGAACTCTAAAGAAATTATGTCACGAGTTTTGTGTCCAACGATTATTATAAAAATATTTTTTTTAATCATCTATACTATAATTGAAATTATTATTGTATTATTATATTACATTATTTATTATTATTATACAATTAAAATAAAATTAATTTTTTAACTAAAGATTTTGTGGTTTATTAACAATCCACTGTTTTATGAATTTTATTAATAATGCTTATTAAAATTCTGGGGTGAAAATCAGGCCGCATATAAATGCATCATATAGCCTCTCCCGTTTCAAGATCGTTTTACGTGGTGGAGAACCACACCATACCCGAGAATACCCTGTCTAGCAGAATATAACGGATCTAAAGTAGTAAATCCCGATAAAAGAATGTTCAGTCCAACATGAGACAAGTGCACCGAGGGATGAATGGTAATGGGAACATTTGGTCACTACCACGGAACTACACTTTGGTTTAAACGAGCCTTGCCACAGCAAGAGGCGCTTCTGTAGTGCAGCTTCTTTTTCGCAAGCGACATCTTTCGTGTATGGATATCAATTATTATTAAAATATAAAGGGCTGAAACCTCATGAGGTGATCAGAACTTCAGTCCTGTAAATTAACTTAACTCCCAAATCAATCTATAATTGAACATCTTTACTCAATCTTCAGCTCAACCTCCAACTCAATCGTAACGCAATCACCAATTCAACCAAGCAGGAAGACCATTGCCTCCTTTGGTGATAAAGCCGTCACGGTTGCGGCTTCTCGAACATTACCGATGCTGATGATCTTACCTAGACAGTCAATTCAAAATTCAAAAGTATATTAGCGAAGCGCAAGCAATAGATGTTGGTCTTAGGACCAATTGAAACAAAATTATTGTATTTGCATCTTCTTCACAAAACAAAAAATAATGAATGGTGAAAATCTCCAAATGGAGACGGAAGTTAAATGTTTAGCAGTTATACTTGATCATAAACTGACATAGAACCCCTTCTAAAGCACATTATAAACAAAACAAGCATGATTTACTTACCAGGCACATGATTGGCAAAACGTGAGGTTTGAACCCGCAACCGATACTTTGACTCTATCGGGTAATTATAAAACCGTTTCTTGCTCAAAACTGGATCAGATTCAAAGATTAATCTGTATACTATTAATCTATTCTCCTACTTCTCCTTATATCATAAAAGTAAGTGCGATTCCAAAGGCTCAAAAATAAAAACAGTGGCGTAACTACAAATTTCGGGCCACCATAATATTTTCCTTCATTCCAGTCCGATCCACGATAAGAGAACGCCAGACACAGTGACCGAGTATGATTAGGTCTCTTTCAACGTCGACCATCCATCTGGTAAGCGGTCTCCAGCGAGGTCTTACTTTCATTAGTGGCGTCTCCAAGGCCTTTTTGGTGGTTCGATTGTGAAAACGAAAAACATTTCCTAACCATCTTAACCTAGACGATCTTATTGATCCGATGATATCGTGGCTTCCTCTTTGATGAGCCTGAGAATTATTCTAATGAATTTTTCAGAAAGGAAATTTTGAATAGGTAATATTGTGAATTCTAACGTAAACAGACATTCGATTTGTTACTTATTGCCATTAATTACTTTTGGGAAATTAAGTATTTAACAGAGAATTATTTATTTCTAAAAATCTAAATAAAAACTTATTTAAATAAAATTTTCTGAAGATTTGTTTTGCTCTGACAATAATGCTGTAGTATTTTAAATCAGCCACTTCCAATTGGATCGGCGCATTTATTTCTTAAAAAAAAAATACAATTTTGTATCGATTTAGTTACATGGGATTTTTAGCAATGTTAAATTAAACTGAATAGTCTGGGTGCCCGTCAGCATATGTTATCGTTGATAAATACACCTCTAGAAATTCTTGTGTGGCTTAATTATGCTTAGGTTAGGTTAGGTTAAGGTGGCGGTCTACTGAGACCAGGCATAAACATAAAAATGGTCCGTAGCCATACCACAAATTAATTTATTTATCCAAATAATCATTGAAAGCGTCAGGTCATTTAAAAAGGGTGCCGCTAGAAACTTTAGTCTGTTTCGGACCACGCGAGGACAAGTGCAAAGAAGATGAAGTACGGCCTCTTCCTTCTTTGTCTTCACAACAGCGATAGTAGTCCTGTGAGAAGAATACAAATCTACTCGTATGCCTGCCTATGAGACAGTGCCCTGTAACAGCTCCAACAACCATACTGACCTGACACCGCTGAAGTGAGATCAGTGGTTTGGATCTCGCCAAATCTAACTTTGGCCAGACCTGCCGAGTTATTACACATGAGGTACTATTTGACCATCTGTCGTTCGTCAGCCTACTAGCTTCTACCTGAAGCAGTACTTTGCTTAACGTAAGAGGCATTTCAATACCCCTTCTGCTTTTTGTAATATGCCCCATGGTGTCACGTCGAGATAGCTCATCGGCTTTTATATTCCCTGTATTACTGAAATGCCCTGGCACCTATATATGCTGGTTGCTGAACTGATCTGTCATCTCGTTAAGAGAAGAGAGACAGTTCTGGACTACTTTCCACGTGAGGAAGTGTGATTGAAGCGCCTGACTTTCCATATAAATGACAATATCAGCAGCCGATATTACATTATACCTCAACCAATCCACGACTTCCTTTATGGCAATTACTTCAGCTTGAAAAATGCTACAATAGTCGGGGAGACGGAAGAAGAAGTTTCTCATAGAACACCCCAGCCCCAACTTTTCCATCACTTTTTGAACTCTCAGTGAAGAAGTTTATAACCCCTCTGGTTCCAGAACTGCATAGATCACCCAGTCCTCTCTGGAGGAAATCATAGTCCGGAACTTTGTGTCACAAGATAGTGAAGGGACAGTATATAGGTGGTCTTAGGAATCCCTTTGTTACACAATATAGGTGAGTGTCCTACATTGTTACAGGTTCACATTGATGTGAATTTCTATCGAATGGCAGTAAAATCTACCAATTGTTTTCTGAAAATTTCTAGAGGAGTTGGATAAAGCAGAGTCTCCACTCCCTGAGTGAATGTGCTCCGCAAAAACACCACTAATCCACAGGGGAGCTGTTCTCTGAACTTTCGCCAACAGCTTTTGGTTTGCAATTTTGTCTGGAGCAGGCCACTCGACTGTTACTTCATACAGAATAATGGGTCTGAATACTGTGATGTATAGCCAATGTACGATGTGGAGCTTGAGCCTTCATCCTTCTCCGATGGGATTTTTGTAGGAGTATAGCACTACCGTAGCTTTCTTTACTCTTTCAAAAATATTAGGTTTCCAATTTAATTTCCTATCTAAAATGAGACTCAGATTCTGCGCTTCATCTATAAAACTCAAGCTGAACCCATTTAAAGTTGGAGGGTCAATACGAGGAAGTTTGTATTTCCTTTCACTAAGGGTATCGGGATATTTATCACGGACACCAATAGCAACATCACGGGCACCAATAGCATAGGCAACCACCTTGAAGTCGCTAAAAAGACTTCAACCTCTGCTTGGTTGTGTTTCCGGAGAACACGGTTCCGTGGTTGCTATTTTCATTTGGGCCAAATCATTGGGCGCCGCGTTCAGAAAGAAGGTTTCACAAGTATTTGCGGTACAAATGAAACTGTAGCACTTAATATTCGAATGATCCAGCCCTTAGCGTTCATTCATCCTGACGAAATTCCAGCCTTTTTTAAAGAACTATTAAAGCACGTTGATGCACTCACACGAAACATTGCTGTCTGGTTTGGAAATAACTATGTTCTACCTGACAAGCGAACCAACAAATCTTCGTGCTATGCACCACATTTTTGGTCTGTGTATGATCAAACTTGTGAAAGTCTGCCGCGGACCACTAACAACGCCGAAGCGTGGGATCGACGACTTCAGGTAATTACTGGAAAATCACACGTCGGAACATATGTACATACGTCGCCCGGAGGGCGGCAGGTATCCGGATCCACCGTTAGCGACTAAGCTAGTTCTTAAGCTGGGCTCCAAGTTTGGTCGAAGGAACGGAATGAATAACAACTTAACCCAACCCAGCGGTTTGTGTAAGGTTGACTACTTTAGCGCCGTAAATCAGCAATCTAGTAACCAGCGTTCACCACGTGGAGGTAACACGAGCACTTGCGGAAACTGTAAGTTACGGAGCTGACAACCAGTGCCAACTTGAATCCCCCGAGCAACTTCACACCTGACCACCTGCTTCACACTTTGTTGAACTGAATTTCTTTACGCATGCAATTCATTCCATTCATCATACCAAACGCCTCTGGTAATAATTCTTAGTACTAACGAAATTTTTATTTTGACCACTTCGAGAAATTTCGATTTTACGGGTACAAAATAATAAATTAATTTTCTTCGATACATTTAAAATTATGATTTAACTGAATTCCATTGAAAACCGATCATTTGTTCTGCTGGTCAGTGACCCGCTTATTGATGTGAAAACATTAAAAGCATTAGCTATACAAAACTAACTTTTTCACCGACTTGCAGTATAAACCGCGCAGCGGCTGAATTCTTGACCGCAGCCTTAGTTTATGGCATACGTCCGATGTAATTTTTGTAATTGCGTGGATTATTGAGTGACTATGTCTGAATTTAAATTGGCTGTCCGGGATAAGGCTATTGCTGGTGGTGTGCCTAGTATTTTGATGTAAATGATAATTTCATAGATTTTACTTATATGTTGAATAGTATAGGCTGATACACTATAGGTCTGAAATTTTCAGGATTTACCAGGTGAGCAGAAATTTAAAAAAGTTGTTCAAGTGTCACATAACTTGAAGTGGCAGGCTTTGATTGATTGATTTCGTTGTACGATCAAGCATTAAAGCAAGTCTCCCGTATTATAAATGCGAATACCACAACCACTATACCCATGTTACAACAACACGACACACCATTTCTTCATGAAGCCCAAAACTCCGTAAAGAAAGGCGCCACATCGATAACCACATAAGTCTAATAGTGTGATATCCGCCCCTGGCCAGGCCGCCGTCGTACACCTTTTTACATATAACAAGATCGAGGGATGGGAAAGGAATGTTAGCAACAAAGACTCAACCCGGTTCCAGACACCTAAGTAGTTGATAGTTAGTAAATTTGTTAGTAATATATTTTTTTAGTAGTTTTATAGGCACAAGACAATACAATTTTAAAGTTCATCTACTGCTCCAACCTGTAAGAAGACACAATAACAACACAAATTTGCTGGTGCCGCAAACTCTTAATTCTGAAAAGCTGTAAACAACTATTATTATTCCCTCCACCATTTTTTCCATCGGCGGTTGTGAGGGGGGGGGGGGGCGAGATTTCGTTCCATCATCATGTTCCCTCCCATGCGGTCACCCAAATTTGTACTAACTGTAGGTAGTGTTGCTTGACGTTATTGTTGAAATCGTTGCGTCTCTGCTGTCCCTGCTACTCAACACTGAAAAATCTTCGGGCAAAATCATCAAAAAAAATTCAATTGCCTACCATGCAAGCAGAATCTCAAACACAAATGATTCTGCTTACTACCTCGGCTGCCACATCATATACAAATTAATATAAATTTGTTTGTTTTATGCAATCATGCGTTTTTTGTATTTTACAATGGTTATAGGATGAGAATTTAATGCGGTATCGAAAAGAAAATGGTAGGTACATTTGAGGTAAGAATACTAATTTCGAAAACCAACATACTCGTAGTTGCAAATAAGCAGCGAAAAATTTATCTGCATTCTGTTTATAACAAGAAAACTGTATAAGAAACACTTTGTACTAAATGTAGTATGTATGCCCTAACAGAGACATTTATTTTGCTCTGCACGATTGCATAAAACAAACAAATTTATATTAACTTGTATATGATGTGGTAGCGGAGGTAGTAAGGTGATGTAGTGGAGTGAGGAAGGTCTTGAGTTCGAGTCCAAGCAAAGCCAATAAAAAAATATATTTTTAGATGAAAAAAATTGGATATAATTCGAGAAGATTATCGGGATCGAGATCGCTGCAAAAAAAAAATTGGTAAAATACGAATAAATTCGCGTAAATTAAAAAAAATCAAATTTTTGCTTAAAAAAAAAAATAAAGTCGGAAGTTTCAACAATCGAACTCCAGACCTTTCACATCACTACTTCATCTTACCACCCAACCACTCATCTCTAAATAATTTATACTCATTTTTTCGTTTTACTGATAAATTCGGACTTGGCGAAAAATCGCATAAAAATTTTTGTTATTTTACCAGGCGAACAGAATTTAAAAAACAACATAATTGTCAGCAACGTGACATTATTTTGTATCAAAGCCTGCCACTTCAAGTTATGTGACACTTGAACATACAAAATAGAGTCATATTGCTGACAATTCTACCTTCTTGTAATTTCTGTTCGCCTGTTAAAATGACAAAATTTTTTTGCGATTTTTGATGAAAAAAAAAAAAATTTTTTTTAAATTCTGCTCACCTGGTAAATAAAAATAAACTTTTTTTAATTAAAAAGGCAACCAACCACCCAAATAGAAAATTTGGAGCTTTATATTACAAAAAAAAAAAAATTCCTTCAGGTGCGGGGATCGAACTCGAGACCTCTATGAATTTAATCTGCTCTCTTATGGTAAGAGTTCGATCCTCGCGGCTGAAGGATTTCTTTTTTGTAATAAAAAGCTCGAAATTTTCTATTGGGTGGTTACTAGAGTTATGACTGACTGCCTTTTTAATTAAAAAAAGTTAATTTTTATTTACCAGATGAGCAGAAATTTAAAAAAAAAAATTTTTTTTTTCATCAAAAATCGCAAAAAAATTTTGTCATTTTAACAGGCGAACAGAAATTACAAGAAGGTAGAATTGTCAGCAATATGACTTTATTTTGTATGTTCAAGTGTCACATAACTTGAAGTGGCAGGCTTTGATACAAAATAATGTCACGTTGCTGACAATTATGTTGTTTTTTAAATTCTGTTCGCCTGGTAAAATAACAAAAATTTTTATGCGATTTTTCACCTTTATCAGTATTTAAACGAGAAACTGAGTAGAAATTATATAGAGATGAGTAGTTGGGTGGTAAGATGAAGGAGTGGTGTGCGAAAGGTTTGGAGTTCGATTCTTCAAACTTCCGACTTTATTTCTTTTTTAAGCAAAAATTTGATTTTTTTTTATTTCCACGAATTTTACCAAATTTTTTTTTTTGTATCGATCTCGATCCCCCGATTAATCTTCTCAGATTATCCCCAATTCAAAATTTTTCATCTAAAAACAAATTTTTTTTTTTCGTTGGCTTTGAGGTTAGATTCAAACTCCAGGGCCCCTATTTCTGAATACGAATACGAACAAAAAATCTACGAATTCGTATCATTGGTATTTTTGAATACGAATACGTTTATTTCTTGTACGAATTCGTGTAAGCATGATTCGTGACAAAATTTCCCTTATTTCACAATACGAATTCGAGCAATTTTTGTTCGTTCATGAACGGATTTTGGTTCGATGACATAATAGCTAACGACACCAATAATAAACAAGCAAAAAATGCAAGATGTACACAAAAAAATTATATTTTTAATTTTTTTTAAATTTTTAAAAGAAATACCAATTTTTAAAAAACTAAAAAGCCAAATTTTTTTAATTGAAAATATTTTTTATTCAGCAAAATTTCACATATTTTATGTAAATACCAATTTGTTGACTAATTACCGGGTCCCTCAATGCCGCAATCACAATAAATTAAATAAATAAAACTAAAATTTTACGAAATATGTAGCTATGAATTTTTCTAGGTACAGATTTGTACTTCCTTTTATTAAATAAAATGTTTTATTTCCATATAAAATAATATTTATCCAATATGGCGCGGATTCGGTTTTATTTATTCACGTAGCCAATTAAAACTAAATTGATGCCAAAAATTTGACATATTTACGTTTATTTTCAGATTTACACTGTCATTTTAAGGATTTTTCACGTAAAACAAAATTTCCCTTTGCCTACACTACAAAAATTAAAATAGGTCGTACGTTCGTATTCAGAAATACCAATTAATTTTCGTATCGAATAGCATTTTCGTTTCGTATACAAATTCGTATCGTATTCAGAAATAGGTCCCCTGACCTTTCTTCGCTCCACACTCCATCACCTTACTACCTCGGCTATCTCTCATATACAAATTAATATACATTTGTATGTTTTATGCAATCAACACCAACGTGTCTATAATATATCGATATGGTGACATCTCTGTTAGGGCATATGTACTATATTTACTACACAGTGTTTCTGCTATGTGCTGATATATTTGGTTTTGCTTAAAAGAGGGCGTGTGTTTCATTTTCGCCATAAATTCGAAAAGTAAACTACTCATAAAATTTAGCAAGAGTAGCTGCGTGCAGTCAGAAGTACTTGTGTGTACTTTGTCACGTTAAATGGAACGCAGCAATTATCACATTGTTTCTAAAGTTAAATTTACCGAAATAATTTAAGTAGTTTTTGACAGTTGAGGAAAATGGTCTATTCAAGAATTAACTAAATAAAACTAATATTTTTTTTTTAAAATAAAAATTAGATTTTATTTCAATTGATCATTTTTCCATTTATTTATATGTTGCTTTCTTTTTTTGTATTTTTGAAAATGATTTTTTTTTGTTTGTTTTTCTTAACATATAATTTTTAATAATTATTATTTTTATTTTCATTTTTTTTTTTTTTTTTTTTTTAATTTTTTTTTTTTTATTATACAATTTGGCCTATTTTGTAAATTAGGTTTTTAATAATTATTTTAATATTTAAATTCATTATTATATTTAAAATAGGTTTATGTATATATGTATAGTATTAATATTATTTTTTTTTTTATTTTTGTTTTTTTTTTAATAAGAAGTTTTAATATAAATTAATATTTGTTCACTTATTTATTTTTATTATATAATAACGAAATATTTATAATAATGTATTTATTTATTTATGTTAAATAATATAATTATACATAATAAAAACTTAATATTAAAAAATTTTATTTTTATTTTATGTTAAAGACAAATGTATTTTATTTCTATTTACTTTATTTATTCAATTTATAATTACTTTACTTAATGCTATTTGTTTTTTTTTTTTATATATATGTATATATATTTATATATTCATAAATCTATAGCTAATTAAATTTTCAAAATTTTATATAAATTTACACATGTACTGTTTATTTATATTTAAGATATAGATTTTACAAAAAATTATTAATTTTTTTTTGTGTTTTATAATTTTTATAGTTTTTAACCCAATTCCCTAAAAATTGACTTTTTATAAGTAAATAAAAAATTATAAAATTGGAAAAATAATAAAGTTTTGTGTTGCGAGGAAAACTAAATAAATTTTTCTTTCGTATTATAATTTACACAGCACTTTTCTAATAACATTAATTATTTGAGAGCATTAAACTAAAAATTAATTTGTCATAATTTCCTGCTGATTTTGCACAAACCATAATTAAATTATATAAAGTATTTCCACTATTTCAGTCTTTGGGCACTACTGTTATTTTTTGTGATTTATTTTCTTCAATTTTGTATGTACGTATAAAAATAATATTGAACATGAAAATATTATATTCATAAAGTAAATTTTGTACATAAATATGTATGTACAAATTTTCGTTAATTATTTTACTTATAATTAAACTATTATTAATCTTTATATAACAATAGATAGATAATATAAATAAATTAAAATAATATCTAATATCGATAATTAATTTGTTTGTTCATTTTAAAATTATATATGTATGTACTTTAAGTTCTAGTACTTTGGTTCAATCACGATTATTGTTTATTAATTTAATAACAGATTTAATTTATTTAATATTTTTCGTTTATGAAATTACATTTTTTGTATTTATTTCACTCGCCATCTACACGATGAAATTTTATATTCAGAAGATATGTACCTACATTTTTCAATATACCCGTATGTATGTACCATTTGACAACAGCAACCAATTTTCAGGCTGATATTTCACTAAAAATATTATGAAATGTCCATAGGTTATTAATTTGCATAGCATAGACAGCAGATTGTCCATTAAAATGCGTAAGATTCCTTAGTATAAAATGGTTTAAAATCACTTTATCAACTATTGGGCTTCACGTGTTATGTTTAAGCTATTTCATTATAACAGTTTTACTGCAGAATAACCAGTAGAGAGAGGATTTTCTGGGCAAACAGTTCGATTATACTCAAAGGCATTACTAATTGTTTTTTACGCTTTTTAAAGGCACTTAACCATGGTTTTCATTTTGTGTTTAAACTAATTAAGCAAAATAATAACATATGTAAATTAAACTACCAGTTTTTTCGATTTTCGCACCATTGACTCAATAAGTTGGATGATTAATGGTTTGCTCTGCACGATCGAAAATTTTTTGAATTTACAAATATAGTTGTCTATTTGGCTTTTAAGATTACCACTTTTTTTGTTTAAAACAGTTCCAATTACTTGGAACAGCGGTTATTCCATGATTGCTAATAATGCAAATTAATTCGTACACCACATTTATACTAGACAAATCTCGTCTATCATATTATCTCAGATTTACAATCATCAATGGGAAAAAATTATTTGAAACAAAGAAAAACAAATAAACTGTATCTAATATATTTATGTATCGTATAATGGATAAAGTACAATATGCTTGGTTTCCCAACATATTTTATTTTATTTGTAAATTTGCTAAAATATTATACTCGAATATTAGAAATATAACGATAAATCAACCGTAGGATTAATAACATTATTCGAATTAATTTGATTTGAGTTAGATTTGATTCATTTTGAAAAATAGTTGATCATTCGAAATACATTTTGTATGAAAAACCATCTAATGGCCGGAATTATTATAAATAATTCGAATAAGATTTAAACAAATAAAATGTTTTCTTTATTTATTTAATTGCTTGGGTTTATTCAATGCAATTGTTGTTGTAAATTTGTCAAGGAAATACGCTTAAAGATGGCGAGAAAAAGCTTATATCAATAAAGCAAAAGTTTGGTTCAAAACAATATAATTTTCGTGGATTATAAATATTATCTCTGGCAAGAAAGTAGCGCGTTTTTTAATCTATTGCGACATGAAAAAAGTAAGTTTAAGAATACTACCTGAAGTGTATTGCTTTGGAAAATTTTCAAAAAAATTATTAATTTGGATAAATCCGAAAAATTCTGCTAAATATAATTTTTTTCAAAAGAATCATTGTCTTTCAGTTAAGTATAAACCACAGTCGATTTCATCAAAAAATGTAATTGTCTAATCTAACCGAAATTTGAGCCGTAGGTTTAAGTAGCATTATGTTCAAAAATGTTGGTGCTCTGATATGCTTTAGGCATTAGAACCAGGGCTGCGGATTCGGAGTCGGACTATTTTAGCGGAGTCGGAGTCAGCAAAATAACTGACCCGACTCCGCATTTTATATTTCTCTCTTAAAATGCACCTTACGCTTAATTACAAAAAGACTCCAATCAGTATATTTCAGCCCCAAATATCCTAGCAACAGAAATAAAATCATCGTTAACAATAGAGAAATGTTACTGCTTGATAACGAGATGTTATTAGCTAGAAATTATGTTGACCCCAAGATTAGAGTATTATTAAGTGATGATCAACAAAATAGAGGTAAACCGGTGCTTTGTAATTTGGCAGTCGTTTAAAATGAATTTTAGATATTACCGAAAAGCTCACAGTTATAGAAAAATCATGAATTCGAAAAATTTCTAGATAACCATGAGAAATCGAAACGACTTCGAATTACAAAAATTCTGGATTTAATTTTTTAAAGGCTTGGAGAAAGTGGAAATAATCAACAGAAATTTTTGTTTTGGTTAACTTATGTCGGAGTCGGAGTCGAACAATTATTTTACCGATTCTGCAGCCCTGATTAGAACTAAACTGTTTTTTTTTCATACCTAAATTAGGTACCATAAATTATTTGGAAATTAAAGTTATAATTGCTAATCCAAAAACAAAATAAATTCCTCAAAATAAATAAATCTGAAAAATTAACGAAATTTAACAACTCAAAACACTAAAATTTTGAACAAATGCATGGATTTTCTATTACACCTTAGCTTAAATAAAATATAAATCTGTCTAATTCTATATGTGTACTAGAACATTTTGGTTTAAAAACAAAAGTTTATAGAAAATAAAAATTTTGCTCATCACATTAATTGGGTGATTTTCAGAAACAGGCCAAGATTTTTGTAAATACTGTAATCAAATAATTTTTATACTCACGATAATTTTTAATACTCAAAAATAATAAAAATAAAATAACCAATTAATTTTAAAAATTGATCAAAAAAATACTGTTTAAAAAATGAAATCATCAATCGTCTTGTGCCCATTTCAAAAATTAATTAATATTTTGAAATAATTTAATATGCGTTTTATGAGCAAAATTTCTATACATAAGTAATAAGATCATTGGTCATTAATTAATATAGAATTACTAATAATTACAGTATTTAATTGTATGTACAAAATTTTTTAAATTTACTAAGAATTACTAATTATGTGTTTGTATCTAAAAAATAATATATTTTTTTAAAATATATAATTAAAATACTTTTCCCTAAAAATTAATAATTTATTTTGTATTTTTTTCACACCATAAATAATAATATTTAATTTAGGTATTATTAATTACATATATAAATATGTTTATATTTTTTAAATTATATATTTCATTCCAGATCAATTAATTTTTTCACTAAATTGTTTAATTATTTGTAATGTAATATTTTAAGATAATTTTTGTCTTACAAAAAATTTAAATTTGTTTTCTTTATTTACTGTTGTTTTTTTTCTTTTTTAATTAATTTTAATTATTTTACTACGTCTAATATCACAGACAATCTCAAGAAGAGGCCATTTTAATATAATTTATTGATTAATTATATATTTGTTATTTATTTTTTAGATACGGATAGAGTTTCGTTTCGCTTTAATTAAACAAATTTTTATAGAAAAATAAAAAATAAATTAATAAAAAATTAGAAATTTTGTTTTTTTTGATCCCAGATTTATATAATTAAATGTGTAATTGAAAAGATAAAAAAAAAATTAAATAATATAAAACAATAAATTAACTAACAAAATTATGCTAGGGCTGCAGTCATATGATATAATTGCATTAGTACTTGAACATGAACCGGCAGGCATGACAATCGATCGTGCGTATTCGAATCCATTGCCAACCAGGACAGCACATTATATCCCTCTAACACATAGCGCAGCACATCAGCAGTAAGTGTTGAATCAAGTGGGTGATTACCTGCTTGATTATTTTGTTGATTACTTGATAACAAGTCATCGGTATTCTGGATTGATGGACTGTGCAGATGTAGTGCGGTCTTTAAAAATACTGGGCTTACATTTTCCAAATGCGGACATGACGACCAAAACCAAGAAGGCATGCGCCCAGTTGGTGCTGTTGATACAAGATAGCCAACGGCCAGTGGTTGTTGGAGTACTGCGCCGACCTTGAAAATATTAAAAATAAAATTGTTTAATTTTCCTAGATTTAATAGGGTCAAGCAAGATTTGTAACGGGAGAGGTGTGAACACCTTAATCAGAACTACATTTAGCTGGATAATATAAAATGTATTTATTCACCTAAATTTTTTTAATAACTTGAGAAAAGTAAAATTTTTTAAATGCTCACCTCTTCCGCATCTTGGCCCATGCTTCTATTTGTTCCATAATTGACTCCACCCGCACCTGGACTCTGTCGGAATCGATTTTCTTCTAAATCAGGACTTCCCTGTCTTGAATTTCTTTCTGGGCTATTTTGATGTATTGGAACATCACCTGCAACACAAATGAAATATTCAATTTTCGCTTCCAAAATAATGATAATGTAGCTAAATTTAGTATCCGACTTACCATTCACCCAAGTTTCAAAAATATCGTTCATTGTCTCCATTCCTTCAACCATTCCATCATCGTCTCCTAACACTGAAAATAATTCATCATCATTCAATTCAAGCCCGTTGATTTGTTGAAAAGTTGTCTGTGAAGACTGTAGAAGAAAAAAAAAACATTAAAAACCGGTACTTTAGAACATTTTTAAAAATGACAAACCTGTGAAACAGCACTTGTCGGAAAAACTAAGATATGTGTACAAGTTACATCTTGGGGTGTCGATAAAGGTGACTGCATTGATATTTGGCTAAATCGTTCATCCGGTGTAAATTGGTCGGGCATCAAACGAAACGTTGAATCAGGTTCTAATGTTACCAAACAAGCGGATAGCAAACTTGGAACCGCGTTCGGATACATAAGCGAACATTGCTTACAGACATCCTTTAATTGTTTAGATGCCTTCAATAAATTCTGTTTACTAAGCAGCCAGCTCCAACCCTTAAGCTCACCATGACCTATTCTACCTATTCGACCAATTACTAGTCGCCATGGCTGAACACTTTGCGATATAACCCCTAAGATGAAATCCATTAATTTTTGTAAACCTAATCGGCGAGCAGATGCCTTTCTTCGTCGAGTTCGATTCGGTATATCAATATTTATCGTTACTGTTTCAAGTAATTCGCCTCGATCATCGGTCGCAACTGCAAGTAACCAACTTTGATCTTCAGACAAACAGTAACTGCAGTACATAACACTAGACTGTTGTTCAGTGTTTATCTGCCCAAATGACTCCGTGTTTTCACTCTTCTCGTGCTGCGCTGCAAGGATATATGGCGGCGTATATAATTTATAGAAATGTCGATTCTTCTCGTCTTTACTCTTTAAAAATTGTTCTATATTCGCGGCGGTACCAAAGCCGGTTAAACTTTTGATATTATTTGTATGCGCCAAAAAGCGACGACATTGTGAAAATACACTGAGAGCTAGGCAACGCATTTCATCGCTGAATCGTATCCGATTCCGATTCGAACTCAACTCCATAATACTTTCTTGCGAGATAATTTGAAAATTAATACTACTTCGGATAGATTCGGGCACCGCGTTTAATATATTCGAGTAGCAACGTAGTAGCGCTAGACATGCAAGTCGTTGTAATTCGGATGAATCTGAACCGTAAGTAAACGGTTCCACGACATAGATCACAATCGACGGTGGATCTTTTTCTTCATCATCATTAGCGCTGAGCGGATCGGTGGTTATTGCGGTTTGAGAATTGTTCAGCGAATCACGTTGATTATCATTATCTGTGTGGAATAGAAAATAATCTTAGAAGTTTCCTCTACAATTAATGGATAAATACTAACCATTTTCTGATTTTGGTGTGCTAGGTGCCTTGTCAGATGCATTTAAATTAGCTTGTGATGGATCCGGTGTACTTGGCGGTCGCATTGGACTTGACAACGATCTATCTCTATTAGAGTTACCTAAATTATTACTATTTGTACTTTCTGGCGGGTCAAGAAGACTTTTATCATTTGGTATTTTCGCAAGGTACGGTACTAGAATTTGTTGACAGGCATAAGCATACGTCCTCAGCATTTCACTTATTTTATTGTCCCCAATTAGCGAGAACCAATCATCTATTTGATCTTGGTTTGATTTTATATTATTAGATGAAGCAAGTGACCCTTTACTCACTCGAAGAATACCATCCCATTTTTTTATCGGTGTGTGCCGCCCAAGCTTACACATCTCGTATGTGGTTGATAATTCTTTGAAATAGGTTTTAATGCGAGTTGCGACATAATCATTATCGGGTGATATAACAATGTAAACGACATCGCGTGAATAGGAATACGGTTCGAGCAATAATTTATCCCAGTATTGGATGGCATACGGTGCAATCGAAAGCCAATCTTTCTCGTGCCCAACAATTACGGTTGGAATTGGTTGTGGTTCGCATTGTCCAATACCACGACCTGCCATTCGATGAAATTGTCGCCATGTTAGCGGCCCTTTTACCGTATCAGGCGCATCCCATAATCTTGTCGTACTTTTTGAGTGGAACGCATTCTGTAGCAACGGTTGCATTGATTTCATTATTCTAATTATATCCTGATTATTTTTTGGTCCGTTCACTTTCAAGTAAGGCCATTTATGTACTATAGACTTAGATAAGATTCGATGGCTGCTATTTGGACCGCTATTACTGTTATAATTTTCTAATTCATTCATTTTACTGTTATGTGACAAATAATTATTTTGTGTCTCGAACACAATTCGACCCTGTTCTAATGCTAAATTGATTACTTCATGCGCGTCACTATACTCGAGAACATTAAGCGTCCGGTTCGCTAAACTTTGTGATGTTGTAATACTTTTGAAACGTTGGATTGCACGATGGATTGATGTACTCGATGTTCTTACTAATGCACACTGTTCCCGTAACAGATCCATCATTTGTTGAGGTATTAATTCGCCACTTTCGTTACATTCGTCGGAGTTAGTTTCTAATTTGATACTGCCATTATTATTACTGCTATTGTTATTATTTTTCCTATTACTGTTATTATTATTATTAATACAAGAGGTTCGTCCCAATATATAGGATAATATAGAATTCTTTTTATAGCACGCTGGATCCTCAGCCATGCCGGTGATTTCCATTTCATCTTCATAAAATAATCCAGATCGATGTGCTAGCCGTCGACTAACTACAGCGCTAAAACCACAGCTACACTTAATAGGGTCTTTATCGATGAACCCGTTTTGATTACTCGAATACATCGACGGTGAATCCAAACCACTATTCCCGTACATGTCATAATTATTATTGTACATATTATTGTTGTTTTGCTGCTGTTGCTGCTGCAGCTGAGTATTAAAACTTTGCCCTGGGAGCGATAAATATACACCAGAGTCGGCACCGCGAATATTACCGACATACTTTGGATTTGCATTACACACACACAAAGTACAACTATCGAAATTATGATCACGGAAAATGTTAAGCGAAGTGTCATACAGCAGAATATTAACTAGGAGCGCATTTGCTTCAGGGACTCGATTGGTATTATTGCTCGGCGTTATTGGTGGCTCATCCGAATTAAATTGTTTATTCAAATACGATGATGTAGATGTGGCTGGGCTTGCAATCGCCATATCGTAAGGAGGTGGTGGTGGAATAGGTGTCCGCCGAAAAGCGAGTTGGTGATTCATTGGACTACCGGTCATGCCGCCGCCACCCGAAAATTGTTGGCTACTTTGTTGGGCAGGTGATATAGGAGAAATTCCAGGTCTTAAACTACCCCCCATACCTTGAAACATCGCCAAATTATTTGGATTGGTTTGATTATTATTACCAATAAGCTGGCCACCACTCAGCGTATTCATATGAATCATACTGTTATTAGGGCCCAATATATTCGGGCCACCAATCGAAGATGCCGATGGTGGGCGCGATAACGATGAAATTGGTGTCGAAACTCGATTATTATTAACACTAGTATTGTTATTCGTATTGGATGCGGCCTGTGATAAGGATTGCTGTAATTTTTCTTGGTTATTGTTCTGTTGCTGCTGTTGTTGCTCTCTTTGTGCCTGTTGCTGTTGTTTCCATGTTGATTTGTACACACAATTCGAAGGTAAATTAATGGGTGGCAAGTTAGCGCTTGGTAAATTTGTGAGAGGCGCATATTTCGATGAGCCGACAAATTTATTCATTGTCGGCGGTGTAAAAACATAAGACCAATCTTCAATTGGTTCATTGGACGGTGATCCAAGATTAGGATAAATCTCATGTTTTATTTTTGGTCCCTCAGCTAACTCTGTTATTGGCATATTATCAAATAGGCCGCCACCGCACGGTGATGAATTTGGATGATGCTCGAGGCTTGGAGGTGTTGGAAACATTTTTGAAAGTTCTTCTGGCCGAAATATACCTGTATTTGGATTCCCCACATTTAAGCAACGTTTTATGTCTTCATGCCCGCCAATTGATTTATTTGATCCGGGCGGTGTATGAATTTGTATCGTATCATCGTTGGATGTATCATCTGAATTATCAAAAATTTGATCCAAATCTTTAAAAGAAACTTGTAATCCCTCACTGGTAAACAAATTACCACTTATACATTTACCATCTTTGTCAACCATCGCACCAGCATCAACTGGCTCTTTTTTAATCTCATGCGCTTGCAGTAATGGTGACACTTGTTCATGTTCTCCGTCCAATGCTAATGGATCCTGTTTGATCTGTGGCTCGGCCTTTGTAGATGATGTTGGTGATATTGGTGCCGATGATGAATCTGATGATGTTTGATTTACTGATGATGTGTTCACTTGAATAAACGGTTTATATTCGGGTTGATCGGCATACAAATCATGAATATTTTTAGTTTGAAATTTTGATTCTTCATTTGGTTTGTATCGTTTGACGGGATGATTCATCCTGAAATATTGAGACCGAATAATAATAGTCGCACGTATATATTTTGCGAAATGCAAATAACTACTCACCATGCTGTTAATGTTGAATAATCATAAAGCAATTGACGCGGTAAAAAATCATCATCGATAAGACTTTCATAGTCTCGTGACGATAGCACAGGTCTTTTCAGTATTGACACAATATGATTAAAATTACTATTACCACTACTATTAATGTTACTTAAGTTACTATTACAGTTATTATTACCACTATTACTGTTGTTATTATTATTGCAACTAGAACTATTGTTACTAGTTGAATTGTTTGTATTATTATTAATGGCCGGTTCCTTTTTAATCACTATGCTGTTTTGATCTGTTGTTATTGTTGCGGTACCGGATGTTGAACCACCGGCCGATGGTACATTTCCATTGGCTGTTTGCACATCACTATTATTTTGATTATTACTATTTATTTGGGTATATGGTGATGATGTTGTACTTTTATTTAAATTTTCGTTTAAATCAGATGGGGTCGGAGCTGGAGTATTCTTATCTAAATTATCATTTGGTGTGGGTGGCTGATTATTTGGTGCAGATGGTGGATGTAATGGTGACATACCAGAAAGCAACTGAAAAATATTTAAATCATTAACAACTACATTTCTAGATCATTTAATAGTTTTATTTCATACCTGATCAGATGGTGGCACAGATGTGGGCTGCGAAAGCGTTGAATGTGGAAGAGGAGACGGCCCAGCGCTCGCCGGGGAACCAACCGATGGTACAGGAAGAGATTCTGATATTGAATGAGGATTACGTGAATATGACGGCGGACCGCCATGAGGTGTCGTATTACCAATACTTGTGTTAGACCTGTTCGTTAAAAATTAGTAAAACAAACAAAATAATTATATTTAATTCATTATTTTAGCTAAATGTAATGTAAAAGTATTATGATAAATATTTAGTGCATTTCCATAGTCATAATAAACAGCACAGATTTGTAGAATACACAACCACCAATATACAAGTAAAAAAAAAAAAATATAATCATGCAAAATTATAACAAACAAAAGCGTGGGAAATTTGTGACGAGATTAAATAATTTTACCCAATTACTAATAAATGAAAACACAAAATAATAAAAGCTAATATTGTGTTATTAAAGATGTGTGTGAATACTGTGTTTTCTTTGTAAATAAATCTTAAAGTGTTGTAGTTTATCATCGACGAGTTTCTCTTATATCGTATATAAGAAGAAGCCATGAAAATTTAAGTGAAAATATGTAAATCTTTTTCGTATTGTTCACATTTTCTATGAAAAAAATCTGTCAATCAGATAATAATATTGTGTGATAATGTCTTTATTATGTGTGTATTTTTAATTTTATATACAGTGGGGGACGAGATTATTCGAACAAATATATCTTACAACTAAAGGAGCTTCTTCAAAAACTAGATAAAACCATTAACCAACGATAATATTAATATACCAATACCAACAACAGATGAAATGTTACTTTCTTACTTTTCCTCCATGATTCCTTAATATATAAAATCGGCAAAATCATACACTAAACGGGAGAACATTGTTAAACCACGATTCTGTACAACTTTTAAAAACTTTGTAATATCAATAATCTAAAATGCTTCTCGTGTTTGCTTCTACAATCACTGAATTAATAAAAAATTATGTTTTTGCATTTTTTAATACTTGCTGTTGTTACAACGGATATTTGAAGTTTCTATGACGACATGGGTAATTCTTGAAAACCCCCCTCCAATTTCCCTTCAGACAACGCTATATACGCTCGCAAACAGAATCAAATATTTAATGATCAAATTCGATTTAAGGAAGTTCGGATTTAAGGGAACATTATTTGGGATATTTACAAGTTTAAAGATTAATTGGGCAAGATAAGATAAGAACAAAAAGCTAAACCAAAAAATTAAGATTTTTGGTAGGTTTAAATTTTTTATTTATTCAATGGTCCACAAAATAAATAAACCAAATGCCTTACTAAATTCTCTAAAACGCATTACATGTACATGAAGCTATTATTAAGGGGTCTTTCAAATTGCGCAGATTTTTAAATCTTTAATAAAACACAGATGGCGTTGTGAATTTACCTACATAGGTAGGTCTTGTCAACAAGTGGCATTTATAAAAATGGCGTCGTTCATGATACAACGTGTTCAAATTATTGAATTATTATAGATAGACCATTGAATCAAAGAACAAGCAACTGATTTTTCTCAAAAAATCATCTTTTCTGCTGAATCACATTTTAAAATTGGTGGATATGTTAATAAACTAAAAAATCCACGAATAATTAATGAAAAACCTGTACATTCAAAACGAGTCACTATTTGGGTGTATTGTTTTTATCAAATGAAAAAATGAAAACGCAATACAGAGTCGTGTCGATTGACTCTTGAATCCTAATAGGGGGTGAATATTGATCATGTGGTTTCAAAAGGATGGCGCTACATCTCATTTTGCAAGTAAAACAATTGAATTATTGAAAGAAAAATTTAATGGTCGTTATTTCAAGAAATGGTGAAGTCAATTGGCCACTAAGATCTTGTTATTTGACACCGTTGGACTATTTTCTTTATGGATATTTGAAAAGTGAACTCTATAAAAACAATCCACAAGCGATTCCTAAACTAAAGGACAATCCACAATCGATTCTTTTACTAAAGGATTAAATTATTCGTGCCGTTGGTGAGATAGAAGCATAATTATGCCAAAAGAGTGGACATTTGTGGAAGTGCAAGATGTGGTCATTTGGCAAATTTTATTTTTCGTATATGAATAAAGACTGATTTACATTCAACGAACGTCTACAAAAAAATTGAAACACAACATAGGAAAAAGTACAAAGACAAAAAGAGACAAAATAATCATCTGCTTAAAAAAGTCAATTGAAACCCGAGAAACAAACCCAAAAAAACTCGTCTGCTTTTTTTTGCAGATGCCGAGTTTTTGCAGATGCCGAGTTTGATCTTTTTTCTGTAAAATCGTCGATGCGTGAATAAATAACTATAAAAAGATTACATAAATAAGAAAACCAATCATTTGCATTGGTTTATAACATTTTTTGTTTAAATTTACTTTTTATGTGTAAAGAAAACGAATTTTTGATTTGACATCTTCATCTGTGAAATTTTTTGAATGTAAATCAGTCTTTAAAAGCAAATTGTGATTTTGAAAGATCTAAAAAAAAAACGCGCAATTTGAAAGACACTGTACATTCGGGTTTACGAGATAAGGGGAAACCAGCGAGTCAGTAACAACTTTATGTAAGAAGGCGGTATATAGAAAGTGTATATTACTGACTAGCGAATCTTTAAGAACTTTTCGTTCAGTTCAGAATAGAGCGAAAATTAACGCGCAAACTGAAGGATATGTCAAAATTTTCAAAGCACACTTTTCTTAAAAATAATAAATTTTGCTATTCACATGACATTTTTAATACTGTATTTGTCAGTTGTTATGGATTCGGTGGCCGATCTGTCAAATATTCTGTAAGGAAATATTTTCGTCAAATTCTGAAAGGATTTTACTCATTTGCTGGTTACCTCTATACTCGGAAATAAAAAATAATTAGCCTCTTATTAAATCGAGATTTTAGAAAAAACTAATGTCGTTTAGTTTTTTTGCTCAATCGAAAACGACATAATTGTCAGCTGGTACTCATACAACAAAGCTCTTCAAAATCGAGTTGAACTTGCTTTAAATAAAGTGTTTTTTGATGTTATTGTGTGTTCTATTTGGCTTAATCTTAGTACACATGTGTCAGGAACAATACATCCGTGTCTACAAGCTGGGCTGTAAGGCCATACCAAAAGGTCCTGGCAATTTTTAATGATTGAAAGAAACGTCTTGATATTTTTCAATTCTGTCGTGACTCCTGGCGCTGAAAGTTACTGACTTTTTAGTTGCAAACTCAAATTCACGATATTCTTCTATTTTTAAACTGGCCCCTAAAGGTATTTGTTGCAAGAATAAAGAAATCTTTCCGGGTCAAAAATAACTAGGAATTTGTTTCATCCTAAAATCAAAGTGGCGGTTAGTATATACCAATGTACGTTGGATCAATTTCTTATGATTTTTAGCATTCATTTTACCTCCAATTAGTACACCTGGTACGTAATTTGGTAAACAATTTCCATTCAGTTTACCACTGATAAAAATTTCACTATCCACCATCGACTACCTTATATGTAATATAAATTTGATATAACTTTTCGGAAGAATGTTGCAGACATAGATAAACGAATATTTAGATTTAACTTGTCAAATATTATGTAATTAATAATCCTCTGTTAGAAACGCAAAAAAAATTAAATGTACTCTAATTTATGGTAATTTGAATTCGTGGCAATGGGTTTCCATTTCTCCAACAAATACAGTTATTCTTCATTAAAGTTCGTGGCGACCCAAAATTGGATCGTGTGTCGACAGATTTCTTACATGGATCGCAATATTTTTATTTTACCCTTTTGTAGAAAGAAGAAGAATACTAAAGAAACGGTACAGATAATTTTCGGTCCATCCAATAAATAGTGACATTTTAGAACTTGAAAAAAAAACTAAGTGAACCTTTTTTCACTTCTATTAAATTTTCTATTTCATCCCATACAGTAACGATATTTCAAATTCTCAATACAAGAACTGGATAAGCAATCGTGTAGCCGATTTTTCAATCCAATAGAAATCGCAAAGCCCTTTGGATAGTTCCGTCGGCTGATTTTTGAACGGTAGATGAACAAACTTCCTTATAGCCTCATACAAATGATGTTATATGAATTAGTCGCAAAAGAGTCTAGAAAAAATATTCTAAAATTTTCGGGTTACGACTCAAAAAGTTTCTTAACCCTTGACATTCAGCCCTGAATATGATCACATTTATTTGATATAAGCTATCATCATCTTGTTTGGGTATTGGTCAAAGTTGAAAAAAATCTATTTATTTATTGCTTTTTAATAAATTTTAAAAGGATCGCGCCTAGGAATTAATTCCTAAATGTACAAGCACGTGTGCGACGAGTACATAGCACTACAAAAGGAAAAGGAAGGAAAGAGAGGAAATTTGATGAGGTTGAGAGAATACAAAGTTTAAATTATAAAGGAACACTGGTTATAAGGGAGATTAATTTTGAAAGCATCCTGTTTTGGATATTAAATTTGAATGTCTGTAGATCATAAGCAAGGGAAAGCCCATCGTCCAATCCATTCCATATTCGACCGCTTCGAAGGAAAAAGGAATTTATGTACCTGTCAATAGGCATCGATAACCAACCTCAATTGAAGATTAAGCCGATGATGAACTGATCTCCGTAGACTAACCCGTCCGGAAAAATAGGACTTGAGGTTGTACAGCTCCGACGAAGAACCTTTAAAATAACATATAAAGAGCCCCTACATTTCGTCTTTGTGAAGGAGAATCGAAAGAAGAAGTGAGGCTAAAATCCAAAATCAAATGATTTGCTCACGTTGAACCCGGTCGAGTGCAACCAGATGAGTGCTCTCCGATGCGCCAGCCCAAATACGGGAGCTGTACTCTAATCAGTGTTTAATATGTATGTTAACGTTATATAGGAGATTAGTAAAAGCTTACTTATATGTTATTATATTCCTGAAATTTAGCGAATCTTAACTTGCTTGAATTCTGTTTTAAACTCAGTTGTTGAAAACACATTAACTATGGGGACGATAATAAAAATCGGGGATCCAATAAGATCGAGGTTTCAATGACTCAATATAATTTTGATTAGTTCTTTAAACATTTTCTTAATGGGTTTCGAATGAACAAATTATTTAATTAAAATATTATTTTAATTAACCTTTTTATTTAACAGATTCCCTCCCGGTAAAATACAAGTACGCCACGATTGAAACCACACCCGTTAACCAGTGTACCAATGGAATACCATGCGGAATAATTCGTTCAGCAGCCAGTGCCACCGGTACACCACGCTTAATGATGCCGGTGATTCTCTGGCCAATGACTGTATTTTTGACTACGTTGTGTACCAGTGGCTACTGGCCGCTTGTAGAGTTGGGTCTTACTGGATCTTAAAAAATTATCGAAGGCTCTTGCCTTCTTTTCAGATGGCCCCTACACTGAACTTAATGCAGTATTTGAAACTTTCTGCCCTCTATATGGTTTCAAATCATTTGGTAATTTGGATTTTGTGAGGAGAGAATAAGAAAACAAATTTTTAAACAAGCGTTTAATTGCTACCGCGGTTTAGTATCGTTCACACATATCAGGATTAGAACGTAGAAAATATACAATAGTTTAATAAGGCTTCCCCCTTTAAGGATAAGGTTGTCAATTTTAATTCGATCGAATTTTACGTTTGTTGACCCATACTGTGAGTAATTTATTCAAATTAGCGAAGATAACCGATTTCAGAACCGCGGCTTGGTAAGCAATTTTCTATTGAAAATAGTCGGTTCATTCATTCCCTTATAGATATAAATATTAAACGGATTTTCCTTTAAATAAAGAAATATTTGTGATTGTTATAAAAAAAGACAATTATTAAATATGTTTAATTAAGGTAAAGCCGAAAGTATATTTATTACAATACTACTTACTATACTCGGTGGTAATTTATGGAAAAAAAAACTCACTCAACACATGAACAAAACAAAATACTCAAAATAGAAACAAACAAAATTTAATTACAAATACATCCTCATAAATGGGTTTTAATTAATTTGAAAAAAATTTACAGTTTTACATGTCAAAATTGAAAGCGTATAAAATAGTACCCGAGATTTAGGTTCACACATATGCATTACACTACTTCATAGTAAGCAACTATATGTACAGTTTTTTCGTAAGTCGACAATACAGCCATATGAGATTTAAACATATGTATTTAAATAACAACATATAAATAAAATAATGTTTTTAAATAAATAAATATTGAGAGAGGAGAGTGGTGAAACAGAAAATGAGTATTAGTTTAATAATTTGCCGTTACGAAGTACGTGCAATGTTTAAATCGAAATTCTTGAATTTTTTTTTTTTTTTTGTTCTTTTAAGAATACACAATCACACACACACACACACACACACACACACACATTCCCACACAAAAGAAAATCAATATAAACGGCGAAAGATTCTATAAATTAGTTTTTGATGTATTATGGATGGTTTTGGTTTTGATGAGCTTGTAAGAAAATGAGATTTTTTTTTCAAAATTATAGTAAATTAAATTAATAAACAAAAAACTTAAATAATTAAAATTTAAATTAATTATAAAAAATGTTTCGGTTGGTTGAAAAGAAGGACAAACCTTTGACTGGCTGTTGAAAGATTTACAGAATCGTTGCTGTTTAAACCGGTAATATCGATATTAGTAGTCGTGGTAGTAATATTGTTGGAACCAGATGTATCAGTTGTTGATGTTGACTTGTCAGGATTCGAGGTGGACGATGCACTTACTGCATGAACACGATTTAGATTTACTCGTCTATGAAATGGAATTCGATTTGTTCGTCCCAATTTTTCTGAGCGACTACTTGATTTCCAACCACTTGTTGACGACGATGATGTTGATCGTCCAGATTGTTTTCTACACCTGGAAAGCCAAAAATTACTAATTTTTTGGCCTAATCGTTTTTTATTTATAGTTTATTTATTCTAACCTAAAAAATTTAAACGAACACGAACAACTTCACTTAAATTTCAAAAGGCTTCTTTCTTAGTAATCTGTATCAGTCTATGTAATTTTTTAAAATATGTACAAAGAAATTTCACTTTGAATTTGTAAAAAAAACTATAGTGTAGCTGTAAATAGCGTTTTGTTTGAAGTACATAAACAAGAACTAAACACACAATGATAATTAAAACCAAAATCATAAAATACAGTTGTTTTTCATAAATTGCATGTAGTGGAAATAATTATACAGCTCGAATTTCAAGCTTCAATTTTTAGTATGATTTATGCATTTTTCATAAAAAGTTTATCAAAAAACTGTAATAATTACTATTTAAAAAGTAAACAGATATCATCTTTGTACTTTACACTAGAGCGGTCCATTGGGTTACATTGGGAAACTCCGCACATGTGAAACAATAAGCGAACTTTACACTAACAATATTTTTTTCATTATCGATAACATCATTACCTCTAAAACTCTTGGGTCATTTACGCTTTCAATATTTTTCGAACGTACACAATAAGGACAAGTGACATTAAAATGATTGTCCACATTTGAAAATAAAGTAGGAGAAATGTGACACAAGAGTGTTGGATTAATATTGATCGTGTAAAATTCACTATACACATAGCAGCCATGTTGTACGTGTGAGCGTTCTATGAGCGATTATTGATCAATCACGGTAATGCGAATATTTTTTTATATTTCGTTTTATTTACTTTATAAATAAATTCAATAATCAATTTTATATTCAATAAATTCGATTCATATTTTTAGTGTCATCTCAAACAAAATTTCTCGATTATTCACGCATAGTACATCTGGGAGTATACAACATTTTTATATCAAAATGATTCGCGTAAACAAGATTGGAATTGCGAAAGTTCGGTGTAAAAGACAAAAAATCTAGTACAATTTTTATACTTTTTAATTTTTTTCAATCAATTTTATTGGCTAAAAATTAATTAATTATTAAAATTAAATTTGTATCAACCAAATGTTAAAGAATATACGACTGCATGCAGCCTATTTGTTTTAAAAGCAGGTTCGCGTTTTGAATCTTTCGAAACACCCTAATTCCAAAGAATGAAATGAAGTATTGAATGGTCAATACAGGTTTCTGGAGTATTACACCTCAATTTGGGATTTTAGATCTGAGTTTTGGTCTGATCAGCCTATATCGAACGCAGGTATTTTTATCAGGATGTATCAAAGAATAAAATTTAATTTTAATGTAGCATTTTCTTCATGAATGATGTCTTATTGTGTCACATGAATGACAACGTATACATATTTGACAACGAATTGGATTTGGAATTCAATTTTTGTCAAATAAAATACATAGCCTTCCAATTCTCGATTGGAATTTGATTGGTTTTCAAATGTTGGTAACATTTTAATATTTTGTATTGTGAAATACAATTTTTTTCGCGAGTAAAATGTTGGCATGGGACTGTTTACATTGAGCATAATATGTATTAAAAATTTTATTTTTTTACAAGTGCCAAAATAATAGTCAAAATTAGCGCGCCCATCATGAAGTAGACAAATTAAGCGAGGAATTAGTTTTTAAATTCCTTCAATTTAGCAGGAGTTCGACGAATTGTTTAATTGTTGTTGTAAATTGTAAAATAAAATGCAGCTATATTATCGCAATTGACATGAAATTTTTATTTTCTGTCAACAACTAAAAAAAATTATTGAAAAAATCATAAGGTACAAAAATTGTACTATACTTGTCGCAGTCAGTATCAGATATTGCAGTAGAAATTGTATCAATGCAGATGGTATTAAAAGATTGCAAAAACTGCGTTACATTGTCGACTGAATTTTTAAATCTGCATTTTATGACATTTATGTAACACATATTTAACTTAAATATAATATTCTTGTGTACGAAAGATACTTTATTTTGTCACAAATTAATCATTATATCATCAATTTCGATCTGACGACGATTATGAAAAATTAATCTTTTTTCAGTCATCCCATCAGTTTTAAGAGGTATCGTATAATTCACTAATACTATAAGTTCTTCGCCACTCGGTTGCATGCACTTATAATGATTCAAAAGCAAGGGAACTGGCTCCCTTATGAATTGGAGGACAGGAACTTCTGCTTGAACGGAAAAACGGAAAGGTTTTTTACATCGAATCGTTAAGGGTGATAGCGTAAGAGAACTTGGGTTACAGCCGGACAAGCTTCAACATCGACAGCAAAGCCGAATATCCATGTTTCAACGCTAATACTCTGTATTTCATGGGACCAGCTGGATGTTATTTATTAAGAGCTGCTCAAACCCAAAAAAACCATTACTGGAGACGCTACCGACTCAAATTAATGCCGTTTGAGCCAAGCACTGAAGGATAAACAACCGCAATATGCCAAAAGCCATGACAAGGTTATTCTTCAGCACGCCTGAAATGGTAAGTCTTGCCTCACACGCCTTACTCTCCAGACATACCTCCGTCTGATTACTACTTGTTCCGGGCAATGACTCATGAGCTGTCGTCTCAACACTTCACTTCCTATGAGGACACCAAAAAATGGGCCGAGTCGTGAATTTCTTCAAAAGAAGACGAGTTTTGCCGCCGCGGCAATACATTACATAAAATAAAACAAATCTTGAACAATTTTTATATTTTTTGATTTTTTCAATCAATTTTTTTAGTTTGACAGAAAATTTTCTAAGAATTGTCTTGATCAAGGATCGAAAGCAATTAATTTGTAACAACATAAGGCATCATTCGTATAAAAAAGTAGTATAATAAAATTAAATATGTACCAAATACATAACGTCAAAATATGTAGATCTGTGTGCATTACTGACTGCAAGCAGAAATATGCAGAACTTAACAAATGAAAGATATATCAACATGGAAGGTGTTCCTCGATAATAAACCGATTAGTACAGTAAATTGGATATCTTATCAGTAACGAAAACAGCTAAATTCTTTTTCTATACTGGTTTACCCGTTCTTTGCCGTTCTAGCATCCATTAAACGCAAGAATCCTACTTTTGTACTCTTGGGTTGGTAGGTAGAGATATCGTCCTACAGTTTTTAATTACTAACATTTGATAGTAAGTTCCATTTGAATTTGTGGTTTACACTGTTACAGTACTAAACTGAACCGCTATTAATATGTCGATATTTAATAGCTGATAAACTATTATTTTTAATACAAATAACCAAAACCAATGTTTGAAGATAAACTGTTAAATAAAACAAAAGCTTGGTTCATAAAATCAAGCTAAATTTTAATAAATGTACGAGTAAATTATTTATATTCAAACAATTGAACTTTTTTCAATTTAATATACAACCATACTTATACAAAAATTAAAATCCAATTCATTTTCAATTATTTAAACAGACCGCAAATGTTCCAACGTCCGTGGCTATTTTTCTTTTTTTTTTAATAGATAAGAAATTTGATATTACTGCCTTATTCAAAACACATAACTTGATGTCAGCTTTTGTAAGACCAACCAAAAACCTAAACCAATTATCATTTTAAACTGCGTGCGGTTTGTAAAAAAAACTAGATTCTAAATCTATTATCTATTGCATTTGAAGGCAAAACACACAAAATAAATCTGATAAAAGACTTGTATGTACATATTCCATTACGTGATCTTCAAAACTAAAAAAAAAACAATAATAAAACCAAAACATAAATCACACACGGAGAATAGCATAGGTATTAAGTTCATCATGGAAATAATACAAAAACTATTCTTCTCTCTCTCTCTCTCTATTGTTCTTTTCTGATGGTGAAAGTTTATATTTATCAATACAGAAACAAATGTTTTTTCCAGTTCGACAAACATTCACCAATTTCCTCATTTCTATTATAATACGTAATTTTACCAACCAACGTGACTAGAAAACAGATCGATCAAATCTAAATATGTAGGTAAAATTATTGAGAAGAATTCGTTTAGATTTAAATAAAAAATCACAAATAAAATTGCATGCAATATGCAAAATAAGAAAATTGAGTCTTAAAATTTCCTTTTTTTAAACAAGTTCTAAAATAAATAATAATTTGATTTTTTTTGGTTCGGGAAAACAAACAAACAAAGTATATAAATCATGAAAAGCTTTCATAATTGTTTAAACTTACTTGACACAAATGCACGACATTTTATGAGATGGATCTTGAAACTCCCAAAAACTATTATTCTGGTTTGTAGAATTATTGTTCGATTCCGTGCTGGTATTGGCGAGAGATGACGAAGATGATGACGATGATGATGACGAGGATGATGTATCATCATTTGATTGTGTATTGTTTAGAAGGGATTGTGGTGAATTGGTAATGCAATCTTGCCATACTCGCTCTGGTAGCATGGTAGCTGCAGTTTGGGGCAGATGCATGCTAAATGGATTACCTAAATCATTACCGGGTGGTATGATATCGGTACCACCCATTGAGATTGACATGTCTTGAAACTTTTCCAATGAAAAATCCGGTGCATCAATGTCGGCGACTAAGACATATTTTGAAGGATATCGCATTTTTATACCGCCTGTAAAAAAAAATTGTTAAATTTTCTTCTGCTACACTTAAATTCTCATCTAAAACTCACCTGATATGACTTCAACAATTGGTGGCAACTCGGAATTATCCCGATTACATAATGGATAAAATGCTATCCAATCATTTAGCGCTTTTTGTGAAGCTGGATCTAGAGCACGGTAACTGTTGCCAGTTAGTGTTGCGGCTAGCCCAAATGGTGCCAAAATCACAGGCTTTGGTTTACCTTCATTGCTTTGTGATTGTGCTACAGACTCTGCTAAATACTCCGGAGTCAACGGTCGGACGGGAGGATGTTCTCGTAAGTCCATTGAAGCACAAACTGTCAAATCTCCATGTACGAAAAATGCGAATGAAAATGAAAAATGGTGTGAGCTGCAAATAAATAAAAATTAATGATTAATTTATGACAATCAATTCATGGTAGACGTCAATTATAGCTGATACTAAGCAATTATCAAATAAATGTATAACCTCTGATAAAACAATAAACGACTCATCTCTTTGGGTAAAGAAGCAAGCATCATTTTAGTAGAAGTTTTACTAGTTAAGAACCAAAAACCAGAAGTCAGGATTTGTTTCTTTTTATCTAAGCAAAAAATAATAACCTTAGAGGACAAATTGCAATTTAAGAATCTTAGTTAAAGACTTATACCCTCTTAAAAAAAAAGTAAAAATGAATTGTTGCCTTTCACCCAAAGACTGTTCAATCCAAATAACGGGTGGTCCATCTAGCGTTTGCAATTTCAACTGCCGGTTATTCCGAGAGTGGCAACACTTATGTCATTCGTGTTGTGACAGAAAATTAGTTTAATGTTTGACATTTACAAAATGGGTCGCTTTATCCTTGAACAAAATTGGGAAATATTGAAAACTTACTTTCAAAGTGGTGAGAAAAACGAAATGCCTACAAGGCAATTTGTGGATCAAATTGTGTAGAGAGTTCGTGAAACTGGATTAGTAAAGATAAGTGTTACGCTAACCATCGAGAAACTATCCAAGACTTGAAAGATCAAATCGAAGTTGCCATTCATGATATAGGAGCCTACGGCGCAGTGGTTAAAGCTGCTGCGGCGGTTGGATCGGGAGGTACCGGGTTCGAATCTCGATTAGGGGCGGGATGTAAAAGGGATTTTTCAACATCTGATTACAATCGGTGATGACGATGAACACAACTATGACACACCTGTTGAGAGTGCAGAATCCATGGGCCGACCGACCTTTCATATCAGCACTATAGGCTGGCATGAAGCAATGCAATGTGCAGGCGGTTTAAACAAAAGCGGGTCTATAGCCGTACGCCCTCAATTTTTGGCTACTACGGCGTAAAGTAGAACGGTAAAATGAACTGCGAAAGAGTTGGGAGAGTGCCTTGAGCCCCAGAAAAGATTGCGTAGACGAAAACATAAAAAAAATTGCAAACATTAGATGGACCACCCTTTATTTTAACTTTTAAAAATTGTGTATGTAGCAAAATGCTGTAATCTGTAAGTTGCCTCTATTCTATTTACATCTAGAATAAACTACAGTAGTACTAGGGTTCTTTACAACTACCACGAGGTATTACACAGCAGCTCTTCGCACTGATCATGCAGAATTCTGAACCAAAATTCTAGTATTTTTCGGCAGGTAACAGATGTTTAGAAATTTGCGTCCAGCACAGTTAAAATACGCTAGTTTTAAGAACACTTGTAATGTGCTACCCATACAGAAAATTGCAAGTTGCTTAAATTTTTAATTTTGCTGCTTATTCTGCATGGCCAGCAGATTAAAAGTATCCTCAACATTTGCTTGTTCTAATTTTGTTGCATGTATTGTAGAATTCTGCAGGTCTGTTTCAGCAGCAAACAGATGTCAAAAACTCTAGTTGCATCAAAGTTAGAATACGTAATCTGCAAGCCGTGCAGAAGCAGAATGCCACAAGTTGCTTCAATTTTTTAAATTTTACTGCGGGATTAGGATTTAAATCAGGGTTTCGAACCGAACCCGAACCTCGAACCCGCTCCGGTTCAAAGATTTTTAGTATTTTTTTCGAACCTGAACCTGAACCCGAACCCAACATTTCGCGGGTTCGATTCAACCGGGTTCCGGGTTGACAAAAAAAAAATCGCATATTATATACAGTGGAGGTCGGATAACACAAAATCGAGGGGAACAACAAAATATTTCGTGTTTTCAGAATTTCGTGTTATGGGTGAACCAGCGAGTCAGTAACAACTTTAAGTAAGAATGCGATATACAGAAAGTGCATGTTACTGACCAGCGAATCTTTAAGAACTGTTCGTTCAGTTCGGCTGTCACTTAATAGAGCGAAAATTAACGCGCAAACTGAAGGAAATGTCAGAATACACAAAAATTTTCACGGCACACTTTTCTTAAAAATAATAGTTTTGCTATTCACATTATAATATTAACACTGTATTTGTCAGTTATTACGGATTCGGTGGCTGATATGTCAAATATTCTGTAAAGAAATACTTTCGTCAAATTCTGTAACGATTCTTACTGATTCGCTGGTTACCCCTTTAAGCGAAAATAATATGAAGAAACAGTGGAACTGGGAACAAAAGAATGTTCTTGTTATCTGATATTTCGTGTTATCCGTTTTCGTCTTGACTGAATTACACTGTATATTATTTATCATAATCCAACAATATAGGCAGCTGGACAAACTTTGAACTAAACGTATAGCAGGAGTTTACAGTTTATGAATCATTTTCACGGTTCCACAAGGAGAAAAATATTATAGAATAGTGGGAAAACCATAAAATTGAAATTCCACTTTTATACGAAGCTGAAAAAGTTTTGTTAGCGATTCCTGTAACGAAAGTCAGTGTGGAATGGGCATTTTCGGCTTTAAAGTTTATTTTACCACCACAAAGGATACACCTTCAAGAAGAATCATTTAGATATATCCTATTCGTCAAACTAAACGAAATGTTTTTAATGAAATAAATAAATATCGTCATCTCAGTATTTAAGTGATACAAACGCATTTTTGTAATTTTGGAGTGAGAACTGCCATTCTACGTAAAAATGTAGACTGTATCGTCAACCCAGTTTCCAACGTAGTTATTATACCACTTCGTCAGTCCAGTGTTTGAGTGACACAGATGAGTTTTAGTCAATTTGCAGTTAGGACCGTCACATTAGATAATGGCAAACCTAACTTCAAAATGATCAGAGTGCGTTTGTGGCGCTTAAATACTGAGGTGACGATATATAGATTTTTTTAAATATCTGTGAAGTTTTATTTTTTTGTTAACCCGAACCCGAACCTGAACCCGAACCCAATTATTTTCTGGCTTTGAACCTGAACCCGAACCCGAACCCAAAATTTTGCGGGTTCGAAACCCTGATTTAAATCCAAACTCGATTTGTGACCGAATTTATGTGACCAAAAATTACTTTATATCAAATTTATTTAAAAAAAATATCTTAAATGAACACCGGCATATGTCAACAAACGAAAATAAACAAATAATCTGATTTTATTTAACACATTCGGAAAATTTGCTGAAATCCTTGCACATCTAAAAAGTTAAAATATATAAAATTCACTGGTTACGAAAATGAAAAATATCGAAATGACATGAAAATTTACTAAAAATTTACTATCCACGTTCGAAAAAAGATTGTCGTAGTAGGTAATTTCATTATTTTTTTTATCAACACAACAAAAATAAATTTACTCTAAATTCGCTATGGCTTTTCCGAACGTGCTAATTAAAATGGTGAGTACAACATAAGCGGCGCTTTCAGATCCGATAGCTGTTGGCAACATGTTGACTAAAATCAACGTGTTGTTTTCTGAATGGCACCAATTTACCGAACATTTCATGACAATATGGTGGATCGAATATCATTTTTCCCCCAACAAGTTGCGGGACCTGAAAGCGCCCAATGTATTATATTTCTTATATGCAACTATATATGTACATATCTTTGGGCCCGATACAAAAAATATGTACATATTTACACACTACAGTATACATTAATAGCGTTAAATCATTATTTCTTACCTCTTCCCCGTTGTTCTTTCATTGTTTGAGCAAGGCTGCACAAACCACCTGCCAAGTCGAACGACATCACGTGACAATAAACAACTGTTAATTGAAAAAATCAAGAAAAAATTCCGAACATTGTAATAAAAAATGATAGTAAATTCTGTAAGTATTTATATATACCTTTCAATGAGATTATGTAATGCTTTAAATAGTAGTGAACGACATTCATATGATAAACCGGTTTCCCATGCTCCTTGTTGTTCACCTTCTGAAAAGCAAAAAAATGAAATAAATAATTTAAAAAATGTTACCAACATAAAAACCCAAAAAAAAAAATTAAATTAAACGGTATTTTTAAGAAGATCTTCAATAAAAAAAAACAAAACATAAAATAGTGTACATACAAAACAAAAATATGTGTACAAATTTTTTATTTTCCGATTCAAGTCTAGACTTTTTATCATTGCACCGCAAACAAACTAAAAAAAAATATTCACATATGTATGTAGTTTTTATATATTTGTCTCGCTTTCGAAAAGAAAAAAAAATTCTTTGCTCTCTTTACCCTGCGATCAAATCAAAACATACAATACTTTATTCTCTCTATTTAATATTTGATAATACATATGTCACTCGGATGGCATAAGTATTGGTGCTGTCTTTATATACAAAAACCATTTTCTGATTTTTTTTTTCAATGTTGCCAATTTAATTTTTGTTTTAGTACAGTATCATAATATAAAAAAAAAATGTAAAAATAATATTGATCGATAACAAAAGGGACAAAAGAATATATGTGTATTAAAACAAATTATAATATGTATGGATGTAGTTTTAGGTAGAGTTCCTTTAAGTAAATAGAGTTCATTTCGTAGGTTATCCTTTTTTCTCTTTACTGTTTTCCTCACATATTTAAAGTTTTCAAATTATTCTTGTAAATATGGATACAATATAAATAATGTTATTACATAAATAAAGAATCAACAAAATGGAAATGATTTGTTAACAATTTAAATCTGTCATGTTTATTTACAGTAATAATGATTCGTGGCACGTGCTTTTTTATTTTTGTTATTACAATACTCTTCCCATTTATTGGCAGGTTGCATATAGAATAGTATGATAATAGATTTGTATTGGAAATTATTTTGAGAGATTACTCTTTATTTTGATACATTCAAGAAACAGAAGAGCTATTTACTGCAAGCAACGAATATGTTTAAAAGGTAAAATTAATTTATAATAAAAATGATTTTATGAAAGGTGCGTACAACCAATGCTACAGTATAAACTCGCTTATTGCAATTATTAAAGTAAAGCTGGAGTTCGTTCACTAACTCTACAATGTAACAATATTGTAACCAAAAAGCGTTCATAATCTAACATTGTAATCTTCTACCCTGCCAAATACTGCCTTTCTATGTAGCTATCATTGTTACAATATCGTAACAATGTAGAGTTCATGAACGCACTCATTGTAAATTGCAAGTATCGGGTCTACATTTTTACTATAAAACAAATCAAAATTGTTGGAAAACATACCTACACATTGGGCGCATTCAGCGCAAAGCCCTCACTAAACAAGAACTACTTAGATCACACACATTTCACCTGCTAAGGAGTTAATTTTTTGAGGCCTGAGCAAGAATTTTGTTCGTAAAACGAGACTTAAGACTTTTTCATGTACGTACTAACTGGAGGTACAATAGTAAATATTTTATTGTTGTTTAGTTAAATTTTAATACTATTCTCTTATAATAATAATTTTAAAGGAAAATCGAAAAAACAACATATTGCAGTTAACTAGATTGAATTTCTTATCGTTCACATATACACATTCATTTGCGACTTCTAGCAAACCAGCTGACATTTGGTGAACAAAACGTTAACCCAATTTTTACCAAAGAACATTGGACATTGACAATTCTCCGCTTTGTAGACTTAGAAATCAACGCCGCCTATCATGCAAGCTTGGTAGGTAGTGTTCATTATTTAAAATATAAAAGTTGCATTTTAGATGTAACTTATAATATTATTTTTTCACAGAAGCAGCCCATTTAAAATATTACAAATACAGATGCCGTCTTACTTTGGTAACTGGATTAGTAATTAGCAATTTGCCAAATTCAATGTTTGGTTTTATCTTTGCTCAATTGGGCAGCGCTGCTGTATACCGTGGGACAGTACAATTTATATGTGAAAAATTTCATATAAAAACATGAAAGTTGTTGATTTTTATTTCAACATTTATGTGTAAAAACAAAGGGTCCATTTACATTTTATGGAATAAATATAACGTTTGTAGTATTAGACTTAATTATTAGATACATATTGCGATGTTTGAATTAAAGAACCTATTAAATAAGCTGAATCAGAAACATGAATTTGGTTAAAATAGTGAGGTTATGTTTCGAAATTTTCTGTATTTTTTATTTTAGCTGAGGCCCTTTCCGAAAGTTATACTTATTTATTTAGACATACTTATTTGCCGCCATCTTAAAAAAATTTGTAAAATCATCCGAATTGATTTCACATTCTTATTTTGACTATTTTGTAACTATAAAATAATTTTTTTAATTAAATTTTTTATAAAACTTAATTACTACATAATATCACGATATGTATGCAATGAAATTAACAGAATTTTGGATTTCGTTTAAGATTTTTTTTTTTTGTAAGAACATACTTATTTTAAGTTACCTCGCCAACATACTTATTTAATTAAGTCTAAATAAATAAGTATAAATTTCGGAAAAGGCCTAAGTACAATACATCTCAAACATGGTTATACATCATCTCATATATGGTGTGTTTGTCATTTTTTAAAAATATTTTTTGTGGATTGTGGCGCCTCTAATGCTAAATGTGAGAATTAAGTTTGGGAAAATCACTAATTAAAAACCGAAAAATTTTATTTTTATCAGTTGACATTAAAAATTAAATTAAAAAAAAAAAAAAAATTTTTTAAAATTATTGCTAGAATAATTCTATACCAACAAAAAGTTGGTTTGAAACTATTCATTCCGGAATGAAAATGCACGGCATTGTTGTTGTAAAATTCCCATTGACAGCTACACCAGTGCAATTTCGACTACTCCAGGTTTTTTGGTAGTTTTACCCCTCTTTTTACACATGCACTAAACAGTACTGTCATTTTCGATTTGGCTTGTCGTTTTAATATGGTTTGACAGATGACCGAACGCAATTCGGTGTTTATGTTCGATTGACGAAGAAATTAAGTTACACTTTCAAAGAGGAATAAAAAATCAATCGAAAACGACATTAGACTACTAGAATAAACAAAATTAATAAACTGTGCAAGGAAAGAAGATAAATTTTAAATCATAAAAAATTTGATCAGTGACGGCGAAATTGTGACCAATTAATAATACGCAGGAATAATTGTTTCATTGGAGAAACTCGTGTACATATACCATAAACATTCTCCATTCAAATTAAGAGACTAGAAGAAAGAATAAAAGCAATATATTTAATATATGTTTGTACTGCCTACATAATGTAAAAACAAAAAATATTTGGGCGTGGTCATAAGTAAATATTAAAAGACTGATTATACGAGCTAACCTTTTATATTTCCTTAAGCACGCGTGTTCTAGTGTATCTTCCTTCAACTGTATTTCTATCCAGTACCGAACAAATTTATAATACCGGCCGCTCTTTTCACTTTTTTTATTACATACAATTTGGTCCTCTAACATGTTTATCAGCCCATTCATTAATCATCACACACAAGATATCTTTCCTTTTCTAGCCTAAAAAAACTGCTGTAGAGCAAAATAAAGGTAAAAACAAAAAAGAAGGAACAAACAAGTTATTCCACCGACGCAGTGGTATTTTCGAATGAGGAATATCAAACAAAATGAGACAAATATGTTTAGATTTAATAACTTGTTTTCTCAAAAATTATTATGTTTCAAGTTTTTTTTTTTTTTTTCGTTTTACTCAAACTTAATAAATTTGTATAGGTAACAAAATTTTATCTTTTTTACTTATTTCATTTATATTATACGTAATTTTTGCTTCATGATCATAACATTTTCCTTTACAATGCTGAACAAGAGTTTCTTGAGTAAGTATTGTAGTGATGAAAAAAAAAACGTTTAATATTTTTCGCAGGCCCAATTAAATTACCGCGAAACCTAAAAATGTATCGATGTATTAATTGAATATGCAGAGGTAATTCGAACTAATAGCAACAGATTTGAAAATAATGGCAAGAAATCCTCTATAAAGTTAAGTGATTTAAAAGATAAGAAAGTGCCAATTTTTTTGTCAGTTATATGTATTCTATTTAAACAGAAACGTACTATTTGTACCAATTAGTAAGTCTACTGTATTTGTCCAAATTAAAAGTTGGTTTTATTGTTTTTAAGGTTAGCTTTTTAACTTATGAAATGATTAGATAGTGTATTACATTGTTAAGAGACTTACTTATGTATTTTAAATAGGTACTGAAATTGTTTGTACATTTCATTTTCTTGCCGCCAAATGAAAGCATAATTTGACCACTGCATATAAATATGCAAGGCAAATAACTCAATCTATTTATTACATACTCCTGAAACAAAACACTATCAAAAATCGCAAAAATTATAAGATTTGTTCATTGACCTACAAAAGATATTTGATGCGCAAAAATAGTAAAACTATCTCGTTTCATGTACACAACTATGTTTCAAACCACTGATTTAAAAAAAATATTACCGCAAAAAGAGCAAAAATACTTTGGCTACTTAAAATGTAATTAAAATAAATGAAATAAAAAACATTACCAACGCAACCACATAAAAAAAAAAAAATATTTTCGTTTTTTTTTTATGTTCTTTACGGTTAATTTTAGATATGGTATTTATAAACAAAATAATATTCTTTTAATACAACAAAAATAAAAAATCCAAAAATTGCAGTAATAGCTATAACAAATTTTCTTAAAACATCTTATACATTTATTATTTTGGAAATACAACTATAAAACTCTCAATTCAACATTTTCACAATATCATAATCTATTAACATTCTCACAATATAAAAATCGAAGGTCGATTTCGTTTACAGATTTACGTCACATAATAATCTCACCAATAGAAAATACCATTCAAAATAACGTCACAAATGTTTAATAAAAATAAACATAACCGAATTTATATATAATATAAAAATGTATATGTATAAATACAAAAAAAAAAAAAGAGTGACGTCATAAATAATATAGAACAAAAAGAGAAATTCTGTGTATGAAATCGTTATATACAATAAAACGAGTAAGAATGAGAATATTTATTTATGTACATATTTAAATTTTCAAAACCAATACAATTACATTTCACTATACATTAGTGTTCGTTTTGGTTTTTAAGCAAAAAACGTAGGTATTTTATTAGTTCACATGAACAGTTTGAATGTGTGTTTATTTACTTATTTATTTAGTATGGAGCAGTATGCGGTATTTTCACGCTTAGTATATATTATTTAAGAAACGACATTGCACACCCCTAATTTAATTGATAGATTATTTTGTATTATTTGTATTACAGAGTTGACTTACTTTTATGGTCGCGAGAGCAAATGAAGATTATTCCGTATTTCTTTCGTTCGACTATATCGCTACACTACAAGTAAAATTAAATTGAAACATTTTATTTTATACAAGTGAGAATTACAACAAATTTAAGGTCGTGCGCACGTTTTCTAAAAGCTGGTTTTCTATATTCTCAGTGTTATCTCGTTTTGCTACACTTATACATACATAAGTATTGTTGCTGTTTTTTTATTTTATCATGAAAATTAATTTTCAAATTGTACATAATACATACGTATTGTTTGAAATTATATGAAATTAGAGAAAATCAATTTTCTACAAGTTTTGAACAAATATTAGTTGAGGCACGCGACTTTAAGGAAACATGATTAATTCTTGTTTTTTCAAGTTATTTTATCAACTTTATTGTACTATCAAACAGAATCACCACACATTTTACCGTAAAAAACTTTATAGAGAGCAGTGCGCGCTTACACAAGACGACGGATGATATAAAACATCGTTTTTTGAATTAAAAAAAAAAATAAATAAAAAGCCGCGACATGACTTCAGGGAAAGGTCATTACACTTTTTTTTTTTATTTTAGTTAGATCTTCTTTCATTTTAAAATTTTATAGCAATAATAACTCGTAACTAAATACATACAAGAACAAAAATAAATTGAATTGAAAATAATTGCATAAAATATTTTTTTTATGTTGTTTAAGAATGATGTTGAATTTCTCAATTTTCAATAAATACTCCATAAAAGAGCTAGGAAAATTAGAATATACATATTAGTATGGAGCTACAGACCTATAAAATTCATACAGGAAGCGGTGGAGAGTTTACAATAATTGAGGTATTATCAATTGTAGAATATTTTACTATCAAGCGAAACCTCGTTATAAGGAAGCCAAAGGGACCGGTGAAATTTATTTATTTAATTTATATAAAATTTTCTTATTTTACTTCCTTATAAGTAACTCTTTTGGCTAGCCATAATGAAAAGTAACTGTGAAACACATATCGTTGTACTGAAAACGTCTCTGTTTGTTATAAAGAAATTTCACTGCATATTACGTTTTTGCTGGATTGCATTCATCGCTTTTAGAAATGTCGAGTGTATTTTAGGTGTATTGTAAGCGCCCATTATTTGAATGACATTGGTACTCACACATCTTCGCAAATAAAATATGGTTTTAAAAAGTGGATGATAGCTAATGTGGATGATTTGTCTTTAATGGAACCACCCGGGACCTTTTGATATGCCATAGAAAATGGTCCGTTTTAGACATGGTCCCATAAGTAAGTGAGTAAAACCATTACATTATCAAAATATTTATGCCTGTATTTTATGCCTGTATTATATGTAACTTATACTTACATTACATAAGTATTACATATACAATGGGCACATCGTCGACGAAAAATGCAGTGTGTAAGTCCAAAAACAATTTTTTTTGGAAGACAATAAAAACTATTGCTTATCGATGCACAATGGAGAACTTTTCTTTTGATAAGAAAAACGCAAAATTGGAAAAAATGAACTTACACATTCTGCATTTCTCACCGACCTTTTCGGTCCCATTGAGGGGAAACTCAAAAATAAAGGAAAAATGGGTTCCATTAGGTCGAGTTCGGAGGTGGTTCGATTACAGTGTTATACTTCTGACAAACCCATTGTTCGACATTTGACTTGCTTCGATTAATGTGTGGTCTCATTAAGAGGTTAAACTACATTTATGTAGTGCATCTTTTAAAAAAAAAAATTTGTAAGGGTAAGGTAAACGCGGAGTTGACTGAATCTTGAAAATCTCTAACAAAGAGAGAATGAAATCATTTATGGATAGAACCTGGGACAATAATCTTGTCAAAAAAATAGACAATATGAAAATATATCACAAATTCAGACAAAGTTACAAAGTAATTAAAAAACAATGAAATAAAGAGATCAAACGCAATATCTAAAAAAATTAAAAGGAATTTGAGCATTGTTTATTTTTCTCAGACATATCACCGGCTGATTACTGGTTTGTCGTCATTTGATAAAATGTAGGGGATCGGTCTTCAAAATTTGGAAATTAATACTTAAATAAACAACTACTTGAGTATGGATTTTTATTTTAATGTCAAACTGTAATACATGGACTGAAAAGTTTCCTGTGTTGAATTGACAAATGCTAGCATTACTAAATTTCGAAAATATAATATTTTATTAGGCACCATTTGCATTTTACAAGTCGATTTCACATCTAGTTTGCATTTCACAAAGTACAAAATTAACATATTCTGCATTTTGTGAAGAATTGATAAATTTCAAATTCGTCATGGAATTCTTAACTTTATTAAAAAGACTTCTCGCGCCAACAATTATCAAATAGTGTATGATATAAATTTGGACGAACCTACTGCATCCTATGAAACTGTCCGTTTCTGGGTCGGTGAATTTAAACGTAGTCGCACAAGCAAAGCCTCTTCCAACCCTACTTTGGAGCGGAAAGATGTTTTTAAGATATTGAATATTAAAAACTGTTTACAAATATTTTTAGTTACTAACCCTAATCCCTATTAATGAAAAGTTATAATTTGACAAATTTTATTCTGTAACTTTGTTCTACTCCAACAGGGTTCTTAAAAGAGACGAAGCCGAATATTTGTACTGAAACCATTTGTAAAATGTTGGTTCCATTTAGCAACCGAAACCTCAGTTTAAAATATTTCGGTATTAGTTCCCCAAGCAAGCTGGTAAAAACCGATAACTGTTTCTTTTAGTTTCTGTTCTCAAATAAATACACCTTTTTCACTCATTATTGAAACAATTTTGCAAACATTCATAATTTTTTTGTTTCAGTTGATTGGGTTCATTTCACTAAATTTAACCCTTTTACTTTAATTAGTCTATCAAACATGGGAAAGTTAATCATTAGATAAACAAAGTGTGTTTCTTCTTATATTTTATAAAAACGTGTTCTGAACCCTTTCATTTCATCAGCCTACACTATCAAGTAATGGTGTTTAGTGTTACTTTATTCTGATGAGCAATAGATTTAGTTTTATTAATTCGAGTATGAAAGCCAATTCTTACAAATCTATTCTGGAAAGTGTTTTTATTTATTTCAGTGATATTTCTGAACTTCTCAAATAAGACAATACTCAAATTCATGATGCATAGATCATTTAAGATTTCATCCAAACCCTGTTTATTTATCTAATAAAGTAACCGCCATCGTGAAGCCATTGAAGCTGATTGGAAGGCTCTTTTCTTAAATGTACTCTAATCTGTGAATAGCTCGCTGTTAATTAGCAAATTTAAATAATTTTGTGAAGCGATACCCAATCAAGTGAAATTAAAAAAATTATCAACTTTTGCAATAGAATTGGTTCTCGACTTTTAACTCGCTTTTTTATATCAGTTACTTTCATAAACTGCGTGCTTTCTCAATCTGCGAAAAAAAACCGTCTCTTTAATGATGGCCCTCCTCTACCAGTTTTAATTTTCCTTTAAAATTGTTGAAAAACGATTTATTTAAAATGTCAACATTTTTTTGATTAACCTAAATTAATTATCGTAAATTGTTTAATTTAATAAGAGTGATTGTTAAAAAGTGTTAATATGGACAATTTCTTTGTTATAAAAACGATTTATTTTGGGGTAGCCCCTGAGAAAAATCACAAACAAAGTTGTGAAAGAGAGTATCTCTAGAAACTTTAATGGTAGTACACGGGTGGAAATGTTGGAAAACGTCGAGAAGGCACGAAGCGAGCGCCGAATAGGGAAATTAGTTTAGTTTTAAATTCATAGTGTAAAAAACATTAACATGTATTGTGCGACCGTGATAGGTGCAAGAACCGAACTAAGAACCGAGACTTGGTAAGCAATTCTACACATTAAAACATTTTATATACTTACAGAGAATTTAACAATCATTCTTATTTAAATAAACAATTTACGATAATTAATTTAGGTTAATCAAAAAAATGCTGACGACACATCAAATTTAAATAAATCGTTTTTGAACAATTGAAAACAAAAATTTAAATTAAAGTTAAACATTTCACCGATGTACAGTTACATCCCGATAATTATTATGTTTCATTATACAATAATTAGAATTTGCCAATTCACTTTATTATGTATTCATTATTTAAAAACAAAATTGCGCAAATAAAATAACTTTGTATTTTCATTCATGCATTCATTTATAATAATATAGCAACAACACAAAAATTCATTTGCCCGATTTACTGAGTTCATTGTCTTGTTAGACGAAGAAAATAATAAAAAAAAATAAAACGGGATAGATTGGATTATTATTGGAAATAGTGTACAGGTCCATTGCCCCAATTAATTTATATAGATTTTAATTTTGAATAAAAAAAAATTTTTTCTCGTTTTTGCTTTGGATGAAATCTTTATATGTGTGTTAGTTTATTTCATGAAATATGGCGCTTTCGGTTCATAGAACCGTATACAGTGTTGCACCAATGACAGAATATGTGCGTTAAACTTCAGAATTTTTGACTGTTAAATGAAGACTAGACTAAAATGAATTTAACATATATAAATAATTAAGAAAGAATTAATTATATACTTATGTATGTATATGTATTTTAATCTGAAAGTCATCAATGTGTGTCAATATTTAAATGAGCGTGACAATTTCTTTAACCCTAGTTTCCAAGATTTGAACCTACGGCTGATAAAATAAAAGTATATAAATCAAAATTTTGATTAAAATTCAAGTGATCGTGTAAGCGATAACAAGAATTTAACACCTTAACTTGGCCAAGTCTTATTGCTTTAATAAATTAGATTTAATTTGATTGGGAAAAGTTTCTTTAATCGACATTGAGACTACAAAAATACGCAAGAAACACTAATCTTAGCGCATTTTAACAACCGAACGACAAATTTCACGTTTGCAAAAATATCGTCACATTTTTCTAATAATCCAAAAGTGGTACTTAGAGAAATTTTGAAAACCATAAAATCCATAAAATTTTGGAGGTTTTGTTGAAAAGTTTCTCCGCATTCGGTTAGTCAACTTTTTATAGTAACACTTATACATTTTTTTTTTTTTTTTTGTAAAAGAAATAAAAAGAACGGTCAACCACCTTACATGTTCTTCTTTTTGATTTGTATTTTATTTTTTTATACAAGTATATTATATAGTTTTCTATAGATAAATGATAATATTATTGTAGAGGGAATTACAAAACAAAAAGCTTGTATTAACTTACTAATCACCACATACATTATAATAAAACAAAGGAAATGAATAAAGTAGAAACTAAAAACATATATTTGAAATAATTAAAAGTTGTGTAATGTAATCTTAACCCTTGATAGAATTAAAATCGAGTTGACATTATCCCGAAATTGGCTAGGTTGAGTTATTTAGACAAAGATAATTTTGAGTCTCTTTAATAATTTAGTTGTTTAGGATGATTATAAATCATCCTTTGAAAGGGTTTAAAAAATTGTATTTAGTAACAATTAGTTAATGTTGAGTTGAGCCTCAGAGATACCTGAGAAATGATTCAGCTTCCGGAAAATTAAAGAATTCGACGGATATTTATTCCAGAATTGTGTTGCATTGTGCTAACTTCCCATATACATATACTACTAACATAAAATACTTACTATTGACTACTTAGGGGTCTGTAACCTTAACTAACCTTTTCTGTCTTTCCGCTATACGTAATTCTAATAAGAGTAGATCGTCCCGACTAAAAGCTTGATCGATCAATCAATTTAATTTATTATTCATATTTGCTTCAGGGGTTTAAATTTAAAATAATTATGGTTCGGTTAAGTAGTTTTTAGTAATAATTGATTAATATCAATATTAATATTAAGAATTTTTTCAAATAGATTTCTCAAATCATCATTCCAAATATTTGTTTATTATTTAATTTAGAATTCATATCAGTCCGGTACTTTTTCACTCTTTTCTAATTTCTGTCTGAGGTATCGTATATATTCCGTACTGAATTCAGAATAAATTAGCTTGCAAAAAAAATTTGAAAACAATTACAGGAAATTATTGAATTTTCCTTTGAAAAACAATTATGGGAAATTATTGAATTTTCCTTCACAAGAGGGACTTTATTAACTTATTTTAGGTTGCCAAGGATTGAAAGCTGGTTTAATTTTAATTTAGTAAATACAAATGTTTATAAATTTAAGGAATTGTGTTGCGCTGAGCATAAGTCATATTACTAACTATTGACCGTCAAGGTGTCTGTAACTAGGGCATCCAATACCGGTATACCGGAAACCGAAATACCGGTATACCGGACCATTTTTCAATACCGGTATTTCGGCATTTCAATTTTTATTGATTATTCGCCCAACATTCATTGAATTGTAATTGAAGTCAGAATTCTTATAGGAATCGTATAAAGTCAAATTTTTTATAAACTCTTGAAAAAACAATACAAAGTTCAGGAAGAGTAACGCAATATACCTACAATATCAATTTTTTTTTGTGGTGTTTTTTGAGTGTTGGACCGGTATTAATACCGGTATCTCGGGTTTGTTGTCAAGTAATACCAAAATACCGGTATTCATATTTTAGACAGAAATTGGATGCCCTATCTGTAACCGGGTTGATCTCAATCAAAATTTAACCATCGTTGTCCAAGCCTTCAAAGTTGGTATAAAGACGGACAGGTTAAGCTGTAAGTAAGATTTAATTAATTATGATTGTGATTTTCAGAAGTGCTTCAGAAATCTGATTTAGTAAACTATTATAATAAACGCTTTTTCTGAATACAGAATAAATGTATTGTCATTGTGTTACTAACTATTCAAATCCTCTTTATTGTGTACGTAAAAGAGCGTTCGGTAAGGACCGGCTACCTCCGAGAGATCTTGTTTATAGCTTGGTGGAACTCTCCAATCTATCAATCAATTAAGAAGATTATGTAACTTGTAAGTATGTATTGTGTATTGTTATTCGTAAAATTTCGTCAATAAATTTTAATATTTTTGAAGCCGCCCTTTTCTTTAAGCTTGAATAAAGAATCATCTAGAGATCATTAAGAAAACATATTAATACGAACAAAAAGATATTTAAATCTAATAAACAACTACCAACATTGTTATGTCCTGTGGAATAGGTCACAAAATCAGAAAGAAAAAGATAATCTTACGATTCTTAATCAATTAATAATTTAATCATTTATCAAAGAAAGTCTGTTATCTCAATATTACAAATAAATACCGCCATTGAAATGATACAAGTTCACGAGTCACAGTTGCATAATCTTCAAGTACTATGGTAATATATTTCACAGAAGTGCTCGCTCTAATTTTTTTTAAATAAATCAATTTATGTATAGTATGTTCCACAAGAAAGCATCTCAAAGAAAACTATAAAAATTCAAAAAATAAACTAAATTTTAATCGAATTAGCATCTGGACTTTGGACGGCCCATTCAAAGTTTGAATGCCATTTTGCCCTTTCCACTGGGTGCAAAGGCAACTGCGATGTTTAGAGTCGTTATCCTCTTATTGTTGAATTTTTCTCGAACAACTTCAAAATTACCTTATCCTCCTTTAAACCTCTTCCGACTAAGAACACCGCTTCAAAACACTTTTTATACAGGGAACTAATTTTAATAATATTGTTTCACAGTGAAATGCTCAAACTGAACTGAAAAAAGGAGTTAATGCAAAAAAGGTAATACGAGTGAAGAGAATAATTTGCTGATATGTATAGTGATGGGGATTAAACAGAAAGAATAAATTGAAATAATTTCTTATGGAGCATACTGTTATTTGTAATAATTTATTTGATTTGAAATATGTGTCGGGAGTGAATACAATCTTACCGCTCATAAGTGTTTAGGCACTGTCAATAAAAGCATAAATCATATAAAAACATACATTTATGAAAATATGCTAAATAATTCGAAAAATTAAAACGCTTCATTTAAATTTTTCTTGATTGAACAATCGCAGTGCACAGCAGAGGCATTCTTGCAATAAGTTTTGCCGGAGTTTCTGCCGTTATTGAATTCCAAGTTGATTCAAGTTTGTTCCACATATCAGAAGCTGATGTTGGAACAGAATGCCATACCACCCGGCCCAGTTCTTCCCACAGTAACGCGATCGGGTTCAAGTCAGGGCTCTAGGGAGGCCATTCCAAAAATATATATTTAAAATGCCTCCAAGAAGATAACTTAGTACTAAGAAACACGTGTGATTATAATAGTTTACCATACAGCTGGCATAAGTAATCGACAGATTGCCAAAAAAATGAAATTAAACCACGCTGCGGTCAACTATAATGTTAAAAAATATCGGGAAAGTGGCAGTTTTCTTAATAAAAGACCTAGTGCGGAAGACCAAGAGAACATAAGCAGATGATCGAAGAACAACCCCGGAAATCATCGCAGAATTAAATGTTGGTCGCCCAAAACCAGTTGGTGTTTCTGTGGCTAAACGTCGCTTACAGAAACCAAACTCCATGGCCATATCGCTACGAAGAAACCATTACTTTGCAAACAAAATAAGCAAAAGCGAAAGCGCGTGGAAGCTTATTCGTAAATACTGTGTCGGTTAAGAAGATTATTCGAGTTGCACGATGCATACAAAAAACTTAGATAAAGTAAATACGTACGGAAAAGTATGCAACATTCTTAGTAAAAAACAAATAAATTAAATTAGATAAGATAAGTGATTTTACACATATTTTGTGCGGTGGCTGTTTAAAAACTCAGGATATATTGTTGGTTATAGATAGCATTCAAAAATGTTTCCTAAATGTGCAATAAATAAACATTGTATTCGATATATTTTTAAAGGTTGGCACAATTTGGAATTGTTTAGGGCTATATGTTTCTTGCTTATTTAGGGGAAATAATTTAAACCAATCAGAAGAGACGTCAAATTTACGAAATACGCAAATACGAAATGCTCGTGACGAGCTCTTATGTCTTTTCTCTAATAAATTTAAAATTTTTACATTGTTAACATTAATAACATAAATGAATATGAAGACTATTGGAAACCATAATGTGTAAAGCATCATCGACTAGTGGACTTGGTTGGTTGGTTAGTGGTTTTGTTTTCCAAAAATCCTGGTTTTCAAAATAAAAAAAAGGCTTTATTAAATTACTTTGAAAATCCGAAAAGTTATTTTATATTCAAAAATGCGGAGAAAATAAGGCAAAATTATAAAATACAATAAAATTATTCTTTTAATAAATATGTACATATATGGTCGTCCTTATAAGAACGGATAACACGGCATATTTTGAATTGTCCTATGTAATGTGTAAATTAGCATGTTCAAATAGATTTTAGACCAAATAGGATAATATCCGATTTCGAGAGATAGTTTATTGGCTCTTAATTATTATATTTTATTTAAGGGATGTTTGTTCCATTTTGGACAAATAATCTGGTGAAAAGAACAGGCACAAGGCTGTCTAGATAAATATGGTTTATAATTTGAACCCTTAATTCAAATTTTCAAATAATATGCAGGGTTTTATATTCAAAATATCACAACAATTAACGGCAGATGTTGAGCGGATAGCCGCTAATTGACAAAAAAAATCTAAAAATTTGTCTTGTAATTTATTTTTAGAAAAAATGCTTTACTTATTTTACATCAAAAAAATTCGATTTTTAAATGATGTTTTTTTGAACAAAATGGAATAAATCAAAAGTGAGTAAAAAAATGTGCCACGACCCACGACTGAATACCCCACAACATAAAAAACTTCGTATCGGAATTTCTAAGGAAATTTTAAGAAACTTAAATGGATTCATCGGGAGGGGGGGGGGGGGTCGAAAGCCCAAAACAGAGTCATTGTATGTTTCATTTCTAACCGAAAATCTAGTACCGCGTTATTCTCCTACTTTCGGATTCGTTTAAATAAAATCCTAACTACATGTTCTCATTGGCGGTACCAGTCATGAATATGAAATACAGTAAAAATCGCACGAAAGTAGGAAATTTTATTTTATGCGCAAAATAATAAAAATAATTAATCCACATCCATTTATTTATAAGATACACAATCATTTCTTTAACCAATTTTAGATTATATTGACGACTTTATGGGTAGGCATTCCCAAAATTCCATCTAAATGCAAACTTCAAACATTAAAAAGTTCGCTTGACACAATTTTTTCAGTTTTCGATTTGTGTACATATAGTATTTGTGAAATCCCATTAGTTGCAATCATTACTAAACCAAATTGCAACACGTAATAAAATTTTTTAAAAATGTACATGAACTATGCAGCTAGATCAAGAGGTTATGTTTTTCTTAGATTTCGTTAATATATGCCACCTGAAACAAATAAAGAATGGAAGTCCGATGTAATTTAAAAATTACACTTACCTTATGGCAATAAGAATAACAATTAATTTTCGAATCGGATTTAGCATTCGGAAATAGTTAAGATTCGAATCGAATTACCTCATAACCCTGCTGAGCGTTTAAGAAAATTGAAGTGCTATCAGGGCGAAATATGTGGATATAGTTACAAGCAAAATTTTGCTTCTCCATGACAACGCTCGAGTCCACAAAGTCAGAATTGCTCAAGCAGCTCTGCATGAGGGCGGGCACCTTTGAAAAAATACCTCGCTCACCTTACACTACAGTCCAGATTTGGCATCTATGTATCGATTATTTTTTATTTCAAATTTGAAAAAATGCGATCGAGAATTTTCAAATGATTTCGAATTGATGAATTCTTTAAACGCTTTTTTTTGGGTCAACCGAAATCATTTTTTAATGGTTTAATTAAATTATTAGAAAGATAAGGCAAATGCTTGCATTAAGGTTTGTTTTTTAAAACGCAGGTTTTAAAAAATTTTAAGTTGCGAAATTATTCAAATAATAGATTTTAATATTTTTAAGAGAAATTAAACTAAAATATATTATTTCTGTTATGTTGTCTAATAAGAAAAATGGAGGTGTGGCCAACACACGACTTTCTTTTACGAACAGAGAATTTTGAGAAATTTTAATAATTTTTTAATTTTTTTTTTTTTAATTTTTAAATTTTTAAATTTTTTTTTTAATTTTTTTTTTTTTTTAATTTTATTTGTTTTTAATTTTTGGAAACATTTTTTTTTTTTTTTTTTTTTTCAAATCTTTATTAGAGCTTTAACACATTATTTTGGTTTTTAAGCTCGTATTATATACAAAGTTTACATTATTTCATTGGATTTTCCTTAAATATTATTTCACATTTTGTGCAATTTTATTATTATTATTATTTTTTTTTTTTTTATTACATATATTTTCTTAAGATTAATTTAAACTTGAAAGTACAAATCAAGTTATATTTTATGATTAAAGTATGATTTTTAATTAAATTTGTTTTATTTTAATATTAATTATATATGGTTAATAAACCCGATAGCTTTGACGAATTTGAGAGTACACTGTATATTTGTTTCGTTATTACCTAAAGCTTCCTGAAGAGATGTAGGGATATTCATTTCAATTCTTTTATTATTAAATTTGGGACAATTTATAAGGATATGTTGTACAGTAATTGGGCAGAGACATAGGTCACAATGCGGAGGATTACAATTTCTCATTAGAAAATCATGGGTGTACCGAGTATGCCCAATTCTTAATCTTGTGATAGCTACTCCTTCATATCTGTTTTTTCTTATTGATGTTTCCCAATGGTTAGTTGTTGTTTTAATTTCAAGTAACTTATGATTTACACATTCATTCCAGCGTTCATTCCATTTTCCCATTATACTACGTTTTATATGTCTATTAAAGTCATTTAATGGAATATAATTTTTAAATATTTGGTGTTCAATTTCAGCAGTTTTAGCAAGTAGATCGGCTTGTTCGTTTCCAAAAATCCCTATGTGACTGGGAACCCAAAGAAACTCAATATTTTTTGTATGATTTGAATTTAGTATTTCTTGTATATTTTGAATAATGGGGTTCTGACTTTGAAGATTTTGGAGAGATTGTAGGGAAGAATATGAGTCAGAAACAACAATGTATTGGGTGAATTTAGAACGAAGTATTTTGGAAATTGCAATTCTAAGTCCCATAACCTCAGCCGAGAAAATAGATGCATAATTGGACAGCTTGTATTTTTCCTGAAACAAATTATGATATATTCCGACTCCAACGAAGTCATTTGTCTTTGAACCATCACAATAAATAAATTGAAAGTTAGAGTATTGATTTTGAATACGTTTAAATTCAGAATGGTATATTGAGTTATTTGTTGACGATTTTGGAAACCTTATAAGGTTTTTGATAATGCGAGGAGATTTTAGTTCCCAATGTGGGATTTTTCTCGGCTGATGGATTATAAGTTTTGGTATTTCTAGATTGTATGTTTGGATTTGTGTAAGAATGGTTATGAAAATTGGATCAGTCGCCACTGATTGTTGAAGAGCATTAAATGCTTGTATATGAAAAGGATGTTCGATATTGACAGCTATTTTTGAAGCGTAACGCAGCGCTGCTACAGCTCTTCGATAAGAAAGAGGAGTTGACCCGGAGTCACAGATGATACTCTCGACTGGACTACTCCTGAAAGCACCTATTGCCAGTCTCAAACCCTGGTGATGAATAGTATCAAGTACTTTCAGACTACCAGTAGACGCACCCTGGTATATCACGCTAGCATATTCAAGTCTAGATAAAATAAGGGAATTATGAATTTTTAATAAAAGATTTCGATCAGAACCCCAGTGAATATTTGACAAAAGTTTTATTATGTTTAGTGACCTTAAACATTGAATTTTTAATGATGAAAGGTGGTGTTTAAAGGACAACCTTTTATCCAAATAAATACCAAGGTATTTATGTTGATCATTGATTTTTATGGATTGACCATTTAAATGAATATTTGGGTTTGGCAAAGGTTTATTCGTTCGACTGAATACAACACCTACGGTTTTCTCAACATTAAACTGAAATCCGTGATTTTCTATCCATATAGATATCTTATCAATGCCATTTTGAATAGCTGTTCGACATTCTTCCAAATTATTTGACTTTGCAAAAATAACTAGGTCGTCGGCAAACATAGTTGCCTTGACAGGTGGTTCGAATAAATCTAGGACTGGATTTATAGCTATGAGGAATAAGAGCACACTCAGAACCGAACCTTGCGGGACTCCATTTGCCTGTTCATATGTTTCTGATAATTTGTTATTAGTAAGGACTTTAAAACGTCTAGTTTTAAGAAAGTTCTTCAGAAATGCGAATAAGTTTCCAGTTATTCCATGATTGTCTAATATTTTCAAAATTTGATGTGTCCATGTTTTATCATATGCTTTGTTAATATCAAAGAAAACTGCGATCACCTTTTCTTTATTTCGGAAAGATGTTTGAATCTCGTTAACTAGATGTGCCAGAGCATCACTAGTGGATTTGTTTTTTTGGAATCCCATTTGAAATTTGGAAATTAGACTATACTTTTTGATTACCCATTTAAGTCGTTCTGCAACCAGTTTTTCCATAACCTTACATATAGTGTTAGTCAGAGCTATTGGTCTGTAGCTGGAGGGTAATTTTGGATCCTTTCCGGGCTTTAAAATAGGGATGACATCGGCTAGTAACCAGTCATTGGGAATAGAATGGTTTTTCCATAATTTATTGTAGAAATTTAGAATATATAGCTTAGAATCACTGCTTAGGTTTGTTATCATTTTGTAATGGACACCGTCCGGGCCTGGCGAGGAACCACGGCATGTTTTCATTATTATATTAAGTTCATTTAAATTAAACTCCTGATTATAATTATTGGTTGCCAACAAATTTTGATTCTCAAATGGTATATGCTCAGTAGATTGTTTTATTCTAATGAAATTTTCAGAATATTGATCTGATTGACATATGGTCGAAAAGTAGTTAGCAAGAGTGTTTGTTATTATTCTAGGTTCAGATGAAAATTCACCATTAGCAATAATTGTAGATATTTCTCTAATCCTGCCGACTCCTTGAATAGATTTAATTTTCTGCCAGACCTTTTGTGCATCTTCATTTTGGCCGAGAGATGTTACAAATGTTTGCCATGATAGTCTTTTTGAGCTACGTATATGTTTCCGAACAAGAGCTCGACATTTCCTGAATTGTTGTAGGTTAATTGAAGTGGGGTAGCGGATTGCATTTCTCTGAGCTTTCCATCGAGATTTTAATAATTCTGATATTTCGTTTGACCACCAAGGTACCGGTGATTTATGATAATGATTTGTTGATACTGGGATGCAGTTTGATGCTGCTTTGAGTATCTCATCAACTATATATTTGTTATCAATATCTGGATTCTGATGATGGAATTCTTCTGTAAATTTAAGGCAGGAATTGTATTTTTGCCAGTTTGCTTGTTTTATTCTCCATCTAAGCCTAGGTGGTGGAGCAACTAAGTTAGTTGTTCTAGTTGGAGATAATAGAATTGGAAAGTGATCACTTGAACAAAGCTCCGGGTATATAATCCAATCGAAAAAACACGATGTAATGGGTGATGCTATAGTAAGGTCGATTGCTGACAAAGTTCCATTTGAGTATGTGTAATGTGTTGGTTGACCATTATTTAAACAATTCAAATTGAATTTATCTAATAAATGCACTATACTACTACCGCGTTTATCAGGACGAATTGTGGTATTATCCCACAGTGAATGATGGGCGTTAAAGTCGCCTAGTAGAATAAATGGACTGGGTAATTGTAGAATAAGATTTTCAATGTCCCTTGATACTATGTTATTATCACCTGGCAGGTAAACTGAAACCAAAGTGATTTTAATAGGACTATATATTGTAACTGCAACGGCTTGTAAATCGGTATCTAAATCGATTTCACTACTGCTGTAATTATTTTTAATTAGGATTGCTACTCCTCCCTTAATTCTTTCATTAGGTTCTGTAATTACGTCATTTCTGTAAATATGGAAATTTTTAATTTGAAAACTGGATCTAAATTTTAGATGTGTTTCCTGTAGGCAAATAACTGATGGTTTTATTTGATTTATTAATAGTTGTAGCTCTTCAATTTTGTTTAAAATCCCATTCGGATTCCATTGTATTATGCTATCTGGTTTAAAAATCATATATAATTAGTTAGATGGTTTCAGAAAAGGCCATATCGGCATTTTCTTGTTCATATAATATTTCAAATGTCTTGGAAATTGGATTTCCAAAACAGTTTGTTTCATATTTATGTTCAGAGTTTGAGAACGTTTCATTACTAATATCTAAATAAGTATTACATGTAATATTATCATTATTGTGTATTGTTAAATTTTTATTAATGTGTTCTATGTTGTTATTGGTATAAATGTTATTTATGTTGTTTAAATTAGGGTTAGTAAAAGTGTTAGTATTGTTATTGTTATCTTTAATTTCTATTTTTTCGGTATTTATGTTGGTATTGTTTTTATTTGTTTCGGGCAATGTTTTGTTATGTAAATTAATATTTGCTGCAGAGTTCAATGATAAAGTATTGGAGTTGTTTTTGCTGTTAGTTGGATCAATGTTTTTATTTGGTGATGAATATGAAGGTCGTTGAGTGTTATGATTATTATTGTTTTTTGTAGAATTACTTATATTTTGATTTGTTCCAGATTTTGTGATATCTGCATATGTTTTTGTTTGTTTGGTTTCATTTGGAATTTGGGTAGTATTGGTATGATATTTGAAATATTTTTTCCTAGCTTCAATGAATGAAATTCGATCAACGGTTTTGATTTTGGTGATTTCTTTTTCTCTTATGTATGATGGACATGAATAGCTATAACTTGCATGCTCTCCACTACAGTTAGCACAATTTATGAAACATGGTAATTTATGGTTATTATCTAGCAATGTTGAGCAAATACAACAAAGGGGATCTTTCGTACAACGTTTTTTGCTGTGTCCAAAGCGCTGACAATTAGTACACCTAATAGGATTTGGAATATATAGACGTACATCCAACATTAAGTATCCTGCTTTAATTTTTGTAGGTATTGTTGGCAACGAAAAGGTCAGAATAATACCTGGCGTATCTTCCAATTTCCCCTCGATTCTTTTTTTTATTCTTCTGACACTTATCACTTTTTCGGTCGAAAGTCCTTCAAGGATTTCTTGTTCCGATAAATTGAGTAGTTCTCTACTATAAATAAGACCTTGAGAGTTATTTAAATATGGATGTTCCGTGACTTCAACGTTGACTATTCCTCCAAGAGACTTCGTCAACAGTAATTTTCTTGAAGCAGTATTATTTTTTGTTAATAATAGTAACTGACCTGTTTTTAGTACTTTAACGTTTTTGATACCCGTTTGAGTTATCATGGTGAGGGCTTTGTCTACGGCAAACACTGATAATCCACCTAGGTTTTTGATTTTTTCGTCTACACTAGTTACCAATAGATATTTTTCATGGTCGGCATTTTGATACAGGCTTCCGTATCTTCTTTTAGTTGGTGTTGGTTCAGGCAACTCACGAAAATCCCCATCAGATAAAGGGAGTGCCCCAAATCTATTAGGATGTTCGAAGTTTGGCATCCTGTTGCCAGGAGCCGTCGTATTTGGATTTGCACTTATCAAGGTTTTTTTTTTTTAATTTGAACTTCACAAAACAAGAAAAAAAAATAATAATTTCACAATAATAATAAAACTGTTTTGTTCTTTGTTACTTTTTTTTTTTTTTTGTAGCAAATTTTAAACGCACTTGTTGATCCAATGGATATCGAAACAAGACTGTTGGAAACATTTTGTTTAAGTAGTTTTTTGTAAACCTTATACTTTTTAAGATATTTGCAAAATAAATTTTCTGGACCAAGGGAGTGGCCACTTCCGGTTAGCCGATTTGGAGTAAAATTCACTGGGACCTCCCAATTTATCAAAAAAGCTTAAATCTGAAGTTTCAGTTCGATTGGTTAAACCATCTGGGTTGTAGAGAGGACACAGACAGACTGACAGACTGACAGACTGACAGACAGACACCATTTCGAAACCCACTTTTTCGGACTCAGGGGACCTCAAAACAGATAAATCACTAAAAATATCAAGGTCCAAAATTTTCATGATTACTATACTTTATTTTACTAGAGTAAAAGAAAGTAAAATATTCATAATAAGCCCTATACCATCAGTTAGTACAAAAATAAAGAACAAGTAGTTCCACATTTCTTTACAGTGGGTAGTAAAATAATTATTTACTTATTTGTTTCAGTTCTCCAGAAATCTAGTAAAAGGTAAATCTTATCAATAATGCACAAGACTTGCATTATTATTACTAATCAATAAAATATATTTTTATGGAAATACAAAGCAAAGTAACTACCAACGTACTTCCATATCAGTTCAATTATTTGATAACGATTTTTTTGAATTATAACGTCTGCTGCCATCACAAAAACAAATAGTCGCAAACATACTGCATCTTACACGATGTCAATGGTAACCGTATTACAATGTTTAAAGACAAAGCAGTTTTCAACTTGGTATGGTCTGAAATACATTTTCCCAGAGAAACATTCTTCATACTTCTTCTGAATGCTATGACAACGACAAGACTTATTCAGAAAAAGTATACTCTTCCATATCACAATGGCTGAAAATCCTCATTAATCGTTTGTTTTTTTCCCAACAAGCAAATTATCACATTTCATATTAATTTAATGTTATTCTTATAGCTAAAGGTAAGTGACACCAGAAAAAGAAAAAAAAAAAAATCTCTACAAAGTTAAAAAAAATTCCGTACTTTATCCCTAAAAAACCATGTTTTATTAAAAATCTTTTTGGACCATCTAAGTAACTACAGTTACATAATATTTCCCCTACTTTAGACATCACTGTATGTAAGTAAATTTGTAAATATATATATGTATGTAAGAACTTTTAACAATAAACTATTTAACGAACTAGTTAATATTTATCTATGTACAATTATACTGTAGTTAAGAAATTGTTATGAATGAACAAATAAAAATTTGCGCTCACTACGCGCTCATAGATCATTGAACTAAGGAAAATTCGTCTCGTCCAAAGGTAAATTTTCGTAAAAGGAGAGCAATAAAATTCTCTTTCACAAGAAAAGACAAAATTTTGTAAGCCACCTGTCTCAATTTTTCGTGTTTTTCACCACATTTTGTTGTATGTTTCTTTATTTACTTTGTGTATTGTTTATTTTTTAATCTTTATACATATTGTTAATATTATACCACTACAATCACAATTCACATAATATAACCTTGAATTAAGTGCAATCAGTTATGTTGCACATTTCATTTATTCAGAGTTCAAGTTTTATTATTGATCTGGATAGTTAGTTATATAAAGCATAACAGTGGTATAAAATATTTAAAAGTTTAATATTTTAAATTTCAAAAGTCAAGGTATTGCCGTTAATTATTTTGAGGTAATGCATTAGTGAACAAAATATAACGGAGTCACATCATTAGAACAATTTGTAACATTGAATATGAATGAATTAGTTATCTTTTGTTTTCTTTTTATATTTTATAAGTATGTAACTATACCCATAAATCTTGAGGTTTACCTTGGTGTTTATAAATTTTTTGTTATTTTATACTCAAATAATTAAATAGATTTGTTATCCTTTTTTGTTGTTGTACCTATTTGATGTAAAAATACCTAAATTATTGTACGATTAATTAATAGCATTGTGCTGAAATTGTTTCGCTAAAAAATTCTAGATAAGAATCAAAAACGTACCCTGTGGCATCCATTTTGTATAACTAATTACTGTAACCAGTTTGAGCAACGAAATTAAGTGTATATTTTTAATTCTAGTAAATATACAGTCGAACCAGTTAAATAACTGTGAATATCCAATATATCTTATCTTTTAATATAATAAAAACCAGTTTAAATTACAAAGTAAGATTTACATGTAAAGTAACTCCTATTTAACTGTATTAAACTGCAAAAAACTGCAAGTGACTTAGTTTTCGCAAACGTGTTCGCTATTCGATTTTGGTAAAAAGCAAACGTTTCTTATTAACGGCCTATGCGGACATGTTTTTGTGTTCGCGTTCGTACACAAAACCGCCGATAAAATTATTTTTTTATCTGCACTCGCGAAATTTTGACGGAACACGAATCCGCCCTCATCCGCATCCTCAAAACCCAATTTTATATTTTCAACTGAACATTTCTGTGGAAATAAAAACATGATATATGCAAGTGACTCTTTCAGTTTTGTATACCATTCGTTCCAGAATTTGAATCCAAAATTTTCATTATTTTCGAAACAATCTGGTTCGAAAGATAAAATTTGACACCTTAGTATTTATTTTTTAATATTTCCAGGATAAAACAACAGCTTTGGCCCATTTCGCTGTCCGAAATTGAGACTGTTACCAAACAACTTATAATACTACATATGTATACGGCAAATGAAAATAAGCTTGCCAACAAGATTTCATTATGAACTAGTACAGACAATTTTTATAGATGACATACGGTATCAATAGGTGGCAACCCAAACGGTTTATTTATTTATGATTCCTATAGTTACGAAACGTAGTCGTTGCTGTCATTAAATATGTTAATGCATTATAAGAGCCAACATTGAAAATTTGTCACCAAATTATGTTTATTCTTTAAATTTATTAAATTTAATTGGGTTTAATAATTCAGGAATAATGTTTATTTAAAATCTTTATTATCCTCTCATTTCAGTCGAGTTGTCACTTTGGTTTTATTTCTTGTTTTTTTTTCAAATAAAATGAAGAATAGGCAGACACATTTCGGAGTCGGGTCAAATATCTATGTTGAGAACTTACACCTTGGTTATGAAGGAAAGGAGCAAAGAGATTGGCCATGATATTTTCAACAAGATATAGATTACATAATTTCCACCAAATTTTATGAATACTTTGTGTCTAGGAATAGAATAGAGAGAGTTTAATTCCGGAAGTATTTACTATCTAGTTTAATTCCGGAAGTATTGGGTGTGCTTCCAAAGATTTAAAAAAAAACAGGGGTATACCTAATAAAAAAGATAAAAAACACGGTAGAATCTTGTGAGTTCGGTCCTGTGAACGTGAACATGTTAGCTAGAGGAGTATTTTGAGTTGAATAATCTTATAGTTTGGATTTAGAAATGAACATATCGGTGAAAGTCTGGTTAATTTAGTGACCTAAAATTGGAAAATAGCTAATCATAGCAATAAGCTTAAAGTTGATGTTTTCTTCGATTTTTGAAATTCAAATAGCGATAAATCAAATTAATAAGGATTTACTAGAATTTAGTAATTGATTTCAAATTAACAAGATGAAATTAAATATTGATAAAACTAAATGCACGATTATAAATAGTAATCTAGATAATTGTAACATTACAATCGATAATATTTGTATTGATCGAGATAATGAAATATATCCACTCCACTCCACCGGAAACTAAAATTCAACCTGAGATATTGGGCCCGATTCTGAAACGCAAAAATTCATGTTATGTTATTTTATTTCCCCGCTTCCAAAAAAATAACATAGTATAAAATTTTGGAAGGCAGAATCGGGCCTATTATTGGTATCCTAAACTCCAGTGCAATTACCAAATAATAAGTTGCGATGGAATACTAAAATATTTTTATTTCGAAAATTATTATTTTCTGGCTTTTAAGATAAATTCCACAATACGAAAATTAGTATTACGGAGGAGAAACAATTTCCGCTCCACCGGAACTCATGATCAGGGCCTAAGTGTTTACGAGTAATTATTGATAGTAAATTAAATTTCGTTACATCTTGATTTTACATGTAAAAAGAAAGCAAAAAAGTTATAGTTGTTTATGAGAGAGCCTTCACTTCATTAAAATGTTTAACTCAATTATCAGACCATTAATAAATAAATGATTAATAGGTTACAGATAGTACAAAATAGGCGAATGAGAATTATTTTAAGAAAGAATAGTTGATTTAAATTCATTAAACTGGTTAAATGTAGAACAAAGAATTACAATTAACGTTGTAATATATCGCCGACGTAGTTTTTACTTGGTGTAAGTGCGAACTTTTTAGTTTTGAGAAAATTCATTTTGACGATGTAATCAAGTATTATTGTTATAATTAAACTTCGATTTTTTGATCCAATTTGATAAAAGTGGTTATGATTCACATTAGCGCTTTTCTTTTTCCTTCCTATGATAACTTCTTTGGGAGGCGATTTTCATTTAAGATTATAAATGGATTTTTACCGAACTATTTAATGGAAAAGTTAAAGTTTATGGGTGGTATTATAACTCAATACAATCTAAGAAACACATTTAATTTTAGGTTAGATTATTTTAGAAATTCTAAAACTCAGAATACACTTCCATTCAAATTTTGTTGGTGCATTCTTGAATAGTTCAATATACATCGAAACTTTTTTATTGTTTCACTAATAAAATTTTCTACACAGACACATTTTGTCATTTTTGTGTCGTAACTTACACATAATACAATTGCAAAAAAAATTACTGATTAAAAACTAACAAAAATGAACTTTTCACGAAAAAAAATGTCCTACAAAAAAAACTAGCTTACACTTAAAAGTACTAATTGTTTTGATCATTCCGTAACTTGTTAAACTTTTTCAGTGAAAAGTTGTAAGTATTTATTCTATCACACTATTTTTATTCTGTCAAAAACTTCCACTTTCCTAGAGGGCCTTCAGTCCCCGCGCCGAATTTTATTTTATGGCTTCAATGGAGTGAAAATCGGTTCCACAGAGTAGCAATTTGAACCTGGGAAAAAGGGAAAAGGCACCTATTGCTAAATTAGGCGAATGTGGTAGTTGATAAAACATTTAATGAGGTATTTAATGAGTTGTTGGCCTTATATTCGTTCACAATCGTAGCTCGGTGTGATGGCGCGTTATCGTTGTGTAAAATCCTCGAGCTTTTTTTCCCATAATTCCGGTGACTTTTTTCGAATCAGCACAAGAAATTTCTTTTGCAACACAAAATTTAAGGCAAACTCTTTGTTTAATAATTTCGTTCATGGTAAAATCGCCGTGCACTAATGATATCAACTAACTTAACCAATACTGCTGCAAATAAACTGGTTGGCAGAACAAGCTCAAAGTTCGCAGGGAGAAAAAAAAAAAAAATGTAAATCCCTTCAGCGCGGCATTTTAAATTAAAAATTCCTGGTACTTTTTTGACAGAATGTATTAAGAATTTTACAATAATTTTATTATTAACACAAGCAGTTTTCATTACTTTAAGTTAGTAATTTTTATATTTGTCAGCCGAAAAAACTTTAAAACGGTATCCTGAAAATCGCTCATTTTGGCTTATGCACTTGAAGTAGTCGATAGTGCGACTTATTTTTATAAGGGTCGAAGTTAATGAGAACATTTTTCTAAAATTTAAAAGACAGCTCTAATTTTTCGTTAAAATTAGTAAATAGGCTCATTTTTGATTATTTTTTTACGTGTAAAATGTAAAATTGTTTTTGTATTTGTTCCGTCAATGCTTCGTTAGTTAAAAAATAATAATTCTATTACTATTATTTATAGTTTAAAGAAATCGATTTAGTAAATACATATAAGATTTCAAAGAATAAAATTTAACAATAAAATCAAAACAAAAAAATTGTATGTTAATTTATAACATTTTATAAAAATTTATCCTAAAGTACTCGTAGCTATGTAGCCGTTAAAGTTGTATATGCTGTCACAAGTTTGAATTAAAATTTAAAAAATGTTTAAAAGTAAATCTTCAGGTTTTTCTTGTTGTTAAATTGTATGTTAATTTATAACATTTTATAAAAATTTATCCTAAAGTACTCGTAGCTATGTAGCCGTTAAAGTTGTATATGCTGTCACAAGTTTGAATTAAAATTTAAAAAATGTTTAAAAGTAAATCTTCAGGTTTTTCTTGTAATCTGTTTTTAGATAAGTTGAAATCAAATTGATGTTTCGCAATGTTATATGATTTGGCCAATCAATCTATTAATAGGGTTAATCTTTCCGATATTTGTGGAATGGTGTTCGAGGTCCGAAAATTAATGAAAACAAAGCCTAGCATCCTATTTTGTAGTCTTGACATCTTGTCTAATAATATGCAGGTAGGCGCGTCACAGTTTTGTGATATGATTATCTCTCGTAAACATATAAAAGGATATAAATTTAAGTCTTTAAGACACCATATTGTTCGAATATTTTGTCCTTAATTTAGACGTATCATGAATTTCCTAAATTTTGGAATGATAAATTATTGAAGAACTATAAATAATTTGAAGATTTATAAAATATTCCTAAACATAAACACAGTACCGAAACTAGGCAGGTAAAACAGGGGCATAGACACACAACCTTATACGGAGAGTGGATCCAAAAATACATATTACACCAAACAATTATTCAACCGACGAACGCCCCTTCTCGTAATCGATGTTCGCCTTAACTCAACACCGAAATAAAACATCGAATATAATAACACAAAACGCATGCCACAAAAACCTCGATCTGGCCGACCAATCACTGAAAAAGTCGATGAAATGGAGCATGATGAGCGTATAAGCAGCCATCACATCGCTGAGAAACTCAACATTCACCAACAAACAGTTTTAAACCATTTGAAGATTCAAAAAGAAGCTAGCTGTTTGGGTACCACACGATTTAACAGTGAAAAACTTTAGGGGACCCAGTTTCCATCTACTCTTTCATCTGTCACTGCTGAGAAGATACGAAATCGAACCATTTTTTGAAACGTTGAGTTACGGATCACGTACGACAATAATGTACGAAATAGTGCTTGGTCAAAGCGTGGTAAGACGACACAAACGGTGGCAAAGCCACATTTAACGTCAAAGAAGGTGATGCTTTGTGTTTGGTAGGATTGAAAGGGAATCGTATATCGTGAATTGCTACAACCAGGTTGTACGATTCTGGGGGGGGGGGGGGGGGGCTATTTGTGAATTCCATTCGAACATATTCGAATCTTCATAACTGGCTTCTTATTTGAATTGAATCAGATTTATTCGTTTCTTATTTAAATCAAATATGAATATTATACTTCGAAGAGTAGAATACGTTAGCGATTAACCAGATTACAGCAGGAAATTAAATGGAGGCGGCCAGAATTGATCAACAGAAGAAGACCTGTGTTCCATGACGACAACGCCACAGACCACACTTATCCTTGATGACTCGGCAAAAATTGAGAGAGCTAGGTCGGGAGGTTTTATTGCATCCACCGTACTGGCTTTGCACCATCGCACTATCATTTGTTTCATGCACTGCAGAACTCTCTGAATGGTGTAAAATTTACTTCAAAAGAGACCTGTGAAAATTAACTTAAGTTGAGTTTTTCACCCAGAAATTTTACAGTGACGAGATAATACTTTTACCAGAAAAATGGCGACAAGTTGTCGACAAACATAGAACTTATTCCGTTTAATAATGTTACAAAAATTAGAAAAGTGCATTTAAAATTTGAGTAAAAACTAGCGGAAACTTTTTAGGCCATCCAATATTTAATAAAATAATTTAATACGCTTATTCTAAAAAAATTGACGAAAGTCAATTTAGAGAGAACCTAACAGCCGATTTTATATTGAGTGACATGTAAAGAAAGCAAAAATTAAATGCCACGTAAATTAGTATTTGTTGGTGAATTAGGCACGCGAGACACCTAAAGATTAATAATGATGGTTAAGCGCTGCGGTCGCGATTAAGGACCATTTTACCATACAAAAAAGTGACACAAATCAATCGTAAAAGAAACGAGTGTTTTTTTATTAATTATTTTAACGGCTCGATAGCAAAGTATACGGCAACTTTCCGGCCGGATGTCATGATCGCACCCGTTACTTAGGCTGCAGTCACTTTTTTGTTTTTAAGCAGGCGGGCATCATATTGAATATGATTCAATTCAAATAAGAACCCAACATCGAAGACCCGAATACGTTCGAATCGAATTCACAAATAGACCCCCCAGGATTTCTAGTTAACCATGTTTTTATCGTAGTGTCACATATAATCGTGATTTACACTTGACACACGCATTCCACAATTTATTGGAAATTGACATAAAATGTGGGTCTAAGTCCTCACGAGAATTCATAACAAAACTGTTCAAAATTATCTAATAAGGGTGATGTACTATTTATTACGTGATTTTACGATGATTCGAGGTTTTGACATAACTATAAAAATTTAATTTCAGAGAAATTCTTGAAATATGGTCAATTTTTGATATTTTTATTCTCAACAAGTCGAATTTATAAAACAAAACCTTTTGTAAATAATCTGTAAAAAAAATGAAATAAATTTTACCCCCGATGGCGTTGAGTACTATAAATAAAAATATTACATCTCCGAAACAGATTGATTCTTTTCTTCAATAACTACAAAAAATAATTATGGTAAGAATAGAAAATGTACAGTGTGGCTATTATATATGGTCACATTTGTTCACAAAATGTAAATAATTTGACTGGATTCAATTTTTATTTCATATAAAGTTTGTTTGTACTACTTAGATGATCAACTTCAACATTCAGCTCCGTTACAATTGGCCAACTTATAGTAGACATGATCAACTTCAAGATTTTTTAATTTCCAACTAAAATTGATAACCATAAAAAAATGCAAAAATAAATTTAAAGTATAAATTTAATTATTATTGAAAAATATTTTTGGTGTTACAGAGAAGCGGTCAACTTAAACAGTTATCCAGGATAAATTGGTGTACAACTTAACAAGTTTGACTGTATTGTAACAGGTCAACACACGTCGTGTTTGCTTAGGCTATGAAAGCCTAAAGGAGTAATTAACTAACTAATATTTGGTTTTACATATCAATATAATAATATAATTGCTCCTTCAAAGTGTTTTAAAATTTTCGCACCTATATAGCATAGGCCATCATTTAAATTAAGTTAATTTGGGGCCTGTGTAAAACATTATTTGATTTTAATTTTGAGCCATTTAAAGTTTCATAGTGTTGCAATTTTTTTATCCCTGTTGGAATAGATTTTTGGAAAATTATTTTATTTGGTTCACGAAAGTGTTAATTCACTCATATTGCTTATGTTTTATGAACTTGCCGAACTATACCTGATCATGTTGAAGTCAGCGAAACCCTGAAAGAGAGTCGTAGAAGAGTTATTATTCGTCCTGTAGCTGGTTCCCTCTGAAGTTACCCTTGTAACTATCATCGGTATAAAATCAGTATATTTGCGTAAAAACCCCTACTTGATAAAGCAAATGATTAGAGGAATTGGAGCCGAAACTATCAATTGGCATACAATAACTCAACTTGGCCAAAAATTTAGTTATGAAAATATGTTGAGCACGGCAGTATAGGTGCCATTCTCGACGGCTTTCGTTTTGTATTAGAAGGAATTACTATTGTTTTCCTTTATCCTCGACGAAAAAATAACCGGTGACTTGCTAGTAAATTATTCATTTCAGAAGAAAATTTTAATTACTTTATGTTAGTCACCGTCGAATTTTTTCAGTGAATTTCAGAATATGGGTCCAATATTTGGTATTTTACGTAAAAAAAGTAAATGTTCTATAAAAAATAAATATAATACATATACTGATTTTATACCGATGATAGTATAATGGCAAAATAGTGTAATACTATTTTACTACCTACCATAGTCGTTTACACCGCATAAAATACAACTGTCCCTCGATTAACACGGTACTTGATTAACACGGATTTGATTTAACACGGTCAACGAATTGAGACAAAGTCTTGATTAACACGCACAGAAGTTTCGCCGCGTTAATCAAGTACCGTGTTAATCGAGGGACAGGTATATTAGTCGCGATTAACACGGTTTTGAGTTACACGGTAATTTGGCGGAACCTAATTACCGTGTTAATCGTGGACAGGTGTATTTAAAAAAAAAAAAAAAAACGAAATAAAAAACAATGTACATACATATATTGCAAAATAAATACACTACCTAATACTAATTATATTTCTGGCCAAATTTGTCAACAATATACCGCCAAAAATGTTTATTCTATACAATATAAAATTTTGCTATTACACTATCTGCGGTGTAAAATGGATGATAGTTGCGAATTTAAGTAAAATAATGCTATGTTTTGTTAAACCAATGAAAGCATTTGTCAGCGGAGAATTATTTTTAAACTTAAATCTAGATGAAGAGATTGTCCGACGATGTGCACCAAGTTTATCCTTGATCTTTCAGCGAAACTTTTCCCTGATATTTTACAAATATTTTTTGCCATTCTTACATAATATTTTCTGCCAGTTTTTTATTTTCATTAGGGGCTATATCAAGGAAACGATTAACCATTCACAAATCTACGATAAATGCTACGATTAATTAGAAGTTTTTTACGCTAGTGTCTCTAACGATCAACTTGACCAAAACACGGAAATTACGCAACTGAGTAAAAACTAGTTTCTGTAGAAAATTGAACAAACTTAAAAACGTATAAAAATCGTAATCTTCGGCATTTTAAGTGTGTGTTTAATTGGAGTAAATTACAATGTTCTGATTATTTTCGTTATTCTTATACGAAATATGGCATAAAGTGGTGATGGTTTTTTATCAAGGGGAGGTATGAGAGAGCCATCACTGGGATTGTTCAATGATCGCTCATGCCGTGTTCACTCACTTATACCGCAGGTTACACTGTAATTGAATGCAACAAAAAAAATGTAAAATATGAAAACTTATCTGTAAATTCAATCATCCATGCAAATTTCCAAAACAAAATACATACTTATACAATAATAAACTATAATTATTATATAAAGTAAATATTTTAATTGCGCAAAGTTAAATAAACATCAGACTCACAAAGTAATCATTTTAATTTGATTTTTCTTCGAGAAATTGAAGTAAAAATTAAAATGTACAGCATAAAGGCACGCACTTAAAAATCAATACAAAAAACAAAAAAAAAAACAGCAAGCAGCAAGGCTGCTTATATTATTATTATTGATCCAATTTTACTGTTTTAGGAACGAGAGACCGATAGGAGTAAAACTTCATTTATACATATTCTAGCTGCACGATGATGATGTGTGCCATTAGAATATCATGGAGAATTTAAAAAAAGAATTTTTTTATCTCTGATATTTTATAATGTTGCTGGTGTGTTACCACCACCACTGGTAATGTGGTATACAAATACAAGAGAATCCAAAATGATTTTTTTGGCGTATTTCTCTTTCTTTACATTGTATATACATATTTACTTCCTCTTTTAGTATGTCGTTTTCTTGTTTTCCTATTTTTTTTATAATGTAATATACACAGAGAGACTACACATGTATAAATACATCAATAAATATTTATATTTTGATACACTATTTGCAGTGGCCGGTAAATCGGTGTCGACGAGCGAATTTTGTTTATTCATTTTATTCCGATGTCCGACCCTTTGTTATTTATATAAATAATAACATAGCTGGTGGCTCTTAGTGGTTTGTATAGTGTAAATCTTTATCAAATGGGGTACCCGGGCTCTTCTATTCTTGTTGTTGCGTAGGCACCATGGGCCCAATAGTGGTACCGTACCATTGTGTATTCTTCATAAAAATTATTATCCATTCCTTTTCAAATGAGTACATGGTACACGCATGTATATTTGGGGGTGGGGGACATGTTGATTCTCCTATGTTATAATTCTTTGAGAGACAATGGCTTGGAATTTACCGGAATTTTTTTTTTAGCTTATATACAACGCATAAAATTTGACTATGAACGCGTTCGAAGTTTGTAATAATTTGGTTTTTGTAATAATTTTGACAGAAGTGAAATAATTTTCTCTTCTATATTTTGTAAATTAACGTAATACGGCTTAATTATTGTTATTGCGCGCTTTTGTTTATTAATATTATTACAGAAGTGTCAAATTTACAACACGTAGTGGCTGTGATAATTTGGTTGCATACATATAATGTCATAATTATTACAGCTGGAATAATTATCACAAACTTCGAACACGTCCTATAACTCCTTTTGTGCATGCCTACAAAATAAATGTTGGCACCACTGTAAACATATTATATACAATAGATATATAGTATGACGGGAGTAATAAAGCGACGACGAAAAGCATATACATGAAGGAGAAAAATATATGAACCGCGTCGCAACAATGAATACATTTTTTTGTATATTCTTCAACTAGAAAAAACAACAATTTTTGGCCAACGCCATATTCAATCGATTAACTCGTTTTTTTTTCTGTAGCCATATTCCCATATCATTACATTTATATTATCATTATATCCCGTTCTCTCTTATATATTTATATGTATTCACATTATATAAAGATAAACGCCAATGTGCTAACCAAAAAAAAATATAATATACAAAAAAATCAACCCTCTTCGCAAAAAATTATCAAAATATTAATTTCGCTTTTTTGGCCATATTTCTCTGTAGAGTGAATGGTTGTGTATTTGTCGGACTTTTTAACGGTTTTATTTAAAAATTAGATTAAATTAAAAATCAATAAGATTTTTTGAGTGATAAGTGACTAAACACATATTTTTGTATTGTACTAACAATGTTTCTAATTTAGGTTAAACCTAATTAAATATTAACATATCCAATTCACCCTATTTTATAATTCATCTATATTCATTAACAATAACCTACATTATTAAAGGTTTTATTAACTTACCGGAAGACTTAATTAATTCTGATGCAACAAGATTTGTTAGGTCTGGCTCATCACCATACCAAAATATCCATAACTCTTTAGCCGCTGTTAATGAAAGCGGTGGATGTGTTACAGTACCGGTATTACCGGGACCAACGCCAAAATCACAAAATCCTGATGGATCTGGATCTGGTTTTGATGCAGCGACACGACGCCATACGCATAATATATCGGCAGCCAAACAACGCGAATATGATCTTAGGACAGGATCATCTAGAGGATCACCTGACGCATTTGGTCTTTCACCTTGTATTAATTTGCGCCATTTTATGCCGCTTAAATCAGTCTAAAACGATAAATAATCAAACAAATATTACAAATTAAATTATTATTAAGAATCTCCCCACTACTCCATTTAATTAAATCTATTTTCTTATTTAGCTTATAAACAAAGTATTGAGAACCTTGAAATATTAAAATGACAAATTAAATATTAATGCTATTTATTTGTAAAGAACAAAAACAATTACACACACTAAACTAAATAAATGAGACAATGTCGTTTCGGCTTTAAGAAAACTTACATTATTATCTCATCATATACCTTATCTAACTGAAATATTTCATACATAATTATCATACATACAAAACCATACAAACACACATACGAAACAATCAACATTTATAAATTTAACGAGTTATAAAAATATTTTTGCTAATTTTTTTCCAAAAGGAAAACACACCATAAAATGTAATAAAAATGTTGTTAACACAATTTTTGATTACCCTATACCTACTCCTTCTTTTACACACACCTTGATTCTTTTCTATATTAAATATAAACATAAAAATTAAAATGACTGTTTTTTCTATAAGTATGTATCAAGTATGTATGTATGCGAACTTATAATGAGAATGAATCAATTATTGTGATTTATTTACAAAACAATACTTCAATTTGTACATGATTATGAATTTGGATTAAGAATTTTTTTTTTTTTTTTATTGAAACAATTGTGATTTTCCAGTCCCGCAGGCACAGATCAGATCTAAAATTGATCATTTTCCCCCTTCTCGAAATCTGTTGTAAGAAAAAGATTTCAAGAAGGGACGTTTTCGGTGCTATTATTGAACCATTACGAAAATTTTCGTATTGCGAGTTAGTGTAAAAGTATTACAAAAGATTCTAGTTTTCGTAATACTTTTACACTAACTCCCAATACGAAAATTTTCTTTAATGGTTCAAGAATAGTACCCCTGATCAGTGTGCAAACGAGAAAAGACAAAACCATGTAAAGTGATTATAGATTCTATGCTAAATTTAGTTCTGGTCACACCGACAAACGCTCAATAATAATAATGGACCTTAAGCATTAGCTAATACTAGGCTAATCGATAATTAAATAAGATTTTATATGAAACAAGAAAATATTTCCCGTTTCGGTGGAAAACCGGAATATTTATAGAGGCTTTGTTCGATAATAATAATCTGGACCATAAAGTGTCAACAATTTATACCCTTATGTTTCGATATCGAGGCAGCCCTTCATATTGTCCAGGACAACCAGAAGATTCTAAATCGTTCACTATTCCCAGGAGCCGTCGTCGACGACAACGACCTCCTGCTGCTTTTTGTCGGAATTTACAGCATACTATATTTGAACCTAGAGAATACAATGCACGGTTGATATCAACATTGACAAGAGATCCCTAGTCGGATATTTCATGGATCAAGTTACAGAGTTACTCCTTCACCTCGTTGCCTTGCAGTCCAATCATGCTGACGTTTAACTTTTACGAAGGATTTCACATGTCGAACACCGGAGCTAATTACAAAAATTCCCGATGAATTCTCAATTTTAACAGTACATTGTAATTGCATTACTATCATTTTACTAACGTACATATTGCAACGCGAACCACAGGCTCTCCCGGTTGATGAGGTCATATACATACATATGTGCCTGTTTGAAATCCTGGAACACCTGGTGATCTGGTATATATCACGACATGTAATAATTAGTAGACTCATTCACAGCGAAAAAACTTCATCAGTGACTGACAGATTATTTATTTATTTCGATATACATTAAAATTTACAGATCTTTTGCCACACTCCATTTTGAGCTTTTGCTCATTCGCAACAGAGCGTACAAAAATAGTTAATTTCCTAACAATACGTAATAAGAAAACGGTTTGTTTATTATGGTGGTCAGGCAGACCATACGTTCAATTTAAATTTTCTTTTCGTTATTTCAATAGTTTTTGGTTGGGGCGGTTACATAATTTGCCATCCTTGCTGTCTCTTTTTTCCTTTTCGCTTCGCGGTTAGACCATTTTGTACCTCGCACAATTTGCTCGTTTAATTATTGATTAGGGTGAAGTTCTCATTGGTAGCCTTGATAGTTCTCGCAACTCTTTGTTGAGTTGTACTTTCAAAACTACGGCCTTCCACTACTCACGATTTTTGCCCAAAAAATTGTTTAGCGGTTCAGCGGAGCGCGCTTGCACTTCTCTTTGCACTACTATATATTTTGATTTCAGAACCTTCCAAACAAAATTCTCTTCGTCACACTGACAATGGTAATTGGATTCCACAATCCTGTTTTGCTGACAAGATCTTGAAATTGTTCTTTTGTTTCTCATTTTGAGACCTTTACAGTTGAAACGTTCGGTGCACTCTCCAGTGGTCTTCGAGCTGAATGACAACCGCAATCGTAACTTTGCAGTGACCAAAAGATGATCCCCGCCTTCGAATCTAGTAGCCGACTGATGGATCTTACGACCCGAGCGTGTCCTTTTGAAATTAACACGTGGCCAATTTTCTAAATCGATTTTCTTATGTTGAAATAATACGCTAGTTTCTATGAGATTTTTTTTTATCGGTCGCAATTTCATGGCGGGAGTAGGCACTTATGTTTCCAAATAAGTCTGATTTTTTGCTAGCGCCTGCATTAAAGCCCCAATCACCGTTTGACGTCGTGCTAAACTATAAATACCATCAGACCATCAAAATTATTATTGGGTTGGCTAAATTCAGGGGGGGCATGTACGCAGACTATCGACAGATTGGCTAATTTCATGCGCAAGACAAGTTTATACATTCGATTATCGACTGCCTTGAAATCAAAGACAGCCTTTTTACCTACGGTCCAAGAAGAAAACCAACACTAAGGTTGCTGAGTTCATCTACTCTGTAAAGGAAAATTTAGCCTTGAGATACATGGCCTCTACTTCTAAGCCATCAGGTTTCTTGGATAACAACGAGTTCTAGCCAATACCCTTTCGTGATTGTGATATGGCCTTCAAAAGAGCCTGACTTTCGTAATGACAGCACGTTCCTAAATCTTCGATCTCGCATTAGGGGAGTCGTTATTGTTTTGGCGATTTCTAGTTTTGTGTTTGTTAACATTTGTAATAGTTCACCGCCCAACCACAGCAGCCGGTTAAAAAATTAAAATTTTCTTTCTTGTCCGATAATAGAAGTGAAACCATGCTCTGAAATATTATACTCATCCTAGAATAATATTATTCCAAATATAATTTTTAATATTATTTTGAGATGTTGAGCTGCTACTGATTTTTCATAAAACAATGACAAAATATAGATATTGTAATGTTTCGAAATTAAAGTGTTAATTTCGTTTTAATCATAATATAATTTTATTATCGCTATTGGTATAGTAAACAAAATTTAAATAAAACTACTAAAAACGCACCAACTATAAAATCAAAGACACGCGATTTTTATAACAAATAGATAAAAATCAATTTGGAAACTAAACATGGGTAATAGGTATATAGTTATTTTAGATTTTTATTTTAATGTGTTAAACATCATTTTCCGGATAATTTTATTGTTATTATTTATTGTTATAAAAAATGGTGAATTGGATTAAACGGAAATGTAGTTAATTCTAAATCATTTATTTAAATTGGTTGAAAATTTTAAAAATAATTTTAGTAACTTAATCTCAATCTTAATCTCTCTCGAACTTATTTCCCTAATTCATCCTGCTACGGATATTCGCTCGGTTAAAGACATTGAGTTACAAGCTTCCAAAGCTGACAAAAGCATTCTCGACGGCTTTTGAAAATTCGTGTCCATTTATTACCAAACAAAAGATTGAGGATAGACCCTTTTTGGTGCTATGCTCTTAAAAAACCAAGAAAACGTACTATAGGAAACTTAAGAATAAAGCCAAAATTACTAATCTTAAATGCAATTGGGATTGTTTACTTTTAGCTCAAAAGGAGTATAAAAAAGCTTAAGATTGGCTCACAGAATCACATCAATAAACTTTTGTGAGCAATATGAATAGTCTCACTGCGGTCGCTAGACTTAATAGAGCGTTGGCTAAAAATGGTACCTGTAGACTTGATGCTCTTCGTCTTTCGAATGGTTCTTTCTTTCATTTTCCGGAGTGTGCCTTCGTTAGTTCTGATTTTGCTTACTCTCTAACCCCTAAGAATTGCAATGAAGCTCCTGATTGTCACTTATTTGACCGATGGGGCACGGGCTTGCTGAGGAGCACTTCACTTCCAACGAAAATGTGCCAAAATCGCTCGATAAGTGGTTTACCTCAAAAGAAGTACAGTTTTTTTGGTGTGCCATCCACGCATTGCCAGAAAGAAGGGGAAAATGTTTAACTAATAATGTGCAGTTAGTATGTCCTCAACATTTCATAAAGCGTTAGAGAGGATTGTCGACAGATTTATTAGAAATAAATGTTTATCTAATTCCCCACTCAGTACCAAGTAACAACATGCTTATAGAGTAGGTAGGTCTTGTGAAACGGTTTCAAATGAACTTGTCACTAGGATCTTAATATCTTAAAATTTTATATAATAAAACACAATTATTTTCTTTTTTTCACTTTCTTAATGTGACATTTATTTTTATTTTCAATTGAAATTACGATCGTTTTGGATATTACTCCTTTATCAAATTTCTAACAAATACAATATAATATAATGAGCATGTGTTAGAATTTTGATAAAGGAGTAACATCCGAAACGATCGTTTCGGATGTTACTCCCTTATCAAATTTCTAACACATACTCATTATATTGTATTGATTTTGTCGACAAATCCAAAATAATTTTGTCCACAAGTAAACAACGAAAATGTTAAATCGAAAGATCCCTCAATTATAAAGTTTCTTGTAGGTACTTTTCTGCAGTAAGCACCTGAATGTTTTATCCGATTTAACGCAGAACGCTTTACGTATTGTGGAGGCGTGGTGTGGTGGAAAGGATCTACACGTCAAGCATTAAGCATTTAGTTGTTTTCTTGGACAGTAAGCTATCCTGGAAATTTCACCTTGAGTATAAACTTGAAAAATCCACTACTATCTTTCGTCAGTGTAGACAAGCATTTGGAAAAATCTGGAGTCTAACTACCAAAATGTTGTCTTTCTCGATAAGGTAGCCACTGGTTAAATTTAATGCTTCAATTATTAAACTCAATGGTCTACAAATTATTGCTTGTAGGGCCATTACAGGAGCTATGGCCTTAACTCCTCTTCTTGCCAGAGAATTAATTCTGTTCAAGTAATAGAGTGACGATCATGTGGCATTGCAATGATATTGCTGATTCTCATTGAGGACAATGATATTGCTGAAGTGATTTAAAACAGCAGTGGCTTGCTTCTTATAGCTAACTACTTCAGTTTATTAAGGCTGCGGCATGCGAGTGCGGGACCTCGATTGGTTCCAACCAATTTTAATAATAATAATAATCTCACCTAATCTAATTTTAAAATTAGAATGGAAATCTTTATTTTCCGGAATGTTTCAAAATTAATTCTTGCTTTTCCAAAATTTCCAAAAGAGGAAAATTTAGTTTTAAGATATTCTGGAAAATGGAGATTTATAGTCTAATTTTAAAATTAGATTTCCCTTTTCTAGAATATTTTAAAATTAATTTCATTTTCGAGAATTTTTGAAAAAGAATGGCCTAATTTTAAAATATTCTGGAAAAAGAATATTTCTAGTCTAATTGTAAAATTAAATCTTCATTTTCCAGAACATTTTGAAACTGAAATAAGATGCCAGGGTTTTATTTCGCTTTATAAAAGTGAAAAATACCCGAAAAACTATTCGGGGGCTACTACCAAGGTTGGAAACCCAAAAAACCCAAACCCAATTTTTTGTGGGTTTCCTGGATGGATAAAACCAATTACGTACGCAATTACCCAAAACCCAAAAACACATAAATTGAAATTGAAATAAATCGTTTTATTTATTTCTATATAGTTTATGGTTTATATTGAAGAAATTTAATCATCTTGTGATGGAGTGTTTGACAGAAATGGCGACGGTGTGAAGGTGATAGTGTTGATGTTTGGAACTGGAGTTAACATCAGTGAAGGTGGAGAAATATTTACATATTCATTTCAGGTTTCGGTAAGCTGATCTTCTTGCTCTTCCTGTTGCCGTTACTCGTTAAATAAGCGCCACATTTTAGCAAATGATGTTCAACGCGTTCAATTTTGTATGTAACGTTTTTCTATTACAAAATTTACATTTGGAATTTTTTTAAAATTTGCCGCCTGTTTCCTTTTCTACATCTATATGTTGCCACCCTGGGGCTAATGCTCACCCACCAACAGAACTCAGTTTTAAATTCACAAAGGCGAAATTAAAAATTTAAAAACAATTAATTAATTTTAACTCCTTGTTCAATAAATAATAAAAAATAACTGAATTCAAATTTAATAACATTAAAAAAAAACAATGGAATGTGTATGTATTGTTTGGCGTAATAGAATAAAAAACGAGAAACTGGACTACCTTCCTTCAATAAAACACACGAACTATTAGAACTGCAGTTGATATTTTATCACTGTATTCACAATTGTTCGTACTAATCGCGTTACCTCACTAATAAACAAAATTTCGATATTATTTTGATAGCATAATGGTTCAGACTAGAAGAGATAGCTTAAAATATTTGCGATGTTACAGCGAAATAATTTTTTATTCGAGACGTCAATAAGTTCAATTATTGTATAGTTGGTCGTTTAGTTAATATTAGCAGACCCTACTTAATATTTACTAATAAAACTTTTGAAGTAATACATGTTCTATCACTTATTTTATGCAAAATGCCCTAATAAAGAATAGGATTTTGAACAGTTTTCGGTAAATTCACAATATACAGCGCCATACGCCATTTTTAATCGCAATTTTATCTTACAGTGTGAACGCCAAATAAGCTAAACCAGGATTAAAAGTAAACTTGAAACAAAAAAAAATGGATTAAGTACTAATACCTGGTCTGAAGAAGCTATGTATTAGTATGCAATTAATCAAGTTTATTACAGCGATTTCGGAAAAATTCAAAAATCGAAAAACCCAGCAAAAACCCAATATCCAGGGTTTTTTTCCGACCCATTGGTTTTTGACAACCCTGGCTAGTACTATTTTTTTCGGGTTTTAAAGCCTCGTGTCTTAAGTCACGGTTCGCCGAATTATTTGTCGAGAAAAGAAATTAGAATCTACGTAACACCCAGTAATACCAAGTACCATTAAACGAATCGAGGAATGAAAAAGCAACGCAAACGAAGTACAACCTTAATATTATGAAACATGTACTAAAAAAAAATCATTGTTAAAAGTGAAAGTGTTGAGTAAGTAAGTATAAGTATTTATGTATTTGTGTTTTCTTTTAACCCAATCTTCTCATTCTTGCGATCTTAATAAACAAATTTAAAAACAATAACATACAGTTACAGCATATATTCAAACAAAACAGTATAAAAATATCGAAACGCGTGCCTTATACTTTAAATTGTTCAATAGAGACGATGTCCATTTATGGCACACACTGTACACTTATGAAAGTAGAATTTATAAAGTAATGTACTACTAAAGTTTTACGCATGAATGTAAACAAAACACAACACGAACTTAATTCATTTGACACACATTCTAAAATTTATTTTAGGCCAGGGATATACAATTATTTTTATTAAAAAAAAATATCTAGTAAGAAAATAATGTGTAACGTCGAAATACATTTATATGTATTTGAATACACAAATCATTTTTATACTCCTCTATGGATGTAAAATGTCCATGGCATTCATCTAAAACGTAAAAAATATGTGCGAAATCAACTGCGAAATTTTTTCTCAATAAATATTATGATTTATTTATGCATTAAATTAGTAAAGAAAACTATTTTATAGTCAATTTGCATAAAATTTTCCTCGTACATATTTCCACAAGAACATTAAAATAAAAATAAAATATTCTTTGTAATTTTATATATTATCTTCAATACAAAATAGTTTCTAATTTTTGGAAGTATGATAATTTTACACGAAATGTGTACAAAAAAAAACAATCAAACAAAAAGGTAATTGACATTTTGAAGGTCAACAAACAAATAAAAAGATTTAATATACGTAACGTTTTTGTTTGTTAAATTTATTAAAAATTAAAATTTTTCGAGTTTAAAAAGATAAACTACTTTTCATGTTATGGTTTCCTTTCAATAATGCGTCATGCGAACAATTTACGTAGTTTGAATTAAACTTCTCTCCAGTGAAACAAAACACAAACAAATAGAAAAAATTACTTCAATAAAAATTACAATACACGTGATAAACTTCACAAAATTGTGTTCAAGCTGAGGCACAAATTAAAGAGTTCGTGCCATATCAAATCCATAAATATTATTAATTTATGAAAATATCAAAATTTCATAAAAATTAGACAACTTTTAGCTTTAAAAATCATGTACATTATAAAAGCTATCTATATTTAATAAAAAAAAAAAAAAATAAACTACACAATTATAGTTATCTCCATATACATATATGTAGAGTGGTGGTGTGTAGTAAAATGATATAAACAACTGTATTTTTATGAATGTATTCTTAGTTATTTTCTTATATTTACCGCATTATGATACTTACGCGATACTACTGTTCATTATTTTTGTGTGTATATGTATTGTAAAATCTATTTTTAAACATCAAAAATATTAAAAAGAAATGCAATTCTCAATTTCTTCTTCGTTCTGCTACTAAATACTATCACACAAATTATTTTAATAGAATCAAAAATTTTTAATTCAATAATTTAATAAGCTTTTTGCTCTGCCCTAAATTATTAATTAATTTAAATCCATAACTATTATAATACAGGCGTGGGAAATTTTTCCTACTCACTGTCACTTTGATCTAATTTGTATAATTATTGTATGTTTGCCAAATAAGAAAAAATAAGCATTCTATTATTGTATTTTAATTATATAAACAATTATGATAGTTATTTATAAATATCATAATTTTTAAAATAGAAAATGAATAAAAAAAAAAAAATATGTGTTTTGTATAGTTTTTAAATATGTATTCGTAAAATTGTGTGTGGACGAGTATGAGAGCATTCATCGTCAAAGTATAGGTATGTAAGTAAAGGCGATCTTTTCGAATTCTATTATAATTACCAATTATAATTGTACTTGTTTAAATTGTTAAAGTAAGAAATCTATTATAAAGGTTGTAACTTTACATATTCCCTCGAATCTCAAAGATAAAATTCAGTTGACCAAATACTGGATCAAGCCATTTGTTTTAAATCCATCAATTGGTTATGGCTTAGCATCTCAATGGCAAAGCTTCACTTACTTTACCGAGTTGAATAATTTTACAAAATTCGAATGAAATAATTTCGGCAGAAAGGTTTAGATTGGCTAAAAATAATGGAAGATTTGGCATAACAAATTATTCGAACAAAAGCGTTAAAAATGTGTTTTCATTTTGTACCTTCGCGTATGTATCTGGGTTTCTTTGGATTATATTTATGTACACTCACTGTTTTAAATCGATAAAAATAAAACCTAGTGTAGATTGATATTAATGAGCAATTTTATTTTAGATTAAATACTTATTTATAAATAGAGTTACAATTCGAATAACTTTTCCAAAAACTAAAATTAAGTATTTATAAGTATGTATTCGTTATACATGTAATCGTAAGTTTTATTACTCCATCTTTTTAATTTCTTTTTCCATATTGTTTGTACTATATTGTAAAGTTATTATTATACTGTTTAGTGAACACTACATAATAATAATATTGTTATATGTTTCATTATTATTAGGATATTTTTGTATATTACTTATTTCTTGTTCACACGGTCGATGAAATATTCGCGGTATACCATATATTCATTGCGCGCTCGGTCATTTAACTCTACGGCGTATAGTTTTAATTTTTTTATATTTTCTGTAAAAGTGTGTTTATCTTTATATACTTAATGGAAAAAATGTATTACTATATAGGTTTTCCGTTTATTCAGTTTATTTATTCGTATTAAGAGCTCTGGTATAATAAGGAATATTTCACTTACTAAGATAGTGTAGAATTGGTTTTTAGAAACACGCTTTATAATTTCTAAGTTAGGCAATAATGGCTTTTGAATCGACCACCACAAGTACTTATAAGTGTGAAAAATATGCCCCTGCTAAATGGTCGATTGGAACATACAAAATCAGTATAACATAATCTCCAAATTGTTACTTCCGATTCCTTTATACTAATAAAATATTAAAATAAATATTTAAAAAATATATTTTAACTTTATTGTTGTAAATTAATATCAAATATGACCTAGCGGAGAATGGTTGACGTAATTACTTGTAGCTACTCATGAAAAATAAGTAGAACAGTTACGAGTAGTTAAGGGTAGCAAAGACATGAACCATAAGCGCTTATAAGTATATACATACTTGCAGTGGCCGATTCCAAAGCCACTAATTTTAAATTTTGTATCTCTATATAATTATGTAGATTATTGTTTTATCTTTCTTATCTACGTATTACAGTTAATTTTATAATAATAATACTATTATTATTATTATTATGTAAGTGCTACCATTAACACTTTCGCGAATATGATGGCGTATGCCGCCAAAGAAAAAGAATTTTTATGCGACAACGTTCTAATGAACATTTTTTTTGTCTGCGAAAGTGTTAACTGGGAGTACCTATCTGTTACACGGAGTGTACAAATTTACGTTTGAGATTACCTATATCTTTTAGAGAAAAAAACTAATCCGTTAAGTGTTGATAAATAAAGAAATTTTAACTAAAAAGAAGTTTAATTAAAAATAGAAATGTATACTTAAACTCGATCGGCGTCGATAACGTAGAAATTTAGTACTCCGTTTCGTGTCTGTTACCTTCTTGGCCATCCTGCATGCCATCCGGCTCTTGAAACCGAGGAAATCACTCGTTCCACTGGGTAAGTCACCGCTTTCATTGTTTGCTGGTTTGGTTTGCTGTTCCACTCCGTCACCGACCTGAACTTCTACACTTGTCTCTTCTCTCTCCTCGGAATCTGTTTCGGAGTCGGACCACTCTTCGAAGTATGGCTTCATGTTTTCAGTGCTTGTGGTGGTCGATGGTCGAAGCTCCTCTTATACTCCTGTTGCGTCAAACTTCTCGGATCACTTTCCTCTCGATCGCCTCTTTCATTTGTAAATCGGCTGGTATGTTCACCTTCTTGCACTTTTTCATCATCTTATGCTAACTTGGACAGAATTAGTTTGATCACCCTGTTGATTCTCACAACTTGCTAATTTCCACTGAGCATCCTAGTTGTAACGGTATGATGAGTTATTTTCTCGTCCGTCAGATATTCTCTGAACTCCATTGAGATGAACGCTGTTCCCCGGTAGGAAAAACTTCCCCTTAGATTGCTGAATATAGCCTTCAGTATATCTAGTTTCTGAATCACTTCCTTAGTCGACGTGTTTTTCATTGGGTATATCATAGGAAGACGCAATCTTACAGAAACCGTCTATCACGCTTAAAATTGACTTTATAACCTATTCGGGCTGCCATCAAATAACCCAAATGGTCTACATGGTAGGTATGGAGCGGACCACTGCCTTTACGAATTGGGTTCAGCCATATATTTCGATAGATCCTTACTACTTCCGTTTGCATCGCTCAAGGAGACTACCAGACATTACACTCCGTTGACAATTTCATTATTGATTGATTTTCCATATTTTCTCTATTCTGGAGTTGATTTCCTTTCGCCTCATCGTGCCTTTAAAGGCCGCACAATCTGTAACAATTTTAAATGTGAGCCCCAACAAATAGATTCTTAAGCTCCGTATAACTTTCACTATCTCTAAAACTTCCACCACACAATCATTAGTTTTTCGGCTACGCAGAAAAAGACTGGGTAAACCCGGTTATCTCGTTAGCCTCGTTATAAGAGAATCGCCCCAACGCATCTGTGTGCAACTATGTTTCCGCTTCCATTGAATACATTTTTAAAATTGGTGCTGATGACAAGTTGTAACGGTAGATCCTTCCTCAGCAAATCCGTAAGTGGTTTTACTATTAGGGTGTAACCCTCTACAAATTTCCTGAAATACCCCGTGAACTCCAGGAATCTATGTATTTGCCGGACGTTGTTCATCTGTGCATGTTTTGATCGCTTGCTGCTTCGCTTTTGACGGCCTGACTTCAATAGCAACTTAGATTTTATTTCTTTTTTTTTTTCATTTGATTTGTAGCCTGTTGCGCTTCACCACATCTAGCACCTGCTCGATCCTCGCTACGGGATATTGGCATTTCGCAGGAATGATCTGGTTGTCAGATAATAACTTATCAATCTGCACTTCTATATGTTTCAGGGGTAAAGATCCCTTATTATTTGTTTGTTTAATTTACGATAATCCATACAGATTCTTTTAGTCCCGTCCTTCTTAGTCTGCTTATCCCGTCCTTCTTAGTCTGCTTATCCCCTCCTTCAATCATTTGTCCATCTAGTTCCGAACGATGTTTAATTCTCCTTGGCCGACATGAGATCGTCCTTTCATCTTTAAGAATCAACTTCATTTTTATTGCTTGGCTAATCACACGTACTAGTTCCGTTGAAATTTTGTGATCTTTATTTCGTTTGGTGTTTAGACCGTGACGTATGATTAAATTTACGAGTAGCATTCATACGTTTCGGCCGCGTCTTCTAAATCCTATATCCATTTCTCAAGACCATAGCCTTCTTCGCTATTAAATTTCGAAATTGAACCTTCAACGTCTTGAAAATAGAATATGTGTTATTCTGGTTTGACTCCACCTGGCAACGCAAATACAGAGGTCGCCGCAATCGCTTGAATTTTTCTTCGAAGTATGAATTGGGTACTTTTTTGTTCTTTTTTCGTTTAAGCTCCAATTTTTTCATTACAGCTCTTCGTGTAAATAGTTTATAGATCGTTCTGGACGCGCCGCCAGTTCCTTCCCACTCTGCGGAACTTTTCGCTAATTGCTCCATGACCTTGTTCCCTTGGAAACGGCTGGTTTGGCCTTCCTCGTTTATCGTGAAAATCTGCAGCTATGTACCCTCATTGATTGTGTTCATTTTGTTATTTGTTCTCCGAATTTTCCATTCTGTTTGCGAGTATTTTTACACTCACTCTCCGACATGTGTTCCGGTTCGTCCTCCTCGACGAGGAGACGCTCGACGAGGCTCACTCAACGAACCCCTTTATCCGATGTGCACTCAACTTTCGATAAATTAGTCGGTATCTAGCTATCCGTCAGTCGCAACAAACCAACATACTTCTTTATTCATGTTCACGCTATTTGTTCATACAAATTAGCGCTCAATTGTGAAGTATACGCTAGCAGATAGCAGCTTTGTCTCCAGCAATTGTTCACATCACCGCGAATACTCCTTCACGATGCTCACACTATTGCCCATTACCACTATCTCGCTACAAACTCCAATAAATACTGACTGCTTTACAAATTACAAACCACATGTTTAGCATGGTTATTTTCAGTAATTAATTTATATTCGCAGTTGCGATTGGCACGTTACATTTTCGCCCATTTATTATTATCTGACAACTTATCTGATCTAGAATCCCGATTGAGCCCTCAAGTAAGAAATTTCCTGTACAAGTAAAATAAATTAATAGCTCACGGGTGGTACAAGAATGAAATTTTACACTTGCAAAATAAATGTGTATATTTGTTCTCTTTTGTTCAACACGAAGTTGGTTACGATTGGCGTCGATAACGTAGAAACTTAGTACACCGTTTCGTGTCTATTAATTACTTATAAAATAAATAAATTTCAAATAAGCACAAAAAAAATGTATTTTATAATGTAATCTGAAATTTTGTCTAATTACATTCATAACATGAAAATCTAAACTGATAAAAGTGAATTTCGTTTGTCTCGGAAGTAATGGATATTTTTTGGTGTACATACCATATTCTTAGTAAATTTATTTTACAGATATTGGACCAATAAAACTTTCGATCTTCGTACTTTCTTTCACACAAATTTTATATGTATTGCAAATGAAAGGCTTTCTACAGCATAAATAACCTAAATTCTTTTAATTGTATTAAGTTATTTATATAAAGCAAATCTAATATCATACAAAAAAAAAAACCGACGTGTGTCGCCTTGTTGTCTAAGTCAATTTATGAAGTTTATGAAAATAAATTTGTGTGAAAATCATATTTTCTGAGTCCATCACGCATATCCAAGCATTTAAAACATTTAGAAATCGAACGGCATGGACCTTACCTAAATTATAAAGAAAATTTAAAAGATAAGAAATTATGGGAAGAAGGTCAATTTTAATTTTATCAATATCATAAAATTGGTTAACGAGTAATACAAATAAAATTGTTTTTTAAATTTGACTGTATGTAAATAAACATGGCAAAACCTTCTATAATACAGAGGTTTCACATTTTCTCACATATTGCCAAATCTACGTATATACACATACATACCACTATTTGAAATGAAAAAACGAACGTTACATTCCAATTATTTCTTGTTTTGTTTTATACATATAAACATTTAAATACATACTTACATACAATATTTTCTGTTGTGTAGTGTTTTACAGTTTTCTCTCTATCAACTAAACAAGAAATATGTCTGGAATTTTATAGTTTTTGACTTTTTCTTCTATAAGTACATTTGTTTATTTTTTTTATATTTAAAACAAATTCAAGAAAGTACTACAAGTAATATAAAAACAGGGTATATGTTATAATTGATTAACGTAATGTACCACAAACATAAGGGTAAATAACATATTTTTAAAAAACTTCTCGCCTCTCTTTATATGAAGATGGAATGTCGTGTCTTTATGTATATTATTTTAAGAAATTTCATGAGCAAATTGAACATCGTTTAATACATAAAATTAGATTGATCATGGTGAAACCAAATATTTATTTGAATGTGTGCGCCTGTGTAGAGTGAAATATAAAGTAAGCATGCGCGTTACTGACTGAATATATTATTATGTACAATAATGTAATATAATAGAAAATAAAGCTCAGAAATAAGCAAACAAAAAACGTTGGATAGTTTGATAAAAACTATTTATAAATAACGTACAGTGAATGAATTGATCTTGAGTTAATGAGAGTGCGTAGGAGTTATCACAAAATATTTTATTTTCAAGCCCAGTTTTAACATCAAGACCAGCGGGCACAGTCAATTTCAAATAATTTTACGTTATCACTCGCTTTGGAATGAAATACATACATACATACGTAATAAACAAAAATAGCAGGATATTTCGTGTTATGGTACAGAATTGCAGGAAAGTAAAATCATAATAATACTCTCTGTAGGTAGCAGGGCCGCCAGATGTATGAAAAATTGTATGTAATTGTAGTTATATGGTCCAAAAAGGTTTTTAAAATTTTAAAATAATGTTTTACTGTTTTTGCTTGAACTAAGAATGGAAAAAAGAATGGATTTTATTTAACTTTGTGGGAAATTTTTTTTTGTATTTCTGACATCACGTGTATGAACTTATTTAGCTGTCTTTCATTGACGTGAACAAACTACTCACAAATACTAAGTCGATGGTGTACATTTGTTATTTAATTTTCCATTCCATTTGATACCTACTCAAAAGTCACAAATACTTGCACTCAGCAAAAATGTTCCATTGGAATTGGAAGACAGCTCTTTTATCTAGAACTCGTCTGGGGTTGATTTCGTTCAAAGAAGACCTAAAAAAATAACCAATTTTCAAGTTTAGCGTTAAAAAGGGGAACACTCGTTGAAGGTCAGAAGCACATCGGACAATACAAAAGAAGCGCGACTCACATATGACAGAATTACTTCCGGCTGACGGTCAGATGTTCTGCACTGAAGGTTAAAAATTATTTAAAAATGTGCTGACATTAAAAAAATATGATTCTACAGGAAAATATGTAAGCAGTTCGTAATCAAAATCGATAAATGTTTTTCTAAAAATCAAACATTCAAACACCGAAGAAAGACAATACTAATGGCCGCATTGACAAATGCCAGTTAAATATTTCATCGCTTTCTTCTTTTATGAAATTGCGATTTGTTTCATTATGCAAGTTCAGTTTCAATGCAAGTACATTTTTTTTTTGTAGAAATCTTTTATTGGTCGAGAAATGCAAAAAGATTAAGTACAATGACAATTATTTTCAGGATGTAATGTAAACTATCTCACTCCCTTTCCTTACTATTTATATGCAAACATAAATTTACTTTCTAAATTTTTTCCCCTTAATTGTTGATGGAACATTTTATGATATACATATTACAAATGGCGATCCCTGCAATATCTTCACTTTCACGCAAAATTGGCAAAATGGACATACACAATTTGCATTTCTCGCCGCGATTTGGTTATTAGTTTTAAAATTAAACCAAACGTCAGTAAAACTAATAGCTCAACTCTCATTTTACGGCCAAAATCCTTACTCTGGGATTCTGGTGTCTAACTAGCTTTAGTTGATATGTGCATGAAAATTAGTTTATAGACAAAGAGGATTACAGAATACGAGAAATGATGTGTATAGTGTAGTACTGCGTTCAGCATATTCATGTACACAGGGCACGCACATTATTAAACTTGGATTCAATATGCCATCTTTGCAATTGAAAACCCTGTTTTTCAATAAAGTAAAAAATGTATACCAGGTTTCCATCGTCAATAGTAAAATAATACAGTACTATTTTACTATTATTCCTTATCGGGTTTTCATCACTTGGTGTAAACTTTTATAGTATCAACTTCGGGTTTCCATCATCTTAGTATAATACTTCATAGTATAATATGCTATTACACTATGACGATGGGAAACCAGGTATTAATTTACCTAGGCTGCGAGGCCAATTTTCAAGTAAATCAATTATTACAGTCAAAGTAGACTTTGAGTGTTTTCTATTTTCTGCCTACTTAGTTCAACTAACCATAAAATTATGTACATATTCCAAACTAACAAACTATTCAAGCCCTATTAGAATTTTATTTAACCCTCAATCCATGAACCAGCATCATTTTCGTCCTAACCAAAACTGCAATTTTCGTCCTAACCAAAGCAATTAAAAAAAATTTACCGGACAAAAAAACCACTATTGTTTCTTGAATAAGGATACCTACAGATAATCCATGAATTATTTAAGATTTTTTTATTGATAATTGATTTTATTGCGCAAAGACGAAAACGACCCTGGCTCATGGAATTAAGGTGCCTAAAATACCTTCATGGATTGAGGGTTAAGTACATATTGGCCATTATGAACTCTGCCATTTTTCGGAAAGTTTCTGGCCGGTTTTTTTTTAATTACTTGTTGTAATCTGGTTAATTGCTGACAGTAGAGATTAGGATCAACCGTTTGACCAGGTTCTAGAACCTCATAATGTACGATTCCCTTATAATCCAACCATACGCACAGCATAACCTTATGGTGCGTCAATCCTGGGTTTGCGTCGATTTCGTTGCGTTTCAGTAGCGACTCGCTGATGGAAATTCGGTCAATCAAATTTTTCAATGACAATTCATGCGGCACCCAAACATCGAGCTTCTTTGTCTATTCAGCCTTAAATACTTAAATGGTTTAAAACTGTTTTATGATCGATATTTAATTCCTTAGAAATCCCATAGGTGCATATGTGTCGGTCTTCTTCGATATTTTTGTATGATCTCATCGACTTTTTCAGTGATTGTTCAACCAGAGCGAGATGCATCTTTGACATTGAAATTTCCAAAACAGCAGCGAGCAAACCATCTACATGCTGTTGTATTCGATAAAGCATCTTGACCATAAACACCACAAATTTTTTCCCCGGCTTGGCAGCGTTTTTGCCTTAGCGATTTTTTTTTTCAGAAATTTCACTCATTTTCACACTAATATAACTTTTGACATGATTGACAAAATTCAAAACTATCTTCATGAAAATTGTACACTGAAATGTCACCTTTCAAACGCGCGTCAGTAAGCCTACTTTCCATTATGAAAATATTTTTATCCGTAGGAATAAAGTTAAGTTTGACACAAAATAATGTTTTTCAGTAATCAGTACTGGAAAAAAATTGTGTCTGTGTTCGTGTACAACCATAATTTACTGGAACAAAATATGAAGCAAAATATGTATATTTTTTTCAATACTTTGAATACATCTGCATACGGATTGTGTGAGAATAGCAAATTTTTCTCTCACAGTGAAGCACTAACTAGAAAAAAAATTAACTTTACCCCATTCATTTTAACAAAAATATGTCAAAATTGTCATTTATGTTAACAAAAATTAGTCAAAATGTAACCATAACATTTTACTATAAAAAATACTGCCTTTGTCATTCTAGTGGAATTTTTGATTGTCTAAACTCCTGTCTTTTTCAGCAAAACATACTAGTCAGTAATATTTTCATAATGGAAATCAGGCCGCAATCTGATTAGTATGGCCCGATATATGACACCAAACACCATAATTATAGTGACAAAAATATCTCAATACTTTTCCCTTTTAAAAAAAAAATGTATTTTACTTTTTTATTGGATTTTTAGCACTTTACAACGGCAATGTACAAGGTAATTTTCTTTGATGTTTTCTGCGTTAGAAGAGAACAAGAGTATTTATCCGGAGCTTTGGCCCGCAGCTTTAAGAGAAAAATTACTATTTGTAGAGTAAAAATGGAACGCATCCATTATATTTACCACCCCTAATTTAATCCTATTCAGTATATTCATTAATAAATATCGGTAAAAAAATAGATACAACTTTAAATAAAAAATCATTTTTTTCAAGCCAAATACACTTCAATAATCTCATTACCATCCATCCATACTCAGAAAAGAAAACACAATTAAAAAAATTAAAAAAGAATTCACACATATTCAGAAACAGAAGGTCAATGGAGAATATTTTCTTCGCCGTTTATTTAAAAAAAAGATATTATTTTTGTTTTGCTATTCCCGCCGTTTTTTTTGTCGTCGATCGATTAAATTTTAATATTTATATAAAAGAGTATTACATTATTTATATAATGTACAAATATGTATGTGTATTTTTTCGATTCAAGATACTTATGCACAAAAATCAAAAACTAAGAAAATACACAAAAAACTTAAAATAAAATTAGTCACCTTCTTTCTTACTTATGCATACACGTACGTACGTGCATTATACATACATATATATTTTAAAAGCAAATTATAAAAAAGAACAGTACAGTTTTTTATTTTCTAACATAAATAAATATATAGTCTTCTATATACATAATATGTAATATTGTTGGGGAGCGTGCGCACACCGAGAGACCATTTAAACAAAATCCAAAAAAAGTTATATGTTAAATTAATTATTTATTTAAAAATTATTTATATTTAATTACCAAATTTACTTTACTACATATTTACAAAACAAAACTAAAACATTCATATATAAGAAAAAAAAATATTTAAGTTACAAAAAGAAAGAACAAATAGATTTTATTTATGAAAATGGCAACAATGCAAATACATACATACATACAAATAAAATAGCATATATGGATGTATGTTTTTTGAGATTTTTTTTTTTTACTCTTCGGTTTCTTAAGATATAATTCGTATGCCATCGTCTGCACCTAAGTAAAAAAAATTGTACATAAACAAACAAAACAATATAATATACTTGACTCAGTGGTTTTTAACCGGTGCTCTACGATCACTGATATTTTGGCATTACTGTTTAGCAAAGGTTTAAATCAAAATCTGGGTAAATTAATAAAGAATATGAATGTACATATTTTTATAAATTCGAATAAATTTACGATTTAATACTAGTTTGAATTTTAAAATCAGAGAATGAAGATTCCGTCTGCTGTATGTAAGTAAATAATTTTACTGAAGGAATACGTATAAATTTGGAAAACGTTGAATTGCTGAAGAACTATGTTAATTAATTCTAGGCAACAATGAAATGCTTGAAGTAAAATATTCATAGACATACATTATATATAGACAGACAGCGGTTTAATAAATCCGATTTAGCTAAACTCTTTCAAGTACTCCATGCAAATAAAACGCGACTAGCTAAAACTGAGGTTGACATACTGTGACTAAATTCGAAAAACTCACTAAATGGTCTTATGAAATCTTGCTAGGGCATTAGGTAATAAAAGGTTAAGAAGCACTGCCTAAAATAGAAACAAAAAAAACCGATAAATACGTACATATACGAGTTACATTAAGTGAAGGGGCATCTTAATACAAGACAATTATTATACATAATATATTTATTAGTTGTTTCTTGTAGGTAAGTTGTATACATCTATATCAATAATCGAAAATACAAGTAGTAATCTCATTGAAAGAAAATGGGGCGGATCGGATTTGTTGCAATCTCTGCAAAATAAATGATTCGATTTTTTTTTTTTGTTAGTGTTAGTTATTATTCGCACGTGTATGACACTTGTAATATTTGTTGATTTATTTAATAAATCTTGTTGATATTTGTTTGTGAATAAAAAACATCAAAATACATAACTAAACTGATACTACTTTAAACTGATTAATCCACTTACGTATTTAAATAAATTTATTTAAAAATCTATGATATCATTAAAAACATAGGACATTTACCTACTAGATTTGCACCAGTGAAAAAATTAAAATACAAATCAATATTCAAAATGTAGCAAAAATAGAAGATAATACTTAAGTACAAAAAAAATTACGATAAAATGAATTATCGTTAAAAATATAATTAAAATATCTCTAATTAAATATGAATACATCATACACCTATACTAGCTAAATTTTTATATTAATTTTTCTTTCCACATAAAATAATATGTATATATGCACGAATGTAATGTAATCAATAAAATCTCACAAACACACTTCTGATATAACAAAAAAAATAAAAAAACGTTTTTTAAATCTACATTAATATACATACAGTTGCGCAAAAAAGTATTACAACACCAAGCGTAAATTTAACAAATTTATTTTCTGTTTTGATCTATTCAAAAAGACTTTTATTTTTATTTTTGATTAATTAGGAATAAATAAATCTAAACTTCAACAACAACGTCAAGCAACACTAGACACAGTTACAGTTTCCCGCCAATGGGAAAAATAATGGAGAAAAAAAAAATTGTTTAGAGCTTTTCAGAAAAAACTTGCGGCATCAGGAATTAATTTTTATCCTAATTTTCAGAAGCAAAACTATAGCCGAACCCTCTTCAAGAACAACAAGCTATAAAAATCATATAATTTATTAATTGTGTTGTCTTATTTCTTAACTATCAACTACTTAGGTATCTGGAACCGGGTTGATTTTTTGTTACTAATATACCTTTCCATTCGCGCGGTTTTGTTATTCGTAAAAGGGTGTATGGTGGACCCGCCATATGCAGAAAACTTGCGTTAGGCTTGGTCGTATGTACTCAATCATTCAATCAATAAATAATACTATAATCTATACATACATAATATAATCATTCGTACTTAATTGTCTAAAATGTACAGACTGTACTAATGCACAAAGTGAATCGACTCGCTCGTTTCTTATTTAACTTAAATACTAATTTGTAATAGGCTGCCTGGTATAATGATATCGAAAATGTTGCAATCGGAATATTTCACTACTTTCAGATAATTCGTACTACTATTTGTCGCGAAGGAAAAAATGAAAATGATGCAACGATAAAATGACTTGCTTGTCTCAAGTGTAAAGAAAGAAAATTTAGCAATCTGGGGGCCTATTCTCGAATTCCACATCCATTTTCCACATGTCGACATCTGTCAAAACAAAAATTGAAAATAAAAATTGAATTTTTTCGGTACTAAGGGAATATTTCCGAATGGGTAATAAGCATGTGGAAAAATTCCCCATATAGGAAAATGTCAATGCCGTATGTGTTTTATATACGAATTACAATTTTCGAACCAATTTTTGACAACTTTGACAGATGTCCACATGTGGAAAATGGATGTGAAATTCAAGAATAGGCCCCCAGGGGGCCTATTCTCGAATTCCACATCCATTTTCCACATGTGGACATCTGTCAAAGTTCACACAAAAACGTAATTCGTATATAAAACACATGCGGCATGGACATTTTCCTATATGGGGAATTTTTTCCACCTGCTTATACCCATTCGGAAATATTCGATTAGTACCGAAAAAATTCAATTGTTATGAATTTTGACAGATGTCCACATGTGGAAAATGGATGTGGAATTCGAGAATAGGCCCCCAGGTAATTAAAAATTGATATTATTTAAATGGAAGTATCATGAATTTTAAACGTGAAATTACCAACAAGCTCGTTTTAAAAATGTTCCGCTAGAGGGAATCCATTATTCATTGGAGACGGCCTGGAGATCAATCGGCTAATGCAATTTTGTACCCCCACTTGGTTTTCGTTTATTAGCGATTTCAACTATCATTAACGGTTTCATGGATTCCATCTAGTGGAAAATTTGTAAACTGAGCTAGCTGATAATTTGACGGTCGAAATTGTTGTAAACAATTCCAATTTTGAACCGTAAACACAATTTTTACTTACCAGATCACTAATAATTGTAAATAATTCCAATTTTGGATTATAAAAAACATTTTTAATTACCGGATCGCAAAATTTTCCTACGTTGCATTTGTAAGTGTCATTTTGCCAGTAGCCTCATTTTAACTTTTTTCCTCGAGAGGCGCTTTCTCTACTTTTACAATCGTCAATTGTAAAAATAGGCCTCTTAGTCTTAGGCCATAAGTGCCTCTCGAGGAAAAAAATAAAAATGATGCAACTGATAAACTGACACTTGTCTCAAATGCGGCAAAAGAAACTTTAGCAGTCAGGTAATCAGGAATTTTCTTTATGATTAAACATATGCATTATTTCTGTGGGAATATCTTCCAAGCATGTTTTTAGTAATGAAAAGTGTTTTTTATCAACAATAGTCAAATTATCAGCAATCTCAGCGCTAATTTTTCCGCTAGATTCCAATCGCCAATAGTCAATTATAAAAATACGAAATGTGCCTCTCTAGCGGAAGAAAATTTAGTTGAGTCAACGCAGAAATATGACTTTTGAATTTATGACAATTTATTAGTATAATTGAGTGGGCAAAAATAATCACCTATGAATAAGAATATCACATTTAACATCCAATCACAACTTATTTCTCAATGTCTGTTTGATTACTAACTACTTCAGCATAATCAGAAACGTCAAAGAACTGCGTTGGTCCAGTTTCCGCTAAATTGAATCCGTAGCGCTCCAATTGAAATTGGTGTTCACTAATTTAATTGTTCATAAAAATGTACTAGATGACGTCAAAATGAGTAAAGACAGCGAAATTATTTTAAAGTTTTTCAGGGGGCCTATTGAATTTGAATTCGAAAGTATAAGATTTGTATTTTACTCTTCGAAGTGTATCGAGTTAAATAAAAAATGAAGGAAGCGGGGAAATAAAATAACAACATGAATTTTATCGTTCCAGAATCGGGCCCAATGTATTAGCTGTAAGAAAGTTTCTTAAGTAGAAGAAGCTTTTAATACACATTAACACATTTAATACAATTTAAATCATTGTTTTTGTAATATGACTTTTGTAAAACCGGTTTTAATAGGTAGATTGGTTCATGCGGGGTTAATTATACGAATAAAAATTTATGTCTGTTAGTCGCTTTATTTAATCATTTCGACGTATCAACAAAACAAAGAAAAAGTGCAATTAAGATGCTGCGTATCATAAAATTCGAAAGATAACCTAACATAATGCAGGCAGAAAGAATAAAATTAGTATAAAGTGCTTCGAGAGCCCTTAGTAACTCATACTAGCCAAAGGTGGTTAAAAAAATTTGAATCGGGTAATTTTTCTTTGAAAGATGAACTCCTATCAGATGCCAATAATGAAGTGCTCTCAGTAAAAATATAGATGGAAATTGTTATTTGTTTATATTCGCCGAAAAGATCATGCTTAGAACAAAAACTTCAACATTTCTTTCACTTGTATCTCAATAAATGTAATACAATTAATGAAATTTACCTCGACGCCAAGAATATATCTTATTAAAATAAACGGATTACCTTTATAAATATTTACTATTTTTTAATTTTTATATCTTTTACTATATCTTAAAAGAATCATTCTAGCTTAATGACAAGTTTCGCGAAATAAGGGGGAAAATTGGAATTCTTCAACTTCAACCATCAATAAACATCTGACTCAATCTCACGTAATATAAATAATGGTCAGTGTTTATATATTACATCCTAGTAAACCAAAGCTTTACACCTAGGGCTGCGGTCGAATTCTAGGTATTCATTTTAAAAGTAAAACAATTATTATATTGTTAAAAAATAATAGGCCCGATTCTGGAACGATAAAATTCATGTTATGTTATTTTATTTCCCCGCTTCCTAACATAACATACAATTTTCAAAGGCAGAATCGGGCCTATTATTACTTTACACTTAATATTAGGGCAATCGACGAATGGAAAAGTTTAAAAAGCGCTTTAAGCGGACGAAAGTAAAATATGTGATAGACTGTAACAAAAATTTGCTGAAGAGAATGAAAAGAATGTCCCAAATGAATTAGATTTGCAAAAATCTCACTTTAAACTACATATCGGATTAATTCAATTTTCCAATCATTACAATTTTCACAAATGAAAATGTAATTTAAATAGACACTATTTCTATATAACTTTCATTTAGCAAATTTTTGTTACAGCCTATCATATATTTCACTTTTGTCCGCTAGAGCACACCGTTCCATTCGTCAGTTTTCATTGATTTTTTAAAAACTTTAACAGTGCTTTTTGACCAAACCCCTTATAAAAAATGTCCCTACAGACATCTACAACAGAAGAACGTTTTAAGTAATATCATGATCTATAGGCGATTATTTTACAATGGTTGCGGCTCTAGAATAGAACTCAGATTGGTGAATGGCAGAACATCGCAATTTTACCAATCTTACCAATTTTAAATTTTACGAATTTAGTATGTATTTCATTTCTTAGCGGTTAACTGGTTTGAAAGTAAAAGATTTTAAAGAACTGTTAGCTTATGTTAAGAAGAGCTTATTTCTAGAAAGAGATATTAAAAAAATTAAAAATGGAAGGGATTTTGGTGAAATACTTAAAGAAAAACCAAAGTGATTATTTGTAATCAAAAATATTAATCAATTATTCAGTTAACACTATGAAATATTTCCTTCAAATGTACCTAATTAAAATTTAACCGTCGATACGATTATGTGCATACAAATTAAATTAAGACCACGTTAATCGAATTCCGCCTGTACTATTTTTTATCGTTAACATCTACTACTCTCACTCATTCTAGCTGATGTCTAAGATTTTTGTGCGCAACTGTAGGTAAAAATGAAAATAACATACATATTGATAATTATTATTATAATATTAGAGGGAAAATTACTAACACACTAAGAAAACAATTTTATTATAAATTTTAAAAAGATGACGATAAAAAATGTAATAAAAATAACAAAAAAAAAAAACAACGGAAAATTTCCCTTGCTACAAATGTATTTACAAATATGTATGTATTGTATAGGTATGTGTAGAAAAAAATCTTTTTTAGCGATAATATTATTTCTAATCCTTTTTTATTTCATATTATTTCGGCTCTCTCGGATCATAATCAAAATCATAAATTTATGTACAATTATTTTAATATTCGTATTTAGCTAATTATCTAAATTCTAAATGTTATTTATTCACATACACATGAACATCACGTGTACCGTTCTTTCTTTAAAAACACTCAATTCTATTAAGTTGGTACAATCCAATATTTTATGTTCCATTATTTCGCAATCAGGTTGTACTGTTAATTTCGTTTAGGTATGTATTTGCACAGTTATATTTAATGACCTTTATCATAAATTCAATTTTTTTTAGACCTTCTTATATCATTTGTATTCTTCTTAAAAACAAAAAGGTGCCATCCGACAATTTATAAATATTTTATAAAAATTTCCTTCACCATTTTTTTCTCTACGAAAAAATTCTTCCCATTCATCGCACACATATTCATACTCGCACCCATACAAACAATTCCATCTTATATACAAAAATACGTTCACGTTAAGAAGTATATAGAAGAGAAATCACAATTGATTTAAATATTAATTCATTTATTTAATGGGAAATTTATAGTCAACTTTTATTTTTGCATTGTTGTGTAGAACTAATAATAAATAATCAATTTAAAATAGTAAATTTAATTTACTTACCAAGGCGAAAAAGTTTGTGTGGCAATCCTCTAAACTTGCCCCGTTTGTTTGGTGATTTTGATGCGTCATGGCTGTATTAAAAACAACATTTTCATAACACAACACTATTTCACTTAACACATATATAAATTAAAATAAATATTTAATTTTTTTCTTATATATAAACTATTTTTTTCCTTATATATAAACTAAATTTTCACATTAAAACAAATTGATTTTTTTTATCTTATTTTTTACTGAAAATTTCTAATTTTTTTTTTCTATAAAATAACTTTTAAATTTCTTTTCTGAACAAACACAAAATTTAATTCATCGCACTAAAAAGGTTTTCACCTAAGCTCTCCAAAGACTAGAAAAGATGGCGGATTTATTCGGAAATCCGATGAAACCGAATAATTACCGAGAAAAACAACAAACTGTATTTAAATTTTATACATATAGGTATATAAACTCACTATATATACATATCAACACAATAAAAAAAAACACATTCACTTATATACACTACATATTTATTATATACGATGTTACAGTGTTGTCGTTATTTGACTTCATTTCTCTTATATGTTTTGCAAATTTTTTCGGAATTTTGTATTTAAATTCGAAGTTTTTTATTTTAATATGAAAATTTAATTCACAATATCCAAATTAAAACTACACTTCTTATACTTAATTATCACAAACTAATTAAATTTATTCATCTTCGGCAACACCGATTTTTTATAGAGCTTATATTAAAATTTATATTTTTTATCCAGAAAGCGTAGTATTTCAATCGGCCTCTTTTTTATTATTAAATAAAATATATAAAAATTAAATAAAAATTACTTAAAATCTCAAAACACACGAGTACACCCGATCATTGCTATATGTATAACAAACAAGCAAGCAAGAAGAAAATAAAAAATTATAACTTTTTGTGAATAAATCAAAGACAAAGTGTACTTTGATTTTGTTTCACTTTCTAACATAATGTTTTTTATTTCTGATAAAACGAGACAATACTATATCAATAAAAATAAACATCGAAAAAATTATATTCATGTGAGAGAGAAAAAGTATGTATAATATAATATATTAACAACCATGGCGGCGATCGTAAGGCATATCTTGCAAAAAACGGGTCAATCAATTTCCACTAAATATGTAAGTAAAACTAAATTTCTCTATTTAAATCCTTTCTATTAAAATTGTTTCACTAATTAACTTGATTAAAATAATTAATTTAAAACGTTATTTGATTGTAACAAATTTTTTCGGTGTCCAGACACATACACACACTTGCACATTTTTTTAAATTAAAACAATTCACAATAGACTAATGTTGATTTTTTTTTTAGGAGTTTTTGCGATATTCCACAACTTCAATAAATTATAAAAAAGTTAAAACAATTATTCCAAAACTATCAAAACGCACAGATGTAGGACCTCGAATTGATTCTGTTGCCGAATCAATTGCATCAAAAGGGTGTGTATATCAATTAAATTTTTGTAGTATATAATGTAAAAGCAAACTGACAATATAAAAAATTATATTGTGAATGCGACCCCGCCGATTTTTTTCTTTTATTTAGTGTATAGGTAGTATCGTATGTATATATGCCGGATTCAAGAAAGAAAAGTCGTCTGACTACTTCAACTCACTATGTGTATTTGGAATATTAAATAAAAATGATGTCGAAAATTGATCAGCTGGCAAATACGCATGCGTTCCATTTGTTTTATGTAATATAGATGGCAGCATGTATATACAATTTTTTTTTTTTCATTTACATACATACACATGTATAAACTTTTTTATTGATTTGAACATTATTTTATATAAAGTTATTTTATTTCCCTTTTTAGATTTCTTCGATCATACAAACCGTATAGCCCACCAAATAATATAGCTGAAGAGATAAGAAACATTTCCAAAGAGTTGAATTTGGCAGGGAAACCAACCGATAATTTTAAAAATTTAACGGAAAAATGTTTATTTTTATCGTCGTGTAGCGCGAAATTTAATCATTCTGTGCCCAATTCACAACTTTACCAAATCAAAACAATTAGCGATGCAATCGAATTTTATAGTCAACCGGTTAATACAACCCTACCGCTAGATAATTTGATAGCCACCAAATTACCGGGAAATTTGCATATAATTCAAAATTATCATCGTTTCCAAACTGAGGAGGATACGCAATTCAAGGGGCAAACAGCATTCCCAAAGAGTTCAACTTTAGTTACTGGGCTTAAATACCGCAAGAAATATAGAGGACATGTTGCAAAAACTTCGTGGCCATAGAATAAATATTAAGACTTTTAACATATTGACTAAAACAATATTATAACACAATTAGGTATATAATAATGTTATAATATTAATTTAGTCTAAGGTTTCATGTTATGCGCGAGTCATTAGTAAATAAAATAAAAAAATGTGAGTTTTGAAATACTTTTGGGCTTGTAATATCATTTGTCCTTCTTTGTCTTCGGCTCTAATTTGATCGGTCCTCTAGGTCTTTTCTTTTTTTTTAGTCACACCCTACAATTTTTTCGTATTTTTCTCTGTTGCACTGGGTGAATAAAAAAAATAGACATCTCGGTAGCTGGTGATTACAATACTTTTCGACGATTTTTTGTATTTTTATGCAGATTTTATATAAATAGAATATATCTAAAGGCTCTTCTATTCTTTTTCAGAATAATTAAATTGTCAACAATTGTTCCATTTCTTAAACAATAAAACTTAATATATGTAGGTAATTATAATTTAAATAAAGATAGGTAATTTGATTTAACGTTCCCGAATTGACTGCTAATGTTTCAAAAATATATATTGTTACGTTTTGTTTTGCCTTGTTAATCAAGGTTCGAATCACTGGATTGTAGATAAAACAAACCTCTTCAATTTATCACAAACTATTTTATTTATTCAACAAAAAATCAAAATCACTTGTTACAATATTCGCAATACTTTTACTAACATTTATAACTTTTATATCGCACTAGATCACTCGGTTTAATTTTCTCTCTATCGCGTTCAATTTATGAATCATCCAATTCGATTCCATTCTCCTTCTTATACAGGGCTAATTTATACGATGCTGGAGGCTGTCCGGGCGGTTTAGGCTGAGTACGATCCTTATTCCAAATTTAAAATCGTTGTCCTTATGTCGCTGTGAATCCAAAAATATACCGAGGTTTATGTTGAAGGTTCATAACAATACGGTTTTAAAGTTTGTGGGGCTGTTAAGCATCTTTAACAGAGTAGTTTCTAATGGCCGCAACGGAGAGGCAGTAAGCACTTGCTGAAGTTAAATGCTGTTACGGCACATGAAGCGAATCTTTATTTATCCCCTGCTTACAGTAGCCTGGGCACCTGCAGGACATACAACTATCATGCGTATTATTGTAGATAATAAAAAGAAGCTGTCAATGTGACGAACATTGAAGGAACTTAGCAGAGGTTTAGGATCGAATATAGGCCGCCGGATTAAAGTTCAGCCCAAAGAAGTGTAAGCTGTTCAGAACGGAAGTAAAGTATTTGGGTCCTAAGAAAACGACCAATGGAATTCACACCGACGAAGAAAAAATGGCAGTGGTAAAGGACTGGCCAAACAGTTTACACTAGTTAACCAGGAAGAACAAGGCATTCGAATAGGAAGTTGATCAGGAAGAAGCAATTATGTAACTAAGGAGGCAATTATGCGTCGCACCAATACTCGCATACTCATAATTTATGGTGGCTGTTGCAATTTAAGAATCAAGAAGGACAAATTGAATCCTGCATGTTGAATCTCTGCAATCCTGCATGTTGAATCTTTTCATTACCTGATTCAAATAGGCCTCCTGGTCTAATTAAAGCTTTCTTTGACCTATATCACGTGTTATTCGTATATTATTTTATTGGTGATATTAGTCCACGAGTAAACAACAAATATGTTAAGTTATTCGTATGCCCAAGATATGTTTAGCTTCACCCATATTTTTCACTTTAAGTAACTTCATCAGGCACGATTTCAAATGCATCTTTGAATCCTGATCGTTCGACAAAATAAGTATGTCATCGACATAGATTGCGGCTAAAAGCATCCTATTATTGGGGACTCTGTAATATACGCATAGAGCAGCGTCTGATTTTTTCTCAAAAATGTATCTAGTTTCGCGTTCCAAACTCTGCTAGCAATCCACATATTGACTTGTTTAACTTGCAGAATTTTCCGCTCACCGTAGATAAATACGCTTCTGGTTGCAACATGTATATATTTTGATTCAACTCATCTTGTAGAAAGGCCGTCACAGCCTCCATGTGGTCTATGTCGAGATCAAATTGCACTGCCAAAGCCATTAGAAAACGAATCGAACTGTATCTGACAACTAGTGAGTACGTTTCCTCATAATCAATGCCCTTCTTCTGCGCGTATCCTCTGATGGCTCTAACGATCCGTCCACTTCAATTTCTGGGACGTATTCATCGTCATCCGCTTCGTCCCATTTATCGTTAAGTTCTACGACCCTTTCAGAAATGTTATTGTTGGTAACAATCGAGTCAAAACTCATTTCTTGCATCGAAGACACACTTTTATTGAAAGCTTCAGCAGGTCTCGATTGCATTTCTGCGAATGGATCAAAATATCCTAGAACACTATTATCATCAGTCACCTGAATTTGTTGATCTTTCCTGGGCCCCTATTTCTGAATACGATACGTATCGTATCACGTTACGAAAGTTCATATACGATACGAATGTAAATTGGTATTTCTGAATACGATCGTACTTAATTTTTTGGTGTGTATCCTTGCTATAAGGGAAATTTATTTTAAATGATTCTACCTATAATAAATATTTTCAACTTGGTTCATTTTGACGTTTGATTCATAATTTTTAGTTTTGATTTTCATTTCGTGTAAATAAAAAAAAATTAAAAAGAGAAACGTTTTGCATTATTTAGTTTAAAAATTAAAAACTGAAACGTTTTCTATTATATGTTATGGATTCTGTGGCATTTTATTTATCATCGAGTGATACAGAAGACGAAATTGAATGTTCAAATTCGATACGGCTACGACAGTTGCGGGATAAGTCGGATATTTTTATTCTTTCCGATGCTGAGTAAGTTAATGATTTATGTACTACATATATGTAATATTTATATGTAAAATATCTAAATTAAATATAAATCTTTGTTAATTTTTAGATTTATAAATTTGTTCAGATTATCCAAACCAGCTGTAAGATATTTGCTGGAGGAACTTGACCAATTCCTAATAAAAAGTACCAGATCGACATCGATTTCTAGCATTTCCAAAATAGCTGCGACTCTTCGATTCTGTGCACAAGGGAGCTACCAGAAAAGTGTCGGTCAGGATTTCTTGGTAGCTATGTCGCAATCATCGATATCCTCTGTAATGAGTGAGGTGCTTCAAGTGATTGAAGACAAATTATGCCCGAAGTGGATTTCATTTCGACAATCCAATGAAGAAAAGCAATCGGCAGCTGCTTTTTTCTTTAATAGAACGGGATTTCCAGGTGTTGTTGGATGTGTAGATGGGACACATATAAATATAGTCCGGCCAACCGAAAACGAACATTTATATTTTAATAGAAAAGGAAAACACAGTGTAAACACGATGATAGTAAGTTTGTCAATACCTAATTATATTTAATATATTTATATTTATAATAATTTTGCAAATTTAGGCTTGCGATCATACAATGCGGATACTATCTGTTGACTCAAAGTACGGAGGAGCATCCCACGACTCCTTAGTATGGAGTTTGAGCAGCTATCGTCGGTATTTACAAGAACAACGCAACAACGGCAACCGTAATTATTGGCTTCTAGGTAATAAATATTATATTTACTAATGATTTATGTATACTAAATGTGGTTTTGTTTTTATGTATTAGGAGATTCAGGATATCCTTTGGAACCGTGGCTGATAACGCCATATAGGGCAGCGGATGAAGGCAGTAGAGAAGCCGCCTTTAATACTAACCATTCAAGAACAAGAAATATTGTAGAACGCACAATCGGATTACTGAAAGGCAGATTTAGGTGTATTTTAGAAGCCCGTGAACTACACTACAACCCTCGAAAAGCATCTCAAATAATAAATGTGTGCTGCACCCTTCATAATATATGCTGTCACTTTAAAGTTCCGTTTGAAATGGATACAGACAGTATTAGAGAGCAAGAGTTAGAGATCGACCCTTCGAATGAAACTGAAAACCCTGCAGCTTGTGAAATTAGAAACAATATTTTAAATTCAATAGTATAGTTTTTATTAATTGTTATTATATTTAGTTTTATTTCATTTTACATTTATATTAAATTAACGGTAATATATATTACATAAATATATTTAAATATATTATCACAAAATAATTCATTGTATTTTTTATCACATTTACATAATGGTTGCTCAACCTTACAGTATCGTCAAATGTATATTATATACCTAATGCCTAAAAGTTTCTTCTTGCAGCTCTAATTTTTTTTTCTTGATTTCTAATTCATCTAATTTAATCTTCTGCTCTTCTAAATGCCGCTTTTCGTTTAAATTAAACTCTTTCTCGCGTAACGCCATTTCGTTTTCTTTCAACTTTATTTCCCTTTCCCGCAAAGAAAATGATTTCTCTTTCAATCGAACCAAACGGCGCATTGATTTATTTGAATCTGTTGTGGTTGTATTTAAAGTATTAAGCTGCTCTAAAATTGAAGTGTTTGCCGATTTGGTGTGATTGGTTCAAGAATGCCTCTGGCTGGTGTGGATTGATTTTCTTCGCTGTTAAACTCTAGAATTGGTTCGACTGAAGGAGGACCATTATTCAATGCGGGTACATCTAAAATTGAGTCGCCACAATCGCGAGCACCATTTGTACCATCCACAGCCCGTCGTAATTCCACTAGTCGAATCACGGATTCTTCTAGTGGAGAAAATGTCTGCTGTTTTGATGGGCCGGCTCCAGTTCCTGTTAAATTCTGTTTGTTTATTTTAAGTTTCTTTTTAATGTGGAATTTATAGTCGCTCCATACTTTTTTCCAGCCTTCATGGTTCCGAATTGGAGGCCCATGACTATTTAAATTATTTGAAATTGCAGTCCATAACGTCTTTGATGAAATACGTGCATCTGGAGTGTTGTTAAATCCCTTCGCCAGATCGGGATGCGCTTCCATGAACGCCACCAACAGTTCATATTGTTTTGAACTGGTAACTTTTGCCCTAAAACATATAATGTAATGATATTAATTTGTCAAAAACTTTTATATTTAGATTAGTAATATGTAGAGTCCGGATATGTTTATGCATTTATGTGCTTATTCGCAGTGGCTCATTATTTTTGAAGTTTGAAAACAATTAAATTCAAATCAGATAAAAATAATAATTTTTGATGCCAAAATCATTATTTTCAGTTTTTCGAATTTATATGTATTCAATCTTGAAAAATAATGAACCACCGCGAATAAGTAAATGAAAAAAATCATACATAAAAATCCGGGTTCTACTAATGTATGTATATTTTTTGACAAAAATTCAAAAATAAAAATTAATATTATTAATGGTAATTTACTTACATATCACAATTTAATTATTTTACTAGGCTACTTGGCGTCCTTTCGATAACTATATACACACCGAACATATTCTCGGTCATGATCGTATAAAAACTGCTCGAATTCGTATTGCCCGATAAGGGAAATTTTCAATCGTATCGTACAACACGAATTCGTATTAGAATTATACGTATTCGTATTCAAAAATACTAATCACACGTATTCGTACAATTTTTGTACGAATTCGTATTCAGAAATAGGGGCCCTGTTTTCTTAACAGAATGACACAGACGATAAGCTTTAGAGTCTTCGTGATATCCAAAAGCATCAAGCATTCTTCCGATTTGGCATCAAACTTCTTGTGTTTTCTTCCTCTCCATATTTCTTCTGGAATCTGACCTTGAGATTGATTCCACCCAGAAGCTTTTCTGCAAAACAGCTTCTATTAACATACAACGTGCTTTCTCAACAAGGGTTCAATGCATCCTTTCCGCGACGCCATTTTGTTCCGGCGAATAGGGCGCAGTTGTTGGACGTTGTATTCCGCATGCTCTTAAAAAAACAAGCAAATCATGGTTCTCATACTCAGTGCCATTGTCCGTTCGCAGAATTTTAATTTTGCGGTTTGACATTTACAGATGAATTTCTCCGACCGACGACAACATCCAACTCATAATCAGTGGTGTTGAGATATTTTTTAGGTTGTTAGAGCTTTTTACAAAAAATACCAATCACTCTCATTAATGTGATTCGCCAAAGACGATGTAAACATTGTTTGCTCGGTTTTCGTTGACTTGACTGTTTACAATCCCATTTTATATGGTCGTATTTGCTGCACTTTGGTCCTCTCTTGTCATTATGCCTCTGGCTTTTCGAACTTTGATCGCCTGATGCTGCAAAGGTTCTGACTAAACATCGCCGATGTCCTGGTGGTTTCTTTCCTTACGCCAATTTGGTTTCAATAGAATCAGCTATTATTTTTACACCACTGCTTTCTATTCCCATTATTATGGGATGCGCATTTTGATAATGACGACGCTTGCAAAGTGCAGTTCAGTGAAAGAATATGTGAACGTGATAGCTACGACTGCGCATAAATTGGAGGCAATTGGAATGCAAGTGAATGACGATTCGGTTGGTGTTTTTTTGTTGACTGACTTCATTGAACAGTATAACCTATACTGTCGTCATTATCAAAATGCGCAACAGACCAACAGGTCTGATTAAATTAGTATTCTCGAATGCCTTTTTCAGGTTTTGTCACGCCTCTTTTGAAGTCTTTGTCGCCTGGACGTGCACGTAATTTATCGGATCCAAGAGGAAAACTATTTTGGATCGCGCTTTCGTATCCTTTTTTATATCGGTTTCTTCATCTGTCACGCAAACCCATAAATCCTCGTGCTCCAAGTAACACTGTACGGCAAACTTCCAGGAATCGTAATTTTGGCGTCTTCTCAACTTTTCTATAAGCGGCAAAGAACTCGATGCCATAATATTTTTTTTCTTAAAAATAAAACTTCTCGTCTCAAAAAAAAAAAAAACTAACCAACAAAACAAGTCGATCAATTCGATTTATTATTATCGTTTATTAATCGTTTGTAACATCCTTTTTTTAATTTATTATTTCCGGGCCCATAAGCCGTAGAAATTAGGGTTTATGCGCAGAGAAATAAAACGCAGTTGATTCGAGCTAATAGAAAACAATTGTGTGTTTTATTTATTCAATACAATATGGCGGGATTATGCGTAAAGTCGCAGCTACACGAATGGAAAATTTAGACCAACGTTGGAGATTTGTCCAAAAAACCAATCGTGCAGACAGAAAAAAAAATAACAAATACATATGAAGGTTAGTTATATTGGCCCAACATTGGTATCCATTCGCTCAATAGGCGGTTTTTATAAAAAGATCAAAAGAAACTACCAACGTTGGAGTGTATATTGGTACTTCGTCTACACGATTGGTGAGAAAAAATGAATTTTTGAATACTTAACGACAGATGTCACTAAATACAACTACATTTTATTATTTATAAACAAATAAATCCAAAATAGAAATACATATGTATAAACAAATAAATCCAAAATAGAATCTGACTGGTCGGCTGAGTTAGTGCTAGAATTTATAAATTTATATCAAAAGTATCCCGAAATTTGGTATTTAAAACACTGTAAACATAAAAATACGCCCGAAGTGGGAGATATCCATCTTGTGGGAGATATTCTAATTAATGTTTGACTAGTAGTGACAACTAGTGATAAATATCAATATATAAACCACCAAAATTGGTTATATATTGGTAGCCATTCAAAAAATAAATATGGGGCACATCGTGTAGACAGTCAAATTTTATTGCACCAACATTTGTCCAACGTTTGACAAATCACATTGGGCTAATGTTGGTCGATATTTTCCATTCGTGTAGCCGCTGCTTATTATTATATTGCACAACTTGAGCATGTTCGTATACACAGTAGATGTGCATAACACTACAACGCGACATAAGCATTAACATTAATTCAATTTACAACATTTCCAGACCGAACATAGGAAGGGAAAAAACGGTGTTATCGACATCAGGCTTACACATAAGCTACCTGACGAGGAGTGGCCCGATGAAATTATCAGAAAAGAGCAATTATGGACCACGAATCTGCCCACTTGGTATGAGATTGCAGACAAAACTGCTATTGTCAAGGCTTATTGGGTTCAATGAGATAGCCTCCTAGATAGAGAACGGTTGCTTAAAACGAATGTGAGCATGCACGGTTGGCAAAGTGAAGCAATTGTTGCTGGTAATTTAATAAAATACTAGCTAAGATACGTCAACGATTCTACTGGGCAGGATGTTGACCAGTGTCCGCAAGTAGTTGGTTATTACCAATAAAATTAATTTTTAAATAATTGTTTTTTTTTGCGTGCCAAATTAAGGCCGTAACATGTACTTTTCTCTAAGTATAATATTAAGGATCAGTTAGTATCGGGCCCATAATACACCAGATTACTGTTTTTGTATTTTCACTGAAAATGTATGAAGGAAGGGGCCAGTAAAATAACATAAGATGAATTTTATTATCCCGGAATGCCCAATATCTTCGCCCGAGACAATTATCTTTGTCGTTCTATTCCTAATTGTTGTCGCAATATTCATCTGAAACTCATAATCATATGTTGAAAGAAAATGTGTTACTTCAGCTATTATCAACTGGCGTGCTAAAATTTTGACATCTATATCGGCATCGCCAACTAAATGGCTGTAGTATAGGTTTTAAAAGCGGAAGTATAATGGTCATGAATTTTAGGTCTTCATATGAATTTCCAGCTCCTAATCTAGGCGTGAGATTTAACCTTTCTGCTCATCGCATTTCTCTTGTATCTTGTTCGGAATTTTTGGTCCAATTTCTCTTTAATGATGTATATCAACAAATTCAAATGAATAAACTTCTTTCATTCTAGAAGAGTGACAATTGGTATTGCCTGCCCTTTTATTTTGTAACAGATACCATAGCAAACACGAAAACAATGATTTATCATTCATTTTTCTCTTTTAAGGTTTTTAAGATAACAACCTTGCTGAAAACTAGAGATAGCAGTGAAATTGAAATAAAACTCCGTGAAAATTAGAGACTGTCAAACGGCGATACAATTAAATTAAATCAGTTAATGGTGGATGATTTAATAACCAATTGTGGATAGTAAGAAAAACACTAATCAATGGTTATATTGAATTTAAAATATTTCGCTTCTAATTATCCAAGGACGAGTCAAAAACTAACATTAGCTAAAAGCACTGTTACGATATAGTCACGATTCGAGTATTCAGATTTACCTGGTCTACCACAATATGTTCGTAAAATTTATCGTAAAACCGTGGTTTAATTTTCCAATAAATTTATTTATCATATTTTATAGACATTTTGGTTTGATCCAAATGGTACCTACATGTAACGGCAAAAGAGCTGCAGTTAAAATAGAGTTTAGACTAGAGCACTAAGGCTCAAATTCTCACCACCCAAAAAAAGAAAAAAGAAATTCTTCGACCAAACGAAAAATTAATATCGATGCAGCTTTACCTAGTACCCCAGAATATGAGGTAAGTTCTACAACCTATATTTTCAATTGAATGAAACTTAAAATTTTCTCTGGCATTTTTTCTAGAACGGAAAACAGCAATTTAATTCCCAATGTGGACCACTATAATAAAATGTTAGAACTTCATCACAAAACTCAATCTCATCTCTAAAATTTTATTTTACCACGGAGCATTAATGTTTAAAATAGGTTGATGTTGACTTCATGGCAGACTTCACGGGATAGGAGTGAGATGATCTTACCAAAAATTTCAATTGTCATATGGAATATTTATTAAAAACTACCACAATCAAGCCGGAAATCAAAAATGGTTCGTGCATTATAGTTATGTGACAAATTTATATTTTAGTCTGAAACAAATTTATGTTTTAGAATTCATACGAGTTTTAATTGGATTATCCAAAATGCTGACACCAACGTGGAATAGAAAGAATTCACGCTCAAATAGCAACAAATGAAGAAGAACAACTTTTTGATGGAATAAAATGTTTCATTTGCTGGATTAATGTATATTTTTTAAACTATTTTCTTCTGCTGTTTAAAAAATCGCCAATAAGTATCCTTATATAATATGCAAGACCGAATTTGCTGGTGCAGAAGGACCTTACTTCGTAGTGGTCGTGATATAAATAATTGAAATTGGGGAATTGTGATTTTTCAATATTATACCTTATCTGCCATTTAAGGTAGTTTATCGTTAAATTTATTTTCAAATAAACTTATAGAATACAATCTTAAATGCTACCAAAGTCGTGTATTATATTACAAAGGAGAAGTTGAAATCGTTTATTATACGGCGTAAGTCGCATTTTCAAACTTTTACAGGAGAGCGAATAAACTTATTCCAAATTCGATTTGCCAAAAAGTGGCAAAAAAACAACAACAATACCATGTTATTTTTTGATTTAAATCAACTTTTTTTGCTGTTTTCTGGTAAATCGAATTTGGCATTAATATTTTGGTAAAAAATGAGACTTATAAAATAATAAATAATATTGATATAAATAAAAATAGGTGTTATTTCGTTTTAGGTAGTTTTAGTATAGGTTTTATTGTGTAAATCAACCTGAGGCGTCGTATTAAAACAAAAACCCAAATTTAAAAAATTTGATGTTATTATTCATATTAAACCAACCATCGATACATAAAAAATATATAACTTATCTAAAATTTATGACGTAACACCTTAAACACTCTTAGTTAAGTCACGTTACTTCAAATTTGCTGTTTTTTCGATTAGAACGAAATTTATTTTGTTTAATAACGCGTTTATTAAAGTAGATTTAATTATATTTATTTGTGTAAAATATAAAGGATATTAATACCTTTTAATCAGCATCAATAACTTAATTTGGGCAAAAATGTACATCAGTAAAACTTGTTTAGCACGGCAGAACTGTTCTACCTAATTTTTCATGAGCAGCTACAAGCAGTTACGTCAACGTTATCTGCTAGGTGATATTTGATAATAATTTCCAACAATAAAGCTAAAATTTATTTTTTAAATATTTATTTTAATATTTTATTAGGCGCATTTTATTTGACCAAATTCAAATTGGTATTCATTTCGAAATCGCGTCCCCGCTGAATTTCGAAAAAAAATCACGGCTAAAAATGTGACTCAAATTTTTTTTGATGTACAACAATTATTTTGTAATAAGTATGTCTAAATAACTAAGTATAACTTTCGGAAAGGGCCGTCAAACCCGATTGAACAACAAAAATTGATAAAAAATGATAAATTGATTTTAAATGTTACATTTTGTTTGAAATCGCTTTGTAAAATTCAATAAACTCGTTTTGCCGTCAGGTTTTTAATTAAATGTATAGATTTTTTAATAATTTTTTTTTATAAATTATTTTGATATTGAAACTATTTGGTTTTTATCCAAATATTGGAGACACAAATAATTTTAGTTTGAGTTTTGTTGTGTTTTTGTTCTGAGGCAAAACTTCGAAATATAAATAAATAGGTAACGGTGTAAATACCATATAAATATCTTAAAAAAGCAAATTTAATTTAATTTAAGTATCGAAAATATCATAAAGAAAATAAATTCAAAATTGACAGCTGGAACCAAAAAAACCAAGAAAAAAGTTGGTTTTTTTGTGTGATAAATGAGTGCGTTTAATGCCAAAAGTGATTAAAAATATGGGGTGACATGTTATAACCATCACTTTTTTCGCTTCGAAGCATTTTCGATAGAATAACTGTATTCCTTTGTTAAAAATATAAAATGTTAAAACAATTTAGTTGTAATATACCTATAGTGCACGGAATTACAAATCGTTGTTTGTTGGGAAAATGTCAATGTTAAAAAATATAGAAAAAAACTACTCATCGGGTAACACGTATTCGATGTTATCTTTGTTGATAAAAAAAATAATCATTACAAAAAGAATACTTTTCCTTGTTAACACAAAAAATATCCGACGCCATTTTTTTTGGTAGTCCTTCTAGTGTTGTATAAAAATATAAAACTATCATTGTTTTTTGTAAAACTAACTTGTAAACGAATTTGTTGTTTTAAAATAAATAAACCTTGTAAAACTAATATAATTCTTATGTTGTGGGTTTAGTGAAAACGGCAAATCGAAAAAAACATTGTATCAAACTCTGTTTTCGACCACACACATTGTGGCACATGCGATTCATTTAATTTTGGTGTATATTCGGTCGATCGCTGTGAATCAAAAGCGAATCTATACGCATACATCATCGATTTCACACATATCACGTGTTAATCTACGCTAAACAATATCCATCCCGGAACGTCTCAAAAATCAATTGGAGTCAGATTTAAAGAAATTATATGGTCATAAACACGAGGAATAAGTTGGAGCAACAATCAGTGAAGCGCTCCAAACTGTACACCACGCTACTGCGTGTTCCACCTCGCATCACCAATCATATACCGTTACTCTGTCGAAAATGCATCGAAGCGAAAAAGTGATGGTTATAACATGTCACCCATGATATTTTTTATCATTTTTGCCCGATTGAACACTAGGCTTTAAAGAATAAAATTTAGCGAAGATTCCATGAGCCTGGTGCTAATAAACCTAAAAATACTTAAAAAATATTATTAGATTTTGAAAACCAAGTAATCTTTTTTGGGGGCTCAAGCACTCCCAAACTCTTTCGCAGTTCATTTTACCGTCCTACTTTACGCCGTAATAGCCAAATCGAGGACGTACGGCTATAGACCCACTTTTGTTTAAACCACATGCACGTTGCAAAAATAGCGATGACATGAAAGGTGGGTCGGTCCATGGATTCTGCAATCTCAACGGGGGGTCATAGATGTGTTCATCGTCATCACCGATCGTAATCAATCCCTTTTGCATCCCGCCCCTATCGGGATTCGAACCCGGTACCTCCCGATCCAACCGCCGCAGCTTTAACCATTACGCCGTTTGGTCGGTGAAAACCAAGTACACAGCGGGTATTCACGAATACCAAAATGGTATTGGATTCATGGCATTGTTGTTGTAAATGGTCAAATAAAATACTCCTATTTTCATATGTGAATTAAAAATTTAGAGGTTATATTTTGCCCATGTCACAATTTTTTGTTTGTTCCAATCGAACATTTAGTCGAGTCATATTTTTCGCACTTATAAGTACTTGCGGCGGTCGATTGGAAAGCCACTAGTAAAATAGTATTACATATACTATTTTGCTATTAGTGGCTTTCCAATCGACCACCACAAGTTATAAGTGCGAAAAATATGTGTTGGCTAAATGTTCGATTGGAACATAAAAAATTATGACATGAGCAAACCATAACCTCTAAATTTATAATTCACATAGCACCAACAAATAATGCGATTCTGGTTTAATTTTTTAAATGTATGCTAATAAAATATTAAAATAAATATTTATAAAATAATTTTTAGCTTTATTGTTGTAAATTATTATCAAATATCACATAAATAGCGGGGAATGTTGACGTAACTGCTTAGAGCTAGCTGCTCATGAAAAACTAGGTAGAGAGCAGTTGCGAGTATATGATTTAGCAAAGACATAAGCCATAAGTGCTTATAACTATTTGCGGTGGTCGATTGGAAAACCATTAAGTACTTTTCATACCAGGCGCCTCGGCTTTGAGCTTCGTAAATAAAAATTTTTTATTTAGTTTTTTATTTATGTAAATTAGTTTTATTCGATTGATACCGTTTAATTGTATAGTAATAAATTCAATTTGTTGAAAAATAATTTATTTTTAAGTGATAATTTAAACAAAAAAACAAAATATATTGTAATGAAGTTATCTCCAAAGCCAAGGTCATTAGCTCCCCCCATTCCACACTCGACTGCGAGATTTTAAAGTACTTTTCATAACAGGCGCCTCGGCTTTGAGCTTCCTAAATAAAAATTTTTTATTTCGTTTTTTAACTATGTAAATTAGTTTTATTCGATTGATACCGTTTAATGTTATAGTAATAAATTCAATTTGTTCAAAAATAATTTATTTTTAAGTGATAATTAAAAAAAAAAACAAAATATGTAACAATGAAGTTATCTACAAAGCCAAGGCAATGCGTTCCACACTTGACTGCGAGATTTTAAAGTAGTACAAAGCGAAGTGCTTTCTCAAAATAACCTACAAATCACATTTTTTGCACAAATATTTCATACTTACCAAAAAATCTAGCTTGTTTATAGTTTAAAACATAAAACAAAATGTATATACATTATAAATACTAAATTATTATAGTCTAATTTAATATTCAAATACTCTCGTTTTAATTTATTTATTAATAATTAATGAAAATGTTATAATTTTTCACTAAACTGGTTTTTTATTTCCCGCGTTAAAAATTTGTGCAACCTTTTTTAAAATTTTTTAGTTTACACGAAAAATTTATCTCTTTTTAAGTTTTTTAGTTTTGGGTTTTAGGTTTAGTTTTTCCCCTCCAATAAAAATGTAAGTTTCTTATTTTAAGTATGGTCGAATACACAATCCCCTTTCTCGCTCTTTTACGTTATTTTTTTTATTTTTCTAATTCTAACTATGGTTCTCGCTTTAATACTTTTCATACCAGGCGCCTCGGCTTTGAGCTTCGTAAATAAAAATTTTTTATTTCGTTTTTTAATAATGTAAATTAGTTTTATTCGATTGATACCGTTTAATTTTATAGTAACAAATTCAATTTGTTGAAAAATAATTTATTTTTAAGTGATAATTTAAAAAAAAAAACAAAATATATTCCAATGAAGTTATCTACAAAACCAAGGCAATGCGTTCCACACTCGACTGCGACATTTTAAAGTATGTAGTACAAAGCGAAGTGCTTTCTCAACATAACCTACAAATCACATTTTTTGCACAAATATTTCATACTTACCAAAAATTCTAGCTCATATGTGCGTTACAAATTTAGAATATCTCAGTTCTTGCTATAATTCACGTGTAAAATACACCTAAATAAAATATTTGATAGCAACCGAATGTTCAAAGCCAACGCCACCGGTAAGAAAGGGTATCAGCTTCGCATTTGTGGTAACTAAATATTAAGGCGAGGCGCCTGGTATGAAAAGTACTTTAACAAAAATTGGGAATAAATTTCGGTCGGAGCTTTTGCATGCGGCAATGCCTTAATAGTTATCTCATCGACCCTATTCCTACGGTGGCGTCGTGTTCGCTTACTAGACAATTTGCTGTTACAGGTTTACAGGTATGTTGTTTTTGTTTTTTCTCCGTCGTCGTCGTGATCTGACATTCTATAAAAACAAATTTGCTCTTTTATAATTCTGCGGCTTAATTTTATTTTTAATATGCAAATATATTCGCTGCTAATCAAATATAATTTATTTAGTTCTAGTTATAAGTGTATAGTGAAAAGTCCTAGATATTTTGTGATAAAACGACCAATCGTAACCACATCGAAAATGTCTTCTGCTTCATCCTCACAAGGAAAGGAAACTGCTACCGGCAATAGTAAAAAAATAATTTCCATTTGTCATATGCGGGTAACAAACGACAAAGAGGGCAATTTAAAGCAAGTTAAACGAATTATCGAGGAATCAAAGAAGCAGAATAGTGAATTTGTGTTCCTCCCGGAATGTTGCGATTACATTGGCGAAAATCGAGAAGAAACACTTAAATTGGCTGAACCTCTAGACGGCAAACTAGTTTCGACTTATAAAAGTTTAGCTAAAGAGTTTGGAATATGGTTATCACTGGGTGGAATACATGAGTCGATACCAAACGAGGTGAGTGATTTTTATCACAAATATCAATTGATTATTTAACCAGAGCTATCTGTCAACGTAATTGTAGGATGGAGAAACAGTACGGGTGTTTAATTCACATGTCATAATCAATAATTTAGGTGAAATTGAAGCCACATATCGGAAGCTACATATGTTTGACGTGGATACACCTGAATTTCGTTTTAGAGAATCACTAATAGTGGCACCGGGCGAAAAAATTGTTTCACCTATTAAAACCCCAATTGGACCAATTGGCTTGCAAATTGTGTGTATCTATTTTAGATAATTGTAATTTCAATATTATTAATTTTTTATATGGCTTAGTGTTATGATATGCGATTCCCGGAAGTCAGCACTTTACTTCGCTATAAAGGAGCCAAAATTTTGACCTATCCATCAGCGTTTGCCTATTCAACTGGTCTAGCACATTGGGAAATACTTCTTCGTTCACGGGCAATTGAGACGCAATGCTATGTGATTGCAGCGGCCCAACTCGGATTCCACAACAAAAAAAGGCAAAGCTATGGGCACGGTTTAGTGGTTGATCCATGGGGTAAAATTATAGCTCAATGTGAAGAAACTGAGACAAGCGTTGTTACAGCCGAAATCGATATGAATAAACTCGAAAATATTCGTAAAAATATGCCGTGCTACGATCATCGTCGTAGAGATGTATACTCGCTGGTCAGTATCAAGCAAAACGCTTCTCAACCAATTCAAGAATTCAAATTTTCTGAATTTCCGATACCGAAAGAAACGGTATTCTATTATTCGGAAAAATCATTTGCATTTACTAATATTCGATGTGTCGTTCCCGGACATATATTGGTAGCCACACTTCGTCCTATTATTCGATTAAAGGATATGTCGCCTGATGAGATTACCGATTTCTTTCAAACTGTTTGTAAATTGCAGAGATTCCTCGAAAATTTTTATAACGCGAGTTCCACAACAGTGACCGTACAAGATGGTGAGGATGCTGGACAAACAGTTAAAGTAATCAATTCATATTTTTCATTTATTTATTTAGTAGAAGCAAATTAAATTTTCAATTTCAGCACGTCCATTGCCATATAATGCCGCGCCGAAGAGGTGATTTTGAACATAACGATCTTATATACACCGAATTAAACAAACATGATAATTCTACTAATCTAACACCTCGCCGACCATTAGAAGAAATGGTCGCTGAGGCAAAAAGATATCGTGAGGCTTTAAGCACAATAAATTGTTGATAATTTTATAAATATGTAAATATTATATATTACATAATTACATATATGTAATGTATGTACATATACATAAATTAAAATATAGTGGCAATGCCAAAATATATCTGCTGAATATTTATAATTATACTATTACACTGCACTCTCGTATTCATTGTGCGAACTAAAAATTTCTTTGCATCAGGTAATATTTACATATTTTGCCATCTCGTTTGGCCACCATAAAATCATCAATACTAAAACGAGACAGCACTGAATATCACGTATTTTGCTCTTGTTTAAAGCCATTTGCCTAATCTTTTTGTGTTCAATTTTACAAGAGTTTAGCACGTGTTTTAAATTTCATTGTGTTTTTTTTTTTAAATTAAATATCGATTATAATCGAAATAAATCCCTTTAAAAATAAAAACAATGAATCCTGAGAAATTGAAAAAATTACAAGAACAAGTACGTATTGGCGGTAAAGGTACACCAAGACGCAAGAAGAAGATCGTCCATCAAACTCCCGGTACAGATGATAAAAAATTGCAGTCAAACTTAAAAAAATTGGCCGTAAACACAATACCCGGAATTGAGGAAGTGAATATGATCAAAAATGATGGCACTGTAATACATTTTAATAACCCGAAGGCACAAGCATCTCTTACGGCAAATACATTCGCGATTACTGGACATGGAGAACACAAACAGGTTAGTTCATACATATATATTTTTATTCATAACCAAACGAACTTATGTTATTAAAATGTTTATATTAATTTGAAATTGTATGAGCTATGAGAATTAATTTCTTAATTATAAAAATAAGGCATTAATAATGGCATTTTGGAATTTTAATATCACGCCTGCTATGTAAAGAAGTATGCGATTTGGTGGTTCTTCGTGGTGATATGTGCGATAGAGAAAGCGATAAAAAAAATCATGTTCAAAATGAATAGGCACGTCAAAATTTACACAATGACTGCATAGTTTTTAATCGCCATACATAACATGATAATTCCCATGTTTTTTGTGCAATTACATATCTATTTATTTATAAATTTGCTGTTTGGTGTTACTTTATTACCTAAGGCTATTTTAGTGTGTAAAGTAAATTTTATAGACAAAATCTTGTGAATTTGTTAGGTTATGGAAATCACAAATACATTTCAAGGTTTTGTTTTAAGAAAATGACTGAAATGATTAATTTCGAGAAATTTCGATTTGGGGTGTCACTGTGTCAACCAAACTATAATTTCCGTTTTTTTTTTTAGGAAGTTTCTACATATTTTTTTGTATTTCCCAACAAATTCGAATTCAAATTTTCCCAATAGAGCGCTACGGACAATGCAACTTTTCGAACCGACCATATTCATCGTTCAATTCAGGTGATGTGACTTTGGTGGTCTTGTCACATGAATAATTGATAGTCGAAGTTGATGTCAGTTCCACTTTTAATCAGGACTGTGAAGGTGTAGCAAGCCAGAGCTCTGAGGAACGAACGGGCTTCGGCTCCGTTTATGTTATGACTATCTTCCAATTCCATTAATCACGGGATCACTCAACTAAAAATAACACTTTCGATTTAAAATAACGAGAAAGACATGAGTGAGAAAGGCAATACACAAAATTAAGCGTACAGTTACAATCACCACATAATAAAGCCTAGAAACAAAATTAGTTGTTTGATAGTTCAATCTTTTCAAAATGGGGGGGAAAAGAGGAAAGAAACAAATTTAGCAGAAAGGAAATTAATATTTAAACTAGTATGTAAGTAACGGTAAATCGTACCGTGAGGTAGCTGATTTAATTGGTAGACCACATTCCACCAGCCATAGAATAGTTAATAAAATTTAAAACGAGGGTAACCTAGTGAATAAAAGAGGCAGACCGGAAAAATATCCTTGGTAAGAAAGATGAACACTCATTGTGAGACAAATCAAACTAAATGCAACAGAAAAATATTAAACATATAACTGATGAGATATCCAGAAACTGTGAAGAGAGTGCTGCGAAAAGAGTGGTTTGATCCGATGGGAGGGAAGCAAATTATGTGGAGAAAGTGACATAAAGGCTGCGGTCGAATTCTCGGGTAAATCATTTATGTACTACGGTAAATGTAGATTTTTAATGTTCGTTTTTTCACTTTCTTTAACGTGATATTTATTTTATTTGAAAATGAAATTACACCCAAAACCTTGAATTTTTGGCCAAAATTATCACTGTTCGAATTCAAACACCTTTAATAAAACTTGTAGGTTAAAATCCTAATCTAAAATTATTCACTAATTAGTCATTCAACAGTGAACAACACAGAAGAAAAATAAATTTCTATTCTATTCAATAGATCGATTCTCTCATTTTTTTTCTGTTCTTCGCTCATTATTCATTTGTTACTGAATAGTATTCATGAATTTTTGGTTTACAGACCTGTTTGATAAAGCGAAACTTTTGAATAAAATGCATTTTAATATAAGCCGTGTTTTCCATGAGAACTGCACTAGAACTCGATAAACTTTAAATTCCTTTTATTCCATGTAAAACGAAAAAAAATAAATTCTTAAATCGCGAATGTGTAGTGTATTTGATATAATTACATATTTTAAGTTTAAAAATTTCCCCCTTCAGTTATTTCATCAATATTTTCTAATTTCTTGCTGACGTCATTACACGCAACTACACTCGATAAATTCATGGGTTTATCCAGTGTAACTAAAAAATAAGCTATAATTATCATTATTTATTGCTGTAACAACTTAAAATGTGTATTTATGTGAAATGCACTACACATTATCACTTTATGAATTTAATTTTTTTTTTTTTTTACATAGAATAAAAGGAATTAAAAATTTATCGAGTTCTAGTGCAGTTCTCATGAAAAACACGACTATAATGGCAATGGCAGTAAAATTGCACATACAATCTGCAAATTGTTTTGCTGCTTTTAACTTATGGCTGCAGCCGAATTCTCGCTCAATTCTTATACCAATAAAGAATAAAGTATCTAAACGTGAAACATTTACCTTTTTTTCTTTCATTTACCCTCCTTAAAAAAAAGTAAATAAATGCCTTTTTCGTATTCAGCGGATTTACTCGAGAATTCAACCGCAGCCTATGAACATAATACATGTCTGAAGCTTGATTCTCGAGGTCGTTAACCAATGACTTCATTATGTATGATTTTCTGAGTTAAATTACCGACTTCGTCAATCAAGCTAGAAGTACGACAAAAACACACGATCATTTTTTGACCAACCAAAATGATTATGGTTAATTTCGGGTCATCTCACGGTCCCAATTTATTTAATTAATGTTAGGGCGGAAATTACCGAAAATATATATATACGTATACGGTCAACTCGTATTCGGCGGAAATTACCGAAAATATATATATGTATACGTATTTCGGTCAACTCCCGACTCAAACCTTCAGAAAGGCGAATAATGAATTTTGAATGAAAACGCAATCAAAATTGATGATTATAAAAAAAAATATTGGGTGTATTTAAATTTAAATTACAACAATACATTCAAGCTAAACAAAAACATTTTTATTGGTTAATACTAAGTATTGCCCCCCAGCCCCCTTGTGTCTACAAAGGTTCGCATGCGGTTCCCCATTGACCTTATTAAAGGTTTGACAAAGACGGGGGGTCGTACCCCACTCATCCAAAACAATCTTGAGGTCACTGATGTTAGATGGTACCGGATTTCTGGCTCGGAGCCTTCGTTTTAGTTCGCCCCATAAATGCTCAATTGGATTCATGTCTTGACTGAAGGCTGGTCACCTCATCGTCTCGAGTCCAACCTCATCCATGAACTGGCGAGTGGTTCGAGCTGTGTGACACCGGACATTGCCATGCATCAATATGAAATCTTCGCCTAGATATCCTGCGTAGGGCACTAAATTATCCAAGAGAATGTCCTCGATATATCGTTTAGCGGTCAGGCGTCCTCTACGGCCTCCACCAGTTATGAAAACAAGATCTGTTTTTCCCTCAAGCGATATGCCAACCCACACGAAGCACGAACCGCCGTCGTACGAGGCTGTTTCGGCAAAACAGCACTGCGAGAATCGCTCTCCTGGACGCCGCTAGACCCGGTCTCTCCTATCACTACTTTGGAGACATACTCTGCACTCGTCAGTGAATAGAACGGACCTCCATTGCTCGATGCTCCAATTGATATGTTTGCGAGCAAATTCGAGTCGCTCTTTGTGGTGGCGTGCTGTAAATTTTTGGTCCTCTAGCGGGCCATCTTGGAGTGAGTTTGGCTTCCTTCAATCATCTTCCTACTGTCCATAGACCAACAGCTACATATCGAGCTTGTCTTAGCTCCTGCTGCACATCGACGCCCGTGAGATGGCGATTTCGGAGTGAAGTTAGAACGATAAATCGATCGCCCCTCTCAGATGTACACCGATACCGGCTGGTATGTGGTCCCTGATTGAAGATACCACTTTTCTGAAACCTGGATACTTTTGAAACGGCAGATTGGCTCATGTTTAGCTGACGAGCGACTTCTCGTTGATTGCTTCCTTCTTCCAATAAAGCAACAACTTATCCGGCTTTTTCTGGAATTAGTATCCATGATTTTGAGGAAACAACGAGTGATATTGGTAGAGATTTATTCAGGTCAACGTCTGTTAAGTGACTGATGGCAAATATAGTCAACGTGGTATTTATTATACAGGAGATTGCAGCACGCCAATTTTTTTTCACCGAAACATCGAATTTTGCTACGATTGCTTTAATTTGAAAAGTACTATATAGATTTTAATGATAAATTAAAATGTGCCCTGGATCCCATTGATTTATTTTATTTAGAACATTTTTAGTATGTCTTCGACACTGTTTAACATTGCATGCTATTAGTTTAATATTTTATTGTATCTGGTAAAGGTCCTTTTCAAAAGCCCATATAATAAATATTATGCTGCACCTTAGCTTGTGATTTCCGAAAGCCCTTCACATGTCGGGTACCAGTTATATCCACCTTTTCTTTGAAAGATTTCTTTGTATGTAATTGTTATTTACCGGTGGTTTAATTTTTCGATAAATAAATTGCACTAATCATTTCAAGGAAATGATAACTTAAAAACTTAGTTTTAAGATTATACAACTATTTGAAAGATTTCAAACACGCAATAATGCAAAAAGTGATAGTTATTGTTTTCTTGAATGGCTAGTGCAGAATTGGCTATCCTAATATTAGGTTTACACGGAAAAAGAAACCTTACAGAAAAAGTAACACTTTTTGGAAAATGCTTATACAATAATTCCTCAGATTCAATAATATCTGTGAGAAGAGTTTCATAAATTTTCCTAGATCAATTGTGAGATCTCTGTGTTATTATTTTAAAGTTAAAATAATGCCATCGTTCATCTCTCAACAACAAAACCTTAAATTATATATTTAAAAAATGTACACGAATTACTCATGAATTACAGAATATTTTATTATAATTTCAGATTGCAGATATGCTACCAAGTATTTTAACTCAATTGGGACCCGAAGGATTAAACCATTTAAAACGTTTAGCAAGCAATGTTGTTGCCAATAACAAGTTACTTGCCGAAGAAGAAGACGTTCCAGATTTGGTTGAAAACTTCGAGGAAGCATCCAAAACGGAGGTTGACAATATTACAAAAAAAACGGAAGAAGTAGCAGTTTCTTAAAATCGAAACAAACAGCAATATACATTTAAAAAACACACACATATATTATATTTACAAATTTTTATTTGCCACCTTTATAGAGAAAATTTGATAAAAGATTTTTTTCCCGTCCCATCACTAAAAAAAAAAAAATTTAAATTTTTGTTGTTTAAATTACCACACACTTTAGACACCTTATGTAGTTTCTCGAATTATTATTTTTTTTTTTTAAATTTAACAAAATTTCAAATCAAGATTAACGATTTTTAGGTACCTTCAGTAAAATGTTGTATCGAATTTTTGACAAAATGCCATACAAAAATAAACGCTGTTAAATTTTTTAAAATATAATATTCTTTCTTTATAATTTAATTAATGTGTTACAATATACTTTAAATTTAAACTATATACTTTACAAATACACAATAATTCCATTAAAATTAATTTTAATTAAAAATAATTAATAAAAAAAAAACATTCTGTGGTGAGGAACATTTAAGAATTTATCATAAAGAGAGATGAAAATAAAAACCAGTTTTGTTTTCAATTTTATTAATAAAAAATGAGGAAAATGTAAAATTTTGGATTTTTTTATAAAATTAATAGGCCCTAATGATTGAACCTTCTAGCATATGATATTCTAGGAAATAAAGGTTAACCTTTTTAATTGGACCACCTTTGGGACCATTTAAAAATGGTCCGAAGTTTGTACGTTTCTGTATATTGTGGTGTGCGCAGCCAATAATTGTGGAGCCATTAATTTTATATTCAAATTATTATTATATTCGCGGATTGGAACCGAAAGACATTTTTATTTTAAACATTAAAGTAGAAAACTTTCAATTTTATAAATTGAAAGTTTTCTACTTTAATGTTTAGTTGCAGTCCTTGAAACATCAAATTAGCATTTGAAAATTACCAATTTTCAAAAACTGCAGTAGTCAGGAAGATGAACAGAAATATTAACGTTAAGCTTCTCACAGAAGACTCCGGCTCCTACCTTACCATCTAGCTTAGAGCCGTCCATGAAAAATTGCACTGCCTCGTTTTCCAGTATTGATCCGTCCCTCCAGGATTCCCTTGAAGGACAGACGGTCCGGAAACCTTTATCGAAGCACAAGGTTGGTATAACATAATCTAGATTCACCAGTTCATTCCTTAGTGATCCAACTATCGTCGAGTGCCCCACCTGCAGATACTTCCACTGAGAGACAGCCGTAAGTCGCATAGCCACCTCGGCTGCCTTCTGCTTAACAAAAACCTCTACTGGAATAAGGTGGAACATAACCTCCAAAGCGCGTCCTAAGTGCCCCGCTTATAAGCATACAGGCCGTTCTTTGCACTCTTTCCATTCTACTCCTGTATGTTACCTTGTCCAGAGCTGGCCACCACACGCCCACTCCGTACGTAAGTACAGGTCTTCATTATGGCCTTATTTACCCTCTCTAACGAGTTAGGCATCCAGCTGAGTTTACTGTCCAAGATTATGCCCAAGAATCTCGCTCTATCAGAAAAAGTCAGTCTAGTGCCGTTTATCGTAGGCGGGCAAACTACCGGAATTTTATACTTCCTGGTAAAAAGTACCAGCTCTGTCTTGGACGGGTTGATCCCTAATCCACATTTGCTGGCCCATTTGGTAACGATCAATAGTGCATTCTGCATAACATCTCTAATCATGTCCAAATATTTACCTGATACCGCTATCGCTACATCATCTGCGCACCCTACAACCAATAACCCGTCTCTCTAGCTCCAACAGCAATTCGTTAATCACTATACTCCAGAGAGAAGGGGGCATTACTCCTCCCTGCGGGGTTTCTCTAACCACCAGCCTTCTAATTGTGGACTCCCCCAGTTCTGAGGTAATAACCCTGCTTAACAGCATATGATTAATCAACCTACTTATAGAGTAATCTACCTTCAAATCTGACAATCCCTCCGTGATCGCCTCCGTCTTTACGTTATTAAAGGCACCTTCAATATCGAGGAATGAGGCCATACAGAACTCCTGCGAGTAAATTGACTTCTCAATTGTACGTACCAAAGCGTGCAAGGCTGTGCCCACCGACCTCCCTTTACAGTACGCATGCTGTGACATTTCCCAATTGCTGGGTTCAATTTTTGATCGTATAAATACATCCACTATCCTTTCCAATGTTTTCAGCAGAAAGGATGATAGAGTTATAGGCCTCAGGTCCTTCGGATAAGCATGCGAGCTTTTTCCCGCTTTCGGAATGAAAACCACGTTGACCTCCTAGGAATATAGATAAATTTCAGATATCCTCTGAAGATCATCTCCAGCCAGGGAAGGATGACTGCCAAGTTCCTCTGGATCTCCGCTGGTATAATCCTGTCGATCTGGGCCAGCCGATTTATAAGGCTTAAACCCGTTCATTGCCCACGCGATCCGTTCCCTATCCACGATGCCCTCCATTTCTATTGAAGGTATTTCTCGATGAGCTCCCAGCTCCGTCGAGTCATCGAGGCTTCCCGGAAAGTGAGTATTTATTAGAAGCTCCAGAGATTCCATACTACAAGCTGTCCATGACCCATCCGGCCTAATTAAATAACTAGGACTGGTTTGGTTGGTAGAAAGAATCTTCCTAAGGCGGGAAGTCTCAGATACCTCTTCCATTTTACCACAGAAGAGTTTCCAGGACCCCCTTTGTGCCTTTCTCAACTCTCTTTTATAATTCCTCAGGTCCTCCTCATATGAGTCCCAATGCCGAGCTTCCCTGGTTTTCTTGGCCCTATTAAAGGCTACCCTACAAGCCTTCCGATAGGTCTCCAACCCAGTGGACCACCATGTCGGCTTCTGTTTGCCCCTAGGTTTTATCAGGGGGCACGCAGCATTAAATGAAAGATTGCATGCCTTTGTGACAATATCAACCATGCAATCCAGTTCTTCTACTGTCGCCGGAAGTTCTGGAACCTCCAGCGGCAATACCTCCTCTAACACCTCCCCATATTTGTTCCAGTTTGTCCTTCTAGGATTCCTGAAGGCTTTCCGGGTAACAGGGTTGACGTTGAGGTTATATATTACATACCGGTGGTCAGAGAATGAGTGCTCATTCTCCACTCTCCATCCCCTGATCATATGAAAAATAGTATCTGACGCAAAGGTCACATCCAAGACCTCCTGTCGATTCCTGACAATAAACGTTGGCTCTCTCCCAATATTGCAAACTAAAAGGTTAGTATTTAATAAGTATTCAAAAAATAACTCACCCCTTTCATTAATGTCTGTGCTTCTCCAGATTGTGTGATGCGCGTTTGCATCACATCCAAGTATGACACCTACCTTTCTTTGACCTGCTTACCGGATCAGTTCTCCCAGGTTATCCGATCCATATAGGCTGAGGCTAGCCATAATTTTTCACAGCCAACCTCAACGCTCGCCGCGGTAACATTCCCACTACTAAATTGAGGAAGAAGAAAAATATTCAAATTATTTTTCGCCAAAATACACGATCTGATCTTCTCAGAGTTGCCTGAGTATAATAATTTATACCCTTTCGTTCTGAGGCCACAGATCCTGTTCTTGTTAATCCAAGGTTCTTGGATTAGCACCAAGTCCTCACCTGACTTAGTCAGTCTGAGAACGAGAGCTGCCGAGGCAGTTTATTTGTACAATGTTAACCATTGTGACCTACCTTATTCATCACTTCCTCTACTTCCCGTATCGGAAAAGTAACCCCTGGGCAACCGCCGCTATCCATCGTTTCGCTGCCCGTCTTCTCTTTTAATCCTTTTATGTGGTCGCCGTTGCCATCCCCTCTCGCGGAGACTTCAACAGGTTTTCCCCATCCGAGTCCAGAGAAAGGGAGCAGGCTTGAACAACCATCATTTCGGTATCCGTATCCGTCTCCGGAAGATCAACACCTTCCTTCCCGACGTTTACCCCAGGCTGGTATCCCACTTGCGTGTCCACCTCATCCTTCTTATACACATTGAGAGTGATCGACCCGAATCCGAAGCTGATCACTCCCTTTGTTTCCGCGAGGAGAGTTAGGGACTCCCTGTTTAACAGCATAACTGTCAACCTATAGCCCCCTTTGGCCTCCTCTTGTTTCACTATCTTCCAGTTCTTTGCCGGAAGATGTGGTTTACTGGCCTGGATGATCTCAATGACCTCCTCAGGCTTCTCTGGTTTGGTTGGCAACCAGACGCGTGCGCTCGGTTTGCTCGGAATTTCCTCCTTACTGACCGCCTCCAGCTTCGCGCCCTGCCATACCTCGCCTACTTTGGCCACTGCCATTCTATACAGATCCACCGATCTTTTATCTGAGCACGCAGTCAACTTAACGCGCCCCTGATACCACCCCGCATCCCTACAGGACGGTGGGGTCCCGGATTATCTCTCAGGACTTCCAAAAATACGGAGTTCAGTTCGTTGTTAACCAACTTCCATTTATCAGCCGTAATGCTCCCGTATTCCTGACCCCTGTCAATGACTGCTAACAATAAGGCATGCTCCTTCACGATTTCGCTGAACAGCTTCATCTTTTGGTCATTTTGGGCTCCTGTGGTCACCTTGGCTCGTTTAGCGTCGCCCGGTACTTCCTCATCAAGTGACCTCATTCTTTGTTCTGCTGTTAACTGCCTCTCTGGGGTCGCTGTCAGTCTTTCCAAAATTCTGTGCACCGACCGTTTTTCACGATATCGTCGCTTCGCCGGAGGGACCCCTTCCGATCCCCTGATTTTTTGTTTGACTCCGGTTCCGCTTCTACCTGGCTTTAATGTCACGGTATTGCTTCCCCCTTGTTACTTCCCGGTTTTTGAAGGGTACCGGCCCCTATTTCTTTGATTTTGGTATCATTCATGCTATTCCCACGAGTATCGGAGAAACATGGGTCCACCTGCGCAGAGATCCGTATACACAGGTAAGGCTAAATACAACTGGAGGTCGCCCGATATCCAGAGGGCTCCGTTAGCGACTGGGCTTTGTTAAATGGGCCCCCAGTCTAGGTCGCTTAACACCTTAATTCAGCCCATTCGGCTCGCTAGCACCCCCTTCCCTCCGCTCCACATTCTCTCTCTCTCTCATTCACCCATTCACATGGAGAGCCCAATCCAATGGGATCCATTCCATTCCCAGGGTCACCCGTTTATAGGATACGTACCCCACTCATCACCCGCGGAGTCTCCGGAGGTGCAGAGAGGACGTGATGCACAGTCCGCCGTTGTTATTGGTCGATGGTTTTCTGGCGCCATCCGTTCGGCTTATTTAATTCACCGCTAGCCTACCTATCGATAGGCCGTTCACTATCCACCACCTGTGAATTCCCCCCCCCCCCCACCCATAGCTGCAGTATGCCACGGGTTACACAACCGTAAAAATAAATAAATTTCCCTTTGCTAAAATAGCAACGAACTTTGCGGTGGAAACCAAGACTAACTCTACTTTAGCGGGGGTAACATCTTTCAAAAATATCCCGATATTTGCTGTCAAAAGGCCAATGGTCATCAGTGCTAGTGTTCACTCATGACAAGGGATAAAAAATATCCGGACATTTTTTGAGCAAAAAAACGAACGCATCAAAAGGATCGGCTAATTTTTAACCCTACTTTTATTTGGAATTTTTTTGACAACCGATAATTATTTCTTTTATCGGCGTAAAATATTCCAAAATTTTTGCAAATTGAAAAATTTAAATTAAAATAATATGAAAACCTTTGATTTGAACAATGAGCCATCCAAAAAAAATCAGGATATTTTATTAAAGTGAAGTTAGTAACATTAGTCAAAAATATCCGATATTTTCTGTCAAAAGGCCATCAGTGAACATATGGGCTGGTGTAAAGCTAAAGCTAGTACATATAACAAAATAGTTGGAAGGAAAAAGATTGTTAGAACGTGTTGGGACTTATTCTACTCGTACAACTTTTTAAGTACGACAGACAACTCGTAATGATTAAAAAGATTATTTTTATTGAAAATTTGTCAACATATTTCGAGTTCTCGAAGCTCGTAATACGAGAGATACGTAATCGCAACGAAACCATGTTCTGCCAAAAAGCCGTCAAGAAACCGGTGAACATCGACTACAAAATTTAAAAAAAAAAATGATTTTGCAAAATAGCATGCGGTATGGCTTGATGCAGCGGTTATAAATAAATAATACGAACGATAGATTAGTACATACATAATTGCTTATACATATAATTGAAGGAAGCTAACGTTTTCTAGCTGAAAGGAAGAAACCTGATATATTCAATATTATAAATATTTGAAACGCTCGACAGAATCCGACTGTCGACATGGTAGTTTCGGAAATTTATTATGTATAATTGCAATTAAGTAAAATGAAGGACAAAACAACATTATTTTAAATACTTTTAAATTTTCTAAATCTCCTTACAATTTTATTTAACAATTCCTTTTCTATTTCTCTACCAAGCCCTTTCTTTCGACTGAGTTGCGTCCGTCAATATCCATGAATTTTTTTCTGATTTTTTCATAGCCATCTGCTTATGACGCGGATGTGTTTTGCAAATGACATACAAACGCTCTTGTCGTATGACAAAATAACAATCCTTGCATCGTCGTCGTAAACGCCCTTTCACTTTGAAACCGGCTACTAAATTTAATAAAGGTGTAGCGCACGGCTTAAGTAACTCATTGTTCCAAATATTTTGTGTTATTTGTTGTGCTTGCAATATTCTAGTATATGGATTTACAGTGAACAGATGAAATTGTTGATGTGAAATCGCCCAAGTTGGTTGTACATTTTTTTGGTTAAATAGTCGATGTGTGATTTGTGGATAAATTCGATTAAAATTTCGTGCTAATTGTGACCACATCTAAAATAAATAAAAAATTATTATTTTTTTGTAACAATTAATATATGTTTAATATACTTTTAATTTAATATTTTAATTTTAAATAAATCAAATTGACGTTTCCCCCAAAAAAAAAAATAAAAGTCAAATTACAAATGTACTAGATTCTAAAATGTGTGCAATATTGAGGCTGAGTACAACTAGAACATCGTCACTCTTGTACTAGAAGCCTGCCAACATAAAAAACTTTAAATTTTTTCATAATCCAAGAATTTGTACTGAGCGCGGTACTGACATTACAAATTTTTTTTTTTAATTTTTAGCTCATTTTTTGACGGAAATTTAATTTAATTTTGAACAATCAATATTATACATATCTTGTTAAACAAAATTAAATATATTTTATGGCAAAATAAAAATGTACAAGAAATTATAAAGCATTTTTTTATTTGTAACATTGGGCGCGTTCAGATCTCCCATGTTGGCATCAAAAATCTATCTATGAAAGTTTGAATGTATCATGTGCGTTCATGTCTCAACGTTGCCAACAGTTGGCTTGCCTGATTGCACCCATTGGCCCCCGTTAAGTACAAATTCTTGAGAATTCCAAAAAACCTTTTTTATGGTGGCAAGCTTCTACATATAGAAAAGTGCTGGAGATCTACATAAACTCGCCCTGACGTAACTAAGAAATTTGACAACCACATAAAAGGCGTTTGTTCTAATGGTTGCAAAAAACAAATGCAAAGCAAATCTCAAATGGCTTTGTAGAACTGCTCAAGATTTTCAATATCAATTTATTTCTGTAAATAGGTATCTACAAAAAGTGTATTATTTATTTTACATTCATAAAGTGAAAATAATATGAATAATTATATGTGTGTATTTAGTGAAGTGCATAAATTTGGATAAAGAAAACACATAAAATGGCGCTCAGTCCATGGTTTCTTGAGCGCCGAGAAAACCAGGAGGTTTTTCAACTGGAATTTGGTGAAAATTTACTGGGAAGGATGGAAACTACACAAATTGTGATTGCTTCAGTATTTGCGTCTCGCAGTCATTGTAAAATTACAGTGTCACAGACTAATCCTGACGAAGTTTATTTGGAAGATTTGAGGGTAGGTTAACATTTTGCAATTGGAAGTAATCCTCTTAGAGGCAACCGTTAACAGTAAAATTAGAGCATTATTTAAAAGTCTGTAACTAATCTACTGCAAATTCGTTTAGTTGGTGCTTCTAGGAACAGATTAACGTCAGAGTGTCATTCTGTTTTGTACTTGAGGATCAAAATTAACTTCACAGATTTATAATACTTATATATGTGCCATATTGCACCTAACGCAGATTAAAATTGTATAACCATACAAGTTGCACAACCAAGTAATTAACAGTTCAATGGTTTTGCATGAATACATTTTCCTTGGTTCAAACCTAGATTAGTGTCTTGAAATTTGAAGTTTTTCGTCTTGTTTTTAAATAGGTGCTACACACAAGCCATACCGACCAAACGGGACAGTTGTTAAAGCTGCAGCGTTTGGAACGGGAGCTACCTGGTTCGAATCTCCTGTTTTAGTGCAAAATTCATACACCGACCCACCTTTCTTATCATCATTAAAGGCTGAAGAAATGCAAGAGGTGGTCTACGAAAAATGGATCTTTAGCTATACATCCTCGATTTGGTTTATGCTTAAGGCAGGATGTTAAAAGGAAACTTGCAAAAGTTTTGAGAGAGTCCCTTGAGCCCAAGAAAAATATTGCACAGAAAAACAAACAAACAAGCTTCTAGTTGTTAAAGTAAAGTTTTATTTAGTTTTAAGGGAATTACGGGGTTCGCCAAATATGTGTCGACATCCAAGTGTATGTTGTTCTTAATAACTGAATCACTACTTTACGGTTCAAGCCTTTTTCATTCTAACAGCGAACTTTTGAAATCCTTACCAACAGTTTTGATTTTATTTCTAGACCTGTAATGGAACTTGGATAAATACTGAAGTTAAGAATGGCGAGAGAGTTCGATTAAGAGAAGGAGATCAAGTCGGAATTGGATGTACAATTGCTGACCGCGATGACGATAGGTATTACACATTCATAGTGAAACGAGATAACGTTTCAGTCGACAATATCATCATAAATATTGAAGAGGAAGAGGAGGATTCCGAGTTGGAAGAGGGGGACTCCGAGTTAGAAGAATCGTCAGTAGAGGAAATTGAAGATGACATAATCGAAGAAGTGTCGTTAAAACAAGAGCAGGAGATAGAAAAGGAAGTTAGTTTTAACATGAAACAAGAGATGCTGGAAGAAATAATAGAAATTGAGGACATATTCTCGGACCAACAGTACAATGAAATCAAAATTGAAGAGGACGGGGATCTATTTCTTCAATATAAAATAAAACAAGAATTGTCGATGCGTGAACATGAACCAGATGTTGTTTTAATTTCGGACAGTGAGGACGAAGACATCGAAGAAATGAATAATTGGGTATTGAAATTGTCACAAAATTTCGAGAAAAGAAAATCTGTTGGAGTTATAAAACAAGAATCGGATGACGATAATGACAACTTTATTCTGAATGAACTGCGGTCAGTTTTAGGTAAAGAAGAATTGAATGTAGATGATGAACCAGTTGAATCGATAATTCCGAAATTGGAAATCGATGACGATGATTTTATACAAATCACAGATCCAATTCCTCCATTTTCACAGAAAATAATGCAAGAGGTATCAACGGTACCAGATGTACCTTCATTACCACCAACTCGCCGATGTTCTGTTTTTCTGGAAAAAATTGATTTGTTGGAGACTGAAACAAAACTCGCTTTAAACAAAAAACAATCAGACAGCGACGATGAAGTGAGGCCGCCAAAAAGAAAACGTAAACGAATATTATCCTTATCAAACAGAGCACTTTTCGGTCCTGATGAAGATGATGAAGAGGAAGTTGCTAAAATTAATATCAAGGAAACTAAACCGCATACAAAACACCGCTCTGACGTTACAACAGGAAGAAAAACATGTAATGAAATTGAGAAACGTAAACCTTCTCTTCATCAAGATGAGGTACCCAAAATAAATTCAAGTGAAAAAGAAAAATCGGATCAACGCGGAACTAGTTCATCTAAAATAAGTAGAAAGGGTGATCATAAGAGTGAACTTAAACGTCGTCGTTCTAGTTCAAAAGAAAAATCGAAAAGTAAACACAGGTCTCTATCCAAATCTAGACTAAAGCGATCAAACGAGGACTTTACTGATCAATCAAATAAAAAAGTTACACCAGAGCGTGATCCTGATTTTATCGAGAAACCTGTTCCAAAAACAATGGATGAGACGACAAAAACTAAGTCGGATCACAAGAGACCTCGGCAGCTTGAAATTATTGAACCCTTGAATATGCCCCATCGGAGAAGTAAAATCGAAAAGCTGAAATTCGCCGATGATTTACGGCGGATTCAGAGTCGAGCCATCATGGCTCAAAAAAATGAAAACCACTTTCAAAATCTGAAAAAGAAATGGAAACAGGGATATTCTGCGGATAAACCTAGAACATCGCGTAGTGAAATGGAAAAAGTGAAAGAAGAGCGGAAAAATCGTCTACAGCAAATAGCATTGGCAAGCAAATGCGAAAAAACTGATGATGAGGACGCAAAAGTGGTGAATACACCGAAGGTCAAAGTGACTGAACAAAATCGAGGTTCTTTCCTAACGGAAGCTTTACCATGTAAAATCCCCGGACGTCGAAAATCCGTTTCGGCTATGGACACGCGAACTCTCGTAAAACCAGCTGAGGATATTAAAACCTCTAAATTGTCCAGTATTAATGATTTGGGTACCGTAGGCAAATCAATATCCGCTTTTCCTAAAATACCGAAAGTTACAAGGGCTACTTCAGTGGAAACTAATATAAAGTCACCTGAACCAAATCCACGAAATGTCGAACCAGTTATTTCTTTACAAACGTCACTGACAAAAACAGCCCTAAAACCAAGAGTCGCTAGAACCGTATGCGATGAATCAATTAAGTCACCGACGTCACCTGGTCCATCAATTCAGCCAATCCACGACCCAGACGCAAAACCAAAAAAGTCAAGTCTGATTACTAAAAGAACTTCGCAGCATACGACAAAAAATCCTAAAAAAGTGCGGTTCAGCGATGATATTAATATAAGGCTATACGAAATAACAAGCAACAAAAAACTTCTTAACGTATCTGAGGCCATTCTCAAAGAGCACACAATCGCAAATGATAAAAAAAATGATAAAAATACAACCATTGTTAAAAAGCCTAAGGTCTCATTAAATTTTCATCCCGGAGAAAATGTCATAAACGACATTACAAGTTGGAATCCGGACTGGTTGAAAATGGGGCCCAATACATTGCCCGCCGTAAATGGCCCTAATATTTTGTTACCGATTGTGCATACGTACCGAAATTGCACAGAATACGAAAATATTATGATCCCTTTGGTGAAAGTTGAGCTTTGGCATCAGATACGGAATGATTATGAATTGCGTAAACATAAGCGATATCATGCGACCGTTGTGAATGAGAAATTAATGCCAAAGGGGAATGGTATGCGTTATGAATTTGTTTGTGAATTCGAAGAGGGACTTGACGATAAAAGGCGAGAAGTGATTACAGAGGGTGTGCTGCTGAAGGTGAGTGCTGCGGACAAACATTTTTTTGCATATACGGTTTTTAAAGAAATTATGCGAGGAGTAGGTATGTAAATGAAAAATAATTTTAACATTTTAATGGCGTCAATTATTAATGTGCTTCTGTTTCAGACCATCAAATCACTTCCATTACAATCCAATCGGCACAATCCGCTACAACAGATAATATTCACATTGATATGAAAGTCGAAATAACGAAAATTGCATATATTCGGCTCGATGTGCTCTGCATCGGATATATTTTTGACCTGAAGGAATCACCATTATGCGATATGGTATTAAATCCGCCGATCCATATTGAAGTGCCCACAATAAATAACGAATATAATCCGCTCTTAGATGTAAGTTAGCTATTTTGTTTGTATTTTTTATTCAGTGACTATTAATGGCTCGATTCTCAAATTATAAACGGTAAGTTGCTGTAACTATACATAAATTGCTTACATAATACTGAAAAACAAACAAGCTAATTGCGTAAAAAATTTTCCGTTTATAGAACTAATTTATATTTTTTGAATCGGGCAGAAATATACCATACATGCCATATTCTCTTTGAACTTTTTCCTTTTCGTTCGCAGGTTACCTTAAATGAAAACCAATACAATATTGTAAACTATGCAACGAAGCAATGTCTTGAAGAGTCCAAACCGGGTATAGTTTTAATAGATGGCCCACCAGGAACCGGAAAATCATACCTCATAACAAACTTAGTTTCAACCTTGCTTTATTCACCGGAAAATATTAAACTTAAGATCCTTATATGTTCAGCAAGTAACAACGCTATCGACATAATCATGGAAAAGCTGATTGATATTCGAACGAAAAATAAAAAAGCAAACAATTCGAGAGATATTCGTTTACTCCGCCACGGCGTGCTTGAGAAAATGTCTCTAGCCGTGCAATCCTATTCCGTACAAAACTTATGTAAACAAAATGTCGATACATGGAAACGTGAATTCGAATCATCGTCAGAGATGAACGGTGCATCCGTTAACACTTTATTGCAAGAGGGAAAGGCGCTCGAGGCACGAATCGACCAAATAGACAGGAATGGTTGTAGTTCAAGTACAATCGATGAAAGGTCAAATTTGGAAGAGAGTTTGAATAAAATTAAAGGCATGGTTAATGGCAAAGAAGTCCCCGTTACCAAATATAACACTAGCGTATTGCGTAATAAAGAGAGGGAGACACTGACATCTTTGATTTGTAAAGCGGACGTTATATGTACCACGCTAACCAGTTGCGTGCATCTCCTGAAAACTTTAAAATCGATAGACGTCTGTATAATTGATGAGGCTACTCAGTGTACCGAACCTTGGTCAATAATACCCTTAAAATTTAAAATAAAAACATTAATACTCGTGGGTGACACAAAACAACTTCCTGCCGTTGTATTATCGACGGATGCCAAAGAAAAAGGTTTAGTAAATTCATTATTCACTCGAATACAGCATAGTTTCGAAGTTATTGCCGCTACTCCAATTTTACCAATGACAACACAATATCGAATGCATCCGGAAATATGTGAATTCCCGAATAAATATTTTTATGGTGATCAATTAAAATCAAGTTACAAGATAAATGCTGATGTCCCGTTACGACCATACTCGGTGATAAGTCTTAATTTTACGCAAAATGGCTCTGATAATAATTCAAGTGTATACAATACGGACGAAGCGAAATTCATTGGTAGTTTATTATTCGAGATATCAAAATTGATGGACTTCAAGAAAGTGCAGATTGGTGTTATAACACCGTATCAGCAACAAAAAAATGAAATTACAAGAGCATTAAGCATTTTCAATTTCAAGAACGTTTACGTAAATACGATTGACAGTTTTCAAGGTAAAGAAGCTGATATTATAATATTAGCTACAACTCGAACAACGGGGGCAGGGTTTTTAGGCCATCCGCAGCGTTTAAATGTTGCACTTACACGAGCCCGTCATAGCTTGATAATTTGCGGTAATTTCGTAAAATTAAAATATGTCCCGATATGGTCGAGTCTGGTCGAAGATGCTCAAATTCGTCAATTATTTTATAAATTTGATAATAATTTTAAAAATTTATTACAAAAATTAATTTAAGTTATGCAATACCATTCGCGATACCAGTGGTGTCTTAAAAAATACTTATACCAAACCAGTACGATTAGTTTTGTTGTGTTTGTAGCCTTTTTATATTTTAGATTAAGTAATTAATGATTAAATACATTACTAAGTTCGACAATGAATAACTTATTTATATCATTCATTTTTCATCAGTTAGAGTTTAGATTTGGCGGCCCAATACCGCTTCTTAGGCCCGTCTACCGATGCAAACAGGCAATTTTTTTTTTTTTTTTTTATTGAATTTTATAAACATAATATGATATTAGTCACATAACTCCCATGACAATACAAGAATTTTAGCGGGCCGAGCCAACTTTATTTTGCGTTAAATTAAATAATTTAAGAGTGATTGAACAATTTTTATTATCGCAATAACAAGGGCATTGTGCCATTTAATTTTATTTAAATTAGTTTCGTAAGTAACGAATATTATATAGAGATCATCAAACCTTTGTTGATTAAAATCAATGCAATTTTGTGATATTGCTATTTACTGTTATCTAATCTAAATAACTAAACAAAATTGTTACAGATATTATATATTTCTTTATAATAAAGTATTAAAGCTCGAATAATTAATTTATTTATTTACACACCACACCTCTAAGGAAAATTCACGGTTCGCTTTTTTGCGAACCGAAAGCGAACCGTTTACGTACATCAATTTCACTAACACTATCACAAATTTTTTTATGTAAAAACAGGGATACGAAAGCGAATTCAAAACGAACTGGGCCTTGCTTCTAGTGAAATAGGCCATTTCCGTCGAAAATTGAAATTGCTTTGTGAATTTCAAGTTAAGCTTTCTTTAAAAGATCGTTTCTATAGTGATTTTCAAGAGAAAGGTTAGCGTAAACTAGTCGCTAAAACAAAACGCATTTTAATAATTTTGTGGGATATTTCGGCAATAAATATGTAAGTACATAATAAAACACAATATTTAAGGAAATATAAAGCACAAATTAATGTAATTAGTTTTAGTTAATATAAAAGATAATGTAACATTAACATGCAGTTCTTCTTGGCCGGAAATTAAAGAGCAACCAATCTATGGACAATCAGCTGTTGATCGGCACGATATAATAGTTCGAGTATTTCGACAAAAATAAATTAAGTCTATGGATACTGTTGTGGAACATCGGATATTTGGTGATGTTATTTGTTGGATGTACACAATTGAATGACAAAAGTGAGGATTAGCACACTCGCACAACCTAATCTGTCTAAAAGGCAAAATACATTCGAACAAAATCGATGATGTCATCAGGTCAGAACTACCCAATCCTGAAGAAGATCCAGTTCTTTATGATATAATAGTGAAAAACATGATTCATGGCACATGTGAACTTTTAATAAAGATTCACCATGTATGAAAGTTAACAAATGCACAAAAAGATATCCGAATTCCTAAATGAAACCCAAACTGACGAAGACATCTACCCAAAATATTCAAAGAAGATACCGTTGGGCGAGCCTAAACGGTTCATCCCAAAAAACGCCGAATGCTTCTTCTTGCATTTGCTACTACATAAAATTCCAGGACCAACTTCATTTGAGGATTTAAGAACGGTCGCTACCCTACATATGCGAAACGTATAGAGAAGCAGTCAACGACAAGGTTTATTAGAAAACAACTATTATTGGGAATACGCATTTAATCGTACACGGCTACGGACGATTAAATAAGAGAATTATTCAAGATAATTTTAACATCATGTAATACGTCAAATCCGAATCAATTATGGATGAAATATCGAGAAAGTATGAGCGATGAATATTCTGGCTGAAATGCGAAGAAATAATCCGGATTTGGAAATAAATTTTGACGATGGCAACTTTAACAAAGCGCTCATATTACAAGAAGACAAATGCATAGCCATCAGTAATCAACAGTAGTGTCCTACTGATATTGTCGGGCGATTTCCATCAAACTATTCCTGTTACCCCTAAATCGAATCCAGCCGATGAAGTGAATGCGTGCTTAAAAACCTCATAAGTTTCATCAATTCAGAAACAGAATGGTTATACGAACCATTTTAGCCACCAAAAATGAAATTGTAAATAGGATCACCGAAACATATGATACCTGGACAAGAGAAAATTTATAATTCAAAAGACACAATTAAAGCATGGTTTCCACGATGGCGAGGCGAAAAAACTAGTCAAACTAAACAGAGAAAGCAAAAATTCACCAATAGTTCGATAGAGAGAAAATAGCATTTTAACAAAAAAATTGGATGTCCAGTTTTTAATATTTTAATTCAGCACTCCGAAATAGGACGTCTAATCCGAAAAAAAGATTAGATGGATCATCTTTTTTCGGAGTAGCTGCTGATTTTCGGAATTCATGTTGTCAATTTGAAGAAAATTTTCGGAATAAAACCCAAAAAGCGGAAAAGGAGGCTGAGCAGGATCTTCTGAATAGGCCCTCCGAAAAATGAAGGCATACATCGCCTGCCTGCAGATAAACCTGCATCATGGAAAGGCGTCTTCGGATGTCCTTTGTCGTAGGTTTATCTACCAAAACATTTGCATGGCTCTAATCCAGGAGCCATGGATGACAGGTAACCAGATTAGAGGTATACCAAATCAAGTGGGTAAGTTAATTTATCATAACGGAACTGAGAGTCCAAGAGCGACTATTTTGGCCAGTTCGCAAATTAATTTTATTCCCATTTCTGAGTTCTTCTCCAGGGACTTGGTTGCAGTAATGGTGGAGGTTCTGGGTGAAAGAGGCAAACAGGAGGCTATAATGGCATCCGCCTATTTTCCTGGAGACTCAGAGTTAATACCTCCACTTGAAGTTAGGCTGATCATAGCTCATTGCAAACGCAATGGGCTGGCCTACCTGATAGGATGCGATGCAAATGCGCACCACACGGTGCGGAGTAGCACGGACATCGATAACAAGGGTGAGTACCTTTTTGAATTTCTGATCTCAAATAATGTAGACATTGTCAATAGGGGAAGGAAACCTACTTTTATAAATGCGATTAAGCAACAGGTCTTAGATTTGACACTTGCTAATCCACATTTCAGCGACTTGGTCAAAAACTGGCATGTGTCTGAAGAGGCCTCATTATCGGATCACTTGCACATAAGATTCAATTTGGCGGCTGGGACCATGCAGCGGCAGGAATACAGAATTTCTACTGACCGACGGGGACTCTTATAGAGTCTCACTTGAATCAGAAATGCCCTCGGTTGTGGGGAACATAGAGTCTCCAGAGGGTTTGGAGATCTGTTCAAACCAGCTGCATAGTTCTATACACTTGGCTTATACGAGAACAGCTGCCCAGTTAAGCGAAGAGAGTCTACAAAGATGGTCCCTTGGTGGAACGGGACGCTGGGTAAACTGAGGAAAAAATCGAGAAGATTATTCAATAAGGCTAAACGCACCGGTGAATGGGGCGAGTATAAAATGATATATAATATAATCTCGAATTAAGAAGATCCAAAAGGGCTACCTGGAGGAATTTCTGTGAGGAAATCAATGAATTGCCATTCATTGAAACCATTCAAATGGTTTAGGACTTCTCCAGAAGCAAGATGAGAGGTTCAATGAAAACCGGAAGGAAACTTTAGAGGTAATGCTAGAGACCCACTTTCCGGATTCAGTAGTGGTAGGAGCCCAAGAGGACCCTCATGATCCCTCAAGTGAGGTGGCCTATGCGCCTCACAGTAAGATCTGGAGCCTCTCTGGGAAAATATTCACACCCAGCAAGGTGCGATGGGCTATTGAGTCTTTCAAACCTTTCAAATCCGCTGGAGGGGATGGTATTTTTCCAGCTTTACTTCAAAAGGTATTGATGAAATCTCCTCAGCTTGGTCCAGATGTTTCGGGCAAGTTATGCTTTTAACTATATTCCGAAACTGTGGAGGAAGGTAAATATGGTCTTTATACCAAAGGGGGAAGGGGGGGGGGGTCGTCTAGACACCCAGGCGAGGGCATATCGACCAATTAGCCTCACATCGTTTCTATTGAAGACGATGGAAAAAATCCTGGACTCTGGATCAAATAAGAAATAAGGTCCTTGGAAAAAATCCGCTGCATTGGGACCAGTTTGCGTATCAAACTGGTAAATCCACTGTGATGGCCCTTAGCGGTCTAGTCACGAGGATTGAAAAAGCAGTGACATATAAAGAAATTGCCCTTTGTGCCTTTGTGGACATTGAGGAGGCGTTTGATAATACCCCCTATGGATCTATAGAGAGGGCAGCAATGGAAAAAAGGGTTCCGCTTTCTACAATTAACTGGATCCGTTCCATGCTGCAACATCATGAGATTACTGCCAGACTAGGTGGCGAGTCAGTTACCATCAGAGCCATAAAGGGTGTCCCCAAGGAGGAGTACTATCACCTCTTTTGTGGTCATTGGTTATTGACAGACTACTGGTCCTTCTGAGTAGCTATGGGTTTGATGTCCAGGGCTAAGCGGATGATGTGGCTATCATAATCAGAGGCAAGTTTGATGAGGTCATTTCTGAAAATGCACTCAATATAATATGGGAGTGGTGTTACCAGGAACGAATCAGTGTCAATCCAAACAAAACTGTCATTGTTCCTTTTACGAGGAGGAAAAAGCTTGCGCTTGCAGCTCGTTAAACGGTACTACTATTCCTTTATCCAGCGAGGTTAAACATCTAAGGGTTATCCTAGATCAAAAACTGAAATGGAACTAACTTTTGTTGAAAGTTCAAAATAGAGCGACCAATGCTTTCTGGGCCTGTCAAAGACTCTATGGGCGTATTTGGGGACTACAACCAAAAATGATCTACTGCTCATTTCTTACATTCATTAGGCCTATGGTCACCTATGCATCGGTTGTATGGTGGCCTAAAACTGAGCAGAAGGCAACGCAAACTTTATTGAATAAGGTTCAGCTCAATGAACGGGCTCAATGAAATCATGTCCAACCGCGGCGATGGTACACCTGCATGTTAAAAAGGATGCTGCAATTATGGCCCTGAAAATGCAGGCGGTAGGAAATATCAAACCAGGCAATATGGTGGATCATCTGGAAATCCTTAAGGAATTTCAGACAGACCCTACCATAGGAATGCCTTCCGACTGTATGCCAGCTAAACTGGACTTCCAAAAACCATTCTGTGTTAGGTTACCTGACCGGGATGTGTGGAGTGCAGGTGGATCATCCTTTGAGCAAGGGCCCATGGTATGGTTTACAGATGGATCAAAAACGGAAGATGGGGCGGGGATAGGAATACACGGGAGTGGCACAACCCTCTCGAAGTCCTTGGGTACCAATGCTACCGTTTTTCAAGCAGAAGTATATGCTATAGAACTTTGCGCTAGGAAAGGCCTAGCAAAAGGCCTAAACTATGCAAAGATTTATATTGTATCAGACAGTCAATCGGCCTTAAAGGCTCTTAGGTCTTGTACCGTTGAGTCAAGGCTGGTATGGGATTGTCCGAAGCTTATTAAACATCTGGCAGGTTCAAATAAGGTAACACTTATGTGGGTGCCAGGTCATACTGGAATCGAAGGAAACGAGGCAGCTGATGACCTGGCCCGTGAGGGTTCTGCCTCTCCATTTATTGGAACAGAACCCTTCTGCGGCGTCACTAAGGACACCTTAGAGCAGCGGTAAAACGCTGGGAGGATGTTCAAAAGTACTCCTACTGGCGCAGAATTCCAGGTTTGCGACAGGCGAAGAAATTTATATCACCTTCGTCTGTCAGGGTTAGGGAGTGTCTTGAACTTAGGAAACCTGAGTTGAGGCTGCTTACTGGCTTCCTCACAGGTCATGTCCCCTAAAGGTATCACCTTAAGAAGATGGGCCTAAGTACGACAGATGGATGCCGCTTCTGCGATATGGAAGCGGAATCAGCGGAATATGTTCTGTGCCAATGCCCAGTCATTTTCCAGCAAAGACTGCAACATCTAGGAGGGAGAACAATGAGCTCGGATAGTATGTATCTTGTACCGGCCAGTATTATTATCAGATTCATTAAGAGCCTGAATATTGAGTGGACGGATAATTAAGTAGAGTCCAGCACAATAGATCTTTTAGGTCGCAGTGCGAGGTGGCTTATCTATCGCCCACATGGCCCTTCAATCAATAATAATTAATAATAATAATACCAAATTATGTAAGAAAATTATAAAAATCGTTAAAACTGTATGATTTTAATTAACGATAGTTAAAATATCATGCATTTACTACAAATAAATTTAAAATTTTAACAGTTTTAATACAAAATTTCAATTTATCGTCGATAACTTTTATTTTACGACGATAGATTAGAGGAATATCGTTCTCGTTACTTGTTCGCAATGTGTATTGTGTACTGGCCTATTTATCTTTTAATTTTGTTGTTTTTTTTAACTCGGATCAAATCTTTTGTATGTATGTATAGTGCATTTTTTAGAGTAGAGTTTAACTCGACTCCGTATATGGTGAGAGTTAAACTAGCATTAAACTCGACTCGACTCTGATCCAAAATTCGTCGTTTTGTTAAAGTTTTTATCGCATAGAAACTTTTCGGATGGTGATGTTACTGTATCGTTTTTTTAAACAGTTTTGTTCTGCATGTACTGCATTTAATTTTTTTATATGTGCAGAATCCCGCATAATATGCTACAGCATTTGATTTAATGATGTCTAACATGTTAAAAACTGCAAGAAAATAATGAATTTTGAATCATTGGAAGCGGCTACTGAGAAGTATGCCAAATGGACTCTCAGAATCGTAAATATTGTTTTCTATGTCTACTAATTTAGTTCAATTGTTTGCAAATTGATATTTCTCCGATACTTTTGTTCTGTTAACAAATATTGGGACTACTTTACTAATGATTCTTTGGTCCTTAAGTACAAACCATAAATCATAAAATTAGATTTACCAAAAAAATGTCTTTTTTATACATAACCAATCCCAGGCCATGTTACTCAATGGATTTTGGTGAAATTGTGTATCTATAAGTATTAAGCCAATTCTATAAGTAGTTCCTAATTTAAAATCGAATTATTCACGCTCTGAAGAATTCCTTAGGTCAAATAATTTGGGAACAGATTTCTTAAATAAAATAAGAGCTATGATAATGATAATGTTATGATTGGTACCATTATTCAAAATATTATGTTTCTGTTACACACTACGTCTCCAGCTCCAAATGGAATTAGGTAGCACGTTTATGGATAGATTATAATTTTTAATAAAATTTTATATCTGAGATTTGAGATGTGAAGTCGATTCTTTAAATAGTCCTTTAAATAAAATTGATTAATTCCGGCTCTGGAGAATTCCTTCTGCCGTATCATCCGGTGTCGGATTTCTTAATTATACCACTGCTTAAATTCAAGAAACATTGCGGACACTGTCAATGATGTTTTGGTTTTAAATACATAGCTAATTTAGGCTATTAATAAGCATATATGTTGATAGATTTTAGTGAAATTCTTGATGTTGTATACTTCTTTATTGTTGTCTTTTTGTTTTAAGTCGATGTAAAACAATGGAAAGTGTTTCCTGTCTTTTACACCATTAGTTGTGACCATTTTGTATACGTTAGTAATACCTGCGACTTTGTGCAATAATCCTCTTGACTCAGAGCACTGAATCTATTATTCTGTTGAAAAACTGGAAATTGCCGCAGCAACCAGTTGGAATTATTTGAATGTTCATGTTGACTGGATGATGGCTGAATATGGTTGGAAGAAAGATTGTTAACTCGTGCTGAATCCTTAACTATGCTATTTTTAACCTTTTCTTTTAGTGTAGGGTTTTCTCTCTTAAGCTCAGCAACTTCATTGCTCAGCTGCGCGATTAGTTTCTCCATTTTTTGAAATTTATATTTAACAGATCCTCGCTGTTTATAATATTTGTTGGTGTACTCGGCATTTGTTCTGATAATGAAGTTACGTTTTCAGTGGAGACTGCGTTGTTTGCAAATATTTTTTGTATTGGTGATCTGATTGTAATGGAGCCCCTTCGGAAGGAAAGTTCTTCCTCGTTACTCTTTTGAGCGTTGATATCGCTTAGCTTATTTTTGGTATCATTAGAATTTTGTAGCAATGTTTGGTCCCCCCTAGAATCCATGGGACCGACCTCCGGAGAGAGTGGATTTTCCTGAACATCAGGTCTGCCACCTAGGGTATTAATTTCCTTCTTTGTTTTATCCATTTGAGAAATATTTTTGCTTATACTCTGACCTTAACAACGACACCGGAGACCCCGAATTTACTTCGAAATTCAACCCAACACCATCAATCCAGGCTTTAATCCAAAACTTAAGATCGCAACTCCACCGACTTCTTTTTTTTTTTTTTATGTTACAAATATCTAATCTACCCTGGGGGTGCAAATTATAATTACCCTCTAAATTTAAATTCTGATCTGAAGGATCTAAAATATTAATTAAATTTGAATTCAATTTGTCTTGCTTATTTTCAACATTAGTATCTAAATTTGTATTAAAATTCATACCAGAAGTGCCTCCGTAGTTATTGTCCCCATCATTATGTGTTGCCTTGTCCAAATCGGTAGTTTTTTCATTTTTATCTGTAATATTACAGATTTCGTCTGTTTCGATATCGTCATCATCCTTTTCCTCCACTAAATTTGTTTTTCCTTTTTGTTTTGTCCTCGTTTTAAAATAAACCTTTTTTATGTGTCCAATTTTATTGCAAAAATTGCATTTTGAATTGATAAATGGACATTTATTCGCGTAATGTGCTTCATCGCCACATCTAAAACACCTCTGTTTATTTGGGTTGAATGTATTCCGTGACACTTCATTACTCTTTTTTGAGAAATTATTTTTCCTATTTATCATGTGCACTGTCCCCGTTGATGTCATTGCTCGTTGTATTTCTGCCCCTCCAAGGGCAGATAAATCCATAGCTTTTGCCTTCGACAATGCTGAATCTAATGTTAACTTTTCCTCTTCCAATAATCGGTTCTGAATTCGGCCACTGCGCAATCCAAAAACTATAGTTGATTACGTAACGCCGTATTTAGGTAATCCCCAAAATTACAATTTATTGATAATTTACGTAATGCTACTATGTATTCGTCGACAGTTTCGCCTTCCTTCTGCTTTCGTAAGTAAAACCGGTAATTTTCCACTATTTCCAATGGAGTTGGATTAAAATAATCACTCATTAATTTTGTGATATTATCTTCATATTTCTTTTCGGTAGGTTTTCCTGGCGCAATTTTGTCACACAAAATATCGTATGATTCTTGCCCCATGTAATGTAGAAGTAGGTGCAACTTCTTTTTATCTTCTCCGATATCAAATATGGCGAAAGCTCCCTCCAACCTTTCTACCCAACGCGTCCATTTTGATCGCGTTTTATCGAAATTTTCGATTGTAAAGTTGTTTTGCATTTTTTTTTTTATTTATTTATTCTATCCTCGTCGCCAGTTATTATATCTTATCTCATAAATAAATTTTGTACGCACGTTTATTATATCTTATTTATTTATATTAAAAACAATGGTAATTCCATCCGCATGGTGGGACCCTATTATAAGATTGAAGTACAGAATGAATTTTAATTTAGGAGGATGAACAAATATCATTCCCAACAAACACGATGCGCCGTAACCCCCGTGTACATAAAATATTGGTCGTGACATCTAATGTATTTGAAACATGACAAGTGATAATGTTCTTTAAATTTTAGTAAAAGCCCAAATAACATGGGGGTTAAAATTAAATCATACAAGGGTATTTCCTATATTGTTTTCATTGGATTTAATCAACTGTAACGGACTGTTCATATATATATTTATACTACGAACAGTGTTACAGCTTACAGTACAATATTACAACATCAAATTAGCCTATAGCATGACAATAAATAAGGCGCTCAAGGACAGACATTTAAACAGTGCGTCATCAATTTAAACGAACCATGTTTTTCACATGGTCAACTGTATGTGGCTTGTTCACGAATTGGAGTACGTGGAAATCTCTTCATTTACAGTCTAAATAATAAAACATAAAAGTAATTTTCACACCAGGCGCCTCGGCTTTGAGCTTCAAAAATAAAAATTTTTTATTTCATTTTTGAATCATGTAAATTAGTTTTATTTGATTGACAACGTTTAATTTTATATAAATAAATTCAATTTGTTGAAAAATAATTTATTTTTAAGTGATACTTTCAAAAAAATCAAAATATATTTCAATGAAGTTATCAATAAAGCCAAATGCGTTCCACACTCGACTGCGAGATTTTAAAGTATGTAGTACTCTGTGGTAGTACAAAGGGAAGTACTTTGTCAACATAACCTACAAATCACATTTTTTGCACAATTGTTTCATACTTACCAAAAAAATCTAGCTCATATATGTACGTTACAAATTTAGAATATCTCAGTTCTTGCTATAATTCACGTGTAAAATAGACCAAAATAAATTATTTGATAGCAACCGAATGTTCAAAGCCAACGCCACCGGTATGAAAGGGTCTGAGCTTCGCATTTGTGGTAACTAAATATTTCGAGGCGAGGCGCCTGGTATGAAAAGTGCTTAAATATAGTTTATAGGCAAGTTAAAAAAATAAAAAAATTACATATGTAAAAAATGATATATTTATGTACATGAAATAAATATAAAAATGTACAAAAATTCTTTCATTAACACTGCTCATTTATACATTCCTTCAGATTGAAGAAAAGCAAAGCCACGTAAATGTTTGAGATTGCGAAAAAAAAGTAAAAACTGACAAAATGCATAAGAAAAGACCAAGCGAACCTTATCAGGAATTGTATATTTGTTGCTTTCTTTTTCATATTTTACATATAAAACGCGTCAAGATATGTTTTAAATTCACAGAAGTACAATAAGTTAAGAAAATACGACCCACAAAATATAAAACAATATTGGAAAGTGACCTTAATACCAATGAGCTACGAGAATCCATCTAAAAAATTTGCACTAAAAAAAAATTGTTTGTTTTTTTGTTTTCTCTTTTACCGTTTTGTTCATTTTTCTCCTTTACATTTCCGATTTGATAAGAGCACGAAACAAAAACAAAAAAAAAAAAAAAACACAAGAAACGAGAATAAATTAAAATTTCAATCAACATGCGCAAACACGATTATACTGTGTTTTGTTTTTTTGTTTTTGTTTTTTTATTACTACGGCACACGATGATAATGAAAATGAGCAGAGAAAAATGAAAAATTGGGATATTTCGTTTTGTTTTTGGAAAATTCTGTTTAGCTGAAAAGAGAGAAAAATATAAAATGTTCTCTTCTACCGCGCGCTTTATTCGGGAAAATTATATTACATATTTTACATTTTTTAGTTGAGTTTCGGTGGCCGTTCGATTAAGACAAAAAAAAACACAAAATTAAAATTTAAACTCCTAGGTATTATTTTTGTGTACAGTACACAGAGTGCGTTTATGTGTGTGGATATGTGATAATATATATAGTGTTGAAATTTCCCTTTGAACAGCTAAGCAAAAACTATTCAACATTTGATTAAAAATTACGGACTTAAAAAAAAGCAAAAAAAAAAAATTGAAACGTTTTATGAAAATAATCGCGGAAAATTAAAGTTTTTGTTATTTAGTTGCATAGAATTTTTTTCGTCGCTTGTTTATTCGTTATAAAATAAACAAAAAGGTGGTTTTCATGATAAATATGTGAAAAAAAAATTTTTTTTCTTTGTTACTTTTGACGTGTGTTTGTGTCTGTGTGAATTTGTCCATTTTTCGGAAGTGTTGTGAAAAGTGAAACAAATTTTTTACTTTGTCATCTAGTGAAAATATTTTTTTTTTTGTATGTATATATAACTTTTCCAAAATGTGAAAAAATAATTTGGATAAGGAAAAGCGAAAAAAAAAGTAAAAAAATATAAAATGTTGAATTGAATCGAGCAAGTGTTTTTTTCTTCTTATATTAAAATACACACAGTTTGAATGAAACATTTCTTTTCGTATTTTTTTTTTTTTTTTTATCATAATAAAAATAAAAAAAAGAAGAAAATGAAAAATTCTTATATTTTTAGTTTTAATTTTTTATCGTGACTAATTTTCTAATTGATTTTGTTATTTAAATTATTATTTTTTCTACATGCTATGTGTTCTAAAGTAATTTTCCAACCACTCCTATTTTTCAGCACTTTTCCTCTCTCACACACATAGTATTTTTTTTTTTTTTTTTTGTTTCTGTGTTACTTTAGGGAAAAATGAATCTAATTATTATTCTATAGCTAAATTATGTATGGGAAATAGGAAAAATAGGTTTGGGATTGAACTGTGTAGAGTACAAAGTACAAAACAGTTTTTCTAGGGCATACAAGAAAAAATTTCCTCATAACAAACTAATGGGAAATTCTTAACTTTTTCATTCATAAATTTTTAAAATTCCTATCGGAAAAACTTTTTTTTTTTTTATGTATCCTATTCAACTGAATTTATATGATAGAAAATTTTTCTATTTGGCATGAAAAATAAAAATGGCCTAATATAAATTTCGTGTTCTTTCTCTTCTCATACATATTATGTATGTATGTATGTACAACGGCAGCTCTATAATAAAATTCTACAAGCACTTTTGCTGTATTTTCATCTCAACGAGGTTATTGTTATCGTAGGGTAGAAAGAAGAATTTTCCTTAATTTTAATTTATTTTTCGTTCTTTCGTTGGGGATATGAACACAATATTTTGTTGGTAGCTTTCTTTTTTTAATCTGTTCAAAAAGTAGTGTTAATTATAGTGAAAATTATTAAATTTAGGTTTTTTAATTTTATTTATTACTCCATTTATGATACCAAGTGTGCAGGTGATTTTTTATTTTTAAAATAAGATAAATTAAAAAAAAAAAAAAAAAAAAAAAAAAAAAAAATTAGAAAATACAGTGAAAATTATTGTGTAGTGAATTTTTATTTTTGGTTTTAAATCGGAAAAGCTGAATAATAATTTCATTTCGGCTTAATTACTAACTAAAAAGTGAGTATAATATTATTTAAAACTAAATATTTAGCGTAATTTGGGCTGTGGAGTAAAATGCGTCACTATGATATTGTGTTATCGATAAGAAAATTTATAGGTGACATTTTTTTTACAGTTATTAGTTGGTTTTGTTTCGGTCTTCGGTGTGGCGTGAATATGTATATAAGCACATACGAACAAATAAGTTTTGTAGTGCAGATCGGAGTTAAGTGCTTTTCAATGTTTTATGTACGCTTTTTGACTTAGTATTTTAGTAATGCCACTTGTTTAAAAATGAACAAAAAAAAAAGATTTTTTTTAGGGAGGTGGATGTTGTTTGTGAGAAACGTGACTTGGATTATGGGTTTTTACTTATTATTAACGATAGCGAAGATTTGTTGGTAAGATAAATCTGATATATTATACAAGTGGTTAGGATTAAAGAGATGGATTCAAGTTTTTACTTTGAAATACACTTATTTGATTATTTTTTTCAATAAGGCACTTAATTAAAGCTAAATTAGCACTTTCAATGAGTCTTGTTTTATTTTTTTAAGACTTCGGCCACGTTACTCGTCGACAAATATTGTTTTGAAATAAATATAACAAAGTAATTTTTTTTTTAAAGAAAATTTTTTGCTGAGTGTACGTCAGGTCTGTTATACTAAATTTCACCTTAGATATTTGTTTTTTAAAGTTAGGATGACCTGGGCCCTATTTAAAAAAAAAAAAACTTAACAACTTTTCACTTTGCACTTTTTAATTTTTCGTTTTATTCTGTTCCACAGATGGAAAATATATGTCAAGTATTAAATGCAAAGTGAATAGTTAAGTGTAAAGTTCAAATATTTTGCAAATTTTAAATTTACTTTGTAACTTTTGTTTCTCGAATTTTTTATTATCGAAATGCAAAGTGCAAAATGAAAAGTGTAATTTACTAAGACTTTCCAAATAAATGTTGTGTTTGGTTCCACAAAATCGTTCCATTATGTAATTGTTACGTTAATGTTTGTAAAGTGTGAGTGATTTCCGCAAAGAAAATACTCACCACGCAAATAGATATTTGAAGGTTCCGAAATGTTTAGACGAAACATTTTATTTGGTGAAATTATGATGTATGTCTTAATAATATGATGAAGAGAGTTGAATGGTATTATAAAGGTTTGGAATAGACGAAGATTCACTCTGATGTTGTATGTTATTATAATAGTATAATAACAATAATAACATACGTTTTTATTAATACTCAAATTTATTATTTAATATACGTTATAATTATTTCTTATATCAGACATATATCAGTTTTTAATGTTACCTACACACTCAAAAAAAATATTTTAACAACTCTACACATTGTTACGAATTACCCGACAGGCCACACATTCGCGTGTTCGCTGGGTGTTTTGGCATTACGCCATGTCAGTTGTTGACATCGCCTACTAACATCTGCCCGCGATGAAGACACATCATTCTCAGAAATTTCTCATGCAGTTGCTTGTCCAGTGTTTTTGTGAAAATATCGGCCAGCTGGTCCTGCGAACTTACATGTTCCAATTTGATGATTCCATCCCATGTCAATTCTCGAAGAAAGTGGAACTTAATGTCAATATGTTTACTGCGACGAGTTTCAGGATTCTTGGAAATCATAATCGTGCCCAAATTGTCCTCAAATATTTTAATTGGGACAGGCAACTCCAATTTCATATCACAAATTACCTTTTTCATCCGCAATGCTTCACTTACTGCTGTACAAGCAGCAACAAACTTCGCCTCACACGTTGAGAGTGTTACTAAACCTTGTTTCCTGGTTCCCCAATTTACTACGTTACCAAAAACTTTGAGTACATATCCACTAGTTGACTTTCAATCAGTACTATCATTCGCCCAGTCAGCCTCGGCGTACCCAATCAAAACATCTTCATTATTTCTTGAAAATTTAAACTTAAAATCGGAGGTACCTTTTAAGTATCGAAGCAGCCTTTTCAAGTGTTGATAATGTTCATCGATTGCACAATCCTGGAAACGACTTAGGTAGCTAAGTGCAAAGCAAATATCGGGTCTACTTCCCAACATTAAGTACATCAGACTGCCCAATAATTCACGGTAAGGCAGATTTGTTAATTGTTGGTCAGTGCCCTTGGTGAGTTTTAAATTTTTGATCATTGGTGTAGGCGATGAATTACAATCAGACATTCCGAAACGTTCGAATACCAAGATCCTTCATATCGAATTCCTCGAACAACCTTGTTTTAATATCAGCGATCTGCTCTTCATCGTCCCCAGTAATTATCATGTCATCAACATAGATAATTAGATAGATTGTAGACCTATTATTCGTTCGAGTGTACAGACAGTAGTCAGCGGTTGATCGTTCAAATTTCTGCTTAGTGATGAATGAATGAAAACGGTCATTCCAGCACTTCGGCGACTGCTTCAGACCGTATAAGGATTTCTTTAATTTCAGTACATTACCTTCGGGAATGTTAATACCTTCAGGTACTCTCAAAAACACCTCTTCAGAGAGATTTCCCTGAAGAAAAGCAGTAACAACATCTAAATGATGCATTTTGTATTTGAATTTAACAGCCACAGACATCAATAGACGTATAGTAGCAAGTCTGGCTACGGGTGAATAAGTATCCTCATAATCTTGGCCTTGACGTTGCATGTAGCCTTTTGTTACCAATCTGGCTTTGTAACGTGTTGAATTTCCAGTAACATCCGGTTTTTTTTTTGAATATCCATCTTGAGCTTATCATTTTTGCACCTCGTTCAGGGTTAACAACATCCCAAGTCTCATTTTTCTCTAATGAAACGATCTCTTCCTGAATTGTTCTGCGCCACTCTGTCTCATCATCTCGTCCGGATACATCTTGAAAGTTCTTTGGAATCTGTGGCATTCCAGTGAAAAATGCCATATGACCTGCACATTCATAATCCTTGAGATATACCGGTCTTCGAGATTGCCGTTTTTTCATATCCGGACTATTATTTAACCCAATAGTTTCATTTGTTTCTTCATCTGCTGTAACACAACCGTTTGTGTTACGGGTTACACACGACGGATTTTCTACGGTGATCTGATCTTCCTGATTCGTGTTCTCATTGATATTCTCGATATCTCTCGACTCATTGTTTGTAGACTCTTCATAGTGAAACGTTGTGTGTTGTGGATTTGTAGTTAGAATTCCGCCCTGCATCGATTCATCGAAGACTACATGACGTTTTGCAACTATGCGACCGGTTTCCTTATCAAATAATCGATAGCAAGTATTAGTATATCCAATCATGATATATTCGGAACTTCTATCTGATAGCTTTCCTCGTCTATCCTGTTTCGGAATATGTGCGAAGGCTCTCGATCCAAAAACTTTAAGATGTGACAGGACTGGTGGTCGATCATACCACATTTCAAACGGAGTTTTGTCTTTTTACCGCTTCTGTTGGTGAACAATTTGTTAGATACATTGCTGTTAATACAGCTTCACCCCACATCGATCGATCAAGCTTACTGTCATTCAACATGGTTCGGACTTTTTCACACAGAGTCCGGTTTAATCGTTCGGCAACACCATTTAGCTCAGGATTGTACGCTGCTGTATATTCTAATGTTATACCATTTTTAACAGCATAATTTCTCAAATGGGTTGATGTGTATTCACCTCCTTGATCACATCGAAGGTATTCAATTTTACGATTAAATCTTGTATTGACCATTGCATTATATTGTTTAAATATATTACTTAACTCACTCTTAAACTTCAATAAGAAAACCACGGAGAAGTGAGTATAGTCATCCATAAAGGTTGCGAAGTATCTGTATCCATCATATGTATCAACTTCAAACGGGCCACATAAATCAGAGTGTACACGTTCCAACGGACGTTTCGTTGGTGGTCTGGTTCCACTAAACGGTTGTCTTGTTTGTTTCGATCTAATACAGCATTCACAAACCACAGGAATCTCGGAAATATCAGTTGGCATTCCTTTAACCATTCCTTTCGACATTTTGCAAACATTTGGCATTCCAAGGTGGGCCAAAAAAACTTGCTTCCTTCTTAGCAATTGTAGCGTTTGCATAGTGCTCGCGACCACTGAATGTCACGGGGTACATGCCGGCTCTTTTTTTCGATTTAAAAACAACGATTTAATTCTTAATAGCACGCAGCGTACCATTTTCAATGACAATCTTAAAACCGGCATCATCGAGTTTGCTAACTGACAATAGATTATGCGTTAACTCTGGTGCGTGACATACGTTGTTGATATCTAGTTCGTGTACTTTCCGCCCCTCGCCAAACGATAACACGGGTAAAGTGCCAGCTGTTGAGACCTTTAATGTTTCACCCTGTTTGGCGACTTGAATCTCAAATGAAACTATATCCTTCTTGTCCGACAATAATTTTTTATCATTGATTAAATGATCAGTGCAGGCACAATCAACTAGAAAGTTTATTTGACGTGCATCGAAGGTTTGGCTGCAACTTTCTCTTTGACTGACACAGGCTTGTCTATGTAATGATTCATCAGCAGACTTCTTGGTTTTTGATGGTTTTGGACACTTATTGGCCTTGTGTCCAATCTGATTACAATTGTAACATCGAATTTTTACGAATTGTTTCTGATCATGTCTGGTTTGTGTCTTAAATGCAGCTTGTATTGATGGATCGTTGTGCTTTTTATCGTCATTCTTCTTAAGTTCTTCTTCAAGTAATCGGCTACGAACTTTATCAATCGTAAGGTCAGCTTCATTTAACGTAGATAATACAACAACCGCTGATTCGTACTTGTTAGGTACTTTAGACAATAAAAACGTCAATATTTCGTCATTTGACATTGTACCACCAGCACTCTTATATTCGCCAACGGTGCAATCGAACTCTCGGAAAAACGTCTGCAGGTTTTTATTTTCACCACATTCTAACTTGATTAGCTTTTTAAACGTATAAATCCTTTTTGTCAAGCTTTTACTCTCAAAAGTATCGCACAAATTTTTCCACATATGATATGCTGTTTCTTTTCCTTTAACATATTCGGTATAATGGGAACTAAGGCATTTGACAATAACGTTACGGGCAGCTACATCATGTTTTACATAATCACTTTTCTTCTTAGCTTCATCAGTGGGTTCGGTTCTAATACACCCAAGTAATTCCTTTTCTTCCAGTAATAGTTCAACTCTGAACTTCCTTTCCTTGAAAATGGGAATTGCGGTTGATTCACGTGGTGAGTCCATAACCTCTTAATAATATGATGAAGAGAGTTGAATGGTATTATAAAGGTTTGAAATAGACGAAGATTCACTCTGATGTTGTATGTTATTATAATAGTATAATAACATAAGTTTTATTAATACTCAAATTTATTATTTAATATACGTTATAATTATTTCTTATATCAGACATATATCAGTTTTTAATGTTACACACTCAAAAAAAATATTTTAACAACTCTACACATTGTTACGAATTACCCGACAGGCCACACATTCGCGTGTTCGCTGGGTGTTTTGGCATTACGCCATGTCAGTTGTCGACATCGCCTACTAACAGTATGTATGTATGTGGCTGCTAGATTTTAATTTATTTTATTAAATAAAGTGTGACTTGACTTGAATATCAGTTGCGTCCTTTCACCTTAAAAGAGGTCAGTTGTTGTCCCTAACATGGCAGATATTTTACGAAATCACTATTTAAGAACTCGTTACCAATTGTGTTTATTATGGGTCCAAACAAATTTGGAATGAAGGGCGGTTTTTTAGAGAGATATTTGCAGTTCTTTTGGTACTCATTTGTTCCACTTTGTAACTGGCTAAAATCACGTAAACTTTTATTACTGGCATATACTGAATTATGGAATAAAGCTAAATAATTAGCTTTTGACTTTTATTGACGATTTAAGCGGTGACATAATCTGAGTAATACTGAGTTATTGATTTCATCTAAGAGTAAATGCATTGTTTGGAAAATCTCGTGGTAAAATTGTATTGGTGGATATTCTACGACCATTGATAAGGCATCGAAGATATGTTTAAGTTAAGCTTGGTACCAAACATAGATTTATTCGATATCTACTGAATTTGATTACACAATACAGTAAGAGCCAGTGCCATCCATACTCAATGTTATAGTGTTCTTAGACATCTCTAAGAAACTTTGGTCAAAGGCTCTAGAGTATTTGACATCCAGCCACACCTCTAACAAATTTTCAATATCTGGAATTTAAATTTAAGCAAGGAGCTTTTAATAAGATGTAGTGTATGTATTGATGTTTACAAAATTCTCAAGGAAACGAATGATCATATGAGTAATTCTATCGATTCTATATCAGCGTCCTTGTCATTGCTAAATAAAACATCAGCCGCTATTAATATTAGCTGCATTTCTTGACGCATAGTGATCCGGATCAGATCAAAATTTACATGTGAAGCAACAACAACATTTGATCCAACATTCGTTTTGGATCACAAATGGTGATCTAAAAATAGTTGAACAATATTTTGTAAAGCGACCAAAGAATATAATGAATATAGTACGAGTATGAAGAGGCAGATTCAAAACGAAACGAGACAAAAAAATTGAATTTTGGTGTTTGTTTGTTTTACGCATTTTTGTGTCGTTTCATGAGACAGGATCTGATCCGGATCAGATCAAACGTCAAGAAATGCGGCTAACGTGGAAAGTTTGTTAAAACCAACACCATCTCAACAGTCGTCGTCTGTAAACTTAAAAAAAAAAAAACAACAAAACAAACTGATATGGAATTTGCCACACCAATACTTACAAGATCTAAGAGAAATGAGAATAATAACATGATAACGGCTTCAACTGCTAAATCGTTAGACATGGACTCGCCTAATAAAATTTTTATTGGTAGTGGTGATAAAAGTAATGATAATGGTGGTACCGTAACTCCAGTTCAGACTGAACTGGATACGAATTTATTATCGACGATGATCACTAATGATGGTTGTCTGACCCTATCTAGTAACACAACGAGTTCTCAACATGAACGGGTAATTTCATCTAAACATTCGACGATTCCGAAACAGCGGCAAATTATAATCGGCACCGGTGACTTGATTTCATCACTCCAAGTGGTTGCACCTCGGAAAACCATTTTTGTGTAGAGACTCCATAAAGACGTTTCTGAACTGGAAGTTTTATCCTATCTAAAAGACAAGTTTGGTGTTGTGGATGTTAGTTGCAAACGCATATTATCACGTCGAATCAATGATGAAGACCGTAATTTTTCTTCGTTTCGGATAAATGTTCCGGTATCTAGCGTGGATAGCTTGCTTCAACCTAGCTCATGGCCATCAGGTTCATTGATAAAGGAATTTGTGATTTATAAGAGGAAACAAAATAAGAACAATAATTTTTTTCCTTTACTTCAACGACCTCCACGCAGTCAATAACAGATCCCAGCCAAAAATCGAATTACATACTCTATAAATTATTTTATCGCAATGTTGGGGGAATGTCATCGAAGTCTATGGAATTCCGCAATTTATTTTATTCGATGCATTTCCAATTATATGCTATTGTGGAAACTGGATTTCATTGTGGAATTTACAACGCTGAATTCTTTCCAAATGATTTTGTTGTTTTTAGATGTGACAGATCACCTTTGAATAGCTCGAAACAAACGAGAGGTGGTGTCCTCTTGGCTGTTCATTCATCACTTCATTGTGAGCGTATCATTGTACCGGGCTGTGAAACAATTGAATTTTTATGTGTTAAAGTTTTTATTTGTAAAAAAAACATTTTATTTTATAGTTCTATATATACCGCCTAGATCTTCTATCGATATTTATTTAAATCACATAGATTGTATAAGTGAAATAGTTAATATGTCTCATTGTAATGATACTATAGTAGTGTTGGGCGATTTTAATTTAACCAATATTAATTGGTCGGTTGATTCCGAATCATTAGATATATTACCTTCTAATGTTCTGTCTATCAATGACTCGGCGGTAATAGACGCATTATTTAGTTTTAATCTTAAACAAATTAATTTATATTCTAATGATAATAATTCGTTTCTAGATTTAATTTTTGTTAATAATACGGAATATTTGTCAGTTTACGAATCTTTGACATCTTTTAAGAACAATGATAAAGATCATAATTCTCTCGAAATTGAATTTCATGTTGATAACGTTAATGCTAAATGTCGTGAATTTTCTGTGGATGATTCGTTCTATGATTTTAAAGCATGCGATTCCCACGGTATGTCTGAGTTTCTCCGATGCATATGCTGGAATGAGTTATTTCTTAACAATGATATTGATGTAAATGTAAAAAGTTTTAATGATTTGCTGTTTCTAGCCTTTGACCGTTTCGTACCTTTGAAAAGGAAACGTAACTACAGTTACCCTCCATGGTTTGATTCGGATTTGATTAATCTGCGTAACCGTAAGAAAAAAGCCTTTTACAGACTTCGAACCAATGATTGTGACTCTAACAAATCTATTTTTGTCAATCTTCGGGATCAATTTAAATCCGAATTTCATACTAAATATCTACAATACAAAAAAACGATCGAAGCTAATATCAAACAAAACCCCAAATCATTTTGGAAGTTTGTTAATGATAAGCGCAAAACAACGGGCTTTCCATCGATTATGAATTATGATGGAGTTCAGCTCTGCACTGTATCAGAAATATGTACAGGTTTTGCAAGTTTCTTTCAATCGGTTTATAAAGATAATAGTAGGCTTATTGTTGATGACCCTATTGTCAGTAATTGTCAATTTAATATTCCTTATTTATCTATAACTGAAGATGATATATGTAATTCCCTTTTGGATTTTAATGATGGATGTGGGCCTGACGGTATTCCCTCGTCAATACTTAAATGTTTTGCATCATATATTGCAACTCCGTTATGTTTTATTTTTAACCAATCGTTAGTTAACGGCTATTTTCCAACCGCTTGGAAAGTGTCACATATTGTTCCAATTTACAAAAAGGGGGACCGCTCTGATGTATCCAATTATCGTGGAATCTCAATTCTTTCATCGATCCCAAAACTTTTCGAGTTAATTGTGACAAAACATCTGTCATTTCATACAAAAGAAATTATCTCGGATTTTCAGCACGGTTTCACCAGTGGAAAATCTACGACTACCAATCTTTTACAATTTACTAAATTCGCCATTGAATCACTTGAGTCACAAGCCGCCCAGGTTGATGCGATTTACTTTGATTTTGCTAAAGCCTTTGATTCAATTGACCATACAATCATTATAAAAAAGCTCTCAGAAATTGGTGTCGCCCCTAATTTTTTAAAATGGATTGGTTCTTATCTGGTGGGAAGAAGACAATTTGTTTTATTGAATCAAGTCAAATCGGATTATATATATTGCCATTCTGGGGTTCCGCAGGGATCACATTTGGGCCCAATCATTTTTCTTTTATTTGTGAATGACATTCCGAATATTTTCAAATTTTGTAACTGCTTATTGTTTGCAGACGATTTGAAGGTTTTTAAACATATTCAATCTTTAAATGACGCAGAAGTATTTCAATCAGAAATTAATTCATTATCTCGTTGGTGCTCTACGAATAAATTGTTGATCAATATTAATAAATGCAACATCATGTCGTTCTATAGAACATCCAATCCGATTGTTTTCAATTATCAGTTGGAGGGTAATGAACTTTGTAGAGTAACTTCGATTGTTGACTTAGGTGTAGTCTTTGATCAAAAATTAACTTTTGCTTTACATCTAGACAAAATAATATTAAAAGCCAATTCTATGTTGGGTTTTATTTTTAGAATGACAAAAGAGTTTGTTGATATTTTTTCATGTGTTAGTTTATATACTTCTCTAGTTAGATCTCACCTGGAATATGCGGCGGTTGTTTGGTATCCTCACCATGAAGTACAGATTAAAAGATTGGAATCAATTCAGAAACGTTTTACCATTTACATTTATAGAAAGCTTGGTTATCTTTCAGATCGTAATCAGCCTATGTGGCAGCAAGTGCGTAATCTTCCAGGGTATGAAAATCGGTGTCAAAGCCTTCGAATTGATACTTTAGCGAAGCGTCGAAAAATTGCGTCAGCAATGTTTGTCGGGGATTCTTTGAACGGTCGTATAAGATGCCCTAATCTTATTTCTGCCTGGAACATTTATGTGCCGGGTAGAAGTTTGCGGCAAAGGGAATTTCTATTTATCGAATTTCATAGAACTAATTATGGCTATAACGAACCGACGGCCTCTATGGCCAGAATTTTCAATGATTATTATCATTTGTTTCATTTTGAAAAATCGAGAAAATGCTTTCGGTACGAAATTCGTAGTTGCAATTTTTGATTTTTGATTTTATAATATTTTTGACATATATTCCGATATATTACAATATATCCGTATTGTACAAATTTTAATTATTATAATATACTATGTAGTTACTATTCATTAAGTTGTTTTTTTAAACTGTAGAATAGATTTTTTGTAAATAAAATAAATAAGTTGCTTCAGAATGAAACATCCTGTACAACAATTTAATGAATATTAATTTGGAATAATTGATAATAATTATGTAGAAGAGAAAAAAATGGCAATAAAGCACCTTAAATTGATTAAAATGGAAAAAAAAATAAAAAAACCATACATTGGTATCAGCGTTTGAATGATCAATTTACTAAAATATTCTTAATAAAAATAAATTAAGATAATTGGAACCTTTCTATAAGGTATTGACAATTGTGTTTATTTCGTTGTTTACAGTTCCCGAAAGATTATTAAATTCGTTATTATCAAGGCTGGGCAAATTACATTACACTGAGTAATTAAAATACTTTTAAAAATCACAGCAAACTCAGTAATTAAAATACAAATTACAATTACTTTCGAGTGGTGTAATTAAAATACAAGTTACAATTGCTTTGAATTGTAATTTATAATCTGCCGCGAATATAAGATGTGGCTTCGACGGTCTAATACATAATTAGGAGTAATATAATACTAAGGAGAGCGAGAAATTACAATTCATATTTAGATATTAATTTGAAATTAAGTACAGGTGTAGGCATTAATGTCGACATACGTATCATTTTCCTCCCCTTTTAAAAAAAATTTTAAATTTCAATATACTACATTACAATTCACAATATAACCCAATCTTATAAATTTATAACCCATTTCCCAATTTTTTTTTTTTTTTTTAAATTAAGTTTAAATTTAAAATAATTTATTTACTTGTTAAACAGAATATGTTAATCAATCAGGTGGTCTTCGAGTCCTAGTGGATCTTCTAAATGCAGGAATAGGTGAATTATTAGTAGTCATATCCAAAGCGGTATTTGGAAGGGTTGAGTTGTAACTCTTGCGGAAGAAAAACGCGCATTCCGGGATGAAGAGCATCTTAGGATATAGACCAGTAACTTCTAAAATTCGACCAGGTACCCATTTAGTTGAATATTTGTCTGTACTTCTACACAAAACTTTATCTCCTTCATTAAATTTATGAATTGGTTTCTTAGTTTTGTTTTTAATTTTAATTTTAATTTTAATTTCTTTTTCCTTTACGAATTATTTAGATGCTGTAGGTTTTAGTAAATCCAATTTCGTTCTAATGTTTGATTTAAAAATTAACTCGTTTGGGGTTTTCCCGTTTACTGAGGTTGGCATATTTCTAAATGTCGTCAAGAAATTTAAAAGTGCATCCTGCTTGTTTAGTTTATTGTCTTTAAAAATTTTCATCAAACAGTTTTTTGCAGTTTGAACCCCTCTTTCCGCCAATCCATTAGACTGTGGATGGTAAGGTGGATTTTTTTTAGCTTTTATACCATTGAGAGCAAGAAAATTTTTAAACTCTTCTGATCCGAAAGGGGGTCCATTATCAGACACCACTTCGACCGGCAAACCAAAACAGACACAAATGATTTTATTTTGTTAATCACCGATGTAGCTTTGGTATCCTTCATTAACCATATGGCCATATATCGAGAACAGCTATCTACTAAAATAAAATATGTTGATTGAAACAAATGAAAAAAATCTACATGTACCCTCTCGAACGCAAAATTGGTTTCTGGCCAGGCAATCGTCTGAGATGGTTTTGAATTTGCATTTAAAGTACAAATTTCACAATTGGACGTTATTTTTTCTATCTCTGAATCTAGATAAGGCCACCAGAAATATGATCTGGACTACATTTTCATTCGCACAATACCAGTGTGACTCTCATGTAGAAGAGCAAGCAGCTTCTGTTGCAATTCCCGAGGCACGACTATCCTACAACCTCGCATTAAACAACCATCCTCTATTACGATTTCATTTCGTACCACAAAATATGGTTTTATATGAATGTCTTTCACAAAATTTGGCCACCCTTCAGAACAGTACTTGTAAATTTCAGATAAAACCGGATCTTTCATAGTGGCGATCGCGACATCGTTAAACTTGAGTGGGTAAGACAAATATGACAAATTTTTTACACAAAAATTTTCTTCACCCTCTAAAGCTGACGTTTGCTGAAGAAAGCGCATCGGCATTACCCATATCAGCACCTTTTCGATAAAGTATTTTGAATTTATAACCCGAAAGAAAAATGGCCCATCTTTGAAGCCGGTGGCTTGCGAGTACGGGGAGACCTTTTTCCGGATTAAAAAGGATTTTTAAAGGCGGTAAATTGGTTTCCATATAAATATTTGTGAAACCGTTTGATGGCAAATACAATTGCTAATGCCTCACAATGTATTTGTGCATATTTTTTTTTTCTGAAGGTGACAATGTTGAGGAGGCAAAACATACTGGCCTCTCTCCATTATCTATCACATGTGACAATACTGCTCCCAATCCATACGCACTCGCATCGCAAGTCACAATTATAGGTTTGTTTTGGTCAAAATAAGTTAATAAATTATTTGTCGTCAATAATTTCTTACATTTTTGGAACGTTTCATCACACTCTTTGGACCAAATGAATTGGGAATCTTTCTTCAAAAGATTATATAAAATATGAAGCTCATGTGGTTTGTTCGGTATGAACTTCGAATATAAACTAACTAGTCCGAGAAATGACTTGAGCTCCGTGATATTTCGGGGCTGTGGAGCGTTTACGACTGCCGATATTTTATTTGGATCAGGACTGATTTCGTTTCTGCACAAAATGTGCCACAAATACTTAACGGATTTTTGAAAAAATATACTTTTGGACAAATTAATTTTCACGTTAAACTCATGAAATTTACTAAGAACTTTTTCTGACTTTATCCGACAATCAAATTCATTCTTTCCGCCTATCAAGACATCATCCAAATAACAAGACACACCCAAAATATTTTTCAATAGTTCATCCATAATCGATTGAAAAATAGCTGGTGCCGATGCAATTCCATAAGGCAGCCTATTCATTTCGAATAATCCTAAGTGAGTGGTAACAGTGAGAAATTATCTTGACTTAGACGAGACTTCTACTTGCTGATAAGCGCCAGAGATCTAATACACAAAATATATCACTATAGGCGAGACTTGCAAAAATGTTTTCTATCTTTGGCAACGGATATTGATCTGCATCCAATACCTTGTTGACAGTGACCTTATAATCGCAACATATCCGTAAGTCTCCATTAGCTTTGGGAACACAAACAATTGAACTTGCCCAACGACTAAACTTGACATGACTAAAGATATTCGCATTAACGAGACGTTTGATTTCGTCTTCAACTTTTTTTTCTAATGCCAATGGAAGATCATAAAATTTACAGAATTTTGGAATTGCTTTTTCTTGTACTCTAATTTTCGCGACAAACTTTTTTATGGGACTATTATCTTCAGAATGAAATACACTTCTATATTTGTTTCGTAGATTTTCCATAATTTTTGAACAAGGTATTAATGGCTGACTGATGTGACATGACTGAATTGGATTTACTACACCATTCACGTTTTGAACAATATTTTGTTTGTAAAATTCCGAATAATCTAATTTTAAAATTAACTCACAGTACCCTGGCATTATTAGTTCCATCCAATCTCTTCCAAGTAACGGTGTAAACGAGTGATTCGACTTGACGACTGTGATGCCTCATCTGAATAAGTTTCCATGAAATTTGACCGTAACTGGAATTTTACCGATAACTTTCAGTAATTCACCGTTCACTAACTATAGTTTTACACCACATGGACTCGACGACACACCTGGAAAAAGAAATTTATATGAATTATATAAGAAAATTGTAAAAGCTGAACTCTAATTTAATTAATTTATTATTAATATTAATTGTTACTAATATAGGGTCCAACGGGATTCGATTTGATATTTCCGCTCTGTTTTCGTTTATAACATTAACTTTCTTACCGAATTTAAAAGAAGCATCCGTTACCACCTCTCCACTATCACCGTGTTGTTTCTTATATACAAAAAATATTATATCGTTTACAACAACAGTATAAAAATATGCTAATTGTACATTAATTATATAATTAATGTAATTTGTACAAATTTATAGGTAAAAACTGCTAACAATAAAAAATATATAAAAAAAGATGCAATATAGTGCCATAGTGCATCCAGTATCTAATTTCTGCAAATGTATAAAAAACTGTTCACAAGGTTGAACATACTCCGCGGATGTATTGATTTGTATGGCATATAGGTGACTCGCTGAGTTAACATCTCTATCCGGTAGCTGCTGGAGCCACTAGCCTATAGTCATCTTGCCTTGGCGCTCTTCTTCTGACCTTACCTAGGTATGCTATCACGCCTATTAGGATAAAGCCAACTATGATATATGTCACTGCGTAGTGGTGCACATCATGCTTTGATATATTTACACTAGCATCTTGTAATACAGCTATTTTCTTGTGGAGAACAGTAAATTCTCCTTCATTTGAAACTTCCTGAAGAATAGTTGTATTGTAGAGGGTCGTCCAATTGGTCGATAGATTGACTGCTGGTAGAAATGATAAATCTACTCTGCTTTTGATGGTTTTGTGACTTTTTAGTGTAATTAATCCAACTTTCAATGTGCGCCCTTCTTTGAGTGAAATCTTTCCGTTTATTGGAATAGTTAACGTAGTCACGTCTTCCCCGCAAACTATAATGGCTGGTTGTGGAAACAACCAGTTATTGTTCCTAAGTTTGACCCAGTTGGTTTGTGACTTGTCTGCCTTTTGTTTCGCTGTCGCGCAATTATTTGTTTTCGTTGAGATTAACAATTGAAACTCACAAATAGTGTGGTTTAAATAAGCAGTATGCATTGGATGCTGAAGTATGCAGATATAGCTAGCTTCAATGAGCTTGCAATGATGGAACTCATAGCTGGATAGCATGTAGTACTGATCACGATGCATTGATGTTGCCAAGTAATCCATTGATGGTTGTATGAAGGTAGCACTTGATGTTGGGAATGATAAGGGCTTAAACAATTGATATTTTTCCTTGGTTAATAGGGGCAGCTTTAGCTCCAAAATAACATATTGTCCATTCAGACGTCCCTTGCAAGATATCAGTTGATATAAGGTTATTAGTTGATCAGGATGATGTCCTGGCAGAACTACATCTGGTGGCAAGTGCTGTGTTATTTTGTTGATTTCCTCTGCAGTACTAACTACCTTATTGTGAGTATCTAGAACTGCTTCAATTAAATTCTGTTGAATCTCTTTAAATTTCAACATTGACATCAAGGCCTGAATTGTCATAGTTGTGAATCTGTTAATGTTGTTGAGATCGTTCAAATGCTCATTTACTTGCTGATTAAATATCTTCCAATGCTGAATCATTTCTGCCTCGTTTTTCTTAAGCAGACTGAGGGTGGCATTCATACTCATAATGTTCTGCATCACGATTGTCTAGTATCCCGAATAGTTCGCTTGCTATATTTCCTACTATATTGATAGCACCTCTTTTTCGTCTGTAATTTTTGCCGTGGTGGAGTAACTCGTTTCTCTGATTGATATCTGCTAAGCTGTTTTGCAATTGGTTGGTTATTACTAAGCATGTGTCAGGGATAGAGCTGTTCAAACAGAGCTGGGTCAGCTTTCTCACGTAAGCTTGATACAAACTTAGCTCGTTGTGATAAGTTGTCATGTTAAAATATACAATGCTCTTCCATTGGTTATTTGTAAACTGCACGTTTCCAGTGTATTCAAAATAGAGTCCGGGCTGATATGAAAAACTAGTCAGGTTATACGGAAGATTAGCTGCTGACGTTCCTGAACAAACGTTACACATTACTAGTAAACTCAATATGAACAAGGGCATTATTTTGATTCTGGTGCTTGCGCTTATGTATCTACTGCGAGTTTCTCTGCTTTGTTCTTTCTCCGGAGCTTCTGCGTCTTTGATAGGGAGAATGCTTATCTTCGAGATTGGTCGTTTAAATTTGATGCCGTGACTATCCTTTACTGTCACGACTCTAGTCAGCTTATCTAATCCGGGATGCAATTCGACAATTCGCCCAAGGGGCCACTTAGTCGGTGGCAGATTGTTGTCTTTAATCCAAACAATGTCATCTAGTTTGACTTCTGGCTGTTTGCAATTCCATTTTGCCCGCTGTAGAAGGCTTGATAGGTAATCAGTCAACCATTGCTTCCAAAATTGTTAAACCATCTTTTGCAATAGTCTCCAACGCTATCGTAAAGTTACATTTTCATGCAACAAATCTGGTTCTGGAACGGCGAGTAGTGAATCGCATATTAAAAAGTGACCTGATGTTAGGACTACTTCAGACGGATCTGCCGATGTAGTTACCAGTGGCCTAGAATTGAGACATGCTTCGATTTGGGAAATTACTGTTGAAATATCTTCGTATGTTAGTGTGCTTTCCCCGATTATTCGCTTTAGGTGATACTTCATTGTCTTGACTGCTGCCTCCCATAGACCTCCGAAATGTGGTGCTGATGGTGGAATTTTTTGAAGTTCTGGGGTGGCTTGTTTTATACACTCATGCTTTTCCTTGTCGAGTATTGATCGAGCTCCGACAAAATTCGTACTATTATCAGAATAAATATGTTGGCATATACCTCTGCGCGCAATGAATCTTCTGAATGCTGCTACAAAAGCTATTGCAGTTAAATCGCTCACAATCTCGAGATGGACAACCTTAGTTGAAAAACACACAAAGACTGCTATGTATACCTTGTAGGACTTCGTGCCTCTTCCTTTAGAAACTCTGACTTGAATAGGTCCTGCAAAGTCTACGCCCGCCCGTGTGTGTGAATGGACGTGACGGTAATACTCGTCCTTGAGGTAAGTCTGCCATTAACTGTAATTTGGTGGCGGATTTGAAGCGATGACATGTTATACACTTATTTATTTCTGCCCGAATTCTACTTCTGCCGTTTGTGATCCAGTACCTTCTTCTAAGAAGAACTAGAGTTAGCTGGCTGCCGCCGTGCAAAAGGTGGGTTAAACGGTGTTTTGAAGGTAGTATGATTGGATGCTTGGTTTCGAAATGTAAGGCGCTGTTCGCAATTCTACCTCCTACTCGCAGGATTTGCTGTTCGTCAATAAATGGATTAAGCGATAAGAGATGGCTTTTCGCTGAAACAGAGTCATGCTTTTGTAAACGAATAATTTCTTTCTGGAACTCGTCATGTTGTATCGCTCTGCATAATTCTTCTCTTGCTTCCTTGAGATCCAAACCGGTCGGTGCGATGTTGTGCGTCATTAGGCCGCCTTGCATCTTTAAACTTTTCTTTATAAATATACATGGAGTTGCCTATAGCTATGTTTGCCCCACTTTAGTTTATGGTCTATTAAGAGACCTAGGTAACAAAATTGTTCCACTCTTTCAATATGTTCCCCTTTATAAAGCAATACATGTTCATTATCGAATATTTGGATAATTTATAAGAGTTAATGATGTACTAAGTTTGCATCAAACCATTCTTGAATTTTTCCCAGATCAGCTTGCTTATACCTATGAATTCTACCAAACTCTCACAACTGTATTTAACTACTGCATAATCAGCAGATAACTGAATTTCATTAGTTGAGTTTAGTTTGTAGAGGTCCTCGTATTGATCCTTGTGGAACATCCCTAAAAATTGGTTGAGGTGGGCTTAGTTTATCGTCAATTGCTACTACTTAGAACCTATTCTCAAGATAATTTCTAAATTGAACAGAACTAAAAGCTTTTCTTATATCTAAGAACCAATAAGCGATAAAGTTTTTTTTTTTATCTAAATTAGAACTCACAAAGTCCGTTAGAATCACAATTTAGTAAACCCGTATTGCCTAATAAACTCTGCTAATCTGCAATTAATGACAGTTTCATAAATTTTTGTTATTGAGTTCAGTATGGATATAGGGCGATCTTGAGTTTTACTTTCGGTTTTAAAAACGGGGATAATTTTTGCCAATTTTAGCTTGTTAGGAAATAAAGAACTCTCTCATGATATTTATTTCTCCATTTGAAGTTTTTTATAACAAGAAAGGAAACTGTGTGCTTCTACATTAAGCAGCAATAGGTTGACAGACTGCGGAAATCATTACCAAGACTAACAAAATGGGTCCCAAATATCGATGCAATGTCATACTAGTCAGATACTAATTGTAAGTCATTTCCATTTTCCAAGTACATTGTAGCTCGTTTGCTTTGAGTTGACTAATGAAATACCACTTCCTTGATAACACTTCAGAATTTTTTGAAATTATTGAAACAATTCACAAATTTGTCGCCAAAGAAGGCAAACTTTGAGATGTGAATTTTGGCAGCTACAAATTTTTTATAGTGTTCTGCTGATGACTGCTGACATATTCGCTATTTGGAAATTATCGTGGCAATTGATAAAATGATTTTAATAAGGATACAATTTCGCTGGACTTCCACGGCTGCCGTGCTTTGTTACTAACTAATAGTATAAGAGCTAGACACGTCTTGATGGAAAATTTTAACTCACTAGGTGTCTTTATGAATCTATAAAAAGTGGTTTTCGTTATTTTCACGAGCAACAGCTCAACACAAAATAGTTCACTACAAAGTCATGAGGTGAAGATAAACTACCAATGAGAATGTAATTTTCTATCGTATTTGATGTTAAATGTCTGCTGTTTACGATCAGTGCAGGTTTTATATTTTGCCTATCCTTTAATATTTTATATATTTTGAAGAACCGCTCGGAACAGTAAGATCGCGATACTAATTCTAATAATTGGTTCCATTTGACATTACGGTCAAACAACTTTTTGAAATAGAAAATAAAAATAAAGAATTTTTTCATATGGACTGGAAGAAGCCAAAGTGGTTAAATTTGTTGAGACTAACGATAACAGATGTTTATGAGAAAGAAAAAAATATGTTGATCACACCTGATGTACAAGTTGTAATTCAAAAAAGGGGGCGTACATGTACATGTTGTATTTCAATAAAACACCTGATGTATATGTTGTATTTCAATAAAAATACGTACTCCTAATAGCATCTACGAGGGCGAATCAAAATGTCTTGCAATATCATATGAAAAAAAAAGAGTGAGTGAGACAGCAATATTTTTATTTTTCGACGTAATCTCCTTTAAGGTTTATACATTTGTTACATCGATCAATTAACTTGTCTAAGCCCTCTAAAAAAAAAAGTTTTCTTTTGCTCCATAAAATATTCATTTACAACAGACTGTACTTCAGAATCACTGGAAAATTTCCGGCCCCTTAATTTTTTTTTCAAATTGGGAAACAGAAAATAGTCACTGGGTGCCAAGTCTGGACTGTATGGTGGATGCGGAATTTCCACGAAGCCGCAGTCCTTTAATGCAGCTTGAGCAACTTTAGCCTTGTGCACTGGTGAATTGTCGTGAAGAAGTAAGTAAACGTACCAATTACCGTCAGTTTAAGAAACTAGTACACATTATTTTAAGATATTTTTTAGAGCTCAAATGTGTTTTAAAATAATTTACCTTCTAATTAAAGCTAAAATTGTAAACAATAGTCTAAAACATTAATTTTAATGTTTTAATCATATTTTTATTGAAAATGAAAAGATTTTGTAACAATAAGTCTTCGCTCTTATTACCGGCATATTCGATTTATTTTTGTTCTAATTTTCGGCGACTGAGGTTCGTATTATTGGCATATTTAGATTCATGTATAAAATATTGAAAATAAAACAGCAAAATAATAGTTTTAGCAAACAAATTATTTATTTCGGTTCAATTTTCTAAATAATGAATAACTTACAAACAAGTACTTTTAATTCACAGCTACATAGTACATTATCACATTAAAATTCTTCAAATAATAACAAACAAATTAACAAAAACCCTTAATTCACATCTGTTATCAGGTAATCAAGTAAAATAATTAAAATTAATAAAAAACTACAAAATGTTCTTTCGGAAGGCTTCAATTTCAGGTACGGCATATATACCTCTTACATTTAAAAGTGATGGTGGACTTATAAAGCAAGAGATTTCTTCTTCTTTATACCAAATAACATCGTCTTTATTTGGCCATCTCCAGTTTTGGCCACTCATTTGCATGGTTTTTATAAATGCCTCTCCAGTTCTTATCTCCATTACAACTCCAGGAAAAAACTCTTCTTCGTATGCAACTATCACGAAATCACCAGGACACGATGTTTTCTTAATTTTTTTTAAAACTGAGTTTCCTGTTATGGAATCCTCATTGTTATTTTGATTTGATGGTCTTTTAATAACTGGTTTCTGTCCTTTTTCTCTTCCTTCTTTAAGTTTTTTTCGCTCATCTCTCTTTACCGCTCTTTCCAATTTTTCAGCCAGTGCTCTTTCCTTTTCCATTTCCAAATTTTTGAGATATTCAAAATATTTATTTGATGTGATTGCGGCAGGTGTTATTTTCCTTCTTACATTTTTCTTCTTCTTTTCAGTAGGAGGATCCGGATAGTGAAAAGATTTCTTAAACGGTGTGGGGAAATCTTCTTTGAACGACAAATAAGAACAACCCGGCTGCGGAGTTGTACCGATAAGAAGTAGATCTTGTTCATCACTGCTTTTATCTGGCGTACTCATTACGAGTGCATTTGTTGCGTTCTGCGGTTCTTGTTGAGCATCAATACTCAAGTTTAAATCATCAGAAAATCGTACCGTTCCGTCATTATCAACGGTACAATTTAACACCTGATTCCCTACCCATATTTGGTCGTCTAACACAAGATCTAATGATTGATTTACTATCAATGATGGGTCACAATTTTCTTTGCTTGTCAAAATAACATCATCTTTCAAATCTTTCCAGAAAAGAAACAGATTTTCATCTTTTAACTCACCATTCCAGACTTCACCACTTTTCTGGAACATTAAAAGCTTTTCTAATGGGAGCCTTTTTTCCATAATTGCTAAAAAAGGCTGGTTGGTTTGATCCTTATTCTCATCATTCTGAGTGGGAATTTGAATGTTTTCAAAAGATGATGGTGCTCTTGCATTTTCCAAAAGCTTGGTGTAGTCGATAGTTTCAGAACTAAAGGGGTATAACCCGGACGTTCTGAATCCGTTTTTAATGGTTTCTTTTTTAAGCGCGCGGTCGAAGCAAGTTTTTAATAAAGGCGCAAAATCTTCCCTGTTTAATTTTAGACTTTTGCATTCAATTTTCCAGGACCGCAATAGATTCTTCCATTCAGTTTTAACTGGGTGAAAACATGCTACATCTAGCGGTTGCAGTAAATGTGTAGCGTTCGGGAGCAGTGCAATCAATATAATTCTGTGATCTCTACAGAATTCTGCTAACGGAAGTGACAGGTGAGAGCTGTGACCGTCCAGAAATAGGCAAACGGGAAATTTTTTCTCCAATTTGATCAGCCACGGATAAAAAACATTTGCCACATATTCAAAAAATGTTTGGCAAGTCATCCATCCGCTTTCCGACTTGCCAACTCCCCAATCCACTGGAATTTTTTTTATTATATTGGCAGGTATTCTTTGGTACGTATAAACTACCATAGGTGGAGCTGATTCTCCATCAGCGCAAACAGTAACCAACACTGTTAGGCATTCCTTCTCGTCATTGGCAATCCTGTTGTATACCTGCTTTGAACCTTTACGTACTAAGACAGCTTTTTCTTGCGGGGATAAGAAAAATGCGGTTTCATCTGCATTAAAAATCCGAGATGGATCGGTTAACACATCTTGGAAGTTTTCTTCCTCAATAAATGAAGTGATTTTGTTGAACCAAGCCCGTATTTGTGGTTCGGTGATACTCGTGCGACTTGCCGTTAAATTTTGCGATACTCGCTCCGTGATGATTGGATGCCTTTTAAGGAACAATTCATACCAATGTCTACCAGGTATTCCATTTTTAAATGAATTAGGCCGTTTTAGTTCCCTTATTAAAAGCGCCACACTATCTATTAATTGCGCTTTCGTTACAGGAAATCCCATCTTCCCCATACTAAGGACCCATTTAACTACGTATTCCTCTTCCTCTTGGCTTAAGATAGTTGGTGGCCCACTGTTTTTGTTGAATGGCGTTTTTCCTGACACTTTATCTTGGATGGTGGAACTAGGAACACCAAATTTTTTACTGGCAGCGTAGGCTGGCATTCCAAGTTTCACAGCTTGAGTTGCTTCTAGAAGCGACTGTCGGCTATAATTCTTCCGGCTGCTCTTCATATCTAAATGTAAACTACAACAAAAATCTCCAATTATCGGCATACTATACACTTATTATTGGCATATACTTATAATTTTAATTCATTTATATTAAAACTTGAATTTATTTATCTGATACAATTTTTAAATGAACTACACTTGTATTTAGTTAGAAAATTATCTTAATTTTTTAATTAACAGTAATTAAATTGCTAGTTTTAATATTTTAATGTTGGAATACATGTTTCGCAATATCGGCATATTTTGCACTAATTTTCGGCATACCGTTTTTTTTACTTAAACTGACATTACAAAAATTCATTTCGGTTTACTTTGATGAAAATTTAGTGTGCCGGAAATTAGTCAAAAGTTTAATTTGTATAAAAGTAATGAAATGATATTAATAAATTTTAAATACACTTAGTAGTATTTAACAAAAAAACGTATTATTAGTGCAATTGCTTGAACCTATTATCGGTTTTATGCCGAAAAAACAAACATGCCAAATTATTTCCTAACGTATTTTCGGCAGGTTAATTATATTGATTTTTATTTAAACTTACGGAAATTCACAAATATTTTTTTGATTTTAGGCACAACAATGAGTTGAACAATTCAACAAAACTACACACTAAATAAAAATGAGTAAAAAAACGGTTTAAATCACTTAAGAGGAATATTAAACCACTTGTACTAAATAGTCAACGATGCACGACCAATTCCACTATACTACTAAAATTATAGAACGCGTTGCGATGAAACAAAATAACGGTAAATTAACGATCCCGATCGAAATGTTCGTCTCTGTCTATTATTAAGGGAATATCGATTTTTCGAAATATAGTTATCTCAGATCGAGAGAAGTGAATATTTTCTTATTATTTCTCGTTTTTCGTAAAACTGCCGATAATTGGACTACTGACGGAAATTGGTACTTAAGGTTTTTTTTCTAACTTTCTTTGGCCGTTTTTCCCGGATCGCTTTTTTCAATTTTCGCAAAACTCTGCGTAATAGATGCCTGTGATTGTGGTTTTCGGTGGCATATAATCAATCATCAATATCCCTTGAGCATCCCAAAAAATTGTTGCCAAAACCTTACCAGCAGAGGGTTGAGTTTTGAATTTCTTTGGTGGTGGTTCACCACGTTTAATCCATTGCATCGATTCTTGTTTGGATTCCGGATCCCAATGATGAATCCAAGTTTCATCGCCTGTTATTATGTTATCCAAGAAGTTTTCTGGATCTTCTTCATACATTTCTAAAATCGTCTTTGAAGTTTGAACACGAATTTTCTTTTATTGTGCAGTCAACAAACGGGGAACCCATCGCGCACTTACTTTTGACATGTGAAGGTGGTCATGTAATATGGTATAAGTGGTACCATATGAAAGGGAAAGTCTCCACGCTAACCGCGAAACAGAAATACGGCGGTCCTCTAATACAATTGATTCTGCCAAAACTATGTTTTCATGGCTAATAGCATCTGCGGGACGACCCGGGCGGTTGTCGTCTTCTAATTACTCCCGACCACTTTTGAACAATTTTAGCCACCTTGTTACTGTGGAATATGATGGTGTAAATTTGCCGTAAACTTTTGATATGTAATTGAATATATAAATTGCATTGCGTTCATCTTTACAGAAAAATTTAATAACGGCACGATATTCAATTTCATTCATTTTAGAATTTTTTTTCAAAACACGGGCTACCAAATTGAAGAAAACAAACGAACTGTACAATTTACATCGAATTTTGTTTCTATAAGTTTCACCGCGACAAAATTTTTTTTAAAAAAATATATAGTTGTCTCACTCACTCTTTTTTTTCATATTATATTGCAAGACATTTTGATTCACCCTCGTACCTCCATCAATATTCAACATCATCATATTCATCATCATAATTATCACCAATATCATCGTTAATTTTTAATGAATAGTAGGTATGTACCAATGTTTTTGAGCTTTCCGGTTTTAATCTGTTACGTTTATCCGTATGTATATATGCCCAATTACTAAATAATCTTTCTAATTGAGCTGAAGAGGCCGGAGTTTTTAACAATTTGTAGGCCAATGCTGCTAAATTGCAGTGTCTTCTGGCGGAAACATTCCAATATGTTCTTGGAGTGGTTATTCCCTTTGTATTCAGGTTCTGGAAAATACCTTCCTTTAGATTGAACTCTTGGAGGCTATCAAGGCCAGATTTGTCCAATTCTTCAATCAGAAACTCATCAACCATATCTCTTTGATCTGAGTTCATCGAGTTACCTCTATTTGGGATGCAAAAGATTTGCAGTTAATGCATACTTATTTAAAGCCATAGCTTTTCTCTTTTTTAGGGCTTCTTCAAATTCATCTGGGAGCTGTAAAAAATGTAAACATTATAGAACATAGAGAAAATATGTCAGTATGTTAGAACTACCTGTAAATGCATCCAATCTTCGGTTGCATCCGCTATATAATGTGTAAGTGTCGGACAATTATTTATTAAAATACATATTGGGTTGGACATTTTAATAAAATATATAACTGAATCTATAAAATTGTCATCAAACAATATCTGACTTATTTCACTTTTCAATTTTACTTTACCATCAACAGAACTTTTTTAAAAATATTCAAGTTGCCAATGAGAGACTCATAAGAGTCTCGGTAACTGCACCAACGAGTTTCAGCGGGAAGTTTTATTCTTTTGCCACCATTTTCAACTACAGTTTTCTCCAAATCAGCTCTTTTAAATTTTTTTAATACACTTATGACTTTAGTTGCAGTATTTCTGTCAACTACGTCTTTTGCCAGTAAGTTTCCAGTATGGCTACTGCAAGTATTATGCCATAAAATTGATTTTTTGCCCATAGCTATCATGTTTTTAGCGTTATATCGCTAGTCACCGCATAAATCTCAGTATTGTATTTTAATTTCGCTAGCTCGCTCAATTGATGATTCGCAAATTTTATTAAGTTCATCTCCCGTTTCACGTATTCCTGTCATATCATATGACTCGAGAAATGACAATTTATTAAAAAAAATGTTATATAATAAAACACAATATTTCGGTTTTGTCACTTTCTTTAACGAGAAATTACGATCGTTTCGGATGTTACTCCTTTATCAAATTTCTAACAAACATTAACTAAAATTATGCTAAAAAACTGCTTTTATACCCTATTTTTATTTTTTGTGTGCCTACGTGCCTTTTGAATGTTCTTTTCCCCTTATTTTGTTTTTCTTCTTTAAGGGGTGGTACCGCTCTTCTTTTTAGTAAATACCATCTGGTGTGTGCTTTATGATAAAAACAGAGAAGAATTTATTGACCATCTGGTTTTTGTGGGTGTGTATGTGCAAAATGATATTAATTACGGATTTACAATGAGGTCGTAAATTTTGTTGCGGCCAATTTTCTCGTTTAGTAAAAATAAGGGGGAAAGAACATTCAAAAGGCATGTAGGTACACAAAAAATAAAAATAGGGTATAAAAGCAGTTTTTTAGCATAATTTTAGTTAATGTTTGTTAGAAATTTGATAAAGGAGTAACATCCGAAACGATCGTAATTTCACGTTAAAGAAAGTGACAAAACCGAAATATTGTGTTTTATTATATAACATTTTTTTATTGGTGATATTAGTCCACGAGTAAACAACAAATATGACAATTTATAATCGGTTGTTTGTAACATTGTATCCACAAGGTTAGAGTTACTAGACGTATTTTTCCAACCATCAAAAAGGATGACTGTTTCCTCGCCAATATTATTTTTATCCCTATAAGTCACATCGGAGTATACGGAATCCAGAATTGTTGTAGATAATATTTGCCCACATGGAGGTTTATACGATGGCCGTAATGCGATAAAAAATCTTTAAAATATTTAGAATTAATGACATTAAATGGTATATTGCATCCGAAAAAGAAAGTTCCTAATGCCTGATCCAATTTACGTTTCTGTTCTGCATTTACATTGTCCAAATAGCCCAACATATTTTTCTGCCGCACTGACGACTTTCTTGGACTGCGAAATGTACGGTTATGATGTGACAGCTGGTTAGGTGAAGATGACGGTGATGATCCGAACCCCGATGAAATAACGAACTTTTTTTTTTTGATGCAGAAAAGTGACTGGATTCAGTTGATAATGCTGAAGGATCTCGATCAGCCGATAAAATACCGTGGTCAAAGTCTGAAGCGGCAACGTCATTGCTAATTGGCTGATTTGAAAGAATTAGAATCGGTTTAAAATACAAATTAAAAAGCTAGACATACATAACCCGTGAGTTCCTTGACGGAAACAGATACATCATTCAAGTCACTGAAATATACTATTGGTAGTGTTATATTTCCGTTAGCAAGCGCAATATCGTTTAAATTTGGCCTGTCGTCTGTATCATTTTCATCTATTAAGTATGGTGCTAACTGTTTTTTTGATCTAGATATGCCTGATGAAGTAACTGGTTCAGATTGTACAATATTTACCTCAATTTCGTGCTCACTACTATTATTTATTTCAAGTTCAGAGCCACTACTGCTCTGAGTGGCTCCAGATGATTGCGAGCTGCGGCTGCGAATACTATTTTCATTATGAGATTTCGAAACCGATGTGCTTAAACGTGATGATGATGAACATAATTTTCTAAAAGGAAATCTATATCACTGAATTGAATATGTTTCTAATTTAATATAATTTTTTGTTTTACTTACCTATGCGCCACAAGTCGAGTTCTTGTTGTATTTTTTAAAACAGCGCTACACACTTTACACAGAGCTCCTATTTTTTTGCGACCACGCTTATCAACATTGTTGACTGGTTCGAAAAGACCTTCTTGCCAAAAAGTATGTAATTTCCGCCCACTACTACTCATTTTCGATTTTAATTTAGCTTTTAGCTTATGATTTTGATTAAAAATTTGAAATTATTAATGTAACTATTTAAAAATATTATGTTTTTAAGAAAAACTTACAAAACACTTTCAGTTCACAAATAAATAAGAAATTGAGGTTATGTCGACTTTTCCATCAGAAAGAAATGGGAATGACAGAGAGACAGAAAACAAAACCATGCATAAAAATAAAAAATAAAAAAATAAAAACACATTGACGTCATTAACTACGTTAACTACATTTAACTACTTTAACTACATAAACTACATGACAAATGCAGTTAATGTATATAGTATTTTTAAAAACTACATGTAATTTTACAACTCTGAAATTTATTAAGAACCACATAATCTCTATAGGCTCAATTATTATTTCATCATTTCATGGGTCACCGACAAACATTATGGCACATGCAATAATATGCTAATGAAAATGAAACCCTTAGTTAATGGTGGATTGAGTGCAATTTCTTCTTTGAGTACAAGAAATAGATACATGCTCTTTTGAATTCTGCGATTTTGATCCATCATCTCATATTTTACTAAGTATATCCTTTACCTAATTGTAGAAAAAATTCATATTTTTGTAATTCTACGAGTAAATAAATTCACATTGTTGCTTGAAAATGTGTTGAACTGATGAAAGCAATATTTAGATGAAATATATATTTTCTTTTCTAGGGAAAAGACAAATTGTGTTTTTCTTTATAGTTTCTGTGGTACAGATATCCAAATATAGGTAGATGTCCACGAGTTTAGGATGAATTCAAATTCCAAAACAGCAATATGTAATATTAATGAGCATGCTGAATATTAACAAGCAATTTTTTAATTCAATAAAGTATTGTGTCGTTTCCAGCGACAGTTTCGCTTCATTCAATTACTAAAATTATCTTGAATGATGAGTGTGCATTTCAAAAAATAAAATTCATTATTTAAGCCAAAGCTTTATGAGTTATTATCCACATTATTTCTAGAGTTTTCGAAATTTTTTAAAAAGTGAGTTATTTGTAAAATGTTTTCTTGAATTTAGTCAGTTTTTGATTGTATTAAAAATCATTGAATTGCTTGATTTAAACATCGTATTCTTGATTTAAAAAATGTTACAAAATCGTAATTTAAGAAAAATATATTTAATTCAATAGTTTTCACGATTGATTTAAGCAAAAACTGATTTATGCTGAAGAAATGCGTTTTTTACGAGAAGCAAGTTTGTTTCTTGCATATTCTCCCAAAATTAGTTTCACTGTTCTGTGTCAGTTGTGCAAGAAAAATTAAATTTAGGTTTTCAGTTCTTACACAAAAAAATTTCTTACATTGCATTGTCAAACGAAAAATTACGTTTATTACAATATTATAGCTGATATACACTAAAAATGCAACTGTTAGAATTTGCTACAAATGTCATAGCTCATTTTATCAGAATCACAAATTTTGAGTGAGATTATTTAGTACTAATAAAAAAATGGAGGTGTGGCCAACACACGACTTTCTTTTACGAACAGAGAATTTTGAGAAATTTTAATTTTTTTTTATAATTTTTTAAATTTTTTTTTTTAATTTTTTAATTTTTAAATTTTTTTTTAATTTTTTTTTTTTTAATTTTATTTGTTTTTAATTTTTGGAAACATTTTGTTTTTGGTAGTTTTTTGTAAACCTTATACTTTTTAAGTTATTTGCAAAATAAATTTTCTGGACCAAGGGAGTGGCCACTTCCGGTTAGCCGATTTGGAGTAAAATTCACTGGGACCTCCCAATTTATCAAAAAAGCTAAAATCTGAAGTTTCAGTTCGATTGGTTAAACCATCTGGGCTGTAGAGAGGACACAGACAGACTGACAGACTGACAGACGGGCAGACTGACAGACTGACAGACTGACAGACTGACAGACAGACACCATTTCGAAACCCACTTTTTCGGACTCAGGGGACCTCAAAACAGATAAATCACTAAAAATATCAAGGTCCAAAATTTTCATGATTACTATACTTTATTTTACTAGAGTAAAAGAAAGTAAAATGTTACGAATTATTATTATTTCATCAGAATCTATACCCTTGGTAACTCGAAAAAACTTTACCTGTCTTTAAAATTTGAACTCTTATTTATATTAAAAAACTAGAAATTAGTTATTTGTAATGAATGGTCCAAAAATCAACAAACCTGTTACAAAAAGCACTTTAGTTTGTTATAGACGTTTAAAATAGAATTAGGGACATAAAGCTTTCAGGTCAAAAATTAATTAAAATTCTCATTAAGTTCATATGCTGATGCCCGTCAGCTCATAAAATAATTATGTTTAGATGTATGGCGTTTATAATTATTTTAGAATATCTTGATTAATTAAAACGCCACTTTTAATTTTAGTTAAATTATTTGAATTGCCAAATATAAATTTTATTTATTTATGAATTTGATTTTATTAAATTTCACCACACTGGAAATTATTAAACAAGAACGTACACGGTTTTAGTTGAGAACTAAAAAATGCGACTATCATACGCGGCAGTAAAAACCAATGTTTTTGAAAAAAAAGAAATCGGTACACCGAACGATTTTTGACACGATGAATAAAACGGAGAAGCAAATGAATTATTTTGTTTGGTCTCTCGCTGCACTGTAGTATATTTAACAAAATGAATTTGTGTGTTGTGTTGCTTATTGGTTGAATAGGTGTTTTCGTATAGTTCGCGTGCGAATTGATTTGTAGCGATGAGCGAATTTAAAATGTATGAATGAATGTTTTAATTTAATGTATATGAGTAAATGAATGAGTATGAGAATTTCTTTGATTAGATAAGTATGAAATATGAGTGAGCCGCTACAGGACTCCCCCGCAAGTGATTTTCCCCTCCCTAGGGAATAATTGTATGAGTGGAAGCAATACGGACGCATTTGTGTGGTCGATGGCTTGATATTTGATCAGCCAAACTTAAGATTACGTAAGCAGGCTTGAGTCGATCGATTTCAATGTTGACATTTTTTCCATTAATCGATACGATAAAATGTTTTCTAAGTCGACGTATAACTTTATAGGGACCTTCATAGGGAGGAGTTAATCCCGTGCGAACCTTGTCTGTTCTAATGAAGACAAAATCACAGTTGTCGAGTGATTTCGGAACAAAAATGTCATCTTGTTTGGATTGACGAGTTGATTTGGGTACAAGGTTCTGCATGGTTTGTCGCAGTTGGTCGATAACTGTGTCTGTAGTTGGGAGTGGTGAAGAAGAATTTTCGATGAAGAACTCACCGGGTAGCTTGATTGTTTGGCCGTAAACCAGTTCAGCTGGTGAACACTTCAGATCTTCCTTCACTGTTGCTCGGATTCCAAGTAGAACGATTGGAATTTCCGAGCTCCAATTAATTGTATTGTTTCGGGCCATTAGTGCGGCTTTCAGTTGCCGATGGAAGCGTTCGACCATACCATTGGCTTGTGGATGATAAGCCGTTGTTCGTATCCGATGTGAGCCAAGGAGTTTTGTTAACTCAATGAAAAGCTTGGACTCAAATTGCGTTCCTTGATCTGTTGTGATGTTAAGGGGAACGCCAAATCGTGATACGTAGTTGTTGACAAAGGTGGTGGCAATGGTTGCAGCTGACATATTGGTCATGCAGTATGCTTCGGGCCAACGAGTGAAGCGGTCGACACAGGTGAGTAAGTATGAATATCCATTAGACGGAGGCAGTGGTCCTACGATGTCTATATGGATATGCTCAAATCGACCAGGTGGAATCTCAAAATGTCCATGAGGTGATTTAGTGTGCCGTTGGACTTTGGCACGTTGGCAGGATAAACAAGACTGAGCCCATTGGTTTACGTCGACACTAGGATGTGAAATGTTGTGTAGTGTGTCGAAGATGGTTCGACGTAGTGAATCTGCGATGTACGGGCGGTTGTACCCGATAGATGTTTCGCAGATGATTTCGAGGCCAGGTGGTTTTAAAAGCTCTAGTTTCATTGATGAACTAGTGTGACATTCGGAACCAGAAAATAAATTCTGAAGTTCTAGGTCGGCTTTTTGTGTAATTGCGATTTTTTGTAAGTCGATGTGAGTCTCGACTGTGGCCGTTTCGTTGTCAGTTGTGCGGGATAGTGTGTCCGCAACAACGTTGTCGTGTCCATGAACATGCTGAATGTCCGTGGTAAATTGGCTAATATAATCCAAGTGGCGAGATTGCCTTGGATTACGTTCAGTTTTAGACTGAATTGCTCTAGTCAGAGGCTTGTGGTCGGTGTAAATGGTAAAGTCCCGACCTTCGACAAAATATCTGAAGTGTTTGACTGCCAGATATATCGCTAGTAATTCCCGATCGAATGCTGAATATTTCATTTCAGTATCCGAGAGTTTCTTGGAAAAGAATCCCAGTGGTTCCCAACACTCGCTATTGTACTGTTGTAGTACAGCACCGACAGCAGTGTTTGATGCGTCAGTGGTTATGCTGAGCTTGGAGTCGCTCAGTGGGTGCGCCAGAAGTGTTATCTGTTCCAATTCAGTTTTCAACGACGTGAATGCTTGTTGGCATTCGTCGGTCCAAGAAAAGTTCTTGGCGGACTTGGGCTTTTTGAGTAAAGCTGCCAAGTGACCGTGAATTGGTGCGAGTGTTTGTGCAAGTTTTGGTATAAATCGGTGGTAGTAGTTTACCATACCAATGAATCGCTGTATACTTTTGATTGAAGTAGGAGCTGGGAATTCCCTAATGGCATTAATTCGTTCTTCAGACGGCAGAATACCATTAGGGGTGATCTTGTGGCTGAGGAAATCAAGAGTGGATGCGCCAAAGACGCATTTTGAACTTTTGATGTGAACATCAAACTGGGTTAACCTGTGGAAGAGTTGTTCCAGGTGCAGTTTGTGCTGTTCCTCAGAATGTGAAGCCACAAGAATGTCGTCAATGTAGACGAAAACGAAGTCTAAATCACGTACAACTTCGTTCATAAAACGCTGAAACGTTTGAGCGGCGTTGCGTAGACCGAATGGCATTCGGGTGAATTCGAAGAGGCCAAATGGTGTAGTGATCGCCGTTTTGTGAACGTCTTCAGGCGCTACGGGAATCAAATGATAAGCTAAATCAAAACATAGACAATAAATAAAAATACCTTTTTATTTTAAACTTTGACTTTATAATTAAAATTATTATATTATGGTTATTATTATTATTATATATATAGTCGCTAACATCTCAAACTATCGAATGTGAAAATAGCCACTTTTCAGGAAAGCAAAAAAAGTGTTTTAACTGTTAATTCAAAATCAGCGTTAGGCCAAAAAAAACGGTTTTGTAGTTTTTCTGTGGCATTTGAATGGTACTTGCTAATTGGTGATTCTCAAGGTTTCTCGTTTCAGAGTTGCAAATGTAGCATTTTCGATTGCTTCATTTGTAATAATATTAACATTTACATATTCAACATAGATAAAACGTTTCTTTTATATTTTTAATAGTAAAAAAAACATTTATTCATTAAAGTTGAAATTCTATTGTTCAACTTAAAATTCAGAAATTAACAGAAAAATTGTCCAAAACAATAAAATAAAATAAAAATAATTGAAATTTTTACATTATTTCTCGATCCCTTGTAATCGAAGAAGTTGGGTGTGAATCGTAGTGCTCGTGATAAGCTCGTGGAATTAAATTCTGGCTACATAATTGCATTAAGTCTTTTTTCTTTTCAATTGAAATTGGTATTCTATCTTTGTATGGCGGAAGCGGGTTTGCACTTTGTTTCCCTTTTCTGGAATATTTTTTTATTTTGTTTTTTTTCCATTTCAAATTTTGCCTCCCGGTGATTGAAATTGAAAAAGTCATCATGAGGTAATTTGGTTACCTCAAATGGATTACGATTTGGGTCCAACCTTCTTTACGTGGTCAATTTTTAACGAATTTGGATGGACTTTGACAGTATGTAGACAGTTGCTGTCCATCGCAGCTCTCAAGTTCATTCTCGAGATCATTCTCTGATCTTTTTTTTTTTTTGATGTAACCCCTCCCCTATCTTTCCAGGCTCTATAACACCAGTTAGCGATAATTTTTTAAGGGCCCTGTTGTGCCTCAGTCTGGTGTTACCACTCAGAAAAAATTAAAAGTATCCAATTAATCATAAAAAAAGTATCCATAAGTATCCAGTTTAAGCTTCATTAAAAAAGTCAAATAATCTCGTAATTGCGTATATTTGTTTCGACCCGTATATGTACTCGTATATGTAAATATACAAATTTATTCAATATAAATCACATTTTACATTTGACTCTCTTTACGGCATTTACAAAACTTCAATATTAATTGAAATAAAAACAATTTGTAGGTACATATAAAACATACATACTAAAAATTCAGTCCATTTTTTATTGGCGTTAAAAGCTTTTTTGTTGCCATCATTGAATCAACCGTGTCAATCAACAAACGATTGGGTTTTCAATTTCGTCTAATTAGCTATAGAGACAAAAATACAATTTTAGGTACGAATGACTGGACTGGAATTTACGAGCATGAAGAGTAAATAAACCCTTAGAATAAATCAATTCTGCAAGTTATTCAGCACGAATTACAATTGAAATTCAGTTTCACGTGCACATTTAAATAAAAATACAAAAATTGTATCCAGCATGAATGAAAAGTATCACATACGATTGTTCGGTATCCAAGTATCCAAATCCTAAATTTATTGACAAATAGTATCCAAAACGGTAACACTAGTCTCAACCTGAAATAAAAAATCTGAAAAAAAGCATGCACCATAAATAACCAAACTATTGACACTGTAGGCTAATCGATTTCAGATAAAATACAAATCCCATCACGAAAAAATACAACAGAAACAATATCAGATACAAACATAAAATATTTAACTAATATCTGATAAAGAACACAAAATAGCCCCTTAATTAAACCGTCGCCAATACCGAGAGTATCGAGGAAAAATTCTCTAAAAACTACGTACTTCTCACAGTCAAAGGTCAAAGTATATTTTTTTGGCCACCCTTTCCTTGATACCCCACTAACCACTTTTCTTTTCGGTTTATCCCGAGTGATATGCCTTATCAAAAAGTCTCACTGCTTTTGCAATGAATCGAAGGAAAGGAAATTACCGAAAATAATTTGCTTTTTATCCTCAGGAATTACCGCGCAACTTTCATGTTTTTTCTTTTTCGTGCACCTAGGTGGTTTCGTTTGTTTGGCAGGTATTTTTTTACCCTTTGTTTCGTACGCTTTTCCTTTTAACCGGTTGCTAGAGCGTAATCATCAGTATAAGAGATACTTGCAACGTTAATTGAACTACAATCCATTTGTTCACAAGTCGTTTGATTCTCGACGAATGAAGTTTTTGTGCTCTTTCTTTTCTTTGTCTGCAAGTTCTTTGGCCAACTGAAATAGAAAATCCTTTCTGGATAATTTTGATCCAGTACACTCTATGTATAAGATCCATACGTTTATTGCCGCTAAATCTAAAATGTTGAAGAACACCTGGAGAGGCCATCGGAAAGATGCTGCTTTAGAGGGATATTTGCGCGCCATTTGGTCTACTACGTCGACCCCAAACTTTGTCTGATTGTAATAAGTTATTGTTTCTAGAATATGTTTGTTATTGTCTTTTAATTTTATAAACGTATGCTTAGTACTTAATAACAGTATCTTTAGATTTGGCTTACTTTTATATAAATATATTGAGAACGCATTTTCCTGATTTATAATGTTCTGAAGAAAACAACTTCATTTTATATTTCTTGATTTTTGCTGGCTTTGGAAGTTCTCTCTTGTTGGCTCGAATAGTTCCAACTAAACTGGTTCTTTTTGCAACCAATTTTTCAGCTAGAGGAATGCTGGTGAAAAAATTAACCGTTATTATAATTCTGCCTTGATGAAGATATGGTTCGGCTAACTTTAAAACTACAAATTCGCCAAAGGGTGTTGAAGTTCGCGTTTCATTCTTACCTAAGTAAAGGAACCCATTTTTAACGTATTTCGATTGAACGTCTACTGCTAACCAAAACTTTATGCCACATTTATGCGGCTTTTTTGGCATATATTGTGTGAATTTGCAACGGGCTTTAGTAAGGACCAGTTGCTCGTCAATTGAAATATTCTCGTGAGGTTTATAACAGCATTGGCTATTGTGTATAAATTGATTCCATATTTCGGATATCATTGCAAATTTGTCGATGCGTAAACGTTTAGATCGTTCCGTTTTTTTATCAAATCGGACGAATCGAAGAATTTGCATGAATTCATCTCTGGGCATTGTATTAGAAAAAAGGCGGGTCCCCATTCCTTGGACCACAAATAAAAAGCATTTAGCGAATTTGCTTCATATACGCTCCCCGAGCGTACAAAATCCCAATAAACGCAAGTAACTTGCTGGTTGAAATGTTGCAATCCCCTTTCAAAACACGACGTGCTTCTTCTTCGGTACAACATTTCATACGTTCTATCATGTTTTTGGTTATAATCAAATGAAAAGCACTGCTTACGTAGGCCCAGCGATATCTTTGAAGATTTTGTGGGTAGGTGATCGACCACTAGATCCGCCCACTTCCAATTTTGTCCAAATTATTCTATCGACCGCTATTTCTGTTCCACAGAACGCATCCGAATTTTGGGACCATCCTTTTTCTGCGGAGACCTAAATTCTGTTGATTTTCTTTTTCACTGTCTGAGGATTCCCCTGCTTGCATACTTTTATCAGATTCCAAATTCACTCTTGGGAACCAGAAAAATCCTCACCAATACCGACTATGTTTTTCAATATTTTATTTCCTCTTCTAGACATATTTAGATGATAAAGATGGGCTTTTTGTCAAAATAGTATAAAATTGAGTTTCACAATAATATTACTAATTCAAAAAATACTCTAGCATTTTATTTTTCAATACTCGAACTAATAGCAACTAAAACTTTCAAAATGTCTTCGCACACTGACTGCGCAATTCACATTCTGCGTTTCGATTTTTTTTTTCCTTTTGCTTATTCCATTTGAGATAACGGGATCAAGGTATTGCCGGTGCATTCATATTTATTATTCTTCTAACTTTTGCATAGGTAAAACTAATTTACTAAAATTTTTATTTACATTACGATCTCGTCAAAATTGACGCATATCCGTAGAGATAGGTATACCACATAGAGAATTTCAATATATCAAAACTTTTGAATTCAATATATATTTTCCTCGTTCAACGGATAAAAGTCAGCACAAGAGATAAAATAAAAATGCGAACGGTTTTTGTAATTTTCCTAATAAAAATCGAAATGCGTCAAAATGACGCGTCCAGTAAACCTAGTGTTAACATGGTTAGGGATTTCAATGGAATACTTTGACACAAACTCGGATTACGAAAACTTTCGTAATAGTTCAAGAATAGCTCACGTATTATTATAAATTACTCAAAAAAAAAAAAAAATTCTTAAGTTTTTATCAGTAAGGCAGAATCCGCCTCAATAATTTATAGAGGATAGTCGAATAAGCGGTTTACTTTTTTGTTTATTCAGAACATTTTTTTTTTATTAGCCTAAAGGTACTATTCCACTAGAAAAATTGACTGATAGTAAAATAAGAGGAAACGAGAAAAAAGTTCGAAACTCTATGTAATAGACAAAGACAAAGTTTTTTTTGTTTATAGCAAAATTTTCAGGAGAAATTTTGACAGCACACAAAACCATAATCAATAATTATTAACAAAAATTAAATATTACTATTAATTCGGTTAGTTATACATCTTTTAGTATATTTTCCGTAAAAATTAAAAAAATCTCTATTAAAAAAACGTCATGTGTTTTTTAGTTTTACTTTTTAAAGTAAAATTTTAAGGAGAAGCGGTATAAAAATATAGTAACCATAAAATAATTAGTGTGCGGGAAATATTTCTCATCATATTGCGAATTTTATGCATGTGTGTTAGTGTGACTGCTATAAAATGTCCTCAATTTGATACTTTTTATTGCAGTCACACTACTACAGACACAAATATTTTTTGACTGAGAAGGGTTTTTGTTTCATTCGCCCATTCAGCAAATGTATATTTTTGTCTTCCTTTAATTTTACTATCAGTCAATTCAGTCAAGTGGAATAGCACCTTTATAGATTATCAATTAGCGAATATTAGCAGAGCCTTCTAGATCTTTATTTCGTATGTACACCCGACTAGAAATATTCCCCTAAGAATTGGAAATGTTCTCCGTTTAATGTTTTCAGAACGATAGCGCTGACCAAGATATATTTTTACGCTCTTGATTTTTTTTTTTTGTGAGAATGAGAAACAACAATTTTGGCTATGATTTAGAAAGGCATACCATGTTACACAGCGCCAATTTTTACAATGGTAGACATATTTTCAACCTAGAAAATAGCTCCATATTTATTAAAGTGCTAATTTTTAAAACTAAAAAATGTAATAATTTAAAATGTAGCAATAATATGAACTAAATGAAAATGTCACTTTTCCAAAAAAATTATTGTGTTACTTTTGTAAACTGAAGGTAATGCATTACATTTATAAGTATATAAGTAATGGATTATTTTTCGTATATTTCGGAAATCCAAAATATTCTCAGCATCTAAAATGATTTTTGGATACATTTTTGGAATATGACCAATTAGTCTGTAACCGATTATGATGAAATTTTGAAGGTACGGTGTAAATGGAATTGTTAATGATCTTTGGATAGACTTTTGTAATATCGAAAATTATCCTGTAACTTGGCTATTTTTTAAATGATTCTGATGAAATTGACAGATACGATGGAAATGGGATCCTTTAATGATTTTTGGTTAAAGTTTATTAATATGGAAAATCAATTTGTTATTTGGCTATTATTTAACCGATAATGTTGAAATTAGACAGGTAATGGGTTGGAAATGGGATTTTTAAATGATTTTTGGAAAATGGTCCATTAGCTTGTAACTTTATTAACCGATTATGATGAAATTTGACAGGTACGGTGGAAATGGAATTGTTACATGATTTCTGGATAGATTTTTGAAATATGGCCATTTATCCTGTAACTTGGCTATAACCGTGCGATTCTGATGTTAAGACCGTTAAGAGTACACAGCTAGGAGAAATTTTGGTAAGAGATTTTTTTTTAAGAGAATCTCTTAATTGGTATTCTGTTGGTAGTACTCCTAAAATATCTCTTAAAAACTCTCCAAATATATTGGAAAATATTTGGAGACCTGTCAATTTGAATTTTTATATTTTTCTTAGATACATTTTTGGTGGTTGATAAATAAATAAAATCAATTCTAATAATTTTTATTTAAATACGTTTATTTTTTATGAAGTACATAAATATCTGGAAAATTTACACGAAATATAAGCGTCCAACAACACGCCGTTTCTAATAAAAAAAAAATCACTGGAAAGTAAAGAAAATTTATCTTAGGTTTATAACAATAAATATAATATTTTAATTCAACATTAAATATTATTTGGAAACTTATTACGGTAAAATTGTTTTTCTTTAATACGACTGCGAGAAACGTCAAAGTTGTGATGCTTATGACCACCTATTTCGTATCATGTCTTAGCTAAGAGATTTTTTAAGAGAATCTCTTAGCTAAGAGCATCAACCGAATCGCAAAATAGTCTTACATAAGAGAATTCTCTTAACTAAGAGAAATCTCTTAGTTAAGACCTCTATGACTGTACGTTAGAATCGCACGGTAAGTCACTATTTAATTAACCAAAAAATAATTTTAAATTTAATTGATTCATCGTTTTGTTTATAATTTGCATTATGTTGTACAAATAATTAAAGGACAATTTTGTGGACACAAATAATTTTGTTAAAAACCAAATTAACTGTAATCTTCCTAAAATTAAAATTTTAAAAATTAAGTTTAAGGTCCAAAAGCAGAATAATTAAGTTAATTAAATTGAAATTAATAGTTTCAAAAATATTATTAATTATATAATTTTTAAAGTTGTTTGTGTTACATTGCATTAAAAATTTGACATGCACAAATAATTTTGTATACATAGATATTTTTAGTTTCTTTTACATTAGTAAAATAAAGTGTAGTAGTCATGAAAGTTTTCGACCTTGAGATTTTTAGAGATTTATCAGTTTTGAGATCCCCTGAGCCCGAAAAATTAACTTTCGAAGTCGCGTCTGTCCGCGGGTCTGTCTGTTGGTCTGCCTGTATCCTCTCTACAGCTCAGATGGTTTAACCAATCGAATTGAAACTTTATATTTAAACTTGGGAGACCTCAGTAAATTTTCATATGTAAAGCGGCTAAACGGAAGGTGTTCCTCCTGTGAGCCATAAAATTTATTTTGCAAATATTTCAAAAAGTATAAGGTTTAGAGAAAAACTATTCAATACAAAATGTTTCAAAAAAATACAAAAGAATAAATCTATGAAAAATTTGCAAAATAAATTTCTCAAAGTTCCCTGTTCGTAAAAGAAAGTCGTTTGTCGGCCACAGCTCAATTTTTTCATTTTGTTTCGGTTCAACCAACACTAGAACAATATAATTTATGAAAAATAATCATGAAATCAATATTTTTGCCAATTTTCATGTGTGTTGCGTAGTACTAGGCGGAAGTATGTAAGTACATTAGTAAATTTTATTGTTGTTCTACAAATCTATAAAATATTGAAAGTATAAGTCACACCTAAATTGTCTTTATTGCAGTGCAATTTTGTTAAACCAAGAAACCATTACATGGGTACATGAGTGTAACCTAATTTAAAAACAGTAAGGTGAAAGAACAAATCTAAGAAGAAAACTTGAACCTTTCTAAATAACGAAAAAGCGGAATTAACACCATAAGAAAAGAGGGCATCTCAATAAAATTCAAACAAAGCCAAGACCACCGCTGCGGAGCAGAAAATACGCCAGAGAAAGAGCGTCGGATGTTATTATGTGGCATTTGAATAGTTGAGTCGAAATTGATCGACCTCGGAATTTTTATCTTCTCTAATTTTGGATGAGAGGCATAATATTGTTGACATTTGTTTTCAGGTTACGCCGGAGATTCAAAAGGTTTGCATTAGGATTTTGTGTTGTATCAGGGTTAGAGATAGCCACCCTAATGATTCAAATAATTTGGATGATTCAGACAACATTTTTGGTTTGGTCATTTTTCCATTTTTGTTGTTGAGGTTCACCTTAAACTCACACATATTAGTGCTTCATCGTTAAATATAAAAGGTTCGAATGTTCTCGAGTCTGGATCATCATTTTCTCAGATTAAAGCCTCCGATTTGTAATAAGCTGATCAGTTGGTGGTATTGTGCCTTCTGAGCTTTTCCTCCAGGTGGTTACTTCCTGATAATAAGTAATCTGCATAGAAATCGCTCCTAATTATTTTTGCTGCAATTGGGGAGTTTTTCTTCTCATCGGCCGCCAGCTGTCGTAATATCTTGATGACCAGATATATTGCGGGTGCCGTCCCAAACGTTATGGTTGTGAGCTGGCATGATTTTATCGTTTTGTCGGAGGATCCATAATAATTTCTGGTACTGTTGATCATCCGGATGTATTTTTATTTGTCGATACATTTGTTCTACGAGTATGTACTTTGGAGCCCACGAGTTGTATTTGATTTAAGCTGTTATTGTTTCTCGATTTTGCTGATGCGTCAAATACTACTCTCTTGGTTGTAGTTATAGTATCTTTGATCACCGCATGCATAATGAGGAATGTAATATTCATTGTTGTTATATTCCTTACTCTCCGTTCAAGTTAAATGAATCTAGCCCAGGCTCTCTGATTGGACAACCCGAGAGATGGTAGGTTTTTGGCTAGCATTGGTTTTAGCTGTCTCAGTCAAAGTGGCGCCATTTATTTCTTGGTGTGGAAATATTAATAACTAAAAATCGCTGTTTATTTAATTAAAAAAACATTAAATCTTCCTTTTCCAAAATTTGCAAACATAATACACAATTGAACAAACATTAGTAAATTCCTATTTTAATTTAAAAACAAATTAAATCTTCCTTTTCCAAAATTTGCCACCGTCGCCTGTCAAGTGAGACAGTTAAAACCAATCCGTGCCACGGAAGTCATACTATGTAGCGGCCGTCTGTTCTTTACATAGCTTTTCTTCTTTTGTCATAAGTTCTTTGGGTTGTATTTCTTCTATTTCCTAAAATTACTTCAACTGATTACCGATGTATATCAACGTGACCAGTGATCCAATCTTAGACCGCTTGTTGTTTGATATATTTCCGAATATAATCCGTCCTAGATGTGTGTGTGTTGGGCGAATGGTTCTCCTTGATTTCCTTTTACAACCTAGTTCATCAAAATACTTGGATAGAAATCGGCATCCAATAAGATGTCGGTTTTGCTTGGTTGGTTAAAAACCGGTTGGAAGGACCAATGATAAATCTCACCCTAATATAATGGGCTAACTACTTCCGTTGATGTGAAGTAGTTAGAAAGGCCCAATGTTGCATTCCAAAATTTTATGTTATGTTATGTTATTTGTGTTTTATGAATTTTAACGTTTAAGAATCGGGCCCATTACATTATGTTTTTATAACTAGACAGATTACCACTGGTGGGGCCAAAATAGTTAGAAGTAAAACTATGCTAATCCTTTATTAATGGGATTAATATATTTTGGATATATTAGTTAGGTCATCTCGTGTCGGGCCTAGTTATTTATAATGAGAAACAACTTTGTTGTAAAAATTGAATTCTTATTGTGACGGTGACACCTAGATTGTAATGGAATAAGTTAAATTAATAGCTCAATGTTTTACTGTACTAAAATGGAATTTTCAATGATAAAACTGTTCTAAATGCGTCTACACTATTCTTACTGGAAAAGTCATGAGCTTTCTAGAAGTTTGGTTTGTGTATATAAAAGGCGAATGATGTCGTATTAGTCTTTGGTAAGCGATAGTGTGAAGATTAAAAAGGAATTTAAAAGTGATTTAAAAAGTGTTTTAGTGCGAAATAAAAATTATAAGTGTACAGTAAAATTGTCTAAAAATTAAATAAAGTGATTTTGTGAATTATCATTAAAAAGAATTGTGTTGTAATAATTCTTGTGTTAAATAAATAAATTCGTTGGTGATAAATTGAATTGATTTTGTCCAGTGATACGAACCTTGATTGACAAGGCAAAAACGTAACAATTATGTACTGTTACAGTGACACCTAGGGTTGAATAGAATAATATATTTAATAGCGAAAAGATTACTGTTCTAAAATGGAAATTTTCCATGCTACATGTTACCAGACTATTCTTACTTGAGTATATAAAATGCGAACGAGATCGAATTAGATTATTAATATTCGGAAAGCGACAGGTATAGATTAAATAGAGTAATTTAAAATTTGTCCGAATATATAAAAAGTGATTTTGTGAATTATTGTTAATAAATTGTATTGAATTAACTTTTTGGTGTTTATAGTTGAAATTGAAATGTTTGTAACGTAAAAACGTAACAATACTAACAAATTGCTTACTAGGTACTAAGCATTAAATGAAAAAAAATAAAAATAAAATGTAATTTTGTACACTAACCAAAAATATAAGTGAAGCAGTCAAAATATAGTGTTTTAAACTTATGTTGTTGCTGTTATGAATGTTGTAAGTTTATATAATTGTAATCATGTTCAACCACACGATTGAACAAATCGCATTTCCATCGCACATGTAGAATTTCACCAACATCGCTTGAGAACTAACCAAGTTACTTCCTAATTGGCCATATTCCAGATCTTCCTCTAAAAATCAATTTAGAATCCCACATCTAGTCAGTATCATAATCAAACGTATACTCCTTGCATGGCGCAACAAATCCATAACGCAACATAAATTCGCTTTATTTTCATATAAAACATAATGAACGTACAATTATACTGCCGCGCTAAGAAAAAAAGTCACATAACTATGCCTTTTTGTAGTTTTGAGTAATTTCAATTTTTCTGTTTTTGTTTGCCATGTCTTACTATGAAACTTGACTAGTAAATAACTTGATTTTATGGCATTTAATAAAGGATATTTGGTATTCTAAAAAAGCAGAAAAATAGGTATTTGCTTGCAGAATCCAAATATGCCCTTAACTCATTTTTCGACTTTTGGCGCTTGTGACTTTTTTTCTTAGTACGGCAGTATACCTAACCAGCCGAAATATGTTGTTTTTGTATATAGCCCGGATAAAGGTTAGATAAAGGTTAAACAATTCCAAAAACCAATAACATACTCGTAAACTAATTAGGGAAATAAGAGTAAGAAAATTAGGTTACACGGTTCTAATGTATTGTCCATGTTTTATTTTTTTATAATAAATGTTCATGAGACGCCTCGGTATTAGTTTTACATTTAACTTCCCCATTGCAATGTTCTGGCTAAAAAAGCTTCGATTTTTTTTGACTTGGGGAAACAAATCGCAAATTCATAATAGAAGAAAGAAAGGAAATATTATTTATCTGGCCGTTGGCCTTTGTATGCAAAACGCATTAGTAACGATGTAATTTAACAAATTTATGTTTTGCTTAGGAAATTTAAAAAAACTAATAAACTCGAAAATTAAACAACAAAAAACTAATTAAATGGTTCAATATAACCACCACCAGTATTCACACAATCTGCTGATCTCCAGGAACTTGACTTTACTACATTCAACATAATGTAACATTATTTCGAAAACTAATCTTTATTACGAATATATTTATCCTGAGAAACTGCACCCAAGTTCCCGCATCTACGTTAATTGACTATTAAGACCACATCGTCGTTCTAACAGTGAACCAATGCTAGTCGAAAAATTTGGACAGAGTTTCTCGCGACAAACCCATTGAAAAAACAACTTTCGGCAAAACGTCAGTTAAGTTAATTCACCTTTAGGTCGACGATATATTGTAGGGGTATTACATTTAAAGAAGAAATGTGAACTAAATATACTTAGTATTTATTTGATTTTTGATTCCTCGGGAGATCGCAAGAAATGTTAAAATATATCTCACTTTCTCGAGAAATACAAACTTAGCAACTGCTCTATGGTTAGAGAAGAGTCAGGCAGGACAGAATTCATTAGGAATTATAGCGAAAATCACTTTAACAAAAGTGCTGTATACCTAGTGATGTAAACGGTAATATTACCGGGAAAATAGGTAATTTTAGGTAATATTAACCAAAGTGGTGTTACCGTGGTAATATCGGTAACATAAATTAAAAATGTTTTTTCCAAAAAACTCAACTAGTCTAAATGCAAAAAGAGTTGTGACACCACTGCATTTTACTTCCTTATACTATTAACCTACTACACCAAATTTTTGCTGTAAAATATAATAATCTACACCTTTTTCCTGTTTCAATGACATATTAATTTGGCAAATACGTAATAAAGCTGAAATTTGACCCTGAATATGATCCATCGCTCTGCCTGGAAAAAACACCAATCACTATTTTAACTATAGAAATATTGTGGTGGTTTGGCATCTATTGGAGGGGGGGGACGAAAATTGAGTAGATTAATCTACCAGCTCCGTAACCTTCCAGTAGGGTGCGCATTACGTGAGCTATTATTGTATGGGTACAATTGTGTAGGGGTAACCTGTTCACAATTCGCAAGCGTATGTGCTGCCTCCTCGTGGCAACCACTGGTAACTAAGGCCATTTGGCACAGGCTAAAGTACGCCGCTAAAGGAGAAAACCTTGACAAAAGCCCTAATCTATGGTGGAACAGCATATGCCGCTGGATGAATGGCTGATAGGTTAATCAGTCAAAAGTATGCGGACTTTGGATACCAGGCACCCTCCAGTTTTATTTAGCCTTCCTGTAGTAAAGCTGGGTGACCTACAGGCGATTTGCAATTCCCAGCAACTCATAAGAGTAAAATCAAACGGAAGACAGAGCAGGCGTAGGAATATACGGGAGTGGGACTGTCCTCTCGAAGTCCTTGGGTTCCAATGCTACTGTCTTTCTAGTGAAACTACATGCTGTAGTAAACATCTAGGAGGGAGAGCAATAAGCCCAGATAGTATGTATCACGTACCGGGAGGCAGTATTTTCAAGTTCATTAAGGACCTGAATATTGACTGGACGGTTAATTAAGCAGGGTCCAGCACAATAGATCTTTTAGGTCGCTGTGCGAGGTGGCTTATCGCCCACATGGCCCTTCAATAATAATAATAATAATAACTATAGAAAATTGGCTACAACGTCTTAGTCGATGAAAACCTCTAGTATGCTGGAATTTCGTTGACAACATGAGACCAAAGTAGCACCAGATCGTCGATAATTGGTCGATCCATTAGGCTCAACCACAAAGTCGGCTTGGATTGATTTGTTCGAGAAATTGTGACCGTTCTATAAAATTCCTTCGAGATACCAATTTTCCAATCAATTGTTGGGCCTTGAGTACCATCGCGTCGAAGGGTTAATCTTACCAAAAATTGCCGGCGTATCTGACTTTGCAGACCGATGCTTGGTCGAACTTACGCAGGGACTCCATAACAAATTATGTCTTCAATACACCCTAAACCTTTTTCTATAAATCTACTCACTAAGGAAAATCGATATTTGGCTTTTAAAGTTGCTTTTCAAGAAAGTTGAGGCGGTGTTAAAAGACGTCGAGATTTATAAATTTATTGTACTTATTACTGACAATGGAACGAACAATAAAGCGTCCCGAAAAATGGTTAGCAACAGCTATCCCTATGTTAACGAGTACTTACTCCGAGTACCTCTCTTCTTGAGTATCTTCAAGATTCAGTTAATCAACAGTTTGAAATTTTCAGTCAGTCGTACGGATGGTTTCGGAAATAAAAATTTCGCACATTATCCATCCTGCATTCGATCTACATTCATGCTACATCTGGTATGCCCTGAAGACACTGGCTATCGAAGACGAAGTAAAGTCAGTTATAAAGGCAACTACGATCTCCTATATTCGAAATTGTTCACTGTGTACTACCTTCGATTGCTAAATGGGCATCTTATTTTGAGAGTTTGCTGTTTTGTCTAAAGTGGTGTACTGTTTTGTTTGTTAATAAAAAACGAATTTTTGAACGAAATAAATACGCCAATTACGAAGAACTTATAAGTATTCTCAAATTTGCTTGAACCAGCTATTCGAGGAAAGAGTCTTTCGGAATCACAGAAACTTGAAGCGACTGAATTTATTTTTAATGTCACAGAATTTCACACAAAATATAAGGACGAAAAATAGAAGGGCAACCAAATATGTGAGTCTTTGGCACATTACAATGATCGAAGAGAACTTTTTCACGACCGTTTGTGGTTGCAAGTGAGCAGTGTGTTCTTCTTCACCTTTAAGTGCTTGGCGGTTGATATTTTGAGCATGCCTGCATTGAGAGCTGCAATAGAAAACACATTCAGTACCTATAGTTTTATACACATAGCTCAACACGTGATCCATTGACTTTTGATCGTGCAGGAAAACTAACGTACATTTTGCACAACTTAAACCTGTCGAGATCGAACGTAGGAAGTGTCGATAACGAAGATGAAGTTATTCCTGCTGAATCAAAAACAAACTATTATTAATAGATGAAGATAATCATATTCGCTTGAAGAAGAGGATGACTTGGAGGAAAGTAAGAATAATTCGGTTATGTTTATTGTTGAGGCTAATGATGATAAATGCGTCGGCGAGGATGAACCATACATTAATTAAAGAGCGAGGGAGGCGACTACCTTGCTACCGTCTATCGATGAACACCACGTCAAGGAAGTCAAGGATTCGGTGCTCAAAAATCGTCAATTGATAATTAGAGATCTTGTTGACATCACGAAAATTTTGGGCAGGAAACTCTTGGTTTTTGCATCATGATAGTGCGCCGTCTCACACTGCATTGGTTGTACGTGACTATTTGGCCAAAAATTCGACCCATATTGATTGTTTTGCAACTGCCCTTCGCCTGATTTAGCTCCGCTTGACTTCTGGCTATTCCTGAAACTCAAGAAACCGCTCCGGGGACATCGTTTTGACACTTTAACGTTCAATAGGATTTAACAACTGTTTCGAACACTGGAAAAAACGTTGCCATAAGTGTATTGTATCCGAAGGAGATTACTTGAAGAGGAAGTGTTATATTTAAAAATCTTACTACATTTGTCCAGACGTCAAAATTTTACTAGTGTTCTTTGGTACAAATTTGGATTAAAATATTGAATAAAAAGTGTGTTACCGGAAATTTTACAACACTATATATACCTTCAAAAATGTTTCGATGTGGTTTTTCGTAAACGAAGGTTCGCGATGTATGTTAACGAAGCGTGTACTGGCCACAGGTAACAAGTTTTATATGTTTGTACATTATGTAAAAACTGTGTTTCTGCACAGGAAAAGGTAGATGGATTTTAAAGGTCATTCGAACAGAAAATTCTGATTTTAGAGTGGTTTATATTGAAATATTATTTACGAACTATCTTGATAATTTCGAAATTTTCCGGTATTTTGAGTTTATTTAGAATTTCGTAATTTTCGATATCATTTGAGGGGCTATGTTAAAACTTCACAATTATATGAGATTTGCAAGTTTCGCAAATTGCTTTGAATTGCTTAACTTTGATTTGCAACATATTAAAATTTTTCTAACAGGCCAAAACTTTCCAGAACTATCAAGGTGTTTTAAGGTTACCAGATTATTTGAGTATTAAGGAGATTTTTGACGATCCGGGTTCTACTTTTAGATGACGGTATTGAGTTGTACATGTTGCTTGGCACCCCTTGGTTCGAGATATTCAAATTTTACAGTGGAGGTGGTTGTTTGACGTTAAACATTGTGTTGCATAACATTTCATGGTGATTAGTGCTTGGTGTCGAGCGCCAAACATGTTTGCATGATATTCGGAGACTGAATTCTCTATTTTACGAAATTCTCGACCAATCACTAAAAAAGTCGATGAAATCTTACAAAAAATCGAAGAAGACCGACACATACGCAGCCAGACCTGGCGTTTTGTTATTCATGTAATCGTGTCTACCCCTCAAATTGTAGAATTTATCTATAACAATGGTATTTATTACCTTGTAAAACTTGGAAATATTTTTTTTTTTTTTTTGTTAAATAATTCCAAATTTTTGACAATATTCGAATAATTGCTATCATGACTGCTAGAGCAGACATGAATAAACAAACGCACTAAACAAAAATTAGTACCTCTACATTTTAATGTCATTTGGAAAACAAAAAGAGTTGCTTTGCCAAAAATCTGACGATCACCTAAACATTTAGCTTCAGTATTTTCAGTGTTAGGAACTCTATAGTTATCTACATATGATGTCTATTGACGACTTCCACCGTGTAACCGAGAAATTGATGTAAACAAATTTGCGCAGCAGTAGTTCATCAATTTCAAACTTATAAACCCGCTACTAGAGGCACTTTTTATACTTTCCCACTCGTCAATACCACCTATTACTTATGCCAGTCCATGTGGCTGACAGTCGATTTTGATGGGGAGTCGCCTTTGGTTGGAGGAATGTTTAGATAGAATTATGATTTTCTTGGCATACCTTGGTTCTCTTGTTAAAGAAATCGAATTGTTTCAAAATCAATTTAACGTAATATTTATGTTAGGAGTACAAGACGGATACTAGTGGAATCCATTTTTACAATCGGTAGTGTGGAACATTCAAAACGGATAAGAATATTAAATTCTGTATTTAACAAGATCTAGGTACAACATTCGTGTATGTTTCGATTTTATCATTATAATTTAAACATAAACAAATCAAACATGTTTACTATAAATTGTGTTGCGTTTTAACGAGTAAAACGCATTGCATGTTACACTGAGTGCCTGCAGGTAGGTTATTGACTCAAATAATTAATTGAATTATTTATCTGTACTTTAACAGAACACTTTAATATATACATAAGTACTACCCAATTACACACATACAATATATGTAGTTGTAAGTAAATTGCAAAACAAATAAATTGAAATATTGTTTAAATCAATAAAATAGTAAATAATTATTTTAAAGCATGCCAGCATATTTATAGTCTATGCAGTCATGCTTATACATATATCTAATCCAATCACAGGTCATTAAATATATATTGTTTATCTAGATTCTAGACTAACTGGAAATGATATGTATTTTTATTAGTAAATATATAGGACGTGCATAAACTGTTAAGGTATAGGCTAAAAATTCCGCTCATACCAACCTCTGTTATTTTATATAGATCAAACACTCATGTGAGAAAATTTATGGTTGCCCCAAATGGCACTATGCACTAAAATATATAAATAACTATGCCAAACTTTTACTCGCATACGTATGTAGATTCGGTTTGCCAGTATAAAAAATTTAAAAAAAAAATTCAATTTATTTATGTATGTATTCTGCCAGAAAGGTCTTAAAAAATGTTGTCTCCAATAACAATAAGAATATTTCCTTATAAATGTATATATGTACCACATATACAGTTGTTTAGTTAGTTTCAATTTTTCATCCATTTTCATTTCATGGTGTGTGCGGTTGTTGTTTTTCCAGCATTTTTCATTTACGTTATAACATTTAATGGTTGAATATAATAAAACAGCATGATGGATACAAAAACAAAAATAAAATTCAATTCTTCAGTTTTTTTTTGTTTTCCGTGTAATGTAAGAATAAAAAAAAAATACAAGAGATGCGAACAAAATATTATGATGCTGATGCTGATGCTCCTGCTTGTTTCTTGCGGTTTAAGATTAACAAGGAACAAACTGTTTCGCCTTGTTGTGCTTTGCAACAATTTTATTGCTGTTTTCGATTCGTTTTTATAAAATTTTCTTAATTAATTTGTGGTAAAATTAAATAGGAAAGTCTTTATTAAGTTCTTTCATTTAATGATTAGAATTTTTTTTTTTTTTTTAAATAATGTTAGTTATTAAACAAAAGAAGGAAAACATAACAATGTTGAAAGGAAATATTGCTTAAGTACGTATGTAATTAAAAAAAGTTGTATGTAAATATGAAACCGGAATTTTTTAGTAAAAAGTACACGTTCATCGTATCATAATGGTTAAGAGTATTTTATTCAAAGTATTCCCCAGTATTAGGTTGATATTTTTCTCGTATTTCAGGCAATGCGTGGATGCCACGTCAGAAAAACCGTTCTTCTTTTGAGGCAAACCAGTTATTCGAGTTATTTTCGTACATTTTCCGGACCGGTTTTGCTTTGTGTGATGGTGCATTGTCTTGAAGGAAAATCACTTTGTGTTGGTACGGTACGTTTAGTATTTACGGTTTCACCAGGTTTTAGCAGCTCAAAATAAATCACACTCTTCTGATCCTACCAAATACAGAGCATTATCTTCCGTCCGAAGCGATTTAGCCTTGCAGTCGATGTCGATGGTTGTATATTGGCGAGCAATATTTCGCAAGTGGTTTTGCGATTTTCCTGTTGTGTTTCATTCAGTTTATGCGCGAAATCCATGTTCCCAGCTTTTGGATCTTTTCCACGGCTTTTAAACGTATGGAGAAGGCTTCTTGTGACACATTCAATTAATCCGTGAGTGGTTTTTGCGTTTGAGCGTCATCCTCATCCAACAATGTGTAACGTAGTGTTGCCCACCACTGAGTTACAAATATTTTTGAAGACTGTATTTTCTTCCGTTATCATCCTCGGTGTGTGTGTAATGATATTTTGTTTATTTTATGGCAATTAGATGAAATGATATGGATTGTTTTTTTTTTATTGGAAGGGGAGTCTTTAACTTGATTTTCAATCGAGGAGATTTTTAGATATTTTGCTATGATCAATATGGTTCGATTAATTAATTCTCGAATTTTCTGTAAAATCTAAGTTTATGTTTATTAAGTTTAAATTAGTTCTATAAATAACTATTGCGGGTTTTTTTTATTGTGAAAATTAATGGAAAGTGATGATTATTGTGATAAATAATCTTAATCTAATAATTAAAAGTCATTTCATTTGATTATAATATTTGCATTTTTTTTATGTAAACGATCGGTTAGAATTATAACTGATATTCGGCAAATTTGTGAATGTTATCGTGTTATGAACTTAAATATAGTTTAACACAAATTAACATAATAAAAATTATGTTTTAGTTTAAGATAAACTTTTTCATTAAATTTGTTCGATAGTTATTAATTAAGTTGTAATTAAAATATAAGTTAAAATTGCAAAAGTGCTCCGAACGTGGTCTCAAGGACATCTGTTTTCTCCTTGAAACAGTTATCATCGTATGATCATTTTAGTGAATATGATTTGATCGAAATAGTAAGAAGAAATATTAAATGTTGATGATGTAAGTGATAAATAGTTATCCAAATAACATAACTGTAATCCGTAATCAGTAAATCTAATGGTGAAAGTGAATTTTCAAATAATCATAAATAAATTAAAATATATATAAATAACAGAACAATACAATATAATACAATACAAATTAAAATTTCATAATATATTTAATTAAAAATTAACTCAATTTAAAACTTAAAACTAATAAATAAATCTAATATGTAAATCTAAAATAAATTGTGCACAGCAAATGTTTCACTACCCTGGTGAAAAATGGTTATGTATTTATTATATACAATCAGTAACATTAAAATAAATAATCAAAAATACATATTTAACGTGCAACATAAATACGTATTGCACTAAATTCGTTCATCGAATGTTAATGCAACATTGAATATAATGTATTCTTCGTTCAACAGTCAACCTGCAACATATTCGTGCAACATTTTAAACACACACAGTAACAAGATAAGACTTTTGTTTTCTTAATAAATTATTATTTTATTTACATTTATTATATTTTTATTATTTTATAATTATTATTATTATTTTTATTATATTTTCTTTTATTATTGTTTAATTTTTTTTAGTATTAAGTTAGAACAGGTAACTAATAGGTTTAGATCAGGATTAGCACAGGTTTTCATATTAATCTGCATATACGTCTATCCGTATAGTTTGTACTTTTCTCAAATTTATCTTTTGATTTGTATGTTTCAAATTTTCATCTATTATTTAAATTAAATACAAATACGGTTATGGTTTTGATATTGTAATTGAAATGGAATTGAATTTTGTTTATACTCGTATAATGAGATTGTAAGTAAATCATCGGGAGGCCGAGGTGAGTGATGAAGCGACAAGGTTTGATATTTTTCCGTATTCTTCAGCTTAGAGTAAAGGTTCAGTTTACCTAGTTATATTTACGTATTTGTTAATACTGTCAATGGTTGTGATGACTCCTTAATTTGTTTTACCCCTTAGCAGAATTACATACATTTTCACAAAACTATACCTTAAATTATTAAATTAACGGTCTAGCAAGACTGTGTTCAACCTTTGATAATCCCACCCCGTTACTCCTGAGCTATAGCCGCGCTAAGAAATGACCGACAAAGGCAATGAACCAGTATTAGTATAATCTGATGACGAAGAGTTTTCACTTTACAATTTCATCTAATTTCGTTAAATGGGATGGAGATGGCTTTAAAACTTGACAACTTAGTTACAGAGTTGTCCACTTCGTTACAAATGCTTGCAATTGACTTTCTTCAAACTTTTGTGGTAGTCTTCCACGTTTTTCGTTTCTCACTTCAAAATCAAAGAGCATGCTCACCGTAAGCTTCGAAAAGCATTCGATGTGAGTCTGCAGCAGTTTTCTTCAAATAATAACAAAAAATTATTGATGTCCGCAAATCGTAATATGTAGGCACAAGACTCGACATTTTTAACACGTAAACAACATGCGTTATTCTATGAAACTTGTATAGTTATGAATTGAATGTAATTGACAGATTTCAAATGAAAACAATGGCGCCGATGACGCGGTTTGTTGAAAGGTATATTGACCGGTGGCGCCATTTATTGGTAAATTCCGGTTAATATATACACACCTGTGGCCCTATTCTGGTAATTCCTGGGGAATGGGGAATAATTTTTTTTTACAGTTTTAATCCCCATTTTCCAAAAGTGGATTCTGTCAATTGGAGAATAAATATACAGGGGAAATAAATTTAGTTATATCAAAATTATTATAATAACTCTTATTTATTACAACACTATCTCTAAAATTATTAGGTAATTTAATGAGTGTGAAGTTTATGCTAAAAAAATAACAAAAAATTACACTGTTAAATTAGCTATTTTTCCAATTGGAATTTAAATTATATGAAAATTTAAGTTTTTTGTAATTTTGGATTTTCCGTACCACCAAACAGGTTATTTTCATCAGGAAACAGGTTCTTTTTATCATTTTCAGATAGCTGAACCATCTGTTTATCTAGTTAACCAAAAGCATCCAATTGTGTTGAACATTACTATATTTCAGATAATTTAAAAGTTGACTGATTTTTGATGGTTTAAATAATTATTTAGCGCCGATCCTGGAAATGTCCCGAATTTTTAATAATTTTGGATTATTTTAAAAATTTTATATTGCCGACCGCAGAGATGTCTACCAGATCTTGCACATATTGTCGGATAGACCATATTGTCAGATAACAAACCATATGCCAGTCTACCTGGCCAACCTGATACAACTGTGATGAACTCTCCTATATTTCGCCAAATTTAGAATTTTTAATAATTATGGGTGGTTTTAAAAATTTTTGTATCTTCGATCACAGAGATGTACACGGACATGGTATTATCCACATTTTCAGATAGCTTGGTTTAGTAGCAGTCTCTGTGGCCAACGTGATCCAATTGTGATGAACTTTACCATATTTCGCAGAATAAAAAATTTTCATAAATTAAAAAAAATTGTACCGCCGATCACAGACAAGTTCACAAGGTCTTGCCCGTATTTTTGGATAACTTTGCCTTATGCCAGTCGACGTGGCCGACCTTTCTAATAATTTTGATGGTTTTAAAAATTGTTTTATCTCCGATCACAGAGATGTACACAATGTCTTGCCCATATTTTCGGATAAATTATCCATATGTCTAATATGTGGTCAATCTTATCCAATTGTGATGAACTATACTATACTTCACAGAATTTGGAATGTTTAATAATTTTTTTTTTTTTTTTTTGAAAATATGGGTAAGTCCTTTTGGACATCTCTGTCATCGGAGATACAACAGTTTTTAAAACCGTCAAAATTATTAGAAATTCTAAATTCTGTGAAGTATAGTATAGTTCATCACAATTGGATTAGGTTCACCACGTAGACCGGCATATGAATAATTCATCCGAAAATATGGGAAAGACCCGGCGAACATCTCTGTGATCGGAGATACAAATTTTTTTAATTTAAGAAAAAATTTTATTCTGCGAAATGTGGTAAAGTGCATCACAATTAGATCACGTTGGCCACAGAGACTGCTACTAAACCAAGCTATCTGAAAATATGGATAAGACCTTGTGTATATCTCTGTGATCGGAGATACAACCATTTTTAAAACCATCCATAATTATTAAAAATTCTAAATTCGACGAAATATAAAATAGTTCATCACAGTTGGATCAGGTTGGCCAGGTAGACTGGCATATGGCCAAGTTATAATAATCGGCGATATAAAATTTTTAAAATAATCCAAAATTATTAAAAATCCCAAAAACTGTGAAATATATTATAGTTCATCATAATTGGATCGGCTTGGTGACACAGACCGCTACATGGTTTAGCTATTCTAAGATATGTACGGGGCCTTCGGGACAATTTCAGGATCGGCGATAAATAATTATTTAAACCATCAAAAATTAGTTAACTTTTAAATTATCTGAAATATAGTAATGTTCAACACAATTGGATGCTTTTGTTTAACGAGATAAACAGATGGTCCAGCTATTTGAAAATGATAAAAAGAACCTGTTTCCTGATGAAAATAACCTGTTTGGTGGTACGGAAAATCCAAAATTACAAAAAATTTTAATTTTCATATAATTTAAATTCCAATTGGAAAAATAGCTAATTTAACAGTGTAAGTTTTTGTTATTTTTTTTTTAGCATAAACTTCACACTCATGTAATTTAACCCTTACAAACAATAATATTATTATTACAAAAATTTTCGTTAAAAATCTATTACCCATCAATTCTTTCATAAAATCGGGGTGGAAAAACAAACGTCAAAACTGCAGTAATTGGGAATAATATTTTCCCAATAAAAAACTTTCCCGAACACCAGAATACACTTTGGGGAAAAGGGAATAATAACAGAATTACCAGGATAGGGCCACTGATATATATGTATATATGTATATTTCTCGCTCTCATTGCTGCAAAATCAACCAAATAATAAAGAGAGAACACGAAGTCAGATGCATGTAGGGACTGGTTCCTAGTCCTACGCTTTATTTTCAAAAATAGAGAATGATAGTAGAGAATGGATAGTCTTATAATCTATCATTCTTGCTCATGGTAAAAAAAATACAAGTAAACCGCCAATGTTTGTAGGTACCAAAGAATATGTTAAATTAGGAAGACATTAACTGTTTTGGTGTTTTTTTGATTTAAAAAAAAAAAAAAAGACAGTCGAGGAAGCGAAAGTCGAGTAGTTTGTCGTCTCGTTTTTTTCGTAGTACCTCGCTATAAACATTTGCATGTGGTTTTCCAGTTGACACAAAAAAAAAGACTCCGAGTGAAAAACAGGCAAATTCTTCGGAGCGATTCACTAACACGATTATGAGCTAATAAGTAATAAATTATTTACAGAAAAATTGTTTTGTTGAGAAAATAAAATTGTTTCTTCCTATATGTTTTGTACATAGTATACAAAAAAAGCATCTCAAAATGTACTCAAAAATGCTGAATCATTAACTCTCTATTTCTTTACTATAACTAGGGCATTCTCTTTACGAATTTTATTTGTTTAATAGCATAAATCTTATTAAGGTTTCCGTAAAGCGTATGAGTTAGATTTAAGGATTACTTTAATACATCGTGCACTCGGGCATTAAGTATTAAACAAGTTCTTGGATAAACTGTGGAGCGTATTTAATTCGAAATTGATTAGATTCCGCAAACTACTAACTCGTTAATATTTTTGATTATTTGCTGATTTGTTCACTGTTACAACTGATTTTTGGTGTTTCCAAATAAACGAAAAATTAATGACGCGAAATAATTGTTTTACTGGAACCTGAATAAGAATCCACATCCTAATAATGAATGTACTCTCATTCTATACGTTTAAAAGAAACATAAACTGTCTACAAATGCTTAGGTGATGGAAAGCATAGACTATCCAAAATTATTTTACGTGTATGACTGTATATCGGTTTATCATTTATCTCATTATGAAGATAAGCATTCACACGCGTATTGGTATGAAGATTAAATTCTCACTAATACCAATTACCAAATTACAGTGCAATTAAGATGCAATTGTAATTTGTTCATCTGGTCATTAATGTTAGAACAACCGTAGTGAAAGGTTTAAAACAAATTAAAAAAAAAAAAAAGATAAATTAAAATAAAACCTTAATTTCATAATGTATTATTGAATATCAGTGATATAACCGTACAGACTAATTGTTTCTGCAAATTGGCTAAATAAACGGATACTGAAAATAAAAGTTAGTTTAAGTGATATAACATATTATACGATTTCCTCCTTAAAGGATCCACATATCGGAAGGTAACTTTAATTTATTTTAAAGCTATAAGGCTGTAACGGCACTATACTATGCTTGGGTTTGGCGGTGCTGCAAAACTTAATCAGAAGTAGCATCGACCATTTAAACTACAAGTCACACCATAAGGTCGTTAACAGAATCTCCGAACAGAGGCTTTGGAAAGCGGCATATATAGCTGGCTAAGGCTCAGGGTTGGGGTGGGGATATATCCAAAGCTTGATCGGAGCTTGAGTAACCGCGTACGACGAAGTGCAAAAAAACAAATAAATAGACAATAAGGATAAAAGAAATTGAAGGCATTTTCTCCGATTTATAATAACACTTGATCGGAATGAACTCCGAATACCACCCCAGTCACAGCATCACCCCAGACAACTCTCTAGCACTCCATTATCAACAGTTCAAACGTTTCAAAATAACATCAGAAAGATAAAAAGAATAGAAGAAATTCTAAAGAAAATTTTAAAGAAACTTATCATTCACTTTCACAAAAATGGCGGTGGCAGAAACGAACGAAGAGAGAGAGCTGAAAAGAAATATTTATATATAAAGGAAATAGCATGCAGCACGCGTGTGTAAAAGAATTAAAATTAACCGATGAATACAGGTATAACCAAAAAAACCAAATGAGAGATAAAAAAAAAATCCAGAAAACAAAATAGTTTCTTCCTTTTTTTTTTTTTTTGAAATAATTAAATTTACCAAACAAAAAAAATCAATTAAGCAATTAATAATAATAATAATTGAGCAAAAATTAATTAAGAAAAATAATAATAATATAATCAAAGAAATTACGCTTACTGCACCCGGCTGCCACGAATGACCCTCAAATGTACTCTGCACCAACAATGTTCCAGAAATAACAATGCAGCAATACTGAATCACATACGAACAACTGTGATAATCGCTCCTCGCAGAAATTCGGCGTCACGCAAAACTTCAGCACACCCAAATACCGTACTTTCCGAATAATTTGGTACTTAGAGACAACATGATGATAGGCAAACGGCTTTCAAAATTTTCATTACCTTAATGTAACCCAATAACGGACCAAACCCAAACAAAATTTTGCATAGCAATGCACTTTTGGTTTTATATATATACAAAAAAAAACTGTTTATATATTTTGTTGTTTTTTTTTTTCATTCACCAATTCAAAGATATATTTATTAATTATATTTTCCAGAATGTACCAATAACAAATTTTTTTTTTTTTTTTATAATTTATACAAAATCACATAATAATTATAAACAAGGTATTCTTCATTGAATCTAACATAATCAGTTACATTTTTTTTTTCATCGACAATTTAACTGCACATAGTAACGTTCTTTAAATTGTCTAATATTATTTATTATACTACACAAAAAAAACGGAAGAAAATTGTTTTTGTTTTATTTATCAATAAAATCATTCGATATTTATATTATGATGTATGAGTCAAAAAAAAAAGTATTACACAACATTTTCTTTTCCTTTTTATCTCAATATAACGTTTTTTCTTTGGTTTTTATAATTTCCATATTCATTTTTCATTTTTATTTTCTTAATTCTTTCACACGTTTTTTTTTATTTTCCTCACAATAACCCATTCATGGGCTTCACAATATTTACAAAAAAAAACTTTTTGTCCACAAAAAAAAATAAAATAACTCAAACGCAAAGAAATTTATATTAAATCGTCTCGAGTCGAGACTAAAAAAACGTCCATCCGCTACGGAGGTAAAAACTTGACTCCCCAATAAAAAAATCATTATCACCGCTTGATAAGCGATCGATTTGCCAAAAAAAAATACAAAAAAAAAATCGATCATCAAATTTCGTTTCCCCTCTCTCTTCGTTCAGTTGCCCGTTAAACAGGGTTTAGCACCGAAGTTCTTCTATGGGCAGGGATGATGCAAGAATGCATCGTCACAAGGCTTTTCCCTAATAAAATCCATTTATCCTACATTTTTTTTAGAGTCAGTAAAACTGATCTATATACAATTGCAATTAGCACTTTTAAATTTGGGGGAAGTAGGCCAACTGTCAAAAAAAATGGTTGAATATTTATTTTCTTCCGTATTTTTTTTGATTTGTGTAAATTTTTAAATTAAATATTATTATTTTTTTTTTAAATGCGTATATGTTTCTAATAACCTGTAAGGCCCACCGGTATCTGTTATGGATAACGAAATATTAGAAAATTATACACCGAACCTGTTCAATTCTGAACCTCCCGGTGAAACAAATATTGATAATGAAGAAGTTGAAGAAGAAGATTATCAACCATAATGTCGTACCGTCGGCGCTGTTATTAAAATATGTCAATTAAATGTTGAAGGATTAACGAAGGCGAAAGTTGAATATTTGTCAAGATTTCTTCACACCAATAAATGTGATGTTTTGCTTCTACAGGAAACCCATATGAAAGAAGATCTTCAACTTTTGAATTGCGGATTAATAAATGAATTTGCGTGCATTGATTCTATTCATCATGAGCATTATGGAATTGCGACAATTATAAGAAGTGATTTAAGTGACGATTGTTCCGTTTTATTAAAATCAAACATCAATAATATTGAAATTTTGGTTATCAAATTAAACGACGTGAAAATTTTAAATGTTTATAAACCTCCTGGTTCTTCTTGGTCAACACCATTACCAGCATTTAAACATCTAGCAGTTTATATGGGCGATTTCAACAGTCATCATTGTCTATGGGGTTACAACCAAGATGATTTGAATGGAGAATTTATACTTGTTTGGGCAAATAGAAACCGTTTATGCTTATTATTTGATGCTAAAGATAAATCAACATTTAATTCTGGTAGATGGAACAGAGGATATAACCCGGATCTATGTTTTGTTTCCACAAACGATTCGTTCAATGTTTTATCTGCTATAAGAACTGTAAGTAATAAATTTCCAAGAAGTCAACATCGATGTGTTTTTCTACAAGTCGGAATACAAATTCCAATAGTAAAATCATTGCCGAAACCGAGATGAAACTTTAGAAAAGGTAATTGGACAGAATTTGCCAAAGCATGGATTCGAACATCAGATGGATTCCTCCGGTTGTTGAAAATTATAATAGATTTGTGGGACTCCTAATATCTACGGCTAAACGATTTATTCCAAGAGGGTTTCGAAGAACATACATTCCAAATTGGTTCGATGAATGTGAAAGATTATGGCTGTTGTATCAAGAGAATGAATTTAAAGAAATTGCAGATGAAATAATTAATGAATTAATTCAAGAACGTACTGCGAAATGGATAAATTTAGTTGAAACAATGGATTTTTCACGATCAAGCAGAAAAGCATGGGATTTACTAAAGAAAAGTGGTGATTCTAGTAATAAGAATGGTGTTAACATTACAACAGTCCATCCGAAGGATGTTGCGTCAATATTAGTCAAAAATTCAAAATGTCGTATACCCAAAAATAAAATTCGAAACGTTAAAAATAAATGGAGAAGATCAAAGAAATTAATTACGGATTCTCTATTGGCTTCGTCAGTATCTTTTGGAGTGGATGAGGTGTTTCCCGAATTTTTTATTAATTTATCAAAAAACGCCCGTTCACTTGATGAAAATATTCGGTTTTCGTCCAGGAAGAAATTGTTGTGATCAAGTTTTGTCTTTGGTAACACATATTGAAGCAGGATTCCAGGACAAATTACAAACAGCTGTTGCTTTCGTGGATCTAAGTGCAGCATATGATACGATTTGGAAGAAAGGATTGATGTTGAAATTAAGTAAGATTTTAAAATGTTCAAAAACTTTAAACATGATCTCTGCTTTGTTATCGAATCGAAAATTTGTTGTACATTTGGGAAATCAGAAAAGTAGAATTCGATGTGTGAATAATGGATTGCCTCAAGGTTCAGTTCTTGCTCCTGTTTTGTTCAATGTATATACAGCTGATTTACCAGAAACAAAATCTAGATAGTTACTATACGCTGATGATTTGGCAATAGCCTACCAATTTCCATACAATGACAGAGCGGTGGTTGATGCAGAGCGTACTTTGACATTGAATTTGGAGTTACTAAATGATTATTACAAGAATTGGCGACTGAAGGCGAGTCCCAGCAAAACCGAAGTTGCATTTTTTTCATTTATCAAATCAACATTCGAATACTCGTTTAAATGTTTACATGGAAGGAATTTTAATCAAATTTAATCAGAATCCGATGTATTTGGGAGTTACTTTGGATCGAGCTTTAACTTTTAGAATACATTGTTTAAAACTTGGACAAAAGATTAAATCAAGAGTGAACATTATCCAAAAACTTTGTGGAACTCGATGGGGTGCGAATGCTAAAACGTTACGTATATCAGCAATTTCACTGGTGTATTCAACGACTGAATAGTGTTCACCTGTCTGGGAACATAGTGCCCATACAAATCATGTAGATACAAAACTCAATAGTTGCATGCGAATTATTTCGGGTACAATTAAAACAACACCAATACCATGGCTGCCGATATTGTACAATATTGAACCACCTCACCTTAGAAGACAGTTAGCATTATACAAAGAACATTTAAAAATTACAAGAAATTTAAACCTTCCTATTCATTTCGACATCGATGGAAGAATAGAAAACCGTTTGAATTCTAGAAAACCTTTTTGGACAAAAATTGCTGAGTTGGGAGACTTAACCAACTATGACATCAATAACAATTGGAAGGCACTTTTCAATGAATCAGAGTTTGTCAACAAGCATCTAATTGAAGATCCAACATTAGTTGTCCCTGAATTTACAAATTTAAGATATCGTTGGACCTTAGTCAATAGATTTAGAACAAATCACGGGGTGACAAATTCTGAATTAAATCGTTACAATCATGAAATTTCAGCTACCTGTGATTGTGGACATCCTTTACAAAATATTGTTCACATTTATCAAGAATGCATATTTAGAAGATTTAAAGACGGATTGGAGGAAATACATCAGATGACTGACGATGCGATATTGTGGATGGATAACTTAGACATTTTTATATAATATAATTATATTATCAAAATATTTGTAAAGATATATGTGGCTGGTATATAAGCTTAAAAAAAAAAAAAATTAACACTTTTGCGAAGATTTTTGGAGAAGCAAATCAACAGAGGCGCGGCTTTGAGTGCGTTAATCAAAAGATCAGCACAGCAAAAGTAAATCACAGCTTGATGAGCTGTTGGATGCAAAGCCGCGCATGTTTGAGATTTTTACCATCAAACAAAAAGTGTTATTAGTTTAATGAGTGTCTCTTTGTTAAATAGTGCATACAGTTAAGAATACCGTTTAAGGTTTCCATTAGATAATTTCCTACGGAAAATTTAAATTCTTTAAAACAAAAAATAAAAAATTAAATAAATTAAAAGTCGTAAAGTAAATTAATATAATATTTAGAAAATCTATTGTGTATTATCGTGTTAGATGGAATTAGCTACATATACCGTGTGCAAGTGAAAATTCAAATCGGGATTTATTTGATAGACAGAAGATAATTTTCTTTTACAGCCTTTTCGACCTTGGAGCGCTACGGGAGATAAAACAGGTGATGATTATTGTGAGAAACGATTTTTTTTATATATGAATATGAATTACACGTATTTGTTTGTTCGGATACCAATTATTGGAGAAAAATAGCTCCCCATATCCACTGATCTGCTAATCCTGGAAAATTATAAAAAAACGTGTAAGTCTTGGCTTAGTCGATAGTGCCCATATCCACTGATCTGCTAATCCTAGAAAATTATAAAAAAACGTGTAAGTCCTCCAATGTACCATAACATCACTTGGCTAAGTCGATAGTGCTTTAATTTATCAAATAAATTGTTTTTGTTAAATAAATTGAATTTATCCTTTTCCAGAATTTATTTTACATATTTCGATTTTGCCCATTAAACAAGTTGTTTTCCACCTTTTCCAGCATTTATTTAATAAAAGAGGCATTTTTAAAAGTGTGGCAAACCTACGAAAGGTGTTCTCAAAATTTATTTTCATACATGATTATAGTTTTATTATTAAAAAATAAGCAAGGTTAAAATAAATTAATCAGTAATATACAAAAAAAAACACTTTTTGTCTGTTCCAGTTAAAATGTCAAAAAACTGTCATTTTTCCGCTCACCAATTGAGTCGTGTGTATCGGATTTTGTTCCATTAACGACCTTCCATCCGTTCTCAAGATATAAATAAAAATGAAAAAAAAAAAATTTTGTTTCAACTACTAAATGTAATTTTTCCTTTTTCTCTCCATTTTCAATGGCGATGATTTTCACAAGTAAAAATATTTTGGTAAAGAATACATCAAGCCGTAGATAACCGTTTTTGTCTCATTAAAATCTTTCTGTCCATTGTCGAGATGTAGCACCAAAGAAACAAAAGTACGCCGAAAACAGTAGGCTAAAATCTCGCCCATGTTTTGACACACGTCAGTCCTTTTTGTTTTAAATAATAATTTATTAAGAGTGTACAATAAGTGCTAATTTAGTTACAGTTCATGGCATTTGTTCTGATCCTGTTCAAATTAATATTTCATGAAATGATACACAGAACTATCCCGCTTTCGATTAATTCACCGATTTTCTAAATTTTTCTTTAGTTTGTTTTTTTTAGAAGTACCGAGATCATTCGAGAAAATCGTCGTTAGGGTTAAAACGCATGGGCAGAATTCTGCAAGCAGAATAATTAGAATACACACGTTTATATGGCATGAAATACATGGATTCTGCTTTGCGAGCAGAATTCTGCTTTGTGTCTCTATTTCTAATTTTTCTACCGCAGAACCGGCTGACAACATAAAAAAAAAAAATAAGAATCGCAACTATGTTCATGCTATTATTTTTTTTCTTTTTTCTTTTTTTTTTGTTGAAATGTCAAAAATTTATGACATTTCTAAAAATGGAGGAAAAACTTATAGAGTTTGTGCGGAAACATAAATGGTTATACGACAAAAAAGATGCCAAATATAAAAATGTGTATTGCCGTGATAAATTATTTAATGAACTGGCTGTACAACTAAAAATTCCACGTAAGTAGTTTTAGTATTTTTAGTTTTATTTCGATTTGCCAAAGAGCGGTAAAAAACAACAACAATACCATGTCATTTTTTGATTTTAATCAACTTTTATTGCTGTTTTCTGATAAATCGAATTTAAATTTCAAATTTCATCGAGAAATTAAAAAGGCAACATGAACTTCAGGAAGTGAAGCAACCAGCCCCAAAAAGGAGTGGAAGTGGCTGGAACCTTTGATGTTCCTTAAGGATGTGGACAGTGTAAATGAAAGGTAAAACCTAAAAAAAAATTATTCCAAAATATTTGATTTAACCTTTTATCCTTCATTCTATATTTGTAGAACCGTGGGTAATTATCCCAAGATTGACGATGGAGAGGAAGATTTTTTCGAAGACTTTGAATTTTTAAGTTACGGGGACACCCAAACTAGCGAATCTTCAGTAGGAACGTCCACGTCTAGAACACCCACGTCTAGAACGCCCACGTCTAGAACGCCGACTTCAAAAAAATGTAGTAACGTAGACTCTGCATTAGAGTCGGCCACAAAAGAAATGGTCGAAATGATATCTTTAGCTAAGACAACTGCTCCTCATCTTTTTCTTTAACCACAAGAAAAATTTTAGAAAAAAAACCGTGTTGCTCCCTTTCATTCTCCGTAAAAATAAACCGGGTCCACATTCGCCTATTTTTATTTTTATGCTTCTCACACAACTTTTAAGTAAGCACAGTAGCACAAATAAATCATTAGCATTTTATTAAAATAATCAAATTTAATTAATGAATTCATTTAAAAAAAATCGCTTACAAAACACAACTAAACACTTTGACAAATCAAAATAGAAATAAAAAAAAATTCTGCTTGTCAAAAAAATCTGCTCATGTGTTTCACCTGAAATTCTGCCGGCAGCGCTGCTAGCAGAAATTCTGCCCATCTGTTTTAAGCATTAGGTATATTCGACATTATGATGCTTTAGTTTAGGAGTTTTCGAGTAGGCTTTGCGTTGCTTAGCTTCCAGATTATTCTAGATTTATGAATTTTAAGTGTTGATTTACTTTAATGATATTACATTATTCGAAATGTTAGGGGTTTCGAGATAATTTTTGAAATTACTCGAGGTTTTCATGAACAGTTTTTGTATCGCTCAGATTATTTGGTCAAACTATTTGATATTTTTGAGTTTAGAGATTGTTCAAAATTTTAATGGTGTTGGGCATTGACTTAATATATTATAAAGTTTACAGGTAATTCAAGATTTTTTTTAAAATTCTGAAATTTTTAGACTATTTTCGAGACATTTGAGTATTGTAGAGATATTTAAGATTGTCGAGATTGTTTTGAGTTTTATTCGAAATATTTCAATTTACATGTTGAGTTACAACACGAGGTTACATTTATCGAAATTTTCAAGATTTTCGAGGTTAGTTCAGATTATTCGAGGTTTTAGAGATTATTCGAGATTTTCATGATAATTCAGGAGTTTTGTGATTTTCGAAGACTTTTCGAAGATATTCCTATCCAAAGAAGGAACATTCGATATTACAAAACTGGCTCTAAACTACGATAGAAAGACTTTAGAGTTATTGTGGGTAATGAATTCTCGATCTATAAAAGTAGGACACATTTTCATTTATTCGTGAGATTCACTGCCTCATGGTAAAAGGAATAACCCAAGTTTGGGTTTTTAGGGGTGATCATACCGGTTTCTAGACAAAACACAAGCATTTTCTGATACGCAAAATCCAAATAACCTGAGAATATTACTCTTATATTTATGTATATTCTACATTTTTCTGTTATGAAATAGCATTTTGAATATTAACACATATAAGAATGACTTAAAAGCCAAAGAAAAAACTGCTATAAACTGCAATAAACAGAGAACCTAACTGTCAAATGCCAACCAACGTATTGCGAGAATTGAAATTGTACCTAATGGTAATTGTAAATAATGGTCGATTTAAGAACTAACCAAGGCATGAAAGCAGTGAAAGCCTTGTGGAAGTACGTTCACGTTTTACAAGAAAACGCATTTTGTGTGATGCGTGATGTTTATGGAGAAAATCGGCTACAATTAATGAAATTCACAACCATTGAAAGAGATTACACTTAAAGAACTGTCTAAATGATTCGCAATTTCAATCAGTCATCTAGTAGTGCCTGAACCAGAGCGAGCATCAGTTTGTGTACTGTTTGTAGTTTATGCGGAAATACATTTTTTGAAACACTCGTTATTTAGTAAATGAGAATTTTTACTTTCTTTTACGTAAGTAAAATAAAGTATAGTAATCTTGAAAATTTTGGACCTTGAGATTTTTAGAGTTTTATCTGTTTTGAGGTCCCCTGGGTTCAAAAAAGTGAGTTTCGAAATGGTGTCTGTGTCCTCTCTACAGCCCACATGCTTTAACCAATCGAACTTAAACTTCAGATTTAAGCTTTTTTGATAAATTTCGAGGTCCCAGTGAATTTTACTCCAACTCGGCTAACCGGAAGTGGCCACTCCCTTAAAAAGTATAAGGTTTACAAAAATTAATTAATACAAAATGTTTCCAAAAAATAAAAATAAAAAATTACAATTTCTCAAAATTCTCTGTTCTTAAAAGAAAGTCGATTAGTCACAGTCGTGTATTGGAAAAAACATTTACTTATCTACTCAACATCACATTTTATTTCCTGCTTGATAATTTAAAAATTTTAATTTATTGATAAACTTTTATAATTTTATTTTGGAAAAATCATTAAAAATTAAATTGATGTTGTTTTTAATGACCGCGATCCACCTACCAATTGATTTTTTAAAGAAATAGAATAACACAAATAATTTAAATATATTTTTATTTTATTTTTACAAAGTTTATTGAGAATTTTGTGGTTATTTTTAGAACTTTGCAATGCACTATATACTTTTATATCAAGGCAGCAACCACGATAATGACGACGATAATATGTTTAATGACAAAAATTACAAATTGCTTATATTTAATGTTTATGTTTTTATGTAGTCATTCAAATACTGGAATATATATAGTATTAGTGAAATTGATATACAAACATAAATAACTACAGGTGAACTGGTAATTCTAAAGGTGAACTGCATTCAGACCGACATTTCGCATGCCTATTAAATTTAACCTATCGTTGTTAACTCATGAAAACCAATTACTGGAAATATGTTGATGGAAATGTTCAAAATAATATTAGTATTGACGTTTCGACGTTATATTTCAATAAAACATTTTATTATTTGCTAAAGAATGTTAAACATCAAGAGGCTTGACTTATTTTTTATACTATATTCATCAAAATATTGAGAGTTAATATCTAACATCTAATAAACGCGAAAATGTTAAAATGACTTCATTGTTTTGGTCGGTCATAAACATATAGGAATTTGTACTATAAGTATAATTGAAAATTAATTCGGCATACAGCTGTTTATATTTTTAACAGTAACACAAGCGTGATACAATAAATTAGAACAAAAAACTTCACATAATTAGATTAATTATTGGCCTATCCTTTCTATTGTATAAAACTATAGTAATATCTAAATATTTATTAAATCGTTGGCTAGTCAATGATTTAGTATTAAAATATTACCAGTTTAATATACTAGAGGGATACACGAGAGGGAGATTTCTCTTACCTAAGACTATTTTGCGATTCTGTACGTTCTCTTAGTTATGAGATTCTCTTAAAAAATTTCTTAGCTAAGACATACGAAATAGGTGGTGAATAAAATATTTTCCGTGCGGTTCTAACTCTTAGTTAAGAGAATTCTCTTATGTAAGACTATTTTGCGATTCGGTTATGCTCGGAGATTCTCTTAAAAAATCTCTTAGCTAAGGCATACGAAATAGGTGGTCATAACCATCACAACTTTGACGTTTCTCGCAGCCGTATTAAAGAAAAACAATTTTACCGTAGTAAGTTTCAAAATAATATTTAATGTTGAATTAAAATATTATATTTATTGTTTCTTTTAGAAATAAACATATCCTAAAATTTGATAAAAGAAAAATTATGAAATATTTTATTCTTATAAATTATTAATTTTTGTAAACCTTTAATTATAAACCTAAGATAAATTTTCTTTACTTTCCAGTGATTTTTTTTTAATTAGAAACGGCGTGTTATTGGACGCTTGTATTTCGTGTAAATTTTCCAGATATTTATAAACTATGTACTTCATAAAAAATAAACGTATTTGAAAAATGTAAAAAATCAAATTGACAGGTCTCCAAATATTTTCCAATATATTTGGAGAGTTTTTAAGAGATATTTTGGGAGTACTACCAACAGAATACCAATTAAGAGATTCTCTTAAAAAAAAACCTCTTACCAAAATTTCTCTTAGCTGTGATACTCTTAACGGTCTTAACGTCAGGATCGCACGGTTAGTCACTTATGTTTTGTATGCACTTAGTTTTTGTTGCATCTTTATAACATCTCGCAAGTGGTTAAAAAATTTATTCATGAAATTACCTAGAAACTTATCCTACTCGGTTTTCTTAGCACCCTGTTACAAATTTTTGGACTTGCTAGATCGTGAATATTTTCCACTTTAATTTAAACCTACCCAGGTGTAAATCGAACAGCTGCCCTGCGGCTGAGATGACAAATTATATTCAAGTTTTTTCAATAATTTCGTGGAAATGGCTCTTCCTACGTACTGAAGTATTACTGCGCCGAAGAGAAAATTGAGGGCGGTCTAATTTATCGTCAAGTAGGAATGTTATTATACAAACCACAACTATTCAAGGCCAATGATTAATTTCGGTTAATTAAATGAGGTAACATTTCTAGTTAACGATAAATTATTCGGCTGTTAATTTGCTGTTCAGCACAATAATGCTTCCATACATTAGAAAATTTATTTCCACCAAATTATGCAAACATCTTGAATATAATTACTTGCCTTGGCCAGGGCAAGGTTTTGATTTAACCTTGCGGAGGTTTAAATTAAAGTGGCAGATATTCACGATTAGCAAGACTAAAAATTTGTAACAGGGTGTTAAGGAAACCGAGTGGTATAAGTTTCTAGGTGACCTCATCAACAAATGTTTGAACCGCTTACGAGATGTTATAAGGGCCTAAAAAAAACTGACCAAGTCCATACAAAACATAAGTGGCTAAGTCACTATTTAATTAACCAAAAATAATTTTAAATTTAATTGATTTACCGTTTCGTTTTTAATTTTTCCATGTTGCACAAATAATTTTGTTAAAAACTAAATGAACTGAAATTTTTCCTTAGAATTAAAATTTAAAATTTTTTTTGATTGAAATGGAAAGCAGAATAATTAAGTTGATTAAATTACATATATTAAATACTTTTTCGTAAAGTTTATTATTTGTATAATTTTAATTTTTTTAATAATTTTGTTAATGAAGGATGACATTTATGCAAATTACTTCGGTCGAAAAAGACCACAGTATTGAAATCCTGTCAAAAATGAGCAAACATTTGGTTGGTCTAAAACCACTTATCTCGACGTTTTGAAACCCCCTGAGTCCTAAAAAACAATAAAAAAAATGTCCGTCCGCCTGTCTCGACATCTGGATATCTGGATGTCTCGATGCCTATACCCACGATATCTCGAGAACGGCTTGTCCGATTTGGATTTTTTTTCGCCAATCTGTTTCTATGGTGAAGGCGGAGAATTGAAAAGCTTTTGGAACCTGTACGTCAAGAGGGTGGGGTACCTGCCATAAGAATTGACCCAAAATCACCTGGTTTTATAAATATTGTTACGTTTTTGCCTTGTCAATCAAGGTTCGTATCACTGGATTGTGAATAAAACAAAATCAATTCAATTTATCAGCAACGAATTTATTTATTTAGCACAAGAATTATTACAACACAATTTTTTAACAATAATTCACAAAATCACTTTATTTAATTTTTACACAATTTTACTGTACACTTATAATTTTTATTTCGCACAAAAACACTTTTTAAATCACTTTTTAGTTCCTTTTTTAATCTTCACACTATCGCTTCGCAAATACTAATAATAATCTTACAAGTTTACACTATCGCGTTCCAAATTCTAATAATCTAATTCGACTTCGTTCGCCTTTTTATATACACAAACCAAACTTCTAGAAAGCACATAACTTTTCCAGTTAGAATAGCGTAGAAACATTTAGAACAATTTTATAATGGAAAATTCCATTTTAGTACAGTTAAACATTGAGCTATTAATTTAACTTATTCTATTACATACTAGGTGTCACCGTCACAGTATGATGGTTCAATGGTATAATGGTAATGGTATAATGTTAATGATGTAATGGTATAATGGCGTAATGGTGTAATGGTATAATGGAATGATGGTTCGACGGTATAGTGGCATGAATGATGAAATAATGGTATGATGGAATGATGGAATGACAGAATGATGGAATAAGGGTATGATGTAATGATTGTGTAACGGTTTTTCGAGCCGTGTTTATTCGAGGAATGGGTTGGATATTGAGTTTGGGATTAAGTTGATATTAAGTTGAGGGTCGAGTTAGGCAAGCAGTCGGGATTGACTTGAGTTCTTAAACGTTCATAGTTGAGTGAGATTTATTGAGCTTAATTTAATTGGGAGATTGAATTGAGATTTAAGTCTTAAGTTAGCTTGACTTCTTCTGATTTTGCTCATATACGCATTTAACTTTTCGGACTGTTAAGTTAAGGGTTGCTTTAAGTTGAGTGTTGATTTGGGATGAAGCGATGAGGTGCGCTTGGCGATTTATTTGGGGGGTTGAGCCGGGGGTTGCGGTGTAGGTTAGATTGTTGAGATCATGTCTTCATCGTGTTTGATTTAGAATTTGAGCTGAATGTTGAGTTTGGGTTTAATTGAAGGTTAAATTGGGGTTGAGTTGAAGGTTGAGTTGGGATTGAGTCATGGTTAAGTTTAGGATTGGGTTGCGTTGAGGTTGGGTTAGGGTTGAATAGGGTTTGAGGTGAAGTTGAATTGGATTTGAGGGAGTGATTCGGTTTTAGGGTTTAATTTGAGGTCGAGTTTTGGGTTTAGTGGGAGTTTAGATTAAGTTGATTTTTGTTGAGTTCATACACACATATAGATTTCGTATCGAGTTGATTTTGGGATTGAGTTGGCCGTTAAGTGTGGAGTTGAATGGAGCGTTAAGATTTGGTTCGAGCTAAGTTCAGTTGAAGATGAGTAAAGGTTTAGTTAGCTTACATTGGGGTTGAGTAAGAGGTTCGATTGGGGAATTATTTGGGGGTTGATTTGGGGTTAAGTTACCGGTTGATTTGAAAGTAGATTTGAGGTTGATTTGCTGATTGAGCCGAGGGTATGGTTGGCGGTTAATTTGGTGATTCTGTTTAGGACTGCGTTGCGATTGAGTTGTAAATTGAGTGGGAGGTTGAGCTGAAGAATTAAGAGTTTCAGCTAAGAATCGAAGTTCTAATCACCTCATGAGGTTTTAGCTCTTTAAATTTTATTCACGCATTCATTTGGGCGAATTTAAATATAAAAATATTTTGAAAAATTAAAATCGATCTCACTATCGCCATCTAAGACTTGACACGTGAGATGGTAGTACTGTATATTTACGCACTTTATGATAAACGATTCCCTTCCAGTCACACCAAACACAAAGCATCACCTTGCTTGGCATCAAATGTTGCCTTGGCATCGTTTGTAACGTCTCACCACGCTTTCATCAAGATCTTCTTCGCACTTTTGATGCATTTTTGACATCGAAATTTCCGGAACAAAATCGAATGAAGCATTCAGGGACTGTTCTTTCTGATATGGCTTCATCATCGTAAAGTGCACAAATTTTGTTAGCAGCCTGCATTATGTTCTTCCCTTTTTTAAACTAGAATTTTAAAGTGTGTCTAATTTCACTCTTTTTTCACACGGAATAACTTTTGACCGCGAATAAACAAATATCAACATTTTTTTTTCTATAATGATCTATGAAATGTCATCTTTAAAATGACATGTTAACTTCAAACAAATGAAATATACAACTTTACTATTGTCTAATTTGGCATTCGAAATGTGAAAAAAGATTTTTCAGATTAAAACTGATCTTGCTGTTCTCCGATTTAATAAAAAAAAACAGGGGCTAACTATGCAATTCGATGACAATTTTCGACCGCTAACGTTTTGTATAAGAAAGTACAGGGTACTGATTCTCTAAAAAATAAGATAATGGGTAAACGTGTAAACTCGTAAAAAGCAAAGCTTTCTTTTATCAGTTTGCAATTTTTCGATTTTATTTGAAGTAGTAATCAAATCGAAAAATTGCCAATTTATTAAAGTAGGCTTCGCTTTTTGCAAGTTTACACGTTTACCCATTATTTTATTTTTTAGAGAATCAGTGCGCAGGAAGAAAAAGGAAAACGATAGCTATCGTTTTCTTTTTCCTTCTCGCACCTTATTATAACAAAACGATAGCCGTCGAAAATAGTCGTTGAATTGCATGGTTAGGTCACAGGCCTTATATGTGTTTATACTATGGTATAATTTACATGATTACCAGATTAAAAAAAAAATTGGTCTTGTAGATTTTCGGTTAGTTAGGGTAGGGCTCCAACTTGAAATTGAGTTATTTAATAGTGCAACACCTGAATTGCCGTTTTCTTAAGGATTTTTTTCTTTCTTCATCTGTTTGCTTATACAAATGTGGTACATACCCGTAAGATATAATACGACGCCGTTATTGTTTACCAGACGATATTCTCCAATTATCTTTCTCACCAAAAACGAGAAAATACATTTATTAACCTACTCATCATATTATAAGAAAAACTATCGAGTTGTTGTTGCTTTTTTAATTAAACGAGCCAATCATCTACCAAACTGAAAAAAATATGAAATTTAAAGTTTATTGGACTATATTATGTATATGCACTACACAGAGTTTTGTTAGTGCATCGAACCATAAACTATCTATCTATTTGTATACTACATTTTTTAATTTTATATTTTAAATGAGAATTTTTTTTGTTGATTAAAGTACGAGCATTTCGTTCATTGTGACGGGAAAAACGAGAGAACAGCTTTTTTTGGTTGTATAGAAGTAACAACACAAAAAAAAAGTTTTCGAAGTTTGTTAAAAAAAAAACAACGGAAAATGGCAATATATTTGTATTTCATGGAGCTTTAATTGGATAAAAGTTTTTCATTGCTATATTTATATAATTTGTGCTTGCTCGAGCTGGAGCTTGTATTGAACAACATCGTTAAGGAGCGGCACAATAAATTTTCATAATGTCTTGTACTGGGACTTTTTTTTGTGCAATGGCGGTTTATTATTTTAAGTTTGTCTTGTCTCTCATATCACACCACCTGTAAATATTTTCAACTTTTGCGTAAGCCTTATACATAATTTATTATGTATTCAAATATTAATATTAATACTGAGTAAACGTCAATCGATTCTTAAATAATTAACTATATTCTTGTTAAAACCACCTTTTGATTTTATGTATTTATATATCTTTGTAGTCTATGAAGTATTTTTGTTGTTGTTACACTAATTATAAAATCGATCAAAAAAATATAGTTTTTATAGTAGTATTACAATGGCCAGAATAGCAATATGTGATTAAGAAATTATTCTTGTAAAGTAATTTTATGAAATCACGCTTGGCAGACGGGTGGTCTAATTCTAATCTATATATTTAGAAATTTTCATCAATTTTCAAAATATTAATAAAGTTTTACATTTACTATTAAATTATTGGTATTATAGTTTTGTGATCTTATCTCGATTGATAAAAACGTCTGCCGTGATTATCTGGTAATTTATATTTTTTTGACTATAGCTTGCTTAAATTGTAAATGCAAATGAAACGTTTAAGCCTAATTCAATTGAACCATTATACAATAGAAGCCGTCTCACTATTGATTAGAGCTATGATAATTTTTTTTTGGTATACGGAGGCACATTGATTACATTGACGTTGGACGTTGACATGGAAGTGACCTCTCACTAAACATTCATGAGGCTCTTCCCTTAAAGTAGTTGGATTTGCATTTGCTTCCTTAAGGAGGATTTTTATGTCTCCCTAGCTCTCCCTTTTACTTCCCTTAGAAAATCTTCCGAGTTCTCCCTTTTACTTTTCCTTAAGGTTATGTAATAAAACTACGATATGCATTAAGGTAGGCATTAATTAGCATCATTATTGAGGTCCGCAATAGAGTTAATTGATGTCTATTAAATCTGTTATGTTATCATAAAGTCTGTCAGTATAGACTGGCCCTTTAGTAGGATTTTTTCTCTTTTTTTAGAGAGATTTTAGTTTCAAACCTGATGTACATAGAAAAGAGTAAGATCCAGCAGTTCTCTCCCAACGGCATTCAAAAAGGTCGTATCATTCGCCGTATTATTGATTACAATGTTGTTAGTTGAATAGAATTAAACCTATCGCGTTGATGTTAGTGCTGCCCCCAGACTTGTGATGTGAAATAGCTTCGCAACCGATAATGCATTTTTGGTGATGTACTTTACAATATTTGAAAAAGTTCCGTATCTGGAGATTGACTTCGTGGAGATTAATTTGCGTTTTAAACGTATGGGTTAAATATTAACAAAAGCCTCAAATGGCACATTATTGTTCCAAAAATTGAATGTAATTTTCTAATTGTAGCCGTTATTGATCGAGAATTTTCGTAATCAATTTGCACGGTATTGTAGGTTGTCAAATTGTATTGCGTCCCATTATTAATTTTCCATGCGTTTAGGTGACACCTATAAAGGAAAAAGAGTGTTAATTAGAATTATCAAAAAACACGCAAAAAGGAAATATTAAAGCTGCCATTGGTCAAAACCTACTTCAGTAAAAGTTGACGAGTTCTCTATAATGTGTTATTCCCTCTTTCTGATTATTTACCAGCGGTGGCGCGATGTTCAACGGCACCCTAGAGGGAGAATCATTTTTTATTCCTTTATTTTGAACAGAACTGAAATCGTAAGAAACATAAAAAAAATTACAGCCAGTACTACACTATAGACACTAAAATTCTTGTTTATGTTCCTTAAAATACCGCACAACGTAGCCTAGAAAGTTGTAAACTGCAATTTTAGAAAAGAGACTACCAATCAATACATTTTGCATCGTCATCGAAAACGGTGCTGTAGGTAAATGAGAGAACTGAGTCGTATCAGCTTTCAGCCGAAGTTGAACCTTAAAGGTTTAATTGTTTTAACACGGAATCCCCATCAAGTGACAGATATTGGCGTGTTGTTAGAGGAGTTTTTAAAATAACAGAATTTTTTATAAAACAAACTAAATGCATGGCTGCACCATTGAAGTTAAATGTAGCGCATAAACAAAATACGAATGAAATGAGCCCGGTTAACCACGGATTTAAAATACACATTCGGCTCTAAGGTTATTGAAAAAAGTTCGTAAAATTTCGTCTTAAAATTTACCACCTTATAATGCAAACAGTGTCATATGTGGATTTCGAATCTTTCCTTTTATTGTATTAGAGAAGTTATCTCTACCTTTGCTTAGGGGTCTAAAGATTTTCGGGTCTATTATATTTAGGTATAAGTTAGATGTTTACGAATCTATCCTAATAAACAAACACAACAATTTTTTGATAAACCATGAAGCTAGTCCGACATCTTCGAATTTGTTTAATTTAATTACATAATTTCAAAAGCTGAGATTTATTTAAAAAATTTAAAATTTTTATTTAAATTCCTTTACACAAGTTTTGTTTACATTTTAAAATTTAATCGGTTTGACAGTCGTTTTCCGGTTTCATGAATTGCAAATCTCCCAACTCAGTTACACCCATACAGACCAATAGATTTTGGTATCACCCAAAATCCAGAAATTTCAGTTGTAACGAAACCTGATGATGATCACTAGGGGATCGAAAACGTTTGTTTTTTTTTTAAATAGTAATAAAGTAAAATTTTAAGTAAAAGTTCTTTTGAAAATAAAAATTTTGGTGTTTTAATTTAGTTCGTTATTTTCGTGGTTTCAAAAAGGTGTTCATTTACCTAAAATTTGGAAAAATTATTGATTCACGAAAAGCAGTCTGGGTGCGTTCTGTAAAATACAGCGACACAAAATTTCCTCATCCTAATAGAGTGAAAATCCTCTAAGACCTAAATTCAAATTCTGTTTATGTGAATTTTTCGCGTTTTAAGAAGTTGTCACAGACAAAATGGTGCTACTTATTGCATATTTATTCGCATAAACGATTTAAAGTTTATAAATGACAACATAATTTAAATTAATTTTTTTCGGTTTTTAGAACTTTCCGAGATAGTGGATGTCTGTCTTGGAGTAGTTTCTCCGTATAAGCAAAACGCTACTGTATGATTTTGTATCGCATCGCTTCATTGCTGTGCTGCATGGAATGCGCCATATTAAAATTGAGTAGCGATGCAATGAGGCGATGCTTGGCAAAATTAGCAGCATAGTGAAAAGCTGGACTGGTTTTCCACAGTAACGATTTTTTTTCGACGTCCTCGAATATTGCAGACCTAAAATGGAAAGCCCTCTATTAATCAGTAGACAAATAATGTGATAAAAAGGTATAGATTCAGGCAAAAATACTCTTTCTTTTCCTATGTAGCGGTTTTGCGATAAAAGTGTAACTAGTAAGTAGCACAAAACAATAATTAATAAAGCGTATGTTGCCCACTGTGAGCCTTAGTTTTCAAAAATTGGACAGGTAACGCTCAGTGGTCAAGCTTTCCGAAGGAATTATTATTGTCAAAATAAAAATGGTTGGGTCAGTTCGACGAATTTTTGAAAATTTTCAAAATTAATGAAAACTTTAAAAACTTCTACTCCGGGTGCTACACTAGAATAATTTTTTTAATATCAGATTTGTTATCAAAATGTTTAATGTCTCAATCTTCGACTTATGTTAGATAATATTTGATGACTTGATTTAATGACAATCACAACGAGAGTGTAATGCGTAAGATAATTTGACAGATTTTTTTTGTTCGTTTGTTACGTGGAACAGAAATTAGCAAAACGCTAAAAAATCTGACTTTTCGACAATTTGGTCAAAAAACCGTCATAAACCTTAAATTAGATTAAAAACTGTCGAAAAATCTCAAAAATTGCCGTAAAGTTCAAAAACTGTGCCTGTGCAGGTCGTCCTCAAGCAATTTGTTGGCTATCTTGGCAAATTCTTCAGAAATTTTTGATCCTCCTGGAGCGGTAACATTCCTATTTTTGGGACAGGAGTGAAATTTTCTTTGGCCAACAACCCGATTTTGTGCAGGACTTCGGACAGTCGCATGTCGCCTGTTTCTGATTTTGAAGGTAATGCCTCCGACTTCCGTTCTTGCGACTTTGAATTTCTTTCGATTAAGGCCGCTTTTAATGTGTCCTATTTATTTTCTCTTGGTGGTTGCTCCAAAAGATCTTTAATAGTTGAGCATAACTCTGGCGATAACGAGGCAATTTTCTGTCCGAACTTTGTTTCGTCTTTTGAAACTTTCTGTATGGTAACCTCTTTGTATGGGTCCTCTGACAAAAAATGTGGTAAACTAATAATTGGTCGTGAGGCCAATATGTTTTAAATATTGCATATTTGCTTGGGCTATATTTTTTCGATTCTCGCCCTTTCGATCTCGTCGCCTTTTAGTACTAATTACAATCAACGTCAATGGTCTTTCAAATCGAACGAATTATAGGAACAAAATAAATGACGATAACGAACTAGCGAAAAAACCCAATCGATAAAGAATCCATACCATCATCAATTGATATAATTGAACTATATTATACAACGTTAATAAACAATATCATTCACCGATATTATCATCATCATCATCATTAATATTGATATTTAATATCATCATTCGTCGGTTTCCAGTAATCAACATTATCCAGTTATCAATTATCATACCATCTTTATAATGTACCGTAGTTCAACATTACCTAATTAAACATTATTATCAAAATTTAAATTTAAATTAATGGGAGAGAATGAAAAACCTACTTTAAATTTGAGAAAACGACAAATCATAAGAGAAGATCCGAAAGAGAGTATACCAGAAGAGAGTGTTCCAGAGAGTGTACCATCATCTGCAACTACAACTGTAAGTACTGCATTCAACAACAAATAACTTTAAATTTGGTTGATTGTTCAAAAATTACCCTGATTGATTACCCTGAAAACCCTTTGCAAAATAGTTCAACTTTAAACATTAATGAAATTAAGCTCAAGAAAACAAACATGGGGTTAAATATTGATACTATGTTAAAGATTATCCCTGATTTTGATGGAACATCATCAAACTTGCACAAATTCATAGCTTGTTGTGACACGGTCTACAATCCTCTTTATCAAGCATCCGATAAAGAATTATTTCTGAATACTCTTAAATCGAAACTTTCTGGACGTGCATATGATTTAATCAAATATAATGAATATGAATCTTGAACTAAATTAAAAGATGACATTTTATTGAATTTTTCTGATACACGATCCATTGAATATCTTCAAGTTGAATTGCTAAAGCCAAACAATTTAAAACGGAAAGTGTACAAAATTTCGCTAGTAGAGTAGAACATATTTTGTCCAATCTTAATGACGTGTGTATTACAAGGGAAGGTAAATAAGCTTCAAAATATATCCAACATTTGAATAGTACCACTGCTCTTCGCTCATTCCAAGATGGGTTACAAGATCCAATCAGAATAATTGTAAAAGCAAGCAGATTCACTACTCTCAAAGAAGCAATTTCGAAGGCGATTGAGGAAGAGAGCTCTTATCGAGAAAAAAATTTACCTCAAATAAATACCAATCCACATAAACCTAATATCATCAAATGCCAATTATGCCAAAAACTTGGTCATTCTGCAAATAACTGTTTCTCATTGAGACGTAAGACTTCAAATATTCCCGTAACTCCACAATATCGTCCACTAAATTCAATACGCCAATTCAATATAACGTGCGCTTATTGCAAAAACCAAGGTCATCATATCAAAAATTGTCGTAAAAAGAAGTATAATGATGAATTACGGCGATCTTCATCAAATGTACAGAACTCCTCTAATGTTGAGCAAAACGTTAATATTCCTAGTTCTTCTAAAATTTTTGTTAATTTACACATAAATAATAGTTCGGAAAACTCCAATCCACTCGAGCAAGAACGAATGAACACGGTTGGTCGAGTGATGGTAAAAAATCTAAAATAGTTCCGTGTTCTTCCACTGAATCTGTTGATAATACTAATTACGCATTCAATTCTAATTCATCTACCAATACAACTATTCTCAAAAATCATCAACAAGATCACATTTTATCTATGAAAAGTGTTCCTAGCATTCATAATTCACCAGTCATCGAGACGTCGAAAAGTAATTTTGGGTTACTCGACATAGATTTCTTAAAAACTTCCAAGGCATATTTTCTAATCGGCACAGGTGCAGATATTAGCGTAGCCAAAAAACAATATATTAATCCTAACGTTGATTGTTATCCTCGTGAAAAATGTCTTGTGAAAGGAATTGGAAAAGAAACATTCGAGACTCTTGCAGTATGTCCTGGTAAGATAATTATTGATAATCTTTCTATAGACCATTCATTCCACATTATTCCGGACAATATCCCATTAAATTTCGCTGGAATTTTAGGGTGTGCTTTTTTAAATTCTTATAAGTGCATAATAGATTTTGAGCATTGTTGTATGAAATTGAATGTCAATGGAAAAATTATTTGTAAAAAATTATCTGTTCCTAATGATCATGAATACGTTATTCCTGGAAGATCAGAGAAAGTATGCATTGTTACTCTTGATGTTGATAAAGACGGATAATATTTTTAAAAAAAATTAAGAACAAACGCTTACCATCCACAGTCGAATGGTAGTTTAGAAAGAAGTCACCGTACCTTCTCGGAATATCTTCGAAACTTTTGCTCCGAGGACCCAAGGCAATGGAATAATTGGTTGCCTTTTGCTATCTTTTCATTCAATTCCACTCCTCGTACAGCAATTCAAATGGCTTGAATGATGTTGCTGTATGAGGAGTGGAATTGAATGAAAAGATATTCCGAGAAGGTACGGTGACTTCTTTCTAAACTACCATTCGACTGTGGATGGTAAGCGGTTGTTCTCAATTTTTTTATTTTTAATAATTTGCAAATATTACAAAATAAATCGCTCATAAAATTAGAGCTTTGATCGGTTACTACAGATTCGGTTGTTCCAAATTTACATATAAAATGTTCAGTAAATGCTCTAGCTAACCGTCTCACTTTCTTGATCTCTGATTGGGACTACCAACGAATATTTGGTCAAATCGTCCTGCATTGTTAGAATGTATTTATGATCTTCGTATGTTACATTTAATGGACCTACTATGTCGAGAAAGATCTTTTCAAATGGCACTTTGGCTGTGGAAGTATTCCTCACAAAATGCATCCCAAGAGAAAGGAATATTTTTTCGTAGCAATTTTGTAAGAGGTTCTGCTAAGTCCGAAAATTTTGCAATGGAACGTCTATAGTAGCTACAGAGCCCAAGAAATGATTTAATTTCTTTTGAAGATTAATGTCGTGGGTAATTTAAGACTGCAGAAATATTTTTTGGATCGGGCTTAACACCCTCGCAGGTGATTTTGTGACCTAGATAAACTATTTCTTTTCTCAAAAATTGGCATTTTTTTGGTTGTAGTTTGAGATTGAAATTACGGAAAGTTTGCATGACGTCAATTAATTTTTTGTTATGGTCTTGTAGGTCGTACCCATATACGACGACATCGTCCAGGTACACAAAACACTTAACGCCATTTAGACCAGACAAGACAGTGTTCATAATACGCTGAAAGGTCGCTGGAGCGCCCTTCAGCCCAAACGGCATTCTCGAGAATTGGTAGTGACCAAATTGGGTGCTGAAAGCAGTCTTGGGTATATCAACCGGTTCGAGCGGAATTTGATAGTACCCATCAGCCAGATCTAAAGTTGAAACGTAATTCGATTTGCCCAGTTGATCAAGGATTTCGATTATATTGGGAAGAGGAAATACATCGCCTATGGTAACATTGTTGAGCTTCCTGAAGTCAACTACAATTCTCCAGCGTTTTACAGTCTTATCGTCTGATTTCTTGGGAACTAGCAACGGTGGTGAGTTCCACGAACTGCGACTGGGTTCGATTAAACCATCATTAAGCATTTTGGTTACTTGCTCATTAATTTCCTCTTTTGCCGCTTGCGGCAAACGATATTGTTTTATATATATTGGTCTAGTATTTTCTGTCAAAGGAATGTCATGGACACCGAAATTCGAAATAGTTAGTTTGTCTCCTGGTAAATGAAAAATGTCATTGTATTGCCGGCAAATATTTAATATTGATGTTTTTTCTTCGACATTTAATCCATCAAAATTTAGAATATTTTCAAGAAGATGTAACCTTTGCTTTAGTTGATCTGCCCATGAGTTTGGATAACATACTTCGTAGTCCTCTAGTGGCTCAGAGGCAATATTACAATCAAGAATATTTATTGGATTTTCATTACTATTCGCAATACTTATGTGAGATGATTTATTTGTAACTGTCAGAATAGTATTGGCAGAAAATACACCAGGATAAATTTCGCGAGAAGGACAAAAATATTCTCCGTCTTTATCAACATCAAGAGAACATTGCATACTTTCTAACCAACATTACCGACTTCTTTAACAAAACAAATAGAGCCATACTATAATTATAACGACTATTGTGCTGAATTGAAATTCAGATTACAAAGTTGTTGGGAGCTGGCACGAAGTAAACTATTACAAAACAAAAACAAATCTAAGGAGTTATATGATAAAACAAGTAAGGTTAGTTCAATTTTTTATTAATGATAAAGTCTTAGTACGAAATGAAAGTAAATCTAAAAATAAATTTGATCCCATCTGGACTGGCCCATTTCTCGTGACCAAAATTAATTCAACTGAAACTACGATTAGCTAGTTTTTATTGTAGATTCGGATTCTAAGGCTAAAAATACGTAGGATTTGACTGAAACATTTTTTTCGATTCATGATAGATGGCGCTGTAATTGACGATATTAAATTTTTTTCGATTTCTCCTACCGAGAACCTACGCAAACGATTCTGCAATACGTTTGCAATAAAAATATCATGGTTTCATTGTAAATACTTGAAATTGGTCGTCAAAAAATTTATTCATTTTGCAAATTTCGAATAACTGGGAAAAGAGTGCTGGATTTACATGAGTCATCTCGCCTCATCATCTTTCAATTAAATTAAGTGCTCAAAATGATGGCTTTCGACTTCAATGCACTTATTAATCCGCATTTCAAATGATTGTACACAACTGATAAGTTTGTCTGCTTGAATTTCAGAACAAGCATTTCTGATTCGCTCAATCATATTCTCACGTGTTGTTGGTTTTTGTTTGTAAACTTGGTCTTTGACGTAGCCCCACAAAAAGCAATCTGGCGAAGTAAGATCTAGTGATCTGGCAGGCCAATTTACCGGACCTTCTCTCCCGATCCAGCGACCATTGAAATCACGATCAAGTACTGCACGTGCTACCAGCGCCATCTATCATGAATCGCAAAAAAATGTTTCAGTCAAATCCTACGTATTTTTAACCGTAGAATCCGAATCTGCAATAAAAAATAGGGGTTCATATTTTAGTTTCAAAGTTACCTCCGCCCCACCTACAAGGAGGAGGGGAGAATTAGTACCCTTACTAATTTTTTTTGAACACCATTTTTTCGTAGAGTGATTATTTTCCGAGATATTTGAGTGTATCAGGTTAAAAAAATCACCCGGTATAGCAAAATGTTTCCCCGGATGCAGCTGTTTCCAACTTCAACAATTTGAAAAACTACCCAACTCGAGTTATGTTGTTTTGGGTAATTGCCACTGATTTTCTAGATCATTCGAAATTCTTCGAGAACTTTAGTTTTACAGGACTGTATTAGCGCGTAGGGTTGTGTTCCTTCTATGGATAATTCGATTTCCAATTTTTTGGCAGTTTTCTAGAATTTTCAAGATTCTTTGAAACTTTGCCATTTTTCAGATTATTTCGAAAATAAAAATTCGTATATACCGGCATCGACTTACTAGAAACCACCAACAAAAAAAAAACAACTTATTATTGTAGAATAAAATTGTATTGTTAGAGAGTTGAACTCGTTTCGAAATAGAATGAACCTCTTCTGAACGAAGTAGAAAAGGAAAATGTCAAAAAAATGGGAAAGGGAAGAGATTCATTCTATCTTGTAATTAAAGTGAAGTGTATATCTAATAAATTAATAAAATAAAAATCGTTAAAAATTATTGAAATCTGATTATTTTAAATTATTGTTTTTCAAATTCTGTTTCTTCTATTGCAAACATTTAATTTTAGATTTTAAGGTTTTCTTCATTTTTTTTTTTTTTAAATTAAGTTTAGTTTCCAAGATGGGTGATTTTATTTATCAATTTATTCGTGAGCATCAATTATTTAAGTGTTACTGTGTTAAAGTTAATTTAATTTTATTGACATATTTCCAATACTATTTCAATACTTTTCACTATTACTTCATTTATACCATTTTATTTCACTTGATCACTGATTATAGCTTTGCAAATCAGTCGTGCTTTTTAGCCAAATTGACAATGCATGCAAATGCAATACAACAGGTACAGTCCTACTTGATCACTTTTTTCCGTCTTGTATTTGGTTGTACATTATACATGTACTCCCTTCGTTTTCTCATTTTTCAAAAATACCTCCTCTTTATTCACTCCTCGCCTTCCTTCTAAAATAGCTCTACATCATCGTGCGTTAAGCTAAACGTAACCCGGCTTAGTCTTGCCATCAGACCAACGACAGTACTTTATTTTGTTTAATACTGAGTTGGTCACAACCATCAAAAAAATAAATTTCAAACATAATAGACAACTTGATATACTTGATTAAATTTAAATTACATTTTTTAATGCTGCACCCTTCCCCAATCGTGTCAAACATCTATTTAATACTAATTTGTGTTATGGTATAGTTATGGTATTTTAACAATACATTTATACTGCAGGTTAATGAATTGCCAATATAATTTAATTATACATTTTAATTATATACATACATACATACCATGTTTAAAACAATATTAAACACAAAGACACTATTATCTTAATTAATAAAACACTATGCGTAAATATTTAATAAACAAAAGAATATTGATTTCCCAATGAAAAAAACAAAAGTCTTTATTTTTCTTAATAGTAATAAAATTAAAATTCAATATTCTTTCGCACATCCGATATAAATGTACTCGCCTAGTCTGAGATATACATCAGGCATATGTTACGGCAATAAAGTTTAATTAAAAAATCAAAAAAACAACGACGAGATTTATTTATTGTTAATTTTAGTGTTTTTTTCCGGAAATCATGTTACGTCAACAAATGGGTCGGTGTCCCAAATAATAACTCTCATCCTTTTTGTTCTCAAGTTACCAAAATATTTTACGACGACATGTGATGTTACATGTGCGAGATATAAAATTGCAAAAACACAAAAAATAAAAGGAAAATCAATAGTGTACCTTTATGTACGAGTATACTATATTGTGTACTGTACATAGAAGAATTTTCTAAATGTGTTAACATTTTTTCCTTTTAAGATGTAAAAATAGTTGTCTAATACACTAAACCAACAATAAAACGATGATGAAAAAGGAATATGATGGGACGGTGAATTAAATGCCAAAAGCTGTTTTTGTTCGTACACTTTGAATATCAAAATTGTAAGTATTTTACTATTCTAAGCAGTGCACCGATAACAAACAGCCAAATACCAAAACTATATACATACATATGTATAGTTTTCTAACCTTTGGGGTGTGCTAATGAGCCATTCAATTTATACATAAGCGAATATTCATTTTTCTTTTGTATATAGCTTACATAATGGTGTGTAATCTAATATACAAAATGTTTGTATGGTCGAGTGTTTTTGAACCTCCTATTTAAATATCTAATATTAATTTAAAATAGTTTTAAAAATTTCATTTTATAATAAAAAAAAACATAAACAAATAAAAATGCAAAAACTTGAAATTTTTTTTCAAACTTTCTACCTAAAGTCATATTTGGGTGGGTGGTATGCATTTACTCGTATGTAGCAAAATCAATAAAAATGAAGAGAATGAAAAAAAAGAAAACTAAAAAGAAAATGTCTAAAAATACAAAAAAACTGTATAATATTGAGAATTAATTTTCTTTTTTATTTTATTATGGTTCTATATAGTATATACATACATATATCCACTATGAAATGAAAATAAATAAACGAATAAAAATTGAAATAATAGATGGAAAATCTATAAAATTGAACTGAAACAAAACCAAAAAATTGGTTATATTCTTATTATTAAGTTTGTCTTCACATTTTTTTTTTTAATTAAGTTTTCTTCTCAGTTTTATTGTTTTTTTTATTGTTTAATATTGATATACGAGTACATATGAAGGAAGAGAGTTTTAATGGAAAATTGCAATTAATGATTTAAAAATATGTTACATCATGAAAATGTAATACATGGCCACATGTTATTATGATCTTTGCCTTGATACATACAGACCATTGAGGTGAAAACATATAGATGACCAACATTAATATTTATGGCAGACCAACAGAACACGGTGAATTTTAATTAATTTTTATTGGAAGGTTCGGATACAACTAAATTTTCGCTTGGGAATAAATTCTGATGTAATGTGGATTCAATTTTGACCATTTTTTTTTTTTTTTTTTTTTTTTTTGACCCTGCCCAAAAGCGGCTAGCACTGCGACCTAAAAGATCTTTTGTGCTGTTGGGTACAGTTACTCCAGGAGCTTCTCCACCTCTCTAATAAAGGCGAGAATGCTGTTTATAGAGGCCAATTTACATTTCTTCGGGGTCAGATACCTCTCTTCAAAATGAATCCACCTCCGTGTGGACAGAGCAACACACTCACATAGTATGTGTTCTGCGGTTTCTGTCTCTTCCAAACAGAGTCGGCACTCCGTCTCTGTGGACAGGTTCATTTTGTTCAAATGATATCTCAGGTTACAGTGACCTGAGAGAAAACTCACAAGTTTCCTAATATTTTCTTTGCTGAAATTGATCGCCAAATTTTTGTGGTGAAATGGTCTGATCAAAGATTTGGCTTGTCTAAGGCCGGGAATACAGTTCCAATAAGTCAAGCACTGTATTTTTTCCCATTTACTGATTGTGTAGGTTGCAGAAGCCCACGGGATACCACAAAAAGGCTCAGGGCCAATGAGTGTAGTCGACGAGGCTGCCCGTGCAAGTTCGTCGGCTATCTCATTTCCAGTGATGCCCATGTGACCAGGCACCCACCACAACCTTACTTTGTTTTGACAAGAGATTGTAGCAGTTTATAACAACTTTGAACCGACTTGGAATCCAGGCAGTTAGAAGCCAATGCTTTCAGTGCTGCTTGGCTGTCAGACAAAATGTGGATGGATGCGCCTTTAAGACCTTTGGTCATAATGGTAGTGGCGCAGATTTCGATGGCGTGAATTTCGGCTAGAAAAACACTGGGGTAAGTACCCAGTGATTTCGATATTTTGTGATTGGGTCCAAAGACACCAATGCCGACTCCACTATCCATTTTTGATCCATCAGTGTACCAGACTAGGCTGTTAGGTTCCATCTGAGGTAACCCCGTATCCCAGTCTGTTCTATCGGGGATTGTTACCACGAAATTCCTGCCAAAGCAGAGTTCTTTCGGCATAACGTCCGGGACACTAAAGAACATATTCAGGTCTGGAAGTTCATTCAAAATGTCCAGGTGACCCATATGGTCATCATGACTGTATTGATTCACTAGCTTCAATCTAGCTGCACAGGTAGCAGCTGATTTTTTTAACGTGGATATGAAGTGGAGTATGCCCGATGAGAGCTTCCATTGCCGCCGTAGGGCAGGTGCGCATAGCACCTGTAATTCCGAGACATGCTAGTCTCTGTAATGAGGTCAGCTTGTTCATAATAACTTTTTGCTGTACCTTAGGCCACCAAACTATTGCCCCATATGTTACAATTGGCCTCGCTATCATGATGTACATCCAGTAAATCATTTTTGAGTTCAGGCCCCAGGTCCTGCCGAACATACGCCGGCAGGCCCACATGGCCCTGGCCGCGCGTTCGGTAGTTGAAGTAATATGAGAGTTCCAAGTTAGTTTCTTATCTAGGACAACACCCAGATATTTGACTTCATTGGAGTATCCGATATTTATATCATTTAGACTAATTGAACCAAGGTTCAAATTACGTCTTTTGGTGAAGGGCACCAGGACTGTTTTGCTAGGGTTAATCGAAAGGCCCTCCCCAGTGCACCAATTCGAAATAACAAGCAAAGCCTGTTGCATGCTGGCGGACATCGTACGTTCATGCCCTCCAGAGACTATGATAACCAAATCGTCCGCATAACCAATGGCATCGTACCCAAGTAGATGTAAATTATCAAGCAACTCGTCGATCACGAGTGACCACAGCAAAGGGGACAGGACACCGCCCTGCGGACACCCTCTTGCTGCCGTAATCGTGACTGACTCATTACCTAATTTAGATGTAATCTTCCTACTAACCAACATGGAACTAATCCAGTGGTTAGTCGGATCGTCAATACCTCTACGCTTGATTGCCCTAGCAATTGAGTCGTATCCAGTATTGTCAAAAGCTCCCTCAATATCCAGAAATGCACACAGAGCAATTTCTTTCAAGCGATAGGCTGCTTCAATCTTGGTGACAAGTAGATGCAGCGCACCCTCTGTGGATTTGCCTTTCCTATAGGCGAATTGATTTGGATTTAGAGGTCTGGTTGCAGTTAACCAGTCTCTGATATGAAGATCTATAAGTCGTTCCATGGTTTCGAGAATAAACGAATAAACGAAGACTGATAGGTCGAAAGGACTTAGGAAGTTCACATGGCCGATTGCCAGGCTTTGGGATAAAAACCACGTTTACTTGACTCCAAGCCTATGGTATGTGACCCCAATTGAAGCTAGTTCTAAACAAGGCCACCAGAGCAGGGGTAATCAAGTCCAGGCCCCTTTGGAGGAGGGCTGGGAAGATTCCATTCCCTCCTGGAGCCTTGAAAGGCTGAAAAGAGTTAATGGCCCATTTGACTTTATCCGGAGTAAAAAGCTTACCGGATAAACTATTAACCCAACCCATATTTACACCCATGTGTGTACCAGATATGGAGTTAGTGATTGTATTTGTGTCGCAAAAAGTGCAGCCCAGAAAGTGCACTTGAAGCAGGGTTTCAAGTGACTCTTTGCGACCTGATGTATAACTACCATCGGATTTCAGAAGAAGCCCAATCCCGTTGGACTGATCTTTAGCTAGAACTTTATGGAGTCGAGCAGCTGTAGGTATATCCTCGATATTTCCACAGTTTTTCCTCCACGTGAGGCGTTTGGAACGCCTTAGTTCTGTGTTGTAACTGGTTAGGGCTTGCCTATATTCATTCCACTCATTGGAATGCTTTGCCCTATTAAATAATTTCCTAACCTTCTTACGAAGTTTAGCCAGCTGTTCGTTCCACCATGGAACTTTGCGATTAACCACAACGTTACGCACCACACAGCTGCTTTCGTAGGAAGATAGGAGCACGTCATTAAGCAGACCAGCTGCGGTTTCTAGGTCACTAATTGAACTCAAAGATGTTGGCAGCATGTCTGCTTTGATAAATAAAATATCCCTATATGTTTTCCAATTTGTAAAACAATGTTTTCCAATTTGTAACGCCAATTTGTATACGACGCTCTGTTGCCTGTATGATCACTCCCGGTATATCGAACCTGATGTGCATGTGGTCCGACAGAGAAGCTTCGCTTGAAACATGCCAGTTTGCAACAGAGTTGGAAATAAACTGACTTGACAAAGTGAGGTCCAACACCACCCGCCGAGTCGAGTTTATGAAAGTGGGGTTCGAACCTTTATTTAAAATGTCTATCTGACTACTCATAAGATAATTTAAAAGGGACTCACCTCTGCCATTTGTATCACTGCTGCCCCAAATGATATGGTGTGCATTAGCATCGCAGCCTATGATGAAATGCTTGTTTTTTAGGTTGCAGTAATCCACCAGATCCTGTACAACTACAGGTGGAGCACTAACCGACTCACCAGGAAAGTACGCAGAGGCACATATTGTCTCCTGCATTCCCCTGCTAGTCGGAACCTCCAGGATTACTGCAACCAAATCCTTAGTGGTGAACTCTGGAATTGGAAGAACGTTAATATTAGATGAAACAAATATTGCTGCTCGGGGAACTTCCTCCCTTCGATCGTAAATCAACTTACATGACTTGAGGTGGAGGCCTCTGATTTTTCCTCCATTAACTCAAGGTTCCTGGATAAGGTCAAGGGTTAAGTGTTGTTTCGCGAACCTGTTGCAAAAGGTATCCGAAGCTCCTTTTGCGTGATGCAGATTCGCTTGTAGTACCCTAATAGTACCAGCCATACTGGATGATTAGGGTAAAGGAGCTCTACGCTCCTGGCTGCTTGCCAGCCGTCTGCTTTGCGGGATTTGGCCTGTTTCTGCCACTTTTCCCAGTAACACCCCGAGCGCCCATATGCTTAATTTTCGGGGTGAGTGCTGATTTACTCGATCCCACAGTAGGAGTTGCGGAGAGATCCGTTGATCGTGCTCCCGACGAAGAGGCAGCAGGAACAGAATGCTCAATAGCGCTGCTGTTCCTGGATGCCTCCTCGTCTGTGATTGTGCCTACTACTGGGGCTGGTAAAGTACCCTCCTTACTGGAGCTGACTCCAGTGGTTGGGTTGGTAGAGGGGGAATCCTTCTTGAGAAGGAGTTTTATCCTACCAAAGCGGTATGCGATGTTCCCGTTGGATTCGCGCAGTTTCTTCATGGAAGGCTCGCCTATGGCCATAACCAAATGGACGAGTGCACCAGTTGTCGTCCGTTGCAGTATCTTCCATGAGTTGGCCGCGAGACCATCGTTCTGCGCGGCCATGGTAGCGAGAATCTTCTCGCTAGTTAAGCTAAGGCTCTGTGGAAAGAACCCCCTAACGATGTTTGGCCGAGGAAAATCATCCTCTTCCACCAAAGTTATGTTCAGACCAATTTTTTCCTTTAGGCTTACAAAACTGTTCCTCATCCATTCCGCTGTGGAATGATCGGAACATATAAAAAATAGCCAACCTGTTCTCCGGCAACAGCCAAGGAATTGCGGCTTGTGGTTTGAGCCTTGCATCCCAATAATGAGGTCAATGACACACTCCTGTATGTTTGCCATTTGCTCCATACTAAGAGGATTGCCACTGAGATCACCTGGTAAGATGCCCAGCTTAACACTGCCTGCTACCTGGCTGAAAAAGGGCTTTACCAGAGAAGGCCCTTCTTTTGCTTTTTTGGCAGGTGGTTTGTTTAGTTCCGGAGCAACCTCGAAAGACCTCTCACGCTTACCACCAGACCTCTTGTCTAGGGTAGGAGCAACAGGCCCCGAGGGTGCTTTCAGAGGGGTCGCGGACTTAGCAGCAGCTAGAGCTTCTTCTCTAGTTTTGCCTTCCTTGAGCCCCTTTTTAAAACGCCTTCTTTCGAAGGAGTTGAGCTTAACCCATTCCCCAGCGTTGAGGGACATGTTCCCAATATCAACACCAATGGTTGAGGTGCCCGATAACTGAGAGATTACACTTATGTTGTCATCACAGAAGGTGTCCGTAGTAGAAGAGGTGGACTGTTCCTCCTTTTCCTTGGTCCGGACGTTAAGATAATCAAGAGTGGTGGCCCTTGTGGCATCTACCATTCCATCATAACTTAGGAGACCCAGCTCAACAGCTGGTGAAGTTGATGCTTTTAAAGAGGCATCACCCTCTATGTTTTTTTTAAATTCGGTTTCCATATGAATCCCACGAGTATCCGAGAAATGAAGGTCACCCACAGCAGAGATCGGTATACTGTGGGAAGGCTACTTTAAACCGGGGGTCGCCTGGTACCCGGAGTTCACATACTAAAAACTAAGCTCCCCCTTAGCCACGCAGCTCTCAGCGTATGTTGTCCCACCAAAGCTTGGGGCAATGGATTTACCGCCATTGCACGGTCGTGTAAGTTACTTGGCTACATTCTAGGATGCATTGCCCGGTTGTCGCCACGAGGAGGCGTAACTACACTAGGAAGAAGTCTTATGAGAATCGCATATCCTAGAAAGATTTGACTCCTAAAACTACTCCCCCAACAACCAATTTTGACCATACCGCGACCTTAGGTTAAAAACGTTCTAATTTCAGTATTTATAGTTTCGAGAAAATGACAACCAAAGTTTCATTAAGTTAAATTTTCTCGAAGGGGATATTTTCTAGTGGTTTGTTTATGCATTAATAATGTATCAAACAACTAATATTCTATTTTGTGCAAAAGTAGTAAATAATTACAATAGAAACGAAATCTTACAGGATTGTAGTACTACTTGAAGACAGTATTTTAGAAGAAATCCCCACCTCTAAAGGTTGAGCCAACCCTGCAATCAGAAAAAATGAAAATAACTTCTGAGCGGTACACAGGACAAACTCGAAAAATGGCTCAAATGACGGAGAATTTAATAGTGCACAATATTGTGTAACATTATTTTATAATTTATGGCCGTTAAGTTGGTCAAATTTGAGCTAAATGTTAAAAGCATGTAAATTTTTGGAATTTAACTGTAAAAAAGCTGAGCGCCGTATTCCTGACCGCTTACATTCGCATCTTGCGAGATTTCAACTTGAGCAGATGTTCTGCTCAGTTGGAATGGGCAGAAAACTACTTTTGACAGATTCCCATCCCCAATCTGTTGGTAGCAGAAGCATTTCCCAGCCATGCTTGAACTTGATGGTATACCCGAAATGAATGTTGATCTGTAGCTGCTTTTGTTTGTGGGAGACAAGCTAAATCGAATTTAGAATGTAATTGCAGATTACCAATTACTCTGTTGTATGCAAGATACATTGCTTCTTTTAGTGGAGTCTCTTTGGACCGAAGTGAAATTCTTCCCAAATAACAAAAAATATGCAAGTATGTGTTTGTACAAATTGTATTCATTCAGGCGATATTTTGTGCATCAAATGTTGCATATAAATCCCAAAAAAGTTGAACTTGAAATAAGAAGTATCAAATATTGTATATTAGAATACTAGCTTACATACCTTGGTCAGTGAATAAATAACAGGTAATTTATATATACGACATGTTGCATCAAATTTCAACGACAAAATCTGTTCAACAAAAATCAAAAGATTGATATTCGACTATAGTGTCTGGGATTTCTATTGTACAGGCCTTGAACGTAAAAATGTTACATGGTCGATCCCAGGGGTTAGCGATATAAATAACAGGCAATATACCTATATACGGCATGTTGCATCAAATTTCAATGACGAAACCTGTTCAACAAAAATCAAAAGATTGATATTCGACTGTAGTTTCTGGGATCTCTATTTTATAATATATATTGTATAATTTTTGCAAATTGTTTTTGTTCATGTTAGATGTTCAAGTTTCCAACCTTCGTAATGGTAATTTAAGGCGCCGTGAACTGAACGGCCATCTTTTAGCAAAGTTGGTGCTATTCCTGTTGTGGCGAATGATATTACCATTTGTCCAATACCTCTCCTAAAATGTATCAACATATTGTAAAGTTTATCAGACTGGATCCTCCTAGGCCACCTAAGAATAATCAGCCCCCTGATTATTCTCGAAATCTTCGTATAGCAAAAATAATATTTGTGAATGCTGTCAACTGCTGCGAATTCAAATTTCGAATGCGAGTTTCTGCCTTCTCTTCTTTCTCAAGTACGTTGCATTGTGTAGGAATATTCCGAGTTTCCGTTGGTTGAGGTAGACTAAACTTAGTACCCTCAGCACCATGTTGACGCAGCACATTAAATTACATGTCGCTTCACTGTCATAATCTCGCAAAAAACTTAAAGCCAAATCCAACTTGAATTTATCCCAAAGAACCACAGCATTGATGGGATTGCAGAAAGCAGAAATTAATGCAAAACCTTGCCTCGTTTGGTATGACATTTGAAAAACTAATGCTTCGTCTAAACATTTCTGCCAGTCTCCTCTGTGTCAAACGAATTGCGATGAAACGCTGCTAGAATTTATCCCAAAGAACCACAGCATTGATGGGATTGCAGAAAGCAGAAATTAATGCAAAACCTTGCCTCGTTTGGTATGACATTTGAAAAACTAATGCTTCGTCTAAACATTTCTGCCAGTCTCCTCTGTGTCAAACGAATTGCGATGAAACGCTGCTTCCTTGAGGTTTGAATATTCAAAATAATTGGCAGTTAATTGGCAGTTAAAATAATTAGCTATACTCAAATGATGTCGCCCCAGGAATGTGAAGAAGAATCAATCGCAAACAGAAACGGATCTAGCTGTGTACATTCTTCCAACCATATTTTGCCGCGCTCCTCGATGGTACACGTGATAAGGGATTTTTGTGTACTGAAAATTAATTGTAAATCTAGTGATTCCATTTTGAGCGTCGTTTAAAGCTTCATTTTCTCGACCTTCTTCAAAAATTATACTCCGCTGTTATGGAGGATGAACTTACTATTCCATGCGATCTGTCGTGCATTGTTGGTGTCTGTAGCAAACATCATTTTGCTTCTGATGCATTTACATATCTACAATCGATGTAATTGGCAATTTCATCTTGAATTTAGCGTTGTAGTTCTTCGTTCAAGATACCAACGTTGGTGCAATGATGCATATAAATCTCAATGTTGATGTGACAATTATATTTCAGTAGCAAGTACCTGTCATTATGGTACTGTCGGTATCCTGGCATTCCTTAAGGAAGATTTTCTTGCATTTATTATTTTGCATGCATGGAGCATGTGGATTGTCGGGACCGCATGGTTCATGCATCATACAATGGGAGGCGATCTCATGCAATCTTGGCTCGATGTAAATATCTGGAACTTTGGCAGTACGATACGATATATGGCTTCAGAAATTTTAAATTTATCTTTTGCAATAATTGATAGGTGGGCATGTAGAATTTCTCGCTTTTAGAACTCAGTTGAGTATACATATGCCATAAACATTCTATAAGCACTTCATGATTCGTCAAGTATTCAATGATGACCTTTAATTCCAATTTAAATACTTGAACAACCAAATCCGGACGATCGGATGTGGTTTTTCCTTTTCGAGGTTCTTAACAATTTCAGGTCATTTCAGATTTGACATAACTTTAACGAAAAAACGATCGAGCCGAATTATCTAAAGGTTGAAATTGTAACATTTCACCTTTCTGTCATGTTCTTGGTAAACCTTCACATGACGATGGCAGAATCACTGGAATGCCGGAATGAAGTTACAAATTTGCACTAGGGTTAGCCACATGATCTGCAAGTCCTTGGTATAATTCTATTTGCAACGTTTTCTGACCGAAACGAATGAAATTCAAATTATTTGCCTCAACGTGCAAATATGCATCTACTACCCATTGCTGAGTAAGACGACCGGCATTAATGATTGGATTTTAGAAATTTCTAAAAGCTAGTTGCAAAGCCTTAGAATGTAGCATGCTAATATTTTGCCGGATCTGTCTTATATTGTCATATAAGGATCCACATTACGTGGATAAATCATCGTCATATATGGATAAATTCAATGCCTAGAAAGCTAGCCGCAGCTATAGAATTGTTCTTATAATTTGGTAATAAATAATTTAGGCGGAATTTTAGGGCAACCTCTAGGATCGACCATGTGACATTTTACGTTCAAGGCCTATACAATAGAGATCCTAGAAACTATATTCGTACGTCAATCTTTTAATTTTTGTTGAACAGATTTCGACGTTGAATTTGGTGCAACAGACGGTATGTATTTTGTTTCAATGGGCCTGTTATTTATTTAATTTTACATAAAATCAAAATGTAAAGCCAATGAGCCATTATTGGTTTGGTCATTTTGACTAATAATAACTGCTTAAATGTTATCTTTAAAATTAAATTGAATATCTGATTTCTCCTTAAAGATGATTATTTGAAAAATCTTATCTCTGAAAATGGCATTTAGGCGAATAAGTTACCACCACATACATAAAATATATACGTATACAAAAATTTGGGATTTTATTTTGGGAAGTATTTCACAGGCATCTCTTTGGTGATGTTATATAGTCCACATATTAAACGCGCTCCGCTGGCTGCAATATTCTCCTTCGTGGTACTCGTTTGCAAGAACACTTGCACGTCGGTCCTCAGTTCTGCATTGGCCTGTAAAAGCTTGAATCCTTTTTGTTTTTCTTTCCTCTACAATGCTGAGGTTGTATCGCATCCGGTAAAAGCATAAAGAACTGGAAGCAGGTCGCTTAATGAAGACAGCCGTGTCCTCTCTGCTGCTATATCATACACAGTCTTCGATTTGGGGCAAAGAAGCCAAATTGTTTGTCGTACTGGTGAACATAAAAACACAAGCAGCATGAGGATGTCCGAGTCATCTGCAGCAACCACCACCCGATCCCCACGATTTGCAAAGCTCACAGCTATATTTGCGATAGAGGTATCTGCGTCATCTTCCGCCTGATGTGTTGGTATATTGAAACAATGTAGGTGTTGCTTCGATGTTTGCTGAAATTTTGGCAATGGCTTTTCTTCTTTGTTCTTCTCCTTTCGTGGTGGTGTAGTCCGGCTAAACATCAAACACTACCGTTGTGTTTCTGCCATAATGTTTTAAAACATAATCACCACCGAGTGAAGCAGATGGCCTCCATCTACAACATATTTGCAGTTTGTTGGAAAACTGTCCCTACCAATATCATCTCTTTTAAATATGGTTTTGATGCTCGATCTTGTTCCCTTTCGTAGGAGACCGTCGTTGAAAAGGGAAGGTGGAGCTGAAGTCAATTCATATTTAAAATAGGACTGCAACTCTTTCGGATTTTTGACGACACAAACAATTCGATGAAATAACTGCAGCGAGTTTATAACGAAAGTTTCGTTATTTATTTTTATTCCCTGAATCTGAGCTGCAATTGGAATAACTTTGTGTTTTCTTGCGTAAACGACGTCCGCAAAACCCCAGTCCCACCTTTATCCAAAGCACTATCACAGGTGATGTTGGAATCAGCAACAAGTCCTTCTTTATTTTTTCCTACTGCCTCAGAGATCAACATGTGGTTTGGAAGTAATTGATGATTGTCCTGTGAAACTTTCCATCGCGGATATCTCAAGCATGCTAACCGGCGTAGAAACAATCATGTCACCGGTAATGCCTCGTCCTCTAGATAATCCTCCTATCGTCTTCATTGATCGCATAAGTGATTGTTCTATGCTCATGTCCATTGCACACTTTTTCTTCTTATCCAAAAGTATTTCTCTGGAAATTTTTTGTACTCTTCACCGGTCAGCTTGGCTCGCAACTCCTTCATTTCCTATAAATATAAATGAGCAGATTTTGCATATAAGTTATGACCAGCAAAATGGAAATATGGCAACATTTTTCGAACAGATTCCATATGCATCTGCCAGTTGCCAGTCCCCTCAGCTCGGATATCCTGCAGCACAATCATCCTGTTGATGTTACTTTTAATGCAGCTCTCCAAGTCGCGTACTACTTCCGAATCATGGCTTCAGCAAATTTCATTACAGATTTCAAATCTTCTGAATTGTCCATAATCAAATAATTTAATGCTGATACCGTCAGTATATAGTATATGCTCGCAAAGCTCGCGAAAAAGCATGTCCGGTAAGCATGTGTTTGACTGTTGCATTGCCATAAACTGTTTCCCATAATTCTTCTAGTCCGCTTCCTTTCATGATATATCCAATTGTGCCAAGATATGATATGAGTAGATGAAATCCTCGAAGGCGTACAATTATTCCAGATATATCACTGTTTTGCTCCGCAGACTTAACCGTTTCAATTGACTTCATAAAGAGTGGTTGATCAAAAGTAACTATGCAAACCTGCCCATGTTTCTTGCTTTCGCAGGTTGCATAAATTAAAGTTGAGTATAACGTCGTCAAGTCACTTGCACTTAAAATGATGAACGGCACTGGTACTATTTGTGAAAATTCAAACGAACCTTGGAAAATTAAAAAAGTTTCTTAAAAGCAGGTGCAATGCATTTAATCCCACCTAGAGCATGAAATGTGTCTATGCCATCTAAAGTACATCCATTAACATCAGCATTGTCAAAAACAAATTGCATAAATCCATTTTTTTCCACCTGTACGTCTGCAAACTCTGTTGCGCATTTGATGTAATTGGCAGCCTCATTATATGATGCAGTTATCCCATAGCATCATGCGTTTCGTTTTTTATAAAGAGTTTCCGTAAATATCTTTAAAGTCGCTGGTATAAACTCTTCACCACCATTTTTGGTATAATCGAATGTTGGATATACTGTTGTATCATAAATTTGGGACTGGATGTCTTCTTTGATAATTGCTTCTGCTGCTTAACGCGCTCTTCTTCAATAGAACTGCATTTGTATGAGTCCCAATTCTTCGGGTAACATGTCCTTTAAAGTTAAAATTATGGTCTTGCCAAATAAGCTGGTTGCTACCAAATTTGGTTTAAAATGATTTATAAGCAGGTCCCTAAAGTAGTAGTCACCGTACAAATGTACATCATTGCCACTGAATTACCTTAGTTTTTCCTTCAGATCGCATAATGCAAATTGACATTCATTACTCTGTTTTATGAAGGCACACAAAGCTCATTTATGGGTTTTCCTCTGGACGGATTATTGGTCATTTCTCTAAATTTGCAGTAGCATTTCAGATGATATCACGCATTTTGTGTCCACAAATTGATTGACCCACCAATCCGTGTATTGACGATACTTCTCCATCCGTCATTGCGTTTACAACAAAGATTCAGGATAGTTTGTTGCATTTCGGTTGATTTCACAACACTAACTTGCTTGTACCGGCTTACATTATTGGAGTCAATCTCTTGAATCACTTAGCCACAAAATAAATAATTAATTTTAATATCAAATGATGGCACACTTGATCTTAAAATTTTTTGCTGGCTGCAATCTGATGATGATGGTCCTATTATGGGAAATTACTATAAATATTTGATATATTCATTTATATTAATTAATTAGTCTTACCTTGCTCACGCGCTCTTTTGCAAGCAACAATACTACTTTTCCTCGTTAGAGTGCGCGCTTTTCAGAAACAGTAGAAAAATTTTGGAAAATTGATATACAACCAAAGAGGAAGTGAATTCAGAAATCCTAACTACCTGTTCCCCTAGATTTCGGAAAGTTTGTATCGTTTTCCATTAGAGTAGATCTACAGTAACTCATAATTGGTTCCAGTTCAACTGCGCGCTTTTCAGGAACAGCAGACAATTTTTTGGAAAAATCGATGTACAATCATAGTTGAGGTGAATGAATTCAGAAATGTTCAATCGTATACTATAACTCAAAATAGTTTTGTTGTAAATTGAGCTCTTCTTAGGGTAAACAGGAAACTATAAAATTGAAATACCACAATATTGTATAAGAATTTGTGTGTTTGACTTTTGATTTTTAAACTTCTCAAAGCGAAGGAGCCTTGTTATCTTTATAGGAAATTGCTGTTTAGTAGGGTTCATTCCTCTAACTTTCTCCTAATTCCGGCCAAAAATTGTTGTAGGTCATTAAGCAAATCCTTTTATGTTAGGGGACACAAAAACTACAAAAAATTCTTTGGAGTTACAACCTTTTAACACATCTATCTTTAAAATGAGCAGTTTTTTTGTAAATCTGACAACACCAATCAAAAGATTGGGCTAAAATTAGTAGGTGTACATGTATAACTCAATTTTTTTTTTCAAAATGTCACTTAGAACCTTTTTATTCTAGGGTCGCGCAGTGCTGTGAATCGAAATAATTTTTTTTTTCTACTTTATGTTACAATTAGATTATAATTAACAAATTTGTTAACGCTCAATTTCGTTCCATACAATTTTACAATTTACTTTGCTTTTATTATAAGGAAGTTCAGCATTTTAATATTTATACAAATCAGTTGCTCATCAGCATGCATAATTAAACAATCATCTGCATATAATTGGATTTTCCACTGTAACTTAATACAAGTTATATCGTTAATAAATAGATTAAATAAAGTGGGTTTCAAGATGGAACCCTGAGGTACCCCCAAATTCAGTATGTTTACAGAACTAACATTGTCATTAATTTTTACAAATTGCTTCCTGGAGGACAAATAACTTTTAATAGCTGCCATTAAACCGGAGTAAAATACAGTTTGTTTAGCTTAATCATCACTATCTCCGAAATAACTTTATCAAAAGCTTTTCACAAGTCAAGGAAAAGACACGCACAAGAAAACCCTTGAGACCAAATTGATGTTTACTAATTAAATTATTTAATTCCAGAATCCTTCCAATTCTGTCACGTATAATTTTTTTGAAAACTTTCGACACTGCATTTAATATTGTGATAGGTCTATAATTCGATAAATCAGTTTCATCTCCTCGATAAATCAGTTTCATTTCCGTTGGCTTATAATTTGCAGAGATTTAAATTAAATATCAAAAGGAACACTGAACTCTCCTTTTAATAATCTCTTTCCTTTATTTTCCTTTTGGTAGTGTTGTATTCTCGCCGCGTATGCTCGAGGACATTAAGCAAGTAATTGCTAAGCGTTGCTGCTTAACATAAAAATAAAAAATAAAAAATCCAGAAAAAAATATTCAAAACTCTGAACCAAACGGTATACATCACCCCGAAAAATATTTGTAGGAAAATTGATCTGGACGCCTATTCTCTAAATTCCTTGCGCTGATGTTGAGAGATGTTTCTATGGAATAACGTATAATACCTGAGATTGAAATCACGTTGCTTAAGGTGAAAATGAATCTTATAAATATAATTCTTTTAACCCTTATGCAATCCAAAACTCAAGCCCCGTGATTTCTTAATGAAACTTGGGTTTTACACTGCTTTTAAAGGTTAAGAAAAAAGACATCTCTGAAATTGGTGCAAGAAATTTCGATGATGGTTGTGATTCTTAATAAATGTCGGGTTTTAAAGTGTCTTTGAAGTCGAGTATCTTACGTCTTTTCAGGGGGACATATCTGAGATCGATATAGATGTACAGGCCAGCACATAACGGCGATCCTAGGTATAGGCCCTGCCTGCATCCTCGACACTAAAGGTTTGTAAGGATTTAGGATATTAGTCACAGGAATAACTAGGGCAAAACTCGCAGCAATTATTTTCTAACTAATTAGTAAATTTACTAAAAATTAGTTAAATAAGACCATTCTCACACTATAAATTTGGATTTTGTTAGTTGTTAGCAGGGACGGATAACGTTATTTAACGTTACCCGAATAACGTTAAAAAACGCTAAAATTGCGAAGTTTTTCAAGAAAACGTAACCAAACCCATTACGTTATGTTACAACGCAACCGTAACAGATAACTTTATAAAATTTAGAAATAACCAAACAAAATAACGTTATAAAAAATGTTTTTGTTACTTTCTCACGGGTCGCGTATATCCACCTGACCAACACATGAATGAGATAAATATATATACATAGATTGGTAACAGCTAATTAAAAATAATAATAATAATTTCGGTGACACCAAATTATACAATTATCAACTATATTTTAACTGCTTATGCATTGTAAAAGAAAACAAAATAAAAAATGAACGAATAAATTAATAAATTTGAAACTATTAAATGTGGTCGAAAAATACACGAAATCAAATAATAAATTGTTATTCACTCTTATTTTGCTAAATTTCGACATATTTTCAATTCCTGGTAGCTTTATTTAACACTAGAACTACCGATCACCGACCAAACGGCGTAGTCGTTAAAGCTGCGGCGGTTGGATCGGGAGGTACCAGGTTCGAATCCCGATAGGGGCGGGATGCAAAAGGGATTTTTCATCATCTGATTACGATCGGTGATGAAGATAGGTTGGCATGAAGCATTGCAATATACAGATGATTTATACAAAAAACGGGTCTATAGCCGTACGTCCTCGATTTGGCTACTACTAATGTGTAAAGTAGGACGGTAAAAGTAAACTGCGAAAGAGTTGGGAGTGCCGTGAGCCCCAAAACAGATTGCATAGATTAAAACCAAAAAAAAAAAAAAAAAACTACCGGTCGGTCAAATTTACGGATTGTACATTTATTGAACTCAGTATTTTGCCTCATCCTTGAATCCTCATTTTGACTGGTCGTTAGTGCTAGTGTTAAAACCTTACTAAAGAAAAGGTTAAACTATTTAACTTTAGATAACGTTATTTGTTCTAGAACGTTAAAAACATTATTTAATGCTAAATAACGTTATATAACGTGACGTTTCACATGATTTAAGGTTAAATAACGTTATAACGTAATAAAAAAAAATTGGGAATTTTTTCCAATAACGTAACGAAATCTTAAGGTTTTCCGATCCCTGGTTGTTAGTATATGTTACTAGTAAATAGGTATAGGGGTTGCTAGGTTTCTTCATATGTTTATTTAATACTTAATATCCAGGGGTCTTATCTTCTCTTGCTATATATAAAAATGTGCCCTTATGTCCAGCCATCACCATCTTTCTTAAGTTTATCAGTTTATATATTCCTATTTTTGAAACTAACACTCAAACAACATGCAACTTATCACTATACATATTACGCACATAAAAAGAAATCACCAGATAAATATCCTGTCTTTTTTTCTCTCAATGTTCCGCTCAGCTCAAAATAGCCTATAAACAGGAACGGATTAGGGAAAATTCGGGCCCTAGGCAAAGTTTCGTTTCCGGGCTCCTTAAAATAATGGGAAATCTTGGCCTTAAGCAAGCGTTCGTTTCCCGAAGCAAAATTTACTTTTCCTACAAAATGCATGAAAGCAGGCTTTTTATCTGTTTCCCATGCAGGTCTGTTTTCATACATTCCCCAAAAAAAGCCCTTTATAATAAGTTTATAAGGTAATTACCTATAGTAAGGTACTTTATTCCGCTTGAAACGATGATGACAAAGCGAATGTCTGTGGTAGCCACAAAATTAGAAACAATGGGGCATCCAACGAATTGAGGCCTTACTAAAAAAAAGTAGGACCGATAAGAGAAGAAGTTGGTTTTAGTTGTTTCAATACAAAATAAAAGCGTAAAAATATGTTTGTTTAATAATAATTTGTGTTATTCTTCCATACAACCATCCAACCACCAACATTTTGGGCCACTTAAATTTTTCTGTAATATCTTCAACAAAAATCTTGAAAGTAACGAATAATCGCGACACGAAAAAGCCAAACGTTGTTCGATTTCGCAATATATCCATTTTCAAAATTATTTCGAGGATATCGAAAAATATAAAATATCCTAGAAAAATGTCATCTGTGTAACTTAATATCCTACAAATGTATGTTAATAGTATCTGTATATGTAACACAAGGCTACGCAAACCGTGGGAGGCAAAAAACCAAAATTCTCGATAAATCATTAACTTTGTAACAAGATACAAGAAGCCCCGTGCAAATTTCAAGTAATATCGAGAAACACAAATAACCTCTAAAAGCTTAAAAAGCTTTATTATAATCTAGGAGGGACTCTAGAACAATCTCGATATTTTTTGACATAAAATTCCGAATATTTTGAAAAACCAAGAAATCACTAAGAACCTGCAAAATGCATACAGTCTTTGCAAAACCTTGAATAATCTTGAAAATATGACAATGGCGATAAGTTCGAATAACTTTGATACCTACTTAACGCTATTTAGATCTGAAAATCTAGATAATCCAAAAATCTTGAAATTCGGTTCTTCTCTGTATGATAATATAATTAATTTAATGCTTACTCGTAATTCAACTCCAACGGCCATTCGAATAATATCGAACATAAAATTTCGGATAATAAATTTAAAAAGCTCGGAATGTCAAAGAAAATACCAAAAATATTATAAACCACTATTCTGTAACTTCACAGCGAGAAATTCCAATAGACCCAAATAATTTCAAAAACGTGCGAATAATCTTAGAGTTGCGTAGTCTCAAAAATGTTGATGATTTCGAATATGTTACCAAGCAAGCCAACCCTATTCCAACCCAGATATGTAGATGGGATCGTCATGAAATCTCGCCAACCAAAATATCGGATTATACATAATATCAAATATCGAATTTTGAAATATTGTTTTCGGAAATATCGACCGCGTAAATCTGGAAACTTCAAGAATTATTAATGAAGGGAATTCAAATGTCAAATTACACATTTTTTCTAAATTTTATTTTTCTAATCCTATAAATCTTTATTCTCTGATTCACCCACTAATTTTTATATAATAAGTATTGTTTTAAATTATTTATCAGGAACTTTTTCAATTGCTAAAACGCAAATTTCATAGCTAGATGGAATCCTTAAAGTAACATTATAATTAAAACCCGATAATTTTTTTTTTCTTAGGATTAACCATAATGTCAAATTTCATTTTGTGGGTTTTATCAGAACCATCTTGATATGAATAGAGCCGGCATGTAAAAAATGAACCTAAAATAAAGGACATAGAAACACTAAAAAATAATTTATTTTCATAGAGTTTGTATGAAAAAACGCGATTTCGATTGACGAAAAAATATGAATTAAAAATTAAACCTAGATAAATAATTTTTTCTGATATCACTAATAAACAACACAATGACTAACTCTTTTAAAGCACAGATTCTCATGCTTCCCCATTTCCCAGATGTAATCAAAAGAAAATAAGGGAATTAAATTAAAAAACGTTCTACAACAACAACAATATGTATTAAAAAGAGAAAATTCAATTTAATGACGTCATCACTTATTCACAACTAAAATCAATGGTAAAAAAAGACAATACGTTGAACAGCCAAAATTAAAATAAATCAAAGAGAGTCAAAGAGAAAAAATTATAATAATATGCATTGCAATTTGCATTGAGCGAGAAGAAATCAAAAAAATCAAATTATGCATCACAAATAAACGACATAACCAACAAACATTAACTGTAACATAAATGCCTTATTTATTTCTCAAGTATTAGAAATATTATTTAAATTAAGTCACAGCTGAAAATAAATACAACATGATTAATATTTGGCATCGATTTTTATTCCCAAAAATTAATGACCCATACAAAATAAGTTTTTGTTTAGAATATTTGAATTGTCATTAACATTTGAGAGCGGTGTATAAAATAAAATAGCTCTTACTTATTATTCCCATTCCTAGATGTCACTTAATACACAAATAAAAACAACAGGGATTCGGGCTGAGTAAACGATTTGAAAGAAAAGTTTTTACGTAAAATTAACATAATTTCTTTCATACCAATGGTTTAATTTTAGTAAATTTATAAAAAAAATTATATTAAATTAATTATTATTACAATTTAGTTATTACTACAGAGGGAAGCCACCAAAAATATGTTTAACCGAATCAAAAATCAGACCGATTTTAGAATCCGACCGGTTCGATCACCTATTTGATTTTTTTTATATGGTTTTAATTGTAGGCGACATCTATGGTTTAAACAAAAGTCGTTAATAAAGCATTGCCACATGATATGAATATGTATTTGGGCAGATTTTTGTCATGTGGCCATGCTTTTAGAAGGAGACTAAAAAGAGATGGTTATAATTGTTTATAAATTTTATGTTATGACGTATTTTACAACAACAACATTCCATAAAAGTTTAGCAATAGTTTATATTCCAAGAGGATTTTCACTAAGAAATAAACATTTTCATGATTCAATTTTTCAATAAAATAAAACTACATGATTTATGAACATTTTCGTATAAAAATAATGTAAAAGCTCATAATTCTTAAAGACTAAAAATGTAAATGAAAACAATCGTTTTCCCATATAATTTCATAGTAAAGAAAAAATTGTATGTACTTTATTTTAAGCTTAGTAAAAAATACAGTCAATGTGGAGGCTCTTATTTATAGAGTAGGCTCTGGTTTTATTTAATATTGAAAACTGTTGATACCGAATTCCGATTGCTTTTCTAGAATTTTTCTTCGGAATTGCGACAAAACGTGGTTCTATAACAAATTTTGAGTTCTCGTACTGAAACTTGAAATAAGAGAGCTCCATAATCGACAAGCGATTGGTTAAAATCGGATTAATTAACCGAAAAGATTAAACTAACCGATTAACCTTAAGGTGTAACCATACTTGGAATAAGAAAAATAAAAAAAATAAGAATTTGAGCTTTTCTTATTTCACTTTGACATTTCGACTATAGATAACTTAAAAATTTTTAAGTTCAAAGCGAAATATTTTTGTTTGATTTTTCAGTTATTTTAGGAAAAATTATACTAAATTCATTTATGTCGTAAAAAATTATTAATTTACATTTACTAGTTCTAATTAGTGATTCAGAAACACTATACAACATTTTTGTTTTAAAAAAATTGTATATGTATCTCAATTTAATTTTTTTAGGTTATGTTACAACTTTTGTTTGGGTTTTAAATGTATGTACAATGAAATTGCTCAATTATTTATTGTCTAATTTAATGCTCAAATATTCCCGTTCTGATTTATTTATTAATAATTAATCAAAATGTTATAATTTTTACCAAACCAGTTGTTTACTTTCTACAGTAAAAAGTTGTGCAACTTTTTTCAAATTTTATAAGCTGAAAAATCATATTAAATTCATTTATATCATAAAAAATTAATTAATTTACATTAACTGTTTCTAATTAGTGATACAGAAGCACTATGCAATATTTTTTGTTTTAAAAAAATGTAATATCTCAATTAAATATTTTTAGGTTATGTTTCAGTTTTTGTTTGATGTTTTAAATGTATATACATTTGAAATACTCAATTATTATAGTCTAATTTAATGTTCAAAGACTCTCGTTTTAATTTATTTATTAATAATTAATGAAAATGTTATAATTTCTATTTACAAACTAGTTTTTTATTTCCCGCGTTAAAAATTTGTGCAACCTTTTTTAAGTTTCTTAAGTTTACACGAGAAATTTCGCTCCTTTTAAGTTTTTTAAGTGACATCTGAAATTTTCATTTCCCCTCCAAAAAAATTTTAAGTTTCTTATTTTAAGTATGGTCGAATACACATAAATCCCCTTTCTCGCTCTCTTACGTTATTTTTTTTATTTTTCTTATTCTAACTATGGTTCTCGCTTTAATCTGCTTTGATAAGTTACTGGTGGAGAACTACCAGTAACGTCTCCAAGAGCTATGCGGTTGGGTCTAATTAGTTTGTATTCGTTTTCGTATCAGAGCGTTCTAAATGAGCTTTACCAATTTGTTAAAATTGATTTGCTTACACACTTGATAATTTAAGTCAGAAAACCACCACTGAGGAGCCACACATTTAACATGCTAAAAACTAAATTTTTGTATGAGACCTCAATGCGCAAGATGGCCTATCGATAAACTAGAATACTAGATACCTTCAACAATAATCTTGAAACAGGCATTAAATTTTACCGTATTTTGTTTTCAATTTTGTTTCGTTAAATGTTTAAATATTTTTTAACCGCAATTGTTTTACGTTTTTGAATAATGAGATGGACGAGAATTATTAAATGTTGATTGCAGACCCAGAATGATGAACCCAGAAATAAATGGTGGCGAAACAACTCAAATTATGCAGAAATGTTGGCTGTTTGACTCTGGAGAGCCAATTATTTCCAAACAAAACTTAAATCGAAAGTTTGTAAAGTAACACTTGCACAAATCATTGTCGTTTTGAAAAAGTCCGCTGTCCTTCACCCCCCCCCCCCCCCCCCCCCGTTTGTACTGTATGGCTTGGATCAAAACCAACAAAATTGTCTATACAAGCCAAGCAGTACAAACACTTAAGATATAAAAAAGTACACTATATTTGTATATCTACACAATTCGAATAAATTTGTTTTTGTTGTTGTTTAAATATTATATGACAAAACCAATAATATAGAGAACATTTTCTTGATAGAATCTGTGTAAAGAGCGAACGAGACGGATTGTATAATCATTTTTGTTGGTTTTGGCTCAACACAAAATCTACGCATACACATGCAATATACAACATCATCCGGCATTTCAAAATCAGCTGAGCCGAAGAAAAAAAAACCGCCTACTTTAATTTATTTTGTTATGAAAATATCTACTATATATGGTCGCAGCAGCAAATGCTTTTGAAAATGAAAATCACATACGACGATGATGATTCATTTACGAACGTAGCAAACGAATCACGTGAAATGACTAGGTGAGTAAAATATACATATTAAAGCGAATCAATCCATTTTGAATTTTCGGTAACAATTCAGTCTTTGTACAAATGGAACCATCACTAAGGGAATGAAGCCTTTTCGAATGTTACATGTTTTTTACAATACTGCGATGTACAGTTTTGATCCTGTCCACCTTGTCGAGTTTTGTAAAATAATTCGATAGTCTATGTTCTCTATTGATTCATTTGGAAATTGTGTTGGGTTCCATATTCCATTCAAAAATTTCAAAATTTCTCGTCCAAGGGCTTCAATTTTTAATACATCGCTTGTATCGTGCAATTTCGTTTTCAATCCACGAAATCAGAAAATTTTAACCAATAGGGAATGGGAAACTGAAAATGGCAATAACGTTTTGTTAATTTTGTTATTTTTTCCAATATTGCTCAAAATAAAGTTAATTTTACCAAAACAGGACAAACAGCGTCCCACTCATAGTAATGCCGGGACACGGGACATTCGATTAAAAAACTGGTATGTCCCATCAGAAACGGGACGGTTAGCAAGTATAATATGGAAAAATAATACAATGCTGATTGCCAATTGGTTTTAGTTAGCTAAAAATGTTGACGGAGAAATTAAACAAAAATATTTTTGATTTGGGTGTTTAATTTGTTCTAAAAAATGCATGGTTTCTAATCATTGACCAAACGCCTCACCTCTTTTCATTTTACTTTATTGTAATTACATAAAATTAACGTAGAAAAATATAAAGCCAAACTAAAATATTATTCAAAATTCTTGAATCCACCATTACCTTTGAAAATTTTTTGGAAAAATTTGAAATCGGTTAGCGCCTTTAAGAGAATCCTAGTAATTTTAATAACTGCCCATTTTCTGTTGATGACTTAAATAATTTCTTCAGTTCCCACTTTTCAGGGGATGGTTTAGTGGATTACTCAACACAGTTTGAAGGCGACTTTAGCTTTAAAAACATTGACACAGTTGACCTTCACCATGCTCTAGACTCTGTTAAATTATATGCAACGGGTACTGATGGAATACTGGTTAAATTCGTCAAAATGATTTTTTCCTATATTGACTGCTAATCTCCGGCACGGTCTTAATAGCTTGATTATGTCCTCCACATTTCCCTTGATTTGGAAACATTCTATAATAATAGCTAATTGAAAAACGGAGAAATGTTCTAATTTATCTGACTCTCGATCTCGACCTATCAGTTTGCTGCCAGGGTTATCCAAGGTATTTGAAAGAGGTTTAACATTCATTCCAGTGTTCGCCAAGGTTCAATTTTGGGGCCATTTTTATTTATGATGAGTATTAATGACCTGACGAAAGTAATTACACATTGTAAATATCATTTATTTGCTAACGATGTTCAAATTTATAGATTTTGTAATCCTACGAGTATTGAGGACAGTATTAATAAAGTTAATTTGGATATAGGCCTAATTGTTTGTGCATTAATAGTGAGAAGACTCAATCTAGTTTAATATTGTCCCACATTCGATGCGTCGACGATTTACCAAAAATATTTGTCAACGGAGCTAGCATTAATTTCTCTGATACCGTTAACAATGTTGGTTTAATTTTTGATCGAACTCTTTGTTGGAAGTCGCACATCGAAACAGTTAGTAGGAGGATAATAAATGGATAAAAGCTTTTCAAATGATCTCAGACTTCGACTGGTCAAATCTTTTGTGCCTTCTCTGTTGAAATTGAGTTGAGGAAATTCCGCTTTAATAATTTTCTGTTGATAATCCAATAATTAAAATTTCACCACAATTTATTCTGTACATTTTTAATAAAGATCGAAACATTTTATATTTATATTGGGGCAGGTCTTCATTACATAAAATGTTAACAAAGTATGGAGATATACTACCCCATAAATAGATTGAAGAAAGAGGAAGTTTACACATACATATAATAAAGGAAACATTTTAACAATCTACTTTTTTTATTGCCTTTGCCTGTGAACAATTGCACCAGCACATCCTTTATAATCACTCGTCCATCCATATACACAACAGAAACAAAAACTATAAAAATTAACAATATAGCTGAGCACAAAAAAAATTTTTATCGTCTGTTTATCCGGATAAAATAAATCGAATGTTTTAATATTAAAACCCTTTTTTTTGTATAAATGTATGTTTTTATGTTTCGTTCACATTAAATATAAAAATTAAAATTAATATCAATAATAATAAAAATAAATGTAATAATAATAGTAATTATTTTTATTACTGTTAAACAATTAAATTGCGTTATCTTTTGTTTTGTTTTAGAACTGAATTTAAAATATAAACATTAAATAAACAAATTATTATGTAATAATAAAAGATTTTTCCGCTCATTTATTATTCATAATTACATAAATAGTATTTTAAATAAAAAAGACAAAAACGGGAACAATTGCTCACCTGTATGACCTAGACACTCTATATAATTAAACCATAATTAGTTTTTGATAACACCTCGTACTGTGTTTTATAACGGTTGGTTGAATCTTTATATATCCTGCAAAACCTAATCAATTTTAACCTTTCAAACTGATACAACAAATTTATAGTGCAACTATTAACCATCCCAATACCAAAACTACATAGACCTCAATACCTATGTTGTAAGGAGATTTAAAAAAAAAAAATAAAACATTTCGGTTTATTCAAAATGTTAAACAATTTATTATTATTCATGAACGTCGACTTTCGGTTGTGTCTTCTGCTGTTTTTTATTTTAGCGCGACAACAAACCAACTTTATGCACCACTCGCTTATGTTGTTGTATATAGGAATAACCGCAACAAAACCAAAATGAAATTTTAATTCTTATACATGGTGAGAATCACCAAAAACTATTCTAGTCACATATTTTGTTGTTGCTTATAATAATAAAAAAAAAATGTACATTTAATGTACATTTACATAATATATCTGTTTGGTAAAGCGTCATACTTTATACAAAAATAATCATCCTATTGGGTAGTTTGCTCTCTGCTTTTCTATTTTTATTTCATTTGTTTTCCACTTCTAAAGTTTTTCTTAATTAACCCAATTTTATTTTGCTTTTTTTTTTGTTGTTGTTGCTGTTGTTAGTTTTTCCGACCAACTTTCTTCATTTCAAGATAATACACAGAGATGGATCTCTTGAATTTGTATTTAGAGCACAACGACTTTATTATCTTACGTCGATTATATGAGTACATGTGTGATGAGTATGTTTTGATTTGAAAACTAATTCCAAAGTGTTTATAATGAGTCGAATAATCTGCCAATAACATTAAGGAAGGATCTTTGATAATCTGTATAATAAAGTTTTTTTTTTTTTTTTTGATTGCTTTGAATATGATTACAGTTATATTTCTGCTTAATTCGCTTTGCCTTGTTAATTTAGAGAAACATTTTTGGTTTCCTTGAATAATAATCAAAGAGCACTCTAAAATTAAATGAATGATACTGAATTATTGTCGAAGACAATTACTATCTTGGCATAAAAACAGAAATATTTTAAAGATGTCGCTGAAATATGTATACAGTTTCGTCGACGCCAATGGTTTTTTTTATAGTTATAGTTGATTGCGACCAAGCTATTAGTAAGACCTACCGGAGATGGCCAGGCCTCACCGAACACCCTTTTACAAACAACATAAGGAGGGTTTGGAGAGGTTTAGTTAGTAATAATAGAAATTCGCCAGGTTACAGGCACCAATAGTTAGTAATATAATGACCATACATTTTTAAACAACTTTTAATGATTTATTAAAAATAACAACTGCATTCTGAAATAACATTTATAATTTTGCTGAATCAGATTTCAGGGTAGGTATTAGTCAAAATTGCTCTCATAATTAACTTAAATTAAACGTACAGCTTATAAAACAGTAGCTCAGAGGCGATTTAAAATAATAAATAAAATTAGTATCATCTACTTTTTCAATTGAGTTGCTTCATACTATTAAAAATATACCTAAATTATAATGACAGCTGAATCAGATTCCCGGAGAAACATCTGTCAATCTAAATTAATAAGTAATTGTAACAAACCTTAAAATAATAAATTTGCCCGATTACAAAATTGTAGATTATCGGCATCGCAACAGGGAAACCAAAACAAAGTAGTCTCCAATGGAAATGGGACTCACTCGAGCATGCACTCCCTTCACGCAGAAACAAATCACTGATCCAATCACCCATCTCACAGATAACACACACAACTGCGAATCAGGCCCACTTCTAATTCTAGCCGTTTGGCTGGGTAGTCTGAGCTTCATATATGCCACCAATAAATATATATACAGCCTTGGCCAAAATTATAAAGCACCCCTCCCAAATTGCAGTATCTACAAAACGAATGAAGACAAAAATTAAAACTCAATATTTTTAGGAAATACTTTTTATATTTTATTAATTTTAGTATTTTGTAGGTCCTCCTTTGGCTTTGATGACAGCCAGGACTCTTTTATTCATCGACCGTACTAATTTTTCGCAGGTCTTCCTTTGAAGTCATACTGCGATCCTTGATTTTTTTTTTTTAAATTGACCACAAATTTTCAATGGGATTTAGGTCTGGTGACTGGGCGGGCCAGTCCATGACTCGAATTTGTTTTTTTCGAAACCAACTCATCGTAACGCGGGAAGTATGGCAGGGGGCATTATCCTGTTGATAAATTATCGAAGAACTATCCGTTTCCCCAAAGATTTGCCGAATTGAGGCATTCAATGCAGCCTCGAGGACGGTAACATAGTTGGTACTGTTCATCGGACCCTCACAAAACAACAGTTTTCCCACCCCTGATGATGCCATACAACCCCACACCATCAGTTTACCCCCTCCATGCTTTACGGTAGGCACTATACAATCAGGATTGTATGCTTCCCCGACTCTTCTTCTTACGATGGTTGCGCCAGGAGTTCCAAAAATCTATAAGAATTCCATCAAATTTAACATAAATTTCTCTATTAATTCTTTTAAAATACATAGCACAATTTTTTTTTTTTTTTTTCACTAATTATTTTTTAATATTTATTTTTTATATTTACCTCAAAAGTAGATTCACCTGACCAAACAACTCTCGCCCAATCCACGTCATTCCAATGTTTGTGTTCTCGAGCCCATCTGCAGCGACTTTTTATGTTGGTAAGTGAGAGCAAAGGTTTTTTTCTTGCTTTACAACCTTTCAATCCAGCTTGCAGGAGCCTTCTTCTAACTGTCCGTGAACTTCTTGTTCTGTTAAATGCTCTGCAGCTATCTCAGCAGATGTTTTTCTTCGGTTTTTGAGAGATTTTCGCACAATTTGTCGATCGTCTCTTACCGAAGTGATACGATTTCTGCCTGAGCGTAGTTTATAGGCATAGTCCCCGGTCTCTTTAACCCTTTTCAATGTAGATTGAACTGCTCCACGAGAGCATTTTAATTTTTGGGATATTTTAATTTGGCTTACACCCTGGGGATCCAACAACACAATTTGTGCCCTTATTCCTTCACTGAGTTGGCACGCTTTAGGCATAATTATCACAAACACACTTTTTTTCTCAAAAAACTTACGAAAACTCTTTTTGATTTAAAACACTTTATGTGAAGACTGCTCACGATCAAATACAAAACTAAAATAAACAAATTTTACGACGCTACAACTTCTTGTTAAGAACCTAAAATAAAACAAAAATTGGTGATTTTCAATAATTAAGGGTCGCATTCGGTGGGATGACTCGTTCGTTAACACCCATTGTTTAGAAAGACATAATATAAATATATAATGCTAATAGATAGGGGTGCTTTATATTTTTGGCCAAGGCTGTATATATATATATATATATATATATATATATATATATATATATATATATATATATAAGTTAAGATTAATAATACATTAATCTTTAAAAAAAATGTTTTTTATTTGGACTATGTCCGTTTTATTCTAAATCATTCTTAAAACTAATTATATCTTTACAATTTTTCAATTACAAAAACTTCTATCTTGCGAAAATGCTGATTAAAGAAGTTTTATGGAAAATTACAGAAATTATATTTATGTGAAAATAAATGAAATTTGAGTGTTAGAAATTTTACTTCTATGCAAAATATACAATGTTGCGATTTTACTATACATGTTGAATGATGTTAATATTGATGACGATGGTCATTATGTTGTCTTAACTTATATATATATATATATATATATATATATATATATATATATATATATATATATATATGTGTGTGTATATACATATATATATACACTCCCAATCATATGAATAGGTTCACCGAAATTTTTCAATTTTTTTAAAAACGGCAAAGCTTTTAACGGTTTTTTCAATTGTAAATCAAAGTGTGCCATTGTTACGTAGGTTAAGAATAAAATTTGGTATTTTGAGAGACCCGTTAGCTTTTGTTTTAGATTTAAAATAAATTTATCAATAAAAAATGCGTCATTAGAATAGGTTCACTTGAAAAACTACAAATAAAACGGTGTTTATGTTATAAGAAATCATTATTTTTATTATTCAGTAGTGAGTTTTACCTCCATTATTTAAAATCACTTCAAAAATTCTATTTGGGATTGAATCGTATAAAGATTTCAAGTAATTCAAGGACAGTTCCTTCCAGACATCCTTTATAGCTGCGATGAGCGAGTCCTGGTCCTCAAATTGCCTTCCACCTTCATAAACCTTTCTTGCCATCCATCCCCACACATTTGCAATAATATTTAAATCAGGTGAATATGGTGGCCATGTCAAAACTTCGATGTGTTCCGCATGGAACCAACTTTTAATTATACGAGCCGTATGGACAGGCGCGTTATCCTGTTGAAAAAGCCATTGCATCGGTCCAAAAATGGTATCGATTTTCGGACAAGCATTTTCCAATATGGTTTTGTATGACTCTGCTTTCATTTTACCTTTTATAAATTGCAATTCGATGGTCCCATAATAACTGATTGCACCCCAAATCATAACACCCCCGATTTTGCTGTGTCTCTTCGACAAAACTCGTTCCTCCTTTCTCAAATCGTGAAAGTAATAGTTGAATCCGTCCGGGCCATTAAAATTAAACTTTTTTTCATCAGTAAAAATTACTTTTCGCCACTTTTCAGACCAACTCATCACTTCTTTTGCAAAGATTAAACGACGTTCTCGATGCTTTGCATTTAGGAGTGGTCCATCCAAAGAGCCTCCATCAGTTTTGATGATAGGAAATGGCCTACTTAATTAGCCATATTCCAGAAATTTATCTAAAAATCATTTTAGAATCCCATTACAATCGTACATCCTGAATTTTACCAAAAACGGATAAAAATGGCCAAGTTCCTTCCTAATTTGCCATATACCAGAACTTCCTCCAAAAAACATTTAAGAATCCCTTTCCATTGGAAATACTTAATTCCACCAAAATCGGATAGGAAATGGCTAAGTTCCTTCCTAAAAAAATCATTTTAGAATCGTTTTTCCATCGAACTTTATCTAAAAATCCTTTTAGAATCGCATTTCTAACGTGCATGCTGAATTTCACTAAAATCGGATAAGAAATAGCCAAGTTCCTTCCTAATTGGCCATATGCCAGAACTTCCTCTAAAAACATTTAAGAATCCCTTCATCTCTATTTATCAAAATCGGATAGGAAATGGCCAAGTTCCTTCCTAATTTACCATATTCCAGAACTTTATCTAAACATCATTTTAGAGTCACTTTTCCATCGAACATGCTCAAATTCATCAAAATCGGATAAGAAATGGCCTATTCCTTTCTAATTGGCCATATTCCAGAATTTCGTCTAAAAATCTTTTGAGAAGCCAATTTCCATTGGATGCTGCATTTAATCAAAATCGGATAGGAAATGGCCAAATTCCTTCCTAATTGGCCATACTCCAGAACTTTATCTAAAAATCATTTTATAATCCCATTACCATCGTATATGCTGAATTTCATCAAAAACGGAAAGAAATGGTCAAGTTCCTTCCTAAATGGCCATATACCAGAACTTCCTCTAAAAAACTTTTAAGAATCCCATTTCGATTGGAATTGCTTAATTCCACTAAAATCAGATTGGAAATGGCCAAGTTCCTTCCTAATTGACCATATTTCAGAACTTCATCTAAAAATCATTTTAGAGTCGCTTTTCCATCGAACATGCTCAAATTTATCAAAATCGGATAAGAAATGGCCAAGTTCCTTGCTAATTGGCCATATTTCAGAACTTCGTCTAAAAATCATTTCAGAAGCCCATTTCCATTAGATGCTGAATTTCATCAAAATCGGATCAAGGGACACCTCACTACAACGGACAATTTTTTTGGTCCCGTCGATGTCTGTTGTAGTGAGGTTTCCCCATATAATCAAATATTTTTAAAGATTGGGAAAAATACAAATACAACAACTAAAATTATTTCTTCCTAATTTTCTCAATAACGCCTATGTTTGCTAATTTTTCCAATTTTTGTTTTGATTTTCCCCATTCAAGAAGGCGGCAACGGCAAACAAGTAGATAAGTTTGAAACACGTAAGTAATTTGAAAAGCGCCTTAATTAACTCGTTTCATTTGCTCGTTAATGTTGCCTTACACGAATACGACCGTCTGCGGTCAAATGTATGAAGTTTCATCTAAGTCGTATTGTGAGTGATGCGGATTTGACTTACGAAGCGCTGCTAACTACATTGAACCAAATCGAAGCTGTGTTCAACTGTATCCCTTTAGTTCCACTGTCATCTAACCTAGATCATTTTCATACTCTTACTCTACCTATTCTATATTTTAGTTGGTGGTTTTACTACCACAACCAAACTATAAAAACCAGAAGTTATAACTCTTGAAGCAATGGGAGCTGGTCGATGCATTCGTACAATATTTTTTGGTTCGCTGGACGAAAGAATATGTCACTTCAATGTAATCTCAGGCCTAACGAATCACCTAATTTAAAGGAAGGACAACTTGTGATTATAAGAGATGAAAGTCTTCCGCCGTACAAATTGTTACTTGGTAGAATCAACACCGTTAAAGGCAAATTCAAACGAGCACTCATAAAGCTTTGCCGTCTACCAATAGACGAGGAAAATGATGTTGACGAGTCATTCCGTCAAGGTACGGAAAATGTTGACTGTACGAGTAACTGGTAGATTCAAGTGGAAAATTTAATTTAAAAATATTGAGTATTATGTATGTAGACTTAATATAAGCGCTAAATAGAACTTGCGAATTTTTGGTCTCTTTAATTAAAATATATAAGTAAATTATTTTATGTATTAGTGCATAAGTACATAATTTGTTTAGGGTAAATTCTCTTTTAAGCGCTGCATTTAATTTTCTTATGTAAGGGATGAAAACACACCCGACGGTTTGCAAAAAAAAGATGTTTAACATTTTTACTAAAGTGTGGAGAGGCGATGAAGAAGCTTTTGCCAATATTTGTTATTTAATTTTAATAATTTTGGCAAACGAGCTTGAATATAACCGCACTTTTTCAAAAATTAGCTCACGAAGAGAAACACCGCCTAAAAGTGCTATCAGCGAACTTTTGTTCCTTACAGGATATTCATCGTGGTTCATAATATTGAAATTGATACTATTAATAATAAAATTACAAACCACTGTTACCGTTTGACGGCGGTAACGCATCTACCGAATGGTAATATTCCGGGGCAGCAACTATGAAAAATCACAGGTCACTCAAATTCGAATTCCGTTCAACCTTATCTTTATATGCAGCACAATAGACATGCCGAAATTGTTAGTTGAATACCTTGCCCTGGCCAAAGCAACTAAACATATTATAATTTTTATATTAATTATAAAAAGATTGCGTTTGGAATGTGTATTGTACTTGTTGCTAATGTAATAGTGTAGAAGTTGTTGCCATATTTTCCTAGTAACGCACAATTACACTACTTTGTATGAATATAACGACGTGAACATTTCGTTTCGATGTAGCTATTGGTAGCTTTTGGGTATGCAGAATCGTACTATTGCTTGGTACGTTCGTCACTAAGCGACTGTCATCGTTTATTAACAACACGTATTTTTTGGTTGCAAAAGTTTGACTGTCATCGTTCATAGTAAAAAAAAAAAATAATAAAAATATTTCTCTTTTGTGAGCGAAAGTTATAGTACGAAATTTTTATATGAGCGTTCACCTAGAGACGATAATAGTACGAAGATGATCGGTTTCAACAGTAAGGGCTCAAAGTTTAATTTAAACTTAATTAATTCTACAGTTATATTATTGTATAATAAAAAGACATTTTTTATTTCATGAATCCAAGGTTTCACCAAGTCTGGAGACATCATCAACATCGATATAGATTTTTTTTGATACGTCAATTTGACTCTCGCTGTCATAAACGTAGTATGGCTTCTTGTGTTCAGCTCCAGTTGATGTTACTCTAGGACCTTCACCTTCACCTACTTTCTGCACGTCGTATCTGTCGTGAACTCTAACCTTCGTGACTTTATATGGCCCCACAAATTTACTTTGAACTTTGCCCCGCTACTGAATTGTGTACGTTTAATAACCACTAGATCATTTAATTGGTACCTTGCCGCCTTCCGTCGTTTTTTATAAAATTTTGATGTACTCTCGTGTTGTAGTTTAAGGATGTTTTGCTTTGCTCTCTCTCTCTCTCTCTCATCTCATTTCGTTCGTCATTAAAGGCAGCAATCGCAGCTTCATTTATAGTTTCTGAAATCTTTAGTTCTGCGGAACAGCGCATCCTAATTCCGAACATAGTTTCAAAAGGTGTCATACCAATGCTTCTTTGAAAACTATTGTTTAGGTACCTTTGCTAACTATTTGTATACTTAAATCAATCCTCGGGTTTATTACCAGCAAGTTTTGTCAATGCTGGTATTATTATTTGATTTAACCGGTCCACTTGACCATTTCCTATCGGCTTCCCGATCGTAATTATATGCAGTTCAATATTCTCGTCCTCGCAATATCTCTTAAATTCTTCCGATGTGAACCTGCCTGCAACCAATTGCGATGGATTTCCGAATATAGCCTTCCGGTTGTCTAACTTCTGGATAACTTCTGATGTGCTTAGCGTCTTGCACGGATAAAGCCACACGAATTTTGAGTAGCTATCAATGACGGACAGGATATATTTGTATGACTTCCTTGTTTGACTTCAAATGGTTCAAATGATCGATATGTATTTGCCTCGTTTTCTCTCAGCCAGGATACACGCCACACAATTCTGGATACAGTTCTTCACCTTTTTTGCCATGTTTTGTATGTAGAATTCTCTTTTGATCAGCTCTTCAGTTTTTGTCTCTCCAAAAAGGCCTTGCTCGTGACATCTCTGTATTACAGCCATTTGCATGACCTTTGGTACAACCAACAGCCTCGTACCATTTTCTGATTTATAAAGAATACCATTAGTAACAACATAATTATCTTACGTACCTGACTTTAATAATTCAAATATCGGCTTCAGATTTTCATCTTTATTTTTTGAATTATACTATTTCCAGTTCCATGATGAAATCGTACTTTTGCATCTGCAGAACCCAACCTGCAATTCTCGATGACAAATCTTTTTTCTTGATATGGTTGAATTAAATGCCATGCAATCCGTTACGATTTTAAATTTCAGCCCCAACAGATAAACTCTAAACTTTTTTAACGATTTAACTATTGCCAAAGCTTCTAACTCATAGCTGGAGTATCTTCCTTCTGCTGGTGACGTCTTTCTATTTTAGTAATAAACTGGATGAAATTTTTGATGAACGTCATTTCGCTGCAGTAAAATGAAGGCGATTCCTGCTTTGCTTGCATCGCAACGTAACTCGGTATCTGCTGTCATTGAACAAATTTTCAGCACTGGTCTATTTGTTAGTACTTCTTTAAGTTTTTCGAAACAATTTCTTCCGAAACAGAATTTCCCATCTTTGCGTAACATATCCGAAAGTGTTTGGCTAGCAACGCGTACCCTTCCACAAAATTTCTAAAGTATCTCGTAAGGCCTAAGGACCGTTGCAAACACTTTGGAGTAGTTGGTTCAGCAAACTGCTTAATGGATTTCAATTTCCCAGTAGTTGGTCGAATGGATCCCTTCTCTGTTTCGTAACCCAAATAAACAATTTTGTCTTTTAAAAATTCACTCTTGCTTCATTTCATATTTAAACTATTCGTCTCAGCCAGCCTTAACACTTCCTCCAATCTCTCTACTCCTTCTAATTCATCTTTGCTCGGTATTATCAAGTCAGCCATGTTGACACACAGTTTATTTTTTTGAACTAATGGATTGAATATTTCATTGATGTATCTTTGGAATACCGAAGATGAATTACATAAACCAAAGGGTGTGCGTAGGAAAAATCCTTCCTTAAGATCTAAAGTTGAAAATAAATTTGCTGCTTGACGTTGGTCTATTTGATCTTCAATTAGCGGCAATGGGTATCGGTCCTTGATTATCTTATCATTCAACTTGCAGTAATCTACACAGAGCCTTTTGGTTCCATCTTTTTTGTTTACCAAAACAATGGGGCTTGCGAAGTCCGAGTTACTGTTTCTAACTATACCCTCATTAAGCCATTGGTCAATGTGTTCCCTCGCGATTTTTGTTTCCAGTGGTTTAAGACGTCTGGGCCGCTGGTATACTGGTTTCTCGTCGGTTAATAAAATCTTTAATTTAATATTTGCTAGTGGGGCTTGATTACTAGTGGGAGTATAATTAACAACCAACTGTCTTAGACGATCAATGGTGGATTTGGAATTTATGTGACTGGTATCGATAGGGAATTCATTATCTTCGTGTAAAGTTAAAATGAATTTATCAGGTAATATTTTCTTTAAAATAACCTCATGTGGAGTAAGAATAGTAATAGCTAAACTACCATCAGTGATTAACTCCTGAGACCCCGCACAACGTAACCTTCTAACGTCATCACTTAAAATGGGACTGCCTATCATTGAATATTTTCTACGTGTGATCAAATTCACATCGCTTCCACTATCAACCATAGCCAACACATCAACATTATTAATATTTATTTTCTTGAAATTACTACCGGCGGTTTTCTTTACTGTACATATCTTATCTTTTATTTTATCGGGACAGTTTGGTGCGATGTGCCCAAAATTATTCCACTTGTAACATTTAACACCTTTCTCTTTATTGACACAATTACGCCCTATATGTCCGCTGTCTCCGCATGCGTAACATTGTGGTTCCCTGCGACCCTTAGATTCTCCATTATTATTTGAATTCGGTACAGCTTCAGTTTTCTTCACTACTTTGGTTTTCATGCTCTCGTAAATTTTCAATTTCTTTTTAAATTCCTTCATAGATTCTGCCCGTAGAGAACTGACTTGTTAACTTCTGTATCCATAATTCCCGAAATAACATAATCAAATAGTGCCTCATCTTCTATATGACCTAACTGTGCTATTTCCATCATTGATAGAAGGTAACTATAATAAGTTTCGTTCTGTTTCTTTCTTCTATCACTCTAAGCATTCGATGTACTTGTGCTGTGTTAATTGAAAATGTAAATTCGTCTATTAGGAAATTCTTAAGATTTTCCCACGAGCTTAGGTCTTTGCATGCCGTTATACTTTGCTTTGCAGTGCCTACTAGGTGGAAGGGATTCAGGTAACGTTCCGGAACTCGCGATAACCAAAATTGCTGAAATAACTGGCTATCAACTTACCTGCCGATTTTTTAATTATTAAATTTTTCACCATTTTTGGTACACTTGGTCCAAAATAGGGTGTACCAAAATATATGTACATTAATAATAATTCACTATACTTAAAAATTTACCATTCGGTATAGACCTTTCTCCCAAAAATTTTAGCACTCTATTCATGAAAACCGTGGGTCAAGCAAATAAGAATTACCGCTGTAGGTCTAATAAATAAGAATTATCGCTTATAGAAACAACATCAAATTAATATGAAAACGTTTCTAAAGTTAAATCTGCCGTAATAATTTAATTTTTTTTTGCCCTAGCCTTCGGCTGTCAATTTACATCATTTGACGTCTGAAAAAAAGGTCAATTGGGGTTAAAGTGGTATCACAAATTGAATACACATGTATTAATTTGTGGTGGTATCCCCCTCGAAAAGCTCAAGCTAACCTGATTAAAGTTAATACATATAATGTTCCCAATTATTTACGAAAACTTCCAGATATTATTAATCCAATCCTACACAATATTTGATACACAAGACTGTGGTTATAAATTTTATATTTTCTAAGAAAAATCACCCAAATGTTTATGTTACCATAACAACATAAGAAAAAACTGCAGATGATTTAATTTTTACGTGTATGCCAAATTTCAGATAAAAAGGAAAACGAAATAATTTTGTTATTCCAATTTTATATATGGTAAAAACATTATTAAACATTTTTTGGTGTTTGCCAAAAAAATAAAATTCAAATCGCAATGGATCTAAAGTCATTAGAGCTTAGAAAGTAGTACACATAGCGCGCACGATTAATTGCTCCTAAGTGAAATATTTTACCCGAACGATATTAGTGTTCAACCTTATTATGAACTCGTACAAAATATAGATATACAAATATTCATGGTTCATGCATGTGGTTACACAAACATATATCCTACAACTATATCCCAGGAATTATGTAATTTTTTTTTTGTCTAACATCACAAAACTCCCTCCTTCAGTTAGATTTTGGTTTAGTTGTCTTGTCTCTTGTTATTTTATTAATTTTATTTTTGGAGGAAAAACAGCACATACACAAAAAAAAACAGAGCTCCAGTAATAATGGATTATATCCTTAGAGTAAAAATAGTACGTATAAAATATACATTTGAGGCTACATGCCAAGAAGAACAAAAAATATAAATATATCTCTACATCATCTATCCAACAATATATAATTTAGCTACGTTTTTATTTTTATCTTAGATTTTTATCTTACACAATACGAAAACTGTACAGTAAAGCAACAACAGGAACATTTAAATATTTGCTGTGAAGAAACACGCACACTCTCGAACACACACACAGCCATACAAATTATGTCTCCAAAAATTATGATTTTCCAAAAATGTATAAGGGAAAAAAATTATTTTTATTGCAAACATATATCGTAAAATAAAAATTGATACCAAACTGTGTGCAGCTATAACAAGGGGCAAAAAAAAAATAGGACGAAAATACGCCAACCTATTTACTTTTTCTTGGGGATTACATGATTTATGTATTGTAAAATATATTTTTTTCCCCCCTTAAATACAAATTAAATGAAAATGGATTAAGCTGGCAACTTATTTGTTTCCAATAAAAACAAACAAAAACCAACGAATTGGTTACCGCACCGCACATTTTGTTTGGCTCCAAAATCGTTTTAATATTTTATAGGTTATGGTGCTACGTTTATACTTTATACTCTATAATCATGTTTTCTGGATGAAATAAAATCTACCTTCCTCTCTCAGGGGACAAGATGTTTTTTAAGGCTAACTGCGTTTACATTGTACTTTATCAACGTGAAATTTCTGCGAAACAACACTCAAGTTTCTGTTTCGGCGAAGCCTGACAACAACTAATACTAAACAAATAAAATTGATTTAATTTGAAACTGGAATTTTTGGTCACACGAAATAACCAACCAATTCTAGTTTAGTAGTTAATTGAATTTGTTTTTAAGGGTTGGTCGTTTGTTGTTAAACAATCAATTTTGTTTTAATTAAATTAAAAAAATTACTTGATGACAACCTACGGATATATGTACATTTTATTTTCGGACTGTTGCTATATTCAAGGCATCCAGGAAATTAAAATTAATTAAGTCTATCCGACTCCAAGCGTCATAAAATTTTCTTCCCCTCTTCCTTCAACCGACTAGCTTGCATTCGAGACACAAGCCATTAATGTAGGACTATTTGACAATGAGACAACTTTATTTATACAGTTTAAGTGAAATTAAAATCTAGAAAGTAAAATTAAAAACTAGTTATGTATCTTGGATCCTAAAGAATTTCACATAAAAAATGATTTACTATTTAAAAAATGAAACCACCGAAATAATGTGCAAATATTTACGAGTATATGGTTTGGTTAAGATATTTGAGATTTTTCCAATTTAATAAGACTACTTGATTGCTAGAAAGCAATTTACTCGCATGACGTGGTTTTAATTTTTATTTCCCGAAATGAGAGGTGCTAATTTCAGGTGTACAATCGTTCTTAGTACAATATTATGTACATTATTACAAATTACGGACATAATTAAATAATACTGTAACATAAAATTGAATTTGACAAAACATAGCACGCATAGGAAAACAATTTTTAATTTTTTCCTATATTTTATATTATACAGTAATACATAATAATCATGAAAGAACACAAAATTGGTTTTGATGCAGATTTGATTAGTATTATGTTACTGTATGTTTATTTTGTATTCGACAAAATCAAAATACATCAAATTACTTGAGACCATGAGAACCCTCTAAACAAGGTGTTACGTTAACGTAACATAACCGAAGAAAATTGTTCATGCAACTCTACGTAAACGTAACACTTTTATGTTACGTAAATACAACATTAATGTTGTTTCTGTCCCATGATAATTAGACTTTTTGACGAAGAGTTGTGAGTGTATTAGTAGTTCGTATATAGTTCGTCGAAGTGCTACATTTAAGTACCAATTTACAAATGCCGTTTACAAAATATAAACATGTTACATTTATGTAACATTTTTGGTGAAACGGATATGAACAATGATAAAAATGAAATAAAATGGAAATTTAATTTGGTTTTAAATAATTCAACAAAAATTTTGTGTTTTGGTCAACTAAGAATTTCAAATATCACATAAAAAAATAACCTTAAAATATAGTATACTATAAAAATATAAGGCTAAATGAATTCAATTAATTAAATTTAAATTAAAATAATTATTTTAATAATTTAATTATTTTACTTAAGTAATAAATGTATAAGTAATAATATACGATTTTGTTTTCTTCGCTCGGTTCTTAGCATATTGAAACCATTTTTTAATGGTACCGATGGCTTCACTACTCTTGCAAGTAGGAAATTTCTTTAAAGCGCATTCTGAAACAAAGATTATACTTAATTAGTTTGATGAATTGTAATTTAAATCTAATTTTACTTTTTAATATTTCCATTATGAAATATCCTTCGACAGCTATATTTTGATAGCGCCCATACCAGGAAAAGTTTGAGGCGGCTTCATTTGTGATGATTAATATCAAACTATTTCTGACAAATTTTTTTAAGCACTGATGAAAACAACATTTGAATAGATTATTCATATTTTATTAGATTAATATGTAATACCATACCAGTGCTTCTTCTTTGGTTGGATCTTCTTGTATCTCTACTTCAAAATTTTGAAAATCTGGAGCTGATGACAGTGGAAGTCCCTCCAATAGTCTAGGTTTTAGCTTAGGCTCAGAACTACTTTGGTTATTTTGACTTGATTTCTGTTCTCGGCGTAGCAACTTAATCTCTCGCAATAAAACCCGCAATATCTTACCATGCTCCTGCAAAGTGCTAGCTACATCAATTGCATTCGCATTGGGATGCATATTTTGACGATTCGATGTCACATTTTCTTTGATATACGGTGTGAAATTAAATTTCTTTTGTGTGCTTCATTCTTTCTGCAATAAGATTAATAAAATTTTAATTTAAATGTTGGAAAGAAATGAAAACAAAGGTGAGATTTGATTCAATTTTGATAATTTTGCTTTTTATAAGTTGAAGATCACACAACTGTGTTTTTTGGTTATATTCTTCGATATCAGTGCAATAAATGCCTAAGTTCGACGATTCAATTGGATACTCAAAAAAATTATTTAAATTTTTTAGAATTTTTCCTTCAACTGTTAAGTTATAAATAGTGGTAATTTTCATTATTTTATTATTAAGCAATAATTATTAGGAAATGTAGATGACAAGTTGAATGTGGTGTATAATAGCTCTTCAGTAGTTGTCTGGAATTTGTCGATTTCTTTCAGTTTTTTCACAATCTGCTGCAAGGGAAGTGCACCTTTCTTTACCATTTTCTTCAGTTTTTGTAAATAATTTTCGAATTTGAAAGCGCTATAATTGTCTAAATGGCCATATAATTTGACATCGTTTGCCAAATGAAGCAGACTATGTATATTATATGAGACATGTTCAACACCATATAGCGTTGAGAAATCTTTCACAAATTCAATTAGTAATTCAGCGGCACACTCGTTATTAGAAATACTGTAGTGCGGATGGCATAAAATTCTAATTTCACATACTAATAGAAGAAAGTGTTGGTAATATTTTTCTTGCAAGATGCCTTTCAATGCTACAATTCCCGTTTATAACAAAAACGTTCTGTACTCTGTGGCTTTCCAATGTTCCATCTCATCTAAAGTTCTCTGTTTCTTAGCGAATTCAGAGGGAATACGTAGGAATTCGTTTAACTTTTATCAATAAATTTAAAATTTGACGCGTTGCCCCAAGTAATGCACAGTGCATATAATCTATGGGGAACTGCGACACGCATTCAATATTTAAAGATTCCAACAATAAATTAGGCTTTTTATGGTGTTCCTTTTGATTTCTCTCTCTAAAATCACTGTCAGTTCTTAGAATATTATTTGTTTCTGGAAAGCACACTTTGTGTTCAAAGTAAATTCCCTTTATTTTACATTTTGTGCATGAAAAATATCCTGAATGAGCCTTTACACCTAAAATTAATATTCAATTCACATTTTAATATTTTATATTTGCAAATTTTACCTAATATAAATGCTCGGGCTGGAGCATCACATATAAATGATCCCAAAGAAAACTTGATAGTTTTATATTGGTGCTTGATTCCATTTTTATAGAGATCTTTAACCTCGTTTACAAATGGTTCAATAAATGCATTGTTGCACGAAGGTTTCTTATATCCGTGAAATATATACCAACCACAAAAATGGTTTTAAAAGGTGGAATATTGCCAAGAATAGGCCACAACTGGCTTTTTGAGCTTCTTGTTAGCGGCACACCATCAATACCAATATCTACTTTGATCTCATTTTGATTATAAACATTTTGATTCAAGAATTTTTCTATATTAATTTCCAAACCAATATGAGTGTAGCTACTATTTTCGCTTAATTCCATGATTGCCGATTGTTGTATTGAAACATTTTTTAAAGTTCGGATATCTTTAGGAAGCTCTAAATTGTAGCTCCTTAGAATTTTTAACAGAGCATTTCCACATGCCAGGCTTATATTATACTCAACACACCATTTAGCTAAATCTTGCCGAAGACCTTTTCCATCACAACTGCTTGTGTTCATATCGACATTATCAAATTCCATTATCAATTCCAGTCATATTATTGTCCAATATATTTTTAGAGTGTTCAGCGCCATACTGGAGATCACTGTCTGATTCAATCGGTAACGCTTGTATAGAATTTTTAGTATTTGATTTGCCATTTGTTTTTATTTCGTTTACATTTTTTGAACACAATTTTTTAATTTCTCTGTTAATTTGGTAGTATTGTTTTTTATCCATTTTAATTAGGTAACAATAATAAATTCCTAATTTTCCTAAGCGATTATAATTAATTAGCTTTTTTGTATCGAACAATTTCAATATCGCCTTTTCCAAGTAGGTGCATATATGTACCTTTATATTTATACCATTTAAATTATTCAATACTACAAAATAAAAAGTATAATTTCACCCACAAATTATAATTACCTTGAAAAATATATTTATTTAAATTAATCACAATTTTAATAATTTTTTTTAAACAATATTTCTTGGTCACTCGCATTAATTTGATCAGAAAATGAAAATGGCGTTTTTCGATGTTTTATTGTTTTATGAACGACATAACATATAAAATACATGTATATATGTGTGTTAGTAAAAAGATTGTGCCTCTTGGTTACATTTATGTGACATTTAGGCGAACTTCGTTTTTTTTTGTTTGAAGGGAACTTTTGCTCAGGACATCCCAATCTACAACTTAGAGACGTTTTTAGACGATTCAACCGGTTGCCGAATTCCATTTATTCTGTGCGGGTTCCTTTATTTTTATTTAAGGTTTACAGTAAATTCTTATGCGGGCCTCAGATGATCAATAAGTATTGCCAATATAATATTGCCAATAAAGAAAAAAACTATTGGCAAACAGCAATTGTCTTAGACGATCAATACTATTGGCAATACACGTAACGTCAACAATAAAAAATATTTCTTTACAGGTAATACTCCACTTTGAACTATGTTAGATAAAAGTAAAGCTTGTGTATAGATTATTTGGGCATTATCAATGAAAAAAAAAAAATTAAAATAAAAAGGAAATAATATGGTTTAGGGTGTTGAACTGTTGAACCTTTTTTTATTGTATGCCAGATTTTTTTTCCTCGGTTGGTGTAATCTTTCCATGTAACATAACACGATACTGGAAGTTATCTATATGTATAAACAAAGCTAATTAACGCTTCTTGATTATCAAGGGGTTCTGGTGTATTCCTGTTGTCCATTGAGGTATTACTTGTGCTATCGGTGGATTCCATACCGCACCATGTAGTATATGTATATATTTGCCAAGTTATTGTTAATTGCATCACATTTATTTCCATATATTGTATTTTATGACAGGCCCCACTTACATATATTTAAATTTATATTTATATTTGTATAAATGCAATGCTGCATGTAGGTAATTGTTTCGTTTTCTTCGTTATGTGCACCAAATTCAAATTTTTACAGCTCTTTGCATAGGTATTTTGTCAATAAAGTAACTCAGAAGATCAATAGTATTGTAAATATTATATCAATATTAAAAATATTTTGGTTTTCATCAAACCATCGCCACAATATTTTGTATCTTGACAATCCTTAAATTAGTGTCCCCACATGTTCAATAGTATTGCCAATACTGAAATATTGGCAATAGATATTGATCATCTGAGGCCCGCTTTACATATTATATTTATATTTATCAAGATACATTTTAAAACAAAGTAACCCATGGAAATTTTTTGTTTTGTTTTTTAATTCATAACTCAAAGGCCAATTGATTGATTTGAACGATTCAGAGTGGAAATATAATGTCGATTTCGATTGATTTTTTCTCCTCATTCGAGTACACTAAATAGAGTGCCCTATTTTTTAACGTCAATCGAATGAAAATATTTTATTGCACTAGTGTTTAATTGTGTGTGTGTTTGGTCGAAAAATATCAATAATAATAAAAATAAATGGAGAAACTAAATGTAAATTTAGAAGATTACAATTTGGTGTTTGATATCGAGGGATGTGTTGTAATGAGTGGGGCTTAGCGGTGTTGGAATAATGTAACGGCTAAATTCAAAATGCCTCCATTCAAATCACAAAATATCATGAATAATAGCCGCCTAAAATCAAAATGTCATCACAACAAATCAAAATGTCATTACAACAAAAAATCATTGTCATATTCGTTGGTGTGTGTAAAAAGAGGGGTTACTCGACCAAAAAAGCTAGAGTAGCAAAAATTGCACTAGTGCAAAACTAGTACAAAAAAATTTTACCCTCAATGAATTTTTTTCTTTCAATAGGACGGTTTGACAGCCAATAGAGTACTATTTTTACCCTTCGAGTGAAAAAATTTCTACAATCGAATTCGACATAAATTTAAGAGTTCATGAAAAAAATACTGCAACTTGCTGTTTTGAAAATAAAACTTTAATTTATTTATGTGAAAATACACTTTTTTTTTTTTGAAAATAATGTTAACGCAAAGCGAATAGTGATATCGGTTGGCGAGTGAAGCAAGCAGGGTGCGCAGCGCAGCTCTCTAGCATTTATAAAACAATAGAAAAAATACAATGAACAAATATTTACCTTTGTTATAAAATTGATAAAATCCAACCTATCACTGAAAATGGGGGTATAATCGGCAACTTTTACTTTCCACTGCGGCAGACAGGAAGCAACTGGCAACATGAAACTTGGGCTACTAGTTCCCCTCCTTAGTACAATATTTTATGTGGATTTCGATTGACCAAATTGAATTGCACTCAGTGCAAAAAGTGTAATTTTTTTACCCTGGAAATATTCGATTGACCAAAAAAAATTGCACTGACAGCTACACCAGTGCAATTTCGACTACTCCAGTTTTTTTGGTAGTTTTACCCCTTTTTTTACAAATGCACTAAACAGTACTGTCATTGTGCTGACATTTTCGATTTGACTTGTCGTTTTAATATGGTTTGACAGATGACAGAAACAGAACACAATTCTGTGTTTATGTTCGATTGGCGAAGAAATTGAGGTTATACTTTCAAAGAGGGGTAAAAAATCAATCGAAAACGACATTAGATGAGGATTGGGCTCCACCTCCTTCTCTGTTTTTGAATAGCTAACGATTGTAGTTTTTGCCTGGGTCAAATTTACACCCCCACCCCTTTTCAGTGAAAGGGTTAAGGGCGTCCTTTATTAAATCGTTATTAGGATTTTATTTCAACTGGTTTTTCAAATTTCAATCAATAAAAAGTCACAGAAAGAGAAATTATAATTTCAAATCACACGGTAACCTATTCATTTTGTCTTAAAGGTACCCAAGCCAAATTGATCCAAAAGTTAACACAAAAAATCTAATTTCGGTCAAAACAATCAATATTTGTGAGTCTGTGGGGAAAAAACAGAAATGTATGACTGGAAAGACGGAAGGACGGCCATGACATTTTTTGAGTCGATGTTTTGGCATTCCGATAACCTAATTCATCGAGAAATGTGAAATTCTGCCCATTTTCAACTTCGTTATAGTGTAAAAAGTAAAAATGACGGGTTTGCTTTCACACGAATTTCTTTTACGAATGGGTCACTTTTACCGCCCCAAAAAAATATTTCTAGCACACCTAAAAATCGAACGACTCTTATAAATAATAGACCTTTTTTCTTGCTGGAATGTCGTTGTTCCTTATCTCCTTGGATTCATCACTCAATTCAAATAATTTGGATGATTTATGTTCCAGTCGGTTACAGATATAAGTTCAAAAATGGGGTATTAAGATTCAGGTGCTGTCGCACGCTTTGAAAAATATGCCACTAGACGCAATTTCCCGTCATCCGGTTTTTGTAACAACACACTACCATATGTATCCTAAAGCACTAGCATCACAGTGCAACTCAGTCTCGCGAACTAGACTGTATAAGGAAAGGACCTGAGCAGAAGACAATTGATCTCGCAACATGGCAAATGCTTACTTACACTCATCGATGAATCGGAAGTTGTTATTTTGTATTTTGTTTAACTAAATCAAAAAAATGGAATGAAGCGTCGGTAGTATGACAAAAGTCACAAACAAGATTGAACCTGGTTTTGGTTCGTAGGAATTGGGTACTGACGGATTGCCGAATGCCATTGCGATTCACCGGATATCCCAGGATTTGCATTTTGTTAATTTCAATTCCATCCGAAAACACAAATCATTTATTTGTGAGTTTTCAAATTTCAGCTCGAAAATTAAAAATCAAAATGTAATAATTGTTGGTGATTTGAACATTGATATTTTAAACTTTCCAGCTTCCTGTAATATAATATTCCTGATTATATGTTTATGTTGTCGTCAAATGGATTTCTGTCACTTATTAATTCTGCCACAAGAGTTACTAGTAACACTGCTATTTGCATTGATCACTGTTTTGTCCGTGTTAATAGTTGTGCTACTTTGGATGTATCATTGCATAATTTACACATTACGGACCATGATTTGGTTAAAATTGATATAGAGGTTCTTGGTAATTATGTTAACGAAAAAGAATTGGCGTACAGCAAATTTGATATTATTAAATTTGAATCATTAATCTCGTCACTTGATTTTTCTAGTTTAATAAGTCTAAGTAACCCCACATCAATTTTGACCAATATGGTTTCAATGCTTTCAAAAGTAGCTGATTCATGTTCCAAAAACGTAATTAGGCATAATTCAAACATAAAGCTTAAACCGTGGATTTCTAACAAGTTGGTACTTTTAATAAATAAAAGGAAAAAAATTCAACTTAAATGTAAAAAACACCCGGCGAATAAAAAACTGTATAATTATTATCTCAAATTGTGTAGCGGACGGAATCAATGATTCTATAGTTTCTGTTAAAGATAACTATTTTAGTAGGAAATTTAATGAATGTGGTAAAGATTGCAAGAAGACCTGGGTGCTGATTCTCTAAAAAACAAGATAATGTGTAGACGTGTAAACTTGTAAAAAGCAAAGCCTACTTTTATGAGTTTGAAATTTTTCAATATTATTTTAGTATGTAAGTCAAATCGAGAAATTCCAGACTCATAAAAGTAAGCTTTGCTTTTCACAAGTTAACCCGTTTACACATTATCTTATTTTTTAGAGAATCAGCACCCTGGGGTGCTATTCTTGAAACATTACGAAAATTTTCGTATTGCGAATTAGTGTAAAAGTATTACGAAAATCCTAGTTTTCGCAATACTTTTACACTAACTCGTAATACGAAAATTTTCGTAATGGTTCAAGAATAGCACCCCTGGTCAGTTGTTAATGATATTTTGTGCGGGAATTTGAGTAGAACTAATATCAAAAGAATTTTGTCAATTAACTCAGAGATTCTGTCTGATTTTGTATCAATTGCTAACGATTTTGGTTTTTATTTCTCTAAAATCGTTAGCGATTTGAGATCTTCTAACTTTTCTGCCCAAAGTATGAGTCATAATGATTGTTTTTACTCTACTGAAATGTTGGATACATTTTTTATTAATCCAGTCGAGGAATCAGAGATTATTTGTATTATTAATGGACTTAAATCAAGTAATGCACTTGACATTCTTGGTCTTAGCTCGAATATGCTAAAATTATCCCTAATGTTTTTAAAACTGCAATTGTTATCCCTTTGTTTAAAAAGGGTGATATCATTATTAAGGACAATTATCGGCCCATTGCATTGCAACCCACAATTTTGAAGATCTCTGAAAAATCGATGAAATCCCGTATTGAGAAGTTTTTGGACAAATTTGAGTTTCTTAGTCAACACGGCTTTAGATCTGGCAAAAGTACTGAATCTGCGTTAATTAATTTCTTAAATGGAATTCATATTAATCTGAATGAGAAGAAGTTTGTTGGTGCAGTCTTCATCGATATAAAGAGAGCCTTTGATATGGTGGATCATAATCATCTTCTGCGTAAGCTCCAGTCTATTTGTTTTAGAGTCTTATCTCAGTAATCGAACATTTATGGTTAGGATTGATAAATCGCAGAGCAGTCCATTTATTATTGAACATGGTGTTCCCCAGGGTTCTGTTCTTGGTCCTATCTTGTTTTTAATTTACATAAATTCAATTTTTAACTTAAACTTAAAGAGTAAAATTGTTGCTTTTGCTGATGATATTGCATTAAGTTATTTTGATTTGACTGTTAATGACCTAACTAACCAAATAAATTCTGACATGAAAATTCTTCGCACATGGTTTAATAATCACTCGTTGCTCTAAAGTGAAAAAACTAAGGTAATGTTCTTCAAATTGGTTGGTGATCCTTATCGAAGTTTCATCCCCGAGATTTTTTATCATGTACATAATTGTAGCAGTCTTTGCATTAAAATTGAAAATGTTCGTTTATTTAAATATTTGGGATTGAACGTTGATTCAAATTTAAACTGGAAATCACATGTTCGAGTTGTCAAAAATCAAGTTAATTCTGCATTATGTGCAATTTATTTGATACGTAAATTTTGTCCATCCAATGTTTTACTCAATTTTTATTTTGCTTGCGTGGACTCTCGCATCAGTTATGGTTTACCATGTTGGAGTGGAGTTTATTTTGATACCATTGAACCGCTATTAATTTTACAAAAGTATATTATTCGGGTTATGTTTTTCAAGGGTCGATACGATCATTCTTGGCCTATTTTCAATGCCTGCAAAATTTTGCCTTTACAGCACCTATATATTTTTAAAGTGTTAAGATTGTTTTATTTGCGAAGTTGTCATCGGTTGCCGCGAATTGTTTACACATATCAAGTTCGGAATAATTATCGAAATTTGTACTTTGTTCCGCTATTTTCATCTGAATTATTTCGTAAATATTATATAGTTTCTACGCCCACATTTTTTAATCGATTGCCGCCTCATATAAGAACGATGATTTATGATAGGAAATTTTTGCATTTGGTCAAAGACTGGATACTGGAAACTGAAGATGTGGGGTTTATGTTTGCTAAATAATTTTTGTTTTGTAAATTTAATTTTTAATACTTGGGTTAATCGTAACTGTCGTTTTGACAAAGATTATCCAATCTTCTTAACCACACTTTTTTTTTTTTTTTTGTATGAGTTTATAAAAAAAAATTAAAATAATTGTATATTTGAATGGTTGAGAGAAATAAATAAATAAATAAAATAAATAAATTCACTCATTCTTTGCCCAATTAATTGCAACAAATCAAAATGTTCCCAAATTGTCTTAGTTGCTATCTGAATTTCATCCATAGAAACAATGATGAGTTCAGATTCAATAAACTGTCTAATACACCAGAAATTAACCGTGGAAAGATACTGGGACCATTTTTGAGTCCAAACGGCATGTCGAGATATTCAAACCGATCATGAGGTGTTACGAACGATTTATAACAAATTGAATATTCTGCCATTTTGACATGGTGAACTATTTTTTCCTTCCAAGTACTCCAAGCTCCGACTCTGTGTGGGAAAATGACATTTTCCATTAGTGGTTCACTAATAATTTGGCAACCGACTATATACTTTCTGTATATTAATTAGCCCTCTGGTAAGAAAGCTGATACTTATTCTATCTCAGTTTATTCTCTTAGCCTACCTTTCGAAGATTAGAAGGAAGCCAGAAAAAAAAGTTCCATTAAAATCGGTCATCGTTAATAATTAATTATATCTAATACAGTGAAGCCTCATTTCACCTCACTACAAACGGACACACTTTTAAGTCAGATGCAAAACTGAAGTTTTTCCATGAAAACCTCCCGTAGTTTAAGCTTTAGCCGATGATAGGAGCATTAGTTAGTTCTGGAATGGGGGTCAATATGGGCCATTGCCAACAATGATGACAAAGTCATCGAAAGTTCTACAAAATTATTTTTTTGAAATCGCACTCAACACTCAAAGGTCAATATGGGCCATTGCCAACAATGATGACAAAGGTTTGGCTAGCCCATAGAATAGGCCCCTTAATCACCTAGTTAAATAACCCTAATCCATACGAATCGTTCGTTTAATAAAATTTCTACAAAATTATTTTTTTGAAGTCGCACTCAACACTCAAGTGTCAATATGGGCCATTGCCAAGAATGATGACAAAAGTTTGGCTAGCCCGTGGAATAGGCCCATTAATTACCTAGTTAAATAACCCTAATCCATACGAATCGTTCGTTTAATAAAATTTCTACAAAATTATTTTTTTGAAATCGCACTCAACACTCAAGGGTCAATATGGGCCATTGCCAACAATGATGACAAAGTCATCGAAACTTCTACAATTTTTTTTTTTTGAAATCGCACTCAACACTCAACGGTCAATATGGTCCATTGCCAACAATGATGAAAAAGGTTTGGCTAGCCCATGGCATTGGCCCCTTAATTACCTAGTTAAATAACCCTAATCCATACGAATCGTTCGTTTAATAAAAGTTCTACAAAATTAAGTTTTTGAAATCGCACTCAACACTCAAGGGTCAATATGGGCCATTGCCAACAATGATGACAAAGTCATCGATAGTTCTACAAAATTCATTTTTTGAAATCGCACTCAACACTCAAGGGTCAATATGGGCCATTGCCAACAATGATGAAAAAGGTTTGGCTAACCCATGGAATAGGCACCTTCATTACCTAGTTAAATAACCCTAATCCATACGAATCGTTCGTTTAATAAAAGTTCTACAAAATTATTTTTTTGAAATCGCACTCAACACTCAAGTGTCAATATGGGCCATTGCCAACAATGATGACAAAGTCATCGAAAGTTCTACAAAATTATTTTTTTGAAATCGCACTTAACACTCAAGGGTCAATATGGGCCATTGCCAACAATGATGGCAAAGTCATCGAAAGTTCTACAAAATTCCTTTTTTGAAATCGCACTCAACACTCAAGGGTCAATATGGGCCATTGCCAACAATGATGAAAAAGGTTTGGCTAACCCATGGAATAGGCCCCTTAATTACCTAGTTAAATAACCCTAATCCATACGAATCGTCCGTTTAATAAAAGTTCTACAAAATTAAGTTTTTGAAATCGCACTCAACACTCAAGGGTCAATATGGGCCATTGCCAACAATGATGAAAAAGGTTTGGCTAGCCCATGGAATAGGCCCCTTAATTACCTAGGTCAATAACCCTAATCCATACGAATCGTTCGTTTAATAAAAGTTCTACAAAATTATTTTTTTGAAATCGCACTCAACACTCAAGGGTCAATATGGGCCATTGCCAACAATGATGACAAAGTCATCGAAAGTTCTACAAAATTATTTTTTTGAAATCGCACTCAACACTCAAGGGTCAATATGGGCCATTGCGAACAATGATGACAAAGGTATGACTAGCCCGTGGAATAGGCCCATTAATTACCTAGTTAAATAACCCTAATCCATACGAATCGTTCGTTTAATAAAAGTTCTACAAAATTATTTTTTTGAAATCGCACTCAACACTCAAGTGTTAATATGGGCCATTGCCAACAATGATGACAAAGGTTTGGCTGGCCCATGGAATAGGCCCCTTAATTACCTAGTTAAATAACCCTAATCCATACGAATCGTTCGTTTAATAAAAGTTCTACAAAATTATTTTTTTGAAATCGCACTCAACACTCAAGGGTCAATATGGGCCATTGCCAACAATGATGACAAAGTCATCGAAACTTCTACAATTTTTTTTTTTTGAAATCGCACTCAACACTCAAGGGTCAATATGGTCCATTGCCAACAATGATGAAAAAGGTTTGGCTAGCCCATGGCATTGGCCCCTTAATTACCTAGTTAAATAACCCTAATCCATACGAATCGTTCGTTTAATAAAAGTTCTACAAAATTAAGTTTTTGAAATCGCACTCAACACTCAAGGGTCAATATGGGCCATTGCCAACAATGATGACAAAGTCATCGATAGTTCTACAAAATTCATTTTTTGAAATCGCACTCAACATTCAAGGGTCAATATGGGCCATTGCCAACAATGATGAAAAAGGTTTGGCTAACCCATGGAATAGGCACCTTAATTACCTAGTTAAATAACCCTAATCCATGCGAATCGTTCGTTTAATAAAAGTTCTACAAAATTATTTTTTTGAAATCGCACTCAACACTCAAGGGTCAATATGGGCCATTGCCAACAATGATGACAAAGTCATCGAAACTTCTACAATTTTTTTTTTTTGAAATCGCACTCAACACTCAACGGCAATATGGTCCATTGCCAACAGTGATGAAAAAGGTTTGGCTAGCCCATGGCATTGGCCCCTTAATTACCTAGTTAAATAACCCTAATCCATACGAATCGTTCGTTTAATAAAAGTTCTACAAAATTGTTTTTGAAATCGCACTCAACACTCAAGGGTCAATATGGGCCATTGCCAACAATGATGACAAAGTCATCGAAAGTTCTACAAAATTATTTTTTTGAAATCGCACTCAACACTCAAAGGTCAATATGGGCCATTGCCAACAATGATGACAAAGGTTTGGCTAGCCCATAGAATAGGCCCCTTAATCACCTAGTTAAATAACCCTAATCCATACGAATCGTTCGTTTAATAAAATTTCTACAAAATTATTTTTTTGAAATCGCACTCAACACTCAAGGGTCAATATGGGCCATTGCCAACAATGATGACAAAGTCATCGAAACTTCTACAATTTTTTTTTTTTGAAATCGCACTCAACACTCAACGGTCAATATGGTCCATTGCCAACAATGATGAAAAAGGTTTGGCTAGCCCATGGCATTGGCCCCTTAATTACCTAGTTAAATAACCCTAATCCATACGAATCGTTCGTTTAATAAAAGTTCTACAAAATTAAGTTTTTGAAATCGCACTCAACACTCAAGGGTCAATATGGGCCATTGCCAACAATGATGACAAAGTCATCGATAGTTCTACAAAATTCATTTTTTGAAATCGCACTCAACACTCAAGGGTCAATATGGGCCATTGCCAACAATGATGAAAAAGGTTTGGCTAACCCATGGAATAGGCACCTTCATTACCTAGTTAAATAACCCTAATCCATACGAATCGTTCGTTTAATAAAAGTTCTACAAAATTATTTTTTTGAAATCGCACTCAACACTCAAGTGTCAATATGGGCCATTGCCAACAATGATGACAAAGTCATCGAAAGTTCTACAAAATTATTTTTTTGAAATCGCACTTACCACTCAAGGGTCAATATGGGCCATTGCCAACAATGATGGCAAAGTCATCGAAAGTTCTACAAAATTCCTTTTTTGAAATCGCACTCAACACTCAAGGGTCAATATGGGCCATTGCCAACAATGATGAAAAAGGTTTGGCTAACCCATGGAATAGGCCCCTTAATTACCTAGTTAAATAACCCTAATCCATACGAATCGTCCGTTTAATAAAAGTTCTACAAAATTAAGTTTTTGAAATCGCACTCAACACTCAAGGGTCAATATGGGCCATTGCCAACAATGATGAAAAAGGTTTGGCTAGCCCATGGAATAGGCCCCTTAATTACCTAGGTCAATAACCCTAATCCATACGAATCGTTCGTTTAATAAAAGTTCTACAAAATTATTTTTTTGAAATCGCACTCAACACTCAAGGGTCAATATGGGCCATTGCCAACAATGATGACAAAGTCATCGAAAGTTCTACAAAATTATTTTTTTGAAATCGCACTCAACACTCAAGGGTCAATATGGGCCATTGCGAACAATGATGACAAAGGTATGACTAGCCCGTGGAATAGGCCCATTAATTACCTAGTTAAATAACCCTAATCCATACGAATCGTTCGTTTAATAAAAGTTCTACAAAATTATTTTTTTGAAATCGCACTCAACACTCAAGTGTTAATATGGGCCATTGCCAACAATGATGACAAAGGTTTGGCTGGCCCATGGAATAGGCCCCTTAATTACCTAGTTAAATAACCCTAATCCATACGAATCGTTCGTTTAATAAAAGTTCTACAAAATTATTTTTTTGAAATCGCACTCAACACTCAAGGGTCAATATGGGCCATTGCCAACAATGATGACAAAGTCATCGAAACTTCTACAATTTTTTTTTTTTGAAATCGCACTCAACACTCAACGGTCAATATGGTCCATTGCCAACAATGATGAAAAAGGTTTGGCTAGCCCATGGCATTGGCCCCTTAATTACCTAGTTAAATAACCCTAATCCATACGAATCGTTCGTTTAATAAAAGTTCTACAAAATTAAGTTTTTGAAATCGCACTCAACACTCAAGGGTCAATATGGGCCATTGCCAACAATGATGACAAAGTCATCGATAGTTCTACAAAATTCATTTTTTGAAATCGCACTCAACATTCAAGGGTCAATATGGGCCATTGCCAACAATGATGAAAAAGGTTTGGCTAACCCATGGAATAGGCACCTTAATTACCTAGTTAAATAACCCTAATCCATACGAATCGTTCGTTTAATAAAAGTTCTACAAAATTATTTTTTTGAAATCGCACTCAACACTCAAGTGTCAATATGGGCCATTGCCAACAATGATGACAAAGTCATCGAAAGTTCTACAAAATTATTTTTTTGAAATCGCACTTAACACTCAAGGGTCAATATGGGCCATTGCCAACAATGATGGCAAAGTCATCGAAAGTTCTACAAAATTCCTTTTTTGAAATCGCACTCAACACTCAAGGGTCAATATGGGCCATTGCCAACAATGATGAAAAAGGTTTGGCTAACCCATGGAATAGGCCCCTTAATTACCTAGTTAAATAACCCTAATCCATACGAATCGTCCGTTTAATAAAAGTTCTACAAAATTAAGTTTTTGAAATCGCACTCAACACTCAAGGGTCAATATGGGCCATTGCCAACAATGATGAAAAAGGTTTGGCTAGCCCATGGAATAGGCCCCTTAATTACCTAGGTCAATAACCCTAATCCATACGAATCGTTCGTTTAATAAAAGTTCTACAAAATTATTTTTTTGAAATCGCACTCAACACTCAAGGGTCAATATGGGCCATTGCCAACAATGATGACAAAGTCATCGAAAGTTCTACAAAATTATTTTTTTGAAATCGCACTCAACACTCAAGGGTCAATATGGGCCATTGCGAACAATGATGACAAAGGTATGACTAGCCCGTGGAATAGGCCCATTAATTACCTAGTTAAATAACCCTAATCCATACGAATCGTTCGTTTAATAAAAGTTCTACAAAATTATTTTTTTGAAATCGCACTCAACACTCAAGTGTTAATATGGGCCATTGCCAACAATGATGACAAAGGTTTGGCTGGCCCATGGAATAGGCCCCTTAATTACCTAGTTAAATAACCCTAATCCATACGAATCGTTCGTTTAATAAAAGTTCTACAAAATTATTTTTTTGAAATCGCACTCAACACTCAAGGGTCAATATGGGCCATTGCCAACAATGATGACAAAGTCATCGAAACTTCTACAATTTTTTTTTTTTGAAATCGCACTCAACACTCAAGGGTCAATATGGTCCATTGCCAACAATGATGAAAAAGGTTTGGCTAGCCCATGGCATTGGCCCCTTAATTACCTAGTTAAATAACCCTAATCCATACGAATCGTTCGTTTAATAAAAGTTCTACAAAATTAAGTTTTTGAAATCGCACTCAACACTCAAGGGTCAATATGGGCCATTGCCAACAATGATGACAAAGTCATCGATAGTTCTACAAAATTCATTTTTTGAAATCGCACTCAACATTCAAAGGTCAATATGGGCCATTGCCAACAATGATGAAAAAGGTTTGGCTAACCCATGGAATAGGCACCTTAATTACCTAGTTAAATAACCCTAATCCATGCGAATCGTTCGTTTAATAAAAGTTCTACAAAATTATTTTTTTGAAATCGCACTCAACACTCAAGGGTCAATATGGGCCATTGCCAACAATGATGACAAAGTCATCGAAACTTCTACAATTTTTTTTTTTTGAAATCGCACTCAACACTCAACGGCAATATGGTCCATTGCCAACAATGATGAAAAAGGTTTGGCTAGCCCATGGCATTGGCCCCTTAATTACCTAGTTAAATAACCCTAATCCATACGAATCGTTCGTTTAATAAAAGTTCTACAAAATTAAGTTTTTGAAATCGCACTCAACACTCAAGGGTCAATATGGGCCATTGCCAACAATGATGACAAAGTCATCGAAAGTTCTACAAAATTATTTTTTTGAAATCGCACTCAACACTCAAAGGTCAATATGGGCCATTGCCAACAATGATGACAAAGGTTTGGCTAGCCCATAGAATAGGCCCCTTAATCACCTAGTTAAATAACCCTAATCCATACGAATCGTTCGTTTAATAAAATTTCTACAAAATTATTTTTTTGAAATCGCACTCAACACTCAAGGGTCAATATGGGCCATTGCCAACAATGATGACAAAGTCATCGAAACTTCTACAATTTTTTTTTTTGAAATCGCACTCAACACTCAACGGTCAATATGGTCCATTGCCAACAATGATGAAAAAGGTTTGGCTAGCCCATGGCATTGGCCCCTTAATTACCTAGTTAAATAACCCTAATCCATACGAATCGTTCGTTTAATAAAAGTTCTACAAAATTAAGTTTTTGAAATCGCACTCAACACTCAAGGGTCAATATGGGCCATTGCCAACAATGATGACAAAGTCATCGATAGTTCTACAAAATTCATTTTTTGAAATCGCACTCAACACTCAAGGGTCAATATGGGCCATTGCCAACAATGATGAAAAAGGTTTGGCTAACCCATGGAATAGGCACCTTCATTACCTAGTTAAATAACCCTAATCCATACGAATCGTTCGTTTAATAAAAGTTCTACAAAATTATTTTTTTGAAATCGCACTCAACACTCAAGTGTCAATATGGGCCATTGCCAACAATGATGACAAAGTCATCGAAAGTTCTACAAAATTATTTTTTTGAAATCGCACTTAACACTCAAGGGTCAATATGGGCCATTGCCAACAATGATGGCAAAGTCATCGAAAGTTCTACAAAATTCCTTTTTTTGAAATCGCACTCAACACTCAAGGGTCAATATGGGCCATTGCCAACAATGATGAAAAAGGTTTGGCTAACCCATGGAATAGGCCCCTTAATTACCTAGTTAAATAACCCTAATCCATACGAATCGTCCGTTTAATAAAAGTTCTACAAAATTAAGTTTTTGAAATCGCACTCAACACTCAAGGGTCAATATGGGCCATTGCCAACAATGATGAAAAAGGTTTGGCTAGCCCATGGAATAGGCCCCTTAATTACCTAGGTCAATAACCCTAATCCATACGAATCGTTCGTTTAATAAAAGTTCTACAAAATTATTTTTTTGAAATCGCACTCAACACTCAAGTGTCAATATGGGCCATTGCCAACAATGATGACAAAGTCATCGAAAGTTCTACAAAATTATTTTTTTGAAATCGCACTTAACACTCAAGGGTCAATATGGGCCATTGCCAACAATGATGGCAAAGTCATCGAAAGTTCTACAAAATTATTTTTTTGAAATCGCACTCAACACTCAAGTGTTAATATGGGCCATTGCCAACAATGATGACAAAGGTTTGGCTGGCCCATGGAATAGGCCCCTTAATTACCTAGTTAAATAACCCTAATCCATACGAATCGTTCGTTTAATAAAAGTTCTACAAAATTATTTTTTTGAAATCGCACTCAACACTCAAGGGTCAATATGGGCCATTGCCAACAATGATGACAAAGTCATCGAAACTTCTACAATTTTTTTTTTTTGAAATCGCACTCAACACTCAAGGGTCAATATGGTCCATTGCCAACAATGATGAAAAAGGTTTGGCTAGCCCATGGCATTGGCCCCTTAATTACCTAGTTAAATAACCCTAATCCATACGAATCGTTCGTTTAATAAAAGTTCTACAAAATTAAGTTTTTGAAATCGCACTCAACACTCAAGGGTCAATATGGGCCATTGCCAACAATGATGACAAAGTCATCGATAGTTCTACAAAATTCATTTTTTGAAATCGCACTCAACATTCAAGGGTCAATATGGGCCATTGCCAACAATGATGAAAAAGGTTTGGCTAACCCATGGAATAGGCACCTTAATTACCTAGTTAAATAACCCTAATCCATGCGAATCGTTCGTTTAATAAAAGTTCTACAAAATTATTTTTTTGAAATCGCACTCAACACTCAAGGGTCAATATGGGCCATTGCCAACAATGATGACAAAGTCATCGAAACTTCTACAATTTTTTTTTTTTGAAATCGCACTCAACACTCAACGGCAATATGGTCCATTGCCAACAGTGATGAAAAAGGTTTGGCTAGCCCATGGCATTGGCCCCTTAATTACCTAGTTAAATAACCCTAATCCATACGAATCGTTCGTTTAATAAAAGTTCTACAAAATTGTTTTTGAAATCGCACTCAACACTCAAGGGTCAATATGGGCCATTGCCAACAATGATGACAAAGTCATCGAAAGTTCTACAAAATTATTTTTTTGAAATCGCACTCAACACTCAAAGGTCAATATGGGCCATTGCCAACAATGATGACAAAGGTTTGGCTAGCCCATAGAATAGGCCCCTTAATCACCTAGTTAAATAACCCTAATCCATACGAATCGTTCGTTTAATAAAATTTCTACAAAATTATTTTTTTGAAATCGCACTCAACACTCAAGGGTCAATATGGGCCATTGCCAACAATGATGACAAAGTCATCGAAACTTCTACAATTTTTTTTTTTTGAAATCGCACTCAACACTCAACGGTCAATATGGTCCATTGCCAACAATGATGAAAAAGGTTTGGCTAGCCCATGGCATTGGCCCCTTAATTACCTAGTTAAATAACCCTAATCCATACGAATCGTTCGTTTAATAAAAGTTCTACAAAATTAAGTTTTTGAAATCGCACTCAACACTCAAGGGTCAATATGGGCCATTGCCAACAATGATGACAAAGTCATCGATAGTTCTACAAAATTCATTTTTTGAAATCGCACTCAACACTCAAGGGTCAATATGGGCCATTGCCAACAATGATGAAAAAGGTTTGGCTAACCCATGGAATAGGCACCTTCATTACCTAGTTAAATAACCCTAATCCATACGAATCGTTCGTTTAATAAAAGTTCTACAAAATTATTTTTTTGAAATCGCACTCAACACTCAAGTGTCAATATGGGCCATTGCCAACAATGATGACAAAGTCATCGAAAGTTCTACAAAATTATTTTTTTGAAATCGCACTTACCACTCAAGGGTCAATATGGGCCATTGCCAACAATGATGGCAAAGTCATCGAAAGTTCTACAAAATTCCTTTTTTGAAATCGCACTCAACACTCAAGGGTCAATATGGGCCATTGCCAACAATGATGAAAAAGGTTTGGCTAACCCATGGAATAGGCCCCTTAATTACCTAGTTAAATAACCCTAATCCATACGAATCGTCCGTTTAATAAAAGTTCTACAAAATTAAGTTTTTGAAATCGCACTCAACACTCAAGGGTCAATATGGGCCATTGCCAACAATGATGAAAAAGGTTTGGCTAGCCCATGGAATAGGCCCCTTAATTACCTAGGTCAATAACCCTAATCCATACGAATCGTTCGTTTAATAAAAGTTCTACAAAATTATTTTTTTGAAATCGCACTCAACACTCAAGGGTCAATATGGGCCATTGCCAACAATGATGACAAAGTCATCGAAAGTTCTACAAAATTATTTTTTTGAAATCGCACTCAACACTCAAGGGTCAATATGGGCCATTGCGAACAATGATGACAAAGGTATGACTAGCCCGTGGAATAGGCCCATTAATTACCTAGTTAAATAACCCTAATCCATACGAATCGTTCGTTTAATAAAAGTTCTACAAAATTATTTTTTTGAAATCGCACTCAACACTCAAGTGTTAATATGGGCCATTGCCAACAATGATGACAAAGGTTTGGCTGGCCCATGGAATAGGCCCCTTAATTACCTAGTTAAATAACCCTAATCCATACGAATCGTTCGTTTAATAAAAGTTCTACAAAATTATTTTTTTGAAATCGCACTCAACACTCAAGGGTCAATATGGGCCATTGCCAACAATGATGACAAAGTCATCGAAACTTCTACAATTTTTTTTTTTGAAATCGCACTCAACACTCAACGGTCAATATGGTCCATTGCCAACAATGATGAAAAAGGTTTGGCTAGCCCATGGCATTGGCCCCTTAATTACCTAGTTAAATAACCCTAATCCATACGAATCGTTCGTTTAATAAAAGTTCTACAAAATTAAGTTTTTGAAATCGCACTCAACACTCAAGGGTCAATATGGGCCATTGCCAACAATGATGACAAAGTCATCGATAGTTCTACAAAATTCATTTTTTGAAATCGCACTCAACATTCAAGGGTCAATATGGGCCATTGCCAACAATGATGAAAAAGGTTTGGCTAACCCATGGAATAGGCACCTTAATTACCTAGTTAAATAACCCTAATCCATACGAATCGTTCGTTTAATAAAAGTTCTACAAAATTATTTTTTTGAAATCGCACTCAACACTCAAGTGTCAATATGGGCCATTGCCAACAATGATGACAAAGTCATCGAAAGTTCTACAAAATTATTTTTTTGAAATCGCACTTAACACTCAAGGGTCAATATGGGCCATTGCCAACAATGATGGCAAAGTCATCGAAAGTTCTACAAAATTCCTTTTTTGAAATCGCACTCAACACTCAAGGGTCAATATGGGCCATTGCCAACAATGATGAAAAAGGTTTGGCTAACCCATGGAATAGGCCCCTTAATTACCTAGTTAAATAACCCTAATCCATACGAATCGTCCGTTTAATAAAAGTTCTACAAAATTAAGTTTTTGAAATCGCACTCAACACTCAAGGGTCAATATGGGCCATTGCCAACAATGATGAAAAAGGTTTGGCTAGCCCATGGAATAGGCCCCTTAATTACCTAGGTCAATAACCCTAATCCATACGAATCGTTCGTTTAATAAAAGTTCTACAAAATTATTTTTTTGAAATCGCACTCAACACTCAAGGGTCAATATGGGCCATTGCCAACAATGATGACAAAGTCATCGAAAGTTCTACAAAATTATTTTTTTGAAATCGCACTCAACACTCAAGGGTCAATATGGGCCATTGCGAACAATGATGACAAAGGTATGACTAGCCCGTGGAATAGGCCCATTAATTACCTAGTTAAATAACCCTAATCCATACGAATCGTTCGTTTAATAAAAGTTCTACAAAATTATTTTTTTGAAATCGCACTCAACACTCAAGTGTTAATATGGGCCATTGCCAACAATGATGACAAAGGTTTGGCTGGCCCATGGAATAGGCCCCTTAATTACCTAGTTAAATAACCCTAATCCATACGAATCGTTCGTTTAATAAAAGTTCTACAAAATTATTTTTTTGAAATCGCACTCAACACTCAAGGGTCAATATGGGCCATTGCCAACAATGATGACAAAGTCATCGAAACTTCTACAATTTTTTTTTTTTGAAATCGCACTCAACACTCAAGGGTCAATATGGTCCATTGCCAACAATGATGAAAAAGGTTTGGCTAGCCCATGGCATTGGCCCCTTAATTACCTAGTTAAATAACCCTAATCCATACGAATCGTTCGTTTAATAAAAGTTCTACAAAATTAAGTTTTTGAAATCGCACTCAACACTCAAGGGTCAATATGGGCCATTGCCAACAATGATGACAAAGTCATCGATAGTTCTACAAAATTCATTTTTTGAAATCGCACTCAACATTCAAAGGTCAATATGGGCCATTGCCAACAATGATGAAAAAGGTTTGGCTAACCCATGGAATAGGCACCTTAATTACCTAGTTAAATAACCCTAATCCATGCGAATCGTTCGTTTAATAAAAGTTCTACAAAATTATTTTTTTGAAATCGCACTCAACACTCAAGGGTCAATATGGGCCATTGCCAACAATGATGACAAAGTCATCGAAACTTCTACAATTTTTTTTTTTTGAAATCGCACTCAACACTCAACGGCAATATGGTCCATTGCCAACAATGATGAAAAAGGTTTGGCTAGCCCATGGCATTGGCCCCTTAATTACCTAGTTAAATAACCCTAATCCATACGAATCGTTCGTTTAATAAAAGTTCTACAAAATTAAGTTTTTGAAATCGCACTCAACACTCAAGGGTCAATATGGGCCATTGCCAACAATGATGACAAAGTCATCGAAAGTTCTACAAAATTATTTTTTTGAAATCGCACTCAACACTCAAAGGTCAATATGGGCCATTGCCAACAATGATGACAAAGGTTTGGCTAGCCCATAGAATAGGCCCCTTAATCACCTAGTTAAATAACCCTAATCCATACGAATCGTTCGTTTAATAAAATTTCTACAAAATTATTTTTTTGAAATCGCACTCAACACTCAAGGGTCAATATGGGCCATTGCCAACAATGATGACAAAGTCATCGAAACTTCTACAATTTTTTTTTTTGAAATCGCACTCAACACTCAACGGTCAATATGGTCCATTGCCAACAATGATGAAAAAGGTTTGGCTAGCCCATGGCATTGGCCCCTTAATTACCTAGTTAAATAACCCTAATCCATACGAATCGTTCGTTTAATAAAAGTTCTACAAAATTAAGTTTTTGAAATCGCACTCAACACTCAAGGGTCAATATGGGCCATTGCCAACAATGATGACAAAGTCATCGATAGTTCTACAAAATTCATTTTTTGAAATCGCACTCAACACTCAAGGGTCAATATGGGCCATTGCCAACAATGATGAAAAAGGTTTGGCTAACCCATGGAATAGGCACCTTCATTACCTAGTTAAATAACCCTAATCCATACGAATCGTTCGTTTAATAAAAGTTCTACAAAATTATTTTTTTGAAATCGCACTCAACACTCAAGTGTCAATATGGGCCATTGCCAACAATGATGACAAAGTCATCGAAAGTTCTACAAAATTATTTTTTTGAAATCGCACTTAACACTCAAGGGTCAATATGGGCCATTGCCAACAATGATGGCAAAGTCATCGAAAGTTCTACAAAATTCCTTTTTTTGAAATCGCACTCAACACTCAAGGGTCAATATGGGCCATTGCCAACAATGATGAAAAAGGTTTGGCTAACCCATGGAATAGGCCCCTTAATTACCTAGTTAAATAACCCTAATCCATACGAATCGTCCGTTTAATAAAAGTTCTACAAAATTAAGTTTTTGAAATCGCACTCAACACTCAAGGGTCAATATGGGCCATTGCCAACAATGATGAAAAAGGTTTGGCTAGCCCATGGAATAGGCCCCTTAATTACCTAGGTCAATAACCCTAATCCATACGAATCGTTCGTTTAATAAAAGTTCTACAAAATTATTTTTTTGAAATCGCACTCAACACTCAAGGGTCAATATGGGCCATTGCCAACAATGATGACAAAGTCATCGAAAGTTCTACAAAATTATTTTTTTGAAATCGCACTCAACACTCAAGGGTCAATATGGGCCATTGCGAACAATGATGACAAAGGTATGACTAGCCCGTGGAATAGGCCCATTAATTACCTAGTTAAATAACCCTAATCCATACGAATCGTTCGTTTAATAAAAGTTCTACAAAATTATTTTTTTGAAATCGCACTCAACACTCAAGTGTTAATATGGGCCATTGCCAACAATGATGACAAAGGTTTGGCTGGCCCATGGAATAGGCCCCTTAATTACCTAGTTAAATAACCCTAATCCATACGAATCGTTCGTTTAATAAAAGTTCTACAAAATTATTTTTTTGAAATCGCACTCAACACTCAAGGGTCAATATGGGCCATTGCCAACAATGATGACAAAGTCATCGAAACTTCTACAATTTTTTTTTTTTGAAATCGCACTCAACACTCAACGGTCAATATGGTCCATTGCCAACAATGATGAAAAAGGTTTGGCTAGCCCATGGCATTGGCCCCTTAATTACCTAGTTAAATAACCCTAATCCATACGAATCGTTCGTTTAATAAAAGTTCTACAAAATTAAGTTTTTGAAATCGCACTCAACACTCAAGGGTCAATATGGGCCATTGCCAACAATGATGAAAAAGGTTTGGCTAACCCATGGAATAGGCACCTTAATTACCTAGTTAAATAACCCTAATCCATGCGAATCGTTCGTTTAATAAAAGTTCTACAAAATTATTTTTTTGAAATCGCACTCAACACTCAAGTGTCAATATGGGCCATTGCCAACAATGATGAAAAAGGTTTGGCTAGCCCATGGAATAGGCCCCTTAATTACCTAGGTCAATAACCCTAATCCATACGAATCGTTCGTTTAATAAAAGTTCTACAAAATTATTTTTTTGAAATCGCACTCAACACTCAAGGGTCAATATGGGCCATTGCCAACAATGATGACAAAGGTTTGGCTGGTCCATGGAATATGCCCCTTAACTACCTAGTCAAATAAGCCTAATCCATACGAATCATTCGTTTAATAATAGTTCTACAAAATTATTTTTTTGAAATCGCACTCAACACTCAAGTGTCAATATGGTCCATTGCCAACAATGATGAAAAAGGTTTGGCTAGCCCATGGCATTGGCCCCTTAATTACCTAGTTAAATAACCCTAATCCATACGAATCGTTCGTTTAATAAAAGTTCTACAAAATTAAGTTTTTGAAATCGCACTCAACACTCAAGGGTCAATATGGGCCATTGCCAACAATGATGACAAAGTCATCGAAAGTTCTACAAAATTATTTTTTTGAAATCGCACTCAACACTCAAAGGTCAATATGGGCCATTGCCAACAATGATGACAAAGGTTTGGCTAGCCCATAGAATAGGCCCCTTAATCACCTAGTTAAATAACCCTAATCCATACGAATCGTTCGTTTAATAAAATTTCTACAAAATTATTTTTTTGAAATCGCACTCAACACTCAAGGGTCAATATGGGCCATTGCCAACAATGATGACAAAGTCATCGAAACTTCTACAATTTTTTTTTTTTGAAATCGCACTCAACACTCAACGGTCAATATGGTCCATTGCCAACAATGATGAAAAAGGTTTGGCTAGCCCATGGCATTGGCCCCTTAATTACCTAGTTAAATAACCCTAATCCATACGAATCGTTCGTTTAATAAAAGTTCTACACAATTATTTTTTTGAAATCGCACTTAACACTCAAGGGTCAATATGGGCCATTGCCAACAATGATGGCAAAGTCATCGAAAGTTCTACAAAATTCCTTTTTTGAAATCGCACTCAACACTCAAGGGTCAATATGGGCCATTGCCAACAATGATGAAAAAGGTTTGGCTAACCCATGGAATAGGCCCCTTAATTACCTAGTTAAATAACCCTAATCCATACGAATCGTCCGTTTAATAAAAGTTCTACAAAATTATTTTTTTGAAATCGCACTCAATACTCAAGGGTCAATATGGGCATTTGCCAACAATGATGGCAACGTCATCGAAAGTTCTACAAAATTATTTTTTTGAAATCGCACTCAACACTCAACGGTCAATATGGGCCATTGCCAACAATGATGACAAAGGTTTGGCTAGCCCATGGAATAGGCCCCTTAATCACCTAGTCAAATAACCCTAATCCATACGAATCGTTCGTTTAATAAAAGTTCTACAAAATTATTTTTTTGAAATCGCACTCAATACTCAAGGGTCAATATGGGCATTTGCCAACAATGATGGCAACGTCATCGAAAGTTCTACAAAATTATTTTTTTGAAATCGCACTCAACACTCAAGTGTTAATATGGGCCATTGCCAACAATGATGACAAAGGTTTGGCTGGCCCATGGAATAGGCCCCTTAATTACCTAGTTAAATAACCCTAATCCATACGAATCGTTCGTTTAATAAAAGTTCTACAAAATTATTTTTTTGAAATCGCACTCAACACTCAAGTGTCAATATGGGCCATTGCCAACAATGATGACAAAGTCATCGAAAGTTCTACACAATTATTTTTTTGAAATCGCACTTAACACTCAAGGGTCAATATGGGCCATTGCCAACAATGATGGCAAAGTCATCGAAAGTTCTACAAAATTCCTTTTTTGAAATCGCACTCAACACTCAAGGGTCAATATGGGCCATTGCCAACAATGATGAAAAAGGTTTGGCTAACCCATGGAATAGGCCCCTTAATTACCTAGTTAAATAACCCTAATCCATACGAATCGTCCGTTTAATAAAAGTTCTACAAAATTATTTTTTTGAAATCACACTCAATACTCAAGGGTCAATATGGGCATTTGCCAACAATGATGGCAACGTCATCGAAAGTTCTACAAAATTATTTTTTTGAAATCGCACTCAACACTCAACGGTCAATATGGGCCATTGCCAACAATGATGACAAAGGTTTGGCTAGCCCATGGAATAGGCCCCTTAATCACCTAGTCAAATAACCCTAATCCATACGAATCGTTCGTTTAATAAAAGTTCTACAAAATTATTTTTTTGAAATCGCACTCAACACTCAAGGGTCAATATGGGCCATTGCCAACAATGATGACAAAGTCATCGAAACTTCTACAATTTTTTTTTTTGAAATCGCACTCAACACTCAACGGTCAATATGGTCCATTGCCAACAATGATGAAAAAGGTTTGGCTAGCCCATGGCATTGGCCCCTTAATTACCTAGTTAATTACCTTAATAACCCTAATCCATACGAATCGTTCGTTTAATAAAAGTTCTACAAAATTAAGTTTTTGAAATCGCACTCAACACTCAAGGGTCAGTATGGGCCATTGCCAACAATGATGACAAAGTCATCGATAGTTCTACAAAATTCATTTTTTGAAATCGCACTCAACACTCAAGGGTCAATATGGGCCATTGCCAACAATGATGAAAAAGGTTTGGCTAACCCATGGAATAGGCACCTTAATTACCTAGTTAAATAACCCTAATCCATACGAATCGTTCGTTTAATAAAAGTTCTACAAAATTATTTTTTTGAAATCGCACTCAACACTCAAGTGTCAATATGGGCCATTGCCAACAATGATGACAAAGTCATCGAAAGTTCTACAAAATTATTTTTTTGAAATCGCACTCAACACTCAACGGTCAATATGGGCCATTGCCAACAATGATGACAAAGGTTTGGCTAGCCCATGGAATAGGCCCCTTAATCACCTAGTCAAATAACCCTAATCCATATGAATCGTTCGTTTAATAAAAGTTCTACAAAATTAAGTTTTTGAAATCGCACTCAACACTCAAGGGTCAATATGGGCCATAGCCAACAATGATGAAAAAGGTTTGGCTAGCCCATGGAATAGGCCCCTTAATTACCTAGGTCAATAACCCTAATCCATACGAATCGTTCGTTTAATAAAAGTTCTACAAAATTATTTTTTTGAAATCGCACTCAACACTCAAGGGTCAATATGGGCCATTGCCAACAATCATGACAAAGGTTTGGCTGGTCCATGGAATATGCCCCTTAACTACCTAGTCAAATAAGCCTAATCCATACGAATCATTCGTTTAATAATAGTTCTACAAAATTATTTTTTTGAAATCGCACTCAACACTCAAGGGTCAATATGGGCCATTGCGAACAATGATGACAAAGGTATGACTAGCCTGTGGAATAGGCCCATTAATTACCTAGTTAAATAACCCTAATCCATACGAATCGTTCGTTTAATAAAAGTTCTACAAAATTATTTTTTTGAAATCGCACTCAACACTCAAGTGTTAATATGGGCCATTGCCAACAATGATGACAAAGGTTTGGCTGGCCCATGGAATAGGCCCCTTAATTACCTAGTTAAATAACCCTAATCCATACGAATCGTTCGTTTAATAAAAGTTCTACAAAATTATTTTTTTGAAATCGCACTCAACACTCAAGGGTCAATATGGGCCATTGCCAACAATGATGACAAAGTCATCGAAACTTCTACAATTTTTTTTTTTTTGAAATCGCACTCAACACTCAACGGTCAATATGGTCCATTGCCAACAATGATGAAAAAGGTTTGGCTAGCCCATGGCATTGGCCCCTTAATTACCTAGTTAAATAACCCTAATCCATACGAATCGTTCGTTTAATAAAAGTTCTACAAAATTAAGTTTTTGAAATCGCACTCAACACTCAAGGGTCAATATGGGCCATTGCCAACAATGATGACAAAGTCATCGATAGTTCTACAAAATTCATTTTTTGAAATCGCACTCAACACTCAAGGGTCAATATGGGCCATTGCCAACAATGATGAAAAAGGTTTGGCTAACCCATGAAATAGGCACCTTAATTACCTAGTTAAATAACCCTAATCCATACGAATCGTTCGTTTAATAAAAGTTCTACAAAATTATTTTTTTGAAATCGCACTCAACACTCAAGTGTCAATATGGGCCATTGCCAACAATGATGACAAAGTCATCGAAAGTTCTACAAAATTATTTTTTTGAAATCGCACTTAACACTCAAGGGTCAATATGGGCCATTGCCAACAATGATGGCAAAGTCATCGAAAGTTCTACAAAATTCCTTTTTTGAAATCGCACTCAACACTCAAGGGTCAATATGGGCCATTGCCAACAATGATGAAAAAGGTTTGGCTAACCCATGGAATAGGCCCCTTAATTACCTAGTTAAATAACCCTAATCCATACGAATCGTCCGTTTAATAAAAGTTCTACAAAATTATTTTTTTGAAATCGCACTCAATACTCAAGGGTCAATATGGGCATTTGCCAACAATGATGGCAAAGTCATCGAAAGTTCTACAAAATTATTTTTTTGAAATCGCACTCAACACTCAACGGTCAATATGGGCCATTGCCAACAATGATGACAAAGGTTTGGCTAGCCCATGGAATAGGCCCCTTAATCACCTAGTCAAATAACCCTAATCCATACGAATCGTTCGTTTAATAAAAGTTCTACAAAATTATTTTTTTGAAATCGCACTCAACACTCAAGGGTCAATATGGGCCATTGCCAACAATGATGACAAAGTCATCGAAAGTTCTACAAAATTATTTTTTTGAAATTGCACTTAACACTCAAGGGTCAATATGGGCCATTGCCAACAATGATGGCAAAGTCATCGAAAGTTCTACAAAATTCCTTTTTTGAAATCGCACTCAACACTCAAGGGTCAATATGGGCCATTGCCAACAATGATGAAAAAGGTTTGGCTAACCCATGGAATAGGCCCCTTAATTACCTAGTTAAATAACCCTAATCCATACGAATCGTCCGTTTAATAAAAGTTCTACAAAATTATTTTTTTGAAATCGCACTCAATACTCAAGGGTCAATATGGGCATTTGCCAACAATGATGGCAAAGTCATCGAAAGTTCTACAAAATTATTTTTTTGAAATCGCACTCAACACTCAACGGTCAATATGGGCCATTGCCAACAATGATGACAAAGGTTTGGCTAGCCCATGGAATAGGCCCCTTAATCACCTAGTCAAATAACCCTAATCCATATGAATCGTTCGTTTAATAAAAGTTCTACAAAATTAAGTTTTTGAAATCGCACTCAACACTCAAGGGTCAATATGGGCCATTGCCAACAATGATGAAAAAGGTTTGGCTAGCCCATGGAATAGGCCCCTTAATTACCTAGGTCAATAACCCTAATCCATACGAATCGTTCGTTTAATAAAAGTTCTACAAAATTATTTTTTTGAAATCGCACTCAACACTCAAGGGTCAATATGGGCCATTGCCAACAATGATGACAAAGGTTTGGCTGGTCCATGGAATATGCCCCTTAACTACCTAGTCAAATAAGCCTAATCCATACGAATCATTCGTTTAATAATAGTTCTACAAAATTATTTTTTTGAAATCGCACTCAACACTCAAGGGTCAATATGGGCCATTGCCAACAATGATGACAAAGTCATCGAAAGTTCTACAAAATTATTTTTTTGAAATCGCACTCAACACTCAAGGGTCAATATGGGCCATTGCGAACAATGATGACAAAGGTATGACTAGCCCGTGGAATAGGCCCCTTAATTACCTAGTTAAATAACCCTAATCCATACGAATCGTTCGTTTAATAAAAGTTCTACAAAATTATTTGTTTGAAATCGCACTCAACACTCAAGGGTCAATATGGGTCATTGCCAACAATGATGACAAAGTCATCAAAAGTTCTACAAAATTTTTTTTTTGAAATCGCACGCAACACTCAAGGGTCAATATGGGACGTTGCCAACAATGATGACAAAGGTTTGGCTAGCCGTACTTGTTATTACGAGGGAATTCAAATGTTGCACTGAAAAACTAAACTTTAACAGACTTTTTTGCATCGTTTATTAAGTTAATACATTAAAGAAGAAACCCTTCTGAGCCAATTCTGAAAGGTATCTAGTCTGCGATAACTATAAGGTGGTGGTGACATTAACTGTCTGGTAGACTAAAATAAATAAATATAATAAATTAACCAGCAATATATAGGCATTCTTCATAATCAACCAACTTGCAACATTCATAAATACGTTATAAGTACGGTTCGAAAATCTCAGTATAGATCGAGTAAGGGTCGATTTCAACCCCTAAGCCAAAAAAGATTAGATTGATGTATTTTTCAAAATGAAAGTTCGAAAAAATATATTTTAGAAATAATTTAATTTTAATATTTCTGCAATTAATATTTATTTAATACCAATATGGCCTGCATGTATATTGTTGTTAAAGATATGTAGAAAACTTCTATATAAACATTTTATAATATTTTTGCTTTTTTCATTGAGAAAGTTGAAGCTAAAAAACACCATTTTTACTATGGATTCCTAAGAAAATCAGTGAAAAGTTATACCACTAAAAAAGCTTCTAAAAAATACGTCATTAAGATTATGGCTCTATACTCTAGAAGGCTCTGGTTTAATACACAAGAAATAACCTGAGAATAGCTCTTAAGAAAGATTGTGCAAAAGACAAAATATGTTATTTCCATTTTTTGACCTGAAAAATGTCTAAAAGTAATTTCAGGCCAAAACTAAAAAGCAGTTCACGATCTTTGATTCTCTTGCTGAAATTGAGATTTCCCCAAAGCCGCCTTAGGGTTGGATCTATTTGTGCAAATCTGCCAAGAAAGTGCAAAACATTTTGAAAAATACATGTTTTTAACGTACGTGCGCTGTTTTCTTGTACGATTTATTCCATATGTGTAGATTTTTCCTTGTGACCTGTTCTCTTTGTGAGCATATTTCTGTCTGGGCATTTATCTTGTCAATTCACTCGGCGTACTCGCACATACAAACAATCGTATCATTTTATATTTTTTCACGCCTAAAGACATAAATATTTTCACCACAACAATGTTACATAAAACATAAGATTTAAAAGTGGTGGAAAACTGGACTGGATGTTTCAATCGATTGATTTTAAGAATAGCGTATTTGAAATGTGAAAATTTCATGTCTTTATTCTTCGATTCAAAAAGGTAATTTGTCATCGTTTTATTATTAACTCCTGCGATCATGAGTAGACGGTCGAGTGCTAGATGCGAAGTTTTAGGATGTAAATCTAAGCAAGGAGACGGAGCTAGATTTTTTAAATATTCGCTAACATATTACACATATCATTATCTGTGGCTAACAAATTGTGGAATATCGGTAGTAAACAATAAGAGAATTCTTATTTGTTCAAAACATTTTGAATCTCACTTTTTTTTTAAACGGAAACTTAAAAAAAACAGCTGTGCCCACGTTATATTTAACAGCACAAATCAATCATTCGTCGAATAATCAAAATGTTGCCGTCGACAATCAGTTTAAACCTTCATCAGAACCTGAAATCAAAAATCAAAATCAAAATATGATAAAACCGGATACTACTGAAATGTTTATCGCTGTAAAACCCACAATCATATGTTTTGAAATGATATATGGGCTAAAACTCAAAAAGGAAAACACATGTCCTTGGACGATATCGCAAATTTGCCTGATCCGTATTTCTCAACAGAAAACAAATTTTTAAGTGATGATCCACCTATTAAAAAAGCATTGAAATTTACAAATCATTAAATCGAAAATACAGATTGAGAATTATTAAATTAGAAGCTCAAAATAATAAATTAGTTAAACTTAATAAAAATATAAGACAAAACAATAGTAATTTAATTAAGAACCGTGCAATTTTAAAAACTAAAAGTGAGATTACGTTAAAAGAACTAAGTGAAAAGCAAAACAAAAGTGAACATTCGAAACAATTTTCGTTAATGATTTTATCACATAAAACCAAAACAAAGAAATGGTGAACACCACATTTGATCAAATCGTTCCGCAACGCTTTGCTTAAATCAGACATAAAAACAACCGGTGACACGGATGTGTCCCAAATTGACAGATAAACACGTTAACCCCGGGCACTTCGACCAAATGAAAGTTAAGCTAGCCAGTCAAGTGTTTAGCAGAAGTGTCGTCGCTGGATTAAAAACTACTTTCGAGCTCAATAAATTTTCAGATTGTATTAAAGAGAGTGTTCCAGGAACCTGGGCATTTTTTGAAAAAATTGATAAGCTATTCGACAGTTTAAACTCAAAATGTTTATTTGATCGAAATAAATTTAGATCAGATTTACAAAATAATGAAAACAATGAAGCATTTAATCTTCTAAACAACATGATTCAGTACATAGACGAAATCAAAATAGTAAGCGGTAAAAAAGTGTATTCCATTGACGGAATGATACAAACGATTCGAGGAGTTCTCTTGGTCTCAAAGGCATTAGCGGAAGAGAATTAAACAAAAAATTATATTAGTTATACTAAATATTGAAAATGATTTAGAGTTTTATAATAGTCAATAGCCTTGTCACCAACATTGAGTTGTAATTCTAAATTTAATGGTGCTAATATTAATTAGAAAAACTGGCAAATGGAATTTTGAACAGCAAACAGAACTGAAAAATAAAAATTTAAATACGAAGGATAAGAGATGGCGAACAACAATTCATTAATAGAACCGTAAATACTATGTACCTAGAAAATTGAATTTTTATTATTAGAATAAATAAATTTATTATATTTATTTTTATTGTTGTTAAACTATACATCTAAAAATTTCTATAAAGTTTCTGTTTAAAGTTAATGTACGTATTGATGGTTTAATTAACAAAGGCCCTAACTCACGCTTGTAAAGTTTATGGAAAAACCAAAACAAATATCGTTCGCCTTCAGCCCATTAATTCAATTAAAATTGACTGAATGTGATATGTTGTGAATTAAATTTAAATAATTGCATAGAAACCTCTTTACGTTGGATAATACATTATAGCATCAAAAAACTGTAGGGGTTATGGCCTTTGTAAATTAAGCACAATATTTTTTTGGTCCAAAAGACCTATATACAACAGTGTAAATTCAAAATCAAAACAAACAAAATAATTAAACTTAAGGTTGTAGAATTTGTAATGAAACTCAACATATGACCTCGAACGATATTATTTTGGTTCAATAGCTTACCATTACCAGTACATTTACCATATACTAATAATTAAACAGTGCCAAAATACATATAAAAAATTTTACCATGCTGTACCTGTAACTATGTATTTTGCTATTAGCCAGAGCTATAAATTTTCTTTCTCTGTATTTCGTTTACAGCTGTTTTTAGGTGGTGTTCGTCAGACACATACTCTTAAAATTTTTTTGTTAATTGTTGTTGGCATTACTATGGTTCGTCAATGTTAGTTAAAAATTTTGCCGCAAAATTTACCCAACGCTAGTGTCAATGTTTTAATTCCTTTGCTTGACATTTCTTCTATATGATTATTTTATGCTACGACCTTAAGTAAATTAATAAAAATCGAACTACTTAATGGCTGATATGACCAAAGTTATTGACGAAGCATCGGCTGATATGACAAATGTTATTCATTAATTTTTTCTGTACATGACCCGTCACGGTGCTCTGGAGTCGGTTTAAAAAAAAAGTGCGGTGTCTCCGAAATTCTTTCGCCCAACGTTTGGACACCTAAAAAGGAGTACTTTCAGCCGCTACAAAAAAAAATCGGCTCGGCGCTTTTTTTTCTAGGACGAAAATACGAAAAATAATATGCCTGGAGAAGATAACGCCCTTTCATGTGTGATGATGATTCTGGATATATATTAAGGGTGTCATATACATTCGCATTGGTTCATACACATATATAATGATAGATATAGGGTTTGGCAATGGATGTGATTCCTAAAAGCGTAAAAACACAACAAAAATAATAAAGATTTAGAGATGTTCGTAAGACCCGTTCTACACCGCCTCGAGATAATTATAAAGAAAACATGTTTTGGTTTTGAATGAGAGAAAGAGAGCCAAGATTCAATGTTTACATTTGCTATTCCAATGTTTTACATTTAGCATTCCGGAGTAAACAATAATCTGAAATCGCTGATTTTTCTATTTTCGATATGTTTTATCCGGATTATAAAAAGCGTGGAAATCACGAAGAAAACCGTTTCAAAATATGTCTGTGTTGTGGAAAAAAATCAAAAAAAATGGTGATCATTCAAGGAAAGGTGAAATCAAACGTGATGGAAGTAATCTCGGGTTTTGATGAATGTGATACAAGAGTGCCAGTTGTACTGTGCCCAGCTTGTAATCTACCCCTGGGCAAGTCATTGAAAGAAGATAAAAGATGTGAATTCTCAGAAATTGGAAAATTTCTGTCTGTGAAGTACAGCACGAGATCTGTTAGGAAAGGAGAGCAGTGCCAATGTTATCTTTGTGTGTTAGTTACCGGCCCTGTGGTACCAAATTTCTCGCGAAATCTGACACCAGTGGTCGTAAATAAAAATCGCCAGGAGAGAAAAAAGACAAAATGCGGAAAGGCCTCTAAGGTTCCTGAAATTAAAAAAAAGCAGTTATCAAACGTTGTGGTAAATGTTTAGGATTATTGGCCAAAGGAATTAATCACGTGTGCAATAGCACGAACTTGTTAAATAACATGCAAAAATTAGGACTCAATTCGAAACAAAAAGAGGATATATCAACAAGCTTATTGAAACATAAGATAGCTACAAATTCGTGTGGAGGATAAGGCTCAAACTCGCTTGACGAAGGGTTAATATCCCTCTCGCAGCATCACGGGAAACCATTGACCGTGAATATTGTTGGAGGAACAAGGAATTCGCAGATACCATCGATTTCGGCAAATTCCCTGCGGCAAATGCAAACTGATATGGATTTAAGTACCAGAAAAGTGTTGAGAATTGCTGCTTTCATCCGTGCAGAAACCAACACACCAGGATAGAACCCAATTATCAAAAAAAAAATATCAGAAAGTAATCATCGGTTTGACGAGTATTTTGAGCCACGAGTATTTTCATTTGTCACAACTAAAAGTGAAAAATCTGTCAATTCTCCAGAGTTTGTCGTCATTTGCAAGAACCTGCGAAGTTTCATTCAAGATGTAAGAGAGCAACGACAAGTTTCCAATGTACAACTCAAATTCGGAATTAACGGTGAGGGTGGTTTTCTAAAATTTTCTCTTTCCATCCAGTCATCGAACGATGAACCGCCCATGGCACCTCGAGGAAAGCTTCCAAGTACAAGATATGCTGAAAAATTCCTCCAATCTGCGGTGAAACGATTATTTATTCTTTGTTTAGCCCCTAACACTCAGGAAAATTACCATAAAGTCTCGCTTATATGGTCAGCATTAGATATAAATTCCTTTCTTGGAACAGTTGCAACGGATTTGAAACTGGACAATATTATTTCGGGTCCAATGAGTAATTAAAGTGCACATCCTTGCACATGGCGCCTTGCTCCCCAAAAAAACTTAATCAACTCGGGCAATTACAGAACGATCAATGATTGTCGCGCCAAATGGGAAAAGTGGCGTTCAGAAGGAGGACTTAGAAAGTCAGCCAAGTTATTTGATAATTGCATACATCCACCTCTCTTCAATGCAGGAAAAAATAAGCGGATCATCGACATAATCCCACCTCCAGAATTGCATTTACTGTTGGGAGCAGTAAATACCCTCTTCCACCATATGATGTTGGAGAACGAAGAAGTCAGCCTAAAATGGGCCCGAGAGTGCCACGTGGACCGGCAGTGTACCTATGGTAGTCCAACATTTGAAGGAAATGCGTGTAAGGTCTTGCTCGATAAGGTGGATATTTTAGATGCCATGAAATGCCTTGGCTGTGTCAAGTATGTGGAGACATTTAGGAAATTGAAGAATGTTGTCGATTCTTGTTTCTCATTGAAACTAGACCCCAATTTCAAGAGATATATTGAAGATTTCAAGGTTAGTTATCAAGCACTTGTAACGTATTCACGCGTTACAAGTACTGCCCTTCGTAGCTGTGTAATGATACCTTTATAAATACATTTGTGATCGATAGTCGATTTCCCCTTTGTATGGTTAATGATGAGATTGATCGTTTTCGTTTTGAAGGAGACAAATTTTTTTTTGTTAGCCAGTTGAGAATATGCTGTGAAATAAATCGGATGGACGATAGTGTTATTATTTATTTTTTTTCTTGAGTCTTGATATCGTTTTGGATAGTGATTTGAAATAAAGATTCAAGCTAAGACGTTTTAAAATAGACAATTTGGTATATAAATTCCGAAAGTGAAACAGTTATTCACGTTATCTAATTTTGTTTGGTATACACATAATTATGTTGTATACAGTAATACATTTGTGACTAGTTTGATTTGATGTGCACAAATTTTGGCAATTCAGTTACCAGTGATTTGCGTTATTAGCAAAATAAACTAAAAATTATATAAAGTTACGTAATTTGTGAACATTTTTATTTAGAATTTATATGTATTGTTCTAATATTTGAATTATATAGAAGTGATAATTGTTAGCCATTCGTGTAACAAATCAGTAAATTTGTTGGATGGTTTTCTCTACCCACGTGGAAGGTCGTTCTAAAATTTGTGTAACGTACCTTCAACAATGGATTTAAATGACACAAGATGATTATTAAACATGCATATTTAACAGTAATCATTTTTTTTTCGATCATTTTCCGATAATCAATTATACCTAATTAAAATACGTATATAAAAACTGAATTATAAAATATCTATATAATACCTATAATTAAAAGTGAAATAAGAACATTTACATAAAGTGCTAATAAATAATGATGAATTATTTAATTCATCAAATTAAAAGATATTAATTAAAATAAGTAACCTTCAATTGTCGATATATTGCTTGCGTTACCCGTTAATATATGGTATACATACTACAAATACAAATAATAAAAAAAAAAATGTCATCATCAACGAAGCAGATCTCTCCAACCTTCATCATTGTGGATACTGCAAAATTATCATACGAATTCGATGAGTAAAAATTTCTATTTATTTTGTAAAAACTTATACTTTTATTATTATCATTATTTTTATTATATTATTATTTAAGTTTTCTTCTAATTAAGTCAAAACTAGTGTTAAGTATTAGGATCTTAGGTACAGTACGCGTACATAGGGGTTGAGCTAAATTTTCTTATCTAATTTTCCTTGTTGTTGGCAATTTAACGTTAATTATTGGTAATTGAAATATATCATTTATGTATGAATTTCTAATACAAAGCCAGTTTATTTTTTTTTCTATTATTATTAATATTATGGTTTATGAGACAACGGTGAAGATGCGTTGAATCAAGTCGCGTGGTGTGTGTGCTGCGGTCAGGTAAGTAGGGGTGCAGGAGTCGTCAAACGTCGAATTAAAATTTTTTTTTTGTTGTTTTCGTCATCAATCCAGCAATGGAACTCATGGGAACACAATAAAGCCCACGACATAGAATAAAACCTCTCCGAACTGAGCTGAGGGCTAAGATGACCTTACTTCCCATGCCATTGATATCGTTTATGTCTAACGAGTACTAAAATTTAGTATTCCGTTACATAATGGCGCCCAAGCTTGGTAATAGGCTTTTCTGGCTTTAAATTGGTTTGACAGGTGACTTTTCGGTTATTCTGTTGATCAGTTATACAATCATAAAACGTTTTTGTCTTCGAATCATGCCCGTGTTATTATAACAACAGTTTTCTCCTATAGACGGATTTGATTATGTTCGTTGTGGTAACGCTTGATTTTCATGATTGAGAGTGTATTGCGTTTAAATTTTTCAACATCTTTTATTATTTCTTTTAAAGTAAATCGGTTCCATCTTTTCGACACTAATTGTCTGCCTATATGGTATATGAAGTTAGCGTGAATCAAGATTTTGATAACGAAGATATACTTATTGAATTTTAAAATTATATGAATTGGACACTTGATGCTTTTCCACGTAAGTGTTTGATTTGGCCATCGTCTCGGGTTCAATCCAACTTAATTATGATTGTCCAGCATTATTATTATTATAAATATTTTTTTTTTTTTATTGATAAATAACTGATGACTTTCGACCTGCATAACTGCCACCTGTCCGCGGCACACACCCATATCTCATAAATCAAATTTATTTCACAGCACATTTAATTTTATATTTTCTAGGATTACACTTAATATATTTTTTTTTGTTTTGTTTTGATTATTTTGTTGCTTTAAATCAATCTCATATTCAACCATATTTAGTAAAAATTGTCGCTGGTTATCTGATTTTTTTTTTTGTAGTAAAATAAGTAGTTTCTACAACATTTTATAATGGAGGTTGATCATTTAGATCCGGATGAGTTCGACATTGAATGTTTGGTTCGAAAACTACAAGATACCCCACTTGTAAATTTACAAGCTTTAAAGAAAGCTTTCGAATTGGAAACGAAACACCCTACACTCAAACCGGCGCAAGCACATAATGCTGCCAAGAAACGCCCGAAGGACGAAATTAAAACTTGTACCAACAAGTTAATAGAGCATCGTCGATCACTTGCCAGCATCACGAATCTCGAAGAAGTTAAAGGTCAAGCTGTCTTAAGCATTAAAACTAGGATCTGTCATGTAATCGATAGATTACGCAGATTGTCAACCAGTAGTCGTCGGTATAAACCATCTTGTTTAAGTTTACTTGAAGCTGGTAACAATCTTTTTGGTAAGCTAGAAACTTTGCTTGGTGAGAGTCCTGATCTTAATCAAACGCTTGGCAAAATTAATGAGGAAATAGATCTGCCTCAAGAAGAATACGTTACTTCGGAAGATGAACTTGATAATCCAAAACTAATTATGGAGAGGAGAATTACTTCGGTTCCAAAGTGTGACGCAGTAAAAACTACTGAGATGGCAAACACATCGACGATAGTCCCCAATGAAGCTAGTGGTAGTGGTATAATCAAAGGATATATACATCAGTCAACCCCAAATGCTAAGACTCACGAAATAGCTGATGCGTTGGATCCAAACCAACAAGCGCATCTCGCTACAGGACAGGACACGCAAACTAATCCGAATATACGTTACCAAACTAATAGCCCTTTAGCCAAATGGAACATTTCTTACGATGGCAATCCAGAGGGTTTATCCGTCAAAGACTTTCTATTTCGAGTCAGCCATTTAGCTGTTTCATATGGTGTGCCCGAAAGTAATTTGCGCAATGAGCTATGCCTTCTTTTAAAAGGGGTAGCTGCTGACTGGTACTGGTTGCATGTTCGGTTATACCCACATATTACTTGGGCACAGTTACAGCTAGATTTGGAAAAACGTTTTCGAGATCATCGCACAGACTACGACGTTCGTAGAATCCTAGAGGCCCGAAAACAACGCCCTAGAGAACCTTTTATCGAATTTTACAATGCAATTCAATCTCTTAATTTACAGTATTCGATTCCTCCACCAGAAACAGAAACCCTACACATACTTAAACGTAATATGAGGTCCGGTCTCCAAAATGCGCTAGCAGCACGTGAAATTTCTAGCCTTGAGGTGTTATTACAAAGTTGTATTAGCTTGGAGGATACTTGGAAAAGGACTCACTGCGATCCCGAACTTTTGTGCAATCGTAGATTTGTTAGCGAGATTGATCAACAAGACCATTCAACAGACCCTAAGCTGGTTTCGGGCCAAAGTTGCGATTATGATGTCAGAACTTCCCAAAATGTATCTGCTTTTGAATCAGTTCCTAAAAGGTCTGCAAATAATCAGGACCAGCCTAAGGCAAACTGGCAAGCGAAAAGTTTCGATTCATCAATGACAGTTTGCTGGAATTGCCGCGACCTTGGTCATACCTACGATATTTGTACCAAGGAACGGACCATATTCTGCTATGGATGTGGACGGGCAGATATCTACAAGCCTAATTGTTTCCGATGTAATCCGGGAAACGGGCAATGGGGAAACCGCCATCCTGGGAATGCAGTTCCTCAACAAAGAAATCCCAGACATACCAATACAACCAGACACCCAGACCACGAGTTGAAATAGCCTCAGCTTTTAATTCGAATTCATTTAACTTCATCAACTCAAATTTAATACCCTTACCACATAGTACACCTACCGCCTCTTCTGAATTTTTCAATTATTCCCACCATACTTACCCTAAAAATCCGTCAAGATCAAAATCTATAAAGCAGAAAAATCGGGTTCAAAGATACTGGATTCATAGAAAAACAATCCGCTCGGATATTAGTGAAACTTGCCTTTCAGAAGAAGAAGACGAACGCCTTTATGCCGACGTTACCATTTTGAATTCAAGATATCGGGGCCTATTAGATAGTGGATCAACCATAACTGCTTTTGGAATAGGTAGCGAACGTTTCCTAAACGATCCGCAATATAAAGTTCATTTTATTCCATCTAACGTTAAAACTGCAGGTGGAGATTTAAAACGAGTGTTTGGCTATCTATGGACCAAAATAACTTATGGTGATAAACAACATGTTATGAAAATATTCATAATTCCAAGTCTAAAACAAAAGTTATACCTCGGTATTGACTTTTGGAAAGCTTTCCATATTCTTCCATCCTCCATGGCACCATACTCATCTATCTCTGAAATTGCACATAATTCTTTAAATGACAATAGCCTTGATAGCGAGTCCAATAAACATAGTTTATCGGCCCCTCAGCAAGTCTTATTAGAAGACACTATACAAAAATTTCCCTCTTTTGCGAAAATTGGACTGGGTCAAACTTCTAAAATATGTCACACCATTCAGATTATAGCCGGAACAATACCTGTAAAACAGAGGTATTACCCTGTTAGTCCTTCAGTACAAGCTGATTTATACAAGGAAATTGATCGCATGTTGTCCCTGGGAGTGATTGAGGAGGCAAACAGTTCATGGAGTTCACCGGTAGCATTGGTCCGAAAGCCCAACGGAAAGGTACGCCTGTGTCTAGACGCCAGGCGACTTAATGAGGTAACGGTTAAGGATGCGTATCCGCTTCCGATAATTGACGGACTCGAGCCGACTGGATCAGACCAGATTCATCTCCAGTATTGATCTGAAGGATGCATTCTGGCAGATTCCGTTGGATCAGGGGTCCCGAGATAAAACCGCGTTTACGGTCCCGGGCCGGCCGCTTTACCAGTTTACTGTTATGCCGTTTGGGCTGTGCAACGCCCCGCAAACTATGTGCAGACTGATGCACAAGGTGATCCCAAATGAGCTACAGGACCAGGTATTTGTATACCTGGATGATCTCCTCATCACCTCAGGAACCTTTGAAGAACACATCAAGCTGCTCCTTAAAGTTGCAGATCTACTGACACAGGCTAAGTTAACCGTAAACCTAGATAAGAGTAGATTTATGCTGAAAAGTATTAGGTATCTAGGCTATATTGTGTCAGAAGGCAATTTGCAAGTAGACCATATAAAAGTGCATGCAATTTCTGAATTTCCTGTACCCAATACAGTGAAAAAAATTCGCAGATTTCTTGGTATAACCGGATGGTACCGGCGGTTTATACCTCAATATGCTACCATCGCTGCCCCCTTAACAAACCTTTTACAGAAAAACAAGAAGTTTATTTGGGCTCCTGAAGCGCAGCAAGCATTTGAGTTACTAAAGCAGTCTCTTTGCACCGCCCCAGTGCTACGGTATCCGAATTTTGACAAACCTTTTACCATACAATGCGATGCGAGCTCAGTCGGTGTAGGAAGTGTTTTGACGCAGATCAGTGATGATGGCGAGGAACACCCGATCGCTTTCATGTCTAAGAAACTAAATAGTGCCCAGCAGAATTACTCCGTCACCGAACTGGAGTGCTACGCTGCGGTTTTAAGCATAAAGTATTTCCGTGTTTACATTGAAGGAAGCCACTTCAATATTATAACAGACCATGCATCATTAAAATGGCTAGTGAACAACAAAGATTTAAGTGGTCGATTGGCTCGATGGAGCTTAAAACTCCAGGCGTATGATTTTTCCATATTCCATCGAAAAGGAACGTCTAACGTCGTTCCCGATGGCCTTTCGCGAATATACATGGACGAAATAAATACAAAGGTTGTAAATAAACAGATTTTAAAAGAAATTCCACAACTGGACTTTGACTCGTCTGCGTTTGTATCAACGGAATACACGGATATAATTAAAGCCGTTCAAAATTCACCGAGGCCTTTGGAAAATTTCATTGTTAAAGATGGCAAAATCTTCGTCAATGTCTCTAGAAGCCAGAATAGTGAGTTGTCAGATATTCCTCCTTGGAAACTCTACGTGCCTCTCGAACTCAGAGCGGGACTAATTTATTCTATCCATAATCCACCATCTTCCGGCCATCCGGGTATTAAGAAGACATTATACTTACTCCAGAGATATTTTTATTGGCCAAAAATGCCATCAGATGTACAATCTTATGTAGGACAATGCGAGGTTTGCAAAACTTGCAAACCTGTAAACCGCATCACACAACCCATGATGGGAGATCAAGTACGAGTTGAACGGCCAATGCAGAGATTGTACATGGATTTTCTGGGACCATATCCTCGTTCCAAAAGTGGGCACTGCTATTTATTTATTATTTTAGACCATTTTAGTAAATACGTCTTTTTCAAACCAATGCGAAATGCCACATCCAGAGATGTTTGCAATTTCTTAGAAAATACAATTTTTCTACAGTATTCTGTTCCAGAATCGATAGTGTCCGATAATGCACCGCAGTTTATTTCTAAGGTTTTAAACGATCTATTCATTAAATATGGAGTATCACACATTTACACACCAAGGTATAGTCCTCAATCTAATTTATCGGAACGTGTAAATCGATCAATTCTAGCAGCCATACGAGCTTACATTGCGGATGATCACAGTCATTGGGACATACACTTACCGGAGATCGAACATGCTCTGCGAAACGTAGTTCATGAATCAACCCAGTTCTCGCCTCACTTTATCCTATTTGGCCAACATATCATCTCACATGCTACGGAATATCGACTGCTTCGAGAAATAAACCTTACAAGTGAACGTGACATTTCTCCACAGTGTAAAGCAAACCGACTAAATAAATGTCAGGATCTTATCCTTCTAAATCTCAAAAAGGCATATGATAAAGCTGCTCATACTTATAACCTCCGTAGTGTTAATCGCGAATTTCTAGTAGGACAGAAGGTCTTCGTAAAAAATTACGTAAAAAGTGACGCTGCGCAGAAATTTTCCGCCAAATTTGCTCGCAAATTAATTGAGGCTAAAATTATTAAAAGAATTGGTAAGGTAGCATATGAACTGGAGAGAAATGGGAAGAGCATAGGAGTATATCACGCTCGAGATATAACCACGTAATTATTAGAAATGTATTATTTTGTTGTTGTTTTTTTACTCAAAAAAATTGATCTAATCATCGATACGGTGCCTATTTTGTTGGCTAGCTCAAACTGTAGAACATGAGCCTCCTAATCTCAGGGATTCATGGGTACGTCCCCGCGATTTGTAACGTATTCACGCGTTACAAGTACTGCCCTTCGTAGCTGTGTAATGATACCTTTATAAATACATTTGTGATCGATAGTCGATTTCCCCTTTGTATGGTTAATGATGAGATTGATCGTTTTCGTTTTGAAGGAGACAAATTTTTTTTTGTTAGCCAGTTGAGAATATGCTGTGAAATAAATCGGATGGACGATAGTGTTATTATTTATTTTTTTTCTTGAGTCTTGATATCGTTTTGGATAGTGATTTGAAATAAAGATTCAAGCTAAGACGTTTTAAAATAGACAATTTGGTATATAAATTCCGAAAGTGAAACAGTTATTCACGTTATCTAATTTTGTTTGGTATACACATAATTATGTTGTATACAGTAATACATTTGTGACTAGTTTGATTTGATGTGCACAAATTTTGGCAATTCAGTTACCAGTGATTTGCGTTATTAGCAAAATAAACTAAAAATTATATAAAGTTACGTAATTTGTGAACATTTTTATTTAGAATTTATATGTATTGTTCTAATATTTGAATTATATAGAAGTGATAATTGTTAGCCATTCGTGTAACAAATCAGTAAATTTGTTGGATGGTTTTCTCTACCCACGTGGAAGGTCGTTCTAAAATTTGTGTAACGTACCTTCAACAATGGATTTAAATGACACAAGATGATTATTAAACATGCATATTTAACAGTAATCATTTTTTTTTCGATCATTTTCCGATAATCAATTATACCTAATTAAAATACGTATATAAAAACTGAATTATAAAATATCTATATAATACCTATAATTAAAAGTGAAATAAGAACATTTACATAAAGTGCTAATAAATAATGATGAATTATTTAATTCATCAAATTAAAAGATATTAATTAAAATAAGTAACCTTCAATTGTCGATATATTGCTTGCGTTACCCGTTAATATATGGTATACATACTACAAATACAAATAATAAAAAAAAAAATGTCATCATCAACGAAGCAGATCTCTCCAACCTTCATCATTGTGGATACTGCAAAATTATCATACGAATTCGATGAGTAAAAATTTCTATTTATTTTGTAAAAACTTATACTTTTATTATTATCATTATTTTTATTATATTATTATTTAAGTTTTCTTCTAATTAAGTCAAAACTAGTGTTAAGTATTAGGATCTTAGGTACAGTACGCGTACATAGGGGTTGAGCTAAATTTTCTTATCTAATTTTCCTTGTTGTTGGCAATTTAACGTTAATTATTGGTAATTGAAATATATCATTTATGTATGAATTTCTAATACAAAGCCAGTTTATTTTTTTTTCTATTATTATTAATATTATGGTTTATGAGACAACGGTGAAGATGCGTTGAATCAAGTCGCGTGGTGTGTGTGCTGCGGTCAGGTAAGTAGGGGTGCAGGAGTCGTCAAACGTCGAATTAAATTTTTTTTTTTTGTTGTTTTCGTCATCAATCCAGCAATGGAACTCATGGGAACACAATAAAGCCCACGACATAGAATAAAACCTCTCCGAACTGAGCTGAGGGCTAAGATGACCTTACTTCCCATGCCATTGATATCGTTTATGTCTAACGAGTACTAAAATTTAGTATTCCGTTACACACTCGAGATACCTGTGACACCAAAAATTCATGGCATACTATACCATGTACAGTGAAACTCCTCTGAGCCGTAATCCCACGGGACCGCGAACAGTTTACGGCTCAGAAGACTTTTACGGCATTCAGGCATATTTAAAAAAAAAATGTATACATATGTAAAAATTAAATTAAGTTTATGTAATTATATACATATATGTATGTATTTTACTTTATTCAATGAATTCAGATCACATGTTTTGATATACTATTATCGTCTAATGGATAATATGTACATATATAATTAAAATTAAATTACATACATTAAATTTTTGAAAAAAAATTCGATATTTTTTTTTGAGTGCAAGCCTTTGTATTTTCCATGCGAACAAACTCGGTTTTCAATGAACAGACTTTATCATAAAAATCGTTCGCCCCTATTTGTCGAGCAAATTGCTCTATGATGTTCAAACTCTTAGCTGCTTCAGATTTTGTGACGATTGGGTCATCCACTTCGTCATCAGATTGTTGATGACCTTCACTGTCATTGTTCGATGATCGGTACTCTTCAATTAAAGTCTGGATTTCGATTGAGGGCGACTCGATTTCCACGCTTTCATCAACACGGACCAAATCAACGGCGCTGCAAATCGGGGATCCATATGCTGATACAATAAGATTTTGGATTTCGGCCATGATCGAGGGCCCTCCAGCTACCTCGTTGTCAGTTATAGTACACTGAAAATTGAATCCACAATTTATAAAACATTTCCTTGTGGTTTCCTTACGAATTTCGTTTTGTGCGACTTTAAGAAAATTGATCCCATCCAAAATCGTAATGCGTTTTGCCAAATCCGTAATTGAGTCGCAGACTTCCATTTCAAAAAGCAAATGTTGCATCAGAAACTTTCGGTAATGCATTTTTAACGTTGCAATAACCCCATTGTCCAGTGGTTGTAATTTCGAGGTGCAATTAGGTGGAAAAAATTCCAATCTGATGTTGGAGAACTCCATATTTGTGTGAGAAGATGCATTATCGAGAAATAAGATGATTTTTCGGTTTTGTTGTGCCATTTTTTGGTTCAGTTCATATAAGTATTTATGAAATATGTTGCCGGTCATCCATGCATTTTTGTTTGCGTAATATGATACCCCTAGCTTTGATACATCCAGGTTTTTGAAGCACCGCGGCTTTAACGATTTTCCGATAACTAATGGCTTCAATAAAGTTCCATCTCCAAAGACAGTTAGCATGACAGTCATCCTGTCTTTGGCCAGCTTTCCTCCAGAACATTTTTCGCCTTTAAGGGTTAAAGTTTTGTTCGGTAATGCGCGAAAAAATAATGCGGTTTCGTCACAGTTGCCAATGTCTCTGGGCTCGAAACCATCACAAATGTCGGCCAACTTGGTTTTCCATAGTGCTGAGATATTTTCGTCTACGTCATTTTCCTCGCCAGAAATCTGCTTGAATGCAACTCCAAAATTCTTTTTGAAACTGCGCAACCAGCCATTGGATGCCTTAAAATCGTGCATGCTTAATCCTTTGGCGATTTCCAAAGCCTTAGATTGTAATATAGGTCCAGAAATTGGAAAGTTTTTAGCCCTTGCTTTGCCGAACCACTCGAACACTATTTGATTGAGTTCTTCATTATTGGAAGCGCGCATCTTTTTGGCTGCCTGTAGTGGTTTACTTGAAGCTAAATACCGCTCCCGGATCACATTTTTTTCTTTAATGCACACATAAATTTGTGTGGTGCCGCATTTAAATAGTTCGGCAATTTTTTTCACTGTTTTCCCCGCTTCGTACATTAAAATTACATTAAACTTTTGTTTTAAAGTCAAGTTGTTCAGTTTTTTGTTTACTTTTTTCATTGAATCACCCATCACAGCTAAGAAAAATATAAACACGTTATTAACGATTATTTATTTAAACGAATTTTTATAAAAAATTAAATAAATTTTAAATTTTACATACCTGTACATATGCACTTTTACACAAAAAATTTTTTCACTTTTAATGTCGTTACAATCACACCTGATAGTACAGTAGAATAAACTAGCATAGCTAAGACTGAGATACATGTGTATGTACAGTTACATAATTTATTATGTTCAACAATCATCATGAATAAATGATGATCTCTCTCACGCATTTATTTATGATATGTACATATCTACAGTGTTCAACTGTTCACTACTGATGAGACGTACATATGTACAATATCGTTGATTCATGGAATTCATAAAACCAACCAAAACAATGAAACAGTATGTTAAATCGTGAGTGAGAAATCTATCTGTATAAATACGTTGCAAAAAAAGCAGAACAAAAATATATGCATACATAGATTGTTGAGAAAAAGATAAAATACATTCAGCCTGTTTCATTGATAAAAATATTCCGGCTTTGAGGATCCGATTTATATGAACATTTATTCCAAAAACATGAAAAGTGGTGTTACGTACGGGACTGAGGATATTACGGCATATAGGATTCCTTTTTCATACAAAACTTGTGGTTAGGGATTTTTTTCCGGCTTTAAGGAGTTTACGCTATATAGGATCTACGGCTCTCAGGATTTTCACTGTAGTAGATTTTTGTTCCAAAACCAAAAGGGGACTAGGGTTTTATAGCGAACAAGCTGTCGAATCGACCCATGCAGATTTTAGTAAGACTTGGAATCGTCACAAAGTACTAAAAAATCGATCCTGACTATTCATTCAAATTATTGCGAGCTGTATACGAATATAATAGTTTTCATTTATGATATGTGTGCTATTGTTTTTTGTTTCTTTCTTGTCAAGACAAGGCCCTCGAGGGGGCCGTAAAAGGATCTTACAAACCTCTCTAAATTTTCATTTTTTCTGTTGTGTTTTTATGCTTTTAATAATAATTATAAATAATGCTTTTATGAGTGACAACACTTGCCGTACACTTCTTGAACACCCTATATCTACCATTATACTGTGTATGAACCAATGCGAATGTATATGACACCCTGTATATATATCAAGAATCATCATCACACATGAAAGGGCGTTATCTTCTCCAGGCATATTATTTTTCGTATTTTCGTCCTAGAAAAAAAAAGCGCCGAGCCGATTTTTTTCTGTAGCGGCTGAAAGTACTCCTTTTTAGGTGTCCAAACGTTGGGCGAAAGAATTTCGGAGACACCGCACTTTGTTTTTTAAACCGACTCCAGAGCACCGTGCCGTTCGATCTATTAAAAAAAAATTAACTACGAACATCAAATTGCAATATTTTTATTTTATTTTATTTATTATCTCGTAACAAGTAAGATTTTTAAAAATCAAAATAAAAACAAATTAAGCGAAGTGTTAAATTATGAAAAATAATATTGTTTCTATGAAGAGAGTTGGAAACTAACCTTATTGCGATTCTACTGTAATTTCCATTTTTTTTTGTTGTCGTTATATTTTTCCAAAATAAATGTTCATAAGACGTCTTGGTATTTTACAGTCTTTGGTTAAGTAAATTTGGTAGAAAATACATTTTACAGCAGTACAAATTGATCGTGTATTGTGAATAGCAACTTTTACCACTGAGGGGCGAAAAATATCAACCATTAATATGTTATAATTCGAATTTTGTCAAATTCTAAAAGATTTTAATAAGATTCTATCGGCTTTTTATAGACAAAATATATTAAAAATAATGGCATTCACAACAATTTCGACTTGTTAATCAGAAAAAATGAAGAGGCCAATCATTTATAAATATATCTACCAGAAAAAAGTAGAAATATCAAAATGCCCCCCGTACTTTAACCCGAACTGAAACCTTTTTGATTTGGAGAATTTTATAATTCGCTAAGTCAATGCGTTCTTGCCTCATACGTAATGTATGAAGTTAGAATGGTATTTTTGTAGTTTGGTCGTAGCTACCTGATGAGTAGGCCGAACTTTTTGTTTGTACGAACTGGTCAGTACGAAACCAAACTACCACACAACAAGGATGAAATTGACATAAATTTCAAATTACTAAAATGTTGAGCAACAGAGGATTAAATTGGGCTTTAAAGTACTTTTTAATTTTTTAATGTGTTTACTTATCGTCGGCTCAGAATTATCCTTGTCCTGATATGCATTTTGCCTATATATTTGAGCAATCGGCATTTGAAGCTTAGCTGGAAATTTAAAGATGTTACTGCGCGATTTCATTACTAAGTTTTGATTTCCAAATAGATTTGTTAGAAGAAAGCTTAATTTCGAAGTACAATGCTTCAAACTCAAAGGGTATTTTAATTATTTAAGCTTAAAATTTAAAAGTTTTGTCTATGTCCAGTTTTGGACCAATCTTTCTTACAAGGTTTGTCTATGTCCATAACATTTTGTTTACATCCTCGATTTTTGGAAATACTAAGTATAAATCAATAATAACTGCATGATTAAAAATTAAAGAGTAGTAACCTGACAAAATTTAAGATCCTTTTATTTTTAATTCTTGGTTCTTCACTGTGAACAGAAGGTGAAACATGCCCTACATGGGACGATGAACGACCATTCCAGATTTCAATTATAATCTTATAAAATACCTGATCCACCAGTGGCATGTAGATAAGCACGTCAAACAAATCTTTCAGTTTCTGTGAATACATTTTTCCTGTTGCTGAAAGAGGCAGAATTGTGGGTAAACCGGTATCATTTGATTTTTTCTGTGATATTTTCACAGAATTAAAATCACTTTCATAAGCACAGCGATAATTTATGTAGGATGACCCCTTCTCATAAATTAAATGTGTAGTTTTTGTATGCTGTATCTGACTGTAGTTTAACTTATAGGCTGCATTATGATCTTTGTATTGCAGTGAACTTTTGTCTTCCCTCGGGTTAGTATACGTTATCTTTGAGCAGGCTAACAGAGAATATACAAACTTATTTTCAAATTTCTTTCCAAAACACTAAGCGCAGAGTCAATACCTTGTATATTGCTGTGGTCCGCTTCTGAAAATTTCTGTTCAATCCAGATTTGGGCAGGTGGTGAACTACATATATTTAAAAGTACAGCAAAGGACATAATGGAATTCCTGTTTTGCAGCACCCGCCTATCTGACCAAAAATTATGGTTTATTCTTCTGGATGAGAATTAATATATTTCTCCAGCATTTGTATAAGCGCATTTGCAACGTGAGTACCTGCGCGGCCACAAATAGATTCATATCTAAAAATGTGAAAGTTATTATCTATTTCGAATGAAATGTTTGCGTTATAATATTAATACGTATATAATTGCACTTAAAACTTCTTTATCACCATGAACCTTTCCCGTTCGTTCGAATTGTTAGCTTTGAGGAGTTGCAAGACATTGCAAAATCAAAGCTGAAAATTTTAAACAGTTTGCATTAGGTAATTTTTATTTAGAATATGTGTGAGTAGTACGGACGCAGTCAATGCTATCTTCGAATTGCCTCGCATTTATCGCACAGATCTTTTTAGGTCGACCGAACCCCACATTAAATTGTTTCTTGAACGTATCTCTGTATTTCGATTTTTTAATATTGATGTCAGGACATAAAATCTTAAATAAGTTGAATATCTTGCTGATGTTGAGGGAGCTTTCCTCTAGGATACTGCAAAACTCAAGGATATAGACAAAAAAAAAACTGGAGAACAAATTAGCGGATATAGACCAAATCGCACGGATATAGATAAAACCACACAATAATGACAGTAAAAATTTGTGGAAATAGCGAAATTTTTAAGTAAATCTCAGAAACGATTGAAGTTAGCTGAATTTTGTTGGAAAGTTTGGATTCCTTATATTCGTTTAACCCTAGCTACATATATAACTCAAATTCACCAAAAATTGGACATAGACAACAATAATTCTAAGAAGAAGATATTTCACTAACTGACGACTTTTCAATTTTATGTCACTAAAAGTAAACAAAAAGGTACTTAAACTTTTTTCTTTTTAGGAGGGTTCGGTTAAAAGGTTGAATGCTGGTTTTATGAAGTACAACAGTCAGGTATTCTCTTGCTAAATTAACCAGAACTTAGGATTCGGCACGGATAATTGATTTATAATTAGGGCTATCCAAATTCCACTGGACACAACTCCACTTGACGCGTTGAACCTTGAAACTTTTTGATAATCAAACGTATTTAGGGTGGTAAGTCGGGCGTACGGTTTACCACCCTAAATGCGTTTGATTATCAAAATGTTAAATTGTGAAAATTTAATTCGTTTAATTTTAAAAATATTTATAATTGATATGTTACCTAATGACAGAACTACGAATGTTAAAGAAATGGAATTGTGCCAGTGGAATTGTATGCAGTGGAATCGTATCAAGTGGAATTGCTACCTTCACCATTTTTTGAAAGGTACTCTTTTATTATAAATTAGCTTCTTTGCTCACTTCAGTTTTTATTAATTTAAAATCCATAGTTATAATTATCTTCGTAATTACGTTTCAATATTACCAATAAAATATTGAAGTGTAATGTTTGCGTTTCCGTGTAACTATACAAGTTGTAACGCAAGTTAAATTGTTCCCCAGTCGAATTGTACCAAGTGGAATAGTGCCAAGTGGAATTTTGCTAGTGGAATAGACCTAGAATCCGAATTGCGAATGCGAGTAAATATTTTTTTTAGAATTATGATATTAAAATCACTTAAACTAAAACCCGATTTGTAATTTTTAAAATTTTAGGTTAAACAAAATAAAAGTCAAAGGTTAGTCGATAACGCAGAAATACATTTTATTAAAAAAACCAATAATTTACGTCTTTCTTCATTGACATACTTTTTAAAACTAAACTATTTTCTCCTTTGTTTGTCTTCGTTGATTTTTTTTGTTACAGCCAATCGCAACCACCACCTTCCTATTCTTGGAATTAAATCCTTTTTCGTAGCGCAAGCTGTCAACGCAGCACAATCCGTGACCAAAGTAAATGGCTTTCCGATCAAATAAATACGGAATCTTTGAAGCGCTTCAACGACCGCCAAAGCCTCCAATTCATATGAATGATATTTGCATTCGTTATCCGTTGTTCGGCGACTAAAATATGACACAGGTTTGGTTTCACCTTTTTCGTCTCTTTGGAATAGTATACCGGCGAGGCCCTTGGAACTTGCATCGGTGCACACCTCATGTTCTAATTTCGGATTATATAACGTTAAAATATCGCGACCTCCCAACTTGCTTTTTAATAACTCGAACGACGTTGTTTGCTCGTTTGTCCAGTTAAAAGATTCATTATTTTTAGTTAGTCGCGTTAGCGGTTCAGCGATAATTGAAAAATTCTTAACGAATTTTCTGAAGTAACTTGCTAATCCGATAAATTGTCGTATCTCATGCTTATCTGTAGGCGTTGAAAAGGTTAGAATTGCATTGGTTTTGTTTGATCCCGGTCGTATACCATGAGAATCAATTTCATGGCCAAGAAATTCAACCTTCTCCTTGAAAAACTGACACTTCTTTAATTTTAAAGTTAATCCTCGTTGTTGTAGTACTTTCAATAATTGTTCCAACTTCTCCATACCTTCCTGGATGGTCGTACTTGGTATGATAATGTCATCCAAATAAACGATTATATTATCGTCAACCTCTCGAGCGATGGCGTTCATCATTGTTTGGCAAACCGCCGGAGCATTTGTTAGCCCAAAGGGCATCCTCAAAAACTCGAAATGCCCATCTGGTGTCACGAAAGCTGTACGAGGTATTGATTCAACTGACATTGTAATCTGATAATAACCGGATGCTAAATCCAGTACAGCGAAATAATTACTACCACTGAGTCGTGATAGCTGATCTTCCATAACCGGTAACGGATGCTGGTCTCGTATCGTTTTATTATTCAATTGTCGGTAATCAATACACATTCGTTCATCACCGTCCTTTTTTTTAACTAGGACGACTGGACTAGCATAAGGTGATTCAGATTCACGTATTATTTTATGTTCCAACAATTCACTTATCATTGTTTTTACTTTTTCGCGTTGATGGTAAGATAGTCTATACGGCCGATAGACAACTGGCTCATCATTTTTTAATTTAATTTCCATTTCGACATCCGTTTTCCCCAGTTCCTTTAAATTTCGAGCAAAACAATTACCGAATTTTGCTATCAACTTAAATAAACATTCGCGTTCACTCGGAGTCATACACTTATCCATATTTATTTCAGCCAATAGAACTTCATTTATAACTCCATTTTGTCCATTTAACGAAATGCCACTTGAAACATCACATCTTTCTGCCATGTCCAAAGTTCGATTAATCAACAAGGTATCGCTTATGTTGAGATTTTGAAATTTTAACGTATTGTGTTCTCAGATCATTCTTACGGTTGGTTTATCAATAAAATTTTGACCAATTAGAGATTGGGTATTTAAATATTGGTCAGGAACAATAAGCAACTCAATCTCATCGGCCACTTCATCAATTTGAACCCTCGCTCGTATCTTCTCGTTGGCAACCACACCGCCACCTGCAAATCCTTTGACAAACACGTTACATTTAATTCGTTCCATTCCAAGCCCCACGTTACTTTCTCGTATCATTGAGCATTGACTTCCACAGTCAATTAATCCCAAAACTTCCACGTTACCGTTCAACATTACAGTTTTGATATAGGAACACGCATCGTCGGTTGTTATTCTACCATTGAAAGATTTTTGAGCGCCAGTCATAGTAGAGCATTCTGTTTGTCCCCTCGGATGAACACGCGAACATTTCCTACATCGTTCTCGTCTCTGTGGTTCAGGACAATTTATAGACAAATGTCCTGGTTTTGAACAATTATAACATTCATACGTCCTAGCTGGACGAATTTCGTTGGTTGCTTCCTTGTTAACTGGTTTTCCCGGCGTACTCTTATTACTTTGTATATTCAGCCGAACCGAATTGTGTTCAGCATTTGTAGTCCGTGCACTCTGCGCACTTCCTTGCCGCATGCTCGAATACCACTCGATACGTTGACGCAATTCATCCACATTAGCTACTATTTGTGTACGCAACGATGCACTTAGCTGATAATCATTCAGCCCCAAAATTATATACTTTATTAAAGCCTCATCTGAAACTTTACGTTGGCCGATGGCACACATTTCATAATAATATTCAATCAACGTTTGGTCTCGTTTGCGAATTTTTGATCGTAACTTGTCGTGTAACTCTGCTTCGCCCATATGTGAATTAAAATGTTTCATCAATTCGTCTGCAAATATTTTCCACTTGATAAACACGCATTGAACTGAATTAAACCATAATTTAGCCGATCCTTTTAGTTTATTCCCGATTGTTAACATAATAATTCGTTCATTTATGTCATAAATATTCATCAGCGATTCAACTTTTTGAACGAATTGTTCCGACGTTAATAATGCTGCCCTTGCAGGATCAAATTCAGGGAGTATATCGATCACATCACGGGGTGTAAGATTAAATTGATTTTGAGAATTACGGTTGGTATCCCTCTCCGGGAATGTAGTATGTTTATCGTCGTTTGCTTTGTAACGCGACAATTCCGATAATTCCTCATTAAGCATACGCTCACGCTCAATAAGCACTTTCTCTCGCTCTAAAGAATGTATTCGCTGTTCAAGTTCCGTTAAATTTCGCTCGTAAATAACATTTTTCGAATGCAACATTACATCATTTAGCTCGTTTGCATCACAAGTATTTCGTTTATTCACTTCGCTAGGAGTACTACTAATGTTTCCAAGCTTAGATTTCGTAAAATTGCCACTAGTTTGCTGCAACTCGTAACAATTTTCATTGTTCACTTGTAATCGCGACGTTTCATCTTCATACGTTTCTAACCGTTCCGCTAACGTTTTACGCTTCCCATTATTGCTTAACCCACGTTTACCGCATTCGATTCGTAATTGCGCAACCGAAAGATTTGAAAAATCCATAACAACTTGATTGGATTCACCCTGTGCAATTTTATATACCACAAAGTTCCGTTATTATATATAACTGTATTACTCTCTCACTCTCCTGCACCAATTAACAGATATTCACGTTTCGTTCTTGATTTATTTTACGTTCACCGTTTGTTTTTTTTAATTTCATTCGAATGCACTTTATTGTCACGTATTTTAAGTACTTTATCCCACTTCTGAACTAAAACCCGATTTGTAATTTTTAAAATTTTAGGTTAAACAAAATAAAAGTCAAAGGTTAGTCGATAACGCAGAAATACATTTTATTAAAAAAACCAATAATTTACGTCTTTCTTCATTGACATACTTTTTAAAACTAAACTATTTTCTCCTTTGTTTGTCTTCGTTGATTTTTTTTGTTACAGGGTATTCCTGTTTCAAAACATAAAATTTTTGCATATTTATATTATTAGTCTGATGTTTTCAATCAAATGAAATTTAATTAAATATGAAAATTACTTCAAAATTACCGAAAAGCAAATTCGCTCTTAGTATGGCATTTTACAATTGAATTTCGTTTTTCTATAACTCTGAAATAATTTTCGGATTTAATTAAATTTAATTTAATTGAAAACATCGTACTAACATTATAAACGGACAAAATTTTTAGAAAAACAAGTTCACTCGCATTTAGAATTCGCGCTTCGGTGTTGTAATTAAAATTTAAATATAGGATGAAATTGAGTGAATAAACTAAAAATTATTTACTTATCCATTTTGATTTATATTTCTCTCAACAAGACCACCCTTCTTGCCCACCAAAATTAGAGGGAAAAAGCGTTATTATGTTTGTTTGCCGTCGTTATTCGGTCGTCTCGGCGGTAAGAATTGAATTTATTCGAAATTCTAAGAGTTGTCCAACGAAAAATGATTCGATCTTCGAAAAGTGCTACCTAACGTTTACAGAAAAAATTGAATATAAATAATTTTTCGAAAGGATTGAAATGTTGTTCAAAAGTATCGAAGTACTTTTTATTTTCTTAAAGGACCGAAAAAAGTACTAAAGGATCATCATTTTCATCCCTGCCACACAGAAAGCTCAAGGAAAGTTTTCGTTTTTTGCAGTCGATACACTTTGTATTGACTTCGGGTTAAAGTATGGGGAGAATTTTGATATTTCTACTTTTTTCTGGTAGATATACAGGGTGTCCGGATATGGGACGCTGATCCGTCATGGGGTGATTCCTTGGTTCATTCTGAGACACAAATCGTAAGTGGAGGGGGGATCCATTTTTGATATCCTTTGAGATACAGGGTGTTTAAAAAATTTGGTTCAGAATAAAAGTACATCCAAATATTAAACTGTAACTGCCAAAATATTTATCGGAGAGCAACCAACTTAGTCTTACGAGTATTTGGTTGGTAATCGTATAGGCTATTATTAAGGTTTAAGTGGTTATCTTGTATCTGCATCCGTTTGAGAGCTATGGTGATTTAAAGTAAAAAAAAAATATTTGTTTTTTATAAAATCGAGTTTTTCTCAAAAAAAAACCGTTATAATTTTTTCTTTTGTTTATGTAATTTTAATTTGTCATGATCTCCTCTACAATCCCCCAATACATTACTTGTACCTAGTTTTCTTCGTATTCCGTTTATTCTCAATCTAATTAAGAGATTTTGATCTGTAAAACAGTAGGCGATGATTATCAACTCATTTGTTTAAATGTTGAAAAAACAAAAACTAAATATTTACAGATTCAGTCATTAGTTTCGAGATATTATCTAGTGTTGTACCAGTGTTGTGAATCAAAATTTTAATTAATTTAATAAAATTAATATTATAATGGCACAGTTCTCAGGTGAGGAGTACATTGATATCCATTTTGTTTACGGATTTTGCGATGGTAATGCAGCACGAGCTCGCAATGAATATCAACTCAGATTTCCAACAAGTCGCATTCCTGACGCAAGAGTATTTATAAATATTCATAGGAGACTGCCAAATATCGTAACAAGATCGAATACCAGGGCGGAGCCCCATTCAGTCTCACCAAACCATTTGGATGTCGACGAAGGTATAATCCGTAATGTAACAGCAAATCCTTCTATTAGCGTAAGGAGGCTCGCTTTACAATTAAACATCTCTCGCTATCGAATTCATCAAGTATTGCACAAGGAGAATCTTCATCCATACCATACAACACCCGTTCAACAACTATTACCGATAGACCGCACTACAAGATTGGAGTTTTGTAATTTGTTGATGGGAAGGAATTTGGACAATGCAAGTTTTGTGAAACGTATCCTACGGACGGATGAATCTCAATTCACAAGAGATGGCATAACAAACTTTCACAATCTACACACGTGGGCTGCTGAAAATCCTCATTCGAAAAAACAAATATCATTTCAGCACCGATTCAGTGTAAACGTATGGGCTGGTGTAATTGGCGATAAATTAATTGGACCATTCATATTACCACCTAGATTAAATGGTGAACGTTATTTACAATTTTTACAAAACGATTTGCCCTCCTTTTTGATTATGTTCCCATTTTAAGTAGATTCTTGCATACATACCAACATGATGGTGCACCTTGTCACTACCATAATAATGTTAGGAATTTTTTAACGAAAATTATCCAAATAATTGGATTGGAAGAAATGGTCCAATTCATTGGCCTGCAAGATCCCCCGATCTTACGGTATTGGATTTTTATGTATGGGGAAGGATGAAGGCGCTTGTATACTCCAAAGAAATTGAAACAAAAGAAGAACTTATACAACGAATACACACAGCAGCACAACAGATAAGGGAAGAATTACCAAGAATTGAAATAACCAAAGGCATACTTAAACGAATATTAGCATGTATTCAATCACAAGGAGGACATTTTGAGCACCTTTTATAACTCCTCGACCCAAACTTTGTATTGAGGGATTGTAGAGGAGATCATGAAAAATTAAAATTAAATAAACAAAAGAAAAAATTATAACGATTTTTTTTGAGAAAAACTCGATTTTATAAAAAACAAATATTTTTTTTTTACTTTAAATCACCATAGCTCTCAAACGGATCCCTCAGAATGAACCAAGGAATCACCCCATGACGGATCAGCATCCCAAACCCGGACACCCTGTATTTATAAATCATTTCTGATTAACAAGTCAAACTTGTTGTGAATGCCATTATATTTAATATATTTTGTCTATAAAAAGCCGAAAGAGTCTTATTAATTTAATACAGACAAACTTTCTCTCTAAAAAGATTATAAAAGTTTCAGGTACATATATAATTCTTCAGTTTTATACTAAACGTTTTTGAGCCAATATTTAGTGAAAAGCATCGATACGAAAGGATAATGGAAACATTGTTTTAATTCACATATAGATTTATTATGACAATTATGATCGAAACATAAAAAAAAACGATAAACTTTATTTTTCTGTTGCCTTTGTCAGTGATTTTTGAAACGGAAATTGGCACGACGTTTTATTCAATGATTCATAACTTCCGAAATGATGACCACTGAAACATGATAATAAGTCACGACAACTACATCATTATTTATTTTATTATTTTTGGATCGCAGCCTCATAATAGTTTACGATACGATTTTTGTCAACTTTTTTTTTAGACAGTTAATAAACAATAAATAAACAATTTTTTTATTTTTTCATTTTAGGTAAGTTCAATCCATCCTGCTTGTAAAAAAGAAAAAAAAAATAGAACTGTAAGTAAGAAATAAATAAATACATTTTCTTGTTGGCAGACAAATTCTAATTAAGAATACATAAATATAAATGTCACAAAATTACACAATCACCAAAATTGTACGTTATATGATACACAGAATTTATTACAAAGATCCTACCTACACACTGGTGCAGCATATTGAAATAAAAAACGCTACATTTTTTTCCACTAAGCCTTTTTAAATTATAAAAAGCTTTCACGCAGCTGCGACAAAGCCTCTATTGAAATATGTACGTACACACGAAAAATAGGCAGAAAAATAAAAATTAACTATTCTAGGCTGGAATTTTCATTTTCGTTTTTTTGTTGAATGAAAATGAAACATCTCTTTTATATGAGTTGTTTCGTCACATATATGTAGAAAATGAAAAATACTAATTTTCAATTTATTGTTCAAATCACGTAATATTAGAATATTTTTGTGTATACCACAAAATACATAATATTGGTAAAACATATTTTTTATGATCGATAAATTGAAATAAACAACAAAAAATGAATTTAAATGTTAGCTACATATTTGGGTGTACCAACAAGAGTACACGTACAATCGTAGTTGAAATTGGGTAATACAATTGCATAATATTGAACCATCCCGTGTGTTTAGGAAAATTATTGATTATGAAACACACACCCACAATGACAAAAATTAATTATTAATGAAAATAATTATTGGCTGAATAATCAACATACTATATGCGTACATAATCGTACATAAACAGTCGTATTAAGAAAATGCATTAAATAGGCATGACGGTGGATATGTTTTTGTTACAACCACCCTGTGACTACTACATTCGGTGATTGTATTGTAGTTAAATTCCCTTATTTTTATGTAAATTTGAATGAGAGTTTGACTGTAATTAACTGAAGTTTATATATGTGTACGAGTATGTAAATACCATTCGACGGAGTATACAAATAGGGAGATGCCTTATGGACAACTTTTTCCGTAATTACTCATTAATTAGTAATTTTGTTTTGCTTAAAACATAATTTTCGGGGGAAACGAACAAGTTTTTTAATTCTATTTATGCAGTTTGTTGACCTTAAATTTTGATAATACATAGATTTATTTAGAATTTGAATTTATTATTTAAATGGTTTTCAAATGAATGAATCGGAATGGAACCAAAGCGAACCATGTTTATTTTATCAAAGCACCTGTCGATATACAAGTTGCAATTATGATGTTTTAATTTCAATTTTCTTATACAACTGTGATTAAAAAGTAGTAAGACTTTTCTATTTAAATCGTGCGAGCTTTTCCAAACGAATAGTTTTTTTTCTTAGGTAGGTAGCACCCAAACACACATCTGTGTCAAATTTCGTGTCAATATCACTGGCAGTTAATGAGGTAAGCTTCGATTTTTAAAATGAGTTCAGCAAAGAAGTTGCATCATAACGATCTTGAGATCTTGTTGATATCATGGAAATATCGTTTGGGTCAAAATTTTGGGCAGATAACTATAACATCACGATAATATGCCGTCTCACATTGCTTTGGTTGTTCGTGACTATTTGGGCAAAAATTCGACTCATATCCTCATATCATACTTGTTAAGATTCGCCAGTAGTCTCGAACTCGTTTGTATAACCTTGTTTGCTAGTAATACCGATATTGATAGTAATTCAAATTTCATCTATTTTCAAAACGTTCGTGGCATTGCTTCAAAATTTACTGAAATTTATTGTTTTTTGTGCATTTATGCATCCGGTTTATGTATGTGGATTACTTTCCTGAAGACTACTTTGTCTACAGACGGGGTCGTTCGGAGTTAAATAGTTCTAAATATAAGGGTGGTGGGGTACTCATTGCTGTCCACTCTTCTATGGTTAGTGATATTATTGATTCTGACCCAACTATAGAATTGTCATGTGTGAAGCTGAACATCTGTAAGAAATTAATATGTGTCATTGGTGTATATATTCCACCGAATTCGGGACTTCAGGTGTATGTATACATAGGTTTTGTTTAATATTTCATCCTCAACCGACATGGATGACAACGTGCTGATTTTGGAGAACTTACCTAAGGTTAAATGAGTATATGATGTGGAGGTAAACTATGCCATTACATCAACTGTCAAAACCTAATTTATTGACTCCATCTTATCTTATGGATTTGTCCAGATTAATGATGTTCCTAACTACATTGTAGATGTTGTGTATGACCGTCAGATGGATTAAATAAACAACGATATTCCAAGATTTATTAATTATTCAATATATATTTCTTCTTTATAATTTTATTCACGGCACATTGTGACAGCTCGGTTACAACAGCTACTCTACTTTTGTTACCTTCTTATAATTAATCATTACAATCTATTACTTCTTTGTTTTCTGTACCAAGTAGCAAAGTGTCCAAGATGCCAATGTGTATTATTTAATATCAATACACCACACCCCGGATAACCATCCTCATTCATTGACTCAGCGTCCTAATCATCACGCCCCTTATCCCTTTCCATATTATTCTCTTTTACCTCAATAAAACCTTCTGACTCAATAATATCTCCTATATTACCATCACAATGTTCATGATTATTATATATAATAATCTCCTCACTACTTGAACCATCCTTATTATGGTAGGTTAGGTTAGGTTAGGTTGGAGTGGCTGCTTACGCACACTTAGACCGGTGACGGTCCATTGTGATACCACAGGATGTATCCCCTTTTACCCCTATTGGAACCATTTCGAGCTACTTATGTAGCGTAAGACGTCCCGCACTTTAATGTTTTCGAGATCCGAGAGGCAATCCATCCTGAACTTACCTAAGTGCTTGTGCCTTCTGAGAGCCAATGCTGGACACGAGCAAAGGAAGTGGACCAACGTCTCTTCCTCCTCTTCGTCCAAGCAGCTTCTGCAGAAGTCATTAGCCTCCAGACCCAGCCTTCTTGCAAGTTCTCCAAAAAGGCAGTGTCCCGTGAGAATTCCTACGACCGTTCTTAATTCACGTCTGCGTAAGAATACTAATGCCCTAGTGCGCCCCAAGTCCAGCTTTGGCCAAACTTGTCTTGCAACTCTACAGGTGAGGGTGTTAGACCACCTTTCCCCCGCTGAGGATAGCGCCTGCTTCCCAAGTGCTTGTCTCAGCGCTGTGATAGGCCTCCCCAGACTTGCCCTTTCCGGTTGCAGCTGGAGAGTCGTACCATGCCTAGCAAGTTCATCTGCCCTGCAGTTCCCCATGACGCCCGAGTGACCTGGGACCCAGACTACCTGGATGTTGAAATGCTCACCCATCTCATTTAGAGATGAGTGACAACTCAACGCCACCCGTGACGCCAAAGACACCGATTCTAACGACCGGATCGCCGCTTGACTGTCCACATAGATTGTGATATCGTCTGAGGATAACACATTATGCTTCAACCACGTCATGACCTCCTCAATCGCTACGACTGCAGCTTGGTACACGCTGCAGTAATCAGGGAGACGAATAGAAATATTTACATTTAATTTGTCACAGAATACTCCAGCTCCTACTTTGCCGTCTAGCTTGGAGCCATCTGTGAAGAATTGCAACGCTTCGGTTTCCGATAACGGTCTATCCCTCCAGGATTCCCTTGAAGGGAAGGAGGTCAGAAATCGCTTCTCGAAGCGTAGAGTAGGTTTAATGTAGTCAAGATTCGCCAGCTCATCCTTCAACGATCTGACAATAGTAGAGTGTCCTATACTAAGACACCTCCACTGAGAGACGGCTGCAAGTCGTACAGCCATATTTGCCGCCATCTGTTTGCCAAAAATGTCGACCGAAAGAAGGTGCAACATAACCTCTAAGGCACTTGTCGGTGTCGACCTCAATACCCCGCTAACAAGCGTGCAGGCCGTTCTTTGCACTCTCTCAATCTTACTTTTGTAAGTTACCTTGTCCAGAGCTGGCCACCAAACACCCACCCCGTACATGAGTACAGGTCTCACTACGGCGGTGTAGAGCCAGTGTACCAGCTCCGGCTTCAGACCCCATCTATGACCAATGGCGTTCCTACAGGAGTACAAAGCAATAGTAGCTTTGTTTATTCTCTCCAACATGTTGGCCTTCCAACTAAGCTTACTGTCCAAGATAATGCCCAGATATCTAGCTCTATCAGTAAAAGCAAGTCTCGTGCCATTTAAGGTAGGAGGGACAACTACCGGGATTTTGTATTTCTTAGTAAAGAGTACCAGCTCTGTCTTGGACGGGTTAATACCAAGTCCACATTTGCCAGCCCATTTCGTAACGATGGTAACCGCATTCTGCATTACGTCTACAATCGTGCCCAGGAATTTCCCGGTAACAGCTAAAGCTACGTCATCTGCGTACGCGATAACTTCAATACCCTCTCTCTCCAATTCAAGTAGTAACCCGTTTACCACTATGTTCCAGAGAAGAGGGGACAGAGCCCCCCCCCCTGCGGAGTTCCCCTAGTTACTCGCCTCTTGAAGGTGGAGTCCCCCAACTTCGAGCTAACAATCCTGCTTCCCAGCATATAATTGATTAACCCTATCAGAGGAACGTCCACCTCCAAAAATGACAATCCCCCCTTGATTGCCTCCGCTTTCACATTATTAAAGGCGCCTTCTATATCCAGGAAGGCCACCAAACAGAATTCCTTCGAATTAATCGATTTCTCAATCGTAGACACCAAGGCGTGCAGAGCAGTGTCCACAGATCTACCCTATGTGTACGCATGCTGAGACGATGCCCACTTCCTGGTACCTATTTTATCTCTGATATATACATCCAGCAGCCTTTCCAAGGTTTTCAAAAGAAAGGATGATAGAGTTATTGGTCTTAGGTCCTTAGGATAGACATGTGAGCTTTTTCCCGCTTTCGGTATGAACACCACATTGACCTCCGTCCAGTACCTAGGAATATAGCCCAGCTTCAAACACCCTTTGAATATAGCTTCCAGGTAGGGAAGAATAAATTCTGAGTTGTTTTGAAGTTCTTCTGGTATAATTTGATCCGGACCAGCCGATTTAAATGGTTTAAAACCCCTCAGTGCCCATAGGATCCGTTTTCTGGTTACGATATCCTCTGTGGTTACTGACAGTGATTCCTGATGATTGCTACGCACCAACAGGTCTTCAAAGCTCCCTGGGAAGTGTGTCTCGAAGAGAAGCTCCAGAGATTCTCCACTAGAAGCTGTCCAAGATCCGTCCGGTTTTATCAAAAAACTAGGACTAGATGTACTTTTGGAAAGAATCTTCCTAAGGCGGGAGGTTTCGGATACCTCTTCCATATTATCACATAAGATTCTCCAAGACCTCCTTTGTGCCTTTCTTAATTCTTTCTTATAAATTCCGAGTTTCTCCTTATAGGAGTCCCAATCCTGAGCCTCCCTTGTATTTTTGGCTCTATTAAAGGCTATCCTACAAGCCTTACGATAGGTTCCCAGTTCCCTGGATCACCATACCGGTTTTTGCCTACCCCTAGGCTTAGCCATTGGGCAGGCAGCGCGAAAGGATCGGTTGCATGCGCTAGTAACGCTAGCCACCATGTCCTTCAGCTCCCCAACGGTCGTCGGGGGCTCCATAGCCCTCGTCGGTAACATTTTCTCCAATAATTCCCCATATTTGCTCCAGTTGGTCCTTCTAGGGTTCCTGAAGGCTTCCCGGGTAGCAGGGTGAATATCGAGGCTATAGGTTAAATATCGATGATCAGAAAAGGAGTGTTCCTTATCCACCCTCCAATTTTTAACCATATGAAGAATATTTTTTGAGGCAAGGGTCACATCTAGAACCTCCTGCCTGTTACTAGTAATAAATGTGGGTTCCCGCCCAATATTACACACTGAAAGGTTAGTACTCATCAAATAATCAAAAAGCGACTCACCTCTTTCATTAATGTCTGTGCTTCTCCAGATAGTGTGATGCGCATTAGCATCAACTCCCAGTACCACACCTACCTTTGATTGTTCCGCTTTACGGATCAGCTCCTCCAGGTTATCCGGAGGAACCTCCTTCTCCCGGTCCATGTAGGCTGAAACTAGCCAGAATCTACAAGTGCCTACTTCCAGGCTAACTGCAGTAGTGTCACCATTGCTGTATTGAGAGAGAAGGAAAAGATTAATATTATTTTTCCCAAGAATACAAGATCTGATCTTCCCAGACTTACTAGAGGATATAATTTTATACCCCTTGGTTCTGAGGCCACAGATCCTGTTGTTGTTAATCCAAGGTTCTTGGATTAATATCACATCCTCACCCGAACTAGTCAACCTGAGGAGTAGAGCTGCCGAAGCAGCCTTAGAATGGTGAAGGTTAATTTGTGTTATCTTAATCATAACCATTTAACCTCTACCATTTACCTCTATCTCTATGGTATATTCCTGCTACCGCAGGAATATTATTTCTCGGTATTTTGGGGTGCGCCGGATCCGCCCGTCTCGCCACCCCTCATACCCTCTGTAGAGGACTTGTCAGTGCCGACCCGTCTGGCCTGGCTGCCGACAGCCTCCTCCATCGGTACACCAGCTCCTTCGCTTATGTGCCCCTCCTTATGCTTCAAGGGAGGCCTTGTCCGACCGAGGTCGCCGGCTTTACTCTCCCCCATACCCTCAGCTTCTCCCCCCATGCTGCTGGTACCCCCTTCAGGCCTGGGCGGGTTGCCACCATCCTCCGGTTGGCCTCCCGTACGCGCTTCCACCCCATCCTTTTTATAAACGTTGAGAGTAATTAACCCGAAACCGAAGTCAATTACTCCCTTCGTTTTGTGCAGGAGGGCAAGGGACTCCTTATTTATTACCATAATTGATAATTTCGAGCCCCCCTTCGCCTCCTCCTGCTTGACGATCTTCCAATTTCCGGTCGGAAGACTCGGGTTACTGGCCTGAATGATTTCCAAAGCCTCGTCAGGGCTAGCCGGTTCGGATGGCAGCCAGACACGTGCCCTCGGTAAAACATAACAATGTTAAATCCCTTATTCTTATCATCCCTAACTTTATCTACCATTTCCGAAATACCCCCTAAATCTTAATTATCAGAGTCCGGTTTCGCTTGCCCATTATCATTCTGACTTACTGTACTACTATTGTAAACAACTTTCTAATCTGATCAACATGCCTATGTAATGTATGATTATCCGTTAATTGACACAAATAAATTCTCGGGCCTAATTGTTTCACTATTCTGGCTTTGAATCACTTCCTATTCGATCTATAGTTTCGAATCAATACTTCCTCCTTTTCAGAAAAAACTCGAATCTTTTTATCATTGCATGCCTCTTTATCATCCCAGACATTTTCTATTTTATGTTTAGGCAACAACAAATCCAATCTCATTTTTGGCTTAAACTTCAATACAAATGATGCTGGTGTAAACCCGATCGTGCAATGAGATACATTTCGTTAATCAGAAAGAAAATTATATAATATATTATCTACACTGCTAGGAGTTTTGTCATTGCTTAGCTTTCTTAACCGTCTTTACAGCATTTTCAGCTGCCCCATTTGTTGCAGGAAAGTAAGTAGGTGTCGGTGAATGTTTTATGTTGTTTGATTTCATAAAATTATTAAACTTTGCAGACACAAACTGTAAACCGTTATCACTTACCAGCTGTTCTGGCAAACCAAATCGTGCAAATGTACTCGATAAACTCCGAATAGTGAATTCCGTTGTGGGACTCGATGTGTAAAAAACCTCAAGCCACTTACTATATGCATCCAGAATTATTAAAAAAAACTTATTACATAAAGGACCCGCCAAATCTATGTGCAATCTTAACTGTCGTTTTTGGTGGGTTGGGCAACATATTTATGCAACTATATATCACATCTTTTTATCAAAGCCTCAATATCTTTATCCGTATTCGGCCACTATACATATGACCATAATACTGACTTCGTCTTCATAATACTCAAGTGACTCTGATGCACTTGATGTAATAACTGTTGCCTGAGACTCTGTGGTATAACAACACGTTGTCCCCACATTATAACTTCTTCTTCCTCCACTAATTCCTCTTTCTTTGTCATATACGATATAAATTTAATCTTATCCAACTTAAATAATTCATCACCCTTCACGGCCTTAATAAGTTTCATTAAGTCACTAACTTTTCTCGTTTCTTCTCGTACGATTTTCAAGTTGATTGGTAAACTATCATTTTTCATGACGGAAAACGAGAAAGACTATCCGCACAATTTTCACTTGATTTAATGTATTCAATCGAGTAATTTTATGCAGAAAGATGGAATGCCCACCTTTGCAACCGACTCGTAGACATCTGAGGAATACCACGATGTTCTCCAAAAATGGCAAGAAGTGGCTTATGATCAGTTACCAATCTAAAATGTCTTGCTATCATATATTGGAAGAACTTCTTCGTACCAAAAACAATTGCGAGTGCTTCCTTTTCTACAACACTCATTTCACTATCAGAAAGAGTTCTAGACGCAAATTCAATTGGTCTTTCTATTTTATTTAGATATCTGTGTGAGAGCACTGCTCCTATTCCAACATTAGAAGCATCACATGTGAGCACCAATTCCTGTTCAGGATTGTACTTCACCAACACTCTATCCGACATTATTTCACATTTCATATCACAGAACGCCTTGTCACATGCATCGCTCCATGTAAACCCTTCGTCTTGTTTCAATAAATTGTAAATTGGATGCATTTTGGTAGATACATTTTCAATGAATTTTCCAAAATAATTTACCAAACCACAAAAAGATCTAACCTCGTTTATTGGTTCTATATATACCCTTGTTTGAAATGACATAGCCTAAATAGGTAATCCTAGTTTTACCAAATTCACATTTCGACGCATTAACCCGAAGACCTGCATTTAATAGTCTTTTTAAAACGTTATTCAAAACTTTTTTGTGAGTTTCCATATCTTTAGCATATACTAGCACATCATCTAAGAAACATACCACGCCATTAATACCTTTTAACAGCTTCTCCATTTCTCGCTGAAAAATTCCAGATGCAGGTTTTACCCCAAATGGCAAGCGGTTCATCTTACAGTTACCTAAATGTGTACTCCACGAAACTAAATTTTTTGATTCCTCGAGTCGATAATACGCCCTGTCCAAATCTAAGGGTGTCCCCCCATGTTGTGGTTTATATTTTTTCAATAATCCCTGCATTTTCTAATTTCTCTAATTCTTTTTCAACCTCCAGTAAAAAAGTAAAAGGAACCTTTCTAGCTGGCACATATTTAGGCATAATTCCATCTACCATATCTAACCTAATTTTAACATCCTTCAATTTTACCCAATTCACCATCAAATAGTTCTTTATACCTTTCAATAATATTCTTTAACTGGTCACTAACATCGCTTAAATGATTAATTTCAATTTGCCTTACCATAAATTACCGAAAAAAATCACGACCCAGAATTGATTTTTGCACGCCACCAATCACCCGAAACCCAAACCTTTTTTTAACGTTGTTATAGATCAATGGTGCATAAATATACCCATGCACGTTCAATATATTACCGCTATAGTCTTTGACCATAACCATATCCCGCACTAATTTACTATCCGACAACGCATACACACTTCCGTGTATAGCTGATATTGATGCACCCGTATCTACCATAAATCTTACAGTTCTACCTTCAATTATTAAACTTTGTTCTATTTCTGAATTATTTTCTGAAGAATTATAATAAATTTCGTTAAAATCTTTATCTGTACTTAACAATAAATTTTCATTTAAAATCTCATTTTGAACCATAACAAAATTCTCTTTTTCGGACCTTGATCTTATTATCCACCATTTTCGTTGAAAGATGTAATGGTTCCTCACTACCAAAATTCTTAACCTCTAATTTTCATTTATAATATTTACCCTGTCAGTTGATACCTCAACCTGTGAGTTTGTGTTGATGTCAGTGTAATTATGTTTTTCCGTAGTCAAGTATTGTGCATATTTCGAGTCAACTTTTGATTTTCCGATTTCTTTTATATGTTCTGTAAACCTAACTTGCAAACTTCTACCAGTTTGTCCGATATAGAATTTGGGGCAATCATTACCTGTATTCTTATAGATTCCGGTGTCTATTGGTGTATTAATGGTATACTTTGTACCACTCCAAAGGATATTATTGAATCACTCCGTCAGTTTAAGGATGGGTATGGTCCATTTGCTTTTCCTTTGTCAATATTATTCAATGGATCACTTTCGTCGGGAATTTTTCCAACTGTTTGGAAATCCTTTCATATCGTTCCTATCTTCAAATTCTAAAGGGGCATTTCTAAACTTTCAGCTATCCCTAAATTATTCGAATCAATTGTTCGAAAACGTACTTTGGAGGTGATTGAGGTTAAGGCTCAGCTTGACGTCATTTATACAGACTTTAGGAAGGCGTTTGACTCGACAAACCACGTTATTGCACTGGAAAGATTAAAATTTTTTGGCATTCCTCATAATTTGATAAAATGGATTGATTTTTACCTTACTAAACGCGTGCAGTTTGTAAAAATAAATGACAGTTTTTTAAATCCGGTTAAAATGCATTTCGGGTGCATTATATTCTTAAATGATATCACCAATTGTATCAAATCCGCTCGATTCTAATTTATGCTGATGACCTAAAAATATTTTCCCCTATACATAAAGCGCATGATGCAATTAATCTACAGAAGGGTATTAATACAATTAGGCCATTTGTGTGAAAATAATCTGTTAATTTTGAAAACCTAAAAATGTAAAGTTATGTCATTTAGCCGAGTCACTTCGAAATCTGACATCGAAGTTTCTACCAGTTTGTTCGATGTAGAATTTGGGGCAACCTTTACATGTATTCTTGTAAATTACGGTATCTATGCCGAAGTATTTATGTGCCGAATTTATGTTAAGCTGCTTGAGCCGATTTCCTAATTTGTGGTTTATTTTAAATGCCATCCCGTATTCTCGATTCCTGGTAGTTGCAAGAATAAAAAATAAACCATCGGAACCGAGATGAGTTTCTTTGATTTTGCGGTTCACGATTTGGATCTTTGCTGCAGAAAATTGAGATGATCTATATGCTACCTACCTTTTCCAGAAATGCTGGCCTATTCGTTGAACAAGTTGCCACCGAGCTTACTGCGATTCATTGTGATGAGTAATATGAATTTCTGGAATTTTAGTGTATGGATGTTCGATTAGTGTTATGTGGATCGACATCTACGTCGTTGTTGGTGCTTAGAGGCCTTGAATTTAGAATGGCTTCTATTTCGGCTGACAACGTATTCATCTGCTTGAGGGTTAAGATGTGTTTTCCTACTTGCTCGAGATGAAATTTCGTAGATTTTATTGCTGAATCCTATGGCCACCAAAATGTTGACAACTTGGTGGAATGAAACTCCAGATAATACGACTTCTGGAAAGATAATTAGATACATTATTTGAATTTTTAATAAGTTTATTGAATTCATCTTGCAGTTTATGGTCGGATCCAATAAAATTAGTTCATAGTTAATTATTAGGTAAACCTTTTTAAAGCTCCTAAGAATTTATCGCTGCTTTTATGCCATCTTTGTAAATTTCCATCGATCTTGGAATCTAAGGGTCCTTGCTACTTGCGAAATGATGAATACCTATTATATGATTTTTAATATGTTCCGAGGATTGTAAGAGAATTCAATCCAGTTTCGAACTGATGAGCTTATGATTATGAAAAAATCAATCTTCTCATCAGGCCGCGGCGACTGGACTGATTATACCACAATTTACATTCTATATATACAGAATGTGCTGTGCGTTTAAGTACTAGCGAATCATAACTAATACAGATAAACTCTCTTACAATTCCTCTTCTTCACGATATTCACACAGCTCTGTGTGTAAGCTAATTTTACTTTATTAATTTTTTTGTTGAATGTTAATTAAATTACATGAATTAATTAACATTCAACAAAAAAATTAATAAAGTAGAATACCTATTGATCATTTCGCCGTACCATTCATTGAATTTAGTAGAAGTAAAGGTAAAAGTGGTCGGTTTATTGGCCTTTTCATCAAGATTTCCATAATCACTTTCCATAATCATTGTCCACCATAGATGTGATTTCAAATCACTAGCTGATAAACCTCTAGAAGGGCAGCCTGTTGTATTTTATTAGAGATATGCGGACTGGATCTCAGCTGTGCGCATACCTACAAATCCGCACCATTGTTTTGGGCGACACAATCGAGGATGTTTTGATAGTCAATGCCAGCCGTGCTATTGGTTGCTGCTTGATAGGTGCTACTTTAGCCTTAGAAGAAATGAGTTGCACCGAAATTTAACCACCTCCTTGGATTGTTCTGAAAAAAACATCAGCTGCATAAGCCAAAAGCTAGTATCGCAGAAGCCTTGTGGTTTATTTCAACAATAGAATCTAGATTATTTCCACAAAGCATCTGCAGAAAACTTTTCTAAGTGAAGTCAACATACACACTAGATAGCCGACTTGCTTCGGAAATAACAGATCTTTTTATATAGTTGTTCGAATTCGGCAATTGACGTGTGAAGATGGAACCATCAGTCTTTCGATTCCAATTGACTACCAATAATTTAAGCTATTCTGCAAGAATTTTGCTGTGATCATTTATAATTTTTTTAATAAGCATCTTGATGTTCATGAGCGACACTCCTTAATATTTGACTTCCGGAGGTGAAAACCCCCTGCCTGACATCTTATGTCGGTGATTTTTTCTCTCAAATGCAGTAACTCATTTTCATTTTCAGCTACTGTCATCAGATCTTCCACGAAAATATCTCTAGTTACGAAAAGAATTTTTGTTTTCTTCTGCGATTGGTTTTAAAGCTCTGAGGCAGATGCCAGCCCATAAGTCATTGTGATTAGGCGGAAATGGCGGAGAGGTTCTGATGGCTAAGTTCTTCAAACGATTTCATCTTTTCGATATCCGTAGATTAATTAAAGGGAAGTTTGACGAGAGGATATTTTCTTGGTCATTAAGGGCTTAAGCTTTCGATCAATGTTTATTATTTCGGATTCTTGATTGGGAAAAGCTAGCTTTGAAATTAGCTGGTCGTTGGCAAATTCTACGAATGAAGCTCGTTACAGGTGTATAACGAATGCCCCTTTTATTTGCACATTACACATTGAAAATCATTGGTTGAACTAATGGCAGTATGATTGTGAATTGGTTTCTCTGCATCCCCATGGTTTCTCACTTCAGATTTGGTACCGCCTAGAAGCGGAAATCATTCAATCAATGGTGTCTATCCTTTGGCCGAGAAACTTCAGAAATTCTAAGAACTCAGAATTGATCATACCTGTGGAAATGTATATGTCGTATAAAGATTTCCAACCAGAATATTCTTCGGAAAATGTCGGTATGGGGAGAGTTCATTGACCACTCATTGTCGCATTGGTAAACACATCAAGACTAATTACTCCTTGATCACAATTTGTTAACCCAATCCAATCGCCGAATATTAGTTAGCTTCCTTCGTTCGCCGTTCCCTCGCGCATATTAGTTAGATTCCCTCATTCGTCAAATTGTTTTCTTTGTTAGGATTTGTAGTGCATCTTAGAAGTTTGTGTTCTGAAAATTCCTCCACTAACTTTTCGATGCACCATAAACGGGTGTTTAACTAGGTTACGTCGTTATTGGTAATGTGGTCTTCTCGGGCATTTGACTAAATTTGTTAATTTTACATTTATTTGTGGCGCGTTGTTTTTAAGAGCTGCTAATGCTTCTGCCATATTGAGTAAGATCCAATTCCAATTAAGAAATTTGCTCTTAGCTTGGGAAATGGGTTGTTCATGCATTTTTGTTCCCAATTTCTAATGACGTTCTCTAGATGGCTGTTAGAGTAGATAATGCTAGTATGCTGCTCTGTATGACAGAGTGTCCAAAATATTACAAAAGGGTAACTTTGTTTAATCTGCCAAATTATAAAAACTTAAAACTGAAGCTAAAGCTAGCAATCCGTAGCTATGTGAATAGTAAATAAAAAATTATTGCGTTCAAATGATTTTGCTTTCTTTATTGAATCAATCCGTTTGTTTAAATTTAGAGTGACATCTTGGCATAACTGCTCCTTTTTATGGCCCGAATCTGCAGAATCTAGAATGCTATCCTGTACCTGTTGATATTAGAAAAGCTTTAGTATGATATTTCCGATTATTGTCACTAAAATGTTATACCCATACGCCGGTCCCCCGAGCTGCGTCTTCGGACGATTAGTTTAATCAGTAATATAAACAGGATTAACATAATTTCCATCGTTTACTTTACACTATAAGCAAATCTGGATTTGGTATTAATCGAGGTTACTAATCGCCAGTCTGAACAAAGCATAAGATTGCTATTTTTCGATTTGAAGCTTATTTCAGATGTTACAAAGAAAAAGAGTTTCTGAAGATCTATAACCAAAATGGCGATGGATTCAGAAGGCCGCGATTTAGGAAGCGTGCAATTCTTAATCAAAATTTCTCGCACTCAAATCGTGAATTTATTCAGCCGCAACACAACATAAAAACAACAAATTTGTGGCATTTTGCTGGCCCCCATACGAGGAACCGAGCGCGGCGCTTCTCAGCTGCAAATCAAGTAAGCTACTCTCTGCCCTTCTTGCACTGTGATCCGATTCTCAGTGAGAGGGATACAGATAAGACGAATGGTTAATAACAATTTAGAAATCAACTCTGATAACTGAATTTTATTTGTACAACGCCAGCAACGGGCAAGCTGGGAAGTTGTTGAAAACATTGTGATATTAAAGCTTTAATAAAAACTATCACATGAAAAATGTACAACAAATAATGTGGCACAAAATATTTTGTTTATTGCTGTGATATGCGCATTATTTAAATTTGTTATTAACAATAAAATATACTAATTAAAGAAAATATTTTTAATTTACCATAATCGATATCCCCAACTCGATATTGTTGTTTTTATTGGGGGATTTTATTTTATTTCGATCAGTATAAATTTTCCAAATTTTAAGTTTTCCAATTTATTTTAATTTTAATGGTTTTTACCATACAAAAAAAAAATAAATTATTGGAAAATTGGGAAAAGTATTATTCAGTTAATTTAATGTGCATGATGTAATTGCATATATTTATACTCTGCAGTAAGGCACTTATAATTATAAATAATTCAAAATATACAAAACGTTGTTAAATTTGTTGAAAAATTTATACATTAAAATACAATACATATTAAACATACATATTGTGGTGTTGGTTGTACATGTTGGTTCTTCAGCTTGCTACCATCAAATCAGTAAATTAAAAGACAATTTTGTTACCTCTATATATAAATTATTTTTATAAATATTCTATTACTATAAATGATTTGACTGAGGCCAAGTTTACATCAAGAGCCTAATCTAATTATTTATGTATAGTGCTTTGAAGAAATTTCAAACATGCCCTCGAACTATTTTTCGTCATAAGAAATTCATGCAAAATACATTCATGGACACTACAAATGGTATGTGCCCCTTTTTTATTATTCAAGATGTTGTTCTATAACCTAACCTAATTACGAATCATGCTAATAAAGTATTAAAGATGGTTTCTTGTATCACATAAGATAGTAAAATATTTATTATTAGGCATCTCTAAATTATGTATCCATTTTGGTTGTATAGACGACATCGACTTCTTCTATCTATTATATCACGTTGTTTCTCGTGTGAACTTCCATTTTCCCTCAAAACTTTAACCAAAATAAAAACTTGGAACAAAAAGACATTAACTAATATAGTTTATTATAAAAAAGCAAAATACCAACCAACATGAGAACGTACGAGAATAATTTTGGAACTGGCTAAAAAAATATGTTGCCATAATAGAATATAAATAGAACAAATGTTCAAAAATTTAAGACATTTTTCTGTTGTTTTCTTCTCTATGTACTCGTACTGTATATGTACATAAAAATAAGTTTAATGTACATTATTTACTTTGTTTAATATACATGTACAAGCCAAGACACAATCTTATTTCACCTTATAAAATTACACAACACTCTAAAAGTAGCAACAACAACTAATCAACCAGACCATAGCACATATTTTTATATAGAAAATGTAGGTGTAGTATAAGAACCGAAAAATGAATTAAAACGTGCTTTTCTTCTAACACCATACAAAATGTACAATTTTTTGTGCTTTTCCCCAACTTTTCTATTTTTTTTTTTTTTCTTGATACATAAATGGAAAGAACATACTAGCACCCAAAAGTTGTAAAATAACAACCCAAAAAAAAAAAAAAAAAATCGGGCGTCTCCATTTTAATTCAAGAAACATACTATGTGGCTCTGATACTATGTACACAAGAACGAACGAACGAAATATTTTACAACAACTACAACCGTAAAGCTTCTATTTTTATGAATAGAAAATGGATAAATGTTTTACTATGATTTTTCGTTGCGCTGTTTATAAATTTATGTGTTTTGGGTTTTCAATTTTTTTTTTTTTTTGACAAGTCAGACTTACTATATACGAGTATATACTCACACACACACAAACATAACACACACCATTTTGTTATTTCGTAACCTTTCACAATATGTACGAATACGTCGTGTATATACAAGTAAATCAATAATCTCAGTTCATTATGTATGGTAGTTAGCTATATACAATAAATCGTTGTTTAGGGAAAAATCAGATCAATAGAAAATGTAATAGGTAAAATATGTAACCCGAAGCAGCGTTGAATAACATTTAGGCGAGAAGGGGCATTTTTTCAAATAATAACCGACAACTGAACCCTCAATTCAATCACAATTCAAACCAACCAACCTCCAAATAATTTCCCAACTCCTTACTCAAATTTAATGCAAGTCAACTCAACCCTAACTTAACTTGAACTTAACTTAGTACGAACCAAACCTCAACTCTCTACTCAACTCCAGCCTCGACGGCCATCTTTCTCCCGAAATCATCTCGATTTGAAAGCTACATATATTAACTTAACTCATATCAACTCATTCTAAACTTCCACTAAACCCTTAACTTGACCCCAAATTAATCCTCAACCGAACCCTCACTCAAATCCAAATCAACTTCAACTCAAACCCTATTCAACCCTAGATCGACCTCAACTCAACCCACATTCCAACCCTAAACGTAACCACAACTATACTCCAACAAACTCGACGTTCAACTCAAACCCTAAATCACACCACATTTCGGAAATTATATGCGTACATGAACTCAACTTAATCTAATCTCCTCTTTAAACGCTGACTCAACTCTCAGCGTTAATTCAACACACGAATAAATCCTCAGCTGAACAGCTCACTAAATCCTAACTCCATCTAACCCAAGCTCAACTCCAACTCCACCCATATTCATCCCCCAAATGAGACCCAACTGAAACTCAACCGCAAACTCAACGTCCAACTCAATCTTCTCGAGATACAATAAGAACCATAAGTTGATTTTTCGGACTCAAAGACTTTCAAAACGTCAAGAAAATGGTTTTGGAACAATAAGCTTTTTTACCTTTTACGTTTTACTTTTTACTTTTTAATTTTTAATTTTTAATTTTTAATTTTTAATTTTTACTTTTTACTTTTTAATTTTTACTTTTTAATTTTTTATTTTTTATTTTTAATTTTTTATTTTTAATTTTTACTTTTTACTTTTTAATTTTTACTATTTACTTTTTACTTTTTACTTTTTACTTTTTACTTTTTACTTTTTACTTTTTACTTTTTACTTTTTACTTTTTACTTTTTACTTTTTACTTTTTACTTTTTACTTTTTACTTTTTACTTTTTACTTTTTACTTTTTACTTTTTACTTTTTACTTTTTACTTTTTACTTTTTACTTTTTACTTTTTACTTTTTACTTTTTTACTTTTTACTTTTTACTTTTTACTTTTTACTTTAATAATCATGAAAATATTCTACCTTCAGATTTTTTAGGATTAAAGCGTTTTGGGGTCCTCTGAGTCCGAAAAATTAGGTTTCGAAGTGTTGTACGTCGGTCTGTCTGTTGGTTTATCTATTAGGTTGTATCCTCTCTATAGAACAAAGGGTTTAGCCAATGGAAATGAAATTTTATATTTATGCTTTTTTCATAAATTTATAGGTCCTAGTGAATTTCATTGAAAATCGACCAATCGAAAGTGGCAACTTTCGTGGGCCTGAATATTTATTTTAGGTTCCAAATTAATTTTATGAGAAATTTGCATAATAAGTTCTGATTATAAACGAAAGTTATGTGTTGGCCAAAAAACGGTTATACAACTGGTTTTAGCAAAACGGTTATGCAACCAGTAAATCCCGACTTATTAGTTAATTTGTAGTTAGATAGGTAAAAGCTTAAGTTAAGCATAAGTTTATCATGCTCTACCAAATAAAAAGCCTTTTGCACATCAACAAACAGCGCATCACAAAAATTAGAAGAGTTGAACGAAGTATGCACGGTATTACGGAAATCGATTAAAGCGGATTCAGTGGAGAATTGGCTTCTAAGACCATGCTGACAACTACTAATAATAAAGTGTATCTCTAGAAATGCGTCCATTCTAAATTTCATAGCTTTCTCCATTATCTTTAGTAAAACTAGTTGTAAAGCAATGGAGCGATAGTTGTTAAGGTCGCACCATTTTTGTGGAATGGTAAAAATGTGTACTAATACGGACCGAAAATATTTGCAACCTTCTTTAATAAATAATTACGCATTCTGAAAATTGAAATCCAAAACTACATGATTTTTTATAACGGTTACCATAAGACCTAGTTAGTTCCGTATTGGCTGTTAATACGTCATTCGAAAGTTCTAAGAATAAATTAGTATCAGCAGATCCATCATTCAATCGATGTAGGAAAAGTCGACGAATCTTATCAAATTAATAAAATTAGGCATATTAATTCTTGGTTTATCAGGAGTTTAACTATTCCTATTTAACCTGTTGATTGCCAATGCAACATACACAAGACCACCTAGCACTCAAATCACTTATGCTGTAATTTAATAAATTAATATTGATACGAGACAAATTATTATCCCACAGTCTTCAAAAATAAGGTTCAATACAAGTAGGGTTGGTGGCCGTTATTCATGTAGGTTCATTTATCAGAGCTGCTAGAACGTCAGACGACATCATCTAGTTTGTTGCAAATACTCAGAAAGTTCACTGAGAAATATATTCTCGGACACAGGTTGAATTACTTATTGAAAGTTTTAGCTTTAAAACGTCAGCGCTTCAGCTGAAAATAGATTAATTGATTCAACAAGATAATTCAGGTCCATTCTATAGAAAACTGAATTTATCTGATTTACCCCAACCTGGAATGGAGGACGGATATGTTGGCCAAATGAAGTACTCGTAGATATCTTAAAATGTTTCGCTAGGCTTGGACCCGAATCCGTAAAAAAAATAGTTTGGTGGATGTCCAACAACAAGAAATTAAATTTCGATGAAACATTCGCAAACGTGAATAATTGTTCAACAATTTTAACGAAAATTTATTTTAACAAATAGATTAAAAATATAACTCTAAAACTAATTTATTATTAAAAATCTATAATTATTATAAATATTAGATTATTTCATGATTAATTCTTCGGTTATTTATTTCATTATCCATCATTTATTCCTCCACACAATCACACTCTTACTCGTACTATAAATACCTCATTGCACAATATGTATTTAATATAAAAAATTGCAAAATTATTTGAATTAATTATGTTTATAACAACTGTATATGGAGTAATTATATATTTATACTATTCAAACAGAAAAAAAATTAATTATACGTTTTGCAAAATTTATAATTTACGTCCTTCAATTAAATTAGAAAAATAAACACAACAACAATACCTACGATTGTACTCTAAACAAGGCAATATAATCAATTTTAATAAATACTTAGTTTATACAGTTATCGATTCAAGACTGACAGAGAAAATTTCGTCCTTAACATACAGTTTTGCCTGTGTTGTTCAACAGAGATCTCTACTTAGCTGCAGCCCGGAGTATCAGAAATACTAAAAATTTATAAAAATATCAAACGGAGATCGTATTAGTAAAATCATTGAAATTATTAAAAATTTCTTCAAATTCTTAGAGTCCATTAAAATTTTAAAATTTTAGAAATTTCTAAATTCTAAACAAACTTTTCATAGTAAAACAGATAAAACGTATGTTACAAATTCTTAATTATGATTTCTGAAATATTTTTATAAATATTTGAATTTCAACATAAGTATGTATATGAATGTCGTTTAAGTAAATCATTTTCACTTTCTTGTAATAATTGATTTATTTAAACCAAAATTTAAAAAAAAAATTATAACAACAGCATTCTGGTCAAATTGAAATAAAAGCTTATTATAAATCGTATGGGCATTAAGTCAATATATATTACATAGATGGCAGTGATGGCAGTAAAAATTTGCTATATTCGTACCGAAAATTACCACCTGGGGAAATTTCAAGTTCAAAGATTGTAGGAAAAGCAAAACAAATTTACAAAATATTAAGAACTTGTGACAATTTTGTGATTAAACAATTTTTTTTTTATATTTTTCTGTAAACATCCTAGACATCTAACGTAAAGTAGTAAAACTAAAGATATATTTAGCAAGTATTATTTTAATTCGCCAGAGCCTACTTTGATGTATTTTTCAAAATAAATGTTCGAAAAAGATATTTTAGAATTAATTTAATTTTAATATTTTTGCAATTAATATTTATTTAATACCAATATAGCCTTCTTGTGTTGTGTATTGTTGTTAAAGATATGTAGCATTTTTTATATAAACGTTTTATAATACTTTGGCCCTTTATCAGTAAGGAAGTCAGTGAAAAGTTACACCATTAAAAATGCTTCTAAAAAATACGTCACGATTGGGTGATGTGTTATAAGTGGGCCCCCATGTGTGTATAAGTGTATTGTGAGTGAGTTCAAAGAAATATCGAATAAGCTTAGAAACCTAGAAAAATCTCAATTTATCACTATTTTATAACGTACTGTAATGCAACTGAAAGCCTTCTTGTAAATTTAATTTGTAGAATTTTAGAATAGTCTTGAAAAATGTATATAAGCAACACAAAAGCAAAAAAGCTTTTTCTCGAAAAAATAGTGTGGAGGCATTAATCTCAAATAAAAGTGAAATAAAAATAAAATTGAAATAAGCTTCAAAACGTCCAAAAATTAATAAATGGGTATGACGCAACTCAACGTCAAAATTAGACAAACTCAAGAAATTCGAATTTAGAGATTCTAATGTATAAAATTAAAAAATTATCATGGTGTTGTTTATGGAAGAACAAGCATTACGAGTTTCGAAAATTTTCTCGAAATTATTAAGAATCAATATTTTATAGACCGAAATGTAGGTACGATTTCGAGCTACGAAATCGCAGGTGAAATTGAAATGTGGATGGGTTACAATAACTATAAAATCGGCCTTCTCTTCCTGCTGGATTTCATCAACAAAAACAATTTGAATTAACCATGGCATTACCCTGTGTCGACGCATAAATGGACAACTTGTGAACAACAGAATAAAACACTACAACTATACAAATTTATTATACAAATTTATTATTATTTATCGTTATTGTATCCACTGGCTAAATTTTGCAGTGTACCAAACGAATTGAATGGGTGATGAACTTGGATATATGGTATTACACCATTTAAAAATTTGCAAGTGGAACTACTTTAATCGATGCATACATACTTCATTGTAAACTGTCATTTTTTTATATAAACAATTTGCTTGAAAAAAATAATAATGGAATTGCAGTTTAGAGGTCGAACAGAGGACATTGTATCTAAAATTAAATAAAAGAAAAAAAAAGAAAAAATTATAACGTTAAGTTGAGCGTCTGAAAAAAAAGGCAGAATTTTATTTTTTATTTTGGGATTACGACATGATACATATTTTCAAAAAGGGGCTTGTAGACGTGTGTTAGAAACACAACACCGGACACACAACATAAAATTGGTGCCGAAACCCGGGAATCGAGGAAAGATTTCCACTTCATAAAATTACATTTCTCAAATTACAATCAATTGTGTGTAATTTGAGGACAATCCAACTGGACATTCCACAAGGCTGAATATCTGGATTATCCAACTGGACATTCTACAAGGCTGAATTATTTGATAAATAAAAATGAGTGCTCCGAAAATTGATCTAGAAGCGATAGTGCATCATCAAACCGTGTTACACGCGTCGTTAAAAAGGTGCTTATCAACTTTAAAAAGGACGCAGCACCACGGAAAACGCAAATTTACTATCAAAAACGAACTGAAAAAGTGAATATTCTGTGCAGGGAATTCCGTTCGAACGATAAGGAATTAATTCTAAATAAATATTCCTGCTAAAGTGATTATTTTACGAAAGAAGTGTCGGAAGAGTTTGAAGAGCTGTATTTGGATACAATTTGTGTTTTACAAAACGATCATGATACAAATTTTACAGTCGAATCTTCGCAAAATCAAACGGTAAAGCCGTCCGTTATTAATCTTCAAAATGAAAGGAATCCGTCAGCTCGCTTGTGTAAAATTCAAATACCAAATTTCGAAGGATCATATACCGATTGGCCTCATTATCGCGGCATGTTTTCGTCTCTTGTTCTTACTAACAATCAACTATCGAAAATTGAAAAATTCTGGTATCTGAAAAGCAGCCTTCGAGGGGAACAATACGATATGTTAAAACATATGGTAACTACTGAAGAGAATTTTACGCCTGCATGGAAATTATTGACGGAACATTATGACAACCCTCGGGAATTATTTAGATCTGTTATGCATTTATTTTCTTCGCAAACCAAAATAAATGTTGAGGATCCTCATAAAATACGGTCGTTACTGAATGTATCGCGTGAATGTCGTCAAGCATTAACGAATTTTGAAATCGACTTAAATCATTGTGATCCGATTTTGGTATATTTTATAACGCAAAAATTACCAACTGAAACTATAGGTTTTTGGAAAACAAAAATTGGAAGTTCATCGACGCTGCCTACATTTGATACTTTGCAATCATTTTTAGACACTCGCATCAAAACATTTGGCTGAAAGCAAAGCAACATCAGCATATTCATCAAAACCAACGTCATTATCAACGAAAGGTTCATTTTCATCAGCTGCTCTAAACAACCGCAATCCGAATCACAATTTATCAAAGTCCAAAAGATTCTTTCACATTAACAAAAATTCACACCAGAATGCACAACAGTCCACCACCACTACCATCGCATGTTTTGTTCCCATGTGAAGTTCTTGGCTAATTGTTTCAACTGCCTTGCAAATGATCATTTAGTGAATACATGTTCGAGTAAATACAACTGTTGTTATGGACAACGACACAATACATTAATTCATATTGATAACCCTCAACCGCCAACGGAAATACAAGCTGTTACCACTCACGTTTCATCGGATCCTGTTCAAATGCACTTAGCTAACTTAGCTCAACGTCAAATACTACTATCAACAGCCATAGTACAAATTCAGAATTCACAAGGTCAGTTTGTTGAACTTCGAGCTCTCATCGATAAGAGCAGCGAAGCGTCTTTAATAACTCAACGAACAATTAATTGGTTGAATTTACCTCAGTTATCAGTGAAAGCAACCATTAGTGGAATCAGTGACGTCACCGCCAGTTCTTGCAATAAAATGGTTCATCTGAAGTTACGCTCCAGGGTAAATGCCTATCAAATAGAGGTGTCCGCCGTCGTCATGAAAAAGTTAACCAGCCTGTTACAACAGAGAATGGTTAGTGAGGTCAACTGGTCACATATTTCAGAGCTGCCTTTAGCTGATCCTCAGTTCTACAAACCAGATAAAATTGATTTGCTTCTTGGTAGTTACATATATTCGGAAATAATTTGCGATGGTTTATGAAAATGTAAAGGGCTTCCTACAGCACAGAAGACAGAATTCGGTTGGATACTAATGGGCGCTATTGACTCATGCAGCGCTCCCAAATTACAACTAAAATCAATGGTTATGAAAGTCGAAATTGATGAGCTTGTGAAAAAATTCTGGGAGGTAGATGATATATCTTCGGTCCGAGAAATGAATTCTGACGTAAAATGGTGTGAAAAGTTGTTCATTGATATAACTACAAGCACATCATCTAGACGTTATTTGGTACGATTACCTTTTCGTACTCATACAAATAGCGAAGCAGTTTTGGGGAAATCTCGTCAAATGGCCATCAACCAGTTTGCCCAGTTAGAAAGAAGATTCATTCGCGATCCTGATTTTCATACAAAATATACAAAAACATTTAATGACTATTCCACACAAAATCAATTGAAGTCGGTAGCACAACCAAAGAGCATCACACGTCATACCGAGAAGGTCGAATATCAGTGAGCTGCTGCTACCTGCTTGATGCTTGCCGAAAAACAACAAATGGCAATTCATTAAATGACGTATTATTTGCTGGACCGGCAATGTACAACGACTTGCCATCTGTTATTACTAATTGGCGATTCCATAAGGTGGCAGTCACAGCCGACCTTGAACAAATGTTTAGGCAAATTCTTGTGCATCCCGATGACATAAAGTTTCAGCGAGTAATTTGGTGTAATAAACCGCACCAGCCGCTTCAAGAATATATGTTGGAAACAGTAACATTTGGGACAACTTGTGCACTCTCTACTTGGCAATACGCACACTTAAACAACTGGCACATGATTGTCATGATAAATATCCAATTGGAAGTCATTTAATAGAGCGTATATGAATTATGAATAAAACCTTTTGATTTGGCACCGTGCATGACCATTTCACAATATATATTTACGATGCATAGTTTGTGAATGAGGACTTATTCATCTATTATGAATTATATTCATAATGTTTTACAAATACTATGTATGTTTAGTTATTCATGTCTCATGAAAAATAAAGCATATTTATTAATGAAATTAACTCATGAATTACACGTCTTACTTTATTGTTTTATGCTTTGTTTTGCATTTATACTTCGTCTGGATTAAATCATATGATTTTTTGGCTTTTTTATAGAGAGCATCCCAGTATTAAATAAAGACTCTACTCACAATACATCTACTAATAAAAAGTAGAAATATCATCCCTTCCCAACTTTATTTGATTTTATTTGGGGTCAGTCAGTTCTCAACTGCTCAGAGTTCTCATATATTCGTTTTGGTTTCAAATTGGTGAGCTTATCTAATGGATCTCACATATTTAGACGGTGGCATTAATTCGTTTAATGGTACGGTAAGGCACCAACATGTAGCTAGACGAGATCTTTTGCGAGTTGAGTGTGAACTGGCTCGTTATTTTTTTTTATTTGAGAATCTAGTCTTTTCAGGTAATAATGAAACATAATGTGTTATTATAGCCATACTTTCACATAAATCCGGCTGTACAGCATTTCACTAATAATAATTTCAATCTGGTTTTTAATGCTTCAATTGTTGTTGACCTGTCATCGTTCAACATTGATTTTAAATATTATCCCTTTAGAAGGAACGACGCATAATTGACAATTTTGGTTCTTCTATAACATTTTCTTCTACAGTTTATATGTTCTCTTCTAGTGGCACATTTCTCTCCACTTTATTATGGGTAGAGTAAAACCAGCATAAACAAAACGACGAGTGAAACGTTCAATTGGTCGATGAAAGCACGAAAAGTTGCTCTATTTGAACACTAATTTGAACAACAAATTTTTATAATTTGTTTAAGCGTCAATCTTTCTACGACAAAATGGAAAACTAATGGCATAAAAATATCAATGTACGTAAAAAAAATTGTTTTAGCACGGATCTGTCAAAGTTAGGATATTCGTATTCAAATATGATTTATGGATTAGTAATTGAGTGAAATGTAAATACTGTTACTTAAATTGTAAAACGGTAAAATACCTACGTTTTATGTAGACTAGAATACCACAATGGTATTTAGCGTTATTTTGAGTTCAGCACCTTCAGAAATGTAGATTTTACATATTTTCGGTAGGCTCTACGTGCGCTGATGGGCGCATCATTCGGTGATATTCGATTTACAAAAATTAAAAATCAAGCCCACCTTGTCTTATTAAACCAAGCGAGTACAATAGCCCAAAGAAGGAACGATACAACGACTTTATGTAACAAAACAACAGGTTCATGATTTGAATTTTATATTTCTATTAATATTTATGGAACTCATTGAATTGAAGAAAATTTTGTGAAGGTTTTTTATTTAAAATTATGCCAAATTATGATGAAATACTCAACTCAGCTTTAAGTTGTTTGTGGGGAAATGGGATGGATCCTAAATAGCGTTTGCTGCACCTACGACTATTAAAAAGTTACTAGGTAGTCAGAATGTTTATTTTTTACCTACAAAAAAATATTGTTGCCGAATAAAAAAAATGTAAAAGGTTGACATTTAAAATGAAAGTAAAAAAAAACATCAAGACTATAAACAACAGGCAATTTAGAACATATTATTGAGGCATTAAATTTATCATTTCACATTCCATCTATCCAATCCAATATAATTGTCTTAATCGAATTCCGTGTTAAACAATGCAAGTAATAATTTTCCAAAGTCATCAACAATATTCGAATCGAACATAAAAAGTCTTCAGTTTTATGATTGTTCAAAATGATGGCGTCATATTAAAAGCATAAATGTAATAAAAACATAAATTTTCTACATTTTATTATTGATGAATGAATAACATGAATTTGTAATCGCGTATAACATTTTTCACCGTTCGCAGATCAGACGACGACGTCATAATCGATTAATTCTATTCTTCTGCTTAAAACTGAACACTACACATCTGAACTTTTCTCAAACATTTTCACTTTATATAGTACTTACTGTTACTATTACCATACTTGTTGATCACAATATAATTAACACTGATATATTGAATTTAAAATAAAATTCAACTGGAGAGATAATATAAAGTTACAAAAATAAAATTTATTCATTCCACACTGATTGTGTTAAATTGTTAAGACTTTAAAAAGAAAATTTATGGGTTTCATTCGGTTGTTTCCTCGTTTGTTAATTGCCTTTTTGCTCCTTGTCTTTATTGTACACAAATATGCACATATAAAATATGTAACTATGGCCTAATTGTTTTCTCACGCCTTTTATTCATTATTGATCTGTTTAATATGACATTTGTGTGTACAACTAAATAAATCAAGAAAAATGTTAAAAAGTTATGTCATTAAATCATAAGAAATATGTTTTTTTAATACTTGGCGAAACATTAAATATGATGTAATTTTTTTTGGGTGAACGTCGATTGGAAATCGGGATAATTTATGCGAAGTAATAATTTTTTATTTTTTGTTTTGAGTACAGAGACTTTGTATAAATTTATGGTATAGAGAAGAAATTTGAATTTTTGTTTTTGGGGAGTTGATAAATCGTTGAACGTTCTACTCATAAATTTTCTTTATTTAATATGTGATGTTTTCCTTGTAGGGGTTGGAATAAATATTATTACTTTACGTATGTATATCAATGCTATGAATAAAAAAATGTCATAGAACAGAGAAATTCTTTTAAATTTTTATATTTTTAAAAATTGACAATTTGGAATGGATTTTCTAACCTAGATTTTTTCTTTTTTGTTACTATTAAATACTTTATTATTTAATTATTTTAACTTTTATTCCAATACAAAATAAAACGATACACAATTTAAATATTAATATTTAAAAAATAATATTTTGAAATAAACATGCTGACAGTAAGTAACCATTCTTTTAGTACTTTCGAAAACCGTGACGGAGAAGTACAGTTTGATATGTTAGCAGGTAACTTGTTGAAAAGACTTGGAGTCATACAGAGGAAATATTTACTAAAATTTGATGATTCTGACCTTGGAATTCTCTTTTTAATTCTTAAATCAAAACGATCACAAATTTTAACATTGAAATTACCACTCTTTCATTCTGAAAATATTTGAAACTTTAAACATTGAGCATTATAAACAAAAGTACAAAGGCGATCTTTTGTTTATTTTAGTTATTATTCTAATAAAATGTTTTTGGAAACCACCCAACAAGGTAAACCATTCTGTAATTTTAAATCAATTAACCCAAAACACAGAAAAGTCATAGCGTTAAAGGACCTCCCTCTCTTAAAAAATAAAAATCCCTCAAAGAGCTTTGCAATTTATTTTAATAATTCCCTCCATGGTCTTTCCAATTCAATTTATAAACCGATAGTATAGCTAAGTTTTTAAAATTAGGAACTGACTCGGTAACATAACAAGAAGACCCACAGCTGTCATTTGTATGATTAGAATGAAGTATACTTTCATTACAAACTCTATTTCTCGTTAAACTAAAATTAATTGGAATAGTTTTATCACTGATTATCATATGATGTGCATCAAATCATAATCTGAGTAACCCAGTATTTATTTGGTTCAAAATAGACGTTGTTCCGATTCTGCACAGTACGTTTAGTTTAATGGAGGAAATTGAAATGTCTGTGAAGTAAGCCCGAAAATTATCCCAGAAAAGTGTGTTGGCAACACTAATATATAATGATACAACAATATCACGATATTGTACCTGTCATCCCTGAAAAATATATCTATCCTGACATTATTTAGTGTCAGCCCGGAAAAAACTATCATGCTATTTTTATGTCATCGCGAAAAAACTATCATGACAGTATTTATCCCGAAAAAATATTTTTACAAGATAGATATATGAGTTAATAACATGTAAACATATTTTTTGGGATAAATTTATACGGATATTTTTTGTGTTTTCTAGCCAAAAGCTGCATATTTTCAATACGAAAAGCGGAGCTATAGTTAAACGTCAGTTGTAATTCCAAGAATTGGTGCAAGAAACCATCACAAGCACAAGTATAAAAAGAGATAGATCCAACTAGATCCAACTAGGATTCTTAAAAGTCATACAAGGTATTAATTAACGAGCACGGCTTGATATAGGTTTTATAGGCCATGGATACAGCTTGACTATGGCCACAGTAAAAAAAAATTGTATTAGCCGTTAGGTAGATATAGTCCCTTGAAGTTTTATAAGATATCAATTAACGAGCACGGCTTGGTATAGGTTTTGTAGGCCATGGATACAGCTTGCTTATGGTCACAGTAAAAAAATATTGTATTATCCCTTGATGTCATATAAGATTTCAATTAACGAGCACGGCTTGGTATAGGTTTTGTATGCCATGAATATAGCTTGCTTATGGCCACAGTAAAAAAAAAATTGTATTAGCCGTTAGGTAGATATAGTCCCTTGAAGTTTTATAAGATATCAATTAACGAGCACGGCTTGGTATAGGTTTTGTAGGCCATGGATACAGCTTGCTTATGGCCACAGTAAAAGAAAATTGTATTAGCCGTTAGGCAGATATAGTCCCTTGATGTCATATAAGATATCAATTAACGAGCACGGCTTGGTATAGGTTTTGTATGCCATGAATATAGCTTGCTTATGGCCACAGTAAAAAAAAAAAATTGTATTAGCCGTTAGGTAGATATAGTCCTTGAATTCATATAAGATATTAATTAACGAGCACGGCTTGGTATAGGTAATACAATTTTGTTTTTTACTGTTGTCCTAAGCAAGCTGTATTCATGGTATACAAAACCTATACGAAGCCGTGCTCGTTAATTGATATCTTATATGACTTCAAGGGACCAGTAGTTTATGCTTTGTGCAACTTCAAAATACTTTATCGAATAATTTGTATAAGTACAATATTATAGTGATAATTCAACTTGTGTAAAAAAATTCATAGTAAAATGTATCAAAGTAGCTGTTTGCTAGCGGATATTTTCGAAAAAGGAAGGAAGGTGTGATGCAAGTGGATATTTTTTTCGGATATTTTTTTATTTACCTTTTTCAATTATTTTATAAGTTTAAATAATAAATTTCTATATAACATCAAAAACCCATGAGATTTCTGTCACTTATTAAAGAAAAGTTTATTATTTTGGTTGCTTTAAAATAATAAAATTTCCAAAAATATGCCGTCGAAAACGCGTTTTGGAAAAATCTCGAATGAAAATATTGTAAAGGAAATCGATAAAACTACGCCTGAAAATACTAAGAGAAGTAAATCATCGATTTGGAATCAATTTGATGCATTTTGTAAAGAAAGAAGTTTCGATTTAAAGACAGAACAAAAAATTCCTGATGTCGCTATGATTTTAATGGATTGGGGGTTTAACATGAAAAAGCAAAACGGAGAAGACTATAAAGAGTATGTAATTAAGACGATGTGGAATACAACTGCTAAAATGATTCAGGCTGATTATTTTATTAAATATAAAGTAACTTTCGATCCATTTTCCGATATACAATTTAATGAAGCACGTAAAGCCAGAGATTCGAAACGAAAGCAGCTGCAAAGTATAGTTGAAAAACGAAAAGAAAGTGCGATATCATTTACGAAGGAAGAAATAAATAAAATGGCCGACGCGTGGGATGAAAATACACCGATGGGACTATTAAAAAAATTTTTCCACGTAGCGGCATACGAGTTAGCTTGGAGAGGGGGAGAAGCTGCCAATTGTAAAATAAATTTCTTCAAAACAACAGCATTAAGTGATGGAAGTTTTTCAGGGAGGATTGAATATAATTGTATTTTTTCGAAAACTTGCCAAGGAGGGGCAAAAAAGTGCAGTGACAGTAAATGGCTCATTGAAAACATAGAAAATCCAAACTTGTGTCCAGTTAGATTATATCAAAAGATATTAAGCAAACGCTCTCCAGAGATTACGAACGAAAAATTTTTTCTTACCCCTAATCCCTTCTGGGAAAAACCAAATTCCAAAGGATGGTACAAAAATATGCCGATAGGAATTAATGAGCTTCTGAAATGGACTAAAGTATCCGCAGAAAAAATAGGACTAAATATAAAAAATAAAAAAATTACAAATCATTCACATCGTTCAAGCGCAGTTTCCAATTTGATTAAAGGCGGTATAAATGAACAAGAATTAATTAAAGTAACAGGACACTCTTCTGCAAGCTCAATAAAACCTTACCTACAAATAGATGAAAGCCACCATTCCAACATTATAAAAAATATGCGCCAACCAACTATTCAGAAGACGTCCACTTCTTTAGACACTATTCAGTCCACATCAACAGGGCAAATAATTTATAATAATTGTGTTTTCGAAAATTGTTCCTTTAAATAAATTTTCCTTATATATTGCTCAATAATAAAGTTCCAAAATAAAATTTTTAATCAAAAAAATGTCTAATTTATTAACTTTTTTCTCTTTTCTCGTTGAATTATCTCAACAAATACAACTCGAGCTTTGAGTTAGCCGGGGATTTTTTTTATTTTTTCACTCGTAATTAGTATGCGTAGCAATTTAACTCGACAAAACTTTTGTCCAGGCAAAAACACTCGAGCTGCGCTCTCGTGTTTTTTCCGTACAAGTTTTGTCTCGTTAAATTGCTACGCATACTAATTGTTCGTAAAAATAAAAAAATATCCGGCTAAATCGAAACTCTTGTTGTATTGCTGTTGATAATTCAGTGTGAATTATTGTCTACCAATTTTATTATGAAATACCTAAAAAAGTGAATTTATTTATAATATATTTTACGTACCTAATAGTGTTTTTATTAAACACATACAAACAAGTATTTTATGATTTTATTTTACTTTGCATACTCAATTTCTACGACAGATTATGTAAATATATTTTGTTTCGTTATAGTTTTCATAATACGCTAGTTATAATATATTAGTATTACCATATTTAATTATAATCATTTTCTGGGGTTTTTTTCCGGGCTAATTTCACAGAGGTGAAATTGGGGTCAAATAGATCAAAAAGAGGCCCATAAAACAGATCCACGATTAAATCCTCATCTTGACTTGCAACCATATCAAATGCTGTCTCCATAAAAACTCCTATTACTAGTTAGCCATCATTTATTTCTTAGTAGATTATTTAAAAAAGTCAACAAGGCAATTTCGGTAGACATACCCTCCCTAAAACCAAATTGCGAATTATTAACTTAGGAAATTTAAAATTCGTGTTTTTACTGCTTTTTCAAAGATCTTTGAAAATACGACCGAAAAAAGAGAAAACGCCCGATAAAAAGACCTTTTCTAATAATTAGTATAACAACATCCAATTTTAATTTGTTTGGAAAATTTTCCCTTATCAATAATAAAATTAAAAATTTATGTTAAAACATGAACTGTACAGAAAGCAATATGTTTAATTAATATGTTACTTAAGTTATCAAAAGCACAACAAATAGGTGAAAAATAAAAACTATTAAGTTCAACTAAGGTATCCAAATTACTCGAGTTTCAAAGTACCCGGGTAGTCGAATATTAATATTATTAATAATTCCAACAAAAAAATAAAATTAATGTTCACGATTTTACAACACTATGCAAAATGTCTATAATCTCGCGCGAGAACGAGCGACAAAACTCAACATGTTTAATTTTATCGCTTTCCCGCTTTCAATCTCGCATTCACTCGCACCTCATATCGCTTTAACTGCGGACAGTTCTATTTAAATATACGTGTGCAGTTTTGTCGCACGTAATCGCTTCTCGCATCGCTTCTCGCCTCGCATCGCTTATCGTGCGCTTTCTGGCCGCAGCCTAAAAGTCTAAAAGGTAACCAAAAGCAGAAAACCTTTCCGTCAAAAACAAAAGTGATCGAATTTTTAATTAGTGTGCCAGAAAATTGACAGAACGCATACAAATTCAAATTTGGAATTCACATTTCACATATGAAAAAGCATTCGCAATTTCGGTGCAAATTGAACAAGAAAATCTCATTGATCTTTTATGTTTGTGGATTATCTGTCAAAATATTATATAAGAAATTTGGAAATTGCACATATAAAATCTAAAAATTCGTTTGCAAAGCCACGTTTAGACGAACATAATAACAACAATAAAGTTTCCAAACTGACCCCTTCGCAGCCAATTAGCTAACTGACACAATCAGAATAAACATATAAACATAATTTATTTATGTAAAAGTGGGGTAAATCATACTGTTAAAGTTAGCTGAAAGTTGCCAGCCGAAAGTGAAAAGTCGACAACGCAGATTGTGTTAGTCCAGCCGAAAGTAAAAAAAAAAATGGTAATGCAGATTGTCTAATCCCAGCCGAAAGTTTCCAGCCGAAAATAAAAAATTTAGTTGGTATCAGCCGAAAGCAAATAGGATACATGGATTTAAATAAAAAATTTTAAAAAAAATTTGAATCGTTTTATGTGATTTGTCAATAGCTATCGAATGAAAAAATTCTGTTCAAGTTTCCCGTGGGAAATCTCGGAAAATTCGAAAATTATTAGAAAATTTGTATAAAATCAGCCTCTAGAGTGTTATGTCTGGAGATGGATTGCATTGATGTGATTTGTCAATAGCTATCGCAGGAAAAAAATTCAGTTTAAGTTTCCCGTGGGAAATCTCGGAAAATTCGATTTTCCAAAAATTATTAGAAAATTTGTATAAAATCAGCCTCTAGAGTGTTATGTCTGGAGACGGATTGAATTGATGTGATTTGTCAATAGCTATCGCAGGAAAAAAATTCCGTTCAAGTTTCCCGTGGGAAATCTCGGAAAATTCGATTTTCCAAAAATTATTAGAAAATTTTTATAAAATCAGCCTCTAGAGTGTTATGTCTGGAAATGGATTGGGCACGACTAATTTTAACAGTCTGATAAATCTACGTTCAACAAGGTTTTTTTCTTTAATAGAACAAATTAAAAGCAAAAAAAGCAATTTATTCTCATTTAGAGTGGTATTTTTAATTTAATCGAAAACGACATAAAAATTATCCCAGAGCGATAAAATTCACCCTTCACCATATTTCGTTTGAATCAAGTTACCGGGGTGGTCGATCAAATCACCCGGGTAATCTCGAGTAAAGGCGAAAAAAGGCGAAAATAGCCGAGTAACCGGATACCCGACAATCGGTGTTGGATACTCTACGTTCAACTATTCTATCTGAAGCAATAAAATTGGTGTTATTAAATCGCTCATTTAGTTGAGATGCTATGGAGGTAAAATAATCCCTTAAATTATTGGCCATCATGAAAGGATTATTTATTACATTTCCATCGTGTTCAACGAAATTATCAAGAGGGTTGCAGCTTTAGTTTCGATCTGAATGAGAATAAGACAAAATTATTATCAGTCAATCTCATTAGGCTAAAGCAACCGAATTACTAATTACCCCTTTGATTATTTTCTTTATATAGAAATTAACCATCTAGTCGAAGTATTAGGGATAGAGAATAGAGAGATAGCATTGTACAAAAATATTTTCTTTCTTCATTTAAAAATTTTATTAAATTTTCATTTGTACGAACAGTATTAAATCCGGCGGTATGCATTGAAGGCTTGAAGTGCGGTGTGATGGAAATTGGAAATGCAATTTTTGAATGCTTGATTTGTAAATATTGCTGGACGGAAGCATGCAAGTTTATTGTTGGAGTCGTAATTGGACATGCTCGATTAGGCGCAACCAGTTCGTTGGTCAACTAAATTCAGGTTTACCAGCAAGTGAAACAAATTTTGAAAAGGAATTTTCAAATATCAAAAATTTACTATTTAAAATTATGGAGTTTCAAGAATTACTGCTAAAAAAATTTCAAGACTTGGAGATAGAATCAATGGAAATTAAGGAAGGAAATAAAAAACTAAACGGTGCTGTTATTGTCACAATTATTGTCGCATACATATATGGTATATGTGACTTTTTGAAATGTAAAGTGCAAAATTTTATAGTGCAACTTTGATAGATCTTGCGTTGACCAAAAATTTGTCAAATCTATTATTTTATACACAAATTTCTGTAGCTTGCACCACTATCCATGACTTAATTTATGGTTCTTATCATTTTAAATTAACAGGTTGTCGAAGTCCAGAATATAGGATGATGAGAAATTTCAAAAATTTTGATAAATTGGGCGTTAAACTGTTAAGCAGCTAATCTAAACTGGATTAGTATATATTACTCGTCTGATTTAAATCATAAGCCCCATACATTTGCCCCTTTAAAACGTGTTGAGGTTACGAGCAATAAATCCGTCCAGTGGCTAACTCAGGAAATGTAGAGGCACATTAACAGGAAAAACTATATGCATTGTTGTTGGCGCCATTCAAAAAGAAATAACTTTATTCGCCAAAGCAAAGTTATTGCATTCTCAAAAGTATTTAACACCAATCTTCCATCTAAAGTTTTGTGGAGAAACTTAAAGACATTCGGAGTAACTGAAAGCTCAGCTTCTTCCTGTCAATTTGAGCCATCTAGGCTAAGTGATTTTTTTTGCTTTTACCTTTAATAATAACAACCGCTAGACGTGTTTTGCCACTTAATATTAATAATAATGCTTTTTATTTTCAAAGTGTTGATCAAGAGATAGTCGCTAGGACTTTATCATCAATCCACTCGACAACCGTTAGATTTGACGGGATTCCACTCCAAATAATCAGCAGGTTAAGTTTCAACTATAATTGATCATCTGACATTCTTTCTTTCCGAACTTTTGGAAAGAAGCTAACATCATTCCTGTCAACAAAACTAATCATCCAAAATGTGTAGATGAATTTAGAGCCACAAGTATTGTACCATGTTTATCTAAAATCCTTGAGAACATTATAAAATCACAAATTGCTCTTCATAAATAAAAAGAATAAAATAAAGCTGTAAGGACGACCAAAAATTAGCAGAACCACTAAAATATGTTATAGTGGAAATTTTGTCTCAAATACGTTGTCGAATCAAGGCCTCCTAGATTTATATTGAGGTAGATTGGTTGCAATATATACATTCTTATACATATAAATTCAAAACAAGTACAACTTTTTCGTTCTTCCTCGCATAATATCAGAGCCTTCTAGAGTATAGAGCCATAATCAGCGTGACGTATTTTTTAGAAGCTTTTTTAGTGGTCTAACTTTTCACTGATTTCCATAGGAAACCATAGTAAAAATGGTGTTTTTTAGCTTGAAGTTTTTCAATGAAAAACGCAAAAATAATCTAAAATCTTTAACAATAACATACAAGTATTAAATAAATATTAATTGCAGAAATATTAAAATTAAATTATTTATAAAGTATTGTTACGTTTTTGCCTTGTCAATCAAGGTTCGTATCACTGGATTGTGAATAATACAAACTCAATTCAATTTATCACCAACGAATTTATTTATTTCACAAAATTTATTACAACACAGTTTATCAATAAAAATTCACAAAATCACTTTATATAAATTATTCTTAAATTTTACTGATCACTTTTACTTTATTTATCACACTACAACACTTTTTAAATCACTTTTTAATTCCTTTTAATCTTTATACTATCGCTTACCAAATATTACTAATAATCTTACAAGTTTACTCTATCGCGTTCCAAATACTAATAATCCAATTCGATCTTGTTCGCCTTTTTATATACATAAACCAAGCTTCTCGAAAGTTCACGACTTTTCCAGTTGGAATAGCGTAGAAACATTACGTAACAATTTTTATCACGGAAAATTCCATTTAGTACAGTAAACATTGAGCTATTAGTTTTACTTATTCTATTACACACTAGGTGTCACCGTCACAGTATATTTTTTGAACTTTCATTTTGAAAAATACATCAAAGTTGGCTATGACAAATTAAAATAATACCTGCTAAATTTATCTTTAGTTTTACTAGTGTACGTAAGATGTCTACCAAACGAATTGTAGTAAGCTTTTATTTCAATTTGACCAGAATGCTGTTGTTATGAATTTTTTTTGATATTTTGTCTTAGATTTATGTTTTGTGTGTTTTTCTATGAAAAGTTTGGTTTTTTCCTCGTTTCTAATTCCCTTATTAAAGCTTCGTTTTTTAGACTATGGCTTTGTATAATCAATGTTGCTTTGATAATATACGTACATAAATATCACAAACCGCCAATAACACTATAATACTTAAGGTTTTTGTCCTATTTAAATATCGGCGGTTATTGCGAACTTAAAGTAAAAGTTCAGTCACTACTGAATTTTCAAATTTCATATCGAAAATTATAAATCATCATAATGTAATAACTGTTGATGATTTAAACATTGATATGTCGAACTTTCCATCTACCAGTAATTGCTACATGTTTATGTTGTCGTCAAATTGATTCTTGTCACTTATTAATTCTGCCACAAGTTATACTAGTAACACTGCTGCTTGCATTGATCACTGTTTTGAACGTGTTAATAGTTGTACTACTTTGAATGTATCATTGCATAATTTACACATCATTGACCATGTTAAAATTGATATAGAAGTTCTTGGTAACTATTTAAACAAAAAACAACTGCTGTTCAGCAAATTTGAATCATTAATTTCATCATTTGATTTCTCTAGCGTACTACAACTAAGTAACCCCACTACAGTTTTAACCAATATGCGGTTTCAGTGCTTCAAAAAGTAGCTGATCCATTTTCGAAAAATATAGTTAGGCAAGCGTAATTCAAACATAAAGCTTAAACTACTTTTAATGAATAAAAGGAAAAAAAATTGAACTGAAATGTAAAAAACACCCAGCGAATTAAAAACTGTATAAGTACTATTTCAAATTGTGTAGCAAAATCAATGATTCTATAGTTTCTGATCGAGATGACTATTTTAGTAAGAAATTTAATGAATGTGGTAATGAATGCAGCATGCAGGCATACCTGTTCTGTTGTTATTGATATATTGTGCAGGAATTTAAATAGAACTAATATCAAAAGAATTTTGTCTAATAACTCAGATACACTGTCTGACTCTGAATCAATTGCTAACGATTTGAGATCTTATAACTTTTCTGCCCAAAGTACGAGTCCCATAATGATTGTTCTTACTCTACTGAAATTTTGGAAACATTTTTTATTAATCCAGTCGAGGAATCAGAGATTATTATATTATTAAAAGACTTAAAACAGGTAATAGGTGTTAGCTCGAATATGCTCAAATTAGTGGCTCAAGCAATTACACCAGTTTTAGTACGATTTATTAACCAATGTTTTCTAAATGGTTTTATCCCTATTGCATTAAAAAATTAAGGAATATTATATGCAACCCACAATTTTGAAGATCATTGAAAAATCAATGAAATCCTTATTGAAAAGTTTCTTGACAAATTTGAGTTTCTTATAGTCCTCATCAGTACGGCTTTAGATCCAGCAAAAGTATACTTAAATGGAATTCATATTAATCTTAATGAGAAGAAGTGTGTTGGTGCACAGTGTTCATCGATATTAAGAGAGCTCCACTCTATTAGTTTTAGAGGTGTATCACAGAAATGGTTCGAATCTTACCTCAATGATCGAGCATTTATGGTTAGGATAGATAAATCGCAAAGCATACCGTTTGGTGTTCCTCTGGATTCTGTTCTGGCTCCTATTTTGTTTTTGATTTTTCTGAATTAAATTTATAATTTAAACTTAAACGGTAACAGCATTAAGTTATTTTGATTTGACTGCTACTAAACTAACTAACCAGAATTTATTCTGACCCGAAAATTCTTCGCACTTAGTTTGATAATCCACTCCTGCTATTAAGTGAAAAAAACTAAGGTAATGTTCTTCTAATTGATTGGTGATCCTTGTCGAAGTTTCATCCCCGAGATTTTTTATCATATACGTAATTGTGATCTACGTAATTGTAGCAACTTCTGCATTAAAATTGAAAATGTTCAAAATATTTAGAAAATCAAAATCAAAAATCAAATTAATTCTGCATTACGTTTTACTCAATTTTTACTTTGCTTGCGTGGGCTCCCGGATCTGCTATGGTTTACCATGTTTGGGGTGGAGTATATTTGATACGATTGAACCGTTACTAATTTTACAAAAGTATATTATTCGGGTTATGTTTTTCAAACTGTACAATTGGCCTTTACGGTTGCCTGTACAATTTGCCTTTACTGTTATCGCGAATTGTTTCCACTTATCACGTTCACCAGGGTTTTATTATGTTGATTACTGACTTGTTTTCGACGAAAACAGTAACTGCAGACCATCATTAACATTTTTTTGTACCATTTCATAAATGTTTTCAGTGCTTGTAACATAAGCGTTCACGATTTTTATACAATTTTGAAGGGTTCGTTAACCATCAAATTGTTGATTCGTTTTTAGAGCGGTAAATTTTGACCGCAGATTAATATTATATTTTGCATCTCCATATTTTTCATAGTTGTAAATATGTTCTTGAGCTTATCAAAACGTTCTTCATTGGTGCCGTCTGGTTTCCTAATGTTTGGATCACCTTGAGGAGCTCAGCATTTACCGTTCCGATCGTTACACTAGCTGGGGAATTTTGAACTCCAGATAATGGTGCTGAAGCATTTGATGCATTTTGTAAACAAAATTCATATTCCCACACAAAACGATTTTTTAACAACTAGCCTATATTACTAGACAATTTTACACAGCTCGCAAGATAAACTCCCCTACATTTCTCACAGCTAATTGATAAATAACAAACTCGATCTAACGTTTGATCACATTTAGTGCACTTTGTCGTTTTTGAACTTTTATCTTTCAATTTTATGATTTAATACTTGATGTTCTCAATAATTAATTAAGATAAGATTCGTCGAAGTGTGTGTTCTGCATATGTTTATTATTATTGGAGAATACCTCAACTGGATGATACGAGTAGTTGTCGGCTAACGTAGATTTCCTTATTTGATTCTGATGAACCATCCTGATATTATAGTTTAGTAACACAGGACCATACAAAAATGTAAAATACACAAGAAAGTCACCACATGTACTAGATGTTTTTTTGGGTCGCTAAACACGAATTCGAAGCCTAAATTGATCCATCACGTCACATTTTTTCGTTAGCTTAAAAAAATTAGTCAGTGTTACCGAAAATTTCGACTAATTCTTTAGGTTAGCGGAAAAATAAGACATTATGGAACAATTTTTACTTCGGATTCGTGTTCAGCGACCCAAAAAACACCTAGTACGTGTGGTGGCGTTCTTGTCTATTTAACTTTTTTTTGTAATCCACCTGTAGTCCTGTTCAACACTGTTTCTCCTTTTTTAAATTGAATTGCTTCATAATCATGCATTTGGGTCTTGCTTAAATCTTTTGAAACCTTTATCTTTCCTCGCTTACCTAGGTTTCCTTTGGTCATATTTTCTTCTGAAACCTTTGGATTAATTGTAATGAATTGAAATAGTATTTAAGCTGGTGATATTGATGGTACGGTTGTGAGATAATTATTGTACGAGTATAACAGTCTATTTAACTTTTCTTGAATAGAAAATTTCCTCTTTTTGTTATCATACAAAAATTTGATTAAATAATTTTTTTACCGTTTGTACTTCCCCTTCTGCTAACCCATTATGGGGCCGTTGTCGCATTAGACTTATTATTAAGTAATCTTATATCATTAAATTTACAATCGATGAGATCGGAAATAGAAATGTTTCATTCTGAAAATGAAACAAATCTAAATGTGTGCGTTGGGATGCTAATTTTGTATTTAGAAGTAAGCATTCTTTTCTCAAAATTTGGGTCTAAATACAAATGGAACAACTCTTCATTACATTTTCTATATCAAAATTCATTGTTTTCTATCAAAAAGAGACTGCGAGCTAGGACTCTTAACACCTGCTTGCCATAAACGTCCAGAGTGGGGACTTCTCAGAGAGTTAAATGCCACTCTGTTATGCCTACCGTAAGATGGCCGGCTGCTTCTTTTTTGTTAACTGTTTGTGTGTAGACTACCTCGGTGTTTGTAAAAGGAGCTACTAGAATGGCATGCTTGAGTGGTAATATGCCCATTAGTTGTTGTGAAATCAATTTTTTGTGTCTGTCATATATTCATTATAGAATATCATGTGGCGGATAGAGTTTTTCGCACTTATTCTCCAGTATCTCTCTCTTAAATAGGTGTCATAGCAGCTTGATTTTCGCCATATACGTTTTCTGAAGTGTTTCTCTGATAATTGTGTTCCTCTGAGTAGTATTGTGGGATGTTTTTTAATGGCTGTTTGTTTTTTAATTGGTTGATTTAATCTTGCAAGTTTGTAACTCTACTGGATGAAGATGTGAGGTAATTTTTAGTTGTGACCTTGTGTTTGATATGAATCGGTATCACTGCGACAGAATTTATGAGAACCGGACCTTCCCACCAGGAGTTAACCCCTCTTGTCGCGCATTCGGCTGGATTTTAATTCAGTGCCACATGACGCTTTTGACTAGGATTTGTGAACGATTGTATTTCAAATATCCTGTTGGCTACCAATGTCTTGCGATTTTGTGGTTCTCCTCTGTCGATTGCGAAGGCCCATAAAGCTGTTTTAAAGCTGTTGCCCCTATAAGCCCTTAAAGCTGTTACTGTTCCATTTTCTCAACCTGAATCTACCTCCTTGTAATAGTGAGTATAGTTGGCGTTGAGCAACAATTGATTCTTCTAAAGTGTCTGATTTTGATAAGAGTTCATCGTCCTAAAACCTAGAAGTTTTTAAGTGCTAGTTGTGATCCTATTGGATATAGTTTGGCATCATCTATTGCTAGTCTTGTAAGTTCTCATTTGTTCATTTTCTGAATCTCGCCTTAGTATTAATTGGAAGCGTGAATCTTCATCGGCTCAATGTCTGCGATAAACACGTAACGGTGTTTTCTCCACTTCATTATTATTGTTGTTAGGACATCCTGAAGAGTCTGATGAGTTGATCCAGTAATCATTACATATTTGGTTGAGAGAAACATTTGTTATAGTTTTAATTGTCTTCCTTCCTTCCTTTATGATGGCATAATGTGGTACGAGTATTTAATGCATTCTGGAACTGTTCAATTTCGATTCATCTCATATTAGTTCCATTTGGTTGAGCTGTATATATTCGTTCATGAAAGCGTGGCAGCAGTTTTTAAAATCTTTATCTTTTTTTAATCGGTTCTCCATATGGATTAATCTGGATATCGCTCTGTTTCTGGATCCTCCAAGTGGTTCTTGCAGTGCGGTGTTGAATGGAATCCTAGCCTTATAAGTTCCTTCCTGCAATTTTCTGTGTGTTCTCTGGTAGTGTTCTTCACATTTTATCTCTTTGGCGGTAAGCACTCCTTTTTTGTTAATGCAATTCTTCTGATTTCCATAGTGGTTTTAGCTCCCTGTTACTGTCGGTTGTTGTGGCGGTTGAGATCGTTTGCAGGAAAATCTGGTTTTCTGTTTCGCCGTCTCTTTTTAATTCTTCTTGAAGTATAATCTTTCCATATATACATCAGCTCCAATTAGAATATCAATTGGGCCTTGTGTGTTGAAGTTTGGGTCGCCGTTTCATGGCTGGCTGAAAAGCAATTTGTGCAACTTTATTATCTGGTTCGTTTTTGATTCACTTAGGATCTGAAAAAAGTTCCCGGTGGTTGTTGTTTGGTTTGTTACGAGGGTTCCCGCTTTGTGCCCAAGATAATAATTGAGTTCCATGATTTAATGTTGATGCCAGCGTTTCTTATTCCATGTAAACATTCGGTCGCTGCTGTTGTTATGTATATTTGGTATATTCCATAACGTGGCTAGGAAGTTTGTAATTAATAGTTTCTTGTTGTTGTTGTTCAATAATATTCACCAGGCGGTTTCATAGTTATCTCCCGTTGCTGCTGACTTCCGAAGTAATTTTTCAAATGGTTGATTTTATGCTTATCGATGAGTTGCTTGTTCTCCTGTATGAGTTTTGTAAACTTGTCTGCAAATCTTGCACAAGTGTGGTTGTCTATTCTTCTTCTCGATGATGACAGTTAAGAACATGTTGTCATATTCTCCTTTGATGATTTTCTAATATGCTTCCGTGAAGTACTCAAAAGATGTCTCTTCTTCTTCTGATGTTCTATAATTTTATCCATCATTTTCTCTACGTGCTTGAATGCAACTTGCTAGTTGTAAGGCTTGCTTGAGTTGGTCATTCCTAAACTCTGAACGGCCTAAGTGTGCAATTGCTTAACCACATAACTGATTCATTTAATCTCGAAGGACCAATGTTAATTCGTTATTAATGGAATTAATATAATTTTAATAAACCAGTTAGCATCCACGCTTGGGGGGCCTCACCATTTAATAAGCGAAACAACTTTTTTTTTATTTTTTATACGGGGTGAGCTATACTAGCCCTGTGCATCGTGACCATTGAGGTCTATTGTGCATCCCCAGAAGGTTTCACGTAAAGTGAAGGTTCAAATCCTTGATAAACGCCACCAGCTCATGCATATTTAAAGGGTCGGCGTTAGGCCACTGTATTGTGTATGCATGGAGGAATTTAAGTCTTTTATGGATTATAGCATCACACGTGAATATTAGATGTTCGGATGTTTCCCTTTCCAGGTTGCAGAATCGACAACGGTCTGTAGGGGACTTTCTCATTTCCTCCAGATGTCCATTAAAAGGGCCATGCTCTGTTAAGTACCAGATGAGGGATTTTAGAGACTGTCTATCCATCTTGATTGCCTGATCTAAACGTCTAATATCATAGCTTAATAGTTTTTTGGTCTGTCTTGTCTCATCCCAATGGATGACTCCCATACTATTTTCGTATGTTTTTGTTCCCAATTCCTTATGCCATTTGCCAGATGGGCCGCCAAGGTTGCGATAGCAGCTCCAGATTATTTTGGAAAAGAAGACAGATGCTCCTACGGCAAGCAATGCCGCCTTCGATATTACGTAAATCTCGGTTTTTCTAAATTTTTTGTGAGACATCGAAGCATACATACCTCGATCGCAAATATTTCTGCTTGGAAAGCTGTGGGTGTTTTATCCAATGGAATACAGAGTTCGAGACCCGGCCCGATTATACCCGCACCCGTACCCACCCCTGATTTTGAACCGTCAATGTACCATATGGAGGCTTGACGGGGTACGGAGGATATGATACTCCCCGCTTGTTCCCTGTCAGGTATCTCAATCGTGGAACTCCTCCGGCAGTCAATAGTTTCAACCATCACGTCTGATATTTGGATTATTTCCTCGTCCAGATTCAATTTCTCCAGGATGGTACTATGTCCAGGTCTAATAGTTTTAATTTGAGATGTTATTTTTAGATTGACTGCCCTTGAACCAGCTACTCTTTTAAGGTGCAAGTGTAGTGGTGAGAGCCCCAATAGCTTCTCAAGAGCAGCTGTATGGCAGGTTTTCATTGCTCCCGTTACACTCAAACAAACTAGCCTTTGGATCCTATCCAATATTGAGCAGGCACCACTTTGCTCTGTCTTAGGCCACCACACAAACGCCGCATAAGAGATTATTGGTCTTACGATGGTTGAGTATAACCAAAGTGCCATTTGGGGATTCAGACCCCACGTTTTGCCAATCATTTTTGGCAAGTGAAATGCGCCCTATTTGCCTTGTTTGTGATATATTTTAAAAACGGGTTCCATGTCAGTTTCTGATCAAGTATCACTCCCAGGTACTTAACCTCCGTCGCCATTTAGAGAATTTCCCCATTTAGAGATAGAGGTGGGAGAATTGTTTTCCTCCGATTTGTTCAATACACCAGTCGCTTACCAACTCGAGGGCATATTGCATACGTTCCGCTATTGTACTTTCGAATTTCCCCCTGACCATTAAGACTAGATCGTCCGCGTAGGTGATATTCGAGAAGTGAGAGTTTTTTAATCTTATAAGTAGTCCATCCATCACGAGTAGCCACAAAAGGGGTGAGAGAACTCCCCCCTGGGGACAACCAAATTGAGCCGCAATCATGATGGTTTTATCACCAAAGGAGGCCGTTATCCTCCTGTTTCTAAGCATATTGATTATCCACCCTATGGTGGAGGAGTCTATTCCCCTTGCACGTGCTTGTTCTTGTATCATGTCGAACTTAGTATTGTCAAAAGCCCCTTGAATATCGATGAAGGAGCATAACAAAACCTCTTTATTCCGAAGTTTATCTTCGATATTTGTTGTCAGCTCGTGGGCGCTGTTTCTGACGATCTCCCAGTCTGATATGCATGTTGGCTGGGGTCTAGAGGATGCCTTAGGAGGGCGTTGGATCTAATATATAGGCCCAGTATCTTCTCCATGGTTTTCAGAATAAATGATGTGAGGCTAACGGGTCTATAAGACCCGACGTCCTCTTCGGATCTTCTTCCCGTTTTCGGGGTAAAAATCACCCGCACCTCCCTCCAGCTTCTTGGAACATATTGTAAGCTGTAGCTGGCTCTAAAGAGTCTAATCAAATAAGGCAACAGTATTTGTAGGCCGAAACAACTTTGTTGGTGTTTACGTTGATTCTGATTTATTTTTATTATAAATGATAAACAAATAAATAAATAAAAATGTTTAGGACATAATTGCTCAATTATAAAGCCTAAAGCATTTTCAAAGCACTTTAATGTGGTTTGTGCAGAAATTTATGGTAAAATTTTTAAATTATTTTAATTATAAATTTAATTTTACTATTTTAATACTTATTTGTACTATTTCTCTATTTATGTAACAGTGTTGGTCCATTTTTAGTGATTTAGTGTTACGGTTTTTTTTCAATTGTTGATAAATCAAACTGTAAGGTTCGACCCTTGTATTAGTACAAAATGTGACCCCTGGAATACGTGAAGTTTAATGAACAAATGTATTTGAATTTGGTATACGGTTGGGCCCTTTAAACCTAATTAGTAATGATAATATTAGCAATTCTTAGCTTTAAAAATTTAATCAAATTGAAAAAAGATCTCGGAAAATTTCGGTTTTCCTAAAGTATTTCAATTTATCTTACGACTTACTATGTTATATTATATGTATCATAAATTTGTAGCAAAATATTTGTGACTATTATAGCGACAACTCAATTACAGGCTTATCGTATTACATTAAACAACGTATTCCATGTTTTAATAGGATAATTTTTAGTTTTAATCTACTTACATAAATTTCGGTTTCTTATTTTAGTTCTTATTGTTTTTAATGTCACTTTAATAGCACTATAATTATTGATTTTGGGTTTGTTTGTGTAATACACATAGCGTGACGTGTCCTTTGTGAAATTTGATATTGAAAAAATTAACGTCGTTTAAAGTATTATTTTTGTAATGCAACAAACAATTTTATTTATGGATGCGAGGGATGAGTGTCAAAATTGGCTCCGTTTTATGAATATGCATATATGTATTTAAATAAACAAATTTATCTACCAACAAATCAAAATATTCAACCCATTTATCATCCGTTTATATATGCTATATATAGATATATTTTAAAATGACAGCTTTATTGATTTCACGTGATTTTCAACAATCGATTTTAAAAAAATATAAATTCGTTCCCATAATTTTCATTTTTTGCCACACACCAATATTTACGTGAATACAATTTATTTGATTTATGTATTATAAATTCATCAAAATGTTATCGGAACCAAAAAAAAAATAATAATAATCATAATAATCGTGTGTTCAATAATAATAATTATTTCCAAATAAATGAGCATAATTTGCATTTTTGCACAAATTCCAAATTTCGGAAGAAAAGTTGTCATAACTTCGTAACTCGCGCGATTATCATCTGCAAATGCAAAATTTATTTGTCGATTTACAAAAAAATAAAAAAAAAATGAATTCTATACATTTAAAATCAATTTTCATGATTTTCATGGAATGAAAATAAATTAAATAATTTTTTTTTAGATCTAAGAGTAAATAAAAAATATTTTTTTTTATATATGTACGTAAGATTATACAGTATAGCATATGTAAGAGAATTCAATATTATTTTTCGTATAACAAACAAAAAAAAAATAAAATATTGGATCTAAATTGAAAATGATTTAGTCGAAATGATAATATAACTGAATTTCAGTATTGCTTATTTACATATGGAGAAACTTATTGGATAAGATATTATGTTTAACGAGTATTTTGTTTATAAGCGAAACGTTCAGTACGTATACCAAATTTTCTGGAATTTCATCCAATGTTTATCTTTGTATAGGTTTAATCAACATCTACCCATAAAATGCCATATCACTATCAATATAACAACAATTCTTATCAAAGTGAAGAAATTTTATGGAAGGTTCATAATTTTTGGAAAATTCTAAAAGTGCCAAATAAAAATTTGAATTGTGCCTGAACCTAGTTTGAAGTTTAACTTAAATACAATATACTATATATAGAGAGACAGAGATCAGTAAAAAATCACTCAGAGATAACTCAGAGAAAAAGCAACTTAAATCTAAACAAAAAACGGAGGTGTGGCCAACACACAACTTTCTCTTACGAACAGGGAATTTTAGAAACTTCTTATGCAAATTTCATACAAAATAATTCATTTCGACGTATTTAGTCTGGACAAAATTAAAAAAAAAATATCTCGATATTTTACGTCAAACTCATTTCCTGCTTTACTTCATCTCGCTAAATATCACGTCAAACCTGACCGAACAGCCAAATATGACAAATTTGGTTTTATACGTCAAACTCTACTTAAAAGGCCGCCGCCGGTACACATTGAGAACGAATTATCATTTTTCATCAAATTATGTAAGAAAATTGCTAAAATAGTGAAAAATGAATGTTTTTAATTAACAATAGCTATTGTTATATATACTATATTTTAACAGGTTTAATACAAAATTTCAATTTATCATCTTAAATTCAAAATTATCAACAATAAATTGAAATTTTCTATTAAAAATATTAAAATTTTATATTTAGTAAATGGACGCTATTTTAGCTATCATTAATTAGAAAATTGTAAGAAAATTTGTCTGTATTAGTATAATTCGCTAGTACTCATACATATAGAATGTAAATTGTGGTATAATCAGTCCAGTCGCCACGGCCTGATGAGAATATTGATTTTTCATAATCATAAGCTCATCAGTTCGAAGCTGAATTAAATTCTCTTACAATCTTCGGAACATATTAAAATCATATAAATTAAAGTTAATTAAAAACTTTCGGTTTTCACTAGTGATTGTCAATGATCTTGATCGTGGACGCTTTTTCTTAAATTGAGTTCTTATTTTACGTGTTGGCTTTAATAAATTTTAATGAATACAACATGTTTACCGGACAATTTCTTTTCTAATTCACGTACTAATCTAGTTTGAATTTTTTGGAATGATTCCCTAAAAAAAAAAATTAATCCCAATTAGTTAAAATTTTTAACTTAAGAAATCGTACTCATACCTTTTTGTTGTTAAATTCAACTTCACGGGCGCGTGTAATAAACATATCGTTATGTTATTACTTTGGAACGAGCGATGCAATGAGTGGAAGCTGGCTTTCAGCCAAAGTCTATTCATTACAAAGTGGCGCCCAACCAGGGTCAAAAAAACATCTGATCCAATTTTTTCCATTTCTGTTCTTACAGATAATTTTCCTTTATTGCATATTTCTGAACAGAATTTTTTTGACGTGAATATGGCTGCCGCTTAGCCTGACCAAATACATGGTGGGTCATAATCATGTTGAAGAATCTTTTGTACAATTTATGGATACAGTCGCTGGATCCTTGATTACTCGTTTTGTTTGAGGCATGTCCCAACCCACACTCTGTAGTGATGGTAACATGAATTCACCATAAATATCCAAAACAATAGCTCATATCCCAGCTCATGGTGTACGGTTTTCGTCCAGTACTACGAGACCTTTTGGAGATGCAAATCAAGTGAGGGTGCTTGCACAGCTTGGTTTCATTTCTCGAAAGGATTATTTCCATTTTTAGTGTCAATTTGGTTGTAAGTGTTACAACAAATTAATCTAACTAAATTCATAGGATCCTCTTTGTGGATCGTAATAAGTTTCCGAATAATTTCACCTCGATTTTTCAATTTTATCTTTCATCCCTCGGGATGTGTTTGCAAGTCCGCTTTAGTTCTAAGATCTTCCTGGGTGTAGTTCAGGACTAATGGGCAAAATTGCCTCTGTGTTAGGTTAGGTTGGAGTGGCTGCTTAGGCACACTTAGACCGATGACGGTCCATTGTGATACCACAGAATATATCCCCTTTACCCCTATTTGAACCATTTCGAGCTACTTATGTAGTGTAAGACGTCCCGCACTTTAATGTTTTCGAGATTCGAGAGGCAGTCCATTATGAACTTACCCAAGTGTTTGTGCCTTCTGAGTGCCAATGCTGTATACGAGCAAAGGAAGTGTACCAACTTCTCTTCCTCCTCTTCGTCCAAGCAGCTTCTGCAGAAGTCATTTGCCTCCAGACCTAGCCTTCTTGCATGTTCTCCAAAAAGACAGTGTCCCGTGAGAATTCCTACGACCGTTCTTAATTCACGTCTGCGTAGGGATATTAATGCCCTAGTGCGCCCCAAGTCCAGCTTTGGCCAAACTTGTCTTGCAACTCTACAGGTGAAGGTGTTAGACTACCTTTCCACCGCTGAGGATAGCGCTTGCTTCCCAAGTGCTTGTCTCAGCGCTGTGATAGGCATCCCCAGACTTGCCCTTTCCAGTTGCAGCTGGAGAGTCGTACCATGCCTAACAAGTTCATCCGCCCTGCAGTTCCCCATGACGCCCGAGTGACCTGGGACCCAGATTACCTGGATATTGAAATGCTCACAGATCTCATTTAGAGATGAGTGACAAGTCAACGCCACCCGTGACGCCAAAGACACCGATTCTAACGACCGGATCGCCGCTTGACTGTGCAGATAGATTGCGATATCATCTGAGGATACCACATTATGCTTCAACCACGTCATGACCTCCTCAATCGCTACGACTTCAGCTTGGTACACGCTGCAGTAATCAGGGAGACGAATAGAAATATTTACATTTAATTTGTCACAGAATACTCCAGCTCCCACTTTGCCGTCTAGCTTGGAGCCATCTGTGAAGAATTGCAACGCTTAGGTTTCCGATAACGGTCTATTTTTCCAGGATTCCCTTGAAGGGAAGGAGGTCCGAAATCGCTTCTCGAAGCGTAGATTAGGTTTAATTTAGTCAAGATTTGCCAGCTCATCCTTCAACGATCTAACGATAGTAGAGTGTCCTGTACTAAGACACCTCCACTGAGAGACGGCTGCAAGTCGTATAGCCGTATTTGCCGCCATCTGTTTGCCAAAAATGTCGACCGGAAGAAGGTGCAACATGAGCTCTAAGGCACTTGACGGTGTCGACCTCAATGCCCCGCTAACAAGCATACAGGCCGTTCTTTGCACCCTCTCAATCTTACTTTTATAAGTTACTGAGCCAGAGCTGGCCACCATACACCCACCCCGTACATGAGTACAGGTCTCACTACAGCGGTGTAGAGCCAGTGTACCAGCTCCGGCTTCAGACCCCATCTATGACCAATGGGGTTCCTATAGGAGTACAAAGCTATAGTAGCTTTGTTTATTCTCTCTAATTTGTTGGGCCTCCAACTAAGCTTACTGTCTAAGATAATGCCCAGATATCTAGTTCTATCAGTAAAAGCAAGTCTCGTGTCATTTAAGGTAGGAGGGACAACTACCGGAATTTTGTATTTCTTAGTGAAGAGTACTTCTGAAAGCTCTGAAGAGTAGCTCTGTCTTGGACGGGTTAATACCAATTCCACATTGGGATTTTCCATGCATTACGTCTACAATCGTGCCCATTAATTTCCCGGTAACAGCTAAAGCTACGTCATCTGCGTTAGCGATAACTTAATACCTTCTCTCTCCAATTCTAGTGGTAACCCGTTTACCACTATGTTCCAGAGAAGAGGGGACAGAACCCCAGGGGGATCCAGAGCCCTCGACGGCAACATATCCTCCAATAATTCCCCATATTTGCTCCAGTTGGTACTTCTAGGGTTCCTGAAGGCTTCCCGGGTAGCAGGGTGAATATCGAGGCTATAGGTTAAATAGCGATGATCAGAAAAGGAGTGTTCCTTATCCACCCTCCAATTTTTAACCATATGAAGAATATTATTTGAGGCAAGGGTCACATCTAGAACCTCCTGCCTGTTACTAGTAATAAATGTGGATTCCCGCCCAATATTACACACTGAAAGGTTAGTACTCATCAAATATTCAAAAACGCGACTCACCTCTTTCATTAATGTCCTTGCTTCCCCAGATTGTGTGATGCGCATTAGCATCAACTCCCAGTACAACACCTACCTTTGATTGTTCCGCTTGTCGGATCAGCTCCTCCAGGTTATCCGGAGGAACCTCCTTCTCCCGGTCCATGTAGGCTGAAAGTACACAGAATCTACAAGTGCCTACTTCCAGGCTAACTGCAGTAGTGTCACCATTGCTGTATTGAGAGAGAAGGGAAAGATTAATATTATTTTTCCCAAGAATACAAGATCTGATCTTCCCAGACTTACTAGAGGATATAATTTTGTACCCCTTGTTTCTGAGGCCACAGATCCTGTTGTTACTAATCCAAGGTTCTTGGATTAGTATCACATCCTCACCCGAACTAGTCAGCCTGAGAAGTAGAGCTGCCCAAGCAACCTTAGAATGGTGAAGGTTAATTTGAGTTATTTTAATCAGAACTTTTTAACCTCTACCTACCTCTATGGTATATTCCTGCTACCACAGGAATATTATTTCTCGGTATTTTGGGATGCGCCGGATCGCCCGTCTCCCTAACCCTCATACTCTCTGTAGAGGACTTGTCAGTGCCCCCTCCCGTCTGGCCGAGCTGACGACATCTTCTTCCATCGATACACCAGCTAATTCGCTTATTCGCCCCTCCTCATCTCCCAAGTGCATCTCTGCCAGACCGAGTTCGCCGGATTCACTCTCTCCCTACCCTCAGCTTCTCCCCTTCAGGCCTGCGGGTTGCCACCATCCTCCGGTTAGCCTCCTGTGCGCGCTTCCGCCCCATCCTTTGTATAAACGTTGAGAGTATTTGACCCGAATCCGAAGTCAATTACTCCCTTCGTTTTGTGCAGGAGGGCAAGGGACTCCTTATTTATTACGATAATTGATAATTTCGAGCCCCCTTCGCCTCATCCTGCTTGACGATCTTTCAATTTCCTGTCGGAAGATTCGGGTTACTGGCCTGAATGATTTTCAAAGCCTCGTCAGGGCTAGCCGATTCGGATGGCAGCCAAACACGTGCCCTCGGCCTGCTGGGAATTTCCTCCCGGCTAACTGCCGCAAGCTTTGCTCCTAGCCACACACACCTCCCCTACTTTGGCTATAGCCTTTTTATAAATATACACACATATAGAGTCCGAGCATGCAGTCATCTTCACACGCCCTTGATACCATCCCGCATCTCTGCAGGATGGAGGGTGGTCCTGGATTTTCTCCCAGGACCTTTAAAAAGACGAGGTTGAGTGCACCAACCATACACCAACCTCCATTTTTCCGCCGTGATGCTCCCATCTTCTTGACTTTCATCAATTACGGCTAGCATCAACACATGCTCCCTCAGGACATCGCTGAACAGCTTTGTCCCTAAGTTAGAGCTCGGCTTCGTGTCAGTCAGCAACTTGGCCCGCTTGCTGTCGACTACTTCCACCTCATCTTGGGACCGCTGTCTTTTCGACACACGGTCCCTTTCCGAGCTTCCGCAGCCCACAGTGCTCCTTGCCCAAGATACTGATGTTCTCTGTTCTTCCGTGAGCTGCCCCTCGGGGGTCGCAGCCCACTTCTCGAGCATTAGAAATGCCGAGCGGCGATTTCTGTACCGCCTTTTCGACGGAGGAATGTCTCTCGTCCCACTCACCTGTGCTGCGTTGGTACGGCTAACTCCCGGGACTGGTGCCCTAGAGTCAACCACCTTTGCAACCCTAGAGACCCCACCCATCTGGTTCGAGGTACCTCCCTTCGCTGATACCGGCTTTTGTGGAGAGCCGGTGCCCTTGGTTTTCTTATTGTTTGATCTGTCCAATATGATTCCCACGAGTATCGGAGAAATAAAGGTCCGCCTGCGCAGAGATCCGTATACGCAGGTAAGGCTAATTACAACTGGAGGTCGTCAGGTATCCAGAGGGCTCCGTTCACGACTAGGCTTTGTTAAATGGGCCCCAGCGTGGCAGATCGTCAGCACGGGTCGCTTTACATCTTAATCCGGCCTATTTGCCATCATTAATGTGACCCCCCATATACCTAGGTCACTTATTAACACCCGCTCAAAGAGCGTGGAACCGGAGGCGACGGCAATTATAAGGCAATGCAATTTAAGTCACAAGAATTTAGATTTCACTTGTTTGAATTATATAATCTTAGCCAGAACAAAATCTACAACAAATTCTAAACAAATTAAATTATCATTATTTACTTAGCCTAACATTTTATAAAACACAAATACCAGTTTACTGTACAGAACGATACTCATTAATTCATTTGCGCCTACGATCAATTCGACTTTGCACAATTAAACTATAAAAACAAAACGAATTGAATTAAATTTACAAAATAAAAATGTTTAAGTTATTACAATGTTTATTAAGATTAGTGTATTGTTTTGGCATGGTCCAACAATATGTTAGAATCAACCACATCATCTTCGCATAAATCAAATGCCGCGCGCGAATTTTCATCTTTCAATCATGAATCATCTGCATAAGAAATGTTATGTGTTGTTTATTCTTTAAATATCGTTAAAACCGCGTGCCAAAATTTAATCAACCCTGCCCCAATATATGTGTATGTATGTACATATTCTAAATTTATGTACGCGCTTTATTTTGAATATGTGCGACGATATGAATGATGCCTTTACATTCAGCATCATTCAATCTACTCTCGTTGAAATTAATAATTTTGATTAGATATTCATTCTGGAAATTTTTTTTTTTTCGTTTTTGTATTTTAAAATTTATGATTATGTATTTCTTTGCTTCAGAATTTTAATGTTCGCTTTTTATGTTTTAATTGAAATTTTGATTGATTAATTTTTAATTAGAAATAATATTAATCAATATATTTTACTATATATTTAGTGTTGTTGCTAAATTTTTGGAAAAATCAATCTATGATGTAAGGTTTATTTATAAACATTTACACATAGATATAATTGAGCCGAGAGTATTACATGATTTATACCCGACATGTTGAATTTAATCCAACTCAAATATAACTAAATAATTATTATTGTAAGCCTGACAATTACAAAATTATAATTATGATTAATTGAACCGGCCCGAATTAGTTTTTGTTTTTTTTTTTTTTTTTTCTAATTAATTGTATTATAAATATTTATTTGGCCCAAATCCAAAATTGATTTAGAAGTTTTTTTTTTTTTTTTTTTGTGTATTTAAGTGTCGAGAAGAAGAGTTAATTAAAACGACTGATTAGTTTTCCGAAAGATCGTTCACTTTATATAAATACAAAATATTTGTAGATTTATAATGTGTGATGATGGATCAGAAACCATTTTCAAAGCACTTAACGTTGTTGACCAAAATTTTTGATTTATTGTTTGAAGTTTCTTTTTTTTTTTACCCGGCCTTACAAACATCTTGTCGGTCCACACAATTATACAGTAAATTTTTCGATTAAATATCACAGATAAATATACTTAAAATGGTCTAATCACCGGTAGCATGTTAGAAATTACATGAATTAATTAACATTCAACAAAAAATTAATAAAGTAAAAATTAGCGTACACAGAAATAGAGCTGTGTGAATATTGTGAAGAAGAAAAATTGTAAGAGATTTCATCTGTATTAATACGATTCGCTAGTACTTAACGCACAGCACATTCTGTATATATAGAATGTAAATTGTGGTATAATCCGTCCAGTCGCCGCGGCCTGATGAGAAGATTGATTTTTTCATAATCATAAGCTCATCAGTTCGAAACTGGATTGAATTCTCTTACAATCTTCGGAACATATTAAAATCATATAGTTAAATATTTGTTTGTCGATTATCGAAAATTTTTAGATCAGATAATTTCAAGTTACAAATTTATATTTAAAAATATAAAATTGAATGCAGTAGGCCAATGAAAAAAAAAAACAAAAAACACAAATAATGAAATTGCAAAATTAATGTAGTTTTCGATTCACCCAAAAGGAGCAATCCGTTATCAAAAGAGTGATTTTTATGCTGTCAAGTTGTTCGATTCGTCAAGAAAAAGCAATCGGTCGAGCAACATTTTTGCTCGATTACAAATCTCGATTTTTTGGCAGATTTACTCATCTTTTACTAATACCAACAACTAGTACTGTCATTTTAAACAAAATTCTATTTTCAAAAACGTAAACCATATGTTTTACAGACGTCAAACACACGCATATTGCGTGCATTGATTGCATTTTAAGAGAGGGGTAGAAGACGAATTGAAAACGACATTAGTCTCACATTTTTCGTAAGTACATGAAGATAATACTCAGTGAACGATGTTTAGAGATAAAATAGAGACATCTGTGTTCGCTAATTTTGTTAACTAAACCGCGTACTTCACTGCGTTTTATATGTATAATTTCATTACCTTCAACTGCGTTCTGAAATTAATGTTTTTCTGATGATCTTTTTGTCACATCCAGATCTATCTTGCTTTTGAAAACTAGATAATTGTTTGTTCTCAGGATTTCGAGTCTTAAGGGCGTCAAGTAGTTGTTTTAAATTAACTGTTATTTGCCCAGTAACGTCGTATGTTTGGATCTCTCTAATTAGTGATTTACTTGCGTCTTCGTTGATTGGCATTTCCATTAAATACGATTTTATTGTAGTGTCGAATTTCTCAGACAAGGACATATAAACTGTGTGAGTGGTTTCATCGTTGTCAGATGAAGATTAATCGGAGATGGTATCTGAATTGATCAGCCTCGTCATGAACTCTTTCGCCAACTTAATTATTTACTGGTTCGTTTGAGACCACAGGTTTTACATTTTGTGGATTGGGAAGAAATTAATCAGAGACACTAACTTTTCGTCTCGTTCATTGGTTAAACACAAAAAAATGCAGAAACCATGTTCGATATATTTTGCATATGGAATGGCATATTTCGAGCAGAAATGATTTTAACCCATATTTTGACAACACGAGAAAAATGATAGTCAACAATAAAATCAGGTGGGTTGATGAAGCAAGAGAATGGCAAAAGTTAGTGAAACTTTAAAATTGAGTGTCCCAAGTTTCAAAGCGAAAGTATTAGAATTAATAAAGCTAGTTATATCTACTCAATTTCAAACCTTCTCATCATCTATTATACAGTATGTATTTATTAGCAAATTCACAGTTTTTGAATATCCCGAGTCGAGCTAATTTATTGAGTAAACAAGTTACTACCCTTCTTTAGTTAAAACGCGCTTCAGTAAATATTCCGATTTCGGGTGTAAATGGTGGAACTACTCACATAAAACATCAAGTAAATAGAGTCATTCAATCAATACTGTCTAATTTTAGTTGTAGTACAGCATTTTTCGTTTTAAAAGTTACAAACGAGCTTCTCTCAACAGACACAAGTTTTAATATCCCAGAGAGAGAGAGAGAGAGAGAAAGAGAGAGAGAAAGAGAAAGAGAGAGAGAGAGAGAGAGAGAGAGAGAGAGAGAAAGAGAAAGAGTGAAAGAGTAAAAGAGAGAGAGAGAAAGAGAAAAAGAGAAAAAGAGTAAGAGAGAGAGAGAGAGAGAGAGAGAGAGAGAGAGAGAGAGAGAGAGAGAGAGAGAGAGAGAGAGAGAGAGAGAGAGAGAGAAGAGAGAGAGAAAGAGAGAGAGAAAGAGAGAGAGAAAGAGAGAGAGAGAGAGAGAGAGAGAGAGAGAGAGAGAGAGAGAGAGAGAGAGAGAGAGAGAAAAAGAGAGAGTGAAAGAGTAAAAGAGAGAGAGGGAGAGAATAGAGGTTATTATTGGTGTGGAGTTATTTTTCGATTTGATTTTGAATGGTAGTTTTATACCCTAAACACACTGCGATTTAATAAAACCGATTTAGTGTATTTTTCAAGATTAGCCACAGTGTGTCAACCTCGATTTAGCTAATCCCTTTGTTTTTGCATAGAAACTTAAACTAGTTTAGCTAAATCGGATTTATTAAACCACAGTCTGTCTAGAGTATTAGGATAAATAATAATCTCCTTTTGTTCAAAGAGACAATTTTTGGGTGGATTGCATCAGTTTCAGTGAACGTAAGCCCAGCATTGCAAACAGTTATTGAAACATACCATTGTACCAAACAAATGAGTGGAATATTTCACTTTGCCTTAAAAGAATTTTTGACATTGAAGATCAAGAAATTACTTAATTGTTATCTAAAGAAGAACAATAGTGTGAAGAATTTTTAAGAAAACATATTCTAGAGAATAATCAGGTCATTTTATTGTTCGGTTACCAACCAAGCCCAGTATTAGCCGATTAGGTAATTCAAAGCTTCAAGTAGAACGGCGGATAGGTTTTAATATAAAGTGGCTGAAAAATAAAAGTGATATCTATAAAATGAATTCCAATTTCATGGTTGAATACTTCACTTTAAACCACATGAGAGAAGTAGATGCAAATAATCAAAACGATAAATCAGAATATTATCTACCGAATCAAAATACCCTTAAACCGGAAAGTTCAAAGATAAAACTACGCGTTCTATTCGGTGCTTCTCCTAAGCGACTACAAGCAGCTTGTCTCTAAATGATTGTTTAAAAAATTCTTTGGCAACTGGGTGAAGAGTAATGTTCAAGATCTTAGTAATAATCAACAGTTACTTACCGCACATCATGTGCGCCTTACTTAGCTACCAGTTTTCTGGTTCAATCAATAATCGACGAAATAGACAATTTCCCAGAGGCGAACAGGATATTAAGGTCAGATTTTTACATTATTATTATTATTATTGTTGAAGGGCCATGTGGGCGTTCAGCCACCTCGCACTGTGACCTAAAAGATCTTTTTTGCTTTTACCCTGCTTAATTATCCGTCCAGTCAATATTCAGGCTCTTAATGAATCTGATAATACTGCCGGCCGGTACGCGATACATACTATCTGGGCTTATTGCTTTCCCTCCTAGCTGTTTACTACAGCAGCCAAGGACTTCGAGAGGGCAGTCCCACTCCCATATATTCCTTGTGGATTTTTTTGTCAAGGATTTCTCCTTTAGCGCCTTACTTTCTGTGGCAAATGGCCTCAGTTACCAGTTGTTGCCAGGAGGAGGCAGCACATACACTTGCGAAATGTGACCAGGTTACCCCTTATACAGTTGTAGCCATCACGTAACTTCCTAATACATGACCAGAACAGGTCACGTGATGCGCGCCCGACTAGAAGGTTACAGAGCTGGTAGATTAATCTACACAACTAAGAGATTAAAATTCAGAAGGAATTAATAACTTTATTAGCTAAAGTAAATTTGAGCTTCGCAAATAGTGTTCTAACTGCCCAAAGTTATTAAACCATCTACCCGAGTCATTTAGAGAACCATACAGCATTATTAATCAATCCATTAAAACACTTGACATAATTTGGAATATTTACAATATAGATTTTATTTCATCTAATCATCATCAATGATATATTAAACATTTTAAATTTTAGAGCGATTTACGAAACTTGAAAATTTGTTTTCCACTTAGGGTAACTTTCAACTATTCAACAAACCTTAAACTCCATGGTTATTGTGGTATTGGTGAATCTATTGGTCCATCTCCATCCCAAGCAACATAATTTTTAATAGTATTTGTTTATGATCAGATTCGTAAATATTTATCAGCTGGTTGAGAAAACCAGCTCATAAGTTAACAGTTTTTGTAGCAAATAGAGTTCAGACCATCCAAAATAATTCAAAAAAATGTTAATTGGAATTACGTTAGATTTAATAACAATCCTGCAGATCTTTTATCCCGTGGTATTTCTCCAAATGAATTACAATCCAAAGATTTGTGGTGGTACGGTCTAGATAGTTTAAACACAATATGAGACAAGGAAGCATTCATGCAACAATCTAAAGATCAAATACCTGTACTCTGAAAAGTTTGTTGTACTAACATTGTTGTCATCAAATTTGAAAATACAAAGAATTTTTGCTTATATTTTACGATTCATGAAACGTTGTAAGCAAAAATGTTTAGAATCAGAAAAATTGTGCTCTGGTAGATCAAAAATCGAATATTTGTCAGTATCAGAATTGGTTGCTACACATGTATATATAAAAAATTGACTTGATGAATAATCAAATTGAACAATTTTTGGACAATTTGATTTAACAATAATTTTGTATCAGCTGTTTTACTGCTAGTATATTTTTGTTTGTTTATTGATTTTAAATGATGATTTTACGGAACAGCACAGAAAATATTTTGTAAATGTACTGACATACACTGCCGTGCTAAGAAAAAAAGTCACAAACGCCAAATGTCGAAAAATGCGTTAGGGGCATATTTGAATTCTGCAAACAAATACAGGTAACCCTTGAAATATGCGGCAAATTGCTTCCACAAAAACCGTACACAATTCGAATTCGTATAATTTGAGACTTAGAATCAATAGAAACTAGGGGGTTACGTACCGAAAAAAGTAAAAAAAAATATGTCAAAAAAAAAAAAATTAAATAAAATGTTTATTTTATTCGAAATTTATTGGACAATTCATTTCTCTCTTATTTCGTTAAACAAATTATAATCACAGTTGCATTAATTAATTTATAACTATCAATTCATTAAAAATTAATGTTATTTTCTTAAAAATAGCATTACATAATTTCGTCGCTATCAGAGCTGTCAGTAGAGTAGCTTTTTGGAAAAAATTGGTCATAATCTTTTGCCGTTTTACAGGCATAATAACACTTTCGTCGCTCGAAAAACTTTCAGTAACTGCAACTTATGAAATCTGTAATTAATGTCTGCTTTTTAGACATATCAAACTGCTTTTTAATTTCGTAATATGGCGTCATGATTATAGTATCTCTATATGGTACATATCAATTCCCTCTTGCAATATGTTTGGTTTAAATGTTGGTGTCTCTTCAGATTCCGATGTTGGTGTCTCTTCAGATTCATTCTCTTTCATTAAATTCTGGCTTTCGTCATATAAAATCAGAAAAATCTTCCTCAGTTAATTCTTCTTCTAATCTCATGTATTCTGATGTGTATTATGGGGGTGATTAATATACTTGCTAATGGTTATGTTGATACACGCTTATACAAATGAAACACAGTATATACGTCTTGCTACTCGAGCGTTACAATAGAGAATGCTTTATTAATCTTTTTGACAGTACTATCATGTACTCTAATTCCACTAGGTGGGTTTACAATGAAACGTTGCTATTTAGTACAGCGGTGTTTAGTACACCCTAAAAGCATACATATCACTTCTCCCTTCTTAAGTTTAAACTTAACTGATAACATTATAATTATATAATGTAAGATCTTCAACTAAAAACTAACGTACCATATATACATTTAAATTGAACATCTAAAATACATTTTCCATATCCCTTTCGAGAACGAATCTACCAATATCAAATAATATTTATTACGAATTGGACCACAAAAATCTAAATGAATACGTTCAAACACACACTTCGATTCAGGCGATGGAGTATACTTTACCCTTCGAGGATCACATTGATTTTCTCGACATATGTCGCAATTTTTTACTATTTCCTCAATATCCTTATCGATTTTTGGCCACCAGAAAAATGATCCAGCTAATGCCTTCAGTTTGACAATTCCCTGGTGTGATGAATGAATTTCGTTCAACAGCACACGTCTAAATGCTTGAGGTATTGTTACTGTAAAACCCCACATTAACACACCCTACTCTAAAGTTATTTCATCTTTCCGTACAAAAAAACTTTTAATCTCTTCATCTATTATTTTTTTTGGCCACCCTTCGCGCACATATCCTATGACTTTACGTAATACTAAATCTTTCTCCGATTGTAATGCTACATCGGTACTCTTAATCGGTCTATTAAATTCATTAGTAACAAAATTTAAATATGAAAATTCATTATCGCTACTCTCACTTTCTTCAGGTTTCACTACTTCATATGGCAACCGCGACAAGGCATCAGCACATCCGTTATCTTTACCCGCCAGGTACTTTATATCATACTCGAAACTCGACAGATAAACGGCCCATCTTTGCAACCTACTTGCCGCTATGCTTGGAATACCTCTCCTGTTACCACCAAATATCGTTTCTAATGGTTTATGATCGGTTCGAATCAAGAATTTGCGTCCCACGACATATTGCTCAAATTTTTTTACACCAAAGTATACTGCTAAGGCCTCCCGATCAATCACCGAATAATTTTTTTCACTTTTTGATAATGACCTAGACGCGAAAGCTACTGGTCTTTCACAAGAATTTGTGACATGCGCTAAACAAGCACCAATATCATATTCCGAAGAATCTGTAGTTATCAGGACCGGTAGATCTTGTGCCAGCACTATATCAGAAGTTATAACATTTTTTACTTGATTCATTGCTGCTTCACATCTATCATTCCAAACAAATTTAGTCGTTTTTCCACTCGTAAGATCATACAGGGTTTTAAAACCGACGCTAAATTTGGAAAAAACCTTGCATAATAATTTACCAACCCACAGAATGCTTTGACTTGGGTACCATTCGTGGGATTTGGCATCGCTACAATTGCCTGTTCTTTAGCTCTGTCTTTATGTAACCCTTCCGAATCTATAACGAAATCAAGGTAACTCACACTATTTTGAAAAAAATCACATTTACGTACATTTGCCGTAAATCCTGCATTCTGTAGTTTACCCAACACTACACGCAAATTTTTTAAATGCTCTGTCTCGTCACGCCCTGTTACCACAATGTCATCTACAAAAGCTACTGTACCCTCGCAACTTACTAGAACCTTTTCAATAATGGATTGAAAAATAGATGAATTGGGCTTGCACCCGAAAGGTAACCTATTAGGAACAAAAATGCCTTTGTGCGTTGACCACGCTAATATTTTACTTGTATTTTCGGATAGCGGCAACTGCAAATATGCTTGTGACAGATCTATTTTTGCGAATTTTTTTCCGCCTTGCAGTGCTGTGAAACAATCTATCCTTGGCAGTGAATGATTCACGTTTTCAATATGTTTGTTTACAGTGACAGAATAATCTGCACATACTCTTAACGTGCCATCCTTCTTCATGACTGTTACCAGTGGTGTACCCCATAGTGAATTTTCCACTTTGGAAATTATACCCGTACTTTCCAGACGTTCTAACTCATCTTCAAGCTTGCGCTTAAAGGCACACGGTACCGATCTACCGTACAAACACTGGTTGAGCTTGACTATCTATTTTTAAATTAATTTTTCAACCGTTATACATTCCTAACTTTTTACTAAAAACCATACCAAATTCTTACAGTTGCTCGTTCTTTACGCCCGCCAACTCTAAGTACACCATTATTATCTAGGAAAGGATTAAGGTTAATTAATTTATGGGTTTTTGGTAATTGACAATTGGTCTTTAGTGTCTTTATTTCGGTATGAAAGTGGTTTTCTTGCTATTATATAACATATTTTATTAACAGTTCGTTAGATTCATTTAGCTCTGTACAATTAAGGAATGCTTTTGGTCTTTCTTCAGGTTTTAACTTACAGTTGTTGACATAACGTTTGCAATACGCTAATACACGAATAATTTTATCGAAATTTTGATACAATCAACTGAATTGGTGATGGATACGACGTCAGGTTACAGGTAACTGCTGACTGGAATTTCACTGGCCATTTGGTTATAGGTTGTTTTAGCAATTCTGGTCCTGTCCACCAGAGGTTGTGATTAATCAATTCAGATGGTAGTATACCCCTAGAGGCACAATCGGCTGGGTTGTGTTTGGTGGTTATGTGTTGCCAATATTTTCTGGGATAATTGGTAATGATTTGGGATATGCGATTTCCCACAAAAACGTCAAGTGAGCGAGGTACTGATTCTAACCATGATAGAACGATTGTTGAACGATCAATCATTAATTCTTGCATGGTATTCATTAAAGTTGAGAGAAGTAAGGCGGCACAAAGTTCAAGCTTTGGTATGGTAATCTGTTTCTGCGACCTTTGTTTTTGATGATACGATTCTTACTTCTATTGCACCAGTTTCATTGGTACAAACAGCATATATGACGGCCGCATAAGCATTCTGGGACGCATCTGAAAAACCGTGTAACGTTATTGGATTAGAGGTAAAATTGAGCCATCTTGGTACGGTAACAGACTCAATTAAATTTAGTTCTTTCCGAAAGTCGCACCAATCGTCAGAAATATCCTTTGGTAGTGGGTCATCCGCATCCCAATCTAAACATTTTGCCTATGTTCTCTGGAAGATTATTTTAACATAAATGGTTATTGGAGCTAGCCAACCTTGAGGGTCAAAAAGTTTAGACGCTTCTGAAAGCATGCCTCGTTTGGTCAGGGCAGGTTTCTCGTTTAGCTATACCTTGTAAGTAAAATAATCAGATTTAGTGTTCCAGTACATACCTAAAACCTTTGAGTTTTGTGCTTCGTGATCATTTTCAATTAGTTTTGTGGTGTCCGTTGAAACTATATCGTCAGTGGGCAATTGGCTAGCCACTTATGGATATTAAATCCTGATGCTTTCATTATTAATGAGATTTCATTTTTAAGGGTAATGAGTTGTTCCATTGTATCTGCACCAGTCATAAGGTCATCTACGTAGAAATCTCTACCGATAATCGTTGCTGCTTTCGGAAAAGATTGTTTATTCTCATCAGCAATCTGTTTCAGGACACGGGTTGACAAAAATGGTGCTGATGCGGTTCCATGGGTGACGGTGTGCAAACGATATTCCTGTATGGCATCAGTTGGTTCCTCTCTCCATAATATTCTCTGAAAATCGGCATGCGGTTGAGCGAATTATATTTAGCGAATTTGTTGCACAGTTTGCTGGATTGATGGCCCAACGAGCAGAATTTCGTTGAGTGATCAAAACAACACACACCTTGGTTATGGTACTTGTCTCCTTGCAGACAGAATGGTGAGGTAAATAATAGGACTTTTTCCAGGGGATATCTATTTCGTTGTCTGGTATAGGTTCCATGTGTCCCAACTCCTCGTAATCTCTCATAAACTTAATATATTCCCTTTTCAGGTCTGGATCTCTTGTTAGCTTGCGTTCTATTGATTGAAGTCTTCTGATGGCTTGAGATTTCGATTCTCCAAGTGCTGCAGCTTCAGGGTCAAATGGTAGTGAGGCGATGTATCAACCATCACTATTTCTTTGGTAGTGGTTAACAAAATCTTGTTCACATTGAACTTCTTGTTGCGTTAGGGGTATGGGTGTTTTCATGTCTTCCATTTCCCAAAATTTGGTGAGTGTCCTATTAATATTGATAGACGTACATAAGGTAAGAGCACCCGTCACCGCCACCCCACCAACTACCGCCACTGTGCGCAAAACAGCAAAATAATAAGAAAACCGTTTGAAATTTGTGTATCGTATATATTGCACGATAATATACCGAAGCATTTCGAGCACAATCGACCATATGTTTTCAAAAGTCCGTTACAAATTCTATCTAACATTTCATTTCAATAGCGTTGGTTGCGACCGAAAGAATATTTTTGACAGGTCTTACAATAATTATTAAGAACACGTGGAAAATTAATTTCTTAAGTTTAAATAGTTTTAGAGAAAATAATTGATGGTGAATGTGTTAAAAGTGATAAATAGTGTTTCGTGAATCATTTCCCGTAAGTATTTATATACAAATATTTAAAACTAAATATTAAAAATAGCAAATATTGTGTGGCGGTAATTGATACCACGAAGTTTACCATTTGAACCAACTACCGCCACCCCTGGCGGTGATAGAGTTTTATAATTTTAAGATTTTGTGTTAAAATTATACTTTTTTAAGAAGTTATTTATATGGTAATTGTAAAAGAATTAGCTGTATTTTCTTTGGTCCAATTGCCGCCACTTAATATTTGAACTCCTGTTCCCGTAAAAACACTGACAAAAATATAGTGGCGGAAATAGGAGTTTTGCTATGGCGGTGGCAGGTACCAAGTAAAGGTATATTAATATTAAAATATTTAAATAAAGAAACTAGATATTTTAATTTTTTTTTTCTAATTAATTTAGAAAAATAATCAAAAAGTGTACTTTTTGTTTTTTATTTACCAATAAATGCCATTTAATTTCAAAACAGTAGTATTTATTCAGAAGACGATAATAGGTGCAATAATCGGTAGTTGGGTCGTTCTTTTTTCAGTTACAATAAAATATGGCGGGGCAGGGTAAAAAATTTCAGTATAGCATTGATGCCATGACACAGGCTATCGAGGAAGTAAAAAAGGGACAAAGTGTTAAGGCTGCAAGTGAGAAATATAATGTACCACGAACTACACTACGTGATAAGCTTAGTTGTAAATACGAGCTAGGAGCAAAGCCAGGGCCTCCTACTATATTAAGTGCTGATGAAGAGACACTACTAGTCAAGTGGATCCAAAAGTTAGCAAGGTTGGGGTTTCCTATTACAAAAACCCAGCTGCAGGATTCCGTTGCAGATCTCACAAAATCATTAAGTCGGCCAAACCCTTTTACTGGTGGGAGACCTGGAAGAAAATGGTTGGCCGGTTTCTTAAAGAGACACCCAGAATTAGCCCTACGTGTGTCGCAAAACTTGACTGCTGCTAGATCACAATTGACAGAACGGAATATTAGGAATTGGTTTGCTGAAATTAAAACTTATTTAGATGAAAACAATTACCTAGAAGTAACAAATGATCCATCACGCATATTTAATTGTGACGAAACAGCATTTTTCCTTGCACCTAAGGAAAAATCGGTTTTGGTGAAAAAAGGAGCTAAACAGGTATATTCGAGAATTGCGAATGATGAAAAAGAGTGCAAGACAGTATTAATTACAGTAAGAGCTTGTGGTGACCTTGGACAACCAATGGTTTTATTTGCATATAAAAGAATTCCCAATGGAATTGTAAAAAAAAAATGCCAAAGGATTGGGGTATTGGTGTATCCAATAACGGCTGGATGACCGCTCAAACATTTTATGAATACATAACAAATGTTTTCCATCCATGGATTACAGAGAAAATTCAGTTACCTGTAATATTATATGTTGACGGCCACTCATCGCATATTACGCTACCGCTCTCTGAGTTTTGTGAGAAAAATAAAATTATTTTGATTGCTTTATTTCCAAATGCAACGCATATTTTGCAACCCTGTGACGTCGGACTGTTTCATCCAATCAAAGCTGAATGGAAGGCTGCGGTGCATAACTACAGGTGGAAAAATAATGGTGGAAAACTGATGAAAGAAAATTTTGCCCCTCTGTTGTCAACATGCCTAGAAAATAGTGCAAAACCAGAAACCATAAGATGTGCCTTCAGAACAACGGGGCTGTTTCCATTCAATGCTGATGGTATTGATTATGGCAAATTATTAAAGCAGGTTGCGCGTAAAATTACTAGTGAAACCCTTAAGTCCATAGACAACAATACAAACGAACCTGCAAACAAAATTGAATCTTCAGACCGAACATTCTTAAATATTTTAGAAAGTAAAATACCATCCAATTTACTTTCAGAATTCCGCAACTCACCAGGTATTTGGGACGGTGATCTTCAGCACAAAAGCCTATTTGAACTGTGGTACAAAACGATAAGGAATGAAAATCCCACATTTAATTTGCCTAATGAAGATGAAAATTATATTGATAAAAGTTTTTGGTTTAAAGAAAGTGACGTTGTTAATCTAAACGTGCTGGAAGATGGTTCCGTTTTAATTGTGGACAAACACAAAGAAAAAGAGGCAGCCATGAACACTATTATAGCAGCACCTGTGAGTCCTTGCATGAATGTTCGATTTAAAATGATACGAACTATCCAACACCATTCAAAAATGCTTTGTATTGGCCAGAGGCAGAGCCCTCACAAAACAAAACCGTCAAAATGAAGAAAAAGATTACCCCGGTTGTGGCAACGTCAAAAAAATTTATTTCACATCTGCAAGCTCAAAAATGTGAAAAAGAGCTAAAAGAAAGGGAAATGGCAGCAAGACGATTGAAAAGAGAACTGAAATTCAATGAAAAAGAAGCACAAAAAGCAATGGTCAGTGTTATATCAGAAATAAAGAAAAAGAAAGACACATTTAATGTTGGAGACTATGTGGCAGTTCATTATGAAGGTGAATTGTTTCCTGGGCTTGTCGTTGGAAAAGTAGAAGTTCTTGATGAGGTAAAGGTCAAAACCATGGCTATGGCAGGATCAAACTGGAAATGGCCTGAAAATGAAAATGTATTAAACTATCCAATAATTGACGTTATCAAAATTTCTCCGCCATCATTAATAACCAATCGAGGGCTTTATGCAGTTCCAGAGATAGCTTTAATAAAATCTGGAAACCAATTACACTAAATTGTTAATTAGCCTTATATAAACGAGTCAATATTCCTAATTTAATTTTTATAAATGCTTATGCATATGATATATGAAGTTTTAAATAGAAAAGTGATATGCCTTAAGCTTATAAGCCTTAAACTTTTAAGTTTTTTATTTTAAGAACGCAATATTTTTTTTTGTTTATGTTGTTATGAATGAATTAATATTTAATTAAGAAAATAAAACTGCTACACTAGATAAACTATGGTTGAATGCGTTTAATTATCTGTTAATTACATGTGGCGGTAGTTGATGCATTTTTTGGCTAATTTTGCCGATAATAGGTACCGTACAACGCAATATAAGGGTGGCGGTGATAGGGAACAATTGATTAATCAAAAAAGTTATTATAATTACTTAATTCCCCAACGAATTGAATGTTTTCCTTTAGGATATCGTGACTAAACTATAATAAATTTAAAAAATACAAATAACAAAAATTGTTGGTGCTAAATAATAAAAATACACTAGGTTTTCTCAAACTAAGCTACTACGGTGACGGTAGATGGTGCTCTTACCTTAGTGACTTAATGTTCGCTGTAGATTCTCTATGGTTCATTGTCCCCGAAATAATCCAACCAAGAATGGTTTTTTGTGGTATTAGGTTGTTTTTGATGCGCTGAATATGACCTGGTAAGATTAATGATAGGTAGTGGTCACATCCGATTAAAATATCTATGACGTCAGGCTCATAGAAATTCGTGTCTGCTAACTCTAAGGTTCCGAATTCTTCCCAATGGTATTCAGCTATGTTCATCTGTGGTTGCTTTGCGGTAATTGATGGTAACACAAGAGCTTCTATATTGACTGATATGGCCTGTCGCGAACGAGAGAATACCTCCATGCTCACTCTTCCCTTGGACCTTTGATGACGATAAGCCTTCCACTATGGTTCGGTGGTTTCTTCGAGGCAACCCCAACTTCTGAGCTAGACTTCCAGAATCTAGCAATGCCCTGCAACAATATAATACATTATCTACTCCTCTTACATCTATTAGCGCTGTTTGTAATAGTCCCATGTTATTTTTGTATGATTTAGATTGGAATGTTTGGATTGTAGATGAAGTTAGATGCATTGACGTTGTTGCGGTATCATCGGTTGTTGTTTTTACAAGGTTATTCTGGATATTCTGCCCTGAAAAGGTGTTTTGATTAGATGGTAAATGAAGTAGGGTATTGTGACGTTTTTGGCACTTCAAACATGATTTTTTCGACCTGCATTTAGACACCAAATGAGAATCACACAAGCAGTTGTAACAACGATTGGCCTTTTGCATAAATTCTCGTCTTTCACACACTCAGATTGTGGACTGTATCACATATTGGGCAATTTTTGTTAGCTACGGTGAAACTGCCGGTCAGTTATCACAGTGAAATCTAAATTATTTTTATTTTTAATTATTTAACTTCAAATTAGTCTAATTTATTTATTCATTAATTATCTTAATATTTATTTAAATATCTATTTATATATCTATGTATTTAGTATTAAACGATTCTACAAACTAGTTTCTATGTTAACTAATTAGAAGTAGAAATAACATTAATTTTAAGAACAAGGCCGTCCTTTTATAAATATCATCTCTCACTCCCGGAAAAAAACATCCAAATCATCCATTCCTCTTCTGAACGATGCAATTTTGTTGCATCATTCCAAGGTCTTAGGTCTTTGGGACTGCAGTATGAGCGCTTTCCCGCCTTAGGTATAACTATAACCTTCACTTCCGTCCATTTGCTATGAATGTGACACAGTTTTAGGCTACTTTTAAAAATTACTTCTAACCATAAAATGGTTAAGTCAATAGTTTGTTGGATGTCCGCAGGGATAATACCATCAGGTCCTTGCAAGTTATATGGTTTAAAACTATTTATCGCCCACAGAATCTTCGTTCTATTAATAAGTCGACAAGTTTACGGATAGTGATTTTCCAAACATTAAACTAAACTATCAGAATCAAGAGTGCTGGTGTGAAAGAGCAATCCTAGCTCCAAAAAAATGTAGCTGCTATAGGTCGATAGGCACGGTGACAGAAGCTTATATCTATGTGCTGTTCGCCTTAGTGTGCGTTTTGGGCAAGCCAAACCAGTCAAAAGTTCATTCGGCTCAATCGATGTAATGGTTCATCGATTGTTGAAAAGTTTTATATAAATATGAGGTTCTTGATTCAAATATCCGGCCTCTCTTCCTGTCTGCAGCCTTTGTCGTTTATTTATCAAAGGTGTCTGCTGGTTAAGGCGGATTGTAATTGTTTACACTAACCGTCCCTTTCAACCCCCCCTGCAATTAACACATTTTGTTTTCAGTTTAATTATTTTGCGAAGGTCATTTTGAAAATAATTTTAACTCATTCTATTAATATTTTCTATCCAAATTTAAAGCGTATAAAATCCACATTTACATTTAGATACGAGTACACTTCCATCTTTAAAATAATATAAATATTTAGGTAAACCCAATTTCAAAAATAATAAATTTTTCTAATCCAGAAAACATGACAAATAAAATTATTTGAATATGAAAGTTAAGTAAACTGAAAGTTTATCGTATACATGTTCGTATATATGAGAATTCCTCAGACGCATAATAAGAATAATATCTAAATAAAATACGTAAATAAATAATAAAAAATATGATTAATGGTTTTTCGTCGTCATCAACATCAGACGACGGAGACGACAAAACCAATTTTCCGATAGAATTAAATAAATAATAATATTTTCAATTTACATAATAAATTATTTGGATTTGGTAGGGAAAATCCGATAACGTACTTATTAAACGTGCGGTGTTTGCACGAGGGATCATTTGAAGCTAAATCAGTTTCGACAAGATGGCAAAACCTTAAGTTACAAAAAAAAAAATTGAAATAATTTTAGCACCTTGACTTATTATAACCACCAAATTCCTAATTGTACATTACGTTCGCCACATGGTTCTCGAAAATATTCCATTCATACAAAATTTTGATTTTATACTTCCGCGATTTCATCAAAAACTGTACTAATTGATTATATATAAAGATATCTGATTGAGAAGTGCTTGTCTGCCTGTGCCACATAATTTAATGGATATTTTCAATTCATCTGTTACTGTGTTATTTCTACTGTTTGAATTTTGTATATCAAAACAAAGAAAAGTGATTCAAAATTTTAATGATAATTTGTTTGTCAGAAAAATTCAATTGTGTTATTTCAAGCGAAAAATCAATTTGGGATCGGAGAAAATTGCTTCAAATGGAAACAACGCTTGTATACACATTTAGTGAATATACTTGTACATCCTTCTAGACAACTAAACAAAAATGTTTTTCTAATTGCAACGCTGCATGCACATGTCCCAACCACCAGCTGCCACTTTCAGTATACGTATCATGGAAAAACAATACACATACAACTATATAATCGAATACCACAAAATATTCTATTCAACAGAAAAAGTTACTCAAGTATCAATGAGCATATTCCATTACAAATTTTCAATTTTTTTTTTTTTTTTTTGTTTATTTCTAACTGGAAAATCGATTTCTGATGGGAAAAATAAAAATAATTTTTCAGTATTTTAAAATAACAACAATTGTTTCGTTTATGTTTTTGTTTTGTGTACAGTAGGTACAGTATTTTCCCATTTCAAATGGAAAATAAAAAATCAGATGAAAAATAAATTTTCATAAAAAACAAACGAAAAATACAAATGTACACAGTACAGAGAAAATCCCGGGTGGGGCATAACAAAATCATTGCGCACAATCCGGCATTATGCCAAAATTACGTCATTGTAATGACGTATATATAAACCAAAAAAAAAAAATCTTTTACAAAACCAGTTTTCTCCAATTTTATTAAAGACGTCATTAAATTTTGTTTTGTTTTTTTATAGCATAACACAAAGAAACTATGAATATATAAATCTCAAGATAATTTACTTATTAATTTGTTCATTGGGTATACGATGGATGGACCGCAAAAATTTCATTTTTATCTTACCCAAATTATTTTTTATTTTTTTTTATATTATAAATATTTTAATGAAAATGAGGGGGAAGCTGCTGCTACGAAATTACGATAATTTTCTCATTATTATTAAGAAAAAAGGAAAATTTTTGTAAGATAAAAATTAAATCTGTATATGCATACTTGGCTGTAAAATTAGTTGAAACGAAAACTGAGAAGATGAATATCATTGCATGGCGCCATTTATGTACAAACATACACAGTTGTACACACCCATATGAATTGCCTATTGTCACCGCATACAACATAACAAGATTAATTATTTTAAAAACGGAGAAACTTGGAAACCGAAAAGTTCACACAAAATATCTTCCGGATATTATGAGAATATAAATTCCAATTATTACCGCAAAAAACAAATGGAATTTTCTTCTTCATCTTCACGTTAATCTTAAATATTTTTTTTATTGTTTTCATCGTTTACAATCGCAAAACTTAATCTTAATTTTCTTTTTTACTATAATGTCTTTTGTGCTTTGTGCGTATTTTCATTTCGTTTCATCTCGATGCTCGTTGTTTTATATTCAAGAGTTTTTTTTTTTTTACTTTCGAATTTTCCTTAGATTTCTTTCTGGTTCTGGTATATATTTTTTTAAATTAAGTTTTGTTCACAGTAAACATAAAATTTATTTTTTTTTTACTTTCCTCCCGCTACAATAAAATTATTTAATGCTGCATATTGTAATTTTCAAAATTTCACGTTTGGTTATGTATGTTAAAACAAATAATAATAATCGTAACTAAAGCATGATTTCCACGATGGCGAGGCGAAAAAATTAGTCAAACTAAAAAGAGAAAGCAAAAATTCACCAATAGTACGATAGAGATAAAATATCATTTTGACAGAAAAATTGGGACGTCCAGTTTTAAAAATTTTAATTCAGCACTCCGAAATACCACGTCTAATCCGAAAAAAAGATTAGATGGATCATCTTTATTCGGATTAGTCGCTGATTTTCGGAATTCATATTGTCAATTTGAAGAAAATTTTATATTTATTTTATTATTAAATATTTTTTTTTTTGATTGGGGGAACACATTTTTCATCGTTAGAATCACTCAGTGCTACTTGAAAACATAACGGCATAAATTGCCATTAGTTCCTCAACAGAATCCATTTTTAACAAAATTTAATTTTAATAATCGAAACGTCAAAAATAAATAAATAAAAATTCGGAGTAACAACTGGTTGCTGTTTCACTCACTCTTATGTTATTCTTTTCATTCCTTCCTCTTTTTAATTTGACTCATTTTTTCGCCTCGCCATCATGGAAACCATGCTTTAATTCAAATCTACTTTAAATATACTTGCAGTTATGTATTAATAATGCAAATTGAAATTTACTCAAAATATTTATAAAAAGTAGGCTTGAAAAAATAAATTGATTTTCATTTAAGGTTGAGTTACAATGGATCCGTCCCATTCCGTTCCGCTTCTCCATCCAAATTAGTCTTAGACATTTTCTGTACATTTTGTATGAAGAAACGGAATGGTTAGTTAAAATAAAATGGAAAGAGATGGACGAGCTCATCCGTTTTTTCTAAAAGTTTAGAATTTACGGAAAGACGGAACATCTTAACCAAACAAATCAAATTAATTTTTTTTTTGACATAACGTGAGAAGTAGGCTGTAACTATATTGGGATCTTCGATTATTTGACAACATTAAAAAAAAATATTGACATTTTTGTCAAATCTTCTTTAACTAAATTTAATAACAAGTTATAGATATCCCTCTTAAAATACCCGGATTCGTCCCTATCCAGATTTAATGGACACGTGCCACCATCTTCTTTTTTTTCTTATAACTTCTATAATATTGTTTATACAAAACGTATAAATCGAAGAGAATTTCTAAAGATTTTAGAGTCTCGTAAAGACATTTTATTGTTTTATTTATTTTTCAAATATCAGTTTAAAAAGACGGAACGGATGCAATGTAACCAACAAACAGAAAAGACGAGACGGAGAACGACGGAACGAAACGAGACGGATACCTTTATTTTGTGAATTGTTTTGTTAAACTACTCTGTCGAAATTGATGGAGTAGCAAATTACTCTATTTACATAAAACATGTCAAAAATATCATTTTGACAACTTTAAAACCGACGTCAGATCTTACAGAGGTGCAGACATGGTCAGCGATCATGTGCTTGTCATATTTAAGTATAAGTACAAACTGTCATCTATGTTCATCAGACAAGCACAAAAGACTGTTCGGTGGAATATTGATGCTTTAAAATACCAAGCGTCACTGCAGAGTTACCAATCAGCTGTCACTAATTATTTAGACCGGCCCAATAACAACGAAGAAGCTCCTCCAGGAGCAGTGGCACGCTTTACAGTCAGCCATAACCACCGCGGCACAAAGTTCCATCGGAAGAAGGCCTCCGAGGTTCCGCAATGATTGGTTCGATGATCAATGCCGAAGGGTCGTCGAAAATAAACAAAAGCTTCTTGAGAAATGGTTGGCTCGCAACACTAGAAGCACTCTAGCAGAATATCTCCGCGCTAGGAAAGCTACGACTAAATACCTTCGATAAAAGAAGCGCGATCATATGAGATCTTGCATCGAAAACATCAGCTTCCAAGCGGAAATAGGAAACTCAAGGGACTGTTTTGCTAATGCCAGAAATCTAACTAAAGACTTCCACTCAAGAAGTACAGCCATCAAAGACGGAAATGGAGAGCTGAGAACAAACGTGGCTGATGTTCTCTCTGTATGGCAAACCTACTTTCAAAATCTGCTAAATCGGAATGACGAAGTGACCCCCATTAGAGAATAGATCCTCCAGATGAAGAGGTCTTTGTCGAATATCCCACAGTAGAGAAAGTGCAGCTATTAGTAGATTAAAAAATGGAAAGGCACCCGGTCAGAATTGATTAAGCTCGGAGGCGCTACTCTTGCAACAAATCTATACGATCTCATCGTCTCTATTTGGGACCAAGAAGAGCTGCCGGAGAATTGGAAGACCGCACTCATATGTCCGCTGCACAAAAAAGGAGACCGTCTTAAATGTGGAAACTATCGTGGTATCGCCCTATTGAGCACTGCTTACAAAGTGTTGGCTAATGTTGTACTTGCCAGACTCATCCTTTTCGCCGAAAACATCATTGGCGACTATCAATGCGGTTTTCGTCCCAACCGATCGACCACTGACCAATGTTTTACCATGAGGATGATCTTGGAAAATGTTGGGAGTACAACATAACCATACATCAACTGTATATAGACTTCAGACAGGCATATGACAGTATAAACCGTGCTCATATGCCTAGGAATTCCAGAAAAACTCGTTTCTCTGTGTAAATTAACACCCTCTAGGTCTGTATGTAGAATCGTAATAGAGGGAGCTGTGTCAGACTCCTTTGAAATAACATCTGGTGTTCGACAGGGAGATGCACTCGTGCCTGTGCTGTTCAATTTGGCGCTTGAATACGTAGTGAGAAAAAGCAACATTGAAACTTCGCGCTGTATATTTAATAAATCAGGCCAAATTCTTGGATATGCAGATATCGTGCTTCTTGGCCGAAGCCCTAGCGATATCAAGGACAGTTTCATACAGCTCGATCGCTGCGCAAGAAGACTTGGTTTGGAGGTGAACAGCAGCAAAACAAAATTGTTATCAACACCCAGGAATATCTCCATGGTAAATCTCGGAATTGGCGACCATAACTTTGATAGCGTCGAAAACTTTAAATACCTCGGGTCAGTTATAACATCGTCGAATGATATGCAGGCAGATATAAAAGCCCGAATCGCTGCCGGACAACAAGTTTTCTACGCCCAATCGAAATTATTGCGATCTAAACATCTGTCGCAGTCGTGCAAGCTCGCACTTTATAAAGCACTCATAAGACCTGTGCTGGCTTTCGGAAGCGAGAGCTGGACCATGACCTCTAACGATTGTAAATTATTATCTACCTTCGAAAGGAAGGTCATTCGCTCAATCTTTGGTCCAATTAAAGTCGCGGACAACGAATTTCGGATTCGTATGAACCACGAGATAAGGCAACTTCTGGAGGCTGCGATATTATCGGATTCATCAAATCCAATCGAGTTAGATGGCTCGGCCATGTTACGCGGTCTCCACAACAACGAATGACCAATAAAGTGTTCCATCAACAACCAGCCGGTGACGACGTCGAACAAGATCTACATGTATTAGGATGTCGAAACTGGAGGACGAGAGCGATGGATCGAGGCGGATGGAGGACCTTAGTGCGGGCGGCAAAATCCCTCCATGGGATGTGAAAGCCAAAGAGAGAGAGGAGAACGACGGAACGAAACGAGACGGATACCTTTATTTTGTCGCTTGTTTTGTTAAGCTACTCTGTCGAAATTGATGGAGTAGCAAATTACTCTATTTACATAAAACTTGTCAAAAAATATCATTTTGACAACTTTAAAAAAACTTAAATATTACTGTTAAGGATTGAATGACAAGTTTGATGGTGAGCCCATGTTTAAGTGTATTATTCCTGTAATTGCTAAAGTTATTAGTATCAGAATACTGGCGTAATTCGTTGTCGCTAGAAAATAACCCAATCTAGGACGTAATAAAAACTTAATTATTTATGAATCCGAGTTTTGTTAATTTTACTTTCTTTTACTCTAGTAAAATAAAGTACAGTAATCACGAAAATTTTGGACCTTGAGATTTTTAGAGATTTATTTGTTTTGAGGTCCCCTGAGTCCGAAAAATTGGGTTTCGAAATGGTGTCTGTCTGTCAGTCTGTCTGTGTCCTCTCTACAGCCCAGATGGTTTAACCAATTGAACTGAAACTTCAGATTTAAGCTTTTTTGATAAATTGGGAGGTCCCAGTGAATTTTACTCCAAATCGGCTAACCGGAAGTGGCCACTCCCTTGGTCCAGAAAATTTATTTTGTAAATATCTTAAAAAGTATAAGGTTTACAAAAAACTACTCAACACAAAATGTTTCCAAAAATTAAAAAGAAATAAAAATAAAAAATTAAAAAAATAAAATTTCTCAAAATTCTCTGTTCGTAAAAGAAAGTCGTGTGTTGGCCACACTTCCATTTTTTGATTAAAAAAACTAATAGAAACAACAAAAAATAAATTTGGATTTATTTAATTTTTGTCCTAAACGCCATTTTTTCGAAAAATCGAGTTTCAGGTTTCCAGCTAAAATTAGTTCACATTCCAAATAAAATTTTGGCTATGATTCAGTTGCACTAACCATGTGCTACAGCGTCAATTTTTATAATGGTAGAAATATTTTTAACTGGAAAATAGCAGCTCCATATTTATCAAAGTGCTTATTTTTAAACTAAAAAATGTAATAAAGGCCAATTTTCCAAAAAAAATGATTGTGGCTATTTTCTAAAAATGCATTATTTTTCATATTTTATGAAAATCGAAATTATTCTCAACATTTAAACTAGTTTTTGGATACATTTTTGGAATAAGGCTAATTAGCCTATAATTAGCTATTTCTTAACCGATTATCACGAAATTTGACAGGTATGATGGAAATGGGATTCACAAATGATTTTCATTTGAAATTTTTGAATAAGGCCAACCAGTGAGGAACTTGTCTATTTCTGTACCGATTTTGATGAAATTCAACAGGTACGATGAAAATGGGATTCTTAAGTGTTTTACCTATTGAAAAACGAAAAGAAAAATCGGATTAAGTTTTTTCGATATAATTCCAAAATTATTGCTTTGTTTTCGCTAAAAACTTCTCGTTTTTGACCGAGTGTACCATACAATACTATTTTCAATTAAAAAATTTCCAAAAAATTTTAATTAGCTGAGAAAATGAAAATTTAATTTTTTTCGTCCGAAAAAATTGTTTAGAACCGAAACAATTTAATTTTCATTTTCTCAGCCAATTAAAAATGTTTTTGAATTTTTTAAATTGAAAATGGTACTGTATGGTACACTCGATCAAAAACGAGAAGATTTTAGCGAAAACAAAGCAATAATTTTGGAATTATATCGAAAAAACTAAATCCGATTTTTCTTTTCGTTTTTCAATGGGTAAAGCACTTTAAATGATGTTTAGAGAAAGTTTTTGAATATGGCCAATTAGCCTGTAACTTGGGCATTTCTTTTGTGATTTTAAGGTGATGTTGAATTTTTAAAACTATTTTTTGCTGGCAAAGGACAATTTATTTTCTGGAAAATGAAGATTAAATTTTAAAAATATAATGAATATCTCCATTTTCCAGAATATTTCAACACAAAATCTTCCTTTTCCAAAAATTCTGGGAAAGGAAGATTTAATTTTGAAATCTTTTGGAAAATGTAGATTTCCATTATATTTTTAAAATTTAATCTTCATTTTCCAGAATTTAGATTTTCGTTTTCAAGCAAAAATATTTTTGCTTAAAAACGAAAATTTAAGTTAAAAATTATCTGGAAAATGGAGATTGAATATTAAAATTAGAATGGAAATGTCCATTTTCCAAAATATTTCAACACGGAATATTTTGTGTTCACAATTATTATTACCTGTGTTGCAAAATCGTTTTAGGAAGAGTAATAAAACAACTCGTGCCTTAGAATGGAAAATATAAAAAATACTATTTATTCGAAAAATAACTAGGATAATCGTTAATTTGTTGTTGCTCGGACGATGGATGCCAAGCGACTTCGTTTATTTTTAAAATTGAAGCGCACACGCACTGAGATGTATACATGGAGACGACATGCAAAATATTTATCATAATAAACAACCCAAACGAATGGTAGAACTTTTTCCTTCTAGTTGCACCACTCATTTTATATATGCCGCACACTCTAAAAAGTTAATTCCGAAAAAGAGCCGTATTGGATACGAAAATAATTTTTTTAACATTAAACTTGCGCTAAAATCATTAAACATACAAAGATTTTGAGACTGATTAATTAACTGAAGCATTATTTGAACTATTCAAACATTGCGCTACTTATTTTCGGAAAATATTTAAATTTTTTCAAACTATTTTTCTTGAAATTTTCAATACACGCCTGTAAAATAAATCAAAACACAAAAAAAATTCTAGTGAAACGTCAAAATTCGAACATATACAAATTTTTTACTATGTTTGCTATTGTTGTTTACTATTTATAACGGCCTGTTTAGGTTTGTACAATTCACTCAGTACATCTCAGTGGTACAATTCCATTTCCGAAAATTCGAAAATTCAAGACAAGGAAAACAAATATTTTCTTTCTCTGTCACACAGAAGCAAACTTTTTTCTTCTCCGTCTCCATGTATATATCTCAGTGCGCACACGTAAGATCAACGCATGCTCAGTCGCAAAAACTTGAAAATCCAAAAATCATAAGAAACTACAGATAAAATTCGCCGTGGCGCTCACAATATGATCTACATTTTTTAACAACCTGTATCTACCATTATCGTTGTTATCAACAATCAAAATCATCATTATCATGTGTATTTGTTGGGGCATACGCAATTTTCATATTAGTGGTGAAAAGGTTGATTTTGCTGATGGTATTTTAAATGATGGGAAGATGTTCGGATATTAAATTATACCGTGTGGTTATAATAAACATTCGCGGTCGAATATTTAACTGTAGACTTACATTCACATTTGATCCATCATCAATTTCCAATAATTCCTCTCGGCCATTGTTTCGCATTGTGTTGTGATACTATAATGCCTTTATGATAAACATAATCATTTTGGTGGCGGTAGTATTAAACGAAGAAATCAATTCATTTTTCTCATAAACATGCACCCATTGCCCCATAAACATTTATTAATTAATTTATTAATAAAGTATATTTTATACAAATATGAATTAATAAAGTTGACATTTGATTATAAATCAATATTTATACGGAAATGTCAAAAAAAGTTTCTTTTTCAGAACTGCACTAGAACTCGATAAATTTTAAAATCTTTATATTCTATATAAACAGAAAAAAAAATTCTTAAACTGCTAATGTGTAGTGCATTTAACATATACATATACACATTTTAAGTTGTTACAGCAACAAATAATTACAATTATAGCTTATTTTTTAGTTATACTTGATAAACCCATGAATATATCGAGTGTAGTTGCGTGTAATGACGTCAGCAAGAAATAAGAAAATATTGATGAAATAACTGAAGGGGGAAATTTTTAAACTTAGAATGTGTATTTATGTCAAATCACTACATATTCACGCTTTATGAATTTAATTTTTTTTCGGTTTACATAGAATAAAAGTATTTTAAAATTTATTTACTTATTTATTTATTGAATTATTGAACTCTATTTTGAGCATAAACTCATTCACAATAGAGTGTTAATGGCCAAATCAAATTTAAAAAACTACGGTTTTTCTCCAGATTTTCCATCCACAGCACAGTCATTAAATTTGGTCAGGTAACGTTTGAATTGTATAAGTTGACACCTGGGCTTGGGTATTTCCTAATATTAAATCTTATCTCTACGGGTTCCTCGGGTTTGGGTTTTTGGGTTGGTAAAGCTTCGCAAAAAATATTTAATTAAAATAATTATTAAAAATAAAAAAAAAAAAAAAAAAAATACTTTTTATCTAGTTCTAGTGCAGTTCTCATGGAACACACGGCTTTTATAAAAACAGATGTTTCTTATTTACTTATTTAGATAAGAGACAACACGCCTACTAAGATTTCCAAATTTCTTTTAGTAAAAAGACATGAACCAACATAAGTGTATTATAACCCAAGACTCGAACCATAATAATTTATTTTCTGTCATTTAGGCCCGAATTTATAAGGCGCATTTTATTTTGACCATTTACAACAACAATGCCATGAGTCCAATACCATTTTGGTATTCGTGAATACCCGCTGTGTACGTGGTTTTCAAAATCCAATAATATTTTTTAGTTATTGTATAGCGGGGACGCGATTTCGAAATGAATACCAATTTGAATTTGGTCAAATAAAATGCGCCTATAGTCACAACTATTGCTATTATTATAGCAACGATCGAATTTACTTTCTTGTTTTGGATATTTTGTAGCAATGTTTATAGTGATGCATTTTGATCACTATAATCATTGTTGCATTACAAATAAATATTATAGTGACGTTTATAAATACAGTAACTGTTACTAGAACCGTAGTTATAGTTGTAGTAACAACTACAAATTCGGACCTGTAAGGTTTTTTACCAAAGACTCAATCCAAAATGTGGATCCGAAATGTCCCTTAATTCCGCTTTTTTAAAAAAATCCATTTTCAAATGGTTAGTGCTACTGCATGTGTTCCAATTTCAATTAGTACCGGAAACACAATTTTCTCCTTCAAAGTCACATAAAAAAATGGTTGTAAGACTCTATAATATTCGGAATGGATACGAAGGGCCGAATTTCAAAGGGCCGAATGTCGAAGGGCCGAATGTCGAAGGGCCGAATGTCGAAGGGCCGAATGTCGAAGAGCCGAATGTGTCGAAGGGCCGAAAGTGTCAAAGGGCCGAATGTCGATGGGTCGAATGGCCAAATTTTTTTTTTTTTTGTTTTTTTGGTTTTAGAAATATAATTTTTTAAATTTGTTGTTTTTTGTAGGTTATATTTTCTAAATTTTTTTATCAAATATAAATTAATTTCTTATGAATTTTTATAAATCCATTAAATTTAGTTTAATTTTTATTATATTTTTTCACACGTATCTGAAGAAGAGAAACTAACTTCTGAAATTATAATTTTAAATTAAATTTGTGTATAAATTAACTATAAAAATTTGTTTTTTATTAATTGAATCTGAACCATCTTGATGTACATAAATGCTTGCTCATGTGAAAAATCAACTTAAAATAAGGGATATAGGAAAACTGGTTGGGTATGTAATTTTGCATTACAAAATTTGGCATACAAAATTTCGCATTACAAAATATTGCAATTACAAAATGTTGCAATTATAAAACATTGCAATACAAAATCTCGCATAACAATTTCCCGTACATTTTTTTCTCTATTCTGAGGAAAATAAATAGAAGAAAAATGACATCGACTAATTTTACTTAGAATTATAGATGCTAATGGTTCGGTAACTCTCACAGGCTTAGCCCTCCGAGCGGCTTTAGATTTGAACTTCGGAGGACGTAGGAACCGGGATCAGCAAACTTGTCGCACTGCGTGCCGCACTTAGGAGCGGATTATATAGAATCTTTTAATGACACCTAATGTACGAAACTAAAAGACACCCCACCAAAATGTGTTAACTGTGGAGAGACACACCCAGCCAACTACAGAGGTTGCATTGTTATAAAAGAGCTGCAAAAAATTCGCAACAAAACAAGGGAAACTTCAATAATTACCAGGCCAGAAATTAACTCAGCCTCAACAAGAATACCTACAAATTTAAGGCCACCCAATCCAGCCATCAAGAACTAATCCAAATGTAACATTTGCTGATGTACTATCTACTGGAAGTTCGAGAAGACAACATAGTTCTCTTTTATTAAATGATTCAAATAATAACCAAACTAATAAAATACTACAAGATATTCTTGATAGACTTAGTTCACAAGAAGAAAAGCAAGAAAAAGCCCTTATATCAATCCTACAAAGGCTCACTCTACTCGAAAAATATGGCAAATAATTTAAAAATTCTTGCATGGAACTGCAATGGTATATTGCAACGACAAAATGAAATACAACTATTTCTTGATTTAGAAAAAATAGATATATGTTTATTATCTGAAACACACCTTACTACTCAAAGTCATATAAAAATCCGCGGCTACGAAGTTCACTCAGCAGTTCATCCTAATAATAATGCACGAGGGGGCAGTGCCGTGATTATAAAAAAAGATATTAAATACCATCTGCAACAAAAACTTGAAAGTGATGAAATACAAGCAATTAGCGTTAGCATTAATACCCGCAACCACAAGTTAGTGATATCCGCAATATATTGCCCACCTAGATATAACATCAAAGAGAATGCTTATACTCAGTTCTTCAAGCAGCTCGGTGAAAAATTTGTAGTCGGGGGTGACTTCAACGCTAAACATACTGACTGGGGATCAAGACTAACCACAACTAAAGGGAAAGAGCTTCATCAAGCAATAATTAAATACAACTGCAACTGGCATTCTACTGGAAAACCAACTTATTGGCCCAGTGATCAAAATAAAACACCAGACCTAATTGACTTCTTTATAACAAGAAAAATCCCGGTTGATTATATACAAGTGCAGGAAGGATTGGACTCCACATCTGACCACTCCTCTATTTTAATGATAATAAGTGATACAATAATTACTAATGATAAACAGCCACTGTTATCAAATAAATATACTGATTGGAAAAAGTTCAGGAATGAACTAAACAATAGCATCATTTTAAACACACAACTTTCATCAGAAGAAACATTAGAACAGGAGGTGGAGAAGCTCGTCAAGGACATACAGGTAGCGGCGTGGAAAAGTACTAACACAACAAACAAAAAAATAGCTGGCAAATGCTATCCAATGGAAATTAAATCACTAGTTATAGAGAAGAGAAGTACCCGTAGGGAGTGGCAACGTACACGAGACCCAACCGTCAAAAATAGATTAAATAATTTAACACAACGAATACGTAGAGAAATACGGGAATTTAAAAATAAATCAATAAATTCATACCTACAATCTCTCACCTATGATAAAAGTAGTGATTATTCATTGTGGAAAGCAACCAAATATTTGAAAAGGCCAGTTATGCATATACCACCAATAAGAACAAATAATGGTCACCTGGCTAAAAGCAAAGAAGAAAAAGCAGAAAAATTCGCGGATCATCTCGAGCGTACCTTTCAGCCAAATTTAACAACACTTAACCAACAGGATATATTGTTCGAAAACCAAACAACTATCCTGAGACAGGAAATTCCATTAACTAATGCTAAAGAAGTAAAACAAGTAATAAAGAACCATGTAGTACTTAAAAAATCACCAGGATATGACCTGATAACTGGAGAGATTCTAAAACAACTACCTAATAAAGCTATTAAAAAATATCGGACATAATTAATGCTTCCTTCAGACTCCGTTATGTCCCTCTATCTTGGAAATTTGCGGAAGTGATAATGATACCTAAGCCAGGTAAGCCACCAAGTGAACTGGCCTCGTACAGGCCAATATCACTTCTTCCAACTATGTCAAAACTATTTGAGAGATTGTTATTAAAACGAATTAAACCAGAAGTTGTAAAATCAGGAGCTGTTCCGTCCCATCAGTTTGGATTTAGAGAGGAACACTCCACAATCGACCAAGTCCATAGAATAACAGATATAATAGAAAAATCCTTAGAGGAAAAAAAGATTTGTTCAGCCATATTTCTTGACATAGCGCAGGCATTTGACAAAGTCTGGCTAGATGGTTTAATATTTAAATTGGAGAAAACTCTGCCATTTGAGTTTTGCGAACTGCTAAAGTCATACCTGAAAAGGAGATATTTTAGAGTTAAACAGGAAGGAGTTTACTCCAGTATTAAAGAAGCTACAGCAGGAGTCCCGCAGGGGAGTGTCTTAGGGCCTTTCCTTTTCGTGCTGTTTACTAGCGACATACCGCAGACGAGCAATACAACTATCGCCACGTTTGCAGATGACACTGCAATTCTAGCTGTTGGTGACACAATCGGTGAAGTCACATTCAAACTACAAATAGCCGTAAACAATATACAAGATTGGCTAGCTAAGTGGAGAATTAAAGTGAATGAATCGAAGTCTACTCACATTAACTTCACTAATAGATCAATAGAACCACTACCTGTGACTCTCAATAATATCTCTGTACCACATGCCAATCAAGCAAAATACCTTGGTATGAACCTTGATGCAAAGTTAAAGTGGAAAGTACACGTGAAAAAGAAAGCAGAAGAGCTTCAGTTAAAATATAGAAAAATGTACTGGTTAATTGGAAGAAACTCTCAGTTATCCATTCATAATAAACTTATGCTTTATAAACAAGTACTCAAGCCGGTGTGGACATATGGTATTCAACTATGGGGATGCACCAAAATCAGCAATCAACAGATAGTTCAACGATTTCAAAATAAAGTCCTCAGAGGAATTGTAAATGCCCCTTGGTACACTCGTAATAGTGACCTTCATAGAGATCTCGGAATAGACACAGTCGCAAGTGAAATAAAGAAATGTGCTCAAAAACACCAGGAGAGGCTCCATCATCACCCTAACATCGAAGCTGCAAGACTACTTCATCAAGAGGGTATAATAAGAAGACTTAAAAGACTAAAACCTTTTGAGTTGCCTGAATAGTCCGCACAATGCAACATCAACCAAAACAACACTTTATGTAAAGAACACATATGAGTGCTTTATTATTATATTGTCAGAGTCAAACGCTGTTAGTCAAAAATGACTAGTTACTTTGTAAAAAAATTTTATTGTTATCATAAATAAAATTATTAAAAAAAAAAAAAAAAAACCTACAAAAAAGAAAAATAATTGCACTATTTTGTTATGCAAGATTTTTTAATGCAATATTTTATATCGATAAAATACATAAATTTGTAAGAAATTAATTTATATTTGATAAAAAAATTTACAAAATATTCCTTAAAATAGCAAATTTAAAATATTATATTTCTAAAAACAAAACAAAAAAAACAATAAAAATTCGGCCCTTCGACTCATTCGGCCCTTCGACCCATTCGGCCCTTCGACATTCGGCCCTTCGACATTCGACTCTTCGACACATTCAGCCCCTCGACTCAGTCGGCTCTTTGAAATTCGGCCCTTTGAAATTCGGCCCTTCGAAATTCGGCCCTTCGATATTCGGCCATTTGATATCATTCCTAATATTCACGTGACGATGGCTTTCACTGAGTTTTGATAATCACAATTAGTTCGCAGACATTAATTTTAATGACCGCGAATCTATGAACTACTTTTAATAGATTGTCATCATCACCAACATCAGTGGTTAAATTACTCAAGCGTATTCGTAATATGTACATTTATACTTAAAATCACAATTAAAAATTACAATTTAGCGTTCATGAAGCAAAAAAATCAAAACAATAAAGAAATATCAAAATAATATTAAATATAGGATAATAGGATAACTCTAAATTTCCTTAATGGAAATTTTTTATTTTAGTACTAATGTATTCAATATGTTTTCAATGTTTTACTTCGGTCTAAAAAGGCCAAAGTATTGAAATCCTGTCAAAAATGATCAAAAATTTGGTTGGTCCAAAACTACTTTTCTCGACGTTTTGAATGTCCTTGAGTCTAAAAAAGCAAAAAAAAAAAATGTCCATCCGTCTGTCTGGATGTCTGTTGGTCTGTACGGCCGAGATTTGAAAAGCTTTTGGAACCTGTGCGTCAAGAGGGTCGGGTACCTGACATATGAGTTGACCCAAAATACCTGGTTATAGAAATATTTACCAAGTTTTTATATATGCTGGTTTGAATATTGAGTTGGCATTGAGTTTGGGGTTGAGTTGAAGATTAAGTCAGGGTCAATTTGCGGGTTGAGTTGAAGTTGAGTTGGACTTAAGTTAGGATTGGATTAAGAAATAGTGAGCAGTTGGCAAATTTTTATATATGTTGGTTTGGGGATTGAATTGAAAGATAGTTTGCGTTGGGGAGAGGGTTGAGTTGGGGGCCGTTTGCGGGTTGAATTGTGTTTGTATGTATGTACAACATATGTGTATGATTTTTAGATTAAGTTCTGGAATATGGCCAAGTATGAGGGAACTTGCCTATTTCTCAACCAATTGTGCATTGGAAATGGGATTCTAAAATGATTTTTGGAAGAAGTTCTGGAATATGGCTAAGTACGATGGAACTTGCCTATTTCTCAACCAATAATGATGCTATTCGGCTTGTGCATTGGAAATGGGATTTTAAAATGATTTTTGAATTGAATTAATGAAAACCGAGATTCTGATCACCTTGTGAGGTTTCAGACCTTTATATTTTTTTTATTTGTGAGGGTTACAAATTCTGTGTTGGTACCACAACCTGCTAAAATTTGTTACCAACCAGGTTTGGGTTCGTACCAGTTGTTAGCTTAAGCGACTTCAATTCCATTTTTTTTTCCTTTTAAATTCATTTTCAGTATGAATTACCCTGTGGCCGGTTTTACGTTTCAAATTCGGTACGTTGCAAATTCGGTCAGTGTAATTATCGATCACTTTCCTATTTTTATTTTCCCAATGTTGCCGTGTCACGTGTGTGATTTTTATTGGATGAATTTGTTTTTTTTGTTAAATAAGGTTGTCTGACTGGGTATTGTCAGAGAATCCTTTGAGAGAGAGGGAGACGGAGGGAGCTGAATGGAATTTTTTTTTCTTTTGGCGAGATAAAAATTAAATTAGTTAATTCGGTTTTGGATATTAAGTAAAACAGTTCAGTTTGGAGTCGAGTGGAAAGTAGGTCCGCGCTGGACCGAAATAATAAAGAAAATGATAGATAAATATAAAAATTAATTAAGTTGAGTTTCCCGTGTGGGCAATAAAATAAATCAAAGTTGTTTTATAATTGAAAAGAAAAAGAAAAGAAATCAATAGAAAACATTAAATTAAAAAATTATAAACAAATAATAAGATAGAAAACTGTTTAGTCCTAGTGCCTTGTGAAAAAAAAAAAAATTTCATATACCATAAAAATTTAAATATTAATAGAAATAGTAATATTGTGTAATGTGTAAATGTGACCACCCTATTTGAAGAAACAAAAATAGAATTTACGAAAATATATTTTGAAATAAATGGGTATACAAACGGAAAGAAAAAACGTGTTTGAGATTTATATTTTCTTTTTGGTGACATTACACATCTTATCTGCTACCAAAGAAAGCAAATTAAATGGTGACGTCGTCACTGGAGGAAATGAAACAGGTGGTTTGTGAATTACGTTTTGGTGTCATTGGTTATGTATCGAGGAAAAAATCGCAAATAAAGAAAGTAAAAGAAATTGAATGAGTTCGAGGTTGGTATATCCTCGTCTCTAAAAGTACGATTCCGTGAAACCGTTCAGTTTTGAAAATCAGACGCCGTTTCGTGAGTTGTGACAGCAGCCGGGGTGTGGAGAGAGCCATAGCGCTCGTACAAGTGAGGCCTGTGTCTGTTTCCTGCGACGAGTTCCGGATTCCATCACAACAACTGCAGAAAAAAAACCGTTTGTGATAATTTTTTTTTATCAATTTTTTAAATTTTTTTTTTATCAAATTTAATTCTTCTTCTTGATTAATTATATTCAATTTAATCATTTCTTAATTAATAATATTAAATCTAATTCCTTTTCTTTAATTAATCTCTTTAAATTTAATTTATTTTTTTTCTTAATTAAGTTTACCAAATTTATTCATTTTTGGATTAACCATATTAAATTTAATTAATTTAGTTTTCTTAATTGAATTTATCAAATTTAATCATTTTAATTTTAATTAATTTACTTTTTTTAATTAATCTTATCAAATTAATTCATTTATTTTTCTTAATTAATTTTATTAAATTTAATCATCTCTTAATTAATTACATTTAAATTTAATTCATTTTGTTTTTAAGTTAATTTTATCAAGTTTGATCAATTAATTAATTACATTACATTTAATTCATTTTGTTTTTTTTAAATTAACTTTACCAAATTTGATCAATTAATTAATTGCATTATATTTGATTCAATTTTTCTTAATTAATTTTTCCAAATTTAATCAATTTCTTAACTGTTAAATTTAAATTAACTTGAATTTTCTGGAATTTAATTTTCGATTTAATTAAACTTTTCCAATTTAATTGCCAAAAATAATTTTTTTTTTTATTTATTTTCGCTCGTTAATGCGTCGCGCATTCGGAAGCACGCTTATATTATATTATATTATTATATTTTTTTTTCTTTTTACTTAAATAATTTTTTTTCAGCTTCTTCCGTTCTCTTTCGTTCTCTCTCATCTTCGATTCCTCAACGGCCAATGGGCTATAAGTGTTTTTATTAAAACAACAAAAAAAAAAATAGTAATTATTTATCTTGGGTCGATTCTTGTTTTTATTTCCTCCGTCCAATTGTCCAAATAAAATACAGATTCGGCGAATTTTTTTCTTTCATTTTCTTTTTTTTATTTTCGCTTTATTGGGGTTATGGTTATTTCCTTTGATGATATGATGATGAGGAAATAAATTTTTCCTTTTATGGCGAGTGAGGGGGGAATCACGGCCCTCATCCCGTCCACGCTCATGCGGTGATTACAGGCGGCGCTGTCTCCTCGCGCACACCCTCTGTAGGGTGGAGGTGGCAGCGTGGCATATGTGCTGTCAACTGGTGGGCATTGCTCCTCAAAGTTCTTTTGGGCCTTGAGGGGTCGTGCCTTCTTGGGTGGCCTGGGAGGCCATCGTGTGTTGGATGGTATTGTCTGTCCTCGGGATGTCCCCCCATTAGCTGACTCGTCATGGGGAGGCATTTTGGCACCAGAGGAGTTGTGCCCGGTAAGGGGAGGTCATTGGGGCAGACCGTATGGTCTGCATACGGTGGACCGGCCTTCCTCGAGTGGGCACACCCGGATTATTATTATTTTCACACCCCACATACAAAACTTTTGATCCACTCTTGTTTTCTGTTTTTCATCGACGATGCGGTTATTCAAGCACGGTTTCATGTCCGGAAACCCCCATGTCATATCCTGAGTCTAGTCAGCTACCCATACCGCACCGGACCTCTGAAATCGTGTCTGTTAACGGGATTCCCTTGTGGGATTTTGTTACAAATTCTATCTCTAGAAAGCCGGATTATTTTGTTAGTATGCAGTTACATATCTAAAAATGTCAACTGTTAAGAGTATTGATCATTACGAAAAACCACTTAAAACAAATGTATTTGTTTCTTTTTCATCAACACAATTATAGTTGATATCACACACGAATTAACACACTGTATTAACATTAAACAATCGTATTTATTCTCACTAATACAATCAGCAGTTGATACATTTTTACAGCAATAATACACAAATTATTAAACTTTCTACAGAGATAATTTGCAAAGGTTTTGGTCGATGCACATCTTTTTTTGTTTATGCGTACTAACTAATAACAACGAAGTATTTGGTCGGAATGTACATTAAGGTACCGGAATCTACAGTAACTTTAGTTTACTATAGTTTCTATGTTAAGCTACCTGGAACACCTCGGGTCACCAGCCTTTAGTAATCTATGTATACACAAATAACAATAATTACAAACAGCCAGAAGTGAAGGCTATGTTTGTATGAAGGGATGTTTTTATTCTGGACAGAGGTTTTCCAAATCGTCCAATTGCATTTTGATGCAAATAAATTGCGACTTGTAACCAAGTGCCGATCTGTAGTAGAAGTTTTAAATGGTTACAAAGAACATTATGATGATAGATTTTCGGATTGTTGTGGTATTGCACAATGCTTACCATTTGCACATTTTATCTAACCAATATGAAGAGCAATTACTACTTTCACGAAGTAAGAGTAGAGTGAACCGACCCAACAGATTACGTCTCATTATTGAAAAGAAAAAGTTGAATCGTCCATTTGTGGATTTCATTCGTCTGGATGTGGCACAATACGGCGGAGAAGGCGTTAATTCATTCGTCGAGAACTACATGCAAAAATGGAGCACGTATCTTAGGATGCTGTTCCCACATAATGACTGTTATTTGGTATCTCAGATTTGGTTTTCGACTATATAGTATTTCTCTTCCTGGGCGCTCTTTGTCTGATATTTTTCCTGTTGCTGGAGATTCTAGCCATGAATAAAATAATTAAACAAGTTCCTTTCTAATAATAATCTTTAATAACGATTCCCTGATAGTTTTCATTCATCTCTAACAAATATGTATACGCTCACTTTTATCAAATTCCCGGTCCAGAAAGCATAAGAAGGCCACGATTTGAACATTGATTATTTAAACTTTTTTAAGTACTCTTTCAGAGGAACACGTGTATAAAGGTTTTAATGCTGCACGCTTGGGGCCCAATTTGACTAATTGTTCTTTCTTTGGGTGCACCTCTCTATATTTAGAAATTTCATAAATCTCGATGTTCACAAATTTCGATGTTCGGTAGAATTTAGTCTCTTGTTTCAAGAATAAAATTGTGCACTATTTCGCCTTCCCAATTACTACTTTTCTACTGCAATTTCAGCTTGCTCGAGTAAAGTAGGCAGAGATCGCAATAGAAAAAGTGTAATTGACAAAGCGAAATAGTGTACAATTTGATTGCAAAATAAGAGACATTAATTCTAACGAATATCGAAACCTATGATGTTACAACGTGACGTCTCTGCCTTCTATTCAGATACATTTCTATGAAAACTAGATAAGACTTTCTAACATCCTAGTTAGTATCAAAATTTTGAATTTTCTATCAAGTTTTCAATGTCTCGAAGAAAAAGTCCAGTATTTTCAAATGACACAGACTTACCATCCAAATCAGTGGTCATCAAAACTTTTCATTCGGAAAATTAATTATTTAGTAGTGTAATGGCAAGTTCTGCCGCCTGGCACAAAAAATCATTAATAATTATTCGGTAATTTATTCCGTTGGCTTTAATGCCATTAGCCAAAAACGCGCATCAAAAAGTAAACGAATCTGTGAGGCAATAAAGTACGAGTATAATTTAAAAAATTACCCAAACAAAACATTTTTCTAAAGAACGGAGTTGTTTTTTGTTGTTGTTCTAATAAAATTGTAGAAAATTTTTATTGTGACACGCGAAACTATAAAACAGCAAGAAGTTTTGTTTTTTTGTGGCGGTGGTTTTGCATTTTAACGGAAATACTTGCTATGTTCAAAATGTGTTTTTTATTGCAATTTAACTAGTGCACTTTATGTGTATATAAAATATCACCTTGAGTGGTTGATTTAGGGTAATTTGGTTTGATGCCGGAAATCTTGCAATTTAAATTATGTTTTAAATTATTCTTGTCTTGATTTGTTTGGATTATATGTTACAAAACATTTTTTTTTTGCCTTTTTTTAATTTTTGTAAAAATATTTGTTTCTCTACAGTTTTACCATTTTCCAGCAATTTAATTTTTCAGTTTGCTGTTCGGAAAAACAACAAAAACATCAAACGGGGATAGATGAGGATGGTAAAATAAATATTTGTGGTTTACCACAGCAACCCTAAACATTTATGTATTTTAGCCTACGTATTATTGGACCTTACTACAGTCTGTTGTTTTGATTTTGTTGTGGCTCCATAAGCCAATAATTTTTTTGTTTTGTTTAAATTAAACACGAGCTGAACATTCGTTCCATAAACAAAACTGAGCGCACATATTGACTGACCCCGTAAACAAAATTCGTTGTATATCTGCAAATGATTTATAAAGATGTGATACAGCACCAACAACAACCAAACTAAAAAATTTTAAAATAAATAAACCAAAAAAAAAATTTAAATAAAACCTGAAATTCTAATTAAAACAAAACCACCTGATTCTATTTTCATCACAATTTTCTTTAAAAATTTAATTGCATCATCATATAACAGTGCCGCACACACATCGACATCATCATAATATAAACACAATTAACATCATCGCCGTCATCGTCGTCATCGTAATAATGATGATGATCGTTCTACATTTTCTTCAGAGCTTATAACAGAATTTTATTGTCTTACAAATAAATAAATTCTCAGTGTTTTGTGTATAGAGTTTTCCTCGTTTTGTTAAACAAAAAAAAAAAAAAAAAAAATTCAAATCCGCGAGGAAAACAAGTGTTTAAATATTTTCCACATTTTCTTCATTTTGTTTATATTATGAGATCTCTTCAACTATTATACGCGCACACAGTGTATACATTATGTATTATGTACAACTTCTTGTGTATTTATTTATTAAAACTCTAAATGAATTACGATTGGTACAAAGAAGATCAGTGACTTTTCTAGTGCGTGCACTCAAGTGTAAATGTACTCTCAAGGCTGCATCGAAATTGTAATTCTCAAAGGGTTAACGAAAAAAAAAAAATAGCGAAAATTAAGTGGAAATTATTATGTTTTCCATATTTGTTTACATGACTACGTTCATTCTCCTGCTATATAGTGTACATGTTTAAATATTATGATGGAAACAGATGTAATATGTCATTTTTAGTTTAAGATATTTCTGAGAAGAAAACAAAATTTGAAACGTTACACAAACAGCGAAAGGGAATGAAGAAAATTTTGCGTGAGAAAATTTATTTTTCTATAAACGTACTGCATTAGACAGATGGTGTAGTATATTTAGAATTTTATATGTTCATATGTAGATACCTATATGAGTACACTATTTATACATCTAATATTTATAGTAAAGCGCAAATTACTACAAACGTATGTTATGTTGTTTATATCTAGTTTATATTCAATACAAAATGTGGTTAGATCAAAGGAAGTGTTTAGAATTTTTTTATTTTGTATTTTTTATGAAATGTTTGACAGATAGGCGACAGGATGCGCCTGCAAATACTTTTACACTGACTAAGAACTATTTTTGGTTTGGTGATGTATTACTACTACGTGATCTTTTAATTGCAGCTAATTGAATTGTTGATTATTGTTAACTCGTAAGCAAATTTTCGGAATAAGTTAATATTTTTTAATTAATCATATGCCTTCTTCTCAGGAAGAAATTGCAAGAAATTTAATGCTTAAGAAGTAGATGCTCCCTGGCACAAGTGAGCCGCATACGGAACATGTTCATGTGAATAAGGCTTGAACTGCACTAGGTGGAAACATGAAACAAAAACCAAATTCTAGCTCACTGAAAACAATATTAGAAAATGTAGGATGCCGTGGAAAATTTGAATGTATGAAAGAACCAGCCACGAGTCCAAAACTTCTGCCAGTACACAGGTTTGCTCGGCTATAATTTGCCAAGGAACATGAAAATTCAAGATTTTGTTTGTGCTGAGAACGAGCATGGCGACGACCGAGGAAGCGTTACGCTCTATGGGCGTTTAACTAAAGGGTTCGAGGCGGATCAGACATGGTATGGGAGGGAATTTCGATGGAAGCACGCACGGAACTTTTTTACTTACCTGGCTCCTACCGGATTTATAACGGCCGTTCGCTATATTAGCGAAATATTGGAAGAATACGTTGTTTATTAAATTTAAAGGCAATAATTTCATGCTATTGCACGATAATGCAAGACCTCATGTTACCAGAGTAGTGAACAAGTACTTGGCAGAGGTAAATATTTCGACGATGACATGGCCGACAATGAGTCGCGATTTAAATCCTATTGAACATGTGTGGGACATTCTTGGTAGAAGAATTCAGTCTCGTATTCCAGCTCCGAAAACGATGAAACAACTCAAAAACACGCTTTTAGAGCAATGGGAAAATATCTCACAGTGCGATATCCAACAGATATCAAAAGTATGGGATGGAGGATTACAGCGGTTATTCAACCTCAGGGGAAGGGGGGGGGAGGGGTGTAATACACGCTTCTAAACATTTTTTATTCGTTAGTTATGATTGTTGTTTAAAATTCGAGAAACCTCAAGCACATGTTTGGAAAGAATAGGCTTTACCCACATTTTCCAAGATTGTTTTCAATGACAATCCCTGTATTTCTCTCATTTTATGTCAAACAACTGTAATTTGTTCTCTCATTTTCTGCGGGAATCTGTTTTTTGTTGCAATTGAAAACCACATTACCGTACCGTGTCGATTAGTGAACCAGGTCATTTCAGTGTACCACTGACATACTGTTTAGCAAAAAAATCATGGTAAAAAAAATTTGTAGAATACATTTTTTTTCGCTCTTTCACTCTCGAGTTACGCTCTCTCAAAATTTTCTCATTTTTCAGGAGATTTGGGTATATGTATTACGTTTTTGATCATATTTTCTGAACGGTTTTACCAATTTTGGTTTTCTCAACGGTTTCTCAAAGCTAGAAGAATATAGAAGCTAATGAAATTGTTAACTCCTCGAACTAACTCTTTGTGAATAACCGTTCGCCACCGAACTTAAATTAGATCTCTAGATTGCTTTTTTTATCATTCTTGACATCCCTTTTTTAAGGCTACTCGTCAATTTTCATTTTTTTCCTATTTTAAAACCTCCTCTGATTTTGTTGAATCACACAAAGTATTGCATAGTGACTTCCCTTGGCCTCTCTCGCCTTATTTTACTTGTGCCGTACGCCCACCCGGAACGATACCCCCAAGAGTCGTTACAAGTTCAACATTTTCATAATGTTAGGAATATCTTGAGAGTACTGCGTTGCTGTCTTAACAAACATAAGATTCTTGACAGTTGCCGTATTTAGGTTGGTTCCTAAGTTAACAATCTGCGAAATTGCTTATTCAAAGTTTCTACATCAAAGCCGTAAAATGGAAATTTAGTTAATAAGGGCATGATAGTCGGAAGGATTTCTGTTAGGATTTCGTTGATATTTAAATATTTCAATAATTTTAATTTCTCGTTACTAAAATCAAATTTTTGTTTGATTTGAAAGCCAATTTCAATATAAAACGATATTATTGTTAATTTGGCGGTTTTGACTTTTTGTTTTTCCAATCCTTCTGAAATTAGAAAATTTTGTAAGATGAAATTGTATTTATTGTAAAATGAAATTGTATCAAACTTTAAATACTCTCGTTTTTTAAAATTTTTAAGGATTTCCATATAACTAATTTTCTACGTCTGCATCTAACTATAGATAACATGAATTTGTCTCAACTCCGTTTGAAAGTTGGTATTTATTTCATTTACTAGTTTTAATACGTATGACATAAACATTAGATAACATTTGTTTAATGGATCCGTGAAAAACTCATGAACTTCAGCTGCGTTTGAGCTGTGAAGTTCCTCAAAATCATTTATCCGAAAATAATGCTTTAAGGGGTTCCATTGCTCTAACGATCTATTAACGACACTTTCAAATGAAAGCCATCGAACTTAACCTTAAGAGCTTATGATTTTCAACATCAAAATAATTTTGAAATTTGCGAAAAGATCCTATGCGTTTTGGACTATCCGCAAAATGATTGAAAATATTTTTTACTTTCTTTTCTATAGAATTTACATCGAAGAATATACAAAGAATGGCATTTACATCGAAGGAAAAATTTATTTTGGCGGCATTGTCGACTGCTATGCCAATAACATTTGAAATTGTATCCCATTTCATTAAAAATTTGTTATCATTAGAGAAAATTTTGTGTTTTGCAGTTTTTTTGAAATTTCAGTCCGCTTGCCTGATTAATCATCGCCGTAAGTAGTTTCGGTAAAGAGTCCATTTGTAAAAATGCTAAGTGGTAAGTCGTTTTTGCGATGACTGGTTGAATTATCAACAGATGGAAAGCTCTGCTCGATGGTTGCTGTTTCATTTTTAATTTACAGATTTGTGGTATAAAATTTACTGCTTATTTGACATCGTGTTAGATGCGTTTTATTGTTTGCCTGAAGATTTATAACTTATGAAGTTAGCCATGAATATAATGATACGTATAAATTTCCACAAAAAGAAACACTTTCAGTCAAGCTATGCACGTTTTATTATGTTATTTATGTATTACTATGTAATTTTGATAAATAATTAAGTTTAGAGTTAAAATGTTTGTTTTCTACTGATTTGACCATTTTCGAATCAAGATCAATAATTTATATGGCGGCATTAAAAATGTAGCAGATTTACATAAGTGGACTACTACTTTAGGGAGTACAGTACTTCTTTTCTGGTTCCGATTTTATAATGTACTTATTTTCTGTAATTTGTAAAGAAACACAAATTTATTTCTTTTAGCTAGTAAAAGCGTGATAAATGTGAACCATTCGAGTTAAAAATTAAAAGATTTTTTGGAAGTAATTTTCTGTATTGCTTTATAAAATGTTTTTCTGTTGTAGCTTGAACATTTAAATTTAAGAAAGTGAAGTAATTTGCTAGGTTTGCTAAGTACTATAAGTGAATTATTCGCGACTAGCTAAAGTGTTTCAAGTTCAATATTAGTGATTATTAGTGAACAAATCCACATAACAATATTACAATAATATAAAAAAATCTTGCAGTTACTCTTATTTGCTGATTATTGGTAATAAATTAGTTAAATTAGTAGTTAAACACTTTTTTCAAAGCTTTATTTAAGATAAACATGTCCTATGTACTTGTTCTTGTTGAATCAAACTAACAACTAACTTTTGTTTTAATGCTATGCATAACTCAAAATAACCGATTCCTCGACGAATTGACGTTGACGATACATTTTTTGAAGCTGTTCGTGTTCGGTTTATTAGTTTCTTTCCAATTGACCAACCGCAAGCACCCGCTAGCAAACCGCTAGCAGAAAGGTTTTAATCCTTGCTATGGTCGATTGGAACGATTAAAATGGATGATGTGAGTAAAAATACCCTATAAATCGTATATGTTTTGCAATTGCTGTCAAAACTTTGGTGCGGCGAACAATTAAAAATAAAAATGAAAGACAACGAGAAGACAACAACAAATTGGACATTCACCGAAACTAAGGCTTTAATTCATATTTATGGAAACAGGCAGGAATCTTACACACAATTGACGATTGGCACCGTGATTTTAGACAAAATATTTATCGGCATTACAACTTCAAAAAATTTCCACTTTACCATATTTCAGTCGTTCTGCGAGCGCTGATGCTAATTTTTGTATGGTATTACAGCTTTATTTTATTCCGATAGGTAGTGTTTTCTCTCTATTTCCAATCGTCAATAGTTAACGTAAAACGTACAATAGAAACGTACACAAGAGTTTAATTTCTCAAATATCCAGTAATATTAAATATTTACTTTCAATTAAATTTTTTTTAACAACGACGTTTTAACGTATTGACAAATGAGATAGAAAATTTTTTATTTTTGACACAACAATTTATCAAGCGGTTCTACACTAACAACCGTCTAGCGGCGAAATTATGCGTAACTGCTTCTAACTGCTCGTGAAAAATAACAAGAGCAGTTACGAGTAGTTCATTGAGTGGAGACAAAAACCTTTCTACTGGCGGTTTGCTAGCGGGTGCTTACGGTTGGTCGATTGGAAAGCAACTATTAACCGCAAGCACCCGCTAGCAAACCGCTAGTACAAAGGTTTTTATCCTTGGTATGGTCGATTGGAACGATTAAAATGGATGACGTGAGTAAAAATACCCGATAAATCGTATATGTTTTGCAATTGCTGTCAAAACTTTGATGCGACGAACTATTAAAAATAAAAATGAAAGACAATGAGAAGACAACAAAAAATTGGACATTCGCCGAAACTAAGGATTTAATTCATATTTATGGAAATAGGCAGGAATATTACACACAATAGTTAACGTAAAACGTACAATAGAAAAGTATACGAGAGTATAATTTATCAAATATCCAGTAATATTATATATTTACTTCCGATTTAATTTTTTTTTAACAACGACATTTTAACGTATTGACAAATGCGATAGAAAAAGTTTTATTTTTGACATGCAAAAGCGGTTTATCAAGCGGTTCTACACTCAATAGTCTAGCGGCGAAATTATGCGTAACTGCTTCTAACTGCTCGTGAAAATTAACAGGAGTAGTTACGAGTAGTTCATTGAGCGAAGACAAAAACCTTTCTACTAGTGGTTTGCTAGCGGGTGCTTACGGTTGGTCGATTGGAAAACAACTATTATTTCGTTATTTGGACGGACTTTTTACGCTTATTGAACCGTAAACTATTATCGCTTGTAAAAGTAGGCTAAGCGCCTCTCGAGGAAAAAAATAAAAATGATGCAACTGATGAACTGACACTTATTGCCTCAAATGTGACGAAAAAAAACTTTAGCAGTCAGATAATTAAGAATTATCTTTATTTAATATGCATTATTTTATGTGGGAATATCGTCCAAGCATGTTTTTAGTAATGAAAAGTGGATTTTATCAACAATCTTAAACGTCAAATTATCAGCAATCTCAGTGTACAATTTTTCCGCTAGCTGGAATCCATGGTGCTCCAATCGACAATAAGTACTTATTATTTCGTGCTACAATCGTTTGTTTCTTATCATTATAATAATACGTTCGTGTGTGCGTTTGTTATTTTTGATTTCTGACTTTATAAAATCGGATAGCTTTGTATATTTTTGATGGATATTGTGGGTTGGGATCAATATTTTAAAAATAAAACGTGGCCAAACGGCAAGAAATATTTTGGAACACAACTCATACAAATATATTATGTTCGATACCATAAATCAAAAACTAGATTTGCCAATTTTGGTTTTCCTTAAACAGCCAAACCAGAGTACTATATTTCCTCGGCCTCCAGCAAACACTATTTTAGTAAACTTTCATATAAATTTTCCTAACGGCTGGATCTTAATATTTCCTCTAGTCTTCGGGTTTGGCAGCCAATAAAACTAATTTTTATTATTTACAATCCGTCTATAACGGTTTTAAAAAGTTTATTAAAATATTTAGAAATTACCATGACATACTCCGACTTACCGTTAAATATATATACTCGTATATGTATAAATTTGAAGAAAATTTCTTGTCATACCCGAACTTGTAAACAGAAAATAAATTTTTTAAAAAAAACGACAAATTGATTCAAATTGGACGACTACAATCAAAATATTTTTAGTAAACAAACTTTTTGAATTTGGAATTTTAAGAATCTACAAACGATTTATATTTTGAGAATTTAGATATAAAATCAATGATGCCAGAATAAATTTGGTTAAAATCGTCAGTATCACTCTTTTTGTTGACAACAATTTCATGATTACCAATAATGTGAGCCATTTCCAAAAATAAACGATTTTTATACAATTTTTCACTGTCCAAAATTTTTACCTCATCAAATTTAAATGTGTGTCCAGTATCAGGAGGAATGCAGGCATAATGTAGTAGCTTGAGAATTTGTGATAGGTGGTTTGACGTCCGATTTATGTTGTGATTACACCGGACCAATTATTTTGTAATTTACTAAATTCTTTTTCAAACGTTGTAAATAGGAAGTTCGATGCCATACGCAATTATCAAAATCGCACTTTTGATATTGCACACTATAATGCGTGCCGAAGTCTTGGGTATTGTGAGCTTGGGACCAAAATTTGATGTGCTATTTTTTAATAAGGAAGATATTCCGGCGTTAAAAATTGTTATCCAAATCAAAGATATCACACCTAAATTAAATCGTTCGAATATTGTATATTTAATTCCATGTAACCATTGCCAATTGAAATACATCGGTACCACGAAACGATTATTAAAAAATCGAATTTCACAACATAAATCGGACGTCAAACTACCTATCAGAAATTCTCAAGCTACTACATTATGCCAGCATTTCTTTGATACTGGACACATATTTAAATTTGATGAGGTAAAAATTTTGGACAGTGAAAAATTGTGATCTTGACCAAATTTATTTTGGCATCATTGATTTTATATCTAAATTCGTAACTCACATTCGTTTCACATTCGAAACTCTACTTTTCACATTCGAAACTCTACTTTTGAACGAGCAACACCTAAAAAAATAATTGTGCAGTGAAAAATATATAAATCAAAATATAATAGTTCCAATTAAATACATTTTTAATCATAATAACCATATAAATATTAGAACTCTAAATTAATAAAATTATCGTAATAATTCAATTAATTAATCAATCATTTAAATATTGGAATTATTTCTTGTGTTACAATAAAATCCGTTTTAGTGCAACTGTTTATGATTTCATTCATTTTGTGAAAACGTTATTGGTATATACAATTTGTTTCTTTCAAATCCGTTATACTGTACATACTGTTTATTATTTAATTCAATTTCGGAAATCATTTTTGGTTTATTTTTATTGCTGTGTACACTTACCACAGATAATTTTTAAACTGTATTTGTACTATGTCTGAAACATGTAACACTTGCTCTTCCAATATTACTAAGGGAAGATTTCCTGGTGTCAAATGTGGTGGACCTTGTATGAAACCATTCCATATAAAATGCGCTCGCATATCTGATGATCTTCTACAAGGCATCAAAAATCGATCTGTGAATTGGTTATGTGAAGACTGTCGTGCAACGTCTAACCAATCAATTATGGATGATGATCAGGTTGCGTCGGACTCGGCAAATATGAACGTTAGTTTATCCGATGTTATGACCCAGCTTAAACGCATGGAAAGTAAGCTATCAGCACTTGAAGATTTAAAAACCATTGTTACATCGTTAAAATTTGAATATGAGGAAATCAAGTCGAATGTTTGTGTTTTGGAGGAAAAATTGCTTGTGCAAGACAACACATTACGTCATTTGGAAGCTGAAATTGATAAACCAAATCAACAGCAAAATGTATCCAACATTATTATCAGTGGCTTACCATCTAACCATGAAGACATTCGTAGTTTAATAACTTGTGTTATCAAAAAAATAGGGGTGAACATAAATGGTGATCAAATAGTCTCAGTTGAGAAGATCGATAAAAAAATTACTGTCAACGCTGCTACAAATAGAAACCACTTCAAGCCATTGTTAAGAGATTTCTTTATTGTGAAACTAAACTCAACTGAACTTAAAAACAATATTTTAATGCAAATGCGAAAACACAAATCACTGTCTACTCAAGATTTGGATGTATTTCTACCAGTAAACCATCCAGTCCAGCGTATCTACATTATGCATCACTTAACAGCGTTCCAGTCAAATTTATACCGTGAGGCTAAAAATATAAAAACATTATATAAGTATAATTATTTATGGTGCAAAGCTGGACAAATATATTTACGGAAATCTGCAGGGTCTGATGTTCATCGAATTGCTTCGGTCAACGATATTTTTCGGATTAAAAACATTCACAAGAAAATTGAAGGCAATACATCTGATTGAACTATCTGGGAACCTGGAAATTTATAGATTGTTAAGTATTGTGATTTATTTACCTGTACTAGCTCAGTTTTTATTTTTTCTTGTGTTTTTATTTTATTTTATTTTATTTTATTTTATGTTGATTTCATCGCCACTATCAATTGCTTTGTCTATTTACATTTCCTTAACAGATTTAATTAGTCAAATTTTTTTGTGTTTAATTTCTTTTACGTTGGCACTATTGAATATTAATACTATGAATGTAAAGCACGATGTAAGTTATTTTTGGTCGTTTTACTCGTTTTTTGTTTTTTCTAATATTTTAAATTTTTACGTAAACATATCTTTTCTTATCATTAAGCGAATTTTAAATTCAACGCGATATTTTATGATTATTGCTCTATATTATATTTTTGCTCAATTTATTTTTATCATTGTTTGTAAGTTATTTTTGATTTGCATTTTTTATGAGTAGTAAATATAGCATACTGCACCAAAATATTAGAAGTTTAAGAGCAAATTTTGATATGTTTAGTACGTTTGTAGCCAGTCTGAATACTCTACCTGATTTGATTTTTGTTTCTGAAATTTGGATTTATTCGAACGAAACAACAGAATTCAATTTGCCTAATTACAGCTTTAAAGCTTGCTGTAACGATAATTACCGCGCCGGTGGAGTTGGTGTCTTTATACATAAAAATCTAACAGTTATATCATGCTGTACTTGTAATTGGATTTCAACTGATGTTCTTAGATTAGACATTCAACTAGGTAAAAATCTTTGGATTTTTCTGTGTTTTTACCGTTTTTGTAATAGTGATCTTAATGATTTTTGCAATGATTTAGATAATTTGCTGGGTACTATTAACAATAATAACATAGTGATCTTAGGTGATATTAATATAAATCTATTGAATAACGTAAGCTGTTTTAACTACCAAGCAATGCTTGCATCATATGGATTCCTCAGTGTATCTAACAATCCAACTAGGAATCTATCATGTTTAGACCATGTTTTTGTTAAATCCAGTAGTACATATACTTTTAGTATTGATAATTTACCAATACATTTTTCCGATCATAATTTAATTACTCTCAATATTTGGGTAGAATCGAATAGACCTGTGATATGTTATAGTGGAAAGAGTTCAAAAGTTAATTATGACAAACTTAGAGATCGTCTTCTAGTTGAAAACTGGGATCTTGTTTACCATGAAAAAAATTGTAATACAGCATTCGATATTTTCTTAAATAAATTAATTTCCCATATTGAACTTTCCAAAGAAATAATTACTTATCGCATTAGCAAGAAGTTAAAGCCCTGGATGAATTATTATCTTTTGTGTAAAATTAATAAACTTAAAAAAATTTCTAAAAAATTAAGAAGGTATCCAAATAACACTCGGTTAGAAAATTATGTAAGAAAACTCTCTAAGCATGTAAATATGACTGTTAAACGGGTCAAAAGAGTATATTACAAAGATAAATTTGGTTTAATAGGGAATAATCCTAAGCTTATGTGGAAGGAAATTGATGATATTTTGGGTAGAAATACGTCCCAAAACAAAAACCAAATAACACAAATTTATGAATATCAATCAAACGTTCTTCTTACTGATGATCAGAATATATGTAATGAATTTAATAAATTTTTTATAACTGTTTCATCCGACATGACTTCCAATATTTTTCCTAATAGTACTAACAGTGGAGAGCAAAAACAATTTATTTTTGGAAACCGTGATAGTTACTGTACTTCTTGTTATTTCGATGAAATTAATTCTTTGGAGATTATTTCTGAAATTCAGAAGTTAAAAAACAAACATTCTAAAGGATTTGATGGAGTAGATAATATCATTGTTAAAAATTGTGCCTGGTATTTGGTTGATGTATTAAAATTTTTATTTAATTTATGTCTAAAGAGCGGAATTTTTCCAGACGCCTTAAAAATAGCTGTTGTTATTCCAGTTTTTAAAAAGGGTGATGCTCTGCAATTAAACAATTACCGACCGATCTCACTATTGAGTACTTTTTCAAAATTATTTGAGAAATTAATTAAACGACGATTAGTCTCTTACCTTGGTAAAATAAAATTTTTTAGTGATCACCAATTTGGATTCATAGAAGGAAAATCTACGGAAGAAGCTCTTTTAAATTTTCTGAGCAATATTTATTTAGCAATCAACAACTCTCAGAAATGCTCAGCAGTATTTTTGGACATTTCAAAAGCATTTGATACTGTTAACCATGACATACTCATAATGAAATTGTCAAGTATTGGTGTTAGAGGCAAATTATTAGATTGGTTTATAAGTTACCTTCGTAAGCGTAGTCAAATTGTAAAAATTAATAACGTGAATAGTCCTCCAGGTCTTCTAAAATGTGGTGTTCCTCAGGGCTCAGTTTTGGGACCCTTATTGTTTTTAATTTATTTCAATTCTATCTTTGAAATTAATCTTAGAGGGTGTGCTACAGCGTTTGCAGATGATTTGGCTTTGACATATGCGTCTAATGATTACGTTGATATTCAACGGTTTATCAATTTTGATTTATGCACTCTAAGTAAATGGTTTTTTTATCACCGACTTGTTGCTAGTGAAAAATCTAGAATTATGCATTTTAGACGGCCCGACATAACAGTTGATCAAAACTTTTTCAAGTATCACGTATACCCGTGTGATAAGAATCCATGTTTTGGGCAATGTTTTGATTTGCCCTGCATAAATGAGTTTAAATACTTAGGTGTAACAATTGACTCGCAGCTAAATTGGACCTCCCACCTAACTAATATCAGGAAAATTGTTATTACTGCAGTGCATAAATTTTATAATCTTCGACCTTTGTGCCCTTCTTTTATTTTAAGAAGGTTATATCATGCTCTTGTTGAATCTATCTTAATGTATGGTATAACTAGATGGGGTGGAACTTACTTTGCTAATATTGCAGATCTTTTTGTAGCGCAAAAAAGAATTATCAAATTAATTTATGCTTGTCCAAGGAATACACCCACTATTCCGCTTTTTCGCGAGTTAAACTTGTTGCCTCTAAGGTATTTGTATGTTTTTAAAGTATTGAAAATGTTTTTTGTTCGTAGCAATAGTTATCATAGTCGAATATACTACGTGTATAATATGAGAAATCCAAACAATTTTGTCGGTCTTCGTTGTAATAGTGAAAGGTTTAGAAGATTTTATTTATATATGGCACCTTTTTGGTTCCATCTTTTACCTAAAAATGTGAAAATGCTTCCATCTGCGCAGAAGCATAAATTTAACAGGGAAATTCGGACTTGGTTACTTAACATCGATGATATCGAGCAATATTTTTAGTATAAATGTTAAATTACATTATGTTCTAATGTGCCGTCGTGTAGTTAAATATATCTATTTTAATAACTGAGCTTGTATTTTGTTGAAGATTATTGTTAATTATGTAAACAAAGAATATTATATAAATTTTAATTAAAATTTGTTTTAAATTGCTCCACTACAGACATAATGTCTATAGGAGCTGTACTTTATTTCATATTTTATAATGTTGTTTCAATTAGATTTTAATTTTGTATTTATTTTATTGAAATAAAGATAGTAATAATAAAATAATAAATAATAATAAAAATTCCCAAAATATAAATCGTTTGTAGATTCTTGAAATTCCAAATTCAAAAAGTAGTCGTCCAATTTGAATCAATTTGTCGTTTGTTGTAAAAATTTTATTTTCTGTTTACAAGTTCGGGTATTACAAGAAATTTTCTTCAAATTTATATATATATTTAACAGTAAGACGGAGTATGGCATGGTAATTTCTGTATATTTTAATAAACCTTGTATGTATGTATTGTTAAAATCGTTGTAGACCTGAAGAAGATAATAAATTTATCGAAACGTCGACATAAATATTAAAAATTAGTTTTATTGGCTGCCAAACCCGAAGACTAGAGAAGATATTTTAGTAAACTTTTAAATCGGAAATGTTCAGCCAATGAAAAAAGTCTTCTATAGAAAATTCCCAATCTTAAAAAAGTAAAATTACGTTCTGCACATTTTTTGGACCATGCCATTTGGGATGGATTTCCCGCAGAAGTTTGAAAACCTAGAACATGTTCGGCTTCAGATAAACCAGTCGCCATATACAAATACATTCTCCTCATACCGATTTATTCCAAAAATGTTCATCTTTTTCTAAAATTTAATCAGGTAACCCTAGCTCCATTTGTAGTAAAGTGGCAACCTAATAGTTTTCGTATTTATAAACCTCACTAAAATACGCGCTTTATGTTATGCACAGTAATTTAAAATCCAATTTGACATTTTAAAACTGTTTTACTCTCAGTAAAATATTGTTGATATCTTTTATCACAGACCATCTTTATACCATTCCATTTATCTCTCAAAATGTTCCCGCTTAGTCAAAATATCAATTTTCACGCAACTACAGAAAACAAATTTATGTAAATAAATTAATTTTATTATATACATATTCTATGCTGTATATTCATATAATAAAATTGATTATTTTAATTTTAAAATAACAAAAAAAAAAAAAAAATGCGAACTGATTAATCGATAGTAATAATAGAACAATATTATCTAATTTATCAGCATTTTGTTTGTTTTTGTTTTGTTTTATTGATACATCTAATCTTTTTAACAAAATACAAATTTCAATATAACGGTACTTAGTTAAAAATATAAAAATTATCTCCACGTAGAGATCTCATTTTTCATTATTTCTTATAATAAAAAAAATAGAAAAGTTTATTTATTTAAACAATAGTTGGTGTATAATAAAAGAAAAGCGATACTATTGTATACTGAGTGAACGTATATACACTCGTTTAGAGGAGTTTGCTTGAATCGATTCTTAAAATATAAGTACCTACTGGATGAGTTTTTTTACGTTTCTCAAATAATAGAACAAAAAAAAAAAAAAAAACGTTGAAAAGAAAATTAATGAAAATTATTTGTTTACATTCTTGTAAAATTGAAAATGAAAATCAATATCAGAAAATAAATAAATAATAGAATTTTTTTTTTTTTGTTTGTTTGTTATAAAACTTATTAATTACAAACTTTGTGTATATATTGAGGGGTTGTAAGTGGAAAATTGGAAAAGTATTAGAGAAAAGGGTTCACCCTAAGCACATTATTAAACTTCAAAAGATTTTTTTTTTTTTTAAATATTATTGGATGCTCTTATTTTGTTAAGATAACAAATACGATTACGAATATCTGTTTTTGGCTAAAAGTGGTATCGTTAAATTTGTATTGTCATGGTAATAAAAGAAGTTTTGAGGCCTATGAATACAAATACTTATGAATATTCTAGCGCATACATATAAGTACAAGGCTATTTTAGCCGTTAGTTAATTCAAGTTAATTATTCATAAAATTTCCAAATAAAAATTTTGATTCATTATGTTTATAGTTGAATAAACGAGTAACACTGGGAATTTAAGCATTAAAAACTGATGCTCAATTTCCCATTGTTACACTAGAAGCACATAGTAATCGTTTCATTTTCGATTAGTTTTTTGTTTAATACAAAATGGGGGACCACCACATGAGTTTGCTTTACAAACGAATAGGTAAGCTTCACTAAAGTATATACAGTGCTGAGAAAAAAAAAATTGGGCAAACATATTTTATTACAAATTGCAGTCTTTTTTTGCTAAAATTACAAAACTTTTGAAAGGAATTTACTTAATGTTTTATTTTAAATACATTTATGACTCATTTAAAAAATAAAAAATAAAAAATGCCTACAATTTAGGGGGCAAAATCGACAAATTGCTAAAATATTTAAAATATCCCATTTGGCATTTAAGGGCGTGGAAGTAATGGAATAAAATAAACACTTTCTTTTTGTATCTTATTGGTTTGTGGAAATTATATCTTCAATATTAATATTTTGTTGAACCGCATATTGCCTCTATAACGGCGGTACAACCCCGCAACTGATGTGTAAAAAAATTGGTCAAACAATTAGTTTATTTTACGCCTACCGTTCTTGGCCGTAATTAGGGTGCTGATGTTTTATTGGCTGCAAGTATTTTATTGAGTATAAATAGTGCATATTTTGTAAGATTAAGTTATTCTGTAGGTGATCCTAGTCAAATAAAGAATAAAGTGCAACTTTACTTTAAAAAATGGGAAAAGTTAGTGAGCAGTGTAAAAGCAACATGTTGATTCCCGCGTGATAAAATTTAACCACGCATGAAATAGCAGAAAGATTAAACAGGCCTAAAAAAACTGTCGCGTGGAATATTATAAAAATGCGAGAGATGGGCAGTACACAAAGAAATAAAGGCTCTGGAAGGCCCAGAAAGACAACGCCAGTGGAAGATCATTTTTTAATATTACATTGTCGTCGGGCTACATGTTGGAGACAGAAGAATTCTCGTAAGGAGAGAATCTCCCGAAAGGCTTAGCAACTAATGTCTTTTAAGACTTTACCGACAAATGAAGGAGTTATGGTCTGGGGATGCTTTTCTGGAAATGAAACCGGTCGATTGTGCTTCCTTAGTTCCAAAATTACAGCAGCTGTTTATCTGCAGGTCCTACATAACGAATTTGAGCCTTCTGTGTTAAAGCTTTTTGGCGAGACTTGCAGATTTATTTTTGAACAGGACAACGCTCCGTTCCATACCGCCAAAGTTGTGAGTTATTAATTTTGAATTGTAGATAGAAAAATTGGCTTTCAGATAAACATAAATAATTTGTTAAAAACTTGTTTTTTTTCTTATCTCTTCATTTAAAGGTAAAAAAGTACTTAGCAGAAAAAAATATCGATGTGTTGAGCTGGCCCCCGTACAGTCCAGACTTAAATCCCATAGAAAATATTTGGTCTATAATGAAGCTAGAATTTGAGCCCTCTTCTACCTGAAATAGCAAGAAAGCGCCCAGAATCAATTCAAGCTTTAAAAAGTTTATTGATGACGATTTGGGAATTCATACCTTCTACGACTTTGAAAAATTTATCAAATTCAATGAATCAGAGGTGTATCGCTGCTATAAAAGCAAATGGCGCACAGTGGGACCGAAACGGGCTCACCGTCTCTAAAATGTGTATAACCTTTAGTCTCAAGTGATAAACACTTAATTATTTTTTAACATGAATTGTTGAATACATGAGCCTTGAGCAAGAAAATGGAAATGTCAAAAATATTATACAAAAATAACAAAAAACTTGAACTAAACTTGAAATATATGGATCCGATGTAAATAATAATGAATGAAAAAAATCTTCATTGGTTGCTGAACGAGAACACTTCCTGGAATGGTGTAATCGGTATCGCCTATAATCTTTGTTGCGCGCTTCTTGTGCATCTTCAGACATTTGGCCTATTGGTAAAATTGCAAAATGTCTTATAGAATACTTTCTCCATAAATAAGAGTTTCATGGAGAGAGGAAGGCATATAGTACCAATTATATTTATTGACAAATATTCGAGCGGTATCCATTGCGTATTGGCCAAATTTGAAATCATTTACTGCGATTCCAGGTGATAATGTTTGTAATATGATGTATAGCCGTTTTATCAATTCTTCGTCAACTCCAGTAATATTTGCTGAACAATGATAGTTAGAAAAGAATCTTCGCGCAGTATTGCCGTCATTACTATTACCATCTCCTTGTCGAGGTTTATCTATATGGAGGCCAAGTTCATTTCGGAACTTACTTTGAACGTATTTTCTCTTTTCTTCTTTACTTTTTTTATTTTCTTTTGTTGTGGTTGACCATTTCATAAACGAAATATTATAAGAAATGTGCAAAATAGTCTCCATAAACCTAATCCAAGCATGAAGAGTGGAAAGTCCATATTGAAATGCATCTTCGTTTTCGGGTTTAGCTCAGATCATTAATCTCTCTAGGTCTAGCTCCACATATAGTACACACAACACTAGATGATGTATTCGTTAATACTTGCGCAACTTTTCCATCAATCATGGTTAAAAACAGTTCATGTTTGACTTCCACTACTTCGTCATCTTTGTTTACCAGTGATGGAGTAAGTTCATCAATTTGTCTCTTGATATCGTCAACGGTCTTCTCTAGTCTGCTGTGGAGTTTCCTTGACAAATTTTATAGAAATGGGTCGGCAATAACGAACAGAAGAGCATGCAGTATTTTGGCAGACTAAAAGAATTGTTGATAAGTCAATTAGTTTTATAGGCACAAGAGAAGCAATAAACAAATTAGCATCTGATATTAACTGAGTCTCGTCTGGCAATGCCTGTTTATATTCACTTTGACCAAATGATCTGTCACAGCCCCATTTAACGTATAATTTCAGATTTCTATGTCCTGATTTATGTACCGAATTTATTTGAAGAATCCGAGCTACAGTATGATCTAATAGATCTTTCAGTTTAATAGAAGCTCCAATATTTCGAGTTGCAACGTGGAGTGTGCATCTACGTTAAAAACCACATACCGTACTCAAGACACAATAAGTACGAAATATTTACAAAAACCGCCCAAACTATTGTGCTTAAAATTTCCCTTCCTAATAAACTCCTTTATGTTTATACAGATCTCCTAATCAGACGGATTCAGAAACGATTAGCTTCTTTGGGAGCTTGTCAGACAAATGTGACGATATTCGTAATCAACATCCCGAATGCGAATTAATTATGGTCGGTGACTTTAATGCCCACCATAAAGAATGGTTGAATCACAAAGATACAAATGTCGCTGGGTGCCATGCGGAATGGCTTGCCGTTTCGCATGACCTCACACAGATTGTTAGTGAGTCCACATTTGAATGCCAAAATTCTAGAGGAGTTCATATTCTGGATCTCTGTCTGACATCAATCCCTCATTCCATGGAGGCCCATGTCGAAACTGGAATTGGAAATTCTGACCATAACTTAATAACCACAAAAATATCTGTCGAAACACCACCAGAATTTAGGCAGCAGCCAAGGCGTCTTTGGCATTTTAACAAGGCTGATTTTGATGGTTTACGGTCATTTTTTCAACACTTCCCTTGGGAACGCCATTGCCTACATAACAACAACATAGACGACGCCGTTTCCAGTTTTACTGACACCGTCTTACATGGAATGAATAAATTTATCCCCTCATCATTTTCCAATCCCAATCAAAATTTTAAAATATTTTCAAAAGAAGCCACCAAAGCTGCCAAACAAAATAAATCGGCACACAAAAAATATAAACGCAACAAAATTTCTTATGAGGAATACAAAACGATACGGAACACCTGCAAACAAACCTGTGGTAGAGAAGCGAAAAGAGCCGACAGCAAGAAAGCCAATGTGGCTTCCGAGCTGAAAATCTCTCGAAAGATCTCCGATCGCAACTTTTACCACATGGTCGCATCGGTTGCAAATATTTCGAAAACATCTGTTTCAGCATTGAAATGTGCTGACGGCGCTTTGGTGGTGGATCCATATTTACAAGCCGACTTATTGGCAAGCATCTTTGAATCGAACTCGACATTAGTTGTCCCAGATGGAATTAGGCCTCCATTAGTTCCATATTGTGGTTCTAAAATGAGCCCCGTCACCATCTCGGAGGAAATTGTCTTTACTAATCTGAAGACAATGAATGTAAACAAGGCCACCGGACCTGATGGAATTCCAGTTCGAATATTGAAGGAGTTTGCCAATGAATTGGCTCCAATATTATCTAAAATTTTCCTACTTTCATACAAGCAAGGCGACTACCCGAACGCCTGGAAGAGTGCAATGGTGCAACCCGTGCTGAAACGGGGTTGTGACAAAACTGACCCTTCAAACTACCGGCCAATATCAATTGTGTCAGCCGTCGCTAAAGTCTTTGAGAAATGCATCAATCAACATATAGTTAAATATCTTGAAGTTAACAAACTAATTTCGGATAGACAATACGGCTTTCGTGAAAGCCGATCCACGACCGATCTCCTGACGTACGTCACAAACAAATGGAATCTCGCCTTAGACACCACGGAGAGGCCTTTGCAATCGCTTTGGATATATCCAAGGCTTTTGATAAGGTATGACATGAGAATCTTATTTGTAAACTTGTGGCATACGGGCTGGACTCGATGACCACCAGGTGGATTAAAAGCTATCTCAATGACCGAAAAATCAGCGTCGTACTTAATCGGAGATCATCATCGACGCACTCCCCAAATGCCGGAGTCCCTCAGGGATCACCTTTGTCACCGACCCTGTTTTTGCTATACATCAACGATTTGCTGGATAGCACTGTAAACCCTATCCATAGCTTTGCAGATGATGCCACATTGCATTCTTCTATTTCATTCGAGGCGGAGCCTAGCATTACAGATTTAAATAATAAACGGTCAGAAGTCGTAACTTCTCTTAATTCCGATTTAAGTACAATATTTGAGTGGGGTAACAACAACTTAGTGCAATTTAACGAGAAAAAGACACAAATATGCACATTTTCACGTAAAAAAAGTCGCAACGACTACCCATTTGTGGTAAAAAACCATATCCTTGTTGGTTGCGACTCAATTCGACTGCTTGGTGTTCAAATAAGTAACAAACTCAAATGGAATGAACACATTGTTGCATTGGCTAAATCAGCTTCAAAAAAACTCGGGTTCCTAAATAGATGCAGAAGGTTTTTTAAATCGCATCAAGTTCTCCAGATATATCAAACCTTCATCCGGCCATGTATAGAGTATTGCTGTCAAGTTTGGGGAGGTGCGTCTGGTACCACCCTCCAGTTATTGGACAGGGTTCAACGCCGCGCTATCCGAATAATACGGAATCCCAGACTTACCCAAGAACTAGACAGCTTACAGCATCGCAGAGATGTTGCAGAACTCTGCGTCTTCTACAGATGCTTACATGGTAAATGTTTTGCAGAACTATCGGAGAAAATACCACCATTCGTTACAACAACAAGAGTAACAAGAGGAACAACCAATGCACATAGGTTTACGGTGAAGCTCCCGAAACCTCGAACTGAAGAAATTAAGCGCGAATTTGTATATCGAACATCAAAAAAGTGGAATTCGCTAATACACTTCAAATTTCCGGAGGAATACAAAATGAATAAATTTAAGGTAGCTATTAATCTTTACTTGAAGGATCGCGCATTGGGTGCAGAAGCTCTGACAGTTACAAGGAGCTAGGACCGTTAATAAGTCCGCTCTGCACCCAATTAAAATATGTATATAAAAAAAAAAAAAAAAATATCATTAATTTCGATACTAGATCTTAGGGAATAGCACATCTTTTTCGCATCCAATATCATATTATATGACGGAAAGACAAAAATATTTTTTTCAGATAAACGAGACCTTAATAATCCGTATTGAGATTTTGTTAAGTCCAAATCAATATATTTACACAGAGCTTCGTCTTTTGAATAAGCAGTAACTGTTTCCGTATCATAATTCATCTTCTTAAGGACTTCTTTTTTGTCTTTCTTAGGCAAAGCTCGTGCAATACTCACAATTGAAGCTTCATCTATATAATTCACCAATAGACCGTAAATGATGGACATACGCGTTATATATAAATTCAAACCGATATTCTTGTACTAGTTCCATGTTTTTTCGTTTTTTTGTTTTCTCAGATGATTCACCATATGGCTTAGAAGGTCGGCCACGTTCACCTCAAGAGGTTGCAGCAGTAGTTTCTGCAAATATTAGCCTGAATTCACCATCCAACCAAGCACTGTTAGCGTTAAAGGTTAAATTTAGATAGTAAGTTTTTCCGAATACTTGCTATAACTATATCAGCTTTTTCTAATGAAAATCCAAAAGTTTCGATCAAATATTTTTTGTAACTCGGTATTGTTTGTTCCCGAGTTTATGAAAAATTAACACACAAAACCCTATGAGTACAAACAAAATCACTCATTATGATAAACTTCACGGCAACGAATTATCGAAAAATCAGTTCAGATACTTCTAGAAAATCACGTTCAACTCTTATTTATACGATTTACTTTAATAAGCAGTGTGCAAAATGTTTACTAAGAACTGTATGTGGTTTTAACTTGTTTTGCGGTAATTGATAAAAAGTATTTGTCCACGACTAACGTATAATATACTCATTATACGTTTGTTTCTTCAATTATAATGGCATCCATTATTCACTGCTAGTTTATCTGGTAGTCCCTTCTTCCATTATTCACTACTACCAAATAAAAATTTCATTTTATTTTATCTAGTAGTCTCCTTGCTATTTTCATTATTATTAAATTGAGACGTCAAAATGTCGACGTAAACTATTTTAGGTTTATTTAACGGATTTGATAATAATAGTTATTTATGGTACTAGTGAGCAAAACGAGATATTATCCATGAGGGATAAGTATCCCGAGTGGATAATATCTCTTTGCTCACGAGTGGCATACAACGTTTTATCCACTTTTGTTGAAATAAATTTCGTAAATTAATAAGAAATACATAGTTCCATTTTGTGTTTTCACAGTGGAGCATTGAATTTTGAAATATATTTTATCATAGTGACCGTTCTTTAAATTGTCATGGTGTACTTTAATTTAACTAATTTTTGGAATATAGTTTTTCAATTTGACTACGAATAATTTTCCAATGACTACTCAACATTTTGTTATATCAAATATAACTCACGTTGCCCCTAGCAGCGTGGGTTACACAATAACAATGGGTTATTTTACATTTTCTTTATTTGAAATCAGCGTAGTTATCGGGCTATTATATATCAAAAGTGGATAAAATACAATTTTTTATCGGTCGTGGACAATAATATATTATTCAACGAGCATATAATGATGGCCTATCGGCTCTCGGTAAACTTCATCTTCGTGAATAACAGCCATTATATGCGAGTAGAATACGATACTTGGTCCACGACCGATAAAAAATTGTGTTTTATTATCAAATCCTTTAAATAAACCTAAAATAATTTCCGTAGTCATTTTGACGTCTCAGTTTAAAAATAATGAAAATGCCAAGAGACTACTAGATAAAATTTCAAAAAATGAAATTTTTATTTGGCAGTAGAGAATAATAGAAGAATGGACTACTAGATAAACTAGCAGTGAATAATGGATATCATTATATTTGAAGAAACAAACGTATAATGAGTATATTATACGTTAGTCGTGGACAAAGTATCATATTCTACTCGCATATAATAGCTGTTATATGCTTGTTGAATAATATACTATTATCAACTACCCACAATTAGGCACTACAAGTTCCTACCACAAATTGATTGTAGTTTTATCATAATTACTTACACCATAAAAATAAATCACCCGATATTGGGTGGTTAGGGGAAACAGGGTTATTATAATTTTATTTATAAATGAGTAAGCAAATTCATAAACAAATATAATTTTAATTGTGCTCATGTTGGGCATAACACTGAAAAAATAAAATAGCGCAAAAAATTAAAAACATTACTTCATCACAATTACATTGCGTATGAAAAAAAAATGCCAAAAATTGGCAAAAAAATTTCACTTTCCTGAAATCAGGGATAATCAAACGTTTTTATAAGATAAGTAACAACGCTGCGGCAAATAGCGCCAACCTTTAAATGTCTATTTGAATACCATGAAAACCACGTAAAAAAGAGCCGCATTCAAACAAGATTAGCTTCGTACATATAAGATAGATGATTGTTTTTTCATTTTCTATAAATATTTCAAGTTTTGCGCTTTCTAAAAATGTATATCTATATCTCGAAAGGTAAGATTTCCAAAAAACTTGTTTGAAATGTCTGTATGAGTAAATCGATCGAACCAATATTCTGACTTTCTGCACTTTGGCGACTCATTTTACTAATACAGATTTTTTTTTTTTTTTATTACGACTGAGTCTTGTACCCATTTAGTAATTTACATTGCATAATAAAGTTTTTGATTAGTAGGCACAATCAAGTGATTATTCCCCGTTTCGTGTAACTCCTCCTCAGATTTTTCGCCACGATAAGTCTACTGACCTCCTGGTCGCGATAAGTCCAAAGGTTTGGTTCTTTGCAATCTTCTTGTTGGTGTGGTATTCAGCATACAGCGTATGTCCAGCATTTCATGCTGGTGCAGACGTTGTAGGTGTTTTGTTGCATGATTCTTGATTTTATCCGCGACTAGCTCGATCTTTAGATCTCGATGGAGGTTGTCGTTTCGAATGTACCACGATGCATTAACAATACATCGCAGGATTTTATTTTGAGCTGTTTGTATGATTTTGATATTTGTCCTCTTGGCACAACCCCAAAGTTGACTACTAAATGTCTATATAGGTTTCAGAATTTGTTTGTATAACAGCAGTTGGTTATGAATCGTCAGTTCAGATTGTCTCCCTAGGAGCCAATGCATTTTTTTAAATTTTATGTTTAGTTCTTCTCTCTTCTTTTTTATGTGTTCCTTCCATCTAAGTTTAGCATCTAAAGTCATGCCAAGATATTTAGCAGTGTTCGCATGCGGTACTACAATCGAGTTTATCATTATTGGTATATGATTAACTTTTAGATGTGTAAAGTTTAATAAAATATGGTTCTAATTTTTAATTGAGTATTATTCATTATTTTTCGTTAATATTTATTTAATCCATACTAAAAAAAAAAAAATATTCTAAAGTGTTTTATTACTCGGTGAATTTAAGGAAGTTATGTTTGAAGAAGTGTAGTATTAAAATAGACGAACTCAGAATGGATTGCTAATGTTGATACTAACGAGTTGTCGAATCAAAACGTCCTCCGTAAGGTTGAGGTACGAATGTTGCATGTCAACGGACGACTGGAGAGATTACTTTACAGTACCAGGACTTACAAATGATAATGTCGAGACCTTCTTGTTACCAGTTCATTGATTTTATCCGTAGTACATAGCATACATAAAATTAAGGAATCCAAAAGAGGAGACAAAGAGCAACTAGCCACTTCAGAGTATGAATACGAAAAGAGACTTCGATCAGCAGCAACTAAAGACCGAATCCTTCCGTCAGCAATTACATGCCAAGTATTAGAAAAAACTTAGCTCACTCTTCTGCTACTGTGAGATATAAAATCGGTCGTTCGAAGCCTCAACCGGTCACCCCGTGCCTTCTAGAGCTAACCACCTAACCGATTTCTTGGAACGATTTCAAGATCGGAAATCTGATATCAGACGATCTATGGAATCCAGGAAACAACGACTAAAATAATCCTTTCGTGATTTTTATAATGACATTTTAGCAATATCGTTACAATTCCGTCATCCACTCAATGATTCGGAAATATTAAACCTTTTGCGTCGAAATATGAGGATTGGTTTGCAAGTGGCACTGGCTGATAGAACAATTGATTCAATTCCAGAACTAGTATACGTAAATGGCCGGCAATAGAAGAAACGTGGAAACGGATTGGATATGACTTTATCCATCATCACCAAGCGATTTCTCCGGTTCGGACCCAAATGTGAGTGTAAACGCTATATAGTTGGATAGTAAGCAACGGCCAAATGTTTCAGTCTCAGTTTAGTAAAATAATCAGCTCGTATGTTGGAATTGCGCTGATATAGGGCATAGTATTGAGATACACCTTATTTTCACTGCACCAGTTTTATGTTATTCTTTATTGAATAGCATTTTCAAGACGATTGTGTCCAAATGCACACTTAATTTTTCTTTTAATTTTCACTGTTCGATTTTGTATTTTATTATTATTCAGTATAAATGATAGAAACGACTGTCCACAGTCAAACAAAAAAACCATCCACTCCCCGCAAAATGTTTGCTGCCATCGACTATTAAAATTCGAACAGTTGCTAGTGGAGACGACTTGCCATATGTCATACAATCATTTGCTGCCAAGAAGACATAACTTGATTGTTTACTTAAATTTTAACGTTTCTTGACTGGATTCAAAAACATGACTACCAGTTTCGAATGGAATTTTTCTAATTTGTAGTTAGAAGCTACTAGAATTCTTGTAAGGTGGTGTCTCATCTGTTACGAGAATTTTTTTTTATCAAATTTTTATTTTATATGTGATACATTTTTATTGTCTGCGATTTTTAATATGACAACGCGAAATAAGAAATAATTAATTTAATTCAGTTGTACGGAAACAATGAAGGCCTTTGGAATATCCAAAGTCCCCTTTGAAGAACTTTTAACTCGCGCAAAACTCTTAAATAAAGTGCAATTTATATTTTTTTTGAGAGTTGCTTTAAAACATCAACACGTAAATATGAGAGCTGAATGCTCCCAATAACAATACAAGTTTCGTTAGAAACCCACCTAATGGAGAATGGCTAATGGAGAATTCCCTCTTATTTTCGGTGGACATCGGTTTGACAGTGTTTCATTTTTTAAATGTTTTTTTTCCATTTCTGGCTTAAATTTTGCACCTTGATCAAGGAGCTAAAACTATTTTTTCTTATGCCAAGGTTTTTTGTTACTCAGGAGGATGGTTTGGTGTAATTCTATAAATAGGCCATCCAGCTCTTCTTTTGACTGAATTATATTTCTTTGTCTGCTTCCAACGGTTCTAACACATATAACTTCTGCAACATTGCTTTCCAAAATATGCCATTTTACCAAAGTATGCATTATCAATAATTTCCTTTGCCCGCCACTCTAGATCTTGAAACAGTTTTATTAACGAGACAACCTCTTTATTTCTGGTAATGACTATTTTTTCTAGAAGGTTTAACGTTCCTGCCGTCAATAATAGCTGTCTGTTCAATAAGCGGTTTAAGAACATTTTGTAGCTGGACTAGAGTTTGCCCAATATTCTAAGTGATCTTTTTTCCACTGCTCAGAGGACACTACTGCTGGTATTTTTTTCTTTGTTCGAATTGAGTACACAGGTGAAAATCAAATTCAATTTTGTTGGTATCTAGTCAGCGATAAGATTGAAAAAGCTTTCGAAAGCACCTAAATAATTTTGGTTGAATCATGAATACTTACTGTTACGCAAAAATCGAACGTGGTATACCTACAAAAAATCGGAAATCGAGTTTTGGTTTTTTTTCTAAACAAAATGCTAATTTCTCGATTTGGTGCCACCAATCGATCGTTCGATGTTGAAAGGCCGAATGCGGGAAGGCCGAATGCCGAAAGGCCGAATGGGTCTGAAGGCCGAATGTCAAATGGCTGAATGTGTCAAAAGGCCGAATGTCTTATGGCTGAATGTGTCGATTGGGTCGAAAGGCCGAAAGTGTTGAAGGGCTAAATGTCTAAAGGTCGAATGGTTCGAAAGGCTGAATGTCGAAAGGCCGAATGGCCGAACGTGTCTGTTGATTGAAATCAATATTTAAAACCATTGAATTTATTTCTTAATGTTAAATGATTTAAATAAATTGAAAATGCATGCTAATGAATCCTGCGTATGTAGTATATTATTGTGATCAAATTTTGTCGGAAAAAAAATGTATTTCTTTTTCTTTTTTTACTATAGTGACATGACAAAAAAAACGTAAAAAAATTTTAATATTTAAGGCGATTCACTATTAAGCATTTTTATACAAAAATTTTGATAAAAATATAAATTTTGGTTTTCATAAAAATATAAATTTTGAAAATTTTCATTCATAAAAAGCTGCAAAATTAAAATCAATTTCGATACAAACGGCCTTTCGACATTCGGCCTTTCGACACAATCGGCTTTTCGATATTCGGCCTTTCGACCTATTCAGCCTTTCGACACATTCGGCCTTTCGAAATTCGTCTTTTCGTTCGACACATTCGGCCTTTCGATATTCGGCTTTTCGGCGTTCGCCCTTTCGACTTTCGGCCTTTCGACATTCGGCCTTTCGGCCCTATTCCCAATCGATTAGATCATCATTCATCTTGCAGTGCTGAAATGATTTAGACGTTGCCTCTCATAAGCCGCAAATATGTGGAGCATGTGGTGGTTTAATATGAAAAATTAATGTTTTCTGCTATTAAATAATCAACGTGAACGGGTTGCTTGCCCGACTAAATTTGTGGTTTCAGTCGTTGAATCACTCTGTTGGCTCAAAGAAAATTTGAACCGTTGTCACACCAATTCTTGTTGAAGTTTCACGTCTTAATATGGTATGTTTAAGCGCCAACAATACTCATTTTGTGTCGAGGCTTCTCGCAATTTCAAGATGCACCGCGTTGACCACTTAAGCATACTAAAACTGGGGAATTTTTACGTATGCTGTTTTTAATGTTTAGAGAATTCGCATAATCCAGTCCTGCTTTTGAAAATGGTATTCTCTGGTTACTGTATTAGTTCACCATAATGTATTCCTCACTCCTATAGTGGTGAACGGTGGTACAGGAGTTACGTTGTGGTAAGTTTCTTCTGATTCGATACTTAACGTTTATTATCGAGAAATTTTAAGAATGTATTACTATAGAACACTTAGCCTCTTGTTTGCTATTTAACAGAATACGACCCTTTTAATGGCGGTTTAGAAAGAATAGTGTGATGCTATCGAGATTTAAATTGATTAATTATAACACAGACTTAAATTTTTCGAATTGTAGGTAACTTAAGAAAGTATCTATTATTGCCCAAGATCTATAATTTGCATTTTCAGATAATTGTCGAATATCTTTCCAATTTGGGGATTCAACAACTGGAACCTGCTCTAGCAGCGGCAACCTCAATCGTAACTCGAATTGCTATACTGTCTCAATTGATTTCGCTTTTGTGTATGTTAGATAAAAGTGTGATCCATTTACAAAAATCCTGAATCTAAACATTTACCATTTTATTAACATGTTTTTTTTTTTCTTTTCAGGTAAGGATACTTACTACCTATGCACACTTAAGGATACTAGAGAGTTTTAAGCATTGGTAGACGTCCAGTTATTTGGATGAAAGTGCGGTTTCGGTTTCGTTATTATGCGTCTATATTTTGTGTACGAGAATATTTGTAAAATGTATATGTATATTGGAAAAATCCAACAAGGTTGGAAACACCGGTTAGATTTTCTTGTAAAAATTATAATTTACAATATAAAAGGGCTTCAAATTTTCATTCCTTTAATCAAAAATTGAAAAATACAAGCTAAACAAAAACTGATCTGAATAACTGTTTCACGAATGTTAAATTGCTCTATAAAATTATTACGTTAAGTATTTTTTTTTTTACTGCACACATTAATTCTTGAAATATGGAAGAGGTGTGTGTGTGCTAAAAATCATTTTCTTTGAAGTAATGTTTGTACATCTTGATTATTTCACAAATTCGTAACAGGCATCGAGTAATATTTTTATGGATACATTAGTTATTGATATATTGAGTTATCATGTAAACTATTTGTAATACCCATTAGCATATTTTGAACATATATTGCTTCGTAAATACATTCCCTCCTCGAAATTACGTAAAAAACAACTTTATCATTTTTAGAAACAATAATTTGATTATTATTCGCTATTAGCCCCCCCGCCATAAGCGCAATATTATGAAATAACAAACTAACCAAAATTGGCCAAAACCTCGCTAGTAACATCCCTAAATTAATAACCAACAATTTAGATCGTATTCTATATTTTGAGTAGACTCGTCACTACTCCTGGTAGACATCTAATAATGCGCCAGTTGAACGATGAGATGATGATGATGATTGATCTTGTGAAATATATGCTGATTCATTTAAAAGTTTTTCTTTCTCAACAACAATTTAACATAATAAAAACGCTAAAACTAATAGTCGCCAATTTTACCGACTGATTAGCATCGATTGGTATCTTCTTCTAACGAAACAAGAGCAAAAAAAAAGTAAAAAAAAAAATAAAAAATCATCGCATTTGGCAGAGTTGCCAAAATATCATTTTACTTGGATAAACGAAGACTCCTTAATCTTAAATTATTCTTTCGTTTGTTTTTTTTTGCATCTCCAGTTCCAATTATGTACTTTTAATATTTTCTTCCTTCTATATACATATATAAACTACTATTATTTGTAATGGCGAAGAATATCAATAACATGTGTCGTATTCTCTGGATACACAGATTAACCACCTAAAGACCACCCACAATTTATCTTCCTATATCGTTTTCTTTGAGTTATTTTTAGTGAATCATCATTTTTTGCAGTCCTTTGATTGATCAATATTTTGAATCGAGTTAATATATTTATGGGTTGTGGAATGAAACTCACTTGGGATTTGTAGATAGATACATATAAGTTATACAGATAATCGGTTATGTTTGTTCCCATCTAGAATTTATGTATGGTTCGTGATAAAATTCAATTTTTTTTTTGAATATTTTTCCTTAAGGGGGTGAATTTCACTTTACTACTTTTTGTTCCAGATTTTCACATTTCTCAATGAATTAGGTCAACATCACTCGAATTCCGGTTCTATGACAAATGAGAAATGACCTGATTTTTATAAAAAATCACGTTCCCATTCTCATTTGACATAGAACCGGAAATCGTTCGCAGGACAGCACTCTAAAATATCAGTTTTTGAATTGCCGTGCCCGTAATTTCGGTCGTCAATTTTGCATTTTAATTCTTGCTTCTAATTTGCATAAATGTTGATAATTTTTGCTGAAATTTGACACTAACAAAGTTTTTGGAAATAAGTAGTTAGTGTATATTGGCAGGAATGCTTAAAAATAAGTAAATGCTTTTACTAGCAAAATTGCGACTAGAATCCTAATCTAATTAATTACGCGGCGGAGTTATTTAAAATTTTGGAATATTTTCAAATAAAATCAGGTGCTGCAAGTTCATAACGTTAACATAAAAGAGAATCTGGACATGCGTATTGCGCTTTAACAAACAGAGAATAGACGGAAAATTTTAAAATTTTTATTATGGCACTGTAACAAAATTAGAACACGTTTTTTAAACTATTCGACCTGCCACGGGAAAAATTTAAACCAATTCCAAGTTCTCCCTTTGTTTAGGCGCAATACGCACGTGTGAACTCTCTGCATAATTTTGGGATAAAAATATTTAAAGTGAAGATGAAACCAAAATAACTTGATAAAAGAAACTTATGTTAATTATTTTTGACTTATTGCCAGTAGAATTTATACATTTTTGTAAAGTGCAATAATTAAACTGCGTTTTAAGGCAGAGAAATAAAATTATACATTTTATCAATGAGAATGAAAAGATTTGCACCTGGAGCTACTCTTAATTTTTTTAAAATAATATTGACCTGGGGTTCTGTCATTATATCATGATCCTGTTACAATCCGCCTAGCGTTTCAAACGATATTTGAAATAAAAACCAGTTGCTAATATTACTAACGAAAATTGTAAGTTTTGTAAACTTGTACACCTATAATGCTTCTCCATGGAAAACGTTTAATTTTAGAAGAAAGTTTTATTTAAATTGACAAAGGAACATTTTAATTTGGAAATAGTTAAATATCCTAATCAAGTTGCCTTTAATTTGGGAAAGGTTTAATTTAATCTGCAAATCTTAACGTATAATAATGACGTCAACTGAAATTTATAATCCCGTTTACTACAAATGGTGTAGCTACGTCTAAGTAACATTCTCTTCTGAAATATGAATGAGATAATATGCTAGAATCAATTAATTTAATTGAGAATATGATAAACAATCGATGTTAAATTAGATGATAAGATTATTTTGTCACCATCTATCACTTCTTCATTTTCTTTACCAATAAACTTTTTATTGGTTTATCGACTTACAGAATGACCGATTTCGCACGTTCCATTTGAGAAATCCAATTCAGACTTCAGATGTTCTACATCCGATTTGGGTTATTCGATGAGGTTATCCGAATTTTTGAACAGGCTAATTTTCGCAGTGTACACATTTATGTATATTGTCCCTGAAATTACCCCTTTGGAACAGGCTAATTTTGTTGGTGTGCACGGTGTGTCGTGATGCCAAATAAATATCTGCCATAAAAATTACACTGCCCCGATGAGGTTCGAACCATAGATCTTCACCTCACCATCCTGCAACCTTAACCACTTGGCTAACGACGACTCCGATGTGATCTGTGTGTATGTTAGGCATAATCGTCACATTATCCCCACCTTAATTCTGTTCGTCCCGAACAGATTCATGAATGCTTCCGGCGTTGTAACGTGTTAACCTATCGATGTGAACCACCTTCATTTTCGTCCTGGGGCTTTGTTGAATCCGGTATACAACATCGTTGATCTGTTTTATTATTTTGTAAGGTCCTTCCCAACTTTGTTGTAGCTTCGGCGATTTCTCTTTTCTTCGTTTGGAATTGTAGAGCCAAACCAAATCTCCTTCCTTAAATTCTATGCTGTTTGATCGCCGGTCATATCTCGTCTTCATGCGGTCGCTAGTCTTCACTATGTTGTCCCTTACTTTAGCGTGTACGTTGATCATTCTTTGCCTTAACTCTGTCGTATAGTCTTGCTTAGTAACTGGCTCCGTCTCAGGTGATCCAAATTTAACATCACATGATAATCGAAGTTCTCTGCCAAACACGACCATGGCTGGTGAGTATCCTGTAGTATCATGGATTGCGCTACGATATGCCATCATAAACAGTGGAATTCACTGGTCCCAATTATCCTGGTTGACGTTGACCTTCTTGCGTAGGTGCTCTTCCAGTGTTCTGTTGAATCTCTCAACCATGCCATCAGACTGTGGATGCAATGGTTTAGTCCTTGTTTTCTTGATTTTGATTATTTGACATAACTCCTGAAACACGGATGATTCGAAGTTTTGGCCTTGGTCGGAGTGTAGCTCTAACGGTACTCCAAATCTGCATACCCAATTGTTTACAAACACGTCTGCAACTGTTCGAGCTTCTTGATTCATTATCGGATATGCTTCGACCCATTTGCTGAAATAGTCTATGCAAACAAGTATGTACCGATTACCATCCTTTGTCAGAGGAAATGGGCCAGCAATATCCATCGCTATCCGCTCGAACGGTGCCCCGACATTGTATTGCTGCATCCATCCTCTTGTTCTTGTTTGTGGTCCCTTACTGGTTGCGCACACCTCACAGTTTCTACATCAATCCTCCACATCTTGTCTGCAATTGAGCCAATAGAACCGGAGCGGTATCTTGTCTAACGTTTTGTTGATGCGTATATGTGATCCAGATCTGCTGTTATGAATCTCTTGCAGGACTTCTCCTATCCGGTTTTCTGGTAGTACGATTTGGGGTTTGTTGTCTTTGCCGTCGATCGATTCCCGAAGTCTTATGAGCAACCCATTTTCGATCTTCAACGACTTCCATTGGGCCCAATAACTTTTCACGGTTGCACTGGAGGTCGCAATCTCCTGCCACTGCGGTCTGGTAGCTTCCTCCATCCATTTAATAATTGGAGCAATGGAATGATCGTGTCGCGGGTCTTCCGCTAATTGCTCCCTTGTTCAGTGATCTTCGGTCTCTACTCTGATCCTCGAAACTTGCGCAATGAGATTTCTTTGTTCCTGTCTGGAACAGTGTGTACACTGAAGACTACAGGGCCTCCTGGACATTCTCTCTGCGTTTTTATGTAACAATCCTCGCCTGTGCTCTGTTTTGATCGTGTAGGTCTGTAGTCTTTCGATCCATCTCGCAACTTGTCCCTCTGGCTCCTTAAACTGCATTAGCCATTTCAGGGCTGCATGGTCCGTTCGTAAAAGGAATTCTTGTCCATACAGGTATTTATGGAAATGTTTCACACTATCGACCACCGCCAACAATTCTCTCCGGGTTACGCAATAGTTTTTTTCAGGTTTGGATAGTGCGCGACTGTAGTATGCTAGAACCCGTTCCGTACCTCCCTGGTTTTGCGACAGTACTGCTCCTATTCCCGTATTACTGGCATCGGTATCCAAGATGAAAAGATTTCCTGCACGGGGATACGCCAAAATTGGAGAACTGCATAACTTCTTCTTTAGCTGCACGAACTCGTCTTCATGCTCCTTTGCCCAGTTAAATGGCTGAGTTTTCTCCGTAAGTTGATGCAGGCTTCTGGCGACATCCGCAAAGTTCGGAACAAATCGTCTATAGTAGGAACATAGCCCTAGAAAATTCTTCAGCTCATGTACGTTTCCTGCTAGTTTTGTTGGATCAGTTCGTACTCCTTGCCTTGATATAATGTGGCCCATGTAATTGACTTCATTTTTGAAGAGACTACATTCGGATGCGTTTAGCTTCAATCCGGCTGCTTTGATGGTTTGAAGAACTTGTTGTAGATTCTTCAGGTGCTCGTTAAATGTTCGTCCTAATACGATGATGCCGTCAAGGTATACTAAACATGTTCTCCAATTGAGACCCTGTAGAACATGCTCCATCAATCTCTCAAATGTGTCAGGAGCGTTGCATAGTCAAATGGCATTACTGCAAATTGGTATAGGCCACTACCTGCAGTAAAGGCCGTATTTCCCTGCCCTCTTCATGGATTGCTATCTGCCAGTACCCACTTTTGAGATCCAGCATGCTGAAGATATTTGCTCCTGATAACGTGTCCAAGGTGTCGTCAATTCGTGGCAATGGATAGCTGTCCTTTTTAGTTACATCATTCAGCTTACGATAGTCGACACAGAACCGCATCGAACCGTCCTTCTTTTGCACGAGAACCACCGGCGAACTTCAAGAGCTGCTAGACTTCTCTATTACTCCATCGCGCTCCATTTTCTTGATCAGTAATTCGGCCTCTTGTTGTTTGGCTAGCGGTAATCTCCTTTGCGTTTGTCGTATTGGCGTTGCGTTTCCAGTGTCGATTCGATGTTGCACTATATCAGTTCTTTCCATATCATCATCGTTCAATGCAAACACATCGGCCAATTCTTCTAACACTCTTACTGCCGCTTTTGCCCCCGTTTCTGCGAGATGATCACATAACAAGTGAATGATCCGCTTTCTCGTTGGGTATATGGCCTTGTTATGTTGTTCTCCCATTGCACAACTTGTGATAGAATTGACCCCTTTAGCTTTGCCAATCACTACCCCTTCCTTGATCACGCTTACTGTTGGGCTCACATTCATAACTCTCACTGGTATATTTGGCATGAGTTTCACGAGGGTTCTTCCGCATAATACCCCGTCTTTGCCTGTATTGGCTGGCTCCACTACTCCTACTTTGCTGCCCCCAAGGTCACCGTTGATTCGAGCATAGATCACTTTTTCGGACATCGGTGGTATCTCTATTATTTCATCTGTAATGACTCTATCTCGTGCTCGGTCATAAAATCTAGGCCTAAGATGCATTGGTCCGTTATGCCGGCAACAATGAATCTGTGCTTAAATCGTATCCCTCCGACTATGACCAATAGTGAACACTCTCCTTTCACTGCTGCCGCATCTCCAGTTGCTGTTCTTAGGTTATAACGAATCACTTTTTCCATAAGCCCTGGTGACACCATGTCGGGACGTATCACGGATCTTGACGCTCCGGTGTCCAATGAGAATGTACATGATTGTTTCTCTAATGCGCCGTTGATAACTAAGCTGTTACAGTCTTTCCCAAGTTGGGCAATTAAGACGGTGACCTTGGGGCACTCTCCTTCTCTCACCAGCTTTCGCCCCGCAAAGCTGGTTGCACTTAGTTTCCCTGGTCCTCGCCCATGAGGCGACTTAAACCAGTTGCCTCACTCTCCTCCTTCTGTAAATCGATCTGTCTCAGTTTCTCTGGTGGTTTCTCTCGACTGTCTAGCTGTCTTGTGGTCCCGGCTGCTGGTTGTTTACAGTCTCTGATGTAGTGTCCAGGTTGTTGACATCTGAAACATCTTGGCTGTGAGCGAGATCTGCGGCTTCTGTTGTTCTGGAAGCTTTGTGCTGGTCTTCTCATCTTTGCATTTATCATGGCCTCTATTTGTGCTATATCCTCGACATCTAATTTTCGCAGTTTAACAGTGTTAATGAAAGCGTCTACTGTTAGTTCATTCAGGACATCACTCGGCACTTTGCAATATGCTTGGCGAGCTAACTTCGTTATTTCTCGTTCCATATCTTGTAGACGTTCACCTCGTTGTTGTCGGCGGTTATGAAGCTGTATTTTGCACAACTCTTGGACATGGGACTGTCCGTACCTCAACTCCAACTCCTTAAAAACTCTCTCATTGTTTAACTCTGCTGCAGGTACGGTCTGTAGTACATCTGCTGCTTTGCCTCGTAGCGCCAAGATTAATGCATTAAGTTGTTCTTCTGCTCCCCATCCGTTATGTTTTACTGCGGCTTGAAATTGTAGCTTGAAGTTCTCTAATGGAGTTTCGCCATTGAATAATGGAGGTTCCAACACTCCTTTATGGCCTCTTGTTTGATGTACTCGTGTTATTTGGTTGGGAGGTATTGTTGTTGTTTGTCGGACCTTTTTCCTGGCGGGTTTCGATCTTTTCGATCCAGCACTCCAATTGTTGCATTTGTCCTTTAACGTCTGCCTCTAACTTCTCCTGTTGTGCCCCCAATATCACCAGCTTCTCATTCTGTTGCAGAAACCGCTAATTCAAATTCTTGTTGTTGAACTTGTAGTGTTAACGCACCAAGTTGGTTGAGCTTTGCGTTTTGTTGTTGGCATTGTAATGCCAGCTGATCAAATTTTGCGCTTTGTTGTTGGCCTTGTAACAGTAAGGCGTTGAGAATAGCTCCAGTATTTGCTGGATACTCTAGCTTTGCCGTATACGTCAATACAGTATTATCTTGCTCTTCCCTCGCTACTGTTGTTAGGTCCCGCTTTAGTTTCGGCAATTTCCCCATCCTTTTCTTCAATTGGGGTTACTGGTGATGATGGTCGTGACACTATGATCTGTACTGCAGGTGATGTCGCTCGCGATTCAGCGGCTTTCGCGTCTCCGCCGCTACAATCGTCCGGGTCCTCTTTAACAGCATTTGAAGCCTTGCGTATAGCTCCGTCTTATTGCCAATCGTTGGCAATACTCGCTCCTCCAACTCTCCGCCAATGTTCCTCAACATTGTATATTGCAAAATCCCAATTTCGGGCTTAACATTCGTTACGGATTTTGCAATAATAATAACACTGATTCGTTTTATTTACACGGGTACAATTTATTTCTCAATGAATTACTACACAGTTCAACACTTTGACTACTTAATTTAATCTCACTGCTTACTTTTTAACTGTATACACTTGCTCACTGGTTAAATCAAAACACTGACTTATGCTGCGATTTTGTCCCTTTTTTATACCTAGAAATGCGATTCTCGATCTTTCCATATTGCGCGGTTGCAGCTAAATTGTTGTGTATACATCTTCCATGCTCTGCTTCCATCGGTCACGCCCGTCTTCTGGAATATTTCTGTGTTTTGCTGTAATGTAACAATCGTCAGTCTGTATTTGTAACTCATCGCGTTAATATCTGTCGTTTGATGCGAAATAAATATCTGCCATAAAAATTACACTGCCCCGATGAAGTTCGAACCATAGATCTTCACCTCACCATCCTGCACTGTAATGAAAATAACGTAATCTGGATTATCGTCTTTTTACTTTAGGCCAACTTTAACAGGGTGATTAAATGAATAGGTGAATTAATCAAAATAAAACAAATGTTTATTTTATTTTTATGTAGTGAAATTATTTTAAGTTTAGTTTTCTTAAAGTAATGATCTTCAGTTATTGAAAATTAAAAATAAAATAAAATAAACGTTTGTTTTATGTTAATTAATTGGATCAATTATTACAAAAATAATAATTATTTGCTGAAATTTTTCTGTTATCTTCAATAAGTTTTGTAAATAGCTGTAATTACAATATTAACGTAAACGCGGTTTGTTGTTTAGATTATAAAATCGGTCAGCCACAATGTAAAACTACCACTACTTTTATGATTACTGATATTAGTCGCAACGTCAACTAAGGACATTGTTTTGGAATCAAACAAAAAAAAAAAATCTTTTCCCAACCAGTATTCTTTATTTCGTATTAAGATACACACAGTAATTAATTTCCGCGACTGTCTTATTTCCACGACCAAAATTTTTCACCTGCTGCTTCAACCAAAACTCAAAATGAAGTGTCCATTACCACTCCCTTATTTTTCTATTATTGTTGTTTATAAATGTAAAAGTCATAATCGAAAACCCGTTTTTAAAACCATAACAATGTTCCAGTTAATCAAGAGACAATGCAAAAAATCTCCAAGTCGATAACGTAACTAAAATCTGCATAGGCGACATTCAGGGGTTTTTCCGATTATGACGTAGGTAACCTTTTTTTATTTTTACATTAATTATTCTAAGCTTTAACATCCCGGCCCCCGTGAATCGTCTGATTCACCTAATGGAATGACCGCTAATTTGTGGATTGGTCTTTTTAGTTCTCCCAATTGTGTCCTAATTGTGGCCGTTCGTACCAAGCCATCTTTGCCTGGAAATACCGTCTTAACTTTCTCCATTGGCCATCTCGTTGCTGTCCAGTTATCATCTTTGATTAACACTATGTCACCCACCTGGACGTTCTTCGACTTGTTAAACCATTTGTAGCGGTGTTGAAAGAGTGTCAAATACTCTTTATGCCATCGAGTTGAGAAGTCTTGTACCAGTTGTTTAACCATTCGCCATCTTGCTGTGTAATTGGTTGCTTCACATCTTGGTTCAGGAATCGCAAGAAGATTCTCCCCAATCAAAAAATGTGCCGGTGTTAAAATATCAACATCGTCATTGCTATCACCGTGGCACAACGGTCTGGAATTGAGTAACGCTTCAATCTCAATCAACAAGGTTGTAAGCTCTTCGATGGTGAGTACATTGGCTCCAATAACTCTCGTTAAGTGTACTTTGACGCTTTTAACAGCCGCCTCCCAAATTCCCCCGAAATGAGGCGCTCTTGGTGGGTTGAAATGCCAATTTATTTTGTCTCCCAATAGAGAATTAGAAATGTGTTCCTTATTGACCTCTAGCATATGGTACCACTCTGCTAAAATTTTATTCGCCCCTACAAAATTCATACCACAATCACCGTAGAGGTCTGTACAAATTCCTCTTCTTGAAACCATACGGCGCAGCGCTGCTAGAAATGATTCAGAAGTGAGATCATTAACTAACTCGATGTGCACGGCTTTGACAGACAGACACACAAAAATGCAAATATACACCTTTACAGCACGTTGTCCTCTACGTCGTGTCAAATAGGCTGAGAGTGGTCCAGCATAATCGACCCCCACCTTCGTAAATGGCCGTGTAAATTTCACTCGACAATCTGGTAATGCTGCCATCTCTTGGGTTGATAATGTTGGCTTCGCCTTAAAACATTTAACACATTGCCGGACTACTGTCTTTACCATTCTCCTCAACCCCACAATGAAATATCTCTGACGTAGAATACTGAGCATCAACGTTGGACCTGCATGTCGATACTTTATATGATGTTCCTCAACCAGTTTTCGTATAATCCAGGATTTGCCATCCAATATAATCGGATGTTGTATGTTAAACTCCATCAATGAGTTCTGGATGCGACCGCCGACACGTAAAATACCATAAGCATCGATTATTGGATTCAGAAACTTTAACCGCGACTGTGACGGTACTACTTGATTTTCTCTCAATCCGGCTAACTCCTTTCCAAAATAGTTTCTTTGAATGGCTCTGAATATCACAAACTCTGCATGCTCGATATCGATTCTATTCAACGGTGTGCGTAAAGTTGATCTTAGCGTTTTGACAAAATTTAATTATCCAGGCAATAACCTTAGAAGTAGTGACAAATTTGGAGTATTTTGTGGCCATTGAATCGACTATCCCTATAGCTATTTCGACATGATGATTAGTGATACTAGGGCATGCTACTGGATGATATTCATATTGTTGCACAGGCCATTCTTGCGGAGAATTCTTCAACCATATTGGCCCATGCCACCATATATTATTGTCGTTCAACTCTCTGGGACTAAGACCACGTGATACTATATCAGCTGGGTTATCCTCTGATTTAATATGATTCCATATGTTCCGGCCATATAGTTCTAAAGTTGCTGCCACTCGATTCCTCACGAAGATTTCCTTTATTTTAACAGATGGGTACCCAGTAAACCAATCGAGAACAATGGTTGAATCTGTCCACGCGGTAATTGACGTTATCCTGACCACGTTCATTTCGGCTTCTATAACTCTCAATAGTCGTGCCAACAATAATGCTGCGCAGAGCTCCAACTCAGGAATGGTACGACTCGCAATTGGTGCCACCTTCGATTTGCTTGTTACTAAATGTATATTGATAGATCCACTACAATCGATAGTTTTAGTATAAACTGCAGCGCCGTAAGCGACAGTACTGGCGTCACAAAACCCATGGATTTCAACTGATGATCCTGCATTTAACCATCTTGGTATTGACATACACTGCAGCTGGCCTAATTCGCCCCGCATCTTCAACCATCGAATACGAAGTGGTTCTGGTAGCTGGTCATCCCAGTCAAGCTTCTCTCGCCACAGATCTTGCAATAAAATTTTAATTTGGATAATACATGGAGCGATTAATCCCAGCGGATCAAATACCCGGCTTGCTTCACTAAGTACAGCTCGTTTGGTACATTTTGCATCAATACTCAATTTAATGGTGAATGTGAATACATCATCCTTGGGATCCCACCTCATACCCAGCACTTTCACCAGATCACCGTTGTTAAATTCCTTTTTCGATAATTGAACATCTTCAGTTGGAATTTCTTGTAACAATTCCGGACAATTAGATATCCATTTTTTCAGCACCATCCCGCAGCTCTTAAAAATGTCGACAATATCCTTCTTTAAAGTTTTTAATTCCTGCACTGACCGGCAGCCTGTCATCAAATCGTCCACATAAACGTCGTGCTCTATCTTGCATGCGGCGATCGGATATTTAGTTTTATTTTCCATCGCTAATTGTTTCACTGAGCGTGTAGCCAAATATGGTGCTGCTGCTGTTCCATAAGTAACCGTGCGTAATGTGAACTGCTTAATTGGATTTTCTTCCCTAGCCCGTCAGACAATTCGTTGAAATTGTGCATCTTCATCTCTCACCAGAATTTGTCGATACATCTGTTGCACATCGGCAGCGAAAACAAATCTAAATGTCCGGTATCTCAACAGAATTGAGTACAACAACGACTGCACCGTAGGTCCTACAAGTAATATGTCGTTCAATGATTTTTGAGTCGTGCTTTTGACAGATGCATCAAATACGACGCGTAACTTCGTTGAACCGGCAACTGTTTGTGTAAGCACTCCATGATGCGGGGTATAATATGCTGTTCTGCCTAATTCTTCAGGCCTGATTTCCCTCATATGACCCAATTGCTCATAATCTGTCATGAACTGGCGATACAATTGGGCAAATTCGTTGTCACGGGTAAACCTTTTCTCCATGGCATTTAACCGTCTCACCGCTTGAGTGTAAGTGCTCCCTAATTCATCTGGTGATCCCTTAAATGGCAGGTGCACCACAAATCTACCCTCTACGTTACGCTTGGTCGTCTCCATATACATTTTCTCACACGCTTCCTCATCGCGCGAGAGTGATGAACGCTCTGAAACTCGTTCGACTTCCCATAATGCCCGCAAGGACTCATCAATCCGCTCGACCACTGATTCAACGACTGCAGCCATACCCAACATAGAAATTGTTTCAAACAGAGCCGGTGCCGGACCTGCCACAACCCAACCAAACACTGTGTTCTGCGCTATCACTTTATTGCTAATCGTCTTGATGTTACCCTCGCGTAATACGGTAAAAAAATGGTCAGCCCCCAACAATATGTCGACATCACGTGATTCATGGAAGTCTGGGTCGGCTAAGTTGATACCGATCAAATGCTGAAGTTCATTCCTATTAATCGAGTACTGTGGCAGTTTTGTTGTTATTTTCGTGAGAACAAAGGCTTCGACAAATAACTTATCAGCTGACTGTGTGCTTGCTAACACCATTTTTACAACACCTTTTGTAGACCCGGCCGCCGCTTCTCCAACACCATGAACTAAAATTCGTTGTTGTCGAATAGGCATCAAATGTCTTTTGGCAAATGCCTCTGAGATAAACGAAACCTGGGAGCCACAATCTAGCAGTAAACGAGCCTTCCCCATTGCTTCCCCATTCTGATTCAAAATGTTTACCATTGCGGTTGGGAGAATTGTGTAAAGTTTATCTTCTATCGTCCTTACGTGATAACTAGCCTCAGTTGGTTGTTCTGATTTTCCCTGATTATCTTTATCGTCACGGCTTGGTAATGCGAGATTTGAAACCGACGAACTTGATGGTTCTTTTAAATTAGCTGGGTGTAGCAAGCTATGGTGCTTTCTCGTACAATCTTTACATCTACTTTTAGCCTTACAATTGAATACCCCATGGTTTATGTTAAGGCAATTAAAGCACCTTCTTTGTGACTGAATCCACGAGTGCCGTTCACTGACAGATGTTGCAATGAATTTACTGCATTCATGTAACTTGTGACTAGCTTCTTGGCAAAATGGGCAAGTTTCCTGGGTTGCGGCTACATGACCATGAACCGTAGGCCTACGATTATTATTCTGACGACTGGTTGGTTGTATGGATCTTAAATCGTCTAGCTCATCACAGCGATTTTGAAGAAATTTGAACAATAGTTCTATGGATGGATACTCCTCATCTCTCGACTCATGAGCCCATTGGGATTTTGTCTCCGAATCAAGCAAATTCAATATTAATCTTGTGATCCAACGGTCACGTTGTTCAGCGGCTGATCCAATAGCTTTTAAACCGCGTAAAATTTCATCTGAAGTATCTAGAATTTTGCGAATACTTGCAGCAGATACCGTTTGAATTGGACGCTGCTCCAGGAAGGTCCCAATATATGAATTAACGATTTGCCTCTTGCGGCTATATCGATTACGAAGTTTGTCAACAGCTTCAAAATAGTTCGCATCAGTAATTCGGAGATGTTTCACTAACTGGCTAGCTTCACCTTCTAAATAGCCCCGCAAATGTTGAAATTTTTGCGATGGCATGAGGTTGACCTTGTCATGGATGTTTGCACAAAAAAGGTCATAAAATGTACACCATTCCATGTAATTTCCCGAAAATGTAGGTATCGCCTTTTTTGGTAATCGAATGTCATAATGACCTTGATGTGTGGCATTCATTGTATCGTTCATAAAGTGCGTTTGTGGCTCAGTAGCCTTACGAATCCATCTTCCTAGATTACCTTCAATGGTGTAATAATTGTTTTCGAATTCGGTTGGATCCAATTCTTCATCTGAATTTGCGGCCACTATCTCCAAGTCAATCTCTTGTACCTTTGTATCTGCATCCCGTGCTTCTTGCAACCGAATTTGAACTGCTTCATAACTTGAGTCATCAGGAATATTTTCTGCGAACACGTGAATCCTCTGAATTTTTGATAACAGTGAAACTCGTTGTGCCCGAAGTTGTTTTAACCGGGCAGCCATCCGTACACAATTGTAACAGCACTGATCACGATAACGGAATTACAGATTCACAAGTTCTAGAAAATTGTTAATTAACAGCATACAACAACTCGATAAAATTCACACCAACAAATACGTATATTATCCGCACTGTGGAACAGTAATAACTGATTCGCGCACTTTACGGCCCGTCGCCTTTCGATTCTCAATTTTATTTATCGTTTATGCACTGTATTTTGTATTTTAACTAATTAATTGAGTGCTTGAAATAACGGTGTTGCGTTTAATTTATATATTAAAATATTTTTTACGGCACTCAATTTGTTTTGTATCACTATGTTTTGTAATCAATCAGTAATCACTATTTGTATTAATTACAAAACCACCACGAAATTACGTAAAAACGGAAAACTACGCTCTGCTACCATGTTTTGGAATCAAACAAAAAAAAAAAAAATCTTTTCCCAACCAGTATTCTTTATTTCGTATTAAGATACACACAGTAATTAATTTCCGCGACTGTCTTATTTCCACGACCAAAATTTTTCACCTGCTGCTTCAACCAAAACTCAAAATGAAGTGTCCATTACCACTCCCTTATTTTTCTATTATTGTTGTTTATAAATGTAAAAGTCATAATCGAAAACCCGTTTTTAAAACCATAACAATGTTCCAGTTAATCAAGAGACAATGCAAAAAATCTCCAAGTCGATAACGTAACTAAAATCTGCATAGGCGACATTCAGGGGTTTTTCCGATTATGACGTAGGTAATCTTTTTTTATTTTTACATTAATTATTCTAAGCTTTAACAGACATTGTTGGCCGCACACACCGTTACAACATTTCAACGTTTTTCCTTAACTCAAATTCTATTCTCAAATCACACCTGTTTTATAAAGCAGTAATGGGCGATGATTACTTCAAAATTATTGGAATTATTGGAAAATCGTGACGTGAGAACACAGCGATTTTATAAGAATGATCACACAATGTATATTATAAAAATGTTTAACTTGTAAATTCCAAGAATTGCTTGGAAAAATATAAAACATTATATTATATAATCTGCCATTATCCTAAAAGAAAGGAAGAGAATTAAAATTGTTGTCATAATATGTACCAATCTGTGTTCGAAGAATTTCGTAGAATCAAACAATGCGGCTATTTATAATATCGAGCGTATAAATTTTGCAATAAATAATTTCAACAACAAAATGACCGCAAAATTCGTAGATATCTCACTAACCAACACATAAATTAAGAATGTTCCTGTAGGTAGCTTAGTCATGTAGTTGTACTAACCAAACTACTAAAAAAAAAAAAATTATTCAAAACATTATTTTCGATTATGTCGTCATTATGCCAAAATTTCCAAAATGTTAATTTTATTTCTTTTTTTAATTTAAAATAACACAGTTTTTGTAATTTATCTCATTCCGATGATATTTATTGGTTATACATACTTATCATAGATGTATATACATACACATACGTTTTAAAGCAGGGTGATATGGGGGCTGATAAAAAAAATTATTTATATTCATTACAGTTTCCATAATCGATTGATGCATGCTCGAACACTCACACACGAGTAAATGTAAATATTTTTGTGTTTGATGTTGGTATCACTCGTTTGTAATTTTCCCACACCACTGTCCACTCTAATTGACTTCATTTAATGTTCCAATTATAATAATAATTCGCAACATATTATGACTAATTGAGTTGGATTTTTTTTTTGGTTTTTTAGCACATATTCTTTATATCTATATTTTCTCAAGAAAATTAAGAAAACAAATGAAAGCGTTCTGCTGCAATTTGGCGAATATTTATAGAAAAAAACACTGTTCATATGATTTTAATTTTAATTTTAATTTTTTTTATTTACTCACGCCGCAGCACATCACCACAACACAATAGTGTGATGATGTAGCGAATGATGATGATCGCCGTTATTTTTAAATTATTTAAGTAATATTGAAGATGATGATGATGATGATGGGTGTATGTATGTTTATATAAATGAAAATTAAAACCGAGTACTGAAAAATGTAAATTTAATTGAAAAATATTTTTGTAAAAACAATAAAAGTAATTTTATGGTGACCTAACGTTAGCGTAAAACAATTATAAACAGAAAAAAAAATGTGTTTCTAGGTTGAATGCAGAATGGGAATATGATGTTAGGATGGAAATTTATTATGCAAGGAGATATAACCCTTACCTAAATTAATAATATTATCGGAAATTTGGATAAATGATTTTGAAATTGGCAACTATTCGTTAGCTGGATTTAAGTTTTTTGCTAATTGTAATAACATTCAGCGAGCTGGTGGTGTTACTGTGTTCGTGGCTGATAACTTAAATGTCAAAATTCATAATGATTTTAAATTAAAGATAGCCGATGTTTTAGTAATTGATACTTATTTTGAAAATACTAAAGTAACTATTGTGTGTATTTACAGACTTCATTCTTAGGCAACCACTTAATATAGGGATGAACTGATAATCTAGTCCATCCAGCTTTTCGATAAGAATCAAATGTTCAATTTTATCGAAAGCCTTTGAAAAATCGGTGTATACTACATTTACTTGTTGCCTATGTTCTAGTCTACTGTATAAATGTCCATAAAAAAGAGTAGATTAGTCGCCGTCGACCTACCCTGATAAAATCCGTATTGAGCAGGAGAAATAAACCTTTTTATGTACATGAAAAAACAAAAATTTCTGTACCATGGATTCGAATAGTTTTGCGATAGTTGCTGACTTCATTTCTTTTGCCAGATTTGAAAATCGAACGGATGAAAGATAATTTCCAGAGATGAGGAAAAATCCCAATACGTAGGCTATTATTAAAGATAATAGTGAGTGGAGGGGCTAGACTCTCTGCAAAATTCGTAATAAGGATGGGTGGAAAACCATCTTGTCCTGCCCCAATCTGAAAAGTCATTTGGGTAGGAAACGCACCAATCTTCTTTTTACCATTTATCAAATTCCAGAATTTCTTAGGATAGTAAGTTAATTCATCTTCTATTTGCAAAATGTAGTTATTATAAAGGAATCAGTTTAAAGTTTTAAAGTCCCTAGGAGCAGTGTTGGAGCTTAGATAAAATTTAACACCGCTTAACTAAAATACGGCGTTTTTCAATACGGGTTAGCTGTTTATTATACCATGGCTTCCGATACCGAGGTTCGTTTCTCATTGATGGAACATATCTTTCAATAAAAGACTTGAGAAGCTCGTTGAATAAAAAAACACTATCGTTCAAGTCTCCTCATCACTCTAGAAATACCCAGTCCGAATCGACAAGAAATTTGTTAAAAGAAACGTAGTCAGCATGTCTAAAATCGAAATGAAAAGAATTACTAGAAGCCTACGTAGTATTAAAATTCTCTTGAATCATGTATATCATAATTGGAGTATGATATACATCTGCTCGTACATCCAGTGAAGTCCTCACACGTCGAGAGCTCCAAATACACAAGGTCAGTTGAAAAAATAAAATCGAGAAATCAATGCTGTGCTAGCAAAATAATCAGTGATTGCTAATCCCTATTTGGTCGATGGAAGAGGCCGTGAAAACTCCATCAACATTAATCCAAGTAATATCTGGAAGATTGAAGTCACCAGTATCAATTAGTTGTCCAAGATAATATTCCAGAGTAGATCCGCAGGAAACATATGCAGCAACCATGAGGATGGGGGCACTGGCTACATTAAGTTGGATGACATGCAATGAGCTCGTTCGAAATCGAACATTTAACAGCGATCAACGCACCTCCCCCCTTCAAGCTTGTACAAAAATCATATCGATCATTCCTGTGAACGACGTAGTTATAGGTGGAAAATATTCCACCGAATTGAAACTTTTAGTAAGCCATGTTTCCAAGATAATGATCGCATCGTAATCGTTGTTTACCTCGAATGTTAGAGGCGTTATGGTAGTAAATCGAGGTAAAAGAGGTTTGTCCGAAACTTATAGGCGGTGGCATCCTGGTTGAAACTTCATCACTTAAATTACGGGATAGGGCTACAGGTTATTACTTGCGACAAATAATTTATTGTGCTGACTTGTTGAGATCAGCGGTTATTCGAAACTTCACCCGTGGAGGCAATGTTGTCCGGAAATTTTTATCGTAAAACTCCCGAATATGTACACCGGTTGGCCAAGTATTAGGGTCTAGGCCCTTCATACGTACATCAGCTTTTATGCCCATTTTGAAGCAAATAAACTCCAGAGATTCTATACTCCGTTGTTTAGGGACTAGTTTGAATACTTTACAGTCTTCAATCTCCAAACAAGTTTTAGCCATGGACACAATTTCATTTTCAGAAGTATTCGCGGCAAACTTTTAAACGTGTAGCCATACCGTCGGTACAATGACCTTTATCCCAAAATTTTTCGAAAATTGTCTGGTACTATAAAAAAAAGTCCAAACATACAAAATTTATCAATGGTCAAACTATTTAGGCTTTCACAAAATCACTAATCCTAAACTTAATAACGCCTCAAAGATTACCTTTTTAAAATCAACACTATTTGGAAATTTAAATATTGAATCTTATTCATATCTAAATAAAATCTCAAAACTGTCTTCTATAGGCAAACATCTCTTTATGATTTTCTCGGATTAGATCAATATTTAAATAGTAGGTAAACCCAATATGAAATTTAATGGATTAGCATGATGATCAAACACACATGAGCCTATCAGAAAACCAAGGGTTTTTTGATAGAAAACAAATTTTAAGATGTCGATTTTCTTAGACATGGATAAGATTAAATTTCTAAATTTCCAAATAGCGTCGATTTTAGAACTGTTTTATCTTAGAAAATTCCATTTAGTACAGTAAAACATTCAGCTATTCATTTAACTTATTCTATCACACACTAGGTGTCGCCCTCACAATACTGTTAAGTTTTTTGCTTTGTCAATTAAGGTTCGTATCACTGGATTGTGAATAAAATAAAATCAATTCAATTTATCCCCAACGAATTTATTTATGTCACACAAAAATTATAACAACACTATTTATTAACGATAATTCACAAAATCACTTTAAATAATTTTCACACAGTTTTACTGTTCACTTATAATTTTTATTTCGCACTACAACACTTTTTAAATCACTTTTTAATTACTTTTTAATCTTCACACTGTCGCTTTCCAAAAACTACTAATCCAATTCGACTTCGTTCGCCTTTTTATATACACAAACCAAACTTCTAGAAAGCTCATGATTTTTCTAGTTAGAATAGTGTAGAAACATTACGAACAATTTTTATCATGGAAAATTCCATTTTAGTACAGTTAAACATTGAGCTATTAATTTAACTTCTTCTATTACACACTAGATGTCACCGTCATAATACAAATTGCAATGCAACCATAGTGTGACGGTGACACCTAGTGTGTAATAGAAGATGTTAAATTAATAGCTCAATGTTTAACTGTACTAAAATGGAATTATCCGTGATAAAAATTGTTACGTAATGTTTCTATACTATTCTAACTAGAAAAATCATGAGCTTTCTAGAAGTTTGGTTTGTGTATATAAAAGGCGAACGAAGTCGAATTAGAGTAGTAATATTTGGAAAGCGACAGAGTAAAGATTAAAAAGGAATTTAAAAAGTGTTTTTGTGGAAATAAAAGTTATAAGTGTATAGTAAAAATTTGAGAATAATTTATATAAAGTGATTTTGTGAATTTTTATTAATAAACTGTGTTGTAATAATTCTTGTGTGAAATAAATAAATTCGTTGGTGATAAATTAAATTGATTTTGTATTATTCACAATCCAGTGATACGAACCTTAATTGACAAGGCAAACACGTAACAATAGTAAATGTGTTATCAGCGCTCCTGGGGAAAAAAGAAAAAAAGGGGTAGATATATAAAAATCGAGAACTCCAATCGTCAATAATTATTTTGGAGATTTGACTTAGGTTATGTATTAGCTTAAGTAATTTGGCCTCGTTAACAGGATTTTGAAATGATGGGAATGTTGAGCACCTCTGCAATAACCAACTCACAACGTTTTTTAGAATCTATTCAATATTTTTATAAAATTTGTTAATTTGTTTGCTCTCTGATAAGATTGGAAAAAGTAGATTTTTACTTAAGTTCGGTTATTTCTTGATAGATGTCATTTTCGGCATTATTTTTGGACACCATCATTTTGATGACCTTAAAACCGTTCTGGTTCGAAGATATGTTAAAGTTGTCCACCCAAGGCAGTTCACGTAAAGAACAAAGTGCCTGAATCACGGCTGCTCTTCCCCAATTCGGTTAATATGGAACTCATGGCTACCAGAAGTCCCGAGTAAATATCTGACGTAGTGTCTTATAAAGACTCCTTGTAATAGAAGGATGCCAAAACTGCTTAGACCAACGCTTTACCATCGATATTTACAAAATGGTCTTTGAAATTCGACTCACTATCGCAAATAAATGGATTTTTAATCTCGTATTCTACAAATACGACTGCCCCGAGGAACAGCAGATGTAGAGTAAATCAATTTCTACTTAGTTAGTTACAAGGGTTTCGAAGTTTTTCAATGTTAAAGAACACAAAAAAATATGAGTTAAGTATTTCTTTTGTTTTAGTACTGACTCGCTAATTTAATGGATAAAAACTACCCTCAATGTGACAAAATAGGGAATGCAACCCTTAAGGTCCATTTTGCTTTATCAAATAATTTTGAATAATATACGAGATTTTTATAGTACATAGGGATCTAAAAGGGGGATAGAAATTTCATCAATAGTTTTTTCCAGAATATTCTGGAAATGTTGTGGTGAAACAGCAAGAAAGTCCTCCTCTTCTGCGACGTTCACATTTGGATAAAGTCGTGACATTAATGACATTGCCAATTTTATCGCTTCTGTTTTCGAACATAAATTAATATTTTAGATTTTTTTTTTAAGTTATCAGGATTTTGTAAATATAAATAAAATTAAAGTTACAAGTTGTATATTTCTTCGCTGATAAATATGGCATTTTAGGGCGTCTAATAATACTCGACTTGTTCCGGTATTTATTTGTTCCAATTTATGGAACAAAACTTCAAATATCACCTTACTTGTTATTAGATTAGCATCATCCTGGCTTAGGGCATCTACGGCCAGTTTTATTGGCTCTAAAGCTTCGATAAGATGGCTTAATAAAGGCTAGTTATTTTCGTCCCACATACTAGTCGAATTCAATTCTTCCAAAGCAGAAACAATACAATTTTTTACCCTTAAAAAACGTGTTATCATGTTCGCCAAGGAATTCCATCGCGTTTTGCAATTCAAAATTAAAGACAATTCCCTTCCCTCTTGAATTCTAATGCAAAATTGTAGAGCGCCATTTCGCAATGGTGATTTTCGAAAAGATCGACAAATTTTTACGAACCTGTTCAATATGAGTTTTATATTTCCCTGAGATTTTTTGTGGGTTGATATTTTAAATTTGTATGGTTTCTTCATCTTATAATAATGGAAATATCATTTTGATCCGGATCGTCATCAATTTCCTGATACTTTGCGGTTTTATATAAAACATCTGTAATAGCCAGATGAACGGCATGGTCATAGCACTCCTGGTTTAAAATGCTGTGTGGTAGTTGGCCATATTTATCAAGCGGTTTGTTGACTTAACATTTAAATTTATATATCGCCGATTGCGTAAACTAGTCCACTCATCAATAATAATTGAAAATTTGTGGGGAATGAATGGGGATTTTCATTTTTTTGAAATCCTCAGTTAATTCAATTCTTCGTAAAACGTTCGTTCTCCATCGTAAAACGTATAAATTAATTTCATGATGTCATTATTATTTTTTGGTAAATTAAACCCATCACGCCGCAGTGAGTGACTGACGAATGGAGTTACAATTCACTATTGCATTTATACTAAAACCATTTTCAGCTTCTAGTCTAGAAATAATTTCCATTAATTTGACTTTTGGTTCAATTTTAAAATTAAAGCTACTTAATTGCATTTGTCTTTTTGTTTGAGGTAGTCCCTCTTGTGATTTTTTTGATGGCCCTGCATCATCTCCATGAAGATGCTGTTTACCCCAAATGTTGTATTTAGATTTTAAATGAGTAATAAGGCCGCTTGTACTAGAATAGATCCTTTAGACGACAAATTTTTGTTACATATTTTGTATTTGGCCTTTTCTTCTGATGTTTTTTTGAAGTAATTCCATACTTCTGATTTACTCATTTTTGAGAATCTGAAAATACAATTAAGCTTTTAATACATTCATGAATATTCTTACGTAAATGCACTAATAGAGTTTTGAATTACTTGTTAAGTTTTACGACTCAAAATAATTGCTGCGGTAAAAAGAGTATAAAAAATATCGTACTTACTCGTGTGCTGTCAAATCGAATTTTGTTTTTTTTCTGTTTTTTCGATCAGGGTTAAGCAAACAATTCTCGTTAACAATAAATAGTGACATCTGTGTTTGGAAATTTTATCATACAGAATTCCAAAAAACTTTGTTAGAAATATAAGAAGTAAATTAGTGATTTTGAGTTAATGTTAATCCAAGAGCAGGAAAGGGAAGATGTACGACGTGTGATTTTTCTTAATTTAAAATTATTAATAAAATTATAGTTTATAAATATTTTTCTGACTTATTTTCCATTTTTAGTTAATATTTATTTATCTTTAAATCATTATTCAATTTACAATTAGTTTTAAATTTTACAGAAAATTACTGGAAATCAAAATATGTACAACCTTCCTTTCGTACGCATGAGATAACACTGAATTGTTTTGATATTTTTTAAATGTTTGTTCTCTGTTTTTATTTACTCTTTGGACACCAATACAATTTACCAATACTAATGCCTTCCGGTAATTCTCAACTCAATCCTCAAATTGCGACCAAAATCGCTGTCCAGGGCCCTATTGCACCAACTACTTATCACTTATTACTTATCAACTTATCATAAGTTGGTTTTTTTGATAATGATAAGTGATAAGTGTTTCACCAAAAATAACAAAATCTCGCTCACTTATCAATTTGAAAACTTATCAAATTTTGATAATGATAAGTGATAAGCGTTGCACATCAGATTGTCTATAACTTATCAATTGACGAATTATCAAATTTTTATGATAAGTTGTAATGATCTATACAAAAATACTACAAATGTGATAGTGTTTGCAAAATAATATACTTTCCGCACATTTTATATGTTAGACAATGATTTTGTACCTATATAGCAAAAAAATTAAAAAATTGTTATTCTGTAATTTAATAACAACAACAATTTTGCATGTATGTATATAATAATACATGAAGAGAAACCTTTCTCAATTGGGAGTTCTTATTTCAGTGTTTAGAATCAATTGTAAAACTTTTCTTTTGTTGCTTTTAAAATAAATTCTCTTTTCTAACTGTAAATAATTTTTCAGCAGTACTTAAACGTTAACAATTTATTTTCATAACAAATGAATTAAGAGAATTCCTACTAAAAAACAAATTGATTTTAACTACATTATACAAAAATTGCAATCGTCATACACAAACCAAAGCGATTTTCCACTATTCGTCTCGTCCCGTTTGCTCTATTGCATCATCCGGATTTTTTCGCATTGGTGGGATAAGCCAATCTTTAAGGGAAAGCACTGTCACCCAAAATCACAGCACTGAGGAACGGGCGAAAACAAGACAAAATTGCTAAATAGCCTTGTATATGGCAATACTCTGGAGTCATGGACACAACCTGGCCAATTTGAATTTACTGCATAAAAGCTACGGTCTGTACCATACACCATCATTGCATTCAGTGAATGTTTTCCATGTCGATTCGCAAAGTGTTCTTCATTGACCGTAGGTGCATCTACACTGAAAAAAATCCTGCATCATTGTGGACAAAAACTGCGTTAATAGAAAGAAAAATTCGTTAAAACTGAGCCGATACGACCCTTCGTTAATAGAACGAAAATCATACGTTAATATAGTGAAAAAGATACAAATTTTTATTTAAATCTTGACTACTTACGTTGTAGTATTTATGATTCGGTTGCAATTTTTTATAATACTAATGAAATGGTAAATCACATTAACGAATAAATTCATACATTTAAGTTAAAAATTCATTATTCATATTTAGGAAGAACGGAGTGCGCAGTGGTTATGAATAATTCACAAATATGATGATTATTTTCATAAATGTATTGAAAATAATTCATAAAATGCAGGAACCGGTTCATAATTGATAATCAAAATTACATAATATTTATATTTAGTGATTCATAATAAGAATGAAAATTTTTATGTTGTTTGATGACCAAATTCGTAAAATCTGTACAGACAGTTGAAAAGAAATAAAAAACTTAAAATTTCGTTTTGTAATTCCTTTATTTTTTTGATTTCTTCTATTTGTTTTTTAAATGCAGTCAATTTAATTTCATAAAAATAAACTTTAATTTTAAAATAAATATAAGTAATAATTAAAAAATATAATAGGATTAATAAACGCCATGTTGAAGGTACACCACGAAGTTAGCAAAATAGTATAATTTTTAGTTAAAATTGGTTACCTTGGTGAAATTTTTGTTCTAGTTGGAAATAATTCAACTCATACAGCTAACTACGTGGTGTACATTTTTTCACCAGAAATGTATAGCATGTACGCAGCTTGACAGGTTACATTCAAAATTGTTGATTTCTCCCATTTTCCTTTTGAAATTCGAAGGTATTTTGCTATTCTGTAAAATCAATAAATTAAATTACAATCACATGTAGGTATGTACTTTTATTTGCTTATGTTTGTTACCTGACCTGATCCAAATAGGAACTCCAAAAGCGAGTTTAATTCATGATTTTCTCCAAGTGTTGCTGAAATATCTTGATTTGCAGGATCGGCAAAATTTGGAATAGTAAACATTTTCTTACAGGCGCACTATAATAAAGCAGAAGTTTAACTAACACAATAATAATTCACATAAATTATAAATTTACACATTATTTATACAATGAATTTTAGGGTTTTTCAAACAAAAATGTTTTCGTTTTAATTTCACGGAATAAGAATTAATCATCGATCACAAAAGCGATGATTTTATGTTCTTCTTAAAACGAAAACACGGACATAAAATGCCATATTTACCTGATTTCCTGATACACACAAACATTATTTTAATTTCTCACGATTTTTTAAACTACAATATGTAAATGGTCCTTTCAAGCCGCACGATAATAGTTAATAATAAAGCGTATGAAATTTATTTACTTTCGTAGATGCTAGAATAGATTCATCCAATCATTAATAATACGAACAAATTCATATACATTATGCAATTATGAAATTTAATATATTCGGACAAATATAAATGTAATGGAATCGTTACGCATATGAATTAATTCGTAATATTTAAGTATTGTAGAGCCACTTTCGTTAATATGATGAACAATAAGTATTTAAAATAAATTTTCGTCATAGTCTTATTCATAAATATTATGAACTGTTCATAAATATGCGCAAACAACATGTGAATGTATTATACATATAGTGCAATAAATTAAACCATTGTTTAGTTTATGAACTGTGATTTATGCACAAATTTTCATGAATTTTTCTAAATTATATTTTTTTTACGAAAATATAGTAATTTTTACATTAATAGTATGAATTATGGTTAATGAACGCCATTCGTAAATAAAATGCACTATATTTTGTTCAGTGTATATTAATCATTGTTCTATTGAAGCAACCAGCTACCTGAAGGTAACCACCCATCTCAAGAAACTTCTATCCTGGATATTCCTAACCAATGCAGTGTTGTTAGTAGCTGCTATAGAGGACTCAATGCGCAGTTTCGGTCGCTTCCATGGTGCAAATTTGCTCCGATTTTTAATAATACGTGCTCAATTGGTTCATGTGACAAACGAAAATGTTTTATCACTCGCGAGTCCATAGAATATTTGGTTCTGGCTTTCATTACACGATTTCTTCTTTCATTTTCATCCTCGAATAATCTTTCGGACCGACGCATTTATTTATAAAAATTTTTTTTTCGTTTAATAAATTTCAGTTTTTATTCACTAAAGTTGATATAAGGTAGTTTTATATTAATTTTAAAACATCGAAAAACAACTGTCTTATCTCTATCGAACAGAATGAATTTGTTCTTACTTTGACTTAATATTATAACTTATTAGAACGTGTCCGATTTCTGTGCGAAATAATTTTTTTGTGATAAATTTGACATTAGTCAAATAATTTTCTCTTCCATATTTGAAATAAGTTCATTTGCTGTCCGAATACTGAAATAATTTTGACATAATAAAATTGAAATTTGGAAATACAACAAACGACAAATTGTACGTAGAGAGTTATTTAAAAGTGTATGTAAAAATGATAGAGGCAGAATTTGATCCAAATATGGTATTATTTCTATTAATTTTGGGTTACATGTGTTTAATGAGAAGAACACGGAACTTTACGCACAGGTATTATACGCTTTACAGGTATGATACATTTAAACTTACAGGTATGTATGTTAGGTATTGCTCTCTAGTATTTATAAATATCAACAAAATTTATTCTTTGCATCGACCAATAATGTACACAATTCCCTCAGCAAACAGTATTGTTAATTCAATACTCAGTTATAATGATCCTGTGACGAGAATGCATTTAAGGATATCGTCTAACACTTTCATCGCTATTAGCAAATTATTGCCCAATAAAACCATGGTTGGGGACCGGAAATAGAACATGATATTTTTGCTGTGGCTGGCAAGTGGGACTAGTTATATAATTGTAGGTGCAGATATGAACATGTCAAGATCAACAGTTTGTGATATTGTTCACAAAATGCTGGACACTAGAAAATGCTGGAACTTATTAAATTTTATAAAACTTATTTTGTTTACTTCATCGGCACAGAAACAAGAATTATTACGGACATGTCAAAATTATAACACACAGGTGCTGGGACAATTTGGTTGCGTACAGTTTAGCATTAATTTATCACAAAAAAATTATTTCGCACAGAAATCGGACTCGTCCTTAGAATACAATAAAATAGCGGTATAAATTTTGAAATTAAAGTTATTATACACTTGAAAACACATTGTTAAATGTATTGTCATTATTATTTATAATCATTTGAATAAAAAATAATTTAATTGAAAAATGTGTTTGTACTCTTTTAAAATTAAACAAAAGCTTTCATCTTACAATAACAGCAAACAAAAAAAAAACCTTTTTAACAGACTTCCGTCATACCACTACAATTTGTAGCTCTTATCAATTTTTTTGAGTAGTGAAATTTTTCTTATTGATATTTTGGATAAGTTATCATTAAAGCAGTCGATTATTGATAAGTTAAAACTTTTGGTGCAACAGAACTACGAAAAAATTATCAAAAACCTCAAACTTATCGCTTATCAAAATATTACTTATCATTTATCATTTTGCAAATTGGTGCAACTTAATTTTGATAAGTGAGTGCTTATCACTAATTATAACTCAATAAAATATTTATCAAATTTCAATTTGGTACAACAGAAAGTTATCAAAAATTATGATAAGTTGATAAGTAATAAGTGATAAGTAGTTGGTGCAATAGGGCCCTGGTCGAAAAATTGTTGGGTTTTCGAGTTATGGGTCTTGAAATTTGAATATTATGGGCTAAATGTTTATCCGCAATAAATTAAAATACGTCTTCAAATTTTATTTTCTAATAACTCTAATCTTTATTAAATCGGACCTTAAAAATAATTAAGCCACCGGTTGCAGTGTCGGGGCTTACCCTACTTCTTTTAAAGAAGGTTGAATTTTGAACCTGGGCCTAGCATTGTCATAATCATGCACTGCAAATCAATTTTTTGTTTTTTGCCTCTTTTGTGTAGTTTCTTTGTAGGGTGATGTTTTTTCCTAAAATTTCTTCTTATTTTTAAAGAAGCCTTCCATTGCTTAGTTATGGATAAAATGTACATATAAATAGGTAAAGAAATTAATTATTAATACATAAATTTGTCATATGATCGTTTTGTATGATTATTCCATATTACCTAATGAATTGGTAACATGCACAAATAATTTTGTTAAGGACTGTAATTTTAAACATAATTTAATTTTAATATTTCTACAAGTAATATTTATTTAATACCAAATAGTTTCCTTATATGCTGTTGTTAAAGATCTGTGGAAAATTTTCTTATAAATAAACTTTTGTACATTCGTGCTTTTTTCATTAAAAAAATTTGAAGCTAAAATTCGTTTTTACTGTGGATTCGTATAGGAAATAGCGAAAAGTTATGCAAGTGATATTTAGTAACTACCCCAACGACGATGAAGGCACTTACCAAGTTTTGTATAATCTGTGAGAGGCGAGTCACCTTTAAGTAGGCGCACGGGTCAGCAATAACCTGTAAAAACCGTTTATTATTACAACTAAATGACCTCTAATTGACACCAATTTTTTTGTTTAAACATTCTTTTATCATGCTTGTAGTTTTGTGATCACTGGGCTTAGAATTCTTAGGTAAAAAAATATTTTTTTTGGAAATTCAAACCAAAAATTTGTTAGATAGTTATTCTTTTAAGAACAAATAATAGTATATTATTCAACAAGCATATAATGATAGCTGTTATTCACGAAGATGAAGTTTACCGACACGAGCCGATAGGCGAGTGTCGTAAATCATCTGAGTGAATAACAGCCATTATATGCGAGTAGAATACGATATTTTGTCCACGACCGATAAAAAATTGTATTTCATTATCAAATCCTTTAAATAAATCTAAAATAATTTCCGTCAACATTTTGACGTCTCAATTTAATAATAATGAAAATGGCAAGAGACTACTAGATAAAATTTCAAAAATTAAATTTTACTTGGTAGTAGTGAATAATGGAAGAAGGGTACTAGATAAACTAGCAGTGAATAATGAATATCATTATAATTGAAGAAACAAACGTATAATGAGTATATTATACGTTAGTCGTGGACAAAAGCTAATGAGCCCTATATGCTACCACATATAGTATTTTTAAATATTTTGGCATGATCACATATTTTTACATAGGCACAATTTAAACGGGCATACAAGAAAAAATTTTGGCGACAAACATTAGCATCAAAAATAATAAATTGGCATCACAAATAATATTTTGGAACACCATATGAGAAAACAAACAAATATTTTTGAAGGACATAATTAAATACTGTGACGACAAACATTTGCATCAAAATTAATAAATTGGCAACAAATATAATATTTTGGAACAAAGCAATGAAAGTACAAACAAATAATTTTCAGCGTAAAAAAAAAAATAGTTTAGCGACAAAGAGTAGCATAAAAAAATAGAAATAAGCAGCAAATATAATATGTGGTTAAATTATTAAAGTTATACAAAAAAATATATTTCAGCATCAAAACAAAAAATTTTGCCGACAATAAAAAAACACAAAATTTAATTTTCTGTTTTTTTTTAATTCTAATGGCTTGTAGGCTCTTTCCGAAAGTTATTCTATGTTTTCGAAACACACCAAGAGCAGCGCGACATGTCCCACATATTCCACTTGTAATAGATTTTCTTTTAATCAACATTTATCTATTAAAATTGTGAAGTGCTCGTTTCGAAAATAGCCTTCACTACAGAGTATTGAATACCGTGTGCCAACATAACATACACTGTACCAAATCGAAAGTTATGGCCAAAAAATGCAAGTGTAATCAACATTTTATTAACCTTAAAAGTTGGGCTAAAATAAGATAGAGATAGAGCATTACAGTCGCTAAATTTAATCCACCCTAAACCTGACCTATATTTAACGCCTAACTCAATCCACGAAACAATAGTCTAACGGAATCTAACTCAACCCTAACCTAACATCAACTCAACTTAACTCGAACCAAATCTCAACCCTTTGATCAACTCTATAATCAACGATGAACTCAATCCTGAAATGAACTCGATTCTAAAGCTTAGAGAGTATCAACTCAAACCACCTTAGTCTAACCTCCCACTAAACCACCAACTGAACTCCAGATTTAGCCCCAATCAAACCCCTCACTCAAATCAACTCAACTTCACGCCAAACCGTTTCCAACCCTAATTGGACCGATGAGTACATGCGCTCAACACAGAACAAGTCAACCTAGCCTTCGACTCAAATCTCAACGCAACTCAGAAATAAAACTCCAACTAATCGGCTATATGAATCCTAATTCAACCCCAACCAACCCTAAACTTAATGTTCTACTCAATCGACCAATCAATGCAAGAGCTAAACTCAAGCTAACTTCCAAATAAATCCACCACCCCTCTCCCCCTCTCCCCCCCCCCCTATTAAAGCCGCTACTGAACCTCTTACTAAACCTTCACTTAAACATCTTAAATTCAATCCCTTAACCAACACCAACGGTGCATGAATCTATGAACTCAACCGAACTCCAACTCAACCTCTACCTCGACCCACAACTCGACCCTTAACTTTACTCTAAACTAAACGACCAACTCAATCCTCAAATCAACATGACTCGAAGAACAGACATGTATATTCGTACATAAACTCAACTGAGCGCGGCTATAATACGACACTTTTTGGTTCTGGGCAACGTTCTCTCTGACCGCTTCAATCTGACCGCTTCAACTCAAAAAAAAATCGACATCAAACGGCGAATAGTGTTATCAGACGGTGGGTGTTAGCCACAATATTTTCGACGATAGCACGTCTAGTTAACATAACTGAACGACTATTTTCAATATACAGCGTCACTATTTCGTCGCGTTGTTTCGGTGTGAAGCGATTCATAAAAAGCGATTCATAGAAGCGGTTAAAATTGTACCGAATTGACGTTTCAAAAACATGTTTAATCTAGTTCAATCGGTTGACAAATGTCAAAGTTATTCAATGTTTACATACCCCCATAAAAGATGGCGCACTGTGTACACAACCGCAAACTCAACGTCCAACTCTATCCTCAAACCAGCATGTATAAAATATTGGTCAACGTGATAATATCATCACGAGGTTTTGGGTCAATTCGTATGGTATAGGTACCCTCTTACTCTTGACATAGATCTTCCAAAAACCGTTTAATTCTCCGCCTTAAGACTGATTTAAATTCAAAAAATTTCGCAGATGCAGATATCAAATCAAAAATTCGTTTTCTTTACCCATAAAAAGTAAATTTAAACAAAAAATGTCATAAACAAAGGCAAATGATTGGTTTTCTTATTTATGTAAGCTTATTATAGTTATTTATTCACGCCTCGACGATTTTACAGAACAAAGATGAAACTCGACATCTGCAAAAAAAAGCAGACGAGGTTTTTTGGGTTTGTTTCTCGGGTTTCAATTGACTTTTGAATATTTTTTCTCTTTTTGCCTTTGTACTTTTTCTTATGTTGTGTTTCAATTTTTTTACAGACATCGATTGTCGTTGAATGTAAATCAGTCTTAACGAGGTGACTTATTTTCTATCCCTTTCTTACGAAAAAATCTAAATTGCTTGTCATTTTCCCTATGAATATTGTTCTAAGGTAGCGTGATACTGAAAAATTTAAAATTTGCTTTTGACGAACACTGAAGTAAAAAATGTGTTTTTCAGATAATTAATTATTTAGGAGTCATCAAAATTCAATACTCTCATTGTTTTATCAAGCGTTAGTGTTATAAGCGTATTATGTCGCGATTTTGCGAATAGCAGTGTCTTTAACTTAAAAAAATTCACAACAAATGAATTTTTGTTGTTGCTGTCAAAATAAGTAAGTAAAATCAATTCGAATGATTTTACTTACTTATTTAAGATGGCGTAGAGTAAGTAAATAAGTATGAAATGAGTAACGGTTTCGAAAACAGCCTTAGTAGGCCCTTTCCGAAAGTTATACTTATTTATGGAACCTAACTTATTCAATGTAATTTTTTCACAGATTCAATGTAATTTTTTCGTCAGGTTTCATAAATAAGTATAACTTTCGGGAAAGGCCTAAGGCCCTTTTCCAATTATTTACTTATTTGGTGTAACCTAACTTAATACATAAGAAATTACATTGAATAAGTTAGGTTACATCAAACAAGTGGAAAACCTACAAAAACCAGAAACACAAAATCCTCAAATATCATAAGCCACATTTTCTCAAAGATGACAATACTCAAATACAAAATCCTCAAAAACAAAATCCTCAAAAATTTCAATCGATGTTTTCCTCAAGAAATATCATATGTGTACATTATGTTTAAACATAAATAAAATTTAAATTTTGATCAACAAAAAATAAACTATAATTACTATATGTATATATATATATTTTATGGGTGTCTATTGACATTCTGTTTTTCTGAATCTTGGTTGTCAACCGGGGATGTGTGAGGATTTTGTGTTTCAGGTTTTTGTAGGTTTCCACTACTGTAGGCGTATTTAGAAACAGGTACAAAATAGAAAATATTAAAACATTAATTGCTTTGGCAAAACTAATTAGTGCTTTAATATGCATCTGACCATCATTTCTGTTTAATTGTTTTATGATTTTATTTTATGAGTTGAATTGATTCTGCCGCTCTAAAGGGTAATAAAATATTTATTAAAAATGTTTTATTACCCTTTAGCGCAGCTTGTTTTTGAGGATTTTGTATTTGAGTATTGTCATCTTTGAGAAAATGTGGAAAAGAGGTATTGTATTAGGGACCCCTCCTTTATCCACCTTTACAAAATCCATTTTGACAAAATCCATCTTTTTTTATAAAAATCAACTTTTGTTAAATAATGTTGAAATTCATCTTGAAATGTATAAAAAAAAATATTTTTTTAAAATTTTGGCGCTCAGAAGAGAACGCGTTTCAAAATTAAAATTCTCCTTCACCAGAAGGAACCGCACAACTTGTTCTTAGAGTTTCTGAGAAAAATTCAAAAGTGGATTATATCCTATAAAATATGAATTTTGTCAAAATGGATCGTAAGGTAATGGATTTCGTGGCCAACCCATTATATTACCCTTATTTAGAGGTAATAAAAAAGGATATCTTAGAGTATCGTTTCCAATTCTAATGGGTTCAATAGATAATTATAGCTAATTTTTATGGGAGCAAAAATACAAAAAACACCATTCATTTTTGCATACGTTAATACTTAATATCTATGTCTCTCCTTTTAATACTTAATATCTATGTCTCTCCTTTTCTCTCATACGATAAATGTTATAGAATAAAGTAAGCTTTTAATTATTCATAGTTGGGACTATAAATACGCGCCTTAGGTTACGTTTGTTAATCATTTTCACAAATTTTGTGCTCTTGAAAATATATAAGAAAGTTAAATAAATGAAAAAATGGATATTAGTGTGATAAAATCGAACAAGGGAAACGATAAGTTGGTAATTGATGGTTATCATTATCACTACCAATCTAAAAAACTAAAAAGTGTATTTAGATGGTGTTGTGTTGAGAGGAAGTCACTTTTGTGTAAAGCTACAGTGAACACGATAATTAAAAACGAAATCCACGTACTCAAAAAAGGACCATCAGCGCATAATCACGACCCTAATGCATATAAAAAGCAGGTCGTACTATCAAATAATAAAATAAAGGAAACATCCGCTTCTTCATCATTGCAACCAAGCCAAATAATTCGAGAAGCAGTAGTTAGTTGCCAACCTAACTGTCGATTGTTCTTACCAAATAAAAAACCACAGAAACAAAAAATTGGTAGAATACGTCGGGCACAAGCATCATTGAAAGAACCAACCACATTAGATGAAATAGATATTCCTGAAGAATTGCGGTATTTGGAAAACGAGTTATTTGTGCTGTCAGAAAAAAACTGCAACGAAAATAAAAACATAATTTTGGGAACGACAACATCATTGGCAGCTTTGGGGCAAGCTGAATGTTGGCCAATGGTTGGAACATTTTATATTGTCCCAACGATCATGCGGCAACTGTTTAGTATCCATGGTCAGATAGGTGGCCAGATAGTCCCTCTTGTCTTTTGCCTCATGAGCTCTAAATCAGAGAGTTCATATTATGAGTTTTTCAACGACCTACATTGTTTAGCTGCTGAGAGGAACATAATATTAGAGCCAAAAATAATTATATCCGACTTTGAGAAATCAATTTGTTCGGCTGCCAGATCATTCTTTCCGTTAACTAAATTTAAAGGGTGTCTTTTCCATTTTGGACAAATAATATGGAGACGTGTCCAAAAAGAAAGTCTGGCAACAGAGTACGGCAATAATCAAAATATAAATTTACAAATTAGAATGCTGAAGAGTTTGTCACTAGTACCTCAAGAAGAAATTCAAAATTATTATGAGGAGCTAAGCCGCACATTCGAAAATCCAGCATTATTGAAATTGTGTTCCTGGTTCAAGAGCAATTATGTATCAGGTGACACAAGAAACAAAAAACCAAAATAGATCCAGATTTTTGGTCAGTAGTCGACTTGATAAAAGAAAATTATCCACGGACGCAAAATTCAGTCGAAACTTGGCATCGCCGCTTAAAAGTGGTACTTGGAAAAAAACACGGTGGACTATACAACATTTTAAGGGAAATGGCAAAGGAAATGATTTTGACTCAAACCACAATTCAAAAAATTAATGTTGGAGATATTCCATCACTCAAAAAATATAAAAAAATCCAAAGGTTAATTAAAAAGCGAGAAGAAATGGGACCATTAGAATATTTACGGTCAATTGCATATAATATCACCTTATGTTAATTAATTTGTTTTATTATGTAAAATGTTTAATTTAACTTATAAGTCTTAGGTTAAATTTGAGGTTAAGTTATTAGTCTTAGGTCGCGTTTGTATCTTCTAAATTATAAGTGCAAATAAAATAAATAAATTGAAATCAAAATATTAGTTTCACATTCTTTAATATTTATTTCATATACATAATTTTAAATTGACACAAAATTCTATATTTAAAGATTTAGTTAATTTATGAAATTGTGAACCGGCGCGCGCCGGTCCGCATGATATAATCCGATCCTATACCACCGCTCCCCTCGATTTCTAAATTCCAATAAACTGAAATTTAAGTTTCTTTTTTCCAGAATGTACATTGCGAAGCGGCGGGAGCGCTGCGACCCGCCTGATCTAATCTGATCCTATACCACCGCTTATGTCGATTTTTAAATTCCTATAAACTGAAATTTTTTTTCTAACTTGGGAGCGAAGCGTCCCGCCTGATATAATCCGATCCTATATTCCCGCTCCTATCGATTTTTAAATTCGTATAAACTGAATTTTTTTTTTCTAATTTGGGAGCGAAGCGACGGGAGCGCAGCGACCCGCCTGATATAATCCGATCCTATAGTCCCGCTGCTCTCAATTTTTAAATTCGTATAAACTGAAATTTTTTTTCTAATAAGTAATCCGATCCTATATTCCCGCTCCTATCGATTTTTAAATTCCTATAAACTTCCTATAAATTCCTATTAATTTGAGGATTTTGAATTTGAGGATTTTGAATTTGAGGATTTTGAATTTGAGGATTTTAAATTTGAGGATTTTGATATTTGAGGATTTTGAATTTGAGGATTTTGAATTTGAGGATTTTGATTTTTGGATTTTGTTTTGAGGTATTTCGTAGCCAACCCCAAACAAGTAGGTAATTGGAAAATGGCCTAAATGTAGAATGCTTGTCGAGAAACCTGAAGTCTTTTGGCATGCGCCTACCTTCACGCTTATGTTTCACCCTTTGTTGATGAAAATCGCAAATAAACTACAAAGAACAAACAAAATTTTATATTGTAAACGAGCCGCTTTGTTCAAATGGTAATAAACAACTAAACTCAAAAATCAAATGCCGCCTTACTTTGGTCACTTGAACAGTTATTGGTATAAAAATAAAAATGCAAATTACGCTCAAAATAAAAACCGAAAAAAATTTTCTTTTACTTTTATCAGTTGACATTAAAAATTAAATAAAAAAACAAAAAAAAAAATTCAAAATTATTTCTAGAATAATTCTATACCAAATAAAAGTTGGTTTGAAACTATTCATTCCGGAATGAAAATACACGGCATTGTTGTTGTAAAATTCCCAAAGTAAGACTACAAGTATGACAAATTCACAGCTAAAGACTTTTAAATGTATGTTTAATGTAATCAACTTTAAAGAATAAAATTAATTGGATGCTGATCATTTGCCGAACAAAATGATTCAAATGATATTTTCACTGTAAAAGTAAAATGAAAGTAGGAATTAATCCAGTCTAACAAATAAAGCAAACCTAAAATTTCTTAGCACATTTAGAAAAATTTCATTTCAGTAACAAATTGACGAAAGAGATTAGAAAATTTAAAATAACCAATTTTATATAACGTAAAACGATGTCGTATTACTTAATTTTTCCGAAAACCTCATAAAATGTTATTTACAAAAAAAAAATAAACAAAAAAAATTGTATGCCCATAAATTTGCCCCATATTTAATATGTTGGCAGTAAATTAATTTTGATGATAATTTTTGTCCCCACTTTATTTTATTTGGTTCCTTAAAGAACATTTTTTGTATAGACATTTGTAATCAGCCAAATATTTTATTTGATAACTATTTATTATTTTTGTTTCTAATGGTTGACTCTCAAAACCTTTAATTCAATGCCCAAAAATAATTGTTTGTGTTCCCTTCAAATAATGCCAAAAAATAATAAATGTTGCCAAATTATTATATTTTTTTCCAAAAGATTAATTTTATGATGCCAAGAAATTTTTTTTTGTTGCTCATAAATTTGTGCCACTTTATTAATTTTTTGTATCTCAAATATTAATTATTTGTGTGCCGTTTTATTGCCAGCCTTTTACATATAGTATTTCCACTTATTTTACGTTTTACCACATATTTTATGGTTTATTCGATATATTTTTAATTTTTCTTCAAGAATTACGTAATTCGTTCTACTTTCATAGCTTAAAATTTGGTAAAGCAAAATATTTTATAAGCCAAATTTTAAATTTAGGCCAACTACTACTTTTTTTAGAGGTTAAAAACATTTTACTTTGACCTAAACTCAGCTAAGTTAGATCAATAAATTAAGAACAAAATAAAGGTCAAATTAAAATACATATCTTAATAGTTTACTGCATATTATTTGACGTTTCGAAGTTCTTTTAGAAAAGCCGATTTTCTGATTGTTGTTTTTATTCGTTAACGTATGTGCCAGAATTCAAACATCAATTTTAGTAAAATATTAAGTGTCATTTATGTGAGAAAAGTCAACATATCAAATATAAAATCAGAATTTCGAGCAAAAATCTGAATGAGAATTTGAATTCCCAAATGTAATTGAATAAATTCTTGAGTAGAAACTTAAATTGGATTTAAAAATTTAAAAATTGAATTAGAATTACAAACTAGATTTAAACAACATCTTGTGTATAATTGAATTAAAAGCTATAAATAGCTATAAGTAAACTTTGAATTCCAATTTTTGAATAAAAGTTCCAACCAGGGACCAATTTTAATTGCGTTACAATTCGAACCACGACACCTTTCAACATTTTGAGTGAAATTTAAAATCGAAAATAAGAAAATGTTTCTGGATTAAACTACATTTTGCATGGAATTTAAATAGTACAAATTTTTGTACAGTGTTATTTGAGTTAAAAATTGATTTCGAAATTTAGATTAGAAATTGATTAGGGCATTCTACTTGGTTTTGAGCAAAAATTTGAGTGTAAATTTGGTGTTTTAAACTAGATTTAAACATAATTTTAATTGCAACTAGATAAGAATTGAGTTGCAATACGAGATTTGGTCTAGAAATTTGTATCGGAAATTTTGAGTTAAATTTAAATTAGGAATTGAAATTTAAAAACAAAATGTTTTTGGCTTTTCAAAACAAATAAAATCTTTGGTTAAATTATATATAGGAATTGTGTTACAACTCAAATTTTGATTTCATAAAATTTTGAGAGAAATATAAGTTTACATTGCACAATAGATTTACTGAGTGGATTTTCAATTAGAAAACAAAAAAATGAGAGCAAATTAGGTGGAGCAAAGAATAGATATGTCAAGGGGAAACTAGACTGCATTAGACTGGAAAAGAAAATGGTTTTTATGGATTCGAATAAAACCTTGGATGCATCCAGAATAAAATTATGTTACAATTTCATCTGGATTTGAATCAACTTTGAGTGACATTTTAATCCGAAATTGAGTTAATCTTCCAAACTGTACTTGAATGTTAATTGTAATTTTGAGAAAACTTGAGTGAAATTTAACAAATATTTAGGTATTCTGCTAATTGATTATTGTAATTTTCCTTTTAATATATGAATGGTATTCACTCTAAAGTAACGTAGTTTAAAATCAAAATGGATTCGAAAAAAATTAGGATTATTAGTGAGTAATTTAGTTCCAAGCAGTTTTCAAAGTTCAACAAAATGATAAATGGAATTTTAAACATAAATCTAATCTAAATTGGCCAACTGCATTCGACAGAGAGGAAATTGATTGAGAGAATGAAGAGAAAAAATTAGCATGAATTCTAAACTAGATATAATGAATTTGAGTGAAATTTTAAGTAGAATTTGTCTGAGCTTAAATTTTAAACACGATTTCAACAAATGTTTTAGTTCAACTAGAGAATCAGGAATCGAGCAAAAATCTGAATGAATTTTGTTTTATAATAGAAACATTTCAATTTTAAACCGTAATATAATAAAATTTTAAGTAGGAACTTACATTAGAAATAGATTTTAACTGACTGCCTTTAATAACAGTTTCAGTGAATTTTAAAAATTTGGTTAATTATTCGAGCAAAATTTTTATTTTGAACTTGGTAAAACAAGATTTAAACAAAGTTTGGACTAAAAATTCAATTTCAACCCAATCGAAAGTTTGAGCAAAAATTTGTTAACGCAAAATTATGGTTGCAATTAAGCTAGAAGTTTTGTGATATTTTGTTTACAAATTAAGTAAAAATTTCAACCTAGATTTGTCCAAATGTGCTTGATTAGAAATTTGGAATACAACTTCAGCTTTAGTTGCAAAATTTATTGAGAATTTTTTTGAGTGTTATTAGAAGTGCTGAGTTAAAGTCGAATTTAAAACTCTAGTTTAGAATCAAAATGTTTGTTAAATTTACATCAGAATTTTGAGCAAAAATCTGCCGTAATTTGTATAATAATTTGGACTTGAGCAAAAAAGTGGCTACAACAATTTCACCGTTTTTCCCGTTTAATGTGCAGAAACATCATTGGTCATCATATTTACTACAAATAAATCAGCATTTCGAGGCATGCGGGGTATCGGATGATAACAGGAAACGAGCATTTTTCCTGTCCAACGTGGGAGAATATATTTTTGAACTCCTTCAACAGGAGTTGAGTTGCCTTTTACATACATATTTTGGCTGCGCTTTATGAATTTCACAAAACGAAAATGAAACCAAACCAATCCTACTCAGACTGGGTAGCGGATTTACGTGGTATCGCACGCAATTGCATTTTTACGTGTAAAAAAGCAAATTGTTGCACATCGTTCATTGACGAATTAATTCGCGATATAATTGTAATAAATACACCACACGATATAGTGAGAACCACGTGTTTACAAAAAAATAATCCTACTTTAGATGAAGTGCTGGGAATCGCTGTCGCGTATGAAACTACAGTTAAAACATGTAAAATCATAAAAGATGAAACGTCAATGGATATAAATAAAACTGATTTACCTCGTGCTGATAATCGAAATAGTGATGTGAAATATAATTTAATTACAAGTGAAAATTTTCATAAATCCTGTCCCCAGTGCATAGACGAACATGAAAGTCTAGCGGGCGTGGTCGAAGGTCATTCAGGTATCGTGAACCATATCGAAATTACAGTCAGAATCGACAACGTAGGCAATCACCCCAAGGTTTGCTTTCTAACTCACAGCGCCGCAGACGTTCAAGCCCTCGAGACAGTTCATTATCACCACGTAGACGAGGATCCGCTCATTTAATAAACGTTTTTTCAAATAGTGATGTCGCACTCGCGGGTTATTGCCCTTTTAGTAAAATTTGGATTGGATTGAAAATAAATGGACATCCAATTTCGTTTCAAGTGGACACGGGAGCTACTTGTTCAATTATTGGACTTGCAACTTATGCACAGATGGGATTTCCAAAATGTATTCCATCTTCAAAAATAGTAAGAGCGTACGGAGGAAACGTCATTCCAATTAAGGGTACTTTGACTGTCACAGTGTTGTACAATAAGTTGGAAAACCAATTAGCTTTATTCGTCGTCGATTCCAATGATTGTGTTAACCTTATGGGACTAGATTGGTTCAAAGAATTAAATTTTAGTATCAACCACAACCAAACTAATAGATTCACAATCGATGTACAACCTGATAATAATTTAAAGGCCCAGCTAATGGATATTTGCAAAAGTCACCACGAGTTATTTAATCCTGAAACCATTGGACACTGTACGTCATTTCAAGCGGATATAAATCTTAAACCAAAGTATATCAAAGCTCGAGTTCTACCATTTGCTATCCAAAACAAAGTAACAGATGAGTTATCAAGACTAGTAAAACAAAATATTTTAAAACCGGTCAAGACCACACAATGGACAACACCTATTGTCGCGGTACCAAAACCAAATGGTGATATTCGCATATGTGCGGATTTCAAAATTTCGGTTAATCCACAAATTGAAGCTGACCGACATCCCATTCTCATCGCCACTTTTATATTTACAAATATTAAATTTATTATTTAGGAATTACAAAACTTTATTTGAGAACACGACTTTATGGAATGGCGTTTATAATGGGATAAATGGGGACTTTTGTGTTTTTATTATACAAGCAATATAGAAATTTTGACAAGTATAAAAATTAGTGTGTTTTACGTTAAATATGAAAATGAGATATAACAGTTATGGTGTTCTTTTCCAGTAGATATAGCCTACTAGTCCAAATTTTTAAGCGTATGGATGTAGAACCACTTTTGGACTACTTTTCCAGCACTTTCTAGCCCAGGGTGCTGATTCTCTAAAATATAAGATAATGTGTAGACGTGTAAACTTGTAAAAAGCAAAGCCTACTTTTATGAGTTTGAAAATTTTCAATATTATTTTAGTAGTAACTCAAATCGAGAAATTCCAGACTGATAAAAGTAAGCTTTGCTTTTTACATGTTTCCTCGTTTACACATTATCTTATTTTTTAGAGAATCAGCACCCAGGAGGGCTAGTTTATCTAACTTTATAGCCAAAAACGTGATAATTTTTTGTTAATGAGTGATTTGAAATCCTCTTAAGTTACATGTTTTAGGAACGCATTTTTGATGTTTTAGAACCTAAAAATCCTAAGCGTAGCGATAAGTAATCTAATTGACACTTGATCAAAACAAAACAATCAACTTTGAAATTAAAAAGTTAATTTTTCTAAGAGTTGAACAAATAAATAACTTGGCCATTTCTATCAATCAAATTATAAACAACAACAACAAAGAATTGTTTTGATTTCACACTAGTCTGAATTTCCAACTGTGCGTCTGCACTGAAGAATCATAATTATTTCTTTTTTGTTTATTATTTTAGAAAGATTTTTATTTTTTATTTTAAATAAAAAAAAAATCTTTTGATTTGTTTATTTAATTGAAAATAACAAATAAATCGAATACATTATATAGATTTTTCTCAATTTATATAACTAATTTGAATATTGAAAATCTTGACATAATTAAAAATATACACACCGGGCACCGCACACACACACACAGACACACAATGTATGTGTAACATTATAAGAGATGGAATAATTTTTCTTAATTTTTAGTGATCTTGAAAATTCTTAAAACGTAATGAAAATAAAATAAAATTTTTAAAAAAATAAACGCTAAAATTGACATGTTGTTTATTTTATAATCGTTCGAGAAAAAAGATTTTCTTTTGCGCGCTTTCATTTGTTTTTTATTTACTTGTTTCAATTTAACTTTTTTTTTTTTTTAATTATATTGTATAAAAAAATCTATTTGATTTTTAGTCTTAGAGTGACTAACAACTGTTGTATATATGGCATTGATTTATATTTATTTAATTCATTTATATACAGATATGTTATGGTCATTGTTAAATTGTGTTAAGTGATATTTTATAGTTGTTTGCGAGATTGAGATATTCACTTTTCACGCCGCGAATCGATTTATTCATACATATTGGCTGGCAGTATATTTATACTCCTGTATGTATACAAAGATAATGCCGCACATACATTTTGATTGTTATTTTCTGATTTTACACTACAAATTTTACAATTTAAGTATATTTGGCACGTTAATACCATTAACATGTATTTCCTATTTTATATTCCTGCGAAAAATAAAATTGAAAATTTCAATTTAAAATTTTCAATTTTATTTTTATTTTTTATTTTTTTTATTGTTGTTATGTACTCCGTTTTTATTACAAATTTACAATACACCCATATTCTCGTACAAACTGATCTGGCTATATCAGTATAGAGTTTTTTGTGGGTGGTACAAACAAAAATTGAATTCAACTTGCCAAAATGTAGCAGACAAAGAATATCTAACAAGCGACAAGTTACTATAAATATAAAAGAATCTAATGGATTTGTACCTGTATTTAAACAATGAAAATGATAGAATTTAGTTAAATTGTTTATTTCTTATCCCAATGTTATAGCTGACCTCAAAAGAAATATATCGTGAATCAAATCGATAACCATCCCATTTCCTCTTCAATGACAATAACATTAAATTGGTCGACTGAGTTTTATATGCAGACGATCGTATTTCTGTTACGTAATGCCTCTATTATTACTTTCTTTTACTCTAGTAAAATAAAGTATAGTAATCATGAAAATTTTGGACCTTGAGATTTTTAGAGATTTATTTGTTTTGAGGTCCCCTCAATCCGAAAAAGTGGGTTTCGAAATGGTGTCTTTCTGTCAGTCTGTCAGTCTGTCTGTGTCCTCTCTACAGCCCAGATGGTTTTACCAATCGAACTGAAACTTCAGATTTAAGCTTTTTTGATAAATAGGGAGGTCCCAGTGAATTTTACTCCAAATCGGCTAACCGGAAGTGGCCACTCCCTTGGTCCAGAAAATTTATTTTGCAAATATCTTAAAAAGTATAAGGTTTACAAAAAACTACATAATACAAAATGTTTCCAAAAATTAAAAACAAATAAAAATAAAAAGTAAAAAATTAAAAAAAAAATTTAAAAATTAAAAATAAAAAAAAGTTATAAAAAAAAAATAAAATTTCTCAAAATTCTCTGTTCGTAAAAGAAAGTCGTGTGTTGGCCACACCTCAATTTTTATGTATGCTTTTGTTCATGAAAAAAACAAACCATTACTCTTTCACGATTGAATTCATTACTTTCGGATTGATTTAAGCTGGAAACAGACGTGCAAAATTTCTGTACGCAGTGATGCCCTCGGAACTATATTTAATACAGATTTCTCTTGTTCTATATGTGAGCACACCAACTTTACTACTTTACTACACAGGTAGTTTTTGAAATTTATTTTAGTTAAAATTCGCATGAAGTTTGTCCAAAAATTGTCCTATTTTGTTTACGTCTGATAATGTATTGGTTAAATTAATAAAATATCTCGTTATAATGAATTTTTTGCAAAATCTAAAGCTTCCTAATATTTCGTGTCTACTGACTATGCGACCGACCCTTAACCTTAGAATCATGTACCCTTCTACCAGCTTATTCCTGTGTTAAAAAACATTGATACAAGGAACCATTTTCTTCAGCAATTCATCAGTTTTTCGCAATATCAGGAAATTAAACCAAAATATTCCCTGTAAATTTCATCGGACGGAAGTATTGGGCTACGTAATAAGATATAAAAAGGCCCACTGAAACCCCTTTAAAAGGCTAATGGCAAGGTAACACTTATTGTAAATCTCTACAATTTAACAAAAAAATTGGGGATTAAAGTCGGAAAAATCCATATAAATTTAACGACTTTAATTCCTGCGATCTCATTTTGCGGACCATTTTCGTAGACGACTATGTTTCAATTCAATATTGTTGTGCAAGGTGCAAGGTGCAAGGTGCAAAGTGCAACTGCATCTTTTTGGCTCTAATTCTATACAATCTATATTTTATAACTTATCAGGCCGATTCTGGCATTAGCCAGGTCAACCCTCGAAAGAGGTGGAGCAAGCCCCTAACACTCAATCGAATTTCCAAATATCAGTTTAACATTCGCAGTTCCACTATAAATGAAACTTACAAATATTAAATTGATCTCTGAAAAGAGCTGTGTGTACAAGATGTTACTGCACACTACATTACATACTTTTTTATCCGATAAATAAAATGGTTTTAGAATAAATTAAAACTGTTGCAAAGATCCATTGACTTAGTGAATTATAAAATATTTTATAAATTTGTGCTCGCTTTCATGGTAATATTTTCTTACAATATTACAAATACACCGAAATAAAAAGAATACATGTAAGGCATAAATAACTAAAGACAATGAATAACTAAAAATAAAATTGTTTTAATTTCTTATCCTCTTAATTTTTGACCGTATATACAAGTCCCTATACAGTATTTATATGTCGCAGTAACTTTGTATTGAATATTTGATTCTATAGTTAACTTATGTTCATCTGTATGTCCTGGTTAAACCATTCCCAAAAATTGTATTTTATAAACTTAAAGCCAAACTAAGGCAGTTTTTGGCAATATCAGGACCTTAAATCAAGATATTCCTTGTAATTATCATCGGACAGAAGTATTGGTCTACATAAAAAGGCCCACTGAACCCCTTTAAAAGGCTAATGGTAAGGTAAAACTTATTGTAAATATTTACAATTTAACAAAAAAAGAGAGCGCGCAAAAAGTAGGTAAAACAGAGTTCGATAGATAAATTAATAACTCTTTACTTGAATTCTTACATGTTGTCCAAAAAATATAGAAAAATTCAAGTTGAAATAGTGACTCAGTAAATATTTTCCCGTACCTCCCAATGGTGCCTCTCTTTCATTCAAAGTGCCTCTTTTGACAGCACTGCTCGGAAACTATTTTGTTTCCATGTTTAATTCAACTGGACCACTGTTTGGGGCTTAAAGTCGGAAAAATCCATATAAATTTAACGACTTTAATTCCTGCGATCTCATTTTGCGGACCATTTTCGTAGATGACTATGTTTCAATTCAATATTGTTGTGCAAGGTGCAAAGTGCAACTGCATCTTTTTAGCTCTATATCTATAATTTTATAACTTATCAGGCCGATTCTGGCGTTAGCCAGGTCAACCCTCGAAAGAGGTGGAGCAAGCCCCTAACACTCAATCGAATTTCCAAATATCAGTTTAACATTCGCAGTTCCACTATAAGTAAAACTTACAAATATTAAATTGATCTCTGAAAAGAGCTGTGTGTACAAGATGTTACTGCACACTACATAAGTTTCTGTTTTTTATCCGATAAATAAAATTGTTTTAGAATAAATTAAAACTGTCGCAAAGATCCATTGACTTAGTGAATTATAAAATATTTTATAAATTTGTGCTCGCTTTCATGGTAATATTTTCTTACAATATTACAAATACACCGAAATAAAAAGAATACATATATGTAAGGCATAAATAACTAAAGACAATGAATAACTAAAAATAAAATTGTTTTAATTTCTTATCCTCTTAATTTTTGACCGTATATACAAGTCCCTATATTTAAATATCGCAGTAACTTTGTATTAAACATTTGATTCTATAGTTAACTTATGTTCATCTGTATGTCCTAGTTAAACCATTAACTTAAAGCCAAACTAAGGCAGTTTTTGGCAATATCAGGACCTTAAATCAAGATATTCCTTGTAATTATCATCGGACAGAAGTATTGGTATACATAATAAGATATAAAAAGGCCCACTGAACCCCTTTAAAAGGCTAATGGTAAGGTAACACTTATTGTAAATCTTTACAATTTAACAAAAAAAGAGAGCGCGCATAAAGTAGGAAAAACAGAGTTCGATAGAGAAATTAATAACTCTTTACTTGAATTCATACGTGTTGTCCAAAAAATATAGAAAAATTCAAGTTGAAATAGTGACTCAGAAAATATTTTCCCGTACCTCCCAGTGGTGCCTCTCTTTCATTCAAAGTGCCCCTTTTGACAGCACTGCTCGGAAACTATTTTGTTTCCGTGTTTAATTCAACTGGACCACTGTTTGGGGATTAAAGTCGGGAAAATCCATACAAATTTAACGACTTTAATTCCTGCGATCTCATTTTCGTAGATGACTATGTTTCAATTCAATATTGTTGTGCAAGGTGCAAAGTGCAACTACATCTTTTTAACTCTATTTCTATAATTTTATAACTTATCAGGCCGATTCTGGCGTTAGCCAGGTCAACCTTCGAAAGAGGTGGAGCAAGCCCCTAACACTCAATCGAATTTCCAAATATCAGTTTAACATTCGCAGTTCCACTATAAGTAAAACTTACAAATATTAAATTGATCTCTGAAAAGAGCTGTGTGTACAAGATGTTACTGCACACTACATAAGTTTCTGTTTTTTATCCGATAAATAAAATTGTTTTAGAATAAATTAAAACTGTCGCAAAGATCCATTGACTTAGCGAATTATAAAATATTTTATAAATTTGTGCTCGCTTTCATGGTAATATTTTCTTACAATATTACAAATACACCGAAATAAAAAGAATACATATATGTAAGGCATAAATAACTAAAGACAATGAATAACTAAAAATAAAATTGTTTTAATTTCTTATCGTCTTAATTTTTGACCGTATATACAAGTCCCTATATTTAAATATCGCAGTAACTTTGTATTAAACATTTGATTCTATAGTTAACTTATGTTCATCTGTATGTCCTAGTTAAACCATTAACTTAAAGCCAAACTAAGGCAGTTTTTGGCAATATCAGGACCTTAAATCAAGATATTCCTTGTAATTATCATCGGACAGAAGTATTGGTATACATAATAAGATATAAAAAGGCCCACTGAACCCCTTTAAAAGGCTAATGGTAAGGTAACACTTATTGTAAATCTTTACAATTTAACAAAAAAAGAGAGCGCGCATAAAGTAGGTAAAACAGAGTTCGATAGAGAAATTAATAACTCTTTACTTGAATTCATACATGTTGTCCAAAAAATATAGAAAAATTCAAGTTGAAATAGTGACTCAGAAAATATTTTCCCGTACCTCCCAGTGGTGCCTCTCTTTCATTCAAAGTGCCCCTTTTGACAGCACTGCTCGGAAACTATTTTGTTTCCGTGTTTAATTCAACTGGACCACTGTTTGGGGATTAAAGTCGGGAAAATCCATACAAATTTAACGACTTTAATTCCTGCGATCTCATTTTCGTAGATGACTATGTTTCAATTCAATATTGTTGTGCAAGGTGCAAAGTGCAACTGCATCTTTTTAACTCTATTTCTATAATTTTATAACTTATCAGGCCGATTCTGGCGTTAGCCAGGTCAACCTTCGAAAGAGGTGGAGCAAGCCCCTAACACTCAATCGAATTTCCAAATATCAGTTTAACATTCGCAGTTCCACTATAAGTAAAACTTACAAATATTAAATTGATCTCTGAAAAGAGCTATGTGTACAAGATGTTACTGCACACTACATAAGTTTCTGTTTTTTATCCGATAAATAAAATTGTTTTAGAATAAATTAAAACTGTCGCAAAGATCCATTGACTTAGCGAATTATAAAATATTTTATAAATTTGTGCTCGCTTTCATGGTAATATTTTCTTACAATATTACAAATACACCGAAATAAAAAGAATACATATATGTAAGGCATAAATAACTAAAGACAATGAATAACTAAAAATAAAATTGTTTTAATTTCTTATCGTCTTAATTTTTGACCGTATATACAAGTCCCTATATTTAAATATCGCAGTAACTTTGTATTAAACATTTGATTCTATAGTTAACTTATGTTCATCTGTATGTCCTAGTTAAACCATTAACTTAAAGCCAAACTAAGGCAGTTTTTGGCAATATCAGGACCTTAAATCAAGATATTCCTTGTAATTATCATCGGACAGAAGTATTGGTATACATAATAAGATATAAAAAGGCCCACTGAACCCCTTTAAAAGGCTAATGGTAAGGTAACACTTATTGTAAATCTTTACAATTTAACAAAAAAAGAGAGCGCGCATAAAGTAGGAAAAACAGAGTTCGATAAAGAAATTAATAACTCTTTACTTGAATTCATACATGTTGTCCAAAAAATATAGAAAAATTCAAGTTGAAATAGTGACTCAGAAAATATTTTCCCGTACCTCCCAGTGGTGCCTCTCTTTCATTCAAAGTGCCCCTTTTGACAGCACTGCTCGGAAACTATTTTGTTTCCGTGTTTAATTCAACTGGACCACTGTTTGGGGATTAAAGTCGGGAAAATCCATACAAATTTAACGACTTTAATTCCTGCGATCTCATTTTCGTAGATGACTATGTTTCAATTCAATATTGTTGTGCAAGGTGCAAAGTGCAACTGCATCTTTTTAACTCTATTTCTATAATTTTATAACTTATCAGGCCGATTCTGGCGTTAGCCAGGTCAACCTTCGAAAGAGGTGGAGCAAGCCCCTAACACTCAATCGAATTTCCAAATATCAGTTTAACATTCGCAGTTCCACTATAAGTAAAACTTACAAATATTAAATTGATCTCTGAAAAGAGCTATGTGTACAAGATGTTACTGCACACTACATAAGTTTCTGTTTTTTATCCGATAAATAAAATTGTTTTAGAATAAATTAAAACTGTCGCAAAGATCCATTGACTTAGCGAATTATAAAATATTTTATAAATTTGTGCTCGCTTTCATGGTAATATTTTCTTACAATATTACAAATACACCGAAATAAAAAGAATACATATATGTAAGGCATAAATAACTAAAGACAATGAATAACTAAAAATAAAATTGTTTTAATTTCTTATCGTTTTAATTTTTAACCGTATATACAAGTCCCTATATTTAAATATCGCAGTAACTTTGTATTAAACATTTGATTCTATAGTTAACTTATGTTCGTCTGTATGTCCTAGTTAAACCATTAACTTAAAGCCAAACTAAGGCAGTTTTTGGCAATATCAAGACCTTAAATCAAGATATTCCTTGTAATTATCATCGGACAGAAGTATTGGTATACATAATAAGATATAAAAAGGCCCACTGAACCCCTTTAAAAGGCTAATGGTAAGGTAACACTTATTGTAAATCTTTACAATTTAACAAAAAAAGAGAGCGCGCATAAAGTAGGTAAAACAGAGTTCGATAGAGAAATTAATAACTCTTTACTTGAATTCATACATGTTGTCCAAAAAATATAGAAAAATTCAAGTTGAAATAGTGACTCAGAAAATATTTTCCCGTACCTCCCAGTGGTGCCTCTCTTTCATTCAAAGTGCCCCTTTTGACAGCACTGCTCGGAAACTATTTTGTTTCCGTGTTTAATTCAACTGGACCACTGTTTGGGGATTAAAGTCGGGAAAATCCATACAAATTTAACGACTTTAATTCCTGCGATCTCATTTTGCGGACCATTTTCGTAGATGACTATGTTTCAATTCAATATTGTTGTGCAAGGTGCAAAGTGCAACTGCATCTTTTTAACTCTATTTCTATAATTTTATAACTTATCAGGCCGATTCTGGCGTTAGCCAGGTCAACCCTCGAAAGAGGTGGAGCAAGCCCCTAACACTCAATCGAATTTCCAAATATCAGTTTAACATTCGCAGTTCCACTATAAGTAAAACTTACAAATATTAAATTGATCTCTGAAAAGAGCTGTGTGTACAAGATGTTACTGCACACTACATAAGTTTCTGTTTTTTATCCGATAAATAAAATTGTTTTAGAATAAATTAAAACTGTCGCAAAGATCCATTGACTTAGCGAATTATAAAATATTTTATAAATTTGTGCTCGCTTTCATGGTAATATTTTCTTACAATATTACAAATACACCGAAATAAAAAGAATACATATATGTAAGGCATAAATAACTAAAGACAATGAATAACTAAAAATAAAATTGTTTTAATTTCTTATCGTCTTAATTTTTGACCGTATATACAAGTCCCTATATTTAAATATCGCAGTAACTTTGTATTAAACATTTGATTCTATAGTTAACTTATGTTCATCTGTATGTCCTAGTTAAACCATTAACTTAAAGCCAAACTAAGGCAGTTTTTGGCAATATCAGGACCTTAAATCAAGATATTCCTTGTAATTATCATCGGACAGAAGTATTGGTATACATAATAAGATATAAAAAGGCCCACTGAACCCCTTTAAAAGGCTAATGGTAAGGTAACACTTATTGTAAATCTTTACAATTTAACAAAAAAAGAGAGCGCGCATAAAGTAGGAAAAACAGAGTTCGATAGAGAAATTAATAACTCTTTACTTGAATTCATACGTGTTGTCCAAAAAATATAGAAAAATTCAAGTTGAAATAGTGACTCAGAAAATATTTTCCCGTACCTCCCAGTGGTGCCTCTCTTTCATTCAAAGTGCCCCTTTTGACAGCACTGCTCGGAAACTATTTTGTTTCCGTGTTTAATTCAACTGGACCACTGTTTGGGGATTAAAGTCGGGAAAATCCATACAAATTTAACGACTTTAATTCCTGCGATCTCATTTTCGTAGATGACTATGTTTCAATTCAATATTGTTGTGCAAGGTGCAAAGTGCAACTGCATCTTTTTAACTCTATTTCTATAATTTTATAACTTATCAGGCCGATTCTGGCGTTAGCCAGGTCAACCTTCGAAAGAGGTGGAGCAAGCCCCTAACACTCAATCGAATTTCCAAATATCAGTTTAACATTCGCAGTTCCACTATAAGTAAAACTTACAAATATTAAATTGATCTCTGAAAAGAGCTATGTGTACAAGATGTTACTGCACACTACATAAGTTTCTGTTTTTTATCCGATAAATAAAATTGTTTTAGAATAAATTAAAACTGTCGCAAAGATCCATTGACTTAGCGAATTATAAAATATTTTATAAATTTGTGCTCGCTTTCATGGTAATATTTTCTTACAATATTACAAATACACCGAAATAAAAAGAATACATATATGTAAGGCATAAATAACTAAAGACAATGAATAACTAAAAATAAAATTGTTTTAATTTCTTATCGTCTTAATTTTTGACCGTATATACAAGTCCCTATATTTAAATATCGCAGTAACTTTGTATTAAACATTTGATTCTATAGTTAACTTATGTTCATCTGTATGTCCTAGTTAAACCATTAACTTAAAGCCAAACTAAGGCAGTTTTTGGCAATATCAGGACCTTAAATCAAGATATTCCTTGTAATTATCATCGGACAGAAGTATTGGTATACATAATAAGATATAAAAAGGCCCACTGAACCCCTTTAAAAGGCTAATGGTAAGGTAACACTTATTGTAAATCTTTACAATTTAACAAAAAAAGAGAGCGCGCATAAAGTAGGAAAAACAGAGTTCGATAGAGAAATTAATAACTCTTTACTTGAATTCATACGTGTTGTCCAAAAAATATAGAAAAATTCAAGTTGAAATAGTGACTCAGAAAATATTTTCCCGTACCTCCCAGTGGTGCCTCTCTTTCATTCAAAGTGCCCCTTTTGACAGCACTGCTCGGAAACTATTTTGTTTCCGTGTTTAATTCAACTGGACCACTGTTTGGGGATTAAAGTCGGGAAAATCCATACAAATTTAACGACTTTAATTCCTGCGATCTCATTTTCGTAGATGACTATGTTTCAATTCAATATTGTTGTGCAAGGTGCAAAGTGCAACTGCATCTTTTTAACTCTATTTCTATAATTTTATAACTTATCAGGCCGATTCTGGCGTTAGCCAGGTCAACCTTCGAAAGAGGTGGAGCAAGCCCCTAACACTCAATCGAATTTCCAAATATCAGTTTAACATTCGCAGTTCCACTATAAGTAAAACTTACAAATATTAAATTGATCTCTGAAAAGAGCTGTGTGTACAAGATGTTACTGCACACTACATAAGTTTCTGTTTTTTATCCGATAAATAAAATTGTTTTAGAATAAATTAAAACTGTCGCAAAGATCCATTGACTTAGCGAATTATAAAATATTTTATAAATTTGTGCTCGCTTTCATGGTAATATTTTCTTACAATATTACAAATACACCGAAATAAAAAGAATACATATATGTAAGGCATAAATAACTAAAGACAATGAATAACTAAAAATAAAATTGTTTTAATTTCTTATCGTCTTAATTTTTGACCGTATATACAAGTCCCTATATTTAAATATCGCAGTAACTTTGTATTAAACATTTGATTCTATAGTTAACTTATGTTCATCTGTATGTCCTAGTTAAACCATTAACTTAAAGCCAAACTAAGGCAGTTTTTGGCAATATCAGGACCTTAAATCAAGATATTCCTTGTAATTATCATCGGACAGAAGTATTGGTATACATAATAAGATATAAAAAGGCCCACTGAACCCCTTTAAAAGGCTAATGGTAAGGTAACACTTATTGTAAATCTTTACAATTTAACAAAAAAAGAGAGCGCGCATAAAGTAGGAAAAACAGAGTTCGATAGAGAAATTAATAACTCTTTACTTGAATTCATACGTGTTGTCCAAAAAATATAGAAAAATTCAAGTTGAAATAGTGACTCAGAAAATATTTTCCCGTACCTCCCAGTGGTGCCTCTCTTTCATTCAAAGTGCCCCTTTTGACAGCACTGCTCGGAAACTATTTTGTTTCCGTGTTTAATTCAACTGGACCACTGTTTGGGGATTAAAGTCGGGAAAATCCATACAAATTTAACGACTTTAATTCCTGCGATCTCATTTTCGTAGATGACTATGTTTCAATTCAATATTGTTGTGCAAGGTGCAAAGTGCAACTGCATCTTTTTAGCTCTATATCTATAATTTTATAACTTATCAGGCCGATTCTGGCGTTAGCCAGGTCAACCCTCGAAAGAGGTGGAGCAAGCCCCTAACACTCAATCGAATTTCCAAATATCAGTTTAACATTCGCAGTTCCACTATAAGTAAAACTTACAAATATTAAATTGATCTCTGAAAAGAGCTGTGTGTACAAGATGTTACTGCACACTACATAAGTTTCTGTTTTTTATCCGATAAATAAAATTGTTTTAGAATAAATTAAAACTGTCGCAAAGATCCATTGACTTAGCGAATTATAAAATATTTTATAAATTTGTGCTCGCTTTCATGGTAATATTTTCTTACAATATTACAAATACACCGAAATAAAAAGAATACATATATGTAAGGCATAAATAACTAAAGACAATGAATAACTAAAAATAAAATTGTTTTAATTTCTTATCGTCTTAATTTTTGACCGTATATACAAGTCCCTATATTTAAATATCGCAGTAACTTTGTATTAAACATTTGATTCTATAGTTAACTTATGTTCATCTGTATGTCCTAGTTAAACCATTAACTTAAAGCCAAACTAAGGCAGTTTTTGGCAATATCAGGACCTTAAATCAAGATATTCCTTGTAATTATCATCGGACAGAAGTATTGGTATACATAATAAGATATAAAAAGGCCCACTGAACCCCTTTAAAAGGCTAATGGTAAGGTAACACTTATTGTAAATCTTTACAATTTAACAAAAAAAGAGAGCGCGCATAAAGTAGGAAAAACAGAGTTCGATAGAGAAATTAATAACTCTTTACTTGAATTCATACGTGTTGTCCAAAAAATATAGAAAAATTCAAGTTGAAATAGTGACTCAGAAAATATTTTCCCGTACCTCCCAGTGGTGCCTCTCTTTCATTCAAAGTGCCCCTTTTGACAGCACTGCTCGGAAACTATTTTGTTTCCGTGTTTAATTCAACTGGACCACTGTTTGGGGATTAAAGTCGGGAAAATCCATACAAATTTAACGACTTTAATTCCTGCGATCTCATTTTCGTAGATGACTATGTTTCAATTCAATATTGTTGTGCAAGGTGCAAAGTGCAACTGCATCTTTTTAACTCTATTTCTATAATTTTATAACTTATCAGGCCGATTCTGGCGTTAGCCAGGTCAACCTTCGAAAGAGGTGGAGCAAGCCCCTAACACTCAATCGAATTTCCAAATATCAGTTTAACATTCGCAGTTCCACTATAAGTAAAACTTACAAATATTAAATTGATCTCTGAAAAGAGCTATGTGTACAAGATGTTACTGCACACTACATAAGTTTATGTTTTTTATCCGATAAATAAAATTGTTTTAGAATAAATTAAAACTGTCGCAAAGATCCATTGACTTAGCGAATTATAAAATATTTTATAAATTTGTGCTCGCTTTCATGGTAATATTTTCTTACAATATTACAAATACACCGAAATAAAAAGAATACATATATGTAAGGCATAAATAACTAAAGACAATGAATAACTAAAAATAAAATTGTTTTAATTTCTTATCGTCTTAATTTTTGACCGTATATACAAGTCCCTATATTTAAATATCGCAGTAACTTTGTATTAAACATTTGATTCTATAGTTAACTTATGTTCATCTGTATGTCCTAGTTAAACCATTAACTTAAAGCCAAACTAAGGCAGTTTTTGGCAATATCAGGACCTTAAATCAAGATATTCCTTGTAATTATCATCGGACAGAAGTATTGGTATACATAATAAGATATAAAAAGGCCCACTGAACCCCTTTAAAAGGCTAATGGTAAGGTAACACTTATTGTAAATCTTTACAATTTAACAAAAAAAGAGAGCGCGCATAAAGTAGGTAAAACAGAGTTCGATAGAGAAATTAATAACTCTTTACTTGAATTCATACATGTTGTCCAAAAAATATAGAAAAATTCAAGTTGAAATAGTGACTCAGAAAATATTTTCCCGTACCTCCCAGTGGTGCCTCTCTTTCATTCAAAGTGCCCCTTTTGACAGCACTGCTCGGAAACTATTTTGTTTCCGTGTTTAATTCAACTGGACCACTGTTTGGGGATTAAAGTCGGGAAAATCCATACAAATTTAACGACTTTAATTCCTGCGATCTCATTTTCGTAGATGACTAAAGCATTGACCAGCGAGTCTTTAAGAAATTTAAGTAAGAATGCGACCATAGGAACATGCATGTTATTGACCAGCGAAAATTTAAGAACTTTTCGTTCAGTTTCGTTAAATTTGAAATGTCATTTAACATTCTTTAACAAGAGCGAAAATTACCGCCCAAACTGAAGGAAGAAACGTCAAACAGTGAAACATTGTCTATTTATGTTTTATTAATTAAAATAATGTCTTATATATATTTTAAATATGTTCATAATATATTATGTAGCGTTATGTGACAAAAAAATTATTGTTTTAAAATACAATTACAAATATTCTTTGTTTTTTGTTATCAAATCGTGTTACGGATTCGCTGGGCGATCTGTCAAAATTTCCTTAACAATACATTTTCGTTAAATTCTGTAAGGTTTTATTACGGATGCTTAAAGACTCGCTGGTCAATGCTTATGTTTCAATTCAATATTGTTGTGCAAGGTGCAAAGTGCAACTGCATCTTTTTAACTCTATTTCTATAATTTTATAACTTATCAGGCCGATTCTGGCGTTAGCCAGGTCAACCCTCGAAAGAGGTGGAGCAAGCCCCTAACACTCAATCGAATTTCCAAATATCAGTTTAACATTCGCAGTTCCACTATAAGTAAAACTTACAAATATTAAATTGATCTCTGAAAAGAGCTGTGTGTACAAGATGTTACTGCACACTACATAAGTTTCTGTTTTTTATCCGATAAATAAAATGGTTTTAGAATAAATTAAAACTGTTGCAAAGATCCATTGACTTAGTGAATTGTAAAATATATTTCTAAATTTTTGCTCACTTTCATTTATTTTCTTACAATACATGCTATACACCAAAAATATACACCAAAATAAGAAGAAAATAAGATATGTATATGGATATATGTATATGGGTATATGGTGCGTATATTAATATAAACTAAACGCATTAAACTACACAAATACAAAAACTAAATGCATTACACTACACAAATACAAAATAAATTGTTTTCATTTCTTATCTGCTTGATTTTTGACTCAATATACATACATATGCCGCATTAACTTAAGGCTTGAATATTTATCTATATTTTAGTCCCAGTCAATTACTTGTCAAGAATAAGAATTACGTTTAATTTAAATAAATGATTGCATAGGTCGATACTTGCCTCACACATATTATTATAGCACTGATGTAATAAGTCACCAAACCAGTGGAAACATCGACGGGGGAGTCACGGTTGCCACGGACATGATAAAAAAAATTGTTTCCAAAAATTGAATGTACCCAAAGATGGATTTAATGCCTTCTTAATGTCATGGTTTAAATCCGTTAAAAACGATTTTTTTTTTTTTTTTTGTAATAATTTAATGTAATATTTACGAAGATTATTTTTAAATTTATTTGATCTTGAAAATAGAAAATCTCAACAATCTTCAATTTTCTCGAATACAATTTCGCGCGTCACCTTACAAACATTTTTAAATAGTTTTTCGTTCATTTACATTTTTTATGCTTTAGTTTGTCGTTACAGTTTTTCTTCTTAATGTTGTATGTCAATGTTACGTTAATTATTCATGAATTTTATAGTTTTTGTGCTGTTGCTAAATTAGGTTTTTAGGTGATTCTTATACACAGCCATTGACATTAGCATAAATAATTTTATTTTTGCCTTCGTGCTTCTGATGGTTTTTGTTATTCGTTTGAGTTTTAATTGAGTCAAGTGCGAGGAAAAATGCGTATGTGTATGTGTGTGTGTGTATGGAAGTCACATAAACTTGAAATGAATTTAATTAGATTATACTAAATTATAATTAAGCTTAATTGAAATTGTTATTGCTTGAAATATTTATGTGCTGAGGAAAATTCGGAAAAATTTCCATTATGTACAATATTACATACATATGTACATTTGAAAATTTAAAGTGTGTGTGTGTGTTATACGAGTATTTTATAACAATACGTTTAAATGTTTATTTTTGTTGAGTAATCTTCGAGTAACAACGTGTTTTGTTTATCAGATGGTAATTTATATGTTCTCACCAGTATTTTATTGGGTAATTTGTGTGCACGACCGCACTGTCATGCTATATTTACGTTAATGTAAACATTTGTTAATGGGATTTGTCTGGTTTGATTTGTAGTTAAGTGGGTAGATTAAACAGATACAATTTGATAGCCAAACAAATCTGGAATTTTCATTTTAAATTTGTATCGATTTGTCGTTGTTTAGACTTTAAATTAATTGGCGATCTTTAAATTTACATTAAATTTTAAATTTTTTTTTTTATTTAAATTATTAATATTCATAATTTCGGTTAATTTATCTGTTTCTGCGGATATACATATGTACAATTTATTCGAAACATTTTGGAATGGAAAATTCTTAAAGGAGTTAGATATGTAAACATGTGTGATAATTAGAATGGGATATACGAGTAGTTGCTATGGCTGAACGCTTGTATTATATTGCTGCTTTCAAAGTTTCAAATCACCTATTCTTTATTAGACATTGGTTTGACAGTGACTGATGAGGGTAACCGGGAAATTCCACTAGCACAGTTCCACTAGACACAATTCCACTGGACGGAATTCCACTGGGACAATTCCACTTGACACAATCCGACTGGGGAACAATTTAACTTGCGTTATAACTTGTATAGTTAACCGGAAACGCAAACACACTTTAAATTTTAATAGTGTTATTGAAACCTCATTACAAAGATAATTATAACGATGGATTTTAAATTAATAAAGACTAAATGGGCAAAGAAGCTAATTCACTATAAAAGAAGGGTATATTTCTAAAAAATAGTGAAGGTAGCAATGGTAAAAAATATTTCCGTTCCTGCACTTATTGGGTGTACTCAGTATGTATCATTTCGCTGAAGTGTAAACAACATATTTTCTGTGCTCTAACCATGTCAAGCTTTGTCCCAACAAAATACAATTTGCGGAAAAGCGCTGATTTTTTGTTTTAACTTGAAGAAATGTGCAGCTGATGGAAATCGATTGATGTGTGAAGCTTATGGGGAATATGTTCCATCAATAAAAACATGTGAGTGCTGGTCCCGGCGTTTTTAAAGTGGCGATTTTGGCACCAGCTAACAAAGAACGCAAAGGGAGGCCAGTAGAGTTTGAAGATGCTGAGTTGGAGGCGTTATTGGACCAAGATTCATGCCAAACTCAAGAGGAGCTTGCTACAATTTTGGAAGTGATTCAACAAGCGGTTCAAAGCGGTCTCAAGGCCATGGGTATGGTGGAAAAACAATTGGGTTCCGTATTAACTCGAGCCAAGAGACGTCGAACACCGTTTTTTCACGTGCGGACAACTGCTCCAAAGACAAAATCGCAAGGATTTTTTGCATCGAATCGTGATGGGGACTAGGGCATCCAATACCGGTATATCGGAAACCGAAATACCGGTATACTGGACCATTTTTCAGTACCGGTACTGAGCGATCAATACCGCTATTTCGGCATTTACATTTTTATTGATTATTCGCCCAATATTCATTGAATTTTAATTAAAGTCAGAATTCTTATAAGAATCGTATAAAGTCAAATTTTTTATAAACTCTTGAAAATTTATAAACAAAGCAAGGTTCAAGAAGAGTAACGTAATATAATAATTTTTATTTTGTGAGTGTTGGAACAATCTAACCATATAGCTCATTCGTATGATTGATGTTTCACTCTACGAAAAACCAAACTGAATGAAAAACAACGGAAAGGACGTTCCGATAATTTTGCTCCAATTATAAATAAAATTAGAAAGATTGTAAACTTGTTTCGACGATCACCCACCAAAAATGTTATTTAAAATCTTACGTTAAACTGAATTCGGCAAAGACATATCTGTAATCTTAGAACCAAAAACAAGATGGAATAGCTTACTTTTTATAATGGAGCGGTTCTATAGAGAAAAGAATCAACGGTTTCTAACTATAATTTTACCAGCCAAACTGGCAGTAGAAGCGTTGTGTCAGAGGAATCCCACTCTTCTGTCTGTTGACGCTACCCTGGCATTCATGGTTTAACCTTTGGGAGAAGGACCATTAGCTGACCGAATGAAAACCTCTTTGGTCCAGAGAATCATAGAAAGACGAACTTGTCTTCCCCATTGCAATATTTGCACAAATGTAAGCAAGTCCAAAGCATTTTTGGCCCGGACGTCAATTTTAATCGACTAACTAGAAAAGAAATAGTTAATATAATTGTCCATCTTATAAAGCGGGTTTCTTCAAACCCTGCTCCAGATGAAGCTTTATACTCAACATCAGAAAGTGATGTTGATAGTAAAACCCACCAGCGCAAAGGGAAATCGTTATCGTTAAAATTGCAAGAAAGGCTTGACGTTGTAATAAACAATGAGGTTAACAATAAAAATTGCACAAAAGTAAATCGAGGTTGATTATGTTATTATGTATATTATTTAAAACTATTTCTTTTAATGCTCGATGTTTCTATAAGTGTTACATAAACAATACCGGTATTAATACCGGTATCTCGGTTTTGTTGTCAAGTAATGCCGAAATACCGGTATTCATATTTTGGACAGAAATAGGATGCCCTATGGGGGACAAAAAGTGGATCCTCTAAGAGAACCCAAAGCACAGAAAATCGAGAGGTAAGCCCGGTCATGCTTCAAATTCAACGGCTAAACCAAATATTCATGGCAAGAAGCTAACCAAACCCAGCGCCATTACATGACCACCAAAACTCATACCGGAGCCCAATTCCAAACAGACTTCGACATCTACACCAACACTCACTATAAATGCAAACCTTCACTGACACCCACATCCGTACGTACAAAATGCTCACACAAACACCCACATCCACAAAGTACTCTCTCCCCCCTTTGGTGTAATTTCAAGTAACAACTGCTCGTTTTATTGTCTGTACTCATTTATGACTATTATAATGTAGTTATACTCAAATAACATATCTCCCCTTTTCACAAATTAAGTTAACATAACATAACAATCACAGATTTTTACATTTCTTATCGAATTAGGTTAGCAGAACTTTAAAACATCTATGAAAAAATGGTTATAAACAAAACGGTAAAATCGTTTTCCGAGATAATATCAAACTTTTCAAAGAAATATTTTTTTACGGTTAATATTTTGTATTTGTATTGTATTTTACTAATAATTTAGTATTAAAACGAAAGGCATACATAAACGCAAAGTAACAAAGAAGAATGACCTACAACCATTTTTAGCAGGAATTAAGTGGAAGCTAGGGGAATGAAACCTGCCAAACAACAACTTCATGTAAAATTAAAAGGGCTGCTTAGTTTTAAAGATGCGGAGAATATTTACTTAGCTTCCATTAATCTGGATAGGAAGAGGACGTAACAATAAAATTGACAATATATAGTATGACAAATATTTTGAGATGAAAGCAAAAACTAGTTTAATAAACTTTGATTTGCCGTCATCCAGACCAGAAGATTCCGATTTAACCTTCCAAATAGTAGATTGATCGACAGAAATATTTGAAAACGAAAGAAATTAAAGGACGCACTAGTAAACTAATCACCGGAACTGCCGTATACACCATAGTTTAAATTTGAGGTCATTGGTTCCGAGGCCTAAATTACGGACATAAAGCCAGAAAACTTGAGAGGAAATGAGACTTATCTTTAAAAAATGTACGTTTAGCAATCCAAATTAATTCTACAGCTCTATTACGAGCCTGCTTATAATCTAAAAGATACTGGCTATTAGGATACCTTTTCCTTAAACGATATTTACTAACTCTAAAACTAATGTCATTCGAAATTTCCAGAGAAAACCAAATCGGGGATTTCGTAACAGAACTATCAAACACCAAACTAATATATGCGACCGAACTATAATTCTATTAATAGACCCTACAAATTCCAACACAATAATTATTCGATGAGAGAGTTTTTGTAAAATTTTGTGACTATACAGCAAAAAGTCCGAAAAGTGTGCTATGAAGTTTTTTGCCGTAAATAAAACATGATAAGTCAAGACAATGAATACTAGAAATACAAATTGAATCGCAATTATTTTATTTCGTTGCTAGGCTTTCGAAAACTTGTTAAAAGCAAAGCTTACTTTTATAAGTTTGCAATTTTTGAATTTGACGTTTATTAAAATGACATCGAAAAACTGCAAAGCGATAAACGTAAGCTTTGCTTTTTACAAGTTTTCACGTTTATATATTGTCCTCTTTTTTTAGAGAATCACGGTGCTGGTCCCAACAATGTTCTACTAAAAAATGAATGATGGGAAGTGACATATTTCTCAGAATTTCATGAAGCATATTTATCAGAAGAAATTTTAGATCACAATATATTAGAAAAATTGAATGATTGGCGATGAACGCTCGAAGCCTCGAAGGAGATGGACGTGTTTTAGTCTGTCTCCGTAAATGAAATTTAGTTTTAAATTTAAATTAAACAAATTAATATGAAAGTGTTAATTAAATTATAAGTGTTTAAATGAAGATTAGTGTTTTGGAAAGCGATTTGGGGGGGATACATTTGGGAATTGAAGTTTAAATTCAAAATGTTGGATTTCGATTTCAATTTTAGATTGCAACTAAAATCGTTTCCAGAGAGTCTTCATTAGTGTTCTAAAATTTTTGTTTTATTGTAGTGAAAAAGTTAAATTTAGGAAACGTGAGGAAAACTTGGTCCAACAAATAATTAACGGTACTTTTGTTTATTTTGTATATTTTATTATATGATTTGCTTTAGTAACGGGAATTTTTGATTTTTTTGTGTATATAGTATGAACATCAAATCCTTTCGAAAATCGTTTCTTGTTTTATCGTGTTTTGTTATTTTATTTTGCATATTCTATTGCTTTGATAAGAGGAATTTTTACTGTTTTTATATACATACATAGATTTTTCTTAAATACAAAACATGAGAGAAAGTGTTGTTGTGTTGTATGTGTTGTATTGACAGTTTTTATATAGATATTATATGTGATGTTGTATATCAATATTTATTGTCGTATTGTTGATGAATCTCGGTTGGATTTTGGATTTGCTCAAAACCAACACAGATGTTTTTAACATCTGCAATTTGTTGGTTTTGATGTGTTACCTATATTGGCTAAAGTTTACTTCATATATACATCTGTAGGTCTACTATGTATTCCGATCTGAAAGTAATGTTTCCCAAATTCAGAAATTGTATATAGAGAAAAAAAGAAAATCAAATTTATTTCAAAGTCAAAATGAACTTTCAGATCGGTTTTACTTTCAGATCGGAATACACAGTAGATCTACTGGAAAATCAAAATGTTTCATCTGGTTTTGGAAATTTTTGAATGTAGGATTGTGCATCTGTGTTTTTTTGGTGGGGGGGGGGGGGGCGAATTTCACTGGAGAGTTACCTCATTTTCCGGAAAAATTTTCAGTTTTTAGTTTGAAAATATTGTGTTTTATTTTATTCAAAATACATAAAAATGTGCAAGTAATTTTTCCGGGAAAATTTTGCAAATTTTACCACTTTTTTTTACTTAGTTTCAAATTATAAATAAAATTTGAAAAAGGAAAAATAAGCGGGGGTTTGGACCCCCACGCTCTAAGGTATACAATGAATTAAAGTTACTTTAAAAAAATTGTTATTTTAACGAAAGTGGCTTTTTTTTAACACTTGTGGTACTATCAGAAGAAGCGATAACAACGGAAAAAAACTCTTTGATCTGTGTCTGCAAGGTTGACGAAGCAAATTAAAAATACATACATATATAAAATAAAAATTATTTTGTTAAATTATTTGTTAAATCATATTTGTTAATTATAACAGCTCTTACCTTATTTAAAAAAAAATAGGAATAAAATAGTGGAGGTTTTCCCGGGAAGTGGGGTAATTTTCCGGAGAAGTTTGGCTTCCCCCTCCTGAAGGCTGCGGATGCGCAGTCCTGCATTCGAAAATTTTCAAAATATTTACTTCTTACACAGAGAGAAAACTCTACAAAATCTTAAAAATTATCTTTAATTTTCAGCCACCAGGGTACTGATTCTCTAAAAAATAAGATAATGGGACTGCCTCTCGGATCTCGAAAACAATAAAGTGCGGGACGTCTTACACTACATAAGTAGCTCGAAATGGTTCCAATAGGGGTAAAGGGGATATATTCTGTGGTATCACAATGGACCGTCACCGGTCTTAGTGTGCCTAAGCAGCCACTCCAACCTAACCTAACCTAAGATAATGGGTAAATGTGTAAACTCGCAAAAAAGCAAAGCTTTCTTTTATCTGTTTGCAATTTTTCTATTTTATTTGAAGTAGTAATCAAATCGAAAAATTGCCAATTTATTAAAGTAGGCTTCGCTTTTTGCAAGTTTACACATTTACCTATTATCTTATTTTTTTAGAGAATGTAATGGAAGGGTTGGGTGGTTTGAAGTCAGACATGGGTTTGTGCGGGTAATCACAGTCGGCTGGGGGGTTTTTGACTTCCAACTTCCATTCAAATATTTACCATGTCTTAAATGTGGACCAGCTTCCCAATGACGAACAACATTCACAACTTCACATCATAAAAAAAATGACTTTAGTTAAGCATTACACTCTCGGCAATGCTTGAATAATATTTTAATTAAAAAAAAACTTACAATAGAAAAAAAATAAACTAAATCATTAATTATTGATTTTCGACATATTACATAAGTTATCTTAAGAATATATCACCAAAAAAAATTAGCTCAAAAATAATAGCGAATAATAAGAAATATGTTTGAAATTTAACAACGCCAAAAACACCAAAAATTAAATAATTAACAACGAAAATTAACTTATTTTAATTAAGAAATGCATCGATCATCATAAGAAAAAAATTACTTATTTATTTGCCACTACGAAACTTCTCGATTAATTTTGTGTATGTATACGAGCAATATATTTAATTATTAAATTATTTAGTTATAAATAAAAACTTACGGTTCAGGTTACAATCCGCTAGAGCGCTCTGGTGGTCGCAGTGCCTAAATAAACTTTAAACAAAAAATTCGGCCCAAAGTTCAACCAAATATACATAATTAGATTATGCTTATATACACCACACTGATTCTAACAAATAATTTAACACTTTAAAATTTTAATTTAAATTTTTTTTTCTTTTCCACGGATAACTAATTTTTTTTTCCTTAATTTTCAATACAAGCTAATTTTTCTTTTTTTATATATGTATAAGTAATTTTAATTGAAATAATAATAATAAACTAAACACTAAGATACATAAATGCCACTTCAATTTTGATTTATCTTAAATTGACAGTATACTCGTAAGTTAACTGTATGGTTTACGCTTTTCTTGCTGTTATAGAACAGTTAGTATCCTGTTTGCAATTTATACATGAACGACTTGATGGTTGTCTCGTTGTATCGAATGACCAATTACTGTTTCCCACTTAAAAGTTTGTGTTATATACGGCAATTGCTGTGTGTGAAACTACACCTCACGATCTTTGTTTTAGTATATGGTATAATTTCGATCGACTAAACCCAAGCAGGCATGTATAAGCACTTGCGATGAATAAATTTTTATTTTTTTTTATTTTTCGGCTAAACTAGGAAATGAATAAGATACGTTACACTTTGTTAGAACAAATTAATTTAAGCTTGGTAGTAAAAAAAAACTTACTAGATAACAGATATATCCACACGTATATCAAAACACAATTATTCGGCAATGGCCCACAATTTTAATTTCAAAACACAATATATTTTGTCTTGCTTTGGCCTGCCTATGTTGCACCTCCGAGTTCAAAATTGAAATAAACAAAATGCGTACTATACGACTAATTAATTGCGATTATTTTAGATAAAGTATCTCTCGCTCACCCATATACTAACCAAAAGAACCGGATAATTTTTCTCTCGTGTAACAAACAAATCATTCTATTTGATTTATAATTGAACAGTACATTGGTACTTTGATGTATTGATACCAAAATATTGGTACAGCTGACCAAACAAATTTATGCGATCGTTACAAGAATCAGGGTGCAGAATTTGCTACCTACCGTTATAACGGTTCTCACTTGCACGTTTTCAATTGTTTTTGTATTGTTTATTGTTACACTAGTGTATTTATTTATTTTATTTATTTATTGTATTATCACTGGCACTGCACTATATTTCCAATTTTATTAAATTCACTTCACTACTTTTAAATTTAAACTTTATTTTCCTACAATCGCCGTGAAAAGCAGGCTTTTTTCTCTGTTTTCAAAGCCCAAAGTGTCTGTTTTTTTGACAGTTAATAAACAAATTACTTTGTCACACGTTTCTCTTAGAAACGTGTGACAAAACTTGAAACCGCACGCTAAATTTGAACATATGAAAAGAAGAGTAAGAGTAAAACCAAATTTTTGTTTTTCTTTATGAAAAATAAAAAAAATCTTTGACTACTCGATTGAACAAAATGTCGGTCCTAAAATAAAATCGTATTGTCAGTATAGTAAATTTTACTACAAAATTATCTTTTTATTATATTTTTTAAAATGATTGTAGGAAAAATAAAGTGTGAAACACGTCCGCAAAGTTGTTTGTCACGCTCGAAAGGTTGCTGGCCTCCGTCCCGTCGGCCAGCAATTTCCTTTCTCGCGTGACAAACTGGCACTTTGCGCTCTTGATACACAAATAACTATTATCAAATGTCACGAGTTATTTTGGGGTTTTCACAAACTTCGATTAAAGGCAAATGGTGAGGTTGTGGATGAACAAGGGCTTTATATAGCAAATATTTACTGTTTAAGATTCAACTAACAAATTTCATCAATATTGAGTGGAGAGACATCTATTAGAACTAGATGGAGTGTACTTATGGTTCAAAATTTATTTCAGATGGGGTATGCTGGAGGAAGAAGAATTTAATATAATTGATCCTTAATGTAATTAATGCCTTAAGGCTTAGAATTGAATTATGATTAATAAATTAGAATATAATATATTAATTGCTGTTTTAATATTTCTCTTAATTGTTGATAGCTAATACTTAAATATTTGAAATTATAGAGCGGTTGGGCTAAGTGAGAGTAGAAATAAATAACTAATTTGTTTTTTTTGGTTTCCGAAGAACATCGAAATATATTTTATCATCAATTTTGTTAATCGGAAGTTTGGAGTATTATATAAATATAAATTCTAGTTTAAGATATTATTTCAGATCGATCAGGTTCCAACGTTTTATTATTAATATTTAATTGTGTAACTATCGGCTTTATTAGGTGTCTGTAACCGGGCCGAGTCTGTCCTCACTAACATTCCTTTCCCATTCCTCGATTTTGTTATATGTAAAAGGGTGTACGATGGCTGCCTGGCCAGGGGCGGATATCACACTATTAGACTTTGTGGTTATCGATGTGGCGCCTTTCTTTACGGGGTGAATATTGTTATGTTTGGCTTCATGAAAAGCTGAGTATGATGGTACATATTTCCTTGGTGAGGGAGAGTTATGGTGTCGTGTTGTAACATGGGTATAGTGGTGTGGTATTCGCATTTATAATACGGGATACTTGCTTAATGCTTGATCGTACATTGAAATCAATCAATCAATCAAAACAATATATTAGAAAAATTGAATTAGTTGACAATATTAGAAAGTCTACTTTGATTTCGTAACATTATACTCCATCGAACTCGTTGATTTCGATGGTTTTATTAAGATATTTGGAACATAGATAGCGCATTGAAAATTTGTTCAGATAATACCATTGTATTCAAAAAATTAAGTTGACCGTCTCGTACCCAAATACATAATTGTTCCCTGATACACCTTGTTCTTCAAGACGTAATTTTCTTGATATTTAAGTGTGCCAACTTTTATGGTCTAGGTCTCTAGCAAATATGTTCATGTTTTTATTCTAACTAGAGGGCTTTGCCCTCTATTCGATACGCTCACCAACCTTGGCGACACCTCCTTGCTCAATCATCGATTAATTTATAGAAGTTTATTTTCGCTGTAGGATGCAAATGCAGTAAAAAGTTTAACTGTATCCATAGACAAAGTGTAAAAAACAAAACAGATAACTGCGTGTCCACTCCTTCGACCAATCATAACATGAATAGAGTTTTTTTTTTCGGTGGAGTAGTTTTATTTTTATATATAGAGAGATAAGGAATAAAGATTTACAAAAGGCTTAATATCATACCACAGTCATCGTTGAAGAAAATACAAAAGTTTATTGTTAAGATGTTTTTATTGTATAGTCTCGTAATATAGTACACAATCGCAACAATACGAGAACCGGATCATTTCAGTATAATGTTTAAGCACGATGTAATAGGGTGGATATTCAAACAATAGACATGATGTTTGCGTACGAATATTGATTTCTATATAAACTCATTCGATGCTTTTTATTTTTTTTGTTGAAAACAATTTCATCGGCTTTTTGTATTTAATTTTAACGAAGAAATATGATTTTTATTCGATGTTTGTCTAAGTTATTTAGATCAAAATTGAAATGAATTTAGTTAGCTTTTAAACGAACATGTTACATTTTAATAAATTTTTATATCTATTTAGTCCAGGAAACAATAAAATAAGAAACAATTTAATTAATTCATGTCTTTTGTTTGGTCTATTTTCAGAGGGATATAAAAGTTAGATGATTATTGATTTATTGGCATGAAAAGGAATAATAAATTTTAGGTAAGTAACAGAATATTTTTTTTTTTTGGTGGAAATGGTGGAATATATTTTTTTTTCATTTTGTAAATTTAGTGTATAATTGATTAGTTAGCATAACATTTCTTGGATATACATACGTACATATTTAGTTTTATGCTACATAAATTTCTGTTTGGTGTATTTCCTGATTCTAAATATAGGTCAATCGATAGTATTTAGTAAAACTGGGTATACAAAGTTTTTAAATTGATAGAATTGTGTCTTAATTTTAATATTTAGGTGGTTATAGGAGCATACTATTATATTATATACTAAAATTTAGCATTAATTTATTAAGTGGCATGAGAATGTTGCCATTTGAAAATAGGATCAATTTTCGAAAAGAATTGGTATTTACTGGAAAACTTGACTTTCTTCTGTGATCTCTTGAATGACATATCATAAAACATTTTAGAATTTTTTTTCAAAACCCAAGCCAAAAAAATTTGCGAGAGATTTCCGAAAAACCCAAAAAACTTAATCCGTTAGTTCACACATTTTATCGCGAGTTTATTGGTTCACTTTTACATATTTATTTTGTTAAATTTACCTACACATATTCTGTGTTTTTTGTTCGCCGAAATTTGGCCGAGCGTTAGCTATGGGTTTGTCTATCTGAAAACTAAACAGCCTCAATTCGACAAATTATTATTTCTCTTATTCCAGGCAAAAATCCCATTTTACTTCATAAAACGAATGAAGGTTTAATTTTGAATGGTTTTTGATAAACACACACTCTGCTAGATTACTATGGAAAAGATCCATTTTTGTGTTTAGTATTTTATCACTTTTTTTTTATTTGATATAATTTTATTTAAACAATAAAACTACAAATATAATAAAAAACAAATAATATCTTTCTACTTTCATATAGTGATAATTTTTATTTAATTTTAGTACTAGTTTCGAGCCCTAAGCTCTTTGTCAACTATATAAAATATTCTTATTTAAAAAAGATAAATTCCTGCCATTTATATTAGCTTGGTAGATGGCGTTATATGGCATTTTGTCATTCAAAATATGAGGATTATGCCTGTGTTCGTAGATGATAATTTCTTCTGCGCGATCCAAGTTGTCCCCTTTCGGCATTTTACATAAAATTTCAACATTGTTGTCAAAACTTGTACATTTATTCTGCTGTTCTGTCAGATGTTGCGTGAAACTTGACTTTATATGTGTTTTGCCAATTTCTTTCATGTGTTCAACAGTTTGCCCATTATAGAACATGTCGCTGATTTATACCGGTGATGGCTTGTTGGATCCTTTAGGCAGAACTTCCAGATGAAATTGTGATGGTTGTGGTGGTAAACAAATCCGTTGTAATTCGCGCAACTCCGTTGTAATTAAAAATACAATTTTATTTAAGTTTAAGATTGATGTGTTCTCTGCGAAATCCCAAAACAAAGTGGAAGAACAAAGTTTTTTATTTGTGTATCTTGGTTGCGTACATTGTACTAAAAAAGGTACTAAATTATATAATGCAAATCAGAAAAGGTACTAATATTTATTAAGGTAAGTTTCTAAGTATGACTATAATATAAAAAGGTACTAACTTATACAATTAGAAAGGGTACTTGAATTATTGTTATCTGTCAACATTAATAACAATAACAAATGGATTTAGTAAGTAATTTGAATAAATATATTATATTAAATATAAATTCGATTTGTTTTGATTTTAGGTGATGATAATATACAGTCGCAATCATCACATTTTAGTTTATACACCCCTGTTTGGTAATCACTGTGCATATTACGTCTATTGATGCAATTTTCAATTTTATTTGAGGTTCTATGTGCTACTTTGTAATTGTATTGTCGAAAAATTTTATGTATAGTACTGGTTGTTGCTGTGTCATATTCTATTGTTATGCATTTTTGTTGTTCTCTTCTCACTGTTGTTAATGTAGTGAGCGATCTCAAAAATTCTTTCCTTTTATACATAATGTTCATTTCATCGATCATATTTTCTTTGAATCCATTGCTGGTCGCTATTTGTTTTATGATTTTTATTTCGTTGGTGTAATCAATGTGGTTCTTTGGTTTTGTATTTAATCTGTTAATCATATGGAGATACGCTGATAATTTGTGTGATTCTGGGTGATTTGATGTGAAATGGATGGTGTGGTTCGTTTGTGTCGGCTTGCGATACACTTTAAAGCTGTGTTTTTGGTTTTCATTGGTTATTGTGCTGTCCAAGAAAATAATCTGTTTATTTACCTCAGTTTCCGTAGTGAAACTTATATTTGGGTGGAGATTATTTATGTAACTGTGAAGTATCTTAAGTTGCCTTGTTGTTCCATTAAACAATACTATAATGTCATCAACATATCGGTACCAATACGTTATGTGTTTTCTTAAGTTGTTGGTGTTGTTGGGAATGTATTTTTGTTCTAAGTTGTTAATGAATATTTCTGCCAGTGTACCCGATAATGGATTTCCCATGGGGAGGCCCTCTATTTGTTTGTGACATTTTTGATTGTACCTGAAATAGTTTTGTGAGGTGATGACCTTAAGTATGTTCACGACTTGAGTTATTTCTGTAGTGTCGACGTTTCCAAATGTCAATAGATTTTTCACAATCTCTATTGTTTCGTCGACTGGTATGTTGCCATACAGGTTCGAAATGTCAAAAAAAGCGATCTTCCCGTTTTGGTGATGTTAACATGTTTTATGTTGCCTATCAATTCAATATTATTTTTTAAGGACATGCTGCTTTTTATGTGCAGTTTTTTGTTCAAATATATGTTCATATGTTTAGATAGTTTATATGCGGGTGCCGTTTTATGGTTAATTACTGGTCTTATGGGTACACCTTACTTGTGGATTTTGAGGAGACCTTTTAATACGGGTGTTACAGGTTGTATCATTTTTAGCTTAAACCTATAATTGGCATCAATTACTTTGTCACTTCTGTTGATAACGTTGTTAACTTCATTTTTGTACGTGTTTGTGGGATCTATGTTGAGTTCTTGCATATCATTATCACGGATGTATTGTTCAACTTTTTCATCGTATTGGTCGATACCCATTACTAAAGTGGTATTGATTGCCCTTGTCTGCTTTTGTTACAATTGCTGAGTGTTCTTGTTCTGCTATTGTACTTCTTATACTCTTGACCATCTTGTTTTTATTGTGAGTTTTTTTATTGGTATTTTCGTTTCTCTTGTTATAGAGTTGTTGTGCGACACATTGCCGGATGACATCTCGATGTTGTATACTCTGCTAGTTGGAAAAAGTGACAAGCTGGGCACCGAGGAGGTAAACGTAATTCGAGTACGCTGAATCTAATGGTGCTAGTCCCATTTCAAAGTTAGTCGTGTTAGTTAGTTGTGGATGTGTTCCATAGCATTCACAATGCAAAAACTTTTAACTTTTGACTTACAGGTTTGTATGAATTACCAACTTAACGAATACAAATTTTTGTTCGTTATGTTGGAAATTCATACAAACTTGCAAGTGAAAAGTAAAAAGTTTTTCATTGTGAATGCACTGTTATTATTACTATAACACAGTTGCTTTCACACTCTGTTTTGCTTGAATTTTTTTATTATCTTCAATAACAAATTTTACCGTTGTGGCTTATCTATGCAGAAAATAAGGTTTGTTGACAAGTGGGCGGTGTCATCTATAACTCGAATACTTTGAACGAACAGTGAATAATAAGTGAATTGTCAAACCAATTGACAATACGAAGTCAAGAAATGGCCCCATTTTAGCATTTCGGAATAAAACTAGTTTAAATATAATATAAACCAGGCAAACACCATTGCATACAGATACTGTAACAGTTATTTAAACTAGTTTTATTCCGAAATGCTAAAATGGGGCCATTTCTTGACTTCGTATTGTCAATTGGTTTGACAATTCACTTATTATTCTTTTCAAACAATACAACTACACTTGCTGAGGTAAGTTTATATACACTCATTTTCACGTTGGCAGCTCTATAACCATTAAGATTTGCGTTATCTTTTCTTTAGCAAAGTTGTTGCGCAAATCAAGACAAACAACTTTGCCAATTATCAAGACCGAAAAACTACATCCACATTCACATTTTTGGGTTATTTTTTTTTTCTTTTTTTTGTAAAAATTTGACATTTTTCTTAACTTTTTACCCAAGAGTGCATGTAGCTTTTTGCCGGTGTAGCAATGTCTGAGCCTGGCCGTCACTTAGTGAAAACGCTCGCCGTGCTCATCGGATTCGCCTGGTGATTGTTCGGTAAATTTTTCCACATGACAAGGCAAAAAATGTATTTTCAATGATATTCCAACTTTTATATTATGAAAAGCGGTCAGCATGTTTTCAATATGGTATGTTTGCATCAATCCATACTACAAGCTCTCGCTCACTGAGAGCATTTTAAAATGCGTCATCGTTCATCAAATGACGAATATCCGGTAGATTCGAATAGATTCAAACACTAACCTTCCTTTATTTTTATTCCACTTAACCGTGGAAAAATGCGGCACAATTCGATGAACGTATTTCCATATGGATTCAGCGGTTTTATAAAATTTCGAACTATTCCAAGCTTGATATGAAGCGGTTGTAGCAATATTTTTTCGATTGGCACAAGTGGAGTCTCAACGATGATGTCCGTCAGTTCCGTTCGTTGTATTGGTCGCCTTCAAAGCGTGTATTCCACAAGTACATAAAACACATGTTTTTAGTGTAACCCAATTACATGCCGCTTAAAAGAGCCATCACTTTTAAGTCTGCACAAACTTTCCATTGATGGTCGTTGTATTTAATCAAATCAATGTACTGAGTGCAATTGGAACGGAATTTTTGGGGTTGGTAACGTGGAGGAGAACTGCCTTGAAACTGTTTTTGGAGGAATCAATAAACAATCGCCAATCTTCGAAATTATATGCCTGGTGCATTTTGGAAATCAAACCACGAATATCAGTGCAAAAAGCGAGTGAATTATTCTCAATTGATTTGAAAAAATTCGTAAAATGACGATGACAACTTATTGCTCCATACAACCGAACATTTGGAGCCAAAATGTTCACTTATTTTAAATCCTTTGACAAAAGAATGGATTGCCGCTGCGATAGTTTTAGGCGTCATACCATAATATCCAAGAGCATAGGTCGTTGCAGTGTACGTCAAAGAACCAATTTGTACTTGTGGATGTATCCATATCATCGGGACAACAAATGACATTGCGGATCTAATAGACGGCGTCCAATTTACACCACCAATAACATTTTGTGAAAAGTATAGTCGATATAAATCAACGGTTTCATCACTGATTTTGCGGCGATTGGTCATAATTTTAAATTTTCCACACAAATAACAAAAGCAATTGATTTTAAAACATCTATCCATATTTCACCAGATTTCACAAGCCGATTTTCACTTTATTTTTTGTTTCCTTTTGTCACTTTATATATTTAAGTGAAAAGCTTTTTATTTTTTATTTTATATTGTAGTTTTTATTTCTTCCTTATTGTGACAATTTTTTAACTTTTTTAAAAATATCGATTTCGAGAATAATCTCTTCTTCGGTTTCTTTTTTACTACTATTACATAATTTATTTTGAAGCTGTTTATATACTGTTGCTACGCGCTATTGTTTGGCACCTCCTTTGTTTTTAAGTTATGGTTAATTAAATCGTAAATTTTATTGGTTTTGGTGTTGATTTTGTCGTTAAGTAAATTGTTGCTGTTTTTGTTTTTGTTTATTTTCAGCTCTTCTAACCTGTCTAATTTCGGTTCTGTTTTGGTTCTGTGTAAAATGGTTAAGTTTTTATTGAATTCAGTGATTTTCAGTTTGTATATGTTGTGCAAAATTTGATTTTATGTCCTTTTTGGTTATGTTACATTTCCAACAACAGTTAAATAACTAGATTTATAATTATAATAATGAAAACAAATGAAAAAATGTTGATTTTGTTTCCAAAAATGATGAACACTCATTATAAAATCGAAGTCGAAATGAAAAAGAAAAAAATAACACAAAATGTGAATATAAATGTGGTTTTTCGGTCTTGATATGTCCGGCAAAGTTGTTTGTCTTGACTTGCGTAACAACTTCGCTGAAGAAAGCAAAACGAAAATCTTAATGGTTCAAGAGCTATCAACGTGAAAATGAGTGTATATTTTGACAAAGTTTTTGGCTCTGAGCCAAAACATGTCGAAAGCGATATCTAAAAAATGGGGACTAACGTTGAAATGGGACTCTCACCATTGGATTCAGCATACTCGAATTAGGTTTACCTCCTGGGTGCCCAGCTTGTTACAAAATAAAACTCAGCGATTCAAGCAGAGTGATATTTTTTAATTATTTAATTTAGGTATTCTTAGCTAATTTTAAAAACCACAGAAGAATGATTCTTGTAAAATGTTGGGATAGTTGACTGATTAAACTTTTTGATGTAGGACTACGCCTTTGTTGTCATTATATATGAGGGGTAAACAAAAATTTCAATAAGATGACGCGCGTCACGGAATTAACGTATTTACGAAATTTATTTGATTAAAGCAATATCTCTTGGGCTGGCTAACAAAGTGGCACACAAATAATTTATATATGAGATACAAAAAATTAATAAAGCGGCACAAATTTATGAGCAACAAAAAAAAAATTTCTTGGCGTCATAAAACAAATTTTTTGGAACAAAATATAATAATTTGGCAACATTTATTATTTTTTGGCATTATATGAAGGGAACACAAAAAATTATTTTTGGGCATTGAATTAAAGGTTTTGAGAGTCAACGATTAGAAACAAAAATAATAAATAGGTATCAAATAAAATATTTAGCTGATTCCAAATGTCTATACAAAAAATGTTGTTTAAGGAACCAAATAAAATAAAGTGGGTACAAAAATTATCGTCAAAATTAATTTATTGCCAACATATTAAATATGGGGCAAATTTATCGGAATAAAATTTTTTTTTGTTTTTTTTTAAAGAAAATTGTATGTAGGTTTTCGGAAAAATTAAGCAATACGACCTCGTTTTGCATTATATCAAATTGGTTATTTCAAATTTTCGAATCTCTTCAATTTGTTATTGAAATGAAACTTTTCTAAATGTGCTACGAAATTTTAGGTTTGCTTTATTTTTTAGGGTGGAGTAATTCGTACTTTCATTTTCTAGTGAAAATATTATCATTTGAATCATTTTGTTCGGCAAATGATTAGCATCCAATTAATTTTATTCTTTAAAGTTGATTCATACATTTAAAAGTCATTAGCTGTGAAATTGTCATACTTGTAATCTTACTTTGGGAATTTTACAACAACAACTTTGTTTTGGTATAGAATTATTCTAGAAATAATTTTGATTTTTTTTTTGTTTTTTTTTTTTTTTTAATTTTTAATGTCAATTGAAAAAAGTAAAAAGAAAATGATTTTCGGTTTTTATTTTGAGCGTAATTTGCATTTTTATTTATATACCAATAACTGTTCCAGTGACCAAAGTAAGACGGCATTTGGTCCTTGAGTTTAGTTGTTTATTACACCCTTTGAACAAAGCGGCTCGTTTACAATACAAAATTATGTTTGTTCTTTGTTGATTATTGGCGATTTTCATCAACAACGGGTGAAACATAAGCGTGAAGGTAGGCGTATGCCAAAATACTTCAGGTTTCTCGACACGCATTCTACACTTAGGCCCTTTTCCAATTACTTATTTGATGGAACCTAACTTATTCAATATAATTTCTTATGTATTAAGCTAGGTTCCACCAAATAAGTAAGTAATTGGAAAAGGGTCTTAGGCCCCTTCCGAAAGTTATAATTATTTGTGAAACCTATAGGAAATTACATTGAATAAGTTAGGTTCCACAAATAAGTATAACTTTCGAAAAGGGCCTCCTAATACGGGCTTTACACAGTAGATAGTATAATAATATTTTACTATCTACCATAGTCAGCTTTACACCGCATATAATAATTACAAAAAATAGAAAATTAAAACAAAATAATGAAAAAGTATAACTTCGAGATACAAATAAAAGTTGCTAGACTAATTTATCAACAATACATTGTCATAAATTTTCCTTCTACAATAAAATATAATAGGTATTAAAATTTGATAGTTATCAAATCAAAATACTTTATTTTATTTTTGCTATTATAATATCAAAACATCGGTTTTGCGCCGGATAGCAATACTATTTTGCTATTATACTACCTACGGTGTAAACTCGGTATAAGGCTGTTCTCGAAACGAATACTCATTTGTGGAACCTAACTTGTCCAAATAAGTATCTTATCGAGGTGACTTAAGGTAATAAAAAATCCTTTAAGGTAAAAAAATACAGCGCGCCGATTGGTAATATCAAATTAAAAATTTTCAAAATATTAAAATGGCGCACTATGCTTTACTTTATCAAAAATCACATTCTGTTTAGAGATGGAATGAAGGAAACTACACGGTTTTGTAAATTCATATAGAAATCTGAAATTGTGAAGTAGTAGTAGTGCCGCATATAAGAAACTGTTCGTAAACTGTTCGTAAGTGGTTTATTTTTTATGTATACTTTTTTGCGCCGGCAGGGAAAACTGAATAGATGTTTTTGGAATTTTGATTAATATCTTAATTTATATTTTTTTACTTGAATTTGATAAGTTTATCGAAAATTATATATTTTTGTTTAATTAAATTCAAGTTTTAAAAAGGTGTAATTGATTATAACCAATTGTAACCAATTTGTAACATTCGAAATGAAACCAGTTGCGCTTCAGTCAAATTAGCATCTTCGATACGTGTCAAAAGACATACAAATGAAAGCTAATTATCAAATCCACTTCGGTAGTGGATTATGGTGCATTCTACAAAGATAGATTTATATTATGTGTTTATATTCTAAAAAGTTACTAATTTTTGTTGTTGTTGAATTATGTTTAGTAATTTTTTAGTATATAACACAATAGAGATGGAAAAATGTATCTTTTTAGTGTAAAATTCGTGTCCAAAAGCCCGAAATCTTTTGGCATGCGCCCACTAAATAAATATATGAGATGGGGAAATACGCCAAAAAATTATTAAACATATTCGGATAGCATAATAAAAACTTGTGAATGTAATAGTTAGCGCCGCTTACCTGTTTAGGGGGGTACATCGTGCGATTTTGAAGTTGAAAACATTCCGGTTTCCGTGTGGATTGTTTGTTGGGAATTTCCGACTGCTTTAAATACCGAATAAAAAAATAAAGAAAATTTTTTTGTTGTCGGCAAAATTTTTCGTTTGATGCTGAAATATATTTTTTTGTATAACCTTAATAATTTAAACACATTATATTTGGTGCTTATTTGAAAAATAAGCTGAAAATTATTTGTTTGTATTTTCATTGCTTTGTTCCAAAATTTTATTTGTGATGCCAATTTATTAATTTTGATGCTAATGTTTGTCGCCAAAACATTTTTCTTGTATGCCTGTTTAAATTGTCCCAATATAAATGTAATGTTTTAAAAACTGTAAAAATCAAATCAAGCTAAATAAAAATTTGTGGATTCAAAATAAATTAAAACAATAAACTATTAATATTTATTTTAACTACAATTTTAATTAAATAGTGATGAACTTGACAAACGTGCCGCACGCCATATTGATTTAAAACTATAAAATAAAAATGAAAAAGTTCAAAAAAATTTTTTCCTGAAAAATGTATAGTCGTAAAGATCAGGCCGAAAAATGGATAGGTTTGTGAGTTATGGGTCTTTAAAGTTTCCAAGTGACCGGAAACTATTTTGATTTGATAAATCATTTGAATCGTCAATATTAAAAAATGAATTATATCTTGTAAGCTTTTATTAATAGCAAGACATTCCCATTTCTGTGACGTTGACATTTCTCTGACGTTTTATTGACATTTTAATGATTGAAATTACAATGATATATTGATCGATATATTATTTGTGAATTGCTTTATTAAAATCGCGTTTAAAGGTATTATTTTTGAGCAATAAATTCTCTTGGTATAAGGTCATATATAAACCTTAATATCAAATTATTATGGGACGCCTTTAAAATAATATCACACCATTAGGATGGAGCAAGTTTAGGAGAAAGGCGCTGAAGGACTTAACGTTAATTCTGATATTGTATTATAAGTGTTTTATTATTTTGTATTCTCGAATGGTCCACAGTGATGCCAAGCACTTGCTCACATAATATTGTGAAACGGCACAAATTTTCAGAAAAGAAATTTTTAATATTCTGGATGTTCTCTAAACGAAGTAGTTTAATTTCTTAAGGATTTTTAACAGTATACTAGAGATATATAACTGGATCTAATTGTTAAAGGTCGAAGATGAAAACACGTGTCAGTTCTAAATAATCTAACAAGGGAATCTTTTGAACTGTCAAATTCAAAAAATTATAAAATCTATTCTAAGTTGTAGTACTCTGTGAGACATTAAGGAAACCTTCCTTTATCGGCAACCAAGCCCTTTTTTAAGGGTTTAAACCATCCCTTAATGTAACCTAAAAAAACGTTTCTTTTCGATATATGTTTGACAGTACAAAAGATTCCCTTGTAAGATTATTTGTGAGTCTGTGATTTGGTGGCATGAGAGTGGAAGATTTATATTGTCGTGACCAATTGTAATATTGGGGGAAGATTTCTCAAAATTTAGAAAATGATTGTAAAATATAAATGGTTGATATGGTGATATTTTACCGACGCTTTGTGGGAAAAGTGTCTTCCGAGAAGCCGGATTCAAACGGCATTTCACTGTGGCATAACGAATTGAGAAATATAAAATTTAGTATTGTAGAAACAATAAAATATAAAAAATATTAAATAAATATGTACAACGAGTAATCAACATTTAGGCTGATACAGCCTAATGTATAAAGATTGCAGCATTAGACAATTAATGCCTGTGAAGAACTTAGCAAAAAAAATAACAAATTTCTCGTATACGTATACGTATTTATAAGTAGTGGTAATACAAATTATACGCCTGAATGTGGATGAAGAAAGAAATAACCTAACATTATAATCCAATTCAGTGACGAATTTTGTTCAATAAAGAAACCAAACAAGACTTGTCCTTAGTATGCACTTGATGTAAAAATTATCAAATGGTCGGTCCCTGAGGTCGGCCATATAAATAACAAGCAATATTTGCATGAAATGTTGCACAACATCCCGACGACGAAATTTGTTAACCATTTGACCATTTGATAATTTTTACATCAAATGCATACTACGAACATTCGAGAAAAATCATTTGACTTTGGGACTTTTGATTTTTGTTGAACAAATTTCGTCGTCGGAATGTCGTACAACATTTGATGCAAATGTTGCTTGTTATTTATATGGCCGACCTCAGGGACCGACCATTTGATAATTTTTTCATTAATTGCGTACTACGAACATTCGAGAAAAATCATTTGACTTTGGGACTTTTGATTTTTGTTGAACAAATTTCGTCGTCGGAATGTCGTACAACGTTTGATGCAAATATTGCTTGATATTTATATGGCCGACCCCAGGGACCGACCATTTGATAATTTTTACCTCAAGTGCATACTACGAACATTCGACAAAAATCATTTGACCTTGGGACTTTTGATTTTTGGTGAATAAATTTAGTCACTTTAGTAGTTTGTTCGATGACACAAAAATCGCTTAATTTTATACTATTTGGATTACTCACACTACTACATTTTTTGTTATTTGCTAAAAACTTCACTTCGGTGACAATTAACGTTTTTTTTTTTATTTGTAATTTGTAAATTTTGGTTTCTCTTGGACACAAGTTCGTTGGTTTTTTTATTTCCTGGGGGAAAGCCTACAATAACTTGACGCACATACAATTATTAAAAATATTTATTCGAAATTATTTTTATTAGACTAATTTTCCAAACAAAATGAACGCCTCGAGATTTGTTACTTTTTTTTTTTTTTTTTTTGAACTAATAAAAAATTATGGGGATGCCAACATAATAAACAAAGTTTCCACTCTTTATTAATATAGTGTCTGTATAGTATATACAGTAATGTGGTAGTATACCAACTTCAAACCGAAATGGTCGGCGATGACTTCAGTATAAAGCTAGATTTTGACAAATCATGAGTGATACCTAAAATGTTGACCTTTGTTTACAAATCACTGGTTCTACCTGTGCTACAAATTTTACAAATCGGTTGTTGTGACTTTTAGGTGAATTAAAGTCCTAAGCTGTTAAACTTAATGGTAAAGGGTATTACCCATACTTCTTGCTTAGGAGATACTACTGCTACTTGGTCCATATTAGTTACAGTCCTTCATTTTGTGTTTTTTGGGGCATGGAACACTCTCTGTTGACTTGTGGGTCATAATCAAATTTTTAATCATTATAAATGCATGTGAGCATGCGTCATTCAACAAGCTGATTGTTGGACATTCCACTTAAAAAGTAACCATTTCCTAATTACTAAGACCATCGTTCTAATAATGTTTCACAGTTGGAGTAGCCCGTTGCCAAAAATAATGTCGGGGCTTTCTTACCTAAACTTTGAACGAGCAAAGAGTTGTTGAACGTTGACTATAGAACACGAATCGCTTTCCTAAACGGTGATAACCTCAATGACTATCGGTCTAGTGATGATTTTCTACTGGACTGGGTCATTGCAATTTGAGGGTTGCGCGTGAAATACATATGCGTGTGAATCGTTTGAGAACATTCCGGCTACCTAATCATCGAACGCTATTATACATTAACAAACAAGAATGTTGTGCTTAAAATTCATTAAATATTGTGGTAAACTGACGCCCTGTTAAAGTTAGCCGAAGGTTTCCAGCCGAAAGTAAAAAGTGGATAATGCAGATTATGTTATTAACATTCCAGCCGAAAATAAACAATTTGGTGGTTGAGGTCAAGTTTCACGTGGGAAATCTCGGAAAATTCGATTTTCCAAAAATCATTAGAAAATTTGTATAAAATCAGCCTCTAGAGTTTTATGTCTGGAGTCGATAGCTATCGCAGGACAAAAAATCAGTTCTAAGTTTCCCGTGGGAAATCTCGGAAAATTCGATTTTCCAAAAATCATTAGAAAATTTGTATAAAATCAGCCTCTAGAGTGTTATGTCTGGAGATGGATTGCAGTAATGTGACTTGTCAATGGCTATCGCAGGAAAAAAATTCAGTGCAAGTTTCCCGTGGGAAATCTCGGAAAATTCGATTTTCCAAAAATCATTAGAAAATTTGTATAAAATCAGCCTCTAGAGTGTTATGGATTGCATTAATGTGACTGAATTTTTTCCTGCGATAGCTATATTGACAAGTCACATCAATGCAATCCATCTCCAGACATAACACTCTAGAGTCTGATTTTATACATTCATTTCTTACTCTTGGCTGGAAACTTTGTCAATTTTTCCGAGGTTTCCCACGGGAAACTTGAACAGAATTTTTTCATTTGATAGCTATTGAGTTATTGATGAATCACATAAAAACGATTCAACTTCAGATATACACTCTAGAGGCTGATTTTATTCCAATTTTGTGGATTCTTCTGATTTTCCGATATTTTCCACGACTAGGTTAAACAATGTTATCCACGTAGAACTATTTACAAACAATTTTATTTAAATCCGTGTATCCTATTTACTTTCGGCTAATAACCACAAAATTTATTATTTTCGGCTGGAATGTTAATAACACAATCTGCATGTCCATTTTTTTACTTTCGTCTGGACTAACACAATCTGCGTTGTCGACTTTTCACTTTCGGCTGGCAACTTTCGGCTAACTTTAACAGTATTAAACTGACAGTGGTTTAAATCATGGGCAGTATTGAAATTAATAATCTTTGTCAAAGTGAAATTTACACTTTCTAACGATTTTAACAGGACCTTTGCACAAAGAGCTTCCTGGCGCAAAATACAATGAAATTGAATCAATGGGTGATTGATTTTTTCTTTCAAAAGCTTTATGAAACCGTTATGTAGGCCAACCCTATTCGGAACACCATCAGTGACAAGACTTATTGACATAATGACAATTTATCAGTCCAGCCAACATTGCAGAGATTGAAATTAGTACTAACATAGTCCTAGTAACCAAAAATTGTGATCGCCAAATTTTATATTTGTCACAAAATGGAAATCACTTTTTATACAAATTTGTACCAATAATAAATTGACGTACATTGCAATTTTAGCGGGTCAGTTACAACGATTTTCTATTCAATCCTTATTTTAAGTAAGAAAGCCCTTTTTATATTTTGAAACGGCCAGAAATTTTGACAATGGCGTAATCCAACTGAGAATCGTCATTAGACTGATGGTCTTAGAGGTTATAATTTTCAGGCTGTTTTCGGAACAAGCATCATTATGCAATCCATTTACACTAAAAGTAAATCTTTCACGAAGGTTTATCTATCGAAGGATTTGTGAGTCTTGCAAGATGTTCTTAGAGGTGTACGAGAGTTAGTGTGTTTCTCTTAACCTTCAACAATGGAACGAAAGCAGTTAAGTAAGGCTTTTATTTTGAATGATTTCAGTCAAATGTGGATTGATGCTCCTACCTGCGGTTTGACAAAACAATTTACTAGTGATAATAAGATGAGTTTGGCTAACTAAGCTCTATATTTTTATGAATAGATCAGCTAAGCACACTAAGCTGTATTCATTAGGTATGCAGTTGTCTGGCTTGTGAGTAATTCTCAGAAAAATATATTTTTTGAACTATCAAAACTAATTTCAATATTCATCCATCCCAGAAATAAGGCAATAAACCGTTATGTTCGTTCAACAGAGAAACTTCTCCTAAATCGTACAATATAATATACGAACAAAATTTCGCCTGAATTAAATTAAAACTAAAAAAAAATAATATTTATGGCCCCACCAAACCCAACATGAGCTTATTTCGCTTTTACAAATATATCATATGTAAATACAAATGTACATACTCGAATATCACATGAGGCATGTTCATTCACAAAAAAAAAAAAAAAAACGATACGATTTCAATTTATCTTGAATCTGTCTTTTGTATTTTTTTGTGTTTCTAAGATTAATATAGAACACAATGTTTTTATGTGTGTGTGTATGTGTATTTATGTGTTACGTTAAATGTTAATCGTATGCTTTAGTTGTAAAATAAATTTAGAAATTCAGCTGAACATTTCGTTTACACCTTGGTACACATGGTGAAAACGCTTTGTGCAAAGGTCAAAAATTCTGGGAATCTAAAAATATTTTATATTCTTGAATGAACTTTAAAAATATGATCTCCTACGTGTGTGTGTGTACTAACAGACTAATATTGTTTATGTTTGTATACGATGAAAGTAATTTAATTTTTTTGTTTTTGGGCAAGTTTCAATCATCTTGTCAATTTTTTTTTTTTTTTTTTTAATAAACTGATCTAGCGGATTCTTATTTTCTTAACAGATTTCTTAGTCTCTAAATAATTTTACATTCATTTGTTTCTTTCAAATAAAGTAAATAATATATTTCTGTGTTTTAGAAATGTTGTGGGAACGGATGGGGGAAAAAAAACGGATGAGTGAAAACTAAAATAATTTTCAATGCAAAGCACTACAGAGCACATCTCAAATTTGTATAAAGATGCAAAAACTAAAATGGAAATTAGCATAGAGATACATAAATAAATATCAGCATTTTACAAAGTGTGGAAACTGGGAGTGACAATTTTAAATTTGCATTTTTTTTTTGTTAGTTTAAAGTTTTTTTTATTCACCTAAAAATAAATTTTGTTTGGATTTTGAATTAATTCTGTTTGTTTTCACATTGAGTGGCTCAGGTTATTGTTTTCAGTCTAGTCTAGTTTAGGTGGATTATGTAAATTAGATCGACAATGACTTCATTAGAGAGCACCAGAGGTACAAAGTTGACTAATCTAAAGAGTATTTAGTGTGAACCGCCAAACAGCAAAACTTAGGAAATCATCGTAAGAATCTCGTAGTATGGAGCCGGTTAGTCGATTGGATGATTACAGAAATACTTGGAGCCGGATATTTATGGCGTTATATGTATTTTCACATTTGTAAAATAAATTTTAATCTTCTACATTTTTAAAATCATTTATTGAGATGAACTCATAATAAATACTTCAACAAAAAATTGTAAAAACACCCTCGTGTATTATAATCAGTGTTGTGAGTTTTTTAATATAAGGTTTTTTACACAACATTTTACGTGTAAAATACTTACTTTTTTACATCATAATTTTAACTATCAAGAAAATGTAAAAAATATAAAAAAATTGTGATCGGAGTTAAAAACAAGAATATGTTATTATTATTATTACATATTATTATGGGGGGGGACATGCGGGCGATCAGCCACTTCGCACAGCGACCTAAAAGATCTATTGTGCTGGCCCCTGCTTAATAATCCGTCCAGTCACTATTCAGGTTCTTAATGAACCTGACAATACTGCCTTCCGGTACGTGATACATACTATCTGGGCTTATTGCTCTCCCTCCTAGATGTTTACTTCAGCATGTAGTTCCGCTAGAAAGACGGTAGCATTGGAGCTCAAGGACCTCGAGAGGGTAGTCCCACTCCCGTATATTCCTACTCCTGCCCCGTATTCTGTTTGATTTTACTCTTACGAGTTGCTGGGAATTGCATATCACCTGTAGGTCACCCAGCTTTATTACAGGAAGGCTACTGCCTGGTATCCAGAGTCCGCATATTTTGGACTGATTAACCTATCAGCAATTCATCTTTCGGTATATGCTGTTCCACCTTTGATAAGGGTTTTTTGTCAAGGTTTTCTCCTTTAGCGCCGTACTTTAGCCTGTGCCAAATGGCCAAAAATGTGCCAAGTGGCCTTAGTTACCAGTGGTTGCCACGAGGAGGCAGTACGTACACTTGCGAATAGTGAACAGGTTACCCCTTACACAATTGTACCCATCACGCAGCTGCCTAATGGCAAGACAAGAACAGCTCACGTGATGCGCATCCTAACAAGAATATGTTAAGGGGAGGTCTTATAAAATTCGATTTTTTTTTATTTCGCAAACCATTTGACTGAAAAATCCTTAAATTCGTTTCCTGAAAAACTATGTTTTTTATATCTGTACTCCACGATAACTAAAAAAACTATTCACTCAACTCTCTTTAATTTTTTTAATTTTTCGGTACCGTTTTTTCACGTTTTTTTCGCTCTTTAAAGTGCTACAAACATGTGAAAAACCGGTACCGAAAAATTGCATGTCCGCCATTTTTTTAATTTTCAACTTTTTATTGATATTGTTGGTAGAACCTCCAACAAATATTCCATATTTTATAACCATTTTTGGTTATTTGATTTCAGATAATTTTTACAAGTGCTACAGTGGAGACCTATAAGTCACCTTTTTTTTGAGACGGTCACGTTGCAATACATAACTATAAACAATTCCCATGACGTTATTATTCTTAAAAAAAAAAAGTCTCTTGATGAGAACCTCTCCTTAATAAACAATATAAATGGGATAATCAGCGAATCAATGAGAATCCTTACAAAATTTGACGAAATTATTTTCTTACAGAATATTTGATATATTGGCCACTGAATCCGTAACAACCGACAAATGCTAAATTTAAATTGTAAAGTGAAAAGCAAAATTTATTATTATTAAGACTTAGTGTCCTGTGATAAGTTTGATATATTCTGACATACTCTTCAGTTTGCGCGTGAAACGTTCTTAAAGATTCACTGGTCAGTAACATGCTCTTTCTGTATATTCCTTTCTTACTAGGATTTCCATCTTTTCATTTTCCAAAGAAAGGACATTTTAAAAATAAACTAATATCAAATATAATATTGCCGATCTCATGGAAACATTTTAGCCAAATTTATTTTTAATATTGAGAACGAATGCACAGTAACTCATCTAGCGGAAATTTTTTTCATAATTAATTTTATCAAAGTATCGAAATACATAATGATGCAATCTAGTTTTGGTGAAAATAATTTAGGATTCCATTTATAGGTAGGCCTACAGTTAAGTTGTTTTATATTTAGTTTTCACAATTTTTATTAAATTTTGTAATGTATTAGTGTATAGAATTTTTGTTTAGAAAGCAAATGTAATTAAAATGATTTTAACCTGTGAACGAAATATTAAACTACAACAATTCAATGTAATATGTTATCGTTGGTTTTACTACAAGATATAGCAAAATATTCTTATTCTTCGACTTTGTCGTTTATATCTTTAAATACCTTGTAAAACAAAAACTACTTATTTAAATACAAAATATGCATTTATCTGTACATATTTAGAAAAACGTCCGTACTTTTGTTATGTGGTAACGCTTTAATGGAATTTTACATTTAAATTGTGGACGCTTGCTTATACAACCAATATCTGATTTCAAATTTTGAATATAGTTGACCTTGAAAATTTTAGCCCTCATCGACAATAAGCAATCCACAGGAATCATTTTTTGTATATCCAAAATTTAACACCGACCTTTTTTATGAATGAAACAAAATGTTAGGGATGAATTAACTTTCCATTATCAGCCAATTTTTCTCTACATTTTTTTATTTTTTATTTTCGCGTGTGATTTTAGGATGTGATATTTTCGTAGTGTGGTAATTTCGTTGTGATATTTTCGACGTGATATTCTATCGTGTGTGATTTTCTCATGTGATCTAATATCAAAGAACCGTGCGGACTTCTATAACTGCCACAAAAGTTTTGAAAGGCAATATTTTGGTGAATTTTGAACAACAAAACAGATCTACCTACCCCTCCTACCTAATATTAACACATACGGGAAAAACGCAATTATGCTTCAAATAATTTAGTGGAATTTGTGACAATTCCAATTGAAACTACTCGGCTCAGGCCTCAATTAAATTTTATCCAGGCCCTAAAAATTTTGGCGAGAAAAACCAACGACAAATTAGATGAATTCAATGAAACAGAACTACTAAGGATCGCAGAACACAATCCAGAACGTAAACTAGTTTTAACAAAGCCCTTTCGTGAAAACTAGTTTTAACTAGTCAATTCTATAGAATACATACTATACTTTAGTTCTAACTAAAGGATTTAGGGAAATCTAGAAATGATTGTAAAAAAAATATATTTTATTTTATAAGAATTGAAAATAATTATAAGAATTGGAAATAATTCCAGACATAAAAAAGAAAGAAGTGATTTAGAAAATTCTTAAAATAATATGAATTTGATGGGTGAAGATATTGATATAGCGGAAAATATCGTGGAGTGGAATCACCCAATTCAGAAAATAGTGAACCTTATGCGGATAATTTCAATGGGTTCGGGTAATTATGTCGACTGAGAAAACGTCGACTGAGAACACGTTATAAAAAGAAATGTTGACTGAGAAAATGTTGTCTGAGAAAATTTTAATTGAGAAAATAAAAGACATACACAAAGCAAATTACTTCCCATAGTTAGAACAAGCTAGAAGAATATATGTGTCGTTCGGCAAATAATTCAATCTTTATATGATCTTCCGTTTTCCTATATGTACTACATATCTACATACGGTAGCCAAAGCAAATCATGATACAAGCGGCAATACATCATCACCTTGTCGATTCCACTCTCTCAAATTTTACTGGCGATCTGGTGCCCTATTCTTGAACTATTGCGTTAATTTTCAGTATCGAAAATATTCGTAATGGTTCAAGAATATGGTCCTGATTTGAAGAGTTATAAAAGACCGATATGCATTTGGGTTCAAAGAGATTTTCTTAGATTTAATTGAAATATTTGGTAGTTCAACCATAGTTTATTGAAAATCAAATATAAATTAAATATTGTAATACGGTTTAACTAGATAAAATATCTAATTTGTATAAATACTTTTTTTTCATCCAAAATCCAAAAACAGTTTTTCCTGATTAGAATTAACAATAAAAAATCCAATGCCTTAATTCTGTGATTATAACAATTTTTGGTTTCTGCAAACCAAGAGCAATCAATTTTGTTGGTTAGATCAATATACTCTCTTTAAGATATTTAAAGTGAATTCGTTTTGCAAACGTTTGTTGAAAATGATGAATATACATACATCCTACACAACTCGAAAAATTTGGCGCTAGCTGCCGAGAAGGTTTGAGCTTTTGACTCGAATTTTATGTTTAATAAATATTCTCTTGGTATAATTATATTCCTTTCCTTTAGGAGATGAGAACAGCATTCGCCGCATTTATTCCTTTGTATGATTTTGTTGGTTACATATGAAACAAAAGTATGCTACCACATTATTAACCTGCTCATCGTCGACTTTTATAGCTGAAAGTTGAACTTATGATATGTTGAAATTATCCTCATATGGTACACTTTCTTCGGTATTGGGTGACTCCACGATGGTTTCCGCTACATCAATATCCTCGCACATCAAGTTTATATCAAACGTACAATTAGCAGCTTTCCTTTTTATCTCTGGAACTATTATTTTCGTGTTCATTAGGAATTTTAGTGCATTATTAAACTCTTTTGGATATAGGTTCCGGTTATTGCCGCCTTTGCTGCGAACTAAACTAAACATATTTTCCAATATATATTGATTCAGTCTTACTATTGGTAAAATTTCTATATCGTAATCCTCGAATATGTGCTTTGACATCCCAATTAATGCATTTATGTTTTGTAGAAAACCATTAAATTTTAATTTTTTCTATTTATGATTTCATAGCGACTAGAAATCGTAAGCTATATCGTTATTGTTGCGCTCTAGAAAGCGATTATTGCCGCGCAAATTGTTGAGATCCGTATTAAAAAAATCAAATAAATCGTTAAATTTTTTTAAAAGAATTTCTGTCGCCGTTGCAGAGCCTATTTCTTCATCATTAAATTTACCTAAATGTATTGAGAGGTTTATCGCCGAAGTAACGGAGTTGCTAATTATTTGAGTTGCAAGGCATATATACTCTCATTTTAGCAAAATTGTTGGGCTCGATATGGTTTATGGTCAGTTTTGGACACATTTTGACACTGTTGGTTTTGTCGAACTCGTATATTTTTTTAATAAACTTCAAATCTGCCATACCATTAAAGTTTCCAGAACATTAGAAATTAATATATTCCGCACTGATTTATTGAGATGTGGTGTACCTACAGTAAAATGAAAAAAAAAAAAAAAATTTTATTCTTAAAAATAAAATACGGCGTGTCGTAATTTATTTTTAAAATGTTGTATAATGCACGGTTATTGGAACCTTGATCACACACTAAAGCACGAATTCGGATATTATTTTCAAAATACTTTTCTAAACTTCATTTTATTTGAATTTCCAGTAGTTCACCTTTTATGACTGAATTCGATAAAACATGCCCAACAACAAAATTCCATGAGGTAAGGAGGCCTCTAATAAAAAAACGCAGACTTCTTTTCTAACTGCATTCGACTTGTGCACGCCATCTGTACATATACCGTCTATACAATCCATTGCGCTATTGTACTCCAGCGAAGGCTTTATGTGAATTTCATCGAAAACTAAAACACATTCATTTTCTTGTGGATTAGTACTATTTTCAAGATGAGTTTTAATTTTTAAGAAACTATTATCATGAATTCCGAAAGAGAGAGTTTTAATTGGTAGCCAGGTGTTTATTATTGATCTGGAAGGTAGACGAAATCCTAAATCTTTTAAATAATTATAAAACGATGGTGCTTTAAAATAAAGTGCTAGTGCAATATCGCGCTCTTGTTTATCGTACATTTGTTTAATCGATTTATTTCGGAGTATCATTAAACAAAATGCTCTAGGGATTTCTTTCACGTGCGTAAAACGGTGAATTTCATTAACTAAACGAATTTATTTAATTAACACCAAAATTCAACACAATTTATTATAATAATTCACAAAATCCCCTTTTTATAATTTTCACACAATTTTACTGTACACTTATAATTTTTAAATCGCACTTCAACACTCTTCAAATCACTTTTTAATCTTTACAATATCGCTTACCAAATACTAATCATCCAATTCGATCTCTTTCGCTTTTTCATATACACAAACCAAACTTCTAGAAGGTCATGAGACTTTTCCAGTTAGAATAGTGTAGAAACATTTAGAACAGTTTTATCATGGAAAATTACATTTTAGTACAGTAAAACATTGAGCTATTAATTTAACTTATTCTATTACACCCTAGATGTCACCGTCAAAATATTCAGTAAATTAAGTATTCCTTTGAAAAAGAGATCTCTCTGTCTATCATTTAGTAATGCTAACATTGGTACTACATACTGTTACGTTTTTGCCTTGTCAAATAAGGTTCGTACCACTGGATTGTGAATAATACAAAATCAATTCAATTTATCTCCAACGAATTTATTTATTTCACAAAATTTATTACAACACAGTTTATCAATAAAAATTCACAAAATCACTTTAAACAATTTTTGCACAATTTTACTATTCACTTATAATTTTTATTTCGCACTACAACACTTTTTAAATCACTTTTTAATTCCTTTTAATCTTTATACTATCGCTTAACAAATATTACTAATAATCTTACAAGTTTACTCTATCGCGTTCCAAATTCGAATAATCCAATTCGATCTTGTTCGCCTTTTTATATACACAAACCAAGCTTCTCGAAAGTTCACGACTTTTCCAGTTGGAATAGCGTAGAAACATTACGTAACAATTTTTATCATGGAAAATTCCATTTAGTACAGTAAATCATTGAGCTATTAGTTTTACTTATTCTATTACACACTAGGTGTCACCGTCACAATACATTTTTTAATGCCGTTTCATATTGTAACGGTGATACCTAGTGTATAATAGAATAAGTTAAATTAATAGCTCAATGTTAAACTGTACTAAAATGGAATTTTCAATGATACAATTGTTCTACACTATTCTAACTAGAAAAATCATAAGATTTCTAGAAGTTTGGCTTGTGTATATTGGATTAGTAATATTTGGTAAGCGATAGCGTAAAGATTAAAAGGAAATAAAAAGTGATTTAAAAAGTGTTTTTGTGCAAAATAAAAAGTAAAAGTGAGTAATTTGAGAATAATTTATATAAAGTGATTTTGTGAATTTTTATTGATAAACTGTGTTGTAACAAATTTTGTGAAATAAATAAATTCGTTGGAGATGAATTAAATTGATTTTGTATTATTCACAATCCAGCAATACGAACCTTGAGTGACAAGGCAAAAACGTAACAATATATTTTGGCCTACGGAAAACATCAAAATTCAAATTTAATTGAGTTTTTAAATACTACTTGTATTCTGTTTTTATTTGGCTGTTCTTTTGGGATATTGCTCTTCTCCTTTGCACAGTACGAACAGAACGCGCCTAATATTTCGGAATGAACACTAAGTTAGTTAGAACCATTTTAATCTAATGCTATGTTCAGAATAGGGATTAGTAAGATTAGATTTTCCTGTAGTGTGAACGACGGAGATTAAGTTAATCCTGTTTCAACTATAGATTAAACTAGTCGTCAAACAATTGATGGATTTGCTTTAAATATTCCGATGTAAAAGTAGTTCGAAATCTTCAAATTTCTGTAAGGTCTAACTGGGTAAACCTACTGAAATCAATTTTTTTTTCAAGATATCTAGAGATTTCTGTTTTAAATTATAAGTTCTTTTGACACCATACTCCACCAGTGTTATAGATTTTTAAATTATTTCTATCCATCTATTTTCTAATCAATTATTTGTATCATCCGGTAATTTTTTAGTTATTTATAAAACTTGGAGGAGTGCATTCTATAATTACATAAATGCAGTAAATCGTGATGGTTCTACTCTATTACATGTTTTGGCACTGTAAAAGGACATTCTAGTATAAAAGGACATATTAGCTTATAGAAATTAGAAAGAAAAATTCCAGAAAAAAGGACTGTCCATCCCTAAAAAGGACACTTGGGAGCCCTAGTTCTTACTTAAAAATCTTACTGTCTCGCTGGTTCCCCCCATAAGTCCCCCATACTTATTACTCATTTCCATTTATTTCTAGCGATTTCTTATTGGTATATTTTATACCCAGAAGGAACATTTTTATGGAGTCTTTAATACTTCGTAGGTTTTGTGATAAATTTTTTCTCTTATACGAGTATGTCAAAATTCCTTGTTTTGATTTTTATTGCAGTGTAATTCTTCTGTACCAATTCCAGATAAGTACTTGAAGTGAAAATTATTGGCATTCTTTTAACGGCTGGATGTAATCTCATCAACAAATTTTGCCTAGGTTTACAGCCAATAAATAAAGCAAGTTTCAGTAAGTATCTTATCTTCTTCGCGATTTTATATATTTCGTCGTGTGAGAGAGAGACAAAATCCCGAGAGTCAAAATCCCGAGGGTACAAAATCCCGAGGATTAAAAAAATCCCTGAGGATACATAATCCCGAGGATACAAAATCCCGAGGGTACAAAATCCCGAGGATACTAAATTCCGATGATACAAAATCCGCAGGGTGCGAAAATTCCAAATTCTAGTTGTTGCACAGTTGGTGCAATTTTCCCTTTTCCACCTTTTATGGAACAAACCAAAGAATTCAAAAAGTTTTTATAATCTTTTAACACTGTGATCAAAAATTAGCAAGACTTTTTAAATAACACACAAACGATTTCCGAAATGGGCTTCAAAATCTTCTTCGATTCGGCTTGTATCTCTACAATCGAGTCAAAACTATGTCACCGGATCAGTTTTTTGAGTTTCGGAAATAGCCAGAAGGCAGATGGAGCTAAATCAGGCGAATGGCGCGGTTGTGGAACAATACGGGAAGAATTTTTGGCCAAATAGACACGTACAACCAATGTAGTGTTAAACAGCGCATTATAAAAATCCAGAGTTGTCTGCCCAAAATTCCGTCCCAAACGATATTTGCGTGATGTTAACAAGATCTCTAATTGTCCATCGTTGATTTTTCAGTACCAAATCGAACTAAAACTTCCTATAAAACTTTTTTCATAAATTCGGAGGTCCCAATGAATTAAAGTGAAAGTCAGCAAAATAAAGTCGTGCGCTAGTCACTCCTCATTTTGTTTTTATTCACTCCACCCAAACTAACGTTCTTTTCTAGTATTTGGAAGTACTTGGCTTGGGTAACAATCCGAAATTTTTAAAAGCCTAACGCAGTGGATTCTTCTTCGTGCAAAATGCTTATAAATATTAAAGAAGGAGAGAATAAATAAAGAGGAGATGAACAGTTTTGTTCTGATTAACTTACATTTAAATATAGAAATCACAGAAGGTATCAAAATATCCCTACAAATGTTGAAACCAATGATAAAATCAACTTAAACTTTCACATTTTCTAGAAATCCTAAACGAAACAATAAAACAACAAAAAAATCGACCAAAATCAGACTTCTATTTTATTCTATACACAAAACCAACTACCTAACCTACCTCAACCTTATCTACCACTCCAACCGACCACAAAAAATCATTAAATACGTACATTTTCTTATCGATTTTCCAGTCAAAAAAACAAAAAAAAAAATTGAACATCTCCACAAGATGGATGTTATAACATTACCTACCACATACCAATTTATTTACCAACTGTAATTCATATTAAAGTATGTAATTTTATTATCATTATTTAACTTTAATTAATTTAATGGTTTTCAACAATTTCATCCGCCTTCCTCTCTACCTGATTCTCTTGCCGTATCATTATATATATTTTCATTTTGTTGCTGATCGAATTCATTTGGTTTTGCCAAAATTAAAAACGATGTGCAATCGGAAAATGGATATAAACAGGTATTATATTGGATACGTCTACTCGTACAGTGTAATTTTATCTGTTTCGTAAATCAAATAGGATCTAAATATTAATTCGGTGCAGATTTCGGATCGACTACGCGTTTCCACACCTTATTTCTTCAAGTTGTTTCAATTAAAAAATCTCGCGCATTTAAATTTAAATAGATAACCATATATTTAACACTTTGTAAATGTATATCGTTTATGTACAATTTTTTTTTTTTTTTGTGATTTAGAAATTTCTAAAGACTCGTGTATACACAATGTAGAACGATAAAGTTTGGTGTGCGGTTTTGGATTAAATTCGCGCACGCAATATGAAAATTTGTCTAAATTGTTCTAAATGTCTTTTAACGGTTGGTGTGTGTGATTTATTTTATATTTTTATGGAATCAAATATTCACACCTCGCAATAATAATTTCCTATTTAACATAAATGTATAACGATGAAAAAGCGTAATGATAATTTGATGGGTTTTGCAAATACATAAAATCGATATCGAAGCTTATTTACACCAAAATATCCAAATTAGTGGATAACAAGTATATGACTTAATATTATAATAAGCAAAGATAACGGTTAAATATATATATTTGATTTATGTGCGGAATTGTTAAAATATTTTATCGATCATCCAATTTATCGATAAGACAGTAAGACAAGTAATTAATGCCCATCTAATGGGATTATCAGGGCTGTAACTAAAAATTTCAAATTAGCACAAAATATTTGAAGCATGCAAATAAAAATGTCGTACTTGTAATAATCTATAAAGCGTAGAAATAACATAAAATCATAAAGCATAATAAAATATTATAACCAAGCATTTTTTCAATTGAAAAAAAAAAAAAATCAAAAAGGTTAAAGTTTGAGTTTGTTGTTATTATATGTTGTGTGTACATAAAAGACGAAACGAATCGAATTGAAAGATTAAACATTAAAGTGAAATTAGGGGTGGTTGGGATCTGAATTTTTTACGAATTTTGTTTCTTTATATGAGGTATACGAGAGCACAAGACAAAAAAAATTTTTTTTATATAAAATCACTTTAAATTGATTTTGATGGTTTAATACCCAATTATTGTTGTTCTTAAAATCAATAAACCGTCGTGCCTTTTACTGGAAATCTGATGGCAACCAACTTTGGGATTCGGAACGAATTCTTCTTATTGATTATAAAACTAAAGACACCACTATAACAGGAGCGTGCTACTCTGATATATTACATAGTTTGAAAGAGCAGTTCAAGTGCAAAATGTAAGTAACATTTACGAATGATGTACTGTTACTTCATGGCAACGTACCGGTTCACAAGGCCAAAATTGCGGTAAATACCATGAGGTCATATTATTTCCTATTCCTAAGTTTGCAAAAGAGCTTCGTGGAAAGCATTTTGCAGGCAAAGAGACATTATATTGTAGAAAAGTTAATTCAAAGGTGTAATAAATGTAGGATTGGGCTTTCTTCACAATTGAAACTTCGATACTTTTAAAGTTTAGTTTATATTACGTACAATAAAATTCAATTTAGGTTTTAAAACATTTGGCCGTTCATGACGACAATTATTTGGTCTGGATGTAGTATAAAATGGAACTCCTAATGATTAAAGAAGAAAAACACCAGATGATGTAACTGAATTACCGACATGGCATAAACATGTCAATAGAAGACAATCAAATAATACACGTGAAAAATAAAGTTACGGCAAAAACAATGTGGGAAGCATTAAAGGAGTATCATCAAACGTCAACTTTATCTAACAAGGTTCGAATCTTAAGGCGATTATGTCGAACGATGTTACCTGAGGGTGGAAACATGCAAACACATTTGAACGCAATGGACGAATGTATGAATGAATTAAACACATTGGGTGAGCCAATAGCGAAAGCTCTTTCGGTCGCATTATATTTGTCCAGTCCATCGGAAAATTATAGTGTTTTGATAACGGCTCTTGAGTCACGCCCCAAGACAGATTTAACGAAAACAATGGTGAAGAACAAACTTTTGGAAGAGTATAAAAGAAGACAAGAAATTGAACCCGTTAATGCAAGTAGTGACAAATCTAAAGAATTTTGCTTCTTCTGTCGAAAGAAGGGTCATCGAAAAAGTGAATGCCAGAAATTCGCAGCATGGAAAAAGAAAAAAGAAAACGAAAGCAATGGACAAAAACAAGCCAACGTAGTTCAAAGTAAAAGTGATAATGAAGACACATCCGTATATGTTTAATGGTCAACCGTCAGAATAAAGCAATTATACCTGAATGGTGTGTTGACTCCGGAGTATCGGCACAATGTACAACGAAGAGTTATTTTTCAAGTGTTTGGACAGGTGTGGTTATAATTCGGTCACATTAGCTGATGGCAGTAATCTACCGAAAAAGGGTACCGGTACTATTGAATTCAAAAATTCAGGTTTTTGGTCATCGTAATTTGAGCGACATACGAAAAATGCCCGAAATGACTAACAAAATGAGAATTTCGAGTTGTAATTATAGAGATGTTTGTGAAACATGCTTTCAATACAAGAAAACTCGAAATCCTTTTCCTCAATAATCTTTTACAACGTCAACTCCAAAAATTAGATCTGATACATACTGATGTATGTGGACCGTACTGACAAGTACTGAGGCCCAGGGGAAATAAATATATAATTACGTTAACTGATGATTATACCAGGTATACTTTTATATATTTAATTGATTGATTGATTGATTGATTGTGAGTATACGGCCAAGCATTATAGCAAGTCTCCCGGACTCCCGGGCACACACCGTACACCCGTTTACACATAAAAAAACCGAAGGATAGGATAGGATTATTAGTTGGGACAGACTCGACCCGGTTACAGACACCAATGCGATCGATAGTTAGTAAATAGACGGCACAAAAGACAACACAATCTAACTACATTTTTAGATGATCATTTCTCTGGAATCCAGGGCCGGATACTCAGGACTCCCTAAACCTAAATTAAAAATGATTAATGTTGTAATTTCCCCCTGTTCGCCTTTTATTAATTTACCTGATAAAATAATTAAGAAAATCTAAAATTACTAAGCTAAAATTATAATTATAATTACAATTACAGTAGAACTCGCTTATAGCAAACACTCAAGGAACAAAATTTTGTTCACTATAGCCGGGTTTTCATTTTAATCAGATATTCGTTTACGTTTATAAACGTAGTTCTTTGTTTGTAGTGTATAAGAAAAAATAAGTGTTCGTGCAAATTCAAGGCACACAACTATATGACAAAACTATATGATCATTATGAGCTTTTGTTCGTTATATACATGGTTTGGTATAAACGGATTCTACTGTATTATAAAAAAACATCATTATAACAAAATAAAGATAAATTTAAATAAAATAAAGTTGAAATTAAACTTTCATGATTTATTATGAGTGTACGACCAAGCATCATAGCAGGATCTCCCGACTCCCGGGCCCATGCCGTATACCCGTACACATATAACAAAACCGAAGGATTGGATAGGATTATTAGTTGGGACAGACCCGACCCGGTTACAGACACCAATGCGATAGATAGTTAGTAAATTATTAGTACAATATATAATAAATAGGTTAGCACAAGACAGCACAATCTAACTACATTATTAGATGATTATTTCTCTGGAATCCAGGGCCGGATACTCAGGACTCCCTAAATCCTAAATCTAAAACAGGGCTTAAAAAAGTATTAATTATTAATGTTGTAATTTCATCCTTGTCCCCTGTCTTTCATTAATTTACCTGATAAAATATTTAATAAAACTTTAAAACAACAGCGCTTATTTCCTTATTAATGGTCCTTTTATATCCAATTAAAAATTATTACTTACTGCAACAAGAATTAACATAAACATTAAACCGTTTAAACATAAAATTTTACTTAAAACTAATCAGAAATTTCCTACCGATTAAGAAAAGTAAATATATTATGAATTCAATTATTTTATAAAATTTATATAAAATGATTAACATGATAATATTACAGCACCACAATACATAGATTTATTAATAATTCAATAAATCAATTAGGTACTATAAGTATATTAAGGATCAACAAATAAAATTAACATACAAATTCTCAGACGACTCTGAAAACTAAATTTAATTAATAAACATCATAATAACAAATTTTATTACTTAAATAAATAATTATTATAACAGGATCTTCAGTATTCCCGAGCACACCTCGTACACCCATTTATCCATCCCCAGCCGAAGGATAAGAATAAATTGTTAGTAATTATATAGTAAAAATAGTTAGCACAGGACAACACAATTTCTAAACTACAGCTTATTCACTACTTATTAATCCTGGAGGGTTGATTCAAACTAAAATTTAAATTTGAAATTCGGGATTAATTTTGATCCCTATAATAATGATTAATTCTAGAACTATGTTTATTCTGAAAATTGGATTATTTATTAGTAAATTAAAAAAGAGATCCCTTTAAGTATTTTAAAACTAAATTACTTAAAATATATTAATGGACAAAACAGAATATATTACACATTACAAAAAATTAACATTTTATTGATTGATTGATTGATTGAGAGTGTACGGCCAAGCATTATAGCAGGATCTCCCGGACTCCCGGGCACACACAGTACACCCATGTACATATAACAAAACCGAAGGATAGGATAGGATTATTAGTTGGGCCATACACGACCCGGTTACAGAGACCAAAGTGATCGATAGTTAGTAAATTATTAGTACAATACTACAATATAAATAGATTAGCACAAGACAGCACAATCTAACTATATTATTAGATTATCATTTCTCTGAAATCCAGGGCCGGATACTCAAGACTCCCTAAATTTAAATCGGGACTTAAAATTATTAATGTTGTAATTTCCCCTGTCCGCCGTTCATTAATTTACCTGATAAAATATTTAAGAAAAATTTAAAATTACTAAGCTAAGATTACAAAAACCGCGCTTATTTCATTTTTCATGGTCCTTCTATATATAATTATTTAATTATTACGTACTGCAACATGAATTAAAATGAACGTTAACAACTATTTTAAACATAAAATTTTACTTAAAACTAATCAGAAATTTCCTACCGATCAAGAAAAAGAGAATAAATAATTAAAAATTCAATTATTTTATAAAATTTATAATAAATAATTTAAAAATGATAATGTTACAGCACCACAACATCCTAAAATCATCAATAATTCAGTTAGTACTGTAAGTAGTATATCAAGAATGAACAAATAAAATCAATATATAATTTCCCAGGCAATTCTGAAAACTAATTTTAATTAATAAATCACCATAATATTAAAGCTAATTCTGAATTTCAGGATTAATTTAATCTCCATATGAAAGATTGATTCTGGAACTATGTTATATTCTGAAAATTGAATTATTTATTAGCAAATTAAGGAAGAGAAACCTTTAAATATTTTTAAACTAATTTAATTAATATACATATATTAAGGAGCAAAACACAATATATTACATACAAGTATTACAAAAATTAACATTTTATGAAATTGCCTATGTAAACTCTCCCACTTCTAAGCTAAAATTCCAAAAGAATGTTTAAAAATTTTAAATTGTTAAGTTATAATTTAAATTCACAGCACTTGTTCCATTAGTTACCATTCTCATGTAAATAGTTAATTAATTGTTTACCTACTGCAACTAGATTTAAAAATAAAAGTTGAAAATTTATATTTAACCATACTATTAAATTTAAATTAATCGGCAATTTCCTACAAATCTAGAAAAAGGAAATTAATAATGTAGAAATAAATTATTTATTTATAAAAGTATATAATATAATTTAAACATTGATCATAATACTACGCAAAAAAGTCTAGAATAACAATAATTTAGTTAAGTACTACATGTACCTTTATATGATATTTACTAATAAAACACAATTAGAGTTTCCCAGGTATCCCTGAAAATTAAATTACTTTACTACATAAATAATAGAAATTAACTTATATAAATTAGTTAGTGATAAATAAAATAAAATAGATAACACAAGAACAATACATTTTCTACGCTACATAACTGCTGCTTGAAGTTTCTGGATGTTGAGCGAGAATTCACCAATATTTCTGTAGCTTGGAGACGATCTAACAATTATATATACTTAATATCAACTAGACCATCAGACAAAAATACCCGAACAAACTATGACACTTTGATATAATTAAATTAAATTAAACTGACAAAAACTATTGAAATATTTTCATCAATACCTCAAATAATTTTGCAATGCAATGCAGTTTACAATATCATATAAAAGGGAATTTCCCTTATCCTAGATAACGTACGATCCTATTCATTTAATTAGTATACTATTTCAATCTATATACATAAATATTTAACGAAATAGCAACATTAATATAAATTACAATTAAATACCAATAAAGTGATTGATTTTAGCAGAAGATAATTTTTGATAATTGCAACAAGAAACTTATCAAAATAAATCCCTACAATATGTAATATCAAACGGTAGCATCAGTTTCATAAAAAGAAATTTATTGAAACCAAATCACCACAAATATGCAACGTTGTAAACGCCCACGACTTTAACTAAGTCGACTGAGCGGTAATTTGCACGAGTAGCAAAATCAGCTACCCCAAAATCAGCTCCAATGATTAATCCCGGATGTCATCCAAATATTTATGTCTGATAGTGTACATATTCAATTGATTTGCTTCAACTTAGTCATTTTCGCAACCCAAAAATAAAACTTATAAAATATTAGACTACCTAAATAAAAATCCAATTAGCATCATTTACCAATTGAAGAGACCACCGCCACCAAAAACCTGAACCTAATCAATAATTCAGAAATTTATCTCTTTATTAATAAATAAATACAAATATATCCAAAATTTTAACTCAGTTCACGGACCTCATTCCCTGCCAAATCAAGCATGCAAAGTAAATAAAACAATAAACAAATGCAATGAAAATTAACCCTTACTTTCTTAAAAATGTATCGATGTGTCATATACGTAATTATGACGATTATGTGTACATCCCACCATCTAAATTTCAATAAATCCATTAAGACAACCATTAAACTCAAAAATCAAATCTTAACTTAATTTAAACCAACATTTCTAAATTCGCATTTCATTTATCTATTTATTTATTTATTTAGACAATTTATAATTTATAATATTAATTAAATTAATTAGAAAACAATTTGATTCAGTATGTAATACCCTGTAAAAAAATTTATTAATCCTATCTAAATAAACCGTTCAAATGAATTGTATAAGACAGCTCCCAATTCCAATTCGACTCAAACCAATTCGATTATACAAAGTATAAAAATCCTATTTGAGTCGAATATACAAATTCCACTGCGCTTACACAATACATGATTTCAATAATAGCTGTATTTTGTTGAGAAAAAATTAATTCGAATTATTTTGGAGTTATTTTTTTCTCAACAGAACAAGCCGCGAAATATTTTTCGATTTAATTTTTATATTCTTGTTGGTATTTCTTCGGTTTTTCATTCAAGCAGTTACAAATTTTATTTGTTCGAGCTCGAATTAAATAATTCAAATTTTTTGTTCGAATTATTCAATTCCTGTCACGTGCAATTGTTGTTGTAAATTTCTCAACAAAATACAGCTAATATCATAGTTGTTTCGTGAATACACAAAAACACAAAGAGATTAACAACACCTGCATTCAAGTAACAAAATCCTATATACTAAAACCAAAAACATACTAAAACCACCAACACACATTGACGATAAATATTTTCTACCATCTTTCATGTGCGTATTAGTAGGCCTTATAGTACATATAAACACACTTAAACTATGTAACGCAAAAATTTCTCTTTTTGTTGTTGTTTGTGCGCTATAATACACAAACCAACAAAATATATTACATTTCCTTAACAGAATCCGTGTAAAGAGCGAACAAGCAGCTGTACAACCATATTGTTGATCCTACCATATATGAATCAAGTTGTATGGATGTATTAGTGCCCATTACATAACAGTAAATTACTTGTGACTGCTGTATCAAAACCAACGTAAAGATTCTCTTTCTCGTTGTTGTTTGTACTTTATAATACAAAAACCAACAAAACCACGCACACTTCCTTCACAGAAATCGTGCAAAGAGAAAACGACACAGCTACGTAGTACACAAAGATATTTATGGCCCTTTTATATACTAAATTATAAGTATGTATTAGTGTCTTAAAAATAAAATCTAATACCAAATTTATTGCGTCTTATTTTATATACCATAATTTAAAATTTATTTCAATACTATCTAAATATTAAACTTTAGTAATTAAAAATTGAAATTTGATTGTATTTACAATCCACAAAATATCAAATCATGCACTTTTAATTTTTCTATCTACAAAAATAAAAAACATTGCCTGACAAATGCATCCCGGTGGATTGCATTTTCCAAAATTACACTTTAGTTTAATTATTTTCACTACACATTACACTAAACTTGAATTTAATTAGAATTAAATTTAAAATTAATCTGTATATACATATGTATATAAGTATATACATATCAGTACATAAGAAACAAAAAATAAAAAGAAAAGAAAATTAAATTAAATTAAATTTTTGAAGAGGATAGAAAAAACACGTCTATCCTCTTTGAATGTTCGCACTCCACCCTCAGGTATACTTTTATATATTTAATGAAACAAAAATCGGAAGAGCGCGATAAAATGATTGAGTTCGTTGAAATGATGAATACTCAATACAATAAAACACCCAAAGTGATACGATCAGAAAGAGGCGGTAAATACACGGATATTCAACTACTTATTTTAAATGGAAAGGAGTTAAAATCCAGTTAACAATACCTAAAACGGCACAACAAAACGGAGTTTCTGAACGTATAAATCGAACATTAATCGAAATGGCACGTTGTATGTTAACGAGTTCAGGTATACATAAACAGTTTTGGGGTGAAGCATTGACTACAGCGAATCACATAATTAATCGCCTTCGTACTAGAAATTTAAAATCAACTCCATATGAACGCTGACATAGCAAACAGCCTGATTTAAATTATTTCCATAATTTCGGAACACCAGTATATTCATATGTTCCTAAAGATCAGCGAAAAAAATTGAACGATACAGCAGAAAAGCAGTTATCGACCTTTGGCCGTTAATACACATAAAGTAAAAATAAGTCGTGATGTTAAATTCATCGAAATCAAAATAAACGATCAAACAGTTTTCGAAGGTGAGCAGACACATCCCACTAATGAAGACAACGTACAGCATAATATCGCACGCGAACATGATGCCAAAACATACACATGAGAAGATCAACAAGACAAAACAAAGGCGTACCATCAAAAAGGCTCCTTACGGAAATAAATAAAGTAACTACAGTAATAAATACAGATCCCATGACATATGAAGAAGTCATAAATGGGCCTAATTCTCAAAAATGGTTGACAGCTATGAAGGATGAAATTGAATCTCTTCACAATTATGGTACATGGAAATTAATTAAATTACCACCAAGTTCCGCAGTCCAATTGGATGTAAATGGGTCTACAAAAAGAAAACTGACCACGACGGAAACTCGCTCTTTTAGTAGCTCAGGGGTTCTCGCATAAGTATGGTCGTGATTATGACGGAGTTTTTGAACCCGTTGCAAATCCAACAACGCTAAAAATTCTTTTAGCTGTAGCTGGAAAAAGAAAAATGGAAGTCAAGCATTTTGACATACAAACAGCATACTTAAACGGCGATCTACCACATGAAGTATTTATGAAACAACCAAAAGGGTTTACGTCAAACGATAAAAATCAGGTATGTAAACTCGTGAAGAATCTGTACGATCTTAAACAAGGTGTTAAAGAGTGGAACAAGAAATTCGACACAGTTATGAAGAAGAACGGCTATACTCAAAGCCTAAATGACTTGCATGATCAAAGCACACACATAGGCCTACCGAAATATTATAGTGACATGTTTGCCGATCGGTGAAAATCTCGAGATGTTGATTTTCTTAGACATTCTGTTAAAATAAAAATTGGTCACATTTTCGAATAATCCAGAATTAACTAGGTAAACCCCAATAACTTTTTAAACGGGCTGTCATGATTAATGTAGACACACAGGCCTACCGACGACATGTGTGCCGATCGTTGAAAATCTTGAAATATCGATTTTCTTAGGTATTAAATATTATCAGCAATATTCATCAGATACCACATCCACCCTTTTCCCTGTTTCCTTTTCATATCATCGCCGTAGTTTACTGGGTTTTGCACCCGAATCTGCTAGAATGGTGAATACCCCGGCTTCATATAATCAGCTGATGACGAGTTTCTCATTGGACCATCGCCTTTACCTGAGTTTGAATCAAGCCATTTGAAGCATTTTGGTCCGAATTCTTTATAATGACAATTTTGTGAAAGGTCCCCTGTTTCACTACAGTTGTAACATTTAAAATTAAATGATTTTTTCTCAGAATATGTGTGGTTGCATTCGTTTCATACACATCCATTAATTTTGTCTGTATTATCACAGAAGAAAGATTAACAAGAATAGACATTGCGTGGACCAAAATTTTTTTTTCATCTTACCTTCTTTTTTGGACATTGAAGTATAATTATTTTTGAATATTATAGTAGTTAATACAAATTATGCTGTCAAAACAAAACTTGTCAAATAATTTCACTAACTACACTGTTAATGATTCTCAATTTTTATTATTTCAAATCAAAACCAGTAAACCCAAGAATACATGGCCCAACTTTCTCTTACCTTCGGCAAATCAAGGTCAAAAAAATGAGTCCAAATTTTTCCATACAAAAACAGCGTTATGTCTCTTCTGGCTGTATTCTGTGGTATTATCTAAACCAATTTTTGAGTTTTTAGATTTCGATTTTATCAGTTCATACGTCCTCAATTATTTTTCAGTTTTTCTAAATTAATCGAATCATATAACTGTATTTTGTTATTTTCGTAGTCGATTATGCCAGAAGTGATATATTGAATTAGAGAATTTTCTTCTATACCTCCCAATGCAGCAGTTTCACTCATCTTGAATAAATACTCGATACAACTTTTGGCGGCTATATGTTTTACTGTGAACTCTTTTCTCTGTACGACTTTTCAATTGTCTCCACGTCCTAACGTCAATAGCTACGTTTCCCCTCAATAGCTCCTTGCTATTTCGGATTTTTACGATATCGAAAAAATCCGCCCTATTATGAAATAAAAAAGGAAATTCGCATCGGATTTTTTCGAACGTACATGGCAAAATTCGACTGATATTTAGTTGGCCGATTTTGCAAAATTTATGGAATTTGTGCTTTTATGGAAAATACGTTTTTTGTAAATGATTTATTTAATTTTAAATATTGTACTGTATTGTAATATTTATATTAATAAATAATATTACAAATTCGATTTTCCAAGTTTCATACACAGTTGAAAAAATAAATTTAATTTTTAATGCAAGCCTTGCATTACGACTTATGTAATGCAAGTTATTATTAAATTGTAAATTATGATTGCGTTAAAATGAATTTTAATGCAATTATGAGGATTTCTAAAGCAGTATTTGCATTAAAAAATATATTTGATGTAACTATTAAACATTTTAAAGCAACCTGCTTAAATTGGAAGATACCAACATAAAATTTGCTAAAACAAGCGTACTTTACAACAATGCAGTCTGATAAATTTTAATGCAGTTGATTGACGGTTCTCCTACAATTTGCTTTATATTCTAATGGAATGTTGCACTAAAATTTAATCTAATTGCTGTGTTACAAATCAATGCAAATTGTATCAAAGTAATTTTTAATGCAAGCTTTGCATCATTTTGTAATACAGCCTTTCACTGGACCTACATGTAACGCAATTTGCTTTACAGAAGCAATATTTTTTCAACTGTGTAATAGGGTAAATCCGCGGCGTATCGAATTTTTTCGATATCGTAAAAATTCGAAATCGAAAAATTTCATAATAGGCCCCCAGCTAACTCGCACTTCTCTTCAAAATTGTCCAACCATTTTTCACCATTGATTGTTCCTTTCCCATCAAATTTAAGTAGCAATCCTTCCAAATGTCAAAAGAAAACACTACTAGTTCAAAATACAATTCTCGGCTTCTCGTATAAACCTTCAATTGAATTTCTGAAATTTCTTCCTGCTTCGTTAAGTCTTTCATCTATCTAGTATTCACTATGATTTTCGTCTTCTTCGACATCGTCTTTATTATTGAGTTTATTCGTGTTGCTCTTCTTCATAATTTAATGATCCTCTCTTAACTTTCGCCTTTCTGTCTCAAGTTCTTCACTTTCGCCTTCTTTTCGTCGAATAGTCGCGTACGCAGTGTGACTTTTCTTCCATTTAGAAGAAATTACTCTTAAAATTTAAAAAACTCGACTTATTCCTTAAAATTTCGTCTTTGGAGTACAAATATTACATTTGTACGTTATAAAATATAATCGTCTGTTCTTCAATGTTCATCAAATATTTAATAGACATAATGTCTCTTTCACTTTTCACTCGTCATTTGTTTTGATTTTCTAGAAATATTTTTCATTCAAAATGGCTACCAATTTAACATCACCTTTCGCCGGTTTTGGCTCAATAATCCCGGTTGAGATCCCATGTAGGATTGGGCTTTTTTCACAATTGAAACTTCGACCTTTTTAAAATTTAATTTATATTTCAATAAAATTCAATGTTTTAAAACATTTGGCCGTTCATGACGATGATACCACGTCCACTCTTTTCATTGCAATTCAAAACGCTCGCCCCCTCTTCATATAATCGCCGTAGGTTACCGGGCTTTACCTCGTTTGTGTTTGGATCCATTTGAAACGCGATATTTTAAAACGCGAGTTGACAAAACGCGATACGATACAAAACGCGGTTTGGTACAAAGCGCGATATTTCAAAACGCGATACGGTACCAAATGCGATATGGTTCAAAACGCGATAGTTCAAAACGCGATATTTTAAAATGGATATCCTAGTTCCATCGTACATGTTTAATTTCATCATAAAGGTGAAGGAAAACTTTAAATGTGAAATGAAGGAAGATTAATAATTTTGAAATATCGCTTTTTCACAGTACCATATCGCGTTTTGTACCATATCGCATTTAGAAATATCTCGTTTTGAAATATTGCGTTTTGTACCATACCGCGTTTATTACCGTAAAAATATGTTTCATTCATAAAACGATAGAAAATACAAATCAATATTTACCCCTAAATAACGCTATATCGAATAACCTTAGATATTCGCCCAACAATTTCCGAATTGGACGACATAATTAATTGATATTTTAAACTTACCGATTAACGAAAATAGATCAACTTTCATTGACCGGTAATAATACATTGTCAATGAAAATTGATTTAGATTGTTTCAATAAACCACAAAATATTTTATGGCTCACATAACACAACTCACATTCCTCCAAAGGGGCTAGCAGCAACAAGAAGCGTTCTACAAATGAAATGTGCAAAGCCAATAATGTATTAGTTGAAGAAAACAATCTAAACAACCAACTATTGAAAACGAATTTAAAGTTCTTAAACCAACGGAGGACATTTGTTCAACTCCTAACCAGAATACAACTCAATAAGGGTACCATACGGATGAAGAAGAACTAGCTCGAGAAACTGAGTGGATGAGAGCTAAAAGTCAGAGAAAAAAAGAAACGGAATAATGCGGTGTTCCTAATACTATCCAGAAACTGTCAAAAAAATACTTTCACCACCATCTGATGAAGTTAAAGACTATGTTTTACTCTATGAGAAATTTAAAACGATACCAACAACTGTTAAGTTAATTGCAAGGAATAATGAAGAGCTAGGAATAATGAAGAGAAGGTTTGAAGATTTGCTAGGAATAATGAAGGGCTAGGAATAATGAAGAGAAGGTTTGAAGATTTGCTGAACACCTCGAAAAAATATTCCAGCCATATGATGACCAAAGATTGGAAGCCGAAATAATTACTGAACAAGCTGTGCAAGAAAGTAAAGAAATCCTAGCGACAACACCGAAAGAAATCATGCTCATATGAATACGAAAAAAGCTCCTGGTTAAGATCTTATTACTGCAGAAATCTTAAAAGAACTGCCAAGAAAAACTCTGGTAAAGCTCACTAACATGTGTACCTAGTTTGTGGAAAATTGCAGAATTTATTATGTTCTCAAAACCAGGAAAACCACCACACGTAACCTCGTCTAATATGCCAATTTCGCTATTGCCAGGTATGCCCAAACTCTTTGAGAAGTTACTGGTAAAAAGATTAAACCCGATAATCGAAAAAAAACTTGATCCCAAATCATTAGTTCGGTTTTCGTAACCAACACTCAAAAATTGATCAAGTTCACAGAATAACTTCAATAATAATATTCGAGAAAGCACTAGAGGAGAAAAAAGTCTGTTCAGACGGTGCACAAGCATTTAATAGAGTGTGGCATGTAGGATATAACTACACATTAAGAAATCTTCTACCAATGCAATTTGCTAAAATACTGGAATCTTACTTGAAGGATAGATTCTTCAGGAATAAGTTACATACTACTTATTCTGAATTGAAAGAAATCAACGCAGGACTACCACAGAGCAGTGTATTAGGGCCTAGAAATATGTTACTACCGGTTGAGAGAGACTGGTCTTTAGAATATAGTCAAAATTGTGCAAGCTAGTGCATTCCATAACGAAATAAGAATCTTCTCATCATTGTCCAAAAATGATCATCAAAACTCATCGAGTACAAGGTTTGAGGGAAGAAGGCTACCAAAACAAATTTCAGTGAAGGCTTTACATTTAGGTCTTGTGCCTGACTTGATAACAGGTTCCTTTATAGGTGCACTAAGGAGGTTTATTGACCTTCATGAGATGTGTCATAACATATATTCCAACAAAGGAACAAACTTTGCAGGCGCTAATTACGAATTTCAGAAATGCATAACCTCTCTCGGTTCCTTTTTCACTTTAATTTTGGAATCCAATTTGGGAAAAATTATGAGACATAGGCATTCATTTGCCAAGGGTAATCCAAAGTCAGTTAAAGTTTTCTTACTTCCTTCAAATATGTCGTTTTCAGTTTTCATAAAACCTTCCTAAGATATATGGTATATCTTTGGTAAAAGTGCAAGTCTTCTCAGTGCTCTAATGACTTTGAAGGTCTTCTCCACCCTTCCTTAGAAAAACTGTTATTGGGCCAAATATTATTCCTCACTTCATAATTCATTAACAAAATTTTGGGAGATCATTCGTGTTACATTAATTTAAAAAAACTGTCAATGTTGCCCTACATAGGTTATCTGTTGTTTGCTACACTCTGCCCATTTTCCCAGTGAACAACTAAGTGGAATTAGTCGGATACCGTTCATGGATAGAAACCAGCAGAAACATCCAAACAGTCTCAGATTGTCAGTGCACCTGAGATATCGGCACTTTAAATAATTCTCGATTTCTTTGTGGTTATTTTATACAGAAAAAGTAGCTTGGTTAACTTGGCAGAATAGTTATCAACCCATCTAATGTCAATTGGGATTACACCTCCAAGGATGAATACTGTATGTCGGTTAGTTAAATTGTGTTTTTAGTGAACGGAAAAGTGTGTGATACATAGGTAATGGCAAACAACAAAAAATCAGTTTTTCAATTGTGCCGATTTTTTAGAACACCATCAAATTGATTTTCCACTGAAAATTTGTACAAAAAAACCAAAATGGATGCTTTGATTAAACACAAAAGCACTTTAAAGGGCCTACTAACGAGAATAGAAAAATATTCTGTCACGTTATCCGCAGAATCATGCGAAGATGAAGTAAGAGAGCGAACACGTCGCACGAAGGAGCTTTTGCAGAATTTTGCCGACATTGAAGATCAAATCTTTAATGAAAAACTGGATGAAAAATCGGAAGGAGAAAAGTTTGAGGAACAATATTACCGCATGGTAGCTAAACTCAACAAATGGCTGCGCATGAAAACATTGTCGTTTACCAACCAAATGAATGAGCCGATAGTAAATACCTCACAAGTAACCAACAGGGAGTTGATAAGTTTCTTCGATTTGTTCAATACCGTGGTGCACGAGAACCCAGCGCTTTCTGCAGCGCAAAAATTTCAATTTTGAAAGGGCTACTCAAAGGCAAAGCAAGCAATCTATTGAAACATTTGGCGGTAACAGAAGCAAACTACATAGAAGATTTCCAGAAGCTATGCAAAAGGTATGACAGAAAAAGTTTGACTGCTAGCCTACTATTTGCCAAGCAAATGCTTCAACCGTAAGAAAGCTCTTAGATACCTCCGATGAGGTCACACGCGGTTTAAAAGCGTCAGGGCCGGAAGCCGAATCCAAGGATCCATGGTTGCTGTACATTTTATTCAATAAATTGGATGACGAATCAAATCAATTATGGATGAGGCGTACCATTGGACAAGAGTTTCCAGCATTACAAAGCTTCTATGAATTTTTAGCTAATAGACCAGATGCACTTGAGGAAATAAATATGAGCAAAAAGAGTCATTCATTAACCATTAGTACCACATTAGTACCAACAGTTACCTCTGTCAAGGGATTTCATGTGAAGTCAGATGTCACGGGTCCAGTTTGTCGTACCAACAACCATCAGCTATTTGAATGTACCAAATTCAAATCAATAGTCGTATCAGCACGAAGGGATTTGATCAAAACCGATGACCGTTGCTTCAATTGCCTAATCAACAACCACGGTGTTTACAACTGCCGATCAACCAAAAGGTGTCGAATCTGCTTCAAGAGACATCGTTCTCTCCTTCATTTGACAATATTATCAGACGAAACAACATCAAAGACATCCGCAACCAGTAATCTACATCCACAAGAAAGTGAATAATTAACATTACCGCTAATGCCAATTACAGTCATCTGCAGTTAATTTGGCGAATAATCATCCACAAAGCGATATTACCACCCCTCATAATGTAAATGTAAACCAGGCACGAAACCTCGTCAACCAAACACTGCTACCGACGGCAATAATAAAAATCAAAGATGGTTTTGGTGAATGGAAGCTATGTCGTGCTCTTTTAGATACCGATAAGAGTAGTTTTCGACGCATCGTTCAAAGGATCCACTAAAACCTCACTAAACGATATGTTGATGGTCGGACCAACCGTATACCAACCCCTTACGTCAATCCTAATACGGTTTCGCCTTTATAGGATTGTGTTTACCGCGGATATTGCAAAAATGTTCAGGCAAATTGTCTTACATCCAACCGATAGGGATTATCACCGAATCCTGTGGCGAACTGATACAAAGAAGGCACCGACAGATTATCATCTCACGACCATCACATACGGAACGGCGTGGGCACGCTACCTCGCTACAAAGACTCTACAAATGGACGGGAATAGCGTAATGTTGAATGCACCGATGGTAGCACAGAAGATTTTGCACGATTTCTATGTAGGCGACTTTATATCGGGATGCCATACATCGGAAGAAGCATTCAAAATTGAAGAATTCGTTACAGCTGCTCTCAAATCATATGGATTTAATTTGCGGAAGTGGTCATCTAATTACGGCCCCGTACTAGACAAAATTGCCCCAGAAAACAAGGAGAACATTCCGGTAAATATAAAAGGTGATCAATCTTATCTTAAACTTCTCGGTATTCAATGGAATCCTATCAAAGATGAATTCCAGTATAAAGTCTTAGTCAACAAAGAATCAACCGGAACAAAGCGAGAGGTTTTATCTCAATCAGCACTCATCTTTATCCCAATGGGATGACTTGCACCAGTCGCCGTGACCATCAACATTTTGTTCCAAAGCTTGTGGTTGTTAAACCTAGAATGGGATGATCCTTTACCTGTCAATGAAGCCGAGCTATGGCAAAAAATAAAGGTGGAACTTCCAGCACTGGAGAAAATAAAAATTCCTTGGTGGTACAGAACCAGCGAGGAAAAGTTTAAGCTTCATGGATTTAGCGGTTGTTTATTGAGAGAATGTTCGAGAAACGAGAGAGAAACATCGAGAGAATGTTGGAATCATGTCGATTCAAAGACTAACCCAGCAGATTGCGCCTCACGCGGAACGATGCCATCAGATTTAGTTAGCTTTGATTTGTGGTGGTATGGCCCGGACTAGCTACGCGAACTTCGAGAAAAATGGCCAAATTCAAGTTTGACTGTTGATGAAAAGGAGCTGTCGAAAGAAGAGCGAAAAAGTAAAACGTCGGTGTTAGCTGCAATATCAAAACCTGACAACCCGAATCTCTTCCTGTCAAAAAATTATTCGAGTGCTTGCCTGGATCTACCGATACATCAAAAGACTATTTGACAGCTGACAGTGGATGAACTAACGAGGAGCCAAAGGAAACTTTTTATCTGGGTGCAGAACGAGTACATCGCCATCGAAATCAGTGACATTAAATCGAAACACGAGCTATCGAAGAAGAATAAAATTCGCAGCCTAAATCCATTCGTCGGTGGTCGCATTGAAAATGCTGCTGCTGATTATGATACTAAGCATCCAGCAAAATTACCGAAATGCGATCTAACTAAACTGGAGGTTAAAGACCTTCATATTAAACACCAGCATGCAGGAGCATCATTACTAATTCGTATTATTCGGCAGCGTTATTTTTAAAAACCGGTATTGACTTGACGGGACGGAAGGCATACATAGCAATATTTGTTTGTATGGCCACTAAAGCTGTACATATTGAAGTTGTTTCGAATTTATCAACGGAAAATTTTATCGCCGCATTGCAGATATTTGTGTCACTTCGCGAATTGTGCAGCGATATATATATATTCAGACAATGGGTTCAATTTTATTGGTGCCAATAATGAACTTCGCGATGCTTATGAATTCGTTAAATTAAACTCTAATAATATCCTTTCATTTCTCGCTTCAGAACATATAAAGTGGCATTTCAATCCTAGCAGAGCACCAACATTTGGCGGACTGTGGGAAGCCGCAGTGAAATCTTTTAAATACCATCTTAGATGTGTAATGGGCAACACAGTATTCACATTCGAAGAACTCAACACAATATCGAGTCAAATCGAAGCATTGCTTAATTCACGACCACTATGCGTCCTCTCAGGTGATAACCGCATTACAACCAAAGTTTCTCATCTTTCACGATGGCAACATATGCATCAGATCACTCAACATTTTTGCAAGAGATGGAAGACGGAATACTTAACGTCACTGCACAAAAGAAGCAAATGGCAAACTAAAGGAAACCCAATCAAAATCGGCGATGTTGTCCTAATCCGTGAGGAAAATCTGTCACCAAAAAAATGATTACTAGGAAGAATAGAGCAAGTTCATCCAGGGCGCGACGGTACGACAAGACTTGTTACCATTAAAACTAAAACTTCACATTTAAAGAGACCTGTCTATAAACTTTTAAAATTATTAACGAATAAATTGAATCAACAGATTCAAGGCGGCCGGGATGTTGTGGAGCAATCATCGTCATGAAATATTATAATCACCAATCTGAAATCAATAATTTGATTAGAAAATCATTAATGTAAATTTAATTTAATGTACTTATCTTGTAAATGACCCTCAATAGGTTATGTTTTGTTTATTTATTTTGTTTATTTGACATCTACAATAAATGTATACTGTAATTGACGATTGGAGCATCACAGATTCCACCTAGCGGACATTTTTTAAACTGAGCTAGCTGATAATTTGACGTTCGAAATTGTTGTGAAGAATTCCAATTTTGAACTGTAAACACAATTTTTAAATACCGGATTTCAAAATTTTCTTTCGTCGCATTTATGAGAAATGTTATTTTGCCAGTTGCCTCATTTTGACTTTTTTCCTCGAGAGGCGCTTTCTCTACTTTTACAATCGTCAATTGACGATTGGACTGTCATGATTTTGCATGCATAGCGTAGGGTTTAATTTAATTCCGGAAGTTTCATTCTCCATATGTTTTATATGGAGAGAAATGTCATTTCATGCAGAGCGTAGGGTTTACATTATTTCCGATAGGTATCGCATTTTGCAATTTACCAATCGCCAATAGATTTAAATACGATCTGCTGGCCATCTACAACAAATAAGTTGAGTTGCTCACCAAGGGTTGAATTCCGACTATCTATTTTATACCAATAAACAATTTGCGTCCTTAATAAAATTTAAATTAACCGCGATTTCAGTGAGTGACACAACATAGTAAATTATAATCAAATCAGATCGAAGTGTTTTTATAGTTAGTATAGTTTGTGAAGATTAATTTTTGTAAAAAATAAAGGTAGTCAAATTTAATACTTGTTGCAATACGGATCTAAAAAGAAATAAAATTATACTTACCCAAAAATATCTGCCATTTAAGTGAAAATTTTATAATCAAAATAAATTAAAACCATTGCTGTGGAAATAAGGCATTTTATTTGTTCCCATAATCAACAACCAAATACAGTCCACCATTATCGCGGAAACACCCTACATGTGTATGCTATTTAAATAAAAGGTTATTCCTGAATCCTCCACCTTAACTAAATAAATGATTACCATTTGTTCCTGTTAGTTTAGCTAAAGAGAACAACTCAAATTTATCGATTGATTATAAGATTCGATTATCTTTTCGGAATAAAAAAAAAAAAGAAACTCTTTAAACTAACTATCTACAAATAGGATAAAATAAGGGATAATCTTGCACAGATAGGGGCAATAATCTTTTGAAAAAATTTAAATAAGGAGCTAAATCTTTAACGAAAAAAAAAATTTACATTCATCAAAAATTTATGTACGTAAACTGTAAAGCATTATCAGTACGTAAGTATGTATAACGAAAAGGGCTTCATATACCCATTTTATATGCCACCCTTTATTAAACAGTGTTAATAAATATTCAAAGATTATTGGGTATAGTTTTATCGTAAACGAGTAACACGATTTGATTTGCATACTGTGTTCAAGTGTTAAAATCTTGATACGATGATGTATTGTAGCTGTATGTAAATTCATACCTTTATATTCACATTGTATAAAATGTGTCTGATAAAATTGTTTTGTAACAGTTTTTCCACAAAACCGTAATTAGTTTTCTGTATGTTTGATTTAGTTAAACAAAACACGATGTAATGTTTTTAACGCAAAAAAACTGTCAACTTTAATTGAAACTTTAATTTTTTTTGTTTTGTTTCGTGTTTTTCTTTTTCGTGAGGTTTCGAAATATGTACAAACACTATGTATATATTTTGTTCGTTTTCCTTTTATAAAAGTTTGGCTGTTACTTCACAGTAAAGAAATTTGTATATACTAATGTGTAGGGGTATATGTTCAAAAGTAGTTCCTAATTAAAATTTACTTTGGTTTTGTCTTCAAATGTATGTCGTTTTCTAAAGTTTTCCGCGTATTTTTCCAAGGTATTTTATGTGTGGTAGAAATGACGAAAGCATACGTGTAGTATATGGTACGGTATATTGTATTGAAACTTTTATTTATGCTTTTGAAATGAGTTTTGCAAAAAAATATAAAAGTATTGTCTACAACGAAATGAAGTGTTTGTTCTGTATGTAGATTAGATTTTTATCGTTTTGTGAAGGGAAACTTTTTTAAACACTGATATGATTGAAAATAAAAAATAAATAAAATAATTGAAATAAAATTGGGTGACAACAAGTAACCCAAAGATTCCAGTTAAAAGCCACGTCATATCGAATCAGTCGCAATCATGTTCGCTGTGTCCTGAGGAACAGCACAAATTATTTGAATGTGTCAAATTTAACGGAATGTCAGTGGATGAGAGGAAAGCATTTTTGAAGAAGGAATACCGATGCTTTAACTGTTTGAATAATAATCATAGCGTTTACACCTGCAAATCAAAATTTCGGTGAGACTGCATGAGAGTTTACCAAATTCAGAATCCAGTGCAGCAGGATCAACTATTCAATCGAGGGAAGCTGAATCTTCAAGTTACACCACCACCATCACTGTAACGGAAGGCCCGAAAAAGGATTCGACTCAGAATCAAAATTAACTGAGAACAACCATTTTTACGGTTGCTTCCGCTAACAGAAATTATCCATCTGGTAACCTCAGAGCGGTCCGAATTTGCTGACTTTAGCTCAGGGCTTGGGGTGGGTGTTTCTGAGGAATCAGACGGATCTGTATTAGACCGCTAGAATAAAAAAATAAAAATGAAAAGAAATTGGGAAAACCAACAAGAGAAAACGAGAGAATGACTGCTCCATACTGACCCTAGTTCATCCTCTTCAACTGACAAATTTCTACTCCATTTTCTTAGATAATATTAATAATTAGGTCAAAAGCAGCATTTTAAATTTTGAACTTTACAAAAAATGAGCATAGATAATTTATTTAAACAAAATAAATAAACGCAAAATATAAGTTTGGTTAACAATGAGGAAATTGTGAAAACTATGCTACCCTAATACCCTAACTAACTAATGATTAAATGTATTTAATAAAATAAAAAGAAAATGTAATAATAAGTAATTGAATAATAATAAATTAATAATAATTGATTGTAAACATAAAAATTAAAAAAAAAAACTTAACTTAATGAAAATATGGCCGTTATATATCAATAAAACCAAAATGTGGATGTTGGCCGTTGTTTTGTTGAAGGTTGAATTCCGCATGTGTACGTTTATTTATTTAACGTTAACTTATTATTTTTATTAGGTTTGGTATTTTATATTAAATCATCGTCTTAAAAGTTTTCACCGGTTAATTTGGTTGTATAATTTTTAACATTTTATTTTTATTAACATCCAACCACACGTCACTGCTCACAAACTATTCATATTCAATTATTATTTAAATCATTAAATATTTATTTTATTATAATTATTAATCCAACGTTTATTTAATTATCGTTTCTAATACCCAAAAGCTCAAAAGCACATCCCACTCAAAATCGTAACATTTTTCGATAAAAACCAAAGCAACCTTGATTATACAGAGCCATAATCTAAAAAACACAGCTTTTATAAAGGAATTAGAAACGAGGAAAAAATCAAACTTTTCATAGTAAAATACACAAAACATATGGGAAATCACCTTTTTTCCTAAGACAAATTTTTAAATGGAAACGTTACAAATTCTTAATTATGATTTTTGAAATACTTTCATAAATATTTGAATTTCAACATATATGAATGTCGTTTAAGTAAATCGTTTTTATTTTCTTGTAATAATTGAATTATTTAAATCATAATATAAAAAAATTTCATAACAACAGCATTCTGGTCATATTGAAATAAAAGCTTACGAGGATTCGTTTGTACATTAATTCAATATACGTTACATAGATGGCAGTGATGGCCTTAAAAATTTGGAAAAATCGTACCAAAAATTACCACCTGGGGAAATTTCAAGTTCAAAAATTGTAGGAAAAGCAAAACAAATTCACAAAATATAGGAACGTGTGATAATTTTGCGATTAAATAATTTTTTTTCGTATTTTTCTTTTAACATTTTAGACATCTTACGTACACTAGTAAAACTAAAGATAAATTTAGCAAGTATTATTTTAATTCGTCCGAGTCAACTTTGATGTATTTTTCAAAATGAAAGTTCGAAAAATATATTTTAGAAATAATTTAATTTTAATATTTCTGCAATTAATATTTATTTAATACTAATATAGCCTTCTTGTAAATTGTTGCTGAAGATATGTAGACAACTTATATGTAAACATTTTATAATATTTTTGCTTTTTTCGTTGAAAAACTTGCAGCTAAAAAACACCATTTTTACTATGAATTCCTATGGAAATCAATGAAAAGTTATACCACTAAAAAAGCTTCTAAAAAATACGTCATTAAGATTATGGCTCTATACTCTAGAAGGCTCTGTCTATACTCTAGAAGGCTCTGTAAAAACACATTGTGGGTTTTCCCTTTTGTAACATACCAGAGCACCCTGTATTTTATAGAGCCATAATCAACAAAATCTGAGCTTTTATAAGGGAATTAGAAACGAGGAAAAAACGAAACTTTTCATAGTAAAACACACAAAACATATGGGAAATCACTTTTTTTCCTAAGATAAATTTTTAAATGAAAACGTTACAAATTCTTAATTATGATTTCTGAAATACTTTCATAAATGTTTGAATTTCAACATATATGAATATCGTTTAAGTAAATCCTTTTCATTTTCTTGTAATAATTGATTTATTTAAACCAAAATATTAAAAAAAAATCATAACAACAGCATTCTGGTCAAATTGAAATAAAAGCTTACGAGGATTCGTTTGGTCATTAATTCATGGTCATTAATTCAATATACGTTACATAGATGGCAGTGATGGCCGTAAAAATTTGGAAAAGTCGTACCAAAAATTACCACCTGGGGAAATTTCAAGTTCAAAAATTGTAGGAAAAGCAAAACAAATTCACAAAATATAGGAACGTGTGATAGTTTTGCGATTAAATAGTTTTTTTTCGTATTTTTCTTTTACCATTTTAGACATCTTACGTACACTGGTAAAACTAAAGATAAATTTAGCAAGTACATATTATTTTAATTTGTCAGAGCCAACTTTGATTTATTTTGCAAAATGAAAGTTCGAAAAAATATATTTTAGAAATAATTTAATTTTAATATTTCTGCAATTAATATTTACTTAATACCAATATGGCCTTCTTGTATATTCAATTTTTTTAAAAACGGCAAAGCTTTTAACGGTTTTTTCAATTGTGAAATCAAAGTGTGCCCTTGTTACGTAGTTTAAGAACAAAATTTGGTATTTTAAGAGACCCTTATGTAGAAAACTTTTCTATGAAAAACTTGAAGCTAGAAAATATCATTTTTACTATGGATTCCTATGGAAATCAGTGAAAAGTGATACCACTAAAAAAGCTTCTAAAAAATACTTCATAAAGATTATGGCTCTATACTCTAGAAGGCTCCGAACATACTCGTATGTAACGTTTTCTACTACAGTAAATTAGCTAGATAGCATTTTTATTTTTTTATTTATTTTTTTGCACTGATCTCACTAATCACAATTAGACTGTTTTATAAGACTTATGTATTGTAATCTTAAATCTTGTTGAACACAATACTTTACTTAAAACTACCAAATGATTCCGTCACAAATCACAATTTAGTTCGTCGACCACCAAATTTATTATTTTAAAATCGTTCCGTTTAGATTATCGAACAACAAAAAAAATCAGAATAGTTTTTTTTCAATTAAAAGCTTCGACACAAACTATATTATCGTCTTAATATGTACCAAAAAAAAAAAACTCCGACATAATATTTTTAATTTAATCTTAATTTAATTGACTGCTTCTGCCCTTCGTCAACTCCAAATTTCAACTCCCGATCTCACCTGGTTCAAACAATTTTTCTTTTTTTTCTTCCCCTTCATCTTGTTCACATTTCATCAATAAAATCAATTCCCCAGCACAAAAAAAACCGATTTAACGTAAAAAATTAATGATAATCATTGTTATCGCAACCAACAGAAAAATTATTCATTAACCCTCGAGTTTACACGATACAACGTTCATCGTAACAAATCGTGGGGACGATCCACTCCCATGAGAAATGTCTCACAAAGCCGGGCCTACTATTCAGATTTCAATCAAAAGAACGAGAACAAAGCGTCTCGATAAATGGTTAGTTGGAGTAGAAAGGTAGATATAATTGGTTAGTTAGTTTTATTAGTTGGAAGCACAAAAAAGACACCGTCGATTTTACCCAAGAGGAAAGTGCTCGTGCATGCAAAAATAATCTTCAATCTTAACATGATGGTAGTACGTAAATGATTATATGCGATTATATTTGGCATGAAAAATTCCTAAATCTTTGCCATCTTGATCATTGAGCCGGTATGCAATATTACATATATGTATGTTCTTTAATGATTGATTTTTTAAATTTTGGAGATAATTTAGCTGCAAACTGGTAAGAGGCGTTACTCTGCGCGAAATTTTTAACAAACACCGTTTGATCAATCTCAAAATTCCGAAATCTCGCGCGTAGGTTGTATGTATGTGAGTGCGCTACGATCGTGTGTTCTTTTTAATTGGTTAAGAACGTTTGTTTGAACTAAGGTCAAGCGATCGACTTTGGAAACTTCCACGTATCTATCGTCCAATGAATGTAGGGATCGAATCAATTCGTAATCCATGACCCATCTGATGTTGCCCGAAAATCAAAAAGTCTGGCGACTGGCCAGTTCCACTATGTTGAGCGTTTCGTAAAGTAGATTCGATAGCAGACAAATTAATGTCCCAGTTGGTGTGGTTTTCTCCAACATAAGAGCGGATTGCGGCTAATATCGATCGGTTCACCCTCTCAGATGCGTTTGCTTGTGGATGATACTTTGGAGTAAATATGTGTTTAACACCATACTTTTCTAATAATTTGGCAAATAAAGTGGACGTAAACTGTTTTCCGTTGTCACTTAAAATTATTTCCGGCACTGTGAGAACATGTGAAACATTCGATTTTCTAAAAATTTTGATACATTTTTAGTAGTGGCATCACGCATTGGCTCGACAAGAACAAATGGTGAGAAATGATCAAACACCACAAATATGTAGCAATGTCTGTTTTTCGATCGAGGGTATGGTCCTAAAAAATCGATGGACAGTTTTTGCCAGGGCCGAAAAATTTCAAAATAGTTTCCCATAGGCGGTCGGGTAATATAATTATTCGCTTTGTTCTCTTTACATTTTTCACATTTATTTATAAAATTGTGCACATCATTTACCAGGCCAGTAATAATAACGACGCAATATTTCAAGGGTCTTTTGTAATCCTAAATGCGCAGAGGTAGGTGGACAATGTGCTCCACTTAATAACTGAATTTTAAGCCTATTTGGTAAATACAGTTTCTAAGAAGGATTTTCGTTCAATGAACCGAATGATTTATCTGGGATATTTATAAAAACTTTATTATTTGCCACTTTCATGTTTACTTTTGAGTTCGGATTAGTGGATTCTAGATTTATATCATGTCAATCACACATAGTTGTTCTGCCCAGTTCCTCGAGAGCGCATCAAGAACTAAATTGTCCTTCCCCTTACGATACTCAATTGAAAAATTGAAGCCTTGTAATTGTAGGCTCCAGCGCGCGAGACGTCCAGAAAGTTCCCTTTGTCCGATTAACCGCTTCAAACTTGCGTGATCAGTGATTATGGTAAAAGGGAAACCTTCTACATATTGCCTAAACTTCCTGACACTCAACACAGCCGCATAACATTCCAGCTCTGTTATGCTATAATTACGCTGAGCTGTATTGAGTTTCTGGGAAATGAAAGCAATAGGACGTTCTTCGCCACTGGAGGCCTTCTGGAATAATACACTTCCCACTCCTGTAGTAGACGCGTCACATTGTATAAAAAATGGCAATTTGAAATCTGGATGAGTACTGGGGCAGTAGAGAGTGCTGATTTGAGCTCGTTAAATGATTTTTCAGCTTCTTTATCCCAAATAAACTTCCCAATTTCCCTTATACCAACGTCAAATTCGCTCGCCTTAAATAACCAGCAACCTTGCCTAAAACTTCCAGGTGCTCAACAAATGTTTCGGTTGTTATAAGCAAGTCGTCTAGGTAAACAAAGACTTGAGTCTGCAGTTCATGGGGTATGACATGATGCATCAATCGACACATTGTTTGAGGGGCGTTGCAAAGCTAATTGAAAGAACCAAAGATTTAACATGGTCAACCTTGAAAGCCGCTCTGATTAAACGATTCCAAGATCGAAGGTTAGATATGGAAATTCGTTTTCAATTAGAGAGTCGTAAATAAAAACCGCATGAGGGTTTTTATGATTTTTATAATGATATGCTTTCAATATCGATGTAACTAGAAAAACAATTATCGGATTCGGAGCTTATGATGATCATGCGTCATAATATGAGAGCCGGTCTTCAAGATAAGTTGGTCGGCACACAGGTCTCTTCCTTGGAAGAAATGGTTCGACTTTGTGTTAGTTATGAGGCACATGGAATCGAACAGGCTACAATCCTGAAATGCTGTGTCAACCAAGACGATTTATAAATGAGTTAAATACCTCCTTCCTGTTTATCCTTCACAGAATCGTGACTTTTATACGATTTGTATTCTCCTAGGAGACGATCGACGATCTCAGCATTAATATTACTGACTACTTTGTTCAGCGGCACAAGGTCTTATACACGAAGGTTTTACCGGTACCGCCTGGTCCATCTATGAAAAAACATTTTGTTTCAACATAGAGTCATTAGCTGCACGTAAAATACTGTCCACAATTTCAATCTGTTTTCCTTGCAGAACCCGATACATCCGTTCTCCAGTAGCAGCTGACTCATCAGAATTTAGAACGTCCATCTTTTGGTCATCTTCGTAATTGTCAATGTCGTCTGTACCATATCGTTCCACCCAGAAACGAAAATGTCGACCTTCTGTTGCTGTCGTATTTAACTTGAATGCAATAATACGATAAGCACGTTTGATTACAGCATCCTCAGATCTATTATTTCGTCGTGCTTGCAGAATAAAATGTTCAGCCAACTGATTTTTGAATCTTTCCCAGAGACTCTTTTGGATCATCGGGATATCCAAAAATAAGAATCTGAACGAAGAGTATTCGCATTACCGAAGGCATTTTGGACAGTGCTGATTCTTCTAGATCATCTATCCTCTGTTTATCGTCGAAGGCGAGGCCATGAGCTAGGCAACCTTTTTTGTATGTCGCATAACGAATGTCATTCACAGTAAGGAGATCATCAAAACTTGTTGCGTCCTTCACATAATAGAGAAGTACTCGCAAATGGAAGCATTCTGGTTGAGCAACATAATTTACGTTGTGAATTCGAACGCAATCGACGGAATCGCGGTTCTCAGCTGCTCGTTTTTCCATTCCATTTAATATGTTCGGGCATTTGCCAATAGTAGTAGTAATTCTGTTTTGTTTGCATTTACTTCAACGCCTGGTTATGTCGAAAATACGCTTCTAACATTGAACTTTTTTGTCCAATATCTGCCAGATCTTCTTGGGCTTGGTCAATATCTTGCATTCGATATTGACCACTTAAATGAATATTCAAGTGCTGAACGATATGACTCTTTCTTTGGATTTCGTGGCCAAATAATCGCCAGCATGCTTCAGGTGCTGTAATGCAGCGACCTTCCACTTAGGTGTCTGCTTCATTATAAATCAAACTCCGTTAATTTTCGACAACCTTTATTGAAGCGCAATCGTATCGTTTGTAGATGTATTTATATAAATATTTTACTGGACCTATCCTGCCAACATATTCAACATTGATGTGACATTGGAATTTTTTCAGCAAATAAACATTATATGTGGCCACATGACGATTATCTCGTCTAACTCGGCGATTATCCTTATCTTTTCGATATACTGCAAGTTCATGTGAAAATTCTTCTCGATTATTTTGATCCAATTTGGGGTCATAACGACGACGATACTTTGGTTTTTCATCATCCGCTAGAGATGTTACTTCTTTGAATTGCATTGGAGTCCACGTTTTTGAAATTCGATTGTATACACATACGCGGCCACCTTTCCAAATATCTGTTTTTTATCCAAATCATTGATAATTTCATTAAATTTTTGTTTCGCAATTCGAGCGACGAGATCGGGACGATATTGAGCGGACTGCTGTATGATAACTCCATTATCAGATATAATACGCGCTGCTTCTTTAATTTCTGACCAATCGGGATTACAAGTCATGGTGATGAAGAAATCTGGCGATCCAAGACGACGAACAATAGCCATTGCATCTTCGAAATGTTCAGTATAGTAAGGCGTTGATCCGGTGAATGATGATGGTAGTATTATTTTTTCACCAACAACTGCATTCTGTTTCGCAGCTAAGTCGTTGATAAGTCGGGTAATACCTGCGTACTGATCGGCTAAAATAGTTTTTTGATTAAATTTGATCCATTGGATGCGATCACATTCAACTCGAATGAAAGTATCGACGAGATATTGAAAAATGTTGAAAAATGTTTGACGCAGGTCGGGTGTTAAATTAGTTTGCAAAGAAAGGCTTTTGACGTGTTCAGGTCGAAAAGCTATACAATATTGCGCTAGTTCAAGTCGTGTTAGATGTGGACGACTTGCATAAGGTATTCGAAGTGGCATACCGACGGTATATTCTGACGTTCCGGCTGGATAAAACAATGGGTAGGTAAAGGGCTCCACATGATGGTCGATATTTTTCAAAATGACAACATCTTTGCCACGTTGTTTTACAACCATTTCATTTGACGGGAAACTTTGATCGGCGTTAAGCGTAAGAACAACGCATACTTCATTACATGCAGGTGGGTTGAACCGTCTATAATCCACACCATCTGGCACTGTAAAAATGAGCTGCACATTTGCATCATCCTCCACTTCTCGCATCCTCATGTAACTTTGGCCATAAATGTTTTGTTTTCGTAATATTTCCTCCAACAGATCCATTAATTCACGACTGATTCCATAATTTAAAGGATGTGCAAGGCGTTCGTCAACAGTATCATCGGAGTCTAAAAAGTACATTTGGCCATATGAAGGTGGTTCGAAATCACCTTGAGTGGTTTGTGTCGGATGTGCCGCCATATCCATTTTGTGATAAACTTGTCCAGCTGCCTTGAAGCTAAAAATGTTACGACTATTGATGGTTCGATCATCGCTTACGTTGAATGAAGCTAAAGCGAAACATGAGTTTAAGTTTCGGATTCGTTTGTGGAACTCATTAGCGAGCGGGTGACGTCGTAAAAAAAGGCAAACCAATTCATTTGGAAATTATGGAGGTGGCAACACAATTTGACCATGCAAGCGGCAATCTTCAAATGAAAAATCACCTTTATTTGCTACTCTTTCTTCGAGGAAATGGAGGGCTCCGCAGTTAATACATACAACGTTGAAGGGTCCCAATGATTTGTAATTAACGCTGGCGTAGTTTACGGCAGCTTTGTAGGTTCGTACTGGATTCTGTGCCATAGCTCGTTGCCGTCGAACTTTGCGACGGCCTTGTTCTTCTAATCGCAGATTTCGTTGTGCATCATTTTCGTTTGCGATTCGTTGTGAAGATCGGTTTCGCTCTTGTTCCAAGCGATGATTACGTTCTTCATCATTTTCGTTTGCGATATGATGCGCATTTATTCGTTGCATTTGATCAAGGTGTTCTTGGGATTTAGATTCATTAAGTATGATAATTACCTCAGAAATTGTTTCCATCACTTTTATTTTAGCTGTTCGGATTGGTCTTGTCGCGTTGGATGGTCCAGGTTGTTGGACAAAAATTTCTTCGATTCGATTTTGCATATTGAGATTGAATTCGATACCATTCGTAACATTTGATTGTCCAGGTTGTTGTTCTTCGAACGACGCATCATTTTGAACAATTGGGAATTTGCGTTTTTTGGAGCGTTCCTATGCATATTTCGAATTGGTTTTTACCTTGATGAAAAATCAAAATTGATTGATTGATTGATTGATACGAATGCACGGCCAAGCTTATGAAGCAAGAAATCCCGTGTTAGTGATGTGGTCATTAAACTGTCAAACCAACTTTATAACACAGGTGAATGCTTTCCATACTGAAGATACCTAAGCACCATTACCACAAGGAGAGCACAACCACCCGCGATATCACATAAATGTGACAGCATCATGTCCAACCCTGGCCGGGTCCCACCGTGCACTCTTTCACACATAACAAAACCGAAGGATAGGATAGGATAGTTAGAAGTGACAGAATCGGCCCGGTTACAGACACCTAGGTATAGCCGATAGTTAGTAAATTGTTAGTAAGTATATAGTAAAATAGTTAGCACAGGACAACACAATTTCTAAACTACAGCTAATTTACTACTTGTTGATCCTGGAGGGTTGATTCAAGCTAAAATTTAATTATGAAACTCAGGATTAATTTAATCCCTATAATAATGAATTATTCTGGAACTATGTTGTATTCTGAAAATTGGATTATGTATTAACATATTAAGGAAGAGACCCCTTTAAATCTTCTTTAAACTAAATTAATTAATATACATTAATGAACAAAACACGATATATTACACATTAAAATAAATAAATTAGTTAAGTTAAAATTAAATTAACTTCTCTGAAACAAATTATAAATTAATCCCTATATACTTACAACTATATTTAAAAATAAAACATAAAAATAAAAATAAAAAATAAATATTTAACAATAAAATTAAACTAATCAGCAATTTAATATAAATCTGGAAAAATTAAAATTAATATTTTCGACAGCCATGACGTCAGACTAAAAAAGTCAAATCACCAATGTAAAGAGGGAAATAAAAATGTTTACCAGGAACTAAATATATCGAACTGCAGCCGGCACACAACCCTAACTAAATTAAATAAAATTCCAACACACAATTCTGCATTTTAGTAAACTGATTTCCTTTCTCAAACATCGCCAGGCTTCGTGTCCCTTCATAGATTAGCTTTACTATGAAAATCAAATGTTCAAAGGAACACGAAGAACGACGAAGCTTTAAAAAAAAAATATTTTAATAAAAATGCAAAATTACTCATTCAATGATTATTAATTTCAATCAAAATTGCTCACAGACTACATCTCGATATATTTAATATCAAACCATTCATATTTGTAAACAAAAACGTTCACACAAACTGAAAACAAATGCTGTGTTTCCCATTCAAATCCGTAGATCGAACAGATTTTGAAATCTGAAATCAGCTCGATCTGGTCGATCCGAAATAAGAAACAGGTTGTAGATTCTTCAGATCAAAACAATTTTCAACCTTCAAAAATTTTCAATTTAATAAAATTATCGACCTTCGTCCACATAATAATTAAAATTTCCTTCTATTTCCATTTTAATAACGTTTATATAAAAAAAAAAAAAAAAAAAAAAAAAATAATAATAATAATAATAAAAATAAAAATAAGTGATGAGAATGACAGTTCTCTATGCGGTTATGTACATATTTGAATTACGTGAAGGTAGCTAAACAAAAACTAATCTGAGAAATCGGAATATTTTTACAAATCAAAAAAAATCAATCTGAAAAAAATAAGAAACACAAAAAAAAAAAAAAAAAAAAATTGATCAGATCGATCTGAGCTGAAAAGCTGAAATAAGAAACAACCCCCCAGTACTCAGACCAATCAGACCGACTAGATCAGAAATAAGAAACACAGCATAAGATGACACAAAAAAAATGCCTTTGAAAATCCCATACGATTCCACCAAGCCCCACAGGAAAACAAAAATCTGTATACATACTTAACTAACACCACTACCACCCATCACATACAAGATGTATACAAATCCTTAAATAAATTTGAATTAAAATGTAATTTAAATAATTAAATTAAAAAACAAAATTAACTAAATTAAATTAAATAAATTCATTCAGCAAGAGAAAATACGTCTTTCCTTCACTCGACAATCTATCGTTCTACTTTGAATTAAATTAAATTAAACCAAAATTAACATTACAATATATATATACATATGTATATAAGGTACGAGCTCGTATATATCCCTGTTGACATAATTAAATAAAAATTAATATTTCCGAAATTTATCATAACTACATTTATCATTAGTACTCCCACATAATTTCAACTTTGTTTATGGTTATGCTGCGCTGCAAAATCGAGCATGCACAAATAATTTGTATATAATATAGGAAATTCACAATCAATATTCGAACACATTCAATCACACAAAACACAAGGATCCAATTTGAATCGAATCCATGCATGTAGTATAAAATTCTAAAAGATTTCTAATGGTACCAAATAAATAATACATTTATAATACATAATATATACAGTGCTGGTAAAAAAAAATTGGGCAAACATATTTTGTTACAAATTGGAGTCTTTTTTTGCTAAAATTACAAAACTTTTGAAAGCAATTGGCTTATTGTTTCATTTTAAATACATGCATGACCTAATTTTTTGAAAAAAAAAAAAAATTTACCTGCAATTTAGGGGGAAAACCCGAAAAATGCCAAAATTTTCAAAATACGCTGATACAAGATACACCTCTGATTTATTGAATTTGATAAATTTTTAGAGATTTTAGAATTTTTAATACTACAATGTCGTCGAAACCGTTTTAAAACTTCATCGGACATAAGAGGGGATCTTGAGCGAGCAACGGGAAAGCAAATTTCAGCCAGCTTAGTGAGAAAAAAACTTGTTAAAGCTGGTTTGAAAGCACTTAAACCAGTCCACAAGCCTGAGTTCACATTACGAGTGACAAAAAAAACGTTTGCTATGGGCCCAGGGGCATGTTTCTTGGACTCAAGAGATGTGGAATGATGTGATTTTCTCCGATGAATCAAAATTCAAGCTGCATGTTGGAGATGGAAGAATTCTCATAAGGAGAGAATCTCGCGAGAGGCTTAGCATCGGATGTCTTTTAAGACTTCCACCGAAAAATGAAGGAGTTATTATCTCGGTATGCCTTTCTGGAAGTTAAACCGGTCGATTGTGCTTCATTAGTTCCAAAATTATAGCAGCTCTTTATCTGCAGGTCCTACATAACGAATTTGAGCCTTCTTTGATAAAGCTTTTTTACGAGACTTGCAGATTTATTTTTCAACAGGACAACGCTCCGTGCCTTAGCGCCAAAGTTGTGATTTATTCATTTTGAATTGTAGATAGAAAAATTGCCTTTCAGATAAACATAAATAATTTGCTAAAAACTTATTTTTTTTTCTTATCTCTTCATTTAAAGGTAAAAAAGCACTTCGCAGAAAAAATATCGATGTGTTGGGCTGGCTCCCGTACAATCCAGCAGGGCTATTTGGGTTTTCGATTCGAACGTGGTCGAGTCTTCGATGTATAAGATTCGTATTTGATTTAAATAAGAAACGAATGAATCTGATTCAATTCAAATAGGAATCTAATACATCGAGACTCGATCACGTTCGAATCGAATTCCCAAATAACCCCCCAGACTTAAATCCCATAGAAAATATTTGGTCTATAATGAAGCTAGAAGTAGCAAGAAAGCGCCCAGCATCAATTCAAGCTTGAAAAAGTTTGTTAATGACGATTTGGGAATCCATGCCTTCTACGGCTTTGAAAAATTTATCAAATTCAATAAATCGGAGGTGTATCGCTGTAATAAAAGCAAATGGCGGTCCAACAAAATATTAATATTAAAGATAGAATTTCTATAAATCAGTAAAAAATAAAAAAAAAATTAAATAATAAGTGTTTAATTTATTCTATTACTTTAACTCCAATCAGCGTATTTTGAAAATTTTGGCATTTTTCGGGTTTTCCCCCTAAATTGCAGGTAAATTTTTTTTTTTTCAAAAAATTAGGTCATGCATGTATTTAAAATGAAACAATAAGCCAATTGCTTTCAAAAGTTTTGTAATTTTAGCAAAAAAAGACTCCAATTTGTAACAAAATATGTTTGCCCAATTTTTTTTACCAGCACTGTATACTGCAACCTAAACTCTGTTTAAAATATTAATTTAATTAAAAATATTTATTATTTCCAAGTTTATTACATATTTATAAAATTTAATATAATCTTAATGTTGGTTATGTTACGCTGCGTCAATAATAGAGCATCTACAAATGATTTTGTTAATTGCTGTATGAGTTATTTTCGAATAAGACTCGAACGTATTCGATAATACGTAGTATAAGAATCCCATTCGAATCAAACCCACACACCTACGTATATTTCATTTTGTATAGTATCTACATTATATATACATACAAATAGCATCACAATGGCTCGAGAATACAGAGAATACAAGGAATAAAACAAAAATTATATATATGTATAAGGAATACCAATACATAAATACGAGCGATCACCACTGCCAGTATCATAACCTGCTAAAATTCTCTCTTTAGAAAGCCCAATCAAATGTAATATACTAATGCTGTAGAAGTATCTATACTGATGAATAGATTTGTGAAATGACAGCGTATATATATATGGTTGTGAATACAGTGTAGAAAACATAAACATTCGCATACTATGAAACTAAAAGAGAGTAAAATCTAAACCAATAAAAACGAATCATGTGCAACAGTCATTTTATTTAAATATTTTAATTTCCGCTTATTTTAAATAAAACCCAATATTTAATTAAAAAAAACTTAACAGTTTTTAACCTTATATTTCGACTTATTGGTCAACTTCTGAGGCATTAAAAAACTATTTTTGTAATTAAAAAATCTTAGAAACTATTTTTGACATAATTATTTAATTTTTAAACTAAAGTATACAGAAAGAATTTTTTTTTTAATTTTTTTGTAACGATTTTTTTTTATCATTCTCATATTATTTTATTGCCGTCTTACTTTGGTAACTGGAATATTAATTGGTATATAAATCAAAATGCAAATTATGCTCAAAATAAAAACCGAAAATAATTTGCCATTTTTTCGGCACGAAATTTTTCCAACTCGTGCGGTTTTAATTTCCTTCTCCGTTTATATTTTCGTGACTCCGTCTATAAATATAAAATAGAATACACATTGATATGACAAATATTATAATTAATTCTTCACCGTTCTACATTTACTTGCAATCGATTGTCTCTTCACGGCCGTATTCATATCACTGTGTTGAATTAAATCTAGTGACATTACAAATAACTCGTGACAAACTTGGCAGTAATAAGGTGTATTGGAATTTCCCCTTTTGGTGTCAGGGCTCGAATGATGTGATCGTAATGTTCTGAACAAACGTAAGGTTTTTCACGTGTATGAATCCTTTCATATTTTCGTAATGTCCCACAATCAGCAAAAGCTTTCCAACAATAACGGCACCAGTAAGGTTTCTCACCCGTATGAACACGTATGTATATGAATTTGTTGTGAACTACGCGAACCAAATATTTTGCCACACTCGCGACAAGGGAATTGTTGCCCTGTAACATTCGTATGCGAATGACGATGATTCATGAGGGAATTCCATCGGGAAATTCTTCTCCGCACATATCACACGTAACAGTTTTATTTCGATGCGAAACCATATGCCGAACAGGAATGATTTTTTTCGCTAAAATGTTCCCATAAATGTTTCGATAGGGTTCGACTATCGCGATACAATTTACCATAAAGGTGGCACGAATTTTGAGTTAATTCGTTTGCGTGCACGATACGTATATGAGATTTAATAATTGATTCCTCTAGAAATGACTCACCGCATAACATACATTTCAATGGTTGTCATCGTGCATGCACTTCGGCATGGGCTAACAAATCTAAAGCTTCGGCAAATGATTCACCACATACATTGCAATAATGACCACCACCACCGGCCAATTCACCATCAGTCGTTTCCTTTTTAACATGCTCCCGCGAATCTCCGCCATGGACCTAAAACAAACAAAGTAAAACGTAAGTTAAATTGCATAGTCGTTTTGGGATTCAGCCGCACTATCATTCTCCGCATCATTATCGTCTGAAGTTAGAAGTTTTATGTCCTGCACATACTCATATTTGATTGTTGTGGCAGCTTCTACATATTGTTGCTCCATTTTTATTTTTTTTTGGTGAAAAACGATTTTCCGATTTGTAACGTTTTGATTCGTACTTTCGTTTTAACTTAACAGTAATTTCTTTTTCTAATTGATCGAAAGAAAAACATAAGATATTAATATGTTTCGCTGTTTTTAAACTGTGAATTAATCCGAAATAGTTACACAGATTACTATTTACAAGTTGTGTTGATACCTAAAAATTAAAAAAGGAAATTATAACAGCACATATAAAATTTTAAATCACGTAAACTAATATAAATTACTTTAAAAATCATTTAAACTTACCTTAATTTCTTGTAATTAATTAATTAATTGTGTTTCAATTTCACGGTTTTTGAGTTTTGAACATAACCTCCTGAATTTTAGCAGGTTATGGTTTTGATTTTGACATTTCGTAAAATTGAGTTTTGTTGTAGAAGAAGAGCAAAAAACAGAGAGTAAAATGCTCAATTGTTAGTTGATATTAAGTAGTGTGTGATATCAACTGGAATTAGTAGTGGTAAGAAACAAAAAAATTTGAATTTTTTTTTATATGGTTTTTTGTAGTGACCAATACACTCTTCAGTATATATTATTAAATGTGTGTAAGTTAGCTATCAACGCAATCAGGCTTTCTAAAGAGAGAATTTTAGCAGGTTATGCTTTCAACTATAAGCTAGTAAATGTAAAAGTGCATCTGTATGCTTCATCACTGAATCAGGCCTGTAGTATTACATTACTGTTGGTCTTGCGATTCTACATAAAATAAAACACAACAACACTTATAAATATGCGTAAAAATAAAATAAGATATGAAAATTAACTACGTATGTACATTATATCAAATGAAGTATAAATCAATTTTAATACAATCCAATTATTAGATTTTAGTAATTAAATTGTATGTACAACCACATAAAAATCATGCACTTAATCAAAAAATCAAGAATTTTGATTTCTTTAGCTATAAATACAAAACATTGCCTGATAAATGCATCCCGGTGGATTGCATTTTCCAAAATTACACTTTAATTATTATTTCACTTTAAATAAATTGAATTAAATTAGAATTAAAATGTATGTCCATATGTATGTATATAAAGTATATACATAACACTTCACACTCACCTTGATGAAAAATCAAAATATAATAAAACTTTTTAATTTTACAACTTTCTGAATTTACTTCGTTCAGGCAAAAAAAAAAAAAAAAAATTTATTTTATCATTTTGTTCACCATACTTTCAATTTCCCAAAGTCGTGAAGAAAAAATGTTCCGTGCAATTAGAATTCGCGCTTGGTATTGTGATTAAAATTTATATAAAGGATGAATTTTACTAAATAAACTAAAAATTATTTACTTATCCATTTTAGTTATTTATAAGTAATATAATAGATACAACTATATTCCCCCCCCCCCCCACTGAACGGTCACAAGTTACAATTACAAGAACAAGACCACCCTCCTTGCCCACCAAAATTACAAGGCAAAAGCGTTATTAGGTTATTACGTTTGTTCGCCGTTGGAATTCGGTCGTCCTGGCGGTTAAAATCGAATTTAGTTGAAGTTCGAATAGTTGTCCAACGAAAAATGATTCGATCTTCGAAAAGGACTGCCTAATGTTTACAGAAAAAAATTGAAAATAAATATTTTTTCGAAAGGACTGAAATTTTTATTTTCTAAAGGACCGAAAAAAGTACTATCGGATCAACTTTTTCATCCCTGACTTATTGGCCTGATTTTTCCTATATATAAAAATGAACCATGCACTTATAGTTTTAGCGAATTTTACAATTCCGATTTAAAAAACGCATACATGCGAATTGCAGAACTATTAACCATTTCATAATTGCATCAATTACATTTCGAATTGCTTCCCCACCGTATTTTCCAGGTTTGACATCTAGCGACTATTTCCTGTTCAAAATTAAAAAGTTGGCTACATTTTGAAGTATTTGAGAAATTTCTTTACATGACACAGATATTGAAACGTTGGAAAAGTTACTTCTTCACCCCTTGTGGTATTATTAATCTACTCAATTACTGTCTTGTGTTTGTCATTTGTGATTATTTTATTTTTATGAAACTTTTTATTATAACTTTAGATGGTTGTTGTCTAATTCTGTGTCAAATTGATGATTATGTAACGACAGAGATTTGTTTCTTATCTTGATTTTTCTTTTTGAACTTTATGTCGGCAATTTTAAAATAGTTATGATATAAAGATCAGTTAAATCTTTAGCAGGGATTTTCACCGCAGGTTCTTAAAACTAATAAGTTAAATACTGTTGTGTGGGTCACACCATATCGATAATATTTTATTTATACTTACCATCGAGGTAAGAATCTTTTTTCAAAACAACTAACACACAAACGAATAATTCCAGGTGGACCTCGCTCATCTTATAAGTTAAAAATAGCCCTTATAGCGGACCAAAAAAACAGTCAATGGCCACTGATTAGCTTATAGCTTCAATGCTAGTGAATTTAAATATCCAAAAAAAATATTATTTTACCAACTGTAAGCGGCATATTTCATTACGAACTGAATTTCGATAATTCAGAATTGAAAAAGAAGGAAAGATAACGTTGTTGCCTTTAGCTCCCCTCCCGCGTATAACGTAATTAGACGATTAAAATCAAACAAATCTAAAGGAAACATTAAGATTTAAAATACTTAGTTTAAGTGGATAATCAAAACCAATACCGAGATCAGATGAAATATGTATGCTTCCAATTTACTTCTTTTATGAGCATTCAATTTTGGTGAGAGTCCATCGTTGTTATTCTACCTTCTAACTAAGTCCTATCAGTTTTTTAGTCCTAATGATAAATCGATTTTATCACTCTTCTCTTATTTCTTTATAAAATGTAAATTAGGAAACCACCATCAAATTAAAACTAAGTATACACAAAACAATACAGAAAAATTTGGGTCACACAACATAATACCTCTAAATCCCTTTAATTAACTATCACAAAAATGTATATTCCCCTCACAAATTAAAAAATATAAAGGATTACTTTCATCATAAATATTTACCCATGTTCAAATTAGGAAATGACAAAAACTAAATAGAGGTATTTTGTAACTATTTAAACACAGTATCCACAGTACTCAATAAGTACTCTTCTAGAAACTATTTTTCATTATTAATAGTCAGGACTTATTAATCCGGCACGCATTTTGTAAATAAAAAATGAAAATTTCTTCTTACCCCTTCCCCTCACCCCAATCATTAATTATCCTAATGAGTTCACAAAACAAAATGCTATAGTTTTCTAATTTCGATTGATAGCAAGCATTTTGCTGTAGACACGAATTATTATTTTTAGCATGTCATACATCGCTTTGTGGTTTTCCATTGTACTCAGTTTGTTACCCGTCCTTACCATTATTAACTGTATTATTAGGTACTCGAAAGTAAATACATATTTTTACTCTAATCGTATATGTATGTGTATGCTATTGATATTATAGTTTACAATTTTTTTATTTTTTTATTTTGTTTAAACTATGGTTGGCGAAAGAACGTGTTGATAAACGATTTTGAAAAAAACAAACAAACATTTGCTTGGGTTTGTTTGTTCTATAAATTGTCCAAAAAGGAAGAAATATGGTGGTAGGGATTGTTAGGGTGAGGTTTGTAGTTTTTAAAGTCTTTGTAGTCTAGAATTTAATTATAATCATTTTTATGACTGAATCGGTTTGTTTTATACCGTTTTGTGTGAATAATACGTAATAATCGTTTATTTGTGATAAGCAGCGTATAATTGAGGGCGCGGAATTTTCCTTAAAATCGTATACAAATACCGAAAGAATTCCTTTAATATTTCCCAATTTTCATGATGCTTAACCCAATCCCATTACGGTATATGGGAGTTTTTTTTTGTGTTTAGAATAAGCGAAACATGAGAAAAGGGTTACAGGTAGGCTATTTAATGGTTTTTGTTTAACAAAATTGCCAAACATAAGAAAATATTCAATCAAAACGAATGGAAAGAAATACCTACATAACGCGAGTTTTGGTTGCTCATAACAAAAAATGACGTCAAACGAAATTTAAACGAAACCCGATTTTGTAATATACGTATTCGAATAGGACGAGTAGAACAGTAACCATTAATGATTCCTTTGGGATATATCTATATACGTAGATGTTTTTATTGGTATCAATATTTCTATCCACTTCCGTTTTATTTAATCTACTGTCCCAGTTTTTCATTATTGTATGCTCTAGATTTAGAGATAAAATTACGAACACAAATCAAGATTGATTGCGGGTTGACGTAAATCGTAACGTGTAGGTAGAATTGCTCGTAGTCTGAGAACAAAGTAGATTACGTGTTATGATGTTCACCTTTATGATTCAATATGACTTTAAATAAAATAAAACTAAACAAATTCAAATATCATTTCCGGTATATATAAATATGTACATTGACCTGATTTTGTGCGTTTTGTGTAGAGCATTTGAAGAGAATGAGATTGGCGAAAATGAATTAATGAACATGTTCACGGTGAAGGAAATGTAACCTTAAATATTATACTAATTGACTTCCGATTCATATTTTTATTTTGTTTTTATTTTAATGGAATGTTTGACAAGTTGATGCGTTTCAAATTTGAAATTTCCACCATTCCGTTTCAATTTTTGAATAATACCAATCTTTTCAAATATTAGTTTTGTACAGTTGCTTCTACAAAGAGGTTTAACAGGAATAGAACTAAAATTAAGGAAGGGGACCTACTTTATAACAAATTTTCAAAATTTGATACTAGAAACAAACCAGTCAGCTATGTATCATGTGCCACACAATTTATTACTCTGAAGAGAGTATAAGGGCCGCATGTTGCAAGATGGAATAACTATTGCGGTGACCCTTACAATCGTTCCAGAGTGCTCAATTTTGGGACCTTTACACAAATAAACACAAATAATTCCCGCGTAGCCCAACTGACTTGTTTTATCGAAGTTTTATTGCTCTGTTTATTTTGAAGATTTGTCGAAAATACTAATTGGCGTAGACACCCCGAGCTACTAGAATCACAAAAGCCGTACTCTTTATTATTTATTTATTTATTTGATACCTACAGTGACAACAATCGGTACAAACAATTACGGCTAACTAATACAATTCTTAAAAAACTTTTGAGAAACTGAATTGAGCACCCTTGATATTCTCAGGATCGGTTCCGAAAGACCATAGTTTGTTGGTACCAGGTCAATGAATAAAATCCCATCACGTTGACGTATTCGGCGTTCGGGAGCATAGATTTTTAGGCGTGCGAGTAACTCGGTACATCCGATACGGGAATTAATGATATCGCGCACGTACAATGCGGAAGCCACGTTCCGGCGATAGTCTAGATGTTGCAGTTTCAAAACATTACATCGATCTTGATAAGGTGGGAGGACATATTCTACAGCACGCTTGGACGGCAAACATCGGAGCACGAACAGAACAAATTGCTTCTGAACACTCCCAATCCTCCCGGAATGACAGTGGTAGGATGGCGCCCAAACTGGAGATGCATACTCCAAAATAGACCGAACAAACGAGACATACAGTGATGTCAATGTTATCGGGTCCCTAAAATCCCTACAGTTTCGTTTAATAAAGCCTAACATAATATACGACTTTGAAATAATGGTGTTAACAAGTCTGGTAAATGTAGCGTGAGCTGCAAAAATCACACCAAGATCGGAAATGAACTCGACTCGGTCAACGTCTTCATTGTATAGCTGATATTGGTAAAAATTGGGTGAGCGGATACGATTAAAAGAAAGCGTTTTACATTTGCTTACGTTGAGAGCCAGTCTATTGTTAATTGACCAACTAGAAAATCTGTTTAAGTCCTCCTGCAACTTTACACAATCAGACAAACTAGAAACCCGGGCGAAAATTTTTATGTCATCTGCGAAGAGGAGGCAGTTAGCAAACTCAAAGCATTGCACCACATCGTTGATAAACAATGAAAACAACAATGGTCCAATGTGACTACCTAGAGGCACACCAGATGGCACATGAAATAATTGGGAGTAAGAACCCAAGATCCTAACGGAATGCTAACGATCAGTGAGGTAGGAACGCAAACATTTAATAGGAATGAACTGACAATTTAGATTCTCTAACTTACTAAGAAGAATAGATTGGTCAATCATATCAAAAGCCTTGGCAAAATCTGTATAAACAACGTTAAGCTGATGTCTGGAATTTAAACTATCAAATAAGTCGCCACAAAACGAAATCAAGTTAGTTACTGTAGACCTACCGCGATAAAATCCATGTTGAACAGGAGAAATGAAGTTTTTAGTGTGGAAGAACAAGATTCTATGAACCATAGACTCAAACAACATTGGTAAGACAGAAAGAATGGCGATCCCACGATAATTACTGACATAACTTCTTCTACCCGCCTTGAAGATTGGATGAATATAAGAAATTTTCCAAGGATCGGGGAAAAAACCGCGAAGAAGGCTTTCATTAAATAAGAAGGTAATAAGACGGGTCAAACTCTCAGCACAACACTTAAACAGAATCGGCGGGAAGCCATCATAACCCACTCCCTTTCCAACCTCGAGCTAGAGCAAGCAATCCTGTACTTCTTCCTCGGTATACTTGAAAATATTAAATTGATCGTAGGTGGGCAAAGCTGGAGATACGATAGCGGACGACAGAACAGGTTTATAAACCGACGAAAAAAAAATTGGCAAACAGATTACAGATATCCAAGGGCTGACTAGCGACGGAGCTCTGGTACGGCATAGAAGACGGAAAGCCAGCCACTTTTTTCTTGCTGTTAATGAAATTCCAGAACTCCTTAGGATTAGATGTTAATTCTTCCTCAATTCGCACTATATAATTGTTGTAAAGGAACCAGTTTAGGCACTTAAATTTCTTGCGGCCTCTATCAAAATCTGGATAATATTTAACACCATGCAATCTATACAATGAATGAAGCTTATTACGTCGTTTCTCGAGCAACACCAACTCATTGTTATACCATGGCTCCCGACGGCCGATTTTATTTATTTTAACCCGCGGAACGTGCTTTTCGATACCATATCCGAGAAGATCGTTGAAACTTAACACCATACAGTTCAAATCACCACCGCGTTGTTAGAAGTACCAATCAGAAATGCTGAGAAATTCATTCAAGGATGTGAAGTCGGCTTTTCTAAAATTAAAATTAAAATCATAAGAAACATAATTTTTTTTACAATTAGAATGAAAAATAACTACTATTAACGACGTATGTATACCACAGACGAAAGATATTAAAGAGCTTCTTCGAGAATTAACCTCAATAATTTTGTCGGATTAAAAAAGCGCTAACGAATCACATAAAATACAACGATGCTCCCGAAATAGGAAGAATGCAGGAGTTGAAGAAATGTATCACGGCTGACGTGAAAGAAAACACGAAAAAATTAGTGAGAGAATTAAAGGATTTAAAGTCCTGAAAAATCATTTCTCGCGCACCGGTAAAATACCCTGAAACAAATCATCTTCAAAACCGGTTCAAAGAGACCACCTACCAGACGTCAGAAAGGGATTAAGGAACCACCATTTATCACGCCTATCGTATTGCTCCTTGGTCTTTGGATTAATAAATTGCACATATTACACATCTTCATTCCTATTTTTCTTACTTTTTAGATAGATCCTTTACGGATGACTTTTTGATGAGTGCATTATTATGTTTTGATCGGACATCTTGATGGACTACTGGGAAGGATTAAAAAAGGGAAAAAAAAAGAATTGTTATACCTGGTACTACGGTACAATACAGTAATCGACAGTGATTAATCAATAATTGCTAGTGTGCGTGAATGACACCTAGTGTGTAATAGAATAAGTTAAAATTAATAGCTCAATGTTTAAATCTACTAAAATGGAATTTTCCATGATAAAATTTGTTCTAAATGTTTCTCCGCTATTCTAACTGGAAAAGTCATGAGCTCTCTAGAAGTTTGGTTTGTGTATATAAAAAGGCGAACGAAGTCGAATTGGATTATTAGTATTTGGTAAGCGATAGTGTAAAGATTAAAAGGAATTAAAAAGTGATTTAAAAAGTGTTTTTGTGCGAAATAAAAATTTTAAGTGTACAGCAAAATTTGAGAATAATTTATATAAAGTGATTTTGTGAATTTTTATTAATAAATTGTATTGAAATTGTGTTGTAATAATTATTGTGCTAAATAAATAAATTCGTTGGTGATAAATTGAATTAATTTTGTTTTATTCACAATCCAGTGATACGAACCTTGATTGACAAGGCAAAAACGTAACAATTGGTGACAGCGGTGGGATTGTGAATAATAAGATAAAGAAAATGATTCTCAACGAATTAAAAGTTCCAGAATTAAAGAGGGACTTGAGAAATGGGGTTTGGCTACTGATGGTAGTAAAGCAGCTTTGCAACCATGACTACGTGAGGCCATGGAGATCGAAGGGCTGGATGCAGAACATCACGATTTTGGGGGGAAAGTAACGGGTGCGACAACCGTAGAGTAGAAAGAAGGAGATAATAATGGAAGTTTCGATTTGTCGCAGTTAATCGCTGCTATGAACCAGATGATGGGACAAATGAATGTAATGAGACAACAAAATGAACGACAGAAGGAACAACAAAATCAGTCTAACCAGGAAATTAAACACGAAATGAAACACCAGATGGAGAAACTAACTTATCCACTAACATACACGGCGAAATGGAGAAGCTGCAATTGGAGATTCTAAAGGTTGACGAAAAATTAGAAACAAAGGTTCAACAAGTCGTGGAGAAATTTCAACGTCTCGAAAAAGAATTAACTGATGTGACAAGTGGATCAACGACGCAAATTGTACAAACCGTCCAATCAATCAAGTTAAAGCCACCAACATTTGACGGAACAACATCTTTCGTCATATATATCGCCGTCATATCACATTGGAACGGCGAACATCGTGTCGCGGCATTAATTAGTGGCCCTCAAAGGCGAAGCAGCAGAGGCTTTACAAACCATTCCGGAACAAGAGCGCAGCGGCTATCTCAAAATTATGAAGACGCTGGATAGGAAGTACAGGGGGGAGCAGGCAGTGGCCAGGCAGGAAGGCCAAATGACGACGAAGCCGTTAAACTACAAAGAGTCAGCTTAAATGGGCAGAAGCTGTCTCCCACAACCGATTGCCCCATAACCTCCATCCGCGTTTCGAAAGTAGCAACAGGCGATGATAGCTTAACAATCAAAGGCGACATTGATGGTACGGATTGCATCATTACCCTGGATACGGAAGCAAACCGCACAATTGTCCGTAAAGATCTGATCGATGGAGGTATACAACCAGCTAATGAATTGAAGTTACAAACAGCAACTAGAGAAAGTTCAATAATAAAAGGCAAAAAGATTGTGAAAATAAAGATCGGAAGAACTCTTTTTCAACACGAAGTACTGATTGCAGATATTATGGATGAAGTCATTATGGGGATGGACTTCATGAATGGGGAAGATTGGAGGGAGGTTTTGGGTCACCTAGGTTGTGGAAGCTAATGAAGAGGAGAACGAAGCCAAAGAAATTATAATCGGGAAAGTCCTAGTTAAACCATATACCGACCATAGATTATCAATTAGGACTCTAAATCTCTCGATAAGACGAAAACCATCAAGAAATGAACAGTCATCGGCAAATGTGACGAGGTATCGACAATTGTAAAATGTGAACAGAAAAGTAGGATTGAAAAAGCCGACATGCAAGGACAGAAAGAAATGGTAGAACAACTTATTCAGAAATGGACCGAAGATCTTACCGAGGCACAGAAAAATTCTGCGCTTCAAATACTCAAACGGTACATGTCCATATTCTGTAGTACGTCAGATAATAACGGAAGGACTTCAATGGTAAAGCACCGAATTGATACGGGGACAGAGATGCCAATTCGTCAACCAGCCAGGAGATTACCATTGGCAAAACCACAACAAGTCGACTGGATGGTAACAGAAATGCAGACGGCAGGAGTAATCGAACCATCTAACAGCCCATGGAGTTCACCGGCAGTATTGGTCGAGAAGAAGGACGGTAGCATGAGATTCAGCGTTGATTACCGAAAACTGAATGCTGTTACTAAAAAAGATAGCTATCCACTGCCAAGGATCGATGACACGTTAGACACGTTATCGGATACTCGAATATTTTCGACATTAGATCTACAAAGCTGCTATTGGCAGGTGGAAGTCCAAGAGGAAGATCGCGAGAAAACAGCGTTCAGTGTGGGTGGGGCAATTTAATGCTATGCCGTTCGGATTATGTAATGCCCCTGCAACTTTGGAACGATTAATGGAGCGCGTGTCAAAGGGATTACATTGGAAGACTTGCCTAATATATCTGGACGACATCATCGTCATGGGGAAGGATTTTGACGAGCATCTAAGGAATTTGGCGAAAGTTTTGGATCGGATACAGGCCGCCGGATTAAAGTTAAGCCCAAAGAAATGTAAACTATTTAGAACTGAAGTCAAATATTTGGGTCATCTCGTAACGACTAATGGACCTAAAAATTTACACGAATTACGAAGCTTTCTGGGATTGTGCACCTATTATAGATGCTTCGTGCCAGGATTCGCCAACATTGCCAAGAGTTTACACGAATTGACCAGGAAGAACAAGCCATTCGAATGGAAGAATGACCAGGAGGAAGCATTCGTGAAACTAAGGAGACGGTTATGTTTCGCGCCAATCCTCGCGTACCCTATACCCAACGTGAAATTTATTTTGGACACCGATGCAAGTAATGACGATATAGGAAGTGTATTATCACAGGAAACTAATGGCCATTGCGTGCTACTCCAAAACATTATCAAAACCGGAGCGTAATTACTGCGTGACACGGAAAGAATTGCTGGCTATAGTGGAATGCGTTAAGCATTTCCATAAGTATATTTATGGCCAAAAATTCCATTTACCGACAGATCACGCGCTTTACGGTGGCTGTTGCAATTCAATAATCCAGAGGGACAAGTAGCACGCTGGATCGAACGTCTTCAAAGCTATGATTTCCAAATTGAACATCGGAAGGGAAGTGCACATGGGAATGCCGACACATTATCAAGACGATCATGTCCAGTAGAATGTCAACATTGTGGTCTCGTTGAAGCAAAGGAAGGCATCATCGACGTTAGGCTTACACAAGTGCTGCCTGATTAGGAGTGGACCGACGAAATGATCAGGAAAGAGCAATTGGTTGGAATGGAATGGAAAGAAAAGGAACACCGGCCAATTTGCAGCGAGATCGCCGATAAAACTCCCATTATCAAGGCTTATTGGGCTCATTGGGATAGCCTTCATCTTGAGTATGGGTGTTTAAAACGATTGTGGGAAAGCACCGATGGCAAAGTGAAGCAATTGCTACTGGTGACACCAAAGTGCCGGATTGCGGAAATCCTAAACGAGTATCATGGAGGAGCTAGTGGGAGCGACCTAGGAATTAATAAAACATTAGCAAAGATACGTCAACGATTCTACTGGTCAGGAAGTAGGCAGTCAGTGATAGAATGGTGCATTGCAATGGATGTAGCGGGGCCATTTCCCACCAGCGACAGCGGCAACAAATATGTGCTAGTAATAATGGATTATTTCAGCAAATGGCCGGAGATGTACCCCATTCTCAACCAGGAGACGACAACAATAGCTGATGCCGTGGTAAACAACTGGATTAGCAGATTTGGAGTGCCGATGGAGATCCATACCGATCAAGGAAGGAATTTTGAATCGGTGGTATTTCAAGAAATATGCCAGATGCTCGGTATAAATAAAACGAGAACAACGCCTTTGCATCCACAGTCTGATGGTATGGTGGAAAGCTTCAACGGAATATAGATATTCCGCAAAGGTCATTGAGAAAAACCAACGCAACTGGGATCGGCATCTACCGATGTTTCTGATGGCTTATCGATCAGCAATACATGACACAACTGGAATGACACCAGCTAAAACGTTATTTGGAGATAACCTAGGATTACCTGGAGATCTTAAGTTTGGGGCTGTACCGCCAGCGGCTTTATGTGGACAGGATTACGTAGACAGAATGAAAGAGGAACTTAATGAGATTCATCAATTTGTACGGGGAAAAATACAGATGTCAAGTAACCGGATGAAGGCTCGATATGACATACGAGCCAATAACCAAGGTTTTCTGGAAGGGCAATTAGTATGGCTTCACAACCCGCAACGGCAAAAGGGATTATCACCGAAGCTGCAACCAGCATGGGAAGGACCTTACACTGTCATCACAAGGATGAACGACGTGGTTTATCGTATACGGAAGGGACATCGAGGTAAACCAAAGGTGGTCCATTTGGAGTGGCTGGCCCTTTACAGAAGAGGTGATTTGGGTCCTGTTCGGGACGAACAGGCTTAGGTGGGGGGTAGTCTAACGGTGACACCTAGCGTGTAATTGAATAAGTTAAAATTAATAGCTCAATGTTTAACTGTACTAAAATGGAATTTTCCATGATAAAATTGTTCTAAATGTTTCTACGCTATTCTAACTGGAAAAGTCATGAGCTTTCTAGAAGTTTAGTTTGTGTATATAAAAAGGCGAACGAAGTCGAAGTGGATTAGTAGTATTTGGTAGATAGTGTTAAGATTACAAAAATTAAAAAGTGTTTTAGTGGAAATAAAAATTATAAGTGTATAGTAAAATTTGAGAATAATTTACATAAAGTGATTTTGTGATTTTTTATTAATAAATTTTATTGAAATTGTGTTGTAATAATTCTTGTGCTAAATAAATAAATTCGTTGATGATAAATTGAATTGATTTTGTATTATTCACAATTCAGTGATACGAACCTTGATTGACAAGGCAAAAACGTAACAATATTTTGGTTTAAATAAATCAAAACGGTTAAACGTTGCTCATATATGTTGAAATTCTAACATTTATGATTGTATTTCAGAAATCATAATTAAGAATTTGTAACGTTTTCCTTTAAGAATTTGTCTTATGAAAAAATGTGATTTCCCATATGTTTTGTGTGCTTTACTATGAAAAGTTTGGTTTTTTCCTCAATTCCCTTATAAAAGCTTCGTTTTTTAGACTAAGGCTTTGTATAATCAAGGTTGGCAATTTGCGTCAATTCATCTGTAATTGATCTTTTGGTAATTCCTTTTTAGTTGGTTCCAATCTTTTAGATCCATGGGTCAATTTCGATTATTGTCAATAATCATTTAATAAGCTTTTTGCTTCCGTGACAAAAAAAAACGTGAATTTCATAAAACTGACAAAATTCCAAACATCATATTCGACATGAACATTGTTTGTTGTATACTTTTGCCTGTATACAAATTGTAATTAGTTAACAGCATGCACTCATCATGAACACCAATCGTCTTGAGTAAATAAAATAAAAATTTTCTAATCTAAAAAAATAAACAAATTTTGAAATCAATTCTGAAGAAACACACAAAATTATACTTTGCTGTTGACTGATAGTGATTAGTAAACGTAATAATAATGAAAAATTATAATTTCGTGTTGAATAAATGATCGATTAATTTTAACATCTGCGTTCTGTTTAAAGCTGTAGACAATGTATTTAGTATGTATGGTCACGATGCTATTAAAAATGCAACATATTCCACTCCGATTTTATATGTTTACCCACACGATTTTTTTTATTTGTTCAAAAATATATACGGATTCAACAGGTTCTCAGACATTACAATTTTTTTTTTTTTTATGGTGTATGAGTACAACATTAGAAGACAAAATGTTTAAAACTAACGAGCAATTGTTTTAATTTATGTTTTTTGATTTTTTATAGCACATATTTTATTGCCATTGTTGAACACTTTGTTGTGTGTGCATTGAGTAAGTTGGATTTTGTATATAAAACTGAAACTGACTAAAATAACAATAAACTACAGGAGATGAATGTAATGAACGAAGGTTTCCTTTGTTCTTGATTCATGCGCCAAAGAAAAGATGTTGTTTTCATGTTCTCTGTGATTACAACAAATTTGCTGCCTTCCAGAATATACGAGTATGAAAAACACATTTTTTGTATTCAAATCAAAATATGAGAAGCGTGTGTTGTTGATGAAGAAGAAAATGTTTATAAATAAAAGAAAATTTCATTGAATATTTTTGCTTTAGTTTTTAATACTTTATTCTAATCGACTGGTGCAGCGATCTTTGGAAGGTTAGCCACAATATAAAAGCCGTGCAGGTCATTGTCGGCGACATTGGATCATCGCCGATGTATTCGCTTAACTATAAATAGTCGGATACATATTACACGTTCCGTATAATGATTTAGCTATAAGTAGTACAAAGTTGAAATATTTATTGTTTATTTATTTGAAATTGTGCATATTGTGTTATTGTGTATAGTTAATACATTAGATGTGGTGAAACCTTTATTATTTTGTAAAGTGCCGATTTTTGAGATATTTGTTTATTTATTTTGGTAAATATTATTTTAAATCTTCTTTAAAAATCGTTTTTTGTTTAAAAAATAATTAAATAATTATGGAGGATGGAAAGTATTCAACTAATAAAATGAAACCTGAATAGCAAGCAACCTTTTCTGATTTTTACGAGTAGATGTAAACAATTTAGTTTTTCGCTTATTCCCAATGACAAATAACGACAAAGAACTTTGTTTCCGAATTTCCTAATAGAGGCGATATCCGAAACGCCTTTTACTGCACTTTGTATGGACATTTGTGAACAAATTAGAAACCAAATTTCCCTTTTTCGTAAAATTAACACAACAATTTATATTTCTGTTATTGTATAATTTTTTAATTTTTTATTTTAATTTTTTTAATTTTTTGGAAACATTTAGTATTAAGTAGTTTTTTGTAAACCTTAAACTTTTTAAGATATTTGCAAAATAAATTTTCTGGACCAAGTTAGTGGTCACTTTCGGTTAGCCGATTTGGAGTAAAATTCATTGGGACCTCTCAATTTATCGAAAGAGCTTAAATCTGAAGTTTCAGTTCGATTGGTTAAACCATCTAGGCTGTAGAGAGGACACAGACTGACAGACAGACACCATTTCGAAACCCACTTTTTCGGACTCAGGGAACCTCAAAACAGATAATAATAACAGAATTTAAATTAATTAAATCTTACTTGTGAAATTGGATTGTGATATTAAATTACTGAAGACATTGTATACACATGTTTGGATACGGTATAACAGTTTTTCTATTATGTATTTGACGAAATAAATATTTTAACACCGACATTTTGTTTCAAAAATTCTCATGATTTTTGCTTTTCCCACTACAACAAAGTAATCGATATATCTAATCGTTTTGGTTAATTGAACCGATATTAATTGATTTTTACCATGTAAATTTATGTACATAGGATCACCTTGTAATTTCAATATAAAATGAAATGTTTAAAGATAACAAAGTAACCAGATTTGTTACGTTTTCGCCTCGTAAATCAAGTAGTCTTGTCAAGTATCGTCGTATCACTGGATTTTGAATAAAACAAAATCCTTCAGTTTAGCAATAATAATTAACAATTTATTAATAATAATTCACAAAATCACTTTTTATAATTTTCGCACAAATTTTACTACCATCACTTTTACATTTTACATCTCACAAATTCACTTTTTAAATCACTTTTAATTCACTTTTTAATCCTTATACTGTCGCTTACCAAATACTAATGAATTAACTCAATCTCGTTTGCTTTTTATATACTCAAACCAAAACTTCTAGAAATGTCATAACTTTTCCTGTAAGAATAGTCTAGAAACATTTAGAACAGTTTTATATTCGCGTGAAGTTTATCCTAAACTATCCTAAAAAAAAAAAAAAAAAAAATTGGATCGTTTAGGGGAAAAACTTTACGTCTTTGTACAAATGTGTGCAGTTCTTCCTTACTTTTAATAGCTTTGCATGTGTTCGTGATTATAATATACTTAATTCGAATTAACCGATAATCAGCATTATATTAAGAAGAAAACGCAATTCAAATTACATAGTTTATAAAATGAATATCGCCTAAAATGAGCCCAAACCTAAACTTTCCTAAAATGAGAACATCATCATTTGAATAATAAATAAAAATCAAGCGAAATACCTGATGTTGTTTTTCACAGCAAATTTAGTTTGAAGCCTAATATTTTAGAAAGGGTAAAGAAAGCTTATAGCGCTATACTCCTTTGGTCTTGAACCCTATATCTTATACTGGCTCTATGCTTCAATGATAAGGCCCATACTTTTATATGATATTGTTGTTTGGTGGCCAGCCTTAAATAGTAAAGCTAACCAAAAGTTGCTGATGAAAACTAAGAGAACTTCCACCCTTTCCACCCTGCACTCAGCAGTACACCCACTCAGGTATTAAGGATCAAATCCATTTCTATGTGGACCTGTAGTAATACAGGACACTCATCTTTTGCGAAAAGATTTCGTACTGATATTCCCTCCTAGGGATCTTTAAATGAACCTCATCTTAAACGAAATCCAGGAAAAAGCACGGAGACATGAAGAAAGGCTCCGCCAACATGTGAACATTGAGGCAACTTAGCTCCTAAGCATCACGAATTTAGTACGCAGACTTAAAAGAACCGAACCTTTTGAGCTGGTGTGATTGTTAGTTTAAACAGCATTGTGCTGATCTAAAATCCACTACAAAGATGTGGTTTACTTCAATTTACCAAACACTATGGAACGCCAATGGGAAGAAGCCATAGATTAATTTAAGTTAGTAAATTAAGTCAGAAACAAATTGCTCATTAGTTCAGGAGACTAGATATATTCCCTCCAGAGAGGAGTAACTTAGTAAAGAGATGTTGTACCTTGAAGTTTTAAACTTCTTCACGGATGGTTCGAAAATGGATGGTAGGGTTGGTTGTGGTGTTTTCTTTGAGAAACTAAATGTGAACCTACCGTTTCATATAGCCGATTATTGCAGCATTTTTCAGGCTGAATTAATTGCGATAATTGAGGCCGAGGATTGGTTGAGATATAATGTAGTATCTGTAAGGGATATCCGCATTTTTACGGAAAATTTATGACCTTATTTTCTTACGTCGAAGGTAACCCAGAGCAGTCTCTCATCTCTTAACGAGACGGCAGATCAGTTTAACATTCATTTAACGTAGATGGCAAGGCACTTCAATGTTGCGAAAAAGAAAGGGTAGATGAACTCGCTCGGCAGGGTACAAATTGCCCCACTTTACCAAGTAAGGTAAATGTTTAAAATCCGCTCGCTCATTTGAAAAGTTATAGAGACTAAGGGTGTTTAGTATAACAAAATCATATTACAGTTTCCGTTTATGTCTTACTTAAATTTCCCAAGCATTTTCCGCAACTTAGAAAAACCGGCCAGCGAGCAGAAATGCTTAAACTGTTTTATCAAAATAAATCTTCAGTTGGTTGCTCTCAAAGAGCATTTCGATCAAAATGTCGTTGTCTAAAGACGCCTAGAAGAGAACGAGACGTTTATCAAGCGAGAATATTGATATTGTGTGTGACGATGTCAATGAAAACGCGGGAACATCAACAAGAAAACGTGCACCGCAATTGGTATGTAATCGCACCCCTTTGCGTCGAATTTTGAACAAAATTATATTAACATACAATTTAATGCCAATTACCCTCGAAAATTAAATCGAACCAAACTTTTGGTTGAAAATTATCATGAGCGATGAACCGCATTATTGTTCAATTGCAGTGCAAAATAAGCAAAACAGCCCTTTTTTACCAAATTATGTAACATTATTATTAAAATAGTTACAACTGTATGATTTTAATGAACGATAGTTAAAATATCGTGCATTTACTAAAAATAAAATTTAAAATTTTAACAGTTTTAATACAAAATTTCAATTTACCATCGTAAATTAAAATGATAAAATGAAATTTTGTAGTGTCATAACTCAGTTTCTAAGCAATCGGTTTCTCATTGGTCAGCTCAATATGCATTTTTATGTTTAGACTTGGCGTTCTCTTCTCTGGATTTTAGTTTACTACCAACAATCGAATTCTATCCGAAACTTCACGATCATTAATATGGTTTATGTTCAGCGGAAGTTCCGCATGCTCATTGAAACGTTTCCCGGAATGAATTTTCTCATAGTAATTCAAGTCGGCGTTTGATTTATCAAATCTTTAAACAAATCTCTACCCAATAAAACGTCAACTGGCAATATTTCATCAGGAACTATGTGCATTGTGGTCTCATATACTTCATCCTCTGTTTTTAGCTTTGCATTAAACCTACCTACGGTTGATACATCTCTGGACCCCGCACCATGGAATATTGTGCACTCCTCGCTAAATTCGCAAATGCCCATTCCAATGAATTTTTTATGTGAAATTAACTAATGTCGCGTCCGGTATCAACTAGTGCACAAAGTTCCTTTCCATTGAACATTACATTTTTGACAGCTTTGGATGAACAATCATCCTGATTCTCTATGGCCAAGATTTAGAACTTTGAACCATCATATTTTTTCGGCGCGCAATTTTTTCCTAGATGGTCGGTTCCACCATAGTTGTAACATCTTGGCATTCTTCGGAATCTATTTGACTTTTTGTTCTCAATTGGCTTTATTGTTACGCTCTCGATTGGTGCTTTTATCTTAATTGTTTGTTTGATTTCTTCATAAATTACGAGTTTATTTTTGAAATTATTCATAGAGGTTGAACCATATAAAACCGCCTTATTATATTCATAATCGGTTATTCCACTTATACAGTAATCGATTATCGAAGCATCTTCCAAGTTGCCGGTTTGACCTAGTTCACGCATAGCGATTAAATAATTTTTGAAAGATTCATCTTTCTTTTTCTTCCTCTCTACCATGCACCACAGCAGAATTCATTTTTTTTTTGAACTCGTTGACTAAATGTGTGGTTAGATTTTCCCAGGTATCATTAACCGCCAAACGTAAAGTGTCTTTTGCTGTTCCAGTTAACAATCTTTCTATTTAGCATTCCATTTCATACATACAACAGCATCTTTTACATCCTGAATCCATTTCTCGACGGGATAATCATCCTCCCCGCTAAACTTCGAAAGCGATTCTTCGACATCTCTAAAACTTAAGCATGCTCCAGCAGTAGGTACGATAGTAGATTTCATTCTGATTTCTTTATCTTTCAACGCCATCTCCCGTGTTCGTAACTCTTCTAACTGGATATTATCTTCCTGTTGGTTGCCGTTAAGTTCGCTAGTATTAGTCTCCCTACTTCTATTTGTCATAGCTGTCACCACCCTCCATCATAATGCTGCTTTTTGGTTGGTTCAATAGCACTGTATTATTTGAATTCATCGACTCATCATTCGCTACTCGTTTAAACATTTCCATCATCTTACGCATAAAAGCGTCCTCAATTTCAGGTGAATTATGAAGATTATTTTTTTCGGTCCATCTCAGTTAAAATTTCTTAATAATTTGTTATATAATAGCAAACCTCACTTTCAGCCCCAAAATCGAAACAACTTTACTTCATATATAAACACAATAAATTATATTTATTTATTTATTTATTACCAACTTATACATAACTGGTTACATCAATAAGAAATTTAATAAAATTATATAATGTAAAGATTACCAATAATAAGAACCGTTCTAGTTTTATCTTTTATCGTCACTAAATTAAAACTACGTACAACAGCACTTATTTTTAAATACAATATCACGCGTATTGCTTTAGCCGTTTGATACTGCTTTGGTACAAAATACGGTTCTTTATATTTTGAATTCGGTGTTATTCCACGGCACTTTATACTACCACAAATCTTGGTATAAGGAAAATCCCTCACGGATAAAAAAATTCGCTAACTATATTAACTTCACGATAAAGTTTTATACACGTTAATCACCACAAACTTAAATATTTAATCGGTCGGTTTTCCCTGTTTGGAATACAACGTACACATTTGCTTCAAGAAAACTCAATAGGTTAAGGAATTTCCTTAATATATGTTGCTCAAAACTACCCGCTGATCGATCCCGGTTGAGCCCCAAAGTGTTTAATTAGTTTTTAAGAAAAAAGCACGAGTTGTTTACTACTCGAAACACCAAAATCAATTGATTTAACCTGATTGTATGGTTAATAATCGTTTTACATAACAGGAATAATATATAAAGCAATTATACAATTTAAATATAACATAAAATACGATACCAGGCTGCATTTTTTTTATTAGACGTCATTTATTTAAACGAGATATTGAAAAGTTTAGTTGGCTATAAGCCACAATTGAATACTTTTAACCTAGTGACATCTATTTAAATATTGCATGAATTACTTGGTCTTACAAAAGTTTAGTTTGAAAAGTCTTCTGAGGCACACAGTATAATTTAACTTTTTTACGACTAAAATAACCTCCTCTGTACAGGGTCGTAAATTGTTTCCAAATATAGTTTTAGCTGGTGTCATTCCGGTTATGGTCATATATTGCTGATCGATAGGCCATCAGGAACATCGGTATCCATACTGTCGGATTGTGAATGCTAAGGCGTTGTTCTCGTTTTATTTATACCGGGCATGTGGCATATGGTATCTCTTGAAATATCACCGATTCAAAATTCTTCCCTTAATCGGTATGAATCTCTATCGGCACTCTAAATCTGCTAATACAGTTGTTCACCATGGCATCAGCTATTGTTATTGTCTCTTGATTGGGTATGCGGTAATCAATAATCCATTACTACTAGCACATAACAGCTCTCGGTGGTGGGAAATGGCCCCTCTACATCCATTGAAATTCTTTCGAATGGTGCTCCGACATTGTCTTGTTTCATGGTTCCATGACTTTTACGTTCGGGTTCCTTCACCGTCGAATATTGGTCAAATTTTTAGGATCACTCTCTCACCGAATATCTACATCCTGCTCAGTAGAATCGTTGAGGTATCTTGGCCAGTGTTTTATTAATTCCTTCATAATTTAAGCGCCATAATAAGCGCCTTCATATTTTCGAGAAAGTTGTTGCGATCTTTTTTCTGAATGTTTTGTAAGGTCTCCGCTGCTTGTTATGCCGTATGATCAAATTGTTTGTACCACTATTTTTATCACAACTTCACATTAACTTATAGCACCACTTCTCACTATTAAAACGAAATTCCAAACTTTATGATTTCTATTTATTATTATAAAATTGTAATTTTATTTAGAATATAATTTAAGTTTTAATTCCAATAATTTCGATGTATCTTTGTCCAAATCTCGCTCCAATGCACCGTTCGACTGTTGGTGGTAGGACGAAGTGTTGGGTTTCTTTAGAGCTAACATTTTGCACAAGTTTTGAAACATTTCACTCATGAAATTTGTGCACTGATCTGTAATGATTGTTTGCGATATTCCATATTTACATAGGAAGTTTTCTGAAAATGCTCTGGCTACAATAAAGGTTTCTTGAGACGGAATTGGTAATGCTAACGAAAATTTGCTTAAGTCGTCCTGCAGCGTTAAAATACATTTATTTCCTTTCAAAAGTAAGTTTTGATGCAGTGGTTATCTTCATTGGAACTTTATTTGATTTACTAATTTTGTTAGTTTGGTTTAACGTACATTTGCTTATAAATTTTCGAACTTTAGAAAGTAATTTTGGACATGAATAGTACGATTTTATTTGCTTAATAGTACGAGACACGCCTTGATGCCCGCCAAGTGGTGTACAATGAAATTCTTTAATCACACGTTCTATATCCGCTTCCGAATTCAGCTGAATAATTTTTTGCATAGGATCCATAGTGAGATTGCTTGATGTTGAAATAACATTACCATTTTCCAAAACATCCGTCGAAGTGGTTGGTACTGGATCGAGCTTTGAATTATTATTAAATGATTCATCGTAGTTATTGTCGAAATATTATCTAATTTTGTACATTCATTTTCTGGAACGAATTGTTTTGACTGAGATCTGGTAACTGCTAGAATTTCGTTTACATTATGTGATTGAACAATCCTACTTAAAGAATCTGCGTTTTGATTACTTTTACCTGGTTTATATATTACGCCATATTCGTATTCATCTAGATCGATTTGCCACCTTAACAATCGTGAAGAAGGTTTTGGGTGTTTGGCTAACCATACTAGAGGGCGATGATCAGTAATTATTCGGAATTTATGTCCATATAGATATGGATGAAATCTTTTGACCCCCACACTATGGCTAACAATTCCTTTTCTATTATTGGTTAGTTTCTTTCAGCAGAATTTATTGACCGGCTCGCGTATGCGATAGGCAGATCGCCTGTTTTGGTATTCTGTGACAAAATAACCCCAACTGCATAATCACTGGCATCGGCAGTCACGTTAAAAGGCTGTGAAAAATCCGGATAAATACCATAAGTATTGGTGGAGAAATTAGTTTTTGTTTTAGTTTATTGAATGCATCGTCACATTTAGCGTCCCACTTGAAGTTTGAATTTTTACGGAGAAGGTAGGTAAGTGGTTCAGATATCTGGGAAAAAATTGTCTATAAATCTCCTATAGTAACTGGTTAGTCCTAAAAATGATTTAATCTCCTTCTGATTCCTTGGAATTGTCAAATTTGTTCCAGAATCAATTTTGGAGAGATCTGGTTTTACACCGGAACTCGTACCTACATGCCCAAGATAGCAAACTTCCTTTCTTTAAAAGTTCCATTTAGAAGGTTGGAGCTTTAAGTTGAATTTTCTTAGACAGTTGAAAACATCAACCAGTTTTCGATTGTGATCATCCAGATCATATCCATAAACAATGATATCGTCTAAATATACGAAACATCGGATTCCGTTTAAACCAGATAAAACTCGACGCTGGAATGTCGCTGGTGCCCACTTTAGCCCAAACGGCATCCTACAAAATTGAAAATGTCCAGATTGAGTGCTAAATGCTGTTTTAACTTTATCATCTGGATGCAGTGGAACTTGGTGGTACCCGAATGATATAGTAAGACTGTCCTGGTTTTTCATTGGAATTTAAGAAACAAACAGGAATCGTGTCATTTTTGAAATTTACGGCAGAATTGGCAATGAAAACACCAGAATTGATTTCTTCGGATAAAATAATATAGTCTTTGTCAAAATTAGTAGAGTTTACAAATTGTATTATTTTTTCGGCACGTTCGGGTAAAATTATCTTATCGCAACGAATGGTTTGAACTTTCAAAGGCAAACTACAAATTGGAAATGCGACTGAATCGGAATTTAGAATTTTAATTTCAAGTGTTTTTTTTTGGAAAAATCTATGTTACACTGATACCTTTCTAAAAAATCGTTCCCAATTATAGCAGCACATGGAATTGAAAAATTATTTGCTATAATCTGGAATTCATGCGAAACGGAAATATTGTCTGGAAGAAAAATTTGTGATTTACATAACGCTAAAGTTTCGATACTTTCTGGAGTGATAACACGAATTTTGCACTTTCGATTTATCTGACAATTTACATCTTTATGTATGTTAGTTCGCTTTATGACACTTATATCGGCTCTGGTATCGATTAAAAAATAAGGTTTAAGACCATCTAAAATATCCATAGATAGTTTAATAAATTTAGTTTTTACGCCTAATTCATTGAAATTAGGAATTTGGTAAGCTATTGATGACGTTTTTATTAAATTTGGATGCAGCTTTATATTTCTTCCGCTCGAACCACTGCATCCCTTGAATTCAGGACGTCTTTGCTCGTTATACATGCGTTTCCTACAATCCTTTATATAGTGACCTATGTTTTTGCAGTAATTGCATATCACACCAACCGGCCGTACAGCTAAAGGATAATTTTGTGGAATAGAGCGGTTATATGCGTTAGAGTAGGTACCTGGCTGCGATTTGTTTATATTGGTTTGGTTTAGTGAATAGCAATTTCGAGAAGTATGACCAAGCTTATGACATAATTGGCAACGAATTTGATTGGGTTTCGCAATTATTTGGTTTATTACTCGTACTGGTCTCTTCTTCAATTGCTTTTGAAATGGCATCCTTAAAATTTGTGAATCGACAGGCTTTTATGATTAATTTTATCGGTTCTCGAAGGCCTTCTTAGAATGATTTAAGAGCTGTGGTAGAATTCAAATTTCAAACGATTTTCGCGGTGCTCTTACCTTCTCGCAAAATACATGCGTCATTTAAATCAGAAAGTAGGCGTTCAACTTTGTTTGCAAAAGCCCTTACATTTTCGTTACGATCGACTTGCAGTTGCTCAATACGACGACGATTGGAAAATTGTTCTTCAAGTGTTGGGTCTTTAAAGATTGCCATGTGTCAAAGTCTTCATAACAAACTACGTTATAAGCAGTGCCAGATAACTTAGGTTTAATAATCTCTAAACAACTCTGAATATCACTAGTTTCTTTGGCCTCAAAATAATTTCGCAGCAAACTATAAATTTATGTAAAAGTGATGGTGTGCCATCAAATTCTGGAATAAGATTTAAGGCAGTACTAATATTAAAAGCCATTATGGGTTTTTCCTTTTTCAGAGGAGAATCATCAAACAAATCAAATGAAAAAATGACGACGTTACGATAATTTTTATTTAATGCGCTTGACACGATCAGTTGTTTACAATAATTAGTACTCACGGTTTTAGGAGATGTAGGTGTAAATACAACTTTCCGATTTCTTAAATCCAACGACGTTCGACTATTAGAAATTTCTCTAGTCTGTGGTTTCTTCTCACCTTGCATACAATTGATTGATAACTCCGGAATAAAGTATGGTTTAAAAATAATATATACAATAGAATATTACCGAGGGTATTTTTGATTTGATTAAATATGATGACGACTGATGATCCGACAATTGAAAACGTGGTTCCAATAATTTAATCAGGTGATAATCTGACCTTGTTCTGGAATTTTATTCATGTGATGTGATGGCCTTTATCCGCTACCAATAACTGGAATCGTGCAATTTCCACTTGTTTCATCAGAATTTACATAAATTTTGCAGACAGATTTATGGTTGCGATTTGATATAATTATGTATAATAAGTATTTCGTTTATCTTTATTTTTATCACAACTTCACATAACTTATAGCACCACTTCTCACTATTAAAACGAAATTCCAAACTTTATGATTTCTATTTATTATTATAAAATTGTAATTTTATTTAGAATATAATTTAAGTTTTAATTCCAATAATTTCGATGTATCTTTGTCCAAATCATCGAATGTTCTGCTTTTTGTCTCCTGTCCAACAATTGTTGTTTGTTCAGATCGTACATCAATGTACGTAAATCAATTGCAATTATACCAATACCATTTTTCTATTTTCTTAACAATATCATACACAAATGAAAATATAATATACAATTCATTTAATTCCAGTGTTACTTAAACTATATTAAATTTTTGGGCCGGATTACAATATGCTACAGCTTTAAGGGCCACTATTAGAGCTGCAACAAGATGTTCATCATTCTAATGATTTTGATTGGCCGCCGTTTCAAATTGAAATTTGAAAATGATGAAAGATGTTGTTCCGTCGAAAGTTACTGGTTTTCGTTCCACTTGCCTTGACGTTGTTCCACTTACCTAGACGTTAGTTCCCTATTTCTCGGTACGTTGACATTTTTCTTCAACCTTTTGAACTCTATTTCTGTTCATCTGACGCTCTATAATTAGGATTGGACAATTCTCTCCAATTAATATTTCATTGTTTGGTTTGACTGTTCTATTTTCTCCAACTGTCGCTCGTTCTGTTGTTCCATTTTTTACTTATAGCAGCCATTAACTGCAATAAATCGAAAGTTCCAGAAGGTACTTGTGCTGTTTCGACCAATATTTTTGTTTAATCTTCTGTCGTTTCTACACTTGCCGCATTTGTTACATTGTTCTCCATGGCCTCACGTAGCCGTCCTTGTAAAGTACCTTTACTACCATCAGTGGACAAACTGCTTTTGTCAAGTTCTTTCTTTAACTCTGGAACTCTTAATTCGGAGAAAATTATTTTCTTTTTTTAATTATTCACAATGCCACCGTTGTTACCAATTGTTACGTTTTTGCCTTGTCAATCAAGGTTCGAATTACTGGAATGTGAATAAAACAAATCACTTCAGTTTTATTACAAACGAATTTATTTATTTAAATGAATATTCGCACAATTTTACTGATCATTTCTAATTTTAATATCACACTATCGCGTTCCAAATACTAATAATCTTACAACTTTCCACTATCGCATCTGAGATACGAATAATCTATCTTTATTGTTCCTTACTAGCGGAATTTCATGTTTTTTATCGTTGGTTAGTGTACCTTTTCAAATATTAATCATCTAATCATCACTTTTTACATTCTTTTAAAATTAGTGAAAAACTAACAATTTTCTTTAAAAAATTTGAAACAAAGAGTTACTGTTCTTTTGTCAATACCATGTCCATGATGAGAACTGACATTTAAAATGAAATTCCATTTGGAATATTCTAAATTGTATCGCCTACGCCTTTGACTATTGAATGCAAAATTAACAAATAAATACCATTAAATAAAAACCGACGAGTTTGTATCCGAGACCGACCTATTAACGTAGGACTACAGAAAACAGAAAACTTTATTTGTACAGTTTAACCTCTATGTTTACAACCGCCATACCCGGGTATATGTTTTTCAATTTTAATGACCAATATTTTATTGATTTAGGTACTTTATCTAGATGAATCCTTCAGTAGCCTAACAATTAGATGTTCTGAATGGAATTTCAAGAAAAGTTTTTCCAAAACTCGATTATAGCTTGTTTTTAGTACAGTTTGTTTCGAATAAGAGAAACCAACATTTAGAAATTACAAATTAAAGAAAAAAACGTTAATTGTTTAATGCTGCCACCTTTATGCATTAGGCTGCCTCAGCCTAAATGTTGATTATTCAATACTTAATTTTTTCTCAATTTGTTATGCCACAAAGGAATGCCGTTAAAAAAAAAAAAAAAAAATTGGGTCTATCCGGCTCCTCGGGTGACCCTTTTCCCACAAAACGTCGGTTAAAGATCACCAAACCAACCATTTATATTTTACAAACATTTTCTGTTATTTTGGGCAGGTATTTTCTTAAATTTTGAGACAATATAAATCCTCCACTCTCGTGCCGCCAAATCCGAGACTCAGAAATAATCTTACAAGGGAACCTTTTGTATTGTCAAATTTAAAAAATTATAAAAACTATTCTAAGTTATAATACTCTGTGAGACATTAACGAAACCTTTTTTTAATCGGCAACCAAGCCCTTAGTTAAGACCACCACATAATTTGAGAACCATGTAATTTCATCCCCTAACAAAATAGAGATGCAACCCTTATAATCTAATTTACTATCGATTACTTGTACTTTATGAGCAATAATTACTAATTTGTTTTATCAAAAAAAGTGGAGTAGAAGTCGAAATATATCGAATAAAAAAAACGTTTTTTAACAATTAGATCAAGTTATATATCTCTAGTATACTGTTAAAAAGCCTTAAGAATTTAATTTACTTCGTTTAGAGAGCATCTACATTGTGAAAAATTTGTTTTCTGAAAATTTGTACCGCTTCACAATATTACGTGAGCAACGTCAGAATTGACCGATATTATTTTTCACTCAGTGCTTGGCATCTCTGTGGACCATTCGAGAATACAAAATAATAAAACACAAAAATACAAAATCAGAATTGACATTAATTATCTTTTGTCTCCGAATCCCACCTCTTCTTCACGTCAGCGCCTTTCTCCTAAACTTGCTCCAACCTATTGGCATGATATTATTTTATAGGCATCCCATGATAATTTGCTATTAAGGTTTTTAAACAACCTTATATCAAGCGAATTTATTGCTCAGAAATAACACCTTTAGACGCGATTTTAATAAAGCAATTCACAAATAATGTACCGATCAATATATCGTTGAAATTTCAATCATTGAAATGTCACAAAATGTCAATAAAACGTCAGAGAAATGTCAACGCCTCAGAAATGGGAATAGAGAGAACCAGCCAACATTTAAGAAATTTAACGTAACAGTGCGATATACTCGTACTATATGGAGTTTACATGTTATGAGGGAACCAGCGAGTCAGTAACAACTTTAAGTAAGAACGCGATATACAGAAAGTGCATGTTACTGACCAGCGAATGTTTAAGAACTTTTCGTTCAGTTCAGCCGTCACTTAAGAGAGCGAAAATTAACGCGCAAACTGAAGGATATGTCGCATTATATCAAAATTTTCAAAGCATACTTTTCTTAAAAATAATAAATTTTGCTATTTACATTCGAATTTTAATACTGTATTTGTCAGTTTTTACGGATTCGGCGGCCGATATGTCAAATATTCTGTAAGAAAATAATTTCGATAAATTCTTTAAGGATTCTTACTGATTCGCTGGTTAGCCCTTTACTGTCCAGCGAACCTTTAAGAAATGTTCGTTCAGTTTCGTTAAATTGAAGTGTCAACTTAACAGAGCGAAAATTGTCGCGCAAAACTGAAGGAAATGTCAAAAATCCAAATTGCCCTTTGTGCAAATCTTCTTGTGAGAGCTCATTGTACATTTTAAGCTTAAATTCAAAATTATTTATTTATGTTCAAGTAGGTAAATTGAAAACCGAATTATTAAAGACTTTATAAATTGTAACATCAAATTATTTATTTTCGTTTTTTTTTCTTACGCCACAAGATCTGTGTCTTTTATTATTTATGTTTATGTCCTTTAAGAATTTAAGTCTTTTTAATAATTGAAATAATTTTCGAAGTTCCTCCAATTCCACCGCCAGTTCAAAATTCTACACAAATTTTTAAAAATATTAGTACGAGGTAGCGTCACCATCAAAGCAATTGACAAGTTGTGTTGCAGTTTCCCTAGCCAACCTGTCAAATTTTCCGTAAGAAAAAACTTTCGTTAAATTCTGTTAAATTTCTTAAATGTTTGCTGGTTGGCTCTAATGTCTAGTATTAATAAAAGCTTACTAGATATAATTTATTTTTAAATATTGACGATTCAAATGACGTATTAAATCAAATTAGTTTCCGGTCACTTCGGAACTTTGAAGTCCCATTACTCGCAAACCTAAACATTTTTCGGCCTGGTCTTTGTAACTATACATCCTTCTAGGATTGCATAGGTTATACAGCATATAGTATAAATTCAGAAAATGTTCGCAATATTTTGCATAATGAGAATAAACATTTTTTGAATTGTTTTATTTTTATTTGATAGCTTTAAATCAAAATGGCGGGCGGCATGTTTGATTAAGTTCATCACTATTTAATTAAAATTGAAATTAAAATACATATTAATAATTTGTTGTTTTAATTTATTTTCCATTCACAAATTTTTATTCAACTTGGTTTGATTTTGACAGATTTTAAAACATTACATTTATATTTAACAAGAGGCATTGCTTTAATCAAATAAATTTCGTAAATACGTCATTTCTGTGATGCGCGTCATCACATTCAAATTTTGATTTACCCCCCATATGTATATAATGAAAACAAAGACGTAGTCCTACATCAAAATGAGAACAGTATTTAACTTTTTGTAAATCTTGGATTATTGGTGACAAATTTAAAATCTAACGGTCGAACTTAAAAATATATAGGGAGAGTGTACATTCCAAAATGTTTGAAAAGAGAATAAAAAAATCTTATATCATTTTATAAGGAGAAGGATGATGAGAATGGCGAATATTATTTAAAAATGTACTAATTTTTTGTAGTGTATGAGTTTGACTTTGACTCACTGTATACTCTACCTCTCTCTAAAATAATGGGGCTCTGAGTTTTTTGTATTTAAAATTGTTCACATCATTTTTGATTTACCTATAGGTAGGAATGGATGATTAATTCTAGAAAAGATGCACTACGAGTATGTCCAAGCAAATCCCCGATCGATAATCCGATCAATCGACGATCGATAATCTGATTTCTCGGAATATTTTTGTAAATTAGAAAAATCAATTCGATCAAACATCGAACCTACTTTAATTATTGTGGGGCTTCCTTAAGCCTGTATTCCATGAGAAAAATTGACTGACAGTAAAAAAAACGAAAAGAGAAAAATAATGTAATGTCCCATATAAGAGACAAAGACAACGGTTTTCATTTAAATAAAAAAAAAAAACGTCGTCCTTGTCTCTTATATGCGGCTTCAGATTATTTTTCTCTTTTCGTTTTTTTTTACTGTCAGTTAATTTTTCTCATGGAATACAGGCTTTAGGTGTGTTTAACACCTTGAGAAGCATAATGTCAGGGTTGCTATATGGTAAACTATTTAGACATATTAAGCATATTTTGTTGACTAAAATTTAATTCGAATTATTTTGGGTTTATTTTTTTTCCAATAAAATAGCCAATTTGATTTAATTGATCAAAGCCAACCTTTCGAAATAAAATATAAATTTAATATGTATTATGACTCTGGTGGCAGGTATAACCAAGAATTAAAATTATGTTTAAATAAACTCAATTTGTTTTTGGATTAATATTATGCTTGTTGTTGTAAATTTGTCAAGGACACTAACTGTATTTTAAGAAAATCATTTTAATTTATCCTAAACTTTAAGATTCGGTTCATCCGATATAATTTGAATACTTTCTAATTCCTCGTTTTTTTCTTTACTTACAGGTAATTCATCAATTTAACACTTAAGTTGTGCTGGTACATTTACCAGTTTAACCGAGAATGGCACTTTGAGTAAAGTTCTGAAATAAAACTATAATTCTAAGGTAGGTGAGGTAATTAATTTACTGACCTTAAACAAAAACAATATAAATTGTTAGTTGTATTATATATTGAATGAATTTAATATAAAATTCCACCAACACAGCACCAAATTCTAATAAAACCACAAACCTATAATTTTATCGATTTACTCAATTTTCTATATACATAGGTACATACAAATATTCATCTGTACATGCGCGAGATACAATAGAAAATTTTCATGCTGTCAGTTTTGTTTTTTTATGTTGTTACTGTTTGTTGTTATTGTTGTTCTTCGCATCGCTACACATCAAATACTTCAGAAATAACCTAAAAGACAAAGATAAAATATAAGCTTTAACTTTATTCTGAACTGAAAGTCTCAAAGATTTACGATTTTTAATTGAATAGTGTAAGGATGTCTTATTCGAGCCCGCCGCTTCCCTTAAAAACCAGACAAACCAATTTTACAATAATTAAATCAATTTTGAGATTACACGGAACAAAAACTAGACTGAAACTCTCCCCAAAAGAAAGACATAAAAGTCTTTTGTTGAGGTACGGTTATGCGCGATACCATTTTTGTCTGTAAAATACTCGTACGATGTTGAATATGTACAGAGCTTTATTTTGATGATACGTGCGGCAGGTAGAAAATTATTTCTCTTCGGTTTTTCTTTATACAGACACACACACAAAATCAAGAATTTTAAATTTTCATATGATTGATTTTCCCTACATGTCTACATACACATTTCTGATTTATGAGTGTATAAAGGGAATTGTATGAACGAAAGAATAAGATGAAAATGAAGAAGAAACGAAAATTGAAAATGGAAAATAACAATGATGAATGAAAGGGGAAACATTTTGTTGTATATTTATAAAGTTAAAGTTCGATTAATCACCTGTTGTTGTTTTTCATTTTGGAAAGTAATAAGTAATGAATATGTTTGTGTGTGTTGTTGAATTAATATTAACGTTTATTTTGGGATCTTTTCATTACTGTGTGTGATTAATGAAAAAAAATGTTACAAAGTAAATTATTAAATTTTGATCAAAACTGTTCATCTAATTCTTTAATTGATTCATTGCATCTTAACACAAATGTACTTAACCAATTTTATCTATAATTTGATTTTGTTAATTAAAATTAAATAAATGGGGAAAGTACTAGAAAAATCTACCAAAATTAGAACAACAATAATCGTTACGAAAAACGAAAAATTTGCCTCATTTCTTAAATAACAATGTTTACATTTTGTCTAGCTAGTGAAGTTTGTTGTTTTTAGTTTTGTTCCTACACCAAGTATTCTTCAGAAATGACATAATGATCTATGCATACATATTGTAATATATAAGAAGAGATGTGTTAAAGTGGTTTTGTTGGTCTATATTATTATTTTATCCGTGTGTTTCATAAAATCAAGATAAACGGGTGTTTTAAATATTAAACTTGCCCTACATCTTTCTAAAATTGCATTGAATCTAAATATGTCACCAAACTATTCATCCCTTGAACACAATACTAAACAACCGGCCAAAATCGAATTCGGTTACTCATTCCCTCCACATGGATAAAAAAAATGTTAAAACTTCTTAAAATAAACACGTAAAATAAAATGAAAATATTTTTTTGTGATAAAGAAAGCACAAAACCAAAAATCCTTTAAGCCCATTTCAAAATATACATAATATATAAAAGATGAACAAAAAAAAAAAAAAAGGATCATACAAATTTATTTTCAGTTTAGTGAATTTGAATATTCATTGTTGAACTTTAAAATAAAATAAAAAAGTTATAAATCGTTTTTCCATCCATTATTTTTCCTTTTTCCCAACGATGATTTTTTGTTGTTGTTGTTGTTGTTGTGGTTGTGCAAAACTAAAGATTGGTCTCATTTGAAATTAAATTTTATGTAAAGCTCATCGAGTGTCATCTCAATGGGCTATACATTCTGTAAAAAAGATACTGTATTATTTAAGAAGAAATTTTTATACAGATTAAAGACATCATACAATTTTTATTTATTTATTGTCTAATCTTTTGCAATTTTATTTTATTCTCTTTGGAGAGTAATTGAAAGGAAATAAAAAGTAAATAAAGTTGATAAAAGGAATGATTGGATTTACAATTCAGGTGAAAGGAAATATTTCGGGTTTTCGAATTGCTTAAAAAAGCGCATGGAGATGTGGGGCAAACCTTTAAAACATTCCTATAAAATTGAATACAAACTCTTTGCTTTCAGAAATATTCTACGAGCTTAGATAATTCAAATAACCAAGGAATTGTTACAGAAAAACGGAATCAGGAAAGAAAAAATTAACGAATTTATCACTCTAATCAAAGCAGTTACAGAAAAAAAACTACTTTCAACACAACAACAAATTCTATTCACAGACTGATGGACTTTCAATGGGGAATCATCTATCAGGAACCTTAGCTAACATATATATGAATCACTTTGAAAATCAGCATATATTAACAGAATCGAACAACAAAAACCAAATAATCAGGTACTGGCACAGATACGTGAACGATATTCTAATACTATTTAACGGCGCACAATGAGACAACTCAGAAATCTTCACAAGAACATAAACAACAAACATCCGAACATAAAATTTACTCTAGAATCAGAGACGAACAAAACCATTAATTTTTTAGACTTGACAATAACAAATGTTAACAACAAGCATACATTCAAAGTATACAGAAAAGCCACGCAAATGGATCACGCCATTGACAAATCATCTAACCACCCACACCAACATAAGATGGCAACGTTCAAATTTTTAATAAATAGACTAAACACGATCCCGATGAACAATCAGGATTATATTATTATATAAATAAACGTTATTTTTATTTTTGAATTACTAAGTTACTGTGACGCTGACACCTCGATTGTAATAGAACAAGTTAAATTAATAGCTCAATGTTTTACTGTACTAAAATGGAATTTTCTATGCTAAAATTGTTCTAAATGTTTCTACACTATTAGTACTGGAAAAGTTATGAACTTTCTAGAAGTTTGGTTTGTATATATTGAAAGGCGAACGAAGTCGAATTAGATTATTCGAATTTGGAACGCGATAGTGTAAAATTGTAAGATTATTATTAGTATTTGTTAAGCGATAGTGTAAAGATTAAAAAGGAATTAAAAGGTGATTTAAAAAGTGTTGTAGTGCGATAAATAATAAGTAAAAGTGATCAGTAAAATTGTTCGAAAATTATAAAATGTGATTTTTGGGAATTTTTATTAATAAATTGTGTTGTAATAATTTTTGTGTCAAATAAATAAATTTGTTGCTGATAAATTGAATTGATTTTGTTTTATTCACAATCCAGTGATACGAACCTTAATTGACAAGGCAAAAACGTAACAATACTTTTGCTTAATAATTTAACTTTTCGTTTTTTACCCAAACTAAAAATTAAAATTAGCTTAAGGAAATTTCGATTTAAAGGAATTTTATGGAACGAAAAAATTCGTTAAGCGAAGGATTGGTACAGTTGTTTTTCTAATTTATCAAAATCAAAATATAAATTTGGAAGATTAATTTTGGTGAATTTCTTGATGAAATGAATAATATATATTAGCAGTTTGCGTTATAAATGGAAGAACATTAGTAAAATAAAGTTTAAAAGTTGATTGTTTAATTTTGTGCCGATTATATATAAATTACGACATAGGTTGTTCATTATTGGCTATATTATTTTCGTCTAGTGATTAAGATAATGTTTCGGAAAATGTTAAGTCAAAAGCTTAGCGCAGTTTTCAGGAAAGCACTGGCGATAACTATTTATTACCCAAATAACAAGTTTTAGAAATGTTTTCGTTTTTCTTAAAAAAAAAAAATGTAATTACCTGGAAAAGCGCGATCAAAGGGACTTAACAACTCATGTGGAAGGATTTCCTTTGACGGTGAAACAAAATATCATGGTTGCATTCCTTTGCTTAGAAAAGACATCAAAGTTTCGATGTATTAGGCGCGCCAACCGATGTCATATGTCCCAATCAGAGATTTACCGTAATCGGAAAGGATATTCTCTGTAAACGTGGAGGCTGTGTTTGGCACAGACTGTAAATTTTTAAACTTAGTTGCTAGGTGAAATTCATTTGATGCTACCACAATAACAAACTTTAGATGGTACGAACACTTACAACAAAGCATTGTGCTCTTCGCGATTTTCCATCGAACGAATCCCAATGAATTTTTTACTTTTCTCACTATGACGAAGTTATATTGGGTTAGTATTATAATCGTGAAAAAACAAGTGTTCCAAATTTTCACATTTCTCGACGAACTAGGTTACCAGGACTCTAAAATATCGATTAAAAAAATGTCGTGTCGGTCCTTCCGTCCCTTCGTCGTCCTTCCAGTCATACATTTTTTTTTGTTGTTTTGCCTCCCATTCTCACAAATATTGATAGTTTTGGTCAAAATTTTGTGCAAAGATAGATTTTAGTAATAATCAGGTTGTGCTAGCTTTTAGGTCCATTGGTGTCTAGAACAGAGAGGGTTGCATTCAAAGAAAAAATTGCGAAACAGTTTTTCTCAAAAACGGGACAGATGATCTTTTTGTTATGTTGATGATAAATTTGACAATCCATCATCTACCTGTTCATAAAATTTGTAATCGATTGAAGTATTGCGTGGGGGTCATTATAACAAAATGGAGTAACATAAATTTGTTAATCTGTTTTCCGAGGTACTGTCGAACTTTTCGAAGAAATATTTTTCTTCGGTTAATACATCTTCTAAATTTCAACAATTGTTCGCCAGGTATCTTTAAGATAAAATAAATAGAATACAGTGTAAAGAAATTTAAAGTTCTAAATTTACCTAAAGCACTTTGCTGGTTGGCTAATAATAAGCCCGATTGTGAGTTCAAAAATTTTATGTTATGTTATTTTTGTTTTTTCAATATAAATTCATATAGGAAGCGGGGAAATAAAATAACGTAACATGGATTTTATCGTTTCAGAATCAGGCCCAATATCGTTAACATTTAAAAGTAAAATATATCTAGTATGCTTTTTGTTTGTTGCCATTACCATTAACTTTTCTGCGACGTTTTATTAATATTTTATGACATTTTAATGATTGAAATTTTACCCTGTTAAAGTTAGCCGAAAGTGAAAAGTCGATAATGCAGATTATGTTATTGACATTCCAGCCGAAAATAAATCAGCCTCTAGAGTGTTATGTCTGGAGATGGATTGCATTGATGTGACTTATCAATAGCTATAGCAAGAAAAAAATTCAGTTCAAGTTTCCCGTAGGAAATCTCGGGAAATTCGATTTTCCAAAAATTATTAGAAAATTTGTATAAAACCAGCCACTAGAGTGTTATGTCTGGAGATGGATTGCATTGATGTGACTTGTTAATAGCTATCGTAGGAAAAAAATTCAGTTCAAGTTTCCCGTGGGAAATCTCGGAAAATTCAATTTTCCAAAAATTATTACAAAATTTGTATAAAACCAGCTTCTAGAGTGTTATGTCTGGAGATGGATTGCATTGATGTGATTAGTCTTTAGCTATCGCAGGAAAAAAATTCAGTACAAGTTTCCCGTGGGAAATCTCGGAAAATTCGATTTTCCAAAAATGATTAAAAAATTTGTATAAAATCAGCCTCTAGAGTGTTATGTCTGGAGACGGATTGCATTGATGTGACTTGTCAATAGCTATCGCAGGAAAAAAATTCAGTACAAGTTTCCCGTGGGAAATCTCGGAAAATTCGATTTTCCAAATTTTGGAAAATCGAATTTTCCGCGATTTCCCATGGGAAACTTGAACTGAATATTTTTCCTGCGATAGCTATTGACAAGTCACATCAATGCAATCCATCTCCAGACATAACACTCTAGAGGTTGATTTTATACAAATTTTCTAATAATTTTTGGAAAATCGAATTTTCCGAGATTTCCCACGAGAAACTTGAACAGAATTTTTTCATTCGATAGCTATTGACAAATCACATAAAAACGATTTAGCTTCAGATATATACTCTAGAAGCTGATTTTATTCCAATTTTGTATATTCTTCTGATTTTCCGATATTTTCTACGAAGCAAAGTTTTATACTTAAACTTATTTGAAAAAAATTTTATTTAAATCATGTACGTGCATAATCGACTTTTCACTTTCGGCTGGCAACTTTCGGCTAACTTTAACAGTATTGAAATTTCCACAACATGTTGATCGATACATTATTTGTGAATTACTTTAATAAAATTGCATTTAAAGCTCGTGTACAAATCTTAATAGCAAAAGGGTGGAACAAGTTTAGAAGAAAGGTGCTGGGAGATATTGAAAACAAAAAAGATAGGATTCGGTGACAAAGGAGATAATAATTAACGTTAATTCTGATTTTGTATTGTTTGTGTTTTATTATTTTGTATTCTCGAATGGTCCACAGCGATGCCCTGTTCAGACTAAAGCACTGAGTAAAAAGTTATATCGGCAAATTCTCACGTTGCTCAAGTTTTGATAAAATAAATTTTGAACATAGTGGATGCGGAGTAATTTAAATTCTTAACGATTTCTAACAGTAAGTATACTAGAGGTTTATAATTGGATCTAATTGTTAAACGTTGTTTCAAAACGTCTCAGTTTTAAATAATCTAACATTATTTGTGAGTCCATTACATGAGAGTAGAACATTTCTGTGGTTTTTTTGAGAAACTAGTTAACTGCAAAAAGTAAATTTTTCAGAAAACGCATTTGAAAAAAAAACTCGCAGTAGGTTTTAGTAGTAATTACCCATTTTTATTTAGATTTTCCGGCTAAATGGAGAGAAATATTGGAAAACTGAAATTTATTTTTAAAACTTTAGTCAATTGTCTAGTTCTTTTCATTCATAACTCAAAATCGACAAAAATGCAGTTAACTAGTTTCTCAAAGAAACCACAGATTTATATTGTTGTGACCAATTGTGATATTGGGCAAGGGGTCTCCAAATTTAAGAAAAGCCGTAACATCTTTTAAGGACCTTGTCTGTCCAAAATAACGGAAAATGTTTGTAAAATTTAAATAGTTGGTTTGGTGATGCTTTGTGGGAAAATTGTCGTCCGAGGAGTCCGACAGACCCAAATTCGTTTTTTCTAAATTTGCAAAACTATAAACAAATTGCAATGAAAATGTATAATTTATAGGATATTTTTATCGATAAAAATTTATAATAATATAAAAATACGAGTACATATATCATAAATAAATGTCTAGTAAAAATATTTTCAGAAATTCCGTTTTATTTATTTATAATAATTTTATTGTTAAAAATTTGGCGCCTCCGCTCATCAAGTGACCATTTTCCCGTCGAATTTTTTTTGGAAATGAAAATTTTTTTTTATAAAGTACATACAAAGTAAATAAAAAAAATTAAGTGAATTATAAAAGAAAAAAATTAAAACAAATGAAATAATAAATAAACAAACTAAGTTTTATTTTTGTTTATATAATCGCAAGATGCGAATTTACTGGGATGAACGAAATAAATTTTTACTGTGGACGAAAAAGTATGAGGTGTTGGATTATGTCGATAAAATATAAATAAATTAATGGATTTATTTAATAGTTCAAAGCTATTAAATTAACAATAAAATCGATTTTATAGTTTTATATTATAGTTTTAATAGTTTTATGCAATAGAATTCAAATTGTTTAACTTTAATTGCATTTTATTTTATATTCTCATACATAAATTTTGTCGCTTAAAGTTTTAGATACACCTTTCTTCAAAATGAGGCGGATAATTTCAAAGGGGTCCTCTGTTGGTCAAATATTTTTACATAAGTAACGAGTAATCGTCCATAGTTTTGATTTACTGTGAATAGCAGAGCCACATTTAATTTTGAAGCTCTATTACAGCAAAGTGTGGTGAAATTTTGCCCAACAAGTTTTCGGTAGAGTTATTTATCATTTAATTGTATTTTAGTATTATTAAGGTACAATCCCTTAAGTTTGAAATAAGAAACTTATGTAAAAGCATAACAGAATCTGTCAAATAACACATGGTACTCTAGTCCAAAAAATATAAATGGCGGAATATTTAAAAAGATATCTCAAAAATTGACATCCCTTATTTAACGGATTTAAATATTCTATAGGAAGCTGAATAAAAAGTCAATTGAATAAAAATTAATTTCTTGAGAGAATAGCCTCTTTAATATGCATTCATTAATTTCTATAACTATATATTTCTATTCTATAATTTACTATACTCAAATCAAAGAGATCTACCGCAATATAATTGTTCAGTATTTCTAGAGAATACTGGTTCTTTCTCATAGAATGGGTACAATGGATTTTCCCATATTTTTATTAAACAAAAATCCCCTGAAATTTGGCCACACCTGAGATTTTTTAATGCTAGAGTTTATAATTGACACTCCGTTGCCTCTACGAATCACAGGTGATTCTTGACTGAAATCACCTCGTAAAGCAATCACCTTCCCACCGAATGGCTGTTCATTTTGTATTAAATCCTTAAATATCAAGTTAACTATCACTAAAGCTACACCAGGTCGCATGGCAGCTTCATTCCAAATAACACACACATACATAATGTTTCTGTTGAGATAAATTATCTCGATATAAAAATGTTTTCCCACTGTACCAGCAGGACCATCACTGTGAAGAAATATTTTTTTAAATTTCTCGTATCATCCAACGATTAAGCTATCAAAAATTTGAAGAGGATTTGATGGATTGCAGCAAAGCTTACCTAGTATATTTAGGTAAGCGTTGATTGCAGTAAGATAGTATTGTTACAAATAATATACGTAACGAATTTGGAAGCCTTCGTTGAAAGCGGAATCGTTTATTAAACCTCTTGCTTATGACGTAGCTTCTGAGCTGATAATAAAAGCAAATGTAAGTGGAACAGCTCAGAGTTTTTCAGAGATACAGAAATAATACGTCCAATAGTTTTATGTCAGCGATGAGAATTAGGTGACCTTTTAATCCATTTGTATTTTGCATTATGCAAATACTCGATAGATCTTGATAGAAATGCTGGTGGGCTTCTTCTTCGGAAGTATTCAGTTTGAAAAATATACTTAAGGTGGTACGTAATGTTTCTAATTGGTCTTCATGGAAGAAAATCGGTTGTGCATCTTTAGAATGAAGAGATAGCCTTACTACATTAAGCGACTGACCATGAATTGGTATTTCTAAAATATGCCAAGCTCCCCCTTGCGAACTTATGAAGTGTCAGTTTGGGCGGGCTAATTGCGTTGTACTGTACAAAATTTGTAGAGTGGTTTTCTCCGTCAATTTGAACAACAATCCGTGCACAATCAGTACCTTTGGTTATTTATTTATGTATGAATATACTTTACAGCTTTTACTGGTGAACAAAGTTCAACATTTATATGAGCATCATATATAAGACTTAAGAAAGGATTGTATGGTACAAGGTATAACCAACCTATTATCAATAGGAATACGTTATATAGTAGTAGGAAGCTGTTCTGACTAATTTGGAGGTTGCCGCCTATATTTCAGATAACCATTGACAAATCAGTGTCACTACAAAACCTTGCGGAAATTGTTTGGAACATTTGCTATCTATCCTACAAAAACAAGAAGGGCGGTGAATATTATGCTTTAAAATTATATTATGTATTTGGGGATTCAAATTATATCCCGGCAGAAATAATTGTGTGAACTTCGTCCGAGTTTCTAAATTTATCTCCAGTTCCTAATGTAAACAAACATGCGTCCTCATTTTTAATGCTCAATTAGGTATGTAATTACTCAAACGATATTTTTGTTCGCCACTTGACAACACTTGAATCTCCATCAGTTGATGGTAACTGATTAAACAAGAAAGGAACCTTAGAATTATGTTGCAATGCTTCTTTCAAGAAAAAGGAACAAAGCAACTAACATTTCTAGTATTATAGATCATAGGCTTAATGAACAGCTCACGAAGCGGTATTTTTTAGTTATCAAAAATTTCAAAAATAAAAAGCCATTAAGTGTAGAAAGTGTAGAAACGGCTAAGTAACTTTGATTTTTTGTAATTATATTTCCCGCTACTGAAAACAAGCCTTTGATATACGGTTTATTATAGTAAGAATTCCTTCGTGTAAATTATACAAAATTTAGATCTGCTTATCTCCTTGCTCGAAGTTTAAACCTTTCATTTTATCGTTAGGTTTCATGGTTCCTTATGATATAAGAGAGCACTGTAGCTCATTAAATCCAGTTGTTTCTTTAAGTTCTACGTCGAACTTCTCTCTCAAATCTAACTCAATTTCAACTCAAACCCTACTCAATATCATACCATAATAGCATACGTACCGTCGTACCATCATATCCTTAAACAATCACTCCATTATTTTATTATTCCACTATACCATTATGGCACTATACCATTAAACAGACATCCATACATCCAGACATCCAGACATCCAGACATCCAGACCTCCAGACATCCATAACATCTGGACGGTCATTTTTTTGTTGTTGTTTTTTTAGACCCAGGGACTTTGAAAACGTCGAGAAAAGTGGTTTTGGACCAACTAAATTTTTGGACATTTTTGACAGGATTTCAATACATTGGTCTTTTTAGACCAAAGTAACTGTGGCTTTAGCTGTTATTAGTGTCGCTTTTCTTTGCTTAGTTCTTGTAGCACTAGCATAAGTGGTTCAAGGATAAGTGAGATTTCCATTAATAATTCTAGATATTTGTCGATAATTTTCTCGGCGCCTAATTCACCGAGTACAGTAGTGATATAATATTTCAATTTTGTAAATCGGTTTAATGTCGGAATAAGCGTGTTTCACCGTGTTATAATAATTCATAATATAGTATGTTGTACAATTAAAATACAATTAAAATTTGGAAATAAATAATGAAAGTTTGCAGCGTTCTCATGAATCTTTTCGTGATACCCGAAGCAGTTGCCCGGGTATTCGGGTTGTTAAAAATTCCGAAAATTACCCGGGTACCCGATACCCGAGAATACAAGCCCTACTGCTAATGTAACCAGTTCCAAGTTTAGCTTCATAAATATCTCGAAGCTTGCGATAAATCTAAGCTTAGAGGGAAACATTGGCAAGAGTCAAAGCTAGCTTATCAACTGTTCGACGTGTGGCTAACTCCGCCACTTAAATTGAAAAATTTGGACGATTTTGGACGAAAAAACAATTAATTTGGGTGGTTCTGACGGGCATTAGTTTCATTTCTATGAGTCCGAAAATGTAACCCGGTTTCATTCTTGCTTCCATGACATGGGTTTTTGGCAGATTCCAATCGATTTGCTTTGCGTGATGCATTCAGAGGAGGTTTCTTTTGGAGTTTTTTTTAATTTAAGATGCGTATCATTGTTAATCACACGTCGAACAGTTGATAAGCTAGTTTTGACTCCGGTTTTGGCCTTGATGAATTTGAAGCTGATCGAATAATCGCCCGTTTATCCATGGGCGTTGTAGCCTCCGCAATGCGTCCTTTTCTATTTTTACCATAATTTTTAATATTATTGATAAAGGATCCAATAACGGTTTTCCCTCTACCAATTTTTTTTCCGGTATTTGGCGATTTGAAAATCTTTCTTCGTTCAAAACTCCGATCTTAGCTGCCGGATCTAATGAACATTTTGTTTGCGATATAATTGATTATTCCGTAGGACCCTTTGGTCATGTACGGAACCCGAGGGTAGGAACAACAAATATTAGTAAATTTACCAGAATTATCGCATACTGGCATTAAATTAATAATGTAATCAAGTTTACGATTTATATATTGACAGTGTAACGCAGTCGGTACAACAATTTTTATGTGGCATCCATTGAAGTGCCCGATCGTCGATTAAATTGTTTGTCAATAAGACTATACTATATTCACAAACATATCAAGAATTTTGTGAACAATTGTTCACACAGTATATCAGTATATCGATTGAAACTTATACCAGTGACCCTATAGCACGCTCCACTGGTCAGTCAATATAGAAACATAGAAACACGGAATTTTATTGAAAATTTGAAACATTTAAAAGTTTTATGTTGGATGAATATACAGCATATTTTATTAAGTGAATGAGGAAACAGTCTTAAACGTTTGCGGATATAAGCATTATCATTAGCAAATATGTGCTTGTAAATTTCAGTTTTGTTATAGTTTCGTGTTATCTACAAATAAAATAAAAATGTTACTGTAACATAACCTTACAAATTATATAAATAAAATTCGTTCAAATTTGAGGTATCTTTTGAAATACTCCGCCATTATATTTTTTGTACTAGAATACCACATGTTATTTGACAGATGACAAGTACAAACATTTCGGTTAGTTAAAATGGATCGCTACACGAGTGAACAGCGTGTTTTCATTATTAAAACTTATTTTAAACTTGGTGAAAGTTATTCAGAAGTTGGAAGAAAATTTCGTTCAAAATACGGTAGAGAAAATGTTTCGACAAACCGTGCTATTAAGGAGTAGAGAAGGAGAATTTATTATCGTAGTGGTCGTTCAAGTGAGACTATTGCAGCTGTTAGAACCAGTGTTGCTGAAGAGCCAAGGACATTAATTCGTCGTCGTTCACAGCAATTAAGCCTAAAACCAACAACTTTTGTGAATCCAATTGAAAGATATTGATGTGCAGAATATGTGGTTCCAACAGGATGGTGCAGCATGCCACATCATCGAGCAAATATCACTTATTGTTTTGACAGCCTGCCGAGCTAGCAGAGAAGGTCATTTGAACGACATTCTTTTTCATTCTTAACCGGAACCAATGTACTTTAATTTCCAATAAAAATAAATAAAGATTTCACACAATTTATGTCTTTTATTTAAAATTTAAACGACTCGGTTTATTTTTTATTAGACGTCATTTATTTAAACGAGACATTGAAAAGGTTAAGTTGGCTATAAGCAAAGCAACCTAGATTATACAAAGCCATAGTCTAAAAAACGAAGCTTTTATAAGGGAATTAGAAACGAGGAAAAAATCAAACTTTTCATAGTAAAACATACAAAACATATGGGAAATCACTTTTTTTCCTAAGATAAATTTTTAAATGAAAACGTTACAAATCCTTAGTTATAATTTCTGAAATACTTTTAAAAATGTTTGAATTTTAACATATATGAATGTCGTTTAAGTAAATCGTTTTCATTTTCTTGTAATAATAGTTTTATTTAAAGCAAAATATAAAAAAAAATTCATAACAACAGTTGCAAGTCAATATGCATTACATAGATGGCAGTGATGGCCGTAAAAATTTGATAAAATTGTACCAAAAATTACCAACTGGTGAAATTTCAAGTTCAAAAATTGTAGGAAAAGCAAAATAAATTCACGAAATATAGTATATGTATATGTACGAACGATATTTTTATGATTAAATAATTTTTTTTTGTATTTTTCTGTAAACATTTTAGACATCTTACGTACACTAGTAAAACTAAAGATAAATTTAGCAAGTATTATTTTAATTCGTCAGAGCCAACTTTGATGTATTTTTCAAAATGAAAGTTCGAAAAATATAATTTAGAAATAATTTAATTTTATTATTTCTGCAATTAATATTTATTTAATAACAATATAACCTTCTTGTATATTTTTGTTAGAGATATCTAGAAAACTTTTATATAAACGTTTTATAATGTTTTTGCTTTTTTCATTCAAAAACTTGAAACTAAAAAGCACCATTTTTACTATGGATTCCTTTGGAAATCAGTGGAAAGTTATACCACTTAAAAGCTTCTAAAAAATTTGTCATTTTGATTATGGCTCTATACTCTAGAAGGCTCTGCTATAAGGCACAATTGAATACTTGTAACCCAGTGACATCTATTTAAATATTGCATGAATTACTGGGTCTTACAACAGTTTACTTTGCAAATTCTTCTGAGGCACATAGCATTATGTATGAATGTATAATAAATATAATCGTATATTGCTACCAATATTTCAATCTACTATACATCTAGGAGGCATTGATTCGATTGTTCATAGAATAATGTTGTTGTTGTATTGCTATATAAAATGTGTATTAGTTTGACTTCCTTACACGATTTGTTTTCGGAATATAAAAATTTATGTTACACGACCATCACAGAATTTCATTTCAATAACCTTTGGTTTTTTTCGAAAGAAGTTTCACTTCAAAAATGTTTGCCTGAAATAGCCTAAATGTTGTTTTCTACTTATACATATGCCATGCAGTTTGAAACAAAAATCTAAGTATGTACGAAATAAAAAAAAATCAAATCGACAACTATCAGCGTCGTACTCGCTACCGCAAGTAGCCAGTGACCCTATCATGGCGTCTCGTTGGCTACAAAAGCGTAGAGAAATATTGCTACCTTCTGTATTATATATATGTTTATAGAAGATGATTATTATAAATCAAAATTTATTTACAAAAAGCAGGGTTTATTGGTACTTTCAATATATTTTTACGCCGCCGATTCATCAATAAAAAAACAATAATTCGACCGAAAAACGCATAAATCAAATTCCATTTAAACATTTCACTTAAAATTAAAATCTGAGTATATACATATGTAAAAATTAGAATAAAACCAACAATTGTGGAAAACTATTTTTGTTTTATCAATTAAAAATCAAAATCGTGTAATTTAATTTTATTTATGTTATGTTTTTCTATTGTTTTTTTTTCGATATAAACTATTTATATACTAAAGCTTGTTATTCTAGTAAAATATAAATTTAAGTACATTAACATTTTATTATACACAACTAAAAATTAATTTTCCGATTTAGCTTTTTCGCTTGTTATGTGATTATTATTTATTTATATTTTATTCTTGTAAATTCAAATAAATTTTTATTAAAATTTATTGGAGTGCAAATGAAAATGGGAATATGGATGTAAAACAAAATGAAAAATGCTTTGTTTCTTTTCTTGTGCAGATTCCTTTTTATTCCAAATACGGGGAAAAGGATTTCGAGTGGTGTTCGTTTCAATTGAACCGATTAGAATTTAGTCAAGAATGTGGTTTGGTGTACACAAAGAAAAGCGTAATCATTTTAAATTAATGGCAATCAAATTTTAAATTTTCACAAAAATTTTGTGCTATTATTCACACGGAAGCTTAATAACTACCACGAGAATTTGAAAAAAAATTTGATTTTACTTTAATTTGAATTTGATTATAAATGAAATTTAAAATGTATAAATGGATGCCTATTAAAATCATTATGCTACGAAAAGCTATATGCAGGGAGCGTTCTCGTAACATTTTTTATAAAAGCTTTCCCTCCATTAGACAATAAATTTAATTCCTTTATAGTGGTTTCTCAGCTTTGCGTGACAAGTCCTTATTAAAAATTCTTTGTTTTATACGTATTTTCAAGAATTCGAAAATTTTATTTTACAAACTCAATAAAATATAAAACAAAGCCAAAGCCTTTGGATAAATCGGTTTCCGTTATATTAAAAGAAAATTATAGATAAGTAGGGACATGTGAATGCTTAAAATATAACAAAAAAAAAAATCGAAAACAGTTTAGAAAATTAAATTATTATGTTTCGAAAAACCTAAATCGGAAATTATGGAAAAAATCATTTTAATTTTTTATTCAAAATTAGTCTATATTGAAGTATATACAAAATTGAAATGTTATTTTACAGCTGAATAATTTTTACCGGTTTTTATTTTTAAAATTGTAGTAATCTTTGCGTAAATAAATTATGTCTAGCCCCCCATCTATCCCTCCCAACTAAAAACTATTTATTTTTTTGGTGACACAAACGGAAATTAAATTTGAATCAATTGATATTTTGTATTGATAAAATATTAATTAAAATATAAAACTAAAACGTTACCAGCTGGTGAATTTATATTTCACACTATTTTTGTGTTATTAAATTTGTTGTATATTAAAAAAAAAAAAAAAAAATATCAATAACCGCACCGCTATGGTATTTTACACACACATATATGTAGACATAAATACTTGTACTATCTCAATTTTGCGCGCGTTAAACGGAAATTTGATTTTTATATGTGTAGGCATACATAAATAATTTATACATTTCCCGATTAAATTAATTACATTTTTATTTACATTTATTATTTATTATTATTATTGTTACTTGGTTTTGATAATGTAAAATTTTATTGTTTATTTACGTACAATTATTTAGTACCTGTGTGATAACAACCAATTTGATTAGAATTTGTATTACAGATAATTTATAGTTTGGATAATCGGATATTTATTGCAAAAAATGACATTATAGATTTCATTTAATGGACGACAGACGCGTTGTATAAACCCAAAATTTGAATAAGAATAAATGTAGAAAATAAAGTTACAATTTTTAAACCTAAACCATCAAAAAATCGATAAAATATTATTATTCTGTTACTACTTGCCGAGCTTTAAATTTTACTTGTATTTCATCGAATTCCAATTTTCAAATTTAGTGAAAATTGAAGCGATAAACTATAGATTGATTTATTGGGAATGAGTATGATCAATCCATGCTCACTTTCTATTATAAAATAAATAATGATTTTGGCTTCATTGTGTCCTGACCTAATTTTAGTTTAACGAAAAATCCGTTATATCAGTTTATTTCATTTCTATAAGTTCTATTTCTAGCCGTAAATAAATAATTATTAATGTTCAAACATTAAAACAAGTATTTATTAATTATTTTTCACGAAAACAGAGCTTTTTGATTCGATGAAAAATTGTTGAACAAAAAATTTAATCTTCCCAATTTATCAAATGTGCTTTTGAGATTTTTCAAAATCAATCATTCGAATTTTGCTTGACAACCGTGGAAATTAAATTAAATAATAAATTGATTAATAAAATCCTCCCTGTATAACATTTAACTGATATTTGACATCAGGAAACGGGAAGCTTTAACAATAAGGCTAGCTGATTCTTTTCGTTAATTAAATCAGTGACTTTTGTTTATTTCATCAATATTATAATAAATATTAATAAAACCAATATATCTTGTTTCTTTACAAGTTACAAGTAAGAACTTAAAAGCAATAATAGAGGCAATAAGTATAATCAGAGCCTTCTAGAGTATAGAGCCATAATTATAATGACGTATTTTCTAGAAGCTTTTTTAGTGGTATTACTTTTCATTGATTTCCATAGGAATCCATAGTAAAAATGGTGTTTTTTAGCTTTAAGTTTTTCAATGAAAAAACCAAATCTATTTTAAAACGTTTATATAAATGTTTTCTACATACCTTGAACAACAACATTCAAGAAGACTATATTGTTATTGAATAAATATTAATTGAAGAAATATTAAAATTAAACAATGCCTAAAATATATTTTTCGAATTTCCATTTTGAAAAATAAATCAAAGTTGGCACTGAGGAATTAAAATAATACTTGCTAAATTTATCTTTAGTTTTACTAGTGTACGTAAAATGTCTAAAATATTCACACGTTTTGAATTTGTTTTGTTTTTCCTACAATTTTTTTACTTGAAATTTCCTCAGGTGGTAATTTTTGGTATGATTTTACCAAATTTTTACGGCTATCACTGCTATCTATGTAATGTATATTGACTGAATGACCAAACGAATTGTAGTAAGCTTTTAATTTAATTTAACCAGAATGCTGTTGGTTTGAATTTTTTTTTATATTTTGGTTTAAATAAATCAATTATTAAAAGAAAATGAAAACGATTTACTTAAACGACATTCATATATGTTGCAATTCAAACATTTATGAAAGTATTTCAGAAATCATAAATAAGAATTTGTTAACGTTTTTATTTAAAAATTTATCTTAGGAAAAAAAGTGAGTTCCCATATTATGTTTTGTGTATTTTACAATGAAAAGTTTGGTTTTTTCCTCGTTTCTAATTGCTTTATAAAAGCAGTGTTTTTTAGACTAAGGCTTTGTATAATCAAGGTTGCTTTGGTATCATTCTAACAGAAAGCATAAATTCTATATTTAAAATTTTAGAGAAGGAAAGCTCCACTAAAATATTAAAATTATATTGTAGATTGATGCAATTAAAAGCTCACCTCAAGAATAAAATATTATTGTTTAGATGTGTTTGGTAATATTTGCTACTTTAGGCTTCAGAATACAATTTTAATATTACTAATAAAGCTTTACATTTTCTTAAGTAAAATATAATGTTTAGAAAACCCTTAACAAGTTAAAGCTCTTTAAATTATTTAGAATGGCATTTTTCAAATCAAAATTTGCGAAACTTTAACAAATGCTGTGTTAATAAAAACCACAATTAAAATGGTCTAATCACCGGTAGAATATTAGAAATTACATGAATTAATCATTCAAAAAAATTAAAAATATAAAATTGTTCTAAATGTTTCTACACTATTCTTACTGGAAAAGTCATGAACTTTCTAGAAGTTTGGTTTGTGTATATAAAAAGGCGAACGAGATCGAATTGGATTATTAGTATTTGGTAAGCAATAGTGTGAAGATTAAAAAGGGTATTAAAAAGTGTTTTAGTGCGAAATAAAAAGTAAACGTGATCAGTAAAATTGTGCGAATAATTTATATAAAGTGTTATTGTGAATTATCATTAATAAATTGTGTTGTAATAATTTTTGTGTGAAGTAAATAAATTCGTTGGTGATAAATTGAATTGATTTTGTTTTATTCACAATCCAGTGATACGAACCTTGATTGACAAGGCAAAAACTTAATAATATGATATTATGCCAGTAAAAAAATTTTGATTAAACATTTAATTTTGGATGATGTGTAGACTTGTTGTCCGACTAAATTTGTCGGATGAAAATTTCAGCCGATCTTCCGACTAATCGTCGAAATAGGACAGTGCGTATTGTTATCCGTAAATATGTAATAGAAGTCAGTGTGCGGTGAGAAAATAAAAATAATAAGTTCAAAATGATGAGCTCAAAGCAGAATGCGAAATAATTAGTGAATTTTTAGAAATCAATGTGGTTTTCTTTTGACACAAAAACATCAATAATTTTTTGATGTACATCGATTTTCTGAAAAATACATTTTTTCATATATTTACCCCTACTTTACTACAAACTACTAACATCAACAAATGATAAACGTCAATCTGGCATATCTGACAGATCGTTCGACAGTTAATTTTTACAATATAAAAGTGTTTTGTGCGTTTTAACAATTTAATAAAGTTTGATTATAAATTTAAAAAACTTGTAAAATATGATGGATGAGTTGTTAACCGAATGTTTGTCATCGTCATATATATGCTGTGTTGCTTATTTCCGTTTCGATCTAATTGGTCTGATCGATCTGAGTACTAAAAAGCTATGTAAAAACACAGATTTTTAGTACTCAGATCAATCAGATTGATTAGATCAGAAATAAGAAACATAGCATTAGTAGCAACATTATAAGATGAAATACATGTGCGACATTTCAAAATGGCGGAAGTCGTAAAACACAAGAAACCAAACAACCAAAAAAAAATTGGTTTTTTTGCTTCGTCTTTTGGGACGACTCGAAAATTGAGATTTTTTTAAAACGTCAAAAAAAAAACGACTGTGGGATTTATCATATTCTGCATATTATAATAAAAATGCTAGAAGTAATGCCATCGAATTATCATTAATTAAAATAAAACTAATTGAAAACGATGCAACAATAGAATTTGTGATAAAAAAATTGATAATAGGCGATCAGCATATAAAATAGTAAATAAAATAAATATTTTCAGGTTAGAAAAATGTCTGATATTCGATTTTAGGTTAAAGATAGTATAGGTACAAAGGTCAGTACGAAAAATATATATGTACCGTCGTTTATTATGACTTGCTTACACCTTTTTGAATATGCAAAAGTAAATCTGATAAATTGGCAATGGTTAAACCAAATTCAATTCTTTGTAGTGGCGTTAATTGACATTTGAAATTGATTGCACGTTTGGGGACAGCTTCATAGACTTAACGAACGAGGTTGTTCCTCACATTTAAGGTTGTAGCTCACATTTAGTTTAATCTCATTACTTACATTTACATACAACGTGGTTTAGAAAGTTATTGGCAATTTCATTGATTAGCTTTAAATTTAAACGTTTGGATATTGCAAGATTTTCAAATTTATTGTTTAAAAGGACAAATTCATAAATTTAATGCTAATATTTACAACATTTGTCGTGGTACTTTATAATAATTTTCAAAACAACTTATCATTTTCTCTTGAAAATCTACAAAAATGTTATTAAAATAATTGGTAAATGTATTACTAATGTTTTCCCATCTTCCGTATGTAGATTTAGGTTGCGTGACAAAATCAACCAAAATTGCACAAATCGGATGCTAAGTTGGATATTGTGGTAGCAACTTCAGATTTGGTTGGACCAACCGTCCGACCGACCAAATCGGAACGTCTGTAGATCCTTTAAATCGTACAAATTATCGCGGAAAATCACGTGCGACCAAATAATCAACAACACAAAATATATGTTTTAGGCATTACTTTCCACGCTTTTTGTAGGAAAAGTTTATGCATTTCTATAATATAGCAATCTATCTAATTTTTGATCGATTTGTGTTTTAAGTTGAATAAGCCCTTGGAAGGTATTTCCTTCATTTCGCAACGCAAAATGAATATGATTTAATTCGTAGAAATCGAATGGAGCTGAGAAGTTTTTTTTTATAACATTTTCTTCAATGGTAAATTGGTGATATATAGGCGTAAACTGTAAAGATTAGTTGTTGAGAATACCGCTAGTTGATATGTGAGGTCTGGTATAAATAGAAAGGGTAGCTAGCAGTCTGATATTAGCAAATAATATCATTACCAATCGATACAACCGCATGGTCTACAATCCTGTTTTTTTAGCTGCAATTTCCAATGAAGTTGACCGTGTGCTATCGGATCGTCAGTACCTTGTTTTTTGTTTAGCCTATTGACGTCTTCAAGCTTAACTGAATAAATAAACTTTTTAATTTTTTTGGATTGCTTTTAACTTTACACCAATTATTTAGGTCAGACAGAACCAATCTCTACTGTTTTTTTCATTATTGAAACCAACAAAATCTGTTCAATTAATAAAATCCTATGAATGACACATTTGTTCCAAATAAAACTCGTGAATATTTCCTAATGTCAAAAATGGATGTTTTTCTTCCAAGAAAGACGGTCGGGTTGAGCCTTTTGAGGTTCCTTATTAATATATACTAGGGGCTCTGCCCCTGGGCGCGAAGCGCCCCAACTCCTCAAAGAGTTTAAAAATTCAACCGGATAATTGCTTTGTTCTCGAATATCATCGCTAATAATCGTATCAAAACTATAGTATACTTTTTCATCGCCTGATATACGATTCATAATTTCAGAATTGATAAAATGACAATCAACATTTTTTGGGGCCAAAATAACAATATTTAAAATATCCGAAGATAGAAAAGTTTCTGAAATATTGCCAAACATATCTTGTATGATATTTGAAGAATCAGACAGCAGATGTGTTGGAATTTCAATGACATCTTGACCGTATTGAGGGAAAGTTTGCATATCACCATTACCAATAAATTTAAAGAATTTAATAAACCCAATTTCATGAGGTAGAGTTCTCATATTTTGTGTTAAAGTAACACGGTGAAAAGTTGAAAATTCAGACCAAGATATAATACAATTCTCAATTAGGGTGACACGTGATCCATGAGGTATTACTGGCAAAATTTGCCGAAAGTCACCGCACAACAGAATTGTTTTATCCCCAAATAATTTTTCTCTACTTTCATTCACAGTCAAATCTCTCAATAATCTATCAATCATTTTTAAGGCATGTAGTGGACACATTGATACTTCATCAATAATTATCAATAAAGCTGATTTAATGTATCGACCTCGAGCACTGTTGGTAGTAATGCTTGATACTGAGTTTTCTAAAATTTGAATAGGTAGGTAACTTGAAAACATTATGCAAAGTTCGGCCACCAATCAAAAGAGTAGAAGCTATACCACTGAAAGCAGTTGGTATGCATGGTATTTGTATTGAATATAATTTTCATCCACAACCAATATGAGCTGTCAAACAAAATACATTGCTACCAGTATTATGATCTAATAATTCACGCAAAACCAAGTTTATAACATTGCGTTCTTCATCATTGGCGCTTCTATACATCTCGTGAAAAATGGTTTCTCCTTCAATAGGATCAACAAAATCGAAATCAATATTTTCATCCACATACACTGGAATTGGGAGCCCAAGTTGTTGACAGGAAAGATTGTGTGTTTGAAGAATATCATCAATAATCAAAAGGGATCTATTATATGAAATGTTTTCATTATAATACTTAAGAAAATCTTCACTCATGAATATTTTAAACTCTTCCCGTAAAATTAAGGCACTTGCTGGAACATTCAAACCACAAATAAATCCAAATAATTCACGTATTTGCCGAGGAGATTTAGTTTCTTTTGCTTCATTCAAACACTCACGCCATTCATTATCATTGGATGCAATACCTCGCGCTTGACCTGCTTCGATAAATGTAGGATATTGAACATCTAAATACGTTCGCAAATCTCCAAATGCAACCGCAAATGAAACAATTCAATGCTCCAAAGCAACCGCAAATGAAACAATTCAATATCTTTGGGAGACACAACATACAATCGAGATATCACTTTTTCACTTCCACGTTTTCTCTTAGTCCAATTTTGCTCTCTATAATTCCAAACATAATGCAATGGTATTTCACTATACAAAAGTTTATCAGATGAAGGGTCATTATTGTTCAAGTTAAAAAATGCCAATAATTTTGTCGTTGATGGATTTGCAACAGCTTCATTCTCAGAACCTTCCCGAAAAACAACATTTTGATGATTGGGCAAGTGAAAATCAAGTCGAATAATCGTATGCGATTGAAAGTGCATAGGGTACTGAAGTATACGCCATGAAGCCTCAGTGGAACCAACATACCTCCCATTTAAGAAATTTTGTATCTCATCTACCTGAATTTCATCATTTAATTCACCATTTAATTCCCCAAATTCTAACGACGCGCAATCATATCCTTTATACACGTACTTGTAAATGTATTTCACACTTTTAACGGTCATACACATTTATACGTTTAAATGACAATTAAATTTGGCTAAAAGATATGGATTATACGGAATGACGAATCGATTATCAACAGAATGCCCAGGAACATCAACAATCACACCATTATCACGTCGTCTATAAACAGGATATCCATTCACGCTATCACTCGTATAATCACAGAAATATTTTGGCAAATGTTTGCTGCATTTTCCTTCTCTCATGCAGACATAGTTTGGATTAAGTAGACCGCATGGTACATGAATCAATGACGCCTAACAATTTCATATAGTTGTGGATGTACCTACTTGAATATCAGGTATTTCAGCACACATATTCTTATCAATATCAACAATCCCATCTATTCTATCATCTTTATACAAAGTGATCAAAATATGCGCATGAGGTAGACCACGTTTTTGGAACTCAATAGTATAAATTAAGGCATTTACTTTACCGAAAATTTCTCTTTTGGAAATTAAATCGATAAGTTCCTTAAGCATACTTGCATACTTTTAAATACACGAACGACAATATCAGGACGAAAATTTGCACTACAACCATCAAGAGCTTCAATAATTTCTGGCCATTGTGGATTGCATGTCATAGTTATAAATAATGAAGGTTTTCCGAAATGTTGCACGATTGACATTGCATCCAAATAATTTTGGTGAATATTGCGCGGAGAACCAATAAAATATGATGGTAAAATGATTTTACGGCCCACAGTATGAACTCCATCAGCACCGTTTGGACAATTATTTACAAAATCAGTTAAATTATTATACACTTCTGCACGTAATGTAGCCTGATTTTGGCGAACAAAATGCAACCTTGTGCCTTCAATCCGAATATACATATCGACCACCCATTGAAGAAATAATTTTTGCGAATGATGTAAAAGGATAAACCCATCACGAATTGCAAGTCTATAAGTGGCATATTGAAGCATTGTAACTTTGTTTCGAGGTACTGAAGAAGAAGTAGTAGCTATGTTATGTGCTATATTGACATGCCAACCAGTATCACCGTTTGGGAACAATAAGGGATAAGCTAAAGGATCTAACGAAGAATATAAAACAGAAATACTACGAACTGCGTTTGATAATTTTGAAAAAACAACCATATTTCTCTCAAAAGGAGGTTCACCATCATCATTTTTAAAAATTGCTGCGACATCGGTCTCAACAACATCATTGAAACGACGTATATCTGCATTTCGATTAACTTTTATCACCATACAAACATCAGAAGCAATGTTTTCAGGCTGTTTACAATATTCTGCCATTGATCTGAAGGATCGAACAAAAGCATTCACGCGATCTAATTCTACAGCCAATGCACGCATTAAATCAACATTTGCTCTCTCACGCATTCTATAATGATTAGTAGTATCAACATCATAAAAGTATAATTGTGCATAGCACGGTTGACGACCATATTCAGATGTTAAAACCCCAGCTCGATGATAACAAATATTATGAATCTTAAAATGGTATACACCGTTCAAAAGAGTATTAGACAATTTAGCTTCAGAACTAACAATTGCAAATGCTGAATTATAGGAGCGAATATTTTCAAAGTAATTTTTAGAACGATGTTTGATCGAATTATCATTAGAAAAAAGTCCATCGCATAGATTTTTAAATAATGTATTCTGACCAAGAGGAGGTAAATCAATTTTGCCTTTATGGCAATATAAGGTGAACGAATTTAAAGCACATTTAAAATAACCATCTAAATTATCTATAGGATTATTATTTGTACCATTGTCGTTTAATGCACTTCTTTGTAATCTCTTATTAATTCTCTCACGACGCCGCTCCACTCTACCAGTAATAGTAGCACGGCGAGGCATTTTTAAATTTTAAAGAAACTTACCGCCGTACAAAAGAAAAACAATTAATCACAATTGAATATAAGCTCACCCACTAATACACAATTCACAAATCGTTTTTTTAATTGCCTTCTGAACAATTTGAATGCACAAAAGAATATGGAAAATGAAAGCCCAATTAGCAACCGAAAAACACAGCTTCTCTCTTTCTATTTATGTCGAACGAAAAAAAAAAGTGAAAAAATACACATATTGTTGTTGTAATTGAATTACGTTGTTTAACTGATAATATAAAATCATCAATCAAAACAATGAAAGAGCTGACAATATGAAACAATGAAAGAGCTGATAATATAAAAATCAAAACGGATTTAATATGGTTCCTATTAATATGATTCCTATTTGATTTGATTCCTATATGAAAATATACAAATGTTGTTGTTGTAATGTGTTATTTTTAAACCGTTATAACTCAGCCATCTGATATCCGATTTATTTAAGACACAGATTGTGCACACCTACAGAAGAATACCTTTCGAATGGTGTAATTTTTATGAAAATCGGTTGGATAGTTTCGGCGTAAAAGGGAGGACTAAATCCATGTTTGTCTATTAATATAATGATGATGATGCCACCAAATGCATAATAAAATCTTTCGAGTGTGTTGCCCCTATATCGCCTTCGAAATTGTTGTTTTGCTTAGTTTAATCCTTCTGGTCTATAGCATTTGGCGCACAACACCCATTTCCCCTTCAATAGCGAGCGGGAAAATAGCAGTTCATCGTTCAATCGGAAGGAAAGAGACGTGCACATATTTGCTCATTATATGTTACAATAAAATTATTTAGAGGCTTAGAAGCCTTTATCAATTTCAATGTTATTTAAGAATCTGTCAAAGTCATTGGCATTATATTACCACTCTAGATAATTACTCTAGCTTTAAATAGAAACACAAAGTAAATAATTTATTACTCTTATTTCTTTACAGACCAAGATGTTGCATCGCGTTGGCACAGGATGACTTGCTCAACATTAAATTATGCCATAAATGGCACAATAATAATGTTATTAATAAATAAAAATAAACAAATACTTAAAATAATAATAATAATAATAATAATAATTAAATTATTACAAATTTTATTAATAATAGATCGACTATTATTTATTTTATTTTTATTTATTAAATTAAATTTTAAATTTAAAAAAATATTATTATTTTTCTTTAATTATTTATTATTAATAAAAAATAATAATTACACGCTGCGAATAAAATATAATAGTTTTTGTTATTTAAATAATAAATTTAATAAAATTTGTTTATAATAATTAACTAACGTATAATTAATGAATTAATTTAATTTAATTTAAAACACACAAAAAACAAAAAAAAAAACTAAAGGGACAATTAATTAATATTTTCATTTCGGTTTTTTTTTCTTGTATAAATTAGAGTACATAAAGTGAAAGCGAAAAAACAAATTATAAGATATAAAGACAAAAAGAGACACAATGAATAGAAATTTAATGTAGCCGATTGTGGCTCCTTATGGTGGGCGAACGCGGTGATAGGGACCGTGAAGCGGTGCGCTGGGAATTGGGTGAAACAACACCACCACCATTTAGTAATGGAGGCTTACAAATGGGTACACAATGTGGAATGGGCGGGGGATCAATACCAACCGGTTATATTATTAATGATGATGGCCAACAAATACTTGGTAGCGGTGGTGGCGGCGGCGGCGGTGGCGGCAGTAATATTGGTGGCTACGGAGGTGGTGGCAGTACAGGAAAAGAAGTTCGTTATGCTCCATTTCCTGTTACATCGCCATCACATTCAAATGCGAATACAACGTCCCAGGCACCGCTACAAAGGGCACATTCCAGGTATGTGTGCGTGACGCACAAAATAATAACAGATATGCGTGTGTTTTTTTTTTTTTACTATTATTCCAGATCATATAACACGATTTAATTTAATTAATATTTAATATTATTTAACGCTCAAGGTCAATGTCATCAATACCCCCGGAACCATTTATGATAGCACGCTCGAAAGCAATGAATCGGCGCGTTTCAATAAATGTGGGCGGCGTAAAACACGAAGTTTTATGGTGTACATTAGAACGTTTGCCACACACACGTTTAGGACGTTTACGTGAGTGTACAACGCATGAAGCTATAGCTGAATTATGCGATGATTATTCATTAGTCGACAACGAGTATTTTTTCGATAGACATCCAAAAAGTTTTAGTTCTATTTTAAATTTTTATCGTACTGGTAAATTACATTTAGTTGATGAAATGTGTGTTTTAGCATTTAGTGACGATTTAGAATATTGGGGTGTTGATGAATTATATTTAGAATCGTGTTGCCAACATAAATACCATCAACGCAAAGAGCATGTACACGAGGAAATGCGTAAAGAAGCGGAAAGTTTACGACAGCGTGAAGAAGAAGAATTTGGCGATGGTAAATGTGCACAATATCAAAAATATTTATGGGAATTATTAGAAAAACCTAACACTAGTTTAGCAGCGAGGGTAAGTTATAATAAAACTAAGGCAAAAAAACAAAAAAAAAACGATAAACGACTGTAACGACTTAAACTGAACGAATTGTACATTTAATCGACGACTTTTTTATTTTTATTACCATAAAATCAAAATAACGTCACACAATTGTGTCATTTAATTTCCGTTAAAACAAATTCGGTTGAAGGTTGTGAGTGTGTTAATCTAACCCCCCCATAAATTTTCTTGTACGGTTTGATATAAATATCTAATTAACACAAAAACTATATAATCCCAACACGTTTACCGGATATTAAGTATATAAAAGCTTTTTTGATCGAAAAACGAAAAAGCTCAAAAGCTTTAGCATTGATACTCCCAGATTAATCTAATTTCAGACAAAATTAAATTGTACGGTTTTTTTTTTCGTTCCGTTATCGATTTTCTCCGTACTTTATTTATATATTGAAACTATTATCTACAGTGGCATAACTAAATGGTTATTATGCTTACCGATTGTGTAATTACTGTTTGAAACGTTAATAAAATTTAACTTTAAGTTAATTTTACGTATACAAAGAATTTTTATTTGTTTTTTTTTTTGTTGATAATTTATGTAAGCTTTTAGTGGAAAAATATGGAAATTATATTCGTTTAAGATTTTCTTTTGTTTCTAGTTTGATTTAGTTCTTATTAATTTTCAAGGTTTAGTATTTATTTTATTTTTAGGAGTTACGGAATATAAATTCGTTGATTTAAAATTTATTTATATATGAATAATTTACTGGAAAATGAGATACGCTTTAAAGCATCAAGTATATTTTTCACTAAAAGCTTTTACATCGATTACAATATATTAAGACATAAATAATATTCTTTTAAGTTACGTCACATGGAAATAGGTTCATCTATAACTATTTTTTTTTTTATTTAACACACTTAAAAGCATAAAATTCTGATTGAACGTCAAATTACTCGAGGTACAAAACAATTTTTACTTATACACAAATTTCTACTGTACTTACGGAAGAATACACAAATTTACCCATTTGACGACGATAGAACAAAGTGAAAAAATCATTAATTAAAAATTCTTTTGTAAATAAATACGAAAGCGAACAATATTAATATTTTTAAATGTAGCATAACAATTTTAATTTACTTTTCTTTTTTTTTTTTAATATTTTTTTGATTTTACAAAAACGCCATGTAAATACGTTTTTCTTTTACTTACAAATAAACGATTTTTATATTTTATTACATTTTAATTTCTTTTTAATTTTTGCGAAATACATAGTTCTATATTTTTTAAATACTGTACAAAAAAAAAATTAATTAAAGTTTAATGTTTCTTTTTCATATTTTCTCTATATACGTATAAGGATAAGCTTTAAATAATTTAAACAAAACAAAAAAGCTTTAAATAAACAAAAAACACTAATAATTTTTGTATTACTTACTAATTTTTATTTTTTATTTTTTTTTTATGGACGATTAAATAATAATTAATTTTTTTAAAGAATTAAAATATAATAAAGTTGCACTTATCCCCATATCCGGGTGCGTCACTAAAAGGTACATTTTTACACCACGCAGTTTTATCTAAAATTTAATAGAGAAAATTTGCACTGTAAATTTTAAATTTGGAATCTCTTAGATAAAAGTAAAGTTTTGCATTCTATTTTAGAGATTAGGCGTAAAAAATTAAATTTTAGATAAGCTTTTAATTAGACTAACGAAAAATATTTTTTTTGGTGCTGGTTGGAATTTTTGAGGCGACGACAATATTTATCGTGAATTTGAGATGATTTTACAAAATTTTTAAAGAATTTGAATTAGTTAGTAATGCTAATTTCAGGATTTAAAATATTTAAACGAACACCTTGAAATATGTGAGTGAAATATCTGCTAAAGGTTTAGGCAGGTGCAAAGAAGATGAAGTACTGTCTCTTCCTCCTCTTCATCCTCGCAACTAAGACAGTAGTCATGTGAGAAGACACCAAGTCTACTCGCATGCCTCCCTATGAGACAGTGCCCCGTAATCACTCCAACAACCACACTGATCTGACTTCGCTGAAGTGAGATCAGCTGTTTAAATCTCACCAAGTCCAACTGGCCAGACCTGCCGAGTTATTATGCATGAGGTGATACTTGACCATCTGTCATTCGTCAGCTTGCTAGCTTCTTCCTCAAGCAGCAGTTTGCATACCGCAAGAAGCATTTCAATATCTTTCTGCTTTCTGAGAAGTGGTCCGTTGTACCACGTCGAGCCAGTTTATCGGCGTTTATATGCCCTGTACTTATGAAATGTCCTGGCACCCATAAAATGTGGATGTTGAACTGATCTGCCATCTCGTTAAGAGATGAGAGACAGTTCTGGACTACTTTGGACGTGAGAAGGTGTGATTAAAGCGCTTTAATGGCAGCCTGACTGTCCGTATATATGCGAATATCACAAACTGATATTACAGTATACAACCAGTCTACGAATTCCTTTATGGCAGTTACTTCAGCTTGAAAAATGCTACAGTAGTCGGGGTGACAGAAGGAGAGATTTAACAGAAGTTCCTCGCAGAGCACTCCAGCCCCGACTTTCCCGTCCCGTTTTGAACCATCAGTGAAGAAGTTTAAAACTCCTGGTTCCAAAACTGCATTCATCATCCAGTCCTCCCTGGATGGGATCCTAGTCCGGAACTTTGTGTCAAAAGATAGTGACGGGACAGTATAGTCGGTGGTCTTGGGAATTTGTTTATTGCACAAAATATATGAGTGCCCTGTATTGTTGCAGGTCCACATTAAGATGGATTTGCTGCCAACTGTTTCCCCAAGATATCTAGAGGAATCAAAAATAGCAGAGTCAACACCTTTTGGTTGACAGTTTTGTCAGCAGGCCACCAGACTATTACCCCATACAAGAGTATGGGTCTGACTACTGCGGTATAAAGCCAATGTACGATGCGGGGCTCCAGCCCCATCCTTTCCCAATGGAATTTTTGCAAGAGTGTAGCGCTACCGTAGCTTTCTTTACCCTTTCCAGAATATTAGGTTTCCAATATAATTTGCTATCCAAAACGAGACCCAGAAACTTCGCTTCAACTGTAAAAGTCAAGCTGAACCCATTTAAAGTGAAAGGATCGTTTTGAGGAAGTTTATATTTCCTAGAGTAGAGAACCAATTCGGTTTTGTGTGGGTTCACATTCAATCCACAGCCATTGGCCCATAATGAAAGAGTGCCCAGGGCATTTTGCATAAGCTCACTAAGGGTGCCGGGATATTTACCACGGACACCAATAGCAACATCATCCGCATAGGCAACCACCTTGAAGCCACCGTCCTCCAGTCTCAGCAACAGGTCATTTATGACCAAGTTCCAAAGTAGGGGGGGCAGTACGCCACCCTGTGGCCAACCTCTGCTTGCAAATCTTCTGACGGAGATTTCCCCAAAACTGGCATTTATGATCCTTCCTCTTAGCATATGATCTATCCAGTCCTTCAGTGATTCATCCAATCCCAGATCTGAAAGTGCCCGAGTTATAGCCCCTGGAAGCACATTGTTAAAGGCCCCCTCAATATCCAGAAGGTTACCATTGCGTAGTCTTTATAGTCGAAAGATTTTTCAATGAAAAATACAAGAGAATGAAGAGCAGTCTCTACAGATCTCCCCTTGCAATAGGCATGTTGACATTTAGACAGCTTTTCCGACACAATCGTGCCTCTAATATGAGCTTCTATTTGACTTTCTAGTGTTTTAAAAAGGAAGGAAAACAAGCTAATCGGTCTAAGGTCTTTGGGGTTGCAGTGTGGGCGTTTTTCCGCCTTAGGTATGAAAACAACCTTCACTTCTGTCCATTTACTAGGAATGTGACATAGTTCTAGGCTGCCTTTGAAAATTACCTCTAACCAGAAAATTGTTAGATCCGTAGTTTGTTGAATATCCGCAGAGATAATACCATCGAGTCCAGGCGACTTATATGGTTTAAAACTGTTTATCGCCCACATGATATATTTTCTGCTAATAATTTGGCCTATGAGGCTACTTGCCCTTTTACCTACTGATGTTCTAGGTACAGATTCAAAACAACCAGGAAAATGAGTCTCCATCAGAAGTTCCAGCGATTCCGCACTATTAGTGGTCCATATCCCATCCGGCCGTTAAATATAACTTGAGATGGAAGGATCAGTTGCTAGTACTTTGCGTAGCCTAGACATCTCCGAAGACTCCTGAATTTTGCCACAGTCAATTAATATTTGTAAATTTTGAGGACTTTCTTATAGAAGTCCCAGTCTAGTGCTGTTTTGAAGAGTCTTTTGCATTTTCGACGTGTTCGTTGAATCTCCTTGGACCACCAGGGTGGCCGAAATTTACCCCTTGGCCTGCTAAGGGGACTAGAGCCCAGTATTGCTTCATTAAAAGCGCTGGACAACTCGTCCAACAAGCCATCGAGCTCTTGCGCAGTTTTTGGAGGTTTTGGCACCGGAACTGGTAGTGCATTACCCAGAATAGTTCTAAAGGTATCCTAGTTGGTTTTCCTCCTGTTTCTGTAGATTGGACTTTTTGGAGAAGTCAAGTCCATTTCAAATTGAAGATAACAATGATCAGAAAAGGAGTGGTCCTCCGACACTCTCCAGTTTAATAAACTAATCGTCAGAAAGCTTGAGACAAGAGTAATATCCAATACTTCCTGTCTATTACTAGTTATAAAGGTCGGCTTATTGCCTATGTTACATATATGAATGTTAGTACTTAAAATGTAATCAAGGAGTAACTCATCTCGTTCATTTGTGTCCGTACTTCCCCAGATTGTGTGATGAGCATTTGCATCACTCCCAAGGATGACTCCAACCTTGCGCTTCTGAGCGTCCAATATTAGGTCACCTAGAATGATTGGTGGAGTATCCACTTCATCATAAGCCAGGTAAGCTGATACTAGCCATAGGTTTGCCTTCTTATTTCGCGTGCAATTATCTATAATAGGGAGTCTTGACCCAAGTACCCGGTCTTCAGTGACCCAAGGTTCCTGGATCATGACAACATCTATCGCTTCTTTCCCAATTATTAAAATTAGAGCACCTGATGCTGCCTTAGAGTGGTGAAGGTTGGCTTGAAGAAATGTCAGTGTCATCTCTACAGCCTCTTCTCCACCACAGTAACATCAGGGTCATCCCCAGGATGAGCAGCCCTCTGAGAGCGTCTTTAAAGATTCCATGAACGTTGACATCTCCGTGTCCGTGGAGAGGGTTTCCGCTTGCCTGGCTACCTCCACGCACGCAGATGAGCTATCAAGCACCGCGGTATTTTCTGAAGATGACTTCGGAGCCTCCGGCTTGTCCGCGTCCTTCTTATACACCTTGAGTGTGACTGCACTGAAAGCATAGTTGATTAGACCGTTGGTTTTTTCCAATGCAGTCAGTGACTCCCTATTTAAGATGATAACAGCTGACCTATAGTCAGTCTTTGCCTCCTCGAGGTTGGCAAGTTTCCAGTTGTGCGTTGGCAACTCCGGGTTGCCAACCTGCAACAACTGGAGTATCACCTTCGGATCACTAGGCTCCGAAGGGATGTACACCCTAGCTCTTGGTCTGCTGGGGATCTCCTCCCTATCAATTACAGCAATGCTGGCTCCGGGCCATACCTCGCCAAGTCCCCCCTGATCTGCACAGGCAGTCAGTTTCACCTGATTCCTGTGCCAGCCCGCGTCCCGACAAGTCGGAGCAGGTCCTGGATTTTCCGACAGGACTTAAATAGTTAGTGACTAAGGCCCCTTCCACCTTCCTCCAATTGGCGGGCGTGATACTGCCATCCTCTTGGGATTTGTCAATAACTGCCACAACCAGCTGATCCTTGAGGACCTCGTTAAAAGGCCTCATAGTGGTAGCATGGAGTTTTATCCGCTTTGCGATCTTAGGACTTTACTCCTGAGATCTATTTCTTTTAGGCTGTGAGCCAGCTGAAGGGCCTTCTGACATTTTCTCGGTGACTTTTTTTACCCACGCAAGCGTGGATTTGTCTTTATCCGTCCTGTCTTCTGGCGAGATGTTGTTGATCTTTTCCAGAGCCCTCCAGGCCTTTCTTCCAGTGTTATAGGTTGGTTTTGAGGAACCAGCTTCATTCGTACTTTGGACCAGCCCCGCTTGAGCTTATGTCCCGTTGTTTATTTGTAGACTTAGAGTCAGGCCTACAGACCCGAGTCTGTAGTTATTTAACCTTAGACCGTTGTGTAAGTTTTACAACTTAATCCCGTGTTATAAAAAGATTTTCCCGTAACAATGTTCGCAGACCCGAATATAATGCTACGAGCATGTAGCTTTAGAGCACATATCACAGACCGCGGTGTTTTTCGTATTTGTTGTTTTTGTTCGTGAGGATTTACATGCTATGGTATTTTTAATTCATTGCTGTCATATCAGTGCTCTGTATAACTACTATTTGAAGAAAGAGGAGATACAGGCCTCAATTTCGCTGTAAACACTCAACAAACTTAATTTTGAGTGAAAATTTGATACTATGTAATTACTTTAAAAAATTAACCTAAATCTAAATTACCCTAATTTTAGGCGGCTAAACATGATTTTGAGTGAAAATTTGATCAAATTGGCGCAAATAATTTGTCAATTGTCATTGCTCTGGCCAATGATTATATGAATTTCTCACTATAAGTAGATGAACAAACATGCTTTTGAATGAAAATTTGGTACTCACCATTTAGTAAAAGTGGATCAAATGATTTATTATTGCTCTGACCAATATTTTTATTCTGTCGGTGTTCTCTCAGGCCGCAGTACTAACAAATGGCTACACCTGAGTTGGTCAATGTTGTTTTTCAGTTGGTTCCAGTCAGTGCTCTATACCACTGCTAAGAAAAAGATGGCAAAATACGATTTTGGCAAATGTTTTGTTCAGTTTGTTCCCTATCAGTACCCTTAACAACTATCACTTTTTGAGAAATTTTGAGATAAAAAAAACTTCACGCGAATAACTGAGCATGAGTCAAATCCTTTAAAGATTATGCAACATAGACAGGAAGAAGATACAAAAGGCTTGGGGATCCTCTAAAGACTCGTCTCAAGACCACTTCGCTCTGGCAATTTCACACATTAATAGAAAATTTCATAGCGTTTATTAGTGTTCTGGTTTATTGAGCTAAAAATGTAAAATTCGCAATAGCCATCTCACTGCGTTGGTTGATACCTCTAACGATATGCCTCGAGACAGATAAGTAATGTTCCAACTTTTAGTTGTGTTGCTCTCCCAATTTTCCCAATTTTACAAAAAATTTGATTTTTCACTGAACAAATGGTCTGGCAAACCCTTTCCAGTTGAAATGCTGCTCCGAGAATTTTGTGCAATCAAACTCGCAATGGCTTTGTTACGCTAGAATCGTTATTAGTAACTTACCCTAAATAGTTATTATGTATTCCCATTATCTTCTAGATTTCCTCAATTTTAGTCAGTTTTACAAAACCCACTTCTGTTTAACTTGGTCATCAGTTGACTGAAGAGTTGGCCATCAGTTGACTAAGTTGAAACTGCATTAAGACAGTCCCATAACAGCCTTCACATAATGCTATAGGACTTAAGAATCTTAGTTATTCTCAAAGTTCTGTTGCGTGTATTTCTGCTGGGAAGTCGGCAGCATTCCTGCCAAAGGCCGTCAAGAGTGCAGTTCCTTTCTCATATATTCCTATCTCTGCTCCGTCTTCTGTTTTAGACCCGTATGAAAACCAAACATTTTGCCTCGTTCAAAGGACGGCTTAATAGTATCAACACCATCTGTCCCGATCTGGCAAAACAACACGGAAGGGTTTGTCGAAGTCCAGTTTACTTGGCTTACAGTCGGAAGGCATTTCCATGGTACGGTCTGTTTGAAATTCTTAACTATAATACCAAGGCATGCTGAACATTATGCAATATAGTTTGAGCTCCCTTCTCCTCAGTTTTGGACAAGATACTTCCGAAACATTCGCATGAAGTTCGCCGAATGTCAAGTTCGTCCATAGAGTCTCTGGCAAGCCCAGAAAGCATTGATGCCTCTATTTTGATTTTTAAGTAATTGGTATTTCCAATCCAGTTTTTGATCCAGGATAGATACTCCTCCTAGATATTTCTAGGACTGACTTCTTGGAAAACTGAACCTTAGTGTTGCTTAACGACCGAGCTGTAAGCGTAAGCTTTGTCTTCCTCTTAAAAGACATAATCGTTTTGTTTGAATTAACACCAAGCCCTCCTTGGACATAAGATCTGAGATGATTTCATCACATTTCCTCATGACAGCCAGAAGTGTTAATAGTCCATCAATAGCCTCCTTGGGAACATCCATTTACGGCTCACTACCTATTTTAGAAGTGGTACTTCGATGTTTCAGCGTGGAACAGGTTCACTTGATATTGGGCGGCGGAATCCACTTTTCCAGTGCTATCCGCTCTATCGGCTCATATAAGGGATTGTCTAAAGCCTCCTCAATGTACATAAAGGCACAAAGGGCCATTTCCTTTTCAGCCATATGCCGATACGCGAACTGGTTCCGATAAAGCGGATTTCCTTTAAAGACTTACTTCTTATTTGGTGATCCAAAACGTTTTCCATCGTTTTCAATAGAAACGATATGAAGCTAATGCCTTAGGCTGGGTGTCTGGACGGCTCCCTATTTTTTGCGTAAAGACCACATTTACTCTCCTCCAAAGTTTCGGAATGTAGTTAAAAGTACTGCTTGGCAATTTTCTCAATATTTTCTGCAGTAAAACAGGAAAAATACCATCTCCTAAAGCGAACTTGAAACGTTTGAAAGATCCGATGACCCTTCTTACTTTACTGGGAGTGAAAATCCGATGAGAGAAGAGAGGCTCCAGATCTTGTTATGTGGTACATAAGCTACCTCACATGAATCTTCGTAAGTCTTCCTGAGATTCCATCACTATTAAATTCGGAATGTGGGTCTCTAAAAGTACCCTAATTGTTTCTTCTGTTTCTTCCCGGCTCTCAGTGAAGCTTACATCTGCCTTCTGGAGCAGACCTATACCGTTGGAATGATCCACAGAGAGAACTTTCTGGAGACGCCCTGTGGAAGGCAATTCATTGATTCCTTCACACAAATTTCTCCACGTTGCTCGAGACCACATTCTGTTTAGGCCAACTTGTAAAGTTTTGCGCCGTTGAATAATTTCATCGATTTTTCCCTTAATTTTTCGAGTCTCCGTTCCACCAAGGGACCATCTTTGTGGAGTCTTTTCACTTCACAGGGCGGTTGTTCTCTAACGCTAAATGTATCGAGTTGTAAAGCTGCTTTCAACTAAACTTTAACTCCTCCGGGGACTCAATGATCTTCATAGTCGAGGACATTTTTATCCGAGAAGTGTTTTATTTAAGCTCCAGTCGGTCAGTTTCGGAACTCTAATTTCCTGCCTCTATAGGGTTGCGGCCGCTATATCAAATCTAATATTTTTGAGATCAGATAAAAATGTCTCTTCAGATTCATGCCAGTTATTTACCTAGGCTATTTAATTTAGAATCTTTTGCCTGACAGCATTTCTTAAAGTAGGTTTTATCGCCTATTGATAATCTCTACGTTGTTAGTAATCAAATATGTACTTAAAAACGTACTCACTTCTGATTTTAATGTCACGGTTGCCCCACTTTGTATGGTGTGCATTCGCATCGATGATCCTATATGATAGTCCAGCATCTTTTTTTTGCAATAGGTTATGAGCCGCTTAACTTTCTTGGGTAGCGTTATTTCTAGCTCACTAGAAAAATAGTAAGAGGGCATTACAGCCTCCTATTTGGATCGCAGGAGATGAACTCTAGAATGGGAATAAAATGAAATGGACGCTCTTGAACTCTCTTTATCGTAAATGAACTTACCCATTTGCTTTGGTAATCCCTCAACTTGGTTCCCTAATAAGCGCAATGTATTCGCAGATAAATCTGCGGCTTAGGACGTCTGATACCCCCTTATGAAAGCGCCGGTTTGCCTTCCTCACTGCATGTTTTGGAGTAGATGGGTAACTTGTATCGTCCATCTTCCGTCCACCACTGTTTCGGGCCTGGTTATTACCAGGCTTCTTCGATGACTTGCTTGGGGTCTTAGAAAATACTGATACCCCGGGAGTTTTTTTTGCTGATGCCGTGACCGGGTTTCTCGCCGGCTTAACCACTGAGGTTGCAGCTGGCTACTTACCTCGCTTAAAATTGAGCTGGACCAGGCCAAACTTGTAATTGACCATGTAGCTAAATTCTTTAGGCTTGTCCACAGTTGCATGATCCACCGAAAAATTGCAGATAACTGAGATGCATTTTGCCTCCCTCCGGATCACTTTCATTTTATCGACCCGAGACTAATTATTCGCCTCAACAGCATTCACTGTGCAGTGGTCTTATTTGCACAAGTACCATAACCCAACCAAGTCGGAATTGATTTCCAAGGAACTTTGGTTTTAGTTCCTTGTCCTCCTGCTCCAGCACCTTCTCCAGAATGTCTCACTGGACAGAATTTGGCTGATCAAAGGTTAGGATCACCTCTGGCTAGTTATTGTCTTACACTGGGGAGGTTTGCCGCGCCCAAGACGCATTTTTTTATGGTCCACATAATTTTACGTGAGGATCCTTTGAAGGTTTGTGAGCGACATCATCCTCAAGAAATTTTCCCACATCCATGCATTGTTTTTATAAAGGAGTTCCCTTCACTTGAAAGGTATGTCGATTCATCTAGTGAGACGTTCAATTTGGAAAGGAAAAGATTTGTTTGATTTTTTTTTGTTACTAGCTGATCCGGTAACAATAATCATAAATTATGTCTACGTTTCTGGTGACGCAAATCAGGCAATCTTTGCCATTTGACACCTTATGGTCTGCTAAACTTCTTCTAGTTTGCGTAGATTTAGCGGAAATTACAGATTTTGTTTATTGCAGGTTGGATTGTGATACCATTGTTGACATTATCCATCCTTTTAACCAGAACTTTCGAATCTGCCAGATTACAGATAGCCTAAATTTTTCTTTTAACCTATTCATTTTTCGTTTCCTTTACACGTGTAAAGTATCTTCAAAGTATACTGAATTAAAAAAAAAAAAAAAAATTGATGATTGTGAGACTCATCTCTGTAGCTTTAGCAGATACTTCATTGTGATTAGCATCCAGAAACATTATTAGATAAAATCGTCATAAAAATTATCGTCGCAAAAATACCAACCTTTATTTAGAAGTTCAACTTTATTTCTACACAGACTTAACAAATATTTCAACACATAAAATTACACAAAATATTAAATCAAATCGTTTTACTTACAACAACAACAAAATCATTATACAGTTTTAATTAATTTCCTACTAATCTTGTTTCATTTAATTTATTTACTTTGGCTTATTATTTACCAACTATCAACCAATACAACCACAACAAAACAAAATAAAAATGAAATACTTTGTTTTTTTAATTTTTTATTTGACAAGTTTGAACAAAATGGCGTATGTTCTGAAGCAAATGGCGACTTCGATATAATATTATTTTATATACCACACAATTTGATGTTTTTGTTTTGTTTTTTATTTATTTTTTTTATTTTTTTATTTAAGAACAAAAAATGTGTCAAAATGTGTATCTAAATGTGCTTTTCTTTGATTTATTTGTTTGTTTGATTATTAATTTTACAGATCGCGGAAAGAACCCAATTTTACTATACACCTTTTATTATTATAGCGCTAAAAGGAAATACATTTACAATTCTAACCTAAAACAAAAAATGCACAATATTTATTTTGTGTTAATATTTGAAATGATTAAAATGTTTTATTTAATTATTAGTTTATTGTTTATGGTTATATTAAATATTTGGAACATCAGTGGCTTTTCTGTTTTTTTTTTTTTTTTTTTTTTTTTTTTTTTTTTGTTATAAATTATGGTTTTGTTTAATTTGTCCTTCCGATTAATATATTTAAAAAAAATACAACAACAAAATTTGATGTCTTCACACAAGAAAACACACACACACACATACATAAATAAAAATGTGATTTTTAGGTTATATACATAATTTATTAAATAAATATTACTAAATAAATATTTTTTTTTTTTATTAATTTTCTTTAATAATAATAATATTAATAAATAATAATGGGAATGGGCAAAATTAATTAATATAACAAATATAAAAAAAAAACAAAAAAAAAAAATTAGTTACATAATTTTTTTTTTTATATATATTAAATATATAAATCAGTAGCGATATGACCAGGCGGCAAAGTGTGCGTTGTAGAACTCCTCGAATTAATAAAAATTTATAACGTTTACAAAAGCAAAAAAAAATTTATTAAAATTTTAAAATCTAAAGAATATAACGTTACAAAACAAAAATATTTTTAAAGGTTCTGGGGAGAAGGATCTAACGTATTTGCTTTTTATACATTAGATGCTTGTCTCAACTCAAAGTCCAGTTCAGAATCTTTTCGTCGAAATATTCTTTAGATATAAAGAGAAACAACAATAAGGAACAATAAAAAAATAGGCGATTGCAAGCGAAATTCATCCAGCCCCTTTTTATATAAAAAATAATTAAATAAATAAATTTAACGAAACAAAAATTTATTTACAATTAATCATTTTTTATTTTTGGAACGAATTAAGTTTTTGGTTTAATTTTTTTTATGTTAGATTTAATTCCGAGTTTTTTTTTTTTTTTTTTTTTTAATTTTTATTTTGTTTAATTGTGCATTTTTGATTGATATGAGATTAGAATTTTATTATAATTAATAGCCGATAATATCATGAAAATTCCGTAATAATAGAGATGAACGGAAACAGATTTTCATGAATTTTTAGATTTTTGTTTTGATGTTGTTGCAAGAAATGTTCCCTTTATTTTACTGGATTTATATAGTTTGGTTGTCTACCCTTTGTTTTTATTTTATTTTTGTAGTTTTGGTTTATTAATTTTTTGGTTTGTGTACAGAACAGATTGAACGGAAGTTTAGTTTGAATAAATGACCTTATGTGACGTAACGTACAAGTAAAAAAATAAAAAACTCGCTCGAGTTTTTCATAATGACGAACATATATCGTGTGGTTATTATTGCATGAATGATTAAATTTCAGATTGTATTTTTTTTGGTGGAACCTGCAAATTATTCGAGCTTTTTAGCTTTTTTCAAAATCGAACTGCTATCGATATTTAAAAATTAATTTACATCTTTAAACAATCCTTTACTTTTGTATTCAGCAAGTACCAGAGCCTTCTACATTATAGAGCCGTAATCGTACGTCACATATTTTTTGAGAAGCTGTTTAAATTTTCTAACTATTCACTATTCCCATAGGAATCCGTAGTAAAAATGTTTTTTTTTCGCCTCAAGTTTGTCAAACAATTTTATAAAAGTTTTTTACATATCTTTAAAACAACATGCAAGGAGTCATTATTATTTCGTCCAGTCTAATTATCGAAATTACCTCGTTTTTTTCAGAAATTATAGGCAGCTAGCTAAAATAAGTAAAAAATTGGAAAAATTCCGTAGAATAGAATTCCAGGTGCTGAAAACGTCCACGTCATTTTCGAAATGGCGGCCAAAGTTGGCCAAAAACATTTTTGTTCGTTTAAAAAACGAGATTCGTAAGATTTATGTGAATTGGCTGAGTGTAAGCACCTCCATCCATAGTTTTCCATAAAATTGATGATTTTCGTTAATTTGTCACAAGTATAAGTATTCATCAATGTAGTCACAATATTTGAAGGGTTCTGCACTCCACTGCACTTCCACTCACAGTTTTCTATGAAAAGCCAACCCTGTTTTTTTTTTTTTGAAATAACACAAACAAAGCTAGAAAGATTCTTTTATTTTCAATACAGTGACGGATTAAGGAATTTCCCGGCCATAGGCAAACTTTTATTTCCGGGCCGAATCGAAACAATAGAAAAATCCGGGGCCTAAGCAATCTTTTTTTACGGATTAAAACTTTCGCTTTCCTACAAAAAGCGTGAAAAGTAGGCTTTTTTCTCTGTCTTCCAAGACCAAAGCGCTTGTTTTCTATATTGTTCACTACATAGTCGCTTATCTCCTTTAGCAACGTGAGGCAAACTAATTTTCCGTATGATAATTTTTCAACTGAATACAAACAATAATAAAACAGTTTCTGTTTGTTTCAGGCGCCGCGCGGCAAGGAAATCAGTTTCCACTTGCAATGTACATTATTTTGATTTCCAAAAAAATGGATATTTTATGTTCCAAAAAAACAGCCAAGAAACTTAATCTTCATTTGTAGTTGTATTGGTGCAAAAAATAACAAATAAACAAGCGAGGTTTACTTATTTTACAAATTGTAGTCTGAAATCTGAAGTTACAGTAAAAAGATGGAAAAGATTAATTTAAGCGATTTTAAAATTTGCTTTGCGATGAAAACTACTTCTTACCGTAGGAAAATGAGCGGATTTACCTGGAAAATGTAAAAGTGAGATATACATAATTTAAATAACATTCATCATGGACAATATTTTTTTATAGCCGGTATCGTATAAAACGTAACCTTAAATGACTTACGAAAATAGTTTCTTGTTTTTGTTTATATCTCATTTTCACGTTTACATTTCTTTGTGTTTCTGCAAGTCACTTTTTGTTTCGAAAGAATATGCAAATGTCCTTTTCTTGAATTCGACATAAAATAATTTATGTCGAATTCTTTGGGAAAAAATTTGATCCGGATAAAAAAAAAAATTGATTTGGATCAAGAAAATGACATTTACATGTTCTTTCGAAAAAAAAAATTGATTTTTTATTTTATTTTTAATCCGGATCATTTTTAGCAAATTCCAATTTTTTGGCAACAATGTATACATCAAAATGAGATATAAACAAAACGACGACATTTTCAAAAATCATTCGTGGTTTTATTTTGTTCGGTGATATGGTGGTGAAATCGCATAAATAATTAATGTTTTCCATATTGATACGGTAACTACAGATTATAAATGCAATACGTAAAATGCTGTAAAATGGGTAAACTTGACCTCAATTTTTATTTGTTATTTTTTCACTAATCTAACTACAAATGGAGATAATTTTTCATGTTCTTTGGCACATAAAAAATTGATTTTTTTTTGTAAAACGAAAGAAATGACATAATTGAAATCAGTATCGTGTTAGATATTAACCCGACAATGTGTTGCCGTAAATTAGTTAAAATTAATAAAATAATTCCTGCCTAAAATAAAATTTTATGTACGGCTACCCGAGTAGCTGTACATAAAACCTCTCGTTTTTAATAAAAATGTTTGCATTTTATTTGCGTGAGTTTATCTCTTCAACAGTATTAATGAACGCGTGCGTTGCGCCTTAGAAGATGCTTACGGGAAACAACCCTAGTGGCAAAACTCGTAAAAGTCGAAATTTTTAAAGGACCTGGCGTTACAATTAGATTTAATTTAGGTAAATATTCGAGTTTTAGTCTCAAATTTATATTGACATATCAGCTCACGTTCGAGAATTGAAGACGTTCTCGACAAACTGCTTACCATTCCCATCATCGGAAGAGATTCGCATCATTGGTAAACCGGAAAATTCTAGGTTTGTTTGGAGTCAAATTCAAAGAAATGCCTACACGGAAATCAGGTAGAGCCCTCGATACATAAATAATTACCACCTTGTCCAGCTTATTTTTTTGCTAATCTTTATTGCTCTATTATAGTGAAAATTTAGTGAAAATAATCATTTGAGCTGGGTAGGGGTGCTCTAAACACTAGCAAAATATTTTTTTTTTATTATTTACCACTGGTACCTAATAAACAAATTAAAAGTTTTTCAAAATTTCACGACAGCTTTAAAGAAAAAAATCTTTATTTTTGGCATTTAAAACGTTGGTTAAATTAAATTATATTTAGCATCATTCAGACGTAGAGATTGCAATTTTCTGGAAAATTCCATTCATTCACCATAGAGTAAACAGAGCATTTCTATTACATTGACGCTGTTGATAAATTCACAAAAGTTATAAAACTATACTATCTCAGGTTCGGTCAGAAAGGGTGTATGGCGATGCCTCCCTTGATTGATAGGGCCGCCTGTAGGTCACTCAGCTTTACTACAGGAAGGCTAAATATAACTGGAGGGTGTCTTGTATCCAGAGTTCGCATATTTTGGACTGATTAACCTATCAGCCATTCATCCATCGGTATATGCTGTTCCACCTTAGATTAGGGTTTTTTGTTAACGTTTTTTCCTTTAGCGCCGTACTTTAGCCTATGCCAAATGGCCAAAAATGTGCCAAATGACCTTAGTTACCAGTGGTTGTCACGAGGAGGCAGTACGTACACTTGCGAATTGTGAACAGGTTACCTCTTACACAATTGTACCCATCACGCAGCTGCCTAATGACAAGACCAGAAGAGCTCACGTGATGCGCACCCTACTGGAAGGTTACGGAGCTGGCATTATTTTACTCAACTTTTGCCCCTGCCCCCCCCCCCCCCCCCTCCAATAGACGCCAAACCACCTTGTTTACGAGATAAATAATATTGAACTTAATTTTTTTCATTAATTCGAATTTGATTTGGATAATTTTAAGTTTTTCGTTCAAATTTAGAATCGACTAAACATGAACTTTAAAGAAAAACTATTTCCTGATCCAATGATGTCAGATTGTGATTTTATCGAATTTTTATTTTTTAGCTGTTGGTAAAATGAGATATTGTTACTATAAAGGGTGTTACGTTAACGTAAAGCATGCGAATAATCGACTAATCGAACTAATTAATCGAGATTTGTGATTAATTTTCTTCTTTTGATGTCTATTTAAGCATATTTCGATGAAACACATTTAATAATTAGGCAAAAGCTAATCAAAATTTCTAAAGTTGTATTCAAGCATATTATCATACATTCTTATTTTACGAGTACTTAAAATTTTGTATCAGAACTGAGATTATCCAAATTCCAATGTGAAAGGCATATGCCATTAAATGAACAATACACGGTTGCCGAAATCATTTTCGAACCTAAACACAGTTAAGGAAATTAAATTGCCAAAGTTCCAAGCTAAACAAAACCCCAAAATTAGACTGGCGACAAACTAATAATTGGGAATATCAAAGAGCTTTTAAGAGAATATGAACGCAAAAAAGCAACCTATCATCGTTGAGATAAGATTTCGAGCAAAAGTAAATCTGGATTTAACATCAAATTTTGCTATAAATAGGTGAGTTAATGGACCACAATATTCTCTGAAAAGCATCCAACACAAATATGTAGTTGCGTTTGAATTTCGAATGTAATCCGGATGATAGTCGAACGGCTTGCAGATTGAGAGACATTTTTCAAGACGATCTACTCTGAGAAATTTGGGACAAATTATTAGTTGAAATAAAATTGTAACCTTATTTGATATAGTTTGCGTTCGGACACATTCGCCACGAATTGGACTTTTAGTAGTTGATTACTTGAATAAATTTAAACTCCGTATCAAAATTTCTCCAGCTTCAGTCTGCGAATAAAACAATAAGGCAATTAATCGGTTAATGAAAATTCATTAATCGCAAACAAGATTAATAAAATTAAGTAATTAATCGATTGATATCGGCAACGAAATAAAGTTGCAGGAATTATAATCATAAAAAATGGAATTAGAATCGGGAAAAATTGGAATTAAACTCGAAGAAATTTGCTAGCTTCATTCCAAAAAATGTGGAATTAATCCGTTTAGCACGTGATCGGATTTTGTGGTTCCGCAACTACGTGAGTTAGAACAAACCAAACGTGAAATTAAAATAGCTAAATATAGTTTTCTGTATATGGTATACTGTATAACCGGATCGTCAAAGTTTTTTTTTAAGTTTCTCTACAGAAAAGCAAATTTTTTGATTGTTGTTTTTATTCGTAGGCCTATTAGTACGAGAGTTGGTCAACGTTTTGTTCAAAGAGTTTATACCAGGGATGTTTGATGACGCGTCATCTATTATTGTCGACGTTGACGAGTCGACAATGCGTCGACAATAAGATTTCAGCGTCATCTATGTCGACAAAGTCATCAATTCGTCGACAACGTCAACAATTCGTCGACAATAAAAAACAAAACAAAAATCGTTAGGATTTTTATTTTAGTTTTAAATTTTTTATTATCTCTCTCATTCTCATCATAATCATACATAACTATCATACATAACATATTACAAATTTCTCAGTTTCTCAGGCGTTTATCTTGAGTCAGACTCAGACGTAAATCCGATCGTTTCTCAATGTTCCGAAACAAATTATTTAGGTATCCAGTGGCACAACCTCAGAATCTCAATTTTTTTCGGCATATAGTAAACCAGAAATTTCATCGAGAAATAATTACTTATTTGCCAATGCTACGGAAAACTATAAATTCTCGAAAAAAGATGAGCGGATTTGTTGACTGCTTTACTAAAGACGAGGAAGAAAAGATAAATGAATTACTGGCTAAATTCTTCGGATGTAATATTCCATTTAGCGTGGTAGATTCAGAGCACTTCAAAAATTTTATCAGAGCATTACGGTCGAGCTACGCCGATAAAGTACCTGGTCGACAATCACTTTCATCAAAAATGCTAAATCAATTACTTGAGAAATCTGTACCTAATACCATATATCCGCAAATTGTAGTAAAGATTCGGTTCTGGTTATTGACGGATGGAAAAATACGGCCAATAATTCAAAAACCATTGTAACGATGATCCATAACGCAACCGGTGAAAAGGCTTTCTTAAATGCGTGGAATTTCACAAAAGAGTCTGAAACAGGAGAAGCGTTGAAATGTATAAAACTTATATTTATGCTGCTGTATCAGACAACACGGCAAACATGATGAGAAAACAATCTTAATAAGATAACAATCTTAACTGTCCGACCGATGTCGTAACCGTTTGAATATCGAAAACCTTTGAATATCGAAAAATTATTTATTGTTGACATATTCGACATTGATGACATTTTGTTGTTTTAAATCGAAACGTCGACAATGACAATTGTCGACACGTCGACAATTGAATAATTGACATGTCCTTATCGACCTCACCATCGCTGGTTTATACTCGCTGAAAATGTGTGAAAAAGTATTTTTTTCTTCCTTAAGGGTTGTATCAGCGGCCTGACTAGATAACTCCGGGCCCGAGCAGCTTTGGAATTCAAAGTAAGGTGTGCCGTATGAATTTTTTGTTGCATGCATTTTAGACCCATTTAAGCGATAAAACGGATTGACCTGATCTGACCTGTCGTCAGGCGACTGTGGGGTTGCATTGTAGAGTGTTAAAGCATTTTAAATCTAACAATAAGTAAAGTAACTTTACACTCAAACAAATAAAAAATTATAAAGGACTGATTAGGATTTAAATTAAGTCGAATGTAAAATAAAAAACAATGTATGTAAGCCTCTACGCGCCAAAAAAGTGAAACTTTTTAATTTGCACATTTATAGGCTTGTAAAATGTGTAGCGTTATCACTGCAAGATTTAAAGAAAAATTCAATTAATCCTTGTAGTATTATACCTTAGAAATACATATGTAAATTAGGTAGTGTTTTATTTGAGGTAAAATCAACACACTTTTATTATTATGGAATTTATTAATATAAGTATTATGGCACAACTTAATGCTTTCGCAATCACAACTAGACTACCCAATCTGATCATGAGGTGATCAATATAAACGGCGTACACATAATTGTTGTATACGGTAAACACAAGTTGAATACGACGTTACAATATTTATAGGGTGCAGATTAAGAACGAGTACATTACATCCCTCCACCTTTGATTAGGACACATATGTAGAAGGAGTTGTTTTCGGTCTGGCTGATCTACGGAGGGAAGCTTCATCGGTTTCAGATGGTGTCTTTTTTGCTCGTTTCTTTGGCTGTGCATTTTCTTGTTGTACGGTTGATGATGGACCAATGGTTGATTCTAGCGTGCCTGATGTTGATGGTTGAACATCTTTCGGTGTTGAAATACCGTCTTCCGAATTGGCAACATCTTTCGGAAGAATCGATTGAGGTTCATCTATCGGAATGGTAGTTGAATTGTCCATCTGTTCATCGGTTGCTCGACTTCGCAACTGATCAATATGACGTCTCATTGATTGGCCTTGTTCAGTCTCTACAGCATAAGAAATAGGCCCTGTTGTTCTCGTAACAGAAGCAGGTATCCACTTTGGACCCGACGAGTAGTTTCGCGCCCAGACTGTGGAACCCTCAGACAGTTTTCGCGGTTGGTCGACCACTGGTTTGGTCTTGTGAACGCGAATATTATCCGGATGAAGATGATCGAAGAAAGTTCGAATACGACGATTAAATAAGAGTTCGGCGGGTGATCTGCCGGTTGCGGTTGATGGAGTTGCATGATGGTGGTGCAGAAACTTCGCCAAACGATGTTGAATGTCGCCAGAACTCTCCTTCTTAAGGAAATCTTTCGTCGTTTTGACCATTATCTCCGCCTGCCCATTTGAACGTGGATGGTATGGAGCCACATACACCGAGCGAATACCATTCGTATCACAGAATTGTCGGAATTCCGCGGAGTCGAAAGCTGTACCGTTGTCACTCACAATGATCTCTGGAATTCCATGAGTGGCAAATATCTTTCGAAGAGCCTGTATGCCACAAGCAACTGATGTTGTGGCCACTTGAACTACCTCTAACCACTTGGAATAAGAATCGATGAGTATAAAATAAGTCTTACCATGATGAGGTCCGGCATAATCAATATGGATTCTCGACCATGGTTTTGTTGTCTCCTCCCATGGGTGTACGGGAGCCTGTGCCACCTCAGGACGGTTTGATTGACACTTTTTACAAAGACGCACAGTCTTCTCTATGTCTGCATCTAGTTTGGGCCACCACACGTAATTCCTCGCTAGTGCCTTCATTCTAACAATACCCGGATGAGCAGTGTGTAGCGCGGACAAAATTTGTGCATGGTGACATGGTGGAATTATTACTCTATATCCTCAGAGGAGGCATCCTTTGAGTGTACTCACTTCGGCACGACGAACCCAAAATGGCTGAAACTGTTCCACGGGTTTACTCTCTGGCCAGCCCTGCAGTGTCCACTGAAGGATCTGCGAGAGAACTGGATCTTTGTTCGTCGAAGCGGCAATGTCATCGGCATGGACGGTCGGCTTGTGTACCGTATCTATAAGCAGCACCTCTTCTTCCTCTGTGACGATCGTAGTGCCCGGAACAGGAAGTCTACTAAGACCATCAGCATTTCCCACATCCTTCCCGGCACGGTAGACGAGTTTGAATGTGTATGCATTCAGGAAAGTACTCCAACGAATCATTCTCGGCGATAGGATTTGTGGAGTTGGAACATCTGTGGTAAAACGACCAAGAAGCGGCTTATGGTCCGTCACAATAACGAACTCTCGACCGTAGAGAAATTCATGGAACTTTCTCACTCCCGCAATAATCGCCAAAGCCTCGCGATCACCTTGGCTGTATCGTCGTTCTGTTTCGGTCATCGTTCTCGAGTGGTAAGCTATGGGACGCTCTTTCGTGCCCACTCTATGTGACAGTATAACGCCAATTCCATAGGGGGAAGCGTCACATACCAGCAACAACGGATATTTCTCACTAAATGGCATTAGGACGTTGCTGGACATCAAGGCATCTTTAAGCGCATCGAAACTGCGCTGCTCGGCAGGTCCCCATCTCCACAGAATATTTTTGTGAAGTAGCTGGTGCAAAGGTTCCGCAAGCGTTGCCTTATCTTGAATAAAAGAATGGTAAAAATTAATTAAGCCTAGGAAAGCTTGTAGCTGCCCTTTATCAGTTGGTGGTGGGGTGCTTCTAATTGTGTCGATCTTCTGTTGCATTGGATGCAGACCTTCGGCATCGATTCTGTACCCGAGAAAATCGGTGGATGAACAACCAATTTGACATTTGTCTTGTTTTAGACGAATACCAGCTTGATCAAATCGTTGGAAGATGTCGATCAACTTCTGTCGTAAATCTGTATCGGACGACGCGATGACGATGATATCGTCGAAATACGGTATGACTCCCGGAATCCCTCGAAGTAGATTCTCCATGAAATTTTGGAAAATTCCTGGCGCCGTACTAATACCGAATTGGAGTCGGTTCACCTTGAATGCTCCCTTGTGTGTTGTAATTGTTTGTACTAGCGCGGATGCATCGTCTACGATGAGCTGTTGGTATGCTTGGGCGAGATCGAGTTTTGCAAATACAGTACCGTTTGGTATCGTCGATAACAGGTGATTTGCTGATGGAACCGGAAAACAATGCGGTGTGAGAGCTTTATTCACCGTTGATTTGTAATCGCCGCAAATTCTCACACTGCCATCGGCTTTCGGAACAGGTACAATAGGCGTAGCCCACTCGCTGTACTCGACCGGCTCCAGAATTCCCTGTCCAACCAATTTATCTAATTCAACTTCAACTGCTGCTCGCATGGCAATAGGAATTCTTCGTGCTGGCAAACGTATCGGAATTACTTTTGGATCCACCTGAAGAATAATTGGAGGCCCACTGTACGAACCCAGCTCAGGTGAAAATAGGTGGCTGTATTTCACCAGTACATCGGAAAAACTGGTGTCTGTGATTGCATGGACTCCTTGGATGGAAATCCCTAAAGGCTCGAACCAATCGATACCAAGAACACTGGTTTTGTTCCCGGTGGTGATGTATAACGGTAGACTGGAAACTGATTTACCATTGTAATAAACATCAATGTCCAAACATCCCAAAATGTCGATTGGATTCCGTTGGAAATCGACCAATTTCAAATTTGCCTCACGAAGTGGTGGTGATTTTCGAAACATTTTTTTAAAAGTTATCTCGGAGATAATAGTGTGCCTTGAACCAGAATCCACTTCGAAACGACACGGAACATGGTTTATGTTGACGGTAGCAGATGTATTAACAGCAGAAGGATTGGAAATACTTTTCACTTCTCTGTAACGACGATTCGAACGCTTCTGGTTGCTTTTAGGCTTGTTGCTGCTGCTGGCCATCGCACGACAGACCCGTTGGAGGTGTCCCATTATACCACAAAAGGAACACGTGGTAGTACGGTATCGGCAGGTGGATCGGTCATGGTCCTCCCCGCAGCTGAAACACCCTTGTGAGCGTGACGGATTCTTCTGTTGATTAGCTTTGCCCGGTGTTGCTTGATGTTTAGGCATGATTTGTTGCACTTTGTGAGCTTCAGCAATGACCTGTTGATTCTTCTCGGCAGCTTCTGCGGCAATGCTGCGATCGATAGCAGTATCTAACTGTAAATCCTTCTCAGCTAAAAACATCTGTTGCAATTGAATATTGCGCAAACCGCAAACCAGGCGATCTCGTAGCATGCGATCTAGGCTATCCTTGTGGAAATTGCAACTTTTGGCAAGACGTCGAAGCTCGGCTATGTAATCGGCGACGCATTCTCCCGAACGTTGATCACGTTTGAAGAACGTGTACGACGCCGCAATTTCCGATGGGCGAGGGGAAAAGTGATTAGATAAAGTGTCCATGATTTCTTTGATCACTAAATCACTGACCTTTTTTGGTGCTATAAGATTCTCTAGCAACTCAAAAGTATCCGCCCCGCATAGTGTAAGAAACGTGGCCCGCTTCAATTGCGCATCTTCGATTTTATTGGCCTCACAAAACAGTTCAAAACGCCTTGAATATGTGCCCCATTCATTTGGCTTCGTTGTATCGAAATTTTCAATATTTCCGATAGGCATGATCACTCACTCACTAATAACACGATTTTTTTTTTTTTTTCGTAATATTTTTACCGTAACTATAACTTGTGTCAAACACGCGGTCACAATATTATTTTAATTTGATTAATTTATTAAAGAGCAATAAATTAATCACAATTCAGGTATTATGTAATAAAATATTATTTCCGTTTTAATCCTCGTCGCCAATGTTTTATTTGAGGTAAAATCAACACACTTTTATTATTATGGAATTTATTAATATAAGTATTATGGCACAACTTAATGCTTTCGCAATCACAACTAGACTACCCAATCTGATCATGAGGTGATCAATATAAACGGCGTACACATAATTGTTGTATACGGTAAACACAAGTTGAATACGACGTTACAATATTTATAGGGTGCAGATTAAGAACGAGTACATTACAGGTAGTAATTTTTCTCAATCTATCACTATACGATCTAGGCGAAATAGGATTATTACGATTCATAACTCGATAATAAAAATCTAGTTATAGAAACACGATAAACATGAAATGCAAAAAAGAGTGATGGTAGCTTTAATCTTGAAATCATATAAAGTTTGATGCAAATATCATTTATCCACTTTTGATATATAATAGCCCGATAACTATGCTGATTTCAAATAAAGAAAATATAAAATAACCCATTGTTATTGTATAACCCACACTGCTAGGGGAACCGTGAGTTATATTTGGTATAACAAAATGTTGAGTAGTCATTGGAAAACTATTCGTAGTCAAATTGAGTGAAAAACTGTATTCCAAAAATTAGTTAAATTAAAGTATACCATGACAATTTAAAGAAGGGTCACTATGATAAAATGTATTTCAAATTTCAATGCTCTACTGTGAAAACACAAAATGGAACTATTTCTTTTTAATTTACGGAATTTATTTCAACAAAAGTGGATAAAACGTTGTATGCCACTCGTGAGCAAAGAGATATTATCCACTCGGGATAATGTCCCACTCGGCAATCGCCTCGTGGGACAAAGTTATCCCTCATGGATAATATCTCGTTTTGCTCACTAGTACCATAAATAACTATTATATAAACTGAATGGTTGAATGGAAAAAACTAGCCAACTGAAAAATGTTATTTATAATCGCTTTTGCTTGAGTCACCATAATTTACAGATCTCGATCACGAATGCTTAATTTGAAACCGTGGCCTTATGTTATTGCGATAACGATTGTGTCTTGTGTGTATATCTATATGGTATTAAGACGAATGTTTTCCTCAAGAAAATTTTACTTTAATACAGGTGGCTATTTCTGAATAGGATACAAATTCGTATTCAATTCAAATAATTTACCTAGTGAAGCACGTTATTTGGAACTGTTGCAGAGTATAATTTTCGTATCTCATTTTATAGCTATCATAGGTTTCATTTTTGAATTGTCAGAAAAGAAGAAATTCAGTTAATGTTTAGTAAGATTATTAAATTTAATCTTAATTGATCAACCCTTATTGCAAGATCCTTTAAAAATTTAGCACCCATTTAAATGTTTAAAAGTTCACTTCTGTCGCACATATGAGTAATGGCTGTAAGCTTTTTGGGTTTTCAATTAAGATTACTATTTAGTGTACGTTTACTATAAGTTCTTAATAACCACCTTTATCTAAATAGCACTTAAACCTTAAGTATTATATTAGTATTGACGGTTTGTAATATGTATTTGTGTACTAATATTATACGAAATGCATATAAAGCAAATTATTTACAAACATACTTGTTTTATATTTATGTATGAATGTATATATTGCAGCCAATATAGCTCAAAAATCTAGAAGGCATTGATTCGACTATCCATAGGATAATTTGTTGGTGTACTGCTATGTAAAATGTGTGTTGATTTATTTTCGTCACACGATTTGTTTCCGAATATAAAATTTCTGTTACACCGTTCACGATCGTCACAGAATTTCGTTTCAATATTTTTTTGTTTTTTTCGAATCATACCCTGCCTAAAAAAGTTTCACTTCAAAAAGAAAAGGATCAAAATATGATTTTCTATATTGGTCTAATTCTCGTTGGGTTAGATTTCAGTTGAATTATTTAACCTTTTTCCTCAAACGTTAACGTTGATGTAAATTGACAGCCGAAAGCGTAGGGCAAGCGTCATGTTTATATCTTGTTTTCTGTGGTTTAGGCAAAAAACAAAATTAATTATTACGGTAAATTTAACTTTAGAAACGTTTTTATTTTGATTTGAGGTTGTTACCATAAACGATAACTCTTATTTAATTGACTTGCAGCGATAATTCTTAGTTTATTGCATTACGGCTTCGATGAATTAAGTGTCAACATTTTTGGAGGAAAAAAGACTTGTATCATAACTTGAATTTACTTATGTAAATTTTTGCCATACAAGAACGACATCTGGGGTGCCATGTAGGACGTGTATCGCTTAGTTCGCTTATTTAAATACGTTTTTTCTATTATGCTCTCAACTTGTTCGATTTATCATGCTATTTATTTTCCATTTTACCGATTGCAATATAATTGGATAGTATAGAAATTTATACTAATAGACAAAGATCGCAATCGATAACGTCTAATTGAGGAAACGAAATGATATAAAATTTAATTCTTGAAAAAAGAGATATTGAACTGCCTATTGAACATCGAAAATAGTGATGATAGAACATATCACTCATGTGGCCCTATTCTGGCTATTCGCTGGGAATTGCGAATTGGAAAAAATACTGCTATATTTCCAAACTTCAATAATTTCCAATTTTTTATACCCCATTTACCAAAAGTGTAAAAGGGAAAACACTATTTCGAATTTAACAGCCGCCATTATTTAAAAATTTAATTTTATACACATAAAATAAAAACTTTACCGATACTACGTTGTAAGTAAAATAATGAAAAGACATAAAACAAATAGTTTCTCTAATTCCCCCAAAAAAATTTAGGTTAAAAGGCAAAACTTATATAAAATTGAATTATTTTTCCCTACTTTTAAAAATTCCCAATCGCCAGAATATACTTTTGGAAATAATAATTCCCAAATGCTAGAATACTGTGAAAATATTTCAATTCCAAATTTCAAGGGTATAGCCAGAATAGGGTCACTGGTATAGTTATCTGTGATATCAATAAGAAAAAACCTAAGTACTAGAAAAAAATAGTACGTAAACTACAGTTGATAGTAGTCTTCTCCACCTAAATAAACCTAAGTGTTTTTCTACTATTAAAAACTCCTAAGTGGAACCACAAAAAATAAAAAAAAATAATCGGCAGCCAAAGATCATTTATATGTTATAAACCGCACGATATAAAACAAGTTTGTACCGTAAACCGACGAATTACACAAAAAAATTTTATCGTTTATGACAAAACAATTATATTCAATTATTATAACATTTATTTTTATTAGTTTAAACTAAATAACAAAAAAACTAAACTAAATAAATTTAAAAAAAAACATTTATAAATAAAAACGTTTTTACTATATTAGTATTAAAAATTATTATAAAGCTTTCAAATTATATATAAATTAAATAATAATTGTAAATTTTTTTTTATTATTATAATTGTTATACCTGTAGATATTTATTTATATCGTTGTTTTACATATTTACATAATATATGTAGCATTATTAAATTATTTTTGGAAATATATACAACAATAAAAATAAATGTATTAATAATAACATAATTGTTTATTTTATTATTAATATATTTATTTTTATCGCTTTGATTTTTTTTTGTACATCCATTTTATATTTTTGCACTTTGAGCATTTTAGTATTATAATCGTCTATCTATTTATTATCTACATACTATATATAGTGCAGTAGTTTTTGGTTAAAATTTGAAGATATATTCGTTTTTCATAATTGTAGCATGTTTTATTTTGGTTCATTTATACGTATATAATTTTTTATATCTGTATATTATTATAAAATTGAAAAATCCAACAACACTTTCTTTTTGTGTTTACATGTCATATATTATCCTGTTTTCAGTTTTTCATATTGTCAGATTTTTATTTTTTTTATTTTTTTTTTCAGAATGACACAAAAAATAAACATATTTACATTTATTTTTGTTAGTATAACATAAAAATAGGGGTGTATGAATTATAATATGGTGGTTGACAATTATGTGTAGGTGTCGGAAATGGGTGGATTCATTGAAGTCGGTTGATTTCACGCTTAATTTTAGGTTCAATCGAGAGATTTGATTAAGTTCTAAATTTGTTTATGCTTGTGTAGGCCCAAAGAAAGGAAATTAAATAGTCACACCAACATTTCACCCCACAAAACATAATGCTATAGCAGACTTAAAAATTTTAATTGTAATTTTAAAAAACTACCAAATCCTAGTACAACCGACAGAAACAACCAAAGAAAACCTCCTTGCTATTGGCTTGAGCCCTTTGAAACAGCCAAAACAATTAAAATTCCATTTACCAAAGCAATATGCCATTAAATTAAATAAAAAGAAACAACATCTTTTACTCATTTCACCATTGCATGGTGAAATGAGTAATATGTACTGTATTTTGTAAATACCTGTCTAACGGTACCCGAGCAGTACCGTTATTTTTTTTTTTTTTTGTTAAACAAAAATAAAAATTCACTTCACATGTTACTAAATAAAAGAAAATTAAATCACACGAGTGATTTAAGTGATTTTCAAGATTTTTCCTATTTCCATTAAGATCACTTTTTATTTATTTTCCTCCCGATTTTCTGCATTCCAGAACTTTACCTTAAAATCATTTAAGCATCATATTTCCGTCGTACCTGTCGGATTTCATCATAATCGGTTAAAAATAGTCAAGCTAGTCTAAATTTTTTTATGCTTGTGTAGGCCCGAAGAAAGGAAATTAAATCGTCCAACTGTTAAACATTTTTTGTTTGTTAAATTAATATACGATAGATTAATAATAATGATATTCAAATACAGTTTTTTTTTAAAACTTATGTAAGGATTAAGATTAAGAATTTGTTGGTGGAATATAAGTCAGTTAAAACTCACCTGTTAAAGCTTTAAACATTTATTAGATCTTAAAAATATTTTGTTTTACGATCCAAAATTTTTAGCATATCAAAAATTGTAAACATGCTCTACTTTTGGTGAACCCTGTCCAACCAATAAACTTTATTATCCATCATTTATGGCACCAAAAACTATTCATACAATCAACACCGCGCTACATCACGATACCATAAAAATGAAATAAATTAAAAATTTTAAAAATAAATCATCATGAAATTCATAAAACACACATACAGACACGCATATACAAACACACCAATTTTAAGTTATGCACTTAACAAAAAATTAAAAAAATTAAATAATTAAAAATCCAATTTTATTTAAAAATATATTTTTATCATTTTAACATTATAATTAAATATTTAAAAATGCTCTAAATAATTTAATTATATATTTTTATTTTATTTACATAATTAAAATAAATTATTTTTTAACAAAACAAAAAATATTAGAATGGAATGAACATTTTTTTTTCGTAGATAATTCAATAAATTATTTATTAAAGTTATTTTTTTATATTAAAAATGGAATGAAATATTTTAATTTTTATTTTTATAGTTTTTATTTTTATATTTAAACAAATTCCTCTTGTGATCGTCCATTGTCTTTACAAAAATAATTTATTAGCAAAATAAAAAATTAATTTAGAATAATTTAAAAAATCAAAGTTCTATATTAGTTAATTAATAATTTAATAATGATTTTAGAATTAAAAAATTAATTAATTTCTATATATTGTATTAGAGTTGAATTATAAATGATTTAAAAACAAAAAAAAAAAAAAATATCGACTGCAGACCCGACTAAAAACACTTGACTTTTTTCTTATAATTTATTTTAGTTTATTAGTTTTGTGAAATTCTTTAACGTTAAAAATTTAAATATTTAAGTAGTGTGACTTAAAAAATTAAAAATTAGTGACTTATTTATAGACTAGACTAGAAAATGTAGGATTATTTATTATGGATTTATAATTTTTATGATTTTTTTTTTTTTGTCTTTATATATAAAATGACATAACAACAATCTGATTTCTTGTGTAAACTCCCGGGATAAAAGTGTAAAAACTACCAGTTTTGTGGATGGATGGATTTTTACTCTTTTATTTTTTGAGTTCAGAATAAATCAGATTAAAGTTTGAGATAATTATGGACATGAAAACATAACAAAGAAAAATTCATAATAACCGTTTACAGGTGATTGCGGTAATATCCATCCTCTTCATAGTCCTATCAACAATTGCCTTGACACTGAATACCTTACCATCCCTGCAGGCAGATCATAATGGTACGCCCCAGGACAATCCAGAACTGGCTATGGTTGAGGCCGTCTGTATATCGTGGTTTACATTAGAATATGTGCTAAGATTTAGCGCGTCACCGGATAAATGGAAATTTTTTAAAGGCGGCCTGAACATAATAGACCTATTGGCAATACTTCCCTATTTTGTGTCCCTATTTCTATTGGAGACCAACAAGAACGCAACGGACCAGTTCCAGGATGTGCGCCGGGTGGTGCAAGTCTTTCGCATCATGCGCATCCTGCGAATCCTTAAGCTGGCCCGTCACTCAACGGGCCTGCAGTCGCTTGGTTTTACACTGCGAAATTCATATAAGGAACTTGGTTTGCTTATGTTATTTTTGGCAATGGGCGTTCTAATATTTTCATCTCTTGCCTATTTTGCTGAAAAGGATGAACCACAAACCAAATTTGTTTCAATACCGGAAACATTTTGGTGGGCTGGAATAACAATGACTACAGTTGGCTACGGGGATATCTACCCCACTACACCGCTAGGAAAGGTCATTGGTACAGTTTGTTGCATATGTGGCGTACTGGTAATCGCTTTGCCCATTCCTATTATTGTTAACAATTTCGCCGAATTTTATAAAAATCAGATGCGTAGAGAGAAAGCACTCAAAAGACGTGAAGCACTGGATCGTGCGAAACGAGAAGGTTCAATTGTATCATTCCATCATATCAACCTAAGGGATGCATTTGCCAAGAGTATGGACCTGATCGATGTTATTGTTGATACAGGTGAGTTTTTTATTTTATTTTTATTAAGCCAAATATAATCAATTTTCAACATATAAATATTTATATAATAATGTATAAGGAAATATTTTAGTGTCTAAGTTTGCATGCAGTTTGCGCTTTTATTCATCTTATGATTTCCTTAAAATTTTTTTGTTTGTTTAAATTTTTTATGTTTTATGTTTTTGGGTGATTTATGAAAATGAACAGGTTAAATAAAACCGTGCTGTTAATCTAAAACTAACATTCGAACAATTTTACTTCAAAATTCGACAGCAAAATGTCTTTATTTATTGTGACACTTGACACATAATTTAGTCTTTTGTTTTAAAATCTTTCTATTTCCAACTCAAAGTCATTTGTTTTTTAAATAATAATGAACTTAACTCTCAAGAACCAAACTATTAACTTCTACATATTACTATACTGCTATACTTTCACCTATTTTTAGAATAATGTGAAATGTTTCCTATATTTCCTGAAATGCAGTCACTTCAGGCAGAGTAAACAAATTCTAGAAAAATCGATGTCCTGAAACTGAATTAAAAATGTTCAATTCTAGAAAGCGCATTTCAGGACTAAAACTGCTCAAAGGTTATTTAAAACTACAATTGGGTCCATGACGCCCACAACGTACTCATGTACGTACACACACACATACACACAAATGCTTCACGGTATTTAATCTGTACAGGCAGTAACTGAAAATAGGATTCCACTAGAGTGGTTGCATCCTAGGCAACTCTGGAAGAAATCTGGAAAATCGATCTAACTAGATTAATTTAGACAAACTCAAAATATGTTCCAGCTAGAGTAACTAAATTCTAAACTAACTCTGAATTCTAAAATACTCAATTCTAGTTAGCTGCTCCTATAGATTTGAAAAGATTTAAATGATTTTTCTTTTGATTAAGCCTAGACTAACACAAAATTTGTTTCCGCTAGAGCGATTTCATTTCAGAAACAATAGGAAAAATCTGGAGGAAAACTGGAAAATTCGAACTAAATAAATGTTCTAACAACAACAAAATTACGTTTGGATGTGTTTAAAAAAGCATACATTCGGGCGAATTTATTATATGCACAAAGAAAAATTTATTAAAATCAAATATTTGAACTTAATACTGAATTAACAAAAATCCAAATACATAAAATTTTTTAAGAATTAAATTATTTGGTATTTCACAAAGCTAATCCCATTAAATTTAATAACGGATCAAAGAGTTTACTTATTAATCGACAATGTTTGATAATTTAAATTTTAATCTTATCCATGTATAAGAAAGTTTTAATTCTTATTAGGGCGATCGCACTGCACTCGAATAGCAAGTGTTCGGATGTTTCTCTTCCCAGATTACAGAACCTGCAGTTCTCTGATGGGTTTTTCCACATTTTGAATAGATGGTAGTTAAAGGGACCATGTCCTGTCAATACCATATGAGGGATTTCAGAGATGATCGATCCATTCTGATTATATTCTGTAAGTGTGTAATCTTGTAATTTAGGAGCTTCTTTGTCTGTCTCATTCCCCGAGATGACTCCCACAGTGAAGCAGAACATCTCTGCTCCCAGATGAGGACTCTCCTCGCTACATGGCCTTTGGAATAGGCAACGCTAGGCTCGGGGTCGTAGAAAATGCCACCCGTCCTCTTTTGCACAGGTGTCTGCGGCCTCATTTCCTGGTATATTAGAGTGGCCGGGGGACCACAAGAGGGTAACCTTGTTGTCCCTACCCAGCCTTCTAAGGTTGCTGTAGCAGCTCCATGTCAGTTTAGAGCTGAACACCGCAGCTGCCAGGGCTAATAAAACAGCCTGGCTCTCCGAGATTATGTATATCTCCGTTATTTTATACTTCTTTTTGAGGCACTGAAGCACGCTAGCCTCGATGGCCACAGCTTCTGCCTGGAAAACCGTAGGGGTCTTTCCCAACGGTATACAGAGCCTGAAACCGGGCCCCACAACCCCCGCAGCCGTGCCCTCGTTTGTTTTTAACCTATCGGCATACCACACCGATGCATGCTATGGTAAGGAGGAAATGATGTCCCTCTCGGGTATCGGTATCGTGAAGTTCCTCCGGCAGTCAGTAGTTTTTACCATCATATCTGATAGCTGGGCAATATCATCTGCCAAGTTTAGTTTATCCAGGATGCTATTGTGTTCCGAACTAGTCAGTCTAACCTGACTTGTTACCTTCAGTTTTATGGCTCTCAAACCTGCCACACTTTTGACATGTATGTGGAGTGGTGAGAGTCCCAGCAGTCCTTCAAGGGCAGCAGTAGGGCAGGTCCTCCCGCTCCCGTTGCGCCCAAACATATTAATCTTTGAATTTTGTCCAAAGCTGAACGAGCATTTATTTGCTCTGTCTTTGGCCACCATATAAACGCCGCATAAGATATCATTGGTCTTATGATGGTTTGGTAAAACCAGATTATCATTTGTGGGTTTAGGCCCCATGTTTTACCAAACATACGTTGGCATCCAAAGTATGTTTTTTTTGCCTTATTTGCAATGTATTTCAAGCGGGGGTTCCAGGTTAATTTTTGGTCAAAAATGATCCCTAGATATTTAACCTCAGACGTCATCTTGAGTATTTCCCTGTTCATAGTTATTGGAGGAAAGGAAATTCTCCTCCGATTTGTAAAGAGAGTACATGTTATTTTACTGGGATTGACGCTAAGGTCGACTTCAACACACCACTCGTTTACCAATCTTAGAGCATATTGCATACGCTCAGCTATTGTGCTTTCAAATTTGCTCCTGACCATCAGCACCAGATCATCAGCATAGGCAATGATTGATATTCGAGAGTTCCTCAAAATTGCGAGCAAGTGGTTCATTACCAAGAGCCACAGTAACGGCGACAGTACTCCACCCTGAGGGCAGCCCTTGGTAGGTGCAATTGAGATACTTGCTTCGCCAATCGAGGCTTTAATTCTCCTGCTTCGGAGCATGTTTATTATCCACCTGATGGATGAGGAGTCGATACCCCTCGCTACAGGTTGTTCCCGAATCACCTCGAAATTTTATTTTCGAAGGCACCCTAAATGTCAATGAAGGAGCATAATAGTGCCTCCTTGTTGCGCGAAGTGTATCCTCGATTTCCGATGTTAATTCATGCATGGCTGTCTCCTTAGATTTGCCCACCTGAGTCTGATATATATAGGTCCAATATTTTTGCCATGGTTTTAAGTATAAATGATGTAAGGCTAATAGGTCAGTAGGGCCTAATGTCCTCGGGGGATTTATTCCCATTTTTTGGTATGAATATGACTCTTACCTCCCTCCAGCATCTGGGGATGTATTTCAGACTAAAGCTGGCTCTATATAATTTGATTAGGAGAGGCTCCAGTAAATCCAGGCCTTGTTGAAGAAAAATAGGATAGATTCCATCCCCTCCTGGAGATTTAAAGGGACCAAATGAACTGATAGCGCAGCGCAACTGTCCAGGTGTGAAGATTTTCATCGCTCGCTTGTAGGCCCCCCTTGGGACTAGATATGGATGCACCACGCTCATATCAGGGTCCTCCCGACCCGCAATGATTGTGCACTTCGGAAAGTGTCCCTTGACCAGACATTCAAGAGTCCCTTCCCTTGATGTGGTTAAGGTCCTGTCTAGCCTTCTTACTGAGCCCAGAGAGTTTTTATGATGTCTGAGTCGGCCAGCCCCCGGAATCTCGTCTATCTTCCCGCAAAAAGGTCTCAACCTCTCTCTTTTGCTCTTCCTCAGAGTCTCATTATACTGGGTGAGGGCAGTTCGATACGCTGCTCAGTCATCTGTTATTTTTGTTCTGTTAAAGAGCTTACGCACTGTTTTTCTTTTAGTCTCTAGGGCGGAGGTCCACCAAGGAACATCTCTAGTTCCTCTAACACGCACCTCAGGAGAACTTGAGTGATAGGCATCAATTATTACCCTGGTGAGATTATCAGCAACTCTATCAAGCTCTGCAACAGAGCCGATAGAGTTCTGTAAACCCCCTACATTGTCTTGTAGATTTATTGGTAAAGACAGCCCAGTCCGTTCCTTTAGGTATTCTTACCGTAGCTTCTGTTATTTGGGGGGGTTCTAATATCAACTCTTATATACCTATGATCCGACAAAGATGCTTCCTCCGATACGTGCTAATTCTGGACTGTGCTGGAGGTACCCATGTCAGGCATAGTAAGGTCCAGCACCTCCCTTCTAATGGCATTCACAAAGGTCGGCTCGTTCCCTGTATTATTTATAGCAATATTATTTGATGAACAGTATTCAAAAAGTTGCTCACCTCTTGTATTGGTGTTGAAGACCACCCCAGACTGTGTGGTGTGAATTAGCATCACAACCAATGATAAACTTCTGCCCATGAGCTGTGCAGTAATTGATAAAGCTCTGTACTTCTTCCGGAGGTGGGTCGTTACCGTCCCCGGGAAAATAGGCTGATGCCATTTTAATTGTTACTATGCCTCCTCTGGATAGAGGTATCTCTAATGAGACTGCAGTTATGTCTCAGGAAATAAATTGGTTAATTGAGAAGATATTGTACGACGAACGACAGAGAATTGCTGTCCTCGTCCTTTTTACTTCTGTGTTGTGAAACCTTTAATTCTTCCATTGATCCACGGCTCTTGGAAAAGCGCTATGTCCCAGTTGTTTGTGTTGAAGAGGCGACTCAGCATAGATGTGACGGCCTTGGGTCTATGTAGGTTGATTTGTACGCGTGCATAGATCTTTATGTTTTCGGGCCCTCCAATGAGCCGCCCTGTGTGCTACTACTAATAGCACGTGGTTTGGTGGAACTCTGTGAGTTCAACCCATGTTTTTTATCAGGCTTGTTCCGTTTTCCAGGTCTGCGTCTTCCACGTGCGGTGCCTGAGGTTCCTGGCTTGTTTGGGTCATTTTTGCTCGCGGGATCTTTGTGGCTGGGGTAACGCTCTTTCCACGGAGCGATTTAGCCCTGATTTACCTGCTGATGGTGCCTGTGTCCTCCCAGCCCTGTTACTCCTCTCACCATCCTTTTTGGGGCGAAAGTACACGGCTCCAAACAGCCAGTTAACTTTATAGCTACCTTTTCTTTCGGTTGGCAAAGGTTGCTCTTTCTTCTCCCTTTTTGCTGGGGTGTTCTTTGGCGTCGTGTTGTCTGACCGGCTCCGTTTAGCGGAAGTGACCGTTCGATATTTTATTTTAATTTGGCACTGTGCCAGAGCTACCTCGTGAGGAATGCCCGCCAATTTAAGATGGGCAAGGCGCTGATGATTGCTATCATCAGATAGCGTGGTTTCCTTATTAAAATTCTCATAGGTAGGTCCTTGTTGGACCTTGTCATCCTCTGAGATTGGTGCGTTTAGAGAAGCACCTCCCTCATATTTTTTTATTTCTGAAATATCCATGCAGTTTCGGATTTGTTGAGAGGAAAAGAAGGCCCACCACAGCGGCGCCTCTTACTGTGGTAAGGCTAATTGAAACCGGAGGTCACCAGCTATCCGGAGTTCCGTGCTAGAGACCAAATAACCCATGGCCATTCATCCCTCGGCGCACGTGTCTCACCTTGGATTTGCGGTTTTTTATTAAGGTTATTCCTTCCTTTAGCGTTGTACTTTAGCCTGTCGTTCGGTAAACAAACAATCAGTTACCGGTGGTCACCACGGGGAGGTAGCACGTACACTTGCTGACCACGATTTATTTACCTCTCACGCGGTCGTGAGCCGCAGACAGGACTGCCTAAAACATGACCAGAACAGCCTGCTGGAGCTCACTCTACTGAAGGTTACGAAGCTGGTGATTACTACGCAGCTTTGTTCCCCCCTTCACCAGACGCCCAGACCACCAAACACTACACACATAGACGATAGAAGAAAGTTTTAAGATATCGATTTTCTTATACTATATATGCATAATATCCAGTTTTTCAAATTAAGTTTTCGAATTATGGATATTTCATTAGGTAAAACCAATATTAAATTTTAGCGGATAAGCGTGTTAAAGTATACGCAAATTGTCAAACATTGTCGATTAATAGGTAAACTCCTTGATCCGTTATTAAATTTAATGGGATTAGTTTTGTGAAATACCAAATAGTTTAATTCTTAAAAAATTTTTGTTAATTCAGCATTAAGTTCAAATATAATAAATTCGCCCGAATCTATGCTTTTTTAAACACTTACAAACACAATTTGGTTGTTGTTGTAAAATCTATTATTAATTTAGGAGAAACTTTTTTCACATAATTCTCAGGGAAATCTGGAAAATCAGTCTAACTAAATGCTCCGCTAGTTTTGGGAAAATGTGCTTGATTTTCTGTTAGGTCAGGCTTAGATTAAGTTAAAATAGGTTTCAGGTGCTGTACCTATAGATTTAGAAAGATTTAAATGATTTCCCTTTAGATTAAGTCTAGAAGTCTAGGCCTTAGGCTAGCATAAAATAGGTTTCAGTCAGAGCGAAAACATTTCAGAATCAGTAGGAAAATTCTGGAGGAAATTTAGAGATCGATCTATCTAAAGGTTCTCCTTGATTTGGGTAAATCTGCTTGATTTTCTGTTAGATTAGGAGTAGTCTATCTTAAAACAGGTTCCAGCTAGATTGACTACATTTCTGAACTAAATTTGAATACAAAAAAGGTAAATCCAAATTTGGTGTTCCTATCGACTTGGATCTAAATGATATTGCATTATTGGCCTAGACTAACCCAAAATTAGCTTCCGGGAGAGCGACCTCATTTCAGAAACACATATTGACCAAACTTTAGATTCGGCCTAGACTAAAAAAATTTAGTTTTCCGCTTCCGTAGGTACCGTACGCTAGACTTAGGTTTGTATGTTTTACTTCTGCCTATTGACTTCATTTTCGTTATGTTTTCCAAAACAATTGAATTTGATTGGTGTATGAGTTGAGTTTGTATCGTAATATTTCGGTTCAAGTAGTATCAGACGAATTTTATTTTAATTTATTTTAATTCTATTCAGTTTTATGAAACACAATATGCCCGCCGCCATTAATTATTTTATGTTAATTATTTTTGTTTTTTTTTTAATCATGTATAATTAAATTGATATATAAAGTGTCGCAATTTCTATTATGTATTTCTAATATACTTTTTGCGTGCATGTCCAACATGATTCTTTGCCCATTATATTTACAAAATAAAATACTCGTTAAAAAAAAAAAAAAATTACAAGAAAATGAAAGCATTTTTTCCAATTCTCTAATATGTACTATAAACACAACAACTTAACTTATATATAAATAATAAGATAATAATAAATATAACAATAATAATTTATTATTTTTAATTTTTTGTTTTCATTTTATATCCGAAAAAAAGAAACATTAACGTTTTATTATCATTTTGTAGATTATTTCGTTTGGGTTTCTCTTTACACACCACGTAAACAAAGTGTTCAATTCCTTTCATTTTCTTTCTAATTTTTGTTACACATTCGTGATATGCGTGAAGTTGGCAACAATTATTTGTAGCTTCTAAAATATAACATTTAGGCAGAGACTTTGTGTCAAATGCTCTAAAATGATATTTTAACTAGCAAAAAATATTTTGTTAAAATTCACTTTTGATACACTACTCATTAAATTATACTACAAAACAGTAAATGAAATAATAAATAAATAAAACAGTTTAAGTTATATATATTTATAAACAAGAAATTTAACCAAAAAATTACCTATTTCAACACCAACTCCAAAACGTTAATTTTTATTTTTGTTTTTTTTTTTTTATTTTTTGGAAAAATCATAAAATTGGATGTTATAACAAAAATAAAAAAAATAATAAACTCTCTAATATACTCGTATACATATATAAAATAAAATAATTTTATAAAATATAATATTAATATATAAATGAAAATATTGTTATAATATATAAATAAATATACAAACACACAATATACAAATACACACACACACACATTTTTTATACTAAAAAAAAAAAAGCATCATCGACCACATCACACACAAATTCAGAATAAAACATCAAAAACATAATAAAAATTAATTAAATTTCCCCCAAGCAATAATTTTTAAGGGAAATGCACTACTCACTGTATAATTAATGAATATAATTATATCTATATAGAAATAAAATATGGATAAATTTCTTGTTATAACCGAAATGAAGACGATTTTTTACGAAATAAAATTAATTATTTTAAACATGAAAGAAATTGTATAAATTTTAAACAATTTTATAAATACAGAAAAGAAAAAATAAGATTATATTAAGGCAGGGCTTAACATAATATATTAAACAATTTAATTTAAATATGATGATAGTTCTAATAATTTACATAATATATACTTATGTACACACAATTATTATTTTAATTATATAAATATACAAATTATGTAATGTTATTCGAAATTTACATATTTGTATTAATTTCCAGATAGACGTTTTATTGTTTTTGTAGCCAATTTTTTTTTTTTTAGCAGAAGCCTCATTTCTAATTATTTGACATAATTAAAAATTTTATTATTTTTTTTTTTTTTTTGTTATTTTAACAAAGCCAAAGAGATGAAATTATTTTTGCCAAAGGATCTAAATTTTAAAATATTTTAATTAGAAAAATGTTAAATAGATAAATTTATACAAAATTATGTCAATTGGAAAATAAAATATTATAGGATTTAATTAAGATAGACAATTTAGTTGTGACCAGAGTATTTATTTTGCGGTTCTTTTTAAAATTTTTGTATTATGTAGGCAGAAAATATATCAAAATTATTTTTAAATTAGCTAAAGTTTCACAAGGGCTCAAGACTAATAAGTCACAAAATTTCGAGAATACATACATATATCATATTTGATCAAACCTAATTTAAAAAGAATGAATTTGGTTTCTGGATTTCCTAAGTAGGGTGGGTAGGCATTTTCAATCAATATTGATTTCTGAGTTTGTTAATGCCTCAATTCCACTGTGAATCAAAGTTTATCAGTAAAAATAACTTGAGATAAAAATATAAAATCGGTGGTTGTGTGAACGAGACACACAACGGAGTCAGTCAAGTTTTTACCTACAAAAAATGTGTATCTGTGTTAGTGCACTGAGGTCGAAATTAAAAAAAAGCATCAAATCGAGAACATTTTATGGCAGTCCAACTAATACATGTACATAAATATTGTGTACCGATGAAAAATATTTCTCGCACACGCTGATAATTTTAATTGTAGGGTATTTTTATGGGAAAGATTTTTTTTAATTTTGTATTTTATGACGGAAATAATTTGAATAAAATAATTCTGATATGAGTATTAGTAATAATTACATTTTTTGATTATTTTGAAACGTGAAAATAATCGAATTAACACTAATACTTCATTTTTCTAATAATTCTTGGTTATTCTAGGTTATGTTTTTGTTTGCTGTCAAAACACTAGGGCAATTTTAAAGTTTGCAATTTTTATGGTAAAGTCTAATGTGTGATCGAAAATATTCGAAAAAATAATTCTGATATGAGTATTTAAAATAATTAATTTTTTAGATTATTTTGAATCATAAAAATATTCGAATTAACACTAATTCATAATTTTTTTAAATAATTCTTGGTTATGTTTTTGTTTGCTGTCAAGATGTATCCATAAAATTTGGTATAAAAAAATCAATAGCAAAATACTTTATCTTGGTCTCTCTGATGGATTATTTTTTTTTGTCTTCTTCCAACTTCAAGTCAGCTCAGTCAATTTTTCACAGTGGAATTGGGGCTTAAACGACGTTTGTTTATTTTTTATATTTCAAATAAATTTTTATTTATTATGTCATTCTAATCTAGTCTCCTTGCTTAATCAGCAATTTGATTGTGACTTAATTTACTTAACTTATATTAATCTTTGGCTTCTTCCCATTGGTATTCCAGAGTAAACCACATCTTTTAAGTGGGTTTTAGATCTGTGCAATACCGTTTACCCTAACAATTACACCAGCTCAAAACGTTTGGTTCTTTTAAGCCTGCGTACTAGAATTCGTGTTGGTTGGGAGCTAAGTTACATAAATGTTCACATGTTGCTGGAGCCTTTCTTCATGTCTCCGCGATTTTTCCTGAATTTCATTTAAAATGGGTATCACTTTAAGGTCCTTATGGAGATCATTGTTCCTGGCATACCATATTCTGAAATCTTTGGATGATATTTATACGTTGCTCTGTTTGGTACAACCCTAAAGCTGAATACCATAAGGCCAAATCAGTTTGCTTATAAAGTAGAAGCTAGTCTTATGTTACTTACATTTTACTTTTCTTCTTGACGTGTACTTTTCATCGTAGTTTAGCATCCAGTGTCCTGCCGAGATACTTAGCTGTGTTCGTATACCGTACTATTTCTCGATTTATGGTAATCACAATATATTCGAATCGTCTGTGTCTGGAGTTTCTATGTTTATCTGCGAAAAAAATGTTACGGTCGTATTTGAAGTTCCCAAATCAACCTTAAATCCAGAATATAAAATATAAAGTATGGAAGCCCGAAATCACAGATATCTTAGGTTTGCGGTTAATAAAAGAAATATATGAAGTCACGTGTCATTTTTCAGGCCATGAAAAAACTCTAAAATTAATAAAAACAATTGGTTTGTTGGTTTTATAGTTCAGGAAGTTTGTACAAAAATACTACATATTTCTAAAACAACCGAAATCTTATAGGATTGTAAAATTTATTCATATTAGTATTTTAGGAAATATCCCGTTTCTTTGGATTGAGCGAACCCTGCAATAAGGGTTGTAAACACATTTCTATGTATTCAGGGAAATGCAAAAATCTCCTCTAAGCGGTACACAGCACAAACTGCGAATATCTCAAATGATGAAGGTGATACCAGAATCAGCAACAAGCATCATTGGCAGCGTCCCGCAATATTAAATATTTGTTTAATTTTAGGCATGGCCGAAGAAATTTTTCAGAGCCAGAATACAATTTATTTTCGGATCTCACAAACATGCTACCCAGATCCTTTTTGCTATTTTGAATAATTCTGTTTTATACAGCGTAACGTTTTATACAGTGTTTTGGTGCTGAAATTTTAGAAAAGGTCTGGACTGGTTATACCGAACATATAAAAACAAATTTCTCTGTGAGAAATTTAATTTTTTGATTCATGGTTTGTATCTATGTGCCAAAGTATCATTAGCAATGTCCCGAAATATTTGTACGATTCTGGTCATATTATATTTAAGAAACTCCATCCCTGCCCCAAACGGAACTTCTGCGACTATGCGCCAATTGGTTTGAAATTTGGTATCTGAATTAACCAACAAATTTGATGATAAACTAATTAGTTGCAGCACGTCCAAGTGAAGAGATTTCACTTTTAATCGGTTTTCTAGCGAGTGGATAATCATCGCTACCAAACCAATTTTATAAAGCTAGTTTAGGCTCTTTTTTTCATCAAATATAGACGTTTCTAACCTGGTTACCCTATAGTGGCAACTCCCATTGGCTGTACTATTTTTTTAACTAAAACCAACGCAAACGTACCTCTTAATTTCTTGTTAACAAATCCTGAACTAAAACTACTTAAGCCGCAATGAATAAAATATCGCTAACATCACAAAATTTGCGATGGTTTCTTGTGACTGCTCAACAAAAAAAGCTTGCTCAAGGTTTGACAAAAACACGCGGAATTTTTCTACACAATTTTTTTTTCTAGTGTTGGTACCTATTGTTGTCTGTCAAAAAGTTGTTTGTGGTTTGGTGTGCTCGGCGATTTTTACTTGTGCCAACCATTTAAACCTTCAAAAAATCGATTTTTTTTTTGCTTTAAAACTTAGAATATGAAAAACTTCATGACTTAGGCCAAAACTCAAAGCTCTTGTAAATAGAGCCAATAATCTACGCCATTTTTAGTGATTTCTCTATTATATTGGTTATTCTGTGTACTTGATCAAGTGTTGAGTATTGGTTACGAAAACCGAACTGATAAATTGGGATGAGGTTTTTACTCTCGACTATCTTATTTAAACTTTTTACCAGTAGCTTCTCAAAGAGTTTGGGCATGACTTTCAAAAGCGAAATTGTCTATAAGAAGATTATAATTACTTCTACAATTTTCGACCAGCTGGGTAAACATTTGATTCTAAAGGCTGCATTTATAAGATTGGTGAGCTCTAACAGAGTTTTCTTTGGCAGTTCTTTTAAAATTTCTGCAGTAATAAGAACGCAACCAGGAGCTTTTTTCGTGTTGTTGGTAGGATTTCTTTACTTTCTTGCACAGCTTGTTTAGTCATTATTTCGGCTTCCAACGTTTGGTCTTCATGTGGCCGGAATATTTTTTCGAGGTGTTTATTATTTCTAGCCCATTTCTCACCTGCTATTCTTATTGGAGGAATCTGCATTATTGGTCTTTTAATTCTTTTGGGTGCTTTCCAAGGAGAATAATCAGAACTGTTATCATTGGTTAATTTTCTTAGATAGTTGCTCTCTTCTAGATTGTTGAGTGAGATTGTTCAAATTAGTTTTACCTTGGGGCGGCCCTTGTTTGTTGACATACAACACTTTTCTGTTTCACTCAATTGAGCTTTTTTATTCACCAACATGTCTTCGGGTTGGCTAAAATAATTGCATTATGGCAATGGCTTGTCTCCATATTCGTTCCGCTCATTGCTCATTTATAGTGGACTGCAAAAGCAGTGTGAGTCGCAAAGAATTTTGGTGCTCTCCTAAAGATGTCGACCTCGACAAGCCTCGGTCATTGTACTTGATTTGTGAAAAACGTCAAAATTAGATTAAAATAAATCTAGACACAAATTTTTTGTATTACACAAAACTAAAAATTTTCGAAGACAGATCGAATTTCGACAATTTAATTTGAGATTTTTCAATTTTAAAAACCTATTAGGTAGTTTGAATTATCACTGAAGCAAACCTGCTAGATAACGATACGATTATAATTTGCAAAGCTGGCTTATAAACTAGTGAAAATTCGAACATTATTTAGCAAATGACCTTTGGATTTTATAGATTTATACTTTAATATTGTCTCCGTTTCTCAGCTCAAAAACAAGTCCTCTCGGGTTTGCCTGACATTAAAATTAGAACACTCGGTTGAAAAATGATCCTTTGTGTATTGTAACAGCCACTGTTGCTTTCCGAAAGAATTTTGTTGGCTTGATGGGATTACGAAAGATTATCACATTTGACCTCGGCTGAACTGTTGAAGAAACTATGCTTCCTCTGCCCCACTATAGTTGCCAGACCTACCTTAGTAAAACAGTGATATTAAATTCCCTCCAAAGATCGACTATGTATTATTCTTGGATTGTACCTTTTTACTGTTTTTTTTGTGGGCAGTCTCGTTCAGGAAAAAATATCACTCCAGAATGTCATCATGGTCCGATGCAACAGCAAAACTCTTTTGGTATGGCAACCAATGACCAAGCGCCTTTTTCACTCTTCCTAGAATAGGAATCCACACTGAAAAAAATCCTACATCAATGTAGACAAAAACTGCATTAATAGTAAGAAAAATTCGTTAAAACTGAGCTAAAGCGACCCTTGGTCGTATTTTAATCTTGACTACTTATGTTGAAGTTTTTTATTTTAATCTTGACTACTTACGTTGAAGTATCTATGATTCGATTCATTTAAGATACGAAAAACGTTATAATTTTAATGCAGCTAATAGCATTTGTGGATGAATAGGTTCTTATTATTAACGTAAGAAATAGAAGATAAGATGAAATTTTTCATAAAACTAATGAAATGGTAAATCACATTAACGGAAAAATTCATACATTTAAGTTAGATATTCATTATTTGAATTAACATAATTATCCGTATGTATAATTATGAATAATTCATAAATATGATGATTATTTTCATTAATATATTGAAAATAATTCATAAAATGCAGGAACGGGTTCATAATTGATAATCAGTTCAATTGATAATTTCGCGGCTCTCTGGCAGAACCATTTAACACCTTTGATCAGAACCATTATCTCTTCGCTTCATGGTTCTCCCGCAAGCTTGTTCCTGCCTTCCAACGTTCCTCAGTGGCTTAGCTATAAATTTCGCGCTCCCAATATTTTCTTGGACTTCTAAAAATGCTCCGTATACTTATGAATAAGCAAAAAGCAAAAATCTGTTTGCTAAAGTATAAATATGTTACCTACATTAATTAGAAAATTTTGTTAAAGAACTGAGCACAATACAATTCTTTACTGGTAGGTGAGCAGAATCGCCGGTTGGCCTGGTTAGTCTATTTTAAGATTCAGTTTAACCTTTCAGTTTAATGCAGGGTGGCCAAAATATGTCGAAATTTAATGATATGATCCCACCTGCAGTCATAATTCCAATTGAAAGATTTGAATAGGATTTTGTATAGATATCTCCTTTGTTTAAATACAATGCCAGCCCGACGTTGTGGAAATGGAAATCATTCATTGTGGATTTAATCCCATTTTCAAAGGTATAAGTCGAATTCATCATAAAAGTGAAGGACAATTTATTTTTAAATAGCTTGTTTCTTGGACGGTGCTCTTCTTCCAAAATTTTTGTAGCAATAATAATTTCACTGTTATTAAGACTATTGAAATGGGGTTAATATGAGATCAGATTCATTCTTGTTATTCCTGTAAATGAGAAACAGCCTCTCTAATTGATTATAATATACAAAACAAGCACGATGTCGTCGACATTTCCTTGAAGTTTTCCATTCTGTGATAAGGTCCTTAAGTAATTCAGAGATTTTAATAGAATCAATAGAATCGGACCTCCACAAAATTATATGAAGTTATCTGTCGAAGAAAATAATTTAAACACTCTAGTAAATCGTAAGATTATAGCAAACATAATATCTTGAACTTTTTCCTAAATTAACAAAATACATTGAAAGTTCTAAGTACCTACGCTAAGTTTACGCTTTAAGAAGTTACATCTTTTTAACGCTTGGCTTCCTAAAAGTCCCAAATTGTAAGCTGCGGTTCCTTTAAAGGTAAGGACGTTATATCGACCAGAAGGGGTCATGAAAATCTGTTTTAGTGAAATGATCTTCGCAAATTTTCTCATCTTTGATTACACATTAAAATTATAGACATGACATTACATTAGTTGCAGAACCCCACCACTGAATGATCTACATTTTAATTACAAACAAAATGCAACATTTTGCTCACGTTACAAACTACTCGTAATATCGATGATCAAATATCATCTATCCAACCAGATATATCCTTACATAATGTGAAGTTAGACCATTAGATGAAAATAGCTATGCTTAATTAGGACGTGGCTGGTTATGATTAGTAAAGGTTTTGTTATAGAGTGTGGCTGTTGAAAAAAAGTTAGATGTGATCTTTGAAATATTATTAGTAGCACTATCATATGTGTAAGGTTTTTGAGGCCGCTTATTGGTAACGTCCTTTAATTCATCGAAGAGTTATCGTTTTCCAAGAGAACTAACGAGAGCAGGCCGAATTCGGTTTCTAATATCTCCTCTAGCTTTAGCATTTTCATGGCATTCATACACCTGGCCTATCTAGGATACCACTGAACCCAATACCTCAATAAGCTCCAAAACACTTATCTCCATCGGAGTACGCATTTGTCGAATAGACTGGACGATGATATTTTTACAGGGTCTTATAACTTACAGAAATTCAAACTCAATATAAAATATTTAATTCTAGAAGACTGAACTTATCATTCTTATTTTTAAATAATGGAGAAAACGTTATCAAGAAGGTCAAATATTTTTGCGCATGTATATCTTGAGTTATTACCGATCAGAGTGTTTAATTACTAGAGAAATTTCAACTTCCCGGATTTTTTAGCCCTTTTGGTTAGCAGTGCTTGATAAAGAAGTGTTACGTTCGGAGTTATTTTACCTTCACAAATTTTAAGCTTCTAGAATTTTATTGACAAATAACATTCCGTATAATTTCTTACTAAATACCTTGGCCGTGTTTTATGAAGCAGATGAACCAAATTCATTTTTGGACGTTGATGTAGGCCATTAAATAGTAGCACGGATGTTAATAATAAATTTGTGGCAAACCCGTAGGACAATTATTGGAAACTCGGGAATACTCGGGTATTAATAGCCTGATACTCAAATTATTCGGATATTTGATAACCTAGTACTGATAATGCAAGGCAGAATTCGTCATCGTTTTCATCTTATACCCAAATTTTAAGGTTTGTTGGCCGAAACCATGCAAATTAGGTTGGGTTAGGTTTATGTGGCGGTCCAAAGAAGACCGACATAGGCCCAGACCGGTTCATAACCATACCACAAATTATTATTTTCTACCTACTTATTGAAATCATTTTAAGCTGTTGATAAAGCGCAAATACTCTCCAAGTTTTGCCTTTTTTGATCCAGACGAGGACAGGCGCAAAAGAGGTAAATTATGTATCTTCCTTCCCTTCGCCTTCACAATTGCGACAATATAGTCATGTAAGAAGAACCCAAGTCTACTCGTATGCCTGCCTATGAGGCAGTACCCTGTAATCACTCCGTAAAATCATTCTGACCTGACACCGATAACGTGAGATCAGTAGATCAAGTATTTGTATATCGCCAAACCTAAATTCCGCCAAACCTGCCAGGTTATTACACTTAAAATACTATATTTGCCCATTTGTCGTTCGGCAACTTACTAGCACCTTCTTGATTCAGTAGTTGACATGACGCAAAACGCGTTTCAATATTCTTTTTGTGATATACCCCGTGGCGCTCAGCCGAGCAAGATCATCGGCTTTTATTTTCCCTGTATTAATGAAATGCCCTGACTCGTTAAGAGATATGAGAAAATTCTGGACTACTTCCAAACTCTTCAACAGATTTAACACATTGGCTGCCTCACACGTTACGTTTATCTCGATGCCGCGTGCACTACCTGTTGGTCACGCATGAATACTAGATTTTAAAGTAACGTATGTTTTTTGAATTCAAATGAAAATGATTTTTCTCTTGTGTAGCACAGTAGTAAAGGTTTTTCATTCATTTTCAAATAAAAAAATTTGAATTTTTCAAAAACCTTTATTGTTTTGGTTTGGCTCATCTTATTTTGGTATACAATTTCAATAATATCACAAATAAAAAATTATTTATTCATGTTACATTTAAAATATTGAAGGATAATAACATAAAAGTGGATTACCCTCAATATTGCTTCAATACATTGAAACCTTTCTAGCCTTTTCCGCCTTTATTTCTTCTCCTTTTTTCATACCATTATAACAAACAGTTTCTTGAGTTTTCTAATTGTGTTATCTCTTGTTTCATACTCCTTCGCGAAATGACATTTATTTGAAGAATGGTGTACATCCGCAATCGAGATCCGCAAAGAGTTTCACAGATCGCCTTTCTAAAATTGCGAATTTCAGTATTTGGCTTGAATTCATTGTAAATTAAAAAGGTGTTTGTGCCTCAAATGAAATTTTGTGGTACCATCTAATTGTTTTTCGATCCTGCTTACCCTTCCTCTTGGCTATTACCACACCAGAGTTTTCACGTCCAGTGATATCATTTTTCTCAAGTTGGCCATTGTTACATCTTTGGGATTTCAGATCGAGCAGTGGTAAAAATCATTATTCGATCAATAAAGAGTGAATAATAAATTTTGAAGAGCGAGTTTTGATAGATCCTGTTAAACGCGAATTCCCATTTTTGTAATAATTGGTTTTTTCATATGATGAACCTATTGGCCATATGACCTTGTGACCCTCCGGTGGTCACACTCCAAAAAAAAAAAAAAACACTCAAAAGGAAACAGAAAATGAAAAAATATTTTATTTTAAAAACATAAAAAGATCCTGTTAAACGAGAAAAACCAATTTTGTAATATTTTTTTTATATGGTGGCAGTCAACGTGTTAAACAATTATTGTTTAATTAAATCCTAAATACACAGTCAAATATTCGGATAATCAAACAAATAAGCACGTGTGCTTAACTTTTTTTTTTAAATGCCGCAGTGTTCGGTTAATTGACGCTTCGGATAATTAACGTTCGGATAATCGACGCTCTACTGTACTTAGTTTTTTACTGCAAAGTAGGGCGATATTTAACTTACAAAGAAAAAAAGTCTCAATTTTTTGCCCTGGAAAATTTTCGAAATATTTACTGCTGAAAGGCAAGCAGTGTCAGCGCGCACTGTCACAATGTGTTTAGAGTTAAAGCTTAAAAATGTCGACCAAATTTCTCCCGGGCATGTAACAAATAGTTATTTTATTGTAAGTTTTTTTTTTTCTAAAAGTTTTTAAAGAAACCGTAATTCTAAAAAGATATCATAATATCATGAATTTCGATCAAGGCTATTATATAAACACTAAATACTAAAACTCATTAATATAGTTACTATATAATTAACTATTTAAATATAGTCGTACAGTTAACATAAGTATATTAAATTTAATTGTGTGCTCAATTAGAGGTTTACGTTGATAGAATATAATAATTTTCAATTTAAATTACATATTTAAATAAATTCATGAAAAATTCGTTTTTGACTAAAAATTATGTAAAATACCTGGAAATAATACTCTGGTCATTCAAAACAAAAACATAATAGTATTAGCATAATGTAGGTACCAAATATAATCCAAATAATATCACAAATTTAAAAACTTCATGATAGGATTTAGTTTAGTTTATTTAGCGTTGTTGTGCCAACATAAATGTAAAACCATATACATACCTAATTAAATAAACAATAGAATATTCCCTCGTACTAGAAAATAGAGTAAATGTTTACCGAAAAACCGTAAAAATACATTTAAAAATAATTCAATAACGTTAAAATCGTAATTGTAGAAAATTGTTAAACAAATTAAATTACAAACACCTTTAACTTAACGTAAAAACCATAGCACTTCTAGAAACTATTTACAATAAAAATATTAAATAGATTTTTTTTTTATATAGTTCCCATTAGATTTGTTTTGGTTAGTTAATTTTTTTTTTTTTTTGTTATTTAATAATTGAATTACATGTTTAAATTTTTATTATGTACAAAAAAAAAATCTGTAGATGTATTCTTTGATTTTTAACATCGTATTTATATTAAGTAAGAAACATTTTTTCAATTTTGTTTTTTTTTTCTTAATTACTTTTGTTTCATGACACCAACATTATTAACGTATTATAATTTTCTTAAATTATTTAAGTCCATTTTTACAATTTTTTTAATAGCACCAAATCTTATAAAATATTTTAAATATAGTATATTTAAATTTCAATAAAAATATAGATTTAAAATAAAAGTTTTAAAAGTTATCATAATTAGTTTAAAAATAAATAAATTATAACAAAAAATCACAAAAAAAAAATTAGTTGTAGTTTTAAAACGTTTAAGATGGTGTTATTTCTTAAATCCACCAGGTGAAAACTGCGTCCTACTTGAGACGCCCCAGGATATAAGTACAGAGACACCCATAACACCACGTCGACGACCTTTATCGTCACGTATAAATGAATTAAACGATGAAATTTTAAATAGTCCTAGTAGTAGTAGATAGCCCCTTATTGAATAAATAATTTATAAATAATTACATTTTTTTTTTTTGATAAATTTAGTTAAACACAAACAAAAACTTATTATTAATATAGAATATTTTACAAAAAAAAAAAAAAAAAACAGAAAAAATTCAATAATAAAATTATGATTAAGTCAATAAATTATTGTTATTAAACCAATACGAAAATTCATTAAATCGAATTTCTCAAATAAATATGCCCAAAGTAACAACATTTTCGAATTTCCAGTCTTAGGGAGCGTTTTCATTTTTTTTTTTTTTTTCGAAAGATCACAGGAATTTTGAATGTTGGGTTGATCAAAAACCAAGTAACGTGCGGCAAAAATTTCACATTTCTCCTAGCCTAATTGTGTAGTATTATCGTTGTTATAAATTAACAAAACAAATCGATTTGTAAAAAAAACTTTTCCAAAAAACCAAAGAACGTATTTATAAAACCGTCCAGTCACGCATCGTATTATACACGTATATTTGATCAACACATCATTTTCATCAGTATTATAACGTCCCTAAGACCGTCAATAATGTCGCAATTTTTTATTAAACAATTTTGTTTCTGTTTCATACAATTATACGTATTAAAAATATTTTCCCGATAAATAAAATGAAAACAAAAATTTAAAACTTAAATTAATATTTTCAATATTATACATTTGCATGTTTAATGTTTTTTTTTTTATCTTAACTATACTTTCCATCATCTACTCGTATTACTTATTTCTTTAGTTTATTAATTTCATTTTTTTTTAAACTTTCAAATACAATACAAATTCCATAAATAAACATAAACAAAATCATAAACCCATATAATAATAAAAATTAAAAAAAAAACAAAAGTCTTGACAAAATAAAAAGTAAAAATTAATAAATGATAATCATATATACACAAAATTGAAAAGAAATTAACTAAAAAATATACAAATTAAATATTAGGCTAATTTTGGAATACAACAAAAAAAACTACAAAATAATTAAAAATAATTAATAACATAAATTAAAAAAAAACGATTAATTATAGCTTTTATATCGCTTCCTTGTAATTATAATTAAAATATTCTATATATAGTACAGTGATATTTAAAATTTAAATTAATATTTGTATGAAATTTTTCTTAATTAAGTCAAGAAACGAAATACTCGTACATGATAATTATGAAGTAGGAAAATAAATAGAACCAAATGTATGCCCAAGTAACAATTTGATAGGTAAATTGTCCTAGACAGTAAAATCAAAGCTGTTACAACGTCGTGAAATCGTCGTTAAATAGATATTCAATAAGTTTTCAAAACGTTGTGGCAGTGAAAAAAAAAAGTTAATTAGCTTAAGTAGGTATATAAAACATACCAGCAGGGATTTTGTTATACGCCATAAAGTAAACAAGTCGGGAGAAAAGCAATTTTGCTGTGGTAGTCAACTAAATAAATATGACAGTTATAATACTTTATTTATTTTTTTGTATAATTTTCAAACATATTTGCATTTAATCAACATTACTGTTAAAATAACAAAATAGTTAGAAAACAAGTCTAAAAGAAATTTATAAGTAATTTTGGAGGTGGAAAAGGATTTTTTCGGCTATGATTATTTACGGATACAAAAATCCAATATGCCGTGCGGTCTAATTTTGCGCTTTATGACATAAAATCAAATAAGTCGAATATAATGGCGAACAAACATTTATATAATTATTTATAATTTTATAATTTTATATATTTATTAATTTATTATTTATAATAATTGTAAATAGTGATGTTGATGTGGTATCTTGCAAATGAGTCTTGCCAAATGCTTTGTTTGAAGAGGCATCTTGCAATTGACTAGTACAAGTTGATGCGGATGGGTGTAACGTAACAGTAAGATTTGGTGGTTTTTCCATTGTTTTTTTGCGACTATCGACTACATATTTTAAATTTAAAAAAAATTCATTAAAAAATTAACAAAAATTAACAAAATAATTTGCTTTGCAAATGCTAATCTTTTCACACCCCTGTTTTGCCAGCTGATACTCCGAATATTTGGCGAGCAAGCGTGCCAGTTCTGAGCACCATGAATTATCGGCTTTTTGCTCTGTAACCAAACCCTTGATATTTGAGGAACTCTTTGGTGTCCGGTGGAGAATGAACGATACCATTGTTATCGTCTCGTTCAAACCAGCACGCCGGATACACAAACAATTCCTTCTTGCTTATACAGTTTCGGGAACACAGAAAACCTAATAATCATAACAAACCAATTAAATATTAAATGAACTTAAAATCACTAGAAAAAATTATTTCATAGCAAACACTTACCATTATTACAGATAAAATGTACTGTTTCAGTAATTACCGCGTTAATCTGAAAATAATGTTGAATAACAAATTACAGAAATCCAACTTGATATGCCAATTGGTTTGGAAAAGGAAAAACTGCCTAACTTAAAGCAAAATTACTTATCTAACAACAAAACTGCTTAACACACAGCGAAATTTATATGAGTAAACTAAACGTGGATAAAAAAGGAAAACTGCTTAACTCAAAGCAAAATTGTTTAACACACAGCAATACTGCTTAACACACCGCAGAATCTAAATGTGTACTATGTGTAAATTTATAACTAAAATAATGTTGTTAACCCTCTAGCAGGTATTTCCGCTTTTAAACGGAGCACAGAAAACATGAATAATAAATAGAAAATTATTATTTGCTCTTGTATTCTTTGCACAGAATTACGTTTTTATGAGTTGTTAAAAATATTATAGGTGTATGTGCGTTAACGGTTATTATTTGCGTAATTCAAACACTTCAGTTAAATACTCGTATTTATGTGAACAAAATTGGGCAGACAAATATTTAATTGTCGCGTCATAATGTTCAAGTGTACAAGAAATATTATTGGTGTCGTAGAAATCAGAGAGTAGAAAAATAGAACATTCATAATATTCTGATCTACAGTGCAAATATTATTGGTGTCGTAGAAATCAGAGAGTAGCAAGATAGAACATTCATAATATTCTGATCTTCTTGGTGTGCTTGAGAGACACCATTCGAGTATAACGCCAAATGTTAACAGTATTTGGGAGGAGTACTTCGAGTGCAAAGAGCTAAGAATGTAAAATGTAGAAAACATCGATACGTCGTGTGAGCGATGATAGCTGACACAGCAAGGCAATAGTAAAATAGTTTGCATTGCTCAAAACAAGAAAACATATCTCGCTTGATTTAACGCAAGTGTGCTAGTAAGTTTTAAAAGGCTTCGTTTGCAATTGAGAGATATGTATAAACAAAATTATCTCACATCGAATAGCTTAGGTTTACTGAAAGGCGCAATGGACCCTTGTGTTTCTGAAATATGTATTAGTATGCATTCGTGAGACCAAATATTATTAGACTGGCGGTTGGTGCTTTTACAGTTCAACCGGGAATTAGAATTTCAATTAGTGATGTTTTAGAATTACATAATCTTTGTTAATGTAGTAATATGTTAGTAATTTTAACCTGAGATAATTTTAGACCTAATTTTCGATTTTTTCATATTAAAATTACCCTACCATAATTTTCCCAGTCAGAAAAAATTACCTGCTAGCGGATTAAATTAAATAATATTCCATGCAAAGTCCAACAGCTAAAACGCTTAACACAAAACAATAATGTTTTATGATCAGTGATTTTCTCATTCAAAAGCTAATTAGTTACTTAAAACATTTAATATATTTTGGTTACTTTTTCGTAAGTTCGTAAGACAATTTAGCTGTAATAATATTTAATTTAGGACAAATAGTTAAAATGGTTATCTATTATGCTATTTAGCTGTTAGATATATTAAAGCCATCTTTTAATTAAGTTTTTCTTCTCATAAAAATGGCAGCATCATTTATCTGGTTAAAAAAGTTCGACAAAAACAACTTTATCACATGCAAACATAATTAAAATGTAATTAAAATTGTATATGCAATTATAAATAGAAATAGGTTTTTACCAATCATTTAGCAACAAATTGTTATTGTTACAATAATTTTCAAAATAATAGCTCTTTAGTTATTTCTGACTGTTTTGCTATTTTGAAACGATTCCCTTGACTACGTGTTTGCTGCTATAACATTATTTTTTTCTTATGTAACTATTTTGCGTGAAGCACAGCGAAACTGCCAATATAATTTTTTTGCTATTTGGGAACCTATATTTTTAAATAAATCGAGTTTACTATTTGACGTTGCTATAACATATCGGCAAGCAAATTACGATTACCATTTGTGCTGCTATTACGTCGACAAACCAACAAACTGACGTTTTTGGTTAATTTTTAAGAAGTTATTATAACTAAATTGCTGTGAATTTTAGATGGCACAACGTTTTGACAACTCCAAATTGTTACTTGGGTGGTATTATAGGCAGGCAGTAAAAATTATTTTAATCAATTTTTCTGTATCAATCTTTAAAATAAACTACAATCGCTTTAAAAACACTGCCCGCTATTTTCAATAATAACAAAAACCAAAAAAAAAAAAACATGAATAAGAATTTGATTTAAATCGTACATATTTACCAACCCCCGTTAGATTAAAAAAATAGTTTCCATTTAAATCGTTCAAAATACAAACTAGTGATCAAACGCGCACAAACTAAATCCAACCATAGACATTTACGACAACTCAATCAACTAAATTTACGCGTTTACTCGAATACGTTCGAATTGAATTCACAAATAGATCGCCTTCCCCCCCCCCCCCCCCCCGTTTCAAAATTTGCCTCCAAATACAATTTTACGCAAGCGTAACGAAAAAGTAGTTAGTTATCCATTTAAGTCTTCGTAAACGCGGTAACACTTTGTAACACCAAAAACGAAGTAATTTTGTAACACCTCGAGGAGAAATGATTTTATATCGCAAAAATGAAACGGTTTTGTAAAGGCACTGTGAAACATTTTTGTAACCCAAATCAATTATTTTCCAAATTGGATTGTATTATTTAATGAAGCCATGTCAAAAAAAAAAATTCAAAAATTCAAGTTCCAGCACCCGACCAACTTCCTTTGCGATGATGATCTTTTGTATACTGGAACCATCGTTTCATAACATTTATAATATCCTCAGTGCGAGCGGTATGAAATTTCTACATGGTACATTCTATTTAATAAGTCACTGAGCCCTTTTATAAAATTTATCTATAAGCAAAGAATTACTCAAAACAAATAACTTACTAAAATTGGATAATTGTTAGGACAAATTGTAAATAAACAAATCAGTTTCTCTCTAATTTAATTATTTTACACTACATATTTTAATTCGACTTTATCTGAGTTTTAAATTCCAAATAACTTTTCCACGTAGAAAACCGTTACGAAATTTTCTATATTTTTTAGTATATCTATTATATGTGTACTCCTTTTGAGAAGTTTTACTATTAGGTCATTAATTATTATATCTATTTCTAATTTCTACATATATAATTCCGCGGTCCTAACACCCTAATTACCTGAGCGTTAACCCATCCTGGCTTGTTAACTACGGTGTAGTCCCTTACTATTACTTCCTCTCCTATATTGTAAATTTTCTTTCTGATGAACCGCTCACACTATCTTTTATGTCAAATTTACGTACAGTGATCTATGTTCGTATAGTCAATGAGAAAATTGTTTATGACCTCCTCTAGATCAAACCATAGTCTCCTTTTTTTTCAAACATTATCGACTTAATAGCATTTTTCACCGTCTTGACAGCGTTTTCCGCCGCCCCATTCGATGCTGGAAACCCAGGTGCCGTGTTTGTTATTTTGATACCATGATTTCTCGCGAAATTTTTGGATATTTCCGCGGTAAACTGCGTACCATTGTCCGAAACTAAATGACTTGGATACTCAAATCTAGCTATCACCTCTTTAAATTTCCTTATCGTAAATTCCGCCGTTCCGTGTCGTGTCAGAAATACTTCGAGCCATTTCGACTTCGCGTCTATTATAATTAATAAATATTTATCATTAATAAGTTTAAATGCAATCTTTCGAATGGCTTATCAGAAATGTTTCACAAAATACAATCCAATTTCTTTGGATTAGGCAATACCGATAGACATGCCCCACAACCTTTGACTAAGTGTTCTATTTCCATGTCTATAGATGGCCACCACACATATGATCGCAATAGAATCTTTGTTTTAACAATACCCAAGTGACTTACGTGTGCTCTACGCAATATCAGCACCCTCAATCCCTTAGGTATTACTATTCGATGTCCCCTCATTAGAATTCCATTCTCAACCGTTAATTCCGTTCGGTTTCTCAACAATCTCTTAAATTCGTCCTCGTTAGGAATTTCGGAAAACTGATTGTTTTGAACCGCCTTTATAACCGCCTTTACAGCGTTTCATACTGAATTGGTACGTCCGTGTTTTGACTCACAAAATACAAATAACTTGTACCATTGTCTAACTTTGTAGGCATTGGCTCTATTGGGATTCTAGATAACAGATCCGCTTGATTCATATCCGAATTAACATGCTTTATCGTAAAGTTAAAAGCTTATAAATGAACCGCCCATCTCTGTAATCGGCTGGCCAACATCTGAGGAATACCCTTCTTCTCCCCAAAAATGCCCAATAGTGGCTTATGGTCTGTCACCAGCGTAAAGTGATTTCCAATTAAGTACTGGAAAAATGTCTTCGTTCCGAACACTATTGCTGTATTACCCCATAATTTTTTTCTGCCTGGGTCAACATTCGTGAAGCAAACTCTATAGGTCGTTCCGTGCCATCTGGATACAAATGTGAGATTACTGCTTCAATTCCGATATTGGAGGCATCACATATTAGAATTAAGAGAACTTTTGGATCGTAATGGACCAACACAATGTCTGAAATTACCTCCGACCTTACGCCTTGGAAAGCGATCTGACATTATTTAGTCCATTTGTATTGATTAATTTTCTTAAGGAGTTCGTACAGTGGAGCCATCTTTGTTGTTAGGCCCTCAATTAATTTTCCGTAATAATTAATAAACCCACAAAATGACTTTAATTCTGTTACATTCTCCGGTACACACATTTACTTTTCCTTAATTTTAAATTTGCGGCACATAACCTTTGGAAAACTAATTTAAGTCGTCTAGTATGTAGTCTCAAACTAGGAGCCGAAACTATAATATCGTCCAAAAAATGTATAGTTCCAGGAACATTACTCAGTACCTTCTCAATTTCCCGCTGGAATAAACCTGTCACCGGTTTTACCCCATACGGTAGCCTGTTCATCATGTAATTTCGTCAATCGATCAATTTGATTATAAGCTCGTAAAAGATCTAATTTGGAAAAGTATTTGTTAACATGAAGCTTTGTCATAATTTCGTTGATTCTTGGCAACGGATAATTCGTCTCTTTTAAATATCGGTTGATCGTAACCTTATAATCCGCCCAAATCCGTATCTGTCCGTCGTCTTTTAAAATAGGTACTAAGGGCGTTCCCCATTCTGTACTATCCGTTTTAACCTTAACGTCTTTCAATTTCCCTACTGAGCTATCAAACAAGTCCGAAGAGCTTTCAACGATTTCTTTAAGACGAAATTTCTCATGATTCACATTATTCAATTTAATCTCCTTAACATTAAACAATTCAAAAAAATGTCGACCAACAATACAATTCGAAGCGTTTCTTATTATATAATGCCTCTTATGTCTAATTGTTCACCACCATAACCCGTAATGACAGAGTCATCTGATTCTAACACATCTACATCAAAATATTTCTCATCAATGCATTCAGGAATTGCAGATACAGCGCACCTGTGTCTTATTGTTTTTATCCAATTTATTGATACATGTACCGTTAATTATACCATAAATTTCGTTCCCTGAGTTACATTCTGCGTCGCTCACTGCCCTAATATAATCTTTATTTTCACCCTGGCTTTCCGCTTTCCTTTTACACACGGACGCCATGTGACCTTTTACCTTACATTTGTTGCAAATAAAATTTTTGTACTTACAATCCTTCTCCAAATGATTGTTATAGCCGCAGTGTCTGCACCGATCATATTTAGCACTCGGATTCCGATGTTGCGTTGATGTTGTCGTATTGGAATACCCTCTATTTTGTTGTTTTATAGTGTTAACCTCTTCGTCTTGTAGTGTCGTAAATTTTCGCAGCCCACATCTCTCCGCTATACCTACTAATTTCTCGAAACTTTGCTTCTCATCTTCTTCACACAATCTTTCGAACAATTTACCACTCGTTCCGGTCACAAATTTATCCACTAACATATCGTTCAATCTATCACCAAATTTACACTGCGATGCACTGTCTCGGATTTTTACTACCCATTTTCTTCATTGAAGTTGCATCACTTATTTGTGATAGGGCTGAACGAAAACCCTATACACCACATTATCCGTTTCAATATTATTTTTAGACATTTCAATTGGTTTTAAAGTCAAATATACGCATTTTTTTGAATTATTAGTCATTAAATTTCGATAGGACAGCACCACCCGAATAGTGTGGCGATTTTGCGAAAAACCATTTATTTATTAGCAAATTTAATAAAACAAAAAAATTAATACGTAAAATCCATAAAATTATTACTGCATAACCTTTAGAATTTTACGTTTTTTTTTTTTTTTTTGTAAATATTTGTTTACAAATACATAATTTATTTTTTACAATTTGTGTTTTGTAAAATTAAATACTAATTTATATACCTACAATTTACAAATAGACAAAATTATATTAATGTTGATCGAAACGGAATTGCAGAACTCTTAAAAACTTTTCCTCTTCATGCTGTTCACTTTTGTATAATTGTTTCATCCTATTTGCAATACACTAATACAATTTTTTTACAATTTTGCTTTGTTACAAACTGTGTTGAAAATTACCTAATACGTATGTACACCTAAACCTTCCCATCACGTAAAAATTATCGAAAACCACAGATTTAGATGTACAGTCGTTGTCAAAATTATTTGTGTCACGCAAAAATTGTATAATGTATTCCGCAAAAATTAAAACTTGGGCTAACCACTTAATAATATAACTAAATTTTTTTTTGTATATTTATTGTTAATTATTGATGTTTCATTTAGTAAAAAAAAAAATTAAAAATCTTTATAATTCATTAAAATAAAATTAAAAAACAAATGGACAAAATTATTTGTGTCTCATATTTTTGGGACAAAATTATTTGTACCTCATCACAAAGTTGACTAAAAATTACTAAATTAATTCTAATTTATTTCCTTTGCCCCGTAAACTCAATAGGACGTACTGCCACCATTATTGTTAACCACTTCTTGAAGGCGATGCGGCATGGATTGGACCAGATTTTCCAGGATTTGTTTAGGTATTTGATCCCATATCCGTTTTATTTCGTCAAACGTTTCCTTGGGCGTTCTTCCAATAGTTGTTATTATTTTTTGTTTAATATAATGCCATAGATTCTCTATGGGATTAAGATCTGGGCTTTGTGGTGGCCAGTCTATAGTTTCTTGGCCCAAATCTTTAAGGAATTTAGTTATTAGTTTGCTTTTGTGTATTGGAGCATTATCATGTTGCAATACGAAATCTGATCCTATCAGTTTATACCCGGAAACCATTGCATATTCATTAAGGACCTCTAAGTATACGCTAGAGGTAACTTTTCCCGGTAGCACTGTGAGATCTCCTACACCATTATAACAAAAACACCCCCAAACCATTACTTTGCCTCCTCCGCTGTGCCGAGTAGGCATTGTGGTGTTACGAAACTTCCTTTGTTGAGGTGTCGAATAAAAATATTTCTTACCGTAGCTTCCATCTAAAGAGAAGCACGATTCATCGGTCCATAATATATTGCGCCAGAACTCGACAGGTTTCGCTAAATAGGTCCGATCAAAGTTTAGCCGTTTTTTTCTATTTTCCTCACTTATAAATGGCTTCTTTTGCACACAACATAAGCTTTAACATTTGCTTCACGAAACCGTCTGCGCACAGTTTTTACGCTAATTTTATTATGTCTTTCACTATTTATGTCACACTGAACAGATTTTACTGAATTCAGAGGGTTTCTTTGCACAAGCGTAGTGATCCTTCTGTCTTCTTTAGGCGTTGTCTTTCTTTTACGGTCTCTTCCTTTAACATTTTTTAGGCAGTTTTGGATTTTAGATTTCTGAATTTGGTACATCACCGAATTTTTGTGACAGTTGTACTTTTGGGCTAGATTTTTAACTGAAACACCAGCCTCGTAGCCGGCAACAATCGAGACTCGAACTTCTAATGATAACTCCTTAATTTTTCCCATTCTTTAAAACAAACTGGTCTTGTTGAGCCGAAAATTATGACTAAATGAACACGTGTAACATTTAAAAAAAAAAAAATTAAACAAAATCAATGTTCCCGTTACTAGGAATTTTTCAAAGGTAGATACAAATAATTTTGTCCCAAAAATATGAGACACAAATAATTTTGTCCATTTGTTTTTGAATTTTATTTTAATGAATTATAAAGATTTTTAATTTTTTTTTTTTTACTAAATGAAACATCAATAATTAACAATAAATATACAAAAAAAAATTTAGTTATATTATTAAGTGGTTAGCCCAAGTTTTAATTTTTGCGGAATACATTATACAATTTTTGCGTGACACAAATAATTTTGACAACGACTGTATCTACTCGTTTATTAGCATGTAAAATAAAATTTTGCTATTCCTTTCCCAAAGCAAATAAATACACTTGGTCCCATAAAATCAAATTAAAAGTAGAACATAAAAATACATCAGTTGATTTTGTTTACAAATATTATCATTATGTTGATATGAGTTCGACCATTCGTATAGAAAATGTCGAATTAGTAGCATGCGAACCTTTCTACCATAATAACATTTTATAGCTACGCTGTGTATCGCTATATTGTGACGAACAGTATACTTGTATTTTATAATAATTCAATCAACTACATAAAATATTTACAGGGTACCAAGTAAAATTTTTCAACTCAAACTCTTTCAACATACATAATTGAAAAATTATGTTCATCATATCCAGTATTTACGCTCGAAAACATATATTAAGCATCATCTATAAATTTTCGCGAATATCAGGAAGCAAACTTGAGAAATAGAAAGAGAGAATCCAAATTCATATATTCTTTTCATAACTTTGCATCTAAAATATATGATTATATTGACCTGGGGTGCGATTCCGGTTCAGTGATAAAATGAAATGATAAATTTGAATCGGTGTAAACAAAGCAAAAAGGAGAATTCATTATTTTTTCGTATTATGCCTACTCTGAAATTAAAATATTTGCATTTTATCTAGAAGTAAAGCAAAGGAAAAATAATTATTTAATGTGCTAGGTTTACAAGAGTACTAAAAGCTGTATTTGCTATACTTATACCATTCAATATTTGATCGGTAATTTCAGATATTGTTTTTAGAAATCGAATTACGACACCTTATCTCCTTACTAATGTATTACCAAATACGTTACATATAGAGACATACAAAGCATCAGTAAAAAATAGTTGATAAAATCTTAATAGAGTTATTTATACTGATACCCACTTATTCTGCCGTGCTAAGAAAAAACGTCACATTTGCCTTTTTGAAGTTTTGAGTAATTTCAATTTTTCTATTTTTGTTTACCATATGTCTTAATATGAAACTAAACTATTAAATAATGTAATTTTATAGCATTTGAAGAAGGATATTCGAATTTTTTAAAAAGCAGAAAAAGAGTATTTGTTTGCAGAATCCAAATATCGACTTTTGGTGTTTATCACTTTTTTTTTCTTAGCACGACAGTACTGTGCTAGTGCGTACACGCAGTATGTTCTCTTTTCTTCTGTCAATACAAACATTGTACATTTTTTGTTTAGTTTGCTAGAAACCAAACGAATGTGGTTTTTACCCTTTATATTTACATCTGAGCTCGTATGCGTAAATTCAATAATCACAATCATATTTTTCCTTGTGTTGTTCGATTATTTGTAGTGGACACTAAATTCGATCTAAATGACGCAACCCGATACTTTGGAATTTCTTATTCAAATTCTTGATCAACGCGTAAAACTGTTGATCTAAACAGCAATTTTATATATTTACAAAATGCGTTGCCTCAAAATCTGTATCAGTATACGTAATTGTGGAAACCAATTTAAGTCCTGATATTGTTCTGAGTATTTCCCGGCAGATTACATTGTGTATAGGTGTGATCGGTCGCCACTAACTAGAAGTTTCAAAACAAGTGGGGAGGTATGCTGATCGCTGTTCATTTGTCTATTGTAAGTGTAGCTGTTGACAGTGATCCAACAATAGAGCTTAAATGTGTTAAGGTGAATAACTTCAGAATTTGTTTTACATTCGATTCTATTTTGTTTTACGCATCGATTCTATTTTGTCATATGCCTTTGTCCAGATAAATAATGTTGCCAACTATAATCAAACATTTCTGGATTTATTTTTCGCCAATTCAACGATGTCAACCGTAAATCAATGGAAACCAATTTAAACACATCAGAGTTTTTGTAGTCTAATTCCAATATTAACAATTGTAATTCAATTAAATTTTCAACACATCACAATGATAGTATGATGTCTTATTTCAAATCGGTTTACTGGGATTCGGGCTTTTCGTCGGTGGCCATGGCTCCAATCACAATGGCTTCAACGGGTATGTCCCAATTTCTGTTGGAAAGGTTAATCTTAACAATCCTCTGCTGTTTAACAACGACCTAATAAATCTTCGAAATAGTAAAAAAAAAAATTATATCGAAGGTGGATGTTGTCCAAGAGTGCTGATGATAGACTATCATTTTTAGATTTACTGAAACAGTTTGATTGTTTACATTGTACTGCATACAAGAATTTTATTGCTAAGGTTCGAAATAATATGGATAAATAATATTAATCGAAAATCATTCTGAAATTTTGTTGATTCCAAAAGAAAAATTTGTTTTTGTTTCCGTCAACAATGTCGTTCAATGATATAACTGAAAATGTTTATAAACGTACTGATATTGTTGAAGATGAAGACAGTTGTACCAACACGCTTGTATATCCCTCTCCAGATGATATCATTAAATGGATGTGGCCCAGGCGGTATTTCTTCAAATTTTCCTAAACAATACTGTAATGAAATGGCTCGGCCTTCTCTCACCTGGAAATCGTCTCATATTGTACCGGTGTTTAAATCATGAAATATAAGTATCTAATTACAGAGATAGTTCATTATTGTCGGGAATTCCTAAATTGTTTGAGTCGATTGTTTGTGATTATATGTTTTTCGGTTTAAAGTAGCTTATTGTAGATGAACAGCAAGGTTTTTTTTTCCGAGGAGGTTCTTCTGTATCAAACTTAGTAGAATTTATGAAACGTACAACAGAGGTGATTGAAGGATATGCTCAACTTGATGTTATTTATACCGACTTCGGTAAGGTATTTGACTTCCGGAAAAATTAAAATTACTTTGTGTTAATGATAATTTGATCAGATGCCTTGAGTCATATCTTACTGGGCGGATGCAATGTGTAAAAATTAACAATAGTTTGTCTGATACAATTTATGTGCATTCTGGGATACTTCAGGGCTCGCATCTCGGTTCGCTTATTTTCATATTGTTTTTTAATGATATCATTTATTTATTTATTTATTTATTTATTTATTTAGTTACACTTAAAAATTTAGAAATCTTTTAGTACACTCCATTTTGAGCTTTAGCTCATTACAACAGAGCATACCAAAACTTTTGAATAATCGAATATTAATAAAACGGCTCGTTTCTTATGGTAGTATGGCTTTTAATGTTAAGACCGCAGCACACCTCTTCAAATTACCCGAGACCCTTCACCTGGATCATTGCTAGAAGCCTTTGGAAATATGTTTAATGTTGATTTGGTGTATCCAACAGCTTTTGGAAATTCTGCTTACAGTGGCCGGAGCATCACAATTTATAAATTTCTTTCCCCAAAATAATTTTGATTCTTAATGGCTTTCTGTTTTCCAAACAAAGCTTCGCGCGGGTAAGCCGTTTCGTATCGTGAATAATTTTTTATTTGATTAATAATTAAATTAATTTCGAAAAAAAAAAAATATTTTACAAAAAAAAATTAAAATAAATCGACGTCCAAGTGACGAGAATATCAAAGCCAACTCCCTATCACGAAAAGTATATAAAATTTTTCCGTTGTATATGCTGATGACTTAAAAATATTTTACCCTATTCGAAATCTAACTGATTCTGAGAGAGTGTAAGAATAATTTGTTATATTTAAATGTAACAAAGTGCAAAATGATGAGTTTTACATGAGTTTTTATATTACGAATACTTTGGCACGAGTAAATGAAATAAAGAACCTTAGAGTTACATTTGTACCTTATCATTTAATCTTCTACCTTACAATTTAATCGTCATTTCGACTTGATCTGTTCTTAAACCAAATCTATGTTAGAATTCCTAAAACGTACCAAGAAAGAGTTCAATGATCCCAGAATTTTTGTTTGCCTGTATCAATTTTTTTTGCTCGCAGCTCGAATATGCATCATGCGTATGGTGTTTCCGTTACAGAGATCACATAATTAGGATTGAGCCAGTAGAAAAATCTTTTCTAATTTGGTGGGTTTGACAACCGATTACCTTTCCATATGTTGAAAGATGTAATTCCTTGAAAATTTTGCCTTTCCTAGAAATGATATGTAATGTGCAAATCTTCGAACTCACACCCTTGAAAATAGATTCTCATAGAACCAATTATGGAAGTGACGAACCTTTGAATTCAATGTCGAAATGTTATAACGAACAGAGTAGCTTTTGTGACTTTATTTTAGTGATTAAATTGTTTTTTTGCTATTTTAATATTATGTATACTTAAGCGTATGTACAACACAATTAATTGTATTTTTGTTATTGTTGGAGCTTATGGTTCCTAGTTAATTTTTCTGAAATAAAATTTAGGATTCCGATTTTTTTTAAAAGGATGCTTAACGTCGTTACCGGAATACATTCAACTGATTGGGTTATGTTGACATTTTTTCAAACAAAAACCTCATTGTGAACTAAGGCCAAAAAACCTATACCAGGTTTTATTATTTTCATTTTGCAAAATCTTTCTTTATAGAAGGTATTTCAGGTTCACTTTTCACTTATTTATTTCCAATAATTTGAATATTTTAAGGCTTTTTAAATTTCCTAGAGTAGATTTTCCGTTCATTTTGAATTTGCAGTTGCCCAATTACACAAATTATGATTAAGAAACTGAGAGATATAACGTGAAACATCGGGTTATCGAATCAAACGGGTTAAAATTTAAAATCTTAAAAATAAACGTTATCCCAGTGCACACAAAAATTTGGTACATCACTTTTCTTAAGAACTAATTTATTTGTAAACGTAATTAAATATATTCTACATATTTCAGTAATTATTTTTGTATACGTACAAATTTTATCATCGGCGACAAAAAATTTTCATCGACAAAAACCAGTCTGACAAAATTATTGAATCTCATTCAAATTCGTCACAAATTTATCAATCGCAAAACACCGTGTATAACTATTATACTTTTATCAGATTTCATTATCATCGAACCAGAATCTGTTTTGAGCAATGAAAAAAATTAAAACGGATGAAGTTATTTTATCATTTCAAATAATCACTGAACCAGAATCGCACCCCTGGGCGGTTGATTCTGATGTAATGACAATTTTTCGTGACATTTTTGTTTTAGTACCAAATATTATAGCGATAGACCAAATAAGACAATTATAGTAGTTTAAAGCATATTATTTTCAAATTAATTTTGACTGACACATATTTTATTTAAGCAACACACTGAACAAAAGTCAGTGAAAATTTGCTTCAATTTGTCACATTACTTTTTGTGACATTTTGAGAAAGTCACTTTAAGGGAATCAATTTTTAGTACTCAACAAAAAAATGTCATTTGTCACTTGATATATGCCCCTAGGATCGATGATATACGATTATGTTGACCTGAGGGATCTACGAAAAAAATATTTGAACCATAATCCAAAATAAATGAACCCTGATCCAAGTGTACAATTTACGTCAACCATTGATATTCTCAATTATTTTAACTAATTAAAAATGTTGATTAATATTTCGACTCTGAAAGTAAAAAGTACCAAGAAGTTAAACACAATTATGGCAATTTTTTAATAAGCCTTATTTATTATTTATATATTTAATAAATTATTTTCTGATTTTTTAATTTAATTTTTCCATTTATTATTAATTTTTTCGTCGAAACGTCGAAAGATAAGAAACAAAAATAAATTTATTCAATATTATTAAATTCAAAACACTTTTCACCTTCACCTCCGATTGAGCAAGAATAGAACTTTATAGTTAATCCACAAAAAAAAAAAAAATCTAAACCAACTCAACCAAAAAACTATAAAATTCCAAAAAAAAAAAAAAAAATTTCATACAAATATTAAATTTATGAATACTAATCGAAATTTAATTTCATTAATTCACACCAAGAACAACAAAAACCGGTATAATTTTCTTTATATTTTTTTCATTAATTTAACTAAATTCTTAATTTAAAACATAAAACAAGCAAAAAAAAAAAATATTCGATAAACTTCTTATTAAATTATGAAATTAAAAAAAAAATGTAAAAAGACAGCTGTGTGTTTTTTGCCTTATTATACTTATATTTATTATAATTCTCTAAACAATAAAGTAATATAAAAATAAAAATAAAAACCAAAAATAAAAAAAAATATTATTACAAACAAAACAAAAATTTTTATTTTTATTATTAACTTATTTTTGTTTTCTTCTTCTTCTTTCTTATATACATAATAAATCCCGAGTCTTGTGCTATATAACAGTCAATAATTTTATTTATTTCATTTATAAATGTTTGGTTTGGTTTGATTTATTTGTACTTATTTTGCACAATGATTGTGTGTATTTGTAAAACAAAAAATTACTAAAACAATTTTTGTGTGTATAGTTTTCGTATTATTTCGTATTTTTATGTTTTTTTTTTTTGTTTTTTATTGTTTCTTGTTTTGTTTATTAATTGTGATTATTGTGTTGTTTTATAACTATATATAAATACATTAATTTTAAAAGAGAATATAAAAATAAGATAAGAAAAAGATTTATTTTATGATTATATAATTCGTGTCTAATTAAATGTTTTGTTTAGAATGTTAAAAAAAAAAATTAAAATATATTTAACTAATTTAAAATTATTTTAATTTATTTTTTTTCGATATCTTTTTTTTTTTTTCTATGAAAATAAAAATTATAAAATAAATTTAATTTAAACTAATTTGAATACAAATGACAAAAAAATTATTTTATAATTTTATATTTAAACAAAAAAAATAAATAAATTGTGTAAATTAGGTAAAATACTAAAAAATGAATATTTATAATTAAAATCGAGAAAAAACAACATAATTATTTTTTTTATTGATTAACATCCCTTAAACAATAAAAGTCCCGAACAAAAGCAAAAACTTTTTTTTTTTTATAATCCGTTGCACCATTTTGATTGTAAATTTTTATTCAAATTTTTCTTCATTTTATATAAAAGATTATATAAATCAGATGTTAATAAAATTAAATAGTTCTTAAAAATTAAGAATTTAGCTTTTTATAAACCTTTCTTAATTTTTTTTTTTTTTTTTTTACAAAGACGTTTAAAAATGATTTTCCCAATATTTATAATATTTAATTATTATTTTGTATTTATATTTTTCTGAATTTTTTATTTTATAAATATATAAATAAGTAAATATATTTAAATAATTAAAAATACAATACATTTTTTTTGTTGGATTTCCGTTTTTTACGAAATATATGCACAAATAATTTATTAATTACTATTTTGGTTGATCGCTTGCTTAGACGGCCGCCATTAGTTATATACTACAATATATATAAATATTAATTTATTTAATTTTTTTTTTTTACCTAAGTGATCAACAATATCTTTATTGTAAACTATACAAATTTGTTTGTGTACTACACACACACACTTACTATGCCAACCCTTTACATATATTTTTATTTATCAAACAAAGATTTCCGGTTATTTTAAAACATTCTGCAATCCTGTCTTTTCTATAAAAATAAATGTAATAATAATTATATACTCTGTATTATTTTATATATTAGTATTATGCGAAACCTTTTGCTAAACTATTACAATTACATATTACACTATTCATGATAATATGTACTATTGTCTTTTTGTCGCATTGTGAATCCTCTGTAAAATCACATTCTCTTCTGTATAAGTATGTATAAACAAATAAATAAATAAAAGATTAATTTAATTTATTTTTCTTAATCTTGATTTTGTATAAAACTTTTTTTTTTTTGCATAAATAAATATTAATTACTTAAACTTTTAAAATAATACATAATACACTTGAAAAAAAAACAAAAATAATTTTAAATTAAATTTGAAGAGAATTTTTTTTAACTTTTTTATTTTAAATAATCCCCTTTTTTAAAAAAAATAACACCAACCAAACACACACAAAAAACGGAAACTGATTAATTTTTAATCAAAATAAAATGCTATAAAAAAAAAAACAAATGAAAAATAGAAAATTCAGAATATTTAAATGAACAAAAACGTGAATTAAAAACAAAATCAAAATGGCAACGACTGACTCACGCGCTACGGGGGTTACCCACAGGACACAATATATCACAAGCTGATGGCAACAGTACCGAAGAAGGTGAATCAGTTAGTGGTGGCCGTAATCCAGCAACAACCGGAACCGGATGCTACAAGAATTTTGATCATTTTCAAAATCGTAAATCATATCCAAATCAAGTGAGTATAATGATATAAATGTATAACTTTATTTGACTATTTTTATGCCACCAAAAAAAAAAAACGAAACAGGAGAATTTTTCGAAAAAATTGCAACTTTTAATCTTGGTAATTTAAGAAAATTTAAGGTCCAAAACAGAAAAAATGCTATTTTTAATATTGACAAAGAATATTCCTAAATTTTATTCGTAAAACGAAATCAGCCATAGCTATATAAAGAATTCAGCAAACTTGAATAAGAGAGTGTTGAACTTTCCCTTCGATAAATCCTAGACGATTTATTGCAGTTTCAGTGACAAATATTGCAAAAACTGCAAATACACATTTCGGGTCGAACAAGGAGAAAATATATTTTTATAATAAAAAAAAACCTTTTAAACTTTAATTAAGTTTATGTAGAATTAATGCCTGGACAAACTTTACAACAACAATTTTTTTAGTGTTTTTTGACGAGCTAGATCTTTGTGAAAAACGGTCGCACAGAGATGAAGAAAAAAAAGAAAAAAACAATTTAAAGTTTCAAGTCTTTAGATTCGAGATTTTTTGGCGAGATACCGTTATCGCTCAAACATAAGAAATTGCGCGAGACAACAATTTCCCTTTTTTTTTTTTTTTTTTTAAGGAACCACGGATCCGGGAAATTTTTTTTAAATTAAACCAAATGCATCGGTTAGTTAATTTGTTAATGAAGCTTCAATTTAATTTCTATTTGGTTTATCTACGTCAAGTTTGGTCTATCCCAGCAACCAATAATTGTACAGTAAAGTTTCGGCCAGCTTTAAAAACTTGAGTAAATTTCCTATAAGACCCTTTATTGATTATTTGAGAAGAAAAAATCCACCCTCAACACATATTTCAAAAAAGTACAAAAAAGTGGCATTTAATGGTTTTTAGTTAATCTATCGTTACTTTACATCTAATGATGAGAAGACTAATATTGCCAAGTTTTTTTTACAGCCTAATGACCCTGTACATTTTCAAATTGATCCATCCAACCGTTTTCCGGATAGGTTGATCAAAGTTTTACAAAACACTTTAAGGAAGAAGTGATCATCAAAATAATAAACCATTTGTTTTCGACATTTTTCCACAATTTTACATTAGTAGTCGTGTTAACCCTTAACGATTGAGAGATTTTTTTGTAATACGCGCCCATAAAACAAAAGTAAATTAGATGTGGAAAAGTTCTGGAATATGACCAATTAGGATGGAATTGAGTGATGTAATTCTACATGTTAGAACGCACAATGGGGTTCTTAAATGATTTTTAGAGAAAATTCTCGAATATCGCCAACTAGGATGGCTTTTGGCTATTCCTGAACCAATTGTGATGCAATTCTACATGTGCAAACTGGGATTTTTAGATGAGGTTATAAAATATGGTCAAGGAACATGGATGTTGATAATTCCTTAACCGATTTTAGTGAAATTTAACTGCCGATTTTAATGAAAATTGAACTTATCTACAATATTATGTTTGAACTGATAAAGTTCTGGAATAAGGCCGGTTTGGTTAGAACTCGCAACTGCTATCTAATTCTGGCCCCTTGCACTACCATTAGAAGTTTCACTGATGCTACGCGTGCTGTCACCCACTTTTTCTTCGGCAGATGTACCGCATTGAACGGCGATTGAATTTCATCGTAAACGGCTAGGATCCTACCAGCCTACTTGGCCATATTCCAGAAATATATCCAAAAATCATTTTAGAATGCCATTTTCATCGCGCATATCAAATTTCACTAAAATCGGTTATGGAATAGCGAAGTTCGACCCTAGTTGGCCATACGGCAGAACATTATGTCAAATATGTCATAAGAATGTCAAATATCACTAAAATCGGTTAAGAAATAGCCAAGTTCCATCCTAGTTGGCCTTATTCCAGAACTTTACCCACAAAGCATTTTATAATCCCATTTCCATCGCGCATGTCAAATTTTCTAAAATATGTTAAAAAATATCCAAGTTCTTTAATAATTGGTCATATTCCAGAACTTTATCCAAAAATCATTTTAGAATCCTATTTATATCTCTCATGTGAAATTTCACAAAAATCGGTTAAGAAATAGCGAAGTTCCATAGTAATTGGCCATATTCCAGAACTTTCACCAGAAATCATTTTAGAATCCCATTTCCATCGCGCATACCAAATTTCACAAAAATTGGTAAAGGAATAGTCAAATTCCATTAACCAAAAATCATTTTAAAATCCCATTTCAATTGAGCATACCAAATTTCACTAAAATCTGTCGAGGAATAGCCAAGGTCCTTCCTAGTTTTTCAAGTTCCATAATAATTGGCCATATTCCAGAACTTCAACTAATTTTCTGTCGTCTTATGGGCGAGTATTATGAAAAAAAAATCTCATGCTGTGTGCCTCAGAAGACTTTTCAAACTAAACTTTTCAAATTTTGAAGCTTTCGCTATTTATTCATAGATGCTTAGTGAAAAGGCAGTTTATTAGGTTACTTTTCGACGACTTTTCAATTTGTATGACATATGCACCTTTTTTAAAATACATAGTAAGTAAATGTAATTGAATATCAAAAACAAATTAAATAAAAATAAATTACTAACAGAAACGGAAAAAAAATTAATTTGGATGGTTCTGACGGGTATCAGTTTCATTTCCTTGAGTCTGAAAATGCTACCCATTCTTGCTTCCATGACATGTGGTTTTTGACAAATTCCAATCAGTTTGCTTTGCGTGATGCATTCAAAGGAGGTTTCTTTTGGAGTTTTTTTTCAATTTAAGATGCGTAGCATTGTTAATCACACGTCGAACGTTTGGTAAGCTAGCTTTGACTCCGGCTTTTGCCTTATTTTTTTACGCTGATAAGCATGAATTTGAAGCTGATCGAATGATCGCGTTTATCCGTGGGCGTTGTAGCCCCCGCAATGCGTCCTTCTCTATTTTTACCATAATTTTTAATATCATTGATAAAGGATCAAATAACGGTTTTCCCTCTACCAATTTTTTCAGCTATTTGTCGATTTGAGAATCCTCCTTCCTTCAAAACTCCGATCTTAGCTGCCGGATCTATAATGAACATTTAAATCCACCTTCACCTAATAGAAAAAAATCCATGAGGTATGGGAATGTTTGTTTGCGATATAATTGACTATTCCGTAGGACCCTTTCGTCTTGTACGGAACCCGGGGATAAGCACAACAAATATTAATAAATCTACCAGAATTATCGCATACTGTCATTAAATTAATAATGTAATCAAGTTTACGATTTATATACGTGTAACGCAGTCGGTACAACAATTGTTATGTGGCATGTGTGCAAGCTTCATAAACATTTCAAAAATTTTGTTAATAATGCTTCTCACAGTATATCAATATATCAATTCAAACTTATACCAGTGAGCCTATAGCTCGCTCCACTCAAAATTTGAATCAATTAAAAGTTTTATGGTGAGCGAATGTGCAGCATATTTTATTAAGTGAATGAACAGACAGTCTTAAGTATTTGCGGATATAAGCATTATCAATAGCAAATATATGCTTGCAAATTTCAGTTTTGTTATAGTTTCGTGTTATCTACAAATAAATAATAATGTTACCGTAACATATTATTATTACCGTAACATAACCTCACAAATAATATATATATATATATATATATATATATATATATATATATATATATATATATATATAGGGTGTTCAAATTTGAGGTATCTTTTTAAATACACCGCCATTTATATTTTTGGTACTAGAGTACCATTTGACAGATGACAAGTACAAACGTTTCGGTTAGCTAAAATGGATCACTACACGAGTGAACAACGTATTTTCATTATTAAAGGTTATTTTAAATATGGTGACAGTTATTTAGAATTTGAAAGAAAATTTCGTTCAAAATACGGTAGAGAAAATGGTCTGCCAAACCATGATATTAAACTTATCATTGATAAATGTGAAGAAACTGGTTCACTTCAAGATTAGAGAAGCAGAATTTTTTATCGTAGTGGTCGTTCAAGTGAAAATATGGCAGCTGTGAGAACAAGTGGTGCTGAAGAGCCAAGGACATCAATTCGTCGTCGTTCACAGCAATTAAGCCTCAAACCAACAACTTTTGTGGAGTCAATTGGAATATATTGATGCGCAGAATATGTGGTTTCAATAGGATGGTGCAACATGCCACACAGCAATGGAATCAATCGATCTTTTGAAAGAGAAGTTTAATAATCTAATAATTTCTCGAAGAACAGACGTGAATTGGCCACCAAGATTATGCGATTTAACGCCATTGAACTTCGTATGGGGTTTCTTGAAGAGTAAAGTGTATACGGATAATCCTCAAACTGTTCAACACTTCAAAGACAACATCATCGAACAAATATCACTAATTGAACTATCATTACGCGCAAAGTTATTCAAAATTTTGGTAAAAGATTGATAGCCTACCGAGCTAGCAGAGGAGGTCACTTGAATGGCATTCTTTTTCATTATTAACCGGAACCAATGTACTTTATTTAAAATTTAAAAAGATACCTCAAATTTGAACACCCTTTATATATATATATATATATATATATATATATATATATATATATATATATATATATATATATATATATATGTATATTATTTTTAATTATGTACGTTTGAGTTATGTATGTTGAATACTTTTAACCTAGTGACATCTATTTAAATATTGCATGAATAAGGGTCTTACAAAAGTTTAGTTTGAAAAGTCTTCTGAGGCACACAGCATAAATCGTTAAGGGTTAACAAGTAACTAATGCAAAACTTTGTTTAATCTGTCCGGAAAAACAGTTGGATGGATCAATTTGAAAATGTATAGGGCTATTTGGGGTATTACGCTGTAAAAAAGAACCTGGCAACATTAGTCTTCTCATCAATATTTGTAAAGTAACGGTTTAGACAGATTTACTAAAAAACCAGTAAAAGTCATTTTTTCATAATTATTTCAAATTACTGTTGAGGGTGATTTTTTTTTTTTTTTCCTCAAATAATCATTAAAGGTTTTTGTATGAAAATTACTCAAGTTTTTAAAGCTGTCCCACAATTTACTGTGTAATAATTGGTTTGCTGAGATATCGATGATCTAAGGCAAAAGGATTTTTTTTTCTTTCTCAGATATCTCAGCAAAAAATTGATGTAGAGAGACCAAATAGAAAAAATTAATTAAAGCTTAATTAACAAGTTAACTGACCGATGCGTTTGGTTTAACTTAAAAAAAATTTCCCGAGCCCGTGGTTCCTTACAAAAAAAAAAAAAAAAAAAATGGAAAATTTTTGTCTCGCTAATTTTCTGCTAAAATATGTCGAAACTAGAGATTAGCTTTAAAATGCTTTTTTTCCATCTCTGTATAACCGTTTTTCACAAAGTTTTCTTCAAAAAACACTAGAAAAATTGAAACAAAATCTTGTTCCTTTAATTTTTTGGAGTAGTGTATTCAGCTTTAAAGATTCTTCAACAACATATTTAATCCCAACGTCTGGGACATGTTAGAACGACCTCTAAGGAAACGGGCATAGAAAAGACTGTGTGCCACAAATATGCCATGTTTTACAAATGCCACAGCGCAAGTATGAAGTAATACGACCTAAATATCTGATACCGATATTTTAAAAAGTTTGAATATTTTATTTTATTGATAGGTTTTATGTAAATTTGATTAAAGCTTAAAAAATTTTTTTTAGATACCACGTTTTAATTTTCTTGCCGTAAACATTTAGTTTCTCCTTCGCCTTGAATCTTGTCCTAAATCTGTCCTAAAAAATCGTATATGCCGAAAGCTGGCATATATCTAGGCCACCCAAAATAATTTTCAGTTTTGAATAAAATATGTTATAGAAGTTTTAGGACAGCCAGGAAGCTGACATCAAAATGTTGGTGATTATATGTTTTTCGGTCTTAAGTCGCTTATAGTAGATGAGCAACATGTTTTTTCCGAGGACATTCTTCTGTATCAAACTGTATCAAGCATATACGAAACGTGCAACAGAGGTAATTGAAGGCTATGCTCAATTTGATGTTATTTATATCGATTTCAGTAAGGTGTTTGACTCAATCGATCACTTTATCGTTCTGCAAAAATTAAAATTACATGGTATTAATCATAATTTGATCAAATGGCTTGAGTCATACCTTACATTCTGGGATAACTCAGGGCTCGCATCTCGGCCCACCTATTTTAAAATTATTTTTATGATATCACGAAAAGTATAAAATTTTCCTGTTGCCTCATATATGTCGATGACGTAAAAATATTTTCCCCTCGCATCTTATTTATGATTACAAAATTTGTGAATAATAATTTAATACGGGTAAATGAAATAAAGGATCTTCGAGTTACATTTGTATCTACCTTATCATTTAATCGTCATTTCCACTTGATCTTTGCTAACTCTAAGTTAGGATTCCTTAAACGTACCATGAAAGAATTTAATAATCCTAGAGTTTTTGTTTGCTTGTACCAATCTTTTATTGGCTCACAGCTCGAATATGCATCATGCGCTTAATTGCTTAATTAGAATTGAGTCAGTACAAAAATCTTTTCTAATTTTTTATGCAAGGAAAACAGGTTACCAAAACAGCCAACCGATTACCAAATCTACCTTCATATGTTGAAAGATGTAAATCCTTGAAAAGTGCACCTCTTGAAATTCGTTGTCAGCACGCTTTAGCTAGTTTTATTTCCAATTTACTTAATGGGCACATTTCTTCATGTTCTTACTTGTTATTGAACTTGAAGTTGTATGTTCCAACTAGAAATTTTCGAACTCGTACACTTTTGAAAATAGATTCTCATAGAACCAATTATGGAAGTGACGAGCCTCTGAATTGAATTCAGCTCAGATTCAGATTTCACTTCAGTTTGTAACCATGTTTGATACGATCTCACACAATATATACCAAATATTATGAATAAATGATTTATCCGATTTTCTTGAGAAAATTCAAGGAAGCTGACACTAAAGTGGCCTGTATGCAAAGTGGAGTAGGATTTAGGCTATTCGAAATTATTTTCAGTTTTTGATAAAATAAGGGATTAGGGTATCTAGGACAACCATTTTTGTTACGATCTCATAAAATATAAAACAAATATTATGAATAAATTAATTTCGAATTTTCTTGAAAAAATCCTAGGTTGAAATGCGGGATTTCTATACGACACCAGATTTAGTATTAATTTGACCACAGCACAATTTTAATTTTAATTTTAGTTTGATTTGGTCTAACGAAATAAAATATATTTAACAAAAAAATTGATGTCATAGGAGAAAACAGTCTTGTTAAATAATAAAAATGTTTGGTTTATGATTGTCCTTAACACGGTAATCCATAATTTTTTCCAAAACTGAAAATTGTTTTGGATACTCTAGACTGTATGCCAAATTTATAGATAGGCTATTTTGGTATCGGCGTCCTTGGATTTCCTCAAGAGAATTGGGAAAAAAGTATTGAGAGATTTTTGTCACTAGATGGTGTTTGGTGTCATATATCCGGTAATCAGATTGCGTTATACTGACGCACGTTTGAAAGGTGACACTTCAGTCTACAATTTTGTTACAGATAGTTTTGTTTATCGGCAATGGTGTCAATAGTTATATTAGTGTGAAAATGAGTAAAATTTCTGAAAAAATTCGCTATATTTTCCAATTTTACTTTGAAAAAGGCAAAAACGCTTCCCAAGCCCGGGAAAAAATTTACGGTGCTTACAGTCAAGAAGCTTTATCGAATGCAACAGAATTTAGATGGTTTACTCGCTTCCGTTCTGGAAATTTCGATGTCAAAGATACACCTCGCTCTGGCCGATCAACCACTAAAAACGTCGATGAAATCTTACAAAAATCGAGGAAGACGGTTACATAAGCAGCCATGCTAAGGAATTAAATATTGATCACAAAACAGTTATAAGCCATTTGCGTAAGGCTGGATAAACTAATTGTCGATGGAAAATTTGTTTGACCGAATTTTCAACAGCGAATCGCTACTGAAAAATAACAAAATCGACCAATTTTTCAAGCAAATCATTACTAGCGATAAAAAATGGGTAAAATACGAGAATACCGTTCAAGAAGATCATAATCTAAGAAAGGTGAACCACTACAAACGACTTCAAAGCCAGGATTGACGCCCCATAATGTTACGCTGTGTGTATGATTGGGTAAGAAGGGAATCGTCTCTAATGTCAACAACTAACCAGAAAGCAATTCAAAAACATTTGATGGATTTGATCAATAGAAAGGGTATTGTCTTCCATCATGACAACGCCAAACCAAACACATCTTTGTTGACCCGGCAAAAATTGAGAGAGCTTGGCTGTGAATTTTTGATGCATTCACCGAATAGTCCTAACCTTGCACCCTCTGCCTACTATTTGTTTCAATCTCTGCAAAACCCCCTTGGTGGTTTAAAGTTGGCTTCGAAAAAGGACTGTGAAAGCCACTGGGCCAAGGTTTGCGCCAATAAACAACAGAAGTTCTACACCGGAATTAAGAAAATTCCCGAAAAACCGCAAAAGGTCATAGGTAATAACGGGCTGGCTAATATTTACTTAAATAAAATCATTTTGAATAAAAGAAAAATTTATTCAAAAAATGACAAAAAATCTCTTAATAATTTTTGCTCAACCTAATATTTTTTATATATTGCGAGAGATCTTCTCAAACATGGGTGTATATAAACCACATTGGTGTCAGCATACCAGGATTTTCATCATATGCCTAAATTATTTTTATTCTTCGTATTAAAAAAAAAATCGTTATAACGAGAGTTTCTGAAACATTTTTCAAATTCTCTTCAAAATGGCTAAATAAGATTTCTCTTTTCTCTTTCTATATATATAAAAATAAAATCGACTGGAAAAAAGCTAAATTTAATGATTTTACGATTGCCTGAAGGAGAATCACATGATCTGTTTTTTTAATTTTACATTTTGTATGTATGTACGTTTATACAGTAAAACCTAGTTATAACGAAACTCATTGGTTTCAATCCAAAATAAATATACCATAAATGGGTAGAAAATTTGTTTCTTCACCAAAAGGCATTAAAAAGTGCAATATTATTCTAATGCTTAACAGAAATGTTTGTTATGAATCTTTGTATTTGATTATTTTACAACAAGGTTTTACTGTATATACTACCTTGATCAACAAGTTCTCGGAATAACCACCGTGTGGCGCTCCCATCGTTTCGATTTAAGTTCTGTTTTTTTTCTGTTTTTTTGTTAAGTTGGTACATCTGTTGTTGATATTCTCTCTAAATCTTAGCGTCATAGGTTGACATTTGCAAAAGTTACGTAGTCAAGAGTACATCTATCTCTGTGTGTGTTGGCGATTATTTACAATTTTAGACATGATTTGCGAGGCTGAATCCGATCCCACATTCATCAAAAGGATCATTACTGGAGACGAGACGTGGGTTTATGAGTACGACATGAAATCCAGACATCAGGCAAGTGAATGGCGTTCACCAAAAAAAAACCATGTCGTTTTCAGTCAAAAATTAAGGCAATGCTCACGGTTTTCATGGATTACAACGATGTAGTGCATCATGCATTTTTGCCAGAAGGCCAGGCCGTATTATACCGTATAGTAAACAAAGAGTATTATTTGGGCGGTATGAGACGTTTGTGTGAAGCAACTCACCGAAAGAGACCAGAATTGTGGGCAGAAAACTCGTGGATTTTGCACCATGATAACGCACCGTCGCACAGTGCCATCATTATTCGTAATTTTTTGACGAAAAATGCAACAAATACCATCCAACAGCCACCGAATTCACCTGATTTGGCTCCCTGTGACTTCTTTCTGTTCAATAGAGTTAAAAAACCATTACGGTGAACGCGTTTCAGCAGCCGAGAGGAAATAATGGAAAAATCGCCAACACACACAGAGTAGATGTACTCTTGACTACGTAACTTTAGCAAATGTCAAGCTATGACGCTAAGATTTAGAGGGAATATCAACAACAGATGTACCAACTTTATAAAAAAACAGAACTCAAATCGGAACGATGGGAGCGCCACACGGTGGTTATTCCGAGAACTTGTTGATCAAGGTAGTATATGTCCATAAACAAAAAATAAAATAAAAAAATCAGTTTTTATTTTTTTTAAACTCAAATTAAATTTAACAACCTGAAAATAATAATTATCTTGATGGAAATTAATTTACTTTTAAGTTTGATATGATTTACTATTTAAACATCCTAAAACGATCTCAAAAAATTGTCCGTACACTTGCACTTTTGTGAAAATTAACACTAGCACATTAACAGTTTATTATTTGTTGTACTGCTATTTTCAACTAACAGTAAATTACGAAATTTTTTTTTTTGCGTAAAATTTAATTAGTCGTACTTTTTTCGATGGCGAATGAAATATTGTCCAGTTAATTAAAAATTGATTCTCGTACCAAAAATAATGTAGAAATTATTAAATTGGAGATTGAAGGTTTACAGGAAATTTCCAAAATAACTAATCGACCGCGATCTTCGATTCCATATATCATCCAGAACTCCCTAAAAACCAAATCGCTAGAGATGTTTGCTGACCGTGGTAGCAACCGAAAGCTGAACAAACGTCAAATACATCTAATAGAGAAGGAAATAGAACTGAATCGAAAGCTTAGTGCACCAACAATCGCTGCCAAAGTTTATGCGAACAAGACAACAAGAACGCAATTTTTTATGTGAACAAGAGTATCATTGATGTGCGACACGACACGCAAGAAATGTATTTGCAGACAAAAAAAAAATATTAAAAGCGTTTGGAATATGCATTGGGATAAGAGAATGGGCCTGAAGAGTTCTGGGAAAATGTTATTCCCTCGGACGAAAGTAAATATAACGTTTTTGGTTCAGATGGGCGAGCTATGTGTGGCGGAAACCCAATACTGAACTTGAGTAAAACTTGGTGGCGGAATTATAATGGTTTGGGGAGCTTTTAGCTGAAGGTATGTACGTCATTTGACTTTCATTGAAACCATAATCAACCAGTTTAATTATTTGGATATTTTGAAGGATAATTTGTTAATAAGTGCTGTGAAAATGGGACATGGCTAAGATTGTTGCTCCGTACATGACAATGACCCGAAGCATTCGTCAATGCTGTTCAAGGAATGGTTATTGTACAATGTAAAGTCAACACTTGCTCATCCTATCCAGCCACCAGATCTCAACCCCATTGATAATTGGATGCCATTATTTGGAGCGAAAGATCCGTGAACACCAAATTAGCGGAAAGGAATAATTGAAACGGGTCATTGTGGATGAATGGGTCAAAATTTCCCCCGAAATAACTCGGAAGTTGGCTTTCTCAATGTAAAGAAGGCTGCAAAGTGTTATTGCATGAATAGGTTACAGACTGTAACAAGTGCCAATTATTAGACCTAACTTTTTAACCAAATTCCCTCAATTTCTTTGTGTGTACGAACAATTATTTGACGATATGAGTTATAATGGTGTACATATATCCATTTTGCTTGTGTATATTTTGTCACTTATAAATTTATAATAAAACAACTTAAGTTATTTTTAAAATAATTTTAATTGAAAAAAAAAATTTTCCTTATAGTAACAATATTTAAAAAAAAAAAAAATTAAAAAATTTTTTTTTTTATTTTTTTTATTTTAGAAGATCGATTTCGAACTTTCAATAGTTGTTGAAAAAGAACCGAAGAAGGAGTCAATCCGAAATCGATCTTCTAAAATAAAAAAAAAATTTTTTAATTTTTTTTTTTTTTTTTAAATATTGTTACTATAAGGAAAATTTTTTTTTCAATTAAAATTATTTTAAAAATAACTTAAGTTGTTTTATTATAAAATTATTTGACATCGTTTTAGGCGGTTTAAATGGTAAATCATATCAAACGTGAAAGTAAATTAATTTATATTATGATTATTATTATTTTCAGGTTCTTAAATGTAATTTGAGTTTTAAAAAAGTGGAAACTTCTTTAACCGGTGTACGGACATTTTTTTGATACAGTGTACATTTTTGCAGTTGTACAAAAATAACAACAATAACAAATTTTGTTTTGATTTGAAATAGACATTTGCAATTTTTGCCGGAAATATGTACAGGTAATATAGTTCGACGGTATGACTTCGTGACTGTATTGGTAGTTCCATGAGATGCCATGCACTCTCCATAATGATAATGTACCGAATATCGAGGTATTGTTGTACTTCATTGGTATTTGGTATTTCTTGCTCGATCCTGTCCTTTGTGAATATATTTATATATGTATTTAATATTCATTACAGAAGCGAAGTATTCAACATTTAAATGACAATTAAATTTCTTTAATAGGTCAGGAACAATCATTGAATTATCGATGTACATATTTTTATTGTTCGTTTTTCCGTGGTACGTATTTAGTTTGTGTCTATTATCAGAACGCTTATAATTAGGAAATCCGTGTTTTTTCATGTCAGTGTTGTAAACAAATTACAGTACCCCGCCATTGAATTATGACCGATTGCATTTTAAAGAATTTTGATAATTTTATGAGCACTGAGTGTTATTTTTGTTATTTTTTTTTGGGGAAAAAGGATAAATATGTATCTTTTGGGTTTTCCCTATACCCCTACCTTATAAAATGGGTAATTCCAAATTGCCAGATGTTCATACAAAATAGCAATTATAAATAGGTCCAAAAGTGTATTCTTTCTCATTTTAGATTTGAAGCGTGCCCGACACAGTTATTAAAGTTATAAATATTCAAAATGAAAAAAACACAATTAAAATTCTGTGAGTAAGTAAAGTTCAAGTAAATGACATTAAAAGTTTTGGAAAATTGAGAAGTGAAGTGAAGTTATAAATATTTCAAAGTCAGTGGTATAATTCAGAGAATATGGGTAAAAAGGCTGATATTTCTTCAGTAAAAAAAGCGCAAGCTGTTGCTTTGTTGAAAGAAAAGAAGTCAAGCTATGCCAAAATTGCCGAAATTGTAGGAATTTCGAAATCTGCTGTCGCCAACATTGCCAAAACTGTGCGTATCTCAACTGATTTAACAATGGTCCCTGGAAACAAACGAGGAAATTGCCGCGGGCAAAGAAAAACAACGCAGAGAACGGATAGAAGAATCGTGCAGAAAGCTTTGCTGGAGCGCAACGCACCAGCTAGGACTATTTTGAGGGATCTGAATGAAGCTGGAGTAAAAATATCGCTGAGAACATTGGAACGGCGATTCAAAGAGAACAACCTTTCATGTAGGCGGCCCGCAAAAAAGCCAAAATTAACGGAAGTTATTCGCAAACGAAGATTATATTGGGCGAAAATGCACAGCAGTTACGGGAGTGAATACTGGAATAAGGTAATTACACGAAATTTCTCACGAATCATTTAAATTTTTGTAAAACTAATAAAACTAATTTTCTCCTAGGTTGTCTTTAGTGACGAATGCCGGTTGGAAGCGGTTACGGAGTGCCCAAAATTCGTTCGACGTAGGCCCCACGATAGATATTCAGACGATTGAGTGGTTCGGACAGTTAAACATCCGCCCTCAGTGATGATTTGGAGCTGTATTACAGCTGAAGGTCCGGGTCCAATCTATTTCGTTGAGGGAACACTGCGCTCCAATCAGTACATAAACGTGCTGAGGAATGTTCTTCTGCCATATTTGGATACCTTAGAACATCCCAAGGAGGAATTCATCTTCATGCAAGACGGTGCTCCATGTCATACCTCGAGAGCTAGCAGGAATTTTTTAAATTCCCTAGAATTGGAGGTTTTACCCTGGCCTGGTAATTCACCTGATTTTAATCCAATCGAGAATTGCTGGGCCTATTTAAAATCAAAGGTGTACAGCCGGAAAAACAACTCAATCGCTGCATTGCAGAAAAATATCGAAGACGTGTGGAAAAACGACGATGGAATGCGACCAATGATAAAGAAATGTGTAGAAAGCATTCCCAATAGAATACAAGCAGCAATACAGCCAAGGGAGGAAGCACCAAATATTAAAATTTAATCGATTTTTATTTTTAATATTAAAGCAACGATGTAACAATAAATATACGTTTTTGCAATAAAAAAAATTGAGTTTCTTTTGCTTTATTTAAGGCCAAAACTAAATTTTCCAAAATTTGCTGATCGGTCATAATTCAATGGCGGGGTACTGTACTTAGGGAATTTCTTACGGCATACCTTTGTTCCTACATTCCAGCATAACAATTTATTAGTATGTGGTCCGTGACTCATATGTTTAATGACCAGGTACCATAAGGTAACATATGAGGTGGAATTTCAGCTGATATGAATTTGTCCACATCATCAGAAGTTAACAACTTTTTATTTAATGTCACCAACAGATGCATATGTGGTAAACCCATTTTTGAAATTCTATCGTAAAGACATGAGCTCAAACAGAACCAAATACAGATTGTATTTCTTTTAGGAGTAGTAAATATTTCTGATAGAATAACCGGCAAACGAATGTTGGTATATTTGCGGCAGTTGTACAGTTGTATAGGGTGGATATGTCTTAAGAAATCTATTAATTTCAGGCCAATTAGGATTACAGGTCATAGTAATGAATAGGTCAGATCGGCCGCGTGATATTGCCATAGCGTCATGGTATAATTGTTGCATAGCTCTTTTGCTACCTTGAGATGATGATAGTAGTATAACAGCTTTTCCAATTCAGAATGCATCCGATGTGTTAATGGAGCTGTTTTATATGTGATCCAGTAGACCCTGCATATGTTCACTACGTAATTTAGTTGATATTTTTAATGAAGTTTAAACTTATGCTTCAACTTTTAAATAAGGGCTGATTAAGTATTGTTTGTGTGAGAAGTTGACATATTAATACCTGGTTAAATATATCTGTACATATACCTCACTTATACGCATAATACGATGTAATAATACCGGCAATTTGTTACATGTTGGCTTATTGTAAATACGTGGATGATCGTTTGGGGTTTGATAGAAGTCCAAGTAGACATCTTTATCTATTCCCGATTTGTATATATCATTAAGGTTTCTGAATAATTTCGCATATGGGTTCTCGTTCATAATTGGCTGCAATATTTTGAGTACATCATCACGTTTTACAACTTTCATAAAATGAGACATCGCTTCGCCATCGTCATAGATGTAGATTTGTCCGAATTTTGAGTTTTCACTCTCTAATGATGTGTTTGCTTTAAATTTCGCCTCACCAATGATACGTTTTGAATTCGGTCCTCTTTTATGTATATCAGCATTTTGGGCGTTGAATGATGCGTATGCGAATAAATTATTGAACACCCGAATATTTTGTCGAAAGTGTGTACGAATTTCACCCATGCCAAAAAGCAGTTCTTTAATTTCTTTTGGATATTCGTCCGATTCCGGTAGCGATATTTTTCCGCCGTGACAGCATGAGTTTCGAGATCGGCAACTTTCAATTGGAAATGCATTTGATTGGTAAGTTTCAATTGGTTAGCGTGAACGAAGCGAGCAGTGTTGGCGAGCGAGGCAAGCTGTCATCGGGGGTTGGCGAGCGAAGCGAGCAGGGGGCGGAGCCCTCTAGTAAGAATAAAAAAAAATAGTTTGTTGGCAGTCTTAATCCATATTAGCATATATTTTCTCGTTTAGAAAATTTTTATTTGACTCCAGAAAAAGTTGCATCGGAATGTAGACCAAATTATCAATTACAAGAAAAAAAGAAAAAAAACTTAATTCGATATTTGGCCAACATATAATCGAAAAAAAAATCCTGTTGCGTTTTTTATGGTGCTGTGTACTAAGCTGTGAACTAATTTTTTTTTTCTAATTTTACCTTAATTTTTCTAGAATTTTGTTAAACAAGACAGTGAATTTTCACTTTGGAACCAGGTTAGTTTTTGTGTCACAAAACTTATAGCTCCTAATTAAATATTTAATTTAGTTTTAAAATAGATTTTAATTTTTTTTAGCAGATTAGTTTAGAACTAATCTTAATCTAAATAAACACTACTAACGTTGTATTATTTTTAATTTTTCCCCTTACCAACAACCCTAATAGTCCTTTATTTGATAATTTTCTTAATTTCTTAATTTTTTTTTAACGAATTCTATAAAATTTGGAATGAACATTAAAATGAAGTTCAATAGATTCCAGATATGGACAGCCACTACAAGACAGTTCACAGCAAATTTAACCATTTTCGGCGATGCATCAAAAACTAAGTGGTTCTATTTTTTTATTATTGTTAATTTCATTCATTCCAGGCGATTCCTGATCCAGAACCAGTGCCTCCATATAGTCCTATGGCGCAACATAGACATTTAATCGAAACCACACGTGACCAGGATGCCGACGAAAATCAACCATTGACGCAAGACACGCCCGCTGAATCAACACCTGTACATCCTCCATTGCAAATGATGGCCACACCAGCGGTATGTAATCCCGAACTAAGTCATAACATTTTTTTAATTTTTAAATATAAAAAATCATACATTAAGAGTACATTTTGGTTTTTCGTTTGAAGAACAATAAGAAACAATAATTTTAAAACAATTTAAATTCATTTTACATAATTATTATTAACTGTCGATTTGATGTGTATGAAAATTATAATTTTCATTTGTTTTTAGTTATTTCCTATATTTTATCATGTTTTCATTTTTGAAATCAAATTGATAATACTTTTTTGGTTTTAGTTTAGTTGATGATTTTTAATGTTTTACCTACTATTTAATAATATATATATGTTTTCAATATTTTTATGTTAACTGCCCAGTATAACGAAAAGAAAAACTTCCACATATCGGGTTTTATAAAAGTTTTTCTTTTTTTCATCCCCCGCCCAAAACTCTTAGTTTCTTCTTTTTATTTCAAAAAGAAAATAGTAAAAGTTAATTGTATTATTGTTTTTTAATTTGTAATATAGTACTTACAACAGAGGAGTTATGAGGTACAAAATTTTTTATAACACCACAAGAAAAACAGACAAAAAAAATGTTTTCCTCGCAAAAACAAAAAAAGTCGAAAAGTCACGCCTTTTGATTTCATAATCTTTAAAAGCTATTCAGAGATTCATTGTTTGTGACAATAATTATTTCTAATGCCACAAAAAAAAAAAAAATCTATTAGCGCTCTCAGCTAACAAATTGGTCCATTTTTTTATTCGTGTCTAAACAGTGAATCTTACATTTACATACATATATGATAAATAAAATTTTTATATTCCTTAATTATATTCCAAATTTGAACTTTGATGATTAAAGCAGCTTTTTTCTCTTATTTAAATTAGAAATTAGCTTTATTATATAAATATTTATATATTTTGCGACCTTTTATTTATTCTGTAACTATTTTCTATTATTTTACAATTGTTTGTACAGTAGATTCGAGTGTTTGCACAAAATTTTTGTATTCATGCTTTTGTCACACATTTAGTGAATGTTCTAAGTCGGCTTTGTTTTTATTTTTGGTTAATTTGTTTATATTGAAGCAGAGCTATATATTAACGGGCCTGACTGTAAGAAAAACAAAGTTCGATATGGGTACTCAAATGGGAGCTTTATGTGATGAAAAATACCCCTTTTCAAATCGAAAATCATGATATTGTTTATTTTAAAATTTGCTGACTATTATAAATTATATTATGTTTATTAACCAATGCGCAGTTTTCATTTTATTGAACAAATAAAAATAGTCCCTAGTATCAAAATTTGCGTAAAGCTTTCATTTTTGTAGAATTAATGTTTTGTAATTTTGCTTCGATAATTGGTTCTAATTTCAGTTTGTAAAATCTTAAAATCTTCCTTACGTCCAACCTACAATGTTGCTGTGTTTCTTCTTACAAATTTTCATATGAGATTTTATAAAGTGCTGTCGAGATTGTTGTTTAAATTCAAATATTGATACTTCTTAATTCTAGATTGTTAGTTCAACTCCTAAACCATATAGAATGGCACAAGAATATTATTCTGATTTGTCTTGGAAATCGAAAGAAATGCCAATTGCACAGCCAAAACGCTGTTTGTTCCTTTTCTATTTGATTTAAGAAAAATGTGTGTAACAAAACACGATTAAAATTACATTTCTGTTACGACTTGGAATTTTATTATTCATCTGACGTTTAGCAGGCGAATCTAATTAAAATTAAATCCAGTGGTCGCAAATCTATAGACATCTTTATCCATGTGTTAGAAAGCTTTGCCGATTTGGCACTCAGAAGAAGAACAGTTAAATTAACACTAAATAATTAAATGATTTTAATATGTTTCGAGGATTGTAAGAGAATCCAATCCAGTTTCGAACTGATGAGCTTATGATTATAAAAAAAATCAATCTTCTCATCAGGCCGCGGCGACTGGACTGATTATACCACAATTTATATTCTATATATACAGAATGTGCTGTGATTTAAGTACTAGCGAATCGTACTAATACAGATGAATTCTCTTACAATTTTTTTTCCTCTTCACGATATTCACACTGCTCTGTGTGTAAGCTAATTTTTTATTTTTTTATCAATGTTTTTGTTGAATGTTAATTAATTCATGTAATTTCTAATATGCTACCGGTGGTTAGACCATTTTAATTGTGTTTCGATTAACACGAGAAGTATATTAGTATTTACGAACAGTAATTCAACGAAACCGACTAATAAACATAATTCTATTTATTTAATTAAATGATTTTAATATGTTTCGAAGATTTACGATTCGCTAGTACTTAAATCACAGCACATTCCGTATATATAGAATGTAAATTGTGGTATAATCAGTCCAGTCGCCGCGGCCTGATGAGAAGATTGATTTTTTCATAATCATAAGCTCATCAGTTTGAAACTGGATTGGATTCTCTTATAATCTTCGAAACATATTAAAATCATTTAATTAAATAAATAGAATTATGTCTATTAGTCGGTTTCGTTGAATTACTGTTCGTAAATACTAATATACTTCTCGTGTTAATCGAAACACAATTAAAATGGTCTAACCACCGGTAGCATATTAGAAATTACATGAATTAATTAACATTCAACAAAAACAATGATAAAAAAGTACTAAATAATTATTAATTTGTACTAAAAGTAAGTTTAGATTGATGTACTAAAAGTAAGTTTAGAATGATTTTTAGATGAAGTTCTGGAATATGGCCAACTAGGATGGAAATTTGTTAATTCTCAACCGATAGTGTTGCAATTCGACATGCTTGTTGGAAATGGGGTTCTACATACAAGGATTTTTAGATGAAGTTCTGGAATATGGCCTACTATAGTCTAGGCAACGAAGGAAAAATAGCGGAATTAATTCATGTAGAAGCCAAAATTGTTACGGTTGTAGGGTAAGGTGGCCTTAACAACATACTAAAACTACTGAGGGGTGGGGGTGAAGCTAAGGGCGGGGGGGGGGGAGGTCTCGAAAGGTCCTTTTTTTCAATTTTTCGGTAATAACTCAAAAATAACTGTTTCTATCAAAAAAAATGTCTATATACTAAGTTAATCTACATAAAATTCTCTACAATAAAGATTCTCTACACTTTTTTGATAGGATCAAAGCTTAAGGAAAATTGGGGGGAGGGGGGGGGAGTAAATAGAAAATTAAAAAAAAAAGTTTTTACTGTTAAAAATGAAATAATTACAGCTTAAGGATATATATTGAACATTAAATTTCGTCGAAATTATACTCTGAGCGAGTGTTGCTTTGAAGCTCTTCTGGTGGGAGGAAGAGTGGCCATGTCTGATTTGAGCTTCGTTGACGCCGAGTACCTATGTTTGTTCAGGTTGCATTGATGTGCAGGCGCTTTGTATACAGCCAAAAAAAAGCTTCTCGCCAGCCTGTTCAATATCCTCAGGTGATGCTGAGGGATCTGTGGTGTCGCATCCGGAGAAGCTATGAAGAAGGAGAATCGTTTTGAAAATTGGAAGCTGTTGAAATTGTCGCACTGAGAACAATTTGGTCTCCACATTCCCGCGGCCTGCCTTCATGAAGTACATATTGATAGATGGTGGTGCCAATCCCATGAGGAGAACTATCAAGTCTACATCCTCCGCAACTATTGCTACCGTTGGATATACAGCAGCTTTGTCCAACCCACACCTCACAATAGTGCTGTCAGCATCCCCTGTAGCAACAGCTGTTTCTATCCCGGCTGCTGCCATTTTCTCACTGAGCAAGTGAATCAGTTTTGTTTTGTTTCTTTCATTAGCAAGAAAATGCTCCTGTTGAACTGTAATAGTCGTGCTTTAATCAAAGTTGATGTCAACAGAAGTTTTTGTGAGCGCTCTTCGCTTCTGCTCTGCTCGTTTGGTGCTGTTGTCATCACCATATCCATCAAAAACCACCGAACAATTTGTACCGTAATGTTTATGTACCTAGGCAATGTACTGATGGCAAATTGATAATATGTTGGAAGACTGTTTCCATTTCATGCGATGGAGTAGGAAACCACTGTCTACCACATTGAAGCTGTGGGTGAGATCCACAGTTGCGTTGTCCTCTATACCGCATTCCACCCTCGCTGAACAGGGCCAGGGGGTATGGAGTTAATTCATATGTCAAAAGCTCTTCTACATCTTTATCGTCCTTTTTTGATATGACAATTCTTTGGAAAACTGTCAGAGGGTTAATTGTAACTTTTATCGCTCAAGTTTTTAGCACTTAAATTACGAAAGGAGACGACAGTTTGTCTGATGCGAATAGTACTGAAAAAAATTTGGTCCTCATATTTTTCCGCATTCTCTCATTAATGGTCTTCACATGTTGTTGTTCCCCTGCAATAACCTGTTCCAACAACTCGTCCAAAGAGTATTGGCAATTATCAGTCCTTTCAATATAATCATATATTTCTTCCATTACTTCTGAAATCCCTTCATCTTGTGGACGTTCAGCTTTTATTTTGAAGGTACAGAGGTTTTTTGTAACAATCTTCGTGATATATTACATCTGCTGCGTGTAGATCCCCAACAGTGCAGATACGTCTCACTACATCGTTTCCCCACTCATCCTTTCTTTCCTGCCCACGATTCAAAATAGAATTGTGAAATGCAACCGTACGAACATAACAAACTGTTCGTCGCTTAGCATACGTTTTTTTAATCTCCTTCTCTTTGTAATACATTTTCGTGCAGAAAAAACACTTTGTTTTAAAATCAAATTTTATTTGTCCTGAACGCAAAGACGAAGCATCACGTGATGTTGAAGGTTCATCTGAGAGAGTATCTCACAAAAATCTTTTTATTGAGTCACTTCTGACGTATTCTCTTCTGCAAAAATTATGAACAATACCATTTATCTTACCCCTGAAACCTTTCTCTTTCCCATCTTTTCTTAACACACTTGCCTTCACTAATCCAATTATCCCTTTTTTCCAATGTTGCACAAATCACTTTCAACTTCACTCTCACAAATTAAACACTTCTCAGCCATAGTCACATACACACTGGAAATAATAATCTTATATTAAACGCGTTCAAATATTTAATGTAATAAAAGCAGATATTTTGAAGACTAACGAGGTTGGACCAACAAGGAGGTTGATTGCAAACTGAATAAAGGGACGAGCACGAGCAAAAACTGTTTTTTTTTTAAATTTTCTATTTATCCCCTCCATATTTCCTTAAGCTTTGATCCTATCAAAAAAGTGTGGCGAATCTTTATTGTAGAGAATTTTATGTAGATTAATTTAGTATATATACATTTTTTTGATAGAAGCAGTGGTTTTTGAGTTATTAACTAAAAATTGATAAAAGGCCCTTTCGAGACCCCCGCCCCCCCGCGCTTAGCTTCACCCCCGCCCCTCAGTACTTTCAGTATGTTGTTAAGGACACCTTCCCCTACAATTGTACCAATTTTGGCTTCTACATGAATTATTTCCACTATTTGGTATTTTTTGGTCTTCGTTGCCTGGACTACTAGGATGGAACTTAGCTATTCCTTAACGGATAGTGATGCAACTCGACATATGCGTTGGAAATGGAATTCTAAAATGAGTTTTGGATAAAGTCATGGAATATGCCCAAGTAATGTAATTCGGCATGTGTCTTGGAAATGTGATTCTAAAATGATTTTTAAATAAAGATCTGGAATATGGCCAAGTAGGATGGAACTTGACTATTCCTTGACCGATTTTAGTGAAATTTGAGATGCTTTATGGCAAATCATGTATTAAGCCAAACTCCGATATTGGCATATCCTCGGTCAGGTCAATGATTCAGTTTGGACACGGATGCCAGCAACGTGGGAATTGGAGGTGTTTAGTCTCAACAATAAGGAGTGGAATTTCAAATTATTGTGTAATCCGACGAGAATTACTGGCCTTTGTGGAATGCGTTAAACATTTCCACAAATACCTGTATGGGCAACAATTTCTAATTCCAACGGACCACGCTGCGTTGAAATGGCTAATGCTGTTTAAATAAGCAGAAAGACAGGTGGCGCGATGGATAGAACGATTGCAGAACTACACCTTCAACATCGAACAAAGGAAAGGTAGAGTGTACGGTAATGCAGATAGTCTATCAAGGAGGCCTTGTGTATCAAGATGTTGAAAATGCAGTAAAATTGAGGAAAAGGAAGGCATGAGTAGCCTTAGCCGGATTGGCGTGGAGGTGCCGGCAAAGCTGGGTAAATTACATTACACTGAGTAATTAAAATACTTTTACGAATTACAGCAAACTCAGTAATTAAAATACAAATTACAATTACTTTCGAATGGAGTAATTAAAATGAAGAAACCTGCATGGCGCAAGATATCCGAGACTTCTCCAACGCTAAAGGCTACTGGGCGCAGTGGGACTCATTGAAGATGGAGAACGGTTTGCTGAAACGAGCTTGGGAAAGTGTGGATGGAAAACCTATCCAAATGCAGAAGGTGTTACCAAAATGCAGAATTCCAGAAGTGTTAAATGAAGTCCATAATGGAGAAGGGGCGGATATCTTGGCGTTAATAAAACTTTGGCCAAAGTGAGGTAACGTTTCAACTGGGTCAACTGCCGCAATGATGTTGAAGATTGATGCAAAAAGTGTAGCACTTGCGCGGCTAGGAAAATACCAGCAAGGCGAACCCGATTCAGAATGCAGCTTCATTTGAACGAGTAGGAGCTCAATTTAAATGAGTGGCTATGGATATCGCTTGGCCGTTTCCGCGAACAGTTGGTGGGAATCGATACATCTATGTATGTATCGACTATTTTAGTAAGTGGCCGGAAGCCTATCCAATACTAAACCAGGAAGCATAAACAGTGGCCGGAGAATTCGTAAACAACTGGATCAGCAGATACGGAGTACCGCGTTGGAGCTTCATTTGGATCAAGATCGTAATTTTGAGTCAAATGTGTTCCAAGGGATGTGCAAAGTGCTCGGTATTAAAAAGACAAGGACGAAACCGCTACATCCACAATCCGATGGAATGGTCGAGCGATTCAACCGTGCCTTATAAAAGCACCTGACAAAATTAGTTGGATCAAATCAGGAGAACTAGGATCGGTATATGCCCTGTTTATGATGGCATATCGTAGTGCAGTACACGATACCACCGGGACTACACCAAAAACAGTCCCTTTTTACCAGAGTTAATTCCCAAAGGACCCGACAACTACGTAAGCGACCTCAGAAACAGAATGGCTGAGATCTATGAGCATGTTTGAAGGAATATCAAACTGAACAGCGGCCGATCAAAGGCCTGGTACAATCTAAGAGCAACCGACAACGGATATGAGAAAGGAGATTTAGTTTGACCTACAAAGAAAGAGAGGAAAGTCCCTAAAGCTACAAAGCAATTGGGAGGGACTATATACAATTATAAAGAGGATAAACGACGTCATATACTGGATTCAGCGGAGTCAGCGAGCAATGATGAAAGTAGATAGGCTGGCACGATACCAAGGAGACCCGAATAAGGTTTCTATTCGGGACGAACAGAATTAAGGGGGTATGGTGTGACGATTATGACCATCATACAATAAGTTCACGTTATGAACAGCGATATCTCAGACGGTTGGCGCGTATGCCCGTCGCAGCCCATGTTTTTATTACAATTATTTATTGTGAACATCGAAACATATTTATACACCAACGCACAAATGCATAATGATTTAGTAAAAACAAGAACGTCCTAGATATAGTGTACCATAGCTGGCGTGGTTTAGTGATTGATGAATAACATGAACAACAACACAAATACATACACATGTCTACAATAATGAATGATGATGGGTCTTAAACAGAATACGTAAGAATAAAGATGATTTATGACAAGCAATAAAGGAAATTTCTAGATCAGTATCAAACTGGTATATAAACACGACGGATGGCAGGCAGGGAACAGTTTTTTGTTTCCTTTATTCGTGCAAATAAATCTATTGTCATAGCCCCCACCAGTGGCAAGCGGACAGATTTAAATAAGTAAAGTAAAAGCAAATATTAAAGTGTATAAAAGTACAGTTGTGATGCAATTCAATATATGCGTTCGAAATAGGATTCTCTAATGATTTTCGGATAAAGTTCTTGAATGTCTTGAATGAACATGTTAAATTTTATTAAAATCGGTTAGAAAAAAGTTAGGTTCCAAAATAATTGGCCATATTCCAGAAGTTTATCTAAAACTCATTTTAGAATCCCATTTCCAACGCATATGTAGAATTGCTTTAAAATTTATTGGTTAAGAAATCGCCAAGTTCCATCCTTGTTGGCCATATTCCAGAAGTTTATCCAAAACTCATTTTAGAATCCCATTTCCATCGCGCATGTCAAATTTCACTATAATCGGTTAAGAAATAGTCAGGTTCCATCCTAATTTTAGGCACAAATTACGGAAGAAAACGATTTTTGGCATATGGCGAACGTTATGGAAAGTGGACATAATTTGAAATATAAAAAGATAAAAAATTTAAATAATTATTGAACTAACTGAACATTCTGACGATCAACTCGATGCGTTGCTCAACAGCGACGATCGAAAGAATGCAATCTCCTGGGGATCTATTCGGTTTCGGTTTGAATTTTACAACGCATTCTTATGTCACATTTCTCAACGTTTACCTACTCAAAAGGTAAACGGGAATCGAATGGAACACTTTTTTACAGTCTCTTGAGCTGTACATCTGTCTTTATTGTACTCCGTAGCAGTGCTCCTTTGCTCATATTTTGCTTGAGTTAAACTTAAAGCAACTTAAAGATTAGGATCGTCTTCTTCATTAGACGGCTAAAATGGCCGCAGAAACGCTGCTTTCGCGATGTGTTGTACGGTCCGCCTAGCATGCGGTGATGGTTGGCTCCCTCCTAGATGTTGCAGTCATTGGGGGAAAATGGCCGGAAATTGACACAAAACATGTTCCGCTGTTTCCGCTTCCATGTCGTAGAAATATCACGTGACCTGTTAGGAATCCGGTTAGTAGATTCAGCTCAGGTTTCCTAAGCTCAAAACACTCTCTCCACTTAGCGTTTTACTGCTCCCTTAAGATGCTTCCTAGTGACGTCACAGAAAAGCTCTGGTCCAATGAAAGAGGAGGCAGAACCCTCGAGGGAAATGCCATCAGCAGCCTGCATACACCATTTTTGTAAAATTTGTTAATACTTTAAAATTTGGCATTTGAGAATGAAATATGCCCCATTAAACAGCTTATTGTATTCCCGATCCATGGAATATAGTCACTAGTATATATAAAACATTTTAATATTTTATTAAATTAATTGAAATAACACATAACGTTTTGGATTAAGTCCTAATATGGTTATTTATAGCTCTCGAGAAAATTTGAATAAACACAACAACAAAAAAACAAAAAAAAAAGATCAAATAAAGACGCAAAATAAATGTGAGACCCCTAGTGTTTCAAATAGCCAATCTTTAACGAAGGATAAAAACTGTTTAGAATAAATATGACGTCTAATGTGTTCGGGTAGTGCATTAAAAAACGTTGGAGTAGTAACAACAATATAGCGGCGGAAGTGCTCATTATTAAATTTATGAACATTATAAAGAAGACGATGATTAGCGTGAAAGTTATATCGAGCATCACCTCTTATTACATGCTGACCACTACGCCTAAAAAATACTCTTAAAACCTTAGAAACATACAAATGTTGTAAAGGTAGAATATATTGGTCAACTTAAATAAAGGCCAAGATGATTCTAATCTGTTTTTCCTCAAAATTGTTCGCAAAATCATTTTCTATTGTACGTACAAAGGTTTTAAAGTACTTGGATAACAACCACCCCAGCACGACAAACCGTATTCCAATTTAGCCATTACCAAAGCATGAATCGTAATTTTCAACACGGAACAGTAGGAGGTAAAAAATACGTGGGGCAGATTCCATATAACTTTTTAACTTTGAAATATGAATTTTCCAATTAAGGTTAGTGTCCAAATGAATTCCATAGTATTTAAAAGAGTTGACTAGCCCAATATTCAAACAATCCGTATGACAACTAACAGAGGTACATTTAGAAGCACTATGATATGTTAATTGGGGATAACTAAATTGTAAACCACATAAACTTATAGCCCAGACCATAGCCAACCCAGTACTCCTATCTCGGCGGAAACCATGTTGGTGAACGCTTAGTGTTTTACACTGATCAATAAATGTGGTAACTCTGTTTTTAACTGCTTTTTCCAGAACTTTGAGAATAACCGGCTGGAGTGCAACGGGTCTATAGTTACCCTTATCACTAGAGTCATCACTTTTAAAAATAGTAACAATAGTAGCATATTTAAGCCTCTTAGATACTCCCTGTTCAATGGAAAGATTGAATTTAAGAGCAAGAAAAGGGCTAATAGACTTAGAAATAACTTTCAAAAAATTTTGATAATAGCTAAAATTTCACTATTAGAAACCGGATTCCTAAAGAATGTTTTATAATAATAATCATACCGAAGATCGTGATTTATTGGTATGATATTCGCGAAAAATATAGTCCTTCACTTGTCAGCAACGTCAGTAAAATAGCAGTTCAAGAAATATCTACTTCATTAGTCAGCAAAGTACCACTATCGGATAACAGTTCAATTCTTTTTAGCATCACCTCCATTAATTAAGAAACGTTTCAAATAATACATTTCTTTCTCACTCTTAACTGCAACATTTGTTTGTCATTTGGATCATTTGGACAAAAATATTTTCATATTCTTTAGGAGATAAAAAAGTTACTTTATTTCGAGTAACCCGAAAGAACTTGCCATAACAAACGGTAAGAATTTATATAAACAGAATGTACTGTGCAGGTTGTATTAGCGAATTATACTAATACAGCCAAATCCTCTTACAAATTTTTTTCTTCATCACATTCATCCAGCTCTATTCCTGTGTAAGACAATTTTAACAATTAACATTTCTTCACTCTAATTTGAATTAATTATTTAGGAAATTTTGGAGAATACCCGAATTAGATAATTAATTCAAATTAGATTAATGTTAGATGATTAAGTTGTATGATTTCACAAAATGAAAATACAACCAATTATTGAAACAAAACACAAAATACCATTTTGACAACTGGCATTTTGCAAGACTCAGCAGTTTTGACAGCAAACGCTGGTGTTAACTATTGCAATATTATAAATCGGACAAGTCAACAAAAATGAAAGTTTTACGCAAAATTATAATAAAAGGGACAATTTATATTTAATTATTTGTTTAATTTCTACTATCTACTGATTTGTTCAATAAAATTAAAACTAATCAAAGCTTAAAAATTACATAATTTGTATTGGCCTGCAAATTATAAAATAAGACACTTACATTTTATATCATTGGTTTAGATTTAAAACTAAAATTTGAGTATCCAGATTAAAAGCTCGATAATTTGTTTTTTGTTTTAATATGCCTTGATTGAAGACGTAAAAAAATGTTATCATGTTTGCTTAAACAGTCACTTACGTCCGTACTTGCTTAATTTTTGAAAATTGTTGAGGTTTTCAGAAAAAATGTAATAAATATTGAAATTCGGAATTCGGAACAATTTAGTTACGAGTATTATTGTTAGTGTTGAGGGTCTACTGGGGTTTAGCTGAACGCGATTTTTAATTTTTTGAGTTTTACTGTTGGGTCAAGTTAAAAATTAGCTTATTACGTTATATTTCATATTTCACGACTTAATTTTGAAGTTATATGGTTAATAATATGTTTATTTCGAATCGCACCCTTATAAAAACGGAAGGCATTAAAACATCATTGAATATATAGGAAGAAAAGCAAAACAAATTTTTGTTTATTCCTCCACCAATCCTCTTTTTTGAGATTCTTCCAATTTTACAAAAGGAAACTTCCATTTTTTAAAAAACGTATCTTAACTAAAATTAAGTCCGAACTAATATGGGTAAAGTGGGGTACATTCTACACTTTTTTTCCAACCTCTGTATACAAGGAAAAAAAAATAAAAATTGAGATCATTTTAAATAGAAGATTATATTAGGGTATGCTGACATCGTTTATGCAGTGTTTATATTATCGGTGCGATAAACCAACAATTTTGCACAAAGCATGAGTTTTTTCAACTCGAGTATAAAACAAGTAGGCGGGAGCTTACATCATTTAAACTGATTTGGTTGGTAGGGAGTTCGGAAATGAATGTTGCGGTATTTTTTCCCAATATTAGAATGAATGAGAGATTCTGAATCTGAGTCAGCATTAATATTAGAAATTAGTGGTGTTTTCTCATTATTTGGTGCCGATGTTCGTTTTTATATTAAGTGTGTAATAATACCATATAAAATGAAACATTTAGATGCTGATGTTAACTGAATTTTCTTTCCAGCAGTAGCTATCGAGAAAAACCATATACTTTAGGATTTTTGATTTTTGTTGAACAAATTTATTCACTTTCATCGTTTGTTCGATGATAAAAAAATAGCCTAAATGTATAATATTTATTTTACTCAAACTTTAAATTTTTTTCTACTTGCTAAGTACTTCACTTCGGTTCTAGAAGGTGTTTTTATTTTAATTTTAAATATTCTGTTGGATTGTTCTGATTCTCCAATATTTGTTGGAATAAAGTTTTCCCACGATTATTGACTAAAGTGTTTAATGTATTCCATGTATCATGAAATGTAAATAACGTGATCTGCATTATCGACTTTTTAATTACTTTACTTTATTTTATTTGATTACTTGTTAAATTTTAACTTTTAACACAACCTATTTTGAGCAAAAGCTCATTCGTAATAGGTTGTGTCAGAAGTGGTGGAAAACATATATCCTGGCTCTCCCCTCCAAAAATGCATTTTCATCAGGATCCTTGAATATACATTTGTTGAACGGCGGTTGGAACCACTTTTTCACATTCATCCAAAATATTGTCACTACGGTTCGGCCATTTTGCTGTTCTGCACAAAGCTTTTAAAAATTAGAATTTAAATTATTTGAAGAAAAAATGAAATTTTTTACTTTTGGCTCGTAACATTCAGCTAGCTTTAATTTTAACAGGGTTTCGATCATACTCAAAATAAGAAACTTAACGAGTTTTGCTTCGTTTTTTTTCTCTCTTAAGTTATTTTTTTGGTTTTTCTTATTTCGACTAGGTCTAGCCTCTAGCTTAATACCCTTTACACACTGTGATTTAATCAGTCCTAGTAAGTTAACCTCGATTTTACTTAATCGCATTTTTTTTTTGCTTTACTTTTGACACACCGCGATTAATAAAACCGATTTAGTGAATTTTTTGAGATTAATCGCAGTGTGTCAGACAGACTGTGATTTAATAAATCCGATTTAGTTAAACAAGTATTCTATGGAAAAACAAAGAGATTAGCTAAAACCGAGATTGACACACTGCGACTAATCTCGAAAAATTCACTAAATCGGTTTTATTAAATCGTAGTGTGTCTGGGGTATTAGAGTAATTGAACAAGTATTTCCCTTTACAAGGATTTCATGGTTGCCTTCATTCATTTATACGTTCGGTAATTTTTTAAGTCAATCATATTGATCAAAATGGCAACCGTGAAATCGACTTAAAGATGAATTAGGTTCACGGAAACAAGAAAGGGTATATTTAGCAAAATATTTCGTAAGCACATCATATTTCGGATGATCATCGTGAGGTACGATAACTCGTGTAAGATGAGAACTAGAGTGCAAGTGGTTTTCTTAAAAGATTCTGGATTCAAAAAAAACATTTGCATTCTATTTTTCGTTTTATACAAGTTGTATACCCCTTGATTAACCGAAATGTGATGTTTTCACGAAATATTTTGCTAAATGTTTTAGTAAGAAAATAGGTAACGTAAAGTGAGGTACATTCGTCAACAGTGTTTTCATAGGGTTAACTGTATTTGAAAAATTTACAAAAATTGTGAATGATCTTTTTGTAATATCTACTATTTTGTGTACCTTAGAAATGATGCTGTTGGTCTGGCGAAGAATAAAATGCAAAAAAACTGGAAGCTAAGCCAACAAGAAAAAATGTCTCCTTTAGTTTTGGGAAAAAGTAAAGCATTCACAACTTCGATTGAAGCTATATCCGCTATATTGTGATCCTAGAGTTTTTGCTAACAGGCCAAAAACATAACCAACCTGATTTCACTACATAAAAATCAAAATGCCCCATCGAAAAAATATATTCGTTTCATGATTGGCTGATGGTGTGGTTACGTGCTACCTCTTTTGATTTTTACCGAGATTGGTTAGGGTTTTCATAAATAATGTTACAGGGTTTTACAACTTCGTTTGGAGCAAGATTCTTTCGAACAAATTTAACCGAAGGCTCAACTTCTGGTAGGATAATTTCTTTAACTTTCAACTTTGCTAGCAAATTTGAAAGAATTTTTCATTTTACCAACTTTTTTATTGCATTTTACATGCTAACGCAACAACTGTAGAGTAAAACTAAGCTGTCTCGCTTATTTTAAGCATATTAATTAAGGAGAACCAGAAATTGGCAAAATCTCTACGACGGATCAACAATTTTCGACGGATTTACCAAATGTTCTATACCAAACATGTTAAATGTCTTTTGTGATGTCACTAACGAAATCTAAATATCAGGATCGTTTCAGAGTACCTGGCCAGGATTTTTCTTAAGGGCGAAAATCAAAAATTCTTTGTCAACGAACAGTAAGTGAAAGGACATCCTTCAAGTTTAAACCTAAAATGCTTTATCGCAGAATAGGCGGTGAGAAACAGAAGTGTAGGTACATTGGGGTTTGCATTATAATAGACTAGAGACTAGAATAGTTGCCTCATTACGAGATTCTCTTTGAAGTGATTGAACGTTTAAACGTTTCTTTAATTAAACATACGTAAATAGCATTCGCCTATTTGTGATGCATGTGAAGTTTATCGTAAATTTCTCATAAATAAAAAAAAATGGCGTTTAGTATTATTTTAGGAAAAACTTCACAACGTCTATATAGAGATATGAAGTTTATACTAAATCTTTCAAAATACAAAAAAATGTGAATGTATTGGTGAAATGCAAACATTTAGGCGATTTTAATTTATAATTAGGCCGCTTCATAAAGTTCTAATGATTTATACATCCTTAAATATGGCCTGGATTGCACCAACCATCTATAAGGGGTAATTTAAAGCAACCGTGTTTCCACAAATTCTAAACCACATAAACTTGGTATTTCACTTAGTATTAGGTAATGCTTATCAAACGATTCAAGTAAAACCTTAAGGTCAGAATTAACCATAGAAATCACATACGTGGGACATTTATCAACATAAGCTAAGGCTAACTAATCAGCAAACCCAGTACTGTTACCATTTAATTTAAGTTTAAAAATAGGATTAGTATACACTAGAAATAGCACAGGACCTAACACTGATCCTTGTGGTACTCCAACTTCGACAACTCTAAAATCACTAAAAATATCATTACTTCTGACTCACCGTTTTATTATCTAGGTAGGAAGCAAACCACTTGTTTGACATAACCCTAAAACCAATGTCAAACAAAATAGATAACAAAACTGTATGATTAACCCAATCGAATGCCTAGCAGCGTCAATAAATAAACCTGCACAAATATTAACATTCTTGAAACCGGTATGAATAACATCCAAAAATTCCAACATACTGATGAACTCTTATAGTGTTTTACTTAGTGGTAACTTTATTTTTACTTGCTTTTTCGAGAACTTTGAGAACAACTGGTTAGATTGCAAGTGGTTTTTAGTTTCCCTTATCACTACGATCATCTAACCACTCCATGCTCCAAGGAAAAATTGAAAATATGAGCAAGAGCAGGACCGACAAAATTAGCAACATCTTTCAAAATTTAATTACTAATTCCTTCGTCAATATCTTTGTTCCTCGTAACATCAACATTAATCTGCAAGGCACATTTATTTAGACGAGATACTTTATTTTTTTGGTATAAAGAACATTTTTTAATGAATGACTTGACACGATCATTCATATCCAGGAAACTCGTAATATTGTTTAAGTCGCTTGATATTCAAGATCAATATCCCCGATGTCTAACAAGAGGAGTAATATGGAATTCCTTTATAACTTCATTTATGTCTTCTTCGGTTTGGTGCATTGTTGTTCGGGATATAATTTGTAGAATGAGCTTTACCAGCTCATTCTACAAACGGTAACGAACTACCAAAAATGGAACTATTGGGAGTTTCTGTTGTAGTATCCTCAGATACATGTATCACCAGTGTCATTTTAAGCATTTCGTTTCGATTGTGCTCTGGTTACATACAGCTGCAATTATTTTAGCGAATTCAGATATGTTGAGCCTTTCACAATTTTTTAAACGACTAAGTGCATGATTAAAATTATCTGGTTTATATTCTATTTCATATGAATATTCATCTAATTTAAGTCGCCAGCGGATTAAACCGAGAAGAAGCTTTCGGGTTTGTTTTCAGCCAGATTAAAGGACGATGATTAGTCGTTGATTAGCCCAAACTAGATCCTTTTCCACGGTATGGTAGTTTCGCAATCTACTCGCAAATGAGATTGGTAGATCTTTTCCTTCGACATCTTGTCATAGAATCGATCCAATTTCGTAATCATTCGCGTCTGTAGTTAGAATAAAGATGTCAGTGAAATTAGGACGTTGAAGTAAAGGAGATGAAGTAACGACTCAATGAGCATTCCATTCAAACTCTACATTTTTCAGTAACAATCGACTTGAAGGTTCGGAGATCTTGGAATAATCGTCAAGATATACAAAACATATTAAACCATTTAATCCCAATAATATCGTGTTCATGAGCCGCTGAATGTAATTGGAGCCTTCCTTGAGACCAAATGGCATTCGCAAAAAATGGTAACGACCGGCTTGGGTACTAAACGCTGTCTTTTCTTTATCATCAGCGCGCAGTTTAACTTGATGATACCCATTTGAAAAATCGAGTGTTGCTTTGCCCAGTTGATCTAATATCACTGTTATGTTCGGCAGAGAGAAAAATTGATCACTAGTAATGTTGTTTAACCTGTGAAATCCTACAACTAAACGCCATTTTCGGTCATCAGTTGAAGATTTCTTGGGAACGATCAATAAAGGAAAGTTCCAAGGACTATTAATTGGTTCGATAATTTTTTCGTTTAGCATCTTATCAAATTATTTATTAACCTCGTCTTTAGGTGATTCGGGAAAACGATATTATTTGACGTGAACAAGTTGCGAATTTTGAAATATTGGAATCTAATGACAACACGCTTTTGTTGTAGTCAGTCAGAGTATCGCTTTCTAAGGTAGAAAACATTGTTGAAATCACGGCTAATTTTGAATATGGAAGATTTTTCTTTTTCGTTCAAGTGACTGAGATTTAGATTTTCAGTAAGAATTATTGTATAACGACTTAAGGAAGTTTCGAGCTCACTATTTGCACACACTTCAGAATTTTTAGGTAATCGCTGTGTTTTATCCTATGCACATTAGAGCTATCGGTCGCTATATGCAGGAGCAGAAAATTACAGCTCCGAAACTGTCGGAATGGGGCTGTCCTATAAACCGAAGAGTGTCTACAAATATGATCCTCCGATGACGTGCTCAGGTTTAATTAACAATAAATAATAATGATTAATTTGTCTAATTTCATAAGCGGCGCTTACATATTCGATTATCGAGTAACTTGATGTCCAAGACAGCCTTTTTCACCTGCTGCCCAAAAAGAAATGCAACACAAGGATCGCCGAGGTTTTCTCCACGTTAAAGCAGCCTTGGGACACATCCTCTCCACTTTTAGGCCATCGAGTTACTTGGAGAGCAATGAGTTCTAACCGACACTCGTTCATGCTTGTGATAAGGTGCTCAAATGCTTATGATAAGGCCTGATTTTCGTAATGACGGTATGTACCGTAAATCTCACATTCGGTTATGAGTTCGGTGTTGCTTTGGCGGTATCCAATTTTTTTTGTTGGCATTTTTAACAGTTATTTTTTTTACGGATGCGGGTCGTTATCCCAGCGATCCAACCGTTTAGTCGCTTCTAGAACAGTTAGTGGTTACTGTAGTGGAACTCTAAGGCTATCATAATCGTCGGGGAGCGATTTTACGAGTTATGTGAGTGCCTCCAATCAGAGGGATGCAAAATATCCAAATAAAGATCAATATATGTATATGGACAACACAACATACCTTCCGATTTATCTCGCATCAATTGGCCTTTCTCATGGTGAACGGATCTTTCTTATCGCTTATTGCGTGATATCATGTAATCTGAAAGCCAAGCCAAAATTCTAAAACTTGGTCAGTAGTTAAATTATGCCTACATCTTATCACTGAATTAAGGAATCCGATGAGCAATACCTATAAATGCGTTTAGTATTACGTCAAATAGTTCGCCAACTTGAGGTACGTTGTGTGGTCCCTATATATTAATCTCTATTTGGATATCAGAAATCCAAGCCAAAATTCTGAAACTTGGTCAGTAGTTCAATTAGGCCCACATCTTGTCAGCAAATAAAGGAATCTAATGAGCAATACCTATAAATGCGTTTAGTATTATGTTAAATTACCTTTACGTGTCGTTCTATTTTAATTTATCTTAAACTTTTAATATATTTAATATATTTAGTATAACTAAAAACGATATATAAAATATATTATTTGCAATTAAACTGTTAAATAGTTATATCGTAGGCTTCTGAAAAATGCCTGAATGTTACTTTTTCACACATACTAACAAACAAATTGTTGTTTTTGTATGTTTAGGATAAATATAGGATAAACTTTACAAACTTCACAAAAAGCTTCCGAACTGCTCTCCCTTCAATCTAGAAGCATCAGTAAGTGGAGGTTAACCTCCAACCAGAGTTATGATATATTTGCTAATTTCTGTAAGGCCAAATGCCTGGCAATAAATTGTTTTAAGGAGAAGACATTGTGAGGAGGGCGGCAAAGGGTTGCTGTTGTTTTCCTCTCTTCTTCCGTATCGTAAATCAATTCGCATGTTTGACTTGTTAGACATTTAATTAAAAATAAGGCGACATAGCCTACTGGTTGCCAGTTCAATTTTTGGAGGGTTCCAGAGGCCGTGTCAGATTGAGGCGGCAGATATTGTTGTCTTTTACCTCGCTATCCTTCCTATATTCGAGAGCTTCTGCAGTATAACACGATTTGGGGAGAATGTTTTGCTGTAGGTGGTTCTCTTTTTATTTTCTTGGCAAGATTTTCCATTGCGTAGTAATGAAAAAGTGCGCCGGCGTTACTCTCGTTACTCTCGCTCTTGTAATGTGAGAGATATTCGAAGATATTTTATGGAAGGAGTGTTCAAAGTAACTAAAGGTGAGAGAGCCTGATCATAAGCCAAATATCACTGCGTGCAGAGTTAACTCTGAGAGATTCGTTTCTTATCGTAATCCCAGAAAAGTATAAGGCTTATGCCAGTCATAATACCGTCTTATACAGCCGACACTTGTTTGTTTGCAGCTTTAATACAGGAAATTTTTGACCGGTAACTGCCAACAGAGGATTTTTTGCTGGATTACTTCTACCATATTAGTCTTCCGCTCCTCAAATTATAAAACTGTAGAACTGTCCGTGATGCGGGCATTTGGTGTTGCAGAACAGTACCTCGTACTACGAAATAAACCACGATGGTTCTAATAGACTAAACATGGTTTTTGTAGTCTGTAAGTCATCCTCATAAGAGGATCGTGACTCTTGAGTATATCCATACTACATACACAACATTAATTATTTTCTCTTCTAGTGAATAAATGTTAAATGTTTGAACTAACAAATATTCATCATAGGCGTCGGACACAGCTTAAGAAGGAATTGGTTAGCTTCCGACCCGTCTGCTTTAACAGCAAATTTAACAGCAAATAAGTAGGATTACTGTATGGTATATACCTTAATTTTAAAAAAGTTCTCAAAAAATATTATTTGCTGTCATGCAGCGGTAACAATAACAATAACCGTAGTTTTGATGTATTTGCTAATTGCTTATACATTACTTGTAAATACATATAATTGCATATTAATCGTTCCTCCTCTATAAGGGCTCTTTGAAAAAAGCGATATAATTTAAAAGTATCATTGAATGCATTTAAGGCTTCCGCGCTTATTTAAAAACTACCAATTTGCATGGCAGGTACTTAACACACCTAGTGGACCCTATACGTTAACGTTTATACTTTGTAGATTATTTCAATATGTACATAAATATTTATTTTTATTTTGTAATTAAAAATTCGTTTAAAAATATTTTTCATTTACAAAAAAAAAAAAGAATTAATTATTTTGCCAAAATTTAAAATAAACATAAAATATTATCATTATTGAAAATAATTTTATAGGAAGTAGCGGAACTTCGACGACAAGTTGCCTTAGAAGCACAAGCATCATCCAAAAAGGATAAAGTTGATTCAGATGTTCCAACCGAATTTGAATGTTGTTTTTGCACGACAAAGGTACTATTAACACCATTAATTAACTTTCTTACCTTTTTACTATATAATATTTAAAAATAAAATTATATTTAACATTAATTATTTTTAATTTTATTCTACTATTTAAACTTTTCATTAGATTCAGCTTTTAATGAACGCTTATTAAAATTTTTTAGTTTTGTATTTGTCTTACATTTACATACCATCCATTGTAAAATAACAAAAATGGATGTGTTTTGCATTTTTCATTACTTTAAAAATTTAATCTGCATCTTCTGCATATAATTATTAAATTTTTGCTAACCTGTTAAAATTGTATTTTGTAAAATCATTTCCGTGTATCATTCGTAAAAAGCTTTTTATGATAAACCTTTTAAAGGTGTTGTGATTTTATTTTTATCATTTTATTTGGGTGAACGAATTTTTTTTTAAATATTTACAATGATATTAGAGGTAGGTCAATAATTATCTGGCCTTATTGCTTATCCTGTTAATTATGAACAGTATTAGATAGTATTTAATTCGAATTACTTTAATAAGAGTTTAGTCTCTGATATCCTGCTTAAAATTGTAGTTTCGATTTTGTTTCAGTTTTCAAAAATTTTTTTTTATTTTAATTGACGAATGGTAAAATGGAAAAAACGCCTTTAGCGGACAATATTGAAGTAAGCAAACGATGTAACAAACATTTAGAGGCATAAAGTGGTAATATTGTAATGGTTATTTACGTCAAAAGGACGGTACATTATTACGGTACATGAATAAAATATTTTGCTGATGATGATTTTGATGATTGCTGATTATACTGCAAATCAATCATATGACCAAATAGAAAACGCAATAACCTTGATCATGAAAATAATTTGGCTGATTTCATATCTTCTGAAATTATTTAATTAATTTATATTTTTATGGGGCATGAGCTCAGTAGTAAATGACGAATATGTACTTTGTTTTATTTCAATTTTAAATTTTTCCGTTTTTTATTCATGCATAGATTAATTTTCTCGTTAAGAAATATATTAATCCCCTACAAGTTGTTACAGTTTGAGTTCGATATTTATAGAATTTTGAACGAATACTGTGACGATCATTTACCGTACGTTTAACGTACAACGATTTTCTGACTGTGGGGGTGCTACCCACAGGAAGGAGATAATATTCTCTAGCAGTGCCCTATCCGGCAAACTAATGGTAAAATTCCTCCGACAGTCGATTGTCCTTACCATCAAATCTGATAGTTGGATCAATTCCTCCTTAAAATTTAATTTATGTAGGATACTGTTGTGTCCTGGCCTTATGGTTTTAATTTTGGCTGTAATTTTTAAGCTCAGACCTCTTGAACCGGCTACTTTTTTAATGTGTAGGTGCAGTGGTGATAGCCCCAGTATTCTCTCAAGGGCAACTGTTGGTCAAGTTCGCATTGCTCCAGTTGTCCCTAGAGAGATTAACCTCTGGATCTTGTCCAGTATTCTCCGTGCACCAGTCTGCTCCGTCTTTGGCCACCACGCCAGTTGGGCCCAGTTTGTGATATGATTTAAGTGGGGATTCCATGCCAATTTCTGATCAAGTACGACACCCAGATATTTAACCTCCGTCGACAGTTGGAGAGTTACCCCTCCCCCCAGGGCTATGGGCGGGAGGACAGTTTTTCTCCGGTTAGTAAAGAGAGTGCAGTTAACCTTGTTAGGATTTACCGCCCACCTCCGTACACCAATCATTTACTACCTCCAGGGCTTGTTACATTCTGTCTCCTACTGTATTTGCGAATCTGCCCCTAACCATCAAGACTAGGTCGTCCGCATAGGTAATGTTCGAGAAGTCTACATTTCTCAGTCTGGTAAATAATTGATCCATCACGATCAGCCACAATAAGGGAGAAAGAACACCTCGCTGGGGGCAACTCCTGGTGGCCGCTATGGTGATGGTTTTGTCCCCAAAAGAGGCTGTAATCCTCCTGTTTTTAGCATGTTTATTATCCACCTTACGGTGGAGTGGTCTATACCCCATGTTAGTGGTTGTTCCTGAATTACCTCGAATAATAATTCTTTATTCCGGAGCGTATCTTCGATTTTCGATGTCAGCTCGTGTAGAGCTGTTTCTGTTGATTTCCCTGCTTGGTAGGCGTGCTGCCTAGAGTCCAGAGGGAATATTTGGAGAGTGTTGGATCTAATACAAAGTCCCAGAATTTTCTACATGTTTTTCAATAAAAATGATGTGAGGTTGAATCTGTAAATCTTTTTCCCGCTTTTGGGATAAAAATCACCCGAACCTCTCTCCAGCATTTTGGAACATATTCCAAGCTGTAGCTGGCTGTGAAGAGTATAGTAAGATAAGGCCGCAAAGTCTGCAGGCATTGTTGTAAAAAGGCGGGATATACGCAGTCCCCCCCAACCGGTGATTTGAAAGGGCCAAATGATTTGACTGCCCAGCTTATCCGTACCGGCATAAAAAAACTGCCTCGAAAACTTGTGACCCCCCTTTGAATCCCTAAGTACTACACATTCTGGGATGTGACTTCTCACTAGACATTCCAGAGTCTCCGCCCTGGCTGTGGTTGTCTGTCCACTTGGTTTTCTTACATACCCCAAGGGATCCTGTGCTCCAAGGATAGTGCCTTCTGGAGTCGACACGCCATAGGTAATTTGTCTATTTTCTTACAGAAATCTCTCCAGCTTAGTCTTTTGCTCTGCCTAAGAGTTATGTTTTATTGGGTAAGGGAATTCTGATAGGTAGTCCAATCGTTCGTCCTCTTAGCTCTGTTGAAAAGTTTACGGACATTTCTTCTCATGTTTTCCAAGTTTTGGTTCCACCAAGGAACACCCCTTGTGCCTCTGATACGCACCAGAGGTGAGTTTGAGTGGTAAGGATTAATTATTCGCTCTGTAACGTCATTTGCTACTCTGTCGAGGTCTTCGAAAGAGTTTATCGTGGTCTGTAGACCAGCTAAGTTATTCGAAAGTCTGTCGTTATAGACTGGCCAGTTGGTGCGTTTTGGTATCCTCAACATCAACTCTTGTCTCGAAGGGATATTGATATCAAACCTGATGAATATATGATCTGAGAGGGATGCTTCCTTGGACACATGCCAGTTGAGAATTGCACTGGAGGTACCCATGGCAGACATGGTAAGATCCAGTACCTCTTTCCTAACCGCATTCACAAAGGCCGCATCACTCCCTTTATTGTTTACTGCTAAGTTGTTACTAAGACAGGATTCAAAAAGTTGCGCACCTCTTAAATTGGTGTTGCTGCTTCCCCAGACTACGTGGTGTGCATTAGCGTCGCAACCAATGATGAATTTTTGGTGATGAGTCATCCCCGGGAAAATATGCAGAAGCGATGTTAATCACCCTCCTGCCTCCTTTGGATAAGGGCATTTCTATTGAAATAGCCATGATGTCCCTAGAAATAAATTGGTTAATAGAGAAGTTATTGTGTCTTGAGCGACAGAGAATTGCTGTCCTCGGCCTATCTGCAGCCGTGTCGTAGACTAGCTTACCTGTATTGGCTGCAAAACCTTTAATCTTCCCCTTGTTGGTCCAAGGCTCCTTTATGAGCGCTATATCCCAGTCATTAATCATAAAAAGACGGTTTAGGTTGTTTGTAGCCGTCTTCGATCGATGCAGATTAATCTGCACGAATCTCAGTTTCGTTGTTGTTGTTGGTTGGGTGTGTATCACCATGATGTATTTTTTTTCTCTATTTCTTAGGCTCCAGAAAGCCTGGTTTACTTGCAGGTTACTATTGTGCCACCCTTCCTCTAGGCGCCCCTTCAGCGACGATTGAAATCACGATCAAGTACAAGCACGTGCTACCAACGAATAGTGTGCGGGACAACCATCATGTTCAAACCATATATTCCATCGCACTTCTAAGCTAAAGTTTTCAAATAATGTTGGCAGTTTATTTTCCAAAATATCTCGGTACATTTGACCATTCAAGTTGCCTTCAATAAGGTGGGGACCGACCAATTTGTTGGCGAAGTCAGTGCGGATTTTCCACAATACAGTAGTGCATGTTGTGGCGTTCCATGGTTTGTAAAAGATGACTCGTCGGAGAACAATACGTAACCAAAAAAATTTGAGTTTTGCTGTATTTGTTCACGTGCCCACTGACAAAAAGCTACCAGATTTTGGAAATCAACGCCATGAAGATCTTGGTGTAAAGACACACTATTATTATTATTATTGGAGGGCCATGCGGGCGATCAGCCACTTTGCACTGCGACCTAAAAGATCTATTGTGCTGGACCCTGCTTAATTATTCGTCCAGTCAATATTCAGTTTCTTAATGAACCTGACAATACTGCTTCCCGGTACGTGATACATACTATCTGGGCTTATTGCTTTCCCTCCTAGATGTTTACTACAGCATGTAGTTCCGCTAGAAAGACGAGCATTGGCTCCCAAGGACCTCGAGAGGGTTGTTCCACTTCCGTATATGCCTACTCCTGCCCCGTATTCCGTTTGATTTTACTCTTACGAGTTGCTGGGAATTGCAAATCGCCTGTAGGTCACCCACCTTTACTACAGGAAGGCTAAATAAAACTGGAGGGTGCCTGGTATCCAGAGTCCGCATATTTTGGACTAATTAACCTATCAGTCATTCATCCATCGGCATATGCTGTTCCACCTTAGGTTAGGGTTTTTTGTCAAGGTTTTCTCCTTTAGCGCCGTACTTTAGCCTGTGCCAAATGGCCAAAAATGTGCCAAATGGCCTTAGTTACCAGTGGTTGCTACGAGGGGGCATCACGTATACAACGAATTGTGAACAAGTTACCCCTTACACAATTGTACCCATCACGCAGCTGGCTAATGACAAGACCAGAACAGCTCACGCGATGCGCACCCTACTGGAAGGTTACGGAGCTGGTAGATTAATCTACTCAACTTTGGTCCCCCCTCCAATAGACGCCAAACCACCAAAGAAAGACACATGATACGGATGATACTTAAGACGTTTTAAAATTTTCCAAACGCTGGTCTGGGACAATCCGGAATTGCTAGCTATTTCTCGTGTACATCAATTTCGTTATTTTCTCCAGTGACTGTTGCTGGACGAGTCCTTTTTTCGGTTGAACACTTCCATCAGCAATAAATTGTTTGACAGTACGCTGAAATGACGCACATGACCGAATCCTATCTGGAAAACGCGAAGCATAGAGAGTGACAGCATTGTCTAGACTCCGGCCAGCTTCTCCATAAACCTGAACCATTTCAATTTTCTCTTGTACAATTAAATACATCAATCTTAAGTAGTATTGTTAACTTTACACAGGTATTGTTGTTTTCGAAATAATCATCGGACTGAATCGGTATTTTTATTGACGAAGAACACATACAAAAATTGCAAAATGACCTCACGAATTGTTACTTGAAAGAAATCAACTCGGTCATCCATAAGTCTAATATTTTTTGAAGCAATTACCAAATATATCACAGTAAAAGGATAAAATCAATGTCAGCGGTAATCAAAGGACTACCCAAGGTACTAATAAGACCACTAATTTATTTCACTTCCTAGCCGACATATAAAAAAAAAAAATTTTTAGTAAGTGGCTAAATAGTCCCGTAAAGTGCCGAAACAATAATTCAATCTGTAACAACTTGGTTTCGGTGGACAAGATTCCGATTGTTGCCAAACATGTTCTATAAATATGGATACTAGTAATATCATAAAACAAAACTAAGGCTAGGAAGACTGATTCTACTAAATCTGCAGCCCTTCATATTGACCCTGCTTTTACCAAAATTCTTTACAAAATATATATAGGAATGGATAGTAAAAATCTTCCTTCGCTGATGCGAAATGGTAGAACATAACTCTACTGCGTTTTGATCAATTTTGCAGCCCAACCGAAATTTAAACTCTTTTACGATTTAATAGGGTAGCCTCCTAGTATGAAGTAGTAGAACTAAACACAATTTTTAATGAACAATTCTAACAGTATCACACTGTGAAATAAATTGAAATGAATTCAATGAGGATTTAGGAAACATCAATTGGCAGGATGAATTTACCGATAATATCAACACTAACGTTGATAGATTCTATGACATAATCTCAGGAGCATTTGAACGAACAGTACCATTAAAAAAAATTGATTCAATTTGGAAATTGAACGAACAGTTATTTTAATATCAGACATCAAAATTGTTCAAGATGTGGTTAAATCTGACCCAAAATACTTTGCCACCAAATGTGAATCTAAAGGATATCCTGCAACAATGCTCTTATGGGAGTCTACATCGACTTCCTCTCAAGAAATAGCCAATATGTTTGAAAAAAAAAATTCAATCGACATACAAGCAGGAAGATATCCAATATCCATGACTTCAAAAAACGTCAACCAGCAAATTATCGTAGAACAGTTCCGCGATGATTGGAACCGCTACTGTTGATGAAGATGATTTATTAGAAGCATTGGATCATATAGGAGGCAGTTGTGGTCCCGACGGAATCCCATCTTTTATCTCTTTGTAAACTCTTCAACATGTCACTAATTTCAGACATTTTTCCTTCTAAATGGAAAACCTCTAGGATTACGCCCATGTTTAAATCAGGAAAAAGGAATGATAGAAAAAAAATAGGAATAGTAAAAGCTTCATTGGGAGTTCCTCAACGATCACATATGGGCACTTAAATTTTCCTACTATTTATTGATAGTATCGTCATTGTGAACTTATCTTCAAGATCTTCAAAGTCATTGCCAATCAACACGATGTAATTTTACTACAAGGTGACATTGATAGAGTCAGCGAGTGGTGTGACGCCAACTAACTCTACCTTATGTTTGATGTAGAAAAAGAAACTGCAAACAACATCCGAAATTTCTGCTTAGTCCTTTCCTTGAAAATGTCCATTTCTATTGTCTCTTCAATTGTGAAAACATTCCACTCTTCTTATCTGGGTCTAGGAATTTGAATCGTAATAAATAAAATGTATATTAAGTAAGTACATACTTCGAAATAGTGAGAACAAATTTTATCTATTTTAACAAAAATTTCCTAAAATATGGTATTTTTTGTAGATTTCACTATATATTTAGAATGCCTTGAGGAAACTCGAATCGAGATGATTTTTTCAAAGACACTAAGCTAAAGCCTAGAGTTTGCTGTATCGCTTGTTCCAATTTGTATCGTTGTGTTTTTCTTTTGTTTCATACCGCAGTAAATCAAGCAAGTTGAAAGCGTTGGCTGGATTATAATCTTTATTGCTTTCATCCCTTGGACCTAACCTAACCTATTTTTCTCAATTTCAGGGAGCGTATTTATATTCGACACCTATTTCAAGCGCATGCCAATCCAATAACTACAGCCATAAGTTCTGAAACAGACAACTGAAAGACTATTTTCCGTCGCATACTTTCATAAAACCATTGTAAAATCCGTTGGAATGCTTCTCAACCGATTTATTGAATATAAAATCTATGTACAAGTCGACAAACTCGCGTTTATTTTCTAGGTAACTAAAATTTAGTCGCCATTTGGTTTGAGCTGTATAGATATTATCTCATCAGAAATTTCACGAGAAATTTCAAAAGTTAATTTAAACGTTTTGGCAAAATCGAGTTCATTATAATCGAGTATACTTTGCATTGAATTGGCCATTATAGGCGACAAATCACGTAAATTAATAATTGTAAAATTGTAAATAGCAAGACCACAAATGACTCCGTTTAGCATGTACATGACTTTGGATTCGAATGAATGTTCAGCAAACCAACATGCCGGTAAATCTTCGTACATCGTAACATTCTTTACGCACACCCACTGCATCTTCTGCCTCTTCGTCGTGGAATTTAATTTTAAGCGTTTTTTTAAATCACTTGTGCCATATTTTAAAATTTCACGTAAAGTATCCTCGACCACCTGGATACCTGAAAAAGCATCATGAATTTCTGTGCCGCAGCCGTCTGCATCGCTTGATCCATTTGAATAGCCTATGATCAGTTTGAAGTAGCAACGTTTTTACTTCAGCATCAAATAGAAATGGACAACTGCACAAATATAATTTATTAGGAGACTTTTCGAACTTCCATCATAAATAATTTTGTTGCAAATCTATCATCTCATATAATTCGGGCATATGAATAACTGTAAATCGAATTTTATTTACCCGATCCTGATGATTAACTTTGTATAAAAGCTCTGAAACATTTAGAACCAATATGAGATTTATATCATACATGATTAGTTGTTTCTGATCCTTTGTCTGATTTTTCAACCGAATAAAATTTATAATATCTAAATATTGGTTTGACTCTGTATCCCACCATCGCCTAATAATTTTTTTCATTGGAATCGGTTGCAAATTGTTGCATTTACAAAATAGAACATGAAGCTGTGGAAGTTTTTTTTGGGATTGAGAAATTCATAATACATCGGTAAATTTCAGCCATTATTAATTCCCATATCAAATATTTCATGCTATCATTTTCTATTTTACGGATCATATTAAAAGCATCTTCGGCTGTAGCCATTTCCACTCGATGGTATTTCGACGTACAACAGGAATTTCCGTCATTTTGCTGTAAAAAAGACGAGTTAAAACAAGATTCACTTTTGAATGTTGTTTCAGCTACGGTTAAAATATCTAAATCTACAGTTGAATTTGTATCGATTGTCACGGGTGTTTTAAGAAAATATATTGATAACGATAATATTTGTGAATTATTGTCATAAACTCTATAATCTTCTCAACAACGGAAACAAAACAGGTATCGCCTTCTGAATATATAGAATTCGTTTGATGGTCATATTGTCGTTTAAATTTGGTTTGCTATATAAAGATGGCACTAAAGAATTCCGTGAAGATCTAATACCTAGCTGACCCGAACCACCCAAACCAAACCCATAAACTCGGCCTCGAGATGGCACCAACGCAAGTGTATGACTACGGCCGTAAGACCCTTGTGTTATAAGTGACAAAGGGATCGAGATATCAGAGAGAGCCCTTAGCAGTTTTTTTATACCAAATAATGACGGTTAAATAATCCACCGCTATGGACTTCCGGATTATTTTTCTACCCTTTTTGATCTACAACTTTTTATTACGCGGTGACCATTTCTAGCGGAATGGGAGTTGCATGGTGAATGAACTGTAGCAAACAAATTTTTTCGAAACTTAGTTTCATGATGTCTGTGAAATCAATACGAAAAGTTTCCATAAATTTTCACAATTCTATTTTATTAGTTTCCAAGAAATTGGTTTGAACGTTAGATATATATAATTTAACAACTGTAGTCATAATGAGGTCAACATTATTATTATCCAGTAGAGCGAGGAAACATCTGTCTGCAGTCGTATTCTAATTTTTCTGGATTAACGAGGGATGTTGAGTTCAGGTACAATAAAATTCTAAATAACAAAATTTAATTTATTAAAATATAGAATTTTCTAACAGAGTTTAAATCGAATTAAAACAACTCCATTAATAACGTAAGACACGAAACTTATATTAATTTGAACATTGTTAACTTTATGTAAACTTTGATCGATAATACAGAAATAACAAACGGAATAATTATCAACATATTGCAATAATTAATTGATAGATCAAATGGATAAGCTAATAGCCATGTTAGTTTATAAAAAATGTGTGCTCTTGTCAAATCGAAATTAATCAAACATCGTTGCACACAGTATTTACATACTTCTCAATTTCAAGTTTTTTTTTGTAGTTTTACATTTTCAATTAAAATAATTACAAATATGCTATTGTCACGGAATAAAATCACTGTAAATATTATGTACTTTCTACATATTACATCTAACGTAAATAAATACGCACCTATTATACTACTAAATACTTTGTACTATATGGAAATTTATTTTAATTTTCAAACAGAAAAGATATACAACTCTAGTGTTACAGTTGTTGTTGTTGATTTATAAGTTTAAGGCGTACTCTTATATATAGAATTCAATTAATTGTTATGTAATACCGTTTTCTAGGCCATGCACATTTCTTTCTTCTAATACTAATTGACTTATATCGTTATTCAACCAAGTAATTGCTTTTTAATAATGTAAATTATATAAAATTTTATTATTTAGTTCAAAAGCTACATACTATATAATAGTACCACGATTCTAAATTTTAAAATTCATGTTACATACTAGACTAAAACAATAATAAAAATAGTAGCAGTTAGATAGTGTTTTTACAACATCCCTTAAAATTTTTTTTCATTTTAGTATTCTATATTATATAATTATTCCAAACTATTTAGTTTGTAAATAAAATCTAGAAAATAAAATAAAAAGCTTACAATAGTAATTGGCGATGAAAATTATTCACGTACTATCAATTTTTATCGTAGCTGTAGGAAATTCTAGATTTTCAACCAAGCATGGAAAATAGAAAGCTATCAAAATAAAAATAATAAATTTATCGTCTACATATCAAGAAGCATAGCATTTAAACTAAACCAAACGAAACCGAAATAAATTTATCAAAATATTTCTCGAACGTACAAACATTTAAAGACTTGTACGTGGACTAGCCAAATCGGAAGCTTTCCGGTTAAATATAAAAAACGATTAAATTAAAATGTATATTAAATATGCGGGTAGATTTTGTAGGTTAATCATAATGTGAATCAGTTAATCTTAATGTAAACGAAAACTTTAGATAAATGGTAAATTTTTATACTGAGTGGTTCTCAGTATCAGTTCAGTATCCTAATTTATAGAGCTATTTAGTGTTATTGATTATTGTCTGAATGTCGTAGAAAAATTGTTGCTTGTTTTGACGAAAAATCATAAATCTCATGCTTTTATATTGTGTAAAACCAAAAATACCGTTGTAGCACGAATTTCGACATTTATATCGGCAACGTCTACCAGTTACAGAAAAAACTCGTTTTCAATATTTCCGTTTAATATTTTCTTATGCCGTTTTTCACTAGCTCATAGATGAGACCTAAAACTGATCTGTTTCAGTCTTGAAATTTTTTACTCACAACAGATATAAATAAATCCACAGATCATGGCCGTATTGGACCAAGAACTACAAAATTTTGCTAATTACTGAAAATGTAAAATTTTATATATTACATATGGTACACTACGGCATAAGGTGCACTACAGAATATTTCAAAACGGTATACGGTACACTACGGTATGTGGTACAATATGCCATATTGCGAAACGGCATATGGTACACTAAGGCATATTTCAAAACGGCCAGTAATTTTACACCCTTCATTCAAAATTGAATAAAATTCAGAATCTAGTTTCATTTTTGTTTATAAATTTATAAGATTTCCGATTAGGGAGTCATTTTCCCGGCCATTTTTTTAAATCCCGGGATTCGCGATTTTTTTTTACAAAAAGTCGTTTTTTACTCATAAGTTACCTGTGATGCCTTATCATAATGGAAAATTTTATTTTAAAATAAAATACTAATTATTGTTACTTATTTATTAACAAAAAAATAATTACATAAGTCTTACTTCAGGTAAAAAAAAATAATTTCAGATTTTTATTTATAAAAAATATTTCAAATTATTATTGGTTTAAAAAATAACTTTTTAAAAAGCACAATGCATTAAGTAATTTATCACTTAGAGAAGCCCGCCTCTTAGTGAGAAAATTGGCCGCAATAGAGAAAACTCTGTCACTATCAGTGGATGTAGGCTCTATTGATTTTAAAGCTGACAATAAGTTGGTTAGATTACGCGTTATTTTGCCGGTGCATTCGTAAATGTTTAACTCTTTTAAGACTGCTTTGCCATCATTTATGACGGGCATTAACAGCATGGTTGTATCAATTTCATTCTGCAATTTTGTTGCCATAGATGACGTGCCTGGCTCTGCGTTAGATAAATCGTATACGGATGATGATGGTTGATCGACGCCAACTTCGTCTTCATATGAAAAAAGTCTATCAAATATAGTTTTTGCTAGATTGGCCATTGTATATTTTGATGATATAGCTAAAACATCATCGTAGTTTTTTTCGTTTAAAATTTGTGGGTTTTGTAAATACCTAATTAGTGATACCAGGGCCCTATTGTACCAACTACTTATCACTTATTACTTATCAACTTATCATAAGTTAGTTTTTTTGATAATGATAAGTGATAAGTGTTTCACCAAAAGTAACAAAATTTCACTCACTTATCAATTTAAAAACTTTTCAAATTTTGATAATGATAAGTGATAAGCGTTGCACATCAGAATGTCTATAACTTATCAATTGACAAATTATCAAATTTTTATGATAAGTTGTAATGATCTATACAAAAATACTATAAATGTGATAGTGTTTGCAAAATAATATGCTTTCCACACATTTAAATGTTAAACAATGGTTTTGTACCTACATATATAGCAAAACAATTAAAAAAATCTTATTCTGTAATTTTGCATGTATATAATAATACATGAATAGAAACCTTTCTCAAATGAGAGTTCTTATTTCAGTGTTTAGAATCAATTGTAAACCTTTTTTTTTGTTGCTTTTAAAATAAATTCTCTTTTCTAACTGTAAATTATTTTTGAACAGTACTTAAACATAAACAATTTATTTTCATAACAAATGAATTAAGAGAATTCCTATTAACAAACAAATTGAATTTAACTACATTATACAAAAATTGCAATCGTCATATACAAACCAAAATGATTTTCCACTATTCGTCTCGTCTGCTTATGAGCACGATTAAATCTTTGCTCTATTGCATCATCCGGATTTCTTCGCATTGGTGGGATAAGCCAATCGTTATGGGGTAAGCACTGTCACCCAAAATCACAGCATCGGGGTATGGATGAAAACAAGACTCAAAATTGCTAAATAGCCTTGTATATCGCAATACTCTGGAGTCATGGACACTACCTGGCCAATTTGAATTTATTGCATAAAAGCTGCGGTCTGGGCCACATACCATCATTGCATTCAGAGAATGTTTTCCATGTCGATTCGAAAAGTGTTCTTCATTGACCGTAGGTGCATCTATATTAATCATTGTTCCATCGATGCAACCAGCTACCTGAGGGTTACCACCCATCTCAAAAAACTTCTATCCTGGATATTCCTAACCAATGCAGTGTTGTTAGTAGCTGCTGTAGAGGACTCAATGCGCAGTTTCGGTCGCTTCCATGGTGCAAATTTGTTCCTATTTTTAATATAACGTGCTCAATTTGTTCATGTGACAAACGAAAATTGTTTATCACTACCGAGTCCAGAGAATATTTGGTTCCGGCTTTCACTACACGATTTCTTCTTTCGTTTTTATCCTCGAATAATCTTTCGAACCGACGCATTTTTGTATAAAAATTAAATTTCGTTTAATAAATTTCAGTTTTTGTTCACGAAAGTTGATATACCTACATTTGATAGTTTTATATTAATTTTAAAATATCGAAAAACAACTGTCACCTCTATGATAAATCGAACAGAATGAAATTGTTCTTACTTTGACTTAGGACGTGTTGGAAGTTTGTGATAATTATTCCAGCTGTATTAATTATGACATTATTTTGTATGCAACCAAATTATCACAGCCACTACGTGTTGTAAATTTGACACTTCTGTAATAATATTCATAAACAAAAGCGGGCAATAACAATAATTAAGCCGTATTACGTTAATTTATTTCTAAAAAAAATATTACAAATAAAACTTATTACAAAATATGAAAGAGAAAATTATTTCACTCCTGTCAAAATTATTACACGTCCTTATTATTATAACTTATTAGAATACAATAAAATAGCGGTATAAATTTTGAAATTAAAGTTATTATACCCTTGAAAACACATTGTTACATGTATTGTCATTATCATTTATAATCATTTGAATAATAAATACTATAATTTTATGGTAAAATGTGTTTGTACTGTTTTAAAATTGAACAAATATCTTACAATAACAGCAAAAAAAAACGTTTTTAACAGACTTCCGTCATACCACTACAATTCGTAGCTCTTATCAATTTATTTGAGTAGTGAAATTTTTCTTATTGATATTTTGGATAAGTTATCATTAATGTAGTCGATTATTGATAAGTTAAAACTTTTGGTGCAACAGAACTACGAAAAACTTATCAAAATTATCGCTTATCAAAATATTACTTATCATTTATCATTTCGCAAATTGGTGCAACTTAATTTTGATAAGTGAGTGCTAATCACTTATTATAACTCAATTAAATTCTTATCAAATTTCAATTTGGTACAACAGAAAATTATCAAAAATTATGATAAGTTGATAAGTAATAAGTGATAAGTAGTTGGTGCAATAGGGCCCAGATCTTTGTTTCGTCGTTCCTTTATTCGCACTTTCAAAGCATGCAACATGTTTTTCGATAATTCCCCCGCACAGTCATTTTCTAATGTTTGAAATAAAAATTTTAAAATGCCATCACTCGAGATTAGGGTTGTGTCTCTTCTTCCCAGAGCCTCCACCGCAAGTTGTATGGGTTGAAATATGCTTAATATTTCTTGTATTTTTGCCTTATTCTCCTGTTTGTATAACTCCGCAGCTTGCAAATCATTTAAAGCGTGTACTATGCTGTTGTTTACCTTAAGTACTGTTTCTAACATTGGACCAATTGTATTCCAACGCGTTTTACAATCCAGTGATAACGCAATTTCTTTGCCATGCTGCATTACAACTTATTTTTGCAAAATTGAGTTTCTAACTGGCGATTTTTAAAAAAAAACTTCACAGTTTTACGAACATTTGCCAAAACATCACTAATACCAGCACTAGGTATCATTTCATTTGATCTCGTTTCAAATATACCATCCTGATCTATATTACTGGTATTTGCATTTGAGTCAGACTGAGAAACAACATCTTCATCTTCACTTTCATCAGTTGAATCGGCAAGTTCTAACTCTAAGTTAGTAGGTCTTTTTCTTTTATACACCACATCTAGCACAGCAAGATGTATTGCATGGTTATAGCATTGCTGGTGAATATACAACGAATTTTTTCCAAATTTGGTCATCACCGATGCTCCGTCTGTGGTGGCTGCGACTATATCATTGTCTTATAAATTAAACTCTTTTAATTTTTCGTTTAAACGATTTTGTACATCGTCAGCTGTGCAACTTCGTACAATTCGAATTAGCCCCAAATTTGTGTATTTTCCACTATTATAGTGTATATTTACATTTAGGTAGCGTCGATTTCTGAAACTCGTCCACTCATCTAACGTAACACTTACTTTATTTTGTTTTTGGATACTAATTGCATCAATAGTATCTCTTTTGGCCGACTCATAATACGCATGGATCAGTTTCATTAAGTTGTATTTATCTTTTGGTAATTTATAACCCCGTGCACTCAATGATTCCATGATAAACTGAGATTTCTGAATGCCATGAACCGTAAATCCATCTAGTGCGACCAACCTTGAAACGATTTCTTGTAATGTCTGACGCTTTATAAATGGTGTGATTAACGACTGATTTTTCATAGTTTTTGATGAGGATGGCATAGGGACGGACTCTTCACTACTACACGCTTTACGTTTATTTGTAATTATTTTAATTTTATGGAGTGATTCCAAATGCCGAAGAAGTCCGCTTGTGGATGATCCCTTAATGCTAATTCGTTTATCACAAAGTTTGCAGACAGCCCTCTCGCGGTCACTTTCAATCCGTTTAAAATATTTCCATACATCGGAAGTTGTGTTGGGATCCATAATTTTATCTAATGTTTATTATATATATACATATGAAATTTTTGTATCATAAGTCCAAACTCAAGTAAAAAATTGTGGTTTTTATAAAAATACTTACACAAAATTTCGGGAAACCCCCGTATTTAATTTTAAAATGCACTAAACTAAACACTACCATAATCATGTAGAGGAAAAATAGAACTAATTATAAAAACGGAATAAACATGAAATTAACGGTTTCGCACCCGCACACACACACACAAACAGAACTGTGATTCTCTTTTGCTTTGTATTATATAAGTGGAATATAGTCTGGCTCACTCTGCCTCTGTTTAACTTATTTGGTATGTGCTTCATTCGAAACTGAAAAACGCATACAAATACAAAGTGCAATTTAATGATGGTGATTGACATAACAATTAAATTATAAACAAAGGAAAGCGCAAGCGCCAATTTTAGGAAGAGAAGGAAGTAGTTAGTATGAAAAATATGTATACATAAAAAAACCATGCAATGATACAAAAAATAAAACCTACAAAGTATATTAAACAAAAAGAATAAAAAGAATGCCGGGAATTTCTATTATCAATCCCGGGATTCGAAATGCAATTATTATGTGAAATCCCGGGAAATCCCGTCCCGGGAAATCCCGAGAATGACCCCCTATTCCGATGCCTGCGAAAAACATAGCAAAAAAAAAAATAACAAATTTCTCATACGTATTTGTATGTAGTGGTAATGCAAATCATCCGCCTGAATGTGAATATAGAAAACAATTACTTAATAGATTATAATGCAATTCAGTGACGATTTTTGTTCAATAAAGAAACCAAATAAAATATTCCTCGATTTCCGTAGTACGGCACTTGATGTAAAAATTATCAAATGGCCGGCCCCTGGGGTCGGCCATCTAAATAACAAGCAATTTTTGCATCAAATGTTGTACGATTTTAACCGACGAAATTTGTTCAACAAAAATCAAAATCAAAGTCACAAAATCACAATCAAATCAAATGATTTACTCGAATATCTTTGTATGGAATTGATGAAAAAATTATGAAAATATTGTTTGTTATTTATATTGCCATTTGATAATTTTTACATTAAGTGCATAACGAACATTCGAGAAAAATCATTTGAATTTGAGACTTTCGATTTTTGTTGAACAAAATTGCTTATTATTTATATGGCCGACCCCAGGGACCGGCCATTTGATAATTTTTACATTAAGTATACTATATACTACGGACGGTTGAGAAAAATCAGTTGACTTTCGGACTTTTAATTTTTGTTGAACAAATTTCGGCGGAAATCATACAACATTTGATCCAAATATTGCTTATTATTTTTATGGCCGACCCTAGGGACCGGCCATTTGATCATTTTTACATCAAGTGCATACTACGAATATTCGAGAAAAATCATTTGACTTAGGGACTTTTGTTTTTTGTTGAATAAATTTAGTCACTTCATCGTTTGTTGAACGATACCAAAATCGCCTAAATGTATACTATTGAGTTTACTTACTCTATTAAATTTTTTGTTATTTGCCAAGAACTTCACTTCGGTGATTTCCGGCAATTTCTGTTTATATTTGCCTAATTAATTCATTACAACGAAGATGGAAAAGTCCAGCATTAGAAATTCACGATTGTTTTTATTTCTAAAGGGGTATACAGCAGCATGTTCCACTGTACATCTTTGAATTTTATGGACTGTGCAGGCGCAGCACAGTATTTAGTGGGAGCTATGTTCACTCAATTGTTCCATAGTTTCGGAGTGCCGGAAACTGTATTGATTTCGGCTTGATGAAATGAATTCCATCTCTACCAAAGTCAATACGAACAGATGGAATGTCGGTATCGTACATATGATCACGACGGAGTAAAGGCCAAACAACGTTAATATTTGAGCGAAGCATCACTCCCGCTCCGTTGAAAATTTCCAACTACCTTTGTAATCCTCCAGTCTTGTTGATATCGCCTGACACAATGTTGTCCATGTTTGCTTCTTCGGTCCATTTTTCTTCTTTTTTAGTTGTCGTAATCTAGAATCGGGCATACACAACATTTCGTATGGAACCATAGAAATTTCATCGATGAACAGCAATTTGCAAGACCTTCAAATAATTACCAGTGAGTGGTGCCAAATATCATACCATTTTTCCGTCTTTCTCAACTGGTAATTTAAATAATGTGTACATCGTTGTTCCATCAACAAGTCGCGCCGCTACACTGGTCAGTGAGGTCAATTTTAATTGCTTTCTTACCATAGCAACGATTGAACTGTTCTTTTAGTGTATTGAATGTGAATGTTTTACCAACTACAGCACCTCCGGTGACAAATATTCTAAAGCGACTTAGACTTCCATTCATTTTGCGAGGCTTGCGAGGAAAAGCAAATCGACATGTCTCAGAGTTGTTCTTAAGACATGTATGAGTATGGCGATGTGTTTGGTTGCGTTTGACTAGTGGCTCTTAAATCTGGATCTTCTTTTTCGCTTGGCAAGTGGCATCAGATCACTTGGGCGATGTTCGCAAGTCCTTCTGAAGTTTCGAAAAATGGAGAGTTTTCAAGCCATAGTACAAGGTGGACATGTGGACTTCCACGGCTCTGTCATTTCGTTCCGCTGTCATATTCATCGGGCAATTTTTCTAATTCAACTACATTAAAAATTATTTTAACGAAACCACACATAATTAGGTAAATAAATAATGCACATGAAGTATGTAAGCAGGTAAAACATTTTGTGTTATTTTTAGTTAAAAATTGATTGACATAAAATTGATCAAAAGCTTGTTATTTATTATGTATTTTTTTGTAAATAATTTCGTTTTATTTATTTTATACGTATACGCAAAAAATCAAGCAAATGGTAAAATAAATATACAATTTCTGTGTTTTCGTAAATATGTATCTGTGTCTCATCAGCTCATCGTGTTTTGTATTCAAGTTTTAATTTTATTTGACGTGTGTTTATTTTAATTTTGATTTAAAGAAATAATGTAAGTTTAAAGCTAATTCAATGAAAAGCTTCAATTCTGCCTTAAAAAACGTAAAGCTATTCATTGTTTTTATTATTATAGTTTAAATTAAACTTGATTGGTGCGATTTATAAAGATTGTTATGATGAGTAATGATTTGTTTGATGATTTGTTTAATTTCTGGTTTCTGCTTAAAATCTGATTACAATCCAAAATGAATTTCGCACTTAATTCGAGCACCAAGCGTTCTAGACGAGGACACAAAGGTCATTCTTGGATTGAAGTTAAAGTGTGCATGCTTTGAGGTCCTTGCACCGCAATATGCCTTAGGAGGTGCTAGAACTTTTATCAATAATATCACTCACTGCCAAATATTCTCAATCGACGAAGCTGGTCCTCCTTAACTGTTTACGTCACATTATTTTCTCAATATCAAATTAGAAGACTAACCAAATTGCGCCACTCTCATGACTGTCTCATGAAATCAGTCGGTAAGCCCGACTCAAGATGACGGAGTTAAAAATTCATGATCACGAAATCTAGTATAGCTTTTCCCATATTTTACTTTTACAAAAATTTGTTTTAACCCTTTGTTGATAATCATTTAGGAAAACTTTTTATATCAATTTTGTTTTAAATAATGGCGCCATGGGGTCCAAAATGGCTCAGCCGCTGAAATCGAGATCAACCTTATTTTCTTCAATAGGAATCCCCATATTTTAGTTCATTTCGTGACTTTATGACAAAAACAAGCTGTGCTATCTAATCTTTTTTTTTTTTTTTTTTCGAATGATACTTATCAGAAGTTATAAGAGTTTGAATTTCTAGGCAGTTAATTAAATATTACGTTCTCTTTTGTTTATTAGTTTGCTTGTGGTTGGAGATATTTAAAATCGCGATATGGAATAAAATATGTGGATTACCGACCGTGCCGCCATCTTGATAAAAACGATGGCTCCATTTATAGCCCCCTTCGTTTAAAACAAAATCGATATTAACAGTTTTCTCTATAGGGTGCATACTTTTCAAGATATGTATTTGCCAAATACATTTTTAGTGTAGAATGGCTGGATGTTTTGGATGGCTTAGGCTGAATCCACACTGAAAAGAAGGCAAAGAAACCAAACAGAAAGCTCATAATTTCATTGTGCGTTATAAACGACTAAAGTATTCAATTTGGGCAATATACATTGAAATACTACATATGTAGCAATAGTATGTAGCATATACTGTGTAGCAGGTGGTCAGTCAAAGCCAATACTAAAAGTGGATACTTTGAGCGGTTGATCGATGACTGTTGTTCAAAACCTATATCAAACAAAGCAATTATAAAAACGTTTATGTTTTGCTCTTTTTGTTGTAGGTTAGGAATGATTGTTTCTGCTTTGCCCAATTGTGTTGCCCCCCATTCATCGCTTATCCGATCCCATTATCCTCATTGATGCTTTTTGGGCTTTGTGCTGTTCATTTTAACATTGTAAATTTTTGTTCACTCAACCATTTTTTCAAGATTTTAGTGATGTGTTTCATCTATGGGCTAGGCAAATTCATCAATAAAATGTGGGAAATTTTCTTTTAAAATGGCTAATTATATTTCCTTATTCTTACTTTAGTAATTTTTTGTTGAATGTTAATTAATTCATGTAATTTCTAATATGCTACCGGTGATTAGACCTTTTTAAATGTGTTTTTATTAACACTAGAAGTATATTAGTATTTACGAACACTATTAGTACAGTATTAGCGTACACAGAAATAGAGCTGTGTGAATATTGCGAAGAAGAAAAATTGTAAGAGAGTTCATCTGTATTAGTATGATTCGCTAGTACTTAACGCACAGCACATTCTGTATAAATAGAATGTAAATTGTGGTATAATCAGTCCAGTTGCCGCGGCCTGATGAGAAGATTTTTTTTTCATAATCATAAGCTCATCAGTTCGAAACTGGATTGAGTTCTGTTACAATCTTCGGAACATATTAAAATCATATTCCTTATTCATTATTTCCGATATTTTTACTAAAGGACCAATATTCCACCAAGTAAAACAGCCCAAAGCCATCAAACTTCCTCCACCATGTTTTACAGTTTCATTGACTTGGTGCTTCTGTAATTTATTGCCCGGTCTGTGCCTATAATATTCTTTTCCGTTTAATTGAAAACGGGGTATTTTAGTTTCAGCTGACCAAATATTTCGTTTCCAATCTTCCACACTTCAAGTTTTATGTTCATTTGCAAACTTTAAGGTGGCTTTTACATTTTTTTCGGGTAAAGCTGCTTTTTTTTGTTTGATACTGCTGACAAAACCAATTCGTACCCGCCTGGCTGTCCATTCGCTTACAGTTTTGTTAATGGTTGGGTTTGCCTCTAATGGTGTTTTAATTCTTCTGGTGATGGTTTTCTCATTTAAATGTCATTCCATCAGGCGAGCATCTCAGTTGTACAATAATTTACGCCATCCTTTCTGGCCTTACGTGGGCCCAATACCATTTCTTTGACCAACTATTCGCACAGTCGAATATGTAACATTATATACACCAACTAGTAATTTTTCTTGAAGAATTCCCCTTTCTATCAACGATTTGATAGAATTCTCTAGTTCCATGGAAATTTTTTCATAACTAACTTTGAATTTTTGAAATCTTTTGAATTTTTGATCTTTGCAAATTTTGAATTATGGAAAGTTAAGTTAATAAATAAATAACGGTTAGTTTGGTTATTCCGAAATTTTCTAGTGAAATATAAATTAAAACGCATATTCCTAAGTGATTTTTTTTATTTGCCTTTATAAACGTGAAAAAATTGAAAAAATAAGAAATTCCTGATTATTCATCGATTTTTGCTCGCCACTGTTTATGTATTGTGATTAAAGGTAGCCGCATGCCAAAAGACTTCATGTTTTTTGGTACGCAGTCTACAATAAAATTACCAAAAAAATCGAAAAATACAACAATAAAAACGTTTAGTAACTTTTTAGAATATAACACAAGAGAGATGGAAAAATTTTATCTTTTTAGTGTAGACAAAAAACCTGAAGTCTTTTGGCATGTGGCTACCTTAAAAATTGTGAAACGATTTTTCATATTTCGACTGAAAGACCGCAAAAAAATGCAACCTGATTTTCAGCAGAAACCAGACAACTAAAATCAAATTGGTTTCACAAATTGGTGCTCCCCACAAAAATATAAATTTTTACAATTTTCATTCATAAAACTATGAAAAATGAAAATCAATCAATACCCCTAAATGACACTACATCGAATCATCCAATACGTCTTATTCGTTCAATAATTTCCGAATTGAGCAACATAAAAAAATATTGCGTCTGATTATACATTTCGTTGCTGTAGATGTACCAGTAATCAGACACAACAATTTTATTGGTTTCTTGTTTCTACAACATTTTATGTCATAAATTTAAATGAATTATTTGTGCTGCTCAATTCGGCAATTATTGAACGAATAATGTGTCTTGGATGATTCGATATAGTGTCATTTAGGGGTATTGATAGATTTAAATTTTTCGTCGTTAAATAAATGAAAATTGTAGAAATTTCTATTTTTATGGAGAGCACCGCTTTGTTCAATGTGTTTACTAATGGAAAATATTAAGTTAATTTTTTACGGCGAAGAGAAATTGTTAAGAGTTCTCTAATTCAATTTCGATCTAGCAGAATTCAATCATCTCATCAGGGTATAGCGACTGAACTACTAATATATTACCCTAATTTTTTTTCCTATATCGAGTGATTTTTTAACCTGATACACTCAAATATCTCGGAAAATAAGCACTCTACGAAAAAAAATGGTAGAGATAAAAATTTAATTATTCCGTGGCGGAAATACATTAGTGTTAAAATTAGTACGCCTCCCTCCTCCTTTGGGGCGGGGGTAACTTTGAAACTAAAATATGAAACCCTATTTTTTATTGCAGATTCGGATTCTACGACTAAAAATACGTAGGATTTGACTGAAACATTTTTTTCGATTCATGGTAGATGGCGCTGTAATTGACGATATTCGTCACTATGAGGATAGGGTTACGATAATGAGAAGCCATTTTCCGTAATTGAAAATTTAAGAAATACAAATTGTTTAAGACTAACTTCGAGTATTTACAATGAAACCGTGGTATTTTTATTGCAGACGTTTTGCAGAATCGTTTGCGTAGGTTTTCAGTAGGAGAAATCGAAAAAAATTGAATATCGTCAATTACAGCGCCATCTATCATGAATCGAAAAAAAAATGTTTCAGTCAAATCCTACGTATTTTTAGCCGTAGAATCCGAATTTATCTATCCGAATAAAAAATGGGGTTTCATATTTTAGTTTCAAAGGTACCTCCGCCCCACCTACAAGGAGGAGGGGTACTAATTTTAACCATTTTTTTCGTAGAGTGCTTATTTTCCGAGATATTTGAGTGTATCTGGTTAAAAAGAATCTCCCGGTATATAGCAAACAACCATTTACTTATAGTATTAGCAAATTTTACAATACCCCGTAGAAACTTTTAAAAATTTCAATTTTATTGTATTGAACGCATACATATGTGGCCTCTAATTCAAACATTAAGTTATTCTAAATTACAGAACTCTGAACAATTGTTTCTCCTTGTCGTAAAATACGAGTATTTATCAATCTGGAAAATACTAGAATAACTTAATGTTTGCATTAAGTTAATTGATTTTAGTTGTCTGGTTTCCACTGTAAATCAGGTCTCATTATGCATTTTTTTTACCGTCTTTTAGGCGAAATATGGAAATTTTTTGGCCGTTTTCTCGGCTCCTTGTTTAGCACTAATTTTTTCCAATGAACACTAATTTGCGCTAATTTGGTTCAACAGTAAGTGAAGTTTCATGTAAACTCAAAAGTTTCCCTGCTGGAATTACCCGCACCCAGTTTTTACTGAAAATTGGCACGGAACATAATTTGTATCGAGATGTTTAGATTTTAAAAATGACAACTCTTTAACTGTTTTTGTTTTTGAACTGTTTACTAACCAAAGAATATTGGTAACATCTATTGCCGGGTAGTCTAATTAGAAGACTAATTTTATCAAAGTGAAGTAATGTTCCTTTAATCTTACTCATGAACGTTTATTTATTTTGATGATACTAGCAGTAAGTAATTAGGCTACATTAAAAAAAGTAGGACAGGTAGGGTGATTTTCGAAAGTTATTTATATATTATTAATACAAATTTTGACCAATATTGCAGCAAATACTCTATCGTCTAGCAAGGAAGCAATTTTCAAAAATTTTTGGAAAAAATTAAATGGAAAATAAAATTTACTTTGTAAGATTGGTTAAAGAGCCACATTTATATTATCGAGTATTTACCCGTCATCTGAAAATATATACCACCAAGGTTAACGAAACTTCCTGTTTGGCAACCTTAAGTACTTGAAATTTATTCTACAAATTTCCGGTTTTTATCATGTTTTCGAGCACGTGATGAAACTTTATCTGAATAATCGAAGCGAACTACTCAGGAAACATTTATCGAATTGTGGAAAAGTTTAAAGATACCTTGTGATCAACAAGTAGTATCCGTCTACACTCGACATTCTCTAAAAGTATACAATATCAATTCTGCAGCTGTAATGCCAGTTTTGACACGTCATTTCCGCTGAGGGTCTATTTTCGATCGAACAATTTCAAAAACCCCCGCGTCTTACAATATTAAGTTTTATTTTCAAAATAAATAAGGCCAAATTTCTGCTCTTTCGGTCACTGCGAAAAATTGGGAAGTCTGGATCATGATAAAAAACATAAATTACATTACATTCCATAATTTTTATCAGCAGTACGTCAAGAGGATCGAGTACTTGCCATACGAATTGAACTAAAACCACGTAATATATGAAAAAAAAAAAATCGGCGGTTTTGATCCATGTTGACCAATTTTTTATATATGCTGGTTTGAGAATTGAGTTGGGCGTTTAGTTTGCGGTTGAGTTGAGAGTTGGGTTTCATTTGTCGATTGAGTTGGGGTTGAGTAGGATTTGAGTTGGGATTGGGTTAGGTTTAGCCGTTTAGGTGAGGAGTTCAGCAGGCGATTTATTTGGGGATATAATTGAGGGAGTTGAATTACAATATAATTAGCTTAAGTTGATTTGAGTTGAATTCATATATGCTTGTAGTTTTCCAGACCACGTTGATTTGGCAGTTCCGTATGGCGTTGAGTTTAGGGTTGATTTATGGACTGCGTTGGTGGTCGAGTTGAGGTTGAGTTGGAGTTAGGCTAGGGTTGAATTGAGGTTGTGCCCGCGGTTCATTTGGGAATTTATTTGGGGTTGTGTTGAATACTAAAGCTTAAATTGTTTTGAGGACCGAGTTGAACTAGATTTTATGTTTTAGTTGAGGGTTGAGTTAGGCTTGAGTTGAGCTCATCTAAGCATGCAATTTTCCGACTGTGTTGATTTAGGGAGTGAGTTGAGCGTTAAGTTTGAAGATAAATTAAGGGTTCAGTTGTGAATTAAGTTGAAGTTCAACTTAGGTTGAGTAAAGGGTTCGTTTGTGGTAGTTTTCGAATGGAGTTGATTTTGGCCTTTTGAAGTTGAGTTGTAATTGAATTGGGATTAAGTTATTCAAAATTAATTTGGTTGTGATTAGGTCATTGAGTTGAGTGTTGGGTTGGCGTTGAGGATTACATTGTGATTGAGTTATAGATTGATTTATACAGTTATAGTTTGGTTTGGGTGTTACACATAACATAATTTTTTTCTGAACCGAAGTCCTGATTCCCTCGTGAGGTTTCAGCCCTTTACATTTTTATCCAGTTGTTACATGATATTATTCGATACATCCCTACTATGTAACTAAATCCCTGTTGCTACTTACTTAATATTTAGTAGTAAATAATCGATTTCCAATCGACTAACCACGAGTAGGCGCTATCAAGCCGCTAGTACAAAGGTTTTTGTTTTTGCTATGGTCGATTGGTAAGCTCAAAAATGGATGTTATGCGTAAAATATAACTTTTTAATTTTAATATGTTCCGAAGATTGTAAGAGAATTCAATCCAATTTCGAACTGATGAGCTTATGATTATGAAAAAATCAATCCTCTCATCAGGCCGCGGCGACTGGACTGACTATACCACAATTTACATTCTATATATACAGAATGTCCTGTGCTTTTATGTACTAGCGAATCGTACTAATACAGATAAATTCAATTACAATTTTTTCTTCTTCACGACAATCACATAAGCTGTGAACGCTAATTTTACTTTTTAATTTTTAATTAACATTCAACAAAAATTAAAAAGTAAAATATAACCTCAAAATCGTAATTGTAAGTGTATTTGTCAAAATCATTTTTTTTTATAAAAATTACAAATACAATTACGCCGAAGCTAATATTACTTAAATATCAATATTACTTAATATTACTTAACAAAATCAATTAATTACCATAAATATTAAGCGGTTTTACACTCAGCCAAATATCGTCGAAACCATTCTACTAACGGTTTGCTAGCAGGTGATCGCAGTTGGTCGATTGGAAAGCGATTATTTTCTCATCTGGGTAATAAAGGCTGTGGCATGAAAAGCTACAGAAAAGAAATCGAATTTGTTAGTTTGTAATAAACAATTTATTTTAATTTTTCTGAAGATGAAGATTATGTAATTTGCATTACTCGGCACGGTGTCCCTGAACCAAGTTTTAATGGGCCAAAAAACCACTCTCGATTTCCCTTCGGCCATTGAAAGTTTCACCTTCGAGAAGTTCAAAAAGTCAAAAATCAGCCAAATCCCCGGAGCCGTTTTCAAAATAACACAATTTTAAGATTTTTTGCGCCAAAAATGAGAAAATTCGAAAAATCCGTTTTTTTTCTTTGGAATCCCTTAATCTACGTGTCCTTAATTCCTTTGAAGTTTTCTCCAAAGTTGAAAATACATTTGAAATCGCGCCTAAGATTTTGCATGTATTATCGAATGAAATCATTGGTTGCTTGATCACACATAAAGGTGCGTCTGTGTGCGTAAAGCGCTTATTTTCAAATAATTGTTTCAAAAATACACTGGAAGCTAGAGGGGGTGTAGGCAGTAGTCGACCAGTCAATTTCAAAATAAAACATTAGCTGCGAATCGTTTACTAATAAAGTTCAGGTACGGAGTGTCGTCCGAGCTATATTCTTTGTGTGGTGTACTTTAATTTGTAGTTTGTGTGAAAAAATTCAAAATGCCGCGAAAGTCAAAAGACCATGCGCGAACTCATGAAGAGAACCGTTCCGTAATCTGTTTGTTCTGTTTAAAGAAAAAGGACAAGATGTGGAATATTGTAGGCATATTGAAGAGTAGAATAAAAAATGTGGTAAATATTAATGTTGACGATAGTCGATATCCATCCGCTGTTTGTAGTACTTGCAAAATCGTTCTTTACAAATCCAGTAAACAAGGTTTCGGAGATCAACCCACGTTATCTTTGCCGGACTATTCTGATTTCCCGGCACTTCCATGTGCATAAACTTGTGCGAGCTCAACCACGGAACATGATTCTCGGGAAAATGATGAAAAATAAAGTGGTTCATAGGAAATGTAAGAAATGCGGAGGAGAACTGAATACCAAGAATTTCTGCACTTCTTCAAAATGCGTTTCAACTATGACCGACCTAATAAAAAATAATTTATCGTTAAAATAAAAGGAACAATTGACATCGTCAATATTGAAAGACATTTTAGTTGCACCAGAAAACTCAACAAAACAAGGACAGTTGTGTTTATCACACAAAGAGGGAAAAAACTACCAGTGTTAGTGGAATTCGCTGACTGCTGCGTTGCGAGTTGGTGCTGGGAAGAGGAAAATATTAACTACCAACTTAAGACAGAACTTGTTTTTGTTAAATCATCGTCTTGATTCCTTTTTCGAGTCTCGATTTTGCGAAGTGGTAAAAACCCCAAATTCCCGGGCGATAAAAAGATCTGAATGTTTTTTGTATTGCAATGATGTGCCAGGATTGGTTGACTATATTAAAGCAAAAAGAGCATTGCAGGAAGTGGATTTAAAATTCGGTGTTGACGGTGGCGGCGGATTTTTGAAAATTTGTTTATCTATTCAATTCAAAATTGATGAAGCTAATGGTAATTCGGATACCAAGAAAGCGAGACAGCAGTATCAAGATGGAGTACAAGCCAGGAAATTTAAGGATTCGGGTGTGAGGAAATTGATCATTCTTTGAATTATTTCTGATACGCAAGAAAACTACATGAATGTTCGTACTCTCTGGTCTTGTCTGAATTTGCAATGCATTAACACAATCATTGCTACGGATCTGAAACTAGCCAATATCATGACTGGTGTTATGGCGCATTCTTGCCATTTTCCGTGCACGTGGTGTACCGCATCGAAAGACAATTTAAATATGTGATGAAATTACAGAACCATCGGTACCTGCCGTGAAAATTCAGAGGCCTTCAAAAATACCGGCAGTAAAAAAACTAATTCCAAGAATTTCCACAGTAACATCCACGAGCCTATATTTACGGGAAACCCAGACACGCTGATCATCGAAATAATCCCTCCACCTGAACTTCATCTGATGTTGGGAGTTGTCAACACCCTGTATAACCACATGCTGAAAGAATTCCAGCACGATGCCGAAGAATGGGCTAAGTCCTGCAATGTGTCCAAAGATTTCGTACATGGGGCTTCCGCTTTTGCTGGAAATGCCTGCAAAACTTTGTTAAACAGAATAGATATTCTTCGGGCAAAATGTACCATCCATTGTTTGAAGTATGTCAAATGTTTTAGTGACTTTTCAAATGTCGTGAATTCGTGTTTTTCAACTTTTCTTGACGAAAAATTTGAGGTTTATGTTTCGCAATTCAAAACAAGTTATCTAGACCTGGGAATCTCAACCACTCCGAAAGTTCATGCCGTTTTTTTTCACGTGCCATATTTTTGCCGCAAAATGGACTGTGGACTCGGTTACTATAGCGAACAAGCGATGGAGTCCGTTCATCACGACTTCAAAAATACATGGGTGAATTACAAAGTAAATCGCACACATCCAGATTATTATACTAAACTACTGAGAGCTGTACGGGAATATAGCTTCCGTCATGTTTAAAGAATGATTTTTTTTCCAATTTTTTGGTAATTCAAACAAAAAAACTTCAAATAAATTCCGTCATTTGATTTCGATATACATCTTTCCTCACAATCGATATATTTTTCTATTTAATGGTCATTTTTGTAATAGATTTCATAATGAAGTTTCATCGATTTGTGAATAATGATTCATTTTTTACAAGTTTACCATATGATTTTTTAATATTTCCAAAAGGCAAACACTTATTAGTACTCCAGTAGATGGCGTTTTACAAACAATTCAAGGCATTCATTCCAATATCGATCACGAAAAAAAAAACTTGATTTTTATTGAAATTTAGTTCAAGCTGAGTGCTTTTTTTGTATTCCTAGAAGTTTTCTTGCAAAAAAAGAGCCATATGGAGAAAAATTGAAAATTTAAAAAAAAAAATTTTGAATTTTCTCATTTTTGGCGCAAAAAATCTTAAAATTGTGTTTTTTTGAAAACGGCTTCGGGGATTTGGCTGATTTTTGGGTTTTTGAACTTCTCGAAGGTGAAACTTTAAATGGCTGAAGGGAATCGAGAGTGGTTTTTTGGCCCATTTAAACTTGGTTCAAGGACACCGTGTCGGTTTACTTACTTGGTTTGTTTGTGATTATTTTTTAGTGTTGTGGTATCTCAACTTTTTAAAGAGCATTTTTGTTTTTACTCATTTTTAAACAACAAAACGTTTCAAATATCATCCATATTATCTGTGGCAAGTCGAGCTACGCCCTCTTACTTATTATTTCAAATTCATCTCTGTAATCCATTTCATATCATATTAAATTTTTTGTAATATTCCGACAATTGCAAACAATCGTAATAAATGATAACATACGATTATGAGTAGCTTTTAATATTACAAACGTTTTCCTGGAAAATACGAATTTAAGGCTTATTAAGGGCATTAAGGCTTATCGCCTCAGTTGTATTGCTTGGTTTTATTTTGTAAATGGTGTACAATATTCGAAAATAAATGATAAGTTCTTATGATCTGGGAGGCTAACAAAATAACGCTCACTATTTAGTGTAATGTACAACTTAATTTATATTTCAAAGGGCCCGGAATTGTCAACAAGTTTACTATAATGAAGGTGGAAGACATTTGAAGAAATTTAATTTTAAGAAATGAGTTAAAACACAAAAGAAAGAGTTTCATTAATACAAGAGCAAAATGGAAACAAAAACATCTTAAGGGGTATCTTGCGTTGCCATATTTAAACAATGGTTGCCGTAGGTAAGGCTGTCAACATTTGTATATGATAAAAATTGGTTTATTGGTTTTCGAAAGCTTTGATTATTTTTCTTTGAATTTCGATAGAAGTACAGAAGCTATAATAGGATGTGATAGAGATTGGCTTAGCTTAAGAAAATCGTATAAATTTCTTATTGGGAATTAAATTATAATGGCTTTATTAATTAATAATATATAACTTCCTATGGCAAGAGTGTTTCATACTTGTTGATTACTTTTCGGAATACTATACGTTTTAAATTTTTTTTAATTAACCACTTTTCGACTAAATAGCTAGGATTCACATGTTTGACACATAATATACGACGTCTGTTTTTAAATTTAGACCAAAAGCTCTAAATAAAAACCTACTCAATATTTGCGTTTGGTTAATTAATCCACCGATCGCATACAAATGAATTTAACCCCAATACATTCAATATAAATCGCACCTCATTTGTTTTTTTTTAAACCAAAAACAATTTCATAATTCAACCTAATTTTATCGAACAAAATTATATTATTTTATTATTAAAAAATTTGCAGGGGTCAGAGGGGGGATGTCGTGGAGAATGTATACCGTTACGATCAAAAAGCGTGTGAAATACAAAAGACTTTTACTTTGATTTGTTTAGTTCATAAAATGTTTCCAAATACATAATTTATACATACCTGTTGTATAAAGGCTTTGGCACGTGGAGCTGCTAAACTAAACTGAAAATAATTAAATTTTTTTTTTTTGTTTTGTTTAATTGAAATTAAATTACTTGAAATAAAACAAATATAATTATATAGTTTATATATGTATTTTATATATAACAAAACACACAGACAAACATAGCATAAATTTATATGACACAGGTGAGTTTTTATTATTTATTTTATTTTTTTGTTTATAATTTATTTATTATGTTTAATATTTTACCAACATCCATATTTTATTACTACTAACCAAAAAACAAAATTACATTTATATTTAACATGTTTACGCTTTTAGTTTTGGTGTTTGTTTTTAAATTTATATAAATTACAAAGTAAATCAAAATTTTACAAGCAAAAAAAAACCTTTCGAAGTATTTAAAAAGTCATAACTTTTGATTTTGGCACCAAGAGTGTTACAAATTATAGAACTTAAAATGACTTCACATAAAATTGTGCGCTCGTTCGCGATCTAAAGATGGTAAATTGGTATAAAACCATAATATTATACTTGCAGACTATATCCCAAAAATATAATATATTCTATTTATGCTTGCAAGCTTAAATTTATAATCTTAACATTTTTGTTGCTATGCTTTTTTGTAAATTGTATCTTGTTTATTTATTTATACATTATTTACTAAAAGTTTTTCTCAAGACATATTCGGAAAAAGTTATTTAAAAAACCCAAGAAGCACATAAGCCATATTAACCAGAATTATTTTTAATGAAAATGCATTGTTGTTACTCAGTTTTCATATAGATACATAAATAATCTGAAAATATTTATAGGCAATTTGTATTTGAGCTTTGAACTCTTGTAATTTTTACTATGTGACTTCCGATTTTTTTTTTTTTTTGGTTTTCTTCTGTTTATGTATGTAAAGTCATTGTTATCTGTTCTTCAACAGAATAAATCACCGGTACACCACCTAACTATCAAATACTAATACGCTTGTAAGTTGTTCAAAGAAAGTGTTGACGCCCGATTTTGTAGACAGTCAAGTAATATGAAAGCTGTCAAATGACTATTTGTTTGGTTTATTAATTATCCTTAAACCTTAACTAACTAATAACCAAATTATGCCTCTGGTTCCACCAACAATAAATTCCAAAATTCACTTGATTAAATTATTTTATAATAGTTATCACTTTACCTAACGGATAATTTCTTATGTGGCTGTGACAACGGTTACAAGCGCTGAGTCTGGCACAATTACAGAAACATTTTCAACTGTCGCAAAATAATCGAAATTTTGACGTCTCAATTTAATTATAATGTAGAGAACAGAGCGAAGGAATTGTCTATTTTACGATTTATAAAAAACACGTTGTTAAAAAAGATTCAGGATCTGCTCGATATTATTTGAGCGATCCAGAATTTATCATTTTAACAAAAATAAATATAAAAATTACTATCATATTACCTACCAATAACTATAAAATACATCAATTAACACTTTTTGTGAAAGAACATAACCTATCCAGTGCCCCAGGACTTCCTTTGAGAAGTTTTTGTGGGTTTTTCTGGAAAAATATGACTCACTGGTCATATGGATTGAAAGATCTGACCTGAGCAAATTTAATAATAAACAAACAAATGATGATGTCTGTGTGTGTGTTTTTTTTTAACCACACACCCGCCGTTTTCACATTCTCCATTCGGAACTATCGTTAGACATTACTTCACATAGAGGTGACTAGTCATTTGGCTCTTTGTTTTCCCCATAGCTCCTCAATCTTAGATTGAGATTAAGTTTGCCTCCGCTATCTAATCGCGGCATGTTGTTCTTCCCTTGCACGCTCTAAGCGCCTCAGCTCATTCAGTACCACTATCGCCATATGACTTACAGCATTCCATCCTTCCTTAGAATCAATCATTAATTCTGTTCTGTTTTCTGGTGACGGACCTAGGACAGCTGACAGTTTCCTCCGGGTATTCTTAAATCGTGGGCATTGGAAAACAATGTGTTCCACATCTTCTTGTGTATCTTTGCAGACAGGAGAATCTGGAGTGTCAGTATGCTTGAACGTGTACAGGTATGCACCAAAACAACCAGGTCCACTTAACAGTTGTGTCAGGTAGCAGTTGATTTCACCTTGTTACCTATTTATACACTTTTCGGTGGATAGTATGAGACGGTAAGTCCAGCGACCCTTTTCCGAGCTATCCCAGCGTCTTTGCCATTCTAACATTGTTGGTACTAGTACTCTGCTTCCTGGTTGCTCACGGTTAGGGTACCATTTCTTCCTTTTCTTCGCAAGAAGTTCGATTGAGATCATCCCCGCAATAACGAGTGTTGCATCAGTAGATACTGTGCGAAGACCACATATCACTCTTAGAACACTTAGGCGGTACACCGATACAAATTTGCGTCTATATGTTTCGGAGTCCATCGCATCACCCCATACAGGCGATCCATAGAGAATGACGGTGGTTACAACGTATGCCAGCAGCTTTCTACTCCAGTGTTGAGTGTGACCCTCCAGTGTTGGGCATAAACGTAATGAAGGCTGTGAGCGAATTAAGATTCTAGCTACATCAATTGTTACGGTTTCTTTCGTCTTCCTACAGATAATTAAAACTGCTTTTACCACATTTTACTGCGTTAACCACATTTTTATAATTATGATCGTCAACCTACTTATCTCCATTATTTCTTCTGTGGTTTTTCCAATCACTACGACTGCAACGTCATCAGCAAAACCCACAATTTCCACATCATCAGATACACGGAGCCTCAGGATACCGAGATTGGCCGAGTTGAATGCATTCTTAACATCCAAGGTGACCACGGCACAGTACTTTCTTGAGCCTCCTTTCCATCTTTTTCCATCTGTTGTGTTCTTGGCTATTTCAACGACGTGTTGAATAGCGTCCATTGTCGATCGAGCCTTCCGAAACCCGTACTGCCTCTCAGCGAGATCTCCAACCGGTTGTATATGATTCTCTCTAATACTTTGCCAGCCATATGGTTCACCCGGTTGGTTCTTTTTTCCCCCAACAGGACCAGATGCTGTCTCTTCCATCGTTCGGGGAATACTCCCTCTCTGAGACAGGAGTTGTATACTTCTTTAAACTCAACAGGTCGGGCTTGGATTGCAGCTTTTAATGCAATATTAGAGATGTTATCAGGCCCAGGAGCTTTTGAATTCCCAAAACGTTGACACGCATGGTGAGCTCTTCTGTTGATACCGGCGGTATTTCTTTCATGCCAATGCTGCGGAAACAATGCAGTTACAATTCTATGTAATATCATTGGGCAGGTAGGAGGTGATTCCTTTGTCTTTTTGAGTCTTTTCATGACGATTCTGGAGGGTCTTCCCCACGGGTCATGGTTCACTTCTTCGCATAGCCCTTACCAGCATTGGCGTTTCCTCGCTTTAATGGCCTGCTTAAATTTATTCCGAGCATCCAGATAATTGCGGTGTAGACTAAGATAGATCTCTGTACCCCAAGCACGTTGATGTTTCCTCCTTGTATTAAGGCATTTCCGTCGCAATTGTGCAATCTACTCAATCCACCAGTATGCCGGTGGACGACGATTATCTATCAGCCTTTCTAATATAGTTGTACTGCAAGCGTTGGTAATCGAATTCATAATCTGGGCCACTTTTGTATTGGCACACCCCAAGAGGTTTGGTTTATCCAAAGATAGCATAAAGAGGTCTTCCTCGAACGTATTTGCTTTCCGACCAGCCGATTTCCTTACATGTTTTTTCCGATTATTTTCCCTGACCAGTTTTATTTCGAAAAGTTTTGCTTTTTAATCGCTATGCGTATAATGCTCACTGACTTCCCATTTGGTGAAAACTCTCATCAAGCAGCTGCTACCGAATGTAAGGTCAATTACGGAGGAGGAGCCACCTTTGCGGAAGGTCGATATACCACCAGTGTTGAACAGCACAAATTCTATGGAAGAAAATGCTTCGAGCAGTGCTGCTCCTCTTCTATTCGTTTCTTTGCTGCTCCATTCAGTTACCCATATATTGAAATCACCAGTAATGATAACAGGGCTTCGCGTGGATTTTATGCATGTCTAAGTTAATCGATATTTTAAAACTTTCATCTATCGGCAAATATCTCACTATGATTTTCTAATAGGCCTTTGCATGTACTATGTTAGGCATATCATAAAATAGTAGTGACATGTTTGTTTCCGATAAGATAAAAGTTATAAAATATTAATTTTCTTAGGCATGCATAAGATCCACTTTTCAATATTTGGAATAATCGATATTTCAATAGGTAAACCTAATATGAAACTACAGCGAAGGCGCATGCATGATTAAAGTACACTCATTGAAAATCATGATCAGATGTTGGCCAATAAAAACAAAATTGTATATGTCGATTTTCTTATGGTATAGACATGGATAATATTAAATTTTTCAATTCTCAAACAGTGTCGATTAATAGGTTCACGCTTTGAGCCATTATTAAGTTTAAGGGAATTGGCTTTGTGATAGCCCACATAGTGTAAATCTTGATAAATTTTGTGTCAGGATTTTTTTTTAATTTACCATTAATTTCAAATATTTGATTTAAATGAATTTCCTTGTATAATAAATTCGCCCGGATGTATGCTTTTTAAAACACATATTTTTGTTATTGTTGTTTAATCTAATATACATTTATTTACATTAATTTAATTATTTACTGTTCTATTAATTTTTTGTTATAACATAAATTCTTTAATATAAAAAAAATTATATCATTAAATTTTAAAAAATAATTCTTTGTTTAGAAATCTTCGTAATGCAAAATTATCTGCTTCACTATTTTCTATAAAGATAGCTTTGTTGCATTTAATTATACTTGAAATAAATGATTATATCACCGTTAATTGACTTGTTGAATACAGACCATTATTATTTGTACCTATTTACACAGATAAGAATAGAATTAAAAGGTAAACAGCTCGTATTTCAAATTGTTTATATCAAAAAAGCGGTTTAAGAGACATCTATGTTACGATATTATAACAATAATATAATTTAGGACCTTTTTTCCATTTTATAATCTAGAAGTCACGCGCATACAAATTTGTTCGTTTGCTGCTTTATTAAAACCATATGACAAAATTAATGACACCTTCTTAATGAAGCGACTTCTCATCGCAAATAAAATAAATTAGGCACGACGAAGACTTAAGCTAGCGTTTCGTTTCGTTTTTTTTCCATCTGGCACCCTACCACATTATTTTCGTTTCGTTTCGTTTTTGTTTCTATTATTTCTAAATATTTTTATTATTTTAATAATAATTTAATTTGGTAATATCTTTACTGTTTTTTTTTTGTTCACTCCCAATGAAATCATTTACTACAAAACGCCAAAAATTAATATATTGAGGTTATGGTTTAAGTTTTTATTGAAATTTCATCAACCCATCCGTTTCGTTTCGTTTTCGAACTTAACATTGTGACAATGTTTTCGGATTTCCATATGTTTCGACACATCCTACTTACAAGGCTTAACGAGAAGAAACCTATATGCCTCAAGCTTTAATCAAATAGAGCCTAATAGCATTGCCAGACTGCGGTTTAATAAATCCGACCTAGCTAAACTGGATCAGGTACTCTATGAAACAAAACGCAATTAGTATAAATTAGGGTTGATGCAATACGGCTAAACTCGAAAAATTCACTAAATCCGATTTATTAAATTATTAGAGTTGAATTTTTAGCGTTCACAAATAAGTAAAAATAAATTTAGAAGTTAATTTATTTTAATAAGCTTTAATTCTATTAAATTAATAAATTTTATTTTAATTTAATTATTTTATAAAAATTTATTTTAATATTATTAAAATTTTATTATTATTCATTACCACCGCGTGATGTGGGCGGCATGTCGCCGTTTTAAAGATCGAGAGCAGACTGAAGGCAAAGAGATAAAAAAGAATTAAATGTATTTTGTTTTGGTGTTTCGTCATCACCTCGTGTATTTTGATTTTCGTGTGGAGTGCGTTCAGATATACACGACGTGAGACACCCAATGCGCACTTGAGTCGGAAAGCGGTGAGACATATTATGGTTGAATATGTTGTAGTGGTGGAATGAATGTATATGACTGAGCCGTTACAAATTAATTTTTTGACAAATAGATGCAACGAGATTGTTCTAAGTGAAGCTATTAAATATTAATTACTAGACCAAGATCATTAACATTATCAACAAATTTAATGGCAGATCTAGCAATAAGATTTAGTAATAAATGTTGCATTACATTTACCTTCGTTAAAATAACCAAATAACCATTAAATGAACCAAATAACAATTCAAATAATTTTACGTGGTACACCCGTGGTCACTGGCCGTTAGTAGTATTATAAGGAGTGGTATACCGGTGGTCATCGGCCGCTTGTTGTATTATTTAGTGTGGTATACCGGTGGTGCACTGGTAACTGGGATTGTTTTCCATCGTGACATACCGGTGGTGCAGCGGCAGGGAACCTGTTAAGTAACGAGAACTAAAAGATGTCTCATAATTTTAAATTCTAAACTCCACATCTTCGTCGATAAAAAATTTCTCTATATTTCCCTCCTCTTGTTCATCTGGAAGTATAACATCATTGTGGTCCAGCGTCGTGTAATAGAACTTCAAGTCATCACGAACTCAGAGAATCAACGTCACTTAGTTTTCTCGTTTTACCAGGACACCAATCGAAAGGAGTTGCCTGCCAGCTTCTTCACTGTTCCGTATTTTGAGAAAATTTCTTCATATTCCTCTGGCTTGATTATGCAGTTGGTTTTTTTAATGATTTTTCCTATTCTCCCAAATACCCGGTCGGGCGGTAAGAAGGAATGACCGACAATTGGAAATGTTATACTGATTTTATTTAATTCTTGTGCTTGGTCAATTTGAAGCCAATAACACAAAATTCCCAATACATTAATATTTTTGTTTTGGCCCGGGCAACCATCACAAAACAGTTTAATTTCCTTTATCCCAGTCAGATTAGTATTGTTAAGATCATAATAAATGAACGACGCTATTTCGTTGGAACCTTTACTTCTTTGGTTTTCCAGCCATGAGAATATAAAAACAGTTTCTTCATTTTGAACCCCTGTGGAATTTCCATGACAATTTATAAAACTTTGGGAAATACCAGATTTTTTTGGCAGTCGTAGGAGAGCTTCATTACTGTGTATTCCTCTTCAACTTTTAGATGAGAATAAAAAGCGTACGGATAACTTTGCCATGAACTGCACCCTTTCTGTTCCTACTTTTCCTTGAATTTCATGTCTTAGTCTGACGCATTCTGAACATCCTTCAGTGGTACCACTTTTAAAACTTAATTAAAATTATAATTGAAAATGTTCCGGAAGTAGTTGTACCGAGCTTTTAAATTTTCATCTACTGTATCATTATAACAAGTCCATAATTTTTTTAGAGAACTTCCACATTCTAAATATTACCGTTGGCTAGAATTTCGAGTGTAATGCGACTCTACGAAGTGTAAGCGATTTATGAAATCCTTTACGGCTTGTAGCTTATCACTATATTTTTCTAATCTCCTGCCCTCCTTCTTTTTTCACGAGCATTGCCAACTGGTTTATTAACATTTTGAACACGGAACCGAGATATGTTCCAAATTTTTAAGAAGGCATTAGAGCATACTTCTTTTTTACCTCTATTGGTTGGTTGGTATAAAATATTTCATGAAAACACCGCGGTTTCTTTTTGAAACGTCCCTGCCTCTTTTTGCAGGTTCGCTAGATGTATATCGTAAAATGAAGTTAGTGGAGTATTTCTTTAATGAGTTAAGGGGAGTATTTCTTGCATTGAGAATCTCTGACATTGCAAAGTTTTTTCCTTAGTCTTGTGAACGCAGTCAGGTTTCTGAGGGAGTTTTTTAGCCTTGTGTCTGAAAATTCAAGCCAACACATATATTTTTTTTTTTCCTTTATTTAATATTACAACTGATTTACAAATCATTTAGTAATTTATCTTTTTTAAATGAAGATTCACATTTGACGGGCAGTAGCCCAATGGTTACTCCCGTTTGAATTTACATAGTAATTATTTTTCTCTATCCGAATTAAATACAACTACCCAATTCCAAAGGTTTCTGCCTTTGAAGTCTTCTTACTGCATTGGTGGTATCCAACAAACTTCGTATGTCTGCATTTTGGTGCCGAGATATCCGCTGAATGTGTTTCTTCGCATGATTTTGTATTTCTTCACTTACATATTCCATGTTTAAGTCCCTATGGAGGTTATTATTTCTAATGTACCATGGTGCGTTTACAATGCCACGCAGCACTTTGTTTTGAAAACATTGAATCATTTGTACATTTGTCTTCTTGGTACAACCCCAAAGTTGAATACCGTAGGTCCATACTGGTTTAAGTATTTGCTGGTATAATAGCAATTTGTTATGTATTGTAAGCTCAGAGTTTCTACCTATTAGCCAATACATTTTCCTATATTTAATGTTCAATTCTTCTTTTTTCTTTTTAACATGCTCTTTCCATCTAAGCTTGCAATCGAGAGTCATGCCGAGGTATTTGGCTGTATTTGCATTTGGAACCGGCCTTGAATTAAGTTTCACTGGAATCCAGTTAACTTTCTGGTTTGTGAAGTTTACGTGAACCGACTTTGCTTCGTTTAGGCTAATGCGCCATTTCTTGGTCCAACTACTCACTGTGTCGGTTGCTTTTTGAAGTTTGGTCGTTGCTTCTGATATACACTTTCCAGTAGCCAGAATAGCTGTATCGTCTGCAAATGTTGCTATGGTGGCACCTTCTGTTTTTGGCATATCTCTGGTGTACAGGATGTACAATATAGGACCCAGTACGCTACCCTGTGGTATGCCTGCTGATATTCTCTTTAGTTCAGAGTACTCTTGGTTATATTTTACACGGAAATGTCGGTCTGCGATATAAGATTTAAGAATTTGATAGAATTGCTTAGGTAGATCTCGATGCAATTTAAATTCAAGTCCTTGGTGCCAAACTTTGTCGAAAGCTTGTGCTACATCTAAGAAGATGCTGGAGCATATCTTCTTATTCTCAAGTGGGTCTTCGATTATATCCGTTAATCTGTGAACTTGTTCTATCGTAGAGTGATTTTCTCTAAATCCAAATTGGTGAGGTGGAATCAAATTTCTCTCCTCTATTATTGGCTTGAGTCTCTTGAGCAGTAATTTTTCAAAAATTTTGAAATTACAGGAAGTAGTGAAATCGGTCTGTACGACTTTTTATCGTTCGCTGGTTTGCCTGGTTTGGGGATCATAATTACTTCAGCAACCTTCCATTGCCGTGGGACATATTTTAGTCTGAAGACAGCATTGATAATTTGAACCAATTTTCGTAGTCCCTTCTCGGGAATAGCTTTTACGACTTGTCCAGTAATTAAATCATATCCTGGAGCTTTTTTTGCGTTCAAATTACACTTGATCTCATTTTTTAATTCCTGTAATGTTACACATCGAATATTATATTCATCAATTTTGCTAATTGTTATTATGTTTTCATCTGCTGTTTGTCTAGGTAACGGTTGAAAGGTGTCTTCCAAGTGAGCTGCAAATAAAATAGCTTTTTGCTTGTCGCTTTTGGCCCAGGTTCCTTCCCCATTTTTAATAGGTGGCACATGCATTTTAGTTCTTTTTAATCCCTTTGTTGCTTTCCAAAGAGAGTAATCAGTATCTTTATGTTCTGTGAGACCATTTAAGTACTTGTTAATAGTTTCATTCTTAATTTCTTTTATAAGTTGTTTTAGTTTATTGCATAGAAAATTTAAGGATTTTTTTGTTTTCCGGGGCGCGTGTCCTTTGCCAGGTTTTTCTTGCCTTCCGTTTCTCTCTAACTAACTCCCTGACCTCAATAGGATAATTTTGATTCCTACGGGATTCGGTGTGACTAGCAGGAGAACTTTCCCATGCTGCTTGTTGAATAGTACTGTTAAATACCTCTAGTTCATCTTCCAACTGTACCGGTGTTTTAATCGGCACTCGTAGATTTATTTGCATTTCAATTAGTTCTTGGAATAGGTCCCAGTTAGTTCAATTATTTGTTAATTTAGGCAGGTTATCCTTATTAATTATCATTGTGCTGAGTGTCATGATAACAGGTGTATGATCGGAATATATCCCTTCGCTGTTTTCGATGCACATGTAATCCTCGAAGATTCCTTTCGTTACATAAAAATCAATGAGATCTGGTATTTTATTTATATCAGCAGGCGAGTATGTTGGTTTACCTCCAGAGTGGAACTCGCAGTTATTTATTCGTCCGGCTTCGAATAGCTCTTTTCCTTTATGGGTTGTAAGTCTTGATCCCCAATAGGTGTTTTTGATTAAAGTCACCACCAATAATAAAATTGGATCCTAGTGATCTAAAGAGTCTATTATAATCTTCTTTATTTAGATTATAGCGGGGAGGGCAGTAGATAGAGGAAATACTGTATTCATTATTATTGTTAGTTTCAACTTTTATGGTTTTAACTTGCATATTTTCCTCTTCTATACTAGGTTCTTCATAGTGTTTGAGACTCTTTTTCACTATTACTGTTGATCCTCCTCTGGGTTTTCCTCCTGGGTGAACAGCATGGTAACATTCATAATCACGTATTTTAATAAATGATGTTTTTGTCAAATGGCTCTCCGATATAAGGCAGATATCAATTTTTTCTAAATTTAGAAAAATTTCTAGCTCTGGAACATGTTGCGCTAGTCCGTTCGCGTTCCAGGTGACAATTCTTAATGATCTGCTCATTTTAGTATATGAGGGCTGTTGCCTCGTTCAAGGTTTGATGCATATCTAGACGCTTATATAAAGCTTCTAGACCACGTTCTTGCTTTGCTAGCCTTATATTTATGGCTTATATGCTTCGACAAATCCTTTCAAGGGGATTATCATTCGTAGCATTTGATGATTGCTGTACAATTTGTGAATAACTTTTCCGCTCTGTACCAATACCTGGTGGTTTTGGCTCCGCTTGGGTTTTAGTTGGTTTCTCTTCTCTGGTAACCCTAGGGTTTTGAGGAAACTGATGCGTTTTGTTTCTTAGTCTTTGAAGTTCTTTGGCTACTTTACAGCCTCTATAATTTGCAGGATGATGCCCTTTACAGTTTATACATTTTGCAGGGGTGTTTCTACTTTCTGTACACTCTTTCGCGTTGTGTTTTCCAGCACATTTTACGCATCTTGGCTCCCGTCTGCAATATTTTTGCGTGTGATTGAAACCTTGGCATTTTTTGCATTGAGGTATTAGCCTCGTGTTTTTCTTAAGCGGTTCTATTTTAACCCTCATATTGAGAATTGCTTTGATGTTGAAGATGTTTTCAACTTTCTCCTTTTTGTTAAACGTAAGCATGAAGAGTGGAAGCCCCCTTTTTTGATTTGATTGTTCTCACCTCTCTCTCGTTATAGGATGTTTACTGCATCTTCTATTTGCAGATCTCTTGCCTTTAGGTCCTCAATTATGTCCTCCTTCGTACACGTTGGATGAAGGCATCTGGCCATAACCTTAATTGCGCGTTCGTTTTTATCTTCGTATGTGAACCATTCTTTACCTTCCGCATTGAGCTTTGTTGCTAGAGCTCTATATGTGTCGGAATCCGGTGTATTGATTTTCCACACGTTATTGTTTTGTGACACTACTCTATATTCCTTAGCTGTCACTGATTTCATTAAAGATTGTATGCTAGCAAATTCTGTTATGCCGATTACATTAATTGGCGGAGGCGCCTTTTCTTTCGGTACAACCTTTTGTTGCCGATTTTGTTGCTGTTGCTGGTGAGCTCGTTTGGTATTAGTATCACCAGTTACTAATACATTAGCTTGCGAATGATCTCCAACTTCAGGCGAGAATTCTGCTTTTCGTTTTTTGGTAGGTCTTTTCTTCCTTTTCAGTACCCAATCGGTTTCTCTCATGAGATCCTCTTCATCAGTATGGAACTCATTGTTATAACTAGTGTGAGTACTTGTTTCATTATAACAAGTTAGCGGGTTTTCAGAAATCTCCATTGGTTTGGGCTTCTTCAATTCTTCATTTTCTTTTTTCAGCTTTTCAATTTCGCTTCTTAGTTGGGTTAAAAGTACCTCTACTTCACTGAGTTTTCGACAGAGTTCAGCGTTTTCGTCTTTCTGCTGATTTGCAGAGTTAGTATGATTGTTTGGTGATCTTAACAACATTGAACTTCTTTCGAATGGGTTTAGCAATGATTGGCTCACCCCAGAATCCATTGAGCCAGCCTCGTAAGAGGGTGGATTAGCCAACTGGGTAGTTGGTTTACCACCTGGGGTATTGTTTCCTTTTTGCGTTGAACTCATTGCTTTAAAACTGGTTATGTATCAACTACCAACCTAACCAGTACAAGTTGGTAGTGGGTCATTGAAGAGAACATCATTTGCTATGTTCTCGGTAGTCGGTTATTCCGCCGTATCTCGGTCGCCAGAGCCTCGTTAGTTAATTAGCGGGAAGTACCACGTGCAGGTGAGGTTGGCATTTGGGCTAGTATATTAAGACCATCTAAATCGGCGCCCCTTACCCCCCTACAACACATATATGAAGAAAATATTAATTAATTTGATCTTATTGACTAATTAAAAATGAAGAAAAATTATTATTAACCATACCGTTTCCATCCAGCTCTGTTCAGTTTCTTTTTTCTTGTTTCTCTCACTGAATGTGATTCTTCCACAATGAAATTATCCATTAAATATTTATAGGTAATTAATAAATTTGTAATAAAACTTAGTAAAATTATTGAAAACGTAATTAGGTACTACAAAATTTAAAGACACAAAAACATAAAATCTGTTACCTTCTATAACGGAGGGATACTGGATATAATGAGTTTTGCTATGAAATAAGAACACTTTAGGATATAACAAGTTTTGAAAAAAAGATTGATGGATATAGAGAGTTTTGCAAATAATGTCAGTTTTCAACCTCAATTAAACCAAGGATGTGGTGAGTTTTGTCAAATTGTTCCACCGGAATCTAATAGATTTGTAAATTATCTTTTAGAAATAACTGCCATCTTGATTTTTATTAAAAATGGATATAAAAAGTTTTGAAAATCATGGCCTCATATATTGAAAGACAACCTGTAATGACTTTTGCTCCTTTTTCACATGGAATTTTGACTTACCCCCGCTAAAGATGTTTTCACATCAAAATATCTTTGAAAATGTGATGGAGTCTTATTCCTTCGCAAAACATGCCGGTTTCATTTATTTTCCAATAGGATAATGATCCACTGCTTAGTGAAACGTTTGGTTTATGGAGCAAAAAATTGATGTTTTGGGCGCAAGACAACCCAATCGTGATGAAAAATTTAGACAACTTTTCAAGCGCATTCTTGAAATTCACCAGAAAAAGTCATCGGTAGCTTTCTTGTTAAACATGTCATTTCAATTGAAAATTTAAATTACTGTATACTAAAACCTCAGGCGACTTTTTTGATGGACTTCAAGAATATGGGTCTATTGTGGCATTATCGAACATTAGTAGCCAGCTGTTTGAGACGCTATGCGATGGTTCTGAAAAACTAAAGGCTATCTCACTAACGCAGCACTCTTGTATGGGGTAATAGTCTGGTGACGTGCTCTGGACAAAACTGTCAACCGAAAGCTGTTGACAAAAGTTCAGAGAACAATCTCTCTGTGGATCAGTGGTGCACTGAGGAGCACATCCACTCAGGCACTGCAACAATACAGAGCACTCATCTATTTTGTGCAACAAACAAATTCCCAAGACCACCGACTATACTTCCCGTCACTATCTTTTGACACAAAGTTCCGGACTAGGATCCCATCCAGGGAGGACTGGATGATGGGTACAGTTTTGGAACCAGGAGTTATAACCTTCTTCACTGATGGTTCAAAACGGGACGGGAAAGTCGGGGCTGGAGTGTTCTGCGAGGAACTTCTGTTAAATCTCTCCTTCCGTCTCCTCAACTACTGTAACATTTTTCAAGCTGAAGTAACTGCCATAAAGGAAGTCGTAGACTGGTTGAGGTATAATGTAATATCAGTTTGAGAAATTCGCATATATGTATACGGACAGTCAGGCTGCCACTAAAGTGCTTCAATCACACCTCCTCACGTCCAAAGTAGTCCAGAACTGTCTCTCATCTCTTAACGAGATGGCAGATCAGTTTTACATCCACATTTTATGGGTTCCAGGACATTTCATAAGTACAGAGAATATAAACGCCGATGAACTGGCTCGACGTGGTATAACGGACCACTTCTCAGAAAGCAGAAAGGATATTGAAATGCTTCTTGCGGTATGCAAACTGCTGCTTCAGGAAGAAGCTAGCAAGATGACGAATGACAGATGGTCAAGTATCACTGCTTGCGTAATAACTCGGCAGGTCGGGCGAAAGTTGGACTTGGCGAGATCCAAACAGCTGATCTCACTTCAGCGAAGTCAGATCAGTGTGGTTATTGGGTGATTACGGGGCACTGTCTCATAGGGAGGCATGCGAGTAGACTTGGTATCTTTTCACATGACTACTGTCGTAGTTGCGAGTACGAAGAGGAGGAAGAGACACTACTTCATCTTCTTTGTATCTGCCCTCGTCTGGCACGTAATAGACTGAAGTTTCTAGGGGCACCCCTCTTCAAAGGCCTGACGGACCTCTGTAGGATGGACGTCAGGAGTATTCAGCGCTTTATTAACAGCTCAAAATGGTTCCAATGAGTTGGAGGAAATAATTATTGTGGTATGGCTACGGACCATTTTTGTGTCTATGCCCGGTCCTATTGGACCACCACCCAAACCTAACCTAACCTAACCTAACTCAGCACGAAAATTACGGGCACCCAAGTTTCACGGGCTCTACGCACGTGGCTATAGTTTGCCTAAACGTTTATGCACCCCTAGATGTAACCAGCTCAACTCTTCCTATTGCTGCAATATTACACGGCCCCCCGCCCGCTTCCTCAACCATAACATTATTATTTAATGACGTACTTAATTGTAACAATTTAAGTTTGCAATTAAAGATGCAGTAAACTTTATGTCTTAAGCTCAATGAACCCCTTCTGGCAGACATGATGTACCGTTATTATTTAACTGTGTGTGGATATTTCATTTTTCCAACCCCCCTGTTTTAAAATAAAATCACTCCTAATAACGGTTTTTTTTATATCCATATTCATTTTATCTGTGTTTTCCTTGTGACAAAAACATTTTCGTTAAATCTTTTATTTTATTTATCTGATGTGCAAAATATATAGCTAAGGGTTGGAAAGTCAATATACTCGTACATAAAAGAAAATAGAAAATTTGTACATATCAACTGTGTGTATATATTATAGAAGATATGTATGTCTAATAGTTTCTTATATGAGCAATGAAAATGTAGAATCAAAACTGAATCATTGTCTATGTAAAATATAATTCTTTAAAAAATCTTATTATTATGTCTTTTGTTTAATGTTAATTTTATACATAAGAAACAAACAGTAAAATATAAGAAGAACAAGACTGAGAACAAGAAGAAAAGGATAAATATTTAAGAAGAAAACTTTAATCTTTTAGAATGTCCTCAACAAATGATATAAATTAGAGACGAGAGTTCAGAGTCTTTCATGTGCATATCCACATAATCCTATACATACTACTAGTTACTATAATATAGACTCTAGAGAAATATATTGTGACTACACTACTATTATTATTTTAATAAACATAAATGCTCCCATTGTATGCTTTTATTATACGAGACGCGCTACAGTTTGTAAAGTGTTTTTATGGAAATTTTGTATGAACATACAACATTACATATTAATATTGGCATTTTAGTTTTTTACAAACAATATAAAACTTATTTGGGCCAAAATTATATTATTCCGCATCCCAAAAAGGAAAAAAATTAAAATTAGTTCTCCCACTATATTTCAGCAATGATATTATGGATAAAAATTAACATCTCTTATTGTAAATTTAAGTTGTTATGTTATTATCATTATTATCGTCATTTTATAAATGGTTTCTAATTTTCTTTCAAGAGATGTTTTTTATGTTTTTTATTGTGAAATCTAGACAAAAAAAAAAAAAATTATTAATATTAAAGAAGAAATAAGCGAACAGCAGGTTACATAAATTATTTTCAACAGAGTCAGAGCAATTGGCTCAAAGCAATTTTTTTAGTGTAATCAAAGATAGCTATTGAGTGACATCGCCTTTATTTTTAATAATCGCTTCAATTCTGCTCGGCATTGTATCCACAAGTTTTTGGCACTCTTCTGGTGTAAAATTTGTTATCTTTGCCGCAGTTCACCAATTGTTCTGGCAGGTCTGAAACGCTATTGTTTTTTTATTTTATTCCACAATGTTACAGGGGAATGTTATTTTCTGTTAACCAGGGGGCCTATTCTCGAATTTCACATCCATTTTCCACATGTGGACATCTGTCAAAGTTCACACAAAAACGTTCGAAAAATGTAATTCACATGCGGCATGGTCATTTTCCTATATGGGGAATTTTTTCCACCTGCTTATACCCATTCGGAAATATCCCCTTAGTACCGAAAAAATTCAATTTTTATGAATTTTGACAGATGTCCACATGTGGAAAATGGATGTGGAATTCGAGAATAGGCCCCCAGGCCTTAAATTTTTTAGCTGTGTGTCTTGCTGGAAAATTATGTCGGCACTTGATGATTGGTGTGCAGTAATGGATGGTAAACGGTGTTCTTGTAAAATACCAATATATTTTTCCGCATTGACCATACCATAAACAAAGTGGAGACTACCGGACACTTTATGTTCTTACAATTTTATTGAATTTGATTATTGCACACGTATCGCTATTTGCTACCATTCTATATCGTGATCACAATATTTTATTTTCTTACAAATATTAATTTCTTATTATTATTTTTTCACCATCGATATTAGAAAATTATTTATTTTTATTAATAAGCGCGCGTCTATCTTTCTCACTATCCAAAATTGGGTTTTTCACGACCGCCATGTACAAAAAATGTCAACGAAGTGATTATTTTGTTTTTTCATAGGATTAGTTTCTTTTTCTTTTGGTGTTGACACACGAGACGAATCGCATGCCAAGTTTGATTGTTATACTAAAAGAGAGATGGAGTAACACAGAAAATATCAATTCGAAATCGAATTTGAATTGAGAAAGCTATTGAAAGCGAGATGGAGTAAAAACAGAAAAATATAATTTAGTGTTCAATTATGTTTTATATTGTCCATCTATTTTCGCTAGATGACAGTACTCAACACAAAAGATATTTTGTGCGCTAACCCTATATTGTCGTGGTGAGCTAATGTTAATTTATATTAGTAAATAATTAATTTATATAAGTTGAATGAGTGAGCCGCTACAGGACTCCCCCGTAAGTGAGTCCCCTCCTTAAGGAAGTTCAGTGTTAGGCTGAAAACGAACTGATTTATGTTGTCGAGAAACTGATTTCGCATCAGTGGAACATAGTATGCCGTAAGCCGGTTTGAGCCGGTCAATTGAAATTGTTTGGTTTTTTCCATTAATTGACACGGTGAATTGCTTCCGAAGGCGTCGAATAACTTTAAACGGCCCTTCATAAGGGGGAGATAAGCCTGTGCGAACCTTGTCCATTCTTAGGAACACAAAATCACAGTAGTTGGCAAGTAACTTGGGAACAAAAACGTCATCTTGTTTGGCTTGCCGAGTTGATTTTGGGATAAGGTTTTGCATTGTGTCACGGAGTTGATCGATGACTGTATCGCTAGTTGGTAAAGGTGAGAGAGGATTTTCAACGAAAAACTCACCGGGTAGCTTGATGGTTTGTCCATAAACCATTTCAGCTGGTGAGCACTTCAGATCTTCTTTCACTGTTGCTCGGGTTCCCAGTAGTAAGATGAGTATTTCCGAAGACCAATTGATTGTGTTTCCTCTGGCCATTAACGCGGCTTTGAGTTGCCGGTAGAAACGTTCGACCATGCCGTTAGCTTAAGGATGGTAAGCTGTTGTACGAATACGATCCGAGCCAAGGAGTTTTGTTAGCTCAGCGAAAAGCTTGGACTCAAACTGCGTCCCTTGATCAGTAGTGATGTTAAGGGGCACGCCGAATCGTGAAACGTAATTGTTGACAATATTTTAGGTTTACGTAGAAGTACGATAAAATGGCTGTGAACTGGTGCGAGTATCTCAGCGAGCTTTGGTATAAATCGGTGGTAGTAGTTTACCATACCGATGAACCGCTGAATGTGCTTAATTGAGCTTGGAGCTGGAAATTCCCTAATGGCGTTAATTCGTTCTTCAGACGGCAGAATACCATTAGGGGTTATTTTGTGACTGAGGAAATCAAGAGTGGATGCGCCAAAGACGCATTTTGAACTATTGATGTGAACATCAAACTCAGTTAACCTTTGGAAGAGTTGTTCCAGGTGGAGTTTGTGCTGTTCCTCAGTTTGCGATGCCACAAGAATATCGTCAATGTAGACGAAAACAAAATCTAAGTTTCGAACGACTTCGTTCATAAAACGGTGAAACGTTTGGGCGGCATTACGTAGACCGAATGGCATTCGAGTGAATTCGAAGACGCCAAGGGGGTCGTTATTGCCGTTTTGAAAACGTCTTCAGGCGAAACGGGAATCAAATGATAAGCTCTGACAAGATCGATTTTTTAAAAAATGTTGCATCCATGCAAGTGCATAGAGAAATTTTGAATGTGGGGAATCGGATAACGATCCGGTATAGTCACGGTGTTCAACCGTCTATAATCCCCACGTGGTCTCCAAACGAAATTTTTTTTCTTAACCATGTATAATGGGCATGATACGAGAGATGCAGATGGCCTGCAAATCCCTAATTCCACCATATGTTGAAATTCCGTAAATGCTGCTTTATGGCGGACTTGATCTAGTCTTCTTGGTCTTGATACAGGCAGATGTCCTGCTGTGACAATGTGATGGACCACATTGTGTCGGACTGGCAATTTATAATTCGGCTCTGCTGTAAGTTGAGGAAACTTTTTCAGCAAAGTGCCGTAGCCGTTGGTGATTGAATAATGGATCGGGGTCGGTGTGTCGACGTGAACCATGTTGGCATTGATTAACAGCTTTGTCGCTGAATCAACCAGCCGTTTATTCCTTAAATCAACCAAAAGTCCAAATTTACACAAGAAGTCGGCGCCAATGATGGGACGATTCACAGCAGCTAAAATGAAAGCATGCGTGAAGGTTCGTTTTAGTCCCAAATCCAACTGAAGCAATTTTGTGCCATAAGTGTGGATTTTAGTGCCATTGGCGGCCGACAAAACTAGATTTGAATTTCTTTTTAGAATATTAAACTCACTTCTATAATTGTAAACTGGAATAACCGAAAGGTCAGCGCCAGTGTCGACTAAATAAGTTATTTTGTTTATTTTGTCGATTACAAATAATCGAGATGTATATTGATTAGGGTTTATTGGGGTCCCTACCCTGTTTGCTGGTAATTTTTTGAACTATTCTCTTCAGCATCAAGCATGCTGAGACGTCGATGGTTTCGACGTAGAGAAATTGCAAGGTGGCACGCACTTCTTTGCAGTTGGACCAAACTTGACGTGGTACCAACATCTGCCGTGACGGCGAGAGTAGTTGCTTCAGCTGCGCGATCGCGATCGTGAACGAGACACGATTCTCGTTGTCTCCTTGATCGGTCTCGGAACAGGTTATCTAACTTTGCCTCGAGCCGAGCGATTCGATTCTCAAGTGAGTCAATGTTATGACTGCTAGATGGGACACGATCAATGCGTACAGTGGGACGAGATTGTCTATTAATTTGAGATATGTCAGGAGTTTGTTGGTGAATGGAAATATGTTCGTACATCTTATCGGCGATTCTAGCCAAAGCGTCAGTCCCCAATGAGTCGGGCTGAGCGATGAGAGCAATTTTAATGATCTCTGACATCTTCCTGATCCAGAGAGATTTAATAATAGACTCATTAAAGTTTTTCCCGGCCAACGTACGAATCTGTCGGAGCGCGTCGGATGGCTTACGGTCGCTGATATCTTGGCCCGTGATGAGAGCTTCTAACTGCCTCTAAGACGACGGCGCTAATCTTTCCAATAAAGTTTTTTTTTTAAAATAGTGTATTGTTCTGCGGGGGGGGGGGATTCATCAAAAAATCTGAAATACTGTCGCACGTTTCTAGCGACAATGACGCCAATGTGTGGAAGAATTTTTGCTTTTCAGACTTTACTCCTTAGAGATCAAATTGGATTTCTGCCAACAAGAAACAATTATTCGCTTTTTGCGGCCAGAATGGTTGTAGCTTTACATTGCTACTTGTGGCTGAAACCTCCAAGGGTGTTTGACCGCTCATATCCATCTTTTGGGGTTCTGACTGATTGCCCTCTTGGTTTTCGTTACCATTGCCCATTGTGACAAAAAGCAATAAAGCAATTTATGAGATAAAAAGAATTTTAATAAAATTTTACGAGTAACGAGACGAGTAAGTTCCCCAAAGACTTCTCGAATAGATACGAAGTGTATATCGAATGATGTTGCACACTTTTTTCCGACCGACTAACTATTAAATTCACCGATAATAATATTGAAAATCTAAAAGAACAATAAATTATTTTCGCAAATAACAGGAATGTTTACCTTGAATTAAAGATTTAAAAGATTATGGCACTACGGCTTCGCGAATACCCCCCAATTACGGGGCGAGCGTGCCACTTCGTGGCTGGAGGTGCTCGATGAAATTTATAATAATAAGAAGAAATATAACATTTTTAAAAATTGAATAAATGCACATGTAATTAACAATCAGAAATAACCAGACCTAATTCTTACGGTTGCAACAAAATAACCCTATCGCGGAACTTCTCGCGAATCCAAACAAATGATTAAAGCAACGCTGTGAAAAAAAATTTATAATATAAAAAGGGAAAAAAAAAATTTGTTATGGTAATTTTCGCCCATGGAAAATTTAAATTATCTTAAAAATTTATAGAGTTAGCGCTAATGTGAATAGCCCAAGAACAACGACCTATGTCTCAAAAACAGCAGTACCAGCAAATTTGATTGAAATACAAAAATTCAAAGTGCTAGCTCGCATCAAACATGAAAACGAAAGTAATTTGAGTGAAACAAATAATAAAATTGTGCAAAATTGTCTGTTATGTTACGGTAACGTCAAAAAAAAATCTCCAGAAGAGGCGTTTTCAAACCTAAAGCTAAATCAATCCGGAATAATATCTGGTAACCGATTCGGAGTTCTGCAAGTGGAAGGTAATATAAAGGATGAGGAGGAAGAGCATAAAGAGAGACCTCTTGCAATCTACTTAAGAGAAGCGCCACCAAAACTGTTACTGACAACCCTAACCGCTGAAACTTTTTTATTGCCCACATTAAACGTGGTTACGTAATCAGCGAAACCATTGTTTAGGCCAACAATAAATTTTGTGTATTGCTATATGTGAAATCTTTATATAATTTTTATACGTTATAGTGAAAAAAATGTTTTTCTACTTTTTTTTGTTGATGCTGATGTTGTTGCTGATGATGGTTATGTTTTCTTTTCGTTGATTCCTGGTTGATGTCTTCTGTTATTATTGTTGCATTGCAATCCCATTGTTAGTGACTTGTCCGAGCTTTGTTTTGTTCAATTTATATAAATTTAATGAGTGAGCCGCTACACATTATGGTAGGCATCGCTCCACAAAATTGAATTCCATTGTCTAGGGAACCAGGATTTATGAGCTTTTGACCATTTACGTCGATTTTTTTTTTCTGATGTTGATCGAGAAAAGCGCACTCTTGTAGCATCTGACCATAGTTAGGTCAATTCTCCACAGTTGCTTCGACGATTTGACTTTGCCATTTTGCGCAAAATCCGAATGTCGTCTGCTGTTGCTTTGGCAATTGTTCCAATTTTAGGTTTAATGTTTATGTAACCTCTTTCCTTGTGCTGATTTATTATATTTTTCACTGTATGACGTGATAATTTTAGGTCTTCTGCAATTTAGCATCCACTTTTACCCGAAATTAATAAAGTTATTATTACTTTGCGCAAATCGTTCGATAAGGACTACCGTGAACCATGTCGATCATATCGTAATAATGATGACACCAACTTAAACATATAAACAACAACAACTAAAACAAATACCAATATCATGGCTTGCTTCGTAAATCATAAATATTCGAAAGAAACTGCGCAACAAACAGTAGTTAAAAACTGAGCCAATTGTTGTGAATCGCTTGTAATTTTTTTATACGGTTGATTAATTTTAATTAATCATTTACCATTATTGAATTTTGAATGTATCAAACGTCAACTGAAGAATTGTTATAAAAAAACAGCCAATATAAGTTTCTCTATGAAAAATTAGTGGAAAAAATTTAAAGGTGGAATTTTAAAAAATTAATTAAAATCCCCCACGTTATTGACTAACCAGTCATTCGCATAAGTGACGAAAAAAAAATATTTCGTTGCTGATTAAAACTAGAAAAATAATCAAACTCTTTTCCAAAAAAAAAAAAAAACAAATTAATTAAATTTAATTTATTCTACTAATACTTCATCTTCAAGAATAAAATATTAAGAGTAAAAAAAAAAAAAAAAAACAAATTAAAATGAATCCTACGATAATAAATTAGTTTTTGCCGTTTTTGTTATTTTAATTTTTTATTTTATATATTTAATTTGAAATAAATAAATTAACCTCTAACTAAAGAAACGTAAGGCTAAGACAACACACAGAATAAAAAACGGTTTCCTCATGCAAAGAAAACTTTATCTCTTCTAGCCATTTCATTTGATTAAAAATTAATTTATTTTTCGCCTTATATGTATCCTATGTACGGTGTGTGAGATTTGCTGACACAGACATAAGAATATCTAAGTAAAAGTAATACGATAAGAGCACGTAATGTTTATTTTCTTTAAAGCATCAAAAATTTTTTTTTTTTTTTTTAATTTGGTGTCTTTAAAATCTTTTTGGATATGTAGTATTATGTATGTATTACGTACTTATGTATTAACATTCAAACATTTTCATTTTGATATAAAAAAAGATTGCATGCAAACTTGGAAAATTTATAGTTCTGTAAGAATTTTCATATTGTTGTTAATCTGGAATGCTAAAAATTAGAATTTTTTTATTTCTAAATACATATTTGAAAATTTAATTAAATGAAAGTTTAAAGTGTTTTTAAAAACTTTTTTTAGTACTGTTGTTATTTTTAAATATGCTTTATTTATGCAACAGCGTTTTTTTTTTGTTTAGTTTCGGTTTCTACAGAACAAAAAAAAAAAAAAATACCGATTTTTAGTTTATGTTGTTCATGTTGACGTTTTTTGTTTGTGCCGTTTGGGGTGTGGTCGGAAAGATGAGCGCCAAAATATAACGAAAATTTTATCAAAATGTTACATAAAATCGTTTAGATGACTTTTGCAGATTTATGAGTAGGTGCATATGGATTAGTAGAGTGACATTATAACAAACAAAGATTTTAACTTTTTTACTCGAAATGACGGGGCAATCGCCCAGGCCAATCAGAATATCGCATCATTCAAAAGTTCTGCAGTGAAATTCCCGACTAATATTTCATTATTTAAAATTGATTGATTGATTGATTGATTTGAATGCACGGCCAAGCTTATGAAGCAAGAAATCCCGTGTTAGTGATGTGGTCATCAAACTTTCACACCAATTTTATAACACAGGTGAATGTTTTGCTCACTGAAAAGATACCTAAGCATCACATTCCGACCTCTATTTCGTCGATATTTTTTAATGGAAACTTGCTCCATTCATTTTCATTTACGTGTAGTTCATTTTATGCCACACGTGATGCCGTAATTTTTTCTAGAATTAGATCCAGCGTAATTTTAATTTCCGCTATTGACCGTTCCTTTACGCTAAGGTGTTCCTCCATTTTGTCACACTTACAGTGAAATGTACAACCTGAAAAGTTACAAAATAATCAATTATAACAGAAGTACATGTTTATATGTATTTATGTCCATACCAGTACATATGTTGAGATTCGTTGTTATGAACGATCACTGAATTTTGAAGTGGCTCACTTGTAAAAATTACGGTCGCACCGGCCACATCATTTCCACTTAAATAAGGCTCATTTAATAATTCAACTGATGATGCGATTCGTGATTCACCCGATTATGTAACAATTTTATTATTTTCGACCGGCTCAAATATTTCTTGTTGTTGTCCTTCATTTATTTCTTGAACCAATGAATTAAAATCAAGGGCCAACGATTGTTGATGTCTCTGGGAATTACTTATTTCCTCCGAACCCGACGACATTATTTCTGAACTGGCTTCAAGTTCTAGCGCAGATTGAAAATTCCTCCACTAACCAAATTCCCTTACGAATAATTCGGCATCGTATGGTTCTCCAATCTTGTTTTTTGGTGCTAGGCCTAGTTTTCGTCCTTTCATTACGTCGGCACCTTTTAATGGCCACCGCAAACTTCCCTGTTCCAGCCAAGATTCTGGAACAGCCGAACAATATGGATTGCCGTCTTTGATTCTCTCAACAACCGCATATTGAATAGTTTATTTTCGATTTTTTGTGTTTTGCTCCTCGTTTGTTTTTCATCCGTGTTTGTAGTAATGGAAAGAATGCCATTTCATGATTGTTTATTTGAATACAAAATAATTTACAATATATTATATGTCACAAATTTTCCAAATATCTGGCGGATTTAATTGCTTTGTAGTTTTATAGACATTCAAATGACTAGATTTTATTGATTTGTGATATAGATTGTATTTATTTTGTATTGAAGCTCCAAAAATAACTATTTCGCCCATATGCATTGTGCCACTGATCATTGATACAATCGTTTTATTTTTCGTAAGGAACCACTTATTTCTAAATGAACCCGCATATAACAGAAATGTACGGAATTCCGTCCCCTTCCAGAAACTTATTACATCTAATGTGCGAATACTACTGTTGAATTCAATTGGTTGGGTCGAGCAAGCTTTACGTAATGCATCGGATACACCCTTCGAATCCCTAGATGAAAGTTTGGTTGTCATGTTGGAGTCTCCTCTTATCCATATTACACATATTAAATGTAGGTAGTCCAATGAGAAAGATAACACCATATCAATTGGTAATATTTCCAAACGGAGAATCGTTTGTATGACGTTCTTCCTGAATTCTGTTCCGAAAGCTCTCATTGAAAAACTCATTTTGCTCGTCCGATTACAATAGTCTCCTTCTACAGTGCATCTATCACAATCGAAATAACCATTGTGACCTTTAGTTCCCTTAATAAAAGATCTGGCTGGAGCATCACAAATAAAATTATTAATTCCTTCTGGTAATTTTGATGTAATTTATGATCATTCCTTCAATGAGCAGCGCCTTCAATTCGTTCAATAAATTCTCTAAATATTCTCTTGCATTGGTTGGTTTTGTATGTCCATTGTAAATTCCAATCACAAACGGTCTTATGTTAAAATCCTGAATTGAACACAGAATAGGCCAAAAATTGTCCCTTTGAGCTTTTGCTAATAATAGGAAGGCCATCAATATTAAAATTCAGTAAAAGTTTATCTGGGATTGTTAGCACATTTTCTAAAACTTTTGTTAGCATTTCCTTAAGACCGAAATTAGAATATTCTCCATCTTTTGGTATTCCATATATCTGATGATCAATTAGAATGGCCAAAAGATCATTTATAGCAACATGTGTTATTTTATTATTTATTGCCCATAATCTAAGTTGATTTCTTAGGGAAGTAAACGAATCTTTTTCTTCTTCTGATGCAGATTCACCGTCCCATTCCTCCCTATAGGAGCTGTTATTTTCATCTTCATTATTCTCTTCAGACCTTAATAAATTCGCACTGTTAACACTTCGCACTTCAACATTAGCCACGTTTGATGTTGCACTTTTATTTTTTAACAAATAAGCCTGAACACGTCTTCTAAAAGTATCGCGATTTAACAATTTATTTATTCGTTTGGACTTCATTTTTATAAATGTACCACAAACACTTACACTGCACTTACTACTTCAACAATTTTAACTATAATGAATCTTTAGAATATATTCGTTAGTTGGTTAGCGTTACTGGTTAGAACAAAATATGAAATGCGTTAATTACTAACTAACAAGTAACACATTAACTCGATTCTAACTTAAAATCAACTATGGTTGAAAGGTGGTTAATTTTAAACCAATAAGTTTATTACTAACGCTATTCTCTTATGATATAACTGTGATGATGATAAGCGGTGGTCGTAATATTTATAACTAAAACTGCATTAATTTCTAACTAACAAGTCAAACATTAACTAGAGTTAGCAAAAGTTAAACTTTGGTTCACCGTGGTTGAAATTAAACCATTAAGATCGTTATTAACTATACATCGACTTAGGATTAAACTTATTTTCGATATATTAATGAGTACTATGGAATCTCTATACAAAATAATTATTGAAGACACATTTGGCATACTCGGTTATTAGTTGTTTTAAGAAAGTAAGAAACATTTCCAAAGATAAGTTTTTAATCCCTACATATATTACTGAAAATAAAATTATATAACAGGTTGTAATCAAACCCAGAAAATAATTCCTCAAGCCAAACATAGATTAGAAATGGGTAAAAAGTATTAGCTATTAACTGACATGTTAATTTCTTACCATGTTTTACCTTTGAAAATTAACTATATAAAAATCATAAAATTTGTCTAGCATGGCCAGCTATTCAACCAGATATTTATGGTTAAAACACCCAGATATAACCGAATAGTTTTACCAATGTCTGACGTTGACTTGTAACCATGGTTAGAAATTTTTTCTTGGGATCCCATCCGGCCGTTGAAGATAACTTGGGATGGAAGGACTGGTTGATAGTACTTTGCGTAGTTTAGACATCTCTAAATATACCTGAATTTTGCCACAGTATAGTCTCCAAGATCTGTTCTTGCCACTTCTCAATTGATATTTGTAAATTTTGAGGACTTCCTTATAGGGGTCCCAATCTACAGCGGCCCTTGTTTTTCTGCTATTTTAAAGAGTCTTTTGCATTTTTGGCATGGACCACCAGTGTGGCCGAGATTTACCCCTATAGGCTTGCTAAGAGGACTAGAGCCCAGTATCGCTTCATTAAACCGGACAGCTCGTCCACAGCTCTTGCGCAGTTTTTGGAGGTTTTGGCACCGGATCTGGTAGTGGATTACCCAGAATTTTTCTAAAAGGTATCCCAGTTGGTTTTGATAGGAGCAAGAATTAATACTTGTATATGGCCATTTCTTATCCGATTTTAATAAAATTCAGCATGTACGATGGAAATTGGATTCCAAAAAGATTTTTATACGAACTTCTAAAATATGGCTAACTATAAAGGAACTTGGCCATTTCTTAAGTTTAGCTTGCACGTTGGAAATGGGTTACTAAAATCGTTATTTTAAATATATTTAATGACTTGTTCTATAAATCATTTTAGAATCCCATTTCCATCGTACATGCTAAATTTCATTTAAATTTCCTTCCTAATTGGCCATATTCCAGAATGCTGAATTTCATCAAAACCGGATAAGAAATAGAATCCCAATAAATTTTTTATAACAAAACAAATCACAAATTCTCAGTTAGTAAGGGACACCTTACTACAATGGGAAACTTTTTTGGTCCCGTCAAGGTTGCTCCACACACCTTTTAATCAGCATGCAGCATCCAATAATGAAAATACCTCAAAATAAGGCTTTAAACCATAAAATGATATTTTTCATATAAAATTGACACAAGAAAAATCAAAAATGAAAATTCCACCATTGAATTTCATTTTGTTGTGTGCAGGTTTAGCTAGCGAAAATGAATTTTTCGTATTAGAACATAGATATCCCTGTTTTATCTCACTGCGACAATTTCGCGACATTTTCACTACGAATTAATTCATTTGTAATATGAATTAATTCTGTGACATTTTTTAAAAACTGAATTAACTCCGCACGAAATAAATTAATTTGTAGTTTTTTAGTATACTTTCTCGTGAAGGTGTAATGTAGGGGATCTATTTATGGGGTTGAGTTAAAACTGGGATATTATTTAAATTAATTAATTTAGTGCGGGTTTACATCAGTTTTTAAAAAGTTGATGTCGCAAATTTGATTCATATTGAAAACGAATTAATTGCGTCTTACACAATGTCAGACAGATCTTTTATTCGTTTATCAAAGGATCATCTGTAACAGCGGAAGAGTTTTGACGTTTATTTTATTGAGAGGTTCCGATTTGGTTTCCAAGCTCTGCAGCTACGAACAGAGTACTTTAGTCTTTAAAAAAAGTCTTCCCAAATAGCTTCTTAGCTAAGACAGGTTTATGAGTGTTACCCCCGATTCTGACGTACAGTCACTGACTAAAAACAGTCTTAGGTAAGACTTTCTCTGTTATTTAAGACCAATATCGTATTCTACAATTAATCTGAGTTGTCATTAATCTTACAAAATAGTCTTATTTTGACGGTTTTAATTTAACTTTTCTCTTGCAGCAAAATGATGTCACTTTAACAATAAGGTCCCGCCATAAATTGTATGTATCTTGATTCAAAATTGATGGATTTTGTCTGTAATCACGATCCTAAAATATTGCGACGTTAGAGCGAAATAACTTTTTATTCGAAACGTCAATAATTTCAATTTTTATTTAGTTTGTCGTTTAGTTAACATTAGCAGATCTATTTAATATTTACTAATAAATCTTTTAAAGTAATAGATGTTCTATGATCTATTTTAGAAAAATGCCCCAATAATGGATAGGATTTTGAATAGTTTTCGGTAAAGTCACAATGTGCAGCTCCATTTTTAATCGCGATTTACTCTTACAGTCTGAACGCCAATAAAGCTAATCCAGATTAAAATTAAAGTTGATTAGGCAAAACTGGATTACTAACCCCTAGTCTGAACAAGCTATAAGGAGACTTAACGTCATAATTGAGGGCTTAGTCAAATTTTTGCTTGTTTGCCGCAACAACTTTTTCACCCATTAGGAGGAACGCTAAGAGTCTGCAAATTTGTACAGTTTTTTAAGGTGACAAAAATTCCTAATAAAATTTCAAAGTCAGATCGGTTTATTTACGCTTTGTCTGAAAATTTGTATACTTTTCGGTCATTTTTTACAGCATTTAAGTAGAGCAATTTCTTTTTTTTTTCCAGACTAGTAATTTTGACTATTTGCTTGCTTGCTAGTTAAGACAAAAATTTGAAGTTTAATAATTAAGCTATCTAAAATCTGTCGAGTATACTTCTGTTTCACAAATCTTCAATGCGCTATACCAAAGAAAGATAGCGGTTTGATAAATCCGATTTAGCTAAACTCGTTCAAGTTCTCTAGAGAAAAAATCGAATTAAGCTAGAATCCAGGATGAAATACTAGGGTTGAACCATAAAAATTCACTAAATCCGATTTCTTAAATCGCAGTCAATCAGTTGTATGTAGCCGTGGGCATTGAGATGACCCTCATAAAATAATAATAAATTGGTTCCAGGATGGAAAAGCAGCCCCATATACTCATGTTACCACCAACAGTTTCAAAGGTCAAGTTTTTCGGTTAATGACTCAAAATGTGTTTCATTCGAGAGCACAACCACCCACGATACTACATAAATGTGACAGCATCATGTCCACCCCTGGCCGGGTCCCACCGTGCACCCTTTCACACATATCAAAACCGTAAGATAGGATAGGATAGTTCGAAGTGACAGAATCGGCCCGGTTACAGACACCTAGGTATAGCCGATAGTTAGTAAATTGTTAGTAATTATATAGTAAAAATAGTTAGCACAGGACAACACAATTTCTAAACTACAGCTTATTCACTACTTGTTGATCCTGGAGGGTTGATTCAAGCTAAAATTTAAATCTGAAATTCGGGATTGATTTTGAACCCTATAATAATGATTAATTCTAGAACTATGTTTATTCTGAAATTAGGATTATTTATTAGCAAATTAAGGAGGAAATCATGGCACTCACACCTTCATAGCGAATTATATTCACTAAATCAAAAAACCCAAGGAAAACCCTCATTTCTGTGTAGTTTATGCCCACACAAATAATTAAGAGAAAAAAGAGAAAAGCTCTTTCTATAGCACCTGTTTATATTCTTATAGATAAAACTCGTCGATTAATAATATCGAATCACTTAAATGCTCTGTAAACCTATGACCGAACGATCTACCAGCTTGGCTTAAATAGAAATGGGAGAATTTTAACAGCCCAAATAAAAAAATCAGGTATTTAACGAGTAAATCAATAATATCATTAAGGTTTTTAATTCGATTCAAATTTGATTTATGCCAGTAAGCTTATTTTTTATTATTAAACGAAACATTGAGATAAGTTTACTTAGGCCTGAATTTATAGTCGTAACTATTGCTGTTATTATTTGAAAACTTATGGAAAATCATTTCAAAATCATGTTAAAAGTTTAGAGTGATGGATTTTGATCACTATAAACGTTGTTACAATCTTATAGTAAGGTTTATAAATAATTTTTATAGTAATGACTGTAAAATCAAGTTTCTTTGTCATTCATATAAAATTATATCCAAATCAGATTGGACCTCGCAAAAAACATACCTACCTAGTCAAACAATAGATTATGCTCGAATTATGCTAATAATTTATGTAAAGGTTTGAGAAGATAGTTAAGGCTTAAACGAAACTAGGGAGCCGAAAGCAAAAATTGAATGCAGAATTAGAAGCGTACTCGTATGTATGTATGCAATATCAAAAGTTGAATTAATTTTTGTTTTTGGATCAAAATTTTGATCCGAGTAGTTGTCTGTATATTCAAAGAAATTCTTTTGCCCGGTAATAAAAAAACTAAACACCAATGATTGCTCTTATTTGCAGAGGCGGCTAGTCTATGAATGCATTGCATGCATTGGATGCGGAGGAAATTTGATTTTTCAATACAAAGTTAAAGGTCACAGCAAAAATATTTTGATTTATTTTTATCATCAACAATTTGAGTGAACCATAACCCATTATTCTTATCTTTTTCTTTAGGTTTCCAACCATCAACTATTAGGCACACTATCAAAGGCAAACACTTAATTTCACTATTTAAAAGCATTTTCAATTGAGCTAGCTAGGGAGATCATAAAAAGAGGAAATGATGTTGTTTGTGTCTTTTCGATCCAAACCTTATTGTAGCAATATTAAGAATACATAAAAGCTCATTTGTGTTAATAAATTCGAAATTAGCTTAATATTTTAAAGATTTACCATCAATTATACATAACAAAAAACCAAGAGTTCTGTGCAATCATGTTACAGATCATGATGCAACTTAATATAAAGCAGCAGCTCAATACTAATATACAAACAAGAAATTTCGAACAATTTTCAATAATTTTGAAGAATTACCGAACATCCACAACCATTCTGATTTCTGAATAATCTTCAACAATCATTTCGAAAGAATTAAATAATCTATATTCCAACTAACTCATGCTGTTCAAATTCGCAACATCCAGATTAGTATACATAATTATTTTGAGGCCATCAGATAATTTCAAATATTCTCGAAAAGTACCATTCATATGAACTAACTGCATTTATCTCAACGCGAAAGTTTTGTTAAATCACTAATTCTGTAACTAGACGCAACTTAACCTATTGCAAATTTCGAGGAATATTGAACAACACGAATACTCGAAAGCTCAAATAATATTAGAATTCTAAAAAGGTATCAATAGCCATAAAAAAAACTCGAATATTCCCGAAAAACTCGAATAAACTTAGAATCCTGTAATAATCTTGAAACATCAATAAATCACTACAAATCAATATGGATACAATATGGATTAGCTAAAATTAACATACTACGACTAAACTCTAAAAATTCACTAAATCCGTTTTATTAAAGGCACATTGCCTTGGGTAAATTGTCTCGCTGGGTAGATCCTTGAGAAACCAGTATTTGCTTAATTCCTAGCTAAATACAATTAATATCAAAAATCTCGAATAATATTGAAAATACTATAAGACTTATATCAATTATGCAACATTCATTATCCTAAACAGATCTTGAATAAGCTTAAAAGCACTAAAAATCCTAGGAAATCCTGAAAATCTCAATAATGTATCACTAATTCTGTAACATCACACGACTGGAACAACCTTTTGCAAATTTCAAATATTACTGAGAAATTTGAATAGACTCGATCCATTTCGAAAAGCTCGAATATTCTTTTTAGGATAAGTTTTAAAAATCTCAACGCAAAGCAATAAAACTGCGTAAAAACGTCTTTGTCCAAAATAACTGGAAGACGTCGAAAATCTTGAAATTAATGAATAATGTGGATAATTACGAAAAACTTTAATCATAAGTAAACTTAACGTTAACCAAACCGGGACATCTGAAAATACCCAGAAATCTTAATATCTCGGATTTCGGGAATCTTATACCTAACCCTAATCTTGAATATTATCGAGAATCTTGCATAATCTTGAAAATTCAACCTCAAAAAAATCTCGTATAATTCGGTAAAAAGAGCCAGACTGTGACTGACTTCCAGAGAGAGATCCCCCCAAATATAATTTGATTTGTTTTTTTTCCAAATTACCCAAATCAATTTGTAAATAAGTTAAAATTCCTCGCTGGAAGGGCAAAACATTGGATGAAACCTAGTCTAAGGTAGTGAAAAAATTACTGATATTACCTGTAAATGTTCAGGAATCCATTTTAATAAACAAATTTCACATTGCGTGGGGTAAATAAAAACAAGTAAGTGGTTTAACTTAAGTTTTTTCAAGTTTGTGCTTGTAAGCAAGTGAATAAAATTTAAGCATATTCTTGATGGCGCCGTAAATACTTGAAGTTTTAGTAACTGCTTTCTCTATAAGCAAACACTTAAAAATTAAAAACAATGAAAAATTTATAACGGCGGTTATTTTTTTTAAATTTAAGGGGTTCTTTTTGTTTGAAAAAGTTAATCAAACTGGTGCAGCTTTGAGTTCTTATCAACAGTTTTAAAGTGTTACGCTACTTAAGTTATCCTGGGTATCTCAAGTTTTGTCGCCCTCGAGGTATAGTAAGTAAAGCTTTGCTTTGCAACTCGGGAGTCTCAAGTTTTATTTTTGTTTTGTTTTTAATTCCCGTAGTGGCAGGAAGACATTTTTCACTCTGGTTGTGATTTTGTAAAAAGAAGGGTTTCTAGATTTTCCTTCAAGAGACATTAAATCCACAGGAATAGTTAAAACAATGATCTTGCTAAGAATTTGATAATATAAAGAACTACCGTTTGTAAGACATTTAAAAATATTGACAATTATAATAACAGAAAAGGGTACACAAATTTTACAAGCCAAATTAGCACAGTTTAGAGGTCCTGCTTCTTGGGGGCACTGGATATATTGTTAACTCCATAAATGAGTCCACCAGACATTTTCGTGTGGTTATTGCAAAGTCTTCAAAGTCGCTATTCTATAAACTTGCACAGCTTTACGCTGGAGAAGACGAGTATATAGAGATGAACAACTATGAATTCGAGGTCGATAAAAAAGAGCTGAGGAAGTGAGGGTGAAGTAAAAAAAAATCTTTAGTGATTTGGCACAATATAAGCACCAAATTATTTAGGTAAAAGACTTATATGTATTACTTAAATTCTTTTCGGTAAATACTTGTAAGCACAAGGTATTTATTTTTTTTTTTTATTCCCTCCACCCATTATTTGTTATGTTGATATACAAAAATGACAAAAATGTATGCTTTCTAGTATGATGCTCGTGCACATATTTTCGGAAATATAAATATTTATGATACATTTTATTCAGTTGACTCATCGTCGAAAAAAATATTACATATTTTATTGAGTACTGTGCACAAATTATGGAAGTTATGGAATGAGGAATAATTTTTAGTCAAATATGTACAAGGGGACAAATATGAGAATGGATCTAAACAGATAGAGTACCGGTCCAACGTGCTAGTTCTACCCCTTTGTTTGTTTATTGAATCAAGGAACGGGATAAAAAATTTAAATTTTCTGCTTGACCTCAAATGGTCATGATGAATAACTAAGAATGACACTTCTAAGCTTTCTGCCTATATTTTTACTACATTTGAAGAGCTTTCTGTACAAATAGAGAATAAATCTAGGAACGAATAACAAAATGCGATTTTTAAAAGATACACTCACTAATTTTTTCAGTAAGATTTTCTTATTTTAATTCCTTTTCCACAGCGTACACATAATAAAAATGTTTTTTTACTTTTCCCACTATACCGAACTTATATTGGGTAAGTATTGTAAACGCGAAAAACATTTTGTTCCAGATTTTCACATTTCTCAACGAATCACGTTACCAGGACTACAAAACATCGATTAGAAAAATGTCGTGTCCGTCCTTCCATCCTTTTGCCTTTCCATTCATTCTCACAAATATTGATAATTTTGGTCGAAATTTTGTATAAAGATAGATTTTAGGTCTGTTCGAGTCTAGAATCACGAGGGTTGCAGTAGAGGACAAAACTGCCCAGCAGATTATCTCAAAAGCGGGACCGACGATTTTTTTGTTATGTTAATAATACATTTGAAAATCCATCATCTACCTGTTCACAAAATTAGTTAATAAAGGTTTTTTGTTTTTTTTTTGATCTCTTGATTTTCATATTTCCAATGAGGAAAGACTTTCAATATCCTAACCACATCTTTCGGCTTTTTGAGAAATTAGACAGATTGTGGCTATTACGAATATCAAACGGCAAATTATTAAAGATAATATGTGAAAACACACTGAAAAAACTCTTCCAGAAATCTGTTTTAAAAACTGGAACATTTTTTCGATTGAAATTTTAAACGAAGGCTATAACTTTCATGGCTAACAGTATTCCCACTAATAATAAAAAATATTCTTAACAGCTTAAAGACAAACATGTACCTTAACGGAAGTATGTCTAACTCTCGGAATATGGGCTAAGAAGGAGATCGCAGTTCTTGAAAGCACATTATACGGGCTATGTATTTTTGTCGCACAAATAGCGGATTTAGAGTATAGCTTTTAATTCCCCCATTTTCATTAAACCAAGCGGATAAAACAATCGCAGCACATACATTCTCCTAGGCACCATTAACATTCTAGACTTCAACCCTTCAATATGCGCCTTCCAATTTAGATTACTATCAATCAAGATGCCTAGATATTGAAATTTATTTACCACTTCTACCCGAAAGCAACCATTAGAAACACAAGGCGAAAATCGGTTGCATCCAGGCACGTGGTAATTTATCTCAGGTAACCCTGGCTCCCTAATTCTGAACTGTTGTAACTTAGTTTTCACTCAAAAGCAAATTATGATCTTTTAACCATACTGACAATAGAAAGAAGTCATGCTCAAAACCTGAGACATTTTCTTTTATGCTAGAGCTAGTATAAACAAATGAAAAATCATCAGCAAATGCAGTGGGGGAACCACAAAATTGTTGACTGAAAACTCCGTTAACATAGATTAGAAATAGTAGAGGTCCTAATACAGAACCCTGCGGAACTCCTACATTGATTGACAATTCCTTATTCCTTTCCTTGTTTATTCGAACTATCTGAGTTCGGCCTGTAAGATAAGAGGAAAACCTCTTATGGATTAATCCTCTAAAGTCACAAAAATAAAGATTTTTTAAGATAGTTAAATGCTCCACGATAAAAGGGATTACTACCACGTTTTTCAATGATACCGGGAAAATTACAATCTCCACGTTCAAGTTGAAGATGATCGAAAGAATATCAATTAGGAAACAAGCCATTTGTTTACAACACTATTAGACATAGCATCAATTCAAGGAGACGATTTATTGTTAAATGTTTGAATGCCCCTTGATTATTTATTTGATGGTTTTTAGCTATAGACATATGATCAATAGAAACCTTTGGGTCATCGACGCGCGTAAAATAATCATTGAATTCATTGGCAATGCAAACAGAGTTAGAGATTGTATTGCCCTTTTGATCAATGATTTCCATTATTTCAGCTTATTTTGAATAACCGTTTAATATTTCGTTGACTTTTCGTTGCTCTTTATAAAAAAAATGTTGCTGGTATTTATTTCGAGATTTACAGTCTCACATAGTTTCAGGCTGTATGCTTTTAGCCTATTATTATTAGGATGCTTTTTCGACAGGTGACAAATTTTATTTCTTTTCCGGATTAAATTTAATAAATAATCGGACACTTAAGGTTTCAGCTTGAATAATCTTCTGCTTAGCGCATTCAAAATACTACATTTCTCAAGATAACCGTTAAAAAATTCATGAAATTATCAAAAGCCGTCGACGCATTCAAGGAATTATAAACAATGCCCCATTCCTCAAATACCATAAAAGTAAATCCTTTAACTTACGGTAGTCTACCCGGGTTGACAGAATCGCTCTTTTAGTAGTACATAACGTAGGCCCAGATAATTTAATTTCAATTAAATAATGATCAGTGATCTTCAAGTCTAATACTGAATACGAAACTTGTTTGAAGAATTTTTGGTCTAATCTACATATGTATATAGTATATAACATTTTCAATAAGAGTTGCAGACGAATCCGTAATTATAGTTGCCTCGGAAACCAAAAATCATTCAATAACTTGGCAAACTCATTAATGAAATCAGAAATATCAGTATAACGCAATCTATATAAATAAACTACACATACTGATTTGCACCTTAAAGTGAAGGTTGTACCAATTGCATTAAAAGGATGAAAGTCATTTACGTTTAGGCTAAAGTGTTTTGAGTTCAACTCGTTGAAAATAAACTGTATCCAGCCAAATTATAATCAACAAGTTCATTTGATTTTATCCAAATCTCGGATAGTCCAATTATCAACGGTTTCACATTGCCGGACGTATGCAAGCAACCTACATATATATCTCCGCATGATTGTTATGTTTTGATGGACTAAATAATTTCCTTTAAGCCATCAAACAATGTATATTAAGATAATCGTAAATATCAAGTAATTCAAAAGGTTCAAGTAATTTATGATAAGCCGCCACCCTTCTTTGCAAAAACGAGGTAGCGTTATATGGCCTTTAGAATGCAGCCACATTTGTATGGTTCTAAAACAAAATCTTTTAATATCAAAATTTCAATGCAAAAATGGCATTTATAAGGTTTACTGATGTCGATTGAAGCGTTGCGTGCGGATCATTTTAACAAAAAATTGTAAAAAAAAACTTGTTGATCTGTTTTCCGAGATAATATCAAAATTTTCGAACAAATATGTTTCTACTTTTAATTATTTTCCAAATTTCAACAATTGTTCCATAGGTGTCTTTAAGATAAAATTAATAAGTAACCGTGTAACAAGGAATTTAAATTTCTAAATTTACCTAAAATACTTTGCTGGTGGGAAATGATATCGCATACATTTAAAAATAAAATATATCTAGTAAGCTTTGAAATATCAATTACTTCTGTGACGTTTTATTGACATTTTAATGATTGAAATTTCAACGCTTTGTTGATCGATACATTATTTGTCAATTGCTTTAATAAAATCGCATTTAAAGGTATTACATATTTCTGAGTAAAAAATGAAAAGAGAGAAGAAATGAGAAGAGATGAAAAATGGCGAATGCGATTTTAATTGTGAACAGCAACACGTTTCACAGTTCTAAATAATCTAACATTAATTCTAACATTAATTGGGAGTCTGTGGTTTAAGCGGATTGAGTGTAGAACTTTTTTTTTTTTTAAATATAATCTAGTTCAATATTGAATTTAAACAGGTTTAATTGTGTTCTATTACTTACTAGGTTTGGCATAAAAATTTGCCTAGTTAAAAATGCGGTCCATTTGTATGATTTGACTATAAAACAAATATTTACACTACACTCTCTAATTTGCTACTTAATACTATAATAATTTGTTTGGCTTTATCAGTTTTGGTTCAGTCACCAATATTTTGCTTTCTTTCTTATGGATTTCTCATATGTCATTCTTTTGAATGCGGTGCTACACCTTGAGTTCTCCTCAGGGTTATCAAATTTTTATTCGTTGAAATCTTTTTCATTGGTCTTCTTGGAATGTGGTAAATTATAGGGATCTAATTTCTGCCTTGATCAAAGTAAATAAACGCTTCAGGTGCTGGTATCTTATCGCTTTGTAACGATTGCTTGATTATTCTTTCCTCCGTATAATATGCATGATCCATATATTAGTGAGTTTGTGGTGTTTGCTGTTGCGCGCCTTACGTGATTTCTTATTAGATTAATTATGTGCAGATCAATTCGATCAGTTGCATAGTTATCATATTGGTTTTGGTTTGTAATATAATGTTTATACCCGGTTTCTACTTTTCTATGATGTCCTGTACAATGTCGGATGTATTTTCTTTCGAATTTCCGCATACGTTCCATATAGCTGTTGTTACAATTGAACCAAAATTAATTAAATTCTTCCAATTTTTCTGTGTGTCGTAATTCGCCAACCGAAATGACTTCCTAAATAAGATGGTTTCACATTTAGTCTCATTAATTCTTATTTTCCATTTATGCAAATAGTCCTGCATAAAGTTTGTGGCGTCTTGTAATCCTTTTTTAATTATTTGGATTTTTGGAGCTGCGCTGTAAATTATTATATCATCTGCGTAAGCTCCCAATTGTATTTCATTAGAATTTAATTCCTCATTACTTATTAGATCTTTAACGTACAAATTAAACAGAATTGGTGCATTAATTGAGGCTTGTTGTAGGCCATTAAATAATCTAAAGGTGTGTGTTAATTCTTCCATTCCATTTGTGATTTTAAATTTTATGTTGTATAGCATTTCCAAAATTATTTGAATGGGATCTGGTTCGAAATGCATTTTATGTAAATTGAATAACAATCCATCTAACCAAACCGATTCAAAAGCCTTTTCCATTTCAATGAATACTGATCCGGTACTTATTTTCCTATTAAGGTTGTAACTGATGTCCGAGGTAACTTTGGTGATGGCATGAACAGTGGAGTGCTCTTGCCTGAACCCAAATTGATTATCTGGGATTAGTTGATTACTCGTTACGTGTTGCTGAATTTTATTATTTATAATTATTTCATAAAATTTCCCGATGTTCGACAGTAGCCTAATAGGTCGGTATTTTTTTGGTGATTCTGCCTTTTTATTTTACTTAAGAATTGGCACTATTCTGATGTTTTGTTGTTTAATAAATGGTTGAAGATTGAACATAATTCTGCAATGATCATTTCAGGTAAATGCTTTAGTGCAATATTCGGTATTTCATCCAAACCAAACGATTTTTTTGAGTTTCCACATTTGATAATCGCTTTTAATTCCTCGGTTGTGATAAAATATTGTTTAGTGTTAACATCTGATACGTCATTTGCTCTATTCGTGTTGCTGAAAATACATTTAGCGAAGTGATTTGTGGTCTCATGCATCTTTTGTAGTTTAATTGGTTGGATGGCTTGTTGGACTACTCTTTCATGTTCACATTTACCCACCGCCGGATTCGGTATTGTATGATTCTCTATGTAATGTCCTATGATGTTTAGATTTTCGTGTATATTGTAGCTGGTATATGTGTCGCCTGATTTTCTATTGCCCCCAATTATCTGTTTGATGTTGGGGAACATTTTGCTTCCTGGTTTTATTGCATTTAGTTTATTTTTCCAGTATTTGTTGATTTTTATTTTAATATTTTTTCCTATCAGCCCGTTTGTCCTTTGTATTTCCGCTTTCAGTGTGTTAAACTGTTAGCTATTCTGCGATCCCCCTCGTTTTAATCTTTTCAATTCCGTTACGACTCTACTTTTATGGGTGTACAGCTTTTCGATCGTCTTATTTGTGAAACATTCCATATTATTTATTCTTCTAATTTTCGGTGCGTTCAATTTTAAATTTTGATTGATTAACTCAGTGATCATCTCAATATTTTCTTCAATTTCCGGATTCGTAATATTCCTGATGTTTGATACGATATTAGTCAGGTTCTTTCAGATGTTTTTGATATGATTTTTGAAATTTTTCGGTCCATTTTAGCTAGTTCATATTTCTGAAATTGTATTTTTGTTGTTTCGTGGCTTCTGATCTATTTTCTACAGTATCTATATTCTCTATTTGTATTTCTATAGCATTGTGATCACTTTCATACTCGTGTGTCGGGACTTCACCCCTTTGATTTGTGATGACCCTATGTCGTTCATCTGTTATTGCTAGATCTAAGTAACTTCCTGTTGGTGTGTACGTAGCTGCATCTGGTTTATATAGTTTAGTTCTATAAAGGAAATTATGGTTTGTTAGCCAACAGTCAAGCCGGATTCCTTTGTTGTTATTTATTGCATTTCCCCAGTTTGTATGTCTAATTCCTCAAATATCAGCTTCCATTCTTTCAGTCTAATTCCGCAAATATCAGCTTCCCCTTTTTCATTCTTTTACAATATATAGCTATTAAATACAGTTTGGCTCCATTTTTGAGTTGTATTTTCACTATGGTGGTTTCTATCGTTTTGCCGTAATTTTTAAATTCGAGTTTATGTTGGTAATTTAATTTTGTTTCGTTTATCATCATTATATGCGGATTATGGTTTTCTAAAAATTGCAGTAAATTTAATCGTCTTTGACTGGTTACTACTGAATTTACGTTTAGTGCTATTATTTTCAGATTATTCATGTTAATTGATTAATGAGGCCTAGTAGTTGTGCTATTTGTTCACTTTGGATTATAGATAACGACAGTTTACAGTTATCACTTTCTGCTTTCTTTGTTGTTAGTTGACTTATTTTATTAATATTTATGTCACCAAGATTCTCAATATTTTCTTTCAGCTCTTCAAGATCTTCCTCCTCCGTCAATCCTTATTAACTAGGGATTTTGGTTTCAAGTTTATGGGCGTGAAGGTGTAGAAATTATTTTTTGTTTCTTGCAGATGTTGTTTAACTTTATTATACTCTTCTATGTTTTGCATTTTTACTGAGTGTTTGTCTTTATTTACTCGAACAATTTCGAATTTATCGATTTGCATATCTTTAACCAGCTTTATTGTTTGTTTCACGGCCTGATTGTGAATATGTATTGGTGGTGGTCTGATTAAATTTTTATTAATTGATGATGACTGAATATCCGTAGGATCCTTGTTTTGTAATCCACTCAATTTAGTAGAATCTGTTACTGTACAGTGTTACTGTATTTTTATTTTGATATTTCTGTCCATTCCTTTGCCAGGCTGTTTTCTTTTTCATTAACGTTAACCTCTGATGTGTTTTCTATTTCTGAATAATCCTCCATCTCCATTACAGCGGCGAATTTATTATCATTTACCAGCCCTACTTCATCACTCTTTATGTTATAACCCAACCTTTTAATAAATTCTTCCATTTTGCTCAATTTTTCTTTTAAATTTCCATTCTCCACTTGAACGCGTTTTAATTTATTTAAATTTTTTTGTTCTGCCGAAATCAAATTGGGCGTTTTAAACTGCCTTCTCGACATATTCGGGTTTAAATTCGTATTTTGGTTTTCCTCCTCTGACCATTTCATTCGTTTTGCGTTGTAATTGTTTGACTCCTCATTTTTTCGCCCATTAGTTTCACTTTCTTGGTTCGGCATTTCGAAAATCCCGTTATTTGCTTTTACTGCCGTGTCATTGTACTTAACATAATTAGTACAATTATCACTTATTTTATTTATCTGGTTTTGCTTCACTATGGGCAGCAGAACCAGTTTTTCACTCAAATCTAATAATTCACTGTCTTATTTCAATTATCCGTTAACTTTATTATATTTTCCTTATTTTTTCACAGCTAGAAAAAATAAAAAACAATCCAATCGCAAGGGGAACTATTTTCATTCTGTGTGAGTGTAGAACATTTATATTGTTCTGACAATTTGTGATATTGGCGAAGTAGTCTCCAAATTTAACATAACCCTTGACATCTTTGCTCAATAACAAAAACGGAGATCTGTGTTTGGTGATCCATATTTGTGGGAAAAGTGTTGTTCGCGGAGTCAGATAGACCAAAATTTGTTTATACTGTTTTCAATTTTTCGTGAAAATAATTATAGAAGCAGAGAAAAAAGACGAAAGAAACCTGTTAAATATTATAATGATTTCCCTTTTCGTTTTTATGTTTACTACGCAGTAGGGAAAACCTTTAACAGCAACGTTGTGAAAGCTTTAAAAAAATAGCTCACATTTTTTTTTTTTTTTGTTGATAAATGTTAGATCGTTATGAATTTATGTTTCCTTTTCGACTCTCTCTGTTCAAAAGAACAACAACAAGGTTGGAAAATTATTTTTCTGTAATTTTATGAACATATAAGATAAACATTAATTTTTTGTTAATGGTAGTGGTAGTGGTGATGATAAAAAGTTGAAGGAAGAAACATTTAAATAATAATGAAACTACAGAAGTAGAATTGTCTGTTGAATGAAAATAAAATGGGGAATTGTGTGGAAAAGTTGTTCCTTTATTTTCCTTGTTCTCTCCCTCAACTAACTGTTAAAACAAAAACATTGAGATATTTATGATGGAAAATTTGTGTATTCATTTGTTTTATTTCCTTTTGATGACTGCGATTATGATGATGATAATCATGACGGGATTGTTACGAGTTAATTTTTATTGTTATTGTTGCATAATATGCAATTTTTTTTAGATTATAATTCTTATTAGCTTAGATTTATAATTTATTCTGTACAGTTGTACTAATTTATAGTCAAATGGCATCTCGTTAAAGCTACATATAATATAGGGGCATGTACATGATGATGTGTTCGCTTTTCCATAAAGTTGAATGAATTATAAATTTTCTACATGTTTGTTCTAGCTATTTAGTGGATTTTGGACGAGACGACAATGTAAAGTGTATTTTTCAGTTTTATTCAATACGTTACGTACAAATCAGCGCGGCATTAGAAATGTTTGAAAATTATGTGTGAAGATTAAATACGATTCTGCTTCTGCGTTAAAAGTTTAGTTATGTATTGCAATTGTAACTCTGTTGATAATAAAACTGGGTTTTATTTATGAGGCAATAATGGATTCAAATGTGTTAGTTCTACGTATTTTAATTAAGCGTCCCAAACCACCTTCTGAATTTCATCATAATCGGTTAAAAAATCACCAATTAATTCCCTTCATAATTGGCCATTTTCCAGAACTTAATATTAAAATCAGTTTAGAATCCCATATTCCGTAATTTTATCATATTCAGTTGTGAACCGTGTTGCTCCAAGTCCGAGGAGTCCGATCAACTTTTTTTTTTTTTACTTATCCCTTTCAGTGCAAAATTGAATTTAGCATTAGGAGAAATTTTTTGACGATTTTTATTATGAAATTTCATGTTGGATTAACAAAAATGTTTAATTCGTTATAATGTTGGGCCCGAGGGTTGAGAAATTGACCTCTAAAATTTGTCCACAAAAATTTGGATAGATTTTCACCAATCGGCAAATATCTCACTATGATATGTTGGTAGGCCTATTTATGTGCTTTGATCATGTCAACCCGTTTAAAAAGTTATTGGGGTTTACCTAGTTAATCTTAGATTATTCGAAAATGTGAAAAATGTTGTCTTAACAGAATGTCTAAGAAAACAATTTAACACAACTGGATAACTTAGGAAGCTCGATATTTCGATACCACATGACTATGAGCTAAACGAAGCCCATCTAATTAAGTGCCTTGACATTTGCCATTCTCTCTTGAAACGTGAAGCCAACCATTCTTTTTTGAAACCTAAGGTAATAGGCGATGAAAAACAGATCGATAATAACGTCAAAAGAAAAACATCATGGGGCAAGTGTGATGATCCTGCTCAAAGCACTTCAAAGGCAGATATTCACCAAATCAAGGTTATGCTTTCTGTCTGGTGGGATTTCCAAAATATTATATAATAACCATTAATTCGGATGTGTACTGTCGTCAACTGAATGAACAAAATAATGGAATCAAATAGAAGCGTCCAGAATAAGTGAATCGCAAAGGTGTTATGTTTCACCATGCGCGACGATTAACAATAGCTCGCCTCTAAACTGTGGAATTTCTGCAAGTACGCAGAGTTACAGTTTAAAGCCAAGGAGGTAGCGTGTCGTTGGTTGCTGGAGAAAATCATCTGTTCAAAGACAAGGCTCCGATCATTCATGAGATATACCTATATTGTTATGGTAAATTTTATTCCGCCCCTTGATGTACATTCTATTATGAATGAGCTATTGCTCAAAATTCACAGAATCTGTAACGGTAGTGGATATTGTTTGAAACAATGTAAGAGGGCTTTATCCCTAATGATAATAACCTTTTAATTTTTTTTCGTTCAGATTTATTTGCTTCCATTTGTGCTTTTCCTAATTATTGCTACAGTACAAACAAATTTGTTTTTTTTTTAGCAAATTAACCGCATTTTTTGTCGATTTTGAGTTATGAATGGACTCGACAAATTTCTAAATTTTCAAAAATAAGTTTCAGTTTTTGAATATTTTCCAAAAGGCTAATGTGACATTTTCAGTTACCTTGTTTAAAAAAAAAACATAGAAATAATCAAATGGTTATTTCTAATCCTTCTAAAATGAGCGGAAAATATCATCGATTTCTGCAGGTGGCTATTTCCAGCTCTAGAAGAGTTACTCGTATAATCGCGATGAGAGCTTTTAAATAAGCGTTGGCTAATATTGCAATGGAATTATTTATCTCTTGAGATTTTATTTCACTGATTTGTAAGATAACTTTAAGGCGCGATTATTGGTTTGAAAAGGTTTACGTTCCTAGCTGATCAAAGCTTCTATTGATTTATCACCGATTTCAAAGCCCACCACATGCTTGAAGTTTTTCAGATTCCATAAGTCGCTGTTAATTCTTCTTGATGTTTTTTTCCTTTTTTGTTTGGTTTAACATCAGTAATTTTCCAAGAAATGTGATGAAAAAGTATTTAATTAGATTTGCATGCTTAATAAAAATTTAAAAGAAAGAGAAGTTTATCTGTGTATTAAATGAATTAGATTGTTTCGGTTTTTATAGACAACCTATATTAACAATAATGGCATTAACAACATTTTTAGATTGGTTAATCAGAAAAAAATGAAGAAGCCAATCATTTATAATATATCTACCGAAAGTTATACAAAGTTTATAACCCTGAACAAAAATGAGAACTTTCTTTCAGCTCATTTTGTTGGTAGTTTGGTTTGTACTGAACAATTTGATCTACTCACCAGGTAGCTACGACCAAACTACAAAAATACAATGCCTACTTAACACAGATAGTGTCAAGAAAGAACGTGCTGATTTAGCGAATTATATTCACTAAATCAAAAAACTCAACGAAAACCCTCATTTCAGTGTGTTTTATGCCCACACAAATAATTAAGACAAAGAGAAGTTTGTCTGTGTATTAAATCAATAAGATTCTTTCAGCTTTTTATAGACAACATAAATTAACAATAATTGCATTCACAATATTTTTCGATTGGTTAATCAGAAAAAAATGAAGAGGTCAATCAATTATAATACCATCTACCAAAAAAGAAGAAATATCAATTCCCGCCGTACTTTTTTTCGGAAAAGGTAACTTTTTGGAAAGTTCTCATTTTTTTCTTCAGGGTTGTACACCTTGTATAACTATTGGGGTAAAGTACGGAGGTGATGTATTATAAATGATTGGCCTCTTAATTTTTTTTTATGTTTAACCAATCGATAAATGTTGTGAATGCCATTATTGTTAATATATTTTGTCTATAAAAAGTCGAAAGAATCTTATTAATATAAAATTTGAATAAATTAAGATTTCTTGAAAATTTCTTACTGAAAATTTTAAAATTACATTTCTGCAGATTTCGAGAGTTTAAAGAGACGAGATTTATCGGGAAGAAACCTAACTTGGGCTAATCTGATTTAGAGTTTCAAAATGTTTTATAAATCATTGAGCCAGTAGCGTAACTAGGTACTCGCAGCACCCGCAGCCGCGGCGGCCCACGGTTATTGGGGCCCACGAGACTTATCAGGCGTTTGAATATTAATTCAAAGTGAAGATTAGATAGATGGTAGCTCAGATTAAGCTTAAAGTAGACCACCTACCTCAAATTTTCAGAATTGAACATTTCTAGAAAATTTTTAAGAAAAGGCGGTGGTCTTTAGTTTTTAGAGAAAGAAGAAATTGTTTATTTGAATGTTTTCTTAAGACAGGCCCAACAATTTCTTCTCGGTTGCTGAAAGTGCCCATACAAATAAAAATTGGTTTAGCTTTTGACAGATATTTAAATTTGCTAAACTCGTTGGAAAAAGATTGAATGTTGTGATTTGTTAAAAGGAGCTAATACTAATCTGAAAAACATGAAATTGTTGAAATTTTCTGAATAGAAAAATACCTAAACGCGACGGAAAACAATTTCTTGTTTCCCTTGTTAGGAGCGCCTTTGGCTTTAAAAAGGGGATTCAACGGTTACTTCAGCCAAACCAGTCAGTTTCTATAATGAATTCGTTCGATTTATAGTTTCTCATTTACCGAATCTTTCTTATTACCAGTAAACGGTTAATAAAAACTAAATTTACCGCTAAACCAGGTAAAAGCGGTTAATTTTAAAAAACTATTTTAAATATAAGGAAATAGCAATTAGTGATGGTGTTTTTTTTTTTTTTTTGGTTCTTTTTGGCGGGTTCCCCTGTTTCATATCTCCTTGTTTGGGGTTTCATGTTTTAATCACTTTTTAAAATTTCTCGAGATTATTGTGTTTCGGAAGAGTCAGGTTATTGTGATTTACGACGTTATTCGAGTATGCTTGAGATTGTAGGGTGTATTTGAGGCTTCGCTGGTTATCTTAGAGCCTATTCGAAGCAAATTATTCTTTGATATTTACGATATTATCCGGTACTATTTAAGGGTTCCATTCTTATTGCATATCATTTTGTTGATCTTAGTCTCAGCTTGCTTAGTAGTATTACTAATATTAAATTACTAATTCGATATTTACCCGAATTATCGGAATTTTTCAAATTTTTGTGGGTTTTAGGATTCTTAGGTAAAAAAATTTTTTTTTTGGGAAATCCAAACCAAAAATTTGATGAATAGTTATTCTTTTTAGAACAAATAAAAACGAATGAACTATCTATGTTACCACATACATATTTTTAAATAATTTTACATATTTCCACTTATTTTACGATTTAGCCATATTTTATGGTTTATTCAAAATATTTTTAATTTTTTCTTCAAGAATAACGTAATTCGATTTTCATAGCTTGAAATTTGAATTTTAAATTTAGGCCAACAATTACATTTTTTAGAAGTTAAAAATGTTTAACTTGGCCTAAACTCTGCTAAGTTAGATCAATAAATTAAGAACAAAATAAACGTCAAATTAAAATATTTCAATAGTTTACGGCACATTATATGACGATCCGGAGTTCTTCTAGAAAAGAAAATTTTGTGATTATTGTTTTCATTCGTTAACGTAAGCGCCTTTATCAAAAAAGAAATGAAATAATCCACATTGGACTGACATTCATCGGATTCAAACAAGCGTTAAAATTCCTTAACTATAAAAACGTAGCAAATGCAATTCTACCCCATTTATGCACTTGAGCAACAGTTTTAATATTATTCACATTCAAAATGGGCTCGAACGAAAACTATTTTTTAATCAGAAAAGTTCCAAGTTATTATATGTTTCATGGAAATGTTGAATGTAAATTTAATTATTAAGTGTGAATGACTAACTGCATTATTATACCAAAATGGTAGTTTAGAAAACGATTTTAAAACTCGATGGATTTGACCAAAATTAGAGGGAAATCTAAAGGTAACAAAATTAGCTACAATTCTGAATTGGACGTAATGATTGTAAATGAAATTTTGAGTAGAAATATAAGGCAAAATTCAGAATTCAAACATGAATTTTGGTAAAATATTGAGTGCCATTTACGTGAAAAAAGTCAACATACGTTTGTGAATTTCAACATATCGAATATAAAATCCGAATTTCGAGCAAAAATCTGAATGAGAATTTGAATTCCCAAATGTAATTGAATAAATTCGAATGAACAATATCTTGTGTTTAATATGAATCAAAAGCTAATCGAACTTTTCAGCAGAAATTTATTTATAAATAGAGTTTGAATTCCAATCTTTGCATAAAAATTCCAACTAGGGCTTAACTAAATATTGAGTGGATTTAAAAAAAAAATTCGGTTATAAATCGATAAATTTTCAGTTTGAAATTAAACAGATACAATTTTAATTGAGTTGAACTACGACGCCAACATTTTGAGTGAAATTTAAAATTGAAAGTAACAAAATGTTTCTGGATTAAACTACATTTTTAATGGAATTTAAATAGTACAATTTGTTGTAGAGTGTTACTTGGGTTAAAAATTGATTTGGAAATTTAGATTAGAAATTGATTAGGGCATTTTACTTGGTTGTGAGCAAAAATTTGAGTGTAAATTTGGTGTTTTAAACTAGATTTAAACTTAATTTTGATTGCAATTAGGTAAGAATTGAGTTGTAATACTAGATTTGATCTCAGCGAACCAACAAAATTTCCTTAGAATTTAGTCTAGAAATTTGTATCGGAAATTTTGAGTGAAATTTGAATTAGGAAATTAAATTTAAAAAAAAAATGGTTTTGGCTTTCCAAACGAAATAAAATCTTAGGTCAAATTATATACAGGAATTGTGTTACAACTTAAATTCTGATTTCACAAAATTTTGCACAATAGATTTACTGAGTGGATTTTCAAAGAATAGATATGTCAAGGGAAAACTAGACTGAATTAGACTGGAAAAGAAAATGTTTTTTATGGATTCGAATAAAACCTTGGATGCATCCAGAATAAAATTATGTTACAATTCCATCTGAATTTGAATCAACTTTGAGTGACATTTTAATCCGAAATTGAGTTAATCTTCCAAACTGTACTTGAATGGTTATTATAATTTTGATCACGCCCATTGAATTAAATTGAAATAAAAACTTGAGTGAAATTTAAAGTTTTAACAAATATTTAGGTATTCTACTAATTGATTATTTTAATTTTCCGTTTAATATTCGAGTGGTACTCAGACTAGCAACTTAGTTTAAAATCAAACTCTGGATTCGAAAAAGATTAAGATTTTTAGTCAGAAATTTAGTTCTAAGCTGTTTTCGACGTTGAACAAAATCATAAATGGAATGTTGAACATAAACATAGTCGTCTAAATTGGTCAACTGCATTCAAAAAAGAGGAAATTGATTAAGATAATGAAATGAATTCTAAACTCGGTATAATCAGTTTGAGTGAAATTTTAAGGAATAATTGTCTTCCTTGTATTCCAAAATATTTATTGCACTTTACGTGACTGAGTTTAAATTCTAAACACAATTTCAACAAATTGTTTTAGCTCAACTAGAAAATCAGGAATCGAGCAAAAATTTTAATGCTTTAAATAGAAGCATTTCAATTTTAAACAATAATTGAATAAAATCTTAAGTAAGAACTTACATTAGCAATAGAGTTAAATTACAATTTGATTTAAGCAAATACATGAGCATGAGCCTTTAATTACAGTTTGAGTGAATTTTAAAAATTTAGTTAAAATTATTTAAACAAAATTTTTATTTCGAACGGAGTTAAACAAGATTTGAACAAAGTTTGGACTAAAAATTTAATTTCAATCCAATCGAGAGTTTGAGCAAAAATTTGAATTCCAGATTTAATTAACACAAAATTCTGTTTGTAATTAATCTAGAAATTTTATGATATTTGGTTTACAAATTAAGTAAAAATTCCAACCTAGATTTGTGCTAAATATGCTAGATTAGAAATGTGGAATACAACTACAGCTTTAGTTGCAAGTCCATTTAAGAAAAATTCGAGTGTTATTCGAAATGCTGAGCTAGAGTAGAATTTAAAACTGTAGTTTGCGTCAAAAGGTTTGATAAATTTGTAACAAAATTTTGAGCAGAAATCTGAGTAAGTTTCGAAGTATTTGAATTTTAAGCAGTAATTGAGTAAAATGTTGGACTGTAATGTGTAATTTGGACTTGAGCAAAAACATAACTCAGCATGACAGTTCAATTTCTGTTTTCATTTTAAAATGATGTGAGAAGTGTAAGTTTGATATTCCAAACTGAAATTAGTAAAAATTGCATTACGAAACATGATTTCAATCAAGTGACAAAATTATTTAGTATGCACGATTTATAAGATAATATGAATTCTAAATTGCAATTAAATATAATCTTGATGGGAACTTTTGAATTACAATTTGAGTTGAGCTTAGTTTTTCTTAGTTTAAAACTTGCTTTAATAGCGTGAATATTTTAGTCTCAACTGTTACGGTGTCCTTTTGAAGTAAGTATCGCTTACCAGTCCAAATTTTTATGTGTATGGATGTGGAACAATTTTTGGCTACTTCTCCAATACTTTGTGATCCAGGAAAGTTAGTTTATTCAACAAAATTCCTATGGTTTTACTTACTTACGGATAATCAATATTTGAGAACTTTCTAGAATATTTAAGATATTTTGAAAATTCGACATTTTTGAGATTATATTCGAAGTTTTTGATACTTTGTTGATATATTTAGAAATCGTCAAAGCATTTCGGTATCGTATATTCTCTCGTAACTAGATACTTTTAATTAATGCGAGGCTGGACAATATGAAGAAATAAGTTTTTACCTAAAAACTTTACTTGTTCATAGATACAAGAAGCATTTTAAGGGGCCCAAGAAAAATTTTGCGGGGGGGGCGAAATTTGTAGTTATGCCACTGAATTGAGCTACATAGGAAACAGGAAAAGAGGAATAAAACAAAGAAAAATCTGGAGCTGGAGTGAGTAAAATCTGGAGCTGAGGCTCCGGCTCCAGCTCCGACTCGATAACCCTGATTTAAATGGTATGATTTGCTCGTCCACTGAAAATGTTTCCTCTAAGGAATGGCCATTCTATTGTTATGCAACAGTTTTAGTTCGGACAAATTGAAAATGCTGTTAAGTGAAGGACAATTCTGTTAAGTAAAGAAAAATTGTATTGGGGAAAAAATTCGATTGGTTTAAAAACCGCCTAATTTCTTTCCATTTAACTTTAAATATCCAACAAAATTCCTTATAATGTACTATTGAAATATCTACAGGTACCCTTCAGTCATTTTGAAATACACCTGTCCCTCGATTAACACGGTACTTGATTAATGTGGGTTTGATTTAACACGGTCAACGAATTAAGACAAAGTCTTGATTAACACACACAGAAGTTTCGATTAACACGGTTTTGAAATACACGGTAATTTGGCGGAACGTAATTACCGTGGTTATCGAGGGACAGGTGTATACTGCTTCATATTTTATATTCCGTTTTGAAATATGTATCAATTTTTTGTATTTGGGAACCGTTAATCCCCTTAATTATGTAAAACAAAACTCAACTTTAGTAGATACAAAATATCTTCAGTCTGCCCACGATTAATTTATTATTCTGTTGAGATTTGAGTTGAACCGTAAAATTGTATACCAAAACCGCTGCAGTTTTTGCCTCATAGCAGGGTGTGACTATTATCTAATAATACTTCCATCAAATTCCTATTCATCAAACATACATAATATTTGTTATTCTAAAAATACGTCAAAATTAATTCACAATTGGATAAGATTTATTTGATATAACTATCTTTCTAAACAAGGTCCATTATTTTTATGCTGCCCCATAACCGTCATTAAAAAAAACATCTTTGTATATTAATTTAAATGAATATTTATAATTTTTTTTTTTTTTACCGTTTATTGTTTCAGTCTGTGCGCGTTTTTTTGGTGGGAAATTCAAAATTAAATATTTCTCTTCCCACTGTGCAATTAAATTGTGTACAATTTTTACAAAACATTGGAAACTGGGGTAAAAACATTAAAATTGAACTAATAAAGCAAAAATACAATTTTTAACAGCAATTACTAACTACATTAATATATATAATGTACAAATAAGTGAATAGCATTAATTTTATAACATCTTTATATAGTATTAAACCAACAACTTGTTGCTTTTGCATGTTCTTGTCGTATATACGGGGTAAACATATACCGCATATAACAAAACCAATATGGTTTGTACTGAAATGCTTTTGTATGTCAATTGTTTGTTTGTAAAATTAATGGGTAAAAAGGGCCAATTTTTAAATGTCTAAAAAATATTTTGTTGTATTTATAACCAACCCCTAAGGATATTAAGAGAACGCAATATGTCCACATAATTTTATATCCGCACTAATTATTTTTGTCTGTTTTTCTCTGATTACAGGATTACAAAGAATTTATCGATGCCGAAGGATTACATCCGTTGCCTACATCAGATTTTCATAATCCCGTATGTTTAGAAATGAAATCGTTAAAAAATTGTATTGGTAATTCATTTGGTATGATGCATCCAGCATCATCGTTTGGATTTAGTACAACAACATTACCATTAGAGACACCATTACGAAATTTATCATTAAGCAATAATAACAATAACTATAATAATAGTAACATAATAAATTTAAATAATAATAGTAATATAAATAATAATAGTAATTTAATGAATACATATAATAGTAATTTTAATAGTAATAACGCTGACTTAGCTAGTGTTGATAGTTCTGATACATACGCTAGTTGTCAAACGCATCCATTTTTATCGCAAGGTGATTTAACATCCGATATATTAGATCATGAATCAGCATGTCTGGGCGGTTCCGTTGATCTACTCGATTCCAATAATTTATATATAAATCCATTAGAAAAAAATTCAAATGATATGCAACAACGATCTCAATTTAAAAAAAGTGCTTCGGGCGATACGGGTCTTCGAAGTTTAGGTGCTAGTCCAATGGATGAAGAATTTAAAAGTTTTCAATCGTATGGTATTGGAGGATGTAGTAATAGTGTAAATATAGGAATTACTGGAGCAGGTAGACATTTTTCAAATTTACAAAATAGTAATAGTTGCCAACAGGACGGACGTGGTAGTCGGGTTAGTTTAAATGAAATGACACCAGTGCCAAAACATAGAAAAACAAGATTCCAACAACAACAACAACAACAACAACAACAGCAGCAGCAACAACAACAAAGTTTAATAAAACCACGTGCCAGATTCGATGATACATCCACAAAAGCTAGCCAAGAAAGTTTAAATTTACAAAATGATAATCCATCGGCTATGTCCACTGGTACAACTAGTACGGGCGTAATGACAAATACAATCGGAACGATGACAACGGGAATTGGTGGCGTTAGTGAGCAACGTGGGGGCGGAACAAGTAGCGGTAATACTAGCGGAAATATTAGTAACACATCTAATATAAGCGTGATAAGCGGAAAAAAGAATCGAAGGTCTTCCTTTATGCCTGCTAAAAGTTTAGCATCTGCTACAAAATTAATTAATCAACATTTGTTCGGTATTCAAAATTTGAATTCAAAAAGTATGAAATTTTTTATAGATATCAAAAAAAAAAAAAAAAAAAAAATTACAAACATTCGCCTCTTACCCAACAATAAAACAAACACATTTTCCAAATTCAAAATTTTTTGCCCCAAAACATTTTGATTAGAAATTAATAAAATTAATTTTTAATCAAAATTAGAATATTTTTTTTTTTGATTTTGTTAATTTAATTTTCTTCTCTTTTTTTTTCTTTTTTGATTTTTTAAGAACAGAAACACAAAAATTCAGAATTAACATAAAATCTCAAACTCGTAAATGCCTTCAAAATTGTAGACAAAGCAAACAATCGAAAAACGTAATTTCATGATTTTTGAATTAAATTTTAACAATCTTATTATTTTCTTTTTTTTTTAATTTTTTTGCTAATTAATAGTAACTATTAACACTTGTGAATTTTTTGTACGCACAAAAAAAAATCGATTTTTGTATATTGTGCTGTGATCGTTTTTACGCCGCAAATAGAGGTTTTGCTAATTTTTCGACCTAATAAGGGTATATGTGATTATACAATGACCTACATAGCTAAATTATATCTTCTTTTAATTAGCGTCTTAATTAAGAATCTTATTCGTATTTAAAATTTAGTTTTTGTTGAATTTTAAGCGATCAGCTAGATCCTAAGAACTACATTGTGAAAAGTAAGCAGCATATCTAAACTACCCAACAGGTAACAAAATGTCGCAAAAAAAGCGAAATCAACAATGAAAGGACAATGTTAAAAATAGCTGATTTTTGGCTTATCCGGGGGAACACATAAATCATAAAAAAATCAATTGATTATTGTTAATTAACATTATAAATTACCCAGAAATACGTCAGATAGCTGGGGAAATGTCGCTAATACCCCTAAACCTATATAAACTACCCTTAAATAGCTTTAAATTGATAATCATTAATTATTGTTATAAAATTCGTGTAAAATGAAAGAAATGCTTGAAAATGATTTGAACTGACAGTATGTCAATATAAAAAGTGATAAATAACTGTAAAAATGTCCATTCCACCCCTAAAAATTAATAAAACTACTTTAAAAAGCTAATAGTGAGCTTATTTTGACATCAAAATAGATAATGCTTAAATGTTCAAGGGAACGCTTATTGCTAGAAAATAATTATAGATTACTGTTAGAAAATGCAAAAAGTGATACTAGAGTACACTAAGTAACTGGGGAAATATTAATTGCACCCCTAAATCTATATAAACTACTTTCAAATAGCTTAAAATAGATAATCATTAATTATTGATATAAAATTGGTGTAAAATGAAAAAAAAAATGCTTAAAAATGATTTGAACAGACAGTATGTCAACGTAAAAAGTGATAAATGACTGTAAAAGTGCCCATTCAATGGCGAAATAGCGCCAATTGTTCTCACTTTGCGAGCGCGTACTGAAAAAATGGCAATTTATCCTTGCGCCCATTTTTCGGGTCGCAATAGTATAAATGAACCTTAAAAGTGGTTAGTACCTGAAAATCGTCGAATTAAAGTAACCTTAGTATAGTGTATTTCACAGTATACATCTGTTAACAAAAAAAAATTATATTAAAAATTAGTAAAAAGGACCATTCGGCCACTTATTGTGTTTTCCAGAACGCCACGTTTCACGTTTTTTTTTCTTTTTTTTTTCGTTTTTTAATTTTTGTTTCTATGTACACTTCGATTTTATTCTAACTTAAAGACTTTTAGACTTAAACTTTTATTATTCAGAGTTCTCTTCTGGTTCACTAGGATTTTCATCATCACTTAAGTCAAAAACTTCTGAATGATCTGGTGCTGTTGGAATATGCTGCAAATATCTTGCGAATCCAAAGAACCATAAAAGTAGCATTACGTGAGAACAGCATCCAACAACTCTTTTCCCTACTTTACAACCACAAGTATGTCCTATTATGGCATCTACTGATTGTTTCGTTTTATCAATCAAAATAAAAACAAAATATTTCGTGCTTGAAGAGTGTCTTGAGTTGACTCGTACTTTTATTAGTAGAGCATTTTTAGGGTCAATATTTATATTGTATGACTCATAATTAATATTTAGATTTTCTTTGGAAACAAAAAATTCAAAGTCTCCGTCTTCATTTAAGTGATCTGAATAATAGTAAGGTGCCATTTTTAATTGGTATGTACCGCAACCATAAAATTCAAGGTCTTGCTTTTCAAGACGCGGAAACTCATCAAAAGAAGTAGATTCCATTCGCTCAAATGATGATGTGCGCAAATGCAAATTCAAATCTGATACTAGTTTTGAAATCATATTATCCTGATTTAACAAGGTGATCATTCTTTTCGCTATTTTGATATCAAAATCGCTACTAACAACTGGAGTGAATGTTAGGTTATAGATGGCACATGCAATTACAAAATCATCATACGCTGTTTCTACAACATTATTCCGTATTGTATTTTCGAAATAATGATTTTTCCTATTTACTCTACCATTCACCACTTCAATTATGTAACGATTTTTTGTCACTATTCTGGATATATTTGCTTGTTCAACTGTAAGTGGCTTCTTATGATCGGAGAATGCTGGAATCCTAGCTACAAAACTTTTTTTTTTGTATTTCTTCCACTGAGTCACGAAAGCCTCTGTCTACGATAAAAACAGCTTCATTCTGAAATTGTGTCCAAATTGGCCATTCTAATAGTCTGTTAAGGATCGTGGCATCATTTTCACTACCAGGAAATGGTCCCCATACACCTGCGATTCTTCCATTAGGATAAACCGCCACCATTGGCTTTAAAAGATTATAATGTTTATGAACAGACCAACTTTTTCGCTGAAACTGGAAATCGAAACTCTTTTCAATTTTCAAATAAGTTCCATCAAATATTATGGCTCCTTTATCAGCAGATCCTTTTTGAAGAATCTTTGAAACTTCTGTTTGATTAGAAATTATAGAATCTCTAGACTCAGCAAAAGTTAAATATTTTTTTCTGAAAGCCTGCAATAAAACATTTCGAATGGTTTCACAGTAGTTACTTACTGTTTGCCTGGTAAAATTGTATTTATTTTGCAATTCTTCAAAACAGTATCCTCTTCTAATTCGAGATAAGTATAATCCTAGAGCCATCTCATTATTATGGGTTCGTATATCTTTAATGAAATCTAATATTATTTTAAAAGAGTCATGATTTACGCCAGTTTCAAAATGTAATTCTGTTGGTTGCATTTTTAAAAAAGATCGAGGCCTCAGTTTTACTTCACGCTCCTCAATAACCATATTTTTTAAGGTGTATAAAAGAGATTTAACTTCTTCCGAATTCATAGATGCATTTGGTTGGTTATCAACGAAGTTTTCAGGAATTTTTATACCATGATTAGTTTCATGACCATTACAGATTCTGTTACCATACGGTACATACATATCGGTTTTTACAAAAATGTTAACATATTCTTCTTTACTGAGCCGTCAAAGATTTATGTTATTTTCACAACCGAATAAACAGACTTTATGATTTTTGCTCGCCTTTTTAATGTCTAAAACTATTTTATTATTGTCAACTAACTGAATCCTTGCAACGTCATCATTAACTGATTCAATAGAGCAAGCTTCTGATCTTTCGTCATCAGGATGATTATTATCAGTACTATCCTGACGTTTTCTTTTCTTGTAGCACTTTGTGCATTCGTATTCAAGAGGATTTTCTGAAACTTCGTGGAAATGTGATCCACGTCTCCTTTTGGCAAGAGATTTATTGCAAACTCGACATTGCATTTTAAAAAAGTTCAATAAAATGATTAATTAAAAGCTAAGTAAAATCTTAAGTAAATGTAGTGTAAATGTAGTGTATATTTTGCGAATCACTTATATAAATTATGATTAAAGACAAAAATATTTTTTATTTTCCATCAATTATTATTTTCCGAAAACCTAATTAAAAAAAATATTTAAGGTAAAAATAAATATCTTTTGAGAAAATGTTAAAGAAAATGTTATAAAAATAGTTTTTGCAAGTTTGACTTAATAACAACTCGAAGGATTGTTTATTTAATCAAACCAATTTTTTGTATAATAAAGCTTATTTTATTATTTCTAAAACAAAATACAATAAAAAATTCTAGAATTAATTATTAGCTATAAATATAAAATATAAAAGCCCATTTAAATGTTTAAATGCTGTTTTCATGGAACATTTTTAAATGCTTTTAAAATATTTTATAATTTCTTTAAACATTATTTGATAAAGAATATTCAGTTTTAATAAATATTATTTTATGTTGAAGAGTTATCAAAAAAAATTTTCAGTAAAATCTTGGATCTTATTTACTTGTTTTTTCTTATTTTGACTATAATCTATCATTTTTTTGCACTCCCGAGCATAAAATTCGGGCGTAAACTTGGCACGGAATTTTCATTACTCTTTTTACGTCTAGGCAGGCAAAAAAAAAAAGATTTTGTAAGCAACATGGGCGAAAAACTTTAGAAACTAGCACTTGTGCTAGTAATCACACTAATATCAAAACTTTAGTGCCCTTGATATCTAATATACTAGTCTGGCCCTCATTGCCCTCATTGCCCCCCTTGCCTCACTCATTGCTCTTTAGATTGGCGTATTTTTTATTCGAATCCTTTCCAAACAATTTTATCAGTTAAACGAATTTCTCAACAATAATTATTATTATCAATGATTGTATATTTTAGGCGGTAAAGGTGTATTTGTATAGTTTTAGGGTCACGAGTTATTTAATGAACTCAGGAGTCAATGTTCGTGTTTTTTGACAGTAATCTAATAATTTTTTTCTAGCAGTACGCGCTCCCGCAAATATTTAAGCATCAGCCACTTTAGAAGTCAAAATAAGCTCACCATTAGCTTTTAAAAGTAGTTATTTTAATTATTAGGGGTTGAATGGGCATGTTTACAGTCATTTATCACTTTTTACGTTGACATACTGTCTGTTCAATTCATTTTTAAGCATTTTTCTTCATTTTGCACGAATTTTATAACAATAATTAATGATTATATATTTTAAGCTATTTGAGGGTAGTTTATATAGATTTAGGGGTGCAATTAATATTTCCCCACTTACTTAATGTACTCTACATAGTATCACTTTTTGCATTTTTTGACAGTAATCTATAATTTTTTTCTAGCAATAGGCGTTCCCTTGAACATTTAAGCATTATCTATTTTTGATGTCAAAATAATGACCTTTTTATATTGACATACTGTCTGTTCAAATCATTTTTAAGCATTTTTCTTCATTTTGCACGAATTTTATAACAATAATTAATGATTATCCATTTAAAGCTATTTAAGGGTAGTTTATATAGGTTTAGGGGTAGTAGCGACATTTCCCCAGCTATCTGACGTATTTCTGGGCCATTTCTAATGTTAATTAACAATAATCAATTGATTTTTTTATGATTCATGCGTTCCCCCGGATAAGCCAAAAATCGGCTATTTTTAACATTGTCCTTTATCAACAATTTGTCGACAAACGGAAGTCTAAATTCACAAAATTGTTACATGTTTACATGCAAATTTTGACCCTGTTAGAGTTAGCCGAAAGTATTAAAATGTCGGTAATGCAGACAGTGTTTTTGCTTTCTCAGCTGAGAAAGAGATTAGATTTCCTCATATGTTGAATCAGGCCCCTACATCACTTTAACCACTCAACTATGGTAACGGAGGTTAGAAAAATATTCCCGTAAACTTATTTCGCAGTGTCTGATTTTAATATAAACGCTTTCGAAAATTTTACTGTCTTTATTTAAAATGAAGGAAGGTATTCAATTTATTTCCTTTTAATTTTGAATTTTAATTAAACTTTTAATTAATTTAAAGAATAAAAATGATTTATTTCGGCATGTGAAAATTGGTTCCTTTTCTTCAGGTGTGGTCTGTCATTTTGACGTATACATGGCGGACCCAATATACCGAGTAATTAGTTCGTTATCGATTTGCCCGTTGAGCCATATTGTGTAATTATAAAAATGAGATGTTATAGGGGTCGCCACACTATTCCACCCCCAGTGAACTGGTGAACAATAAAAGGATTAGCGGAACACAACCGGTTTGACGATGCAACGGCCCACTCTGGACTTTTAATGATCCGCGAGGTTGAAAGTAACTCGCTTTTCTGTTGTTTTAATCGGTTGTTTGATATAAGCGACGGATGTTGAATGTTGGGTATTGTTTGGCTGGAGATTGTTCATGGGTCTCTATGAAGCATGGCTTCAATCGGTTTATTGTAATCGTCGATTCGTTGCCCTTGATCAATATTATAAATATTTGTCGCTACGTTTAATCACCAGGAATGGTCCCTCGTATGGAGCCAATTCTTTGAAGATGAAAATTTGTTGTTGCGAATTTCGTAACGCCGAAGCGGGTTTTATATCTGTTAATTAGCTGCTTAGTTGTGTGAAAAACACGGCCTGCAGATTGTTCTTGCCGGTTTGTATAAAGTCTGCTCGAAGTCGTATAGTTTCTCCATAGACGAGTTCAGCTGCTGTACTTTGGAAGTCTGCCCGAAATGTGGTTCTTAAACCGAGCAGTATTATGGTTAGGGATTTGATCCATTGTTTTTTAACTACGCACATTATTGCGGCCTTAAAACTTCGGTGGCACCGTTATATGATGCCGGTGCACGCCGGATTGTAAACTGTGGTCCGTTTGCGGTGGAATCGCATGGATTTTGAAAGCTCATCGAATAGAGTTGACTCAAATTGTGCGCCTCTGTCGGTCACGTGTCGGCCGTCCATGTTTTGATTAATGTCTATGCTATAGTTTCTGATTTGATGTCCGACTTCGGAGTGGCCTCTAGCTATCGAGTGTAGCGATCAATTATTTTTAGGCAGTATGTTACCTTCAGATAAATTTCATAGAGTCGTTTGCTGGTCGGTGTGTAAGTTGGCCCAAGAGAGTATTTCTTGATTCGTCGCTGCCCATATGACCTTTTCCCTGATTAGTTTTGAGGAAAATCCGTCTGTGGCGCGCATGCCTGGGTTAAAAACATTGTGGAAAGATTCGTGGACCTGTCGACGGAATGGTTTGGGAATAAACGGGCGTTGTGTCCCGGTTGAAACGCCACATATGATTTCTTCATTTTTTCCGAATATTTATTGCAATTTTTCCAAACTTTAAAGACCCGCTTGTTTCCATGAGTTTTGCGAGATCCACGTCGTTTATTTGTTCGGCAGCGATGTTACCTCCGTAGATGTGGCAAGTGTCTGACGTACATTGTATGATGAAATCTAAGTCGCGTCATTGTCTTTGGTGATGCCTTTTCGGAATTTTGACGAAGTGCTAACATTAATGGCTTGTGATCGGAGAACAGAAGGAATTGTCGGGCCTCGACGAATTTTTTGAAATGTTTTACAGTGGAATAACCGGCTAATAGTTCTCTGTCGCATGTGCTGTAGCGGGTTTTGGTATCGCATAGCTTTAGCGAATGGAAGAAGAGTGGTTGCGAACCTTTTTTTGTATATTGTTGGAGTACCGCTCCCACTGCTGTGTTTGAGGCGTCGAAGAGGATGGCGAATTTAGTATTTGGAACAGAATACGTCAGCTAAGTGCATTCGACTAGTTTCGTTTTACACGTTTCGAACGCTTTGATGGATTCATCGGTCCAATTTATTGGTGACTTGTCCTTCTTTTTCCGTCCTTTAATGAAATCGTATAGAATTGCCTCGTCGTGTGCAGCCTTGGATAGGAAAATTCTATAATAGTTTATTATTCCTAAGCATCGGAGATTACCGTCGGTTGTAGCTGGTAGTGGGACATTTTGGATTGCTTCCACTCGTCGTTTGGTGTGAAGTGAAATCCGAGAAAGGATATTTTGTCCCCTGCGAATTCACTTTTGTTTAGGTTGATTACCAACCCCGTATCCTTTAAACGCTGAAAAACTTTACATAGGTGCTTGAGATGTTCTTCTATGTTTGATCTCCAAATACCTAATGGACTAACCTTTGAAACGTATGGGCCGCGCTGAATAATCCGAACGTCATGCATGGGAACTCGAACAGTCCAAACGGGGTGATAATCTCGGTCCTCTCGATGTCTTTTTCGTCAATTGATACCTGGTGATAGGCCGAATGAGGTCAATCTTTGAAAATACTGTACATAATTCAAGTTGGTGTGTAAAATCCATCACAAAGGGAATCGGGTAAGGGTCGGGTTTCGTTACTGAGTTCAGAGTTCTGTAGTCGCCTCATAATCGCTAATTACCACCTTTTTCTTTGTTATGTAGGGTGGACTCGCCCAATTGCTTTTAGAGGGCCGGCATACTCCTTAAGCAGTCCAAGCTTCAATTTCGGACCTAGCTATTTTCATCTTGTCGACGATTAGACGTCGTACTTTTGCGTGACAGTGTTGTACTGTTGTCTCGCGGGAAACGTTTTGAATTCCTGTAGTAAATCAAGTATCTCGGATTGTACTGAATCGGATTTGATGATCCGAAATGTGATAAAAAATCGGCGCCCAAATCCATCAGTCGACTTTGTCCAAAACGAACTTCCACATCAAGGGTCTGTGAAGATGTTTGTTGAGTGTAAGATTTTTGTACTCGTACGTATCAATGGTTGTTCAATTTGCTGCAAACAATTTATATATAGATGTATTGGATTTTTCGAGGTTTGTTGGTGAGATGAACGGAAACCTCAGCGCCTGAGTCGATTAAAAATTGTAATTTATTTTATGAATCGATAATGATTAGGCGGCTTTTTGAATTCTGGCTACCATCAGTTGCCGCATGAAGTGGGGTGCCTACTTGTTTACCGGATTGATTGCTTCCGAGTTGGTTTTGCTGAAATGACTTGGTTTTATGCATTTTCTGGCGTGGAGGCCGTATAGGTGGTGGTACCAACAATATGGGTGTTTCGCGACCTGCTCCTTTGAACGCGAACTACTGTATTGACGAGGGAAGTTAGAGAAATTAAGGCTTAGAGATCATCCGCGAGTTAATTTGCCTCCAAATTTACCGAACCGACCGAATAGCTACTCTACCCTTTGTGAAAGGATGCTGATTTGAGCTGCTAAATTGTTCGATTGAGTTCCTTTTACGTCGTTTGTCGAAGCCTTTTAGTTGTATATGCCGGCTAGCTTCTGCACATCGATTATTTTATCGGCAGCATTCGCTAATTTTTGGAGGTTCGAGTCGCCCATGCAGGATAAGATTTCCTGTGCGTGTGTTGGGAGTCGCAAACAAACAACAAAAGTTCACTTACACCTGGCGTCCAATTCACTGAATTAATTTTACGTTAATTTAATTTAAATTTATACAATGCAAATTTTCTTTTATGGGAGAAACGAAAAGAAATAAACTGAAACTGAGGGGTCCAGTTTGGTATGGCGAGTTAAATCCCGTGGTGGCTGTGTTTGCCGTTGTTTGCCATATGTAGCATAGCCTTAGTACTGTTTTATTCCCGTTGAGTACAAATTTTAATCGGATTATATTTTCCGGCTGTGTGGATTGTGCTGAGGCTCCGTTAAATTATAACTTATCCCTAGAAGAATTATCAGGATACGTTTCTTGTGTGAGCCCAAGAAATTCATTAGAATGAAAGATCCGTATACAATTTAAAAATTTGTATAAATTCAACTTTTACATTGTCATGTCTGGAAAGTATCTCAATTAGCATACCTTAGCAGTAGTTATCCCTGAAAAAGTAATCAGGCTAGGGTTGAATTTATACAAATTTTTTAAATTTATATGGACATTTCATTTAAAATAATTTCGCCGTGCTCCACACATGAAACTAGACCTGATAATTTTTCTAGGGATGATTGTTGACTGACACTTGAGGCACACTACTTTAAATACTTTCTAGATATCACACTTCAAAAGCTTAATTTATACAAATTTTCAAATTTTCTCATTCAAACGAATTTTCCTGGGCTCCCAACATGAAACTTGCCCTAATAATTTTTCTAGGGATAACCGCTGGCAAGCACTCTTGTTGAACCACTTTTCAGACATGACACTTTGAGAGTTGCATTTATACAAATTTATTATTTATTCTATGGACTTTCCATTCAAACGAGTTTTTCCGGGCCCCTACTTAAACCTTGACCTGATAATGTTCTTAGGGATAACTGTTAGCTAGGCACTTTTATTGAATTACTTTCCAGACATGACACTATAAAGGTTGAATTTATACAAATGATTAAATTTTATATTTGGCTCTTCTAATGAAACTTAACGTAAAATTCCTATGGTAAACATAAGCAGTATCAATCCAAAATAAGCCTATAAATCACTTCAAGCCTTATACCCTAGACACACTGCGATTTAATAAAACCGATTTTATAAAAACGTCAGTAATATTTTTTTGATTTTGTAGTGACATCTAGTGGCAAACGTTCTGTACTTTTTCTTTGATTGTGCTGCCTCTTTCGGAAAACATGATCTATTATAATTTATTTTCTTTCGGCTGAAACAGCCAAGACACTATCTGCATTAATATTTTTACTTTTACAGGCAAATGAAAATTTTTGAAATTTTGAAGGTCTGTAAAAAATTTAATTATATTTTCTAAAAAATGTATACCGCTGGTGGTGTGTTATTTTAAAGGACGTGATGAGTATATTTCAGGGTTATGATATTTTTTAAAATTTGAAAATTTTAAAGACTTGTTGAGAAATGCAGAACGTTTTGTTGAAAAATTTTTGAATATTGAATAACATTTTTTTGACGAATTTGTTGATATTTTGTGAGAAAAGGGTGACCCCAAAAACCCGTGATTTTTCACCCATTTCGCCGACCTCATGAATTTTATTCAAAAGTGATCTAAATGATAGTTCAAAATGAGACACATAGCAATAGTGCGATACATTGATGATACAGTGTATGTTACTGGCCAGCGAATATTTAAGAACTTTTCGTTCAGTTTAGCTGTCACTTAATTGAGCGAAAATTGACACGCAAACTGAAGGATCTGTCAGAATTCATCAATATTTTCAAAGCACACTTTTCTTAAAAATAATAAATTTTCCTATTCACATTACAATTTTAATACTGCATTTGTCAGTTGATACGGTTTCGGTGGCCTGTATGTCAAATATTCTGTAAGGAAATAATTTCGTTAAATTCTGTACGGATTCTTACTGATTCGTTGGTTACCTCTTATGGCATAAAAACAGCAATGACTAAGCTCATTTATCCAAAATGGCGGGCGATTTAAATGCGTTCCAAGTATGTGTTTAATGCAACCAACTTCAGAGCCGAGTTTCTACTCGCACACCTATTGCTTTAAGGTTTGTATGCAGTAATAACATAAGTCCAAAAGTGAACTGGGCTATTTTATGCTAAATGAAGCAAACCTGTATCTACACAAAGTCATGAAACTTTGAACTTAAAAACAAATAGAATAACTTTTTAAATATTTGCCCCCACTATTATATGCCAAGTAATAAATAAAAACAAAACCAACGGCACGGCACATTCGATTGTGATCGTTCATTCGTCTCTTTCATTTCGTTTGTGTCATTCACTCTCTCTTGAAATCTCATATTATATTTAAAAAGAGCGGAATGTCGGATGCGTGGGTGTGTAGATCAAGCAAAAGGTTTGACTAGTCATATCTCCAAAACAAAAATATGCTCAACTTGAAAATTTGTGAAGATTACCTAATGTCTGATGTTAAGCTATTATTTAGACAATTTTTCAATAAAATTCATGAGGTCGACGAAATCGGCGAAATTTTGGGTCACTCTTTATTGACGAAACCCGAAAAAATTCTCAATAGATCGTGAAAATTTAAATAATTTACTTTTTAGTTTAATCTTTATCTTACCGCATAATATGCATAACAATTTATTATGTACAGTGTCACAAGATCAGTTCTGCAAAATTTACAGATTTTTTATTTAGAATTTGTGGGTAAAATTTATAACCAAATAAAAATTATTTTTCGACAAATATTTGCGTGTGACAAGAAAGATAGACGTTTTTATCATAAGTTAACCTACCAAATATAAATACAGATTGCTCCGATAAAAACCTGAATAACTTTAAATTCCAATGTATTATATGAAAACCTTCCAAGATTAATGTCTACAGATACAAGAATTACAAACTGACACTATATAAAGAGATTGAATTTTATACCAAAACGGGTTCGAAATTGTTAAGTTTTTCATCGGAACAATTGTAAATATCGTGTTTTCTGAATTTTGGCATCTAACGAATTAGCAATCTAAAAAGGATACTTTTTAGGGAGAAAATTTAGCGAAAATCTCTCACGCATTTATTTATTATATTTATACTAACTATACGGATTCCTTCGGACACATAATGATCAATTTGTATTAAAATTCCACCACGAACTTCCTATTTTGAAAGATAACCAAATTCCAAAATTAAAACCCATCCCCAGTACGATGTCTCTGAAGTTTACCATGCCGCATGAATTGGACAAAAAAAAATTGGAAACTTGCTTTGAATTCTACCGATTAGTTCCTAAATAGCTTTCTACAGTAGCTTCCACTTGTTTAAGAGAAAATACATAACACAACTCTAAAAACGCTTTCAAATACATCTTAATGTGCATGTATGTATATAAAATATACCAATACATGCGCCACAAAACATATTTATATATAAATACACAAAAAAACTATTTGTCTTGTAAACTATTGTGTGTCTGTGTGTGTCTCGAAACTATATTTTAAAAACCAATACTAATACAATTCCATTTTTTTGTTTTTGTATTTTTTTTAACGCGATTTTGCGCATGCTACAGGTAAAAGTAACGAAAATAAGTCATTATCATTATCAATAGATTCAATAGATGCATCACCGCCACAATTAGAAACTAATCGTCGTTCAAAATCGATATTAAAAAATAAATCGGACCAATCACGATTACTGGGTGGCGATCCAGAAAGTGAACGTTTATTAGCGGATAATATGTCTGGTTCGGGAATTTCGGATAATGGTGCTTTACTGGTATGTTGCCAAAAACCCGACAAAAAAAAACAAAATCGTAAAGTTCTAAAAGATTAAAACTTATTAAATATAATTACAGGGTGATTCAAATAGTGATTACTCACCAAATAAAACACCACACAGTATAGCAGCGTCAGCATCATTAGCACAATTTGGTTCAAAACATCGTACGCTAATACAACAACGATCGACACCAGCAAATTTAGGTAGTAAACAAACAAAATTTCAAACGCCACGTTTACCCGAAGAATCAACACCACGTACATCATCCACAACACTATCGTCGTCGTCGAATAGTGCCGCAACAATAACTTCCACACAACAACAACAGCAACAACAACAACATAAGCCACAATTACAACGGAGTCTTGGAGTTGGTGGTTATATAGACCATTTAACTGGAGATGGTCGATTAGACTCATTTGGTCGTGATAGTAGTTTAGGTGGGTGTATATCTATCCAACACAAGAAATAACAATGAAATATTTACGAAATCAAAATTATTTTATTTATTTTTATATAGAGTCAGAAACTGCTTCATCCACATATCCATCGTCATCAAGGGATCGAGATGACGGTTGCGGATCGAGTGATGAAACACGATTACTATTGACGAGAGGTAATTCATTAGAAAATCGGAGTCAACATGGATCTGAAACTACCTCGTAGCAGTAAATAGGTATGTTTAACTGTAGAGTCTTGACTTTTTTGTCTCACTAGTCAATATCAATAGGTTTCGGGACCTGTAATTGCTGTGACAATTTTCATTTTCATTGCTCGATTATTTCTAAACATTTCTTAGAATATTCAATTTTATTGAAAATCAACTGTGCTATAGCCCACAAGGTTTTGGGCGGCAAAAATCTAAAATGGTTCGATTACGATGGTTGATACCTCTATCAATAGGTTTCGGGACCTGTAATTGCTGTGACAATTTTCATTTTGATTGCTCGATTATTTCTAAACATTTCTTAGAATATTCAATTTTATTGAAAAATAACTGTGCTATAGCCCACAAGTTTTTGGGTGGCAAAAATCTAAAATGGTTCGATTACGATGGTTGATACCTCTATCAATAGGTTTCGGGACCTGTAATTACTGTGACAATTTTCATTTTGATTGCTCGATTATTTCTAAACATTTCTTAGAATGTTCAATTTTATTGAAAAATAACTGTGCTATAGCCCACAAGTTTTTGGGCGGCAAAAATCTAAAATGGTTCGATTACGATGGTTGATACCTCTATCAATAGGTTTCGGGACCTGTAATTGCTGTGACAATTTTCATTTTGATTGCTCGATTATTTCTAAACATTTCTTAGAAAATTCAATTTTATTGAAAATCAACTGTGCTATAGCCCACATGTTTTTGGGCGGCAAAAATCTAAAATGGTCCGATTATGATGGTTGATACCTCTATCAATAGGTTTCGGGACCTGTAATTGCTGTGACAATTTTCATTTTGATTGCTCGATTATTTCTAAACATTTCTTAGAAAATTCAATTTTATTGAAAATCAACTGTGCTATAGCCCACAAGTTTTTGGGTGGCAAAAATCTAAAATGGTTCGATTACGATGGTTGATACCTCTATCAATAGGTTTCGGGACCTGTAATTGCTGTGACAATTTTCATTTTGATTGCTCGATTATTTCTAAACATTTCTTAGAATATTCAATTTTATTGAAATCAACTGTGCTATAGCCCACAAGTTTTTGGGCGGCAAAAATCTAAAATGGTCCGATTACGATGGTTGATACCTCTATCAATAGGTTTCGGGACCTGTAATTGCTGTGACAATTTTCATTTTGATTGCTCGATTATTTCTAAACATTTCTTAGAAAATTCAATTTTATTGAAAATCAACTGTGCTATAGCCCACAAGTTTTTGGGCGGCAAAAATCTAAAATGGTCCGATTATGATGGTTGATACCTCTATCAATAGGTTTCGGGACCTGTAATTGCTGTGACAATTTTCATTTTGATTGCTCGATTATTTCTAAACATTTCTTAGAAAATTCAATTTTATTGAAAATCAACTGTGCTATAGCCCACAAGTTTTTGGGCGGCAAAAATTTAAAATGGCCCGATTACGATGGTTCATACCTCTATCAATAGGTTTCGGGACCTGTAATTGCTGTGACAATTTTCATTTTGATTGCTCGATTATTTCTAAAAATTTCTTAGAAAATTCAATTTTATTGAAAATCAACTGTGCTATAGCCCACAAATTTTTTGGGCGGCAAAAATCTAAAATGGTTCGATTACGATGGTTCATACCTCTATCAATAGGTTTCGGGACCTGTAATTGCTGTGACAATTTTCATTTTGATTGCTCGATTATTTCTAAACATTTCTTAGAAAATTCAATTTTATTGAAAATCAACTGTGCTATAGCCCACAAGTTTTTGGGTGGCAAAAATCTAAAATGGTTCGATTACGATGGTTGATACCTCTATCAATAGGTTTCGGGACCTGTAATTGCTGTGACAATTTTCATTTTGATTGCTCGATTATTTCTAAACATTTCTTAGAATATTCAATTTTATTGAAATCAACTGTGCTATAGCCCACAAGTTTTTGGGCGGCAAAAATCTAAAATGGTCCGATTACGATGGTTGATACCTCTATCAATAGGTTTCGGGACCTGTAATTGCTGTGACAATTTTCATTTTGATTGCTCGATTATTTCTAAACATTTCTTAGAAAATTCAATTTTATTGAAAATCAACTGTGCTATAGCCCACAAGTTTTTGGGCGGCAAAAATCTAAAATGGTTCGATTACGATGGTTGATACCTCTATCAATAGGTTTCGGGACCTGTAATTGCTGTGACAATTTTCATTTTGATGGCTCGATTATTTCTAAACATTTCTTAGAAAATTCAATTTTATTGAAAATCAACTGTGCTATAGCCCACAAGTTTTTGGATGGCAAAAATCTAAAATGGTTCGATTACGATGGTTGATACCTCTATCAATAGGTTTCGGGACCTGTAATTACTGTGACAATTTTCATTTTGATTGCTCGATTATTTCTAAATATTTCTTAGAATGTTCAATTTTATTGAAAAATAACTGTGCTATAGCCCACAAGTTTTTGGGCGGCAAAAATCTAAAATGGTTCGATTACGATGGTTGATACCTCTATCAATAGGGTTCGGGACCTGTAATTGCTGTGACAATTTTCATTTTGATTGCTCGATTATTTCTAAACATTTCTTAGAAAATTCAATTTTATTGAAAATCAACTGTGCTATAGCCCACAAGTTTTTGGGCGGCAAAAATCTAAAATGGTTCGATTACGATGGTTGATACCTCTATCAATAGGTTTCGGGACCTGTAATTGCTGTGACAATTTTCATTTTGATTGCTCGATTATTTCTAAACATTTCTTAGAAAATTCAATTTTATTGAAAATCAACTGTGCTATAGCCCACAAGTTTTTGGGCGGCAAAAATCTAAAATGGTTCGATTACGATGGTTGATACCTCTATCAATAGGTTTCGGGACCTGTAATTGCTGTGACAATTTTCATTTTGATTGCTCGATTATTTCTAAACATTTCTTAGAATATTCAATTTTATTGAAAATCAACTGTGCCCACAAGTTTTTGGGCGGCAAAAATCTAAAATGGTTCGATTACGATGGTTGATACCTCTATCAATAGGTTTCGGGACCTGTAATTGCTGTGACAATTTTCATTTTGATTGCTCGATTATTTCTAAACATTTCTTAGAAAATTCAATTTTATTGAAAATCAACTGTGCCCACAAGTTTTTGGGCGGCAAAAATCTAAAATGGTTCGATTACGATGGTTGATACCTCTATCAATAGGTTTCGGGACCTGTAATTACTGTGACAATTTTTATTTTGATGGCTCGATTATTTCAAAATATTTCTTAGAATGTTCAATTTTATTGAAAAATAACTGTGCTATAGCCCACAAGTTTTTGGGCGGCAAAAATCTAAAATGGTCCGATTACGATGGTTGATACCTCTATCAATAGGTTTCAGGACCTGTAATTGCTGTGACAATTTTCATTTTGATTGCTCGATTATTTCTAAACATTTCTTAGAATATTCAATTTTATTGAAAATCAACTGGCTATAGCCCACAAGTTTTTGGGCGGCAAAAATCTAAAATGGTCCGATTACGATGGTTCATACCTCTATCAATAGGTTTCGGGACCTGTAATTGCTGTGACAATTTTCATTTTGATTGCTCGATTATTTCTAAACATTTCTTAGAAAATTCAATTTTATTGAAAATCAACTGTGCTATAGCCCACAAGTTTTTGGGCGGCAAAAATCTAAAATGGTCCGATTACGATGGTTCATACCTCTATCAATAGGTTTCGGGACCTGTAATTGCTGTGACAATTTTCATTTTGATTGCTCGATTATTTCTAAACATTTCTTAGAAAATTCAATTTTATTGAAAATCAACTGTGCTATAGCCCACAAGTTTTTGGGCGGTAAAAATCTAAAATGGTTCGATTACGATGGTTGATACCTCTATCAATAGGTTTCGGGACCTGTAATTGCTGTGACAATTTTCATTTTGATTGCTCGATTATTTCTAAACATTTCTTAGAATATTCAATTTTATTGAAAATCAACTGGCTATAGCCCACAAGTTTTTGGGCGGCAAAAATCTAAAATGGTCCGATTACGATGGTTGATACCTCTATCAATAGGTTTCGGGACCTGTAATTGCTGTGACAATTTTCATTTTGATTGCTCGATTATTTCTAAACATTTCTTAGAATATTCAATTTTATTGAAAATCAACTGGCTATAGCCCACAAGTTTTTGGGCGGCAAAAATCTAAAATGGTCCGATTACGATGGTTCATACCTCTATCAATAGGTTTCGGGACCTGTAATTGCTGTGACAATTTTCATTTTGATTGCTCGATTATTTCTAAACATTTCTTAGAAAATTCAATTTTATTGAAAATCAACTGTGCTATAGCCCACAAGTTTTTGGGCGGTAAAAATCTAAAATTGTTCGATTACGATGGTTGATACCTCTATCAATAGGTTTCGGGACCTGTAATTGCTGTGACAATTTTCATTTTGATTGCTCGATTATTTCTAAACATTTCTTAGAATATTCAATTTTATTGAAAATCAACTGTGCTATAGCCCACAAGTTTTTGGGCGGCAAAAATCTAAAATGGTCCGATTATGATGGTTGATACCTCTATCAATAGGTTTCGGGACCTGTAATTGCTGTGACAATTTTCATTTTGATTGCTCGATTATTTCTAAACATTTCTTGGAAAATTCAATTTTATTGAAAATCAACTGTGCTATAGCCCACAAGTTTTTGGGCGGCAAAAATCTAAAATGGTTCGATTACGATGGTTGATACCTCTATCAATAGGTTTCGGGACCTGTAATTGCTGTGACAATTTTCATTTTGATTGCTCGATTATTTCTAAACATTTCTTAGAATATTCAATTTTATTGAAAATCAACTGTGCTATAGCCCACAAGTTTTTGGGCGGCAAAAATCTAAAATGGTCCGATTACGATGGTTCATACCTCTATCAATAGGTTTCGGGACCTGTAATTGCTGTGACAATTTTCATTTTGATTGCTCGATTATTTCTAAACATTTCTTAGAAAATTCAATTTTATTGAAAATCAACTGTGCTATAGCCCACAAGTTTTTGGGCGGTAAAAATCTAAAATGGTTCGATTACGATGGTTGATACCTCTATCAATAGGTTTCGGGACCTGTAATTGCTGTGACAATTTTCATTTTGATTGCTCGATTATTTCTAAACATTTCTTAGAAAATTCAATTTTATTGAAAATCAACTGGCTATAGCCCACAAGTTTTTGGGCGGCAAAAATCTAAAATGGTCCGATTACGATGGTTCATACCTCTATCAATAGGTTTCGGGACCTGTAATTGCTGTGACAATTTTCATTTTGATTGCTCGATTATTTCTAAACATTTCTTAGAAAATTCAATTTTATTGAAAATCAACTGTGCTATAGCCCACAAGTTTTTGGGCGGTAAAAATCTAAAATGGTTCGATTACGATGGTTGATACCTCTATCAATAGGTTTCGGGACCTGTAATTGCTGTGACAATTTTCATTTTGATTGCTCGATTATTTCTAAACATTTCTTAGAAAATTCAATTTTATTGAAAATCAACTGTGCTATAGCCCACAAGGTTTTGGGCGGCAAAAATCTAAAATGGTTCGATTACGATGGTTGATACCTCTATCAATAGGTTTCGGGACCTGTAATTGCTGTGACAATTTTCATTTTGATTGCTCGATTATTTCTAAACATTTCTTAGAATATTCAATTTTATTGAAAAATAACGGTGCTATAGCCCACAAGTTTTTGGGCGGCAAAAATCTAAAATGGTCCGATTATGATGGTTGATACCTCTATCAATAGGTTTCGGGACCTGTAATTGCTGTGACAATTTTCATTTTGATTGCTCGATTATTTCTAAACATTTCTTAGAAAATTCAATTTTATTGAAAATCAACTGTGCTATAGCCCACAAGTTTTTGGGCGGTAAAAATCTAAAATGGTTCGATTACGATGGTTGATACCTCTATCAATAGGTTTCGGGACCTGTAATTGCTGTGACAATTTTCATTTTGATGGCTCGATTATTTCTAAACATTTCTTAGAAAATTCAATTTTATTGAAAATCAACTGTGCTATAGCCCACAAGTTTTTGGGCGGCAAAAATCTAAAATGGTCCGATTACGATGGTTCATACCTCTATCAATAGGTTTCGGGACCTGTAATTGCTGTGACAATTTTCATTTTGATTGCTCGATTATTTCTAAACATTTCTTAGAAAATTCAATTTTATTGAAAATCAACTGTGCTATAGCCCACAAGTTTTTGGGCGGCAAAAATCTAAAATGGTTCGATTACGATGGTTGATACCTCTATCAATAGGTTTCGGGACCTGTAATTGCTGTGACAATTTTCATTTTGATGGCTCGATTATTTCTAAACATTTCTTAGAAAATTCAATTTTATTGAAAATCAACTGTGCTATAGCCCACAAGTTTTTGGGCGGCAAAAATCTAAAATGGTCCGATTACGATGGTTCATACCTCTATCAATAGGTTTCGGGACCTGTAATTGCTGTGACAATTTTCATTTTGATTGCTCGATTATTTCTAAACATTTCTTAGAAAATTCAATTTTATTGAAAATCAACTGTGCTATAGCCCACAAGTTTTTGGGCGGCAAAAATCTAAAATGGTCCGATTATGATGGTTGATACCTCTATCAATAGGTTTCGGGACCTGTAATTGCTGTGACAATTTTCATTTTCATTGCTCGATTATTTCTAAACATTTCTTAGAATATTCAATTTTATTGAAAATCAACTGTGCTATAGCCCACAAGTTTTTGGGCGGCAAAAATCTAAAATGGTCCGATTATGATGGTTGATACCTCTATCAATAGGTTTCGGGACCTGTAATTGCTGTGACAATTTTCATTTTGATTGCTCGATTATTTCTAAACATTTCTTAGAATATTCAATTTTATTGAAAATCAACTGTGCTATAGCCCACAAGTTTTTGGGCGGCAAAAATCTAAAATGGTCCGATTATGATGGTTGATACCTCTATCAATAGGTTTCGGGACCTGTAATTGCTGTGACAATTTTCATTTTGATTGCTCGATTATTTCTAAACATTTCTTAGAAAATTCAATTTTATTGAAAATCAACTGTGCCCACAAGTTTTTGGGCGGCAAAAATCTAAAATGGTTCGATTACGATGGTTGATACCTCTATCAATAGGTTTCGGGACCTGTAATTGCTGTGACAATTTTCATTTTGATTGCTCGATTATTTCTAAACATTTCTTAGAATATTCAATTTTATTGAAAATCAACTGGCTATAGCCCACAAGTTTTTGGGCGGCAAAAATCTAAAATGGTCCGATTACGATGGTTCATACCTCTATCAATAGGTTTCGGGACCTGTAATTGCTGTGACAATTTTCATTTTGATTGCTCGATTATTTCTAAACATTTCTTAGAAAATTCAATTTTATTGAAAATCAACTGTGCTATAGCCCACAAGTTTTTGGGCGGTAAAAATCTAAAATGGTTCGATTACGATGGTTGATACCTCTATCAATAGGTTTCGGGACCTGTAATTGCTGTGACAATTTTCATTTTGATTGCTCGATTATTTCTAAACATTTCTTAGAATATTCAATTTTATTGAAAATCAACTGTGCTATAGCCCACAAGTTTTTGGGCGGCAAAAATCTAAAATGGTTCGATTACGATGGTTGATACCTCTATCAATAGGTTTCGGGCCCTGTAATTGCTGTGACAATTTTCATTTTGATTGCTCGATTATTTCTAAACATTTCTTAGAAAATTCAATTTTATTGAAAATCAACTGTGCTATAGCCCACAAGTTTTTGGGCGGCAAAAATTTAAAATGGTCCGATTATGATGGTTGATACCTCTATCAATAGGTTTCGGGACTTGTAATTGCTGTGACAATTTTCATTTTGATTGCTCGATTATTTCTAAACATTTCTTAGAAAATTCAATTTTATTGAAAATCAACTGTGCTATAGCCCACAAGTTTTTGGGCGGCAAAAATCTAAAATGGTTCGATTACGATGGTTGATACCTCTATCAATAGGTTTCGGGACCTGTAATTGCTGTGACAATTTTCATTTTGATGGCTCGATTATTTCAAAATATTTCTTAGAATGTTCAATTTTATTGAAAAATAACTGTGCTATAGCCCACAAGTTTTTGGGCGGCAAAAATCTAAAATGGTTCGATTACGATGGTTGATACCTCTATCAATAGGTTTCGGGACCTGTAATTGCTGTGACAATTTTCATTTTGATTGCTCGATTATTTCTAAACATTTCTTAGAAAATTCAATTTTATTGAAAATCAACTGTGCTATAGCCCACAAGTTTTTGGGCGGCAAAAATCTAAAATGGTTCGATTACGATGGTTGATACCTCTATCAATAGGTTTCGGGACCTGTAATTGCTGTGACAATTTTCATTTTGATTGCTCGATTATTTCTAAACATTTCTTAGAAAATTCAATTTTATTGAAAATCAACTGTGCCCACAAGTTTTTGGGCGGCAAAAATCTAAAATGGTTCGATTACGATGGTTGATACCTCTATCAATAGGTTTCGGGACCTGTAATTACTGTGACAATTTTTATTTTGATGGCTCGATTATTTCAAAATATTTCTTAGAATGTTCAATTTTATTGAAAAATAACTGTGCTATAGCCCACAAGTTTTTGGGCGGCAAAAATCTAAAATGGTTCGATTACGATGGTTGATACCTCTATCAATAGGTTTCGGGACCTGTAATTGCTGTGACAATTTTCATTTTGATTGCTCGATTATTTCTAAACATTTCTTAGAATATTCAATTTTATTGAAAATCAACTGGCTATAGCCCACAAGTTTTTGGGCGGCAAAAATCTAAAATGGTCCGATTACGATGGTTCATACCTCTATCAATAGGTTTCGGGACCTGTAATTGCTGTGACAATTTTCATTTTGATTGCTCGATTATTTCTAAACATTTCTTAGAAAATTCAATTTTATTGAAAATCAACTGTGCTATAGCCCACAAGTTTTTGGGCGGTAAAAATCTAAAATGGTTCGATTACAATGGTTGATACCTCTATCAATAGGTTTCGGGACCTGTAATTGCTGTGACAATTTTCATTTTGATTGCTCGATTATTTCTAAACATTTCTTAGAATATTCAATTTTATTGAAAATCAACTGTGCTATAGCCCACAAGTTTTTGGGCGGCAAAAATCTAAAATGGTCCGATTATGATGGTTGATACCTCTATCAATAGGTTTCGGGACCTGTAATTGCTGTGACAATTTTCATTTTGATTGCTCGATTATTTCTAAACATTTCTTAGAAAATTCAATTTTATTGAAAATCAACTGTGCTATAGCCCACAAGTTTTTGGGCGGCAAAAATCTAAAATGGTTCGATTACGATGGTTGATACCTCTATCAATAGGTTTCGGGACCTGTAATTGCTGTGACAATTTTCATTTTGATTGCTCGATTATTTCTAAACATTTCTTAGAATATTCAATTTTATTGAAAATCAACTGTGCTATAGCCCACAAGTTTTTGGGCGGCAAAAATCTAAAATGGTCCGATTACGATGGTTCATACCTCTATCAATAGGTTTCGGGACCTGTAATTGCTGTGACAATTTTCATTTTGATTGCTCGATTATTTCTAAACATTTCTTAGAAAATTCAATTTTATTGAAAATCAACTGTGCTATAGCCCACAAGTTTTTGGGCGGTAAAAATCTAAAATGGTTCGATTACGATGGTTGATACCTCTATCAATAGGTTTCGGGCCCTGTAATTGCTGTGACAATTTTCATTTTGATTGCTCGATTATTTCTAAACATTTCTTAGAAAATTCAATTTTATTGAAAATCAACTGTGCTTTAGCCCACAAGTTTTTGGGCGGCAAAAATCTAAAATGGTCCGATTACGATGGTTCATACCTCTATCAATAGGTTTCGGGACCTGTAATTGCTATGACAATTTTCATTTTGATTGCTCGATTATTTCTAAACATTTCTTAGAAAATTCAATTTTATTGAAAATCAACTGGCTATAGCCCACAAGTTTTTGGGCGGCAAAAATCTAAAATGGTCCGATTACGATGGTTCATACCTCTATCAATAGGTTTCGGGACCTGTAATTGCTGTGACAATTTTCATTTTGATTGCTCGATTATTTCTAAACATTTCTTAGAAAATTCAATTTTATTGAAAATCAACTGTGCTATAGCCCACAAGTTTTTGGGCGGTAAAAATCTAAAATGGTTCGATTACGATGGTTGATACCTCTATCAATAGGTTTCGGGACCTGTAATTGCTGTGACAATTTTCATTTTGATTGCTCGATTATTTCTAAACATTTCTTAGAAAATTCAATTTTATTGAAAATCAACTGTGCTATAGCCCACAAGGTTTTGGGCGGCAAAAATCTAAAATGGTTCGATTACGATGGTTGATACCTCTATCAATAGGTTTCGGGACCTGTAATTGCTGTGACAATTTTCATTTTGATTGCTCGATTATTTCTAAACATTTCTTAGAATATTCAATTTTATTGAAAAATAACGGTGCTATAGCCCACAAGTTTTTGGGCGGCAAAAATCTAAAATGGTCCGATTATGATGGTTGATACCTCTATCAATAGGTTTCGGGACCTGTAATTGCTGTGACAATTTTCATTTTGATTGCTCGATTATTTCTAAACATTTCTTAGAAAATTCAATTTTATTGAAAATCAACTGTGCTATAGCCCACAAATTTTTGGGCGGCAAAAATCTAAAATGGTTCGATTACGATGGTTGATACCTCTATCAATAGGTTTCGGGACCTGTAATTGCTGTGACAATTTTCATTTTGATGGCTCGATTATTTCTAAACATTTCTTAGAAAATTCAATTTTATTGAAAATCAACTGTGCTATAGCCCACAAGTTTTTGGGCGGCAAAAATCTAAAATGGTCCGATTACGATGGTTCATACCTCTATCAATAGGTTTCGGGACCTGTAATTGCTGTGACAATTTTCATTTTGATTGCTCGATTATTTCTAAACATTTCTTAGAAAATTCAATTTTATTGAAAATCAACTGTGCTATAGCCCACAAGTTTTTGGGCGGCAAAAATCTAAAATGGTCCGATTATGATGGTTGATACCTCTATCAATAGGTTTCGGGACCTGTAATTGCTGTGACAATTTTCATTTTGATTGCTCGATTATTTCTAAACATTTCTTAGAATATTCAATTTTATTGAAAATCAACTGTGCTATAGCCCACAAGTTTTTGGGCGGCAAAAATCTAAAATGGTTCGATTACGATGGTTGATACCTCTATCAATAGGTTTCGGGACCTGTAATTGCTGTGACAATTTTCATTTTGATTGCTCGATTATTTCTAAACATTTCTTAGAATATTCAATTTTATTGAAAATCAACTGGCTATAGCCCACAAGTTTTTGGGCGGCAAAAATCTAAAATGGTCCGATTACGATGGTTCATACCTCTATCAATAGGTTTCGGGACCTGTAATTGCTGTGACAATTTTCATTTTGATTGCTCGATTATTTCTAAACATTTCTTAGAAAATTCAATTTTATTGAAAATCAACTGTGCTATAGCCCACAAGTTTTTGGGCGGTAAAAATCTAAAATGGTTCGATTACGATGGTTGATACCTCTATCAATAGGTTTCAGGACCTGTAATTGCTGTGACAATTTTCATTTTGATTGCTCGATTATTTCTAAACATTTCTTAGAATATTCAATTTTATTGAAAATCAACTGTGCTATAGCCCACAAGTTTTTGGGCGGCAAAAATCTAAAATGGTTCGATTACGATGGTTGATACCTCTATCAATAGGTTTCAGGACCTGTAATTGCTGTGACAATTTTCATTTTGATTGCTCGATTATTTCTAAACATTTCTTAGAATATTCAATTTTATTGAAAATCAACTGTGCTATAGCCCACAAGTTTTTGGGCGGCAAAAATCTAAAATGGTTCGATTACGATGGTTGATACCTCTATCAATAGGTTTCGGGACCTGTAATTGCTGTGACAATTTTCATTTTGATTGCTCGATTATTTCTAAACATTTCTTAGAAAATTCAATTTTATTGAAAATCAACTGTGCTATAGCCCACAAGTTTTTGGGCGGCAAAAATCTAAAATGGTCCGATTATGATGGTTGATACCTCTATCAATAGGTTTCGGGACCTGTAATTGCTGTGACAATTTTCATTTTGATTGCTCGATTATTTCTAAACATTTCTTAGAAAATTCAATTTTATTGAAAATCAACTGTGCTATAGCCCACAAGTTTTTGGGCGGCAAAAATCTAAAATGGTTCGATTACGATGGTTGATACCTCTATCAATAGGTTTCGGGACCTGTAATTGCTGTGACAATTTTCATTTTGATGGCTCGATTATTTCAAAATATTTCTTAGAATGTTCAATTTTATTGAAAAATAACTGTGCTATAGCCCACAAGTTTTTGGGCGGCAAAAATCTAAAATGGTTCGATTACGATGGTTGATACCTCTATCAATAGGTTTCGGGACCTGTAATTGCTGTGACAATTTTCATTTTGATTGCTCGATTATTTCTAAACATTTCTTAGAAAATTCAATTTTATTGAAAATCAACTGTGCTATAGCCCACAAGTTTTTGGGCGGCAAAAATCTAAAATGGTTCGATTACGATGGTTGATACCTCTATCAATAGGTTTCGGGACCTGTAATTGCTGTGACAATTTTCATTTTGATTGCTCGATTATTTCTAAACATTTCTTAGAAAATTCAATTTTATTGAAAATCAACTGTGCCCACAAGTTTTTGGGCGGCAAAAATCTAAAATGGTTCGATTACGATGGTTGATACCTCTATCAATAGGTTTCGGGACCTGTAATTGCTGTGACAATTTTCATTTTGATTGCTCGATTATTTCTAAACATTTCTTAGAAAATTCAATTTTATTGAAAATCAACTGTGCCCACAAGTTTTTGGGCGGCAAAAATCTAAAATGGTTCGATTACGATGGTTGATACCTCTATCAATAGGTTTCGGGACCTGTAATTACTGTGACAATTTTTATTTTGATGGCTCGATTATTTCAAAATATTTCTTAGAATGTTCAATTTTATTGAAAATCAACTGTGCTATAGCCCACAAGTTTTTGGGCGGCAAAAATCTAAATAGGTTCGATTACGATGGTTGATACCTCTATCAATAGGTTTCGGGACCTGTAATTGCTGTGACAATTTTCATTTTGATTGCTCGATTATTTCTAAACATTTCTTAGAATATTCAATTTTATTGAAAATCAACTGGCTATAGCCCACAAGTTTTTGGGCGGCAAAAATCTAAAATGGTCCGATTACGATGGTTCATACCTCTATCAATAGGTTTCGGGACCTGTAATTGCTGTGACAATTTTCATTTTGATTGCTCGATTATTTCTAAACATTTCTTAGAAAATTCAATTTTATTGAAAATCAACTGTGCTATAGCCCACAAGTTTTTGGGCGGTAAAAATCTAAAATGGTTCGATTACGATGGTTGATACCTCTATCAATAGGTTTCGGGACCTGTAATTGCTGTGACAATTTTCATTTTGATTGCTCGATTATTTCTAAACATTTCTTAGAATATTCAATTTTATTGAAAATCAACTGTGCTATAGCCCACAAGTTTTTGGGCGGCAAAAATCTAAAATGGTCCGATTATGATGGTTGATACCTCTATCAATAGGTTTCGGGACCTGTAATTGCTGTGACAATTTTCATTTTGATTGCTCGATTATTTCTAAACATTTCTTAGAAAATTCAATTTTATTGAAAATCAACTGTGCTATAGCCCACAAGTTTTTGGGCGGCAAAAATCTAAAATGGTTCGATTACGATGGTTGATACCTCTATCAATAGGTTTCGGGACCTGTAATTGCTGTGACAATTTTCATTTTGATTGCTCGATTATTTCTAAACATTTCTTAGAATATTCAATTTTATTGAAAATCAACTGTGCTATAGCCCACAAGTTTTTGGGCGGCAAAAATCTAAAATGGTCCGATTACGATGGTTCATACCTCTATCAATAGGTTTCGGGACCTGTAATTGCTGTGACAATTTTCATTTTGATTGCTCGATTATTTCTAAACATTTCTTAGAAAATTCAATTTTATTGAAAATCAACTGTGCTATAGCCCACAAGTTTTTGGGCGGTAAAAATCTAAAATGGTTCGATTACGATGGTTGATACCTCTATCAATAGGTTTCGGGCCCTGTAATTGCTGTGACAATTTTCATTTTGATTGCTCGATTATTTCTAAACATTTCTTAGAAAATTCAATTTTATTGAAAATCAACTGTGCTATAGCCCACAAGGTTTTGGGCGGCAAAAATCTAAAATGGTTCGATTACGATGGTTGATACCTCTATCAATAGGTTTCGGGACCTGTAATTGCTGTGACAATTTTCATTTTGATTGCTCGATTATTTCTAAACATTTCTTAGAATATTCAATTTTATTGAAAATCAACTGGCTATAGCCCACAAGTTTTTGGGCGGTAAAAATCTAAAATGGTTCGATTACGATGGTTGATACCTCTATCAATAGGTTTCGGGACCTGTAATTGCTGTGACAATTTTCATTTTGATTGCTCGATTATTTCTAAACATTTCTTAGAAAATTCAATTTTATTGAAAATCAACTGTGCTATAGCCCACAAGGTTTTGGGCGGCAAAAATCTAAAATGGTTCGATTACGATGGTTGATACCTCTATCAATAGGTTTCGGGACCTGTAATTGCTGTGACAATTTTCATTTTGATTGCTCGATTATTTCTAAACATTTCTTAGAATATTCAATTTTATTGAAAAATAACGGTGCTATAGCCCACAAGTTTTTGGGCGGCAAAAATCTAAAATGGTCCGATTATGATGGTTGATACCTCTATCAATAGGTTTCGGGACCTGTAATTGCTGTGACAATTTTCATTTTGATTGCTCGATTATTTCTAAACATTTCTTAGAAAATTCAATTTTATTGAAAATCAACTGTGCTATAGCCCACAAGTTTTTGGGCGGCAAAAATCTAAATAGGTTCGATTACGATGGTTGATACCTCTATCAATAGGTTTCGGGACCTGTAATTGCTGTGACAATTTTCATTTTGATGGCTCGATTATTTCTAAACATTTCTTAGAAAATTCAATTTTATTGAAAATCAACTGTGCTATAGCCCACAAGTTTTTGGGCGGCAAAAATCTAAAATGGTCCGATTATGATGGTTGATACCTCTATCAATAGGTTTCGGGACCTGTAATTGCTGTGACAATTTTCATTTTGATTGCTCGATTATTTCTAAACATTTCTTAGAAAATTCAATTTTATTGAAAATCAACTGTGCTATAGCCCACAAGTTTTTGGGCGGTAAAAATCTAAAATGGTTCGATTACGATGGTTGATACCTCTATCAATAGGTTTCGGGACCTGTAATTGCTGTGACAATTTTCATTTTGATTGCTCGATTATTTCTAAACATTTCTTAGAATATTCAATTTTATTGAAAATCAACTGTGCTATAGCCCACAAGTTTTTGGGCGGCAAAAATCTAAAATGGTCCGATTATGATGGTTGATACCTCTATCAATAGGTTTCGGGACCTGTAATTGCTGTGACAATTTTCATTTTGATTGCTCGATTATTTCTAAACATTTCTTAGAAAATTCAATTTTATTGAAAATCAACTGTGCTATAGCCCACAAGTTTTTGGGCGGCAAAAATCTAAAATGGTTCGATTACGATGGTTGATACCTCTATCAATAGGTTTCGGGACCTGTAATTGCTGTGACAATTTTCATTTTGATTGCTCGATTATTTCTAAACATTTCTTAGAATATTCAATTTTATTGAAAATCAACTGTGCTATAGCCCACAAGTTTTTGGGCGGCAAAAATCTAAAATGGTCCGATTACGATGGTTCATACCTCTATCAATAGGTTTCGGGACCTGTAATTGCTGTGACAATTTTCATTTTGATTGCTCGATTATTTCTAAACATTTCTTAGAAAATTCAATTTTATTGAAAATCAACTGTGCTATAGCCCACAAGTTTTTGGGCGGTAAAAATCTAAAATGGTTCGATTACGATGGTTGATACCTCTATCAATAGGTTTCGGGCCCTGTAATTGCTGTGACAATTTTCATTTTGATTGCTCGATTATTTCTAAACATTTCTTAGAAAATTCAATTTTATTGAAAATCAACTGTGCTATAGCTCACAAGTTTTTGGGCGGCAAAAATCTAAAATGGTCCGATTACGATGGTTCATACCTCTATCAATAGGTTTCGGGACCTGTAATTGCTGTGACAATTTTCATTTTGATTGCTCGATTATTTCTAAACATTTCTTAGAAAATTCAATTTTATTGAAAATCAACTGTGCTATAGCCCACAAGGTTTTGGGCGGCAAAAATCTAAAATGGTTCGATTACGATGGTTGATACCTCTATCAATAGGTTTCGGGACCTGTAATTGCTGTGACAATTTTCATTTTGATTGCTCGATTATTTCTAAACATTTCTTAGAATATTCAATTTTATTGAAAATCAACTGGCTATAGCCCACAAGTTTTTGGGCGGCAAAAATCTAAAATGGTCCGATTACGATGGTTCATACCTCTATCAATAGGTTTCGGGACCTGTAATTGCTGTGACAATTTTCATTTTGATTGCTCGATTATTTCTAAACATTTCTTAGAAAATTCAATTTTATTGAAAATCAACTGTGCTATAGCCCACAAGTTTTTGGGCGGTAAAAATCTAAAATGGTTCGATTACGATGGTTGATACCTCTATCAATAGGTTTCGGGACCTGTAATTGCTGTGACAATTTTCATTTTGATTGCTCGATTATTTCTAAACATTTCTTAGAAAATTCAATTTTATTGAAAATCAACTGTGCTATAGCCCACAAGGTTTTGGGCGGCAAAAATCTAAAATGGTTCGATTACGATGGTTGATACCTCTATCAATAGGTTTCGGGACCTGTAATTGCTGTGACAATTTTCATTTTGATTGCTCGATTATTTCTAAACATTTCTTAGAATATTCAATTTTATTGAAAAATAACGGTGCTATAGCCCACAAGTTTTTGGGCGGCAAAAATCTAAAATGGTCCGATTATGATGGTTGATACCTCTATCAATAGGTTTCGGGACCTGTAATTGCTGTGACAATTTTCATTTTGATTGCTCGATTATTTCTAAACATTTCTTAGAAAATTCAATTTTATTGAAAATCAACTGTGCTATAGCCCACAAGTTTTTGGGCGGCAAAAATCTAAAATGGTTCGATTACGATGGTTGATACCTCTATCAATAGGTTTCGGGACCTGTAATTGCTGTGACAATTTTCATTTTGATGGCTCGATTATTTCTAAACATTTCTTAGAAAATTCAATTTTATTGAAAATCAACTGTGCTATAGCCCACAAGTTTTTGGGCGGCAAAAATCTAAAATGGTCCGATTATGATGGTTGATACCTCTATCAATAGGTTTCGGGACCTGTAATTGCTGTGACAATTTTCATTTTGATTGCTCGATTATTTCTAAACATTTCTTAGAAAATTCAATTTTATTGAAAATCAACTGTGCTACCACAAGTTTTTGGGCGGCAAAAATCTAAAATGGTTCGATTACGATGGTTGATACCTCTATCAATAAGTTTCGGGACCTGTAATTGCTGTGACAATTTTCATTTTGATGGCTCGATTATTTCTAAACATTTCTTAGAAAATTCAATTTTATTGAAAATCAACTGTGCTATAGCCCACAAGTTTTTGGGCGGCAAAAATCTAAAATGGTCCGATTACGATGGTTCATACCTCTATCAATAGGTTTCGGGACCTGTAATTGCTGTGACAATTTTCATTTTGATTGCTCGATTATTTCTAAACATTTCTTAGAAAATTCAATTTTATTGAAAATCAACTGTGCTATAGCCCACAAGTTTTTGGGCGGCAAAAATCTAAAATGGTCCGATTATGATGGTTGATACCTCTATCAATAGGTTTCGGGACCTGTAATTGCTGTGACAATTTTCATTTTGATTGCTCGATTATTTCTAAACATTTCTTAGAATATTCAATTTTATTGAAAATCAACTGTGCTATACCCCACAAGTTTTTGGGCGGCAAAAATCTAAAATGGTCCGATTATGATGGTTGATACCTCTATCAATAGGTTTCGGGACCTGTAATTGCTGTGACAATTTTCATTTTGATTGCTCGATTATTTCTAAACATTTCTTAGAATATTCAATTTTATTGAAAATCAACTGTGCTATAGCCCACAAGTTTTTGGGCGGCAAAAATCTAAAATGGTCCGATTATGATGGTTGATACCTCTATCAATAGGTTTCGGGACCTGTAATTGCTGTGACAATTTTCATTTTGATTGCTCGATTATTTCTAAACATTTCTTAGAAAATTCAATTTTATTGAAAATCAACTGTGCTATAGCCCACAAGTTTTTGTGTGGCAAAAATCTAAAATGGTTCGATTACGATGGTTGATACCTCTATCAATAGGTTTCGGGACCTGTAATTGCTGTGACAATTTTCATTTTGATTGCTCGATTATTTCTAAACATTTCTTAGAATATTCAATTTTATTGAAAATCAACTGGCTATAGCCCACAAGTTTTTGGGCGGCAAAAATCTAAAATGGTCCGATTACGATGGTTCATACCTCTATCAATAGGTTTCGGGACCTGTAATTGCTGTGACAATTTTCATTTTGATTGCTCGATTATTTCTAAACATTTCTTAGAAAATTCAATTTTATTGAAAATCAACTGTGCTATAGCCCACAAGTTTTTGGGCGGTAAAAATCTAAAATGGTTCGATTACGATGGTTGATACCTCTATCAATAGGTTTCGGGACCTGTAATTGCTGTGACAATTTTCATTTTGATTGCTCGATTATTTCTAAACATTTCTTAGAATATTCAATTTTATTGAAAATCAACTGTGCTATAGCCCACAAGTTTTTGGGCGGCAAAAATCTAAAATGGTTCGATTACGATGGTTGATACCTCTATCAATAGGTTTCGGGCCCTGTAATTGCTGTGACAATTTTCATTTTGATTGCTCGATTATTTCTAAACATTTCTTAGAAAATTCAATTTTATTGAAAATCAACTGTGCTATAGCTCACAAGTTTTTGGGCGGCAAAAATCTAAAATGGTCCGATTACGATGGTTCATACCTCTATCAATAGGTTTCGGGAACTGTAATTGCTGTGACAATTTTCATTTTGATTGCTCGATTATTTCTAAACATTTCTTAGAAAATTCAATTTTATTGAAAATCAACTGTGCTATAGCCCACAAGGTTTTGGGCGGCAAAAATCTAAAATGGTTCGATTACGATGGTTGATACCTCTATCAATAGGTTTCGGGACCTGTAATTGCTGTGACAATTTTCATTTTGATTGCTCGATTATTTCTAAACATTTCTTAGAATATTCAATTTTATTGAAAATCAACTGGCTATAGCCCACAAGTTTTTGGGCGGTAAAAATCTAAAATGGTCCGATTACGATGGTTGATACCTCTATCAATAGGTTTCGGGACCTGTAATTGCTGTGACAATTTTCATTTTGATTGCTCGATTATTTCTAAACATTTCTTAGAAAATTCAATTTTATTGAAAATCAACTGTGCTATAGCCCACAAGTTTTTGGGCGGTAAAAATCTAAAATGGTTCGATTACGATGGTTGATACCTCTATCAATAGGTTTCGGGACCTGTAATTGCTGTGACAATTTTCATTTTGATTGCTCGATTATTTCTAAACATTTCTTAGAAAATTCAATTTTATTGAAAATCAACTGTGCTATAGCCCACAAGGTCTTGGGCGGCAAAAATCTAAAATGGTTCGATTACGATGGTTGATATACCTCTATCAATAGGTTTCGGGACCTGTAATTGCTGTGACAATTTTCATTTTGATTGCTCGATTATTTCTAAACATTTCTTAGAAAATTCAATTTTATTGAAAATCAACTGTGCTATAGCCCACAAGTTTTTGGGCGGCAAAAATCTAAAATGGTTCGATTACGATGGTTGATACCTCTATCAATAGGTTTCGGGACCTGTAATTGCTGTGACAATTTTCATTTTGATTGCTCGATTATTTCTAAACATTTCTTAGAATATTCAATTTTATTGAAAATCAACTGGCTATAGCCCACAAGTTTTTGGGCGGCAAAAATCTAAAATGGTCCGATTACGATGGTTCATACCTCTATCAATAGGTTTCGGGACCTGTAATTGCTGTGACAATTTTCATTTTGATTGCTCGATTATTTCTAAACATTTCTTAGAAAATTCAATTTTATTGAAAATCAACTGTGCTATAGCCCACAAGTTTTTGGGCGGTAAAAATCTAAAATGGTTCGATTACGATGGTTGATACCTCTATCAATAGGTTTCAGGACCTGTAATTGCTGTGACAATTTTCATTTTGATTGCTCGATTATTTCTAAACATTTCTTAGAATATTCAATTTTATTGAAAATCAACTGTGCTATAGCCCACAAGTTTTTGGGCGGCAAAAATCTAAAATGGTTCGATTACGATGGTTGATACCTCTATCAATAGGTTTCAGGACCTGTAATTGCTGTGACAATTTTCATTTTGATTGCTCGATTATTTCTAAACATTTCTTAGAATATTCAATTTTATTGAAAATCAACTGTGCTATAGCCCACAAGTTTTTGGGCGGCAAAAATCTAAAATGGTTCGATTACGATGGTTGATACCTCTATCAATAGGTTTCGGGACCTGTAATTGCTGTGACAATTTTCATTTTGATTGCTCGATTATTTCTAAACATTTCTTAGAAAATTCAATTTTATTGAAAATCAACTGTGCTATAGCCCACAAGTTTTTGGGCGGCAAAAATCTAAAATGGTCCGATTATGATGGTTGATACCTCTATCAATAGGTTTCGGGACCTGTAATTGCTGTGACAATTTTCATTTTGATTGCTCGATTATTTCTAAACATTTCTTAGAAAATTCAATTTTATTGAAAATCAACTGTGCTATAGCCCACAAGTTTTTGGGCGGCAAAAATCTAAAATGGTTCGATTACGATGGTTGATACCTCTATCAATAGGTTTCGGGACCTGTAATTGCTGTGACAATTTTCATTTTGATGGCTCGATTATTTCAAAATATTTCTTAGAATGTTCAATTTTATTGAAAAATAACTGTGCTATAGCCCACAAGTTTTTGGGCGGCAAAAATCTAAAATGGTTCGATTACGATGGTTGATACCTCTATCAATAGGTTTCGGGACCTGTAATTGCTGTGACAATTTTCATTTTGATTGCTCGATTATTTCTAAACATTTCTTAGAAAATTCAATTTTATTGAAAATCAACTGTGCTATAGCCCACAAGTTTTTGGGCGGCAAAAATCTAAAATGGTTCGATTACGATGGTTGATACCTCTATCAATAGGTTTCGGGACCTGTAATTGCTGTGACAATTTTCATTTTGATTGCTCGATTATTTCTAAACATTTCTTAGAAAATTCAATTTTATTGAAAATCAACTGTGCCCACAAGTTTTTGGGCGGCAAAAATCTAAAATGGTTCGATTACGATGGTTGATACCTCTATCAATAGGTTTCGGGACCTGTAATTGCTGTGACAATTTTCATTTTGATTGCTCGATTATTTCTAAACATTTCTTAGAAAATTCAATTTTATTGAAAATCAACTGTGCCCACAAGTTTTTGGGCGGCAAAAATCTAAAATGGTTCGATTACGATGGTTGATACCTCTATCAATAGGTTTCGGGACCTGTAATTACTGTGACAATTTTTATTTTGATGGCTCGATTATTTCAAAATATTTCTTAGAATGTTCAATTTTATTGAAAATCAACTGTGCTATAGCCCACAAGTTTTTGGGCGGCAAAAATCTAAAATGGTTCGATTACGATGGTTGATACCTCTATCAATAGGTTTCGGGACCTGTAATTGCTGTGACAATTTTCATTTTGATTGCTCGATTATTTCTAAACATTTCTTAGAATATTCAATTTTATTGAAAATCAACTGGCTATAGCCCACAAGTTTTTGGGCGGCAAAAATCTAAAATGGTCCGATTACGATGGTTCATACCTCTATCAATAGGTTTCGGGACCTGTAATTGCTGTGACAATTTTCATTTTGATTGCTCGATTATTTCTAAACATTTCTTAGAAAATTCAATTTTATTGAAAATCAACTGTGCTATAGCCCACAAGTTTTTGGGCGGTAAAAATCTAAAATGGTTCGATTACGATGGTTGATACCTCTATCAATAGGTTTCGGGACCTGTAATTGCTGTGACAATTTTCATTTTGATTGCTCGATTATTTCTAAACATTTCTTAGAATATTCAATTTTATTGAAAATCAACTGTGCTATAGCCCACAAGTTTTTGGGCGGCAAAAATCTAAAATGGTCCGATTATGATGGTTGATACCTCTATCAATAGGTTTCGGGACCTGTAATTGCTGTGACAATTTTCATTTTGATTGCTCGATTATTTCTAAACATTTCTTAGAAAATTCAATTTTATTGAAAATCAACTGTGCTATAGCCCACAAGTTTTTGGGCGGCAAAAATCTAAAATGGTTCGATTACGATGGTTGATACCTCTATCAATAGGTTTCGGGACCTGTAATTGCTGTGACAATTTTCATTTTGATTGCTCGATTATTTCTAAACATTTCTTAGAATATTCAATTTTATTGAAAATCAACTGTGCTATAGCCCACAAGTTTTTGGGCGGCAAAAATCTAAAATGGTCCGATTACGATGGTTCATACCTCTATCAATAGGTTTCGGGACCTGTAATTGCTGTGACAATTTTCATTTTGATTGCTCGATTATTTCTAAACATTTCTTAGAAAATTCAATTTTATTGAAAATCAACTGTGCTATAGCCCACAAGTTTTTGGGCGGTAAAAATCTAAAATGGTTCGATTACGATGGTTGATACCTCTATCAATAGGTTTCGGGCCCTGTAATTGCTGTGACAATTTTCATTTTGATTGCTCGATTATTTCTAAACATTTCTTAGAAAATTCAATTTTATTGAAAATCAACTGTGCTATAGCTCACAAGTTTTTGGGCGGCAAAAATCTAAAATGGTCCGATTACGATGGTTCATACCTCTATCAATAGGTTTCGGGACCTGTAATTGCTGTGACAATTTTCATTTTGATTGCTCGATTATTTCTAAACATTTCTTAGAAAATTCAATTTTATTGAAAATCAACTGTGCTATAGCCCACAAGGTTTTGGGCGGCAAAAATCTAAAATGGTTCGATTACGATGGTTGATACCTCTATCAATAGGTTTCGGGACCTGTAATTGCTGTGACAATTTTCATTTTGATTGCTCGATTATTTCTAAACATTTCTTAGAATATTCAATTTTATTGAAAATCAACTGGCTATAGCCCACAAGTTTTTGGGCGGCAAAAATCTAAAATGGTCCGATTACGATGGTTCATACCTCTATCAATAGGTTTCGGGACCTGTAATTGCTGTGACAATTTTCATTTTGATTGCTCGATTATTTCTAAACATTTCTTAGAAAATTCAATTTTATTGAAAATCAACTGTGCTATAGCCCACAAGTTTTTGGGCGGTAAAAATCTAAAATGGTTCGATTACGATGGTTGATACCTCTATCAATAGGTTTCGGGACCTGTAATTGCTGTGACAATTTTCATTTTGATTGCTCGATTATTTCTAAACATTTCTTAGAAAATTCAATTTTATTGAAAATCAACTGTGCTATAGCCCACAAGGTTTTGGGCGGCAAAAATCTAAAATGATTCGATTACGATGGTTGATACCTCTATCAATAGGTTTCGGGACCTGTAATTGCTGTGACAATTTTCATTTTGATTGCTCGATTATTTCTAAACATTTCTTAGAATATTCAATTTTATTGAAAAATAACGGTGCTATAGCCCACAAGTTTTTGGGCGGCAAAAATCTAAAATGGTCCGATTATGATGGTTGATACCTCTATCAATAGGTTTCGGGACCTGTAATTGCTGTGACAATTTTCATTTTGATTGCTCGATTATTTCTAAACATTTCTTAGAAAATTCAATTTTATTGAAAATCAACTGTGCTATAGCCCACAAGTTTTTGGGCGGCAAAAATCTAAATAGGTTCGATTACGATGGTTGATACCTCTATCAATAGGTTTCGGGACCTGTAATTGCTGTGACAATTTTCATTTTGATGGCTCGATTATTTCTAAACATTTCTTAGAAAATTCAATTTTATTGAAAATCAACTGTGCTATAGCCCACAAGTTTTTGGGCGGCAAAAATCTAAAATGGTCCGATTATGATGGTTGATACCTCTATCAATAGGTTTCGGGACCTGTAATTGCTGTGACAATTTTCATTTTGATTGCTCGATTATTTCTAAACATTTCTTAGAAAATTCAATTTTATTGAAAATCAACTGTGCTATAGCCCACAAGTTTTTGGGCGGTAAAAATCTAAAATGGTTCGATTACGATGGTTGATACCTCTATCAATAGGTTTCGGGACCTGTAATTGCTGTGACAATTTTCATTTTGATTGCTCGATTATTTCTAAACATTTCTTAGAATATTCAATTTTATTGAAAATCAACTGTGCTATAGCCCACAAGTTTTTGGGCGGCAAAAATCTAAAATGGTCCGATTACGATGGTTCATACCTCTATCAATAGGTTTCGGGACCTGTAATTGCTGTGACAATTTTCATTTTGATTGCTCGATTATTTCTAAACATTTCTTAGAAAATTCAATTTTATTGAAAATCAACTGTGCTATAGCCCACAAGTTTTTGGGCGGTAAAAATCTAAAATGGTTCGATTACGATGGTTGATACCTCTATCAATAGGTTTCGGGCCCTGTAATTGCTGTGACAATTTTCATTTTGATTGCTCGATTATTTCTAAACATTTCTTAGAAAATTCAATTTTATTGAAAATCAACTGTGCTATAGCTCACAAGTTTTTGGGCGGCAAAAATCTAAAATGGTCCGATTACGATGGTTCATACCTCTATCAATAGGTTTCGGGACCTGTAATTGCTGTGACAATTTTCATTTTGATTGCTCGATTATTTCTAAACATTTCTTAGAAAATTCAATTTTATTGAAAATCAACTGTGCTATAGCCCACAAGGTTTTGGGCGGCAAAAATCTAAAATGGTTCGATTACGATGGTTGATACCTCTATCAATAGGTTTCGGGACCTGTAATTGCTGTGACAATTTTCATTTTGATTGCTCGATTATTTCTAAACATTTCTTAGAATATTCAATTTTATTGAAAATCAACTGGCTATAGCCCACAAGTTTTTGGGCGGCAAAAATCTAAAATGGTCCGATTACGATGGTTCATACCTCTATCAATAGGTTTCGGGACCTGTAATTGCTGTGACAATTTTCATTTTGATTGCTCGATTATTTCTAAACATTTCTTAGAAAATTCAATTTTATTGAAAATCAACTGTGCTATAGCCCACAAGTTTTTGGGCGGTAAAAATCTAAAATGGTTCGATTACGATGGTTGATACCTCTATCAATAGGTTTCGGGACCTGTAATTGCTGTGACAATTTTCATTTTGATTGCTCGATTATTTCTAAACATTTCTTAGAAAATTCAATTTTATTGAAAATCAACTGTGCTATAGCCCACAAGGTTTTGGGCGGCAAAAATCTAAAATGGTTCGATTACGATGGTTGATACCTCTATCAATAGGTTTCGGGACCTGTAATTGCTGTGACAATTTTCATTTTGATTGCTCGATTATTTCTAAACATTTCTTAGAATATTCAATTTTATTGAAAAATAACGGTGCTATAGCCCACAAGTTTTTGGGCGGCAAAAATCTAAAATGGTCCGATTATGATGGTTGATACCTCTATCAATAGGTTTCGGGACCTGTAATTGCTGTGACAATTTTCATTTTGATTGCTCGATTATTTCTAAACATTTCTTAGAAAATTCAATTTTATTGAAAATCAACTGTGCTATAGCCCACAAGTTTTTGGGCGGCAAAAATCTAAAATGGTTCGATTACGATGGTTGATACCTCTATCAATAGGTTTCGGGACCTGTAATTGCTGTGACAATTTTCATTTTGATGGCTCGATTATTTCTAAACATTTCTTAGAAAATTCAATTTTATTGAAAATCAACTGTGCTATAGCCCACAAGTTTTTGGGCGGCAAAAATCTAAAATGGTCCGATTATGATGGTTGATACCTCTATCAATAGGTTTCGGGACCTGTAATTGCTGTGACAATTTTCATTTTGATTGCTCGATTATTTCTAAACATTTCTTAGAAAATTCAATTTTATTGAAAATCAACTGTGCTATAGCCCACAAGTTTTTGGGCGGCAAAAATCTAAAATGGTTCGATTACGATGGTTGATACCTCTATCAATAAGTTTCGGGACCTGTAATTGCTGTGACAATTTTCATTTTGATGGCTCGATTATTTCTAAACATTTCTTAGAAAATTCAATTTTATTGAAAATCAACTGTGCTATAGCCCACAAGTTTTTGGGCGGCAAAAATCTAAAATGGTCCGATTACGATGGTTCATACCTCTATCAATAGGTTTCGGGACCTGTAATTGCTGTGACAATTTTCATTTTGATTGCTCGATTATTTCTAAACATTTCTTAGAAAATTCAATTTTATTGAAAATCAACTGTGCTATAGCCCACAAGTTTTTGGGCGGCAAAAATCTAAAATGGTCCGATTATGATGGTTGATACCTCTATCAATAGGTTTCGGGACCTGTAATTGCTGTGACAATTTTCATTTTGATTGCTCGATTATTTCTAAACATTTCTTAGAATATTCAATTTTATTGAAAATCAACTGTGCTATACCCCACAAGTTTTTGGGCGGCAAAAATCTAAAATGGTCCGATTATGATGGTTGATACCTCTATCAATAGGTTTCGGGACCTGTAATTGCTGTGACAATTTTCATTTTGATTGCTCGATTATTTCTAAACATTTCTTAGAATATTCAATTTTATTGAAAATCAACTGTGCTATAGCCCACAAGTTTTTGGGCGGCAAAAATCTAAAATGGTCCGATTATGATGGTTGATACCTCTATCAATAGGTTTCGGGACCTGTAATTGCTGTGACAATTTTCATTTTGATTGCTCGATTATTTCTAAACATTTCTTAGAAAATTCAATTTTATTGAAAATCAACTGTGCTATAGCCCACAAGTTTTTGTGTGGCAAAAATCTAAAATGGTTCGATTACGATGGTTGATACCTCTATCAATAGGTTTCGGGACCTGTAATTGCTGTGACAATTTTCATTTTGATTGCTCGATTATTTCTAAACATTTCTTAGAATATTCAATTTTATTGAAAATCAACTGGCTATAGCCCACAAGTTTTTGGGCGGCAAAAATCTAAAATGGTCCGATTACGATGGTTCATACCTCTATCAATAGGTTTCGGGACCTGTAATTGCTGTGACAATTTTCATTTTGATTGCTCGATTATTTCTAAACATTTCTTAGAAAATTCAATTTTATTGAAAATCAACTGTGCTATAGCCCACAAGTTTTTGGGCGGCAAAAATCTAAAATGGTTCGATTACGATGGTTGATACCTCTATCAATAGGTTTCGGGACCTGTAATTGCTGTGACAATTTTCATTTTGATTGCTCGATTATTTCTAAACATTTCTTAGAATATTCAATTTTATTGAAAATCAACTGTGCTATAGCCCACAAGTTTTTGGGCGGCAAAAATCTAAAATGGTCCGATTACGATGGTTCATACCTCTATCAATAGGTTTCGGGACCTGTAATTGCTGTGACAATTTTCATTTTGATTGCTCGATTATTTCTAAACATTTCTTAGAAAATTCAATTTTATTGAAAATCAACTGTGCTATAGCCCACAAGTTTTTGGGCGGTAAAAATCTAAAATGGTTCGATTACGATGGTTGATACCTCTATCAATAGGTTTCGGGCCCTGTAATTGCTGTGACAATTTTCATTTTGATTGCTCGATTATTTCTAAACATTTCTTAGAAAATTCAATTTTATTGAAAATCAACTGTGCTATAGCTCACAAGTTTTTGGGCGGCAAAAATCTAAAATGGTCCGATTACGATGGTTCATACCTCTATCAATAGGTTTCGGGACCTGTAATTGCTGTGACAATTTTCATTTTGATTGCTCGATTATTTCTAAACATTTCTTAGAAAATTCAATTTTATTGAAAATCAACTGTGCTATAGCCCACAAGGTTTTGGGCGGCAAAAATCTAAAATGGTTCGATTACGATGGTTGATACCTCTATCAATAGGTTTCGGGACCTGTAATTGCTGTGACAATTTTCATTTTGATTGCTCGATTATTTCTAAACATTTCTTAGAATATTCAATTTTATTGAAAATCAACTGGCTATAGCCCACAAGTTTTTGGGCGGCAAAAATCTAAAATGGTCCGATTACGATGGTTCATACCTCTATCAATAGGTTTCGGGACCTGTAATTGCTGTGACAATTTTCATTTTGATTGCTCGATTATTTCTAAACATTTCTTAGAAAATTCAATTTTATTGAAAATCAACTGTGCTATAGCCCACAAGTTTTTGGGCGGTAAAAATCTATAATGGTTCGATTACGATGGTTGATACCTCTATCAATAGGTTTCGGGACCTGTAATTGCTGTGACAATTTTCATTTTGATTGCTCGATTATTTCTAAACATTTCTTAGAATATTCAATTTTATTGAAAAATAACGGTGCTATAGCCCACAAGTTTTTGGGCGGCAAAAATCTAAAATGGTCCGATTATGATGGTTGATACCTCTATCAATAGGTTTCGGGACCTGTAATTGCTGTGACAATTTTCATTTTGATTGCTCGATTATTTCTAAACATTTCTTAGAAAATTCAATTTTATTGAAAATCAACTGTGCTATAGCCCACAAGTTTTTGGGCGGCAAAAATCTAAAATGGTTCGATTACGATGGTTGATACCTCTATCAATAGGTTTCGGGACCTGTAATTGCTGTGACAATTTTCATTTTGATGGCTCGATTATTTCTAAACATTTCTTAGAAAATTCAATTTTATTGAAAATCAACTGTGCTATAGCCCACAAGTTTTTGGGCGGCAAAAATCTAAAATGGTCCGATTATGATGGTTGATACCTCTATCAATAGGTTTCGGGACCTGTAATTGCTGTGACAATTTTCATTTTGATTGCTCGATTATTTCTAAACATTTCTTAGAAAATTCAATTTTATTGAAAATCAACTGTGCTATAGCCCACAAGTTTTTGGGCGGCAAAAATCTAAAATGGTTCGATTACGATGGTTGATACCTCTATCAATAAGTTTCGGGACCTGTAATTGCTGTGACAATTTTCATTTTGATGGCTCGATTATTTCTAAACATTTCTTAGAAAATTCAATTTTATTGAAAATCAACTGTGCTATAGCCCACAAGTTTTTGGGCGGCAAAAATCTAAAATGGTCCGATTACGATGGTTCATACCTCTATCAATAGGTTTCGGGACCTGTAATTGCTGTGACAATTTTCATTTTGATTGCTCGATTATTTCTAAACATTTCTTAGAAAATTCAATTTTATTGAAAATCAACTGTGCTATAGCCCACAAGTTTTTGGGCGGCAAAAATCTAAAATGGTCCGATTATGATGGTTGATACCTCTATCAATAGGTTTCGGGACCTGTAATTGCTGTGACAATTTTCATTTTGATTGCTCGATTATTTCTAAACATTTCTTAGAATATTCAATTTTATTGAAAATCAACTGTGCTATACCCCACAAGTTTTTGGGCGGCAAAAATCTAAAATGGTCCGATTATGATGGTTGATACCTCTATCAATAGGTTTCGGGACCTGTAATTGCTGTGACAATTTTCATTTTGATTGCTCGATTATTTCTAAACATTTCTTAGAATATTCAATTTTATTGAAAATCAACTGTGCTATAGCCCACAAGTTTTTGGGCGGCAAAAATCTAAAATGGTCCGATTATGATGGTTGATACCTCTATCAATAGGTTTCGGGACCTGTAATTGCTGTGACAATTTTCATTTTGATTGCTCGATTATTTCTAAACATTTCTTAGAAAATTCAATTTTATTGAAAATCAACTGTGCTATAGCCCACAAGTTTTTGTGTGGCAAAAATCTAAAATGGTTCGATTACGATGGTTGATACCTCTATCAATAGGTTTCGGGACCTGTAATTGCTGTGACAATTTTCATTTTGATTGCTCGATTATTTCTAAACATTTCTTAGAATATTCAATTTTATTGAAAATCAACTGGCTATAGCCCACAAGTTTTTGGGCGGCAAAAATCTAAAATGGTTCGATTACGATGGTTGATACCTCTATCAATAGGTTTCGGGACCTGTAATTGCTGTGACAATTTTCATTTTGATTGCTCGATTATTTCTAAACATTTCTTAGAAAATTCAATTTTATTGAAAATCAACTGTGCTATAGCCCACAAGTTTTTGGGCGGCAAAAATCTAAAATGGTTCGATTACGATGGTTGATACCTCTATCAATAAGTTTCGGGACCTGTAATTGCTGTGACAATTTTCATTTTGATGGCTCGATTATTTCTAAACATTTCTTAGAAAATTCAATTTTATTGAAAATCAACTGTGCTATAGCCCACAAGTTTTTGGGCGGCAAAAATCTAAAATGGTCCGATTACGATGGTTCATACCTCTATCAATAGGTTTCGGGACCTGTAATTGCTGTGACAATTTTCATTTTGATTGCTCGATTATTTCTAAACATTTCTTAGAAAATTCAATTTTATTGAAAATCAACTGTGCTATAGCCCACAAGTTTTTGGGCGGCAAAAATCTAAAATGGTCCGATTATGATGGTTGATACCTCTATCAATAGGTTTCGGGACCTGTAATTGCTGTGACAATTTTCATTTTGATTGCTCGATTATTTCTAAACATTTCTTAGAATATTCAATTTTATTGAAAATCAACTGTGCTATACCCCACAAGTTTTTGGGCGGCAAAAATCTAAAATGGTCCGATTATGATGGTTGATACCTCTATCAATAGGTTTCGGGACCTGTAATTGCTGTGACAATTTTCATTTTGATTGCTCGATTATTTCTAAACATTTCTTAGAATATTCAATTTTATTGAAAATCAACTGTGCTATAGCCCACAAGTTTTTGGGCGGCAAAAATCTAAAATGGTCCGATTATGATGGTTGATACCTCTATCAATAGGTTTCGGGACCTGTAATTGCTGTGACAATTTTCATTTTGATTGCTCGATTATTTCTAAACATTTCTTAGAAAATTCAATTTTATTGAAAATCAACTGTGCTATAGCCCACAAGTTTTTGTGTGGCAAAAATCTAAAATGGTTCGATTACGATGGTTGATACCTCTATCAATAGGTTTCGGGACCTGTAATTGCTGTGACAATTTTCATTTTGATTGCTCGATTATTTCTAAACATTTCTTAGAATATTCAATTTTATTGAAAATCAACTGGCTATAGCCCACAAGTTTTTGGGCGGCAAAAATCTAAAATGGTCCGATTACGATGGTTCATACCTCTATCAATAGGTTTCGGGACCTGTAATTGCTGTGACAATTTTCATTTTGATTGCTCGATTATTTCTAAACATTTCTTAGAAAATTCAATTTTATTGAAAATCAACTGTGCTATAGCCCACAAGTTTTTGGGCGGTAAAAATCTAAAATGGTTCGATTACGATGGTTGATACCTCTATCAATAGGTTTCGGGACCTGTAATTGCTGTGACAATTTTCATTTTGATTGCTCGATTATTTCTAAACATTTCTTAGAATATTCAATTTTATTGAAAATCAACTGTGCTATAGCCCACAAGTTTTTGGGCGGCAAAAATCTAAAATGGTTCGATTACGATGGTTGATACCTCTATCAATAGGTTTCGGGCCCTGTAATTGCTGTGACAATTTTCATTTTGATTGCTCGATTATTTCTAAACATTTCTTAGAAAATTCAATTTTATTGAAAATCAACTGTGCTATAGCTCACAAGTTTTTGGGCGGCAAAAATCTAAAATGGTCCGATTACGATGGTTCATACCTCTATCAATAGGTTTCGGGAACTGTAATTGCTGTGACAATTTTCATTTTGATTGCTCGATTATTTCTAAACATTTCTTAGAAAATTCAATTTTATTGAAAATCAACTGTGCTATAGCCCACAAGGTTTTGGGCGGCAAAAATCTAAAATGGTTCGATTACGATGGTTGATACCTCTATCAATAGGTTTCGGGACCTGTAATTGCTGTGACAATTTTCATTTTGATTGCTCGATTATTTCTAAACATTTCTTAGAATATTCAATTTTATTGAAAATCAACTGGCTATAGCCCACAAGTTTTTGGGCGGCAAAAATCTAAAATGGTCCGATTACGATGGTTGATACCTCTATCAATAGGTTTCGGGACCTGTAATTGCTGTGACAATTTTCATTTTGATTGCTCGATTATTTCTAAACATTTCTTAGAAAATTCAATTTTATTGAAAATCAACTGTGCTATAGCCCACAAGTTTTTGGGCGGTAAAAATCTAAAATGGTCCGATTATGATGGTTCATACCTCTATCAATAGGTTTCGGGACCTGTAATTGCTGTGACAATTTTCATTTTGATTGCTCGATTATTTCTAAACATTTCTTAGAAAATTCAATTTTATTGAAAATCAACTGTGCTATAGCCCACAAGGTTTTGGGCGGCAAAAATCTAAAATGGTTCGATTACGATGGTTGATACCTCTATCAATAGGTTTCGGGACCTGTAATTGCTGTGACAATTTTCATTTTGATTGCTCGATTATTTCTAAACATTTCTTAGAATATTCAATTTTATTGAAAATCAACTGTGCTATACCCCACAAGTTTTTGGGCGGCAAAAATCTAAAATGGTCCGATTATGATGGTTGATACCTCTATCAATAGGTTTCGGGACCTGTAATTGCTGTGACAATTTTCATTTTGATTGCTCGATTATTTCTAAACATTTCTTAGAATATTCAATTTTATTGAAAATCAACTGTGCTATAGCCCACAAGTTTTTGGGCGGCAAAAATCTAAAATGGTCCGATTATGATGGTTGATACCTCTATCAATAGGTTTCGGGACCTGTAATTGCTGTGACAATTTTCATTTTGATTGCTCGATTATTTCTAAACATTTCTTAGAAAATTCAATTTTATTGAAAATCAACTGTGCTATAGCCCACAAGTTTTTGTGTGGCAAAAATCTAAAATGGTTCGATTACGATGGTTGATACCTCTATCAATAGGTTTCGGGACCTGTAATTGCTGTGACAATTTTCATTTTGATTGCTCGATTATTTCTAAACATTTCTTAGAATATTCAATTTTATTGAAAATCAACTGGCTATAGCCCACAAGTTTTTGGGCGGCAAAAATCTAAAATGGTCCGATTACGATGGTTCATACCTCTATCAATAGGTTTCGGGACCTGTAATTGCTGTGACAATTTTCATTTTGATTGCTCGATTATTTCTAAACATTTCTTAGAAAATTCAATTTTATTGAAAATCAACTGTGCTATAGCCCACAAGTTTTTGGGCGGTAAAAATCTAAAATGGTTCGATTACGATGGTTGATACCTCTATCAATAGGTTTCGGGACCTGTAATTGCTGTGACAATTTTCATTTTGATTGCTCGATTATTTCTAAACATTTCTTAGAATATTCAATTTTATTGAAAATCAACTGTGCTATAGCCCACAAGTTTTTGGGCGGCAAAAATCTAAAATGGTTCGATTACGATGGTTGATACCTCTATCAATAGGTTTCGGGCCCTGTAATTGCTGTGACAATTTTCATTTTGATTGCTCGATTATTTCTAAACATTTCTTAGAAAATTCAATTTTATTGAAAATCAACTGTGCTATAGCTCACAAGTTTTTGGGCGGCAAAAATCTAAAATGGTCCGATTACGATGGTTCATACCTCTATCAATAGGTTTCGGGAACTGTAATTGCTGTGACAATTTTCATTTTGATTGCTCGATTATTTCTAAACATTTCTTAGAAAATTCAATTTTATTGAAAATCAACTGTGCTATAGCCCACAAGGTTTTGGGCGGCAAAAATCTAAAATGGTTCGATTACGATGGTTGATACCTCTATCAATAGGTTTCGGGACCTGTAATTGCTGTGACAATTTTCATTTTGATTGCTCGATTATTTCTAAACATTTCTTAGAATATTCAATTTTATTGAAAATCAACTGGCTATAGCCCACAAGTTTTTGGGCGGCAAAAATCTAAAATGGTCCGATTACGATGGTTGATACCTCTATCAATAGGTTTCGGGACCTGTAATTGCTGTGACAATTTTCATTTTGATTGCTCGATTATTTCTAAACATTTCTTAGAAAATTCAATTTTATTGAAAATCAACTGTGCTATAGCCCACAAGTTTTTGGGCGGTAAAAATCTAAAATGGTCCGATTATGATGGTTCATACCTCTATCAATAGGTTTCGGGACCTGTAATTGCTGTGACAATTTTCATTTTGATTGCTCGATTATTTCTAAACATTTCTTAGAAAATTCAATTTTATTGAAAATCAACTGTGCTATAGCCCACAAGGTTTTGGGCGGCAAAAATCTAAAATGGTTCGATTACGATGGTTGATACCTCTATCAATAGGTTTCGGGACCTGTAATTGCTGTGACAATTTTCATTTTGATTGCTCGATTATTTCTAAACATTTCTTAGAATATTCAATTTTATTGAAAAATAACGGTGCTATAGCCCACAAGTTTTTGGGCGGCAAAAATCTAAAATGGTCCGATTATGATGGTTGATACCTCTATCAATAGGTTTCGGGACCTGTAATTGCTGTGACAATTTTCATTTTGATTGCTCGATTATTTCTAAACATTTCTTAGAAAATTCAATTTTATTGAAAATCAACTGTGCTATAGCCCACAAGTTTTTGGGCGGCAAAAATCTAAAATGGTTCGATTACGATGGTTGATACCTCTATCAATAGGTTTCGGGACCTGTAATTGCTGTGACAATTTTCATTTTGATTGCTCGATTATTTCTAAACATTTCTTAGAATATTCAATTTTATTGAAAATCAACTGGCTATAGCCCACAAGTTTTTGGGCGGCAAAAATCTAAAATGGTCCGATTACGATGGTTCATACCTCTATCAATAGGTTTCGGGACCTGTAATTGCTGTGACAATTTTCATTTTGATTGCTCGATTATTTCTAAACATTTCTTAGAAAATTCAATTTTATTGAAAATCAACTGTGCTATAGCCCACAAGTTTTTGGGCGGCAAAAATCTAAAATGGTTCGATTACGATGGTTGATACCTCTATCAATAGGTTTCGGGACCTGTAATTGCTGTGACAATTTTCATTTTGATGGCTCGATTATTTCTAAACATTTCTTAGAAAATTCAATTTTATTGAAAATCAACTGTGCTATAGCCCACAAGTTTTTGGGCGGCATAAATCTAAAATGGTCCGATTACGATGGTTCATACCTCTATCAATAGGTTTCGGGACCTGTAATTGCTGTAACAATTTACATTTTGATTGCTCGATTATTTCTAAACATTTCTTAGAAAATTCAATTTTATTGAAAATCAACTGTGCTATAGCCCACAAGGTTTTGGGCAGCAAAAATCAAAAATGGTTCGATTACGATGGTTGAAACCTCTATCAATAGGTTTCGGGACCTGTAATTGCTGTGACAATTTTCATTTTGATTGCTCGATTATTTCTAAACATTTCTTAGAATATTCAATTTTATTGAAAAATAACTGTGCTATAGCCCACAAGTTTTTGGGCGGCAAAAATCTAAAATGGTCCGATTATGATGGTTGATACCTCTATCAATAGGTTTCGGGACCTGTAATTGCTGTGACAATTTTCATTTTGATTGCTCGATTATTTCTAAACATTTCTTAGAAAATTCAATTTTATTGAAAATCAACTGTGCTATAGCCCACAAGTTTTTGGGCGGCAAAAATCTAAAATGATTCGATTACGATGGTTGATACCTCTATCAATAGGTTTCGGGACCTGTAATTGCTGTGACAATTTTCATTTTGATTGCTCGATTATTTCTAAACATTTCTTAGAATATTCAATTTTATTGAAAATCAACTGGCTATAGCCCACAAGTTTTTGGGCGGCAAAAATCTAAAATGGTCCGATTACGATGGTTCATACCTCTATCAATAGGTTTCGGGACCTGTAATTGCTGTGACAATTTTCATTTTGATTGCTCGATTATTTCTAAACATTTCTTAGAATATTCAATTTTATTGAAAAATAACTGTGCTATAGCCCACAAGTTTTTGGGCGGCAAAAATCTAAAATGGTTCGATTACGATGGTTGATACCTCTATCAATAGGTTTCGGGACCTGTAATTGCTGTGACAATTTTCATTTTGATTGCTCGATTATTTCTAAACATTTCTTAGAATATTCAATTTTATTGAAAATCAACTGGCTATAGCCCACAAGTTTTTGGGCGGCAAAAATCTAAAATGGTCCGATTACGATGGTTCATACCTCTATCAATAGGTTTCGGGACCTGTAATTGCTGTGACAATTTTCATTTTGATTGCTCGATTATTTCTAAACATTTCTTAGAAAATTCAATTTTATTGAAAATCAACTGTGCTATAGCCCACAAGTTTTTGGGCGGCAAAAATCTAAAATGGTTCGATTACGATGGTTGATACCTCTATCAATAGGTTTCGGGACCTGTAATTGCTGTGACAATTTTCATTTTGATTGCTCGATTATTTCTAAAAATTTCTTAGAATATTCAATTTTATTGAAAATCAACTGTGCTATAGCCCACAAATTTTTTGGGCGGCAAAAATCTAAAATGGTTCGATTACGATGGTTCATACCTCTATCAATAGGTTTCGGGACCTGTAATTCCTGTGACAATTTTCATTTTGATTGCTCGATTATTTCTAAACATTTCTTAGAATATTCAATTTTATTGAAAAATAACTGTGCTATAGCCCACAAGTTTTTGGGCGGCAAAAATCTAAAATGGTTCGATTACGATGGTTGATACCTCTATCAATAGGTTTCGGGACCTGTAATTGCTGTGACAATTTTCATTTTGATGGCTCGATTATTTCTAAACATTTCTTAGAAAATTCAATTTTATTGAAAATCAACTGTGCTATAGCCCACAAGTTTTTGGGCGGCAAAAATCTAAAATGGTCCGATTACGATGGTTCATACCTCTATCAATAGGTTTCGGGACCTGTAATTGCTGTAACAATTTTCATTTTGATTGCTCGATTATTTCTAAACATTTCTTAGAAAATTCAATTTTATTGAAAATCAACTGTGCTATAGCCCACAAGGTTTTGGGCAGCAAAAATCAAAAATGGTTCGATTACGATGGTTGAAACCTCTATCAATAGGTTTCGGGACCTGTAATTGCTGTGACAATTTTCATTTTGATTGCTCGATTATTTCTAAACATTTCTTAGAATATTCAATTTTATTGAAAAATAACGGTGCTATAGCCCACAAGTTTTTGGGCGGCAAAAATCTAAAATGGTCCGATTATGATGGTTGATACCTCTATCAATAGGTTTCGGGACCTGTAATTGCTGTGACAATTTTCATTTTGATTGCTCGATTATTTCTAAACATTTCTTAGAAAATTCAATTTTATTGAAAATCAACTGTGCTATAGCCCACAAGTTTTTGGGCGGCAAAAATCTAAAATGGTTCGATTACGATGGTTGATACCTCTATCAATAGGTTTCGGGACCTGTAATTGCTGTGACAATTTTCATTTTGATTGCTCGATTATTTCTAAACATTTCTTAGAATATTCAATTTTATTGAAAATTAACTGTGCTATAGCCCACAAGTTTTTGGGCGGCAAAAATCTAAAATGGTCCGATTATGATGGTTGATACCTCTATCAATAGGTTTCGGGACCTGTAATTGCTGTGACAATTTTCATTTTGATTGCTCGATTATTTCTAAACATTTCTTAGAAAATTCAATTTTATTGAAAATCAACTGTGCTATAGCCCACAAGTTTTTGGGCGGCAAAAATCTAAAATGGTTCGATTACGATGGTTGATACCTCTATCAATAGGTTTCGGGACCTGTAATTGCTGTGACAATTTTCATTTTGATTGCTCGATTATTTCTAAAGATTTCTTAGAATATTCAATTTTATTGAAAATCAACTGTGCTATATATAGCCCACAAGTTTTTGGGCGGCAAAAATCTAAAATGGCCCGATTACGATGGTTCATACCTCTATCAATAGGTTTCGGGACCTGTAATTGCTGTGACAATTTTCATTTTGATTGCTCGATTATTTCTAAACATTTCTTAGAAAATTCAATTTTATTGAAAATCAACTGTGCTATAGCCCACAAGTTTTTGGGCGGCAAAAATCTAAAATGGTTCGATTACGATGGTTGATACCTCTATCAATAGGTTTCGGGACCTGTAATTGCTGTGACAATTTTCATTTTGATTGCTCGATTATTTCTAAAGATTTCTTAGAATATTCAATTTTATTGAAAATCAACTGTGCTATATATAGCCCACAAGTTTTTGGGCGGCAAAAATCTAAAATGGTCCGATTATGATGGTTGATACCTCTATCAATAGGTTTCGGGACCTGTAATTGCTGTGACAATTTTCATTTTGATTGCTCGATTATTTCTAAACATTTCTTAGAAAATTCAATTTTATTGAAAATCAACTGTGCTATAGCCCACAAGTTTTTGGGCGGCAAAAATCTAAAATGGTTCGATTACGATGGTTGATACCTCTATCAATAGGTTTCGGGACCTGTAATTGCTGTGACAATTTTCATTTTGATTGCTCGATTATTTCTAAAGATTTCTTAGAATATTCAATTTTATTGAAAATCAACTGTGCTATATATAGCCCACAAGTTTTTGGGCGGCAAAAATCTAAAATGGCCCGATTACGATGGTTCATACCTCTATCAATAGGTTTCGGGACCTGTAATTGCTGTGACAATTTTCATTTTGATTGCTCGATTATTTCTAAACATTTCTTAGAAAATTCAATTTTATTGAAAATCAACTGTGCTATAGCCCACAAGTTTTTGGGCGGCAAAAATCTAAAATGGTTCGATTACGATGGTTGATACCTCTATCAATAGGTTTCGGGACCTGTAATTGCTGTGACAATTTTCATTTTGATTGCTCGATTATTTCTAAAGATTTCTTAGAATATTCAATTTTATTGAAAATCAACTGTGCTATATATAGCCCACAAGTTTTTGGGCGGCAAAAATCTAAAATGGTCCGATTATGATGGTTGATACCTCTATCAATAGGTTTCGGGACCTGTAATTGCTGTGACAATTTTCATTTTGATTGCTCGATTATTTCTAAACATTTCTTAGAAAATTCAATTTTATTGAAAATCAACTGTGCTATAGCCCACAAGTTTTTGGGCGGCAAAAATCTAAAATGGTTCGATTACGATGGTTGATACCTCTATCAATAGGTTTCGGGACCTGTAATTGCTGTGACAATTTTCATTTTGATTGCTCGATTATTTCTAAACATTTCTTAGAAAATTCAATTTTATTGAAAATCAACTGTGCTATAGCCCACAAGTTTTTGGGCGGCAAAAATCTAAAATGGTCCGATTATGATGGTTGATACCTCTATCAATAGGTTTCGGGACCTGTAATTGCTGTGACAATTTTCATTTTGATTGCTCGATTATTTCTAAACATTTCTTAGAAAATTCAATTTTATTGAAAATCAACTGTGCTATAGCCCACAAGTTTTTGGGCGGCAAAAATCTAAAATGGTTCGATTACGATGGTTGATACCTCTATCAATAGGTTTCGGGACCTGTAATTGCTGTGACAATTTTCATTTTGATTGCTCGATTATTTCTAAAGATTTCTTAGAATATTCAATTTTATTGAAAATCAACTGTGCTATATATAGCCCACAAGTTTTTGGGCGGCAAAAATCTAAAATGGCCCGATTACGATGGTTCATACCTCTATCAATAGGTTTCGGGACCTGTAATTGCTGTGACAATTTTCATTTTGATTGCTCGATTATTTCTAAACATTTCTTAGAAAATTCAATTTTATTGAAAATCAACTGTGCTATAGCCCACAAGTTTTTGGGCGGCAAAAATCTAAAATGGTTCGATTACGATGGTTGATACCTCTATCAATAGGTTTCGGGACCTGTAATTGCTGTGACAATTTTCATTTTGATTGCTCGATTATTTCTAAAGATTTCTTAGAATATTCAATTTTATTGAAAATCAACTGTGCTATATATAGCCCACAAGTTTTTGGGCGGCAAAAATCTAAAATGGTCCGATTATGATGGTTGATACCTCTATCAATAGGTTTCGGGACCTGTAATTGCTGTGACAATTTTCATTTTGATTGCTCGATTATTTCTAAACATTTCTTAGAAAATTCAATTTTATTGAAAATCAACTGTGCTATAGCCCACAAGTTTTTGGGCGGCAAAAATCTAAAATGGTTCGATTACGATGGTTGATACCTCTATCAATAGGTTTCGGGACCTGTAATTGCTGTGACAATTTTCATTTTGATTGCTCGATTATTTCTAAAAATTTCTTAGAATATTCAATTTTATTGAAAATCAACTGTGCTATAGCCCACAAATTTTTTGGGCGGCAAAAATCTAAAATGGTTCGATTACGATGGTTCATACCTCTATCAATAGGTTTCGGGACCTGTAATTGCTGTGACAATTTTCATTTTGATTGCTCGATTATTTCTAAACATTTCTTAGAATATTCAATTTTATTGAAAAATAACTGTGCTATAGCCCACAAGTTTTTGGGCGGCAAAAATCTAAAATGGTCCGATTATGATGGTTGATACCTCTATCAATAGGTTTCGGGACCTGTAATTGCTGTGACAATTTTCATTTTGATTGCTCGATTATTTCTAAACATTTCTTAGAAAATTCAATTTTATTGAAAATCAACTGTGCTATAGCCCACAAGTTTTTGGGCGGCAAAAATCTAAAATGGTCCGATTATGATGGTTGATACCTCTATCAATAGGTTTCGGGACCTGTAATTGCTGTGACAATTTTCATTTTGATTGCTCGATTATTTCTAAACATTTCTTAGAAAATTCAATTTTATTGAAAATCAACTGTGCTATAGCCCACAAGTTTTTGGGCGGCAAAAATCTAAAATGGTTCGATTACGATGGTTGATACCTCTATCAATAGGTTTCGGGACCTGTAATTGCTGTGACAATTTTCATTTTGATTGCTCGATTATTTCTAAAAATTTCTTAGAATATTCAATTTTATTGAAAATCAACTGTGCTATAGCCCACAAATTTTTTGGGCGGCAAAAATCTAAAATGGTTCGATTACGATGGTTCATACCTCTATCAATAGGTTTCGGGACCTGTAATTGCTGTGACAATTTTCATTTTGATTGCTCGATTATTTCTAAACATTTCTTAGAATATTCAATTTTATTGAAAAATAACTGTGCTATAGCCCACAAGTTTTTGGGCGGCAAAAATCTAAAATGGTCCGATTATGATGGTTGATACCTCTATCAATAGGTTTCGGGACCTGTAATTGCTGTGACAATTTTCATTTTGATTGCTCGATTATTTCTAAACATTTCTTAGAAAATTCAATTTTATTGAAAATCAACTGTGCTATAGCCCACAAGTTTTTGGGTGGCAAAAATCTAAAATGGTTCGATTACGATGGTTGATACCTCTATCAATAGGTTTCGGGACCTGTAATTGCTGTGACAATTTTCATTTTGATTGCTCGATTATTTCTAAACATTTCTTAGAATATTCAATTTTATTGAAATCAAATGTGCTATAGCCCACAAGTTTTTGGGCGGCAAAAATCTAAAATGGTCCGATTACGATGGTTGATACCTCTATCAATAGGTTTCGGGACCTGTAATTGCTGTGACAATTTTCATTTTGATTGCTCGATTATTTCTAAACATTTCTTAGAAAATTCAATTTTATTGAAAATCAACTGTGCTATAGCCCACAAGTTTTTGGGCGGCAAAAATCTAAAATGGTTCGATTACGATGGTTGATACCTCTATCAATAGGTTTCGGGACCTGTAATTACTGTGACAATTTTTATTTTGATTGCTCGATTATTTCAAAATATTTCTTAGAATGTTCAATTTTATTGAAAAATAACTGTGCTATAGCCCACAAGTTTTTGGGCGGCAAAAATCTAAAATGGTTCGATTACGATGGTTGATACCTCTATCAATAGGTTTCGGGACCTGTAATTGCTGTGACAATTTTCATTTTGATTGCTCGATTATTTCTAAACATTTCTTAGAAAATTCAATTTTATTGAAAATCAACTGTGCTATAGCCCACAAGTTTTTGGGCGGCAAAAATCTAAAATGGTTCGATTACGATGGTTGATACCTCTATCAATAGGTTTCGGGACCTGTAATTGCTGTGACAATTTTCATTTTGATTGCTCGATTATTTCTAAACATTTCTTAGAAAATTCAATTTTATTGAAAATCAACTGTGCTATAGCCCACAAGTTTTTGGGCGGTAAAAATCTAAAATGGTTCGATTACGATGGTTGATACCTCTATCAATAGGTTTCGGGACCTGTAATTACTGTGACAATTTTCATTTTGATTGCTCGATTATTTCTAAACATTTCTTAGAAAATTCAATTTTATTGAAAATCAACTGTGCTATAGCCCACAAGTTTTTGGGCGGCAAAAATCTAAAATGGTTCGATTACGATGGTTGATACCTCTATCAATAGGTTTCGGGACCTGTAATTGCTGTGACAATTTTCATTTTGATTGCTCGATTATTTCTAAACATTTCTTAGAATATTCAATTTTATTGAAAAATAACTGTGCTATAGCCCACAAGTTTTTGGGCGGCAAAAATCTAAAATGGTCCGATTATGATGGTTGATACCTCTATCAATAGGTTTCGGGACCTGTAATTGCTGTGACAATTTTCATTTTGATTGCTCGATTATTTCTAAACATTTCTTAGAAAATTCAATTTTATTGAAAATCAACTGTGCTATAGCCCACAAGTTTTTGGGCGGCAAAAATCTAAAATGGTTCGATTACGATGGTTGATACCTCTATCAATAGGTTTCGGGACCTGTAATTGCTGTGACAATTTTCATTTTGATTGCTCGATTATTTCTAAACATTTCTTAGAAAATTCAATTTTATTGAAAATCAACTGTGCTTATAGCCCACAAGTTTTTGGGCGGCAAAAATCTAAAATGGTCCGATTACGATGGTTGATACCTCTATCAATAGGTTTCGGGACCTGTAATTGCTGTGACAATTTTCATTTTGATTGCTCGATTATTTCTAAACATTTCTTAGAAAATTCAATTTAAGTTTCGGGACCTGTAATTGCTGTGACAGTTTTCATTTTGATTGCTCGATTATTTCTAAACATTTCTTAGAAAATTCAATTTTATTGAAAATCAACTGTGCTATAGCCCACAAGTTTTTGGGCGGCAAAAATCTAAAATGGTTCGATTACGATGGTTGATACCTCTATCAATAGGTTTCGGGCCCTGTAATTGCTGTGACAATTTTCATTTTGATTGCTCGATTATTTCTAAACATTTCTTAGAAAATTCAATTTAAGTTTCGGGACCTGTAATTGCTGTGACAATTTTCATTTTGATTGCTCGATTATTTCTAAACATTTCTTAGAATATTCAATTTTATTGAAAATCAACTGGCTATAGCCCACAAGTTTTTGGGCGGCAAAAATCTAAAATGGTTCGATTACGATGGTTGATACCTCTATCAATAGGTTTCGGGACCTGTAATTGCTGTGACAATTTTCATTTTGATTGCTCGATTATTTCTAAACATTTCTTAGAAAATTCAATTTAAGTTTCGGGACCTGTAATTGCTGTGACAATTTTCATTTTGATTGCTCGATTATTTCTAAACATTTCTTAGAATATTCAATTTTATTGAAAATCAACTGGCTATAGCCCACAAGTTTTTGGGCGGCAAAAATCTAAAATGGTTCGATTACGATGGTTGATACCTCTATCAATAGGTTTCGGGCCCTGTAATTGCTGTGACAATTTTCATTTTGATTGCTCGATTATTTCTAAACATTTCTTAGAAAATTCAATTTAAGTTTCGGGACCTGTAATTGCTGTGACAATTTTCATTTTGATTGCTCGATTATTTCTAAACATTTCTTAGAATATTCAATTTTATTGAAAATCAACTGGCTATAGCCCACAAGTTTTTGGGCGGCAAAAATCTAAAATGGTTCGATTACGATGGTTGATACCTCTATCAATAGGTTTCGGGACCTGTAATTGCTGTGACAATTTTCATTTTGATTGCTCGATTATTTCTAAACATTTCTTAGAAAATTCAATTTAAGTTTCGGGACCTGTAATTGCTGTGACAATTTTCATTTTGATTGCTCGATTATTTCTAAACATTTCTTAGAATATTCAATTTTATTGAAAATCAACTGGCTATAGCCCACAAGTTTTTGGGCGGCAAAAATCTAAAATGGTTCGATTACGATGGTTGATACCTCTATCAATAGGTTTCGGGCCCTGTAATTGCTGTGACAATTTTCATTTTGATTGCTCGATTATTTCTAAACATTTCTTAGAAAATTCAATTTAAGTTTCGGGACCTGTAATTGCTGTGACAATTTTCATTTTGATTGCTCGATTATTTCTAAACATTTCTTAGAATATTCAATTTTATTGAAAATCAACTGGCTATAGCCCACAAGTTTTTGGGCGGCAAAAATCTAAAATGGTTCGATTACGATGGTTGATACCTCTATCAATAGGTTTCGGGACCTGTAATTGCTGTGACAATTTTCATTTTGATTGCTCGATTATTTCTAAACATTTCTTAGAAAATTCAATTTAAGTTTCGGGACCTGTAATTGCTGTGACAATTTTCATTTTGATTGCTCGATTATTTCTAAACATTTCTTAGAATATTCAATTTTATTGAAAATCAACTGGCTATAGCCCACAAGTTTTTGGGCGGCAAAAATCTAAAATGGTTCGATTACGATGGTTGATACCTCTATCAATAGGTTTCGGGCCCTGTAATTGCTGTGACAATTTTCATTTTGATTGCTCGATTATTTCTAAACATTTCTTAGAAAATTCAATTTAAGTTTCGGGACCTGTAATTGCTGTGACAATTTTCATTTTGATTGCTCGATTATTTCTAAACATTTCTTAGAATATTCAATTTTATTGAAAATCAACTGGCTATAGCCCACAAGTTTTTGGGCGGCAAAAATCTAAAATGGTTCGATTACGATGGTTGATACCTCTATCAATAGGTTTCGGGCCCTGTAATTGCTGTGACAATTTTCATTTTGATTGCTCGATTATTTCTAAACATTTCTTAGAAAATTCAATTTAAGTTTCGGGACCTGTAATTGCTGTGACAATTTTCATTTTGATTGCTCGATTATTTCTAAACATTTCTTAGAATATTCAATTTTATTGAAAATCAACTGGCTATAGCCCACAAGTTTTTGGGCGGCAAAAATCTAAAATGGTTCGATTACGATGGTTGATACCTCTATCAATAGGTTTCGGGACCTGTAATTGCTGTGACAATTTTCATTTTGATTGCTCGATTATTTCTAAACATTTCTTAGAAAATTCAATTTAAGTTTCGGGACCTGTAATTGCTGTGACAATTTTCATTTTGATTGCTCGATTATTTCTAAACATTTCTTAGAATATTCAATTTTATTGAAAATCAACTGGCTATAGCCCACAAGTTTTTGGGCGGCAAAAATCTAAAATGGTTCGATTACGATGGTTGATACCTCTATCAATAGGTTTCGGGCCCTGTAATTGCTGTGACAATTTTCATTTTGATTGCTCGATTATTTCTAAACATTTCTTAGAAAATTCAATTTAAGTTTCGGGACCTGTAATTGCTGTGACAATTTTCATTTTGATTGCTCGATTATTTCTAAACATTTCTTAGAATATTCAATTTTATTGAAAATCAACTGGCTATAGCCCACAAGTTTTTGGGCGGCAAAAATCTAAAATGGTTCGATTACGATGGTTGATACCTCTATCAATAGGTTTCGGGACCTGTAATTGCTGTGACAATTTTCATTTTGATTGCTCGATTATTTCTAAACATTTCTTAGAAAATTCAATTTAAGTTTCGGGACCTGTAATTGCTGTGACAATTTTCATTTTGATTGCTCGATTATTTCTAAACATTTCTTAGAATATTCAATTTTATTGAAAATCAACTGGCTATAGCCCACAAGTTTTTGGGCGGCAAAAATCTAAAATGGTTCGATTACGATGGTTGATACCTCTATCAATAGGTTTCGGGCCCTGTAATTGCTGTGACAATTTTCATTTTGATTGCTCGATTATTTCTAAACATTTCTTAGAAAATTCAATTTAAGTTTCGGGACCTGTAATTGCTGTGACAATTTTCATTTTGATTGCTCGATTATTTCTAAACATTTCTTAGAAAATTCAATTTAAGTTTCGGGACCTGTAATTGCTGTGACAATTTTCATTTTGATTGCTCGATTATTTCTAAACATTTCTTAGAATATTCAATTTTATTGAAAATCAACTGGCTATAGCCCACAAGTTTTTGGGCGGCAAAAATCTAAAATGGTTCGATTACGATGGTTGATACCTCTATCAATAGGTTTCGGGCCCTGTAATTGCTGTGACAATTTTCATTTTGATTGCTCGATTATTTCTAAACATTTCTTAGAAAATTCAATTTAAGTTTCGGGACCTGTAATTGCTGTGACAATTTTCATTTTGATTGCTCGATTATTTCTAAACATTTCTTAGAATATTCAATTTTATTGAAAATCAACTGGCTATAGCCCACAAGTTTTTGGGCGGCAAAAATCTAAAATGGTTCGATTACGATGGTTGATACCTCTATCAATAGGTTTCGGGCCCTGTAATTGCTGTGACAATTTTCATTTTGATTGCTCGATTATTTCTAAACATTTCTTAGAAAATTCAATTTAAGTTTCGGGACCTGTAATTGCTGTGACAATTTTCATTTTGATTGCTCGATTATTTCTAAACATTTCTTAGAATATTCAATTTTATTGAAAATCAACTGGCTATAGCCCACAAGTTTTTGGGCGGCAAAAATCTAAAATGGTTCGATTACGATGGTTGATACCTCTATCAATAGGTTTCGGGACCTGTAATTGCTGTGACAATTTTCATTTTGATTGCTCGATTATTTCTAAACATTTCTTAGAAAATTCAATTTAAGTTTCGGGACCTGTAATTGCTGTGACAATTTTCATTTTGATTGCTCGATTATTTCTAAACATTTCTTAGAATATTCAATTTTATTGAAAATCAACTGGCTATAGCCCACAAGTTTTTGGGCGGCAAAAATCTAAAATGGTTCGATTACGATGGTTGATACCTCTATCAATAGGTTTCGGGCCCTGTAATTGCTGTGACAATTTTCATTTTGATTGCTCGATTATTTCTAAACATTTCTTAGAAAATTCAATTTAAGTTTCGGGACCTGTAATTGCTGTGACAATTTTCATTTTGATTGCTCGAATATTTCTAAACATTTCTTAGAATATTCAATTTTATTGAAAATCAACTGGCTATAGCCCACAAGTTTTTGGGCGGCAAAAATCTAAAATGGTTCGATTACGATGGTTGATACCTCTATCAATAGGTTTCGGGACCTGTAATTGCTGTGACAATTTTCATTTTGATTGCTCGATTATTTCTAAACATTTCTTAGAAAATTCAATTTAAGTTTCGGGACCTGTAATTGCTGTGACAATTTTCATTTTGATTGCTCGATTATTTCTAAACATTTCTTAGAATATTCAATTTTATTGAAAATCAACTGGCTATAGCCCACAAGTTTTTGGGCGGCAAAAATCTAAAATGGTTCGATTACGATGGTTGATACCTCTATCAATAGGTTTCGGGCCCTGTAATTGCTGTGACAATTTTCATTTTGATTGCTCGATTATTTCTAAACATTTCTTAGAAAATTCAATTTAAGTTTCGGGACCTGTAATTGCTGTGACAATTTTCATTTTGATTGCTCGATTATTTCTAAACATTTCTTAGAATATTCAATTTTATTGAAAATCAACTGGCTATAGCCCACAAGTTTTTGGGCGGCAAAAATCTAAAATGGTTCGATTACGATGGTTGATACCTCTATCAATAGGTTTCGGGCCCTGTAATTGCTGTGACAATTTTCATTTTGATTGCTCGATTATTTCTAAACATTTCTTAGAAAATTCAATTTAAGTTTCGGGACCTGTAATTGCTGTGACAATTTTCATTTTGATTGCTCGATTATTTCTAAACATTTCTTAGAATATTCAATTTTATTGAAAATCAACTGGCTATAGCCCACAAGTTTTTGGGCGGCAAAAATCTAAAATGGTTCGATTACGATGGTTGATACCTCTATCAATAGGTTTCGGGACCTGTAATTGCTGTGACAATTTTCATTTTGATTGCTCGATTATTTCTAAACATTTCTTAGAAAATTCAATTTAAGTTTCGGGACCTGTAATTGCTGTGACAATTTTCATTTTGATTGCTCGATTATTTCTAAACATTTCTTAGAATATTCAATTTTATTGAAAATCAACTGGCTATAGCCCACAAGTTTTTGGGCGGCAAAAATCTAAAATGGTTCGATTACGATGGTTGATACCTCTATCAATAGGTTTCGGGCCCTGTAATTGCTGTGACAATTTTCATTTTGATTGCTCGATTATTTCTAAACATTTCTTAGAAAATTCAATTTAAGTTTCGGGACCTGTAATTGCTGTGACAATTTTCATTTTGATTGCTCGATTATTTCTAAACATTTCTTAGAATATTCAATTTTATTGAAAATCAACTGGCTATAGCCCACAAGTTTTTGGGCGGCAAAAATCTAAAATGGTTCGATTACGATGGTTGATACCTCTATCAATAGGTTTCGGGACCTGTAATTGCTGTGACAATTTTCATTTTGATTGCTCGATTATTTCTAAACATTTCTTAGAAAATTCAATTTAAGTTTCGGGACCTGTAATTGCTGTGACAATTTTCATTTTGATTGCTCGATTATTTCTAAACATTTCTTAGAATATTCAATTTTATTGAAAATCAACTGGCTATAGCCCACAAGTTTTTGGGCGGCAAAAATCTAAAATGGTTCGATTACGATGGTTGATACCTCTATCAATAGGTTTCGGGCCCTGTAATTGCTGTGACAATTTTCATTTTGATTGCTCGATTATTTCTAAACATTTCTTAGAAAATTCAATTTAAGTTTCGGGACCTGTAATTGCTGTGACAATTTTCATTTTGATTGCTCGATTATTTCTAAACATTTCTTAGAATATTCAATTTTATTGAAAATCAACTGGCTATAGCCCACAAGTTTTTGGGCGGTAAAAATCTAAAATGGTTCGATTACGATGGTTGATACCTCTATCAATAGGTTTCGGGACCTGTAATTACTGTGACAATTTTCATTTTGATTGCTCGATTATTTCTAAACATTTCTTAGAAAATTCAATTTTATTGAAAATCAACTGTGCTATAGCCCACAAGTTTTTGGGCGGCAAAAATCTAAAATGGTTCGATTACGATGGTTGATACCTCTATCAATAGGTTTCGGGACCTGTAATTGCTGTGACAATTTTCATTTTGATTGCTCGATTATTTCTAAACATTTCTTAGAATATTCAATTTTATTGAAAAATAACTGTGCTATAGCCCACAAGTTTTTGGGCGGCAAAAATCTAAAATGGTCCGATTATGATGGTTGATACCTCTATCAATAGGTTTCGGGACCTGTAATTGCTGTGACAATTTTCATTTTGATTGCTCGATTATTTCTAAACATTTCTTAGAAAATTCAATTTTATTGAAAATCAACTGTGCTATAGCCCACAAGTTTTTGGGCGGCAAAAATCTAAAATGGTTCGATTACGATGGTTGATACCTCTATCAATAGGTTTCGGGACCTGTAATTGCTGTGACAATTTTCATTTTGATTGCTCGATTATTTCTAAACATTTCTTAGAAAATTCAATTTTATTGAAAATCAACTGTGCTTATAGCCCACAAGTTTTTGGGCGGCAAAAATCTAAAATGGTCCGATTACGATGGTTGATACCTCTATCAATAGGTTTCGGGACCTGTAATTGCTGTGACAATTTTCATTTTGATTGCTCGATTATTTCTAAACATTTCTTAGAAAATTCAATTTAAGTTTCGGGACCTGTAATTGCTGTGACAGTTTTCATTTTGATTGCTCGATTATTTCTAAACATTTCTTAGAAAATTCAATTTTATTGAAAATCAACTGTGCTATAGCCCACAAGTTTTTGGGCGGCAAAAATCTAAAATGGTTCGATTACGATGGTTGATACCTCTATCAATAGGTTTCGGGCCCTGTAATTGCTGTGACAATTTTCATTTTGATTGCTCGATTATTTCTAAACATTTCTTAGAAAATTCAATTTAAGTTTCGGGACCTGTAATTGCTGTGACAATTTTCATTTTGATTGCTCGATTATTTCTAAACATTTCTTAGAATATTCAATTTTATTGAAAATCAACTGTGCTAGCCCACAAGTTTTTGGGCGGCAAAAATCTAAAATGGTTCGATTACGATGGTTGATACCTCTATCAATAGGTTTCGGGCCCTGTAATTGCTGTGACAATTTTCATTTTGATTGCTCGATTATTTCTAAACATTTCTTAGAAAATTCAATTTAAGTTTCGGGACCTGTAATTGCTGTGACAATTTTCATTTTGATTGCTCGATTATTTCTAAACATTTCTTAGAATATTCAATTTTATTGAAAATCAACTGGCTATAGCCCACAAGTTTTTGGGCGGCAAAAATCTAAAATGGTCCGATTACGATGGTTCATACCTCTATCAATAGGTTTCGGGACCTGTAATTGCTGTGACAATTTTCATTTTGATTGCTCGATTATTTCTAAACATTTCTTAGAAAATTCAATTTTATTGAAAATCAACTGTGCTATAGCCCACAAGTTTTTGGGCGGCAAAAATCTAAAATGGTCCGATTACGATGGTTCATACCTCTATCAATAGGTTTCGGGACCTGTAATTGCTGTAACAATTTTCATTTTGATTGCTCGATTATTTCTAAACATTTCTTAGAAAATTCAATTTTATTGAAAATCAACTGTGCTATAGCCCACAAGGTTTTGGGCAGCAAAAATCAAAAATGGTTCGATTACGATGGTTGAAACCTCTATCAATAGGTTTCGGGACCTGTAATTGCTGTGACAATTTTCATTTTGATTGCTCGATTATTTCTAAACATTTCTTAGAATATTCAATTTTATTGAAAAATAACGGTGCTATAGCCCACAAGTTTTTGGGCGGCAAAAATCTAAAATGGTCCGATTATGATGGTTGATACCTCTATCAATAGGTTTCGGGACCTGTAATTGCTGTGACAATTTTCATTTTGATTGCTCGATTATTTCTAAACATTTCTTAGAAAATTCAATTTTATTGAAAATCAACTGTGCTATAGCCCACAAGTTTTTGGGCGGCAAAAATCTAAAATGGCCCGATTATGATGGTTGATACCTCTATCAATAGGTTTCGGGACCTGTAATTGCTGTGACAATTTTCATTTTGATTGCTCGATTATTTCTAAACATTTCTTAGAATATTCAATTTTATTGAAAATCAACTGTGCTATAGCCCACAAGTTTTTGGGCGGCAAAAATCTAAAATGGTTCGATTACGATGGTTGATACCTCTATCAATAGGTTTCGGGACCTGTAATTGCTGTGACAATTTTCATTTTGATTGCTCGATTATTTCTAAACATTTCTTAGAAAATTCAATTTTATTGAAAATCAACTGTGCTATAGCCCACAAGTTTTTGGGCGGTAAAAATCTAAAATGGTTCGATTACGATGGTTGATACCTCTATCAATAGGTTTCGGGACCTGTAATTGCTGTGACAATTTTCATTTTGATTGCTCGATTATTTCTAAACATTTCTTAGAAAATTCAATTTAAGTTTCGGGACCTGTAATTGCTGTGACAGTTTTCATTTTGATTGCTCGATTATTTCTAAACATTTCTTAGAAAATTCAATTTTATTGAAAATCAACTGTGCTATAGCCCACAAGTTTTTGGGCGGCAAAAATCTAAAATGGTTCGATTACGATGGTTGATACCTCTATCAATAGGTTTCGGGACCTGTAATTGCTGTGACAATTTTCATTTTGATTGCTCGATTATTTCTAAACATTTCTTAGAATATTCAATTTTATTGAAAATCAACTGTGCTAGCCCACAAGTTTTTGGGCGGCAAAAATCTAAAATGGTTCGATTACGATGGTTGATACCTCTATCAATAGGTTTCGGGCCCTGTAATTGCTGTGACAATTTTCATTTTGATTGCTCGATTATTTCTAAACATTTCTTAGAAAATTCAATTTAAGTTTCGGGACCTGTAATTGCTGTGACAATTTTCATTTTGATTGCTCGATTATTTCTAAACATTTCTTAGAATATTCAATTTTATTGAAAATCAACTGGCTATAGCCCACAAGTTTTTGGGCGGCAAAAATCTAAAATGGTCCGATTACGATGGTTGATACCTCTATCAATAGGTTTCGGGACCTGTAATTGCTGTGACAATTTTCATTTTGATGGCTCGATTATTTCTAAACATTTCTTAGAAAATTCAATTTTATTGAAAATCAACTGTGCTATAGCCCACAAGTTTTTGGGCGGCAAAAATCTAAAATGGTCCGATTACGATGGTTCATACCTCTATCAATAGGTTTCGGGACCTGTAATTGCTGTAACAATTTTCATTTTGATTGCTCGATTATTTCTAAACATTTCTTAGAAAATTCAATTTTATTGAAAATCAACTGTGCTATAGCCCACAATGTTTTGGGCAGCAAAAATCAAAAATGGTTCGATTACGATGGTTGAAACCTCTATCAATAGGTTTCGGGACCTGTAATTGCTGTGACAATTTTCATTTTGATTGCTCGATTATTTCTAAACATTTCTTAGAATATTCAATTTTATTGAAAAATAACGGTGCTATAGCCCACAAGTTTTTGGGCGGCAAAAATCTAAAATGGTCCGATTATGATGGTTGATACCTCTATCAATAGGTTTCGGGACCTGTAATTGCTGTGACAATTTTCATTTTGATTGCTCGATTATTTCTAAACATTTCTTAGAAAATTCAATTTTATTGAAAATCAACTGTGCTATAGCCCACAAGTTTTTGGGCGGCAAAAATCTAAAATGGTTCGATTACGATGGTTGATACCTCTATCAATAGGTTTCGGGACCTGTAATTGCTGTGACAATTTTCATTTTGATTGCTCGATTATTTCTAAACATTTCTTAGAATATTCAATTTTATTGAAAATCAACTGGCTATAGCCCACAAGTTTTTGGGCGGCAAAAATCTAAAATGGTCCGATTACGATGGTTCATACCTCTATCAATAGGTTTCGGGACCTGTAATTGCTGTGACAATTTTCATTTTGATTGCTCGATTATTTCTAAACATTTCTTAGAAAATTCAATTTTATTGAAAATCAACTGTGCTATAGCCCACAAGTTTTTGGGCGGCAAAAATCTAAAATGGTCCGATTATGATGGTTGATACCTCTATCAATAGGTTTCGGGACCTGTAATTGCTGTGACAATTTTCATTTTGATTGCTCGATTATTTCTAAACATTTCTTAGAAAATTCAATTTTATTGAAAATCAACTGTGCTATAGCCCACAAGTTTTTGGGCGGCAAAAATCTAAAATGGTTCGATTACGATGGTTGATACCTCTATCAATAGGTTTCGGGACCTGTAATTGCTGTGACAATTTTCATTTTGATTGCTCGATTATTTCTAAAGATTTCTTAGAATATTCAATTTTATTGAAAATCAACTGTGCTATATATAGCCCACAAGTTTTTGGGCGGCAAAAATCTAAAATGGTTCGATTACGATGGTTGATACCTCTATCAATAGGTTTCGGGACCTGTAATTGCTGTGACAATTTTCATTTTGATTGCTCGATTATTTCTAAACATTTCTTAGAAAATTCAATTTAAGTTTCGGGACCTGTAATTGCTGTGACAGTTTTCATTTTGATTGCTCGATTATTTCTAAACATTTCTTAGAAAATTCAATTTTATTGAAAATCAACTGTGCTATAGCCCACAAGTTTTTGGGCGGCAAAAATCTAAAATGGTTCGATTACGATGGTTGATACCTCTATCAATAGGTTTCGGGACCTGTAATTGCTGTGACAATTTTCATTTTGATTGCTCGATTATTTCTAAACATTTCTTAGAATATTCAATTTTATTGAAAATCAACTGTGCTAGCCCACAAGTTTTTGGGCGGCAAAAATCTAAAATGGTTCGATTACGATGGTTGATACCTCTATCAATAGGTTTCGGGCCCTGTAATTGCTGTGACAATTTTCATTTTGATTGCTCGATTATTTCTAAACATTTCTTAGAAAATTCAATTTAAGTTTCGGGACCTGTAATTGCTGTGACAATTTTCATTTTGATTGCTCGATTATTTCTAAACATTTCTTAGAATATTCAATTTTATTGAAAATCAACTGGCTATAGCCCACAAGTTTTTGGGCGGCAAAAATCTAAAATGGTCCGATTACGATGGTTGATACCTCTATCAATAGGTTTCGGGACCTGTAATTGCTGTGACAATTTTCATTTTGATGGCTCGATTATTTCTAAACATTTCTTAGAAAATTCAATTTTATTGAAAATCAACTGTGCTATAGCCCACAAGTTTTTGGGCGGCAAAAATCTAAAATGGTCCGATTACGATGGTTCATACCTCTATCAATAGGTTTCGGGACCTGTAATTGCTGTAACAATTTTCATTTTGATTGCTCGATTATTTCTAAACATTTCTTAGAAAATTCAATTTTATTGAAAATCAACTGTGCTATAGCCCACAATGTTTTGGGCAGCAAAAATCAAAAATGGTTCGATTACGATGGTTGAAACCTCTATCAATAGGTTTCGGGACCTGTAATTGCTGTGACAATTTTCATTTTGATTGCTCGATTATTTCTAAACATTTCTTAGAATATTCAATTTTATTGAAAAATAACGGTGCTATAGCCCACAAGTTTTTGGGCGGCAAAAATCTAAAATGGTCCGATTATGATGGTTGATACCTCTATCAATAGGTTTCGGGACCTGTAATTGCTGTGACAATTTTCATTTTGATTGCTCGATTATTTCTAAACATTTCTTAGAAAATTCAATTTTATTGAAAATCAACTGTGCTATAGCCCACAAGTTTTTGGGCGGCAAAAATCTAAAATGGTTCGATTACGATGGTTGATACCTCTATCAATAGGTTTCGGGACCTGTAATTGCTGTGACAATTTTCATTTTGATTGCTCGATTATTTCTAAACATTTCTTAGAATATTCAATTTTATTGAAAATCAACTGGCTATAGCCCACAAGTTTTTGGGCGGCAAAAATCTAAAATGGTCCGATTACGATGGTTCATACCTCTATCAATAGGTTTCGGGACCTGTAATTGCTGTGACAATTTTCATTTTGATTGCTCGATTATTTCTAAACATTTCTTAGAAAATTCAATTTTATTGAAAATCAACTGTGCTATAGCCCACAAGTTTTTGGGCGGCAAAAATCTAAAATGGTCCGATTATGATGGTTGATACCTCTATCAATAGGTTTCGGGACCTGTAATTGCTGTGACAATTTTCATTTTGATTGCTCGATTATTTCTAAACATTTCTTAGAAAATTCAATTTTATTGAAAATCAACTGTGCTATAGCCCACAAGTTTTTGGGCGGCAAAAATCTAAAATGGTTCGATTACGATGGTTGATACCTCTATCAATAGGTTTCGGGACCTGTAATTGCTGTGACAATTTTCATTTTGATTGCTCGATTATTTCTAAAGATTTCTTAGAATATTCAATTTTATTGAAAATCAACTGTGCTATATATAGCCCACAAGTTTTTGGGCGGCAAAAATCTAAAATGGCCCGATTACGATGGTTCATACCTCTATCAATAGGTTTCGGGACCTGTAATTGCTGTGACAATTTTCATTTTGATTGCTCGATTATTTCTAAACATTTCTTACAAAATTCAATTTTATTGAAAATCAACTGTGCTATAGCCCACAAGTTTTTGGGCGGCAAAAATCTAAAATGGTCCGATTATGATGGTTGATACCTCTATCAATAGGTTTCGGGACCTGTAATTGCTGTGACAATTTTCATTTTGATTGCTCGATTATTTCTAAACATTTCTTAGAAAATTCAATTTTATTGAAAATCAACTGTGCTATAGCCCACAAGTTTTTAGGCGGCAAAAATCTAAAATGGTTCGATTACGATGGTTGATACCTCTATCAATAGGTTTCGGGACCTGTAATTGCTGTGACAATTTTCATTTTGATTGCTCGATTATTTCTAAACATTTCTTAGAATATTCAATTTTATTGAAAATCAACTGGCTATAGCCCACAAGTTTTTGGGCGGCAAAAATCTAAAATGGTCCGATTACGATGGTTCATACCTCTATCAATAGGTTTCGGGACCTGTAATTGCTGTGACAATTTTCATTTTGATTGCTCGATTATTTCTAAACATTTCTTAGAATATTCAATTTTATTGAAAATCAACTGTGCTAGCCCACAAGTTTTTGGGCGGCAAAAATCTAAAATGGTTCGATTACGATGGTTGATACCTCTATCAATAGGTTTCGGGCCCTGTAATTGCTGTGACAATTTTCATTTTGATTGCTCGATTATTTCTAAACATTTCTTAGAAAATTCAATTTAAGTTTCGGGACCTGTAATTGCTGTGACAATTTTCATTTTGATTGCTCGATTATTTCTAAACATTTCTTAGAATATTCAATTTTATTGAAAATCAACTGGCTATAGCCCACAAGTTTTTGGGCGGCAAAAATCTAAAATGGTCCGATTACGATGGTTGATACCTCTATCAATAGGTTTCGGGACCTGTAATTGCTGTGACAATTTTCATTTTGATGGCTCGATTATTTCTAAACATTTCTTAGAAAATTCAATTTTATTGAAAATCAACTGTGCTATAGCCCACAAGTTTTTGGGCGGCAAAAATCTAAAATGGTCCGATTACGATGGTTCATACCTCTATCAATAGGTTTCGGGACCTGTAATTGCTGTAACAATTTTCATTTTGATTGCTCGATTATTTCTAAACATTTCTTAGAAAATTCAATTTTATTGAAAATCAACTGTGCTATAGCCCACAATGTTTTGGGCAGCAAAAATCAAAAATGGTTCGATTACGATGGTTGAAACCTCTATCAATAGGTTTCGGGACCTGTAATTGCTGTGACAATTTTCATTTTGATTGCTCGATTATTTCTAAACATTTCTTAGAATATTCAATTTTATTGAAAAATAACGGTGCTATAGCCCACAAGTTTTTGGGCGGCAAAAATCTAAAATGGTCCGATTATGATGGTTGATACCTCTATCAATAGGTTTCGGGACCTGTAATTGCTGTGACAATTTTCATTTTGATTGCTCGATTATTTCTAAACATTTCTTAGAAAATTCAATTTTATTGAAAATCAACTGTGCTATAGCCCACAAGTTTTTGGGCGGCAAAAATCTAAAATGGTTCGATTACGATGGTTGATACCTCTATCAATAGGTTTCGGGACCTGTAATTGCTGTGACAATTTTCATTTTGATTGCTCGATTATTTCTAAACATTTCTTAGAATATTCAATTTTATTGAAAATCAACTGGCTATAGCCCACAAGTTTTTGGGCGGCAAAAATCTAAAATGGTCCGATTACGATGGTTCATACCTCTATCAATAGGTTTCGGGACCTGTAATTGCTGTGACAATTTTCATTTTGATTGCTCGATTATTTCTAAACATTTCTTAGAAAATTCAATTTTATTGAAAATCAACTGTGCTATAGCCCACAAGTTTTTGGGCGGCAAAAATCTAAAATGGTCCGATTATGATGGTTGATACCTCTATCAATAGGTTTCGGGACCTGTAATTGCTGTGACAATTTTCATTTTGATTGCTCGATTATTTCTAAACATTTCTTAGAAAATTCAATTTTATTGAAAATCAACTGTGCTATAGCCCACAAGTTTTTGGGCGGCAAAAATCTAAAATGGTTCGATTACGATGGTTGATACTTCTATCAATAGGTTTCGGGACCTGTAATTGCTGTGACAATTTTCATTTTGATTGCTCGATTATTTCTAAAGATTTCTTAGAATATTCAATTTTATTGAAAATCAACTGTGCTATATATAGCCCACAAGTTTTTGGGCGGCAAAAATCTAAAATGGCCCGATTACGATGGTTCATACCTCTATCAATAGGTTTCGGGACCTGTAATTGCTGTGACAATTTTCATTTTGATTGCTCGATTATTTCTAAACATTTCTTAGAAAATTCAATTTTATTGAAAATCAACTGTGCTATAGCCCACAAGTTTTTGGGCGGCAAAAATCTAAAATGGTTCGATTACGATGGTTGATACCTCTATCAATAGGTTTCGGGACCTGTAATTGCTGTGACAATTTTCATTTTGATTGCTCGATTATTTCTAAAGATTTCTTAGAATATTCAATTTTATTGAAAATCAACTGTGCTATATATAGCCCACAAGTTTTTGGGCGGCAAAAATCTAAAATGGTCCGATTATGATGGTTGATACCTCTATCAATAGGTTTCGGGACCTGTAATTGCTGTGACAATTTTCATTTTGATTGCTCGATTATTTCTAAACATTTCTTAGAAAATTCAATTTTATTGAAAATCAACTGTGCTATAGCCCACAAGTTTTTGGGCGGCAAAAATCTAAAATGGTTCGATTACGATGGTTGATACCTCTATCAATAGGTTTCGGGACCTGTAATTGCTGTGACAATTTTCATTTTGATTGCTCGATTATTTCTAAAAATTTCTTAGAATATTCAATTTTATTGAAAATCAACTGTGATATAGCCCACAAATTTTTTGGGCGGCAAAAATCTAAAATGGTTCGATTACGATGGTTCATACCTCTATCAATAGGTTTCGGGACCTGTAATTGCTGTGACAATTTTCATTTTGATTGCTCGATTATTTCTAAACATTTCTTAGAATATTCAATTTTATTGAAAAATAACTGTGCTATAGCCCACAAGTTTTTGGGCGGCAAAAATCTAAAATGGTCCGATTATGATGGTTGATACCTCTATCAATAGGTTTCGGGACCTGTAATTGCTGTGACAATTTTCATTTTGATTGCTCGATTATTTCTAAACATTTCTTAGAAAATTCAATTTTATTGAAAATCAACTGTGCTATAGCCCACAAGTTTTTGGGCGGCAAAAATCTAAAATGGTCCGATTATGATGGTTGATACCTCTATCAATAGGTTTCGGGACCTGTAATTGCTGTGACAATTTTCATTTTGATTGCTCGATTATTTCTAAACATTTCTTAGAAAATTCAATTTTATTGAAAATCAACTGTGCTATAGCCCACAAGTTTTTGGGCGGCAAAAATCTAAAATGGTTCGATTACGATGGTTGATACCTCTATCAATAGGTTTCGGGACCTGTAATTGCTGTGACAATTTTCATTTTGATTGCTCGATTATTTCTAAAAATTTCTTAGAATATTCAATTTTATTGAAAATCAACTGTGCTATAGCCCACAAATTTTTTGGGCGGCAAAAATCTAAAATGGTTCGATTACGATGGTTCATACCTCTATCAATAGGTTTCGGGACCTGTAATTGCTGTGACAATTTTCATTTTGATTGCTCGATTATTTCTAAACATTTCTTAGAATATTCAATTTTATTGAAAAATAACTGTGCTATAGCCCACAAGTTTTTGGGCGGCAAAAATCTAAAATGGTCCGATTATGATGGTTGATACCTCTATCAATAGGTTTCGGGACCTGTAATTGCTGTGACAATTTTCATTTTGATTGCTCGATTATTTCTAAACATTTCTTAGAAAATTCAATTTTATTGAAAATCAACTGTGCTATAGCCCACAAGTTTTTGGGTGACAAAAATCTAAAATGGTTCGATTACGATGGTTGATACCTCTATCAATAGGTTTCGGGACCTGTAATTGCTGTGACAATTTTCATTTTGATTGCTCGATTATTTCTAAACATTTCTTAGAATATTCAATTTTATTGAAATCAAATGTGCTATAGCCCACAAGTTTTTGGGCGGCAAAAATCTAAAATGGTCCGATTACGATGGTTGATACCTCTATCAATAGGTTTCGGGACCTGTAATTGCTGTGACAATTTTCATTTTGATTGCTCGATTATTTCTAAACATTTCTTAGAAAATTCAATTTTATTGAAAATCAACTGTGCTATAGCCCACAAGTTTTTGGGCGGCAAAAATCTAAAATGGTTCGATTACGATGGTTGATACCTCTATCAATAGGTTTCGGGACCTGTAATTACTGTGACAATTTTTATTTTGATGGCTCGATTATTTCAAAATATTTCTTAGAATGTTCAATTTTATTGAAAAATAACTGTGCTATAGCCCACAAGTTTTTGGGCGGCAAAAATCTAAAATGGTTCGATTACGATGGTTGATACCTCTATCAATAGGTTTCGGGACCTGTAATTGCTGTGACAATTTTCATTTTGATTGCTCGATTATTTCTAAACATTTCTTAGAAAATTCAATTTTATTGAAAATCAACTGTGCTATAGCCCACAAGTTTTTGGGCGGCAAAAATCTAAAATGGTTCGATTACGATGGTTGATACCTCTATCAATAGGTTTCGGGACCTGTAATTGCTGTGACAATTTTCATTTTGATTGCTCGATTATTTCTAAACATTTCTTAGAAAATTCAATTTTATTGAAAATCAACTGTGCTATATCCCACAAGTTTTTGGGCGGTAAAAATCTAAAATGGTTCGATTACGATGGTTGATACCTCTATCAATAGGTTTCGGGACCTGTAATTGCTGTGACAATTTTCATTTTGATTGCTCGATTATTTCTAAACATTTCTTAGAAAATTCAATTTTATTGAAAATCAACTGTGCTATAGCCCACAAGTTTTTGGGCGGCAAAAATCTAAAATGGTCCGATTATGATGGTTGATACCTCTATCAATAGGTTTCGGGACCTGTAATTGCTGTGACAATTTTCATTTTGATTGCTCGATTATTTCTAAACATTTCTTAGAATATTCAATTTTATTGAAAATCAACTGTGCTATAGCCCACAAGTTTTTGGGCGGCAAAAATCTAAAATGGTCCGATTATGATGGTTGATACCTCTATCAATAGGTTTCGGGACCTGTAATTGCTGTGACAATTTTCATTTTGATTGCTCGATTATTTCTAAATATTTCTTAGAAGGTTCAATTTTATTGAAAAATAACTGTGCTATAGCCCACAAGTTTTTGGGCGGCAAAAATCTAAAATGGTCCGATTACGATGGTTGATACCTCTATCAATAGGTTTCGGGACCTGTAATTGCTGTGACAATTTTCATTTTGATTGCTCGATTATTTCTAAACATTTCTTAGAATATTCAATTTTATTGAAAAATAACTGTGCTATAGCCCACAAGTTTTTGGGCGGCAAAAATCTAAAATGGTCCGATTATGATGGTTGATACCTCTATCAATAGGTTTCGGGACCTGTAATTGCTGTGACAATTTTCATTTTGATTGCTCGATTATTTCTAAACATTTCTTAGAAAATTCAATTTTATTGAAAATCAACTGTGCTATAGCCCACAAGTTTTTGGGCGGCAAAAATCTAAAATGGTTCGATTACGATGGTTGATACCTCTATCAATAGGTTTCGGGACCTGTAATTGCTGTGACAATTTTCATTTTGATTGCTCGATTATTTCTAAACATTTCTTAGAAAATTCAATTTTATTGAAAATCAACTGTGCTTATAGCCCACAAGTTTTTGGGCGGCAAAAATCTAAAATGGTCCGATTACGATGGTTGATACCTCTATCAATAGGTTTCGGGACCTGTAATTGCTGTGACAATTTTCATTTTGATTGCTCGATTATTTCTAAACATTTCTTAGAAAATTCAATTTAAGTTTCGGGACCTGTAATTGCTGTGACAGTTTTCATTTTGATTGCTCGATTATTTCTAAACATTTCTTAGAAAATTCAATTTTATTGAAAATCAACTGTGCTATAGCCCACAAGTTTTTGGGCGGCAAAAATCTAAAATGGTTCGATTACGATGGTTGATACCTCTATCAATAGGTTTCGGGACCTGTAATTGCTGTGACAATTTAAATTTTGATTGCTCGATTATTTCTAAACATTTCTTAGAATATTCAATTTTATTGAAAATCAACTGTGCTAGCCCACAAGTTTTTGGGCGGCAAAAATCTAAAATGGTTCGATTACGATGGTTGATACCTCTATCAATAGGTTTCGGGCCCTGTAATTGCTGTGACAATTTTCATTTTGATTGCTCGATTATTTCTAAACATTTCTTAGAAAATTCAATTTAAGTTTCGGGACCTGTAATTGCTGTGACAATTTTCATTTTGATTGCTCGATTATTTCTAAATATTTCTTAGAAGGTTCAATTTTATTGAAAAATAACTGTGCTATAGCCCACAAGTTTTTGGGCGGCAAAAATCTAAAATGGTCCGATTACGATGGTTGATACCTCTATCAATAGGTTTTGGGACCTGTAATTGCTGTGACAATTTTCATTTTGATTGCTCGATTATTTCTAAACATTTCTTAGAAAATTCAGTTTTATTGAAAATCAGCTGTGCTTATAGCCCACAAGTTTTTGGGCGGCAAAAATCTAAAATGGTCCGATTACGATGGTTGATATCTCTATCAATAGGTTTCGGGACCTGTAATTGCTGTGACAATTTTCATTTTGATTGCTCGATTATTTCTAAACATTTCTTAGAAAATTCAATTTAAGTTTCGGGACCTGTAATTACTGTGACAATTTTCATTTTGATTGCTCGATTATTTCTAAATATTTCTTAGAAGGTTCAATTTTATTGAAAAATAACTGTGCTATAGCCCACAAGTTTTTGGGCGGCAAAAATCGAAAATGGTCCGATTACGATGGTTGATACCTCTATCAATAGGTTTTGGGACCTGTAATTGCTGTGACAATTTTCATTTTGATTGCTCGATTATTTCTAAACATTTCTTAGAAAATTCAATTTTATTGAAAATCAACTGTGCTTATAGCCCACAAGTTTTTGGGCGGCAAAAATCTAAAATGGTCCGATTACGATGGTTGATACCTCTATCAATAGGTTTCGGGACCTGTAATTGCTGTGACAATTTTCATTTTGATTGCTCGATTATTTCTAAACATTTCTTAGAAAATTCAATTTTATTGAAAATCAACTGTGCTATAGCCCACAAGTTTTTGGGCGGCAAAAATCTAAAATGGTTCGATTACGATGGTTGATACCTCTATCAATAGGTTTCGGGACCTGTAATTGCTGTGACAATTTTCATTTTGATTGCTCGATTATTTCTAAACATTTCTTAGAATATTCAATTTTATTGAAAATCAACTGTGCTATAGCCCACAAGTTTTTGGGCGGCAAAAATCTAAAATGGTTCGATTACGATGGTTGATACCTCTATCAATAGGTTTCGGGACCTGTAATTGCTGTGACAATTTTCATTTTGATTGCTCGATTATTTCTAAACATTTCTTAGAATATTCAATTTTATTGAAAATCAACTGTGCTTATAGCCCACAAGTTTTTGGGCGGCAAAAATCTAAAATGGTCCGATTACGATGGTTGATACCTCTATCAATAGGTTTCGGGACCTGTAATTGCTGTGACAATTTTCATTTTGATTGCTCGATTATTTCTAAACATTTCTTAGAAAATTCAATTTTATTGAAAATCAACTGTGCTTATAGCCCACAAGTTTTTGGGCGGCAAAAATCTAAAATGGTCCGATTACGATGGTTGATACCTCTATCAATAGGTTTCGGGACCTGTAATTGCTGTGACAATTTTCATTTTGATTGCTCGATTATTTCTAAACATTTCTTAGAAAATTCAATTTAAGTTTCGGGACCTGTAATTGCTGTGACAGTTTTCATTTTGATTGCTCGATTATTTCTAAACATTTCTTAGAAAATTCAATTTTATTGAAAATCAACTGTGCTATAGCCCACAAGTTTTTGGGCGGCAAAAATCTAAAATGGTTCGATTACGATGGTTGATACCTCTATCAATAGGTTTCGGGACCTGTAATTGCTGTGACAGTTTTCATTTTGATTGCTCGATTATTTCTAAACATTTCTTAGAAAATTCAATTTTATTGAAAATCAACTGTGCTATAGCCCACAAGTTTTTGGGCGGCAAAAATCTAAAATGGTTCGATTACGATGGTTGATACCTCTATCAATAGGTTTCGGGACCTGTAATTGCTGTGACAATTTTCATTTTGATTGCTCGATTATTTCTAAACATTTCTTAGAATATTCAATTTTATTGAAAATCAACTGTGCTATAGCCCACAAGTTTTTGGGCGGCAAAAATCTAAAATGGTCCGATTACGATGGTTGATACCTCTATCAATAGGTTTCGGGACCTGTAATTGCTGTGACAATTTTCATTTTGATTGCTCGATTATTTCTAAACATTTCTTAGAAAATTCAATTTTATTGAAAATCAACTGTGCTATAGCCCACAAGTTTTTGGGCGGCAAAAATCTAAAATGGTTCGATTACGATGGTTGATACCTCTATCAATAGGTTTCGGGACCTGTAATTGCTGTGACAATTTTCATTTTGATTGCTCGATTATTTCTAAACATTTCTTAGAATATTCAATTTTATTGAAAATCAACTGTGCTATAGCCCACAAGTTTTTGGGCGGCAAAAATCTAAAATGGTTCGATTACGATGGTTGATACCTCTATCAATAGGTTTCGGGCCCTGTAATTGCTGTGACAATTTTCATTTTGATTGCTCGATTATTTCTAAACATTTCTTAGAAAATTCAATTTTATTGAAAATCAACTGTGCTTATAGCCCACAAGTTTTTGGGCGGCAAAAATCTAAAATGGTCCGATTACGATGGTTGATACCTCTATCAATAGGTTTCGGGACCTGTAATTGCTGTGACAATTTTCATTTTGATTGCTCGATTATTTCTAAACATTTCTTAGAAAATTCAATTTAAGTTTCGGGACCTGTAATTGCTGTGACAATTTTCATTTTGATTGCTCGATTATTTCTAAACATTTCTTAGAAAATTCAATTTTATTGAAAAATCAACTGTGCTATAGCCCACAAGTTTTTGGGCGGCAAAAATCGAAAATGGTCCGATTACGATGGTTCATACCTCTATCAATAGGTTTCGGGACCTGTAATTGCTGTGACAATTTTCATTTTGATTGCTCGATTATTTCTAAACATTTCTTAGAAAATTCAATTTAAGTTTCGGGACCTGTAATTGCTGTGAAATTTTTCATTTTGATTGCTCGATTATTTCTAAACATTTCTTAGAATATTCAGTTTTATTGAAATCAACTGTGCTATAGCCCACAAGTTTTTGGGCGGCAAAAATCTAAAATGGTCCGATTACGATGGTTGATACCTCTATCAATAGGTTTCGGGACCTGTAATTGCTGTGACAATTTTCATTTTGATTGCTCGATTATTTCTAAACATTTCTTAGAAAATTCAATTTAAGTTTCGGGACCTGTAATTGCTGTGAAATTTTTCATTTTGATTGCTCGATTATTTCTAAACATTTCTTAGAATATTCAATTTTATTGAAATCAACTGTGCTATAGCCCACAAGTTTTTGGGCGGCAAAAATCTAAAATGGTCCGATTACGATGGTTGATACCTCTATCAATAGGTTTCGGGACCTGTAATTGCTGTGACAATTTTCATTTTGATTGCTCGATTATTTCTAAACATTTCTTAGAAAATTCAATTTTATTGAAAATCAACTGTGCTATAGCCCACAAGTTTTTGGGCGGCAAAAATCTAAAATGGTTCGATTACGATGGTTGATACCTCTATCAATAGGTTTCGGGACCTGTAATTGCTGTGACAATTTTCATTTTGATTGCTCGATTATTTCTAAACATTTCTTAGAAAATTCAATTTTATTGAAAATCAACTGTGCTATAGCCCACAAGTTTTTGGGTGGCAAAAATCTAAAATGGTTCGATTACGATGGTTGATACCTCTATCAATAGGTTTCGGGACCTGTAATTACTGTGACAATTTTCATTTTGATTGCTCGATTATTTCTAAATATTTCTTAGAATGTTCAATTTTATTGAAAAATAACTGTGCTATAGCCCACAAGTTTTTGGGCGGCAAAAATCTCTAATGGTTCGATTACGATGGTTGATACCTCTATCAATAGGGTTCGGGACCTGTAATTGCTGTGACAATTTTCATTTTGATTGCTCGATTATTTCTAAACATTTCTTAGAAAATTCAATTTTATTGAAAATCAACTGTGCTATAGCCCACAAGTTTTTGGGCGGCAAAAATCTAAAATGGTTCGATTACGATGGTTGATACCTCTATCAATAGGTTTCGGGACCTGTAATTGCTGTGACAATTTTCATTTTGATTGCTCGATTATTTCTAAACATTTCTTAGAAAATTCAATTTTATTGAAAATCAACTGTGCTATAGCCCACAAGTTTTTGGGCGGCAAAAATCTAAAATGGTTCGATTACGATGGTTGATACCTCTATCAATAGGTTTCGGGACCTGTAATTGCTGTGACAATTTTCATTTTGATTGTTCGATTATTTCTAAACATTTCTTAGAAAGTTCAATTTTATTGAAAAATAACTGTGCTATAGCCCACAAGTTTTTGGGCGGCAAAAATCTAAAATGGTTCGATTACGATGGTTGATACCTCTATCAATAGGTTTCGGGACCTGTAATTGCTGTGACAATTTTCATTTTGATTGCTCGATTATTTCTAAACATTTCTTAGAAAATTCAATTTTATTGAAAATCAACTGTGCTATAGCCCACAAGTTTTTGGGCGGCAAAAATCTAAAATGGTCCGATTACGATGGTTCATACCTCTATCAATAGGTTTCGGGACCTGTAATTGCTGTGACAATTTTCATTTTGATTGCTCGATTATTTCTAAACATTTCTTAGAAAATTCAATTTTATTGAAAATCAACTGTGCTATAGCCCACAAGGTCTTGGGCGGCAAAAATCTAAAATGGTTCGATTACGATGGTTGATACCTCTATCAATAGGTTTCGGGACCTGTAATTGCTGTGACAATTTTCATTTTGATTGCTCGATTATTTCTAAACATTTCTTAGAATATTCAATTTTATTGAAAAATAACGGTGCTATAGCCCATAAGTTTTTGGGCGGCAAAAATCTAAAATGGTCCGATTATGATGGTTGATACCTCTATCAATAGGTTTCGGGACCTGTAATTGCTGTGACAATTTTCATTTTGATTGCTCGATTATTTCTAAACATTTCTTAGAAAATTCAATTTTATTGAAAATCAACTGTGCTATAGACCACAAGTTTTTGGGCGGCAAAAATCTAAAATGGTTCGATTACGATGGTTGATACCTCTATCAATAGGTTTCGGGACCTGTAATTGCTGTGACAATTTTCATTTTGATTGCTCGATTATTTCTAAACATTTCTTAGAATATTCAATTTTATTGAAAATCAACTGGCTATAGCCCACAAGTTTTTGGGCGGCAAAAATCTAAAATGGTCCGATTACGATGGTTCATACCTCTATCAATAGGTTTCGGGACCTGTAATCGCTGTGACAATTTTCATTTTGATTGCTCGATTATTTCTAAACATTTCTTAGAAAATTCAATTTTATTGAAAATCAACTGTGCTATAGCCCACAAGTTTTTGGGTGGCAAAAATCTAAAATGGTCCGATTATGATGGTTGATACCTCTATCAATAGGTTTCGGGACCTGTAATTGCTGTGACAATTTTCATTTTGATTGCTCGATTATTTCTAAACATTTCTTAGAAAATTCAATTTTATTGAAAATCAACTGTGCTTATACCCCACAAGTTTTTGGGCGGCAAAAATCTAAAATGGTCCGATTACGATGGTTGATACCTCTATCAATAGGTTTCGGGACCTGTAATTGCTGTGACAATTTTCATTTTGATTGCTCGATTATTTCTAAACATTTCTTAGAAAATTCAATTTAAGTTTCGGGACCTGTAATTGCTGTGACAATTTTCATTTTGATTGCTCGATTATTTCTAAATATTTCTTAGAAGGTTCAATTTTATTGAAAAATAACTGTGCTATAGCCCACAAGTTTTTGGGCGGCAAAAATCTAAAATGGTCCGATTACGATGGTTGATACCTCTATCAATAGGTTTCGGGACCTGTAATTGCTGTGACAATTTTCATTTTCATTGCTCGATTATTTCTAAACATTTCTTAGAATATTCAATTTTATTGAAAAATAACTGTGCTATAGCCCACAAGTTTTTGGGCGGCAAAAATCTAAAATGGTCCGATTATGATGGTTGATACCTCTATCAATAGGTTTCGGGACCTGTAATTGCTGTGACAATTTTCATTTTGATTGCTCGATTATTTCTAAACATTTCTTAGAAAATTCAATTTTATTGAAAATCAACTGTGCAGCCCACAAGTTTTTGGGCGGCAAAAATCTAAAATGGTCCGATTACGATGGTTGATACCTCTATCAATAGGTTTCGGGACCTGTAATTGCTGTGACAATTTTCATTTTGATTGCTCGATTATTTCTAAACATTTCTTAGAAAATTCAATTTAAGTTTCGGGACCTGTAATTACTGTGACAATTTTCATTTTGATTGCTCGATTATTTCTAAATATTTCTTAGAAGGTTCAATTTTATTGAAAAATAACTGTGCTATAGCCCACAAGTTTTTGGGCGGCAAAAATCTAAAATGGTCCGATTACGATGGTTGATACCTCTATCAATAGGTTTTGGGACCTGTAATTGCTGTGACAATTTTCATTTTGATTGCTCGATTATTTCTAAACATTTCTTAGAAAATTCAATTTAAGTTTCGGGACCTGTAATTGCTGTGACAGTTTTCATTTTGATTGCTCGATTATTTCTAAACATTTCTTAGAAAATTCAATTTTATTGAAAATCAACTGTGCTTATAGCCCACAAGTTTTTGGGCGGCAAAAATCTAAAATGGTCCGATTACGATGGTTGATACCTCTATCAATAGGTTTCGGGGCCTGTAATTGCTGTGACAATTTTCATTTTGATTGCTCGATTATTTCTAAACATTTCTTAGAAAATTCAATTTTATTGAAAATCAACTGTGCTTATAGCCCACAAGTTTTTGGGCGGCAAAAATCTAAAATGGTTCGATTACGATGGTTGATACCTCTATCAATAGGTTTCGGAACCTGTAATTGCTGTGACAATTTTCATTTTGATTGTTCGATTATTTCTAAACATTTCTTAGAAAGTTCAATTTTATTGAAAAATCAACTGTGCTATAGCCCACAAGTTTTTGGGCGGCAAAAATCTAAAATGGTTCGATTACGATGGTTGATACCTCTATCAATAGGTTTCGGGACCTGTAATTGCTGTGACAATTTTCATTTTGATTGCTCGATTATTTCTAAACATTTCTTAGAAAATTCAATTTTATTGAAAATCAACTGTGCTATAGCCCACAAGTTTTTGGGCGGCAAAAATCTAAAATGGTCCGATTACGATGCTTCATACCTCTATCAATAGGTTTCGGGACCTGTAATTGCTGTGACAATTTTCATTTTGATTACTCGATTATTTCTAAACATTTCTTAGAAAATTCAATTTTATTGAAAATCAACTGTGCTATAGCCCACAAGGTCTTGGGCGGCAAAAATCTAAAATGGTTCGATTACGATGGTTGATACCTCTATCAATAGGTTTCGGGACCTGTAATTGCTGTGACAATTTTCATTTTGATTGCTCGATTATTTCTAAACATTTCTTAGAATATTCAATTTTATTGAAAAATAACGGTGCTATAGCCCACAAGTTTTTGGGCGGCAAAAATCTAAAATGGTCCGATTATGATGGTTGATACCTCTATCAATAGGTTTCGGGACCTGTAATTGCTGTGACAATTTTCATTTTGATTGCTCGATTATTTCTAAACATTTCTTAGAAAATTCAATTTTATTGAAAATCAACTGTGCTATAGCCCACAAGTTTTTGGGCGGCAAAAATCTAAAATGGTTCGATTACGATGGTTGATACCTCTATCAATAGGTTTCGGGACCTGTAATTGCTGTGACAATTTTCATTTTGATTGCTCGATTATTTCTAAACATTTCTTAGAATATTCAATTTTATTGAAAATCAACTGGCTATAGCCCACAAGCTTTTGGGCGGCAAAAATCTAAAATGGTCCGATTACGATGGTTCATACCTCTATCAATAGGTTTCGGGACCTGTAATCGCTGTGACAATTTTCATTTTGATTGCTCGATTATTTCTAAACATTTCTTAGAAAATTCAATTTTATTGAAAATCAACTGTGCTATAGCCCACAAGGTTTTGGGCGGCAAAAATCTAAAATGGTTCGATTACGATGGTTGATACCTCTATCAATAGGTTTCGGGACCTGTAATTGCTGTGACAATTTTCATTTTGATTGCTCGATTATTTCTAAAAATTTCTTAGAATATTCAATTTTATTGAAAAATAACTGTGCTATAGCCCACAAGTTTTTGGGTGGCAAAAATCTAAAATGGTCCGATTATGATGGTTGATACCTCTATCAATAGGTTTCGGGACCTGTAATTGCTGTGACAATTTTCATTTTGATTGCTCGATTATTTCTAAACATTTCTTAGAAAATTCAATTTTATTGAAAATCAACTGTGCTTATACCCCACAAGTTTTTGGGCGGCAAAAATCTAAAATGGTCCGATTACGATGGTTGATACCTCTATCAATAGGTTTCGGGACCTGTAATTGCTGTGACAATTTTCATTTTGATTGCTCGATTATTTCTAAACATTTCTTAGAAAATTCAATTTAAGTTTCGGGACCTGTAATTGCTGTGACAATTTTCATTTTGATTGCTCGATTATTTCTAAATATTTCTTAGAAGGTTCAATTTTATTGAAAAATAACTGTGCTATAGCCCACAAGTTTTTGGGCGGCAAAAATCTAAAATGGTCCGATTACGATGGTTGATACCTCTATCAATAGGTTTCGGGACCTGTAATTGCTGTGACAATTTTCATTTTGATTGCTCGATTATTTCTAAACATTTCTTAGAATATTCAATTTTATTGAAAAATAACTGTGCTATAGCCCACAAGTTTTTGGGCGGCAAAAATCTAAAATGGTCCGATTATGATGGTTGATACCTCTATCAATAGGTTTCGGGACCTGTAATTGCTGTGACAATTTTCATTTTGATTGCTCGATTATTTCTAAACATTTCTTAGAAAATTCAATTTTATTGAAAATCAACTGTGCAGCCCACAAGTTTTTGGGCGGCAAAAATCTAAAATGGTCCGATTACGATGGTTGATACCTCTATCAATAGGTTTCGGGACCTGTAATTGCTGTGACAATTTTCATTTTGATTGCTCGATTATTTCTAAACATTTCTTAGAAAATTCAATTTAAGTTTCGGGACCTGTAATTACTGTGACAATTTTCATTTTGATTGCTCGATTATTTCTAAATATTTCTTAGAAGGTTCAATTTTATTGAAAAATAACTGTGCTATAGCCCACAAGTTTTTGGGCGGCAAAAATCTAAAATGGTCCGATTACGATGGTTGATACCTCTATCAATAGGTTTTGGGACCTGTAATTGCTGTGACAATTTTCATTTTGATTGCTCGATTATTTCTAAACATTTCTTAGAAAATTCAATTTTATTTAAAATCAACTGTGCTTATAGCCCACAAGTTTTTGGGCGGCAAAAATCTAAAATGATCCGATTACGATGGTTGATACCTCTATCAATAGGTTTCGGGACCTGTAATTGCTGTGACAATTTTCATTTTGATTGCTCGATTATTTCTAAACATTTCTTACAAAATTCAATTTAAGTTTCGGGACCTGTAATTGCTGTGACAGTTTTCATTTTGATTGCTCGATTATTTCTAAACATTTCTTAGAAAATTCAATTTTATTGAAAATCAACTGTGCTTATAGCCCACAAGTTTTTGGGCGGCAAAAATCTAAAATGGTCCGATTACGATGGTTGATACCTCTATCAATAGGTTTCGGGGCCTGTAATTGCTGTGACAATTTTCATTTTGATTGCTCGATTATTTCTAAACATTTCTTAGAAAATTCAATTTTATTGAAAATCAACTGTGCTTATAGCCCACAAGTTTTTGGGCGGCAAAAATCTAAAATGGTCCGATTACGATGGTTGATACCTCTATCAATAGGTTTCGGGACCTGTAATTGCTGTGACAATTTTCAATTTGATTGCTCGATTATTTCTAAACATTTCTTAGAAAATTCAATTTAAGTTTCGGGACCTGTAATTGCTGTCACAATTTTCATTTTGATTGCTCGATTATTTCTAAACATTTCTTAGAAAATTCAATTTTATTGAAAAATAACTGTGCTATAGCCCACAAGTTTTTGGGCGGCAAAATCGAAAATGGTCCGATTACGATGGTTCATACCTCTATCAATAGGTTTCGGGACCTGTAATTGCTGTGACAATTTTCATTTTGATTGCTCGATTATTTCTAAACATTTCTTAGAAAATTCAATTTTATTGAAAATCAACTGTGCTATAGCCCACAAGTTTTTGGGCGGCAAAAATCTAAAATGGTCCGATTACGATGGTTGATACCTCTATCAATAGGTTTCGGAACCTGTAATTGCTGTGACAATTTTCATTTTGATTGCTCGATTATTTCTAAACATTTCTTAGAAAATTCAATTTTATTGAAAATCAACTGTGCTTATAGCCCACAAGTTTTTGGGCGGCAAAAATCTAAAATGGTCCGATTACGATGGTTGAAACCTCTATCAATAGGTTTCGGGACCTGTAATTGCTGTGACAATTTTCATTTTGATTGCTCGATTATTTCTAAACATTTCTTAGAAAATTCAATTTTATTGAAAATCAACTGTGCTTATAGCCCACAAGTTTTTGGGCGGCAAAAATCTAAAATGGTTCGATTACGATGGTTGATACCTCTATCAATAGGTTTCGGGACCTGTAATTGCTGTGACAATTTTCATTTTGATTGCTCGATTATTTCTAAACATATCTTATAAAATTCAATTTTATTGAAAATCAACTGTGCTATAGCCCACAAGTTTTTGGGCGGCAAAAATCTAAAATGGTTCGATTACGATGGTTGATACCTCTATCAATAGGTTTCGGGACCTGTAATTGCTGTGACAATTTTCATTTTGATTGCTCGATTATTTCTAAACATTTCTTAGAAAATTCAATTTTATTGAGGCGGCAAAAATCTAAAATGGTTCGATTACGATGGTTAATACCTCTATCAATAGGTTTCGGGACCTGTAATTGCTGTGACAATTTTCATTTTGATTGCTCGATTATTTCTAAACATTTCTTAGAAAATTCAATTTTATTGAAAATCAACTGTGCTATAGCCCACAAGTTTTTGGGCGGCAAAAATCTAAAATGGTCCGATTACGATGGTTGATACTTCTATCAATAGGTTTCGGGACCTGTAATTGCTGTGACAATTTTCATTTTGATTGCTCGATTATTTCTAAACATTTCTTAGAAAATTCAATTTTATTGAAAATCAACTGTGCTATAGCCCACAAGTTTTTGGGCGGCAAAAATCTAAAATGGTCCGATTACGATGGTTGATACTTCTATCAATAGGTTTCGGGACCTGTAATTGCTGTGACAATTTTCATTTTGATTGCTCGATTATTTCTAAACATTTCTTAAAAAATTCAATTTTATTGAAAATCAACTGTGCTTTAGCCCACAAGTTTTTGGGCGGCAAAAATCTAAAATGGTCCGATTACGATGGTTCATACCTCTATCAATAGGTTTCGGGACCTGTAATTGCTATGACAATTTTCATTTTGATTGCTCGATTATTTCTAAACATTTCTTAGAAAATTCAATTTTATTGAAAATCAACTGTGCTATAGCCCACAAGTTTTTGGGCGGCAAAAATCTAAAATGGTTCGATTACGATGGTTGATACCTCTATCAATAGGTTTCGGGACCTGTAATTGCTGTGACAATTTTCATTTTGATTGCTCGATTATTTCTAAACATTTCTTAGAAAATTCAATTTTATTGAAAATCAACTGTGCTATAGCCCACAAGTTTTTGGGCGGCAAAAATCTAAAATGGTCCGAACACGATGGTTGATACTTCTATCAATAGGTTTCGGGACCTGTAATTGCTGTGACAATTTTCATTTTGATTGCTCGATTATTTCTAAACATTTCTTAGAAAATTCAATTTTATTGAAAATCAACTGTGCTATAGCCCACAAGTTTTTGGGCGGCAAAAATCTAAAATGGTCCGATTACGATGGTTGATACCTCTATCAATAGGTTTCGGGACCTGTAATTGCTGTGACAATTTTCATTTTGATTGCTCGATTATTTCTAAACATTTCTTAGAAAATTCAATTTTATTGAAAATCAACTGTGCTATCTGTGCTATAGCCCACAAGTTTTTGGGCGGCAAAAATCTAAAATGGTCCGATTACGATGGTTGATACCTCTATCAATAGGTTTCGGGACCTGTAATTGCTGTGACAATTTTCATTTTGATTGCTCGATTATTTCTAAATATTTCTTAGAAGGTTCAATTTTATTGAAAAATAACTGTGCTATAGCCCACAAGTTTTTGGGCGGCAAAAATCTAAAATGGTCCGATTATAATGGTTGATACCTTTATAAATAGGTTTCGGGACCTGTAATTGCTGTGACAATTTTCATTTTGATTGCTCGATTATTTCTAAACATTTCTTAGAAAATTCAATTTTATTGAAAATCAACTGTGCTATAGCCCACAAGTTTTTGGGCGGCAAAAATCTAAAATGGTTCGATTACGATTGTTGATAACTCTATCAATAGGTTTCGGGACCTGTAATTGCTGTGACAATTTTCATTTTGATTGCTCGATTATTTCTAAACATTTCTTAGAAAATTCAATTTTATTGAAAATCAACTGTGCTATAGCCCACAAGTTTTTGGGCGGCAAAAATCTAAAATGGTCCGATTACGATGGTTGATACCTCTATCAATAGGTTTCGGGACCTGTAATTGCTGTGACAATTTTCATTTTGATTGCTCGATTATTTCTAAACATTTCTTAGCAAATTCAATTTTATTGAAAATCAACTGTGCTATAGCCCACAAGTTTTTGGGCGGCAAAAATCTAAAATGGTCCGATTACGATGGTTGATACCTCTATCAATAGGTTTCGGGACCTGTAATTGCTGTGACAATTTTCATTTTGATTGCTCGATTATTTCTAAACATTTCTTAGAAAATTCAATTTTATTGAAAATCAACTGTGCTATAGCCCACAAGTTTTTGGGCGGCAAAAATCTAAAATGGTTCGATTACGATGGTTGATACCTCTATCAATAGGTTTCGGGACCTGTAATTGCTGTGACAATTTTCATTTTGATTGCTCGATTATTTCTAAACATTTCTTAGAAAATTCAATTTTATTGTAAATCAACTGTGCTATAGCCCACAAGTTTTTGGGCGGCAAAAATCTAAAATGGTCCGATTTCGATGGTTGATACCTCTATCAATAGGTTTCGGGACCTGTAATTGCTGTGACAATTTTCATTTTGATTGCTCGATTATTTCTAAACATTTCTTAGAAAATTCAATTTTATTGAAAAATAACTGTGCTGGGCGGCAAAAATCTAAAATGGTCCGATTACGATGGTTGATACCTCTATCAATAGGTTTCGGGACCTGTTATTGCTGTGACAATTTTCATTTTGATTGCTCGATTATTTCTAAACATTTCTTAGAAAATTCAATTTTATTGTAAATCAACTGTGCTATAGCCCACAAGTTTTTGGGCGGCAAAAATCTAAAATGGTCCGATTACGATGGTTGATACCTCTATCAATAGGTTTCGGGACCTGTAATTGCTGTGACAATTTTCATTTTGATTGCTCGATTATTTCTAAACATTTCTTAGAAAATTCAATTTTATTGAAAAATAACTGTGCTATAGCCCACAAGTTTTTGGGCGGCAAAAATCTAAAATGGTCCGATTATAATGGTTGATACCTCTATCAATAGGTTTCGGGACCTGTAATTGCTGTGACAATTTTCATTTTGATTGCTCGATTATTTCTAAACATTTCTTAGAAAATTCAATTTTATTGAAAATTAACTGTGCTTTAGCCCACAAGTTTTTGGGCGGCAAAAATCTAGAATGGTCCGATTACGATGGTTCATACTTCTATCAATAGGTTTCGGGACCTGTAATTGCTGTGACAATTTTCATTTTGATTGCTCGATTATTTCTAAACAAAGATGACGACTTTGGCAAAAATCTAAAATGGTCCGATTATAATGGTTGATACCTCTATCAATAGGTTTCGGGGCCTGTAATTGCTGTGACAATTTTCATTTTGATTGCTCGATTATTTCTAAACATTTCTTAGAAAATTCAATTTTATTGAAAAATAACTGTGCTATAGCCCACAAGTTTTTGGGCGGCAAAAATCTAAAATGGTCCGATTACGATGGTTGATACCTCTATCAATAGGTTTCGGGACCTGTAATTGCTGTGACAATTTTCATTTTGATTGCTCGATTATTTCTAAACATTTCTTAGAAAATTCAATTTTATTGAAAATCAACTGTGCTATCTGTGCTATAGCCCACAAGTTTTTGGGCGGCAAAAATCTAAAATGGTCCGATTACGATGGTTGATACCTCTATCAATAGGTTTCGGGACCTGTAATTGCTGTGACAATTTTCATTTTGATTGCTCGATTATTTCTAAATATTTCTTAGAAGGTTCAATTTTATTGAAAAATAACTGTGCTATAGCCCACAAGTTTTTGGGCGGCAAAAATCTAAAATGGTCCGATTATAATGGTTGATACCTTTATAAATAGGTTTCGGGACCTGTAATTGCTGTGACAATTTTCATTTTGATTGCTCGATTATTTCTAAACATTTCTTAGAAAATTCAATTTTATTGAAAATCAACTGTGCTATAGCCCACAAGTTTTTGGGCGGCAAAAATCTAAAATGGTTCGATTACGATTGTTGATAACTCTATCAATAGGTTTCGGGACCTGTAATTGCTGTGACAATTTTCATTTTGATTGCTCGATTATTTCTAAACATTTCTTAGAAAATTCAATTTTATTGAAAATCAACTGTGCTATAGCCCACAAGTTTTTGGGCGGCAAAAATCTAAAATGGTCCGATTACGATGGTTGATACCTCTATCAATAGGTTTCGGGACCTGTAATTGCTGTGACAATTTTCATTTTGATTGCTCGATTATTTCTAAACATTTCTTAGCAAATTCAATTTTATTGAAAATCAACTGTGCTATAGCCCACAAGTTTTTGGGCGGCAAAAATCTAAAATGGTCCGATTACGATGGTTGATACCTCTATCAATAGGTTTCGGGACCTGTAATTGCTGTGACAATTTTCATTTTGATTGCTCGATTATTTCTAAACATTTCTTAGAAAATTCAATTTTATTGAAAATCAACTGTGCTATAGCCCACAAGTTTTTGGGCGGCAAAAATCTAAAATGGTTCGATTACGATGGTTGATACCTCTATCAATAGGTTTCGGGACCTGTAATTGCTGTGACAATTTTCATTTTGATTGCTCGATTATTTCTAAACATTTCTTAGAAAATTCAATTTTATTGTAAATCAACTGTGCTATAGCCCACAAGTTTTTGGGCGGCAAAAATCTAAAATGGTCCGATTTCGATGGTTGATACCTCTATCAATAGGTTTCGGGACCTGTAATTGCTGTGACAATTTTCATTTTGATTGCTCGATTATTTCTAAACATTTCTTAGAAAATTCAATTTTATTGTAAATCAACTGTGCTATAGCCCACAAGTTTTTGGGCGGCAAAAATCTAAAATGGTCCGATTACGATGGTTGATACCTCTATCAATAGGTTTCGGGACCTGTAATTGCTGTGACAATTTTCATTTTGATTGCTCGATTATTTCTAAACATTTCTTAGAAAATTCAATTTTATTGAAAAATAACTGTGCTATAGCCCACAAGTTTTTGGGCGGCAAAAATCTAAAATGGTCCGATTATAATGGTTGATACCTCTATCAATAGGTTTCGGGACCTGTAATTGCTGTGACAATTTTCATTTTGATTGCTCGATTATTTCTAAACATTTCTTAGAAAATTCAATTTTATTGAAAATTAACTGTGCTTTAGCCCACAAGTTTTTGGGCGGCAAAAATCTAGAATGGTCCGATTACGATGGTTCATACTTCTATCAATAGGTTTCGGGACCTGTAATTGCTGTGACAATTTTCATTTTGATTGCTCGATTATTTCTAAACAAAGATGACGACTTTGGCAAAAATCTAAAATGGTCCGATTATAATGGTTGATACCTCTATCAATAGGTTTCGGGGCCTGTAATTGCTGTGACAATTTTCATTTTGATTGCTCGATTATTTCTAAACATTTCTTAGAAAATTCAATTTTATTGAAAATCAACTGTGCTATAGCCCACAAGTTTTTGGGCGGCAAAAATCTAAAATGGTTCGATTACGATGGTTGATACCTCTATCAATAGGTTTCGGGACCTGTAATTGCTGTGACAATTTTCATTTTGATTGCTCGATTATTTCTAAACATTTCTTAGAAAATTCAATTTTATTGAAAATTAACTGTGCTTTAGCCCACAAGTTTTTGGGCGGCAAAAATCTAAAATGGTCCGATTACGATGGTTCATACTTTAAATAAAGAACCCATGTAGGTTGACTCGATCAAAACCGACTAAACCTGCACATAGTTTGACAAACCTTGAAAAACCAGAACATTACAACTTGAAAAATCTAGAACAATTGTTAAGTCTCCAAATACGTTATGTATTTGACTAAACAAAACTGGTGTAAAAAATTGGTTTGGTGGCGACGATCATCTATAGAAAAGTTTCAAACCTGCTACCTTGATTGCTCATTTGAATATGCTGCAACTATAACAGATAACAAATTTCAATGGAATTGGTACAAAATCGTAGAAGCTCAATTTGAGGCAGGGATGGAACTTCTTAAGTAAAACAAGGCCAGAATTCAACAAATATTGGGGACACTATGATAAACCGAACTATATGAACCGAAAAAATAGATTTACCAGAAAGAAATTTGTTTTTTCAAACATAACCAATCCATAGGCCTTTACTACATTCTCAACACTAAATGGAATACACACGTTGGTCAATAGATTTTAGTTAATTTGTATATGTAAGTTATTGGTAGTTTGTAGGGAGTAGTAGTTTCAAAGGGGTCCTTAGGTCATTTGGGATCCGGTTTCTTAAATAAAACAAGAGCCAAATTCAAGAACCACTAATGATATTGTGTTTGGTACCACTAATCAGAACATTGACAATCAATCCAAGCAGTTAAACACCATTTGTCCAACACCAAATGGAACTTGGTAGCACGTTAGTGAATGGAGTTTAATAAAATTGTATATCTAATATTTGAGATGTGAAGTCGATCCTTTAAGTAGTTTCTGATATGAAATTGATTAATTCCGGCTATAGAAAATTCTTTCGGCCATATCTTCTGGGGTCGTAATCAAACTAATCAGCATGACTCAAACTCAGGAAATATTGCGCAGAACTCTGCCTAGGATATTTTGGTCGATGTAAACCTAAAATTATGTTCGTCAAATTTATTTTTACATACTTAGCTAATTCAGGCTATCTATCTTCTTAGTCTCCAGCATCAAATGGAATAAGCACATTTGTTGATGGATTATGTTAAATTTTATATCTGGACGTTAAACCGTTTTCATGTAGTTACTAACCTAAATTAGATTAAATCGCGTTTTGAAGAGTTTTTTAAATTGTTTGTGTTTTAAAATATTTAAGAGATGTGAATGGACACTATCTAAAAACCAAATAATTTCCCGGACGCCCGCAGAAGTTTTAAAAGCAAGAACATGTGTTCTGGGTGCAAATAAAGCAGAAGTGTGCAAAGCGTTGCGTTTGCGTGTATATAAATTCTTCTTATCTAGCTTATCTATATATTTCCAAATTACCATTTATGATTTCAAATAAAGTTCAGCTTATTCTGCGCACTGGTAAGTAGCATTTCAGTTTCCCCTATTGCTGGTTATAAATAATGGTTTCAATTTACTTTCTGTAAAACTAATCAGGTTATACTCCCAGAAAAACGATGCCGGTCTTTTAAAGTATACCCATGTTAGTTGTTTCAGACATTGAACTTAGTTACGATTTCAATTTCGGCAGCGGTCAACTTTATTTGTCTCTCTATCCTAATTATGAAAGTTGTGAACCTTTTAGATAAAGCGTTATTCATTTTTCTTACGTGCCCTAAATAATCTATTTACGTAATTTTAATAAAAATTCTACGATGCTATGCAATTAAAACACTTAGCCTAACCTTTACAATGTATATAATAAACGATAACATCGGACAAAAATTATTCCATTATCCAAATGGATTATAATCATAACGTGTACATAAACTTTAATTGACGTACACTAAACATTTTTTTGCATAAATTTATTATAGAGACCATTAAGCCTGTCATAGAGAGAAGGCACACGTCGAAAATTTATAGTGTTCGAGTTTAATGCAATGAGTATTTTTATAACCAGCTCAAGGACATAGATTTGGGTTGTAATCTCAATATTGAATATTAGCTTAAAGTTTGCATGCAATGTCTAATCATCGGTCTAATCACCACCCTTATACATACATACATATAATTTGAACATAAATCAAATTTTTTTTTTTGTTTTTTTTTTGATCGTTTTTGCAATCTAATAGTCAGCGTATGCAATATGTAGGGCGAAACTGCAAATATGTATAAGAAAATATTTTTCTATCGCTAACTATTTTATTTGTAAATCGCGTTTTTTTATTGTTTAGAGGGTATATAGAATTAAAATTTTGCTGCTATCAGAAATAGAAATAAAAATAGGTGAAAAGGTGTTTCTTGCAAATAAATTGCATTTACAAGTATACAGTTATTTAATGATTTGTAGTAGTATTTAGGTTAGAGAATTTAGTTTATGTTCTTAATTAATTTGATTCTTAGATTTTCTTAGTTTAAAACTTAATTTTTTTTACAACATTTTAAGTTTTCAATTCAATTTGATTATTAGTAAAATGCGTGGTTAGCTGTAATTTATGTATATAAACATGTATAAACTACCTAGTTCTAAAACACCCCCTATATGTTATAATCACAAGGATCTTCCGGTTTATGTTTTGTTTTTCTAATAAGTACGAGTACGTTTATATAAAAATAGACTTAATATTTATCGCTTGTGCGGTTGCTATCTGCAAACATGTTTTTGAATTAATTTTAATGTCTTAAAGTTATTTTTATGTACATATGTACAAGGTATTTTATACGTGTTTATTGTGTTTCCTGCGCTTACTTTAAGGACATTCATATCGGAAAATCACGTGTTATTGTGATACATTTCATGTGATTTATAATTCAAGGAATTCATTTGTTACGATTTCTTTTGACAATGCCTTTTGTTTTAATTTGATGGGTAAATAATTCAAAATCCGTCGAAGTTCGATCAAGCGCCTTTATTGTATAATTTGAGATAAATATTGGCTACAACTGCTACTTTAATTCAAGTTATCGGGAGATTTTGATTTTTAGTTCGAATTTATTTTTTTTAAATGTTACCAATGGATTTATTCTTGAATCTTTCTGCACAAGAAATTCACAAGAAGTAATCAGCGGTGCTATTCTCGAACCATTACGAAAATTTTTGTAATGCTATTTTCGTAATAGTAATGGTGAACGTGAAATCATAATTTAGTATTCTTGAAACCATTACGAATATAACGAAGAGAGGAAAAAAGAAATAATAAAATTTTGAGAGAGAAGATGAAAATGTAAAGAGAGAACCAGCCAACATTTAAGAAATTTAACGTAACAGTGCGATATATGGAGTTTACATGTTACTGCCCAGCCAACCTTTAAGAAATGTTCGATTAGTTTCGTTAAATTGAAGTGTCAACTTAACAGAGCGAAAATTATCGCGCAAAACTGAAGGAAATGTCAAAAATCCAAATTGCCTTTGTGCAAATCTTCTTGTGGAAGCTCATTGTACATTTTAAGCTTAAATTCAAAATTATTTATTTATGTTCATGTAGGTAAATTGAAAACCGAATTATTAAAGACTTTATAAATTGTAACATCAAATTATTTATTTTCAAATTTAGTTATTTTAGTTTTTTTCTTACCTACAAGATCTGTGTCTTTTATTATTTATGTTTATGTCCTTTAAGCATTTAAGGCTTTTTAATAATTGAAATAATTTTCGAACTTCCTCCAATTCCATCTCCAGTTCAAAATTCTACACAAATTTTTAAAAATATTAATACGAGGTAGCGTCACCATCAAAGCAATTGACAAGTTGTGTTACAGTTTCGCTAGCCCAGTGTACACATACAAAAGGTAATATATTGCGCATACTACAAAAACAACAAATTTCAATATGGCGACGGTTGTGACAATTTTGAATAGATGAATATATGTATGAAGTATGAAATTGAATGATTCAAATTCAAATGGATGATTTTTTTATTAAAAAACAGTGAATGAATTAAATTGTGGGATTATGGATTTTAACTGAAAATAATTAATAAATTAAAATAGGTGGTTTTAGTGTTACAAAATAGTTTTATTTAATTTTCCTTTTCTGTTTCTGCTGTTTTCAAGCAAGGCCGTATTTAAATATTTTATTCTGAAATACATCCTTGAACGGAAAAATATTTCTTTCACTTTCTGGTCAGAAGGAATATGTTTGGATAGCTCTAATAAGGATTTAATGTAATTTTTGGAAAAAATAAGGTTGTCATCATTAAATTCCTTAAATATTACTTCAAGTTTTTCCATTTCTTGCATCATCTTATCTGTTGGTTTCTTAAGAAATCCTTCACTTAGTTGGTTTGTCCAAGTAAAAGAAGTATCTCGAGTCGTGTTAATATCACAAGGGTCTACTACTAATTTAGGGTCCTTGATTCGATGACAAATATAGCCGGCTAAGTGTTCCAACCCATCGTACTGTAAACATTCCAATTCGTCATCTTTAGCAGTTTCTTTTGGAGAAATTTCGGAAACTAAAGGTCTGAACCACATACTGCTTAGATTATCGACAGTTTCTAAATCTGGCGTATCATCTACCATGGTATTGCCATTCATAGATAGACTTCCTTCGTTTCTGCCCAGAAAGTACGATCGAAGCCTGTACATAAACTCTAAGAGGTCGGGATGATCGTAGAGACCACCTTTAGCCCTAATAGTACCAAAAAAAATTTCCAGGACATCTTGGTTGAGTCTATATGTTAATATATAAGACACACAGTACTGCGATTTTAAATCGGCATATAACAATTTGAGGGAATTGTTAGTCATTAGGATACCTAAATAAGAATAAATGTTTACGTATTAAAAATCAATAGTATTTAATGATTTAAATGTAAGAATAAATTATACCTTTCTGGAATGGCATTAGATTAGATTTCCCCTTAACGCGCATTTTATCTATAACCGATGACATCTGGTCTACAATTTCAAATTGCACCGACTCAGAAATTCCAACTCCTTGTACCCTTTGTCGACTATCTTTATATGGCTGCCTTACATTTAGGCAGTCAAACCAATCATTGACCTGAAATGTTATAATGACATGATTATTATATGTATATACTGAAATATAAAATATATGAATATAAAATATATTTTACCTGCTTAAAAAATTCAGCACATTTCTGCCAACTTTCTGATGTTAATTCTCCCAAACTTCCAGCACGGTAAATTGCATTTGCCACAGTATGCGAAAAAAGTTTGGTGGCAAGTTTAACTTTTTGACGTTCTGCGCCTCTTACTTTTAAATTGGCCGCCGAAATTTTATATGCCACAGAAAGGTCCGATTTATTATTTGTTTTCATAATTAATTCTTCTATAATTTGTGAATTAATTAGCTCGCCATCTATTTCGAAACCATGATCCACGAAATGATTTCTGACTAATTTAATCAGATGGGGTACGTCAGCGAAAACATAAATGTTTTTTGAACGTTCGGCAGGATTTTTGAAAAATGGTGTTTTTACTGAAATATTTAAATCTCGTAATAGGCCCTGATTCGTCCCCCCAAACCACATACGATTGCCGCTACATGAAACCCACAGTCTTGGATGGAATTTATGATTTCGTATAAAATATTTGTTGTCATCTTTTGATCAAAATCGTAGTATATAGGTTGTTTCCAATTCCCGATAAGTCCTCGAACCATTGCCACCTGAACATATTTTGCGGCTTGTAAAGTTTGGTCCTTTGGTTTGTCATATACGATTTTTTCCTTTACCTTCATCTCGTCGAAACACAGAATACAAATTTTTTCATTTGCCGTCATGTCAATTGTTCTCATTAGCTTTAACACGCAATTCAAAATTCCAGGGTATACTTCAACTTTAGCACACCATTTTTTTAACGGTATTACAGCTGGAAAGGGCATTTTCTTTTTTAAAAGTAGTCTATACGCCCTTGGGCCAGCAGAATGTAAAGTGACTGTTTTGACAATATCATCGGCTGCCCATTTTACACGCTTTTCGCTTTTTAATTTTTGTAGTTGAGCTTCACTGAATATTTGGCCAACCGAATGAATTATTTGTTGCTGTTCCCAACATTTTTTCCTCAAGTGAACGACCTCTTCTTGTAATCTTAAAGAAAGCAAAATTATAAAACATTATTAATTCTATACATATAGTCATTTTTGTTTACTTTGAGTATGAATCCGTAAATGAATCCGTTTGGGTACTGAAATCGCGTTTGCAAACGGCAGTAGACTCCGTTTGACAAAAACTGTTTGTTGTGGAGCAATCCTGAATTATGGTGTGCGTTGGCTCTTTATTTGTAAAAATGTTGGAGTCTTCTTGATAGACTTCGTGAATTTCAGGTGAATCACTTGCAGAGGGAGTGATTTCTTGATTTTTAAGAACTGTTGAGCTATAAACACACATTTATTTTAATTTATTTTTACATATAAATTAGCACAATTTTATACCGTACCTTGATTTCATTTCACGTTTTTGTTTTCTTTCAAATCGTGGTGTAATTAAATGTATCGGCTTTTGTAATGGTAACAAAAGCGATGGGATTACATTCCGTTTGATTTGCACATTTGATTTCAATCCATATTGTTGTAATATTGGATTTGGCGTAATAAAATCGTCAGGTTTAAAGTGATTAGAACATATTCGAGCATTTTTGATATTAAATTGATCTTGCCGTCGACAAGATAACACCCATTTTTTACATATGTTCTTTTCATTTGGAAATTTATGGAAGATACGTTATCATTATTTCCACTATTATTGTTCACATCACAACCAAAAACAGCACACCTCATTGTCTATAATTTAATTAATTAGTTTATAATAAATAAACTTCAATTTAACACACTTTTTATTAGTTAAAACACTGAATTTTTGATAAAAAAAATACGAATAATCACATATACGATGTTTACTTTGTCACAACCGTCGCCATATTGAAAGATGCGCAAATATAAACGAAAATTAGACCGATGACCTATTACCTGTATTACTCTATCGTGTCGCTAGCCAACCTGTCAAATTTTCCGTAAGAAAAAACTTTCGGTAAATTCTGTTAAATTTTTTAAATGTTCGCAGGTTGGCTCTTAAGTTCTTAAAATGGTATTCTTGAAATCCGGATTATGAAAATTTTCGCAACGGAACGTTAATAAAATTTTCGGATGGTTTTTTTGTTTCTTATTGCATTTCGTAATGAAATCATTTAGATTTTTTTTTAATTATATTCATAATTAAACGGACGTTCATAAAACTCAATTATTTCTGTTGATGGTTAAAAATAATATGTATTTACATTTCGCTAAATATTTATTATTTTATTACCACAAAAAAGGGTACCTAATACCTATTTGCTTGTGGTATGTCTATCATTTTCTTAAAAATAAGGGTAATAGGTACAATACTAATTGACAATTTGGGATGTATTTTTAAATGTCGCGTGTTGTAATTGGAATTGGATTGATATACCATCACACTCGGCTAATACTAATGGTACGTAAAGTCCTATAATCATACCATCATTCCATCTAAAATCATATCGTCATAGAATCACAGGACAATGCCACTACATAAATAGCCATGACATCAGTCTACAAAATTCAAATCCCCAATATAAAAAGGGGAAAAAAGATTTTTATTTTCCTATGAAACGTAAACAAAATCATATGGGAATTATTTTGTGTTGTCTTTATTTTCACTTTAAATCAACACTTTTATTGATAAATATAAATAATTTTAAATTAAATATATCGAATTGCAGCTTGTCCACAATTTTAATTATAATTAATAAAATTTCAATCCACAATTTCTCAAACATCGTCAGGCTTCGTGCTTTTTTCGTAGATTACTAGATTACTAGATTAGTTTTATTACTTTACCAAAGCTACTACATAAACAGCCATGATTTATATAAAACTAATCTAGTAATCTACGAAAGAAATTTAAAAAAAAACACGAAGCCTAACGATTTCCCTAAATTTCCCTAAGAATCAATTTACTAAAATGCAAAATTTTTAATTAAAATTTTATTAATTTCAATTAAAATTCTGTACAAGCTGTAAGGTATACAATGTGTTTCGTCGTCAAGTGACCGGCCGGAAAATTCGGAATATTTAAGTAAAATTATCGCAAAAAATCCTTTAAAGTGGGTGTCTCCTTTTCAAGTTATGGGCTCGATTTTAATTCTGTTTGCGTTTTTTGAAAGTTTATGAGTCACTTTATTTGATAATTTGTTAAAAAATTACGGGAAAATAACAATTTTTTCCCCTTAAGAAAACCTCTACTTTTTAAAAAACTGAACTGTAAGTCGAGAAAATGTCCCATTAAGTTAATTATTTTAATTATTATTATTAATCTACAGCATAATATCTACAAATTGACAAAACTTTGTTACTAGCTAACTCTTAAAAATACCGCGCAAAAATCACCTAGAGAAAGTAGGAAAATTAACCAAAAAAGATGTTTAAATTAAAGTCATAATACTATTTTATTAATAACCAATAAAAACAATTTTTATTACAAATTATTAAACATTTTTAATTAAATGACATGTTCGAAATGCTCTCCACCCTCTTGTAAACAAACAAGGGCTCTCCTGATCACACTAGTTATTGTCCAACGCAATTGTTAAGGGTTGCCTCTTGTTTCTGCTGCAGCAGCGAAAATTATTGCTGCCAGAAATAAAAATCTAGGGGCGTAAGATCAGGGGACCTGGGCGGCCAGGCTACAGGACCTCCTCTAGCGATCCACCGTTAATAATTTTCATTCAAATGATCACGTAATATCTTTGCAAAATGTGCTGGAGCTCCATCTAATTGCAGCTGCATTCGCCTTCTCCTCAACAATGGCACTTTTTCCATGAGCAAAGACAACGTGATTCCTGAAAATTCTAATAATACTTGTTGATCAAGCCTGTTTGGTAGCACGTAAGGTCCGATAAGTTAATCGTGGATCATTCCCGCCCATATACATTTATTGAAAATTGGCTCTGGAAAGCTGTCTCCCTTACGACGTGTGGGTTTTCGACGGCGCAAACATGGAGGTTTCTATAATTTTTTATACCCGCCCTGGTGAAAGTAGCTTCATCTGTCCACAATATTCTCCTTATAAAATTGACATCACTTCTTTGCTGTGAACTTATCCAGTTACAAAAAACTGATCTGATGGTCCACTTCTCCTAGATGTTGAGCACGACGGAAGTGATAAGGATTAAGGCCTTCTTGACCTCGATATGCCTAATCTTATCGACAGGAGACTGATGCTTGTCGTAGGGTCAGCGCGTATTAATCGTAATAGATCCTCTTCCAACGTGTACGTTAATATGCATACGCTGGACTCGTGTTGTTGTTAGAATAATCCTTGTTCGGATAAACGTCGATGTATTGCAATGAATGTCCTATACCCAAGTACTGGCCTGCTGGATATCGACGCCTGCATTTTTCGTTTTCATTACAGAACAGCTTTACAAAATGAATATCGGCTACATGAGAAGGTGGTAGATCATGCAAATGTGTAACACAAACTGTCCTTTTAATTATCACACAAACTTAAAATTTTTAAAACACAGAACACTGAGAGTACATAGTGTCACACGATCGGTTAGCGAACAACTGAACTATTTATTATTACTTACCTATTTGAGTTTTCAATCATTTGAAAGATTTGGTTAGATAACATCACTATACCTAAACAGCTACAAACGCCATTTTTTCGACAAATTGCTGCTAGGTAGTAACAATGTTTTGTGAATTTGTAGATATTATGCTGTAGATTAATAATTATAAATAAAATAACCATGTCATGGGACATTTTTTCGGCTTACAGTTCATTTTTTTAAAAAGTAGAGGTTGTTTTTAATTAAAAAACTCGTTCAAGTAAAAAAATGTGATTTTACCATAATTTGTTACATTCTTTACAAAAACCTGGCTTAGTGTGCAAAATAACCAATAAAGTGACTCATAAGCTTTCAAAAACCGCAAACAGAATTAAAATCGAGCCCATAACTTGGGAGATATGATGAAAAATGTGAAAAGGTATCAACAATACACTTGCCGACGAAACAGATTGTATTTAATTTAAAATCATTTCTATTTATCAATAAAATTTTTCATTTAAATTGAAAATAAAGGCAACACAAAATCCCATATGATTTTATTTAGGTTCCATAGGAAAATAAAAATATTTATTCCCTTAACATCACTACAAGTTTTTTTTTTCATGGCTTTTTATGTAGTGGCATTGTATAGGATCATATCATCGTACTACCATACCATCAAACCATCATGCCATCATACACGACATAACATTATATCATCGTGCAATCGTCAAAACAGATTGATGGAAAAAAAATTCTAAATCGGATAAGCGATTCTCGAGATATCATGGGTACAGACATCCAGACGTCCAGAAAGACGGACAGACATATTATTTTTTTTTTTGCTTTTTCAGACTCAAGGACTTTCAAAACGTCGAGAAAAGTGGTTTTGGATCAAACAAATTTTTGGCCTTTTTTGACAAAATTTTAATACATTGGTCTTTTTAGACCGAAGTAATTTTCCTTTTAAAAGAAAAAGCGGCATACACAATCATTTTTAATATATTTAATTTAATATTAAATAAATAAGCTATTATTGACAAAAATTCACAACAATTATTAATTTTAAGTAAAGAAAGCGTCCGCTTCGCTTAATATTCTCAGTTATACTAACATTTTTAATCATCTCTTTCGAAATTTTCTTAGTTTTTTATTCCTCTCTTCGTAATTTTCGTAATGGTTTCAAGAATACTAATTTATGATTTCACCATTACCCAGTTGTACTTTGCGTGAGCAATCGAGAAATTTTGTTTGAGATGGCACGTTAAAACATGAAACAGAAGTATAAAGCAAAAAAAAAAAGAAATCTTCGGCTTTCTTTAATTTGTTTTTCATGTAGTAAATTACAATGTTCGCATTTTTTCCGTGCTTTTTTTACGAAATATGGTATAAAGTGATCAGTGCTGTCGAAGTTAGTATGATCGGAGTATTCGTACTACTGTGACCTAATAGTTACTCCTGTACTCCGCTGTTTTATTCTGTACTCCCCTGTTCTAATAACCGCTGTACTAATATGCATTTACACAATATTTTAATTTATCGGCTTTTGTTTGCAATAATTATAATATTCTGGGAGATAGCTGGCTTTTTTATAAAGCATTTTTTAAAGTAAAGTGCTAGTCACTTTAGCAGACAATATCAATTCAAACATGTCAAATTTGCGAACTAAATTACCTCAACTTCACAATGTTTTTTTTTCAGAATCTGAAGATTTGTTGATAAAACTTATAAAAAGATAATTTATAGTTTTTCATTATAAAAACAACAAGGCACTCTGTATGGGGCACCAGATAAACTCAAACATGACATTGATTACCTGATTTAAACAAAAAACTTTTATCTGCTTTTGTTAAATATTTAGATTAGGACCTCCCGAATACAAAAATTACGCTGCAAGGCAAATTATGCAGCAATTTATCCTTACCGCACAAAAACGATGTGTGGAAGTTTGGATTTATAATACTCTCAAATCCTTCCATAAGCTAAGACTAGGACCCTCTTTTATAGAGATACAAAAATAGTACTGTAAGATAATTTCTGCAGTCATTTAACCTTTTCAGATTAGAAAGTTGTATGAATGTTTGGCTTTATGCAGTGTGATATGGGAAATTTCATTCGTCCAATACACCTTAACATCAATATTCTCGAATCCTTTGCTTACATTTGAATAAAATCCAGTCCCCTTGCATCTTTCTTGTCTAGCAAGATTAAATGCTGACAGGAGAAATTGTCTTTCAGTTTTATTTTGACATTCTCCTGTGAGTGACCATACCTCCTGCAAAACACAGGAGGAACCCGAAAAATAATAATTTCAACAAAATTTTTTTCGAAGTCCAACCCAAATGACTGGTCCAATGTTTACTCTTTATATATGTATATAGGAACAAATATGCGTATTCCATTCAGTGCTGGAGGCGAAGAAAATTGTCTGCGTTGGCTGTGTATGGAAAAACAAATTTGGCAAATTTGTTTTATTTTAAAAACTCTGATGCCAGCCCTGCCTTATGGCAGAAAATGTTTTCAGGCCATGAAATAATACATTGTATAATAGGAACCATTTATAGAATTTACAAAATATTGCAGATAATAAATATCTCTAAAATCCATCAACAAATGTGCTTATTCCATCCGTTTGACACTGGAGACTGAGAAGGTAGTCGAAAAATTTAAAAAACTCAAAACGACAATCTAAAAATATCTGTAATTTCGTGGAGAGTTCTGGCCCCGTTAAAAACTATTTAGCTCGAGCAAACTAACTAACTAACTAAAGCCAATTTTAGTGTAATTTGCTGGATCGTGATTTTTTAAACAGAAAATACCAACAATTATTTATGTTTAAGGTCTAACTATTGTATTTCGTATGTACTGTACTCCCTTCTGATGGGGGCTGCTCCCCTCAAAACGTACTATTCAGAGTAACAGCACTGACCGACACAGACCCTGAGATATTGACACTGAACTCGAATGAAGTGGAGCAAGTTCCTAACCTCAATCGAACTCTAAAACTCTAATTCTCCATTCCACACACACATAACGTTTTAGTTCACAAAAAACTATCACACAGCCATACTGACTTAGTGAATTATAAACTATTTTCTTAAAATTTTGGCCGTATCGATTTCTTTTTTTAAAATAAGACGGCAAATTGGCAACATAAGCAGTCTGAGACTTTATCAACTTGTGAATGTGATAGAAGAAATATTTAAATATTTTTATAGAAAAATTCTTAAATTTTTTTGCTCAAAATACGGGTTTCTGTGTATAATTTACTACTAACACGTCATTGCTTGCGTATTTCACTTTCAACCTTCAAATTTTTGGCATCTTTAATAAAAGTTTTTTATTTTTTTATTTAAGGATTGACTTCGAACTTCCCTCTGTAAATTCTTCTAAAAATCCTAAACCTTCTTTGTTCGATTATACCGAGGCTGCCTATGGTTTAAACAGTTGTGTTTTATTTTTTTGGTTTTTTCTAATACTGAATGTTAACCGTTATAAAATATATGGCGCAATTAAATTTGGCGATTTGTTTTGTCTCGTGACACTTATTTAAGGACCAATTCCTTGCAGATTGAAGTTAAAACAAAGTGTGGAAAGATGAAGCGATGCTCCTAATAGTAGTACCGGCTCCAGGAATTAGAAACATCATATTAGAGCCCCATTTCCATCGCATATGTCGAATTTCTTCATAACCGGTTAAGAATAGTCAAGTTCCGTCTTAATCGCACAGCAGTTGGGTTAAAATTAAGTATAAAGCATACGCATGTTTCTTTGAAAATAAAAGGTAAGTAAAAAAGTAAAGTGGAAACTTTGAAAAAAAAACCAAAAACTATATTTTGATTAAAAACAAAGAGACTTCGAATAACTGTACTGTTTTTTTAAGCCGATTTTTTTAGATTTCGTCCAGGTTTCCAGTCTAGGTACCTACTGTGGAATCGTCTGGAAACGACATTTCTTTAAATTGCACCAAAATTTCTTCCAATTCCCAAAAATTAGCTTTGTGGAAATGATGAACATGTTCATGTATACATCTGCCAAAATTACACTTTTGAAAATCTTTTCATTTTCAAAAGTGTAATGAAGCTAAAATTGCTTTAAAATAAATTTGCCATTAACCACTTACGGTTTCGCCGAACGGTACTCTTCCCTAAAAATATCTGTGATTTCGTGGAGAGTTCTGGCCGCGTTAAAAACTATTTAGCTCGAGCAGCATACAGGGCTTAACGCTTTAATAGTAAAATAGATAAATAGTTCTAAACCAATAAATAAATCACTTTTTTTTTTTAAATTCAAATTTGGCTCAAAAACTAAAACCAATTTTAGTGTAATTTGCTGGATCGTGATTTTGTAATCACCGTACTCCCTTCTGACTTGAAATACTCCCCTGAAAATTTGAATCGTACTCCGTTTAAAATTTTCAGAGCGACAGCACTGGTGATGATCACGGTGAGGTATAAGAGAGCATCACCGTGATTGATCATTGATCGCTCTTGGAGCGCTCAGTCGTACAACAGGGACGAAAATATTGTGCATTACGAAAATTTTCGTAATGTTTGAAGACAGGGCATTTAAAACGATAAAACAAAATTATTCCAAATGAACTTAATGAATGATAAAAATCACACTTTAAATTACACAATGCATTCATTAATTTCCAATCATTACATTTTTAATAAATAAATATAAAAGTTAAATAGGAAATATAGCTTTAAATAACATATATTTGTTGTATGGAATCACATATTCCATTTTTGTCCGCTATAGCCAATTATTGTCAATTGCGAAAAAACTCATAGCCTTATGCGTGATTTACACGTTCCAACAATGTTTCCCAACAAAAAATGAAGAGATTAGTATATCGCGAATTTTATTTGAAAGACAAGAACAAACATATAAACAAACAAAATTTTGTTGGAGTTTTTTCTTTTTTAACTTTGTTTCCATAAAAAAAATTTTAGACTATAAAATATACTCGACCCGAGTATATTTTAGGGAAACAAACAACAACAAATAAAATAAAAATGGCGATTTGTAAAATTTTTATAGCGCTTTATTTTTATTTTTTAAAATTTTTATTTAAAAATTAAAATTTACGTTCGAACAGTTTTCATTTTAGCCAAGAAAAGTCGTAATTTTGATAAATAAAGTGGTATCGCTGCGGCATTCGTCAAAAATTACATTGTCGATTTTATACCGCCAAAAAATTATAGCATGCCCGACATTTTTGTTTTATTTTTTTATAAATTTTGTTTAAAAATGGAAGTTTACTTTCGAAAAGCTATATTTTAGCCAGAAAAGTTGTAATTTTGAAACATAAAGTTGTATTATCGCCCTATTCGACATCGTCGATTTTATACTGCCAAAAAATTATAGCCTGACCGACATTTTTGTTTTATACCTTTCTCTTTTTATTGCATGTACGATTTTTCTATTGCGTATAGCTCTAATGTTAAATTCTTTTCGCCAAAAAACATCAAAAAAAATTGATGTACATCGAAAACCATATTCGTTTCGTCAAAAAACATCAATGTTTTTTCGATGTACATCAATTTTACGAAATGTATATTTTTTCATAAATCAACTACAACAACAAATTAGAAACGTCAATTTTTAGTTGTCAAAGTTGTCAATTAGAGTTTTTGTGCCTTGATTTTATTTAATTCGATTAAAATAATTAAGTACAACAATTAAAAGGATAAGAGACGGAAAAGAACTGTTTATATTGAAAACATTTCATACGATTAAAATAATTAAACACAACAAACAAACAAAAGGATAATAAAAATCGAGACGGAGAAAACTGTTTATATTGAAAATTTTATTTAAACGATTAAAATAATTAAACAACAATTAAAATGATTTAAAATCAAGACACAAAAAACTCGTATATTCACAACTTTGACAAATACAAAATGAAGTTTCTATTTTTGGTGTTGTTAGTAACGTCAAAAAAAACATCAATTTGGTTTCGTGTACTTTTCGCACCACAAAATTTACATTGATTTGAAAAAACGAAAAGAATTCGACATAAGTCTCAACAAAAAAAAGTTGGAAAAAAATTGTTGGAACGTGTAAATCACGCATTACACGTCTGGTTTGAAATTAGAAAGTGGTCAAGCATTAAAAAAAATATCCCAAGATTTAGATATATGACATGTAAATACAAAAATTTATTCTTTTGTTCTAGTTAGGTAGTAAACAAAACCGAATGCATATATAATTATGTACATCGTTATCTTGAAATAAATAATACATATTTTTAAGAACACGTGAAACAAAGAAAAAAGTAGGTATGCTTTTGTTTTCACTTTTTTATAACATAATGAGAATAGAAAATATTGAGTTTTATGAATATCCTTATCAATATAATTAACACAAAAATTCAAATGATTTCATTACGAAATGCAATGGGAAACGAAAAAACCATTACGAAAATTTTAGTAACGTTCCGTTGCGAAAATTTTCGTAATCCGATTTCAAGAATACGATTTTAGGGTTTTCGTAATACTTTGACACTAATTCGCAATACGAAAGTTTTCGTAATGGATCAGGAATAGCACTCCAGATCTTAACCTAAAATTATTACATATTTTAAGTCTTAACCAATGTTAATACTTATTGTTAGTGCTCACAATTTATTTAATTTATATTATACTTACAGTGAGTCACAGTGAAAATGGTCCACCCTTAATAAAAAAAAATTGGTGAAAAGTTCCTAAAAAATCAAATAATGTAAGAAACAAAAATGAATATTTGTAAAAGTTCATTTTATCCTAGTTTTAATACAATAAAAAATTTATTAATTCAATATCAGTAACAACAACAAATAACACATTCATAAAAATAAAATAAAAAATCATATCACAATGATTGTATAACAAAAAAGTCCTAAGACTACTTCAGTATTTAGTTGGAAACCCTTTCTGCTTAATAACTAGTTTTAAGCGGTTTGGACTAGATTCCACAAGCTTTCTGGTGTATTTGGAGCTGATTTTATCTCATTCCTCCAATAATGCCCTTTTTAAATCATTTTTATTGGATATGTTATGTTTCCTAATTTCACACTCCAATTATGCCATAAATTTTCAATTATATTTAAATCAGGCGATTGTGGTGGTGTTTTGATTACTCTAGGACAATTATACAACTGCCGTTCTCGTACAATTCCAGCTGTGTGCTTGAAATGAAAAGTGTCTATAATACCCAGTTTATCAGCACTTTGTTTTAAATTGTCTTTTGATATATTAAAATATTGGTATTTAAACATGCAAAAATAAAGAGGCCTATACCAAAAAATATAATTTTGGTATTTATCCAAGTTTCCGTCAATAAAATGAAGTTTCCCAACTCCAGCCACCGAACAAACACCCCAAACCATCACATGATCGTCACCATGCTTAATTGTGGGACGCAAACATTGTGGATTCATTTCTTGGTTTGGTTTTCGCCAAACGTTTACTCTGCCATCAGACCCAAAAAGGTAGAATTTGCTCTCGTCCGTAAATATGACATATTGCAAGAACGAAAAATCTTTCCTTCGATAGTTATGGGCGAACTCCAACCTCACCTTCTTATTTTTCTCACTAACGAAGGGCTTCTTCCTGGCAATTCTACCATGTAAACCACTTTTGCGTAGGACTCTTCGAACCGTTTCAGCATTGCAATAAATTTTTAGATGTTGCTCCACCATATTTCGAAGTTTCGGTGCGCTCAGTTTTGAGTTCTTCTTCGACTTGTTCACAATCCAACGTTCATCACGATCAGAAAACAGCTTTTTGGGACTTATTTTTGGCTTATTAATAATTCTTTTCTCTCTGATGTATCTGCCAATAATATTTTGAATTGTTGTGCGAGCTTTTCTAAAAATTTTCACGGTTTCCCTCTGACCTTTTCCATTTTTATAATGTGCAATAATTAATTTTCGCAACTCAAATGACGTGTTAGGTCCCATTTTGCACAATTAAACTTAACAAAAACCTGTCAACAACTTATGCATTTGCATTTAACTGCAACAAATAAGAAGAGAACAAAACAAAAATTTGAAAAGTACCGTTATCTGAGAAAGTTTTGTTAGGTGGACTATTTTCATTGTGAGGCTAAATTTAGTCTCTTTTCGTTCATTTCTTAATTGTAGTTGCTATTACTTTCTTTTACTCTAGTAAAATGAAAATTTTGGAACTTGAGATTTTTAGAGAGTTATCTGTTTTGAGGCCCCCTGAGTCCAAAAAAGTGGATTTCGAAATGGTGCCTGTCTGTCAGTGTGTCAGTCTGTAAGTCTGTCAGTCTGTCAGTCTGTGCCTGTCTGTCAGTCTGTCAGTCTGTCACTCTGTCAGTCTGTCACTCTGTCAGTCTGTCAGTCTGTCAGTCTGTCAGTCTGTCAGTCTGTCAGTCTGTCAGTCTGTCAGTCTGTCAGTCTGTCAGTCTGTCAGTCTGTCAGTCTGTCAGTCTGTCAGTCTGTCAGTCTGTCAGTCTGTCAGTCTGTCAGTCTGTCAGTCTGTCAGTCTGTCAATCTGTCAGTCTGTCAGTCTGTCAGTCTGTCAGTCTGTCAGTCTGTCAGTCTGTCAGTCTGTCAGTCTGTCAGTCTGTCAGTCTGTCAGTCTGTCAGTCTGTCAGTCTGTCTGTCAATCTGTCAGTCTGTCTGTAAGTCTGTGTCCTCTCTACAGTCCAGATAGTTTAACCAATCGCACTGAAACTTCAGATTTAAACTTTTATGATAAATTGGGAGGTCCCAGTGAATTTTACTCCCAATCGGCTAACCGGAAGTGGCCACTCCCTTGGTCCAGATAATGTATTTTCCAAATATCTTAAAAAGTATACGGTTTACAAAAAACTACTTAATACAAAATGTTTCCAAAAATTAAAAAAAAAAAAAAAATCTCAAAATTCTCTGTTCGTAAAAGAAAGTCGTGTGTTGGCCACACCTCGATTTTTTCTATTAAATTCACAACATTTTTTTGTTTTTTTAAACAGAAACATAATAAGCTTTTATACAAATATATTTTGTTTTGTGTATTGTTTGATTTTTTTGAAATTTTTCATCAAATTTTTTTATTATTAAGGATGGACCATTTTCACTGTGACTCACTGTATATGGATATATCGAATTAAATCTTAACTTTACGAAAAATTATGATAAAATTCGACAAGTACGATGGAAATGTGATTCTAAAATTATTCTAGTTGAAGTTGTGGAATATGACCAAGTAGGAAGGAACCTGGCTATTCCTTAACTGGTTTTGGTGAAATTCGATATGTGCGATGAAAATGGGATTCTAAAATGATATTTAGGAGAAGTTCTGGAATATGGCCTATTAGGAAGAAACTCGGTTAGTTTTCAACCGATTATTGTGAAATTCGACATATACGATGAAAATGGGATTCCAAAGTGTTGTTTCCAAGAAGCTCTGGAATATGGCCAATTAGGAAGAAACTCGGTTAGTTCTCAACCGATTTTGGTGAAACTCGACATTTGCAATGAAAATGGTGCTCTAAAATTATATTTAGGAGGAGTTCTGGAATATGGAATATTAGAATGGAACTCGGTTAGTTCTCAACCGATTATGGTGGGGAAATGGGATTCTAATTGATGTGTTGAACAAGTTCTGGAATATGGTCAATTAGGAAGGAACTCGATTAGTTCTCAACCGATATTGTTGAAATTTGACCTGTGCGATAAAAATAGGATTCTAAAGTGACTGTTAGATGAAATTTAAGAATATGGCCAAGTAGGATGGAACTGGCCTATTTCCTAACCGATTTTGATGAAATTCGACAAGAACGATAAAAATGGGATTCTAAAATGATTGTTAGGAGAAGTTCTGGAATATGTCTAATTAGGAAGGAACTCGGTTACTTCTTAATTGAGTATTATGAAGTTCGACATGTACGATGAAAATGGGATACTAAAATGATTTTTAGATGAAGTTCTGAAATATGGCCAAGTAGGATGGAACTTAGCTTTTTCTTAAATAATTTTGATAAAATTTGACAAGTGCGATGAAATTGACATTTAGCTGGTATCCAGCTGGGTAGGTATTTGGTACCTTTTGTGTTTTAAAATTGTGATAACTTTGTTTCTATAAAAGCAGAATGATCGATTCTCGTCACATCTCTACATTATTGGAGTTATATAAATTTATAAGAAAAAAAAATTAATTTAAATTAAAAACTACTGAACTACAGAAGCTGCCTAAATGTTTACTTTCCACCTGTACTAAAATGGATTAGATTTTTTTTCTAATAAAAAGAAATTAAGCATGGTAAACCAGTGTTTTTAATTTAAATTTATTTTATTAGGAAAACTTGTTTTTTTTAATCATGCTATATTAATCTACTGCAAAATTGTAGAGATCTGACGAGAATCGATCATTCTGCTTTTATAGAAACAAAGTTGTCGCAATTTTAAAACACAAAAGGTACAAAGTACCTGACCAGCCGTATACAGCTTAAACACAGTCGATCTTACCACTCTGACAACAATCATACTCGCAAACCATTCCCCAAAGATTAAAGTGCAGGATTAGCGAGGAAATTTGCTAATTGAACTTCATCCCGTAGATCATCTTGATTGTTCGATCCTAATTGGTCGTTCCAGAACTTCATCTAACAATCATTGTAGGATGCCAATTCCATCGTACATGTCGAATTTCATCAAAATAGTTTAAGAAAAAGCCAAGTTCCGTACTACTTGGTCATATTCCAGAACTTCATCTAATAATCATTTTAGAATCCGACTTCTATCGTACGTGTCGAATTTCATCAAAATCGGTTAAGAAATAGGCAAATTCCATGCTACTTGGCCATACTCCAAAACATAATGTAAAAATAGTTTGGGGATCCCACTTCCATCGTACATGTCGAATTTCATCATGATCGGTTAAGAAATAACCAAGATCCATCCTATGTGGCAAAATTCCAGAATCTCTTCTAAAAATCAGTTAAGAATCCCACATTTAGTCATACTGACAAAGCACACAACAATCTGTTCAAATATATCCATTCAGGGGGTCAATTCTCGTTCTATGAAAAAGCCTAATGAAAAAAATGTTTCATTTATAACATTTCACAGAACGACAATATGCGATTCTCGATGTCCAAATGAAAAAGAATCGTGAAAAAAAATGCTGAATAATTGGTTTTCATCATAAGCTACACTGTAAACAGACATTTTATCGAGTTGCATATAGATTTCCGCTAGATGATACAGCAATTGGTTTAAGTATTAGCTAAATAAATGATAAAGTAGATTTGGTTAATCAATTTTCGTCATTACCTGTCAAAATATAAAATAAATTATAAAAATGACCAAATTATTTTTTAAAACTTAACAAAATTAATTATTTGGAGAGTTTACTTGAATAAACGGAATAGTTATTAATAGATTTACTTGTAAGTGAGTCATATTATAGTTTCAATGCACATTTAATGCTAAAAATACAAAGTTAGTTTTTATAGAATTTTATTTCCGTATTTATGATGTTCTCACTGTCTAAATGGTCGGTGAGAAAGTTTTATTCATATGAAAAGATTTTGACGTCATTTTTTCCTTCTCAAGGAACATGAATCGGAAATGTGTATTTCTCACAGAACAAACTTTTCATTACATTTTTCACGGAACGAGAATTGACGCCCAGGTTAGCTCTAAATATGTAAACAAATTACCATTTTTTTTTTGTGACACACACAATTCTAGTATTAAAAGAGACCTATAAATTACAACACTAAGTAAAAAACTGAAAAATTAAAAAAAACAATAACTTGAAAAAAAAAAATGTTTCATTTGTTTTCTCTGTTTTTATTTATAAACACGTGGCAGAATTGTGACGGATGTCACGAACACGTGGGTCGAAAGATCGAGCTAACCATGATTGAATCATGCTCACCTGTTCCAGCGTATACTAACTACTTCAATACACGAAAATTTTTTTGAATAAATATTTTTTAACTCGCTCAAAACAATCTTGCATTAGTTGGAGAGTAAATTTACTCAAAGAGAGAATTATGTTGCTGTGGTTTTAAGTATGTTATTGCATAGGGGCTCACTTTATTGTTCGAAATATAATTTTTACACCCAAATAGGTTTTTCTACTTTCACTTTCCTACACACCCAACTAATTTGAATTTGTATTTGTTCGACATGAGACGTCTCTATTGAAAACTTATATAGTTTTTGCTGTTAGTAAGGTTTTTTTTTGTCTCTCCATTATTTTTTCCATCAGCGGTTGCGAGGGGAGGCAAGATTTCGTTCCATCATATGTTCCCATGCAGTCATCCAAATTTCTACTAACTGTAGCAAGTGTTGCTTGACGTTGGTGTTTTTGTTGAAGTTGTTTCGTCTCTGCTGTCTCGTCTGCTCATCTAACCATTGGCTTATAATTTGTTGGAAATTTTTACAATTAATAACATTCAAATCAACGGGAAATAAATTACACAAGTACTATATCAGATATGGGCAAAATAACATCCATGAACCATTGTAATATTCCACATACATATTATAGTAATAGTTACAAATTTTGTTTTTTCTAATACTTTATATTTTTTATCTATTTGCAGAAAATTAATTTTCATATCGAGACAACAAATATTTATTGAAACATTCTAAAATATAAAATAAAAAATCTGCATAATGCTATATATAAACAAATATTTAAGTCAGTAAAAAACTTCTTTATTTATTTTTCACCAACGTAATCATCATAAATAAAATTTTTAAAAAAAATATTTTCGACATTTTAAAAATTTTCAATTAAAATTAAATAAATAATTTGTTTAGGCACATAACTCTTAGTTTATCTGTTAAATTAAATCGGAATAGAACAACAAAAAAATTAAAAATATGTTAGGAATACATAAGATAATAAATAAAATAAAAACGCAACGATAAAAATTAAATAAAAAGTCAATGTAAAAATTATAAATATTATTTTTATAAAATATATAAATATTTAACAAAAACAAAACATATTAATTATTATACAAAACATAAATCAAAGCAATAAAAATAAAATTTTAATTTTTTTAATTTAATTATATAATTTTTTAAACAACATAATGAGGATAACTGAACAAAATGGCGAAAATAAAATTTAATTAATTTCTTCTAGTTCTCATATTTTCTTATCCTTTCTATTATATGTATACACACACACACTATTATATATTGCTTTCGTATTTTTTTCGGTCTCAAACAAACTCTTACTAAATAATAAGTAATTTAATTAATAATAAATTAATTAAAAATGATGAAAAAGATGTTAACACTATTTAAAAATAAATAAATATATATATAAATATAAATAAAAATTAGAAAATTTTTAAATATGGCTTTTATCTGTGATTTAAATAAAAACAAAACAAAAATTAAATAAATATGTATTACAAACAGCATAAAATAATTTTATAATTTTACGATTTTTAATTTATTTATAAATTACTATTATAATGGTGACAAAAATTTATTATAATAAATAAGAAAATATTTAATAAATAATTATTAATTAATTAATTTTTAAAACATTACGAAAATATGTTAGTGATATAAAATAAATAATTAGACAATTATTTTTAATTTGTAATTTTTAACAATATTACATATTATTATAATAATTTTAATTACAAAAGAAAAAAATGTTAAAGTAAATATTTTTAAAAAATCATGGAAAAACATAAAAAAATTATTAAATAATCATTTATGTTCTTAAGGATGGATGGACTTATTGGTTGGGGAACCTGATTGCGCGCATTCAATTTTACTTTATTGACACCACATTCTAATAAATTATTAGCCTGAACGGAAATACTTAAATTTTAGATCTAATATCAACCATTTATCTTAAAAATAATTTAGCTAGTTTTTAAAAATTAGTTCGAACAAACGAATATGTTTTCGGTCAATTTGACAAATTTTACATCTTCTTGTAGGTCCTGAAATCGGAAGCCAACGCTTTAAGCCTAAATCTTCTATAACATTTAGAATAACTTCGGATTTAAGAATGTCAATATTACGCTTAACAATGCGTCATTCTGAACCCACCAATAAATATCCAACAAATTTTTTTTGTACTTATAAAAAATTTAATTAAAAACTTTATTAATTAATAAATAATTTGTATATATTAAAAATTAATGGTTTCCCTTATTTAAAAAAAAAAAAAAAAAACCTTAAAAACTAATAAAAATTGGCAAATAAAAACAAACAAAATAATTAAAAATTATATCTCATCAAAATATTTTTTAAAAATTGTCAATTTTATAATAATTAAAACAAATATTATTTTTACTAGACTTTATATTTTAAACTATGTTTTTGCAAAATTTTGTTATTTCTAAAAAATAAAATAATAAAAAAAAAAAAATTATATTATCATTGGAATGATGAGCGCGGTAATTATTAATGTCCTAATTTAAAAAAAAAAAAAAAAGAAATCATAAATAAAATACAAAAAAAAATATTAATTAATTAAATTAATAAAATGCGTATATCTATAAAAAGAACAAAATAAATACATACCTTAAAATTATTTTTCGTTATTAAATTATAAAAAATTTTTATTTCCTTAAAAATATATTATTTTTATTTTTATTTTTATTTAATTGTAATTATAATTTTAGTTTGTTTCCGTCCGAATTAGTTTTTAAATATGGTTATAATTAATTTAAACAAAAAAAAAAAATAATAATAAAAAATCATTATATATAAATAAAGACATTATTAATATTCTACTTTTTATTATACGTTTATTTTTATTTATTTTAGGTTTAAAATAATATTAAAAAAAAAACTAAATAAATAAAACATAAAAGAATGTAAAATTATATAAAATGCTTTTTATATTACAAAACAAACAATAAATTTAGCAACTCAAAACAAAAAATACGAAACTATATAAATTGAAAGCTGCCCCCCGCCAATTCAAATAAATAATAAAATTAAAAATACAAATAATAACAATAATATAAAATAAACTAAATTTAATTTATTAATTAATTTTTTTTTTTATTACGTTATTTAGAATTGTAAAATATATTTTGGATTTTGTGTTGCCAAGTTATCATTTTATATACCGGTTGTTTTTCTCGTATCGAAAAGGTGAACAAGATTAGTAACAATATAAACCTAAACGTTCCAAAAATTAATCGAAGAGCATATAATGTGCTATGTTTTACCGAAAATGAATAATTTGGCTATGATTAAATCATTGACTGTGTTCGCACATCACATTGAGAAGATGATTTAATCATCATTTTGAAAACCTTCCTAAACTGAAAAGTCTCACAAAATAATTTTATTGAAAAATTTACAAATTTTGAAAATATTCTGTAATTAATTTGAAGGAAATTTTAATGTAACGGAGTTTTAGTCAAAATTGAACAATTTTATTGTACTTTAAAGTGTTTGGAATATTCTAAATTAAAAATTTTAAAAAGTTCATCAAATATGTTTAGAAATATTTTAAAAGAAATTTGCAGAAAAGTACTTAGTTAAATTTTAACAATTTTGAGTTCTAATTTCTTTGTATTAAAACTTTGATCGATAAGCGTTGGGTTCTCGCTTTGTCGTATAGAGATTTGTTACTTTAATTTTGTGTACTATTTTCATCGTAAATTTGAAAGATTATTGTAACATTTTTTCAAAACTATTGAACTAAACGCCTAGGGCAGAAGAGTTTTAGATTTTTAGATTTGCCGTTTAAATGACCTACGAATAATGTATTTGCAGCCTTCAACAGACACCACCCAGCCATATTTCCGTTCATCTGACCTAATGAGTACATTTTTCGAATATAATTGCAATTCAGCAAAATTAAATTGTAATATTGTAATATTATAAATATTTTCAAATTCATTCCAAGAGTATTATAAATTTCCAACTTTAATATTTTACGCCATTCGGAGCAATTTAAAAAAAAATCTTGAATTGTTGAAGATCGCCTATAGACTTAAATTTTGTTCTATCTTCATTTAAAGCTACAATCCAAAATGGTTTGTAATGGTTAAATGGAGAAGCGGCCGGTCCATGAATGCAACGCAGTAAAAATATTTTTGTTCAATTTCATCATCCGCTTTTAAGCGAAGCACAATTCTGATTCTTATCTCTCTATCTTCTTTACGTGTCACATTCTATTACAACTACCAAATTTTAGGTAACTTAAATTTTTCGTTTTATTTTCATACATCACAATACCGCATCACAAGCAAAAACTTGTAGTCGCTGTTTAAATGTAGAAAAAATTGTTTGGGTCTATTTGACTAAAATTTTGTAGTAGTCAATATGTAGGGCACACATAAAAGCTTTTTGAATTATTTAAAAAAAAAAAAAATCTCCAATAATCTCGAAAATTTACCTAACCTCAAAATCTAACAAATCTCGAATATTATTCAACAATAATCTCGAAAGTAACGAATAATCTCGATACCAAGCAACCCTAGAAAATTTGAAATGTCCCCAAAAAATGTCATGGAAAATCTCAACATCCTGCAAATTTATCTGTATGGAACTAATAAAGTCTCGATATATTGCTAATTCTGAAAGAAGATGTAGCTCAAATCTTTGTAAATTTTGAGGAATATCAAGAAACACGAATAATCCTTAAATCGTCGAATAATCTTACAATTCTACAATACTCCCCTTATGCACAAAAAATGTCGAATATTTCCAAAAAACACTCGAACAAATTTAAAATTTTGGAAAATCAAGAAACCACTAAGATTCTCGATTAATCTGAAAAATATCAAGCATAATTCGCCGAATATATCGGATAATGGTTTTAATTTTGGTATTATAAGCCACTCAACGCTAATTAAACCAGGAAATCTAGATAAATCCAAAAATCTTAAATTAGAATCTCATCTTCGTAAGATTATAAAACTGAATTTAAATAAAACCTACTACATAATACTTAAATAAAAATATCAAAATCTCGACATAACTCGAACAGACTCGAATAATCTAGAAACAATCTCGAAAAGCTTGAATCTGGAATAATCTCGATATTCTCAAGATATTTCGAATATTCCCGACAATTTCGAATTTAATTAGAATATATATTATAAAAATCTTGAAATTATTGAATAATATTGATAATTTCAAATAACTTCGATATCAAGCAATTTAAAGTTAAACCCGGAAATCTGTTGATTGATTCAAAAATCTCCGAATCTCTAATTTCAAGAATGTAATGCAATGCTTGCGCTTAATTTAGTTCAAACGAATCTCGAACAACATAACACTCCATACAAATCTCGAATAAGCTTATAATCCTCGAAAACTCACATAAAATATTGAAAACATCAATGTGACATGAAGTTCTCGAAACTCGTAGCACGAAAAGTACATATACGAGTACATAATCAGCACTCAGAGGTTACCCGAGAAGGTGAAATTTAAATATGAGTGGATTAAGATTGATTTACATTCAAACATTTTCAAAGACGCAGATGTCAAATCAAAAATTCGTTTTCTTTACACATAAAAAATAAATTTAAACAAAAAATGTTATAAACCAATACAAATGATTGGTTTTCTTATTTATGTAACCTTATTATAGTTATTCTTTCGAGCATCGACGATTTTACAGAAAAAAGCAGACGAGGTTTTTTGGGTTTGTTTCTCGGGTTTCAATATACTTTTTGTACTTTTTCCTATGTTGTGTTTCAATTTTTTTGCGGACGTCGAATGTCGTTGAATGTAAATCAGCTAAAACAATTTGTTTGTTGATTCTAATTCTTATTTAGTAATTAATTCAACAGGAATTTTATTTTCGGCAAAATTCGAATAAATTGGTTATTTTCGAATCGATTAACCGAAAAGTTTAGATTAATTGATTAACCTTAATCGGTTGTAATTTCCCTAACTGTGCCCGAATATTTCCGTTTCTATTTAGACGTAAGCGAAATAAAAACTCAAGTCATTTGTGGATGAATGTTTTCAGCCACTATTCAGCCACACTTCAGGGTCTAAGCAAGCTAATTAGTTAATAAAAAAAAAATTGATTTGATTTATTGCATGCGTAAAAATGTAAGCCAGCTGACGCCACTAATTAAGTGTAATCTGGCTATCAGTGAATAAAGCTGGAACAGTGGACACGCAATCGACTTAAAAGCTTAAAACGAATTAGCTAAAGAACCCTCGAATTGACTTTCGATTGTTTTTCTAAAAGAAGTTAAATTCAAGCCGTGTTGTGCGCTTTTATATCCTTAATGTGGATGCACAACCGCAGATACGCAGCACTACTTTCTGTTGGGAAGGAAGAAGGGAAGGAAATCTACCGAGAGCGATGTTCGTATTCTACAGTTGAAAAATTATTCACATAGCTGACGCCGGATAATGATTGGATGAAAACTTATTGAGTTATTAAGAAAGGAAAATTGTGATATCTACCCCGGTAGATACTGTTCATGCGAAGGTTAATTGAAGTTTATTACAACCGAAACGTGAGTGTATTCTTCTGGTGCTGTTTGTTTCTTGCTTCAGTTTAGGGATGTACAATATTGCTACGTATTTGTTATGTAATATATTAGAGAATTAGTCTTGAAAATCTTGTTGCAATTAAAACAAAAGCTAGTGACAGTGACCATACCACCGTCCACCAATTTACCACTTCCGAGTGGTTTTGTGTCGATTACTAAAAATGTATCCGTTTATGGTAGTGAAGTTTTTACTATATTTTACTAAAATGATTTTAGTTCTTGTTTAGTAAAAACTTCACTGTCCTATATAGCAATGTGAAATTTTTACTAATCTAAAACTAATCAGAAATATGCAGCTACTCAAACAATGACATTTAGGGGAATTAAGAGTTTCAATATTTTTCAAATGTCTATGACTCTGTGTAATAATATATGTATTTCAATAAGATACTTTGCGATCTTAGCCGATTGTGATAAAATTCGACACGTACAATAGAAGTGTGATTCTAAAATATTTTTGAACACAATTCTGGAATATGAAAAACGAATGAAACTCTGCCATTTCCAAACCAATTAAGATAAAATTCGAGATGGTTTCGAGAAGTTACGGAATATGGAAAACTATATTAAAAGTAGGCTATTTCTTAAGTAAATATTTTTATTTATCGCTCTCGATGTTAGAGTAAGTAGAACGCTTTCTTAATTATCCGAGGATCACTGGTTCAATTTAATTCTTTTATAATCTTAAGTATATCTTTAATAATTAACCTAATTCCTTTTATAATCTAATAAGTGAAACTAAAGTTGTACATTACATACTTTCTTTTAAATACCTCATTAACGTTTCGAAGAGTGACACATCAATATTGCACATTTTTAAAAAGTGTACTGATTTATTATTATTATAATTAATTGACCATATATTTCATTTTTGGTTTTCTATATCGGTTACAACAACTAGTTGCAATAAGCGAAAGAAAAATCAGTTTTTTTTTTCAATTTCTTTGCATTTCACAATTTTCGTAAAGACCTGGAAATCACGAATTATATTTTGTTTGCTAATTAATTTTGTAGGCTAATTTAATTTTACTATAATTCAACAATACTTGCTAATCTCGCTTTTTCATTGGATACGGTTAATATATATCGCCGCATACATGCCTGTTACAAAAATATCAATCTGATTATGATATACCGTTAGTCAATGGGTTCAACATTATTTGTGGAGATTTTTAGAAAATTTGCTTGGATTTTACAACCCCTGGGAGATGTTTATATGATATTCAACTAAAGTTAGTAATTTTCACTTCAAGTATCCTAGGGGTTATAAACTCCAAGCGAATTTTCTGAAAATCTCATTCAGGTAAATCATAATGAGATTTAACTGAATCTAAACTTCTAATTTTATAATTGTGATGTAATTTAATAAATAAATATATATGGTATTTCAGTTTATACTAAATAGTCGATCTAATTTTATTGAAACAAATAAATGGTATATTCTATGACGAAATTATTTAGAAAAAAGTAAAATAGAAGTTTTAAAAAATTATTAATATTAAATTTTCAAAATTAAGTTTGTTAATTCTATTTCTTGATAAAAACTCCCCTGAATGTATGCATTTGAATAGCAACTGCCGCCATTTTTATTTAGTAAAAATTAGTAAAAACTTCGTTTACTTCATTTCATCCGTTTATATTTTTTATAGCCTTGACATATTTATTTTCTATTGGCTGCAGATAAATTTTACTTACAATGAAATAATTGAAAGGCCGTCATCATAAGCGCACAATAGAACGAGGCCGCACACCAAACAATTTTAAAATACAAATTTTGCTTCACGAATTTAAAATAAAAAAAAATATTGGTTGCATCCAAAATATAAAAAGCGTATTTAGCGAAGACGCGTTTCAAAAAGATGGGATGCGACCGACACGCGAATTTAAATGGACATTTTTGAAAATGTGCCATTTTGGATTAAATTAAATTTCATTAAACTCATTAACTTAATTAAAATTAGACAATACCAAATTAATAAATCGATAAATATGGTTAATTAAAATATAAATTGTGTCTTCGCTAGATGCGCTTTTTCGAAGTCGGCTTTATTCTTGTACTTACGACGAACTTTTTATGCACATTTTACAAGACACAATGTCAATTTACATTTTCAATTTGGTTCAATTTAAAATTATTTTAATGATTACCATATAATAAAATTTAATTTAATCGTTTCATTACAAATTTAGACGTTAGTAGTAATTCCGAATAAAAATAAAAAAAATAATTTAAGACTTATTTTACTTATTTAGAGATTTAACTGAAAGGGATCAGATCAAAATGTGTTTCATTATGTTCATTCAAAAAAATGTAGTACTGGATAACTCTCTAGTTGGACTAAAGTAGTAAGAAATTGGAATCTACTTTCCTTTATATAATTGAAAACTGGAACATAATTTGATCTACAACACCTGGCCAAATTATTACGAACATTTTTAAAATTAAGTTTTTCGCAGAAATTTATCTAGGACCACGATACGCAGAAAAGAAAAACTGGAAAACCAATTTCTTGAAAACAAAACCTTTTTATAAAATCTCGAATTACAATGAAATTTTTAGACAAAGCGAATTGTAATCGTTGTCTAAAAAACTCATAATAATTCGAGATGTAGGTAAGTCCGTGTCTATCACGCCAGAAATCTCTAATCACTTTTATGATTGTGCAATTTTGTGCCTGTAATTAGAAAATTTGTGCATAGCATACATTAGGAAACAGGATGGGATTTCTTATGTTACTATCACAGCGGAAATCCCATACATTCGTTTACGTAATCAAACATATTTTTCGGTTTATGATGATTGGGCAACATTGTGTGTACACAATCAAAATCTTGCGGGCGATTTCCACAAATCCCACCTTTTACTAAAATGCGAATTAAAAAAAAGTGTAGGATCGATTAATTTGATACTTGTTGAACACAGTTTTAAAAAATTTTCACATTATTTAAATAGAACTAAATAAATTCGAAATTAGGTAATTGTTTTGAAGATTCGTTACGCGTCAATTGATTAAAGCAATACTGATCAGGGGAAAACAAGTGAGACTGTTACCTATCTATACGTGTACATATAAAGTACCGGGTGACAATAAACTACGGAAACTGATTAAATTCCAAATATTTTTAAAGAATTTCAACCAAATTATTTGAAAATTGTTTAAAGTTGTAAATAACACGTTTATTTAATAGAAAAATTTAAAAATTTCAAAATAGAGCATCAATATATAACTTTAAACGTTTACTAAAATTATCAGCTGCAGTTTGAAGCATTTCTAAAGGCATTTTATGCCAGACCTAGGCAATGGCAGCACGAAAACTCCGTAAAGGCTACATGACGCATCTTGATTTGCGGATTTCGGCGATTCCGACATTTGTTGATATTATGAAGCTGTGAAGTATTGACGGTGAACGGACTATCTCTTCCTGGACAGTCCGTAAGACAACTTAACTCCCGGTATTATTTTATTGCTCTGAAGACCGTTGAACGTGGAAGACGAAGACTTTGAATTAATCAAGCTTTGTACAGTTCGATAATATCGAGACATCTTTTTATTTTAGATATGATAACACCAAAAATAAAAGGAATAGAGAATGCCTATACAAAAAACTTGAATACTAGGAAATGATCATCTTACAGATCATGACACTCAACATAAAACAGTAACTCAATACTAATAAATAGTCAAGTAACTTCGAACAATTTTAAATATATTATTATTGAAAAATCTGGAAAATTTGAAACTGTAAACAGCTTCAACAATTTTGAATAATCTGTCACATTATACGAGTAACATGAACGAACCTTCAACAATAATTTTGAAATCCTTTTACTTTCACAATACGGATAACCACAAAGTTATTTTAAGGATTTCGAAAAATCTAAAATATTTATTCTAGAAAAATAGCATTTTGTCAAACTTATCTTAAAAGTATCATAGCGTTGAACGAGCAAATCTTGGAAACCTTAACAATAAAATTCCCGATAAACCACTAATCTTTTAACAAGATTTAACTCTAAAACCATTGCAAATCTCAAAGAATATCGAGAAACACGAATTATCTCGATAAACTTGTATAATCTTTGAATTCTAAAAAATTCCATTATTCACAAACATTTTGGAAATTCCAGAAAAACTCGAATAAACTAAAAATTTTGAATAATCTGAAGAATATGGCCAAATTTCGAGAGTCTCTTTTTATCAGATATTTTAACTGAATGTCATGCTTACTCATAGTTCAAATCAAAGCTAAACTGGAATAATATTTAAATTCTTGAATAATATCGAAAATTTCGAATAATAAACATAAAAACGTTCAAAAATCCCAATTGTTAACATCGAAAATCTCGGTATATCACAAATTCTGCAACAACACTCAACTCGAATAATTTAGAAAATCTCAACGTAATCCTCTTCCGAAAATCTCGGAAAACTTCCAACAATTTCGAAAATATTGAATATTGTTGATAATTTCAAACTAAAATATCTACAAATCTAGGCTATTCGAAAAATATCAAAACATCGAATTTCGAGAATCTCACTTAAATAAATGTCACTCGAATAATATCTGAATATAAAACACCCAACGCAGGGCAGACTTCGAAAAATCACGAATATCCCGCTGTACTTAAGTCGGAAAACTTTATTCAAAAAAAAAACTGTAAAACCGCCCAAATTAGGAAATCGAGACGAGTTTCCCAAATTTTTCCAAAATTCCGACAAGCCATGATAATTTTGAACTCTCAACATGGTTTTGTATTAGAGGATTTCAAAGTACCCAAATCAATTTATAAAATATTTAAAATTTGCTAAAAAATATCGATTATTGCTAATTCCTTACATTGTTGGTGAAATCACGGTGTCGATTCTTTATCTAAGCTATTTATTTACGTGTTGCTCCTTAATGAATCAATCACTAAAATAAAAAAAAAAAATGTGATTTGATTAATTTAGGAGCTCGAAAAAAAATACCCTAGTCCATTTTGAGATTTGGCGAGGTTTTGTTAATTCGAATAACTGGTATTACCATCTAGAGCATTCACGAATACAAAACGCGCCTATTACACCTGAAAGCTTCACAAATGTTGACCGTAAAGTACTTTCCTTATATAACTAGTTATTTAACTTTTTAGTACAATAAATAAGTTTCAGTTTTTTTGAGCCAGCAGCTTTGGTTTAGGGTTCTATATTTTTTGCGAATTAAACCTTTAGCTATCGAATCCTTTTCGGGTTCATTTTCCTTCAAGAATTGTTTCTTTTATACACAAATCAAAAAATAAGGCAATCACAAAAATTTACTAAACCAATTTTTCATGGAAATACTTAGCTGTATAATTTTTCGAGAAAAATCTGTGGTAAGGCGATTTCACGTAAAAAATTTGAGGATTTGAATAAAAAATAAAAATTGTTTGAGACAAAAACAATTTAGATGAACAAATCATGAGTTACCTTAGTTGTGTTTTGCAAGGGAACTGCACTAGAATTTGATAAACTTTAAATTCCTTATTCTATGTACACCGAAAAAAATAAATGCATTAAGCGCACATTGCTGTAACAACTAGCAATAAAAATCAGTTTTTAACAGCTTCAGATATCGCCTGGCTGTCGACGTTGGTAAATAAAGACGCAACACCTATAGAGATTAAAATATGTTGCATTAAATTTGGAGTACTAAACTAGGTTTAAGAATTTGGCATATACTAGGGTGTTCAATAAGTTTTGTCGTTCGATAAGTAGAATACGATTTTATGGTTTGAAATACATTTCCACGCATGTATTTTTTAAGATGTGAGAAAAGCCACAAGTCAGAGGGAGCTAAATCTGGCGAATAAGCTGGATGTTCGTACTTTAATTTACTGATTTTCATGATGGTTGTACAGTCCTAACCAAAATTATTTGTACCTGCTAAATTTTTGATGCAACGTAATGCAAACAACTTTAAAAATTATATAAATAATAAACTTTTTGAAAACATTAATTTTAATTCAATACATTTAATTACCCTACTTTACATTTCTATCAAATTTTTTTTTAAAATTTAGTTTTAGGAGAAATTACAGTTAATTTAGTTTTTGCCAAAATTATTTGTACCCACAAATTTGTTCTCAATATTATTTGTGATATATTGAATAAATCAAACTAAAATATTAAATCAAATAAATTTAAGATTATTTTGGATGGTCAGTTTTTAATCAACCAGGAATATTACTATGATCTACCGTCAGGAAATGAAACGTGAACGGCATCATAAGATAAGTACTTTGTTCTATGGAGAACTGTTTTATATCCAAATTAGTACGTTTTTGTCCTATTTTGATAATATTGGAAATATTTTTATTATTACATAAACATCGAGCATCAATTAGCGTGGATACTGCCTCGCTTAGTTTTCCTTCGGCTGCAAATAAAAGGTTACACTGTAAGGCCAACTATTCAAGGAGCATGTTCTATTTCGGTTTATTTGATTAAGTAACATTCCTGGTTGCCCTCAATTTGCTCTTCAGCACAATAATGCTCCCATACATAAGAAAAGTCATTGCCACGAAATTCAACAAAAATCTTGAATATAATTATTTGTCTTGGCCAAGGCAGGGTTTCGATTTAAATATTCATGATCTAAAAAATACCAAAAATTTGTAGCAGGCTCCCAAGAAAATTGAGCGGGATAAGATTCTAGGTGATGTTAACAACAAATTTTTGAACCACTTGCTAGATCTTATAGAGGCTAAGCAAAAATTGACCATCTGCATACAAAATATGAGTGACTATATCATTATTTACAAATGGGGTACAAATAATTTTGGCAAAAACTAAATTAACTGTAATTTCCCCTAAAACTAAAATTTAAAAAAAAAATTGATAGAACTGTAAAGCAGGGTAATTAAATTTATTGAATTAAAATTAATGTTTTCAAAAAGTTTATTATTTATATAATTTTTAAGTAAAGTTGTTTGCGTTACGTTGCATCAAAAATTTAGCAGGTACAAATAATTTTGGTTAGGACTGTATCATACTTTAATTTACTGATTTTCGTGATGGTTTTTTGAGCTGTGTGAGAAGGTGCGTTATCTTGATAATCAGGTGGTTCAAAAGGTTACAATAATAACACCATCTTGGCCGATTTCTGGACCTTAACTCGCTTCGTAGGCGAAGTACCGGGTTCACACCACTCCTTTGGGTGGTAGGCCCATGTCTCATCCATAGTGATAAAACGACGCAAAAAATCAATTTTATAATTTTCAAAACGTTCCAAATGTTGTTGAAAAAATCGCATACGAGTATGTTATTATTCCATTGTTAGCGAATGCGGCACCCATTTTGTACAAACCTTTCTGTAACCCAAAACTTCAGACAAAAAATATTGCTCACACTGCCTAATGAGTTGCCTGGGGCTTCTACTAAATCTCTCTCGGTTAATCGACGATCTTTCATAATGATATTCTGTATTTCTGTTATAATTTCTGCTGTTGATGCACTTTTTGGACCACTTTTAAATGCAGTAACCCATCTTTCTATTGTACTATTCTAAATAAAGGTGAAGAGTCCGTATACACTTATATGCTACTCCTTGTAAAAAATACGGTGACACGTGAACTTTGAACAGCTATAAATATACGAATGAGTTGACCGATCTACATAAAACTTCACATGTGTTCTTAAAAAGGTAGTACCACCTTTGGAAAAGTAAAACGACGATCCTAATAGCGCCATCTCTTATTGAGCGACACAACTTATTGAACACCCAAGTAAATTATGATAACTAATATGTGGGACCATCTAATAAACTAATAATTGGTCGACACGGTAAATTTCAACGGGTATAACTTGTTAATTTTTCTTTGTAATTAAATCAATATTTCCAAATTTCTCCCATTCTTTTATTACTGAATTAATTTTCGTTTGTATTACTGTCGAATTATCTTTAAAAATCTGTACATACGTGGAATTGTCATTGGGTAAGCCTTAATAATTGGAAAAATGCTTGTGATTAGTACCACAAAAATACTTAGTATTTCGCAACCAATAATATTTCGAAATATTAGTAAATAACTTAATTTGGAAACAAAAAAATGTTCATACAAAGCCTGTTTCTCGACCAGGAAATGAAACCTCTAATTATTTGGCCATTCTTTATGTTAAAAATCTTTACGAAGAAATAAAAAATCTTTTCAAAACTGATAACTTTAAAATTAAATAATGTGCTGCCACAAGCTTAAACAACAGCTTGTTTTCTAAAATTACAGGTACTGCTTATAGAGAACAGATAAAACAAATTTTAGAAAAAAAAAAGTTTATCAACACAAAAGTGATGTCGATGAAGATCAAAATTCAGGTATTAGTGCATTTACACGACATTTGGACGAACCCGGACAGTTGCCCGGGACGCAATCCTGCTCAGAGTGCCATCAACATTCTTCGAAAATTCATTAATGAATATTGTTACTGACTACCTAATTGAATATCGTGCAAATGGGTCTGAAAAAGCCGAATGCGAAGAAGAAACAAATTGTTTGAATATGAGCGCGCTAACGAAGTTCCAAATGCAGATGAACCAGATAAAACATTTAAATATTATGTGTTCAAAGTTATTCTAGACAGAGCTATTAATTTATTATCAGAATGATTTGAGCAGCTGAAAAATTTTAACAACAAATGAGGATTTGTAAATAACCTTAAACAACTGCCAAATAAAAATGAGTTGAAAAAAAGCATATTTTAGAGATGAAAATGGAGGAAAATTTTGGAGTTAGATATGGCTCAATCAATATTTCCCGAAAAAATATAAAACTTCCAATGGAAGTCGTTAAATTTATAAATCTGTGGTTTGCTTTGAGAATAATGCTTATAATACCAATTACTTTGGCTGCTGGCGAGAGAAGCTTTAGCAATTTAAAGCTTATAAAATCGTACCTCGCGCAGGAAACATTAAATTCTTTGGAAATTTTGTCTATAGAGAACTACATTGCGAAGAATTTAAATTTAGAATCTGAAATAGAAAGATTTTAAAGTAACCACCATTGAGTAACCATTGAAATTAAACCACTTCATTAGTCTAGATAACACCAAAATTCTGTATATACAAAAAATGGTGTTGAAGATTATTAGACAGAGATTTAAGATTTCTATTGACGTGCCAATAAAATATTCTATTGGCATGTAAATATTTGCTTCTGTTGTTGCCACCCTATTGTCATAAATTTTTTTTTTTTCATACATAATGGACATGATTCTGGAACGCTGAAATTGTTGTACTTAAGATTCCATATAATCATTTATTTCCTCCTACACATATCTCCTGTATGGTACAAGCAGGAAAATATTTGTTTTGGGACATACTACTTATGCAAAACTGATTATATAAAGCAATAGTAGCCCTTACCTCAATTTCTACTTTTTTGGGATAAGACACGTCTAGGAGTTTCTCGCATGGTGATTTTTAAATGGTTTGTAAACTGTTAGAAAAGTTTTGTCCCAAATGCTCATTAACCTAAAGGCACAAACACAATGGTGTCCGTTCCGTTCCATTCAATTTTCATATGCTCTACTCCAAAGTTCAAAATGTTGCATTTTTGTTATTCTCATTCCTTCATGGCATTCAAGTTTCCATCTTTCATTCGAAATTGTAATTTTTTGTTATTTTTGATTTTTATTATAAATTCAAATAGAAAGCGGGGAAATAAGGTAACAAGAATTTTGGTGTTGTAGAGTCCCTTAAAATATTTTCAATAATAATTCTTTAATGTTTAAAATTTTCAAACATTCGGTCTGCGGAGAACTTAAGAAGTTACACCGTCAAACTTTGAAATTTCAAATTTTATTAGGATACCGATTAATCAGTTTTAAGTTTTTTGACTTCTTAAAGATCTGAGAATTAGCTTTTCTTGTTCTTTACGTACCTGAAGTTCTGTTTCTCTGGTTGTTTAGAAATGTTCAATAAGATTCTTCCGGCTTTTTATAGACAAAATATATTAAAAATAATGGCATTCACAACAATTTCGACTTGTTAATCAGAAAAAAATGAAGAGGCCAATCATTTATAAATATATCTACCAGAAAAAAGTAGAAGAGTGTGGGCATAAATGACACACAGAAATGAGAGTTTTCCTTGAGTTTTTTGATTCGGTGAATTTTATAATTCGCTAAGTCAAGGTGTTCTTGCCTTATACGTAATGTATGAAGTTAGTATGGTATTTTTGTAGTTTGGTCGTAGCTACCTGATGAGTAAACCGAACCTTTTGTTTGTACGAACTTGTCAGTACGAACTACGAAACCAAACTACCACAGACATAGAAAGTTCAATGAAAGTTTTCGTTTTTTGCAGTCGATACACTTTGTATTGACTTCGGGTTAAAGTACGGGGGGGATTTTGATATTTCTACTTTTTTCTGGTAGATATATTTATAAATGATTGACCTCTTCATTTTTTCTGATTAACAAGTCGAAATTGTTGTGAATGCCATTATTTTTAATATATTTTGTCTATAAAAAGCCGAAAGAATCTTATTGATTTAATACAGACAAACTTTCTCTTTCCAGAAATGTTCAATTATTGGCCCGTAATTTCATTGATAAGTTCGACAATACACATCTATGGATAAAATATCGCCAAATTGTGTAAAGAGTCCTCGTTCGTGGCTGCTCACTTGCAGTTTTGAAATATATTGATATCTGCCAAAAACAGTTTCAAAAGTAGAAAATATTTATCACAAGGCATTTTCTTTCGAGGTATTCTTTCTCGTTAGTTTTCTTTAGAAGATACATGTAATTTCTATTCAAAAGCATGTTATGTAAGCAAATAGAACATCACATAATTTATCAGACCCTATCGTTTCAGACCCTAGCTTATTAACCATTATAAATAATTCTTTCTAAAAACAAATTGGAAACACAAAACGAGAGAATTTGAGAAATTCTAGTAAATTTTTGAGAAATCAAAATTCGAAGATGTTTCGATAACTAAAGCTTTAATTAACAAAAACCAAAGAGCCCTAGTTTTGATTAATAATGTCTCGTTTTTTTAGAAATAATTCGAAATAAGTTATTATAAAAAAAAAATATTTTTAAGTGATAATTATAAAAAATTGAAATATATTGCAATTAAGTTATCTGTAAAGCACACGCAGCAATTTAAATTACCGCAAAGCAGTCAATTGTCAACATACCCTACAATTAGACATCATTACTACTAATGAGCATAGCATGGCTTCAATTTAATGAATATCTTTTTTCAAAAATTTAGTTCTTAACGTCTAATTAACAACTCGCAAGGCTTCGCCCTAAAATATGACATTAAACTGACTAAAAAAAATCGAATTTATATGGAATTTTTTCATCTATTAAAGGTTTATAAACTCATTGTAAATATTAAGTGGGGTAAATAATCGAATGGTTCATGTGGAGCTCATGACTTTGGCAATCGGTTTGGTATCGTTGACCCAACACAAAATTTTTTTTGAAAGATTATTTTACCGTACCCCGTCCAACATTCATAGAAATTTGAACATTTCTCAATAATTTGTGTTTTGTAATAATTATTCACATACAAAAATATGCAGATGCCCAGTGGTGTAACTAAAATGTCGGGCTTTCTCACACAATTTTTCTTGGGCCCCTAAAAATGCTTCTTATATCTATGAACTAGAAAAGCTTCTACTTTAACACAAAAAAAATTTCCTTTACATCCTTTTTGAATTAAAAACTTATTTCTTCCTATTATCCAGTCTCAAATTAATTAAAATTATCTGATTTCGAGAGTAGTATTTAATTCCAGGCTGTTAGTGTTCGGCAAAAAACGCATAACCGTTGCAGTGGAAGATAGTTTCTCTGCCGGTAAAAATATTCACGATTTACCGGTAAACTTTGAAATTTTCATCCAAATTTCAAAATTTTGTTTAAATTCGTTATTATTAATATTAGTATTTTACACAAAAGAATTGCGATACTCAAGCTTAAGACGAAACATAACTTGATTCATTTTAATGAAACCCATAAAGCATCACAAACAACTTCGAAATAATCTTAAAAATGTCGAATTTTCAAAGTATCTTGAATATTTTAGAAAGTTCTCAAATATCAAATTATCCGTAAGTATGTAAAACCAAACGAAATCGTATATGGACTAGAAAACATGGATAAAACATAAATAACCAGGACATTCTTGAATAATTTCATATAACCTAGTAAATCGAAGAAATATCGAAATTTTTGCATAATCTCGAAAAATTTACTAAATATCACGATCCAGATTTGTTTGTGTATTTCTGCAAGTTATTGCCATATAAAATTCGAATAAATTCGAAAATCTCGAAACTCGAATTATCTCTATACATATTATTAGAATCTCGATTGATCTCGAACAATTTCAATAATTAGAATTATTTCGAAAAGCCTTGTAACAAAAATCTAGAAAAGCCAGAACATCTCGAAAAATTCCGAAAATTCGCAGAAGCATGTTAAGGCTAAGCTCAACAAAACGATATGCAAAATTCGAGTAAAATTGGAATATTTGAGGATTCCAATGGATTAAATCCGATACAAGGCGATATGAAATCGGGAAGCGATGAGAATTTCCAAAATCAAGAGAATTCGGCTGAAAACAAATAAAAAAATAAACCGCTAATCAAAATGATCCGTTAAAAGAGAAACCGTAAATTGAACGAAAGCTAATTCATTATAGAGACTGACAGCTTTGGCTCAAGCATCCGTTGATTCCTTTTCAATCAACGGAATCAACGGATGTTTGAGCCAAAGTTGTCAGTCTCTATAATGAATTAGCTTTCGTTCAATTTACAGTTTCTCTTTAAAGCTCAGTTTGGGAAGGGGACCAAGAGGGAACCAAGAAATTGTTTTCAGTCGTGTTAAGGTATTTTTCTAGGAGAAAAGTTTTAACAAGTTCTTCTTTCTTACTACTTCGTAAGTTGCTTGGCAACAAAGCAGTTTAGTATTATCTCCCTTTTTACAGTGTAGTGATTTTGCTAATATAAATTTTGAATTTTAGACAAAATATTTGAAAATTATGTTCGAGCTTTACCATCGGTTATAAAAATAAAACCAAACCAAGATCTAATGCAGTTGTGAAAGTTCACGTGAAGCATACACGAACTACAACGAAAATATGATGATATGGTATCGCGGCAATACCACATAACTGACAAATCACAAATTTTACAGGAGCTAAAAACAAAAAAAATTGAATTGTTAATTCTTGGGGTCGCAAGTTGAAAGTGCTAAAGTCAATTTTTCCGATTATTCAGGAGAGCAGAATAACGATTAAAATCTGAAAATAATGGATAATTTTACAACCTTTTCAATGTATTCTTCAGGTTAAGTTTTGTCAGTTTAGCAGTTTTTCTAAAACTGAGTTCAAGTAGAATAACGAAATAAACTTCACTTTATCCATTGTGACTTTTTGGTTTATTCTTAATTACAGAATTAAAAAAAAAAAGGTTTTAATTAAAAAAAGGAAGCATTGGTGTACCAAAGGTTATATTTTAATCAAACAATTTCCAAATAATAATAAAACATTTTAATTATGACTAAAATCCACTATTGAAATTTTAATTTTTGTAACTCTTTCTAAATTCACTTTTCAGTTTCAATTTCATTTTCGCTATCCCTCCGTCAAGTCTGGACAAAAATTTAATAAATTTTCTGATGGTAGATAAATAATGGCAACAAATCTAAATGGTCCCGTTTTTAAGCATCGCTAATATTGCTTATTGCTTCATTGCAGCTTTTAGAAAGTTGCTTTATTTCTAAATTATTCACACTACGTTTTTTATTTTTGACTTTATTCCATGACCATTTGACTTTATTCCAAATAAACATTCATGGTCAATCTTCCGCCAGACGAATTTTTGTGCATTCGTTAGTGAAAAATTCAAAAAATTATCTTTAGCCATATCAATGCCATGAAATTGATTGCTGGAACTTTCGATAGTGGAGTAATCAATATCATACTCCACCTGTATATGTCCGGTCTGTAAAAATTACTATTCGATTAACATAGAAGCTATCATTCCATATTTATTTTGTCCCTCACAATTATCACTATAAAGTATGATTTATTTATATTTTGTGGTAACTATTTGAGATGTTTATAAAAGGAAGAGGCAACCTCATTTCGAATAGGGTTTACCGTGGTAGTACCGTGTATTGTACCGCAAATTGACTGTTGTGTAGTGAAACACTCGTGTTCAGGTAAGGTATTGGTAAATGCTTTTATAAATCAAGAGAATAAACCTTAATATTTCCCCTTGGTTCCGCTGTAGCTTTATCTTCCAAATTCGCTTTTAGGTGATGGGTTTCTTTAGCTTTTATTACACGTTTTTTTTTCTTCTTCGGATACAAAGCTTAATTTTGTTTTAAATATATAGCACTTGTGGCACGAATCAACCTTTAGACTATTAAATTTAATAATAAGAGTCTTAAAAGCTTTGGCATAATTGGTTAAAGCAACTGCACTATCTCGTCGTAAAATTTAAATCGCTGTATAAAAATGTCGGGAATAATAAGACTCGTAAGCTGGAAAGGCGTTTTATGACTTTCAACTTCAGTCAGCTTTTCTTATGAAATTTTATGGGGTGGCATATTTCCACGTTTGTCAATCAGGTTGTTTTCCAATCCTAACTTTTTTTTGTATAACCGGGTTTATAAAACCTTGGATTTCTCCAAAAGTACTGATAAAGCACGTACGACCAACTGTAACCTTTAGATGAACTATGCATGCGTTTTCGTTGGCAAGTTTTACTTTTATTCAGGGATTGAGTTTTTTGTCGTGCAGAGCCCAATAAGCGTCGAATAATTTCTTTTGTTCAGGTTATTTTTGAACACAGTTTACTTTCTTTTACATAAGTAACATAAAGTATAATAATCATGAAAATTTTAGACCTTGAGATTTTTGGAGACTTATCTGTTTTGAGGTACCTGAGTCCGAAAAAGTGGGTTTTGAATTGGTGTCTGTCAGTCTGTGCTCTCTCTCTCTGCAGCCCGGATGGTTTAACCAATCGAATTGAAACTTTAGATTTAAGCTTTTTCATAAATGGAGAGGTTCCAGAGAATTTTACCCTAAATCGGCCAACCGGAAGTGACCATTCCCTTGTAGAGGGTCGTTCCCGGGAATTTCCGGGATACATTTTGCGGGAAAATAGGTACATTTTTATAAACCCGACTTCCAGGATTTTCATTATAAATCCCGGAAATTTTTAATTTATATATTTACATATTTTGCTATTTCAAAATTGTTTTATTCTATTTGATAATTTTTTTTACAATGAATTAATAACTTTAAAATTTTTATGATGAATTTTAAACTGAAAATTCGTCTTTGTCGAATCAAAAGATACTTACCATTCAAAAATAAATAAATAATAAGCAAGTTGTTTTATACAAAATTTGAAGGCCATAGAGATGATTATTTTTTTTTAATAGAACTCACACAATTTCCAAATACATCCATAGAGGAGGATACAGACTATATTTAGAGGCTATCGAACAATTTTACTAAACTCGACAAGATGGAAAATTATCCATGCTGTAATAAAGCGATGATTGTAAAAATATGGGTTGTTTGTGGGGTTGGCATATTGGCTACATTCTCTAAGCGATTGGTCGATTGGTACAAAAACGCTTCTAATGGAAGAGCCAAGAAGTTGGAAACATATTTGCTGTTGGTTGTTTTGTTTGGAAGAAAAGTCCAACAATTTGCAACAGAGTGCAGTTAACGTAGTGTCTTAATAACTTAACGAAATTAAAGACTCCAACGCTAAAACCATTATCGTTTGATGCCGATAGCTTTTCCTTCAAACGAATTTAGCGAATTTTCATATAGTGCTAAAACCAATGCAAATTACGCCAATTCGGCCATTCACTGTCTTCAACCGTGTTCAACAAAGCTTCCTGAGAGTCCGACTGGGAACAATTCTTTGTTTTCTCTTATTGGCGGAGTCACTGTGTCTAAAGAAACGCGACCTCACCAGACAATGAGATTAGAAGGTTCTTCACAGTATCCCTAACCTTCGTACGAATGCAGTGAAGGACGTGCGTTTCCTTTTCGTTTAGCAAAAAATGCCTCGCTGGTCAACGAAATAGGAAATCTTTCAAGCCTTATATTAATTTTAAGACCTCTTCAATTTCTCTTGAAAATACTTTTCTTGTGTGCTTCCTTTTTCTATGGATTGGCAATGTGAAAATTTTACTGAAATTTCAAACTTTTAATATTTTTGGCGATATTGTGCACTGCCTTCCAATGATCAGTAAAACTCTAAAAAATTGAAATAAATTTAAGCGGCTACATCTAAAGGACTGTATTGGGATGCTAGCGCCATACTTTGAAAAACCAACTTTACCTCTATTGACTTTAAAAGTTCTATCGAAATTAGCAAAAAAAAAATGTTGCGTCTCTTAGAAATCGCAATCATCCAAATTATTTCTACCCCTCGAATTTTAAAGACGCATTGGAGGATTTAAATCCTGATCCAGAACATTGTCTAATCAGATAACAAATTAAAGAACAGTTTAACATCGTGAGTAATTATAAATACTTCAGAATCATTAGAAAAACGAATTTTAATTTCCCGGGATCCCGTGAAATTCGTTTTATTGCTCCCGGCTCCCGGGATTGGGCCAGAAAAGGTATTTTGCAAATGTCTCAAAAAGTATAAGGTTTATAGAAAAACTAATAGATACAAAATGTTTCCATACAATAAAAAAATAAAACAAAATAAAAAATTGGCATGTTAAATTTCGACCTTGAGATTCGAAAGAAACTGCCACTTCATGCGTTTAAACTTTTTTCATAAATTTTGCGGTCCCAGCTCCCAGTTTCCCTGCACCAGGAAATTTAGTTTGCAAATATCTCAAAAATATACAATTAACAAAAAACATGAAAAAAATAAAAGTAATCTTAAGCTTGCAAGAAATTTGTACAATAAGATTCTCAAAATTCCCTGTTCGTAAAAGAAAGTAATATGTTGGCCGCACCTCAATTTTTTTCCTACAATTCTGTAACGGTTTAATTTTCCTTTCCGATAGGTATTTACCTGATTTTTATTTCGTTTTATCTTTCGTTCAGTTCTAATTTAACACGGCGAGGCTATTTTATTTTCGATTTGCCGAGCCACTTGCTCGATATCTGCTTCTAAAATAGAGTTATCACTGCCAGAATAAGAGGGTTGATATTGGGAATCAACGTCGCTATCGTAAATATCTTCTTCTATTTCTAGTACCGTTGTTCTTCTTCAACTTCTTTAGAAGTGTCATTTATCATATTTGAAGCGGTTTCTATAGCTGGATGAATTGATACGTTTTCGGACTATTTAAAGGTTCGTAGCTCATTTTCATCGTTAAATTTATTATTGGTTTCATAACTTGCAGCATTGTTTGATGGATGATCTAGAAAAGAGAACATATTAATGTTGATAAAGGTATTGGGCTACAAAATATTAAATTTACACACCATTTAATGTTTGGATGTCGGATTTACATATTGCGATCGCATTTCCCTCATGAACTTAACAATTAAATATAATTGGTTCGGTGCTTTTCCCAGCTTTTTTTTAGTATAGGTACTTAATACGCAGAGCATTTTTTATTCGATAAAAAACTTAAATTTAATTTCAGAATTCATTCACGCTAAACAAACGCACCTGCCCACCAGTGAAATTAAACGATAAAAATATTCCTCAACAAACGAAGGTAAAATACTTAGGTTTGCATCTGGATAGAAGGTTAACGTGGAAAAATCATATTGAAACAAAGCGCAACCAAATAAAAATTACATTTTCCAAAATGTATTGGCTGATGGGAAGAAAATCTCAGTTGTCATTAGCCAATAAAGTTTTACTGTACAAATCAATAATCAAACCCATATGGACTTATGGTATTCAGTTATGGGGATCCACCAGCGCTTCAAACAGAGAACTCCTGCAACGGACCCAAGCGAAAATACTTCGCAGTATCACCAATGCTCCTTGGTACATTCGAAATAGTAATATACATCACGACCTTGGGATTAAAACCGTTAAAGAAACAATTAAAGAATTCAGTTCGAAATATTATTCAAAACTAGAAGCACATCCCAACGAATTGGCCAGGGAGATACTAAAACAGCCGCGATTTAGACGTCTGAGAAGAACAGATCCACTCGAACTAATGAACCTGTGAACCTGTAAATTTAATTCGATATACACATATAAGTGTAGTCTAAATTAATTAAATTGTGAGCCCTAACAATAAGTATTAACATTGGTTAAGACTTAAAATATGTAATAATTTTTAGCTTAAGATTTGATTACTTCTTGTTAGTTTCTTATGTTGAAAGATTCAAGAATAAAGCCATTGGCAACATTTAAAAAAAAAAAAAAAATTTCAGAATTAGTAAAATTAAAATTCTTGAATTTAGTAACGAAATGTTATTTCAGAACTCTTCGAAATTTCAGAATCATATTGAAAAACTAAAAATTCAAATTTTGACTTGGTTTCAAAAACATAAGAATTTTGTTTCAAACTTTATTTTTTTAAATTCCCATTTTTTTCTAATGTTCTTCATACAAAAATTTTCAGAATCAGCTAAAACATCCAAATTTAAATGTGAAAGATTCAAAAAATTAAAACGTTTGGTAAACCATTAGGAAATTCACTTAGAATTTATTTCATAGCATTTTCGAATTCGAAAATCACTCAATTGACTATAGGGTTGCCAACTTTCTAAAATTGTCCGACCGGCCAATAGTATTAGAATCTGCTGCTTCCCGTTGGCCGATTTCCATTAAAATTCACTAGGACTTCCCAATTTACGAAAAAAGCTTAAACATGAAGTTTTAATTCGATTCATTAAAGGGTAAACCTTCTGTCCTATAGATAGAACAAAGACAGACAGACACCACTTCGAAACCCTTGGACTCAAGGAATCCCAAAATTAAAAGTTAAAGTAAAAAATTGGGGTTCAGCTGAAGACGTTACTGGTAGTTCTCTATCGGTATGTTAAGGTTAACCTGTCGGAAGCAAAAAATTCAGCTTACTACGCTTCAGTTACACGGCAAGATTATGTGTCTCTCATATTTAAAATTTCTGTGATGCACTCGCGTAGGAGTGCAATTATGTAAGCGGTACAAGAACTCAAAATGTGTTACGAAACGAGTTACGAGATTTTAACGGTCGATATTTTCGAAAGCAATCCATATTTTATCTACTTCGATGTTTCAAGACAATCCCATCTAGATATCTGGGTTTGAATAGGATTAAGTAGCTTGGTATCTAACATATTCGAAATTATCAACATTAGTCAACATTTTTGATATTTTGCATTGATATTTTCCAGATTATTCTAGAACTCTAAGATTATTATTATCTATTGGAGTTTCACGTTTTAAGTCGAAATTTGCTAGACTTGAGTTGCTTGAAGTTACTTTATCATTCCGAGTTTTTTAAAGTTATAATTTGACATTTTATATTCGATATTATTCGACTTTAGGTTGGATTTGAATTACGAGTAAGCCTAGCACCCAATTAAATTATCTTACAGAGAAGGTATTCTCGAATTTCAAGATTTGTGGATTTATCTAGATTTCCAAAGTTAAATAGCGTTAACATCGAAGTTATTCATCATTGTCATATTTTCAAGATTATTCAAGATTTTGCGAAGGCATTTTTCAGATTTTCGAGATTCTTAGTGATTCCTTGGTCTTTCAAAATTATTCTATGATTTTATGTTTATCTGAGATTTTCCAGAATATGCCAAATTTAATGTGAATAAATATCCAGATTGTTGTAGAGTTCTAAGATTATACCTTACAATTGTATCTTATTTCAGAATTAGTGGTTTATGAGGATTTTGTTTTTAAGCCTCCTACGATTTACAGTTAACATACATTTGTCGGATATTAAGTTACTTATTAAAATTGGTCGAAGTTACTTGATAGTTTATTAGTGTTGACTTGTTAAGTTACTGCTTTAAGTGGAATTGCATAGAGTTTGTGGGTACTGTACATCCCGCATTATTTTCTCCTTGCTAATATTCAAAATATTTAGCTATATTCGAATTTATTTAGCTTTCTTTAAACACTGTGACAGACTTTTAAAATTAAGCAAAGTTGGGCTGTAAAAAATTTAAAAAAAAATCATTTCTAAACTCTTCTTCTCACGAAAGAGAGCCTGCGTACCGCAAATAAGGCTACACCAAGATTTTCAATCGAAGAGGCACAAACAACGTCATTTCCTCATATGCTGTATTCTCAATTGCATGCTCAATTGAAATTGCTTTTTTTCTCTATTTAAATAGCGAAGTTAAATTTTTACATTGGGTAGTGTGTTGTTTGAAATTAAAACGAAAAATTTAAGTGGCCCAAAAAGGTTAGTGGTTATTAGAATGTTAGACGTAAAGAAAGAGATGAGTAACACAAATTGCAATTAAACAAACATTTTTGCACTTTTATTTTGTATTAAAAAACCAAATTTCTTTAATGCATTCAAGAATCAATCGCCTCTCGTCCAACTTCTTGTTTTTTTTAGAAAGGCCCCACTTTACTGGATCATTACTTCTAATTTTGTGTATCAAGAGCGCAAAGTGGCGGTTTATCAACATACATTGAAACACGACAAAGTGCTTTACAAATGTTAAACACGTTAATTTTCCTATCGGTAATTACTTAATAAACTTATCATCAAAGGGTCTTTCTTGGGGCATGGAAGAAACCAAACGTGTTGGGCGAGGGTAGCAGAGAAGAAGCGTAATTTTTACGCATTTTGTAGCAAAAGAAAATTTTGCTTCGGGAAACGAAAGCTTGCTTAGGGCCTAGATTTCCCTATTATTTTGAAGGGGCCGGAAACGAAACCTTCCCTAGTTTCCGGATTTTCCTTAATCCGCCACGTTGGGTTAGGTGTGACTCTTGAAATCTCAGATTTTGAGATGTTTGGATTAACCTAGAATTAACTGTTTTTGCATCGAAGTTATTCAATATTTTCGAGATTATGCCAGGTGTTCCAAGTTATTTTTCCGAGAAAGATGCTTTTTGTGCTTTTGAATTGCTTAATCTAATTATATTTGAGACATTCGTACAAATTTGGAATTTCTCGAGAATATCAAAATTATCGAGCTTTGCGAGATTATTCGAGACTAATCGAGTTTCTCTCACGCATTTTTCGACTTTTTTTCATTTTTCTCAAGATTCTTGGAATTATCCAGATTTCCGGATCGAGTTATTTAAAGTTAAGCTAAATTTGTAGAATGTTGATTTACTTAGGTGATATTTTTTGAGAATATTTGAGACTATCCGAGTTCCTTGAAATAATTTTGAATTATTCCGGACATTGTGAGTTTGAACATTCGAATTGGGTTTTCTTGGTACATACATATATCAAGATTATTCGATATTTTCGAGATTAACATTGAAGATAATTCGAAATTTTTGAGATTTTCGAGATTACCTGCTCGTTCATGGTACTCGCATGATGTTACAGTTAATTCAAAACTTTTGATAAAATTGATGGTAATTCTTCGATATTTTTGTAATTTTGCAGATTCGAGGAGATTTTTTGATATTACTAAAAATTGTTCAAAATTACTTGATATTTTACTAGAATTCAGTGTGGCTGCTTTATGTTGAGTTGTATTAGGATCTGTAATGTAATATGATCATCTTACAGTGTTCTTGCTTTTTTGTAGGTAATGTAAACCGGCTCTGGTAATAAATACTAGTACTAATGAAAATTACATAGCAGCTGTCCAACCCGCAACCGGTTTACTGCTGTGAAAACCGGCCCGTTGGCAACCCTAACTGACTAGAATAAGACTGAAAGTTTATAAGAAAAAAAAGGCTCAATTATCCCATTCCAAAGCTACTAAAATTTGTTGTAGAGGCTTTAATATAATGCAACATTAGAATTTAATAATATTAACCATTAAAATGTAGAAGCCTTGAAATTTCACAAAGTTGAAAATCAAAAATTTTACTAATCTTGGGAAATTTCTATCAAATGTAGAATGGTGCTCATCTTTCTTTATCGAAATTTAATTTTCAAATATTTTTAATGTCTTAATTGGAGGTTTTTGATAAAAAACGAACAGCGAACAAAGATCGAATTGGTTGACTTTGTGAGTTCGGTATTGCGAAAACGGTCACCCTAAAAAGAAGGAAGCAGATAATTAAATTAATTGAGATACTTTGGCACTTGTGCCTTAGGGCAGTTCTAGAGTAAAAATTTTATTAAGTTCTTCAAATTGAAAACAATCTGCATATTTAAAAAATTATTCGTCAGCTTGCTTGTAAATTGCTAATTTTGAGAGTATTTTCCAATTAAAATTTATTTGTCGAGGCGTGTATCGTCTATAACTTATTTTTAGCCCTGTTAATTTTTTTAAACGTAGTAAAATCTATAATTCAATAATAATTGGTGTCTTAGAGAGTTTTGAAATGATTAGCGATTGGTGTGCTGCTAAACAAATAAAATTTTGTGTAGGCTTTCTGTGTCATTCTTGTTCTAGCTTAACTATTTTAGACCTAACGTCAATAATATTTTTTTTTGTTTTTAAATCTGGCAACACAAACAATTTACTATCATTCCATTTACACTAATTTATATTATTATTTGTATTAATAATTAAATTTGTAATATATAAATAAATACATATAATGTATAAAAATAGAATCTTTGTTTATATTTTTTTATAAATAAAATAATAAAACATACAATAATAAATGTATATATAATTAAAAATATTTTTTATTTCACAATTTTCTAGTCAAAAATCGCTTACAAAATATTTAAACAAAGTAAATTGATTTATTTTATTCAATATATATTATAACAACAACTTAAATAAATAAATAAAATAATTAAAGAGACTGCTAATTCACGTAACCAAAATAATGTATTCATAAAATGAAACAAATCAAAACATTTAACAATGAATATAATAAATATAAATAAAATGATTTTATTTTAATTTATAATTTACAAAAAAACAAAACATAAAATAATAAAATAACAAGAAATTATATATACATATAGCTAGCCTATTTAGAGACATATCAAATTCGATTTATTTATCATTATTATTATAAAACAACAAAATTAAATTATTACTTACATAAATATAAATATTACTTAATTACATATATACATGTATTTAATAATTTTTAAGTACATTCATATTTACATAAATAATTAATTTACCATTATAATAATATTAATATTTATAATCAAAAATGTAAAATACAAAAAAAAATTTAATTTCATTGTTAAAAATATATTATTAAATAATTTTATTATATTGTAATTATATGATATTAGTAATTCTGTAATATACTATTAATTAAAATAAATAAAATATTCATATTTGTGTTTTTTTTTTTTTTTTTTTGATATAAAATTATTATTTAATTTATATTTTATTACACACTTTATTTTCTACAAATTTATAAATATGAATATTTTATAATAAATAATAAACAAGACAAAGTAATTATATTATAAATTTAAAAAAAAATCAAACAAACAAACAAACAAAAATTATTGTTCTTGCAATAAATAAATTATAGCTAAAAAATAAAATTTAAAATTTAAAAAAAAAAAAAATATGTCGCTCTATTATGTTATTAATTAAAAAAAATAAGATGAAAAATTTAAATTATCGTAGTTTTTTTTAACTTCGGAATTGTATACTTGAAGCAGCCGTGTCAGAAATTATGTAAAATTAAATATGTGAGTATGAAGCGTCACCATCGCGAACTATATATGTGTGTGTATTGAATCAGGAGCGGATTAACGTCTACATAGGCATGTGCATGAGACCCGAGAATTTTAGGGGCCTGAACATTTCGTGCAGAGATACATTTTATATCGGTTTTATACTCTACTGTACTCGATTTATACATACATTTTTAGTTTTTCTATTTGCAAGGCGAAGTTTTTTTTTTTTTTTTTTTTACATAGTTGTTACATAGGATATTCGACTTTTTCTTCATTTTAAGTAAATTGTAAAACATTTCTCATCTAGAATTTTGAATCTGCAGTCATAAATAAATTAATTTGGCTCAAACAAAAATTAAGAATAAATTTGATTCTTTTGAAAGTAAATGTTGAATAAGGCATAGTATAAATACATATAGTACTTCCACGTGTAGTGTTGCCAACAATTATTTTTACTGGGTGCCAGATTGAAGTCAAAATAGTGCAGACAGCATTGACAATAAACAGTGCTAATTTTTTTTTTTTTTAGTTTGAACAAGATCAAAACCAGAGATGGATAATATCGAACAGTGATACTTATGACACAGTTTGCAACACTTTTTGACACGTGTTCTTCGCAGTCTGTCAAAACCCGTGTTTTCGACATATTTTGACATAGTTTTTTGACAGCGAAAAAATTTCAAAATGCACAATGTTAACTTTATTTACGTTCCGAACATTTTCAACGGTTAGAACTTACTCATGAAACAATAAGAATATTTTGTTTCCTCTGGTTTGTAATACGGGGCCAGAGATGGGTAAACCGTTAAAAAACCTGATTTTTTGACAATTTTGTCAAAAATAGGTCAACAATTTTAAATGATGGTCAAAAATTGTCAAAAAGTGTCAAAAACTGTCGAAAAGTCTCTAAAACTGTCGAAAAGAGTCAAAAATTGTCGAAAACTGCCGGAAAGTGTTAAAAGCTGTGCGTGCGATATTACGAAAAAGAGGAAATAAAATATTCTTATTGTTTCGTGAGTAAGTTTTTGAAATATACTGGTAAATTTTGAAACTGTTCAAACTATTAAAACAGCCCTGAACGTAAATCAAGTGAAAATTTTACATTTTTAAATTTTTTTAGTTGTCAAAAAGTTCTATCAAAAAGTGTCGAAAACACAAGTTTTAAAAGTTTTTCATGAACTCATGACAAAAAGTGTAGAAAACTGTATCATAAATACTAGTTTTCGACGCTACCCATTTTTGTAAACCATACACACACACAGTTTTTGACACTGTTCGACAGTTTTTGACGCTTCGCATGAAATGTTTCTTTTTTTTTTAAGACGATAAAAGAAATAATTTTCAGTTATCAAAAAACTTCCAAAAAATCCAAAAAAAAAAAAATGGAGATTTTTAGCCGATCTTATGGAATCGGATCACTCGTTTTTTACCTGAAAAATATCCGGATATTTTTTTTTATCTTCAGACTGGCAAAACTTATTTTATAGCTTATTGCTGTACTGTTTTGGGAAAATCAGAATAACATACATTTTGCAAAATTATATTTTTTACCAAAGCAACAAGCAATATAGTTTTTAAATCATGAAATGTCACTTTTCTTCGTCATCGAGACAAAATTTAGAAATAATAAAATCCAAAAGACTGAAGCGTGAAACGCGGTAACTAAACACCAGAATAGGTACATCTAACCAAATGACAAACTAAATTTAATGGAAATTATTAACGTCTTGAATAAACAAATTTAGTTCGCTCTAACATCGCATTATTTTAAGCGCTTCCGCTGTAATAATTTAATCGAGATTATAGGCAAAATTCATCAATTTTTGACGATTAGTCTAATCTATAATTTAAACTGGATTAACTTAATCTACGTCGTTTACATTATAAGAAAATCTAGGTTTGCTAGTTTATCGCGATTGCCATTTCCATCATACTTGTTGAATTTCATCATAATCGGTTAAGAAATAAGCGAGTTAATGACTCCTGAAAAGTCCAAAACGCGAATCTCGGGTAGTTTCGTAAATTTAATGAAACTATGTTTCCGTCATCACGTTTGCCTTGCAAAAATAATCAAAGTCTATTAAAATGAAATACCAATCAGGATCTAAAAGATAAAGGGTTGCTGAGGAGGTTTCTGCGAAAATCGAGGGCAGAAAAGTGAGTGTACTCGTACGTGCTTATTATTTATTATTAATTATTTTTGGTTTCGAGAAAATCATTTCACTAAAACATGAAATATTAATTCATAAATGTCATTGTTCTATCATAGAAAAATCATCGCCTGCAAAATGATCTGCTAAACCAAGCATCCCAAGCCGAGTATTTCAAATTATGAAATAAGGGTTTCCCAGCTATGATACAGTGCGATATGCTAACAATTATGTACTTTTGTATGATCTACGAAATAGAGTGGCACACTGAGTGTGTGCCACTTCACTACAAAAAATTTGAAACTTAATGTAACTCGTGCTAAATGTCGGTTTACAAGTGACGAACGTATTCATCCATACTTTCGTCCGGCAAAAACGGATTTCATGAACTCGGATTTCGATCGTGGCCATATGGCCGCAGCTGCAAACCATCAAATTGAGCAAAACGACATGGACCAAACATTTTTCTCGACTAATATGGCACCGCAAGTTGGGGAAGGTTTTAATCGTGATACTTGGAAACGTCTAGAAAATTATGTCAGGAATTTACTAGCGGATTATCCAAATGTGTATTGCTGTACCGCTCCTGTATACCTCGCAAACATTGAAGCTGACGGGGAAAAATAGGTTAAATAAAAAGTTATTGGAAAAAATTCGGTGGCGGTGCCAACACATTTTTTTAAAATTGTAGTAATGGAAACATGCAATAATAAATTAGAAATGAAAGGATATTTAATACCGAACAAAATAATTTCGAAAAACACTACATCCTTAGTCTTAACAAAGCACAAATTTAACTAGGTACAAATATATAAATGCATTATTTGGACATAATGTAGGCACTATATAGCTATTTATGTTTTATAGAAAAGAGTTTACCCGACCCTAGCAATTAAAAAAAAAATTTACTCGAATCTGGCTCAGAAATTGGGAAAATGCTAAGCATCTGGCTTTTACGATTTTTTTTACGATACAAATTCACCGAAATAGTGCCAAATTGCACTTAGGTGCTGTTATATCTTCCTTTATTGCGTCTTCTGTTTCTTATAATTAAACACGGTTTTATTTACTTTTTATTTATTTAGCAATTAGCTCTTTATTCATTCGCTTTTACTTGTCGACTGTCACTGCCATGTAATATGCATATCTATTTTTATATGTCCTAAAGACCTATCTTTATTAATTCAACCCTACCACCAGTATAGATCATTCATTATATAACACCTCCCCTTTTTATTTTATTTAATTTTAATTTAGTATTTAATATAATCCTTAAATTTAAAAGGTTCATTTCTTACTCGCACTGTTCTTCTAAGTGAAGGAGTGTTATTTACTTCGATCTCATTTCTATTACCAATATCTTCATTTATAATATTAGTGTTATTAATTATATTTACATTATTATCTATATCATTTACATTTTCATTACCACCTATTAAATTGTCTGAATTTCTACTTGGAATAGAAAGAATATTTTGATCTTCATCATTTGATGTTCTGTATTCAAAATTTGATTGCTTATTATTATTATTATTATCATATGATTTTCTTAAATGAAATGAGGTTCTTCTTAATATCCTGCCAAACAAATTCTTTATCAAATATGAACGTGGTGCTTTATGCTTTTCAATTATTATTGCTTTATTCCATTTCTTTCCATCTCTGTATACTATTTTATCCCCGACTTGAAATTCCTTCCTATCTCTAACATGCCTGTTATAATAGTACTGTGATTTACCATTTCTCTCTACTAATTTGTTTCGTACGAATCGTTGTCTATTTGTATCTAATAACTTGTCTTTCACTGGAATTCTACTTCTAAGTCTTCTACCCATTAATATTTCAACAGGTGATAACCCTACGTCTGTCATTGTCGTGTTTCTGTATTCAAGTAACGATGCTTTCCAATCACTACTTTTCCGGATCATATTTTTTGCTATTTGTATTGCCCGTTCGGACATGCCATTTGATTGTGGGTACCCCGGAGAGGACGTAACTAATTCAAAATTCCAATCATTAGAGAACCTCTTGAATTCATAGCTTAAAAATGGCATATTATCACATATCAACTTTTTTGGAATACCATGTGTACTAAAATTTGTTTTTAATGCTTCTATTACTGCAACTGCCGTTTTACTGTTTAATATGACAATATCCATCCACTTACTAAAATAATCAATAATTACTAAAAATGTCAAATTACCTAATTCTCCTATATCACACCCTACACATTCGAATGGTCTTATTGGAACTTCATGCGACTTCAATGGTTCTCTTATATTTGCTCCCCTATACCTTTCACATAATTGACACGATAATACCATATTCATTATATCCTGATTTATATTCGGCCAAAACAGTAATGACTTAGCTCTTTCTCTTGTTTTGGTAATTCCTACATGCCCTTCATGTAGTGAATTCAACATCTCTTTCCTTAACGACTTAGGTACTACTATACGATCATTATAAAAAATTATTTCATTGTCTATATATAACTCATTTTTGACTTTCGAATACACCCTAACCATATCATCAATCCTATCCTGATTCTTTGGCCATCCAGAAATAATAAACTCCTTAACTTTATTCAATACTGGGTCTTTGTTTGTTTCCTTAACAAATAGTGTTTCTTTTTCTTTGCTCACGTTAATCGTGTGTATAATTTCCGAAAGATCTTCTTGCTCAATTTCACAATCCTCTACTTTAGGATTCGATCGAGACAACAAATCAGCAATTATTAACCTTTTCCCTGGCACAAATGACAAACTAATTTTATACATTATTAATTTCAAACGCATTCTTTGTATTCTGGACCCGTGTGATGCTGTGATAGGTTTTTTAAACAAACTTACCAACGGTTGATGATCCGTGTTTACACTAAATTCATACCCATAAATATAATTATGAAACTTTTTGCACCCAAACACGATGGCTAATAATTCTTTTTCAATTTGAGCGTAATTTTGTTCCGCCGTTGAAAGACATCGAGACGCATACGAAATTGGTCTACCCTCCTGCAGTAATACTGCACCTAACCCGTTCTTTGACGCATCCGTCTGTACTACTACCGGTTTTGTCTTTTCAAATATCCCTAATACTGGACTTGACTTTATCAACTTTTTTATGTTTTCTAAATCACACGATAATGATTCATTCCATCTAAATTCATTCTTCTTCTTCAATAATTCCCTTAAACTGGTAGTATATTCTGCTAAATTCGGAATAAACGATCTCAAATAATTAATCATTCCTAATATCGATTGTAATTTTTTATGATCCTTTGGAATATCAATTTTTTCAATCGCTATTATACGTTCCGGATCGAGAGATACCCCATCTTTTGAAAATATATGACCTAAATATTTAATTTTTTCCGCTTTATATTGAATTTTTTCTTTGTTAAATCTAATGTTTAACTCACGAGCTCTTCCCATAACCCTTTCCAATATCCTATCATGCTCTTCTTCTGTTTCAGCAACTATACTAATATCGTCAATATATACAAAGACGCCTGGTATATCCCCAAAATTTTGCATATTAAGTTTTTGGAAATATTGTGGAGACATTGATAACCCGAATGGAAGACGATTAAATTTGTACACACCAAAAATTGTACTAAAACTACACAAGAAACTAGATTCTTTACTTAATTTAACTTGATAAAACCCTTGTTCCATATCTAATGTTGTAAACCACTTTTTCCCATCTAATTTCATCGTAAATTCTTCCAGAGAGGGAATTGGATACTCTTCAATCACTATTACTCTATTTAATTCCTGGGGATCCAAACATATTCTTAATTTCTTATTCTTCTTTTCTATAATCACTAAATTATTTATCCATTCCACCGGCTGATTCACTTTAGAAATAATATCTTGTGATTCTAATTTTGCTAACGCTTTCTCGAATTCCTCAGTTATCTTAATAGGGATTCTGCGTGCTGGCTTTTTTACAGGTATGGCATTTGGTTTTATCTTTATACTACATTCACCTGGCATACACCCTAATCCTGTAAATACATCCCGATTTTGTTCTATAAACTTGCCTTTACTATCCTGCTCAATAACATTTACCGTTTTTATTTTGACTAAACCTAACAACTTTGCTGTGGTCAACCCTACAATTGAACGAGCTCCCTCATTTGGTACTATAATAAAAATTTACATAACCACTTGTCCTTTACAATTAATGATCAAATTCACTTTACCAATTGGTTTGACCTTAAAACCACCAAAACATTCTAAAATAATATCGGTTCTTTCTAATTGTAATTTTGACTTACGATTGATTTCTTCAAACACTTTGATTGGCAAAATATTAATGTCGGCTCCTGTATCAATTTTACATTGTACCGAACAATCTTCTATCTCAATATATTCTATCCATTCCTTCGAATTTTTCGTTTCAATTTGTAATAAATAATGTGTTTCCCTATCCATTTGCTCTTTAGAATTTTCATTTATGCCTACGTTATCACACTTTTTCTTAAAACAACACTGAGCGAAATGGCCTACTTTGTTACAATTGTGACATTTGACACTGTATGCTGGGCATTTATTCCTAGTATGACATCGATTACATTTACTACACAAATTATAACTATCTCTACGATTATTATAACTAACCTTATTATAATTTTTTTCTAACTTATTTTTACTGTTGAAATTATTATTTCTTTGATTATAATTCTGATAATTACCACCAAATTTTTTAAAATTATTTGTACTATCATTTGAATTTTGTCTTACTTCCATATGTGTTTGCTGCCTCTGTATTGCATCAATCTGTCTTCCATTGTTACTACTCTGTACCTCATTGGTCTGCTTTTGGTTCACTTCAAACGTTCGGCACCTATCCACTGCTTTCTCAAATGTCAGCTGATCCTTGTCTAATAATTCCGCTTGTAGCCTTTTATTTTGTACACCAAGTACAATCCGATCCCGTAATTGATTTTGCTCGTCCATATATTCGCAACTTTTTACCAATTTTAGTATGTCTGCCAAAAACGCATCAAAAGCTTCGTTTTCATGTTGCCCTCGTTGTAAGAATTTATATCGTTCGTATACAATATTTCTCCGCGGATTGAAATATAGCTCAAATTTTTCCAATACTTTTTCAAATATTTCCGATTCATCTTTTTCCACTTCTTCGTCACCCACTTTAACTTTAATTTTATCGAATTTCAACGTGTTGAAAATTGATATCGCTTGCTCACCACCTATATCTAGTAATATAGCTATTTTAATTTCATCATCTTCGTTATTTGATTTTGTCGCTTTTAAATGAATTTCAACTCGTTGTCGAAAAACCTTCCAACATTCTGCGGCATTTGTTCCTATAATTAGCTGCGGTGGTATACTCGATTTAAATGCACCCGCCATTTTGTTTTCCAATATGTCTGAATACCTCTTTTTTGTACACGTGTACTCTCACTTTTTTTTTTTTTTTTACACCGAAATTTTATTTTAGTATTTCTAATTTTATTTTTCTTAGTCTTTTTATTTTATTATTATTTTTTTTCCATAGGCTGCGCCATGTTATATCTTCCTTTATTGCGTCTTCTGTTTCTTATAATTAAACACGGTTTTATTTACTTTTTATTTATTTAGCAATTAGCTCTTTATTCATTCGCTTTTACTTGTCGACTGTCACTGCCATGTAATATGCATATCTATTTTTATATGTCCTAAAGACCTATCTTTATTAATTCAACCCTACCACCAGTATAGATCATTCATTATATAACAGGTGCAAAACTAGTTTTTAGGGTGCAAAAATAAAATGGATAGTGCCAAATCTGGCACCGAAAGTGCTAACTTGGCAACTCTGCGGACGTGAAGTCCATCCATGAAGTGCTAGACGGCTATAATGTCATCATCTATTTCTAATCGTAGATTGAATAACTATTGACGATTGTAAAAGTAGAGAAAGCGCCTCTCGAGGAAAAAAGTTAAAATGAGGCAACTGGCAAAATGATATTTCTCATAAATGCGACGAAAGAAAATTTTGCAATCCGGTAATTAAAAATTGTTTTTATAATCCAAAATTGGAATTATTTACAATTATTAGCAATCTGGTAAGTAAAAATTGTGTTTACAGTTCATAATTGGACCTTTTACAACAATTTCGAATGTCAAATTATCAACTAGCTCAGTTTAAAAAATTTCCGCTAGGTGGAATCTGTGATGCACCAATCGTCAATACCGATGATGATTAGATTTCTATGAACTTTACATTGACCCAACACAACCAAATTAATTAAATTTAATTGATATCTTTAATGAACTTTGACGTTGAATCTACGATTATTCTTAAAATATAAGTAAATTATTTTTACTATATAAGCATTTTTCGTTAATTGATCACGTTTTCCGAAAGGGGGCCGATCGTGTTATAGTATTATATTGGTAAATACATTTTCCGCTAGTTGTCACTACTAAATTAGAACAAAAGTACTTCACGTTTTCCATGAGGTGGCAGCGATAACCGACACCAATGGTAAACTCTTCGCTAATTTATCACTACATATCGTGACTTTATTTTTCAAATACAAAACTGGATACAACCGATAAACTATTGGTATTAATACTACTATACATAATAATTTAAACAAATATTTATAAATAATTTAAACTAAATTGTTATCAAATTATTTTAGAAAATATTAAAAAGGAATTAAAAGCAAGAGCAAAATCAAGATTTGCGCGGATTTGGAGTATCATAAGCACAAAGACATAATCCATCGCTATGTCGATTTAGGCAGTCGCAGAGAATCTAAAGTAGCTACACATGTGCTAATATTTATGGTTCAAGGAATATTTTCCAAATAAAATTATCAAATATCGTATTATGCTACTATGAATGGAATATCTGGGAATGATTTAGTAAAATTAATTGAGGATAACATTGAAATGGCACACAAAATGGGATTTGATTTAAGAGAGCCACGATATGTGATCAAGGATCGAATAACCGAAAGGCATACAAAGCCTTATTTCAACATAAAAAGTAAGAAAGTGTCAGCATTTATTCAAATCTATTAGAAATAATTTAATTGTTGCTGATACAACAGCATCTGATGGTACGGCAAGTTGGAAGGTAATAAAAGAAACGGTTAGATCTGGACGCTCTGGAGAAACACCCATCAGTATTTAGCAGGATTTTCGCACAAGTATCTTGTATAAAGTTACTTGAGTTTCAAAGTCTATAATATTTACGGATTTTAATAATTTTTCATTTTGTCTTGGTATTTGCGTATAAATATTTATAGGTGGAGCTTTATTTTTTGTGTTACAGAAGTATCCTTATCTGATGCATTTCTTGCTAAATTTTTTTCCTGTCTATCTGCTTTTGTTTGAATCACTTTATTTCCGTAATATTCGGTTGTTGTTTACATTTATTACTTTTGTTTTGTCTACGTAATACTGGAATAAAATCAGAGTTGGTGACATATTTCGGAGAGACAGAACCCCGCAGGACATAATCCTGAGAAAATTTCGAAGGTACAAAATCAGCAAGAGGGTTGGCAACCTTATCTAGAAAAAAAATACAGAAACAAAAAATTTCGAAGAAAAAGAAAGAATTGTGTCGCTCGTATCGCTTCTACTGATAGATATACCACAAATGTTTCAAGTGATGATAAAGGTCTAAAAATGCCTATAAAATTGAATTTTTTTCACTCATTTAATTTATCAAAATATTTTTCTGGATTGCTTATCTGGTAATTTGTAAATTTTTATTTCGGGATATTTTTTACTGGATTTTATCTTTTCAATTATTCTGCATTTTAAAATTTTTGGATTTTTTTTTAGGCAAATGTAGTGGTCCCAACAAGATTTTGAAATTTGCATAGGCTTTCGGAATTTTGTTCCCTACAGATTTTGTATCCTCGGGATTTAGTCTCCTCTGGATTTTGTACCTCGGGATTTTCATTCTCGGGATTTTGTCTCTCTCCCCTGAATTAATTTTACTTGTCATTTCACTGTTTTCTTCTTTAAGTTCTTTATTTTGTTATTTCAATAATTCTAACGAATTAGCAGCAGGGTTTCACATCTTTGAAAAACAGTCTAATGTTTATACTTTTTGAGGTGTGGGTACTTTTGTGGGTCACACTACGCTGATAACGGAGGTTTGACCGACCAAACGGCGCAGTGGTTAAAGCTGCGGCGTTTGGATCGGGAGGTACCGGGTTCGAATAGGGCGGGATGCAAAAGGGATTTTTCATCATCTCATTACGATCGGTGATGAAGATGAACACATCTATGACCTCCTGTTGAGAGTGCAGAATCCATGGGCCGACCCACGTTTCATGTCAGCACTATAGGTTGGCATGAAGCAATGCAATGTGCAGGTGGTTTATACAAAACGGGTCTATAGCCGTACGTCCTCGATTTGGCTAATACTGCGTAAAGTAGGGCGGTACAAGTAAACTGCGAGAGAGTTGGGAGTGCCTTGAACCCCAGAACAGATTGCAGATGATTAAAACCAAAAAAAAAAAAACGGAGGTTTGGAAGTATTTTCAACGTAAACTTATTTCGCACTGATTAATTTTACAATAAAACAAATGGATTTGACTTTATTTACTTTTAATTTGTATCAATACATTAATCTCGAATTTCAATAAAACTTATAATAAAATTTAAAGGATATGTCCATTTCGGCGAATGAAAATTTGTTGTAATATTTTTAGTTGTGTTCGAATCACGCGTTGAATATTGAATAATATCTTTTTTTCTTCTCGAACAATTTTGACGTTTCTGGCCGACCCAATATACCGAGTAATTGTCCGTTCGTTATCGTTCAACAAAACACAATTTGCGGGAAGCGCTGCTCTTTTGTTTTAATTTGAAAAAAAATTGAAGCTGATGGACATCGGTTGTTGTAAAGTGTTCGGCGTTTTAAAAGTGGCGATTGTGGCCACCAATGACAAAAAACGCAAAGGGAGGCCAGTAAAGTTTGGAGACGCTCAGCTGGAGGCGTTATTGAACCAAGATTCATGCCAAACTCAAGAGGCGCTCGCTGAAACATAGGGAGTAATTCAACAAGCGATTCAAAACCGTCTCAAGGCCATGGGTATGGTGCAAAACAAAGAAATTGGGTTCCGTATGAACTCCAGCCAAAAGACGTACAAAATCAGAAGGGTTTTTTGCATTGAATAGTGACGAGGAACGAAAAGTTCACGGTTGAGCATCAACTTCAACGGGCAAACAGCCAATGAGCTATTCGAGTCTAACGAAACCGTCACTGGGGAAACGTTATCAACAACACATATTGCAAAAATAGTAAAGGAAATTTTGGAGGCGCTTCAACGGGATGTCCTACTCCACCCGCCGTATTCACCAGGCATTACTCCTTCCGACTACCACTTGTTCCGGTCGATGACTTATGGCCTGGTGTAATGTATGGAATATGTAATATATGGTACGTAGGGATCTGAAATGTATAATATGGTACCTAGGGGAACATATAATGAAAGGAGAATATTTTCGCTCTCTTCTTCCGGATGTCATAGTGAAAAGACATGTTTGTAATAAGTATAAATAAAATAAAGAATAATTAATAATCATAAATATTTATATGTTTTATTGGTCATCTCGCACAAAATATAACACCTGGCCGAGCAGCACTTCACTGCTTATGAACAAGCCAAAAATTGGGTCGATTCTTGGATCGCCTCAAAAGACGCGGGAACCGTATGATGCCTGAAAGATAGGGAAAAGTCATATCTAACGATGGACAATACTTTGAATAAAATACATTGTACCAATTTCTCTGAATAAAGCTTCGAAGTTATAAAAAAAATCTCAAAACTTATTTGTACTCCCAATAATAAAATTATTGGTAAAAAATATTTATTTTAGAAAAATGATTAAAATCAGTTTTTTTGTTGAATTAACTGATTAATTGTTTACTTTACAATAATAATGGTTAATCGATCAACCGTTTAATCTAGCCCGGCATGTAAACATCATAAAGAACGCAAATACGTCTGGGAACCATAATGTTGATTCTAATTTCATTTAAAACTCGAATTTTCTTCTTTGGACATTTTGGATCAAAACATTAAAGCTAATTTTGAATGATTGTCAAAAGATGGAAAACTTCAGACTCCGTAAAAACTAGTAGGGTAGAGAGTCATCTTTTAACTTATCTTTTAAGCGATAACGATTTTGTATGGCTTACCACCGTTTATTTTAAACGCTAAGTAGTTATTTCTTTGCTCTCTCTTAGTAGCATTATTGTACTTTTGGGTCAAAACATAAATAAAAGGAATATAGCAAGATACATTAAGAATATAACTGGCGCTTAAAATAATCAGCGGTAAAAAATGTAAAATCGTTGATCGTCGCATGACTTATACTACCATACATTTAAATTGTACAATATACCTAAATTTGAATTTGTGTGTATGTAGGTTTATGCATATAGAAACTAGAATGAAGAACATAGCCAGTAAATGGATAAAGAAAAATGAAAAAAAAAATACTTTATTGAAATGCCTTAGAAAAGAATAGAATCAAAACCAACAATCCATCCAAATTTTTTTTTATTTTTTATTTAATACGTCCACGTGCCCACACAAAGTGTTGTAGTTTTAATTATGTTCCTATCCTTGTTGTACATTATTGTGAAGGAAAACAAAGGAGATTCTTTCGTTTTTATACTATACAAGTATAGTAAACAAAACTTTATGAATGAACGAAACAATAAAAAACGCAACCATATGATTAAGTTTCACTAGTATGTGTATATATTAAGAAACGAACGATCGTTTCCATACCATACCAGTGCCAGTGTATTAAAGGCCGTTTTAGTAATATTGCTACCTATGTATGTGTTATAGGATCACAAACAAAAATATTTACATACAAAACGTAAAAAGTTCTATGGAAAAAAAATTTTTTTTTTGATACTTTTTCGTTTCGCATTTAATAACTTTTTAAATAAGGCCAAAAATGAATTTTCATTCCATTGACAATAAACTAGGATATTGAATTATAATATTGGGCAAAAAAAAAATAATTATTGTTGAATATTTTGCATATTTTCATTCAACGCCGTTTCACTGTTTTCTAAAATTTTTGTCTATAAAACTGTGAGAGAGACTAAAATCAAAACAAAAAAAATTAACAAAACAAAATCTATGAAAACAAAATGATTTTGTTTATTTTCTTTAGTATAGCGTTGCAACTCATGATGATAGGTTGTTCCTGTACGATGTTATGTTCAAGGGTGGGGAAATTATAGATCAGTATATACAGAGAAAATATAAAAAGCGAGATTTTTATTTTAGTTGTTAGTACTTTCCTGATTGTGCGATTAGATTTACGACATGAGAAATGCGTAATTTGCTTTTCTTATATATGTACAACTTTCATTTATACGATCGATTACTAGCAATTAGATGACGTAATTAAAATATTATTAGTAATTATTAGTGTCATTTTACGACTGAAAAATTATAAATTGATAAAACTATATGTTCTAAAAATGTAAAAATTCATAGTAATGCATTTTTTAGATATAGTATGTAATTTTTACAAACTTTTTTTTTGTTTCAAATTTGAGTTTTGTACATTATTAATTATTTAGGCGCAAAATATTACAGTAAAAATGAAATATTATAATTCAATAACCTAATTTCTAATAATCGATGGTTTACAAAAAAAATTTGTTTATAAAAAAAGCAAAAAACGGATTACGCATTTCTTAATCGCACAATCAGCAAAAGCAAATTACGCATTTCTCATGTCGTAAATGTAATCGCACAATCAGGAAAGTACTAACAACTAAAATAAAAATCTCGCTTTTTATATTTTCTCTGTATATACTGATCTATAAATTCCCCACCCTTGAACATAACATCGTACAGGAACAACCTATCATTATGAGTTGCAAAGCAATACTAAAGAAATAAACAAAATCATTTTATTTTCATACATTTTGTTTTGTTAATTTTTTTTGTTTTGATTTTAGTCTCTCTCGCAGTTTTATAGACAAAAATTTTAGAAAACAGTGAAACGGCGTTGAATGAAAATATGCAAAATATTCAACAATAATTATTTTTTTTTTGCCCAATATTATAATTCAATACCCTAGTTTATTGTCAATGGAATGAAAATTCATTTTTGGCCTTATTTAAAAAGTTATTAAATGCGAAACGAAAAAGTATCAAAAAAAAAATTTTTTTTCCATAGAACTTTTTACGTTTTGTATGTAAATATTTTTGTTTGTGATCCTATAACACATACATAGGTAGCAATGTTACTAAAACGGCCTTTAATACACTGGCACTGACCATACCATTCGCTTATAGATTTTTTTATTTTTTTTTTTATTTTGAGAATTTTGTCAGTGTATCCTATTCTTATTTTTTGAATTATATTTTATTTGTGTGTGTACGCATTTAAAAATGCACATTATTTTAAAAAACCCAAATCTCTAAAATAAAGAAGGGAATAAAGATTTTTATTTTCCTACGACACGAAAGCAAAATCATATGGAATTTTAAAATTCATGATTTTGTGTTGTCTTTATTTTCAATTTAAATGAAAATTTTTATTTATGAATATAAATAATTTGAAATTAAATATATTGAATACAATTTTAATTGAAATTAATAAAATTTTAACTCACAATTTTGCATTTTAGTAAATTGATTTTTATTCTCAAACATGGTCAGGCTTCGTGTTTCTTTAAAATTTCATTTCGTACATAGATTACTATGTATGTATACGATTAGTTTTATTACTTTACGCAAATGAACATAAATTGTTTAAAGGAGCACGAATCATGATGATGTTTTGAGAACAGAATAACTTTATAAAAATGTAAAATTTTAAATAATTATTAATTTCAATCAAAATTGTTCGCAAATTACATTTCGATATATTTAATATCAAATTATTTATTTATTATTTGTAAATAAAAATGTTGGTTTTTTTTTGTGCTGGGGAATTGATTTTATTGAAAAGATGTGAACAAGATGAAGGGGAAGAAGAAAAAGAAAAATTGTTTGAGCTAGGTGAGATCGGGGAGTTGAAATTTTGAGTTGATGAAGGGCAGAAGCAGTGAATTAAATTAAGATTAAATTAAAAATATTATGTCGGAGTTTTTTTTTGTTGGTACATATTAAGACCATAATATAGTTTGTATCGAAGCTTTTAGTTGAAAAAGCTATTGTGATTTTTTTTTGTTGTTCGATAAAGTAAGAAGAAGTATTGAGAATCTAATTTTTTCTGTAATGAACAAATTCAAAGAGGTGTTTGACTGACTGACTGGTTGTACCTGATTGGCTGATAAACTATCGAAAATAGATCTACAGTTGAATTTATCAGTAATAAATAAGTTCAAAGACACGCTGATTCACTGGTAAACCATCGAAAGTAGATCTACAATTCAATTTATGTAATGAATAAATTCAAAGAGATGACTGACTTGTTGATTGTGACTGAATGGCTCGTAAACTATTGGAAATGAACCTACCGTTGAATATATCAGTAATGAATTAATTCAAAGAAATGATTGACTGGCCCGTTATGAACGATTGGCTGGTAAACGATCTGAAGTAGATCTACAGTTGAGTTTATCAGTAATAATAAATTTAAAGAGATGACTGACTGATAAACGATCGAAAGTGGATCTGCAATTCAATTGTATCTTTATCTGTAATGAATAAATTCAAAGAGATGACTCGGTGGTTCTGCTTGTTTGACTGGTAATGATCGAAAGCAAATCTGCAATTGAATTTATCAGTAATAAGTAAATCCAAAGAGGCGCTGATGGACTGAGAAACGATCGAAAGTGGATCTACAAATGAAAATATGTAATGAATAAATTCAAAAAAATTACTGACTTGCTGATTGTGACTGAATGACTCGTAAACTATTGGAAGTGAACCTACTGTTGAATTTATCAGTAATGAATAAATTCAAAGAGATGACTGACATGCTCGTTTTGACTGGCTGACTGTTAAACGATCAGTAACGTTCTTATTTAATATATTATAATTATTATTTATTTATTTATAAAATACAAACGTTTATTTTATTAGAACTTAATTATTTAAAGTAAAGTAAATACATTTCTTCTAAATACGCTCTCACGCCATTAATTATTTTTTAATAAAAACCAATTCGGTCGAAAAATTAAATTGAACTGGCTATATATTTTTTAAATATAATAGCATATACGTGTGTGTGTCGTCGTTGTACAAATTCACGACGATACCAAAAAGGGGAAATCTAAATATAATATAAATACCTATAATAAAATAAAAATCTTTTTCGCATTAATTTAGTAAACAAAGCTATAATAAGGGTTCGCACACGGTTGTGCAAAATGATAATAAACATGAAACATAGATTCCTCTCATTCAAACAAAAAAATTAAAATTCACAATATGAGTTGTGATTCTCGGTAGCGCGGTTCATATAATATTTAAATTCGAAATTATAAATTTATAATTGAATTTAAATTGATTAAATCGAAGTCGCTACAGGACTCCCCTCCAAGTTGATATTCAATTGAAAAGAGAATATTAAATGACAAAGTTAACTGCTTTGAAATCTTGGGACAAAAAATTTTGTTCCACTGAACTAACAATTCCGAAAGCAGGCTTTAATCTATCGATCGAGATATTATGATTTTTATCCTTGATCGAAATAATGAAATGTTTCCGAAGACGTCTGATAACTCTAAACGGCCCTTCGTACGGAGGAGAAAGTCTAACTCGAACCTTATCTGTCCTTATGAAAACAAAATCACAGTTGTCCAATGTTTTTGGTACAAATATGCCCTCTTGTTTCGCTTTACGCGTAGGAGACGGTATAAGATTCTTCATTGCATTCCGCAGTTGGTCGATGATCGTATTGTCAGGCAAGGGTGAAGGAGGATTATCGATAAAGAATTCACCAGGTAGCTTAATGGATTGACCATAAACCATCTCAGCTGGTGAGCACTTAAGCTCTTCCTTCACTGTGGCTCGAATACCTAATAAAATAATGGGTATTTCGGAGCTCCAATTAACAGTATTGCCTCTGGCCATAAGAGCAGCTTTAAGCTGTCGATGGAAGCGTTCCACCATGCCATTCGCTTTAGGATTGTACGCTGTAGTACGAATCCTATGAGATCCAAGAAGTATTGTAAGTTCAGTAAATAGCTTAGACTCAAATTGAGAACCCTGGTCAGTTGTTATTTCTGCCGGGACACCAAAACGCTAGATGTAATTATTGACAAAAGTCGTGGCAATGGTATTAGCTGACATATTGCTCATGCAATACGCTTCAGGCCAACGTGTGAATCTATCAACACACGTTAAAATATATGAACAATTGTTGGAAACCGGTAATGGACCAACAATATCCAAATGGATATGTTCAAAACGACCAGGTCAAGAAATACACCACTTGAATTATCTTATATATTCCTTTTATTTATGGTCAAAATCACTAATAAAACGTAAAAAAAATTAATTATAGAACCACCTTAATATGTCTTCGCTAACCAATAGAATGCGCTAATCAAGTACAAAAAAACTTTTTTTATACCAATTAAAAGGTGTGTAACTTAACTATTCTGACCGCCAGCACCATCTGCATCCCGACTCGCTAAAAACCAAATTCGTGTTAGTAATTTTCCATGTTGCTTGCTATTCAACATATCGCTTTAATTTAAATCAATAAAAGTGAAAATTGTATAAATTAATTAAGTTGTTTAGTTTTATTGATTATTCAGTATCGTTTCTATTTTCGTTTTCTCAACATAAGAAATCAAAAAATTTTAGTTATTTTATAATAACCGAATATGTAACAGACAAAAATTGACTTTCGGTTTTTTTTTCTTAATGGGAGGGAGATTTTCGATTTTTTACTGACCACTCATTGCGGTTTCTCTTAATTATTAAATAAACACTTACAATGTAAACTTAAGTTCTAAGAAATAATAATAAAAGTACATTGTACATCTAAAATAAATTGAGAGCCTGGTAAATTTAAGCGATGGCGGGGATTGAGATTGTATTACGTTTTGAATTGAGTTTTAGTTCTTACTTCTTAAAACAAAAAAAAACCACGTTGAATTTTAATCACGACAAATTTTCACCGTCATCTCGGCGAGAGGTTCTAGTTCCTTAGGTGATATCAGCTCAAATTCCTGGACGAAATAGTAAAAATGTTTATAACAGGTATTTACATGAGCTTCCTGGAAAATAAAAATTTACGTTAGTGGACACTTTTAACAACTGATGACGATCAAACTTACCGCTCCAATACTGACAATCCGGTCAAAATGGTGAATGTATACGTGAACAAACACCCTAAAAAGGCGTGTTAATATTTTCCTGCATAATGGGACAAACGACTTTGGAAACGGCACATCGGTCGATACCGGAAATAGTGTTTCATTGTTGATCTGTGACTCGGTCCAGTCCATTAAAAATTCTATGTATTTAGGTGCGGCTAATGGTGTTGGCTTTTTAAACGTCTCTCCATCAGCCCATAAGTATTCGTATCGTGCACCGCCCGACATTGTTGGACACGTCGTTTCATTACAAAATTCAGAAATTGTTCCATAAATAAGGTTAATACGGTTAAAAAAATCCACTACATGTACAGCCAACCAGTCGTTCATATTTTCCCCGTGTGGTAAAATTACCACCTGTCGGAGGTTTATTCCTGACTCCAGACTCGCTTGGGCCTGTTTGTGGAGTGAATATCGGATTGTTCCTTGTGTAAATCGTTTTTTCGGTCGAAATGTCTGAAACACACACACACAGAGAATATAACAGAAAGATAGTTAAATAAATTATGTTGGTTGTGGCCATATCCAGACTCGGACAAATCATTGGAAATGCAGGCCTTAGAATTTTAAATTATAGAAGGAGAAACTATAAACTGAAAATAGCCAACTGGAATCAATGTGGAATCAATCCCAAATTAAGGGAAAATCTCTCTTTCGACCCGCTATGATAAAATTTCATGCAATCATGGGATTAAAAAGAAAAATTCTAAGTAATCTACAAAGCAAGGCAAAACAAAAAATAAAACATAATTGAATAAATCGTATTTCACGTTATCAAACATGTGCTTATCACTTCCTGGAAATGTTGACGCATGGGCCGCAAACTAAATGTTACTCATGCCTGAATATTATTTACCTTCTTAATGTTTATGTGTTTGTCAACTACCACCGGTAATCCAATTCACATATTAAAGCATAACCTACATAAAAGTATTACATATTTGAGGCGAAAATCCAATTATAACCAAATTGAGTGGTACATAAGTACGTAATTGAATTAAGTTAAATTTTAAAGCTGTGCCAATAAAAATTGATCGATTGACTCATAAAGTGATTGAGTTTTGCCCATGTATGGACAAGCATGAGGAAGTGGCGCACACCCAAATTCCGCATAAATCATAAACAAAAAATTGCGATCGATTATCTTACATTTACCTTTCCTTTATGGAAAAATTCCATTAATCCATTTAAAGACATTTTGCAATATCCTTATATTCTAAAAGTCTGTAATCTCGTTTATTAAATGACAACACAAACACACAACCCGTTTCGCTAATTTTTAAGGGTTATTCACTTGGCAAAAATTACAAAAAATTTGGTCACTCGATTTTTTTTTTTATTTCGATTATTTACATTTTATCAATAATTTCTAGAAAATTATTCGTTAAAAACAAAACACTTTTCACTTTTATCGGAATATATTATATATTTCTTCTGGCACTGTGAATTATAAATAAACAATTTTATTTCGAGTTTTAAAGATAAATAAAAAAAAAAAATTGAAAATAAAAATTTTAAAAATCGCTTTGGTGTTGTTTTCTTCGCTTCTTCATAACATGAAATGTCATTAGTTTGACGTTTTTTTTTTTTGGTTTTGCGTTTATTTATTTTTTGGTTGCGTACAAGAAATATTCGTTAGAGATGTGCGCTGTTGATTGTAGTATGCGCGGTGCTATAAAATTTTGGGGTGATATAAAACGCGTAATTTAGGCGGAATATTTGACAAAATTATGGTTCGTTGCACAAAAATGTAAAATACTTTGGTACCTACTTATAAATGTTTATTAATTCACTTGTATTAAATTACTAATGTACATATTTTATTGCTTGCAATTTTATTCGTTATTTACACATGAAACAAGGTCAACAAATCAGTTAATTATCGAATGCATGTCGAAAACGTTTTATCAGTTGTAGCAGATCGGTCACGTTATGAAATAAAGGCGAATACGAATCACAATACAGACGGCAGATGTTTCGATAAAATGTAATACATTGCGATAATTACTATAAATACAGCTGTTTTAAGCAAGATTCTTGGGCAATATTAAATTAACGCAAACGAGAGTAAGCTAAGTCTACTACATTCTACCCTTAGGAACCCCTAGCCTTAATTTCAACCAATCTGAATAGAGCCGTAATTAAGCTAGGATGCAAATCGTCGCCTTAGCTCCTCCAAATCCTAAGCATTGCGTCCGCATCTTGAATCTACAAAAATAAATAATTCTCTTTTCATTTTACACAATTCAATTGTTGTTGTAATAGTGGCTTTCCAATCGACCACCACAAGTATTTATAAATGCGAAAATATGTCTGGGCTAAATGGTCGATTGGAACATACAAAATGAGTAAAACATAACCTCAAAATGTTCAAATAATAAGAAAAAATAATGTGATTGTGGTTGATGGATTTTTTAAATTTATGGTAATAAAATATTAAAATAAACATTTATGCTTTATTAGAAGAGTTACGAATAGTTAATTTGGCAGATCTGTACCATATATGCTTAAAAGTACTTGCGGTGGTCGATTGGAAAGCCACTAATATATTTTCAATCAGTTTTGCATTTACCTGTGAAATACATCAAACGTCAGGAACTCTCATACGTCGACACAAATGATAATTATCGACTTAAAAATATGTAATGTACGCAACTAATTTCAACAATGCTTTGATTTAACATTTTTGTTTCGTTATTTATAACATAACGGTAATGTCTGACATTTATAATGTCTGACATTTTCTTTTAGCAAAAATGATGACAAAATATTTGAGTGGTATCGTTATCCAGAAAAATCGCAAAAAAAAAGTTTTTTAATAAAACAATTTTTTGAAAAGTTAGTTTAATTCGTTTTATACCTTAGAGGTGGTTACTGCCGCTCCTAATCCCCCGCATTTAGGATTTTTTGAAATTCTAACATTTACATTGTAGGGTAAATGACAGATGGTAACCCAGTAGACATAAGGTATACTGGATAGTAGGAAGTAGTGGTACGGGTGGAAGGGTAATGGCATTTACACACATCGGGCGACAGGGAGCGGCGGAAGAGGTGGGGCATTCGGAATCGTGTTGCTGAAAGTGAAGGTATAAGAAAGCGGAGAATATTGTAATAATCAAGTAATAAATTAATCGGTGAACGAAATAAATAAGAATTATAAAAGTTTAACAGATCGATGAGTGTTTGTATTAATTTGAGATCATCGAGTGGAAGTATTAACGTGCCTTACAGTTCAGATGTGGGGTTAGAATTTTTTTTTTTTAATAACACGTGCCGAAGAACAATCGCCGCATATTAAACAATAATTGGGAGGATACTTAATGGAAATGGATCCAGAAATAAAAAAAGAACTAGCGAAATTGGCGAAAGAGTTGATGAGTGTACGGATTGAGTACGGGAAATTAAAAGAGGAAAAGGAACATGTGGAAGCGGAATTAGCACGGGAGTACGAGGGAAAGATGGAAAAGATGGAGTACGAGTTGAGAGAATTGAGGAATATGCGTGCAAGTAGCTCAAGGAAGAAGCGATGAGAAAGGAAAAATTAAGTGCGGTGGAAAGCGGAAGTGAAGAATTCAAAAGGGAGAAAATACAAGGGACGTCATTGAGAATGGTGGTGAGTGAAGTGGAAAGAATGTTACCAGAATTCGATCCGGAGAGTCGGACGAGCATGGAAGTGGAAGAGTGGGCGAATGCAGTGGAGAGATAAAGAAATTGTACGATGTTGACGACCGGACGCTGCTAGCAGCCATTAGGGCAAAATGGAAAGGTAGTGTCCTAAGATGGTTGCAATTCAGGCAGAAAGGCAACGATTCGTGGGGGCAATTAAGAAACAGCTTAGTGAAGGATTTCAAAGTGAGGAGAACGGCGTTCGAGATTATGAAAGTGGTGAGCTCAACGGAGAGGAAGAGGGGCCAGACGCTCATAAGTTATTTTTTAGAGATTGAGACATTGGCAGAGGGTAAATTAGAGGAGGAGTATGTAGTGAGGGCAGTGATGAGTGGTAGCAGGCATGCTGCGCTGCGAGACATGTTGGAGAGGAGATTGATGTGCGAGAATATAACGAGGGACGAGTTGTGGCTAAATATAGTGTATTGGGACGAGCAAGAGAAGAAAAAAGGTAGGGAGAGTAAAGGAGCGGAAAGAAAGGTAGGAACAGGCCAGTTGTCATGTTATGAGTGTGGGCGAATAGGCCATATAACGCGACAGTGCACCTTACCAATAGACAAGAATGTAGTGACGTGCTATAGATGTCACAAAAAAGGGCATGTAACGGCGCAATGCCAGAGTGTAATAGAGGGTATAAGGGTGGTGAATGGAGGAGATCAACAGGAAACAGTAAGAAGCAGAGGGATGAACAAGGAAATCAAGATTGACCAGAGGGGGGAAGTAAACGCGATGATGAATGACGGCAGCCGGATTAGGGCACTGTTAGACACCGGAAGTGCGGTAAGTGCCATTAAAAATACTAAATTAATAAATAACGAGGGTATAGGTACTAAATGGGTTAGGAGAAGGAAGATTAAGGGAATAAATGAAACGGATTTGAGAATTCTAGGACAGGTAGAAGCTAGATTAAAGATAGAGGAGGAAGTGTACGAGGCGAACCTTTTGGTAGTACCCGAGGAAACAATGACCGAAGATGCCATTTGAATTTCGCGAGTTGTGTAATATAGAATGGAAGGAAGATAAGGGAGTATTAGATTTAGAGGTAGAAGATGATAGAGTGACACGAACGGAGAAGAGAAGGGTAGAAGAATTGTTTAGAAGAAATTATGCGGAGGTTAGCATACGGGGCTTTAGGCCGGTAAAACATGAGGTGAAGATTAGGTTGAAAGAGAATAGGGTTATATACTCGAAGCCAAGAAGAATGACCGTGGTGGAAAAGGAGGGAATAAAAGAAGAGGTGGAAAGGTTGTTAGAGGAGGGTATTTTACGAGAAAGTGATTCGGAATATGCGAGTAGAGTGGTATTAATTAAGAAGAAGGATGGCCGGTTTAGGATGTGTATCGATTACCGGAGGTTGAATGAGATAGTGGAAAAGGAGCACTATCCGATGCCGGTAATCGAGGATGTAATTCAAAAATTACATGGGAAGAAGTATTTTACATCCTTGGATTTAAAAACGGGTTTTACCATGTAGATGTGGAAGAAGGTTCTAGGAAGTATACGGCGTTTATGACGACACAAGGGCAGTACGAATATAATAAGCTACCATTTGGATTCGCGAATGCACAATCTGCATTTATTATATATATGGAGAGGGTGTTGAGAGAGTTCGGAAGATGTGAAGACGTGGTATACTTTATGGACGACATAGTGGTAGCAACAAAGACGATAAAGGAGCATCTGCCGATATTGGGAAGACTATTGTACACCTTGGCTAGAAATAAAGTAAAATTAAGTGTAACTGGTTGAGGACGACGATAAATTTGTTAAGTTATAGAATAGATAAGGAAGGCATAACACCGAGTGATCATCATGTGAAGGCGATAAGAACATATCCAAGACCAATGGATGTTAAAGGAGTGCAGAGGTTCATAGGACTAGTGGAATATTTTAGAAAATTTATTGCCAATTTCAAGGATGTGGCGGCGCCGTTGCTAGAAGTGGTAAGGAAGAATAAATTTAAATGGGAGAGAGAGCACGATAGGGCGTTTCGCAGACTGAGAGATAAGTTGTTAGAGGAGCCAGTACTAAAAATATTTTCGCACACGGCGGAAACGGAATTACATACAGATGCGTCGGTGGGAGGGTTTGGGGCAGTCCTAATGCAGAGAAATGCGGAGGATGGAAAGTTATATCCAGTATCATACTATAGCAGGAAGACAACAGAGTCGGAGCAGAAGTTGCACAGTTTCGAGATGGAAACGTTAGCAGTGGTGTATAGTCTACAAAGATTTAGATCGTACTTGTTTGGGATGAAGTTCAAACTAGTAACGGACTGTAGTGCAAGGCAGATGACGTTAGCAAAGAAGGATGTTAGCCCAAAAATAGAGAGGTGGGCACTTTGGATGAGTGAATTTGATTTTACCATTGAGCATAGGAAAGGGGAAAGGTTGAAACATGAAGACGCATTGAGTAGGGTAAATGTGTTAACATGGGAGGAATTGGAGGAAGGAGAAGAATACAGAGGAGTAGAGGAAGAAGACGACGATGAGGAAGACTGGAAGATGAAGATAATGGTGGCGCAACTTAGAGATGACAGAGTGAGCAAATTAAGGGAGCATATTTTGAAAGGAAGTAAGAAAGGGTATGAAGCAAGAGACAACGTAGTGTATAGACAGGATGGGAAGAGGTTGCAGTTGGTAATACCGGACAGTATGATAGGAGGGCTAATATTCCAAATGCATGACGGAATGGGTCATATGGGGGGAAAAAAGAACATTAAGAACATCAGAAGGAATTTTTTCTTCAGTAAAATAGGAGAACTGGTTAAGGAGCATATAGGAAGGTGTTTGATGTGTCTGAGATTTAATGACAAGTCGGGGCGTAAGGAACACATATTGCACATCTACGGAAGAGAGGCAGTGCCATTAGATACGGTGCATATCGGCCACATTGGACCTTTGGAAAAGACAAAGGAAGGATACCAGTATATATTGGTTGTAGTAGACACGTTCACTAAATATGTTCGGTTATACCCAGCAAAAACGACGGAGACCAAAGAGGCGATAAAGGCGATAAAGGCGATGAACGAGTATAGTAGAGTGTATGGGTATCCGAGGAGAATAGTACCGGACCGAGGAACAGCATTCTCGTCAGCAGAATTCACTGAGTGGGGGAGGAATAATGGAGTGAGACACGTGAAGACAGCAACGGCGTGTCCAGGGGCTAATGGGCAGGTAGAAAGATTTAACAGAAAGCTGGTGCCCATTGCGAAATTAGTAGATAAAGAGAAGGTGGAATGGAACAGCTTGTTAGCGAAAGCAGAGTTCGCAATGAATAATATGATGAGTAGCGCGACAGGAGATACACCAGCGCGGTTGTTATAAGGGGTGGATCAGAGATTTGGACAGAAGTCGGAAGTGGAAGATTGGATGGACGAATTGAACAAGGAAGACGTGTCAATTGAGGAGAGAAGAACAATAGCTAAGGGAAGGATAGAGGAAGGGTAGCAATACAATAAGGAGTATTATGATAGTAAGGTAAGGAAAGAACATAAGTTTAAAGAGGGAGACTTGGTACTGCTGAAGGGCAGAAAGGTTATAGGGAAGAAGAGCAAGTTATTGGGTAAATTGAAAGGGCCGTATAGAGTAGAAAAAGTTTTAGAGAAGGATAGATATTTGGTATCAGATATTGTGGGAGTTCAGGTAGGAAGGTTACCTTATTCGGGAATTGTAAGCTCGGAGAGAATGAAGTTATATAAAAAGAACGAAGAAGATGAGACAGAAAGGGAAGGAAAAGAAATAGAAGATTACGAGGAATAATTATTGTTAATTGCAGGATGAGGAGGACTGAACGCGCAAAGGAGAACAAGGGAAGCGGGCAAGGAATTACAGATATAAATTAAAACTGAATTGTTATATGTTTTTTTGAATAAATGAATTAAATGATAGAAGCAGTTTTAAGGGAGGGTTGGGAAGGACATGAAGGGTAAATGACAGATGGTAACCCAGTAGACATAAGGTATACTGGGTAGTAGAGAGTAGCGGTACGGGTGGAAGGGTAATGGCATTTACACACATCGAGCGACAGGGAGCGGCGGGAGGTGGGGGCATTCGGAATCGTGTTGCTGAAAGTGAAGGTATAAGAAAGCGGAGAATATTGTAATAATCAAGTAATAAATTAATCGGTGAACGAAATAAATAAGAATTATAAAGTTTAACAGATCGATGAGTGTTTGTATTAATTTGAGATCATCGAGTGGAAGTATTAACGTGCCTTACAACATCAAAATTAACAAGAATTATCGCAGCAAAAACAAAGGTTGTAGCACTTAATCAAACAATCTCACTTCCAAGGTTGGAATTGAATGCGGTGGTATTACTGTTGAGGTTGCTAATCAAAGTAAAAGGTGCTTTAGCACCAAACAACGAGGAAAACATATTCTGCTGCACTGACTCAATGGTGCCTGTTAAAGGTTGGATAAGAGGAGAACCTCAACATCACAAAACAATCGTACTCAATGGCGTCATGTGATATCAAATGAAAATACAGTTGATTGCGCATCAATACCTCGCTCTGCATACCTCTCAAAGTGTCATTAAGGTAGTTCGGCAGTTGGCTTCAAAGATGAAATAAAGTAATTAAAAAACAAACAGCCACTATCCAAAATTAACAGAATAATAACATTACATTCTTTCATTGACGGAGAAGGGATATTAAGAGTTCGCGGTAGATTAAACAAATCAAACCTAACATTTAACTAACAATATCTCATAATACTACCCAGAGGACATCTGGACATTAAGTACCGAAACAAGCGGCTTATTTAAGACAGAAATACTGCATAATAAATAATAATAAATGTGAAGAACTCTATTCGCACCACTAATGGGCATACTACCACCCCAGGGTGTCACTCCAGCGGCTCCATTTACAAACAGTAGCATAGACTACACTGGACGTATTAACTTAAATTTACACAAAGGGACCTGCCCACTGGCTAAGCCTAGGGGTAGGCAAAAACCGGTATGGTGGTCCAGGGAACTGGGAACCTATCGTAAGGCTTGTAGGATAGCCTTTAATAGAGCCAAAAATACAAGGGAGGCTCAGGATTGGGACTCCTATAAGGAGAAACTCGGAATTTATAAGAAAGAATTAAGAAAGGCACAAAGGAGGTCTTGGAGAATCTTCTGTGATAATATGGAAGAGGTATCCAAAACCTCCCGCCTTAGGAAGATTCTTTCCAAAAGTACATCTAGTCCTAGTTTTTTGATAAAACCGGACGGATCTTGGACAGCTTCTAGTGGAGAATCTCTGGAGCTTCTCTTCGAGACACACTTCCCAGGGAGCTTTGAAGACCTGTTGGTGCGTAGCAATCATCAGGAATCACTGTCAGTAACCACAGAGGATATCGTAACCAGAAAACGGATCCTATGGGCACTGAGGGGTTTTAAACCATTTAAATCGGCTGGTCCGGATCAAATTATACCAGCGGAACTTCAAAACAACTCAGTAATTATTCTTCCCTACCTGGAAGCTATATTCAAAGGGTGTTTGAAGCTGCGCTATATTCCTAGGTACTGGACGGAGGTCAATGTGGTGTTCATACCGAAAGCGGGGAAAAGCTCACATGTCTATCCTAAGGACCTAAGACCAATAACTCTATCATCCTTTCTTTTGAAAACATTGGAAAGGCTGCTGGATGTATACATCAGAGATAAAATAGGTGCCAGGAAGTGGGCATCGTCTCAGCACGCGTACACAAAGGGTAGATCTGTGGACACTGCTCTGCACGCCTTGGTGTCTACGATTGAGAAATCGATTAATTCGAAGGAATTCTGTTTGGTGGCCTTCCTGGATATAGAAGGCGCCTTTAATAATGTGAAAGCGGAGGCAATCAAGGAGGGATTGTCATTTTTGGAGGTGGACGTTCCTCTGATAGGGTTAATCAATTATATGCTGGGAAGCAGGATTGTTAGCTCGAAGTTGGGGGACTCCACCTTCAAGAGGCGAGTAACTAGGGGAACTCCATAGGGGGGGGTTCTGTCCCCTCTTCTCTGGAACATAGTGGTAAACGGGTTACTACTTGAATTGGAGAGAGAGGGTATTGAAGTTATTGCGTACGCAGATGACGTAGCTTTAGCTGTTACCGGGAAATTCCTGGGCACGATTGTAGACGTAATGCAGAATGCGCTTACCATCGTTACGAAATGGGCTGGCAAATGTGGACTTGGTATTAACCCGTCCAAGACAGAGCTGGTACTCTTTACTAAGAAATACAAAATCCCGGTAGTTGTCCCTCCTACCTTAAATGGCACGAGACTTGCTTTTACTGATAGAGCTAGATATCTGGGCATTATCTTGGACAGTAAGCTTAGTTGGAAGCCCAACATGTTGGAGAGAATAAACAAAGCTACTATTGCTTTGTACTCCTGTAGGAACGCCATTGGTCATAGATGGGGTCTGAAGCCGGAGCTGGTACACTGGCTCTACACCGCCGTAGTGAGACCTGTACTCATGTACGGGGTGGGTGTTTGGTGGCCAGCTCTGGATAAGGTAACTTACAAAAGTAAGATTGAAAGAGTGCAAAGAACGGCCTGTATGCTTGTTAGCGGGGCATTGAGGTCGACACCGACAAGTGCCTTAGAGGTTATGTTGCACCTTCTTCCGGTCGACATTTTTGGCAAACAGATGGCGGCAAATACGGCTGTACGACTTGCAGCCGTCTCTCAGTGGAGGTGTCTTAGTATAGGACACTCTACTATCGTCAGATCGTTGAAGGATGAGCTGGCGAATCTTGACTACATTAAACCTACTCTACGCTTCGAGAAGCGATTTCGGACCTCCTTCCCTTCAAGGGAATCCTGGAGGGATAGACTGTCATCGGAAACTGAAGCGTTGCAATTCTTCACAGATGGCTCCAAGCTAGACGGCAAAGTAGGAGCTGGAGTATTCTGTGACAAATTAAATGTAAATATTTCTATTCGTCTCCCTGATTACTGCAGCGTGTACCAAGCTGAAGTCGTAGCGATTGAGGAGGTCATGAAGTGGTTGAAGCATAATGTGTTATCCTCAGACGATATCACAATCTATGTGGACAGTCAAGCGGCGATCCGGTCGTTAGAATCGGTGTCTTTGGCGTCACGGGTGGCGTTGAGTTGTCACTCATCTCTAAATGAGATGGGTGAGCATTTCAACATCCAGGTAGTCTGGGTCCCAGGTCACTCGGGCGTCATGGGGAACTGCAGGGCAGATGAACTTGCTAGGCATGGTACGACTCTCCAGCTGCAACCGGAAAGGGCAAGTCTGGGGAGGCCTATCACAGCGCTGAGACAAGCACTTGGGAAGCAGGCGCTATCCTCAGCGGGGGAAAGGTGGTCTAACACCCTACCTGTAGAGTTACAAGACAAGTTTGGCCAAAGCTGGACTTGGGGCGCACTAGGGCATTAATATCCTTACGCAGACGTGAATTAAGAACGGTCGTAGGAATACTCATGGGACACTGCCTTTTTGGAGAACATGCAAGAAGGCTGGGTCTGGAGGCTAATGACTTCTGCAGAAGCTGCTTGGACGAAGAGGAGGAAGAGACGTTGGTCCACTTCCTTTGCTCGTGTCCAGCATTGGCTCTCAGAAGGCACAAACACTTAGGTAAGTTCAGGATGGACTGCCTCTCGGATCTCGAAAACATTAAAGTGCGGGACGTCTTACGCTACATAAGTAGCTCGAAATGGTTCCAATAGGGGTAAAAGGGGATACATCCTGTGGTATCACAATGGACCGTCACCGGTCTAAGTGTGCGTAAGCAGCCACTCCAACCTAACCTAACCTAACCTACACAAAGGGAGAAGTAATAAAATCTACAAAGAGAACCTTGCCATCTTTTCATGCATGACTACAAAGGCAGTCTATTTAGAAATGGTAAACGATTTAACAACAGAAGCTTTCCTCGCAGTCTCCAGGCGTTTTAGTACATCCAGAAGAGAATTATGCCATAAAATATTTAATGATTGTGGCACAAATTTCATTGGAGCCAGCAAACAACTTGTCCAAGCACAACAAAAATAAGCAGCCAGCAAACTTGCAGGAGGTAGAACAGAGTGGCATTCTATCCGCCTGAGAATTCCCTACTTTAGGGGTCTATAAAAGCAGGGATTAAGTATTATTGGCCTTTAGGGGAGCAAACAAGCTTGTCTAAATTCAAGACCGCTCGCACCACTGACCAATGAAGTTGAAGAGATCAATGAGATGGAACCTCATAACCAAATTGTAAAACTGAAAACTAAACCCGCCACAACAACAACAAACCGAGTCATGGGTGTATTAGCTTTTTAATTTTTGTTGAATGTTAATTAGCGTGTATTAGCGTTATTTTTGGTGATTTGAACCTTAGGCTCAGAGGCAAAAGGCAATTTCCAACTAACTCGCTGCAACAAATTACCAGCCATCTATTTTGAAGAAATTTGAACACTAAAATTCCTAGCATAAAGATGGAAAATTGTAGTACATTATAACCTGAGCAATATTATAAACTATGATGCCAAAGTAACAGATTTCAAGGAGACAGACAAAAAATATACGGAGTGATATACCAAAATGTAACTTTGACAAATTTCGTTTGTCATTTAAACGGCCCCCCATGCGGAAACTTTTAAATCATCCACAAAATTTTGACCTTGCCTGCGGGTATAACATTTCTCGCAATTTTTCAGAAATGGTTTGCTTTTATCTGTTTGCTAGAGTATCGAGTATATGGTCCATCGTCCATTATAAATTAGTTGCTATAATCCTTCAAATTTATTATTTTTATTTGTAGCATAATGCCCCAATTCCACTGCGGAAAATTGACTGAGCTGACTTCAAGTTGGAAGAAGACAAAAAAAAAATAATCCATCAGAGGGACAAAGACAAAGTATTTTGTTATTGCTTTTTTATAGCATATTGTATGGATACAGTTTGACAGCAAACAAAAACATAACCACGAATTATTTAAAAAAAATAAGAATTAGTGTTAATTCGATTATTTTTACGATTCAAAATAATCTAAAAAATTAATTATTATTAACACTCATATCAGAATTATTTTATTCAAATTAATTCTATAAAATGCCAAACTATTAAAATTATCAGTGTGTGCGAGAAATATTTTTCATCGGTACACAATATTTATGTACATGTATTAGTTGGACTGCCATAAAATGTTCTCGATTTGATACTTTTTTTTTAAATTTCGATCTCAGTACACTAGACACAGAGACACATTTTTTGTAAGTAAAATCTTGACTGACTCCGTTGTGTGTCTCGTTCACACAACCACCGATTTTATACTTTTATCTCAAGTTATTTTTACTGACAAACTTTGATTCACAGTGGAATTCATTTCAACAAGTCCTAGCAAGCATTCTGAAATGATTTAAAGAGTTTTGATGATTATGAATTTTGTTTTACAGTTTGTGTAGGTTTTGCTGTGCTTGCTGCTTCAGAATTGCCACTATAAAATTGTACCCACATGGTTAACTGGTTCACATCGTGATTAATTTGTTGATGCTGATTTAACGTTTTCACCAAGTGCCAACCCCACAATATTGGAAATGCTTACTTTTTTCAATATTTTGTTGAATGTTAAATAATTCATGTAATATCTAATACGCTACCGGTGATTAGACCTTTTTAAATGTGTTTTTATTAACACTAGAAGTATATTAGTATTTACGAACGATAATTCAACGATACCGACTAATAGACAGAATTCTATTTAAATAATTTTTAAATTTTTATATGATTTTTAATATGTTCCGAGGATTGTAGTAAGAGAATTCAATCCAGTTTCGAACTGATGAGCATATGATTAGGAAAAAATCAATCTTCTCATCAGGCCGCGGTGACTGGCCTGATTATACCACAATTTACATTCTATATATACAGAATGTATTGTACTAGCGAATCATACTAATACTCTTACAATTTTCCTCAAAATATTGAAAAAAGTAAAAATTTGCTTACACAGAAATAGAGCTCTGTTGTGAATATCGTGAAGAGGAAAATTATAAGAGATTTCATCTATATTATTATGATTCGCTAGTACTTAAATGCACAATACATTCTGTATATATAGAATGTAAATTGTGGTATAATCAGTCCAGTCACCGCGGCCTGATGAGAAGATTGATTTTTTCATAATCATATGCTCATCAGTTCGAAACTGGATTGAATTCTCTTCAGTATGATAAATTAGTTGAACGTTTTGTGAACTTACAGTTCGCAAAATCGAGCAACTCTAACTATCATTTTAACAAAAATAAAATTTTGAATTAAAATGACAAACATGCTGCTACAACGTTATGTTATCTTTCTACAGTTTTCACAACTACATCACAGTCTCGGTGGAATCAGGAAATGATGTTCACGTTTGCGATTTTGTTTAAACACAAAATAAAACAACAAAACAATTTGCAACACCAAAGATTACATACTTCTTGACATTAACGCCGAATAAACAAAGCAACTAAAAAGTAAAACGTTTTTTAAACATATAAATCGTATAACGTGCGAATCAACTTTTGTACCTACAAACAAACGTTTATATAAGACTTTAAAGTGTTTATATAACCATCTTCTAGAAAAACGATTACGTTGAAAAATTGTCATCTATTTGTCATCTTTATAGGCGAAACATAAATAATCGTATTATGTCTAAAAATAATTGGATGGAACTCTTAAAAGGAAATGAAAGTAAATTACAGTACTTCCTTTCAGGATTTCGATGAGGCTCCGAAATCAACTTTGACTAATCAAAGTTGCTGTACTATACAGTGAAATTGTCGCCCAATATTGTGTAACGATGTAAAAATCATGATCATATGAAATAAACTATTATACATTATATTGATGACGTTTTGGTTACAGATTATGCTTCGGTGCCCAAATAATAAACAACAAAATTCCTTAAGTTATTTATATATGTACTTAAGTCATTCGTATTAGCTTACATAAGAAAGTGCTTAAGCCGAACTATAATTTTAAAGAAATGTGGTAGCTCATCCAGTAACCATAAATCAAATTGTCAACTCAGGAATAGTTTTTATGTTTTATTAATAATTTGGCGGTTTGTGATGATATGATCATCGTTTCGCTAGCTTATTGCTTTATCAACGTAACATTAGCGAGAATTCACATTGTTTAATTGTGTGTGAAACTCGTCTAACATTATACTATGTATGTACAAAATATTATGAAATATGTATTCGCTTAATGCAAATTTGGTTTTATGCATAGGAGGAAGTGGACGCACGACAACGTGAAATTTAATTTTTTTTTTTTTTTTGTTAAGAATTCTTGTAAATACAAATATGTAGCTGTTTACTGTGGAATCGAAAGTAAAATATCTTCGCGCACTCCTTCAAATGGAAAATATTTTACTTTGAAATTGAAAAAAACACTAGACCGTAAGATTTCACTAAGACGAAATTATTTATATAATTAAATTATTACATAATAAATAATTTTATCCAGTTTTGATATATACAATAATTGTTCGATAACTACATGAAGATTTCCCGTGGCGTACTGCAGCTATCGGGGGGTCACAGGTGGTGCATAGTGGACGGCCTATCGATAGGTAGGTTAGCGGTGAATTAAATAAGCCGTCCCAACCGCAGTCCAGCTGGTGGGAGAGTCTTAGGGAAGTGGGGAGTGGTTAACCTCAGTTCATTAAATTCTGAGTGCCTATGATGCCCTGCATGGAAAGGCGAACGGATGGCGCCAGAAAACCATCGACCAATAACCACGGCGGACTGTGCGTCACGTCCTCTCTGCACCTCCGGAGTCTCCGCGGGTGTTGAGTGGGGTAGGTACCCTATAAACGGGTGACCCTGGGAATGGAATGGATCCCATTGGATTGGGCTCTCCATGTGAATAGGTGAATGAGAGAGAGAATGTGGAGCGGAAGGAAGGGGGTGCTGGGAGGCCGGGGTGCTAGCGAGCCGAATGGGCTGGATTAAGGTGTTAAGCGATCCGTGCTGATGATCAACTAGGCTGGGGGCCAATTTAACAAAGCCCAGTCGCTAACGGAGCCCTCCGAATACCAGGCGACCTCCAGTTGTAATTAGCCTTACCTGCGTATACGGATCTCTGCGCAGGCGGGCCTTTATTTTTCCGATACTTGTGGGAATCAAAATGGAAGGATATAACAATAAAAAAACAAAGGGCACCGCTTCTCCTCAAAAGCCGGTATCAGCGAAGGGAGGTACACGGAAAATTGGAAGATCGTCAAGCAGGAGGAGGCGAAGGGGGGCTCGAAATTATCAATTATGGTAATAAATAAGGAGCCCGTGCCCTCCTTCACAAAACGAAGGGAGTAATTGTCTTCGGATTCGGGTCAATTACTCTCAACGTTTATAAAAAGGATGGGGCGGAAGCGCGTACGGGAGGCCAACCGGAGGATGGTGGCAACGCGCCCAGGCCTGAAGGGGGTACCAGCAGCACGGGGGGAGAAGCTGAGGGTAGGGGGGAGAGTGAATCCGGCGACCTCGGTCTGGCAAGGATTCACTTGGAATATGAGGAGAAGCACATAAGCGAAGGAGCTGGTGTACCGATGGAGGAGGATGTCGGCAGCCCGGCCAGACGGGGGGGGTACTGACAAGTCCTCTACAGAGGGTATGATGGTTAACGAGACGGGCGAATCCGGCGCATCCCAAAATACCGAGAAATAATATTCCTGCGGTAGCAGGAATATACCATAGAGGTAGGTAAAGGTTAAAAGGTTATGGTTAAGATAATTCAAATTAACCTTCACCATTCTAAGGCTGCTGCGGCAGCTCTACTCCTCAGGCTGGCTAGTTCGGGTGAGGATGTGATACTAATCCAAGAACCTTGGATTAATAACAACAGGATCTGTGGCCTCAGAACCAAGGGGTACAAAATTATATCCTCTAGTAAGTCTGGGAAGATCAGATCTTGTATTCTTGGGAAAAATAATATTAATCTTTTCCTTCTCTCTAAATACAGCAATGGTGACACTACTGCAGTTAGCCTGGAAGTAGGCACTTGTAGATTCTGGCCTTTCAGTGTATAATATTGGGCGGGAACCCACATTTAGTACTAGTAACAGGCAAGAGGTTCTAGACGTGACCCTTGCCTCAAATAATATTCTTCATATGGTTAAAAATTGGAGGATGGATAAGGAACACTCCTTTTCTAATCATCGATAATTAACCTATAGCCTCGATATTCACCCTGCTACCCGGGAAGCCTTCAGGAACTCTAGAAGGACCAACTGGAGCAAATATGGGGAATTACTGGAGGATTTGTTGCCGTCGAGGGCTCTGGAGCCCCCGACGACCGTTGGGGAGCTGGAGGACATGGTGGCTAGCGTTACTAGCGCATGCAACCGATCCTTTCGTGCTGCCTACCCACTGGTTAAGCCTAGAAGTAAGCAAAAACCAGTAGAGTGGTTCAGGAACTGGGAACCTATCGTAAGGCTAGTAGGACAGCCTTTAATAGAGCCAAAAATACAAGGGAGGCTCAGGATTGGGACTCCTATAAGGAGAAACTCGGAATTTATAAGAAAGAATTAAGAAAGGCACAAAGGAGGTCTTGGAGAATCTTCTGTGATAAAATAGAATTGGTATCCGAAACCTCCCGCCTTAGGAAGATTCTTTCCAAAAGTACAGCTAGTCCCAGTTTTTTGATAAAACCTGACGGATCTTGGACAGCTTCTAGTGGAGAATCTCTGGAGCTTCTCTTCGAGACACACTTCCCAGGGAGCTTTGAAGACCTGTTGGTGCGTAGCAATCATCAGGAATCACTGTCAGTGATCACAGAGGATATCGTAACCAAGAAACGGGTCCTATGGACACTGAAGGGATTTAAACCATTTAAATCGGCTGGTCCGGATCAAATTATACCAGCGGAACTTCAAAACAACTCAGTAAATATTCTTCCTTACCTGGAAGCTATATTCAAAGGGTGTTTGAAGCTGGGCTATATTCCTAGGTACTGGACGGAAGTCAATGTGGTGTTTATACCGAAAGCGGGGAAAAGCACACATGTCTATCCTAAGGACCTAAGACCAATAACTCTATCATCCTTTCTTTTGAAAACCTTGGAAAGGCTGCTGGATGTATACATTAGAGATAAAATAGGTGCCAGGAAGTGAGCACCGTCTCAGCATGCGTACACAAAGGGTAGATGTGTGGACACTGCTCTGCACGCCTTGGTGTGTACGATTGAGAAATCGATTAATTCGAAGGAATTCTGTTTGGTGGCCTTCCTGGATATAGAGGGCGCCTTTAATAATGTGAAAGCGGAGGCAATCAAGGAGGGATTGTCATTTTTAGAGGTGGACGTTCCTCTGAGAAGGTTAATCAATTAAATGCTGGGAAGCAGGATTGTTAGCTCGAAGTTGGGGGACTCCACCATCAAGAGGCGAGTAACTAGGGGAACCCCGCAGGGAAGGGGGTTCTGTCCCCTCTTCTCTGGAACATAGTGTTAAACGGGTCACTGCTAGAATTGGAGAGAGAGGGTATTGAAGTTATCGCGTACGCAGACGACATAGCTTTAGCTGTTACCGGGAAATTCCTGGGCACGATTGTAGACGTAATGTAGAATGCGCTTACCATCGTTACGAAATGGGCTGGCAAATGTGGACTTGGTATTAACCCGTCCAAGACAGAGCTGGTACTCTTCACTAAGAAATACAAAATCCCGGTAGTTTTCCCTCCTACCTTAAATGGCACGAGACTTGCTTTTACTGATAGAGCTAGATATCTGGGCATTATCTTAGACAGTAAGCTTAGTTGGAGGCCCAATATGTTGGAGAGAATAAACAAAGCTACTATAGCTTTGTACTTTGTTCTTCTGTAGGAACGCCATTGGTCATAGATGGGGTCTAAAGCCGGAGCTGGTACACTGGCTCTACACCGCTGTAGTGAGACCTGTACTCAAGTACGGGGTGGGTGTTTGGTGGCCAGCTCTGGACAAGGTAACTTATAAAAGTAGGATTGAGAGGGTGCAAAGAACAGCCTGTATGCTTGTTAGCGGGGCATTGAGATCGACACCGACAAGTGCCTTCTTCTGGTCGACATTTTTGGCAAACAGATGGCGGCAAATACGGCTGTACGACTTGCAGCCGTCTCTCAGTGGAGGTGTCTTAGTATAGGACACTCTACTATCGTTAGATCGTTGAAGGATGAGCTGGCGAATCTTGACCACATTAAACCTACTCTACGCTTTGAGAAGCGATTTCGGACCTCCTTCACTTCAAGGGAATCCTGGATGGATAGACAGTTATCGGAAACCGAAGCGTTGCAATTTTTCACAGATGGCTCCAAGCTAGACAGAAAAGTGGGAGCTGGAGTATTCTGTGATAAATTAAATGTAAACATTTCTATTCGTCTCCCTGATTGCTGCAGCGTGAACCAAGCTGAAGTTGTAGCGATTGAGGAGGTAATGACGTGGTTGAAGCATAATGTGGTATCCTCAGATGATATCGCAATCTATGTGGACAGTCAAGCGGCGATCCGATCGTTAGAATCAGTGTCTTTGGCGTCACGGGTGGCGTTGAGTTGCCACTCATCTGGGTCCCAGGTCACTCGGGCGTCATGGGGAACTGCAGGGCGGATGAACTTGCTAGGCATGGTACGACTCTCCAGCTGCAACCGGAAAGGGCAAGTTTTAAGAGGCCTATTACAGCGCTGAGACAAGCACTTGGAAAGCAGGCGCTATCCTCAGCGGGGGAAAGGTGGTCTAACACCCTCACCTGTAGAGTTGCAAGACAAGTTTGGCCAAAGCTGGACTTGGGGTGCACTAGGGCATTAATATCCCTACGCAGACGTGAATTAAGAACGGTCGTAGGAATTCTCACGGGACACTGCTTTTTTGGAGAACATGCAAGAAGACTGGGGCTGGAGGCAAATGACTTCTGCAGAAGTTGCTTGGACGAAGAGGAGGAAGAGACGTTGGTCCACTTCCTTTGCTCCTGTCCAGCATTGGCACTCAGAAGGCATAAACACTTGGGTAAGTTCAGGATGGACTGCCTCTCGGATCTCGAAAACGTTAAAGTGCGGGACTTCTTACACTACATAAGTAGCTCGAAATGGTTCCAAGAGGGGTAAAGGGGATATATTCTATGGTATCACAATGGACCGTCATCGGGCTAAGTGTGCCTAAGCAGCCACTCCAACCTAACCTAACCTAACCATATGAAGATTTCAAATTAAGAAAATATAAAATAACCCATTGTTATTCTGCTGGTAGGGACAACTTGTGTTTTATTTGTATAACCCACTGAAAAAATCAAAACAGATAAAGTTGCATGAACAAATAATATTCGATTGGACCGTGCTACTCTGTCGGACAAAAAAAAAACTTTATACCCATATTTTAAAAAAAATAATCACAGTAAGCTTTGATCGTTCACTCAAATATTGTATGAAATTGATTACTTCATATATCAAAGCTAGCTTAGTTTTTCTAATGTGTACGAAGTTTTGTTTTCGTGCGATAGGTTTCACAGTTCCATAATGTCAATAGTCTGAAAAACATTTAAATAAAACCTGATCACAATAACCCAATGAAATGTATTTTAAAAAGCGATTCTATATACATAGTTCGAAATCACAAAATGAAACTATTCTGGTTAATTTAAGAAATGTATTTAACAAAAGTGGATAAAATGTTGTATGGCACTATCCACAAAGTTATCCCTCTTGGATAATATCTCACTTTACTTACTATTACCATAAATAACTATTAATTTGGATGACAAGAAGTATTTTATTCACGAATGTGCCTTTAATAAATATTTCAGAAAACTATTTCCAAATATAATAAGCGCCCAACTATGAAATTATTAATACGAGTATAATGTCTGTATATAATACGTCTATAAATCAAATTAAAATATTTAAAATCAAAATACATAAATTAAAATTATGAATTCATCAGCCTTTTGCACGGAAATGTAGCGGATGGTAAAGCAGAAATGATTGAACAAAATATTTTCTGAACAATAATGGATGGACTGCTTCCATATATGTATTTCATCATGGTTATGTGAGTAATTTATTGAATTAATATTTTAAATAGGGTTGAAAAATGTAAATATATTGTTTCTAAAATTGGTTACAACTTTAATACTGAAGCAGATTTTTTTTCAATTATATATTTGGTTGGTTTTGCTAATCATCATTCCAATGAAATGCTTTGTTCAAGGATAAATATCATGAATTGAAACAATTATTGGTATTATGACCACAAAAAGTCCCAAAATTGACCATCCGACCATCATAATCGAAATAAATCAAATGTCGTCCAATTGTTCAGTCAATTGTGTGCCTAATCTTAGCTGGATAATGAAGGAAATTCAAATTTGTCTTTCGAAGGATCATCGCAATTAAATCGCAATTTAGTCCAAAATCATTTTTTTTTTTGATCCGATAAATTTTCAAGTTTCCCATGTGTTTTGGGTTTCGTAGGAAGGAGAAAGAGAAGCGTAAATGTAAAACATTACAAATTTTATCGATTTGGATCGAAATATCGGAGTTTAGTTGGAACAATAATATTTGATTAGATCTTCAAAGTGATTTTTTTTAAAACTGAAAGGTTGGTGCTTACACCAATGTAGGTCTACGGCGACGAAATGGTGCCCGAATTTGACAAATATTTAAGTTAAACAAAACAAAACATTTCTTATCATAACAATACAATAATTAGATGCTTTGAATATTATTTATTAAACAAATCCTTTCTTTCATATCATTTCAATATAACCAAATCTAGTGTAAAGGAATCCATTTGAACACGACTAAAACAGCCTGATCAATTAGTCAATCAATTTTGCTCACTATGAACATTGCGTAAAGCGATTTTTTTGCTAATTTAAAGGTTCTATATTAGTAGAGTACACATATGGTATGTTCCACCAAAAACTCAATACATAATATCTCACTATTGACTTATTCTTATAAGCCGCATTTCTTGACGTTTGATTTGATCCAGATCAGATCATGGCTCATGAAATGACATCGTTCTGAATCTGCCTGTTCATATGCGTATTGCTTTCATCGTATTCTTTCTCGCTTCTTCCCTCTACCGATGAGAAAACAATATGTTGAATACAATACTCGTGCGAACCAGGCAGATTTTAATTTTATTGTACATTTCACTTCTACCAACCACTTAATACAAAATTTTTGTACACCTACATTTCAATACTCAAGCTAATTTTTAGATCACCATTTGTTATCCAAAATCAATGTTGGAACAAATGATGTTGGTGCTCCACTTATAAGTTTTGATCTGATCTGGATTACTATGCATCAAAAATGAAAGAATTTTTAGAATTTTTAATTTTATTGTGATGTTCTCTCGGTGACTACTCATAGTAGGATAATGTATAAGTAGGATAAAACCTCATATAGGATAATGGTAACAAGTCATATGTTAACGGGTAATCGTTATTATGCCGTAAAGAGTAAAAAATCATACCAAATGCGTGGTCTTCGGCACCGATCAAACTAACAATTTTAATTGTAATGAATTTTAAGATTGAGATTAAAATAAATAGCACGACGCATTTCTGACTCAAATCGTCAAATTCATTCCGGATGGCATCGACTGTAGGCTCTTTTTATGTAGATCAATTATGAACAATCAAATGACGAAACTGCCGCTCTAAGCAGCAAATAACTTAAAATGGTCAGAACTAAATAGTTAACATAATTAAAATCATAGAACTTTAAATTCAAACGATTTGAAAAATTTAATTATCTTAACCAATTCATCCCCCTTGACCAATTTTCGGAAAAGGGGTGTCTCTCTAGGTACAATACCGAAATATGTACATCTAACAGTGTTGCTTATTCAGGTCAATTATTATGCCACTATAAAAAGCAGTTGCGGAGATGTAATTAAATGTAAAATGTTTGTTTAAATTGCTAAATCTTAATAACACTATAAAAATGATTAAATAACATAATATAAAATTACGAGTAATACTCTTTTACTTTTATGTACAATTGAAGTGAATTGTACATATTTTACACTAAGTAGGGTAAAGGTGGGGCAAAATGATACGCAAATGTTATTTTTATGGACGTGTACTTTATTAATAACAAAAAAATAAAAGGAACCAAAAAAATAGGAAATTCAATTGTTTTTCTTCATAAAAACTTTGGTTAATTTAAGTACTTTTCATACCAGGCGCCTGGGCTTTGAGCTTCGTAAATAAAAATTTATTTTTATATATAAATTTTTATTTCGGTTTTTAATTATATAAAATTAGTTTTATTCGATTGATAGCGTTTAATTTTATAGTAATAAATTCAATTTGTTGAAAAATAATTTATTTTTAAGTGACAATTAAAAAATAAACAAAATATATTGCAATAAAGTTATCTACAAAGCCAAGGCAATGCGTTCCACCCTCGACTGCGAGATTTTAAAGTAATACAAAGCAATAAGCAACTCTTGCTTTCTCAACATAACCTACAAATCACAGTTTTTGCACAAATATTTCATACTTACTAAAAAATCTAGCTCATATATATGTTACAAATTTAGAATATCTCAGTTCTTGCTATAATTCACGTGTAAAATAGACCTAAATAAAATAGGTATATGATAGCAAACGAATGTTCAAAGCCAACGCCACCGGTATGAAAGGGTCTCAGCTTCGCATTTGTGGTAACTAAATATTTCGAGGCGAGGCGCCTGGTATGAAAAGTACTTTTATATGATGTATGTGGATTTTGTAGTATTTGACGTAATGACGTAAGACAATATATTGTGTTAGAACTCAGAATAAGTTGTACTAAAATGTTTTGTGCATTGGGCAATAATTGTGTACCAAAAAAAAAAGATCAGGTACATCGCTATTCGTTATCTGACTCTCGGCTTATTAATTGAATTGAATGAATAATGGATAAATAAATTACGTTAATTGAATATATAAAATATAAGTATTTTATTTCTAAATTACGACGACCACCTTTACCACATTGGCGACGAGGATAAAAACAAATGAATATTAAGTGATATACATAAAAAAATAAAAAGATAATAATTATCATATACGACTAAATAAAATAAAAAATTAACACGAAGCTACATAAAATGGCGGGTGACGATGTGTGCACTGTAATGACTACGATGCCACCATTTAATCCAAACAACGAACAATGGAAAATTTACAAAAGTCGGATTGAAAGTTTTTTTCGACGGATAGAGATTACCGAGAACGAAGATAAAAAAAATTATTTATTGGATTTTGTCGGTACAAACACTGCAAAGGCATTCGAAATTTTATACAATTCATGTGCTCCCGATGAACCAATAAAGAAATCATATGACGAAATAATTAAAATTTTGGAATCATATTATTCAACGCCGATAGTTGTTTACTGCGAAAGGAAAAAATTTTATGAAATTAAACGTAAAGATAGTGAAAGTATCAAGGATTTTAGTATACGAATAAAGAGTGCGGTATCAACTTGCAATTTTGGCAACAGATTAAATGAAACGATAGTGGGCAAATTCGTTACGAGTATGTCGGGCAAAATTTTTGATCGCCTAAGCGAGGAAGACGATTTGACTATGGAGGAAGCAGCTTCGATTGCAATGAAATACGACGTTCGCGGTGTAATGAACGATAAGGAAATGGCGACACCCATGAATGCTGTGCAGCACAAGCCTGGTAATACAGATCAGGCGAGACGTTAGGGTAATCTATTGAATTCAAATTATAGACCACCAAATATGGGCTTATCCAACGGCGAACAGTAATAGACTACTTCCGTGCAAACATTGTGGATTTACCAATCACCAGGAATTCCAATGTCGGTAAAAGAATGTAGTGTGCAATAGGTGTAAGAAGGTAGGACACATGGAATCTGTATGCAGAACATCGAATAAACAAATTTGTAACGTGGTAAGCGAAATTGCAGATGTTAAATGTCAAACTGTGAATAAAGAGGAGGAGATTTATACAGTTGAATGTTTTAGCGTAAATAAGTTATTAGATATTAATTTAAAAATGTTGGGTAAAAGTGTGAGCTTTCAAGCAGATTCAGGGGCGGGTGTGTCTGCTATGCCTGCTGATTTGTATTTTAAATATTTTGATAAACATTTATTAAGGCCAGATGATATGGTTGTGAGAGGTTACGGTGGTGAGATTTTGTTGGTAGTGTCACACCTATGGTCTCTCACAATGGTGTTATACGTCCATTTAGATTTTTGATCATTGATAAAGCTCAGGTGCCGATAGTAGGGCGAGATTTTTTTAAAGATTTTAATATTAAGCATATTTTTATAAACAACGTATGTAAAGAAAATACGAAATTGGAAGACGTTATGGGAAGTTTCGGGTATCTTTTTAGTGATGAAATCGGATGTTTGAGAAACGTGAAAATCGGTTTATAAATGGATGGGGAAGCTAAGCCTACAGTTGTAAAAGCGCGATCAGTTCCTTTTGCATTCCGTGAGTCTATAGAGAGACAGTTACGCGATTTAGAGAGAAGGGAAATTATTACGAAAACTGAGTCTACTCAGTGGGGTACGCCCCTGGTGCCAGTACTTAAAAGTGATGGTAACATACGAATATGTGCTGATTTTAAGGTCACAATTAATAAGCAATTAAGGGATTCGAATTACCCGATTCCCCGAATTTCGGACATTTTTGTCAAACTAAAAGGTTGTACACTGTTTTCTAAGATAGATTTGGCCTCGGCGTATAATCAGCTAGAGTTAGACGAAAGATCGAAACAGTGCGTCACGTGGAGTACGCACTTGGGCAACTACACGATGAACCGGTTACCTTTTGGGGTTAAGCCTACTACGGGTATATTTCAAAGAGAGGTAGAGAAAGTTGTAGTAAATATTCCGGGCGTAGCAGTTTTCTTAGACGATATTCTTGTAGGTACGAAAGACGAAAGTGAACATTTTGATCGAATTTCTGCAGTTTTCGAAAGGTTGAGAAAGACAGGGTTGAAATTGAACAGACATAAATGTATCTTTGCGAAAACCCAGATTGAGTATTTAGGGCATATAATATCGGAAAAAGGGTTGATTAATTTAAATAAGAATGAATCCATATTGAACGCACCGATTCCGCAAAATGTATCGGAAGTTAGATCATTTTGTGGGCTAATTAATTACTATGGTAAATTTATAGGAAATTTAGCCATGAAGTCACAACCTATTTATTATTTGCTTGAAAAAGATAAAACGTTTTATTGGTCCAATGAATGCCAGAAATCTTTTGATCTATGTTAAAGCAAGAACTTACTTCAGAGCGAGTCTTAATGCATTATGATGATGATTTGCTTATCACATACTTTGCCGGATGGCACAGAACGCCCGATCGAGTATGCATCCAGACTTTTACGAAATGCCGAAAAGAATTGAGGAGTTTCTGATCGAAAGTCGCTATTTACATCTTACTTTTTGCTACTTACTTTTGATCACTTTTTTGTAGTAAATAGCTTGTTTTGACCAAAATCAAGAATTTTAGGAATATTTTTCATAGAGAAATTGGCAATTTTTGGTCCATGCTGGAAATAGCCACTTTTGGTCTATTTCACTTAAAAAATTCTGCCCTGATAGAAAAAAAAAATATCATTTTGGAAAATATAAATAGCGACTTTTGATCAGACACTCCTCAATTATTCCACAATTCAAAAAGAATCATTGGCTATAATTTTCGGGATTAAAAAATTGTTTCAGTATTTGATAGGGTGACATTTTAAACTTATCACCTACCCTAAACCGCTTTTAGGGATTTTCGGTAAAAATAAGGGAATTCCACAAATGTCGCTAAGCCGTTTGCAACGATGGACATTTGTCAGCATTTAATTACACCATAAAATTTGTTAAATCGGATAATAATAGTGCTGATATGCTTTCACGACTTCCGATCATGACGGATGACGATTCAGGTAGTGAGGAAGAAAATTCTGCTACATATTTGAATTTGGTTGATAAAAGTGTTGATATTCCGTTAAATAGGACGACGATCCAGAAAGAATTACAAAAAGACGAGCTATTAATGGAATTGAAAGAGGCAGTTTACTCAGGGAATTTTAATAAATTGGATAAAGTTAAGTTTGGTCCATATATAACGAAGCGTGACGAACTGTCAGTAGAGGATGATATTCTCATGAGAGGATATAGGGTCATACCACCTGAGTCGTTACGAATGTCAATTTTGAAGGATGTGCACCAATCACACATGGGAATGGTTAAAACCAAGTCTTTATTACGATCCTATGTATGGTGGCCTAATATTGATGGAGACGTTGAAAATCTAATAAAAAGTTGCGAAGTATGTTTGTCGAACAGAACAAATCCACCCAAGGCAATGAATATACCGTGGGAAATTCCGGAAAGACCATGGAGTAGGATTCATATTGATTATGCTGGGCCAATGTTCGACAAGTATCTGTTAATAATCGTAGATGCTAAAACCAAATGGATTGAGGTTTTCTTTACGAAAATTCCGACGTCATCGTTTACGATAATGAAATTAGAGCAGTTATTTCAGCAATTTAGTTTGCCGGATAAGATTGTTTCTGACAGCGGAGCCCAGTTTACGGCCGACGTTTTTTCAGAGTTCACGAAAGAAAGGAAGAGGGATTGAACATACCTTTATACCCCCTGGCTATCCTGCTACGAATGGCGCTGCAGAGAATGCAGTCAAAACTATAAAGAACGCTATCAAACGGGCTAAGTTTGATAAGAGTTAGGCAAATATTGAAAATATTGTAAGTCGTTCTACACGAATGAATCTGGTAATTTAGTACGTGATACATCTGAGTCGAAATCATGGGGTACGTCGAAACGAAGGTATAAGGAGAGAAGTTTTAAGGTTCGCGACACGGTTATTGTGCGTAATTTTACAGATCCCAATCACCCTAGCTGGCATAACGCGACAGTAATTAAGGTTTTAGGTCCACGCGCTTATTTATGTTCATTAGAAGGGAATGGTAGGATAGTTAAGCGTCATGTTAATCAGATGCATTTGCGTGTGATAAACAAGCATCCGATTTCCATGAAAGTGATTGACGGAGAGAACGAAGATACATATTAAGAAAGAGGAACGAAAGACCAGTTTTGGATGATAATGAAAATAGAACTACACTTTTTTGATTAAGTTAAAAAAAAAAATAGAGATAGGTCAGTTTCTGAGAGTGAATAAGTTAACAGAAGTGGTAGTTCATGGAAAGATGCCAATGTTTTGGAATATGTAACGGATGCATTTTCAAATGTGGATATTTCATCAGATGTTGAAGATGCATTCGAGTTGAGTCACGAGCAAGGTCGTGTATTACGACCTCGTGATCTAATTGTTAAACCTTCTAGGTATAGGATTAAATATTTTTTTTTTTTTGTAATGTAATAGCTTTGAGGGAGGACGAATGTGATGTATGTGGATTTTGTAGTATTTGACGTAATGACGTAAGACAATATATTGTGTTAGAACTCAGAATAAGTTGTACTAAAATGTTTTGTGCATTGGGCAATAATTGTGTACCAAAAAAAAGATCAGGTACATCGCTATTCGTTGTCTGACTCTCGGCTTATTAAGTGAATTGAATGAATAATGGATAAATAAATTACGTTAATTGAATATATAAAATATAAGTATTTTATTTCTAAATTACGACGACCACCTTTACCACATTTAATAAATATAATCAAAATAAAAAAATAGTACATTTGTAAAATTTTACCCCAACGCTGGGGTAAAATGATATAAGGGGTGGGGTAAAACGATACACCTTCTGAAACGATACACCTACCTCTTTCTGATTTAACTTATTATTTGGTTTTGTTAGCTTTTTTAATTGCTTTTCAGCCAAACACTTTCTGTGAAATAAATTAAATCTAAAATATTTGGCTATAGGTACAAATTTCGTTCTTGTGGTTTATAATAAACACGGGCAAAATCATACACTGGAAAATGTGTAACATTTTGCCCCTTTTGACACATTAAACATTTTTTAGAAATAGGTTAAAACCAACTCATTTTCAATGTAAAACTGCACAAAATCTCAAAAAAGAGATTTATAACTGGATTGTGAATAATACAAAATCAATTTAATTTATCACCAACGAATTTATTTATTTCACACAAGAATTATTACAACACAGTTTATTAATAAAAATTCACAAAACCACTATATAAATTATTCTCAAATTTTACTGTACACTTATAATTTTTATTTCGCACAAAAACACTTTTTAAATCACTTTTTAATTCCTTTTTAATCTTTATTCTATCGCTTTCCAAATACTAATAATCCAATTCGACTTCTTTCTCCTTTTTATATACACAAACCAAACTTCTAGAAAGCTCATGATTTTTCTAGTTAGAATAGTGTAGAAGCATTACGTAACAATTTTTATCATGGAAAATTCCATTTTAGTACAGTTAAACATTCAGCTATTAATTTAACTTCTTCTATTACACACTAGGTGTCACCGTCACAATATCTAAAAAAAATGGTTCCATCTATTAGAGAAAAGTGTTAACAATTAATATCATTTTTTGTAGTGTAATTCAATTTTTTCGGCCGATTGCATCGTTTTGCCCCGTGAATCATTTTACCACACCCTACATAATTTTGCTTTTATTTGAAATGTTCAAACACCGAAATCCTAAGCCATTCACATCACGCCAATATACTTTGCTATTCTTAAAAAAAAACGTTTTAAGATCTAAACAATAATTTTGATAAGTAAACAAAAATATGAATTACCTACATAAAATTTATTAATTGGAAATATTTTCAAGGTGAACATTTCATAAAGGTACGAGACACTCCAAACGCTAAACGAAAAAAAAATGTTAATAAATTTTAATTAATCGTAAAATGTAGCAATCGCGGCTAATTTCGTCGGTTTAGTTTTGTAGTTTTCACGTTTGTTTTGTTTTCGTTAAAAAAAAAAAAAAGAAATTAACAACAAATTTGTAAATATGAACTAATTAAATTATGTCAAGTTTAATTGTTTATTATTTAACAAATGAATTAAATTTAATACCAAATATTATTTATATTTTGAATATAGGAAGACATATTTATGTACCATTTCGTTTAAGTACAATAAAATAATAACATTTTAGAGCTAACAATTTTTTTTTATTATTTACAACAATAAAAACTATTTTTGACTTAAATTTATTTAATTGAAATTGCTTAGAGCGAATCTACCGAGTTAAATATTAAAATTTTTATTTTTTTATTGATTTAAATTATTTTATTGTGTGTTCAATAAAAAATAAAAAGATTTTAATTTGCATAACACAGTCGTAAATAATACGTAGATTCCAAATTGCAGCAATAAAGTAATAATATTTAAATGATTTGACTAACCTAACCATAGAAAAATTAGCTAATAATATTACATGCATTTAATGGTAATCATTTGGGTTATTTAAATATTAAACTAAAGAATGGTTAAATAATATTACAACCGTTTTCTTTTCGGTATTAAAAAGTGTGGGTGATATCGCCTTAGCACATTCTATGCTTTTCTTTTACGTTTAATAGTGTGTATTAGGGTTTCTCAAACGGGATCCCGGGATCCCAGTCTCAAAAGTATGACCGGGATATCCTGGGATTTCCCGGTTTTCAATTTATTTAGTATGTGTAGTCTTTTACCTCAAAGCCACGTAAAAAATGTTAGGATTGGTAAACGGAATTCTGGGATCTCGTTTTCTGTTTCAAAAGTGTGACCGGGAAATCCCGGGATTTCCTGGTTTTCGATTTTTTTATTTTATAATATATCCTGTAAAATCTCGGTTTAAGAGTAAAATTGGTCAACACCTGTCTCTTATTTCAGACTATTCCTTACACGAGATTCGTCACATTTTTAATGGTGCTTCAGTGGACATTATTTGTTTCTCTAAGACATTTTTAAATCCGAATATCCCTAATTCAGCTTTGGCCATCAAAGGTTATAATATATTTAGGAAAGATAGAGCGGTACCTCCCCTTAATTATGGTGGTTTATGTATGTTTGTAGGTGATCACATTAAGGCTAGATTAGTTACCATACCTTCTTCCATTTCAGAATTAGTATCGGAGTTAGAGTTTTTATTTGTCAATGTTTTCATTAATGATCGTAAAATGTTATTCGGTATCGTATATAACCCACGAAAAACTAGTAAGAGGTCGTCTGCCCAATTTAAAAAATCACTTGTAGACTTAGAAAGTTTATTTAGTTATTTCTCTTGTAGATGCGATGAAATGTATATATCAGGTGACTTTAATTTCGATATACTTCAAAATTCCGGCTTCCCTCGGGATTATTTAAATCTTTTAAATAGTCTTAATTTATCCGTACACAACACTGTGGCACCAACGTTTTCTTGTCCAACCGCTAGCGGGGCATCTTATTCCCTTATTGATCATATCATATATTTTACTAATAACTCTATTTGTTTTTTCAATCAGTTTTCTCTCGGTATGGGATCCCATCATGATCTTTTAGTTTTTTCTGTAAACTCTTACTCTCCACCTAAACCTAAGAGTTTTAGCTTTAGAGATGTTTCTAGTATAGACAATTCCCGCCTTTACTTAGTTTGTAACTCAGTTCCTTGGGAGGATATTTTTTGCCTTAGTTCTGCAACTAGCCAAATAGAATTTTTCAACTCGTATATTAGTTTTGTGTTTAATAGTTGCGTTCCACTTAAAAAGGTTACTTGCAAAGCCAAATCTCCGCCTTGGTTGTCTCAGGAAATTTCGAATGCCATAAATATTAGAGTTAGTAAATATAGTGTATGGAAAAAGTGTCCTAATAGTCAGTCTCATTTAGATTACAAGCAGGCTCGTAACAGAGTTGTAGGGTTAATTCGAATCGCTAAACGTAGTTTTTTCAAGGACAAGTCAGACTCCTCTCTTCCTCCCAAGGTTTTCTGGCGTAATGTTCGTAATTTAGGCCTAGGCAGATGCAAGATTAGTTCAAGTGGGGATTTCAAGCCCAATGAAATTAATAGTTATTTTTGCTCTAGTCTGAACTCGGGCAGTAGTTCCGTCGATTTGTTCTCTAACGCGTCCTCTAATTCGTTTGCGTTTTCGAATATTTCTCTCGAGGATTTACAATCTGCTATTTGGAAGGTTAAATCGGAATCTTCTGGTCTGGATAATGTCAATTTAAAATTCGTTAAGGTAGTTTTCCCTTTCGTCTCAAAATACTTGTTACATATCTTCCATTTTATTCTCACGTCCTCTTCCTATCCAGATCAGTGGAAGCTAAGTAAAATAATCCCGATCCCAAAGATCAGTAATCCTTTAGAGCTATCCCATTTTCGGCCAATTAGCATTTTAAGTTCTCTCTCTAAGGCTTTCGAGATAGTTGTTAAAAATCAGATTCAATCGCATTTACATAGCAATAGTTTAATTAGTTGCTTCCAATCTGGGTTTAGAAAATTTCATAGCACTTTTACTGCGTTATTAAATGTATGTGATGATATTAGGCGTAATATGAATAATAGTGAATTAACTTCTTTAACTTTGTTAGATTTTTCTAAGGCCTTTGATTCTATTAATCACAGAATTCTTTTTAATAAACTCTTATCACAGTTTAGATTTTCGCTTTCTGCTGCCAAATTGATTTTTAACTATCTTTCTAATCGTTCTCAGGCAGTTTTTTTCGACAATTCCTTGTCTGATTTCTTCCCTGTAATTTCCGGCGTGCCTCAGGGTTCAGTGCTGGGTCCTCTATTATTTTCTATGTACATAAATGACATAGAATCCTCCATTCAACATTGTTCATTTCATATTTTCGCTGATGACGTTCAAAATTATAGAAATAGTCGTTTAGATCAGGATTCTATTGTTAGGAATATTTCTCTGATAAATGAAGATTTAAGTAATATCGTTAGTTGGTCGGTCTCTAACAGGCTCGTTTTAAACGCAAATAAATCTCAGTCGATTATAATTTATAAAAAACCGTTAGATACCTTGTCCTTTCCTGGTATTTTTTTGCAGGGTTCGCTAATTGAATATTCAAATACTGTTAGGGATTTAGGCTTAGTTATTAATAAAACTCTTACTTGGGGTGACCATTTAGTTACTATTAGTAAGAGAGTCTTTGGCATGCTAAGTTGTTTGTATAAAGTAGTTGGATTTTCTGATAGTCAGTTTAGGAAAAAAATTGTTTTTGTCTTATCTTCTTCCTCATTTTATTTACGGTGACATAGTTTTATTCGGTATGCTTCAGGAGAATATGAATGTTCTCCAAAGATGTTTCAATGCTTGTACCAAGTTTATTTTTGGTATTAGGAAGTTCGATCATATTTCTGGCTACTCTAGCCTTGTTTTAGAATGTAGTTTATCTATTTTTTACGAATTTCGCGTTTGTCTTTTCATTTTTAAACTTCTCAAAGCGAAGGAGCCTTGTTATCTATATAGGAAATTAATGTTTAGTAGGTTTTATTCCTCTAACTTCCTCCTAATGCCGGCTAAAAATTGTTGTAGGTCGTTAAACACGTCATTTTATGTTAGGGGAGTTTCCCTTCGGAATTCAATTCCATTGGAAATTAAGAGATTAGGATCGGCAAAACTATTTAAGTCAACATTTTTGGAGTGGCGTGATTGATGGGCAATACGTAGTTTTTTAATTTATTTTTATTAACTTTGTTATTTTTGTTAATTTTTAATATTATTTCACCTCGTGCTGTACATTTTATTGTAAATGAGCTACTGCTCAAAATAGAATGTGTAAGCATGAGGTGGAAATTGTTTGAAAAAATTTGAGAGGTTTTTATGCCTGATGGAAGCAACTTCATTTTTTTTTCGATTGCTTTGTTTCCATGTGTGCTTTTCCTTTTAATACTAATTTATTTATAAAATACTATAAATAAATAAATAAAATTCCTTGGATTCGAATGCAGACTATTTGAATATCTCACATAGAAATTTATCCACATACAGCCAATTAGGAAGGAACTTGACCGTTTCTTAACCTGTTATGAATTCGGCTTGCACGACGGAAATTGGATTCTAAAATGATTTTTACATAAAGTTCTGGAAAATGGCCAATTAGGAAGGAACTTGGTGATCTCTTTATCGATTATGATGAAATTCACGATACATGATGGAAATATGGGATTCCAAAATGTATTTCAAATAAAGTTCTGGAATTAGGCAAATTAGGAAGGTACTTGGCTATTTTCCAACCCAATTATGATGTAGTTCGATTTGTACGATAGAAATGGGATTCTAAAATGGTATCTAGAAGAAGTGCTGGAAGATAGTAACTTATTGGCTGCGGGATATCCCGGGATTTCCCGGTCACACTATTGAGACAAATCACATCCCGGGATCCAGTTTTGAGAAACCCTTTATCTATGTGTACATGCTAAGTTTGAGAAGTCCAATATTATAGCCGAGCGCAAAGTCTATAAGTCGAGGCGCGCAGTGTTTATTTGACGCAAGGCTTTAATAACAGTTTTCAACCGCGATTTATGTACTATTTTTGCCACTATTACCACCTTAAATTCTTTTAATAATAGTGACATTTCTTAAAACAGAATTGATACACCTAAACCTGTTTTACACGATTGTTTTCGGGATATGAGACATATCCACCGCGTAAAACAGGATAATGAATATAATGTGCGAAAAAGATCTTGGCAAAGCGTGGTTAAAACGGTGAGAAAGCCACATTTTACACCAAGCAAGATGATGGTTTATGTTTGGTGGCATTGATTCTTTTCTATGCTGTCAACAATTAATGTCAAACATGTATTTTGCAAAATATACATTGCTGTAAATATTTTAATCCTTCTAGACTTGCTATATCAAGACCATTCCAATGACACCTTCTTTGCAACGATATGCTGCATTGTTATATTTGACTGAAAAAACTGATTTTTATCTCATGGTGAATTTTATATATGTGGTATAATATTTAAACCTTTCTTGATCAAGATATTTCCAACGAAACCTATTTTAAGTCTCTGTGACATCTGCAAGTGACAAACTTAATACTTCGCCAACAATGACATAACGAAGATTTTTACAACCTTCGTGTCAGAAGTAAAATGTTTGCACTGTTATACTGCATGACTATATTTGAGAAAAACAGATTATTCTTCACCATACCGTGGTGGATATTTAAATGCGTTGTGAATAATGTTAGAATTTTTCTGCCGATTGAGAAAAAGACCGATTCAACGGCACCTTCCGCAATACCGTCCGACCTCTATACCGCCCGACCTCTATAGTATAGCTTTATCTAATAATACTAATAAAAATAATGGATTGTTGTGGTATTTCCGTTTCAACCATAGGTCAAAGGGATTGTATCGCTCTTATCGCTCCTACATGATAGTTCTTCCACAAATGTTTCAAGTTATTTTGTGGTTGGCTGAATTCGGTGGGTTAGTGTGGTATTGACATGTATTGGAGCGAATTGCGGATTTAATGCCTCGTCAACCTTGCAGACACTGATCAAAGGAATTGTATCGCTTAGATCGCTTCTACTGATAAATGTACCAAAAATGGGATCATTACATTTGCTTGAAAAAAAAAATCAAAAATTTTAAAATCCAGAATATGTAATTGAACAGCAAAAATCTAGAAAAAAAAATCCCGAAAAAAAACCTAGAAATTACCAGAAAGACAATCCAGAAAAATATTTTGTTTAAAATAAATGAAAAAAATTCAATTTTATAGGCATTTTTAGACTTTTGCCGTCACTTGAAACATTTATGGTACATCTATCAGTAGCAGCGAGACGAGCATCTGTGTCTGCAAGGATGACGAAGCATTACCGAAGCCTTAAATCCACAATTCGCTCCAATACATTCGTCGATACTATACTAACCCAATGAATTAAACCAACCGCAAAACAACTTGAAACTTTTTTGGTAGAACTATAAGTAGTAGATCTGTGTCTGAAAGGTTGACGAATCAATTTCCATTACCATAAATATTAAGAACTTTACGACGGAAAAACTTAAATTTTACAGACATTTTATAAATTTTAATTTTAACTTGGACAGCACCTTGATAATTGTGTTTCTGGATTTTAGTTCTCTGGATTTTTGTTTTTCTGAATTTTTTTGTTTCTGTATGTTTTTTTGTCTGGTTTTTTTCGGGATTTTCAGTTTCTGTATTATTTTTTTCTATAATAGATAAGGTAGCCAACCCACCACAAATGTTTCAAGTGATCATAAAAGTCTAAAAATGACTTTAAAATTAAATTTTTTTCATTTATAAACAAAATACTTTTCTGGATTTTTTCTGGATTGCTGTTCTGATAATTTCTAGATTTTTTTTCGGGATTATTTTTTCTGGATGTTTACTTTTCAATTATTCTGGATTTTAAAATTTCTGGATTTTTGTTCAGACAAATGTAGTGATCCCTAGCTTCACTCGTTAGGTGATTATAGAGTCGACGAATATATTGAACCGAATTGAGAACTTGTGTTTAATTGAAAAATGCTTCATCAACCTTGCAGACACAGATCAAAGGAATTATATCGCTCGTATTGCTTCTGCTGATAGTTTTACCACAAATCTTCCAAGTTGTGACAAAGGTCTAAAAGTGCCAGTAAAATTAATTTTTCTTTATTTATTTTAGGCAAAATATTTTTTCTGGATTTCTTTTCTGGTAATTAGAAGATTTTGTTTTTTTTTGGGGGGTTTAACTTTACAATTTTTCTGGATTTTACTTTCTTTTACTCTAGTAATCATGAAATCATGAAAATCATGAAAATTTTGGACCTTGAAATTTTTAGAGATTTATCTGTTTTGAGGTCCCCTGAGTCCGAAAAAGTGGATTTCGAAATGGTGTCTGTCTGTCTGTCAGTCTGTCAGTGTGTGTCCTCTCTACAACCCAAATGGTTTAACCAATCGAACTGAAACTTTAGATTTAAGGTTTTTGATAAATTGGGAGGTCCCAGTGAATTTTGTTCCAAATCGACTAACCGGAAGTGGCCACTCGCTTGGTCCAGAAAATTTGTTTTGCAAATATCTTATAAAGTATAAGGTTTACAAGAAACTACTTAATAAACAATGTTTCCAAAAATTTTAAAAAAATAAAAATTAAAAACTTATAAAAAAAATAAAATTTCTCAAAATTCTCTGTTCGTAAAAGAAAGTCATGTGTTGGCCACACCTCCATTTTTTTTCATGCAAATGTAGTGATCCCGATCCCAACTAGATTTTGAAATTTGCATGGGCTTTCGGGATTTTGTACCCCATAGATTTTGTAATCTCGGGATTTAATATCCTCGGGATTTTGCACCCTCGTCATTTTGATTCTCGGCATTTTGTCTCTCTCCCAATAATAATACTTAAATAAAATCGGAAGCGATGACTTAAAATGCGTTTATTGTTTCACGATTTTTCTTTCTCTTTTATTCCTTTATAAAAATTTAAACTTCTACTACCATCTATTTTACATAACTTAAATTGTTTGCAAAGACGTTTGCGAAAAATGTATGTGTAAATTTTTCAGTATTTACTAGAGAGAAAAACTAGAAAAATATTTAATTGTGGCTAGAAAACCGCTACTTCACCAGCTGCTAATGCATATTAAAATGATAAGTACTAAATATCACTAAATAGTAGTGGAAAAATAAATTAGAATTAGAAACTTCGTCGAAATTGTTGTCTAAGCTTACATACAACTCAGAGCTCAGAAAGTCTCGAAGTTTGTCCGAAATAATGAGCATTTTGATTAAGATCATCATCGGTCTTAACTGAGCCTTAAAATTTGGGTGCATTCAACATTCATTGGCTAGACAGTGATCGCAAATACGTGGCATATATGACCTTGCTAAGCCTATAGAAGGTAATTTACTAGGTAACACGGTATTTTCCACTTTTGAAACTATTTTCTTTAGATATCGATGAATATACATATACACTGTAAGAAGCCAGCGCAAATTTTACTAACTAAGCGATGTTTTATTCATATACTTGTAGTCAGGGTTTATTTAGTACAACAAATAAGAAAGCCAGTTTGCGATCGTAATAGTTACAAAGCAAGGGTCGATTAGAATTGTCATTTTATTAAAGACTCATTGAATCGAAAGTTACAAACAAACTACCGCACAAATGCAATTAACAAGAAGGAAACCTACTTGGCCGTTTTATCCTTGGTAATAAAATCCATATTCTATGTTAAATATGTCTTACGGAAACAGGTTGGCAAAAATAGCAATCACATATAAAAATAATTTTATTAACACGTCAATAACCAACTAAGTGCGAACACTGGCTAGACCGTCAAGAATTGCTTGAAACATCACGAGTCGCCGGTTTCTTTAGTTGTTTATCAATTCAAATTCAATAGTCTCTGCAGCAAAATACTTTTCTTTTAGGAATGTCGACTTTGCATAGTGTTTATTAAAATTTTGTATGGAGGCTTCCTTGATTTTCTCTGTTGTTTTCGCCCAACTCTGACTTTATAACACAAAACGAAAGTTTTTAGAATCATAAAGTGTATTGCTTTCAACCAAAATGAGTTAGGTATTTTATTTGGTTAACGACTGGTCAAAGCAACAGCACAAATTAACCAAATTTTGGTCTAATTTTTTTTCTTGTATTTCCTGTCTCTTAAACTAAAAATTTGGTTAAGATTTATTTAACCACTAATTTTTTTTTGGGTTACCTAAACCATTTTATGGTCTATCTAGTACGATTGTTGTTGTAATTTTTTTATTTTTGGTGAAAGCAATACAACTATAGCTAGCTTACTTTCAATGTGTTATGAGTACATATAAACAAATCTTAGGCAGTAATTTGCAATTTGATATTTCTTTGTGTTCTTTACGCACGTTCGGAAACAGTATAAATTCTGAAGACATTTTTAAAAGCTGATAAGCTGTCATAAAAAATTCCATTTCCCAGAACGACCAATAAATTTAATGTAGTGAATAATAATTCGCTATGTCAGTACGTTTTGGCCAGATACTTAATGTATGTGGTTAGAGTGGAATTTTTTGTAGTTTGGTCGTAGCTACCTGATGAGTAGACCATACTTTTCAGTACGAAACCAAACTACCAACAGAAAGAACTCATGGAGGGTTCTCATTTTTGCAGAGTGGTACATTGGTATAACTCTGGGCCTTCAGCCAAAATTACGGGGAGGGGGGAAGATATTTCTACTTTTTTCAGTAGATATATTATGACCGATTGGCCTCTGTATTTTTCTGATTTACCAAATCGAAAATATTGGGATTGCCATGAACAATTAATATATTTGTCTATAAAAAATGCCGAAAAATCACCTTAATAAATTTAAAATACATACACATAATACATATATGTTCATGCATAGTTTAAATCAAATCGCACTGCACGTTTTGCCAAGGCCTGCTAAACGAACAGTTCTCACACCAAATATACTGGATAATATATACTATTATTATAAAACCAATGAACGTACAGTTGACTTAGCTGAAAGTAGAGGACAGAAACTAAAAATCGTATATTTGCAGTTTAGCAGGAACTAAGTAATCATCCTCATAAAATTTCGATAGGAAAGTGCGTCTAAAAGGAACGTTATAAGATATTCGAAACAACGTTCTTCAACATTATGAACGCGATCTTGTGCGTATATAAAAGATCAGGGAGTTGAATTCCATTCGAAACTATCAAGTTTTCGAAGTTGGGCTATAGCACAGTTGATTTTCAATAAAATCGAATTTTCTATTAAATGGTTAGAAATATTCGAGCAATCCAAATGCAAGTTGGCAAAATCAATATAGATGCTGTAGCCTATTGATAGAGCTATTGACCAACGTAATCGGAGCATTTTAGATTTTTGCCGTTCAAAATCTGTGGGCTATAGCTCAGTTGATTTTCAATAAAATCGAATTTTTTATTAAATGGTTAGAAATATTCGAGAAATCCAAATGCAAGTTGGCAAAATAAATATAGATCCTGTAGCCTATTGATAGAGCTATTGACCAACGTAATCGGAGCATTTTAGATTTTTGCCGTTCAAAATCTGTGGGCTATAGCTCAGTTGATTTTCAATAAAATCGAATTTTCTATTAAATGGTTAGAAATATTCGAGCAATCCAAATGCAAGTTGGCAAAATAAATATAGATCCTGTAGCCTATTGATAGAGCTATTGACCAACGTAATCGGAGCATTTTAGATTTTTGCCATTCAAAATCTGTGGGCTATAGCTCAGTTGATTTTCAATAAAATCGAATTTTCTATTAAATGGTTAGAAATATTCGAGCAATCCAAATGCAAGTTGGCAAAATAAATATAGATCCTGTAGCCTATTGATAGAGCTATTGACCAACGTAATCGGAGCATTTTAGATTTTTGCCGTTCAAAATCTGTGGGCTATAGCTCAGTTGATTTTCAATAAAATCGAATTTTCTATTAAATGGTTAGAAATATTCGAGCAATCCAAATGCAAGTTGGCAAAATAAATATAGATCCTGTAGCCTATTGATAGAGCTATTGACCAACGTAATCGGAGCATTTTAGATTTTTGCCGTTCAAAATCTGTGGGCTATAGCTCAGTTGATTTTCAATAAAATCGAATTTTCTATTAAATGGTTAGAAATATTCGAGAAATCCAAATGCAAGTTGGCAAAATAAATACAGATCCTGTAGCCTATTGATAGAGCTATTGACCAACGTAATCGGAGCATTTTAGATTTTTGCCGTTCAAAATCTGTGGGCTATAGCTCAGTTGATTTTCAATAAAATCGAATTTTCTATTAAATGGTTAGAAATATTCGAGCAATCCAAATGCAAGTTGGCAAAATAAATATAGATCCTGTAGCCTATTGATAGAGCTATTGACCAACGTAATCGGAGCATTTTAGATTTTTGCCGTTCAAAATCTGTGGGCTATAGCTCAGTTGATTTTCAATAAAATCGAATTTTCTATTAAATGGTTAGAAATATTCGAGCAATCCAAATGCAAGTTGGCAAAATAAATATAGATCCTGTAGCCTATTGATAGAGCTATTGACCAACGTAATCGGAGCATTTTAGATTTTTGCCGTTCAAAATCTGTGGGCTATAGCTCAGTTGATTTTCAATAAAATCGAATTTTTTATTAAATGGTTAGAAATATTCGAGCAATATAAATGCAAGTTGGCAAAATAAATACAGATCCTGAAGCCTATTGATAGAGCTATTGACCAACGTAATCGGAGCATTTTAGATTTTTGCCGTTCAAAATCTGTGGGCTATAGCTCAGTTGATTTTCAATAAAATCGAATTTTCTATTAAATGGTTAGAAATATTCGAGCAATCCAAATGCAAGTTGGCAAAATAAATATAGATCCTGTAGCCTATTGATAGAGCTATTGACCAACGTAATCGGAGCATTTTAGATTTTTGCCATTCAAAATCTGTGGGCTATAGCTCAGTTGATTTTCAATAAAATCGAATTTTTTATTAAATGGTTAGAAATATTCGAGAAATCCAAATGCAAGTTGGCAAAATAAATACAGATCCTGTAGCCTATTGATAGAGCTATTGACCAACGTAATCGGAGCATTTTAGGTTCATATTAGGTTCATATTTGAATTGAATCAGATTCGTTCTTTCTCATCCACACTTAGCGGTTCATATTTGGTAACAAGCGTTTACTTTTTATTTCAAAATATCAAGAAAGAACTTTGTGGAAAGCATTTTGACGGAACAAAGATAAATTATTTCATTGCATGTCTAGAGAAAATTATTCAAAGAAGACATAAAATACTCGTCCCTTTCTATTTCTAAGCCATTATATAAACATTAAAAGTATATTAATCAACCTAAAAGTAAAAAATTATGTTAAGTTTTATAACAATAAAGATTCTCTATCAGTTTTTCTTATAAATTAATATTCTTTATATTACGCAAGCAATATTAATAAAATGAACAATAAAAATTTCAATTTCGTGCATGGAAGGTAGTTAAGTTGCTAAATATTTGCATTTCCGCAAACAAATAAAATAGTGACAGTAATAACGATAATAATAAAATTGTTGCTGTAATCAATGTTCGCACGGTATAGTAAAAATAACGTAGTATTGCTACATAAATACATTATACAAATAATAGCGAAAAACTAATATAATTGAATAAATAAAGAAACAAAATGTTCATTTATTTAATTAAATTAAATTATACATATTTTGTTGTATTTTTTTGATACGACATACAAGAGGGGAAATTCAAGATTTTAAATTTCCTTGATGCACACGATCGTTATGGAACTGTGTATAAATTTCTCGTACACATGCCGAATCGTTAATCATCGTTCATAATTTATTCCAAATATATTGCTAAATTATTTTATTAATATTTATTATCATATCTTACGTATTTTATTTATGAAAGACATATTAAGTCAAGGTTAGTTAAAAAAAAAAAAATTGGTTACATTATATAACGAAATGTCAATTACATTTTAATTAGTACGTATCACCACTAGCACCAACTAACAATAGGCGAAGTGATTAATTGTTAAAAACAAATTGTTAATTTTTATCATGATTTGTAGAAAATTTCAACAATTTTTCTAGATCTTTTTTTGTAAATATACGACGAACTAAGGGATGAGAAACTGCATGTTGTACATAGCTAAAATTTAAAACCGTACGCAACCAAATCAAGATGGACAAGACAAAAAAAAACTCATCATTTATTTCAATCATGACATTTCATTCATCATCTCGTCATCACTGTTTTAAATTAAAATACTAACAATACAAAATTATGTCAAATGGCCAATTTAAATGTCGATGATCACTTCAGTTTGATGTTGTTTATTACGACTTTACAACCGATAGAAGGGGCATTAGCTAACCAAATTAATTAAGATTTTTGTATAAAAATTCACCTAAAGCGGTTAGGTTGTGATTCGTTTGCAAAATATTTCGTATTGCTGATTAATACAATAAAAAAATTTAAAATAATAAATTGTGAAATGGTTTTTATGTATGAAAACTAATAAAACGGTACACATTTATATGGTAAATTATGCTAAATTTAGTTTTTAGATCGATACAATTATTCTCACTTTCATTTCGTGCATTTCATTAAATTTCGTTTCAGAATCTTACTGTGCGGCGACGACAAGCTTAATTTTTATCAATTGTGCTGACATTCAATCGTATTTTAAGAAATATGTACCATATATGATTCACAAAACATATGATCACTTTAAAAGAAAACTAAACCACATTTTATTTATGTAGGTTAATATTCTAACGTTTCAAAAAAAAAAATAAAAAATAAAACATCGTGTTTACATGATTAGCACCAATTGTCGTGACAACCTAAAATGCAATACTTTCTTGTAGAAATTTTTTAATTAACGATATGTTTTTTATGTTCTTCGTGGTTTTCTTATGGTCGTATTAGGTATTTACATTTCACAAATAATTTAAAAAATGTTGAGTCACTCATGCGTTTTTAAATTGTAAACAAAAATTATATAACATGTAAATTTTTAAGCGCGACATTTTATTAATTTTTGTTTACTTTTTTTGGAACGTATTTTTGGTTTTTGCAAGTTATACCCAAACTGTGATTTAATTAATTTTGATTTCAATATGATTAAACATTAAAGTTATTAAAAATTCGTTTACCTAAACTAAGCTAACATTTATAAATAGCTTTGAGTGTTTTTGAATTAGCGGCGTCGACTATGTAATATACCTAGTTAAGATTTTTTGTGTTTTTTGTGCTTAAAATATGTCAGTTAATTTAGGACGGTTATATAAAGTGAATAAATTTAAACAACATCTATTTGTCATAGTCGATTAATTACTAAAGATAATGTTAAACCCAAAGTGATCTGAACACGTCCAAGTTAAATTCAGAATGTAAACGGTGTCTTGACTGAAAGTGGTCTGTGTTTTGTCAACATAAATTTGATCGATTGTAACGTTTAATTTAATTGAACTGACAGATTTTCCATTCTATCAAATGGCAAAAGGATTTAACTAATTTAAGAAGTGATTACTAAATTATTTTAAACAATATTTTAATAATTTAAAAAGTGTAATTTTAGAATACAGTGACGTTTAAAATGTCAATTCAGATCAAATAAAAAAAAACATGTAACCACCAACCCAAAATTTCAGTCAAACGATTTTCAGTCAAAACTCTGTCAATCATTTTTGTGTTTAATACATACATATGTATCTTTATTAAGAATTTAATTTGTCTGTCTGTAATCAGTTGATTTTTCGGCATTTTTTATAGACAAATATATTAAATATAACCCCAATATTTTCGATTGGTAAATCAGAAAAATACAGAGGCCAATCGCTCATAATATATCTACTGAAAAAAAAGTAGAAATATCTTCCCCCCTCCCCGTAATTTTGGCTGAAGGCCCAAAGAGTTATACCAATGTACCACTCTGCAAAAATGAGAACCCTCCATGAGCTCTTTCTGTTGGTAGTTTGGTTCAGGGATGAAAATGTTGATCCTTTAATACTTTTTTCGGTCCTTCAGAAAATAAAAAGTACTCCGATACTTTAGAGTAACATTTCAGTCCTTTCGAAAAATTATTTATAATAAATTTTTTCTGTAAGCGTTAGGTAGCACTTATCGAAGATCGAATCATTTTTCTTTGGCCAACTCTTCGAATTTCGACAAAATTCAATTCTAACCGCCGACACGACCGAATACCAACGGCAAACGAACGTAACAACACTTTTTCATTGTAATTTTGATAGGTAAGGGGTGGTTTTGTTCTTGAAATTGTAACTTGTGGTTATATATTTATTTATGTGTGAAACTAAAATGGATAAGTAAATAATTTTTAGTTTAGTTAGTAAATTACATCCTTTATTTAAATTTTAATTACAACACCAAGCGCGAATGCTAAATACGAGTGAACATGTTTTTATAAAATTTTTGTCCATTTATAATGTTAATATCCGAAAATTTCAAAGTTAGAGAAAAACGAAATTCAATCGTAAAATGCCATACTACGAGCGAATTTAGTTTTAGCTAATTTTGAAGTAATTTTCAGATTTAATTAAATTTAATTTGATTGAAAACATCACACTGAAACTATAAATAGGCAAAAATTTTATGTATAATTGATTTTAATATCACAATTCTAAAAAAAATGTTTACTAGCATTCGCAATTCATGCTTGATGTGAATAGCCTTTAATTCTAAACCAATTATCTGGGCCGATTTCTAAGTCCTGGTTAATTTATCATCAGAATACCTGTCTCTAATGCTTCAAAAAATCAGCATTTAATTTTTGAACTGAAATCTCCTAAAAAGAAATGTTTAAATACCTTTTTGTTACTTTTAGTGACATAAAAATGAAAAGTCGTCAGTTGGTGAAATATCGTCGTCTTAGAATTATTGTTGTCTATGTCCAATTTTTGGTGATTATATGTAACTAGGGTAAAACGACTGTAAGGAATCGAAACTTTCCAAGAAAATTCAGCTAACTCGAATCGTTGCTGAGATATTTTTTTAAAACTTTGTCTATTTTCACAAATTTCTGCTGTCGATATTGTCCGCGATTTTATCTATATCCGTGCGATTGGGTCTATACCGGCTAATTTTTTCCCCAGTTATATTTTTTGTCTATATCCTTGAGCCTTGCAGTATTCTTGAGGATAGCCGCAACATTAGCAAGATGTTCAACTTATTTAAGATTAAATGTCTTGACATCAACATAAAAAAATGGAAATATAGAGATACGAGTACGTTCAACAAACAGTTTAATTTAGGGTTCCATCGGCCTAAAAACATCTGTGCGATAAACGCGAGGCGATGCGAAAGATGGATATTGATTGCATCCGCAGAGGAAATCAACGAGTACGAGGCACATATTCTAAATAAAAATTACCTAAGGCAAACTGTTTAGAATAATTTAGCTTTGATTTCTAAAATGTCTTCCAACTCCTCAAAGCTAACAATTCTAGCTTCTTTTATAAGCGAAGATTTTGCGTGCATACTTGAACTGGAAAGGTTCATGGTGATAAAGAAGTTTTAAGTACAATTTTGTACGTATTAATATTTTATAAGGTAAACAGTTTATTAGAAATAGATAACAACTTTAAAATTTTTAGGTATAAATCTATTTGTGGCCGCGAAGGTACTCACATTGCAAATGCGCTTATAAAAATGTTGGAAACATATATTAATTCTCATCAGGAAGTACAAACCATCATTTTTTTGTCAGATAGGTGTATGCTACAAACCAGGAATTGCATTATTTCCTTTGCTCTACAGCAATTTTTAAATACAAGCTCACGGCCTGCCCACAACTGGATTGAACAGAAATTTTCGGAAGCGGACCGCATCAGTATGCAAGATATTGACTTTGCGCAGAGCGTTTTGAAAAGAAATTTTAAAAATAAATGTATAGATTCCCTGTTGCCTGCTAAAAGAATATTTCTAATTACCAGAGGGAACGCAAAAGTTCACTGCAATACAGACGAAATGTTCTGATTACAAGGATCATAACGCAGCCTATAATTTAAACTACAGTCAGATACAGCATACAAAAACTAAACATTTAATTTATGAGAAGGGGTCATCCTACATAAATTATCGCTGTGGTTATGACAGTGATTTTATTTCTGTGCAAATTCACACAGAAAAAATCAAATGATACCGGTTTACCCACAATCCTGCCTCTTTCAACTAGCGGAAAAATGTATTCACAAAAACTGAAAGATTTGTCTGACATGCTTACCTACATGCCATCGGTGGAGCAGATATTTTATAAGAATGATTGAAATCTGAAATGGTCATTCATCGTCCTATGAAGGACATGTTTCACCTTTAGTTCAAAGTAAAGAACCAGTAATTAAAAATAAAAGAGTCTTAAATTTTGGCAGTTAATTTAACTATAATTTTTAATCATAACGTTATTACACGAATTAATTAATTAATTCAAATTAAAATTTTAAAAAAAATTGTGATGTTTTCATTTATTCTAAAACAAATGGATTTTAGAATTTTGTTTTTTATTATTATTTTAATAAACAATGCTTGCGTATTTCCAAAAATCGAGGATACAGACAAAATGTTATGGACATAGACAAACCTTTTAAGAAAAGTTGGTCCAAAACTGCACACAGACAAAACTATTAAATTTGAAACTTAAATAATTAAAATATTTTTTGAGTTAGAAGCTTCGTAATTAAGCTTTCTTCTAACAAATCTATTTGAAAACCAAATCGCTCAGGAACATGCCAAATCCCGTTTTCTCCAATATAGGCAAAATAAGGACAAGGATAATTTTGAGCCGACGATATGTAAACACATGAAAAAATTAAAAGTACTTTAACCCTTTCGCCGTCAGTGACGTGTATACACGTCATTCTATAAGTTCGTGTGGGGACATGACGTGTATACACGTCAACATTTATAATACGTATAAAGTTATGACGGGTGTAGACGTCATGTAATGCGCTAGTTTAAATGGTTTATTAGTTTTGTGTGTCCCATGGGAAATCCAAAATATTATTTTACTGTCCCTTGAACAGAAATAAATATACGTTTTTTTGCGACACAATTGTGTGGTTCACCAAATTGCATGACGTGTTTACCCGTCACATTTTTATGAAAATATCTTCATTAGAGAAAAAAGTGTCCGTGTGAATATACGTGTGGAATAAAAATATTTAGTTTTTTGTAAAGTGTTATTTGTGTTATAAAAGACGAGTGTTTCAATAAAATTTACCGTTTTTTGTACTGTTGTTGGGGATTTTCTAATACATAAGGTAATATTATGTTATTTATTGAAATGGAAATAAATCATAATTGTAATTATATTTTACAGTAAAAGTATGTCAGAAATTAATCCACTAATTTCTACAACAAAAGGAAGTTAAACACGGAGTCGGACAGTGATGCGTTTAGTGACATTGCTTCAAACTCAACAGATCCGTTTATTTATTTATTTATTTATTTATTTAAATCTATTCTACAGTTAAAAACGTAATGAATAGTAAAAAAAGAATTATTATAGATTAAAAAAAAAAATAAAAGGAATACTAACAATACGGAACATGAAAAAACGAAAACTTTAAAAACGTAAAATGAGATTAAAAATTGCAATTTCTGATTGCCTTACGAAAATACACTCTGGATCTCTCAAAATTAAATAAATGGTAAAACTCATTAAAAATTCTAGCCATTGACTTGGTTGGCTCATTGGAACCATAATTCGTTCTATGAAAGTCAACAAACAAAAATTCCCTTGGATGCAATCTTCTGGTAGGTACATAAATGCTCCAAGCAGAAATGAGTTCAGGACACTTGATGCGGCCACTAAGGGAATCACTAACAAACAAGGCAGATGCAATTTTTCGGCGTTTAACCAACGCATCAATATGAAGGCACTCACACCGAATCACATACGATGGGAGACTTCGCACCTGTTCCCACATAGGTAGATGACGATCAGATAAATGACCAAGCTTCCTGGCCATATAGATAGTAAAACGTTTCTGAATAGATTCCAATCTTGCAATATGCACATCCTGATGAGGATACCAAACCACTACAGCATATTCAAGGTGAGATCTTACTAAAGAAGTATATAGACTAACACACGAAAATGCATCCATAAAATCCTTTGTCATTCTAAAAATAAAACCTAACATAGAATTGGCCTTTAATATTATTTTATCTATGTGTAAAGCAAAAGTTAATTTCTGATCAAACAGAACTCCTAAATCAACAGTTGAAGTTACTCTACAAAGTAGATCTCAATCAAAATAATAATTGACAATATTTGGAATGAGTGTTCTGAAAAACGACATCACCTTACACTTCTGTACATTGATGAACAATTTATTCTTAGAGCACCAACTAGACAGTATATTAATTTCGGATTGCAAAACCTCAGCATCACTTACAGATTGAACATGCATGAAAATCTTCAAATCATCAGCAAATAATAAACATTTACAGAATTTAAAAATATTAGGAATATCATTCACGAATAAAAGAAATATAATTGGGCCTAAATGGGACCCCTGAGGGACTCCTGAATGACAATAGATATAATCTGACTTAACATCATTCAATAGAACATACTGCTTCCTACCAACTAGATAAGAAGAAATCCATTTAAGAAAATTTGGATCAAGACCAATAACCGAAAGTTTTTCAATAATAATTGGTATGGTCGATTGAATCAAAAGCTTTAGCAAAATCAAAGTAAATTGAATCAACTTGGGCGCCTTTAGATTCAAGTGACTCAATAGTGAATTTAGTAAATTGCAACAGATTGGTAGTCGTAGATTTACCACTGGTAAAACCATGCTGGAAACAAGAAATTATCTCTTTAGTATGGAATAACAAATGTTTCGACACAATTAATTCGAAAAGTTTTGGTATAGACGAAAGAATTGAAATACCACGATAATTTGATATATCAGAACGGTTACCCTTTTTGTAAATTGGAACAATGTGAGAAATTTTCCAAGCTGAAGGAAATTGTCCAGAAATTAATGATTGGTTGAAAAGATAACATAATGGAGTTACAATATATGAGCTCACACATTTAAGTATTGACGAAGGTATACCATCAGGCCCACATCCATCATTAAAATCTGACAGATATTCATAAATGTCATCTTCAGTTATTGATAGGTACGGAATGTTAAATTGGCAATTACTAACAGTAGGGTCGCTTTCAAAGGATCCGTAATTAACTTTATATACCGATTGAAAGAAACTAGCAAAACCCTCGCAGATTTCAGGAACCGTGCTCAGTTTACCTCCATTAAAAATCATTACCGATGGATAGCCAGTTGTGTTACGTTTTTCGTTAACAAACTTCCAAAATGTTTTAGGGTTTTGTTTGATATTAGTTTCAATCACACTTATATACTGACAATATTTAGAATGAAATACAGATTTAAATTGTTCACGTAGATCAACAAATTTGGATTTATTCAGTTGACAATTATTGGATCTGAATCTATAGTAAGCTCTATTTTTACGGTTACGTAAGTTGATCAAATCAGAATCAAACCATGGTGGGTAATTATAGTTACGCTTTTTCCTCAAAGGTACGAATTTATCAAAAGCAACAAATAGTAAGTCATTAAAATTTTTTACATTTTCATTAACATCATTGGCTCGAAAAAAATCATCCCAACAAACGCCATGGAGATATTCAGAGAGACCAGGTGTGTCGCATTCTTTAAAATCATAAAACGAATCATCAAAAGAAAAAACCCGACATTTATCATCTCGATTACCAACATGAAATATAATCTCGAGGGAATTATGATGAATATCATTATCCTCGAAAGATGTCAAAGACTCATGAACTGATAAATATTCCGTATTATTAACAAAAATTAAATCTAAAAACGAATTGTTATCATTACAAAATAAATTAACTTGTTTGAGATTGAAACTGAACAGTGCATCCACCACCGCTGCATCATTTGCAGATAGAATATCCGAAGGGAGTAACCCCAAAGACTCAGTTTCACTATCAACCAACCAATGAATATTACTTAAATTAAAATCACCTAATACAACTAAAGTATCATTATAATTAATTATATTAACCAGTTCACATATACAATCTACATGACTCAAATAAACATCAGTAGGTGAGCTAGGTGGTATGTACAAAACTATAAAATAAAATAAATTATTACAAATTAAAACTTTGACACATAAAAATTCAATAGAGCCACATCCAGGTACTACAACCAGCTCACTTTGTATAGAAGAATGGGCTGCAAACAGCACACCACCTCTACTTTTTTTAGTGCTGTTAAAAATAGATATATCACATCTATAAACGACAAAGTCATCAGAAAAGAACTCATTATTAAAGATCCCCTCATGAAGTCCAGTTTCCACAAGAGCAAAAAATTGAAAATCCGTTGAATAAAAGAAATTCAAAAATTCAGCTGACTTAGACGACATACGCCCAACATTACGATAAAATAATCTCGGAGACGTCAAATTATAATGATTAGTTTGTTTATCAAATCGACTGGCATCAGTTAAAGAGTTGGTTGGTTTCGTTGAAGAACGGGAAAATTCGATTTATTGGTTCGTCCCTTATTAAAAATTACAAATTCTTTAATTAATGACCCAGCAGGCCAAGAAGTAGGTTGTAATAAATTCTCAAAATCAGTAACGTCCACATATAATTTAAATGACGAAAAATTACGGTCTGCATCATTAATCCGTCGAGATATAATACGCGATAGACGATAGGCTTTTTTCTAATGATCCAGATTTTGAACCTGGTGAAATAAGTGTAGAATCAAGCAGCATAGAATCATGCAGCTTCGAGGAGGAAAGAGAAACAGCATCGGAACCCAGAGATCATATTGAGGAAGATTGTGAACCAGAAAATGCCCAATATACTTCAATTGATAGCGATGATGGTGAATGGACTTCAGACACAGAAAGTATCCCAGATTTTATATTTGATAATCAAAGAGCTGGAATACAAATGAGTCTTTCTCATAGTGCTTTACCAATTGAAATATTTTTTAAATTTTGGACACCAGAAATTTTGGAAAAATTTGTTATCTGCACCAATAATTATGGCAAAAGGCTCTGTGATTCGAAAGGTACCAAAACGAGGAGCAGTCGGTTCAAAAAATTTAATGAAACGAATGTGGAAGAAATTAAAAAATTTTTTGGCCTCTGCCTACTCCAAGGACAAATAAAATTTCCTCGTGTTCGTCATCTGTTCAGCAAATCTTTATTGTATTATCACCCTATTTTCCCTGCGACAATGTCTGGAAGACGTTTTGAACAAATTTTACGTTGCCTGAACTATGAAAGGTACGAAAACAAAAGGGATAAATTTTCTAAGGTACAAGAACTTCTCGACGCATTAGTAAGCAATTGCTCTGAAATTTATTATCCAGGTGAATCATTATCATTAGATGAATCGCTGCTATTGTTTAAGGGACGTCTCTCTTTCCGACAGTACATTAAGGGGAAAAAAGCCAAATATGGTATAAAATTTTATGAATTGTGCACTCCAGATGGGTTCACATTAAACATAGAAGTAGACAAGGACAAAATCGAAAAAGACAAAGCTACCGGAAAAACCCAATCACTGGTTCTGCGACTGATGACACCTTATTTGAACAAGGGTCACCATTACAACTTACATGGACAACTATTATAATAGTACCAACTTTAATATAAATTATAATAGTTACAAACATACATGGACAACTATTATAATAGTACCAACTTGAGCCGGACGTTACTCAAATATAAAACCCACTCAACTGAGATTCTCCCCTCAAATAGAAAAGGAAATCCTACAGCCGTTACGCTGAAGAAATTGAAAAAGGACGAGTATAAATGGCAGCGCAATAAAGGAGTTTATGTAAGCAAATGGAAAGATAGCAGGGACGTGTTGTGTATTACAACAGGATATAAACCTGAAATGAAATTGGTCAAAAATCGTTATGGAAAAGCAAAAATGAAGCCAGGTGAAATAGAGGCGTATAATTTGAATATGCCAGGTGTTGATAAATGCGATCAAATGACCAGTTATTACTCTAGCCCACGAAAAACAATAAGGTGGTACAAAAAAGTAATTTTTCATCTTCTCGATGTAGCAGTGTGGAACGCTTCCTATATTTATCATAAGAATTCCAATAAGAAAATTTCTCAGCTCCAATTTCGAGAGCAAATAATAATTTCTTTGCTTGGGCTAAAAGATGCTACAAGCCCTGTCGTTCTCCAAGATAATTTACAAGGAAAAAACTTTGTACAACACTTTCAAGAAAAAATTACTTCAGCTGCTGAGAATAAGCCAGCGAAAACAACGTTCTTGCGTTGTAGACAGTGCTACAAAGAAAAAGTTAGACGAGAAACTCATATCGATGCAAAGTTTGTGTGGACAAACCTCCTCTATGTCCTGGGATATGTTTTGAAAAATGGCACACAACTGAAAGTGAAATTGAAGATCAATAATCACTATTAGGTTCATAAATTGAAATCTTTCATGTAGTTCCTACAACTAAATAATTATTGTTTTTATTTTATAGAATAATTTTTGTAATATTTATTTTCAGGCTAAGAAAAAAGCTTTATTTTATTATTTTTTGTCAATAAAGTATGTGATTGAATGAATTATTTACGGAAGTATTTTTTTTAACCATAACAAAACACTTTAGACGTGTATAGCCGTCATGACGTCAATAAACGTCATAACGTTGAGCATCAACTATCCTACATTGTGGAAGCCATGACGAGAATACACGTCGAAACTGGTATCACTATTTTATGATTTAGTTGCGACAAACTATCCATTTCATTCAATTTCCTATTCTCAGAGTTTCCGTATCTGTAAAAACATCGAATATATTACACATGACGTTTTATGAAGTTGCACACTGTAAGTTGCGTCCGCGAAAGGGTTTTAAAGCCCAATTTAGTCCTCTGTTGCTCAATATTTTGGTTCTTTGGAATTTATATCAATTTCATCCCTGGGCTGGGATGTTGTACCATCACTTTCATTCGAATCGACTTTAAAAGTCGATTCGAGAAAGTGATAGTTGGCATGTTGTAAAATTTTCGACTCCAAAGTGATACGTCAATATGGCCGCCATTTTTCGAAGCTGAATTAACAACAACAATTTTAATTTGACATTTCGTTGTTGTCATACAAGCTTTAAATAAATATTAACTTTACAAGATTTTATTAAAAAAAACAATTTTGAAATTATTAATAAATTTATTATTTTTTCATTACTTACGCAGACATTTTTTCAAATTATATTTTAAATTTATTCACTTTTAATTATATTTATTTATATTATTACATTATATTTTGATGAATCGCTCGTATATCACTTTAAAAAAAACTGAGTGATACTAAAGTATCATTATCGCGATTCGAAAATTTTACAACATACCAATTTTCGACTTTCTGTTCGAATTTCGAAAATTTGCAATTACAACATCTCGCCCCTGGTTTGGTTTCGTACTGAAAAGTATGGTCTACTCATCAGACAGCTACGACCAAACTACAAAAAATTCCACTCTAACCACATACATTAAGTATCTGGCCAGAACGTACTGACATAGCGAATTATTATTCACTACATTAAATATAAAAACCCATGGAAAAACCTCATTTGTGTGTGTGTATTATGCCCACACATTTATTTATTAAGAATTTAATTTGTCTGTCAGTAATCAGTTGATTTTTCGGCATTTTTTATAGACAATTATATTAATTGTTCATGGCAATCCCAATATTTTCGATTTGGTAAATCAGAAAAATACAGAGGCCAATCGCTCATAATAGTGGAATTTTTTGTAGTTTGGTCGTAGCTGCCTGATGAGTAGACCATACTTTTCAGTACGAAACCAAACTACCAACAGAAAGAACTCATGGAGGGTTCTCATTTTTGCAGAGTGGTACATTGGTATAACTCTTTGGGCCTTCAGCCAAAATTACGGGGCAGGGGGAAGATATTTCTACTTTTTTTTCAGTAGATATATTATGGGCGATTGGCCTCTGTATTTTTCTGATTTACCAAATCGAAAATATTGGGATTGCCATGAACAATTAATATATTTGTCTATTGTCTATAAAAAATGCCGAAAAATCAACTGATATGTATCTTTAGTAAATGTTTTTGTCTATGGAGATTTAAATGAGGCTATTTCCCAATAATAACACATACATGGAATATTTGTTTATTAGGTTCTTTCGAATAACAAATTCTTCTAGGGTTGCCAATTTTCTAAAATGGTCCGACCAATCAGAGGTAAAAAAAATAAACGTCAGATAAACCAACGACCAATTATTATTGGCACTGGTGATCTGGTCTCTTCGCTTCAGGTTGTGAAGCCACATAAAACTTTATTTGTTTCTCGACTCCATAAAGATGTTTCCGAAGCTGTAATTTTGGAATATCTTAAAGATAAATTTAACATTGAGGATGTAAACTGCTAGCGTATTATATCTCGACGGATTAATGATGCAGACCGTAATTTTTCGTCATTTAAATTATATGTGGACGTTACTGATTTTGAGAATTTATTACAACCTACTTCTTGGCCTGCTGGGTCATTAATTAAAGAATTTGTAATGTTTAATAAGGGACGAACCAATAAATCGAATTTTCCCGTTCTTCAACGAAACCAACCAACTCTTTAACTGATGCCAGTCGTTTTGATAAACAAACTAATCGTTATAATTTGACGTGTCCGAGATTATTTTATCGTAATGTTGGGCGTATGTCGTCTAAGTCAGCTGAATTTTTGAATTTCTTTTATTCAACGGATTTTCAATTTTTTGCTCTTGTGGAAACTGGATTTCATGAGGGGATCTTTAATAATGAGTTCTTTTCTGATGACTTTGTCGTTTATAGATGTGATAGATCTATTTTTAACAGCACTAAAAAAAGTAGAGGTGGTGTGCTGTTTGCAGCCCATTCTTCTATGCAAAGTGAGCTGGTTGTAGTACCTGGATGTGGCTCTATTGAATTTTTATGTGTCAAAGTTTTAATTTGTAATAATTTATTTTATTTTATAGTTTTGTACATACCACCTAGCTCACCTACTGATGTTTATTTGAGTCATGTAGATTGTATATGTGAACTGGTTAATATAATTAATTATAATGATACTTTAGTTGTATTAGGTGATTTTAATTTAAGTAATATTCATCTGTTGGTTGATAGTGAAACTGAGTCTTTGGGGTTACTCCCTTCGGATATTCTATCTGCAAATGATGCAGCGGTGGTGGATGCACTGTTCAGTTTCAATCTCAAACAAGTTAATTTATTTTGTAATGATAACAATTCGTTTTTAGGACGTGTCCGAAGCTTGTGATAATTTTGGTTTTGTAATAATTTTGACAGGAGTGTAATAATTTTCTCTTCCATATTTTGTAATAAGTTTTATTTATACTAATTTTTTTGGAAATAAATTAACGTAATACGGCTTAATTATTGTTGTTGCGCGGTTTTGTTTTTGAATATTATTACAGAAGTGTCAAATTTACAACATTTAGTGGCTGTGATAATTTGGTTGCATACAAAATAATGTCATAATTATTACAGATGGAATAATTATCACAAACTTCGAACACGGCCTTAGATTTAATTTTTGTTAATAATACGGAATATTTGTCAGTTCATGATATTCATCAAAATTCCCTCGAGATTATATTTCATGTTGGAAATCGGGATGATAAATATCAGATTTTTTCTTTTGATGATTTGTTTTATGATTTTAAGGAATGCGACACACCTGGTCTCTCTGAATATTTCCGTTGCATTTGTTGGGATGATTTTTTTCGAGCCAATGATGTTAATGAAAATGTGAAAAGTTTTAATGATTTACTTTTTGTTGCTTTTGATAAATTCGTACCTTTGAGGAAAAAACGTAACTATAATTACCCACCATGGTTTGATTCTGATTTGATCAACTTACGTAACCGTAAAAATAGAGCTTACTATAGATTCAGATCTAATAATTGTCAACTGAATAAATCCAAATTTGTTAATCTACGTGAACAATTTAAATCTGTATTTCATTATAAATATTGTCAGTATATAAGTGTGATTGAAACTAATATCAAACAAAACTTTTAAAACATTTTGGAAGTTTGTTAACGAAAAACGTAATACAACTGGCTTTCCATCGGTAATGATTTTTAATGGAGGTAAACTGAGCACGGTTCCTGAAATCTGCGAGGGTTTTGCTAGTTTCTTTCAATCGGTGTATAAAGTTAATTACGGATCCTTTGATAGCGACCCTACTGTTAGTAATTGCCAATTTAACATTCCGTACCTAACAATAACTGAAGATGACATTTATGAATATCTGTCAGATTTTAATGATGGATGTGGGCCTGATGGGATACCTTCGTCAATACTTAAATGTGTGAGCTCATATATTGTAACTCCATTATGTTATCTTTTTAACCAATCATTAATTTCTGGACAATTTCCTTCAGCTTGGAAAATTTCTCACATTATTCCAATTTACAAAAAGGGTAACCGTTCTGATATATCAAATTATCGTGGTATTTCAATTCTTTCATCTATACCAAAACTTTTCGAATTAATTGTGTCGAAACATTTGTTATTCCACACTAAAGAGATAATTTCTTGTTTCCAGCATGGTTTCACCAGTGGAAAATCTACGACTACACCAATCTGTTGCAATTTACTAAATTCACTATTGAGTCACTTGAATCTAAAGGCTCCCAAGTTGATTCAATTTACTTTGATTTTGCTAAAGCTTTTGATTCAATCGACCATAAAATTATTATTGAAATTATTATTGATTTCTTCTTATCTAGTTGGTAGGAAGCAGTATGTTCTATTGAATGATGTTAAGTCAGATTATATCTATTGTCATTCAGGAGTCCCTCAGGGGTCCCGTTTAGGCCCAATTATATTTCTTTTATTCGTGAATGATATTTCTAATATTTTTAAATTCTGTAAATGTTTATTATTTGCTGATGATTTGAAGATTTTCATGCATGTTCAATCTGTAAGTGATGTTGAGGTTTTGCAATCTGAAATTAATATATTGTCTAGTTGGTGCTCTAAGAATAAATTGTTCATCAATGTACAGAAGTGTAAGGTGATGTCGTTTTTCAGAACACTCAATCCAAATATTGTCAATTATTATTTTGATGGAGATCTACTTTGTAGAGTAACTTCAACTGTTGATTTAGGAGTTCTGTTTGATCAGAAATTAACTTTTGCGTTACACATAGATAAAATAATATTAAAGGCCAATTCTATGTTAGGCTTTATTTTTAGAATGACAAAGGATTTTATGGATGCATTTTCGTGTGTTAGTCTATATACTTCTTTAGTAAGATCTCACCTTGAATATGTAGTTGTGGTTTGGTATCCTCAATCATGATGTGCATATTGCAAGATTGGAATCTATTCAGAAACGTTTTACTATCTATATGGCCAGGAAGCTTGATCATTTATCTGATCGTAATCTACCTATGTGGGAACAGGTGCGCAGTCTCCCATCGTATGTGATTCGGTGTGAGTGCCTTCACATTGATACGTTGGTTAAACGCCGAAAAATTGTCTCAGCCTTGTTTGTTAGTGATTCTCTTAGTGGCCGCCTTAAGTGTCTTGAACTCATTTCTGCTTGGAGCATTTATGTACCTACCAGAAGCTTGCGTCCAAGGGAATTTTTGTTTGTTGACTTTCATAGAACGAATTATGGTTCCAATGAACTAACTAAGTCAATGGCTAGAATTGTTAATGAATTTTACCATTTATTTCATTTTGAGAGATCCAGAGTGTATTTTCGGAAGGCAATTAGTAATTGCAATTTTTAATCTCATTTTACGTTTTTAATGTTTTCTTTTTTTCAGGTAATGTTCCGTATTGTTAGTATTCTTTTTATGTAATCTAAAAAAATTCTTTTTTTTTTACTATTCATTAAGTTATTAACTGTAGAATAGATCTAAATAAATAAATAAAACAATTTAAATGAGCCAACACACGACTTTCTTTTACAAACGGAGAATTTTGAGAAGCTTATTTTCTTATAGTTTTTCTGTAAATTCGTTTGGCCGATTTTCATTAAAATTCATTAGGACCTCCCAATTTAAGGAAACAGCTTAAATATGAAGTTTCAGTTAGATTGGTTAAACATTAAACCATCTGTCCTATAGAGGGGACACAGCCAGAAACCACTTCGAAACACAATTTTTTGGACTCAAGGGACCCCAAAATAAAAAATAACCAACGTAAAAAATTGAGGTGTCACCAACACACTAGTTAACGGGGAATTTTGAGGAACTATCTAAAAAGAACGTAAAAAAGACCATTATCACGAATCCGTTCGAATTCTCTTCGTTTTTCATTTTTTTTATTGTTATTCTTTCTGTTAGAGATTTAGCTGCTACTAATGCCAACAACAATTAATTATCTCTAATAAAATTTTTAAATTAAGTGCAAGGGATCTTTAACTTTTCAAGAACCATTCAGTATCTACATACGTTAGAAAACAAATTTTAAGATGCATTTTGGCAGATAACCTGTCGAATAATAATTCAATTTTATGTTTAAAGTAACTTTAGATATTATTCTATTTATCACATTTCAATTAAAAAATATAAAACTGGTTAGCACTCAGTGCTGTGAAGTTACCAAACTTGTTCTGAAATCTAACGTGATGTTAGCATGATCAATTTCCTAAAACGTCTTACGATAAGCTAAGTATAGAGAAAATATTTCCCAAAATTTTTTGAAGCGAATGTATGCAAAATAAAAATGTATAAAAATGAACTCGATATCAAATATTAAACTCGTTTTCATATATGTATAAATAGTTTGATAAAGTTCAAGTAAAGTAAGTATACTTAGAATAAAAATAACGATATTCAAATAAAAATAAAAAAATACCAAAAACTAACCGGAATAAATTTATTTTGAACATTTAGAATTTATTCCAAACAAGAATTTATTTTATCAATTTAACATTAAATACAAATAAAATGTTTTAGAAAGGCAGCACGAAAAATGGTTCAAGTTTTAAATAAAGTTAGCACGTAATTTGCTGTCGAATAAACATAATGAATTAAAATCCATAATAATAAAACTAATTTTAAATCAAAGCAAAATCTGTTATCAATGACCTAACATTTGCTGGACATGAATTTAACTTTAAATTAAGGATGTGGCTATTTATATATACAGTATGTGTACGCAATTGACCATTTATACATATTTTTGGCCAACATTTAAATTCTGTTTTTTTGTACATCCATATCAATCCTGAATCTGATTCAAATATGTACATACAATATCGCAATTTTGATAATGTGGAGTTCGATTAGGCAAAATAAATCAATTTACTGTCAAAACAAATGATTTAAATCATTACGCGCATACGATTGGGCAGAATATCATTTATTTTTTAAATTAAATCAATTTTGGAAAATCGCGTTATTTTGCAAAATTTACCAAAACCAACAAAAACGAAATGTCAATCACAATTGTGACAACTCAAGACGTCAAAAAACTCGTCTTTTTTAATCACTCCGGAATTTTTACAAATTTGTTATTTATTAACCCTTCCGCGTGGAGTGCCGAACACGTTTACGTCATGCGTAAAATCATCTCTACTGCGGAGTGCCGTACACGTGTACGTCATTACAAAATACGAACTTTAACAAGACATCGTTAACTATTTTAGAAGCTATTTGTATAAAGTACATCCAAAAAAAAATATCTAAATAAAAACAATGAAACTGATATTTAAAAATGTTTGTTTTATTAAAAAAAAAACTATTTAAAAACAATAAAGCACACATTTAAAAGTTTTCGTTTAATTTCCTCCTCCCGCAACTCACATAGTAATTGAAACTTTTAACTCCCACGCGGAAGGGTTAATAAATTGAGTATTCAATGCATTGAGATCCACCCGGTTACAAACACCTTGGCGGTCAATAGTTAGTAGTTTTAGTTTTTTTGTTAAAAATTACTTTTGTTACTGCTTTTCAATCCTTGGCATCCTAAAGTCAATATTAATTATTAGGTAGTTATCCTTTATATATTTCCCACCACCTTACTTCTCCGGTCGAGAGTTGAGCTTCTCAAAATTCCCCGTTCGTAGAAGAAAGTGTGTTGACCCAAAGCTTACCTAAATACACAAGCCGTCAGGCTAAAACTCGAATTTAATATAAGGGGGATGGAAAGACTAAAAAAAATGCATTTTTCATACAAATCATATGAAAAGTTATGTTTTTTTAATATCGTTTTTCTTAAATGAAAAATATTACAAAAATGAATTTTGATTCCTACGTTATCAAGAAGGATAATTGATAAATATATGATTTGAAAATCAAATAATAAAATCTTGTTTATAGATATTTAATTAATGTTTTACTAAAACCCCTTTATTTACAAACACATCTTTACACCTCATGACGTCATACCTTTCGTTCATGTTTTTTTTTATAATAAGCCATTAGTGACATCTACTTAAAAACTCGACTAATTAAATATGGTTAAAAAAAACAAAATGGACGTGTAGTTTTCGTGTTTGAAATCAGATAGCGGTAATAAGAAATTGAAATAAATTCACATTTCAGCAAAACACTTCAAAATAATGTTTTAGCAAGTTAGGAGTATAATTTAGTAAATAAAAAGTTTAAGGAGCATGCGAATCTATTTCATCCAAACATTATTGATTTGAAGTCGAAAAATTCGGACGATGCGTTTGTCTTCAACATTCAAAAATTGCAACTCTATCGAAACAAGCATTTGGTGATTTAAATCGAATAAATTTGAATAATGATATTCCTATTTCTAACGGTGGAACTGAATTTAACAAAAAAAATTCATCAGCTCAATTAAAAACACGAAAATTAATTTCAACAAATAAATTTTGCACATAAAAACCATTCTGACTTTTGATTGCTCTAATTATTATAACTCATTCGAACAGAAATAGTAACCGAAATATGTATGTTTTGTGGTAAACTACAGATGTCACTAATTCCTCACTACACTTGACAGTGTACAAAATGGAAAAGGTAATTTTTTGACATTTACCTCAACGAATGTTATACATACTTGTCATTGGAGAAAAGTAGGTGATATTTTTTTTAAATTATTATTTAAAATAAATTATTTAACTGACGACTAGTTTAAATTTATCGTCTCCACGACCTAAAAATAGTTCCAGTGAACTGAACTATGTTATTGATACGGCCGATATCACACAAATTTAATTAATTTTTAGCGAATACATCGAAAAATTTTGGTTTATTTTTAATTTATTTTTAATCGAGTTGAACATAATTTCATCGGAAATAATGATACCACATCTAACGGTTTTAAGCGATGAACTAAAACCATCAGTCTGGCACGGATTGGTTTTAGTTGTCTCACTTGACAGGCGACGGTGGCAAATTTTGGAAAAGGAAGATTTAATTTGTTTTTAAATTAAAATAGAAATGAAATAAAATTTACTAATGTTAATTCAATTGTGTATTATGTTTGCAAATTTTGGAAAAGGAAGATTTAATTTTTTTTTAATTAAATAAACAGCGATTTTTAGTTATTAATATTTCCACACCAAGAAATAAATGGCGCCACTTTGACTGAGACAGCTAAAACCAATGCTAGCCATCAGTCTTATGCTATAAGAATTTGTATATTACAAATTATGAGCGATGCAATACTGAAAGGCTTAACGTCGGAAGAATTGACCGAAGAAAAGAAGCTGGTGCGAGATGATTTTCTCGAAAAACTTTTCGATTACTTGATGGATGTTAATTCACATGTACGATCAAAGGTTTTGAATATATTTTATCAGCTGAAAGAGGCTCATGCTGTTCCATTGTTATATTAACATAAAATATTACTTCAATTTGCAGGCCGAACAGGCGGAAAAAAATGTAAGAATTTGCTAACGTGTCGAAAACGAATAGTAATGTGATTGAAGCAATTTCATTTTTCACAACCGAATATTTGTTTGGCATCGAGGACGAGGGCACTTAGATCGGAATGATTAAATCATTAAATTTAATGTGTTGAGTGATAAATAAAAACTCGAATCTGTCACAAATGCCTACTTTCGAATATTTCTCTCAAGGTAGTTGAGAACTTGACAAATTTCTTTAATTTTTTAACAAAAGGTTTTTACAAGGTTTTGGAATTTTAATAAGGTATTGGATCGAAAGTGGGTACTTGAAAATATGATAATTCAAGTTTTGTTTGAAAAATTCACGAAGAAAATTGAAGGTACAACGGAAGATGAAGCAAGAAAAGCTTTACAAATACTCGTATTAGCATCACGATAAATATAAATTTAATTAAGACTTTAGTTTTCGAAAATCTGAATTCATCTTTAATTTCAGCGCATCAAATTCAGTCGCCCAGGCGAATGTACCGATTCTTCAGGATTGTCGTCTTCTTGAATTCGGAATGAGGCATTAAAGCGATTATCGAATCATGGAAGAGAACCAAATGGGGTATAGTAATTTCTTGGCTATGTCGGTAAAATGTTCGTTGCTAAAAATGATTTTTTTTTAAATTAAATTTTAGGAGTAAGTAAGCCAGGGTGCCGAAGCTGATGACCGGATTGTCGAAGCAATAAATTATCTATTCGAAAAAGTTCTTCTATATCCGGACGATATTGTTTTTTGGCTGCGGTTACTGCAATTCTTCGTTTTATGTTCGTGTCAACATTATTAAATTATTTAATAAATATATGTATTTTATTTAAATTTGAGCTGGAGTAAACGAAATGGGACTAACGAGATTAATAAATTCATTATATCACAGCAATTGCTTAATTGCGTCTTTTTTCTTTTATTTGTTGTACCAAAGCCATACATCATAGATAATTTCTTTATAATATAAGTAAGAGGATTATTTGTGATTATGTAGAACACTATTAAATAAATCCAGGAATGCCTCAAAAATATCGGATATAATTACTTAAATTATATGACGACCAAACTTGACGGACGGATTTTGTCGAACACGAAATGATTCAGCGCTAGAAAGCTTGATTTGAGCAAAATACGAACATTAAAATAAAAGTAAAAAGTTTTATTAATGAATTTATGATTTGAAAAGCATAAAATAATTTACCAAATAAAATTTAAACATTAAATAAATTAACTACATACGTTAGTTTAAATTACGTGTAAATATGTACTTAGTTTCCCATTTAACAGAATTATTGCACTGGTAAAAATATTTTCACAATTTAAAAAAATGTTGTGTAGCCAACTTCATAGTATCAAAAAAAAAAAATTTTTGTTTTTACAAAACAAGATCTTACGTCATTGATTTCGTTTTTATAAGATTTTACGGTATTTTTCCAAATTTTTCACACAGACATACAAAGAAAAAGTTAATTTGTACAATTTTATTTTAATTATATTAATCGAATTATTAAATTTAAGTTATTGGTATTAAAATATGTTATACTCAAAGGTGTGATTTAAATATAAACCTAAAAATATTTTCTGTTACGAGTATTTTTCATTCATAAAATTTTAATCAAAAATGTTCAATTTTACATGGGTTCTTATGGGAAATCGTAAAATGTATCCCCCTTAAATTAAGCTTCTTTTAAAATTGGTTTGAAACTGACGGCTTGTGTATTTAGATAAGCTTTGGTTGACCACACCTCAATCTTGTTTTTATTATTATTTTTTTTTGTTGGAAACATTTTTTATCAAGTAGTTCAATTGTAAACCTTATACTTTCTGAGACCTCCCAATTTATCAAAAACAGCTTAAATCTGAAGTTTCAGTTCGATTGGTTAACCCATCTGGGCTGTGCCCTTCCAGAATGACAGACTGACAAACAGACAGACACCATTTCGAAACTCACTTTTTCGTTTTCAAGGGAGCTCAAAACAGATAAATCTCCAAAAATCTCAAGGTCTAAAATTTTTATGATTACTATACTTTATTTTACTTACGTAAAAGAAAGTAAAACTCGTAAACAATTTTTAATACTATTTAAGAGACCCCAAATTGAAGACCTTCTACTTAATAATCTTTTTTAATGTAGAAAACTTGGAAGAAAATATTTCAAGGTCTTCGTGGGTATCATATCATTAAGTCTAATTAATGGTAAATTTAGAAATATATTAGTTTTGGATGTATCAATTTCAAAGTAAACCGGCTCTCGCATATTATGCAATAATGGCAGGCGAATTTTAATTTTGTTTTGTAAATTTGGACAGGTGGCATAATTTAAAATTTTGAATAAACCAAATTCATCGAACAAAATTCTTCTATTTTTAAGCGATATTAGTTTTAACATTATCAACCTGTTATCGTAATTATGATAAGGAATTTTTATTTTAAAATATAAAAATCGTGTAAATTTTTGTTGAAGAAACATTTTTGTAAAACAGAGCAGGTGTCAAATCAGGCCCCGCACCTTTGTTAACATTTAGATAATCAAGTTCTTCGGTTACGTCAAAACCATTTATAACAATATCATCAAGTATCTATATAAAAATAATACTATAAGATAATTTCTGCAGTGGTTTAACCTTTCCAGACCAGAAAGTTGTATGGAAGTCTGGATTTATGCAGTGTGATATAGGAAATTTCATTCGTCTAATACACCTTGATATCAATATTCTCAAATCATTTGTTTACGTTTGAATAAAATCCAGACTCTCATTCATCTTTCATGTCTGGCAAGATTAAATGCTGACAGCAGAAATTATCTGTCAGTTTTATGAGCCTACCTAGGATCTTGGAACATGTCTTACATTGTCTTGATTTTTAAATAATATTTATTCAAATCCCTAAATTTATTAGCAGTAATGCAAAAAATTCTGGAGGGACCAGAAAAATAATAATTCGAACTCCAGCCCAAATGACTGGGCCAAAAAATTATTTAGGACCTGATTTAACATGTTTAAGGTTAGAAACTCTTTACAAAGAATCGGCTTAACTCATCCGAAATAAAATTTCACTAAAATACATCCATAAATGAGTGTATTCCATTCGGTGCAGGAGACGAAGAAAATTGTCTGGGTTGGCTGTGCATGGCAAACCAAAATTAGCAAATCTAATTTTTGATTTATAGTATCGATCATAATAACATGAGTACGAATAGTGTTCCAAAATATTTCTGTCCTGAAGACAGAAACTTTTTTCAGGCCATGAAATAATACGTTTTGTAATAGGATTATAGAATTCACAAAATAATGCAGATAATAAATTTCACTAAAATCCATCAACACATGTGCTTCTTCCATCCATTTGATGCTGAAGACTGAGAAGAGACAAATAAATTATATCATTTTTGATTAATAATTTCAAAAAATATTCTGAATTTGAGCCATTGCTTAATTAAGAAATCCGACCCCAGATGAAATGGCTGAAGAAATTTTCCAGAGCCGCATTTAATACATTTTATATTAGGAACTGCCTAAAAATCAACTTAACATCTCAAATTTCAGATATAAATTCTATTAAAATCCATTCGCAAACGTTCCATCCAGTTCCATTTGAAGCTGGAAACGTCATACACTGACTGGATTGGTTGTCTAAGTAAACATACGAAAAATTGTTTAAACAATGTTTCTAATAAATGGCTTCAACCAAAATATCATTAGAGGTGTTCCACAATATCTTTTGAATTTGTCGCTTATTTTATTTATCATATCCGAGCCCAAATGAGGTCACCTAAGAAATTTTCAGAGCGTGAATAATTCGATTTTAAATTAGGAACTACTGATAGAATCGGCTATAAAATTTCACCAAAAACCATTGACAAACGTGCTCCTTTTGGTGCTGGAACCTGAAAATGTTGTAAAGGCCTGGAGTGTTTATGAAAGTAAAATCAATTTTTTCTTTGGCAAATCTAATTTCCCTAATTTTTTTTTTTCCTATAAACAAAGTGTGTTTGTCTAATAACCATTATAGTGTCTTGCAATATTTGTTGAATTCTGGCCACAAATGAAATTGCTGTGATTATGCACAAATTTCATTGAAATTTTGTATCTGACTTAACCAATATCAAGTTAGCGGGTTTAAAGCTTTTCTAGAAGAGATCTCACCACGTGTCCGTTTTTTTTAACCAGTCGTCCTCACCAAACCAATTTTATATAGCAATTTTTTCGAATATATTTCCAGACTTAATAACTATCCTGTTTTTTTTTATAAGACAATTTAGTCGCCCTAGGTACCTACTGTCGTATCGTCTGGCTATGCTATTGCTTTAAATTGCACTATAATATATTCCAATTTTCAAAAATAAAATGACGAATATGTTCGTATACTTGACATGTCTGAATTCGCATTTCTGCTAAAATTACGCTTTTGAAAATGAAAAGGCTTCCAAGCTTAAGTTGCTTTAAGATAAGTTTTCCATTTGCCGCATAAAAGGTAAGTAAAAATAGCTACAAATTAAGAAATTCGCTTACTCAGTACTCTTCTCTACGAGAAAACTATAAAAACCTCAAAACGATAACCTAAAAATATCTGTGATTTCGTGGAGAGTTGTGACCATGTTAAAAAATTATTTAGCTCGATCAACATACAGAACTTTATTAGTAAAATAGATAAATTGCCCTATAAGCCAATAAATAAAACAGTTTTCTTTTAATATTCAAATTTATTTATTTATTTATAAAGTAATTAAGCTTAGAAAGCTTTTATTTACAAATTGAATACAAAATAACAATTAATAAGCAACATAATTTTCAATAAAATATTTACATTATTTACAATGTATTTGTACATCTATATAAACTCTGATATAAAAATAAAAATAAATTAATTAAATATAGGATTAGGTATTTTTAGATAAAAATTTTAAATATTTGAATTTGAATTTTATGTTAATTTTATAAAAATTTAATGTCTTCTGAATAATTAAGTCCTAGGAAGGAACAAAATACGAATTTTCATAAAAATAAAACTAATGATAAAATGCATTTATCACAAACGCTTTTCAAAACCCAATGCATATTTGTAATTTTTAATAAAAATAGCCAAAGAGCCACTTGCCCGAACCAACAGTGGTAATTTGTTGTATATACTCATTCCTTGAACAAAAAATGATAAGTTAAAAATACGATGTCTGTTGCGTGGTAATGTAATATGCATTGTACGCTCGGAATTTGAAAACTGTATTTTATTAAACAAGTAAGAGGGACATTTTTTAAGCAAGATTTTATGAATGTAGGCACAAATACGGAATTCAAAATATTTATTAATTGTACATCCAAGTAATAATTTTTGAAACAAAGAAATATGATCAAATTTACGAAGTGAGAAAACATATCTCACACAAGTATTAAACAACAATCTTAGTTTGTCCATGGAGTAATCATACATTCCGAATAACACAACATCATAACATAAAAGATGTGGTAAGACAAAAGACATGAACAGTTTATGTCGAAGCTTAACGTTTGCAAAACTAGTTAACTTCCAAAGAACCCACAAAATACCATAAACACGACAACATATTCCATCGATTTGCTCATCCCAAGTTAAAGTAGAATTCATAATTAGTCCTAAATTTCTAATAATATCTGAATATATAATAATCTCATTTCCAAGAATGACATTTGGGAAATCATTGTAATCTACCTTCTTTTTATATATAATTATTGCCTGAGATTTGCTTGCATTAAGCATCAACTCGTTCTCGTTCGACCATTCTACTACTCGTTTCAAATCATCATTTAAATTACCCAAGCAAGTAAGTTTATTTGAAATTATTTCGCTATTGTAAACTTGTAAGTCATCAGCATAAAGGTGAAATCTAGCAAAATGGAAACAAGTGGTAACATCATTTATAAACATTGAAAACAGTAATGGACCAAGAACAGAACCTTGTGGAACACCTCGCATCAATTTCATAGTATTCGAACATAAACCATTAATTTCTACAAGTTGTGACCTGTTTTTCAAATATGTGTGAATAAGTTTGCAAGCATAAGAAGAAAAGTTAAACAAATAAAATAATTTATGACAAAGTTTATAATGATTGATCGAGTCAAACGCTTTAGAGAAATCTAACAGCGTAAGAACAGTAAATTTGTTTATATCAACATCACGTCTAATATCATCCAAAATATTAAGCAAAGCAGACGTAGTACTATGCTTTGGTCTGTATGCCGATTGATAATCCGATAACAAATTACTATCAATCAAATGATCAGTAATTTGATATTTAATAATGATTTCAAACGCTTTAGATAAGGACGATAGTGCACTAATTGGTCTTAAATCAGACATGGAATTAAGTTTTTTAGTTTTAGGTAATGGGGAGATTTTTGCCACTTTCCAACACATAGGAAAGTATGATTTAGTAATAATATTATTAAAAATATAAGTCAGATAATTTGAAATTTTAGGTAAAAGAATTTTAATAAATTTTATACTAACATTATCAAGCCCTAAAGCCTGAGATTTGACAGCATGTATAGATTTATGAAGAAGTTCTGCAGAGATCAAACTAAATGTAAATCTAGAAGTGTTTGAATTAGGTTCAAAAATGTTACAGTCAAAAGTGTTAACAGCTGATCGTAGATTTTGGGCAGATTCACAAAAATATTTATTAAGATCATTTGGAGTAAATGGAATCAGCCCATGCTCTTTGCACTTTCCAATACCAAGGTTATTTAGGTTCTTCCAAAAAAGTTTAGGTGATAATTTAGGATCAAGCTTATTAACAAGAAACTCATGTTTTGAGTTACGCTTTAACAAAGTTACTTTATTGCGTAAACGCTTATATTCTATCCAACTATCAATTGTACGGAGGAATGTCCATCTACTATAAGCTTTGTTTCTTCTCTTCATATACTCACGAATATCAGTTGTAAACCATTTTGGCTTTAAAAGGTTTATAGTAGTAGTTCTAAGAGGAACAAACTTATCATACAAATCCATTATCATTGTATTAAACAACATAAGCTGATCATCGATATCTGTTAAGTCACGTAACAAATCCCATTGAAGGGTTTCACAATGCAAGAATAATTCATCTACATTTATGTGTTTAAAATCCCTATACACAATAATATTTTCCGTGTTAATTTGTATGACATCATAAGAGAAGAAAAGTAAGTCATGATGAGATATGCCTGGAATTGATACTTGAGTTAGAAAAGTAATTTTATTTGAGTTACAAAGCACAAGATCTAATAAAGATGATGTGTTTTGGACGAAATGGGTTGGTTCACTGTTACATATATTAATATTAAATCTACTTAATAAAGATTTAAAATTCTCAGTTGAACGTGCATTAGACAACATATTATAATTAAAATCTCCCACAAGGACAAAATCAGAATAGTTTATGGAAAAATTATTTAAAATTGTTTCTAAATATGTAAGAAAATTTGAATTTGGAGGATTATATACCACCCCCAGCAAAATTTTACTATTTGACACAATTAGTTCAATTAACAAAACCTCATGATCAGAATTAGATGATTCATAAATTATTCTCGACGGAATATTAGATCTCACAAAAATACATACCCCACCTCCTCGTTTTTTAGGCCTATCGTTTCGATAAACAACAAATCCGTCAAGAGAAATAGCTTTATCGTTTATATATGATTTCAACCAAGTCTCAGATATACATATAGTATGCATATTAACATTGGCAAACATGTATTGAATTTCATCCATTTTATTTAAACAACTTTGTGCGTTAAAATGATAAATATTAAAATTATTCCTATTATTTAGAGCCGATTTTAAAATTATATTAGGTAAGTTAATATTATTCGAAGAATGAGTATTACTAACACCGCGGTTGTTAAAAATATTACCCTGCATTATCATTAGTTTCTATATAATAGTTCGTAATACTTTGAATCTTCCTTACCTTATTCACAAAAACATCACAGTTCGGATTATCAGCCGCATGTGACGTTGAAAAATTTGTTTTAAATCTAAAATTATTATCTTCACAATTAAAACATTTAGAATGATTATTTGAACACTCAGAAAAAAAATGTTGTCCAGCACATCTACTGCAGATTGTATCATTTTGACAGTTCTTCTGAATATGATGATATCGCTGACACTTATAACATCTTGGAATATACAGGTCTTCCTTCACATAATAAGAGTTCCAACCAATATTAATATAACGGTTCACAAGTTTTTTGAAAGTTGCACCAGAAACTTCGAAAGATATCATCCATTTTTTTGTAGACTTGTTGAATTTTGAATAAATTATTTTGATCCAATCGTAAGCTTGAATAAAACTATTAACGGCACATAATTCTTTTAAAAATTCATCATCAGTGTAAGATTGACTTAATCCATTTAAATACAATCTTGGATTCCTTAACTTGGTACGTGTAACTACATAAGAATCACCCAATTTTTTTATAGCTTCTTCTTCCAATCTTAAATTTTCAGCAGCACTATAAGTGTTTACTATAGCTGATCCATTATGACTAATTTTAAATGAAGAAATTCCAACTTTAATACCGTTCGGGTTTATTTTGTTCTTAATGTCTTCTTTAGTCGTATAACGATCTTGACTGCACTTTGGGGTTATTTTAATTCCTTGCAACACCGGTATCTCACTACTTTTATTTACCGAGGTTAGTTTACATACCTCAGAATATAAACTGATCTTTGTCATAGGTTTCGTTGACCCATCCAATAAATTTTCAATTACATTCACTTTTTTGTGTATATCATTCAAGATTTCAGAGTGTGTTAACTGCTCCGAATCCACTTTATTTTTCCATGAACTAAATTGTTTTTTATCACTATCGCACAGCCATAACACAGCGTTGCGCAATCTATTAATTTGTTTAAATTGCGTAACTGACATATTTATACAGTCAATGTGATACCAACTGTCACATTTTCCATCACATTTAAGCAGTTGGGACTGTTTTGAACCTTTTTGGTTACACACATTACAAAGCTTAGTCACAGCTTCCTCACTCATTTTGATATCAATAATGACACTTCGTCCTTCAAAAACCCCCACAACTAGTTTATATAAATTAATATATATATTAAAAAACACTCACAAAATTGAACAAACGGTTTTATATACAAAGAACTACATAATTAAATTAAAATTAACAAACACACAAGAACAAAATAGGAAAATAATTTTTATATAAAAAATTATGAAAAAATAAAAATATTTTTACGGTGAATGAAAAAATTTGATGTTTATAATACCGCCGACTTTTCAATCGTGTGAAATTTGGCTTAAAAACTATTATCAATTTTAGTGTTATTTGCTGCATCATGATCTGGAAAATGACACATAACGAAAACGAATAATGAAAATTTCACCGCTCAATTTCACTTTGTGGTAAGCAGTTTAGCTAGCGAAATGGGAGTTTTCCTATTTAAATACAGATGCCCCTATTTTATCTCTACATTTTTATCTTCCTGGGCGATAAATGTGAAGATATATTTTGACAATTTCGTTTAGTTTCTGCGTTTTGAGGATAAACAACTATCGAAGTGAATTTTATTGTATTGTCAGAGGCAACATGAAGTTATACGCAATTAAATATTAACGAAACTCGTCATACTAAATTTATACATCAGATGTATCTTCCAATTTTGGGAGACCAGTGAAAATTTCATTTCACTTGAACAGCGTACCAGGCTTAAGGTGTAACTATTTTACTTCGTACGTACTCCCTTCTGACTAGAAATACTCCCCTAAAGAATAGGAACGTACTCCATTTAAAGTTTTCGGAGCGACAGCACTGCTAGGAACAAACTTTGTAAAGAGTTTCGGAAAAACATAAAATTTTCTATTTTAAAACAATAAACATGTACTTAATTGTGTAAAACTGGAAATCAACATTTAGGCTGGTACAGCAAATTATTTCATTCGATATTCAATCGTTTCAAATAAACTTTCGGGTTCGATTATCACCAAGGACGTTTTGCATTATTTAATTTTTTTTTTGTTTTTATTTTATAACGGCATTTCATTGCATCATAACGAAATGAAATAAAAAATTTTGTATTGTAATATTTCATTTTTTTAAAGTTTTACTATAATTTTTTTTATTTTTCAATTAAATATGGCTCTTTATAGTTACTACAGCTTTAAAGATGCGTACAAATAAAATAAATCTGTGACGCAACCGATTGATTTTTCTGCTGTCAAGTTGTTCGATTCGCCTAATAAAATCAATCTATCGAGCAACATTTTTGCTCGGCTATAAATTTCGATTTTTTGTCAAATTTATCCCTCATTTATTAATACCCAACAACAAATACTGTCATTTCGTTGTCATTTTCACTAGAACTATCATTTTGTTGTTATGCCTACTCAAATATTATGTTCAATAATATTTTTCAAGAAGTCAAAAATACACACACACACATAAAAATAACCGGGAAATTTGATTTTCTTGTTCAATTCACGGATTGATTTTTGAAAGGGGTGGTAAAAGCGAATCTGAGATTCGATTCTGCTCAACTAATGTTAGTTTTGTTTCTCAATTTTTTTTTTTTTTTTTTTTTTTAAATAAAAACTCAGACTCTGCCTGTTTGTCGGTCTTTAAGGTTTTGTGTGATGCCCCAACATATGTAACATCATCCTTAAAAGCCCTTACTCTTTGGTTTAAGGTTCATTTAATGTACAATCATTCTTAAAAGCCTTATCTCGTGCTACTTTTACTCGGCTAAGAAATAACGGATAAAAAATATCAAATGTTCAAATGCTGATTGTGGCAGCGGCCGCTGGACATCACTATTAGACATCACATAACTAAAGTTATTACCCCCTAATATGTATATAAAAACCGTCCCCGATATATAATACAACAACATTTTTCTCTTAATTATATTATGACTATATACCAAGCCAACAAAAAATGCCTACACAAGCCGCACCATATTGACACAAACACAAATAAAACCTACTACTTCTATAAGCATTTGTGTCGTGACGCAATGTAATCATTATATACTTCTGCTATATACATTGATATACACAAGGAATGAAAAAAAAATTTGATCTTATGTAGATGTACACAAAATAAAAAACAAAATAAGTTCGAGTAAGAGCAAGGAGAAAATAAAATAAAATAAAACATGTCCGTGCATGAACAGAAATTTCATGACAACGCAGTTTTTTATCTGTTTTGCGGCCTTCATAGACATTGGAAAGGAACATTTTGATTTTACTTGCATATACAAAAACCCAAATTTCACCGAAACAAATCATATAATAAAATATACAAAAGTAACTAAACAAAAACAAAAAAAAAAACAAAAATTTTCTTTTTTACACAATTCATATATGAACACATATACATACCAATACATGTGATATGAAAATACCTGTATAACGATACTTGCTTTTTGACCACGTTTTACTCATGTTTCCTCCTATAACCATTTCACTTGTTTTATATACATATATTATTATTTTATTAATTTTTTTCACTTATTACACTTTATTATTATACTTTTATATTTATTTATTACACTAAACACAAAACAACACAACACAAATAAAAACTTAAAAACAAAACAAAATTAAATTAAATTTACGAAGAGGACGACAAAAACACGTCTATCCTCTTCGAGCGTCAATAATCGACCGGTTTGCTAATGCATATGAGTTTGAGTCACCAAATCGAAAAACTGTCACCCTCCAGTTGTTGGTACCCAATTCAATGGTCGAAGAAATAATGCGTGATGCCCATGACAAACAAAATACCGCATCCGGGAAAAGTTATATTGGTTTGGTTGGATGACAGCCGTTGAGCGTTGGTGTCGGAAGTGTGACATTTGTGCAGCTCGAAAGGGTCTATGGCTGTTGATGCCGGAATCCACTGTATGGTGGGTGTGTTGTGTATGAAGCGAATGCACTTAACAGTGTATTAACATGCTTTATGTAACGTGGTGTTGTTCCATATTTGAGGTTAAATCTAACTCCATTAGATATAAAAAAACGTGATGTGATGAAAGGCGTGTACCGTTGTTTAGGGGACTATCAAGCAACCGTATGAACTGCTATGCTATATATATATATAAACCGGAGGGTTATATTGATGCACAGATTGAACGTTTTATACGGGAACACGTTTTCCGCTGTTTGATTAACACAAAAAAATCACAAGCACTGTATGCAATTGTAATACCAAACTTTATTATTTTTTAGTTTAATGGTTTTAATTTAATACAAAATTTTATTTACGGAAATTAAATGTAAAGTTTACATTTGTTATGTAATTAATTTAATGAGAAAATGACTGCCGAAAATGGCGTCGGGTTGTTTTTTTTTGTCTTCTTTTCGAGAGTTACAGAAGAATTATATTTTGTTTTTATAAAAAATGAATAAAATCGTTTTTGACAGGAAAAAGAAAAAGGTACTAAAATAAATATTACCAGATGAAATAGTTTTCTGTATTGTTGACATTGACATTTTAACCTATAAGCAACGAATTTAGAATTCGGTACGCTACGGGTCCTCACCGAAGAACAGATGGGCGAATGCAACGATACTTGATTGGCGTTCCTTTTCAACGAACTGCGATCAACATCAAAGGACCATTACCGACCACTGTAAATGAAAATTGTTATACCTAGGTCATAATGAATTATTTTACTAAATAGCCGGAGGCATTTTACATTCCCCATCAAACTTGCCGAGACTGTAGCAAAAGCCTTGGTGCGGGAAGTAGTTTCACAGAACGGCGTACCGTTTGAACTCCACTCCGATCAGGGCCGTAATTTCGAGTCTGGGGTTTTCACACACATGATGGATCTACCACTACATACAGAGTCAGACGGTATGGTAGAGCGGCACAATGAAACTCTCGGAGACTACTTATCTAGGTTCGTGAGCGAAAATCAACGTGATTGGACCGAATTATGACTTTTATTCTTGCTGGCATATCGATCGGCAGTTCACGAGTCACTTAAAGATTCACCAGCTGAAATGTTACAAGGAAGAAAACTTTGCTTGCCGAGGTGTCTACTAGTTGGTTCAGCACCGGAACAGGAGACCGTGGAAAAATTTGTAATCGATATGAGGGAGCGAGTAGACAAAGTTCATCAATATGCCCGTGAGAATTTCAACATTTCTTCGGAGCCTATCCAATACAACATCTAGTTTGGTTACATAATCCAAAATGGAAAACTGGTCGATGCACAAAATTACAGAACAATTCCGAAGGACCAAACCATGTCCTGGGAAAACTCAACGATGTTATCGTTCGGATCAAGAAATACCCTAGGAGGATCTGTTGACCGGTAATGATCCATTTAAATGCTACGGGCAGTCCGCATGCCAGAGGGAAGCCGTGTAATGAAAATAAGCGGATAAAGAAAACACACAACAACGTAAACAACCACACACTGTGTTTTCAACTCTGTCTGTATAATTCGCTATAATTAAATGTCTTTAATGAGTGTTAAATATAAATAAATTTCTGTATAGAGTAGAAAAAATAAAGTCAAACATGCCTCTAAGCGATTTTTCCAAATTGACCTAAGCACTTTATTAGTATAGAATCCCTGAGCGGGAAGGCCCATAACCTTGCTTTGCTATACTAATAAACTCCTACCTTCTCCAGTCGCATTCCGATTTATTTATTAGTGTAGAATCCTGTAGTAACTCTAAAGAACCCTCCTGTACCAACTATATAGAAGCTTGTGGTAACCCTCCTCGGCTACTTTGTTACATCACCCATTCTGAATAATAAATGAATTATTAAATAAACTTCTTTAGTAATTCGCTTTTTATAAAGTTGAAATGTAAAATTGGGTCGGATCATCTTAATCTGAAGGAAGAAGGCGTCCATAAGTCTACAAACGCATCGCTTCATATTTGTAAAAATACCAATTCAAGACACATTCATCAACAGCTGAGACAATGACTTTTACAAATACAGTGCACCTTGTTCTTGACCAAAAACTACATACGAGAATACAATATATTCAATGATAAATCGTCTTATGAAATAAAATCACTCGTAATTGTAAATTTTGTATTTTAAAAAACCTTAGACTTAACTGTAATCTGTAATTATAACAGTTAATTCTACCTTCAACTTAAACTTTAAAAAAATAAAAAACATTAAACAAAAAATTATTAATTATAAAAATTAAGATTTACCTTTTTTTCTAATTTTCTTCACATTTCAACGTTAATGTATTAATTGGAAGGTTAACGTTTAATGATTGTTTCGACTTTTTCTACACAGACTTCTTCTTATGCAACGTTTTATTAACTTATTATTTTATATTATTATAGTTGTAGTAAACTAGCAGAGCTGGAAATTATTTTTCCACAAATTTACATGTCACAACACATGTTTGTTTGTAAATAAATTCATTATTAAAATGAACTTGAGTGCAACACTACGGGGCTGATTGATTTTAAATGATGACTATTCGAAAATTTGAATCTTGTTTTAGCTTAACGTTCTAAAAAAGATGAGTATTTTGATGTTGAAATGCAAGTGGTATCTTTGTATTAATCAAGGGAATTGACTTATAGAAATGTGTGATTTATGATTGATCTTTGCACTTTGAAAAATGCTGATTTCGCTTATTATTGTCTTTCGTGCGATTTTCTTTGTTCCTGATACGAGTATGTGGTAAACATAATGCTTTGTAATAGAGTACAATGCTGTACGCTTTTTATTTAAAATGAAAGTTGAAATTGAAAAAAGATAACATTTTTATAATATTTATAAACATATAAATATATGCATATCAATTTTCCAAATTATATGTAAGTTTAATTGCCATCCCTAATCCAAAGATGATTGTAAGAAGCCTCACAGTTTCACAAAACTAGGTGTAGGAAAACTACCTCATAATATAACATCTTGAAAAGTTATCAGGGCCCCTATATCTGAATACGATTCATATTGTCGTACGATACGAATACGAATTAGTATTTTTGAATATGACCGTATCTAGTATTTTAATTTTTGTAGTTTACTCCAGGGAACTTTTTGTTACGTGGAGCTGCTGTGAAAAATGACATTGTAAGCGGAATAATTGTCAAATTATTGACATGTGAAATTATTTCATTAATCGATTTATTTTTCTAGTGATGAGAGCGCTGATGAGGAGAACCCAGCCCATCCTATTACAAATATGCAGATTTGCGATAATTCTAACATTTTTGAACTCTCCGGTACATTGTGAGTATTTAAATATATTTAGTTCAAGCAAAGAGAATAGAATTATCAAGAGAAACGAAATTGAAGAAAAATATTCATATAAAAAAGGTTAAGTTTTCCAATTTAGAAATAAAACAACGGATACGAATAGGAAATTTATAATTTGTTCTAATTAATCGAAAAAACAAAAAAATTTGCATTTTTGTTGGTAGTGTATCTGATTAAATTTTTTATTCAGCTTCAGTACTCTTGATATTTCATACTCTGTGGTTTAAGTACGGTAAATTGATCATCATCTGAAAGTAGCTTCTGAATGTTTGTCTGTAGCTTCTGAATGTTTCAAATGATTGTATTTTTATTCATTCATTTTAATTTTAATTTTTTATATCATATATTAATTACCTAACACGTATAATAAGAGACAAAAAAAGTAAAAATTCTTGGAGAATTCTGTGCCGAAAGAACAACAGAATCGAAATGAATATGCCCTCTAATAAAAAAAGGTTACCCCGTTGAAAAAAGCTGGAACAGTAACAAGGATACAGCGGCGAAAGTGGTCAGTAAAAAAACTGGCAATATTATAAAGAAAACTATGATTACCGCGAATAATGTACCGAATAAGGCTCATTATAGTTTGTTATCCACTACGCCTAAAAACACTCTTAAAACCTTATAAACATATAAATCTTGTAACGGTAAGATACTATTAGGCGTGAATAAAGGCCAGGATTATTCAGATCGGTTTTTTTTTCTTTTCAATAAAATTCTCATAATAATTTTCTATTGTACACATATGTAAATCATGTAAAGCAGTTGCACAGCACCCACGCCGTTTTTTAAAAAGCGGAATAATATTAGCGGTTTTCAATCTTTCATGGAATATTATTCCTTGTTCGAATGACAGATTAAAAATATGGGTAAGAACAGGGCTGACATAATTAGCAATAGCAATAGTTTTTCCCTTAAAATCATTTTTCTTTTTTTAAAATCAAGTGACTTCCCCTTAAGCCTGACCAATCGCTTCAACGTCTTATTTGTATATCAAACATATCGCTTCAACGTCTTATTTTCATTTCCGGTTACGGAATTCTTGATATAATCTATTTTTATTGAAATGTTTTTACGAAATCTTTTTTGTAAGTTAACTAATTCTTTCTGGGAGATCGGTTTCTGGGAGTTGCCCTGGGTGTCTTTAACTGAACAATTATGTCTTCTTGAACATTTTTCTCATTAGGATAATTTATATCGACTGAAGGAGGCGAATCGATTGCAACCGGTAATTCGCATCGTTTCTAAAACTACTGGTCCTGTGATAATATAAATAGCACTTTAAGTTTTATATCTTTATTATTATTTAATATTTTTAAAAGATACATTTGGGTTGACGATTAGCAAAGAACTGCTCTTACTACCAATGATATTTATTATTTCGACTGTACTGTTATTTCGAATTGTACATAATGTTGATACATTCCTGGACAAAATTAACGCATATTTTTTTTTGTAATAAAAAAAAATTCCGCTGGTCAATTTCAGTGGAATTGGTATCAAATGATCCCAAATTTATATTTTTCTCAAAAGAGGCACAAATGTGGCGTTATGGAATTATAGCGGCTACTTTTCATTGCAAAATGTTAAAATGTGACGAATTACGTACGACCCTCCCAACTGATTCCACCCCAAAACATTATTGAACCTCCACCAAAGCTTACAGTTTGCAACGTAACACGGTGGGTAGCGTTCTCCAGGTCTTCTGTATACAAGATTACGTCCATCTGGTTTCCATAATTGGATTCTGGTCTCATCTGAAAAGAGAACAGTGGCCCATTGATCAGTTCCCCAATTTGCGTGAGAATGAGCAAATTCTAAACGGCTAGATTTGTGGCGGAGAAGAAGCCGTGGAACTTTAACGGGCCGTTTTGGAATTAGGTTCGCTTCTTTTAATCTTCGTCTAATTGTTCTGGCACTAACATTCACTTGGCGCGCACTAAGAAAGTAACCCATTTTTTAGTTTAGTAGAAGTACGCTTTCGATCATGTAACGAATTAATTTTTAAAAATCGGTCGTCATGCTCGGTTGTCTACCGATTACGTCCTTGTCCGGGCTTTCTTTTATACTCTCCGATCTCACGATATCTTTTAAGTATTCGTGAAGCCAAAGACTGGTTCACTCCTAATTTCCGTGCGACTTGTACTTGAGTATAATCTTCCTGATACAACATGACGACTTTAACCGCCTCCAGCTCACGAAAGGGTGCCATATTGTAACGGGACCACTCTTGGAAAACGTAGTCGCCGTTAGCAAAAATAATAATAATGAAAAAAAAACAATGTGGTTGTGCTACTAAGGTACGCCATATTCGCCTTGGCTCAGTCGGTTCGAGGTATATTGGTCGTGGATTTTGTACCTTAGCTCCCAGCACAACAAATGGCAAAGTTGGGGAAAATACTCTCACTATCGTCTTACCTTAAACTCCATCACTTCATGGTTTCAGACTCAGCTCACTCAATCATTTTAGTTATTAGTTTTGAATAATAAGAACAATTTGATTTAAACAGGTACAATGAAATTAATTTATTTGGATTTAGCAAAGAAAAATGAAAATTTATATACAGGTTACAAAACAAAAAAAAATTAATAAAACGGTATTGAACCTCTTATTTAAATTAATAAAAGTTAATTAATATTTTGGATTTTTTTTTTAAATACGTTAAATCCCAGAAAAAAATCAAGTGTGAACCTACTTACGATGCTCCCTGCGTAACTGAAGGACCGATGAAAGCGCTTCCATGTGACCTTGAAGCTACAAAGAAGCCTGGTAAATAATATTATGTGCTGTTATATAAAGAGAAAAGGAACATATTAATTAACTTATAACAAAACAAATATCCAAATTAATAAATATAGAGAAAAAAAATAAAAAAAATTAACAATGTATATAAATAATAAGAAAACTTAGGAATAATAATTAGAAATAACTTAGGACTTCCTGCTTAGAAATTCCGCCATTTAAACAGCCAACAACAATATTATAACTGCAATCTCGCCAAACTTCACAAGCACGATCTGGATGATTCTGCACAACCGAAATAAACAAACTGTTCATTTACGCCAATGATTCATGAGACCCAAACTCGCCATGTGTATCTCAATTAATATTAACTTTATCCACAATCTATTATTATTTCAATCAACAACAATTATTATTATTAGACACTAATTGACTTCGTCTAATTCAACCAAGCAAACCAATTCTCACTCAAACAGACCAATTTTTTTCACAAAAGTTTATATTGTTTTTCGGTCAGTATTTTTCTTTGCACACACCGTATTACTGCAATAGGTACAACTTTATATGAACAGGTTCAAACAAATACATATTAATCACTACACAACGTATATTTTCTCCTTTGGTTTTGCTATTTATATTTTTTTTTTTTGTATAGGTCCCAGGTTATGACCCAATAGTTTTTATTTTATTTTATTCACTTAATAATAACTATTAAACGAAAATATTCACCAACATAACTTGTAATTTAATTTTATGTTCGACTCTAAACTTTGAGTGTTTTAATTTACTTTTCTTTCACTACATATTTTTTTCACTCTTTATGTATATTTTTTTGTTTTTATATCATTATCACATGAATATCGTTTACCAACTACCGTCTTGCCAAATCGTTCGATTTTTTCATCCTGTCCTTTCTATTTGGCAAACGGCATTCTCTACCAAAAAAAACAAATATCGGGTTTTCTAATTTTTCCCCGTAAAAAAAATTTCATGAAATCAACGCTATTATACAACAATACACAGTGCTACCATTCATAAGAAAGCAATAGACCCTCGAGTATTGTGGTGCATGACATGTTTTGCTTTATAAATAAATAAATTGGAACAACCGTTTCAATCAAGGAATATTTTAACATTTATTAATGAATGAATGCCAAAAAGAATTAATGAAAACAAAATATTGAATATACAGCAAAACCTCGTACCTCTGTAACATTAAAGCGACGGAGCAAATGTTACAATATTACAATGGGTCTTATTTTAGGTGTTTGCTTTAGAACACGTTTACAAGAACTAATGGTACTGCATTTACAAATAATTGATATGCAATGGAACAAAAGCCAATCGTTGCGTTGGATTTCAAACCAATTCACTTTTGATTAAGCATTTTTGAAAATTTTAATTGATTGGCAGTAGACTTTATTCAAGGTGGTATCTGATAAAAATATAAATGTGCTATCATTAGAGTATTAAAATCAATCAGTATTAAAATTGACCAGCAGGATTTTTTTATTACAAAAAAAAAAAAAAATATGCGTTAATTTTGTCCAGGAGTATATCTTAAATTATACAAATGAACAAAATTACCCTACCCACCTTAAAAAAAATTAAAATTTTTATGGGCAGAAAAAAAATTTAATTTCTTACTTATAAACTTAATTTAAATCTTAAATAATTACTTTAATTCCCTAATTACATTTTATTAATTTTTAATTATACGATTTGCTACAATGCTTACGTAATCATAGCGTTGGTTTTAAAGGATTTAGTTCGAATTTAGTGGAGAAGGACCAAACCCCTTTGTTGAGCGTTATACCGCGCTGATTCGGTTTTTGGGATTCTGGATTCTCCAAAGTACTTATGGATTGCAACAAATAAAACAATATAATTTTACAATAAATAATTCTAGCTTGTAGTCTAATATTTTATACATGTTCTATAATAGCATTGCATGGTGTTAAGCTAATAATCAGGTAAGGACCTTCTTTAATTGACATTAATTTATTTTGATTCCACTTTACTTAGTAAAACCAAATCATTTAATTGAAAAACAAAATAATTTGTTTTAATGTTACTGTCTAATTCTAATTTTCTTTTAAACTTTTGTTTAAGAAGCAAATTTTGAGCTCTGGAATGTTCCATTTGTAACCGAAATTTAAATTCTTTGCTGTAATCATCGAATTATACAACGGTTCGACACGATTGCTTGATAAGTCAACCGGTAAGTTCGCTTTTTTCCAAATACTAATTCGAATGGCGTATAGCGGTGTACAAAATTTGGAGTTGTGTGGTAACTAAATCCGAAAAAATAAATCCAATCATCCCAATCGGTCAAATCATCGTTAATGTACGAGTATGTTCTCAATTATTCATTTACCATGAGTTCCGATGATTACGTTCCAAACCACCCATCAATCGTTTGAGGATGATATATGCACCAAATGTTAAAATAAAAAATTGATGAACGCTTTTGCAATGGTTCTAATTTCTTTATTTGGTATAGGATACAGTATTATGTATTTGGTCAATTCATCCTGTATGGTTAACACAAACCTATTTCCATTAATTAATCCTATTAAAGGAAGGTGTGTCTGTAATTTGCTGCAACTCTTTGTGCGACTTCCCGTATTTGTTTAACTTACATGGTAAATATTTTGAAATACATTTTTGGATTTTTTGTTTTAATTTTGTACAATCGTATCCCTCCAACCTCCAGGGCTGCAGTGGTTATTCCAAATTAATTCGTTAATACTATGTTGATTATTTATGTACGTGCGTGATGTACCAATAGCAATTTTTAAACATTTTAATGCCATATTGCCAATCATTTTGAATCTGTCTAAGCTAACAATTTGAAAAATTTTATTGTTTTCATTCATTTTAAATTTTAAATACACAAATTCTTATCAATCTCTGAAAGTAGATTAGCATAGGAACCAAGCGCAAATTTTAGCGAAACAAAAACCTCGATATAAATTTATTGTATTTGGGGTTAGAAAAACGTACGTTCTCAACTTTACGAGTAAAATATTTTTTTTTTTTTACAGCAGAAGCCTGTGCAATTTTTATTCGTTTTGCTATGTTTACAAATTACTTTATCTTCAAATTTTATCTTTACGTCCCAGTACCAGCCAAACGTCGTTTGACTTTAATTTTGACTCATTTAAAGTTGGGTAGTGTTTCAAATTCTCGAACTTTATTTGAAAATTTAGCAATTGTCTCAGCAGATCCAGCAATATTTTTGTTTATCCGCGAAAGATTAAAGGGTAAAACGGAATTCAAATTTTCTGCAATAAGGTTCCAAAAAGGTTCCCACAAAGGTTTATCCACATTTTTTATACATTACTTTTTCCTTTTATATATTCAACTTCAAAATCAAATTCCTCTAAATCAAGTTTCTTTCGGGTTAATTTCGATATTGGGTTTTTCATGCACTAAAGGTAAATTAAACATCTGTGATCCGTGAAAATTTTGAATTTTCTTGAATTTTTCACTTTTTGTAAAAGATTTTGATGCAAATGCCACTGGTAAATCTTTATTATCCTTTAATTGGGATAGCACTGCTCCACATGCTACATTTGATGCATCAGTAGTCAATCTACTGCTATCAATTCAAACGAAACATTCATTCTTAATAATTTATTTAATGGATGAACAATAGTAGAAAAATCTTTTACGAATCGTCCATAATAATTGCAAAAAGCTACAAATCTTCAAACTTCGTCTGCATTTTGTGGTGTTGAGTAATTTTGAATAACCGAAAACTTTGTTGGATCTGGTAGAACGTAGAACACCTTGGTCTGAAATTTAATGCCCTAGATAAGTAATTATAGTGTCTAAAAATTTACATTTCCTTCGATTTAGTTTTAAATTACATTCGCGTATATCCTTTCAAATACCTTCATTAAATTTTGGTTATGATGTCTCAGTGAAACTTTTAAGCCAAATGGCAATCTTTGAAAATGATAATGTCCCGAATTTGTTGAAAATTCTCCCTCGATTTTGGTTCAACCTCAATCTGATGGAACCCAGATTTCAAATCGAAAATTGGAAAATTATCGCTCTTTTTGAATTGATCCAGAATCTCATCAATTCTAGGCTATGGAAAAGTCTTAAATTGTTGATATTTAAAAAAGTTTCGATTGGAAAATCATCTGGTACAATTTGAAATTCTTATTCAAGAACTAATGAATTTTCTAGGATAATTTTGCAAGATATTTTTCCTAAAGTTTTGGTTTTACCAGATGTAACATCTTTGATAATACAATTATTATTATTATATTACAATTTCGATATTATACAACAAATTATTTGTGACTCTTATAAAATCACAACTAGATAACTGTAAAAAATATATAATTTGAAGCATTCTTCTTCGGTACAGCCCCCAACTGCTTGATGTTCGGCCCCTTCTGTTGAGGGCAATAGTAGTTTCAAATTTATGTTGTGCTGAGTTTTATTGTGGTTAGTATTTGAATTATTATTGTGATTGCTATTATTATATGAACCCTTTTGAATCTCTTGAAAATTTTCCTGAAAAACTTCTGTTTTTTTTCTGACATTAAAATTGTTCTTTCTATGATTTTGATTTGACGTCGAATAGCTGTTGAATGTTGTTTCATACGCAGTTCCTAATTTTGCTTCCGCCTCTAATGCAAACTGAATTGCTTTAGATAATGACGTTGGTTCTTTGTATATCATATAGCTTGACGTATTTCGGTATGTTTCAAAACTCTTGCAACCTGGGGCCCTATTCTCGAATTCCACATTCATTTTCCACATGTGGACATCTGTCAAAATTCATAAAAATTGAATTTTTTCGATACTAAGGGAATATTTCCGTATGGGTATAAGCAGGTGGAAAAATTCCCCATATAGGAAAATGTCCATGCCGCATGTGTTTTATATACGAATTATAATTTTCGAACGTTTTTGTGTGAACTTTGACAGATGTCCGCATGTGGAAAATGGATGTGGAATTCGATAATAGGGCCCCTAGACCGCTAATTCTTCAACCTCACTTCTAATTGTATTTTCTTCACTTTCTTCTTTCTTTTGTATTTTCAATTTTATCAAATCTGCACCGATTACTTCTAATTTAGTTGCAAAATCCTCCAGATTACTATGTTGCCTTAAATTTTGTAATTCTTTCATTTCCTTCTCTTTTGTGATTTTACTTGAGAACCTATTAATGATGACACTTTTAAATTACTGAAATGTTTTTGGTGTAGCTTCAGTGCTAAGCTTAGCTTTAATGTCTCTTAGTATTTTGACTTTTAAAAGAAATTGTAAAAATTTGTCCTTATCCGCGACTTTCAACTGATTTTCATAAAATTCACATTTATCAAAGAAATCCTCGACATTTCTGGCACTACCATTAAAATAGGAAATAATAGAATTTAGTAACTTTAAATCGAAATTATCCATTCTTAAAATTGATTTTAGAAATGATGATTTAATAATAGGTAAATTTCTGTTTTTCTCAGTATAAGATGATGTGGATGGTAAGTTTAAATCAGAGATTTCGTTTTTTTTATCAATATCAACGAAAGAGTAAAAATAAAATCCGATTCATAATCGAAACCGAAGGATTCAACATACTTTTTGCATTTAAGCTCAATGGACGTTTTCTGACGATATGTTACGGTTTGTTTCAATTCAGAAAGTTGCTTTATATGCCATGCCAATCAAAATATTCGCTATGATAAAAAAGATTTTTCAAATTTTTTGAAAAACACATTCATGAAATTTGTACAGCTGTATTAAGCAAACGGTAATTTTATGTTACACAAAATTAAAATAAATTTGGGAGCGTATCGAAAGGGTTGGGAACTAAACCTTACTTTTCAAAATCTTATTTTTGTAACGCGGGGCGCCCACTTTTTGCTGAAAGAGAATTTTAGTGGGAGCGTATCATGTGATTGGGTACCAACGTGTATCATGGGTTGGGGTTTGGGAAATTAAGATTTCGATACACTCCCATCTCTGACCACATTTCTGACGTATTCTTTTCATTTTTTTTTTCTGTATTTTACACTCTGTCTCTTTCGAGATATTCAGTAAGTTTTTTGTCTTTTTGACTGCCCTAAAGGGTATCAATTTGAAAATCACTGAAAATTTGGAAAAAAAATAAAAATTACTTGTCTATTTAATATAGCAGCTTTATTAAAAATGGGTAATGGGATTTTCATAACTATAGTCCGAATAAAATTTGTAATTTCAGTAATATCAAACAAAGCATAAGATAAAATAATTAAACTCTACAACAAAAACACTTTAACTTTTTATTTAGGCTAGTAATAGGCAAACAAAATTAACGACCCAATTTTCAGCTGCATATCGAATTTCGTTTAATTTGCAGTATCAACAGAAAATTCTATGTTCTAACACATTTAATAATGGGTGGTTCATTTTGTAAAATTGACGAAAGTAACATCAACGACATACATTTTTTTCTAGATTTGAAACAGTTATTTTTGAAGTACCAACTTTCGATAAAATAAATTAAACGGTTACCTACATCTAGATTCAACTTATTAAATATTCAAATAAAGCGGCTTAAGACTATTACATAAATTTAAAAGTTCCCTTCAAAAACCGAATATAAACGTACATATGTATGTAAAATTATAAAATTACATATTCATAAGCCTATTCAAATAATTTATTTTACCGCTTATACCGACATAATTAATTAAATCTGTTTAACACTTTGCTTACTGCTCCTAAAGTGTGCCATACGCACATTATACTTTATATTTTCGACTAAGCTTTATAAATTCTCGGCTAGTGTACCATAAGTTCATAATCAAATTGTTATTCGACATCGGTGTATTTAATCATGTTATACACAATCATTTTTGTCCATTAAACATTTTTTTTGTTAATTGTAAGTAAGGCGCTTACTTGTCTAAATTGACATCGTTATTTAATAAGGCTTACATATTTATTTATCACCGATTCAACAGAAGAAAGTAAATTTGATTAAAATCGTGATTCATAAAATTGTTGTTATAATAAATAATACGTTGCGAGACAATAGATTATCCAAAACTAACTGCGCAGATCGGTAGATTATACAATTGATCGTAAGACGACGATAGCATAATCAAAAAACCAAACATTTTTTTTAGGCCGAAATCAACAGTTCAGTGTTATAACAAAATTACGATTAAACGCACGATTTGCTTCATTAGTTCAAATCTTGGGTGTCAAAGTCAAAGCATCGCAACTAAAAAAATGTTGTGGTCTAGAATATTTTTTTTTTTTGAATCTTTTGTACATAAGAATCTAACAAGAAGTATTCAAATTTTAAGCTAAAATTATATTTTTAGTCTTAACCAATGTTAATACTTCACAATTTAATTATTTGGAATTATTCAATTCAAATATTTAACAAATTTACAGCTTCCATCAGTCCGAGAGGATGTGTTCGTCTCAGGTAGAAGCTCTTTAATTTTATTAGGTAGAAGTTCTTTAATTTTGATTATTAGTCCACCGTGCCAAACTTGAAGACAGCAAAAGATTAGTCCTTTCCTTTAAGGTGTTTTTGATTGCATTAACAAGTGGTGTCATGTTGGTTTCGGAACCCAAATTGACGGTCTGGAATAATACGTCGTTCCTTAAATAGTGTTTTCAATTTCTTTGGTCTGCATTGGTCTGGCAGTTCCGTTTTCATTTTTCCAATAATGAGACCACGTCCTGGTACCTTTCTTAAACTTATGAATTTTTTAATTGTATTTTTAACTTTCTCCACTATCAAACTGTTTTTAGATGAAACGCAAAAGCATTTGCTTTTGCTTTATCACTTCTCGCCCAAGTTCCAGTTGGTGGCCTAATCGGTGGATTCGAGTTTGTTGGCTTTTTTAAATTTTTTGTTGCCTTCTACAAAGAATAATCTGTCCTCTCGGTTACCAAAACTTCAGTGCTCTATGTCCTTCCCGCAACGCAAATCTTAGGGGCTTAATAGCTTGATTTAATTTCCATTTCAATAACGTTTTTTTTTTGTTGTCACTGACTGCGAAATTTCCGCTTTTCCGGGATGAGGTCGTGTATATTATGTGACCGGTGTGAAGTATTTCACACACAGTGTAGCTACACAAATTGACGAAAAGTTTACGTGTATTGAAAAAGTGTAGGCCTTTATAAAAAAGTGTAAATAACCAGTAGAACCAGGTATAGGGCGATATTTTTATAAAGTGGACAGATCAATCTTTCCTTAAAAAATTTTGTCATTTAAATAAAATGACTTGTGCTTGGGCATGTTCGTCAAAATTTTGAAAATTGTGAAAAAAAATCCTGTTGAAATTGTTGCTACACTCTTTCCCTTTTCCAAAATCTCAGAGATTTAAGCTCGTGTGCGCTTATATTTCCATAAAGTGGACAGGTCAAGCTTTCCGAAAGAATCTTAGCATTGTTATAATAATTGTTTAACAACTTTATTGAAATATAAGCCCACACCTTGTAACATCTCTCAGATTTTGGAAAATGGACATAGTGTAGCATCAGGTTTGAACAATTTAAATGATTTCACAATTTTCAAAATAGCGTCGCACATGCCCAAGATTGTTTCGGAAACCTTGACCTGTCCACTTTACGGAAATTTAACCCACATGAGGTAACACCTCTGAGATTTTGCAAATTTGACCGAGTGCAGAATAATTTCAACAATAAGTTTATCCTTTCTCACAATTTTCAAAAATTTGTCGAACATGCCCAAGTCTTTATATTTAAATGACAAAATTTTTTTCGGAAAGCTTGTTCTGTCCACTTTATGAAAATATCTGCTGGTGTTATAAGAGGAATATTCAGCATACAATTTTGTTAGACTGAAAACCTAGTGAGTGGCTAAAACAGATCTTAGCAATCGTATATGTATAAAGGTTAAATGCCCCTAGTTAACCAAAAGTCAATTAAATCAGGAACTTTCTTTTTATCTGTAGGCCAGTCAGTTGGGTAACCGGCAGAAAAGCAATCCAGAGAATATTCTTCTATAGCTTCATAAAGTTTTTTGCCTTTCGGCGATGCTAATCTGGAAACTCATTGAGTATGTTTGGCGTTGTAATCACACTCAGAAGAATCACCCCCGTAACAATTTATTACCCAGCTAGCTATAAAATAATCCAAGAACTGCATTTTTTTTACAGCATATTTTGGGGGACAGTACACTGCTGATATGACACAGTTTCCAGACCATTCTTGAACACAAGTGATCATTGATTGGATATGTTCTTTCTGAGCAGTGCCTCCCAGTGCTTTCCCATCTGGGTTCTCTTAATGTCATACATTTTGAAGTAATTATTTTTGGTGAAGAGTGTTTCAGATAATAATATTACATCAATATTGTGCTCGGTGAGGAATTATTTTGGTACCTCGGCTTTACGTTACGCTAGGCCATTTTTGGTTTTTTACGACTGTCAGCGTGTTCATCTAACTTGGTTAGGGCTGCTGACATGTTTCCTTCTTCCCTTGCTTGCACCTTAGGAGCGGCACTTATTGATGCTTCTCTTTTTTCTTAATTTTTGAGTTAGGAAGTTCACCACATACGACATAAACATCGTTCCAAGTGAAATATGCTCTAGTGTGTCCACATTTGTAGTACATAATATATTGTGCCGGTCTAGTTCTGTTCCTTCCTCAAATAGATTGATGGCGGTTTCTCACTTTTTAGTGTTTTTTTCGGGCCGTTGGTCTTCAACAATCAAACAAGAATATCCGTTACCATGCTTTAATTCAACGTTAGGTAGCTTAGTGAATTTATTCGCGCTTGGACTGGCTGATCTGGTGGACTGCATTCTCTTTCGTTTTTCGTCTAATCCCGTTTGTACTAACACTGACCTTTATTATTGTTAAAAAATTTATTATTGCAATATTTGGCGACGATGCAGTTTTTTTTATTTATTATTCATCCAGAGCCTTCTAGAATAAAGACCCAAAGTCATACGTCATAATTTTTAAGAGCTTTTTTAGTGGTATAACTTTTCATTGTTCGCCCTAGGAATCCATAGTAAAAATGATGTGTTTTAGCTTAAAGTTTTTCAATGAAAAAGCAAAAATATTATAAAACGTTTAAATAAATGTTTTATACATATCTTTAACAGCAACATACAAGAAGGCTATATTGGTATTAAGTAAATATTAATTGCAGAAATATTAAAATTAAATTATGGCTAAAATATATTTTTCGAACTTTCATTTTGAAAAATATATTAATGTTGGCTCTGACGAAGTAAAACTTGCTAAATTTATCTTTAGTCTTACTAGTGTACATCCCGTGGCGTACTGCAGCTATCGGGGGTCACAGGTGGTGGATAGTGGACGGCCTATCGATAGGTAGGCTAGTGGTGAATTAAATAAACCGCCCCCAACCGCAGTCCAGCTGGTGGGAGAGTCTCAGGGAACTGGGGAGTGGTTAACCTCAGTTCATTAAATTCTGAGTGCCTATGATGCCCAGCATGGAAAAGCGAACAGATGGCGCCAGAAAACCATCGACCAATAACCACGGCGGACTGGGCGTCGTGTCCTCTCTGCACCTCCGGAGTCTCCGCGGGTGATGAGTGGGGGTACCCCTATAAACGGGTGACCCGGGGAATGGAATGGATCCCATTGGATTGGGCTCTCCATGGGAATAGGTGAAAGGGGGAGAGAATGTGGGCGAAGGGGAGGGGGTGCTGGGAGGCCGCGGTGCTAGCGAGCCGAATGGGCTGGATTAAGGTGTTAAGCGACCCGTACTGATGATCAACTAGGCTGGGGGCCCATTTAACAAGGCCCAGTCGCTAACGGAGCCCTCTGGATATCTGGCGACCTCCAGTTGTATTTAGCCTTACCTGCGTATTCGGATCTCTGCGCAGGCGGACCTCTATTTCTCCGATACTCGTGGGAATCAGATGGAAAGATCGAACAACGAAAAAACAAAGGGCACCGGCTCTCCTCAAAAGCCGGTATCAGTGAATGGGGGTACCTCGAACCAGACGGGTGGGGCCTCTAAAGTTGCAAAGGGGGTTGGCTCTAGGGCAAAAGTCCCGGGAGTTAGCGGTACCAACGCAGCACAGGGGAGTGGGACGAGAGACATTCCTCCGGCGAAAAGGCGATACAGGAATCGCCGCTCGGCATTCCGAATCCTCGAGAAGTGGGCTGCGACCCCCGAGGGGCAGCTTACGGAAGAGCAAAGAACATCAGTAGCTTGGGCAAGGAGCACTGTGGGCTGCGGAGGCTCGGAAAGGGACCATGTGTCGAAAAGACAGCGGTCCCAGGACGAGGTGGAAGTAGTCAACAGCAAGCGGGCCAAGTTGGTGACTGAAAGGAAGCCGAGCTCCAACTCAGGAACAAAGCTGTTCAGCGATATCTTGAGGGAGCATGTGTTGATGCTAGCCGTCATTGACGAAAGTCAAGAAGATGGGAGCATCACGGCCGAAAAATGGAGGTTGATGTATAATATGCACTCAACCTCGTCTTTTTAAAGGTCCTGGGTGAAAATCCGGGAGCTCCACCATCCTGCAGAGATGCGGGGTGGTATCAAGGGCGTGTGAAGATGACTGCATGCTTGGACTCTAGATATGTGAATCTATATAAAAAGGCTATAGCCAAAGTAGGGGAGATGTGGCCAGGCGCAAAGCTTGCGGCAGTTAGTCGGGAGGAAATTCCCAGCAGGCCGAGGGCACGTGTCTGGCTGCCATCCGAACCGGCTAGCCCTGACGAGGCTTTGGAAATCATTCAGGCCAGTAACCCGAGTCTTCCGGCCGGAAATTGGAAGATCGTCAAGCAGGAGGAGGCGAAGGGGGGCTCGAAATTATCAATTATGGTAATAAATAAGGAGTCCCTTGCCCTCCTGCACAAAACGAAGGGAGTAATTGACTTCGGTTTGGGGTCAATTACTCTCAACGTTTATAAAAAGGATGGGGCGAAAGCGCGTACGGGAGGCCAACTGGAGGATGGTGGCAACCCGCCCAGGCCTGAAGGGGATACCAGCAGCATGGGGGGAGAAGCTGAGGGTATGGGGGAGAGTGAAGCCGGCGACCTCGGTCGGACAAGGCCTCCCTTGAAGCATAAGGAGGGGCACATAAGCGAAGGAGCTGGTGTACCGATGGAGGAGGCTGTCGGCAGCCAGGCCAGACGGGTCGGCACTGACAAGTCCTCTACAGAGGGTATGAGGGGTGGCGAGACGGGCGGATCCGGCGCATCCCAAAATACCGACAAATAATATTCCTGCGGTAGCAGGAATATACCATAGAGATAGGTAGAGGTTAAATGGTTATGATTAAGATAACACAAATTAACCTTCACCTTGAAGAACCTTGGATTAACAACAACAGGATCTGTGGCCTCAGAACCAAGGGGTATACAATTATATCCTCTAGTAAGTCTGGGAAGATCAGATCTTGTTTTCTTGGGAAAAATAATATTAATCTTTTCCTTCTCTCTCAATACAGCAATGGTGACACTACTGCAGTTAGCCTGGAAGTAGGCACTTGTAGATTCTGGCTAGTTTCAGCCTACATGGACCGGGAGAAGGAGGTTCCTCCGGATAACCTGGAGGAGCTGATCCGTAAAGCGGAACAATCAAAGGTAGGTGTGGTACTGGGAGTTGATGCTAATGCGCATCACACTATCTGGGGAAGCACAGACATTAATGAAAGAGGTGAGTTGCTTTTTGATTATTTGATGAGTACTAACCTTTCAGTGTGTAATATTGGGCGGGAACCCACATTTATTACTAGTAACAGGCAGGAGGTTCTAGACGTGACCCTTGCCTCAAATAATATTCTTCATATGGTTAAAAATTGGAGGGTGGATAAGGAACACTCCTTTTCTGATCATCGATATTTAACCTATAGCCTCGATATTCACCCTGCTACCCGGGAAGCCTTCAGGAACCCTAGAAGGACCAACTGGAGCAAATATGGGGAATTATTGGAGGAAATGTTACCGACTAGGGCTATGGAGCCCCCGACGACCGTTGGGGAGCTGGAGGACATGGTGGCTAGCGTTACTAGCGCATGCAACCGATCCTTTCGCGCTGCCTGCCCACTGGCTAAGCCTAGGGGTAGTCAAAAACCGGTATGGTGGTCCAGGGAACTGGGAACCTATTGTAAGGCTTGTAGGATAGCCTTTAATAGAGCCAAAAATACAAGGGAGGCTCAGGATTGGGACTCCCATAAGGAGAAACTCGGAATTTATAAGAAAGAATTAAGAAAGGCACAAAGGAGGTCTTGGAGAATCTTCTGTGATAATATGGAAGAAGTATCCGAAACCTCCCGCCTTAGGAAGATTCTTTCCAAAAGTACATCTAGTCCTAGTTTTTTGATAAAACCGGACGGATCTTGGACAGCTTCTAGTGGAGAATCTCTGGAGCTCCTCTTCGAGACACACTTCCCATGGAGCTTGGAAGACCTGTTGGTGCGTAGCAGTCATCAGGAATCACTGTCAGTAACCACAGAGGATATCGTAACCAGAAAACGGATCCTATGGGCACTGAGGGGTTTTAAACCATTTAAATCGGCTGGTCCGGATCAAATTATACCAGCGGAACTTCAAAACAACTCAGTAATTATTCTTCCCTACCTGGAAGCTATATTCAAAGGGTGTTTGAAGCTGGGCTATATTCCTAGGTACTGGACGGAGGTCAATGTGGTGTTCATACCGAAAGCGGGGAAAAGCTCACATGTCTATCGTAAGGACCTAAGACCAATAACTCTATCATCCTTTCTTTTGAAAACCTTGGAAAGGCTGCTGGATGTATACATCAGAGATAAAATAGGTGCCAGGAAGTGGGCATCGTCTCAGTATGCGTACACAAAGGGTAGATCTGTGGACACTGCTCTGCACGCCTTGGTGTCTACGATTGAGAAATCGATTAATTCGAAGGAATTCTGTTTGGTGGCCTTCCTGGATATAGAAGGCGCCTTTAATAATGTGAAAGCGGAGGCAATCAAGGAGGGATTGTCATTATTAGAGGTGGACGTTCCTCTGATAGGGTTAATCAATTATATGCTGGGAAGCAGGATTGTTAGCTCGAAGTTGGGGGAGTCCACCTTCAAGAGGAGAGTAACTAGGGGAACTCCGCAGGGGGGTTCTGTCCCCTCTTCTCTGGAACATAGTGGTAAACGGGTTACTACTTGAATTGGAGAGAGAGGGTATTGAAGTTATCGCGTACGCAGATGACGTAGCTTTAGCTGTTACCGGGAAATTCCTGGGCACGATTGTAGACGTAATGCAGAATGCGCTTACCATCGTTACGAAATGGGCTGGCAAATGTGGACTTGGTATTAACCCGTCCAAGACAGAGCTGGTACTCTTTACTAAGAAATACAAAATCCCGGTAGTTGTCCCTCCTACCTTAAATGGCACGAGACTTGCTTTTACTGATAGAGCTAGATATCTGGGCATTATCTTGGACAGTAAGCTTAGTTGGAAGCCCAACATGTTGGAGAGAATAAACAAAGCTAGTATTGCTTTGTACTCCTGTAGGAACGCCATTGGTCATAGATGGGGTCTAAAGCCGGAGCTGCTACACTGGCTCTACACCGCCGTAGTGAGACCTGTACTCATGTACGGGGTGGGTGTTTGGTGGCCAGCTCTGGACAAGGTAACTTACAAAAGAAAGATTGAGAGAGTGCAAAGAACGGCCTGTATGCTTGTTAGCGGGGCATTGAGGTCGACACCGACAAGTGCCTTAGAGGTTATGTTGCACCTTCTTCCGGTCGACATTTTTGGCAAACAGATGGCGGCAAATACGGCTGTACGACTTGCAGCCGTCTCTCAGTGGAGGTGTCTTAGTATAGCACACTCTACTATTGTCAGATCGTTGAAGGATGAGCTGGCGAATCTTGACTACATTAAACCTACTCTACGCTTCGAGAAGCGATTTCGGACCTCCTTCCCTTCAAGGGAATCCTGGAGGGATAGACCGTTATCGGAAACCGAAGCGTTGCAATTTTTCACAGATGGCTCCAAGCTAAACGGCAAAGTAGGAGCTGGAGTATTCTGTGACAAATTAAATGTAAATATTTCTATTCGTCTCCCTGATTACTGCAGCGTGTACCAAGCTGAAGTCGTAGCGATTGAGGAGGTCATGACGTGGTTGAAGCATAATGTGGTATCCTCAAACGATATCACAATCTATGTGGACAGTCAAGCGGCGATCCGGTCGTTAGGATCGGTGTCTTTGGCGTCACGGGTGGCGTTGAGTTGTCACTCATCTCTAAATGAGATGGGTGAGCATTTCAACATCCAGGTAGTCTGGGTCCCAGGTCACTTGGGCGTCATGGGGAACTGCAGGGCAGATGAACTTGCTAGGCATGGTACGGCTCTCCAGCTGCAACTGGAAAGGGCAAGTCTGGGGAGGCCTATCACAGCGCTGAGACAAGCACTTGGGAAGCAGGCGCTATCCTCAGCGGGGGAAAGGTGGTCTAACACCCTCACCTGTAGAGTTGCAAGACAAGTTTGGCCAAAGCTGGACTTGGGGCGCACTAGGGCATTAATATCCTTACGCAGACGTGAATTAAGAACGGTCGTAGGAATTCTCATGGGACACTACCTTTTTGGAGAACATGCAAGAAGGCTGGGTCTGGAGGCTAATGACTTCTGCAGAAGCTGCTTGGACGAAGAGGAGGAAGAGACGTTGGTCCACTTCCTTTGCTCGTGTCCAGCATTGGCTCTCAGAAGGCACAAACACTTAGGTAAGTTCAGGATGGACTGCCTCTCGGATCTCGAAAACATTAAAGTGCGGGACGTCTTACGCTACATAAGTAGCTCGAAATGGTTCTAATAGGGGTAAAAGGGGATACATCCTGTGGTATCACAATGGACCGTCACCGGTCTAAGTGTGCGTAAGCAGCCACTCCAACCTAACCTAACCTAACCTTCTAGTGTACATCAGATGTCTAAGTTGTTTAATCACAAAATTACCAGACGTCCTTACAATTTTGTGAATTTGTTTTGCTTTTACTATAATTTTTGAATTTGAAATTCCTCCAGGTGGTAATTTTTTGTTCAATTTTACCAAATTTGTGCTGCCATTTTTGAATTGTCTATTGACTTAGTGGCCACACGATTGCATAATCTAGGTTGCTTTGTGCAAGGGCAATACTCGAACTGTGGGGTTTATAACAAAAAGGCCTAGGACCGAACTTCCCTACAATTATCCCATAAGTTAGTTTTTTAAACTTCATTTGGATATACATTACAATGAATGAACATTACTGTAACCGTACAGACTATATAATAAATACTCCAAACAAATTATATTAAATTTCATTGCATACAATTACACGAACGTAATTATTTATAGTAAAAATTAAAATAAATCGTATAAATAGTTGTATTATTGTTCACATACAAACATAGGCCAAATATTATGGCTATGACAGTACTGGGAAATAAGTAAAATAAAAAATATTTCGACTTAATAAACAAGAAATAAAATTTATTATTTTAAGTGATTAACAACTCGTCACCAAAGAAAACAAACTTTGTATTTTCTATCGGTTTAACGAAATCATATGATTACCATACGGTGGTTGGCAAAATCTTAAAAAGTGAACATACTCGTTTACATGTACATATGTATATAAAAAACCATACTCGCGGACGAGAATGAAAAAAAAAATCTCATTTTGTTTGTAAGGTGAAAGTTATTCAATTTGTTGTTAATCCGCGCTGTTCGTATACGGTATACACTGCACAAAGTATTTTTATTTTATTTAAACTCGTATTTGTGCGGTTCGCTCCGCGGTAGTGTTTAAAACTAAAACGTATTTAGTATTAATTATAAATAAATAGCTGTATCAATTGGTGTTATTATTGAATGAATGAATGACTGATAAGGTAATAAAAATGCGCGTGTTGTATTTCTATGAAGTGTCCAAAATTATCGAGTGAAGTAATTACCGCATATTTTAAGAATAATAGTGCGTTGATGTGGTACAATTACACTGAACAAAACAAAGTTATAAGAAGAAAATGTATAAACGTAAAGATACAATTTTTTGTTTGTTTGTTGACTTCATGTTGATATCAAAACTTTACGTCTTTTCTATATCGTCTGAATACGAGCTAATTAGGTGATCATTAACATGCAAACGAGATTAAAATAATGCCATTAATCACGTTATTATACTGACAGTACAGAAATATTTAAATGTTTTATAATTAAACATAAGAGAGATTTATTTTTGAATTCATAAGGTATTTGGAACACTTATACTTTTCCGTACAGTGATTTGTATTCTAATTATAATTCAATGGCCAAATAAGGTTTAAAGGTTGCAGCCAGTTTAAAGTAATATGCAATTTTTCTTTCTTAGTTAATAATTAATAAGGGTATGTCACCCCGCATTAAGGTATAAAGATTCCTGGAAAAATTCCAGTCTGACGGAATGGAATTTTATATTCTTTATAAAAGTTCCACAAATATTGGAATTACACCACACCAAGTTGAATAGAACAGTCCGTCTTTTAAAAGGACTATTTATTAACTAACTACATATATCGAAAACTATTACAAAAGAAATCACGATGCATATCCGCGCAACATTTTTCTCCGGGGTTGAGATAATCATAGGGAGCGAGAAATATTATTAAATCTAAATGAAAAATAAAATTCATTGTGTTCTCCAATATAAACTGCTTCTTCGATAAAATTTGGTATGCATTTGTAGAAGTAGTAAATTATTCAAATGAACCACAAGTTTTCGTTATTGAACAACCCATTAAAGCTAAAATATTAGATAGTAGTCAATTTTTAGAAAGACATATCAGATTCAACAGTTTTAGCAAAAATCGGCATAATTTCAAAATATATCTGTGCTCAAGAATTAAAAGGGCATAAGTTGACTTATGACCTTTTAATTCTTGTTTAATTTTCTGTTTAATTTTCAATTAAAACCTCTTTATTTTCCAATTTTTAAGGTAATATAAAATAGAGTAAGATATCTTATTCTCTTTGATATTACAGTAAAAATTGATATGAGAACGAATTAATAGAAAATTAAACAAGAAATGCGCAAGAGTTTTTTATACCATAAATCGACTTACGCCCTTTTCAGATATTTTGCACCCAAAAGAAATTAATTAATTTCACAGGGATCTGTCAAAATGTATTATAGGGAACGACTGTAATAATTTGGATGAGTGTGTTTTATACCAAAAATTATTACGTGTGAATATTTAACACGGTATTCGGGCACGGCCCTAGGAAAATTGTCTTGGAAAGTAAGGTATTTTTAAACTTTAAAAATTGTTGTTTTTGTAACATATGTCATAAAGTCATAACCCAAAATTTATAAACAATACAATAATCATCTCTTTCATTGCCTCTATTCAAATTTGAATTCAAATAGCTTTCGATTGTTATTTTGAATTTGCGAAGCATGCTAGATTGGTTTGATTTTTTGTTTTCCTCACGCTCATTGTATTGATTTAATTTTTTTCTGTTTGGCTCTTTTTGATTTGTATTTTAATTTCGATTGTTGAGCGCAGAAGTGTTGTCTTTTTGCTTAGAATTGGTTTTAGATGCGGACAAATGATGACGTCATTAAATTAAATTTTTATACATTTTCTCTTTTTAGGACGTGTCCGATTTCTGTGATAAATATTTCTGCTGTAATATGAATTGTTTTGCATGTAAGCAAATTATCACAGCGAATACGTGTGATAATTTTGACGTTTCTGAAATAATTTTTTGTGTTATTTTAGTAAAAAAGATTTATGGATTAATAAAATTAAATTTATGACCAATAAACTTATAATCGCTGGTAAAAGTGACCATGCTTTGATTTATGCTGTCCTTTGTAAAGTTAACATTTTGTGAGCAATTTATTCGTTTTTGAGCTGCACCAAATATTGTGAAATATAATGTAGGTACAAAAAATATCCTATGCTGCATCAAACATTATATCAATAATATCATCACCAAGCCTTAATTTGATGTTATAAGTGTTGAATAAGTTATATGGACAGTTTGAATTATTTGTTGACAGTCCAGAATCGATTGAGGTGAAGTAGGCGTTTTGTTTTGCATTTTATTTTTCTCTCTCTTGTTTTTATGTATTAGAGTTTGGTCTTTTTGTGAATATTAAAGTACATAAATGGTCTCTCGCAAGACAAAAGTTTCTTTCATTTTATTTCCGATTACGGTGGTTTGCTTTGTTCAGCATTAAGTACTCTGTTTGGCTAAGTGGATGCACATAAGGACTCCTGTACTCCAACAGGTTATAGGCCCAGATATTGAACAAGCGACATTAAGTTTAAATAAAAGAAGTATAAAGAACAGTTTAGGCGGAAAAGAAAGTGCGAGTGAATAAAGTTAAGATGGCGGACTCAAATAAAGCGTTTATAACAAAATTGAACAACGAAAATTATTTTATGTGGAAGTATAAAATAGAGCTATTGCCTATGAAAGAAAAATTGTGGAATGTTTCATATGAAACAAAACCAGAACCAACGGAAGATAATTCCAATGCGGAAGCAACCAACAATTGGCAAATTCGCGATGATCAGGCTCGGGCGTGGATTGGTTTGTCGGTCGAAGACAACCAATTGTGCTACATTCGAAATAAAACCACGGCGAAAGATGCATGGACGGCATTGAAAACATTTCATGAGAAGGACTCAATGACAAATAAAATGAGCATAATTCGTGGTATTTGTGGTTTAAAAATGAGTGACGGTGGAAACGTCGAAGAGCATTTGAATGAACTCACGAATTTGTTCCAGAAATTAAGTGATTTGAGCGGAAAGCAATTGTCAAATACATGGCATGTTGGTGTTATCGTAAGCAGTTTACCGCGCAGTTACGATAATTTAATTGTTGCACTCGAGGCACGACCAGAGGCAGACGTCACATTGTCGTTGGTTCAATCGAAATTAATTACTGAGTATCAACGTCGAAAAGAGGTGGACGGCAACGAAAATACAGATTCGGCATTAAAAACTACGGCGAAATTTAAAGACAATATTAAGTGTTTCTTTTGCAAACGATCTGGCCATGTAAAGAGTGAATGTGATAAATATAAATCGTGGAAAAAGAAACACACAATAAAGGAAAGTGCATCGATCAGTGACAAAATAAATAAAGTTGAAGAAAATGACAATTTTGTATTTGTGGTTTCATCGAAAAAAAATTGTGGTGGATGGATTCTCGATTCGGGTGCTACGAAACATATTTCGAGCAACAAAGGTTTTTTCGTTTCACTAGAATGCAAGAGTTTAAACGTCGCATACGGTGAAAGCATAGATGTCAAGCGAAAAGGCGTATGTGACATCGAAATGCTCAATGAAAATGGTGTGTCGACCGTGGCAACGGCAACAGGGATTTCATTCCGAATTCTGAAACGTGTGAAATTAAATTCGGAGACAAACAAGTGGCAGTAGCAGACGCTCAATCGAATTTGTTTAAATTGCGTCACCCGAACAAAGTGTATGCGGTACGCGAAATTAAAGAAAATGGCTTTCATCACTGGCATCGCATTTTTGGTCATCGCGATCCAGATGGAAAAACAACACGTTTACCGTTTCCAAAGCAATCATTTACAAAATGTACAGCTCCACTTGATCTTATACATACTGACGTATGCGGACCAATGCAAACAGTTTCTCCGAGCGGTAAGCGGTACGTGCTAGTATTCATAGATGATTATTCGCGCTATACGGTGATTTATTTGATAAAAAATAAATCAGAAGTCGACGAGAAAATAAAGGAGTACGTAGCATTGTTAAAAAATAAATTCTCTACGAAACCAAAAGTTATACGGTCCGATCGAGGAGGAGAGTACACCGGAAAGAACGTTGTTGATTTTTTGAAACATGAAGGAATTCAGATTCAGTATACAACACCATACACGCCGCAGCAGAATGGGGTTGCTGAGAGAAAAAATCGTACGTTCATCGAGATGGCGCGTTGTATGCTGTTGGACGCAAATTTACCGAAAACATTTTGGGCAGAAGCAGTAAATACGGCAAATTATGTTCAAAACCGTTTGCCATGCAGAGCGATCGAAAAGACACCATATGAGGCGTAGAATCAGCGAAAACCAGGTATTAAACATTTTTCAATTTTTGGTGCTAAATGTTTTGTTCATGTGCCATCAGAGAAACGACGAAAATTGGATGATACCAGCGCACCGATGATTTTTGTTGGTTATGACGAAAATTCAAAGGGATTCAAATGCTTAGATCCAGTCAAAAATAAGTTGGTGATCAGTCGCGACGTGCGTTTTACGGAAAAATGTGCAAGTGAAATCAGCGTTGATTTATCATCAAGTGATGCGAATGTCGAATCAAGTATAATCGGTATCGATATAAATAAGTTATCTGAAATTGATCCAAATGTGCGTGACAACGTGATGAGTGATACTGTGACGACAGAAAATAATGCGGGTGTGCGCAACAACATTGGTGATGCAGTGTCGAATGATGAATTCGAATCTTTCGCTGAAGGCTTACATCGTATTTTCAATGATGAAAACAACAGAGTCATTCCCATTCATGAGACATCAGTGCATCGCATTTCACAGCGTGTAAAAAAGGGTGTGCCACCACGACGATTGATCGACGAAATCGAAATGGTTTATAAAGTCGTCGAGCCGAAAAGTATATCGGAGGCATTGTCAATGAAATAGATTCATTAAAGAGATATGAAACATGGCAATTGTGCGAATTACCAAAGGACAGAAAGGGATAGGCTGCAAATGGGTTTATAAAGTAAAAACCGATGCGGAAGGAAAAATTGATCGACACAAGGCGCGTTTAGTCGCACAGAGCTTCTCACAAAAATATGGAACTGAATATGATCAAGTGTTTGCTCCTGTCGCTCGACAAACAACATTCAGAATGCCAAAAGGGCGTTTTTAAATGGGAAATGGAATGAAACGATCTACATGAAACAGCCGCCGGGATTTCAGGAGAATAGTGAACTCGTTTGTTTGTTGAAAAAAGGTCTATACGGTCTAAAACAAGCGGCGAAATCATGGAATGACGCTATTCATGAAGTATTGATCGATGCGGGTTTTCATCAAAGCAAAGCAGATCAATGCTTGTACTTACTAAAGAAAAACGCCGAATGATCATTTCTTCTGATTTATGTCGACGATATGATTGTGGCAGCGAAATCAATAAAAACATCGCAAAATTGAAATCATCGCATCAAAATTTGAATTGCAAGATCTGGGTGAAATTAAATTTTACCTCGGAATAGAAATCATCAAGGACGCAAAAAACATTTATCATTTGGGTCAATCAAAATACATTCAAAGAGTTGCTGCGGATTTCGGTCTCAGTGATGCGAAAGTTTCAAACGTTCCGATGAATGTGAACTACGATAAACCCGATGCGGATGATAGTTTTTTGCTGACAAACACAGATTATCAGAAACTCGTCGGGTGTTTGCTTTACATATCCGTGAATACACGACCGGATATTTCGGCGAGTGTATCAATATTAGCGCAACGAGTGCAACAACCACGTCAACAAGATTGGAACGATAATATCTAACGGGCACTGCGAATATAAAATTGGCATTAGGCAGTGATGACAATTCGGACAAATTTTTCTACGGATATGCTGACGCCAATTGTCATCTACAGAAGCAGAGTTCATCGCATTGTCCGAAGCGTGTCAAGAGGCATTTTGGTTGCGGCGGTTGCTGAACGATTTGCAATAGCCGGTTCAAACAGCGACAACAATCTACGAAGACAACCAAAGCTGTTTGAAGCTAATAGAAAAGAAAAGATTGTAAAATCGAACAAAACATGTGGATACGCGATATCATTTTGTTAAAGATTACGAGCAACGAAGATTCGTATCATGCGTATATTGCCATTCAGTAGATATGTTGGCTGATTTACTAACAAAGCAATTGCCGGCAAAGCGGCATATCATGCTACGCGGGCGATGCGGATTAAATTAAATTATACAAATAATTAAATTGAGGAGGAGTGTTGAAATAAGTTATATGGACAGCTTGAATTATTTGTTGACAGTCCAGAATCGATTGAGGTAAAGTAGGCGTTTTGTTTTGCATTTTATTTTTCTCTCTCTCTTGTTTTCATGTATTAGAGTTTAGTCTTTTTGTGAATATTAAAGTACATAAATGGTCTCTCGCAAGACAAAAGTTTCTTTCATTTTATTTCCGATTACGGTGGTTTGCTTTGTTCAGAATTAAGTACTCTGTTGGGCTAAGTGAATGCACATAAGGACTCGTGTATTCCAACAATAAGTATACAATTTCTAAAATCATTCCGATTATATCGTTAAATTGTGGTTTTGAGGTTATTAATATACAGCAAATATTGTTGATCAACTAGGACGGGAAGCGATTTTTTAAAGCATTGAAAAATTCGCTTAGCATATAGCGTGCACTCTACTCTGGTCGCAGCCTAAAAGTTATATGGTAAATACCCCAACGTTTTGTAGGTTTCTTCATTGGAGTTACATATATTAAATCTAAGGGTCTGCTCGAATACTGTGATAATTGTTTTATCGTAGTAGTTTTGACATTTGTTGTGAAAAATTGCTTTGTTCTCCCGTTAACTGTGTAAAGTTGATTTGAATTTATGACTGCTTTCATTAATTGATTTTTAGAACAAACAACAACTGATATTATATTCTTAAGTAACTCAACGAAAACATTTATATAAGTATTATTACTTTCTTTTACTCTAGTAAAATAAAGTATAGTAATCATGAAAATTTTGGACCTTGAGATTTTTAGAGATTTATTTGTTTTGAGGTCCCCTGAGTCCGAAAAAGTGGGTTTCGAAATGGTGTCTGACTGTCAGTCTGTCAGTCTGTCAGTCTGTCAGTCTGTCAGTCTGTCAGTCTGTCAGTCTGTCAGTCTGTCAGTCTGTCAGTCTGTCAGTCTGTCAGTCTGTCAGTCTGTCAGTCTGTCAGTCTGTCAGTCTGTCAGTCTGTCAGTCTGTCAGTCTGTCAGTCTGTCAGTCTGTCAGTCTGTCAGTCTGTCAGTCTGTCAGTCTGTCAGTCTGTCAGTCTGTCAGTCTGTCTGTGTCCTCTCTACAGCCCAGATGGTTTAACCAATCGAACTGAAACTTTAGATTTAAGCTTTTTTGAGAAATTGGGAGGTCCCAGTGAATTTTACTCCAAATCGGCTAACCGGAAGTGGCCACTCCCTTGGTCCAGAAAATTTATTTTGCAAATATCTTAAAAAGTATAAGGTTTACAAAAAACTACTTTAAACAAAATGTTTTCAAAAATTAAGAACAAATAAAAATAAAAATTAAAAAATTTAAAAAAAAAATTTAAAAATTTAAAAATTAAAAAAAAAATTAAGAAAAAAATAAAATTTCTCAAAATTCTCTGTTCGTAAAAGAAAGTCGTGTGTTGGCCACACCTCAATTATTTATAATGAAATCATGCAACATTTTTAAATTATTGCGGTAAAATTATACTCCCTGATCAGACAACCCCATTATCGCACAAATTTTATCATACGATGAAATTGAAACTAGGAAACATTTAAGGATTTCTTCAACCGGTTTTCAAGAAATAGCCACCTTTTTACAACGCAAAACCCATCAATAGATACCAGAAGTTGAGCTAATGGCGTTTCAGAAATCGGAATACCTAGAACAACAGTTACAGAAATAATACACAAGCTGCTAGATTTTACGGTGGATCACATTATGGCACAAGTAATTAAATTTCCAAAAACTAATGAACTCAACAATGTTGGATTGTAGTTCAGTAGAAGAGCCAGAACTTTGGTGTATAATAATTTGATCGGTGCAATAGATGGGACCCATACTAGTATTTTATGTCCCATTCATTTGCATTACCAATACATAAATTTGTGATGCAAATTTACAATTTTTGGACGTATTCATTGGTTATCCTGGATCTGTCCATGATACTCGGCTGCTTTACAACAACAGCCCAATTTTTACTAAAAAATTATTTCCACCTACTCCTTTTATTATTCTGGGTGATAGTCGGCACCCCTATATATTACAACCAATTAGGATAATAACTTTGTTTAACAGGAATCAGCGCACCACTCTAGAGCAAATAACGTTCAATAATAAGCACTCCAAAGCAAGAAACACTGTTGAACGTGCTTTCGGCCAATTGAAGGTTAGATGGCAAATTAAAAATCATAAATTGTGTAAAAACTGTGGCCGCTTGCTGAATATTTTCAAAATGATTTGTTGTGATACACCCTCGTATGATGCTCAGTGCGACTAGTGGGCTGATCATATGCTGTACACGAGCAAATTCGTGCATAATTTATTTATTTATTTACTGACAAATTTTGTATTACTCTGTTTTGAGAAAAAAGACATAACATAATATAGAAATTTCTGCATTTAAGCCACGACCTTCCAGTGATCCAATTCCTTTGGATAATAATGGTATTTAGGTATCTTATCGACATGAATTTCAAGAAAAGTTTTTCCAAAACTCGATTATAACTTGTTTTTAGTATAGTTTGTTTCGAATAACCCTTCAAATTGACAACCAACGTACCCGAGTATGTGGCTAAATCTTAACACTAAATGAAAATTAAAAATTAGAAAGTTTCATATTATTTAGTTCATTATTTATTTATAAAACTTAACATATAGTAAAAAATTACACAAAAATTAATTCCCGGTGTTTGTGGTACATCGCAAGCAAGTTGTTACAGTCAATGTATGCTGCGCGCAGACTGGTTTTTTACAATTCGCACCAATTTTTCCGGGTCAATCTTCTCTTACAACAGAGGTGGCAGTTTCCTTTGTGTACAATTCTACCGCTTGAGTAACGTTTTTCTGCGATATATATGCTTTGTACATATCGTCCTTCAATTTCCACAGTATGGCCCAAAATGCTTTCGATACCGTTTTTGGTAGCAAAATGTCGCATTATTTGGGGGTTCTTGGAACGCTTACTAATTTCAGATATAACCAATTGCTCGCATAATTGTTGCAAAAATTGACGCCGGTGACTGGAGTTTTATTTTCAAGAATGAATTATTTTCTATATATGCTATATGTGTTGCTAAAGCCGCCACATCCAAAATGTTATAAAAAAATGGCAATGGCCAGAGATTCGTCCTCCTTTTGCATGAATATTCGCCCAACATTTTGTCCATATTACCGACGCTGCCCTTAGTTCAGTTATAATCTAGGGTCATTGTTGGTTTATTGGCCGATCCTTGTTTCTCCTTGTCATAATGCATTGTGGATAAAACCACCATAGCTTTGTTTTTTTTTTGGAATATACGAACACATTGTGATGTTGTTCGAAAATTCGAAAATAGACGATTCGATAGGTCGAGGTTTGCCTTTTACAACTAGGAATTCCGCTGGTAAGAATCGCCATCTTTTATTTACTGTCCCTAGAATTGATAAATTGTGGTCACGCATTAAACTAGAAGCTAAATTGTATCTGGTAAAAAAATTGTCACACGTAATATTTCGACCACTTCTACGAAAAATAGTACATCATAAATCTTTAACAACACATTCTCCTTGGTTACTTTCCCTTTCTGAGTTTGCAGCGATTTCAGTGTAGATTTGTTCTTTCAATTGATACGAGGTAGTGGAGTCACACACCCACTATACTTTAATTCTATATCTGACCGGTTTTAAAGGAATGTACTGTATGAAACGTCATCAATCGTAACGTTGCGCACGGCTATTCTCATTATCAAATCTGATATATCGGCGTATAGTATAAAAGCGCTGAGCAGCCATCGTACCGCGATAAAGGGGATGAGAACTAGATCTCCACAAATCTAATAAACTCATTCTTGGATCGGCTGACACCGGAAAATTTATAATGCCGAGATATCCATCAAATTCAGAGACACTTATTGGCTTCCATACCCGAATATTATTTGGATTTTTGTGGTTCCATGTTTGGTAACTTTGAGCTCCTCTACGATTGGTCCCGCGAATGATGATGTCACAAATGTCTTCACGTATAAATAGTTTAAATGTTTGGATGATGCTTCGATTGTTTGTTTTATTTGTTGGGCCTGCAGTGGCCGATTTAAAAAAGTTATGCGACAGATTTCTGCGATGTGTTGGTGGAATTTCACTCCAAACTGTTCCATCCCTTGCCTTATATTCCAAAGGGTTCGATTGCTCCACGGGTCCTTCTGCCAACTCTTCCGCCACAATAACAATATCTGAGTCACCGTTTTTTATTATCTATTTCACTCATATTTCATGCCGTCATGCCGAAATATTCAGTTATCATAAATAAAACAGGGTTGCACAAAACCAGGAAATACAATACCATGTTGTATTAATAAATAAAATTGAAATGATCAAAATTTATTTATACTAACGTAAAATTGAATTTTAAAACAAAATTTCACGCAAAATTAATAGAAATCGTACATACTTACCCGGGTATGTTGGTTGTAAAGACGAAGATAAAAATCGATTGTAAACACAAGGGTTAAATTTCATAAAATCCCGTTATTTAGTAGTCAAGTTTCATAGTAAGACATGGGAAACAAAAACAGAAAAATTGAAATTATTGAAAACTACAAAAAGGCAAATATGACTTTTTTTTTAGTACGGCAGTAAACCCTATTATACTATATGTCAAAAAAAAATTCAAGCAGGCCCTTAGCATGTATTCGCTATTTTAGTATTATTATAGAATTCGCACACGTCCTTAATACAAATTGTTATTGTTGTAGAACGTTTTTTAATTTAGTTCCCCTTATTTTGTTTCGATTATTGCTGGAAAATAAGGAAAAGAGTGACACATTGAATTGTTTTCGATCGATTTCAGAAAAAAAATTTTAACTGGGTTTGACTATTAATTCATGTATTTTCGTCAAAGGAAATCGCGATTTTTCATACAAACTTCATTTTCCACAAGCCTGCTCTATTTATTGGGTGTACAAATGAATTTCCGACCTTTTTAGATAGGTGTCGTTAGTATCACTGCTTGCATATTATTCAATCGGGCAACACATGTTTTTTGGAGGTTAGATGTCAAGCTTGAATAATTATTAGTGACATTTGTTCAAAGCGTAAACAACAATTATTTTCATGTAATTGAAAATGTCGAATTTTGTGCCAAAAAAAACACATTTGCGGGAAGTTTTACTTCATTATTTTTTGTTGAAGAAAAGTGCAGCGGAAACAAATCGTTTGCTTGTGGAAGTTTACGGTGAACACGCTCCATCGAAAACAACATGCAAAGAGTGGTTTCAACGATTCATAGTTGGTGATTTTGACGTAAGAGACAAAGAACGTGAAGGCAGACCAAGAAAATTTGAAGATACAGAATTGGAAGAATTGCTTGATGTGGACCCTTGTCAGACTGCAAAACAATTGGCAGAAGAGTTGAATATTACCCAACAATGTGTTTCGCAACGTATACATGCAATGGAATTGGTTCAGAAGCTGGGAAATTGGGTGTCACACAAATTGAAAGAAAGGGACATGGAACGTCGGAAAACCATGTGCGAATTGTTGCTTCAACGACAACAAAGGAAGGGGTTTTTGCATCGGATCATCACTGGGGATGAAAAATGGATTCATTATGACAATCCAAAGCGCAAACCAACGTGGGCCGTCGACGCCAAAAGCAAATATCCATGGTTCGAAGGTGATGCTTTGCATTTGGTGGGATATGAAGGGTGTCGTCTATTATGAACTGCTGAAAGAGCGTGAAACCATTACGGGACAAGTTTATCGACGACAATTGTTGGCTTTAAAGCAAGCTTTAGCTGCAAAACGACCGGAATGGGATAAAAGGTACAATAAGATTATTTTGCAACATGACAATGCTAGGTCACATGTTGCTATACCTGTCAAAAATTACTTGGACAGGCAAAACTGGGAAATTCTACCCCACCCGCCGTATTCACCAGACATTGCTCCCTCTGGTTACCACTTGTTCCGGTCGATGCAATCAGCCCTGGCACAGCAGCACTTCACTTCATATGAAAACGTCAAAAAATGGGTCGATGAGCATACTTTGAATAAAACATTCTTTCATTTTCTACACAAACTAATGTCTTTTATTTCCGTTAAAAAGGTCGGAAATTTATTTGTACACCCAATACATCAAGACCCAATTCTGATTAAATCCAGCTATCTCCCGGACTAGTATAGAATAATTTCATTCTTAAATATAAAAATTTATTAAAATGAATAATACAAGAAAATAGATTTCGAAGAATAATGGTTTTAAGCCAGCAAGGGAGGGCTATTTGGGAATTCGATACGAACGTGATCGAGTCGTCGATGTATTAGATTCCTATTTGAATTGAATCAGATTCATTCGTTTCTTATTTAAATCAAATATGAATCTTATACATTGAAGACTCGATCACGTTCGACTCGAATTCCCAAATAGCCCCTCGAAATTATTAAATTCGACTAGGTAGGTTAATTGTTATTTGATTTAATTCACCTTGATTTACGTAATGTGCCGTGCTTTTTTGAGGCTTTTTATTGTTCCAATGCTAGGGAGTCATACTTTAATTTCGACAACATACAATTTTGGATAGCAATACAACTTTTACTGAACAGACTATACACAAAAACACAAACAAATTTAATTTTCCCACCTCTCATTTCAAAAACTATACGTACATACTCGTATATTTATGTTTTAGTTTTGGTTACCGTCTCGTTGTAAATAAACTGAAAGAAAATACAAAGAAACCAAAATATACTGCATATATGTATGTACATTGTACAACAAAAACTATCAGCTTTGATATAGATACAACATATTAGTGTTTTTTTTTAGCTAAGAAGATAGTCCTTGCAAGGTTGTCCACTCGTTCAGACGTTAAAATTATAAAAGCGCTTGTAAACAATTAAAGCTTTCGTAAATACGAAAATAAGTTTGTTGTATAGAGAGCGAACGTAATTTTAGTGAAGAATTTTAAAAATCGAATTTTATTATAAAAAAAAAGTTTTAATTCATTATAATTAATTTATTGTTGATATTAACTAATAAATAATAATCGAGTATACAGTTGGCAAAAAATTATTATAAGTGAAATTTTTTTTGGTGACAAAAAGCTTTTCTGTTTATGAATAAAGTGAGTGAATAAAAAAAAAAAACAAAAAAATTATTTAATTGAGCCGAGTTTTGTAAAATAAGATAGAGTGAATGTTTTGTGAGTTTTTTTTGTTTTTAATTAAATGCAAAAAATGTAAGTTTATGTTTTATAATTTATAATTTTGTAGGTATAGATAGATAGATATACATATAAGCAATAAGTAATTATTAAAGTGTGCAACTCACGTAACAAGTGTATTCAGAATTTTATTTTAAAACCATAAATATGTATAATTATATGGTATACTTAAGAGGTAATTTATTTATTTATTATAATTATGAGCACTATAATTGTTTCAAATTACAATTTGTTCATACTGTTGGGAAGGAAGGAATTACAATTTAAAGCACACGGTACATTATAAATCGTATTTCCTTATTTTGAATGAAGTAATGTTTAATAGTAGTGTTAAAAAGTCGGGGTAAATAAATTTTTCTTATAGTTAACGAAACAAATGATGCATTTAACCTAAAAAAAAAAACGTTGTTACTGTTGATAAAAAAAGCTGTACACGTTAAAAGTAAAAAGATGAAAGACATAACTTATTATTAATAAGTTGCTTTAAAAAGTACTTAATTAGCACTTAAGCACTTAATTTTTATCTCGTCATGGTGTTATAGTTTACTTGCTTGCTTTTTCTGAAAGTTTGGAGTGGAAGAAGATTTGATATTCATTTGAACGGAAATTCTTCAATCAAACAATTAGTGAATTTATCGTTATTAGATATACCCTGCAGCTGACAGCATAATATAGTATATAGTGGCTACACTCATTTTTTGAAATAATTTTGCATTGATCTCCCGATTTTGTCATTAAAGTTGCAATTCATTCTTTTCTCCAGAATGAGAGAGTACAGATAGTCACAAAAGCAACCGAAATAAAAAAAAGACGATAAAGGTCGAGAACCGTTAATTATATTTAAGCGCTGCTTTGAATAAGTCCAAGCTTAAGTGACTTTTGCGTTATGAATTTTGATATTGTTTCAGTGCAAAGTCCAGAACAAGTTTTCAAAAATATCACTGAATTAATGAAAACCACTTTCCAGAATAGATTTGTATGAATTGGTAAAATGTCTATTGCTCCCTCAGAACGAAGTAACGCTGATGTCCAGAAAACCAACTCTTTTCAGCACATTACACCAAGCCATATACCCATTTGTAAATTTGAACCGTTTTCAACTACCCCTTTACAAATCTTACAGCTATAGCGCCGGCATTTTCTCCATTTTATATTTCCTTTTAGTCAATGAACTATCTGAATTATAGCTTACCTTAATTGTAGCCTCCCTTTCCTCTTTTTTCGTCTAATTAAAGAAAAAGACTTAAATTTGGTGAAGCCCCAATCATAAGTAAATAGGATTGTGTATCCACCTATTTACAGATTCCATGTAGATTTTATTGATTAAATATTATTGAATAATATTTTATTGAAAGACAATTAATTCAATACTTAAACTCGACGTATTCAATGATTTAACGATTATATAGATTATATTCTAAAATACTTTAAGAATTATGCTACATTTGTTTGAAAAAGCTTTCTGAAAGCTTAAGCTAGTTTAAACTCCCATAAAGGACAACAAATCTGTGGTCACATTTTAGAGGTGCACACTTTTACTAGAAATTTTGCAAAATAATTATCCTTGGCATAAAAAATAATTGAGAAATATACTCATTGGATATATATTATGTACGTACATGAATACGTAAAAGCAAAAATTGATATAATTAAATGTACACATATACACATTATAAATTTCAATGTTTGTACATATTATTGCACATGACTTATGCAAGTTATCACATTTCTTTCACTAAAATAAAAATAAGAGTTATAACAAAAAATTGATAACATTTCGGAAAACGGTCATTGATCGGCTTTTAAAATTTCGACTTTTTAGTTTCAAAGCCTTGAAAACTGATTTCCGCTTTTGAAACGGATTTAAACATTGATGAGCATTTTTCTGATGTGCTTCACTTTCTCTCAATTCCTATTATTTTGGCTGATGAAGTTAAAGAAATCAAATCAAAATATTTTTTTATAAAATGTTTGCACTATGTAGAAAGCCATAAGAAGGCCAGGTCAACATTTATAATAAAATTGTCACACATTTAATATGTAAGATACTAAGCCCAAAGAATATCGGTCAATATGTAAATGTGGTGACAATGTGGAGTGATCATTTTTTAAAGGTTATAATGTACTTAAGAAGCAACAAAAGACATTAAAGTTTCGCAACTTTAATGAATTTTAGAAAGCAGTAATACAGTAAATAGTACCCTAATTAACTACAAGCCAATTTTAAAAATATGAATTATTAGTAAGAAATGCTTTTTCGGAGTCTGACGAAAAAATGACGATTTTATCAACTCGATACATATCCTGAATACAAAATATTTCATGGTGTCCTTTTGATTCAATGATTTCCACTAATTATCTTATAGCCTAAGGTGATATTCTCTTTCTTGATTGATGTCTTCAATCCTCAACATTCTCTCACAAAATGAAGTCATTTTTTGTGTATCTAAACATCTAATGCGTGTCGAGTCAAATACAAATGTTTCTCAATGTTGGATTCTTTAGACTTCCAGCTTTGGCAAGATTTGTGAATAAAGATGGTTATTCTCTAATGGTATGCAATTGCACTCTCTAATAAATTACTTGGTTCAAAATATCTTAAAATTGATAGTTTAGTCTAATTTGCTTGTTGTTCGTTCTGCAAGTGTATTTGGCACTTATTGTAGAAGTGATTTTCTTCGAGGCACAGGTTTTTGTCGTACTGTTAAAGTTAGCCGAAAGTTGCAACCCAAAAGTGAAAAGTCGATATTGCAGATTGGGTTAGTCCAACCGAAAGTAAAAAATGGTAATGCAGATTGTATAATCCCAGCCGAAAGTAAAAAGTCGATAATGTAGATTCTGATATAACATTCCAGCCGAAAATAATAAATAAAAAATTTTATAAATAAATTTACGTGTAAAACTTTCCTTCGTAGAATATCGGAAAATCAGAAGAATATACAAAATTGGAATAAAATCAGCCTCTAGAGTATATATCTGAAGCTGAATCGTTTTTATGTGATTTGTGAATATCTATCGAATGAAAAAATTCTGTTCAAGTTTCCCGCGGGAAATCTCGGAAAATTCGATTTTCCAAAAATTATTACAAAATTTGTATAAAATCAGCCTCTAGAGTGTTGTCTGGCAATAGATTGCATTGATTTGATTTGTCAATAGTTATCGTATGAAAAAAATTCAGTTCAAGTTTCCCGTGGGAAATCTGGGGATTTCAAATTTTGGAAAATCGAATTTTCCGAAATTTCCCACGGGAAACTTGAGCTGAATTTTTTTCCCGCGATAGCTATTGACAAGTCACATGCATGCAATCCATCTCCAGACATAACACTCTAGAGACTGATTTTATTTATCCATTTCTTACTTTCGGCTGGAAACTTTTTTGAATTTTCCGAGATTTCCCACGGGAAGTTTGAACTGAAATTTTTTCCTGCGATAGCTATTGAGTAATCACATCAATTGAATCCATCTCCAGATATAACACTTTAGAGGCTGATTTTATACAAATTTTGTAATCATTTTTTGGAAAATTGAATTTTCCGCGATTTTCCACGGGAAACTTGAGCTGAATTTTTTTCCTGCGATAGCTATGGACAAATCTCATCAATGCAATCCATCTCCAGACATAACTCTCTAGAGGATGATTTTATACAAATTTTCTAATAATTTTTGGAAAATCGAATTTTCCGAGATTTCCCACGGGAAACTTAAACTGAATTTTTTCCTGCGATAGCTATTGAATAATCACATCAATTGAATCCATCTCCAGACATAACACTCTAGAGGCTGATTTTATACAAATTTTGTAATAATTTTTGGAAAATCGAATTTTCCGAGATTTCCCACGGGAAACTTGAACTGAATTTTTTTCCTGCGACAGCTATTGATAAGTTATTTATCCATTTTTCCTGCGATAGCTATTGATAAGTTACATCAATGCAATCCATCTCAAGACATAACACTCTAGAGGCTGATTTTATTCATCCATTTCTTACTTTCGGCTAGAAACTTTTTTGAATTTTCCGAAATTTCCCACGGGAAACTTGAACTGAATTTTTTTCCTGCGTTAGCTATTGATAAGTCACATCAATGCAAGCCGTCTCCAGACATAACACTCTAGAGACTGATTTTATACAAATTTTCTAATAATTTTTAGAAAATCGAATTTTCCGAGATTTCCGACGGGAAACTTGAACTGAATTTTTTTCCTGCGATAGCTATTGATAAGTCACATCAATGCAATCCATCTCCAGACAAAACTCTCATAAATGGAATATCAATAACATAATCTGCATTATCGACTTTGCACTTTCGGCTGGAAACTTTCGGCTAACTTTAACAGGGTGTTTTTGTCTTCTTTTCACTAGTTGAATTTAGCTTAGTGTTGCCGCAGGACATAAACTTGAACTCTAATTATGCGATTTATTTCAAAATGTTTGGAAAACAGCAATCATTTCGATGAATTGAAGAATTTAAGCTCAATCAAAATGTTAGAAGGTTTTTAGAAGAGGAACTATTTAGTGGAATTTCAAATTTTCTAATTCTCTTCGTTAAAACTTTTACTGGCGATCATCTGTACACATTCCAATGTCTTTGAATCGTAAGTTGATTTTTATTTTGTTCTGTTATCAATTACTGAACAACGGACAACTCGGTCAAACCAACAACAATAGAGACGTAAGCTTATTCCGACAAAGTTTAGTCGAACACAGTATCCGATTTCTATTTCTGTTAGCGGGAGGGCCTCTCCCACTGAGATAGTTGACCGTTACTCGAAATTTCTAATATAGTCACACGCGAAAATTTTAAAAACTATTGCCTGGCAACTCTAATTAGATTTTGGGTAGGATCATACCGCTAAACCTTCCAAAACCAATTAGCAGAAAAGATAAAATCTAGACTTAATAATTTTTTAATTCGCAGTTTTGGAATCTCATAAATTTTACGGGATTTTTACTAACACTGTTACAGTATCTTAAATTATTGATTTTCTATTTTCAAAAATAAATGTAAATTAATTATTCAGTGCAAGGAGTAAAGTACCCAAATAAATAAACAGTCACGCACTTTCGTGTTGTGTTTGTTTATTTTCTCCGTTCGGACGTAACATCATACCGACACAACAGATCATCTGTTGTTGCAGCAGCATACTAGACTAGAGGCCGAATTCCGATTCTTTGAGAATGAGAAGGAGAAATGACTTGATTTGTGTTGTGCACCATACGCTTCACATACATTCACTTCGAATAATAGTACTTAGAACTTGTTTTCTTTTAAGTTAACTTTTATTTTTTAGAATTTCACAATTTACTATAAGGTTAATTTAAGGTATAATAGTTTTAATTTAAGGTTAAATAATTATATAATTTTAGATAATGTTTTCAGCTGAACTTTGTTAACTCGACTGCATGCTGCAATACTTTCCTCCTTCTTTCATTAGTTGTTGTATATGGTATTGTATATAATGAATTCAATTTGTATATATAAACATGTTGTATATAACGAATTACTAACAATAATTACAACGGTATATGAAAATATTTAGATACATCTATGATCTACAACAAAATTACCATCTCAGAGTTGCACAAACTACATTGAATTTTGTGCATCACAACAGTCCTCCCGCAAAAGTTTTAAATTATGAAGTAATTTATGCCAATTTATTAACCAATACAATATAATATAATTTTATAAGAATAAAAGAAATTTGAAAATTATACAATGTTTGTTTACTTAAATTTATAATTACTTAAAGATAGGAAAAAAATCGAATAATTTAGTATTCATGTACCAACTGTAGAAGATATTCAATTCAAAATAACAATTTTTTTTTTTTTTTTTTTTTTTTTTTACATAATAATATATAATAGCACAATAATGACAAAATGACAATAATGATCAATTTCAATTATTCGACAAAACGTTTTAATCTGTTGTTGTGGACTGTTTTGATTTGACGATTAATTCTAATTTGACTATTTTCTGGAGATATAATTTTAATAATCTCATAAGGTCCAAACCATGGAGGATCAAATTTAGTTTTCGACTTCAATTCATTTGTCAAAAAAACTTTATCACCTACGTTGAAGTTAGTTGGGTTGGAAGATTTGTCATAGTATACTTTTGATTTTTCTTTACTTTTAAGAATATTATCTCGCGCGACTCGCCAAGATTTTTGAAGGCGATTCTTTAGTTCCGAACAATAATCCGAAAAATTATACACAGGTTCTGGATCCTTTTTCAATGAATTAGGTATTGCTGGCATCGATCCGAATAATAATTCGAACGGCATATATTCTGTAACACAGTGAGGAGTCGAATTATATGAAAACATAGCGTACGGAATCCATTGGTCCCAATTGAGAGGATCATTAGAAGTGTAATTACGCAAATATTGACCAAGATTTAAATGCGATCTTTCTAATGCGCCATTGGATTGCGGGTGATACGCGGAAGTATTTAATTTTTTAATTCCAAATAATTTACAGAGATCTTTGAACATTTGACTCATAAAGTTACTCCCTTGATCAGTAACTATTGTTTTTGGAATTCCATAATGACAAACAAAATTTTCTGCAAAAACTTTAGCAACTTCGGATGTCTCTTGAGAAGTCAGTGGTACAGCTAATGAGTATTTGGTCAAGTCATCTTGCATCGTAAGTATGTACTTATTACCTTCGTGTGTCGGAACAAGAGGACCAACGATATCTAGAAATAATTTCTCGAAAGGTTCGGTAGAAGTTGTAGTTATACGCATTGGCATTTTTGTTCGCCTACCGGCTTTATTTTGTTGACATGATGTACACTTTTGAATAAATTTCCGAACACGGGACATCATTTTTGGAAAATGGTAATAATATTTCAATCGACGAACAGTTCTTAAAACTCCTTGATGTCCACCTAATGGTGTACAGTGGAATTCTTCAATGACTCGGTTAATATCTGTATCAGATTCAAGATTTATAATGTTTTGTGATGTCGATTGACATGAAGATGAACTAGCAGTTGTTGTAGAAGTAGTAGAAATTGGTGAATTAGAATTTGATGAATGTGAATTAACAGAATTAATTGATGAATCAATATTTTGATTTTGAGTTTTTGTTTGTGCCCTAGTGACTGCTAATACATTATTAGAAGTTTGGCAATTTAAATGATCTATGCGACTTAATGCATCTGCGTTTTGATTTGATTTTCCAGGTTTGTATACTATTTCATAATCATATTCATCTAAATCGATACGCCATCTTAAGAGGCGAGAAGAAGGTTTAGGATTTTTGGAAAGCCAAATTAATGGACGATGATCTGTTTTAATTATAAATTTCTTTCCATACAGGTAAGGGTGGAAACGCTTAACAGCCCACACAATAGCCAACAACTCTTTCTCAATTGTTGGGTAATTGCGTTCAGCTGCATTTAAGCACCGACTTACGTAAGCTACAGGAAGATCGATTGTTTGGGATTTTGATTTTTGAGACAATATACCGCCAATTGCAAAATCACTTGCATCTGTGGTTACAATAAAGGTTTCGTTAAAATCGGGATAATTCAAAATAGGTGGAGAAATGAGCTTTTGTTTCAATGAATTAAAAGAATCATCACAGAAAGCATCCCACGAGAAAGGAACGTCCTTTCTTAATAACTTATTAAGTGGTTCAGCTAGCTTAGAGTACTCCTCGATGAATCTACGATAGTAGCCGGTGAGTCCCAAGAATGACTTAACTTGCGTTTGATTGCGCGGAACAGGAAAATTCTGGACCGCTTCTATTTTGGTTGGATCGGGCTTAACACCTTGATTTGTAACGACATGTCCTAGATAAGTAACTTCAGTTCGCAGAAAATTGCACTTTCTTGGTTGTAATTTCAGATTATAATTTTTGAAACATTGAAGAACACTAGTCAATTTTTTATTATGGTCCACTAAGTCATATCCATAAATTACCACGTCATCAAGATACGTAAAACATTTAATGCCATTTAACCCACTTAGCACTTGGTTCATTAATCGCTGGAAGGTTGCAGGAGCGCCTTTAAGACCATAAGGCATTCTATTCCAACATAATGTTCCCCAAGGTGAATTAAACGCTGTTTTATGTTTGTCGATAGGGTGCATAGGAACCTGGTGGTAACCATTTGCCAAGTCTAGAGTCGTAAAATAATTTGCATTCCCCAATTGATCCAAAATTTCCGTAATATTGGGCAACGGGTAAATATCATCGATGGTCATTTGATTAAGTTTTCTAAAATCAACGACCAGTCTCCATTTCTTTTCGTTGTCTTGAGATTTTTTTGGAACAATTAGAAGAGGTGAGTTATAAGGACTTGAGCAAGGTTCGATGATTTGATCTTTTAACATTTCGCTCAATTGTTTTTTCATTTCATTTTTTACAGATTCTGGGTGTCGATAATTTTTTGTATGTACCGGACGAGAGTTTGAATTAAGAGGAATTTCATGAAACGTTTTATTTGTTGTCGTTAATATGTCGCCAGGAAGATGAAAAACGTCGTTGAATTTAAAACAAATTTGAAGAATCGAATTTTTTTCTTTCTCGTCTAAATGGCTCGTATTTATTTCCGATTCCAATAATTTTAATCGGTTTGAATTTTCTATTGAATTTGAAATATTATTTAGGCTGAAAACCTCATAATTGATTAAAGGTTCAAATTGAATAGATAAATCATTGATTTGTATGCTATTTTCATTTGAGTTCAAAATGCTTAACGGAATGAATGAATATTTAGGATTTACTAAAGCACTTGCCATGAAAACTCCAGGTGAAATTTCTTTTGCTGAACAGAAATAATCTCTGTCGAAATTCTTAGAGACAGGTAATTTAACAATTGTTTCTACTCTAGCAGGAATTGTTAACGAAATTGAATTGAGGAATTCATGACCATTAGGAATGAAACAAAATGAAATTGAGATATAATTATTATTTTTAGATAGAAGCTTAACAGTTTTTTCAGCATAATCAATTGTACATTTATTGCGTTCCAAAAAATTTCGACCAATAATCCCAGCACAGGGGATTGGAAAATTATTTGGGACAATATGAAAGTCTTGTGGGATTAATTCGTTATTTGGAAAATTTATCACTGCATGGCATAACGCTAAAGTTAAAACGCGATCTTCTGATATTCCTTTGATGTGACAAGTTTTATTTATATCACAAATAACTTCATCGTGTATGCATTCGCGTTTAATTATACAAATGTCTGAACCAGTGTCGATTAGAAATTGATTCTTATCAGAGTTTAGAATGTCTAGCGATAATTCGATAAATTTATTATTATTTGAATCAGTATTATTAAATTCAGGAAGTTGATAAAATATTTCATGAGAAGATACTGAATGTTCATATGAATTTGATTGATTGTTATTGGAACTAGAATTAGATTTAGAATTTAAAATATTTTGATTTGAATGCAGGTTTAAATTTCGGAAGCCCGAACCACTGCATTCGATTGGTTGGACTGATCGTAGTTTACCGAACTGGTTGCTATATATTGAGTTGGATTTTCTTGTTTGGAATTATTGTTGTTATTTTGAAAATTAAATGATTTACGATTATTAAATTCACGCTTTCTACATTCAGTAATATTATGTCCATAATTTTTGCAATAATTGCATTTATTAGTACGATAATTATTAGACATTTCAGGATTTGTACTACTTTGGCGATTATCTGGGATTTTTTTGTTGTAATTTAAACTTGAATTTGTTATTGAAGGTTTAGTTGTACAATTGTAATTATTACTGTTATTATTTTGATTTTGTTTAGTAAACGAATAACAATTTTTAGCTGTATGTCCAATGCGCGAGCATATTTGACATTTTTCACGATCAATTGGCAAGAAGTTACGGTAATTATTATTGAATTGTTTTGAATTACCGTAGGAAACGTTTGACATCAAGGTTTCTTCTTCTATTGCCTTTGAAACGGCATCTTTTAATTTGGTGAACCTGCATGCTTTCACTATTAATCGGCATGGCTCTCTCAAACCGTTTTGAAAAGTATTAAGTGCAGTAATTGAGTTGAGATTTTGGATATACTTTGCAGCAGCTTCTCCTTCTCTAGCAATGCTTGCTGTATTTAAATCTGAAAGTAGCTGTTCGATTTTAGATGAAAATTCTCTAACAGATTCGTTTCGCTGTTGGCGAAGTTGTACTAATTCAACTTGCAACTGCTCGACTGGACGAGTATCAGCGAATTGTAATAAGAACTCTGCTTTCAGATCTTTCCATGACTCGAAACTCCCGTATTTTATAATATCAAACGGTTTTTGGCCTAATTTGGATTTCAATATATTTAGAAATAATTTTTGATCTTCTTTGTTGGTCAATGGATTGTGCACTATTTCGCAACATGCGATGAATTTATCTAACTGTTGAGAGGATCGATTAAACTCCGGTATAATTTTTAGCATTTGACTAATATTTAATGTTGCCATATTTAAATCGGTTTGAGGTTGGTTATCACAAAAATTTGGATTTATTACACTTTCTCGAAAATTAATTGGATGATTTATATTTAAAAAATTAGAATCGTCGGAATTATTTAAATTAAGATTTGAAATAGGTGATAAGTCAACAACAGATTTTTCGTTTTGATTTGATGAATTTAAATTAGAAATAGAATTATCACTATCATTTGCGCTACTTACAGATATTATGACTGATGATTCACTGTGTGAACTCGAACTTTCGGCATCAGAAGCATTAGATTCTGATTTGATTATTTCACTACCTTCTTGCATATATGAGTATGGATTGAAACTCTTTCGCAGTTGGTATTACATATGTTCATGAAATTAATATAAAAAAAACAAAATAATTTTACTTAATTAGTTTTTAAAAAAAAATTTTAGTTAGAGAGAATTACCTTTTAAATAATTGTTTTTTTTTTTTTTTTTTCTTAATGCTAATCAGGAACGGTTGATATTGATGAGTATATACTTGAAGGTTATTGCGATGAATGCGTAATTGAAGTCCTTGAACCTTGATTATGTCACTAATAATGATCCGGTGGTTTGTAACATTCACGCACACTCGGCTTGATTGTATTTAGAAATCTGATGATTGCTGTATGTGCACATATGCAATTTGATGGTTGAAAATTCCATAAAATGAGGTATTCAGATTGAAGAGAATTATAGTTGATTGGTATCCAATATATGTTTCCAATAGATGCTTGTTGAATTTATAACATATAATCATATGATTCACGTAAACTAATTCAACGATTGCACGGTCTCAAACAGAATAACGTTGAACAGTTATTTATTGCGATTTTGCTGCTTACTACACGTACCGTGGTTACGAATAGATATGTGTATACATGAATGAAGTAATACTACATAATATTGCTTGTCTATTTAAGACGCGGTCGGAATATTCGAAGCTTTATGGATGTACGCGGTATATGTTTTATGCACGTTATCGTAATCGTCGATAATACGATATTTAATTTGTAACGTATATGATACCGGTATTATTGGTTTTCCGCTGTCACCATAAAATGTTGTGCACCATACGCTTCTCATACATTCACTTCGAATAATAGTACTTAGAACTTGTTTTCTTTTAAGTTAACTTTTATTTTTTAGAATTTCTCAATTTACTATAAGGTTAATTTAAGGTATAATAGTTTTAATTTAAGGTTAAATAATTATATAATTTTAGATAATGTTTTCAGCTGAACTTTGTTAACTCGACTGCATGCTGCAATACTTTCCTCCTTCTTTCATTAGTTGTTGTATATGGTATTGTATATAATGAATTCAATTTGTATATATAAACATGTTGTATATAACGAATTACTAACAATAATTACAACGGTATATGAAAATATTTAGATACATCTATGATCTACAACAAAATTACCATCTCAGAGTTGCACAAACTACATTGAATTTTGTGCATCACAACATTTGTTTTTTTCTCCTTTAGTCAGGGGCGGTATCATGAAATCCTGTACCGGTGAAATTTTGACGGAAATCGCCCGGTTTTACAACAAACGGTATCAAGAACACCGCTTTCGCGGTAGGTTTCCTTCAAAAATCCTCCGGTAAATATTAGTTGACGGATGGCAATTTTTGTCCGAAACTGCCAGAAAATGTTCGAAAATATGCTCAATATTTTTACTGACCCGATTTCATGATACGGTTTCTTTTCCGGTTAGTTTTACTAGCGGTGACATTTTATAAACGAGCGGCATTTCCGACCAGATTTCATGATCCCACCCTAGCGATCTCTTTTTGTTGCGTACTTTTCCTTTCCTTCATATCGATAAAGTATCATTAATCAAAAATTGGAGTGATGGAGAAATAGAATGTTGTTTTATTCGTGTAAGTTGAGATAGCAAGAAAAATGCATAATTTAAAAACGAAATAGAGTACAATTTTATTCTTGAAACAAGAGACATAAACTCTATCGAATTCGATTGAAAGTGATGTTACAACATCCCACCTCAGTTCGTATTATAGCACGATTTATTTGGTTTACTGGGTTATTTTTTGATATTATTTTGTTGTAAAAACAAATTTTTTTTTAATTTTCAAATATGTATACCAATAACTAATGCCCGATTTAGATGAAGAAAAATGTTTGCCCTGCAAAAAATGTTTGCCTTGCATAGAGCTGCACGCAATAAAAAATTATCCATTAGTTAAAATGAGAAAGGACTATGTAAACCAAAATGGCGATGCTATAATTTTTTGACGGCTTATACAAAATTGGATGTTATATTTTTTGACATTTATCAGTGTTGTGACAAAAATAAAATTTATAACAATAAATAAGATTGTTAGTGACAAAAATAAAACTTAATAAATAAAATTGGGAAAACTGCTTTTGATTTGATTTTTTCTGCTATAACATTTGACTTCTGGTCATCGTATAGGTTTTAATAATATACTTTTATTGTGCTTGTGTTTGTTTGTTACTATAAAATATCAAAAAATATAGTCGGGTCGATTATATTTTATAGTATCATAATTATTTAAAATGTTTTTATTGTAACAATTGGTAAAAAAAAACGTTAACATGATTTTGCATGTTTATGTTTTGTTCTTGTCATTCAAACGAAAATTGTAATGTACTAATATCTTCTTTTTTTGCAAAGCAAACATTTTTCTTCATCTAAATCGGGCATTAGAAACAAAAAATTACAGAATCACAATTACGAAAGTGGATTTTCGTGATTTAAATTTACAACAGTGTTGTTTTCAAATTGATGCCTTGAATGCTGTATAGTATTTAGGTCTGAATCCATAGACACAACTACAACTTCAGAAGACAGATAAAACAGCAAATTTAATCAGGAATCTAGTACAATTTTCAAACAATAAATTTTAACGTTTTAAATGCAAAAATCACAATATAAATAATCTTAATTGATTATTTATTGCTAAATATATGTAAATATTTTGCTTATTATTATTTATTATAACCTAAAATAAATATATTTACATCGAAATTAGAAATGATAAATTCGATTTTAAACGTCAATTGTATTCACTGTTTGTAGTCGCCGATATCCACGACTATACAACTTCAATCTACACTTTGATCTGTGAATTTATTGAGGTTTAAAAATACCAAAAGAAACAATTTAGTCGTAGTTACGAATTAATTGTTTGTCTATTTGGCCCTAAGTGTATTATCAACAGCTGGATATTTTTTGTGAAAGATTATTTTGAAATAGGCCAATTTTTACCAAATGCAAATTTTGGAAATTTATTATATTGTGTAATTGTGTCTTGGAGTAACAAATAAAAAGACTATTCTGTCTTATGTAAGTTCCTTTCATTTGACGTATAACACATTAATTTCAGGCTTCTAAATTTTCATTTTGAGTTTGTGAATCAAACTAAAGTTATATCATCTCAATAAAATTCTTCTCATAGGTTTTTTTGACATTTTTTGTGGTTTTTTTTTTCTCAGTCATCAAACCGGAATTGCACCGGAATTCGGGTGCATTGGGCAAATTCCGGTTCCATGACAAATTTCTCATATCGATTTGATTCATATAAAAAACCCTAAAGGTATAAAAATACAGAAAAATGCGATTCCGGTTGGATGACTAACAAAATAAAACTTATAAGCAATGTCAAAAAACCGATGAAATATTTTCCATTAGAAGAATTTTATTTAGATGATAACCGGTGTGAAGTTTGTGACAAAATTTGTCAAAGAGAAAAAGAGATTGTCAATTTGGTCAGGGCGATCCTAGAGCTTGTCAATTTATAGTATTCCACACTAGTTATAAGTTTGACATGGTCATATCGATATCGATAGCTTATAGTATGTGCTATTCAAAGCATATGATGTAATATGTCGAAAAACTACAGGATCACCCAGACAAAATTAATTGAACAACATTTTCGCCAAAATACATGTGAATTTTGACAATCCTAACTTGTCAATTGATTTTATTTAAGATTCCTAAGTGCAACTTAAATTTCTGTGTTGTTTGTTTTTATTTTATTAATTATTTTATCAATTTATCATTATTTATTTATTTATTATTTATTTACCAACTTAAAAAAAAAATCTAGTTACAATTTTAAAATATTCTACATTACATTACAAACAAAAAAAAAAAAACTTTACCAAAAATTAGAAAGAAAATCTGACATCAAAACCTTAAATGCATCTATTGACAAATTAAAATCAAAAATCGACCGTACTTTATTAAAAGCAGCCGAGACATTATAAACAGGTTCATTCATAACTAAATTACTCCTCCGTATTGGTAATTTAAGAACAAACTCCCCACTCGATCGTAACATACGTGTTGGAACGTATAATCTCATTACAATCAATTCTACAAACGAGGAGATCACGGACAAAAGTGATACACGTCGCAGTTCTACGAATAGAGAGAAGTTCCAATTTTAATAGTTTACATCGTCCCCTATAATGAGAAAGAATACAATTGGGAAGATTATTGTCCCTAGGTAATCTACGCAAGGCATATTTTAAGAACTATCTTTGAACCCTTTCTATAAGATCAGAAGAGTCCTGATAAAATGGGTCCCAAATAACTACGCCATAATCTAATTACGAGCGCACCAACGTAACATACAAAATTCTAATCGCATAAGGATCCCAGAAGTCTTTGGAGAATCTTTTAACAAACCCTAACATGGAAAACGCCTTAGAAACAATGCCCTGTATATGAATTTGGAAGGATAAATTAGAAGCGAATGTGATACCCAAATCTTTGAAAGTGTTCACTTTCTCAATTCTATGGTCTTTGAGAAAAAATTCGTAGTCAAAGTTCAAAACATTCCTTCTACGGGAAAATCGCATTATTTTACACTTCTTAGTATTCAATAATAAATTTTGGTAAGTACACCTATTCGTAAAATCCGATAAATCGGACTGTAGCTCCTCTGCATCCCGAATATTCGAAATAGTTTTAAAAATTTTAATATCGTCAGCATATATAAGAATCTCAGAATACTTAATACAGTTAATCACATCATTAATATAAAGAATGAATAAAAGGGGGCCCAAATGGCTTCCCTGGGGAACCCATGACGTAACATGAATCCGTTTAGACATGTAATTCCCTATCTTAACGATTTGAGTTCTGCCTGTAAACTATTACAATCCAAAGACTCCAATTTAAGGAATAGTAGTTTGTGATCAATTTTGTCAAAGGCCTTGCTAAAATCTGAATAAACAACCTGTACATCCATCCCCAATTCAAAAGCCGTTGAAATATAATTGGTCAGTAAAAACAAATTCGAGACAGTTGATCTGCCAGGAAGTAATTCATGTTGCTTAGAAGAAATAAACCTACGAGTATAAAAAAAAAATAAAATCTTTGATTAATTTTTCAAAAAGCTTCGGCAAAACGGATAAAATACTGATGGCTCGATAATTAGCATAAATATATCAATTAGCATCAAGCATAGCATCAATTTTTTTAAATAGCTTTGTTATATTGTTATCCGCCAACCACTGCTTGCAGCTGTTACAGTGATAGGTAACGCACGCAAATTGTTTAATTGAGTTGATGGCCGTACGATCAATTCCACTACAATCATAATGGTATTGATTGCTACAAAAATTACAGCATACTATATCCATAAAATTAGCGCCATCCATAATATCATTATCCACGTAATATTTCGTTTCAATTTTTTTTTTTTTATTGAATTGCACTGTTAAAATGGCAGAATGGTTCTGATCTGATGAGGCGTTGTCTCCCTATAGTGCTTTCAAGCTCCGTAAATCGCTATTTTGTAGTATTAATTATTTTAATTTAAAATAAATTAACCACCACTGTTTCTTTACGCAAAAATTGACATCATCGGATCTCCGAACGGATGAGCCATTCTCTCGCTACAGTGGGTTCAAGCATTTAAATCGCTCCAAATCAGAGGTTCGCGGCACGGCTTTCCTCGCCACCAGATACTTAGTAATTAGTTGACGAGTAATTCCCCACGCCTAGTTGATGAGTAATTGCCCATGACCAAGTATAAGACATTATCACGTCAAAATGTATAACGTCTTGCAAACAACCCTTTGATAATTTCTAAACATCTAGAAAAAAATATAAGAAACTTCGAATAATTTAACAAGTCTCAATAATTTCGAAATAATCTTAAAAAATTTTGGGATTTCTATAGAATCTTGAAAATTTTGGAAAATTTAATAATATCGAATTTATTATTCAGCGAATCTCTAATAAACATCTAAATCAACTAAATTTACATATATCTAAGGTCTAGCCTAAAAGCCTCGAAAAATCACGAAAAATCTCGAAAAAGTCGAAAAATCTAGAAAATTTAGAATAAATTCGATTAATCGCGACTATATCACTCATTAAATTATAAAAATCAATGTATGCCTGGTTTTTCTAATAGTTAAAATATAGTAACTATGGTTACATCGATTATATAAGCCTTTGTATAATCGATTATATAAACATTTGTAAAATGTAGTAGCATAATTAAAATCGTGTAGGCTTAGCAAATTTGAAATTTGACAAAAGAAAAAACAACAATTCTGTTTATATATGTCAGTTTCCAGTTATCGACTTCAATAAATCCAAAATGGATCGTTTCTATTTAAATTTAAATTTCTATTCTATTTAAATTTATTGTTTTCTTTATTCAAGATATAGTCTCCTGTATACCACACGACAATGGATAATTTTCTCTTATTTCGACGTATTGCCTTTGCAAAACACCACTCGACCTTCAGTCTCGTGGTGTTTCAGGCAATACGTCTCGTATAATCGAAAATTTTCGATCGTCTTGTGGTATAACATACGATTATCCAACAAACTCAAATAATCTCTATGAAACTCGCATAATTTCAAAAAATATTTTAATAATATCGGAAAATCTAAGTATTAATGAACACTTTCGAAAACACTGTAAGTCTGCTTTAAAAAAAATCTGGAAAACGAAAATCATCGAACACTATTAAAAATGAACAAATTCGCCATTGACAATATCAAACATACTGAATGATTTCGAAATCGAAGAACTGTTTCGAAACATCAGTTAGACTGTAACATTACACAATCGAGCATGAAATCGGGAATAGTCTCGTCAAAATTAAACAAAGAACAACATTATTGCCACCACTAAATAAACCGGGTTTGCCGGTTATTTTACTCGTAGTTTTTATTCAGTGTTTACTGGTAATCAAGAAATCCATAAATAAGGAACTATAAAAATTACAAGGGTTAACATTAAATTTCAGTTGGGTGAAATTCTCGAAATTCGAGATTTTGATATTTGGGCTCAAATAGGATTAAAGGTGTTTGGCACCTAATTTATTCGAACTACAATATTCGATATTATTCGTTCGTTATTAAGATTTTCCATTTTTATCAAAATTGTCACACGCTCTTAATATTTTGTGAATTTGTTTTGCTTTTCCTACAATTTTTGAACTTGAAATTTCCCCAGGTGGTAATTTTAGGTACCTACGATTTTACCAAATTTTGACTGCCATCACTGCCATTTATGTAATGTCTATTGACTTAATGACCACACGATTTGTAGTAAGCTTATGTTCTTAGAAAAATTTTATAAATTTTGGGTTAAATGAACCAATTTTTACAAGAAAATGAAAACGATTTTCTTATCCGATGTTCTTATATGTTGAAATTCAAACATTTATGAAAATATCTCAGATATCATAATTAAGAATTTGTAACGTTTTCATTTAAAAATTTGGCTTTACTATATGGAAAGTTTGGTTTTTCCCCCGTTTCTAGTTCCTTTAGAAAAGCTTCGTTATTTAGACTATGCCTTTGAATAATCTAGCTTAGTTTGAAATTACAGTGAAACTTCCACAGACGACCACCCCTCGAAATAGATCACCTGTTAAAAATACCATTTTATAAATACCACCTCGTCAACCTGACCGACGTTGGTTAATAAAATGCTCTGTTTACTCTTTGGCCTGTACTTCAACTCAAAATTAATGATGACAAAACTTCCCGTTATTTCCCGAGATTACTCGAGAAAAAATTTCAAATCTCTCGAATTCTCGAGAAATGAAATTCATCGAGAAACAAAATTCTCGAGTTTTTGGAAATGACATTTCTCGGGAAATTGTAATCTCTATGTACAATATGTATATACATACAAAACAAATAAATTGATAAACGCTATAATGCACATTTGATTTTTATGCCACACAGTGGGTATTTTTTCGAATGTTTAAGTGAACATCTGATTTGTAAAAAGATTGTGAATTCATTCTCGGTTAACATATTTCTCTTTTAGCAAATAGTGGTAAAAATGAAATTTTTATAGTTAGGAAATAACAGATTAAACTTTGGTGTGATGAGAGGGCGAACGAGCAAAAAAGTTGCCGGTTAGTGGGCCAATACTAAAAGAAAAAGTCATTTCATTTACGAAAATTAACAAAAAAAAAAAAAGATAATTTTGTAGATAGTAACGGTTGGCTCAATACATTTTGCAGTAAAAATGCAAAAGTGTTTAGAACATTGAGTGGTGAAAGTGCATCCGTGGGTGTTAAGCTTATATCTAATTGGATTGCGCGATTGCTTTCAATGATTGAATGTTATGAATAGGGCTGTGGGCTGTGATTTTTAGGCCTTAAAAATTGGAATTTAGGCGCCTAAAATATCCTCTAATAAATTAAAAAAAGGTCGTAAAAAAAGGTTTTCAAACCTACATTTTTTAAATAAAAAAAGCTACAAAAACGTTGTATCTTAATTTAAATTGCTTTTATTTCATAATACGAGTATTTCGATACATCAAAATTTCTTTTTAAACTAAACAAATAAAAAACAAATAAATAAAAATATTAAAAAATAAATAATAAATCCTGCTCATTCACTTTTATTGCGGTTACTAACAAAAATTTCATAGATTATCTAATTTTTTAAATTAATTAAAGCATAGGTTACTTTTAGGAATTTAAGGCTTCGTTACAATAAATAATGAAGTGATGTTGTAAATTTTCAAAAGTGAAACTCTGTCGGTTGGCGCGTAATAAATTTTTATACATTGAAAATGTCCGCTCAACGTCCACAGATGTAATTGGGGCATACTTAAATGCCAATACTTCCACATTTGTTTAGTTGTGGTGATGAGTTGAATCCGCATTACCGCTTAAAATATTTGAAATCAATTGAAGTATTTTAAAGTTATTGTTTTTTTGCATTACATCGGCTATTTTTGATTTTATTTGATTACCAGTCGGACCTTTTACCGTTTCGATTTTTCTTAAAGCTTGTTCCACAATGCCAATTTGAGAAATTAGGGGTAATCCCGCCGTCTCTAGTTTAGCAATTGAAGAACTCAAAAAGCCGTAATTAGATGAGATAAAAATTAAATCATTTTTTAGTGTCGTTTTTGACCTAGCAAACAAATCCTTAATAGTTTCAAGAGCTGCAGAGTCGTCGTCTATTAGTTTCGATAAAACATTTCCTATTTTTTCAAAATTTGTGGCGTAGTATTCCACAGCTTCAATCCAAGTACCCCATCTTGTGATTACTGGCTTCGGCGGAAGTGCCAACCCCGGTTCAATTTCTTTAAAAATTTGGACTCTCGTTGGAGCTTTTAGAAATATTTTTTTCACCGACGCAATCATCTTGTCAACATTTGGGTATAAAGATCTTATTTTTTCAGCAATCCGATAAATTCCATGTGCCAAGCATGTAACATGCAAAATTTTCGGGTAGAAAATTTGAATTGCAGAAGCCGCTTTGACCATATAAGGAGCCGCATCAGATAAAAATAATAAAATGTGGTCACGGTTGAACTCATCGCCCAAAAGTTTTACCGAATCGTCGAATAGCCTAGCTATAGTTAAACCGTTGGCTTTATCTAACACTGCAACGTTTAACAGATACCTCTTTCGACTTCTCAGCTCATCCGGATTTAATATGCCTACTACAACATTAGCCACGTATCTTCCTGTAACATCGATGGTTTCGTCTATTGACAGCCACACATATTCGTTTCGTATTATACTTTTTATGTTCAACATGGTTTCGCCGTATAGAAATTTTATGTAATTTTTTCTTAATGTAGTTTGATCTGGAACTTTGAAGTTTGTATATTTGTGAATAAATTCAGCAAAATGGGGATTTGCTAATTTATTAAGTGGTATATCGGAAGAAACTAGCATTTTGCATAGGTTTATGCAAAAATTTTTGTACGTTAGATTTGGATTAATCGCATCTGATATAAATGTTTGATTTGAATTCCCGTCACTTTTTCTGGCATTTTCCTTGTGTTTAGTGGAACTTAGACGTTGCACCAATTGAGATTTTTTATCTGCAACTATTGTTACATTACAAAATTTGCAATATAATACTTGTCCGTCAGTTTTGAATACATTGTACTCTTTTACAAAACCCTCTAAGCGACTTCTATTTGAAATTTTGACTTTCGGCATAATTTCATCTGAAATTATAATTAATCATAGCACACAACGGCTTTTAGATGCATACCAAAATAAAACACATACTTACACGAATAATTTATCGGTGAGGTATAATTTAAATTTATTTGCTTTTATTAAGTCTGGTTTCCATTATGAAACTTTTACTGACAGTACTTTTTACTGAATAAAAACATAAACATCGAAAATTTCATTGAATTGACACAGATCATTCTTTGTTTTTAATTTTTTTTGAAAAATTGAAATATTTTTCCAGTACTGAAAAATATACTTCGATTTATATATTTTTTCAGTTAATTTTGTCAGTATACTATAAAAAATGTCAGTATGCTATAATAATTTTGTCAGTACTGTAAAACTGAAAAAGTTTTTTTTTCTCTCACACAGCACGCGAATATATATTTTTATCCCATTTTGTTTATACTGTCAGTAAATATTTCATAATGGAAATCAGGCTTTAATACACATGAGAAGTATTTAAACAGTTGAGTTCGTAAAATAAACCAAAACATAAATTTCTTTTAAACAATAACACCACATCGGAAACGAAATGAAGAAAAAACACATAATGTCAAATTTCCTGTCATGGCGGCTAACCAAAAAAACAAAACAAAAATTGAAATAGTATTGCTACTAATGTGAAAATTTCCTTTTCATTTTTTATATTCATTTTGAAGGGAATTATTTTAAAATGCGTTTACACTTGTACAAATTTATGTGCTGAAAATTTAATGTTAAATTTTCGTTCGTAACTTTCTATTTGCCGTTCAAAACCCAAAATTTAGGCAAAATATTCGCTAAAATGCTAAGTTAAATCTTAAAACTGGAAAAAAAGGTTGAAATAAGGTGGAAAAGTTTGGAAACCTATAAAAGGTTTTAAACCACGAAAAAGGTAAAAAAGATGCCAACACCCGATGCCAAATGAAAGGAAATTTTATGAAACAAGTTGCTATGTTATCCCAATTCACCAAACTTGTTCCACTGCGGAAAGGTTTTAACCCGAAAATCATAGCCCTAATGAACCAAAAGACATCTGTAATCTTGACGAAACCAAGATATTTTACAGAGAGCTGTCTACTAAATCATTTGTCGCTAAAGGAACAAATGCCCATGGTTCCAAAAAATGTAAGCAGCAAAACACAGAGAAACCCCTTGTAATTAACTCGTCAAACGGCCAATATGTTGTAACCTGATAGCATGGATGACCAGTTCCATTTTTGAAGAAAGGCTAAAAAAATTGCTAGAAAAATTTTCAAAGAGACATGAACAATTATTTTATGTTGGATAATGCAGCAAATCATTCTTAATTTATTATTTGTACCGGCAAATTCCACCAGCATTTATCAATCGCTTGATCAGGATATCACCCAAAATTTTAAATTGCATTATAGACGACGAATGATTACGACAATAATCGTGAAAATGGAGACAGCAGATAATTTGGATGAATTGGTAAAACATATTAGTTTGGCTGATGTGTTTGATTATGGAAAGGAAGGTTGAGAAAATGTCAGCGAAACAAAAGTTGAAAAATATTTCACTTAATGTGATTCGGTATAGTATCGAGTTACAATATTAACACAAACTTAAATGAAAATATATAACTACAAAATGATGTAATCTCTATCGGTAATTGCGGAAATTTAGAATTCGATTTTGGAATCGACGTCGAATTAGATCTTGAATGTCCACTCTGGGGGAACAATGACAGGGGGGCCGAACTATTAAATACGGATCAAAATGTTTGTGGAAAAATCCGATTCAGTAGCAGTAGAACCGACCCTTACGAATAAGAACTTGGAAGCACTGGCGGGCCCTTAATTTAGGGAATGGAAAGTTAATTAATTCATGTAATTTCTAATATGCTACCGGTGGTTAGACCATTTTAATTGTGTTTCGATTAACACGAGAAGTATATTAGTATTTACGAACAGTAATTCAACGAAACCGACTAATAGGAATAATTCTATTTATTTAATTAAATGATTTTTAATATGTTTCAAAGATTGTAAGAGAATTCAATCCAGTTTCGAACTGATGAGCTTATGATTATGAAAATATGGTTTCGTTGAATTACTGTTCGTAAATACTAATATACTTCTCGTGTTAATCGAAACACAATTAAAATGGTCTAACCACCGGTAGCATATTAGAAATTACATGAATTAATTAATATTCAACAAAAAAAAAAATTAATAAAAAAAAAGTAAAAATTAGCTTATACACAGAGCAGTGTGAATATCGTGAAGAAGAAAAATTGTAAAAGAATTCATCTGTATTAGTACGATTCGCTAGTACTTAACGCACAGCACATTCTGTATATATAGAATGTAAATTGTGGTATAATCAATCCAGTCGCCGCGACCTGATGAGAAGATTGATTTTTTCATAATCAAAAGCTCATCAGTTCCAAACTGGATTGAATTCTCTTACAATCTTCGAAACATATTAAAAATCATTTAATAGAAAGTTGTTAAACCATTTTTTATGAGTGTTAACGAATTCTACAAATAGAAATCATAAAGCATAAAGTCAGTTCATCAAGGAAACGACTTTTTCAAATCCGAACGAATAGAATTTTACGTAAATTCCTTAACTGCTCATGTTTTAATACTTTGACTGTTTAATTTATTTTATCTTTAACTTTTTATTTATTTATAATTTTATCTAAAAATTGAACTGTTATTTTTATGTGATAAAATAAATAAAATAAATGTATATCCCTGAATATGTAAATAACTAAAACGTTTTCTTATACTATATACATATTTATCCGTTTTTTATTGTTTTTCTCTAAAGCGACCACCTCTTGAAAAGACCATTCCTGTCTGGTACGCAAGGTGGTCGGCTTAAGGAAGTTTCACTGTAGTCATTAATAACTTGCTTCATTTATTTGTTTTTAAAATATTAATATAAAATATAGGCTGCGGGCCAATTGTCGTGTAAACCCATTACTACAGTAAAAGTTGGCTTTTAAAATTTGTGTTTTTTTTTTTTTAAATACGCATTCTATTTACACCTACTCAACTTGTAAAACATTAATTAATAATCTAAAGTGTTTTTTGTTCCGTTTACCCTTCCTTTGATAATGGTAAATGCTTTTAACAATTTTAGTGGTTTACGCTAAGTATTAGCCAGCAGCAATAAAGTTTGAAGGTTTCTCTAATCTCGTTACGAATACATGTACAGCTGTTATGAAAAAATTGACAATTAGTTAAATAAAAATAAATATTGTATCATTAATCGTTACTTTGGATCCATCGATCTTCGTGTCAAGTTTTTGTTAAATTTTGAAATATCTTGTAAAAATCTGTCTGTGTATAATAAATCGGTCCATAAATCTTAATTAAGTTTGATCAGAAATCCATGGTCATATTTTTCTAATTGGAGCAATAATTTTCAAATTTACCTTTCGATTTTGGGTTTCAGATGTAGCGCATAGTTAGCCTTCAAATGATTTAATTTTCTTACTAACACGTTCGTATTAGTTTTACAAGGACAAAACCGTGTCCCAAATTAATATGCTCTAGACTGAAACGATTTAAGTTTTTTTTTTTGGTTTTTATGAAAACGCTAGTAAAAGAAAATAAATCAAAGTCAAGTTCACGCGCGTTTACATTTTACTTGATGAAAAATACTGCGGAAATATTTAAAAACAATAAACACACCACAAGTACTACGACCACAGGTGCAATTATGTAAAATAAACAAACAGCTTTTTATATGTAGTTTAATTTAATATTTGTGGTCTTTTAGAGATTCGCACACGGAAGTTACGTTCTGGACACGGTAATTTAGATGGATCTCCTCCGTTTTAACGCGTGAAAACTTTCTTTACATTCTCAAAACGACTTAATTTCTAATAAAGCTCTGCATTCGCGATTATATTAAAAAGGCCCACAAACCAATGTATAACGATAAATTTTCTATTTTTTTGCTTAAAACATTTAATTTGCGTTTTCGCTATTATTTTATTATTAATAAATATTAAATTTCTATATTGAATACATTGCAGACTTACAGTTGAAAAACAAATAAAAAAAAGTAATTAACATTAGGTTAACCTGTATATAGTGTGTATGGTCAATTCCTCACAAACGAAATTAATTACCTGCATAAATTAGAAAAAAAAACGTGACTCATTTACAATCGTATATTTTAATCTTAAGATCGCATCCAATCGAAAGTTTTGTAGATGTACTCATTTTTATAAATTGACATTAGAAATTCCATAGATTTCTTGTTTTATTTTTGCTGCTTATGCGAAATTGTAACATTTCTATTTCTACACAAATATAGATTTATTTGCTGTACATATCCATTCATATCCACCTCCTTTCTAATTTCTTGTCCATACTTTGCTGTGTATACAAAATTTTATTTGCTATTTTGAGTGAGAAGAAACGCGAAGTAAAACTCTTTAAATATCAAAACAACTTGCATTTTTTTTTTGTTTGGTTTATCTGTAAAACTAAAATTCAAAGTAAGACAACATATTTATGACGTAATGCGCAGACATATCTGTACATATGTATATACACAAACATTTAAGTTAGTATTACATCAAAAATAAAGTTATCTTACATAATTGCACAATTGTATAAATATACATAATACATCAATAGAAGCAAAGCCAATCGCTTAAAGTAGAAAATTATAAGAAATCTCTTCTTAGCAATTTTATTAATTTTGATCTTTTGTTAGTAATGCGCAGGTGTGGAATGATTTGTGGATTGGTGGCGAAATTAAATTATGCGATTTGTATGAAATTGATTTTTATGAACACATATTGTAGTTGGGTTAACTAAGAAAGTGTTGCGGTAGATCTTGTCTTATTAATCAAATCATATCGATTATTGCACACAAATATATTTTTTTTGTCTTTTGTTCGTCATATAATACAACACAAGGAAATGAAAAATCATATTTACAGCGATTCCATACGATAACGATCAGCCGTTGGCCTGACCCCTTTTGATTTTGATGAAATTTAGTGAAAATGTTCATCATAAGAAATAACTCCACCCACATTGTTTTGTTTTCCTCTATGTCACTCTGTTTTGATACAGGGCGATTTGCCGTTTTCTACTTTTCGTTAAAATTAAAATTTGTGAAGAGCTCGTTCTCAAAAACCACTTAACCGATTTCAATATTTGTTAGTTCAATTGAAAAGGATTGAGTTCTTGGTATGTATAAATTTTTTGAAAAAAATCTTAATTAAATTTTTGTTTATGAAAAAGAGCATTCTTTTGTATAATGTCATTTTTCGGTCTTTTGGGCCACAACGAGTTGCCTATTTTTTATTTTTTTTTTAAAAGCTTATTTATTTTACCAACTAATCAAAAATAAAAAAAAATTGCGTTAGGAACAATTTTAAAGTTATGATTTTTTTAATACACCAGCCTCGACATATTTTGTGTTTAAATTATTAATTATTCTACCTGCGTTTTGCACCATTTACTGTATTTTAAAAGGTACTCCTATTTTATTTTATGTATTAGTGTTGTTTACTATTTTATAGTTTTTTAAAAACAATAAACCAGAAATAAATAATTTTGAAGTAATTTTTATTTTGTTATATCAAACAGTTTTGAGTTTTTACAAAATGAAGTTTTTTATAAAGATGTCTTATTAATAGGAGAAAAACTATGATATTGGTGAGTGCCTGGTATTTGCCTAACTAAGTTATATCTGTTTTTTTAATTTTCTTTCAATTTTCAAATAATCTTTAGTACTAAACAATGAATAGTTGACTTTTGATTCATTTTTCACAGCCCATGAATATAGTTCATGTGGCGTGGTTATTTGATTTTCCAACGGTCTTTGTAAACTTGCTCGAGCAGCATTCCTCTTGAGAACTCCTCCTAATGCATCACAAGGTCCTTTTCCGTGGCATGTTGCACAAATATGCCACTCTGCTTCCAAGTCGAAATCCTCTTTAAAATTGCAGAGATCGTAAAAATTCATTTTATTTTTATACTGGGCCTTAACCATAGGAAAAAACAAAATTTGTTTTATTTGTTGTAATTTTTCCTTTATGAAATTGACTAAGTAGGCCTTGAATGAATAATCTCACTGCTACATGATTGTGATTTGTTGATTCAGATATAGCCACCAATCTTGTGAATTCCAATTTAAAATATTGAAATCGGTTAAGTGGTTTTTGAGAACGAGCTCTTCACAAATTTTAATTTTAAAGAAAAGTAGAAAACTGCAAATCACCCTGTATCGAAACAGAGTAACGTAAAGGAAAACAAAACAATGTGGGTGGAGTTATTTCATATGGAGAACATTTTCACCAACTATCATCAAAATCAAAAGGAGTCAGGCCAAAATTTGTGATTTTTTGATCGTTTTCGTAGTAATAAGATGATGATCCCTACCCCATGATCACCACAATAACGAGAAATTCCTAGTACCTATTAATGTAACGGAACGTGATTCATTTCAATGGCCTCAAATAAAATGAAACATCGTGCAACTCAGTGCTATGATATTTTCTAAATATATCGATGAAGCGTCACAAATTTTGAATATAATTTTAAAAATATCAAGAATTTCGAAAATAATCTTAAAAATGTCGAATTTTCAAAGTATTGAATATCTTTGAAATTTCTCAAATATCGAATTATCCGTAAGTATGTAAAACCAAAGGAAATCCTATACGGGCTAACCATCCCGTGTAAAACGCAAACAATCTAGACATTTTTGAATAATTTCGAATAACCTAGGTATTCGGAGAAATGAAACGATTCTCTGGTTACGTTGATTGCATGTTGATTATTAAATCGTGTAGTTTATTTGTTACAGTATTTATTTTTATATATTTGGAATTCTTCGGTTCGACTTAGCACATCCCCTTTCTTCATTATATGTAGTACTTGTAAATTTGCTTCATAACTTGTGTAATTATGCTGTATAGAATAAATATGCTGAGCGAATTTTGATTCAGGGTTGATTTTTCCGATTGATTTTACATGCTCCCTAAATCTTTCTTTAAAGGATCGGCCCGTTTGTCCTAAATAAAATGCCTGACAATTTGAACATGTTAATTTGTACACCCCCGTATCCAAAATTTCGTTACTCCTGTTCTTGATTAATTTTTCTAATTTATTATTTGTTTTGTGTGCCAGAGTATAACCAAAATGCTTAAAGACTTTTTGAATTTTTTTACTAGTATGACTCCAATCCGTACTTATGTATTTTGTATCATCAACATCACAATTTAGACTGGTATACCCCCGATATTCCATTTTCCTCTTGCATCCATAATTCATCTGCTGCTTGGTACCCATTTTGGTGAGCGATGTATTTAATGTTCCCCAGTTCTACATTGTAGTTTTCATCGGACATTGAAATACTGTTTAGCCTATGGATCATGTGGCGGTATGCTGCTATCTTTTGTTGATACGGGTGATGCGATTTTTGATGAATCGTTTGGCACGTTTGTGTAGGCTTTCTGAAAATTTGAAATTTATGTTTTTGATTTAAATTCCTTATTGTTAGGTCCAAAAAATTTATAGATTTATTATTTTCAATTTCTAATGTGAATTTTAATTTTGTGTGGATTCCATTCAAATAATTATTAAGCTGGTTCAGCTGTCTGCTCGTTCCAGTAAACAATATCAATATGTCGCCCACATATCTATGCCAATATTGGATTTTTCGGAAAATTTAATTTCTATCGTTAAAAATATACGTGTTTTCAATATGATTTAAAAATATGTTGGCCAAAGTTCCGGATAATGGGCTTCCCATAGGTAGACCATCTTTTTGAATGTAGAATCTCTCTTCGTGTTTAAAATAATTTTGACGTGTGATTGCTTCCAATAACGCAATAACCTCGTTTACGATATGTGCATCTATCCGTTTCTCCATCAAAAGTCGTCTTGTAATTACTATTGTTTCTTCTACTACAATGTTCGTATACATATTTGTAACATCAAAAGATGCTAACTTTCCGTTCCTCGGTATGTTGACTTCCTCAATTTTGTTCACCAGTTCTAAATTATTTTTGACGGAATGGTCATTTTCTATACAAATATTGTTATATAGCCATTGGTTCAAGTGTTTTGCAATTTTGAAGGCCGGCGCTGATGTGAAGTTCACGATCGGTCTCATTGGCATATCCACCTTATGAATCTTGGGCATGCCTCTGATTATCGGGATTGTTGGCTTAATCACTTTATTTAATCGAATTTCTCTATTGCTCATAAAATGCCTCGACTTACTGATAACAGCCTTGATACTAACATTATATCTGGCCGTCAGGTCATCGTTAGACTCCTGAATCCCGTTGTTTATAATGAACTCATCAATTTTCGTGTTGTATTCCCGTTTGCTCATTATTACGACTGTATTCCCTTTGTCTGCTTTAACAATCACCGCATCGTTGCTGCTTATTTTGCTCCTTATGCTGATGGCCGTTTTATTCTCGATATTATGTGTAGCTGCACCTTGACCAATTTCGTCCTTAATTTTGTCAACCACTATACTCCTAATATCAGCTTGATGTTCTAAATTTGTTTTTGTGATAGCGTTCTCGATGCTCATTAAGACTTGGAATTGTTAAGTGGCGCTATATTGTACTTCAGACCTTTTTCTAACAATGCTACCTCATTATTGTCGAATTGAATACTAATGTAGTTCTCAATGATATGGTGGAACTGATGGGTTGTAGTTGATACATTCGACGAATAATTTGCCATGTTGCTTCTCACGGTAACCAGTGCTTTTAACTTCCTTCTTATGGTATACCTCTTGGCCTGCAATCTCGTTTCTACCAGCTCACTGACACGTTGTAATATTTCGACGTATTCTAAATAACAGAAATCTCTAGCAATCCGTAACTGTAGATTGTATACTTCCATTGTTAATCTGTTGATTTTCGTATAAAGCATTTTTATCTCATTCTTTAACCACATCTTTTCCGCTTTAGCTTTTGTACGAATGGCCTTTCTTGTATTACTCCTAACTATGGCTATTTGGATGCGATTGAATTTGATTTTGAACAACTATCTCGAAAGCTTTAGAGAGAGAGTACTTAAAATTCCACTGCGAAAAGTTGACTGAGCTGCCTGCAGTCGAAAGAAGACAAAAAAAATAATCCATTAGAGTGACAAAGATAAATGAATTTTTTATTTATTTTTATGTCAAGATTTTAAGGGCGAAATTTTTTTTTTCGACAATTTTCCATCACAGAATAAAAAATAAAATATAGTTTTACCATAAAAACCCCGTACTATGAAAAGTAATAGTGGTTGCGAGAAATATTTCTTGTGTTAGAGGGTTGCAATAATAAGCCGTTCTCCACTTGATACTTTTTGTCAATAATTATGGCATCACACTAATACAGTCACAACTTTTTTGTAATAAAAATTTTTTACTAACACAGTTAGGTGTCTCATTCACACAACCACCGATTTTATATTTCTATCTCAATATTTTTAAGCAAATTCCTTATTAACCAAAATGGTAGACGAGTTGGAAATAACTTCACAATTCCTTTTAAAATTCTGAAACTTTATTGAAATTTAATTCTTCAAGTTAAACGCTAATTAGGATGAATTGGACTAGTGAAATTGTGTCCCTTTGAGCTCATTCATAAGATTTTGAACTTCCTGTACACCCTTGGTTTAAGCGACGGCTGCAACATTTTGTTCCTCGGTATTGTTTAGATTAGAAAAACCACAGCTTTTAAAGCACTTTTCGATTATTTGTTTTTTAACACAATTAAAGGCTTCATTGATGTACATTATGGCATCGAAAACAGTGATTGGTTTAGTTACATCCGTTGCTTTGTCAGAGGAATCTATTTTAAGCAAAACGGTTTTTAACGCGAATTCTCTCTAATTGACTTTAAGTGCTTGTATGACACCATTATCCAATGGCTGCAGTACGAAAAAGTAAATCATGTCGATTATAGAATCCGCGGGAGCGGATTTGCAGCAATTGCTGCAAATCAAAGTATCCTGGAAGACTTCTATTGATTTACATGCAATTTATAGCGTTTCTAAAAAAAATTCTTTTTAACGATTTGTAAAAAAATCCAAAGGGATTTCAACGAAACTATGATATACGATTTTTGTTTTCCCATTTTTTTATATGTAGTTTTCGACAGGTAATTTGGACTTGTCGAGGTTCCTAAAGCAGCGTGGGTTATGGCTTTTTCCTATTGTTAACTGCTCTTTGAATTTGCCAATTTTGATCATTTTCCTCTATAACATTTTTCACCTTTCATTTGAAGGGATCTATTGGGTAACATCTTATAAAACAATGCAGTTTCACCGCAGTTTGCGATATACTTTAAATCGTAACCATCAACGATAATTTTTAATTTATCCTTCCTTCCCAGTCATCAAACCGGAATCGCCTTTCCTGAGTTTTTATACCTTTAAGTTTTTTTAAACGAATAAAACTCATATGAGAAATTTGTCATCGAACTGGAACTCGGGTGCAGAACATATGTTTTGAAAGATACTGCATAACGTTTGCGAAAGCACCGATATTGGTATGTATATTTTGGCTCTTCCTACGCAAAACCATTCAAATACCGCAGTATTTATTTTGTCGTAATCCGTTGTTCTTCCTTTTTTAGTCATTAAATAGGATTCGATTAGAACTCGTATACATTTTACAAATTTCATGCTTTTTACATAAAATGGAGTAAATTGGAGTTTTACCACATTTAAAATGCTGACAATTATCCGCAACTGATTTTCTGAAATATGTACAGAATTTATAAATTACACAAATTATACCAAAACACAATTTTAATTTACTAGTTATTTAATGCTTGTTATTTAAAACAATCAAATCTTAAACCAAGCGCACGTCATTTTTTTTCTTTTATGAAGTATTTATGTATTATAGTGATTTTGACGTTTGTCTTTTTTAATTTTTTTTTGTTTTATCTAAAATGAAGTTAGTTCCTTTTTCGCTAACTATTTTTCCGCCTTAGTGGAGTTTTTGCCGTAGTTTTAGTTCTACGAGCGAATTTCTGTCCGCGTCTCAAAAGTTTTCGCCATAAACGGTTTCATAATAATTGGATATGGTGTGAAGGGACTAAAATCTTGAATTGTTTTACGTAATGGATTTTAGTCTTTAAGCGTTTTTACTAATATCCAATGAATAATATTCTTCTATAGATTGTGACAAAATTTTAAGTTGGTTAGAACCTATCAATATTTGGTAAATTTAGATATTTTTACCGAGTTTCATTTTTATTATTTCATTTAAGCCAATACAAGTCTTTCGGTAATTAAGTGTTTAGTAGAGGTAGAGTACAATGAATATTGTTCGTGCAATTTGTTCCGGGTCAAAACCTCTCATTTAGATTCCACGATAGTTGACTATTGTAAAAAGGTCGCTTAAGGGGAATTCTTTCACTTTTACTTTCATCGAACAATAAACCAACTATTGAGTTTTATAGTAGTTTCCACAGTGACAAAGTTTCTCCCGTTGAGATTATTTACGTACATTTACTTAATTGATATGCTTTATTAAATTCATTATTTCTGCGAACTTTTCTGTTATGTCGGATGTTGATAAAAAATTTCTTCACACTCCCTACTATAAAGAACCCATATTTGAATGTTGAATTGTTGACATTGCCCTCCATTATGTTTATTTATTTTTTATTACACAAACAAACAATAAAACTTTATAAAAGTAAAAATAATTTCTGTTTATTAAAATATTAATTCAAGTTTACAATAAAAACCAAATCCAACAATAATCAATCAATTGTAAAAAAAAAAAAAAAAAAATCAATTAATATTTGGAAAGAAATGTAAACTGTCGACTCGATGCTTATACCTTTATAACAATTCAATACGTTAAATTAATTATCAATCTCACTTTTACACAACTACATACAAATGACTGTTTGTACATACTATTAATAGACAGGTATTCATGCGCCGACGAAGTAAACCTACAAGTTGAGGTAGGTTGACAACCATTAAAAAAAAATATAAAAATAATTATGGAAGGTATGTATAAATATTTGTCATGCACATTATATATGTACTTAAGTGGATGCCATGAAGGGAATTTATATTTTAATTATAATTTTGCTGTTAGCAGACATTGGTATCGTAATTTGGCTGAAGATTATTTTCACAGACAACTTATTTGATGGGAAAGGTTGAAAGTTAATAATATACAATAACATAATTTGTGCAGACATATGGAAATGATTTGATAATAATTTTTAGTTGTTGGCTACATTCTGAGCGTAATAATCTTATACACTTGCATAAGACAAAAAAAATTAGAAAGTTTTAAATTTTTCGAGGAAATGCAAGCGATAATTAAATATGACAGCACTTGGTAAATTTATCAGAAAATGTGTATGACTTGTGTTTTGTTTTACGGTGGGTGTTAATCGGTCAAGTATTAATTAAAAATATGGCGGAATTTTCCATTTGAAAGATATTTCCGACAATTTAAATTAAAAAAAAAAATGTATGTATAAAAATGTTAAATGCTAATGAAAAAGCCTGAAGCGTACAATAAAATGGTTGAAAGGTTATCGCCATACATAAAACAAGATTTTTTAACGCACCTTTAATTGTTAAAAAGTATTATGTTCGACACATAAACGTAATTTGGGAAATTAATTAAATTTCCGGAAGGTAACAAATGGCTCTAGGTTAGTTCAAATTAATTACATAAAACAAATAATATGGAGGTTTTAGGTATATACCCGTATTATGGTTCACAGCTCATCGACGAGTCGCCAAAGCTCGAAAAGTTACTAAGTATAGTCGTTAAAAATTTTTGACGTGTCTAACAGTCTTAATAATTCTGAAAATCTTAGTAATTTTGTGTGAATTAATTAGTGCAAGAGGTCGCAAAGTTATTCTTAGATCAGAACCATTAAAAGAGGATTAATAAGCATACTGCTTTAACAATTCTTTTACCTGAAGTTAACCTTATCTTTAAATCATTTTATAAATTTCAAACTGTACTCAAACACTTTATTCGAATATAATACTTCAAAATTGTCGAAAACAGATTTGGTTGTAGTTGTCTTTCTCGTTATGAACCTGACTTTTTTGAGTTCAATAAAAAATGTATTATGGTTGGATTCACCTAATTTAAACCTTTTTTAAAAAAAAACAAATGCTGTATATAATCTAAGCAAAATTAGGTAAATTAGAAATTTGTTTAAAAAATGTAGACAAATTCAAACATGTTATTCCATTCACAATGATTTGAGTGCTTTAAAAATTATTACGTAAAGTATTTCTGAAAGTTTCGACTTTCAAGAAGTTTGGAGCACAAGGTATTGGTAAATTTTTTGACCATGAGAAATCTGGCAGTTCTCGCGCATACAAATGGCATTTTGTTTACAATGTTTGGCTCACGAGGTGATCAGAACTTCGGTCCTGAAAATTAACTCAATTCGCAAATCAATCAATAACTGAACCTCTTAACTCAATCTTAATCTCAACCTCTAGCTCAATTTATAACTCAACACCAACTCAGTCGCAACGTAATCAACAAATCAATGGCAAACATAACCCTCACTCAATCACCAATTCAACCCCAAATCAACTTTCAAATCAACTAAACGCCTAACTCAATCCGCATCTCAACCCCCAAATAATTCCTCGACCGAACCCTTCGCTCAATGCAAGCTAACTCAACCCCAACTCAACTTCAACTCAACTTAGCTCGAACTAGATCTCAACCTTCTACAGAACTCCATATAATTAACTCCCAACTCAATCCGAAACTTGATCCGAAAGCTACACGCTTATATGAACTCAACTTATATCAACTCGATATAACCAACCCTAAACTAAACCATAACTCAACCCCAATTCAACCTTCAAGTCATGTTTCGAAAGCTACATGCGTACAGGAACTCAACTTAATTTAATCTTAACCTCAACCCCGACCAAACTACAACTGAACTTAACCGTTCAACCCCAACTCAACACCTCATTCGACAATAACTCAACGATCAACACAACCATCAACTAAACGTCCAACTCAATCCTCAAATGAGCACTGTCCGAAAAACTACATGCTTACATGAACTAACTCATAATAAATTAGCTAACTTTCAACTCAAATGTCAAATCAACCTCTAAATAAATTCCCAACTGAACAGCTGAATGAACACCAAATCAACCCAACTCAAACAAGTATATTCGTACACGAACTTAACTTAAAGCAACTAAAAAACCTTCCAATTCAACCCTCATCATAACCCCACATAAATTTCCAACTTAACCGCTCATTTTTCAACCGTCAATCTAACACACAAAAGAATCCCCAGTTGAACTGCTCACTAAACCCTAACTCAACCCTAACTCAAGTCCAACGCAACACGAACTCAATCCGCAAATAAAACGAACACTTACTTCAAAGTAACGTAATTCATACCGGCCAATCTCGAGTCAGCTTACTTTATATGAGCCAATTTACAATATTTTCGACAGAGGAATTCATGATAAGAATGTTGAAGCGGGTCGAAAAGAGCATATCGAAACATTTTGAGATACGCCGCGGAAATCATGAGGGTTCAGATTAGGGTTTTGGTTCGGGTTTAATATCAGTTATAAAATTATTTATGAGCTCTTTTGCTCATATGAATCTTTTATGAGATTTTGTCATAAAATTATCCAGGTCAAGGAATTTATCTAGGCTTTGCAAAAACCGTATCCTTATTATCCGATACTAATTGAAGTAGAAAACACCTTTACAAAGAGCATGAATTTATTATGCAGACTTCCTAAATTTTAACATTAGAGCAAAATAGACAAATTGAATTTAAATCAAGAACCTTTCAATTAAGGTTTGATTTTGGTAAGATCATACTAACTAACAATCATGAATCGTTTTGACAATAGTGTTACGAGCCCAGATTTCCAAATTTATCTAAAGCTTGTTGGTGCTAAAGATGGATGGGTTGTTTAAACGTTATATTCCTGATTTGGAATACAATCGCAAAGAGCCCAACGTAATAACGATTTGCATAAATCTGACACGTTCCTTCAGCCTATAATTGTTCATTTGCTGGTAGTATAATATTCATAAAACCGTTTCTTGCCAAGATCACGCACCGACAACTAGACCATACCAAAACCATGTATTTCAATTCAAATACGATAAATAATCGTATAATCATTAATTAATAATAAAGGCGACAAGCTACATTAATATTTTGCTACAAACTTATGGCAGAAATTAAAACTGTTCATAATAATATATACGTATACATAGCCCAAACGCTCTAAATAATAACGACAACTAAAACGAAAAGCATCCTCGTGAGCAGACTTTTCGTTAGCCGATGGTTAATAGAATAATTTAGCTTAGTTTAGTCAGAAATTATAACTTAGTTTAGTCAGAAATTAAGTCGAAAAAATCGGCTAGAGGCACGCACGTCATTTGCTCGATGTTGTTTCGATACACTTTCAACGAGTAAAGTCTGATTTACATTTAACGACCATCGACGTCTGGAAAAAAATTGAAACACAACATAGGAAAATGTACAAAGACAAAAAGAGAAAAAATAATCATCTGCTTATACGAGTAAAAGTCAATTGAAACCCAAGAAACAAACCCAAAAAACCTCGTTTGCTTTTTTTTGCAGATGTCAAGTTTCATCTTTTTTCTGTAAAATCGTCAATGCGTGAATAAATAACTATAATAAGGTTACATAAATAAGAAAAACAATCATTTGCATTGGTTTATGATATTTTTTGTTTAAATTTACTTTTTATGTGTAAAGAAAACCAATTTTTGATTTGACATCTGCATCTACGAAATTTTTTGAATGTAAATCAGTCTTTAGGAGTATTTTATTTTATTTACATGGCAGATTGATCCCAATCTTAAAATGAATATTACATTGGAGAGCTCGTCACTATCTAGGAAACAACGCTTATTGGAATAATCAAATTCTTGGTGTATTTATTAGGAAACTAAATACAAGTTTCCAAAATCTTTTACGTAAATAGATTATATTCATATATTAGGGATTTAATTTTGTCGGGATCAGTTGAATCCAAGCGACTTATGTACTAAACTATTTTTTTTAACTACTATGTCTACAAATGTTGTTCTAAATATTAGATGCATTCAAAATACCAATTTTAGCTTTGTACTAAATAATGTATGTACTAAAAATACAAATATAATTTTTACCCTTTTAATATATCTTTTTTAGCAGAGCTCGCAGAAAACATTGAATGAATCTATTGTTCGCGTTTTGTGCCGCCAGGCATTTTGATCCAAAGTTAGTACATTTTAGTATATGTACTATTTAGTACTTATAATATTTAGTATACAAACCAAAATTATTTAATTACCAAATTTATTAATTATACTTTAAATGTAATTTTTATTTTTGTACTAAAAATTATAAGTACTAAAATTACTTGTTCTAACATATACACTAATTTGATTTATATTTATCGAAATATATAACGCCCAGCCATTTCTAGCCCAGCTGGCACAAAACGCCAAATGAAAGAAATATAGAAGCACTATTGCGCGCTAAGACTGGGTCCGAAACCTGTGATAATAGTTATTTATGGTACTAGTGAGCAAAACGAGATATTATCCATGAGGGATAAGTTTGTCCCACGAGGCGATAGCCGAGTGGGACATTATCCCGAGTGAATAATATCTCTTTGCTCACGAGTAGCATACAACGTTTTATCCACTTTTGTTGAAATAAATTTCATAAATTAATAAGAAATAGTTTCATTTTGTGTTTTCACACTGGAGCATTGAATTTTGAAATACATACATTTTATCATAGTGACCGTTCTTTAAATTGTCATGGTGTAATTTAATTTAACTACTTTTTCGAATATTGTTTTTCAATCAATTTGGCTACGAATAATTTTCCAATGAATACTCAACAATTTGTTATACAAAATATAACTCACGTTGCCCCTAGCAGCGAGGGTTATACAATAACAATGGGTTATTTTACATTTACTTTATTTGAAATCAGCTTAGTTATCGGGCTATTATACATCAAAAGTGGATAAATATTATTTATCCATTTTTGATATTTAATAGCCCGATAACTATGCTGATTTCAAATAAATAAAATGTAAAATAACCCATTGTTATTGTATAACCCACGCTGCTAGGGGCAACGTGAGTTATATTTGGTATAACAAATTGTTGAGTAGTCATTGGAAAATTATTCGTAGTCAAATTGAATGAAAAACTATATTCCAAAAATTAATTAAATTAAAGTACACCGTGACAATTTAAAGAACGGTCACTATGATAAAATGTATGTATTTCAAAATTCAATGCTCCACTGTGAAAACACAAAATGGAACTATTTCTTATTAATTTATGAAATTTATTTCAACGAAAGTGGATAAAACGTTGTATGCCACTCGTGAGCAAAGAGATATTATCCACTCGGGATAATGTCCCACTCGGCTATCGCCTCGTGGGACAAACTTATCCCTCATGGATAATATCTCGTTTTGCTCACTAGTACCATAAATAACTATTAGCAATACATTTTGACATTTATTTGAAAAAACCAAAAACCGCCCAAATTATCATATAAATTCCTATGATAATTTTTGACGGATACAAAATAATTTCGTTGTGGTTGACGTAGTCGCCTTTACGTTTTATTTCAAAATGCTATGATTTTTTCGGCTTTTTATAGGCAAATTTCTAAAGTTTTATTTATCAAAAAGATTTTTCTGTAACCTCCAATTATGTGATAATTAGTAAACGATCGACGAGGCATTATCGCCTCAGCTAACAGAATCGATGATTACGAAGATTACAAATTTTGAAAATGGAACTATGCTTTGTTTATGCGTATCGTGAAGAGAATCTGAATATCCGTAAATACATATTTCGCGATACACTTTGTATTCTGTATAACAAGCCAATTTTCAAAAAAAAATATTGAAACGTTTACATCCTCGGGCAATGTAATAATTTATTGAAATATTTCAGCATCATGCCTAACAAGTTTCCGACGAAATCCTGAAAAATCATTAATCAATGGCACTTTTTACTAATCTATAACTTGGGTACCATCCATCATAATTTCTGTCCAAAATCCATCAATTTCTCGGAAATTACTGCAATAAAATGAAAGAATAAACATGGTTTTACCATGGTGGAAGGTGGGAAAATTACCAAAAAATTATTACACTAAATGTAGGGGAATACTTTTGAAATAAACGTCAAAAATTTGTACTAAAAAATATTTTATCACAGGTTTCGGACACAGTTTTAATAAACATTTTTTAATATAAATTATTTGAATTTTCAAAATTTTTTTATAACTTTTAATACAATTCAAAATCTTAATTTTCTTCAATTTTAACATTTGCGATTGAAGTTTTAATTGTAGTTGTATGTAATTATATTGAATTGTAAAGGTTCACGAATTACTTCGGTACAAAAACCACTTATCCTGAAGTTTTGAAAGTTCCTAAGTCCGAAAAATCAAAAAAAAAAAATGTCCGTCGATCTGTCTGGATGTCTCTCTGTATCCATGGTGGTATCTCGAGAACAGATTAACCGATTTAGATTTTTTTTTTCGCCAATCTGTTTCTATGGTCAAGGCCGAGAATTGAAAAGCTTTTGGAATCTGTACGTCAAGAGAATCGAGTACCTGCCATACGAATTGACGCAAATCACGAGGTAATATTACCACTTTGAGCAATTTATGATACATGCTGACTTGAGGATTGGGTTGGGTGTTAAGTTTGCTGTTGAGTTGAGGGTAGTTTTAGCTCAAGTGATAATTTTCATTTATTATTTTGTTTTTAACTATATTTTGAATCAAAAGGTTTAATATTTGATATTGATTCGTTTTTAGCAACTCAAGAAAATGAAAATATGGTTCAGATAGCAATCGAACGGTAATTTTAATGGGCAAATCCGATTCTTCTAGTTTACATACCTTCATCTTTGTAAGGTTATTAAGTCCAAACTAAGGCAAATACTGCTAATAATAACTACAAGAAACAATCGAGATAATGTCCGCCTTTATATTGCTGGTACTAATTTTCTCGCTATTGAATAGATGGCAAATCGTGTTTGGTAATCCAAAATGTACGATATTGTGTAAACGACTTTCCCGAAGCGGCACAACACAATTAAACTAATTGCTCGCAATTTAAAATCTCTTTAGTGTATCCTTTTAAACTCATCCTAATTTAGATTTAAATTAAACTATTCAAATATTCGATCATAAATTAAACTTGATTAAGTCATAATTAAACTTTGTCCTTCAAACTATTTTCTAAAATTAAAAGTTTTTTGTTTCATCCTGATTGAAAAAAATGTAATTTACGATCGTCAATAGTTTAACTTAAATTATCAAAGGGTTGTTTTAATCAGCAAAAGCTATTAGTCCCACAAAACACGGCCTTTCCAAATTATATTGAAGGACATGCGAGGAATTTATTAAGAACTATGAGAAAACCGAATTTAAAAGGCGTCAATACGTGATTTATTTTACAAGTGATGAGTTAATTTGGAAAAAGTTGCATTCCTCCCAAAATTGATTTCATACGAAATAATTTTCATTCGGTTTCGTTTTTCAAGATTTCGTTTAAAGCGGAAAGAGTTTCTTAGTTTGTTTTAGTAAATGGCCTGTTTCCGGTTTCGTTGAACCCATCTACGGCGTTTAAATTAATTTAATATTTTGTAGAAAATTTGATGTACGAAATATTGAAAAATTTCGAAAGGCATTAACACTGTAAATCACCCTGCGCACAAGCCAAAACGAAAAGCATTTAGACGAAATTTCAAGCAGTATGCCTGGTTATTTCCGTCAAATAGTAATAACATTCGGTTGACGTTCCAAAACTCGCAATTTAGAATAATGAAAAGTCACACAGTTGAAAAAATATTGCTGATGTAATGCAAATTGCATTACATGTAGGTGCAAGGCGTGTATTACAAATTGATACAAAGCTTGCATTAAAAATTAGTTTGATACAATTTGCATTGATTGGTAATACAGCAATTAGAATAAATTTTAGTGCAACATTCCATTAGAATATAAAGCAAACTGTAGTTGACCGTGTGTTGACCATCAATCAACTGCATTAACATTTATCAAAGACTACATTAATAAAATATTTTAGAAGTATTAAATTTTAAAGCAAGTTGCATTAAAAGCTCCGTAATTTTAGCGATTTTTTTTGTTTTTCCGGGGTTGTTCTTTGTTTCTGGTACCTTGAGGTTGAGGGTCGAAATCTCAGAGAGATAATAACTTATAAATTAAGAACTGAAAAGCTTACGTTAAAACATAATAGATACGAGATTTTCGAATCCGGAAAACTAAATTATTAAAGATTTATTAAGCTGCTTATATGTCATGTAGTCGGTTTGATTTAGTGAATTTTATGCCAGTAATGCAAAACTCGTGCATGATGTTATTATTCATATATAATAGTACATTTAAGTCCGCTTGTTTTAGCGAATTTTATGTTGGTATAATTTTTAAATTTGAGCAGGTTGGTTTAAAATGTTTAGTAGTTGTATTAAAATAATTTTTTACTTTCAATCATACTTTACAATTTAATAATAACTTGCATAACATAAGTCGTAATGCACCTGTGCATACACAGGTTGTCTCATTGCCGCTTATGAGATCTATAAATGACTGGTAGGGACTAGTCAACACTTTAGAAAAGTCAATGATTTAGTCAAAAGTCCACATTAGTTGTCTAATGCTAGACAAAATTGTGACTTTTCCGTAAAATCTCTCAACGCGTTAGATTTTAGCTTAATTCATTGGTTCTATTCTATTTAAGATTGAACTGGACCAATTATCGCCAAAAATGGTCACTTTTCCTTAAAATCTTTGGAACGCGAGGGATTTTAGCTTAATTCATTGTTTTCGCTGTTTCTATGATGTTATTATTCATATATAATAGTACATTTAAGTCCGCTTGTTTTAGCGAATTTTATGTTGGTATAATTTTTAAATTTGAGCAGGTTGGTTTAAAATGTTTAGTAGTTGTATTAAAATAATTTTTTACTTTCAATCATACTTTACAATTTAATAATAACTTGCATAACATAAGTCGTAATGCACCTGTGCAGACACAGGTTGTCTCATTGCCGCTTATGAGATCTATAAATGACTGGTAGGGACTAGTCAACACTTTAGAAAAGTCAATGATTTAGTCAAAAGTCCACATTAGTTGTCTAATGCTAGACAAAATTGTGACTTTTCCGTAAAATCTCTTCAACGCGTTAGATTTTAGCTTAATTCATTGGTTCTATTCTATTTAAGATTGAACTGGACCAATTGGCGCCAAAAATTGTCACTTTTCCTTAAAATCTTTGGAACGCGAGGGATTTTAGCTTAATTTATTGTTTTCGCTGTTTCTAAGATGTTAATATTGTAGAAATTTCTAAATAGAATGAACTGGACTAATTGTCGCTGGAAAAATTGTCACTTTTCCGTAAAGTCTTTGGAACGCCGGGGATTTTAGCTTAATTCATTATTTCCGTGCGAAAATATTTTCTAAACTGCACCAAAAATTGTCACTTTTCCGTAAAATCTAAATTGTTAATTTCTTTCTAAATCAATCAGCATTAGTTCACTTGAACTCAATTTATTATTTTAAAAGCGCCTCTTTAATTTAAATAAATAAATTTGAATTTTAAAGTTTTATTTTATTGTTTGATGAATTATATGAATAATTAAAACAACAATGTACGCTGGAAATATTAGAACCAAATGAACCTGTCATTCATATTTACTTTTCTACTCCTTGCCATTACCTGTTAAAAGATTCCCTAACATAAAGTTTTTGAGAAAGAAACACAATTTATTTGTATTCACAATATCAATTGTCTCACAAAATTTCGTGTTTAGCAAGTTTTAAATTATGATGCGAAACAATCCAAAGGGTTAGAATTTAGAATTTTTTTATGTGACATCTTCAACCAAAAATGTTTTGCCGTTGATTTATGGAAAAACATAACCCTTTCAATTTAATTAAGAATAGGCATGTCTGCAAATATTGCAAAATATTTTTTTTTAGTACCCTACAGGCTATAATATCACATTACGTCGAGCAAATTTACCAGGCCGCTCAAATTACACACAAAATGAAAAGTAGCAGATGCAGACAAAGTTTGAATTGAATTAAATTTCGAATATTAAACGAAGCATTCGCCGGTTGGACAATCCTCACATGCGATGACCTTATACACAATAACGTTAAACTCGCCCAGCACAGTGTTTATAAATGAATCGAAAACACTTTTTTAAAACAATTAATAAATAATTGTCAATAAACTCTAATTTCACTTTTCAAATTAAATTAGTAGTTTGTTTTTTATAGTTTATACAAATTGCTGTTGTTGTCAAATACCGGCATAGTATAGTAATAATGAACTTTACAACTATGAAATTTAAATCACTTTAACTGTTACTGTTTAACTGTCCAATTCAACATTTCTTCTTTAATGCGGAAGAATCAAAAATAATTATAGTTTGATGGTTTTTAGCGATCGACAGTTCGTGTGTGTATTTGGAGAAAAAGGTCAATAAATTCGAATGTTCGATAGTGAAATTATTGGTCAATTACTTTGTAGTTAATGTAAATAGTGAAGAGAATGTGTGTATTTTAGTTGTTTTTTTTTTTTTTTTTTTTTATTTATTTGGCAAATTGATATTTTATTTTAAGTGAATGGTTTATTTTGTTTTGTTTGATTGTTGTGGCCTATTTGACTTGATATGGTACGACAAAAAGCAATACGTAAGTATTTAGTAGAAACAAAATTTGTAGTTTTTACTCACAAAAGAATTATTGTACCTTGCTTTAGTTACGTAAAAATACTTAATTTTGCATTTTGTATTGCTCAAAATGATTATTTCAGACACCATATTAAACTACTTTAAAAAAATTAAGTATCAAATAAAAATGCATCTCCTCAAGACTTGTTTTAACAAAAATAGAAAAAAAAAAAACTTTCATTTTATTAAGATACAAGAAATATTTACGAGCGTAAATAAATAAAAACCAGTTCAATATGTTAGTTGTTTTTAAATTATGTCTTTTAAAATCTTTATTAGAATTGGATAGTTAATATATTCGGTTAATTTTGAATTTCAACGAAAGTAAAAAACAAGATATGGTTTGGTAGTTTAGCCGCTTCGTTTTGTGTTGGTTTACTATGACAATATGGTTCTACAAATTATGAAATCAGAAGTAATGTTTGAGGTAAACCGTTACAGATTCCATGTTTCCTGGTTGAATAGAATTTTTTATGTGTTTAACTGGGATTATGTTTATGTAAATATTGGAACACCTCGAATATAAAATAATAAAACTGTTTATAATCAAACTTAAACTTTTATTTCGACTTATCTCGCTTACAATCACTCACAGACTATTGTCATCCCGTAATCTCTACTCATCATTTTAGGAATTAAAAACAAGTGATTTGAAACAGGTTGCCTTTTTTCCAAGTAGTTATCATCATTCCCTTGTTCTGCAGCATAATCTTCGCCATTTTTCTGTATTCTCCGTGTTCATTTGCATCATCATCATGTTTGCATTATTTCATCGGAACTTATTTCATATTCCATGAGGGTAGCTCGCCACATCTTCATAAAACCAGGAGAACCGCCAATCTTAACTACATTATATCTGTCATTACTTTCAGTAAAGTGATTTTATAAGGTCACAAATATTGTGATGAAATCTATTACATTCTCCTGTTGGACCTGCTCAATTTCTTCGTCGAAACTTTCAGCTAAGGCCTTTTCGATCAATTTGTTCATAGGCAGAATTCACCCCAAACACGCATTTGTGGTCCAAATAACAATTGAAATGGACTCATCTTAATGGTTGGCTGCCAACTGGAATTAATAAAAACTTGTAATTGATTAACAAATTTGTACCAACCTACAGGATTGGACAAAGATTTCTTTGTTAAAGCAGCCCTCTTGGTTTGTCCGTTTTCCCTTGTTACTCCTGTCGTTATCAGCAAATGTTGAATATTTTCATTTGTTGTAAAATCACCAGACGTAAAAGCAACCCCTCTATCTAAAATAAGTCTACGTGGGCTACCGAAGTTGGTTTTCTGCACTTCAAGTTTCTGGATCACCGCTATTGTTGTTAAGGTCTTTACTGGTTGCAACCAAACAAATGTTATGAATCCGTTGATAATTACCAAAATAAAAGAATAATGTACTTAATTGGTAGCAGTCATCATACCTAAATGATCGACTTGACAGGTTGACAAAGGCCGATCTTCCTTTTTTATTGGGTTCAAGATGCCCAACTTCCGCTCAGATAGTATACATGGAATACTTTTGTATTTTCCTGTCAAACCAGAGATGTAATATTCTATTCTGATCAACAACATAATCTTTGTCTAATCAAAATGGCTTCTTTCATGCGTAGTTTTTATTAATTCAAATTGCATTCCTCTGGGAATACATAACAAATAGTGATTTCAAAATCGGTCTTAAATTGGAAGGAACCAGTATGTAAATACTGAAGAACAGCTGATGTCTTCGTTCGCCTTTCATTTATTCGGTATTCCAGTTTCGATTTCAGCTCCTTTGAAAGAATACTATTTATATTCTGCGGCATTGACATCATGAAGATTTGCATCCCTTCGGCACAAAGCCTCCACAGTTAGTTGTATTGGCTCAAGCATATTAATAGTCTTCTCCATTTTAGTTCTACGATCGCCATCTGAAGACTAGACTTTACTTTGAAACCTCGTCCAAGCATTACCACCAGGCTACTCCATCGCGTTCTAGAATCTAAGGTTAATTCCAATTCTTTCCCATGGTTCAGTCTTCATATTTTTGCAACGAAGTATTTCTTGTTGGAGAACCTATACGAATTTTTACGTCCATTTTGCTTAAAAATGTAACATCAACAATAAAACATTTCTATTAAATTTGACATTTAACATTATCAAAAATCGAAAAACCTCGAACGTGATAAAAAACTCTCGAAAAAGTTCTAAGGGCCATCTATTGGAATTTTCGCAACTAAAATCCACCTAGCGCAAATTTTATGCGTAAGTACTTTTGTTTTCTAATACCATCGTATGAGAATGAGGTTGTGAGTAGCTACAAGTACTTGCGAGTACTTTATTACCGTGAATGGAAGACAGCTAATGTCCTTTTTAAACGATAAAGAAAAATCGTTTAATTTGTTTTTAATTAGCTCAATACACTTTTCAGCAGGAGCACTATCGTGGATACGAACCAAACCTAAGTTCCATATTTTATCATTTGAATGTACATTTATATTGAAGAGCCAGCGGTTTCTTATAGAAGTCCACTCATCGAAAGTTAAGCTAAATCCAGTTGTATGCATTTCCTGGCTGAACAATTCAGATCTTATTTCCTGTCGAATTTTTGCAGCATAATCCATTACAATTTTTCTAATGGTGCTCGGTGACTTTGGTATTTGATTGCACGTGAATCCTTTGGCCATCAGCAATACCCTTAGATCATTTGAGGTGCAAAACACAGAAAATGGTATACCATCTCTTGCAGTTACCCGTGATAAAATTGCAGACAGAGAAAAACCTTGTTTATTTTCACCAAAATATTCCGTAATTTTGTTGGGCAAATTTTAATTTGAAAAATTTGATGTTGATGGGTCGTCTATCTTGTGTTTCGTTACATTCATATTATGAAGCTCCCATAAATTGGAATGAAGCGCACTTGTAGAACCACCGCAACATTTAATTTGTTTTGCACATTTTTTGCATTTAGCACAACTTCCATTTTTTTCTCGCAGAATTATACTCGTACATCATTTTTGCCTTTTCGATATTCCTCAAAATTTGTATTTTCCACGATTCCATATTTTTAAACTACTATTATTTAGTTGATTAAATTTGTGTTTATTAAGAAATCGTATGAATGTTGAATGAAATGAATTTTGACAGAAATGTCATACAAAACAGGCAACAAAATTAAAATTAGTTCGAAGATTGAAAAAAAAACCGGCCGAAAGTACATACAGAGTCATCTTTTATAAATATAAGAAAATACTACAAACCCGTTCTTTTTAAAAATAAAACAGTTAATCGAAAACCGGTTTTGCAATCACTAATAACAAATTGTAACCGTCTTCTCGATTTCAGTAATTAACCCATCATATAAACTATAGTTTTCAATAGGTCCTTTCGCCAGGCACTTTTTGATTAGATTTAATTGTTCATCCATGTTTTGTGCAACCCGGCTTCTCTCAGTTAATGCGTTCTCAATATAATAGATTATCGGGTATCGACTGAGTGCATCATAATGTCACACACATAAAATCTTGCAAAATCATTGCTCATCCAGCGACTTGTTGCAGTAAATCACATTTGTACATCATAGTCTTAAGTGCGGCATAGTCGGTTACTATTTTGAAGCTAATTCCGAATAAATAAACATGAATTTTTTTAAGGCACTGACAGTAGCTAACACTTCCAAATAGTAACTATCATAGTTATCTTGGGATTTTCTTGTCGTTTTATTATAATAGTTTGCCGGATGGTACAATTGGTTTGCATCATTCATCTGCAATAAAATTGCACTAAACCCAAATTTTGACGTACCCGTATAAACCTATGTGTTACGACTCGGATTAAATATGTGTTAAACAGGATGTGATGATAATTTGTCTTTCAGCTTATATTTGTTAAGGGGGAAGCAATTTCGGCATAATTTTCAATAAACTTAAGAAAATAACTTACTTTGTAAGCTTTTGACATCTTTCGGTTTAGAAAATTTGGTTACGGCTTTAGTTTTCGGCTTGATCATACCATTGGATATTTCGTACCCTAATTAATTTGTGGTCCATACCAATGTTGTAATGGTTTGGTTGTATTATTAAATCATCCATATAGACCAGCATCTTGCACTGTGCAACGAAATCACGAAAAATTTCATTTATAAACGTGGAAAAAACAGTAGATGGCGTGCACAACCCAAATTCTGCTCCCTTCTGCATTCATAGAAACACATACTGGCCGTTTGGTACAAAAGATGTGAACTTTGCAATTTCCGAATTAACGAAAACAATTCGTCCATTATCCCCTTTTATTTAAGTCTTTTTTATTTACGAGTATAATCGGACTCGCAAAATCAGAGCAGCTTGGTTTAATGATTTCTTCATTTAACCACTCGTTTCCAATATTTCCTTTACGGCAGGAGCTAGCCTACGTGGGCTTTAATATATGAGAGCTTTAATACTTACAATTATTTTAATTTGTTTAGGACATCGTTTGGTGTCGGTTGGTTAACAGTTTGATATCAATTGTTGGATAACCGCAGTGGTCCTTACCAAAGAAAAAGAATCATTAAAAACGCAAAAACCTGCCGTAATATTATCACCTGTTTAAGTAATTATCATTTGATTCTTATCTGCAAAACATAGTAGTAGTTTTCACTCAACACGTACACTTTCACTTCAAAGTAGTTGCCGTCAATTTAAACAAATCGATCGAAAAACCCAGTGTGGTAACAGAAGATTAAGCTCCAACTATTTTGATGTCTGTATTATCAAAGTGAAGCTTTGGTGAACCAAGTTCAGGTAAATTACTGCCAGTGTTGATCAATGACTCAATTCCAAATTCGTTCAAGTTAACGATTTTATAGTTACGAATTTTGTTTCATTCTGCTTCAATGTATAACTGCTACAATCTGATTGTATTTTTGAAACGACATAGCATCCTGGTTTTTACAATTGCGCGACATAGGTCCCTTTTTCCTGCAGCTAAAACATCTTGATTTTGTTCGGATTTCATTGGGAATGTTTGATGGAGTTGCGTGTTTAGCTTCATCTCTGCGTAGAATTTCTCATATAATTCAAATTTTGATTTGAAGTCCTTCACATCAACTGCTTCCACTACATTATTTTGTTCACGCTTTGATCAATAATGACATGGCCCTAGTTCACGCATCGCCAAAAAGTAAGCTTGTAAAGTTTCACTCGTCTTCTTAGTTCGTGCTATCGTTCATGAGTGAATTTCGGCATTCGTAAATGTTTTTTTGAAATTCATCCTTTAAAAACTGAACTAACTTATCATATCCATCTATGTTTTTTGTTCGGAATAGGGCCGAAAGGCCGAATGTCGAAAAGCCGAAAGGGTTGAAAGGCCGAATATTGAAAAGCCGAATTTCGAAAGGCCGAATGTGTCGAAAAGCCGAATAAGCCGAAAGGCCGAATGTTGAAAGGGCGATTGTGTCGAAAGGCCGAACGTCGATATGCCGTTTGTGTCAAAATTGATTTTAGTTTTTCATCATTTTTTGAATGAAAATTTTCAAAATTTATATTTGTATGAAAACCAAAATATATATTTTTATCAATTATATTAAATTATATTAAAATCTTCTTACGTTTTATTTTGCCATATAATTAAAAATTAATTAATTATAAAAAAAACGAAAAAGAAATAAATTTCTTTTTCCGACAAAATTTGATCACATTAATATGCCTACATACACAGGATTTATTAGCACGTATTTTCAACTTATTTAAATCATTTTACATTAAGAAATAAATTCGAAGGTTTTAAATATTGATTTCAATCTTAATTGATTGAAAATGTAATGAAAATTCGGCCTTTCGACCCAATCGGCCTTTCCACACGTTCGACCATTCGACCCATTCGGCCTTTCGACCCATTCGGCCTTTAGACATTCGGCCTTTCAACACTTTCGGCCTTTCGACCCAATCAGCCATTAGACATTCGGCCTTTCGACACATTCGGCTATACGACATTCAGCCTTCCGACCCATTCGGCCTTTCGGCGTTCGGCCTTTCGACGTTCGGCCTTTCGACATTCGGTCTTCCGACATTAGACAAATTTTTCCAACATACCTCATTTTATGATTTTCGCAATACATTATTACAATAATAGGTGCCATTAAAAAAATTCCTTGAAAATTCCTTCAAAATTGGTCATCACTACAAAAATGAGAGAATTGGAGATAGCTACAATAGCTCAGAACTTTATGATAAATAAAATAATTTCTCATTCGAATATTGGTCATCTCTCTATACAAGAAATGTTCTTTGAGGGACAAACAAAATATAACGACGACGGAAATTGTTACAAAATGTATATATTGCCAAAAAATTTAAGGTTTGGTGCAAATTTAAGAACCTTTATTATAATAAATTTAGAAGCGACCAAAGATGTGGTGCAACCGCTAAACAATTTTTGGACCTAAATTTTAATGCAGAAATGTAGCGGGGCCATCATTTTCAAAATATTCTGGAAGGATGATTCTTAACCATTCAGATAAGTAAATTTCATTCAATTTCACAAGTTCTTTTTTTTTTAAACTTATCAACCTCTCAGCTCAAAATTGGATTACAAGTCGATGTCTTCAATTTGCAGTTCATCTGGCAATAGTTACTAGTTTATTTAATTTCTTTGCTAATGTTTGAAGGAAGCCAAAATCTTGATATTTTCTTAACAAACGTAGATTCTATTTTGGATGACTAAGTTTTATTTTACTCTTTAATATCTTTGCCAATTCCAAACTTGTTCTATAGCTTTATAATTGTTTGAAGTTATCCCTAGGATATATGAAAAAGTGGCGAAATTATCCCTGATTCAGCTAATACCAATCAATTACCGCGACGAAATGTTAAAGGTTAGCAGTTTGTTGTGATTTATGTTATATGCAGGCTTATTTGAATTTGATCCGAGTTTGCCCCTCCTCTGGAAGAAATAATGAATGCCAGTAATATTCTTATAATTTTGGCTTGGTATGCTGTTTACATACACAGCCTACACAGGTACATGGTAGCTATTAAAACCCGTATATTAACCGCAGTTTAAAATGGATTATAACCAAATTTTGGCGTTGCAAGTTTTTTTTTTTAACCCTAATCAGTATGCGATGAGTCTCTTAGACTCAACAGTTGATGAAGTAAATGAACTTGGTATGGGGGAAAAGTCCAGCATTTTAGACCTTTTACAGATTACTGATAAAATAAAAATTCAATGCCGAGATGTAGCTATCATTTTATGCATTTTGATTATATAGCCCAAGTAGAAGCGGCTGGTCCATAAATGCAACGCATTCACTGCATGCATAAAGGAATCCAAATTTTTCAATAGAAAATAAACGCGTAAAGCATAAATAATTATTCAATTTCATCATCAACCTTTTGAGCGAACACAACTACCAATTTTTAGGCAAGTCAAATTTTCGTTTTTATTTTTATTCATCACCGTACATAGTCACAAGCAAAACTTGTATGTAGTCGCTGTTTCAATGCAGAAAAAGCCATTGAGATTTCGTGAAAGTATAACATAAAACGAAATGAGCTTTCGTCAAAAGCAATTTGATTTTTAAATTTTTGTTCCAATAACAATTTTGCTTATCTGAATTATTTTCTTTTGGGAACTTTGAATAATTTTCAATAGAAACCAAATCTCTCGAATAATTTGGAAAATCTGCTATAATCTCGAAAATTTACCGAACGGCTAATCTGAAAACCTAACCCTAAAAAATTTGAAATATTCCCATAAAATGTCATCTATGTAACTCAGCATCATCCAACTTTATCCAGTATATAGCTCAATGCTATGAGAATTTCGGAAAAAAATCGCTAATTCAATAACAAGACCCAGTGCAAACCCTTGTAAATTTCGAGGAATATCGAGAAACCTGCAAAATTTCGATATGATCGAATAATCTCGAAATGGTCGAATAGTAATTCTTTCCTAGAATACTCTAGCTCAGATATTCACAAAAAATTTCGGATATTCCCAGACAACTCGAATAAATTTTGAATCTTATAATAATCTTGAATAAACGAGAAACCACTAAGGATCTGGATTAATCTGAAAAATATCAGTTCGCGTGAAGTATTTGCTAGATTATTCCTAAAAAAAGTTAGGAACGTTTTAGGAAAAACTTCACAAATTTGTGCACAAACGTGAAATTTTTCCTATTCCTAAATATTTGCGAGTGTATTTGTGTAAATAATATTCAAAAATTCATTTTAATTGGGCATTTTATTGATTGTTTTATTTTTATCGGTTAATACGATTATTATTAATTTATTTGTAGTATTTTACTAATATTTTAGTATTAAAAGGAAAAGCACACTTGGAAACAAAGTAATCGGAACAAAAAAATAATGAAGTTGCTTCCATTAGGCATAAAAACCTCTTGAATTTTTTCAAACAATTTCCACCTCATGCCTACACATTCTATTTTGAGCAGTGGCTCATTTACAATAAAATGTACAGTAAGAGGTGAAATAACTAAAAATTAACAATAATGAAAACATTAATAAAAATAATTTAAAAAGCTACGTATGGCCCCTCAATCACCCCACTAGAAAAATGATAATAATCCTGCCGATTATAACCTTTTAATTTGTAATGGAATTGAATTCCAAGGAAAAACTCCTATAACATAAAAACATTTGCTTAATGACTTGCAAACATTTTTGGCCGGAATTAGGAGGAAGTTAGAGGAATAAACCCTAATAACCAGCAATTTCCTATAAAGATAACAAGGCTCCTTAGCTTTGAGAAGTTTAAAAATCAAAAGACAAATACACAAATTCGTATACAATATTGTGGCATTTCAATTTTATAGTTTCCTGTTTTCCCTAAGCAGAGCTCAATTTACAACAAAACTATTTTGAGTTATAGTATAGGATTGAACATTACTGAATTCATTTCACAATTTACTTCATTTCCAACCGCTGTTCCCGAAAAGCGCGCATCCTAACGGAAACCAATTATGAGTTACTGTGGACCTATTCTAAGGGAAATCCACACAGATTTTTCGAAATCTAGGAGAATAGGTAGTTAGGATTGGACATTTCTGAATTCGCTTCCACTATGGTTGTATATCGATTTTCCAAAATTTTTCTGCTGTTCCCGAAAAGCGCGCATTCTAACGGAGCCCAATTATGAGTTGCTGTGAACCTATTCTAAAGGAAAATCATACAGATTTTCCGAAATCTAGGGGAATAGGTAGTTAGGATTGAACATTTCTGAATTCGCTTCCACTACGGTTGTATATCGATTTTCCAAAATTTTCCTGCTGTTCCCGAAAAGCGCGCATTCTAACGGAGACCAATTATGAGTTGCTGTGGACCTATTCTAAAGCAAAATCATATAGATTTTCTGAAATCTAGGAGAACAGGTAGTTAGGATTGAACATTTCTGAATTCGCTTCCACTATGGTTGTATATCGATTTTCCAAAATTTTCCTGCTGTTCCCGAAAAGCGCGCATTCTAACGCAGACCAAATATGAGTTGCTGTTGACCTATTCTAAAGTTAAATCGTACAGATTTTCTGAAATTTAGGGGAATAGGTAGTTAGGATTGAACATTTCTGAATTCGCTTCCACTATGGTTGTATATCAATTTTCCAAAATTTTCCTGCTGTTCCCGAAAAGCGCGCACTCTAACGGAGACCAATTATGAGTTACTGTAGACCTATTCTAAAGGAAAACCATACAGATTTTCTGAAATCTAGGGGAATAGATAGTTAGGATTGAACATTTCTGAATTCGCTTCCACTATGGTTGTATATTGAATTTCCAAAATTTTCCTGCTGTTCCCGAAAAGCGCGCACTCTAACGGAGACCAATTATGAGTTACTGTAGACCTACTCTAAAGGAAAATCATACAGATTTTCCGAAATCTAGGGGAATAGGTAGTTAGGATTGAACATTTCTGAATTCGCTTCCACTATGGTTGTATAGCGATTTTCCAAAATTTTCCTGCTGTTCCCGAAAAGCGCGCATTCTAACGGAGACCAATTATAAGTTGCTGTGAACCTATTCTAAAGGAAAATCATACAGATTTTCCGAAATCTAGGGGAATAGGTAGTTAGGATTGAACATTTCTGAATTCACGTGTAGTATGATTGAATACCGATTTTTCCAAAATTTTCCTGCTGTTCCTGAAAAGCGCGCACTCCTACAGGAACCAATTATGAGTTACTGTAGACCTACTCTAAAGGAAAATCATACAGATTTTCCGAAATCTAGGAGAATAGGTAGTTAGGATTGAACATTTCTGAATTCACGTGTAGTATGATTGAATACTTTATTTATTTATTTATTTATAGTATTTATAAATAATTTAGTATTAAGAGGAAAAGCACACATGGAAACAAAGCAATACCGATTTTTCCAAAATTTTCCTGCTGTTCCTGAATAGCGCGCACTCTAACAGGAACCAATTATGAGTTACTGTAGACCTACTCTAAAGGAAAATCATACAGATTTTCCGAAATCTAGAAGAATAGGTAGTTAGGATTGGACATTTCTGAATTCGCTTCCACTATGGTTGTATATCGATTTTCCAAAATTTTCCTGCTGTTTCCGAAAAGCGCGCATTCTAACAGAGACCAATTATAAGTTACTGTGGACCTATTCTAGAGGAAAATCATACAGATTTTCCGAAATCTAGGGGAATAGGTAGTTAGGATTGGACATTTCTGAATTCGCTTCCACTATGGTTGTATATCGATTTTCCAAAATTTTCCTGCTGTTCCTGAAAAGCGCGCACTCTAACGGAGACCAATTATAAGTTGCTGTGTACCTACTCTAAAGGAAAATCATACAGATTTTCCGAAATCTAGGGGAATAGGTAGTTAGGATTGAACATTTCTGAATTCACGTGTAGTATGATTGAATACCGATTTTTCCAAAATTTTCCTGAAAAGCGCGCACTCCTACAGGAACCAATTATGAGTTACTGTAGACCTACTCTAAAGGAAAATCATACAGATTTTCCTAAATCTAGGGGAATAGGTAGTTAGGATTGAACATTTCTGAATTCACGTGTAGTATGATTGAAATCCGATTTTTCCAAAATTTTCCTGCTGTTCCTGAAAAGCGCGCACTCTAACAGGAACCAATTATGAGTTACTGAAGACCTACTCTAAAGGAAAATCATACAGATTTTCCGAAATCTAGGGGAATAGGTAGTTAGGATTGGACATTTCTGAATTCGCTTCCACTTTGGTTGTATATCGATTTTCCAAAATTTTCCTGCTGTTTCCGAAAAGCGCGCATTCTAACGGAGACCAATTATAAGTTACTGTTGACCTATTCTAAAGGAAAACCATACAGATTTTCCGAAATCTAGGGGAATAGGTAGTTAGGATTGGACATCACGTGAATTCAGAAATGTTCAATCCTAACTACCTATTCCCCTAGATTTCGGAAAATATGTATGATTTTCCTTTAGAATAGGTCCACAGCAACTCATAATTGGGCTCCGTTAGAATGCGCGCTTTTCGGGAACAGCAGGAAAATTTTGGAAAATCGATATACAACCATAGTGGAAGCGAATTCAGAAATGTTCAATCCTAACTACCTATTCCCCTAGATTTCGGAAAATCTGTCTGGTTTTCCTTTAAAATAGATTCACAGTAACTTATAATTGGTCTCCGTTAGAATGCGCGCTATTCGGGAACAGCAGGAAAATTTGAAAAATCGCTATACAACCATAGTGGAAGCGAATTCAGAAATGTTCAATTCTAACTACCTATTCCCCTAGATTTCGGAAAATCTGTATGATTTTCCGTTAGAGTAGGTCTACAGTAACTCATAATTGGTTCCCGTTAGAGTGCGCGCTTTGCAGGAACAGCAGGAAAATTTTGGAAAAATCGGTATTCAATCATACTACACGTGAATTCAGAAATGTTCAATCCTAACTACCTATTCCCCTAGATTTCGGAAAATCTGTATGATTTTCCTTTAGAGTAGGTCTACAGTAACTCATAATTGGTTCCTGTAGGAGTGCGCGCTTTTCAGGAACAGCAGGAAAATTTTGGAAAAATCGGTATTCAATCATACTACACGTGAATTCAGAAATGTTCAATCCTAACTACCTATTCCCCTAGATTTCGGAAAATCTGTATGGTTTTCCTTTAGAATAGGTTCACAGAAACTTATAATTGGTCTCCGTTAGAATGCGCGCTTTTCGGGAACAGCAGGAAAATTTTGGAAAATCGATATACAACCATAGTGGAAGCGAATTCAGAAATGTTCAATCCTAACTACCTATTCCCCTAGATTTCGGAAAATCTGTATGGTTTTCCATTAGAATAGGTCCACAGTAACTTATAATTGGTCTCCGTTAGAATGCGCGCTTTTCGGGAACAGCAGGAAAATTTTGGAAAATCGATATACAACCATAGTGGAAGCGAATTCAGAAATGTTCAATCCTAACTACCTATTCCCCTAGATTTCGGAAAATCTGTCTGGTTTTCCTTTAAAATAGATTCACAGTAACTTATAATTGGTCTCCGTTAGAATGCGCGCTATTCGGGAACAGCAGGAAAATTTGAAAAATCGCTATACAACCATAGTGGAAGCGAATTCAGAAATGTTCAATTCTAACTACCTATTCCCCTAGATTTCGGAAAATCTGTATGATTTTCCGTTAGAGTAGGTCTACAGTAACTCATAATTGGTTCCCGTTAGAGTGCGCGCTTTGCAGGAACAGCAGGAAAATTTTGGAAAAATCGGTATTCAATCATACTACACGTGAATTCAGAAATGTTCAATCCTAACTACCTATTCCCCTAGATTTCGGAAAATCTGTATGATTTTCCTTTAGAGTAGGTCTACAGTAACTCATAATTGGTTCCTGTAGGAGTGCGCGCTTTTCAGGAACAGCAGGAAAATTTTGGAAAAATCGGTATTCAATCATACTACACGTGAATTCAGAAATGTTCAATCCTAACTACCTATTCCCCTAGATTTCGGAAAATCTGTATGATTTTCCTTTAGAGTAGGTACACAGTAACTTATAATTGGTCTCCGTTAGAGTGCGCGCTTTTCAGGAACAGCAGGAAAATTTTGGAAAATCGATATACAACCATAGTGGAAGCGAATTCAGAAATGTCCAATCCTAACTACCTATTCCCCTAGATTTCGGAAAATCTGTATGGTTTTCCTTTAGAATAGGTTCACAGAAACTTATAATTGGTCTCCGTTAGAATGCGCGCTTTTCGGGAACAGCAGGAAAATTTTGGAAAATCGATATACAACCATAGTGGAAGCGAATTCAGAAATGTTCAATCCTAACTACCTATTCCCCTAGATTTCGGAAAATCTGTATGGTTTTCCATTAGAATAGGTCCACAGTAACTTATAATTGGTCTCCGTTAGAATGCGCGCTTTTCGGAAACAGCAGGAAAATTTTGGAAAATCGATATACAACCATAGTGGAAGCGAATTCAGAAATGTCCAATCCTAACTACCTATTCCCCTAGATTTCGGAAAATCTGTATGGTTTTCCTTTTGAGTGGTTCTGTAGTAAGTTATTAAATATAATTTTTCTTTATAGTTGCTGTAAATTAATTTAACTTGGAAACAGTTTTAATTTTAAAATAATTAATTTAGCTTAATAATTTTTTTTTAATTTTATTTATAATTAATAATTAATTTTATTAGTTTTAAATAAAATTGTATTGCTGTATCTTAGGGAGATAAACTTTTTGTTCAATTTTTGTTTGGTTAAAAGAAATTCTTTTAAATAATTCGTAATATGAATTTTTCGTTTATAAGTAGTTTTTTATTGCGAAGTTTTTACACATACATTCAAATGATTTGTTATTTTTAGGAAACTTAGGAAAAACTTCACAATCGTAAATATCAAGCATATTTCGCAAAATCTCGAATAGTCTGGAAAATATTGAATAATATAATGGTTATAATTTTGCTGTCATACGCCACTCAACGCTATTTAACACTAACAATTTGAAAATCTAGATAAATCCAAAAATCTGAATTTAGAATCTCATCTCTGCAAGATCACAAATCAGAATACTACGCTAAATCAACTCTAAACAAAACTCGAATAATCGAAAATCTAGAGCTAGAATAATCACAATATTTTCAAGAAATTTCTAATATTCCGAAAATATCGAATAAAATTAGAATTCTAGAATAACCTTGAATAATAAAAATATCAGTAACAATGAAAAAAATTTCGAATAACTGCAAAGTTATTTAAACGCGGAAATCTGTAGGTTAATTCAAAAATCTGATAATATCTTGTTTGAACAAACTAACCCAAAGCTAAGCATACATACTTCAAACCAAACCAAATTCGAACAATATGGAAAATATGTAAAATTTCGCTTAATATCTTATATTCTATACATAAGTAAACAACGCTCCAAACAAATCGGGAATAAGGTTATAAACCTTGAAGAATAAGACAATTCCAATTTAAGTAAATAAAACTTTATAAAACAAAATGTTAAACCGCATCAAATCCGAAAATTGGACGTCTGATGGTGTGTTTATTATTATGTACCGTGTTTATTATGTATTAAACCAGTTTACAGAATTTTTCTCGTAGAGCCCTACTTTATAAAATATAGATGAGAGTAGCAAACGGTCAAAGACAATTACTAAAACATTTCTTGTAAATTTAGAACAGGAATTCGTTGAACCAAATAGAAATACATAAATGCAGGTCTCTCAGTTCTTCACGTCTAACACATTAACAAAGGTATTAATGCAACAACTTACAGAAGGTACCTACTGGCTTTTATAATTCGACCACCCAATTCCCATACTAAATTTTGTAGAAATGTTACACGAGGATTATTTGATCTTTATAGTAAAGTAACATATACAAAGCTTAAGTGGTACAGTTTTCCTCCAGCAGTTAAGGAGGGTCGCCAGCTAAGAAACTGCCAAATTTAATTTTATTTTTATTATTGTAATTTATAAAAATAAAACATTTTCACATGTAGTAAATGTTTAGTTTTTTTTTTTAAATTTCATATGAGTCCGAGAGACTCATCGCATGCGTTTACGCAAGTAAAATGGCCCATGCTGATTAGGGTTAAAAGAATAGAAATTCATTCTTAAGTTAGTGAACAGATATCTTGGTTTGGCTTTAACGACGCATTTCAGAAATGTGACCACCAGATCCATCCATTTCGTGCTAAGAAACAATTATTACATTATTATTGATAATTGCAGTAAATCTTTTGCACATGACAAATAATTCAAGCATAATTTATAGCAGCAATTGCATAAAAAGTTTCTATTATTAATTATACACAAAAGTTATAATTATTTGAATGCATACAGAAAATGTACTGATAATATCACTCTTTCATACCCTTATAACTCAACATAACACTTACCAAACTAAACTTAGGCAAGTTTGCAAATGTAATAAATCGTAGAACGAGCATACAAAATAATTAATTACACATGATACAGCAATATCGCGACTGTAGATTTGTTTAGTCACCTCTCGTATACACATAATATTAAAATTATCTTTCTATGATAAAAGCTTTTATTTTACAGAAAAGCATGATAAATGTATAATTTAAATTATTTACTGATTTTTTTTTTTATCAACAATTGACTTTCTCGCATGTCAGAATAATAATTATATAGAATAGAGAATGGATTTCTCACAATTTCCTCCAATTGACAGTGTCATGCTGAGATTTTAGTGATTGATGAACAAATAATCTTTGAGAATATTATTAGTAATACGTACATATAAATCATATCACCACATGTTACCGAATTATTAGTTCCCCCAGCTATAAATAAATACGTTATTACAAACAATCGGAAACAATACAACTTTTACGTTACTTCCGCACCTGTAAACCACAAACTGCACCACAATTATAACAATTTTACTACTACCAAATTGCATAAATTAATTCAAGATTTTTATTTTATGTCCTTCAGCGATTATAGATTAGACTAGACATCACGTATTACTAAAGAGGAGGTAGGTGTGTCTAACAAATCGGCAAGTAGAAAATTGTTTGTAACAAAAAAAATTGGATTCGACAGATTTCTTCTACAGAGAATTTGGTGAATGTCTTATTATTTTCAACTTATCGTGATGAGAATTATGAGTATGATCGTTGACATGAGATGGGTTCTGTTTTTTATAATTTGATGGTGAAAGTACAAATGGTACTAAAACTTGTTAGTAATGTGTGCAATTTAATATCCGATATGCCTCTTTTTTGCGTCCATACAATGTACCGTGTACAATGGATTTGTGATTTGTGTGTTTTTTTGTGGGGCTCAACAATAATGAAAGTCAATGGTAATGATTGTGCATATGTTACGAAGTGTAGCAAATTAATTTATTGCATTTTTTGTTTGAGATTTTTTTATTTGAGATAATTAAAATGTTGAATACAGTATATGATTGATATGGTTGATTTGGTTGAGTAATTCACAGTTTGTAACACATTTGTAGGAACAATCAATATTAACAAGTGAATGAACTTTGATTTGAAATTTTATCGGAGTCTCAAAATCGTTTCGATATCGAGGTAATTTCATTAATTTTACTATTGTTTAGTTTAAGATTTTAACGGCGTCATTTTTCGTGAAGGTGCTTACAAGAGAACATTTCTGGTGAAAAAATGTCGACCACGAAGTTAGGGGGTGTACATTTTTTTCTGCTAGATGAAAATGTTTGGTCAGGAGAATTGATTAATTCACGGCCTACATCTTAAATCAAAAAGTATGTTCGCCAAATTTTGTTTTTATATACTTAGCCAATTCAGACTATTTTCTCAGTCTCCAGCTTCAAATGGAACAATCACATTTGTTGATGAATTTCAGTGAAATTTTGTATCTGAAATATTTTTTTTTTTTTTTTTTAACACCTTTATTGATATGGCTACTACAATCAAGGTTGACATTAGTACTTATGAGATAAGCATAAATTTGTGTGGGTCTGCTGGACCAGTATCCAGTTCCCTTACGATATAATATTCATACGGTAAGCTCATGTGGTTTGATTCGTTTGAGCCACCTTACTTCATTTGTGCTGTCCAGTAGTTGTACGGCCTCAACGTTGGTGTGGTTAAGAAGTCTCTTCTCATATTTAATGGCCATTCGCGGATGACGTCGTCTATCAATTGTATTTTTAGATCATTGTGTATTTCCCTGTTAGTCACAAATCGGTAAGCGTTGGTGACCATTCGAAGAAATTTATTTTGGCTACGTTGTATAATGTCTCTATTGGATTTATGAGTACAACCCCATAGCTGCGCACCATACATCCATATTGGTTTGAAGATAGTCTGGTAGACTAGTCTTTTGCAATACAGGCTCATTTTGGAATGATGCCCAATTAACCAGTACATTTGACGTTGTTTTAATCGTATCTGTTCAGCTTTTTGTCTCACATGATGTTTCCAGTTGAGCCTTGAATCTAAATGCAGACCAAGATATTTTGCCGATTCAGCCTGCGGCACTTGCACCCCATTGAGGTATATGTGTAGAATGTTATTTTTGTGTCGGAGCGTAAATGTCACATGGATTGATTTGAGCTCATTAAGCACTATTTTCCAGTCAATTGTCCATTTAGTAACGTTGTTGCCCTTGGTTGTGATTCGTCTACTGACATAATTACAGTGTCGTCAGCGAACGTGCCGATGAATGTTTTATTCGTTGTAGGTATGTCCGCAGTGTAGATAAGGTAGAGGAGGGGTCCCAATACGCTTCCCTGCGTTACTCCCGCTAGCGTTGGATAAAAGTCAGAACATGTTTCTTCATGGATGACTCTGAATGGGCGATCAGAGAGGTATGATTCAAGCAGCTGGCAATAGTTTTGTGGTAGCATTTTGCTCATCTTGAATGTCAATCCCTCGTGCCAAACCCTATCAAAGGCCTGAGATACATCCAGAAATACGGCGGGGCAATATTTCTTTTCTTCTAACGCTTGCTCTATTACCGTAGTTATTCGATGGACTTGATCTATTATGGAGTGGTTATTCCTGAATCCAAATTGAAAATCAGGAACGTTTACCATTGGCTTTAGACATTTAAGTAGTAATTTTTCAAACAGCTTTGATAAGGTCGGAAGCAGTGAAATTGGTCTGTATGATGTTACTTCTTCATCTGGTTTACCTGGTTTCTTAAACATAATTATTTGGGCCGTTTTGAAGCATTTGGGTACATACTTCAATCTCATACAGGCATTAAATAAGTATGTTATCATGATGATTGCTTTGCGTGGAAGTTCCTTGAATAGACCCGGTGATATTTCATCAATTCCTGGTGCCTTTTTTGACTAAGACTTTTGTCGATTTCTTCAGCAATTTCCATTGGCGTGACCCTTTTAAAATCCTGATTTGGTTGATAGACAGGTGTTACGTCAATGTTGGATTGAATGTCATGGGGTTGAAACACTGTTGCTAGGTGTTGAGCAAAGAGTTCCGCTTTTTCTTTGTCATGTCGAACCCAATTGCCTTGAGCATTTCTTATAGGTGGTACTCGAACTACAGGTCGTTTAAATTTTCTGGTTGCTTTCCATAACGAGTAGTCCTTATCCATTTCTGGACCTAGCCCGCTTAAGTAGTTGTCGAAGCAATCCTGTTTGAAGCTTTTGATTAGCCTATTGACTTTGTTACTTATTCGATTGAAGGTGGTTTTGTCAGCGGGATTTCTCGTGAGATGCCATATTCTCCTTGCCTTTCTCCTTTCCTTGATTTGTTCCCTGATTTCAGCCGGGTATTTGACTTCAATCTTCGCTTTGTCCTTTAATTCTGGAGTAGCTAGACTGGCGGCCATACGAGTGTATTCAATGAAATTGTTTGTTTGTTGTTCCAATTCTTCATTACTTTTAATACTAACTTTTAATTCAACTAGCTCTTCCAGTTTTTCTCTGAAGAGATCCCAATCCGTGAATCTATTAGTAAGGTTTTGCTTTTTATTTTTCATGATGACTATAGCGCTTACTGACAACAGTACAGGAATGTGATCAGATGTTAAGTCGTTAATTCCTTCGACTCCAGTGTAACTGGATGAAATACCTTTAATGATGAAGAAATCAATCAGATCTGGTATTTTTCCTGCATCCGTTGGCCAATACGTTGGCCCCCTTGGAGACATATATTCACATTTGTTTTCATGAATGGCATTGAACAAAGCATTTCCTTTCCCAGGAGAAATTAGCCTGGAACCCCAAGCTGTATGTTTTATATTATAGTCCCCTCCAATAATAAATCTTGGACCGAGCTTATTAAAGACGTTATTAAATTGTAACTTCGTTGGTGTATGCCGTGGAGGACAGTATGCTGCCGCAATATTTGAAATATGTTGTAAAAGTTATATATCGTTCCTAATTAAAACCTAAGATTTCTTGGCCTGAATAATTTTTCGGTGTCATAAATCAAAAATTAGATTTGTAAATTTTGGTTTTCCTTTCACAGCTAACCCAGAGAATATCCTTCGGTTCCAACATGATATATTTTAGTGAAATCAAATCAATTCCTAGATCAGACTCCATATTTCGGATGTGTTGTTACCTCATCGATGATAATGAGCGATGCTTGACCAAGAAACTGATGTTTCAAGACGTGAACAGGAAGCTTGAAACCGCTGTGCACTATTCTACCTCCTTTCAATAAAGTTTCTGCTATTCCTGTTGTTGCGAATGGCAACACAGTTTATCCTCTCTTTGTAAAACCGCCATTAGAACCATCTGGACCATCCAGATAGAAGTATCGATGCTTAGTGTTTTCATCATTAAGTGCTGTTACTATTTTTCCAAAAGTGTCTAATTGCTTCTCGTTGAGAATCGCAACGCCGCGCTCGCCTTTGCGTGCTTCTTCGATCGGATCATACAACTGCACTTTCTCCGGATTTTCTACTGGAGTTGGTAAGCCTAATGCAGCGCGTGACTAATCGTGCTGCTTCAAAACTACGTGTTGATATCATGAAAAGCTTTGTTTGTTGCTAGAACATCGGAATAGCTTTGCATGTAGTCGACAGTCATGTACAGTACATACACCTACCACAAGTCGCTTTGGGGACGAACATGAAGCAGGAGAAGAGACAGACATCGTTGCAGAGGAATTTTCATGTACACAAACTCCCGTACTATTAGTTTGAGCTGCTAATAAAGCCTCCTCCTCATTTCCCTCTTCAAAAATGATAATGTCTCATCACAGTGTGCGGACGATCGTGCATCTTCGATTCCAGCAGCCGCCACATTGCTCCTGAAGCGTTTACTTAACGATAGTCGTTGATATTGGTGGTTTCGTTGTAGCTCTAGTTGACCGTCCATTGTAATGACACAGTTGAAGCCTTTGAAGATATACTGGTAGATGTACTTGATGGCTTGAAGAGACGTGTAAACTTCCACATATGTGCATTATATTTTAACGTTAAGCATAGGCTGTATGGCATGACACTTCGGCTGTCCATCGGTACACCTGGAACATTTGCCTGTTCACTAGATCTTCGACGATACATCGGGCAACCCCTCGCCCTTGGAATAGTAGAGCCATTGAAATCCTTCGGATATTGCTTCGTGCACTTTCCAGCATCCATCCGTGGTATTCGAAATTTAGATTATCGTCCATACAAAATCCAAAAAGTTCAAGAGCTTATATGTAGAAAGAGCTAAAGTGACTCGTCTTGCTTTTGCCCAAAAACTTTTTGGTACACCTAAACAGAGATTACATCTTTAGACATATCTGATTAAATGATGAAGCACACTTCTACCTCACGGGTCACGTAAACAAACAAAATCAAAGTTATTGGATCGCCATTACACACTCAAAATGTAACGGTTTGGTGTGCTTTATCGGCTAAAGGTATATATGGTTTATGCAAGATGGTGCTCGTCCACGTACTGCAAATGTGGTTTTGGATAACCTGCACGATTCATTTGATTATAGAGTCATCACGTTTTAATGGAGGTTTGCAATGGCCACGGTATTCACCACTGAATTCCTGTGACTTTTTTCTACGGAACTTTTTAAAAGATAGGGTGTACGTAATCCACGAGATGTGTGAATTGGAAAATACGATTCGAACGAACGTCAGTGAAATTACGACTGATCTTCTCCTCCTAAAAGTTTACAAAAAATCATTAATAAAAATTGGTGACATATCGTAACGAACGCCACTTAGTATATGCTTTTTGTAAAATAAAAATATATTTATAAATTTCAAATGGTTGGTTGCTTTATTGTTTTTAAAAATACATACATAGTGAAAGGTTGGCAACACCTGGTTACAAAATAGATTTGTGCTGAAATTTCTTCTAGAAAAGTTTTAAACTCGTATCCTTAATTCATTATTTGGGAGTGGTACAACTAATTTATTATTAACTAATTTATAGTTGTTAAAAATCAGTGCAATACGGTGTTTTTCATAGAAGTCCTCTAGAGTTTATAGAACGAATATTAAAACTCTTAACTCTTATTTGACGTCACAAAGTAAAAGTGAAAAATTTAGGAAAAACAACATATCTCATACCGGATGCAGACGAAATTATGTAAGATGTGAGAAATGGCTTAATTTTTTGATCCGCTGTTACAATTTTCAGCTTCCATTGGGCTTAATGAATTCGAAACAAAATATATGATCTCTGGTTGTAAAGCCCATATATATTTAGTAGTAGTGGGAACCAAACATATGAATGAGTGATAAGAGTGAAATTTCATTTTGTAAAGTCGCTAACTCCACCATACTAAATACTAAAAAACTTAAAACGACGGCTGTTGGTTAGATGGTTTCACTCGGTTCACTCTTATATCACTCTAATAGCGAATTCTTTCGTTATCATCATTCAGGCGTATAATTTTTTGTTTTCTTTTGTTATTCACAGGCCTAAATTTTATCATTTAATATTTAATACATATTCTTACACTTCAGGAAGGTTTTATAGGAATTGCACAGCCATTCTCCCACCTAATGAATGATATACACGGTCTCTCGATTTTCACTTCATGTTATTATGAATGATGTTAAAAATTTCTCGGAACCTTTTTGAAATATTTTAACATAACTCGATTATATAAAAAGCTCAGATGACTTCAAGTGCAACCCCAGAAACTGTGAAATACTTGCGTACAAGTGTTTGATAACATAGAAAACGAAATTTTTATACAATATTTGTATCTGCAGAAAATCATTTCATGTAAATCAGTCAGTTGTTGTTAAAGCTGAAAACGATGTGCGAACAAAAATTTTTCAAGACACCAAACGCTTGTGCATATCGCATCAAATCAGTAATAAATGCATCAGCACCAGATTTCTATTCTAAATGAAACTCTTTCATTAGGTTACAAATTTATAACCACTCGTCCAATTTCATTCAAACAAAAAAAAAATCAAAAGTCTACGCCAATTATACATATTCAAGTGTAATTTATTAAAGTTAGACTAAACATCGCACATACATATAAACGTATATGTACTCGTCTAACACATAGTATATCTAATTACTATTCCAGTCATGTGTGAATATGATGTACAAATTAAAACTGGCAACTAACTTTTAATTTTCAACGTACTGGCATGCGAATAGAATTTGTAAAATATCAGTGATTCACGGCCACAATTTGTGTTGACATAAAGATGTATACTTATTTGTTCATCAATCTTATGTTTTGATTAAAAAATCCGAACAGTGCAAATATTTTGAGAACTTTTGTTGGATTAAATTATGTTGTAATATTTAGATAGTTTTTAATTGAATGACCTTTGAGGAATTTTGAGTTTTTTTTTTTTATTATAAAATGTTTGTCTTTTTACAATTAACACTTTTAGTTAATTTTGTTATTTATAATATTTTAGTATTTAACACTCTTATTAAATTGTACGGTAAACAATATTTAATATTTTGATTGGCCTTGAACGTATACTTATATAAACGTGCATAATGACTTTAACTATACATAAAAATAAAAGATTTTGATAAACCTTTAAAAAGGTCTAGCATATTGGTTAAGTTAAAATAAGGCCATATTACTACTAATGAATCCAACATTACTACGTAATTACTACTAATGAATCATCAATCAACGGTATAAGTATATATTGATCAGACAGATACTTATTTCCGTTCATGTTAAATATAATTAACAGGCAAAAACTATACAAACACAACAACCATTTGGATTACTAATTACATAATCATTTCGGATGTAACAACGGTCTTGGATAATCTTCAAAAATTGGAGTCTATTGAATAAAAATGCTGTTGTTCACCTTTGGACCTACATTATTATTTCTTTTGTCTGTTAAATGAAAGTCATTATTAGTGATTAATTACAATTGCGGTCCAGTTAGGTATTTTCACTTTTTTTTCTTGATGTAGACGTAATTTATTACAGTATTGTAGTGCGATGATTCTGCGAATATTAAAGTATTTAGAGTGAGAGTTTTCGGTTTATCAAGATGTTTTTAAGATTATACAACCTTGACATACTGTAAAATAATATTATAATAAACGACTCTCCTAAATCGACACTTTTCCAAGCGAGGAAGAATAACAACCGCGTGCCTGATGGTAATTTCGTCGACTAAATTTATAGTGTATTGACAATTCGATGCCATTCGAAACTACTTTTGGTTTTAGGTCATCACACTAGTTTATCAGTAGAATTACCCAGATTTTCATTAAGTCGCAATGATAGATTGATTCGCGAAAATCCTTATAACTATGGTGGTGCTGTGAAGAGGAAAATCGTTGGTAAGTCTTCTCAGGATAAAATTGAATATCTTTTTATTGAAATAGTATTCGGTATAAGTAAAATGTTGATTGGTATGGTTTATAATTCAGCCGCTAATACGATCTTTCATGAAATAGAAGAAAAATTATCAGATTTTATATCTAAATATGATCATATTTTAATTACTGTTGACTTTAAGATGAAGATTCTTAAGAAGGCTAAACCAATAAGAGATTTTTAAAATACGTGCTTTTTTACTTGATCTGTTACTCACCACTGATAAAACCAGGTTTTTAAGTTTTAATCAAATGAGCTTATCGATTTTAAATCATGATTTATTATGTTTTTCATTTAAACTTAAAGAAAGTTTTGATAAAAGTATCATATTTTCTTACCGGGTTTTTTAACACATTGATTATCGAAGAATTATTAATGATTTGCTTATGCAACCTTAGGATGAAATCTTTACAATGAGCGCTATAAATGAGAAGGTTAACCTTTTTATCGTGCTAACTGTCTCGTTGCTTGAAAAATACGTCCCCTTGAAGAAAAAATACATTTAATCACTTCGTTCCTCCTTGGTTTACTTCTCAGATTGAAAACGCTGTTACTAATCGAGATTAATGTTACAGACAATGAAAAATAAAGAAAAGTGATTAGAATCGACAGCTTTATTGCCAACCAAGAAATCTGATAAAATACACGAACTTAATGAAAAAATTAAGTTTATCCAGTCGAAACTTTGATAGATTGATACAAGTAGGTGTACGACCACAAGCCTAAAAAGAAGATTCCCCAAATATGCCGGGTCCACCGTACACAATTTTACATACAACAATACCAGAGGATAGGAAAGGAATGTTAGTATTAGAGACTCGACTCGGTTTCAACCATCTTCCCCTGTTTTCCTATATTTTTTCCACCGGTTCCTGATTCAAATACCCTTACTCCGCTGATGAGGTGCTTAAAGCAATGCCTGCACTTAAATCGAACACGATCGGTTATGAGGGTAGTTCATTGAAATTTCTAAAAGTAATTATGTCTAACGAACTCGCTTTTATAGAACATAATGAACTCATGTCTCACATTTTCCATTTTCTCTCTGGATTACTAGTCTTTTGCCATGTTTATCCAAATATTTAGAAATTATTAAGTGAAAATGCCAAAATGTATGAAACAACAGCAAAAAATGTACGTATTACCAACGTTAGCATTGCTAAATATTAGACAGAGTCATCTCTTTTTCAAAGAGACACCTAAATTATCAAATGGAATATTGTTACCGTGACACCTATGGTAGAATAGAATAAGATATTTAATAGCGAAAATATGACTGTTCTAAAATGGAAATTTTCCATGCTACTACTGTTCTACCTATTACCAGACTATTCTTAGTGGAAAAATCATGAAGCTTTTAGAAGTTTGGTTTGAGTATATGAAAAGGCGAACTAAAAGCTTATAATTTCCATATCGCACTAATTCACTTTTTAAATCACTTTTTAATCTTTACACTACCGCTTTCCAAATATTAATAATCCAATTAGATTTCGTTTGCCTTTTTATGTATTCAAACCAAACTTCTACAAGCTTCTTGATTTTTCCAGTAAAAATAGTCTGGTAACATGTAGAACAGTTATAGCATGGACAGTTTGCATTTTAGAACAGTAATCTTTTCACTATTAAAAAACTTATTCTATTCTACCCTAGGTGTCACCGTAACACTACCCCTCACCTAAGCCTGTTTGACCCGAAAAGGACCCAAATCACCTCCCCTATATGCGGCCGGCCTCTCTGCATGCACCACTTTCGGTTAACCCTAGGCTGTAGTTTCGACGATGAATCCTCCTTCTTTCGTTGCGGGTTGGGAAGCCGTACCAATTGTCCATCTGGAATTTTCACCCAGTCGCCCGACAATCGCACTCCTCTTGCACAACCCAGCATTTCTTACCCAATATCTGCTTAACCTGATGTTCATTGGTTCCTTCAATGGCAGCTCTTCGCGACGGCTGACTGTTACTTGCCTTACTATGGCATCCGCACTTTTGAATTAAAGTGGCGGCTCGCTGTTATCGCTGTTGTTCATGAAGTCCATTCCCAAGATGAGGGGGACACGATCATTTTCCCTTTTATCATCACACTATCCCCATTTGCCATTCTTAATTTTAACCCATTGGCCAGATGCACAGTTTCATCGATCAAGCCTTCCCGGACAATCGTGTGAGTTCCTCCAGTATCCAGCGTAATGATACACTTTCTCCCATCAACGTCGCCCTTGATTGCTACACTGCTACCGCCTCCTGCTACACTGGTAATAGGGATGTACACAAAGGGACAATCAGTCGGCGAAGCCAGCCTCCATTGCTTTAAACTGACATGTAATCTTTTCACTTTTTCGACTGATGCCATCCGTCCATCCGATTCCTGTTCTCCTCTGGGCGCCCTTCCCATAGAAATTTCCGATCCTTGCCGTTTCTCTCTTGCTTCCCAACAATCTCGTGGTACGTGGCCAAACTGATTACATACCCACATATCTTAGCTCGCTGCCTCCAGTGGCGATCTTCCGCCTCCTTGTAATATTTTCCGACAGTCCCTTGAGATGTGACCCAATTTATCACATTCCCAACATCTAAGCCTGCCGCTTCCGAATGTTGATACGATCCGCTCGAGGTTCCCGTTGGTTTCTAAATTCATTTGTCGCCTAAATATTGACGGCCTGGTGATAGTCTGCACAGCAGAAGCAACGGTTTCAGCAAAAGTTAAGCTAGATGACAAGATCACAGCCCTCCGTATCTCTGGATCTCGACTGGCCGACTTACTTGTATGTGCTAGATACACCGATCGCTCTATCACAGATGACAATTCTTGTAGCAATTCTCCTCCCTTTTGATAGCGGCTTTTCAATTCCATGCGATATATTTCCATCTTGTGGTTATTGCCGAACTTCCGATGCAGCGAATTTATAATTTCGAAATAGCTGTTGTGATCTTTCTCCAGACCGGTTTGTAAAGCCTCAGCTGCTTCACCTTTAAGAGCCACTTGTAAAATCTTAGACTTTTGTATTTAAATTGTAAATTTAATATAGTCTTGATTTACAGTTAACTAATAGATTACCACGGGTGGGGTCTATTTAGTTATTGAGAATAAACAACTTGTTGTTAATATTAGAGTTAAATTCATTCTAATTTATTTTATTTAATATTCACCTTTTATATACAATTAAATGCTACTGTCAGCAACTTAGAGAAAAGAAAATATAAAAATAAGAAATAAAATATGACACCAAACATTCCTATCCAGTAAATTTAAATGTTGTAATGTTGATGAGCCAAGGTTGCTTCAACATCATTATTGTTGTTGTAAGTAGGTTAACTGCTAGTATCAGCAAATTAGATAAAAATATAAAAATTGGACGTTGCACTGTTGATCTCAACATATTCCCGGGCCGCCATTTAGATTGTTATACTGTGAAACTTAACATATGCCGGGGCTTCCGTTGCTGCTTTCATGCTTCCGAACGTTGAAGAGGTGAAGGGGGTGGGCGCGTTGTTCGCCTTTGTTTAATATAGTTGATGCCCCAAATAATACATATGGCTACACCAATCCAAAAAATTTTGTGTATCATGGTGTAGTGATGGACATGATGAAAATTCCCCTCATGTAGTCGTCCTTCCTTTTCTCTAACCGCTTGTATTTCTTGTTCCAGTTGCGTGGTATCCTGAAGATTTACGAGCTGAGGCTCATCGTATCCTATCGTTTTATTTCGAACCCGTGTGATGAACGTCCTTAAGTTGTTGGCTCCGTTTAATGTGCTGAGTGGTCTGCGGAACGATTCGCTTATGTTGTTGGAAGCTGAACCGATGGCGACGATGTACAAATTTGTGTCTCGCAGCACGCATCCAGCCTTGATTTCTAATATCCCTGATCCTTGGAGACTGAGTGATGTGATGCTTGGGCCGCATATAACATTGAATGTTGTTTCATTTGGAATGGAGTATATCCACTGATTCGTCGCATGGAGCTTAATCCAATGGTTTGATATCTTAACTGACTTAATGTTACATACCCCTTCGAGATTTGCTATTCGTTGTAGGATTGCTAATTCGCATTGATTTTGGTTAGTCATTGCGTTATAAATTGGCGATATTTCACATAAAAATCGGTTATTTTGGAATATAGTTGGCATTGTTTCACTTCTTCTCTCGTTAGTAATGAAAAATGTTCCCGGTGATCATCTACTGCTAAGTATTCCGAATTGGTGGTAATGTACGACTGCGTGTTGTTGTGCTCTATATTAGGAACTGGAAATAGGGCCAGTAGGGTATAATCCAGCGCAAAGGATAGAGGAATGGTGATTTTTATTATGATGTTGCCCTGGGTTACTCTACCGCGTAATCTCATGCTGCGATATATGTGAAGGAGATCAGAGATGCCATGCCCAGGTATGGTTATGGTTGTTGGTATGTGTTGTTTGATTAATTCGAGCTCTTGTTGTAATTGAGCGGGGGCGAGTAATGAGGGATGCAATAAATTCTTGTGTGCGTTCTGGACCACATCAAGTAAGGCTTGCTGCGTGTCTTCCAAATTCTTTAGAATTAACATCAGTTCAATTGTTGATGTTAATATCGATCGAATCTTTTCTTCTCTGATGGAGTACTCATTTAATAATTCTATTTCAGCATTCAGCCTTCTCTGCTGCTTTATCAGGTTGTTTAATGATTCCATGGTGAGCTTTGAATTATGTTTTACCAGGTTGATTGTGTTATCTATTATGGTGGTATGACTCTTTATCAATGATTCTAATTGTTGCTCATCGTTGTTTATGGCTTCAAATTGTGCCTCATAATATCTTGCCTCACGTTCTGTCAACATCCCAAACATATCGCCTAACACTAGGCCTATGGTGTCTCCTAGGCCTCGTTTTGGTCGTTGTTCCTCCTTGTTGCTTGCTAATAATAATTCATTGTCCGCAATCAAATTGTTGTATTGCCATTGAATTTGTTGAAGAATTAGGTCGCAATTTAACCCAGCTATATTCAAGCATGCCGCCTTTAATTCATATTGTGTTTGCTTAAAGGTTTCAATTTCTTCCCAGTAATTGCTCATGTTGTAATAAACCACCAATGTCCATTTCATAGCTACCATTTCGAGTTTACCTATTTCTTCGAAGTAAATCCCTGTGGAATGCTTGAAAGGGGTTATATGTACGTTGGCCTGTACAAGTCCCATAAAACAACAAATGGATAATATGGCTAGCGCTAGATGATTGACGGTTCCCCTGTTCTTTACGCGTCTATGAGGCTGTCGCCTTAAAACTTGATTGTTCTTCTCCGGTGATTGCAATTCTCTAGGTTGACTTCGGTTTGCTTTCATGGGCATAATTTTTTGTAAGCCTTCTTCAATTGGTAACTTACACAATTTCACAATCGGTCGCTTATATGTTGCGTTTTCGCATTTGACTGTCGCTACCCGAACTAAATCATCTTTTCCAGCGTGTGTTTCCACGATTCTCCCTAGCTTCCACCGTGTGGCAGGTTGTTGGTCGTCTTTTAATAATACCAGGTCGTTGATCATTATGTTTGACTGGGTGCTCTTCCATTTGTTCGTTGTTGTAGTTGGTGAAGGTATTCGGAGGACCACCGTTTCCAAAAGTCCTGAACCATTCTCTCGACTACATGCCATCTCGTTCTTAACGATATGCGGTCAATTTCTGCGGCTGGTAGCGCCTTGAGAGAATCTCCTATCAAGAAGTGCCCCGGCGTTAGTGCTGACATATCTGCAGGATCACTTGTCAGCGGTGTTAGAGGGCGAGAATTGAGACATGCTTCTATTTGGGTAGTCACGGTACATAGCTCTTCGAAATTGAGCGTTGTTTCGCCTATGATCCGTTTGAGATGGAATTTCATTGATTTAATTCCTGCCTCTCATATTCCACCGAAATGAGGCGTAAGAGGTGGTATGAAGTGCCAATTGGTTCCATTGTCAGCTATCATAGTGGCAATGTCGCTTGGTAATGTCGTCATTGCGCGACGGTAATCTCTCTGCATTACGTTGTTTGCTCCTACGAAGTATGTTCCATTATCAGAGTAAATGTCGGTGCATAATTCTCTCCTGGATATAAATCTTTTGTAAGCGGCAATGAAGGATTCAGTTGTTAAATCGCTTATTATTTCAATATGGATGGCCTTCGTTACCATGCATATAAACAGAGCAATGTATGCCTTATATGTCTTGTGACCCCTGCCTTTGGCTGATCTTAATTGGATGGGCCCCGCATAGTCGATTCCCGTTTTGATAAACGGTCTTCCCGGCCTCACTCTTGCTGATGGTAGGTTTCCCATTAGTTGTTCGGATGAATGTTGTTTGATCTTGTGTTTTCGCCATCGTAGTAAAATATCTGCTAAATCTTGTTGTAATTTTGGACCATTCATCATGCAATCGTTTAGAGATACTCTCGTTGTTGTTTTGGATGAGGCATCAAACACTACTCTTAGCCTTGTTGTTGTGCTGTCTTTCTTGATTATGCCATGATGCGGTATATAATAGATATTGGTTGATTTACCATCTTCTGGTTTTTCTTGTACTTGTTCCATGTGCTTCAAATTTATATATTCTTGCATGAATTGATGATATAATTGTTTGAACGGCGCATCTTTCTTGAATCGTTTTTCTAATTGTATCAATCTGGCAGCGGCCGTCTTCCTGGATTCCCCTAGTTCGGTTTGGTTATCCTTAAAAGGAATTCTTACTGTGTATCTGCCGTCTGGACCTTGTTCTACATTTGACTCAAAATGCTTCTCTATCATGATTTCTTCTTCAGTGGTAGCTCTCTCTTCAGGTATTGAGTCGTTTTCTACCAGCAATCTCAGTTGATCCTCTATACTTTTAGTTGCAATCATCGTTGTTTTATGCTGACTACCTGTGTTGTTCCTGCTGCCCAATATAATCCAACCGAATTCCGTTTGTTGTGCCATAGGCTCTAGTTGACCTCCCTTGATGATGTTGTTGATTAATATTGATGGATAATAATCCGCGCCAAGTATAAGATCAATTGGCTGTGACTGGTTGTAGTGTGGATCAGCCAGTTGTATTTGGTTGAGATGCGTCCAGCTGCTTGTGGCAAAGACCACCTCGGGTAATTGTTGGTCGAGTTTGTCGAATATCAATGGTTTGATATTCATTTGGAAATCTCCATCAAATCTTGGCGATATTTTTAGATTAATGGTGTGTCTGCAAATGCCTGCTTTTTTCCCACCTACTCCTGAGATGGTGACGTGTACTTTCTCTTTTTTAAAGTTGAATAAATTTGCGGCCTTGGAGGATATTAATGTAGCCTGTGATCCTGGATCAATTAGAGCTCTTAGTGTGAAACAAACGCCTGTGTCAGTTGCGGCTCTGACTAATGCAGTTGGTAGTAAAACTTGTCCTAGCTGACTGATCAAGAATGTTTTGGCGGCTTTGACACTACTTCCGGTGGTTGATGCTGCATTATTGCAGTGTAGAAGTGTGTGGTGTCCTCCTTTACACACAACACATGTTTCTGCCTGGCTGTTTCTTCCTTGATGCTGGCTTAAACATCGTATGCACAAATTGGATGAGTTGACGAGCCTTGCTCGTTCTAATGTTGACATCTTTTTGAATTGCTGGCATTGATTTAAACCATGATGCTCCTTACACCCTTCCACCCAACATGTTTTGGTTAACATGGCTGTATTCACTCGTTTCAATGGTGATATATATTGGATGTGTGGTCGTGGTGCTGTTGCTTTATGATTGCCCATGGCTTCCAAAGATTGAAACCTTCTCTCCAGGAATCCAAAGAAATCTTCCAGTTGTGGAATTTCTCTGGGCTTCTCTTTGGTTGTCTCGTATATCTTAATGGATTCTGGGTCTAATTTTTTGTTTAAAATGAAACCCACGAATGCCTCGAAGGGCGAATCCATATTTAGCCGCTTTATGTTGTGTAATATTTCTCGCGCCGTATCGTGCAAATTTCTCACTGTTTGGGCGGATGGTATCTGAATTGTGGCCAATGACAATATTGCATTAAACTGATGGTTTGCCAGTAGCCTCACGTTGTTGTACCTTGCTTGGATTATGTTCCAAGCGGGTTGGTAATTGTCACCTGTTGTTGTTAAGTGACTAATAATTTGGGCTGCTCCCTTCTGCAGGTGTGATTTCAGATACGTCATCTTTACCGTATCTGTTAGTTTGCTGTTTTGGTGGATCAGCTCAGTGAATATATCGTTGAACGTTTCCCACCATTCATAATCACCATAAAAGATCGGGATTTCTACCTTAGGCAGTTTCACCTGTGCTGCTGATCCTGCTGCGGTTGTTGTCTGGGGCTGAAACTGTTGTAGTTTGATCATTGCATCTTCTACCCTCTCTTGAAGCTTGGCATAATAATTTTCTGTAAAGTAGTTGGATGTTTGTTCGTCTTCTTCCAGCTCTACTAATAATTCTGTGTGTTGGGCTGCGATTTCTCCCATGTCTTTTTCTAATTGTCTCGTTTTGATATTCACATATTCCTTAGATATGTTGTTGGTTTCCAAGGAATAATTTATTGACGCCAATTTCTGATATAACTGCCGCATGAGCACGTCTTGCCTCTTGAACAATTTTGTGTTGTTGTTTCCTTCAAACTTTGCTGCTTGAAGGGCCTCGATTGAACTATTCATCAGTGGTTGTTGTTGTTGATTTGCCGCTGAGTGACCTTATTTAATTTCCTCATTTTGGGAATCGGTTGATGAGCTTTGTATGGTATCCAACCGAATTCATGGTGTTGTTTTATATGATGCCTCGACAAGTGGGTTTGGTAGTTGTAGGACTTCTTGTGACGTTGTTGGTGTCAATGGCGGTCCGCTATTTAGGCGATACCGCATTTCCTCTATCAGCTTATTGTAAACATCTGTCATGTTTTTTCTTGTTGTGAAATAAGCGTGATTTTGGCCCAGAGGCGGGACCATTCCTAGAATTTTGTCATCGATTCCAACGAATTCGTTATATAGCGTTTTTAGATTCGCTATTCTCTTCTCTAAGTAAGACTTCGTTTTTCTATCTTCACCGTCTTTTCGATAGTTTCTCTCTAGCTGAACTATCTTTCCACTTGTTACTTCTTGGTATTGAAGTAACTCATCCATCTTGTTGTTGTTTGGTTTGTTGTGGTGGTTTTGATGCTTGTTGTTGCTTAGCTTCTCCTTTGACGGTAAGTTATGTGCCTGTTGTTGCTTGGCTGCTAGTGTCGTCACCCTTGACGACGTTACAGACTGTCCGTCTATATTTCTATTTGCCGGTTGTTTTAGTGGCTCGAAGGACCATGTAAAATCTTAGACTTTTGTATTTAAATTGTAAATTTAATATAGTCTTGATTTACAGTTAACTAATAGATTACCACGGGTGGGGTCTATTTAGTTATTGAGAATAAACAACTTGTTGTTAATATTAGAGTTAAATTCATTCTAATTTATTTTATTTAATATTCACCTTTTATATACAATTAAATGCTACTGTCAGCAACTTAGAGAAAAGAAAATATAAAAATAAGAAATAAAATATGACACCAAACATTCCTATCCAGTAAATTTAAATGTTGTAATGTTGATGAGCCAAGGTTGCTTCAACATCATTATTGTTGTTGTAAGTAGGTTAACTGCTAGTATCAGCAAATTAGATAAAAATATAAAAATTGGACGTTGCACTGTTGATCTCAACACCACTTTTAGAGCTGCGACACGATGTTCATCATTCCAATGGTTTTGATTGGCCGCCGTACTTGTGTTGTTTCGACCAATGTTTTTGTTTCACGTCCTATCTTCTCTACGGTTGCCGCATCTGTTAATTCCTTTCCAAATTCATAATGTTCTGCGTCTAACCCTTCGTTATCCATGGCCTCACGTAGGCGCGCCTGTAAAGTACCTTTACTAGCATCTTCTTTAATTCAGGAATTTTTAATTCGTTTCAATTGTTACGTTTTTCCCTTGTCCATTGCAACCATCTAATATTAAATCCTAACAAATCAGTTGCTCCAAAAATGTCCAAAACCACAATCAATACCGCCTCTTTATCTTGGCAACAGTACAATAAACTGTACAATAAATTTGAGGGTAATTTTTAAATTGGCCGCTATTTATAATTTTGTACTAGAGTGCCATATATTATCTGACAGATGACAAGTATAAACATTCCGGTTATTAAAAATGAAGAGATATACGATTGAACAACGCGTATTTATTGTTAAAAATTATTTTAAATTTGGAAGTGTTTAAAAAATATTCGTTCGGCCATTCCAAAATTTGTTGCAAAATTTGTGTGGGAAAAAGCAAATAATACCATCGAATTGGGTCGTTTATAGAAGGAAATATTGCTGCTGTTAGTGCTAGTGTTAATGAAAGTCCAAAAAGCCAAATTCCTCATCCTTCACACCAATTACACATTCCACCAAGCACTTTATTTAGTATTTTGCACAAAGATCTCAATTTGAAGGCATACAAGATTCAGATAACTCAAAAGTTATCTTGAGCAACGAAGCAATTTTTGAACCGGGTCAAATCTTTCCAGTAAACAGTGAAGAAAATCCACGAAAAATTATGGAAAAACCGACCCATCCACAGAAAGTGATTGTCTGGTGTGGTTTTTGGTCTGGTAGAATAATAGCATCGTATTTTTTTGTGAAACGGAGTTGCTGTAAATGGACCTCGATATCGGAATATGATTACGAATTTTTTTTTGTGACGAATTGAAAGGTATGGATGTACAATACGTGGTTTCAGCTGGACGATGCCAAATGTCTTACAGCAACAGAAACAATTAATCTTTCGCGGGAACGCTTTGGTAATCGAATAATTTCTCGAAGAAGGAACAACATTAATTGGCCGCCTAAATTTTGCTATCTAACACCTCATCTAGATTTTATCCTATGTGACTATTTGAAGGCGAAAGTCTATACCAACGATCCACAAATAATTTATGACCTAAAGAAGAATATTATTAATTGTATTCAAGAAATTGAGCCGCAGTTATGAGAGAATGTCATCCAAAATGTTTGTAAAAAAATGGTACCTTGTCGAACAGCAGCAAGGCGCCACTTACAAGACATTATTTTTTTTTTATTAGATAATCAAATTGGAACACCCATAAAATGAAATGAAACAAGCGGTAGTACGATCACGGTAGTAGTAGAATTTTTGTTAACTCAGAGAAGAGCTTCGACTCAAATTACCTATTATTATTAACCGGTTGTTATTTCAAGCGGAACGCCAAACCTTGAAACAAATTGCTCGATGAAGATCTTAGCAACGGTGGCAGTTGTCATATCTGGATTGCGATAACCCTCAGGCCAGCAAGTGAACCAGTCCACGATGGTGAGTATATATTGGTTACCTTCTGATGATGATAGTGGTCCAACTAAATCCATATGTATAATGTATATGCTGAAAGTGAGTTGCAGTAAGGCTGAATTTGCGAAGCTGTGATTTTGTACACCGTGGAATTTTAGATCTTTGGCACGAAAAACAGTTTGTTACCGAGTTTTTCAAATCATGATTCAATTTTGGCCAAAAATAGCGCGTAGAAAGAAGTTTACGAAAACTGTACGTCATACCGGCTGAGGAATGTAGGGCTAAGTAAACAGGTAGCAGTTCTCTGTCGAAGGCAAAGTACTTGATTTCGCTTTGAGAAAGTTTCTTTGAAAAGAGCGTTATTGTTCGCAACTACCTTTATTTAATCGTTCCAACACTGCCGCTACGGAAGTATTTGATGGGTCACACTGGGTATTGTATAAAGTATTTTCTAATCAATGTGCCAATAATAGGCCAGAAAAGGTTTTTGGCAGATTTTGGCATTTTTGGTTATGTTAACAAATGCGAGTGAATAGGGTGTAGAAATTCGGTTAAACGTTGAATAAAGCGGTGGTTTGTTTGTTGTGGAAACTTTGTTATGGCTACTACTGACGAAGGTTTTACGCCATCGCTTGATATAAGATTTAAAGTTCTAGAACGTCAAAAATACATTTGGATGTCTTTATTTTGACACCTTACTTTGCAAGTTTTTCAAAAACTTGCCGTAAATGAGGCGAGTGTTCCTGGTGTGGTATGGCCTGATTAAGTGGATTTTTGGAAACACGGTACATCCTTTCAAATGCTCTAAAAAAATAGTAAATGTGAGGTATCGTGGATATAGATCCGGTACCGTGATGGAGTTTAGTTGACGCTAATCTCTACAAGGACGCCAATTTGTATTGTCTCTCTTTAGAACAATATGTGGCGGATATGAAACCAGAGAAGTCGACGTAGTTGTCGTTGGTTCTTCGGCAAGGGACGAAAATTCTTCTAATAATTTACCATAACCGTTCTCACAAACTCGGTTGGTTTGTTATCACCGATTTCGTTTTTATCGATAATTTCTTCCAAGTGGTTTTCTTGTGAAAGCGAATAATTGAGGTAAATATGTTATTCGGTAAAGAAGTGGCTAGCGTCAAAATTTTGTTTGATCGGATGTTATTTTAAGTAGTTGAAATTGCAGAAAGATCTTTATGAACCATATTTGATGAGGGTTGGGTCTAAAAAATTGGGAATCTTATTGCGAGAAAAGATCACCTGTGTGAATTCCACCTTTGTTCTGCTCGGTGTCAGTTATGATAAAAATGATGTGTTATTTTATTTAATTATAGCAGATTCGCTTGCGAAGCCTGAGTCACAACATAATTTGAGCGGTTTAGTGGGAGTTAAAATTTATATCGTTCAATTCACTTCTAGACGTTTTTTTCTATACTTCCAGACGCCTTTTTTACAGCACACTATGGGCGTGTCCGAAAAGCGAATTAGAATGCACATTATTTAAAATGCGCATTTTTGAGTTAAATTAAATTTCATTATTATCGTTAAATTAATTGAATTTTTACAACTCTGAATTAATAAATCGATAAATATAATTAATTTAAATATAAATTGACATCAAACAACGTATTAAAAATGCACATAAAAACTACATCGCATGTAATATTTTGAAATGTGTCTTTGCTAAATGCACATTTTTCATTTCGGACGCACCCTATAATTGTTGTTCATTATTATGTGTAGATCATTATAAGACTTCGAAGCGTGAACATTAAAACAAATTAATATTATTAATCCAGTTTTGATATGTAATAGCTATTATTAATAACTATGTTGATTTCAAATAAAGAAAATGTAAAATAATCCATTGGTATTTTATAACCCACGCTGCTAAAGGCAATTGTAGCGGTATTTGCATAATCCACTGAAAAAAAAAAACAAATAAAATTGCACGAAAAGCATAGTGCGAGAAATATTTAAATAAAAACTCTTGAAAGACAAGAGTCTAGTTCCTTATTAATTTATGAAACGTATTTCAACAAAAATTAATAAAACTTACGTAGCAGTCGTGAGCAAGGAGATTTCATTCACTCTAGATAATGTCACATTTATAGAACTTATCAAACTTGGACAAACAACCGAAACAACTCCAATATTACGGAAATCATAAATTCTGCTCAATTGTTCATCCGACAAAACATAAGGACCCTCAACACAAGATAACTTATCCTAAAGAGCGAATTTATTCGCCATATCGTAAAATATGTCCAGTTCATTTTCTATATGTTCAGTATCAATAAAAGCGTTAATATTCACAAAAATTTTAAGAACATCAGCGTGTAAAAGACAGTTACAAAAATTTTGTACGACCTCATTAATAAAAATTATAAAAAGTAAAGGATAAGTTTGGATCCCTTGTAGGACGCAAGATTTACTACCTAAAATATAATATTTACGTTTTACTTACGTTCGCAAATGTAAGGTTTAATCAAAGCAATCGGAATGACATCGAAACCGAAATCAACCAATTGTCGAATTAAAATTACGCGATTTTGGCCAAAGCTTTAGAGAACTCAGCGTAGATCGCCTCCACTTAACCGTCCTTCCCCACGATATGTCAAATACGTGACAAGAGAAAGCTAAGTTGAGAGAGATTAATTTTAACGGGTAATTCAAAAAGTTTACAAATCGCAGAAACAATTCAAATTCCTCTATAGCGCAATATGTAATGTCTTTGCTTCGCAAATAACCACAGTTCAGCATAACTAGAACTAACAGACTGGAACAAATATTTCAATGAATCATTAAATAAAATTTGTAAACAAAAATGGAATCATGTAAATTGTAAAACAAGAATATCAAACATTATCAAGAAAATTGAATTTAACATTTAATAAAAAATGCAAATAATTTTTCAATGAAATTTTCACTAAAGATAGAATTTGATCTTATTAACATATTAACATATTAGAAGATGAAAAATGAAATTACGGAAGCTTAAGCAACTTAGGCTGTTGTAACAAAATTCTACATGAAAGTTTCATTTAACTAATTGAAGTAAAGTGCTTCTTCCCTGTTTTAATTTGAGCTGTTCGGCACCTAGGCCTTTTTTTTCGCTTCTAAAAATTTACTTGCTATCATAAAAAAGATGCTTTTATTAATTGCATTTATTGAATTCAATCATTAAATAAATTTATTTTCTTTCTCACCTAAGTCAGGATGAACATTTGGATCGATTAATGGAAGCAAGTCGAGAAGATCTTTCTTTTTTTCCTTGCTTATACAGAATGGCATTGAATAGGCATTTTTCAGTTCAGATAATTTGAAGGTATTTATCCCTCTACGACGTAAATTTAACTTTTAGAACGGTTCGTCAAAAATCAAAAAAATGTTCTTGTTCCATTTCTGTGACGTTAAACGTATGTAGGTACCACATGTTCTAACAAACTAATACCATTCGCGCGTTTTCTCTTTCGATTACAAATTAGTCCGAATCGCACTCCATCTGAGTATGACCCGGTGTTAGGAACTTATCATTGTTTTCCAAAAAAGATCAAAAACATTACAGGTAAAAAGGAGTTTTTGTTGTATCCTGCATAGTTGTCACTATATAGGGTGACAGATCGCATATTTTGGGGTATTGTTGCCAAATGTCTGTAGATACACGATGCGATATTATTTCCACCACGCCCAGCTACTGCTTCTTGCCACATGAAACAATAAGGAACATTCGTGGCACCATCACGATCGGTTAAATTGTATGTCCATAATTGGCGTTTGTAGAAAGATATCGAGGTTTGTAGATAAGGCATTGGCAGACATTGTTCTAGATCAAAACTATAGACTTTTAAAGTTGGATTCAAAACTGATAATTTTTTGTCGTTCTCTTTACTTTTAAAACCTAAATCAGCTTCGATGTGGTGCGTCAATTGTTCTAATTTTAAGAATTCGGTTTCATGTTGATCCGTTGTTAAATCGATTGTAGCTTGAGTACAATTATCGGTCTTCGGTGTTTTGAATTTAATGTTCATTTCTATAAAAGCGAAATTATGAAATTTTCAGTTGAGTTAGAATAATATTAGTTAAAAAATTACTAATGTTTACCTTTCAATATATTTGAAAATTTTGAAAGACTAATAGGATCAGACTGTTTCTCACAATATAATTGAAATATTTTGCCCAATGTTAAATCTACGTGGAAAAACTTCTGGCTGGTATCTCTCGAGTATAATAGCTCTCGTAAGCCGGAAAACTTTCAATATCACCCTTAACTGCATTTATTTTACATCAAATTTAATTTCTTTTTAACGACACTTTTCAAAAAACTATCAGTCTCATCAAAGCAACATCGAAAACATCTCTGGCATATATGAATCAATTCTGTATACTAATTTCTAAATAATAATGAACTGAGTGGTTTCGGTTTCTTGGTGCCGTTGCACTTTTATTCATCTTTTGCCTCTTCTTGTCTTCCACTCTATGCAATCCAGATATAAATAATATTACAGGTAAATCGTTGATTATAAGAGCCCAAGTTCCAGTACTAATCGAAACTAGCTTTCTGTTGTTCAAATGAAATTTTCGTTTGGCAAAGTTTTCTACATTTTTCCAGTGGTGTACATTTTCTTTCAGAAATTTTTTGCCCGATTTGATTCCGTTTATTTTCTTTAATTTTTCTTAAATATTTTTGTTTCGGCTTAGCTTGAGTATCGCTTTGTAAATTGTTTTCCATTTCAGTAGCCATAAGCTAAATTTCTGAATCACTGAGGAACTAAATCAAGCGGTTTCGTTCTCTTTAGCCGTCTTGTCTCTGCGCTGTCGACGTCGTTGACAATATGTTGAATATCCGCGTTTTCACATGGAGTTGTAAACGCTGGATATATTTTTTGGCATTTTTTGTGATTTCTTCGATGACGGTTTCCATCTTTAGATCCCTATGTAGATTATCGTTTCTAATATAGCAAGGTGCATTGACAATGCAACACAGTACTTTGTTCTGGAACGTTTGTATAATTTTAACGTTTCGTAAGCTCACTATTTCTTCCAATGAGCCAATACATTTTTCTGAACTTTATATCCAATTCTTGCCTTTCTTTCTTGACATGCTCTTTCCATTTTAACTTGGCGTCGAGCGTCATACCTAGGTATGACGCCGTGTTCGCATGTGGTATTTCCTACCTATTTATGTAAATAGGTAAGTGATCAACTTTTAGATAAGTGAATGTTGTGTGAATTGATTTTAGCTCATTCATTTTTAATCTCCATTTTTTTGTCCAGTGGACAATACAGTGTGCTGTAATTTGCTGTTTGTTTCTTCGGTTGTACTTCCAACCGCCAAGATTGCTGTATCATCCGCAAAGGTTGCAATATCTGTTCCTCCAGAGTAATAGGTATGTCTCTCGTATAAAGCAAATACAAGACTGGTCCGAGAACGCTCCCTTGTAGTACGCCTGTTTAAATTCTCTTGAGTGATGAGAACTCTCCTTCATATTTCACTCTGAAATATCTCCCTTCATTGTATGATTTTAATATCTCATAGAACTGCTTAGGAAGGTCGCGTGTAATTTATATTCCAGTCCTCGATGCCATACTCGGTCAAAGGCCTGGGCAACATCAAGGAAAACTCCAGAACATACCTTTTTGTTTTCAAGCGTCTTCTCAATCACGTTAGTGACTCTGTGTACCTGCTCTATGGTGGAGTGTTTCTTTCTGAAACCAAATTGATGCAATGGTAACAGGTGTCTTTAGAGGTTTCATCCTTTTGAGGAGTAATTTTTCGAAGAGTTTGGACAATGATGGTAATACAGATATAGGTCTGTATGACGTTTTCTCATTAGGTGGCTTATTAGGCTTAGGTATCATAATAACTTCTGCTATTTTCCACTGCTGAGGAACATATTTCATTCTAAAAGCTGCGTTAATTATGTGTAGCAACTTCTTAAGACATTTTCCTGGCAAATTTTTGATAACTTTTCCTGTAATAAGATCGTATCGAGGAGCCTTTTTTGCATTTAGGTTATGTTTGATTTCATTTTTGAGTTCTTTAATTGTAACTGGTTGTATGTCTCATCTTCTTTTTGCATTAGAAAGGTATTCTCATCTGCTGTTTGTCTAGTCAAAGGTTGAAACGTCTCTTCCAGATGTTCAGCAAAAGATTAGCTTTATCTTTGGGGCTTTTGGCCCAAGTACCATCTGCTTTTTTAATTGGCGGCACCTGCTCTTTTGGTCTCTTTAGTCCCTTTGTAGCTTTCCATAAAGAGTAATCGCTTTCTTTGTGGCCAGAAAGATTTATTAAATATTTGTTAAAGCTTACCGCTTTGGTTTTTTGTATTAACTTCTGCAGCTTGTTTTTGAGCTGATTGAAGATAGTTTTGCCCTCCTCTGTTCTCTGACCAGATTTCTTATTTCCTGTGTATATGTTTCATTCTTGTGAGGTTTATTTTTGGCAGGGGGAGTGCTTTCCCATGCTGCGGTCTGAATATTGTTTATGAGCAGTTCTACTTCTCTTTCAAGTTCTGTTCGGTTTTTGATTGGGACTTGAAGATCAATACTTTCCTCGATTAACAATGCGAATTTTCCCCAATTGGTCTTCCCGCTTGTTAACCTTGGTGGCTTTTTTTTCAATTATTGTTTCACTGATCGTAAGTATGATTGGAGAATGATCCGAGGATAAACCTTCATTATTTTCGATGTGGATATAGTTTTCTGAAATACCTTTGGCTATGAAAAAGTCAATCACGTTTGGTATTTTGTTTGTATCCGTCGGTCAGTAAGTAGGAATACCACTTGAATGAAATTCACAGTTTATTTGATGTCCAGCTTCTAACAGTTCTCTACCTTTAGGTGATATTAGTCTCGAACCCCAATGCGTATGTTTGGCATTGAAGTCTCCTGCTATGACGAAATTTGAGCCCATCATTTTGAGCATTGAGAGGTAATCATCCTTTTTAAGTTGATGCCTTGGGGACAATATATCGCAGCAACCCGCAGCTTCTTGTAATTGTTTAGTAGCACGCTAAATGATACAATTTGCATTATCTCTATTTCGAGTTTGACATCTTCGAAGTGTGTGATGTTTTCTCTGATGAATATTGTTGCTCCACCCCTAGCTCTTTCTGCTGGATGTAAAGAATGGTAACAATAGTAACCTTTTATTTTTACATAAGACTTTCTAGTGAAATGGCTCCCTGCTATTAAGCATATATCAATTTTTTCTGTATTCATAAAGATTTCTAGCTCTGGAAGATGCTGTAGAAATCCATTAGCATTCCAGGTTAATATTCTTGGTGTTTTGTTCATTTTTTTTGGAGTGAAGGATCACAAGATAAAGCAACTTTTTTGCTAGAAATCTCCTTAATGTTTTCTCGATGTCCTACTTGTTGTTCAAGATTAACTTGTCTCTTGTTTAGAAACTCTATATTTTCTTCTATTTTAGAAAGGCGATTGACAATAGCATTCAAGGTGTTTTGCATTGTTGTCATACCTTGTTGAATTCCACCATTTTGATCTGTAGGCCCAGGTAGTCCTTGTCTTGCTGCTTGTGAGTATGAGAATCCCTCTGCCACTTTCGCACTATGGAACGTAGTGACAGTTTTTGTCGGGATTTCATTTTCTTCAGTTGCTCTCTTTGGCTGGTTTTTGTTTGTCTTATTTCGCATGTTTTGCAGTGTTTTGGCTACTTCACACCCTCTATAGCTAGCAGGATGAGTTCCTTGGCAGTTAGCACATTTTGTTTTGGGTTTTCATTTTCTTGTTGCACTTCTGTTATTGATTGTTGGTCGATGCCAGATGAATCTTGAGAAAAAAATATTATTACCCTTAATCACATTCGAATAAAACACCACAGTAGGTTGAACATTCTTTCCATCTGTAACATCGTTTTTCACGTACACTCATTTAATTTTGTTAATTAAAAACACACGATTTTTTACTGTTACACAAATTAACCTTTATACACTTTAAATAAAACTGTTAAACTAGTTTTTAACTAACGGCTATAATAACTTAGGTCAACAATCGAAACCGTCATTGTTCGAGTAATAATAACTTATATCTACTTAAAATATGCAATTTGAAGAAAACGGTTTATAAACATTAGCCAAGGTAACATACGAGTAGGTTATTAAAAATAACAATATAAGTGATTTTTAGGGGAAGTACAATTATATTATTATTTGGGAATAACCGCTTATGTGTACCTTATGTTGTTTTCGATTGATTTTTTACCCCTCTTTGAAAGTGCAACCTTGATTTTAGCATCAATCAAACATAAACACCGAATTGTTTCCTCTCAGTGCGAGTTTACGTAAATATTCTGATGCAGCAGGCTCACATCTATTTCGTAAACAAATTTCCACTTCCGAATAAAATTCTGTTGTTTTGCGTATAACATATTTTTAAATTACAGCAAATTTTACGGTAGAATATTTAATCAATTATAAATACTTCACAAACTTTTAAGTTATGTAGTTATGTTTTAAGTTATGTTAGTTAGTTGTATTTGTTGGTGTATGAAAAAGAGGGGTTACACTACCAAAAAAACTAGAGTAGTCGAAATTGTATTGGTGCAGCTGTCAGTGCAATTTATTTTGATCAATCGAATATTTGGAGTGTAAAAAAATTACACTTTTTAAGTCGACTTAAGCGGTTTTACCTCAAAAATTTTCATGTGATAAAGGATTGGTTTGGTTCCTCAAATGTCTCCTTACCACTCTTGTATTGATAGTGTGCGAAGCTTCCTCTTCATCTGACGAATCCGCAGCAATGAAATGTTCTAAGTAATTCGTGTAATTTAGATGTATGTATATTGTAATCAACCAAAGTTTATAAGAAAACATGCTTACATTTTTTCGACAGGCCAGAAAGGAGAAATATAAAATAATTTGAATTAATCTAAAATCCCAACAATCAACACTATTTAATTTAAAAATGAACATAACCAAAAAATTATTGTGTTAAAAATACATGTTAAAGCCACTGAACTAAAATTAGATCAAATTTGCTCATTCAAATCATCAAATTTGCTCATCCGCACGGTAGCGGAATTTATAATACGGTTTCTCTATCGAACGTATATGTTACCGGTGAGAATCGACAAACGACAATAATTTCCGTCCGGACTTCATGATACCATCCCTGCTCACATTCGAAGCCCCAATCACACCACCCTCTTTAAAATTGATAGGAAAATTGTTAGCCACACGATCCCATCGGAATATTGAGTAGCATGGAGGGGATTATTCTTCAGAAGACTGGCATTTAACCAGGGGTGGAATCATGAAATCCGGTCGGAAATACCAGGGATGGGATCATGAAATCCGGTCGGTAAAAATATTGAGCAAATTTTCGTTCAGTGTATATTTTTCTATATTGCTGTTTATTTTGCTATGGAGCTGTCAAAATAATAAATAAAAATAACAAACTAGTGTTTCTTAATCGGGACTATAGCTAGGGTTGCCAAACGTCCCGGTTTTCCGGGATTGTCCCGGTTTTTAGATAATAGTCCCGCTGTCCCGAAAGATCTATTCGGGACACCCAATTTCCCGGTTTTCATTTCCCGGCTCTTTTTTGTTATAAAGTAAAAAATTTAGACTTTAGTACTTCGCTGCGGTGTTATGCCCTAAACAAAATAAAAATCAAACCGTAGTTGTCAAAAAATTGTTAGCTGTGCGCGTCTAAAAATCTACTTTCTTATAATCTCTTAATTGTGTGCATTTAAAAATCTTGAAGTAACATATGGCGGGATAAAGTCCGGAATTATGCGCTCAAAAACTGTCCAAAAAATTTAGGGATACCTACATAGGGTAATCATAAACCACTCGTTGCCATTATTGGGTACTTTTTAGATAGTTGGAATTGGAGATTATTGTCCCAAATCACAAAGAAGGTAAACCGCCTGACATTCCCACGAGTTCCAGGCAGATTTCTTTACTCTCAAGTATCAGTAAACTATATGAGAAATTTATACTTGAAAAAATCCAAAACCATTGTGAAGAATTTGGACAGCCAATTTGACTTTCATGCATCTCACCCTACAACTCATGCGCGGCCGTAATCTTGAGAAGCGATGTACCTCTCAAATTAAATCAAACCAGCGCAATATTAGCGTATCTGTAAAAGGCATTTGACACCGTCCGGATTAACGGAATAAGGTTCGGGCCAGGTCTTATTAGAGTAATACATAATTTCTTTCGAACAGATCGTATCAAGTAAGGCAGAGGACGGACTTTCTAGAGTATTTACAATTCATGAAGGGGTACTTCCTGACTTACCAGTCCTTAATCCTCAACTAATCACAATCAAAACATTGACTTATACCCTAGACACACTGCGATTTAATAAAACCGATTTAGTGAATTTTTCGAGATTAGCCGCGGTGTGTCAACCTCGAGTTTAGCTATTCCCTTTGTTTTTGCATAGAATACTTAAACTAGTTTATGCAGTATTATGCAGATGATATTGTGATCTACTTGGCAAGAAGAAACTTAAAGCAAAATGAACCTGACCTCAACATTCATCTGGGCAATAAAATGTTCAGCAGATATCAAGAACATACTACATAGACATAATGCTCAAAGTGAACAATGCCATTATCACAAACAAGGCAAATAATATATCTTGGCATCGTGATAGAAATGATTCAAACCGTACAATCTCCTACAATAGCATTTAAACAATACTTCACTAAAGATACAAATTACAAAAAAAAATGACACTCATCTGTTATAAACCACTAATCCGACTGATCCTGTCATTTGGATTCCCAGCCTGGTCTGAATAATCTTCGACCGAAATGGAAAAATTACGCCAATTTGAGTAAAGAATGGTCAGAATTTGCTCCAACATCAACCGTAAACCGGATACCTAGGGATACGTCAATAACTCGAAACTGTACAGTGATACAAATACAACGAGAATCGACAAATTCCTCATAAACAACTCCATCAAATTTTACGAACGAGCCAAGCACTCTACTAACCAGCTCATAAAAGAAAGCTGACGGTTTAAAATAGCAGAAAATATCACCGATGATGATGCAAAATACTCGTACCTAAGCAAAAGTCTGGTAACCCTACTATAGCTCGTAATCATTATATTCAGGTGTCCCGCGTGCCTGATTGGCAAAAAAAAATTAGATTACGTGGTATCTAATTTTTATTTGGTTTCCATATTTATTCAACTCATTCATAAAATCGGTCATTAGGTTTTTTTCTAAATGGCGTTCGTCAATATTTTAGAAGTATCAAATTATTGTAATAAATATTATAAAAAATTAATGGTTATGGTTTTTTAATACATAGATAAACATTTTCAAATTAATTTTTGGCAGTGAATAATTTTTGGCTTGAAAATTTTGAGTTTTTTTAAACGAAAAATCGCTGTCCATCAACTAATATCTACCGGAGGTTTTTTGACGGAAATTTACCTTGAAAGCGTGTTCATGATACCGTTTTTTGTAAAACCGAGCAATTTCCGTCAAAATTCGATCGTCATCACATCACAGCTGATTCTAAATTCTATAAACATTAAAGCTATACATACTCCCGTCATTTAACATATTCTGTTGTGGTAATTAAAAGTTACTAGGTATAAACCATTAACCTTTTCTCGATGAATTCAGCAAAGTTGCGCACAAAAATCATTTCGCAAATATAATTATCATACCTTTTCTATGATTATTTCAAGGACCAATCATGTCATCGCAGCAAAATAATTACGTTAAGCAATTACAGCAACAAAAAGTTACCAATAATAAATAATTTTTTAATTTTTTTTTTTTTTTATAACATTCCAGTGTTACCAACATTGTATAACATATCAAGACAAAATGATGCGAAATGTTTTAACATTTTATGCACTCATCTGTATAAATAAATCAATTCATGCTGGACCTATTGACCCGTTTAGTTGGGCTAGAGCTGATCGTATACCAATTGATGTTAATATACCATGGTTACCATGTAAGTAAATTTTGTATTGTAAATATTTATCGTTTGATTACTACTGCCTGCGGTGATGTTAATTGAATAAATCAACTGTTATACATATAAAAATTTGAAACTGTGATGAGCACACAATTTGAACGACGAGGTTAAATCGAACTAATTTACCGTAAATTATTCTGTTATTGATCGAATCCATCATTTCAACTAGGTGAAGGCGAAGCAATTGTGTGCCTTTATAATGTAGGAATTCTCCTGTAATCGATACAAATGAAAGAAAATTTTTGTTGCAATTCAAAATTTGCTAATGCGTTAGTTAGGAAACATACGTAAGACGGCGCTTTATTCAATAGTGAGTAGGTCAAGGTGTAGTCTCTTTGAATTTCTTTTCTTTTTTTTGCAGTTTAATGGTTTTACGATTCTAGTGGTGCCCCCTTTCACTACTCTCGCTCTATCGGCGATTATGTCATATACGTATTTTAATTTGCAAATATCAACAACAATAGACAGATTATTATCTAATATAATTTTTGTTTTGATACATACTCCAACAATCATATATGTGTGTTGTAATTACATTTATTGTTGTGAATAAATTACGCGGTTTTAACGATAATGCGTTTTTAAATATAAACTGGGTATATTTCCAATTCAATAGACCGTTTTACTTTCAATTTGACTACCGTTAACATAGACGAGTATATGATGACATTGCAAAAAATTGTGCGCCAATGATGCGGTAATTTTCATGATGTGGTGAATGGTACATTTACGATGTTGAACTTAAAGCGCAATAGGTTATTTCAATTGTAATTTTTTATTAAATATTTTGTTAAGCAGAATAATTAAATGCTGCTTTCAAATGTTAATCGATACAACAGTTCCGTATTCTTCGCAATCTTCGATCGCTTTAACCAGTTTAACTTGGTAATATAATATCATGCTTAGAATGCTGTCATGCCTTACCAAATTACACTATATTTTGTTCGATAGCTCTCGCAAACCTGTTGGTGATTTCTCAGTTCTCGGTGAAGGACTATTTTATTTTATTTTTATTGATTGAAGGGCCATGTGGGCGATAAGCCACCTCGCACCGCGACCTAAAAGATCTATTGTGCTGGACCCTACTTAATTATCCGTCCAGTCAATATTCAGGCTCTTAATAAATCTGATAATACTACTGGCCGGTACAAGATACATACTATCCGGGCTCATTGTTCTCCCTCCTAGATGTTTGCAGTCTTTGCTGGAAAATGGCTGGGCAATGGCACAGAACATGTTCCGCTGATTCAGCTTCCAGATCGCAGAAGCGGCATCCATCTGTCGTACTTAGGCCCATCTTCTTAAGGTGATACCTTAAGGGGACATGACCTGTGAGGAAGCCAGTAAGCAGCCTCAACTCAGGTTTCTTAAGTTCAAGACACTCCTTAACCCTGAGTGACGAAGGTGATATAAATTTCTTCGCCTGTCGTAAACCTGAAATTCTGCGCCAGTAGGAGGACTTTTAAACCTCCTCCCAGCGTTTTACCGCTGCTCTAAGGTGTCCCTTAGTGACGCCTCAGAAGGGTCTGGCCCAATAAAAGGAGAGGCAGAACCCTCACGGGCGAGGCCATCAGCTGCCTCGTTTCCTTCGATTCCAGTATGACCTGGCACTCACATAAGTGTTACCTTATTTGAGCCTGCCAGATGTTTAATAACCTTCAGGCAATCCCATACCAGACATGACTCAACGGTACAAGACCTAAGAGCCTTTAAGCCCGATTGGCTGTCTGATACAATATAAATCTTTGCATCGTTTAGGCCTTTTGCTATGCCTATCCTAGCGTAAAGTTCTATAGCATGTACTTCTGCTTGAAAAACGGTAGCATTGGTACTCAAGGACTTCGAGAGGGTAGTGCCACTCCCGTGTATTCCTATCCCCGCCCCATCTTCCGTTTTTGATCCATCTGTAAACCATACCATGGACCCTCGCTCAAAGGATGGTCCACCTGCACTCTACACATCCCGGTCAGGTAACCTAACACAGAATGGTTTGTGGAAGTCCAGTTTAGCTGGCATACATTCGGAAGGCATTCCTATGGTAGGGTCTGTCTGAAATTCTTTAAGGATTTCCAGATGAGCCACCATATTGCCTGGTTTGATATTTCCTTCCGCCTGCATTTTCAGGGCCATAATTGCAGCATCCTTTTTAATATGCAGGTGTAACGGTGTCAGTCCTAGAAGTGTCTCCACCGCCGCGGTTGGACATGATTTCATTGAGCCCGTAACACCGATGCAGGCTACACGCTGAACCTTATTCAATAAGGTTTGCGTTGCCTTCTGCTCAGTTTTAGGCCACCATACAACCGATGCGTAGGTAACCATAGGCCTAATGATTGTAAGAAATGACCAGTAGATCGTTTTTGGTTGTAGTCCCCAAGTACGCCCATAGAGTCTTTGACAGGCTCAGAAAGCTTTGGTGGCTCTATTTTGAAATTTCAACAAATGTTGGTTCCAGTTCAGTTTTTGATCTAGGATAACCCCTAGATATTTAACCTCGCTGGAAAAAGGCACAGTAGTACCGTTTAACGAGGGAGCTGTAAGGGCAAGCTTTTTCCTCCTCGTAAAAGGAACAATGACAGTTTTGTTTGGATTGGCACTGAGTCCTTCCTGGTAACACCACTGCCATATTATATTGAGTGAATTTTGCATGCGATCAGAAATGACCTCATCAAACTTGCCTCTGATTATGATAGCCACATCATCCTCATAGCCCTGGACATCAAATCCATGGCTACTCAGAAGGACCAGCAGTCCGTCAATAACCAATGACCACAAAAGAGGAGATAGTACGCCTCCTTGGGGACAGCCCTTTACGGCCTTGATGGTTACTGACTCGCCACCTAGTCTGGCAGTAATCTCACTATGTTCCAGCATGGAACGGATCCACCTAATTGTAGAAAGCGGAACCCGTTTTCCCATTGCTGCTCTCTCTATAGATCCATAGGAGGTATTATCAAACGCCCCCTCAATGTCCACAAAGGCACAAAGGGCAATTTCTTTATATGTCACTGCTTTTTCAATCCTCGTGACTAGACCGCTAAGGGCCATCACCGTGGATTTACCAGTTTGATACGCAAACTGGTCCCGATGCAGCGGATTCTTTCCAAGGACCTCACTTCTTATTTGATAGTCCAGGATTTTTTCCATCGTCTTCAAAAGAAACGATGTGAGGCTAATTGGCCGATATGCCTTGGCCTGGGTGTCTGGACGACCCCCCCCCCCTTTGGTATAAAGACCACATTTACTTTCCTCCACAGCATCGGAATATAGTTAAAAGCATAACTTGCCCGAAACATATGGATCAAGCTGGGGAGTATTTCCTCAATACCTTTTTGAAGTAAAGCTGTAAAGATACTATCCCCTCCAGCTGATTTGAAAGGTTTGAAAGACCCAATAGCCCATCGCACCTTGCTGGGTGTGAAAATTTTCCCAGAGAGACTCCAGATCCTACTGTGAGGCGCATAGGCCACCTCACTTGAGGGATCATGCGAGTCCTCTTTTGCTCCTGGGGGTGAAGGACTATAATAACGGTGACCCGTACGATCAATCTCACACACTCACTTTTTTGTAGCATTCCTACCTATTCTACAATTTTCTATGTCTAATACATTCAGGCGATCTATGATTGTTTTGTAAATACTTGAAATTGTGTGAGTCAGAAATATACGAAGGTGTCTGCACTTTACTGTTATCAGACGTTATGTTAGCTCACAAGCTATCTCGTAAACTCACGGCACGGACAAATACGCGTTATCGTTTTACTTAAAATTCTGAACTCAAGAGTGTACCTGTAACTGTGTGCATGTTTCATATAGCTCCGCCAAACAATTGCCATGAAAACATAGGTTAGGCTAGGTTAGGCTCGCTGTCCCAAGGAGCGGCATTGAAGCAAATGATCCGTAAGCATACCACATAAAAAAATTTCTCAACTCTACTCATTGAACCATCCAGAGCTTATACAACGAAGTGTTGAATACAGCTGATGTCCATCCCATTGACATCCGCCAGGTCGCTGAGGAGAGGAGCTTCTGCTTCGCGCTAGACGGGGACAGGTGCAGAGTAGGTGGAGTACAGTTTCTTCCTCCGCTATATCCTTGCAGACTCCTACCTTCCGCGCATGCTCACCTCGGAGGCCGTGTCCAGTAAGAACCCCACGACTATACTAAATAATATGGCGACACCGAAGTGTCAACAGCTGTTCAATTCTTACCTGATCTAATTTTGGCCAAATTTGCCTAGTTATAACACACGAGGTACTATTGGAGCATCTGTAGTTCGCTGCTCTCCTAGCTTCTTCCTGAAGTAATTGTTTGCATGTAGCGAGCGGAATTTCAACATTTATCTTACTTGGCAAAATTAAGGCAATTTGTACCCTGACGAGTGAGTTCATCTGCCTTTACATTCCCCGCAATACAGAAATGCCCTGGCACCCACGTAAAGTAGATGTTGAACTGATCGGCCATCTCGTTAAGGGATGAGAGACAGCTCTACCATCCATTTTTGAAAAATCCGTGAAGAAGTTCAAAACTTCAGGATTCAACATCACTTCACTCAGCCAACCTCACTGGAGGGAATATCAGTACGAAACCTTTCCTCAAAAGATGGTGTTGGAATCATGTAATCAGTGGTACCATGTGTGTTCTGTATTATTAAAGGCCGACATAGAAATGAATTTGAACCTTATAGCTGTGCTCGCTGCCATTTGGATGCCCAGAATAGAGGTATGAAATGAAAGGGAACCTCCAGTGCATGAGTGGGTGTGCTCCTCAGTGCAAGTGGTTTTGTTGGTTAGCCATACAGTTTAAAGCTGGCCACCAAACAACAATTCTATATAATAGTATGGGCCTTATCACTAAAATAAAGAAGCAGTGTTTCCAATGGCGTTTTTACAGGAGTACAGCGCTATAGTAGGTTCCTTTATTCTTTCTAAAATATTAGGCTTCCAAAATTTTAATACCGTTTAAAGTAATAAGGGTCAACCTGAGAAAGTATGTAATTCCTAGAGAAGAGGACCACCTCAGTTTTTTACGTAGATTAACATTAAGTCCACAACTGTTGGCCCATTTAGAAATAAAGCTAAGCTAGAGCCAAGTCAATGGCTTGCTGAACATCCGCAGGAATAATGCCATCAGGTCCAGCTGACTTGTATGGCTTAAAGCTGTTAATTGCCCACCAATAAAATCAAGGAGTAGCTCGCCTCTCTCGTTTGTACCCATACTTCCCCGAGTCCACATAGGGTCCTCAAGGATCTTGACATCTCAGAGTTCAACGAGAGTGTTTCAACACCCGCTTCACTCACCAATGGATATCACCCGGAGACACGCCTCCTATCGGTACGCAGCCCCAGACTTACGCGCCTCATCCTTTTTGTAGACTTTTACAGTGATTGCCCGAAACCGAAGCTTATCATACCCTTCGTTCTCGCAAGAGCCTCTATCGACTTATCTTTTATAATAATTATAGCTGACCCATAATCTGCCTTTGGACCACACCCAGGCTCCCTATCGTCTTCCTGTAAAGAAAGAGTGGCCTTTGGTCGGCGCATGCTGTCAATTTGACATGGTCCCTGTGCCATCCTCCAATTCAGAGCAGGAACTGGGTTCTATTATTCCATTACATTTAGGAAGGTCGCAGTTAAAGCCACCTCTACCCTCCCCCAGTTGACGGGCGCAATATTATAATCCTCCCGCGCCACACCTATCATCTCAACAATCAGCTGTCCCTTAAGAATCTCGCTGAAAGGCCTGGTTACAGTTTCCTGCAACCTTGACCTCTTTGCATTTTTAGGTGATTCGTCCTGAGATGCCTTTTGGGCTCAGAGGTCCCAGAGGAACCACCCTATTTATTGTCAGTAACCATAATATCCCACGCAAACGTTTCGTTTTCTTTAATCGTCCGATCTGCCAACGGTATTCCCTTCAATCTCGTAAGAGCTTTCCATGCCTTCTTACGTGTCTGATAATTTTATATTCCGGAAACAGTTTTGTTAGAACTTTTGTCCTTTCCCAAAGATTTACAGCATGTATTTCATGCGTAAAGAAATCCAGATTATTCAATAGAAAATAATCGTGTAAAGCAAAAATAGTTTTTTCAGCTTCAATATCAACTTTTTGAGTGACCAATCATTATTCATCTTCCACAAAGTTATATCATGACTACCAATTTTTAGGCAACTTAGATTTTTCGTTTTATTTTCATTCATCAAGTCAAAATGTTTAGGTCTCCTCAACCAAAACTTCGTAGTAGCAATATTTAGTGGACATATATAAGCTTTTTTTATTCATTGGTTTAGGCGACCGCAAGTGGTTAAAAACAATTTGTTTTCAACATTTTTGTTCCAAAATAGTATATTGTATAACAAGTAAAGAAAACGAGTCATTGCAATAAGGAAGTGAAATTTGCAGCCGATAGCGAGAATGATTGATGAATTATTTTTCTTTGAGAACTTTGACAAATTTTAATTGAAAAAGAAAGTCACGTATATTCTGGAAAATCTGCAATAATCTTGGAAATATGTATATACCGAACGTCTAATCTCATAAATCTCAACCAGTCTTCATTAATCACGATACAAAGCAACCATGGAAAAATTGAAAGATCCCCAAGAAATATCATCTATTTTACTCAACATCCTCCAAACTAATCAGTATGTACCTCAATACAATGCAAATTGTTATGCTCCTAAAATGGCCGCCGAAACGCTGTTTTCGAAGTATATTTTGCGTGACCCACACAAGCCACAAATAAAATACGTAACCATACATAGTTTTTTGGCGCTCGGTGCCGTTACAAAAACAGTTTTTTAAGTTTTTAAATTTAATTTTAATTTTATTTAATTTAAAATTCATTTAGTTTTAATTTTAAATTTCACAACCACTGATTTTATTTTGTATACGCGTACTCGTACGTTTCGAGATTTTAAAAATGACTCTCTGATACTATCCAAGTTAGAAAATTAATAAATAATAATAAAAGAGACATCACGACGTTTTTCTTGTTGTTCTTGTTCTTGAATATGCATACTGTGAACGCAAGGTGTCTGGTTCCATTTTTCTTTCGGAAGATGTCGTTTGTGAAAGTTGAGATAAAAACTATAAGTGCGGTTTTTTAAAATTGGGAAGCAAGCTTAATATTTAAATGAATGAATTGATTTTGCGTCGATCGATTCCAAAAATAAATAAGAAAGTTGAATTTATATTTTTTTTTGTTTTAACTAATTTACTGGATGAGACGCCACAGTTCTAGGTTAAAAAAAAAATTGTCGCCCAAGCTTATATGAAGTATGTGAAGTTTACGCAGCGTAACGATTGCTATAACATCTAATTTAAGAAGACAAATCGGAAGTATGTTCATATAACTATGTAATTACATGCTTCAATACATTTGTATAATTTTTAAATATATAACAAACATGAATTGGATTTATTATTCTGCATACAAATTCATAGCAACACATCTCCAATGTATCGATGAAATCAACATAAGCCCTCTTTCTGTTAAAAAGATTATTGCTCAGCATGTTTGATAGTTTGATAAATAAAATAAGATTCTTAATCTATTTAAGAGATTCACATAACTAGTACGTATATTCAGTCATATTTGGCTACAAATTACGGCTAATGAAGATAACTTTCATCAGACGATTGCATTACGTTTTCGATCGATATAGAATGTACATCATCTTTCGCAATAGAGAAATTACTGTCGATATTCATACACCATATGACGTTTGATTATTCATCTCTAGACAATATAATTTCTTTATTACACTCGTACTCTATTTCTATTGATTCTTTCGATTGATTTCTTTGTTTAAAGAAAACTAATTTTTAGGTTAAGATTGTTGCATAAATACATCAATATGGGTATTTCTTATAGAAATCGAATATCTTGGTTTTTACAATTTCTAGATTTTTGCCTTTCATCATACATCTTTCTAATTTTCACCAAATTCTTCACAGCACACAATTTCAAACAAAAAACCTTATTGTTTTATTTATGTGGGATAAGTGAATTATTGAACTTCTCCAAATTTTTTTTTGTCTACAGAATATTACCCTTTTGTTGTTGAGGAAATGAATTTTATACTTACATATAGCCGTTTACTACAAATAATTAAGTAATTTGTTGATTTGCTTTTCTATTGTAACGGTAGAGCAGTTTAGTTCCGCATTTTCAATACACACATATTATGTACAAACATAATCTACTAGTAAAAACTATAATAATTGAGTTGTATGTGTAGACATACATAAGACGAACATTTAGAAACACTAAAATGTAACCTGTCTTATATGTTGATTCAACCTGTCCTGGCTGAGATAATTAAACCTGGCTTAATCTGATATCTAACGTATGCCAATCTAGATGTGTGTACTCTTTGTTAACGACATCTAAATAAACTTTGCATAATATTTCGTATAATATTGAAACTGTTTGTTCTGATCAGAAAATAGTGCGTAATTCAATACCAAACGAGATTTTTTCTAGTAAAGATGCGGAAATCCCCCTTCTTAAATAGAAATATGTAAATAATAATATCTTAGCGGCGTATAATATTCATTGGTATTTAAGTTTATCTTCCTACTTTAATAGAAAAACTATTTAGTTCTTTGAATATTATTAAAAAACTAGTAACTGTTAAAAAAGTATGAATAAAAAGTTTTAGTTCGGGAAACACATTGTTTGTTTCTCTTCTGGAGAATATAGGCCGATTGGTTCATGGATTCATATATTTTTGCGTTAAGAAGATATAAGAAAAGTTGCACAATTTTATCGTTGCGGTTAACCTTAAATATGTTCTATAATCAGTGGCGGCTGTTGACTTAAATTTTCACACATGCACTAAATCCAAGTTTTTTTTTCTTGCTGTCGCATAGTGGTTACACTATCTAGTAAACATGTAGAAACGGAAATATTAATCAGGACAGTTCTCATTCGCTTTTACCCTAGAACCAGAATTGGGGCACAGATAGGGAAATCACAAGCCGTTAAGGTTAACCAATTAATTTAAACTTTTGGGTTAATCGATCCGATAATACCCGATCGTTACAAAGAATAAAATTTATTTTGAATTCCATATTTATTAAATTTTGTGAAAAAAAATAATTTTTTCAAAAGAATTAGAATCAACAAGCAAATTGTCAGTACGAGTTTCGAGAATTCAATTTACAAAAACACAATTGTAAGAAAACAGAATTATGTAGGGGTGGAAAAATTATCGAAACTTGTTTAATACTTACATAATCCAGCACCAGTCGTCCCAATTTTCGGATTTCATTGGTTCACATTTTTTTCAATAAACTTAATTTACATACATTGAAGATGTCGTAAAAGGGGTTATTCGAAATGTGGCTGACTTACTGGTAAATCGATATTTTCGAGGTTTTTAAGCCTTTCGAAATTTGTTTGGAGTCTCATGTAATTATATCTAGTACATAGGTACAGTTATTAAGAGAAATTTCTGGTTGATTTTTATTTGCTTGTAGCATTTATTACAGATTATTGCATTGTTACTGATTTTTTGATTTTTCAAGAATATTCTAGAATTCTAATTTTACTCGAGATTTTCGGAATATTCGAAATTTCGTGAGAATATCGAAGGATTTATAGGATTTATAAAGAAGGGTTTTAAGCTTTATTTGATGTTTGTTTGGCACGGAGTACAATGTAGTTGATATTATTTAAGATTTTACAAATTTTCGATTATTCGAGTTTAGTTTAGAGTTGAATTCATCTGTGTATTCTGTTTCTTGATCTTACATAGTTAAGATTCTAAATTCAGATTTTTGGATTTATCTAGATTTCCAAATTTAAATAGCACTGAAAGGCGTATAATTCAAAATTGTTCAATATTTTGCCCGCTTGATATTTTACAGATTAATCGAAATCCTTCCACAATTCCTCGACATTTACAAGAGTTTGAGCTGCGTCTTGTTACAGAATTTGTAATTAATCGAGACTTGATTTGTTTTTGAGCTTTTCGATAAAGACAAAATTGTAGAAAAATAATTAATTTTGCGAATTGGTTTTTAAATTAGTCTTTGCTTAATATTTGCCATATTTCATATCATCGTTCATCATTTGTTGAAATAATATCAATAAACGGACAATTCACGTAAAAACCGTGGTAATTTAAAAAAAATCCATGTCACAAAAGAGATTGACACTGGTGTCATTATTGTGAGGTATGAGTTTCGATTTTCCTGATCCGTTGATAGTAGTTCGACTTCTTGAACGGCATCTATCGGTATTTACTCATCTACTATTGCCACAGGTAGTTCGGCTTCATGAGGACTTTTGTTTTCCTTTTTATTAAATCTCAAAGTAAACGGTCCGTAATCCGGTGACAAAATACTGGAATTTGTATAGTAAAATACTAAATGAATGAACTCATAGAGGAATAAAAATATTTACCTGCGAATTCTTCTAACTCGACTTTTTCATCTTTCGTTTCTTATAGTTCGATTTCTTGATTGGTATCTCTAAATATTTGCCGAGTCTCATTTACTAATGTTGCAGGTAGTTCGTCTTCAAAGAGCAGTATTGTTTTTCTTTTTATTAAGCCGCGCAGTAAATGAAGGGAAAGGAGGCAAAATACTGGAATCTACAGAAACAGTATAAGGTGGAGTATAATATTTCCTTTCGCACGGGTGCGGGGGTTGTGGGGCCCGGTTTCAGGCTCTGTATACCGTTGGGAAAGACCCCTACGGTTTTCCAGGCAGAAACCGTGGCCATCGAGACTAGCGTGCTTCAGTGCCTCAAAAAGAAGTATATAAACGGAAATCTACATAATCTCGGATAGCCAGGCTGTTTTATTAGCCCTGGCAGCTCTGGTGTTCAGCTCTAAACTGACATGGAGCTACTACAGCGACCTTAGAAGGCTGGGTAGGGACAACAAGGTTACCCTCTTGTGGTCCCCCGACCACTCTAATATACCAGGAAATGAGGCCGCAGACACCTGTGCAAAAGAGGGTGCGGGTGGCATCTTCTACGGTCCCGAGCCTAGCGTTGCCTATTCCAAAGGCCATGTAGCGAGGAGAGTCCTTTTCTGGGAGCAGAGATGTTCTGCTTCACTCTGGGAGTCATCTCGGGGAATGAGACAGACAAAGAAGCTTCTAAATTACAAGATTACACACTTACAGGATATAATCAGAATGGATCGATCATCTCTGAAATCCCTCATGTGGTACTTGACAGGACATGGTCCCTTTAACTACCATCAAGAAGAATTAAAACACTCAATGCTTACTCTGTTCAGTGGCCTCACGCCGACCCTGTGGATGTGCATGACCTTGTGGCGTTTATCAAGGACCTGGACCTACATTTTACATAGATTGATTTCTCTACTCTTACACGGGGATGCAGAATAGATCTTGCTGGTCGAAGTTCACGGGGTTCCTCTTACCAACCCACCCTCTTTAAAAAAAATAATAATAATAATAATATTCCACTAACTTTAAAACCTTCAAAATAAAAACATTCGTCTATCTCGACTTTTTCAACATTTTTTTCATCTAAAACTTCTTAAAAAAAAAATTCAATTTTATAATATGTAATTTATAAAATGTGTACAATACCTTTTCCTGTCATTTCAACCATCAATCGAGCTCTATTGGACATTTTGATTACGGAGAGACGCAACCACTTTTAATAAGTACCACAAGCTTTCAGAATAAGGCAAAGGGAAAAATAAATATGGAAACCAAAAATACCGCTATTTATCCGAACCAATTATACTTTCCGCTAACATTCCGCTATATGTCCATGTTATATGGAAACCTATGACAAAATTACCTCCATTTCATTTTAAATATTTTAAATTTTTTTTATAAAATTGCAGTAAACTAAGATAAGTCAATTCGTTTTGAAGGTAAACTATGATAAATTTACAAGACATAGTTTAGAATAAATTATATTTTTGAATTGTTTTCACTCTGAAGCTACTACAGGCGATACAAACGTGAAATTGACACAAAATGAGGATTTACTAAAAGTAAAAGATGATCAATTAAAATCAAACTACATATGATAATTTGATTGATTTGTCATAGTATTAATTGTGAGGGTATTACACAAATATAACAAAAAAAGTTTATTTTATTGACGATACAAAAAAAAAAAATGGGATACACTTCGAAACCAAATGATTTCTAATTCAACAAATTTCCTATTCGTAAGCCACATCCAGACGAATGTTGTTTTTGTTGAAAGAAGCTAATTCCTTGGTGATACAAATATTTTTTCTTAATTTGGGACATCTGCTTAAGTTAATGAAATAATTGTGCGTGCACCTAGTTTCTTTTTTTTAACAACGACTTTTGCAATATTGGTGGCCATTTAGAAAGACATCGAATTTTGTTAAAACACGATAGCGCTGGTTACAAACACGTCACCGCATATTTCGTATGTCACCGCATATTTCGGAAAAAGAACGAACAAAAATGTACCATTTCAAAGAAAATGTCTCGATTGCTCAAGCATAGTACAACTGGGAAGTGGTGTTGTTAATAGTGTTAATCTCGATCCCGTTACTCATAAAATTATCGATAAAACTAGCGGAAACTAAGTCTTTTAGTCATCTCTTTTAAAATTTTATTAGATTTGCAGGGTTCGTTATTCCTTTTACTTATGAGGTATTCCAGAAGTATTGGTAACTTTATTGAAAAGATGGTTGTGGAAAAATGTTTATACCAAAAGTTCTTATGCTATTTCCCAATTTTATTCAAACTTCATACTTTCTCAATCTAAGAGAACTAATTTCCTTACAACTGTAGTAAATGAAAGAATTATTTACCAATATAAAACCTGTTCTTAAGACTATAAGGCTGTTCCAAACTCCAGTTAGTTGAAATGGAATCTTCGTCAATTGACTTTTTGTGAGCGGGGCGAATTATAGCAAATAGGAGTTAAGGTGGTACTGCTGCACAGTTCTGCCGATTCCAAAAAAGCTGGCCGAAAGCCAAAAACTCAAGTAAATTATCTCAAAATCTGCACGCACTCAAGGGTGTTTGGGTCGCTGATTACGAATCTGAAGACAGAGTTGCAAAATTAAACAATAAAAACCAATCATTCTTAAAGCACAATAATAACTGTGTCTTAGACAAAATTACAACAACAATTGCACAATGTCTTTACTATAATCAAAATAGTAGATATCAAAGAAAAGGGGGAAAAATAAATCAAAACTAAATTTAGTTACATTTTGTTCAACAAAATACCGTTTATGAAAGGTGAAACGCGTTTGAAAGGTCACATTTCAGTCTACAATTTTCATGAAGATAGTTTTGTATTTCGTCAGTCGTGTCAGAAGTTATGTTAGTGTGAAAATGAGTAAAATTTCTGAACCAAATTCGATATATTTTGCAATTTTACTATGAAAAAGGCAAAAACGCTGCACAAGCCCGGGAAAAAACTGTGGTGTTTACGGTCAAGATGCTTTATCGAATGCAACAGCATGTACGCTTGGGTGCAAAAAATTCGCACATTGATAAATTTTCACCAAAATTTCAAAAATATCAAAAAATCCAATGTTTGTTTAATTTTCTTGAATGCAAAATCAAAGTCCATTTCAACACCTATCAAGTGGTACCATTTTTGTACTTATACCGTGTCAACAAAGTGATTTTTGGGGTCAACATCTGAGTACACGTTTTTTGTGAATTTATCTGCATGAAAATTAGTGGTAAAAATCTAATTAAAACATGGAAATTAGCAAAAAAACATTTTTATTAACAATAAGTATTCCCTCCCCTAGCCTGAATGACAGCTTCCATTCGATATTTCATCGATTTCACCAAAGTTTTCACCAAATCTTGAGATATCGCATCCCATTCCTCTGCGATCGTTTGTTGCAGCTCCTGGAAACTCGTTGAAACCACATCTCGGCTCGAACCCTTTTCTTCATCTCATCCCATAAATATTCGATGGGATTTAGGTCCGGGCTTCGAGCTGGCCACTTCATAACAGGCACATCCACCTCTTGAAGGTACTAACAAAATAACCAATCGTCGTTTGAATGCGGTTCAATTGGGACAGCGGCTCCAAGGAGTTCGTGAATTCCAAGTCAGTCGGTGGACAGTTAGAAGACGACTTCAAGAAGGTAATCTGAGTGCACACAGACCAGCAAATAGGCCGAAATTGACCCCAGCCCATCGGCGAGCCCGCCTTCAGTTGGCTCGAGATCATTTGGATTGGACAGAAGAACAATGGAGAACAGTCATGTTCTCTGACGAGTGCATGATGTGTTACATGGCAACGATGGGCGAGGAAGAGTGTATACAAGACCAGGAGAGCGATTTGCACAATGTTGCATTGAAGAACGAGTCTCATATGGCGGTGGATCATGCAAGTTCTGGGGCGGCATGTCATTGGAGGCGAAGACAGATCTTGTGTTCATCTCCGGAGCGAATACTGGCCATCGATCAAGAGGATTTACTTTTCAACAGTACATTGAGGAAATACTCGAGGACTACGTCGTACCTTTTGCCGGTTTTATTGGTGAAAACTTCGTATTAATGTAGGGTAATGCGAGACTACATACGGCTGGTATAGTTTACCAGTACCTTCAAGAGATGGATGTGCCTGTTATGGAGTGGCCAGCTCGAAACCCGGACCTAAATCCCATCGAATATTTATGGGATGAGCTGAAACAAAGGGTTCGAGCCAGAGATATTGTTTCAACGAGTCTCCAGGAGCTGCAACATTCGATCGCAGAGGAATGGGAGGTGATATCTCAAGATTTGGTAAAAACTTTGGTGAAATCAATGAAACATCGAATGGAAGGTGTCATTCGGACTAGGGGAGGGAATACTTCCTATTAATAAAAATGTTTTTGATTTTCATGTTTAAATTAGATTTTTCTCACTAATTTTCCTGCAGATAGATTCACAAAAAACGTGTACTTCAGATGTTGACCCCAAAAATTACTTTGTTGACACGGTATAAGTACAAAAATGGTACCACTGGATAGGTGTTGAAATAGACTTTGAATCTGCATTCAAGAAAATTAAACAAACATTGGATTTTTTGATATTTTTGAAATTTTGGTGAAAATTTATCAATGTGCGAATTTTTTGCACCCAAGTGTAGACGCAAAGATGTACCTCGCTCTGGTCAACCAATCACTGAAAAAGTCGATGAAATCTTACAAAAAATCGAAGAAGACCGACACACAAGCAACCATGACATTGCTAAGGAATTAAATACCGACTACAAAACAGTTTAACACCATTTGCCTAAGGCTGGATACACAAAGAAGCTCGATGATTGAGTGCCGCAGGCATTATCGATGAAAAATTTGATTGACCCAATTTCCATCAGCGATTTTTGAAGCAAATCAATACTCGTGATAAAAATGGGTAAAATACGAGAATGTTGTTCGAAAAAGATCATGGTCACAGAAAGGGGAACTACTACAAACAACTTCAGGATTGACGCCCCATAAGGTTATGCTGTGTGCATGGTTGGATTAGAAGGGAATCGTACAATACATTATGTGGTTCTATAACCTGGTCAAACGACTGATTCTAGATTGATCAATAGAAAATATGTTATCTTCTATTATGACCACGCCAGACCACACATATCTTTGATGACCCGGCAAAAATTGAGAGAACTTGGATGGGAAGTTTTGATGCATCCACCGTATGGTCCAGACCTTGCACCCTTTGACTACCATTTGTTTCGATCTGGTTGTGAATATCATTTGGCCAACTTTTCGCCATTAAAACACAGAAGCTCTGCACCGATGGAAATATGAAACTTGCCGAAAAAAATTAGAAAAGGTTCTTAAATAAAACTCATTTTGAATAAAAGAAAAAACTTAATCAAAAAATTACAAAAAACTCGCATAATGCTTTTCCCTAACCTATTTTTCAAAAACTTTAATAAAATCCGAAGAAGCAGCTTAAAGCAGCCATTTTTTTCTTATTTAGAAGATAAAACTTTCACCTGCAACCTATGATAAGTTTTGAAACTACAGAACAACACAACTCTTTGATAATAACAATTCGTATTTTAAAGATTGACATTGATAAAAATCGACTGTAATTACTGGTTCAGAAGTTGAATCCATTTTGTCCGATAAGAATTGGTTGTGCTTTCCATTTTCTGTATTACTTTTAACAAGGGCATTGTTTACCAATTCCGTAACAGTGTTGATACTGTTGGTATATAGGGTGAATTTATGTTGTTAATTGGGACAGCTGATAAGCTGGTTTGTAGGCACATTCTGTCAAATGAAATATATATATGTTACTTCCGTTTTACTCATAATAAGAGACGTGTTTTATTTCCAATTACCAAAAATCTGTTTTCAACAGGTTATGGGCCCAGATTTTTGGCTGTTTTATTGTGAAATCGGGTAAAAAACATAGTTATTAATTGAGTAATAAAGTAATCAGCGTATAAAGTGTATCAGTAAATTCGATAATTAAATAATAAATCATGGCATCGAATAGCGTTACAGTAGAAAAATTAATGGGACGAGAAAATTATAATGAATGGGAATTTGCCATGAAAGCATATCTTGAGCATGAAGACCTGTGGTGTTGTATCGAAAATAAAGACGAAACAAAAGATGAAATGAAGAAGGCCAAGCAGGAAACACAAGCAAAATCGAAGATCATCATGTGCGTGCATTCAAGTGTTTATATGCATATTCGTAGTCTAGAAACTTCAAAATAAGTGTGGGAAAAATTAAAGAAAGTATTCCAGCATGATGGACTATCGAATAGAATCGCGTTAATGCGAAAAATGATCAACACCAAACTTGAAAATTGTCCATCAATGGAGCAGTATGTAACAAGAATCACATGTGCGTCTCAAAAGTTAAACGACATTGGTTTTATAGTCGATGAGGAATGGATTGGGACGTTTTTACTTGCGGGTTTACCAGAAAAATTTCAACCAATGATTATGGCCATGGTAAGTTCTGAAACGAAAGTTACAGGGGAGTAAGTAGTTTGATAAATACAGCGTTTATTTCCAAAGGAAATAGAAAGCGATTTAAACCAAGATGCTACAACTGTAACCAAATTGGTCATTTCGCAAATAAATGCAAGTTTCCGCTCAAGAAAAAGGAGACGGAAAATAAACAGGCTTTATTATCAATTTTTGCGGTAAATGAAACAAAAATTCATGGTGAATGGTATATTGGTTCCGGTGCATCATCGCATATGACAAATAATATGCAAATTATTACAAATTGTTCCAAATTGTCGACACCTAAAGAAGTTATCATGGCCAAAAGGTGCCAGTCAACTGTAAGGGAACGTGTAATCTGGACATTAAAAAGGCAACTGTCACAGCTGACGTAATGTATGTGCCCGAATTATCGACAAACTTACTTTCTGTTGGTCAGATGGCAAAAAAAAGTTAAAGTGATAGTTTTCGATGACCGCCAGTGTAGAATTTTTGACAAATGCAATCAGCTTGAAAAGGATATGTACAAACTTGATTTGGACAAGAGTGTGTGTTGTTCATTCCGATCAGTGGTCAAGGACAATTTTGAATTGTGGCATCGTCGTCTTGGACATATGAACGCCCAATATATGAAAGAATTACAAAAATCGGCGAGCATATAGGCTTTGTCGAACCAAGTGACAAAAATGACGTTTATGTTGTTTATTGTAAAGGAAAGCAGTCAAAATCACAATACGGCAAATCAATCTCATCATCGAGCCATAAATTGGAATTGGTTCATGCAGATTTGTGCGGACCCATGGAAGAAAAATCAATTAGTGGATCGCGTTATTTTTTCTCCTTGGTTGATGATTACACGCACAAGACGTTCGTTTACTTCTTAAAATCCAAAGATGAAGTTGTGTGTGTTTTCAAAAGGTTTAAAGCATTTGTCGAAAATCAATGTGGAACACCAGAGGACAATTCCGTATAATCCACAGAAGAACGGATTGTGTGAACGCATGAATCGGACGATTGTCGAAAAAACGAGGTGTCTTCTGTTAGATTCTGGTTTACCGAAACGGTTTTGGGCCGAAGCAGTGAATACTGCTGTATATTTAATCAGCCGTTCACCAACAAAGGCGTTATCAGGACGGATACCAGAGACGGTGGGGGCAGGGAGACAACCGAATTTGTTAAACTTGAGGGTTTTTGGATTAAAGGCTATGGTACATGTGCCAAAACAAAAGCGGAAAAAGTTCGGTCCAACAGCACAACAATGCATGATGGTTGTCTATTGTGAAACTCAAAAGGGCTATCGTGTGTACAATCCAGTGAATGATGAGGTTTTCTCAGCCCGTGACTGTTTTTTTGACGAGTCATGTAAATATTTAAACAACAATGGAGACGTCCAATTTTTCCAAATGTTAAATAATGAACAATCGTTGGTTAGGGATACCACTCCGGTCGTATCTGATTCATCAGAAATTCATTTGGAACGTATTTCTTTACCATTGCCGAATGAAGTGGGAGATAATGACAGCCCAAGCGATGAAGATGAATGTTCTATTGATGAAACGATTGTTGACGCACAAGTAAATGATTCTGATAGCGATTATTGTCCAGACATTGCAGTAATTCCGAACTGTGAAAGTAGGCGTTCAGAAAGGGCATCAAAGTCAAACAGGAAAGAAGATTTTGTTTATTCATCAATTGAGTTATCGACGAATGATCCGCTTAGTGTTGAAAAAGCATTGAGTCGCAGTGATAGTAATTCGTGGCGACAAGCTATGAAAGATGAATACGAAGTAATTATGGCAAACGATACATGGACTCTATGAAATTTACCGGCTAAAGGCAAAGCGCTCAACTCAAAATGGGTATTTAAAACCAAATTAAAAATAGATGGTTCAGTTCAATACAAAGCACGGCTCGTGGTAAAGGGTTGTGCCCAACGTGAAGGATTGGATTATGAGGAGACGTATGCACCGGTGGTGAAGTATAGCTCAATTCGCTATCTATTGGCATTGGCTGTTCAATACGATATATATGTTGAGCAGATGGATGCAGTATCTGCGTTCCTTAAAGGTGAATTGAGGGAAACGGTGTATATGTTACAACCAGAAAATTTCGCGGATGGTTCAGGTAAAGTGTGCAAATTGGAAAAGGCACTTTATGGATTAAAACAAGCCGGCCGTGCCTGGAACCAAAAATTGGACAAGGTGTTGGTAGAGATCGGCATGACACGATCTAAAGCTGATAGGTGTATCTATCATAAAATCGACGAACATCATAAGTTGTTTGTTGCGGTCTACGTCGATGATTTTTTTGATTTTAAGTACCAACAAAGCACAAAGCAAGAGTCTGAAAGTCGAACTAGCCAAACATTTTCAAATGAAAGATATTGGAGAGGTGCAAAGCATATTAGGATTCCGAATTACAAGGGGTCGAGAAAAGGGAATTTTATCGCTGGATCAACAAGAATACATTACCAGGATTTTGGAAAAATTCAACATGTCGCAATCTAATCCTGTTGCGACACCAATCGACATAAACGTCAAGTTAGACAAAAATATGTCACCAACCAGCAAAGCCGAAATTGAGGACATGAAGAAAATTCCATTTCAAGAAACGGTAGACTGGCTTTTGTATGCAGCCCAGGGTACGCGACCTGATATTGCCTACGCAGTGAATTTGGTGAGTCGTTTTTCAAATAATACCGGCAAACAACATTGGGTTGCAATGAAACGAATTTTCCGTTATTTGAAGGGCACAATAGGTGCGAAGCTAAATTATCGGAAATCAGAACAGGAAAATACTACGGGATTTAGTGATGCCGACTGGGCGAGTGATCTTGATGAAAGAAAGTCCACCACTGGTTATATTTTTCTCAAAGGCGGTGGAGCAATAACATGGTCATCACGTAAGCAACAAACCGTTGCTCTTTCCTCAACTGAAGCCGAATATATGGCTCTCTCGACAGTCTGTCAAGAAGCACGATGGCTTCGAAATTTAGACGTGGAACTCAGCAGACCAACTGCGATTCCAATCTTCTGCGACAGTCAAAGTGCGATAAATCTCTCGAAGACAGATTCCTACCATCCTCGTACAAAACACATAGATGTCAGGCACCACTTTATAAAGGAGAAAGTAGCAGCATCTGTTATTACAATAAATCAAATTGGAACAGATCAGATGGAAAAAGGCTGATGCGTTAACAAAAGGACTTCCAAAATTGAAACATCAACGACATCGAGAAGAAATGGAAATTAGTATAAATTCAAGTGGGAGTGTTGGTATATAGGGTGAATTTATGTTGTTAATTGGGACAGCTGATAAGCTGGTTTGTAGGCAACATTCTGTCAAATGAAATATATATAAATGTTACTTCCGTTTTACTCATAATAAGTAAGAGACGTGTTTTATTTCCAATTACCAAAAATCTGTTTTCAACAGATGCTACTCGGACAGTAGCATTGTGACTAATATTCTAGAGTAAGTAGAAAAAAATCTAGTCTTCTATGAGTGATTCCTGAACGTTGGACGTGTACTTTATGCCCGATTAATGCCCGATTTAGATGAAGAAAAATGTTTGCCTTGCAAAAAATGTTTGCCTTACATAGAGCTGCACGCAATAAAAAAATATCCATTAGTTAAAATGAGAAAGGACTATGTAAACCAAAATGGCGATGCTATAATTTTTTGGCGGCTTATACATAATTGGATGTTATATTTTTTGACATTTATCAGTAATGTGACAAAAATAAAATTTATAACAATAAATAAGATTGTTAGTGACAAAAATAAAACTTAATAAATAAAATTGGGAAGACTGCTTTTGATTTGATTTTTTCTGCTATAACATTTGACTTCTGGTCATCGTATAGGTTTTCATAATATACTTTTTTTGTGTTTGTGTTTGTTTGTTACTATAAAATATCAAAAAATATAGTCGGGTCGAGTATATTTTATAGTATCATATTTATTTTTAATGTTTTTATAGTAACAATTGGTAAAAAAAACGCTAACATAATTTTGCATGTTTATGTTTTGTTCTTGTCATTCAAACGAAAATTGTAATGTACTAATATCTTCTTTTTTTGCAAGGCAAACATTTTTCTTCATCTAAATCGGGCATTAGATGAAGAAAAATGTTTGCCTTGCAAAAAAAGAAAAGATTAGTATATTACAATTTTCGTTTGACTGACAAGAACAAAACATAAACATGCAAAATTATGTTAGCGTTTCTTTTTGTTTTTTTTACCAATTGTTACTATAAAAACATTAAAAATAAATATGATACTATAAAATATACTCGACCCGACTATATTTTTTGATATTTTATAGTAACAAACAAACACAAACACAATAAAAGTATATTATGAAAACCTATACGATGACCAGAAGTCAAATGTTATAGCAGAAAAAATCAAATCAAAATCAGTTTTCCCAATTTTATTTTTAGCACTACCAATTTTATTTATTGTTATAAATTTTATTTTGGCACACTACTGATAAATGTCAAAAAATATAATATCCAATTATGTAGAAGCCGCCAAAAAATTATAGCATCGCCATTTTGGTTTACATAGTCTTTCTCATTTTAACTAATAGATATTTTTTTATTGCGTGCAGCTCTATGCAAGGCAAACATTTTTTGCAAGGCAAACATTTTTCTTCATCTAAATCGGGCATTAGCCAACCAAATGGAAAACCCACCTAGAAACTTTTTCTTGAACTTTTTTCGATTTGGCCGCACTGTGCGCTCGTTTAAATTTTCTCTCAGTTAGTAGCTTTCAATTCCAAAAAGGTTCGATATCTCTGTTTTAAACCATTTTAACAAAGGAAATCAAAAAATTTTAGATTGGGAAAGTTAATCGAAATTCGACCCTTATAATCATTCAGCGTGAAATGTTGTAGTGGTGATTGGGTGAGGTCGGACGCTAATGTGTGTGTGTATTTCGTTTTTAATACAATTTCTAACCCCTCCGAATATGGCTCTTTATTAGTAACTTTATTTAATAACATTTCAATTGGATAGCGATAAAACGTTTTGGAGTATTGAAGTTATTTCATCCTAAACACAGCGAAGTTTCTGCCACAAATTGCGACGATATTTGTTTAAAAATCTTGTAGAAAATGATACCTATCCACACAATTATTACAAGATATTGCGATTTCTACATTGTCACAGCAGATTGTCATGGAATCTTTGGAAACACGACATTTTTCAATTAAAACTTTTTTGACATTATCGCGACTAATTTCTAATATGCTACCGGTGATTAGACCTTTTTAAATGTGTTTTTATTAACACTAGAAGTATATTAGTATTTACGAACACTATTAGTACAGTATTAGCGTATACAGAAATAGAGCTGTGTGAATATTGTGAAGAAGAAAAATTTAAGAGAGTTCATCTGTATTAGTATGATTCGCTAGTACTTAACGCACAGCACATTCTGTATAAATAGAATGTAAATTGTGGTATAATCAGTCCAGTCGCCGCGGCCTGACGATAAGATTGATTTTTTCATAATCATAAGCTCATCAGTTCGAAACTGGATTGAATTCTCTTACAATCTTCGGAACATATTAAAATCATAGAGTTATTAATGCATATCCGCTAAATAAGGCCTTCTCTTTCGTTTACGCATACTTAAAATAGGATATCTCTTTCCGTTTCCGAAATAACTATGGAACAAAGGTGTATGTCAAGGAAGTTTCTACTCTAATTTATAAAACAGAGTTATATCTACACAAAAAATAACAGTTAGAACTTCGTTAATTGGTTTTTAAAAAAAAAATTTCAGATAGAACTTTGTTCATCCTAAATTTGTTGTACAGTTGAGTAGGCGGTATAGTTTTATTCAGTTTGTGATTTTTCGTGAAAATAGATCTTAGTTTTATATTTGGTACGTATCTAATTAAATTACATTATTTTAGTTAGTTTGTGTGATATTTTGTATTTTATCATTAATACTTATATAATCATTTATTTTTATTTGCACTATTATTCCTGTGGTAATCGATATTTATTTTAATTAATTAGAACAGCCAATTAATGTCTAAGTTTCTTCATCTTATTGAGGCACTTGATAAGCTGATAATAACATCATGTCCAGATAGTGGGCTAAGAGAAATTAGTATTAACTGTAATGGTGGTGCAACATTAGGTACAGTTGATCAGAACAGCAATTTAAAGGAGTTATGTGACGAATACGAAATTGTTTGTGAAGAAGTATCACAAGATCTCACAAACGCAACACTCGAGTCTGTTTTTGAAAGCCCTATGGTAAGTACTATTGTTCCGGCTAGATTTGTCCGGGTAGTAATTTCATTATTATGTTGTAGTCAAAACCGAGAAAGGTTGTAAAAAATGAGGCTAAATGGATTGTCAACGAGAGAAAACGAAAATTTCAAGCAGGGGAAGAGTTTGTGAATAATAGAAAACAGGCAAGACCTTCGAAAATATTGAAGAATATTAAGAATTGGCTTTCAGATTACCGATATAAATGTTCAAAATACATTGGTAGTAATGAGCGTGAGGAAATCTTCAAAAATTATTACAAAATTGATCAGGCGGGTAAATACAATTTCATTGCCGCAACGACTGAAAGGATTTTAAAAAATCGAACTACCACAAGCCGTACGCAATCCAGACGTCCATTTTCGTTTCGCTACTACTTTAATATTCGTAGTGACCGTATAACGGTTTGCAAAAAATTTTATCTTACGACTTTAGCGATTTCACAAAAACCTGTGTACACTGTACATAACAGGAAAATTGAAGTGACTGGAACCGTGCCGAATAGCTTAAGAGGCAAAAAAACAACTAAAAAAATATCAGATGATTTGAGAGCTACCGTCATAAACCATATTAAGTCGTTTCCAGCCATAGAGTCACATTATTGCCGCAAGAAGACTGGTAAAACATATTTAGAAGCTAACTTAAATATATCGAAAATGTACGATCTCTACGTGACTCATTGTGCCATTACCAGTTCAACACGCAGTTCAATATTGATTTTCACAAGCCAAAATCAGATCGATGTGGGGTAAGCGAAATACACACAATCAATAAGAACCCAAACGATGAACGATACGTTGAACACATTACCACAGAAGAAAGATTAACCAGAATAGACATTGCGTGGATCAAATTTTTTTTTCATCTTACCTTCTTTTTTGGACATTGAAGTATAATTATTTTCGAATATTATGAATTTTTTGAATATTTAATACAAATTATGCTGTCAAAACAAAACTTGACAAATAATTTCACTAACTATACTGTTAAGGATTCTCAATTTTTATTATTTCAAATCAAAACCAGTAAACCAAAGAATACATAACCCAACTTTCTCTTACCTTCGGCAAATCAAGGTCAAAAAATGAGTCCAAATTTTTCCATACAAAAACAGCGTTATGACGGTTCTGGTTAATCTTTCTTCTGTGACATTACGTTAAAAAGCGCAATGCGTACGCTAAAGGATATGGATAAAAAAGCGATATACCAATCATATGTTTCGATTTGGAAAATGTTATCACTTGCCCCAAATCAGAAATTGGAGAGATATTTTATCACTCGAAATTAAATATGTATAACCTAACTGCACATCTTTCAACCTCAAAAACAGTATATTGCGCAGTTTGGAGTGAATACACTGGTAGCCGATCAGGTAATGATATCGCCTCAGCATTTATCAAAATATTTGAAAGTAATGATTTTACGAGAATAATCACATGGAGTGATTCATGCGTTCCACAGAACAAAAATTCTTTTATGGCGTATACCATTAAACATTTTTTGACTCAACATCCCAACATCGAGTCCATTGAAATGCAATATTCATTACCAGGACATTCAGCGATACAGGAAGTGGATCATGCTCATAGCGAAATCGAAAAAGTGCTATCGAGAAATGAGTTTTTTCCGCCTATTGGTGTGTTACGGCTTCTCAAGAACATTAATCGTCGTCGTCCTTATACGATTATACAAATGCTACCTGAAGACTTCAAAGATTTTGAGTCTTGTTCTAAAATTCTCAACTTCAAAGTGGTACCCTTTGCATCGGTAAGGATTAATTAAATAATTTAATTTAAAATAATTTTCCCAAATTTTACCAACCATCCAATTTAACTTCAGTTACGACACCGAAAGGTACATTGAAGCTAATTTGCGACATTTAATCAAAAAGACTCGGAAAAATCAAATTCCATTAAATACAACTTTAGTTTTGACTGAACCACGAAAAATTACTTGCAATAATCGATAAATAAGCGACACCAAAGCACAACATTTAAAATCAATGTTCAAATATATGTCTCAACAAGACCTGGCTTATTACAACCACATATTAAAAATAGCACCAGCATCCAGCAACCTTTAATAGAATTCGGCAATCTAAGAATTACCAGTGGCATTCAAGACACAATAAAAATTTAGAAGACTGAATTTTAAACTAAAGCTTTTTTTATTATTTTAATTTTATTTTTAAATAATTCTAATTTAATTAACATGTATTTTTTATGTTAAACAAAACTGAATTCTTAAGCAATAAAATTGAATTAATGTGATATTTTTTATAAATAAAAGTTTTTTAAGTACTTACAACCATTTTTTTTTGTATTTTTAAAAAATTATAAAACCGAGTTCTATGTGGCTAGTTAGAACTTTAGAATAATTTTTAATGGTTTCAACTTATTAAAAGGTTCTATCTGAAATTTAATTTCGTAAATTTCTGGGAAAGTACATAAATAATTGTAAAAATTCTTCTTAAATTTTATTAATTATGCCTCATGCGGTCATATGACCTATTTTCATATGAAAGAGTAATATACAAAAAATTAGATCTCAAAACTTTGCAAGCCAATATCTCAAAACAAACATGGAGGTAGTTACAATCATTTTAATCTAGGGTCGCGATTTAATACATACACCCAAAGTTGTTTTTATATTCTATGAATAGTTGATTTTCGAAATTTTTCATTTTTTATTTTAACATTTACTTAGTTTCTTATTTATTATGCACTTATGTTGAATATTTCTGATCATCGCAGAATAATTGCATGTAAGAACAATTGCAGAAAGTATATCATTACAAAACTCGTATGAGAGGAACACTCGCTATCGCTCGCCGTGCTTCAGATTTCATACTCGTTTGTAATGACCCATTTCCTCACTTGCATTTTACCTACTATTACTGACAAGTTTCGTTCCACATTCTTGAAATATAAAAGACTAAATACACCAAGCGCGTTGTGCATCATTGATTGATTGATTGATTGATTGTGAGTGTACGGCCAAGCATTATAGCAAGTCTCCCGGACTCCCAGGCACACACCGTACACCCGTTTACACACAACAAAACCGAAGGATTGGATAGGATTATTAGTAGGGACAGACTCGACCCGGTTACAGACACCAATGCGATCGATAGTTAGTAAATAGACGGCACAAAAGACAACACAATCTAACTACATTTTTAGATGATCATCTCTCTGGAATCCAGGGCCGGATACTCAGGACTCCCTAAACCTAAATTAAGAATTATTAATGTTGTAATATCCCCTGTTCGCCTGTCATTAATTTACCTGATAAAATATTTCAGAAAATCTAAAATTACTAAGCTAAAATTATAATTATAATTACAATTACAGTAGAATTCGCTTATAGCGAACACTCAAGGGACATAATTTTGTTCACTATAGCCGGCTGTTCATTTTAATCAAATATTCATTTACGTTCATTATATACATGGTTTGGTATAAACGGATTCTACTGTATTATAAAAAACATCATTATAACAAAACAAAGAATTAATTTATTTTCGTAAAAGAAATATTTTTAAAATTATTTTTTTATAATTTATTGTAAATATATTTGAAGAATCGAAAATGCTTCAACCTGGGCTGGAGGACTTGTGTCATTTGAATGTATATATATAACCAAAATTCATTATTCAAATTAATTGTCTGCAAAATGCAAAAATAAAACATGTAATAGCGTTGACGAATTGTGTTCCAAGTAACACTAGCATTATTGATGGATTGTAAAATTTAATGAGTTTTGATGACCAAGCTGCCCCTTTAATGACCGAGCTTTGATGACGATTCTGTAATTCTAAAGCTGCAATTTTTTTAAATTTTTCGTCCTGTTAAACGCAACCTACCATATTCTACCCAATCTTTTGTGAATGAGCTTCGTGCTCAAAATAGATTGGTATGAGCATGGTTGAAAATTGTTTGTAATAAAATAAATAAATAAATAAATAAAGATAAAATTAAATAAAATAAAGTTGAAATTAAACTTTAAATATAATAATAATATAAAAATAGTTATAAGTATAAATGTGGACCTTCACTAAGTATTCATATATAAAATTTATTGATTATGATTGATTATGAGTGTACGACCAAGCATTATAGCAGGATCTCCCGGACTCCCGGGCACACACAGTACACCCGCACACATATAACCAAACCGAAGGATTGGATAGGAATATTAGTTGGGACAGACTCGACCCGGTTACAGACACCAATGCGATTGATAGTTAGTAAATTATTAGTACAATATATAATAAATAGGTTAGCACAAGACAGCACAATCTAACTACATTATTAGATGATCATTTCTCTGGAATCCAGGGCCGGATACTCAGGACTCCCTAAATCCTAAATCTAAAACAGGGCTTAAAAAATTATTAATGTTGTAATTTAATCCTTAACCGTCTTTTATTAATTTACCTGATAAAATAATTAATAAAAATTTAAAATAACAGCGCTTATTTTCTTATTAATGGTCTTTTTATATCCAATTAAAAATTATTACTTACTGCAGCAAGAATTAACATAAACATTAAACCGTTTAAACATAAAATTTTACTTAAAACTAATCATCAATTTCCTACCGATCCAGAAAAGAAAATATATAATTATGAATTCAATTATTTTATATAATTTATATAAAATGATTTAAATGATAATATTACAGCACCACAATACCTAGATTTATTAATAATTCAATAATTCAGTTAGGTACTATAATTATATTAAGAATCAACAAATAAAATTAACATACAAATTCCCAGACAACTCTGAAAACTAAATTTAATTAATAAACATCATAATAACAAATTTTATTACTTAAATGAATAATTATTATAACCGGATCTTCAGTATTCCCGAGCACACATCGTACACCCATTTATCCATCCCCAGCCGAAGGATAAGAGTAGATTGTTAGTAATTATATAGTATATAGTAAAAATAGTTAGCACAGGACAGCACAATTTCTAAACTACAGCTTATTCACTACTTGTTAATCCTGGAGGGTTGATTAAAACTAAAATTTAAATTTGAAATTCGGGATTAACTTTGATCCGTATAATAGCGATTAATTCTAGAACTATGTTTATTCTGAAAATTGGATTATTTATTAGTAAATTAAAAAGAAATCCATTTAAGTATTTTAAAACTAAATTAAGTAAAATATATTAATGGACAAAACAGAATATATTACACATTACAAAAAATTTAAATTTTATTGATTGATTGATTGATTGACTGAGAGTGTACGGCCAAGCATTATAGCAGGATCTCCCGGACTCCCGGGCACACACAGTACGCCCACATACATATAACAAAACCGAAGGATAGGATAGGATTATTAGTTGGGCCAGACTCGACCCGGTTACAGACATCAATGTGATCGATAGTTAGTAAATTATTAGTACAATATATAACTTCATTATTAGATGATCATTTCTCTAGAATCCAGGGCCGGATACTCAAGACTGCCTAAATTTAATTTAGGACTTAAAAAATTATTAATGTTGTAATTTCCTCCTGTCCGCCTTTCATTAATTTACCTGATAAAATATTTAAGAAAAATTAAAATTACTAAGCTAAGATTACAAAAACAGCGCTTATTTCATTTTTCATGGTCCTTCTATATCTAATTAATTAATTATTACGTACTGCAACATGAATTAAAATAAAACTAATCAGAAATTTCCTGCCGATTCAAAACAAGAAAATCATTAATTATAGATTAAATCATTTTAGTTTATATAAAATAATTTAAAATGTAATTTTCCGGTGCCATAACATCCTAGATTCATCAATAATTCAGTTAGGTACTATAAGTATATCAGGAATCAACAAATAAAATTAATATAAAAATTCCCAGGCAATTCTGAAAACTAAATTTAATTAATAAATCCCCATAATACCAAATTTTATTACTTAAATTGTGCTACAAGAATTAATATAACCATACAAACCATTTAAACATAAAATTTTACTAAACTAATCATCTATTTCTACCGATCTAGAAAAAGAAACTGAAAATGAAAATATATAGTTATACATTCAATTCGTTTATAAAATTATATACAATGATTTAAATGATAATGCTACAGCACCACAAAACCTAGACTTAACAATAATTCAATTAGGTACTATAAGCGTAACGAGAATCAACAAATAAATTTTACCTAAAAATTAATATAAATATTTCCTACTCTGAAACTTAACTTGACTACTCTGAAAATTAAGTTTAATTAATAAGACACCATAATACTAAATTTTATTACTTAAATGAATAATTTTTATAATAACCGTTTCTTCAGTATTCACCGCCACACATCTTACACTTAATTACACACACCAAAACCAATGAATATAATATGATTATAAATTGGGACCGATTCAAATCCAAGATTGAATACCACATTATTGATTGATTGATTAGGATTAGGATATACGGCCCAGCATTAAAGCGGATCTCCCGGACTCCCGGGCACACACCGTACACCCGTTTACTCATAACAAAACCAAAGGATAGGATAGGATTATTAGTTAGGGCAGACTTAACCCTGTTACAGACACCTAAGCGATTAATAGTTAGTACATTATTAGTACAATATATAATAAATAGGTTAGCACAAAAGACAGCACAATCTTACTACATTATTAGATGATCATTTCTCTGGAATCCAGGACCGGTTATTCAGGACTCCCTAAATCTATATCAGGACTTAAAAATTATTAATTTTGTACTTTCACCCCTGTCCGCCTTTCATTAATTAACCTGATAAAATATTTAAGAAATTTTAAAATAACAGCGCTTAGCTCTTCTATATTTAATTAATTAATTATTACCTACTATGCAACAATATTTAAACTAAACGTTAAAAATCATTTAAACAACAAATTTAACTTAAAACTAATTATCAATTTCCTACCGCTCCAGAACAAGAAAATAGATAATTATAAATTTCATTATTTTGTAAAATTTATATCAAATAGTTTGAAAATGTTAATGTTACCGCGCCACAACATCCTAGACTTATCAATAATTCAGTTAGGTACTATAAGTTTATCAAGAATCAACAAATAAAAATTCCCAGGCAGCTCTGAAAACTAATTTTAATTAATAAATCACCATACTACCAAATTATTTATACCATTAAAATCAATTTAGTATATTTAATAAATTTTAATGTAGTTAATCGAGATAATTTAAATAAATTATATAATTAAAATAAACTTTGATATCCCCCATTAATATTTACTAAAGATACATGCCAAACCGAAAGCGGTCCGACCGAAAACGTCCGAGACAAACTCAACATCAAAACATCAAAACGGCGGCCCGACTGAAAGCAAAGATCACTAACAAGAAGATCCCGTTAATAATCCCTGCCCCCAGCCAAGCCGCCGTGTACATGTTGAACCTATCTCGGACGCTCTCAGTCAGACCACCCCCGGCCCAACATGTATCCCCAGTAATCATTTCTACCTAAATAAGTAACCCTGTATGTATCATATATTGAGTTACCCATTCAATTCAAATTTCCTCGATTATACGAAGTTTGTATTACAATCCCACTTGAATTGAGTATATGAGAATTTGTGTTGTATTTGTGTAGCTCATTGATCATAGTATATCAAGAGCTCCACCAAAACCAACAAACATTCTCATAAAAAATGTCCTTAATATTTGCTTAAGTATTGTTATGTTTCATACGATCTTAAACAATACACAAAAATAAAACAGATTTGTTCGAATTGTGCATTTGTGTATAGCCACAAAAATGTATTTCTCTATATCTACAGTACTACAGTGTTTGAACCGTATGGCTTATATGTATATAAATTTTCCAGTTTTGGTATAACATAAATGACTTATGTAACTTAGCCATAGAGAGCGAGAACAACATCAGATAAAAATAATGGAATCGTACTACAATACTAAACCACAACCACATAAAAGAAAATTTATATTTACATATAATCTCTTATGCTCCTTGTCGGTCGGCCATATATTTTACTGATCTGTATTTGTTCTCACTAAATACACACACATAATACACCAATAGTAAACAAAATCCAAATAAAACATAAGATACACACATTTAACTATTAAAAACTATGCCTATGTAGAAAAATCAATCCCTTTTATCTAATTTTCAATAAACATTTAAGAGAATTATACACAAAATAAAACATCAAAATATTCTTTTGTATTGGTGAAAATCCAATAAGACATGCAGATTAAATACGCAACTTAAATTGCGTCAATTTTAATTCAATCTAAACTCACAAATTAACTATTTTAATATTTAGATTTTGTGCACAATTGTACCCATATCAAATAAAAATCAAAATGGTATCATGCAATTATTTAATAAAACAAGAATTTTCATTCCTTTTATGATAAATTCAAAACATTGCCTGCTAAATGCATCCCGGTGGATTACATTTTCCAAAATAATTTGCACTACACTCATTTTTATGTTTATGTTATTTATAATAATTAATTAAATAATTTTAATTATAATTTATTCACTAACACAAAACACAATACAAACTTAAACAGAAGAAATTAAATTAATTTAAATAAAATAAAATTAAAATTACATTACATTACAATAAATTTACAAAGAGGACGACAAAAACACGTCTTTCCTCTTTGAGCGTCAACGACCGACCCCACACCAAGCGCGTTGTGCATCATGTGCCAAAATCCATAAATTCCAAATTTTTTGATACAATTTTCTGCATACTCCAAACGCTTGGGACTTTTACTTTATCATATTAAAGTACAGTCGAATAATTGTTTTATTCAAATTCAAAACTTTTGTTTAATGTTTTAATTAAAAACGAAAAAAAGGATGATTTCAAGGCGAAATAAAATAAAAATTGTTTATAATCTTTACAAGATCTACATTAGGAAAAGTAACCGCAACTTTTGGGTTCGGTAAGCTCATACACTTCTTTTCCCATTTTAAATTTTAATATGTTTTGAGATTTAACAAATGACGTTCTTACTCAAATAAAACAAATTTGACATTATGTTTGCGATATACATATTTTTGGCGCACTATGGAACCTGTACGAGGGCGGATTGAAAATGAAGCTACCTAGCGCTAGATGGCAGCACAAACACAAAAAAATTTTGTTTTTTAGAAGCGATCTGTCAAACGTCAGCTGTTAAAATTTCACCCAAATTCATCGATTAGTTTATTTGTTGTAGTCATTTGAAGTAAGCAACTTTTGTGTTTCTTGAAAAATGGAAAAAAACGAATTTCGTGCAGTGATTAAACACTATTATTTGAAAGGGAAAACGGCGAAAGAGACAAAAGAAAAGCTCGATAAACATTACGGTGAGTCTGCTCCGTCAGATTACATGGTAAAATATTGGATTGCTGAATTTAAACGCGGCCGAAGAAGCACTGCAACAATACCATCAACAGGAAGGCCAAAAGAGGTGGTTACTGAAGAAAATATCAAGAAAATCCTCGATATCGTTATGAATGATCGCCGAGTCAAGTTGCGTGAGATTGTTGAAATGGTAAACATATCATATGAACGTGTGTTCAACATTTTGCATGAACATTTGCATATGAAAAAGCTATCGGCAAGATGGGTGCCGCGTTTGCTCAGTGTCGAACAAAAACGAGTTCGACAGACCACTTCACAGCGGTGTTTGGACATGATAAAGCGTAATCCTGTTAATTTTTGGCGTCGATTAATTACTGTTGATGAAACGTGGCTCCACCACTACACACCTGAAACCAAAAATCAATCGAAACATTGGGTGGAAGCTGGTGGAAGTGCTCCGAAGAAGGCAAAGGCAGTGAAATCGGCTGGCAAGGTTATGGCCACTATATTTTGGGATGCACACGGAATATTGCTCATCGATTATCTTGAAAAAGGATCCACAATCACAGGAAAGTATTATCGTCCATTATTGGATCAATTGGTTGATGCAATCAAGGAAAAACGACCACATTTAAAGAAGAAAAAAGTGTTCTTTCTTCAAGACAACGCACCGGTTCACACAGCATTAGATACGATGCTAAAATTACGTGAAATACACTTCGAATTGGTTGATCATCCACCTTATAGTCCAGATTTAGCTCCTAGTGACTTTTTCCTGTTTCCAAACTTGAAAAAATGGCTCGCAGGACAAAGATTCATCTCAAACGAAGAAGTGATTATCGAAACTAACGCGTATTTTGAGGGGTTCCCGAAATCGTATTATTCAGATGGTATAAAAAAGTTGGAATATCGTCTTACTAAGTGTGTCGAATTAAATGGAGACTATGTTGAGAAATAAATTGTTTTTGGCAAAAAAAAATTTTGTTTTCCTACTTTTCGACTTCGTCGAAGAACAGATAAATCAGTTAAAAACGGTACAAAACGCGCAATGCGCTTGGTGTATCTACTTACGACTTTAAATCTATGATAGTGCATTGTTTTCCATATCAAAATACAATTTTACGCACAATAAACTAAATCATCTGGAACACCATTCCAATGTGACTGCGATTTAGAATAAATCAATCGTTTGACCTTTCATGACAGTAAATTGATTATTTTTGTGTTTAAGCGATGCCAAATATTTGTTTAAATTTATAACACTATTGTAAATATTTTTCGATAAAATTTTTCGAGCAAATTGTGCGCTTATTACACAGTCAATAAATCAACAATAACTAAATATTTGAAAATCTCTTACTGCTGCCTGAGCTTCATTGATAAAAATAACACAATTTGTTTTCCCTTTTTTCAGTTGAGAACGAGACACGATGCTATGGAGAACTTGGATGCCTGAACATAACCCGAGAATGGTATCATCTAATTCATCGGCCATTTAATGTATTCCCTCTACCACGTGGCGTGATAAACACACGTTTCTTGTTGTACACAGAAAAAAATCCGACCGAAGGCCAGCTACTTGTGGCGGAGGACAAAGAAGGCATTTCCGAAAGTAATTTTAATTCAGAATGGAAAACCAAATTTATCATACACGGATTCATAGATACACCGCTCTCAAATTGGGTAACAGAAATGCGTGATGAATTAATCGCCCGTAAAGAATTAAATTTAATTTTAGTGGATTGGGCCGGTGGTTCATTGCCACTATATACACAAGCAACTGCTAATACTCGACTTGTTGGACTAGAAATTGCTTACCTTATAAAACGATTGCAAGAAGATCATGGATTACAGCCCGAAGATGTACATCTCATTGGACACTCCCTCGGGGCACATACAGCTGGATATGCAGGTGAACGAGTGCCGGGTATTGGCAGAATTACTGGGCTTGATCCAGCCGAACCGTATTTCCAAGGAATGGGGCCTTCAGTGCGTTTAGATCCTGGCGATGCTCAATTTGTCGACGTTATACATACGGACGGCCGTAGTTTCTTTTTGCTCGAAATTCCTGGATATGGCATGTCACAATCATGTGGCCACATTGACTTTTATCCAAACAATGGAAAAGAACAGCCTGGATGCGCACTTTCGCAAGAAGGTGGTACATTAATACCACTCACGCTAATCAAAGATGGAATTGAAGAAGCATCCAGAGTACTTTTAGCGTGTAATCACGTCCGAGCAATTAAACTATTTATTGATAGTATAAATGGAAAATGTCCATATGTGGCACATCGATGTCCCTCCTATCAACATTTCCTTGCTGGCCGATGTTTTAAATGCAATCCGGGAAATTGTGCTGTTATGGGATATCACGCTACAATGCCATTATTAACTTCGAGTAATTCATCGGAAAATGAAATTTCAGATAATTTCTTACCACAATCACCTTTGCCAGGAAAATATTTTCTTGCCACTGGAAAAGAGTTACCGTATTGCCGTAAGTAAACTAATTTGTCACTTAATCGTAATGGAATTGAAATAAATTAGCGTTTATTAACGATTCATTTTTAGAACGTCACTATCGATTTACAATCGAAATGGCAAAACCACGTATTGCTGAACAATGGGTTCAGGGTTATCTTTCCGCTGCACTATATTCAGACCGCGGAGCCATGCGGAATATAGACCTAACTCCTCGAGGCACTGTACGATTAGAGCATGGGTCAACATATCAAGTGGTGGTTACGAATCCGTTCGACTTGGGTGACAAAGTACGCAAAGTTGAGCTAAATTGGTCACATGACATGAATGTTTTGGAACCAAGAACGCTTTGCATTTTATGGTGCAATGATCATTTGTATGTTAAATCGGTGTCCGTCGAACTAATGCAAATGCCTACAAGAGAGTAAGTATTGAACGAATTTGGATGACAAATAATGGTGTTATTTAAACTGTCGAATGAACTGTAGGTACTTTTTACCTAGTTTATCGAAGTAGTAAATAGTTTTTTTACAGAATTAACGGAAACTTTACGGAATAACAGTCAAGCTATATAATTGAGATAAATATTTTTATAAGTAATTTACATTCCACAGGAAACGAAATTCGGACACCTCGAATAAGCTGTGTGCACCGAAAAAGGAATTTGCTGATATTGCCAATCGCGGATCATCTGTATTCTACGATTGTAGAAGATAGCCGTATAGTAATATAGATATCTATACTTCTAGCTTTAATCATATAATATTTGTAAATAAAAATAATTGACCAGCGAGACAACTAGATATGTATGTATATAGAAATCAGTACCAAGCCCAGATTTATAAGAGAAAAATTAATTTTCCTAATTGTATTTAGCATTTATTAGATTTGTTCTCGTTAAGATTATTTTGTTATTTTTAAATATAAATGGAAGCGAGAAATGAACAACGTACATTTTGTGATAATTTAATTAAATAAATTAAAATAATTTTTATAAAATTTTTTAATGAGACTTTTTTTATTTTAATATATTACTCCTAATTTTAATTAATTATACATGTACCTACTATGTATTTTTATTAGAAAATTTATTTTATATTTTTTTGATAAATAAAGTTAAAAGTGTTGAATTCAAAGATGAAATTATTTGGTTCATCGAAGGATGGAAACAGTGAGAAAGGCCTAATTCGGGTTCTAGATATTCTGAGATTTTATTAATATTCAAGTAAACTTGTACAAGTAACACTTGTAAATACTAATTTCCTGACCCTGTGCAGTTTCGAACAAAAAGTGACAAGTGATTGATTTCAATTAGAAATTCAACAATAACAAGAATCCTATTGGAATCAAATTTACTCATCGAACCATCCAGAACTTACAACGAAGCGTTGAATATACCTGACATCCATCTCACTGAGATCTACCAGGTCACTGAGGAGAGGAGCTCCTAGAAATTTCCATCTGCTTTGCGGTAGACGGAGAGAGGCGCAGATTAAGACGAGTTTCTCCTCTTCATCCTCGCAACTTTTACAGTAATCATTCGAGTAGGCTCCTAGTCTATGGGCATGCTCTCCTATGAGCTCCATGCTCCCCTCCTCTAAAGTTCGCTGTGCTCGATGCGTGATGTTGTCGGTGGTATCAGCGATGTTTCTGTTACACAGAATGGATGAGTGTCTTGTATTATTACAGGTTCACATAGAAATAAATTTGAGCCTTATAGCTGAGCTCGCTGCCATTTGAATGGCCAGAATATCTAGGGGTATGACATGAAAAAGAACCTCCAATGCCTGAGTGGGTGTGCTCCTGAGTGCACCAGTAATAGGTACACAAGTGTAAATATACAATCGGCGGGGGGTTTGGCGTCTATTGGAGGGGGGACCAAAGTAGAGTAAATTAATCTACCAGCTCCGTAACCTTCCATTAGGGTGCGTATCACGTGAGCTATTCTGGTCATGTCATTAGGCAGCTGCGTGATGGGTACAATTGTGCAAGGGATAACCTATTCACAATTCGCAAGTGTACGTGCTGCTTCCTCGTGGCAACCACTGGTAACTAAGGCCATTTGGCACATTTTAGGCCGTTTGGCACAGGCTAAAGTAAGGCGCTAAAGGAGAAAACCTTGATAAAAAACCCTAATCTAAGGTGGAACAGCATATGCCGATGGATGAATGGCTGATAGGTTAATTTGTCCAAAATATGCGGACTCTGGATACCAGGCACCCTCCAGTTTTATTTAGCCTTCCTGTAGTAACGCTGGGTGACCTACAGGGGATTTTCAATTCCCAGCAACTCGTAAGAGTAAAATCGAACGGAATACGGGGCATGAGTAGAAATATACAGGAGTGGACAGCCCTCTCGAAGTCTTTGGGCTCCAATGCTACCGTCTTTCTAGTGGATCTACATGCTGTAGTAAACATCTAGGAGGGAGAGCAATAAGCCCAGATAGTATGTATTACGTACCGGGAGGCAGTATTGTCAGGTTCATTAAGAACCTGAATATTGACTGGACGGATAATTAAGCAGGGTCCAGCACAATAAATCTTTTAGGTCGCAGTGCGAGGTGGCTGATCGCCCGCATGGCCCTCCAATAATAATAATAATAATAATCGGTAAGCAAACTCATCTCTAAACGAATTTCTTGTCATGTTAAAATCGAAAACATCGTATACAGAATTAAAAGCTCGCGACATTCTCAAGACTGGTTCCGAAAGTGCAAAATTTGTAGAGACAGGATCAATATGTAGCAAACGACATATTCAGGAAGTCAGAACATCGTGATCGAACATAACATATGCAACGTCTGTCGAAATTACAACGATCATTATAAGGTATAATCTACGAAGGGCGTAAAAAACAAATTTCTTCTGAACGCTCTCAATTCTATCAGAATGGTCTTAAAAAAAGGAGACGAGATCTGAGAAGCGTATTCTAGTACGGAACGAACAAAGGATATATACAGAGTTTTCGGTATGAGCGGGTCGCAAAAGTTCTTACAATTGCGCTTAATGAAACCTAGCATAATGTAAGGTTTTGTAATAATACAATCAATGTGTTTAGTAAAAGTTAAATCACAAGAAAAGATTATGCCTAAGTCGGCCACAAAGACTTTAAAATACAATCGACTAGAAATAAACAAACGTCAAGCATGGAAAATGTTGTGCGAAAAAGTGAAAGATGTATTCAGAACATTTTCTGTGGTTTAACTTTACAAACGGAATTCGCTGTATTAAATCAAACACAACACGGCAAGACAAAACAAAGTGTTTTTATTTGAAATTTCAACTGATACAGAAGAAGAAATGTAAAATTTTACATTTTCTTAGTGACTAATGCTGATTTTACACCGTAGATATGATAATTTCTAATACTATTTTATTATCAAGTTTCCACCAAAAGAAAATAATAAAAAAGCATAATTACAGAATACATACTCATAAAATTTTGACTAATTTACTAATAATATGTTTTTATTATTATTAAAATTGGTTGGAACCCACCAACGTTCCGCACTCAATGCTACAAAGGGCCCATGTAATTCACAAATGCGTCCTGCCGCCTTGTTAAAATGTTGAAGAACCTGGAACCAAGAGATCGAGGATAACTGATCTAAATTAATAGATTTCGAACTAAGCAGTTGGGACCTGACTATATACCGTAAGCCCAATAACTCCCACGAAATGAATGCAGTCGTCATCATCTTCGAAAAATTTCAGCTTTTGCTAATGAATCGGCAACCTCATGTCGCTCAATATCACAATGAGCAGAAACCCACATGATCGAAACACTGTTATCCGAAGAAAGAGGACGGATAAAGCTTTTACAGTCCCGGGCAACTTTGGAAATGGCCTCAATGTAGTGTCTAATGAATTAAGCACAAATTTGTTATCTGTACAGAGAATAATATTTTTATTTTTTACAACGTAATTTAAAGTCTCAATTACAGCGTGTATTGGTGCAATTGTTTCCGCTTGAAAAACTGTGCAATACTTACCAAGATTACCTGATGATCCAAGACCAATCGAAGAACAGTAGCGAGAGCCATCAGAAAACAAAACTACCGACTTTACCGAAAAAGTTCCACGCCCTAATTCAAGAATGAAGCATTGCAGTTGTGACAGATATAAAATAGCTTCCATAGCAAGAAGTGAAGTTGAGGTCATCGTGATATCATATGATAGCATTGGTATAACCGGCGATCTTGGGAGATACACCAAGTACTCCTGAAGGCTCTTCTTTATTATCAAAAGACAGTATAGTTGCCTTTCGAAGTTTGTAATCCTGATGATTCTTTCATGAAAGTTTACTATCTAAAATGTATACTACATATCTAAGTAAACACTTAAATGTTTAATATAGTCTGATCTGATAATATGGGTTCCAAAAAGAGACAGTACATATAGATTGTCAATATGCCTATGCTTAGTAAAGACAACTAAATCAGTTTTTGATGAGTTGACATGTAAACCGTTGTCAACACAGCACTCCTCAACAATAAGTAAAGCATGCTGCGTTAACAAAATTAATGAATTGGTTATAGGTAGAACGGACACCCCTCCTCCCTTCCCCAAGTTCTTAGATAATTTTAAGCAAACAATGGCTCTAGACACATTTAGCATAACAGGTTATTAAGGTAAGGAAACAGGTTCTTTGGTGACCAAGTAAACAAAATGTTCAAAAATCTAAGACACTGGAAAAATTATCGTATAAAACTTTAATAATTGAAAGAAAAATCTGTACGAGTATGTAGTGTTCTTGAAAAAAGATTTGAAAAACTACATAGCTATCAAAATTTGGGATTAAATAACGCCTTTCTGAAATTACTTCGATCTAAAAAGACCAAAGTATTGAAATCCTGTCAAAAATGATCAAAAATATGGTGGGTCAAAAACCACTTTTCTCGACGTTTTGAAAGTCCCGGAGTCTAAAAAAGCAAAAAAAAAAATGTCCGTCCGTCCGTCCGTCTGGATGTCTGGATATCTGGATGTCTGTATGTCTGTACCGTAGAACTTTTCTTTGCCAATCTGTTTCTATGGTTAATGCCGAGATTTGAAAAGCTTTTGGAACCTGTGCGTCAAGAGGGTCGGGTACCCTCCATACAAATTGACCCAAAATACCCGGTTATAGAAATATTTACCAATTTTTTTATATTTGCTGGTTTGAATATTGAGTTGGGGATTGAGCTTGGGGTTGAGTTGAAGGTTAAGTTAGGGGTCAATTTGCGGGTTGAGTTCAAGTTGAGTTCATGTTGAGTTTGGGTTGGGTTAAGATATAATGAGCAGTTGACCAATTTTTTATTTATGCTGGTTTGAGGATTGAGTTGAGAGTTTGCGGTTGGGTTTAGGATTGAGTTGGGGGCCGTTTGCGGGTTGAATTGGGGTTGGGATGGTGTTGGACCAGTATTTAGTGAGCAGTTGAGCAATCTATAAAATAAAGTGAGTGTTTGTATGTATGTACAGCATATGTGTATGATATTTAAACAAATACACACGACTTGACCCTTACACAAATATTGTTTAAGACTTAAGAAACGTCACTGTTAATATCTCAAACCTCAAATTGAACCTTTTACATTTCAAATTAAACCTTTAGCAAATTAAATGAATGGCCAATTAGGATGGAACTTTTCTTTTTCTTAACTGATTTTAGTGAAATTTGACTTCCGCAATGGAAATGAGATTCAAAAATGAGTTTGGATAAAATTCTGGAATATGGCCAAGTATGATGTAAGTTGCCTATTTCTCAACCAATTATTATGAAAATTGACAAGTGCGTTGGAAATGAGAATCTAAAATGATTTTTGGATGAAGTTCTGGAATATGGCCAAGTATGATGGAACTTGCCTATTTATCAACCGAAATTGTCCATGGTGAAATTTGACAATGTGCGTTGGAAATGGGATTCTACACTTCCATTCTATAGAATTTGCCTATTTTTTAATCAATTATGATGAAATTCGGCTTGCACATTGGAAATGGGATTCTAAAATGATTTTTAGATGAAGTTATGGAATATGGAAAAGTATGAGGGAAATTGTCTATTTACCGATTATGATGAAATTTGATATGTGCGTTGGAAATGGGATTCTAAAATGATATTTCTGGAATACGACCAAGTATGATGGAACTTGTCTATTTCTCAACCGATTATGATGCAATTTGACATGTGACAAATGATTTTTAAATCAAGTTCTGGAATATGGCCAAGTATGACGGAACTTGGCTACTTCTCAACCGATTATAACGATGTTCGATAGGTAGACTAATAGTGGGATTCTAAAATTATTTTTAGAAGAAATTCCGGAATATGGCCATTTAGGATAGAAATTGTCCATTTTTTTGATGGATGATTTTAATGGAATTTCACATGTGCGATGCCGATGGTAATGGGATTTTAAAATGAGTTTTAGATAAAGTTCTGGAATATAGCCCAGTAGGACGGAACTTTGCTATTCCTTACGAATGAATAATGATAAAATAATGTTTCTAATTCCGAAACTCTGCACTACCGTTTTTAGTTTCGATACTGAGATGCGTGTCCGCTATACACTATATTTTACTTAACAAGGCCAAACTTAACGCTCTGACAGCAAATACTTAGAGAACATAACCCAAAGTTTAAAGCGACGGATTTGCAAGTAAAGTTTCTAATGGAACTTGAATATTGTTACGGAAATAATCTTGATCGGTTTGAATTGAAATAGTATGTTTAGGCTGTCTTAAAGAAACCTCAACAGCTGCATGATTCAAATAGACAACATTATAAAAGCTATATTGGCATAGTTCTCATAACGTCGTCTTAAAATAATTTTTGGGTTACATTTCCTTCTATTCGTTGGAAACGGCAAAATTCATCATAATTGATTAATAGCTAAGTTATATGGAGATTGACCATATTACAGAACTGTATTCAGAAATCATTTTAGAATCCCATTTCCAACACACGCATATGTCAGTTTTCTTAATAATTGGCTAAGCAATAGCCAAGTTCCATCCTAACTGGCCATTCATATAATTTGTTAAAGGTTCAATTTGAAATGTAATAGGTTCAATTAGGGAATGTAAACGGTCGAATTTGAAATGTGAAAAGTTCAGTTTGAAGTGTAAAACTTGTAAGATGGTATAATGGTATGTTTCTATAATGATATGATCGTATGATGGTAAGATGGTATGATGGTATGATGGTACGATTGTATATATCATACAACGGACGATAGTATGACGGTATTTATTCTAGAATGATGGTGGTATGACGGTATGATATTATGATGGCATAATGTTATGACGGTTCGATAGTATGGTGATATACTAGCCTGTATGATGGTATGATTATAAGATGGTATGATTATAGGGACGGTATGATAGTACGATGGTATAGTAGTATGATGGTATGTTGGTATCAGTATCTGATGGTACAATGGTACAATGGTGATATGATGGTGTGAAGGTGTGGTGGATTGATGGTAAGAATAAGATATACATCATGGTGTGATGGTGAAATAGTTCGACGTCACTATGGTACAATAGTACGATTGTATGATGGTTTAATGGTATAGTGTCATGATGGTATGATGGTATGATTGTGATGATTGTTTAAGGTAATGGTAAGACGATAAGTGTGCTGCTATGATGGTGAGTAAGGTTTGAGTTGAAATTGAGATGGATTTGAAAGAGAAGTTCGGTTAGGGATTAATTGGAGGTCAAGTTTAGGGTTTAGTGGGAGGTTAGATTGAGTTGATTTCATAAACCAATGTACGAGTAGCTTTCGAATCGAGTTAATTTTAGGATTGGGTTGGAAAATAAGTGTAGAGTTGAGCAGAGGGTGCACAGGGTTGGGATTTGGGTCGAGCTAAGTTAAGTTGACGTAAAATTAGGATTTAGTTAGCTTGCATTGGGGTGTGAGTTGTTCGGTTGGGGAATTATTTAAGGGTTGATTTGGAGTTAGGTTAAGGGTAAATTTGAAAGTAGATTAAGGGTTGATTTGGTGATTTAATTGATGGCTGGGCTGACCGTTAATTTGGTGATTGCGTTTAGGATTATGTTGCTATTGAGATAGAGGCTGAGTTGTAAATTGAGGTGGAGGTTAAGCTGAAGATTGACTTAAGAGGTTCATTTCGGGATTGATTTGAGAGTTGAATTAATCAAGACCGAAGTTCTGATCACCTTATGAGATTTCAGCCCTTTATATTTTTTTAAAATTACAAACTAGTTTCTTCAGAACCAGATAATTCCAATTCAAATATGGATAAATGGAAATGGAACTTATAAGAATACAGGAAGGAAATTTAAGATATTGTAATAAAGTAAATAAGAAACCAATTTAAGTAAAGAAAAGCAAAAGCAACCATGTATACGTATTTCTCAAAAATCTCAGCAAATTGGAGGGAAAATAGAAAAAATGCCATTTGACAGGTCTATAAACTATCTTTAGAGAGATTTTAGTACATAATTTTAAAACTACCACCTCCAGAATACCGATTAAAGGTTCTATCGCACCGAGCGTCGGCGGTGGGCGTTAAATTTAAATAGACGAATATTTGTTTATGTATTGATGAAAACCCATATAACTTGAGCAATTTTTAAGAAACATACAAAAATATTCTAATTTTAATAAAATAGCATTTCCAAAAATAAGAAAATCATATTTTCTTTTTTTGGAAATCTTTGTACATATTAAAATTAGGACATTTTTGCACGTTTCTATAAAAATGTTTGAATTTTTGCATAAACTTTGGTTTTAATCAAAACGCTCGGTGTGATAGAAGCTAGAGACTTTCGTTTTAAAAAAAAAAATTCACAAAATGGATTTTAGTTAAGATAGTCTTAAGAATCCGAAAGTCAGAACTAGCCCGGTTTTTTATATATCAGTTTTTTGGTCCTAACGAACACAACATTAGTTAATTCGTTAAATTTTTGTTTAAAAAGTCCTTTATTTGAAAAACGAAAAATTGGGAATCCTACCCTACGCCACCTTACGAGTCTGGTTAGTTCCGCAGAAGAAGCAGGATAGCCGGTGTCATTCATAAGACAAATATATTGAAGCCGGATAAGTGATGTTCTTATATTATTAGAAAAACAAATGCAAGCTCTTGTTTTACTGACGAGTTCTTAAAAAGTACTACCATTAGAAATATTACATATACAAATGGAACCATCAAGATAAGGTTCCTGAATGAAGCACAAATATGTGTGCAATACAGCAAGCAACTTCCTTAATTCAAATGAAGCAGATTTGGTATGGTGCAAGTTAATCTGTTTTATATCAAGTATGGAAGTCATGATAAAAGCCTTAAAAACAACATACTAAGAGAAAAGTTACGGTTCAGAGATGATCTTGAACACGATCCTATCAAGCACATACTGTAGAGATAGGTCGGAACCAGTCATAAGCTATAAACAGAACAAGAGCGACGACGACAAGCGATGACGCCTCTCAAATTAAAATACCTACACAGAAAGCATACAATGCTAACAGAACCAGTGTCGCTGGCGACGACGACAGTGTCGCCGAACCTTTTTTAGAATCTATTTCTAATTTTGTCGCCAGCGTTGGAATGTTACCAACTGTTTTTTGCGCCTTTATGTTGGTAGTTACATTTTGGCTGACAATTTTCGAGATTTTTTTGACAATTGTCTTCCTCATATGCCCATTTGGATGTCATATTCAGCTAAAATGAGAGGTTTCCAAGCATTTACTTTAAAAACAATCGCCTCAAAAAATACAAACTGCTAGTTTGACGCCGCTCTATGTGTTCGCTTGTAACGAAATCCCCAAAGGGATCCCGTTAACAGGCATGAGAATAGAGTTCTGGTGCGGTATTGTAGCTGGCTATAGCTCACGGTGCGGCTGGGGTTTTCCAGACATATTCCCTTGCTTGAATAACCGCATGATGAATAAAAATTGGAAGGGAAAACTGGAAATTGAAAATTATTTTCGCCACGGCCTCAGCGGTTAAGAAAATAATAAAACGGGAGTGGTCGATCCGGAGTGACATCTTCAACTCCAAGCGATCCCCGCCGTGACTGCCATACGGGCCTCCCCTCATCGGCCCGCCTGACGGGATGCTGTTTCCCAGTCGCGACGGCTACCAATGCCGATTAGGTATGGAAGGACGCCCGCATGACAATCCCAGCGACGACCCCCGGAACGGAAGACGTCACCCCGACGCGATCAACTCAGATGACGTGCCGCCCTCCAGCACAGCCTGTCCTACAGGAACGAACGGCACGCACGGAATAGAAATGGAAAAAGCCGACCTTCAACATGGTCGCACCTCACACCATCCGATCAATCAAATTATTTACGCGCACATGGTGCGACGTAGCGCAAGTTACATCATCCGACTTCACCACCATCAACCAACAACAACAATTCTACAGCAACGTTATAATTATTTAAAATAGTTCTATAGATAATAAAATCTCATATTCTAATTTTTATGCTTACGATAAGATCTCATTTAAAAATTAAAACAAATGCACATGTTCGATATCATGTTTATGCTTACGCTATACTAATATAATAGTAAAGCATGTTAAAATAAAAGATTAACAAAAACAGAATTTATTGTAAACTCAAGCGAGTAACATCATAAGAATTAACTTCAAATATTAATAAAACAATAATACAAAATTAAAATTAAACTCTAATTAATTTATTTAATAACCACAACAACGTGAAACATAACTGGCGCAGTTGGTAAAGGATTTTCTAAAGAAAATCGGGGCATACAAAAAAGTTAACTGGCATAAAACAAACAGTGTATTAATTTTTTATTCAATTAACATTGTGTTAACTAACAAAAATAAAACTTTGCAAGTGATAGTGTAGAAGTTCGCGTAAAATTAATACGGTTTCGAGCGAATATCGGAATAAAATGAATCTCTCTCTCAAAGAACTCAAAACAATGTTTGTTAGAAATTTGATAAAGGAGTAACATCCGAAACGATCGTAATTTCATTTACAAATAAAATAAATATCACGTTAAAGAAAGTGACAAAACCGAAATATTGTGTTTTATTATATAAAAATGAAAACGTTCATCAACAATTTTGTCAATCAGTGCAAAACCTGCCAAATTTTCAAATATAATAGACAGCGACCAAAATTGAAATTCGAAATCACAGAAACTCCAAGTAAACCCCTTGAAATATTACACATAGATGTTTATAGTGTACATGGGCACAATTTCCTAACAATTATCGATAAATTTTCTAAATTCGCAGCAGCTTATAACTTAATCTCAAAAAGCAGTATCAATGTTATTGAACAACTGAAACATTTTTTCTCTCATCATGGGATCCCTACAAAAATAACTTCTGACAACGGTTCTGAGTTTGTGTCAGAATCATTTAAACAATTCCTGGAATTGTATAAAATTGTACATCATTGTACCTCTGCTAAATCATCCACTGGTAACTCACCTGTAGAAAGGCTACATTCCACTATAACTGAAATCATACGAATAATATTTAACCAAAATAACAACACCAAAAATTATCACAATGGACCGTCACCGGTCTAAGTGTGCGTAAGCAGCCACTCCAACCTAACAACACCAAAACGCACTAAACGAGGTTTAATAAACGGACTAGGAACTATAATAAAATCAATATCAGGAAATATGGACAATAGTGACTTCATTGAAATCAGTAAAGCAATAAAACATTGCAATTTAAGCAAAACACAATATCTAATGTTAACAAACAACAAATAAACGATATAATGATGAAAAGGTTTGAGGAAATACAGGAATTTGCAAATAACCAGACAATACTGTTGCAGCAAGAACTAAAAACCTTTGGAACCCATATAGTAACATTTGCTAGATACCAACAAATTGACCAATATTTATTAAAAATGGAATATAATATAGAATTAGTAAAAGAACAAATTGACATAATAGAAAACATAATAACTTTTACTAAATTAGGAATAATTTCAAAAAGATTGCTTAGTAAAAACGAAATAGAACTCATATACAATTTATTTTCGCGAAACGGTATAATTATTAAGTCTGAAGAAGACATATATGATCTATTAGATGTTCAAGCATATTACAATAATACTAATATCATACTCTCCATTTCAATCCCTAAATTCCATCCCAATAATTTCAACCTTTATAAAATAAAACCAATTCCTATCAATTTTACCTTATCAATTGAAATTTTATCCGAACTTATCTTAATAAACAAAGAAGAGTATAATATAGTATGTACGTGACAAAACCATGTAAAGTCATTGAATTAATAAACTATTGCTACGAGGAGAATCTACGAAAAGTCAAAGGAGAATGCGTAACATCAATTATATCAGGAAACGATGCAAAATGTTCAGCCCATACCGCAGAATTCGAAGAAAAACTACAATCATTAGCACCAGAATATTTGTACATCTCAACAAAACAAATAATACCACTATTTACAACTTGCAGTAGAAAATCAAAGAAGAAATTGCAGTGTCACTATCAATAATAATACTTTCGATAATACCTTCGTAACCTACAATCAAGAAATTGAATACATCGAACCAGTCGGAGAACTTAATGTAATAGACATTAAGTTTAAATATAACCTGGACACACTTAACAACTTTACACTAAAAAATGTTGATCGTATTGAATTATTACAACTAGAAAACAACACACATCATCAACACAAAATCATATTTTCAATAACCATAATAACAATATTTTTAATTTTAGTTATTTATTTGATACATAACATCTTCAAATTCTACAGAAGTAAAAAGGAAGGTATATCAACCACCGAACGACCAGTACCATTCTACCAAAAATTCCATATTTGGCAGAAACTTCGAGGGGAGGAGTTACATCATCCGACTTCACCACCATCAACCAACAACAACAATTCTACAGCAACGTTATAATTATTTAAAATAGTTCTATAGATAATAAAATCTCATATTCTAATTTTTATGCTTACGATAAGATCTCATTTAAAAATTAAAACAAATGCACATGTTCGATATCATGTTTATGCTTACGCTATACTAATGGCTATAGTAAACTTCTCGGGGGTACATGAATTAAACAAATTTTTCATTAAGGAAAATTAAAAAATAATAAAAAAAATTAAAAGAAAACAATAAAAAAATATTTAATATTTAAATTAAAAAATTATTTTTTTTTTTTACTTTTTTATTATTTTTTAATTTTCCTTAATGAAAAATTTATTTAATTTATGTACCCCCGAGAAGTTTACTATAGCCATACTAATATAATAGTGAAGCATGTTAAAATAAAAGATTAACAAAAACAGAATTTACTGTAAACTCAAGCGAGTAACATCATAAGAATTAATTTCAAATATTAAATAAAACAATAATACAAAATTAAAATTAAACTCTAATTAATTTATTTAATAACCACAACAACGTGAAACATAACTCGCACAACAACAAGAAAATTCAATAAGAATCTTGTCTTACAGTTTGAGCAAAAAAAAAAATGAGGTGTCAATACACTATAATTACGTTAAAACTGATTCTACGTTAAGATTTAATGTTCACTTTACACTATTCACTGTTTGTCAAAAATAAAAAAAAATAAAGGAGAAACGGAACAATGCACAAAACCTTCACTGAGAAAAAAAATCCGTTATCGAGTCGCACCACTAGAGAAACACAACGGAATCCAAAACACACAAATCAGAAGGAAAGAAAACCCAAAATTGCTCTGAATGGGGTGTCCACCAAATCGGTGTACCGCCACGAACCACAACGCAAGCAAAAAATCAATATATGTACATATAATATAATGAAAAAAAATAAAAGGAGGAAAAACAAACTGTTACACAAACAAAAGAATAGAAAATAAATGTATACACTAAGATTTTAACAGTTTGTTTTTTCAGCCTGATCTTACCTTAAGGCCTGTCCAGCCACACAGCAAACAGTGCCGACGCAGGATCCCCTCACAATGGTTGCCTTGCCCCCACGGGCGGGAATATGGATACATCACACAAAATGAATTTTCTGGATTTATACATTTTTTTCCTTTTTTTTTTTTTTTTATATACATATATATATATATACCACTATAGAATATTATGTTTGGATTACTTTAAAACTTTTTTAATTTTTTTTTTTTTTTTTTTCAAACAATATTGAAGTCACATTCGATTTTGTTATTATAAATTACTGTACATGTTCATCACAAGAAAAACTCACAAACAATTTTATATACACTATTGTTTTTTTTTATTTACGGGTTTCGGTGCAAAATATACAGTACAAAAAAAAATTTGCTTAACCGATCACCTTCACAAAATGCCAACTTGATTTTTTTTTTATTAAAACTTTAAAATTAAATCCAAAACTGATCCATTATATTGTTTTATTTTTTTATTGTTTCACAAAAAAAACGTATATCAAAAAAAAACTGATCAAATATAATTATGTATGTCCAAAGATTGCACTTCACCAAAAATATTTATATATTTTTTCTAACAATCGAAACCACAAAGCAAAAATACTTTCCGACCGTTTTAATAATAATTCCAACTTGACTACTTATACACAGCCATAGCCTTTTCATTTTAGAATCAAAACTAAACTCAATAACAATTTACTTGGAAAAACCAAACTAGACTGTCCAGTATAAATTATAAAAATCAGAACTGAACTATTGGTCTCAAGATTCAAAACTAGACTGCGTTTGCGTTAGTGCGTTAAAACAAAATATGTTGATTGACACAAAATATTTTGCTTTCCACAGCATAAAAAGGGGGTAGTGAACATTTAATACGCGTGATCAACATTATTCGCACGATATAAATTTAATGCCAATTTTCGGTTTACCATTACTTCAACAGGGTGGTGACGACCGACGGTCGTAACACGCTCTTATGGAAATACATGTATTCTAATTTATCGCCGCTGTTCGCTCCGTCAATGTGTTTGGGGTATAAGCATTACACGAGTTTCGAGTTTCTCGAAATTGCGACAAAACACGATTTATGTATAATTTAACTTTACGAGTTCTCGTAATTACGACTTGTTGTTTAACCTCGTACACCTTTTTAAGTACGAGTACGACAGACAACTCGTAACGATTAAAAAGATTTTTTTTAAAGAAAAGAGATTCTTTGTAAGCGTTTTGTCGCACCCAAGATATAATATTGAATTTTTTATCTTGTTATAGAAAATTAAATAAATTTTCTGCAAAAAAAATAAAATGCCCAATTTTTTTTTTTATTTGCTTTGTTGGTACAAAAGCGCTGGAGAATGGAAATGTACATAAACCGCCTCAGATTTCACTTTGGTGGTTTCATTTTGGTTCAATCCAATACACACATTCATACCAAATGTCAGCTTCAAACTTTACCTTTTATTCAAATCGCCAAAATTTCCAATACTCGTAGAGAGGAAGAATAATAATCAATGCAATGTTATGAAAATAAAATTAATACATGTATTTAATATTTTTAAAATGTACCTATAATTAAAAATATTAGAATATTATTAATAACTTATCAAGGAAAATCAAAAATCAGTCATAAGTGCATCGGCTAATTAAGTGGCATTGAAATCGTTTAATGTCTTTCTGATTCGGGATGGAGTGTGCAATTTGGATAATCGAGATGGTGTTGCAATTTTAGAATTTCCTTTGTGAATTGGTGTTGCATTCGGTGTTGCTAAGCGTGATGTTGATAAACGTTTCAATGCAATTGGGGTGCTGCTGCTACTAGTCACCGGGTTCTGATGTTCTGAAGTACCGCTGGTGAGAGCAATTTTCGATGGTACGACTGTGTTTCTAGATGGATCCAGTGCTTTAAGTGGGCCAGCTGTTGAAACTGTTTGGGTTTTGCTCCGCAATCGCATTCGAGGAGTAGTAGATGGCTCGATTACTGGTTTAACTAATCGGCTCGGTGTAATATATAGAGAACGTCGCGCCACATTAATTGATGGTGAACGATTCTCTTTTTTACTGCCGCTTGACGGTTGGTGTGATATTGAGGCGCGAACCTTCGCTTTAGGCGTTGTTCCGGCTGACCGGTGGCTAATACTTTCACGGGCCGACACGTTCAATGAGGTTCGGCTTGGTTTCTTTATTGAAGACGGCAATTGCGTAGTCTTTACGGTTTCTGAAGTCTTCTTGGGTAATTCGAATGTCTCCTGGCGTAGGATTTTGGGCGATTCAATTACATTCTCTACCGGTAAGTCTTTCCCGTCGAGCAAATCGGTTAAAGTTTTTACTGTATTTATAATTTTATCACGATTTGTATTTACATCAAACCTCTCCATAAATTCCCCTATCGACGTTTCAAGATTCTTAAGAAATAACTGTTTCTCTTCATTTTCATTTGATTTTTTTATATTTGTCAAAATGGTATTCAATTCCAATTTTGTATGATGCTCACCGCTAGTTCCAGGTCTGCATATTGTATTCGATCCCAGCTGATTGAACGACCCATTTTGGTTCTTGTTTTCCTTTAAAAATGGTATGGTTAGGGTTTCAATATCGAATACGTCATCTTGCTCCAAATCGTAATCGACCCATTTTGGAATGGTAGAATTTAAATCATCGCACGATGTGTCGGCTTGCAAGAAACTGGGGCACACTTCTCGTGTCTTCTTTGTAACACTGATTAGGGCATCGTTATCGAGTGATGTGGTATCACGAAGTTTTGCAAGTAAATGTTTGCCTTGCGCCATTTTTAGTAAGCACGAATCCGAACTCATGCGATCACGTTTTAAATAAATAGGTGATGAATTTGACTTTACTGGCTTGTGAGCCATTTTAACATTTTGCGGAGTTACCGTCGATTTATTACCACTTCGATTAACACTTGAATTTAATGATTTATTACTTAAATTTAAATTATTATTGGACTCACAGCTAACATTCATATTAATTAATAAATTATTATTTATACTACGATCAAATTGACTGATTTTTTTCAATACTTTATCGAATGGATCCTCTTCCAAGTTGTGATTTGCGATCCAAACACATTCGTCAAACGGATTATTAATTTCTGTATCACTTTTATTTGCTGGCGACTCACTTGGCTCCTCGAATAGTAATAAATTTACGTCCATTTCGTTTTTTCTTACGTTTTGTATACCGTAATTTTATAAAAGAAATAAAATTACTGTTAAGTAATTTTTGTGCGATTTGAAAAGGTAAACGAGTTTTGAGATTCAATTTTTTGACAGATTCATTTGAACGGTGTACGAACAGGTGTACAAATTATTGATGACTTCACGTTAATATAGGGGAGGAGAACCGAATAACCAAATGTTCAGTTAGAATCCTAAAAGCCGAAAATCGTGAAAACTTGTGAGCCGAAAAATATATCGAAAAATATACCCAGTAAGCCTTTGACTATTTAATGTCGAATTCTTTGGAAAAAAAAAATTAATACGAGTGAACCAGTTGTACTCTTTGCCATCTTAAGGGTTTTAATTTTAAGGGTTTGCTATTTTAGCTATTTTTCGCGCGATGCGATTCGCGTCAAATTTCGCACTGGATGCCACACTTAACAGCGAAGCAATTTTTTTCGTACCAATACTGTCATAGTCATTGGTTGAAATGATTTTGTACAGTTTTTTCTCGAAATTTTAATTATTTTTATTTATTTTATTTATTTAATAATTGTGTATTGCACACACATCAAAATATTTAATTGCGTTAAAAAAACTCGTATGTATGTCAAAAGTTTCCAAACGCGAAAAAAATCTTTTCTCAAATTGCGAAATATCAAATTTCGCGCGATAAAATATATAATGTATTATATATGAATAAAAATTATTATATTTCAAAAGACAAATGTACAGGATTTAAAGATTATATTGGTATTTCATACATTTAGTATCAAATCTATTCTAAAAATAGCAATTGCTAAAAATAGCTGTGGTAAAGCCTTTACTTTGGTCAATGGAATAGTTATTGGTATAAAAATGAAAATGCAAACTACACATGCTCAAAATAAAAAACGAAAATAATCTTCGTTTTACTTTTATCAATTGACATTAAAAATTAAATAAAAAAACAAAAAAAAATTCAAAATTATTACTAGAAAATTATATTCATTCATACCGGAATGAAAATACAAATATTCATTCCGGAATGAAAATACACGGCATTGTTGTTGTAAAATTGCCAAAGTAAGACCGCACTAATTTGGGAATTTTACAACAACTTATACTGAATATGCTGCGAGTCGAGTCGAGTTTAATTCGAGTTTAACTCTCACTATATACGGAGTCGAGTTATTTTCTAACCAACTCTAGGTGTATATACTGCAGAGTTAAACATATGCAGAGTTCAAATAGGATTAAAACCGAGTTAAAAAAAAATGGAACAAAATATCATTTCAGATGATCATAAGATTGATTATTCTTTTTGTTGATCGCCATATATGTTATTGTCATTTTTCCAGCGATATTATGTCTAAAAAATTGTAATTTTCAATCAAACTCCATGAAAATTACGGGATAGACCACCGAAATGTTGGAGTAATTTTTTCGAAAAAATAATAAAATAAATACCAAAACAAAAATTTATTATTAAAATTAATTAATTAAAATCTTAATAAATAAGATATTTAAAATAAAATAATAAATTTAATTGAAAAAATTAAAACGAATATTTTTTAATATTGGTGCACGAATTTTTCTTTAATTTTGTTGTTGTTTTTTTAACTTTATGCGTATATAGTGCATTTTTTAGAGTAGAGTTTAACTCGACTCTACAAATTATTAGGTCGAGTCGAGTTTAACTCGACTCCGTATATAGTGAGAGTTAAACTCGGATTAAACTCGACTCGACTCGCAGCATATACAGTATAACCACAGAAGAAAGATTAACCAGAATAGACATTGCGTGGATCAAATTTTTTTTTCATCTTACCTTCTTTTTTGGACATTGAAGTATAATTATTTTCGAATATTATGAATTTTTTGAATATTTAATACAAATTATGCTGTCAAAACAAAACTTGTCAAATAATTTCACTAACTATACTGTTAAGGATTCTCAATTTTTATTATTTCAAATAAAAACCAGTAAACCAAAGAATACATAACCCAACTTTCTCTTACCTTCGGCAAATCAAGGTCAAAAAAATGAGTCCAAATTTTTCCATACAAAAACAGCGTTATGACTATTCTGGTTAATCTTTCTTCTGTGGTATAACTGTGTATTTTTATTCCGGAATGAATAATTTCATACCACTGAGAAGTAGGTATAGGAGAAATTTTTAAGTAGTAAGAAAGATCGCCAATAGATAGTAGTGTGTCTGGGATTTAGCATTAAAAATTTTAAAAAATATTAAACTTCTAAAAATGCAGATATGCATGTTTCCTCACAAAAACCAATAAATTATCTTTATAAAAAAACAATAACGACGATACGAATCTTGATAATATTCTTAATGTTTTGTCTTGATTTAATTTAATCTTCCAAAAATTTAGGAAATCAGCTTTTTATAGACAATACTTAAATTTCTATTTATTTAAAAAAATCTGTTAGATATTTCGGCTTGTTAGCCATCATCAGTAACTTCAAAAATTAAAAAGTTAGAAATACATCAATATTGAAAAACATTATAAAAACATTATTTTAAATATAAAATTATAATTACTATAACCACAGTGTTGTGTTTCGATTTATAATAGTAATTATAATTTTATATTTAAAATAATGTTTTTATAATGTTTTTCAATATTGATGTATTTCTAACTTTTTAATTTTTGAAGTTACTGATGATGGCTAACAAGCCGAAATATCTAACAGATTTATTTAAATAAATAGAAATTTAAGTATTGTCTATAAAAAGCTGATTTCCTAAATTTTTGGAAGATTAGATACGAATCTTGACATGTTTTACTTAAAAATTCAACTCCAAACTTATTTTCAATAAAATAGAAAAATATTTTCCAATTCAACTTAAAATGTATTTATTAACACTTTATCAATGAAAACCTCTTACAAAATACAAATAAATCAAGAAATATCAATCATAAATAACATTTTGTTTACCCGTGTGATACATAGGAATTCCTATGTAAATGTTTGACATTTGAGATTTTGTCCCAGGACAATGACGCACCATACATACAGCAAGGAGAAATTTTTAAGTAGTAAGAAAGTTCGCCAATAGATAGTGTGTCTGGGATTTAGTATTAAAAAAATTTAAAAAGTATTAATAGAATTAACTTCTAAATATGCAGACACGCACGTTTTTTCACAAAAATCAATAAATTATCTTTATAAAATAACAATAATCGTTTCTTGACATGTTTTGCTTAGAAATACAACTCCAAATTTATTTTCAATTAAATAGAGAAATATATTCCAATTTAAGTTAAAATGTATTTATTAACACTTTATCAACGAAAAACTCTTACAAAATACAAATAAATCAAGAAATATTATTCATAAATAACATTTTGTTTAGACGTGTGATACATAGGAATTCCTATGGAAATGTTTGACATTTGAGATTTTGTCACAGGACAACGCACCATACAACAAACACACGAAATAAAAATTCATTAAGCGTGTTCCATTGGCGTTAGCAAACTACTCACAAGTACTTGTATCTACTCGCAACTACTCATGCTCAAGTGATGGTGTAATTGTTAGAAGTAGTTACGCATATAATTAACGAAAGAGGGATTTTAGTTTAAAAAATTCTAATAGATGGCTCTATACCAATTTTGGTTTGTGAAACGTCATTTTTAACCCTAATCCAACCAAGGTGTGCCTTTTTGGCTCGTTTGATAAATGCATCGATTTTCAAAAAAATGTTAATTTAGTTATAAACTTGTATGTATTTTATTTTGAAACATTTCCATACAACGTACTTGACATCTAGTCATTCTCTGAAAAAAATTTCGTAAAATATTTGATTATAATTTGAATTTATTGACATAACCAAAACCAACAAAAATGTTTATACAAGCCAAACAGTATAAACACTTAAGATATAAAAAAGTACGTTAAGGCTTAGTATTAGTGATGCATATAAATAAATCAGAAAGTATATATAAACAAAACAAATAAGTATAGGTGAAAGATTCATAATAAATATAGTGTACATTTTTTTGATAGGATCTGTGTAAGGAGCGAACGAGACGGCTTGTATAAACATTTTTGTTGGTTTTGACATAACAAAAATATGTTGGTTCGAATAGGGTTAAAAACAAAAAAAAATTTGTTTATGTTTGTGATACGATACGCAATTGTTAAATCGTAAAAATATTTTAATTATTTTGTTGTTTAATGTTTTATTACTTATTATTATTAATAGATCAACGTATTTTTTATTAAACTCTAGCAGTTTTATTTAAATTGAGGTTATGTTTTACTACTGTCACAAAAATTTGCGTTCCATTGAACATCTACTCACAAGTACTTGGCAGTAGCAAATTGTTTCCAATGGAACACAGTGATTGTAAAAGTAAAGAAAGCGCCTCTCGAGGAAAAAAGTTAAAATGAGGCAACTGGCAAAATGACATTTCTCATAAATACGACAAAAGAAAATTTTGCAATCCGGTAATTTAAAATTGGTTTTATAATCCAAAATTGGAATTATTTACAATTATTAGCAATCTGGTAAGTAAAAATTGTGTTTACAGTTCAAAATTGGAATTCTTTACAACATTTTCGAACGTCAAATTATCAGCTAGGTCAGTTTAAAAAATTTTCACTAGGTGGAATCTATGATGCTCCAATCGTCAATAGAAAAATTTTCTTCGTCACGTTAATATTAAATATATTTAGTTTTATTAGTTGATATTAAATAACAATTCTCAATTTTTCAATAAATCAGAATTTTAAATTTTGTTAAATATCATTTGGAACTATTATACTTTATACAATAATTTTTTATCATTATTTTATATTTGTTAAAATTCTAAATAATAATTATATTTTTAGAGCCTGGTGCCAATTGTCGAAAGTAAAAAAAAAATTATTCTTGGCTCTTACTTTGGGCAAAATTTCATTCCTACCCGAATAGGAATAACTTTTACCAAAGTAAGACGGTAATTGATTCGGATTGATTTTTTCCCTAAAGAATTAGACATTACTTTTATTTGATAATACGCCTGTCTCCATTTTGTTTATTGGGCAATTTTTTTTTTTTGTGTATTCATAAAAATCGCCTCATCATCTGTCATACACAGAAACGAATAGAAGCAGAGATTTTTGTGATTAATTAAATATTTAAAGCCGATTTTCTAATTAATTTAAAATGGACGTAACTAAATTTGGATCGCTTTGGCAATATGGACCAGTTCCTGGTGAATTTTATAATTTTCCGACGGCTCGCGTTGGCGGCACCGAGTTGGATGTTCTCACGAAATATCAACATGATTCGCAAAGAAATAGGTTAGGATACATTTTTTTGATGATTCTCTATAAATTTTATTAATTTTCATAAATCTTTTAGTGGTCCAATAACTACTGGAACATCCGTTATTGGTATGGCTTACAATGGTGGTGTTATAATTTCCGCGGATAATTTGGTCTCCTATGGGAGTTTAGCTCGTTACCGTAATTGTGACAGAGTCATCAAAATCAACGATAAAATTATTCTTGGATGTGGTGGGGACTACGCTGATTTCCAATTTATTCGCTCTGAAATCGAACAGACAACCATTAAAGATTTAGAACTTAGGGATAATAATGATTTAAAACCCCGTGCGTTATACAATTGGATGACTACGTTTTTGTATAATAAACGCAGTGAAATGAAACCACTTTATGTGGATTTACTTATCGGCGGTATCGATGATATAAATAAGCCAGAAGAGAAACCATTTTTGGGACATGTTTCAATTCGTGGTAAAGCTTATAAAGATGATGTGATTGCAACTGGATTTGGGTCCCATTTAGCATTGCCGATAATGCGCGATTTCTTAAAGCAGAAACATGACATCAGTAATATTGAAAAAAGTGAAGCCCAAGCTATTATTAAAAAATGTATGGAAGTTTTATATTATCGTGATTGTCGTGCGTATTCACGTTATTCTGAGGGGACAGTTGATCGACCAGGTAAAGACCAAGCTAAAACCATTAATGTCGATCTAAAATCTAAAATTATCGAAGAGAACTGGGATGTGGCCAAACTAATCAAAGGCTACAATTAAACACTAAAATATTTTTTTGTAAAGTTCTATTTTTATCATAAATAAAAATTAATTAATAATTACTAGGTATTTCTTTTTAATCTAACGAAGAAAGTTCACAGCTACCGTTATCGATTCGCAAAATAAACATCTGCCTGATCCAGAATATCGATTACAAAAAAAAAATCTCAACTTCATAGAAACAATACAATTCAAGCCATTCACAATGAAGGAACTTTTTACTTAACAGCATTCACAATGCAAAAACTTTTCACTTACAGGTTTGTATGAATTTACAAAAACGAACAAAATGATTGTTCGTTGTTGGAGATTCATACAAACCTGTAAGTGAAAAGTATTTTTGAGTACTTGGATTGGAGTATTTATCTTATGGATTATGCCAATAGCAATAATTAATCCGATGAACAATTGAACGCAGCGCAGAAAAAAATAAAATTACAAATAGTTAATGTATGACTAATATTTTTCGTATACAATAAAGTGATTTCAAAGCATTTCTTCGTTTTTAATATTTCAACGTCTCTTTTAACCCTTTTTATTTAATATACGCCAGTTGCTTATTGCTTCTCTGAATTTATGTATTTTTGATTTTGGTAACGCTTTGATCATCATAGGTCTGCAATCATTTCATCAGTAGGACAATAAATACATTCAATGATTCCTTTGACGATTTTGTACTTCACTGAACACGCATCCGTGTCAACATGTTTGGAACTGTCAGAGAATTTTTCCTCTTTGGCAAACTTTAGACAATTTTGGTTATCCTCTTGCACAATGGTGGCACCATTCATCTCAATATCAAAATCACTAAGTACTCAACTCAATCATTTCGTCTCCTTAACTGCGTCACATAAAGCAATGAACTCAGACTCGGTGGAAGATACATACAGCCACTACATCCTGCTTTTTGCTTCTTCAAATGATTGTTGTATCATATGTTTTGAATACAAAACTACCATTTGATTTTCGCGTTATTCTGCGCTCCGCAAAATTAGCATAGGAAAACCAGATCAGCTCACTTGCATTATACTTGAGGAATAAATTTAATTTTAAATCAATTGATCCTTTCAAATATTTTAAAATTCTTTTTGCCTCATTCCAATCTTCTGGAGTGGGATTGGAAACCTTTTGTGTGATAGCTACGCTTGAGGCAATATTTGGTCTGGTTCTTGTTGTTATGCACAGGGTACAACGGACTTACAATCAGTTTACGATAGTTGTTGTTATCTCGCAATAATTCAGATTCGCAACGTTTTCCGTAATTAACATTCAATGGTATTTTGGAAACTTTTGAATTTTTCTTTCCGAATTCCTTTAACACTTTGTGTTACGATGTATGAATTCCTTTAACACTTTGGTGGAAAACATTCCATCTTCGTTTTTAATCACTTGTATGCCAAGATATGATTTGACTTCTCCTAAATTTTGTAAATTAAATTTTTAGTTTAATGCCTTTTAAAATTTCTTATTCAAATTATTATGTTTACTCATGACTAAATAATGGCATAAGAAACATCATAGCCTTCAATTTATTTTGTATAAACATTGATCATTTTTACTTTGTGTAAAATCAGAATCCAATAATTTATGTACTGCCTGGGTCCAAATTCGTGCTGATTGTTAAACAGGCCATTTAAACTTGAAGTTCGTTTCCTTCAGTAACCAAACCGGCGGTTGCATATTTCTTCTCTTAAATCACCTTGGAGTAATGCGATTTTTGCATCATAGTGATATACACCTGTCCCTCGATTAACACGGTAATTACTCCTAACATTGCTCCTGCTTCACCAGCTCTTCAACATGTTCATCCAAGCATTCCTGAACCGATTGTTATTATTGCCACATGTATCGATGTTGCTCAGTCAATAAAGTCTATTCCCGACAGAAAATTAATTTAAGCATCTAGGTTTGCTAATAATACGTGTCAAGAGTTTTTGCATTATTTTTCAGTAAAGAATTGGATGTGTCTGAAGGTATTATAGATTGTCGATTACTGGTTTCTGGTGAGAGAGTTCACTAGCAGACCAAAAAAACTTAATTCCGGTGGTTCTATCCATCGACTAACAGCCGTCTAATTCGCAATCATCATCAACGTCAGATAAAACCAAAAAAATCGACGATATTTTACATAAGTACCTATTATCATAACAATAGTGGAAGGTGGACCAAAGCTCATGCTATTTATTTATCACTTTTATGCAAAGATTATGATGTCATTTTTACAGAATCTTGGTTGAATGCTGATTTCAATTCTGAGGAGTTTTTCATTCATGCTATTGTGTTTCGTTGTGATCGTGGTGATTCCGACAATTCCAAAGTAGTTGGAAGCTATGTTATTATTGCACTGAAAAATAATCTCAGGAAGTACCGCAGATATTTACAGTGAATTTATTGAATTTTGATGAATTCAAAAGATCTAAAAATGATGCCCTTTCTTTGTGTTATACTGCTTCGCTAATTTTGGGACACGTCAATTAAATGCTGTATTCAATAATTATGGACATACTATATTTTGAATTTTTTCATCATTAGAATTTATCGACATTGGGTCATGTCCTGATTTATCAGGATATTCTAGTATTTACAACACGCCACTTTTAATTAAATTTTATTTTGTTGATTGTGATTTCTTTAATTTTGTAAATGGCCCACATTATTGGTAATCATGAAATTCTCGTCAACAAAAAGAGTAATACTGACGATCTTGTGTAAAATCTACAAATTAATCATTTGTAGATTACATAATTGAAATTCCAAATTCGAAAAGATTGTTTAGTAAAAATCCATTTTGATTTAATTTGTCGTTTATTGAAACAAATTTTATGTTGTGTTTACAAGTTTGGATATGAAATGAAATTCAACGGTAATTCCTATATATTTTAATAAAAAATTGTTTATGTATTGTTAAAACCATGTAGACCTGTAGAAGATAATAAATTTATCGAAACGTTGTCCTAAATGGTGCAGCAAAAATTATTAAGATCCAGCCGTTAAAAAAATATTTACGACGTCACATTTCACGCTGAACAAACGTAGTTGCCCACCAGTGATATTAAACGATATAAATATTCCTCAACAAAGCAAGGTGAAACCATGCACATAGAAGACTGACATGGAAAAGAGTGGTCATTACACAATAAAGTTTTACTATACAAAGTGATAATCAGACTCAAACGTACTTATGGGTCCATTGGAAATAGAAATAAATACGACGACCTCGGAATTAAAATGACAAAAGAAACAATTAAAGAATTCAGTTCGAAATATTACTCAAACCTAGAAACATATCTCAACAAATTAACCAGAGATTTACTAAAACAGCCGGGATTTAAACGACTGAGAAAAGCAGATGTACTCGGGCTAAAGAGCATGTAAATTTATTAAATGTTTAGATTATGCTTACACATAACTAAAAATGTCGGGCTGCATCAAAATTATTCTTCCATGCTTCCGCTGGCGCAACCCTTGAAGGGATTTGGCCGCCCCTTAGTCAATCGAAGTGACGTAATAAGAGAGAACACCACGCACGGTGGCCGAGAGTGATTAGGTTCCATTCAACGTCGTCCATCGATCGAGTAGGGGGTCTCGCGCGGGGTCCTACTTTCGTTGGTGCCGTCTCCAAGGCCTGTTTGGTGGTTCGCTTGTGAGGACGAAAAATGATTCTTAGCCAACAAAACCTAGACGAATATATGAATCTGATGAGATCGTTTCGGATCTCGTGATCTATTTGCATCATATATGTGACCGCCCCTTTGATGGACCGAAAATGTATCTAAAGATTTTTTCTTGGTCCCTAAAAATTCTTCTTGCACACTACATCGAAACAAATGACACAAATTAGAAAAAAAATTGAATATTGTGAATAACTAGTGTATACAGACATTAAATTTGTTACTTATTGCCTTAATTAATTTTGGGAAATTAAATATGTAACAAAGAATTATTTATTTCTTAAAATTTAAATAGTGTGATTGTCGCCAACATAGGCTCTCAAAGCCGATAGTACAGCCCGATTGACGCGCTCCGATGCATTCGCTTGGGGACAATAACGCGGAACAAGTGAATGTTTGACACCGAACTTAGACAGGAAACTCTGGAAGATTATAGACGTAAATTGTGGACCATTATCAGAGACAACATACTCAGGTACGGAAAATTAAAGCAAAATATTTTTCTCTAAGAATTTGATGATATCTGAGGCGAGAGAATAGTGATCGAAAACGATGAAAATGTAAGCATTTCCGTGTTTGGATCTGGGGTAAGGACCAAGAAAGTCGACAATTAAACGCTGCATGGGCCGTACAACTACTCTTTGCCTACCCATCTCGGTTCTGGTGGAGTAATTTACTGGCTTAATTTCCTTACATTTATGGCACTCGCTGACATAATGTCGTACATCATTTGCCATTTTAGGCCAATAAAAGTATCGTTGAATTTTTTCTAGCATTTTCGCAGAACCAACATGAGCCGACGTAGGAGGGTTGTGCGCTTGCACCAGAATGTACATTACCAAGGAATGAGCTGGTAGGTATAGTTTCCAATTAGGTACGTCAGACATAGTAATAGAGAGATATTTATTTGCCGAAGTGTTGACCAAGACTTTGCCAACAGATATTTTAAAATTAGGGAAGAAGTCAGACGAAGATAGGATTTTAGAAATGAATTCTAAATATTCAGTAGATTTGAACGATACGGAGTCGAGGTTAATATTAAAGCCACTATCATTCAGAACGATCTCTTCCATAAAGACTCTCGAAAGTGCATCTGGTACGACGTTTTGTGATCCACTACGATGCTGTATTGTGAAGTCGAATCCTTGCAGTTTCAGACTCCAACGCGCTAGCCTGCCTGTGAGCTCTTTCTGGTCCATAAGCCATTTAAGGCTTGCGTGGTCATTGATGATGGTGAAAGGATATCCCTCGACATATGCTCGGAACTTCTTTACGCTAAGCACAGCCGCAAAACACTCTAGCTCGGTGATGGAGTAATTTCGCTATGCTGCGTTCAACTTCTAAGACAGTTGTACTAGCATCGCACTGAATCACAAACGGTTTGGAAAAATTTGCGTGTACCAATACTGGGGCATTTGAAAGCGCCAATTTGACACATACATTTTGAGTTCTTTTTGGTGAGATCTGTTAGAGACGCAACAAGAGCGAAGGAGGGAATAAAGCGCCGATACCATCCCGCCATTCTTAAGAAACGACGAAGTTTTTTAGGAGTAGTTGGTATTGGATAATCGTGTACGGCTTATACCTTATCCGGGTTTGTTGAAAGGGTTCCGTCGCCAACACATAACCTAGATAGTTGATGCGTTTGAGGAGGAAGTGGCTTTTTCAAGGTTTACTGTTAAACCAGCATCAAACAATGTTTTACCAACAATTGACAGCAATTCGAGATGATTTTCAAATGTCCTAGAAGCAATTAGAAGGTCATCTAGATAAACAAAGACGCGATCGTGAAATTCATGAGGAATCACTCGGTCCATTAACCGGCTCATACTCTGAGGCACGTTACAGAGACCAAATGGCATAACTTTAAATTGATAAAAAGGGCGACCAGGGACCGTTAACGCCGTCTTATCTCGGGACTCCTCATCCAACGGGATTTGCCAAAATGCATCTTTCAGGTTGATACTTAAGATAAATCTTGTTTCCTCCAATCGGCTGATGAGTCCGTCGATTAGAGGCAGCGGATACGCATCCTTTTTCGTCACTTCGTTCACTCGTCTTGCATCCAAACAAAGACGGACCTTGCCATTTGGTTTCCGAACTAATGTCACGGGTGAACTCCATGCACTTCTGAATTCTTCAATTACTCCCAGAGACACCATCCGATCTATCTCAGCAAACAAATCAGCTTGTACCACAGGAGATACAGGATAGTATCGTTGTTTGATGGGCGTAGCACCTTGTACGTCAATATTGTGCGAAATTATGGATGTTTTGCCAAGACCGTTTTTGTTAAACGATGGAAATTGTTTAACGACTGCATCAAGGCGACATTTTTGATCATGGGCAAGAACGTGGAAGTCAGAATCATCTTTATCCAACTCTGAGATACATTTTGGAATTATTTTAAATAATTTCCAAAAATCTATGCCTAAATAGAGAGCTTGTTTTAGGCTTGGAATTAGATAAATATTCATTACTTTCTGTTCACCGTTGTAGTAGACAGTAGCCCTAAAATATCCCATAACACGCTGTTTTTGCCCACCTGCTGTTTTGACTTTCGAGGATATGCTATGAATTTTTATATTAGGATTTAAAAGATACTTTTCACAACCCTGTCTCAATGCAGTAATAGAGGCACCACTATCCATTAAACCTTTATACGGTACTCCATTAATACCCACGTTGGCGTATGGTCTATCATCTAAATGCTCGGTAATGAATGTTTCCGAAATTGAAAAATTTAGTATTTTGCGTTTGTTCCAATATTTACAAACACGAGATTTAGCTTTATCCGAAGGTTTTCTTTTAGATTGATTTAAAATTACCGAGGTACTATTTTCAGGACAAAAATGCAATTTAGAATTTGGAATAATAAAATTGGGTTCGCCCGAATATTTTAATGTTGATTTTGCTGGGAATTGTTGGTCAAAATTTTTGTCACATATGGTTGGTATGACTGCCGTGTGTTTCGAGGGTGGTTCATGGCAGCCCCTTGAGTCCTCGTCTCGACGTTTCCCGCGAAGAATAACACTTTGAACAAATACTTCTTGTGCATCCGTCTTTTCCACATCCGCGACAAAATAACCGCAGAGGTTTTGAACATTTAGCAAAAATGTGACCTATATCAAAACAATTCCAGCAAATAAAATTATTCGGTGTATTAGAATTTACTGAAGGATTATAATTTTGCTGAAACGCATCAATTTGGTTCGGATTTGGGTTAAAATTTTGGAATTGTCCGAGATTAGGATTTACTGATGAATTATAATTTTGTGGACCAAAGTTTGAACACGAACACTTGTGATTCTTGTCCGAGACAAAGTTTTGGTTAATAGTGGTCACACCAGTTTGATCTACTACAGGGCTTACAATTTCACTCACGTGATATTGTGGTCTACAAAACTTGTCGGGTACATAATTGTGCCGTTTCCACATATCTTCGAGAGCGACACATCTTCTTACCAAAGCACTAATGGAGTCAATATCTTGGTCAGCAAGATGATTCTGAAGACCAACGTTCATGTTGTAGCGAAGCATTCTTAAAATATCCGAATCTGCAATCAGAATTCGGAATTGAAGAGTCAGGGAAAGAATTTCGTTGTAAAATTCGATGAAAGATTCTCCTATTCTTTGTCTGCGAGAATCAATTAGCCTACGAATATCGTCATCTGTACGTCGATCTTGAAATCGCTCAATAATTGCAGCTTTAAGTTGACCCCAAGACGAATTCGGATTACGCTCAATGTAGCACCAATACCAATTAGAGGCAGATCCCTTCAACAATACACTAAATTGGTCCCTTATTATGTATTCAGTGACTTGGTATGTACGAGCTAAGTGTTCTACTTTAAAGAGAAATCTCTCTACTGGTACGCCATCCGTAGAACCATCGAAATCAATTTTCCAATTCGACAATTGATGTTTCCGATCATACGACCCGAATGCAGAAGTTGGTTGAGTAGCAAAGATAGGCATTGATTGTGGTTGTCCGAAAGGTGTTGAGTTTGAATATTGGAATTTGGACACGAAAAATGTAATGTGTTATTATAGCCAGATGGTGGAACTGAAAAATATTGTGGAATCGGATTTTGTTGAGCATTTGCCAATGCCCTAATGGTCAAATTTGAATTTTGCATACCTGAATTTATCTGCTGCATTGTATCCGTATTCTGTGATATTTGCTCATTGGTTACAGCAGGTTTATTTTCGACAAAGCTTACTGTATTTGTTGAATTTTTCGAAACCGTTGACTCACAATCCGAAAGTTCATCCTCCGAAGAAGATAATTCCTCTATTAAATTTTTGCTGCTTTCTTCAAGTATATCCTAATCGTTTCGTTTAATGAAATATTATCAATCACAGATTTCTGGATGTGTTTTTCTAAAATTTGGCCTTCTTTTAAAGCATCCATACAATTATTTTTGTAGCGCCTTGTAACTAATACTAAGCGCTCAAATCTTTGTGTCACATGCCAAATTCTAGTCAACACCTCATGGAAATATTTCGGACTAACTTCTTCATTCTTTAGACTCACCACCCAAGCTCGATGTTCCTGTAATTTCCCAACGCATTTTCGAATCTCGCGATCTGGATTTTTCGAAGCTTGTTTATGGGGTTTGCAAGGCTGAAGAATAGGATCATTAAATTCTTCCTCCACTAATGTCTTTAGTCTGGCTAATCTCTCACCTGGACTACCCTCAATATTCCTTACATTACATTCGACTAAAAATTCATCTGGTTTTAAATAACTAATATTAAAACCCTCCATTTTTATTTACACCACGATAAAAAAAATGTTATTCACAAGTTAATATACACGAAAAATTTAAACAGAAATTATATACAGGTGACACGACACCACAATAAATATTACCCAGGTAAATACCTAAATAAAATGATAACGTATTATTTTACTACAATATTATAGTTACTCAAAACAAATCTCACAGCTTGCCTCAAACTTAAAAGGTGTACTCGCTACCACCACTCGCTGAAACCGAACAAAAAAATGATTATTTACTAATAGAAAAAAAAAATTAGTCCGTCAAAAAAATAAATGTGTTTAGCTTGATTATTTGACACGCGATATATAGAAGTCGTTGTGAAGAAGTAGGATGACCGCAACTCCCCAAAAATAAAAATAAAAATCAGAAACTAAAATGGAAAATATAAGTGGTTTGAAACGGTATCTATTTTATTTAGTGTACGCAAATATTTGTTAAAAATCAAATAGAATTAGAGAACAAATCTTAATGGTTCCATTTGGTAAATCACCCAAAGCAAAAGTTGTCTCAACACTATATTTAACTTCGAACAAAACTTGAAATTCTGTTTTTCTCAATTGCTCATTAAAAGTACACCAGTATCAATGAATAAACTTTAAGTGCAAAATCAATCCAAATCGGAGTAAGCAAAAAAGTCTATTTCAGAACTTAGTGTTCCAGTGCAACAATGAAAAAACCAAAAAGAAATTTGGAAAAATTTGAAATATGAAAATTCACATCGCAAAATATTTTCTGGTTTGATTTGAAATCCCCGGAAGTATCAACCATCCCGGCTTTAGAACACTATTCAAAAAGTCAATCCACAACCTAGGAGAATTCAAAGTATTTCCCAAACCAGCAGATGTTTCACACCTCACAGGAAATCACAACCACAAAAAATCTTCATATAAATAAACCAAGCAAATTGGGCGCCATAATGTTACCTTACCACTTCGGAGAGACACATCACCTGTTAGCTCTGTTCGGTGAGGTCATTTTTTTGGTCGTGGGTCATTTTCTCTCGGTAAGCTAACATTATATATTTTTGGAGAATCACGGCCATTCCCTCTTACTTCACAACGACTTGAAATTACCCCTTTTAACCGATCATTCTGTGTACATACCGATTAGTCGAAATAGGAAAGCGTGTAGCCGCCAAATACAACAAAATTTTGAGATAAACAATATGATATGACAAAAAAAAATTTATATAAAGCAAAAATTGTAGTTTACAGGAATACATGTTATTTAATGATAATTCTGCACACCCAGGACACAGCACGATGCGATCCACCAGCACTCCAAACTTATGGGAACCAAACCAGCAAACCAAATTCACTTCCTCATCTGAATTATGACACGTTAACACCGGAACAGTTTTTTCTTCTTTTTTATTCTTTATTTTCAAAACAATCATTTTTTCCAAAAAATTTCCAATATTGTTCTGATTAAAATTTTCCAACCTGAACTACTTAAGTTTATTTATTTTTTTTTCCTTTTGTGCATCAGAACTTTCCCTGAACCGTTCCCTAATTTAACTTACTGTAGATTTGTTCTGCGGTGCCAGTAATATGCATTTGTTACAAGGTGTTGCTGGGATTATAGTACATGGAGTATGCATTGAACCATCATTTTGTTCAAGTTCATTCAATAAATTTTCAAATGAATAAAACGCTCCAATAAATTAACCGTAATTGAAGTTTATTTAATTAAATTTTAGTTACTGATTTGATCAACATCAAATTCTGGTGCAGATCACGATTTTGGATTGGATTGATTATACAGTCATCCATTTTTACTTAAACATAAAGCACGTGTTTTTATGACTCACTTTTTAATTCAAATTTCTCTCGTAAAGTGAATTTTTTTCGGGCTTAAAAAATTCCCTTCTATATAGATTTTAGTATGTACCGTTAGACAGATAAAATTAATAACAAAATCTCGACAACTATTAATTGGGGGTACAAATAAGTTTTGAGGTTTTTTTATAACTTCGAAGCTTCAGTTAGAGAAATTGCTACAATATATTTTATTCAAAGTTCCATCTTTAGCCATGACTTTTTCTATCTTTCAGGCAGCATATGGATACCGTGTTGAAAAAATTCCTCGTCTTTTGAGGCGATCCAAGAATCGACCCAATTTTTGGCTTCTTCGTAAGCAGTGAAGAGATGCTCGGCCAGGCCATACGTGAATACGGCGGGTGGCGTAGGACATTCTATTGAAGCGCCTCCAAATTTTCCTTGTTGACTTTTACAATGTCTTTTGGCATATTGTGGGCGTTTGAGATCATACAGAACTCAATTTCCTTGTTTTTGCACCATACCCATGTGGCCTTCAAACGGTTTTAAGTCACTTGTTGAATCACTCCCAAAGTTTCAGCGAGCTGAATTTTGTTCCAATAACGCCTCCAACTCAGCGTCTTCAAACTTTACTGGCCTCCTTTCGGGATCTTTGTTACTGGTGTCAAAATCGCCACTTTAAAAACGCTGGAACCAGTACTCACATGTTTTTATTGATGGAACATGTTTCCATTTGTTTCACACAGTAATCGATGCCCATCAGCTGCACTTTTCTTCAAATTAAAACATAAAAGCAGCGCTTCCCGCAAATTGTGATTTGTTGACACAAAGGTTGACATGGTTAGAGCACAAAAAATTATGTTGTTTATGTACATCTCAGCGAAATGACACATACTGATTTTGTAACGAAATCCCACAAGGGGATCTCGTTAACAGACATGAGAATAGAGGTCTGATGCGGTATACCCGAAAAACAATTTCTAACCGCTCGGTTACAGGTGTGTAAATGGTCGATCCAAAATTACAACAACAATTTTAATGTTTAAGATATTATCACCCGAAAGCTTACCGACTTGATTAAAACGTTACGAATGTACTGCGATCCGTACACGATGCAAAATAAAAATCAATTTTAACTTAGTAATGCCATATAACCGTCATTTAGCGATCAAACGATTTAAGGTGAAATCATACGAATATGAATGAAAAAGTACGATTGTTCCAAGACACTCTCGTGTACCACGATCTTTACACGACACTAAAATAATTGATTGAATTTTGGTAATGACAAATAACCGTCATTTGACGGTCATACGATTAGAATTATGATCAGATGAATGTAAAACGACTTGAATATAAACGGTTGATGGTACAATGACACGATCTTTACCGACACTAAACACAATTTATTTAAAATTGGATAAAGACAAATAATTTCCATCGGACAGTTAGTTTACAGTCCTCGAATTCTCCTCGTCTTTTATAATCGGAAACGAAATATGTAAAGATAGAACGGTAATATATTAAATTATTTGGGAAAGTGATTTCTTTGAAGTGTGTTGTGAAAAGCGTGAATAATCAAAATAAAAATATGTATTTTATCAAAAAAAAAATAATATACTATAAAATATTTAAATTAAAACAACAATTTTGCTGCAGCACTAAGCTGTAGTAATATAGTTATAGTGTTAAACTTTAAATATTTGTATAAAGACATCTTTAAGAAAATGTGCAATTTTACCGTTTACTTTACATTTTAAGAGTTAAGGCATGGCTACATGACAAGTGATACGAAAATTTCGTTAAACTATTTTTTGATGGTTTTGATTAAGTTATTAAATATTTTGAATAAAAATTACCGAACAATGGTGGCGGACCACTTACTTTAGTAACTAACATTTACAACCAAATAAATATTTGCACTCAAAAATACATAATTGTTGTGTTATTAGACGTTGTGTTATTTGATGATTTGGTCTTTAAACATTTCGGTTATTTTCTAAATTAATCCGATAAAATTGTTTGTGTAACATTATTCGGTAATAATTTCTATAAGAGTTTTTCTGCTTTATTCGAGTCCATTTGTATTGAAAGACATAATTTCTATAGAAAATTATAACCATTTTATGTTATTACACGTTGGAATTTTATTATTATGTCATAACGAATATTCCATAACTAAATTAGAACTAGCTGATAACATTTTGAAACAGTTTGTTAATGCTATGAGTACTTGTGCTATCTATGGCCGACATCACTTAACATACAATATGCATTGCCTAGCACATTTGGCAAAAGATGTGCAACATTTTGGCAATTTAGATCAGTTTTCTGCCTTTGCGTTTGAAAGTTATATGTCTATTATCAAACGCCTTTTAAGAAAACCCAATCAACCCATAGCTCAAATATGCAATAGGATATTTGAAATCAATAATTCAGATATTTTAGATTCTAATACATATAAACCTGACAGACCATACCCTATATTACAAAAGCAATTTGTTAAAGAAGGTAAAACATTCTATAGTAGAATTGTATTTAAAAAATTTGAGATTAGAAACGACAATCGTAATTGCTGGATTTTGACGAAATCTAAAACAATAATAAAATTTTCTTACGTGGAGTTAACAATGAAATATTCATTTGGGGAAAAGAAGCAGTGGATAACATAGATTTCTACCATTTCCCGATTGCATCAAGTAGGCTTGATATTTTTGAGGCTAGGTTTTCAGATTCAGACCGACCTGAAAAAAAATTTAATCAAAACGAAATTGCAAAAGAAATGCTTGCGCAGAAGCATTCTAAGCCAGAAACATTGGTATTTTTTTCAATACTTCATTCATAAAAAACATCATTTAAATAGGTGGTTTTTAAAATCTAGTATAGAATTTTGGAATATTGATAAGTAATAAATAACATAAAATTATTTCAGAAAATGTATGCAGTCGTGGAAACGGTCACAGATGATGATGAGAGAAAAGTTGCGGTTGTTTTAGACAAATGGCGAACGGACAAATTTTTGTTTTGGCCACCTAATTACAAAAAAGCGTTTTCAAATAAAGCAGATGTAGAAGATTCGTGGGAAAAATTTAAGTGCAAGATTTTAAAACGAAACATAACTTCATTTAGCGAAGCAAAAAAAAATGAAAAACATTTTGAAATTTATTCAAACTCGGAAAATGAAAGTTCTAATTCTCGCAAAAGATCACATTTTACTTTCACTCCATATGATGATGAATTTGAGTTATCTATGCCAAAAATTTCTAAAAAATGTAATAACCCTGAACCAACTGAACAAATTGCAACTGAAATGCCATCACTAGTTCCAATACAACCGTTACTAGAAAATACCAATATAAATAATTATGAGGTTTTATCAAATATGATAATTTTAAACAACCCCCTAGAAAAACTCCAAGATGATAATTTGGAGCATCCATTATTACAAATACAATTAATTTCAACCCCCCAAAATAATAAAATTGCTTCCATATCAGAGGGTCATTCGTCGATTTTTCAACGGATTACTCCACCGTTACAGCCACTATCATTAATTAATGTTACTCAAAATATTGATTTAGTTCCAGAGGATAGTAATACAACTGAACAATATGCTACTCCTTTGCTTCATGGAAGATAATAATCAATCAGCTGACATTGTTGGACAAATTGGGACAATTCAGGAAGATATAAGAATACTACAAAAAAATCAAAATGAGATTCTAAAAAATCAACAACTAATAATTCATAACCAAAATATCACAAAAGAATGTATGGAAAATTTATTGCTTGCTGCTCGGAAAACTGATACTAAAATTTTACGAAAATTAATCTTTTCCACTTCCAAAACTACCAATGATGACCGTGGAGGAACTGACGAGTTTTAACACAAAACTAATTAATAAAGAATATATGGAACAAATGGTAAATCTCATTTCGACAACTAATATAATTAATTAAAATTAATTTAGTAATTTATTTTATTGTTTTATTTTATTTTTTTTAGATTATATACCTGCATAAATTGAAAAATAATAATATAAATAAATCGATAAAGAATATAATCGAACACTTATTAAGTTACGACTTAATTGTAAAATATTCGTGGTCGGGACAGTCCTCGCTTTCAACGGGTAATTTTATTGTCAATTTAAACATAATTTAAAGCTATACAATTAACTTATATGATGATGTATTTTTAAATAGTATTAATGAAGTATTTACGTAATGTAGTTTTTATAGTTTTTCTTTATAATTTTAACCCTAAACCTCTTAACATATTTTGTGTATTACTTCTTAGCAAGGCTTCTCAGTCTCTGTATAATATAAAATTTTAATGAAAAGAAATATTTAGTGATTATTTATAAAATAATTCATTTATTAAAAAACAATGGAAATGCATTTTTTTACAGAAATATTCGATAATTAAATAAATTAGAGACTCTCAGGTTAAGACGTTTAAGGTTAATAATGGATAGTATGAATAAAAAGTAACATTTGCTAATACTTTAAGCAATTGCTTTGCTTCATTGCAAAGCATTTGCTTTGATATTGAGGCACTTATTCCTTTGTATCAGGAAAATCTACCTAATAACTTTTACTGATAACTGGCATTCCTTCGGTATAGGTATAGGAGCTCAACTCAGAGCATTTGCTACTACCTTGAAGTTAATACTTTACTTTCATTGAAGCTATTCTTCAAACAAATTTAAGGCTAAAAATTTAATTTATACACACATACATTTTTTTGATTTAAATAATTTTTAATATTAAATAGCTGGAATAGCCTATGTGTATTTTATAAATATTTTATTTATTTAATCTCTCCAACGTTTCAAATGTTATTTACATTCATCTTCAGGGGTATTTTTTGCTACAAGGAATCCAAAAAATGTTTTACAACATACAAAAAATATTTAAAATTATAATTATTTCAATTACACATGAAAACATTAATTAAAACTGATTTTAAAATTATATAAAAATAAGAAAAAATTGTTTATAGCTATAATAATTATATAAAATATTCTTTTAAAGTCAAAACAATAACAGAATTGATTCATTAAGGCAAACTCACATAAAATAATCCAAAAATTTGAAAAATCAGAAAAAAGAGAAAAAGATGACAAAAATTGGCTATAACACACCTAAAAACCAGCATCCAAAATATTTATGCAAATAAGAAAAAATACTTACAAAAATATATCAACAATCAACTCAAAATAAATTATTGTATGTATTTTGTAGGTACATACAATCGGATTGTTTGGTGATACTATGCGGACTCATTTTTATGTGTATCATTTTGGAAATATTATTATTATTATTATTATTATTATTATTACTATCTTTATTTCAATAAAATAAATACAAAATTAAAATCTAATTGAAACAACATTATAAAATATGAAATAAAGTACAGCTCCTATAGACATTATGTCTGTAGTGGAGCAATTTAAAACAAATTTTAATTAAAATTTATATAATATTCTTTGTTTACATAATTAACAATAATCTTCAACAAAATACAAGCTCAGTTATTAAAATAGATATATTTAACTACACGACGGCACATTAGAACATAATGTAATTTAACATTTATACTAAAAATATTGCTCGATATCATCGATGTCAAGTAACCAAGTCCGAATTTCCCTGTTAAATTTATGCCTCTGCGCAGATGGAAGCATTTTCACATTTTTAGGTAAAAGATGGAACCAAAAAGGTGCCATATATAAATAAAATCTTCTAAACCTTTCACTATTACAACGAAGACCGACAAAATTGTTTGGATTTCTCATATTATACACGTGGTATATTCGACTATGATAACTATTGCTACGAACAAAAAACATTTTCAATACTTTAAAAACATACAAATACCTTAGAGGCAACAAGTTTAACTCGCGAAAAAGCGGAATAGTGGGTGTATTCCTTGGACAAGCATAGATTAATTTGATAATTCTTTTTTGCGCTACAAAAAGATCTGCAATATTAGCAAAGTAAATTCCACCCCAACTAGTTATACCATACATTAAGATAGATTCAACAAGAGCATGATATAACCTTCTTAAAATAAAAGAAGGGCACAAAGGTCGAAGATTATAAAATTTATGCACTACAGTAATAACAATTTTCCTGATATTAGTTAGGTGGGAGGTCCAATTTAGCTGCGAGTCAATTGTTACACCTAAGTATTTAAACTCATTTATGCAGGGCAAATCAAAACATTGCCCAAAACATGGATTCTTATCACACGGGTATACGTGATACTTGAAAAAGTTTTGATCAACTGTTATGTCGGGCCGTCTAAAATGCATAATTCTAGATTTTTCACTAACAGCAAGTCGGTGATAAAAAAACCATTTACTTAGAGTGCATAAATCAAAATTGATAAACCGTTGAATATCAACGTAATCATTAGACGCATATGTCAAAGCCAAATCATCTGCAAACGCTGTAGCACACCCTCTAAGATTAATTTCAAAGATAGAATTGAAATAAATTAAAAACAATAAGGGTCCCAAAACTGAGCCCTGAGGAACACCACATTTTAGAAGACCTGGAGGACTATTCACGTTATTAATTTTTACAATTTGACTACGCTTACGAAGGTAACTTATAAACCAATCTAATAATTTGCCTCTAACACCAATACTTGACAATTTCATTATGAGTATGTCATGGTTAACAGTATCAAATGCTTTTGAAATGTCCAAAAATACTGCTGAGCATTTCTGAGAGTTGTTGATTGCTAAATAAATATTGGTCAGAAAATTTAAAAGAGCTTCTTCCGTAGATTTTCCTTCTATGAATCCAAATTGGTGATCACTAAAAAATTTTATTTTACCAAGGTAAGAGACTAATCGTCGTTTAATTAATTTCTCAAATAATTTTGAAAAAGTACTCAATAGTGAGATCGGTCGGTAATTGTTTAATTGCAGAGCATCACCCTTTTTAAAAACTGGAATAACAACAGCTATTTTTAAGGCGTCTGGAAAAATTCCGCTCTTTAGACTTAAATTAAATAAAAATTTTAATACATCAACCAAATACCAGGCACAATTTTTAACAATGATATTATCTACTCCATCAAATCCTTTAGAATGTTTGTTTTTTAACTTCTGAATTTCAGAAATAATCTCCAAAGAATTAATTTCATCGAAATAACAAGAAGTACAGTAACTATCACGGTTTCCAAAAATAAATTGTTTTTGCTCTCCACTGTTAGTACTATTAGGAAAAATATTGGAAGTCATATCGGATGAAACAGTTATAAAAAATTTATTAAATTCATTACATATATTCTGATCATCAGTAAGAAGAACGTTTGATTGATATTCATAAATTTGTGTTATTTGGTTTTTGTTTTGGGACGTATTTCTACCCAAAATATCATCAATTTCCTTCCACATAAGCTTAGGATTATTCCCTATTAAACCAAATTTATCTTTGTAATATACTCTTTTGACCCGTTTAACAGTCATATTTACATGCTTAGAGAGTTTTCTTACATAATTTTCTAACCGAGTGTTATCTGGATACCTTCTTAATTTTTTAGAAATTTTTTTAAGTTTATTAATTTTACACAAAAGATAATAATTCATCCAGGGCTTTAACTTCTTGCTAATGCGATAAGTAATTATTTCTTTGGAAAGTTCAATATGGGAAATTAATTTATTTAAGAAAATATCGAATGCTGTATTACAATTTTTTTCATGGTAAACAAGATCCCAGTTTTCAACTAGAAGACGATCTCTAAGTTTGTCATAATTAACTTTTGAACTCTTTCCACTATAACATATCACAGGTCTATTCGATTCTACCCAAATATTGAGAGTAATTAAATTATGATCGGAAAAATGTATTGGTAAATTATCAATACTAAAAGTATATGTACTACTGGATTTAACAAAAACATGGTCTAAACATGATAGATTCCTAGTTGGATTGTTAGATACACTGAGGAATCCATATGATGCAAGCATTGCTTGGTAGTTGAAACAGCTTACGTTATTCAATAGATTTATATTAATATCACCTAAGATCACTATGTTATTATTGTTAATAGTACCCAGCAAATTATCTAAATCATTGCAAAAATCATTAAGATCACTATTACAAAAACGGTAAAAACACAGAAAAATCCAAAAATTTTTACCTAGTTGAATGTCTAATCTAAGAACATCAGCTGAAATCCAATTACAAGTACAGCATGATATAACTGTTAGATTTTTATGTATAAAGACACCAACTCCACCGGCGCGGTAATTATCGTTACAGCAAGCTTTAAAGCTGTAATTAGGCAAATTGAATTCTGTTGTTTCGTTCGAATAAATCCAAAATTCAGAAACAAAAATCAAATCAGGTAGAGTATTCAGACTGGCTACAAACGTACTAAACATATCAAAATTTGCTCTTAAACTTCTAATATTTTGGTGCAGTATGCTATATTTACTACTCACAAAAAATGCAAATCAAAAATAACTTACAAACAATGATAAAAATAAATTGAGCAAAAATATAATATAGAGCAATAATCATAAAATATCGCGTTGAATTTAAAATTCGCTTAATGATAAGAAAAGATATGTTTACGTAAAAATTTAAAATATTAGAAAAAACAAAAAACGAGTAAAACAAATATGTATGGCATAAATGGGCATAAATATTTTGGATGCTGGTAAACAATTTTTCTTATTTTTATGTAATTTTAAAATCAGTTTTAATTAATTTTTTCATGTGTTATTGAAATAATTGTAATTTTAAATATTTTTTTGTATGTTGGAAAACATTTTTTGGATTCCTTGTAGCAAAAAATATCCCTGAAGATGAATGTAAATAATATTTGAAACGTTGGAGAGATTAAATAAATAAAATATTTATAAAATACACATAGGCTATTCCAGCTATTTATTATTAATAATTATTAATAAAGCCTAGTAAATAATCCTTTAGTTAACTTTTTCTTTAATTCATATAGATATAACCAAATTGATTTTTAATGAAAACACATTTATAATCCAATTATTAACCGAGGTGCACAGTTATTTAAACTCTGACAATCCTGTGACCTTAATACACATTCAGAACAGCACAAAAGAATTTTTAAAGTGTGCGAACTATCGGCAAAAAATTACAAAATTAAAGCTAACTAATATTAAAAACAATTTTATTTGATTATTTATTTTTATAGAATTGATTATTTATTTTTTTGTATGTATTTATAAGTTTTGTTAAAATTATTAAGGTAAATTTAATATTTTGACGTGAAAGCAATAAATGAATATGTGCTACTGAATAAAATTAATATTGAATTATTTATTAAAAATATCTGTACAAACTCTTTTTAATTTATTTGTTTCAGATATTGGAATTTTTGTGATTTTCAATTTATACCCTGTTGCCCAGTTGAAGATAATGTAAAATAACTATTTAGATAATTAAAAATAAATAAAAAGTAAAAAATTGACTTAAAACAAATTACCTAGTGACATACATATCCTTTATCCTTTATCCTTTATCCTTTATATTATTAAACGAGCAATAATTGCGGGTATGTATATATGTCCGCACGAAAAACTACTTCGAGACCGATTTCGTTGACGTAAAATGGCTATATGATGTCTTTTTGCATGAAAATGCGATTGAGTCTGGTCTCAAGTCTGGGAAAACTCTGTAAAGCCTTCAAATCTGGAAAAATTATCCAAATTTTACAGCGCCATCTCTAAAATGGTCAATTGTATATCGCTCATTTGCTACCACAATGGCATAACTCAAAATCGGTCGTTTTTGACTTATTTATAGAGAAATATCGGCTTTTTAATATAGTTAAAACTGATATAACGACACACCTAAAGCTATAAAGCTCACTACAAGACAAACGGAAATGTCTCTCAAATTATAACATTTGTTATTTTTAAATTGTGTCATTGTTGCAGCAAATGAGCGATATGTATTGTGTATTTTTTTTATAGAAAAGAATGTTTGATGATTTTTTTAAATAGTACAGCTGCGTAGTTAGCAGCATACGGAGTTGGGATGTATTTAATTTTTTTTTTATGATTTTTTTTTCATGGATGTCCATTTTTCAAAAATCACGACAAAAAAAAAAAAAAATTTAAATTAATATTGGATGATCAGCATATTTTTTTTAGTCTTTTCCCGACGAATTTTCCGAGTGGAAATTCGCGATTTTCTCGCATTTTCCGTGGTTTTTCCGATATGATGTAAAAGGAAATTATTCTTAGAATATTTTTCTTCATCTGTATACCAAATTACAGAAAGATCTGACAAATTGTATCTTTCTCTATGTTGATACGTCACATTGTGTAAATCTATCTACATATTATATAATTTAGTAGAATGCTCAAAACTTTTTATAAAACCAAGTAATTTTTCGGCAAATTCCCATGCCGCAGTAGTCTAGGTGTTAGCGTTGTGGATTTTAAAATTTTAGATCGTAGTTCGAACCTCGAAAATTACATTCTTGAGATAAATTTTTTTTTCGTTTTTTTTTTCAAATTTATATGGCATGTATGATTGAATAATAATAAAAGATGAATGTAAAAGTTGTAAGCTACATTTAGGCTATTATAGTAAATTATTTGTGTTGCATAGGCACAATTATGACATTTACGTTCACAAAAATCAAGAATTAACTACAAAAACTACATTTACATTTAAGTTACGGTAAATGTATGTATATCAGTAAACGTAGGTATAATTTGGGAAACTACATATATATATATATATATATATATATATATATATATATATATATATATATATATATATATATATATATATATATATATATATATATATATATATATATATGTATTTAGGTGAAGGATCATGATTTCGAGCGAGAATCTTGAAAATTTATATGAAATCGATATTGAAATAATTTTCTGGAAATTTTGGATTCAATTTTCAATTGTAGGATTTAATTATTCCAGTGATTTTCTTGACCAAAAAATCACGAAAATGAGTGGAAATTAAATCCTAATGATGTAAATTGAGGCTGGGATTTTTTTTTTTTTTTTTTTCAAATTAGATTTAGAAGAAATTTTCAAGATTTTCGCTCGAATTAAATTTGTAAAGTTTTCTCAAGTTATGTCTATACATTTACCGAAATAAGTACAATACATACATTTACAGTACCATATTATATATATTATTTTTGCAACAATAGATGCAAAGATTGATAATTTAAACGGTATTGTTTTTACCTTCAAAATATTCGGTATCATCGCTAATCGGAATATATTAGAATTGATTTTTACTGAATCCAGATAATTATCTTAATCGGGGATCAAATGATTCTTATACTGAGTTATTCATATACGACACTTATATTGCAGTAAATATTTCGACCGCTTTTACCAATGGTTAGCTAGCCAATCACAATATTACACAGATATCATTAATACCACGTTTACATTAGTAGAATAAAAGTATGTAGCAAAAAAGTATCGTCATGTGAACTTAAATTTAAATATTTAAATATTTTATCACATACTTTTTTGATATTTCGGTAAAGTATGTATCAAAAAATTATTAGTATATTACGTTGTAATGTGAACTCTAACTAATAACTATATGTTAATGTCATTCGTATATTTGTTGTCAAAACAAAAATTTATACGTTTTTCATTGTAGTTTACAATTTCGGGTGTTAATCAAATAATTTGCCGACAAATCTAATAGAGTTTGAGAAGAAATTCACAAAACATAAACTGAATTGAATACAGAAATCTATCTGTCAAAACAACAAACTTTTATAGTATGCGTTCACACTACAAATCGCAAAGCTAATGTGAACTGCAGCGGAAAAATAATTAAATAGCAAAAAAGTACATACATATTAGGTACGTATAATGTAAACGTGGTATAATTTTCACTCGCGTCGGTAATCAATGTATACGTATATCGGTATAATTTGGGTGAACTACATACATATACGCATTTGGGTGAAGGATCATTAACTCGAGCGAAAATTTTGATAATTTGTTACATTGTGGTGGCAAAATTTTTCAGCAATATTTAGTATAGGGACATGGTCGTAAGCAGGCAAACTGACTAAATTTGAGTCGATCAAATCAAAAAGACTTAAGCGTCGAAACAAGCGCCTTATAGATCATTTGATTAATATTGGTCGTAACAATAACACACACGTTGGCAAGGTTTGTAATCAAAATTATATCAACACTAGAGTTGCTGTAGATTCCGGCACCTAGTTTATTTATATATATTATTAAACGAGCAATAATTGTATGTATATATGTCTCCACGAAAAACTACTTCGAGAGCGATTTCGTTGGCGAAAAATGGCTATATGACGTGTTTTTGCATGAAAATGCGATTAAGACTGGTCTAATGTCTGGGAAAACTTTGTAAAGCATTCAAATCTGAAAAAAATTATCCAAATGCCGCAACGCCACCACTAAAACCGTCAAGTCCATTGTCTATAGTATGGAAATAATGATGTTGCGGATTTAAATTTTATTAATTAAAATTTCAATAATTAGTACATGCGTAGTCAACTAAAATTATAAATTAAAGTGTAATTTTTTAATATTTTGATGAGTTGGTCCAATTTTATTGTTCAAAACACTAAGAAACGTTGCTTAAAAATTAGAGAATTTGAATATCATGTAGTGTAAATGTGTCCATAAAAATTGGCCAGAAAAATTGATTTTGTTAAAAATTGGTAAGGGGTTTGCAGGTGCTAGAAAGCGATTGCGCTGGGTGTTGATTTCGGGAAAATTTGTCTAGGGGGTTCTCCAGTGGGCCCGGGTGCTTTTTTGTTAATTTTGGCGAATTTGCTAAAAAATTAGTGAGCGGGGGTTTTCGGGTGCCAGGAAACGATTGCGACGGGTCTTGATAATTTAGAAGGTGTTCTCCATTTGTGCCCAGGCCTTTTTTTAATTTTTACGATTTTGGTAAAAATTGGTAAGCTGGGGTTTTCGTGTGCCAAGAATCAATTGTGACCGGTCTTGATTTCGAAAAAAATAGTTTAGGGGGTTCTTCAGTGGAACTCGGGCTCCTTTGTAATTTTCACGATGTTGGTAAATATTGGTAAGAAGTGTTTTTAAGTGGTATAAGGTGATCCCCATTGGTCTTGATTTCAGGAAAATTCAGACTCCATTTTTATAGTTTTAATGATTTTGTTGAAAATTGGTAAGTATGTTTACCAGTCCAGAGTGTCATCCATTGGAACTTGGGTTTTTAAATTTTAACTATTTTGTTAAAAGTTGGTAAAGAGGGTTTTCGAGTGCTACGAAGCGATTGTGATGGGTATAAATGTTTGGAAAATTCGTTTAGGGGGTTCTCCAGTTGAGCCCGGGCTTCTTTTTTTTAATTTTTACATTTTTGGTAAAAATTTGTGAGCGGGTGGGTGACAGACAGAGATTGCAATGGGTCTTGGTTTAAAAAAATTAGCTTAGGGTCTTTCAGTGGTATCCGGGTTCCTTTTTTCATTTTAACAATTTTGGTAAACATTTGGTAATGAGAGATATTCGAGCGGCAGGAAGCGATCGCCATGGGTATTGATTGAAGTCAAATAGGGTTTTGAAAGGTCTGCAATGGGTGTTGATTTCGGGAAATATATGTTTAGAGGGTCCTCCGGATGGTCGAGGTCCATTTTTTAAGTTCAACGATTTTTGTAATAATTGGTGAGCAGGGATTTTCTAGTGTTATGAAACATTTGCAGTGGACTTTGATTTCGGGAAATGTCGTTTAGTGGGTCCTCTAATAGGCCTGGGGTTCGTTTTTTTGAATATTTTTTTATTGATCATAATTGGTGAAAGAGAGTTTTCGAGTGCCAAAACGCGATAACACCGGGTATTGATTCTTAAAAAAAACGTTAAGGAAGTTCTCGTCCGGTGAGCCCCTGTTTGCTTGGTTTTATCTTACTTTTTAACTTACTACCGGTTTCTGAAACGGTTATTTGATTTTTATTAATGTTGGTTGGGGTGGTTTTATTTCAGTAAAATTCGTTTAAGAGGATCCTCCTATGGGAATTCATATTTTTATTATTTTCTTTTGTTAATAGTAATTGGTTAGATGGAAATTTTCTAGTGAAAGGAAGCAATTGTAATGGGTTTTGATTTCTTGGAAAAATATTTTAGTAGGCTTTCTGGAGAGGTTCGGGTTTCATTTTTATTTTATTTTCTAACAAAAGGAAATCTAATTGTTGTTATTGCTATTGATATTGCATTGTGTTTTGTTTTTTTTATTTGTTCAATTGTGATTTTTGAGAATTATATAGAGATCATAAATTAGTTCCAAATATGGATCGTATAGGTTCTGTAAAATGGCCAATTCCAATGGACCAAAGCCATTTCTCAACCGATTTCGATAGAACTCGGTATGTACCATGAAAATGGGATTGTAAAATGGGAATATGAATATTATTCTAGTTTCAATAGAATTAAACCATTTCCTTTCAATTGGGATGAATTGTATAGAATGGGATTTGTTTAGTATAGAATGGGATTCAAACATGAGTGTCGGAAATTTTTCTGGAAAATCGACAGTCTAAATGGAACTAACATATTGCTCAATTGAATGAGGTGAAACTCAGTGACATGAACGTGTAACAAACGCTAATGTAATTCGGAACGAGCGTAGCTCGGTGCTCCTGGGACTGTATATTATTGAGCCAATATTTAAATATTAAACAATTTTTATTGGTTTTAGCTTTTAGGGCTCTTTATTTCAAACAAACCAATAAAAATTGTTTAATTACCTAGTGACCGTCCGTAGTACCATGGTTAAGTATGATTCATTTTGTCAGTGAAATTACCTCCTTTAAAACGAACAAATGACCGACATTCGTTTGTGGCTAAGGTGGTTGTTTGCAATGCCAATGTGCCGGTAAAATCTTTACCCTTTGGTCACGCTTATGTCAGTCGATTTTGCCTGTAAAAAGCTCAGAATTCTTTCTTGCCTGGGACGGTTAATTGCAATGCCAATTTGCCAGTGAAATCTTTACCCTTTAGTTGCACTTATGACAGGCGATTTAGCCTGCAAAATGCTCGGTAATTTTTCGTGCTATAGGCGGTTAATTGCAATGCCAATTTGCCAGTGAGATGTTTACCTTTAAGTCAAGCTAATGCCGGTCAGTTTTACGAGTAAATTTCGTATATATTCGGCTTAGGCCGAATTACTCAAATATTATAACGCGCTAAGGTCTGCCAAAACATGGTCTATTTAAATAGTTTGTCCCAAAAAGTGTGCAAATTCACTGCACGGTCCTAAGTCTCAGAACAGTCAATTTACATTACCAAAATTGTATATTGTTTTTCGGGATAGTAGCTGGCTAGAGCTCACGGTGCGGCGTGGGGGTTTTCAGACATATTCTCATGCTTGAATAACCGCATGAAGAATAGAAATTGGACGGGAAATGGAAATTGAAAACTATTTTGTCACGGCCCAGCGGCTAAGGAAATAATAAGCCGGGAGTGATCGATCCGGAGTGACAGTTTCAATTCTAGGCGATCACCGCCATGACTGCCATACGGGCCTCCCCACATCGGCCCGCCTACTGGGATGTTGTTTCTCAGTCGCGGCGGCTACCTATACCAATCAGGTATGGAGCGGAAACCATCTCGTCAGCGCGATCAACTCATATGGCGTGCCGCCCTCCAGCACAGTCTATTCTGGAGGAACGAACGGCACGCACGGAACAGAAATGGAAAAAACGCCGACCTTCCACATGACCACGCCTCACATCATCCGATCAAACAAGGTCGCTTACGCGCACATGGTGAAGCGCAGCGCACAACAATCAAAATTTAATAAAATTTTAAATTAACGGTAAAAAAAATAAGGTGACAAATTCACCGTAAACCCATTACACTGTTTGTTCAAATAAATAAAGAAATAACACCAAAAAAAAATTCTCAATGGAAACCGTTATCGTATCGAACCACCAGAGAAAACACAACGGAACTCAACAACGCACAAATCAGAAGGAAAAACCAAAATTGCTCTGAATGTGGTATCCACCAAAATCGGTGCACCGCCACAAACCACAAAGCAAACAAACAAAATCAATATATAATATAGGTAATAAGAAATAAGAAGAAGAAGAAGTAAACAAACTGTCACAAGGTTGAATGATATTATAAAAAAAAAACAGGAAAGCTTAATTAACTAATTCAGCTGGTAATAAAAAATTAGTGTACAACAAAAAAATCAGCTAATACAAATTACGTTACTTTACAAAAGATTTGTTTACAGTTTGTTTTTTTTTCCTTAAATTGGTTTACCTTGAAGGCCCGTCCGGCCACACCGCTAAGAGCGCCGACGCAGGATCCCCCTCTAAATGGTTGCCCTGCCCTCACGGGTGGGAATACTCGCTTGTTTGGCAGTTTGCTGCTAACAAATCACGCACACACTTGATTGCCAGAATTGGTGCTATAACACCAACGAAATCAATGGCAATTTCAAAAGCAAACTGTGCAAAAAGACAATACAGTTTCGGCACAGCACACTTTCCAATAATTTTAATATATCGTAATATATATCCGTCAGCAAAAAAAATATAACCAATATTAAATGAAATCAGAACATAATTTTGTAATTCTGTGTTTTTCTTTTTTATTTATTTATTGTTTTACACACTATAGATTATTTGTCTCTTAATAAGCAAAAAAAAAATTCCTCAAAACAAATATATGTTGACCTGTTAACATTATGGTCTAGTTTTATTCTTATTGTTTTAATTTTATTTATTTATTTATTTATTTTTATTTAATTGTTGTATTTAATTGTTGTGTTCATTTTCCTTAAGCAATATATAACAAACGGTCCTTTTTTTTATTTGATTTATTTATTTTTATTAAAAAAACACAATCGAATTTTATTACAATTAGTTTTTATGCTATTATAATATAATTACAGAGATCTAACTGTACGATTCGTTTTTTTTCTTTTATTTAACCACAATTATTTTAGTAAGTTTTTTTTTGTAACTGTATGTATTAATATTTTATGCGAGCAACAAAAATAATACAATTGATTTAATGTTTTATGATACGACGGTTTTTGTAACCTCGCCCGTCAAAAATCCAAACTAATCACATATAAAAAGCTGGTCTTTACTAGACCGCACAAAAAAAAACGAGACCTTTATCTCCAAATTCAAATCTAAGCATTGACCAGCGAGTCTTTAAGCAACCGTAATAAAACCTTACAGAATTTAACGAAAGTGTATTGTTACGGATATTTTGACAGATCACCCAGCGAATCCGTAAGTCGATTTGACAAGAAGAAACAAAGAATATTTGTACATATTTGTATTTTATAATTTTTGATATATGCAATAATTGTTTTATCACATTACACTACATAATATATTATATATTATGTATATATTTAAAATATTACTTTAATTCTTAAAATATAGACTTATTTTTATTCAAAAAAATTAAAACTAGACTGCTTTTATTTAATAACTTATTCAACTAACTAAAATTTTTTTATCTTTTTTTTTTTCATCAAAAATCAGTCGATTTTTTTCCCCCTCTTTTTCCTTGTTTCGTATCGTTTTCGCTCCGCTCGTTGTATCTGTGGCTGGGCTGTGCACTTCTTTCATTTTTTTTGTTTTGTTTATTTCAATTTATGTTTTATTTCATTTATATATCGTCAATGCCTATGTATTAAAGGCCGGGTGAGCACAAAAAAAATGGCGTGTCCTTTGTTATGTATTATAGGATAATAAACAAAAATATTTACATATAAAACGTAAAAAGTTCTATGGAAAAAAAAAATTTTTTTTGATACTTTTTCGTTTCGCATTTAATAACTTTTTAAATAAGGCAAAAAATGAATTTTCATTCCATTGACAATAAACTAGGGTATTGAATTATAATATTGGGCAAAAAAAAAAATTATTGATGAATATTTTGCATATTTTCATTCAATGCCGTTTCACAGTTTTCTAAAATTTTTGTCTATAAAACTGCGAGAGAGACTAAAATCAAAACAAAAAAAATTAACAAAACAAAATGTATGAAAATAAAATGATTTTGTTTATTGGGCTTCCAATTGTTTCCCCAAGATAACTAGAGGGGTCAAAAATAGCAGAATCTCTAGTGCCTGAGTGGATGTATGTGCTCCTCAGTGCACCACTGTTCCATAGAGAGATTGTTCTCTGAACTTTTGTCAACATCTTTTGGTTGAAAAGTATGGGTCTGACTACTGCGGTATAAAGCCAATGTACGATGCGGGGCTCCAGCCCCCATCCTTTTCCCAATGGCATTTTTGCAATAGTATAGCGCTACCGTAGCTTTCTTTACCCTTTCCAGAATATTAGGTTTCCAATATAATTTGCTTGCTTCGCTTCAACTGTAAAAGTCAAGCTGAACCCATTTAAAGTGGGAGGATCGATGTGAGGAAGTTTATATTTCCTAGAGAAGAGAACCAATTCGGTTTTGTGTGGGTTCACATTCAACCCACAGCCATTGGCCCATAATGAAAGAGTGTCCAGGGCATTTTGCATAAGCTCACTAAGGGTGCCAGGATATTTACCACGGATACCAATAGCAACATCATCCGTATAGGCAATCACCTTGAAGCCACCGTCCTCCAGTCTCAGCAACAGGTCATTTATGACCAAGTTCCAAAGTAGGGGGGACAGTAGGCCACCCTGTGGCGTACCTCTGCTTGCAAATCTTCTGACGGAGGATTCCCCAAAACTTGCATTTATGATCCTGCCTCTTAGCATCTGATCTATCCAGTCCTTGAGTGATTCATCCACTCCCAGATCTGAAAGTGCCCGAGGTATAGCCCCTGGAAGCACATTGTTAAAGGCCCCCTCAATATCCAAGAAGGTTACCATTGCATAGTCTCTATATTCGAAAGATTTTTCAATGAAAAATACAAGAGAATGAAGAGCAGTCTCTACAGATCTCCCCTTGCAATAGGCATGTTGAGATTTAGACAGCTTTTCCGACACAATCGTGCCTCTAATATGAGCTTCTATTTGTCTTTCCAGTGTTTTAAAAAGGAAGGAAGACAAGCTAATCGATCTAAGGTCTTTGGGATTGCAGTGTGAGCGTTTTCTCGCCTTAGGTATTATCATTGATACGTAAGAATTTGAATTATTAGATGATTAGATTCATAACCTTGGCACAAAAAGAAAAAATCCGGTATGGCCACCACACTACTTTCTTATACTTACATTATATTTATATGTATGTACATACATACCCACAGACATCATTTAGAAATTATTACAGCGCTGCTTTTATGTATTAATGTTTCATAGCATATTTGATAATTAGAATACGTATAAAACAACAAAATAAAAAAAATAAAATTTGTCATTTCAAATGCGTATTTCTGTGAATATTTTGTTTTCATAGCATATATGATATTTTTAATACATGCCAATGCATAAATACATTTTACACAAAATTGGATAAAGATAGAACAAAAATGCATAGAACATTTTTTCTTAAGATTATTGTTTCCTTTAACTTTTATAAACTTTTTCCATATCTCTTTTATTTTCTCCAATAATTCACAATGTTTGATTTTAATGTTCAGTAAACTTCCTCTTCCGGTTGTGCGATTATACTGGAAATCTGTTTGAATTATTGATTTATTTTTTACCGTCCTACTTTACGCCTGGAGTAGCCAAATCAAGGACGGGCAGCTACAGATCCGTCTTTGAAAACCACCTGCACATTGCATTGCTTCATGCCAACCTATACTGGAAATCTAATCAGCTCTTCGCATAGTTAATAAACTTTTAAATATGAAGTTTCATTGCTGTCTTTGCTCGTTTTTAAGATAATGAACATTCAGACACACATCCACACACACAGACGTCGTTACGAAAATAGTCAAAACGTATTCAGGGGACCCCAAAACATGTATTTCCATCAAAATCTCGCAATTGAAATTTTTCATGATTCCTATATTTCCTTTATACTATGTATACGAAAGTAAAAATTAAAGAGATATTCAAATTTTGGAATCTGTAGGAATTTTTCCCTTTTCCCCCAGCTAAGTTTGTTGGTTTGAAGATTAAACAAACTAATTAGTTTGTTGAGCTTTATTAATTTAATTTAGTTTTTGTTGGTCCGGAGCACCTCCCTCTTTTCAATTGGTGTAATATGCTGAGTCACCTAAAAAAGGACTTTTAAATTAGTAATAATCACCATTTAGGCGACATATTTTTAATGGAGTTGTAAAATATTTTGGATACAAATTGCCAAATCGATATAGTTTAACGAGACACACGCACCAATCAATGGATTGTGTGCCTAGCGCAATACGTTGTTAATTTATATATTCATATATTATTTATTTATCTGTCCATCAATCATCCAATCTCTTCGTTTATATAATTAAATTGAACAATACATTCAATTTGTTGATTGAAATGCTTGATCTCCCTGCGTTAGTAGACATTTGTTTGAGATTTTACTTTCTATGTGGTTTCATCAACTTACTTAAATTAAACCAAATATTAATTAAAACAATATTATATTTATTATTAAAATTTTTACATTTAAAAGATTCTTCTCAAAAAATAGATTTGTTGCAGGAAATAAAATCGAAGAAATGATTAAGATTTATTCATCATTTACATATTATGTTCAATTGATTGATTAGTCGAGACGTAAGTAAATTTCAAAAATATATTTTGAAACCATTTGCATTTGCAGGGGAACACAATATTTTCATATTATACAATTAATGTTTATAGAAGATAGGTATGTATTTACAGTTATTTGCTAATTAAATAAAGTAGGTACTAGAGATTTTCATGATTTGGACTAAAGTTAAGTAAATGTTAAAGCGTCTATATCAAATTTCAATCAACTGTTCTTTGAATATCGTTAAAACATATAAGAGACACTAATTAAGTAACAATTAATAAAATATAACAAATATTTATATAACAATTATTTTAAAATAATTTATAGTTTAAAATTATAATTTTTTATCAAATTTCCATAGTGTCTAGAGTAGGTGGTGCTGATAGAGGTCGATTCTCATCCGAAACTGCTCGGTTTGTTTCATTTTGTTGAAATCTTTCGTAGATTTTTGCAACAATTGATGATGGTGAGATATGTGGATTACCTATAAAAGAAAACAGAAAAAAAAAATGAAAATAATTAATATTTCGTTTTAAGAATTAGATAAAGGTGAATTTTCGAAAACGTCTGCATTAAATATTGCTTGCTCATAATCACAGCTAAAAACACTTTACAAACATGCAAGAAAAGAAGAAATCATAAGTTCAGAAAAGAAAACGTTTAGTGCACACTTTTTACTTACGCTCTTTGAATGTGCTACCTAGCGCAATCAATGTATATAGATTCAAGCTTCAGACAATAATTTAAATAGCATTTCATTTAGCCTTTAAAATCGAAAGAAGTATTTAAATTCAAGCAATAAGCCAATAAACAAATTGAGATTATTGTGAAATTATGGAAATGAGAGCGGCAAGGGGAAATCCCAAAAATTAAACTTTTCAACATTAAACGTTATAGATTACAATCAGCAAGTCAGTATACAGTATTCTTTCAAAAGCGTCTTATTATGGTCCTTAGAGAAATTTGAATCAGTCTTGACCAAAAATTAGTGATAAAAGTTAAGGAAAACAATTTTTTTTTTCATGACAATCAAGTGTTTAAGACATTCCCCCAGGCTTGGATTTTTACTACTACAGCCTAACTAAACTGTAAAGAAAATATGAGAGTTCCAGGACCGACAAAGAATTATTATGAAAATCGCTAGCTACAATAATTTTACATTTATTGTAAAAGCATTGCCACATGCAAGTTATGTCGACCGACATTCCAAAGCGTTAAACCCAATTTTTGAACCAATTGTTTCATCTACAATAGCAAATTGGTAAAAAATAGTTCGACTTCTCGAAATTTTGTTAAATTTGCTAAAATTTATTTATTTATTTATTAACGATCTAAGCACAAACACATTTATTAACGATCTAAGCATTTTCTACAGAATTGAATTAATTTTTCCGCATAATTTACCTAAATTACTAACGCTTGCTGAAAAGGGTATTGGGTTATGATCAATGTAAACCGTAGATGAGTTTGATACGGTCTGTTTTGATAAAATTAATGCTTTACACTTAGATATATTTAGGCAATTGCCATTTTTGGCAGACCAACCGTGAATATTATCTAAATACACATTCAATTTTTCGAAAATTGATTCAATATGGTTGATTTCCCCACTAATATAAATCTGGCCAGTCATCAGCATAAAAATGAAATTTACAAAATTTTATATTATGCGCCAGGTCATTAAGATATACACTAAACAGGAGAGGTACCGAAATACTACCCTGACGAACACCAGAAACCAAAGACCTATAGTCAGACAATGAGCCATTAAGTTTTACTCGTTGCTTTCTTCCTGACAAAAATGATGTCATAAGTCTTAACGCAATTGGTACCATAACATAAGTTTTTGAATACCTAAAACATGGCCGAGGCAGTCAAAAGCCTTGCTGAAGTCTAGAAACACCAGAATAGCAAATCGGTTTTTTTTTTATCCAAGAACTGGACAAGATCATCAATTACACTAACCAAAGCTGTCGCAGTGCTGTGATGTTTACGAAATTATGATTGATGCACATTAATAAAACTACGAGTATTGTGATTAACAAATATCTGTATTTGGTCTTTTAGATTTGTTTCGAAAATCTTGGATATTATAGGAGTAATGGACATGTAGCACAAGGAAAAACCGATTTAGTAATGCAGTCATTTATTGTTATTTTTATTGGAGTTATTACCAGTGGTAAAAGGAGCTTAATGAAAGCAGGGCGCAATTGATCGTCTCCCATTGCACTATAACTAATTTTATAAATTGCTTTACTGATATCATCGTCATCAACTACGTTAAATTGCAATAAATTTCCACTATTCATAACAAGAAAAAAGGTAGTCTTGGCGAATGTAGTGGGGGGGGGGGACAGTAAGTCGAATGATTTTCATCGGCTCCGCAACCTATCACAGCACCCACTTTTTGTCCACTGTGCTGGTCATGTGTTAGGCGGAGGTAGGGGGTGGGTGGTCACGGATGGATGTATATTATATATCCAGGAGTGACTCGCAAGTGCATGTACGACCTCCACGTGGTGACTACTGGTAACTAGGAATTCCTGGGCTAACGTACAGCACTGAAGGAGTAAACCTTACACAAATCCCCAAGTCACGGTGGAACAGCATATGCTAAGGAATGAATGGTTAGTGGGTAAACTAATCTCTAATATGCGGACTCTGGATACCAGGCGACCTCCAGTTTTAATCAGCCTTACCCTCGTATACGGATCTCTGCGAGGGTGGACCGTTTAACTCTCCGGAACTCGTGGGAACATATGAATATAAATAATACAAAAGAAAAAGAGACGGGCACTCTCAAAATGCCAATAGGTATTACGGTTGGTGGCTCAAACCTTAAAGATGGAGTCATCAACGTAGAAACAAGAAGGGGTTTGAAGGCTGCGGTGCCGGGTACCAGCGGAAGACGAGGGCCTGCCGTAGTAAAAGGTAGCTTAGACCGTAAAGGGCAAGCTACCTTCACAGTAGGTTCTTCGGTAAACGCGGCCTTGCCACTTATGCCGGCGACTGGCGCGAAAGTTATCCCTGATGCTAAGCGGGGTACAGGAACCGACGCGCGGCGCGGAGGATTTTGGATAGGCTGGCGGCCACCCCTGAGGGGCTGCTAACGCAGGAACAAAGGGAATCTCTGGCATGGGCAAAGGTTACCTTCTTAGGCAACAATTCGGGGAGGGTACCGGCGGAGTCGAAAAGACGACAGCGGTCCCAAGACGAAGTGGAAGCTGGCGATAGTAAGCGACCTAGAATGCAGGGAGCCCAGGAAGATGCTGGGACGCACGGGGCAAGACTGTTCACTGACGTCCTTAAGGAGCATCCAGGGATACTAGCCGTCATTGACAGGAGTCAAGAAGATGGGAGTATCACTCTTGATAAATGGAGGCTAGTGTATAACGCACTAAACTCCGTTTTCCTAACGGTCCTCGGAGAAAATGCGGGGCCACCTCCATCTTGTAGGGATGCAGGATGGCATCAGGGGCGCGTTAAGCTAACGGCGTGCGCGGATCAGAGATCGGCAGACCTCTATCGTCTGGCCGTAGCTAGGGTAGGAGAAGTGTGGCGAGGCGCGAAGCTGGCAGTGGTTGACAGGGACGAGATCCCGAGCAGACCAAGGGCACGCGTCTGGCTGCCAATCGAGCCATCCTGTCCGGATGAAATCATGCGAATAATTCGGGCAAGTAACGTGGATCTTCCGACGAATAATTGGAAGATCGTTAAACAAGAGAAGCCGAAGGGAGGATCTAGGTTGTCCATTTTAGTGGTGAACAAGGAGTCCCTAGCCCCTCTAGCTAAAACTAAGGGGGTAATCGACTTCGGTTTCGGGTCGATTACCCTTAATGTGTTCAAAAAGGATGAGGCCGAAGCAATTGCGGAAGACCTACCAGGTGGGAGCTCTGTGATGGAGCGATTGACGGCCATGGGTAGTCGCCTATCCCTGGACTCGAACGAGGAGGATCGGGTCGAGTCGATGGAGGAGGAGGGTGGCATAAAGAGCCAACACTTAGCACCGGAAGGGAGCATCAGGAGTGATGATGTCCCCCTGGGACCGGGAGATTAAACCCTGCCGCGACAGCAGAGGGTATATGAAGGAAGGTAAGTTGATCTGTGCATGCTGAGCACGGTTCAGATTAATCTTCACCATTCTAAGGCTGCCTCGGCAGCCTTGATCCTCAGACTGATCAAATTGGATGAGGACATAATCCTAGTTCAAGAACCCTGGATTAGTAAAAACAAGATCTGTGGCCTCGGTTTAAAAGGATATACAATTTTATACTCTTCTAAGTCCGATAAGATCAGATCTTGCATTCTAGCTAAAAATAACTTGAGTATTTTTCTTCTTCCACAATATAGTAGTGGAGATGTAACGGCAGTCGGCCTGGAAACGGAAGGCTGCTTACTATGGCTGGTTTCAGCCTACATGGACCGAGAGAAGGAGGTTCCGCCGGATAACCTTGGGGAACTGATACTCGAAGCGGAACGGGAAAAGATCGGAGTATTACTGGGTTGTGATGCAAATGCGCACCATACAATCTGGGGTAGCACCGACCTCAATGAAAGGGGTGAGTACTTATTTGATTACTTATTGGGTACTAACTAACCTTGCAGTGTGTAATCTGGGGCAGGAGCCCACTTTTATTATTAGTAACAGTCAGGAGGTACTGGACGTTACCTTTGCATCGGACTTCATTATACTTATGGTCAAAAAATGGCGGGTGGCGAAGGAGCATTCCTTCTCGGACCATCGGTACGTGACGTTTAATATTGACATTCACCCTGTTACCCGGAAATTCTTCAGGAATCCTAGAAGGACTAACTGGAACAAATACGGGGAAGTGTTAGTAGGACTCTTACCGACCGATGCTCCGAAGCAGCCAGCCACAGAGGAGCTGGATTTCCTGGTGGAGGAAATCACAAGCGCCTGTAACTTGTCCTTGGACACTGCTTGCCCCAGGGGAATACCTAAAGGGATGCAAAAACCGGTATGGTGGTCCAGGGAGCTGGGAATCCTACGTTCAGGGTGTAGGAAAGCATTCAATAGAGCAAAGGGCTCTAGGGAAGCTCAGGACTGGGACTCCTATAAGGAGCACCTTAAAAAGTATAAAAAGGAATTAAGGAGGGCGCGGAGGAGGTCTTGGAGACTATTCTGTGAAAAAATGGAAGGTGTTTCGGAGACTTCCCGCCTCAGGAAAATCTTATCTAAGAGTCCAACGAGCCCTAGTTACTTAATCAAACCTAATGAGCTGTGGACTTTACTTTAAATCGGCAGGCCCGGACGGTATCATCCCAGCGGAATTGCAAAACACTCGTCGATAATTCTCCCATGGCTGGAGGTGATCTTCAGGGGGTGTCTAAATCTGAACTATATTCCTAGGAAATGGACGGAGGTTAGGGTGATTTTCATCCCGAAAACGGGGAAGAATTCACAGGCATATCCAAAGGACCTAAGACCAATAACTCTATCATCCTTTCTGTTGACAACTTTGGAAAGATTGATCGACATGTACATACGTGCAAAAATAAAACCCAGTAATTGGGCGACTTCTCAACATGCGTACTGGAAAGGGAGATCTGTGGACACGGCTCTGCATTCCCTGGTGCGAACAATTGAGAAATCAATCCACTCGAAAGATTACTGTATGGTAGCCTTCCTCGATATAGAGGGCGCCTTTAAGAATATCAGGACGGAGGCAGTTCGGGAAGGACTGTCTTTCTTAGGTGTGGACGACCCCTTAGGGAGATTGACAAATCAGATGCTAGAAGGCAGGATTATTAACGCGGATTTGGGGAAAACCACCATTAGGAGGCGGGTAGTTAGAGGAACTCCGCAAGGTGGTGTCCTATCACCTCTTCTCTGGAACATAGTTATCAATGGATTACTTTTGGAACTGGAGAGGGAGGGAATAGGAGTGATAGTGTATGCAGATGACGTGGCGATCGCGATATCGGGGAAGTACCTAGGCACGATTAAGGAGGTCATGCAACACGCGCTCGTAATCACTACAAAGTGGGCCAGCAAATGTGGGCTGGGTATAAATCCATCCAAAACAGAGCTGGTACTCTTCACCAAGAAATATAAAATTCCGGTAGTCGCCCCTCCTACCTTAAATGGCATGGCACTGGCCTTTACTGATAAGGCAAGATTTCAGGGCATAATCTTGGACAGTAGGCTAAATTGGATGCCCAATATTTTAGAGAGGGTAAAGAAGTCTACCATGGCTCTGTACTCATGTAGGAACGCCCTCGGAAGGAGATGGGGTCTAAAACCAGAGCTGGTACACTGCCTTGTCACCGCTATAGTCAGACCGATTCTGATGTACGGGTGAGTGTGTGGTGGCCAGCACTAGACAAGAAAATTTATAAGAATAAGATAGAGAAGGTACAGAGAACGGCCTGCTTGCTTATAAGCGGGGCACTGAGGACAACCCCTACACGTGCTCTGGAGGCTATGTTCTACCTTCTTCCTGTCGACATCTTTGGTAAGCAGAGAGCGGCAAATACGGCTGCACGACTCTCTGCCGTGTGTGAGTGGAAATGTCTTCAGACGGGCCACTCGACGATTGGCAGGTCGCTAAAGGCAGATGTGGAGAATAGTGACTACACAATACCGGTTGTATGCTTTGAAAAGGGTTTCCGGACTCTTCTCCCCTCAAGCGAATCCTGGCTGAACAGGTCAATAGCAGAAACTGGTTGTAAACAATTTTACACTGACGGCTCCAAGTTAGACGGCAAAGTCGGAGCAGGAGTCTTTTGTGACAAATTAAATGTGAATTTATCCGTTCGTCTTCCTGATCACTGCAGTGTGTACCAGGCGGAGGTGGTAGCGATTGAGGAAGCGCTGACTTGGTTGAGACATAATGTCATATCCACAAGGGATATAATAATATATGTGGACAGTCAGGCGGCAATCAAGTCGCTAGAATCAGTTTCTCTGACATCCGTGGTGGCATTGAGGTGCCGCTCATCTCTTAACGAAATGAGTGAGCAGTTCAATATCCAGATAGTCTGGGTCCCCGGTCACTTGAACGTACTGGGAAACTGCAGGGCGGACGAACTGGCAAGGCAAGGTACAACTCTCCAATTGAAACCGGAAAGGGCAAATCTGGGGAGGCCCATAGCGGCGATTTTTAGGGCGCTTGGTAATAAGAGATGCACTAACACCATAACATGCAATGTAGCGCGGCAAGTCTGGCCGAAACTGGACTTGAAGCGCTCCAAGACGCTACTATCCCTACGCAGACCTGACTTAGGTATAGTCGTGGGGGTACTCACAGGACACTGCCTCATTGGGGAGCATGCGAGGAGGCTTGGGTCAATGACAAATGACTTCTGTAGAAGCTGCATGGATGAGGAGGAGGAAGAGACTCTGAGCCACTTCATCTGCTCATGCCCGGCGCTAGCTTACAGGAGGCATAAATATCTGGGCAAGTATAGTTTGGACGGCCTTATGGATCTCAAGAACTGCAATGTGCGAGATATCTTACGCTACATAAGTAGCTCAAATTGGTTCCAGTGAAGGTGGAAGGGGAGTAGGATCCCTCGGTATCACAACGGATCGTCATCGGTCTAAGTGTGCATTTTGGCAGCCGCTCTAACCTAACCTAACCTAACAAGAAAAAAAGCTTATATCCGGCATAGGTAAAAATACCGAATTCTTAGGAATAGTTTTAAAATGAAGATTTATGTCGTCAACCAAAAATACACAATTTGCACCGCTTTTCATACTTCCAATTACAATATTATTCAGAGAATTCCATAGTCGTTTTATTGTCATCTTAGGTACTCCAAAATAATAATCAATTTTAGCTTTACGTATAAAACAGGTTATTTTGTTGCTAGCAATACAGTAGCGGCTTAGTGAAATTGGGGTTGGAGACTTTTTATATTTGGCAAAGCATCTCTTGTGAGCCTTGCATTGACTACATACTATCATTGGAGTTGGTCATACAATTTAGCATATCCTAATTTAGCTCTTTGTAACGAGATAAAATTAAGTTAAAATCAATATTATTGTAGTTTGGAATTAAGGTAAATTCTGTCGTGGTCAGATGACATATATGGAAAGTCTTTTTGAAACGTTTTTAATATTCGATTTTTGTTCATTGTATGAATGATAATTTGATCCAGTATATTGTTACCCGGGTTGCCTTAAAACGAACGGAATATAAACTGGTAGAAAATAAAAAGTTCGAAAATTTATTAGGACTATCACGCGACATACAATAAAATGTTGTAATTAATTCGAAATTTTGTCAAAACCTAGCTGTAACTGCAAGATATCTTCAGCCCGCACCGGGGAAGGATTATAGCAAACAATTTCTAGTGAAACTGTCCACTAACAGTTAAATAATCAATCAATTATTGACTTTATAATATAAAGCTACCCCAACAAAACAAATTTCATTGATGAAAATTTTATTTTGTATTTTGCCATCCGTCAAGCTAAAGTCCGCCCGTCTAATTATACAAATGGAGTTTTTAGAATGAAATTATATCAATTTTAACAAAATTTTCGAAGAACAGGTATGATAGTTTTACTAATTTTGATACTCTAGATGAAACAATAATTGGGTTTGACGCTTTGGAATGCCGGTCGATATAACTTGCATGTGGCAATGCTTTTAATCTAAATGCGCGTTGCCACAACAATTACAGGTCCCAATATCTATCTTTAGAGGTATCAAAAACCGCAATCGGAGCACAATTGCAGATTTTGTAAGGGAATATTTAAAAAAAGTCGAATTTTCTATAAAATGTAGGAAAATAAAATAATCAGGCAATCTAAATGCGCGTTGGCACAACAATTACAGGTTCCAGTATGACGAACGGCAAAATACAAAATTGAATTTTCATGAATGAAATTATATCAAATTTAAATTTTTTTTTTCGAAGAAAATGATAGTTCTGGTAGAGTCGAACTATTTTTTTATTAATTTTGATACTGCAGATAAAACAATTGGGTCCAAAATTGAATATGACGGTTTGAAATGCCGGTCGACATCACTTGCATGTGGCAATGTTCTTACGGCCGACTAAAATAATTATTTGATAATTAAGTTGTTGTAATTGATTAATTACCTTATTTCCATGTACGGTTCAAATGAGGTTGGAGTTAGTTAGGTTTTCGTTAAGTCATTTTAAACTCAACGAAGCTAGCGCAATTGAGTAGAGTTAAAACCCAAAATGGGAAGGTGAATATATTAGGAATTTTTATTATTACCACTTTAAAAAATATTACAATAATTAAATACAACAACAAAATAATGTGTATATATAATACAACAGACTGTAAAATTTTCAACTCAACCTAACTACTCACTTCGACGGAAACGATCGACGCCATTTTGAAATTTAACGGAAACCTAATTTCAAGCCAATCTAAAGAGCCAACCAGCGAACATTTAAGAAATTTAACAGAATTTAACGAAAGTTTTTTCTTACGGAAAATTTGACAGGTTGGCTAGCGAAACTGTGTAACACAACTTGTCAATTGCTTTGATGGTGACGCTACCTCGTATTAATATTTTTAAAAATTTGTGTAGAATTTTGAACTGGCGGTGGAATTGGAGAAACTTCGAAAATTATTTCAATTATTAAAAAGCCTTAAATTCTTAAAGGACATAAACATAAATAATAAAAGACACAGATCTTTTGGCGTAAGGAAAAAAACGAAAATAAATAAATTTGAAAATAAATAATTTGATGTTTCAATTTATAAAGTCTTTAATAATTCGGTTTTCAATTTACCTAAATAAACATAAATAAATAATTTTGAATTTAAGCTTAAAATGTACAATGAGCTCCTACAAGAAGATTTGCACAAAGGCAATTTGGATTTTTGACATTTCCTTCAGTTTTGCGCGATAATTTTCGCTCTGTTAAGTTGACACTTCAATTTAACGAAACTGAACGAACATTTCTTAAAGGTTCGCTGGGCAGTAGCATGTAAACTCCATATACCGCACTGTTACGTTAAATTTCTTAAATGTTGGCTGGTTCTCTCTTAAATCAACTTCGTTCATGGAAACATGGTATATGGCGTTATAGTAGAAATATTCGAATATCTTTCACCTTAACAATATGTTTTGATGAAGAATTATTTCATTTTTTATTATGTAGGTCAACTACCCAGCTAATCATAAAAATTACGATCACCACACACAAAAATAGGGTAAAGTTCGTCGAGTCTGATGATTAAGTCGATAACAAGCAACCGCAATTAAAGCGATAATAAAATTCAGACGAAATTTAACCAAATCAAATATTTATATTGCCTAAAGAAACTCGTCGAGGAAATAATTTATCCAGTTGTTATTCATAAATGAAATATGTTCAATGTAATGGTTACAAAATAAAATGCCTGAAAGATTATTATCTCTCCATAAAAGATGGATATTCCATTTATTTATAGTTCTAGAAGAATTGCTTGAAAAGGGTGCAAAACCTAATTAATTTTAATTAAAAGAATAAAACTGTATTATTAAAACAAAAACAACAAAAACTAATTTAAAAAATAAAAACAAAACCAAAAAATACAAAATATCGCGCAACAAAGCCTTTGAGTCACAACTCGTGCTAATAACGCTGGTTTATTGTAAAACATCAACACTCATGCTATTTACAAAATAATGTTAAATTTTCCATCTTACGTTTTCTTATTTAAATGTAAATAGTATGGAGATAAAATCTTTAATATCAACAAGTATACATATTAACGTTAGGTAATTTGTAATTGTAATTTAATTTGAGAGAAAATAATGTTTAATTTAATATGAAGGGTTTGAATAAATGCTCGATGATTTATTTACGACGATGATGATGATTATGACTTTTTTATGTTACAGTTGAATTCATTAATTTGATGGAATCTTGGTGGTAAACGTTGGTAGGTATCAAAATCTAAATGAAGATGATATTACATTTTTTTTTTGTATCCAATTTATTGGTTGAAGGCATTCCGGAAGAAAATTGGAAAATATATTTTCTTTTTATTTAAAATATATTGATTTTTTATTAAAATAGTATACAACAATACTCTGTATCTCTTACCTAATAGACCTCTATAACCGAGAACACTGTTTTCATAAACCTGAGATGCCATTTTTTGCTGCCTTACAAATGCTTCGGTATCGATTCCCTTTAATTGTGATGGTTTGAGGAATCTGAAAAATACAAATATAACAACAGAATTATTATCAGAAAATATTGATTTTTATCGTTAATGATAAAATTTTTGCTTTTGTAAATTGTTTTTCAATTCGACAATTTGCCATACTATTTGCTTTTTATTTAAAAACCTTCGTCAAGAATTGTTGGAGTGAGAACATTTTTTATATCCGTGTAAAAGAGATAGATATGTTATGTATATATATCCGCGCTGTGCTTTTATTATTATCATGAAGTTTATGCTTAACCTAAAAAGATAATCTTTGATTTTGTAACGTGTACAGTCGTGTTTTATTCTAATTGTATTCTCTCCGAACTAATTATATCCCAACAGGTTATGGGCTCAGAGAAACATGTTTTAATATATAATTAGTTAAGCAGATAATTTTTTAAACCATGGCAAACAATTATATTCCTTCAATAGAAAAATTGAAAGGCAGAGAAAATTATAGCACGTGGCAATTCGCAGTCAAAACGTACTTGGAACATGAGGACCTATGACAGTACGTCCTGAAAGTAGATGATACTAAAGTACAAAAAGATATTTTAGCAAAATCAACAATTATTTTGCTTGTTGGCAAAAAATGCAAAAGAAGTTTGGGATAAACTTAAACAAACTTTCGAAGATTCTGGATTAACATGCAAGGTTGGTCTTCTAGGTGATTTAATTACAACAAAATTGGAAAAATGTGATACAATCGATCAATATGTTAACAAAATTATAATAACCGCTCATAAACTCACAAGTATTGGATTTGTGGTTTCCGATGAATGGATTGGCACATTTTTATTGGCAGGATTGTCGGACGAGTATAGACCGATGATAATGGGGCTTGAAAGCTCTGGTATCTCTATTACTGGTGATTCGTTAAAAAAAAGAATTCTAATGACGCCGCTTTATATAGAAAATTCAATAAAAATACGAATTCAAAAAACCGAAACAATACCTCAAAAGGTCCGAGATGTTACGGTTGTAATAATTTTGGACATATGTATATCCAAAAAATGTCCCAACAAGAATGATGATAAAACTCAACATGAGTCGAACCATCAGTATAATAAATCGTCATCTAGCCAAAACAAGAAAAATTTAACTTCACTTTTTGCTAGTCTAAAATCTGGATCAATAGTTGAAGAAGATGAATGGTACATTGATTCTGGTGCCTCATCACACATGACAGTACATGGTGAATGGTTGCAGAACATCAAAGTTCCTGCAAAAAGTGAAATTATTATAGCGAATAATGATCGTATTCAGATAGTCGCTGTAGGTGATGTACAATTTAATATATTTTCGGAAAACACTAATGATGTGGAAAACACTAATGAATTTACTTTCTGTGAGGCAGATGTGTGAGAACGAATACAAATTCTACGAACTGATGGTGGCACTGAATATCAACCACTTGATAAATTACTGCGTGAATCTGGTATTCAACATCAAATAACCGTGCCATATACTCCTGAACAAAATGGCGTAGCTGAACGACAAAACAGATCTATTGTGGAAAGAGCTCGTTGATTGTTGTTTGATGCAAAGTTACAGAAACAGTTTTGGGCTGAAGCAGTTCCAACAGCTGTATTTATCATGAATAGATCACCAACCAAGGTATTATCCGATAAATTAGTTCCTGAAGAAGTTTGGTCTAATAAAAAACCAGATATGAAATTTCTAAGATTTTTGGTTGCAAAGCTATGGCCATGTACCCAGTCGAAAACGTAAGAAATGGGATGCCAAATCAACAGAATGTATTTTTGTTGGTTATCCTTCTGGAACAAAAGGATACCGGTTATATGTGCCTGAAACACAAAAAATAATTCTTAGCCGAAATGTTGTTTTTATTGAGACTGATAATGACATTTTAACTCTCAATGGATGTAACGATGAAGCTGAACTCGATGCTAAAAAAGAATCAGAAATGGAATTCTTTATAAGACTTGAAGAAAATACGGTGCAAGTGGCAGTTAATGAACTTAAAGATGACAATTCTCAGATTTGTTTGAATGAGAATCTGAGTCAGATTATCAATGAAGATGATTGTTGTGAACCGTCTCAAGCTGAAAGTGATTTTTATGGTTTTTCAGATGAAGAAGAACAGAATATAAATGTCCAAGCTGTCGTAAAGAATTCAATACAACGACATTCATCAAGAAAAACTGAGTTACCAAAGAAATTTGATAATTTTGTTATTAAAGCAAATACAAGTGAATTATCTGATCCTTTGATCGTACAAGAAGCATTAAGTCGATCAGATGAAAAATTCTGGAGAGAAGCCATGAAAAGTGAATATGACTCTCTAATCGAAAATGAAACATGGACATTAGTGAATCTACCTTCAGATCGAAAAGCAATTGATTGCAAGTGGGTTTTTAAAACCAAAATTGGCGCTTCTGGTAAACTACGTTACAAAGCACGGCTTGTAATCAAAGGATGTGCTCAAACAAAGGGGATAGATTACAGTGAAATATATTCACCAGTGGTTCGATACACATCCATACGTTATCTAATGGCATTGGCTTCTAAATTCGATCTTAACATTTAAATGAGATTTAAATGAAGATATTTACATGTTACAACCCGTTGGCTATGGTAATGGCATAAAAGTTTGTAAATTAAAAAAGGCTCTTTACGGATTGAAGCAAGCCAGCAGAGTATGGAATATTAAATTGGACACAGTTTTAACCAATATCGGGTTTAAACGATCAAAAGTAGATCCATGTATTTATTATAATATAGAAAAATCAAAAATGATATTTTTAGCAGTTTATGTGGATGATTTGCTGCTATTTACTAATTGTGCCGAAATTAAAGATAAAGTTAAAATGGAACTTAATAATCATTTCAAGATGAAAGATTTCGGTGAAGCTAAATCCTGTTTAGGAATAAATATCACACGTGATCGTGAAAAGCATAAAATTTGGATAGATCAAGAAAATACATTTTGTATGCTGCTCAAGGTACCAGACCTGATATTGCGTATGCAGTTAGTATAGTGAGCCGTTTTAACAATAATCCTGGTAGACAACATTGGAATGCTGTTAAGAGAATTCTGCGGTATTTGAAGGGAACGTCCAGCATGAAACTTGAATTCTCAAAATATGGAAATTAAGATCTCATGGGATATTGTGATGCTGATTGGGCTTGTGACATTGATGAAAGGCGGTCAGTTACTGGTTACGTATTCACGATGCAAGGTGGCCCACTTTCATGGTATAGGTAGTAAAAAACAACCAACTGTAGCCTTATCCACAACCGAAGCCGAATACATGGCCCTCTCTGCTGCAACACAAGAAGCTATGTGGCTTAAACATTTTGAAAATGAATTTCAATTTGGTAAACCGAAATCGGTGAAGATTCTATGTGACAATAAGAGTGCCCTCGATCTTGCTGCAACTAATGGTTATCATGCACGGACTAAGCACATAGAACATTAGACATCATTACGTACGAAAATGTATTGAAGATCAGAAAATAAAGATTGCATCAATCTCAACGGACCAGATGGTTGCAGATATATTAACCAAAGGATTAAGTAAGGACAAACATACATCTTGCTGTAGTGAACTTGGTTTACTGAATTGAATATATGTTCTAGTGGGAGTATTGGAGTGAGAACATTTTTTATATCCGTGTAAAAGAGATAGATATGTTATGTATATATACATATATGCGCTGTGTTTTTATTATTGTCATGAAGTTTATGCTTAACCTAAAAAGATAATCTTTGATTTTGTAACGTGTACAGTCGTGTTTTATTCTAATTGTATTCTCTCCGAACTAATTATATCCCAACGTATGGTTACTTTACCCCAGCAATTAATTTAATTAATTTATTACAAACCGTTCATGTAAAAAGCGGGATTTGTGTAGCAAAATTACTTCAGAAGTGGATATTAAAAATTATGAGCACAAAAAATAATGATTCTAGTGGGATTCGCTCATTGTCATTGCAGCTTATTCTTGGATATCGTCAAAAAATTAGGTAATATGAGAATTGGATTAGCAATACTTAGAATAACTGAATTTAATTTTTAGAGATGCCTGAGTAACCGGACAAGGCTTCCAGAGAAACAAGCGTCCAATTTATATGTAGTTTAAAATTGTGTTGTATTGTGCTAACTAATTTATCATAAATAATTCTATAATAACATTCCCTTCCTATCCTCCGGTTTTGTTATATGTAATGGGCGTGCGGCGAGCCCGGCGTCGTCTGGGCGATAGGTTTAGGCTTGGTCGTACACTACAACTAATCAATTACCCTTTTTGGTTTATGCAATCGATGAGAAAACAATTTATTCAACTTATTTTGTAATTTTTCTATCAAAAATTTCAAACAACTAATCTCTGGAATATGCCTAGCCAACGCGAACGACGTGACTAACTAAAAAAAAAATTGATAAACTATGAAAATTTGTAAATAAACAACAATAAAAAAGTGTAAAGCTGTAAATCAACATTTTGTTTATCACGTCTGAGTTGTGTCCAACATAATTGCTTTACTATAAATTTTCATAGTTTAACTTTTGTTTTTAGTTAGTCACGTCTGTCGCGTCGAGTATACTTCTCATTATCGCATGTATCGTGTTCACACCCCAAAAAATGGAACATAGGCCAAAAAATGCAGAATACATCTTACCAAAAATTGATCTTCTACTTTAGTTGTCTGCGTTTGTTTTTTTCAGTTAATGGAACACGACATTAATTGACGTTATGTTAGCCCTTTCACTGCTTGTGTACATTAAGCGTGTTCGATCGGCGTGAGCAAACTACTGACAAGTACTTGTATCTACTCGCAACTACTCACGCTTAAATGATGGTGATGGTGTACATAGGTGATAGAAGCAGTTACGCATAAAATTAACGGCAGATGGATTTTAGTTTAAAAAATTCCAATAGATGGAATCTTTACCAATTTTGATTGTGTGAAATGTCATTTTTTAATCCTAATCTAATACTCCAGACACACTGCGATTTAATAAAACCGAAATTTTTCGAGATTAGTCGCGGTGCCTCAACCTCGATTTAGCTAATCCCTTTGTTTTTGCATAGAATACTTAAACTAGTTTACCTAAATCGGATTTATAAAACCACAGTCTGTCTAGGGTATAGGCAAGGTGTGCATTTTTGGCTCATTTGATAAATACATCGATTTTTAAAATAATGTTAATTTTGTTACAAACTTGTATGTATTTTATTTTGAAACATTTCCATATATTCCATACAACGAACTTGGCATTCTTTACAAAAATTTATTAAATTATTTGATTAGAATTTGAATTTACCGACATAACAAAAATATGTTGGTTCGATTAGGGTTAAAAACAAATAATTTGTGTTTATAAGCGTCGTTAGCAAACTACTCACAAATACTTGTATCTACTCTCAACTATACTCATGCTGAAGTGATGGTGTAGTTGTTAGAAGTAGTTACGCATATAATTAACGACAGAGGGATTTTAGTTTAAAAAATTCCAATAGATGGCTCTATACCAATTTTGGTTGTATGAAACGTCATTTTTAACATTAGATATACCAAAACTAAAACCATACAACTAATCTCTTTGAATTGTTTACAGTACAGTTGCATTTTTATTGAAGTATAATAAAGAATATATTCTTTGCAACCTAAATGTCAAGTCCTGCTTTTGTTTCAAAGTAAACCATTTATTGAGTGATTTTAATTGTTTTACGTTTATAAAATAATGTTTAGAAATCATGAAAACTTTCGCCCCTTGAGGTACCTTGAGTCCGAAAAATTGGGTTTCGAATTGGTGTCTATCGGTCTATTTGCCGATCGGTCGTCTGTGTTCTCACAGTCCAGTTACTTCAACCAATTGAATTGAAACCATATTTAAGTTTTTTTTTTAATAAATTGGGAGGCCCCAGTGGATTTTTGTGAAAATCGGCCAACCGGATGTGGTAGCTTTCGAAGACCAGAAAATTTGGCAACTATCTCAAAAATATAAGATATACAGAAAAACTATTAAGTATAAAATATCCAAAATTAAATTTGAAAGAAATTTGTTTAAAACGATTCTGATCCTGTTTATAAAAGAAAGTCGTGTTGTGTTGGCTACACCTTCTTTTTTATATTGCTTTACAGTCATAGATTTAGACAATTGTACGGTTCATTTTTCCGCCTCAAGCATCATTGTACAGTGAAATCTGTCTAAGTTGGATACGCATGGTCACGAAAATGCCCAACTTATAAGGGTTTCGTTTGAAAACGAGAAAAACAAATAAAGTATGTAAGCTAAGTAAGTTTATACACTTAATGAAATTGAGCTTTTTGTGGACAATAAGAAATAAAGAAATGAATAAAAACGATTTATTTCTTCTTGGTGCTTGTAGCACATGTCCACATTATAAAGCTGTCCAACTTTACAGTTTTCTCCGTACCATAAAATGTCGTTTGTGAAATCCATTATATTGTTTGTCCCCATTGATGTGTGATGCTTTATACGCGCGTATTCTCAAATCACTCAGGGACATGCTACAGGAGGTTTTTCGATTTTACTTTTTCTACTTGGAATTTTAATTTTGATAAAAAACGATTATTGAGTTTTGAAAAAGTCTTTAAATCATGCACTTACAAATTCATTTACAATTTTTATTTGTATTTGAAGATGATCTTGAATTGATCAACAATACCATTTGAAGAAGAAACAGAAATTAATCTTGAAAATACCTGTTTTTTGGCAGACAACACAAACGAATAAATATTAGATGAGAACATCGATATACAAATTTTCGAACAATCTAGAGGTAACCTCAATATTAACTTAATCGAAAAAAATTAAATAAAATGGCGACGGCGCACAGGGAGCAAAAAATGGCTGTTTAGTGGACAAAAATATTCCTCCACATCAATTTTTAAGAATATTCTTTTTTTAAATCCCTCTGGAAAGGGTAGGCTACAACAAGTCACTGCAACTTTTTCGTTAATCTTCAACCTAACCTCAAAAAAAAAAAATGATTACTGTATGGATATTATTAATGATGTAATGTAAATAAAAACATAGATTTTTGTTCTTTATTTCAAAGATGTATTCGAAATATTTAAATATTTGATTATACATCGAAACATTTTTAACAAATATTACCTTGATCTTGTTCCTGTTTAAGGCGTAACTCAGACCTGCAAGTTCTTTCGGTTTGATAGTGGTAAATAATTTTCGACGTACTTTTGTGCACTGAATGCAAAATATCCTAACCTAAATGTGCAACAATTCAGAAATGAATTTAAAAAAATTACACAACGAAAATGAATTTAGGTGAGTCACGTTTACTCATCTAATATTTTATAATGTAATGTGATTTTCATTAAAAATGTTTATTTCGGTATTTGTAAGATTACATACTTATTTGTATTTCGAATAGATCTTTGAAATAAAGATCAAAATCGATGTTTTTATATTACATTTCTATCAATAATAATTTCCATATAGTAATCCTTTGCCTTTTTTGAGGTTAGGTTACGGGTTAACGGAAAAGTTGCAGTGAGGTGTTGCAGCCTACCCTTTTCAGAGTGATTAAAAAAAAAATATTCAGATCCCTTAAAAATTAAAGTGGTGGAAGATTCAATTCTTGCCCACTGTGCAGCGCCCTGAATTTGCGAAATTAGAAATCTTATTTGAAGCTGATCCAACCGATGTGTGTGATGTTACTAGAGAAATTACGACACCCATGTCTTATTTCGAAAAGTATTTTGGAGATGAAGTAGAAACATTTGATTTTATTTAAATAATTAATTTTTGTCGCTTAGACCGCCATCTATGTTTGAGTATAATATAGTTACATGTGGTAACACGTTTTGAATTGTCATTTTTATAATAAAGTTTGAGTACTGAAATGAAACGCCATTCGGAATATAACGCTGAATGGAAAAGAAGTAAAATATAATAAACATTTTTTTAAATATTTTTTTGAATTAACGGGTAATACTACAAATCAGAAGTGGGATATTGAGTAGATAAAGTATATAAAGTATTTAAAGTATTTACCAAATATTTAGTAGTGAATAAATGGTGTAGTGGATAAACAAATATATCGAATATTGTTTTGTGTGTGGAAAATGTTTAGAAATATAGAGATGATAAATAATAGAGTGGCGCACCGATGTCACCCCACTCGCCCCACAAGCAATTCCGCCATTCGATACCAGTTTTATCACAACGGAATTGAATACGCCGGTTAGTAGACCACGGAAACTTAGTTTTGATCATAATGGGAGCACCGTAGTTGCACCACCGAAAGTAGATGAAAACTTACAAAAAAATGGCTGCCTACAACCAAATCGCACACCGACTATGGTCAACGGTAATTTTTCACCGTTACCTCAATACCAACCGAATTTGGGAGCACCGTTCCAGCACGTAACACAACCGAATAATTGTGAGGTTAGGTATCCGCAACCACCGAAACCAAACACTAATTGGGGTACAAATCATGCGTTTCAAAGCAACGTAAACCCATTTAAACTGGTTAATAACGATACACTTTTACATCGGGAAATAGAAAATTTGGTCGAACAAAATCAGATGTTGTATCATCGAATCAACAATCAACGTTCTCGAATGTTCCATCCGAACGAAATAGAACAAATCTTACCCGAATTTGATCTGGATAATAGGAATGGCATCAGTGCTTCCCAGTGGATTGAGAAATTAAATAACCTCAAACTCCAACACGAATGGACTGAATACGAAGCAACATTTTATGGAACGACAAGGTTACGAGGGTCAGCACAAACCTACATTAATAATATAGCTATGATCAATCCAAATAATTTCGATGATTTTTGCCACAGAATAAAAGATAAATTTCACCATTTTCATAACGAAATGGATGTCTTCAGACGTATGAAAAGTCGAATTAAAAAATCAAATGAGGCTTATTCTAAATTTGTTTACGATGTCATGGCTACAGCACAACAAGCAAAGTTTTCGGAAGCTGTAATAATCGAGTGTATCATCGAAAATTTGCTGAGAAGATTGCTTTAACCCCATATAAAAATTTGGATGAACTTCTTTTTGTTCTACAACGGTTGGAAAATATTCCGGTGAATTTTCCCAACAACAACAAACCTGAAGTGAAGAAACCTATACCGGTCAATGGTAAAAACGACAGCAATGCTCAACGATGTTTCAACTGTAATCAAGTAGGGCACCGAAGTCTTAACTGTCCGCAACCGCAGAAAAAATCACGTTGTTCTTTTTGTCTAAAAACCGGGCATACTGATGTAAATTGTTTCAAAAAGAATAATGCTCCAAAAAGTGTCGGCGTGGTGTACTCCGATGAGGTGAATATTGTAATAAGAACAACAAAAAATGAAACCATAAATGCTACATTGGACACCGGATCACCAGTAAATATTATAAAAATTTCTTGTGCCCCAGCAGATATCACTTTACAGAAACCTGACGGAAGATCATTTAAGGGATTAAATAGTTGTAAGTTACGTATTCTAGGAATTTTTAATTTGAATTGTTTTATCTTTAACGTACATTTTAATTTAAGGTTCTACGTCGTGCCGGATAATACGATCTGCTACGGCTGCATGTTGGGTCGGGAATTTCTAAGGAGTAATAATCAGGTAGGTGGTTTTGTATTGTCTGGTGCGGGCTATGATAAGTTGGAATTTAAAATGTTGGATACGCACGAAAACAATAACGTGAGTGATGAGGTAGACTTTAATGAGTTGAATTTCGAAAGTGTGTTAGCAGATGAATCTGATAATTGTTATGAGTTAGTGGATAGGGACCAAACTAGATCCGATAGTTTGAGTCAAGATGTTTTAGACGTTAAAGATAAGGTGAATGACGAATGTTCGAACGTGTTGACGCTTTTTAATGAAGTTCTATCGATTGAGTATGAATCGGAAATGAATAACACGGATTATGATATTGGACCGTTCTTCCGAGAGCCTAAGAGAGATTTCGAATTAAATTCAAAGTTTCTAAATATTATTTCGTTCTTCGGAAATAAATCAAAGAATCTCATACCAAATATAAAACACGAAATGAAAATATGTTTAACTTCAGATAAAACTTTTAACTGTTCACCGCGTAGAATGTCCATAAAGGAAAAACAGATTGTTGATGAAATAATATCGGAATTACTAGATAATAAAATTATTAGAAAAAGTACTAGTGAATATGCAAGTAGAGTAGTTCTAGTTGATAAGAAAAACGGCAAGAAGCGATTGTGCGTAGATTACAGGGTAAAAGTTGTTTTAGTTTAATTGACTTAAAAAATGGTTTTCACCATATACCAATTGAGCTGAATTCCGTCAAATACACCGCATTTGTAACACCTGATGGACAATATGAGTATTTAAAGGTACCATTTGGTTTACGTAATGCGCCAACCGTTTTCCAACGCTTTACTAACCAGGTTTTTAACCGACTTATTCAGAAAGGAGATGTAATTGTTTATGTAGACGATATCTTAATTGCGACACGTACGGTGGAAGAACATCTAGAAGCATTGAGCGAAGTATTCCAGTTGATGCAAGATAATTGTTTGGAAATCCAACCGTCTAAGTATTTAATTTTTAAACCAACTTTGGAATTTCTTGGTTACGATATTTCAAAAGAAGGTGTACGACCATCAAGACGACGTACGGAAGCAATGACCGAATATCCTGTTCCGAAGAATATCCATGAGGTTTACCATTTTGTGGGACTTGCTATAGTTTCATTCGGAGGTTCATTTGTAATTTTTCCGTTATTGCTAAACCGCTATATGACTTGCTTAAAAAGGATTCAATTTTCAAATTTCAAGAGCCGGAAATAGAAGCATTTCGAACATTGCAAACCAAGCTATCATCTGCTCCGTTGTTGAAAATTTATAATCAAAATTACGAAACGGAACTTCACACGGACGCTAGTAGAATAGGCTTTGGTGCAATTCTGTTGCAAAGGCAACCCGATGGAAAATTACATCGTGTTGCGTTCTTTAGTAAGAGGACAACCGAACCTGAAGGTCTTAAGCACTCATTCGAACTTGAAGCATTGGCAGTTGGTTATGCTGTTAAAAGATTCCATGTGAACTTACATGGATTACCATTCAAAATAGTCATTGATTGTCTATCTTTTAAACAAACTTTGGAGGAGAAAGATTCGAATTGTCAAGTTATGAGATGGTCGATATTGTTAGAAAATTATAACTACAGTATTGTGCAACGAGATGGAACGAGAATGAGACATGTTGATGCTCTCAGTCGTGCACCGGGTATCCGTGTAGTAGCAGAGTGTACATACCTAGAAGTTTTAGCTTCATTTCAAATGGCCGATGGAAGCGCTCGTTTCATTAAAGAATATTTAAACGATAGTAAGGATGATGATTGTTATACCATACGAGATAATCTTTTTGTACCGTAAAGACAAGGATAAATTGTTGTTGTATGTTCCACAAATATTGGAAAATAGTGTTATTCGTCGGAGCCACGAATATGGTCATTTTGGAACAAATCGAACTATTAATTTCTTACGTAGGTCATATTGGTTCCCGAAAATGAAGGAAAAGGTCGAAACTTTTTTTACATCTCTACGATAAGTTTGAAAAACCTTTCCATACATATCACATAGACCATTTAGGCCCTTTTGCCGAAACAAAAGGTCATTATAAGTATATTCTGGTGGTGGTGGATGGCTTTACAAAGTATATGAAATTTTACCCTACGAGGACGACAAATTCACGAGACGTTATTAGACACCTTAAAAATCACTTTCTAAGCTTTAGTACTCCGATTAGACTAGTAGCCGATCGAGGATCCTGTTTCCGATCCAAAGAATTCAAAAAGTTTGTAAGTTCTCGTGATATTAACCTTGTATTAACCGCAACGGATTCCGCTCAATCTAATGGACAAGTTGAGAGGCAAAATAGGACCGTCGTTCCAATGTTAGCAAAAATGTTAAATGTTGATTCGAATAGGGACTGGGACAAAATAGTTAGTGACTGTGAGTTCGCTTTCAACAATTCACTGAATCGATCGATTCAGACAACACCGTCCATGGCACTGTTTGGTGTAAATCAGACTAAAGAAAACGATAATATGTTACGATTTATCGAAATGTTGAATGAAGGACCACGAGATTTAGATAAGTTACGTAGTGAGATTGTTAAGAATATGCGAAAGTTACAGGAATACAATAAAGATTATTTTGATAGTCGTCAAAAACCTGCACATATTTATAAAACGGATGATTTTGTCCTTGTGAAAAATAGGATAACTGAGACTGGTATAAATCAGAAGCTTGCTCCTAAGTTTAAAGGGCCGTATGAAATAACGCGATTTAAATAATAAATTTTTGTCGCTTAGACCGCCATCTATGTTTGAGTATAATATAGTTACATGTGGTAACACGTTTTGAATTGTCATTTTTATAATAAAGTTTGAGTACTGCAATAAAACGCTGAATGGTAAAGAAGTAAAATATAATAAGCATTTTTTTTAAGATTTTTTTGAATTAACGGGTAATACTACAGAGACACAATTTTCGAATTGCTAGCCGAAAACGCTAATATATACGCATTGCAAAAAGGAATCTCATTTCGACCAACTGATAAAAATGAAATAAAGACGCTTTTTGGAATACATTTATTCATAGGAAGTACACGGTTTCCAAGAATGAGGATGTATCTATAGGAGTAATTTCCTGGGCATCAGCGACATAACTAATTCGATTTTTCGAGATTGTTTTTATCAACTGTGCTCAAATTTACATTGTGTAAATAATATGGAAATTCCACAAGACAACAAAGATACAGTGAGACACGAAAGTCTACATACACCACTAAAACTTACAAAATTGAAACAAATGATAGGAATAAAATTTTTTTATTTTAATTAAATAATGTAATTAATCAAAAAAAGGTGGTTGGCGTCTATTGGTGGGGGGGGGGGGACTAAATTTGAGTAGAGTAATCTACCAGCTCCGTAACCTTCCAGTAGGATGCGCATCACGTGAGCTGTTCTAGGCAGCTGCGTGTTGGGTACAATTGTGTAAGGGATAACCTGTTCACATTTCGCAAGTGTACGTGCTGCCTCCTTATGGCAACCACTGGTAACTAAGGCCATTTGGCACATTTTTGGCCATTTGACATAGGCTAAAGTACGGCGCTAAAGGAGAAAACCTTGACAAAAAACCCTAATCTAAGGTGGAACAGCATATGCCGATGGATGAATGGCTGATAGGTTAATTTGTCCAAAATATGCGGACTCTGGATACCAGGCACCCTCCAGTTTTATTTAGCCTTCACGTAGTAAAGCTGGGTGACCTACAGGCGATTTGCAATTCCCTGCAACTCATAAGAGTAAAATCAAACGGAATACGGGCCAGGAGTAGGAATATACAGGAGTGGGACAGCCCTCTCGAAGTCCTTGGGCTTCAATGCCACCGTCTTGCAAGCGGAACTACATGCTGTAGTAAACATCTAGGAGGGAGAGCAATAAGCCCAGATAGTATGTATCACGTACCGGGAGGCAGTATTATCAGGTTCATTAAGAACCTGAATATTGACTGGACGGATAATTAAGCAGGGTCCAGCACAATAGATCTTTTAGGTCGCAGTGCGAGGTGCAATAATAATAATAATAATAATTTAATCAAAAAAAATTATATTTCAATAAAAAAAATGGAGGTGTGGCCAACACACGACTTTCTTTTACGAACAGAGAATTTTGAGAAATTTTATTTTTTTCTTAATTTTTTTTTTAATTTTTAAATTTTTAAATTTTTTTTTAAATTTTTAATTTTTTATTTTAATTTGTTTTTAATTTTTGGAAACATTTTGTTTAAGTAATTTTTTTGTAAACCTTATACTTTTTAAGATATTTGCAAAATAAATTTTCTGGCCCAAGGGAGTGGCCACTTCCGGTTAGCCGATTTGGAGTAAAATTCACGGCTACCTCCCAATTTATCAAAAAATCTTAAATCTAAAGTTTCAGTTGGATTGGTTAAACCATCTGGGCTGTAGAGAGGACACAGACAGACTGACAGACTGACAGACAGACACCACTTCGAAACCCACTTTTTCGGACTCAGGGGACCTCAAAACAAATAAATCTCTAAAAATCTCAAGGCCCAAAATTTTCATGATTACTATACTTTATTTTACTAGAGTAAAAGAAAGTAAAAATGAAACTAATATGTATTATGGGTTTCAAAACAAAACAAAAAATTCGATAAAGTCGCATCACAAAAATCTACATACAGTTGCAGTTTTCTCTTAAATTATTAAAAAGTACCGTTATCTTTTTTTGTAAATATATAGGCACATTCAGTATTACACTAGCATTTGTCTCGTGCTTAAAATAGTTTTCGCCTTAGGAATTAAAAAATGGTGCGTCAAAAAATGTGCTTCCCACTGTTAAATACGACGGTTGGCAACCGTAATGGTTTGGTGACCTATGGCTGCATCTGGTCTCGGACAATTGGTATTCATAGAAGATAATCCATCGACAGTATTTGAACATATTGCGTAGAACTTTACAACCGTCTGTCGAACGCTTAGGATTAGGCAACCAATGGTTCTTATATCGGTTTTATTAATGCCTAAGTAGGCGACTAAGCGCTGTTATTGAGTCTAATGGTGGCACAACTAAATATTAATGTTAGCTCTTAAGTGTGTCTGTAAATGATTCTTTTGATTTTATTCACTGTATGTAGATTTTTATGATATAAATTTTATTAATTTTTAGAATTTTTTGAGAACTGTTGTATTAGTTTTTTTTTATCCAGTTAAAATTTTATTTGGTTTAAATATATTATTTAATTAATATTACAATTTTTAATTCGTTTTAATTATCACGATTTTGCAAATTTTAGTGGTGTATGAAGAATTTCGTGTCTCACTATATATGTACATACATATTTGTAAAGGTTGTTTTTAAAATTTTATTATAATTTACTATTTAAATTACTTTACTTTTTAGGTGCGGTCAATCATAAATACGATTCGTAATCGATGCTGACTAAGCGCTAAACATTAAGTTGTTTGCGTTATGCTGGAAGCAGTGGCCAACCATACGATTTTTTTTTTTTGTATTTGGGCTCATATTCTGTGTTGACTGATTATAACAAGAAGAAATTTGGATTTGGCGCCGCGGTATTTCGTCACTTAGCAAAGTATCAAAAAATCAGTATCATTTTACTTTCTTCACTCTTTTGGAAATCCTTTAGAAAAAAGGAATTAATGCCGCTGGCACAGCGAGCATTAATTTCTTCTGTAAACCTCCTTTCATGCAGGATAAAGAATTTAAAAATCTACCTTACACGTGGATCTTTTGAAGAAGTTAGTGACCGCGAGCAAAATGTCGTATTTTTATTTATTTATTTTATTTTATCAATTGGACAGCAAACAGGCGGAGTGAATATATTCGATCAATTCTTGTCGTGTTATCGGACATTAATCAAATAAAAAAAAAATGGAACTTACGGGTGGGTAATACCTCATTTCTTAAATTTCAAAATTACGGCCAGTTGAATGGAATAAAGAAAGGACATGTTACAGGCAAGGTCAGAAAGGAAAATATACCAAAGATCTATTAGAATTTAGATTGGAAACACGCAGGAAACGCAGGCACAAGATAGAATTTGCAACATACTAATTTGTACATTACAGTGTACATACTAGATTGTAGGATCTCAGGGGTCAGGTCGAACAATTTTTTTTAAATAGCTGGTTTTAAATTAGCTTTGAAAAACTTTCTCCAAAAACTTTAAACACCAATCGCGCTATATACAATATTATTGTTAATTTTAATAATCTCCTCCTAGTCTATAGAGATAAAGAACATATTTTATATAAGTTTATCTTGCACCCACTTAAAATATTAAGATTAAATAAACTGTCATTTCCATCTTCGTTAATTGTTATAAAACAAAACAGAAAACAAATTACAATGTTTAATATGTTTATAAATTTTTAATTTAAACCTCTCGGTATTACTTTGATCTAACACAAAATAATCAAAGCAAATATTTTCCTAATTTTTCTCGAGAATATTTTGCGTAAGCAGAGATAATAAACTTGTAGTTGTATTTTATGTAATATATACGTCCAGTTATTGCAATTTAATTACATTGTATTTATAAAGTTTACTTTTTTCTTATTTAATTTTACTTTTGTGAATCAAATCTATTGATTTAATGATCTGCGTGTGGAAACACATGCTTTGTACTTTGTACATAAACATTAAATGGTTTTATTTTATGGCGAAAAGTTTCATATTTTATGTATATTGGTTTTTAGTATTTTTTTTTTGTTTTATTCCTATTTAAATTAACGATGTTTTAGCAAGATAAACTTTTTATTATACAGAAGAAAAATTGTTGTGTTATCAAAGCGCGCGAGGTATCAAATGGTGTTTATATTAATTACCATTTTGTGGTATACTTAATAATTTTTTTTTTAAGTTTATAGAAACCATTTGGTTGGAATTTTTAGAATTTTATGTTATAAAAAAAAACTCCTACCATATACATACGTACATAGGTAATTGAATTTTCTTCCACACAAATAAATCACACGCTTGACTTTGATCAATGTTGTACGATTGATGTGCTATCCCAACAATTTTGTTGTGGTTATGAATGTAACTAAGGTAAGAGGCAACTCATCTCTCAGTGTCCCGCTTTTTGTGCGCAATTGTCACATTTTTGGAGTATGGTTTGAAATTTTAGTGTTCACACATTTATATTATATAGATTATATTTTATAGACGAGAAGTATTTTTGTTCTGTTTTTGTTTTTATTTTACAGATTTCAAATGATTTATGTACATCTATGTATCTGGGCAAACAAAGTACAAATTGGAGTAGAAGGAATAATGGATTTGTGTGTGTAAGTAAATTTAATCAATATTAACTTGCACAGTAAACCTTATATTTTGCGGCTAAAATTTTATTTTGTTTAGAAATTATTCATTCTGTTGGTATAAAATTGAACATACTATATCTATCAATTATGTTTGGGTGCGAGAGTTGGACCCTGATGTTGAGTACGAAAGACGGTTGGTGATATTCGAGAGAAGCTTGTTGCGAGTGAAACACGACTACCAGATTTCAGTCATATTGTTTATGCAGTACGGTACAGCGGTGGCCTGAAAATACTTTTTTATTATTATAGACTATCGGTTACGTTTTTACTGGGGAGGCTGCAGAAATAACCTTAAAATAGATTAGAAAAAGGGAGGTGTGGGCGGCACACGACTTTCTTTTACGAACAGAGAATTTTGAGAAATTTTATTTTTTATGTTTTTAATTTTTGGAAACATTTTGTTTTAAGTAGTTTTTTGTAAACCTTATACTTTTTAAGATATTTGCAAAATAAATTTTCTGGACCAAGGGAGTGGCCACTTCCGGTTAGCCGATTTGGAGTAAAATTCACTGGGACCTCCCAATTTATCAAAAAAGCTTAAATCTGAAGTTTCAGTTTGATTGGTTAAACCATCTGGGCTGTAGAGATGACACAGGCTGATTTCGAAACCCATTTTTTCGGACTCAGGGGACCTCAAAACAGATAAATCTCACAAAATCTCAAGGTCCAAAATTTTCATGATAACTATACTTTATTTTACTAGAGTAAAAGAAAGTGAAAACATTTAACGGGCGTTTCTTTTATACATTTGTATAACTCTTGGCCCTTGGGCTAAAATTACGGGGAGGGGGAATGATATTAATCTACTTTTTTCAGAAGATATGTTACGAGGGGTTGGCATCTTTGTTTTTCTGATTTACAATATTAAATCGAAAATATTGGGATTGACATGAACAATTAATATATTTGTCTATAAAAAAGCCGAAAAAATCAATAAAAGTTGGATGTTGACTCAGTAAAGGGATAATTCAGTAAATCAAAAATGCCGGCGGTTGGATCGGGAGGTACCGGGTTCGAATCCCTATAGGGGCGGGATGCAAAAGGGATTTTTCATCATCTGATTACGATCGGTGATGAAGATGAACACATCTATGACCCCCTGTTGAGAGTGCAGAATCCATGGGCCGACCCATCTTTTATGTCAGCACTATAGGTTGGCATGAAGCAATGCAATGTGCAGGTGGTTTATACAGAAACAGGTCGATAGCCGTTCGTCCTCGATTTGGCTTAACTGCGTAAGGTAGGACGGTAAAAGGGAACTGCGAAAGAGTTGGCAGTGCCTAGAGCCCCAGAACAGATTGCAGAGTTTCAAAGAGGAAAAAATCAAAAATGCAAAAAAAATATACAATATTTTCTTACCTCAATATAAGCCGATTTTCCTTGTAATACTTGAACGAGTCATTCCAAGAAATAAAGCGCCATTACCAGACTATTTATGTGGAAGGTAAAGGACTGCTAGAGTGGAGTAAAGTGTTAGTTTTTATACTGAAGGTAAATCTTATTTTATACAAATTGATATTTTCAGTCCTTGTAAGCGGAGCGAAAGGTGGCCAGACTACGGTAAACCAGTATTTAGGAGGAGATTCTAATTTTATACTAATTCATATTATAGGGTGAAGATTGTTAATGACATGATGTATTAAAACAATCGTAAAGTTATTAAAGTGGTTTTCCATTTATATGTCATCGAAATGTCATTTAAACGTCAAAGCAAATATGAGGAAAATATATTTATAAAACAATAAAATAATTAATAAATAATAAATTATTTTAAGAAAAAATGTTTGCTTTGGGAAAATGAAAATGCCAAAAAACTGTCATTTCTCGACTTGGATTCGACTCGGTCATTTCTTTTGTATCAATTGGAAAACCACATAAATTTCGCTATTGAAATAAACTAATTTAAAACGTGTTTGTTTTTTCGATTAAATTTTGTAGTACGAGTATTATGGCAATGTAAATTTATTTCCATATTCTTCCCTTCTATGCTGCATGAATCGGCAAAATGTACCGGGCCTCGAGATATTTAAGTGGAAAATTTGTTTAAAGGTTTTGCACTACATAAGTATAAATAATGTACAAAAATGAATTTCATTGTGAGAATTGTTCAAATTTTGACATCTGAATGTACCGAATTATTTAGTGTTCAGCCCGTTAGAAAAATAGTGTCTACATAGGCGAATTATTATGTAGTTTTACACAGAAATAAAATATATACAAAGTTGTCCAAGGCCAGAATCACTTTATCATTTGTCTATGTCAAAGATGTTTTATCAAATATCTTTGTCAAAGATAAATGATAATTTGAGTTGAATCTTTTATAAAAGATTCCTTTTATAAAACATATTTTATCAAGGTTAGCTTCGTAAAGCTAAATATCATCAAATATTTGATAAAACATCTTTCACATAGAAAAGTGATAGTGTGATTCCAGCCTAAGGCCAGAATTCCATTATCATTTTTCTATGTCAAAGGTATTTTATAATATATTTGAAGAGAATTTCTTTTGTAAAATATCTTTGAATCTTATGTTTTACTAAATCAAATTACGTGAAAGATTTTACGTTATTTTCTATCGAAGTTCATGCAACTTTTAATATTATGGCTTTATTAAAAATAGAAACAATAAAAAACGACGGGTCTGGATGAAACCTTGGGTTGCTAAACGTAACGCTCTTATTCATTAATCAATCAATTTTGTAATACGCTCCAATTACATTTTTAAATATGGCATATTTTATAAAAGATTTAACTCACATTATCATTTATCTTTGACAACAGTATATTATTCAACGAGCATGATAGCTGTTATTCACGAAGATGAAGTTTACCGACACGGCCATGTATCGTAAATCGTCTGAGTGAATAACAACCATTATATACGAGTAGAATACGTTATAATCCTTTTATAAATTCTTTAAATAGTTCTAAAATTATTTCCGTCGAAATTTTGACATCTCAATTTAATTGGCAAGAGGCTGCCAGATAAAATTTCAAAAATGAGTAACAGTGATTACTGATTAATCACTGCTAGCCGTGAATAATGGTTATCATTATAATTGAGGAAACAAAAGTATAATGAGCACATTATAAGATAGTCGTCGATAATAGTATATTATACAACGAGCAAATAATGATAGTTGTTATTCATGAAAATGAAGTCTACCGATACGAACCGATAGGCGATTGTCGTAAATTGTTTGAGAGAATAACAGCCATTATATGCGAGTAGAATACGACACTTTGTCAACGACCGATAAATAATATTGTATTTTATAGAAAAATGATAATGTGATTCCAGCCTAAAGCTAATAAAACCAAGTATTTTCGATTTATTTATTTTTGTAAATAGTATTCAGCCCCCAAGTTGTTTTTTATTTAAATACAACAGTGAAAAATTCAATGAAAAGTATTTTCAGTGAGAAATACAGATTTTAGATTCATGTTCCATGAGAAGGAAAAAAATGTCGACAAAATCTTCTCATATGATTGTACAAGCAAATTAATTAGGAATTATTTCGACGCGAAATATTCTTGCGCACGTACGAAATGCGAAGCAATTGTGTGCAATATTTTCGCACCTAACTCAATTGCTCAAAATAAGATTGATTTAGCATCGATTAATTTTATAACATTACATTCAGATTGTTCAAATCATGGAAATATAAAATTACGTCTAGTATTAGCTAGATATGTTACACCGAAAAAAGGAGTTCAATTGAAAATTTGGAAGACTGATTAGCTTTGTTTGAGACGTCTGAAATAATTTCAAAAAACAACCGAGAAGGATTATGAACACTTAGAATTTAAACGATAAATTAGTCTCGATCTGTGCGGATAACACTAATTGCAATTTTGGTGGTTCAACTAGGAGTGGTTAAAACAACGTGTTCCATACATAAACTTCAGACGCCTGAGAATATTTTGATTGGGATGAATTGGGCTTGGAGAGTAAAGCACTTCCTGACTCCGTTCAAGAACGGTGGGACATCATCAAAATGGCGGAAATCGATCACAAAGAACAAGATAATCTCATAACGCCTAAGAAGAAAATCTTAAATGGTCTCTGCAGACAGAAGAAACGAGAATGGTATGAGCAATGGATTGGTACGTAGCAGCGCTATTCGCAACGAATCCGAAGAATTAAAAATGGACACTAAAACCGTCCTCTTTCATCGCGATGATAACATCGATATGAGACCACCACCTCCGCCATCATATGATGAATTGCGGACGTGACATAAAAAATTACAAGACACCCGATGAGGATTGTATCTGGACCGAAATGCTCAAGTAAGGCAGTGATTACCTGTTCTACCGCATTTTTGAGCTCATATCATTAGTTTGGTCTAGAGAAGACATCCTAGGACAGTGGAAGACGACTCTTATCTCTCCACTTCAGAACAAGAGAGATCGGTTAAACTGCAATAACTACTCCAATACAACTTTGCTCAACAGAGGCTACAAAGTTTTGGTCACCGTAGTCATAGCAAAGTTATCAACTTATAGCGAGAGGATCTTCATTTCGACGATCAATAACCAATCAAAGTTTTACTCTGAGGATGGTGCTGGAGCATTAAGAGGCGTACGACAGCATTAAGAGGAATACATTGTGGAACCTCTTGCCTTACCTGGGCATACCGTCAAAACTTATTTCTATGTGTCAGCTTTTATGGATGGTTCAATATGCAAGGTGCTCATAGAAGGCTTAATTTCGGATGCCTCCTTGATAAGTCCTGGAGTGTGGAAAGCAGACTCCATAGCTCCAAAGAATGAACATTTTTCTAAAAATTTAAAGTTAGAGATGTAAATGAACCATTGCTGAAACGTTTTAATAATTTTGAAGCTTCTCCGTTCTCTCCATATAGAACAGAATTATACCAATATAACTCTCAAGCAACTCTCAAATTTAAATGCTTGGAAAGAAAATTCAATACTCAACTGTCATTGGTTTGATGGGGGAAAGTTACGTTCCATTGTCAATGATAAATAATTGTCAATGAGTGCACAAAATGAGATATCCCCCGCCGGGTTTACCCTAACCTGGCCACCTTTTGCGTCCGCTTGAACAGTCTGGCAGTACTAAAATAGTTGTTTGGATTGCTTAAACGGAGAGCATTTTCAGTCATTCATGAGGATGCTGCTCACATTGCACGTGGTACCACAGAAGAAAGATTAACCAGAATAGACATTGCGTGGACCAAATTTTTTTTTCATCTTACCTTCTTTTTTGAACATTGAAGTATAATTATTTTTGAATATTATAGTTGTTAATACAAATTATGCTGTCAAAACAAAACTTGTCAAATAATTTCACTAACTACACTGTTAAGGATTCTCAATTTTTATTATTTCTAATCAAAACCAGTAAACCAAAGAATACATAACCCAACTTTATCTTACCTTCGGCAAATCAAGGTCAAAAAAATGAGTCCAAATTTTTCCATACAAAAACAGCGTTATGTCTCTTCTGGTTGTATTCTGTGGTGGTACCGTACACGGTGTGTCTGAACCACTTTTAAATGGCTCGGAAAACCACGTCTCTAATTTCTTCAAGGATCGAAAGTTCCATGTTTGAGAAGTCCAAAAAAACAAAAATTAGCAAAATCCCCGGAGCCGTTTTGAAAAAACGCAATTTCAAATTTTTTTTGGTGATGATACGGAAATTTACGACTTTTTTGCAGCTTGTTTGTTCTCTCTTGTAGAAAGAAGAATCGAGAATAGAAAGTTTTAATATTTTCAACAAAGATCAACTTTTCCAGACCAAATCAGTAATATTGGACGAAATCTTTCGAATTAAGTAATGCAACTTTATTTGAAAAATTACGAAAATCAAGATTATTGAATGAAATACATGGAGACATCAAAATGAAAAGGCAAAATTTATTTAGGCTGCCCAAATCATAATATAGTCCTTACACGAAAAAATGTCTTCTCTTGACTGTCATTGTTTATTCAAGGCTGTGGAACAAAAGCCAGAAACACCTTGAACCTTAAACATGGCGAGAATTATATTCTTGTATAGCTCTTAGAAGTTTGGAGCTATAATCTGGATGTGTATGGTGGACTTTATAATTCATCCAGGTATTTTTGAAGTCATGGTGAACTGACTCCATAGCTTGCTCACTGTAGTTCCCGAGTCCTTTCTCCATTTTTCGGCAAAAATGAGGAACGTGGAAAAAGACAGCATGAACTTTTGGCGTTATTGGTATTGCTAGGTCCAAATAACTTCTTTGAAATTCTGAAATATACACCTCAAATTTTTCGTCAAGACTACTTGAGAAACATGAATTAACGACACTTGAAAAATCATTAAAACATCTGACATATTTTAAACAATGAACACTACATTTCGCCCGAAGCAGATCTATCTTGTTCAACAAATTTTTGCAGGCATTGCCTGCGAAACCAGGAGATCCATGGACAAATTCTCTGCTTACATTGTACGATTTTGCCCATTTCTCAGTATCGTCTTCGCATTCCCTCAGCATGTGCCCATACAACGTGTTTACTACCCCGAGCATTAGATGCAGTTCAGGTGGAGGTATTATATCGATGATTTCTGTCTTTGGATTCCCTGTAAAAATAGGTTGAGATACGTAAAAATTCTTGACATTAATTTTTTTACTGCCACTATTCTTGAAGGCGTCTGAATTTTCACGGCAACTACCAACGGTTCTATAACTTCCACACTTACTCAAGAGATCTTTTGATGCAGTACACCACGTACACGGGTAATGAGAAGAATGAGCCATGACCCCAGTTATTATATTGGCCATTTTTAGGTCTGTGGCAATGGTCATGACTTTTAAGTCATTCAAATGTAGAGAGGACCACAGAGTGCAAACATTCACATAATTTTCTTGTGAAGAAAAAAGAAATGATACCAAGGATGAATAACTTTTTCACACCCGTGTCCTTAAATTTATTGGCGTGTACTCCATCATGATAATGCTGCCTGGCCCCTTTGAAATGTGGATTATTATCGGCTCCTTCGAATCTTGATTGAATGGATAAGCAAATCTTCAAAAACCCTCCACCACTGTCAAGCCCAATTTTCAAATCTACTTCTTGCAAACCTCTTTTTCCTCGAATATATGTAACTAAACCTTGTACATTATTACAACAAACAAAGCATCCAGATCTATTTATTACACAAGACTTCTTGGTATTCAATACGTCACAAACACGAATTTCAAAAAACGAATCAAGCTGATGATTCAACAAAAGCAGGTCCTGCTTCAAGTTGGGCTGAAACATTTTCCTATTCTTACTGCCAACTCGCAAAACAGCAGTTAGAGAATGTGTCTTTCTTGTAGACAACCCCAATTCTGTACTTATTTTCAATATGTCGATAGCTGCGACTGTTTCTTTTCTTGAGCTTTTATCCACATTGTTTGAATTCACTGAAACTGGTAGTTTTTTGCCTCTCCTTTGAGATAACCGCAACTGTCCTTCATTGTTTGAGTGTTCTGGCACGTGTAGAATATCTTTTAGCATTGATGAAGCTAATTTTTCCTTTTCTTTGGTAGACAAATTTTTTGAAATCAATTCAGTGAGAATAGAGATGCATTTAGGTGAAGTGCAAATTTTGTTTTTATCCAGTGGTCCTCTGCATTTCTTACACTTTTTCTTGATCACTTTTCTTTTCGCTGAATTTCCTAGACACAGATTGTCTGGTGCACGTCTCACAATTTCACACAACTTGCAGTCACAAAGTATCTTATTTTTAGATCGTGTTACACATGGGAGTTCCAGAAAACCAGAATATTCCGGTAGAGCTAATGTGGTTTCTTCAGAATTTTGTTTATTGAATTTGTATATGATGATTTTGCAACTGCTACAGACAGCAGATGGGTAACGAATATCATCAAGATTAATATTTACAGCATTTTTTACCTCAATTTTCAATGGGCCCACAATATCCCACATCTTATCTTTCTTTCTTAAACACAACAAACAAATCACGCCTCGATTTTCTTCATGAGTTCGCGCATGGTCCTTTGTCTTTCGTGACATTTTGTTTCACTCTTATGTAGGTAATAGGTTCGTCTATTACTAATAACTGTTATTTACTGTCCGGTTTGTCAACGACTTTTTTGACTAATATTGCGACAACTAAGTCTGTCTTTCTGCTGATTTTTGAAGCAAACATTTGAAAACAACAAACATATACACAGACAGATATGGTGATGTACATATTTATTATTCAAGCATTTCAGCATATCTCTTGGCTACAGCTACAGAATTATGAAAAAAAATCGTGAATTTTCGTATCGTCGCAGAACAAAAATTGAAATTGCGTTTTTTTCAAAACGGCTCCGGGGATTTTGCTAATTTTTGTTTTTCTGGACTTCTCAAACATGGAACTTTCGATCCTTGAAGAAAATAGAGACGTGGTTTTCCGAGCCATTTAAAAGTGGTTCAGGCACAGTGTGCGTAATTTTAATACATACACCCAACTCTTTTTTACACGGTGTTTGATTTAACAGTTTTATGTATCACCCATAATGCAATTTTATCAAATAAACCGTAAAAAACACGTGTTAAATTAAATACTGTGTAAAAACAGACCATGTAAAACTGACCGTATAAAAAGGGGCTCGGAGAATACCAGCTAAAAACATTTTAGTCAAAAACAGAAAGGAATTTCAGTTATAAAATTTTTTGGACTAAATACCAAATTTTTACAAATAATTACAAATTTTTGAACTGAAATAACATTTGGTTTGTTTTTTTTTTGACTGAAATGCCTTCGTTTTGACTTAAAAGTCTGTTATTTGTTTCATTGAACTGCCTTTTGATATTTCAGACTAAAAATTGTTGACTGAACCTTTTTTGACGGTGATCCGTCAAAACTTTCTTAACTGGGATTCTTTCTGGATTTTTGACTGAAACTCTTCTTGAAAAGGAGATTCAAGGGAGAAGTGAAGTGAATATTATGGTGTCTATTGGGTTTTTTTTCGTTTAGGGATCTTTGTCTCTTTCAATTGGGTATTGTGGCCCTTTCTAAGTGGAAATTGTCCCCGATTTTTTTCTGGACATTATTATGTCCATTTAAAAGAGACACAACCCCGGGAAAACAAATGGAGATAATGTCTTTAGGAGCTATATGGAGGTTTCGGCACCGCGGCCCATAAGCATTGGTGTTTCAGTCACAACAGCAAATCTACCGAAAGCTACTCCAGTCCAAAAATTTGTTGTTTAGCCCAAATACATAAAAGGCATTTCAGTCAAACAGTGTTCCGACTGAAAAATATTTTTTTTTTGGACTAAAGTTTCTTTTTAAAGGAGTTTTAAATCTCTTGAAACCTCTTTAGTTTCTTGACTTTATTCCCTAAGAACAATTTTGCATGGAAGTCCTTTTCATTTGTCCTCCTTTTTCAAAGGTATTTCGGTGAAAAATCCAAAAAATAATCCTAGTCAAAAAGTTTGGACTTGAATGCCTTTTTAGTTTTTTGATTGAACTAACTTCTGAAAAGATATTTCAGTCTAAAACTATTTTGACTGAGTTACCTTGTAATTTTGTTGGATCTATTGTAAACAACTCAGTTAAAGAAATAGGCGTCTAATGGTTGATTTACATTCAACGGCAATCGGCATCTGTGAAACACACAGTGATTTTAAATTATAATAAGAATCGAGTTCTCACCATGACAACTTTAAATGAATCTGGCAAAGCCATATCGAGCATTTAATGGTCTGACAACATTACTGTAACACTACCATTATTAATTGACATTGAATTAAAGAAAAATGAACTTTGACATAATAATTTTTTCCGACCTATTTAAAGAGTACTTTCGCAGCCTTCCTTATAAACACCTTCCTTATAGGCTCTGTTATAATAATGACTAAGACTGGTTTTAGAGCATGCAGGCAATTAAAATTTTCATGACAAAATCATGTAGGTTTTTTCTTATGGCCGAGTCTCCACTTACTTTCTATTTTGCGCTTCACGGAAAAAATGGACTAGCTCGTGACATTTCTTAGAAGATTTTGCAAAATCCATGCCCAAAAATGAAGATTTAAATTTTGTCAAAAGAGGAAAAGATCGGAAATACAATATAAAATGTGTTTTTATGCTCAATTTCTATTGTAATTTCTATGTGGAATATTTTTACCATTAAAATGATATTTTAATTTTTCTTTGCAAAATGTTTTCCTTTTAATATATCTTAGATGAAAATAAAATAAAATTGTGTATGATTAAATTAAAAATTAGGTCTATTCGACTCGTCATCATAATAAAAATGTATATTAAACATTTTATAATAATTTTCCATTATAATGAGCAGAGGTCCTTATATGATGTCACGGGTTTTCCTAAATTTCGACACTGCTTCCCTAACATCACAATTGGGAATGACAATATAAATTCTGCACCACTACCGAACCAGTATAGAATCTCAGTCACTATTTTTCATCTTCGACCTTTTAGAAGTAGCATCAGTAATTTCCATATTACACATCACTGGAATTCTGTTGAAAATCCTTAAGAATTTAAATTACTCTGTTCAGAACACATGCACATTTTTTTCTGAAGATTTGTATCGTTTGTTCAGATAACTTATTATGTGAGCAACGTGAGAATTGGCAGATATAATTCTTTACTCATTGCTTCAGTCTGAAGTATCGTTGTAGTCCAATCGAACAATACAAACAAATAAAATACCCACAATACGATAACCCCACGCCTTCCCATATAGCGTTTTATTTTCACAATCTTCTACTATCTCTCCTGCAACTGCTGTAAAAACGTGATATCGTTTAAAGGCGTCACATAGTAAATTGCTATTAAGATTTATATACAAGATTTAATACCATTAGAACTTATTACTCGAAAATAATACCTGCCAACTTGTCGTTCAAAATTATCAATGTTTGTGAGATTGGGGGGAAAACAAAAATCAGCATTTTTTTAATAGATGTTTTGGATTCCTGGTAACCTAATTCGTAGAGAAATTTGAAAATTTAGAAAAAAAAAGCTCAATCCATTTTCTTCGTCAAGAGAAAAATATGTATGTAAGTGGAGACCGACCATTAAAGTATACTGCGCCAATAAAAAACGCAACAAGAAAATTGGGCTTGGGCAAATATTTTGTTCGTATTAATTGACGAAATTTGCTTTGCTTTCTAATGCTAGAGCCAAAACCAACAAAAATGTTTATACAAGCCGTCTCGTTCGCTTCTTACACAGATCCTATCAAAAAAATGTACGCTATATTTATTTATGTATTGGTATTTATATATCGGTATTTGAACAGATTTTTTCGAAAAATACTTATTTGTATCTATACTTATTTGTTTTGTGTATATATACTTTCTGATTTATTTTATACGCATCACTAATACTATACCTTAGCGTACTTTTGTATATCTTAAATGTTTGTATTGTTTGGCTTGTATAAACATTTTTGTTGGTTTTCCTAGAGCTCATTTATAATTTTTATAACTTATTTTTATCCTTCTAAACGAGTAAAACCGTTAGTTTTTTATTCGCAAATACAAATAAATCATTTTGTAGAGAATTTAGAAACCTTGAAAATGAGACTATTGAAATATCTAAACGACAACCCTTTGCTGAGTTGTTGCAGTTTTAGCGACAAACATGACAAAAAGTCAACACGTCGAGCGTAATTTTGGTCGTGCGAGGAGAAAATAAGTTTTTACAATAAAAAAAACCTAAACTATGCCTATTCGGTTGTGTGGATTTGCGAATAAAAAATGTCGAATGTTCGTTGACAATCTCAAAATTTACATTTCTTGTTCAAAAAAGTCACAAAGAATAAAAATAATAATAACGAACTTCAGTATCGGAACATAGACCAAATTTCCATCAAGGTCCAAGCGTTTAAAAACAGGGTATTTTTCGAAAAAAATCTACTGTTGCGTTGTTTTTTGCGCACCGTATTAGTAGAAAACTAAAATTCACAAAATCCGAAAAGATAGAGATCCGAAACAAAATCATAGTTAATAATCGAAAATTAAATTTTGGTACCAAAACAAGAGTCTGTAACGTCATCCCGCTTTCCGTTTTATCAAAATTTCACCTTAAAATCCCGCTTTTGCTAAAGAATAAAAAATCCCGCTTTTTAATATATTTAATCTAATACAGTCATTCTTTGGAGCTTTTGCAAAATTAAATTTTCTATTATCCAGTATTTGCGCGATGCGGGATTTTAAAAATTAGGATATTGCACCCAACCCCTAAAACATAATAATTTTTTTAAATAATTTACACACACCAAAAATCGTTTTGTTCCTCAAATTTGATCTTGTGATTAAAAATTTTAAAAATATCCAATAAACTAAAAATAAACTCACCGTTTTGGTATTTTACTAAGTACATCCTCCGTCTCGACCGGTCCAAAACCCAAATTAATTAAAACTGCCTCCGGATCCGGTTTCCTTGATTCCAACAAACTTTCAACACTGGAACAATGACTGGAATCCGATTGCGTTGAATTATCCCGTATCAATTGGCTTTTTATACTTTTTTCCGAAAACGTAAAATGTTTTCGCACCGCATCACTATCAACCGATTTACTTGTATTATGCATTAGTTGTAACAACAAACTATTATTTCCGCCACTTGCTGTTTGATTTATATTTGAATCAGACGACGGTAGAGTTGATAGTAATTTTGTATTGAATTCATTTTGTGCTACACCTTGCTGTTTATCATCATCATCATCGTCATTAATTAGCGTCATAAGAAAATCACTATCGGAATTTGTATGATCATAAAATTTGAGATCATTCCCACCCAGTGCACAATCATCTTGTCGTGTTTCACTAAAACTTCGACCAATTTTACCTAGATTCACTTTACGCTTATTATAATTTTTATTCTTATTTTTAATTAACAGTAAATCCGTCGATGTTTTTATCATAAATTTTTCATTATCAATATCGTTATCATTCATTAATAATTTATTATCAATATTGATATCATCACCTGCGGCGACAGGAGCATCTGGATTATTATTTATATTTAGTTGAGCTTCTGTTATATCTATATCATTGAGAATGTCACCACTATTACAATTACTAGGAGGGGCAGGACTATTTACTATAACTAAACTATTATCACTATTATTTTTATTATTCGGTTGTTTGCTTTTCGACGATTGGAGAATTTTTCCATATTTTTTCTTATTATTCTCGTAAAATTCATTTAATTTTATTTTTCCTAAATTATTTAAATTTTTTAATTTATCACGTAAATTATCATTACTATTATCACTATTACTATTATTATTATTATTATTATTACTATTATTTAATTTATCACATAAACTTTTATCATTTTGTTCATTTTCATCGTCCTTATTCGACGACAGTGCTGATATGGCAAAATTAAAATCACTGTTGTCATTATCATCGCCAATATTTTCTTCTGCCGATATTCGATGATCATTTACATCATCCACCTCATCATCTTCTTCACTTATTAATCCATCTAATTTTATTGAATTTATTCGAGTGTCCTGTTCAGTACTAGATGATGTTGATGGCATTGACGTCGATGTTGATTGTGTCAACATACTATTCGTATTAGGGTCCGAAATGGTGCCCTCCCGTAATTCTTGTTCACTATTTTCATTTTGACCGCTAACTGTTATCGAATCAACCCATTTTTGTACAGCATTTGGACTTTTACGTTTCATTTCCGATACAAAATTTGAAACGAAATGACGAACATTTGTTCTTACTATAATTTTTTTTTTTTTTACAGAGAAATGAAAAAAAATAATTTAATCCATTAATAAATTTATTAATAATTTTATTTGTTTAATGTGTCTGAGTATGTGTTGTGTATAAAATTTATTTATTTGAGACAAACAAAATTAAGTTTTGTGACATCCAAGAAATTTTTATACTAATAACTACTTTGTATGTAAATAATTCATTTTAATTTATGTATTTGATTAAAATGGTGGATAGATTTTGTTGGATACGCTAAGCTATAGAGAGGGTGCAAATTGCATAGATGTGTATAGATTTTATGATTGATTATGATTTGTGTTGTAAGGGAAGCTAATTTTCCATTTAAAAAATTGGTTGCATATTAAGATAGGCTTAGAATTACTTACGATACCAATATGCCATTACTTATGCATATTAGGACCTGTGTAGAAATATATTATCGTTTAACATTAATGATGTTTGAATTAGTAGAAAATTGGTTTATTATTAGGTCAGTCCATAAATTCGTGCGCATTCATAGCATATACATATGTGATTCACTATTACTCACTATTCATACGAGTCGCATTCATAAGCCGTGTTTTCCATGAGAACTGCACTAGAACTCGATAAACTTTAAATTCCTTTTATTCTATGTAAAACGAAAAAAAAAAAAATTCATAAAGCGCGAATGTTTAGTGTATTTGACATAATTACATATTTTAAGTTTAAAAATTTCTCTCTTCAGTTATTTCATCAATATTTTCTTATTTCTTGCTGACGTCATTACACGCAACTACACTCGATAAATTCATGGGTTTATCAAGTGTAAATAAAAAATAAGCTATAATTGTCATTATTTATTGCTGTAACAACTTAAAATGCGTATTTATGTGAAATGCACTACACATTATCACTTTATGAATTTAATTTTTATTTCTGTTTACATAGAATAAAAGGAACATAAAATTTATCGAGTTCTAGTGCAGTTCTCATGGAAAACACGACTATAGTTACTTTATTCCCAATTTTCGCGAACATAAGGCGCAAATAAGTACTCTTAGAAAATGAATATCGATAATCAGTACAAACATGCCTTTTATATTTTGTATTTTCATGTGGTGAAACTACCAGATCTGCAGTGTAAGGACTGTCAAGAGATGGTTTAAAATATTTAAAGATAGAGGAATCGGTGTTTAGGATGAGTTCTGGTCAGGATGTCATGTAAATTTTAACAACGACGCTCTTAAAAATCTTATGGAGTCAGAGCCACAATTAACAGCGGTTGATCTGTAAGATAGCGAAAAATTGAAGATAATTAAGGAAAATGTATCATTGATTAAAATAATAAATTGTGTTTTATTTACATTGTTTTAAAATATGACAAAAATGCGCACGAATTTATGGGCTGGCCTGATATATTGTTTGCTGAATTTAACTATACCTCCGATTTCCAGATGTATGAGAAATTTAAATATGCAAATTTCAAATATAGCAACACATAATTAGATTGGAAAAACACGTTTGATTTATTAGAAAAAAAATCACTAGTTCAGGTTCTACAAGTGTCTAGACTCTAGACTTACGTGAGTATGAAAATCAAAATTTACATAATTGTGTAAAATTCTACTTTTTTATATTATACTAGATTTCATATTATGCCTATTAATAGACATGAACTATACATATATTAAAAAATTTATAATAAACACTTGTGCATAATTAATGAAAGTACGGGATTTAACTACCAATGTACAAAATAAATTATCGCGTGCAAATAATGTTGTCGTAAAGTGGTAAATTAAACAAAAATCAAGATATTCATCCTAATTTTACGCAATTTTCTAATCGCGATTGACTAAAAATATCAGTTGTTTTTAAACTTTAGTCTTACATTCCTTTATACAGCTTCCATCGGCATCCAAGTGTCTCGTCATTATTTATAAAATATTACAACAAACAATAATAACAAGAAAAGTGGAAAATTACAAACTATATATTAAAAATGTCTCACACAACTTGAATCAATTAATATTAAAACTAATCAAACTATAGACTTTGTATGAATTTAAATGTTTTTTATTTGCGCTTTATGATTATTATCAATAAACAAACAATTTATCGCATTTTGTAATCTTAATAAAAATGTATACATATAGGAGAAACTAACCACCATTTTCGAATCAACGACTAATTATGCTAATTGGCCCAACTCCAAGCAAAGAATTCTACAGCATTTTAACAATTTAATTTATAAAGAGTTAGATTAAGATATTAAATTTCTATTTTTATAATTATTATAAAATTATGTTTATATAAGAAATTAAATTGTGATTGTGATTCCACGCCTATTATACTAAGATCAGTGTCGAACAAACGAGTTCCTATAAAGTTTATTTTAGTTTATAATATAAACCGCAACCAAAAATTTATTGAATCAAATTAACCCAACGAATCAAAATAAGAACATACAGAGAAGAAGGTGCCATCGCACCACGTGTAATACAAAATAAATCGCTAATTAAACAAAATTAAAAACTTTTAGTCGATTAGCCAAATGTTTTTACTAATTCTATTAAATTATTATCTAACCCACATAAATAAAATTAAATTGAAAGAAAAACACAACAAAAATGTTGGTTTCGAGAACACAAATGTGGCGCGTAAATTGCGAGAAACATAAAAAAACATATTTGTCCAAAAATGGCATAATTTATTTATTTGTTTAAATTAAAATCGTCGACTGAGAATTATAGTGGGAATTCAAAAACAATAATAATAACACCACAACAAACATCTACGAGTAATACATAAATTGACTGTTTCATCATAAGCGCAAGTTATACTCGTATTATAGTAAATTTTGATTGCGTCAATCAATTTATAGATAACTATACGAATGAATATTAACCAAATAAAATAGTTGAAGACGATTTATTTTGGTTTATTTATATTATTGCGTTTTTGTTTTGGTGGAATCTGAATAGTTTAATTTGGCTAAATTCATATATGTAGATATTTACAAGTTTATTTCGTCAAAGCGACCACCTCGGTGTATTCTGGGAAGTTTTAGTGTGACGTATTCTTAACGTTTTGTTTCTTTTTTCAAATGTCATGGACTATTTGAGAATCGAAATAAAAATTAAATTTGGCTTAATCACTAAAACATTATCGACACTTCGTCATGTCGTCACCTCAGTATTTAAGTGTTACAAATGCATTTTAATTTTTTTGGAGTTAGGTCTGCCATTTTCTATTGTGACGGCCCTAACCTTAAATTTATTAAAATGCATTTGTGTCACTTAATAACTGGGATGACAATTTGGTATAGTAATGATTCTAGATTCTAATTTGTTGATCCAGTCTACAGTTTTACGTAAGGTCTTGGATCTAACTCCAGCATTACTAAAATGCGTATGTATCACTTATGGTACAGGCAACGAAGACCAAAAAATACCAAATAGCGGAAATAATTCATGTAGAAGCGAAAATTGGTACAATTGTAGGGGAAGGTGTCCTTAACAACATACTAAAAATACTGAGGGGTGGGGGTGAAGCTAAGGGTGGGAGGGGGGTCTCGAAAGTTCCTTTTTTTAAATTTTTCGTTAATAACTCAAAAACCACTGCTTCTATCAAAAAAATGTCTTTATACTAAATTAATCTACATAAAATTCTCTTTTTTTTTAAGAATTTAATTTGTCTGTCTGTAATCAGTTGATTTTTCGGCGGGATCGGTACGTAATTCTGTTTTAAAAAATTCTGTTTTTACAACATTCTGTTTTTTTCGAAATTTTAGTTTCTTGAAAAATTCTGCTTTGAAAAATTCCGTTTTGCAAAATTCTGTTTCATAAAATTCTGTTTTACAAAATTCTGTATTTTTAAACATAATTTTTGTTATTAACTTATCCATCAATTATCTACGCAGATAAAATATTTACTGTTCGGTGCTACGAGTAGGTCCATTGTTATGGAGTATTATTTTGAATGGTGTGCTTAGACTTCGCATACCTGAGGAAGCAAAAGCGGAGGGCGTTGCGGCCATCAACAGCCAAATTTAAGAGCAAAGCATAAAATATCGGTAACGAGGCCATAGGCTTTATCCAGCAGTGGTTATCTAAGATAGGACTGCTGTTAGCCGAGCACAGACAGAGGGGGTATTAATCTCGACTAGGAAAAGGTGGGAAACCATTCCCTTCCAGGTGGGTTATTCTAAGATCAGATATAGGGGAATGCGCTAAGATTGATTCGTGAATTTCGCTCGGTATTTGTTCATGCGGCATATGTAGTAGCGAGAATGTGGCCAATTCTTCTGCTGGCAAACAAGCGACACAAGCTACTTCGATCCTAAACAACGGGCAGAGCGAATCGCAATCTGAATGGCAACATGATGGATAGTTGGTTTATCTATGAATAAGGTTAAATTGACTTCTATCTGACCAAACTGCTGATCGGACATGGATATTTCCGCTCAAACCGGTTCGGACCCGACCATATGCCTGAGTGGCCGGACTATGAAGGTGAGAATCAGAATATATTCTTCTGCCCTTGATTCGTCCACCTCCCAAAGTAATACCAAACGGTTTTTTTGGGGGGAGGGGGGGGAGGACAAATGGCTAATGAAAGGAAAGTGTTTTTAAGTTGGTAAGAATCCTTCACTCTCTATATTTTGAATATTTTCACCCACCTAGAGGCAAAAAGACAAGCAAACACAAACCTTCACACACTCACAGACACGCATACACACACACACCCACACAAACACACACACACACACACACACACACACACACACACACACACACACACACACACACACACACACACACACACACACACACACACACACACATACACACACACACACATACACACATACACACATACACACATACACACATACACACACACACACACACACACATTTTGCGGCAAAAAAATTAATTGTAGAATTAATTTTTTGTAGAATTTTGTGAAACAGAATTATATAAAACAGAATTTTGTAAAACAGAATTTTGTAAAACAGAATTATATAAAACAGAATTTCGTACCCAACCCTTTTGCGGCATTCTTTATAGACAAATATATTAATTGTTCATGACAATCCCAATATTTTCGATTTGGTAAATCAGAAAAATACAAAGGCCAATCGCTCATAATATATATCCTGAAAAAAGTAGAAATATCTTCCCCCCTCCCCGTAATTTTAGCTGAAGGCCCAAAGAGTTATACCAATGTACCACTCTACAAAAATGAAAACCCTCTCATTCCGTTCAACCCTCCCCTTCTGTTGATAGTTTGGTTTCGTACTGAAAAGTACGGTCTACTCATCAGGCAGCTACGACCAAACTACAAAAAATTCCACTCTAACCACATACATTAAGTACCTGGCCAGAACGCACTGACAGCGAATTTTTATTCACTACATCAAATATAAAAACCCATGGAGAAACCTCATTTGTGTGTGTATTATGCCCATATGTATATTTTTTAAGAATTTAATTTGTCTGTCTGTAATCAGTTGATTTTTCGGCATTCTTTATAGACAAATATATTAATTGTTCATGGCAATCCCAATATTATCGATTTGGTAAATCAGAAAAATACAGAGGCCAATCGCTCATAATATATCTGCACGTATGACGAAGAGAAGGAGATTAAAAAACCATATGCTAAGCGTCGAACAGTTTTTTATGTTCGTACGGTTGCGTTTCACAATTCTGTTTTGAATCGTGTATCTGCACTGTTGGGGATCTACACGCAGCAGATGCAATATATCACGAAGATTGTTACAAAAGATTCATGTTAACCTCTCTACCTTCAAAAAGAAAAGCTGGACGTCCACAAGATGAAGGGATTTCAGAAGCAATGGAAAAAATATATGATTATATTGAAAGGACTGATAATTGCCAATACTCTATGGACGAGTTTTTGGAACAGGTTATTGCAGGGGAACCACCACATGTGAAGACCATTAACGAGAGAATGAGGGAAAAATATGGGGACCAAATTTTTTTCAGTACTATTCGCACCAGACAAACTGTCGTCTCCTTTCGTAGTTTTAGTGATAAAATCTTGAGCGACTCATGGTACACTTCAAGGTGTAAAGATGAACAAAGAGAACGTGAGAGGATTGTACAAAAAGCTGCTGATATTATCTTGGAAGACATTCAATCCATGGCTTACGACAACAGTGCCTATCCCCCTTCATCTAGCTTCTGCAGTGACGCTGAACAATTAATACCTAAATCTCTTAAGAGTTTTCATGGACTGCATTGCAAGGAAAAAAAGGTCGGAAGAGGCAGTGGGGAAAAGATGACAACTATTGCTCATGCTCTTATTGCTGCTGTTCGCCCTCAGCAATAAGACATTTCAGCAATATTCACAGATCCCTCAGCATCACCTGAGGATATTGAACAGGCTGGCGAGAAGCTTTTTTTGGCTGTATACAAAGCGCCTGCACATCAATACAACCTGCACAAATATAGGTACTCGGCGTTTTTGAAGGCGTCAACGAAGCTCAAATCAGACATGGCCACTCTTCCTCCCACCAGAGGAGCTTCAAAGCAACACTCGCTCAGAGTCTAGTCTTACAAATATTAGTTTGTGATGAATACTTACGTTGGTATCATTACTTTCTTACAGGTACAACAGTGGCTCGGCAATCCCCTACCACCCATCCAATGGGGTTGGGTGAAGGGAGAAGATGGGATCCTTTACGGAGTTAAAACGAACGACCCTGTGACACCCGACTCCGTTTTGAACATGATATTTTGCCGATGCACGACTGGGTGCGGGGTGCGCTGCGGTTGCCACAAAGCAGGGATTGCCTGCTCCAGTGGCTGCGGCTGCATCGACTCATGTACTAACGAAGCCCCCGTCGAAAATAACTTCGATGATGATGAAAATTTAGATTTCGACGAAATTTAATGTTCAACATATATCCTTAAGCTGTAATTATTTCATTTTTAACAATAAACATTAAATTTTTAAAATTAAACAATTCATTTTTTAACAGCAAAAACTGTTTTTTATTTTTTTTATTTTCTATTTACCCCCTCCATATTTCCTTAAGCTTTGATCCTATCAAAAAAGTGTAGAGAATCTTTATTGTAGAGAATTTTATGTAGATTAATTGAGTATATAGAATTTTTTTTGATAGAAGCAGTGGTTTTTGAGTTATTAACGAAAAATTGAAAAAAGGACCTTTCCAGACCCCTCCCCTCCATCCTTAGCTTCACCACCACCCCTCAGTACTTTTAGAATGTTGTTAAGGACACCTTCCCCTAGAACTGTACCAATTTTGGCTTCTACATGAATTATTTCCGCTATTTTTCCTTCGTTGCCTGGACTATTAAATACTGGGATGACGATGTGCGTTCTATTTTGTTCTACAGGCCATTTTCAAAATTACCTGGTGGTTTACTCTCCAAAACGAGAGACCAGACGTACTCTTTAAAGGGTACAAGTACTCTTTTTGAGCATCTGCTCTTTTGTACACTTTTGTTTTGATAATTGTACTATATTGTACTCTTTCCTTCATTTAATTAATTTTTTTTTTAGTTTCTTTTTGTTTAAAAAAAAATTGCACACATAAACATTAGAGGAGGCCTATATTATGCTTGTGCTAGTATTCGTGCGTCAGATATTTTCTTCGATTGTTTCTTCTTTATCTATAAACTAATTTTAGTTTCAGACGTGCACACATGGGGGTGGTAAGCTCCCTCTAATCTAAACAAAGGCCACAAGAAAGACTGAAACATTGATCTATTGGTTTGGTTGTTTAAAATTTACTTTTTAAACAAAGCCAAATTTGCCTGAAATGTGGGCTGGACATTTCGCGCCAACTCTTTTAAATTTCTAAAATTTCGATTTTATAAAAAAAAAACATCTGCACATTTTGGACTCCTCCCTAAAATATTATCAGTGTGCACGCCTGTTTAATTTACTGGAAAAGCAGTACGAAAAGAAGAAAACCTGATGGAAGAATTCTTGCGGGTAAACAGGCTGAATTGCATTTTCATACCTTTTTACCATCGTTCAAACTACACTTAAATTTGTTTTTATTCGCTTTCTCTTCTTTTAAAATGAATTTTTCATTACACTTTTTTCCTTTTCGATCAAGAATAGTAAACCAAAAAACAAACGAATAGTGAGTGAACAATAATGCCTCAATTCCACTGTGAATCAAAGTTTTTCAGTAAAAATAACTTGAGATAAAAATATAAAATCGGTGGTTGTGTGAACGAGACACACAACGGAGTCAGTCAGGATTTTACTTACAAAAATTGTGTATCTGTTTTAGTGCACTGAGTTCGAAATTTAAAAAAAAAAATATCAAATCGAGAACATTTTATGGCAGTCCAACTAATACATGTACATAAATATTGTGTACCGATGAAAATTTTTCTCGCACACGCTGAAAATTTTAATTGTTTGGGATTTTTATGGGAAAGATTTTTTTTAATTTTGTATTTTATGACGGAAATAATTTTAATAAAATAATTCTGATATGAGTATTAATAATAATTAAATTTTTAGTTTTTTTTGAATCGTTAAAATACTCGAATTAACACTAATGCCAGATTTAGATGAAGAAAAATGTTTGCGTTGCAAAAAAAGAAGAGATTAGTATATAGTATTACAATTTTCGTTTGAATGATAAGAACAAAACATAAACATGCAAAATTATGTTAGCGTTTTGTTTGTTTTTTTTCCAATTGTTACTATAAAAACATTAAAAATAAATATGATACTATAAAATATACCCGAACCGACTATATTTTTTTGATATTTTATAGTAACAAACAAACACAATAAAAGTATATTATGAAAACCTATACGATGACCAGAAGTCAAATGTTATAGCACAAAAAATCAAATCAAAAGCAGTTTTCCCAATTTTAATTATTGTTATAAATTTTATTTTTGTCACACTACTGATAAATGTCCAAAAGTATAACATCCAATTATAAGCTGCCAAAAAATTATAGCATCGCCATTTTGGTTTACATAGTCCTTTCTCATTTTAACTAATGGATATTTTTTTATTGCATGCAGCTCTATGTAAGGCAAACATTTTTTGCAAGTCAAAGATTTTTCTTCATCTAAATCGGACATAATTCATAATTTTTTAAAATAATTCTTGGTTATGTTTTTATTTGCTGTCAAAATGTATCCATAAAATTTGCTATAAAAAAAAAGAATAACAAAATACTTTGTCTTTGTCTCTCTGATGGATTTTTTTTTTTTTGTCTTCTTCCAACTTCAAGTCAGCTCAGTCAATTTTTCACAGTGGAATTGGGACTTTATAAAAATAAAAGAATCGAGCTGTAATAGGAACAGAAATAATAATAGGATTGAAAATTATAGCTAATAAAATGACCAACATTAATTGTTATTTTATTTCTAATAGTTGGACCTAACACGTTCAACCCAAAAACATTCTTGGCGTCTTCTGTCAATCAACGTTTTTGTTTCATTATTAATACTAAGAAGTGAACATTTTGGCCAGAACCAAGGATTTAAAACCAAATTATAAAACAATAAGTATTGTGTTAAATTCTTATCGTGAAAGTAAAATTTAACATAAAAAGTGAAATTTTAATAAAATTAAATAAAATTCGAAAAAAATTAAGAAAAGCCTAAAAATTCATAAACTCATCTAAACTACCTACCACCACATTTAAAATAATTTTTTTCGTTTTATGTTGATTTCTGTTAATGACTGAATAAGGCATTTAATTTTTGTTAAATCCTATTTCAAAGCTCAATTTTCCATGACAATCTTAGAAGTTACAATGGTGATTTAGCTACTCCGGATAGAAAATGATAGAATTGGAATGAAATAATACCAAATGGAATAAACTGCTGGTATTGTTGTTGTAAAACACATTTTTTTTTTTGCAAAAAAGATCACTCTTTCAAAAAAATATTTTGATACATTCTTCCCTTGGTTTGAATAACGAATGAATGAAACACAATGTTCAATTCGATTCCAAATGAATAATCATCACAATTTGTTTTCTACTCCCTATTTAGATCGATCAGTAGAAAAAATGATTATTCGATCGATAGACAGCGAATAATAAATTTTAAGGAGCGAGTTTTAGAACACAACTTTTTTCCTAAAAACGAAAATTAATTTATAGACAAACGAAGAAAAAATCTGATGCATAAATACTCGTGAAAGAGGCTAAATAAATTCTCTGTGGATGAATGAAAGGAATCGACCATTACCAGAATCAGTCAAAAATTTTCTATTGACCGAATATAATTTTAAAGAATTTGACTGCTACCTAGTAGCTTTATGATTACTTCATTAATGATAAAACATTTCTGTAATAATTAGAAAAATTTTATCTAAACTTCTAATTAAGTCATTGAGAGTTAATTAATATTTTTCAACTGAATTTGTTCTTTATTTAAAATGTGATTTGTGTTTGTTTTAAGTTTAAATATTTTTTTATATTTATACCGTGTAATGAATTTTAACGTATAAATTGGATACAAAAAGCCAAATTAATCGCTTAAAATTTGGGCTTCCACAAGTTTTTTTTTATAATTTTTAAATGAAATCTGGGCTTTTTGTATCCTGTCAATCAGAAAGATAAGATAGACCTTAATCTAACTTTTAATTCTAATGAAAACGTTTCAAATCGCTATTTCAAATCATCTAAATTCAGTCTAAAGTCATTGTGCCGTGAAGATTCAAGTCTTTTTTTGACAGTTTATGCTTCGGAATTTAGATATCCATAATAATCATCCATTCGCAATACAACTGAAAACAGCATTGGTAAATAGAATACATGAACGATAGCACTCTACAATATCTCCATACTAGATACCAGGACCTAGATGATTGTGTGTAATATAATATTTCCAAAATCAGCCTAAATCGAGCTTTATGTATTCTAATATTTATTATTTAAGATCTAGAATTACCTACTAATAAATTTCTACTTGTACTGAATAAAGACCTAATCGGCCCATTATCAAAAAACAAACATAAAAGTATGCCATGAGACTCTTAGACTCAATAGGTAATTTCAATATTATATAACATCGTGTTAGGAAATAATATCGTGTTTGATATATTGTAAACTTGGTATGGGAAAAGCCGAGTATTTCAGATATTTTACTGATTACTGGTAGAATGGAAATTCAATATAAAGATACATTTTTTCAAAGGTGGAATTTGCGTACCATTGATGTGCGGATCCAACAATTTCGAGAAACAAATTGTTTCCAGCACTTCATTCCATCTAAATTTAACCAGTATGGAATAAAAATTTACTAGATTTGCGATAGTTCAACAACCAATCTTAGAAATTCCTTATTTTGAAAATGAGCCTCCTCAAAGAGACTATTTAATGCTGCGTTTTTTATTCGCTTCGGATAGCTGCTTTCGAGAGCCGTCATAAAAAATGTGGCTCCCGATAGTGCTCCGTATAAATAGGTAGAGCCAAATATTTTGTATATCAAGTTTTCGTTAAACAAATTTAGTTTACCAATTAGCGCGTCAAATTTAAATTTAGTTATAGAAAAATGACGGCTCTCGATAGCAGCTATCGGGAGCGAATCAAAAAACACAGCTTAAAATAGTTTAATGATTTCGAGTTAGCATAGATTGTGTTGAATAATACAGGATTTTACTTGTTTTAGTAGATTTCGACAAATTAAAAGGTCCAGAGGATTTACTTTCCAAGCGTGAAACCCTAATGAATCAAAGTTTTCAGTTTTCAAAGATTGAATCTTGCACAATAACAAAATTGAGCCGAAATTTTATATCGTCGATGTACTACGACCCCAATAAAGATTTTGAAAACCACAATAAATTAAATATTATTTTATGCTGTAATACGGGGAGTTGAAAGGATGATGACCCTAGCGTTATTTTTAAAAATATACATATGAGAGTGTATCAGCGCTACAATTGTAATGCTACAGCAAGCCGATTGGGAAAACGATAAATGACGATTTAAACCTAATCGATATGGGATGGATCTCGCAGACTCATTTTAAGTTTGTTAGCTAAAAAATAATCGAAAAACACTTCTTTATGAAAATTGAGCTTTATGAATTCTGATTTTTTAAGATCTAGAAACGCCTAATAATAATTTATTAATTGTAACGAATATAGGCCTAACTGATTCCAGATTCCTTCCTTGGATTAGTAGGGAGAGATGAACAGATTTGAAAGTCTTTTTATATTTTGGAAGAAATATTCTGTATGACATGTTCTCCGGGTCTTGTGCGGAGGAATCGTCAGATGTGTTAATAAGAGAAAATCTGTATTTTATTTTTATTAATCCAATTTATAAATAAATAAATATTAATTAAAATTATCTTCTTTAAAATTATTCATATGAGTCAATGGGATTCATCGCATGCTTTTATGTAAGTAAAATGACCCATACTGATTAGGGTTAAAAATATTTTAAAATATTTCTTGTAAATTTGTGACAGGACTTGATTGTACCAAATAGAAATAGCCGCAGGTCTCAGTGCTATTTGTCTATCCCATTAACAAAGGATTAATGTTACAACTTTCAGAAAGCTGCCTTCTGGGTATTTATTTATTTTGGCCAACCAATTCCTATACTGAATTTTGTAGAAGTTTTATGTAACGATTATTAAAAAAATTAAGTGGTGTATTTTTCCTTCAGCATTTCAGCAGGTTCGACAGCTATTTACCTGTCAAATTGAATTTTATTTTTGTAACTATAATTTTTAAATAAAAAAAATTTAAATATCGTAAATGTTTTTTTTTTTTTAGAGAGACTCAACGCTTAAGTAAACTGTTCCACCCATGCTGATTGATTAGGGTTAATCAAGATTGTAGTAAATTTGCTTCAAAGGCTGGGAAATGTGGCAACACGAAGTAATAATAAATGTTATTCTAAGAGTCAATTCAAAGTATCCAAGTTTGAGAATAATCAAACCGACAATAATAACACTGTGTTAAATGGACTGAAACCGAGTGAAATACTCAAACAGTTGATTCAAAAATCCATCGACAAATAACTAGCAGTAATATTAAATTACGATGCAGTTCAACCTGAAGAAGAATGAATATATTTAGAAGCTTAATCGATGAATACATCCAACTATATCATATGGTAGAAATAAAGCAACTTGCACACCATGCAATCAAAGGCGATAAATCAATAACAACATTGAGAGTAGTTTTCACTCGTAGAGAGAAAACCCGTATAGAATACGCACATAAGATGACATTACACGAAAGCAAATCCCTCAGGCTGCTCTTTCGCCGATACCCTTTAATCTCATGTTGGAATACATTTTTCGTAAAAGTGAAAAACCTCAGGATCACATCTTATACCTGCAGTCCAATCAGATTCTCGCCTAGGCAGATGATATCTGCATGGCTGGGCTGCGTGACAATTGAATGAAAGGGTTACATGATCCGATAGTACAATTTTCAGCTTCCGTTTGTCTTAAAATCATCGATTACAACAAAAAAATATCAGATCTCTGGTTTTAGAGAGCATACGTAATTGAGTTTAGCAGTGATAACTACACATTTGAAGATTTTTTTTTTAATTCTATAAAAATCTACTTACGTAATAAGTATCTTTAAGCCTAAATAACTTTTACTTTAATTAAACAACCAGCCAAGCGCCTGGTCTATTAGGTATACATGAAAAGGGCTTTCCGAGGCGGAGAATTGCGAGCATCAAAAAAAAATATAGACTTTCATTTATAGGTAGCAAATAGAAGATATTGCAAAAAAAATTTCTTCAAAATTCATGATTCGGACTCCTCATATGAAATATTTAGCTTTACTGGCTAGGCTAAAAAAGACCTATATCGATCACAATATTCCGAATTTAGTATTAATAAATAATCAAGTCAAAAATAATATGTATATCACAAATAATCACAAACTACAAAGTAAGTTGTGATAAACTATATTTTTTTAAACTATAAATAACTCATTAGTAGTTTTAGTTAGCGGCTGGCGGCCATGAATCGATTATTGAAAATAGTTGACAATACTTTAAGCCGCCACCTGATTTAAAGCGACGATGGGCTCGGGCCTTTGAATTTCCGTACTACTAAAGTAAATTATTAAAGTCTGAGAAAAATAATTAGTTAGTGGATAATAGAATTAACTACTCGTAACTCCTTCACGGAGATGTAATCGTAATATATAATAATATTATGAGTATAACATTTCTATCCCAACAACCAAAACACCTTCGAATTATACAAAACATTTTTGTTATAATCACGTAATTAAAACGACCATTGAAAAATACTGGGGTCCTATTTGGGAATCCGTTTCGTTTCGTCTTTCGAAACGAATGATCTAGTTGTTTCGAATAAGAATTGGTTATTTTTGAATTCGATCGAAAACAAAAATATACACTGTTAAATAATCAAATGGGAAATTCTTTTTTTTTTTTTTTTTTTTTTTGGATAAACCTATTCGAAAAATATAAACCTTGTTGAATTTCTGACGTATGCATATTTTTTTGCCGATTGTCTCACAGTTTGAGAATTTTCAATTTGTGTTGTGGATATGTCTTCTTTTCTTTCGTAAAAATGAATGTGTCCAAAAATTGAGCTAAATCATAAATATTGTGTTTCGGAAAATAAAGTTTTTATTTTATTAATACATAATATTTTTGTGTTTCCGATATTTGGCTTGGTCCATTAACCAATTATTCAATTATTATAAAAAAAATTGTTTTTCTTATAAAATTATTTATTTAGTGGTTACATATGTAATTAAAAATTATCCTCTTCTCAAATGGCATCTTAATTATTAAACTACTGCTATCGTATAGAATTATTCTTCCTTTTTATATGGATTCGTCAACAATTTATTTAACGTACAGAAATCCGTTCATGAACATACAAATAATGGTCGAAAACGGATTAGTAGGTAAGGAAAATTTATTTTCAAAAATACCGATGGTTCGAAAACGTTGTTCGTTTATTCGAATTCGTGCCCTGGGCTCCTATTTGTGAAATTGTGAATACGAATTCGAAGAAACGAACGACGTTCTCGAGTCATCGGTATTTTTGAATTCGAAAACGAATAACTTTGAAAGTAAAACGAATTTCTACGAAACGAATATAAATTTCCCTTATCTACCAATCCGTTTTCGACCTTTATCTTTGTACGTTCATGAACGAATTTCTGTACGTTGAAAGAATTGTTGACGAATCCATATAAAAATGAAGAATGATTCTACACGCATAGCAGTAATTTAATAATTAAGATGCATTTGAGGAGGGGACAACGGACAACTTTTAATTACATACATATACTATATAACCACTAAATAAATAATTTTACAAGAAATAAAAATTGTTTTAATAAAAATTGAATAACATTCACAAAGCCGATTTTAGTGGAAGAAATATAGTAAATAGTGATGAAACATGAAAATTTCAGCAAATAGTACATAGACACGTACTTATATACGTACATAAAATATTACATATTTTGAAATAATAAGCACCAATTAAATATAATAAACTTTATCGAAATAAAACTTTATATCTATGTAATAAAAGAAAACATTTATTTTACGAAATATTTTGAACACATTTTGGACACATTAATTTTTACGATAGACACCTAAAAACACGACTGTATGAAGCAATTTGTCATCATCAACTTAAACTTCGTTTAGAAGAAACAAATATATTGTTTATAATAATTATTTAACAGAAGTCATATCAACAAGACATAGCTATTAAAAATTTTCAAACTGCGAGACAATTGCCAAAACAATATGCATACGTCAAAAATTCATCAAGGTTTCTATTTTTCGTATAGGTTTACCCAAAAAGAAGAATTTCCCTTTTGATTATTTAACAGTGTATATTTTTATTTTCGATCGAATTTCAAAATATCAATTCTTACTCGAAACGAATACACTATTCGTTTCGAACAACGAAACGAAACGGATTACGAGGTACGAGTACCAACCGAAACAACTAACATTTGTTTATAACAACATTAAATTAGAACAGCATTCATCCGAGGAGAATAACACTCAAACAACCGACATAATGTACAAGGCGTGTTCAAAAGTAACGGGAATTTCATAATTTAAATTTTTACTGTGTTTTGTTGGTAAACAGGTCTGAAAAGTATATTTGTTTAGCCATACTGGAGATTTAGTCTGTTGTCAACTGTCATTAAAAAGGTTACATTCTTTTCTGATATTTTGCGTATAAAACGTGTCAGCAAAATTTGTTCCAAAATTGATTGTGACATAGACAATGGGGTGTATTGAATAAAAAACATGTCATGTCAGAATCCCGGGAATTCCCGGAAGTCAGAAAATCACAATCACGTTTGCCAGAAATGTGAAAGGTCTGGAAACAAGCAAGTCCTAGTGAAAAATCTAACAAAGTGGTACAAAGCTAAATTTCAAATTTCCAAAGTAAACATTTCCGAAATTAAAAAACTGTTACAGGACGACTTCTTACTGTATCGTTTAAGATTAAACAAAAAATTTGAGACGAAAAGATACGATTAAAAATCGAAGGGTACACGATTGAATTTTGTTGGCTAATAAAACACTTACATTTTATTCAACTAATGAGTTAGTTTTTCTAATGAGTTTGTTTAAATTGAATCTAACAAATAAAACAAAATGTAAGCAAAGTTTTTTAAAGCGAAATGTTCGTGTAAGTCGACCTGCGAAATATTTATTTTGAAAATCCAAAATTTAGTCGTGGTTGGTTAGATTTTCTTACTCCAAGTACTCAAGAGGGGAATAAAAGAAGCATATTACACTTCGGCGTTGAACCGTCAAAAGTCTTCTGGATTCTGGTAAGCTTTATGATGCTCTCTCAACTTATAGAAGTTAATTGTGTTTATCTGGAGTAGTTAAAAGACGATCATATTAAAAACAATTGTTTCCAGACGCTATTTTTGGCATTTTACACAAATAATAATGTGAATTGGATATAAATTTTTTTTTTTTAATAATTTGCACAGATCTCGACGCTACAATAGAATTTGAATTTATTAAAACTAATACCAAACCAGCTGATGCGTTAATGGGAAAATGGACTAGATACATGAAATTCCGATTGGACCTTCTATAGATGATAGAAAAATATATATACCCGCTTACTTAGAATTATTTCTACAATAGTATTTAAATTGAACGACAACGGACATTATTGAACTCAAAAGTAAGTTAAGACTAATTTCGAGTATTTACAATGAAAACGTGGTATTTTTTTATTGCAAACGTATTGCAGAATCGTATGCATAGGTTCTCAGTAGAAGATAAAATATTTGAAAGTTTCAAGTTAAAAAAACCACCCGGTATATGGGACGTCACGTCTACCAAACCACTTCCGTGCCCAAAATTTAAAGCATCCAAAAAATATCAATATTTTCAATGAAGCATCTTATTTTTGTTCGGCTTCCTATTTGAATTTGTATTGAAAAAACAAAACTAACATAACATAAAATTGTGGAAGGCAGGATCGGGCCTAATAAGGGAATTTATGTCCCTATCTATGCCGCTTCCGTATACGCTTATGCTCTATGAAGTTCATGCAGAGGATTTGGTGTCAGAAAATTCTACGGAAGTGACGAAACGTGAGTTCCTTACCTCTGTACTATAATGTCTTCAAACGTACCCATGCTCAAAAGGGCAATTCCTTACAGATTTATTTACAAATACGGACCGATATAGAGAATAACTGGCTCTTTTCAGGGCCAAATGATGTACGAAATCCGAACGAGCAACCAACCTCCACACAGTGTACATTAGGTAACGCTAGTGCCGACGGTTAGCGAACCCCTAACTCTTTTTCTCCAGAGAATTAATTGTATTTATAAGATCGCCTTTTCTCTTTAAATTAATGTGATATACCTCTTTAGAAACACCATATTGATAAAGCCACATTGAATTTTTGAAAGTTAAATTTCTAACATCTGAATACCAGCCGGTATATTTTTGTGATAAAAAAAGTTATCTTACTATAAAATTGTCATAATTGAGACCATTTGTTTGCACATTTCATAGAATTTTATTTTTCAGAAGCCAAACTAGAACCGCCGTGACGGTGTTTCCAAAAATACCCTTCGGTACACTAACCAGTTACGCAATATTTCACATTTCTACTCACAAGGAAACCTATTGAACCGTCAAATTCCAAAATTTATAAAAACCATTCTAAACTGTAGTCCTCTGTCTATTTTATCAGCAACCACCCCTACTTCGTCTTCTGCACCACCGTTTTTGAAAAAAAAAAATTGGTAATTATTCCTCATAAAAAGTACAAGTAATCCGTAGTAAATTAGATTATGAGGGTTCCATCTCTGTTTTTTTAGAGGATGAAAATTCTTTTTTTTTGGCCAATTCACGAGTGATTTTAATCCCTAAAAAGGGTTTGGTTGCCGATACAAAAAAAATGGTTTCGTTAATGTCTCACAGAGTACCACAAATTACAATAGCTTTTATAATTTTTTGAATTTGACAGTTCAAAAAATGCTCTTGTCAGTTTTGAGCTTAATTTAAATTAACTAGGCTATATTACTGGGTTTACTGATTCTTGCCGCACTATTGAGCCGCGTTCTTGTTTTTTTTTCAAAAACGACCCTCGGCCTTCGAAAGTAAACGTTTCAATGAAAATATTCGTGCCCTTAAGATATTTTTTGGATGCTTTAAATTTTGGGTACGGAGGTGGCCCGGTAGACGTTAAACGTCCTATATATACTGTACTATCTGTATTATCTGTAGTATCTGTATTATCGACTGTATTGTTGACTACGCTACTGACGTACTGACGACGATGAGTAAAAGGTACAAGAGATATTATTATTTATTATTACGTTTTGTGATTCCAAAGAGAGTGGTATTATTTATTATTACGTTTTGTGATTCCAAAGAGAGTGGTCACTAGTCAGAGTTTGTGAAATAATATATTATATGTGCAACCATGTGTTTTATTTAATTCAATCTTATATATGGGTATAGGATATATTATAATATATAAAGGAAAAAATGGATAATGAAATTAGCGGAAACAAAGCACAAGTTATCAAAGGTAATCTGATTTCGTGAATTTATGGTTAAATTGAAAAAATAGAGAAAAGGGAAAACTGGTGAGGTTATTTCTGGTGATAAAATTATTAAATGGCCTGTGTGGCAAAATAGAAAAAAGGTTATCTGGTGATAAAATATTAAACGGCCTGTGTGGCAAAATAGAAAATTGGAAAACTGGTGAGGTTATGGTGATAAAATTATTAAATGGTCTGTGGCAAAAAAGAAATGGCCTGTGTGGCAAAATAGAAAAAAGAAAGCTGGTGGGGTTATTTTAGATGCTGTGTGCAGAGGGAGATAATCCTTAAATAAGTGGTATAACTGTATTCAAGAATGCATGGATGTACTGGAAATGAATGTCACAAGTATAACGTGCTGTCTAAATATTTGTTTGGATTGTTTGGTTAACGGGAAATTTAACTGTGTGTTGAGAGAAATAGAAAAAACTAGAATTTTGAGATTGATTGAAATAAAACAATAATATAATATATATATATATATATATATATATATATATATATATATATATATATATATATATATATATATATATATATATACATATATAAGTTAATGTAAGCAGGGGATTTGAAAATAAGGTTATGTACCCTGTTTACATTTGGGATGAATGAATGAAAGGATTTAGAAAAAAATAATTAGATTTTTTATCTGTTTAGGAAAATCGTTAACGGTACCGTCAAATGTAAAGCCAGTCTTGTGTGACACATTGGGGAGAGTGGAAAAGGAATTTTTCGTTGTTTTTAAAAATTAATGTAATTACCGATTCCGAACAAAGGAAAGATTACTTATTATATCTGGCCGGAGAACAAGTCCAAGATGTAGTGGCTGAATTGGCAGAAGAGGCACTTATTATTCGCCCGCCAGAGAATGACGGTGTGTTTAATAAATTGGTTAAAGCGTTGGATGATCAATTTTTGCCAAAACATAATGAGGCTATTGAACAAATGGTATTTCAAAATTTAGCACAAGAACCCGATGAAAAATTTCAAAAATGTATTCTGCGATTGAATCAGCAAGCAAAGAAATGTGGTTTTGGTGACCATAAAATAAGTTCATAAGAAACCAAATTGTTGCAAAATGCCAATCAGGAAGTTTACGCCGCGAGAGTCTAGAGAAACCTGAGACATCATTACAGCACATCATCGATAAGGGTATTTCATTTGAAATGGCACATGAACAGGAACTAGCCATAAAAGGAACTTCAAAGCAAAATACCGTAGCGATAGATTCTACCGTGAACAAAATAACCGACAGAAAAGAATGTTCTCGATGTAGCAGTAAAACTCATGATGCAAAATCTTCTGAATGTCCAGTGTTAAACCGAAAATGCTTCAAATGTGAAAACAAAGGCCATTTTTTCGAGTAAATGCCGCACGGTAGGTTGGAAACAAAATCGAAATAATCGACGAAGTGATTGTCGTGGTAACGAACGAAATAATTTCGGTAAACGTCCATTCCCAGATAATGGAAACAGTCGTGGAATGCATTCAAAAAGATTCTGGAATTCCGGAAACAACGATGATCGGTCTAATAAGATTGAAATGGTCCAAAATGTGCAAGACAACGAACCGGACTATATATTCTGTATCGATGGTCCAGATGGAAATGAAATTGGTTGTGTTTTAGGCGGGGTTAAACTGAACATGATAATTGATTCTGGATCAAAGCAAAACATTATTGATCAAAATAGCTGGAAGATGTTGAAACAGAAGAAGATTAAGATTGTCAACATGGTCAAATTACCGGATAAAAGTTTTAAGGTTTATGGTGAATATTCATTGGAAGCTATTGATGTTATTGAAGCGGAAATAATCATTGGTAAAAACAGAACAATAGCAAAGTTCTATGTGGTTAAAATGATTGATGAATCAGTAAGACCAGTTGCACAGCCTTACCGCAGAATTCCAGTTTCTATTGAACAAGCGGTATCAAAGAAAATTCATGAATTAATGGCACTAGAACTAATTGAACCGGTGAAAGGTGCAACAACATGGATCTCACCAATGGTCGTGGTACCAAAAGGAAATGGCCAGGTAAGAATCTGTATTGACATGAGACGTGTTAACAAAGCAATTAAAAGAGAGAATCACCCGCTACCGGTGATTGAAGACTTTTTACCGCATTTGACAAATGGAAAGTTATTCTCGAAACTCGATATTAGTAATGCATTTCATCAAGTGGAAATATCAGAACAGTCACGACACCTCACCACATTTATCACCAACAAAGGTTTATTCAGATACACCCGGTTGATGTTTGGAATTTCGTGCGCTCCTGAAATATTCCAAAAGTTAATGGAACAAATTTTGGCGGATTGTGACGGTTGTATGAATTTTATTGATGATATCATAGTCTATGGCTCAACACAGGAACAACACAATGATCGATTAAACAAAGTCCTTGATACATTAGAAAAATGGGGCGTAACATTAAACAAGAGTAAATGTGTATTTGGTGTCAGTAAAATTGTATTTTTGGGACATGAATTGTCCGGTGATGGAATAAGCCCAACACATGATAAAGTTCATGCAATCAAGTAATTTAGGTCACCGCTAAATGCGGATGAAGTTCGTAGTTTCTTAGGGTTGGTTAACTATGTGGGAAGATTTATCCCTGATTTAGCAACGGTGACATTTGAATTGAGGAAACTAATTAGAAAGGAAGAAAAATTCATTTGGGGCCCGAAGCAGCAGGAATCGTTTGATGAATTAAAATCATGATTATCAAGTGAGACTGTCCTGATGAGGTATTACAATATTGAAAATAGAACTCAAATAATAGCGGATGCCAGTCCGGTAGGGCTTGGAGCTGTTTTAATCCAAATTTGTGATGGACAACCGAAAATAATATCGTATGCAAGTAAAAGTTTGACCAAACCAGAACAGCGTTATTGCCAGACAGAAAAGGAGGCACTGGCCTTAGTTTGGGCGGTCGAGAAATTTCATTTTTATGTATGCGGAAAGGAATTTGATCTAATTACCGATCATAAACCATTAGAAATAATTTTTGGTGCAAGTTCGAGACCTTGTGCACGAATTGAACGATGGGTAATGTGACTACAGTCGTATCAGTATACTGTAATTTACAAACCTGGAAAATATAATATCGCGGGTCCTTTGTCACGGTTATATACGCAAATTGGCCAACCGCACCTATTCGATGATAAATCTGAATGTTACATAAATGAGTTAGTGGAAGCGGTTAGGCCAGTCGCGATTAAATTAATAGAAATTGACCAAGAATCGGGAAGAGATGTTGATGTACATAATGTTAAGATTGGATTAGATTCTGGTACGTGGACTAAAGATACACAAATCTATAAAATATTTGAAAATGAACTATGCTTTTCGGGAAATATTCTATTACGAAGCACAAGTTTTGTGATCCCCAGGTCGTTGCATACTAGAACGTTAGAATTGGCACACATTGGGCACCCGGGATGTACTGTGATGAAAAAACGTATACGAGCTAAGGTTTGGTGGCCTAAAATTGATGAAGACGTAGAAAAATCAGTAAAAAGTTGCCGTGCCTGTTTAATTACATCGAGACCAGATCCACCAGAACCAATAAAACGGAAGGAATTGCCAACTCAGTCTTAGCAGGATGTAGCCATTGATTTTATGAGGCCTTTGCTTTCCGGACATTATTTACTAGTAGTCGTTTATTACTACAGTCGTTATAAAGAAGTCGAAATATTGACCAAAATAGATGCAAAGGAAACAATAAATCGTTTGAAGGTCATATTTACTTGGTTTGGTGTTCCAATGTCAATCAGGCATGATAATGGTCCCCAATTCGACTCAGTGGAATTCAGAAACTATTTAAAAGAATGGAACATTGAATCTGTTCCATGGATCCCGTACTGGCCGCAAATGAACGGAGAAGTTGAACGTCAAAATCGATCTTTGAAAAAATGTTTTATCATCCGCAATGGGGAATGCCAATGGAGGCAGATGAAGAAGTGATTGAAAAGGACAAAGAAATGACAGAAAAAGGGAAGATATATATTGACAAACGTCGCGGAGCAAAGGCAAATGCAATTAAGGTCAGGGATACTGTTTTGGTGAAAGAAATGGTAAAACATAACAAGTTAACCCCTGAATTTGGGTCGGACGATTTTACTGTTGTGGAGCTAAGTGGTTCAGAGGCACTAGTTGAATCAACAGATGGGAAAACTTACCGTCGAAACGTTACTCATTTAAAACGGGTTCCGTCTCTTGGACCAGCAGATGTCGGAAATAGATTTGATACAATTTTGGAGCCAGAAGAAATGAAAGAGGATGAACCGAGCCGTCTATAACGGAAAATCGTTAAACCAAAGCGTTTCGAAGTTTAGGGAGTGTGAAATATTATTTTGTTGATTTAGTTTTTACTAGATTATTGAGTTTAAAGTTTAATTCAACATGGTTATCGGGCCATTACACATCAAAAGTGGATAAAAGTATTTTTCACGTGTATTGATTAAAATAAAAAATAAAAATTTAATAAAAACCATATCTATTTTTACATGTTTCATTTCATTATGCAATTTTAAGACGATCCTGTACCACAATATTTAGGAAAGTAATTGTTTTAAATAACACTATCACACGAAAAACGAAATTACATTTAATTTGAAACAAGCCGTCTAGCCATCTATTGGTAGGGGCAACATTTCATTTCTATTTCTATTTATGTACAATTTCATTTGCCACAACAAAAAATTAGTTGTGTCAACTAAATTTTATGTCGTAGATAAATTCATGCGTTTTAAGTTATTAGCAAGAAAACTCTGGCATTTAAAACGATATTACAGTATTTTAGTTTTTATTCCAGTAAATTCAATAACTTTGTATCAACAACCTAATACCCTAGACAGACTGTGGTTTAATAAATCCGATTTAGGTAAACTGGTTTAAGTTTCTTTGCAAAAACAAAGGGATTAGCTAAATCGAGGTTGACACACTGCAGTTAATCAACAGCAGGGCATTAATATAGTTTATCCAAGTCCTGAATTCGGTAGGCAGAGAATTTGCTTGCTACAAATAAAGTGTTTTTTCAGTGTGTACAGATACGGAAAAAACGAAAAACGCGAATATTTTTTTGTATCAACCTGATAAGTTCATATTGATGTTTATATACTTATTTACACATATGTATACAATAAAACATTTATGTAATTTCTAAGAATTCCCTTGATGAATTCAAAGCAAATAAAATGAAATATCAAAAATCAATTTAATATTATTCAAAACTAATAATCATTTGGGTAACATTTTTAAGTGATACCTATTATACGATAAGTACGAATCGTACGTTTACAAATTAACTTAATTTAAATTTGACATTAATTAAATATCTTATGTGTTCACCAAACAATTTGGCTTAGCAAATCAATAAAATTAGAATAAAAAAAAATGTAATTTGTATAACTATAAGCATAATATATCTTTATTTCTCTAACTGTGTACATATACTTATATAAAAGTCTATAAGACACAGATTAAAATGTAATAAAACATTTTAATTTATCAGACAGACATTTTGTTTGCTGTTAGGTTTCGAGACCATAAATTAATTATACTTGAGATAAATTTCTTCATATTTTTTGTTTTTTTTTTTTTTTGCTTGAATTGTACAGAGTAAACATAAATATTTGATGTAGTTTTAAAATTAAAAAAAGTTTATTTGCCAAAATATAAATTAATAAAATATTTTTTTTTTTTTACTTTTGAATTAAAATGTTTACAAATTTAATGGTGACCGTGTTAAATTGTGACAATTCCGATTAAAGGGAATTTTGTTGTTTGATTGGCATCTTTGAAAAGCGACATCAAAGCGCAAATTACACACAAATGATTTGCATTATTTGTTTCATTACTTTATTAAGATGGATTTATTGCATGCATTACATAGTTGATAGTTTTTTAAATTAGAAAGTGTTTAGTTTTTTTGCTTTAGTATGTGTTGTTGATTTTTATGCACGCGACCTCGAATAGATTATTGACACAAAAAAAAAAAAATTATTAGTTTGGTTAATGGTTAAAAGTTGACAAGGATAAAATTGGATTGAATATGTTTATGCGGTGTGCTATTTACGAAAATTTTTTCTTATAATATTCATGCATAAAAAATTTGGATATGCTCATTCATTTACAAAAAATAATAATGATGATGAATTTGAATATTTTGATTGGAAATTAAATAATTTTCTGGCACATTTTTTTAAACATCTGTGAAATGAAAATGTATCTATTGAAATTATGAGCTAAATTTAGTATTTTTTCAGCAAATCATAAAATTAACAGAATCAAACATAAGTCATCAAGAAATACAAAATTAAATGGATTAGATATTTAAATATTTTTATAATCTATTATCGATACAGATCAAACATATGATTTTTCTATATTTTTAAAGGCTTTTCTGCCGCTCAGTGTTCACAACCCCAAACTGTTTGAGAATGAAACAAATTAAATCGGCTTATACAATCAAAGGCATTTTAATAATTAATGGATCCATTCAAATTGTAAATATTACATCAGTAAAATTTGTTGTTATTACAGTTCAATGTTATTTCAATTTTAACATTTCACAATGTCTAACACAATACACAAATATCACATTCGTAAATTCGATCGTCGTTTTGTGCGATTACCAAAAAAAATTACATGTATGCAATTGGTTTAATAGAGACATAATTCATATAGTTTTTAATACACATTTAACGACATTAAAAATTATGTAAGGAAAATTGCGAATGTCTAACATATATTATATTTGAACAGATTAAAGCCAACCTGTTGCATGTGCTAAATTGCTGTTTCATGTCTGCGATGGGGAACAGAAAAAAAACATGAAAATATATAGGAAAACGAGATTATAATGTTTATTATTTATTTTCATTTAGATTTTATAGCGGATTTACACAAAATTTGTTATTCTAGTCCAACAAATCTTTCAACTATGTGGCTTCAGTTCAACGTAATTTTAATATCAATATTGTATTGATTATACTCAATATTAATAAAACTCAATGTCACATAAAATGTAAAAATTTGGAAAATAAACATGTGACTGATTAAGTTTATTCTGCAATGCAATGCGATGATAATTTCGCGATATTACTACGTGTTACGAGACAACTTGATATCATTCTATAATAGAAAATTTGTATCGATATTGATTTTTCACAGTCCATCAAACAATTTCATATACAGCCCGGGGGTATAAGAAGAAATAGAAAAATTTGCTTAACCAATTTTCTTATATGCTTTCCTTACCATGTAAGTAGCTGATTAAAATCAAATGCTTGTAATATTCAAGTCGATAAACCTTCAACCTTTACACGATAAATAGAATGAGAAATTTATTTCATAATTCTCTTAAACATATGCATGAATATGTACATCCATTCAGTCCACAAGACATTTATATGTACTGAATAATTTTGTGGCTTAAGAATATTATTTATGTATTCTCTAGTGGCTTTCACGAAAAGTTGTTATACATAACATGAGTATTAAGTTCCCATAGGCAAAATTGTGTTCGTCATTCTCTTTAGATCAGATTGTGTAGTTTTCCGGGAAATTTTTTATTCGAAACGCTTTTATATTATTATGCAAATAGAATAGAACTCTTTTTTTTTTTTGTTTTGTAAAGCATAATTTAACGTTGGGTTATAATGTTTGATGAAGCATTGAAAAGGAAAAATTTCAGCTTTATATTGATTTTATTTTGTCATTTTTCCAATGTCACAAACTAAATCTATGAATTGAAAACTTTAGCTGAGGTAGCCGAAATATGTTCTTACTCAGTTCTTCTTATAAATGGTTTCTGGAGCGGATGTCTTGGAGCAAAAAGATTGTGCTAATTTTTATGTGCAATGATTGTCATTACATTAACGAATGCGTCAACTGCAAAGCTCTTGTTTATTGCTCGGGTTTGTCATCGGAAAAATGCTACAAAAAATCAATATTATGCCAAAAAAATAGTTATTTAATTAAATAATTAAATTATTTATTACAAAATGGTGCACCTTCTCACCTTACAGATTAATTGTAATAAAACAATACTATGCAACCCCGCTCTATTTATAGTAAAAAAAAAGTCTGCGTTTAAAGCGAGAATGGTTCTTAGATGGCGGTGGCGTAATTTTAATTCTGAGAGTGGGGTGTGTATAAAAATGTTACGAAACAGAAAAAATTGAAATACAATTCTAATTCCATTTACTTCAATCAACTAGACGCCTGTATCTCGAAATTTATTACGAAAAGCAAAACAACTTCATTATTTATCATTATATCGTTTTACCCTAAATGTATGCAATTTTCCGGCAAGTTCATCGTTATTTCGCTGAAGAATATACGTTTCTGAAGCGTCTAAAATTACATAATAAGTGATTTACAGAGTATAGATATTATCTTGATAGCTCGTTTTGTTAATTGAAAAATGTACTTAGGTATATATGATAAAATAATTATAAAAACATTTTTAAATGTATGTTATATTACCCCTAGGAAGGGGAGGGTTCTGGGATATGTTACGATCCGTTTCGAACAAGGAGGGAAGGGTTAAAAACGTAAAAAACGCGTTACTTAATATTTGAACGGTATGTTTATAAATATTTGCAATTGAATCTTTCCAATATACATTTGCATATTTTAAGAAAAGCGAAAAGAATATTATTCGCAATACATATGCTCATTCAAATTCAAGTCAAAATTAACCGAATTTATGTTAATTTATAAAGACTAAGAGACTCTAGAATCTCTAGAAATTATCTTTAGTTTGTACAATATATTTTATGTAAAATGTTTGGAAATAATTTTAAACCACTTATATACCCACATCACCATCTCAAAAAAAAAAAAAATTGATTTGGTTTGTTTGGTTAGGTGTTTCTTTTTTCAGTAAAATCTAAATTTTTTTTAAAACGATACTATTGCGCGACTACTATTGAGAAATAAAAAAAATGTTTAGCTCAAATAACAACCGACTTTTAAATTCATTTGCAATATAACAATTATATTTTTTCGTAAGTATAATTAAATAATTAACGTAGAAAATGACAATGAAGTCCTGATTTACAAATTTTTATGATTTTCAGAAACGTAAATTTCTTTAGTACAGGGCAAGTTTTTAAAATACAGTGATTAGTCTGTGTTCCAAACGAAAAAATATCGCATAAAAAGTTAAAAAGTTAAATTTTTGACATTATATTCACCACAAAAATTTTGTTTCACCACCGGTAAACATTTTAATTGTTGTAAATACATGTATTAAATATTTATAAACAAATTTTTATTTTATTATAGAAAAATTAGCAAACAATTAAATAAACCACCGGCATTGTGCCGCCAACAACGGCAAGCTTTAATCCAGAAATACAAGGTAAATATTACTGATATAATTAATTTTTATATAATTTGTTACAGTCACTAACAGCACAACAGCAAAGTGGATCCGGAAAGGGTGATGAAGCACCGGAGGGAGACATTGGCACGCCTAACAGCTGGCCCTACTTTGACGTGCTACACAAATACGCTTCAAACAAGGATAATTTTCACCCTCCACATACATCCTGTAGCATCGAGGGTATTATAGACGCACCTAAGTTTATAGATTCTTCCGATGACGAACTAGTCATAAACGAACCGATGGAAGAAAACTCAATGCCGGGGCCGTCAAATGACTTTTCAATATCGACGCCATTATCAAGTAGTCGCTTGCCAACTCCATCGTCGCCAACCAACTGCTCACGAGCTTCGTCAGGATCGTCCACTTCCCGCTCAAGAGCAACCCCTCGAAATAGATTAAAAATCGACAATGCCCTATTAAAAGAAAGCCAGGTATCTACATAAGGGGCTGTTTTGAAAAATACGAGTGTCGTGAACTGAGCCTGGATACCCAATAAAATAGTTCCGAAATGCTCCTTTGCTGTCAACAACTGCCTGCAGCACAATCGAGTAGAACCCCTTATAATTAATGTACTCATCATGCTTTTTAACGGGACATTTTACACGTACATATATGGCACCCATCAATTGCCCCAACCGCGTTTCTAAATATTGACGATTTGGCCCTTGAGCAAAACTTTTCACCTAAAGTACTAAATTCATCTGCTTTTGGAAGCTGGACAACATGTCTCATGTTTATAACAAAATAATCGAGCATTTTGTATATTATATTCCGACTAGTTGATCGGTTGAAGTCCGGAAAAGTTTCCTACAACTCTATAACTACAGCCCGACGCCATCCAGTAGAGAAATATAATTAGTTCATATTCAACTGCCCACCCATGATGCTTCTTAGGCATCGTTTGCAATATTAATTTAAATGTTCTGCTTGTTACTCTTATAGACCTCTTGGTTTCTACTTCATCTCCATTCAAAATAGCCTCAATAGTGGCCGATACCACACCAATTTGTAAATATTTTGTGCGCTAAAATAAATATATTTGTTTTAAATAATTTTTTTTAAAGTGAAATCTGTTCTAAATTACCTTTACAAATTTTACGGTACTATAATATTTTGCAATTAAATTCAATAATTGCTTGTATAAAACACACAACTGAATTATTATTAGTATATATTTTATGATATTATTACTCATTTTATAATTAAATTTTTTTTCTTAAAAAAACTTACAAAAATAAATAAAACTGAAACTAATTAAATGATTTTTAATATGTTTCGAAGATTGTAAGAGAAATCAATCCAGTTTCGAACTGATCAGCTTATGATTATGAAAAAATCAATCTTCTCATCAGGCCGCGGCGACTGGACTGATTATACCACAATTTACATTCTATATATATAGAATGTGCTGTGATTTAAGTACTATGGAATCGTACTAATACAGTTGAAATCTCTTACAATTTTTTCTTCTTCACGATATTCACACTGCTCTGTGTGTAAGCTAATTTTTACTTTTTATTAATTTTTTTTTTTTTTTTTATTAATTTTTAAAATGGTCTAACCACCGGTAGCATATTAGAAATTACATGAAATAATTAACATTCAACAAAAAATTAATAAAAAGTAAAAACTGAAACGTCAAAATTTTAACTTTTTAACTAGTAGCATTTGGAACAGCAAATCGGTTAAAAAATGAGGTAAGTTAAATATTTCTTACCACAGTTAAAATATTTAACTTTTTAACCAATTGGAACACAGCCTTAATGCCAAAAACACAAATAAAATATAGAACTAAAATTTGTTATCATTTACCAAATTTTTCGTTTCAGGTGTCATGCTACCATCTTTCAATAACGAAACAACCATTCAACAATTTTTAAAATTCTGTTTGTGTTTTAAAACTAAAAGCGCCCAGTAAAAACAAAATTAACTTTAATCCAACAAATCTCTATAGTTTAAAAATATGTCTACTCTAGAATTAGCATTCTATCGGTTTCGCTTTTTCCCCCGTTTAGAGTAGACAAGTTTTCGAGTGATTTACTTCACAGTAAATATTTTTTTGTTTACTCACGTCTTTTAGCTTAAATATTTTAACGTTCTCCTATCAGAAGAAACGAATAATAACATAAAAAAGCATTTTCTGTACTTATTTTGAGCTTTAGTCATTATTTGGTAGTTGCTTAAGTGAAGATTTGGCGGCAGCCGCCATTATCGAAGCTACCAAGTCGAATTAAAGTAAACAGTTTAAAATAATATTGGTTAATAACATTAAAATATTATATTTGTTTCTTAGTTATGTTCAATCTTCCGAGCGTTCTAATCTGAAAAATCATCTTCACTATATTTACACGGTCTGCCGGCAGGTTGATCGAAGTGAACAATGACAACTTTTCAGAAAGCCGATATCATTTCTCTGTAAAGAATCGATACGAGCGATAAAAACGTACTGATGACAGCTTCTCAGAGACGAGTTCTTCTGCCTTTAATGAAAAAACGGTAGAACACTACACAGCTTCTAAATGGTTTTTAATGAAACATTTTCTGATCGTTTTTAAATACGAGCAAAAAATTTTACGGGCTGATTGTCCTTTATTTAAATTAAGCGAAGGAGAACAACAAATCAAAGTACCTAAACAGTGAGTAGAAAAGTTAAGTGAACGGTAGAAAGTAAAGATCTAAAGTGAGTGGGAAAAACATAATTCGTTCAAGTCTGTTGTTAAGTGTCCAGTGGAAATAATTAATTACAATCATGTTAGGTAACCTTAATCCGTATATAGGTTAGGTTAGGTTTGGGTGGCGGTCCACTAGGACCAGGCATAGACACAAAAATATATGCTCGGAGATGATTTCATAGAATATATTGGACGTGTGGAACAATTTATTTTTATTGAACGATATAATCGAAGAAAAAAAGTGGCATTTGTTCTTTCATTTATAGGTGCCGAAACTTATTTGGTGCTTAAAAAGCTCATTGGTCCTGATGAACAGTCGAAAAAAAGTTATAAACAACTTATAAATATTAACAATTAGCGGTTATTGAAAACCAAAACGGTAACCAACAAGCCAGAAGAGGTGGAAGTCAAAGTCAGTCGCGTAGTAAAGATCAACAAAAAGGTGGAAATAGGAACATGGGAATGTTTTTCTTGCGGAAATTGGCCATACAGCTAACATGTGTCAACGGCATGATAAATCGAGATCGTCATCAAAATACATCATATATCTGGAGGACTATTTTTAAATTAAATTATAGTTAACAAGTTTATCGGGTGAGTCAAAAATTTTCTGAAAATACGGTGTATATACAAGATATCAAGAAAAGGTTTCCCAACATATTTCCTGGTTCGGGTGGATCCATTAGACATTTTAGTGGAGAAATTTGTCTAAAGGCTGGTGCAACACCAATTTTTCATAAAGCTTACACGAAACATCCTTTCACGTAAAACATGCTGTTTCTAATGAAATAGAGAGACTTTGTGTAGAGGAGGTATTAATTCCAGTTCGATTTAGCGAATGGCCATTCCCCATTGTAGTTGTAGCAAAGCCAGATAAATCCACTAGACTTTGTATTGATTGTAAGGTTACCATTAGTAAGATTGTTGAAACCGAACACTATCCGCCACCTAGGATTGATGATATATTAGCAAGTTTGTCGAAATCTTCGTGTTAATCGTAATTTCGTGTTAATGCCTGTGAAAATGCGTTTCAGAACTGTAAAGTTGGTTATTAAGCAATAAATTGCTAGAATTGTATGACCCCTCAAAGCCGATTATAGTTGCAACTAATGGCAGTCCGTATGGGATTGGCGCGGTGTTATCACATTTAACTGATGGAATAGAAAAACCAGTTTTATTTACTTCTAGCACTCTTTCCCCAGCAGAAAAAAATTATTCTCAGCTTCACCGGGGAGCTCTGGCTGTGATTTTCGCAGTAAAGAAGTTTAATAATTATATTTACGGTCATAAGTTCACTTTGGTTACTGAGTCACAAGCACTAAAAGAATTGGTTAGTCCTAAAAAAGGAACATCAAACGTAGCACCGTCTCGATTACAAAGATGGGCGGTAATTCTTTCGATACATGATTATGAATTGACAGGGGCAAAATAATGCAAACGCTAATGTAGACGCTCAAGGTTCCCAATAACGGCATTCCCTAACAACATCAAATATTTCCAAGAATATAGGGTTACGTACGGAAAATTTTGCTATTCAGGATGGATATTTGTTTTACGGGAATAGATTAGTAGTCCCAAACGAAGCGTTACCGCGTATTTTGAATGTACTACCACAGAAGAAAGATTAACCAGAATAGACATTGCGTGGACCAAATTTTTTTTTTCATCTTACCTTCATTTTTGGACATTGACGTATAATTATTTTTTAATATTATAGTAGTTAATACAAATTATGCTGTCAAAACAAAACTTGTCAAATAATTTCACTAAATACACTGTTAAGGATTCTCAATTTTTATTATTTCATATCAAAACCAGTAAACCAAAGAATACATAACCCAACTTTATCTTACCTTCGGCAAATCAAGGTCAAAAAAATGAGTCCAAATTTTTCCATACAAAAACAGCGTTATGTCTCTCTGGTTGTATTCTGTGGTACTACACAGTAACCACGAAGGGATTGTGAGAATGAAAATGTTAGGTAGAAGCGTTTTCTGTGATATCGAAAGTAAAATTAGAACTTGTTTAGTATGTAATAGTAAATACAGTAAATGTGAATGGCCTATTTCGTATTATACTTTTGAAAGAATTCATTTTGATGTTTCATTGGCAAAATAATTTTTTTTTAATCTGAGTAGATTACAGTAAATTCTTTTCTTACAGTAAATTTATCGATATAAAATTAGTGAAAAAATGTGATTCTTCAGAAGTGATAAGCCAAATGAAATCATACTTTGATGATGATATTAAAAATTTAAAATCTCTTCCTCACCACCCACAGTCTAATGGTTTAGCAGAACATTATGTAGAGACCATAAAAACATACCTTAAAAAATATCTTGTAGATACTAGTTTTCAGAAAATGTTAACAGTGAATCGGTTAAATCAACTATAATTTGCATACAACATCCATCGCCACTTCAGGAGAGTTAGAAACAAAAATTAGAAAATCCAAATAAAACAGTAAGATTCAATTTAAATGTAAATCACGAGAGGAACTATTATAAAAACGGGAAAGAAAGTATAAAAGAATTTGTAGAAGGAGCATGCGATCATTTTCGGGAATATTAGAAGAGAATCACATGTATTCAGATACGTACATAAAAATCAAATTCGTAAATCTACTACGGAGGATAAATATCATCCATCACTTACCCAGAGGTAATAAAAGAAAACGGGGTATGGGAAACTGATAGCGACGATGCGAGTTTTTTTAAGAAGGTCAAGTAGAGACAGAAAAATACCTTGTCCATTTGAATATAGGAAATTTTGAGATCCTTACTATTAAAAATAAAATTATTATTGTAAATATTTATTGTAATTGTTTTTATTTAATAAGCTGTAAAAATTTCCCATATTATATTATTAATTTACATATTAAAAGATTAACTTGTTGTAGAGAAAAATAAAATAAAAAGGGGAAAAATGTTATGCATATTAAGTTATTGCAATGTTATTAAGTGTACGATCCTCATATAAATGAAATTACCTTTCTTACCTTTAGATCAAAAAATTATCAAAATATTTTTATATTATTTGCATGTATTTTATTCTACCATATACTTTTATCAACAGTTCCAACATAATGTCCACAAAATTTACAGAACAAGAGGTACACGCTATTCTCATGGAAAGTCACGAAGATTTAGATTCGATTGATGCCTACTGTCTTCCACCGTAAAAAACGCCTAGGCGCTTTAAACGAATAGTGCGCCTACTGCGTTTTATTCGAATAGAACGCCCAGAGCGTTTTATTCAAGTTAAATGATTTACGTTACTAAAATACAATTGTTTTCGAAATTTGAATAATTTGTCGTAGCACTGTGAGGTTGCGAGGATTACATTTAAGCCTGAATTTCTGAAATTTTGATAATATTTCCAAATTTCTGTAAAATTCCTGAAAGTCGATTAGTTAAATTTTAACCCGGAAAATGATGAAAGGTTAATCTAGATACTGTAATGAAACATGAAGTATTGAACCAATTCAAATTTAGTTCTTGTTACAATACTAGAATTTAATATTTTTCGAGCCATTTGGCCAAAAATCTATATTTTTTTATTAGCATAATAGGTTGTTCCGTAAATTAGTACACCTGTCCCTCGATTAACACGGTACTTGATTAACACGGATTTGATTTCACACGGTCAACGAATTGAGACAAAGTCTTGATTAACAAGCACAGAAGTTTCGCCGCGTTAATCAAGTATCGTGTTAATCGAGGGACCACTGTATTAGTCGCGATTAACACGGTTTTGAGTTAAACGGTAATTTGGCGGAACGTAATTACCGTGTTAATCGAGGGACAGGTGTATTCTGTAAAGAAAATATCTAATTTTAAGTTTAAATGCCGAGTGAATTTGACCTAAGTAGAATCATCGTTTCTGACATGGTTAGAAGGAAGAACGATGATATAGTGGAAGAATTATAAAGCTATTAAATGTTCTTACTATTCCATGTAAAAGAATCATTTTTTCTCAGAGTTCGTGTAATTCTTTTTCAGAATTATTTTATGAAGGCTTAAGAAACTTTCGTCGTCAAACATAGATTAATAGAGCTGCGTTCAACAAGCGATCTTGAGTTCGATTCTAGCCACAGACCAACATTTAACCAATGCATCGACTAACATAAAAAAAAACGATTTTGAGTACACAATCGTTTGTTGGGCTGACCACCTACTACATTCAACAAAACGTTATAAATACGGTTCGAAAAGTACAAGTTGAGACGCGATAAGCTCGATTCCGGCCTGTAACCCATAGATTTTTTTTATTTTTTTTAAAAGTATTTCGAATTTTAATCTCGACTGCAGACAATTTAGAGGCTTACCAACAAAAAGCAAATAACATATTCAAACTTTCTCTTCGTTATTACAGTTCGCAGGCTTACCGGTACAAATTTTAAACGTAATAGCTCAGATATTCTTAACTGTAAGTATAACGTTTTTACTCGGCTCTTAATGAAATTTAATTTGTAAAATTCTAAATTTTTCCAAGGCAAGCTCGGTTGACAAAATCCTGAATTAAAGGAAAATTCAATGGTCAATGGAATCGTGGAATCAAAAATCGACCCGCAGAACACTCATTTAATTTTTCATAGAATGAATTAGAGAACTGATCCCTTTCCTTACCTGCAAATTGATAACGGAAGCGGCTAGGAATGGCAATGACACAATTAGCTATTTTGGTTTATATATCGTGCAATGTGTTATCCAATATATTTTTTGTCCCCAATATACAAATAACAAACTTTGACTTAGAATGCTTTTATTATTTATATATTGGGTTTAAAAACTCTAATTGTTTTATTGATGAGTGGACCATTTACTCTATCAGACAAAAAAAATGCTTCGTAATCAGATCTGAAAAAAATAATCACAGTTAGCTTTGATCATTCACTGAAATATTATATGATATTGATTACAATATCAAAGCTATGTAGATTTTTTTAATGGGTACGAATCTTTACTTTCGGGCGGTGAAAACTTTATCTTTAATTTCTTAGTGGTATTCGAATTTCCAAATACAGCGCTTACGCGTTTTATTTAATTGGGCGTTTTATCTGATTTTTTTCCTTCATTTTCAAAATGTTCGTATTTTCAGCTGCTCCCGAATAAAGCGCCTAGGCGTTTTGTACAGTGGAAGACAATAGGTTCAGCCGAGCAACACCTATTTTTTTTATTTCGATGTTGAAGAGGATCATGATAGCATACCCATCCCAAAATGATTTTATTGTTTACGTTTAATGTTAGTTTTATAGTTAATGTTTATCTGATAGATATATTTTTGAAATAAAAACCAAAATGCGATATACTCGCATTTTTTTACAAAAAAAACGAACATCAATAGTAATACTTTGGTGTATGCATCATAGATTCCAGGACCTATGGGATGAAGCGAGTCAATTTTTTTTAGGCGATTTATAAATCAGGAATGAAAGGGTTAATTATGTTATTATTGATGGTGAAAGGGTTAATTATGTTATTATTGATGATTGAAATAATCATTTGGCAAGGTCATTAAAAAGATTAAAGATTCAAAAACTCATTTCAAACGACAATAACCAAAAAAAAAAATTATTATATCATACATCCAAACTGAAATTTCAGTGTTTTCTGAAATATTTCTGGGCATCGCATCTATTATTTTGTAAAACAAAACCATGTTGGAATTCCCATTACGGCATAATAGAAATTGTAACCTCGAAATGTATTATTTATTTCAGCCAAGGCCGATGTACAAGAAACCCGTATCTAGTGAATGAACGGAATATTTTCAATCGGTAATTACGTATTATGTTGCTTTAAACGTCCGCAGGAGCAGCAACAACATTACAATCATCAATTTATATCGCTGACTAAATCAATTTATTTAGAACGTCATTAATTTGGGTAATTCTACATTACGATTTGATTTTGTCAAAAACCAGTCAACAAAATGTATAGTAAAGTGAATATCTACTTATTTACATTTTTAATTAAAAATCAATTTTTTTTTTATGACTCATGCCCGACCTTCATTAATCAATGTATAAAACTATTATGGATTGGCATTTAACTTCAACGTGTGGATCTAATTAGTGAAATATAATTGACTCGTAAAATAAAAACGCATTATTCTATAATGTTTTATGAATCAACCGGAGCAGGATAATTTGTACATGATTATAAGATTCACCCGCTTTCCAAATCATCAAAAAATTCGATTTCATGTAGCGCAGCACTACTAAAACAAAACTATTAAAAAATCAACAAGTTGTTTGTTTCATTTCGCGCTTGTTTATATTTTTATTATCAAGTCACACGACAAAATCGTGTACCAAAACTAATGATTCGCTCTTGTAGTATTGTTTTTTATTTAATCCACGTATCGTTAATATTTTGCATCGACCCAAGTACAACATACACAGCTATGTATACATATATAGTTTGTAATACGGAAAACAAAAACAATTTTTTTTAGTTATGAAACAAACAGAATGACCTACACAGAATGAGATTGTGGTGTTGTACTAATCACCCAAAAATGAAAAACATGTTTGTACAATTAATAATAATAATAAATTGCAACATACCGAGTATACAAAATCTTTTTCTTCATTTCTTGACTTTGCAAAGAAATTTGCACCGAGCAAACATTTTAATAAATTCTATTAACAAATGCAACATAATTAATAACAAATTTGTCATAATTTTAAAGATTTTTATGAATTTTAAAGGTAACACGTACATACATTATTTTTATAACTAAAGTGTTTTACGTTGGTATTTATGAATATGATGGAAGAAGTCAGGTGCAATGTGCAAATAGAAAACTAATTAAAGAAATGTATAGGTGGTAGGTACATAAGTAAGAAATATAAATAAATTGTACGAATGTACCTGTACAAGTAGTAAAGTTATTAGAGAAGATGCAGAGAAGAAAATATATTTTTCGAAGACTTCTTAATTTTTTTCATTTTTATTCATTTATAGGTATAATAAAGCAGAGGCGAAGAAGATAACAAAAATGTGCAACGAGGAAACGCGATTCCAACATTCGTTTGATACGAAAATTTAACAGCCCCAAAAAATTATCACAACGCTTGATATTTTGTTAATGGCGACTTAAGGAACGTGGGATAATTTTTTCATACCGAAATCGTTAGTTGTTTGAACGAAAAACCCAATCTTGTCAGTCAAGATTTTACTTACAAAAAAGTTGTGTCTGTGCGAGGTCATTTTACAGAATCATTATGGTACAACTGCCACATGTACATGAATATTGTGTGTGACTAATAATTTTAATAGTATGGCATTTATATTGTAGAGACATTTTTTATTTTATCACGGAAAATATTCGAAAAAAATTATTCTGAGTATTAATAATAATTAATTTTTTAGATAATTTTGAGATGTGAAAATAATCGAATTAATACTAATACTTAATTTTGTTTAATAATTATTGATTTTTTTTTATTTGAGCCGTTATTTTTGAAAGTGGTATCAGTCCATTTCTCAAAAAAATTAAGTTCATTTCATACTTATTGAATTATTTGTCGCCATATTAAATAAGTATGTAAAATCATCCAAATTAATTTCAAATACTTATTTTATACAGACCTTACCAAAATTATTTGTGCATCGCAAAAATTTAACAAATCATCCGATTACTCGTAAATTTAAAATTGAGACCCAAAAACTAACCTTAAATAAAAAAATAATTAAAAAAAAAAAAAAATATTCATTATTTCATTCAAAACAAACGCAAAAGAAAATCACAAAATTATTTGTGCAACGTAATTCTCTCACAAAATTATTTGTGCATAGCAAGAAAAATTCTCTTATAACGGTAATCCCGATTTTTTTCATGTTTTATCAAAAATGTTACAGGTGGTGCTTTTATATTGTTCAAAATGGACAAAACAAAGGAATTATCTTTGGAGGTTAGAGCCGCGATTATAGCGGGCTATTCTGCGGGGACGCCTATAAATGAGTTAGCACGGATGTACAACTGCCATCGAAATTCGATTGTTTACTAAATCAAAAACTAATAGTAGTTTGAAAAATGTGCAAGGGAGAGGACGAAAACGAGCTACAACCGCAAAAGTTAAGTTAATAACTAATAATTTAGTTATACAAAACCACTTTATTTTATATAACTTTAGTTCCCAATATTGTCATTCATTTTGTATTTGTGACACTTCAATCCGTTCTTGAGTGCAATATTGAAAATAATTTAATTTTAGTACTTGGGCTACCGCCGACTTTGTCAATTCGCATAAATTGTCATGTAATTTAACTATTGCGCTATTGCGTGACGCTATAGCGTCGAGATTGTCTGGGGGGTACAGATACATGTTAGACCGAAAGTGATCTGACTGAAAACGTCCGAATTAAATTCAACATGTAAACGGCAACTTGGCTGAAAGTTATCTGAAAGTAGTCTGAGTTCGACCAACTTAAATTTGGTTGGTTGAGTCAGTTTGTAAACTTGTAAACTTTAATTTAGTTGAACTGACAGATTTGTTCATACTGTTAAAAGGCAAAATGTAATTTTAGAACAAAGTGACATTTAAGCTGTTAAAAAGTCCCTTTTAACCACCAATTCAAAGTTTGAGGCAGATCACTTTCAGTCATAACTCAGTCAATCACTTTTGGGTTTAACATGTATCTTTAGTATATATGGTGGCTCTCGATAGCAGCTCTGGACACGAATAAAAAAACGCACTATTTGTGTACCACGTGTATTAATCGGCATTAGAATAACGTGTTTATTAAAATCCGGAAATTAACCCTCAATCCATGAAGGTATTTTAGGCACCTTAATTCCATGAACCAGGGTCGTTTTCGTCTTTGCGCATTTTAATCAACAATTATCAATAAAAAAATCTTAAATAAATCATGAATTATCTCTAGGCATCCTTATTCAAGAAACAATAGTTTTGTTGTCCCTCGAAATTACAAAAAGCAGTTATGGTTAGGACGAAAACGACCCTGGTTCATGGATTGAGGGTTAAAATTCAGATGCATCAAATTAAAAAAAATGGTACTTTCAAATTTAGTAAGCAGCTCAAAAATATATTGGCGGGAAAATTGAAGCAACTCACAATACAAATTTGTCCGACAAATCTCGGTTTACTGCACTTTCACTGTATATAGTAAAATTTCGATTTAACGGACTTCAGATATAACGGACCAAATTTTTCCTTTTATTTATTTCTCATTTTTTTGTTATTTACCGGTTATTGATTATTTTAACCTAACCAATAAAAATACATATATTATGCAATATTTTTTATTTGTGAAATAAAAAATTAAAAACCAACTAATATGAGAAATAAATAAAAAGAAAAATTTGGTCCGTTAAATTCGAAGTCCGTTATATCGAGATTTTACTGTAGTCATTCGGATTTAACGGACAATCGGTAATACCGGACTGGCTGATCTCCAATTAGTCCGTTAGATCGAGTTTTTACTGTATTTCATTGAAGCACAAATATGAGATGAGCCCGGTTTAGCTCGCGTTTTCCTTTTCGTTGCATAATTTCTACTTCATCGCCTCGACTATTATTGTGTTTTGTTGTATAAAAAAAAGTTAATCATGCAAAATACATACTTATATACAAACAACAGAAGAATATAAAAAAGGTGACGTTGAAGAAATAAATAAGACAGAAGAAGAAATATTTACAATTAACTAAATTAAAAATATGAAATAAAATTTTCATATTTTCTGTACAATGTTTTCCAAAATCAACAAAAACAAACAAAAAGAAAATTCATCATTTTTTAAACGAACAAACCATTCGAAGTAGAATTTTTATTTTTAAAAATATTTTTTAATCCTTCGTTGGTACTATCCATCTTAACTTTAAATATTTTTGTAGTACAACAATATATCCTGCATTTGATTAATATAACATTTATAAAAACAATTAACCATATAGTATAGGTATATAATATAATAAATAATTAAATTCATTCTAAAATACAAAAACTTTTTTCTTTTCTCTCGCGAATTAATTAGCATTTTCGAATCGTAATTTTTTTAACAAATAAACTTAAATTAATTAATAAATAAACAACAAAATTAAATAAAACACACTATCGATTCCATTACACAAACCTTTAAAATTTTAAATTATTTATCGAAAAACAAAAAAATTATGAAACAGAAAAAATATGTAAATAAAAAATAAAATTAACAAAAAAATATTTTCTAGAGACTTCACTATACAAAATTAAATGACAATCACTTTTCCAAGTGTCCAAACTACAACTGAATCAAATCTTATTGGAATTTTTAATAATTTTATTATTCTCTTGCTATAAAACTCTTATATTTTATAGTACACAATCAAAATAACAAACTGGTTTAAAGGGCATTTATAGTGAAATGTCAAAATTGTTTATAAATTTCACAAATAAATAGAGTGCCGATGATAAAATACTTTAATTAATTGAAAAAATTTATTAAAAATGAATCCTGATAAGCCGAAAACTAAGGTAATTTAAAAATATTTTTGCATCATATTTATGAATTATAACAGATTTATTAAATCTATTTCATAGATTGAATTTGCTATTGAAAAATTGGACGGGACAATCGGAAGTTTGTTAAAGAAAAATCTAGATGCTTATGGTGAAGTGAATATTGATAACGAAAAGGGTAGGTTGGTGATTAAATCTGCTCATCCATGGGTGGAAATTAAAGACAAAATAGAAGCCACAGGTCGACGAGCTATATTAACCGGGTTTGGAAATCAATCAGCTGTTGTAACAATAAACAGCAATGATATGAAAGGGGTGGTGCGGTTTACAGTTCCAGATGGGGAAGAGAACGGTTGCGCGATAGACGGAGTTTTGGATGGCCTGGAAAATAAACAGTATTCCATAAATATTCATGAATTTGGCGATTTTTCACAGGTAGGATATTAATATTCGTTATTAAATCGGATTCTTGGGTGTTACTTCCCATTAAGCAGGGCTGTAACGTTTGCCGTCTTACTTTGAGAATTTTACAACAACAATGCCGTCTATTTTCATTCCGGAATGAATAGTTTCAAACCAAGTTTTTGTTGGTATAGAATTATTCTCGTAATAATTTTGAATTTTTTTATTAAATTTTTAATGTCAATTGATAAAAGTAAAAAAAAAAATGTTCGGTTTTATTTTGAGAGTAATTTTCATTTTTATACCAATAACTATTCCAGATCCAGTGACCAAAGTAAGACGGCAGTTGTACCGAAGGAATTTCCCTATGTGAACGATTTAGCTCGTTTTTTTAACATATTGACTGCCATGACTGTCGTTTGTGATATTCACTTAAGCATGGTTTCCACGATGGCGAGGCGAAAAAATTAGTCAAACTAAAAAGAGAAAGCAAAAATTCACCAATAGTACGATAGAGAGAAAATACCATTTTGACAGAAAAATTGGGACGTCCAATTTTAAAAATTTTAATTCAGCACTCCGAAATAGGACGTCTAATCCGAAAAAAAGATTAGATGCATCATCTTTTTTCGGATTAGCCGCTGATTTTCGGAATTCATATTGTCAATTTAAAGAAAATTTTATATTTATTTTATTATTAAATAAATATATTTTTATTTTTTATTTGGGGAACACATTTTTCATCGCCAGAATCACTCTCAGTGCTACTTGAAAACATAACGGCATATATTGCCATTAGTTACTCAATAGTATCCATTTTTAACAAAATTTAATTTTAATAATTGAAACGTCAAAAATAAATAAATAAAAATTCGGAGTAACGACTTGTTGCAGTTTCATTCACTCTTATGTTATTTTTTTTTATTCCTTCCTCTGTTTAATTTGACTAATTTTTTCGCCTCGCCATCGTGGAAACCATGCTTTATACTGTATATGCTGCGAATCGAGTCGAGTTTAATCCGAGTTTAACTCTCACTATATACGGAGTCGAGTTAAACTCGACTCGACCTAATAATTTATAGAGTCGAGTTAAACTCTACTCTAAAAAATGCACTATATACGCATAGAGTAGAGTTAAAAAAACAACAACAAAATTAAAGAAACATTCGTGCACCAATATTAAAAAATATTCGTTTTAATTTTTTCAATTAAATTTATTATTTTATTTTAAATATCTTATTTATTAAGATTTTAATTAATTAATTTTAATAATAAATTTTTGTTTTGGTTATTTTTTCGAAAAAAATACTCCGACATTTCGGTGGTCTATCCCGTAATTTTCATGGAGTTTGATTGAAAATTACAATTTTTTAAACATAATATCGCTGGAAAAATGGCAATAACATATATGGCGATCAACAAAAAGAATAATCAATCTTCTGATCATCCGAAATGATATTTTGTCCATTTTTTTTAACTCGGTTTCAATCCTATTTGAACTCTGCATATGTTTAACTCTGCAGCATATACACCTAGAGTTGGTTAGAAAATAACTCGACTCCGTATATAGTGAGAGTTAAACTAGGACAATATAACTGAAGTAAAAATGATAGTCGCTAGATAGATTCTTGGGATACCATTGCTCGTTGGGTATTCAAAATTAATACCACGTTTCCATCGTCAATAGTTTAATAAGGCCTCGTCACGAGCATTTCGTATTTGCGTATTTCGTATTTCGTAAATTTGACGTCTCTTCTGATTAGTTTAAATTATTTCTCCTAAATAAGCAAGAAACGTCAAAACTAAACACGCTCACAGGCTACTTATTTGCCTAAATATTTTCGTAAGAATGTTTTCGGCATGAGTTAAAATTTTAAAATTATGGATTGAAATTAGATAAATTCCCTATATGCTTTGTTGAAAAACAAACTATATTTTGTATGAAGAGGTACAAATACAATTTTTTGTTGTGATTATTATAAATATTTATTAAATGATTTTTATTAAAAATTGAATTGAAATATCTTCCGGCTACGCTAAGCCGGTTTATTGTTTTGAGAAAATCAAGTAGGAAAAAAACCGCAAATATGTAAATAGAAAATTCGTAATATTTAGGTAGGATATTTCGTCGTTTGAGTTTTTTCTTTAGATTTATTTATTTATTAAAATTAGATTATTTTCGTACGTTTTAAGCTAGTTTCATGTAAACTAGGTAGTGTTTTTCCTTAATACTCAGTTAAATCTAACACATTTTAGCTGTTAAATAACGTATCTTCTGTGATTTATTGCGATTTTTAATAAATAGAAATAAATAAGAATGCAAATTTTGGGAAATGGCCAAGATTGTCGACAGCTCATTTTCATGTAATTTATAATTCACACCAAAAAATAATACTGAAGGCAATCAACAGTAAAGTTAAATACACATAAACATTAAATTAATTTAATTTACTCAAAAAAATCACTAGTAATCACAGAAAAAATTTTAAATCCAGCAATAACCATATACGCTGAAGAAATTACGAAAATAAATAGCCTGTGGGCGTGTTTATTTTTGACGTTTCTTGCTTATTTCCCTGCCGGCGCAAAAATGTATACATAAAAAATGAACCACTTACGAACGGTTTCTTATATGCGGCACTACTACTACTTCACAATTTCATATTTCATATATGAATTTACAAAACCATGTAGTTTTCTTCATTTCATCTTTAAACAGAATGTGATTTTTGATAAAGTAAAGCATGGTGCGCCATTTTAATATTTAGTAAATTTTTAATTTGATATTAATTTTTGTTGTTTATAAATATAATTTAGTGAATGATAGTGACGACGACATTTATAATAAATACAATACATTATTAGTTATTTCTATTTTCGTATTATGTTATTTTATTTTAATATCTAAATGAATTTGTTGAACTTGAAGTATAACTAAAATTGAGTATAAGTAAAAATAAATGTGTTAAAATTTAGTATAGGTATAATTAATAATTAATTGATATAATCAAATAAATAAAATGATATATTTGCTAAAAATAAAACAAAATACGTTGTTTTCATTATTAATTCAAAATTAATTGCGGAATAATACTCAAACCGTACGCAATGTTCATTTTAGAAGGCTCATAAACGTTACGCTAATATGAGTTCATAAATGTTACGTAAAAGGTGTACACATTACGAATACTTTTTTATAAACCACCCTGCCGGCCACGCGTAACGCAAACGTTCATTTTACGAATAGTCTGTTCTACTAAAGTGTTCGTAAACGTTACGCTAAAAATGAGTAGATATGTTACATAAATGATACTCTTGTCACATGAGAAGTGAAACAAATTGGCGAAGACTTATTTATGTATTGGTTTATAAAAAAATATTCGTAATGTGTACACCTTTTACGTAACATTTATGAACTCATATGGGCGTAACGTTTATGAGCCTTCTAAAATGAACATTACGTACGGTTTGAGTATTATTCCGCAATTAATTTTGAAATAATAATGAAAACAACGTATTTTGTTTTATTTTTAGCAAATATATGATTTTATTTATTTGATTATATCAATTAATTATTAATTATACCTATACTAAATTTTAACACATTTATTTTTACTTATACTCAATTTTAGTTATACTGCCAGATCAAAAAATTCATTAAGATATTAAAATAAAATAATATACTACGAAAATAGAAATAGCTAATAATGTATTGTATTTATTATAAATGTCGTCGTCACTATCATTCATTAAATTGTATTTATAAACAACAAAAATTAATACCAATTTAAAAATTTACTAAATATTAAAATGGTGCAACACGCTTTTCTTTATCAAAAATCACATTCTGTTTAGCGATGGAATGAAGAAAACTACACGGTTTTGTAAATTCATATATGAAATCTGAAATTGTGAAGTAGTAGTAGTGCCCCATACAATAAACCGTTCGTAAACTGTTCGTAAGTGGTTCATTTTTTATGTATACTTTTTTGCGCCGGCAGGGCAATACATAAATAAGTCTTCGCCAATTTGTTTCACTTCTCATGTGACAAGAGTATCATTTATGTAACATATCTACTCATTTTTAGCGTAACGTTTACGAACACTTTAGTAGAAGAGACTATTCGTAAAATGAACGTTTGCGTTACGCGTGGCCGGTAGGGTTAGGAGAAATAATTTAAACCAATCAGAAGAGACGTCAAATTTACGAAATACGCAAATACGAAATGCTCGTGACGAGCCCTATAGACGTGTTCGGTCTGGCCAAAATGAAAAAACTAATCACGATATTTTACGTCAAACTCATTTCCTGCTAACTTTACCTCGTTAAATATTACGTCAAACCTGACCGAACAGCCAAAAATGAAAAATTTGGTTTTATACGTCAAACTCTACTTAAAACGCCGGTACACATTGAGAACGAATTATCATTTTTCACCAAATTATGTAAGAAAATTGCTAAAATAGTGAATTTTTTTTTTTTTTTTTTTTAAAAACATCTTTATTGATATGGCTACTACAATCTTAAACATTATTAATTCATTAGTAAGGTTGACATTAGTAGTTATAAGATAAGCATAAACTTGTGTGGGTCTGCTGGACCAGTATCCAGTTCCCTTAAAAATAGTGAATAACATATGTTTTTAATTTTCGATAGCTAAAATATCGTGCATTTACTATATAATATATGTACATATATAAAATTTTAACAGGTTTAGTACAAATTTGAAATTTTCTTTTAAAACAATTAAAATTTGATATTTAGTAAATGCACGATATTTTAGCTATCGTTAATTAGAAACTTTCGGTTTTCACTATTTTAGCAATTTTCTTACCTAATTTAGTAAACAATGAAAATTCGTTTGTAAATAGTAAACAAAATCTGTAGGACTACTATGTATTCTGATCATGGCAATATTTTGGTTTTCCTAGGGAATTGCGAATTGATTTATTTTTATTGTGATTTTTTAGTGTTCTTTGTATTATTTTTTTTCCAAAGTTTCAAACTAAATTTTGGTAAAAAATTGTTCCATTTCATAGCAATTTAAACAACAAAATTGCTATTAAATTAAAGACAAAATTTTTCAATAAGTATGGCTCAGAGAATCGAATGTGACATCTCGCCCTGTTAGCTTTTTACATAAGTTTTACATTTTTTTTTACGTTTTTTAGCTTTTTACTGATGTAAACTTCTCAACCTGAAAAAGAAGAAAAAAAATCGATAGTCCAAATTATATTAACCAGAACAAGAAAGTTAAAGAATTTTGAATGAAATGTTTGTTTATGTTTATATACAAGACAATATTAGCTAATACGTAACAGTAATGTTTATCTACAAAATTTAGTTTGCGACTTTTTCGATTTTTGGTAAACTTGGTTTGATCTACCAAGAAACACAAGGGCGGGTAATTCTGATTTATAAATTTGTAAACTGCACTCACTTTATGTTCAATTGTAATTTGTTGTTTTATACAAATGAATTTTGATCACCTGCGATCCATCTAGTTTGACACGAATGCGATTACCTAAAATTTCAGCTGGGAGTACTAAGAAAACATCATTAACAGCCGTTAATGATCTTGATCGTGGACGCTTTTGCTTCAATTGAGTTCTTGTTTTACGTGTTGTTGTTGTTTTTTTTGATTTATTTTTTACTGTCCTACTTTACGCCTGGAGTAGCCAAATCGAGGACGGGCGGCTACAGATCCGTCTTTGAGAACCACCTGCACATTGCATTGCTTCATGTCAACCTGTAGTGCTGACATGAAAGGTGGGTCGGCCCATGGATTCTGCACTCTCAACAGGGGGTCATAGATGTGTTCATCTTTATCACCGATCGTAATCAGATGATGAATAATCCCGTTTGCATCCCGCCCCTATAGGGATTCGAACCCGGTACCTCCCGATGTAACCGCCGCAGCCTTAACCACTGCGCCGTTTGCCCGGTGCCTAGACAATTTTTTCGAAAAAGTTCATACTCAGATTGATGTTTTTCAAGAATAAATTGTGCTCATCTTGGCCGTTATTTAAAACGAGTAATATTCTGCCACTTAAACATCTTTATGTTTACAAGGTCATGAATGTAAGTACATTTTGAGAGATGTGGTAATCGTTTCTTGAGTTGTCAAAGTTACACTTTGCGAAAGAATACAATGCATTTTCGTACGGTTCCTAAATTTTTAAAAACCCATTATATATATTAATTACTTTCCAGTTACCGCTCCTACAATTTTTAACAAGCGTATTGTTTAATGTGTACAAATTTTGTTATCACTTTTGCCTTCGTAGTAATCTGCTTTATTGTTAAAAATGTTTCATATATGTATATGTACTTAATTTTAATTCAATATCACCTTTAGTTAATAATATTATGTTTATTATAGTCGCTTTGTATCTAAGAATTATTATTTCGATTACTTCCTTATTATTATATTTCTTATTTTTTTTTTTTATTTCTATTGTTAAGGTAAAACGCCTGTCACTGGTAAATATCATACCAAAAGGCTTTTCCTGTTTTTTGTACTCTTGATTCAGGATTTAAATAAATATATACATCCACTAATCCACTAAATTTTTTATTTCGATTTTAATTTTAATTCATTATAAAATTTAATCAAAAGGAAGATACGCAAGAAATTCGTTATTACACTAAATTTATGTCAACAATTAAAGCATCCTTTTACCGTTAAACTATTAAAACATGTGGCCATAATATTTTAAACTGTTTTCTCTTTATCCAATGGGTATTTTTGTATCGCGTTTACTCCAAAAAGAGCTTCTAACACCATTTTCCGTCGATAACATAGAAAAGTGAAATATATATTTCAAAAATCATACCTCAGATTTTCAGAGGCTTCATCAATAAAAATTAAATAATTGTATTCTACTTCAATTTACAGGGGTGCGACAGCGTAGGCGAAATATTAAAAATTAACAACACTTTTGTCGGTAATCTAGGCACTATATCTTGTGATGCAAATGGTCGGGCTGCATTTAAATTTAAAACAGAATTAATCACAGTCCCGGACATAATAGGCCGCTCATTTGTTGTAAAAGCACTACAAGACCATAATATCATTAGTTGTGGTATGATAGCTCGCTCGGCGGGTATTCTACAAAATTATAAAAAATTTTGTGCATGCGATGGTGTTTCGCTGTGGGATGAACAGAACAAACCCAATAAGTTATAAATGTTTGGTATTTAGGGTAAAATTTAATAAAATATGGTAAGCTGGGTAAAACAGTAAAAAAACAACAACAAGAGATGTCACTTCACATTTTGTAAAAAAAATTATGATGGAGCAGTAGTGTCATAAAAAAAATGTGCAAAGAAATGTGTTAATAAAAAATTAATTAATCAATTAAAAATTATATATTGAAATAAAATATTGTTGTGTGTTTCTTATTTGTTTTAATTTTGTTGTGTTCTTTATATACACATTATTTTATAAATATTCTATATTGCCTGCTTATACGAAATACAAAATGGATAGTACAAATAGCAGTAGTAATAATAATTTAATACTAAATTGGACCCAAAACAATGTTATCGATTGGGCCAAGACGGAAAAGTTATGTGATGAAATAATAGAATGTATTGAATGTGAGAATTTAAATGGAATTTCGTTGCTTACGATAAATGAATATGATTTACACGAGCTGCGCGTTCGTTGTCGAGGCAAATGTCGCCTGCTTAAATTAGGGCCCATTAAAACTTTTTGGCTTTCTATCAAAAATTTACAAAAAGAAAATCAGGAAAGTTTGGGTATTAAATGTTTGAATAACTCAAACTATGAACTCTTTTATAATGCGAGTAAAATATACGGAGGGATACAATCTACAGTGGGTCAGACCACGACACATCATCATCATCATCACCCATTACTTTCGGATTATTATAGTGCTTGTGATACAGATCGAATCTCACCACCTATTTCGATAGGTGAACGTGTAACAAGTATACAACCAGAATTTTTTAAGACTATGATAAGTTTAGGTAAGTCTTTTGAACTTTGAAAATTTTGAATTTTATTGGAATAAATAGAATTTTCAAGAACATTTTTTTAATAATTTCGTAAAAATGACATTCTTTGAAATACTTACCTTTATCAACAGATTATTTCAATAAAATCCTATTTCTCATCTAATTCAAACCTTCCTAAATAAACTATTTTGGCTAATCTAAATTTATTAAAACCAATCGTAGTTCAGAATTGGAACTTATGAGGATGTATAATTTGGAAAGAATTTCGTCACGTTCAGATTCCGCTCTGGGTTTTTGGAAAATGATTTACCTATAACTTAATAAAAATGTTTTCTATAAATAACATAATATTGCTTACAATGATATTAATAGATTATTGATAAATAAATGTTTATTGTTTTACCAGGCGTTGATATTATGTATAAACAAATCAAAGATCGCTCTACTAGCAACGTCTTTTGTTTACATTAATAAAGGATAGTTGTTATTCATTCAGAAAGGTCACCCAAACGCTAAAAGATAAGGCAAAACGTTGTTCGATATTGCGAACCTCACGTACTTTACAATACTTGTCATATCTTGTTCCTGTCTTCTATATATCTATCAAAACTTATAGGTTTCGCTGTTAATTAATATTCTTTAAACAGTAACTTAAATGTTGATGTTTACGGTTTAAAGCTAAATAAACAAAATTTTTGAAATATTTCTCTTTGTTACACATAGATTTCAAACCTTGCATTTATTTACGTGGCCAAGTATATTACGTGCTCGTGAGATACCTTCCAACCTAATAAACTATTTCCGATTAAAATTTTGTTAGTACATTATAGGTGTTTTATGATGGGCTGATTGCCAATTTTGTATTTTAATTTTTATGTAATGATTAATCGATTATACAATACAGCCGGTCATTAAAATATAAAGCACAGCGTAATTTCACGATGGCGTGCATGTAATAATAATGCAAATCAAATGCACATATATCCGCAATGCACATCAGGGTGGACTAACTTTCATTTATACACTACTAATAATCATTAAAAATGACTAGAAAATTGCCTGAGGGGTGCATTTTTCAATTTTTTTTTTTAACTACTTAGTCGGAAGAAAATTGCAATGTTTATATGTAATAACAATCTTTGTGTGTTTAAGCACGTCCGGAACATCAACTTTCTTTCTTTAGAATTTCAAATTACAGTAACTGCTCAATAATTTGATGTGTTATGCGAACTGGTAAATTAACTGATTCTTTAAAAAAAATTGAACGGTTTAGGTTAAGCCGAATTTTAACGCTAATTTAAAAGTAAATATGCACATATGTATGTCTTTACTTTTGTTGTTCGTTGATAGTCAAAATATTGATAAATTCTTTTGTTCGATAAAAAATAATTCTTTTCAATCAGTGTTTGGTCATATTTTTAATCAAAACTGATGTTTATGTTTGATCACTTTAATCAGAGGTTTTAAAATTTGAAAAATTATTAAAACTTTCTCAAGCTCTCTTAGCTGAAATTCCGTTTTAACATCATTAAGAATTTGTAAACATTCTGTTATCTTGGCAATTTATTTATATTTCTAGCCATTGTCACAGAGCTATTTGGCATTGTAATTTTACGATTGTTTCTTGTTTATAATTTCATTGAATTTGGCAAGCTTACAATTAGATTAAAGTATTAAACTCATAATTCGGTTATCCACTCCAAAGATTTTCATGGTCATCAATATCAGAACACAAATGAATTTGATTTTGCAATTGATACCTAAGCTCTGCCGCCTGTTATGCCTGTCTGGCAGAAACATTAAACAAATTTCCGACGACCGTAAATTTATTAGATGTGTGTACTTCAGCTGTGTGTGCAATAAATATAACACGACTGTATTTAATGTGTGATTCAGCATATTGATAACAAACGTTTTATCAGCTTAGTGACACGCCTTATTAAAATTTAACTTTCTTTCTAATTCCAGGTTATGCATTTCTAGTAACATGGATTACAGCTTTTGTAATGGTTGTTGTACATGAACGTGTACCAGATATGAAACGATATCCTCCACTACCTGATATATTTCTCGACAATGTGCCCCATATACCTTGGGCATTTCATATGTGTGAAATAACCGGGACGATGCTCTTTTGTGTATGGGTTTGTGTTTTAATTGTACATAAACATCGTATGGTGCTACTAAGACGATTTTTTGCTTTAGCTGGAACTGTTTTTCTATTAAGATGTGTTACTATGCTAATTACATCGTTAAGTGTCCCTGGCACACATTTAGAATGTACCCCGACAAGAACAAAAGACGGGGAAGATGAAAAGTGAGTTTGATCTGGGAAAATATTTTTATTTATACACTAACTTCGATTTGCTTTTTATTACAGTATGGATCTCTTAGACTCTATTTCATTGCGTGTTTCTCGAGCGTATACGATATGGAGTGGGCTTGGCATGTCCATTCAAGGTGTACGCACATGTGGCGATTATATGTTTAGCGGGCATACTGTGGCATTAACAACATTGAATTTTTTTATTACAGAATGTAAGTTGTTTTAACAAAAATTTATAGTATACATTCTTAACTTGTTTCCTTTATACAGATACTCCCCGGCGATTATATTTTTTACATACGATTACATGGCTCCTAAATATGTTCGGTATATTTTTCATACTAGCCGCTCATGAACATTATTCAATTGATGTATTCGTTGCGTTTTATATAACGTCACGTTTATTTTTATATTATCATACGCTGGCTAATAATCAAGCACTGATGTCTCGTGATTCAAATCGTACCCGTATTTGGTTTCCAATGTTTAGTTATTTTGAGAGTAGTGTGGATGGAATCATACCAAATGAATACGATAGTCTATATGATATACTAGAACAACTATTTACACTCCTACTGTACGTGAAAGATGTTTGCATGTTAACCGCACGAAGATTTTGGTTAACTCATAATCAACTGACGCTGAACAAAAGTATTTTTTCAATACAAAATTTAAATAGTCAACAAGGACCACAAACATCGCAACAGAAACTAGCAGTCGATAAACCACTAAACGTGGTGTATACCAACAATGATATTAGTAACATAACAAGCAGTGATGAAATTTGTCCTTCTGAGAAAGATGTGAATCCGAATAAAAAAGATCTTTAATTAAACAAAAGAATTAGTAAACATTTTAGACATTAGGGAAACATTCCAAAAATTTCATTTGTGATCTAATTTTGTTTCTAAAAAGCATACTCCCCCCTCCCCCTCGCCCTCTATAATATTGAAAGAAGAGATAGCCGACAAATCATATCACCTAAAAGTATTACTTTCTTCTCTTTATGTGAATTTACTCGAATCGTTGATGATTCTAAAATCGTGGATAGCATTCTGGTCAAATCGTTTCTCACCATATTTCAATCAAGCCGCCCACCGATATTATTTTTTTTTGTCAATTAAAAATTGAAACCACAAACATTTGTGTAAATTCGTTAATCGCTAAATTATTTTAATTAAATTAATTTTATTTATCGAAGAATTAATTATATTTTTAAAATTAGGAGATAGCGCTTTAAAAACCCTTTAACAAAACCAGTGAACTGAATAATTTTTAATGTATTCAACATTTCTAATTTCTTTTTGTATTAATTTGAATAATATGTATTATAAATAAATTATTTATCTTTAAATAATAAATTTGAAATTATATTTAGAATGTAGATTTAATAAAAAAACAAAAAAGTTGTATTATAAGAAAGGTGTGTTCTATTGAAGGGATTCTTGGCATTTAGTATGGCGGAGACAGTAAGTAAATTTTCGTTGCATCATTCTGAAAGCTAATGTTGGCTACAGCTACAGTTTAAAAATATTAGTGAAATGTACGATTAAGAGGTTTTATACAACATTAAGGCATTAGGAAAACGCGATAAGAAGTTTATTTTCATTAAAATCGGCCATAACGAACATAGAGATAGGAACATTTCAAACAAATTAAATTACCTAAGTAGTTCTTTATTTTAAATCAAAATATTTTAAATTTATTAATAAACAATAATTTAACGTGCTTAATTAGATTCACACAAGAATCTTTAGTTACCAAGTTAATTTCGAAACATGGTCAGTCTTTTTCTTCGTTGTTTTGATGAAACCCAAATGTTCCAATTCCGACACGGCTCGGGTAAAACGAGCTCTGTAAATAAAATATATTAATAAATTTTTATTCAAAATGCTACACTGGAGGCACCTTACTGTATTTTAGGATCAACAAAAGCCTCATCTTCGCTATTATCAACAATCGATCGAAATGACTGAAGCCAGTCGAATAAATTTATAAGTTTTCCACTTTCTAGATACAATTTATAGGCGATCGATAAATCCGGCAAGGAAGGAGTAATTGTTCCCAAATCCTTTAATATGCAACATTGGCACATCAGATAGTGATTTGGATTATTAAGTGCTGTATGTATCGCACCTCTCGGTGTTCCTATAATATGCCGTTTAATCGATGCTATATTCGTAAATGTATTAAGCTCGATTAATGGAGGTCCTTGGCTTAAGGGCAGCAAAAATTTTCTAAACACATTTTCGTCTATAAACTTAACGGTATTCTCTATTACTTGGCTGATGTCATTCTTGCTACTAGTTTTTTTCATTGAGTTTTGTAACAACATTTCTTTAAATTCATTACGATTTGTTAACGGTTTATTCAGCGCGACAGAATTTGATCCTAATTGGGTCTTACTGTCCCTTTCAGTAAGGCGGCTATTCGAGATTGTATTAATATTTAGTTTAAATTCTGTTAATCGATTCGCAATATCTTGATAGTTCAAGGTAAATTTTCGGCTATATTTTAAATTTTGCCGCAATCTTGAGACATACTTCTCTAACGATTGGATAATTTCGTTCAACATTATGAGAAATTCGTCTCGAGATATCATTTTAACTAAATTTACAGTTTTTGTGTATTCCAATGTCATGACGAGATTTTTTGTCGTACAGAAGATATATAGATTCCGAAGCTGAAAAAAACAGTTTATAAATGAGCTTTAAGAGTAAAATAAAATTTTAAAATTTATCATAGATGGTAGCTAATACCTGACTCATATACTCACGTGTTTGCCAAAATAATGTTCTGGTAGATTCTTCACAAATATCTGCAATATATCAAGCCCACAATAAAAATTATACCAATAGGTCTCATTTTTCTTGAGGAATTTATAGATGTATTTCCGCAAGAAGGTGTCACTCAAGAAAAAACCGATGATATTCTGACTTGTATCATCGTTCAAGTAACGGCGACATGATGGCAAGTGTCGAATTTGAGTTAAATCCGATTCGGTAAAATCATGTATATGACTTTTGGCGGTTTCCTTAAACGAGCACAGCGAGAAAATAGATCCTTGCGTATAGTGCTCGATTATACAGTGCTATAAAGATAAATTCAGTAAAAAAAATTGTAACATTTACCCTACCTAAAACAACCCACCTTGATCCCTTGGACAAAACTATTGACTGAAAAATCGTAGAACAGGAAAATATCAAGCAGAAATTGAAATGCCTCGCCTGAGAAATGAAAAGGGCAGAACGGTGAAAGCAGCACACATTCCACAATTTTATTAAGTTTATTTGCAGACGGTTCATTTCGGAACACCTTCAAATTTGATTTATTCAAAACATGGTAGGGCAATGAGTTTCTCAAAGCAGACAGAGACGTGGCCACTCCGATCACAACAGATATCGGAATTTTCCTCCTGTACGAGATGAGTACGATCAGTATCTTCTTAAAAATCTCAACATTGAACAGCTCAAAATCGGGCAGAATGATTAGGAGCTTACGTTTCTTACCGTCCATATTTTCGGTTTGTATATCATTGTAGCGCGATTCCAACATTTTCATTGTGTACTCTGATCGGCGATATAATTTCTCTCCAATGGAACTGTCGGAGGAGGTCCCCTCGACGTAATTTGCCACCAGTTTTTCAAAAGCAGTTTTTAAATTAGGACAATCACGTGATTGTAGTGTAACCACGTCAATATTCACTGTGCTCTTAAGCTTTTTGGATAAATTAGTAAACTCATCGTAATGGTCGTTCTGGTTTATTCCAGTGAGCAAAACAGCAATGGGCAACAACGTCCCTACGTCACTATTGTCCCGGTCAACAAATTTAATTAACTCGTTACATATATGAGATATTTCCTCTGTTTGAATACTTTTAATCTCATTTTCAAGCCGGGTCCAGGTATCCTTGAATGCTTCATACCACATCTCATTTCGGTCTGTTTCATTTAGGAATGAAGTCACAACCGGTATTCCTTTACCACGGGAATTTTTAGTTTTTCGTTTTTTTGATTTAAATATAAAACAACCCTAAAAATGATTTGCATATAATTAGTTTATTTCAAATTTTGAAGAAATTATAATAATTTACCTCAGACACAGAATTTAATTGATTCATATTTCAAAATATTGTTTGTTTGTTTTTTAAATTTGCTCAGGTCAGATCTTTCAATCCATAAGACCAGTGAGTTGAGAAACAGCCCAAAATTTCCAGAGACCACTCAGGGGAGGTTCTGGAGGGTTGAATAAAGTGTACAAAAACAAATTAGATTAAAAATTAAATAATAAAATAAAAGCATAATTATATAAAACAAAGTTTGATAATTAAATTAGATTAAATGAAAGTTAATAAATAAAGAAATATTAGAGAGAAGATGAAGGATACATATAAAAATAAAAGTTTTTAAAAATTAAATTATACATTTATAATTCATTAATTCATAATTTTTAATTTTTTTTTTTTTTTTTTAATTTTTTTTTTTTTTTTTTTTTTTTTTTTTTTTTTTTTAAATTTAGAATTAAATTATATAATATTCATAAATCTTAATATTATAATAAAATAAAATAAAATGAAATGATTCCAAAGAAAAATCATTGTGTGAAAAAGTCAATAAAAATTAAATGTAGTCTTAATTCATAGTTTATAATTTATTCTATCCACAAAATCACACAATATTTTATATTCATCCATTTTTTGGTCCTTTAAAATATCTAATAAGGATTTTCTGTATAAAAGTGGGAAATTATTTCTTATATTATTATATATGACACAATCGTTAATAATATGTTCGTTATCTTCAACGGTGTTACAAATCTCACAATTAGATGTAGATTCAAGTCCCAAAAGGAATTTAAATTTCTTGTTAACTGTATGACCAGAGATTAATCTGTAAATTAGCCTGGTTTGGCAGGATGTAAAATTAGAGTTTTTAAATAGGAAAGATGATCTTGGAGAAGGGCAAATTTGTTTATAAAAGTGGCCGGATGAATTACACATTAAAGTGTAGTTTTCCTTCCACTTATTATTTATAGATCTGGAGATATCGTTAAATAGGTCTGTGAGAGTTGGTTCATTATCAAGAAAGTGAGTAGGAGAAAAAACTGCTTTTTTTGCTAAACTATCTGCTATAGTATTTCCTTTTAAGCCACAATGACCCGGGAACCAATGAATGACAAAATTTTTAATTTGGTTATGGCCGATAGTATCAATAATTTGATTTTCGTAGTGTCTATTTGTAAAGTGTAATAGAGCCGTTTTTAATGAAATACAAGAACTTTGGGAGTCAGTAATAATGATAATATTATTGTTTTTGATGATTAGAGATATAGTAATTCCAATTTTAATAGCAATGGTTTCAATATTTTTAATATAAGTAGGGTTTTTTAGTTGAATGGAAAATTTCCAATTTTTATCCTCAACAAAAATTCCAATTCCTGGTTTATTGTTAATTATAGAGCCATCTGTGTAAATTTTTGCGAAATTATTATATTTATTAAATTCAGCCATTGATAATGCATATTGTTCAGAGTGGTTTATAAAATTTTTGTTTGTGATTCCCTCAATATTTGTTATGATGCTAAAATTAGTGGGAGACGTTTTTTTTATGTGAAAAGGTTTAATTTTGGAAAGAAAAGTATAATTAGAATATAAGTCGTTAAGTTTATGAAGAGATCTATTGTTTTTAATGTCGTTACCGATTTTGGAATTATTATATAGATTTTTTGAAATGTAAATTAGTGATTTTTTAATAAAATCTAGATCTGAAGATGTTTCTAGAGATTCAGATAAAATAGCTGGAATTGGAGTAGTTCTTAAGAAGCCTAGACAAGCTCTCAGACAAGCATTTTTAATAGATTGACAGATATTAATATCTTTTTTATATTTAGTGTCTGTAAAAACATATGTGTATTCAAGTTTAGATTTAACTATTGCTTTAAAAATATTGATCATTGTTTCAGGATTTACACCTCCATTAAAATGGGTGAGAGTTTTAAGTAAATTAATGGAGTTGGAAATATTTGCTTTTAAGTTTGTGTAATGAATTGATAATGAAAGTCTATTTGTTAAGGTTGTACCCAGTATCTTAGTAGTCACTCTTTCTTTTATGTAGATATTATTAATTTTTAAATTTAGAGATTTGGAATTATTTTTATTAGTGAATAGTCTTAAAAAATGAGATTTATCAGTGTTAATTTGTAGTTTTAAAGATTGTAATTTATTAGTTAATGAGAGTAAAGTAGAATCTGTTATTAATTGTAAGTTATCATGATTATCGGCAGAAATTACAATGCAAATATCATCGGCATATTGGAAAATTTTTGTATCGGGGTTATTGATGTCGTGTAAAGAAGTGGTATAGATATTAAAAAGGGTAGGACTCAAACAGCTACCCTGAGGAATGCCTTTATTAGTGTAATGAATGGAAGTTTGATTGATATTTTGAATAGATATAATTCTATTTGTAAGAAATTGAGAAATCCAATGTGTAATGTTAATGGGGAAGTTGAAGTTTTTAAAGGTGTTTAATAAAATATTTTTATCTACATTATCAAAAGCCTTGGAAATGTCAATGTTAACTAAAACAATTTTTTTTTGTTGTTGTTTGAGGGAGATGATGAAATTAAACATTTCTACAAAATAGTCAGTAATATTTTTATTTTTTCTAAAACCAAAATTGTAATAATTAAGAATATTATTGGAGATTAGATGATCATTAATTCGTTTTAAAATGAGTTTATTGAAAATTTTTGAAAAAATAGGTAACAGACAAATAGGACGGTAGTTAATAATATTTCTATCATCCCTCCCCTTTTTCAAAATGGCGATTGTGTATGACGTTTTCCATTTTGTAGGGTAAATTTGATTTTGCCAGATGTTGTTGAAATAATTTGTAATAGTATTGATTAGGTTAGGATTAGAGGATACTAATTGTTTGATGATTTTATATGAGACTTTATCATATCCTGGAGCAGTATTATTTGAATTTTTAATAATATCAAGAATTTCAATGTTATTAAATTCCGCAGGATTAATAGTAGGATTGAAGTTATTAGAGAGATTATGAGGGGATTCAAAGGAGAAAGGAAAATTGTAATTTATAAAATTAGTAGCAAGTGTGGGATCTTCTAGGATTCTGTAGTTAGACTGTTTTTTATTTTTAATTTTATTGATGTTGTTCCAGAGATCAGAATTATTAGTTTTGTGATTGATGCTTGTTAAAAAAATATTCCAAGATTTTTTCTTTTCTCTTCTAATTGTTAATTTAAGTTTTTGTATAGATTTTTTTAGTTCAATAGCGGTAAAAAGGTTTTTGTTTAAATTATAAATGAGTTGTTTGTGTTTTTTTATGTTCCATAGTCTTTGTATAAGATCGTTCCACCAAGGTTTAGGTTTAAAAGTATTTTTACTTGTAATAATAGAAGTATTTTCAGAAATTAATTTTTCTAGGTGTTCTTCAATATTGCATTTATCATTAATAGAATTTAGATCAAAGTCTTTCAATACTTTTGACCAGTTTGTGATTTGTTTTTTTTGATAATAATTTAGTTTAAAGTCAATAAGTATTGGGAGATGGTCACTTCCTAAATTAATGGGATCTACTTTCCATGATAGTTTTTCAATTAGATTGATTGAGCACAAAGTAATGTCTAGTGCTGCAGAATTATTTCTGAAAAAATCTTGCCTTGTATGAGATCCGTCGTTTAATAAAAAGACATTATTAGCAGTGATAATATCTGCAATCTTATCACCCACCCTGTCGTGAGTAGGGGACAATGAACTATCCCAAAGACTATTATGAATATTTATGTCTCCAGCTATTAAACAGTTATCTAGATTCTGAGTTATAAGATGTTCAAATTCATTAACGATTTCCTGAGGTCTAATAACAGAATTATTATAAAAAGATAAGATATTAAAATTAATGTTTTTAAATTTGAGGTTAATTTTGAAAGCTTGAAAACGGATGTAATGAAAATTTAAATCAATAATTCTCCAAGAAATTTTTTTATGTATTAAAAAGCCTACTCCGCCAAAACCATCTGGTCTATCATCAGTAATAAGATTATAATTGTTAAAAGTCAAATTACTATTTGGATTTGTCCAGGTTTCAGATAAAATAACGATATCAATATGATTGGATTGTATATAATGATATAATAGATCTTTATTACTATTTAAACTACGAATGTTAATTTGTAAAATTTTTAAAGGTAACATAATGGAAGAATAAAATGAAAAATAAAAAACTGGAAAAAGAAAAAGTTTATGTTTTAATAAATTTATTTAATTTAATTTTAAGTGAGTCTAAATTAGCTGGATTTTTATTGAAGTCATCGGAATTATTTAAAAGTGATTTGACATCATTAAAAATAGAATCTCTTTCGTTTAATTGATTTTTTAATTCGTTTACTAATTTATTTAGGATTTGAATTTTTCTAGCATCAGAATTCATTAAGTTATTTTTCCAGGCTTGTTTCTCAACACAGATATCATTAGCGAAATCTATTTGTTTAGGGACTTTTTGTTGGCTACCATAAAGGTGGCTTTTGGATTCTCTGAAACTAGTTTTATTTAAAATCATATGTTCCCTAATTTCTTTCTGCCTATATCGTTCATTACATCTGAAAAAATTAGTAACATGACCCGTTCCACAAAATTTACAAGAAAATTTCATGTCACAAACGTGTTTTTGTTCGTCTTCTATAGTATTAGCACACGTTAGGCATCTAATAATTTTAGATTTGCATTTGGAAATTGTATGTCCATAATTTAGACATTTTTTACAAAAAAGAGGATTAGGTATATAATATTCTACCTTCAATAAAAGATTATCATATAAAATGACGTTGAATGGAATAGTTCCAGACTCAAAAGTAAGTTTAACCAATTCAATTTCCTCAGCTGTTTTAGTGGCACTATTCCATTTAGTCATTCTTTCTACTTTAGAAATAGGGTATTTGGATCTAATATTTTCTTGTATTTCTTCATTAGAAAGCCCAATAGGAATGTTCCTGATTAAACCAATAGAAGAAGTGAAATTTTTAGGAATGTATGTAGTATAATTATCAAATTTTTTAAAAATATCTGATTTAACACAATTATTTGCGTCTTCAAAATTACTAAAAATAACTTTAGCAACATTTTTGCTAACGCTAGAGATTTCCTTGACATTTTTAAAATTATTTATTTTAAGGGCTTTAGCTAAAAGAACGAGATTTAAATTTTCTTTACTGATAAATACTGTAAATGGGCCATTATCTGAACGGTTATATAGATTAATTTTTTCAGCAGTAACTGACGGCATATTTGAGTTATTCGATGAATCAACAGATAAAGTTGAAGATGATGTAGGAGTTGTTACTGTATTTTTTGAAACTGCGACGTGAGTTTTATTATTATTATTATTATTATTATTATTAATTTTCCTTTTATTTAACATATTGGGATTTTTATCAAATTCACCGTTTACTATTATTTCATTATTGAAAACAATTTTTGATTTTTTAGTATTTATTTCATCTTCGGAATCTGAGAAATCAGTAGAAGTAAATGTTGGAGGTACAAAGTACTGCGTACTTTGTCCCTCCTTGCTTGTGTTACGTGGATTTATTATTTTGTGGATAGAAAAAGACTATGAAAAGACTTACCCGACTGATAAAAATAAACAAATCAAAATAAACTATAAGATATAATTAAATAAAAAACAAATTAATTAAAATTAAAAGAAAATTGTAAAATTTATAACACTTCACTAAAATGAGACGCTCACACAATAAAGTTTCGAGAAAGAATGTATTTCAAAATATTGTTTTTCGGAACATCTGCTTTTGAGAAGATACAATAACAAAAATTGCCGCTATTTTATTTTGACAATGCGCCCTATTAACCTTACACAAAGTTATCAAAGACGTTAATTATGGCGAATTCTTTCTCATAGACATTACATATCACATTGGTTGCGTTCACTGCAAAAATTGTTGTCGGTGTGGTGTGAAATATCAAATTAACATCGGTGCCAGTCGATGTAACTTTAAAACCCAGTGAACGCCATGTTGTTATTTTCTGTCAATCGTAAATTTTTGGAGTAAAAATTTACGATTGTAGTAAAATAATGTTAAATTCTTTCGGAAAAAAAAAAAAACACCCTGAGGGTAAAAAATTTTACTCGAAGGGTAACAATTTGACATTACAAATTCTTTCTGGGAAAATAAAGCACTTTATTTTTTGCTCTAGAGCATTTTGCTTTACTCTAGATTTTTTCATAGATTTGCTTTACTCTTTACAAATACATAGAAATGTGAAATGTCAAAGTGAATTGGAAACAAAAATAAAACTCCATTTTGATATTTCATTTGTTGTTTATTGAATATTAATGCGCTAAAATTAATTGGATCCATCTTTTTCTTATCAAAATAAAAAAAGTTTTACTGATCTGACTGACAGTAAAACATAACCTCACTTTATTTTGCTCTTTTTACACCAACACAACTACAAAAATATTTTCATATTCTTTAGGAGATAAAAAAGTTACTTTATTTCGAGTAACCCGAAAGAATTTAACATAAGTAGTAAAAATTTTCTCGACCATATTTTGTTATAAGGACGTGTCCGATTTCTGAGCGAAATAATTTTTTTGTGAAAAATTAATGTTAAACTGTACGCAACCAAATTATCACAGCACCGGTTTGTTATAAATTTGACATGTCCGTAATAATTCTTGTTTATGTGCCGGTGAAGTAAACAAAATATGTTTTATATAATTTAATTTTATTTTAGCTATATTTTAGCTGTATTTTGTTGAGAAAAAATTAATTCGAATTATTTTGGAGTTATTTTTTTCTTAACAGAATAAGCCGCGAAATATTTTTTCGATTTAATTATTATATTCTATGTTGTTATTTCTCTATTTTTCATTCAAGCGGTTACGTATTTTATTTGTTCGAGCTAGAATTAAATAACTCAAATTTTTTGTTCGAATTATTTAATTCCTGTCACATGCAATTGTTGTTGTAAATTTCTCAACAAAATACAGCTTTTGTTGAGAAATTTACAACAACAATTGCACGTGACAGGAATTAAATAATTCGAACAAAAAATTTGAGTTATTTAATTCGAGCCCGAACAAGTAAAATACGTAACTGCTTGAATGAAAAACTAGAGAAATACCAACATAGAATATAAAAATTAAAACGAAAAATATTTCGCTGCTTATTCTGTTAATAAAAAAATAACTCCAAAATAATTCGAATTAATTTTTTCTCAACAAAATACAGCTTTTATTTTTATAATATAATAAGTTCCAGCATTTTCTAGTGTCCAGCAGTTTATGAACAATATCACAAACTAGTCCCACTTGCCAGCCACACCAAAAATATCATTAGTTTCATTTCCGGTCCCAAACCATGGTTTTTATTGGGCAACAATTTGCTAATAGCGATGAAAGTGTTAGACGATATCCTTAAATGCATTCTCGTCACAGGATCATTATAACTAAGTATTGAATTAACAATACTGTTTGTTGAGTGAATTGTGTACGTTATTGGTCGCTGCAAAGAAAGAATTTTAGGACGTGTCCGATTTCTGAGCGAAATAATTTTTTTGTGATAAATTAATGTTAAACTGTACGCAACCAAATTATCACAGCACCGGTGTGTTATAATTTTGACTTGTCCGTAATAATTCTTGTTTATGTGCCGGTGAAGTAAATAAAATAATTTTTATATAATTTAATTTTATTTTATTTTTATAATATAATAAGTTCCAGCATTTTTTGTGAACAATATCAAATCTGTGGATCTTGACATGTTCATTGCTGCACCTACAATTCTATAACTAGTCCCACTTGCCAGCCACAGCAAAAATATCATTAGTTCCATTTACGGTCTCCAACCATGGTTTATATTGTGCAAGAATTTGCTAATAGCGATAAAAGTGTTAGACGATATCCTTAAATGCATTCTCGTCACAGGACCATTATAACTAAGTATTGAATTAACAATACTGTTTGTTGAGGGAATTGTGTACATTATTGGTCGCTGCAAAGAATGAATTTTATTAATATTTATAAATACTAGAAAGCAATACCTAACATACCTAGTATCATACCTGGAAGTTTAGGAGATCTATTATTAAAGGTCGCGCAAAATTCCGTGTTCTTCTCATTAAACATATGTAACCCGAAATTAATTGAAATAATACCATATTTGGATCAAATTCTGCCTCTATCATTTTTATAGATACACTTTTAAATAACTCTCTACGTACAATTTGTCGTTTGTTGTATTTCCAAATGTCAATTTTATTATGTCACAATTATTTCAGTATTCGGACAGCAAATGAACTTATTTCAAATATGGAAGAGAAAATTATTTCACTTATATCAAATTTATCACAAAAAAATTATTTCGCAAGGAAATCGGACACGTCCTTAGAAATATTTATAAATACTAGAAATCAATACCTAACATACATTCCTGTAAGTTTAAATGTGTCATATCTGGGAGTTTAGGAGATCCATTATTAAAGGGGGCGCGAAGTTCCGTGTTCTTCTCATTAAACACATGTAACCCGATATTACTAGAAATAATACCATATTTGGATAAAATTCTGCCTCTATCATTTTTATATATACACTTTTAAATAACTCTCTACGTACAATTTGTCGTTTGTTGTATTTCCAAATGTCAATTTTATTATGTCAAAATTATTTCAGTATTCGGACAGCAAATGAACTTAATTCAAATATGGAAGAGAAAATTATTTCACTAATGTCAAATTTAACACAAAAAAATTATTTCGCACAGAAATCGGATATGTCCTAAGGTGAAAATTTTGTTTAATTTTGATAAAGGATGTGTCCGAAGTTTGTGATAATTTTTTTTGTAATTATTTTGACGGAAGTGAAATAATTTTCTCTTCCATATTTTGTAATACGTTCGTTGAAATTTTTGTTTAATTTTTATAAAAATTTATTTGTGTTGTTTTCTTAGGACGTGTTCGAAGTTTGTGATAATTTGGGTTTTGTAATAATTTTGACAGGAGTGAAATAATTTTCTCTTCCATATTTTGTAATAAGTTTTATTTGTACTATTTTTTTTTAGAAATAAATTAACGTAATATGGCTTAGTTATTGTTATTACGCACTTTTGTTTATGAATATATTACAGCTGGAATAATTATCATAAACTTCGAACACGTCCTTAGAAATAAATTAATGTAATACGGCTTAGTTATTGTTATTGCGCACTTTTGTTTATGAATATTATTACAGAAGTGTCAATTTGGTCCCATACAAAATAATGGCTGTGATAATTTGGTCCCATACAAAATAATGTGACAATTATTACAGCTGGAATAATTATCCTTATTTAGATAAGGACGTGTCCACATTACTGCTGTAATAATTATGACATTATTTTGTATGCAACCAAAGTATCACAGACACTACGCGTTGTAAATTTGACACTTTTGTAATAATATTCATAAACAAAAGCGCGCAATAACATTAATTATGCCGCATCACGTTAATATATTTCTAATAAAATAGTACAAATAAATTTTTAAAAAATTAAATAAAATTTTCGACGAATTATTACAAAATATAGTAGAGAAAATTATTTCACTCCTGTCAAGATTATTACAAAAAAAAAAAAATATCTCAAACTTCGGACACGTCCTAGCGAAATAAGCAGAACTTTCGGAAAGGGCCTTAAGGTAGAGCAGGCCAAATTTTGGTCTTTTAAAGACTTCAGGTTTTTCGACACGCATTTTACACTAAAAGAATACATTTTTTCCATCTCTCTTGTGTTATATTCTAGAAAGTTACTAAATTTTCTTTGTTGTTGTATTATTTTTAGTAACCTTTTTAGAATATTATATAACACAAGAGAGATGGAAAATACTTATCTTTTAGAACGTGTCCGATTTCTGTGATAAATATTGTTTGTTTGTTTGAATTATTGATTTATTTTTTACCGTCCTACTTTACGCCTGGAGTAGCCAAATCGAGGACGGGCGGCTACAGTCCGTCTTTGAAAACCACCTGTACATTGCATTGCTTCATGCCAACCTGTAGTGCTGACATGAAAGGTGGGTCGGCCCATGGATTCTGCACTCTCAACAGGCGGTCAAAGATGTGTTCATTTTCATCACTGATTGTAATCAGGTGATGAAAAATCCCTTTTGCATCCCGCCCCTATAGCGATTCGAACCCGGTACCTCCCGATCCAACCGCCGCAGCTTTAACCACTGCGCCGTTTGGTCGGTGTGATAAATATTTCTGCTGTAATTTTTTATAACATTATTTTGTATGCAACCAAATTATCACAGCCACTAGTTGTAAATTTGACACTTCTGTAATAATATTCATAAACAAAAGCGCACAATAACAATAATTAAGCTGCATCACGTTAGTTTTTTTTGTAAAATATAGCACAGATCCATTTTTATAAAAATTAAATAAAATTTTCAACGAAAATTATTTCACTGAAGTCAAAATTATTACAAAAAAAATATTATCGGAGAATTCGGACACGTATATAGTAAAATGCGTGTCGAAAAACCTGGGGTGAGATGTTGTAACCATCACGTTTTTCGCTTCGATGCATTTTCGATAGAATAACGGTATTTTAGAACTAAATTGTTTTAAAATTTTATATTTTTAACAAAGCAGTACAGTTATTCTATCGAAAATGCATCGAAGCGAAAAACGTGATGGTTACAACATCTCACCCCTGCAGTCTTTTGGCATGCGCCTACCTTTAACACGGTTGGGACCGAATCGAGGATTTGCCCAATAGATCCAAAATTGGAATTTCTGTTATACCAATTAGAATTATTAGTCGAATAAAACCCATATGACAAATTTCCCATTAAACCGGAATTCTTGTTTAGTCGCCCTCACACCACAAAAGTTATCATAGTGTTTCTCGGGCGACGTTGCAAATAAAAAAAAATAAAATAAATCAGTCAAACTTCATTAATGGTTGAATTTTATTCAAAACATTTTAATGTCAAGTGAAATAATTAAGAAAACTAATAAAAAAAGTTATTTCCGTAAATAGTTAGCCATAATTAATATACAATAGATAATTGAGTGATTATTTGTATTACTAGATTTATTTATTTTGTGCAATTATTAGTTTTAATGTACTATATCCAAAAACCAATTAACATGTGAAAGATGAATATCAAATGGGATAAAATAGAAATTCGCAATAAGTAAAATGTGTGCAAATTTCAAACATATTTTTTGCATTTTTAAATGACCCATTTATTGTTTCAAAGTGATTAATAGAATTATAACACTTTTCAGTGTCAAATTTTTCTTTTATATATTTTGTTTACATACCAAAATGCAAAAATTTAGTATATTTTGTATGGAGATTTCATAAAAAAGTATTTTTTCGGTTTTCTTTTTCCTTGTATTTTTATTTTTTCTGTTTTTGCTTTTAAAATAATCATATGATGAAAATAAATTTGCACGTGATTTAATTATTATTAGTGTGTTAGTGACGATTTAAACTTTTTTGTAATCTTACATATGTGTATGTAGAAAACTACAGTTGAGGAAAGAGTTATGTTTTTGATGTTCTGGGCTTCTGGCGTCTTCTAAGAATGTTCAATGATGTTTTTTTGCAATGCCACCACATAGCTAACCGGTCAGTTTTGTTTCTTGAATGTTTTTTAAATGTAGTAAAAAAATTTAAAAATCAATGGATTTTGTTTGTTTATTTTTATTAATGAAAAGGGTTTGAAAGGAAAAATCAAATTATAAATCCTCTCTTGTTTAACCAAAAATGGTAGGGTAGTATTTACCAATTACCAACAGAGATGTTGGTTATGTAGTGGCGTTGCTTTTCGATATAATAAATCTGGGGTGAGATGTTGTAACCATTACGTTTTTCGCTTCGATGCATTTTCGATAGAATAACGGTATTTTAGAACTAAATTGTTTTAAAATTTTATATTTTTAACAAAGCAGTACTGTTATTCTATCGAAAATGCATCGAAGCGAAAAACGTGATGGTTACAACATCTCACCCCTGGGACCCTATTCTCGAATTCCACATCCATTTTCCACATGTGGACATCTGTCAAAATTCATAAATATTGAATTTTTTTTGGTACTAAGGGAATATTTTCGAATGGGTATAAGCAGGTGGAAGAAATTCCCCATATAGGAAAATGTCCATGCCGCATGTGTTTTATGTACGAATTACAATTTTCGAACGTTTTTGTGTGAACTTTGACAGATGTCCACATGTGGAAAATGGATGTGGAATTTGAGAATAGGCCCCCTGGGGTGACATGTTATAACCATCACTTTTTTCGCTTCGATGCATTTTCGACAGAGTAACGGTATCTTGCAACTAAATTGTTTTAAAATTTTATACTTTTAACAAAGGAATACAGTTATTCTATCGAAAATGAATCGAAACGAAAAAAGTGATGGTTATAACATGTCAGATGTCACCCATATTTTAACATGTTTTACCCAACGCCTTGTGTTCACTGCTGCGTTTATACCATTGAAAGAACTATGAATAAGTCGCGTTTAAACCATTGCTACAGTTGTCATTTCGGTTTAGAATTGCTAATTTAGGTGTGGTATAAACGCAATAACTTATGGCCGCTTTAACGTATTTTCTTGAGAAATTAACGTATTTTCTTGAGAAATTTACAACAACAATTGAGAATTGTTAAAATACGTGTAGTGACATCTAGAATTGAAAATAATAAAGTGATTGGGCCTTTGGAGATATGTTTTCGCGATTTGTGTAGAGCACCTAAGGCAAATTTCACAAACAATACTCCTAAATAATTATTAATCCAACAGAACTAAACTTTATATACAAATTGTCATTTTTAATAAATAAACCAAAAATATTTTTCGTCTATTTGTCAGGGGTGACATGTTATAACCATCACTTTTTTCGCTTCGATGCATTTTCGATAGAATAAAGGTGCTATCACACCAAGCGCGACGCGTCGGCGGCAAATTTAAATACACGTTTTTTTGCTTATGTAGTGATAGGAAATCGTAGTTTGTGTAAAAATATAAACTAGCGATGAACGACGATGTTTTTTTGCCGCCGGGTTTCGCGGCGGCAGATAAAATTTCATTTTATACCATTTACTAAAATTGTAATTTCTCTATTAAAAATATAAAGTTTGTAAATGGTTTTATGAATAATAATTTTATTTTTGTTCAAGCTACGATTTCCTATCACAGTTATTCTCAGTTATTTTAGTACAAAGTCACAAAAAATTGTCGTTTGTCACTTGATCAGAATCTAGGCCCAGGGCCTAGATTCTGATCAAGTGACAAATGACAATTTTTTGTGACTTTGTACTAAAATTTTAACTGCTATAAAATGACAATATAGTTGTGAGTTCTAAAATGCGATTCTGATGAAGTGACTTTTTCAAAATGTCACAAGAAAAAAAATGACAAATTAAACAAAATTGTCATTGATTTTGTTTTCCGTGACAAAAGTCAGCTGCATTTTTAAATAAAATATGTGTGAGTAAATTTTGTTAATTTTTAATAATTCTTATTATAAATTTTATTTGTTTATATTTTAATTAAAATAAAACAATTTTTTATCTATTTTTATATATGGATATAATGTGTATGTAGCGTGTAATATCATTAAAATTAACCTTAAAATATAACTACGGTAAACTAGAAATGTAACTGCTGTAAACTGCTATTAATGTCATAACTCATTTCATCAGAATCGCAAATTTTCCGTGACAATATTTTGTACTAATAACAAAATGTCACGAAAAATTGTCATTTCATCAGAATCTACCCCCAGTTCTATATAAAACTTTAAATTCCTGCCGCCAGATCTACATACAGTTGTCTATTGCGCGCAAGAAAAATTAATGGTGATTTCAGCGAGAAAAATTTGCTACCTCTTGATCACGAATTGTTGAAATTTCCTCTTCTTTTTTACCCCTCCAATTTTTTTTTTCAATGCGCTAGAAAGAAAAATAAAGAGCAACCATAAAAAAAAGTAAAAAAAAATTGGTGGAGGTAAAAAAGATGACGAAATTTCAACAATTCGTGATCACGAGCTAGCAAATTTTTCTCGCTGAATCCACCATAATAACAAAAAGTTTGAATTCAGTCCTAATTTCAGTTATGATACCTGACACCAGGGGTGGGATGTTGTAACATAACTTTCGATTAGAATTCGATAGAGTTTATGTCTCTTTTTTAAAGAATAAAATTGTGCTCTATTTCGCTTTTTGATTACGCTTTTTCTATTGCGATCTCTTTTTGTTGCATACTTTTCCTTTCCTTCATATCGATAAAGTATCACTAAACAAAAATTTGAGTGATAAATAATCATGAATATAAGTATAAATAGAATGTGGTTTTATTCGAGCAAGTTGAGATAGCAAGAAAAAGAGTATAATTGAAAAACGAAATAGAGTACAATTTTATTCTAGAAACAAGAGACATAAACTCTATCGAATTCGATTGAAAGTGATGTTAGAACATCCCACCCCAGATGTGAAACTATTCTTGCCTTGTTTTATTTATAAAGCGTAAAACACACGCAATTTTTTTCCCCCGTTCGTATTGTTTCAACAATAATGAAAAACCTTAGTTTGAGTAAAACTACAAGCATTTTGTATAAAAATTTACAAAAATATTCCTTTAATAGAAAATTTTCCAAAAAAAGAAATTTGTAAATGAATTTTTTGGAAATGTTTCTATTAAAATTCAAATATTTCCGTAAGTTTTAACAGAAAATGCTTATAGTTATGCTCAATTTACGGGTTTTTCATCAGCATAAGCAAATTGACGTCTATTTAATTCTGCTGCTTGCTGACGCTGCTCGATATGTTTCACGCTTAAAGGTTGCCATCTTGATGTAAAATGATGGTGTAGATGCTCGATACGTTCTAGCAAGCAAATTACCAACTTCAAATAGGCAAGTTTCATCTTATTTGGCCATATTCTAGAACTTTATCCAAAAATCATTTTAGAATCCCATTTCAATCGCGAATGTTAAATTTCACTAAAACCGGTTAAGAAACAGCCAAGTTCCATCCTAACTGGCCATATTCTAGAACTTTATCCAAAGGTTCAATTTGAAGTGTGAAAGGTTCAATTTGAAATTTAAAAGGTTCAATTTGAAATGTAAAAGGTTCAATTTGAAGTGTAAAAACTGTATTTTCTTTTCGAAAATAAGGCAGGGGGCCATTATGATTATATGACAACATTTTACCAATAATCAGGTAGTACGATATCGGAGTATATTGTAGTCGCTTCAATTTTCCAATAATATTAATTTAATTTATTGCCAAATACTTATAATCAGTTTGGCTAATCTCTGAATTTTTTAGGAAACTTTAAATGTTTAGGGTTATGACACCTTTAAATAAGTAGCATACAATATGACAATGTCATAAATATTACATTAGTTTTTGGATTAAATTCAACAAAAAACATGAAAGGCGGAGAAATTAATACGCAAATATCCATATGTTCAATGATGGCTTTTTGACAGGAAATATCGGATATTGATATTTTTCCAAACTTCAATAATTCCCAACTTTTTATTTTGCAATTCCCAAAAAAAGTGTATTCTAGCGTAATTGGGAATCATCCAATGGGAAAAAACACTATTTCAAATTTTGCAACCGCCATTGGTTAACATTTTTATTTTCTACATATAAAATAAAAATTTTACCGATAGTACGTTGTAGATAAATTAATAAAAATACACAAAACAACCAGTTTCTTCTAATTCCCAAAAAAAAAAATTTGGGAAAAATAAACGTCAAAACTTACATAAAATGGAATTATTTTTTCCCTACATTAAAAATTCCCAATCGCCAGAATACACCTTTGGAAAAAATAATTCCAAACTGCTAAAATACTGTCAAAGTAGTTCAATTCAGAGGGAATAGTCAGAATAGGGCCACAGAATACACTTTTGGGAATTGGGGAATAAAAAATTGGGAATTATTAAAGTTAAATATTGCTGTATTTCCAGTAATATTTTTCCCAATTTCCCCCAATCCTCATTTTCCGTATAATTCTGAGTTCGTTACACCGTTATTTATTATTAAACTGTTTAAGTAATTTTTCGATAATACTTTATTAGTTCTTCATGTCATACCTACTCGTATATAAAACGAGTAGTAACACCCATTTTTTGTTGTTTTTATGAAAATTTGGCTTATGTTTTATTGATGTAAAAGAAAAGCTTAATTGAAAAATCGGAACCGTGAACAATTTTATAGAGTTAGGACAACTTAGCACTAAACTGTATGAAAATTAAATCAAAATTAACCAACTCGCTATGTATTTTTTTTAGAAATTAGTTAACTGCAAAAAGTAAATTGTTCAAGAAAACGCGTTCGAAAAAAAAGTCGCAGTAGGTTTTAGTAGTAGGTAATATTAATTTTTATTTAGATTTTCCGGAGAAATGGAGGAAAATATTCGAAAACTGCAGCGCTTTTAGCAATGAATAATCATTTTCGGTAGACTGCATATGCTGGATGTGCCCTATGTTTTCTAAATTAGTAATGAAATTCAATACTTGAAAGGTGGAGAGAGAATACAATTGCCGCAGCCCTTTGACTTAATAATTTTTTTATTTCAACATTCAACAATATTTGAGTTAGGCACAAAACGATTAATCGACTTGATCAAAATATTCGGTCCAAACGTAAATAAATACCAAGCTCAAATTCTATAAATAAACATCTTTTTAATCATAACCACATGACAATAAAGTGGGTCCATCGCACGAGGCAAACCTACGTACATACTCGTACATAACTATATAGTAAATCTTTTAATCAATTTACTTTTGTCGCGATTCGCGAATCGAATAAACGTACATTTCCTCAACTGTATCGTGTTTTCTTTCTTATATGTATATTATTAATAAAAGAAGAAAAAGTCTACGATTAATTTTAATTTTTTTATTCGAAATTATTTAATTTTTTTAAAATGGTTTTTATTCATATCATTATAGTTAAACATCTTAGTTTTGTGGAATAACTTTTTTTTTTTTTTTTAATTAAATTAAAAATATTTTTATTTTTATTTCAGTTATTTAACCATAATATTTACTTATATATATATATATATATATATATATATATATATATATATATATATATATAAGTAAAATTTCTTATATAATTTAATTAATAAAAAATAAAATAAAGTTTTATAATAATAAAATTCCTTCGTATACTAATTAATTAATTAATTAAGTAAATAATAACAACATGTGGAACGGTGGCATAAGACGGAAAAAAATTAATAAATATGAATTATAGTTTATGGTGAAGTCTAATTTATAAAAAAAAGTAATTTGTGAATATAAAATATCGTTTTAGAAGTTTAAGTTTTTTTTAAATTGATTATTTCCTAAAATTGCTGTTTAATTATTATGGCATTATTTAATAAAATATTTTCATCTAGTAAACGGAAAAATGTTGATACATCAATCCATTCACAAAATAAAAGGTAATAAATTTTTATGTTTTTAAGTCATATGAATTTTTTTTATTTTCTTAATAATTTTTCTTTTTTTCGTATTTACACAAATCTACATAAAATAATAAACACACAAATTACGAATGATAACGTGACATGGACGATGCAGTAAATATAATAATCATGGGCGCGAAAAATGTATATCACACTTCATAATAAATGAGCAACCGTTTGCTCGGCCATTAATCTTATCGAAAGGCTAAATATTTTGAAAGATGTAAATAAAATAAAAATTGATTGTTTGAGGCTTTATTCAGCGGATGTCAAGTCGCATGACTAGACACCGTTTAGACTTTGATTTTGTAGTGTGTCATAATTTTAAATCCGGTTCTACTATTGTATTCAATAGCTGATTTTTTCATTTAATTGGAAATATCGAGTTTAGGATCAAATTGGTTAAACTTTTGATTATTGTTTAAATTGTTTCGTTACCTTAAAGCTTAACTTGGTAAATATTGCGTAATTCCAAGAACACACCAGGTAGAGTGTGTTACGAATTTGTTAAACGCGTGGGTTTGACAAAAAATGTAAATTTGTATATTTTTACGTTAAAAAATTACCAGTTAACGGATTTAATGGTATGATGAGAGGAAATATGTTAGATATTAAATTCCAAAATAAAGAGGCTCCATTTGATAGTCAGTCGTCCACACACTTAAAAAGGAGTTGCGGAAATTTTACAAACATAATATATTAAACACGACTTTCTTAACTAATTAATTTAAATTTGGAGATCAAAGCATCCAAAATGTTACAATATTATTGTCTGTAATAATGTAATATTCTGCTGCCAAAGATACATTTTGAGAAGAATTTTTTAAAATTTTCTGTACTTCTCGAAAGAATTTTTAAAAGCTCTTTGTCAAGTTAATTCGATTTTCCGTTTTTATGCTGGTTATATTTCTATGAGTAAGTTTAATTTTACTTCGACTTTCTATAAATTTTGATTATTTAAATATTATTAAAATGTTCACAACAAATTTAAACTAGTTTACATAATGGTAATATTAGTTAATTAGCAAAGTTTCGTCTCGGTTGAGTAAAGAAAAAAAAAAAAAAAATCAAAAGCAGAATGGCATAATTCGAAATTGATAAATGATATTCGTATTGTAAGCTGAACAGTTGCCGCGATAAATTGTAGAAAATTTGCAGAAACAAGATAAAGTTGGTTTCTTTAAATCATTGACGTTTTCTTGATGATTTATAAAGCTGAAACTACTAATTACAGTGGAAAATCCTTCTGCAACAAAGAAGCTAGATATTTGGTAAAGTTTAAAGGTCCACCAAAAGCTTCGTAATTGACAAATTTCATTATTTTTTTTGGCTGAACCATGATGGCATGTGTATACCTAAACCGGTTTTGCTGTTTTAATTTATTAAAATTGGTCATTTCCTTTTAAATCTACAGTACTAAAAGCGTATTATGATTCATTTTCTACAACTTAATCGTCTTAAGAAAGTTGATAATATAAAAACTAGATAACGTTTTGTTTGGGAATCAATAAATAAAAATGTTTTGAAAAGCTAAATTAAATTTTATTAGCTTGGAAATTATTTTTGGTTCATGTGTAGGCAGTTATACTTATTCGTTTATTTGGGGATAGAGCTTTTTCCGTACTAAGCCAAATAATGTACAATGTTTAACTTTAAACCAGTTCACATTTTATTGGATTATCATCTCTTTCGATTAAATAAGCGGGTTACGCTTGGATTCAGTTGGCTTATTTTATTCGGCAGGTAATTAAGTAATATTTTGATTCTTGACAAATGTTGGTATATATTTTTTTAACTAAAAATGATTTTGGTATATACTTGGAAATTTAATAATAAAAAGTAGAATTATGAAACTGAAACTTGTTCTTATAAGTATAAGTACATATATTCGTCTGATAATTTTCTGAGAAGAACAGAATCGGAATTTAATCGCTTCAATTTAGAGGTACCTAAACAACGATAAGCATCACAAATTATAATCGGTTGAACGGCATTTTGAATTCTTAAAATTGATCACGGGTGAGATTTTTCTGATCATTTTAAATCAATATTTACCACTTCGATTCGATTGAACCAGGAATTTAGATGTCTTTATTTAAGGCACATTTTTTATTTATTTATTTATTTATTACCAACTTATACATAACTGGTTACATCAATAAGAAATTTAATAAAATTATATAATGTAAAGATTACCAATAATTCAAAAGAAGCTTCGACATCAATTCCTTAAATGCATTTCTAGACAGATTAAAGTCAAAAGCCGGCCGTACTTTATTAAAGGAAGCAGAAGAATAATAAACCGGCTCACATTTACCGTAGTTTTGCCTACAAAACGGCAACTTAATTTGGAAATCTTTATCGCGCAGCACACGTAATGGAGTATATATATCAAGCAAACTCAAAATTTCCGAACAATCGATTTTAGACACCAATAAATCTCGAACAAACATTGCGCTAATTTCAATTCTACGAATAAATAGCGGCTCCATATTTATTAATTTACATCTACCACGATACGCTGGGAGTATGAAAGCAGGTACATTCGCATCTCTAGGCAACCTTCGTAGTGCGTACATTAAAAATCGCTTCTGAACCCTCTCTATGCGATCTGAATAGTTAATATAAAACGGATTCCATATTACAACACCATATTCCAACAATGAACGAACAAAAGAGACATATAAAGTTTTAATCACGTAAGGATCATGAAAATCCTTAGCAAACCTTTTAACAAATCCAAGCATAGAATTCGCTTTAGAAATGCAACCTTCAACATGTTTATGGAACGATAAATTCGAAGTAAAGGTTATACCTAAATCTTTAAAAGTATCAACAGTTTCAATACTACAACCATCAAAGAAGTAATCGTAACTAGTGGGTAAGACTACGCGGGTGAAACACATTGTTTTGCATTTGGAGATGTTTAGAATCAAATTATGCGATGTACACCAAGCCTTGAATTTTGTCAGGTCAGACTGAAAGTCAAGTGCATCATTGGCGCAAGAAATAGTTTTGAAGATTTTTATATCGTCCGCATAAATGAGAATGTCGGAATGACTTAGACAGTTGACCACATCGTTTACGAAAAGAATGAAGAGCATGGGACCCAAATGGCTGCCTTGAGGGACTCCTGAAGAAACATCAATAACTCTTGAAGTGAAGCTGCCAATTTTCACAAATTGAGTTCTGGATTTTAGATAAGTTCTAATCCAATCAACTGGCAAGTAGTTACAATTCAATGAAATAAGTTTCCGCAACAGCAAGTCATGATCGATCTTGTCAAAAGCCTTACAAAAATCAGTGTAAACGACCTGCACAATATTACCATTTAATAGAGCCCTTGAAATACAATTAGTAAACAAAACTAAATTAGTAATAGTTGACCTACCAGGGAAAAATCCATGCTGTTTGGAAGAAATGAAAGTCTTAACATGAAAGAATAATTGATCTTTAACTAGTTTCTCAAAAAGCTTTGGTAAAACTGATAGAATACAAATACCTCTGTAGTTCTCGACATCGCTTCGAGATCCGGATTTGAAAATCGGCTTAATAAGTGAGCGTTTCCATGCAATAGGAAAGCAATCCTCAGCGAGACTTTTATTAAATAGTACGGAGATATGGGAAGAAATTACCTTACCGGTTAATTTTAGAAAAATGGGTGGAATAGAATCGAAACCGGCACTTTGGTTAATATCAATATTAGACAATTCGGATAAAATAGTATCCACTTCCAGACGAAACATTGAAAACTTAGAATTACTTGCAACATTACTGAAATTACCAAGATTTGATTTCGAACTATATACACTCTGAAAGAAATCAGCAAATAAATTACAAGTATCCTGTATGTTATCACAGGAACGGTCGTTCAAATACATCGTAGAAGGGTAACCATTAGACTTACTTTTGTAGTTAACAAAATGCCAAAAATTATTTGGCTTCGATTTAATTAATGATTCAATTTCCAGAATATAACAGCTGTAAAGAAATCGGTTTAGACATATATACTTCTTACGTAATACATCAAACGAGTTGTAATTAACAACATTAGGATGCAATTTATATTTCTTGTGAGCCTTGTCCTTTCTATTTTTTAGATTTATCAACTCATTATTATACCACGGTTCCTTCTTAACGCTAAAAGCTTTCAGTCTAGGGATAAATTTCTCAATACCTAGATTAATAATTCTATAAAATTCGATTAACATGTCATCAATACTATTACAAGCATAAAAAAACGACCAATCATACGTATCCAGAAATGCATTTAAAGAATTGTAATCGCCCTTTATAAAGTTGTAAGTCCATGAATTAACATTTTCTTCGACTAACTCGCAACATTCAAACATAACTGAAATATTCAGTGGAGAGTGGAAAATACTAGACGATCCAGCCAAATCCTCACACGTCGATACGGTCACCTCATGATCAAATGGTACAAAAGCCAGATCCAACACATTACCACTATTATTCGTAACACTGTTACATTGCTTTAACCCCAACGAAAATATTTCCGAGATGAAGTTATCCATTTCATCGTTCATGTTAATAGGAGTCAAATTGTGATCAACATACTCCCACACAATATCCGGAATGTTAAAATCTCCAAAAATAAATAGACGATCCTCCGGCTGAAGAAGTGGAGCAATATTTGATTTGACAGTGTCCACAAACCTTTGATAAACTGGCATACTCGAATGGCAGGGTATATATGTAACACAGATGATCAGCGAATATGAATGGAATTGTATACGTACAGCAACAATTTCGGCAACGCAATTAGCCAACGTTATCAGACTGGATGAATATTTGTTAGAGACTGCAACTACAATACCGCCACCCTTTTCGTAAGTGCCCCTTTGCAGATGCCTGTCCCTCCGGAAAACAGCATAAGATGACGGAAAATACTCCTCAGTTTTAAAGTGGATTGTTAACCACGTTTCAACAATGCAAATAACATCAAAGTCTTCCTCTAAAATTGACAAATACAGAGATTTTGATTTGGCTCTGATACTATTTGAATTATGGTAGTAGATATTTAAGAATGACCGTGGCTGGGGAACTGCTTCACTGCTACGAAGAGTAAACAATGGCGTCTTCAGTAACGGGGAAGTTACTTTAGATGTTGAAACACGGTCCCTGTCCGGTTTTTTGCTATGCGTGGATAATTAGTAAATGGCCGGATTATTACACCAGGAGGCCAAGCATTGGAGTTATTTAGCAGGTCGAAATGGGCCTCCTTCAACCCAATTTTAAAGGAAACGAACGTGAGTGAACTGTCCAATATGCGGTCTTTGGAGAGTAACAGTTTACAATTGATTTCCTCAGGTGAGCAATTTTTCAGTTTTTCACAGATGTAGTTAACAATCAGATCAGATGAGACGGATGGATCAATACGACTGATATATAAATATTTCTTATCAGGTATAGAAACAGTTTTAATCGAATTGACAGGTGTGCCTGTCCCTACGACAACTTGCGCTAACCTCGGCGATTCGCAATTAACGGAGTTGGAGCCAGACTCTACAACTTTTGACAAAAATGGTTTAGTGGCGTTATCGTCACCCAATTTATTTATCAAGGTATTGCTCAATTTGCGGAAAAATCTTAAATAATCCAATAAGCTTCAAAATTTCGGAAAGTCTCGTAAAATATCGAAAATCTTCGTGTAATTGTAAACTGAATAGCGTCACTCAACGTCAAAATCGGATTAATCTCAAAAAAAAATTTCTTTTGGGGAAAAGTTATTGAGAGATTTTGTCATTTTTTGATTAAATTTTTCTTTTATTCAAAATGAATTATATTTAAGTACATATTGGCCATTATTGTCTACGACCTTTTCCCATTTTTCGGGAAGTTTGATAATTCAATCGGTGTAGAACTTCTGTATTTTACTGGCGAAACTGGTCGTTTGACTAGGTTCTAGAACCTCATAATGTATAATTCCCTTCTAATCCCATCATACACATAGCATACTCTTATGGGTCGTCAATCCTGGCTTTGAAGTCGTTTGTGGTGGTTCATCTTCCTTTGACTATGACTTTTTTTGGAACGACATTCTTATTCTATTTGCTTCAAAAATGGGTTGATTTCGTTAGTTATGTTTCAGCAGGCGACTCGCTGGTGGAAATTCGGTCATTCAAATTTTTCATCAACAATTCACGCGGCAACCAAAGATCGAGCTTCTTTGTGTATCCAGCCTTACGCAAATGGTTTAAAACTGTTTTGTGATCGATATATAATTCCTTAGCAATGTCATGACTGCTTATGTGTCGTTCTTCTTCGATCTTTTGTAAGATTTCATCGACTTTTTCAGTCATTGGTCGAAAATTATAAACTGAAATGTCACCTCTCAAGCAGAGAGGTTGCGTCAAACACTATCTAGTGACAAAAATCTCTCAATACTTTTTCCCAACCTTATTATATAAAATTAAACTTTACTTAAAACAAAATAAACAAACCACCAAGTTCAAATATCGCGGTGCCTAGGGACCAATTATGTAAGCATTAAATGGTCGCACAACGCGATTATGTTTATTGCTGTCATAATACATAATTGCCTTTCATTGCAATTGCGACTTGTGAATCCCCAGTCTCGAACCTCATAACTCGAAATACGATTAATAATCAATCCACATCTCAATAGACATCCAGAGGTAACCAAATCAGGTGAAATTGGAATGTTTTTTTTTTCACAACTTCTAATAAAACGAGTAAGGTCAATAATTCAGCCGATGTGCAATTTTTTTGTTTTATTTTGCTTTAGAAACCTTGGTTTACAAAACATTGGAACGTTCCAATTGAATTCCTCGGTCATTTTTACTTGAAGTCAAAAATATTTGATCATATTTAGCTTTCTGAAGCTAATACCCTAGACACACTGCGATTTAATAAAACCGATTTAGTGAATTTTTCGAGATTAGCCGCAGTGTGCCAACCTCGATTTAGCTAATCCCTTTGTTTTTTCATAGAAACTTAAACTAGTTTAGCTAAATCGGATTTATTAAACCACAGTCTGTCTAGGGTATAACTTTGATAAAATATATTTTTCTTTTATAAAAGATACAACTCACACTATCATTTATCTTTGACAAAGATATTTTATAAAACATCTTTGTTGAACGTATTTATTGTTTATTGTAATAAGTGGGGGGTGCTTTCAGTTTCGCCAACTGTTGGAAACATGTTGATTGGGGTCTGAACGCAATTGATAGGTCAAAATTTATAAAACAACACTTAGGGTATTTCCTTGACAAATGTACAACAATAGTTGTATTGCTTTAGATATTAAATTTATATTTTATTTCGAAAGGTTGGCTATCGTCCATTAAATCAAATTGGCTATGTTCTTGGGAAACAAATAAACCCAAAATAATTCGAATTAAATTTTGGTCAACAAAATACGCTTACTGTTTATCATTTTATTTCTATGATACATTGACTCATCAGAATTTTACTGTACATAGTAGTTTATTAGCAGGTTCTTTATGAATTATAATTTAAAAACTATTTCAATTAAATTGTAGGTATGTAGTGGACCTACAAATATTAAACAACGAAAATATTTAAAGAAGTAATCACATACCGTATTTTGGGTGAAAACGCCTGGAAAGATTTTGTAAAACTTAATTCATACAAATAATTTACTAAATTCGGAAATTTAAATAAACCCATTGCCCGCCCGATTTACACACACGGTTTGAAAAAATAAAATAATTATTAAAAAATTTATTTAAAAATTTATAAAAATTGAAATTATTTTTACGTTGAAATAAATGAATTATTAAAAAAACAACCGTAAACTAAGAATTTTGTTTAATTTTGCGATTTAAACGATTTTTCATACAAAACACGATTTTCCATTTACACAGTTTTCTGCGGAACGGGATATGGGTGTAGTAAATTTATTACACCCATTTAATAAAGAATAAATCAAATTTTTGGCAACTTCGACAAATGCCCAATCAGTTGCGTTTAGGTTACATCTATGATGGTAGCATGTATGATATAAATATGATAGCGATTAGTAGACACGACTTGTTTGTCGGACCCTATTGCATTCTGTCTATACTGTTACGAGTTGCTGAAGTCAGGGCTTGACCGCATCAGAATTCAATAATATGCTATAATCGGTAAAAATCGGTTAATTTCGGGTCGATTATCAAAAAAGTTTAGATTAAATGGTTAACTTCTGGTTTTAATTTTCCTACAAGTAATTCTTCAGCAACTAATCGGTTGTGTCTAATTAAGCTATTGTATGTATTTTATATTTTTAATGTCGTTTTCGATTCGCTTTTTACAACTCTTTAAAAAATCAATCCGTTAATCGAACACGTAAATCGAATTGCATAGTTCTTTGTGTGTGTGTGTGTGTGGGTGTGTGTGTGTGAATAAAATATTTTAGTTGCTTGAAAATAACAAAAAAAAAAATGACACTTCTAGTGAAAATGACAATACTAGTTGTTGATATCAGTAAAAGAGAGGTAAATCTGCCAAAAAATCGAGATTTGTAACCGAGCAAAAATTTTGCTTGACGGATTGATTTTATTGGGCGAATCGAACAACTTGACAGCAAAAAAATTCAATCGATTGCGTCACAGATTGATTTTTTTTGGTAAATCGAAAACGACATTATACTCGTACGTTTTTGTATTAGAGCCAATTTTAGTTATTTTTTGGAGAAAATGTTAACAATGAAAATTATAATATGAAAATAAAATTTAATTAGAATTTGTTTTTCCAATTAATTTACAAATATGTTAAAACTGCTAAAAAGTATTGATTCGATTTATTCACTGCATGCGCGAAAATCTAAGGTAGCAGCCGGCACACTGCCGTGATTAAAGTTGAGTGAACCGAGATGTTACAAAATATGTAAAATATTTGCGTTTTAAATAAAAAATTCAAAAGAATTCATTTTAAACCTCTTTTTGCCTCTCTCTCACTTTTCGCAAGTATTTAAGCCATAATGCGTTAGTTAGAGATAAAGTGGCTTGATCAAGTTAAGATAATTTTTGTGCAAAACAAACAAAAATAGCAACGTAAATAAATTCTTAAATAGTTCGATACAAATCTATATTCAAAGCAAGACTAAATTCACAAAATGACCTAAATATGCCAATATTTACAAAATGACGTAATATAATTACATCAGTAGATTGGTACTCACGAGATTATCACCGGTATATTGCGTGACAGACAACATGAAGTGATGTTTACGCTGCGTAATAAACCGAAATTTCAGTGGGTAAGTATCATCATTACATTTTATGTTTTTATTTATTTTTAAGGAAATCTTGCTAATTGATAATCAAAATGTACCAAAAATAAAAGTTTTGATTTTTTTGTATAAGCGATTCATGACGAAAAATCTCTGTGAGTAATAAGAGTTTAAGACTTATACACGTACAGAAAAAAAAAAAATTGGGTTTTGATTTTCGTATGTATTAAAAATGATCAGATGACATTCAAGCAGCATATAGTATACAACAAACGATTATTGTTATTATCTAAATTTGGATGATTTTATCGCGTTGTTGTCATCATGTGACTTTATGCAGAAAGAGAGGGCTTGGTTGATATTAAGCCGAGACGTGTGAAATATTTTTTTTTCGCTTATTTCTAACAATAATAATAGTGGAATAGATACATACATAATGCTGATATAAATTTCGATTTGGTGAATTTATTTAAGAAAATTAAATCGTTTATTTGTTGTATATGATTGAGAATTGAATTAGCGTTTTTAATTGATGGGATTGCGGGGTTGGCAATATTCGGATTATTCTGGTTTGCGCGGCAAGCTAATTTTTAGAGTTCGAAGAATTATTAGTATTCTAGGTTGGGTTGAGAATAACGTGACATTATTTATATTTTTATATTTTTTATCGATTAATGGAAAGTTTTGAGATTTACAAGCGATACACATTTTTGTATTGATTTCGTTTTTTGTCTTTTTAATCTAAATAGAAGGGCCAAAACGGTAAGAAATTAAAACTTAAAATTCTATTTAATTTTCGAGGAATGGACCGTATTTCATATGCCTGAAAATGTGCACAAATTAAGAGTTCTGTTCAAACCGCATTCGCCAGAGTGTTTTAGAAAACATTCTAAAAGCATATCGTTAAGATGATATCGATTTTAGAGTGTATCTTATTAAACTTTCTGAGGCCAACTTTTCCGCACCATATAATAACCAAATTTAGTAATAATAATTGGCCTAGCGCTTTAATCACTATTCCTAATTAGAGTAGAAGGCAATGCAGGTACCGAGCGCAGTGACATGTAGCGACCCCAGAAACATATGACGAAGATGACAATTAAAAAAAATTTGCGTGACTAAAGTCACGCGTGTGCGCGCGCCTACACTCTAGTCTAGCCTATTAAATATAAAAGTTTTATAGATTATAAAACTTATTGAATTACATTTTTTTTCAATAGGTTCAAAAGTTAAGGGCAAAACAAATAGCATGATTACTTTTCAAAAAAAAACATCAGTTTTGCACATAAATAAACGAATTACAATTTTGTTTTGCCTGTCAATTAGTTTTCCGCTTTTTATTCTATTTGTGTTTAATTAATTTCGATTCAGAACCAAATTTAGATGATTTTTTTGGAAAAGCTTTCTTGAGTTAAATTTAGGATTCAAGGAAGTCAAGCTTTATCATCTACATGTTATTATATTCCGCAACTTCGATTTCACAACAAAAGAGCTAATCTCCAATATATATATATAGTGATGGACAGAAATTAGGGATAGCAAAAAAAATTTAATTTAAGCGTGTTTTGAACGTCGCAACCGTTGAATATTTTTAATTTTTTTGTTTTGTTTTTAACTATCAAAAAAAACCGCTTAATGTAACAAAATTCAAATAATTTGTTTAATTCAATCAATATGGTTATTTTACAACTACTTTTGTTTGGATCTTGAGGTACCCGGTTCAAATCCCGCTAGGGGATTCAAAACGGCTTATTCATCAAAAGATTAAGATCGGTAATATCGATGAACACATCTATAACGCCCTGCTGGAATGTAGAATTCATGGGCCGATCCACCTTTCAAGTCAATACTATACACTGTGTTTCATAATTATATCACCACGATCTGCAAGTTTCAAAGTTCATTTCATATTCATGCGTTATATTTTGTACCGAAAGTATTTAAAAGTATCCATTTACTGTTATAAAAATAGTTTTTTTTTCTAAATTAATTAAAATTTAAATGTTGCAAAATTATAGCATCATCTTTAAAAATTAAAATACCACATTAAATTAAGTAATAAACTACATAATTAGTGAGTTGCATTTCTGATTTTCTTAATTAATTCAAAAATTCTTGTTTTCATTCCATTTATCAGTGTTTTAAGTAATTGTTGACGATTATTTGCATTCACTCGAACAACTAGAATTCTCCAAACGTTTTCAATCGGCTTCATATCGGGACTGCAAGCTAGCCAACACAAAACCTCAACACATTTAGACTCAAACCAAGATTTTGTCTCTCGGCTGACATTAACGCTAGCGTTCTCATGTTAAAATACATACTGCGTCTCAAAATTCTGACGTAAAAATGGTATTAGACTACACTGGGGAACTCTAATGTATTCTTGGCAGTTCAATTTTGTTGACAGAAACAGGCGTTCTAAACATCCGTTTGAAGAAATGGCTCTCCAAAACATTAAACTTCCGCCACCAAAATTTCGTTTAGAAACCGTCAGGGCCGTTCGAATTCCATTTCATCAGAAAATTACTTGATAATTTTACAATATAGTAATATGTAACAACATTATATACTTACTATTCCCCAATTCCTGTCCACATTTAGTGTGACAAATTCCAGTCTAGCCGATTTGTTTTGTGGCTGGTGTGGCAACATTCGTGGGACCGGTCTCAATTTTGAACGGGCAATGTGCCCGTCACGAAATTATCAGCCATTTAAATGTTTCTTATTATAATGGTTCTGTCACACATGACATTTATATAATGTCAGTCATTTATAAAGGTATTTCTGTCATGGCCTTAGACACACCTTACAGTCAATCTTCGTTAGCTATTACGACCAAATTTAAGTTCAAATTTAGATTTGTGTTTAGTCATTCATCGCTTCAAAAAATACATACTTTGCTAGTTAGGCGCCGCTCTATCAGTTCGCTCTTATTGGAAACCATGTGTTCTGATTTAGCGCCGTTAATCTGTTTGAGGTATTATTCTTCTGAGCTTCGTAATTCAGTAAGATCGAAACCATAACAAACCCCAAAAGCAAATAAACTTTTAAAACTATATATTATCATCTCTTGTCCGTTAGGGATACTCGTTTAATTTTGCGGTATGGGGTTAACGGATTATATGGTTTGATTGTACTATTTTTGAGGTAAAGAGAAAACCCTGACTTGATAGAGCAATTTGGACCTCGGATTCGGATTCAGCGTGGTCGTTTACGTATAGTGAGCTAGGTCAGGGTCACGAGGTAATTTTTTCGTTTTTTTTCTAGTTGTGTACTTTATTTGATTACAAGAAAATATTTTTAATAGGTTATACGTTTTATTAGTATATTCTAATTTCGATTAGTAAATTACATTTTCCCTCTTTTAATAAATCTATTTTTTATTTATATAATTTGACTTACATTTTAAACTTAACTAGGTATTTTTATACAAATATTTTATTATGTTTTTTTTTATTAGTAACCGTATTAGTAAATGTTGACACTCCTAATTGATGACCTGACATGATTTTTTTATTTTTATTTCTGGCTGGTAACCATTTAACGAAATCAGTTCACTTACGTTCGTTTTCGACTTATTACTCGATAACTCGGATGTTTGGCCTTCTGGTGTATTAATATCCGGCCATTTAAAAATTATCCACGCATAGTAAAAAATCGGACTGGGACCACATTTCATCGTCTAAAGTAATTTCTCCGTCACCCAAACCATCATTGATCCGTTGTAGCAGTGAAGCTGTTCTCCAGCCACTGTCATTTTTAAAGATCTACTATCATAATTCACATAGTATCCGAGCCAAATCAAAATCTCTGTATTTGTCGATTTTGGAGGAAGATTATGATGTCATTAGCATCGTTGAGTCGTGGTTAATAGTCCACTTCAAAACGGAGGACTATTTTCCGTCGTCTTATGTTGTTTTTTTTGGAGAGATAGATATCTGCAATTGAACATTTGTAGCAAGGGCGGTGGTGTTGTAGTCGCAGTTTCTAACAAATATTCATCAAATAGAATAACGTTGGCTAATTGCGTAACCAATTTTGCTGTTCGTGTACGATTCTATTCATATTCGCTGATCATCTATGTCACATATGTACCCTTTCATGGACACTGAAATCTAATATTGGTCCACTTCTTCAGCGGATGATCGTCTTTTTATTTTTGGAAATTTTAACATATGAGAAATTGTATGGGAGATTATTGATCACAATTTGACTCCTATTAACATGAACGAAGAGATGGAAAATTTCATCTCTGAAATATTTTCATTCGCTTTAAAGCTATGTAACAATGTTAAGAATAATAGTGGTAACGTATTGGATCTGCCTTTTGTACCGGTTGATCATGAGGTAACAGTTTCCGCGTGTGTTGATTTAACTGGATCGCCTGCTACGAGGGTGACTCAAAATGTCTTGCAATATCATATGAAAAAAAGGAGTGAATGAGATAACCATATATATTTTTTTTAAAAAAATTTTGTCGCGGTGAAACTTATAGAAACAAAATTCGATGTAAATTTTACAGTTCGTTTGTTTTCTTCAATTTAGTAGCCCGTGTTTTGAAAAAAATTCTAAAATGAATGAAATTGAATATCGGGCCGTTATTCAATTTTTCTGTAAAAATGGACGCAATGCAATTTATATATTCAATTACATATCAAAAGTTTACGGCGAATTTGCACCATCATATTCCACAGTAACAAGGTGGGTAAAATTGTTCAAAAGTGGTCGGGAGTCATTAGAAGATGACAACCGCCCGGGTCGTCCCGCAGATGCTATTAGCCATGAAAACATACTTTTGGCAGAATCAATTGTATTAGAGGACCGCCGTATTTCTGTTTCGCGGTTAGCGTGGAGACTTTCCCTTTCATATGGTACCACTTATACCATATTACATGACCGCCTTCACATGTCAAAAGTAAGTGCACGATGGGTTCCCCGTTTGTTGACTGCACAACAAAAGAAAATTCGTGTTCAAACTTCAAAGGCGATTTTAGAAATGTATGAAGAAGATCCAGAAAACTTCTTTGATAACATAATAACAGGCGATGAAACATGGATTCATCATTAGGATCCGGAATCCAAACAAGAATCGATGCAATGGATTAAACGTGGTGAACCACCACCAAAGAAATTCAAAACTCAACCGTCTGCTGGTAAGGTTTTGCCAACAATTTTTTGGGATGCTGAAGGGATATTGATGATCGATTATATGCCACCGAAAACCATAATCACAGGCATCTATTACGCAGAGGTTTTGCGAAAATTGAAAAAGCGATCCGGGAAAAACGGCCAAAGAAAGTTAGAAAAAACCTTACTTCTTCACGACAATGCACCAGTGCACAAGGCTAAAGTTGCTCAAGCTGCATTAAAGGACTGCGGCTTCGTAGAAATTCCGCATCCACCATACAGTCCAGACTTGGCACCCAGTGACTACTTTCTGTTTCCCAATTTGAAAAAAAAATTAAGGGGCCGGAAATTTTCCAGTGAGTCTGAAGTACAGTCTGTTGTAAATGAATATTTTAGGGAGCAAAAGAAAACTTTCTTTTTTAGAGGGCTTAGACAAGTTAATTGATCGATGTAACAAATGTATAAACCTTAAAGGAGATTACGTCGAAAAATAAAAATATTGCTGTCTCACTCACTCTTTTTTTCATATGATATTGCAAGACATTTTGATTCGCCCTCGTATATTCCACTCTCCGCTGAATATTTCAGTTATATTTGAATGAGCGAGTTGGTCGAAGAAAATGTGAACTCATAGATTTTCAATTTTAAAATGGACGATTGTTCCTTAAATGCATTTCTAGATGTGTATGATTGGTCGTTTTTTTATGCTTGTGATAATATCGACGGTTGAGCGAATACGATGAAAGCTTCAAGTGCAAAGAAGGAACCGTGGTACAATAATGAATTGATAAATTTAAAAAATTGAGAAGACGGCTCACAAAAAATACAATATAAGAGGAGGCGACTAAAGGTAAAGCTCCTGAACCCAAGCCAAAAATACCATTTATAGAGATAAATTTACTTTCAACACTTCCACTCACACTACTTTTTGATTTACGTGAAACAAACATCAAAGTTCATTTAAACTAATGGATATAACTAACTCTATAACGCGGTTCGTTTAGGAAAAATTATGTGTTCCATCCACGGTTATCTCTTATACAAGAGACAGCCAATGAATTTAGAATAAAAAAAAATTGTAGAGCCCAGTAATGCCGAGTATAATAAGGAATGTTGTGTTTTTTGATTTCGTTTTGTTCTTATTTATTCTGTAATGATTTTTTGAGTTTACGCTATAGAAGAAGATATTCGCACTTCTAGCAAGTTAGCAAATTGTAGCTGGGAAGAGTAAACTGGATCCTTCTACCAAGTCCGTCATCTTATTTAATAATCAGTAAATCAATTAAAATATTTTAAACTAAGCATGAGTTGACAATTGAAAAATGAATTGATGGTGACTTTTTGGCAAATACTACAGTTCAAATGCTCTACTTATTTACCAATAATAAATTGTGCTGGATTGAGGCGGTTTTTTCCCTAACAGGTTCATAACTGTAAACCTTTAAATAAATAACACATTTTTCATTAGTTATGTAATGTTCTATTTACCCAAAAAGTTTGATCTGAATCAAAAAAAAAATGGCGCCAGATATCCATTTGTCCAATGACAGCTAAAAATCTAAGTACACCATTTTGGTTGGCTTCATTTGTGAATTGAATGTTGCATTGTGAGTTTAACAATACAAGCAATTTTGTTTTAACCACAGGTTATGAGCGTAAATAATAATCGCCATTTTGAAAATGTCAACCCAAACCACCTTTGAATACCAGCATAAGATTTTGATCAATTGTGGATGTTCTATGGCCGATTCTGGCTAAAGTATAATATGCACAAACGTGAAACTTGGCCAGAATACTAACCACACGTTGTTTTAATTCGAATGTTAATAAAAGATGGTATTTCTGGAAATCGCCCATATAACCTCTTCGAAAATCACGATTTTGATCAATTGTGGATGTTCTATGTCCGATTCTGGCTAAAGTATAATATGCACAAACGTGAAACTTGGCCAGAAAATTAACTATACTTTGTTTTAATTCGAATGTTAATAAAAAGGTGGAATTTCTGGAAATCGCTCATGTAACCTCTTCGAAAAATCACGATTTTGATCAATTGTGGATGTTCTATGGCCGATTCTGGCTAAAGTATAATATGCACAAACGTGAAACTTGGCCAGAATACTAACCACACGTTGTTTTAATTCGAATGTTAATAAAAGATGGGATTTCTGGAAATCGCCCATATAACCTCTTCGAAAATCACGATTTTGATCAATTGTGGATGTTCTATGGCCGATTCTGGCTAAAGTATAATATGCACAAACGTGAAACTTGGCCAGAAAATTAACTATACTTTGTTTTAATTCGAATGTTAATAAAAAGGTGGAATTTCTGGAAATCGCCCATATAACCTCTTCGAAAATCACGATTTTGATCAATTGTGGATGTTCTATGGCCGATTCTGGCTAAAGAATAATATGCACAAACGTGAAACTTGGCCAGAAAATTAACTATACTTTGTTATAATTCGAATGTTAATAAAAGGTGGGATTTCTGGAAATCGCCCATTTAACCTCTTCGAAAAACCACGATTTTGATCAATTGTGGATGTCGTATGGCCGATTCTGGCCAATATAAACTATTTTCCAGGTCAGTTTAGTAACGCACAATTTTGCACAATCGTCATACTCCGAAAAATATGTTTTATTATATAAACGGAATGTATGGGATTTCTGGTGTGATAATCACGTGAGAAATCCCATCCTATTTTCTAAAGTACGCTATGCACAAATTTTCTAATTACAGGCACAAAATTGCACAATCCCAATGGTCCGAATTATACCATATTGTGACGGTGACACCTAGTGTGTAATAGAATAAGTAAAACTAATAGCTCAATGTTTACTGTACTAAATGGAATTTTCCATGATAAAAATTGTTACGTAATGTTTCTACGCTATTCCAACTGGAAAAGTCGTGAACTTTCGAGAAGCTTGGTTTGTGTATATAAAAAGGCGAACAAGATCGAATTGGATTATTAGTATTTGGAACGCGATAGTGTAAAGTTGTAAGAATAAGTAATTTTTGGTAAGCGAAAGAGTAAAGATTAAAAAGGAATTAAAAAGTGAATTAAAAAGTGTTTTTGTGGAAATAAAAATTATAAGTGAACAGTAAAATTTGGGAATAATTTATATAAAGTGATTTTGTGAATTTGTATTAATAAACTGTGTTGTAATAATTCTTGTGTGAAATAAATAAATTCGTTGGTGATAAATTAAATTGAATTGGTTTTATTCACAATCCAGTGATACGAACCTTATTTGACAAGGCAAAATCGTAACAATTTGGTGACAGCGGTGGGATTGTGAATAAAAAGATAAAAAAAAAAATGATTCTCAACGAATTAAAAGTGCCAGAATTAAAGAAGGAACTTGAGAAACGAGGTTTGACTACTGATGGTGGTAAAGCAGCTTTACAAGCGCGACTACGTGACGCCATGGAGAAAGAAGGGTTAGACGCGGATCATCATGAGTTTGAAAAGGAAATAACGGCCGCGGAAAGCGTAGAGCAGAATACAGGAGATAAACAGCCGTCAGTCGAAACAACACAATTACCATCTGGAAGTTTCGATTTGTCGCAGTTAATAGCAGCTATGAACCAGATGACGGGCCAGATGAGTCTAATGAAACAACAAAACGAACGACAAATGGTGAAAAATGAGCGACAGTTAGAAACTATAAATCAGTCAAACCAAGCAATGAAACAATCAAACGAAGAACTTCAACACCGGGTGGAGAAACAAGGAGAAGAAATTAAAAGCCAAATTACTGATGGTCATAAGAGAATGGACGAGAAACTTCTCGAATTATCTACTAACATACACGGTGAAGTAGAGAAGCTGCAAATGGAGATTCAACAGGTTGACCAAAAACTGCAAAAGGAAGTTCAACTTGTCAAAACGGAGGTTCAGCAGGTTGAAGAAAAATGCCAACGGCTCGAGAAAGAACTAACTGATATCAAGGCAAGTGGAACAACAACACAAGTGGTACAAACCGTCCAATCAATCAAGATAAAGCCACCAACATTCGACGGAACAACATCTTTCGTCATTTTCAAATTTCAATTTGAAACGGCAGCCAATCAAAACCGTTGGAATGATGAACATCTTGTCGCAGCGTTAATAGTGGCCCTTAAAGGTGAAGCAGCGGAGGCCTTACAAACAATTCCGGAAAAAGATCGCAACAGTTATCTCGAAATTATGAAGGCGCTGGATCGGAAGTACGGCAGTGACCACAAGCGTGAAATCTATCGAATGGAATTGAAAAGCCGCTACCAAAAGGGAGGAGAATCACTTCAGGAATTTTCATCGGCAATTGAGCGATTAGTACATCTAGCACATACCAGTACGTCGGCCGATTATATGGAAAGGCTTAAAATTGACGCATTCATTGACGGCATTCGAGATCCAGAAACACGCAGGGCGGTGATGTTGTCACCTAAAGCAACCTTTGCGGAAACCATCGCTTGTGCGTTAACAAATGAAACTGCACAAGCCATCACCAAACCGTCAATGAAAATACGCCGAGTAGAAATCGATACAAGCATAAACAACGAGCGGTCAACACAAAGATACCGAGATGGAAGCGGCAAAATCAAATGTTGGGCATGTGATAAGGTCGGTCACATCTCTCGTGACTGCTGGGAATTAAGAAGAAAAAGGGGAAGATCACCATCTCCAATGCAGCGACGACCAAGCGGGGAGCAGGCGTTGGCTAGGCAAGAAGGCCAAATGACGACGGAGTCGTTAAACTACAAAGAGTCAGCTTAAAGGGGCAGAAGCTGACTCCCACAACCGATTGCCCTATAACCTCCATCCGCGTTTCGAAAGTAGCAAGAGGCGGTGACAGCTTAACAATCAAAGGCGACATTGATGGCACGGATTGCATCATCACTCTGGATACGGGAGCAAATCGCACGATTGTCCGTAAAGATCTGATCGATGGAGGTGTACAACCAGCTAATGGATTGAAGTTACAAACAGCAACTGGAGATAGTTCAATAATAAAAGGCAAAAAGATCGTGAAAATAAAAATCGGGAGAACTCTTTTCCAACACGAAGTGCTGATTGCAGATATTGTGGATGAAGTCATAATGGGGATGGACTTCATGAGGGCAAATGGCTTCGTGGTGGATGTTGGACGAGGAGTTTTAAGTTACGATAACATCGAGTTGCCACTTCAATCTAGCAGTGCCGGAGCAACTATCAGGCGAATTATTATTGATCATCGGGAGAAGCTGCCACCGAATTCGGAGACGATCCTATGGGGAAAATTGGAGGGAGGTTCTGGGTCACCCAGGTTGTGGGTTGTGGAAGCTAACGAAGAGGAGAACGGAGCCAAGGAAATTATAATCGGGAAAGCCCTAGTTAAACCAGACAACGACTATAGAGTACCAATTAGGACTCTAAATCTCTCGGATAAGACGAAAACCATCAAGAAAGGGACAGTCATCGGAAAATGTAACGAGGTTTCAACTATAGTAAAGTGTGAACAGAGAAGTCCGGTTGAAAAAGCCGACATGCAAGGGCAGAAAGAAATGGTAGAACAACTTATGCAGAAATGGACCGAAGATCTTACCGAGGCACAGAAAAATTCTGCACATCAACTACTCAAACGGTACACGTCCATATTCTGCAGTACATCGGATAATAACGGAAGGACCTCAATGGTAAAGCACCGCATTGATACGGGAGCAGAGATGCCAATTCGTCAACCACCCAGGAGACTACCTTTGGCAAAACAACAAGAAGTCAATCGAATGGTAACAGATATGCAGGCAGCAGGAGTAATTGAACCATCTAATAGCCCATGGAGTTCACCGGTAGTATTGGTCGAGAAGAAGGACGGTAGCATGAGATTTTGCGTTGATTACCGAAAACTCAATGCTGTGACGAAAAAAGATAGCTACCCACTGCCAAGGATCGATGACACGTTAGACACATTATCGGGTGCTCAAATATTTTCGACATTAGATCTACAAAGCGGCTATTGGCAGGTGGAAGTCCATGAGGAAGATCGCGAGAAAACAGCGTTCAGTGTGGGTAACGGACTTTGGCAATTTAATGTTATGCCGTTCGGATTATGTAATGCCCCTGCGACTTTTGAACGATTAATGGAGCGCGTGTTAAAGGGATTACATTGGAAGACTTGCCTAATATATCTGGACGACATCATCGTTATGGGGAAGGATTTTGACGAGCATCTAAAGAACTTGGCGGAAGTTTTGGATCGGATACAGGCTGCCGGATTGAAGTTAAGTCCAAAGAAGTGTAAGCTGTTCAGAACTGAAGTCAAATATTTGGGTCATCTCGTAACGATTAATGGAATTCACACCGACGAAGAAAAGATCGCAGCGGTTAAGAACTGGCCAAGACCTAAAAATTTACACGAATTACGAAGCTTTCTCGGATTGTGCACCTATTATAGACGCTTCGTGCCAGGATTCGCCAACATCGCCAAGAGTTTACACGGGTTGACCAGGAAGAACAAGGCATTCGAATGGAAGAATGACCAGGAAGAAGCATTCGTGGAACTAAGGAGACGGTTGTGTGCCGCGCCAATCCTCGCGTACCCTATACCCAACGTGAAATTTATTTTGGACACCGATGCAAGTAATGATGGTATAGGAGGTGTGTTATCACAGGAAATTAATGGTCAAGAAAGAGTTATTGCGTACTTCTCCAAAACATTATCAAAACCGGAGCGTAATTACTGCGTGACACGGAAAGAATTGTTGGCTATAGTGGAGTGTGTCAAGCATTTCCATAAGTATCTTTATGGCCAAAAATTCCATTTACGGACAGATCACGGCGCTTTACGGTGGCTGTTACAATTTAAGAATCCAGAGGGACAAGTAGCACGCTGGATCGAACGTCTTCAAAGCTACGATTTCCAAATTGAACATCGGAAGGGAAGTGCACACAGAAATGCCGACGCATTATCAAGACGGCCGTGTCCAGTAGAATGTAAACATTGTGGCCATGTTGAAGCAAAGGAAGGCATCATCGACGTTAGGCTTACGCAAGTGCTGCCTGATGAGGAGTGAACCGACGAAATGATCAGGAAAGAGCAATTGGATGATACGGATTTATCAGTTATAATGGATTGGAAGGAAAAGGAACACCGGCCAACTTGGAGCGAGATCGCGGACAAAACTCCCATTGTCAAGGCTTATTGGGCTCAATGGGATAGCCTCCGTCTTGAGAATGGCTGTTTAAAACGATTGTGGGAAAGCACGGATGGCAAAGTGAAGCAATTGTTGCTGGTGATACCAAAGTGCCGGATTGTAGAAATTCTGAATGAGTATCATGGAGGAGCAAGTGGGGGCCACCTTGGAATTAATAAAACTCTAGCAAAGATACGTCAACGATTTTACTGGGCAGGATGTAGGCAGTCTGTGATAGAATGGTGCCAAAAATGTGACCAATGTGCGGCGGTGAAGGGACCCGCACGCAAAAGTCGTGGAACCATGAAGCAATATAACGTTGGAGCACCATTCGAAAGAATTGCAATGGATGTAGCGGGCCCATTTCCCACCACTGAGAGCGGCAACAAATATGTGCTAGTAATCATGGATTATTTCAGCAAATGGCCGGAGGTGTACCCCATTCCCAATCAGGAGACGACAACAATAGCTGATGCCGTGGTAAACAATTGGATTAGCAGATTTGGAGTGCCGATGGAGATTCATACCGATCAAGGACGGAATTTTGAATCGGTGGTGTTTCAAGAAATATGCCAGATGCTCGGTATAAATAAAACGAGAACAACGCCTTTGCATCCACAGTCTGACGGTATGGTGGAAAGATTCAATGGTACATTGGAGGAATATCTAGCAAAGGTCGTTGAGAAAAACCAACGCAACTGGGATCGACATATACCGATGTTTCTGATGGCCTATCGATCAGCTATACATGACACAACCGGAATGACACCAGCTAAAACGTTATTTGGAGATAATCTACGGTTACCTGGAGATCTAAAGTTTGGGGCTGTACCATCATCGGCTTTATGTGGACAAGATTACGTAGACCGAATGAAAGAGGAACTTAATGAGATTCATCAATTTGTTCGGGAGAAAATACGGATGTCAAGTGACCGGATGAAGGCTCGATATGACATACGAGCAAATAACCAGGGCTTCCAGGAAGGGCAATTAGTATGGCTTCACAACCCGCAACGGAAAAAGGGATTATCACCGAAGCTGCAACCAGCATGGGAAGGACCTTATACTGTCATCACAAGGATGAACGACGTGGTTTATCGGATACGGAAGGGACATCGAGGTAAACCAAAGGTGGTGCATTTGGAGAGGCTGGCCCAATACAGAGGAGGTGATTTGGGTCCTGTTCGGGACGAACAGGCTTAGGTGAGGGGTAGTGTGACGGTGACACCTAGTGTGTAATAGAATAAGTAAAACTAATAGCTCAATGTTTACTGTACTAAATGGAATTTTCCATGATAAAAATTGTTACGTAATGTTTCTACGCTATTCCAACTGGAAAAGTCGTGAACTTTCGAGAAGCTTGGTTTGTGTATATAAAAAGGCGAACAAGATCGAATTGGATTATTAGTATTTGGAACGCGATAGTGTAAAGTTGTAAGAATAAGTAATTTTTGGTAAGCGAAAGAGTAAAGATTAAAAAGGAATTAAAAAGTGAATTAAAAAGTGTTTTTGTGGAAATAAAAATTATAAGTGAACAGTAAAATTTGGGAATAATTTATATAAAGTGATTTTGTGAATTTGTATTAATAAACTGTGTTGTAATAATTCTTGTGTGAAATAAATAAATTCGTTGGTGATAAATTAAATTGAATTGGTTTTATTCACAATCCAGTGATACGAACCTTATTTGACAAGGCAAAATCGTAACAATATATAGAAATCTTGGGTTTTCTAAAATAGGATTTCAGGTGTGATGTACACTTTTTTTCGAATGTGCTAAATATAATAAATTAATAAATTTTAAACTTGGAATTGTTAATGTTGCAGAGAATAATTAAAATTTAACATTTTGTCGTACATACGAGGGCAAATCAAAATGTCTTGCAATATCATATGAAAAAAAAGAGTGAGTGAGACAGCAATATTTTTTATTTTTCGACGTAATCTCCTTTAAGGTTTATACATTTGTTACATCGATCAATTAACTTGTCTAAGCCCTCTAAAAAAAAAAGTTTTCTTTTGCTCCATAAAATATTCATTTACAACAGACTGTACTTCAGAATCACTGGAAAATTTCCGGCCCCTTAATTTTTTTTTCAAATTGGGAAACAGAAAGTAGTCACTGGGTGCCAATTCTGGACTGTATGGTGGATGCGGAATTTCTACGAAGCCGCAGTCCTTTAATGCAGCTTGAGCAACTTTAGCCTTGTGCACTGGTGCATTGTCGTGAAGAAGTAAGGTTTTTTTTTCTAAGTTTCTTTGGCCGTTTTTCCCGGATCGCTTTTTTCAATTTTCGCAAAACCTCTGCGTAATAGATGCCTGTGATTGTGGTTTTCGGTGGCATATAATCAATCATAAATATCCCTTCAGCATCCCAAAAAATTGTTGGCAAAACCTTACCAGCAGACGGTTGAGTTTTGAATTTCTTTGGTGGTGGTTCACCACGTTTAATCCATCTTCTGATCTTCTTCATACATTTCTAAAATCGCCTTTGAAGTTTGAACACGAATTTTCTTTTGTTGTGCAGTCAACAAACGGGGAACCCATCGGCCACTTACTTTTGACATGTGAAGGTGGTCATGTAATATGGTATAAGTGGTACCATATGAAAGGGAAAGTCTCCACGCTAACCGCGAAACAGAAATACGGCGGTCCTCTAATACAATTGATTCTGCCAAAAGTATGTTTTCATCGCTAATAGCATCTGCGGGACGACCCGGGCGGTTGTCGTCTTCTAATGACTCCCGACCACTTTTGAACAATTTTACCCACCTTGTTACATTGGAATATGATGGTGCAAATTCGCCGTAACCTTTTGATATGTAATTGAATATATAAATTGCATTGCGTCCATCTTTATAGAAAAATTTAATAACGGCCCGATATTCAATTTCATTCATTTTAGAATTTGTATCATAACATGGGCTACTAAATTGAAGAGAACAAACGAACTGTAAAATTTACATCGAATTTTGTTTCTATAAGTTTCACCGCGACAAAAATTTTTTTAAAAAAATATATAGTTGTCTCATTCACTCTTTTTTTTCATATGATATTGCAAGACATTTTGATTCGCCCTCGTAAGTAAGATGTAATTTTGTTGGTTTTTTCTAGTTCAAAATTTGGTCGCAAGAAGTAACAAAATCAATCGAATATGCGTAAATGAAATGTTTAGAAAAACAGGAACTAATTTCTCGATAATCTAATCTACGGTATTTTCCCTGATATGCAAATTTTAATTTGTGTTTTTATCTAAGCAAAAGGTACAATTGAAAAGTTCATTGGTGGTCGTCACCATAGCTTGTCCTAGCTTCAAGCACTTCTTATTTAAATTTTCCTGATCAAACGAATTCGGATTTCTTTAATTCAGAAAACTTTGATGACGAGGATGACACTGGGGCTTATGGCTTATTTTTAAATCTAGAATATTTTGAAATCACCTATTTCCTTATAGCCCCCCTCCCCCCCCCCGCCCACCCCTCCCCCCCCCCCCTCCCCTCCCCCCAAGAAACGTTATAATCATTTGCAATATTAAAAATCTGAGATGTCATGAATCTTTGACGATATTCGATGTAGCTGATTTTTTTCTTGATTACATCCAATAAAAAACAAAACAGGCCTTGGAGTCGGCCCCAACGGAAGCAAGTCCTCGCGAGAGACCACCTACTCTTGTCATGGATCGAACTTTTGGAAGTAGTGCCAGCGGAAGAAAAAGAAGAATCTTGTTTAATAAAAGTATATATTAATTATCAATATAGTACGCTCTATTAAAAATATATTTAAACATTAGAAATTCGAGTTAATTGTTTAATTAAAATAATATTCTTTCATTTTGAAACCAAATAAATATGATTCAAAAATCTGCTAACAATTAGGTTAAAGAATTTAACAAACCGAATCCCAATTTCTGATTGAAAAATGTTCGGAATAAGTCATAGATAACAATTAGGTTACCCAAAGGTAAAATGTAAAAACCTGAATGAAAATCACACATTGTTCTAATTAATATAGGAATGAAAATATACATTTGTATATCTTATTTGGAATCGCTCCAATTTAGTTTGCTGTCAGGCACAAAGATTTATTATTTTTTTCATAATACTTGATGCAACACTTACCAGATAGTAAATGATACGTGACACAAGTCATATGAGGTTAAAGACTGAAAATCTTGTATCGCAGATACGACTAATTGTACTTATACTTCTGTTTGAAACCAAACTTTTTAAATAAATCATACTTGAAAGTAATGTGCCATTTGGTCACCAACCAACGCAAATAAGTATTCAGCGCCACAAAAACGATCGCGTGCTTAATTCAAATTTTCTCGTCTAAAAATTGTACAGTGTTGTTACATTTCAACCCAAACTATCTTCACATACACATGTACATACATATTATATCATTTATGAATGACAAAAATATATTTATTTATCACGCTTTTGTACAAAACATTAAGAAAATCAAAATTAAATTTAAATAATTTATGGTTACCCATTTTATTTATTTATTTTTCTTGACATCTATCCAATTTTTCTTAATTATAATAATTTTATTTTATCAAATATCTATACACAAGCAAATTTAATAGAATTTCTGAATCGAGAGCACTAAAAGGTAAAACATACCACGGGTTTTTTTTGATTCAAATTGAACCGCGCTATATATTTTGACCGTTCATTTTCTCCAAACACATTGTCGTTTTCTTGTGTTTAACTAATTTATTACTTACTTACGTCAATAATTGTACATACATTCAGTTTGTGGTAAGAAAGAAGAAGAAACAAGTCTATTTTTATAAATTATGTTTTTTTTTAAATTTCTTTTTTTCTCAATATTTTGTTTTTCTTAAAAAAATCACATGATAGTAAATAGCTGATGATGATCGTTAAAAGAGTCTTGGCTTGTTGTTTTTGTTCTTAAGTCAGGTGACTAAAATATGTTTTGTTTATAATAAAAAAGTAAAAAATAAATAAAGTATATACATAAAGCTGGACGCGGAAAATTGTTATACACAACAACTAATAAACAAAAACTGTAATCACAACATACAATAACAGAGTAATAAAATTTTTTGAGCGGGGTCAATGTTTACTGCCAGGTATAAATAGTTAAGCGCACGCACGCATTATCCGATGAATCATTAACTAATTAATTCAATATGTATCGCGGTGTGAATCTTCGAATGTTAAAAAACTGGAACAAGTATTTTCAACCTTATCTTAATGTACAATAATATGTAAACTAAGACGAGAAACAACTCTCTTATTTGATCTCACCGTCGACGAACGCAATTTTCCGACCACCATTAACGGGAGCCGATGAAACCCGTTACCATGTATCAATATCATTGTTATGTTAAACTTTCTTTAGAATTCCTACGTTTCACCTGCATTATTTCTTACTTCTACAAACATTAAACCTCACTCGCTTTTCACATTGTGAGCAAAATTATTGAGCTTAGTGCGCATTGATTAGCCTCAATTATTAATTCTTAATTTTATTATCTATTTTCAGTGGGTTTCCATTCAAAGACGAGCAGGTACGCATAATTCTTTACCGAGAATGTGATTGGCGTGGACGCCGATTACTTTTTGATTCAGGGGCGGTGCAACGGGTTCAAATTTCTGGAAATACCAACACAAATGCTGGTGGATTCATCGAAATTAAAGATGGCTTTGGATATATGGTAAGCACAGATCTAGTTTAGAAGCACAAATAAATTAAATTTATATTTGATATTAAATAAAATATTTATTGTATCGATTCTAGCATACTCGTTCTGAGACGGATAATGTAAATTTTGAAGAAATGATTTTCGGTTCAGTTGCTATGTCATTTCGTGGTGCTGCTCTCAAAGTTCATTGGCTGCGTTCTCCAACGCGTGTTTTATGTTCCCAAGTATTTTTATCGCCAATTCGTACAAGTACATTCCCATCAAATGCATCGGATAATAACACAATTGGCAGTGATATTAGTTCGGCTGATACGAGTTCCGTTAATTCATTTTCCTTATCGGTTGCTGTTTGTGTTCCGCATAATTTAAATAATTTAGGTGATAAATCATCTACGAATCCGTTGCAAGTACCACAATCATTGGGGAATGGCCGTTATGTTGCATATAGTGCTGATGATTCAGGATATGGGGGCACAGATCCTTGGAATATGTCGAATCGCAACCCATATTCATTTGCCCAATCAAGTATTAGTTCAATGTCGAGTGAACAAGATAATTATAGAAAATTGAGTATTGACTCGACGATTAGTGAGGCTGGCAACCAAAAAAGTAGCGGTATTAATTTGCATAGGCGAATATTGAAAAATTTGTCCACCTCTTTCGAGAATAAATCGTCAATAAATGATTTTATTGGATATATTCGAGATAATTTGTATAATACGAATGATAATTATGTGGCAAGGAGACGGAATAGCGAGTATGGGGATAAATATAATATGGAGCTTGATGGTAAATTATCGCAGCAGCATCATTCGTGTCCTGGTTCGCAAAATATCTATAATAAAAATTCGGCGCGACGAGCTAAACTAGGACTGGCCGTCTGCATAACATTCAGCGAGGCAGACGAGAAGGAGATGAAAATTTTTTGTTCCGAGCATATTAATTTGATTGAGTCGATGTTGTGTCGGTTACGATCGGTCGTCGAAAGCGCGTACATCAATCGGCAGAATTTTTACCAAATCATGATAAAAGGTTGGCACGCAACTGTAACTTGGATTACTGATTTATTTACAGCTCCGCGCCTCGACAAGCCAATATGGTTGACATTAAGTTCGGAGAATTCCAGTAATCCGGATAACATTGCGCAAAATTTTATGAGTGAACTTTGCTGGTTATTAGCTAGTGCCGATACCAAAGATACTAATTTGTAAGTATTTTTTAGATATGGATATTCGCGACTAAATAAGAGTATCAAGTTTCATTTATGACTAATTATCAATCAAAGCCAAGAGCTGTATTTTGTTAAACATATTTTGTTGTTGTAAATTAGACTTGCCGCTCTTTCCCGCGTTTCTCTAGGGTATTGATATAAAGCTGAGTCTTCTATTACAGTAATTTTAAAAATCTCGTTTCAGTTTTATAAGCACACTTCTAACGGCAATCCTGACCAACCATTTAGGATGGGTGGGAACGGTAGCGCCATTTATTAATACACTGCCTAATAGCTCCGAAACTAATACACAGTCAAATAAAATATCTGATATCTCAAAATCATATCCCTACAGCGCACTCTGGGCCCAGATTGGTGACCTCTACGGATCAATCGGAAATCCACCAAAAATTTCAAAGACCATTATTTGTGGTCGTCATGGACAGATTTTGAATAAAATTCTCAACGTTCTAACGTATTTTATACGGTGTGGCGAAATTAAACGGGAACACAAGGAGCATTACATCGATAAAGATGTAATTCGGAATATTATGAGTAATATTAACGAGACGTTTGACTCATGTACAATTGGAAATAGTAGTCAAGGCAGCGCTAAACTGAATATAAAATTATCAACAGGTGGGGGTGGAATTACCAGAACTTCAACCTGCGTTAAAAATTTAAGTATTCTAGATAGTAGTAGTAATGATACTCAATATGAAAAGACTGATAGTAGCATATATAGTAATAGCAGTAGTGAAATTATTAGTGATAAAAATATAAGCGATGTTAGAAAATTATTTCACAAAAACGTCATGAATGATATACCAAATGTATTGGCATATCGAGATTCCCGGTTCGTCAGGCAAGAATTACGAATAGGAAACTTATCAATGGACACGGGTATCGAAATGAATCAAAAACTGAAAACTGATTTAAAAAGTTACCAAATAAAAAATAGTAGTGGCACCAACACTAGTGATCAAATTAAATTGACTCTGACAAATCCCGATAATGTGGAATACAATATTGATACGAGTTTGGATGGGAGTGGAAATTTAAATACGACAATCGTTGGGAGTACCATAAAGCCATCTTTTTTATGGGATATTAAGCCGATTACTGATGGCATTGGTTTGGAAAAGGGTGAGGAAATAACCGAGAACGCAGCCAATGTGTTTTCCAAACCAAAGTTGTCCGAATTGATTACGTCGAATAGTATAGGTGGAAATAAGGGCCGTCTACAGTGGGGCATTGAACCAATAAAAGAAGAAAATATGAATCTTGAATTCATCAAACATTTAGAAAAAACTAATGAAATCACCAAATCTAATGGTGATGTACTATTGAAACCGACCAGTACCAATAACGTGGTATTTGTGCTGGGCGAGGACGAAGAATTGGTCGATTTAAAACATCAAATTGAGTCCCCCAAAAAAGATGAAATCATAAAAACAGACGAAATTGTTGAGGTTCAACCTCCCAAAAAAATTTGTAAACACAAATTCAAAAAACATTCCGGTGTAAAATTCAACTTTCAACAGTATCCCCAGATTGCCACAAATTATATGAAAAATAAAAATCTAGACATTTCGAATTATAATTTTCTGGAGAAAGGGTTAAGAATCGAAAAGGAAATGAAACTAAATGGCGGTGCTAGTACGAGTACCTTTACAACTACTAATGAGTGTGAAGATGACGCTTGCGATTGTGGCAGTTGTTCGGATAATTTGAATGAGTCGATATTTTTAACAACCCCTTCAAATGCATCTGAATTGGAGTATTCATGTGACTTGAATGAGAATAATAATTACCAGTCAACTCCATCGAATGCATCAGAGTTAAATTATTCGAGTGACTTGAATGACTATACCATTTCCAAAAATATTACGAGCCCCGTTCTAGCCAAAGTGGAAAAGAAGGTGATGGAAGAAATCGCCAAGCAAGAAGTAAAAATTAGCAATAAAATTTCGATCATAAGCATTCCAATGCCAAAGTCACGGACAAAAAATAAAGATAAAATTAATTCAAATTCTAATATGGGAGCTTTGCTTATCGCCAATCCTGGATTTATACCATCACTATTTATTGGGATAAGCGATCATTACATTCCGGATATGGTGCTGCAGGGGGTCTCGATCCCACCAATTAAATGGGAAGCATCGTTAAAAAATGATTTGGTGCTGTCTTCTCATTGTGCTATACTAGATCAAATGCCGACAGAAAATATCGCCATAATTGGGAATGTTGACAATTGGTAAGTCGATTAACTTCGATATTCCAATATGGCCACTATTTAACTCAAATTATTTTACAGGGAAGTTCGGTTGGTTTCGTCTCAAACATTTGTTCTACCAACAGGCGCCGTTTCTGGAGGTCCAGTCGGCATGTCACAACTCGTAGCCTCAATGCTTGAAACCGTACATGCGATGTGGGGTGCGGGCACCTCAGCTTATCATGTAAGTCAACAATTTTGCTATAAAAAAGGACCATTTTATTAATCCTAAATTGTTTACTATCCACAGTGTATGTCCTACATGGAATCAAAACTCCAAGAAATATACTTCCAATCGGAAACCTTAGCTGCATTCCTACTCGACACCGAATTTTGTTCGCTTAATAAATTAACTGCAGCGCTGAATTTATCCTCCAATGATGTTCCACTCCTTATGTCGGTCGCTTCAATACATACACCACAAGTTACTAAAAAATACGGTATTAGTTTTAGGTAATGCGTTACTGATTAAGACTTAATTTTAAGATAAATGAATTGTAAGAGAAGTTACTAAACTTTTTGATAAATAAAAATCTCAAAAATGTGAATTAATTAAAACTGTGTTTACAACCATTTCACTTCGGCTAGGGTAGTTACTGAGTAGGTACGCTGAGAAAATCAGTAAGTATAGTTTTTGAAAATTTTTAAATGCAGGATTGTTTATCTATTGATTTTAGGAGGTGCACGAAAAAATGAGGTAAATTTCCGGGAAAATTTTCACTTTTTCTAAAAAACATGTTATAATTTTATGCAGACTATTGGAGCCATCCTTTTAGACAAACTATTTGAGGCTGCTCGGCTTCAAAAAATTTTCATTATAGATCATGTTTTCCGAAAGAGGCAGCACGATTAAAGAAAAAATACAGAGCGTTTGCCACTAGATGTCACTACAAAATAAAAAAATATTCACTGTGTTCCATTTGGAAACAATTTGCTACTGCCAAGTACTTGTGAGTAGATGTTCAATGGAACGCAAGTTTTTGTGACAGTAGTAAAACATAACCTCAATTTAAATAAAACTACTAGATTTTAATAAAAAATACGTTGATCTATTAATATTAATAAGTAATAAAGCATTAAACAACAAAATAATTAAAATATTTTTACGATTTAACAATTGCGCGTCGTATCACAAAGATAAACAAAAATTTTTTGTTTTTAACCATAATCGAACCAACATATTTTTATTATGTCAGTAAATTCACATTCTAATCAAATAATTTACGAAATTTTTTTCAGAGAATGATTAGATGTCAAGTAAGTTGTATGGAAATGTTTCAAATTAAAATACATACAAGTTTATAACTAAATTAACATTATTTTAAAAATCGATGCATTTATCAAATGAGGCAAAAAAGCACATCTTGGTTGGATTAGGTTTAAAAAATGACGTTTCACACAACCAAAATTGGTATAGAGCCATCTATTAGAATTTTTTAAACTAAAATCCCTCTTTCGTTAATTATATGCATAACTACTTCTAACAACTACACCATCCCTTGAGCATGAGTAGTTGCGAGTAGATACAAGTACTTGTGAGTAGTTTGCTAACGCCAATGGAACACGCTTAATACTGACGTTTTTCAAAATTACGTTTATAAAAACTTCTCAAAATCCATTTAATTATCACGTATTAATAATAATCACTTTTATAATACAAAAATATATTTGCTTATGTTTACAAAATTCACACATAAAAATGTCATACAATTTTTGACACAAATATTTAGTGACACCTGGTGGCATTATGTGAAATATGCTTATGTTTTCGGAGTTTGCCGTAAGATGGTAGCTCTTGCGGTTTAAGCAAATTTGACACTTAAATATTATCTATCATATTGACGATTGTAAAAGTAGAGAAAGCGCCTCTCGAGGAAAAAAGTTGAAATGAGGCAACCGACAAAATGACATTTCTCATAAATGCGACGATAGAAATTTTTGCAATCCTGTAATTAAAAATTGTTTTTAAAACCAAAAATTGGAATTATTTACAATTATTATAAATCTGGTAGGTAAAAATTGTGTTTACAGTTCAAAATTGGAATTGTTTACAACAATTTCGAACGTCAAATTAGCAGCTACCTCAGTTTAAAAAATGTCCACTAGGTGGAATCTGTGATGCTCCAATCGTCAATACCATATTTTAGTCGTTCTCCGAGTGCTGATGCTGATGCTAATTTTTGGTCGCCGTTAAAGCTGTATGCATTTTATTCCGATTGGTAGTGTTTTCCATTGGAAACAATTTGCTACTGCCAAGTACTTGTGACTTTGTGAGTAGATGTTCAATGTCACCCACATTTTTGTGACATTAGTAAAACATAACCTCAATTTAAATAAAACTGCTAGATTTTATTAAAAATACGTTGTTCTATTAATAATAATTAATAATAATAAGTAACAACAAAATAATTAAAATATTTTTACGATTTAACAATAGCGCTTCGTATCACAAAGATAAACAAAAAATTTTTGTTTTTAACCCTAATCGAACCAACATATTTTCGTTATGTCAGTAAATTCAAATTCTAAATTCTAATCAAATAATTTACGAAAATTTTTGCAGAGAATGAGTAGATGTCAAGCACATTGTATGGAAATGTTTCAAAATAAAATACATACAAGTTTATAACTAAATTAACATTATTTTAAAAATCGATGCAATTATCAAACGACCCAAAAAGGCACAGCTTGGTTGGATTAGGGTTAAAAAATGACGTTTCACACAACCAAAGTTGGTATAGAGCCATCTATTAGAATTTTTTAAACTAAAATCCCTCTTTCGTTAATTATATGCGTAACTACTTCTAACAACTACACCATCACTTGAGCATGAGTAGTTGCGAGTAGATACAAGTACTTGTGAGTAGTTTGCTAACGCCAATGGAACACGCTTATTAATTCGATCCTGTTTATAATAAACCGTCTATCATAAGCGTACTCTCTGTTTCATTCTTGAACTCTCGTTTGCTGGATTGTAGACGGTCTATTGGAATCATTCCGAAAAAAGTCGGTAGGGTAAGAAAAACTTCAAATTCTAAAATCACTCAAAATTTTGTTTGTAATTTCTTTTACATCATTTCCTTTTTCTTTTTGGTCTCAACTTCGGTCGACATTGGTACGATTTTATTTTATTAAAACCAAAAATAATTAAAAATCTGAAATTAATTTATTTTGTTTAGTTTAAAGAAATAAATATTCATTTTGCACTTTAAATGTTTGGAAAAGTTTAAAACCAAATGTTTATTAGTGGATGATATAGTTCGATTTTATAAGAAAATGATTAAACCACGTGTGTCAAAATGGAGTTCCATTAATAGAGGCTTGTTTTTTTTCATTGTAGAACTAAATAATTATGTCATCTCATCTCAATTGGTTGATTATTAGAAATAGCAATGCCTATTTGCTGAAGAAACGTGATATTCCAAAGCCATTTAGCACGGTAAGTTGGATGATTTTATTATTATTTTTTTTTTTTAAAGTTGGACATGATGTTATATTCTATCACCAAGATCTATGAGTGTAGTGATTTAAAATTTTAATCTGATTCTTAAAACTATTTACTAGTTTAGTTATTAATTTTTAATTTTTCAAATAGTTTTTAATAAATGTTTTATATACAGCTCATTATTTATAGGAACCCAACAACTTAACCAACTTGTGCTCTTATCGGTACAATGGATTAGTTCACAAACAAACCCTTGGAGTCACACCAGCTGCTGATAAAAAAGGATTCACATTGGTTTACAAAAAAAGCAAATATGCGGTAAGTTTACGATTGGTTTTCTTTAATGTATTTTTATTTAGTAAAATGATGTAATTTAGATCTGATCTAATGATGACTTCTTACTAAACCATCACCCATACAATCTGATTATTCATATGAATTCATTATTTATTAGGATTGAGTTTTTTTTTTTTAAATGACCGTAATGATCTAAAACCTTTTATTTTGATTTACTTTCAGAATCGCCCAGCTAGAAACACTGTTAAAATTACATTCAAGGCAGGCTCTCGCAGATCTTTGAAAAAAATGCGTAATGTAATTAAGAGCTCAGGCTATCGAAAAGATTTAACGAAAGCCGCATTGAGACGTGCAAGCGCAGTAATTCGATCACAGAAAGTTAAACCAACAAAAAAGAAGGCACGTGCTGTACCAGCCGCCAAGAAAGCCGAATAAACGCATGAATTTATAAGATTGATAAAATAAAATCGTGTAAAAGTAAAAGGTTTTTGTTTTTCAATTCAAATTTTCTTGGATGCGTTTTGGAAATTTTTTGTTAAATGCGTGTAAAAGTTTGATAAAATAGGTAGACTTGTAGTCAAGAAGTAAGAAAATTTACAAGTTAGCACAGCTAAATCACAATAGAACATGCCTTCGAACTTCCCTATTTCAGTTTATTTACACTCCAATTCGCGTAGTTGCCATTTCAGGCGACGTGACTTAAATCACGTCACGTAGCATGAAAATTGATGTCGATTCAAGTGACTGCGTGTCGAAAAACCAGTGAAGTCTTTTGGCATGCGCGTACCTAGACCATTGAAATGGACTGGGAACATTTTTTCACACCTCAGCCGATAGGAATAAACAAATGCAGATATCTTCAAACGGTAGATGTTAACACGAAAAATGTACCGAAAGGCAAAGGATCAGAATTCATGACCGTTCTATTAAAAATCGATACTATCCGGATTGCCGGTCTATAGTAAAGAGGAAAGAATTTGATGAAAGGATACCAGTCTGAAATAGCTGAACTGTTGCTATTTGACGAGTTTATTATCACCCCAAATTCCCACAGTCGTATCACGTCATTTTGCATGGCTCTATAGTCACGTCACATCAATTTTCCTATTCTCTGTCGATTGTTACGTCTAAAGTCACTTTATACGACTGTTGTCACTTGAATTTTGTAAGTGACAGACGACTACAACAAAATGGAAAGGCGAAATTTTAGTCCCAATATTTTTTTTAAGTGGTTTTAATTGTGTTCATTTGTTTAAATACGTTATAAATTAATACATGTTTGTTCTAAAACGATTTTATTTGTAATTTGACCGATATCTTTTTAGTAAAGTACTTTTCATACCAGGCGCCTCGCCTCGAAATATTTAGTTACCACAAATGCGAAGCTGATACCATTTCATACCGGTGGCGTTGGGTTTGAACATTCGGTTATGCTATCAAATATTTTATTTAGGTCTATTTTACACGTGAATTATAGCAAGAACTGAGATATTCAAAATTTGTAACGTACATATAGCTAGATTTTTTGGTAAGTATGAAATATTTGTGCAAAAAATATGATTTATAGGTTATGTTGAGAAAGCACTTCGCTTTGTACTATAGAAAGTCGCAGTCGAGTGTGGAACGCATTGCCTTGGCTTTGTAGATAACTTCATTGCAATACATTTTGATTTTTTTTAAATTATCACTTAAAAATAAATTATTTTTCAACAAATTGAATTTATTACTATAAAATTAAACGGTATCAATCGAATAAAATTAATTTACATAATTAAAAAACGAAATAAAAAAATTGTATTTACGAAGCTCAATTGTATTTACGAAGCTCGGAGCCGAGGCGCCTGGTATGAAAAGTACTTAAAAAAAAGATAAAATTTTTCCATCCCTCTTGTGTATTCTAAAAAGTTAACTTTGTTGTTGTATTATTTTTGGTAACTTTTGTGGAATATAACCTAAGAGAGATGGACAAATTTTATCTGTTTAGTCTAGACTGCTTGTCGAAAAGCCTAAAGTATTGGCATGTGCCTGCCTGCAGTTCTATAGGTTTAATACACTGCCGTGCTAAACGTATTCAACGTATTAAATAATTATACATCTAGAAAACCAGGTAAGGAGTACATATTTTGAAAATTTTTGAATGTTGGATTGCTTATCAACAGTTTTTAGGAGATAGGAAATTTCCCCGGAAAATTGCCTCATTTTCCCGGAAAATTTTCACTTTTATTTTTATTTTTTTTCAAAATAAGGTCAGATGTAAATTTTTTTGATAATTTTTGACGTTAGGATTGTGTATTAATAATTAATAATAATTGCTTCGTCATCTTTGCAGGCACAGATCAAAGAGTTATTTTCGCCCTTATCGCTTCTTCCGATAGTACCACAAGTTTTAATGTACAAATTCGTTGTATACCTTAGCTTAGAGGATGGGCTACCGCCCCAAACTCCCGCTTTTCCAGAATTTATACAACTTCCTATTTCAAATTTTATTTATAATTCACACACGGCTTAAGAAAAAACAAAATTGCAAAATTTTTGCGAAAAAATTACTTGTACTGTCGAAAAACTTCGTTGAGAAACAATCCTAATATCAAATTTTTATGAAAATGGCACATTTTTACGTATTTTGAATAAAATAATAACAGAATTTAAAGAAAAAAGTGAAAATTTTCCTGGAAAATGACGTAATTTTCCAGAGTTTTTCTCACAAATTGTTTTTTTTTGTTAATAAAAAATTTCAAGAACGGCGGAACAAAATGGACTAGATTAGGTAATGAGTTCTGGGAGGAAGCAGTATCTATGGCATGCTTCATAATCAACCGATCTCCTGCACCATGTATTAAAGACGTATTAACAACCGGAGAAATCTGGAAGTATAGCCCAACCTTAAATATTTACCCTCTTTTTCCGTTACAAGACGCACCTCGCTGTTTTAAAACTTTTTGGGCACCTTTAACTAGCCGCAATCTGATATAAGCCGCACACCTTTATTAAGCCTAAAAGATAGTAATACAAGGAAATAAAAAAATAAAAATGGGTAAATGAGAATTTTTACGCTCTTGTCATTTTTCTCTCGCAGTTTCCGTTTTTTTTATTTTTTAACAGTTTTGTTCATTGTTTGTATATTATTAGAATACCGTAGTAGGTAAATTGTGTGTCAGAGCAGATTTTTAATAATAATTTAAATTAGATAAGTTTTGTTAGTTAATTGTGATTACATAGGTATGGTATTAACCTTTTTTTTAAGTGTTAAACTTTAATAAACCGCGGCTTCTCTTGCTAATCGTTTTTTTAAACTTTTTGGGAACCTCTAACTAGCCGCACACTTATAATAAGCCGCATCCCTTTATAAAGGCATTGCCCCATGCCCAAACGGCAAACTGGCATTTCAAAACTTTAAATTCAATTTTTCACAAAATTGTTTGATTTTCAATATTAAAATTATTAAGAAATTGTTCGAATCTATAAGTTCCGTCCTATTTGTCGAAAATTTTATTAAAATTGATTTAATTTCATTCAAAAAACCGCAATTTTATGTTTCGAAGAAGGGATTTTTCTTAGACGGCCGGCAAAACATAAAATTGGGATTTTTTTGTTTGAAATTAAATTGATTTTAATAAAATTTTCTTAGAAAAAGGTGAAACTTATAGATTTCAACTATTTGTTAATAATTTTCTTATTGTAAAGTGAAGCAACTTAGCCAAAAATTGGGTTTGACGGTTTTAAATGCCGGTTTTCCGTTATGCATGTGGCAATGCCTTTAAGCCTGTTTTTTGTAAAAAAAGAACTTTTTTTGTCTAAGAAGCCGCGTCTTATAACGGAAAAAGAGGGTACGTATTTTTTTGATGTGCAGAAGCAATGGTTCATGGGCCGAAGTAAAAAATGAAAGAAACTGAATCCAAAATCTGAGAGATGTTTATTTGGATTTGGTGGCGATAAACCAAAAGATCTCCAAAAAAAAAAAATACCAAAAAATCAAGCTTTTTGAGAGGCGAATTATGGCTGCAACATCGAACTCCTTTGCGTCCTCCATAAATAATTCCTTGTAGAGTCGATACCAGTTGTCAAAGGTTTGACCGTATTCTAGGTCGTTGCTCCTTGCTCGACATTTGAACTTTGAGGAATTTAGCGAATTTTTAACTTTAAATCCAGGAGTTTGTTTCTGGAATGCAGTTTCCCTTCGTTCGGACTCTTATTTTTGAAGTTTAAGCTGGCCCAAGAATGTTTTCACTAACTCATCCGTCATTTCAGAACGTTTGAACAACATTTTTTTTTTTGTTTGCGAAAAGTATTCTCGTCGCCACTTACCATGAACGACATAAATAAATACATAATTAAAATATATAAGCCTTACTCACTCAATGTACGTTCTAAACTTGTGTTGCCGCAATTGCTACATTCAATTTGGAGTTCTCGCTATTGTTAACAAATTATAATTAATAAAGAGATTTTATTTCAAATAAAATATTTTCAATATCCCACACAAAACACAAAAATTAAAATGTGTGAATGATGATAACCATGCGGTATGTTCGCTAGGAGCGCTGCAATTTTTAATCGTAATTCTTTATAGTGTGAACACTACAAAATATAATCTAGATTAGAAATAAGCTTAATTAAACAAATCTGAACTTCTAGTCATTAGTAAGAACACGCTATAAGAAACCAAAAAGCTATATGGCTCCATATACCTTCATAACAAAATCCCTGCAAATTTAAGACATCAAGGCAACACTAATGATACACTGAAAGCATTGAACTTATGACTTCTTAATTTAAAAGATGCTGAATTTGTATTGAAGAATAAATAATAATGTTCACAGCTAAGGCACATTAAAAAATTTTATGTAAGAAATATGTGTTTTGTTGTTGTGTTGGGGTAACTCAATTTATTCTGATAAATTCCACAGCGGCCTCCCACGATAATGTCAATTTAAATTGGTTTATGTTACGTTTTTTTAATACAAATGAAATAATTATTAAAAAGAAATAAAAAAAGGTTGAAATTGTTGAAATTCAAGTATTATTGCATGCCTGATGCCTAGACTACAAGCAGCCTTAAACATTATTGTGTCAATATTTAGCAGGCAATTTTAGCTAGCAGGTATGTAATCAATCACAGTTGGATGTATCCAATTATCGCAGCTTCAAGTTCTGCACAATAAATAAAACACCGACAAATTAATTTAGATTCTTGTCTTTAAATTTTTTCAAAGCATTTCTTTTATTTGTTTATTGTTTTATTCTAAACTGTTGATATATTCTAGTTAGTTTAAAATATGTATCTATTTTCATTTTATTTCAAATCTTACAATTTTTCTATTGAGATTATGTATTAATATTTTGCTTTATTAGACATTTTTGTTTTGTGTGAATTAAATTTTAAATAATGGTTCACTATTATTATCGAGTTTTTACTAATTAAATTTAAATTTTATATCACAAAATATTTTTCTTTTAAATTATTTTAATAACTTAGAATTTGTTAAAAACGTAAAATTAATGTGAATGATCCTTTTAGTTTATTTCCATAAGTTTATTAGAAATTATACAATACATATCAATATTTTAATAAGGTATCCAAGTCTTATTTTTATTTATTTTTTAACCCAGAGGGCTACAATAGTCGAATATTACGAATTCAGTCAGTTGAGACTGTTGTATGCGGTTGCATTATATTTCGTGCAATTATTTTTTTATTTCAGTCTGTTCCCTAGTTTTTATTTTATTATTTCCCGAGACTTCTTAATGTAGAGATATGGTTTTTGGTTACGGCGATTAATGTACATATATGGCGTCACATTATCAAGGGTTTAATTTTTTGCCTATTTCAAAATAGATTCTCTTCTCCATTGGGACATCTTTTTTAACTGGGAAATGCAATAAAATTATGTTCCACGAAATTGATAAATTGAATAAAAATTATATATTATTATCTTATGATCTAGCCTGTTGCTTTTGTTATTGTCTCAAACTCCTAAAAGCTGTAAAAGCGAACACTATATACTATTATGAGTATTCAAGCGCAAAACAACTCGTTTTTATGGTGGACGACAATGCCATAAATTTTTTTTTTAAATCATCGGTGACATGTTTTTGGTATCTGGGATAAGTGCTTGTAGAGTTCGTATCTTTTAAGAATGCTTTTATTCATTTCACTTAAATTAATGTCTTTTATTTATAAAGGAATGGGTTAATTTTAGTGACCCGTTTATTCCAAAGCTAATTCAGTATTTTAGTAGTACTAAAATTTTATTTTGGTTTTTTGTGAACTCTACATAACCGAGGCATATTCAATCGAAATACACTTGCTTGAATGCGGATAAAAGCGGCACATAATAAAAATTAAATAGGAAACAATTGTTGAAGTTAAAGTCGCCTAGAAAACTCGTTCTGCGAGCGCTGATGCTAATTTTTGTATGGTATTACAGCTATATTTTATTCCGATAGGTAATGCTTTCTCTCTATTTCCAATCGTCAATTGACGATTAAATACAGAGAAAGCACTACCCATCGGAATAAAATAAAGCTGTAACGACGACCAAAAATTAGCATCAGCGCTCGGAGAATGACTAAAATTTGATATTGACGATTGGAGCATCACAGATTCCACCTAGTGGAAAATTTTTAAACTGAGGTAGCTGCTAATTTGACGTTCGAAATTATTGTAAACAATTCCAATTTTGAACTGTAAACACAATTTTTACCTACCAGATTGATAATAATTGTAAATAATTCCAATTTTGGATTATAAAAACAATTTTTAATTACCGGATTGCAAAAATTTCTTTCGTCGCATTTATGAGAAATGTCATTTTGCCGGTTGCCTCATTTTAACTTTTTTCCTCGAGAGGCGCTTTCTCTACTTTTACAATCGTCAATAGTGGAAATTTTTTGAAGCCGAGCAGCCAACAAATATTTTGTCAAAATCACGGCTCCAATCGTCAATTCACACGACTCAACACTGCAACATATCATTTCCACGTTTCTTACCTCTTTGCCTATAAACTACGTTGGCGGGAGAAATATTTGTGTTGCACATTTACACCAGTACAAATAATCAACCAATCAAAATATTTAAAAATTTTGTTCATCTAGTATGCATTCAATAAAATGTTGCCAAATTCGATTTGCCAAAAAGTGCCAAAAAAACAACAACAATACCATGTTATTTTTTGATTTAAATCAACTTTTTTTGCTGTTTTCTGGTAAATCGAATTTGGCATGTGACTTATACATAGAAAAAATCAACAATTGACCATCCTGTCGTCTTACTTTGGTCACTGGAATAGTTGTTGGTATAAAAATAAAAATGCAAATTATGCTCACCGAAATTATTTTCTTTTTACTTTTATCAATTGACATTAAAAATTAAATAAAAAAAGCGAAAATTTGACGATTGGAACCGTGATTTTAGACAAAATATTTGTCGGCTTCACAACTTCAAAAAATTTCCACTATACCATATTTCAGTCGTTCTGCGAGCGCTGATGCTAATTTTTGTATGGTGTTACAGCTTTATTTTATTCCGATAGGTAGTGCTTTCTCTCTATTTCCAATCGTCAATTGCTACTAGAATAATTCTATACCAACAAAAACTTGGTTCGAAACTATTCATTCCGGAATGAAAATACACGGGATTGTTGTTGTAAAATTCCCAAAGTAAGACGGCATCCATAATGTGAACGAGAAGTGTTGTAGTGTTGACTGTTGAATAATCAATTAAATAAATAAAAAGTTGTTAAAATTAATTCGTGAATGCGAATATGGCCGGAATTCACTGTTTTCTGTGACTGTTTCACGTTAATTATTCTTCTGGCTATAACCAAATTTATATGCTGCCAATGATTGATAGAATATAATGTATTTTAAATAATTTAAATTACGAAAATATCTACAATAATTTCGGTAACTATTTTATATTCTAATTGTAATTAATAATTAAATATTGCTAACTATTTGTAAATTCTGCAAACAACGGAGATAATTTTCTATTCGGTCTAGTTAGGTTTTTTGTTTTGATTTGATACAAATGTTGGTAGAGTGTGAATGCAAATTACGTTATATTTATAAAATAAAAAATTAAAATTTTTAATTTTTAAAACTAATATCATTAATTATTAATTAAATTAATAATATATAACTTAAATCTAAATTGTAGAATCAACATTTAGTGATGTTATTTGAAATTTTACAGACGATTTCTTGATATGAAATTTACTTTTGTAACATCCTGTCGATCCTTTTTTATTATCACACTCCTTGTTTCTTTTTGTAAGGGATATTGGCAATTTTGCATTTATCATTTCTATTGACAACTCTTTTGTCGCGTACGAACTTTTTTCATATTAAAATACTTATCGGGTGGTGGGCATGTTGTATTAAAATTGATAACATATTCGTATGCTTTACGCAGTTCCTCAGTGCTGAATCCGTGTTGTGCAATCATTCCTTTTAGGCCACATTGGTTGGATGTGTTTGTATACAGAAATAGGGGATGATTATGAGGGTGCAAACGGATTTTATTTGCACAAATTCCTGAAAATATAAATCAAAATATGTGATAATAAATATTTTTGTTTGATTATATCTATTCTATTTGTTGTAGGGCACGAGGCCTTTGCAAGTCTGTCACAGTTTATGCTAGTGAATAGTACTGACTGACATGAAGGTGGTTTAAATCTTGAACCCTAAACCCGAAAAACATTTTTAAGTAAAAGCCAAGTTGGTAAAAAGTAAGTCAAATAAGAATCTGTTCAATTGAAACAATAATTTATTAGAAGGTCGTGTACAAGTGTTATTAGTTCAGATATTTGAATTTGAATTCTTCTTCTTTTCTTCTAAAAATAATCATACTGACCTGTTATAAAGATATCTTCTAAATGAAACAGCGATGTTACCAGTGAGGCATTATATAATTTCTGTACTATATCAAATGACATAATATATCCAATTCCTGACAAATAATTAGGGTACACATTCCCATGGAACATATAAATGGGCGAATACCATTTACTTGTAGTATCCGCTATCGGTTTTGCCCTGCATATTAAACATCCGACTAGTAAATTTGTGTCGTTAACAATTCGATTATCGTTCGCCAAAGTACGTATACTTTTCGAATCGTATAGCCCCACGGTCGAATTGTATAAAGGAACTGTACCACCCAATAGAACGTGTATTAAATTTGGTAAATTTAAAAACGTATCATCATCACATTTCATCACAAATTTGACTGTGAAATAAACCAAAAATGCATAATTAAAAAAAATGATCATAATTTTATTTTAACAGATGACAAACCAATTTACCTTTATCTAAACAATTATTATTCACCCACTTGAGCAGCATGATTGATTTAATAGTTAAATTATTGTAACTATCATAGAAATTCTCCTGAATTATATCATTGTATTGTTCACTCTCTTCGATTAGACGACTTTGTGTTTCGTTATTTGGAACTTTTCCAACTAAAAATACGACTTTCACAGGAAATCTCTTGTCTTGACTAGAATCGAGTGATTTCCTATAATTTTTCTGAAATTGAAAATTTATATAAAGTTTTATGTAACTAGAAAATTTATTTTATTAAATATTTAAATAATTAATATGGATAACTGCTGGTCCCTTAATGATTCTGTTACGACGATACATTTTCAAGTGGTATATATAACAATAGGTGGTAGTAGATACTCCTGACAAAAATAAAACCTAAGTGACGAGTATTTATATAATATCAATAGCTGTGTCGCGATACGGATTTTAAAATTACAGTTTTTCCATTTATACTTATTAAATATAATGTTAAGCCATCCCCATGGCAAATGCCCCACGATCTGTTGTAAATGAGCACATGCTCAAAACTGAGAGTGGAAGCATGATGCTGGCCTTTAATAAACGTAAATAAATAAATAAACCATGTTAACTTAGTATTTTCCATCAGTAAACATATTAAACAAAATTTGTTCTTTCGTGGAAATTCTAGGCGCAAGAAAATGTATTTGGCGCGAGAAAATGTAACCACCCGTGAGCTAGCAGCAAGATTGAACATTCCTCAAAGTACTTTTGCTTGAATTATTATAAAACATACGTTAGATGGGCAATACCAAAAGAAAGGCTCTGGAAGGCCCAGAAAAACAATGACAGTGGAAGATCTTGGGACATATTTATATCAATTTCGTACGAAATCAGTTCCCCATTTGCCTAACAGGTGCGACGACAGGTCATTTCTAAGCTGTGTAATTTTTACAAGTACGCAGAATTCAAGTCTAAAGCCGAGGAGGTAGCGTGTCGGTGGTTGCTGGAGAAAATCACCTGTTCAAAGACGGATACATTTTATTTCGCCACTTGATGTACATTCTATTATGAATAAGCTGTTGCTCAAAATTTATAGAATCTGAAATATTGACGTGGATATTGCCTGAAAAAATGTAAGAGGGTTTTATGTCTAATGAATGGTAGTTACTTTTTAAATTTTTTTTTGTTCAGATTTATTTGTTTGTGCTTTTTCTAATTATTGCTACGATACACACAAATCTTTTTTTTTTATACATTAACCGCATTTTTCGCCGATTTGAAGTTATAAATGGAAATAACTCGACAATTTTCTAAATTTTCAAAAATAAGTTTCATTTTTTGAATATTTTCCTAAACTCTTCCTTTTGATCTTCTTAATATTCTCAATTTCTGGCTGAAATTGCAGTTTTCCATATTTGAGTTCGAGTTCTACACAGAAAAAACATTTTCAGATATGGCTATTTCCAGCTCTAGAAGAGTTATGAAGGAACCAGCAAGTCAGTAACAACTTTAAGTAAGAATGCGAGATACAGAAAGTGCATGTTAATGATTAACGAATCTTGTAGAACTTTTCGTTCAGTTCAGCTGTAACAGAACGAAAATTAACGCGTTAACTGAAGGAAACATCAGAATACATCATTTTCGTGGCACACATTTTTTAAAAATAATAATTTTGCTATTCACATTATAATTTAAATATGTACTGTATTTGTCAGTTATTACGGATTCGGTGGCTGATATGTCAAATATTCTGACAGCAAATAATTTCTTCAAATTCTGTAAGGATTCTTACTGATTCGCTGGTTTCCTCTTTACCCGTAGGATCGCGATGAGAGATTTTGAATAAGCGTTGGCTATTTTGCAATCGAATTATTTGTCTCTTTATTGACGCCCCGAGATTTGATTCCATTGATTTGTAAGATACATTTAAAAGGTTTAAATACAAATTTTAGTATGTCCTTTGGCTGTTTACAATAAAGCGTCCTAATTGGTCAAAGTTTCTATTTATTTGACATGTTTGAAATTTTTCAGATTCCATAAATCCCTCTTAATTCTTCTTGATGTTTTTTTCAATTTTTTGTTTGGTTTAACATCAGTAATTTTCCGTGAAATGTAATGACAAGATATTTAATTAGATTTGTATGCTTAATATAAAATTGGAATAAATTCAAAGAGATCCAAATTTCTCCCCGAAAACTTTAAAATTACATTTCTCGAGATTTCGAGAGTTAAAAAAGACGAAGATTTGTCAAGAAGAAAGAACCCTAAGGTCGGCTAATCCAATTTGAACTGCACTGACGCATATGTTTTATTGATTTATTTTATGTGCAAATTCACGTGAAAATTGTGATCTACATTTTTTTTTTTTAATCAAATGTGATAAACTATTTGGAACCCTATGATAAACTAAATTAAATTCACGTGTAAATTGTGATCAAATTCTTTGGACTAAACTGCGATAAACTAGTTGTACATGATTTTTAATTTGCTATGACTGATGTAGCCTAATATTAAACGGTACTAAAAACATTTGAAATTATAAACCTTGCAGCATGCATGAGTTAAGTGCAATAAATATGCATTAACAAATGGTAATAAATTATGTAACACCAATTTGAACGTTAAATTTATTTGTACGGATTGTTTAAGCCACCATAACAATCGTCAACATAGTTAATTCAAATATTTATGACTCAGTTGAGTGAGGTTAGCACCTTGTTGACCAATCTATTTGGTAATTTTCAAGCAGTAGCCAGCAATCTTTTAATCGCCTGTGCATCTAATAACACAAATATAGCTGCATTGAGTAACGCTACTTCGCTGAGTCAACAGTCAGTGATTGCCGGAACTGATTGCACACATTCTGCTTTAGGGATTGTAAAACCCAAAAAATATTTACATGTTTCTAATTTTAAACCTTCTACTACTTGCGACGATATTAAAAATTACCTGCATAGTAAACTAAAGATTTCAATTGTAAAGATACAGCGTCATGAGCTGGTTTCTAAAAAGGTAGATAGAAAAAGTAATACCAGTTATGTGCTAGATTGTAGTTTTTTTGATTTGTATACATTGCTTTTTAATACATTTTTATATTTTAGGTTATTTACGGATTATATTTTCAATCGGTACTTGTTGTGCCGTGGATTTCAATATTACAAGTTTAGACTTTGGGTTTATCAATGCTCGTAGTTTGTTTTGCGCAGTGAACGAAATATTGACGTGCTTTGTATCGCAGAAATTTGGCTCAGTGATAAAATTAAGTGTTTGGGAAGAAGTTTCTACCATGTTGGTAAATTGATTCCCAAAACGAAAGAAATTCAGGATCTGGAATACTTATGTTTTTATGTTGCGGATAAACGAAGTTAAGTTTGGAAACCTGGCCAATTAGCGTTTATAATAGAACATTTTAAAATCAGAATTTTCGGAAATCAGTTGCCTCAAACGTAAAATTTCGGAACTCAAATGTAGACATCAAGACTCTCACTATTCGAGGAAAATCTAAATTGTTTGTGAAATACATATGGCTTACAAAAAATTTCAATTCTGAAGAATACTTTCCATCAGATTACGTGATCTATAGAAAAGACAGACAAGATTTTGATACCAGCCTTAAAGGAGGAGGTGTGTTATTGCTGATTTCAATCTTCCAGATATTGTTTGATTTGACTTAGATGGTGCTCTCGGATATTTCTTCACGTGTTGATTTTACTGGATGTGGGAGCGTCTACCATTCTCCTTTTAAATTTGGCAAAAGATGTGAAATTAGCAATTATCGAAGAATTGATATTCTTTCTGCCATACCCAAACTTTCAGAAGCCATGGTGCAGAGATTTTTGTTTTTCATGCGAAATCTTTTATTTTGCCTGCACAACATGGGTTTTATCCGGGAAGATCTACAATTACCAGTCTGGCCTCGTTCTGTGGACATTTATACAGCAGGATCGATGGCTTATCTATAAGCTAGAGAAACTAAATTATGAGTTTATTCTTATCAAATGGTTGCAATTTTACCTTTCTGGCCGGTCACAATACATTAAAATTAATGATTCTGCTTCTCATTTATTTCGTGTAACTTCTGGAGTAGCGCCAGTTAGTCACATTGGTCCACTTCTGTTCTCATTATTTATTAATGATGTTGTGGAGCGATTTCTACAATTTCTGATTGTACGAGTATAACGTTAAAAAGTGATTTGAATGCGTTTTGCAGTTGGTAGTTTAACAACAAATTGTTGTTGAATGTGGCCAAATGTAAGGTTATCTCTTTTTTTTTAGAGCACGATCACCTATTCTTCAGCAGTATTTTGTTTTATAATATGGCGGTTGAGAGTTGAGTTCTTGTCTGATTTGTCCGAAGAATCGAGTTCCGGACGTATACCGGCAGGGATTTTCCAAGCAACCATTCTCGGCTCAATATTGTTTTCTCTATTTATAAATGATCTGCCAGATTCAATAAAATATTCCGAGTATCATAAGTATGGTGATGATTGCCAAATATATCTTAGTAAGAAGGAACCTATTGTAATATATTAGCTTGATCTAAATCTAATGGAATTTAATCAAATATTGTGGAAACTCAGGCAATTTCCATTTCTAGGAATCATTTCCCAGTTATAGCTCACATCTTAATTAATAATATGAAAATTCCATTTATGAATCATGTAAATATCCTTGGAATATTGGAATATGTCTAAACAGCAGGTTCATCTGGGATTCACAAGTTGTCAAGGTCTGTAATAAAATTAATTCTATCTTGTATGGATTGAGAAAATCATTAGCAATACCTCATATATTATATTGCGAATTCCTTTATTTGAATTCTGACTCGATCTCGTGTAGATAATACTTTTCAGGTTACTTTGAATAATATTATGACATGTGTCAACGGATTAACAAAATATGATCATATTTCTGATTTGTTTAACGAATTCTTCGGCTGCACAATGATTCAATTTTTTTATTCTATACCTTTTCATTTTCAAATTGGAAATAATCATTTTCAAAATGGAAATAATCAATATCAAATTGGAAATAATCATTTCCAAAATGGAAATAATCATTTCCAAAATGGAAATAATCAATATCAAATTGGAAATAATCATTTTTAATAGGTAATGTGGGGCTTATTCATCACGAAGTAAGAAGAGGAGCATTTAAAACCCCGCAAGCGAATGAGTTCGTACTCAATTGTTTACGCAATGCTCTAACCAAATATCAATCACCAGTTGTAATGGTAAATGATAATGCTCCGTGTCATGCGTCTATTGAAGCTGTGTTTCTTGAAAGTGAATTTATCAATCATTGGTTATTAAGATTAGGCCCATGCAGTCCAATGTTAAAGCCCATAGAATTTGCTTGGTCGGCTCTTAAGGCCTCTATTAAACGAGATTTAACAACTGAAATGCCACAGATTTCAGCAGGTGAAAATATGATAGATTTGACCCAAACCGAATTTCGTTTACAAAGGCTGGAAAATATTTACAACGGAATTTGCTAAATTTATCTGTTGCAAATTGTGCTAAATATGTTGCATATATTCAAAAATTTATGATATGATTTTTTAATTTACTGTATATATTAATAAAGTTTTGATCATAAATATTGCTGTACCCTGTGAGTTTTTAATTTTTAAATTAAAAATGATTATTTCCAATTTGATATTGATTATTTCCAATTTGAAAATGATTATTTCCAATTTGAAAATGATAACTTCCAATTTGAAGTTGAAAAGGTGTCTTTGCTTCTATAAAAAAGCATTAATAACCGGGTTCCTTTATACTCATACAAAAAAATAAAAATTGGTTGTGCTCGCCTAACAGCAACATAATAGCATTGATTATGTATGCCATAACTCTCCTTTATTGAACACTTTTGCAATTTGGAATAGGGTTCCGATTGAGATTGGAAGTGTAAAACCTTTCTCAAAATTGAAATCTTTAGTTTTTGTTTTTGTTAAGAATACATTATAATTAGTTGTAAGTTTATTTGATATTTTATAATTTAATATTGTGCTGAAATTATTAATTATTCATTATTATGGCTGTATGATACTAATTTTTTTTCTCACTTTTTCAATGACAAGGAAAGATAAAGGGAGTGAGAGAAAAAATATATATACCATATTAATTGCGGCAGCTAATGCAAATTTATTATGCGCGGGCCTCATATTTCTTACGTAAAAAATCCATTAAGAACCAAAAAATAAATATTCTTCAAAATGGCTTCTTCATCGCAAAAAAAAATTTTGTACATATTTTGTTTATTCGAAACTTCAAAATATTTGCATATAGTATTGTCTACACTACCCTTCTCTGTTTCGCTTTACTATTTTCAGCACTTTATTGCACTTGAAAAAAGTGAGTATCATACAGCCATTAGGTAGGCGTAGGATCAGCGATGGTGAGGTCGACAATGACATGTCAATTATTCAATTGTCGACGTGTCGACAATTGTCATTGTCGACGTCTCGATTCAAAACAATAAAATGTCATCAATGTCGAATATGTCAACAATGTCAACAATAAATAATTTTTCGATATTCAAATGTTTTCGATATTCAAACGGTTACGACATCGGTCAAACAGTTAAGATTGTTATCTTGTTAAGATGGTTTTCTCATCATATTTGCTGTGTTGTCTGATACAGCGGCATAAATATAAGTTTTATACATTTCAAGAGATAGTTCAGTTGATTCCAATACAACGTCGGCCAACGCTTCTCCTGTTTCAGACTCTGTTGTGAAATCCCACGCATTTGAGAAAGCCTTTTCACCGGTTGTGTTACGGATCATCATTAATTCGTTACAATGGTTTTTGAATTATTGACCGTATTTTTCCATCCGTCAATAACCAGAACCGAATCTTTATTACAATTTGCGGATATATTAGGAACAGATTTCTCATATAATTAATTTAGCATTTTTGATGAAAGTGATTGTCGGCCAGGTATTTTATCGGCGTAGCTCGACCGTAATGCTCTGATAAAATTTTTGAAGTGCTCTGAATCTACCACGCTAAATGGAATATTACATCCGAAGAATTTAGCCAGTAATTCATTTATCTTTTCTTCCTCGTCTTTAGTAAAGCAGTCAACAAATCCGCTCATCTGTTTTCGAGAATTTATAGTTTTTCGTGATTTCGTCAGAGTTTGGCTTGTCAATTTATTAAGCGTAGCATTGGCAAATAAGTAATTATTTTTTGATGAAATTTCTGGTTTACTAGATGCCGAAAAAAATTGAGATTCTGAGGTTGTGCCACTGGATACCTCAATAATTTGTTTCGGAACATTGGGAAACGATCGGATTTACGTCTGAGTCTGACTCAAGATATACGCCACTCTTTAATTGTGTTGTATTACCACTAGTTGTATTAGAAAGTGGAAAAGAAATCAATGAAGACTGAGAAACTGAGAAATTTGTAATATGGTATGTTATGTATGATAGTTATGTATGATTATGATGAGAATGAGAGAGATAATAAAAAATTTAAAAATAAAATAAAAATCCTAACGATTTTTGTTTTGTTTTTTACTGTCGACGAATTGTTGACGTTGTCGACGAATTGATGACTTTGTCGACATAGATGACGCTGAAATCTTATTGTCGACGCATTGTCGACTCATCAACGTCGACAAAAATAGATGACGCGTCACCAAACATCCCTGGATAGGATAGAAAAGCTCTGTAAATGCTTTATCCCAGGCGTTAATAAATAAATAAATATCAATAATTCGATAAATCAAAATTTTATTTATGGTATTGTATACTCTTGGAATATGCAGGCACCGTTCCACATTTACCTTTGATTGTCCGAAATACTTGGTAATCAATCTTGGTTCCTAATGTTCATCTTATTTTTTTATTTTGACTAAAGCCATTATTTCTAAAAAACCTCTGAACACTTGGCTTAAGTTGTTAAAATAGACAGCCGCTAAAGCAGCGGTTAATTTTAATAAGGTGGTAAGATTTTAAATTGATTATATGTATGATTGAAATTGGTGTTCCACGATCCTAATCTCACCAATTTATAAATTTTACCAATTTCGTGTTTAAAAGTGGTATAATATCGATTCACCTGCAGGTCGGTCATATAAAAATGCGGCCAATATATTTTACATTACGCTAGCACGAAGTGATTGTCGGCACTGTTGAAACAGTTGTAAAAATAATAAAAAATATCATGATATTTTTTATCATTTTTGGCATTAAACACACTCATTTATCACACAAAAAAACCAACTTTTTTTCTTGTTTTTTTTGGTTTCAGCTGTCAGTTTTGAGTTTATTTTCTTTATGATATTTTCGGTATTTAAATTAAAATAAATTTGCTTTTTTAAGATATTTATATGTTATTTACACAGTCACCTATTTATTTAAACATAAATAATAATTTATATTTCAAGTTTTGTCTGAGAACACAAATCAAAATAATTTATAAACAAAAAATAATTAAAAAATATATACATTTAATTAAAAACCTGACGACAAAATGAGTTTATTGAATATGGCTTATAAACATCAAACCATGTGTTTCTATGATAATATAAAACGTAAAACGGATAACACAAAATATTTTTGAAGCCAGAATAACGCGTATTATTTATTTTGAAGCATTTAACAACATCATCTTCAATTAAAATTTAATAATTTTGTACTTTTAACTGAAAATGATTTCTTTGAACATCGACATCGATATTACAAAATAGATTATAATTACCTAAAATAAATGTGTTTTTCTACTATAAAATTTTAATCTTGGCTGAATTTTACAATCAAATGAAATCATCAATGTAGATTTTCGACCAAATTTCTTTCGGTCAATTAGCCCGGTTACTGGTCAACAAAAACATTTAAATTGGCATATTAATAACAAAAATGTTATCTGTTTCAAAAATGAACTGATTTAGTTTGTATTGCAAATTTACAGTATACGTTTTTTTTTTGTTCATACTTACCAAATCATTACTATTTATATCACTATTATCTAATTGAGGATTGATCACATAATTTCGCCACTTGCTCATTTTTATATCCAGATATTTTCCTTTCAAATGCGAATGCATTTTATAAAATAAATGATAATTAAATTCGGTCACATTGCCCCAAGTTTCACGTATTGTTTGGCTACAAAAGATAATAGGCAGACAGGATGTTTGGTATATATAAAAATAAATTCCTATCACATTTAATTTTCTAATAATTAATGTTGTTAATTAATTGGAATTAATAAGCCAAATAATAAACATACCGTGCATAAAAATTTTTTACTGACGAACAGACAACGATGAGCAGAATAAACTTATTCCCTTGACATATGTGTATGGGGTCAATTAGGGTTGTATTTATATTTGGTATTACATATTCTATTGGATCGCGAGATGTATTCAGTGTCCATCCTTCAATCGCAACTGAAAGTAAATGAGAGAAAAACGAGTGGTTAATAATAATGCAATTGTATAATATAAGGAGCTCGTGATTTTGAATGTCTTGTTTGGTGGATTTTGATTTTGTTTTTAATTTGTTTGATGAACTGAAATTTTTTTTTTCATTGCTAGCTTGGCCTTCTGATAACAATATCTTACACTGACTCATTAAAAATGAAATTAATTACGAGTTGCGCAAAGTATTTATATTAAATATACAAATTAATATTAATTTGTCCTTCAGTTAATTACTTACTTGAACGAGAGGCTGCGTATTTAAATTTTTGATTCTCTAGTGACAATTTTCATGTAAAAATAGATATTATTATCTTAAGCCGGCACCCCACATGTTTCTGCGAACTATTACCGAACCACTCGACTCGTTGTTTGCAAGCAAATGAAGCGGGATTTGTCAAATGACAAACATTTGCTATTTGATATTCAGCGAATACCGCATGTGTGGTACAGGCATTACATTAAATTTATTTTATGAAACAAACCGCAATTTCATAAAAGAATAAAGAGAGAAAATATTATTGAACTGATAGATGGTCGTGGTGAACGATTGGATCAATTCTGGTGTCCATTTTTACGTGGCAGCATCCAAAATACATTTTAACTCAGATTACGAACTACAAAATTCAAATTACGAACAAAATATTTACGAGGAAAATAGTACATAAATTTGAAATAGACGATTAAACGATGTGAAGTGATGGGCTCACGCGGGCGAGTTTGATACAAACTTAGATATACAGCCATGCGACTTCCTGGCACTAAACCAAACTTAGATTACCGACCACTAATGTAGCCGGCACCAAATCAACTTGCAGGCGACTGGGCATTAACGTCAGCAGAGCATTTCTATGCTAATGTAACTCCACTGAACATCTCCATGGTTATGTAGTAGGCTCTCGTCCCGTACATTCATACATAATCGTCAGCACATACCACCATATGTCATCGTGGACTCCGGCATATCCTTTGTGTTCTGTGGCGATTTCATGTCACCACTAAACCCGAATTCGTGCCTTTCGTTAAGGACACTTCAACATAGACAGCATCTCCAACGCACTAATCCCGACGAATTTTGGAGCAACTGCCTGGATCTGACATTCGTTACGCAAACTTCTCGTACCATCACCCAGTACTTAATCGTTTGCACACCGCTAATGTGTAAATAAATTGATTCATACTGTCTGCCATTTCTCTCACCACTTATAAGATGTTGCCACGCAAAACACCTGCAGCTAAGTAAATAGCTAAAATATTTTTTGTTTACTTTATTTGTTTGGACAAAACACGATAATATTGTAGTAACTATGAGTTTATAATAAAATATAGAAAAATACCAATGTAAGCGAGCAAAGTTAGTTCAAGGCGAAATAACTCGAGCTAAGACAGTTGCCGCCTAGTAACAACTTAATACAAAAACCAGTGATGAAAAAAATATGTACTTATGTGTACAGTAACGGAATAACGTAATCATTTTTTAAAAAAAGTGTTACACGCGTTAATCAATTTAAAATTCGCTTATATAATAAAAAACGTAACGTTCCGCAGATGCTTTTTCGTAAAATAATGATAGTATTGTTACAAACCCGAGCGATCGTACAAATGTGTACTCTGCTTCACTTGATTGCGGAAACTATTTTTTTTAGAGACTATACCGTTTCCTCCTTTTCCCGTTACGGTAGCATATATTTAAGTCAAATATTTCTTCCATGCAGAGTAGCATAGTAACATCATCTTTTTCCCTTCTCTACAAAAAATACTCAATGTTTCTTCTGTCACTTAAAAGTTTCCGTTATAATACCCAAAAAATTGATAGGGGTAAGATAGCAGTGTTCGCCTGATTGCAAAATAAAGAGAACCTTGGGAAAAAACGGAAAGGACGAGTTGCCCTAGCTACTACAGCCCTAGACAGAGGCACGATTCTTCGCGAAGCATCTAATTCGGTCCTATTAACAGCTAAAATTAAACATAAAGCTGAAGTAATCCTCCTACATGTAACCAAACGGAAAATCACATCAACCATCCAGTAGAGTGAGAGATCTGGTTAGAGAAAAACGAAAAGCGCGGAAAATCTGGCAGAGGAACCGAGCACCATAAAGCAAATCACGATTTAATTATTTTAGCAACAAATTGAAAATGCTTATCAAAGAAATCAAAAACAAATCGACGAATACCTAGCTGGCCTTTCTGACAACAAGGACGCTAATTATTCCCTTTGGAAAGCAACCAAAGGTCTTAAAAGGCCTAAAGTACAAATAGCTTCTATCAAGAATGATGATGGAACTTGGGCTAGAAGTGCCAAAGAAAATGCTACATTATTTGCTCTTCCAAGGCAAACAGCTGAAGAAAATATAATTCCAGTAAATAAAGTGAATAACCAAAACATAAGACCTGTAACACTACAAGAGCTAAAAGATGAAATTACAGCAACTTAAGCTCAAAAAATCTCCTGGTTATGACCTAATCACTGGATTTATAGTTGTAGCACTAACAGAAAAAGTATTACGAAAATTGCTTCAAGTAATCAACGCAGCGTTCAGACTAAAATATGTTCCGTGGAAGGTGGCATAGGTGAAAATGATTCTAAAACCTAACAAGCCGCCAAACAAGAAAACATTGTACGATTTTCCTACTTCCTACAATTTCAAAATTATTTGGAAAGCTATTACTCAAGACATTAAAGTCAGTAATAGAAGTAAGAAAACTCCTTCCTCCTCACCAATTTTGATTTATAGAGAGACATTCTATCATAGATCAAGTGCATAGTATCACAGATTTAATTGAAGATGCTCTGGAAAATCAAAAAATATGCTCAAGTGTCTTGTTGGACGTATCTCGAGCCCTCGACAAATTAAGGTAACGAGGCTAAGAATATAAACTAGACCGAGATCTGCCGAAGCAGTTTTACCTGATCGACACTTTCGTGTAAAACATGAAGAGGAATACTCCGAACTAAAGAAAATATCGGCTGGAGTTCCACAAGAAACTGTTCAAGCACAAAAGGAACAAGTATTGCAACATTTGCGGATGATACTGCAATCTTGGCAATTGGAGACAATATAGAGGAGTCAACCACTAAATTACAAAACGCCGCTAATTCATTGAGTAATTGGATGAAGAAATGGCGCCTTCAACTCAACGAAATTAATTGTGTGCATATAAACTTTACTTTTTCATTGGTTATTAGTTCGACTTAATTCGCAACCAAATTCACATGGAAACACCGCAAAATACTTAGGAATAACCCTTGATGCTGAACTCAAATGGAAACAGCATGTTAAAAAAAACAAAAGAGGAGTTAAATTTCAATTTTACTACACATTTACCTCAATTGGCGTACCAATTCTCTAGAAGTAAAAATGGTTTGATGGGCACGAATTATGTTTTGGAGGGTTGAAATCGCTGGCTATTAGGTGCAAGAAAAAAAAAATTGAATATCTTTAAGCGTTATTTACACGTTAAAACAATGTTTCCCGACAAAAAATGAGAAGATTAGTATATCGCGAATTTCATTTGAAAGACAAGAACAAACATATAAACAAATAAAATTTTGTTGGAGTTTTTTTTTTGCTTTTTTCTTTAACTTTATTTCCATAAAAAAATTTTTTTCACTATAAAATATACTCGACCCGAGTATATTTTATGGAAACAAACACAATAAAAAAACCACACAACCCGTAAAAACAAAATTTTTGACTATATATCCTTTATATATAAGAGTCGGTCGATTGCAATTCAGTTTCGACCTTCTTCACCATGACTAAAATTTAGAATTCAATGAGTAGGGCAGAGCCTTCTAGAGTATAGAGCCATAATCTTTATGACGTATTTTTTAGAAGCTTTTTTAGTGGTATACATTTTCATTGATTTCCATAGGAATCCATAGTAAAAATGGTGGTTTTTAGCTTCAAGTTTTTCAATGAAAAAGCAAAAATATTATAAAATGTTTATATAAAAGTTTTCTACATATCTTTAAGAACAATATACATGAAGGCCATATTGGTATTAAGTAAATATTAATTGCAGAAATATTAAAATTAAATTATTTCTAAAATATATTTTTTCGAACTTTCATTTTGAAAAATACATCAAAGTTGGCTCTGACAAATTAAAATAATACTTGCTAAATTTATCTTTAGTTTTACTAGTGTACGTAAGATGTCTAAATGGTTACAGAAAAATACGAAAAAAAGTTATTTAATCCCAAAATTAACAAACGTTCCTATATTTTGTGAATTTGTTTTGCTTTTCCTACAATTTTTGAACTTGAAATTTCCCCAGGTGGTAATTTTTGGTACGATTTTAGCAAATTTTTACGGCCATCACTGCCATCTGTGTAATGTATGTTGACTTAATGACCAACGAATCGTAGTAAGCTTTTATTTTAATTTGACCAGAATGCTGTTGTTATGAAATTTTTCTTATATTTTGGTTTAAATAAATCAATTATTACAAGAAAATGAAAACGATTTACTTCAACGACATTCATATATGTTGAAATTCAAACATTTATGAAAGTATTTCAGAAATCATAATTAAGAATTTGTAACGTTTTCATTTAAAAATTTGTCTTAGGAAAAAAAGTGATTTCCCATATGTTTTGTGTGTTTTACTATGAAAAGTTCCGTTTTTTCCTCGTTTCTAATTCCCTTATAAAAGCTCAGATTTTTTGATTATGGCTCTATAAAATACAGGGTGCTCTGGTAGGGGTCATTCAAAAAACCAATTTGAATTTTAAACTTACTTGAAGAAACATTTGGAACACTACTAGATTGAATTTTTTAAATTGAAAATTAAAGAAAAAACTTAGTTATAGTATGTTGATCGAACTGAAATTTTGCCAAAAAGTATTGTTAGGTGACAAAAGTCGATGTGCAAAATTTCAGCGCGAGAGGATCACGGGAAGTGGGTCAATTTTGAACTTGAAGATCGTAAGGACACTCAAGCAAGCAATCAAGCAGGTGAAGTTAATATAAAGGATATAAAAATGACGATTTTGAAATTTTTATAGCACTTTATGTTTATTTTTTAAAACTTTTATTTAAAAAGAATCTTTTTAATCATTACGAGAACGTCTTACACATAATCGCGTTTTGTCGCAATTTCTCGTAACTCGAAACTCGTAATGCTTACATAATTGTACCCATGATATCTGATCTGGATTAGATCAAACGTCATGAAATGCGGCTAAAGTAACCATATTAATTATTAATTTAATTTATACCGGCTTTACACCGTAGATAGCATAATAGGAAAATAGTATAATACTATTTTACTATCTACCATAGTCGGTTTCACACCCCATAAAATGTTAAAAAAAAAAAATGAAAAAGTATAATTTCGAATTACACATAAATGTTTCTAGACTAATTTATCAACAATACACTGTCATAAATTTTCCTTCTATAATAAAATTTATTAGATATGAAAATTTGATAGCTATCAAATGAAAATTTTATATTTTATTATTACTATTATGCTATCAAAACATCCGCTTTACACCGGATAATAAAATAGTATTATACTATTTTGCTATTATACTATCTACAGTGCAAACTCTGTATTAATCTTTTTGATACGATTGATTGTTTAATAGTAAAAAAAATAGTAAGATAATCAAAATAACTGTAACTACCATTTCAAGAGAATGTTATCGGATACATTAGTGGTTACGTAGTGCGAATGACATAAAAGATCGTAACATGTGGTGAGGGCATTACCTCACTCTATTCCGAGTAAGGCGTTGCTCATCCAATAGCACTAAAACTTTTATTTAAGAAAACCAGAGGATGTCTGGTTGTCCCAAACTTAAACATCAAAATGAACGATTGGTACTAAGCATATTAAATGATTTAAACATATCTGGATTATTTCCACCACTCAAAAGTTTTACAAATAATCAAACATATTTACAAATATCCAAAGAAATCAATGAATCAAATACCACACATATCCGGCAGCAGCTAAGTAGGTTAATTATTTTTCGACATTAGTGAATTGAAATTAATTGATATATTATCTACATGATAAATATTTTCATTAAATACTTATCAAAAAAACAATAAATCTTGAAATAATCAAATTTGTTTATTTACGTTTGACATTCAATTCGAATTTTTCATTTGTTATGGTTTTTATAGTTCATATTTCAGATATGTACTTAATATTTCAAGGAAAAATTACGCAAAAATAATTTAAATATTTTCCGAAAATAGGCAGCAGTGTTTTATTTACTAAATTATGATTTAAAAAATTAAAGGTTTTGAATATCTTACTGTGTATCTTAAGTTTAGTAGAAAGATTTCGAATAATTTTCGAAAATAAACTTGTTCCAGTACGGTTGTTTGTTTATCTGCAGCGCCTACGCGTTTACCGTGTGAAATAATCGCACTAAAAAGTTCGTTAAATTTCCATAATTTTGAATTTGGTACATAAAAAACAATTTTGTTTTATTAACTTATACAAAAGAATTTGATGATCAATAAATAAATAATAATAATAAAATAAAAATAATAATAAATAATAAAAATTATTCATTCAATTTAAACCATGTATCGAATATAAACTTTAAACGGTGACATCTACAGATAAAGTTGGAAAAATAATAATAATAATTTACAGTTAAGTGTATCTGATTTTAAATAAATTTATTTAGAGTTTTAATTAACGTGGTCGATAATAAAACTGTGAGCAATGTGCTGCCATCTAACGAAAAGTTAAGTAATAGTAAAACTTGGCAGTTTTTTAGTTTTTATTTTGACCGCCTAAGCACGTTTTCGGTGAATATGTTCGATACACTTTTTATTTGGAAAACCTATGTAACTGTCGTTAGGCTGGCGATCCATTTATTCAATAGTCAAAGATAAAAATGTTGTACCATCTTTTATTGTTGTTTTCTATGGTAATATAGCTTTGTGCCATATCCATGAGTTATAAATCGGTGATTGGAACAAACAAAATGCGTAAAATATAACCTTAAAATTTTTAATTCAAATAATAGCAAAAAATAATGCGATTGTGGTTTAATTTTTTATATTTAGGGTATAAAAATAAATATTTAACCCTTTCGTTAAAATTGTACATACCACTGTTCATCGAATTTTTTTTTTTATTTTAACACAAATAATGGATGAAACGCACTCTTTTCATTGCTCAATTGTTATCTTTCAGTGATCTAGCTAAATAAAGCTACGTAATTCAGTTTAGTTTAAATTCAAACGTCATGTGGCGGAAAATATTTCTTTTGGCGGTCGATCGGGTCAGAGCGTAGGGCGATTTACCATTGTATTAAAAGTGCAAATATTATTTGTATTTTAAGGAACTAATACATTTTGTAAAATTTTAGAGATTTTTAGTAATTGAAAAACATGTATACAGCCTGATGTACGTTTGAACTCAAAGGTAACGTACATATGTTTATCAGATACCACAATATTTAAGAGCGAAATGAATGTACTTCAGTAAAATATTAATCTAACGAATTATTTTACCGGTGTTACAATAAACAATAATTCAATTATTTCGTAGGCTTCAAAATCTAGGCCATAATTGGCAATTCATTAATTTTATTACTTCCTAATCTTTAAGTTTTTTTTTTTTTTGATACACAAAGGAATCATTCAACGGAGTTGAGTTTCTTTGACAACGACTTTTGTAAGAATCCATTGGAAAATATTGCCAAATAAACGAAGGAAATTATGCACAATTACACCGTTTGACAAAACTTAATTAAATTTTACAAACCCGAAGTAGTGCGAAACTTCAGTCTTCGTCTATATAGAAAAAGTTTTGAAAGGGTTAAAAAATATATTTTCGATTTATTGTTGTAAATTAATACTAAATAGGACCTACCGAAGAATGTTGACGTAAGTGCTTTTAGCTACTCAAGAAAAATAGATAGAGCAGTTTCGAGTAATTAATTTAGCAAAAACATGAACTCCAAGTGTTTGTAAGTACTTTCGGTGGTGGATTGGAAAGCCACTATTTATACATTTTAACATCTAGCGCACCTAGCGTAAATATGTAAATACAAATGAAACTCACTAAAATATATGGGGTTCCGATTAAGAATGGAATACTATTTCATTCAAATGACAGCCTCGGCTTAATTTGCTGTAGCCCATTACGTAGACCCAATTTTTCGGTACATTTTCAATCCTTTAAGCTTCTATTTCATTAATAGTCACTTTAAATGCGTCTTTCAAAGCCTCAATCGTCTCTGGATAATTAGCATAATATTTGTCCTTGACGGCCCCCACAAATAATAGTACAACGGAGTCAAGTCGCAGCTCCTAGGTGACCAGTTGACATCGCCATTTCGGCTGATAATGTGATTTTCGAAGATAGGGGACAAAACGTCGATTGTATCGTTGGCTGTGTGGAGAGTGGCGCCATCCTGTTCAAATCAAATATCGGCTAAGTTTTCCTCTTCAATCGTTGGAAATAAAAATTCAGTTAACATGACACGATAACGGTTGCCATTGACTGTTAGTGGGGCTCCTTGCTCATTTTCGAATAAAAATATGATTTACATAAAACTTGTCCACTTCGAAATGTTTCACTGCGAACTGTGTGGCAATGACATTCAGAGAAACAACAGAAATGTTTATAACCAAACCGGTTTTACGCGTACAATATTTTGTATCAAATAATAGATGTAAATATTAAATACAGAAGGTTAGTACTTTTATTCGAGGACGTTTTGTTTGAAAAACCTCGATTTAAGAGACTAATTGGGGATTGGCCTGTCTCTTATTTTTGGTTGTCCCTTAGATCCGAATGTAGAAAAATTGAACATCTCGTATAGAAGTTTATCCATATAGAACATTTTCAAGACAATTAGGAAGGAACTTGGTTATTTCTTTCGCGCTTATGATGACCATGTACACGGAACTGGGATTCTAAAATAATATCTAAATTCTTCTTCACGGACTTGATTTCTAATTGTTTACAAATGTTTAAACCTGTATCTTTTCACAACAACTGCATCTTTTTGGCCAAACACAACTTTCAAGAAGATTGACTTATTTATTTAAGGAAAATTCATATCTGTGGAACGTGGCTTAACACTGTTCCAACAAGCAAAAGCGCAACACAAGTTATGGGGTAATAAAAAATTAATTAAAAGGAATCCTAGACTTGATTGCTAATTAGTTCTAGTATCGTTACGTATATGGACAAAACACTGTACGATATTGATTCGATTATCTATAAGATTTGCAGTAGAACCTGCGGTTTGATAAATTGTAGCGTTTAATTGATTTTATTTCCATTCTAACTGAATTAGATTGAAAATCAAATAGAAATGAAAATAAAGTAAATGGATTTTATTTCCATTTGAAACAGAAATAAAGACTTTATTTCTAATAACTTTATCTCTCTGCACCTTCTTACAAAATTTGTGAAAAAAAAAAATATTTTAGGAACTTGAAAAATTTTTAGTTTTCTGCGGGAGGAATTTCCCCTTTTACTCGCAAAATCTAAATTTCATGAAAATCAATAGTTGTTTTCCAGGCTACTTTGATTTACTGTAATTGTTTCCTATTTTTTTTATATGCAATGTTCGCGGATAATGCAATCGACATGAATATTTTAAAATTACCAAATTTTTACTTTAAATTTAAATTAATTACAGTATGGCTTTGGGTGCTTCAAATTTTTTCTTACAGTTTGGATTGTTTCACTACTTTTCGGGTCAGAGGATCTAAAACGGACCCAAAAAAATAGTCCAACCGAAAGTTGTTTAACGCTGCCAAAAAGATGCTATTTGTACGATTTTTTGTAAAAATAAATGAAAATCGCCAAAACACATATGTAGTGTATAGAGAGTCGGTCGATGGGTTCTCTATATGGTATTACTGCTAAAATAAATCTTAAGTACAATATCAATATATTTTAGCTGCTATTAATATAGTTACCTAAGATTTTAATACGTTCCGAAGATTGTAAGAGAATTCAATCCAGTTTCGAACTGATGAACTTATGATTATGAAAAGATCAATCTTCTCATCAGGCCGCGGCGACTGGACTGATTATACCACAATTTACATTCTATATATACAGAATGTGCTGTGCGTTAAGTACTAGCGAATCATAACTAATACAAATAAATTCTCTTACAATTTTTTCTTCTTCACGAAATTCACACAGCTCTATTTCTGTGGATTGAATTCTCTTACAATCTTCGGAACGTATTAAAATCATATAAAATTAAAAAATTAAATAAATAGAATTCTGTCTATTAGTCAATTTCGTTGAATGATTGTTCGTAAATACTAATATACTTCTCGTGTTAATAAAAACACAATTAAAATGGTCTATTCACCGGTAGCATATTAGAAATTACATGGATTAATTAACATTTCAACAAAATATTAATAAATTAAAGTTACCTAAGCCTTTACAGTAAAATGTTCCCATTTTTTAGGTTCTCCGTAAATATATACAACTCTGTGTCCTCTTTAATCCTAACTGCGAATTTACGTAAATATTCTGCTGCAAATTTTTCAGCAGGATGGCATGCAATTTAAAAATATTTTATTGAGAAGGGGAAATTTGTTTACCAAATAGACTACGTCGATTGGTTGCCTGCTGAACTTTTTTCAGCACAATAGCTATTTACGTAAACTCGCACTGAATATTTAGTTCTGTTTCCGCGTGAATAAATTTAAAATTTTTGTTTGGCCTTGAAATTTGTGTCAAATATTGGATCAACACGCCATTCAATGTCAAAGATTAGATTATTCGGTGTTTTTAGCAAATCTAGTTTTCTTATAGTGTGAACGATGAAGATTAAGTTATTTATGTTTCTATTATAGATTAAAGTAATCGTCAAAAAAATTCATGGATTTTGTCTTTAATCTCGATTATGTTATTACAGCGCTTAAAATATTGCGATGTTAGAGCAAAATAATTTTTTATTCGAGACGTCAATAATTTCAATTATTATTTAGATTGTCGTTTATATTAGCAGTCCTATTTAATATTTACTAATAAAACTTTTGAAGTAGATGTTCTGCTATGACTTATTTTATGCAAAATGCCCTAATAAAAGATAGAATTTTGAGCAGCGGCATTTTTATTCGCCATTTTTGTATACAGTCCGTTACAGTTCATTAAATCCAATGAAAATAATGTAGGAAATACCCTTGTATGATTTAATTTTAACCCCTGTGTTATTTGGGTTTTACTAAAATTTAAAGAACATTATCACTAAAATAAAAGGCTGAACATTTTTTTTTTTTAGTTTTAAAGACGTACATTTTGTTATTTTGTTGGGAAGTACCAAAAAAATGCATTTTTTTATTGTTACATGTGAATAAATCCACGCCAGAATTTGAATAAATACACGAAATATTTTTATGAAATTATAATTTTTTTTTAATATTTAAATTTATTTATTTATAATAATATATTTTTTTATTTATTTTAATAATGAGTGCTGCCTCAATTCTTTGAAATAAGCTCAAATATTCTGTTGGGCATTGAATCGTATAGCGACTTCAAATAACTCAAAGAAATGTTCGCCTAAGCAGCTTTGATGGCTTCAATAAGCAGCTCCTTATCATTATACTGCTTATCCCCTTCATAAACCTTGCGAGAAAGCCATCCTCAAACGTTTTCCATAAAATTTAAATCAGGAGAGTACGGTGGCCATTTAAGTAAATCGACGTTTTTCTTGGAAATCCAGCCTATTACAATCCTTGCCGTATGTATAGGAGCGTTATCTTGCTGATAAGTTCATTTCAGTGGTTCGAACAGCTGTTGGAACTTTGGAAATGCTGAATCCAAAATAGACAGATACGACTTAGCTGTCATTTTTTGATTTTGAAAAGCTAACTCAATCCCACCGTAGTATGAAATACCTCCCCAGGCCATAACCCCTCCTTCCCTGCTATGATGTCGATTGAGAACTAGTTCGTCTTTGCGTAGGTCATGGAAATAATAGTTATAACGATCGGGCCCATCTAAATTGAATTGGTTCTCATCCGAAAACACGACTTTATACCACTGGTTATTCCATGTCATATGCTCTTTCCCAAATTGAAGCCGATTTTTTTCGAGCTTCGTTTAATGGTGGCTTTTTCTTAATTTTCATCCGTTTAAGATGTTTAGCTTTCTGTATGGCGCGACTAACGGTTTGTACACAGACATTAAGACCGGCTTTCTCCTTGATTCTGCGAGCAGATAGAGCAGAATTGGAGGCAATACGAATTATTTTACGCTTATCTACCGGTTTTAATTTCGAAACAGAACAGCCTTTCATATTTTTTCCATAGTTTTCAGGATATCTTAAATAATTTAGCACAACAGTATGGTTTCGGCCTAGTTTTTCGGCTATGAATCGGTCTCGAATGTCTTTGATCGTGGTAAGCATCAATTTTCCCTTTTCAACATCGTTTAGGCTTTTGTTTTTTCCCATTTTTTTAAAAAACAATTTACAATACTAATTTAATTTTTATTTAATATTTTTTATTTTAATAAAACTAAACAAAAGAAAGGAAAATGAACTGAATTTATTCACGTGTAACATTAAAAATGAATTTTTTTTACCGTGTTTAAATGAAAAACAAAAAAAGGAACATTTCCAAAGCCAACTAGAAAACAAATTTTTAGTCTTTTGATTGGTAATGAAATCATCTACCTTTCAGTATAGAAAAAAGAAGATGAGATAAATTCGGGAATTCCCATTTTTTTATTTAGTGGATTTAATCTGCTGTAACGGACTGTATGATTTTCTAGCAAAGCAAGCTTGATTGACTGAACAAGGTATTGGAGAGATCTAAATGCCTTCTAGATTTAACAAGAAAGTTCCACATGAAATAATCCAGGGTTACAAACCAATAAAGTAAACCATTCCAAAAACTGCCGAACATAAACCAAAACAATTTTTTTTTAGTTTCTCGAAACCAGAACCAAATCTATTACCCATTTTTATACTGATTAATTTTCGGTTCGATTTCAAAACAAAAATTGAATAATAAATATTACAAATTTAATTTACATTAATTAAAATAATAAATGAAGATTTGATGTTTTTTCTAGTTATTCTGCCGAGGAAGATTTTTTTGAAAGCAAATTGTTGAAAGAACGCCGAATAAAACAGAACCATTATTATTGACGATTTTGAAAGTAGGATAAGTGCCTCTAGATGACAAAAAAATTATAATGATGCTACTGATAAAATGACACTTATCTCAAACGGGAAGAAAGAAAATTTAGCTATTAGGTAATTAACCAAAAATAGTTTTTATCAGCCATCTTAACCAACTTAAAAATTTTCGACTAGGTGGAATCCATGATACTCTAATCGCCAATAAGCTGAAAGAAATCGGTAAGTTGATATAAAGTTTGATTCAAGCACTACTAAATATTTGGTGATAAAACGAGCACAGTTATGCCTATCGTGGCATTAAATTTACCGAAAACCAAAAGAATGGAGACATTTTCGAACCTCTTATACTTAAGATCTAACCTTTCATTAACAATACAGAGAACCTACGAGAACGATTTTTTTTAAATTTAGAAAAACAACTTAATAAAAAAATTGTTTGGTGCATTTTTCATATTTTAAGTCAAATAACGGGTTTTCGGTAGGGTTAAACAACCTACGATTGAACCATCGGCTAATCGGCACGAAAAGTAGCGAACGACTGAAACAAATTTTATCAGCAAATAGGACTGGGGCACCCTAACTTAAAGCAATACAGTTAAAGTTAAAAGTGGAACAAATAAAAATGAGTGAATAGCCGTTATCTAGGCCGTGATTATTGTGGAATTTTTATGGAATACATCAATTGTCTGTTTTATTTTTTATTTTATGTATTTGTTTACGTACCCTTCGAAGTATTTAGTTCAAATATTTTATATTGTTACATTGTTAACAAACCTTATCTTTATAGAATTTAGAAAAAATGCGACAATTTAGAATACTGTATTTTTATTGTAAAATTTTTCTGTTACGCTTCTGTGATTCTGATAAGAACACTAAAAAATATTTATTTCAAATTACAGTAAAAACTAAAAGTATATACATACTTGTTTTCGTTTAAAGTGGGCAGAGAAAAAAATACCGTATATTAAAATACGGTATATTCTGTTCAACATTGTATGCGAGAAATGCAGACTGCATTTTAATGTGACTTGCAGCTTAGCTATTTGACATTTACCATTTTTTGTGAAAGTGAAAAAGAAAATTTACATTTTAAACTAGTCATTTTCAACCTCCATTTTGACTGATTAAATTTAGGTTATAAATCGAAAAATTGGTATCTGCAGCTGTTGCAAGCATTTTTATTGTGGATGGAAGAGATGCTCAGCCAATTTTTAATTTGTGTATTTAATCCGATAGAATACGCTGCTCTCGCTGTTTGACTTCATTTTTGGCTGACTTCATCCTTATACACATACTGTAGTAATGTGCTAGATCGATCTTTTTGGTTCTGTTTTGTTTATTTTCTCATATGGTTTTTAACAAAAAAGATCGATTTAACCCATCCCTATTATACTGCACACCGGCTGAATTCTTGACGGCACTCATAACGGATCCTCTTTTCCGTATATCGTAGCTCTCTACAGTTGAAAATCACAATTTTATTTATTTATCGATAATGACATTCTACTTAAATTTATCTAAATACTAATGTTATCTTTAATGACCTAGCTTAGTATTATTTGGATGAAGTTTTAATTTTTTTGAACATTTTTAAAGTTGTTAATCTTTTTTAGAATTTTAAAATCCATCCACAGTGTCAATTTTTTTAATTTTGGAAGTAGTGTTGTGGATATGGATGACTCAATATGAGCCTTTAGAATATTTAGAAAATTTTTAAAAGCATTCGAGATGATTATATTATCAAAAAAAGTAGTGCAAGGTAGTCCAAAACCATATCTGTAATATGCAGACGAGCACCATCTTGCATAAACTATGCATCGTTAATTTCATTTTATCTCATTCCTATTAGTGTTGGAATAAAGTGTTCATCAAGCAGCTCCAAATAACTTGTTGGAAGTAACATTTCCTTGTACAACAACCAGCTCTCTCTCTGCAAGCTCTTGAACTTTTTGGATTTTGTATGGATGATACTTTAAATTTCGAATGATTTTATGTGTACTTGTGCGGGAAACTTGAGCAACACTGGAAAGTTTCCGAACCGTGGATTATCTTCGATAAGAGAAAGTATTCGCTCTTGTGTTTGGGGAATATTTATTGATTTTTAACTGTTCCAAATATTTTAAATTTCTTAATAAACCTGAAAATGGCTACTGGACGATATTTGTTGAAATTGTTCTTGAAATTGCCGCTATAATTCTTCAATTGACTTTATAATTTAAAATAACAAAATGGGTTATATTGTGCCTATAATTATTGCAAGAATTTAAAATTTTGTCTTGTGACTAACAGCGTGTCAACGTGTCAAAAAAAAAAAAAGGAAAAGCTAACAAAATTTACTAACTATCGACTGCATAGGTGGCTGAAACCGTGTCCAGTCTATAGTACTAACATTCCTTTTCTGTCCTTCGGTCTTGTTGTATGTAAAAGGGTATACGGTGGACCGACCGGGACCGACCGTATTCGAGGAATCTTGCTTAAGCTTGGTCGTACATCTAAATCAATCTATAAATTTCATAGCGCGATATATTGTGTATATTTAATTTGTTTTATTCAGAAAGGGTCTGTTCGAACGATTCGATTTTAAAATCTTGGTTTTATGGTCCAATGGTCCAAGGAACTTATAAGGACAAAAATTAGAAGAACCGAATTAAGTCCGAGGTAACCAATTCCGCTGAAAATTTGTGTGTGGCGAAATCAATTCATCCTCATTATGAACCAATCCGCGACATCAAACTTCTTTAAACTGAATAAATATTGCCCGGGTTTAATTCAGTTTTGAAAACGACCTAGATAGGCCAAAAATTCCATTTTAATTCAGACAAAGATAGGCCAAAAATTTCCATTTCTCAACGAGATATATGCGTTCGGTTATTCACACTTTTAAGTTTCATTTCTGCCCGGGGTTCCGAGACCCATACCACCTAGTTTGTTAAGCGTACGCAACAATGCTTCCAAGTCAACACAAAAACTATCTACGGAACCTTTACCAAACGGCTTTGTTTTTATCTACAAATGTCCAATTTTATTTTGCTAGTTGAATATCTAGCAATCATAGCAACACGGTCCCGTACACGTCGACTATCCGAATCGAAACGAATAAAGTTGTAGTTATTAATATAAAATTCTGTGTCATACATTTCTGGAACTGTTCTGGTATCATTGAGTAATGGCTAGTTTAAAATTTGAAGAAAAAGTTTGGTAAACGTAAACTTCGAATGTTTGTATATAAATACGTCTTGTTTACTAAACTGCTATTGGTAATTAATTTGGTTCTTAAGTAGTTTCAACTTGGGCTGATACACTGTGCAATTATTATCCAGTGCCTCAAGATTAAGTTTATAATTCGCATCGGCACATCTGCACTTTATTTCGCTGGTTGTTTAATTTCGTAATCCACTCAACTTATCTATAGTAATTTGTGTGAACTTCTCCTTTTCTTCATTTGAAATACATTGTAGTATAATTCCTCCATTAGAGACATTTCGGCACAAGTCATTCTAACGTATTTTCTTAAGCGCGGAGTGAACGTACAAACTTTAATGAACTGAAAAGTGTCATCTACTTCATCTGAACCATAAAATGGCATGAAGCCGTGAGGTTAATGGTCTTCAGTTATAAGTTTTACGTATATGAGCTTCTTCAAGAGAGTTGTCCGCCTGCTTATCGTAAATCTCATATCGCATGTTTAAGCAGGGCCAGTTATTATTGCAGCGGTATGTATATGGGCCATTTATGATTACGATTCGTAATCATAAGTGAGAAATTCCGATTTGATTAGAATCAGATTCTCTCGTTTTTTATTTAAATCAAATAAATACTTTCAAACTCGTATCTTATTTAGAAATAGCACCACAGTAAATTTATCTTTTTGCATGTTCATAAATCAAATTCTGTCCGAACTTTCGTGTAACATTCATACTAATGAGAACTGATTTTTTGACGAACATTTTGGCGTTTGTACAAGGAAAGGATGATTTCTTAAATTAAAAACGAATTTATCTAAACGATCTTCCAAAAATGTTTTTTTTTTATTACTCAACAAATAAAAAATTCGTTATTTGAAAAAAATAATGGCAATTCATGTCGCTAAGTGTAATTTGGTGTAACACAACGATTTTATACTAAGGGAATTGGTATGCATTGATTTTTTCGTAGTTTGTCAATAAGGGGCATAATGGGAAAAATTGTTTAAAAGTATCTGTTCGTAATTAGACAAGCACGCACACAATTTATTACGTTTATTAATAATATTTCTAGACCATTCTACTATCGACAACTTGTCGATAACATGTATTTAATCGCTCGGCCCGAGCCTTGAATAAACAGCAGTCTGGAATATAACCAAAACGGTTTCACCAAGATTAATATTAGAACACATCAAAGTAAAGTTCTCATGTAATACTTTACGATAGCCAATAAACTAAAAATGAGCAGGAATTTTTGGTTGTAAAATGAAACTTGGGAATTGCGATTTCCACAATGCATACAAAGCCAAACATAAATTTTACTGTTGTTTGCTTTTATTTATTTAAAATATAATAGTGTACATCTAATATGTACATATATACTAGAAAATCGCTATCCCCAAGTCTCATGCGATCAAAATCCATCGTCAGGGGTTCCATTTAGAGTCGCCGCGAAATTGTTTTTCAAGAGTTGGGAAATGCTAAAGTGATTGATCTCCAATTTACTCTTCATCTATCTTTGCTCTTTGTTGATATGTTAAAATTCTTTGTAATAAGTATTAATTATCATAAATATTATTGTAACATATTTAAATAGGTTTCCAGAACATTGTTGCGTCTTCTGTGTTTTACTGAGAGGTTGATTTGGGAAGATTTTAATTAAATTTGTTAACCTACAGGTTGTTTCAGATTTTTAAATATTTAATTTTGAATTTGAAGTAAATAGTTCTTAAATTCGTTATGGGGTGGTTTGGGGTTTTTGGGAGATGGGTTTTATTAAAAAACTTTAATATATTTATTAATTTATAATTTGTTTCTGAAATTTTGAATTACCAATTTTTAAAATTTTTATTTTAATTCCAAATTCGAGTTTAAATAAATTTTTAACTAATTAATCTCGCTATCGATTAATCTCGCTATCGATATGTATGTAGCTTAGAAATTGTATCGTCTTGTGCTAACTATTTTATCATATAAATTACTAACAAAAAAGTACTAACAAGTGAAACAGCAAAGGAAGCGGAAAGAATAACAACCAATTTCTTAATTTCTAAATTAATTTCAGTTCGGCCTTCTTACTTTAAGGTCAACATGTTAACATTTTAATATTGCTTACTGGCAACATAAATTATAATTCATTACAGCATCCACTACATATAAAATTTAAATTTATATATTTAATCTGTAGTGTCAGGTTTGAGTAAATTTTTTATTTATAATACAAATTTGAGCATAATTGTAGGTCGAGAGTTGCGGGAGATACCAGTAAGGTAAATCTTTTCAATAAGCAGTTCATGCTAATTATATTTATTATTACAGATCAACTCTGAGCCAATATTAAGTAAGATTTAATTAATTGTGTAAACTAGTAAATGTTATTTAACAACACAGTTTTCATTTGCAATAAATAGTAAAAGTAGATTAGAAATGTATTGTGATTGTGTTACTAACTATTGGCTATGCTTAGTAGTCTGTAACCGCGTTAATTTCTGTCATTACTAACTAAACTGAGAGAAGGATTAAAGGAGTTTATTAAATTTCTTCGTTTGTTAGACTAAATGGCCAAGGTAGGGGCAGTATGGACTACATATTTGAGGGAGTAAACGAGTTGAGATTCTTGGAATTTCATCAATGATGAGTCATGAGTGAATGATATTCTATTACTTTAAATTTTTTTCGCATTTTAAAATAGTAAATTCTTCGTACATCAAAGATTAGCTTCTCTTTCTGTAAGTTATTTGCATCTATATGTCTTAAATGGGATCAAATATTTTTAAATCGTTAGCATACGAATGCACTTTAACTAGAGGCCGGAATTCGGATTTTCAATATAAAATAAACACGCAAATCACAATTGTCTTTCTGTTTATTTCCCTATCAACTCCTTGAACCACCATAACCAATCAAGCCTCTCATCTATTTCTTTTCATTTAATTTTCAATTACAGAAAATCTCCAACAACTTTTAAGCAACATACATTTTTCTTTCACATTTTCATACATCAGACTACCTCTTGCAAAAAGTTTTATTCGCTATTTAAATGGAGAAAAAAGCAATTTGAGTTGTGCATGCAAGCGAGTAAATTAAATGATAGGAAATAATAATATTTGAATTTGTTCGACCAAAACTTTGTCCACTTGTCGAATTGTAACTCTAGTTTAATATTCAATAAAAAAATCAATGTTTAAACAATGTTTTAAAATGATTAAGTGATTAAAAACCAAGATTTTTTTTTTAATTTGTTTTAAATTATTGTTCCAACAATAATTTTACTTTTTTGGTTGTGTTAATTTTTTGGGAAATCTAGGGTCAATCAAAATTGTAGATTCGATGCATAAAAATGGTTGTAAGCAAAATTCATTTTCCAAAAGGGATTGAAAAAATATCTAAATAAACCAATTGTTTTGAGCAAAATAATATAGAGTGCATAGCATCCAAAATGTGCAATATTTTAAATATCGACGAAACACTAACCCTCTGCATGCATGCATATCATCTTTACAAATTTCTAGTAATATCATGTAATATTATAAAACACGATGAATCCCAACAAATTTCGAATATACCCGAAAAACTTCGAAAACATTTATAGGATCCTACGAATTTTGAGAATCTCATCTCCGTAATATCATTTAACTCAGTGATATGCTTCATTCAACTTCAAGCTACACTCGAGTAATATTTTTTTCAATCATCACCAAGGAAATCTGAAATAAAAACCGAGGAAATCCTATAAAATAACGAAAACCTTGAAGTATCAACTTTAATTCTGTAAACCCCTGTGGCTGGGGGTGGAGGCAACTTTGATATCTTAAATGAAAACCCCCCCATTTTTTATTACAGATTCGGATTCTACGTCAAAAAATACGTAACTTTTGTCTGAAATATTTTTTTTGTTTTCGGGCCAGATGACGCTGTAATTGCTGTTCGAAAAGAAAAAAAAAATTGGCAATGTGCACAAATTGTGATGTATTTTTCTGATCTATTGATCTATCAATTTCTATTTTTAGGATTAGTCATTCGAATTCTCACTCTTTCCAACATCAATTACAGCGCCAACTGCACCGAATACATAAAAATATTTCAGACAAAAGTTACGTATTTTTTGACGTAGAATCCGAATCTGTAATAAAAAATGGGGGTTTCCATTTAAGATATCAAAGTTTCCCTCACCCCACCCACAGGGGGAGCGGTGCGGGGTCGAAATTAGTATAGTTGAATGGTTTTTTCAAAAATACTAAACAAGTATTATGGTACATTTCTTACACCCTGTATAAAAATATATAAAACCACCAAAACGTAAATTTGGGACGCTTGATAGCCGATTTTGTAAGAATTGTATGAGTTTGTATGTACGATATTTCAAGTTCGTTCTAATCTATTTCTATAAATTTTCCCTTACAAAGGTGCACCACGTATGGCCCTACTCATAGTAGGGTCATTTTTACAAATCCACGACAATATTAGATAAAAATTTAAATTGTTAAACACGGCTGTGCGTCAGAGGCAGCGAAAGTATACGGTTTCTGGCATCGATTTGAATATCGATTTAATGTGCGATGGTTTCCACAGAGAGCAGGGAAATACCGCAGTCAACAGCGATAAGTCGAATAAAATTGGCAACGTCAAGAACAATTCATTTCCGAATTTTGTTAGAAAATTTGATGGAATACCGTCTAAGCCATATTCATCCTAGACTGATGAAGGGTTCTCGTAAAATACTAAGTGAATTAGCCTGGTTTTTAATCTTATACTTGTAACGGGCGCTTGTCATCCTTGTAAGAAAACTACATCCCTGACAATTCTCGGATGCAGTTATAATTCTAATTACGCTAGTTTGCGTTGTATCAAACTTGTTTGTACATAGCGAAACTATGCACATAAACAAGCCTCACAATCCTATTAATTCTAGTGGCGTGTGTCTATACAGCTAATATTTTCATTTATGTTTATTTACAAAAAAGTCTCTTCTCAAGTTTCAGTAAACAAACATAAAAACATTTCTTCTTCCTTATCACATACGTGTGTGTACAAAATTGTTTTTTTTGTGTTGTTATTTTCTTTTGCGTTTATTCGTCTGAGGTCATTGTCAACTGGGTTGAATTCCATCAGGTGAATATACGTGAAAACACTGTTTTTTTTGTAATTTGGGCAATTTATGCATTTACACATGAAACGAAAACGTGCCGAATAATTGCAATTTTTTGCATATGGTAAAATTTTTGCCAATAACCAATGAAATATTGGAGGGGGCTAAAAATGCGTTTTTCGGTTGATTGATCGATGTAGAAAATAATTTTTCTTTTTTGTTTAATCAGCAGAAAAATTGTATAAAAACTTCGCCAATTTTTTATTGGGGATTATTCACTTTCTTGTGTTAAGATTGAGATAGTCAATTTTGTTTATTTTGGTTCGCGTGGGGGTAATAATTCTTGTTACCCGTAAATAAATATAAATTGTTGATAAGTTTTTTTTTAAATTTTAAATTAATTCGTTTTTGTTTTCTATTAATTGGAGGGGAATTTATATGGAAAAAAACATTTTTTTTTCGTGTAAGTATATATAAAAAAAACGCAATGAATTACTAACACAAGGGCACCGACTGGTTGGATGTCTGTCGACAGCCTCGCAAGAGGCGGCAAGGGAACATATGGTGTTAACCACCATACCCGCCTTTCTGTTGACAACGTCTCCGCCAAATGTGTGTCTACTATACTAACACACGGTTAGGGAGGGACCAATGACCATTATAACCACGGCCAGTGGCCAAATTTTAATTTTGGTATTTCGTTCATTCAAGTGCTTAGGGTAGCTATGCTATCCAAAAAAATTCTTTACTTTTTTTCCAAGTTGCAATTAGCAGCTCACGTTTTGGGTGCTTTAGCCCCATCAACAAAATCATCCAAAATTGAGCAATGTGCTCACAATGTTCCTTAGGCGGTGAACTAGATCTTACTTGTGATACCTTACCCACACCAAAATCCCCTAACTGGCTCAGCTGCAAGAATCATGCCGCCCGGTATCACCAAGCATGTAAGATAAATTCTATGTAATGAGTGGAAGCTGGCTTTCAGTCAAACCCCACACATTACGGCTGAAAGCCAGCTTCCACACATTACACACTCATCACTGATAAGGCGTTCATAGAAATGTATACTAATTATACAACTTTATCTTAAATTAAGATAAAGTTGTATAATTAGTATAAATTTGTACGAATGTAGTATGTATGTATGTATTCTCTGTGTGGATTCTACCAAAAAATATGAACACTGATTATTTTCTAATTTTGGTAAATTTTTATCATTTTGCTAATTAGTCAAACCAACAAAAAAAAAACATTTTGCCGTTTTATCTGTTGAAGTTTTGTTAATAGCATTCCGGTTTAGCGGAGCCTACTAATAACGCTTAAGCGTTGTAAATGGGATAGATCGTTTTGCGAAAAGTTCTTAAATAATTCGATCAGAGCGCTACTTGGAAACGCTTGGCGTTTTAATTGAAAAACAATTTAAAGAAGCCCACACAACTGAAAATGAATTATTCGTCTATAACAGTATCAGTAAAAAATAAAAAAATTAATTAAATTAGAAAGACTAAAATAGTACGTTACACACCAAGATTGAACAATTAACTATTTTACTCCAGCGCAAAGTTTGTGCTGGGAATTTAACGCAAGGCTATTTAAAAGTACTTCTCAACTACGGTTTCTTTACTATTTTTTTCACTACTAGCACCTCAATCCTTTTATTTAAGGATTTCTTTTAGTGAAAAAAGGTCTTCTGATAATAAACTACTTAGTTTTTTGAAAATTCAGGAAAATCAAGTAGACTTTTATTATTACTGGATAATCTGTAATTTTTTATTTTCTTTTAAAAAAATGTTTGTCTATTTTTTATTTATTCGCAACAACTATCTTCCACCAAAAATTACCAATTTTTTATACCGAATGGTTTTTTGAAAACATGTAGCCACTCGAATTCCATTACCAATAGGAAATCTTTTTTTTGTCAGATTACTGGATTGAAATATATTTGAGATTAAATTGATATTTTGGTTGAGCAAATTGAATTCATTTCATTTGCTCAAGTTTCAGATGCTAAATTTGAGGGGTATTTCACACAGCAAACAGAAATGTATATTAGGTTTAAATTGATTTTAAGAAAAATAATTGATTAAGTGTGTCGCGGATGATAAATAAAATTCAGCCTTAAATAATAACCAGCGCTGTATTTACCAGTAACTATTGATTAAATTCCCCTGATTTTCTGGTCAGATTTTGTCATTGTGTGAATGTTATATGTAAACACACTTTTAATTTACTGTTGGTGGAAATTGGTACCCAATTACAGGCCGACTGGTCACGGAATGTAAATTACTTTTGCAACATTTAATTTACGTAAATTTAAATTTGTTCGATTTAGCTGAGTCAAATCATTTTAAATTGTGTGTATAGTGCCCGATTTTGTTAATTTATTTACATATCAAAATGGAGGAGTTGTGTTAATAACATTTGCCAAAACGGTCAATTTTATGCTTTTTTGTGCTTAATTGGACGAATGTGAAATTCGGATTTATCTAATTGCTGACGTATAGTATCTAATTGCTGACGTATAGATGCCCCTTTTTATGTAGAGGTGTTTTTTTGTTTGTGTTGTTTTTTTTTCGGTCTGCATGAGACATTTGGCGCACTAATTTGGTAAAACAAATTTTAGCTGTTTTATAAACGTCCAAAGCATCATGAAACAATTTTATTTGGTTCTTTTATTTGTTGTATGTATTAAAATAGTTATTTGTGTATCAAGAGCGCAAAGTGCCAGTTTGTCACGCGAGAAAGGAAATTGCTGGCCGACGGGACGGAGGCCAGCAACCTTTCGAGCGTGACAAACAACATTGCGGACGTGTTTCACACTTTATTTTTCCTACAATCATTTTAAAAAATATAATAAAAATATAATTTTGTAGTAAAATTTACTATACTGACAATACGATTTTATTTTAGGACCGACATTTTGTTCAATCGAGTAGTCAAAGATTTTTTTTATTTTTCATAAAGAAAAACAAAAATTTGGTTTGATGTTTTATACAAACATTAGTCTTTCTTAAAAATTGACAATTTATTTTTTGCAACAAAAAACTAAAAAAAATGGATTTAAGTGACAGCGATCTCTCAAATACACCGCCGGATTTATCACCAGAACTCAATCAACGCGGCATCAACATACAAAACTGCACCAATTGTACCATTAATGTAAATTTCAATAATAATCAATAAAAATAATTACATCATAATTATGTGAAATTTCACTTTTCAATACTCTTCTTTTACTCTTACTCTTCTTTTCATATGTTCAAATTTAGCGTGCGGTTTCAAGTTTTGTCACACGTTTCTAAGAGAAACGTGTGACAAAGTAATTTGTTTATTAACTTTCAAAAAAACAGACACTTTGGGCTTTGAAAACAGAGAAAAAAAGCCTGCTTTTCACGGCGATTGTAGGAAAATTAATTTGTTTTACGGTAAACTAAAGTTTTTTTCCGCTTTAGCATACAATGCAATTGTTGTTGTAAATTTTCCAAATCGGTACAAAAAAAGTTTCTCTTTCTCGGGGGATATTTCTGTTTGTTTCTGTATGAGCGTAGACTGGAAGCAGATTTCTTTCCCATTCGGGGTCTTCCGTTTCATACGTGGACAGTTGGAGAGGGAGTTTTTTCTTTCAGTCGTAATAACGTAAACAAACGTGTTTGTTTAAGTACCTTTGTATTGTGTGTTTACCTTAGCATGTACCTTAGCATGTACCTTAGCATTTTCTCTATGTACGAGGCAATGTTACTTTTTCTCTGAATGTATTTTGTATTATTTATGTGGAAGCGGCATATGGGGAGGGGGGGGGGGGGGAAGGTCACTGTGCGTGTGGAATTGGTTATAGGTGGAGAAGTGCGAATTTTTCATTAATTTTATTTTGTTTGAGACATGGTGGTTTGTATACGTAGCATTCGAGACCGCTGGTTAATTTGTATGTTACATATTCACATCCGTATAGCTATATTGCCATACTATAGATGCTTATCTTATTTACAAAATTAAGTTTTGAGAAAATTTGAAATTGCTGTATATTTCAGTTAAAACGAAAACTATTTTTCTTCCGTCCATGTCAGTACTGACGTGTTGTAGCTACCATTTAGTATCCTTTATTTTATGATATTTATCTGTTTATTGTTCCCAGTTTAGAATGGTGTCGTCTTGTGCTAATTGTTTCATACGGGCAATAAGTACTAGCTATTGGTTGCTTGGACTTAACAGAGTTGAACCTTTAATACTAGTAAATTCTTCATATCCTTTGGTTTTAATGTGAAGGGTGCATATGGTGGAGGCCTTTTGGTGTGGGATTGCTTGTTTGCTGGTCGGATTTTTCTGGAATTTTTGGTTAGGTTTTTAGATATTTTAGTGCATCATTATGTTACTTTACAAGACATTTTTTTTTTGCAGTCGGCATTTAATTACTATTATATATTATATTATAATTATTTATTAATTAGTATAGCTAGAAGCAGCAGCAATTACAGATAACTGAATCACCAAAATTCAGAAATGGACAGGAATGCTGATATTGAATTCTTTTGTTGTAGAAGTATTAATTTAAAGTTTGTTTCAGGGATTTAAATATAAATGGATTTTGAGTTTGGTTTATTAAGCATTTTTTAGTAAAAGCTGATTATTACTTATTCATTATTAAGTATTACGAGTATATACCTTTTATATTCTATTACATTTCTTTATTAAGTTGAAATTAAGATGAATTAAGTAGCTTTTAGGAAGAAGCTACGTAATTATCAATATATAAATCAACTCTAGATCTCTAATTTCGATTTCAGTAATATGTGAGACGTTTGAGATGTTGGTTTTTAGGAAAACCAAATTCTAAGTTGTGAGGCTTTTTGAATTATTACAAAGACTGTTGCATCTTTGGAATCTGTTTATAATATAGGATTTCCTAATCAATTATAATTTTAGTATTACAGGTAAACCTCGTTTAACGAACCCTCGAATAACGAATCCTCGAATTAATGAACATCCAAAATTGTTGAAAAATCTCGTATTACGAACTTCAAACCTCAAATATTATTGTAAGTACAGTTTATGTACAGGTACATAAATGGTAAAATTTTAGAAACCATACAAATATTTTTTCGCCAAAAATAGCACATACAATTATTTACCTCGCACAACGAAACCTCAACTAACGAACGGTTTTCAGGGACACAATACGTTCGTTAAACGAGGTTTGCCTGTATTTACACGTGTAGTTGATCATGAGCGTAGAGTGGCCATCTAGTTTGAGGTACGAAACCAATAGCACGATATTAGATCGGAGCATTACTTTTGCTCCTATGAATATTTCCAACTCTTTAGGCAGACCTCCAGTCTGGTTGATATCAGCTGGCATTACTTTACTTAGATCAAGATTATCTGCGAATACTGCATTATTTGTTGGATATAATCTTAGGATTTTTTCTATCGAGAATTCTCCAGTATGATCATTCTTCACATGATCGATTAAGACTGCCATGTGCTCTGATTTCAGTTCTCAAATTCGTAGTACATTCAAGATATCAATGAAGGTTATATCTCCCCGTTGTCTCATATTAAATTTCAATTCGGCTAGTGTGAATATTCGCCATAAATGTGTTGCTGGTTGTAATTTCTCCGGTTCTGCAAACAGTTGATTGCCTCGAACTGGTCGAACCGGCAGTTGAATCACGTTACCATAGAGTACAACATTAATACCACCAAATAAAGGCATTGATACTGGCAGCGCACTGATTATTCAATAAATGGCCATCTTGGAAACCTTTAAGGCAAAAATAACAAATCGGACGTTGTTCAATTTTGTATGTATACGGCAAATTTTTTGTGGTATGGTAAATTTATATAACCTTATAAAAGTTGCTGTCACTGTTTTAATGTTATGTAAATTTACCATATGACAAATTTGCAGTATACAAAATTGTTCACAGTGACAACTCTAAATTTATGACAAGTAAAATGTTAAATCTATTAAATGATAAAACCTCTCGCGTTTATTTTTAACGAAAGCCTCCGTACAGGGGTTTTCCCGGAGCCTTAGAAGATTTCCTTCATTCGCCCGATTTTCAAATCGGGCAAAAGGTGTGAAATCAGCAATTACCGTGGGATCGCTATACTCTCTGCTATACCGAAACTATTCGAAGCATTGGTACAAAAATTTCTATTTTTTCATTTGAAATCGTTAATTTGTCCTGCTCAACATGACTTTTATCCTGGAAGATCCACAGTGACCAACCTGATTTCGTTTTTTGGACACTTACATAGCAGTATTGCAATCAGGCATCAACTGGATGTTGTGTACACGGACTTTTCAAAGGCTTTTGATTAGATTGATCATTCGATACTTATCAATAAGCTTGAGAAATTGAACTGTCAATTCATTCCAACTAAGTGGCTTCAATCTTATCTTTCGGATCGATGGCAGTATGTTAAGATCTATGACTCGTCCTCAGTTTTATTTCGAGTTACCTCTGGTGTCACACAGGGAAGTCATATTGGACCTCTTCTTTTTTCACTGTTTATTAATGATGTTGTTCAGTGCTTTGAGTTCGCGCATTGCCTGCTGTATGCAGACGATTTGAAAATATTTGCACCAATTTGTAGTGTATCTGACTGTCTTAGGTTGCAAAGGGATTTAGACACATTTTGTGTCTGGTCGGCTAACAACAAATTGTCCCTGAATATAGCGAAATGTAAAACTATTTCTTTCTATCGCATTCGCTCTCCGGTATTTCATGGGTATTCGCTGTTTAATGGAGTCGTGGAAAGGGTAGAGTATATGTCCGATCTTGGGGTAGTATTTTCTTCCGATCTAACGTTTGTGAGGCACATTGATTCTGTTATAGCAAAGGCTTATATGATGTTGGGTTTCATAAAGCGTAACTGCAGAGACTTTTGTGACCCGCTTACATTAAAGTCGTTGTATGTTGCCTTTGTCCGTTCTCCGCTAGAGTACGCCTCGCAGGTTTGGTCTCCTTTTTATAAGTGCCATTCTGATAGAATTGAAAGCGTTCAGAAGCAATTTGTTTTATACGCACTTCGCAGTACACCATCAATGGATAATTATGCTATTCCACATTATCATGAGCGCTGCAACCTTTTGGGATTACAGCGTTTAGAACAGCGTCGGGTGGCGGCTTGCGTTTTATTTGTTCGCGACATTTTATTGTATCGTATTGATTGTGCTGAATTACTCGCACGACTCAATATTTATGCTCCTGAACGTTGTCTGCGTCGTCGTGATGGTTTTTTACTAATCGATTCTGGCTCAACAAACTATCAACTTTCGGAGCCAGCCTTGACCACGTCTCGACTTTTCAATTATTCATAGGATGTTTTTGATTTTAATTTGACTAGAGCTCCGTTTAGACGTGAACTTTTTAAGACCTTATAGGCATTTTATTGTTTTTATTTTATTATGTACATACTTTTAATTTTTTTGATTTAAATTATTGTTGCCGATTGTATACCACTGTAGGTAATATATTAAATATTAAATAAATAAATAAATAAAATGTCACAATATAAAAAAGTTCGTTCGGCAAAATTTTAACTTTTTTTTTTGTCGTATAAGATAATTAAAATCAACCAATCAGCACGCTGTATTTTTTTACCTTAAAGGATTTTTTTTTGCATGTATCACTGCTTTAACTCGTCAGAATTCTTCAGTTGTTTCATCATTGATATCCATTGGTGAACCATTAATATCTTGTCGATGAACAGGAATTCTATATCTTTCAGACTTTTTCTGGGTTATTTGTCCATCTTTCTGGACGGGTAATTTCAGCATACTTTCATGGCCTGTTTCTCATAGAATCTGTTGATTTGGTTGTTTAAGATGGTCAGTATGAAGGTCTTTCCAGTTCCTGCATTTTCCTTGTCTCAGATGTTTTTGTTAATGTTTAACTTGTCTCAGGTGTTCTTCGCGAGCCATAAACGCTTCTCTAGCTGTATCATACTCCTCAATCAGTTCGAATTCATTATGGTATGGCATGCATTGGAGGAGTAAGCTTCGGTAGAATTTCTCTGGGTCGTTTGTAGCTAAGAAGTATGGAACTTTCACAACAGCTGGTATGTTTCTGATGACCATTTTACTGTTATCTGTTAGTGTTATAAGCCTTCTTCTCGTTCGTCGCTCTTCTTTGTCTGGAAACTGGTCTATGTTTTCTTCGATGTCATCTTGTTGCTTCGCATAGTAAGGTTCGAATAGCACAGCGAACTCTATCAGACACCTTTTAGTGAAGTCATAGTCGAAAAGTTCAATTGAACGCTTTTCACATGTTCTATCACCAGACGCTTCTGAGCTATGACCAGATGCTATAAGAGCACTGTCACAAGCAGAACAACATTTGTTGGCTTGAATCCATACCTTCATTAAAGTTGTTAAGTTCACCGGACTATTTGGACAGTATGGATTTCGAGATAAAGCAGTTCTCTTCACTCAGGACATCTTTGAAGTGACTTAGAAATTTCCAACTATGTTGGATTAATATTGTTATACCACAATTGTTTACAATGGTTTATATATGAACAATTGTTAACATGACACCGAGTTAACGTATATTTGCAAAGTTTCAGGTCTCTAAGTAGTCGGGAAGCGGTTGAAAAATCGATTGCAAGATTCGTGCACAGATAAAAAACGGAGGATCAAAGTTAAATAAAATCTTGTAAAATTAAAAATATGTTCTATTGCCTTAAAGAACCTTGCCTACGTCGTATTCTAAGAAACAACCTTACGCAGTAGTTTCCTATTCTAACCTGTTATCAATAATTAAACATGTGCTAAATGTCTAAAACACACATTCATAATTCTAAACAAACATACGATATGGTTGGTATTCGAAGTCAGAATAACAAATTTTTTATACAATAAAACTAATCTTTTGTAAGTCATGACTGCAATACACATTTATGCCTTATTAATAATACATATGTATATTATAATAGTGTTACTAATGTACGTATGTCAATAATTGATAACCAAATAAAAATGAATTGATGTTATTTAGTTTTAGAAATGAATACATATGTACATGTATGGTGTCATTACTGTTATTACTAATTTTATGTCAATTAAGTACCTTTAGATAAATAGGTTTTGAAAATAATCGACAGTAATTTACAAATCTACACGTATTTATTTAAGTACGAGAAATATATAAAATGCGGAAGCATGGGATTTCCTAATTAGTCGTGACGGTTGTTGGCATCTACTTTAGCGACAGCAAACTATTCCATCCGTGTGCAATTTATTTGAAAAAAAAAAAATGTTTTCTACATTTCCTTGCTATTTGGTTGCGGTAAATAAATTATGAATATGCAGGGTTTTACAATAAACTAAAAATTATCATCTCAGCAATTTAACCGCATTTCTCACGAAACATTGTCTTACATAATGCATAGGAACTACAAGACAAAACGTTTTATATATTTATAATATAAATCAATAAAAATATAGACTAAATAAATATTCTAAAAGAGAAACATAAAATGTTAATATGTTTGTTACACTGTAAAGCGCTGTTAAGTCAAAACAAATGACCGTAGGTCAGATTTTTTTTTTTTTAATTTCTCACAAGTCTACAAGGTCAAAAGATGATTATGCCGGTTATGTTCTTTATGATAATTTTTTCGATTGCTAAAATTTTGCCTGTATGGGGCTACAATCTTTATTCTCCACTGTAATCTTATGTCTCTTTGCGCTTTACAGAATAATCTAAGTAGGTTGACAAAAATATTTTCATAAAATAACTTTCGCGAGCGACCGGTTGTACCACATTGTCTATGTAATGGCCAAATTGTCTATAATGTGATCTCTATTAAATATAAAAATGATATGGTTATAACAATGAAAACCTTGTGACTCTATTTTTAGATACAAAACTATTATAAATTATTTACTTGTGTTGTGAGATAGACGATAAGTGATACTACAAAAAAATGTGACTCGTGGGCTGGTGTAATAAAAAAAAAAAAATTAATAAGAAAACAATTAAAATGATTACTCAAGCTCAGTGCTCCAGATTAATTAGATGGGTAAATAACACTCTGCTAGTTGGAAAAAGTGACAAGCTGGGCATCCAGGAAGTAAACCTAATTTGAGTTAGTCCCCATTTTTCAGATATCGCTTTGGACATGTTTTGGCTCAGACTCAAAAATTTTTCAAAATATACACTCATTTTCACGTTGATAGCTCTTGAACCATATTAACAGGCTTTCTTCAGCAAAGTTGTTGCGCAAGTCTAGACAAATAACTTTGCCGAACATATCAAGACCGAAAAAACACATTCACATTCACATTTTTGGGTTTTTTTTTTGTCATTTCGACGAAAAACACTTTTTTTATGATTTTTGACCATTTATTGAATTTAAATCGATTGAAATCGATCGAATAAACATCGCATCGACAAATATAGATCCAATAGAGACTATTTTAAAAAAAATTGAATCGATTTATCGACAATCGATTTTTTCATAATTTTTTCGTAAAAAATTAACATTTTCCTTAACTTTTTCAATTTTAATTTTCTGATTCTTTTGTATTGTCTTCGGGTGCTTCTTCCTCTTGGGGGAGGATGATTGTTCGGCAAATTATTCCTGGCGACGGCGCTTGCCAAGCTGTTTTACTTTATCTTGATACCAAGTTTTAATAATGGAAGTCTCATTAGCCGATGTAAGTAGATCCGATTCCAAGCCCGACAAGCTGAGTGTGTCAAATAAAACCAAATATGTTCATTGGGCGGTTTACCAATTTGAGTCGCCAAAGTAAGATATTTGAGGCCGCTAACCTATTTCATTATGTAGTGCTTTATTACTCGCAAATATTTTTTTTTAAATGTTGCCAATGGCTTTATTCTTGAATCTTTCTACATAAGAAACTCACAAGAAATAATCAAATCTTAAGCTAAAAATTATTACATATTTTAAGTCTTAACCAATGTAAATACTTATTGTTAGTGCTCACAATTTAATTAATTTAGACTATGTATCGAATTAAATTTATAGGTTCACAGGTTCATCAGTTCGAGTGGATCTGTTCTTCTTAGACGTCTAAATCGCGGCTGTTTTAGTATCTCCCTGGCCAATTCGTTGGGATGTGCTTCTAGTTTTGAGTAATATTTCGAACTGAATTCTTTAATAGTTTCTTTAACGGTTTTGATCCCAAGGTCGTCATGTATATTACTATTTCGAATGTACCAAGGAGCATTGGTAATACTGCGAAGTATTTTCGCTTGGGTTCGTTGCAGGAGTTCTCTGTTTGAAGCACTGGTGGATCCCCATAACTGAATACCATATGTCCATATGGGTTTGATTATCGCTTTGTAAAGTAAAACTTTATTGGCTAATGACAACTGAGATTTTCTTCCCATCAGCCAATACATTTTGGAAAATGTAATTTTTATTTGGTTGCGCTTTGTTTCAATGTGATTTTTCCACGTTAACCTTCTATCCAGATGCAAACCTAAGTATTTTACCTTCGTTTGTTGAAGAATATTTTTATCGTTTAATTTCACTGGTGGGCAGGTGCGTTTGTTTAGCGTGAATGTGACGTGAGTTGATTGGTTTTCGTTCACTTTTATTCGCCATGCCTTCAGCCATTCTTCAGCCAGATTCTGTAATTCCTTTGAGGCAATTTCAGGATTAGTGTAAGACACCAGGATGACCGTGACATCGGCAAATGTTGATATTAATACTTTGTTGGTTACAGGTATATCAGTTGTGTACAACAAGTATAATATTGGTCCTAGAATGCTGCCTTGCGGGACACCTGCATTAATATCATTTAAGCAAGTAGTTGCGCTGTTTTGTTTGACCATGTATTGCCTTTGAAGAAGATAATTTCCCAAAACTGAGTGAAATTTCTTCGGTAGAAGCTCTTTAATTTTGTAAATTAGTCCATCGTGCCAAACTTTATCAAAAGCTTGGGCGATATCCAAAAAGGCAGCAGCACAATATTTCTTTTCCTCGAAGGTGATTTTGATTGCATTTACAATTCTGTGTACTTGTTCTATAGTACCGTGTTGGTTTCGGAACCCAAATTGATGGTCTGGAATAACGAGCCGTTCTTCTAATATTGGTCTCAATTTCGTTAGTAACATTTTTTCAAATAGCTTTGAGATTGTGGGCAGCATGCTTATTGGACGATATGATGAGATTTGCGTTTCATTTTTCCCTGGCTTATGTATCATTGTGATCAAAGATATCTTCCATTTTTGAGGAATATAACTGGTTCGCATGATCGCGTTCAATACAAATGTTATTAGTTTTATGCATTTATCCGGCAATTCCCTTATCATTTTTTCAGTAATGAGATCATGTCCTGGTGCCTTTTTCGGGCTTATGCAAGTTTTAATTGTATTCTTAACTTTCTTCCAGTTATACTTTATAGGTTTGTAGGATAAATCATCATCCGTTGGCTGGGGTAGTACAATTCTCCTTTTCAATTCTAGATAAATTGGGCACCCTCTATAATTAGCTGTATGATTTCCATCGCAGTTGCTGCATTTTCTTACTGATGCTTCCTTTTTTGCTTTATTGCAAACCTTTGAATTATGGAGTTCACCACATATAACACAAACATCGTTCAAAGTGCAATATGCTCTAGTGTGCCCATATTCTTGACACTTAATGCACTGTACCGGCCCATTTCTTTTCCTGGGTTCGTCGATGGTAACCCTTTTGTGCAGTAGATATTTTAGGTCAAATATTGCATGGCTGCCTTTAACCTTTTTATTGTCTGGTTCTAATTCCAGACGAAACAATGGCTGAGGAACCTTCTCCCGATTAAAAATATTGGTAATAGTTTTGCACTGGAAACCTTTTTCAGCAAGAGCAGCTTGAATTTCGTTTGCATTTACGTAACTCTCTATTCCTTTTAAGATAACGACCAATCCTTTTTGGCTCTTTAGTTGATATGTGTAGTAATGTTTACCAACTTGGTCAAAATGTTTTATTAACGCTCTATAAGCATCAATATTGAGCGGTTGAATTTTTGTTTCTTTTATATCTCCTCTTTTGATCCCGGAAATATAAAATGCACCTTCAGTAATAAACTCGATCGTTTTAGCAAGTTCTCTATTTGATTCTTCCCTCAAATAGATTGGTGGCGGCTTCTCAATTTTTGAAGTTTTTTCGGGCGTCGGCTCGTCAACAACCAAGCAAGAATACCTATTACCATGCGTTAATTCAACGCTAGCTAGCTTAGTGAATTTATTCGCGCTTGCACTGGCCGCTGATCTAGGGCTTCTTCCTCGTTTTGATCGTACAGTAATATACCGGTCTATTCCCGTTTGCACTAAACACTGACCTACATCACTGTTTATTTTATTGTCATCTGATGTCGATGCTCTGTCATTGTTTGTTTTATCGTCAATATTTGGCGACGATGCACTTTTAATTTCGTTATGGTTCAACACACCAATGTTATTTAAATTAATAATTTCATTTTGACTTAAATTGCCTGGTAAGGTAATTTTTTGAACATTTAAAATCTGTTGTCGCTTTGGACTATGCTGCACTTTTGTATTTTTATTAAAAATATCTGAGGTCGTAAAGTTCGGTGGCAAATCGCTTGTGGACATCGCTGTCTGCTGATTTGACCCAGCCTTTTTTACTTGAGGCGGAGGTGAGGACATCACGATTTCATTTATTTTTCACATCACAATATTTAAAAAAAAAAAAATAAAAAAAGATTTAAACTGCTGATTCAACTTTCCACACAAGTAATAAGTAAATTATTTAAATGTTTACTCGATGGTAGCAAAATTGCCAATGACTCGCAAATATGATAGGAAAGGTAAGTGAAGCAATTCATGTGCCAAACATAAATGTACCTTTTTAACAGATACCGTGATTATTCAGTTAGGCGCACCAACCAACTTAAAGTAAGGCTTCTTTCGATGACAATACAGGTCTAGAATTAAGGTAGTTATAGTTCCTCTACCGGCAAAAAACTTTACTGCTGTTGCGTAATAGATTGTTTTCCAATTGGAATATAATCAAATTTAATTCTAACCTAGGAAATCTCAGATATCCTAAAATATCTCGAATACCAATAGGTACTCTACGCTGATGTACGAGGGCGAATCAAAATGTCTTGCAATATCATATGAAAAAAAGAGTGAATGAGACAACTATATATTTTTTTAAAAAAAATTTTATAAAAATTATATAGAAATAAATTATTATAGAAACAAAATTCGATGTAAATTTTACAGTTCGTTTGTTTTCTTCAATTTAGTAGCCCGTGGTTCGAAAAAATTTTAAAATGAATGAAATTGAATATCGTGCCGTTATTAAATTTTTCTGTAAAGATGGACGCAATGCAATTTATATATTAAATTACATATCAAAAGTTTACGGCGAATTTGCACCATCATATTCCACAGTAATAAGGTGGGTAAAATTGTTCAAAAGTGGTCGGGAGTAATTAGAAGACGACAACCGCCCGGGTCGTCCCGCAGATGCTATTAGCCATGAAAACATACTTTTGGCAGAATCAATTGTATTAGAGGACCGCCGTATTTTTATTTCGCGGTTAGCATGGAGACTTTCCCTTTCATATGGTACCACTTATACCATATTACATGGCCACCTTCATATGTCAAAAGTAAGTGCGTGATGGGTTCCCCTTTTGTTGACTGCACAACAAAAGAAAATTCGTGTTCAAACTTCAAAGGCGTTTTTAGAAATGTATGAAGAAGATCCAGAAAACTTCTTGGATAACATAATAACAGGCGATGAAACATGGATTCATCATTGGGATCCGGAATCCAAACAAGAATCGATGCAATGGATTAAACGTGGTGAACCACCACCAAAGAAATTCAAAACCCAACCGTCTGCTGGTAAGATTTTGTCAACAATTTTTTAGGATGCTGAAGGGATATTGATGATTGATTATATGCCACCGAAAACCACAATCACAGGCATCTATTACGCAGAGGTTTTGCGAAAATTGAAAAAGCGATCCGGGAAAAACGGCCAAAGAAAGTTAGAAACAAAACCTTACTTCTTCACGACAATGCACCAGTGTACAAGGCTAAAGTTGCTCAAGCTGCATTAAAGGACTGCCACCATACAGTCCAGACTTGGCACCCAGTGACTACTTTCTGTTTCCCAATTTGAAAAAAAAATTAAGGGGCCGGAAATTTTTCAGTGATTCTGAAGTACAGTCTGTTGCAAATGAATATTTTATGGAGCAAAAGAAAACTTTTTTTTAGAGGGCTAAGACAAGTTAATTGATCGATTTAACAAATGTATAAACCTTAAAGGAGATTACGTCGAAAAATAAAAATATTGCTGTCTCACTCACTCTTTTTTCATATGATATTGTCAAGACATTTTGATTCGCCCTCGTAACTGAGCACCATGCAAATCTGGATTAATTTCGAGAATCTTAATCCAATCAATAATAAGAGAATCTTGAAACCTCGGATATAATGTCCGTCATGTTTTTGAACTTTTTCGAAAATTTCGATTGATTCACAAGCTTCAGTAAGCTGAAAAATCTTAGAAAAAAATCCCGAAAACCTTGCAAATTTAGAATAAACTAAAATAATTTTGGTTAGATCGGAAAATGTATACGTAAAACTCGATTAATTCCAAACAATTTCAAAAATGGCGAAAAAACTGAATATCAATAAATAAATTTGAAACGATTGTAAGTCTTTAACAAAAATTAGAAAACTTTATGGAAACTTCAAAAAATTCCGATAGTTATGAATTTATCGAATTATTTGTGAAATGCGGTAATAGAGGGCATTGGAAGCAGCAAATCCGTGAAGTACTACCTGAAGCAATAATTGGTGAAATCATATTAGCAACTAGCAACAGTATCAGCAACTTACTGAAGAGGCAAACTTACTGAAGGAAAACATAATCCCTATTTTTCGGTGAAAGTTGGTAGAGATTATGATTCAAGAACAACAATCTGCCTCCTTAATTGAACAGCACTAATTAACGTTCTCTACAATGTAACAAGTAGCTCAAAACAATATTATATTTCATGTGTTACATGACGTAACTAATTTGACATCAAAGACTCGTTACTCATTCAAATCTTTTCTTGTACTCGGTGACGTAAGTGGAAGCTGTTTCTATTAAAATAAGTGTTTAAAATATTCACCATGCGTCCTAAAACATAATCGGCTACGCCGGATGATATTTGTTTAGCTAAACAAAACGCACGTTCATTATTTCCAATAATATTAGTTCGATATTTCTTGGGAGACGTGACGACGTAAGGTATCCATTGCTCAAAGGGACCAATTTCTTTGTCCTCAATTTCTTTGTCCCTCTATCCCGGATAGAAGAAGAATATTGCAAAACTAATATTTTGCAACCAGAAAATTTTATCAAGAACTATTAAGTTTGTAATTTTTTACATTTAACTGTCAACACATACAAAAATTGCGGTTTAAAAAATTTCGTGACAAATTTAATCGCTTTTACGTTATGTGGGCAATAATTAATTTGTACTCTATAATTGGAGTTTAGCGATTTGTGGTGATGATAAAGTTCAAGAAGCTAATGTTGAATATTTAAGGGGATTGTGTAGTTTGGAATTTTATTTTTTATGCGGTGTTTAAAAATTATAATAATTTTTTAATTATAACTATAACAGATTTACTTAATTTTTTCTTAAACATTTTTAAGTTTTAGTTCTTCTCCTTCTAAAACTGTTGCAAAGCAAAAATATTGATAGCGTCCTGCTACACCCACACCAATTATATCCAGTGTAGCTGTATCAGCCAGCACATCAACAACAATAACTGCATAACGGGTTACTATCACTAACAATTGTATTTCCCAAAATATTAATTTATCTTTAAATTCATTCTTTTACACTTTAAATTCAACATTTTACAGTTCAAATTGAAACTTTTACAGTTTAAATTCAACCTTTTGCAAATCAAATTTTTAATATGACAAAAAGGCATGTTTCACTATGGCATATGTCAATACCGGTACAAAGTAAACTACTACATAAGGTATACAACATAACATAAGATAGGTCGTAGTTACGAAAAGTTAATTTTTTTCCGGAAAAATATTTTTTTTCCGAATGAAACAAACATAGCAACAAATACAAAAGAGCAAATGGGATTCTAAAATGATTTTCATCATCGTAGATACCAAAGATACTTGTTAAACCGAAAGTGATCTGACTGAAATTTTAAGTTGGTGGTTACATGTTTTTTTTAGTTTGCCTGAATTGACAGTTTAAACGTCACTTTGTTCTAAAATATTTACATGGAAGAGATATCCACTTGCGTTAATAAATGAAGTTAGGAAAAGAGCGACACTAAGAAACTTAATTAAACATGTCTATAAGCGACGATTGTATAAATCATTAAAAAATTTAAGTCTATCCGACTCCTCGAACGGCACTTTTCCCAGAAAGCGTTCGTTATGATTGATTTTGCTGGCCGTTCAAATTACTGTTGTAGTCTACCGTGGTACCAGCTAATTTGTGAGCAATCTGTGGTAGCGAAGCTGTATTTGTTAAATAAATTTATTATGGATTTATTTAACAAATTTGTTTCAAGTAGATAAATTAATATTAACCACAGTTTAAGAAGCCCATTTGGTTTAATAATACGATAAATAGTTATTTATGGTACTAGTGAGCAAAACGAGATATTATCCATGAGGGATAAGTTTGACCCACGAGGCGATAGCCGAGTGGGACATTATCCCGAGTGGATAATATCTCTTTGTTCACGAGTGCCATACAACATCCACTTTTGTTGAAATAAATTTCGTAAATTAATAAGAAATAGTTCCATTTTGTGTTTTCACACTGGAGCATTGAATTTTGAAATACATTTTACCATAGTGACCGTTCTTTAAATTGTCACGGTGTACTTTAATTTAATTAATTTTTGGAATATAGTTTTTCATTCAATTTGACTACGAATAATTTTCCAATGACTACTCAACATTTTGTTATACCAAATATAACTCACGTTGCCCCTAGCAGCGTGAATTATACAATAACAATGGGTTATTACACATTTTCTTTATTTGAAATCAGCATAGTTATCGGGCTATTACATATCAAAAGTGGATAAAATGTTTTTACATTTCAAACGTTCTAAAAATGATATTGCGTTTCAAGAATTCAAAAAATTAAGAAATCCAGTTACTGATGCTATTAGAAGGGTAAAACCAGCATATTAAAATTGCCTCAGAAATATGTGGAATCAACATTCAAAGTTGGATTTCGATAATAAACAGGTAAGCCAGTCGGTAATGTTTCCCTCTAATGAACTTAACAGGCATTTCTGTAACGTCTGTAACCATCACCAATTATACCGCTAGTAGTTCATGGAACGACCATGATTTATTGACGACATCCGACTATTTTTCTTTCAGAAACATTGATTGAGTTGAGCTTATTAAGGCAATAAACTGTATTAAATCAAATGCGATCGGTTTTGATTTTATTTTTGGCGTCACTTGTGAACATTCATGCCTCTAAAGGCACTTTTTACGATCAACTCGAAACCATCTTCCGCAAAATTCCGCAACTTCACTTTAAAATTGTTTTGGGTTACTTCAGTACTCAAATTGGCAGTGCTGGCAGTACATATCGTTGCACGATTGGCCCATACTCCTTGCACTCTACATAAATGCATTCTCAAAGCTACATGGAAACCAAAATCATCAATCAATGCTCAACCAAATCGACCACATCCTCTTGTCCAAAAGACATCATTCTAGCCTCAACGACATCAGAACAAAACGTTGAGCTAACATCGATTCAACCGGGATATGACAACCGTTGATGGCTAAAATTATATTAGGTACATTTGATTTAATTTCAAATTATCTTAGAAAATTTAATATAGATTGGGCGATGAATTTTAATTACTGCCTCAACAAACTTATGAAAACACATTCTGGCAGTAGACTTGTGCAAACCAAATTGATTGGTTATTGTGTATTCACTTCACATGAAGCCATTTGTACAATGATCTAACTATTTTGGCAACAGGAATAGGCTCTCAAATACCATCGGATGATGGTTTCAGCTCTTCATTTAATTCACAGCAAATTCATTCAAAAATTATTTTTGTCACCTAAAAATTTTCCAGATAGTCAACATCTGTGAAATGATTTTTAAATATTCGGTCTCACCAAGCTTGTTTATAATTTTCATTTAGTATGGAAAATGTTACTTTTACGTTTCATTGTAAAGTTTTGAAACCAAACATCACTGACTTTATGATTTTGTTGAAACTAACGTTGTCTCATTTTTTACTTTTTTAAATTTTGTTGCAGATTTTCACATTTCTTGACGAATTGGATTACCAGGACTCCAAAACATCGATTAAAACAATGTTATGTCCATCCTTCCAGTCATACATTTTTATTATTTATGCACACGCCACTAAACAATATTATATTCCTATAAACCCTGTTGTTTACCTCACCCACAAAACTATAGATTGTTCTTAAGCTGTTCTAAATACTAAAGCTGTTTCGGGAAACCATTGTTAGTTCTCCAAATACGAAATCCCATGGTTTTAACCTAAGCCAAGCTTATTTACCAAAATTGGAGGGATTTCGTATTCGGCAATTTTGTACGTAGGGATTTTGATTTTGGGTATTTTAAATTCGTAAATTTTGAATTTGGAGATTTTTATTTTGCAATATCAAGCCCAATCTGTCTGATACACTTTCAGTGATTATGAAGAACTAGTGGCCGCCTAACAAAGGGTTCCTATGCGCTTCACAAGAAAAATGTGTTTCACTTTACAAATTAAACGGATCACGGTCAATAGAAGCTTACTGGGCAAAAGATGAGATGTACCACGAAAAAAGACACGATTTCTTTATTGCTCCAGTGATGAAATTGATGGATAAAGTTATAAGACCGTAATGTTATGAAATCGTTACCGAAAGAACTAGATAGAAACAAATTTGCAGAAAGATTCAACCGAACAAAATTGGGATCGGCACATTCTTCTATTTATCATGGCATATTTTAGCGCAGTGCATACTTGGGAAGATCTCCAACTGTTATTCAATTTAGATTATAGGAAGTTGAACCAGCCACAAAGCAAGATTTCAAAAACTATCTAACTCAAACGATAATCAGTGTTCACGCAACAGTAATAGGTTGTACACACCAAGCGCGGCGTGCCGGCAGAAAATTTAAATATATGTACGTCAATTTTCTTGTGTATTAATAGGAAACCGCAATTTCAACCTGTTGTAAGTTTAAAAGGTGTTTACAACTTTTTGCCAAACGTGAAATACATGTTATTGTATGATTCAATATTAATCGTATAAGAGACATTAGTTAGAGTTTATCTGTAAAGGCACTTTTCTGACAATTTTCGTCCGTTATTCCCTCTCAGAAACTAAAAGCGCTCTACATACGTTTTTTTTACCAAAGATAGTATCCGTTTTGTCATTTAGGTTCTAGGCTTCTTCTTTAAAGGCTAAAATATAAAAGGTAAAATCATTTAAAATTACAGATGCAACCACTTAGACGTCCGGAATATTCGTTCTGCGTCCTGGTAATGTTTTATTCACAAGAATATAGTCGTAAACTCTCGCTCTGGAAACGTCATACAGCATCATTTCATTCATGTGTACTCACCATAGCAGCTTCGAACTAGAATCACTTGATAAATGCCTAAAGCGAATAAAAAATAGATTATTCCTCAGTTTATTTTCCTTATTTATTCTTTCAAGGTCGCACTGGGACGATTTCGTCCCAAGCGAAATTTCACTTGGGAATTTCCGAACAAAAGAATAGAAGCAGGGCCTGGCTCCCCTCTCTAAAAAAACACAGTACCGCTATGATACTGCAAGCGTCATTTGTCCGCTCTCTGCCAGTTAGTTCCTGAGCAACAGCGACACAAAGCGGTCGACCGAACGAAAACGCCCCGGTGCGAATTTTTAGTTAAAATCTGCTAAAATTCTCTCTAGAAAGCCTGCTTGTTTTGCTGATACGCAGGTACATATAATATCAACCTTTAGGTGTATTAGTCACTACGAAAAACCATATAAAAAAATATAAATTTAGTTGTTTATCATTCGCCCTACTCAATGTGTATATCACACACACTACTAACGCCGATTGGTATTATTTGAGCATTTTCACTCTCTGTACTTTGTTCTAGTTTATTTTTTGCAGTAAAAATGATCTTCGGTTTATTTTTAATAAATATCTTCGATTTCCCTCTGGTTGAAATTATACATTTTCAAGTGGTCAAATAATTATACTTTTTTCGGCAGAAACGGTGAAACCCCGGTTTTTCTTGAACATTAGGGCGTCCATTATGAGAATCCATGGTCATTTATTTTTTACTATGACGCATTTTTTAATTGTTGAAATTTAGGCCAAGACACGTTTTAAAATATGATAACTTTTATACTTAAATAATTGTGGATTCTCATTCTAGAACGGTTCAAGAGTGTTCTTGAATTTTTTTTGTATTTTCAAAGCGATTTAGCACGCTGAAATCTGTACGTGGACGTTTTCAAACCAATGCAATCGCAAAAGCATCGAAATTACAGTGCGACCGCCGAGGGTTAATTAGAGCAGACCTGCAATTCTGAAATCCTCAAACATATTAAGAAATGAAACGTTAACATACTAACAAGCGTCCAAAAATATAGATAAAGTGAATTTTTATATTTTTTTGAATAACTCGTTTCTCTCGGTAGTTAGTACTTTGATCAACAATTAATGAGACCATTTTTGCGGTTTGGATCTCATCAGTACTGCGATTTTGTACAAGAGAAGTTACTCACAAGGAGTTTTGTATACGTACCACGATGTATAGGACGTGTTTTTGAGTAAAGTGTAAGGGATTTAATATACATCATTTTTTATATATGTTAATAACGGTTGCAGCGTCACTCGGTGAAATACTATACAAATATTAGCGACTCGATTTTAATTACATCTGGTGTTGCCAAGGGACTATCTTGAGGCCTATCTTATTTTCGCTCTACATAAACCAAATATGTGAATCCATTCAGCGTAAGGATGATATCATGTATCATCTTTTACCAGATGATTTACAAACAGATTCATTTGGTGATCCTGATTCTGTTAAGACCGTAGTAAATAACTTGAATGTTGCCTTAGGAAGTGTATTAGATTGGTCCAAATTACAAAAACTCCAAATTAATCCAAATCTCGTCCAATAAAACACGAGTCACCAGACCAACTGATTACCTAATGATTGATACATAGTCACAAAATTGTTTTCTGAGAGCATGTAAAAAATTTAGGTTTGGTCACAGAAAGTAAACTGAATTATGGGATTCTAAGTAAATTGTGGGATACAGCGAGATTCGTATCTATTGATGTTAAATGTTATATTATTCGCACTCTAGGTATGACCCCTTATATCATATTGTGCGCCTATTTTTTTAGAATATTCCAAAAAATCATTTAAAAAGCTAAATGTTGCGTTCAAACTTGCTACACAAATTGCACATGTGATGATATTTTGTAATTTATTATAGAAAGGCATTGCCTTATTTGTGTAATAAAATACTATTAATAAATAAATAAATAATACAATTAATTTGTGTAATTGCTGGAAGTCATTTTACCTTTATAAAACAACAAAAATTGTATCTTGAGACGTTTTGCTTGAGTATTAAGACTTAAATTTATTTTTGGAAAAATATTTACCAATTTAAGTTAAAATTTATTTCTTAACTCTTCATAAACGGCAATCACTTACATAAATCTAATAAATTATTTGAAACCATTGATTTTAAATTTTTTGTGGCGAGTGTTTGACGCATGGTGCACGCAGGTCAGGTAGGAGATAAAAACTCAAATGTCAAACATTTACACAGGAATCCTATGTAAAGCAAGCCGTAAAAATTTAAAATAATTAATGGTTTTAATTAATTTATTAAGTTTGTGTAAGTGATTGTCGCTTACAAAGTGTTAATAAATAAATTTTATCTTGAATTGGTAAATATTTTTCTATTTTAGTTAAAAATAAATTTAACTCTTAATATCAAGCAAAAGGTGTGAAGATTATTATTATTATTGAAGGGCCATGTGGACGATCACCCACCTCGCACTGCGACCTAAAATATCTATTGTGCTGGACCCTGCTTAATTATCCATCCAGTCAATATTCAGATTCTTAATGAACTTGAAAGTACTGCCAGGCGGTACGTGATACATACTATCTGGGCTTATTGCTCTCCCTCCTAGATGTTTACTATAGCATGTAGTTCCGCTAGAAAGATGGTGGCATTGGAACCCAAGAACTTCGAGAGGGCTGTCCCACTCCCGTATATTTCTACCCCTGCCCCGTCTTCCGTTTGATTTTACTCTTACGAGTTGCTGAGAATTGCAAATCGCCTGTAGGTTACCCAGCTTTACTACAGGAAGGCTAAATAAAATTAGAGGGTGCCTGGAATCCAGAGTCCGCATACTTTGGACTGATTATCAGCCATTCATCCATCGGCATATGCTGTTCCACCTTAGATTAGGGTTTTATGTGCCAAATGGCCTTAGTTACCAGTGTGCCACGAGGAGGCAGCACGTACACTTGCGAATTATGAACAGGTAACCCCTTACACAATTGTACCTATCACACAGCTGCCTAATACATGACTAGAACAGCTGACGTGATGCGCACTCAACTGAAAGGTTACGGAGCTAGTAGATTTTTTTTTTTTTTTGTATTTCGTTTGCTATGGTCGGGGGATATTACTATCCACATATGACCTACAGTTGTGTCAAAAATTAATTGTACATATTGATTTCTTATTACCCTATAAACATTAATAATATGCTTATAAAGGTACTATTCTAAGTTAACTTATTTTATATTGTTACAAAGATATTATAAATTATAATCTATTTCTTTAAGATATTCACCTAGTAATTTGTACTTTTTGATGTTTTCTGATTTTAAGATGTCTATCAGTTTGGTATTTTGTAAAAATGCGTATTTTTGTCTTATATGGTTGTATTTTATACATTTCTCTATAATGAGCTCGTTATCCTCTATTACTCCGCATCTGTCGCATAGGTTATTCTCTTCAACCCCAACCATTTTTTGGAATTTTTTGTTCTTTGCATGACCTGCTCTTAGCCTGTTTATTTGTATTTGTCTTATGTTGTAAGAAGTTAAATCAATTTTATTATTATACACTACGGTTTTCTTGGAGGTATGCTATTTATCTGTTTATTATACTGGCCTACATATATTTGTTGTCCAATCGTTGTATTTTATTTTCCATTCATCCCTTATTGTATCTTCTGTTGGTAAGTATCTTCTATTGTGATTGGATTTTCTGTTGTTTCGTCTGGATCTTCTATTGCTGATTTTGCTAAGGCATCAGCTTTTTCATTACCTGGAATCCCCACATGCCCCCCTCCCACATGGGATCCATTGTATTACAATGCACATGCTCTGATTTTTTAATGCTGAGTTTATTATTTCGTTTTCATAAAATTTGCAACTATTTCCATTATTGACTTTTTTTAGCGATAAGCAACTGCTCATGGAGTCGGTGAGTATTATAATTTTCTTTAGATCCATCAGTATTGCTTTATCTATAGCTATCTTTATTGCTATGGTCTCGATGGTTTTAATTGTTGCTTTGTTATTAAGTTTTATTTTGAACTCTGCCTCTATGTTTTTGAAATATAATCCTATTCCTCCATTTGTCTGGCTAAGTGATCCATCAGTATAAATTTCTTTATAATCTTTGTATTTATTTAATGTGTCTTTATGTTGTATTATTGCTTCCAAATGATTGGTCTGTGCTTTTGTACTATTATGATTTAGTTCCACGTTTATTTTTAAGTTGGTTGCTGTCTTGCCTTTCTTGTTGTTTGGTTGTGCTATTTTTGTGAGGAAGTTATATTTATTGTATAGTTCCTTAATTTTTTCCATTATGTTGTTATTTCGGATTCTTTCCCCAATGTCACTGTTTTTATTAATTTGGTTGGCTATATATTTTAATGTTGTTGATTTGTTGTCCAGATCAGCTGGTAATGTGGCCGTTTCAGCAAGTATCGTTGGTATTGGTGTCGTTCTCAGCAGACCCGTACATGTTCTTAGACTTGTGTTCATTATTTTTTGTTTTATTTTTAGAATTTTTGAATTATGGCTTTGTAGAGATTTAACATGCTGTAAGGATGGGCTCCTCCGTTTTTATGTGTTATTATTTTGATTAAATTTGTTGCACTGACAATTTCTTTTTCCAGGTTTTTGTAGTGAGGTAGTAATGATATTTTATTGTTGAATGTGGTGCCTAGTAATTTTATCACCTTTTCCTCTTTCAGTGTTGTGTTGCCTATCTTCAGTAAGAAACTTGAAGGTTTGTTTTTATGAAGTCTCATGTACCTACATTTTTCTGGGTTTAGTTTTAGATTCAATTTGATTAGCTCCTTGTACAATCTTTTTAGTGTGCTGTTAGCTGTATGATGTACCTCCATCTCACTTTTTCCTTTTACAAGTATTGCTATGTCATCTGCAAACTGGTATTTTGACACCTTTTCCTGTTGTAATGTATGTATTGCATGGGTGTATATGTTAAACAAGCAAGGGCTCAAGCAACTTCCTTGTGGTATTCCTTTATTTGTGGTGTACTTTATTGTTGATGTTCCGTTATTGAATATTATTATCCTATTGGTTAGGAATTGATATGTCCAATTAACGATGTAGTTCGGCGTTTTTTAGTAAGTTGGGATTTAATTCCACTAAGGCTTTTAATGTTTTGTAAGATATCTTATTTTCACCCGGACCAGTATTTAGTTTTCCTCTTAGTATTTCTTGTATTATTTTGTCGTTGAATTTATGACTATCCTGAGATGTTGTTTCCAACGGTAGCCGGTCGGATTTCTTCTGTGGTTTCTGGGAAGTTTTCGTTGACGAATTTCTTTGCCATGTCATAATCTTCTAAAAGGTTATATCTGTATTCTCTTTTGTTTTTCAATTTGTTAATTTTCTTCCATAGTTCTTTTGTGTTATTTACTGGATTAATGCTTGTGATGAATGTTTCCCATGTTTCCTTTTTGCTTTTTTTTATTTCTCTTTTTAGAATTGCTATAGATCTTTGAAGTTCAGTGGCTGTATATAAATTTTTTTGTTTGTTGTAGAATTTCTGTTTTGAAACAGAGCTGCTAGATTAATCTACTCAACTTTGGTTTCCCCTCCAATAGACGCCAAACCACCAAGGTGTTAAATTACAATTTGCGTTGTTTTTAAAGGAAGGAAGTAATGAGTGCCAACAATTATACAAATTAATTCTACTAAGATTTATAAAAAATGATTTATATGAAATCCCTTACACACTATCGGGGGTGAACACTCAACTAAACAAAAATACGTCCTTCGTTCGTTTTATTTGTGTTCATGTGGTATTTGAACCAGTAAGCATCAAAAATTATTTAATCGGGTGAAATCGGCGATATTTTTTTTCATGATTTTTAGATTGGGAATACGGAAATATTGACATTTTGAAGTGTACATCTACGTATAAAACATAGTGTTCTGTTTATAAATAATTCGGCTGAATTTTAGCTTTTGCCGCTATCTAATCTAATCTAAATCTCTAATATTTTAAATTAAATCTCCCGCCAATCTGAAATAAAAAACAAACAGAAAAATAGCATGCCCATTAACACATCAACATTTGCAAATACTATTACGATCCAGTTATTTACTCCCATGTACACAACAAAATCGCAGTATAATAGTGTACTCGGGGGCTAGATTCCCCAGTCTACTTTCGGCCTTTCGCACTGCAGAACTTCCAGATCCATTTTTATTTAAGTGCATTATGCATTTTGCTTGTGCTTTTCAAAACTGAGAGATAAGTAAATATGAAGGTTAAATTATTAAAATATATTTATGTATTTGATTAGGTATTATTAAATAGTTACTACAATTTTTTTTCAAGTGTGATTAGATTGGACGTTAGATCAAAATTCCAGGCTTATCAATTCCAATAAATTGTGATCTATATATGTTTATGTACGTTTATCATGTGACTTGGATTATAGTCTTACTTAAGTTTCAAACCGTATATAGCTAGTTTTTGCTCTTGAACAAATACATAAAAACACAATCATTGTAAATGTATAAAGTTACAAAAAAAAAATTTTTATATACAAAAATGCATCGCTAAAAATACAAATATGTATGAATGAAAAGTAAGTTTGTGATTGGTTGTTTTAAATATTTATGTATATATAGTGGTATATACATAACTAAAATTTGTAATGAACAAAAAAAAATGTCAGTTTTTCAATACCAATCTCCCCAACCAACTCCTTGACTAAAAAACATCGCGCGCGCGTTCTTCGTATGTACTTGTAAACGGACGTCCATGCGGTTGCCATTTATTAATTATTAATTTGCATACAATAAACCAACAAAACACTGGTATTCAACTGCTTTACAATATATTTGTCATTTCCGCGATATGAGAAATTAATTCAATCAATTAAATATATTCGTGATTGTGAATTGTACGTAAATAAAATTGCACTTATAAACAATTTTTTCGGGTATTTTACCCCTTTAATACAGATATAAATAACAATAAAAATAATAATAATGTCTTACCAATTCTTGGTGACACATTATTCGATAGTGGAATGTAGAAGAGCACAAAAACTAATAAAAATAAACTGCACAGTAGAATTTTTCGAAAAAATTTTGGTTGAAATAAGTTTTTTTGTCGATTATATGAATCCTTGTGCCTAAAACCACCATTGCTATTTGGATAGGTTTCATCGTCACTGCTGCTGGTGCTCGGCGACGGTGATAATGATGAAGATAAGGATGTTGTACGTACATTTCTTAAGAGACCCTTATCTTCATCATTCAATAACATTTCCAGTTATGTTCTATTGCGACGAGATGTCTTTCAACTGCGGTTCGATAAATTTTTCATTAATCATTCACTAAAAAATCGCATTTAAAAAAATACACACGGAGAACGATGTATACAAAAAAAAAACGCAACCACCGCACACAAATATATTTTAGCTTTCTGTAATCACACAATATAATTATTTTCTTTTTTGGTTTATTAATTAAATTTTAATTTTTATTTAAGACTAAATTAAAATATATACACTCATTATTAAATATTTTATAAATTTTAAAAGAAATAGAACTAAAAAAAATCATTAGATACTCTATATACAAAAATAGATTCACAAAATAAATATTTAATAAACACTATGTATGATACACTGTATATGAGATTAAGGCATTTCGCTTAAAGATCTTCACAAGTAATTTATTTATTTAATTAATTTGAATTTTTAGTAGAACATTGCATTTTGAATTTGAGATTTTGTTTTATTTTTATTTTTTGGTGTTTCTCCACTTTGACGTTTATGTTTTAACATAAAAATAAAAATACTGACTGAAATTAAATTGGAAGTATTGTTTAAAATCAACTTGGTAAATACAAGTGTATATGTATATATTCAAAGATGTATTTTATTCGTATGGGTACAAAAGAAAATACCAAGCAGATGTATTTTTAACGCGGACATTTTATAGTCTGAACAGCAGACTAATTTAGATTTATGTATTAGGATAATAGATTCATATAATGATTATGAAATTCTTATTTGAAAATTCTTACATATTTATTGATTTCGAAAACCATTTATGAAAATCAACTCAGACTTCGAACAAATAAGGGCAACACTGCCTGCAAAAAAGATTATGTAGATATTAACCTAAATTTCACTTAAATTTCACTTTTTTCAATATTACAGAGCATTCATAATGAACATTTTTCTTTATTTTTTACTGACAGGTTTGTATGAATTTCCAACATCACGATCAACAATTTTTGTTCGTTATGTTGGAAATTCATACCTTCTTGCGGGTCTATTCTGGTTTTCCTTAGGAATAGGAAAAGGGAAAAAAAAATGGACATTTTTATAGCAGTTTTATTTTTTCCCCTAAATGCTTATTATGTCAAGAGTTAACGGGAATTTTATTTTTCCTATTTACAGCAGTATTGACATTTATTTTTCCGTACCTATTTTAGGTAGAATAAATTAATTCCTATCGTACTTTTTACTTTTACACGGGGCAGTCGTTCTCGACATGTTAGGTAAAAAAATATAAAAATGGGTGAACATTTAGTACCACGAGAATTCAATTAGTTATAAAAATAATGTAGGAACATAATAATTTATCTTTTGATTACTTTGTGATTTCAGAACAAAAATATAACAAAACCTTTGATGAAATACCTGTCCAAAGTAAAACAAGCATCATGAAAAATTGAAATAAAATGACAAATTATTTCCATTTTTGACATGTTTACTAGATTTAGATCTAGTACTAAAAATAAATCCCGCAAAGAGACCTAGAATACAAATTTGTGGAACGAAATTATTCAGCTAGAAAACGAAATGTGAGAAAAATAAAACTTCTGTTCCAATCCAATTCATTTCACAAAACCGGAATCTACATACAGAGCAGCACAATGTAAATAAAGGTAGAACATTTGAATGGAGAAACAATAATCCAAAAAACAAACTGAACGACAGTAAAGATATTTCAGTTTCAAAAGATAATAAAAGTACCGTGTTTTTTGTGTAACGAGCGAGTACATTTTCCCAAGACCAATGCCCAGATAAGAAAAAAACAGAGGTGCTGAAGACAACATCACATACGACGCAAGCTAAGTATATTAAAACGGCTTTTATTAATAGTAAGCCCGTACAATATTTTGTAGATTTAGGGAGCAGTGCTACGTTAATTCGAAAGACGGATGCCAAGCAATTGCATATCACTTATTTCGAGAACGGTTTTCCACCAGTGATGGCATATGGAGGTGGAAAGGTAGTGCCGAAAGGTATCTTTACGTGCACTATAAAAATAGATGATGTCGAATCGAAATGCGAGCTAAAGGTGGTGCCAGAGGAGCACCAGCAATCCCTAATATTAGTGGGACATCAATTTAGCAAACAACATCACATAAAAATTGTAAGGGACAAGCGTGGTCTTCACATAACCAACGTCAAAGTACGTAATAATATGGAATCAGAACAAGAGGATGCTAAGAGAATATAAGGCGATTATGTGTAACAGTCTGGCACCTGAATAATCTCTGCTGACATTAAAATGTAAATCCGCCACAACCTTTAAGATTAGTCAATTGTAAGGTTTTATATTGGTCCTTCCCTGATTGTGACATGAAGTTAAACTGGTTTATTAGTGAAAATTCACCAATAAAACCGTAGATAAACTTGGGCGTAAATGGTGGATTTTGTACTTTTCACGCACTGAAACACACTTCGTGCGCCTTTTGAAGTATCGACTGACTTTGATAAAGTTAAAATAAACAACGCCAAAATTAGAATTTATTTGTCACACAAATGTAGGCTTACTGCATTTTTCATGTTCCGAAAATTACATCAAGATGCCTAGTCTGTCAAACATTAAATGTCCTCAACTCCATATATGTTAAACGAAATCATTTATCTCATCTTTAAAATCTAAGTTATTGGAAACGAGGGGCTCTGTCGATGTTACTCAGAAGACTTCTTAAACGACTATAAAAGACTTATTTCAACTCAACAGATTGTATATGCTGAGCCCCAGATTTCAACGGCATATATTTACCAACTTCATCAATCATAATTTGTGTGGCTATGTTATGGGTGTTAATTTAAACTGAGAATAAGTTTGTAATGGTGATTTCAAATCAAACCAAAACAGAACTAAAGATCTCTCGACAGAAATGGAATACTTTCCACCTCGGTATGTAATCTACTATATATTCGACAATCTTATTGTAATGACCCTCCATTATATATCAGTAATGCATTCCAAGCGATGCGGTTTATAGGGCCATTCATATTATATATGTAAAATGATGTATAAAATTAGTCGTAGTAGAACAGCATTACAGATGACATGTAAAGTAAGATAAGATAAAATAAAGCGTGTGCAGTAAAACCAATAAAGGTCATTTTAAGTAAAGAGATAATTATTACATTGGCGACGAGGATGGGATGACATGCGCTAGCGAGATATTCCAAAAGACGATGGAGAATTTATTAGTAGGAATCCCAAGTGTAGTAGTATACATAGACGATATACTAATTTTTACGGAGAGCATGCAGGAACATAATTGTATTTTAGATAGGGTACTAACTAAGTTAGAGGAAAACGGGATAATTTTAAATAAGGAAAAATGTCAGTATAAAAAAAACGAAATTGTTTTTATGGTACATATTTTGAACTCTAAGGGTATCAGACCGATAGTAGATAGAGTTCAAGACATAGGGAACTTCAGGCAACCGAATACCAAAGAAGAAATACGTAGTTTTTGGGGAATATTGAATTATGTAGGTAGGTTTGTTCCAGATTTGGCAACAATTAGTGAACCATTAAAGATTCTTACTAGAAAAGGAAATAAATTCGAATGGAAGTCCGAGCAGGAAAGTTCATTTCAAAAGCTTAAAGAGTTAATAATTAACGAAACGACTTTAGGGTATTACGATACAAAAGACCGAACAATATTAGTAGCCGATGCTAGTCCATATGGGCTAGAAGGAGTATTAATGCAAGAAAACAATAAAAAGGAAGCTAGAATAGTGGCTTTTGCTTCTAAAGGTTTATCAGACGTAAAGAGACGTTACTCACAGACGGAGAAGGAAGCTTTGGCATTGGTGTGGGCAGTGGAGAGGTTTAAGATGTACGTGATGGGGAAGGAGTTTGATCTCATAACCGACCACAAGCCACTGGAGATTCTATTTAAACCTTCATCGAAGCCATGTCCTAGAATTGAGAGATGGGTCTTGCGTCTTCAATCGTCCAGGTAAAAAACATCGAACAAACATCGACCAGGTAAAACTAATATAGCCGATCCATTGTCAAGGTTGTGTCAACCAGAATCAAATGATAGAACATACGACAAAAGAGGTGAAAATTATCTTAATGAAGTTATCCGAATTGCGACACCAAAAGCCATAACATTGGAAGAAATCAAAAGCGAAGTTATCAAAGACGAGGAGATGACAGACTTAAAGTATTGTTTGAAGTATGGGAAATGGCCGCAACAAATGGCAAATTATAAAAGATATTCAGAAGATTTATCGGAGATAAACGGTATGCTGTTGCGTTTTAGAAGGATAGTAATTCCAAAAAGTTTGCAATTGAGAATTCTCGAATTGGCACATGAAGGACACCCAGGAGAGTCAATGATGAAGAGAAGACTGAGAAGTAAGACGTGGTGGTATAACCAGGATGCTGACGTAACGAAATTTGTAAAATCGTGCAACAGTTGTCAAATAGTAGCAAAGAAAAAGAATCCAGAGCCATTATACTTGACGGAGTTGCCCAAAGGTCCTTGGAAACAGATAAGGATAGATTTTCTCGGACCATTGCCGAATAAAGACTATATTTTGGTAATAACGGATGATTATAGTCGGTATGTGCTCGTGGAAGTAATGAGACTGACCACAACTCAGAAAACAATCGAAATTTTAAAACCTATTTTCACACAGTTCGGTTGTCCTGAGGTAATGATTACCGACAATGGACCTCAATTCACTAGTAATGAATTCGGAAAATTTTGTGAGACACTAGCAATTAAACTCAAGCATACGATACCATATTCACCGTCATCAAATGGCGAGGTTGAGCGACAGAACCGATCTATTTTAAAACGTTTAAAATTAGCGCAATTGGGAAAAAAGTATTACCGGGATGAATTAAATGATTATTTGTCGATGTATTCAAATACAATTCACCCGTCAACGAACGCTAGTCCTGCAAAATTGATGTTCAATCGGATTTTCAAGGAGAAAATTCCACATTTAGCGGATGCTAATTTTGTATTAGATGAAGATGTCAGGGAAAGGGATACAGATGTGAAACTAAGGCGTAAGGAGTACACCGACCTTAAGAGAAATGCAACGGAAGGAGACATACGAATAGGAGATAATGTGATAAGTCAGAACACGAAACCAGAGAATAAATTATCCACGAATTACGATCCTGAACAATTTGTGGTAAAGGAGAGAAATGGTAAAGCTGCAGTAGTTCAGGGCGTAGATGGCAAGTGTTATGTCAGGAGAACTGATCATTTGAAGAAATTGTTACCAATGGCAAATAATTCAACAAGCGAGCAAGCAAAACATAAAGTGATTCCTGACGGTGGAGACGAAGGTAACATGGATAAAGAAAAAGAAGATCAATCATTCGGATCAAGTAATTCCATTCCTAACAATGAGACGATACCGAGAAGAACAACGAGAATCAGGAAAGAACCTGTGTATATGAAAGATTATGTATGAATACTTAACATAGTCTAATTATAAATTTAAATTTATTCTTATTTGTAAGGTCATTTGTAATTAGGTTGTAAATCATTTAATGAATTAAATTTTAATTGAAGGGGTAATGTAATGACCGTCCATTATATATCAGTAATGCATTCCAAGCGATGCGGTTTATAGGGCTATTCATATTATATATGTAAAATGACGTATAAGATTAGTCGTAGTAGAACAGCATTACAGATGACATGTAAAGTAAGATAAGATAAAATAAATCGTGTGCAGTAAAAACAATAAAGGTGCTAATCATAAAAGTGACCATTATATTTATGATTAGATGCAATAATTTAGAAAATCACACCTTGATGTACACAATTATTTAAAACGATTCTATCTACAAATAAATAATGCACGTTATCAAGCAAAATATTGTTAAATTAACCGTAACCATGATTCATGATTACAGATATCGTTATTATGATGGAAAGCATGAATAAATTAATTGAATTTATTACATGGAACTGATGAATACAATCAGATTTTGTGGTAGTTGTTATCATATCAATTAATTAAGTACACTGCGGAGTGGTATTGGCTATCATACCATTTATATTATATACAAGGTGGCTCTTAAGTAAGTATATTAAATTCAGGAGGTGATCGAGGACACTGATTAATAAGGTAACTTCAAAACGATAGCGTCTTATTTGATAAATGATTGCCTCAAGTATAGTTTTCATTGATGAGGACTTGATGGTGCATGCAGGTTATATTGAACATGTGGTTATTTTAAGCAAATATACAAAAGTTTTCCTTCATCGGAATAAAAATCAAATACCGTACTTTGACAGATTACACCACGTCAATATGCAGTGTTCCGATGGAAATGCATTCTTAATAAACATTGAACGTTAAATGTCATAAATAGTTGTCCTGTATAGTTGTTACGTTTGCTCCAAAGGAGTTTTACTCTAATATTAGTACTAAAAATTTTGTGGAAACCTCGGCTAAATTCTTTAATTTAAATTTGCCAACAACATGGTCATTAACGGTCTTACATAGATAATAAGTATTATCTAACTTTCACTAAGGCGGATTAAACAATTAGTTTCTCGACTCCCCATACCAACAACTGTAAATTCATAACGATCCATGAAGCGCAAGGCTTAACATCGCCAAATATTATTTGCATAAGAATAAATCCTAAACCTCATGTCCTCAGTTAAGAAAGCGTTAAGTGGTGACTGTTACATATACTACCAAAATGTAATGGAATTTTTTGGGAAACATTATGTCGTTTATAGATTTAATCGCTTTTCAGCAACTAGCTACCAAATGGGCTGAAATGACGGTTATATTCTTACTTAAGGCGAAAAAAGCTCACACTGCAGTCCCAAAGACCTTAGACATATTAGCTTATTTTCCTTTCTCTGAAAAATGCTGGAAAGACAAATAGAAGCTCATATTAGAGGCGCGATAGTACCAAGCACAGGAAGTAACCTTTCTGAATATTGATTGACCTTTAATAACGTATCACCGGTGGCTATTACTCGGGGACTTTCGAATCTAGCTAGGAGTGGGTGGATCACTCAGGGAATGGACAGATGAAATGCTAAGAAGCAGGCTCATAAATACCAGTTTAGGGGAGTCAGGCAGTGGCTTTAAGATGGTTGTCTATGTGGGTGGTGTTGCTATTGGTGCCTGTGGTAAATATATGAACTCATGCAAAATGGTCTACGCATTCTTTCCATATGGACCAATTGCTGGAGGGCTGAATGTAAACCTACACAAAACTGAATTTTGTCTCTGACTGTATACTTACTACTTGTTCTGTGTTTATCTTTATTCGAAATTATATATCATAAATACCCAATCATATTCTTCTCATATTCACGTTTCGATGCATTAACGCTAAGAGCCGAATCAAATAACTTCTTTAGAACATTATTTAAACTTGCTATTATGGATTTCCATATCCTTCTCTTATACATTAAAACATCACCAAAAAAAAAAAAATTACGCCCTTTACATCTTTCAAAATCTATTCGATCTCTCGCTGGAAAATTCCAGACGCCGGTTTAACACCAAAAGGCAAACGATTCATTCTAAAATTTCTAATGTGCTTACTCCATGAAACCAAATCTTTTGACCCTTTATCCAACTTCAGCTGGTAATAAGCTCTACTTCGAAAAAAACTCTTGCATCCAGCAACTTATATGCCATATCATCAATATTAGGCAACATACAGTTTGTATCCTCTAAATATTTATACAAAGTCACTTTATAATCGGCACATATCCTTATACTTCCATCCTTCTTTAACAGCGGAACCAAGGGTGTACCCCAATTTGTAGCTTCAGTTCTTTGTATTATCTCTGCTTTTTTAATTTTACTTATTTTTTTCCACTTCCGGTAGAAGCTATTTGTAGTCTTACTTTAGGAATTTTACAATAGCAATGCCGTGTATTTTCATTCCGGAATGAATAATTTCATTCCACTCAGAAGTAGGTATAGAAAAATTCTCTTCTTCACGTAGTTGTAGTGTTTACCACTAGAGTAAATATATTCAATATATTTAGTTTTGAGGGTTATCCTCTAGTAAGTCTGGGAAGATCAGATCTTGTATTCTTGGGAAAAATAATATTAATCTTTTCCTTCTCTCTCAATACAGCAATGGTGACACTACTGCAGTTAGCCTGGAAGTAGGCACTTGTAGATTCTGGCTAGTTTCAGCCTACATGGACCGGGAGAAGGAGGTTCCTCCGGATAACCTGGAGAAGCTGATCCGTGAAGCGGAACAATCAAAGGTAGGTGTGGTACTGGGAGTTGATGCTAATGCGCATCACACTATCAAGGGAAGCATGGACATTAATGAAAGAGGTGAGTCGCTTTTTGATTATTTGATGAGTACTAACCTTTCAGTGTGTAATATTGGGCGGGAGCCCACATTTATTACTAGTAACAGGCAGGAGGTTCTAGACGTGACCCTTGCCTCAAATAATATTCTTCATATGGTTAAAAATTGGAGGGTGGATAAGGAACACTCCTTTTCTGATCATCGATATTTAACCTATAGCCTCGATATTCACCCTGCTACCCGGGAAGCCTTCAGGAACCCTAGAAGGACCAACTGGAGCAAATATGGGGAATTATTAGAGATATGTTACCGTCGAGGGTTATGGAGCCCCCGACGACCGTTGGGGAGCTGGAGGACATGGTGGCTAGCGTTACTAGCGCATGCAACCGATCCTTTCGCGCTGCCTGCCCAATGGCTAACCCTAGGGGTAGGCAAAAACCAGTATGGTGGTCCAGGGAACTGGGAACCTATCGTAAGGCTTGTAGGACAGCCTTTAATAGAGCCAAAAATACAAGGGAGGCTCCAAAAATACAAGGGAGCTTTGAAGACCTGTTGGTGCGTAGCAATCATCAGGAATCACTGTCAGTGTTCACAGAGGATATCGTAACCAGGAAACGGATCCTATGGGCACTGAGGGGTTTTAAACCATTTAAATCGGCTGGTCCGGATCAAATTATACCAGCGGAACTTCAAAACAACTCAGTAATTCTTCCTTACCTGGAAGCTATATTCAAAGGGTGTTTGAAGCTGGGCTATATTGGCTTTGACTTTCACGTAAATCGGACGTTTTCTGTGAAAAAAATATTTTTTAATTTTTTTATTTTGAAATTTTAATCAACGATGAAATTCTCCACCAAATATCCTAAAGCTATGGGGTACCTCAACCACGGAATATTATCCAAATTACAAAAGATTACAAATCGTGCTCATCCTGCCATTGATGATCGAGCGATGCGAGTGAAAAATCCAGGTGAAATTGTGTAATTCGTAGTCCGAAATGAATGGCTGGCCGACCTAAAAATGGAATGTTGTCTAATTGAACCATCCTTATCTTTTGGCACGCTCTGTTGTAAATGAGCTTTTGCTCAAAAGTGGAGTGCGCTAAAACTTAAATAAATGTATGTGTAAATGAAATAAATAAAAAAAAAATATTCCTAGGTACTGGACGGAGGTCAATATGGTGTTCATACCGAAAGCGGGGAAAAGCTCACATGTCTATCCTAAGGACCTAAGACCAATAAATCTATCATCCTTTCTTTTGAAAACCTTGGAAAGGCTGCTGGATGTATACATCAGAGTAAAATAGTTGCCAGGAAGTGGGCACCGTCTCATCATGCGTACACAAAAGGTAGATCTGTAGACACTGCTCTGCACGCCTTGGTGTGTACGATTGAGAAATCGATTAATTCGAAGGAATTCTGTTTGGTGGCATTCCTGGATATAGAGGACGCCTTTAATAATGTGAAAGCGGAGGCAATCAAGGAGGGATTGTCATTTTTGGAGGTGGACGTTCCTCTGATAGGGTTAATCAATTATATGCTGGGAAGCAGGATTGTTAGCTCGAAGTTGGGGGACTCCACCATCAAGAGGCGAGTAACTAGGGGAACCCCGCAGGGGGGGTTCTGTCCCCTCTTCTCTGGAATGTAGTGGTAAACGGGTTACTACTAGAATTGGAGAGAGAGAGTATTGAAGTTATCGCTTACCCAGATGACGTAGCTTTAGCTGTTACCGGGAAATTCCTGGGCACGATTGTAGACGTAATGCAGAATGCGCTTACCATCGTTACGAAATGGGCTGGCAAATGTGGGCTTGGTATTAACCCGTCCAAGACAGAGCTGGTACTCTTCACTAAGAAATACAAAATCCCGGTAGTTGTCCCTCCTACCTTAAATGGCACGTGACTTGCTTTTACTGATAGAGCTAGATATCTGGGCATTATCTTAGACAGTAAGCTTAGTTGGAAGCCCAACATGTTGGAGAGAATAAACAAAGCTACTATAGCTTTGTACTTCTGTAGGAACGCCATTGGTCATAGATAGGGTCTGAAGCCGGAGCTGGTACACTGGCTCTACACCGCTGCAGTGAGACCTGCACTCATGTACGGGGTGGGTGTTTGGTGGCCAGCTCTGGACAAGGTAACTTATAAAAGTAAGATTGAGAGAGTGCAAAGAACGGCCTGTATGCTTGTTAGCGGGGCATTGAGGTCGACACCAACAAGTGCCTTAGAGGTTATGTTGCACCTTCTTCCGGTCGACATTTTTGGCAAACAGATGGCGGCAAATACGGCTGTACGACTTGCAGCCGTCTCTAAGTGGAGGTGTCTTAGTACAGGACACTCTACTGTTGTTAGATCGTTGAAGGATGAGCTGGGGAATCTTGACTACATTAAACCTACTCTACGCTTCGAGAAGCGATTTGGGACCTCCTTCCCTTCAAGGGAATCTCGGAGGGACATACCGTTATCGGAAACCGAAGCGTTGCAATTCTTCACAGATGGCTCCAAGCTAGACGGCAAAGTGGGAGCTGGAGTATTCTGTGACAAATTAAATGTAAACATTTCTATTCGTCTCCCTGATTACTGCAGCGTGTACCAAGCTGAAGTCGTAGCGATTGAGGAGGTCATGACGTGGTTGAAGCATAATGTGTTATCCTCAGACGATATCACAATCTATGTGGACAGTCAAGCGGCGATCCCGTCGTTAGAATCGGTGTCTTTGGCGTCACGGGTGGCGTTGAGTTGTCACTCATCTCTAAATGAGATTGGTGAGCATTTCAACATCCAGGTAGTCTGGGTCCCAGGTCACTCGGGCGTCATGGGGAACTGCAGGGCAGATGAACTTGCTAGGCATGGTACGGCTCTCCAGCTGCAACTGGAAAGGGCAAGTCTGGGGAGGCCTATCACAGCGCTGAGACAAGCACTTGGTAGGCAGGCGCTATCCTCAGCGGGGGAAAGGTGGTCTAACACCCTCACCTGTAGAGTTGCAAGACAAGTTTGGCCAAAGCTGGACTTGGGGCGCACTAGGGCATTAATATCCCTACGCAGACGTGAATTAAGAACGGTCGTAGGAATTCTCACGGGACACTGCCTTTTTGGAGAACATGCAAGAAGGCTGGGTCTGGAGGCAAATGACTTCTGCAGAAGCTGCTTGGACGAAGAGGAGGAAGAGACGTTGGTCCACTTCCTTTGCTCGTGTTCAGCATTGGCTCTCAAAAGGCACAAACACTTGGGTAACTTCAGGATGGACTGCCTCGGATCTCGAAAACGGTAAAGTGCGGGACGTCTTACGCTACATACATACGTAGCTCGAAATGGTTCCAATAGGGGTAAAAGGGGAGATATTCTGTGGTATCACAATGGACCGTCACCGGTCTAAGTGTGCATAAGCAACCACTCCAGCCTAACCTAACCTAGTTTGGGCCAATGTTAGTCGAACGTTAGTCATTTTCCATTCGTGTAGTCTCGGCTTTAGCCGCCGCTAATTTGACATTTACTTATATGAAAAATGTTGTTTGGGGTTTTGACAACAAAATATTTTCATAAAAAAATATTTGTTCATTGATTTATTACGATCAAATTTAAGTTCAAGCTTAGACTTTTTTTTACAATTGTCTTTCTCATATGCCCATTTGAATGTAAATTTCACCTTAAATTAGAAGTTTCCAAGCATTTACTATAAAAACAACTACAATAAATATAAATGTCATTGATCGCTTCAAAAAATACAAACTGCTAGTTTGTCACCGCTGTTTCTGTTCGCTCTTATGGAAATCTGTTAGCTTGGTCCATGTAAGGTTCAAACTGGCTGGTGGAGTTGGTGTTCATTGAAACGAGATTAGAGTTAGGTTTTCGTTAAGTCATTTTAAAGTCAACGAAGCTAGTGGAATTGAGTAGTGTTGAAAACCAAAATGGCGTGACGAATATATGTATATTAGGGATTTTTATTATTACCGCCTTTAAAAAATTATTCTATAATTAATAAGCACGCAATAGAAAAGTCCTAAATGTATTTATAATGCAACTTGGTGCAACACTTTCAACTCAACCTAACTCACTTCCATGGACACGATCGACGCCATTTTGAAATTTAACGAAAACCTAATTTCAATCCAACCTAACTCAACCTCGTTGGTAATGGAAACATGATACATGTATTCTCATATAGCGCCGCTGTTCGCGCCGGCAATCTGTTTCTGGTATTTTATTTTTCGGCCCTTTCCGAAAGTTATACTTATTTATTTAGGCCTACTTATTTAAATAAGTATGTTGGCTAGGTAACATAAAATAAGTGTGTATGTTCTTACAAAAAAAAATCTTAAACGAAAACCAAAATTCTGTTAATTTCATTGCATACATATTGTGATATTATGTAGTAATTAAGTTTTATAAAAAATTTAATTAAAAAAATTATTTTATGGTTACAAAATAGTCAAAATAAAAAATAAGTATGCGAAATCAATTCGGATGATTTTACATACTTATTTAAGATGACGGCAAATAAGTATGTCTAAATAAATAAGTATAACTTTCGGAAAAGGCCTTCGTTAACTTTCAGTCGGTCATCATTTCAGTTCAACATGTAACTTCAGTAAAGTACTTTTCATACCAGGCGCCTCGCCTCGAAATATTTAGTTACCACAAATGCGAAGCTGAAACCTTTTCATACCGGTGGCGTTGGCTTTGAACATTCGGTTGCTATCAAATATTTTATTTAGGTCTGTTTTACACGTGAATTATAGCAAGAACTGAGATATACTAAATTTGTAACGTACATATGAGCTAGATTTTTTGGTAAGTATGAAACAATTGTGCAAAAAACATGATTTACAGGTTATTTTGACAAAGCACTTCGCTTTGTACTACTTTAAAATCTCGCAGTCGAGTGTGGAACGCATTGCCTTAGCTTTATAGATAACATCATTGCAATATATTTTGATTTTTTTAAAAGTATCACTTAAAAATAAATTATTTTTCAACAAATTTATTTCTATAAAATTAAACGTTTTCAATCAAATAAAAGTAATTTGCATAATTCAAAAATGAAATAAAGAATTTTTAATTTTCAAGCTCAAAGCCGAGGCGCCTGGTATGAAAAGTACTTGGTTTGAGATTTTACGTCTAAACACGAATGGGTGTAATGTCGCGATGTAGTGTATACATCGTCTAAACAGGCCCAATACCTAGCGTAGAATATGCGACGTAACCTGTGATTGTAGCTACTCATGAAAAATGTGCATTTAAATTCATATTTCGGACGCACTCGGGTGCGTCCGAAATGAAAAATGTGCTTTTAGCGAAGACACATTTCAAAATCCTACACGCGAGGTACCTCATGTGCATTTTAAGGGGTTGTTCTCGATGTAAAGTTATATTTTAATTAATCATATTTATCGATTTAAAATGCGCATTTTAAAAAATGTGCATTTTAAATTCCCATTTACACCTGTAGTAGTTTAGCAAAGATATGAGCCACAAGTGATTATAACAAGTACTTGCGGTGGTCAATTGGAAAGCCACTACTGTAAGCATATTAAGCGTAGTTTAATTTCTTAGATGACGTTTTTTGTAGTAAAGTGTAGTCATAAGTGTAGTGCCATTGATGACGTTTTGTTTTCTGTGTGTATTTTAACGCGTTTGGATTACGTTTTAATTTTTGTAAACATAAACGAAGTTCATATATTTTTTAATTTTGTCTATCTTGTGTTGTCTAAATAGATAATTTTAATTATTTTTAGTTGTCAGTCATTTTTATATAAAGTTGTTCGAGTTGCTTATAAATAAACTTGTTGAATAGGTCAATATGAGTATCCTAGAATTAATAAGTAAGGCTATAGAGTTTGATGAGAATGGGCTTAAACTGCAGGCTTTAAAATTTTATAGGGAAGGAATAACTCAGTTAGAGATTAAGTGGAACGGTAAGTAAATTTTCATTGTTTAATCAAGTTATTGGGTATTTTCTCGGTGAGCTGAAAACTTCAAATATTTTAATTACATATTTCAGTTGAAACCGATAGCGGTAAAAAAAGAATGTTACGGCAAAAAATTAACGAATATGAAGACAGAGCTAAGCGTGTAAATAATGAAATTGAAATAAAAACTTCCAAAGGAGAAATTCATGATCAAATTCTCATTCGCGATGGTAGTAAAGGTTATAGTTACGATACCGTTTTCGGTAAATATTTAGATTCGACAAATGAAGTTACAATTGAAGAACCGTATCTAAAAATTAATTATCAGGTAAATATGGTTAGGAATTATAGTCACGTCATTTAATTTTCATATGAGTGTATTTCAGTTTCACAATTTGGTGGCGTTCTGCGAGCTTTTGGTATCGAAATGTGCTAATTTAAAATTTATTCGTGTCATCACTACTAGCGCTCCACAAAATGATCAACAGCCACTAACTAATAACGATTTACGAGAGTTGAATCCCTCATTGCAATTATAAAGGCACAACAACGCCAAAGTGCTTTTCAAACACTACTAAATAGTTTACAGGACCTGGGTATTGCAATTAGTTATGAAATTAACGATAAATTACATCATCGGCAAGTTATGTGAGTATTACATTACATTATTGGGTGGTAAGAATGAAACGGAGTATGTACAGTTCACGCTACAAAAAAAAAATTGGAGTTTTGGCTGAGCGTCATATAACAGAGCCATTCCCTAGGAATTCTAGTGAATAATAGACTCATCTCATTCTAAAACAGGAATTGGTCAGTCGACTGACAAACTGTATTTTGACTGATATTGACAAAATTAACCAGAAGATTAACAAAACATTTGAAACTGTTAGATAACAATCATACGTACTTTTATTAAGTAATAGCTTTAAATTAAAAAATTACATAAAAATATTTTAAATGCGATTTTTAATTTCAATATTACTTTGCACTATTAAGTTGCATTAGTTGCAAATGTTTTGTTCGCAACTGTATATTTATGGAAGTAGCTAAATCTACATGACAAAATAATTTCCCTGATGCCGAGTTTACGACCATTTTCTGAAGAAAAATTTTCAACAGGCAACCAATCAACGTAGTCTATTTTGTAAACAAATTTCCCCTTCCGTACATAATTGTTTTGTTTTCCATTTAAAGAATTATGTACGGAAGGGGAAATTTGTTTACAAAATAGACTACGTTGATTGGTTGCCTGTTGAAAATTTTTCTTCAGAAAATGGTCGTAAACTCGCACTCAGCATTGCGATATTAAAACAGGCAACTTTGACCAGCTTACGAACAACCAGCATCTATTCAATAAAGTCCTTGCTATGTGAAAGGGGCAATTATTAAACGCTGTGGCCCAATAAAAAGTAGGGTACAGCGGCATTTTTTTAAATTTTACTCGAAATAAATGCTCTTGCTCAAAAGTATTAGGTACCTGTAATTAATTTCCAGTACATGTGCATAAGTGTTATTTATACCACCCCTTGGGTAACCAAAAATTAATAATTTTTTCAATTTAAACAGCTTAAGTAATGGATTTGTGATAAAAGTATGCAGGGGACTACACTATTTCAAGCCATCATTAAATTATCATTGCATAGGTGCTTTCAGTCAGAATTTTCGTGAATGTCTTCAAACTAATATTGATGTATTGTTTTGTCCAAAGAATAAAAAGTAAAATGTTAATTTGAGATTATTTTTTTAAAATATATCGTTTCAAATTTCGGAAACAATGAACCATTTTTGAATTTTTAAAAATACTATCCAATACCACAGAAGAAAGATTCTTTCTTTTTTCTGTGCCAATACTTTGTAATGTAAGATCAGAAACAACAAATTCGCTTTTTAAATAATTTTGTTTTATTTACAAAATCGCTCAGTCTTTATCTTCACGATTTTTCTTCCTCTTTTTCTTTTTGATTGCCTTCAAACTGTCATTCTTGTCTTTTGATGTACTTTGCTGTTCTTTGAATTTTTTTGCAAGCATTTCTTCTTGAGCCGCCAACCTAGCTAATTTTCCTGACATTGTTAATCCATGTCGAGCGCCTCTGTAAAAAAAAACAAAGTTTATTCATGCCAATTAGGGTACAGCTTACAGACGAAACCTACTTATGTGCCGTTCGTCCACCGCAAGCTTTATATAGGGCTTCATCACTAACGGGAATAAATTCAGGGATATTTGGTGTTATTTCTGCATTTTCATTTTCTTCTCGATTATTGGACAACTTCGCCTTCTTAACAAAATTCTTATACTCTTTGCTCTCCTTCGAATGTATACTTTTCTTGGTATACGATTTATTGGTAATCTCTACTCCAACCGGGTCGACAAGTTCCATTGAAATTTTATCATCTGCATCTTTATTAATCACGATATTTGCAGCAGTATTTTTATACACATTTTCCCACCAATGATTATTAAATTCTTCCGCTCGATTAAACCCTAGGCCATTACTATCGAATTTAAGTTTGGGTTTTATGCATGTAACCATTCCTTGGTTATTTTTACCTAGACCATCGCCTGGAAATTGTTTATTTATATATGTAACTTTAATTAGAGGGTTAAATTATGAGTTTATGTCATACCGTCTTTCCAGCCAAATTTGGTCATTAGCTTCTTCCCAAAATCCATTTTAAATTTTGTAAACAAGGCCAAGAGTTGTGTACGGTTTGCTCATTTATTTGGATTGACACTTTGACAGCACACCACACTGGCACATTGATAAATGTAACCAGCATTTTGACAGGTGTCAAAATGTGCTGAGTATTTTATTTGGTTTCCAGTTGCAACAAAAAAAAAACTCCGAGCAGGAAACGAGACCAAAAATGAGTTTTTTGAAATTTAATCTCAAAAACTTATTTTTCGTTCGTTTTCTGTTCGGAGTCTGTTTTTTGTTGAAACTGGAAAACCAACCGCGGCGTTATGTAGTTGGTTTGTTTGAAAATTAGATTTTTGCTTTTTGGGGTATTGTGGTTTTTAGGGTACAATAAGAAGTTATACCCATTGACGGTGTTTACACTAAGCATTTTATTCCTGGGGTGAGATGTTGTAACCATCACGTTTTTCGCTTCGATGCATTTTCGATAGAATAACGGTATTTTAGAACTAAATTGTTTTAAAATTTTATATTTTTAACAAAGCAGTACAGTTATTCTATCGAAAATGCATCGAAGCGAAAAACGTGATGGTTACAACATCTCACCCCTGGAATTTTTTATCTTTTCATACAAAACCGGTTTTGTGTGATTTTATTTTTGGGATTTTTTTTTACACCAAAATTTTGTTGGTTTCTTTGGATTCTTCGCACTAACACAAACAAAAATGATTAAACCAATTCTCAATGTTACATTATTTTTTCATATTTTATTGTCAGTTATGAAACATACATATGAAAAAATTCCGGTTTTTTAATGCTTAGTGTAAACGATAAGGGATTTTGTTGCCGAAGAATTCGGAATAAAATGCCTAATATAAACACCCCAATTTGGAAATATTCCCTGTACCGAAAAAATTCCATAGCGAATTTAATGTCGAGTTCGAATGGGCTGTCAAAAAAAAACAAGGTTTTGATGCCCAATCGTACGCACAAGCAGCATGTATGTGATTTCTTTTTGAGGTTATGCTAACCGTCAATAAATTTTTAGTTTATTATGCACAAAATTACACAGATTTTGTCACAAAAATTATTTTAATAACACAACTTATTTACGAACTCGTAAAAATTACGGAGTGATTAAAAACGACGAATTTTGACATTTCTTTTTGGTTGGAATTGATAAATCTTGTAAAAAATCTCCATTTGTCAAAATTGATTTAAATCAAAAGATAAATGATTTATTCTGCCCAATCGTACTCGGTTTGACAGTAAAATGATTTATTTCGCCCAATCGAACTCCACATAAGAATACAGTACTGCGATTTTGTTGTGTACATGAGAGTATGGGAGTAAATAACCGGAACGCAATAGTATTTTCAAATGTTGATGTGTTAGTGAATGTTGTTTTTGTTTATGTTTTATTTGATGTGGTTTTCGATTCACCAAAAAAGAGCAAGCGTGCTCTTTCTGCTGTCAAACTGTTCGATTTGTCCAGAAAAGTCGCTCGGTCGAGCAAAAATGTTGTTGTTTTGCGAATCTCGATTTTTTGGCAGATTGACGAGAGTTAATTTTAAAATATTAGGGATGTAGAATATAAATTATTTTAGATTTTTAAAATTTAAATGGGGCAAAAATCAGTAGCCGCCAAAAGCTAAACTTCAGCCAAATTATTTAAAAATGCTACAATATATTAAAATTATAGATAAAAAATAAATACTCCACTATATTGTAAGTGTACATGTATTATAAATACTCCAGTATATTGTACGCACTAATGTATTACATTCATTACATTATATATATATATATATATATATATATATATATATATATATAATAATTAAATTTGTTCTTAATCTAAAAAAATTTTTTATTAAAATTGACAAAAAAAATTGTAAACCTAAAACATACAATTGAAAATGTCAATATTCCCATATTCCTCTAAAAAGCATGGGAAAAAATATTCCCATAGGAAGATAAGCACCAAAAAATTTGAACCGATTTCACCCGATTGAATAATTTTTGATGCTTACTGGTACAAATACCACACGAACACAAATAAAATTAATGACAACACACAGTAACAAAATTTTATACTTTACATGGTGTACGTATACAAAACTCCCTGTGAGTAAATTCCCATGTACACAACAAAATCGCACTACAGGGCCGCTATTCTCGAACTCCACAAACATTTTCCACATGTGAACATCTGTCAAAATTCATAAAAAATGAATTTTTTCGGTACAAAGGGAATATTTCCGAATGGGTATAAGAAGGTGGAAGAAATTCGCCATATACGAAAATGTCCGTGTCCCATGTGTTTTAGGGCCCCAGGGGGCCTATTCTCGAATTCCACATCCATTTTCCACATGTGGACATCTGTCAAAGTTCACACAAAAACGTTCGAAAATTGTAATTCGTATATACTCGTAAAATACATGCGGCATGGACATTTTCCTATATGGGGAATTTTTTCACATGCTTATACCCATTCGGAAATATTCCCTTAGTACCGAAAAAATTCAAGTTTTATGAATTTTGACAGATGTCCACATGTGGAAAATGGATGTGAAATTCGAGAATAGGCCCCCAGATATTGTACTTGTAATGGTATGATTTATGTCAGGTTGTTTTAGCTAAAGCCTCGGTCTCATTAGTCAAGTTACTTGATTTCAAGTATGTACGTGGATTCAGGTAACTTGAATTCAAGTTTACATTCTTATATATTCAAGTTAATTTAGTCAAGTAGTTGTTTAAAATGTTACCGAATGTTTCACAAAACTTCATAGGATTGATAAATTATCAAAAAATTTATTACTTCTGCACTACTCGACTTCATTTTTGTAGATCCCAAAAATTCTGACTTCACTATTTTATAAAGCACTTTCCACAATGCTAAATTTTAAGATATGGTTCACTTCAGACGACTCGACTTGGATACAAAAGTTGAAAGGTACTCTTCTTTACTTGAAACTTAAAGTCAAGTAAGATTAACTTAAATTCAAGCAAAATAACACGTTCATAAAGGTCAAGTAAGTTCAAGTTACTTGAATTCAAGTACTTCGCACGTGTCTGAATTCTGTGATAATATTTTTTTTGGACGTGTTCGAAGTTTGTAATAATTTTGACGTGAGTGAAATAATTTTCTCTTTCATATTTTGTAATAAGTTCGTTGAAAATTTTATTTAATTTTTATAAAAATTTATTTGTACTATGTTTTTGGAAATAAATTAACGTGAAATGGCTTAATTATTGTTATTGCGCGCTTTTGTTTTTGGATATTATTACAGAAGTGTCAAATTTACAACACGTAGTGGCTGTGATAATTTGGCTGCATACAAAATAATGTCAACATTTGTTTTTTGATTATTATGTAATAAATTTAAATTAAAAGAGAACTCTTTTTTATCACAAATCACAATAATTACATCACAATTGTAATTTCGTTAAATATAAATCAGAATAAAACTATTCGATGAAACGAAATTTCAGGTAATTTGTTGCGAGTATTGTTACGACATTTTCTGATTATACACTTCATTTTTCATACATTTTTTTAAATAGTTTATCACAAATAATAATTAACTATATTTTTTTTAATTGTTTTGTTAAATTTGATAATTTTTAATTTGCACGAAACTACGCACAACCGCTTTTTAACAAGATTATACGTTGAATTGTAGTATGTACATGAAAGCCCAGGCGATTAGTATTCATACTTCTGTGTTTTATAAGAGTACCATATATTATTTGTAACCAACCATATAAAACCATCTCTCTCCAACTGTGCACGCTTGAATTAGAAGATTTTCTATGGTGAAAAACGTTGTTTCGGTTGGTGTTAGTCGCCGATTTGAAATTGATGAAAAATGTGCATTTCGTAAAATTGATGTACTTTAAAAAAACATTGATGTTTTTTGGAGGAAAGAAGAACGTTTTCGATGTATGTACATCAATTTTTTTTTAATGTTTTGGGTGAAAAGAATTTGAAATTTGATTTGTCGATTGTGTGTGACATTTCGGCCAGCGTTTTGTCATATGCAGCGGGAAATATGTACGTAATCAACATATTCGCCTTTTAACACCAAGTGGCTGACATCTGGGGTGGGATGTTGTACCATCACTTTCATTCGAATCGACTTTAAAAGTCGATTCGAAAAAGTAATAGTTGGCATGTTGTACAATTTTCGACTCCAAAGTGATACATTAATATGGCCGCCATTTTTCGAAGCTGAATTAACAGCAACAATTTTAATTTGACATTTCGGTGTTGTTATACAAGCTTTAAATAAATATTAATTTTATAAGATTTTATTAAAAATAACAATTTATGAAATTGTTAATAAATTTCTTATTTTTTCATTACTTACGCAGACATTTTTTCAAATTATGTTTTAAACTTATTCACTTTTAATTATATTTATTTATATTATTACATTATATTTTGACGAATCGCTCGTATATCACTTTAAATAAACTGAGTGATACTAAAGTACCATTATCGCGATTCGAAAATTTTACAACATACCAATTTTCGACTTTCTGTTCGAATTTCGAAAATTCGCAATTACAACATCTCGCCCCTGGTGGACCTTATTCGAACTAGATCCAATGGTGGTGAAGATTTCTTTATGTGTCAAACTGCATATAAAAATAGAGTCCTGCGCGTATAATTAATAAAATAGTTGTATTTCACAATAATTTAACATCCAAAACCTGTTGTATTGCTTGCATAACAACGAAGACTATACATATGTACCCTATTTTTTTATTTATTAATTTGAGAAAATCAATTAATTTTTCAAAACATATTTGAGTTTTTGTTGTACTGACTCGTTATAAAACAGCCTACAAATTTTGTTAAAATTTATTAGAGAATGGCTAAACCTAATAGTAAACGAATGTGTTCTGTACCTGGATGTCATAATTATTGCGACCAAATAAATAAAATTGCCACAATATTGGCAATGGCCACCGCAATAATCAGTTATTGATGCAACAGAAATGTCAAATGTTTCATTCGTCGTCATATTATGTTACTTAATTACTTTCAAGGCATTTTTGTAATTATTTCTTAATTATTTTAGTGAATATAATGTAAGCATACAATTTTATAGGTATCAACACTGTTGAAAAAATATATTTTTGGGAAATAAATTATTGTGAATTAATAATAATTTAAGAATAAAACTTACTTTACACCAATTGCCTATTTGATTTGACATATACACAATTTTTCACCACCATTGGCTCTTACGACGGTGGCGCCTCTAACGGAGCTTTAAAGGCGAATAACATCCACAAAATGTTCAACATCCCTGACTTCCCCACAAAACTAATCACTTGATAGCTGATAGTCAGCGACGAATCACAATTTAACGCAAATTTTTTTGTTTTTCTGCTTTGTTTTTTTAATCGATGTCATTTTTTAATTTCATTTTCAATATTGTTTTGTTATCAATCGTACACCATAAACAAAATTCGTGATGGCCTGTTAGAGCTATAAATAATTAATTAACAATAAAGTTATCTGTATTCAGTAGTGATAAATTAAAAAAAAACTAGAGTCAGTTTTACAAATGATTAAAATAGATAAATCAAAAAATCATATATGAAAAATTACCCTCTCCTTTCTCTTGCTCCGGTGTGTTTCTTGTGCTCGATAAATTCGATTGTATAGTTTTTTTTTGTTTTGTTATTTTGTGTAAAAACATTAATAATTCAGCTTTTTTTGTTATTCTGTTGTCTTATTTAAAATGTGTATGTGTTTCAAAGTCCAATTTGGATTACAGCTAAATTGATTTGATTATTAGTTGATAGAAACAAAAAAAAAACTACGTGTTCTAGCTAAAATTCTAAATAGAAGAACTATTAGAAAGTGCAATTACCTAATTCATTAAAAAATAGTGACGATTCGTGATTAAGTTTAAACTAAAATTATGAGTCCAATCGAGGAACGATTTCAAGCAGCTGTAAATGTAATTAGAGGATTACCAAAAAATGGTAAGTGTGAAATAACAACAAAACAAGCAACTTTCACTATCCTCAGTTCGAGAAGTATCAAGCAAAAAAGACAAAAAAACAAATTTTTAATGAATAGGAATAATGGAATATGGACTGTCATATTAAAACCAAATATATCGTGGTGTAGTTTCTTGATTGCATTTTAATTACGCAATACACAACGCTGACGTTGCCTGCTGTGTGTTTAACTTGCTTTACATCGCGTTGTAATAACGATTTGTTACTTAAATTTAACCCTTGGGCAGTCGAAACATTTTATGACCAGAAAGACCAGCAACTAACCGACCAGCAAGATACAATAACAAATTAGTAAAATTGATTTTATTCTTCGGGAAAATATAGTATGACTGTTTTTCTGAACTTACACGTATTATTGTAATTATATTAGTATAATACTGGAAAATACACAATACAGTGCAACATGTGGTTGTTCCCTTACGGAAACAATTCAAATTGAGGAGAATCGTACCATATTTCAGAATGGGGACAAGTCGAGCTGTAGTGTCCCACATGGCTGTCCCCGTACATGGACATATCGAGTGGAAAGGGTTAAAATATTACAATATGCATGTTATTACTTATATATGTATGTATATATATTATATATGGTTTCAGTTTTGTGAGTTTAATAATTAGGAATTGAAGAATAGAGAACAATGAAACTTTTTTTAATGATATTTTGCTGTATTAGATGAAAATCTGGTTAAGCGCTTTACTCTTTACATAATATCTTGATGATTCCAACTGCCTGTTTCAAGGTTATATTTGTTAATTGGGTAATTCATCATATGATCAAAAAAACTATCATCATTTTTTATTTTGCAGTGAATTTAGTTTTTGTTTTGATCATTCGAAAACCACATTAAAGAGATGCACTCATGTCACACGTGCAATTTTGCGACATGTCAGTACAGTTAACGTTAGCTTATGTCGTCGAAAAAACTTGCACTGATTCTAAAAAGTTTACTTTGTTGCCCTCAAAATGCTGACCTAAAAAAATGTACTGACAGCAAATTTTTTTTGTACACTTGGAATTTTCTTTATACAGATTTGCCCCACTGACCTGTATTACATGGACAATGGACATAACGTGTTAAAAATTGTTATTACAACTATGAAGCTTAGACAATCTTTCATATCGCTGGCATTGTTTATATTCAGTTGCTAATAAATAGTTTGTTTTAGTTTATCTTACACATGAATTATAGATTTATAGCCAGACCTAAACTATTCTGAATTTGTAGTATACATAATACCAATATTTATCTTGTGTAAACATAAAACAGACCAATCTAATTTGTGATTTATTTATTTATTTTATTTATGTAACTTTTAACTTTTAATAAAATTACAACATTAATAAATACAAGATAATTTAGAAAGTTAAGAAGGTAGGTTTTCTGTGTCTGGAAAAGACAGTAGCGAAAAATCTACAAATTTAATGATGAAAGTATTCTGGTGTGGGGCCAAAATCATTTTTAAGGTACTATTGTAAAATTTGAAAACCAATCAAAAAATCTACAGCAAAACCAAATATAGTAAACTAGAAATCAGCAATGTTAAAATGTAATCAATTCAATTAGTAATTAAACACCTAAAAATGATATCTTTATTTTCAGCAGTAGTCGTTAAAGTATGTAGGGGCTGCCACTATAAAATATTTTATAAAAGTTTCAGAGGAAAATGTCGGTACCAGGAATATATTACGATAATCGTTTCGAATATCATATATAGGGCCTAGATTCTGATTCGCCGTTGTTAAATTTTAACTGCTATAAAATGACAATATATAGCAGTTAAAATGTGTCATTTTATATCATTAAACATTTTAGTAAAAAGACACAAAAATTGTCATTTGTCACTTGATCAGAATCTAGGCCCAGATCTAGGAGGTCTCTGAGTATTTCTAGAGAAGGTTAATTTCAGACTCTAAAAATATACAAATGTTGCAAAGAAAGAATTCCAACTTCCACAAATAAAGCCACGAGGGATCTATACGTCTTTTTAAAAAAATAAATCTTATAATAAATTTCTGTAACGTTATCAGCGGTTTGAATGTAAGCACCACCCCTACAAACCATGCCATAATTCAACCTGCAGCCCATATAAGCATAGTATAAGCTAAGTAATACTTGGACACAGCGGACGTAACAGATACATAGCACGTAAAATTATGTTTTCTTCAGAATTTAGTTCCTTATTCTGTGTATGTAATTTCCAATTCAAATTATCTACAATTTAGTGCATCAGACTCATTTGCATGGTACAAAATAGTTGGAACATAATTGAAATTATAGTTACCATGTAACTTACCACTTACCACGTAAGAACATAACCTTTCTCTTCTCAATTACTTAAAATGATTAAATGTTCATAAACCACAACCGCAAAATTTTCCAGATCATTATTCATATCGATTACCACATTTTCTGTATAATTACCGCAATAACTTATTGTCATATTATCTGAAAATGCGATTATCTTACTTTTCAAATTTAATTTGATAATACTGTTTATATAAATTAAAAATAATGCAGGGCCTAAGACAGAGCCTTGCCTTGCACAACAAATAAATGTAATAGCCGAGCTGAAAGAATTACCAATCTTCACCAAAACTGATCTATTATCAAGACAAGATTGAGACCATTTTTTAGGAAGATTTGTAGTGTCGCAAAATAACTGATATAGATAAAAAACAAATATCAATTTCTACCAAGAAGAATTCAGTATTTTTTCATCTAGGTTCCATTTTTGTGAGTCGATAGAATATGATATTAGCTTCATACAATTTTAACATGTTGCAGTCGTATGTGGAACGGATTGCCTTGTTCATTATTAAAGGCCGGTACGCTTCTGAAGTGAAGTGAATAGTCTCGAAAAAATACAAGATAAATCGGACGTGAAAAATTTGTTTGTCGATTCTTGTAAAATTTTATATCAGATAACTTCAATTTGGAATTTAAAAACAAAATTTAGATTGAATGCAATGGGCGATTGAAAATCAGGAAACTCAAATGATGGAACCGCAAAATTTAGCTTCACATTTGTTTGTTTGTTTCTATCTCTGCAATCTTTTCTGGGGCTCAATGCACTCCCAACTTTTTTGCGATTCGCTTTTTATGTCCTACCTTATGCAGTAGCCAAATCGAGGACGTACGGCTATAGACCCGTTTTTGTTTAAACCACCTGCACATTGCATTGCTTCATGCCAGTATATAGTGCTGACATGAAAGGTGGGTCGGCCCATGGATTCCGCACTCTCAATAGGGGTCATATTGGGCAAATGTAAAAGTAAGTTCCGTTTTTATAATACATGGCGCAATTGTTCTTATATGTTCTTACATGTTTTTGAAAAGTCTCTTCATAATCTTCAAAACGTAGTATATTATATTTAATTAAAATATAAACGACATAGTTTTTTATTCGCTATTTTTGTATGGGTAGTTAGAATTAATTACGCTTAATTTCGCCGCTAGGCGGATAATTGAGAAACCGATTAATGAAATTATCAAAAATAAAAATTCGTGTTGTGTTGTGTATTCAAGTTGTCATTTTTGAAATAAAATTTGTTTTAATATTAAATTGAGTTTATTTTCTGTTGCATTTAAATTGAAAGTATTTTCTGTGAATAAAAAACCATGATTGAGGTAATAAGATTAAACAGTGAAAAATGTATATTACAAGAATATTATAACCTAATAATATTAATTATAATAAGTATATATTTTTTAGTTAGTCGATTCGTCTGACTCAGATTCGAGTATGGAAGATATCAAAATGTTGGTATGTTCCGATTCCAAATCCGATTCTGCATCTTCAGGCTCGTGAGGAAAGGGAAAATCCAACATTTTTTGAGAACGGTAAAAAAGTGCAATAACCATGAGTTTGTAACCCAATTTCGATTGAAAAGATCAGTTGTTTACCCATTAATAGGTAAATAATAAAAATTAATGACTTTAAAAACGTGGCGTTTAAAAAGTTAGTGCGGAAAAACGGTTGCTTGTTACTTTGTGGCATCTGGCTAATACCGATACATTTCGAGAAATTTCAAATCTATTTGATATAAGCTTAAGTTCTGCCTACAGACGCGCGCATTTGCCTATAAAATGGCCCCAAGAATAAGTAGAACAAGCAGCTATATCAAATAGATTTGAACAAATGAACGGATTTCCTCATGTATTAGCAACCATTGATGGAAAATCGAATTGTACAAGAGATGTACTGAGAATTAAGAATTATTAATTAGACAAAGACGTGTCATATTAGGAGATTCAGCCTATCCGTGTCTTACTTGGCTTATACCACCATTTCGGGATCTAGGAAACTTTTCTGATTCTCAAAAAACGTTTAGTAAAAAGCATTGCTCAACCAAGGTGGTAGTAGAACATGCGTTTGGACTGCTAAAAACCCGATTTGGACGGTTAACAAAATTTAATAACATCTCGATTGGTTTTGTTATAAATTGTACTATAGCTGCTTACGTACTACACAAAATACAGTCACACACAATCTTTTTTGGAATTGGGGTGGTAGCTTCTTCTAACACTAGCTTTGATGTGTTCTCGTCGTCACTTTCCACCATCAATATGCTTCGTGATGAAGACTGGGTGGGAATCGGCTTTTTCACGTAACATGCCTATAGACCTACCGATTGACGACGAAATGGATCAAAATATTGGGTATTAAATAATTTGTCAATTAAATCGATGTGCTTCCACCACTTCCGCGGTCCTTAGCTGCTTTATAGCTTCGCCAAAGCGATCGCCATTTACATTCTATATGTACTATATTGGTTGTACTTTCCTAAAATTTAAAGTACGAAATAACATTTAATTTTTTCTGTAAATATAAAATTGTACTTACTAAAACATCCATAGCCTCCAGATCCGTTAAAATAGATTCCCAATTTTTTTTTTTAAGGTTGTACATAGCTAAGACAAAAAAACTTGCTACTTGATATTTGCTAGCGGGTACTAGCGGTTGATAAACTGGAAAGCGACTAATATTTAGTTTGTTTTTTGGTAGTTTTTATTTTTTTGACAAATTGTTAAGCACAAGACAAACAACACAATCTCCTAATACAGCGCCCCCGGTTAGAGCCGCAAGTTCTGAACAATTGTCAGGTTTCTGGAACTTAATATTATTAATTGTTATTTTTACTCTAATTACACCCACTACTCTACTTTTTTTCCACACTATTTTTTCCTCCGGTGGTTGGAAGGGAGGGAGGGAGCGAGATTTCATTCCATCATCATCATCATGACTTTACTTCTGCGTGATCCCTAGCGGTCATCCAAATGTTGCTTGACGTTGTTGTGTCTTCTTTCTCGTCTACCGCACCCCGAAAATTAAACCAATCTAATGGTTGGAAACTTTATAATAATACAGTCATCACTATTGTAATGCTAGAAGCTAAATAATCGTTGCAAAATAGTTCTTGTAAATTTAAAACAGAAATTGGTTGTGTCAAATAAGAAAAGAGAATAATTTTCATTTCTCCATGTAGATCGTCTAGCGACGAATAATTAAGCTCATTACTAGGAATGTGTAGGTACCGTATGTGTTTTCCAGACTTTGGTGAACTACGCAAAACAGCAATTTTCATTGTGTGTCCCAAAGACTCCTCGCATGCTTTTATATAAGAAAAATTATCTATGCTGATTAGGGTTAACAACAAACGATTAAATATATTTTGAGAAACTGAAAGGTTTTCGATGATTTATGTAAATTGTCGATTCGATCATCGATATAAATAATATTATTTGATCAATGACCTGACTTGTGAATAATTAATAAAGTTAATTTGATTTTAGTAAATAGTGAGCACATTCAAGTCCACCAATATGTTGAGTAAAATAAACAGGTTGGATTCTGAATAAATGTAATCTGGTTTTTCTAATACCTACACGATACAAAATATAAGAAATTTCATGTAATCGTGGTTTGAAAAATTGCGCCACTTTAAATTTCATAAATAGTTCATGTAAGAAAAACAGATTTTATTATTTCCAAATGTCCAAGTCTATAATTAATTTCTTTGGAATTTAATCATTATATAAATAATACGACATAAAATAGCGAGGTATTCGAGTTTAACGTGAATTTGTCTGTAGGTCAAGTAAGCTGCTTTCCATTTTGTGTAAAGTTAATTATAAACCTAACATGTAAATTCTATTATTTATATAAATAACACGGCAACCTCGAACTTTTTTTTGTACAATACATAATATACCCGTCTTGATTATTAAGAACAACTTATGATAACGTAATACCTCCACCACAAGCAAATAAAATTCACTTTTCGTTTTGTTCGCTTTACACAACGAGCCAATAAAAAAAAACTTACACCATTCAAAAGAAAAGATACAAATCCATAAAAAAAAATTACAAAAGAAAGACTTTTAATTTTCTTAAGTGACTTTATATTATGCACATATTAGCTAGTGTTATGTCATAAAAATAATTAATCAAGTGGAAACCAACACTTTTCTTTTTGTATAAACGAAGTCATGAAAATAAGACATTTTATTTTCTTTAATTGTCGTAACTTTCATTTTTTGATTGTTTGTTTCTCAAAGGTTCGAGCTATTTATATACGAGAAGCTGTTTATTCACAGTGAACTTGAATTTTTTTCCCCTTCTACCAATATAATTGCGTGTGTACTGTATTATAATGGAGCTAAGTGTATTTATGGGAACAGCAAGCTAAGACATAATGTACACTAAGTAAATGTTTAAATGTTCACTTAATAAATTAGCATATAAGTTACACCTCTGACAATAGTAATGTGATAATGTTACTTTATTATTACGCTTAATAGATCGATTTATCGACAAAATATGTACACAGTTTTATATGTTAACAATAACAATACCGAAGGTTGTGTCCTCCTTGGTCTGTCATCTGGGTCCCATATCCGGCATGGAAATCTTTTTATTTCGGGTTATTTGGTTGGGCGTTTAGTAAAGCTTACCTTTTTTCTTCTTCTATCTGTGGATAAATGCCCAATAATTTCATTCCACAAAGCATTTTTTATAATAAAATTCTCATACATTTACATGGGTAAAAATTAGACAAAATCATTGACGATCCAGCAAAGCTGGATATATTAAAAGAACTTGAAAAGGGGGTAAACAAATTAAAGGTTTGTCTGTAAAGTATGAAGTAAACAAATCCACAACCTCGAAAATAAAGAAGAATAAAAAGAACTTGGAAGAATACATGGATCGTTCATTGTATTTTTAGTTTTTACTAAATATGACTGCACTGTTTAAGTGTTGAGTAATCTGTTTCTAATTACTATGCTATCTAATATATGAACTATAAAATTGGTATGAATCCATTTTTATTTTCATTTGCCGTGGCTTATATCACTTATATATTATTATGATAATAAAATACTTATTTTAATATTTTATTATAATATAATCTTGTTATTTATTTTATTTATATAAAAATATTTTTTCCACAAAACTAACAAATAACAATTTAAAAACTTTCTTAACGTGATATTAATTTATGTTTTATATTTTGGAAGACCGGTTTCGGATGTTCCTCCTTCGTCAGTTCTGACGAGCTTTAGCGGATGCAACAACTTTGTCCCACATCTCTGAACCAATAGTGAGATGCAAGTTGAATTACTGCAAAGGACTCTCATCAAAATTGAAGAATACGTGGAAAAACTTCAAGGTTGATCTAGTAGAAAGCAGCAATTCAAAATTAGGGCAACTGCTAGGCTCTACAAAAGATAAAACAAAAAATGTAGATAAGTCTGGAATTTACAACATAAAGTGCAATGATTGCGATAAAATTTACATCGGACAATCGAGGCGAGCCATATCTGAAAGATATAAGGAACATCTTGCCTGTATTAAAGTAAACAACAGTGATAAATCATCTGTAGCCAAACATATACTAGAATCCGGTCATAATATTGATTCGTCTAGCCTAAGTCTAATGAAACAAGTGAGAGACAATAGGTTACTAGATCCTTTAGAATGTTGGTACATACAGAAAAATAAAACAAGAATTCTAAATTCTGATTTGGGCCCCAAAACGAGTTGTCTTTTCGAGCTATAAAAATGCACATCAACACAATTCACACCAATAACAGTATCACCAGGAGTTCTATTTACACTCAGTGAAGAACATACACAGCTTCTCCACAATATAAAAAACAGAATTTTCTTTTAAAATTTTCCTCAAGTTAGTAAAATCAAAATTGTTTCACATTGTAAACGTAAATATTGCAATGTCATGAAGTTTAAATGGCAACCTGTCACTTAATTGCCCAATATATATACTCATTGAGGCAGGTCAGGATAGGGTGTATATACACACACAAAGCACCAAATGAGATGATTTTAACACAAACATCAATATTTACGTAAATTTCTTTTTAATAAATTGTAATACGACCTTGTAAATACTTTTAGAATCTGAGGATGGAAACACAGTGTTTCCGAAAATATATTCATTTTTAAAAAATCTAAATTAAATGTTGTAATTTTTAATTTTTAATTGTTAGTTTAACAAGTGTTTAAGGAGTACAAAAATAAGTTTTAGAATGATTTAGCAATAATGAATGCATGGAAATTTCGCTTTAAATGTTTGAAGTGTAGAAAAGTCGGTCACAAGAAGTCGGAATGTACCATTAATGTGGAAGCCAATAAGAATAAAGCACACATTTCGTCTATTGCTGAGGATGATGAAGTTTCATTTTGTTCGACAGCCGTAGAGGAAATTAAAACTGACAGCGGTGGTGATCGCAAGTTGTTGTGTATGATTGACTCGAAGTGTAATTTCAAAAATGATGAGCAGTACAATTATTAGATGATGTATGGATTTTGGTGCAACCGATCATAGACAATGGTGGTGAATATTCATCACTTCAATGAGTGAAATTTCCATACTATATTAGAGTAGAGTATACAGTACCTTACAGTTCGGAACTGCATAACGTTGCTGAGAGATTCGACGGAACAATTATAGAAAATGCAAGGCTATTTTAACTTAGCATATTTATTAAATTGAAGCCCGACTTGCACATTGCAAGAATATCGTGTAAGAAATCGGCTCTTAGCATTATGATAGAATGTGCAATCAACGGATACAGGCTATGGAATCCAATTCAGAGAAAATTTGTTATAGCTAGGTACGTTGTGTTCAGAGAAAATGGGTAGAGTATAATTGACAATCTCGAAACCGAGGATGAACATGCAAAGGAAGAGAATGAATCGGAAAGTGTGAATTTGGGAAGTGATTCAAATGATGTCGAGGAATATGGTAATGAATTGGAAACAAACGCTGAACTGCGAAGAGGTTCGAGACTTAAGTGGCAACCGGAATTGGTTCAAAATTATGATATTTAAGCATTTTGCTTTTAAAATACTTCTAAAATTTTTAATTTTTGAATTACATGGTTCTTACTTCTTTATAATCGACGTCCTTATAATGTCTATTTTTTTAATCGATAGAAGCTAAGTGTAATTGCAGAAATTTCGGAGTTTGTGAATTTTCCTGGTTGGACATTTTTTCTGTCAAAATCTTGTACGCCCTAAAAAAAAATCAAAAGGTCACCATTTTTGATTCAAGTTTCATTTTCAATAAGATAAGGCAACAATAAAATTAAAAGAAACATAACTAACGCAAAAGTGTTAATTAAAAACAAGACAACACAAAGTGTTAATTAAAAAACGTATTTATGGCTAAAGATTACTTGATAAGAAGAGTTTCTAAAGGGTATTTTCTTGAATATTGCTGGCGGCTTCGACGGCACTTCCTTATCGGTTAGATCGTATCTGTTCTTAGATCTCATATCGGTTAAGTTGAGCTTGACGGCACCTCATTATTCGTCAAAGTTGCTTTGATTGATTTACTTACTAAATTACAGAATTCTGGCTTTATCGTTCAATGTTATGCTTAGTTTTAACCATTTCAAGTAAGTATATATGTGTCTTATCTGATTTAACGCAACACGCTCTTTCTATTGTCGAGGAGTGGTGCTGTGAGAAGAATTTGCACGTCAATAAAACTAATTTGGTTGGTTCTTACCCTCTTTTAAGTGAGGTAATTACTAAAGTAGACTTCGTTAAATATCTTTGCGTCATCTTGGACAGTATTATTATTATTATTGGAGGGCCATGCGGGCGATCAGCCACCTCACACTGCGACTTAAAAGATCTATTGTGCTGGACCCTGCTTAATTATCCGTCCAGTCAATATTCAGGTTCTTAATGAACCTGACAATACTGCCTCCCTGTACGTGATATATACTATCTGAGCTTATTGCTCTCCATCCTAGATGTTTACTGCAGCATGTAGTTCCGCTAGAAAGACGGTAGCATTGGAGCCCAAGGACTTCGAGAGGGCTATCCCACTCCCTTATATTCCTACTCCTGCCCCGTATTCCATTTGATTTTACTCCTACGAGTTAAGGAATTGCAAATCGCATGTAGGTCACCCAGCTTTACTACAGGAAGGCTAAATAAAACTGGAGGGTGCCTGGTATCCAGAGTCCGCATATTTTGGACTGATTAACCTAACAGCCATTCATCCATCGGCATATGCTGTTCCACCTTAGATTAGGGTTTTTGTCAAGGTTTTCTCCTTTAGCGCCGTACTTTAGCCTGTGCCAAATGGCCAAAAATGTGCCAAATGGCCTTAGTTACCAGTGGTTGCCACGAGGAGGCAGCACGTACACTTGCGAATTGTGAACAGGTTATCCCGTTACACAACTGTACCCACCACGCAGGTGCCTAATAACAAGACCAGACCATCTCACGTGATGCGCATCCTACTGGAAGGTTACGGAGCTGGTAGATTAATCTACTCAACTTTGCCCCCCCCCCCCCCCCCCCCTCTCCAATAGATGCCAAACCACCATCTTGGACAGTAAACTTCCTAGATATTTCTATCTTTCTCTTCGTCTTGAATATTTGTATATCAACTTCAAAAAGCTAAAAGCATTTGGTAAATCTTGGGATTTCATCCCCAAAATGCTGGCTTTCTTCTATAAATCACTCATTCTACCTTTCTTGCGCTTCTGTGGTTTGTTGCTCAGTAGCTAAACTCAATAGTCTTCAAAATATTGCTTGCAGAGCCTTTACTGGAGCTATATCCTCGAAGCTACTTCTTGCTATGGCGACCATTCTGTTCCTGCCTCAATTGCAGTGTTTCATTTTAAGCGCTGCTTGCTCCGGGTCCTGCTTGAATGGTGCGTGTAACTCTCTCGGATCAATTGTAAGCCATAAGAAAATTCTCAATTCTTACAGCTCATTTAAACCAGTAAAGACGTGATTAATGGTAGACTGATATTTGATTTTGCTTAATTTTTTTCTATAGTTTATCCTTCGAAGGATTTATGGTTCTCGCCGGACTTTTCGCCGGGCTCTCTATCTCTCTGATGTCGGTGCGGGGTTTGGTACGTATTGTCCATCGCTTGAGTGTAGATCTTGTGGCAATTTGGTATGCACTGCACTATGTTTTTTCTCACTTATTGTGTATTTGATGCTTTAAAATTTGCTGACATTTGTAAAAATATTATAAACTTGTGCTCAACTCGCTGTAAACTCTTGGTCAATCTACTTTATTCCTGCATACTGTCTCGATTATGTGGGTTCCTTCCCATTGTGATATTGAGGGTAATGAGGTTGCTGATTTATTACCTAAAACTGGTTTACGTTTGAAATTTAATGGTCCAAAACCCGCTGCTCCCTTATCCTTTTATAGCGGTAAGAAAATAGTTCAAGAAATTCTTTATTAGTGATCCCAACTTGAGGTTAGCTAAATTTCCCCATTCTTTGAGGAAAGATCAGTTATGGACACTGGTCGCTATTCTAACTGGTCGTGGTCGTTTTAACGGTCGTTTTTTTTACTGCATTCACTATGTATGCAGGTGTCCGGCTTTTGACGGAGTTGCGTTACAAGTTTTTAAAACTAAATCCTTGCAACTATCATCTGTTCCTTGGTTCAGATTCATTCAGTTTGCTAAGGCTGCAGCTCGCCTATTACGGCATTGATTACGGGACTTATATGGTTTCCAGTCATTTTTAATAATAATAATAATATGTATGACTACCGGGTAGCAGGTTTCAGCACTGCTCTGGAATTATGGAATGAACGTCAATTGTTAAGTTGTCAATTGACAAGTTTTCCATCTATCCAAAAAGGTTGTTTTCTTTTTTATTTGCGACTTCTTATTTCCAAATTTGGAAAAATCCTAAGGGTCGAACATTTTCAAGAGATTCTGAAGCGATGAATACTGGAAACGAGTACATATATTTTTAACCAACCGAAAACATTTTTTTTAAACGATTTAAGTAAATTATTAGAAAGACGTGATAACTGCTTTAGTGTTGGAGGAGATTACATTGAAAAATACAAATGTAAGTTGGAAAACATTTGGTTTTCTTTTATCGATGTTATGAATTTATTGAATGCCCCTCGTAACTAGCTAGAGACATGAAAAAATCCAAACATTACTTAGTCAAAAATACTTTCAATACGATAATACACAAGATTACTGAAATTTTTCTATGCTGTCAAGTTATACAAAGGTATGAATTCTCAATTCATGTGTGGTATCTTACCAAAATCACTCCAAATAAAGAACTTATATATGCCAATTGCAAAATTTTAAGAATATCGGAATAAGCACATTATACTCAATTAGCTTACGTCATATTTTATAATAGCGCAGTCTAACGCTTGTGAAATTCTTTAGCTCAAATTATTGTTTACATAAGCGAACACCGTTCAAATAAACAATTTGTCGGTATATTTATCATTTGTATAACCTTCAATCATCAGCTAATTCTCAAAATCGAAAAATATTTTATTCTACATTTATCTTTGGAAAGCAACTCCGAGAAACTTGAACTTTACCATCACCAATAAAATTGTAAAAAAAATAGATAATTAGAGACGCAAAATATAAAAGCATTGCCTGTTAACATGTTCAGGTCATTGCAACCTAAATAAGGAACATATAGGTACGCAATTTAGCGCTTTTCTGTAAAATGTTAAGTTGCTATATTTGTTTAATAATAATCGTTCGTAATCACTTTATTCAATGATTGTTGAAACGATAAAATATAATTAACTGAATGGGTGTACCGGCTAATTCGATTGGGTTGATTGGGGTAAAATAACACAATGATTTTATTGTTATTGTAGTTCTAATCTAGGCGATATGAATTGATTGTGTCTTTTAATAAACAAACAAAAGTTCAAGTCGAATTGTTTGGAAAACAAAGGTTAACTGGTACTTATTGTAATACGTATTATTTCATAATATTCCAAATTGATAATAATCTTATCAACATTAACTGATTAGTAGTATGCACTACAAAATTTAAGCTCCGTCTGCTATTGTGTTTTAATAGTGTCTCCGCACCCCTTTGTATACGCTCGTTGTATTTAATGTATACCATTGAAAATATTCAAACGAAGTAAAATTAAATGTTTTATTCAATTGCGCTTATTAGCATTATCATTAAAAGTTACGTGATAACAATTTTAATTTCTAGAAATTATTTGTATTCGACTCGACTATGATTCATTTTTTTAATATGGCAAGTTTAATGTCTTGTTCAGATAAAAAGAAATATCGAATTGATTCATTTGAGATGTAAAATAACTTATACGAGGAGAAACCACCATTGGGCGAGGTTTTTAACTCTTAGTTGTAAAGCAACGCTTGTATTGCCATAGTTGGACGCAGTATATAAAACTGACTGTGCATTACTGATAAAAAAAGATTTACATTGATAAGCCGGTTGGGTACTACGACAGACATGAAAATCGCCGCGAAAGGCAGGGTTTAACAACTAATGTTTTTGGAGAAGGTCCCTTTTGAGCATTGATTTTTGATTTCAATATTATCAAATCCATTTCGTCTGTTTGCTTAAAAAATGTAATTTTATTCAACTTTTATTTTCAGGTTCCTATCAGCCCAGCAATGACATGATGTTAAAATTTTATTCGTACTTCAAACAAGGAACTATAGGACCGTGTAACCAAACGAAACCACCTTTCTGGGATCTAGTTGGTAAAGCCAAGTACGACTCATGGAAAGCATTAGGCAGTATGCCAAAAGAAAAAGCGATGGAAAATTATGTTGAGGAATTGAAAAAGGTAAGCCGTACAAAGTTGAAAGTTAATGTCATACTAACCGGTTTGCTATTTTTACTTCAGATCATTGAAACCATGTCCTATACAGATAATGTTGCAAATTTTATGGGCAGCATACACGAATTGGATGGTGTAAATGTAGATGATCTCGAGGCTGTTGCACCTGAAACAATAAAAAAGGTGAGATCCCAACCAAATTCACCGTTTGCATCGCGGGAGTCGAGTCCGATTCGAGCACCAATGATGTACAATGGTAATGGAATTAGTACAGAAGAAGCAACAAATATAATCGTAAATGGGCATAACGGGCTGCATATGAACGGAGATTACGGAAGTTATAATGGATCGACCAGCAGTTCGTTACAAAATGGTCATTTAGAACAGTCAGATGATGAATATATCGATACAGTAGATGTAAATTTTGTGTGCTATTTGAAATTTATTTTCTCCAAATTATGTTGATTTCTTTCTTATTTTTAGGATGATGAACATTTAGCGCTTCGTCATCGAAATGGTGGAATAGTTCACAATTCCCGTTCGAAACTTAGAAATTCACATATGAACGGTGTAACCGCCGATTCAGCGCCTTCAAAACATGATTACGTTCAAATAATTAACACCCTGGTACAAATAAATGTTACGGTGCAAAAAATGAATGCTGATTTAGCAACGTTGTCGAATCGGATGGAAAATTTAGAAATTATGCAAGCACGAACCGGTAGTATGGCGAATATTTTATCAGCGGTGAAACGGAAACATCCTACTTGGTGGCCATTCGAGGAAATTTCACCAAAATGGTTTGTCGTTATGCTCGTGTGGCCATTTATTGCTCAAAAAATTATGTCATCGATGAAACGACGTTCGCGTACATAAATAAAGAACAGGGCGGCAAGCTAATTGTGATTATTTCAGATTTTAATTTTTATGTTTATTTTTTTTTCTAAGTTATATTGGGACTTTTTGTGTTATTTATAATTTAATCGAATTAAAAAAGGGATGATGCAACATAAGGCAGTGGTAGTAATATCGATTAATTTTAGAATTGAAGGCGGATAAGATGGCAAATGGAACATCTTTTGAATCTTTTTGCTTTTGGTAGCCGCTACATGCGCTGATTGCACCCATTAAATCTTGATTTTATTAAGTGATTTAGAGCAAGAATTTATACATGTATGGGAAGTGCGTGCGTGCTGTTCAATCACGGGGTGCTAAAAAATAAATTTAATCCGAATTTTTAACCAATCCCGCAATGATCAATTACTATTATCTTTTTTGTATGTACATACAATTAACATATTTTGTTTATTCGTTTTACAACAACAAAATTACAATTTTTTTTTTATATTTTATAGTTTTTTCTACTATTATATTTCTCTATTTATAAAAATAAAATCATTTTATTTGCTACATGAATAAAATTGGAAAAAATGGGAATTTAATATTGAAAATATTTGGCAGGAGTAATTTTTATTTATCATAATGAAAATGGACACCATCAATGATAAAGCACGCGTCTTATTATGTATTGTAAATATGAAAACTGAAGGTGAGTTTAAGTAGAGTGGTGCTTAATTTATCATAAATTTTCTACTCAGTTTCGTCGTTGGTCAATCGAGCTCAATCGATAATTATCGATTGCTTAATCGATACGGTAGAGCATTTTATTCTTATATCAATAATTATTTTAATTAAATGTTTTTTTTTGTGGGGGCTTGGGGAGAGGGGGCTTTACCAACCCAAACGTGAGGAACCAGTTGAATCATCTTAAAGCTAAGACCACAGCATCAATCTGGCAGTGGTAATTTTTATTTTTATTTTTTTAAATATAATTTAAAAATAGTAAAAAAATATTTTTGTAACAGCGAGATTCAAAGCCTCAATGATACTATGTGTCAGACTAACAAACGATCTGAAATAATATTGAGGGCAGTAAATTACAAATCCAGCACTAAGTTCGGAGCCATCTAAAAAGGAGACAAGAGACATACATTTTTACAAAATTTCTGCGAAAGCTACTAATTTCGAAGGATCACACTATCATACCGATTTCTGGTATCAATGAATTGTAGTTTTTGATAATCTGTCCCACAGTTCCACTAAAAACAATCCATGCAGTTGTTCAACTGAGACAAATACGACAGACTCTATAGTGCAAGAAGTGGAGTCGAAAGCATTGTCTGTTAATGGCTCTACAAGCAATATTTTATAGAACATTAAATTTAATTAAAATGGGTTTAATTTGACAACAGGTCACCAAACAATGGAAGCGTGTGAGAGCATTGGTAAAACCAGCGATCTATAAATAAATATCAACATTTTGGAACTAAATTACCAAAAAAGTAGTACTCTTCTGAATTTTGCAATTAAGATGGTAATTCCAGGAGAGTTTACTATTCAAGATAAAGTCAAAATGCTTTACTTGCTCGGATCTAGCCGAAGGCCAAAAGAAAATGGACGAACAGAAATTCAACATGTTAAAACAGGTTCAATAAATTGAACAGAAATTACAAACAGGTTAAACGTTTCGAGAAGGAGCTAATTTATGTGAAGACAAGTGGAACAACGACACAAGTGGTTCAGACCGTTCAATCCATGAAGTTAAAGCCACCAACATTCGACGGGACAAAATCTTTCAGAATTTTCAAATTACAATTTGAAACGGTGGCCTATCAAAATCATTGGAACGATGAACATCTTGTTGCAGCACTATAGTGGCCCTTAAGGGTGAAAGAGCGGAGGCGTTGTAAACCATTCCGGAAAAAGAGCGCAATAGTTATCTCGAAATTATGAAGGCGCTGGACCGGAAGTACGGCAGTGACCACATACAAGCGGGAAATCTATCGCATGGAACTTAAAAGCCGCTACCAAAAGGGAGGAGAATCGCTACAGGAATTTTCATCAGCTATCGAGCGACTAGTGCATCTAGTACGCATTCATTGATGGTATTCGAAATCCAGAGGCATGCAAGGCAGTGATGTTATCACCTAAAGTTACCTTCGCGGAAACCATCGCTTGTGCGTTGATAAATGAAACTGTACAAGCCATCACCAAACCGTCAATGAAAATACGCCAAGTGGAAATCGACACCAGCATATACACAGAGCGATCGGTACCAAGATACCGAGACGGAAGCGGCAAAATCTGATGTTGGGCATTTGATAAAATCGGTCGCTTCTCTCGAGGCTGCTGGGAAATCAGAAGGAAACAGGGAAGATCGCGATGCAGCAACGACCAAACGGAGAGCAGGTAGTGGCCAAGCAAGAGAGCCAATGATAACGGAGTCGTTCAACTTAAAAGAGTCAGCCTAAAGGGGGCAGAAACCGATTGCCTCGTAACCTCCATTCACGTTTATTCCGAAAGTAGCAAGAGGCAGTGACAGCTTAACAATCAAAGGCGACATCGATGGCAGAGACTGCTTCATCATCGTGGATACGGGAGCAAATCGCAGGATTGTCCGTAAAGATCTGATCGATGGAGTTATACAACCAGCTAATGGATTGAAGTTACAAACGGCAACTGGAGATAGTGCAAAAATAAAAGGGAAAAAGATCGGGAGAATTCTTTTCCAACAAGAAGTGCTAATGGCTTCGTGGTGGATGTTGGACGGGGAATATAAACTTACAATAATATCGAGTTGCCACTTTAAGCTAACAGTACAGGAGCAACTACTAGGCGAATTATTGTTGATCATCGGAAGAAGCTGCTACCGAACTCAGGGACGATCGTGTGGGGAAGATTGGAAGGAGGTTCTGGGTCACCCAGGTTGTGGGTTGTTGAAGCTACGAAGAGAAGAGCGGAGCCAAAGGAATTATAATCGGGAACGCCTCAGTTAAACCAGACAACGACTATAGAGTATCAATTAGGACTCTAAATTACTCGGATAAGACAAAAACCTTCAAGAAAGGGACAATCATCGGCAAATGTGATGGGTTATCGACAATAGTAAAGCCGACATGTAAGGGCAGAAAGAAATGATAGAGCAACTCATATAGAAATGAACCGAAGATGCACATCAACTACTCAAACGGTACATGTCCATATTCTGCAGTACTTCAGATAATAACGGAAGGACTTCAATGGTAAAGCACAGAATTGATAAAGGAACAGAGATGTCGATTCGTCAACCACGTAGGAGGTTACTGTTGGCAAAACAAGAAGAAGTCAACCCGATGGTAACAGATATGCAGACGGGAGGTGTCATCGAACCATCTAACAGTTCATGGAGCTAACCAGTAGTGTTCGAAAACTCAATGCTGTGACACGTTAGACACGTTATCGGGTGCTCGAATATTTTAGACATTAGATCTACAAAGCGATTATTGGCAGGTAGAAGTCGATGAGGAAGATCGCGAGAAAACAGCGTTCAAATTTAATGTTATGCCGTTCGGATTATGTAATGCCCCTGCGACTTTTGAACGATTAATGGAGCGCGTGTTAAAGGAATTACATTGGAAGACGTGCCTAATATATCTGAATGACGCCATCGTCATGAACAAGGATTTCTACGAACAACTAAGGAACTTGGCAGAAGTTTTGGATCCAAAGAAGTGTAAGCTGGTCAGAACTGAAGTAAAAAATTTGGGTCATTTGGTAACAACCAATGAAATTCACACCGACGAAGAACAGATCGCAGCGTTAAAGAACTGACCAAGACCTAAAAATTTACACGAATTACGAAGCTTTCTGGGATTATTCAATGGGATAGCCTCCGTTTTGAGAAGGGGTGTTTAAAACGATTGTGGGAAAGCATGGATGGCAAAGTACTGCAATTTTTGCTGGTGATATCAAAGTGCCGGATTGCGGAAATCCTGAATGAGTATCATCACTGGGCAGGATGTAGGCGGTCAGTAATGTGACCAATGTGCGGCGGTGAATGGATCTATGAAAAAATATAACGTCGGAGCACCATTCGAAAGATTTGTAATGCATGTAGCAGGGCCATTTCCCACCATCGAGAGCGGCAACAAATATGTACCAGTAATAATGGATTATTTTAGCAAATGGCCAGAGATTTATCCCGTTCCCAATCAGGAGACAACAGCAATAGCTGATGTCGTGGTGAACAACTAGATTAGTAGATTTGGAGTGCCGATGGAGATTCATACCGATCAAGGAAGGAATTTGAATTGGTGGTATTTCAAGAAATATGGCAGATGCTCAGTATAGATAAAACGAGAACAACGCCTTTGGATCCACAGTCCGAAAGTATGGTGGAAAGATTCAATGGCACATTGGACGAATATCTAGCGAAGGTTGTGGAGAAAAACCAACGCAACTGGGATCGACATAAACCGATGTTCGTGATGGCCTATCGATCAGCAATACATGATACAACCGAAATGACACCAGCTGAAACTATATTTGGAGATAATTTACTATTACCTGGAGATTTAAAGTTTGGGGCTGTTCCATCAGCGTCTTTATGTTGACAATTAATGAGATACACCAATTTGTACGAGAGAAAATACGGATGTCTAGTGACCTGATAAAAGCTCGATATCACATACGCGTAGAAAACCAAGGCTTCCTTTATGGGAAGGTCAATTAGTATGGCTTCACAACCCGCAAAGAAAGAACGGATTATCATCGAAGCTACAACCAGCATGGGAAGGACTTTATACTGTCTTCACAAGGATGAACGACGTGGTTTACCGGATTCAGAAGGGGAACGAGGTAAACCGAATGTGTTTTGGGTCCTGTTCGGGTCGAATAGGCTTAGGTGAGGGGTAGTGTTACGGTGACACCTAAGGAAGAATAGAATAAGTTATTTAATAGCACAAGTTTAAAACGGTTCTAAATATTTCTAGACATAATATAAGGAGCGAACGAGATCGAATTAGATCATTACTATTTGGAAAGCGATAGTGTAATAGATTAAAAAGGAATTAAAAAATGATTTAAAAAGTGTTTTTGTGCGATATAAAAGTTATAAGTGATCAGTAAAAATTGTGCGAATGTTAAAATAAGTGAATTTTGTCTGAACTTCTATCATACATATAACAACATACCTCAACGAGCAATTTGACAACAACTGTTCTATGTGTATTGTGTAAATAATGTTTTATTCACAATCCAGTGATTCGAACGAAGAATTTATGAAGTCTAGATATCGCTAGAATAGAATGCGCCTAGTATCTCGTAATGAGCACTATGTTAGTTACAACCATTTTAATCTAAGGTTGCACGATATGTAATTCAAATTCAACATAAACGAAGCTTGGTTTTACAACCATTCCCGTAGTTGAGAAATTTCTTCTTTTGAAGTATCATGACTTCATCGAATAATTTGTCCTTATCGTTATTTAAATAAGAATTATACTTCTGATTCAATTAAATATATCATTCGGCAATTTGTCCTTTATGCTGAAAATGAGCCAAAATTATTTATAAACTTGGATGAGTGCGTTCCATAATTACATAAATATAATAACACGTGGCGATTCTACTCTATTAGCGAAACAAAAATGCTAAAAATTAGCTTATTTCCGAAAAAGATAGTCGATGTAGAATCAAATTTGCGGTACTTCATTGGAAATCCTTACTAATATCCGATGAAAGCAAATTGAATTTGGAAGGTTCGGACTGTTTAAAATATTTAGTATTCCAAAAGCATACTGGTGCAGTTTCGATTCACACTCAATGAAAAGGAATGCGGTGGTTTAGCGATGTTTTGCTGCCCAATAATTCATCCCAAAGCCCCATGAAGATAGATGATATAATAGACCAATTTATTTACAATGACGTTCTTCAAGATGACACCGCCTCACGAGGAAGAAGAAATGCATTTATTAAGGTGAATGCTTTAACAGGCAATTATTCGAAACTTACACTTAAAGTGATAAGAATGTTTCATGGAAAATGAAAAGAATTTTTATCCTATTTCGGAAGGCTTGTCGGGAAATGGTTTTGGCTTTTGTCTCGTTATAAATTATTATGAACCAATACAGGCTGAAGCCCTTTTTCCACAAATAAACAATTTGGTGCGTAAGTTCAGGAACATAAAAACAAAATTGCAAAAGGGTTTATTAAAAATCGACCCGCATGCGGAATAGGTTATAGAAACAAACAAACACTACCTATCGATAATAAAAACCAGCCGTTACAAGATGATGCCCAAGCAGATTAATCGAATTATCTTTATTTCGTTATTTAGATCTGTCTACACACATGATATGAGTAACCGAAAGCAAAACTAGATATTAAAAAAGGGTTATTTCGGCTTTGCATTTAGGTTAGGCATTTAAATTTTAAATCACAGACCAACTTAGTGTTACAAAATTATAATACAAAAAATTTACAAATGCTAGTGACGTATACCAACATTTCCACTCATGCCTTATGCATCGCTGAACTTCTATCATACATATAACAACATACCTCAACGAGTAATTTGACAACAACTGCTCTATGTGTAATGTGTAAATAAGTAAAGAAGACAAAATTTTCGATTGACTTAAACCAGCAAACTAGCAGCAGTCATACAAAGCAATACATAAATAGTAGGGGATCAACATAAATATCATTGGAGTGTGCGACGAACAGCTGCAAAATGTTTTTCATTTGTTTTTTTGTTTCTTTCATTCGTTCATCTGTGCGATCATTAAAAAAAAAAATACGTTGGTTCGGTATGGCCCGTGCTTCCTTTTAACCATTTCTTTCTATTTCCCCTGTTCTAAATAAGTTATTTGTATTTCGATAGAGATTGTTGTTGTTGCATTTAAAGTATATAAGTTAACAACAACAACAACATAAAATTGTAACGGCCAATGCTTTAATATCAAACGTAAAAATTAATAACAGGGGACGGGAGGCACGCCAAATTACAAAAAAAAAATAAAAATAAAATTTCAATTCGAAATTTCCAACAGCAGATGCGTTCGAGTCGTCATACGATTGAGACATATATAGTTTAGTAAGTGCGTGTATATAGTGTTTAATAGTTTTGTATTATGAAAAATAATTCATTTGTGAATCCGGCCTTTTGCCAACAAAGTGAATTCTTTCCGAATACTTCGATTGGCCAACAATCGGGTACCCAGTTTATACGAAAAGCTAGTTCAAGCTTTAAAGTGAAACGTAGTGACTCGATAAATTCGATCGGTGCTAATTACCAGAAACGAAATTTTAATAAAAGTTTGTTAAGTTTAAATTCATCATTATCGACGGGGCCACCAAGGCCTGGACCTAAACCTAACGATGAATATAGCGGAGTAAATAATAATAATAGTGGCCGATATGCTATTGTACCACTTGAGGATTTACCACGCGACATTGATCGTAGTTATAAAATTGTGTCGAATAATTTTGTTAAATCGCAACATAATCTCGATTGCTTCTCAAGCCTACCGCCTACCATAAATAACCATAACGAAAGTGATGATCTAGAAAAGAATTATTCGAGTCTAGTATACGAAAGTGAATTAAGTAACCAAAAAACACCACCGCCTCGACTCTATAATGCATTTTCGAGTGATTTTGGTGCCACGTCGTTTGTTATCATGGATAAAAAGAAGGTGCAACGGTATGACGTTATCCCGACCGATGATGACGAAGAAATTGTTGATGATAATCAAGAGATAATACAAATGCATAATGGACGAGCCCATCGCTATGCAATTATACACGCCGAAGAGGAAGAAGAAGACGAAGAAAACGATACAGATGGTGATAATAACGAAGGGAACATAGAAACCAGTCAACCAAAACCACAACAAATACAGTCGAAGAATCATAATTATGCGACAATCAGAGAACCAAATCAACACAAAATGATGCAACAGTCCACACCAAAGAAGAAAATTTATCCAGCTAATAAATCACAAATTCGACAATCGTTTATTACGCCGACAAAAAATATCGCAACACAAAAACTTCACGAATTGTTATCGACCCCGAATAAGACACAGCATTCCATCATAAATCAATCATCACCGATCAAATATTATCCGACACCAAATCGATCACATTTACAATCAGCATCAATGACGCATGCAGTACCTTCACATCAAATTATACAACAACAAACACCACCATCTGCCAGCTCAAAACAATACGAATTTATTCCACAAAAACTAAACTACGATCATTATCCCGTTAAACATGTAAACAATGGTGGTGGAATTCATAAAGGGGGTGGCGGTAGTACAACAAAAATTAACGCCGCAATAAATGAACGACGAACGACAGCTGTAATAACACCAAGACTTTTAATATCACAATCGAATGGGGTGCTAAATATGAATCAAAATGAATATGACGATGATTTGGTCGAGGGCCTAAAACATTTGGAGCATTTAGAGGAATTACCACAAAAAATGTCGAACGCATTTTTAACCGTTTCAATTATATCGGCGATATTATTTATATGCGGGGCCTTAAATACGGGACTGGTTGTTTATTTAATTTATAATGTAAGTTTATATTACCCGCATTTACATACATACATATATTGATAGTAAATAGTTTAACCTTCAACTAAAATTTTATTTTATTTTACAGTATGGAAAATCTCTATTCATGGAAGTTGCACTAACATCAGCCATAGCAGCGATATTTTTAGGCATACAAGGATTTAAATCACGGAAACATGTTCAGCTACCGAATCGTAATTATATATCAGGCTATCTGGTTATCAACATATTTTCATTGTTGAAATGTTGCGCCCTCTTGGTACTTTTGGTATTGGAACCATTTCCGGGATCACCATTACATGATGTGACTTCAGGAGTAATTTTGGGCCTTTCAACTTTAACACTATTGTTAATCAGTTTAGGGATTATCATCTCGAAGTGGTGTACATTAACGCCGCCGGACAATCGAGTGGATTTGTACACGTAAACGTTTTAGTTTTGTTCTATATAGTTATTATTTATTGTATTTATATTTCGAAAATAAAGTTTAAACAAATATTTGTTTGTGGTTACGAATTTTAACGGGTCGAATACCTACACTCTCCAAAAGCCCAAAATTCACAAAGAAGAAGAATATTTCAAGCAACATTTACGCGAACAATAGATCACGTTTGTTGGGAATTTATTTAACGAGAATGTCTTGGTCGCATTCGTTTTTTGGTCGTTCCCGGACTATAGTATTCTGTGTACAGGGTGGGCTAATAAAAGGCCAACTTTTAATCCTAAGCCTATCAACCTGAAACAAAATGTGATGATATTCAAGTGTTTTTGTTTTCTCGATTAAATACAAGAAAATTCGACTGTACATGACATTTATGACGTTAGAAAAACGGTATGATTTAGTTCTTTATTGATGTCATTACTGTACAACAGGTATTAAATCATTAATTGAAGCTTTTTTTTTAACCGTCAAACACCACACGTAAGTTAGTTGTGTTGCTCGAAGTTTTCACGACTCTATGATGCGGTAATTAGTACCAAAGCATCCTAGATTAAACAAAGCTTTAGTCTAAAAAACGAAGCTTCCCTTATAGAATTAGAAACGAGGAAAAATCAAACTTCCGAGAAAAACACATAAAACATATGGAAAATCACTTTTCTTCCTAAGACAAATTTTTAAATAAAAACGTTACAAATTTTTAATTATGATCTCTCGAATATTTTCATAAATGTTTTCATTTACTTGTAATAATTAATTTTTTTAAACCATACTTTATAAAATTTTCGTAACAACATCATTCTGCTCAAATTGAAATATAAGCTTACTACGAATCGTGTGGTCACTAAGTCAACAAATATTACATAGATGGCAGTGATGGCAGTACAAAATCGGTAAAATTGAACCAAAAACTACCACCTGGGGGAATTTCAAGTTCAAAAATTATAGGAAAGCAAAACAAATTCGCAAAATATTGGAGCCGCTTCCTATATCAATTTGTATTGAAAAAACAAAACTAACCTAACAGTCAAGTTTCGAATCACTGGATTGTGAATAAAACAAAACATTTCAATTTATCACAAACGAATTTATTTATTGAGCACAAAAATTAATACAACACAATATATTAACAAAAATTCACAAAATCACTTTTTATAATTTTCGCACAATTGTTCAATTCTAACCTTTATATTGCACTAAAACACTTTTTAAATCACATGTTAATTCCTATTTAATCTTCACACTATCGTTTACCAAATACTAATAATCCAACTCGATCTCATTCGCCTTTTTATATACGCAAACCAAAGGAAATTTCATGGTCTTTTCAGTCAGAATATCTCGTACAATAGTTGTAGCATGGAAAATTTCCATTTTAGTACAATAAACAAACCATGAAGTACCCTAACCTAGGTGTCACTAGTAGTCACTACTAGTAATCAACTTTGTGCGTTTAATCTAACTTATTGTTACGTTTTTGCCTTGTCAATCAAGGTTCGAATCATTGGATTGTGAATAAAACAAAATCAATTTAATTTATCACGAACGGATTTTATTTATTTAGCACAAAAATTATTACAACACAATTTATTATTATAATTCACAAAAATCACTTTATATAAATTATTCGCACAATTTTTATGATCACATATAATTTTTATTTCGCGCACACTGTCGCTTTCCAAATACTACTAATTCTTACAAGTTTACAGTATCGCGTTCCAAATTCGAATAATCCAATTCGATCTTGTTCGCCTTTTTATATACACAAACCAAACTTCTCGAAAGTTCATGACTTTTCCAGTTAGAATAGTGTAGAAACATTTAGAACTGTTTTATGATGGAAAATTCCATTTTAGTACAGTAAAACATTGAGCTATTAGTTTAATTTATTCTATCACACCTTAGGTGTCACCGTCACACTGCCCCTCACCTAAGCCTGTTCGTCCGAACAGGACCCAAATCACCTCCTCTGTACAGGGCCAGCCTGTCCAAATGCACCACCTTTGGTTTATCTCCTTGTCCCTTGCTTGTCCTGTAGGGTGCCACCCATATATAGGCTGCACTTTCAATGACGAATCCTTCTTCCATTGTAGAACGCGGTTTCGTTTCAGCCGCTTTTCGTCAAATCTTCCACCATTGGCTTGTTTGCCATAACGATCCCTTATCCAGCCACCGGACACTAGCACTCCTCTTCGCACAACTCGGCCCTTCTTATCCAATATCTGCTTAACCTGGTGTTCATTCGTTTCCTCAACAATTATTTCAGATTTCGATGGCCGCTCCTCGCAATGGCTGATTGTTACTCGCCTTACTGTCGATCCATACCGTTAAATTTAAGTTTCAGCTCGATGTTATCACTACTCAATATTCCTCGTCCAAAATCCAATACAAAGCCATTCATCCTGATGAAGTCCGTTCCCAAAATGACTTCGTCCACAATTGCTGCGTTCCATTTGACGTGGCAAAGTACAAATAAGTACTTGGGAGTAGATGATAAATGGCACGCAGAAAATTAATTGCGAAAATAAAAAATTAATTAAAAAAAAATTTACATGCAACATGGAAAGTTGGAAAATTAATTATTAATTTGAAAACTGATCAGCCATTTCTTACCGATTAGTTGTACTAAATATTCTGGTAACGAAGTCGCCATAAATTCGAAAAGCAAACTACTCATAAAATTTAGCAAGAGTAGCTGCGTGCAGTCAGCAGTACTTGTGTGTACTTTGCCACGTTAAATGGAACGCAGCAAATGTCTGCAATCAGCACTTCGTGTTCGAAAAGAGTTCTCCCGATCTTTATTTTCACGAACTTTTTGCCTTTTATCATTGCACTCCCTCCATTTGCCATTCTTAATTTCAACCCATCCTGGGTCAGCTGCACAGCTTCTGCGATCAAGTCTTTCCGGACAATTGTGTAGGTTGGTCCTCGTGCTTTACTCGTAACAGGGATGAATGTTATGGGGCAACCAGACGGCGAAGCCAGCTTCGGTTCCTCCAAACTAGCTTCTAACCTTTCCACTTTACCGACTGTTGCCTTCCGTTCAACCGACACCTGTTCTCCTCTTAGTGCTCTTTCGACAGAAGTTGGTGATCCGTGCCGTTTTCGTCTTGCTTCCAAACAATCTCGCGAGATGTGGCCAATCTTGTTACATACCCAACATCTTAGTTCGCTGCTTCTAGACCTTTGACCTGACCGTTCGACGCTCGCCCGTGCGAAAGGTGACTTTCCGACAATCGCTTGAGATGTGACCCAACTTGTCACATTCAAAAAACCTAAGCCTGCCGCTTCTAAATTTTGGTACCGTTCGCTATATGTACCCGTTAGCGTCTAAATTCATTTGGCGCCTAAATAAAGACGGTCTGTTAAAATTCTGCACAGCCTCGATCGTTAACGCAAACGCAACGGTTTCCGCGAACGTTACTTTAGGTGACATCACCGCCTTGCGTGTCTCTGGATCTCGAATGCCGTCAATAAATGCGTCAATTTTTAGCCTTTCCATATAATCGGCCTACGTATTGGTATGTGCTAGATGTACTAATCGCTCGATTACCGATGAAAATTCCTGTAGCGATTCTCCTTCCTTTTGATAGCGGCTTTTCAGTTCCATGCGATAAACTTCCTGCTTGTGGTCACTGCCGTACTTCCTATCCAGCGCCTTCATAATTTCGAGATAACTGTTGCGATCTTTTTCAGGAATGGTTTGTAAAGCCTCTGCTGCTTCAACTTTGAGGGCCATTATAGGAGCTGCAACAAGATGTTCGTCGTTCCAATGATTTTGATTGGCTGCCGTCTCAAATTGAAATTTGAAAATGACGAAAGATGTTGTCCCGTCGAATGTTAATGGTTTTAACTTGATTGATTGGACGGTTTGTACCACTTGCGTTGTTGTTCCACTTCCTTTGGCGTCAATCAGCTCTTTCTCGAGACGTGTAACCTCCGTTTGAAATTCAGCTTGTAATTTATGTTCTACATCTTGAATATCCATTTTAAATTCCGTTTTATCGTGTTGAATTTCAGTTTGAAATTCCGTCTGCAATTTTTCAACTTCGTCACGTAGCGAAGTGGATAACTCGATAAGTTTCTCGTCCATTCTCTGTTGCCCATCTGCAATTTGGTCTTTAATTTCTTGGTTTGACTGATTTTGTTGTTCCATCTGGTATTTTATTTCTTGGTTTGACTGCTCTCCTTGTTGCGCCATTTGATTTTTAATTTCTCCTAGCTGTCGTTCGATTTGTTCTTTCATTAAACTCATCTGTCCCATCATCTGGTTCATAACACCTATTAACTGCGACAAACGCTGACGTTTAGCTTATTCTATCACACGCTAGGTGTCACCGTCACAATACCCAAGGTGTTACCGTAACAATAATGTTTCGGTGACACCTAGTGTGTAATAGAATAAGTTAAAATTAATAGCTCAATGTTAAACTGTTCTAAATGGAATTTTCCATGATAAAATTGTTCTACACTATTCTAACTAGAAAAATCATGAGCTTTCTAGAAGTTTGGTTTGTGTATATAAAAAGGCGAACGAAATCGAATTGGATTAGTAATATTTGGTAAGCGATAGTATAAAGATTAAAGGAATGAAAAAGTGATTTAAAAAAGTGTTATAGTGCGATAAATAAAGTAAAAGTGATCAGTAAAATTTAAGTATAATTTATATAAAGTGATTTTGTGAATTTTTATTGATAAACTGTGTTGTAATAAATTTTCTGAAATAAATAAATTCGTTGGTGATAAATTGAATTGAGTTTGTATTATTCACAATCCAGTGATACGAACCTTGATTGACAAGGCAAAAACGTAACAATAATTTTTTTCGTATTGTGACGGTGACACCTAGGGTGTAATAGAATAAGTTAAATTAATAGCTTAATGTTTTACTGTACTAAAATGGAATTTTCCATGATAAAACTGTTCTAAATGTTTCTACACTATTTTTACTGGAAAAGTCATGAACTTTCGTGATGTTTGGTTTGTGTACATAAAAAGGCGAACAAAGTCGAATTGGATTATTAGTATTTGGTAAGCGATAGTATCAAGATTAAAAAGGAATTAAAAAGTGATTTAAAAAGTGTTTTAGTGCAAAATAAAAAGTAAAAGTGATCAATAAAATTGTGCGAATAATTTATATAAAATGATTTTGTGAATTATTATTAATAAATTTTGTTGTAATAATTTTTGTGTGAAATAAATAAATTCGTTGCTGAGAAATTGAACTGATTTTGTTTTATTCACAATCCTGTGATACGAACCTTGATTAACAAAGGCAAAAACGTAATAATAGAATAACTTATTTAATAGCGAAAAGATTACTGTACTAAAATGGAATTTTCCATGATAAAACTGTTCTAAATGTTTCTAAACTATTCTTACTGGAAAAGTCATGAAATTTCCAGAAGTTTTGGTTTGAGTATATAAAAAGCGAACGAGATCTAATTAGAATCATTAGTAAAGCGATAGTGTGAAGATTAAAAAGGAATTAAAAAGTGATTTAAAAAGTGTTTTAGTGCGATATAAAGGTTATAAATGATCAGTAAAATTGTGCGAATATTAAAATAAGTGATTTTGTGAATTGTTGTAATAATTTTGTTGAATTAATTTCTGTGTTAAATAAATAAATTCGTTTGTGATAAATTGAAGTGTTTTGTTTTATTCACAATCCAGTGATTCGAACCTTGATTGACAAGGCAACAGCGTAACAATTGGTGACAGCGGTGGGATTGTGAATAATAAAACAAAGAAAACGATTTTCTCCGAATTAAGAGTTCAGAGTTAAAGAAGAAACTTGAGAAACGGAATTTGTCCATTGATGGTAGTAAAGGTGCTCTACAAGCGCGACTACGCGAGGCCATGAAGAACAAAAGCTTAGACACGGAACATTATGAGTTTGGAAAAGAAGTAACGGATGCGGCAACCATATAGAAAACAGAAGACGAAACAAAAACATTGGTCGAAACAGCACAGCACCTTTCAGAAGTTTCGACTTGTCATGGGAATTATGAGTATCATGAAATAACAAAACGAGCGACAGTTGGCGTCAATAAACCAGTCAAACCAAGAAATGAAACCACAAGGAGAGGAAATTAAAGACCAAATTATAGATGGGCACATTTCGACGTAGAGAAGTTGCAAACGCAGATTCAATAGGTTGAACAAAATTAGAAACTATGGTTCAACAGGTTAAAGAGCAATTACAAACGGAGGTTCAACGTCTCGCGAAAGAGTTAATTGATGTCAAAGCAAGTGGAACAACGGCACAAGTGATTGAAACCGTTAAACTAGATCAAGATAAAGCCACCAACGTTCGACGGAACAACATCTTTCGTCATTTTCGATTTTCAATTTGAAACGACTTTCAAAAAATTGTGCGATGATGAACGAGGTTGCACGGCCCATCACTAGACCATCATTATTTAGGCGTCAAATGGGTTTAGTTATACCAACGGTAACATCGATCGGACATTACCAACAATCGAAAGCGGCAGGCTTAGGTGTTGGGAATGTGACAAATTGATGATGATGAGAAGATCGCCAAATTTTACGCAGGCGAGCGTCGAACGGTGTTGGCTATGTAACAAGATTGCTGGAAGTAAGAGAGAAACGGTAAGGATCGGTAACTTCTATGAAAAAAGCACCCACACTAGCGGGCATCGGATGAACGAATGGCAATATTCGGAAAGGTGGCTTCACCGTCTGGTTGCCCCATAACATATGGTATATCCCTTTAACGAATGTAGCACGAGGCGGTAGCATTGTAACAATCAGCGGCGATTTTGATGGGAGAAAGTGCATAATTACGTTGGCTACTGGAGCAACTCATACCATTGTCTGGGAAGACTTAACCAGAGGGGCTAGTGCAATGATAAAAGGGAAAATGACCATGAACATAAGGATCAGGAAAACTCTTTTTCAACATGAAGCTCTGGTTGTAGTATTATAATACACAAACGAGACATGTGTTTATAACGACATAACATAACTTTATTCTAGATTAAAGATGGTTTCCCTGCATCTGTAGTTATATGACGTGTAGTACTAGCATAACCCATGAAGCATATAACTACAGATGCAGGGTCTACACCAGCATCATACTACATCTTTCTTTTTATAACAATGATACAGAGATCTGAACTTCCCTTACATATTTTACATAATAAATACAGGGTGGCTGAGACCAAGTGTTACCAAATGAAAACGCTGTAATTTTTTTAATTTTGATTATTTTTTATTGAAATTTCGTGGAATATGTTGAAAACATATTACATTTTATAAAAAACATGTTACTGCTCGATATGACCTCCTTTGGCTTTGATTATTTGATTCAGTCTTCCATAGAAAGCATTGCATGCTGACCGAACGTGGGCTTGCGGAATTTTATTCCATTCTCGAACAAGAGCTGACTTCAATGCATCAACACTTTCGTATTTTTTAGTGGACACCTTACTCTCCAAAATGGACCATATGGAGAAATCCATGGGATTCAAGTCTGGTGAATATGGTGGCCATTCTTTCGACGAAATCAGCCGCGGAACGCAATTTTGTAAAAATTGCTGTGTCGCTCGAGCTTTGTGTGACGGTGCCGAGTCCTGTTGGAATGTCCAACGGTTCGTACCAAAGTGTTTACGTGCCCAAGGTAGCAAAGCATCGTTTAAGATCTTTTGGCGGTACATCTCTTGGTTTACCTTGACTCCATGTTCGATGAAAACCAGAGGAGTGCGTCCATCTGCAGTAACTGCAGCCCAAACCATAACATAAGCTGGTGATTGCTTGCGCATGGCAACTCTTGTGTCCAAATTATCGTTGGACTTGTCCTCTAACCAAACACGATCATTTTGTTTATTCACATGCTGTTGAATGGTGAAAATTTTCTCATCAGAAAAGACAATTTTTGGAATCTCATCACGTTCGGCCAAGGCCTTCAATGCTCGTGTTCTTTCAAGCCTAACTTTTTTTTGTGCCTCCGTAAGATCTTGAACTTTTTGTATCTTGTAGGGCTTCAAGTGTAGTTCATTTTTCAATATGGTTTGAATGCTGTATCGTGAAACATGTAGACGTGCGGCTAATTGATTGGCACTTTGACGAGGATTTCGTTGGATTCGTTTCTTCACCTTTCGTATCATTTCTTTTGATGTTGCTGTCTTTTTAGGACCGCCTCTGTTGCGTTTAGCGATGCTACCAGTTTCGTTGTATCGAGTTATGGTTCGATACACAAACATTTTATTCACATTCAAATGCTGGAGCTGACGAACTATTGCTGTTTGTGAATTTCCACCCAAATACAGTGCAATTACACTATTACGTTTGAATTCCATTACGATTTTTTTATTAAGATATTAATTTAGAACAATTATTTATTGACCACATATTAACAAATAACCAAACTTCAATCTGTCAAAAAATTAATGCGCGAAAATGACAACTACACAAATGACAGCAGAGTGAAGTTAGTAACATTTGGTCTCAGCCACCCTGTATATAACTCTAACATTTTTTCCTTATAACAAAAATTAAAAAATTTAACTTCAAGAACTACTGAACAATAAAACAAATCTTACAAATTTAATTTTTTCGGTATTTTGATGATTCTACCCGATCGTGTTGTTTTCTGTATATCTTCCGGCATCGTAGCAACATTTTTGGTTTGTTGTACAGTTTGTGAGGTGTCTGGTGGACCCGACTGTGAATTATCCGCATTATTACTGACCTGTGAAGACACGTTCTGACTACCGTCCGCTGAGCAATGTAAATCATTTGTCCCTGGAATTATCGCTTTTGTTATGCTAATGTGAGCTGAATTTCGACGGAACACTTGGTTGTCGTTTGTTTTAACCATGTATGAACGAGGTGAATTAGCCAGATCCACTACTTGGCCTCCCACCCAATTCTTATGACTAACTTGCAGACGAATATTGTCTCCTGGAACTGGCGATTTATTGTTGAGTTTACTGCCTTGATCAGCGTATTGTTTTTGCTTCATTCTAGCAATTTTCAATGCTTCAGAGACGTCTGTTTGAATTTTTGGCTGCAACACCTCTTTATTAATAACCAGCGGGGAATTTGTAATACGGTTGAATAAGCGTTGGCATGGCGATCCAAGATCTTTACTTCTTGGAGTATTTCGGTAGTTCAACAAGGCAAGATATAAATCAGAATGTGAGTCTGCGCATTTCTTCAGAATATTCTTTGCGGTTTGGACGTACCTTTCCGCTAGCCCATTTGATCTTGGGAATCCCGGACTAGAAGTGCGGTGAAGGAAATTCCATGACCTGGCAAACTCTTTAAACTGTTTAGACGAAAACTGCGGCCCGTTATCCGTCTCGAAGATTTCTGGAACACCGTGAATTGCGAACCTCATTTTCAAAACATCTATGCACTCTTCGCTGGATGCACCAAGAGTCAACTGTTTTATGTCAAAAAATCCACTATAGCTATCCATTATTAACACGTACTGGTAATCAGCAAAATAGAACAAATCACACGCCACCAGTTGAAATGGATAATGTGGTATTTCTTTTGACAATATAGGTTCTTTTACATTCCTGGCCTGAGTTTTCTGGCATGTTATACACGATTCCACGAAGTTTTTTATATCCGTTGCCATGTTTATCCAAAACAAAGACTCCCGAGCTCTGCGTGATGATAATTCGATGCCAAGACGACTATCGTGAATTTTATTCAAAAAGTACTTTCTCAACGATGCTGGTATGACCGCTTTTTCACCTTTGAAAATTATGCCATTAAAGTCTGCTAATTCCTCTCGAAAATTCCAATACTGTTGAAGTGTCTCCGGTAGGTCCTCTTTTACATTTGGCCATCCCGTTCTTATTACTGTTATAAGGTTTTTAAGCTCTGCGTCTTTTATTGTTTTCTGTTGAACATTTTTGTAAGTATGGTCGTAAAAAGGTAGTACGACTTGTACGTCATTCGAATAGTCATCATCTGTTTCATCATGTGGCTTGCAGTCACGACTAAGTGTGTCAGCTATATACAACTCGGATCCTTTTTTGTACACTATTTTTGGATTATAGATGAGCACGTCAAATAGTAGCCGTTGAAGACGAGGCGGAGCTTGATGTAAGCATTTTTTGAAAATTATTTCTAGCGGCTTGTGGTCCGTTTCGACTGTGACCTTTTTGCCATACTCGTAGATGTAATCATGAAACTTAACACAATCTGTGAGTATGGGCAGTGCCTCTTTCTCTATCTGTGGATAGTTTTGTTGAGATTTTGTTAAGGATTTTGTCGCATAGGCTACCGGTCTACCTTCTTGCATGAGGGCTGCTCCAATTGCTTTTGAACTGGCATCTACGGTGAGTGTGACATCTTGATTCACGTCGTAGTATTTTAACACTGGCGGTGACATCAACACTTTTTTGATGTTATCGAAAGTTTTTTCTTGCTCTTCATCCCAACACCATTCAGCATTTAGGAGTCTCCTTAATGGCTCAGTAAGCTTTGACAGATTGAGTATAAACTTGTTGACATAATTTACTAAACCCAAAAATCTTTGTAACGACTTAGCATCCGAAGGTGTCTCCAATTTTTGGACTGCTGCCACTTTTTCGGTGTCAGGTAATGCTCCATGCTCAGTTAAAATGTGACCCAAGAATTTAATTTGGGTTTGTTCGAAAACACACTTCTCTTTATTCAGAACCACCTCGTTTTCTTTAACTCTAGAAAGTACTGCCTTAGTTACTTCTCTGAGTTTTTCTTTTGTATTGGCGTATATCAAAATATCATCCATTGACGATTCAACGTTTTTCAGACTTCTCAAAACTTCCTGCATGGCATGTTGAAACACCTCCGGCGCTGATGACAACCCAAAGGGTAGTCTCGTGCAGCAATACCTGCCCCATGGTGTGGCGAATGTGAGATACTTCTATGATGGTTGGCCCACTTTGATTTGCCAAAAACCTTTATTACAATCCAGTGTCTTCTTTTAATAACTTTGTTTAAATCGGACGGGTCCATGCATAAACGTATTTAGCTATTCTTTTTAACCACCACCATGGGACTTACTACTGGAGTTGCTTCTGTGACTTTCCTTATAACTGCACTGTCCTCCATTTTGTCAAGTTCCTTCTTCACTTGTTCTTTTATTGAATGCGCTATTTTCCTAGCCGGTCGAACTTGTAAGACTGGATTATCTTGCAATTCAATGTCGTACGAATAATTTTTAAAACACCCTAGTCCTTCAAAAATCGATTTGTCATCTGTGAAGTCAATACTCTCAACTATTTTGATTATGCCCAATCTTTTGCAATCCGATAAACCTAGTATGGTTTTTACCGGGCGCTTGATGACTAAGAATGTGATATTATACGTTTCATTTTTAAAACGAATTTTTGCTTTGGCAGCACCCACGACATCAGTTTTAAAACCATTAAATGCTACTAGTTTCTTGGTTTTTGTGCTTTGTATGGGCAGGTCGTATTTTTCTGCGGTTTGTTCACTCATGACATTGCATTGCGCACCCGTGTCGATTTTGAACTGGATCTCTTTCCTCGAAACCAACGCCGATTCTATCCACTCGTCCTTCGAATGTCTGCTTTGATCAAACGAAAACACTAATTGTTTGCTGTCATCTCCTTCAGAGGAAGAATCACTGTCGCAGATATTGTGGAGGAAGTCATCTTGGAAATGGGCTTCATGAAGGTGAACGGCTTTGTGTTGAATTTTGGACGAGGAATATTGAATAGCGATAACAACGAGCTACTTTAGTATTGTACAAGAGTTTGTCGTTTTCTTTTGGATCATGCTCAGTATGGTTAGGTACTTGAAATTACAATACTTCTCTAGTTTTAAGCTGATTTGGTTGTGGATTTGAACATTGGCTTACACCCTTTAATGATTTAAATGCCTAGAGGTTGTTTATCTCATCATCTAGCTTGTTCACCATGAAACGTATCAACTTCATGAGAAGTATCTAGGATTCGCCGAACATTTCTCCTGGATGGTGTTATTAGAGGTGGTTGAGACATAAAGTTTTTAATGAACATATAAATTGTGTGTTTTTTTCTATCGTATCGGTCTTTTAACTTCTTCAATGCTTCCATTTGATATTAATGCATGTGATATTAACATTTACGACAAAAAAAAAAAAAAAAAAAATCAAATTATAAAAATAATTCCTGCTTGTTGCTTTGGTAAAAAAATTAATCCAAAATATATCTTATTCCAATTTTACCAAATCTAGGCCGTTTTAATGTTTGAGAATAATCTCATGGTTATTAGTTAAAATTCGAATTTTGATTTTTGTTATTGTTTGAGAAGAGGTGAATCGTCTTTTCTAGCAGCTCATACTTTTTTGTTTCACGTCAAACATACGACATAGCTATTTTATTACAAAACCTTAGAAAAGCTACCTTAATTCAACCGCAATATAAATTCGGTAACCTATTGCATTTCCTTTAACTTTCAGTGCCATTCAAATTTAATTTTAAGAAACGCTACACTAGCGCACTGTTCTAAATCCAAATGTATAAGCATGTAATACTTATGTATATGTTTAAAAACCGAAAAAATTGATTTCCGTTTATTTCCTCCCCATCCCCGAATCCTATTACACAGCACATTTTTTGGCTTTTTAGTTTTTCTGAACAAGTTTTTTCCCAAAACAAAAGGAAACCAACAAAAAGATAATAAAAAGCGCAAGGAAAAAGAAAACTACAAAGGGAAATTTCATATATGTATGTATTGTAAATGTACAAGATTAATATCATTGCCCACCCCAAAGCTTTCCTCATAATTTGTTCATTTTCCTCTCGATGCTTTTGTTGTTTTAACATTTTATTGAACAAATTATTTTTTTGGTATTTCGATTTCGAGACATTTTTTGTCGTTTCAACTTTTATGTACATACATATACTCCCTCGCTCGTTATTCGCAGTGGAGACGTCACACAATTATTTGTTTGTTTTATTTAGTGATGCATTTAATTTTTATTTTGATATTGATTATAATTCTATACATACTTAATTATCATTATTATTGTTTTGTTTTTCATTCTTCCGTTATTTAAGCAATATACGTTACAAATAAATATACGGAACCAACCCCTCAATTAGTTTTATTGAGAAAATGGAGAAAATTAATTTAAGCTAGATTGATTCGCTATGTCAATAAAAAATATTTATTCTTAAATGTTTTATCTAATGGCCTAGATTTTTATTACTTTCGTGAGATTTACAAATTTTTTGCTGTGTAAATCTCGATTTTAGTACAGTTTGATCAAATACCGTTTAATTGAACACTCAAAGAAGTTTGATACCATTTTTATACCTCTAGAAATGTATTTGTTTCTTTAATGAAACGGATGCGGATCACTAAGCAGAATGCCAATTACGTGTTTTCTACATTATTCGCATTATTTAAAAGTATCTGTTCGTGAATAGACGAAAGAAATCGTGATTCATTTCAAGAGTTAAGACAGTTGGTTATACGCTGTGGTTCCATTATCACGCATTTAGATTCCTTGATTATTTCCAAACATTTCAGAGAAAAATCGATTTGATGAAAATCACCTTACTATAGATCAGCCGATTCAGAGCCATTCAAAATCCAAAATCTGCAATTGTGCTCCGAGTGTGGTTCTTGATACCTCTAATGATAGGTCTCGGGACCTATAATTAGTGTGCAAACGCGCATTTAGATTGCTTGATTATTTCCATACATTTCAGAGAAAATTCGATTTGATGAAAATCACCTTACTATAGATCAGCCGATTCAGAGCCATTCAAAATCCAAAATCTGCAATTGTGCTCCGATTGTGGTTCTTGATACCTCTAATGATAGGTCTCGGGACCTATAATTAGTGTGCAAACGCGCATTTAGATTGCTTGATTATTTCCATACATTTCAGAGAAAATTCGATTTGATGAAAATCACCTTACTATAGTTCAGCCGATTCAGAGCCATTCAAAATCCAAAATCTGCAATTGTGCTCCGAGTGTGGTTCTTGATACCTCTAATGATAGGTCTCGGGACCTATAATTAGTGTGCAAACGCGCATTTAGATTGCTTGATTATTTCCATACATTTCAGAGAAAATTCGATTTGATGAAAATCACCTTACTATAGATCAGCCGATTCAGAGCCATTCAAAATCCAAAATCTGCAATTGTGCTCCGAGTGTGGTTCTTGATACCTCTAATGATAGGTCTCGGGACCTATAATTAGTGTGCAAACGCGCATTTAGATTGCTTGATTATTTCCATACATTTCAGAGAAAATTCGATTTGATGAAAATCACCTTACTTATAGTTCAGCCGATTTAGAGCCATTCAAAATCCAAAATCTGCAATTGTGCTCCGATTGTGGTTCTTGATACCTCTAATGATAGGTCTCGGAAACTATAATTAGTGTGCAAACGCGCATTTAGATTGCTTGATTATTTCCATACATTTCAGAGAAAATTCGATTTGATGAAAATCACCTTACTATAGATCAGCCGATTCAGAGCCATTCAAAATCCAAAATCTGCAATTGTGCTCCGAGTGTGGTTCTTGATACCTCTAATGATAGGTCTCGGGACCTATAATTAGTGTGCAAACGCGCATTTAGATTGCTTGATTATTTCCATACATTTCAGAGAAAATTCGATTTGATGAAAATCACCTTACTATAGTTCAGCCGATTCAGAGCCATTCAAAATCCAAAATCTGCAATTGTGCTCCGATTGTGGTTCTTGATACCTCTAATGATAGGTCTCGTGACCTATAATTAGTGTGCAAACGCGCATTTAGATTGCTTGATTATTTCCATACATTTCAGAGAAAATTCGATTTGATGAAAATCACCTTACTATAGTTCAGCCGATTCAGAGCAATTCAAAATCCAAAATCTGCAATTGTGCTCCGATTGTGGTTCTTGATACCTCTAATGATAGGTCTCGTGACCTATAATTAGTGTGCAAACGCGCATTTAGATTGCTTGATTATTTCCATACATTTCAGAGAAAATTCGATTTGATGAAAATCACCTTACTATAGATCAGCCGATTCAGAGCCATTCAAAATCCAAAATCTGCAATTGTGCTCCGATTGTGGTTCTTGATACCTCTAATGATAGGTCTCGGGACCTATAATTAGTGTGCAAACGCGCATTTAGATTGCTTGATTATTTCCATACATTTCAGAGAAAATTCGATTTGATGAAAATCACCTTACAATAGTTCTGCCGATTCAGAGCCATTCAAAATCCAAAATCTGCAATTGTGCTCCGATTGTGGTTCTTGATACCTCTAATGATAGGTCTCGGGACCTATAATTAGTGTGCAAACGCGCATTTAGATTGCTTGATTTTTTCCAAACATTTCAGAGAAAATTCGATTTGATGAAAATCACCTTACTATAGATCAGCCGATTCAGAGCCATTCAAAATCCAAAATCTGCAATTGTGCTCCGATTGTGGTTCTTGATACCTCTAATGATAGGTCTCGGGACCTATAATTAGTGTGCAAACGCGCATTTAGATTGCTTGATTATTTCCATACATTTCAGAGAAAATTCGATTTGATGAAAATCACCTTACTATAGATCAGCCGATTCAGAGCCATTCAAAATCCAAAATCTGCAATTGTGCTCCGAGTGTGGTTCTTGATACCTCTAATGATAGGTCTCGGGACCTATAATTAGTGTGCAAACGCGCATTTAGATTGCTTGATTATTTCCATACATTTCAGAGAAAATTCGATTTGATGAAAATCACCTTACTATAGATCAGCCGATTCAGAGCCATTCAAAATCCAAAATCTGCAATTGTGCTCCGATTGTGGTTCTTGATACCTCTAATGATAGGTCTCGGGACCTATAATTAGTGTGCAAACGCGCATTTAGATTGCTTGATTATTTCCATACATTTCAGAGAAAATTCGATTTGATGAAAATCACCTTACTATAGTTCAGCCGATTCAGAGCCATTCAAAATCCAAAATCTGCAATTGTGCTCCGATTGTGGTTCTTGATACCTCTAATGATAGGTCTCGGAACCTATAATTAATGTGCAAACGCGCATTTAGATTGCTTGATTATTTCCATACATTTCAGAGAAAATTCGATTTGATGAAAATCACCTTACTATAGTTCAGCCGATTCAGAGCCATTCAAAATCCAAAATCTGCAATTGTGCTCCGATTGTGGTTCTTGATACCTCTAATGATAGGTCTCGGGACCTATAATTAGTGTGCAAACGCGCATTTAGATTGCTTGATTATTTCCATACATTTCAGAGAAAATTCGATTTGATGAAAATCACCTTACTATAGATCAGCCGATTCAGAGCCATTCAAAATCCAAAATCTGCAATTGTGCTCCGAGTGTGGTTCTTGATACCTCTAATGATAGGTCTCGGGACCTATAATTAGTGTGCAAACGCGCATTTAGATTGCTTGATTATTTCCATACATTTCAGAGAAAATTCGATTTGATGAAAATCACCTTACTATAGATCAGCCGATTCAGAGCCATTCAAAATCCAAAATCTGCAATTGTGCTCCGATTGTGGTTCTTGATACCTCTAATGATAGGTCTCGGAACCTATAATTAGTGTGCAAACGCGCATTTAGATTGCTTGATTATTTCCATACATTTCAGAGAAAATTCGATTTGATGAAAATCACCTTACTATAGTTCAGCCGATTCAGAGCCATTCAAAATCCAAAATCTGCAATTGTGCTCCGAGTGTGGTTCTTGATACCTCTAATGATAGGTCTCGGGACCTATAATTAGTGTGCAAACGCGCATTTAGATTGCTTCATTATTTCCATACATTTCAGAGAAAATTCGATTTGATGAAAATCACCTTACTATAGTTCAGCCGATTCAGAGCCATTCAAAATCCAAAATCTGCAATTGTGCTCCGATTGTGGTTCTTGATACCTCTAATGATAGGTCTCGTGACCTATAATTAGTGTGCAAACGCGCATTTAGATTGCTTGATTATTTCCATACATTTCAGAGAAAATTCGATTTGATGAAAATCACCTTACTATAGTTCAGCCGATTCAGAGCAATTCAAAATCCAAAATCTGCAATTGTGCTCCGATTGTGGTTCTTGATACCTCTAATGATAGGTCTCGTGACCTATAATTAGTGTGCAAACGCGCATTTAGATTGCTTGATTATTTCCATACATTTCAGAGAAAATTCGATTTGATGAAAATCACCTTACTATAGATCAGCCGATTCAGAGCCATTCAAAATCCAAAATCTGCAATTGTGCTCCGATTGTGGTTTTTGATACCTCTAATGATAGGTCTCGGGACCTATAATTAGTGTGCAAACGCGCATTTAGATTGCTTGATTATTTCCATACATTTCAGAGAAAATTCGATTTGATGAAAATCACCTTACTATAGTTCAGCCGATTCAGAGCCATTCAAAATCCAAAATCTGCAATTGTGCTCCGATTGTGGTTCTTGATACCTCTAATGATAGGTCTCGTGACCTATAATTAGTGTGCAAACGCGCATTTAGATTGCTTGATTATTTCCATACATTTCAGAGAAAATTCGATTTGATGAAAATCACCTTACTATAGTTCAGCCGATTCAGAGCAATTCAAAATCCAAAATCTGCAATTGTGCTCCGATTGTGGTTCTTGATACCTCTAATGATAGGTCTCGTGACCTATAATTAGTGTGCAAACGCGCATTTAGATTGCTTGATCATTTCCATACATTTCAGAGAAAATTCGATTTGATGAAAATCACCTTACTATAGATCAGCCGATTCAGAGCCATTCAAAATCCAAAATCTGCAATTGTGCTCCGATTGTGGTTCTTGATACCTCTAATGATAGGTCTCGGGACCTATAATTAGTGTGCAAACGCGCATTTAGATTGCTTGATTATTTCCATACATTTCAGAGAAAATTCGATTTGATGAAAATCACCTTACAATAGTTCTGCCGATTCAGAGCCATTCAAAATCCAAAATCTGCAATTGTGCTCCGATTGTGGTTCTTGATACCTCTAATGATAGGTCTCGGGACCTATAATTAGTGTGCAAACGCGCATTTAGATTGCTTGATTTTTTCCAAACATTTCAGAGAAAATTCGATTTGATGAAAATCACCTTACTATAGATCAGCCGATTCAGAGCCATTCAAAATCCAAAATCTGCAATTGTGCTCCGATTGTGGTTCTTGATACCTCTAATGATAGGTCTCGGGACCTATAATTAGTGTGCAAACGCGCATTTAGATTGCTTGATTATTTCCATACATTTCAGAGAAAATTCGATTTGATGAAAATCACCTTACTATAGATCAGCCGATTCAGAGCCATTCAAAATCCAAAATCTGCAATTGTGCTCCGAGTGTGGTTCTTGATACCTCTAATGATAGGTCTCGGGACCTATAATTAGTGTGCAAACGCGCATTTAGATTGCTTGATTATTTCCATACATTTCAGAGAAAATTCGATTTGATGAAAATCACCTTACTATAGATCAGCCGATTCAGAGCCATTCAAAATCCAAAATCTGCAATTGTGCTCCGATTGTGGTTCTTGATACCTCTAATGATAGGTCTCGGGACCTATAATTAGTGTGCAAACGCGCATTTAGATTGCTTGATTATTTCCATACATTTCAGAGAAAATTCGATTTGATGAAAATCACCTTACTATAGTTCAGCCGATTCAGAGCCATTCAAAATCCAAAATCTGCAATTGTGCTCCGATTGTGGTTCTTGATACCTCTAATGATAGGTCTCGGAACCTATAATTAATGTGCAAACGCGCATTTAGATTGCTTGATTATTTCCATACATTTCAGAGAAAATTCGATTTGATGAAAATCACCTTACTATAGTTCAGCCGATTCAGAGCCATTCAAAATCCAAAATCTGCAATTGTGCTCCGATTGTGGTTCTTGATACCTCTAATGATAGGTCTCGGGACCTATAATTAGTGTGCAAACGCGCATTTAGATTGCTTGATTATTTCCATACATTTCAGAGAAAATTCGATTTGATGAAAATCACCTTACTATAGATCAGCCGATTCAGAGCCATTCAAAATCCAAAATCTGCAATTGTGCTCCGAGTGTGGTTCTTGATACCTCTAATGATAGGTCTCGGGACCTATAATTAGTGTGCAAACGCGCATTTAGATTGCTTGATTATTTCCATACATTTCAGAGAAAATTCGATTTGATGAAAATCACCTTACTATAGATCAGCCGATTCAGAGCCATTCAAAATCCAAAATCTGCAATTGTGCTCCGATTGTGGTTCTTGATACCTCTAATGATAGGTCTCGGAACCTATAATTAGTGTGCAAACGCGCATTTAGATTGCTTGATTATTTCCATACATTTCAGAGAAAATTCGATTTGATGAAAATCACCTTACTATAGTTCAGCCGATTCAGAGCCATTCAAAATCCAAAATCTGCAATTGTGCTCCGAGTGTGGTTCTTGATACCTCTAATGATAGGTCTCGGGACCTATAATTAGTGTGCAAACGCGCATTTAGATTGCTTCATTATTTCCATACATTTCAGAGAAAATTCGATTTGATGAAAATCACCTTACTATAGTTCAGCCGATTCAGAGCCATTCAAAATCCAAAATCTGCAATTGTGCTCCGATTGTGGTTCTTGATACCTCTAATGATAGGTCTCGTGACCTATAATTAGTGTGCAAACGCGCATTTAGATTGCTTGATTATTTCCATACATTTCAGAGAAAATTCGATTTGATGAAAATCACCTTACTATAGTTCAGCCGATTCAGAGCAATTCAAAATCCAAAATCTGCAATTGTGCTCCGATTGTGGTTCTTGATACCTCTAATGATAGGTCTCGTGACCTATAATTAGTGTGCAAACGCGCATTTAGATTGCTTGATTATTTCCATACATTTCAGAGAAAATTCGATTTGATGAAAATCACCTTACTATAGATCAGCCGATTCAGAGCCATTCAAAATCCAAAATCTGCAATTGTGCTCCGATTGTGGTTCTTGATACCTCTAATGATAGGTCTCGGGACCTATAATTAGTGTGCAAACGCGCATTTAGATTGCTTGATTATTTCCATACATTTCAGAGAAAATTCGATTTGATGAAAATCACCTTACTATAGTTCAGCCGATTCAGAGCAATTCAAAATCCAAAATCTCCAATTGTGCTCCGATTGTGGTTCTTGATACCTCTAATGATAGGTCTCGTGACCTATAATTAGTGTGCAAACGCGCATTTAGATTGCTTGATTATTTCCATACATTTCAGAGAAAATTCGATTTGATGAAAATCACCTTACTATAGATCAGCCGATTCAGAGCCATTCAAAATCCAAAATCTGCAATTGTGCTCCGATTGTGGTTCTTGATACCTCTAATGATAGGTCTCGGGACCTATAATTAGTGTGCAAACGCGCATTTAGATTGCTTGATTTTTTCCAAACATTTCAGAGAAAATTCGATTTGATGAAAATCACCTTACTATAGATCAGCCGATTCAGAGCCATTCAAAATCCAAAATCTGCAATTGTGCTCCGATTGTGGTTCTTGATACCTCTAATGATAGGTCTCGGGACCTATAATTAGTGTGCAAACGCGCATTTAGATTGCTTGATTATTTCCATACATTTCAGAGAAAATTCGATTTGATGAAAATCACCTTACTATAGTTCAGCCGATTCAGAGCCATTCAAAATCCAAAATCTGCAATTGTGCTCCGATTGTGGTTCTTGATACCTCTAATGATAGGTCTCGGAACCTATAATTAATGTGCAAACGCGCATTTAGATTGCTTGATTATTTCCATACATTTCAGAGAAAATTCGATTTGATGAAAATCACCTTACTATAGTTCAGCCGATTCAGAGCCATTCAAAATCCAAAATCTGCAATTGTGCTCCGATTGTGGTTCTTGATACCTCTAATGATAGGTCTCGTGACCTATAATTAGTGTGCAAACGCGCATTTAGATTGCTTGATTATTTCCATACATTTCAGAGAAAATTCGATTTGATGCAAATCACCTTACTTATAGTTCAGCCGATTTAGAGCCATTCAAAATCCAAAATCTGCAATTGTGCTCCGATTGTGGTTCTTGATACCTCTAATGATAGGTCTCGGAAACTATAATTAGTGTGCAAACGCGCATTTAGATTGCTTGATTATTTCCATACATTTCAGAGAAAATTCGATTTGATGAAAATCACCTTACTATAGTTCAGCCGATTCAGAGCCATTCAAAATCCAAAATCTGCAATTGTGCTCCGATTGTGGTTCTTGATACCTCTAATGATAGGTCTCGGGACCTATAATTAGTGTGCAAACGCGCATTTAGATTGCTTGATTATTTCCATACATTTCAGAGAAAATTCGATTTGATGAAAATCACCTTACTATAGTTCAGCCGATTCAGAGCCATTCAAAATCCAAAATCTGCAATTGTGCTCCGATTGTGGTTCTTGATACCTCTAATGATAGGTCTCGGAACCTATAATTAATGTGCAAACGCGCATTTAGATTGCTTGATTATTTCCATACATTTCAGAGAAAATTCGATTTGATGAAAATCACCTTACTATAGATCAGCCGATTCAGAGCCATTCAAAATCCAAAATCTGCAATTGTGCTCCGATTGTGGTTCTTGATACCTCTAATGATAGGTCTCGGGACCTATAATTAGTGTGCAAACGCGCATTTAGATTGCTTGATTATTTCCATACATTTCAGAGAAAATTCGATTTGATGAAAATCACCTTACTATAGTTCAGCCGATTCAGAGCAATTCAAAATCCAAAATCTCCAATTGTGCTCCGATTGTGGTTCTTGATACCTCTAATGATAGGTCTCGTGACCTATAATTAGTGTGCAAACGCGCATTTAGATTGCTTGATTATTTCCATACATTTCAGAGAAAATTCGATTTGATGAAAATCACCTTACTATAGATCAGCCGATTCAGAGCCATTCAAAATCCAAAATCTGCAATTGTGCTCCGATTGTGGTTCTTGATACCTCTAATGATAGGTCTCGGGACCTATAATTAGTGTGCAAACGCGCATTTAGATTGCTTGATTTTTTCCAAACATTTCAGAGAAAATTCGATTTGATGAAAATCACCTTACTATAGATCAGCCGATTCAGAGCCATTCAAAATCCAAAATCTGCAATTGTGCTCCGATTGTGGTTCTTGATACCTCTAATGATAGGTCTCGGGACCTATAATTAGTGTGCAAACGCGCATTTAGATTGCTTGATTATTTCCATACATTTCAGAGAAAATTCGATTTGATGAAAATCACCTTACTATAGTTCAGCCGATTCAGAGCCATTCAAAATCCAAAATCTGCAATTGTGCTCCGATTGTGGTTCTTGATACCTCTAATGATAGGTCTCGGAACCTATAATTAATGTGCAAACGCGCATTTAGATTGCTTGATTATTTCCATACATTTCAGAGAAAATTCGATTTGATGAAAATCACCTTACTATAGATCAGCCGATTCAGAGCCATTCAAAATCCAAAATCTGCAATTGTGCTCCGAGTGTGGTTCTTGATACCTCTAATGATAGGTCTCGGGACCTATAATTAGTGTGCAAACGCGCATTTAGATTGCTTGATTATTTCCATACATTTCAGAGAAAATTCGATTTGATGAAAATCACCTTACTATAGATCAGCCGATTCAGAGCCATTCAAAATCCAAAATCTGCAATTGTGCTCCGATTGTGGTTCTTGATACCTCTAATGATAGGTCTCGGAACCTATAATTAGTGTGCAAACGCGCATTTAGATTGCTTGATTATTTCCATACATTTCAGAGAAAATTCGATTTGATGAAAATCACCTTACTATAGTTCAGCCGATTCAGAGCCATTCAAAATCCAAAATCTGCAATTGTGCTCCGAGTGTGGTTCTTGATACCTCTAATGATAGGTCTCGGGACCTATAATTAGTGTGCAAACGCGCATTTAGATTGCTTCATTATTTCCATACATTTCAGAGAAAATTCGATTTGATGAAAATCACCTTACTATAGTTCAGCCGATTCAGAGCCATTCAAAATCCAAAATCTGCAATTGTGCTCCGATTGTGGTTCTTGATACCTCTAATGATAGGTCTCGTGACCTATAATTAGTGTGCAAACGCGCATTTAGATTGCTTGATTATTTCCATACATTTCAGAGAAAATTCGATTTGATGAAAATCACCTTACTATAGTTCAGCCGATTCAGAGCAATTCAAAATCCAAAATCTGCAATTGTGCTCCGATTGTGGTTCTTGATACCTCTAATGATAGGTCTCGTGACCTATAATTAGTGTGCAAACGCGCATTTAGATTGCTTGATTATTTCCATACATTTCAGAGAAAATTCGATTTGATGAAAATCACCTTACTATAGATCAGCCGATTCAGAGCCATTCAAAATCCAAAATCTGCAATTGTGCTCCGATTGTGGTTCTTGATACCTCTAATGATAGGTCTCGGGACCTATAATTAGTGTGCAAACGCGCATTTAGATTGCTTGATTATTTCCATACATTTCAGAGAAAATTCGATTTGATGAAAATCACCTTACTATAGTTCAGCCGATTCAGAGCAATTCAAAATCCAAAATCTCCAATTGTGCTCCGATTGTGGTTCTTGATACCTCTAATGATAGGTCTCGTGACCTATAATTAGTGTGCAAACGCGCATTTAGATTGCTTGATTATTTCCATACATTTCAGAGAAAATTCGATTTGATGAAAATCACCTTACTATAGATCAGCCGATTCAGAGCCATTCAAAATCCAAAATCTGCAATTGTGCTCCGATTGTGGTTCTTGATACCTCTAATGATAGGTCTCGGGACCTATAATTAGTGTGCAAACGCGCATTTAGATTGCTTGATTTTTTCCAAACATTTCAGAGAAAATTCGATTTGATGAAAATCACCTTACTATAGATCAGCCGATTCAGAGCCATTCAAAATCCAAAATCTGCAATTGTGCTCCGATTGTGGTTCTTGATACCTCTAATGATAGGTCTCGGGACCTATAATTAGTGTGCAAACGCGCATTTAGATTGCTTGATTATTTCCATACATTTCAGAGAAAATTCGATTTGATGAAAATCACCTTACTATAGTTCAGCCGATTCAGAGCCATTCAAAATCCAAAATCTGCAATTGTGCTCCGATTGTGGTTCTTGATACCTCTAATGATAGGTCTCGGAACCTATAATTAATGTGCAAACGCGCATTTAGATTGCTTGATTATTTCCATACATTTCAGAGAAAATTCGATTTGATGAAAATCACCTTACTATAGTTCAGCCGATTCAGAGCCATTCAAAATCCAAAATCTGCAATTGTGCTCCGATTGTGGTTCTTGATACCTCTAATGATAGGTCTCGTGACCTATAATTAGTGTGCAAACGCGCATTTAGATTGCTTGATTATTTCCATACATTTCAGAGAAAATTCGATTTGATGCAAATCACCTTACTTATAGTTCAGCCGATTTAGAGCCATTCAAAATCCAAAATCTGCAATTGTGCTCCGATTGTGGTTCTTGATACCTCTAATGATAGGTCTCGGAAACTATAATTAGTGTGCAAACGCGCATTTAGATTGCTTGATTATTTCCATACATTTCAGAGAAAATTCGATTTGATGAAAATCACCTTACTATAGTTCAGCCGATTCAGAGCCATTCAAAATCCAAAATCTGCAATTGTGCTCCGATTGTGGTTCTTGATACCTCTAATGATAGGTCTCGGGACCTATAATTAGTGTGCAAACGCGCATTTAGATTGCTTGATTATTTCCATACATTTCAGAGAAAATTCGATTTGATGAAAATCACCTTACTATAGTTCAGCCGATTCAGAGCCATTCAAAATCCAAAATCTGCAATTGTGCTCCGATTGTGGTTCTTGATACCTCTAATGATAGGTCTCGGAACCTATAATTAATGTGCAAACGCGCATTTAGATTGCTTGATTATTTCCATACATTTCAGAGAAAATTCGATTTGATGAAAATCACCTTACTATAGATCAGCCGATTCAGAGCCATTCAAAATCCAAAATCTGCAATTGTGCTCCGATTGTGGTTCTTGATACCTCTAATGATAGGTCTCGGGACCTATAATTAGTGTGCAAACGCGCATTTAGATTGCTTGATTATTTCCATACATTTCAGAGAAAATTCGATTTGATGAAAATCACCTTACTATAGTTCAGCCGATTCAGAGCAATTCAAAATCCAAAATCTCCAATTGTGCTCCGATTGTGGTTCTTGATACCTCTAATGATAGGTCTCGTGACCTATAATTAGTGTGCAAACGCGCATTTAGATTGCTTGATTATTTCCATACATTTCAGAGAAAATTCGATTTGATGAAAATCACCTTACTATAGATCAGCCGATTCAGAGCCATTCAAAATCCAAAATCTGCAATTGTGCTCCGATTGTGGTTCTTGATACCTCTAATGATAGGTCTCGGGACCTATAATTAGTGTGCAAACGCGCATTTAGATTGCTTGATTTTTTCCAAACATTTCAGAGAAAATTCGATTTGATGAAAATCACCTTACTATAGATCAGCCGATTCAGAGCCATTCAAAATCCAAAATCTGCAATTGTGCTCCGATTGTGGTTCTTGATACCTCTAATGATAGGTCTCGGGACCTATAATTAGTGTGCAAACGCGCATTTAGATTGCTTGATTATTTCCATACATTTCAGAGAAAATTCGATTTGATGAAAATCACCTTACTATAGTTCAGCCGATTCAGAGCCATTCAAAATCCAAAATCTGCAATTGTGCTCCGATTGTGGTTCTTGATACCTCTAATGATAGGTCTCGGAACCTATAATTAATGTGCAAACGCGCATTTAGATTGCTTGATTATTTCCATACATTTCAGAGAAAATTCGATTTGATGAAAATCACCTTACTATAGTTCAGCCGATTCAGAGCCATTCAAAATCCAAAATCTGCAATTGTGCTCCGATTGTGGTTCTTGATACCTCTAATGATAGGTCTCGTGACCTATAATTAGTGTGCAAACGCGCATTTAGATTGCTTGATTATTTCCATACATTTCAGAGAAAATTCGATTTGATGAAAATCACCTTACTTATAGTTCAGCCGATTTAGAGCCATTCAAAATCCAAAATCTGCAATTGTGCTCCGATTGTGGTTCTTGATACCTCTAATGATAGGTCTCGGAAACTATAATTAGTGTGCAAACGCGCATTTAGATTGCTTGATTATTTCCATACATTTCAGAGAAAATTCGATTTGATGAAAATCACCTTACTATAGTTCAGCCGATTCAGAGCCATTCAAAATCCAAAATCTGCAATTGTGCTCCGATTGTGGTTCTTGATACCTCTAATGATAGGTCTCGGGACCTATAATTAGTGTGCAAACGCGCATTTAGATTGCTTGATTATTTCCATACATTTCAGAGAAAATTTGATTTGATGAAAATCACCTTACTATAGTTCAGCCGATTCAGAGCAATTCAAAATCCAAAATCTGCAATTGTGCTCCGATTGTGGTTCTTGATACCTCTAATGATAGGTCTTGGGACCTATAATTAGTGTGCAAACGCGCATTTAGATTGCTTCATTATTTCCATACATTTCAGAGAAAATTCGATTTGATGAAAATCACCTTACTATAGTTCAGCCGATTCAGAGCAATTCAAAATCCAAAATCTGCAATTGTGCTCCGATTGTGGTTCTTGATACCTCTAATGATAGGTCTTGGGACCTATAATTAGTGTGCAAACGCGCATTTAGATTGCTTCATTATTACCATACATTTCAGAGAAAATTCGATTTGATGAAAATCACCTTACTATAGTTCAGCCGATTCAGAGCCATTCAAAATCCAAAATCTGCAATTGTGCTCCGATTGTGGTTCTTGATACCTCTAATGATAGGTCTCGGAACCTATAATTAATGTGCAAACGCGCATTTAGATTGCTTGATTATTTCCATACATTTCAGAGAAAATTCGATTTGATGAAAATCACCTTACTATAGTTCAGCCGATTCAGAGCAATTCAAAATCCAAAATCTGCAATTGTGCTCCGATTGTGGTTCTTGATACCTCTAATGATAGGTCTTGGGACCTATAATTAGTGTGCAAACGCGCATTTAGATTGCTTGATTATTTCCATACATTTCAGAGAAAATTCGATTTGATGAAAATCACCTTACTATAGTTCAGCCGATTCAGAGCCATTCAAAATCCAAAATCTGCAATTGTGCTCCGATTGTGGTTCTTGATACCTCTAATGATAGGTCTCGGAACCTATAATTAGTGTGCAAACGCGCATTTAGATTGCTTGATTATTTCCATACATTTCAGAGAAAATTCGATTTGATGAAAATCACCTTACTATAGTTCAGCCGATTCAGAGCAATTCAAAATCCAAAATCTCCAATTGTGCTCCGATTGTGGTTCTTGATACCTCTAATGATAGGTCTCGTGACCTATAATTAGTGTGCAAACGCGCATTTAGATTGCTTGATTATTTCCATACATTTCAGAGAAAATTCGATTTGATGAAAATCACCTTACTATAGATCAGCCGATTCAGAGCCATTCAAAATCCAAAATCTGCAATTGTGCTCCGATTGTGGTTCTTGATACCTCTAATGATAGGTCTCGGGACCTATAATTAGTGTGCAAACGCGCATTTAGATTGCTTGATTTTTTCCAAACATTTCAGAGAAAATTCGATTTGATGAAAATCACCTTACTATAGATCAGCCGATTCAGAGCCATTCAAAATCCAAAATCTGCAATTGTGCTCCGATTGTGGTTCTTGATACCTCTAATGATAGGTCTCGGGACCTATAATTAGTGTGCAAACGCGCATTTAGATTGCTTGATTATTTCCATACATTTCAGAGAAAATTCGATTTGATGAAAATCACCTTACTATAGTTCAGCCGATTCAGAGCCATTCAAAATCCAAAATCTGCGATTGTGCTCCGATTGTGGTTCTTGATACCTCTAATGATAGGTCTCGGAACCTATAATTAATGTGCAAACGCGCATTTAGATTGCTTGATTATTTCCATACATTTCAGAGAAAATTCGATTTGATGAAAATCACCTTACTATAGTTCAGCCGATTCAGAGCCATTCAAAATCCAAAATCTGCAATTGTGCTCCGATTGTGGTTCTTGATACCTCTAATGATAGGTCTCGTGACCTATAATTAGTGTGCAAACGCGCATTTAGATTGCTTGATTATTTCCATACATTTCAGAGAAAATTCGATTTGATGAAAATCACCTTACTTATAGTTCAGCCGATTTAGAGCCATTCAAAATCCAAAATCTGCAATTGTGCTCCGATTGTGGTTCTTGATACCTCTAATGATAGGTCTCGGAAACTATAATTAGTGTGCAAACGCGCATTTAGATTGCTTGATTATTTCCATACATTTCAGAGAAAATTCGATTTGATGAAAATCACCTTACTATAGTTCAGCCGATTCAGAGCCATTCAAAATCCAAAATCTGCAATTGTGCTCCGATTGTGGTTCTTGATACCTCTAATGATAGGTCTCGGGACCTATAATTAGTGTGCAAACGCGCATTTAGATTGCTTGATTATTTCCATACATTTCAGAGAAAATTTGATTTGATGAAAATCACCTTACTATAGTTCAGCCGATTCAGAGCAATTCAAAATCCAAAATCTGCAATTGTGCTCCGATTGTGGTTCTTGATACCTCTAATGATAGGTCTTGGGACCTATAATTAGTGTGCAAACGCGCATTTAGATTGCTTCATTATTTCCATACATTTCAGAGAAAATTCGATTTGATGAAAATCACCTTACTATAGTTCAGCCGATTCAGAGCAATTCAAAATCCAAAATCTGCAATTGTGCTCCGATTGTGGTTCTTGATACCTCTAATGATAGGTCTTGGGACCTATAATTAGTGTGCAAACGCGCATTTAGATTGCTTCATTATTACCATACATTTCAGAGAAAATTCGATTTGATGAAAATCACCTTACTATAGTTCAGCCGATTCAGAGCCATTCAAAATCCAAAATCTGCAATTGTGCTCCGATTGTGGTTCTTGATACCTCTAATGATAGGTCTCGGAACCTATAATTAATGTGCAAACGCGCATTTAGATTGCTTGATTATTTCCATACATTTCAGAGAAAATTCGATTTGATGAAAATCACCTTACTATAGTTCAGCCGATTCAGAGCAATTCAAAATCCAAAATCTGCAATTGTGCTCCGATTGTGGTTCTTGATACCTCTAATGATAGGTCTTGGGACCTATAATTAGTGTGCAAACGCGCATTTAGATTGCTTGATTATTTCCATACATTTCAGAGAAAATTCGATTTGATGAAAATCACCTTACTATAGTTCAGCCGATTCAGAGCCATTCAAAATCCAAAATCTGCAATTGTGCTCCGATTGTGGTTCTTGATACCTCTAATGATAGGTCTCGGAACCTATAATTAATGTGCAAACGCGCATTTAGATTGCTTGATTATTTCCATACATTTCAGAGAAAATTCGATTTGATGAAAATCACCTTACTATAGTTCAGCCGATTCAGAGCAATTCAAAATCCAAAATCTGCAATTGTGCTCCGATTGTGGTTCTTGATACCTCTAATGATAGGTCTTGGGACCTATAATTAGTGTGCAAACGCGCATTTAGATTGCTTGATTATTTCCATACATTTCAGAGAAAATTCGATTTGATGAAAATCACCTTACTTATAGTTCAGCCGATTTAGAGCCATTCAAAATCCAAAATCTGCAATTGTGCTCCGATTGTGGTTCTTGATACCTCTAATGATAGGTCTCGGAAACTATAATTAGTGTGCAAACGCGCATTTAGATTGCTTGATTATTTCCATACATTTCAGAGAAAATTCGATTTGATGAAAATCACCTTACTATAGTTCAGCCGATTCAGAGCCATTCAAAATCCAAAATCTGCAATTGTGCTCCGATTGTGGTTCTTGATACCTCTAATGATAGGTCTCGTGACCTATAATTAGTGTGCAAACGCGCATTTAGATTGCTTGATTATTTCCATACATTTCAGAGAAAATTCGATTTGATGAAAATCACCTTACTATAGATCAGCCGATTCAGAGCCATTCAAAATCCAAAATCTGCAATTGTGCTCCGATTGTGGTTCTTGATACCTCTAATGATAGGTCTCGGGACCTATAATTAGTGTGCAAACGCGCATTTAGATTGCTTGATTATTTCCATACATTTCAGAGAAAATTCGATTTGATGAAAATCACCTTACTATAGTTCAGCCGATTCAGAGCCATTCAAAATCCAAAATCTGCAATTGTGCTCCGATTGTGGTTCTTGATACCTCTAATGATAGGTCTCGGGACCTATAATTAGTGTGCAAACGCGCATTTAGATTGCTTGATTATTTCCATACATTTCAGAGAAAATTCGATTTGATGAAAATCACCTTACTATAGTTCAGCCGATTCAGAGCCATTCAAAATCCAAAATCTGCAATTGTGCTCCGATTGTGGTTCTTGATACCTCTAATGATAGGTCTCGGAACCTATAATTAATGTGCAAACGCGCATTTAGATTGCTTGATTATTTCCATACATTTCAGAGAAAATTCGATTTGATGAAAATCACCTTACTATAGTTCAGCCGATTCAGAGCAATTCAAAATCCAAAATCTGCAATTGTGCTCCGATTGTGGTTCTTGATACCTCTAATGATAGGTCTTGGGACCTATAATTAGTGTGCAAACGCGCATTTAGATTGCTTGATTATTTCCATACATTTCAGAGAAAATTCGATTTGATGAAAATCACCTTACTATAGTTCAGCCGATTCAGAGCCATTCAAAATCCAAAATCTGCAATTGTGCTCCGATTGTGGTTCTTGATACCTCTAATGATAGGTCTCGGAACCTATAATTAATGTGCAAACGCGCATTTAGATTGCTTGATTATTTCCATACATTTCAGAGAAAATTCGATTTGATGAAAATCACCTTACTATAGTTCAGCCGATTCAGAGCAATTCAAAATCCAAAATCTGCAATTGTGCTCCGATTGTGGTTCTTGATACCTCTAATGATAGGTCTTGGGACCTATAATTAGTGTGCAAACGCGCATTTAGATTGCTTGATTATTTCCATACATTTCAGAGAAAATTCGATTTGATGAAAATCACCTTACTTATAGTTCAGCCGATTTAGAGCCATTCAAAATCCAAAATCTGCAATTGTGCTCCGATTGTGGTTCTTGATACCTCTAATGATAGGTCTCGGAAACTATAATTAGTGTGCAAACGCGCATTTAGATTGCTTGATTATTTCCATACATTTCAGAGAAAATTCGATTTGATGAAAATCACCTTACTATAGTTCAGCCGATTCAGAGCCATTCAAAATCCAAAATCTGCAATTGTGCTCCGATTGTGGTTCTTGATACCTCTAATGATAGGTCTCGTGACCTATAATTAGTGTGCAAACGCGCATTTAGATTGCTTGATTATTTCCATACATTTCAGAGAAAATTCGATTTGATGAAAATCACCTTACTATAGATCAGCCGATTCAGAGCCATTCAAAATCCAAAATCTGCAATTGTGCTCCGATTGTGGTTCTTGATACCTCTAATGATAGGTCTCGGGACCTATAATTAGTGTGCAAACGCGCATTTAGATTGCTTGATTATTTCCATACATTTCAGAGAAAATTCGATTTGATGAAAATCACCTTACTATGTTCAGCCGATTCAGAGCCATTCAAAATCCAAAATCTGCAATTGTGCTCCGAGTGTGGTTCTTGATACCTCTAATGATAGGTCTCGGGACCTATAATTAGTGTGCAAACGCGCATTTAGATTGCTTGATTATTTCCATACATTTCAGAGAAAATTCGATTTGATGAAAATCACCTTACTATAGTTCAGCCGATTCAGAGCCATTCAAAATCCAAAATCTGCAATTGTGCTCCGATTGTGGTTCTTGATACCTCTAATGATAGGTCTCGGAAACTATAATTAGTGTGCAAACGCGCATTTAGATTGCTTGATTATTTCCATACATTTCAGAGAAAATTCGATTTGATGAAAATCACCTTACTATAGTTCAGCCGATTCAGAGCAATTCAAAATCCAAAATCTGCAATTGTGCTCCGATTGTGGTTCTTGATACCTCTAATGATAGGTCTCGTGACCTATAATTAGTGTGCAAACGCGCATTTAGATTGCTTGATTATTTCCATACATTTCAGAGAAAATTCGATTTGATGAAAATCACCTTACTATAGGTCAGCCGATTCAGAGCCATTCAAAATCCAAAATCTGCAATTGTGCTCCGATTGTGGTTCTTGATACCTCTAATGATAGGTCTCGGGACCTATAATTAGTGTGCAAACGCGCATTTAGATTGCTTGATTATTTCCATACATTTCAGAGAAAATTCGATTTGATGAAAATCACCTTTCTATAGTTCAGCCGATTCAGAGCAATTCAAAATCCAAAATCTGCAATTGTGCTCCGATTGTGGTTCTTGATACCTCTAATGATAGGTCTCGTGACCTATAATTAGTGTGCAAACGCGCATTTAGATTGCTTGATTATTTCCATACATTTCAGAGAAAATTCGATTTGATGAAAATCACCTTACTATAGATCAGCCGATTCAGAGCCATTCAAAATCCAAAATCTGCAATTGTGCTCCGATTGTGGTTCTTGATACCTCTAATGATAGGTCTCGGGACCTATAATTAGTGTGCAAACGCGCATTTAGATTGCTTGATTTTTTCCAAACATTTCAGAGAAAATTCGATTTGATGAAAATCACCTTACTATAGTTCAGCCGATTCAGAGCCATTCAAAATCCAAAATCTGCAATTGTGCTCCGATTGTGGTTCTTGATACCTCTAATGATAGGTCTCGGGACCTATAATTAGTGTGCAAACGCGCATTTAGATTGCTTGATTATTTCCATACATTTCAGAGAAAATTCGATTTGATGAAAATCACCTTACTATAGTTCAGCCGATTCAGAGCCATTCAAAATCCAAAATCTGCAATTGTGCTCCGATTGTGATTCTTGATACCTCTAATGATAGGTCTCGGAACCTATAATTAATGTGCAAACGCGCATTTAGATTGCTTGATTATTTCCATACATTTCAGAGAAAATTCGATTTGATGAAAATCACCTTACTATAGTTCAGCCGATTCAGAGCCATTCAAAATCCAAAATCTGCAATTGTGCTCCGATTGTGGTTCTTGATACCTCTAATGATAGGTCTCGTGACCTATAATTAGTGTGCAAACGCGCATTTAGATTGCTTGATTATTTCCATACATTTCAGAGAAAATTCGATTTGATGAAAATCACCTTACTTATAGTTCAGCCGATTTAGAGCCATTCAAAATCCAAAATCTGCAATTGTGCTCCGATTGTGGTTCTTGATACCTCTAATGATAGGTCTCGGAAACTATAATTAGTGTGCAAACGCGCATTTAGATTGCTTGATTATTTCCATACATTTCAGAGAAAATTCGATTTGATGAAAATCACCTTACTATAGTTCAGCCGATTCAGAGCCATTCAAAATCCAAAATCTGCAATTGTGCTCCGATTGTGGTTCTTGATACCTCTAATGATAGGTCTCGGGACCTATAATTAGTGTGCAAACGCGCATTTAGATTGCTTGATTATTTCCATACATTTCAGAGAAAATTTGATTTGATGAAAATCACCTTACAATAGTTCAGCCGATTTAGAGCCATTCAAAATCCAAAATCTGCAATTGTGCTCCGATTGTGGTTCTTGATACCTCTAATGATTGGTCTCGGAAACTATAATTAGTGTGCAAACGCGCATTTAGATTGCTTGATTATTTCCATACATTTCAGAGAAAATTCGATTTGATGAAAATCACCTTACTATAGTTCAGCCGATTCAGAGCAATTCAAAATCCAAAATCTGCAATTGTGCTCCGATTGTGGTTCTTGATACCTCTAATGATAGGTCTTGGGACCTATAATTAGTGTGCAAACGCGTATTTAGATTGCTTCATTATTTCCATACATTTCAGAGAAAATTCGATTTGATGAAAATCACCTTACTATAGTTCAGCCGATTCAGAGCCATTCAAAATCCAAAATCTGCAATTGTGCTCCGATTGTGGTTCTTGATACCTCTAATGATAGGTCTCGGAACCTATAATTAATGTGCAAACGCGCATTTAGATTGCTTGATTATTTCCATACATTTCAGAGAAAATTCGATTTGATGAAAATCACCTTACTATAGTTCAGCCGATTCAGAGCAATTCAAAATCCAAAATCTGCAATTGTGCTCCGATTGTGGTTCTTGATACCTCTAATGATAGGTCTTGGGACCTATAATTAGTGTGCAAACGCGCATTTAGATTGCTTGATTATTTCCATACATTTCAGAGAAAATTCGATTTGATGAAAATCACCTTACTATAGTTCAGCCGATTCAGAGCCATTCAAAATCCAAAATCTGCAATTGTGCTCCGATTGTGGTTCTTGATACCTCTAATGATAGGTCTCGGAACCTATAATTAATGTGCAAACGCGCATTTAGATTGCTTGATTATTTCCATACATTTCAGAGAAAATTCGATTTGATGAAAATCACCTTACTATAGTTCAGCCGATTCAGAGCAATTCAAAATCCAAAATCTGCAATTGTGCTCCGATTGTGGTTCTTGATACCTCTAATGATAGGTCTTGGGACCTATAATTAGTGTGCAAACGCGCATTTAGATTGCTTGATTATTTCCATACATTTCAGAGAAAATTCGATTTGATGAAAATCACCTTACTTATAGTTCAGCCGATTTAGAGCCATTCAAAATCCAAAATCTGCAATTGTGCTCCGATTGTGGTTCTTGATACCTCTAATGATAGGTCTCGGAAACTATAATTAGTGTGCAAACGCGCATTTAGATTGCTTGATTATTTCCATACATTTCAGAGAAAATTCGATTTGATGAAAATCACCTTACTATAGTTCAGCCGATTCAGAGCCATTCAAAATCCAAAATCTGCAATTGTGCTCCGATTGTGGTTCTTGATACCTCTAATGATAGGTCTCGTGACCTATAATTAGTGTGCAAACGCGCATTTAGATTGCTTCATTATTTCCATACATTTCAGAGAAAATTCGATTTGATGAAAATCACCTTACTATAGTTCAGCCGATTCAGAGCCATTCAAAATCCAAAATCTGCAATTGTGCTCCGATTGTGGTTCTTGATACCTCTAATGATAGGTCTCGGGACCTATAATTAGTGTGCAAACGCGCATTTAGATTGCTTCATTATTACCATACATTCCAGAGAAAATTCGATTTGATGAAAATCACCTTACTATAGTTCAGCCGATTCAGAGCCATTCAAAATCCAAAATCTGCAATTGTGCTCCGATTGTGGTTCTTGATACCTCTAATGATAGGTCTCGTGACCTATAATTAATGTGCAAATGCGCATTTAGATTGCTTGATTATTTCCATACATTTCAGAGAAAATTCGATTTGATGAAAATCACCTTACTATAGTTCAGCCGATTCAGAGCAATTCAAAATCCAAAATCTGCAATTGTGCTCCGATTGTGGTTCTTGATACCTCTAATGATAGGTCTCGTGACCTATAATTAGTGTGCAAACGCGCATTTAGATTGCTTGATTATTTCCATACATTTCAGAGAAAATTCGATTTGATGAAAATCACCTTACTATAGTTCAGCCGATTCAGAGCCATTCAAAATCCAAAATCTGCAATTGTGCTCCGATTGTGGTTCTTGATACCTCTAATGATAGGTCTCGGGACCTATAATTAGTGTGCAAACGCGCATTTAGATTGCTTGATTTTTTCCAAACATTTCAGAGAAAATTCGATTTGATGAAAATCACCTTACTATAGATCAGCCGATTCAGAGCCATTCAAAATCCAAAATCTGCAATTGTGCTCCGATTGTGGTTCTTGATACCTCTAATGATAGGTCTCGGGACCTATAATTAGTGTGCAAACGCGCATTTAGATTGCTTGATTATTTCCATACATTTCAGAGAAAATTCGATTTGATGAAAATCACCTTACTTATAGTTCAGCCGATTCAGAGCCATTCAAAATCCAAAATCTGCAATTGTGCTCCGATTGTGGTTCTTGATACCTAATGATAGGTCTCGGAAACTATAATTAGTGTGCAAACGCGCATTTAGATTGCTTGATTATTTCCATACATTTCAGAGAAAATTCGATTTGATGAAAATCACCTTACTATAGTTCAGCCGATTCAGAGCCATTCAAAATCCAAAATCTGCAATTGTGCTCCGATTGTGGTTCTTGATACCTCTAATGATAGGTCTCGGGACCTATAATTAGTGTGCAAACGCGCATTTAGATTGCTTGATTATTTCCATACATTTCAGAAAAAATTTGATTTGATGAAAATCACCTTACAATAGTTCAGCCGATTTAGAGCCATTCAAAATCCAAAATCTGCAATTGTGCTCCGATTGTGGTTCTTGATACCTCTAATGATTGGTCTCGGAAACTATAATTAGTGTGCAAACGCGCATTTAGATTGCTTGATTATTTCCATACATTTCAGAGAAAATTCGATTTGATGAAAATCACCTTACTATAGTTCAGCCGATTCAGAGCAATTCAAAATCCAAAATCTGCAATTGTGCTCCGATTGTGGTTCTTGATACCTCTAATGATAGGTCTTGGGACCTATAATTAGTGTGCAAACGCGCATTTAGATTGCTTCATTATTACTATACATTTCAGAGAAAATTCGATTTGATGAAAATCACCTTACTATAGTTCAGCCGATTCAGAGCCATTCAAAATCCAAAATCTGCAATTGTGCTCCGATTGTGGTTCTTGATACCTCTAATGATAGGTCTCGTGACCTATAATTAGTGTGCAAACGCGCATTTAGATTGCTTGATTATTTCCATACATTTCAGAGAAAATTCGATTTGATGAAAATCACCTTACTATAGTTCAGCCGATTCAGAGCCATTCAAAATCCAAAATCTGCAATTGTGCTCCGATTGTGGTTCTTGATACCTCTAATGATAGGTCTCGTGACCTATAATTAGTGTGCAAACGCGCATTTAGATTGCTTGATTATTTCCATACATTTCAGAGAAAATTCGATTTGATGAAAATCACCTTACTATAGTTCAGCCGATTCAGAGCAATTCAAAATCCAAAATCTGCAATTGTGCTCCGATTGTGGTTCTTGATACCTCTAATGATAGGTCTTGGGACCTATAATTAGTGTGCAAACGCGCATTTAGATTGCTTCATTATTACCATACATTCCAGAGAAAATTCGATTTGATGAAAATCACCTTACTATAGTTCAGCCGATTCAGAACCATTCAAAATCCAAAATCTGCAATTGTGCTCCGATTGTGGTTCTTGATACCTCTAATGATAGGTCTCGGGACCTATAATTAGTGTGCAAACGCGCATTTAGATTGCTTGATTATTTCCATACATTTCAGAGAAAATTTGATTTGATGAAAATCACCTTACAATAGTTCAGCCGATTTAGAGCCATTCAAAATCCAAAATCTGCAATTGTGCTCCGATTGTGGTTCTTGATACCTCTAATGATTGGTCTCGGAAACTATAATTAGTGTGCAAACGCGCATTTAGATTGCTTGATTATTTCCATACATTTCAGAGAAAATTCGATTTGATGAAAATCACCTTACTATAGTTCAGCCGATTCAGAGCAATTCAAAATCCAAAATCTGCAATTGTGCTCCGATTGTGGTTCTTGATACCTCTAATGATAGGTCTTGGGACCTATAATTAGTGTGCAAACGCGCATTTAGATTGCTTCATTATTACCATACATTTCAGAGAAAATTCGATTTGATGAAAATCACCTTACTATAGTTCAGCCGATTCAGAGCCATTCAAAATCCAAAATCTGCAATTGTGCTCCGATTGTGGTTCTTGATACCTCTAATGATAGGTCTCGTGACCTATAATTAGTGTGCAAACGCGCATTTAGATTGCTTGGTTATTTCCATACATTTCAGAGAAAATTCGATTTGATGAAAATCACCTTACTATAGTTCAGCCGATTCAGAGCCATTCAAAATCCAAAATCTGCAATTGTGCTCCGATTGTGGTTCTTGATACCTCTAATGATAGGTCTCGTGACCTATAATTAGTGTGCAAACGCGCATTTAGATTGCTTGATTATTTCCATAGATTTCAGAGAAAATTCGATTTGATGAAAATCACCTTACTATAGTTCAGCCGATTCAGAGCAATTCAAAATCCAAAATCTGCAATTGTGCTCCGATTGTGGTTCTTGATACCTCTAATGATAGGTCTCGGGACCTATAATTAGTGTGCAAACGCGCATTTAGATTGCTTTATTATTACCATACATTCCAGAGAAAATTCGATTTGATGAAAATCACCTTACTATAGTTCAGCCGATTCAGAGCCATTCAAAATCCAAAATCTGCAATTGTGCTCCGATTGTGGTTCTTGATACCTCTAATGATAGGTCTCGTGACCTATAATTAGTGTGCAAACGCGCATTTAGATTGCTTGATTATTTCCATACATTTCAGAGAAAATTCGATTTGATGAAAATCACCTTACTATAGTTCAGCCGATTCAGAGCAATTCAAAATCCAAAATCTGCAATTGTGCTCCGATTGTTGTTCTTGATACCTCTAATGATAGGTCTCGTGACCTATAATTAGTGTGCAAACGCGCATTTAGATTGCTTGATTATTTCCATACATTTCAGAGAAAATTCGATTTGATGAAAATCACCTTACTATAGTTCTGCCGATTCAGAGCCATTCAAAATCCAAAATCTGCAATTGTGCTCCGATTGTGGTTCTTGATACCTCTAATGATAGGTCTCGGGACCTATAATTAGTGTGCAAACGCGCATTTAGATTGCTTGATTTTTTCCAAACATTTCAGAGAAAATTCGATTTGATGAAAATCACCTTACTATAGATCAGCCGATTCAGAGCCATTCAAAATCCAAAATCTGCAATTGTGCTCCGATTGTGGTTCTTGATACCTCTAATGATAGGTCTCGGGACCTATAATTAGTGTGCAAACGCGCATTTAGATTGCTTGATTATTACCATACATTTCAGAGAAAATTCGATTTGATGAAAATCACCATACTTATAGTTCAGCCGATTCAGAGCCATTCAAAATCCAAAATCTGCAATTGTGCTCCGATTGTGGTTCTTGATACCTCTAATGATAGGTCTCGGAAACTATAATTAGTGTGCAAACGCGCATTTAGATTGCTTGATTATTTCCATACATTTCAGAGAAAATTCGATTTGATGAAAATCACCTTACTTATAGTTCAGCCGATTTAGAGCCATTCAAAATCCAAAATCTGCAATTGTGCTCCGATTGTGGTTCTTGATACCTCTAATGATAGGTCTCGGAAACTATAATTAGTGTGCAAACGCGCATTTAGATTGCTTGATTATTTCCATACATTTCAGAGAAAATTCGATTTGATGAAAATCACCTTACTATAGTTCAGCCGATTCAGAGCCATTCAAAATCCAAAATCTGCAATTGTGCTCCGATTGTGGTTCTTGATACCTCTAATGATAGGTCTCGGGACCTATAATTAGTGTGCAAACGCGCATTTAGATTGCTTCATTATTTCCATACATTTCAGAGAAAATTCGATTTGATGAAAATCACCTTACTATAGTTCAGCCGATTCAGAGCCATTCAAAATCCAAAATCTGCAATTGTGCTCCGATTGTGGTTCTTGATACCTCTAATGATAGGTCTCGGAACCTATAATTAATGTGCAAACGCGCATTTAGATTGCTTGATTATTTCCATACATTTCAGAGAAAATTCGATTTGATGAAAATCACCTTACTATAGTTCAGCCGATTCAGAGCAATTCAAAATCCAAAATCTGCAATTGTGCTCCGATTGTGGTTCTTGATACCTCTAATGATAGGTCTTGGGACCTATAATTAGTGTGCAAACGCGCATTTAGATTGCTTGATTATTTCCATACATTTCAGAGAAAATTCGATTTGATGAAAATCACCTTACTATAGTTCAGCCGATTCAGAGCCATTCAAAATCCAAAATCTGCAATTGTGCTCCGATTGTGGTTCTTGATACCTCTAATGATAGGTCTCGGAACCTATAATTAATGTGCAAACGCGCATTTAGATTGCTTGATTATTTCCATACATTTCAGAGAAAATTCGATTTGATGAAAATCACCTTACTATAGTTCAGCCGATTCAGAGCCATTCAAAATCCAAAATCTGCAATTGTGCTCCGATTGTGGTTCTTGATACCTCTAATGATAGGTCTCGTGACCTATAATTAGTGTGCAAACGCGCATTTAGATTGCTTGATTATTTCCATACATTTCAGAGAAAATTCGATTTGATGAAAATCACCTTACTATAGATCAGCCGATTCAGAGCCATTCAAAATCCAAAATCTGCAATTGTGCTCCGATTGTGGTTCTTGATACCTCTAATGATAGGTCTCGGGACCTATAATTAGTGTGCAAACGCGCATTTAGATTGCTTGATTATTTCCATACATTTCAGAGAAAATTCGATTTGATGAAAATCACCTTACTATAGTTCAGCCGATTCAGAGCCATTCAAAATCCAAAATCTGCAATTGTGCTCCGAGTGTGGTTCTTGATACCTCTAATGATAGGTCTCGGGACCTATAATTAGTGTGCAAACGCGCATTTAGATTGCTTGATTATTTCCATACATTTCAGAGAAAATTCGATTTGATGAAAATCACCTTACTATAGTTCAGCCGATTCAGAGCCATTCAAAATCCAAAATCTGCAATTGTGCTCCGATTGTGGTTCTTGATACCTCTAATGATAGGTCTCGTGACCTATAATTAGTGTGCAAACGCGCATTTAGATTGCTTGATTATTTCCATACATTTCAGAGAAAATTCGATTTGATGAAAATCACCTTACTATAGTTCAGCCGATTCAGAGCAATTCAAAATCCAAAATCTGCAATTGTGCTCCGATTGTGGTTCTTGATACCTCTAATGATAGGTCTCGTGACCTATAATTAGTGTGCAAACGCGCATTTAGATTGCTTGATTATTTCCATACATTTCAGAGAAAATTCGATTTGATGAAAATCACCTTACTATAGGTCAGCCGATTCAGAGCCATTCAAAATCCAAAATCTGCAATTGTGCTCCGATTGTGGTTCTTGATACCTCTAATGATAGGTCTCGGGACCTATAATTAGTGTGCAAACGCGCATTTAGATTGCTTGATTATTTCCATACATTTCAGAGAAAATTCGATTTGATGAAAATCACCTTTCTATAGTTCAGCCGATTCAGAGCAATTCAAAATCCAAAATCTGCAATTGTGCTCCGATTGTGGTTCTTGATACCTCTAATGATAGGTCTCGTGACCTATAATTAGTGTGCAAACGCGCATTTAGATTGCTTGATTATTTCCATACATTTCAGAGAAAATTCGATTTGATGAAAATCACCTTACTATAGATCAGCCGATTCAGAGCCATTCAAAATCCAAAATCTGCAATTGTGCTCCGATTGTGGTTCTTGATACCTCTAATGATAGGTCTCGGGACCTATAATTAGTGTGCAAACGCGCATTTAGATTGCTTGATTTTTTCCAAACATTTCAGAGAAAATTCGATTTGATGAAAATCACCTTACTATAGATCAGCCGATTCAGAGCCATTCAAAATCCAAAATCTGCAATTGTGCTCCGATTGTGGTTCTTGATACCTCTAATGATAGGTCTCGGGACCTATAATTAGTGTGCAAACGCGCATTTAGATTGCTTGATTATTTCCATACATTTCAGAGAAAATTCGATTTGATGAAAATCACCTTACTATAGTTCAGCCGATTCAGAGCCATTCAAAATCCAAAATCTGCAATTGTGCTCCGATTGTGGTTCTTGATACCTCTAATGATAGGTCTCGTGACCTATAATTAGTGTGCAAACGCGCATTTAGATTGCTTGATTATTTCCATACATTTCAGAGAAAATTCGATTTGATGAAAATCACCTTACTTATAGTTCAGCCGATTTAGAGCCATTCAAAATCCAAAATCTGCAATTGTGCTCCGATTGTGGTTCTTGATACCTCTAATGATAGGTCTCGGAAACTATAATTAGTGTGCAAACGCGCATTTAGATTGCTTGATTATTTCCATACATTTCAGAGAAAATTTGATTTGATGAAAATCACCTTACAATAGTTCAGCCGATTTAGAGCCATTCAAAATCCAAAATCTGCAATTGTGCTCCGATTGTGGTTCTTGATACCTCTAATGATTGGTCTCGGAAACTATAATTAGTGTGCAAACGCGCATTTAGATTGCTTGATTATTTCCATACATTTCAGAGAAAATTCGATTTGATGAAAATCACCTTACTATAGTTCAGCCGATTCAGAGCAATTCAAAATCCAAAATCTGCAATTGTGCTCCGATTGTGGTTCTTGATACCTCTAATGATAGGTCTTGGGACCTATAATTAGTGTGCAAACGCGCATTTAGATTGCTTCATTATTTCCATACATTTCAGAGAAAATTCGATTTGATGAAAATCACCTTACTATAGTTCAGCCGATTCAGAGCAATTCAAAATCCAAAATCTGCAATTGTGCTCCGATTGTGGTTCTTGATACCTCTAATGATAGGTCTCGGAACCTATAATTAATGTGCAAACGCGCATTTAGATTGCTTGATTATTTCCATACATTTCAGAGAAAATTCGATTTGATGAAAATCACCTTACTATAGTTCAGCCGATTCAGAGCAATTCAAAATCCAAAATCTGCAATTGTGCTCCGATTGTGGTTCTTGATACCTCTAATGATAGGTCTTGGGACCTATAATTAGTGTGCAAACGCGCATTTAGATTGCTTGATTATTTCCATACATTTCAGAGAAAATTCGATTTGATGAAAATCACCTTACTATAGTTCAGCCGATTCAGAGCCATTCAAAATCCAAAATCTGCAATTGTGCTCCGATTGTGGTTCTTGATACCTCTAATGATAGGTCTCGGAACCTATAATTAATGTGCAAACGCGCATTTAGATTGCTTGATTATTTCCATACATTTCAGAGAAAATTCGATTTGATGAAAATCACCTTACTATAGTTCAGCCGATTCAGAGCAATTCAAAATCCAAAATCTGCAATTGTGCTCCGATTGTGGTTCTTGATACCTCTAATGATAGGTCTTGGGACCTATAATTAGTGTGCAAACGCGCATTTAGATTGCTTGATTATTTCCATACATTTCAGAGAAAATTCGATTTGATGAAAATCACCTTACTTATAGTTCAGCCGATTTAGAGCCATTCAAAATCCAAAATCTGCAATTGTGCTCCGATTGTGGTTCTTGATACCTCTAATGATAGGTCTCGGAAACTATAATTAGTGTGCAAACGCGCATTTAGATTGCTTGATTATTTCCATACATTTCAGAGAAAATTCGATTTGATGAAAATCACCTTACTATAGTTCAGCCGATTCAGAGCCATTCAAAATCCAAAATCTGCAATTGTGCTCCGATTGTGGTTCTTGATACCTCTAATGATAGGTCTCGTGACCTATAATTAGTGTGCAAACGCGCATTTAGATTGCTTCATTATTTCCATACATTTCAGAGAAAATTCGATTTGATGAAAATCACCTTACTATAGTTCAGCCGATTCAGAGCCATTCAAAATCCAAAATCTGCAATTGTGCTCCGATTGTGGTTCTTGATACCTCTAATGATAGGTCTCGGGACCTATAATTAGTGTGCAAACGCGCATTTAGATTGCTTCATTATTACCATACATTCCAGAGAAAATTCGATTTGATGAAAATCACCTTACTATAGTTCAGCCGATTCAGAGCCATTCAAAATCCAAAATCTGCAATTGTGCTCCGATTGTGGTTCTTGATACCTCTAATGATAGGTCTCGTGACCTATAATTAATGTGCAAATGCGCATTTAGATTGCTTGATTATTTCCATACATTTCAGAGAAAATTCGATTTGATGAAAATCACCTTACTATAGTTCAGCCGATTCAGAGCAATTCAAAATCCAAAATCTGCAATTGTGCTCCGATTGTGGTTCTTGATACCTCTAATGATTGGTCTCGTGACCTATAATTAGTGTGCAAACGCGCATTTAGATTGCTTGATTATTTCCATACATTTCAGAGAAAATTCGATTTGATGAAAATCACCTTACTATAGTTCAGCCGATTCAGAGCCATTCAAAATCCAAAATCTGCAATTGTGCTCCGATTGTGGTTCTTGATACCTCTAATGATAGGTCTCGGGACCTATAATTAGTGTGCAAACGCGCATTTAGATTGCTTGATTTTTTCCAAACATTTAAGAGAAAATTCGATTTGATGAAAATCACCTTACTATAGATCAGCCGATTCAGAGCCATTCAAAATCCAAAATCTGCAATTGTGCTCCGATTGTGGTTCTTGATACCTCTAATGATAGGTCTCGGGACCTATAATTAGTGTGCAAACGCGCATTTAGATTGCTTGATTATTTCCATACATTTCAGAGAAAATTCGATTTGATGAAAATCACCTTACTTATAGTTCAGCCGATTCAGAGCCATTCAAAATCCAAAATCTGCAATTGTGCTCCGATTATGGTTCTTGATACCTAATGATAGGTCTCGGAAACTATAATTAGTGTGCAAACGCGCATTTAGATTGCTTGATTATTTCCATACATTTCAGAGAAAATTCGATTTGATGAAAATCACCTTACTATAGTTCAGCCGATTCAGAGCCATTCAAAATCCAAAATCTGCAATTGTGCTCCGATTGTGGTTCTTGATACCTCTAATGATAGGTCTCGGGACCTATAATTAGTGTGCAAACGCGCATTTAGATTGCTTGATTATTTCCATACATTTCAGAAAAAATTTGATTTGATGAAAATCACCTTACTATAGTTCAGCCGATTTAGAGCCATTCAAAATCCAAAATCTGCAATTGTGCTCCGATTGTGGTTCTTGATACCTCTAATGATTGGTCTCGGAAACTATAATTAGTGTGCAAACGCGCATTTAGATTGCTTGATTATTTCCATACATTTCAGAGAAAATTCGATTTGATGAAAATCACCTTACTATAGTTCAGCCGATTCAGAGCAATTCAAAATCCAAAATCTGCAATTGTGCTCCGATTGTGGTTCTTGATACCTCTAATGATAGGTCTTGGGACCTATAATTAGTGTGCAAACGCGCATTTAGATTGCTTCATTATTACTATACATTTCAGAGAAAATTCGATTTGATGAAAATCACCTTACTATAGTTCAGCCGATTCAGAGCCATTCAAAATCCAAAATCTGCAATTGTGCTCCGATTGTGGTTCTTGATACCTCTAATGATAGGTCTCGTGACCTATAATTAGTGTGCAAACGCGCATTTAGATTGCTTGATTATTTCCATACATTTCAGAGAAAATTCGATTTGATGAAAATCACCTTACTATAGTTCAGCCGATTCAGAGCCATTCAAAATCCAAAATCTGCAATTGTGCTCCGATTGTGGTTCTTGATACCTCTAATGATAGGTCTCGTGACCTATAATTAGTGTGCAAACGCGCATTTAGATTGCTTGATTATTTCCATACATTTCAGAGAAAATTCGATTTGATGAAAATCACCTTACTATAGTTCAGCCGATTCAGAGCAATTCAAAATCCAAAATCTGCAATTGTGCTCCGATTGTGGTTCTTGATACCTCTAATGATAGGTCTTGGGACCTATAATTAGTGTGCAAACGCGCATTTAGATTGCTTCATTATTACCATACATTCCAGAGAAAATTCGATTTGATGAAAATCACCTTACTATAGTTCAGCCGATTCAGAGCCATTCAAAATCCAAAATCTGCAATTGTGCTCCGATTGTGGTTCTTGATACCTCTAATGATAGGTCTCGGGACCTATAATTAGTGTGCAAACGCGCATTTAGATTGCTTGATTATTTCCATACATTTCAGAGAAAATTTGATTTGATGAAAATCACCTTACAATAGTTCAGCCGATTTAGAGCCATTCAAAATCCAAAATCTGCAATTGTGCTCCGATTGTGGTTCTTGATACCTCTAATGATTGGTCTCGGAAACTATAATTAGTGTGCAAACGCGCATTTAGATTGCTTGATTATTTCCATACATTTCAGAGAAAATTCGATTTGATGAAAATCACCTTACTATAGTTCAGCCGATTCAGAGCAATTCAAAATCCAAAATCTGCAATTGTGCTCCGATTGTGGTTCTTGATACCTCTAATGATAGGTCTTGGGACCTATAATTAGTGTGCAAACGCGCATTTAGATTGCTTCATTATTACCATACATTTCAGAGAAAATTCGATTTGATGAAAATCACCTTACTATAGTTCAGCCGATTCAGAGCCATTCAAAATCCAAAATCTGCAATTGTGCTCCGATTGTGGTTCTTGATACCTCTAATGATAGGTCTCGTGACCTATAATTAGTGTGCAAACGCGCATTTAGATTGCTTGGTTATTTCCATACATTTCAGAGAAAATTCGATTTGATGAAAATCACCTTACTATAGTTCAGCCGATTCAGAGCCATTCAAAATCCAAAATCTGCAATTGTGCTCCGATTGTGGTTCTTGATACCTCTAATGATAGGTCTCGTGACCTATAATTAGTGTGCAAACGCGCATTTAGATTGCTTGATTATTTCCATAGATTTCAGAGAAAATTCGATTTGATGAAAATCACCTTACTATAGTTCAGCCGATTCAGAGCAATTCAAAATCCAAAATCTGCAATTGTGCTCCGATTGTGGTTCTTGATACCTCTAATGATAGGTCTCGGGACCTATAATTAGTGTGCAAACGCGCATTTAGATTGCTTTATTATTACCATACATTCCAGAGAAAATTCGATTTGATGAAAATCACCTTACTATAGTTCAGCCGATTCAGAGCCATTCAAAATCCAAAATCTGCAATTGTGCTCCGATTGTGGTTCTTGATACCTCTAATGATAGGTCTCGTGACCTATAATTAGTGTGCAAACGCGCATTTAGATTGCTTGATTATTTCCATACATTTCAGAGAAAATTCGATTTGATGAAAATCACCTTACTATAGTTCAGCCGATTCAGAGCAATTCAAAATCCAAAATCTGCAATTGTGCTCCGATTGTTGTTCTTGATACCTCTAATGATAGGTCTCGTGACCTATAATTAGTGTGCAAACGCGCATTTAGATTGCTTGATTATTTCCATACATTTCAGAGAAAATTCGATTTGATGAAAATCACCTTACTATAGTTCTGCCGATTCAGAGCCATTCAAAATCCAAAATCTGCAATTGTGCTCCGATTGTGGTTCTTGATACCTCTAATGATAGGTCTCGGGACCTATAATTAGTGTGCAAACGCGCATTTAGATTGCTTGATTTTTTCCAAACATTTCAGAGAAAATTCGATTTGATGAAAATCACCTTACTATAGATCAGCCGATTCAGAGCCATTCAAAATCCAAAATCTGCAATTGTGCTCCGATTGTGGTTCTTGATACCTCTAATGATAGGTCTCGGGACCTATAATTAGTGTGCAAACGCGCATTTAGATTGCTTGATTATTACCATACATTTCAGAGAAAATTCGATTTGATGAAAATCACCATACTTATAGTTCAGCCGATTCAGAGCCATTCAAAATCCAAAATCTGCAATTGTGCTCCGATTGTGGTTCTTGATACCTCTAATGATAGGTCTCGGAAACTATAATTAGTGTGCAAACGCGCATTTAGATTGCTTGATTATTTCCATACATTTCAGAGAAAATTCGATTTGATGAAAATCACCTTACTATAGTTCTGCCGATTCAGAGCCATTCAAAATCCAAAATCTGCAATTGTGCTCCGATTGTGGTTCTTGATACCTCTAATGATAGGTCTCGGGACCTATAATTAGTGTGCAAACGCGCATTTAGATTGCTTGATTTTTTCCAAACATTTCAGAGAAAATTCGATTTGATGAAAATCACCTTACTATAGATCAGCCGATTCAGAGCCATTCAAAATCCAAAATCTGCAATTGTGCTCCGATTGTGGTTCTTGATACCTCTAATGATTGGTCTCGGGACCTATAATTAGTGTGCAAACGCGCATTTAGATTGCTTGATTATTTCCATACATTTCAGAGAAAATTCGATTTGATGAAAATCACCTTACTATAGTTCAGCCGATTCAGAGCAATTCAAAATCCAAAATCTGCAATTGTGCTCCGATTGTTGTTCTTGATACCTCTAATGATAGGTCTCGTGACCTATAATTAGTGTGCAAACGCGCATTTAGATTGCTTGATTATTTCCATACATTTCAGAGAAAATTCGATTTGATGAAAATCACCTTACTATAGTTCTGCCGATTCAGAGCCATTCAAAATCCAAAATCTGCAATTGTGCTCCGATTGTGGTTCTTGATACCTCTAATGATAGGTCTCGGGACCTATAATTAGTGTGCAAACGCGCATTTAGATTGCTTGATTTTTTCCAAACATTTCAGAGAAAATTCGATTTGATGAAAATCACCTTACTATAGATCAGCCGATTCAGAGCCATTCAAAATCCAAAATCTGCAATTGTGCTCCGATTGTGGTTCTTGATACCTCTAATGATAGGTCTCGGGACCTATAATTAGTGTGCAAACGCGCATTTAGATTGCTTGATTATTACCATACATTTCAGAGAAAATTCGATTTGATGAAAATCACCTTACTTATAGTTCAGCCGATTCAGAGCCATTCAAAATCCAAAATCTGCAATTGTGCTCCGATTGTGGTTCTTGATACCTCTAATGATAGGTCTCGGAAACTATAATTAGTGTGCAAACGCGCATTTAGATTGCTTGATTATTTCCATACATTTCAGAGAAAATTCGATTTGATGAAAATCACCTTACTATAGTTCTGCCGATTCAGAGCCATTCAAAATCCAAAATCTGCAATTGTGCTCCGATTGTGGTTCTTGATACCTCTAATGATAGGTCTCGGGACCTATAATTAGTGTGCAAACGCGCATTTAGATTGCTTGATTTTTTCCAAACATTTCAGAGAAAATTCGATTTGATGAAAATCACCTTACTATAGATCAGCCGATTCAGAGCCATTCAAAATCCAAAATCTGCAATTGTGCTCCGATTGTGGTTCTTGATACCTCTAATGATAGGTCTCGGGACCTATAATTAGTGTGCAAACGCGCATTTAGATTGCTTTATTATTACCATACATTCCAGAGAAAATTCGATTTGATGAAAATCACCTTACTATAGTTCAGCCGATTCAGAGCCATTCAAAATCCAAAATCTGCAATTGTGCTCCGATTGTGGTTCTTGATACCTCTAATGATAGGTCTCGTGACCTATAATTAGTGTGCAAACGCGCATTTAGATTGCTTGATTATTTCCATACATTTCAGAAAAAATTTGATTTGATGAAAATCACCTTACAATAGTTCAGCCGATTTAGAGCCATTCAAAATCCAAAATCTGCAATTGTGCTCCGATTGTGGTTCTTGATACCTCTAATGATTGGTCTCGGAAACTATAATTAGTGTGCAAACGCGCATTTAGATTGCTTGATTATTTCCATACATTTCAGAGAAAATTCGATTTGATGAAAATCACCTTACTATAGTTCAGCCGATTCAGAGCCATTCAAAATCCAAAATCTGCAATTGTGCTCCGATTGTGGTTCTTGATACCTCTAATGATTGGTCTCGGAAACTATAATTAGTGTGCAAACGCGCATTTAGATTGCTTGATTATTTCCATACATTTCAGAGAAAATTCGATTTGATGAAAATCACCTTACTATAGTTCTGCCGATTCAGAGCCATTCAAAATCCAAAATCTGCAATTGTGCTCCGATTGTGGTTCTTGATACCTCTAATGATAGGTCTCGGGACCTATAATTAGTGTGCAAACGCGCATTTAGATTGCTTGATTTTTTCCAAACATTTCAGAGAAAATTCGATTTGATGAAAATCACCTTACTATAGATCAGCCGATTCAGAGCCATTCAAAATCCAAAATCTGCAATTGTGCTCCGATTGTGGTTCTTGATACCTCTAATGATAGGTCTTGGGACCTATAATTAGTGTGCAAACGCGCATTTAGATTGCTTCATTATTACCATACATTTCAGAGAAAATTCGATTTGATGAAAATCACCTTACTATAGTTCAGCCGATTCAGAGCCATTCAAAATCCAAAATCTGCAATTGTGCTCCGATTGTGGTTCTTGATACCTCTAATGATAGGTCTCGTGACCTATAATTAGTGTGCAAACGCGCATTTAGATTGCTTGATTATTTCCATACATTTCAGAGAAAATTCGATTTGATGAAAATCACCTTACTATAGTTCAGCCGATTCAGAGCAATTCAAAATCCAAAATCTGCAATTGTGCTCCGATTGTTGTTCTTGATACCTCTAATGATAGGTCTCGTGACCTATAATTAGTGTGCAAACGCGCATTTAGATTGCTTGATTTTTTCCAAACATTTCAGAGAAAATTCGATTTGATGAAAATCACCTTACTATAGATCAGCCGATTCAGAGCCATTCAAAATCCAAAATCTGCAATTGTGCTCCGATTGTGGTTCTTGATACCTCTAATGATAGGTCTCGGGACCTATAATTAGTGTGCAAACGCGCATTTAGATTGCTTGATTTTTTCCAAACATTTCAGAGAAAATTCGATTTGATGAAAATCACCTTACTATAGTTCAGCCGATTCAGAGCCATTCAAAATCCAAAATCTGCAATTGTGCTCCGATTGTGGTTCTTGATACCTCTAATGATAGGTCTCGTGACCTATAATTAGTGTGCAAACGCGCATTTAGATTGCTTGATTATTTCCATACATTTCAGAGAAAATTCGATTTGATGAAAATCACCTTACTATAGTTCAGCCGATTCAGAGCAATTCAAAATCCAAAATCTGCAATTGTGCTCCGATTGTTGTTCTTGATACCTCTAATGATAGGTCTCGTGACCTATAATTAGTGTGCAAACGCGCATTTAGATTGCTTGATTATTTCCATACATTTCAGAGAAAATTCGATTTGATGAAAATCACCTTACTATAGTTCTGCCGATTCAGAGCCATTCAAAATCCAAAATCTGCAATTGTGCTCCGATTGTGGTTCTTGATACCTCTAATGATAGGTCTCGGGACCTATAATTAGTGTGCAAACGCGCATTTAGATTGCTTGATTATTTCCATACATTTCAGAGAAAATTCGATTTGATGAAAATCACCTTACTATAGTTCAGCCGATTCAGAGCAATTCAAAATCCAAAATCTGCAATTGTGCTCCGATTGTTGTTCTTGATACCTCTAATGATAGGTCTCGTGACCTATAATTAGTGTGCAAACGCGCATTTAGATTGCTTGATTATTTCCATACATTTCAGAGAAAATTCGATTTGATGAAAATCACCTTACTATAGTTCTGCCGATTCAGAGCCATTCAAAATCCAAAATCTGCAATTGTGCTCCGATTGTGGTTCTTGATACCTCTAATGATAGGTCTCGGGACCTATAATTAGTGTGCAAACGCGCATTTAGATTGCTTGATTTTTTCCAAACATTTCAGAGAAAATTCGATTTGATGAAAATCACCTTACTATAGATCAGCCGATTCAGAGCCATTCAAAATCCAAAATCTGCAATTGTGCTCCGATTGTGGTTCTTGATACCTCTAATGATAGGTCTCGGGACCTATAATTAGTGTGCAAACGCGCATTTAGATTGCTTGATTATTACCATACATTTCAGAGAAAATTCGATTTGATGAAAATCACCTTACTTATAGTTCAGCCGATTCAGAGCCATTCAAAATCCAAAATCTGCAATTGTGCTCCGATTGTGGTTCTTGATACCTCTAATGATAGGTCTCGGAAACTATAATTAGTGTGCAAACGCGCATTTAGATTGCTTGATTATTTCCATACATTTCAGAGAAAATTCGATTTGATGAAAATCACCTTACTATAGTTCTGCCGATTCAGAGCCATTCAAAATCCAAAATCTGCAATTGTGCTCCGATTGTGGTTCTTGATACCTCTAATGATAGGTCTCGGGACCTATAATTAGTGTGCAAACGCGCATTTAGATTGCTTGATTTTTTCCAAACATTTCAGAGAAAATTCGATTTGATGAAAATCACCTTACTATAGATCAGCCGATTCAGAGCCATTCAAAATCCAAAATCTGCAATTGTGCTCCGATTGTGGTTCTTGATACCTCTAATGATAGGTCTCGGGACCTATAATTAGTGTGCAAACGCGCATTTAGATTGCTTTATTATTACCATACATTCCAGAGAAAATTCGATTTGATGAAAATCACCTTACTATAGTTCAGCCGATTCAGAGCCATTCAAAATCCAAAATCTGCAATTGTGCTCCGATTGTGGTTCTTGATACCTCTAATGATAGGTCTCGTGACCTATAATTAGTGTGCAAACGCGCATTTAGATTGCTTGATTATTTCCATACATTTCAGAAAAAATTTGATTTGATGAAAATCACCTTACAATAGTTCAGCCGATTTAGAGCCATTCAAAATCCAAAATCTGCAATTGTGCTCCGATTGTGGTTCTTGATACCTCTAATGATTGGTCTCGGAAACTATAATTAGTGTGCAAACGCGCATTTAGATTGCTTGATTATTTCCATACATTTCAGAGAAAATTCGATTTGATGAAAATCACCTTACTATAGTTCAGCCGATTCAGAGCCATTCAAAATCCAAAATCTGCAATTGTGCTCCGATTGTGGTTCTTGATACCTCTAATGATTGGTCTCGGAAACTATAATTAGTGTGCAAACGCGCATTTAGATTGCTTGATTATTTCCATACATTTCAGAGAAAATTCGATTTGATGAAAATCACCTTACTATAGTTCTGCCGATTCAGAGCCATTCAAAATCCAAAATCTGCAATTGTGCTCCGATTGTGGTTCTTGATACCTCTAATGATAGGTCTCGGGACCTATAATTAGTGTGCAAACGCGCATTTAGATTGCTTGATTTTTTCCAAACATTTCAGAGAAAATTCGATTTGATGAAAATCACCTTACTATAGATCAGCCGATTCAGAGCCATTCAAAATCCAAAATCTGCAATTGTGCTCCGATTGTGGTTCTTGATACCTCTAATGATAGGTCTTGGGACCTATAATTAGTGTGCAAACGCGCATTTAGATTGCTTCATTATTACCATACATTTCAGAGAAAATTCGATTTGATGAAAATCACCTTACTATAGTTCAGCCGATTCAGAGCCATTCAAAATCCAAAATCTGCAATTGTGCTCCGATTGTGGTTCTTGATACCTCTAATGATAGGTCTCGTGACCTATAATTAGTGTGCAAACGCGCATTTAGATTGCTTGATTATTTCCATACATTTCAGAGAAAATTCGATTTGATGAAAATCACCTTACTATAGTTCAGCCGATTCAGAGCCATTCAAAATCCAAAATCTGCAATTGTGCTCCGATTGTGGTTCTTGATACCTCTAATGATAGGTCTCGTGACCTATAATTAGTGTGCAAACGCGCATTTAGATTGCTTGATTATTTCCATACATTTCAGAGAAAATTCGATTTGATGAAAATCACCTTACTATAGTTCAGCCGATTCAGAGCAATTCAAAATCCAAAATCTGCAATTGTGCTCCGATTGTGGTTCTTGATACCTCTAATGATAGGCCTCGGGACCTATAATTAGTGTGCAAACGCGCATTTAGATTGCTTGATTATTTCCATACATTTCAGCGAAAATTCGATTTGATGAAAATCACCTTACTATAGTTCAGCCGATTCAGAGCAATTCAAAATCCAAAATCTGCAATTGTGCTCCGATTGTGGTTCTTGATACCTCTAATGATAGGTCTCGGAAACTATAATTAGTGTGCAAACGCGCATTTAGATTGCTTGATTATTTCCATACATTTCAGAGAAAATTCGATTTGATGAAAATCACCTTACTATAGTTCTGCCGATTCAGAGCCATTCAAAATCCAAAATCTGCAATTGTGCTCCGATTGTGGTTCTTGATACCTCTAATGATAGGTCTCGGGACCTATAATTAGTGTGCAAACGCGCATTTAGATTGCTTGATTTTTTCCAAACATTTCAGAGAAAATTCGATTTGATGAAAATCACCTTACTATAGATCAGCCGATTCAGAGCCATTCAAAATCCAAAATCTGCAATTGTGCTCCGATTGTGGTTCTTGATACCTCTAATGATAGGTCTCGGGACCTATAATTAGTGTGCAAACGCGCATTTAGATTGCTTTATTATTACCATACATTCCAGAGAAAATTCGATTTGATGAAAATCACCTTACTATAGTTCAGCCGATTCAGAGCCATTCAAAATCCAAAATCTGCAATTGTGCTCCGATTGTGGTTCTTGATACCTCTAATGATAGGTCTCGTGACCTATAATTAGTGTGCAAACGCGCATTTAGATTGCTTGATTATTTCCATACATTTCAGAAAAAATTTGATTTGATGAAAATCACCTTACAATAGTTCAGCCGATTTAGAGCCATTCAAAATCCAAAATCTGCAATTGTGCTCCGATTGTGGTTCTTGATACCTCTAATGATTGGTCTCGGAAACTATAATTAGTGTGCAAACGCGCATTTAGATTGCTTGATTATTTCCATACATTTCAGAGAAAATTCGATTTGATGAAAATCACCTTACTATAGTTCAGCCGATTCAGAGCCATTCAAAATCCAAAATCTGCAATTGTGCTCCGATTGTGGTTCTTGATACCTCTAATGATTGGTCTCGGAAACTATAATTAGTGTGCAAACGCGCATTTAGATTGCTTGATTATTTCCATACATTTCAGAGAAAATTCGATTTGATGAAAATCACCTTACTATAGTTCTGCCGATTCAGAGCCATTCAAAATCCAAAATCTGCAATTGTGCTCCGATTGTGGTTCTTGATACCTCTAATGATAGGTCTCGGGACCTATAATTAGTGTGCAAACGCGCATTTAGATTGCTTGATTTTTTCCAAACATTTCAGAGAAAATTCGATTTGATGAAAATCACCTTACTATAGATCAGCCGATTCAGAGCAATTCAAAATCCAAAATCTGCAATTGTGCTCCGATTGTGGTTCTTGATACCTCTAATGATAGGCCTCGGGACCTATAATTAGTGTGCAAACGCGCATTTAGATTGCTTGATTATTTCCATACATTTCAGCGAAAATTCGATTTGATGAAAATCACCTTACTATAGTTCAGCCGATTCAGAGCAATTCAAAATCCAAAATCTGCAATTGTGCTCCGATTGTGGTTCTTGATACCTCTAATGATAGGTCTCGGGACCTATAATTAGTGTGCAAACGCGCATTTAGATTGCTTGATTATTACCATACATTCCAGAGAAAATTCGATTTGATGAAAATCACCTTACTATAGTTCAGCCGATTCAGAGCCATTCAAAATCCAAAATCTGCAATTGTGCTCCGATTGTGGTTCTTGATACCTCTAATGATAGGTCTCGTGACCTATAATTAGTGTGCAAACGCGCATTTAGATTGCTTGATTATTTCCATACATTTCAGAGAAAATTCGATTTGATAAAAATCACCTTACTATAGTTCAGCCGATTCAGAGCCATTCAAAATCCAAAATCTGCAATTGTGCTTCGATTGTGGTTCTTGATACCTCTAATGATAGGTCTCGTGACCTATAATTAGTGTGTAAACGCGCATTTAGATTGCTTGATTATTTCCATACATTCCAGAGAAAATTCGATTTGATGAAAATCACCTTACTATAGTTCAGCCGATTCAGAGCAATTCAAAATCCAAAATCTGCAATTGTGCTCCGATTGTGGTTCTTGATACCTCTAATGATAGGTCTCGGGACCTATAATTAGTGTGCAAACGCGCATTTAGATTGCTTGATTATTACCATACATTCCAGAGAAAATTCGATTTGATGAAAATCACCTTACTATAGTTCAGCCGATTCAGAGCCATTCAAAATCCAAAATCTGCAATTGTGCTCCGATTGTGGTTCTTGATACCTCTAATGATAGGTCTCGGAAACTATAATTAGTGTGCAAACGCGCATTTAGATTGCTTGATTTTTTCCAAACATTTCAGAGAAAATTCGATTTGATGAAAATCACCTTACTATAGATCAGCCGATTCAGAGCCATTCAAAATCCAAAATCTGCAATTGTGCTCCGATTGTGGTTCTTGATACCTCTAATGATAGGTCTCGGGACCTATAATTAGTGTGCAAACGCGCATTTAGATTGCTTGATTATTACCATACATTTCAGAGAAAATTCGATTTGATGAAAATCACCTTACTTATAGTTCAGCCGATTCAGAGCCATTCAAAATCCAAAATCTGCAATTGTGCTCCGATTGTGGTTCTTGATACCTCTAATGATAGGTCTCGGAAACTATAATTAGTGTGCAAACGCGCATTTAGATTGCTTGATTATTTCCATACATTTCAGAGAAAATTCGATTTGATGAAAATCACCTTACTATAGTTCTGCCGATTCAGAGCCATTCAAAATCCAAAATCTGCAATTGTGCTCCGATTGTGGTTCTTGATACCTCTAATGATAGGTCTCGGGACCTATAATTAGTGTGCAAACGCGCATTTAGATTGCTTGATTTTTTCCAAACATTTCAGAGAAAATTCGATTTGATGAAAATCACCTTACTATAGATCAGCCGATTCAGAGCCATTCAAAATCCAAAATCTGCAATTGTGCTCCGATTGTGGTTCTTGATACCTCTAATGATAGGTCTCGGGACCTATAATTAGTGTGCAAACGCGCATTTAGATTGCTTTATTATTACCATACATTCCAGAGAAAATTCGATTTGATGAAAATCACCTTACTATAGTTCAGCCGATTCAGAGCCATTCAAAATCCAAAATCTGCAATTGTGCTCCGATTGTGGTTCTTGATACCTCTAATGATAGGTCTCGTGACCTATAATTAGTGTGCAAACGCGCATTTAGATTGCTTGATTATTTCCATACATTTCAGAAAAAATTTGATTTGATGAAAATCACCTTACAATAGTTCAGCCGATTTAGAGCCATTCAAAATCCAAAATCTGCAATTGTGCTCCGATTGTGGTTCTTGATACCTCTAATGATTGGTCTCGGAAACTATAATTAGTGTGCAAACGCGCATTTAGATTGCTTGATTATTTCCATACATTTCAGAGAAAATTCGATTTGATGAAAATCACCTTACTATAGTTCAGCCGATTCAGAGCCATTCAAAATCCAAAATCTGCAATTGTGCTCCGATTGTGGTTCTTGATACCTCTAATGATTGGTCTCGGAAACTATAATTAGTGTGCAAACGCGCATTTAGATTGCTTGATTATTTCCATACATTTCAGAGAAAATTCGATTTGATGAAAATCACCTTACTATAGTTCTGCCGATTCAGAGCCATTCAAAATCCAAAATCTGCAATTGTGCTCCGATTGTGGTTCTTGATACCTCTAATGATAGGTCTCGGGACCTATAATTAGTGTGCAAACGCGCATTTAGATTGCTTGATTTTTTCCAAACATTTCAGAGAAAATTCGATTTGATGAAAATCACCTTACTATAGATCAGCCGATTCAGAGCCATTCAAAATCCAAAATCTGCAATTGTGCGCCGATTGTGGTTCTTGATACCTCTAATGATAGGTCTTGGGACCTATAATTAGTGTGCAAACGCGCATTTAGATTGCTTCATTATTACCATACATTTCAGAGAAAATTCGATTTGATGAAAATCACCTTACTATAGTTCAGCCGATTCAGAGCCATTCAAAATCCAAAATCTGCAATTGTGCTCCGATTGTGGTTCTTGATACCTCTAATGATAGGTCTCGTGACCTATAATTAGTGTGCAAACGCGCATTTAGATTGCTTGATTATTTCCATACATTTCAGAGAAAATTCGATTTGATGAAAATCACCTTACTATAGTTCAGCCGATTCAGAGCCATTCAAAATCCAAAATCTGCAATTGTGCTCCGATTGTGGTTCTTGATACCTCTAATGATAGGTCTCGTGACCTATAATTAGTGTGCAAACGCGCATTTAGATTGCTTGATTATTTCCATACATTTCAGAGAAAATTCGATTTGATGAAAATCACCTTACTATAGTTCAGCCGATTCAGAGCAATTCAAAATCCAAAATCTGCAATTGTGCTCCGATTGTGGTTCTTGATACCTCTAATGATAGGTCTTGGGACCTATAATTAGTGTGCAAACGCGCATTTAGATTGCTTGATTATTTCCATACATTTCAGAGAAAATTCGATTTGATGAAAATCACCTTACTATAGATCAGCCGATTCAGAGCCATTCAAAATCCAAAATCTGCAATTGTGCTCCGATTGTGGTTCTTGATACCTCTAATGATAGGTCTCGGGACCTATAATTAGTGTGCAAACGCGCATTTAGATTGCTTGATTTTTTCCAAACATTTCAGAGAAAATTCGATTTGATGAAAATCACCTTACTATAGATCAGCCGATTCAGAGCCATTCAAAATCCAAAATCTGCAATTGTGCTCCGATTGTGGTTCTTGATACCTCTAATGATAGGTCTCGTGACCTATAATTAGTGTGCAAACGCGCATTTAGATTGCTTGATTATTTCCATACATTTCAGAGAAAATTCGATTTGATGAAAATCACCTTACTATAGTTCAGCCGATTCAGAGCAATTCAAAATCCAAAATCTGCAATTGTGCTCCGATTGTGGTTCTTGATACCTCTAATGATAGGTCTTGGGACCTATAATTAGTGTGCAAACGCGCATTTAGATTGCTTGATTATTTCCATACATTTCAGAGAAAATTCGATTTGATGAAAATCACCTTACTATAGATCAGCCGATTCAGAGCCATTCAAAATCCAAAATCTGCAATTGTGCTCCGATTGTGGTTCTTGATACCTCTAATGATAGGTCTCGTGACCTATAATTAGTGTGCAAACGCGCATTTAGATTGCTTGATTATTTCCATACATTTCAGAGAAAATTCGATTTGATGAAAATCACCTTACTTATAGTTCAGCCGATTTAGAGCCATTCAAAATCCAAAATCTGCAATTGTGCTCCGATTGTGGTTCTTGATACCTCTAATGATAGGTCTCGGAAACTATAATTAGTGTGCAAACGCGCATTTAGATTGCTTGATTATTTCCATACATTTCAGAGAAAATTCGATTTGATGAAAATCACCTTACTATAGTTCAGCCGATTCAGAGCCATTCAAAATCCAAAATCTGCAATTGTGCTCCGATTGTGGTTCTTGATACCTCTAATGATAGGTCTCGGGACCTATAATTAGTGTGCAAACGCGCATTTAGATTGCTTGATTATTTCCATATATTTCAGAGAAAATTTGATTTGATGAAAATCACCTTACAATAGTTCAGCCGGTTTAGAGCCATTCAAAATCCAAAATCTGCAATTGTGCTCCGATTGTGGTTCTTGATACCTCTAATGATTGGTCTCGGAAACTATAATTAGTGTGCAAACGCGCATTTAGATTGCTTGATTTTTTCCAAACATTTCAGAGAAAATTCGATTTGATGAAAATCACCTTACTATAGATCAGCCGATTCAGAGCCATTCAAAATCCAAAATCTGCAATTGTGCTCCGATTGTGGTTCTTGATACCTCTAATGATAGGTCTCGTGACCTATAATTAGTGTGCAAACGCGCATTTAGATTGCTTGATTATTTCCATACATTTCAGAGAAAATTCGATTTGATGAAAATCACCTTACTATAGTTCAGCCGATTCAGAGCCATTCAAAATCCAAAATCTGCAATTGTGCTCCGATTGTGGTTCTTGATACCTCTAATGATAGGTCTCGGGACCTATAATTAGTGTGCAAACGCGCATTTAGATTGCTTGATTATTTCCATACATTTCAGAAAAAATTTGATTTGATGAAAATCACCTTACAATAGTTCAGCCGATTTAGAGCCATTCAAAATCCAAAATCTGCAATTGTGCTCCGATTGTGGTTCTTGATACCTCTAATGATTAGTCTCGGAAACTATAATTAGTGTGCAAACGCGCATTTAGATTGCTTGATTATTTCCATACATTTCAGAGAAAATTCGATTTGATGAAAATCACCTTACTATAGTTCAGCCGATTCAGAGCAATTCAAAATCCAAAATCTGCAATTGTGCTCCGATTGTGGTTCTTGATACCTCTAATGATAGGTCTTGGGACCTGTAATTAGTGTGCAAACGCGCATTTAGATTGCTTCATTATTACCATACATTTCAGAGAAAATTCGATTTGATGAAAATCACCTTACTATAGTTCAGCCGATTCAGAGCCATTCAAAATCCAAAATCTGCAATTGTGCTCCGATTGTGGTTCTTGATACCTCTAATGATAGGTCTCGTGACCTATAATTAGTGTGCAAACGCGCATTTAGATTGCTTGATTATTTCCATACATTTCAGAGAAAATTCGATTTGATGAAAATCACCTTACTATAGTTCAGCCGATTCAGAGCCATTCAAAATCCAAAATCTGCAATTGTGCTCCGATTGTGGTTCTTGATACCTCTAATGATAGGTCTCGTGACCTATAATTAGTGTGCAAACGCGCATTTAGATTGCTTGATTATTTCCATACATTTCAGAGAAAATTCGATTTGATGAAAATCACCTTACTATAGTTCAGCCGATTCAGAGCAATTCAAAATCCAAAATCTGCAATTGTGCTCCGATTGTGGTTCTTGATACCTCTAATGATAGGTCTCGGGACCTATAATTAGTGTGCAAACGCGCATTTAGATTGCTTGATTATTTCCATACATTTCAGAAAAAATTTGATTTGATGAAAATCACCTTACTATAGTTCAGCCGATTCAGAGCAATTCAAAATCCAAAATCTGCAATTGTGCTCCGATTGTGGTTCTTGATACCTCTAATGATAGGTCTTGGGACCTGTAATTAGTGTGCAAACGCGCATTTAGATTGCTTCATTATTACCATACATTTCAGAGAAAATTCGATTTGATGAAAATCACCTTACTATAGTTCAGCCGATTCAGAGCCATTCAAAATCCAAAATCTGCAATTGTGCTCCGATTGTGGTTCTTGATACCTCTAATGATAGGTCTCGTGACCTATAATTAGTGTGCAAACGCGCATTTAGATTGCTTGATTATTTCCATACATTTCAGAGAAAATTCGATTTGATGAAAATCACCTTACTATAGTTCAGCCGATTCAGAGCCATTCAAAATCCAAAATCTGCAATTGTGCTCCGATTGTGGTTCTTGATACCTCTAATGATAGGTCTCGGGACCTATAATTAGTGTGCAAACGCGCATTTAGATTGTTTGATTATTTCCATACATTTCAGAGAAAATTCGATTTGATGAAAATCACCTTACTATAGTTCAGCCGATTCAGAGCCATTCAAAATCCAAAATCTGCAATTGTGCTCCGATTGTGGTTCTTGATACCTCTAATGATAGGTCTCGGGACCTATAATTAGTGTGCAAACGCGCATTTAGATTGCTTGATTATTTCCATACATTTCAGAAAAAATTTGATTTGATGAAAATCACCTTACAATAGTTCAGCCGATTTAGAGCCATTCAAAATCCAAAATCTGCAATTGTGCTCCGATTGTGGTTCTTGATACCTCTAATGATTGGTCTCGGAAACTATAATTAGTGTGCAAACGCGCATTTAGATTGCTTGATTATTTCCATACATTTCAGAGAAAATTCGATTTGATGAAAATCACCTTACTATAGTTCAGCCGATTCAGAGCCATTCAAAATCCAAAATCTGCAATTGTGCTCCGATTGTGGTTCTTGATACCTCTAATGATAGGTCTTGGGACCTATAATTAGTGTGCAAACGCGCATTAATTTTGCTTCATTATTACCATACATTTCAGAGAAAATTCGATTTGATGAAAATCACCATAGATCAGCCGATTCAGAGCCATTCAAAATCCAAAATCTGCAATTGTGCTCCGATTGTGGTTCTTGATACCTCTAATGATTGGTCTCGGAAACTATAATTAGTGTGCAAACGCGCATTTAGATTGCTTGATTATTTCCATACATTTCAGAGAAAATTCGATTTGATGAAAATCACCTTACTATAGTTCAGCCGATTCATAGCAATTCAAAATCCAAAATCTGCAATTGTGCTCCGATTGTGGTTCTTGATACCTCTAATGATAGGTCTCGTGACCTATAATTAGTGTGCAAACGCGCATTTAGATTGCTTGATTATTTCCATACATTTCAGAGAAAATTCGATTTGATGAAAATCACCTTACTATAGTTCAGCCGATTCAGAGCCATTCAAAATCCAAAATCTGCAATTGTGCTCCGATTGTGGTTCTTGATACCTCTAATGATAGGTCTCGGGACCTATAATTAGTGTGCAAACGCGCATTTAGATTGCTTGATTATTTCCATACATTTCAGAGAAAATTCGATTTGATGAAAATCACCTTACTATAGTTCAGCCGATTCAGAGCCATTCAAAATCCAAAATCTGCAATTGTGCTCCGATTGTGGTTCTTGATACCTCTAATGATAGGTCTCGTGACCTATAATTAGTGTGCAAACGCGCATTTAGATTGCTTGATTATTTCCATACATTTCAGAGAAAATTCGATTTGATGAAAATCACCTTACTTATAGTTCAGCCGATTTAGAGCCATTCAAAATCCAAAATATGCAATTGTGCTCCGATTGTGGTTCTTGATACCTCTAATGATAGGTCTCGGAAACTATAATTAGTGTGCAAACGCGCATTTAGATTGCTTGATTATTTCCATACATTTCAGAGAAAATTTGATTTGATGAAAATCACCTTACAATAGTTCAGCCGATTTAGAGCCATTCAAAATCCAAAATCTGCAATTGTGCTCCGATTGTGGTTCTTGATACCTCTAATGATTGGTCTCGGAAACTATAATTAGTGTGCAAACGCGCATTTAGATTGCTTGATTATTTCCATATATTTCAGAGAAAATTTGATTTGATGAAAATCACCTTACAATAGTTCAGCCGGTTTAGAGCCATTCAAAATCCAAAATCTGCAATTGTGCTCCGATTGTGGTTCTTGATACCTCTAATGATTGGTCTCGGAAACTATAATTAGTGTGCAAACGCGCATTTAGATTGCTTGATTTTTTCCAAACATTTCAGAGAAAATTCGATTTGATGAAAATCACCTTACTATAGATCAGCCGATTCAGAGCCATTCAAAATCCAAAATCTGCAATTGTGCTCCGATTGTGGTTCTTGATACCTCTAATGATAGGTCTCGTGACCTATAATTAGTGTGCAAACGCGCATTTAGATTGCTTGATTATTTCCATACATTTCAGAGAAAATTCGATTTGATGAAAATCACCTTACTATAGTTCAGCCGATTCAGAGCCATTCAAAATCCAAAATCTGCAATTGTGCTCCGATTGTGGTTCTTGATACCTCTAATGATAGGTCTCGGGACCTATAATTAGTGTGCAAACGCGCATTTAGATTGCTTGATTATTTCCATACATTTCAGAGAAAATTCGATTTGATGAAAATCACCTTACTATAGTTCAGCCGATTCAGAGCCATTCAAAATCCAAAATCTGCAATTGTGCTCCGATTGTGGTTCTTGATACCTCTAATGATAGGTCTCGGGACCTATAATTAGTGTGCAAACGCGCATTTAGATTGCTTGATTATTTCCATACATTTCAGAAAAAATTTGATTTGATGAAAATCACCTTACAATAGTTCAGCCGATTTAGAGCCATTCAAAATCCAAAATCTGCAATTGTGCTCCGATTGTGGTTCTTGATACCTCTAATGATTAGTCTCGGAAACTATAATTAGTGTGCAAACGCGCATTTAGATTGCTTGATTATTTCCATACATTTCAGAGAAAATTCGATTTGATGAAAATCACCTTACTATAGTTCAGCCGATTCAGAGCAATTCAAAATCCAAAATCTGCAATTGTGCTCCGATTGTGGTTCTTGATACCTCTAATGATAGGTCTTGGGACCTGTAATTAGTGTGCAAACGCGCATTTAGATTGCTTCATTATTACCATACATTTCAGAGAAAATTCGATTTGATGAAAATCACCTTACTATAGTTCAGCCGATTCAGAGCCATTCAAAATCCAAAATCTGCAATTGTGCTCCGATTGTGGTTCTTGATACCTCTAATGATAGGTCTCGTGACCTATAATTAGTGTGCAAACGCGCATTTAGATTGCTTGATTATTTCCATACATTTCAGAGAAAATTCGATTTGATGAAAATCACCTTACTATAGTTCAGCCGATTCAGAGCCATTCAAAATCCAAAATCTGCAATTGTGCTCCGATTGTGGTTCTTGATACCTCTAATGATAGGTCTCGTGACCTATAATTAGTGTGCAAACGCGCATTTAGATTGCTTGATTATTTCCATACATTTCAGAGAAAATTCGATTTGATGAAAATCACCTTACTATAGTTCAGCCGATTCAGAGCAATTCAAAATCCAAAATCTGCAATTGTGCTCCGATTGTGGTTCTTGATACCTCTAATGATAGGTCTCGGGACCTATAATTAGTGTGCAAACGCGCATTTAGATTGCTTGATTATTTCCATACATTTCAGAAAAAATTTGATTTGATGAAAATCACCTTACTATAGTTCAGCCGATTCAGAGCAATTCAAAATCCAAAATCTGCAATTGTGCTCCGATTGTGGTTCTTGATACCTCTAATGATAGGTCTTGGGACCTGTAATTAGTGTGCAAACGCGCATTTAGATTGCTTCATTATTACCATACATTTCAGAGAAAATTCGATTTGATGAAAATCACCTTACTATAGTTCAGCCGATTCAGAGCCATTCAAAATCCAAAATCTGCAATTGTGCTCCGATTGTGGTTCTTGATACCTCTAATGATAGGTCTCGTGACCTATAATTAGTGTGCAAACGCGCATTTAGATTGCTTGATTATTTCCATACATTTCAGAGAAAATTCGATTTGATGAAAATCACCTTACTATAGTTCAGCCGATTCAGAGCCATTCAAAATCCAAAATCTGCAATTGTGCTCCGATTGTGGTTCTTGATACCTCTAATGATAGGTCTCGTGACCTATAATTAGTGTGCAAACGCGCATTTAGATTGCTTGATTATTTCCATACATTTCAGAGAAAATTCGATTTGATGAAAATCACCTTACTATAGTTCAGCCGATTCAGAGCAATTCAAAATCCAAAATCTGCAATTGTGCTCCGATTGTGGTTCTTGATACCTCTAATGATAGGTCTCGGGACCTATAATTAGTGTGCAAACGCGCATTTAGATTGCTTGATTATTTCCATACATTTCAGAAAAAATTTGATTTGATGAAAATCACCTTACTATAGTTCAGCCGATTCAGAGCAATTCAAAATCCAAAATCTGCAATTGTGCTCCGATTGTGGTTCTTGATACCTCTAATGATAGGTCTTGGGACCTGTAATTAGTGTGCAAACGCGCATTTAGATTGCTTCATTATTACCATACATTTCAGAGAAAATTCGATTTGATGAAAATCACCTTACTATAGTTCAGCCGATTCAGAGCCATTCAAAATCCAAAATCTGCAATTGTGCTCCGATTGTGGTTCTTGATACCTCTAATGATAGGTCTCGTGACCTATAATTAGTGTGCAAACGCGCATTTAGATTGCTTGATTATTTCCATACATTTCAGAGAAAATTCGATTTGATGAAAATCACCTTACTATAGTTCAGCCGATTCAGAGCCATTCAAAATCCAAAATCTGCAATTGTGCTCCGATTGTGGTTCTTGATACCTCTAATGATAGGTCTCGTGACCTATAATTAGTGTGCAAACGCGCATTTAGATTGCTTGATTATTTCCATACATTTCAGAGAAAATTCGATTTGATGAAAATCACCTTACTATAGTTCAGCCGATTCAGAGCAATTCAAAATCCAAAATCTGCAATTGTGCTCCGATTGTGGTTCTTGATACCTCTAATGATAGGTCTCGGGACCTATAATTAGTGTGCAAACGCGCATTTAGATTGCTTGATTATTTCCATACATTTCAGAAAAAATTTGATTTGATGAAAATCACCTTACTATAGTTCAGCCGATTCAGAGCAATTCAAAATCCAAAATCTGCAATTGTGCTCCGATTGTGGTTCTTGATACCTCTAATGATAGGTCTTGGGACCTGTAATTAGTGTGCAAACGCGCATTTAGATTGCTTCATTATTACCATACATTTCAGAGAAAATTCGATTTGATGAAAATCACCTTACTATAGTTCAGCCGATTCAGAGCCATTCAAAATCCAAAATCTGCAATTGTGCTCCGATTGTGGTTCTTGATACCTCTAATGATAGGTCTCGTGACCTATAATTAGTGTGCAAACGCGCATTTAGATTGCTTGATTATTTCCATACATTTCAGAGAAAATTCGATTTGATGAAAATCACCTTACTATAGTTCAGCCGATTCAGAGCCATTCAAAATCCAAAATCTGCAATTGTGCTCCGATTGTGGTTCTTGATACCTCTAATGATAGGTCTCGTGACCTATAATTAGTGTGCAAACGCGCATTTAGATTGCTTGATTATTTCCATACATTTCAGAGAAAATTCGATTTGATGAAAATCACCTTACTATAGTTCAGCCGATTCAGAGCAATTCAAAATCCAAAATCTGCAATTGTGCTCCGATTGTGGTTCTTGATACCTCTAATGATAGGTCTCGGGACCTATAATTAGTGTGCAAACGCGCATTTAGATTGCTTGATTATTTCCATACATTTCAGAAAAAATTTGATTTGATGAAAATCACCTTACTATAGTTCAGCCGATTCAGAGCAATTCAAAATCCAAAATCTGCAATTGTGCTCCGATTGTGGTTCTTGATACCTCTAATGATAGGTCTTGGGACCTGTAATTAGTGTGCAAACGCGCATTTAGATTGCTTCATTATTACCATACATTTCAGAGAAAATTCGATTTGATGAAAATCACCTTACTATAGTTCAGCCGATTCAGAGCCATTCAAAATCCAAAATCTGCAATTGTGCTCCGATTGTGGTTCTTGATACCTCTAATGATAGGTCTTGGGACCTATAATTAGTGTGCAAACGCGCATTTAGATTGCTTGATTATTTCCATACATTTCAGAGAAAATTCGATTTGATGAAAATCACCTTACTATAGATCAGCCGATTCAGAGCCATTCAAAATCCAAAATCTGCAATTGTGCTCCGATTGTGGTTCTTGATACCTCTAATGATAGGTCTCGGGACCTATAATTAGTGTGCAAACGCGCATTTAGATTGCTTGATTTTTTCCAAACATTTCAGAGAAAATTCGATTTGATGAAAATCACCTTACTATAGATCAGCCGATTCAGAGCCATTCAAAATCCAAAATCTGCAATTGTGCTCCGATTGTGGTTCTTGATACCTCTAATGATAGGTCTCGTGACCTATAATTAGTGTGCAAACGCGCATTTAGATTGCTTGATTATTTCCATACATTTCAGAGAAAATTCGATTTGATGAAAATCACCTTACTATAGTTCAGCCGATTCAGAGCAATTCAAAATCCAAAATCTGCAATTGTGCTCCGATTGTGGTTCTTGATACCTCTAATGATAGGTCTTGGGACCTATAATTAGTGTGCAAACGCGCATTTAGATTGCTTGATTATTTCCATACATTTCAGAGAAAATTCGATTTGATGAAAATCACCTTACTATAGATCAGCCGATTCAGAGCCATTCAAAATCCAAAATCTGCAATTGTGCTCCGATTGTGGTTCTTGATACCTCTAATGATAGGTCTCGTGACCTATAATTAGTGTGCAAACGCGCATTTAGATTGCTTGATTATTTCCATACATTTCAGAGAAAATTCGATTTGATGAAAATCACCTTACTTATAGTTCAGCCGATTTAGAGCCATTCAAAATCCAAAATCTGCAATTGTGCTCCGATTGTGGTTCTTGATACCTCTAATGATAGGTCTCGGAAACTATAATTAGTGTGCAAACGCGCATTTAGATTGCTTGATTATTTCCATACATTTCAGAGAAAATTCGATTTGATGAAAATCACCTTACTATAGTTCAGCCGATTCAGAGCCATTCAAAATCCAAAATCTGCAATTGTGCTCCGATTGTGGTTCTTGATACCTCTAATGATAGGTCTCGGGACCTATAATTAGTGTGCAAACGCGCATTTAGATTGCTTGATTATTTCCATATATTTCAGAGAAAATTTGATTTGATGAAAATCACCTTACAATAGTTCAGCCGGTTTAGAGCCATTCAAAATCCAAAATCTGCAATTGTGCTCCGATTGTGGTTCTTGATACCTCTAATGATTGGTCTCGGAAACTATAATTAGTGTGCAAACGCGCATTTAGATTGCTTGATTTTTTCCAAACATTTCAGAGAAAATTCGATTTGATGAAAATCACCTTACTATAGATCAGCCGATTCAGAGCCATTCAAAATCCAAAATCTGCAATTGTGCTCCGATTGTGGTTCTTGATACCTCTAATGATAGGTCTCGTGACCTATAATTAGTGTGCAAACGCGCATTTAGATTGCTTGATTATTTCCATACATTTCAGAGAAAATTCGATTTGATGAAAATCACCTTACTATAGTTCAGCCGATTCAGAGCCATTCAAAATCCAAAATCTGCAATTGTGCTCCGATTGTGGTTCTTGATACCTCTAATGATAGGTCTCGGGACCTATAATTAGTGTGCAAACGCGCATTTAGATTGCTTGATTATTTCCATACATTTCAGAAAAAATTTGATTTGATGAAAATCACCTTACAATAGTTCAGCCGATTTAGAGCCATTCAAAATCCAAAATCTGCAATTGTGCTCCGATTGTGGTTCTTGATACCTCTAATGATTAGTCTCGGAAACTATAATTAGTGTGCAAACGCGCATTTAGATTGCTTGATTATTTCCATACATTTCAGAGAAAATTCGATTTGATGAAAATCACCTTACTATAGTTCAGCCGATTCAGAGCAATTCAAAATCCAAAATCTGCAATTGTGCTCCGATTGTGGTTCTTGATACCTCTAATGATAGGTCTTGGGACCTGTAATTAGTGTGCAAACGCGCATTTAGATTGCTTCATTATTACCATACATTTCAGAGAAAATTCGATTTGATGAAAATCACCTTACTATAGTTCAGCCGATTCAGAGCCATTCAAAATCCAAAATCTGCAATTGTGCTCCGATTGTGGTTCTTGATACCTCTAATGATAGGTCTCGTGACCTATAATTAGTGTGCAAACGCGCATTTAGATTGCTTGATTATTTCCATACATTTCAGAGAAAATTCGATTTGATGAAAATCACCTTACTATAGTTCAGCCGATTCAGAGCCATTCAAAATCCAAAATCTGCAATTGTGCTCCGATTGTGGTTCTTGATACCTCTAATGATAGGTCTCGTGACCTATAATTAGTGTGCAAACGCGCATTTAGATTGCTTGATTATTTCCATACATTTCAGAGAAAATTCGATTTGATGAAAATCACCTTACTATAGTTCAGCCGATTCAGAGCAATTCAAAATCCAAAATCTGCAATTGTGCTCCGATTGTGGTTCTTGATACCTCTAATGATAGGTCTCGGGACCTATAATTAGTGTGCAAACGCGCATTTAGATTGCTTGATTATTTCCATACATTTCAGAAAAAATTTGATTTGATGAAAATCACCTTACTATAGTTCAGCCGATTCAGAGCAATTCAAAATCCAAAATCTGCAATTGTGCTCCGATTGTGGTTCTTGATACCTCTAATGATAGGTCTTGGGACCTGTAATTAGTGTGCAAACGCGCATTTAGATTGCTTCATTATTACCATACATTTCAGAGAAAATTCGATTTGATGAAAATCACCTTACTATAGTTCAGCCGATTCAGAGCCATTCAAAATCCAAAATCTGCAATTGTGCTCCGATTGTGGTTCTTGATACCTCTAATGATAGGTCTCGTGACCTATAATTAGTGTGCAAACGCGCATTTAGATTGCTTGATTATTTCCATACATTTCAGAGAAAATTCGATTTGATGAAAATCACCTTACTATAGTTCAGCCGATTCAGAGCCATTCAAAATCCAAAATCTGCAATTGTGCTCCGATTGTGGTTCTTGATACCTCTAATGATAGGTCTCGGGACCTATAATTAGTGTGCAAACGCGCATTTAGATTGTTTGATTATTTCCATACATTTCAGAGAAAATTCGATTTGATGAAAATCACCTTACTATAGTTCAGCCGATTCAGAGCCATTCAAAATCCAAAATCTGCAATTGTGCTCCGATTGTGGTTCTTGATACCTCTAATGATAGGTCTCGGGACCTATAATTAGTGTGCAAACGCGCATTTAGATTGCTTGATTATTTCCATACATTTCAGAAAAAATTTGATTTGATGAAAATCACCTTACAATAGTTCAGCCGATTTAGAGCCATTCAAAATCCAAAATCTGCAATTGTGCTCCGATTGTGGTTCTTGATACCTCTAATGATTGGTCTCGGAAACTATAATTAGTGTGCAAACGCGCATTTAGATTGCTTGATTATTTCCATACATTTCAGAGAAAATTCGATTTGATGAAAATCACCTTACTATAGTTCAGCCGATTCAGAGCCATTCAAAATCCAAAATCTGCAATTGTGCTCCGATTGTGGTTCTTGATACCTCTAATGATAGGTCTTGGGACCTATAATTAGTGTGCAAACGCGCATTAATTTTGCTTCATTATTACCATACATTTCAGAGAAAATTCGATTTGATGAAAATCACCATAGATCAGCCGATTCAGAGCCATTCAAAATCCAAAATCTGCAATTGTGCTCCGATTGTGGTTCTTGATACCTCTAATGATTGGTCTCGGAAACTATAATTAGTGTGCAAACGCGCATTTAGATTGCTTGATTATTTCCATACATTTCAGAGAAAATTCGATTTGATGAAAATCACCTTACTATAGTTCAGCCGATTCATAGCAATTCAAAATCCAAAATCTGCAATTGTGCTCCGATTGTGGTTCTTGATACCTCTAATGATAGGTCTCGTGACCTATAATTAGTGTGCAAACGCGCATTTAGATTGCTTGATTATTTCCATACATTTCAGAGAAAATTCGATTTGATGAAAATCACCTTACTATAGTTCAGCCGATTCAGAGCCATTCAAAATCCAAAATCTGCAATTGTGCTCCGATTGTGGTTCTTGATACCTCTAATGATAGGTCTCGGGACCTATAATTAGTGTGCAAACGCGCATTTAGATTGCTTGATTATTTCCATACATTTCAGAGAAAATTCGATTTGATGAAAATCACCTTACTATAGTTCAGCCGATTCAGAGCCATTCAAAATCCAAAATCTGCAATTGTGCTCCGATTGTGGTTCTTGATACCTCTAATGATAGGTCTCGTGACCTATAATTAGTGTGCAAACGCGCATTTAGATTGCTTGATTATTTCCATACATTTCAGAGAAAATTCGATTTGATGAAAATCACCTTACTTATAGTTCAGCCGATTTAGAGCCATTCAAAATCCAAAATATGCAATTGTGCTCCGATTGTGGTTCTTGATACCTCTAATGATAGGTCTCGGAAACTATAATTAGTGTGCAAACGCGCATTTAGATTGCTTGATTATTTCCATACATTTCAGAGAAAATTTGATTTGATGAAAATCACCTTACAATAGTTCAGCCGATTTAGAGCCATTCAAAATCCAAAATCTGCAATTGTGCTCCGATTGTGGTTCTTGATACCTCTAATGATTGGTCTCGGAAACTATAATTAGTGTGCAAACGCGCATTTAGATTGCTTGATTATTTCCATATATTTCAGAGAAAATTTGATTTGATGAAAATCACCTTACAATAGTTCAGCCGGTTTAGAGCCATTCAAAATCCAAAATCTGCAATTGTGCTCCGATTGTGGTTCTTGATACCTCTAATGATTGGTCTCGGAAACTATAATTAGTGTGCAAACGCGCATTTAGATTGCTTGATTTTTTCCAAACATTTCAGAGAAAATTCGATTTGATGAAAATCACCTTACTATAGATCAGCCGATTCAGAGCCATTCAAAATCCAAAATCTGCAATTGTGCTCCGATTGTGGTTCTTGATACCTCTAATGATAGGTCTCGTGACCTATAATTAGTGTGCAAACGCGCATTTAGATTGCTTGATTATTTCCATACATTTCAGAGAAAATTCGATTTGATGAAAATCACCTTACTATAGTTCAGCCGATTCAGAGCCATTCAAAATCCAAAATCTGCAATTGTGCTCCGATTGTGGTTCTTGATACCTCTAATGATAGGTCTCGGGACCTATAATTAGTGTGCAAACGCGCATTTAGATTGCTTGATTATTTCCATACATTTCAGAGAAAATTCGATTTGATGAAAATCACCTTACTATAGTTCAGCCGATTCAGAGCCATTCAAAATCCAAAATCTGCAATTGTGCTCCGATTGTGGTTCTTGATACCTCTAATGATAGGTCTCGGGACCTATAATTAGTGTGCAAACGCGCATTTAGATTGCTTGATTATTTCCATACATTTCAGAAAAAATTTGATTTGATGAAAATCACCTTACAATAGTTCAGCCGATTTAGAGCCATTCAAAATCCAAAATCTGCAATTGTGCTCCGATTGTGGTTCTTGATACCTCTAATGATTAGTCTCGGAAACTATAATTAGTGTGCAAACGCGCATTTAGATTGCTTGATTATTTCCATACATTTCAGAGAAAATTCGATTTGATGAAAATCACCTTACTATAGTTCAGCCGATTCAGAGCAATTCAAAATCCAAAATCTGCAATTGTGCTCCGATTGTGGTTCTTGATACCTCTAATGATAGGTCTTGGGACCTGTAATTAGTGTGCAAACGCGCATTTAGATTGCTTCATTATTACCATACATTTCAGAGAAAATTCGATTTGATGAAAATCACCTTACTATAGTTCAGCCGATTCAGAGCCATTCAAAATCCAAAATCTGCAATTGTGCTCCGATTGTGGTTCTTGATACCTCTAATGATAGGTCTCGTGACCTATAATTAGTGTGCAAACGCGCATTTAGATTGCTTGATTATTTCCATACATTTCAGAGAAAATTCGATTTGATGAAAATCACCTTACTATAGTTCAGCCGATTCAGAGCCATTCAAAATCCAAAATCTGCAATTGTGCTCCGATTGTGGTTCTTGATACCTCTAATGATAGGTCTCGTGACCTATAATTAGTGTGCAAACGCGCATTTAGATTGCTTGATTATTTCCATACATTTCAGAGAAAATTCGATTTGATGAAAATCACCTTACTATAGTTCAGCCGATTCAGAGCAATTCAAAATCCAAAATCTGCAATTGTGCTCCGATTGTGGTTCTTGATACCTCTAATGATAGGTCTCGGGACCTATAATTAGTGTGCAAACGCGCATTTAGATTGCTTGATTATTTCCATACATTTCAGAAAAAATTTGATTTGATGAAAATCACCTTACTATAGTTCAGCCGATTCAGAGCAATTCAAAATCCAAAATCTGCAATTGTGCTCCGATTGTGGTTCTTGATACCTCTAATGATAGGTCTTGGGACCTGTAATTAGTGTGCAAACGCGCATTTAGATTGCTTCATTATTACCATACATTTCAGAGAAAATTCGATTTGATGAAAATCACCTTACTATAGTTCAGCCGATTCAGAGCCATTCAAAATCCAAAATCTGCAATTGTGCTCCGATTGTGGTTCTTGATACCTCTAATGATAGGTCTCGGGACCTATAATTAGTGTGCAAACGCGCATTTAGATTGTTTGATTATTTCCATACATTTCAGAGAAAATTCGATTTGATGAAAATCACCTTACTATAGTTCAGCCGATTCAGAGCCATTCAAAATCCAAAATCTGCAATTGTGCTCCGATTGTGGTTCTTGATACCTCTAATGATAGGTCTCGGGACCTATAATTAGTGTGCAAACGCGCATTTAGATTGCTTGATTATTTCCATACATTTCAGAAAAAATTTGATTTGATGAAAATCACCTTACAATAGTTCAGCCGATTTAGAGCCATTCAAAATCCAAAATCTGCAATTGTGCTCCGATTGTGGTTCTTGATACCTCTAATGATTGGTCTCGGAAACTATAATTAGTGTGCAAACGCGCATTTAGATTGCTTGATTATTTCCATACATTTCAGAGAAAATTCGATTTGATGAAAATCACCTTACTATAGTTCAGCCGATTCAGAGCCATTCAAAATCCAAAATCTGCAATTGTGCTCCGATTGTGGTTCTTGATACCTCTAATGATAGGTCTTGGGACCTATAATTAGTGTGCAAACGCGCATTAATTTTGCTTCATTATTACCATACATTTCAGAGAAAATTCGATTTGATGAAAATCACCTTACTATAGATCAGCCGATTCAGAGCCATTCAAAATCCAAAATCTGCAATTGTGCTCCGATTGTGGTTCTTGATACCTCTAATGATTGGTCTCGGAAACTATAATTAGTGTGCAAACGCGCATTTAGATTGCTTGATTATTTCCATACATTTCAGAGAAAATTCGATTTGATGAAAATCACCTTACTATAGTTCAGCCGATTCATAGCAATTCAAAATCCAAAATCTGCAATTGTGCTCCGATTGTGGTTCTTGATACCTCTAATGATAGGTCTCGTGACCTATAATTAGTGTGCAAACGCGCATTTAGATTGCTTGATTATTTCCATACATTTCAGAGAAAATTCGATTTGATGAAAATCACCTTACTATAGTTCAGCCGATTCAGAGCCATTCAAAATCCAAAATCTGCAATTGTGCTCCGATTGTGGTTCTTGATACCTCTAATGATAGGTCTCGGGACCTATAATTAGTGTGCAAACGCGCATTTAGATTGCTTGATTATTTCCATACATTTCAGAGAAAATTCGATTTGATGAAAATCACCTTACTATAGTTCAGCCGATTCAGAGCCATTCAAAATCCAAAATCTGCAATTGTGCTCCGATTGTGGTTCTTGATACCTCTAATGATAGGTCTCGTGACCTATAATTAGTGTGCAAACGCGCATTTAGATTGCTTGATTATTTCCATACATTTCAGAGAAAATTCGATTTGATGAAAATCACCTTACTTATAGTTCAGCCGATTTAGAGCCATTCAAAATCCAAAATATGCAATTGTGCTCCGATTGTGGTTCTTGATACCTCTAATGATAGGTCTCGGAAACTATAATTAGTGTGAAAACGCGCATTTAGATTGCTTGATTATTTCCATACATTTCAGAGAAAATTCGATTTGATGAAAATCACCTTACTATAGTTCAGCCGATTCAGAGCCATTCAAAATCCAAAATCTGCAATTGTGCTCCGATTGTGGTTCTTGATACCTCTAATGATAGGTCTCGGGACCTATAATTAGTGTGCAAACGCGCATTTAGATTGCTTGATTATTTCCATACATTTCAGAGAAAATTTGATTTGATGAAAATCACCTTACAATAGTTCAGCCGATTTAGAGCCATTCAAAATCCAAAATCTGCAATTGTGCTCCGATTGTGGTTCTTGATACCTCTAATGATTGGTCTCGGAAACTATAATTAGTGTGCAAACGCGCATTTAGATTGCTTGATTATTTCCATACATTTCAGAGAAAATTCGATTTGATGAAAATCACCTTACTATAGTTCAGCCGATTCAGAGCAATTCAAAATCCAAAATCTGCAATTGTGCTCCGATTGTGGTTCTTGATACCTCTAATGATAGGTCTCGGGACCTATAATTAGTGTGCAAACGTGCATTTAATTGCTTCATTATTACCATACATTCCAGAGAAAATTCGATTTGATGAAAATCACCTTACTATAGTTCAGCCGATTCAGAGCCATTCAAAATCCAAAATCTGCAATTGTGCTCCGATTGTGGTTCTTGATACCTCTAATGATAGGTCTCGTGACCTATAATTAGTGTGCAAACGCGCATTTAGATTGCTTGATTATTTCACTGAATCAGCCGATTCAGAGCCATTCAAAATCCAAAATCTGCAATTGTGCTCCGATTGTGGTTCTTGATACCTCTAATGATAGGTCTCGGAAACTATAATTAGTGTGCAAACGCGCATTTAGATTGCTTGATTATTTCCAAACATTTCAGAGAAAATTCGATTTGATGAAAATCACCTTACTATAGTTCAGCCGATTCAGAGCAATTCAAAATCCAAAATCTGCAATTGTGCTCCGATTGTGGTTCTTGATACCTCTAATGATAGGTCTTGGGACCTATAATTAGTGTGCAAACGCGCATTTAGATTGCTTGATTATTTCCATACATTTCAGAGAAAATTCGATTTGATGAAAATCACCTTACTATAGTTCAGCCGATTCAGAGCCATTCAAAATCCAAAATCTGCAATTGTGCTCCGATTGTGGTTCTTGATACCTCTAATGATAGGTCTCGTGACCTATAATTAGTGTGCAAACGCGCATTTAGATTGCTTGATTATTTCACTGAATCAGCCGATTCAGAGCCATTCAAAATCCAAAATCTGCAATTGTGCTCCGATTGTGGTTCTTGATACCTCTAATGATAGGTCTCGGAAACTATAATTAGTGTGCAAACGCGCATTTAGATTGCTTGATTATTTCCATACATTTCAGAGAAAATTCGATTTGATGAAAATCACCTTACTATAGTTCAGCCGATTCAGAGCCATTCAAAATCCAAAATCTGCAATTGTGCTCCGATTGTGGTTCTTGATACCTCTAATGATAGGTCTCGTGACCTATAATTAGTGTGCAAACGCGCATTTAGATTGCTTGATTATTTCCATACATTTCAGAGAAAATTCGATTTGATGAAAATCACCTTACTATAGTTCAGCCGATTCAGAGCCATTCAAAATCCAAAATCTGCAATTGTGCTCCGATTGTGGTTCTTGATACCTCTAATGATAGGTCTCGGGACCTATAATTAGTGTGCAAACGCGCATTTAGATTGCTTGATTATTTCCATACATTTCAGAGAAAATTCGATTTGAAGAAAATCACCTTACTATAGTTCAGCCGATTCAGAGCCATTCAAAATCCAAAATCTGCAATTGTGCTCCGATTGTGGTTCTTGATACCTCTAATGATTGGTCTCGCAAACTATAATTAGTGTGCAAATGCGCATTTAGATTGCTTGATTATTTCCATACATTTCAGAGAAAATTCGATTTGATGAAAATCACCTTACTATAGTTCAGCCGATTCAGAGCAATTCAAAATCCAAAATCTGCAATTGTGCTCCGATTGTGGTTCTTGATACCTCTAATGATAGGTCTCGGGACCTATAATTAGTGTGCAAACGTGCATTTAGATTGCTTCATTATTACCATGCATTCCAGAGAAAATTCGATTTGATGAAAATCACCTTACTATAGTTCAGCCGATTCAGAGCCATTCAAAATCCAAAATCTGCAATTGTGCTCCGATTGTGGTTCTTGATACCTCTAATGATAGGTCTCGTGACCTATAATTAGTGTGCAAACGCGCATTTAGATTGCTTGATTATTTCACTGAATCAGCCGATTCAGAGCCATTCAAAATCCAAAATCTGCAATTGTGCTCCGATTGTGGTTCTTGATACCTCTAATGATAGGTCTCGGAAACTATAATTAGTGTGCAAACGCGCATTTAGATTGCTTGATTATTTCCAAACATTTCAGAGAAAATTCGATTTGATGAAAATCACCTTACTATAGTTCAGCCGATTCAGAGCAATTCAAAATCCAAAATCTGCAATTGTGCTCCGATTGTGGTTCTTGATACCTCTAATGATAGGTCTTGGGACCTATAATTAGTGTGCAAACGCGCATTTAGATTGCTTGATTATTTCCATACATTTCAGAGAAAATTCGATTTGATGAAAATCACCTTACTATAGTTCAGCCGATTCAGAGCCATTCAAAATCCAAAATCTGCAATTGTGCTCCGATTGTGGTTCTTGATACCTCTAATGATAGGTCTCGTGACCTATAATTAGTGTGCAAACGCGCATTTAGATTGCTTGATTATTTCACTGAATCAGCCGATTCAGAGCCATTCAAAATCCAAAATCTGCAATTGTGCTCCGATTGTGGTTCTTGATACCTCTAATGATAGGTCTCGGAAACTATAATTAGTGTGCAAACGCGCATTTAGATTGCTTGATTATTTCCATACATTTCAGAGAAAATTCGATTTGATGAAAATCACCTTACTATAGTTCAGCCGATTCAGAGCAATTCAAAATCCAAAATCTGCAATTGTGCTCCGATTGTGGTTCTTGATACCTCTAATGATAGGTCTTGGGACCTATAATTAGTGTGCAAACGCGCATTTAGATTGCTTGATTATTTCCATACATTTCAGAGAAAATTCGATTTGATGAAAATCACCTTACTATAGATCAGCCGATTCAGAGCCATTCAAAATCCAAAATCTGCAATTGTGCTCCGATTGTGGTTCTTGATACCTCTAATGATAGGTCTCGTGACCTATAATTAGTGTGCAAACGCGCATTTAGATTGCTTGATTATTTCCATACATTTCAGAGAAAATTCGATTTGATGAAAATCACCTTACTATAGTTCAGCCGATTCAGAGCCATTCAAAATCCAAAATCTGCAATTGTGCTCCGATTGTGGTTCTTGATACCTCTAATGATAGGTCTTGGGACCTATAATTAGTGTGCAAACGCGCATTTAGATTGCTTCATTATTACCATACATTTCAGAGAAAATTCGATTTGATGAAAATCACCTTACTATAGATCAGCCGATTCAGAGCCATTCAAAATCCAAAATCTGCAATTGTGCTCCGATTGTGGTTCTTGATACCTCTAATGATAGGTCTCGGAAACTATAATTAGTGTGCAAACGCGCATTTAGATTGCTTGATTATTTCCATACATTTAAGAGAAAATTCGATTTGATGAAAATCACCTTACTTTAGTTCAGCCGATTTAGAGCCATTCAAAATCCAAAATCTGCAATTGTGCTCCGATTGTGAGAAAATTCGATTTGATGAAAATCACCTTACTATAGTTCAGCCGATTCAGAGCCATTCAAAATCCAAAATCTGCAATTGTGCTCCGATTGTGGTTCTTGATACCTCTAATGATAGGTCTCGGGACCTATAATTAGTGTGCAAACGCGCATTTAGATTGCTTGATTATTTCCATATATTTCAGAGAAAATTTGATTTGATGAAAATCACCTTACAATAGTTCAGCCGATTTAGAGCCATTCAAAATCCAAAATCTGCAATTGTGCTCCGATTGTGGTTCTTGATACCTCTAATGATTGGTCTCGGAAACTATAATTAGTGTGCAAACGCGCATTTAGATTGCTTGATTATTTCCAAACATTTCAGAGAAAATTCGATTTGATGAAAATCACCTTACTATAGATCAGCCGATTCAGAGCCATTCAAAATCCAAAATCTGCAATTGTGCTCCGATTGTGGTTCTTGATACCTCTAATGATAGGTCTTGGGACCTGTAATTAGTGTGCAAACGCGCATTTAGATTGCTTCATTATTACCATACATTTCAGAGAAAATTCGATTTGATGAAAATCACCTTACTAAAGTTCAGCCGATTCAGAGCCATTCAAAATCCAAAATCTGCAATTGTGCTCCGATTGTGGTTCTTGATACCTCTAATGATAGGTCTCGTGACCTATAATTAGTGTGCAAACGCGCATTTAGATTGCTTGATTATTTCCATACATTTCAGAGAAAATTCGATTTGATGAAAATCACCTTACTATAGTTCAGCCGATTCAGAGCCATTCAAAATCCAAAATCTGCAATTGTGCTCCGATTGTGGTTCTTGATACCTCTAATGATAGGTCTCGGGACCTATAATTAGTGTGCAAACGCGCATTTAGATTGCTTGATTATTTCCATACATTTCAGAAAAAATTTGATTTGATGAAAATCACCTTACAATAGTTCAGCCGATTTAGAGCCATTCCAAATCCAAAATCTGCAATTGTGCTCCGATTGTGGTTCTTGATACCTCTAATGATTAGTCTCGGAAACTATAATTAGTGTGCAAACGCGCATTTAGATTGCTTGATTATTTCCATACATTTCAGAGAAAATTCGATTTGATGAAAATCACCTTACTATAGTTCAGCCGATTCAGAGCAATTCAAAATCCAAAATCTGCAATTGTGCTCCGATTGTGGTTCTTGATACCTCTAATGATAGGTCTTGGGACCTGTAATTAGTGTGCAAACGCGCATTTAGATTGCTTCATTATTACCATACATTTCAGAGAAAATTCGATTTGATGAAAATCACCTTACTATAGTTCAGCCGATTCAGAGCCATTCAAAATCCAAAATCTGCAATTGTGCTCCGATTGTGGTTCTTGATACCTCTAATGATAGGTCTCGTGACCTATAATTAGTGTGCAAACGCGCATTTAGATTGCTTGATTATTTCCATACATTTCAGAGAAAATTCGATTTGATGAAAATCACCTTACTATAGTTCAGCCGATTCAGAGCAATTCAAAATCCAAAATCTGCAATTGTGCTCCGATTGTGGTTCTTGATACCTCTAATGATAGGTCTCGGGACCTATAATTAGTGTGCAAACGCGCATTTAGATTGCTTGATTATTTCCATACATTTCAGAAAAAATTTGATTTGATGAAAATCACCTTACAATAGTTCAGCCGATTTAGAGCCATTCAAAATCCAAAATCTGCAATTGTGCTCCGATTGTGGTTCTTGATACCTCTAATGATTAGTCTCGGAAACTATAATTAGTGTGCAAACGCGCATTTAGATTGCTTGATTATTTCCATACATTTCAGAGAAAATTCGATTTGATGAAAATCACCTTACTATAGTTCAGCCGATTCAGAGCCATTCAAAATCCAAAATCTGCAATTGTGCTCCGATTGTGGTTCTTGATACCTCTAATGATAGGTCTTGGGACCTGTAATTAGTGTGCAAACGCGCATTTAGATTGCTTCATTATTACCATACATTTCAGAGAAAATTCGATTTGATGAAAATCACCTTACTATAGTTCAGCCGATTCAGAGCCATTCAAAATCCAAAATCTGCAATTGTGCTCCGATTGTGGTTCTTGATACCTCTAATGATAGGTCTCGTGACCTATAATTAGTGTGCAAACGCGCATTTAGATTGCTTGATTATTTCCATACATTTCAGAGAAAATTCGATTTGATGAAAATCACCTTACTATAGTTCAGCCGATTCAGAGCCATTCAAAATCCAAAATCTGCAATTGTGCTCCGATTGTGGTTCTTGATACCTCTAATGATAGGTCTCGGGACCTATAATTAGTGTGCAAACGCGCATTTAGATTGCTTGATTATTTCCATACATTTCAGAAAAAATTTGATTTGATGAAAATCACCTTACAATAGTTCAGCCGATTTAGAGCCATTCAAAATCCAAAATCTGCAATTGTGCTCCGATTGTGGTTCTTGATACCTCTAATGATTGGTCTCGGAAACTATAATTAGTGTGCAAACGCGCATTTAGATTGCTTGATTATTTCCATACATTTCAGAGAAAATTCGATTTGATGAAAATCACCTTACTATAGTTCAGCCGATTCAGAGCCATTCAAAATCCAAAATCTGCAATTGTGCTCCGATTGTGGTTCTTGATACCTCTAATGATAGGTCTTGGGACCTATAATTAGTGTGCAAACGCGCATTAATTTTGCTTCATTATTACCATACATTTCAGAGAAAATTCGATTTGATGAAAATCACCTTACTATAGATCAGCCGATTCATAGCAATTCAAAATCCAAAATCTGCAATTGTGCTCCGATTGTGGTTCTTGATACCTCTAATGATAGGTCTCGTGACCTATAATTAGTGTGCAAACGCGCATTTAGATTGCTTGATTATTTCCATACATTTCAGAGAAAATTCGATTTGATGAAAATCACCTTACTATAGTTCAGCCGATTCAGAGCCATTCAAAATCCAAAATCTGCAATTGTGCTCCGATTGTGGTTCTTGATACCTCTAATGATAGGTCTCGGGACCTATAATTAGTGTGCAAACGCGCATTTAGATTGCTTGATTATTTCCATACATTTCAGAGAAAATTCGATTTGATGAAAATCACCTTACTATAGTTCAGCCGATTCAGAGCCATTCAAAATCCAAAATCTGCAATTGTGCTCCGATTGTGGTTCTTGATACCTCTAATGATAGGTCTCGTGACCTATAATTAGTGTGCAAACGCGCATTTAGATTGATTGATTATTTCCATACATTTAAGAGAAAATTCGATTTGATGAAAATCACCTTACTTATAGTTCAGCCGATTCAGAGCCATTCAAAATCCAAAATATGCAATTGTGCTCCGATTGTGGTTCTTGATACCTCTAATGATAGGTCTCGGAAACTATAATTAGTGTGCAAACGCGCATTTAGATTGCTTGATTATTTCCATACATTTCAGAGAAAATTCGATTTGATGAAAATCACCTTACTATAGTTCAGCCGATTCAGAGCCATTCAAAATCCAAAATCTGCAATTGTGCTCCGATTGTGGTTCTTGATACCTCTAATGATAGGTCTCGGGACCTATAATTAGTGTGCAAACGCGCATTTAGATTGCTTGATTATTTCCATACATTTCAGAGAAAATTTGATTTGATGAAAATCACCTTACAATAGTTCAGCCGATTTAGAGCCATTCAAAATCCAAAATCTGCAATTGTGCTCCGATTGTGGTTCTTGATACCTCTAATGATTGGTCTCGGAAACTATAATTAGTGTGCAAACGCGCATTTAGATTGCTTGATTATTTCCATACATTTCAGAGAAAATTCGATTTGATGAAAATCACCTTACTATAGTTCAGCCGATTCAGAGCAATTCAAAATCCAAAATCTGCAATTGTGCTCCGATTGTGGTTCTTGATACCTCTAATGATAGGTCTCGGGACCTATAATTAGTGTGCAAACGTGCATTTAGATTGCTTCATTATTACCATACATTCCAGAGAAAATTCGATTTGATGAAAATCACCTTACTATAGTTCAGCCGATTCAGAGCCATTCAAAATCCAAAATCTGCAATTGTGCTCCGATTGTGGTTCTTGATACCTCTAATGATAGGTCTCGTGACCTATAATTAGTGTGCAAACGCGCATTTAGATTGCTTGATTATTTCACTGAATCAGCCGATTCAGAGCCATTCAAAATCCAAAATCTGCAATTGTGCTCCGATTGTGGTTCTTGATACCTCTAATGATAGGTCTCGGAAACTATAATTAGTGTGCAAACGCGCATTTAGATTGCTTGATTATTTCCATACATTTCAGAGAAAATTCGATTTGATGAAAATCACCTTACTATAGTTCAGCCGATTCAGAGCCATTCAAAATCCAAAATCTGCAATTGTGCTCCGATTGTGGTTCTTGATACCTCTAATGATAGGTCTCGGGACCTATAATTAGTGTGCAAACGCGCATTTAGATTGCTTGATTATTTCCATACATTTCAGAGAAAATTTGATTTGATGAAAATCACCTTACAATAGTTCAGCCGATTTAGAGCCATTCAAAATCCAAAATCTGCAATTGTGCTCCGATTGTGGTTCTTGATACCTCTAATGATTGGTCTCGGAAACTATAATTAGTGTGCAAACGCGCATTTAGATTGCTTGATTATTTCCATACATTTCAGAGAAAATTCGATTTGATGAAAATCACCTTACTATAGTTCAGCCGATTCAGAGCAATTCAAAATCCAAAATCTGCAATTGTGCTCCGATTGTGGTTCTTGATACCTCTAATGATAGGTCTCGGAAACTATAATTAGTGTGCAAACGCGCATTTAGATTGCTTGATTATTTCCAAACATTTCAGAGAAAATTCGATTTGATGAAAATCACCTTACTATAGTTCAGCCGATTCAGAGCCATTCAAAATCCAAAATCTGCAATTGTGCTCCGATTGTGGTTCTTGATACCTCTAATGATAGGTCTTGGGACCTATAATTAGTGTGCAAACGCGCATTTAGATTGCTTGATTATTTCCATACATTTCAGAGAAAATTCGATTTGATGAAAATCACCTTACTATAGTTCAGCCGATTCAGAGCCATTCAAAATCCAAAATCTGCAATTGTGCTCCGATTGTGGTTCTTGATACCTCTAATGATAGGTCTCGTGACCTATAATTAGTGTGCAAACGCGCATTTAGATTGCTTGATTATTTCACTGAATCAGCCGATTCAGAGCCATTCAAAATCCAAAATCTGCAATTGTGCTCCGATTGTGGTTCTTGATACCTCTAATGATAGGTCTCGGAAACTATAACTAGTGTGCAAACGCGCATTTAGATTGCTTGATTATTTCCATACATTTCAGAGAAAATTCGATTTGATGAAAATCACCTTACTATAGTTCAGCCGATTCAGAGCAATTCAAAATCCAAAATCTGCAATTGTGCTCCGATTGTGGTTCTTGATACCTCTAATGATAGGTCTCGGGACCTATAATTAGTGTGCAAACGTGCATTTAGATTGCTTCATTATTACCATACATTCCAGAGAAAATTCGATTTGATGAAAATCACCTTACTATAGTTCAGCCGATTCAGAGCCATTCAAAATCCAAAATCTGCAATTGTGCTCCGATTGTGGTTCTTGATACCTCTAATGATAGGTCTCGTGACCTATAATTAGTGTGCAAACGCGCATTTAGATTGCTTGATTATTTCACTGAATCAGCCGATTCAGAGCAATTCAAAATCCAAAATCTGCAATTGTGCTCCGATTGTGGTTCTTGATACCTCTAATGATAGGTCTCGGAAACTATAATTAGTGTGCAAACGCGCATTTAGATTGCTTGATTATTTCCAAACATTTCAGAGAAAATTCGATTTGATGAAAATCACCTTACTATAGTTCAGCCGATTCAGAGCAATTCAAAATCCAAAATCTGCAATTGTGCTCCGATTGTGGTTCTTGATACCTCTAATGATAGGTCTTGGGACCTATAATTAGTGTGCAAACGCGCATTTAGATTGCTTGATTATTTCCATACATTTCAGAGAAAATTCGATTTGATGAAAATCACCTTACTATAGTTCAGCCGATTCAGAGCCATTCAAAATCCAAAATCTGCAATTGTGCTCCGATTGTGGTTCTTGATACCTCTAATGATAGGTCTCGGGACCTATAATTAGTGTGCAAACGCGCATTTAGATTGCTTGATTATTTCACTGAATCAGCCGATTCAGAGCCATTCAAAATCCAAAATCTGCAATTGTGCTCCGATTGTGGTTCTTGATACCTCTAATGATAGGTCTCGGAAACTATAATTAGTGTGCAAACGCGCATTTAGATTGCTTGATTATTTCCATACATTTCAGAGAAAATTCGATTTGATGAAAATCACCTTGTTCAGCCGATTCAGAGCAATTCAAAATCCAAAATCTGCAATTGTGCTCCGATTGTGGTTCTTGATACCTCTAATGATAGGTATTGGGACCTATAATTAGTGTGCAAACGCGCATTTAGATTGCTTGATTATTTCCATACATTTCAGAGAAAATTCGATTTGATGAAAATCACCTTACTATAGATCAGCCGATTCAGAGCCATTCAAAATCCAAAATCTGCAATTGTGCTCCGATTGTGGTTCTTGATACCTCTAATGATAGGTCTCGTGACCTATAATTAGTGTGCAAACGCGCATTTAGATTGCTTGATTATTTCCATACATTTCAGAGAAAATTCGATTTGATGAAAATCACCTTACTATAGTTCAGCCGATTCAGAGCCATTCAAAATCCAAAATCTGCAATTGTGCTCCGATTGTGGTTCTTGATACCTCTAATGATAGGTCTCGGGACCTATAATTAGTGTGCAAACGCGCATTTAGATTGCTTGATTATTTCCATACATTTCAGAGAAAATTCGATTTGAAGAAAATCACCTTACAATAGTTCAGCCGATTTAGAGCCATTCAAAATCCAAAATCTGCAATTGTGCTCCGATTGTGGTTCTTGATACCTCTAATGATTGGTCTCGGAAACTATAATTAGTGTGCAAACGCGCATTTAGATTGCTTGATTATTTCCATACATTTCAGAGAAAATTCGATTTGATGAAAATCACCTTACTTATAGTTCAGCCGATTTAGAGCCATTCAAAATCCAAAATCTGCAATTGTGCTCCGATTGTGGTTCTTGATACCTCTAATGATAGGTCTCGTGACCTATAATTAGTGTGCAAACGCGCATTTAGATTGCTTGATTATTTCCATACATTTCAGAGAAAATTCGATTTGATGAAAATCACCTTACTTATAGTTCAGCCGATTTAGAGCCATTCAAAATCCAAAATCTGCAATTGTGCTCCGATTGTGGTTCTTGATACCTCTAATGATAGGTCTCGGAAACTATAATTAGTGTGCAAACGCGCATTTAGATTGCTTGATTATTTCCATACATTTCAGAGAAAATTCGATTTGATGAAAATCACCTTACTATAGTTCAGCCGATTCAGAGCAATTCAAAATCCAAAATCTGCAATTGTGCTCCGATTGTGGTTCTTGATACCTCTAATGATAGGTCTTGGGACCTATAATTAGTGTGCAAACGCGCATTTAGATTGCTTGATTATTTCCATACATTTCAGAGAAAATTCGATTTGATGAAAATCACCTTACTATAGTTCAGCCGATTCAGAGCCATTCAAAATCCAAAATCTGCAATTGTGCTCCGATTGTGGTTCTTGATACCTCTAATGATAGGTCTCGTGACCTATAATTAGTGTGCAAACGCGCATTTAGATTGCTTGATTATTTCACTGAATCAGCCGATTCAGAGCCATTCAAAATCCAAAATCTGCAATTGTGCTCCGATTGTGGTTCTTGATACCTCTAATGATAGGTCTCGGAAACTATAATTAGTGTGCAAACGCGCATTTAGATTGCTTGATTATTTCCATACATTTCAGAGAAAATTCGATTTGATGAAAATCACCTTACTATAGTTCAGCCGATTCAGAGCCATTCAAAATCCAAAATCTGCAATTGTGCTCCGATTGTGGTTCTTGATACCTCTAATGATAGGTCTCGGGACCTATAATTAGTGTGCAAACGCGCATTTAGATTGCTTGATTATTTCCATACATTTCAGAGAAAATTCGATTTGAAGAAAATCACCTTACTATAGTTCAGCCGATTCAGAGCCATTCAAAATCCAAAATCTGCAATTGTGCTCCGATTGTGGTTCTTGATACCTCAAATGATAGGTCTCGTGACCTATAATTAGTGTGCAAACGCGCATTTAGATTGCTTGATTATTTCCATACATTTAAGAGAAAATTCGATTTGATGAAAATCACCTTACTTATAGTTCAGCCGATTTAGAGCCATTCAAAATCCAAAATCTGCAATTGTGCTCCGATTGTGGTTCTTGATACCTCTAATGATTGGTCTCGGAAACTATAATTAGTGTGCAAACGCGCATTTAGATTGCTTGATTTTTTCCAAACATTTCAGAGAAAATTCGATTTGATGAAAATCACCTTACTATAGATCAGCCGATTCAGAGCCATTCAAAATATAAAATCTGCAATTGTGCTCCGATTGTGGTTCTTGATACCTCTAATGATAGGTCTTGGGACCTGTAATTAGTGTGCAAACGCGCATTTAGATTGCTTCATTATTACCATACATTTCAGAGAAAATTCGATTTGATGAAAATCACCTTACTATAGTTCAGCCGATTCAGAGCCATTCAAAATCCAAAATCTGCAATTGTGCTCCGATTGTGGTTCTTGATACCTCTAATGATAGGTCTCGTGACCTATAATTAGTGTGCAAACGCGCATTTAGATTGCTTGATTATTTCCATACATTTCAGAGAAAATTCGATTTGATGAAAATCACCTTACTATAGTTCAGCCGATTCAGAGCCATTCAAAATCCAAAATCTGCAATTGTGCTCCGATTGTGGTTCTTGATACCTCTAATGATAGGTCTCGGGACCTATAATTAGTGTGCAAACGCGCATTTAGATTGCTTGATTATTTCCATACATTTCAGAAAAAATTTGATTTGATGAAAATCACCTTACAATAGTTCAGCCGATTTAGAGCCATTCAAAATCCAAAATCTGCAATTGTGCTCCGATTGTGGTTCTTGATACCTCTAATGATAGGTCTCGGGACCTATAATTAGTGTGCGAACGCGCATTTAGATTGCTTGATTATTTCCATACATTTCAGAGAAAATTCGATTTGATGAAAATCACCTTACTATAGTTCAGCCGATTCAGAGCAATTCAAAATCCAAAATCTGCAATTGTGCTCCGATTGTGGTTCTTGATACCTCTAATGATAGGTCTTGGGACCTGTAATTAGTGTGCAAACGCGCATTTAGATTGCTTCATTATTACCATACATTTCAGAGAAAATTCGATTTGATGAAAATCACCTTACTATAGTTCAGCCGATTCAGAGCCATTCAAAATCCAAAATCTGCAATTGTGCTCCGATTGTGGTTCTTGATACCTCTAATGATAGGTCTCGTGACCTATAATTAGTGTGCAAACGCGCATTTAGATTGCTTGATTATTTCCATACATTTCAGAGAAAATTCGATTTGATGAAAATCACCTTACTATAGTTCAGCCGATTCAGAGCCATTCAAAATCCAAAATCTGCAATTGTGCTCCGATTGTGGTTCTTGATACCTCTAATGATAGGTCTCGTGACCTATAATTAGTGTGCAAACGCGCATTTAGATTGCTTGATTATTTCCATACATTTCAGAGAAAATTCGATTTGATGAAAATCACCTTACTATAGTTCAGCCGATTCAGAGCAATTCAAAATCCAAAATCTGCAATTGTGCTCCGATTGTGGTTCTTGATACCTCTAATGATAGGTCTTGGGACCTATAATTAGTGTGCAAACGCGCATTTAGATTGCTTGATTATTACCATACATTCCAGAGAAAATTCGATTTGATGAAAATCACCTTACTATAGTTCAGCCGATTCAGAGCCATTCAAAATCCAAAATCTGCAATTGTGCTCCGATTGTGGTTCTTGATACCTCTAATGATAGGTCTCGGGACCTATAATTAGTGTGCAAACTCGCATTTAGATTGTTTGATTATTTCCATACATTTCAGAGAAAATTCGATTTGATGAAAATCACCTTACTATAGTTCAGCCGATTCAGAGCCATTCAAAATCCAAAATCTGCAATTGTGCTCCGATTGTGGTTCTTGATACCTCTAATGATAGGTCTCGGGATCTATAATTAGTGTGCAAACGCGCATTTAGATTGCTTGATTATTTCCATACATTTCAGAGAAAATTCGATTTGATGAAAATCACCTTACTATAGTTCAGCCGATTCAGAGCAATTCAAAATCCAAAATCTGCAATTGTGCTCCGATTGTGGTTCTTGATACCTCTAATGATAGGTCTTGGGACCTGTAATTAGTGTGCAAACGCGCATTTAGATTGCTTCATTATTACCATACATTTCAGATAAAATTCGATTTGATGAAAATCACCTTACTATAGTTCAGGCGATTCAGAGCCATTCAAAATCCAAAATCTGCAATTGTGCTCCGATTGTGGTTCTTGATACCTCTAATGATAGGTCTCGTGACCTATAATTAGTGTGCAAACGCGCATTTAGATTGCTTGATTATTTCCATACATTTCAGAGAAAATTCGATTTGATGAAAATCACCTTACTATAGTTCAGCCGATTCAGAGCCATTCAAAATCCAAAATCTGCAATTGTGCTCCGATTGTGGTTCTTGATACCTCTAATGATAGGTCTCGGGACCTATAATTAGTGTGCAAACGCGCATTTAGATTGCTTGATTATTTCCATACATTTCAGAGAAAATTCGATTTGATGAAAATCACCTTACTATAGTTCAGCCGATTCAGAGCCATTCAAAATCCAAAATCTGCAATTGTGCTCCGATTGTGGTTCTTGATACCTCTAATGATAGGTCTCGGGACCTATAATTAGTGTGCAAACGCGCATTTAGATTGCTTGATTATTTCCATACATTTCAGAGAAAATTCGATTTGATGAAAATCACCTTACTATAGTTCAGCCGATTCAGAGCCATTCAAAATCCAAAATCTGCAATTGTGCTCCGATTGTGGTTCTTGATACCTCTAATGATAGGTCTCGGGACCTATAATTAGTGTGCAAACGCGCATTTAGATTGCTTGATTATTTCCATACATTTCAGAGAAAATTCGATTTGATGAAAATCACCTTACTATAGTTCAGCCGATTCAGAGCAATTCAAAATCCAAAATCTGCAATTGTGCTCCGATTGTGGTTCTTGATACCTCTAATGATAGGTCTTGGGACCTGTAATTAGTGTGCAAACGCGCATTTAGATTGCTTCATTATTACCATACATTTCAGAGAAAATTCGATTTGATGAAAATCACCTTACTATAGTTCAGCCGATTCAGAGCCATTCAAAATCCAAAATCTGCAATTGTGCTCCGATTGTGGTTCTTGATACCTCTAATGATAGGTCTCGGGACCTATAATTAGTGTGCAAACGCGCATTTAGATTGCTTGATTATTTCCATACATTTCAGAGAAAATTCGATTTGATGAAAATCACCTTACTATAGTTCAGCCGATTCAGAGCAATTCAAAATCCAAAATCTGCAATTGTGCTCCGATTGTGGTTCTTGATACCTCTAATGATAGGTCTTGGGACCTGTAATTAGTGTGCAAACGCGCATTTAGATTGCTTCATTATTACCATACATTTCAGAGAAAATTCGATTTGATGAAAATCACCTTACTATAGTTCAGCCGATTCAGAGCCTTTCAAAATCCAAAATCTGCAATTGTGCTCCGATTGTGGTTCTTGATACCTCTAATGATAGGTCTCGTGACCTATAATTAGTGTGCAAACGCGCATTTAGATTGCTTGATTATTTCCATACATTTCAGAGAAAATTCGATTTGATGAAAATCACCTTACTATAGTTCAGGCGATTCAGAGCCATTCAAAATCCAAAATCTGCAATTGTGCTCCGATTGTGGTTCTTGATACCTCTAATGATAGGTCTCGTGACCTATAATTAGTGTGCAAACGCGCATTTAGATTGCTTGATTATTTCCATACATTTCAGAGAAAATTCGATTTGATGAAAATCACCTTACTATAGTTCAGCCGATTCAGAGCCATTCAAAATCCAAAATCTGCAATTGTGCTCCGATTGTGGTTCTTGATACCTCTAATGATAGGTCTCGGGACCTATAATTAGTGTGCAAACGCGCATTTAGATTGCTTGATTATTTCCATACATTTCAGAGAAAATTCGATTTGATGAAAATCACCTTACTATAGTTCAGCCGATTCAGAGCCATTCAAAATCCAAAATCTGCAATTGTGCTCCGATTGTGGTTCTTGATACCTCTAATGATAGGTCTCGGGACCTATAATTAGTGTGCAAACGCGCATTTAGATTGCTTGATTATTTCCATACATTTCAGAGAAAATTCGATTTGATGAAAATCACCTTACTATAGTTCAGCCGATTCAGAGCCATTCAAAATCCAAAATCTGCAATTGTGCTCCGATTGTGGTTCTTGATACCTCTAATGATAGGTCTCGGGACCTATAATTAGTGTGCAAACGCGCATTTAGATTGCTTGATTATTTCCATACATTTCAGAGAAAATTCGATTTGATGAAAATCACCTTACTATAGTTCAGCCGATTCAGAGCAATTCAAAATCCAAAATCTGCAATTGTGCTCCGATTGTGGTTCTTGATACCTCTAATGATAGGTCTTGGGACCTGTAATTAGTGTGCAAACGCGCATTTAGATTGCTTCATTATTACCATACATTTCAGAGAAAATTCGATTTGATGAAAATCACCTTACTATAGTTCAGCCGATTCAGAGCCATTCAAAATCCAAAATCTGCAATTGTGCTCCGATTGTGGTTCTTGATACCTCTAATGATAGGTCTCGGGACCTATAATTAGTGTGCAAACGCGCATTTAGATTGCTTGATTATTTCCATACATTTCAGAGAAAATTCGATTTGATGAAAATCACCTTACTATAGTTCAGCCGATTCAGAGCAATTCAAAATCCAAAATCTGCAATTGTGCTCCGATTGTGGTTCTTGATACCTCTAATGATAGGTCTTGGGACCTGTAATTAGTGTGCAAACGCGCATTTAGATTGCTTCATTATTACCATACATTTCAGAGAAAATTCGATTTGATGAAAATCACCTTACTATAGTTCAGCCGATTCAGAGCCTTTCAAAATCCAAAATCTGCAATTGTGCTCCGATTGTGGTTCTTGATACCTCTAATGATAGGTCTCGTGACCTATAATTAGTGTGCAAACGCGCATTTAGATTGCTTGATTATTTCCATACATTTCAGAGAAAATTCGATTTGATGAAAATCACCTTACTATAGTTCAGCCGATTCAGAGCAATTCAAAATCCAAAATCTGCAATTGTGCTCCGATTGTGGTTCTTGATACCTCTAATGATAGGTCTTGGGACCTATAATTAGTGTGCAAACGCGCATTTAGATTGCTTGATTATTACCATACATTCCAGAGAAAATTCGATTTGATGAAAATCACCTTACTATAGTTCAGCCGATTCAGAGCCATTCAAAATCCAAAATCTGCAATTGTGCTCCGATTGTGGTTCTTGATACCTCTAATGATAGGTCTCGGGACCTATAATTAGTGTGCAAACTCGCATTTAGATTGTTTGATTATTTCCATACATTTCAGAGAAAATTCGATTTGATGAAAATCACCTTACTATAGTTCAGCCGATTCAGAGCCATTCAAAATCCAAAATCTGCAATTGTGCTCCGATTGTGGTTCTTGATACCTCTAATGATAGGTCTCGGGACCTATAATTAGTTTGCAAACGCGCATTTAGATTGCTTGATTATTTCCATACATTTCAGAGAAAATTCGATTTGATGAAAATCACCTTACTATAGTTCAGCCGATTCAGAGCAATTCAAAATCCAAAATCTGCAATTGTGCTCCGATTGTGGTTCTTAATACCTCTAATGATAGGTCTTGGGACCTGTAATTAGTGTGCAAACGCGCATTTAGATTGCTTCATTATTACCATACATTTCAGAGAAAATTCGATTTGATGAAAATCACCTTACTATAGTTCAGCCGATTCAGAGCCATTCAAAATCCAAAATCTGCAATTGTGCTCCGATTGTGGTTCTTGATACCTCTAATGATAGGTCTCGTGACCTATAATTAGTGTGCAAACGCGCATTTAGATTGCTTGATTATTTCCATACATTTCAGAGAAAATTCGATTTGATGAAAATCACCTTACTATAGTTCAGCCGATTCAGAGCCATTCAAAATCCAAAATCTGCAATTGTGCTCCGATTGTGGTTCTTGATACCTCTAATGATAGGTCTCGTGACCTATAATTAGTGTGCAAACGCGCATTTAGATTGCTTGATTATTTCCATACATTTCAGAGAAAATTCGATTTGATGAAAATCACCTTACTATAGTTCAGCCGATTCAGAGCAATTCAAAATCCAAAATCTGCAATTGTGCTCCGATTGTGGTTCTTGATACCTCTAATGATAGGTCTTGGGACCTATAATTAGTGTGCAAACGCGCATTTAGATTGCTTGATTATTACCATACATTCCAGAGAAAATTCGATTTGATGAAAATCACCTTACTATAGTTCAGCCGATTCAGAGCCATTCAAAATCCAAAATCTGCAATTGTGCTCCGATTGTGGTTCTTGATACCTCTAATGATAGGTCTCGGGACCTATAATTAGTGTGCAAACTCGCATTTAGATTGTTTGATTATTTCCATACATTTCAGAGAAAATTCGATTTGATGAAAATCACCTTACTATAGTTCAGCCGATTCAGAGCCATTCAAAATCCAAAATCTGCAATTGTGCTCCGATTGTGGTTCTTGATACCTCTAATGATAGGTCTCGTGACCTATAATTAGTGTGCAAACGCGCATTTAGATTGCTTGATTATTTCCATACATTTCAGAAAAAATTTGATTTGATGAAAATCACCTTACAATAGTTCAGCCGATTTAGAGCCATTCAAAATCCAAAATCTGCAATTGTGCTCCGATTGTGGTTCTTGATACCTCTAATGATTGGTCTCGGAAACTATAATTAGTGTGCAAACGCGCATTTAGATTGCTTGATTATTTCCATACATTTCAGAGAAAATTCGATTTGATGAAAATCACCTTACTATAGTTCAGCCGATTCAGAGCAATTCAAAATCCAAAATCTGCAATTGTGCTCCGATTGTGGTTCTTGATACCTCTAATGATAGGTCTTGGGACCTATAATTAGTGTGCAAACGCGCATTTAGATTGCTTCATTATTACCATACATTTCAGAGAAAATTCGATTTGATGAAAATCACCTTACTATAGATCAGCCGATTCAGAGCCATTCAAAATCCAAAATCTGCAATTGTGCTCCGATTGTGGTTCTTGATACCTCTAATGATAGGTCTCGTGACCTATAATTAGTGTGCAAACGCGCATTTAGATTGCTTGATTATTTCCATACATTTCAGAGAAAATTCGATTTGATGAAAATCACCTTACTATAGTTCAGCCGATTCAGAGCCATTCAAAATCCAAAATCTGCAATTGTGCTCCGATTGTGGTTCTTGATACCTCTAATGATAGGTCTCGGGACCTATAATTAGTGTGCAAACGCGCATTTAGATTGCTTGATTATTTCCATACATTTCAGAGAAAATTCGATTTGATGAAAATCACCTTACTTATAGTTCAGCCGATTTAGAGCCATTCAAAATCCAAAATCTGCAATTGTGCTCCGATTGTGGTTCTTGATACCTCTAATGATAGGTCTCGGAAACTATAATTAGTGTGCAAACGCGCATTTAGATTGCTTGATTATTTCCATACATTTCAGAGAAAATTCGATTTGATGAAAATCACCTTACTATAGTTCAGCCGATTCAGAGCCATTCAAAATCCAAAATCTGCAATTGTGCTCCGATTGTGGTTCTTGATACCTCTAATGATAGGTCTCGGGACCTATAATTAGTGTGCAAACGCGCATTTAGATTGCTTGATTATTTCCATACATTTCAGAGAAAATTTGATTTGATGAAAATCACCTTACAATAGTTCAGCCGATTTAGAGCCATTCAAAATCCAAAATGTGCAATTGTGCTCCGATTGTGGTTCTTGATACCTCTAATGATTGGTCTCGGAAACTATAATTAGTGTGCAAACGCGCATTTAGATTGCTTGATTATTTCCATACATTTCAGAGAAAATTCGATTTGATGAAAATCACCTTACTATAGTTCAGCCGATTCAGAGCAATTCAAAATCCAAAATCTGCAATTGTGCTCCGATTGTGGTTCTTGATACCTCTAATGATAGGTCTCGCGACCTATAATTAGTGTGCAAACGCGCATTCAGATTGCTTCATTATTACCATACATTCCAGAGAAAATTCGATTTGATGAAAATCACCTTACTATAGTTCAGCCGATTCAGAGCCATTCAAAATCCAAAATCTGCAATTGTGCTCCGATTGTGGTTCTTGATACCTCTAATGATAGGTCTCGTGACCTATAATTAGTGTGCAAACGCGCATTTAGATTGCTTGATTATTTCACTGAATCAGCCGATTCAGAGCCATTCAAAATCCAAAATCTGCAATTGTGCTCCGATTGTGGTTCTTGATACCTCTAATGATAGGTCTCGGAAACTATAATTAGTGTGCAAACGCGCATTTAGATTGCTTGATTATTTCCATACATTTCAGAGAAAATTCGATTTGATGAAAATCACCTTACTATAGTTCAGCCGATTCAGAGCCATTCAAAATCCAAAATCTGCAATTGTGCTCCGATTGTGGTTCTTGATACCTCTAATGATAGGTCTCGGGACCTATAATTAGTGTGCAAACGCGCATTTAGATTGCTTGATTATTTCCATACTTTTCAGAAAAAATTTGATTTGATGAAAATCACCTTACTATAGTTCAGCCGATTCAGAGCAATTCAAAATCCAAAATCTGCAATTGTGCTCCGATTGTGGTTCTTGATACCTCTAATGATAGGTCTTGGGACCTATAATTAGTGTGCAAACGCGCATTTAGATTGCTTGATTATTACCATACATTCCAGAGAAAATTCGATTTGATGAAAATCACCTTACTATAGTTCAGCCGATTCAGAGCCATTCAAAATCCAAAATCTGCAATTGTGCTCCGATTGTGGTTCTTGATACCTCTAATGATAGGTCTCGGGACCTATAATTAGTGTGCAAACGCGCATTTAGATTGCTTGATTATTTCCATACATTTCAGAGAAAATTCGATTTGATGAAAATCACCTTACTATAGTTCAGCCGATTCAGAGCCATTCAAAATCCAAAATCTGCAATTGTGCTCCGATTGTGGTTCTTGATACCTCTAATGATAGGTCTCGGGACCTATAATTAGTGTGCAAACGCGCATTTAGATTGCTTGATTATTTCCATACATTTCAGAAAAAATTGGATTTGATGAAAATCACCTTACAATAGTTCAGCCGATTTAGAGCCATTCAAAATCCAAAATCTGCAATTGTGCTCCGATTGTGGTTCTTGATACCTCTAATGATTGGTCTCGGAAACTATAATTAGTGTGCAAACGCGCATTTAGATTGCTTGATTTTTTCCATACATTTCAGAGAAAATTCGATTTGATGAAAATCACCTTACTATAGTTCAGCCGATTCAGAGCCATTCAAAATCCAAAATCTGCAATTGTGCTCCGATTGTGGTTCTTGATACCTCTAATGATAGGTCTCGGGACCTATAATTAGTGTGCAAACGCGCATTTAGATTGCTTGATTATTTCCATACATTTCAGAGAAAATTCGATTTGATGAAAATCACCTGACTTATAGTTCAGCCGATTTAGAGCCATTCAAAATCCAAAATCTGCAATTGTGCTCCGATTGTGGTTCTTGATACCTCTAATGATAGGTCTCGGAAACTATAATTAGTGTGCAAACGCGCATTTAGATTGCTTGATTATTTCCATACATTTCAGAGAAAATTCGATTTGATGAAAATCACCTTACAGTTCAGCCGATTCAGAGCCATTCAAAATCCAAAATCTGCAATTGTGCTCCGATTGTGGTTCTTGATACCTCTAATGATAGGTCTCGGGACCTATAATTAGTGTGCAAACGCGCATTTAGATTGCTTGATTATTTCCATACATTTCAGAAAAAATTGGATTTGATGAAAATCACCTTACAATAGTTCAGCCGATTTAGAGCCATTCAAAATCCAAAATCTGCAATTGTGCTCCGATTGTGGTTCTTGATACCTCTAATGATTGGTCTCGGAAACTATAATTAGTGTGCAAACGCGCATTTAGATTGCTTGATTTTTTCCATACATTTCAGAGAAAATTCGATTTGATGAAAATCACCTTACTATAGTTCAGCCGATTCAGAGCCATTCAAAATCCAAAATCTGCAATTGTGCTCCGATTGTGATTCTTGATACCTCTAATGATAGGTCTCGGGACCTATAATTAGTGTGCAAACGCGCATTTAGATTGCTTGATTATTTCCATACATTTCAGAGAAAATTCGATTTGATGAAAATCACCTTACTATAGTTCAGCCGATTCAGAGCCATTCAAAATCCAAAATCTGCAATTGTGCTCCGATTGTGGTTCTTGATACCTCTAATGATAGGTCTCGGGACCTATAATTAGTGTGCAAACGCGCATTTAGATTGCTTGATTATTTCCATACTTTTCAGAAAAAATTTGATTTGATGAAAATCACCTTACTATAGTTCAGCCGATTCAGAGCAATTCAAAATCCAAAATCTGCAATTGTGCTCCGATTGTGGTTCTTGATACCTCTAATGATAGGTCTTGGGACCTATAATTAGTGTGCAAACGCGCATTTAGATTGCTTCATTATTACCATACATTCCAGAGAAAATTCGATTTGATGAAAATCACCTTACTATAGTTCAGCCGATTCAGAGCCATTCAAAATCCAAAATCTGCAATTGTGCTCCGATTGTGGTTCTTGATACCTCTAATGATAGGTCTCGGGACCTATAATTAGTGTGCAAACGCGCATTTAGATTGCTTGATTATTTCCATACATTTCAGAGAAAATTCGATTTGATGAAAATCACCTTACTATAGTTCAGCCGATTCAGAGCCATTCAAAATCCAAAATCTGCAATTGTGCTCCGATTGTGGTTCTTGATACCTCTAATGATAGGTCTCGGGACCTATAATTAGTGTGCAAACGCGCATTTAGATTGCTTGATTATTTCCATACTTTTCAGAAAAAATTTGATTTGATGAAAATCACCTTACTATAGTTCAGCCGATTCAGAGCAATTCAAAATCCAAAATCTGCAATTGTGCTCCGATTGTGGTTCTTGATACCTCTAATGATAGGTCTCGGGACCTATAATTAGTGTGCAAACGCGCATTTAGATTGCTTGATTATTTCCATACATTTCAGAGAAAATTCGATTTGATGAAAATCACCTTACTTATAGTTCAGCCGATTTAGAGCCATTCAAAATCCAAAATCTGCAATTGTGCTCCGATTGTGGTTCTTGATACCTCTAATGATAGGTCTCGGAAACTATAATTAGTGTGCAAACGCGCATTTAGATTGCTTGATTATTTCCATACATTTCAGAGAAAATTCGATTTGATGAAAATCACCTTACTGTTCAGCCGATTCAGAGCCATTCAAAATCCAAAATCTGCAATTGTGCTCCGATTGTGGTTCTTGATACCTCTAATGATAGGTCTCGGGACCTATAATTAGTGTGCAAACGCGCATTTAGATTGCTTGATTATTTCCATACATTTCAGAAAAAATTGGATTTGATGAAAATCACCTTACAATAGTTCAGCCGATTTAGAGCCATTCAAAATCCAAAATCTGCAATTGTGCTCCGATTGTGGTTCTTGATACCTCTAATGATTGGTCTCGGAAACTATAATTAGTGTGCAAACGCGCATTTAGATTGCTTGATTTTTTCCATACATTTCAGAGAAAATTCGATTTGATGAAAATCACCTTACTATAGTTCAGCCGATTCAGAGCCATTCAAAATCCAAAATCTGCAATTGTGCTCCGATTGTGGTTCTTGATACCTCTAATGATAGGTCTCGGGACCTATAATTAGTGTGCAAACGCGCATTTAGATTGCTTGATTATTTCCATACATTTCAGAGAAAATTCGATTTGATGAAAATCACCTTACTTATAGTTCAGCCGATTTAGAGCCATTCAAAATCCAAAATCTGCAATTGTGCTCCGATTGTGGTTCTTGATACCTCTAATGATAGGTCTCGGAAACTATAATTAGTGTGCAAACGCGCATTTAGATTGCTTGATTATTTCCATACATTTCAGAGAAAATTCGATTTGATGAAAATCACCTTACAGTTCAGCCGATTCAGAGCCATTCAAAATCCAAAATCTGCAATTGTGCTCCGATTGTGGTTCTTGATACCTCTAATGATAGGTCTCGGGACCTATAATTAGTGTGCAAACGCGCATTTAGATTGCTTGATTATTTCCATACATTTCAGAAAAAATTGGATTTGATGAAAATCACCTTACAATAGTTCAGCCGATTTAGAGCCATTCAAAATCCAAAATCTGCAATTGTGCTCCGATTGTGGTTCTTGATACCTCTAATGATTGGTCTCGGAAACTATAATTAGTGTGCAAACGCGCATTAAGATTGCTTGATTTTTTCCATACATTTCAGAGAAAATTCGATTTGATGAAAATCACCTTACTATAGATCAGCCGATTCAGAGCCATTCAAAATCCAAAATCTGCAATTGTGCTCCGATTGTGGTTCTTGATACCTCTAATGATAGGTCTCGGGACCTATAATTAGTGTGCAAACGCGCATTTAGATTGCTTGATTATTTCCATACATTTCAGAGAAAATTCGATTTGATGAAAATCACCTTACTTATAGTTCAGCCGATTTAGAGCCATTCAAAATCCAAAATCTGCAATTGTGCTCCGATTGTGGTTCTTGATACCTCTAATGATAGGTCTCGGAAACTATAATTAGTGTGCAAACGCGCATTTAGATTGCTTGATTATTACCATACATTTCAGAGAAAATTCGATTTGATGAAAATCACCTTACTATAGTTCAGCCGATTCAGAGCAATTCAAAATCCAAAATCTGCAATTGTGCTCCGATTGTGGTTCTTGATACCTCTAATGATAGGTCTCGTGACCTATAATTAGTGTGCCAACGCGCATTTAGATTGCTTGATTATTTCCATACATTTCAGAGAAAATTCGATTTGATGAAAATCACCTTACTATAGTTCAGCCGATTCAGAGCCATTCAAAATCCAAAATCTGCAATTGTGCTCCGATTGTGGTTCTTGATACCTCTAATGATAGGTCTCGGAAACTATAATTAGTGTGCAAACGCGCATTTAGATTGCTTGATTATTTCCATACATTTCAGAGAAAATTCGATTTGATGAAAATCACCTTACTATAGTTCAGCCGATTCAGAGCAATTCAAAATCCAAAATCTGCAATTGTGCTCCGATTGTGGTTCTTGATACCTCTAATGATAGGTCTCGTGACCTATAATTAGTGTGCAAACGCGCATTTAGATTGCTTGATTATTTCCATACATTTCAGAGAAAATTCGATTTGATGAAAATCACCTTACTATAGTTCAGCCGATTTAGAGCCATTCAAAATCCAAAATCTGCAATTGTGCTCCGATTGTGGTTCTTGATACCTCTAATGATAGGTCTCGGAAACTATAATTAGTGTGCAAACGCGCATTTAGATTGCTTGATTATTTCCATACATTTCAGAGAAAATTCGATTTGATGAAAATCACCTTACAGTTCAGCCGATTCAGAGCCATTCAAAATCCAAAATCTGCAATTGTGCTCCGATTGTGGTTCTTGATACCTCTAATGATAGGTCTCGGGACCTATAATTAGTGTGCAAACGCGCATTTAGATTGCTTGATTATTTCCATACATTTCAGAAAAAATTGGATTTGATGAAAATCACCTTACAATAGTTCAGCCGATTTAGAGCCATTCAAAATCCAAAATCTGCAATTGTGCTCCGATTGTGGTTCTTGATACCTCTAATGATTGGTCTCGGAAACTATAATTAGTGTGCAAACGCGCATTAAGATTGCTTGATTTTTTCCATACATTTCAGAGAAAATTCGATTTGATGAAAATCACCTTACTATAGATCAGCCGATTCAGAGCCATTCAAAATCCAAAATCTGCAATTGTGCTCCGATTGTGGTTCTTGATACCTCTAATGATAGGTCTCGGGACCTATAATTAGTGTGCAAACGCGCATTTAGATTGCTTGATTATTTCCATACATTTCAGAGAAAATTCGATTTGATGAAAATCACCTTACTTATAGTTCAGCCGATTTAGAGCCATTCAAAATCCAAAATCTGCAATTGTGCTCCGATTGTGGTTCTTGATACCTCTAATGATAGGTCTCGGAAACTATAATTAGTGTGCAAACGCGCATTTAGATTGCTTGAATATTACCATACATTTCAGAGAAAATTCGATTTGATGAAAATCACCTTACTATAGTTCAGCCGATTCAGAGCAATTCAAAATCCAAAATCTGCAATTGTGCTCCGATTGTGGTTCTTGATACCTCTAATGATAGGTCTCGTGACCTATAATTAGTGTGCCAACGCGCATTTAGATTGCTTGATTATTTCCATACATTTCAGAGAAAATTCGATTTGATGAAAATCACCTTACTATAGTTCAGCCGATTCAGAGCCATTCAAAATCCAAAATCTGCAATTGTGCTCCGATTGTGGTTCTTGATACCTCTAATGATAGGTCTCGTGACCTATAATTAGTGTGCAAACGCGCATTTAGATTGCTTGATTATTTCCATACATTTCAGAGAAAATTCGATTTGATGAAAATCACCTTACTATAGTTCAGCCGATTCAGAGCAATTCAAAATCCAAAATCTGCAATTGTGCTCCGATTGTGGTTCTTGATACCTCTAATGATAGGTCTCGTGACCTATAATTAGTGTGCAAACGCGCATTTAGATTGCTTGATTATTTCCATACATTTCAGAGAAAATTCGATTTGATGAAAATCACCTTACTATAGTTCAGCCGATTTAGTGCCATTCAAAATCCAAAACCTGCAATTGTGCTCCGATTGTGGTTCTTGATACCTCTAATGATAGGTCTCGGAAACTATAATTATGATTGTGGTTCTTGATACCGATTGTGGTTCTTGATACCTCTAATGATAGGTCTCGGGACCTATAATTAGTGTGCAAACGCGCATTTAGATTGCTTGATTATTTCCATACATTTCAGAGAAAATTTGATTTGATGAAAATCACCTTACAATAGTTCAGCCGATTTAGAGCCATTCAAAATCCAAAATCTGCAATTGTGCTCCGATTGTGGTTCTTGATACCTCTAATGATTGGTCTCGGAAACTATAATTAGTGTGCAAACGCGCATTTAGATTGCTTGATTATTTCCATACATTTCAGAGAAAATTCGATTTGATGAAAATCACCTTACTATAGTTCAGCCGATTCAGAGCAATTCAAAATCCAAAATCTGCAATTGTGCTCCGATTGTGGTTCTTGATACCTCTAATGTTAGGTCTTGGGACCTATAATTAGTGTGCAAACGCGCATTTAGATTGCTTGATTATTACCATACATTTCAGAGAAAATTCGATTTGATGAAAATCACCTTACTATAGTTCAGCCGATTCAGAGCCATTCAAAATCCAAAATCTGCAATTGTGCTCCGATTGTGGTTCTTGATACCTCTAATGATAGGTCTCGTGACCTATAATTAGTGTGCAAACGCGCATTTAGATTGCTTGATTATTTCCATACATTTCAGAGAAAATTCGATTTGATGAAAATCACCTTACTATAGTTCAGCCGATTCAGAGCCATTCAAAATCCAAAATCTGCAATTGTGCTCCGATTGTGGTTCTTGATACCTCTAATGATAGGTCTCGTGACCTATAATTAGTGTGCAAACGCGCATTTAGATTGCTTGATTATTTCCATACATTTCAGAGAAAATTCGATTTGATGAAAATCACCTTACTATAGTTCAGCCGATTCAGAGCAATTCAAAATCCAAAATCTGCAATTGTGCTCCGATTGTGGTTCTTGATACCTCTAATGATAGGTCTCGGGACCTATAATTAGTGTGCAAACGCGCATTTAGATTGCTTGATTATTACCATACATTCCAGAGAAAATTCGATTTGATGAAAATCACCTTACTATAGTTCAGCCGATTCAGAGCCATTCAAAATCCAAAATCTGCAATTGTGCTCCGATTGTGGTTCTTGATACCTCTAATGATAGGTCTCGTGACCTATAATTAGTGTGCAAACGCGCATTTAGATTGCTTGATTATTTCCATACATTTCAGAGAAAATTCGATTTGATGAAAATCACCTTACTATAGTTCAGCCGATTCAGAGCCATTCAAAATCCAAAATCTGCAATTGTGCTCCGATTGTGGTTCTTGATACCTCTAATGATAGGTCTCGGGACCTATAATTAGTGTGCAAACGCGCATTTAGATTGCTTGATTATTTCCATACATTTCAGAGAAAATTCGATTTGATGAAAATCACCTTACTATAGTTCAGCCGATTCAGAGCCATTTAAAATCCAAAATCTGCAATTGTGCTCCGATTGTGGTTCTTGATACCTCTAATGATAGGTCTCGGGACCTATAATTAGTGTGCAAACGCGCATTTAGATTGCTTGATTATTTCCATACTTTTCAGAAAAAATTTGATTTGATGAAAATCACCTTACTTATAGTTCAGCCGATTTAGAGCCATTCAAAATCCAAAATCTGCAATTGTGCTCCGATTGTGGTCCTTGATACCTCTAATGATAGGTCTCGGAAACTATAATTAGTGTGCAAACGCGCATTTAGATTGCTTCATTATTACCATACATTCCAGAGAAAATTCGATTTGATGAAAATCACCTTACTATAGTTCAGCCGATTCAGAGCCATTCAAAATCCAAAATCTGCAATTGTGCTCCGATTGTGGTTCTTGATACCTCTAATGATAGGTCTCGGGACCTATAATTAGTGTGCAAACGCGCATTTAGATTGCTTGATTATTTCCATACATTTCAGAGAAAATTCGATTTGATGAAAATCACCTTACTTATAGTTCAGCCGATTTAGAGCCATTCAAAATCCAAAATCTGCAATTGTGCTCCGATTGTGGTTCTTGATACCTCTAATGATAGGTCTCGGAAACTATAATTAGTGTGCAAACGCGCATTTAGATTGCTTGATTATTTCCATACATTTCAGAGAAAATTCGATTTGATGAAAATCACCTTACTATAGTTCAGCCGATTCAGAGCCATTCAAAATCCAAAATCTGCAATTGTGCTCCGATTGTGGTTCTTGATACCTCTAATGATAGGTCTCGGGACCTATAATTAGTGTGCAAACGCGCATTTAGATTGCTTGATTATTTCCATACATTTCAGAAAAAATTGGATTTGATGAAAATCACCTTACAATAGTTCAGCCGATTTAGAGCCATTCAAAATCCAAAATCTGCAATTGTGCTCCGATTGTGGTTCTTGATACCTCTAATGATTGGTCTCGGAAACTATAATTAGTGTGCAAACGCGCATTAAGATTGCTTGATTTTTTCCATACATTTCAGAGAAAATTCGATTTGATGAAAATCACCTTACTATAGTTCAGCCGATTCAGAGCCATTCAAAATCCAAAATCTGCAATTGTGCTCCGATTGTGGTTCTTGATACCTCTAATGATAGGTCTTGGGACCTATAATTAGTGTGCAAACGCGCATTTAGATTGCTTGATTATTTCCATACATTTCAGAGAAAATTCGATTTGATGAAAATCACCTTACTTATAGTTCAGCCGATTTAGAGCCATTCAAAATCCAAAATCTGCAATTGTGCTCCGATTGTGGTTCTTGATACCTCTAATGATAGGTCTCGGAAACTATAATTAGTGTGCAAACGCGCATTTAGATTGCTTGATTATTACCATACATTTCAGAGAAAATTCGATTTGATGAAAATCACCTTACTATAGTTCAGCCGATTCAGAGCAATTCAAAATCCAAAATCTGCAATTGTGCTCCGATTGTGGTTCTTGATACCTCTAATGATAGGTCTCGTGACCTATAATTAGTGTACCAACGCGCATTTAGATTGCTTGATTATTTCCATACATTTCAGAGAAAATTCGATTTGATGAAAATCACCTTACTATAGTTCAGCCGATTTAGAGCAATTCAAAATCCAAAATCTGCAATTGTGCTCCGATTGTGGTTCTTGATACCTCTAATGATAGGTCTCGTGACCTATAATTAGTGTGCAAACGCGCATTTAGATTGCTTGATTATTTCCATACATTTCAGAGAAAATTCGATTTGATGAAAATCACCTTACTTATAGTTCAGCCGATTTAGAGCAATTCAAAATCCAAAATCTGCAATTGTGCTCCGATTGTGGTTCTTGATACCTCTAATGATAGGTCTCGGAAACTATAATTAGTGTGCAAACGCGCATTTAGATTGCTTGATTATTTCCATACATTTCAGAGAAAATTCGATTTGATGAAAATCACCTTACTATAGTTCAGCCGATTCAGAGCCATTCAAAATCCAAAATCTGCAATTGTGCTCCGATTGTGGTTCTTGATACCTCTAATGATAGGTCTCGGGACCTATAATTAGTGTGCAAACGCGCATTTAGATTGCTTGATTATTTCCATACATTTCAGAGAAAATTTGATTTGATGAAAATCACCTTACAATAGTTCAGCCGATTTAGAGCCATTCAAAATCCAAAATCTGCAATTGTGCTCCGATTGTGGTTCTTGATACCTCTAATGATTGGTCTCGGAAACTATAATTAGTGTGCAAACGCGCATTTAGATTGCTTGATTATTTCCATACATTTCAGAGAAAATTCGATTTGATGAAAATCACCTTACTATAGTTCAGCCGATTCAGAGCAATTCAAAATCCAAAATCTGCAATTGTGCTCCGATTGTGGTTCTTGATACCTCTAATGTTAGGTCTTGGGACCTATAATTAGTGTGCAAACGCGCATTTAGATTGCTTCATTATTACCATACATTTCAGAGAAAATTCGATTTGATGAAAATCACCTTACTATAGTTCAGCCGATTCAGAGCCATTCAAAATCCAAAATCTGCAATTGTGCTCCGATTGTGGTTCTTGATACCTCTAATGATAGGTCTCGGGACCTATAATTAGTGTGCAAACGCGCATTTAGATTGCTTGATTATTTCCATACATTTCAGAGAAAATTTGATTTGATGAAAATCACCTTACAATAGTTCAGCCGATTTAGAGCCATTCAAAATCCAAAATCTGCAATTGTGCTCCGATTGTGGTTCTTGATACCTCTAATGATTGGTCTCGGAAACTATAATTAGTGTGCAAACGCGCATTTAGATTGCTTGATTATTTCCATACATTTCAGAGAAAATTCGATTTGATGAAAATCACCTTACTATAGTTCAGCCGATTCAGAGCAATTCAAAATCCAAAATCTGCAATTGTGCTCCGATTGTGGTTCTTGATACCTCTAATGTTAGGTCTTGGGACCTATAATTAGTGTGCAAACGCGCATTTAGATTGCTTCATTATTACCATACATTTCAGAGAAAATTCGATTTGATGAAAATCACCTTACTATAGTTCAGCCGATTCAGAGCCATTCAAAATCCAAAATCTGCAATTGTGCTCCGATTGTGGTTCTTGATACCTCTAATGATAGGTCTCGTGACCTATAATTAGTGTGCAAACGCGCATTTAGATTGCTTGATTATTTCCATACATTTCAGAGAAAATTCGATTTGATGAAAATCACCTTACTATAGTTCAGCCGATTCAGAGCCATTCAAAATCCAAAATCTGCAATTGTGCTCCGATTGTGGTTCTTGATACCTCTAATGATAGGTCTCGTGACCTATAATTAGTGTGCAAACGCGCATTTAGATTGCTTGATTATTTCCATACATTTCAGAGAAAATTCGATTTGATGAAAATCACCTTACTATAGTTCAGCCGATTCAGAGCAATTCAAAATCCAAAATCTGCAATTGTGCTCCGATTGTGGTTCTTGATACCTCTAATGATAGGTCTCGTGACCTATAATTAGTGTGCAAACGCGCATTTAGATTGCTTGATTATTTCCATACATTTCAGAGAAAATTCGATTTGATGAAAATCACCTTACTATAGTTCTGCCGATTCAGAGCCATTCAAAATCCAAAATCTGCAATTGTGCTCCGATTGTGGTTCTTGATACCTCTAATGATAGGTCTCGGGACCTATAATTAGTGTGCAAACGCGCATTTAGATTGCTTGATTTTTTCCAAACATTTCAGAGAAAATTCGATTTGATGAAAATCACCTTACTATAGATCAGCCGATTCAGAGCCATTCAAAATCCAAAATCTGCAATTGTGCTCCGATTGTGGTTCTTGATACCTCTAATGATAGGTCTCGGGACCTATAATTAGTGTGCAAACGCGCATTTAGATTGCTTGATTATTTCCATACATTTCAGAGAAAATTCGATTTGATGAAAATCACCTTACTATAGTTCAGCCGATTCAGAGCAATTCAAAATCCAAAATCTGCAATTGTGCTCCGATTGTGGTTCTTGATACCTCTAATGATAGGTCTTGGGACCTATAATTAGTGTGCAAACGCGCATTTAGATTGCTTCATTATTACCATACATTTCAGAGAAAATTCGATTTGATGAAAATCACCTTACTATAGTTCAGCCGATTCAGAGCCATTCAAAATCCAAAATCTGCAATTGTGCTCCGATTGTGGTTCTTGATACCTCTAATGATAGGTCTCGTGACCTATAATTAGTGTGCAAACGCGCATTTAGATTGCTTGATTATTTCCATACATTTCAGAGAAAATTCGATTTGATGAAAATCACCTTACTATAGTTCAGCCGATTCAGAGCCATTCAAAATCCAAAATCTGCAATTGTGCTCCGATTGTGGTTCTTGATACCTCTAATGATAGGTCTCGTGACCTATAATTAGTGTGCAAACGCGCATTTAGATTGCTTGATTATTTCCATACATTTCAGAGAAAATTCGATTTGATGAAAATCACCTTACTATAGTTCAGCCGATTCAGAGCAATTCAAAATCCAAAATCTGCAATTGTGCTCCGATTGTGGTTCTTGATACCTCTAATGATAGGTCTTGGGACCTATAATTAGTGTGCAAACGCGCATTTAGATTGCTTCATTATTACCATACATTCCAGAGAAAATTCGATTTGATGAAAATCACCTTACTATAGTTCAGCCGATTCAGAGCCATTCAAAATCCAAAATCTGCAATTGTGCTCCGATTGTGGTTCTTGATACCTCTAATGATAGGTCTCGGGACCTATAATTAGTGTGCAAACGCGCATTTAGATTGTTTGATTATTTCCATACATTTCAGAGAAAATTCGATTTGATGAAAATCACCTTACTATAGTTCAGCCGATTCAGAGCCATTCAAAATCCAAAATCTGCAATTGTGCTCCGATTGTGGTTCTTGATACCTCTAATGATAGGTCTCGGGACCTATAATTAGTGTGCAAACGCGCATTTAGATTGCTTGATTATTTCCATACATTTCAGAAAAAATTTGATTTGATGAAAATCACTTTACAATAGTTCAGCCGATTTAGAGCCATTCAAAATCCAAAATCTGCAATTGTGCTCCGATTGTGGTTCTTGATACCTCTAATGATTGGTCTCGGAAACTATAATTAGTGTGCAAACGCGCATTTAGATTGCTTGATTATTTCCATACATTTCAGAGAAAATTCGATTTGATGAAAATCACCTTACTATAGTTCAGCCGATTCAGAGCAATTCAAAATCCAAAATCTGCAATTGTGCTCCGATTGTGGTTCTTGATACCTCTAATGATAGGTCTCGTGACCTATAATTAGTGTGCAAACGCGCATTTAGATTGCTTGATTATTTCCATACATTTCAGAGAAAATTCGATTTGATGAAAATCACCTTACTATAGTTCAGCCGATTCAGAGCAATTCAAAATCCAAAATCTGCAATTGTGCTCCGATTGTGGTTCTTGATACCTCTAATGATAGGTCTCGGGACCTATAATTAGTGTGCAAACGCGCATTTAGATTGCTTCATTATTACCATACATTTCAGAGAAAATTCGATTTGATGAAAATCACCTTACTATAGTTCAGCCGATTCAGAGCCATTCAAAATCCAAAATCTGCAATTGTGCTCCGATTGTGGTTCTTGATACCTCTAATGATAGGTCTCGGGACCTATAATTAGTGTGCAAACGCGCATTTAGATTGCTTGATTATTTCCATACATTTCAGAAAAAATTTGATTTGATGAAAATCACCTTACAATAGTTCAGCCGATTTAGAGCCATTCAAAATCCAAAATCTGCAATTGTGCTCCGATTGTGGTTCTTGATACCTCTAATGATTGGTCTCGGAAACTATAATTAGTGTGCAAACGCGCATTTAGATTGCTTGATTATTTCCATACATTTCAGAGAAAATTCGATTTGATGAAAATCACCTTACTATAGTTCAGCCGATTCAGAGCCATTCAAAATCCAAAATCTGCAATTGTGCTCCGATTGTGGTTCTTGATACCTCTAATGATAGGTCTCGGGACCTATAATTAGTGTGCAAACGCGCATTTAGATTGCTTGATTATTTCCATACATTTCAGAAAAAATTTGATTTGATGAAAATCACCTTACAATAGTTCAGCCGATTTAGAGCCATTCAAAATCCAAAATCTGCAATTGTGCTCCGATTGTGGTTCTTGATACCTCTAATGATTGGTCTTGGGACCTATAATTAGTGTGCAAACGCGCATTTAGATTGCTTCATTATTACCATACATTTCAGAGAAAATTCGATTTGATGAAAATCACCTTACTATAGTTCAGCCGATTCAGAGCCATTCAAAATCCAAAATCTGCAATTGTGCTCCGATTGTGGTTCTTGATACCTCTAATGATAGGTCTCGTGACCTATAATTAGTGTGCAAACGCGCATTTAGATTGCTTGATTATTTCCATACATTTCAGAGAAAATTCGATTTGATGAAAATCACCTTACTATAGTTCAGCCGATTCAGAGCAATTCAAAATCCAAAATCTGCAATTGTGCTCCGATTGTGGTTCTTGATACCTCTAATGATAGGTCTCGTGACCTATAATTAGTGTGCAAACGCGCATTTAGATTGCTTGATTATTTCCATACATTTCAGAGAAAATTCGATTTGATGAAAATCACCTTACTATAGTTCTGCCGATTCAGAGCCATTCAAAATCCAAAATCTGCAATTGTGCTCCGATTGTGGTTCTTGATACCTCTAATGATAGGTCTCGGGACCTATAATTAGTGTGCAAACCCGCATTTAGATTGCTTGATTTTTTCCAAACATTTCAGAGAAAATTCGATTTGATGAAAATCACCTTACTATAGATCAGCCGATTCAGAGCCATTCAAAATCCAAAATCTGCAATTGTGCTCCGATTGTGGTTCTTGATACCTCTAATGATAGGTCTCGGGACCTATAATTAGTGTGCAAACGCGCATTTAGATTGCTTGATTATTTCCATACATTTCAGAGAAAATTCGATTTGATGAAAATCACCTTACTATAGTTCAGCCGATTCAGAGCCATTCAAAATCCAAAATCTGCAATTGTGCTGCGATTGTGGTTCTTGATACCTCTAATGATAGGTCTCGGGACCTATAATTAGTGTGCAAACGCGCATTTAGATTGCTTGATTATTTCCATACATTTCAGAAAAAATTTGATTTGATGAAAATCACCTTACAATAGTTCAGCCGATTTAGAGCCATTCAAAATCCAAAATCTGCAATTGTGCTCCGATTGTGGTTCTTGATACCTCTAATGATTGGTCTCGGAAACTATAATTAGTGTGCAAACGCGCATTTAGATTGCTTCATTATTTCCATACATTTCAGAGAAAATTCGATTTGATGAAAATCACCTTACTATAGTTCAGCCGATTCAGAGCAATTCAAAATCCAAAATCTGCAATTGTGCTCCGATTGTGGTTCTTGATACCTCTAATGATAGGTCTTGGGACCTATAATTAGTGTGCAAACGCGCATTTAGATTGCTTCATTATTACCATACATTTCAGAGAAAATTCGATTTGATGAAAATCACCTTACTATAGTTCAGCCGATTCAGAGCCATTCAAAATCCAAAATCTGCAATTGTGCTCCGATTGTGGTTCTTGATACCTCTAATGATAGGTCTCGTGACCTATAATTAGTGTGCAAACGCGCATTTAGATTGCTTGATTATTTCCATACATTTCAGAGAAAATTCGATTTGATGAAAATCACCTTACTATAGTTCAGCCGATTCAGAGCCATTCAAAATCCAAAATCTGCAATTGTGCTCCGATTGTGGTTCTTGATACCTCTAATGATAGGTCTTGGGACCTATAATTAGTGTGCAAACGCGCATTTAGATTGCTTCATTATTACCATACATTCCAGAGAAAATTCGATTTGATGAAAATCACCTTACTATAGTTCAGCCGATTCAGAGCCATTCAAAATCCAAAATCTGCAATTGTGCTCCGATTGTGGTTCTTGATACCTCTAATGATAGGTCTCGGGACCTATAATTAGTGTGCAAACGCGCATTTAGATTGCTTGATTATTTCCATACATTTCAGAAAAAATTTGATTTGATGAAAATCACCTTACAATAGTTCAGCCGATTTAGAGCCATTCAAAATCCAAAATCTGCAATTGTGCTCCGATTGTGGTTCTTGATACCTCTAATGATTGGTCTCGGAAACTATAATTAGTGTGCAAACGCGCATTTAGATTGCTTGATTATTTCCATACATTTCAGAGAAAATTCGATTTGATGAAAATCACCTTACTATAGTTCAGCCGATTCAGAGCAATTCAAAATCCAAAATCTGCAATTGTGCTCCGATTGTGGTTCTTGATACCTCTAATGATAGGTCTCGGGACCTATAATTAGTGTGCAAACGCGCATTTAGATTGCTTGATTATTTCCATACATTTCAGAGAAAGTTCGATTTGATGAAAATCACCTTACTATAGTTCAGCCGATTCAGAGCCATTCAAAATCCAAAATCTGTAATTGTGCTCCGATTGTGGTTCTTAATACCTCTAATGATAGGTCTCGGGACCTATAATTAGTGTGCAAACGCGCATTTAGATTGCTTGATTATTTCCATACATTTCAGAGAAAATTCGATTTGATGAAAATCACCTTACTATAGTTCAGCCGATTCAGAGCAATTCAAAATCCAAAATCTGCAATTGTGCTCCGATTGTGGTTCTTGATACCTCTAATGATAGGTCTCGTGACCTATAATTAGTGTGCAAACGCGCATTTAGATTGCTTGATTATTTCCTTACATTTCAGAGAAAATTCGATTTGATGAAAATCACCTTACTATAGTTCAGCCGATTCAGAGCAATTCAAAATCCAAAATCTGCAATTGTGCTCCGATTGTGGTTCTTGATACCTCTAATGATAGGTCTCGGGACCTATAATTAGTGTGCAAACGCGCATTTAGATTGCTTCATTATTACCATACATTTCAGAGAAAATTCGATTTGATGAAAATCACCTTACTTATAGTTCAGCCGATTTAGAGCCATTCAAAATCCAAAATCTGCAATTGTGCTCCGATTGTGGTTCTTGATACCTCTAATGATAGGTCTCGGAAACTATAATTAGTGTGCAAACGCGCATTTAGATTGCTTGATTATTTCCATACATTTCAGAGAAAATTCGATTTGATGAAAATCACCTTACTATAGATCAGCCGATTCAGAGCAATTCAAAATCCAAAATCTGCAATTGTGCTCCGATTGTGGTTCTTGATACCTCTAATGATAGGTCTTGGGACCTGTAATTAGTGTGCAAACGCGCATTTAGATTGCTTCATTATTACCATACATTCCAGAGAAAATTCGATTTGATGAAAATCACCTTACTATAGTTCAGCCGATTCAGAGCCATTCAAAATCCAAAATCTGCAATTGTGCTCCGATTGTGGTTCTTGATACCTCTAATGATAGGTCTCGGGACCTATAATTAGTGTGCAAACGCGCATTTAGATTGCTTGATTATTTCCATACATTTCAGAAAAAATTTGATTTGATGAAAATCACCTTACAATAGTTCAGCCGATTTAGAGCCATTCAAAATCCAAAATCTGCAATTGTGCTCCGATTGTGGTTCTTGATACCTCTAATGATTGGTCTCGGAAACTATAATTAGTGTGCAAACGCGCATTTAGATTGCTTGATTATTTCCATACATTTCAGAGAAAATTCGATTTGATGAAAATCACCTTACTATAGTTCAGCCGATTCAGAGCAATTCAAAATCCAAAATCTGCAATTGTGCTCCGATTGTGGTTCTTGATACCTCTAATGATAGGTCTCGGGACCTATAATTAGTGTGCAAACGCGCATTTAGATTGCTTGATTATTTCCATACATTTCAGAGATAGTTCGATTTGATGAAAACACCTTACTATAGTTCAGCCGATTCAGAGCCATTCAAAATCCAAAATCTGTAATTGTGCTCCGATTGTGGTTCTTAATACCTCTAATGATAGGTCTCGGGACCTATAATTAGTGTGCAAACGCGCATTTAGATTGCTTGATTATTTCCATACATTTCAGAGAAAATTCGATTTGATGAAAATCACCTTACTATAGTTCAGCCGATTCAGAGCAATTCAAAATCCAAAATCTGCAATTGTGCTCCGATTGTGGTTCTTGATACCTCTAATGATAGGTCTCGTGACCTATAATTAGTGTGCAAACGCGCATTTAGATTGCTTGATTATTTCCTTACATTTCAGAGAAAATTCGATTTGATGAAAATCACCTTACTATAGTTCAGCCGATTCAGAGCAATTCAAAATCCAAAATCTGCAATTGTGCTCCGATTGTGGTTCTTGATACCTCTAATGATAGGTCTCGGGACCTATAATTAGTGTGCAAACGCGCATTTAGATTGCTTCATTATTACCATACATTTCAGAGAAAATTCGATTTGATGAAAATCACCTTACTTATAGTTCAGCCGATTTAGAGCCATTCAAAATCCAAAATCTGCAATTGTGCTCCGATTGTGGTTCTTGATACCTCTAATGATAGGTCTCGGAAACTATAATTAGTGTGCAAACGCGCATTTAGATTGCTTGATTATTTCCATACATTTCAGAGAAAATTCGATTTGATGAAAATCACCTTACTATAGATCAGCCGATTCAGAGCCATTCAAAATCCAAAATCTGCAATTGTGCTCCGATTGTGGTTCTTGATACCTCTAATGATAGGTCTTGGGACCTGTAATTAGTGTGCAAACGCGCATTTAGATTGCTTCATTATTACCATACATTTCAGAGAAAATTCGATTTGATGAAAATCACCTTACTATAGTTCAGCCGATTCAGAGCCATTCAAAATCCAAAATCTGCAATTGTGCTCCGATTGTGGTTCTTGATACCTCTAATGATAGGTCTCGTGACCTATAATTAGTGTGCAAACGCGCATTTAGATTGCTTGATTATTTCCATACATTTCAGAGAAAATTCGATTTGATGAAAATCACCTTACTATAGTTCAGCCGATTCAGAGCCATTCAAAATCCAAAATCTGCAATTGTGCTCCGATTGTGGTTCTTGATACCTCTAATGATTAGTCTCGGAAACTATAATTAGTGTGCAAACGCGCATTTAGATTGCTTGATTATTTCCATACATTTCAGAGAAAATTCGATTTGATGAAAATCACCTTACTATAGTTCAGCCGATTCAGAGCAATTCAAAATCCAAAATCTGCAATTGTGCTCCGATTGTGGTTCTTGATACCTCTAATGATAGGTCTTGGGACCTGTAATTAGTGTGCAAACGCGCATTTAGATTGCTTGATTATTACCATACATTTCAGAGAAAATTCGATTTGATGAAAATCACCTTACTTATAGTTCAGCCGATTTAGAGCCATTCAAAATCCAAAATCTGCAATTGTGCTCCGATTGTGGTTCTTGATACCTCTAATGATAGGTCTCGGAAACTATAATTAGTGTGCAAACGCGCATTTAGATTGCTTGATTATTTCCATACATTTCAGAGAAAATTCGATTTTATGAAAATCACCTTACTATAGTTCAGCCGATTCAGAGCCATTCAAAATCCAAAATCTGCAATTGTGCTCCGATTGTGGTTCTTGATACCTCTAATGATAGGTCTCGTGACCTATAATTAGTGTGCAAACGCGCATTTAGATTGCTTGATTATTTCCATACATTTCAGAGAAAATTCGATTTGATGAAAATCACCTTACTATAGTTCAGCCGATTCAGAGCCATTCAAAATCCAAAATCTGCAATTGTGCTCCGATTGTGGTTCTTGATACCTCTAATGATAGGTCTCGTGACCTATAATTAGTGTGCAAACGCGCATTTAGATTGCTTGATTATTTCCATACATTTCAGAGAAAATTCGATTTGATGAAAATCACCTTACTATAGTTCAGCCGATTCAGAGCCATTCAAAATCCAAAATCTGCAATTGTGCTCCGATTGTGGTTCTTGATACCTCTAATGATAGGTCTCGGGACCTATAATTAGTGTGCAAACGCGCATTTAGATTGCTTGATTATTTCCATACATTTCAGAGAAAATTCGATTTGATGAAAATCACCTTACTATAGTTCAGCCGATTCAGAGCCATTCAAAATCCAAAATCTGCAATTGTGCTCCGATTGTGGTTCTTGATACCTCTAATGATAGGTCTCGTGACCTATAATTAGTGTGCAAACGCGCATTTAGATTGCTTGATTATTTCCATACATTTCAGAGAAAATTCGATTTGATGAAAATCACCTTACTATAGTTCAGCCGATTCAGAGCCATTCAAAATCCAAAATCTGCAATTGTGCTCCGATTGTGGTTCTTGATACCTCTAATGATTAGTCTCGGAAACTATAATTAGTGTGCAAACGCGCATTTAGATTGCTTGATTATTTCCATACATTTCAGAGAAAATTCGATTTGATGAAAATCACCTTACTATAGTTCAGCCGATTCAGAGCCATTCAAAATCCAAAATCTGCAATTGTGCTCCGATTGTGGTTCTTGATACCTCTAATGATAGGTCTTGGGACCTGTAATTAGTGTGCAAACGCGCATTTAGATTGCTTCATTATTACCATACATTCCAGAGAAAATTCGATTTGATGAAAATCACCTTACTATAGTTCAGCCGATTCAGAGCCATTCAAAATCCAAAATCTGCAATTGTGCTCCGATTGTGGTTCTTGATACCTCTAATGATAGGTCTCGGGACCTATAATTAGTGTGCAAACGCGCATTTAGATTGCTTGATTATTTCCATACATTTCAGAAAAAATTTGATTTGATGAAAATCACCTTACAATAGTTCAGCCGATTTAGAGCCATTCAAAATCCAAAATCTGCAATTGTGCTCCGATTGTGGTTCTTGATACCTCTAATGATTGGTCTCGGAAACTATAATTAGTGTGCAAACGCGCATTTAGATTGCTTGATTATTTCCATACATTTCAGAGAAAATTCGATTTGATGAAAATCACCTTACTATAGTTCAGCCGATTCAGAGCAATTCAAAATCCAAAATCTGCAATTGTGCTCCGATTGTGGTTCTTGATACCTCTAATGATAGGTCTCGGGACCTATAATTAGTGTGCAAACGCGCATTTAGATTGCTTGATTATTTCCATACATTTCAGAGAAAGTTCGATTTGATGAAAATCACCTTACTATAGTTCAGCCGATTCAGAGCCATTCAAAATCCAAAATCTGTAATTGTGCTCCGATTGTGGTTCTTAATACCTCTAATGATAGGTCTCGGGACCTATAATTAGTGTGCAAACGCGCATTTAGATTGCTTGATTATTTCCATACATTTCAGAGAAAATTCGATTTGATGAAAATCACCTTACTATAGTTCAGCCGATTCAGAGCAATTCAAAATCCAAAATCTGCAATTGTGCTCCGATTGTGGTTCTTGATACCTCTAATGATAGGTCTCGTGACCTATAATTAGTGTGCAAACGCGCATTTAGATTGCTTGATTATTTCCTTACATTTCAGAGAAAATTCGATTTGATGAAAATCACCTTACTATAGTTCAGCCGATTCAGAGCAATTCAAAATCCAAAATCTGCAATTGTGCTCCGATTGTGGTTCTTGATACCTCTAATGATAGGTCTCGGGACCTATAATTAGTGTGCAAACGCGCATTTAGGTTGCTTCATTATTACCATACATTTCAGAGAAAATTCGATTTGATGAAAATCACCTTACTTATAGTTCAGCCGATTTAGAGCCATTCAAAATCCAAAATCTGCAATTGTGCTCCGATTGTGGTTCTTGATACCTCTAATGATAGGTCTCGGAAACTATAATTAGTGTGCAAACGCGCATTTAGATTGCTTGATTATTTCCATACATTTCAGAGAAAATTCGATTTGATGAAAATCACCTTACTATAGATCAGCCGATTCAGAGCCATTCAAAATCCAAAATCTGCAATTGTGCTCCGATTGTGGTTCTTGATACCTCTAATGATAGGTCTTGGGACCTGTAATTAGTGTGCAAACGCGCATTTAGATTGCTTCATTATTACCATACATTTCAGAGAAAATTCGATTTGATGAAAATCACCTTACTATAGTTCAGCCGATTCAGAGCCATTCAAAATCCAAAATCTGCAATTGTGCTCCGATTGTGGTTCTTGATACCTCTAATGATAGGTCTCGTGACCTATAATTAGTGTGCAAACGCGCATTTAGATTGCTTGATTATTTCCATACATTTCAGAGAAAATTCGATTTGATGAAAATCACCTTACTATAGTTCAGCCGATTCAGAGCCATTCAAAATCCAAAATCTGCAATTGTGCTCCGATTGTGGTTCTTGATACCTCTAATGATAGGTCTCGGGACCTATAATTAGTGTGCAAACGCGCATTTAGATTGCTTGATTATTTCCATACATTTCAGAGAAAATTCGATTTGATGAAAATCACCTTACTATAGTTCAGCCGATTCAGAGCCATTCAAAATCCAAAATCTGCAATTGTGCTCCGATTGTGGTTCTTGATACCTCTAATGATAGGTCTCGGGACCTATAATTAGTGTGCAAACGCGCATTTAGATTGCTTGATTATTTCCATACATTTCAGAAAAAATTTGATTTGATGAAAATCACCTTACAATAGTTCAGCCGATTTAGAGCCATTCAAAATCCAAAATCTGCAATTGTGCTCCGATTGTGGTTCTTGATACCTCTAATGATTAGTCTCGGAAACTATAATTAGTGTGCAAACGCGCATTTAGATTGCTTGATTATTTCCATACATTTCAGAGAAAATTCGATTTGATGAAAATCACCTTACTATAGTTCAGCCGATTCAGAGCAATTCAAAATCCAAAATCTGCAATTGTGCTCCGATTGTGGTTCTTGATACCTCTAATGATAGGTCTTGGGACCTGTAATTAGTGTGCAAACGCGCATTTAGATTGCTTGATTATTACCATACATTTCAGAGAAAATTCGATTTGATGAAAATCACCTTACTTATAGTTCAGCCGATTTAGAGCCATTCAAAATCCAAAATCTGCAATTGTGCTCCGATTGTGGTTCTTGATACCTCTAATGATAGGTCTCGGAAACTATAATTAGTGTGCAAACGCGCATTTAGATTGCTTGATTATTTCCATACATTTCAGAGAAAATTCGATTTGATGAAAATCACCTTACTATAGTTCAGCCGATTCAGAGCCATTCAAAATCCAAAATCTGCAATTGTGCTCCGATTGTGGTTCTTGATACCTCTAATGATAGGTCTCGTGACCTATAATTAGTGTGCAAACGCGCATTTAGATTGCTTGATTATTTCCATACATTTCAGAGAAAATTCGATTTGATGAAAATCACCTTACTATAGTTCAGCCGATTCAGAGCCATTCAAAATCCAAAATCTGCAATTGTGCTCCGATTGTGGTTCTTGATACCTCTAATGATAGGTCTCGTGACCTATAATTAGTGTGCAAACGCGCATTTAGATTGCTTGATTATTTCCATACATTTCAGAGAAAATTCGATTTGATGAAAATCACCTTACTATAGTTCAGCCGATTCAGAGCAATTCAAAATCCAAAATCTGCAATTGTGCTCCGATTGTGGTTCTTGATACCTCTAATGATAGGTCTCGGGACCTATAATTAGTGTGCAAACGCGCATTTAGATTGCTTGATTATTTCCATACATTTCAGAGAAAATTCGATTTGATGAAAATCACCTTACTATAGTTCAGCCGATTCAGAGCCATTCAAAATCCAAAATCTGCAATTGTGCTCCGATTGTGGTTCTTGATACCTCTAATGATAGGTCTCGTGACCTATAATTAGTGTGCAAACGCGCATTTAGATTGCTTGATTATTTCCATACATTTCAGAGAAAATTCGATTTGATGAAAATCACCTTACTATAGTTCAGCCGATTCAGAGCCATTCAAAATCCAAAATCTGCAATTGTGCTCCGATTGTGGTTCTTGATACCTCTAATGATTAGTCTCGGAAACTATAATTAGTGTGCAAACGCGCATTTAGATTGCTTGATTATTTCCATACATTTCAGAGAAAATTCGATTTGATGAAAATCACCTTACTATAGTTCAGCCGATTCAGAGGAATTCAAAATCCAAAATCTGCAATTGTGCTCCGATTGTGGTTCTTGATACCTCTAATGATAGGTCTTGGGACCTGTAATTAGTGTGCAAACGCGCATTTAGATTGCTTCATTATTACCATACATTTCAGAGAAAATTCGATTTGATGAAAATCACCTTACTTATAGTTCAGCCGATTTAGAGCCATTCAAAATCCAAAATCTGCAATTGTGCTCCGATTGTGGTTCTTGATACCTCTAATGATAGGTCTCGGAAACTATAATTAGTGTGCAAACGCGCATTTAGATTGCTTGATTATTTCCATACATTTCAGAGAAAATTCGATTTGATGAAAATCACCTTACTATAGTTCAGCCGATTCAGAGCCATTCAAAATCCAAAATCTGCAATTGTGCTCCGATTGTGGTTCTTGATACCTCTAATGATAGGTCTCGTGACCTATAATTAGTGTGCAAACGCGCATGTAGATTGCTTGATTATTTCCATACATTTCAGAGAAAATTCGATTTGATGAAAATCACCTTACTATAGTTCAGCCGATTCAGAGCCATTCAAAATCCAAAATCTGCAATTGTGCTCCGATTGTGGTTCTTGATACCTCTAATGATAGGTCTCGTGACCTATAATTAGTGTGCAAACGCGCATTTAGATTGCTTGATTATTTCCATACATTTCAGAGAAAATTCGATTTGATGAAAATCACCTTACTATAGTTCAGCCGATTCAGAGCCATTCAAAATCCAAAATCTGCAATTGTGCTCCGATTGTGGTTCTTGATACCTCTAATGATAGGTCTCGGGACCTATAATTAGTGTGCAAACGCGCATTTAGATTGCTTGATTATTTCCATACATTTCAGAAAAAATTTGATTTGATGAAAATCACCTTACAATAGTTCAGCCGATTTAGAGCCATTCAAAATCCAAAATCTGCAATTGTGCTCCGATTGTGGTTCTTGATACCTCTAATGATTAGTCTCGGAAACTATAATTAGTGTGCAAACGCGCATTTAGATTGCTTGATTATTTCCATACATTTCAGAGAAAATTCGATTTGATGAAAATCACCTTACTATAGTTCAGCCGATTCAGAGCAATTCAAAATCCAAAATCTGCAATTGTGCTCCGATTGTGGTTCTTGATACCTCTAATGATAGGTCTTGGGACCTGTAATTAGTGTGCAAACGCGCATTTAGATTGCTTCATTATTACCATACATTTCAGAGAAAATTCGATTTGATGAAAATCACCTTACTTATAGTTCAGCCGATTTAGAGCCATTCAAAATCCAAAATCTGCAATTGTGCTCCGATTGTGGTTCTTGATACCTCTAATGATAGGTCTCGGAAACTATAATTAGTGTGCAAACGCGCATTTAGATTGCTTGATTATTTCCATACATTTCAGAGAAAATTCGATTTGATGAAAATCACCTTACTATAGTTCAGCCGATTCAGAGCCATTCAAAATCCAAAATCTGCAATTGTGCTCCGATTGTGGTTCTTGATACCTCTAATGATAGGTCTCGGGACCTATAATTAGTGTGCAAACGCGCATTTAGATTGCTTGATTATTTCCATACATTTCAGAAAAAATTTGATTTGATGAAAATCACCTTACTATAGTTCAGCCGATTCAGAGCAATTCAAAATCCAAAATCTGCAATTGTGCTCCGATTGTGGTTCTTGATACCTCTAATGATAGGTCTTGGGACCTATAATTAGTGTGCAAACGCGCATTTAGATTGCTTCATTATTACCATACATTCCAGAGAAAATTCGATTTGATGAAAATCACCTTACTATAGTTCAGCCGATTCAGAGCCATTCAAAATCCAAAATCTGCAATTGTGCTCCGATTGTGGTTCTTGATACCTCTAATGATAGGTCTCGGGACCTATAATTAGTGTGCAAACGCGCATTTAGATTGCTTGATTATTTCCATACATTTCAGAAAAAATTTGATTTGATGAAAATCACCTTACAATAGTTCAGCCGATTCAGAGCCATTCAAAATCCAAAATCTGCAATTGTGCTCCGATTGTGGTTCTTGATACCTCTAATGATTAGTCTCGGAAACTATAATTAGTGTGCAAACGCGCATTTAGATTGCTTGATTATTTCCATACATTTCAGAGAAAATTCGATTTGATGAAAATCACCTTACTATAGTTCAGTCGATTCAGAGCCATTCAAAATCCAAAATCTGCAATTGTGCTCCGATTGTGGTTCTTGATACCTCTAATGATAGGTCTTGGGACCTGTAATTAGTGTGCAAACGCGCATTTAGATTGCTTCATTATTACCATACATTTCAGAGAAAATTCGATTTGATGAAAATCACCTTACTATAGTTCAGCCGATTCAGAGCCATTCAAAATCCAAAATCTGCAATTGTGCTCCGATTGTGGTTCTTGATACCTCTAATGATAGGTCTCGTGACCTATAATTAGTGTGCAAACGCGCATTTAGATTGCTTGATTATTTCCATACATTTCAGAGAAAATTCGATTTGATGAAAATCACCTTACTATAGTTCAGCCGATTCAGAGCAATTCAAAATCCAAAATCTGCAATTGTGCTCCGATTGTGGTTCTTGATACCTCTAATGATAGGTCTTGGGACCTATAATTAGTGTGCAAACGCGCATTTAGATTGCTTCATTATTACCATACATTCCAGAGAAAATTCGATTTGATGAAAATCACCTTACTATAGTTCAGCCGATTCAGAGCAATTCAAAATCCAAAATCTGCAATTGTGCTCCGATTGTGGTTTTTGATACCTCTAATGATAGGTCTTGGGACCTATAATTAGTGTGCAAACGCGCATTTAGATTGCTTCATTATTACCATACATTCCAGAGAAAATTCGATTTGATGAAAATCACCTTACTATAGTTCAGCCGATTCAGAGCCATTCAAAATCCAAAATCTGCAATTGTGCTCCGATTGTGGTTCTTGATACCTCTAATGATAGGTCTCGGGACCTATAATTAGTGTGCAAACTCGCATTTAGATTGTTTGATTATTTCCATACATTTCAGAGAAAATTCGATTTGATGAAAATCACCTTACTATAGTTCAGCCGATTCAGAGCCATTCAAAATCCAAAATCTGCAATTGTGCTCCGATTGTGGTTCTTGATACCTCTAATGATAGGTCTCGGGACCTATAATTAGTGTGCAAACGCGCATTTAGATTGCTTGATTATTTCCATACATTTCAGAAAAAATTTGATTTGATGAAAATCACCTTACAATAGTTCAGCCGATTCAGAGCCATTCAAAATCCAAAATCTGCAATTGTGCTCCGATTGTGGTTCTTGATACCTCTAATGATTGGTCTCGGAAACTTCAATTAGTGTGCAAACGCGCATTTAGATTGCTTGATTATTTCCATACATTTCAGAGAAAATTCGATTTGATGAAAATCACCTTACTATAGTTCAGCCGATTCAGAGCAATTCAAAATCCAAAATCTGCAATTGTGCTCCGATTGTGGTTCTTGATACCTCTAATGATAGGTCTTGGGACCTATAATTAGTGTGCAAACGCGCATTTAGATTGCTTCATTATTACCATACATTTCAGAGAAAATTCGATTTGATGAAAATCACCTTACTATAGATCAGCCGATTCAGAGCCATTCAAAATCCAAAATCTGCAATTGTGCTCCGATTGTGGTTCTTGATACCTCTAATGATAGGTCTCGTGACCTATAATTAGTGTGCAAACGCGCATTTAGATTGCTTGATTATTTCCATACATTTCAGAGAAAATTCGATTTGATGAAAATCACCTTACTATAGTTCAGCCGATTCAGAGCAATTCAAAATCCAAAATCTGCAATTGTGCTCCGATTGTGGTTCTTGATACCTCTAATGATAGGTCTTGGGACCTATAATTAGTGTGCAAACGCGCATTTAGATTGCTTCATTATTACCATACATTCCAGAGAAAATTCGATTTGATGAAAATCACCTTACTATAGTTCAGCCGATTCAGAGCAATTCAAAATCCAAAATCTGCAATTGTGCTCCGATTGTGGTTTTTGATACCTCTAATGATAGGTCTTGGGACCTATAATTAGTGTGCAAACGCGCATTTAGATTGCTTCATTATTACCATACATTCCAGAGAAAATTCGATTTGATGAAAATCACCTTACTATAGTTCAGCCGATTCAGAGCCATTCAAAATCCAAAATCTGCAATTGTGCTCCGATTGTGGTTCTTGATACCTCTAATGATAGGTCTCGGGACCTATAATTAGTGTGCAAACTCGCATTTAGATTGTTTGATTATTTCCATACATTTCAGAGAAAATTCGATTTGATGAAAATCACCTTACTATAGTTCAGCCGATTCAGAGCCATTCAAAATCCAAAATCTGCAATTGTGCTCCGATTGTGGTTCTTGATACCTCTAATGATAGGTCTCGGGACCTATAATTAGTGTGCAAACGCGCATTTAGATTGCTTGATTATTTCCATACATTTCAGAAAAAATTTGATTTGATGAAAATCACCTTACAATAGTTCAGCCGATTCAGAGCCATTCAAAATCCAAAATCTGCAATTGTGCTCCGATTGTGGTTCTTGATACCTCTAATGATTGGTCTCGGAAACTTCAATTAGTGTGCAAACGCGCATTTAGATTGCTTGATTATTTCCATACATTTCAGAGAAAATTCGATTTGATGAAAATCACCTTACTATAGTTCAGCCGATTCAGAGCAATTCAAAATCCAAAATCTGCAATTGTGCTCCGATTGTGGTTCTTGATACCTCTAATGATAGGTCTTGGGACCTATAATTAGTGTGCAAACGCGCATTTAGATTGCTTCATTATTACCATACATTTCAGAGAAAATTCGATTTGATGAAAATCACCTTACTATAGATCAGCCGATTCAGAGCCATTCAAAATCCAAAATCTGCAATTGTGCTCCGATTGTGGTTCTTGATACCTCTAATGATAGGTCTCGTGACCTATAATTAGTGTGCAAACGCGCATTTAGATTGCTTGATTATTTCCATACATTTCAGAGAAAATTCGATTTGATGAAAATCACCTTACTATAGTTCAGCCGATTCAGAGCCATTCAAAATCCAAAATCTGCAATTGTGCTCCGATTGTGGTTCTTGATACCTCTAATGATAGGTCTCGGGACCTATAATTAGTGTGCAAACGCGCATTTAGATTGCTTGATTATTTCCATACATTTCAGAGAAAATTCGATTTGATGAAAATCACCTTACTATAGTTCAGCCGATTCAGAGCCATTCAAAATCCAAAATCTGCAATTGTGCTCCGATTGTGGTTCTTGATACCTCTAATGATAGGTCTCGTGACCTATAATTAGTGTGCAAACGCGCATTTAGATTGCTTGATTATTTCCATACATTTCAGAGAAAATTCGATTTGATGAAAATCACCTTACTTATAGTTCAGCCGATTTAGAGCCATTCAAAATCCAAAATCTGCAATTGTGCTCCGATTGTGGTTCTTGATACCTCTAATGATAGGTCTCGGAAACTATAATTAGTGTGCAAACGCGCATTTAGATTGCTTGATTATTTCCATACATTTCAGAGAAAATTCGATTTGATGAAAATCACCTTACTATAGTTCAGCCGATTCAGAGCCATTCAAAATCCAAAATCTGCAATTGTGGTCCGATTGTGGTTCTTGATACCTCTAATGATAGGTCTCGGGACCTATAATTAGTGTGCAAACGCGCATTTAGATTGCTTGATTATTTCCATACATTTCAGAGAAAATTTGATTTGATGAAAATCACCTTACAATAGTTCAGCCGATTTAGAGCCATTCAAAATCCAAAATCTGCAATTGTGCTCCGATTGTGGTTCTTGATACCTTTAATGATTGGTCTCGGAAACTATAATTATTGTGCAAACGCGCATTTAGATTGCTTGATTATTTCCATACATTTCAGAAAAAATTTGATTTGATGAAAATCACTTTACAATAGTTCAGCCGATTTAGAGCCATTCAAAATCCAAAATCTGCAATTGTGCTCCGATTGTGGTTCTTGATACCTCTAATGATTGGTCTCGGAAACTATAATTAGTGTGCAAACGCGCATTTAGATTGCTTGATTATTTCCATACATTTCAGAGAAAATTCGATTTGATGAAAATCACCTTACTATAGTTCAGCCGATTCAGAGCAATTCAAAATCCAAAATCTGCAATTGTGCTCCGATTGTGGTTCTTGATACCTCTAATGATAGGTCTCGGGACCTATAATTAGTGTGCAAACGCGCATTTAGATTGCTTGATTATTTCCATACATTTCAGAGAAAATTCGATTTGATGAAAATCACCTTACTATAGTTCAGCCGATTCAGAGCCATTCAAAATCCAAAATCTGCAATTGTGCTCCGATTGTGGTTCTTGATACCTCTAATGATTGGTCTCGGAAACTATAATTAGTGTGCAAACGCGCATTTAGATTGCTTGATTATTTCCATACATTTCAGAGAAAATTCGATTTGATGAAAATCACCTTACTATAGTTCAGCCGATTCAGCGCAATTCAAAATCCAAAATCTGCAATTGTGCTCCGATTGTGGTTCTTGATACTTCTAATGATAGGTCTTGGGACCTATAATTAGTGTGCAAACGCGCATTTAGATTGCTTCATTATTACCATACATTCCAGAGAAAATTCGATTTGATGAAAATCACCTTACTATAGTTCAGCCGATTCAGAGCCATTCAAAATCCAAAATCTGCAATTGTGCCCCGATTGTGGTTCTTGATACCTCTAATGATAGGTCTCGGGACCTATAATTAGTGTGCAAACGCGCATTTAGATTGTTTGATTATTTCCATACATTTCAGAGAAAATTCGATTTGATGAAAATCACCTTACTATAGTTCAGCCGATTCAGAGCCATTCAAAATCCAAAATCTGCAATTGTGCTCCGATTGTGGTTCTTGATACCTCTAATGATAGGTCTCGGGACCTATAATTAGTGTGCAAACGCGCATTTAGATTGCTTGATTATTTCCATACATTTCAGAGAAAATTCGATTTGATGAAAATCACCTTACTATAGTTCAGCCGATTCAGAGCAATTCAAAATCCAAAATCTGCAATTGTGCTCCGATTGTGGTTCTTGATACCTCTAATGATAGGTCTCGTGACCTATAATTAGTGTGCAAACGCGCATTTAGATTGCTTGATTATTTCCATACATTTCAGAGAAAATTCGATTTGATGAAAATCACCTTACTATAGATCAGCCGATTCAGAGCCATTCAAAATCCAAAATCTGCAATTGTGCTCCGATTGTGGTTCTTGATACCTCTAATGATAGGTCTCGGGACCTATAATTAGTGTGCAAACGCGCATTTAGATTGCTTGATTATTTCCATACATTTCAGAGAAAATTCGATTTGATGAAAATCACCTTACTATAGTTCAGCCGATTCAGAGCCATTCAAAATCCAAAATCTGCAATTGTGCTCCGATTGTGGTTCTTGATACCTCTAATGATAGGTCTCGGGACCTATAATTAGTGTGCAAACGCGCATTTAGATTGCTTGATTATTTCCATACATTTCAGAAAAAATTTGATTTGATGAAAATCACCTTACAATAGTTCAGCCGATTTAGAGCCATTCAAAATCCAAAATCTGCAATTGTGCTCCGATTGTGGTTCTTGATACCTCTAATGATTGGTCTCGGAAACTATAATTAGTGTGCAAACGCGCATTTAGATTGCTTGATTATTTCCATACATTTCAGAGAAAATTCGATTTGATGAAAATCACCTTACTATAGTTCAGCCGATTCAGAGCAATTCAAAATCCAAAATCTGCAATTGTGCTCCGATTGTGTTTCTTGATACCTCTAATGATAGGTCTTGGGACCTATAATTAGTGTGCAAACGCGCATTTAGATTGCTTGATTATTTCCATACATTTCAGAGAAAATTCGATTTGATGAAAATCACCTTACTATAGTTCAGCCGATTCAGAGCCATTCAAAATCCAAAATCTGCAATTGTGCTCCGATTGTGGTTCTTGATACCTCTAATGATAGGTCTCGGGACCTATAATTAGTGTGCAAACGCGCATTTAGATTGCTTGATTATTTCCATACATTTCAGAAAAAATTTGATTTGATGAAAATCACTTTACAATAGTTCAGCCGATTTAGAGCCATTCAAAATCCAAAATCTGCAATTGTGCTCCGATTGTGGTTCTTGATACCTCTAATGATTGGTCTCGGAAACTATAATTAGTGTGCAAACGCGCATTTAGATTGCTTGATTATTTCCATACATTTCAGAGAAAATTCGATTTGATGAAAATCACCTTACTATAGTTCAGCCGATTCAGAGCAATTCAAAATCCAAAATCTGCAATTGTGCTCCGATTGTGGTTCTTGATACCTCTAATGATAGGTCTCGGGACCTATAATTAGTGTGCAAACGCGCATTTAGATTGCTTGATTATTTCCATACATTTCAGAGAAAATTCGATTTGATGAAAATCACCTTACTATAGTTCAGCCGATTCAGAGCAATTCAAAATCCAAAATCTGCAATTGTGCTCCGATTGTGGTTCTTGATACCTCTAATGATAGGTCTCGGGACCTATAATTAGTGTGCAAACGCGCATTTAGATTGCTTGATTATTTCCATACATTTCAGAAAAAATTTGATTTGATGAAAATCACTTTACAATAGTTCAGCCGATTTAGAGCCATTCAAAATCCAAAATCTGCATTTGTGCTCCGATTGTGGTTCTTGATACCTCTAATGATTGGTCTCGGAAACTATAATTAGTGTGCAAACGCGCATTTAGATTGCTTGATTATTTCCATACATTTCGGGGAAAATTCGATTTGATGAAAATCACCTTACTATAGTTCAGCCGATTCAGAGCAATTCAAAATCCAAAATCTGCAATTGTGCTCCGATTGTGGTTCTTGATACCTCTAATGATAGGTCTCGGGACCTATAATTAGTGTGCAAACGCGCATTTAGATTGCTTGATTATTTCCATACATTTCAGAGAAAATTCGATTTGATGAAAATCACCTTACTATAGTTCAGCCGATTCAGAGCAATTCAAAATCCAAAATCTGCAATTGTGCTCCGATTGTGGTTCTTGATACCTCTAATGATAGGTCTTGGGACCTATAATTAGTGTGCAAACGCGCATTTAGATTGCTTCATTATTACCATACATTCCAGAGAAAATTCGATTTGATGAAAATCACCTTACTATAGTTCAGCCGATTCAGAGCCATTCAAAATCCAAAATCTGCAATTGTGCTCCGATTGTGGTTCTTGATACCTCTAATGATAGGTCTCGGGACCTATAATTAGTGTGCAAACGCGCATTTAGATTGTTTGATTATTTCCATTCCAAAATCACCTTACTATAGTTCAGCCGATTCAGAGCCATTCAAAATCCAAAATCTGCAATTGTGCTCCGATTGTGGTTCTTGATACCTCTAATGATAGGTCTCGTGACCTATAATTAGTGTGCAAACGCGCATTTAGATTGCTTCATTATTTCCATACATTTCAGAGAAAATTCGATTTGATGAAAATCACCTTACTATAGTTCAGCCGATTCAGAGCAATTCAAAATCCAAAATCTGCAATTGTGCTCCGATTGTGGTTCTTGATACCTCAAATGATAGGTCTCGTGACCTATAATTAGTGTGCAAACGCGCATTTAGATTGCTTGATTATTTCCATACATTTCAGAGAAAATTCGATTTGATGAAAATCACCTTACTATAGTTCTGCCGATTCAGAGCCATTCAAAATCCAAAATCTGCAATTGTGCTCCGATTGTGGTTCTTGATACCTCTAATGATAGGTCTCGGGACCTATAATTAGTGTGCAAACGCGCATTTAGATTGCTTGATTTTTTCCAAACATTTCAGAGAAAATTCGATTTGATGAAAATCACCTTACTATAGATCAGCCGATTCAGAGCCGTTCAAAATCCAAAATCTGCAATTGTGCTCCGATTGTGGTTCTTGATACCTCTAATGATAGGTCTCGGGACCTATAATTAGTGTGCAAACGCGCATTTAGATTGCTTGATTATTTCCATACATTTCAGAGAAAATTCGATTTGATGAAAATCACCTTACTATAGTTCAGCCGATTCAGAGCCATTCAAAATCCAAAATCTGCAATTGTGCTCCGATTGTGGTTCTTGATACCTCTAATGATAGGTCTCGGGACCTATAATTAGTGTGCAAACGCGCATTTAGATTGCTTGATTATTTCCATACATTTCAGAAAAAATTTGATTTGATGAAAATCACCTTACAATAGTTTAGCCGATTTAGAGCCATTCAAAATCCAAAATCTGCAATTGTGCTCCGATTGTGGTTCTTGATACCTCTAATGATTGGTCTCGGAAACTATAATTAGTGTGCAAACGCGCATTTAGATTGCTTGATTATTTCCATACATTTCAGAGAAAATTCTATTTGATGAAAATCACCTTACTATAGTTCAGCCGATTCAGAGCAATTCAAAATCCAAAATCTGCAATTGTGCTCCGATTGTGGTTCTTGATACCTCTAATGATAGGTCTTGGGACCTATAATTAGTGTGCAAACGCGCATTTAGATTGCTTGATTATTTCCATACATTTCAGAGAAAATTCGATTTGATGAAAATCACCTTACTATAGTTCTGCCGATTCAGAGCCATTCAAAATCCAAAATCTGCAATTGTGCTCCGATTGTGGTTCTTGATACCTCTAATGATAGGTCTCGGGACCTATAATTAGTGTGCAAACGCGCATTTAGATTGCTTGATTTTTTCCAAACATTTCAGAGAAAATTCGATTTGATGAAAATCACCTTACTATAGATCAGCCGATTCAGAGCCATTCAAAATCCAAAATCTGCAATTGTGCTCCGATTGTGGTTCTTGATACCTCTAATGATAGGTCTCGGGACCTATAATTAGTGTGCAAACGCGCATTTAGATTGCTTGATTATTTCCATACATTTCAGAGAAAATTCGATTTGATGAAAATCACCTTACTATAGTTCAGCCGATTCAGAGCAATTCAAAATCCAAAATCTGCAATTGTGCTCCGATTGTGGTTCTTGATACCTCTAATGATAGGTCTCGGGACCTATAATTAGTGTGCAAACGCGCATTTAGATTGCTTGATTATTTCCATACATTTCAGAAAAAATTTGATTTGATGAAAATCACCTTACAATAGTTCAGCCGATTTAGAGCCATTCAAAATCCAAAATCTGCAATTGTGCTCCGATTGTGGTTCTTGATACCTCTAATGATTGGTCTCGGAAACTATAATTAGTGTGCAAACGCGCATTTAGATTGCTTGATTATTTCCATACATTTCAGAGAAAATTCGATTTGATGAAAATCACCTTACTATAGTTCAGCCGATTCAGAGCCATTCAAAATCCAAAATCTGCAATTGTGCTCCGATTGTGGTTCTTGATACCTCTAATGATAGGTCTCGGGACCTATAATTAGTGTGCAAACGCGCATTTAGATTGTTTGATTATTTCCATACATTTCAGAGAAAATTCGATTTGATGAAAATCACCTTACTATAGTTCAGCCGATTCAGAGCCATTCAAAATCCAAAATCTGCAATTGTGCTCCGATTGTGGTTCTTGATACCTCTAATGATAGGTCTCGGGACCTATAGTTAGTGTGCAAACGCGCATTTAGATTGCTTGATTATTTCCATACATTTCAGAAAAAATTTGATTTGATGAAAATCACTTTACAATAGTTCAGCCGATTTAGAGCCATTCAAAATCCAAAATCTGCAATTGTGCTCCGATTGTGGTTCTTGATACCTCTAATGATAGGTCTCGGGACCTATAATTAGTGTGCAAACGCGCATTTAGATTGTTTGATTATTTCCATACATTTCAGAGAAAATTCGATTTGATGAAAATCACCTTACTATAGTTCAGCCGATTCAGAGCAATTCAAAATCCAAAATCTGCAATTGTGCTCCGATTGTGGTTCTTGATACCTCTAATGATAGGTCTCGTGACCTATAATTAGTGTGCAAACGCGCATTTAGATTGCTTGATTATTTCCATACATTTCAGAGAAAATTCGATTTGATGAAAATCACCTTACTATAGTTCAGCCGATTCAGAGCAATTCAAAATCCAAAATCTGCAATTGTGCTCCGATTGTGGTTCTTGATACCTCTAATGATAGGTCTTGGGACCTATAATTAGTGTGCAAACGCGCATTTAGATTGCTTCATTATTACCATACATTCCAGAGAAAATTCGATTTGATGAAAATCACCTTACTATAGTTCAGCCGATTCAGAGCCATTCAAAATCCAAAATCTGCAATTGTGCTCCGATTGTGGTTCTTGATACCTCTAATGATAGGTCTCGGGACCTATAATTAGTGTGCAAACGCGCATTTAGATTGTTTGATTATTTCCATACATTTCAGAGAAAATTCGATTTGATGAAAATCACCTTACTATAGTTCAGCCGATTCAGAGCCATTCAAAATCCAAAATCTGCAATTGTGCTCCGATTGTGGTTCTTGATACCTCTAATGATAGGTCTCGTGACCTATAATTAGTGTGCAAACGCGCATTTAGATTGCTTGATTATTTCCATACATTTCAGAGAAAATTCGATTTGATGAAAATCACCTTACTATAGTTCAGCCGATTCAGAGCAATTCAAAATCCAAAATCTGCAATTGTGCTCCGATTGTGGTTCTTGATACCTCTAATGATAGGTCTCGTGACCTATAATTAGTGTGCAAACGCGCATTTAGATTGCTTGATTATTTCCATACATTTCAGAGAAAATTCGATTTGATGAAAATCACCTTACTATAGTTCTGCCGATTCAGAGCCATTCAAAATCCAAAATCTGCAATTGTGCTCCGATTGTGGTTCTTGATACCTCTAATGATAGGTCTCGGGACCTATAATTAGTGTGCAAACGCGCATTTAGATTGCTTGATTTTTTCCAAACATTTCAGAGAAAATTCGATTTGATGAAAATCACCTTACTATAGATCAGCCGATTCAGAGCCATTCAAAATCCAAAATCTGCAATTGAGCTCCGATTGTGGTTCTTGATACCTCTAATGATAGGTCTCGGGACCTATAATTAGTGTGCAAACGCGCATTTAGATTGCTTGATTATTTCCATACATTTCAGAAAAAATTTGATTTGATGAAAATCACCTTACAATAGTTCAGCCGATTTAGAGCCATTCAAAATCCAAAATCTGCAATTGTGCTCCGATTGTGGTTCTTGATACCTCTAATGATTGGTCTCGGAAACTATAATTAGTGTGCAAACGCGCATTTAGATTGCTTGATTATTTCCATACATTTCAGAGAAAATTCGATTTGATGAAAATCACCTTACTATAGTTCAGCCGATTCAGAGCAATTCAAAATCCAAAATCTGCAATTGTGCTCCGATTGTGGTTCTTGATACCTCTAATGATAGGTCTTGGGACCTATACTGATACCTCTAATGATAGGTCTCGTGACCTATAATTAGTGTGCAAACGCGCATTTAGATTGCTTGATTATTTCCATACATTTCAGAGAAAATTCGATTTGATGAAAATCACCTTACTATAGTTCAGCCGATTCAGAGCCATTCAAAATCCAAAATCTGCAATTGTGCTCCGATTGTGGTTCTTGATACCTCTAATGATAGGTCTCGTGACCTATAATTAGTGTGCAAACGCGCATTTAGATTGCTTGATTATTTCCATACATTTCAGAGAAAATTCGATTTGATGAAAATCACCTTACTATAGTTCAGCCGATTCAGAGCAATTCAAAATCCAAAATCTGCAATTGTGCTCCGATTGTGGTTCTTGATACCTCTAATGATAGGTCTCGGGACCAATAATTAGTGTGCAAACGCGCATTTAGATTGCTTGATTATTTCCATACATTTCAGAAAAAATTTGATTTGATGAAAATCACTTTACAATAGTTCAGCCGATTTAGAGCCATTCAAAATCCAAAATCTGCAATTGTGCTCCGATTGTGGTTCTTGATACCTCTAATGATTGGTCTCGGAAACTATAATTAGTGTGCAAACGCGCATTTAGATTGCTTGATTATTTCCATACATTTCAGAGAAAATTCGATTTGATGAAAATCACCTTACTATAGTTCAGCCGATTCAGAGCAATTCAAAATCCAAAATCTGCAATTGTGCTCCGATTGTGGTTCTTGATACCTCTAATGATAGGTCTCGGGACCTATAATTAGTGTGCAAACGCGCATTTAGATTGCTTGATTATTTCCATACATTTCAGAGAAAATTCGATTTGATGAAAATCACCTTACTATAGTTCAGCCGATTCAGAGCCATTCAAAATCCAAAATCTGCAATTGTGCTCCGATTGTGGTTCTTGATACCTCTAATGATAGGTCTCGTGACCTATAATTAGTGTGCAAACGCGCATTTAGATTGCTTGATTATTTCCATACATTTCAGAGAAAATTCGATTTGATGAAAATCACCTTACTTATAGTTCAGCCGATTTAGAGCCATTCAAAATCCAAAATCTGCAATTGTGCTCCGATTGTGGTTCTTGATACCTCTAATGATAGGTCTCGGGACCTATAATTAGTGTGCAAACGCGCATTTAGATTGCTTGATTATTTCCATACATTTCAGAAAAAATTCGATTTGATGAAAATCACCTTACAATAGTTCAGCCGATTTAGAGCCATTCAAAATCCAAAATCTGCAATTGTGCTCCGATTGTGGTTCTTGATACCTCTAATGATTGGTCTCGGAAACTATAATTAGTGTGCAAACGCGCATTTAGATTGCTTGATTATTTCCATACATTTCAGAGAAAATTCGATTTGATGAAAATCACCTTACTATAGTTCAGCCGATTCAGAGCAATTCAAAATCCAAAATCTGCAATTGTGCTCCGATTGTGGTTCTTGATACCTCTAATGATAGGTCTTGGGACCTATAATTAGTGTGCAAACGCGCATTTAGATTGCTTCATTATTACCATACATTTCGGAGAAAATTCGATTAGATGAAAATCACCTTACTATAGTTCAGCCGATTCAGAGCAATTCAAAATCCAAAATCTGCAATTGTGCTCCGATTGTGGTTCTTGATACCTCTAATGATAGGTCTCGGGACCTATAATTAGTGTGCAAACGCGCATTTAGATTGCTTCATTATTTCCATACATTTCAGAGAAAATTCGATTTGATGAAAATCACCTTACTATAGTTCAGCCGATTCAGAGCAATTCAAAATCCAAAATCTGCAATTGTGCTCCGATTGTGGTTCTTGATACCTCTAATGATAGGTCTTGGGACCTATAATTAGTGTGCAAACGCGCATTTAGATTGCTTCATTATTACCATACATTTCAGAGAAAATTCGATTTGATGAAAATCACCTTACTATAGTTCAGCCGATTCAGAGCCATTCAAAATCCAAAATCTGCAATTGTGCTCCGATTGTGGTTCTTGATACCTCTAATGATAGGTCTCGTGACCTATAATTAGTGTGCAAACGCGCATTTAGATTGCTTGATTATTTCCATACATTTCAGAGAAAATTCGATTTGATGAAAATCACCTTACTATAGTTCAGCCGATTCAGAGCCATTCAAAATCCAAAATCTGCAATTGGGCTCCGATTGTGGTTCTTGATACCTCTAATGATAGGTCTCGGGACCTATAATTAGTGTGCAAACGCGCATTTAGATTGCTTGATTTTTTCCAAACATTTCAGAGAAAATTCGATTTGATGAAAATCACCTTACTATAGATCAGCCGATTCAGAGCCATTCAAAATCCAAAATCTGCAATTGTGCTCCGATTGTGGTTCTTGATACCTCTAATGATAGGTCTCGGGACCTATAATTAGTGTGCAAACGCGCATTTAGATTGCTTGATTATTTCCATACATTTCAGAGAAAATTCGATTTGATGAAAATCACCTTACTATAGTTCAGCCGATTCAGAGACATTCAAAATCCAAAATCTGCAATTGTGCTCCGATTGTGGTTCTTGATACCTCTAATGATAGGTCTCGGGACCTATAATTAGTGTGCAAACGCGCATTTAGATTGCTTCATTATTACCATACATTCCAGAGAAAATTCGATTTGATGAAAATCACCTTACTATAGTTCAGCCGATTCAGAGCCATTCAAAATCCAAAATCTGCAATTGTGCTCCGATTGTGGTTCTTGATACCTCTAATGATAGGTCTCGGAAACTATAATTAGTGTGCAAACGCGCATTTAGATTGCTTGATTATTTCCATACATTTCAGAGAAAATTCGATTTGATGAAAATCACCTTACTATAGTTCAGCCGATTCAGAGCCATTCAAAATCCAAAATCTGCAATTGTGCTCCGATTGTGGTTCTTGATACCTCTAATGATAGGTCTCGGGACCTATAATTAGTGTGCAAACGCGCATTTAGATTGCTTGATTATTTCCATACATTTCAGAGAAAATTCGATTTGATGAAAATCACCTTACTATAGTTCAGCCGATTCAGAGCCATTCAAAATCCAAAATCTGCAATTGTGCTCCGATTGTGGTTCTTGATACCTCTAATGATAGGTCTCGTGACCTATAATTAGTGTGCAAACGCGCATTTAGATTGCTTCATTATTACCATACATTCCAGAGAAAATTCGATTTGATGAAAATCACCTTACTATAGTTCAGCCGATTCAGAGCCATTCAAAATCCAAAATCTGCAATTGTGCTCCGATTGTGGTTCTTGATACCTCTAATGATAGGTATCGTGACCTATAATTAGTGTGCAAACGCGCATTTAGATTGCTTGATTATTTCCATACATTTCAGAGAAAATTCGATTTGATGAAAATCACCTTACTATAGTTCAGCCGATTCAGAGCAATTCAAAATCCAAAATCTGCAATTGTGCTCCGATTGTGGTTCTTGATACCTCTAATGATAGGTCTCGGGACCTATAATTAGTGTGCAAACGCGCATTTAGATTGCTTCATTATTACCATACATTCCAGAGAAAATTCGATTTGATGAAAATCACCTTACTATAGTTCTGCCGATTCAGAGCCATTCAAAATCCAAAATCTGCAATTGTGCTCCGATTGTGGTTCTTGATACCTCTAATGATAGGTCTCGGGACCTATAATTAGTGTGCAAACGCGCATTTAGATTGCTTGATTTTTTCCAAACATTTCAGAGAAAATTCGATTTGATGAAAATCACCTTACTATAGATCAGCCGATTGTGGTTCTTGATACCTCTAATGATAGGTCTCGGGACCTATAATTAGTGTGCAAACGCGCATTTAGATTGCTTGATTATTTCCATACATTTCAGAGAAAATTCGATTTGATGAAAATCACCTTACTATAGTTCAGCCGATTCAGAGCCATTCAAAATCCAAAATCTGCAATTGTGCTCCGATTGTGGTTCTTGATACCTCTAATGATAGGTCTCGGAAACTATAATTAGTGTGCAAACGCGCATTTAGATTGCTTGATTATTTCCATACATTTCAGAGAAAATTCGATTTGATGAAAATCACCTTACTATAGTTCAGCCGATTCAGAGCCATTCAAAATCCAAAATCTGCAATTGTGCTCCGATTGTGGTTCTTGATACCTCTAATGATAGGTCTCGTGACCTATAATTAGTGTGCAAACGCGCATTTAGATTGCTTGATTATTTCCATACATTTCAGAGAAAATTCGATTTGATGAAAATCACCTTACTATAGTTCAGCCGATTCAGAGCAATTCAAAATCCAAAATCTGCAATTGTGCTCCGATTGTGGTTCTTGATACCTCTAATGATTGGTCTCGGAAACTATAATTAGTGTGCAAACGCGCATTTAGATTGCTTGATTGTTTCCATACATTTCAGAGAAAATTCGATTTGATGAAAATCACCTTACTATAGTTCAGCCGATTCAGAGCAATTCAAAATCCAAAATCTGCAATTGTGCTCCGATTGTGGTTCTTGATACCTCTAATGATAGGTCTTGGGACCTATAATTAGTGTGCAAACGCGCATTTAGATTGCTTCATTATTACCATACATTTCAGAGAAAATTCGATTTGATGAAAATCACCTTACTATAGTTCAGCCGATTCAGAGCCATTCAAAATCCAAAATCTGCAATTGTGCTCCGATTGTGGTTCTTGATACCTCTAATGATAGGTCTCGTGACCTATAATTAGTGTGCAAACGCGCATTTAGATTGCTTGATTATTGCCATACATTTCAGAGAAAATTCGATTTGATGAAAATCACCTTACTATAGTTCAGCCGATTCAGAGCCATTCAAAATCCAAAATCTGCAATTGTGCTCCGATTGTGGTTCTTGATACCTCTAATGATAGGTCTCGTGACCTATAATTAGTGTGCAAACGCGCATTTAGATTGCTTGATTATTTCCATACATTTCAGAGAAAATTCGATTTGATGAAAATCACCTTACTATAGTTCAGCCGATTCAGAGCAATTCAAAATCCAAAATCTGCAATTGTGCTCCGATTGTGGTTCTTGATACCTCTAATGGTAGGTCTTGGGACCTATAATTAGTGTGCAAACGCGCATTTAGATTGCTTGATTATTACCATACATTCCAGAGAAAATTCGATTTGATGAAAATCACCTTACTATAGTTCAGCCGATTCAGAGCCATTCAAAATCCAAAATCTGCAATTGTGCTCCGATTGTGGTTCTTGATACCTCTAATGATAGGTCTCGGGACCTATAATTAGTGTGCAAACGCGCATTTAGATTGCTTGATTTTTTCCAAACATTTCAGAGAAAATTCGATTTGATGAAAATCACCTTACTATAGATCAGCCGATTCAGAGCCATTCAAAATCCAAAATCTGCAATTGTGCTCCGATTGTGGTTCTTGATACCTCTAATGATAGGTCTCGGGACCTCTAATGATTGGTCCGGAAACTATAATTAGTGTGCAAACGCGCATTTAGATTGCTTGATTATTTCCATACATTTCAGAGAAAATTCGATTTGATGAAAATCACCTTACTATAGTTCAGCCGATTCAGAGCAATTCAAAATCCAAAATCTGCAATTGTGCTCCGATTGTGGTTCTTGATACCTCTAATGATAGGTCTTGGGACCTATAATTAGTGTGCAAACGCGCATTTAGATTGCTTCATTATTTCCATACATTTCAGAGAAAATTCGATTTGATGAAAATCACCTTACTATAGTTCAGCCGATTCAGAGCCATTCAAAATCCAAAATCTGCAATTGTGCTCCGATTGTGGTTCTTGATACCTCTAATGATAGGTCTCGGGACCTATAATTAGTGTGCAAACGCGCATTTAGATTGCTTGATTATTTCCATACATTTCAGAGAAAATTCGATTTGATGAAAATCACCTTACTATAGTTCAGCAGATTCAGAGCCATTCAAAATCCAAAATCTGCAATTGTGCTCCGATTGTGGTTCTTGATACCTCTAATGATAAGTCTCGTGACCTATAATTAGTGTGCAAACGCGCATTTAGATTGCTTGATTATTTCCATACATTTCAGAGAAAATTCGATTTGATGAAAATCACCTTACTTATAGTTCAGCCGATTTAGAGCCATTCAAAATCCAAAATCTGCAATTGTGCTCCGATTGTGGTTCTTGATACCTCTAATGATAGGTCTCGTGACCTATAATTAGTGTGCAAACGCGCATTTAGATTGCTTCATTATTACCATACATTTCAGAGAAAATTCGATTTGATGAAAATCACCTTACTATAGTTCAGCCGATTCAGAGCCATTCAAAATCCAAAATCTGCAATTGTGCTCCGATTGTGGTTCTTGATACCTCTAATGATAGGTCTCGTGACCTATAATTAGTGTGCAAACGCGCATTTAGATTGCTTGATTATTTCCATACATTCCAGAGAAAATTCGATTTGATGAAAATCACCTTACTATAGTTCTGCCGATTCAGAGCCATTCAAAATCCAAAATCTGCAATTGTGCTCCGATTGTGGTTCTTGATACCTCTAATGATAGGTCTCGTGACCTATAATTAGTGTGCAAACGCGCATTTAGATTGCTTGATTATTTCCATACATTTCAGAGAAAATTTGATTTGATGAAAATCACCTTACTATAGTTCAGCTGATTCAGAGCCATTCAAAATCCAAAATCTGCAATTGTGCTCCGATTGTGGTTCTTGATACCTCTAATGATAGGTCTCGTGACCTATAATTAGTGTGCAAACGCGCATTTAGATTGCTTGATTATTTCCATACATTTCAGAGAAAATTCGATTTGATGAAAATCACCTTACTATAGTTCTGCCGATTCAGAGCCATTCAAATTCCAAAATCTGCAATTGTGCTCCGATTGTGGTTCTTGATACCTCTAATGATAGGTCTCGTGACCTATAATTAGTGTGCAAACGCGCATTTAGATTGCTTGATTATTTCCATACATTTCAGAGAAAATTCGATTTGATGAAAATCACCTTACTTATAGTTCAGCCGATTTAGAGCCATTCAAAATCCAAAATCTGCAATTGTGCTCCGATTGTGGTTCTTGATACCTCTAATGATAGGTCTCGTGACCTATAATTAGTGTGCAAACGCGCATTTAGATTGCTTGATTATTTCCATACATTTCAGAGAAAATTCGATTTGATGAAAATCACCTTACTATAGTTCAGCCGATTCAGAGCCATTCAAAATCCAAAATCTGCAATTGTGCTCCGATTGTGGTTCTTGATACCTCTAATGATAGGTCTCGTGACCTATAATTAGTGTGCAAACGCGCATTTAGATTGCTTGATTATTTCCATACATTTCAGAGAAAATTCGATTTGATGAAAATCACCTTACTATAGTTCTGCCGATTCAGAGCCATTCAAATTCCAAAATCTGCAATTGTGCTCCGATTGTGGTTCTTGATACCTCTAATGATAGGTCTCGTGACCTATAATTAGTGTGCAAACGCGCATTTAGATTGCTTGATTATTTCCATACATTTCAGAGAAAATTCGATTTGATGAAAATCACCTTACTATAGTTCAGCCGATTCAGAGCCATTCAAAATCCAAAATCTGCAATTGTGCTCCGATTGTGGTTCTTGATACCTCTAATGATAGGTCTCGTGACCTATAATTAGTGTGCAAACGCGCATTTAGATTGCTTGATTATTTCCATACATTTCAGAGAAAATTCGATTTGATGAAAATCACCTTACTATAGTTCAGCCGATTCAGAGCCATTCAAAATCCAAAATCTGCAATTGTGCTCCGATTGTGGTTCTTGATACCTCTAATGATAGGTCTCGGGACCTATAATTAGTGTGCAAACGCGCATTTAGATTGCTTGATTATTTCCATACATTTCAGAGAAAATTCGATTTGATGAAAATCACCTTACTATAGTTCAGCCGATTCAGAGCCTTTCAAAATCCAAAATCTGCAATTGTGCTCCGATTGTGGTTCTTGATACCTCTAATGATAGGTCTCGGGACCTATAATTAGTGTGCAAACGCGCATTTAGATTGCTTGATTATTTCCATACATTTCAGAGAAAATTCGATTTGATGAAAATCACCTTACTATAGTTCAGCAGATTCAGAGCCATTCAAAATCCAAAATCTGCAATTGTGCTCCGATTGTGGTTCTTGATACCTCTAATGATAAGTCTCGTGACCTATAATTAGTGTGCAAACGCGCATTTAGATTGCTTGATTATTTCCATACATTTCAGAGAAAATTCGATTTGATGAAAATCACCTTACTTATAGTTCAGCCGATTTAGAGCCATTCAAAATCCAAAATCTGCAATTGTGCTCCGATTGTGGTTCTTGATACCTCTAATGATAGGTCTCGTGACCTATAATTAGTGTGCAAATGCGTATTTAGATTGCTTGATTATTTCCATACATTTCAGAGAAAATTCGATTTGATGAAAATCACCTTACTATAGTTCAGCCGATTCAGAGCCATTCAAAATCCAAAATCTGCAATTGTGCTCCGATTGTGGTTCTTGATACCTCTAATGATAGGTCTCGTGACCTATAATTAGTGTGCAAACGCGCATTTAGATTGCTTGATTATTTCCATACATTCCAGAGAAAATTCGATTTGATGAAAATCACCTTACTATAGTTCTGCCGATTCAGAGCCATTGAAAATCCAAAATCTGCAATTGTGCTCCGATTGTGGTTCTTGATACCTCTAATGATAGGTCTCGTGACCTATAATTAGTGTGCAAACGCGCATTTAGATTGCTTGATTATTTCCATACATTTCAGAGAAAATTCGATTTGATGAAAATCACCTTACTATAGTTCAGCTGATTCAGAGCCATTCAAAATCCAAAATCTGCAATTGTGCTCCGATTGTGGTTCTTGATACCTCTAATGATAGGTCTCGTGACCTATAATTAGTGTGCAAACGCGCATTTAGATTGCTTGATTATTTCCATACATTTCAGAGAAAATTCGATTTGATGAAAATCACCTTACTTATAGTTCAGCCGATTTAGAGCCATTCAAAATCCAAAATCTGCAATTGTGCTCCGATTGTGGTTCTTGATACCTCTAATGATAGGTCTCGTGACCTATAATTAGTATGCAAACGCGCATTTAGATTGCTTGATTATTTCCATACATTTCAGAGAAAATTCGATTTGATGAAAATCACCTTACTATAGTTCTGCCGATTCAGAGCCATTCAAAATCCAAAATCTGCAATTGTGCTCCGATTGTGGTTCTTGATACCTCTAATGATAGGTCTCGGAAACTATAATTAGTGTGCAAACGCGCATTTAGATTGCTTGATTATTTCCATACATTTCAGAGAAAATTCGATTTGATGAAAATCACCTTACTATAGTTCAGCCGATTCAGAGCCATTCAAAATCCAAAATCTGCAATTGTGCTCCGATTGTGGTTCTTGATACCTCTAATGATAGGTCTCGGGACCTATAATTAGTGTGCAAACGCGCATTTAGATTGCTTGATTATTTCCATACATTTAAGAGAAAATTCGATTTGATGAAATTCACCTTACTTATAGTTCAGCCGATTCAGAGCCATTCAAAATCCAAAATCTGCAATTGTGCTCCGATTGTGGTTCTTGATACCTCTAATGATAGGTCTCGGGACCTATAATTAGTGTGCAAACGCGCATTTAGATTGCTTGATTATTTCCATACATTTCAGAGAAAATTCGATTTGATGAAAATCACCTTACTATAGTTCAGCCGATTCAGAGCCATTCAAAATCCAAAATCTGCAATTGTGCTCCGATTGTGGTTCTTGATACCTCTAATGATAGGTCTCGGGACCTATAATTAGTGTGCAAACGCGCATTTAGATTGCTTGTATATTTCCATACGTTTCAGAGAAAATTCGATTTGATGAAAATCACCTTACTTATAGTTCAGCCGATTTAGAGCCATTCAAAATCCAAAATCTGCAATTGTGCTCCGATTTTGGTTCTTGATACCTCTAATGATAGGTCTCGGGACCTATAATTAGTGTGCAAACGCGCATTTAGATTGCTTGTATATTTCTATACATTTCAGAGAAATTTCGATTTGATGAAAATCACCTTACTATAGTTCAGCCGATTCAGAGCCATTCAAAATCCAAAATCTGCAATTGTGCTCCGATTGTGGTTCTTGATACCTCTAATGATAGGTCTCGGGACCTATAATTAGTGTGCAAACGCGCATTTAGATTGCTTGATTATTTCCATATATTTCAGAGAAAATTCGATTTGATGAAAATCACCTTACTATAGTTCAGCCGATTCAGAGCCATTCAAAATCCAAAATCTGCAATTGTGCTCCGATTGTGGTTCTTGATACCTCTAATGATAGGTCTCGGGACCTATAATTAGTGTGCAAACGCGCATTTAGATTGCTTGATTATTTCCATACATTTCAGAGAAAATTCGATTTGATGAAAATCACCTTACTATAGTTCAGCCGATTCAGAGCCATTCAAAATCCAAAATAGGTCTCGGGACCTATAATTAGTGTGCAAACGCGCATTTAGATTGCTTTAAATCACCTTACTATAGTTCAGCCGATTCAGAGCCATTCAAAATCCAAAATCTGCAATTGTGCTCCAATTGTGATTCTGTGCAAACGCGCATTTAGATTGCTTGATTATTTCCATACATTTCAGAGAAAATTCGATTTGATGAAAATCACCTTACTATAGTTCAGCCGATTCAGAGCAATTCAAAATCCAAAATCTGCAATTGTGCTCCGATTGTGGTTCTTGATACCTCTAATGATAGGTCTCGTGACCTATAATTAGTGTGCAAACGCGCATTTAGATTGCTTGATTATTTCCATACATTTCAGAGAAAATTCGATTTGATGAAAATCACCTTACTATAGTTCTGCCGATTCAGAGCCATTCAAAATCCAAAATCTGCAATTGTGCTCCGATTGTGGTTCTTGATACCTCTAATGATAGGTCTCGGGACCTATAATTAGTGTGCAAACGCGCATTTAGATTGCTTGAATTTTTCCAAACATTTCAGAGAAAATTCGATTTGATGAAAATCACCTTACTATAGATCAGCCGATTCAGAGCCATTCAAAATGCAAAATCTGCAATTGTGCTCCGATTGTGGTTCTTGATACCTCTAATGATTGGTCTCGGGACCTATAATTAGTGTGCAAACGCGCATTTAGATTGCTTGATTATTTCCATACATTTCAGAGAAAATTCGATTTGATGAAAATCACCTTACTATAGTTCAGCCGATTCAGAGCCATTCAAAATCCAAAATCTGCAATTGTGCTCCGATTGTGGTTCTTGATACCTCTAATGATAGGTCTCGGGACCTATAATTAGTGTGCAAACGCGCATTTAGATTGCTTGATTATTTCCATACATTTCAGAGAAAATTCGACTATAGTTCAGCCGATTCAGAGCCATTCAAAATCCAAAATCTGCAATTGTGCTCCGATTGTGGTTCTTGATACCTCTAATGATAGGTCTCGGGACCTATAATTAGTGTGCAAACGCGCATTTAGATTGCTTGATTATTTCCAAACATTTCAGAGAAAATTCGACTTGATGAAAATCACCTTACTATAGTTCTGCCGATTCAGAGCCATTCAAAATCCAAAATCTGCAATTGTGCTCCGATTGTGGTTCTTGATACCTCTAATGATAGGTCTCGTGACCTATAATTAGTGTGCAAACGCGCATTTAGATTGCTTGATTATTTCCATACATTTCAGAGAAAATTCGATTTGATGAAAATTACCTTACTATAGTTCAGCCGATTTAGAGCCATTCAAAATCCAAAATGTGCAATTGTGCTCCGATTGTGGTTCTTGATACCTCTAATGATAGGTCTCGGGACCTATAATTAGTGTGCAAACGCGCATTTAGATTGCTTGATTATTTCCATACATTTCAGAGAAAATTCGATTTGATGAAAATCACCTTACTATAGTTCAGCCGATTCAGAGCCATTCAAAATCCAAAATCTGCAATTGTGCTCCGATTGTGGTTCTTGATACCTCTAATGATAGGTCTCGTGACCTATAATTAGTGTGCAAACGCGCATTTAGATTGCTTGATTATTTCCATACATTTCAGAGAAAATTCGATTTGATGAAAATCACCTTACTATAGTTCAGCCGATTTAGAGCCATTCAAAATCCAAAATGTGCAATTGTGCTCCGATTGTGGTTCTTGATACCTCTAATGATAGGTCTCGGAAACTATAATTAGTGTGCAAACGCGCATTTAGATTGCTTGATTATTTCCATACATTTCAGAGAAAATTCGATTTGATGAAAATCACCTTACTATAGTTCAGCCGATTCAGAGCCATTCAAAATCCAAAATCTGCAATTGTGCTCCGATTGTGGTTCTTGATACCTCTAATGATAGGTCTCGTGACCTATAATTAGTGTGCAAACGCGCATTTAGATTGCTTGATTATTTCCATACATTTCAGAGAAAGTTCGATTTGATGAAAATCACCTTACTATAATTCAACCGATTCAGAGCCATTCAAAATCCAAAATCTGCAATTGTGCTCCGATTGTGGTTCTTGATACCTCTAATGATAGGTCTCGGGACCTATAATTAGTGTGCAAACGCGCATTTAGATTGCTTGATTATTTCCATACATTTCAGAGAAACTTCGATTTGATGAAAATCACCTTACTATAGTTCAGCCGATTCAGAGCAATTCAAAATCCAAAATCTGCAATTGTGCTCCGATTGTGGTTCTTGATACCTCTAATGATAGGTCTCGGGACCTATAATTAGTGTGCAAACGCGCATTTAGATTGCTTGTATATTTCCATACGTTTCAGAGAAAATTCGATTTGATGAAAATCACCTTACTATAGTTCAGCCGATTTAGAGCCATTCAAAATCCAAAATCTGCAATTGTGCTCCGATTGTGGTTCTTGATACCTCTAATGATAGGTCTCGGGACCTATAATTAGTGTGCAAACGCGCATTTAGATTGCTTGTATATTTCCATACGTTTCAGAGAAAATTCGATTTGATGAAAATCACCTTACTTATAGTTCAGCCGATTTAGAGCCATTCAAAATCCAAAATCTGCAATTGTGCTCCGATTTTGGTTCTTGATACCTCTAATGATAGGTCTCGGGACCTATAATTAGTGTGCAAACGCGCATTTAGATTGCTTGTATATTTCTATACATTTCAGAGAAATTTCGATTTGATGAAAATCACCTTACTATAGTTCAGCCGATTCAGAGCCATTCAAAATCCAAAATCTGCAATTGTGCTCCGATTGTGGTTCTTGATACCTCTAATGATAGGTCTCGGGACCTATAATTAGTGTGCAAACGCGCATTTAGATTGCTTGATTATTTCCATATATTTCAGAGAAAATTCGATTTGATGAAAATCACCTTACTATAGTTCAGCCGATTCAGAGCCATTCAAAATCCAAAATCTGCAATTGTGCTCCGATTGTGGTTCTTGATACCTCTAATGATAGGTCTCGGGACCTATAATTAGTGTGCAAACGCGCATTTAGATTGCTTGATTATTTCCATACATTTCAGAGAAAATTCGATTTGATGAAAATCACCTTACTATAGTTCAGCCGATTCAGAGCCATTCAAAATCCAAAATAGGTCTCGGGACCTATAATTAGTGTGCAAACGCGCATTTAGATTGCTTTAAATCACCTTACTATAGTTCAGCCGATTCAGAGCCATTCAAAATCCAAAATCTGCAATTGTGCTCCAATTGTGATTCTGTGCAAACGCGCATTTAGATTGCTTGATTATTTCCATACATTTCAGAGAAAATTCGATTTGATGAAAATCACCTTACTATAGTTCAGCCGATTCAGAGCAATTCAAAATCCAAAATCTGCAATTGTGCTCCGATTGTGGTTCTTGATACCTCTAATGATAGGTCTCGTGACCTATAATTAGTGTGCAAACGCGCATTTAGATTGCTTGATTATTTCCATACATTTCAGAGAAAATTCGATTTGATGAAAATCACCTTACTATAGTTCTGCCGATTCAGAGCCATTCAAAATCCAAAATCTGCAATTGTGCTCCGATTGTGGTTCTTGATACCTCTAATGATAGGTCTCGGGACCTATAATTAGTGTGCAAACGCGCATTTAGATTGCTTGAATTTTTCCAAACATTTCAGAGAAAATTCGATTTGATGAAAATCACCTTACTATAGATCAGCCGATTCAGAGCCATTCAAAATGCAAAATCTGCAATTGTGCTCCGATTGTGGTTCTTGATACCTCTAATGATTGGTCTCGGGACCTATAATTAGTGTGCAAACGCGCATTTAGATTGCTTGATTATTTCCATACATTTCAGAGAAAATTCGATTTGATGAAAATCACCTTACTATAGTTCAGCCGATTCAGAGCCATTCAAAATCCAAAATCTGCAATTGTGCTCCGATTGTGGTTCTTGATACCTCTAATGATAGGTCTCGGGACCTATAATTAGTGTGCAAACGCGCATTTAGATTGCTTGATTATTTCCATACATTTCAGAGAAAATTCGACTATAGTTCAGCCGATTCAGAGCCATTCAAAATCCAAAATCTGCAATTGTGCTCCGATTGTGGTTCTTGATACCTCTAATGATAGGTCTCGGGACCTATAATTAGTGTGCAAACGCGCATTTAGATTGCTTGATTATTTCCAAACATTTCAGAGAAAATTCGACTTGATGAAAATCACCTTACTATAGTTCTGCCGATTCAGAGCCATTCAAAATCCAAAATCTGCAATTGTGCTCCGATTGTGGTTCTTGATACCTCTAATGATAGGTCTCGTGACCTATAATTAGTGTGCAAACGCGCATTTAGATTGCTTGATTATTTCCATACATTTCAGAGAAAATTCGATTTGATGAAAATTACCTTACTATAGTTCAGCCGATTTAGAGCCATTCAAAATCCAAAATGTGCAATTGTGCTCCGATTGTGGTTCTTGATACCTCTAATGATAGGTCTCGGGACCTATAATTAGTGTGCAAACGCGCATTTAGATTGCTTGATTATTTCCATACATTTCAGAGAAAATTCGATTTGATGAAAATCACCTTACTATAGTTCAGCCGATTCAGAGCCATTCAAAATCCAAAATCTGCAATTGTGCTCCGATTGTGGTTCTTGATACCTCTAATGATAGGTCTCGTGACCTATAATTAGTGTGCAAACGCGCATTTAGATTGCTTGATTATTTCCATACATTTCAGAGAAAATTCGATTTGATGAAAATCACCTTACTATAGTTCAGCCGATTTAGAGCCATTCAAAATCCAAAATGTGCAATTGTGCTCCGATTGTGGTTCTTGATACCTCTAATGATAGGTCTCGGGACCTATAATTAGTGTGCAAACGCGCATTTAGATTGCTTGATTATTTCCATACATTTCAGAGAAACTTCGATTTGATGAAAATCACCTTACTATAGTTCAGCCGATTCAGAGCAATTCAAAATCCAAAATCTGCAATTGTGCTCCGATTGTGGTTCTTGATACCTCTAATGATAGGTCTCGGGACCTATAATTAGTGTGCAAACGCGCATTTAGATTGCTTGTATATTTCCATACGTTTCAGAGAAAATTCGATTTGATGAAAATCACCTTACTATAGTTCAGCCGATTTAGAGCCATTCAAAATCCAAAATCTGCAATTGTGCTCCGATTGTGGTTCTTGATACCTCTAATGATAGGTCTCGGGACCTATAATTAGTGTGCAAACGCGCATTTAGATTGCTTGTATATTTCCATACGTTTCAGAGAAAATTCGATTTGATGAAAATCACCTTACTATAGTTCAGCCGATGCAGAGCCATTCAAAATCCAAAATCTGCAATTGTGCTCCGATTGTGGTTCTTGATACCTCTAATGATAGGTCTCGGGACCTATAATTAGTGTGCAAACGCGCATTTAGATTGCTTGTATATTTCCATACGTTTCAGAGAAAATTCGATTTTAAGAAAATCACCTTACTTATAGTTCAGCCGATTTAGAGCCATTCAAAATCCAAAATCTGCAATTGTGCTCCGATTTTGGTTCTTGATACCTCTAATGATAGGTCTCGGGACCTATAATTAGTGTGCAAACGCGCATTTAGATTGCTTGTATATTTCTATACATTTAAGAGAAATTTCGATTTGATGAAAATCACCTTACTATAGTTCAGCCGATTCAGAGCCATTCAAAATCCAAAATCTGCAATTGTGCTCCGATTGTGGTTCTTGATACCTCTAATGATAGGTCTCGGGACCTATAATTAGTGTGCAAACGCGCATTTAGATTGCTTGATTATTTCCATACATTTCAGAGAAAATTCGATTTGATGAAAATCACCTTACTATAGTTCAGCCGATTCAGAGCCATTCAAAATCCAAAATCTGCAATTGTGCTCCGATTGTGGTTCTTGATACCTCTAATGATAGGTCTCGTGACCTATAATTAGTGTGCAAACGCGCATTTAGATTGCTTGATTATTTCCATACATTTCAGAGAAAATTCGATTTGATGAAAATCACCTTACTATAGTTCAGCCGATTTAGAGCCATTCAAAATCCAAAATGTGCAATTGTGCTCCGATTGTGGTTCTTGATACCTCTAATGATAGGTCTCGGGACCTATAATTAGTGTGCAAACGCGCATTTAGATTGCTTGATTATTTCCATACATTTCAGAGAAACTTCGATTTGATGAAAATCACCTTACTATAGTTCAGCCGATTCAGAGCAATTCAAAATCCAAAATCTGCAATTGTGCTCCGATTGTGGTTCTTGATACCTCTAATGATAGGTCTCGGGACCTATAATTAGTGTGCAAACGCGCATTTAGATTGCTTGTATATTTCCATACGTTTCAGAGAAAATTCGATTTGATGAAAATCACCTTACTATAGTTCAGCCGATTTAGAGCCATTCAAAATCCAAAATCTGCAATTGTGCTCCGATTGTGGTTCTTGATACCTCTAATGATAGGTCTCGGGACCTATAATTAGTGTGCAAACGCGCATTTAGATTGCTTGTATATTTCCATACGTTTCAGAGAAAATTCGATTTGATGAAAATCACCTTACTATAGTTCAGCCGATGCAGAGCCATTCAAAATCCAAAATCTGCAATTGTGCTCCGATTGTGGTTCTTGATACCTCTAATGATAGGTCTCGGGACCTATAATTAGTGTGCAAACGCGCATTTAGATTGCTTGTATATTTCCATACGTTTCAGAGAAAATTCGATTTTAAGAAAATCACCTTACTTATAGTTCAGCCGATTTAGAGCCATTCAAAATCCAAAATCTGCAATTGTGCTCCGATTTTGGTTCTTGATACCTCTAATGATAGGTCTCGGGACCTATAATTAGTGTGCAAACGCGCATTTAGATTGCTTGTATATTTCTATACATTTAAGAGAAATTTCGATTTGATGAAAATCACCTTACTATAGTTCAGCCGATTCAGAGCCATTCAAAATCCAAAATCTGCAATTGTGCTCCGATTGTGGTTCTTGATACCTCTAATGATAGGTCTCGGGACCTATAATTAGTGTGCAAACGCGCATTTAGATTGCTTGATTATTTCCATACATTTCAGAGAAAATTCGATTTGATGAAAATCACCTTACTATAGTTCAGCCGATTCAGAGCCATTCAAAATCCAAAATCTGCAATTGTGCTCCGATTGTGGTTCTTGATACCTCTAATGATAGGTCTCGTGACCTATAATTAGTGTGCAAACGCGCATTTAGATTGCTTGATTATTTCCATACATTTCAGAGAAAATTCGATTTGATGAAAATCACCTTACTATAGTTCAGCCGATTTAGAGCCATTCAAAATCCAAAATGTGCAATTGTGCTCCGATTGTGGTTCTTGATACCTCTAATGATAGGTCTCGGGACCTATAATTAGTGTGCAAACGCGCATTTAGATTGCTTGATTATTTCCATACATTTCAGAGAAACTTCGATTTGATGAAAATCACCTTACTATAGTTCAGCCGATGCAGAGCCATTCAAAATCCAAAATCTGCAATTGTGCTCCGATTGTGGTTCTTGATACCTCTAATGATAGGTCTCGGGACCTATAATTAGTGTGCAAACGCGCATTTAGATTGCTTGTATATTTCCATACGTTTCAGAGAAAATTCGATTTTAAGAAAATCACCTTACTTATAGTTCAGCCGATTTAGAGCCATTCAAAATCCAAAATCTGCAATTGTGCTCCGATTTTGGTTCTTGATACCTCTAATGATAGGTCTCGGGACCTATAATTAGTGTGCAAACGCGCATTTAGATTGCTTGTATATTTCTATACATTTAAGAGAAATTTCGATTTGATGAAAATTACCTTACTATAGTTCAGCCGATTCAGAGCCATTCAAAATCCAAAATCTGCAATTGTGCTCCGATTGTGGTTCTTGATACCTCTAATGATAGGTCTCGGGACCTATAATTAGTGTGCAAACGCGCATTTAGATTGCTTGATTATTTCCATACATTTCAGAGAAAATTCGATTTGATGAAAATCACCTTACTATAGTTCAGCCGATTCAGAGCCATTCAAAATCCAAAATCTGCAATTGTGCTCCGATTGTGGTTCTTGATACCTCTAATGATAGGTCTCGTGACCTATAATTAGTGTGCAAACGCGCATTTAGATTGCTTGATTATTTCCATACATTTCAGAGAAAATTCGATTTGATGAAAATCACCTTACTATAGTTCAGCCGATTTAGAGCCATTCAAAATCCAAAATGTGCAATTGTGCTCCGATTGTGGTTCTTGATACCTCTAATGATAGGTCTCGGGACCTATAATTAGTGTGCAAACGCGCATTTAGATTGCTTGATTATTTCCATACATTTCAGAGAAACTTCGATTTGATGAAAATCACCTTACTATAGTTCAGCCGATTCAGAGCAATTCAAAATCCAAAATCTGCAATTGTGCTCCGATTGTGGTTCTTGATACCTCTAATGATAGGTCTCGGGACCTATAATTAGTGTGCAAACGCGCATTTAGATTGCTTGATTATTTCCATACATTTCAGAGAAAATTCGATTTGATGAAAATCACCTTACTATAGTTCAGCCGATTCAGAGCCATTCAAAATCCAAAATCTGCAATTGTGCTCCGATTGTGGTTCTTGATACCTCTAATGATAGGTCTCGGGACCTATAATTAGTGTGCAAACGCGCATTTAGATTGCTTGATTATTTCCATACATTTCAGAGAAAATTCGATTTGATGAAAATCACCTTACTATAGTTCAGCCGATTCAGAGCCATTCAAAATCCAAAATCTGCAATTGTGCTCCGAATGTGATTCTTGATACCTCTAATGATAGGTCTCGGAAACTATAATTAGTGTGCAAACGCGCATTTAGATTGCTTGATTATTTCCATACATTTCAGAGAAAATTCGATTTGATCAAAATCACCTTACTATAGTTCAGCCGATTCAGAGCCATTCAAAATCCAAAATAGGTCTCGGGACCTATAATTAGTGTGCAAACGCGCATTTAGATTGCTTTAAATCACCTTACTATAGTTCAGCCGATTCAGAGCCATTCAAAATCCAAAATCTGCAATTGTGCTCCAATTGTGATTCTGTGCAAACGCGCATTTAGATTGCTTGATTATTTCCATACATTTCAGAGAAAATTCGATTTGATGAAAATCACCTTACTTATAGTTCAGCCGATTCAGAGCAATTCAAAATCCAAAATCTGCAATTGTGCTCCGATTGTGGTTCTTGATACCTCTAATGATAGGTCTCGTGACCTATAATTAGTGTGCAAACGCGCATTTAGATTGCTTGATTATTTCCATACATTTCAGAGAAAATTCGATTTGATGAAAATCACCTTACTATAGTTCTGCCGATTCAGAGCCATTCAAAATCCAAAATCTGCAATTGTGCTCCGATTGTGGTTCTTGATACCTCTAATGATAGGTCTCGGGACCTATCATTAGTGTGCAAACGCGCATTTAGATTGCTTGATTTTTTCCAAACATTTCAGAGAAAATTCGATTTGATGAAAATCACCTTACTATAGATCAGCCGATTCAGAGCCATTCAAAATCCAAAATCTGCAATTGTGCTCCGATTGTGGTTCTTGATACCTCTAATGATAGGTCTCGGGACCTATAATTAGTGTGCAAACGCGCATTTAGATTGCTTGATTATTTCCATACATTTCAGAGAAAATTCGATTTGATGAAAATCACCTTACTATAGTTCAGCCGATTCAGAGCCATTCAAAATCCAAAATCTGCAATTGTGCTCCGATTGTGGTTCTTGATACCTCTAATGATAGGTCTCGGGACCTATAATTAGTGTGCAAACGCGCATTTAGATTGCTTGATTATTTCCATACATTTCAGAGAAAATTCGATTTGATGAAAATCACCTTACTATAGTTCAGCAGATTCAGAGCCATTCAAAATCCAAAATCTGCAATTGTGCTCCGATTGTGGTTCTTGATACCTCTAATGATAGGTCTCGTGACCTATAATTAGTGTGCAAACGCGCATTTAGATTGCTTGATTATTTCCATACATTTCAGAGAAAATTCGATTTGATGAAAATCACCTTACTTATAGTTCAGCCGATTTAGAGCCATTCAAAATCCAAAATCTGCAATTGTGCTCCGATTGTGGTTCTTGATACCTCTAATGATAGGTCTCGTGACCTATAATTAGTGTGCAAACGCGCATTTAGATTGCTTGATTATTTCCATACATTCCAGAGAAAATTCGATTTGATGAAAATCACCTTACTATAGTTCTGCCGATTCAGAGCCATTCAAAATCCAAAATCTGCAATTGTGCTCCGATTGTGGTTCTTGATACCTCTAATGATAGGTCTCGGGACCTATAATTAGTGTGCAAACGCGCATTTAGATTGCTTGATTATTTCCATACATTTCAGAGAAAATTCGATTTGATGAAAATCACCTTACTATAGTTCAGCCGATTTGATGAAAATCACCTTACTATAGTTCAGCCGATTCAGAGCCATTCAAAATCCAAAATCTGCAATTGTGCTCCGATTGTGGTTCTTGATACCTCTAATGATAGGTCTCGGGACCTATAATTAGTGTGCAAACGCGCATTTAGATTGCTTGATTATTTCCATACATTTCAGAGAAAATTCGATTTGATGAAAATCACCTTACTATAGTTCAGCAGATTCAGAGCCATTCAAAATCCAAAATCTGCAATTGTGCTCCGATTGTGGTTCTTGATACCTCTAATGATAGGTCTCGTGACCTATAATTAGTGTGCAAACGCGCATTTAGATTGCTTGATTATTTCCATACATTTCAGAGAAAATTCGATTTGATGAAAATCACCTTATTTATAGTTCAGCCGATTTAGAGCCATTCAAAATCCAAAATCTGCAATTGTGCTCCGATTGTGGTTCTTGATACCTCTAATGATAGGTCTCGTGACCTATAATTAGTGTGGAAACGCGCATTTAGATTGCTTGATTATTTCCATACATTTCAGAGAAAATTCGATTTGATGAAAATCACCTTACTATAGTTCAGCCGATTCAGAGCAATTCAAAATCCAAAATCTGCAATTGTGCTCCGATTGTGGTTCTTGATACCTCTAATGATAGGTCTCGTGACCTATAATTAGTGTGCAAACGCGCATTTAGATTGCTTGATTATTTCCATACATTTCAGAGAAAATTCGATTTGATGAAAATCACCTTACTATAGTTCTGCCGATTCAGAGCCATTCAAAATCCAAAATCTGCAATTGTGCTCCGATTGTGGTTCTTGATACCTCTAATGATAGGTCTCGGGACCTATAATTAGTGTGCAAACGCGCATTTAGATTGCTTGAATTTTTCCAAACATTTCAGAGAAAATTCGATTTGATGAAAATCACCTTACTATAGATCAGCCGATTCAGAGCCATTCAAAATGCAAAATCTGCAATTGTGCTCCGATTGTGGTTCTTGATACCTCTAATGATAGGTCTCGGGACCTATAATTAGTGTGCAAACGCGCATTTAGATTGCTTGATTATTTCCATACATTTCAGAGAAAATTCGATTTGATGAAAATCACCTTACTATAGTTCAGCCGATTCAGAGCCATTCAAAATCCAAAATCTGCAATTGTGCTCCGATTGTGGTTCTTGATACCTCTAATGATAGGTCTCGGGACCTATAATTAGTGTGCAAACGCGCATTTAGATTGCTTGATTATTTCCATACATTTCAGAGAAAATTCGATTTGATGAAAATCACCTTACTTATAGTTCAGCAGATTCAGAGCCATTCAAAATCCAAAATCTGCAATTGTGCTCCGATTGTGGTTCTTGATACCTCTAATGATAGGTCTCGGGACCTATAATTAGTGTGCAAACGCGCATTTAGATTGCTTGTATATTTCCATACGTTTCAGAGAAAATTCGATTTTAAGAAAATCACCTTACTTATAGTTCAGCCGATTTAGAGCCATTCAAAATCCAAAATCTGCAATTGTGCTCCGATTGTGGTTCTTGATACCTCTAATGATAGGTCTCGGAAACTATAATTAGTGTGCAAACGCGCATTTAGATTGCTTGATTATTTCCATACATTTCAGAGAAAATTCGATTTGATCAAAATCACCTTACTATAGTTCAGCCGATTCAGAGCCATTCAAAATCCAAAATAGGTCTCGGGACCTATAATTAGTGTGCAAACGCGCATTTAGATTGCTTTAAATCACCTTACTATAGTTCAGCCGATTCAGAGCCATTCAAAATCCAAAATCTGCAATTGTGCTCCAATTGTGATTCTGTGCAAACGCGCATTTAGATTGCTTGATTATTTCCATACATTTCAGAGAAAATTCGATTTGATGAAAATCACCTTACTATAGTTCAGCCGATTCAGAGCAATTCAAAATCCAAAATCTGCAATTGTGCTCCGATTGTGGTTCTTGATACCTCTAATGATAGGTCTCGTGACCTATAATTAGTGTGCAAACGCGCATTTAGATTGCTTGATTATTTCCATACATTTCAGAGAAAATTCGATTTGATGAAAATCACCTTACTATAGTTCTGCCGATTCAGAGCCATTCAAAATCCAAAATCTGCAATTGTGCTCCGATTGTGGTTCTTGATACCTCTAATGATAGGTCTCGGGACCTATAATTAGTGTGCAAACGCGCATTTAGATTGCTTGAATTTTTCCAAACATTTCAGAGAAAATTCGATTTGATGAAAATCACCTTACTATAGATCAGCCGATTCAGAGCCATTCAAAATGCAAAATCTGCAATTGTGCTCCGATTGTGGTTCTTGATACCTCTAATGATAGGTCTCGGGACCTATAATTAGTGTGCAAACGCGCATTTAGATTGCTTGATTATTTCCATACATTTCAGAGAAAATTCGATTTGATGAAAATCACCTTACTATAGTTCAGCCGATTCAGAGCCATTCAAAATCCAAAATCTGCAATTGTGCTCCGATTGTGGTTCTTGATACCTCTAATGATAGGTCTCGGGACCTATAATTAGTGTGCAAACGCGCATTTAGATTGCTTGATTATTTCCATACATTTCAGAGAAAATTCGATTTGATGAAAATCACCTTACTTATAGTTCAGCCGATTCAGAGCCATTCAAAATCCAAAATCTGCAATTGTGCTCCGATTGTGGTTCTTGATACCTCTAATGATAGGTCTCGGGACCTATAATTAGTGTGCAAACGCGCATTTAGATTGCTTGATTATTTCCATACATTTCAGAGAAAATTCGATTTGATGGAAATCACCTTACTTATAGTTCAGCCGATTCAGAGCAATTCAAAATCCAAAATCTGCAATTGTGCTCCGATTGTGGTTCTTGATACATCTAATGATAGGTCTCGGGACCTATAATTAGTGTGCAAACGCGCATTTAGATTGCTTGATTATTTCCATACATTTCAGAGAAAATTCGATTTGATGAAAATCACCTTATTTATAGTTCAGCCGATTTAGAGCCATTCAAAATCCAAAATCTGCAATTGTGCTCCGATTGTGGTTCTTGATACCTCTAATGATAGGTCTCGTGACCTATAATTAGTGTGCAAACGCGCATTTAGATTGCTTGATTATTTCCATACATTTCAGAGAAAATTCGATTTGATGAAAATCACCTTACTATAGTTCTGCCGATTCAGAGCCATTCAAAATCCAAAATCTGCAATTGTGCTCCGATTGTGGTTCTTGATACCTCTAATGATAGGTCTCGTGACCTATAATTAGTGTGCAAACGCGCATTTAGATTGCTTGATTATTTCCATACATTCCAGAGAAAATTCGATTTGATGAAAATCACCTTACTATAGTTCTGCTGATTCAGAGCCATTCAAAATCCAAAATCTGCAATTGTGCTCCGATTGTGGTTCTTGATAGCTCTAATGATAGGTCTCGTGACCTATAATTAGTGTGCAAACGCGCATTTAGATTGCTTGATTATTTCCATACATTTCAGAGAAAATTCGATTTGATGAAAATCACCTTACTATAGTTCAGCTGATTCAGAGCAATTCAAAATCCAAAATCTGCAATTGTGCTCCGATTGTGGTTCTTGATACCTCTAATGATAGGTCTCGTGACCTATAATTAGTGTGCAAACGCGCATTTAGATTGCTTGATTATTTCCATACATTTCAGAGAAAATTCGATTTGATGAAAATCACCTTACTATAGTTCTGCCGATTCAGAGCCATTCAAAATCCAAAATCTGCAATTGTGCTCCGATTGTGGTTCTTGATACCTCTAATGATAGGTCTCGGAAAATATAATTAGTGTGCAAACGCGCATTTAGATTGCTTGATTATTTCCATACATTTCAGAGAAAATTCGATTTGATGAAAATCACCTTACTATAGTTCAGCCGATTCAGAGCCATTCAAAATCCAAAATCTGCAATTGTGCTCCGATTGTGGTTCTTGATACCTCTAATGATAGGTCTCGGGACCTATAATTAGTGTGCAAACGCGCATTTAGATTGCTTGATTATTTCCATACATTTCAGAGAAAATTCGATTTGATGAAAATCACCTTACTTATAGTTCAGCCGATTCAGAGCCATTCAAAATCCAAAATCTGCAATTGTGCTCCGATTGTGGTTCTTGATACCTCTAATGATAGCTCTCGGGACCTATAATTAGTGTGCAAACGCGCATTTAGATTGCTTGATTATTTCCATACATTTCAGAGAAAATTCGATTTGATGAAAATCACCTTACTATAGTTCAGCCGATTTAGAGCCATTCAAAATCCAAAATCTGCAATTGTGCTCCGATTGTGGTTCTTGATACCTCTAATGATAGGTCTCGGGACCTATAATTAGTGTGCAAACGCGCATTTAGATTGCTTGATTATTTCCATACATTTCAGAGAAAATTCGATTTGATGAAAATCACCTTACTATAGTTCAGCCGATTCAGAGCAATTCAAAATCCAAAATCTGCAATTGTGCTCCGATTGTGGTTCTTGATACCTCTAATGATAGGTGTCGGGACCTATAATTAGTGTGCAAACGCGCATTTAGATTGCTTGTATATTTCCATACGTTTCAGAGAAAATTCGATTTGATGAAAATCACATTACTTATAGTTCAGCCGATTTAGAGCCATTCAAAATCCAAAATCTGCAATTGTGCTCCGATTTTGGTTCTTGATACCTCTAATGATAGGTCTCGGGACCTATAATTAGTGTGCAAACGCGCATTTAGATTGCTTGTATATTTTCATACATTTCAGAGAAATTTCGATTTGATGAAAATCACCTTACTATAGTTCAGCCGATTCAGAGCCATTCAAAATCCAAAATCTGCAATTGTGCTCCGATTGTGGTTCTTGATACCTCTAATGATAGGTCTCGGGACCTATAATTAGTGTGCAAACGCGCATTTAGATTGCTTGATTATTTCCATACATTTCAGAGAAAATTCGATTTGATGAAAATCACCTTACTATAGTTCAGCCGATTCAGAGCAATTCAAAATCCAAAATCTGCAATTGTGCTCCGATTGTGGTTCTTGATACCTCTAATGATAGAATGATAGGTCTCGGGACCTATAATTAGTGTGCAAACGCGCATTTAGATTGCTTGATTATTTCCATACATTTCAGAGAAAATTCGATTTGATGAAAATCACCTTACTATAGTTCAGCCGATTCAGAGCCATTCAAAATCCAAAATCTGCAATTGTGCTCCGATTGTGGTTCTTGATACCTCTAATGATAGGTCTCGGGACCTATAATTAGTGTGCAAACGCGCATTTAGATTGCTTGATTATTTCCATACATTTCAGAGAAAATTCGATTTGATGAAAATCACCTTACTATAGTTCTGCCGATTCAGAGCCATTCAAAATCCAAAATCTGCAATTGTGCTCCGATTGTGGTTCTTGATACCTCTAATGATAGGTCTCGGAAACTATAATTAGTGTGCAAACGCGCATTTAGATTGCTTGATTATTTCCATACATTTCAGAGAAAATTCGATTTGATGAAAATCACCTTACTATAGTTCAGCCGATTCAGAGCCATTCAAAATCCAAAATCTGCAATTGTGCTCCGATTGTGGTTCTTGATACCTCTAATGATAGGTCTCGGAAACTATAATTAGTGTGCAAACGCGCATTTAGATTGCTTGTATATCTCCATACGTTTCAGAGAAAATTCGATTTGATGAAAATCACCTTACTTATAGTTCAGCCGATTCAGAGCCATTCAAAATCCAAAATCTGCAATTGTGCTCCGATTGTGGTTCTTGATACCTCTAATGATAGGTCTCGGGACCTATAATTAGTGTGCAAACGCGCATTTAGATTGCTTGGTTATTTCCATACATTTCAGAGAAAATTCGATTTGATGAAAATCACCTTACTATAGTTCAGCCGATTCAGAGCCATTCAAAATCCAAAATCTGCAATTGTGCTCCGATTGTGGTTCTTGATACCTCTAATGATAGGTCTCGGGACCTATAATTAGTGTGCAAACGCGCATTTAGATTGCTTGATTATTTCCATACATTTCAGAGAAACTTCGATTTGATGAAAATCACCTTACTATAGTTCAGCCGATTCAGAGCCATTCAAAATCCAAAATCTGCAATTGTGCTCCGATTGTGGTTCTTGATACCTCTAATGATAGGTCTCGGGACCTATAATTAGTGTGCAAACGCGCATTTAGATTGCTTGATTATTTCCATACATTTCAGAGAAACTTCGATTTGATGAAAATCACCTTACTATAGTTCAGCCGATTCAGAGCAATTCAAAATCCAAAATCTGCAATTGTGCTCCGATTGTGGTTCTTGATACCTCTAATGATAGGTCTCGGGACCTATAATTAGTGTGCAAACGCGCATTTAGATTGCTTGTATATTTCCATACGTTTCAGAGAAAATTCGATTTGATGAAAATCACCTTACTATAGTTCAGCCGATTTAGAGCCATTCAAAATCCAAAATCTGCAATTGTGCTCCGATTGTGGTTCTTGATACTTCTAATGATAGGTCTCGTGACCTATAATTAGTGTGCAAACGCGCATTTAGATTGCTTGATTATTTCCATACATTTCAGAGAAACTTCGATTTGATGAAAATCACCTTACTATAGTTCAGCCGATTCACAGCATTTCAAAATCCAAAATCTGCAATTGTGCTCCGATTGTGGTTCTTGATACCTCTAATGATAGGTCTCGGGACCTATAATTAGTGTGCAAACGCGCATTTAGATTGCTTGATTATTTCCATACATTTCAGAGAAAATTCGATTTGATGAAAATCACCTTACTATAGTTCAGCCGATTCAGAGCCATTCAAAATCCAAAATCTGCAATTGTGCTCCGATTGTGGTTCTTGATACCTCTAATGATAGGTCTCGGGACCTATAATTAGTGTGCAAACGCGCATTTAGATTGCTTGATTATTTCCATACATTTCAGAGAAAATTCGATTTGATGAAAATCACCTTACTATAGTTCAGCCGATTCAGAGCCATTCAAAATCCAAAATCTGCAATTGTGCTCCGATTGTGGTTCTTGATACCTCTAATGATAGGTCTCGGGACCTATAATTAGTGTGCAAACGCGCATTTAGATTGCTTGTATATTTCCATACATTTCAGAGAAAATTCGATTTGATGAAAATCACCTTACTATAGTTCTGCCGATTCAGAGCCATTCAAAATCCAAAATCTGCAATTGTGCTCCGATTGTGGTTCTTGATACCTCTAATGATAGGTCTCGGGACCTATAATTAGTGTGCAAACGCGCATTTAGATTGCTTGATTATTTCCATACATTTCAGAGAAAATTCGATTTGATGAAAATCACCTTACTATAGTTCTGCCGATTCAGAGCCATTCAAAATCCAAAATCTGCAATTGTGCTCCGATTGTGGTTCTTGATACCTCTAATGATAGGTCTCGGAAACTATAATTAGTGTGCAAACGCGCATTTAGATTGCTTGATTATTTCCATACATTTCAGAGAAAATTCGATTTGATGAAAATCACCTTACTATAGTTCAGCCGATTCAGAGCCATTCAAAATCCAAAATCTGCAATTGTGCTCCGATTGTGGTTCTTGATACCTCTAATGATAGGTCTCGGAAACTATAATTAGTGTGCAAACGCGCATTTAGATTGCTTGTATATCTCCATACGTTTCAGAGAAAATTCGATTTGATGAAAATCACCTTACTTATAGTTCAGCCGATTCAGAGCCATTCAAAATCCAAAATCTGCAATTGTGCTCCGATTGTGGTTCTTGATACCTCTAATGATAGGTCTCGGGACCTATAATTAGTGTGCAAACGCGCATTTAGATTGCTTGGTTATTTCCATACATTTCAGAGAAAATTCGATTTGATGAAAATCACCTTACTATAGTTCAGCCGATTCAGAGCCATTCAAAATCCAAAATCTGCAATTGTGCTCCGATTGTGGTTCTTGATACCTCTAATGATAGGTCTCGGGACCTATAATTAGTGTGCAAACGCGCATTTAGATTGCTTGATTATTTCCATACATTTCAGAGAAACATCGATTTGATGAAAATCACCTTACTATAGTTCAGCCGATTCAGAGCAATTCAAAATCCAAAATCTGCAATTGTGCTCCGATTGTGGTTCTTGATACCTCTAATGATAGGTCTCGGGACCTATAATTAGTGTGCAAACGCGCATTTAGATTGCTTGATTATTTCCGTACATTTCAGAGAAAGTTCGATTTGATGAAAATCACCTTACTATAGTTCAGCCGATTCAGAGCCATTCAAAATCCAAAATCTGCAATTGTGCTCCGATTGTGGTTCTTGATACCTCTAATGATAGGTCTCGGGACCTATAATTAGTGTGCAAACGCGCATTTAGATTGCTTGATTATTTCCATACATTTCAGAGAAACTTCGATTTGATGAAAATCACCTTACTATAGTTCAGCCGATTCAGAGCAATTCAAAATCCAAAATCTGCAATTGTGCTCCGATTGTGGTTCTTGATACCTCTAATGATAGGTCTCGGGACCTATAATTAGTGTGCAAACGCGCATTTAGATTGCTTGTATATTTCCATACGTTTCAGAGAAAATTCGATTTGATGAAAATCACCATACTATAGTTCAGCCGATTTAGAGCCATTCAAAATCCAAAATCTGCAATTGTGCTCCGATTGTGGTTCTTGATACCTCTAATGATAGGTCTCGGGACCTATAATTAGTGTGCAAACGCGCATTTAGATTGCTTGATTATTTCCATACATTTCAGAGAAACTTCGATTTGATGAAAATCACCTTACTATAGTTCAGCCGATTCAGAGCAATTCAAAATCCAAAATCTGCAATTGTGCTCCGATTGTGGTTCTTGATACCTCTAATGATAGGTCTCGGGACCTATAATTAGTGTGCAAACGCGCATTTAGATTGCTTGTATATTTCCATACGTTTCAGAGAAAATTCGATTTGATGAAATCACCATACTATAGTTCAGCCGATTTAGAGCCATTCAAAATCCAAAATCTGCAATTGTGCTCCGATTGTGGTTCTTGATACCTCTAATGATAGGTCTCGGGACCTATAATTAGTGTGCAAACGCGCATTTAGATTGCTTGATTATTTCCATACATTTCAGAGAAACATCGATTTGATGAAAATCACCTTACTATAGTTCAGCCGATTCAGAGCAATTCAAAATCCAAAGTCTGCAATTGTGCTCCGATTGTGGTTCTTGATACCTCTAATGATAGGTCTCGGGACCTATAATTAGTGTGCAAACGCGCATTTAGATTGCTTGATTATTTCCGTACATTTCAGAGAAAGTTCGATTTGATGAAAATCACCTTACTATAGTTCAGCCGATTCAGAGCCATTCAAAATCCAAAATCTGCAATTGTGCTCCGATTGTGGTTCTTGATACCTCTAATGATAGGTCTCGGGACCTATAATTAGTGTGCAAACGCGCATTTAGATTGCTTGATTATTTCCATACATTTCAGAGAAACTTCGATTTGATGAAAATCACCTTACTATAGTTCAGCCGATTCAGAGCAATTCAAAATCCAAAATCTGCAATTGTGCTCCGATTGTGGTTCTTGATACCTCTAATGATAGGTCTCGGGACCTATAATTAGTGTGCAAACGCGCATTTAGATTGCTTGATTATTTCCATACATTTCAGAGAAACTTCGATTTGATGAAAATCACCTTACTATAGTTCAGCCGATTCAGAGCAATTCAAAATCCAAAATCTGCAATTGTGCTCCGATTGTGGTTCTTGATACTTCTAATGATAGGTCTTGGGACCTATAATTAGTGTGCAAACGCGCATTTAGATGCTTGTATATTTCCATACGTTTCAGAGAAAATTCGATTTGATGAAAATCACCTTACTTATAGTTCAGCCGATTTAGAGCCATTCAAAATCCAAAATCTGCAATTGTGCTCCGATTGTGGTTCTTGATACCTCTAATGATAGGTCTCGGGACCTATAATTAGTGTGCAAACGCGCATTTAGATTGCTTGATTATTTCCATACATTTCAGAGAAAATTCGATTTGATGAAAATCACCTTACTATAGTTCAGCCGATTCAGAGCCATTCAAAATCCAAAATCTGCAATTGTGCTCCGATTGTGGTCCTTGATACCTTTAATGATAGGTCTCGGGACCTATAATTAGTGTGCAAACGCGCATTTAGATTGCTTGATTATTTCCATACATTTCAGAGAAAATTCGATTTGATGAAAATCACCTTACTATAGTTCAGCCGATTCAGAGCCATTCAAAATCCAAAATCTGCAATTGTGCTCCGATTGTGGTTCTTGATACCTCTAATGATAGGTCTCGGGACCTATAATTAGTGTGCAAACGCGCATTTAGATTGCTTGATTATTTCCATACATTTCAGAGAAAGTTCGATTTGATGAAAATCACCTTACTATAGTTCAGCCGATTCAGAGCCATTCAAAATTCAAAATCTGTAATTGTGCTCCGATTGTGGTTCTTAATACCTCTAATGATAGGTCTCGGGACCTATAATTAGTGTGCAAACGCGCATTTAGATTGCTTGATTATTTCCATACATTTCAGAGAAAATTCGATTTGATGAAAATCACCTTACTATAGTTCAGCCGATTCAGAGCCATTCAAAATCCAAAATCTGCAATTGTGCTCCGATTGTGGTTCTTGATACCTCTAATGATAGGTCTCGGGACCTATAATTAGTGTGCAAACGCGCATTTAGATTGCTTGATTATTTCCATACATTTCAGAGAAACTTCGATTTGATGAAAATCACCTTACTATAGTTCAGCCGATTCAGAGCAATTCAAAATCCAAAATCTGCAATTGTGCTCCGATTGTGGTTCTTGATACCTCTAATGATAGGTCTCGGGACCTATAATTAGTGTGCAAACGCGCATTTAGATTGCTTGTATATTTCCATACGTTTCAGAGAAAATTCGATTTGATGAAAATCACCTTACTATAGTTCAGCCGATTTAGAGCCATTCAAAATCCAAAATCTGCAATTGTGCTCCGATTGTGGTTCTTGATACCTCTAATGATAGGTCTCGGGACCTATAATTAGTGTGCAAACGCGCATTTAGATTGCTTGTATATCTCCATACGTTTCAGAGAAAATTCGATTTGATGAAAATCACCTTACTTATAGTTCAGCCGATTTAGAGCCATTCAAAATCCAAAATCTGCAATTGTGCTCCGATTTTGGTTCTTGATACCTCTAATGATAGGTCTCGGAACCTATAATTAGTGTGCAAACGCGCATTTAGATTGCTTGTATATTTCTATACATTTCAGAGAAATTTCGATTTGATGAAAATCACCTTACTATAGTTCAGCCGATTCAGAGCCATTCAAAATCCAAAATCTGCAATTGTGCTCCGATTGTGGTTCTTGATACCTCTAATGATAGGTCTCGGGACCTATAATTAGTGTGCAAACGCGCATTTAGATTGCTTGATTATTTCCATACATTTCAGAGAAAATTCGATTTTATGAAAATCACCTTACTATAGTTCAGCCGATTCAGAGCCATTCAAAATCCAAAATCTGCAATTGTGCTCCGAATGTGATTCTTGATACCTCTAATGATAGGTCTCGGAAACTATAATTAGTGTGCAAACGCGCATTTAGATTGCTTGATTATTTCCATACATTTCAGAGAAAATTCGATTTGATCAAAATCACCTTACTATAGTTCAGCCGATTCAGAGCCATTCAAAATCCAAAATAGGTCTCGGGACCTATAATTAGTGTGCAAACGCGCATTTAGATTGCTTGTATATTTCTATACATTTCAGAGAAATTTCGATTTGATGAAAATCACCTTACTATAGTTCAGCCGATTCAGAGCCATTCAAAATCCAAAATCTGCAATTGTGCTCCAATTGTGATACTGTGCAAACGCGCATTTAGATTGCTTGATTATTTCCATACATTTCAGAGAAAATTCGATTTGATGAAAATCACCTTACTATAGTTCAGCCGATTCAGAGCAATTCAAAATCCAAAATCTGCAATTGTGCTCCGATTGTGGTTCTTGATACCTCTAATGATAGGTCTCGTGACCTATAATTAGTGTGCAAACGCGCATTTAGATTGCTTGATTATTTCCATACATTTCAGAGAAAATTCGATTTGATGAAAATCACCTTACGTTCTGCCGATTCAGAGCCATTCAAAATTCAAAATCTGCAATTGTGCTCCGATTGTGGTTCTTGATACCTCTAATGATAGGTCTCGGGACCTATAATTAGTGTGCAAACGCGCATTTAGATTGCTTGATTATTTCCATACATTTCAGAGAAAATTCGACTACAGTTCAGCCGATTCAGAGCCATTCAAAATCCAAAATCTGCAATTGTGCTCCGATTGTGGTTCTTGATACCTCTAATGATAGGTCTCGGGACCTATAATTAGTGTGCAAACGCGCATTTAGATTGCTTGATTATTTCCAAACATTTCAGAGAAATTCGACTAGATGAAAATCACCTTACTATAGTTCTGCCGATTCAGAGCCATTCAAAATCCAAAATCTGCAATTGTGCTCCGATTGTGGTTCTTGATACCTCTAATGATAGGTATCGTGACCTATAATTAGTGTGCAAACGCGCATTTAGATTGCTTGATTATTTCCATACATTTCAGAGAAAATTCGATTTGATGAAAATCACCTTACTATAGTTCAGCCGATTTAGAGCCATTCAAAATCCAAAATGTGCAATTGTGCTCCGATTGTGGTTCTTGATACCTCTAATGATAGGTCTCGGGACCTATAATTAGTGTGCAAACGCGCATTTAGATTGCTTGATTATTTCCATACATTTCAGAGAAAATTCGATTTGATGAAAATCCCTTACTATAGTTCAGCCGATTCAGAGCCATTTAAAATCCAAAATCTGCAATTGTGCTCCGATTGTGGTTCTTGATACCTCTAATGATAGGTCTCGTGACCTATAATTAGTGTGCAAACGCGCATTTAGATTGTTTGATTATTTCCATACATTTCAGAGAAAATTCGATTTGATGAAAATCACCTTACTTATAGTTCAGCCGATTTAGAGCCATTCAAAATCCAAAATGTGCAATTGTGCTCCGATTGTGGTTCTTGATACCTCTAATGATAGGTCTCGGAAACTATAATTAGTGTGCAAACGCGCATTTAGATTGCTTGATTATTTCCATACATTTCAGAGAAAATTCGATTTGATGAAAATCACCTTACTATAGTTCAGCCGATTCAGAGCCATTCAAAATCCAAAATCTGCAATTGTGCTCCGATTGTGGTTCTTGATACCTCTAATGATAGGTCTCGGGACCTATAATTAGTGTGCAAACGCGCATTTAGATTGCTTGATTATTTCCATACATTTCAGAGAAAATTCGATTTGATGAAAATCACCTTACTATAGTTCAGCCGATTCAGAGCCATTCAAAATCCAAAATCTGCAATTGTGCTCCGATTGTGGTTCTTGATACCTCTAATGATAGGTCTCGGGACCTATAATTAGTGTGCAAACGCGCATTTAGATTGCTTGATTATTTCCATACATTTCAGAGAAAGTTCGATTTGATGAAAATCACCTTACTATAATTCAGCCGATTCAGAGCCATTCAAAATCCAAAATCTGCAATTGTGCTCCGATTGTGGTTCTTGATACCTCTAATGATAGGTCTCGGGACCTATAATTAGTGTGCAAACGCGCATTTAGATTGCTTGATTATTTCCATACATTTCAGAGAAACTTCGATTTGATGAAAATCACCTTATTTATAGTTCAGCCGATTTAGAGCCATTCAAAATCCAAAATCTGCAATTGTGCTCCGATTGTGGTTCTTGATACCTCTAATGATAGGTCTCGTGACCTATAATTAGTGTGCAAACGCGCATTTAGATGCTTGTATATTTCCATACATTTCAGAGAAAATTCTATTTGATGAAAATCACCTTACTATAGTTCAGCCGATTTAGAGCCATTCAAAATCCAAAATCTGCAATTGTGCTCCGATTGTGGTTCTTGATACCTCTAATGATAGGTCTCGGGACCTATAATTAGTGTGCAAACGCGCATTTAGATTGCTTGATTATTTCCATACATTTCAGAGAAAATTCGATTTGATGAAAATCACCTTACTATAGTTCAGCCGATTCAGAGCAATTCAAAATCCAAAATCTGCAATTGTGCTCCGATTGTGGTTCTTGATACCTCTAATGATAGGTGTCGGGACCTATAATTAGTGTGCAAACGCGCATTTAGATTGCTTGTATATTTCCATACGTTTCAGAGAAAATTCGATTTGATGAAAATCACCTTACTTATAGTTCAGCCGATTTAGAGCCATTCAAAATCCAAAATCTGCAATTGTGCTCCGATTTTGGTTCTTGATACCTCTAATGATAGGTCTCGGGACCTATAATTAGTGTGCAAACGCGCATTTAGATTGCTTGATTATTTCCATACATTTCAGAGAAAATTCGATTTGATGAAAATCACCTTACTATAGTTCAGCCGATTCAGAGCAATTCAAAATCCAAAATCTGCAATTGTGCTCCGATTGTGGTTCTTGATACCTCTAATGATAGGTCTCGGGACCTATAATTAGTGTGCAAACGCGCATTTAGATTGCTTGATTATTTCCATACATTTCAGAGAAAATTCGATTTGATGAAAATCACCTTACTATAGTTCAGCCGATTCAGAGCCATTCAAAATCCAAAATCTGCAATTGTGCTCCGATTGTGGTTCTTGATACCTCTAATGATAGGTCTCGGGACCTATAATTAGTGTGCAAACGCGCATTTAGATTGCTTGATTATTTCCATACATTTCAGAGAAAATTCGATTTGATGAAAATCACCTTACTATAGTTCTGCCGATTCAGAGCCATTCAAAATCCAAAATCTGCAATTGTGCTCCGATTGTGGTTCTTGATACCTCTAATGATAGGTCTCGGAAACTATAATTAGTGTGCAAACGCGCATTTAGATTGCTTGATTATTTCCATACATTTCAGAGAAAATTCGATTTGATGAAAATCACCTTACTATAGTTCAGCCGATTCAGAGCCATTCAAAATCCAAAATCTGCAATTGTGCTCCGATTGTGGTTCTTGATACCTCTAATGATAGGTCTCGGAAACTATAATTAGTGTGCAAACGCGCATTTAGATTGCTTGTATATCTCCATACGTTTCAGAGAAAATTCGATTTGATGAAAATCACCTTACTATAGTTCAGCCGATTCAGAGCCATTCAAAATCCAAAATCTGCAATTGTGCTCCGATTGTGGTTCTTGATACCTCTAATGATAGGTCTCGGGACCTATAATTAGTGTGCAAACGCGCATTTAGATTGCTTGATTATTTCCATACATTTCAGAGAAAATTCGATTTGATGAAAATCACCTTACTATAGTTCTGCCGATTCAGAGCCATTCAAAATCCAAAATCTGCAATTGTGCTCCGATTGTGGTTCTTGATACCTCTAATGATAGGTCTTGGGACCTGTAATTAGTGTGCAAACGCGCATTTAGATTGCTTCATTATTACCATACATTTCAGAGAAAATTCGATTTGATGAAAATCACCTTACTATAGTTCAGCCGATTCAGAGCCATTCAAAATCCAAAATCTGCAATTGTGCTCCGATTGTGGTTCTTGATACCTCTAATGATAGGTCTCGGGACCTATAATTAGTGTGCAAACGCGCATTTAGATTGCTTGATTATTTCCATACATTTCAGAGAAACTTCGATTTGATGAAAATCACCTTACTATAGTTCAGCCGATTCAGAGCAATTCAAAATCCAAAATCTGCAATTGTGCTCCGATTGTGGTTCTTGATACCTCTAATGATAGGTCTCGGGACCTATAATTAGTGTGCAAACGCGCATTTAGATTGCTTGTATATTTCCATACGTTTCAGAGAAAATTCGATTTGATGAAAATCACCTTACTATAGTTCAGCCGATTTAGAGCCATTCAAAATCCAAAATCTGCAATTGTGCTCCGATTGTGGTTCTTGATACTTCTAATGATAGGTCTCGTGACCTATAATTAGTGTGCAAACGCGCATTTAGATTGCTTGATTATTTCCATACATTTCAGAGAAACTTCGATTTGATGAAAATCACCTTACTATAGTTCAGCCGATTCACAGCAATTCAAAATCCAAAATCTGCAATTGTGCTCCGATTGTGGTTCTTGATACCTCTAATGATAGGTCTCGGGACCTATAATTAGTGTGCAAACGCGCATTTAGATTGCTTGATTATTTCCATACATTTCAGAGAAAATTCGATTTGATGAAAATCACCTTACTATAGTTCAGCCGATTCAGAGCAATTCAAAATCCAAAATCTGCAATTGTGCTCCGATTGTGGTTCTTGATACCTCTAATGATAGGTCTCGGGACCTATAATTAGTGTGCAAACGCGCATTTAGATTGCTTGATTATTTCCATACATTTCAGAGAAAATTCGATTTGATGAAAATCACCTTACTATAGTTCAGCCGATTCAGAGCCATTCAAAATCCAAAATCTGCAATTGTGCTCCGATTGTGGTTCTTGATACCTCTAATGATAGGTCTCGGGACCTATAATTAGTGTGCAAACGCGCATTTAGATTGCTTGTATATTTCCATACATTTCAGAGAAAATTCGATTTGATGAAAATCACCTTACTATAGTTCTGCCGATTCAGAGCCATTCAAAATCCAAAATCTGCAATTGTGCTCCGATTGTGGTTCTTGATACCTCTAATGATAGGTCTCGGGACCTATAATTAGTGTGCAAACGCGCATTTAGATTGCTTGATTATTTCCATACATTTCAGAGAAAATTCGATTTGATGAAAATCACCTTACTATAGTTCTGCCGATTCAGAGCCATTCAAAATCCAAAATCTGCAATTGTGCTCCGATTGTGGTTCTTGATACCTCTAATGATAGGTCTCGGAAACTATAATTAGTGTGCAAACGCGCATTTAGATTGCTTGATTATTTCCATACATTTCAGAGAAAATTCGATTTGATGAAAATCACCTTACTATAGTTCAGCCGATTCAGAGCCATTCAAAATCCAAAATCTGCAATTGTGCTCCGATTGTGGTTCTTGATACCTCTAATGATAGGTCTCGGAAACTATAATTAGTGTGCAAACGCGCATTTAGATTGCTTGTATATCTCCATACGTTTCAGAGAAAATTCGATTTGATGAAAATCACCTTACTTATAGTTCAGCCGATTCAGAGCCATTCAAAATCCAAAATCTGCAATTGTGCTCCGATTGTGGTTCTTGATACCTCTAATGATAGGTCTCGGGACCTATAATTAGTGTGCAAACGCGCATTTAGATTGCTTGGTTATTTCCATACATTTCAGAGAAAATTCGATTTGATGAAAATCACCTTACTATAGTTCAGCCGATTCAGAGCCATTCAAAATCCAAAATCTGCAATTGTGCTCCGATTGTGGTTCTTGATACCTCTAATGATAGGTCTCGGGACCTATAATTAGTGTGCAAACGCGCATTTAGATTGCTTGATTATTTCCATACATTTCAGAGAAACATCGATTTGATGAAAATCACCTTACTATAGTTCAGCCGATTCAGAGCAATTCAAAATCCAAAATCTGCAATTGTGCTCCGATTGTGGTTCTTGATACCTCTAATGATAGGTCTCGGGACCTATAATTAGTGTGCAAACGCGCATTTAGATTGCTTGATTATTTCCGTACATTTCAGAGAAAGTTCGATTTGATGAAAATCACCTTACTATAGTTCAGCCGATTCAGAGCCATTCAAAATCCAAAATCTGCAATTGTGCTCCGATTGTGGTTCTTGATACCTCTAATGATAGGTCTCGGGACCTATAATTAGTGTGCAAACGCGCATTTAGATTGCTTGATTATTTCCATACATTTCAGAGAAACTTCGATTTGATGAAAATCACCTTACTATAGTTCAGCCGATTCAGAGCAATTCAAAATCCAAAATCTGCAATTGTGCTCCGATTGTGGTTCTTGATACCTCTAATGATAGGTCTCGGGACCTATAATTAGTGTGCAAACGCGCATTTAGATTGCTTGTATATTTCCATACGTTTCAGAGAAAATTCGATTTGATGAAAATCACCATACTATAGTTCAGCCGATTTAGAGCCATTCAAAATCCAAAATCTGCAATTGTGCTCCGATTGTGGTTCTTGATACCTCTAATGATAGGTCTCGGGACCTATAATTAGTGTGCAAACGCGCATTTAGATTGCTTGATTATTTCCATACATTTCAGAGAAACTTCGATTTGATGAAAATCACCTTACTATAGTTCAGCCGATTCAGAGCAATTCAAAATCCAAAATCTGCAATTGTGCTCCGATTGTGGTTCTTGATACCTCTAATGATAGGTCTCGGGACCTATAATTAGTGTGCAAACGCGCATTTAGATTGCTTGTATATTTCCATACGTTTCAGAGAAAATTCGATTTGATGAAAATCACCATACTATAGTTCAGCCGATTTAGAGCCATTCAAAATCCAAAATCTGCAATTGTGCTCCGATTGTGGTTCTTGATACCTCTAATGATAGGTCTCGGGACCTATAATTAGTGTGCAAACGCGCATTTAGATTGCTTGATTATTTCCATACATTTCAGAGAAACATCGATTTGATGAAAATCACCTTACTATAGTTCAGCCGATTCAGAGCAATTCAAAATCCAAAATCTGCAATTGTGCTCCGATTGTGGTTCTTGATACCTCTAATGATAGGTCTCGGGACCTATAATTAGTGTGCAAACGCGCATTTAGATTGCTTGATTATTTCCGTACATTTCAGAGAAAGTTCGATTTGATGAAAATCACCTTACTATAGTTCAGCCGATTCAGAGCCATTCAAAATCCAAAATCTGCAATTGTGCTCCGATTGTGGTTCTTGATACCTCTAATGATAGGTCTCGGGACCTATAATTAGTGTGCAAACGCGCATTTAGATTGCTTGATTATTTCCATACATTTCAGAGAAACTTCGATTTGATGAAAATCACCTTACTATAGTTCAGCCGATTCAGAGCAATTCAAAATCCAAAATCTGCAATTGTGCTCCGATTGTGGTTCTTGATACCTCTAATGATAGGTCTCGGGACCTATAATTAGTGTGCAAACGCGCATTTAGATTGCTTGATTATTTCCATACATTTCAGAGAAACTTCGATTTGATGAAAATCACCTTACTATAGTTCAGCCGATTCAGAGCAATTCAAAATCCAAAATCTGCAATTGTGCTCCGATTGTGGTTCTTGATACTTCTAATGATAGGTCTTGGGACCTATAATTAGTGTGCAAACGCGCATTTAGATGCTTGTATATTTCCATACGTTTCAGAGAAAATTCGATTTGATGAAAATCACCTTACTTATAGTTCAGCCGATTTAGAGCCATTCAAAATCCAAAATCTGCAATTGTGCTCCGATTGTGGTTCTTGATACCTCTAATGATAGGTCTCGGGACCTATAATTAGTGTGCAAACGCGCATTTAGATTGCTTGATTATTTCCATACATTTCAGAGAAAATTCGATTTGATGAAAATCACCTTACTATAGTTCAGCCGATTCAGAGCCATTCAAAATCCAAAATCTGCAATTGTGCTCCGATTGTGGTCCTTGATACCTTTAATGATAGGTCTCGGGACCTATAATTAGTGTGCAAACGCGCATTTAGATTGCTTGATTATTTCCATACATTTCAGAGAAAATTCGATTTGATGAAAATCACCTTACTATAGTTCAGCCGATTCAGAGCCATTCAAAATCCAAAATCTGCAATTGTGCTCCGATTGTGGTTCTTGATACCTCTAATGATAGGTCTCGGGACCTATAATTAGTGTGCAAACGCGCATTTAGATTGCTTGATTATTTCCATACATTTCAGAGAAAGTTCGATTTGATGAAAATCACCTTACTATAGTTCAGCCGATTCAGAGCCATTCAAAATTCAAAATCTGTAATTGTGCTCCGATTGTGGTTCTTAATACCTCTAATGATAGGTCTCGGGACCTATAATTAGTGTGCAAACGCGCATTTAGATTGCTTGATTATTTCCATACATTTCAGAGAAAATTCGATTTGATGAAAATCACCTTACTATAGTTCAGCCGATTCAGAGCCATTCAAAATCCAAAATCTGCAATTGTGCTCCGATTGTGGTTCTTGATACCTCTAATGATAGGTCTCGGGACCTATAATTAGTGTGCAAACGCGCATTTAGATTGCTTGATTATTTCCATACATTTCAGAGAAACTTCGATTTGATGAAAATCACCTTACTATAGTTCAGCCGATTCAGAGCAATTCAAAATCCAAAATCTGCAATTGTGCTCCGATTGTGGTTCTTGATACCTCTAATGATAGGTCTCGGGACCTATAATTAGTGTGCAAACGCGCATTTAGATTGCTTGTATATTTCCATACGTTTCAGAGAAAATTCGATTTGATGAAAATCACCTTACTATAGTTCAGCCGATTTAGAGCCATTCAAAATCCAAAATCTGCAATTGTGCTCCGATTGTGGTTCTTGATACCTCTAATGATAGGTCTCGGGACCTATAATTAGTGTGCAAACGCGCATTTAGATTGCTTGTATATCTCCATACGTTTCAGAGAAAATTCGATTTGATGAAAATCACCTTACTTATAGTTCAGCCGATTTAGAGCCATTCAAAATCCAAAATCTGCAATTGTGCTCCGATTTTGGTTCTTGATACCTCTAATGATAGGTCTCGGAACCTATAATTAGTGTGCAAACGCGCATTTAGATTGCTTGTATATTTCTATACATTTCAGAGAAATTTCGATTTGATGAAAATCACCTTACTATAGTTCAGCCGATTCAGAGCCATTCAAAATCCAAAATCTGCAATTGTGCTCCGATTGTGGTTCTTGATACCTCTAATGATAGGTCTCGGGACCTATAATTAGTGTGCAAACGCGCATTTAGATTGCTTGATTATTTCCATACATTTCAGAGAAAATTCGATTTTATGAAAATCACCTTACTATAGTTCAGCCGATTCAGAGCCATTCAAAATCCAAAATCTGCAATTGTGCTCCGAATGTGATTCTTGATACCTCTAATGATAGGTCTCGGAAACTATAATTAGTGTGCAAACGCGCATTTAGATTGCTTGATTATTTCCATACATTTCAGAGAAAATTCGATTTGATCAAAATCACCTTACTATAGTTCAGCCGATTCAGAGCCATTCAAAATCCAAAATAGGTCTCGGGACCTATAATTAGTGTGCAAACGCGCATTTAGATTGCTTGTATATTTCTATACATTTCAGAGAAATTTCGATTTGATGAAAATCACCTTACTATAGTTCAGCCGATTCAGAGCCATTCAAAATCCAAAATCTGCAATTGTGCTCCAATTGTGATACTGTGCAAACGCGCATTTAGATTGCTTGATTATTTCCATACATTTCAGAGAAAATTCGATTTGATGAAAATCACCTTACTATAGTTCAGCCGATTCAGAGCAATTCAAAATCCAAAATCTGCAATTGTGCTCCGATTGTGGTTCTTGATACCTCTAATGATAGGTCTCGTGACCTATAATTAGTGTGCAAACGCGCATTTAGATTGCTTGATTATTTCCATACATTTCAGAGAAAATTCGATTTGATGAAAATCACCTTACTATAGTTCTGCCGATTCAGAGCCATTCAAAATCCAAAATCTGCAATTGTGCTCCGATTGTGGTTCTTGATACCTCTAATGATAGGTCTCGGGACCTATAATTAGTGTGCAAACGCGCATTTAGATTGCTTGATTATTTCCATACATTTCAGAGAAAATTCGATTTGATGAAAATCACCTTACTATAGTTCAGCCGATTCAGAGCCATTCAAAATCCAAAATCTGCAATTGTGCTCCGATTGTGGTTCTTGATACCTCTAATGATAGGTCTCGGGACCTATAATTAGTGTGCAAACGCGCATTTAGATTGCTTGATTATTTCCATACATTTCAGAGAAACATCGATTTGATGAAAATCACCTTACTATAGTTCAGCCGATTCAGAGCAATTCAAAATCCAAAATCTGCAATTGTGCTCCGATTGTGGTTCTTGATACCTCTAATGATAGGTCTCGGGACCTATAATTAGTGTGCAAACGCGCATTTAGATTGCTTGATTATTTCCGTACATTTCAGAGAAAGTTCGATTTGATGAAAATCACCTTACTATAGTTCAGCCGATTCAGAGCCATTCAAAATCCAAAATCTGCAATTGTGCTCCGATTGTGGTTCTTGATACCTCTAATGATAGGTCTCGGGACCTATAATTAGTGTGCAAACGCGCATTTAGATTGCTTGATTATTTCCATACATTTCAGAGAAACTTCGATTTGATGAAAATCACCTTACTATAGTTCAGCCGATTCAGAGCAATTCAAAATCCAAAATCTGCAATTGTGCTCCGATTGTGGTTCTTGATACCTCTAATGATAGGTCTCGGGACCTATAATTAGTGTGCAAACGCGCATTTAGATTGCTTGTATATTTCCATACGTTTCAGAGAAAATTCGATTTGATGAAAATCACCATACTATAGTTCAGCCGATTTAGAGCCATTCAAAATCCAAAATCTGCAATTGTGCTCCGATTGTGGTTCTTGATACCTCTAATGATAGGTCTCGGGACCTATAATTAGTGTGCAAACGCGCATTTAGATTGCTTGATTATTTCCATACATTTCAGAGAAACTTCGATTTGATGAAAATCACCTTACTATAGTTCAGCCGATTCAGAGCAATTCAAAATCCAAAATCTGCAATTGTGCTCCGATTGTGGTTCTTGATACCTCTAATGATAGGTCTCGGGACCTATAATTAGTGTGCAAACGCGCATTTAGATTGCTTGATTATTTCCGTACATTTCAGAGAAAGTTCGATTTGATGAAAATCACCTTACTATAGTTCAGCCGATTCAGAGCCATTCAAAATCCAAAATCTGCAATTGTGCTCCGATTGTGGTTCTTGATACCTCTAATGATAGGTCTCGGGACCTATAATTAGTGTGCAAACGCGCATTTAGATTGCTTGATTATTTCCATACATTTCAGAGAAACTTCGATTTGATGAAAATCACCTTACTATAGTTCAGCCGATTCAGAGCAATTCAAAATCCAAAATCTGCAATTGTGCTCCGATTGTGGTTCTTGATACCTCTAATGATAGGTCTCGGGACCTATAATTAGTGTGCAAACGCGCATTTAGATTGCTTGATTATTTCCATACATTTCAGAGAAACTTCGATTTGATGAAAATCACCTTACTATAGTTCAGCCGATTCAGAGCAATTCAAAATCCAAAATCTGCAATTGTGCTCCGATTGTGGTTCTTGATACTTCTAATGATAGGTCTTGGGACCTATAATTAGTGTGCAAACGCGCATTTAGATGCTTGTATATTTCCATACGTTTCAGAGAAAATTCGATTTGATGAAAATCACCTTACTTATAGTTCAGCCGATTTAGAGCCATTCAAAATCCAAAATCTGCAATTGTGCTCCGATTGTGGTTCTTGATACCTCTAATGATAGGTCTCGGGACCTATAATTAGTGTGCAAACGCGCATTTAGATTGCTTGATTATTTCCATACATTTCAGAGAAAATTCGATTTGATGAAAATCACCTTACTATAGTTCAGCCGATTCAGAGCCATTCAAAATCCAAAATCTGCAATTGTGCTCCGATTGTGGTCCTTGATACCTTTAATGATAGGTCTCGGGACCTATAATTAGTGTGCAAACGCGCATTTAGATTGCTTGATTATTTCCATACATTTCAGAGAAAATTCGATTTGATGAAAATCACCTTACTATAGTTCAGCCGATTCAGAGCCATTCAAAATCCAAAATCTGCAATTGTGCTCCGATTGTGGTTCTTGATACCTCTAATGATAGGTCTCGGGACCTATAATTAGTGTGCAAACGCGCATTTAGATTGCTTGATTATTTCCATACATTTCAGAGAAAGTTCGATTTGATGAAAATCACCTTACTATAGTTCAGCCGATTCAGAGCCATTCAAAATTCAAAATCTGTAATTGTGCTCCGATTGTGGTCCTTAATACCTCTAATGATAGGTCTCGGGACCTATAATTAGTGTGCAAACGCGCATTTAGATTGCTTGATTATTTCCATACATTTCAGAGAAAATTCGATTTGATGAAAATCACCTTACTATAGTTCAGCCGATTCAGAGCCATTCAAAATCCAAAATCTGCAATTGTGCTCCGATTGTGGTTCTTGATACCTCTAATGATAGGTCTCGGGACCTATAATTAGTGTGCAAACGCGCATTTAGATTGCTTGATTATTTCCATACATTTCAGAGAAACTTCGATTTGATGAAAATCACCTTACTATAGTTCAGCCGATTCAGAGCAATTCAAAATCCAAAATCTGCAATTGTGCTCCGATTGTGGTTCTTGATACCTCTAATGATAGGTCTCGGGACCTATAATTAGTGTGCAAACGCGCATTTAGATTGCTTGTATATTTCCATACGTTTCAGAGAAAATTCGATTTGATGAAAATCACCTTACTATAGTTCAGCCGATTTAGAGCCATTCAAAATCCAAAATCTGCAATTGTGCTCCGATTGTGGTTCTTGATACCTCTAATGATAGGTCTCGGGACCTATAATTAGTGTGCAAACGCGCATTTAGATTGCTTGTATATCTCCATACGTTTCAGAGAAAATTCGATTTGATGAAAATCACCTTACTTATAGTTCAGCCGATTTAGAGCCATTCAAAATCCAAAATCTGCAATTGTGCTCCGATTTTGGTTCTTGATACCTCTAATGATAGGTCTCGGAACCTATAATTAGTGTGCAAACGCGCATTTAGATTGCTTGTATATTTCTATACATTTCAGAGAAATTTCGATTTGATGAAAATCACCTTACTATAGTTCAGCCGATTCAGAGCCATTCAAAATCCAAAATCTGCAATTGTGCTCCGATTGTGGTTCTTGATACCTCTAATGATAGGTCTCGGGACCTATAATTAGTGTGCAAACGCGCATTTAGATTGCTTGATTATTTCCATACATTTCAGAGAAAATTCGATTTTATGAAAATCACCTTACTATAGTTCAGCCGATTCAGAGCCATTCAAAATCCAAAATCTGCAATTGTGCTCCGAATGTGATTCTTGATACCTCTAATGATAGGTCTCGGAAACTATAATTAGTGTGCAAACGCGCATTTAGATTGCTTGATTATTTCCATACATTTCAGAGAAAATTCGATTTGATCAAAATCACCTTACTATAGTTCAGCCGATTCAGAGCCATTCAAAATCCAAAATAGGTCTCGGGACCTATAATTAGTGTGCAAACGCGCATTTAGATTGCTTGTATATTTCTATACATTTCAGAGAAATTTCGATTTGATGAAAATCACCTTACTATAGTTCAGCCGATTCAGAGCCATTCAAAATCCAAAATCTGCAATTGTGCTCCAATTGTGATACTGTGCAAACGCGCATTTAGATTGCTTGATTATTTCCATACATTTCAGAGAAAATTCGATTTGATGAAAATCACCTTACTATAGTTCAGCCGATTCAGAGCAATTCAAAATCCAAAATCTGCAATTGTGCTCCGATTGTGGTTCTTGATACTTCTAATGATAGGTCTCGTGACCTATAATTAGTGTGCAAACGCGCATTTAGATTGCTTGATTATTTCCATACATTTCAGAGAAAATTCGATTTGATGAAAATCACCTTACTATAGTTCTGCCGATTCAGAGCCATTCAAAATCCAAAATCTGCAATTGTGCTCCGATTGTGGTTCTTGATACCTCTAATGATAGGTCTCGGGACCTATAATTAGTGTGCAAACGCGCATTTAGATTGCTTGATTTTTTCCAAACATTTCAGAGAAAATTCGATTTGATGAAAATCACCTTACTATAGATCAGCCGATTCAGAGCCATTCAAAATTCAAAATCTGCAATTGTGCTCCGATTGTGGTTCTTGATACCTCTAATGATAGGTCTCGGGACCTATAATTAGTGTGCAAACGCGCATTTAGATTGCTTGATTATTTCCATACATTTCAGAGAAAATTCGACTACAGTTCAGCCGATTCAGAGCCATTCAAAATCCAAAATCTGCAATTGTGCTCCGATTGTGGTTCTTGATACCTCTAATGATAGGTCTCGGGACCTATAATTAGTGTGCAAACGCGCATTTAGATTGCTTGATTATCTCCAAACATTTCAGAGAAATTCGACTAGATGAAAATCACCTTACTATAGTTCTGCCGATTCAGAGCCATTCAAAATCCAAAATCTGCAATTGTGCTCCGATTGTGGTTCTTGATACCTCTAATGATAGGTATCGTGACCTATAATTAGTGTGCAAACGCGCATTTAGATTGCTTGATTATTTCCATACATTTCAGAGAAAATTCGATTTGATGAAAATCACCTTACTATAGTTCAGCCGATTTAGAGCCATTCAAAATCCAAAATGTGCAATTGTGCTCCGATTGTGGTTCTTGATACCTCTAATGATAGGTCTCGGGACCTATAATTAGTGTGCAAACGCGCATTTAGATTGCTTGATTATTTCCATACATTTCAGAGAAAATTCGATTTGATGAAAATCCCTTACTATAGTTCAGCCGATTCAGAGCCATTTAAAATCCAAAATCTGCAATTGTGCTCCGATTGTGGTTCTTGATACCTCTAATGATAGGTCTCGTGACCTATAATTAGTGTGCAAACGCGCATTTAGATTGTTTGATTATTTCCATACATTTCAGAGAAAATTCGATTTGATGAAAATCACCTTACTTATAGTTCAGCCGATTTAGAGCCATTCAAAATCCAAAATGTGCAATTGTGCTCCGATTGTGGTTCTTGATACCTCTAATGATAGGTCTCGGAAACTATAATTAGTGTGCAAACGCGCATTTAGATTGCTTGATTATTTCCATACATTTCAGAGAAAATTCGATTTGATGAAAATCACCTTACTATAGTTCAGCCGATTCAGAGCCATTCAAAATCCAAAATCTGCAATTGTGCTCCGATTGTGGTTCTTGATACCTCTAATGATAGGTCTCGGGACCTATAATTAGTGTGCAAACGCGCATTTAGATTGCTTGATTATTTCCATACATTTCAGAGAAAATTCGATTTGATGAAAATCACCTTACTATAGTTCAGCCGATTCAGAGCCATTCAAAATCCAAAATCTGCAATTGTGCTCCGATTGTGGTTCTTGATACCTCTAATGATAGGTCTCGGGACCTATAATTAGTGTGCAAACGCGCATTTAGATTGCTTGATTATTTCCATACATTTCAGAGAAAGTTCGATTTGATGAAAATCACCTTACTATAATTCAGCCGATTCAGAGCCATTCAAAATCCAAAATCTGCAATTGTGCTCCGATTGTGGTTCTTGATACCTCTAATGATAGGTCTCGGGACCTATAATTAGTGTGCAAACGCGCATTTAGATTGCTTGATTATTTCCATACATTTCAGAGAAACTTCGATTTGATGAAAATCACCTTATTTATAGTTCAGCCGATTTAGAGCCATTCAAAATCCAAAATCTGCAATTGTGCTCCGATTGTGGTTCTTGATACCTCTAATGATAGGTCTCGTGACCTATAATTAGTGTGCAAACGCGCATTTAGATGCTTGTATATTTCCATACATTTCAGAGAAAATTCGATTTGATGAAAATCACCTTACTATAGTTCAGCCGATTTAGAGCCATTCAAAATCCAAAATCTGCAATTGTGCTCCGATTGTGGTTCTTGATACCTCTAATGATAGGTCTCGGGACCTATAATTAGTGTGCAAACGCGCATTTAGATTGCTTGATTATTTCCATACATTTCAGAGAAAATTCGATTTGATGAAAATCACCTTACTATAGTTCAGCCGATTCAGAGCAATTCAAAATCCAAAATCTGCAATTGTGCTCCGATTGTGGTTCTTGATACCTCTAATGATAGGTGTCGGGACCTATAATTAGTGTGCAAACGCGCATTTAGATTGCTTGTATATTTCCATACGTTTCAGAGAAAATTCGATTTGATGAAAATCACCTTACTATAGTTCAGCCGATTCAGAGCCATTCAAAATCCAAAATCTGCAATTGTGCTCCGATTGTGGTTCTTGATACGATAGGTCTCGGGACCTATAATTAGTGTGCAAACGCGCATTTAGATTGCTTGATTATTTCCATACATTTCAGAGAAAATTCGATTTGATGAAAATCACCTTACTATAGTTCTGCCGATTCAGAGCCATTCAAAATCCAAAATCTGCCATTGTGCTCCGATTGTGGTTCTTGATACCTCTAATGATAGGTCTCGGAAACTATAATTAGTGTGCAAACGCGCATTTAGATTGCTTGATTATTTCCATACATTTCAGAGAAAATTCGATTTGATGAAAATCACCTTACTATAGTTCAGCCGATTCAGAGCCATTCAAAATCCAAAATCTGCAATTGTGCTCCGATTGTGGTTCTTGATACCTCTAATGATAGGTCTCGGAAACTATAATTAGTGTGCAAACGCGCATTTAGATTGCTTGATTATTTCCATACATTTCAGAGAAAATTCGATTTGATGAAAATCACCTTACTATAGTTCAGCCGATTCAGAGCCATTCAAAATCCAAAATCTGCAATTGTGCTCCGATTGTGGTTCTTGATACCTCTAATGATAGGTCTCGGAAACTATAATTAGTGTGCAAACGCGCATTTAGATTGCTTGTATATCTCCATACGTTTCAGAGAAAATTCGATTTGATGAAAATCACCTTACTTATAGTTCAGCCGATTCAGAGCAATTCAAAATCCAAAATCTGCAATTGTGCTCCGATTGTGGTTCTTGATACCTCTAATGATAGGTCTCGGGACCTATAATTAGTGTGCAAACGCGCATTTAGATTGCTTGATTATTTCCATACATTTCAGAGAAAATTCGATTTGATGAAAATCACCTTACTATAGTTCAGCCGATTCAGAGCCATTCAAAATCCAAAATCTGCAATTGTGCTCCGATTGTGGTTCTTGATACCTCTAATGATAGGTCTCGGGACCTATAATTAGTGTGCAAACGCGCATTTAGATTGCTTGATTATTTCCATACATTTCAGAGAAAATTCGATTTGATGAAAATCACCTTACTATAGTTCTGCCGATTCAGAGCCATTCAAAATCCAAAATCTGCAATTGTGCTCCGATTGTGGTTCTTGATACCTCTAATGATAGGTCTCGGAAACTATAATTAGTGTGCAAACGCGCATTTAGATTGCTTGATTATTTCCATACATTTCAGAGAAAATTCGATTTGATGAAAATCACCTTACTATAGTTCAGCCGATTCAGAGCCATTCAAAATCCAAAATCTGCAATTGTGCTCCGATTGTGGTTCTTGATACCTCTAATGATAGGTCTCGGAAACTATAATTAGTGTGCAAACGCGCATTTAGATTGCTTGTATATCTCCATACGTTTCAGAGAAAATTCGATTTGATGAAAATCACCTTACTTATAGTTCAGCCGATTCAGAGCCATTCAAAATCCAAAATCTGCAATTGTACTCCGATTGTGGTTCTTGATACCTCTAATGATAGGTCTCGGGACCTATAATTAGTGTGCAAACGCGCATTTAGATTGCTTGGTTATTTCCATACATTTCAGAGAAAATTCGATTTGATGAAAATCACCTTACTATAGTTCAGCCGATTCAGAGCCATTCAAAATCCAAAATCTGCAATTGTGCTCCGATTGTGGTTCTTGATACCTCTAATGATAGGTCTCGGGACCTATAATTAGTGTGCAAACGCGCATTTAGATTGCTTGATTATTTCCATACATTTCAGAGAAACTTCGATTTGATGAAAATCACCTTACTATAGTTCAGCCGATTCAGAGCCATTCAAAATCCAAAATCTGCAATTGTGCTCCGATTGTGGTTCTTGATACCTCTAATGATAGGTCTCGGGACCTATAATTAGTGTGCAAACGCGCATTTAGATTGCTTGATTATTTCCATACATTTCAGAGAAACTTCGATTTGATGAAAATCACCTTACTATAGTTCAGCCGATTTAGAGCCATTCAAAATCCAAAATCTGCAATTGTGCTCCGATTGTGGTTCTTGATACCTCTAATGATAGGTCTCGGGACCTATAATTAGTGTGCAAACGCGCATTTAGATTGCTTGATTATTTCCATACATTTCAGAGAAACTTCGATTTGATGAAAATCACCTTACTATAGTTCAGCCGATTCAGAGCCATTCAAAATCCAAAATCTGCAATTGTGCTCCGATTGTGGTTCTTGATACCTCTAATGATAGGTCTCGGGACCTATAATTAGTGTGCAAACGCGCATTTAGATTGCTTGATTATTTCCATACATTTCAGAGAAACTTCGATTTGATGAAAATCACCTTACTATAGTTCAGCCGATTCAGAGCCATTCAAAATCCAAAATCTGCAATTGTGCTCCGATTGTGGTTCTTGATACCTCTAATGATAGGTCTCGGGACCTATAATTAGTGTGCAAACGCGCATTTAGATTGCTTGATTATTTCCATACATTTCAGAGAAACTTCGATTTGATGAAAATCACCTTACTATAGTTCAGCCGATTCAGAGCCATTCAAAATCCAAAATCTGCAATTGTGCTCCGATTGTGGTTCTTGATACCTCTAATGATAGGTCTCGGGACCTATAATTAGTGTGCAAACGCGCATTTAGATTGCTTGATTATTTCCATACATTTCAGAGAAACTTCGATTTGATGAAAATCACCTTACTATAGTTCAGCCGATTCAGAGCCATTCAAAATCCAAAATCTGCAATTGTGCTCCGATTGTGGTTCTTGATACCTCTAATGATAGGTCTCGTGACCTATAATTAGTGTGCAAACGCGCATTTAGATTGCTTGATTATTTCCATACATTTCAGAGAAACTTCGATTTGATGAAAATCACCTTACTATAGTTCAGCCGATTCACAGCAATTCAAAATCCAAAATCTGCAATTGTGCTCCGATTGTGGTTCTTGATACCTCTAATGATAGGTCTCGGGACCTATAATTAGTGTGCAAACGCGCATTTAGATTGCTTGATTATTTCCATACATTTCAGAGAAAATTCGATTTGATGAAAATCACCTTACTATAGTTCAGCCGATTCAGAGCAATTCAAAATCCAAAATCTGCAATTGTGCTCCGATTGTGGTTCTTGATACCTCTAATGATAGGTCTCGGGACCTATAATTAGTGTGCAAACGCGCATTTAGATTGCTTGATTATTTCCATACATTTCAGAGAAAATTCGATTTGATGAAAATCACCTTACTATAGTTCAGCCGATTCAGAGCCATTCAAAATCCAAAATCTGCAATTGTGCTCCGATTGTGGTTCTTGATACCTCTAATGATAGGTCTCGGGACCTATAATTAGTGTGCAAACGCGCATTTAGATTGCTTGTATATTTCCATACATTTCAGAGAAAATTCGATTTGATGAAAATCACCTTACTATAGTTCAGCCGATTCAGAGCCATTCAAAATCCAAAATCTGCAATTGTGCTCCGATTGTGGTTCTTGATACCTCTAATGATAGGTCTCGGGACCTATAATTAGTGTGCAAACGCGCATTTAGATTGCTTGATTATTTCCATACATTTCAGAGAAAATTCGATTTGATGAAAATCACCTTACTATAGTTCTGCCGATTCAGAGCCATTCAAAATCCAAAATCTGCAATTGTGCTCCGATTGTGGTTCTTGATACCTCTAATGATAGGTCTCGGAAACTATAATTAGTGTGCAAACGCGCATTTAGATTGCTTGATTATTTCCATACATTTCAGAGAAAATTCGATTTGATGAAAATCACCTTACTATAGTTCAGCCGATTCAGAGCCATTCAAAATCCAAAATCTGCAATTGTGCTCCGATTGTGGTTCTTGATACCTCTAATGATAGGTCTCGGAAACTATAATTAGTGTGCAAACGCGCATTTAGATTGCTTGTATATCTCCATACGTTTCAGAGAAAATTCGATTTGATGAAAATCACCTTACTTATAGTTCAGCCGATTCAGAGCCATTCAAAATCCAAAATCTGCAATTGTGCTCCGATTGTGGTTCTTGATACCTCTAATGATAGGTCTCGGGACCTATAATTAGTGTGCAAACGCGCATTTAGATTGCTTGGTTATTTCCATACATTTCAGAGAAAATTCGATTTGATGAAAATCACCTTACTATAGTTCAGCCGATTCAGAGCCATTCAAAATCCAAAATCTGCAATTGTGCTCCGATTGTGGTTCTTGATACCTCTAATGATAGGTCTCGGGACCTATAATTAGTGTGCAAACGCGCATTTAGATTGCTTGATTATTTCCATACATTTCAGAGAAACATCGATTTGATGAAAATCACCTTACTATAGTTCAGCCGATTCAGAGCAATTCAAAATCCAAAATCTGCAATTGTGCTCCGATTGTGGTTCTTGATACCTCTAATGATAGGTCTCGGGACCTATAATTAGTGTGCAAACGCGCATTTAGATTGCTTGATTATTTCCGTACATTTCAGAGAAAGTTCGATTTGATGAAAATCACCATACTATAGTTCAGCCGATTCAGAGCCATTCAAAATCCAAAATCTGCAATTGTGCTCCGATTGTGGTTCTTGATACCTCTAATGATAGGTCTCGGGACCTATAATTAGTGTGCAAACGCGCATTTAGATTGCTTGATTATTTCCATACATTTCAGAGAAACTTCGATTTGATGAAAATCACCTTACTATAGTTCAGCCGATTCAGAGCAATTCAAAATCCAAAATCTGCAATTGTGCTCCGATTGTGGTTCTTGATACCTCTAATGATAGGTCTCGGGACCTATAATTAGTGTGCAAACGCGCATTTAGATTGCTTGTATATTTCCATACGTTTCAGAGAAAATTCGATTTGATGAAAATCACCATACTATAGTTCAGCCGATTTAGAGCCATTCAAAATCCAAAATCTGCAATTGTGCTCCGATTGTGGTTCTTGATACCTCTAATGATAGGTCTCGGGACCTATAATTAGTGTGCAAACGCGCATTTAGATTGCTTGATTATTTCCATACATTTCAGAGAAACTTCGATTTGATGAAAATCACCTTACTATAGTTCAGCCGATTCAGAGCAATTCAAAATCCAAAATCTGCAATTGTGCTCCGATTGTGGTTCTTGATACCTCTAATGATAGGTCTCGGGACCTATAATTAGTGTGCAAACGCGCATTTAGATTGCTTGTATATTTCCATACGTTTCAGAGAAAATTCGATTTGATGAAAATCACCATACTATAGTTCAGCCGATTTAGAGCCATTCAAAATCCAAAATCTGCAATTGTGCTCCGATTGTGGTTCTTGATACCTCTAATGATAGGTCTCGGGACCTATAATTAGTGTGCAAACGCGCATTTAGATTGCTTGATTATTTCCATACATTTCAGAGAAACATCGATTTGATGAAAATCACCTTACTATAGTTCAGCCGATTCAGAGCAATTCAAAATCCAAAATCTGCAATTGTGCTCCGATTGTGGTTCTTGATACCTCTAATGATAGGTCTCGGGACCTATAATTAGTGTGCAAACGCGCATTTAGATTGCTTGATTATTTCCGTACATTTCAGAGAAAGTTCGATTTGATGAAAATCACCTTACTATAGTTCAGCCGATTCAGAGCCATTCAAAATCCAAAATCTGCAATTGTGCTCCGATTGTGGTTCTTGATACCTCTAATGATAGGTCTCGGGACCTATAATTAGTGTGCAAACGCGCATTTAGATTGCTTGATTATTTCCATACATTTCAGAGAAACTTCGATTTGATGAAAATCACCTTACTATAGTTCAGCCGATTCAGAGCAATTCAAAATCCAAAATCTGCAATTGTGCTCCGATTGTGGTTCTTGATACCTCTAATGATAGGTCTCGGGACCTATAATTAGTGTGCAAACGCGCATTTAGATTGCTTGATTATTTCCATACATTTCAGAGAAACTTCGATTTGATGAAAATCACCTTACTATAGTTCAGCCGATTCAGAGCAATTCAAAATCCAAAATCTGCAATTGTGCTCCGATTGTGGTTCTTGATACTTCTAATGATAGGTCTTGGGACCTATAATTAGTGTGCAAACGCGCATTTAGATGCTTGTATATTTCCATACGTTTCAGAGAAAATTCGATTTGATGAAAATCACCTTACTTATAGTTCAGCCGATTTAGAGCCATTCAAAATCCAAAATCTGCAATTGTGCTCCGATTGTGGTTCTTGATACCTCTAATGATAGGTCTCGGGACCTATAATTAGTGTGCAAACGCGCATTTAGATTGCTTGATTATTTCCATACATTTCAGAGAAAATTCGATTTGATGAAAATCACCTTACTATAGTTCAGCCGATTCAGAGCCATTCAAAATCCAAAATCTGCAATTGTGCTCCGATTGTGGTCCTTGATACCTTTAATGATAGGTCTCGGGACCTATAATTAGTGTGCAAACGCGCATTTAGATTGCTTGATTATTTCCATACATTTCAGAGAAAATTCGATTTGATGAAAATCACCTTACTATAGTTCAGCCGATTCAGAGCCATTCAAAATCCAAAATCTGCAATTGTGCTCCGATTGTGGTTCTTGATACCTCTAATGATAGGTCTCGGGACCTATAATTAGTGTGCAAACGCGCATTTAGATTGCTTGATTATTTCCATTCATTTCAGAGAAAGTTCGATTTGATGAAAATCACCTTACTATAGTTCAGCCGATTCAGAGCCATTCAAAATTCAAAATCTGTAATTGTGCTCCGATTGTGGTTCTTAATACCTCTAATGATAGGTCTCGGGACCTATAATTAGTGTGCAAACGCGCATTTAGATTGCTTGATTATTTCCATACATTTCAGAGAAAATTCGATTTGATGAAAATCACCTTACTATAGTTCAGCCGATTCAGAGCCATTCAAAATCCAAAATCTGCAATTGTGCTCCGATTGTGGTTCTTGATACCTCTAATGATAGGTCTCGGGACCTATAATTAGTGTGCAAACGCGCATTTAGATTGCTTGATTATTTCCATACATTTCAGAGAAACTTCGATTTGATGAAAATCACCTTACTATAGTTCAGCCGATTCAGAGCAATTCAAAATCCAAAATCTGCAATTGTGCTCCGATTGTGGTTCTTGATACCTCTAATGATAGGTCTCGGGACCTATAATTAGTGTGCAAACGCGCATTTAGATTGCTTGTATATTTCCATACGTTTCAGAGAAAATTCGATTTGATGAAAATCACCTTACTATAGTTCAGCCGATTTAGAGCCATTCAAAATCCAAAATCTGCAATTGTGCTCCGATTGTGGTTCTTGATACCTCTAATGATAGGTCTCGGGACCTATAATTAGTGTGCAAACGCGCATTTAGATTGCTTGTATATCTCCATACGTTTCAGAGAAAATTCGATTTGATGAAAATCACCTTACTTATAGTTCAGCCGATTTAGAGCCATTCAAAATCCAAAATCTGCAATTGTGCTCCGATTTTGGTTCTTGATACCTCTAATGATAGGTCTCGGAACCTATAATTAGTGTGCAAACGCGCATTTAGATTGCTTGTATATTTCTATACATTTCAGAGAAATTTCGATTTGATGAAAATCACCTTACTATAGTTCAGCCGATTCAGAGCCATTCAAAATCCAAAATCTGCAATTGTGCTCCGATTGTGGTTCTTGATACCTCTAATGATAGGTCTCGGGACCTATAATTAGTGTGCAAACGCGCATTTAGATTGCTTGATTATTTCCATACATTTCAGAGAAAATTCGATTTTATGAAAATCACCTTACTATAGTTCAGCCGATTCAGAGCCATTCAAAATCCAAAATCTGCAATTGTGCTCCGAATGTGATTCTTGATACCTCTAATGATAGGTCTCGGAAACTATAATTAGTGTGCAAACGCGCATTTAGATTGCTTGATTATTTCCATACATTTCAGAGAAAATTCGATTTGATCAAAATCACCTTACTATAGTTCAGCCGATTCAGAGCCATTCAAAATCCAAAATAGGTCTCGGGACCTATAATTAGTGTGCAAACGCGCATTTAGATTGCTTGTATATTTCTATACATTTCAGAGAAATTTCGATTTGATGAAAATCACCTTACTATAGTTCAGCCGATTCAGAGCCATTCAAAATCCAAAATCTGCAATTGTGCTCCAATTGTGATACTGTGCAAACGCGCATTTAGATTGCTTGATTATTTCCATACATTTCAGAGAAAATTCGATTTGATGAAAATCACCTTACTATAGTTCAGCCGATTCAGAGCAATTCAAAATCCAAAATCTGCAATTGTGCTCCGATTGTGGTTCTTGATACCTCTAATGATAGGTCTCGTGACCTATAATTAGTGTGCAAACGCGCATTTAGATTGCTTGATTATTTCCATACATTTCAGAGAAAATTCGATTTGATGAAAATCACCTTACTATAGTTCTGCCGATTCAGAGCCATTCAAAATCCAAAATCTGCAATTGTGCTCCGATTGTGGTTCTTGATACCTCTAATGATAGGTCTCGGGACCTATAATTAGTGTGCAAACGCGCATTTAGATTGCTTGATTTTTTCCAAACATTTCAGAGAAAATTCGATTTGATGAAAATCACCTTACTATAGATCAGCCGATTCAGAGCCATTCAAAATTCAAAATCTGCAATTGTGCTCCGATTGTGGTTCTTGATACCTCTAATGATAGGTCTCGGGACCTATAATTAGTGTGCAAACGCGCATTTAGATTGCTTGATTATTTCCATACATTTCAGAGAAAATTCGACTACAGTTCAGCCGATTCAGAGCCATTCAAAATCCAAAATCTGCAATTGTGCTCCGATTGTGGTTCTTGATACCTCTAATGATAGGTCTCGGGACCTATAATTAGTGTGCAAACGCGCATTTAGATTGCTTGATTATTTCCAAACATTTCAGAGAAATTCGACTAGATGAAAATCACCTTACTATAGTTCTGCCGATTCAGAGCCATTCAAAATCCAAAATCTGCAATTGTGCTCCGATTGTGGTTCTTGATACCTCTAATGATAGGTATCGTGACCTATAATTAGTGTGCAAACGCGCATTTAGATTGCTTGATTATTTCCATACATTTCAGAGAAAATTCGATTTGATGAAAATCACCTTACTATAGTTCAGCCGATTTAGAGCCATTCAAAATCCAAAATGTGCAATTGTGCTCCGATTGTGGTTCTTGATACCTCTAATGATAGGTCTCGGGACCTATAATTAGTGTGCAAACGCGCATTTAGATTGCTTGATTATTTCCATACATTTCAGAGAAAATTCGATTTGATGAAAATCCCTTACTATAGTTCAGCCGATTCAGAGCCATTTAAAATCCAAAATCTGCAATTGTGCTCCGATTGTGGTTCTTGATACCTCTAATGATAGGTCTCGTGACCTATAATTAGTGTGCAAACGCGCATTTAGATTGTTTGATTATTTCCATACATTTCAGAGAAAATTCGATTTGATGAAAATCACCTTACTTATAGTTCAGCCGATTTAGAGCCATTCAAAATCCAAAATGTGCAATTGTGCTCCGATTGTGGTTCTTGATACCTCTAATGATAGGTCTCGGAAACTATAATTAGTGTGCAAACGCGCATTTAGATTGCTTGATTATTTCCATACATTTCAGAGAAAATTCGATTTGATGAAAATCACCTTACTATAGTTCAGCCGATTCAGAGCCATTCAAAATCCAAAATCTGCAATTGTGCTCCGATTGTGGTTCTTGATACCTCTAATGATAGGTCTCGGGACCTATAATTAGTGTGCAAACGCGCATTTAGATTGCTTGATTATTTCCATACATTTCAGAGAAAGTTCGATTTGATGAAAATCACCTTACTATAGTTCAGCCGATTTAGAGCCATTCAAAATCCAAAATCTGCAATTGTGCTCCGATTGTGGTTCTTGATACCTCTAATGATAGGTCTTGGGACCTATAATTAGTGTGCAAACGCGCATTTAGATTGCTTGTATATTTCCATACGTTTCAGAGAAAATTCGATTTGATGAAAATCACCTTACTTATAGTTCAGCCGATTTAGAGCCATTCAAAATCCAAAATCTGCAATTGTGCTCCGATTGTGGTTCTTGATACCTCTAATGATAGGTCTCGGGACCTATAATTAGTGTGCAAACGCGCATTTAGATTGCTTTAAATCACCTTACTGTAGTTCAGCCGATTCAGAGCCATTCAAAATCCAAAATCTGCAATTGTGCTCCGATTGTGGTTCTGTGCAAATGCGCATTTAGATTGCTTGATTATTTCCATACTTTTCAGAGAAAATTCGATTTGATGAAAATCACCTAAGAATAATTCAGCCGATTCAGAGCCATTCAAAATCCAAAATCTGCAATTGTGCTCCGATTGTGGTTCTTGATACCTCTAATGATAGGTCTCGGAAACTATAATTAGTGTGCAAACGCGCATTTAGATTGCTTGATTATTTCCATACATTTCAGAGAAAATTCGATTTGATGAAAATCACCTTACTATAGTTCAGCCGATTATGACCCATTCAAAATCAAAAATCTGCAATTGTGCCCCGATTGTGGTTCTTAGTACCTCTAATGATAGGTCTCGGGACCTACAATTAGTGTGCAAACGCGCAATTAGATTGCTTGATTGTTTCCATACTTTTCAGAGTAAATTCGATTTGATTAAAATAACCGAAATAATCAAGCAATCTAAATGCGGGTTGGCACCGGCGGGTCCTAAACAGTCCTGAGACCTATCATTAGAGGTATCAAGAACCACAATCGGAGCACAATTGCAGATTTTGGATTTTGAATGGCTCTGAATCGGCTGATCTATAGTAAGGTGATTTTCATCATATCGAATTTTCTCTGAAATGTATGGAAATAATCAAGCAATCTAAATGCGGGTTAGCACCGGCGGGTCCTAAACGGTCCTGAGACCTATCATTAGAGGTATCAAGAACCACAATCGGAGCACAATTTCAGATTTTGGATTTTGAATGGCTCTGAATCGGCTGATCTATAGTAAGGTGATTTTCATCAAATCGAATTTTCTTTGAAATGTATGGAAATAATCAAGCAATCTAAATGCGGGTTAGCACCGGCGGGTCCTAAACGGTCCTGTGACCTATCATTAGAGGTATCAAGAACCACAATCGGAGCACAATTGCAGATTTTGGATTTTGAATGGCTCTGAATCGGCTGATCTATAGTAAGGTGATTTTCATCAAATCGAATTTTCTTTGAAATGTATGGAAATAATCAAGCAATCTAAATGCGGGTTGGCACACTAATTATAGGTCCTGAGACCTATCATTAGAGTTATTAAAAACTACAATCGGAGCACAATTGCAGATTTTGGATTTTGAATGGCTCTGAATCGGCTGATCTATAGTAAGGTGATTTTCATCAAATCGAATTTTCTTTGAAATGTATGGAAATAATCAAGCAAATAAATGCGGGTTGGCACGCTAATTATAGGTCCTGAGACCTATCATTAGAGGTATCAAAAACCACAATCGGAGCACAATTGCAGATTTTGGATTTTAAATTGCTCTGAATCGGCTGATCTATAGTAAGGTGATTTTCATCAAATCGAATTTTATTTGAAATGTATGGAAATAATCAAGCAATCTAAATGCGGGTTAGCACCGGCGGGTCCTAGGCGGTCCTGTCACCTATCATTAGAGGTATCAAGAACCACAATCGGAGCACAATTGCTTATTTTGGATTTTGAATGGCTCTGAATCGGCTGATCTATAGTAAGGTGATTTTCATCAAATCGAATTTTCTCTGAAATGTATGGAAATAATCAAGCAATCTAAATGCGGGTTGGCACACTAATTATAGGTCCTGAGACCTATCATTAGAGTTATCAAAAACTACAATCGGAGCACAATTGCAGATTTTGGATTTTGAATGGCTCTGAATCGGCTGATCTATAGTAAGGTGATTTTCATCAAATCGAATTTTCTTTGAAATGTATGGAAATAATCAAGCAATATAAATGCGGGTTGGCACGCTAATTATATAGTTCCTGAGACCTATCATTAGAGGTATCAAGAACCACAATCGGAGCACAATTGCAGATTTTGGATTTTGAATGGCTCTGAATCGGCTGATCTATAGTAAGGTGATTTTCATCAAATCGAATTTTATTTGAAATGTATGGAAATAATCAAGCAATCTAAATGCGGGTTGGCACACTAATTATAGGTCCTGAGACCTATTATTTGAGTTATCAAGAACTACAATCGGAGCACAATTGCAGATTTTGGATTTTGAATGGCTCTGTATCGGCTGATCTAGTAAGGAGATTTTCATCAAATCGAATTTTCTATGAAATGTATGGAAATAATCAAGCAATCTAAATGCGGGTTAGCACCGGCGGGTCTAAGCGGTCCTGAGACCTATCATTAGAGTTATCAAGAACTACAATCGGAGCACAATTGTAGATTTTGGATTTTGAATGGCTCTGAATCGGCTGATCTATAGTAAGGTGATTTTCATCAAATCGAATTTTCTTTGAAATGTATGGAAATATACAAGCAATCTAAATGCGCGTTAACACACTAATTATAGGTCCTGAGACCTATCATTAGAGGTATCAAGAACCACAATCGGAGCACAATTGCAGATTTTGGATTTTGAATGGCTCTGAATCGACTGATCTATAGTAAGGTGATTTTCATCAAATCGAATTTTCTTTGAAATGTATGGAAATAATCACACATAAGAATACAAATAAGTGTTCGTAAAAATAAAATCTAATACCAAATTTATTGCGACTTATTTTATATAAATTAAAATTTATTTCAATACTATCTAAATATTAGTCTTTAGTAATTAAAAATTGAAATTTGATTTTATGTACAATCCACAAAATATCAAATCATGCACTTTTAATTTTTCTATCTACAAAAATAAAATACATTGCCTGACAAATGCATCCCGGTGGATTGCATTTTCCAAAATTACACTTTAGTTTAATTTTTTTCACTACACTTGGATTATTATTACACTAAAATTAATTTAATTAGAATTTAATTTAAAATTTAAAATTAATCTGTATATACTTATGTACGAGTATATAAAGTATATACATAAGAAACAAAAATAAAAATAAAATAAAATAAAATTAAATTTTTGAAGAGGATAGAAAAAACACGTCTATCCTCTTCGACGAACTGTCGCCAACCCAGCTCGGCCGTTTCTTAATGGGTTATAATGAAATTGCCCAACTGGGAAGGAACTTGGCCGTTTCTTAATCGATTATGATGAAATTTAGCATATACGACAGAAATGGGATTCTAAAATTAATTTTAGATACCGTTCTAGAATAAAGCCAATTAGGAAGCAACTTGCCTATTTCTTAACCAATTATGATGAAATTCGGCATGTACTCGTATGTGGGAAAAGGTATTCTAAAATGATTTTTACATTAAGTTTTGGATTAAGGCTAATTAGGAAGAAACTCGATTGTTTCTTTACCGACTTCAAGTTGTATTTATCGAATTCATCACAATCGGTTTAGAAATGACCTAGTTTATGCCTAACTGGCCATATTCCAGAACATTTTCTAAATATCATTCTAGTATCCCATTTTTTTTGTACGATGGGAAATTTTATCATTATCGGTTTAGAAATAACCTAACTTGATCTAAAAATAATTTTAGAATACTATTTCCATCGTGCAAGCCTCATTTCATCATAATAGCTTATTATTATTGTTATTATTGAAGGGACATGTGGGCGATAAGCCACCTCGCACTGCGACCTAAAAGATCTATTGTGCTGGCAAATGTCCAAAAATGTGCCAAATGGCTTTAGTTACCAGTGGTTGCCAGGAGGAGGCAGAACGTACACTTGTGAATTGTGAACAGGTTACCCCTTACAAAATTGTACCCATCACACAGTTGCCTAATACAAGACAAACAATCTACTCAACTTTGGTCCCCCCCCCCTCCAATAGACGCCAAACCACCATCATAATAGCTTAAGAAATAACAAAGTTCCTTCGTAATTGGCCTGAATTTGGCTTGGAAAGGCTACATATGGATAACTCCTGTGAGAGATATTCAAATTTTCTCCAATCGGATCTAAGGAACAGTCAGAAATAAGAGACAGACCAATCCCCAGTTAGTCTTTTAAACCAAGATTTTGTTATTGAGTTACAGAATATAAAATAAATAATTCAAAAACCGGATCGCGCGATTTCTCGGTCACACTTTTGATTCAGAAAATAGAATCCCAGAATCCTGGTTGACAATTCCTAAGTATCCTATACGGTTTTGAGCTAATAGAGTACATAAACTCGATCTCGAGACAAAATCCCGGGAGTTCCCGGTCATATTTTTGAGACCGGGATCCACGGGATCCCGTTTGAGAAACCCTATAGTACAGACATCCAGACAAACGGACAGATATTTTTTTGATTTCTATTTCGAACTCAGATACTTTTAAAACATCGAGAAAAGGGTGTTTTGGGCACGTAATATGTTGTATTTGTGTGGGAATTTGGCTGTATTAGTATAATTCGCTACTTCAGAAGATACATTTTTCATTTTTTTATTGTGAGTATTTTGAGACAAAAAAGAGCACGCACAAAATTAAAGCGTTGCAAATAGTTTCCAATGCTTTATATTAAAAAAATAAATAAGGGTAATAGTACTATGAGAGATTACAATTGAAGTGACTTTGAACGAATTTTTAAATAATCAAAATTCAAATAAATAAAATTCTGTGTGATATTAAAAATATTTTTATCAATTTTGTAATCTTGAATTAAACAAACATCTCCGTAAACCATCAGATTAGTATCGTATTTTTCAAAGCTTGTTTTTAATTTCCTTACGGTATAAAACTTATATTTCCGCGAGACAAATTAAATCGATTTCCACTTCCCATGCTGATTAATTTTAAATCGCATGGAAATTAGTCATTATACGAGTAGCTATATATCGTATATCTAGACAATACCATTTTTTCCGTCCTGACTAGACGCCTACATCGTATCACACAATTTTTTTCTATACCACTGTACAGTAGCACTTCATGTTGCTTGTATATCATAATGGAATATGGATATGTTATATAGAAATGAACATGGGGGTATTGTCTTTGGTTTTTATTTTATTTTTTACATTTTTCGTTGTTTTTTTTTTCTACAAAATCTGATATCTTCTTTTGTATGTTCATATCTATTTACAAACAACTTCCTACTACTTGTACCTTGTACATCTATGTACATATTTTGTACACTAAATATTTTATCGATTCCAAAATTTCAAAACGCATGCGTTTTTCATTAGATACATGAAGGAAGAAAATTCGTTCACTCGGTGTGGTAAACGAATTTTCCGTTGTATCGTGCCTTTACACTACAGTATACAATATAATTTTAATGTTTGTTATATCCTTATGTCGTCAGTGTGTTGTGCTTTAAAGTGACAAAAAAAAAAAAAAAAAAAAAAATACAAAATTTATCACAAAGTCTTACAACATTGTTTTTATTTAAATTTATTAAAATACCTAAGTGTCGGAAAAACACTTGTTCCAAAGTCTGAAGATCCACGCTCTTCTTTATATATCCAAGTATACTTATACGGTGAAACTGTTTTGTATGTGTATAACTCAATTTAGAAAGTTCATCACAAGAACTTTTTTTTAGTATATACGAGTATAAAATTGTGTTGAATGATTCGACAGAAGGAAAATCAGAAAACGAAAAAATCAAATGAAATCTGCCACAACAATTGAATTAAATTAATTTCCTGGTTTTGTTCCTGTTTTTCAATTTAGTTTTTTTTTTGACGTGCGTTAGTGATTTTCCCCCAGTGTATATTAACAAAAAAAAAAAAAAAATAAAAGGGAAATACTCCGAATCAAGAAAGAAATGCTTAATGCAAAGTGATTTTTCGTTATCAAAAAGGTTGTGCTTTAAATTTATAATATGTCTTGTATGTTGGGTTGATGTGATTAATGGGAAAATTAACAATAAGAAAATGATATTCCCATATTGGAAAAGTGTGTGATATTTATATAAAATCGCAATAAATTAACAACAACACAAAAATGCATGGTTATCCAGTAATGCAAGTGGTACAATACAGTGTACCGCCATCGTGTTCTTGGGGACCGCCAGTTGACACACACAGATCATCAACAGGTGAATTAATCGAATTATCATAAATAAAAAAATTAAAAAAATCGTTCTTGGAAAATTTCCCATTTTATTTTATGTAATCGTTGGTGTACGTATTATTTTGTACGTGTGTAGGTGTATAATGATTTTCTATATTATTCTCTCATTTATACAGGTATACTCCAGAAATTCAAATCTAATTTTATTTTCAATTTAATCCTAGATTATACCAATGATGGTTGTGACGTTTTTATACTTGTTCTGATAAGGATCTAATGTCATTGCAATGTGTCCTCCTAATCTGGCGTGGTTGTGTAGGTGACATATTCGTGAAATAAATAACAAATTGCTCGAAGCATGATATATACATATTTTGCTTGTAATTGAACTTAGCTCGTATACAATTTACTCACGAAAAACTCTGTGAGGCAATGTATCGAACGTTGGGAATGGTTTTGGGTATTTCATTTTTAACTTTAAGCTGGTAAATAAAAGTTTGATTTGATTCAAATTTTATTTAAATATGTACAGAAGTTTTTCAAGTTTGATGAATTAAATTTTTTGATGGTTCATGGCCGAACAAGTGCGATTAGGCACAATTTAAATTTTGTGGGACCCATACAGTGTTAGAAAAATATTAGTACGACTTTGTTGTTAATGTCTGGTAGGACTCTGAGGTTTAAATTAGTTAAATGTAAATTTGCTTCTTTGTTTGTAGTAAACCGATCTCCGGTGGAAAACCAAGATTATGACTTTAAACCACAGCGTCAAAGCGAACACAAAAGCTATCATCATGTTTGTCTGTAAATAAATTTTGTGGTGTGTGATGTGCAATGATTAGTTCTGTGCAGCAATATTTTATTTAAAATTTCCAACATAGATTTTCTAACCAATCGAAAGATTCCTGTCGCTACTACGTAGATTGTAATATCTCTGATTGTGATAAAATGAGTTACGTAAATTATCTAAACACACTTTTGAGCATAGGTAAGGTGATGTAATTTGGATTGAGTTGCTACTTCGAAATCACTAAAATACCCTAAATTTCGTAACAAATCATAATACTTTTGACGTTTCAAGCTATTGAATTGTTAAGAATCGGTTGAAAACAAAATGCTGATTTTTGAAAATTTTACAGTGTGTAAAAAAGGCGAATTTAACAACGCAGTTACATGAAATTTGCCTAAAATATTTCACGACAAATATGTACACCACAAATCAAACTAATGTTATAGTTGCGGGAATACACTCTTACGTTCCTTCTCTTTTATTTTATTTCCAGAAAAAAAACTCGATACCGTTTAATGAATTTATAATTAAAAATTTTAATTTATATTTACAATAATTTTTATTTGAATTATTTAATCTCTATTCAGAGCTGGTAAATTAAAATGATATGGCACTTTTTGCCTTTACCAACGCTACTGATCGAATGCTCTAGGAAAAAACAGATTATATAAAAAAACATTGCATTTCTCTCAAACACTCGATGAGAGCGAGAATATTAGTTATATATACCTATTATTTAATAAATACATTTATAGAAAAAAACATTATATAATAATTCAATGTAATACATATATATATATATATATATATATATATATATATATATATATATATATATATATATATATATATATATATATATATATATATATATATATATATATATATATATATATATATATATACATATTATATGGTATGTGTAAAACATAGGTTATAACATCCCTATCCCCCATTGAAAAGATGAATTATTCGCAGAATAATTCATCGTATTATTATTTTTTTATTTATTACAAACTTCATTCTATTATACTATATATAATCTAAAACCTTAAAACTATGGAATTATGTAATTGATTTCCATTTCGCCGATACTCAATCGTCGTTCACATAATACTAAACATTGTAATTATATGAGCAAAATTCGATTCTTTCAATTTAATAATTTGTAGTTTTATGTTAACCTAAGTAATAATTTATGTCAATCCGATTCACTCGTGGAACTGTTTTAATCTATTATTATGCACTGATTTAACTTTCCGATTGATCCGAATTGAAGAATTTAGCGGGGATGATATTTTTACGACTTCAAATGGGCCTGACCACAATGGTTCTAGCTTATTTGATCTCATCTCATTTTTCAATAAAACTTTGTCTCCAATTCGAAAGATGGGTGTGTTTGAACTTTGGTCATAATATTCCTTTGATTTTGTTTTGTTGTCAATTAAGTTCTGTTTTGCAATTTGCCATGAATATCGAAGTCTGTATTTAAACTCGGCTAGGTAATCGTCATATGTATAAATTGGGCTATTATCTTGTTGAACAGAACTTGGAATGTTAGGCTTATATCCCAAAAGGAGCTCAATTGGCATATAACCGGTTGAAGTATGAGGGGTTGAATTAAAATTTTGAATATAGCATATGGCGTCCATTGGTCCCATGCCAAAGGATCGTCATGAATGAAATTTCTTAGAAATTCCGTAAGTGTTCGATGTGTTCGTTCCAACGCACCGTGACTCGGGATGATATGCTGTGGTATTTATTTTTTTTATTTTAAGAATTTTACAAAGGTTGACAAACATCTCCGACATAAAATTTGAGCCTTGATCTGTAACAATAGAGCTAGGTGCTCCGAAACTACATATAAAATGCTCTGAAAATGCCCTAGCCACAGTATCAGTATCTTGGGACGGAATTGGGATTGCCATAGAGTATTTCGTTAGGTCATCTTGAATGGTTAATAAATATTTATTTCCATGATGCGAAACCATCATCGGGCCAACAATATCCATAAAAATTTTTGCAAATGGCGTTTTTGACGTCGTAGTAATCTGCATTAAACATTTATTTGCTCGAGATACTTTGTTTTTCTGGCACAAAGCACATTTTTTAATAAATGTGCTGAATCGTTTGTTTAAATTCGGGAATTCGTAATACTGCTTAATTCTCTTAATTGTGCGAGAATATCCCTGATGTCCACCAAGGGGAGTTATATGAAATTCCTTTATAACTTCGTTTATCAGCTGATAATGACCTTCGAATTGGCATACTAAAATTTGGAGCCGTATTTGTAGGCGGAATGGTTCTGTCTGTTTGCCCCTCTACTTGATTGTGATAGTCTGAATTATCGATGGTTTGGTTTAGATTAATCTGTGATGTATCAGTGGTTAAATCTAGTGTGGGCCTTTTCGATTGTGCTCGGGTAATTGCTGCGATCGTATTTGTAGGTTGCCATGTGTTTAAATCTTCATTGATCTTAATACGACTAAGCGTGTCAACATTCTGATTAAGTTTACCCGGTTTATATTCGATATCGTACGTATACTCGTCTAACTCAAGTCGCCACCTAATTAATCGAGAGGAAGGCTTTGGATTTTTATTAAGCCAAATTAAAGGACGGTGATCAGTCCTTATAACGAATTTCCTACCGTACAGATAAGCATGGAATCTATGAATAGCCCAAACAATGGCTAACAGCTCTTTCTCGACTGTGGGATAATTTCGTTCTGCGTCATTCAGAACCCGACTCGCAAATGCGACTGGTAGATCTTGTTTTTCAAATTCATGTGACAATATTGCCCCAATTGCGTAATCGTTGGCATCAGTGGTTAGAATAAAGGTTCGCTCAAAATCGGGATGTTGTAAGAGAGGCGATGATATAACTGCTTGCCTTAATTTTGTGAATGCCTCATCACAATGAGCATTCCATTCAAATTTTGTGTTCCTCCGTAATAATCGATTTAATGGTTCTGAAATTCTAGAATAATCTTTTATGAAACGACGGTAGTAACCCGCAAATCCCAGGAAAGATCTTACATCTTTTATCGTAGACGGTATAGGGTAATTTGTTATGGCGTTTATTTTAGCTGGATCGGGTTTAATTCCGCTCTGGTTTACTATATGCCCCAGATAATTAATTTCGGTTCTCAGGAAATGACACTTGCTAGGCTGTAACTTTAAATTGAAGAATCGCAAGCGTTTTAGTACATCGATTAGTTTTGCGTTGTGATCGTGAAGATCGTAGCCATAAATTACAACGTCGTCTAGATACACAAAGCATCTGAGACCATTCAATCCGGATAATATGTTATTCATCAGTCTTTGAAACGTTATTGGAGCACCCTTTAACCCGAAAGGCATACGAACAAAATGAAAATGACCTGCTCGAGTACTAAAGGCTGTTTTTTCTTTGTCGGCAGGATGTAGTTTAACCTGGTGGTATCCGTTTGCCAAATCGAGCGTTGTAAAGTACGTTGCTTTGCCTAATTGATCGAGGATTTCTGTTATGTTGGGCAACGGATAAAACTGATCGACTGTAATATTATTCAATCTCCGGAAATCCACAACCAACCGCCACTTTCGCTCGTCGGTTGAGGACTTTTTCGGTACTATTAAGAGTGGTGAGTTCCAAGGACTCATGCTCGGTTCAATTATTTTGTCGCGTAGCATTTTGTTGACTTGGTCGTTTATTTCGGCTTTAGTTGTTTCCGGGAGACGATATTGTTTTACGTTGACAGGTTGTGTATTTTCGGTAATAGGAATTTTATGATAACAAGCATTAGTTGTTGACAGAATATCGCCATCCAGATAAAATACATCATTAAAGTTACGGCAAATTTCTTGGATTGATGATTTTTCTTTCTCGTTAAGGTGACTAAGGTCAAGATTCTGGCTAAGTTTATATAATCTTTCCTGCACATTCGGTTTCCAATTTTCAATAGCACATATGTCATAAGAATCTACCGATTCGAAATTTACTTTAATTTTTCCGATGTTTATGTGATAATCGTTCGTATTCACAATACTTAGTGGAATATTACTATTATTAAAATTGACTACGGCAGTAGCTATATAGACGCCTGGAATACAGTCGAACCCCGTTATAACAAACACGGCATATAACAATTTTATGGTTTATTACATACGCAGTGTAAAGTCCGAAGCTCTGAATACAATTTTTAGTTAGAAATGACTCGCTTAAAACAAACTTCGCTTATACGTCTATAATAAACATTTTTAATTACAACTGCTCAATTATTAAGAGAAAATATTCTGATATAACAATCCTCGGATTCTTTTATAACAAATTATTGTTTTACCAATACATTTTTGTAGTATAAAATATACTCGTACATACATATTTATTACAAAATATTCTCTTAACAACCTTGAAAATAACATACATACATACATAACATATGTATGTAATTAAAATAGTGGGGCTTAGTAAAAACAAATCAGCATTTTTTAACCGTTAAATTTACATCAGTTGGGTAAAGGTAGTCCTTGTCAAAAGCAGTAAAATTGTATAACCGATTGTTTCAGGTTTAATTTCAAGAGTGTTTTAATGTGAAGTGGACAATTCTAAACGATTAGTTTTTTAAAGTGCTTGGTAATACAGGTAATAGAATTATGTTTATGTTAAATCTTCAATAAAACTGGCTAATTTTTTATAGCGTAGTGTAATGGCACCACAAAAACGTAAGGCGCTTTCTATTAAAACAAAATTAGACATTTTGGCAAAAGTAGACAAAAATGATGGTACGTATGAAGACGTCGGAAAAATGTTTAATTGTCCTAAAGGTACTATCGCTGGAATAGTGCGCGCAAGGCATAAAATTGAAGAATCGAAAGATGGGGTTTCTGCACGAAAAAAATTGCGAGGCTCTCTTTATCCACAACTTGAAGAGGCTTTAATTATTTGGCTCAAGACAATGAGGGCCAAAAATCTCAATATAAGTGGAAATAGTTTTAGAGAGAAAGCTATTCAACTATCCGGCAAAATGGGAATTAGAAATTTCACGGCAACTCAAGGTTGGTTCCATAGGTTTAAGAAAAGGAATGCCATCGTTTTCAGATCGGTTGCCGGAGAAAGTCAATCGGTTTCTTCAGAAGTTACAACAGATTGGGAATCATCGAAACTCCCTCGATTGATTGATGGCTATGAAAAAAAAGACGTGTTTAATCTCGACGAAACCGCGCTGTTCTTCAAAATGATGCCAAACAAAACAATGAGCTTTCAAAAGGAAACATGCTCCGGAGGCAAACTGAGCAAGGAAAGAATTACAATTTTGGTCGGTGCTAACTCAGATGGATCAGAAAAACTTCCATTGCTAGTTATAGGTAGAGCATTAAAGCCACGATGTTTTAAAAATGTCAACAGCCTTCCAGTATTATACAAAGCTAATAAGAAAGCATGGATGACTTTTCATCTCTGGGAAGAGTATATCAGACGCCTAGCTAAAAAATTCGCTAAAAATAACCGGAAAATTATTTTTATTGTTGACAATGCGCCATGTCATCTTCCTATTTCTGGAATACCCAACCGCTATCCTACAGCCCATGGATCAAGGCGTAATAAAAAATTTTAAAGGTTTCTACCGAGAATTATTGGTGACAAAAATTATTGCTACGATTGAAGATGATTCATGCACCACAGCACAACAAGTAAAAATCAACCTACTTGATGCTTTACATATGGCACAAAAATCCTGGGAAAAAATTAAACCTGAAACTATCCTAAATTGCTTTAGAAAAGCCCGCTTCCATAATGCATTGGATATTTCGTCGCCATTAACCATCAGCTCACCTGACAGATGATGATCTAATTCAGTTAACAACTGTTACGTCTGTAAGTGATTCTGAGAGCTCCATCACGACCGACACTGAAGATGAGCATGGTCAAATTAACCAACCGTCACTGCTTCAAGTTGAACAGTCTTTCGATTGTATAAGAAAAGTTCTTTCATATGCCAAAAATAGTGAGAACATAATGCAAAAGCTTCACATCGTAGAAAATTTTGTAGATTCCATCAGTATTCACAAATTGACAAAATCAAAAATCACTGATTTTTTTTTGAAATCTTAATCGCGATATAATGTTTTTTGTTAACGGAGTTCCTATTTTTGTTTTACTGAAATTAAACACCAATTGAATTTGATTTATGAATTATGGAAATTTTTTATATGTACCTAAAGTACCAGAAATATATATGATTATACATTTGTTTTTTAGTTTTAAATATAGTTTATTTTTTGTTATGGACAATCAACATTCTGGCTATTGCAATCCAGTTTGTTAAAGGTGATATGTCGGCTATTACAAACATGTTTGTTATAGGCAATTCTTCAATGTAACAAACCTTCGCTTATAACAACTTTTTTCCCAGGTTCCCTCGGGTTTGTTATAACGGGGTTCGACTGTAATTTCCTTTGAGATACATAGGAAATCTTTCTGAATCTTGCACGGATTTGGAAGACGAATAATAGTTTCAACACGATCAGGGATTGTACAGTTTGGTAAATCGATTTGAATGGATTCAGATAATTTAGATAGAGGTAAGCGATAATATATATCTTTAATTAAAATTTGAACATTAGCCTCATTATAATCTATAATACATCTATTCTGTTGTAAAAAGTCTTTTCCTAAAATGCCATCAGACTTTATAGGGAAATTGTCGGACACTAATTGAAAACTTTGGTTTAGTTTTGAGTCTCCAATCAGTATGATGCCTTTGCAGAGAGCTAGAGTTTGTAGTTTTTCGGGTGTGATTCCCTTAATCTCACATTTATATTCAGGATAACACACCGTTTCTTGATTTACCGATGATTTTTTTATTAGACTAACATCTGCCCCAGTATCTATTAAAAAATATAAATATGAATTTCCCGATATATCCAGTCTAAGTTTAACGAATTTCGAATTTACCGATGTTTGCGGACTGATTGATGACTGACAGAGTATTTGTTGTGAATTATTACTGATTTTAGTTACTTCTGATATGGTAGATGAATAATCGCAATTAGGTGTCACAGAATTTTGAGCTGAACTAGAATTACTATAAATTTGATTTTAAAACGTTTCTGGCTTTCTAAGTACGGAATGATTTTCTTCTGAATAATTACGAAACAATTTTGATAAGGTAGGATGTATGTTGGTTGTAGATGTTGAATACAGATTTATATTTCTATGTCTTGAACTCGGACAACTGTATCCGTCTTCGCCTGTTCGAGTTCTCTTTGGTTTTCCGCAATGTGAACACTGTTTGTAAATCGCTGCGACAAAGCCGATGAATTAAAATTATCCCGCTTCTGGTTGTTGTATATTCGCTTACGACAGTCTTTCAGCATGTGAACCAAATTTTTGCAATATAGGCACCTAAGGGGGTTCTATTGTTTGTAATATCGTTGGCCACTTTTATATCACTATATGTCAAGTTTCGAAAATTTTCAGAGTTACGATTTTTGTCTGGGTTGGAGCTATAATTTGATCTAGATTTATAGTCTGAGTTAGGGGTATATACAGATTTTGATATAGATTGTGAGTTAGACATGCTAGGTTTATTGTATTTAAAACATTCTGTCGCGACATGACCCGATTTGAAGCACAATTGACATTTTTGAAAATAATTCTTGAAATTCGGCACTGTTTGTGATCTAGACTTGTTCATTACTGCCATTTCTTCTTCGATTGCCTTGTCAATTGCTTCTTTTAATGTCCCAAACCGACAAGCTTTAACAATCGTCGAAATCGATTGGTTAAGCCCATCTTGAAATGATCTTAGCGCTGTTGCTTCATTCAAATTATGAATGACATTACTAGCTTCTTTTCCTTCCCTACGAATACACGCACTGTTTAAGGCTGACAAGGTTTTATCTATTCTAAGAGAAAAAGACCTAACATCCTCGCCTCTCTCTTGCGAAAGGTTAATTAACTCAAGTTGAAGTCGCTCGACGGACCTTGAGTCTTCAAATTGGATAGTTAATTGTTTTTTTAAGTCCTCCCAGCTTTCAATAGTCCTATATTGCACCAACTCATAGGTTCGACCTGAAAGCTTTTCTTTTACAATCTGTAGAAATAAACTTTTGTCGGCTTCCTTTGTTAATGATGAATAAAATATTTCACACGAATTCAGGTATTTACTTAATAGTTTGCTTGAGCCATCGAAGTCCGGCACCAACTTGATCACATGATCAATATTTAAAGCCATGACTAATTGATTGTCTCGATTTAGGGTGTTCTTATCGGAATATTCGTTATCAGACTTCGAATCAGATTCGGAATGATTTGACTTTACATCGGAATCGGCGGAATCAGTGACACAATCAAATTTAACTTCGTCAGAGTTGGGATCGGATTGAAAAAAATTATTACTTACGGTTTCTTCTACGTATTTCCCACTATCGTCCAATACTAATTTTTTGACCCGTACGCTCAATGTTTTCTTTATGTTTTGCTGGTTTAACATATGAATAAGGATTGAGCCTCGTTGGAATGGAATTAATTCCAGTTCGAATATTGAAGGAGTTTGCCAATGAATTGGCTCCAATATTATCTAAAATTTTCCTACTTTCATACAAGCAAGGCGACTACCCGAACGCCTGGAAGAGTGCAATGGTGCAACCCGTGCTGAAACGGGGTTGTGACAAAACTGACCCTTCAAACTACCGGCCAATATCAATTGTGTCAGCCGTCGCTAAAGTCTGTGAGAAATGCATCAATCAACATATAGTTAAATATCTTGAAGTTAACAAACTAATTTCGGATAGACAATACGGCTTTCGTGAAAGCCGATCCACACGCGATCTCCTGACGTACGTCACAAACAAATGGAATCTCGCCTTAGAACACCACGGAGAGGCCTTTGCAATCGCTTTGGATATATCCAAGGCTTTTGATAAGGTATGGCATGAGAATCTTATTTGTAAACTTGTGGCATACGGGCTGGACTCGATGACCACCAGGTGGATTAAAAGCTATCTCAATGACCGAAAAATCAGCGTCGTACTTAATGGGAGATCATCATCGACGCACTCCCCAAATGCCGGAGTCCCTCAGGGATCACCTTTGTCACCGACCCTGTTTTTGCTATACATCAACGATTTGCTGGATAGCACTGTAAACCCTATCCATAGCTTTGCAGATGATGCCACATTGCATTCTTCTATTTCATTCGAGGCGGAGCCTAGCATTACAGATTTAAATAATAAACGGTCAGAAGTCGTAACTTCTCTTAATTCCGATTTAAGTACAATACTTGAGTGGGGTAACAACAACTTAGTGCAATTTAACAAGAAAAAGACACAAATATGCACATTTTCACGTAAAAAAAGTCGCAACGACTACCCATTTGTGGTAAAAAACCATATCCTTGTGGGTTGCGACTCAATTCGACTGCTTGGTGTTCAAATAAGTAACAAACTCAAATGGAATGAACACATTGCTGCATTGGCTAAATCAGCTTCAAAAAAACTCGGGTTCCTAAATAGATGCAGAAGGTTTTTTAAATCGCATCAAGTTCTCCAGATATATAAAACCTTCATCCGACCATGTATAGAGTATTGCTGTCAAGTTTGGGGAGGTGCGTCTGGTACCACCCTCCAGTTATTGGACAGGGTTCAACGCCGCCCTATCCTAATAATACGGAATCCCAGACTTACCCAAGAACTAGACAGCTTACAGCATCGTAGAGATGTTGCAGAACTCTGCGTCTTCTACAGATGCTTACATGGTAAATGTTCTGCAGAACTATCGGAGAAATACCACCATTCGTTACAACAACAAGAGGAACAACCAATGCACATAGGTTTACGGTGAAGCTCCCGAAACCTCGAACTGAAGAAATTAAGCGCGAATTTGTATATCGAACATCAAAAAAGTGGAATTCGCTAATACACTTCAAATTTCCGAAGGAATACAAAATGAATAAATTTAAGGTAGCTATTAATCTTTACTTGAAGGATCGCGCATTGGGTGCAGAAGCTCTGACAGTTACAAGGAGCTAGGACCGTTAATAAGTCCGCTCTGCACCCAATTAAAATATGTATATAAAAAAAAAAAAAAAAATTACCGAAAATTAGAAAAATACATAAAAACAATTAAAATTATGAATCACCTAGTGGAATTTAAAATTAGAAAAATAATTTATCTAACCGGATCCGTTATGATGCTATCATCCGACAATAGATAATACTCTCTTATTTTGCCAACTACGGCTATTACTGATGTTTATTCTGCATTATCACGACAGTTATATTTGTCTCTCTCCACCAATTTGTCACTCCTTTCCTTACTGTTAGAATGCACCACGGTTAATTTTGTTTTTTTTTGGCTTCGTGAACGTTATAGTCACGAACTTAACACGACCTTGTACGGTTTATAATAATGTTTATCGTATACCAATGTTATGTTTATCGTTGATTTTGAGGTTCTTATATTTATCGTTTTTTTTCGATGCTGATTGATTTTATGTAACTGCTTTGTAATTGTAGCAAAACGTTTATTACGTCCTTGCCAAGCTGAATAAAAATGTATTTGTTGTTTTTGTTTTTATTTCAATGCTCTGTTCGCATAGCTTGGTATTTATAGAAAAAAAATTTTATATCCTGGCTGTGCACATTTATCCAAAACAAAACAGATTTTATACACGATAACGGTGTATACACGGTTTCCGCTGTCACCAATGTTATAGTTGCGGGAATACACTCTTACGTTCCTTCTCTTTTATTTTATTTCCAGAAAAAAAACTTGATACCGTTTAATGAATTTATAATTAAAAATTTTAATTTATATTTACAATAATTTTTATTTGAATTATTTAATCTCTATTCAGAGCTGGTAAATTAAAATGATATGGCACTTCTTGCCTTTACCAACGCTACTGATCGAATGCTCTAGGAAAAAACAGATTATATAAAAAAACATTGCATTTCTCTCAAACACTCGATGAGAGCGAGAATATTAGTTATATATTCCTATTATTTAATAAATACATTTATAGAAAAAAACATTATATAATAATTCAATGTAATACATATATATATATATATATACATATGGTATGTGTAAAACATAGGTTATAACACTAACAATCATTAAACAATTTCCGATTTCTGCATGATCATCGGATGTTCACGACACTCACAATAACACTTATTAATACGAAATTTAATTCGGAAAAAAAGCCCAGTTGAAAGTGCCTTCATAATAATTGCGAATTGCGAATGAGGAAAATCAAGATTTTTTGAAATAAAACGCTAAGGCGACTACATCAATCACATAATGAATTATTTTGTATATGTTAAAAATTATCACAGGATTTTACTGTGATAATTTGGGTGTGTGCGGTTTTTTTCGAATAAATTTCAAAAATTAGAACTAAAAAATATTTATCAGAGGTTTCGGACACAATCTTAGACAATAGATTCTTAAGCAATTTAGAATTAAATTAAGTAACATTATCAGTTAAAATGAGGTAGAGCTCTATCAAAATGCCAATGAAAATTATTTTTTCCCGGTTCGCCTAGCTCCTCAATGAAAGTACGCAATAAGTTTATAAAAATCGTGGAGGGTCGGTCCCCAAAACTAAAAAAAAATAACAAACAAATGTTAAACTCTGTTGAATTATATTTTAAATAATATTGAATATTCAAAATGTTTTCAAATCCCGGCGCCACTGCGCGAAATGTGACAATTATTTTTTAGTACGAACTACTAGGCAATATTAAAAACAGAAATGTCATCTAAATAGAAAAAAGACACAAATACCGTGATTTTATTTTTCAAATTGTTTGCCAAAAATTAATGAATTTATAAATTATCGAAGAAGTAAGCAATTGTTCAGGTGTTACTGAATTATTTAAATTGAAATTTGCCGTCTTACTTTGGTCACTGGAATAGTTATTGGTATAAAAATAAAAATGCAAATTATGCTCAAAATAAAAACCGAAAATAATTTTCTTTTTACTTTTATCAATTGACATTAAAAATTAAATAAAAAAACAAAAAAAAAATTTCAAAAATATTCCTAGAATAATTCTATACCAACAAAAACTAGTTTTGAAACTATTCATTCCGGAATGAAAATACATGGCATTGTTGTTGTAAAATGCTCAAAGTAAGACGGCAATTATATGTGAATCAAATTGAAGGAAATTACAAAATTTGTGTTTAAAATAAATGTATTCCCGCCATATTAATTTATGCGCGAGATCTATCGAATTTTCATTAGCATTTTGCACGAACTTTATTTACAAACTTGTTTAGCCGAATCTAACCTCATAGCTGGAATATAAGGAAACCGAGTATAAAATAGTATAGCAATTACAAGAACGAGTTCTAGGTCCCAAATGGCTCTCTAAATTTCCCCATTGGAAAGTAGTAAAATAACATTTTTTCTAATGTTGATCTTGTGAGTTTTTTATATGACCGAATCCCTTTGACTCCTGACTTTTCAAAAATAGTATTTTTAAATAAGTTATGCCTGTTTGTATTTACTAATTTGAGGTCAAGGAACTCAGAAAAGCTGTATAAAACATTATCAGATTTTTCATTGGCCCAGAAACTTCCGGCATCATATGTTGCCAATACGAGTCAACTGTTCTAAGTACATATTTGCATTTCGAGTCAAACTTTCAGAATAAAATAACTGACAACATACAAATTTAATTTTAGTGACTTTATTTATTCTATAATTTTCTAAGAGTAAGTAACAATTTTATTGAATTCAGGTATATAAATTACACCTCACAATTAGTTAGTTCACATTTCACTTCAGTACTTTGCATGTTCAAACGAACATGCGATTATATAATATAATATAAAATAAAATATTGCTAATTTTAAAGGTATAGTTATATCGATGGTTCATTTGTTATGAAAACCATAAAAACAGTCGTTGTTAGCATTGATACATAAATGTACTTGGCATTTTACACATATAATGCGCGATCGTCGCTTGCATCCCGGATTTTTGCATCTAAATGCGGAATGAGATGCTTGAAATTGTGGTAAATGGTCAACCCTATCAAAACGGATATCTTTTTCTGGTCGGTGTTCCATAGATCGTACAGAAGGTCCTGGTTGTTCCAAATTCGCCTCTGAGCAACTTCTCTTCCTTTTACAGTTGTTGGACTGAAAGGCATCGATCTTAGTTAGACACCATCCTAGCTTTAATTTAAAATCTTTCAATGATAATATGTCTCGTTTTGGCAGTTTATGAAAAGCGCAATTTTGTTTGTACTCCAAAAAACTGGCGCATACAGCAAGATCAACGAAATGGAAAATTACTCTTAAGGTCCACTTACGAGATTTAATAAAAATTCTGTAGTAGCTCATATACTGATCTACTAAAACAACCCCGCCCATACAATCGTTGTATCTAGAGACAATTTCAGGTTGTTTTATCTTTACGTAGGCTTTAGCATTTTTGTCCCAGCGATCTACGACACATTCGGCTCCCTTTCCAATAAAACTTGATGCCAGATGAACTGCTCGGTTGTCTTGCCATTTGACTAGGACAATATTACCATCACGACTTGTGATTTCTTCAGATGTTCCACGTCCTTTCTTTTTCATCGTAGCATCTGTACTAAAACATGGGCTATTAAAACGGTTAACTCGAATTGTGCCTGCTGCATTTATTTTATTTGAGCTCAATATCTCAAATATTTGGAAGGTGCTAAAATAATTATCAAAGAAGAGATTATGTCCTTCGGCCCTGACGCGTTGAATCAAATGCTTAATGACTGCTGCACCAAATGCCAAATTTGTTCGACCGATCAAGTCGATTTAGGTAGCATTCCCTTGATACAGAACAAAGTCATAAGGATACCCTGTTTTCCCACATAATAGAAATACCTTCAGGCCCCATGGAGACGGCTTACCTTTCACGTACTGCTTTATGCTGAGATGTCCTTTGAAAGGTATAATTTGTTCGTCAATTGACAAGGAACGCTCCATTGGCATTTCGTTGCATCTCTTACGAACGCTGTCGATGATTGGACGCACCTTGTAAAACTTATCCTTACATTGCTTTGGTATTTTGCAATTGTCGACCAAATGTAAATGGCTTCTCAACCAATAAAAGCGATCTCTCGTCATAACCTTCGAAATTGCTTGAAGCTCGATATGGCAGTTCCAATACATGGCAATTTGAGGAAATCCCAATACTCCCATAATTAAATGCATCCCAAAAATACTCATTATCTCTTTGGGTGTGGCATGCTTAAAGTTGGTAGAACCGTTTTGGAGGGCGTAAGTGTTCGTAAATTGTGCCATTTGTTCATACAGTTCAAATGGAATGTAACGGCTGAATATTTCATACGGCGTCTCTATTGAATCTGATGAATAAGATTCAGTTGAATTAAATTCAAATGGTGAACCATTAAATTGGCGAGTTCTCCATTTTATATCTTTTTTTTCGTTATTGAATATTTTGCATCAATAAGCTCAACGCTCGAATCAACGTCATAATCATCTTCTTGTACTAGGGCTATATCATCATAATTCATAACAATTTCAGCTAGATCATGGATTGTCGATGTTGGTTGCACGACCTGTACCTCGGGATGTTGCTCCAACAACTTCTCTTCTACATCTCCAGTTGTTGGCTCATTTGTTTCTTCCAAGTCCTCTATATCAGAATTTTCTGCCATAATTAGCTTAGCCGCTTCTTCGCAAGTCAAAAAATATTTTGGGGGATATTTTCTGGATGCCATTATTCTGAAAAACAAAAGTTATAAAATCTCAGGGGCCAAACATATGATAGATATTTCACTCGGAATGGCAACAAATGTTGCCACAAATATCTAAAAATATACACAATTAAATGTTATTAAACTTGATCCTAATTAAAGTTTATACTTTAGTTATTAATAAAAATTGTTGTTTTTACAACAAATGATAGTAAAAACAATAAAATTTATATTTCAAACTCACCTTGAATGAAGACAAAAAATATCTGCGACCGGTTCACATATAACCTTATTTTTAACTGACTATATTCACGCAATTATATTTGACAGAACTAATTAACCCTTTCAGATAGCAGGACAATCGGTTCAAATAATAATTTTTGAGGTTAGAATTTGAATAAATTAAAAAACCGGCGGTTAAAGTCAAGGCAACAAGCGTTGCCAAAATGTGTCAAAGGGATGTTCTTAATTGTTGTGTTAACGATGGAATTTGTCGAACACGTAACGTTAAGAGTGTTAATTTCTTTAAATTTTCTTGTCCTCTTCATGGTAATATATACTCACTACTCTTACTTCCTAATTCCTGTTTAGTAATATCATCAATGTATACGATCGAAAAATTAAAGCCTTGAAGCTTTAAACTCCAACGAACGAAGCAACCAGATAAATCTTTCTTGAAGACTGGCATATGGACAGTAATTATAACGGATTTGTAACCTTCAATGTATACCCGAAGTTTTTTGACAGAAAGAAAAGTTTTTTTGCCTAAAAATCGCTTAATTTGTTTGGATGATTTCGGAACCGGAAATTTGTTAATGGCTCGCATGTTGGATAGGTTAACTTTCCCATACGCTTCATCTACTATGTAGCTAAATATTCAATTTGTTTAAGACCGAAATTACCCTTCTGAATATTTATAATCAGGTTAGCATTTGGCAATAATGATGCTATAATGATGCTACTAGAGATAATAACTTGATGCTCTTCAAATGAACGAGTAGTTATTAATAAATCATCCAAATACTTAAAGACCTAAGGGTGTCGTTGGTGAGGAATACTACGATGTGTAAGTCTACACATAGTTTGTTTCGCGTTGCACAGACCAAATGGCATTACAGTAAAATGATATAATGGGCGACCAAGGATGGTAAATGCTGTTTTATCTTTGGATTCCTTGGACAATAATGGGATTTGCCAAAAGCTTGTTTAAGATCTAAGCTGGAAATATATCTGCGGTTTTCCAATCGTCCAAGTAATCCATTAATCAAAGGCGAAAGAGATTCCAAAAATCAATGCCTAAATATACATTTTGTTTCAAACTAGGTATTATGAATAATTCCATATTATTGACAATGTCTTTAATTTTGATACTCGCCCATATGTAACCAAACATTCGCTAATTTTGACCTGATGCTGTTTGAATGTTGGTTGGTAAATAGTGGAAATGAAAATTGTTATTGTCCATAAAATGTTCACTTCCAACAAACCCCCAACGCTCTTATTGAAGCTCCGCTATCTAACAAAACCTTAATTTAAATCATTTATCAACACCTCAACATATGGTCTGTTATCATCTGAATTGGAAATAGATGTTTCCGAAATGTAAGCTTTTATTGATTTGTTGACTGAATCAATCATTGCTTGAATACAAGACGTAGATTCATGGCCTACAGTTCATGCCCTGAAATTCAATTGATTTTAATTTTTTTAATTTTTCAAAAGAATTTGTTACGGCTGTCTTATATTTTATTTCACTGCCAACCTGTCCATGATGATTGGGACGGGTGGGTGCGACTGTATAATGGTAAAATATTGTATAAGTGTATATTTAGTGGTACAAGTATAATATGTACTACTTCTTTAGGGTTAATGAACTTTATTTAATTTTGTTTATTTTATGTATATAAACGAGTTAGTGGTATACGTAGATTAATATAGAATACCATTCAAATAGGTAGTGATAACGCTATGTTATTGTTTTTTTTTCTCCTCTCCTACTTCGTGATATATTTCTGTTGTCTTCGTGCGATGGTAATTTGGACATACCATGACGGTTATATCTTACCCCGTTTGACGGTTAGAGTTGTGTTGGGAATTCGTGGTAGAGGTATGGGTGTAATGAATTTGGAAATACAGGCGTATGGATATTACTCTATCTATGTAAAACAATGAGGTATTTCATGTATGTGTACAGATAAACCCGAAAACGGTAGATTATTTTTTTTGTTGCATGGTGAAGGATTGGTCATAATATCTAGTGAGGCCACCGCGAACAAGTCTTAAAAAAAAAAAAGGTGAAAAATTAATTTAATAAATATTTTTATAATTGACCGGCCAAAGTTTTGAAGTGAGACTAGTGATATCATATTAAATTCTAATGAGAATTGATTTTTCTTCATTCGGTGAGATCCCCTTTCTTAAGTGATAATTTTTTGGGTGTAATTCGTTTTGTTAAATTGACCCGTTTTACTTTAAGGTTTATAATTGGTCAACGGTATCGCATCATACAATGTTTTTCCGGAATTTTCCTGTACGAACCGTATACGGAGTATAAGATTTTAATAACTAATATTCACAAAGCGGGGCTTCAATATAAAAATTCCGGGTTATATAATTGGTAACTACCTAATCAGATAATTCTAAGTTATCTCAGTTATATCCACTATTACGTGTTCTCAAATAAATGTTAACACCACCCAGCAAACGAATCAGATAGTTTAGTGGAATTGCTACAATAGATTCACGAGATAGAAGACATCAAACGTCCGCAATTAGACTTTCGGATACACAATCGGGAGCTATTGGGCATTTTTGTATTTCGAATGAATCATACATTGACAGATGGGAATTGTCGTGCCGAAACACTAGTGCTTAAGTAAAATTATTGTCGTGAAAATCTAGTGGCATTATTATTATTTTTTATTTTTTTTTTATTTTATCTTAAAAAGTTTTTGCTTACATTAGTTGCCTAAAGAAAAAAAAAAAAAAAATCAGTTAATTTATTTCTTAATTAACTTTCATTATTTAAAGTAACATCAGGTTGATAAATAAATTAGAACACGTATTGTTGGAAACGAATTTAAAGTTTCAGGTACATCCTTGCAACCATTTAAAGACGCTACAGGGTACCCTTTGGCGACGATATGGGTGAGTTTTTTTTAATAAAAATTTTTGTTATTTAATTATATTTTATCATAATTAGTTTCCAATCTACTACGTTCAATTCAAAATTAAGTTTTTTTTTATATATATCATATTTATATTTTTTTTTGTATGGCTTGGGCAAAGCGAAATTTCTTGAGTGTTATTATTATTCTTAACTACAAATTATTATTCAATAAAGTTAATTGAATCCAGTGAAGTTGTTAAAAAAATGGAGTGAGTTTTTTTTTTTGTTAACTGATGATGATGAGTTCTCGAGGGTGGCCCTTTTGCATTTGCCAGGGATATTATTATTTATTATTTTCTTCTTATTGCACGCATGATTTGTACGAGCCATGAGTCTTTGTGTTGAAGACCCTCCCAGCCGTTGAGTCTACCCGCTAAAACGTGCATTCACAAGGCGGTTCGTTACAAATTGTTCATATTTGTTTTATTACTAATGCCCATAGCCCATATGTATGAACGAAGTTGTTGTTTAAAAAAAGAACCCAAATGTATAATAGTATATTATTCAACGAGCATCAGTGGCGGATTAAGGAAAATCCGGGCCCTAGGCAAGATTTTGTTTCCAGGCCCCTCAAAATAATTGGGAAATTTTTGATTTAAGCAAGCTTTCGTTTCCCGAAGCAACATGTTCATGTCATCTACGTAACTTAACACAACAATGCTACACAAATCGTGGGAGGCTTAAAACAATCTCTGAATATTGAGAAACACGAGTAATCTCGAAAAGCTCGTATAATGTTAGAACTCTAAAACAATCTCGATATTAATTCACATAAAATTTCGAATATTCTGGAAAAACGCGGATAAACGTATATCTTGAAAAATTTGAGAAATACCATGCAGTCTTTGCAAAACCTTGAAGATTATAGAAAATATGACAATGACGATAAGTTAGAATAACTTCGATGTTAACCTACGGCTATTTAAATCTGGAAATCTAGATAAATCTACACATCTTGAAATTCGGGAATATCTTTTCTGTAAGATAATTTATTTGAGTGATATGCTTACTCGTAATTCAACTCCAATCTTAACTTGAATAATATTGAATAATAAATTTAAAAAGCTCGTAATGTCAAAGAAAATATCGATAGATCACTATTTCGTCACTTCACGCAACTCATGAATATCAAATTTCCAGCATAAGCGAGAAACTCCAATAGACTCAAATAATTTCGAAAAGTTTGAATAATCATTAATTGAGTTCTAGAATAATTTTGAAAAATATCAATTAATGGTCTCAACAATGTTGATTAATATTGATAACTTCCAATATGTTAGATACCAAGTAACTCACCTAAATATCGAATTAGACAAAATATGGACGAAAAAAATTGTCTTCGGAAATATCGACCGTTTAAATCTCGAAACATAAAGATTTGTTAATGTAGGCAATTCAAATTTAAAATAACACATTTTTTACACATTTTAAGCAATTTGATCTTAAATAAATCACCATTCACTGATTCACTCACTGTCGCAATTGCAACACTGAAACTGGAAATATGAGAGACATATAATGGTCAAGCTGAGGTAACCCTATCAGGTGAAATTGAAATTTGAATGGATTATAATTAAATACAACTTGCAGTATAACTGAAGTGCAGTAGGCTGACTTTTTTTTACTTGCGGATCCTGAGCCGGATTTCAAAAAACTGATTTTTTGCATACGTGATAAGTCAGAAACCACCACTGGGGGCCCACGCATTTTACATGCTTAAAACTAAATGAGTGAGTCCACAATGGGCACGATGGCCTACTGATAAACTAGAATACTAGATACTTTCAACAATAATTGCAAACCGAAACAGGCATTTTATTTTACCGTATTTCGTTTTGTCAAATTACTGTTAGGTCTCCCCCCCCTTCCCCCAAAGGGTTTTACAATTTCTAACTATTGGAATGACGAGAATTATTAAATGTTGATTGGTTGCATATTGCATTGAAAATAATTGCTAAAAAAAAGGATGACCATTACATCAGAAACAGCGCAATAAATAAAACTTAATTTTTCAAGTTGGAAAAGTGGACAGAAACAAGATCTTTACACCAGAATTGAAGAAGCTGATAATAGGAAATATTGCAAACAAAATCCATCAAATGGAGCAATTGCAGCGGATTTGGGTTGTTCAAATAAGATGGTTTATCCTGCCATTAAAACCTAGAATGATTTTGACGATTTCAAAATAAGACCCAGAAAATAAGGAGCTCGAAAAACAACGGAAAGGGAAGATGAAGCCAGGAAAATAAATGAAGCGAATTATGTACCTCAAATTACGCAGAGACATCGGCTGTTTGAATCTGGAGAGTAAATTGTTTTGACTCTAAAAAATCATTGCACAAATCATCGGCGTTTTGGAAAAAAAGTCCCCTGGAATGACGAATTAGAATATAATTTGCTTGGGTTGGCGGCGAGGTTTACGGAGCTGCAGGAAGGTTTTTCAGCAGTATTTACAATTAGTAATCGAATGAACAACGGGTACAAATATCTATTATATAGTATGTCATGAAAAATGTGATGGAGCCTTATTTCTTCGAAAACATGCCAATTTCATTTATCTTTCACTAGGATACCAATTCTAAACACACTGCAAAGTTAGAAAAGTGTTGGTTGTTGGATCAAAGAATAAATGTTTTGAACTGGCCACCGCGAAAGCCTGACCTTAAACCAATCGAGAAAACTTATGGGCAGAAGTTAGGCGTGAGTTCAGATGAACTGTTCCAAAATATTGAGAAAATCTGGAAAAACATTCCAATGTTACATTTTTGACTGTAGCCTGTCTTCAGTATTAGGGAAGCAATAAACAGTGACCGAATTTACATGGCGGTTATGCAAGCGGCCGGTAACGGAGAAGTTAAAAGTTTAAGGAATGATCCGTTCAAAATTTTTAGATCAGTAGGGGCAGAGTTAGTAATCGAACAAGGTATTTTAATGCATGGACATAGAGTAGTGGTACCTTAAGCAAGTACTGATGCAGGTACATCGATCGCATTTAGGGATAGTTAAGGCAAAGTCGTTACTCAGGTCAAATGTATGGTGGCCAAAATATGATAAAGGATTGTTTTACCTTGTTTATCGGTTCTTCCAAGTCCTAAAAAGGAAAATGTAATACCTTGGTCAGTCCCTGAACGTCCTTGGAAGAGAGTTCACATTGATTTTTTGCTGGACCAATGAATGGTTTAATATTTTCTTATCGCGATAGATGCCTTTTTCGAAGTGGATTGAGGTGCAGTACACTAAATCGCCTACGGCTGAGTATACAATTAAAGTTTTTAAAAACACCATTTTGCCAGGTTTGGGAATCCTGACCAGTTGGTGTCTGATAATGGATCGCAGTTTACTGCTACCATATTTAAAAAATTCACAATCGAACGAGGCATTAAACATATTTATACGGCATCAGGTCATCCGGCGACAAATGGAGCGGCAGAAAAATGCAGTGCGCACGGTTAAAAACGTAATCAAATCCGCCAATTTGGCTAAAGATGGGGATATTGATACGATTTTATGTCGATTCTTAGCTGATTATAGGATAGCGAATCATTGCACCATTGGGAAATCTCCAGCTTCGATTTTATTAAGCTATGTTCCCAAAGGCGTTTTAGATTTGTTAAGACCTAAATAACTAAAGTTTTAGGGCCTCGAATGTATGAATGTGCGTATGATAATAGATTGACTAGGCGTCATATTGATCAAATAAGGCCATATGCGATAAGCGATTGTAGTATTCGAATCGAAAGCGACGGACTGGGTGATAATGAGTCATTGGAAAGGGAGAAGGTAGCGGTATAGAGAGATTCTGAAAACAATACAGGTTTTGACCGAAGGTTTTTGATTCAATTTCCTAATGCTGCAATAGCCGAGCCAGTAAGTGGTATTGCGAATACCACATCAGTGGATAACGAAAGAGATTGTAGTCGCGGATTTTTTGACACTGATAATAACTATAATTCGAACACAGTAATAACTGATCGTTATAGTCTTCGTAGGCGGAAGGATATTGTACCTCCAGCCAGGTTTAGAATTTAAGTTAATATTGTTTGAATGTAAAATTATTATGTTGATGATTATTCTTAAGTTTTTCTTTTGTAACATCATCTGAAATGATGAATTGAAGATAAGTTCCATTAATTTTTTTTTTGGCGGTGGCGGTTGTGATGTTTATTGGTCATTTTCTATGTTCGTTTTTTTTTGTTACGCGCATGACAGCACGAGAAATATCGCCTCCTCATCTGAGTGAAATACAGTTCAGTGTGTAATAGAATAAGATCGTTGTAACACGCTAAAAATAAAAGTGTCTAAATAAATAAAATTATAAAAATCATCGTGCTTTATTTATTTAATCATCGAGTATTTTAAATGAGTAAAATACACCACAATTTTGCACACTACCCAACTGAACGATCTTACCAATTTAATTCAATCAACCATCATTAAGCACATGAACTTTGCTCCGTTACACATTGTTCGCTAGCGTGGGTGAAAAAGTACCCAAATTAATTTTCAGAAAATTAACGATAAAATTCAATGAAGAAATCAAACTGCTCGGCAAGTCTAACAAGTTGATTTAAAGTTAGGTTTCACTGAAAACATAACATAATACCAAAAATGAAGATTCACGATGGTAAATCTACTCACTTGTGGTTAATAAAAAAAACTGTAAGCTACAAGCCAATGTAACAAGATAAGACAATTGTAATTACGGCTGTGTTTTTGTCTCACGACACAAATCTATCAATCAAATTTTTAAAAAATGCTTCTATTCGCTGCATAGTTATTGCAATAAAAATGTTTAATCAGCTGTTACCGGTCCGGTATATTGAAAACATCAAAGTAAACTAATTTAGTTTGGAAAGTGGAAGGCTCAATTTTGAGGAGATAATAGTTTGCTAATCCTTAATTGGTCTTAATTGGTGGCGATTATTTCTGAAATAATTATTGCCAGGTCAACACCAACAGACATAACGAAAACATGATTTGAAGATAAAGCAAAGACAATATGCACAAAAAATGGTTTTGAAAACAAGACAAAACTGAAATTTCCTTCCACACCAAACAAAGACAAATTTCAAAATTTAAAACCGTGGCTATCAGTTGAAAGTTAACAGGATACATGGACTGAATTAAAAACTTTTGTATAAGTTAAGATAACAAACTTTATCACGTTGCAAGAAACGTGTTTGATTACACATGGAAACACTTTTCGTAGACGTTCCCATAGAATTCTTGCAAAGAAATCAAATATTGCATATCCGCGACCTAAATAGAAATTTCCCATTAAATGTATTAAATTAAGTAAAACGCATGACACTTAGTCAGCAAATTATAATTTATAAAAGTATGTAGTTAATAAGAATTTTTGTGTAATCTTGATATAGACATAATAAAGTGAGGTACAACCTCAACAATAAAATATATTTTTTTAAATCATCGTATTTAAAATATATTAACTGGCGCCCGAGCAGGGACCGTTTTAGTGGAAAATCTGAAAAGAAAAGTGAATATAAAATTGTTACAACAAAATCTGCGTATGAAATTATTACAATAAAGTGAACAATAATAGGAATTTTTTTTTAATTTAAATTTTTTTTTAAAAATAAAGTGAATAATAACAGAATTGTTTCTAATTTTCTAATCAAGTAACTAATAATTATAAAAGAAAAATATAATAAAGTGAATAATAATGAATTGTAATAAAAATTAAAGGAATGATAAAAGTTTAACAATTAAATTCACGAAAAAAAAAGTAAGGTTAAAGGGTCGTAATAACACATACAAAACACCTGTAGCAACTAAGTAACTAAAACCTACGAAACCGATTCATCCAAGGAGGTAGGAAAAGGAGCGCCGGAGTAACCGTAAACAACGGAAAAACGGAGCCTTCATATTAAAAATATAAAGGCAGCGGCCTACACAGTTGAATCGGAAGACTACACTCGGTCCCCACACGTTAAGGACAAATCCACCGGGTAACGTGTGTTCATCTATCATCAAGGTTCACCGATAAGAAATGTTTGTCCTACACTTCTTTATATTGCTGTAAGTGATATTTTATATATTTTATATATTTTCGTGTTTTTCTATAAATTAAAGTAAAATACTAAAGTTAAAGTAAAAGTTATAAATTAAAGTAAAATACTAAAGTTAAAGAGAAAATTGTAAATTAAAGTAATAGAAATTACTAAGATTAGAAGATTTATAGGAAAATTTATGAAATTAATTAATCAAAGGAAAAATCCTAAAGAAATCAGAACAAAAGTTTAAAGTTATTAGAAAAAGTAATAAAACAAAAACAGAAATTTTATTTTGAATTTTAAGTATTCATAAAAAAAAATAATAAAATAAAAAAGGGAATTTTAATGGTAAAAATTTACTAAGCAAGCTTAGAAAAAAATTAAGTGATCTGTAACTTACGAATTGTAAATTATAGAGATTTTGAATTTCAAAACAAAAAAAAAAATGCCAGAAAATAATATAAACAACACCTTATTGCGACCTTCCCCACTAGGCCCAATCCCTGGTCAAAGTACCAGTGGTAATCAACCATTCAACATGACTGAGTTAACAGAGCAAATCACCCATTTAGTTAGGGATATTTTGACCCGAGAGGGTCCACAAATAGTTTCTAATATAATAAATCCTAATTCAGACGCAAGAGAGGAGATATTGATCAAACCATAGATACAAAAACAGATAAAAGTCTAGCCGACCTAGATAGAATACCAGATATCGTGAAAAGTCTCAGAGAATTCTCTGGACAACCTGGAGAATTTAGTTCATGGAAAAAGAGTGTCGATAGGATATTACAGATTTATGAGCATTTGAAAGGAACACCTAAATACTACGGCATATTGAGTGTCGTCAGAAATAAAATTGTGGGTCATGGGGTATATCAGCACCTATCATTCATTATGAACAAATTAGCTTGTATGGATATGAGCAATGAGTCAATGAATAACATGACTCAAGCGTATCGAGATAAAGCTTTAGATACTTTTGTGAGGGGGCTTAAGGGTGACCTTCCCCGCCTACTCAGTATCAAAGAACCGATAGACCTGCCACAGGCATTACATCTTTGCTTAAAGCTACAAAATGTGGACTTTAGAACGCAGTATGCAAACAATAGTCATCACAGCTCGCAACCGAGACAACTTCCTCCTCCTCTCCCTCATAGGAGAAACATTGCGCCAAATCCGAATTTCCGACAACCATTCTATCCCCAACTTCTCCACAACCCACGGGGATCACAAAATCCGTTCTTCAGACCTTTTCAACCTTTTCAAACGTTTCAACAACCCAATAGACCAATCGTTTATCAAAATACGGGATTCCAAAGGCCACATCCATCAATGAACAGACCATTAACAAAACCGGAACCGATGAAAGTAGATCATAGTATACGTTCCAAGCAAATAAATTATGCCAACCGACCTCAAAATTACCCTTTCCCACAGAAACGTACTTTCGCGAATCCTTCGCACCAATCTCATCCACCGAATAAATTTCAAAGGGTTTTCCATACGGAACAAGATTCTAACGTAGCGGACGTAACGGAACAGGAAACAGGAACATACGACGAGAATGTAGAACATGGAGAAGATTATAATGAGCTATCTTTAAACGACTATCTAGAGACCATCGACAAACCTACTTGTGAACAAACCGAAGAATTGGATGATATCTATTTTTTAGATTAAATCGCTCTTCGCTTCCCTTTTACGAATTGCCACTTAGAAACGGAGAGACATTAAAATTTCTTATAGATACTGGTTCAAACAAGAACTATATTCAACCTAAACATATTAGAAACCCTATACTAAATAGAAACCCTTTTATCGCTAACTCCGTTGGAGGTAGCGTTAAAATAACGCACCACTCCTACGTAAACCTATTCGGACAGAATACCAATAAACTCAAATTTTATATTCTTTCAAGTCTAAAAACCTTTAACGGCATCATAGGAAATGACACACTAAGAGAACTTAAGGCTGTAATCCACACAGACGAGAGTCACATGACTATTTTCCCAAACCTTAAAATCCCATTAAAGCAACATAATTCGGAAATAGTCAGCCATATTCAACTCAGAATAACTCATTTGGACGAAGAACAAAAATCAAGACTACGAAACATAATAGGAAAATGTCCCAAGCTTTTTGCAGCTCCGGATAAAAAACTAACATATACGTCCACCGTCAAGGGAGAAATACGCACTATGACAGATACGCCAGTCTATTCAAAGGCCTACCCTTATCCTATGGCCTTGAAGGACGAGGTCGAAAGACAAGTTAAGGAACTGTTAAATGAAGGAATTATAAGACCTTCGCGATCTCCTTACAATTCTCCGGTATGGATTGTATCGAAGAAAAACGATGCATCTGGTGAAAAAAAATATCGGATGGTAATAGACTATCGTAAATTAAACTCGATTACCATTCCCGACAGGTACCCAATCCCAGAGATAAACGAGGTTCTCTCAAATTTGGGGAGAAATAAACTTTTCACTACCATTGACCTTAAGAGTGGTTTTCATCAAATCCCTCTTAGAAACTCTGACATAGAGAAAACAGCATTCTCTATCAATAATGGGAAATTCGAATTTGTTCGATTACCATTTGGACTTATAAATGCCCCATCCATATTTCAAAGAACTTTGGATGATATATTAAGGGAGCATATAGCCAAACGGTGCTACGTCTATATTGACGACATAATTATATTTGGTAAAGATCAAGAAGAGCACTTTCGAAATTTAGAACTGGTATTCAGGACCTTAGAAGCAGCCAACATGAAAGTACAACTGGAAAAATGTGAGTTTCTTCAACAAGAGGTTGAATTTTTAGGATTTATTGTCGGGATAAATGGGATAAAACCCAACCCGAAGAAAATTGATGCGATATTAAATCTTTCACCACCAGAAACTTTTAAGATTCTAAGATCATTTCTAGGTATGTCAGGGTATTATCGCCGTTTTATTAAAGACTATGCGAAACTGGCGAAACCCCTTACATCCCTTTTAAGAGGAGAAGATGGACGTGCGTCCAAAAATGTTTCAAAGAATAAAGCGATTCATCTTAATAAAGACGCCCTAAGTGCTTTTGAGAAATTAAAAAACACGCTTGTTTCTAAAGAAGTTTTGTTATCACATCCTAACTTCACCAAGGATTTTGAGCTAACCACGGACGCTTCCAATTATGCGATTGGAGCCGTCCTAATGCAGGAAAATAGGCCAATAACTTTTATCTCGAGAATATTGAGTAAAACAGAGGAGAACTATGCCACTAACGAAAAAGAAATGTTGGCTATAATCTGGGCACTCAATTCTCTAAGAAATTTCTTATATGGCTCACGAAAAGTAAAGATTTTCACAGATCATCAGCCGTTAACTTCTGCTCTTAGCAGCAAAAATACGAACAGCAAGATGAAACGATGGAAGGCAATCCTCGAGGAGTATAACTATGAAATAGCATACAAACCAGGAAAATCTAACGTGATAGCAGATTCCCTCTCGAGGCTGCCAAAGCCGGGGGAGATAAACTCACTAACGTCCACACAGCACAGTGATGAAAGTTCCTCTCACAATTTAATACCATCCGTGGAAGCTCCAATTAACGTTTTTCGTAACCAATTGGTCCTAAGACTGAACGAATTTGAAAACAGTTATCAAATTAAAACTAGTTTCTCACCTTGTCACACGAGACACATTTTCACTCAACTAAGTTTTACTGAACGTGAACTCATAAATATCTTCAAAAGGTACTTCCCAATATTGTCAATGGACTCTTCACACCCGAATCACTTATGGGAAAAATCCAAGAAATCTACCCACTCCACTTCAGGAGTTATAAAATCCGACTTACACAGACTATGGTAGAAGATATTGAAGACGAAGAGCGACAAGAACAAATAATTTTGACAGAACACAAACGTGCCCACCGTAATCCCTGCGAAAATCGCATGCAGATCATTCAGAAATATTATTTTCCGAAAATGGCCTCCAAGATATCGAACCTTGTAAAACTTTGTGCAATATGCAAAGAGAACAAGTACGAGCGTCACCCCAACAACCAGGAGATTCACAATACTCCTATACCCGAATACCCCGGTCATACCATACATCTGGATATTTTCTCGACCGAGAAATACCTAGTCCTAACAGCGGTTGACAAATTCACTAAGTTCGCTCAAACAAAGATTATCGAATCAAGAGCGGTGGAACATGTGAAAAGACCACTACAGGATATCTTATTTTATTTCTGTGTTCCGGTAGCCGTAGTAGTAATAGATAACGAAAAGTCACTTAATTCAGCATCAATAATATCCATGATGAGCGACGACCTGCACATCAAAGTATTCACTACACCACCATACAAAAGCGAAGTGAATGGACAAGTCGAACGGTTCCATTCAACCCTATTAGAAATTATGAGATGCCTAAAAGCGGAAGGCCACCCCCGTTCATTTGAACATCTTTTGGAAAGAGCTGTTAACGAATACAATCATACGATTCATTCGACAACACGAAAGAAACCTGTAGAACTATTCTTTGGACGTATTCCAAACTTAGATCCTGAGCAATTTGAACGAGCTCGGTTAAGCAATATAGAAAAATTAAAAAATAAGCAGAATAGGGATTTAAAACATCATAATAAGAAGAGGAAACCTGTAAAAGAATATCTGCCAGGCGACATTATTTACGTCAAACATAATAAAAGATTGGGCTCCAAACTAACTGTCCGATATGTTAAAGAAGTAGTCAAAGAAAACAAAAACACGACTGTTGTCACAGAAGCTGGAAGAGTTGTTCATAAGAGCAATATTCGTAACTAATAACAATCACAGCAAATCTGTATTTCAGGTACATCCAATATTCCATAAATGCCGAAATTCAAATATTAGACTTCACGAACTCATTGGTAATTTCAATAAACACTGGACAGGCGAAACTTCAGACGGGGAATTTCAAAATCATACATACCATTGACTTAGACGAATACGAGAACGTGACATTGGAAATCTTTGATCTCATCAGTACAGACGGTTGTAAAGGACATCATCTTTTTCCATACATATATCGTACGAATTAGAACAAATTCAAAATCTCATTGAAAATTTAAAGCCTCGAAAAAACAAACGATCACTTAATTTTATCGGCAGTGCATGGAAGTGGATCGCGGGAAGCCCCGACCACGATGACTTCATCACTATTAAACAAAAAACAAATAATGTTCTGGAAAACAATAACAAACAGGTTATTATAAATAATTTGCTTACGGAACGGTTAAATAACTTAACCATGATAAATAATGAAATAAATAAAGTTTTAAAGAGTAATGAAAATATTAGTAGTAAGATTATTTTAGATGTAGAATATAAGTTAAAAATCTTAAAGGAAGACTTAAGAAATACAACTATGCCATACATTGGGCAAAACTAGGAGTAATAAATTCATTAATATTATCTAAACAAGAAATAAAATTAGCGATAAATACATTTCAAAATGAAAATTTGCCATTTAATACAGTCGAGGAAGCACTAAATTTCTCAGAAATTAAGATTATCACGAATTATAATACTATACTGTATATCGTAAATATTCCTATAACAAATCATAACATTTTTCAGAAAATTGTTTTAAGGCCAGTAAAAAAAAATAAAGTAGCTACAAAAATATTATATGAAAATATTCTTAAGAGAGATGACGAAATTTTTGCTATAAAAGGAAATTGTAGAACATTTAATTTTATATCTATTTGTAATTCAAAAAATGTTATCAATCTATCAAATACCACTTGTATCCCAAATATTTTTAAGAGTATACCGGCGGATTGCAATATCATCAACAACCAACATATCCCAACCATTGAGGAAAATACACCAGGAATACTCCTCCTGAATAATTTTGATGGCTCAATCCTAGTGGACACACTACCGCAAAAATTAAATGGTACCTTTCTAGTAAAGTTTCGCGGCGTATCTATAAAAATCAATGACGGCAATCTTACACCCACTCCTTAAGGAAAAAGAAGTAAAGAAAATCCTATCTCTGGAAATGATGGAGGAACTCCATATCAATAACACGGATGTAATAGAAATATTACAGTCAGAATCCACGACCAACCGATTTTTAATTCAAGGATTCGCAGTTCCTGTAGGCATAGTCATAACGATAATAACCATTAAATGCCTGAAACAAATTGTCCATAAATGGATTAAAACTTCAAGGAGAAGCCAAGACCAAGTTTCGACGGATACACCAAAAATCGAAATCACGATAGAATCCTCTGATAATCAGATACCTCAGGATCCAAAAACAAAACAAGATCCATCAAAAAAACACCAAGCCGAACTTAGTGCCCTTAGAACTTCTAACCTGAAATTCAATGACATACCATACTTCTAACCGATTGGGGACAATCGTATTTAAGTGGGGAGGAGTTAAGATAACAAACTTTATCACGTTGCAAGAAACGTGTTTGATTACACATGGAAACATTTTTCGTAGACGTTCCCATAGAATTCTTGCAAAGAAATCAAATATTGCATATCCGACCTAAATAGAAATTTTCCATTAAATGTATTAAATTAAGTAAAACGCATGACACTTAGTCAGCAAATTATAATTTATAAAAGTATGTAGTTAATAAGAATTTTTGTGTAATCTTGATATAGACATAATAAAGTGAGGTACAACCTCAACAATAAAATATATTTTTTTAAATCATCGTATTTAAAATATATTAACTTATATTTGGAAAACTTTGTTCGCCCTCATGGAAAATATCAGAAAATCGGAAGAATCCAAAAAATTTTTAAAATTAGGTTGCATATCTGGAGACCCTGTTAAAGTTAGCCATATTAACATTCCAGCCGAAAAAAAAAAAAAATTTGGGGATATCCGCCCTAAATAAACGGGATACATAGATTGCAATGAAAACATTTGTAATGGTCTGAATTGGAATCCACCAAATTTGAGTAAAATCAACCTCTAGAGTGTACATATATCTGAAGATAAATCATTTTTATGTGAATTGTTAATAGCTATCGCTGGAAAAATATCAATTCAAGTTTCCCGTGGGAAAGCTGGGAAAATTCGATTTTCCAAAAACCATTAGAAAAATCTTTAGGCAATCCATCTCCAGACATAAAGCTCTAGAGGCTGATTTTATCAAATCTTCCCAGATTTCACACGGAAACTTGAACTAAATTTTTCTCCAACAATACATAACACTCTAGAGGCTGATTTTATACAAATTTTCAAATAATTTTTGGAAAATCGAATTTTCCCAGAATTTTATCTTGCTAAAATCTATCGACCTAACACTCTTAGATGCTGATATTACACCATAAAAAATATTTTTTTGGTTTCGCGAATTACTGCAAGTAGGTTTTGCCATTTAAAAATATTGACAATAGTCTTCAATGTTATCCATGCTTCCATAGTAATCGTCTAAACACTATCGGCTGATTACGACTTAATTTTTTATTTTTGGCTAGTATAACACAAACTGCATTACCGATTTTCACTCTCGACTCGACTGTTATTAACAGGGTTCTGCATTATCGACTTTTCAATTTCGGCCTTGCGGCTTCGAAGTTTTCGAAGTTAAACAGTATGTTTTGAAGTGGTGTTGCCTGTTTGATACTTTATATTTAAGCTTTTACATTTTAAGCGGCCCCCACTACTCAGTAAAAGATTTACAGAAAACTATTAAATACAAATTGTTTCCAAAAAAAAATAAAAATTTGCATAATAAGTTTCTCACAATTCCCTGTTTGTAAAAGAAAGCCGTATGTTGACCACACCTCATATTTCTTTTATGTAATTGCGATTTCCAATACCACCTAATTTTAATATTTGATTTATTTATTCCCCAGTTTCCAATTCAAATCATGGGATCAAAAAGTACATCATCTGGTGTCTAATATGTGGCGGCACATCATCCCTAATCGGAGTCATGTTTTTGGGTGTATACTTTCTACTACGGTCTTATACCAGTTCCGTGGCATACTTTGAGACTGTACCAACATTTGTTCCGGCAACGTTAGTAAGTATAAGAAATGGATATTCCAACTGGAAAGAGTAAGGCTAAACTATTTCTTTTTTTATTACGCAGTTAATGTTAACCGGCATGTGCATTGTGAGCTTAGCGAGACGACGAAATCGATATAGTTATCTGATAAAATTGTCCGGAACCTGTGGTGTTGCATCAGCATTAACATGTGCCTTAGTTACGGTGACCACAACGGTGCTACACTTAAGTCGATTACAAACATTACGACAATGTGAATATACGCAAAAAACTAGGACGTGCACATGTTATACAGTGGTGCTCGACCCGCATACAGATGCTAATATCAATGATGAAGCTCGATTTGTGTTTGACTCGACTGCCGATTGTGGAATTGTACATGGTGCTTTGTATTCCTGTTTACGAGCAATTTTTGGGCTCTCCGTGGCCGGAGTACTGGTTGCCGTATTTAGTTGTATGCTTGTGTATCAGTTGTTAAGTCATGAACGGAAAAAAATGTACTGGGAACAGTTAGAGCTGAGATGCCGTTCGCTATATCCTGAACAAGGTTTGCCGATGTCGGGTGGTCCAGCTATAATTGGTAATCAACGGGCTGCGACATGTCGATGTTGTGAACAATTTCACTGTCATCGAAATGTTATTGCACCCGCTGAATATCAATGGGATGGTTATCGAGGATTTTGGCCGCCGAATCATATGGCGCATAATATTATACCACCCATACAGCCTCGTGATGATATTGAAAGAAATATTCGGCCTATGTCTAATAATCAACGTGACAGAGCCAGCGTTGGATGGAGTTGGCCTAGAATGCCGTGGCAACGAAATAGCATACAACGATATCCACAAACCCCGTCAAGTCCAGATTCCCAATACGGATTTTCTAACCAGCAGTTCATTCCTGAACCTCAAATATTGACACAATCTCAATCGAGCTATGGCATGGAACGAATATTGCCATACAATGTTTGGGGACCGCCACCCCCCTATAGTGACCCGAATAGTCCAGCGCATCGACCTCGATTCCAGTACATTGGATCTTTGGTGCCAAACCAACAATTCGCAAATAACGCAATGATGCCACCCACAACGAGTAACAATAATATAACCGAATTTATACAGCAATCAATTCCATCCCCCAATATTAGCAGCAGTAATACAAGCTGTATACCAGAATCTTTATCATTTCCGACCGCCACAATTTTAAAACAAGCAACCCCTGGGACATTATTAGATGGCCGCCCCCTAATGAATAATTATAATTTACGTGATGGCTACTCAAATACGTTACCGTCGCGTAAACCAAAAAAACGAATCGACCCAAGTCATAAGACAACAAGTGGATTCTCACAAAATCATCACCGTCCGCAAAGGGTTAACGTACAAAATATATTTTTAAATCATAACAACAGTAGTAGTAGTAGCATTAGTGCCAATAAACAAACTAATCCAAATACTACAAGCAGTAATTATGAATTTCAAAATCCCGATGTATTTTTTAATAACAGCAGCAGTGACATCTACGACGATGAGGACAATAATAATATTAATGGCGGTAATAATATAATGAGCAGCTATATATTGCAAAAATATAAAAATGTAGTGGAAACGGCGGCCGCCCACAATCATAATAATCATGCGATTCAGTATTCGACAATAAAAAATTATGAGAAACCAATTATGGATTTGCATGAGGATTGTGAAGAAAATCAAAAGATTGGCGTCACATATCGTATGACAAAGCCGCGTTGCAATTCACGCAAATTAAATTTCAACGATTTATCGATCACATCGACGACAAATGATTATAATTACGATTTGGTTGATAACAATAATCATATTTATCGAAACGATTTTAATCATTACTATCCGAATACGACGAGTAGTGCAACGATGGGGGCAACTAATCTGAATCACACTGCAGTTGGTGGAAATAAAATTAAATCAAGCAAAAATTTGAATATAACCCCAATCAAACGCAATTGCAATAGTAGTGTTAGTAACAATATTAATAATAATAACAATAATAATAGTAACAATAATCTGACATTGTTAATGAAGAAAAATTTTAATTCTAGTGATAATAGTTTAGAGCTGTGTGGTAGTAACAATAATAATAACACGAGCGATAACGATAATAACAGTATTAGTAAAATTAGTAATAACAATAATAATGGTAATTTTATTACAAAAACTGATGATAATAATAATAATAATAACAGTAGTAGTAATTGTACTAGTAATACAAATAGTAAATAGTTTGGGGACCTATCTCAATTTTAATTGAACATAAAAAAAAAAGAAAAAAAAAATTGGAACATGATATTCAAATGTTATTTATGTTAATATAATAAAAAAGAATTAAAAAATTTGAAAATGGGGTAGTTTTATAATTGAGCTTTTGATTTTCGACGCGCTTGCCAATATTGAGAAGAATAAGAAAAAGGCAAGAAACCAGTATCGGTGATTGACTTAAGTTAGACCGGTCTTTTGTTTGGCTGATGGCAACGAAGGATTTAAAATTTGTTTATTCTTCAACGGATCATCTCAAAAAACAATCGACTATCGTATATCGTATATCAAAAAAATGTGAGAGTGCAATAGTAGGCTTCGAAATTACGATTAAATTTTGTTTTATCATCTAGAAGTTTAAGGAGGCTCTGAAGTAATTGACAAAACTCGATTTTGTGTTGTTATGGTTCAGTTATTGCTTTATTACCCGGTGTGTATATATGAAACCGGAATTTACCCATAAATGGCGCCACTTATCAATGTACCTTTCGACAAACCGCGTCATCGGCGCCATTGTTTTCTTTTGCGTGTTAAAAATGCCGAGTTTTGGGCCTACAAATTACGATTTGCGGACATCATTGATTTTTTGTTATCATTTGAAGAAAACTGATGCAGAATCACATCGAATGCTTGCCGAAGCTTACGGTGAGCATGCTCTTGATAGATCACAATGCTATGATTGGTTTAATAAATTTAAAAGTGGTGATTTTGACGTGAGAAACGAAGAACGTGGAAGACTACCAAAATCGATGAAAACATTGAATTGCAAGCATTGTTGGATGAGACTGACGCTCAAACGTGTCATGTCACACGAATTTGTCACGAAAAGCCGTCTCCATACTTTTAAAAGCCATATGACAGATGCAAAAGCTGGGAAAATGGGTTCCACATAAACTGAATGAAAGACAATAGGAAAATCGAAAAACCACTTGCAAAATGTTGCTCGCCTGATACAAAAGAAAGGCATTTCTGCATCGACTTGTGACCGGCGATGAAAAATGGATCTATTTTGGGAATCCATCCTTCGGACGGAAGATAATGCTTTGTATTTTGTGGGATCAGAAGTGTGTGATTTATTTTGAGCTACTAAAACCTGGTGAAATCGTAAATACTAAACGCTGCCAATAACAAATGATCAATTTGAATCGAGCTTTGCGTGAAAAACGACCAGAATATGATAAAAGGCAAAACAAAGTGATTTTGCTTCTTAATAATGAACCATCACACAGGGCAAAACCGTTTAAGGAAACGTTGGTAGCACTTAATTGGGAAATACTTTCACATGCGGATTACTCGCCAGACTTGGCTCCGTTCGATTTTCAGTTATTTACATCGATGGGGCACGTGCTCGTTTGCCTCAAAAGAAGAACATTTTTTTTGGCGTGGCATCCACTCATTGCCAGAAAGATGGGAAAAATGGATAACTAATAATGGGAAATACTTTGAATAAAATACTTTGAATAAAGTACTTTTGCCAAAAAATTCCAGTTTCATACTTACACACCTGGGTAGTGGCAATGGCAATGACTGAATTTTGAGAAGGATACCAGCACCAGTCATAAATAGATAAATTAATTTTTTGAATTGTATGCTGTGGTTCTTTTACGTTTGAACTCCAATATTTTAGCGAACTCAGCGAACAACTCGGACTCGAATTGTGAGAAATTTTTCACAGAATATCTCTGGTCCTCCGATGTTGGAAGTGGACCTACTATGTTCATGTGGATTTCAGTGAACCTTGTGCTCACTGGCGTGAATTCGCCCAGTGGGTTTTTGGTGTGCCTGCTTACTTTCGAATTTTGGCAAGGTATTTCTCTCACGTCACGTTTTATCCCTAGCCAAATGTATTGATCCGCGAAGTTTTAGTGGTATAAATGGTCTTACTCTCCCCATTGACCTGTCGCAGTAAATTGTTTTTCCCAAATTAAATGCGATTAGAACCGCGGAAAATACTAAATCGATGGCTAACGTCAACAGCTCCTTTAGTTCGGCGTCATTCTGTCCATGTCTGCGATTTCGCTGAAATTGATCGCTTCAGGCATCTCGATGCTCTCCAAACCAAATAGTGTGTCGACCACCACGTTCTCCGATCCTGAGATATGTCGCATGCCTGTGGTGAATTGGTCTAGAAAATCTTGGTATCGAAATTGACGTGAGGGCGCTTTTACCGGATTCTGTTTAAAAGCGAAAGTAGGCGGTTTTGTATAGTCAGTGAAGATAGTGAATACTAGACCTTCGACTAGAGGTTTAAATCTCTTAACTACGGTTTACATAGACAAGAATTCTCTGCCGTATGCGCTGTATCGCTGCTGTGCTGGGGACAATTTTAACGAGTAAAACTGGATTAGGGGATCTGGTTGTATTAGTGCTTTTGCCGCTGATTACGGGTGTACTAACAGTCTCGCCTCGCTCAGTTGTTTCTTCGTTTTAGGTACTCATTTAGAATTGCCTGATTTTGACTCGCGTTGGGTATAAACATTCGATAAAAATTAGTAATAATTACCAAGAATCGTCGTAGGTGATTCAACGTTTTTGGGAATGGAATGTTTTCAATTTCAGCTGCTCGTTGGGGATTGTTTTTGTACCTTCCTGAGACACTTCGTGGCCGAAAAAATTGACTTTGTTGCTGGCGAAGTAGCATATGTGGGTGTTTATTACCAACCCGGCATCGTTTAATTTACAGGCGGACGCAACGATTACGTTATCTAGGTATAAGAAAGAAAAATTCAAGCCTAGCAATATGGAGTGCATGAATTTGTCATCCTTGTAAGCTCGTAGAGACCAAATGATATCTTACTGCTCGATAGGAATCTGATAATTGCTGAGTGAAGTCAGTCAGTCATGCCCTGAAATTCCTTCCTGGCAATTTCCATTTTCTCTGAACTTAACCGACGCGGTCGAGCAAACACCGGCGGATCTCGTGTCACTGTATGATGAGTGACTGGATGCGTTGGCTGCTCGTTCGCTGAAATTTTGTCAGTGATCATTGGCCTAAAATGATAAAGAAGCTCGACGATCCTTCCGTCGACTCCTGTGTCCACTATTAGCCATATTGGTGGTACTACTTCTGATCGATAAGGCGACCGTGTTGGATGTTCACTATTAGTCCTGAATACTTCAGAAAATCCGGACCGATTATCGGACCATTAGAACTGTCTCCACTCGCTGCGAAAAGGTAAAACTCCTTGAACTGAGAATTTTGCTTAACCGGAGGTCCTGGCACGACTGATACATCGGCTCCTGTATCTATAAGGTAACTTATATGAGATGATTTATCGAATATTTTGAGTCGACAATTCGGTACGTCACGCGGATAATCAGTTTGGATTTCGTTCAGGACATTCCACAATAAATGCCATAACAGAGGTGATGCAGGCAGTAGACACAGCTGCGAATGGGTCTCGATACACGAGGAGCATCCCAGTGGTTATCACCCTGGACGTGCGAAACGCATTTAATAGTGCAGCCTGGGAGGTGATACACCAAAAGCTAAAGGAGCTACAAGTGAGTCCATACCTTAGGAATATTATTCATAGCTACCTGAGTGAGCGACGTATTGTTATGGAATCAAATGGCATTTCAACTGAGATAGATGATACGAGCGGCGTCCCACAAGGATCAATCCTAGGGCCAATGCTCTGGAATATTTTGTATGACGGAGTTCTTCGAATTCCACTGCCGGAGGGTGCTAAGTTAGTAGGTTATGCTGATGACTTAGCACTTATCGTCTGTGACAGAACCGAGGAACAACTGATAAAAAGAGTGGAAGCAGCAGTGGAGGTGATCTCTAGGTGGCTCTACAACCACCATCTGCAGCTGGCCCGGAGAAGACAGAAGCGGTCGTAATGGCGGGCAAGAGACCTCTTTATTCGGTGGTTCTCAATATTGACGGCACTAGAATAAACCCAAAGACAAGAATTAAGTATCTGAGTGTATGGCTAGATTATCGGCGTAGTTTCCAAGATCATATTAGAGAAACAGTAACAAGGACAACCAGAACAACAACAAACCTTTTTCGACTTATGACAAACGCTGAAGGTCCTAGTTCAAGCAAAAGAAGACTACTGTCATCGGTGGTTACATCAATCATGCTGTATGGAGCACCGATAAGGATCAGAGCACTACAAACTGCGAGAGCTTGCGACCAATTAGAACATGTACAACGTACCGTAGCACTTCGGGTAAACAGTGCGTATAAGACAGTATCAAAAGAGGCTGCCTTTGTACTAAGTAGCATGCCACCCATTACATTGATGGCCAAACAGAGGATGGCAATTCTCGGTGGAACTTCAAAGGAAGAGGCCAAAGAAGAAATGATGCAACAATGGCAAGCACGATGGCAGAATTCTGAATCGGGGTCATGGACGAGACAACTAAGCCCTAGTGTGAAGGAGTGGGTGGAGCGAAAGCATGGCGAGGTCAACTTCCACCTAACGCAGTTTCTATCCGGACATGGCTGCTTCAACAGTTACTTCTACAGGATGAAGATTAGAGAGTCACCAAACTGTTCTTATTGCGGTGAGCTGGATACACCAGAACATACGGTAATGCAATGCACAAGGTGGCAGCAGGAGTGGGAAGGATGTACGAACCTGGTAGGACAACTAACACTGGGATGCATCGTCTCAAGGATGTTGGATGACGAACAGGTCTGGAACCATATAAGTCAAATGATCACGAGGATAATAAAGAGAAAAATGAGAGAGCAGATGAACTCTAATTAGACCAAAAAATATACAAAAGACATCCATCGGCCGAAGTAATGCATATTAAGCGATCCCGGTTGGTGTGAGGAGGTTTAGAGGGTGGGGTTTTTAGTCGGTAAGAGTCCGGCACAGCATCCATGAGGATTTTCCCCCCTCATTAAAAAAAATATATATATATATATATAATCGTCGGGGGTTTTAACGTGTTAACTATTCGCACTTTAATCCGTGATATTTTCGTGATTTCCTCCATCACCGTGGTCACCTTCACTATCGTCATCACTGTCATATTCGAGGTCATTATCTTGCCATGGTTTCATGTGATCGGCGCTCGTAGTCGCCCTATATGGTTCGCTGTGATCCCCAATTTTCTCCACTTTGTACCGCTCATTTAGGCTCACCTTAACAATTTTGTAAGGCCCAAGGAACTTTGGTGTAATTTTCAATCCCGATCCAAAATGTGTCCTTTTTACCGCCACAATGTCTCCAATCTCGTACTTGATCGTTTTCTTTCGACGTCGATTGTAGGTACGTTTATTCTCCTCTTGTACCTCTTGAATTTTTTTCAAGCCTCCATTCTCGTCTGTTCACGTTCAATAACTTCTACAAATCAGTACGAATTTTCTGTAGCATCAATGGACAATTTTTTCAAAGCTGGAATAACGAATTCGGTTTATTCGTTCAACTTGTCCGTTACCTCTGGGAATGTCTTTCATGATGAGTGAAAGCTGAATCTGGTTATCGACACAGTATTCAGTAAATTCGTTTGAAGTGAAGACCATACCTCTGTCAGCAATTATCCTTTTCGGGTTTCCAAAATTGACTTTCTGTATACCCAACTTTCTAATTGTCTCAGCAGATGTCAACGTCTTCACGGGGTATAGCCACACGAACTTGGCAAAAGCATCTACAACTATAAAAGTAAATTTGTACTGTTTGGGCGAATTACGTTTGCCGGACTTTCTTTCAGCCAAAATATACGGGATGCAGTTTCTTCGTCAATTCTCACATAAATCCTTCAATTTAGGTACAACATATTCCTGTTGAATCGCTTCCACCATCTTTTTGACTCCGAAAAGACCCTCTTCGTGAAAGTTTTTTACGATTTCTTGCTGTATCCCTTTATTTGGTACTTCGGTTTCTTCAGTTTTGGACATTTATTTGACATATGACCTTACTCTCCACAGTTAAAGCATTTGAGACCATTTTCTTATTTTCGACACCTGGCTGCAACCGTGTCCCATTTTGCCGCAATTGTGGCATCTCAAATTCTGCTGCCACCTGCTTTAGACTTTTCAACCGAACCGGTTGTAACCTTCGCCCTAAATTCTTCATACAGGATCATTTTGGTTTGAATTCCTCTACCGAACTTGCACAATGCAGCAAAAACTTATTTACCTATCTCCTAATCATCTATCCCATTGATCGCGTATTTAATTATTGCTAAATCATCGACGTGGCCGGTCACTTCAAATTCCCGCATTTCTAGGAAATATTCCTTTAGCGATTCTGATTCTTTCTTTCTGCGTGAAGCAAGCTTGATCTGGACATCAGCTCTGATGAGTTGTACTGCCAATTCCGAAATTCAAAATTGTGTGCAACGATCGAAAGAATTCAAATCAGTTCGAATTCGTAAACACTTTTTAACAAAACTGGTTAGTGCGTTTTTTGCATATATTAGTTTTGATAACGCCGTCAAATTCAGAAAGTGCGCCCCTCATATAATTATTTGATAATCGGACCATTTCACTATTCTTCACAAATGTTTCTTCACATTATCGCCAATCGACACCAACTTATTATTATCGAATGAATTATCCGTATTCGACTTGGTTGGCAAACTTTTCTTCAACCTGTTATTCTCGCGTCTTAAAAGCACTAGTTCACATTTTAATTCGTCACCATCACCGTTAGAAGAACCGTTTACTACTGTATTATTCTGCATGTGTGAACCGCACGTGGTGCTAAATTCATGAAGTGATGGCACTTGGCTATTTCTCAACCGATTATGACAATGTTCGATAGGTAGACTAGTATTGGAATTCTAAAATTATTTTTAGATGAAATTCTGGAATATGACCAGTTAGGATAGAACTTGTCCATTTCTTAACGGATTTTAATTTAATTTTACATATACGATGGTAATGGGACTTTAAAATGATTTTTAAATGAAGTTCTGGAATAAGGCGCAGTAGGACGGAACTTTGGTATTCCTAGATTGGGAAACCCTGCACTACCATTATTAGCTTCAATACTGAGATGCGAGTTCGCTACACACTATATTTTACTTAACAAGACCAAACTTACCACTCTAACAGCAAATACTTAGAGAACCTAACCCAAAGTTTAAAGCGATGGATTTGCAAGCAAAGTTTCTAATGGAACTTGAATATTGTTACGGAGATAATCTTGATCGGTTTGAATTGAAATAGTAACCTCAACAGCACGTAATCTCCGCAGTCACATTTCCTTCTATTCGTTGGAAACGTCAAAATTCATTATAATCGGTTAATAGGTAAGTAATATTCTTATTGATCATATTACAGAACTGTATTCAAAAATCATTTTAGAATCCCATTTCCAACGCATATGTCAATTTTCATCATAATCGGTTAAGCAATAGACAAGCTTCATCCTAATTAGCCATTCATATAATTTGTGATGGGTTCAATTTGGAATGTAAAAGGTCGAATTTTAAATGTAAAAAGTTCAATTTGAAGTGTAAAAGGATCAATTAGAAAGTGTAAAACTTGTATGATGGTGTAATGGTATGATAGTATGTTGGTTTGATGGTATGATTGTATGATGGTAAGATGGTATGATGGTACAATGGTATTATAATATGATGGTATCGTGGTAGGATGGTGTATATGATAGTATGATTGAGTGATGTTATTATGATATAGTGGTATGATGGATTGATATTATTGTATGATGGTGTGATGGTATGATTGTATATATATATATATATATATATATATATATATATATATATATATATATATATATATATATATATATATATATATATATATATATATATATTATATATATATATATTACTATATATACATATATTATATATATATATATATTATATATATATATATTTATATATATATATATATATATATATATATATATATACTATATTATATATATATATATATATATATATATATTATAATATATATATATATATATATATATATATATACATATATATATATATATATATATATTATACTATATATATATATATATAGTATATATATATATATATATATATATTATATATAATACTGATACAACGTACGATGGAATGACGGTCTGATCGGTTTATTCTAGAATGATGCTGTGATATTATGAGGGTACGAGGTTATGGCGGCATAATGAAATCATGGTACAATGGTATGATGGTATGATGGTATGATGGTGCGATGGTATGATGGTATGATTATAGGGACGGTATGATATTGTAGTACAATGGTATAGTGATTTGATGGTACGTTGATCACGATTATATGATGATATGATGGTAAGATGGTATGAGGGTGTGGTGTATTAATGTTAAGATATACATCATGGTGTGATGGGGTTTAATGGTTTAGTGTTATGATGGTATGATAGTATAATGGAATATGATATGATGGACTGATTGTTTAAGGTAGTGGTACTTTGAGTGAGTAGGGTTTGAGTTGAAATTGAGATGAATTTGAAAGAGAAGTTCGGTTAGGGATTAATTTGAGGTTAAGTTTAGGGTTTGTGGGAGATTAATTGAGTTGAGTTCATACACGCATGTAACTTTCGAATCGAGTTAATTTTTCGATTGGGTTGGAAAATAAGTGTAGATTTGAGCAGAGGGTTGATATATTTGTCGAGCTAAGTTGAGTTAACGTAAAATTAGGATTTAGCTAGCTTACATTGGGGTGTGAGTTGTTCGGTTGCGGAATTATTTAAGGGTTGATTTCGAGTTAGGTTAAGGGTTGATTTGAACGTGGGTTAAGGGTTGATTTGGTAGTTTAATTGATGGCTTGGCTGACCTTTAATTTGCTGATTGCGTTTAGGACAGTGTTCCGATTGAGATAGAGGTTGATTTGTAAATTGAGTTGGCGGTTATGCTGAAGATTATCAGGCATTATTGATTTTTCCGAGTTTAATTCCCGTTAAAATAAACCAAATGGCTTTAATAATGTTAGGCGTCTCTTGTCATGAGGCGTGATACGTTGCGTCGTGCTTTTGAGTTTTTGAAACGACAGTAAATGAAATGACTGATATTAAAGTATTTTCGCCATTTATTGCCGTAAATCGTTACACGACTGCAAAAGCCGCCAAAATACTATTTTCTTGTAGAGTAATTAATTAAACCAAATTTTGTTACAATTTAATTTTATATTTATTTATTTAGTGTCTTTTAATTTTTCTTTTTATTTACAAAATAAAACTAATTTAGTTTATTAAAAATAAAAAAAACATTTTCAGCAATCTCTCTCTACAATTCTACAATATATGCATATAAATTATTTTAATTCATATCAACCTAACGTAATTAAATTAAAATTAAAAAAAAAAATAAATAAATTAACCAAAATAAAAATATAAATAATTTAATTATTTTATTTAAATTAACGTTTTTGTTTAATAACAATAATAATAATAATAATATTTAATTAAGTTTTTTGTTGTTGTTGATAAAGTCTGTATTCTTATCACTGGATTTTTAATTTTTTATTACAAATTGGACGGATTTGATAAAGTTCAATTACTATTTTGCTATAAAATAATTATAAATTAAACTATCATTAATTAATTAATTAAAAATATATAAATTTTTTGTTCATAATTTTAAAATTATCACTTTGATTTTTAAGATTTTATTTTGTTTGCAACTGCCGACTTTTAAAATTGTAATATTTGATTTATCCAGTCTCTAAATTCTGATATCCGGGTATAAACACCGGGTTGATTGGGTTCAGCGCACCCAATACCCCATGAAATAACACCGGCAAGTAAAAATCGTTTATCATCACGTTGGATTACCATCGGACCGCCTGAATCACCTGTAGAATTTAAATGAAATGTATAAAAATGGTAACAAATTAATAAACCAACCAAAAACAATGAATTTACCTTCACATGAGTCATAACCTCCTTTTTTCCAGCCCGCACAAATGAATATATGTGGTATATGTTCAATGTAACCGGCAGCGCGATACATGTCTTCACAAATACCGTTTTTGATTACAGGCACCGAAACTTCTTGCAAAACGCTAGGAAGTGGTCCATCTGAAACGTAGGTAAAAAAAAAAAAATGTTTAAATTATATGATATCTACTTAATGTACCCAATTGTATATTTACCTTCGTACAATCGACCCCAACCGGTCACAAAAGCTGTACGTCCAATAAAATTTTCATCTGTTTCGGGCACACAAACCGGTATAATATTTGGTTGGAATACAACAGGCTCATAAAATCTAAGCAATGCCAAATCGTATTCAAATGTTCTTGGATCAAATTGTGGATGTGATGCGACGATTTGTACTCGGCGCTCCTGATAGCCATATGGTTCTTCTTCTTCCGCCAAATCATATTCGCCCAATCGTAGCAGTAAATCAGAAGGTGGTACACTGTATCAAAAAATTAAAGTAGATGTTATTAATAAAGTTGTGAAAAATATTTTACAAATCACGCATACTTATCAACACAATGCGCTGCTGTAATCGCCCAATTTTCATTTAACAGTGCTGCACCACATTTATGTAAATACGTTGATGTTCTCCATTGTCGCAGCGAAATTTGCCATGGCCACCGACCAAATGCCGCCTTTGTACCACCAACGATACGCGGCTCAGGAAACATACGTTTTCCGCAGACTGTGTGTATGCAAATATACAAAATCGTAATGAAAATTAATAAATAAAAAAAAAATGAAATAAAATAAAAAATTCTCATCGCTAATCAAGCGGAAAAATATAATCAAAACAACAACAATAACGACGTTAAACACAAAAACATCTTAAGTAATCGGGGCGCGCAAGATGCGCGATGATGATGCATACTTGTTTGACTGCTTTATTGTCTCACCGGTAGAGTATCAATTTTTCTAGTTTTTATGCTGTTTTCTTTTTAAAAACGAGAGATATTATGTACATGTACAACATATTTATGTGCATATAAGACTGACTTTATGCGGTTGGTTTGGTTCGGTTCATTGGCTATGAAGGTGAGGAGAAAAAGCTTTCAAGTTCATTGCTAAATCCTTGAACATTTTTATTTTATTTTTTTTGCTATATACAATATTTAATGATTTTTTGAATTTGATTAAAGGTTTTCATCTTACAGAACAACAAAATATAATCTTAACTATATACGAGTATAAAGAAATTTACGCGTTCTACTTATTTGGTTCGCTGTAATCAATTTAATTTTCAAAATTGCATTAAGAACAGTACTGCAAATCTATTAAAATGTGCACCGCATACAAATTCTTATATGTTGATGATCTTGGGAACAACTTCGTTCTAGGCGACTGCAAAATTTATTTCAAACGTGAAAAGGGTGAAAACGTAGTTTTTTGGTAGACTTGAACGGTATAGGTATTTTGCACGAACTACGCCCGTGTAACTGGGCGAATTGCCCGATTACAAATAAATAATTAAAAACAGCTTGAGTTATTATAACTCTTCTAGAAGTAACACTTCTCGATATAAAATTGTTAAATTAATTTTAAATATAAAACTAAGTCAACTAAACGTGATGGCGCAAGTGTTTTGGATGATGAACCCAAAAGAGGTGACAACACCAAAAATGATTGAAAAAATCCATCATATCGTATTGAGTGATCGTAAAGTGAAGTTGAATGAGTTTGTTGACATCGAAAACATTTTAGAAGAATGTGCAGGACATATCTTGCATTTGCATTTGAAAAAGCTTTAAGCAAAATGGGTGCCGCGTTCGCTTACTATCGATGAAAAACGCGAACGAGTAACCACTTCACAGAAATGTTTGGACAAAAAATGTTGGAAAATCGTTTGATGAAGTGTTGTATTGAGTTACATTGAAGATTAAATAAAAGCATTGGCAAAATAGTTGCATTAGATAGTCAAGATATCCTTCATCTCGCCAAGCTCTATTCAAGTCTCTAATATAAAGGAGCGGACAAACAATGGACAGAGATACACTTTCTGAACACAATTTTTAGCTCTAACGGTCACGTGTTCACGAAACAAAAGTGCAGTCAATTCAATCAGGCCTGTATTCGATTGCCAGTTAACCCTGAGTAGATCAAGATCAAAACTATTAAAATCAAAGGAGGTGGAGGCTTGCTGGAGGCGCTATATGAATTTAATGCATACAGAACTAGTTGTGAGATAGAACTACTCAAACAAAATGGAGCCATTCCGAAGGGCTGTCAGATTCACATGATTAGCGTTACTATACACTATGGATACCTTTACGTAGATACAATGTATGGATATTTGTCATGAAATCAAAAACCTTCGGAAACTTCATATGCGGAGATGACAGCTTATAGTTACCGAGACCGCCACTGGCACAAAAACAACATCAGCAGCTACCTTGTCGGAGATCAATGCCGCATATTGAAGCTTTCCTTCAAAACGATAAGAAGACCTAGAGTCATCAACAATCGATTTAAGTGTACATCATCACGACCTAGCAATCTATTTAATCTTTCCAACAGTTTTGTTACTGTTACTTCGTGCGAGTGCAAAAAAATAAAACTACATACTTACAGCTATAGCTCAAACTCCAGCCCCACTACATAAGCTTTAGGCATTGAACTCATAATCCGCAAATGGGCCCGGGGAATATGTTACCAATTCTTCAAGGTGGAATAAATTTACAAGTAAAACAAATTGTTTGTTCTCCGATAGTGAAAAGACTTCACTGGTGGTAACCTTTTCACTATATAAAAAATATAAAAATTTGTATAGTGAATCCTATACACCCAGAGACCACCCATATGGAGATTTGAATCGGGATTGTAACATTATTGGATTTCGTTCTTGCTTAACTTGTTCGTAATGTAGTTTTCAGTATATTTAAGCCATTTGTACCGCTGCCTTAACTGGTTATTCTCGCACCTATGAAGTTTGACTCATTGTCACTGAATTTTTTCTTCGGCACATTCCTCTTGACTCAACATTTTGGCGACATATCACTGGCCAATTCAATATGAACTGTATATGTTTCAATATGCTGTAAAAAAGTCCTCAGACGAAACAAATATGAAATAAGAAGTACCAAAATAAGCGCCCGGAGCCTCTACTGTGGTAAAATACAGGAATTCTCGGAGGCTGCGAGGCTACGCAAAGCTTCAATCCCCATCATCCCGAGTCATCTCTAGCGACCGGATGGTTCTTGCACTACAACTAGTGCTGAATATTTGGAGTTACTACTGATAACCTACTTCCCGGAGTGCTCCGAACTGTCGCCTGAAATGCCGAATGCTTTTAAGGGTTCAGGCGTTGTAAGTGGAATAATAAGCAGGAGAAGGTTACTGTGGGCAATAACAAGCTTTAAGCCATATAAGTCAGCTGAACCTGATGGCATTATTCCTGCAGATGTTTGCAAGCCATTGACTTAGCTCTACCCTGGCTGGAAGTTTTCTTCAGAGGTAGCCTGGAACTTTGCCACATTCATAGGAAAACGTAATATTTATACCTAAAGCGAGAAAAAGCTCTCTTTGCCATCCCAAAGACCTTAGGCCTATAAGCTTATGTTCTTTTCTATTAAAAACACTAGAAAAACAAATAGAAGCTCACATTAGAGGCTCTATTGGGCCGGCTAGGTGGTCGAAATTTTAACATGCGTACTGTAAAAGTAGATCGGTAGAAACCGCTTTACCCTACCAGATTTGTCCTATTGAGAAATCCGTAAGAATTTAAGGAATACTCCTTGGTAACCTTTCTGGATATAGAAGGTGCCTTTAGCAACGTTAAACCGGTGGCAATAACTCGGGCCTTGTCGAGTCTGGGTGTGGATGAATCCCTCGTTGGCGGGATCGATCAGATGCTGAGATGCAATATCGTGAAGGCTAAGCTGGGTGGATCCTCCATTAGCAGAATTGTAGCTATGGGGTATACCGAAACGTGCAGTATTTTCCCCTCTGCTTTGGAACTTGGTCATAAATGAGCTGTTACTGGACCTGGAGGGGCGAGCTTTTAGGGTGGTTGCTTATGCGGATGATGTTGCTATTGGTGTCTTTGGTAAGTCCTTGTATCTTAAGAGAGCGCATGCAAAGCGAGCTTGCTCTTCTTTCTAATTGGGCCAACAATTGTGGACTAAATATCAATCCACGTAAAACTGAGGTGATCTTCTTCTAAATGATATTAGTTTGACCTTTAATGATAAAGCGAAATACCTGGATGTGGTTTTGGAAGGCAAACTTAGTTGAAAGCCTAATATATTAGAAAGTATAAAGAAAGCTACTTGCGCTATACTCCTGTAAAAACTCTATTGGAAAACGATGGGGTTTTGAACCGCATATCGTATACTGGCTGTATACTTCAGTGATAAGACCCATAGCTTTATATGGGATTTTTGTTTGGCGGTCAGCCTTAAACAGTATGGCTAACCAAAAGTTGCTGATGAAAATTCAGAGAACTTCCACCTTGTATATTAGTGGTGCACTCAGGAGTACACCCACTTAGGCATTGGAGGTTTTTTTTCATATCATTCCTCTACATATTCTGGGCACTCAAATGGCTGCAAGCACAGCCATAAGGGTCAAATCTATTTCTATGTGGACCTGTAGTAATACAGGACACTCATCTATTTTGTGTAACAGAGATATCGCTGGTACCACCGATTACATGATTCCATTACCATCTTTACAGGAAAGGTTTCATACTGATATTCCCTCCAGAGAGGACTGGCTGAGTGAAGATATGTTACCTAAACCCTGAAGTTTTGGATTTCTTCACGGATGGTTCAGAAATGGATGGTAGGGTTGGTTGTGGTGTTTTCTGTGAGAAACTAAATGTGAACGTCTCATTTCGTCTCCCCGACTATTGCAGCATTTTTCAGGCTGAATTAATTACGATAATTGAGGCCGTGGATTGGTTATTGGTCATTTTTACGGACTGTCAGGCCGCTATTAAAACGCTACGACCTTATTTCCTTATGTCGAAGGTAGCACAGAGCTGTCTCTCATTTCTTAACGAGATGTCAGATTAGTTCAACATCCACTTAACGTCGGTGCCGGGGCACTTCATTGTTGCGGGGAATGAGAAAACAGATAAACTCGCTCGGCAGGGTACAAATTGCCTCACTTTACCAAGTAAGCTAAATGTTGAAATTCCGCTCGCTACATGCAAACTCTTGCTTCAGTAAGAAGCTTGGAGGGCAGGATAGGCCATTGGTACCTCGTGTGTTATAACTAGGCAGATTTGGCAAAGACTGGTTAAAGCAAGAACTAGACAGCTGTTAACACTTCAGCGTCGCCATATTAGTATGGTCATGGGGGTTATTACAGGACACTGTCTCATATAGGTGAGGACTAGGAATCTCTTCTAATTATTACTGTAGAAGCTGTGAAGATGCAGAGGAGGAAGAAACTGTACTCCATCTTCTCTGCACTTGTCCCCGTCTAGCGTTAAGCAGATGGAAATTTTTAGAACCTCCTCTCCTCAGTGATCTGGCGGATCTCAATGGGATGGACGTTAAATGTATTCAATGCTTCATTGAAGGCTCTGGACGGTTCAGTGGGTAGGGCCCAAAAAAATTGTATGTGGTATGGCTACGGATCATTTTTGTGTCTATGCCGGTCCCTTAGGACACCTAACCTAATCTTTTGTTTGAACCTAGCCACGACGTTTTACTTATTGCGCCCTAAATGGTCCAAAATATAATCAACTCCAGCATTGGCAAATGTATTCATTTATTTCAGCCACATCACTAATCTCCTCTAAAACAGTAGGATGTTTGTTGTTATAATTTATTACAGCTTTGTTTATTCGTCCCCCTACTCGGATAACTTCATGTTTATCAATAAATGGATTCGACGTTCGTACTTCTTAGGAACTTCTTGGTTATTCCTTAAACATTTAATTTCTACTGTGAAATATTGGAATTTTACATTCTGGGATACCCCTTCATTTTTTCAACCATTTTTTGACCATTACATCGGCAAACATGAATTTTTATTCAAATTCTGATTGGTATGCAAGACTTCGCTCTGACCACCATTCTTCTTCCAAGAGTAACCAGTCTGGAGCTTTCCACCATATATAATTTGGATTCAAAATTTCATTAACTGTTATACACCTTGAAGCACTGCCTGCTCAAGAGGGATATTCAATACTCTATTTGCCGCATACATCGTCTGGCAGCTGGTTATCCCATTGTAAATTATTTAACCATACACTTTGGAAGAGGATTTTAACTCGTATAGTCAGCGGAGACGACCATCCTAACGGGTCAAATATTTTGCTTGCTGCAGAGAGTAACGTTCGAGAGTATCAATATACTTTGATTGTTCCATCTTCTGTTATTAATATCTTAGCACTGATATTTTGACCAGCCCGTTGCTCCCATGTTATGTCGCTGTTGGTAGCCGACTTTCATAAGTTGAATCCATGTTCGGCAAGTATATTGATGATATCTGCTCTCAGTTGCGATAATTGGATCTCATTATTGGATGCGGTTATTATGTCATCAACATACATATTATTCTGAATTGCGGCGGCGGCTGGAAGAAATTTCTTTTGGTGATCTTGTGTTGTCTGCACTAAATATCCGGTGGCGATAAATGAAACAGGGGCGATACCGAACCTCAAAGTGTTTAGTGCGTACTGTCGAATTGGTTCATTAGGATCATTTCTTCACAGTATTCTAATACCACAGTGATCTATTCGTTACGCGGAGTTGTATCAAAATATATACTAGCGGTGATTGGATGGTCGGACCTGTCATTAATAAATTGTTGAATGGTGATGCATCGAGAACTACCCTCAATCACGATGTGGTAAGGAATACTCGCTTTTGTTGATGACTTTATTTATTTAACACGTGCGACCCAACCTTATTTATTCATCAAGTTTGTATACTGTTTCTGGAACTCTGGATTTCGCTTGAATCAGTCCTCAATTGATTTTGGATAAGTTTCCTCTTGTTAACAATTTAACTAGAAATCTACCGTCTTCGTTCCTTTCAGTTGATTTTTGAACCATTCTTCACAATACTTCTCCCCTTCCTTGAGCTCATTGGTTGTTGGATGATTTTCCACTTCCCAAAATCTTCGTAAAGTACTGTCTACTTCCATTGTAACGTTCAAATTTATAGCGTCATTGCAATTCTCGGTTTCACTAATATGCTCAACAATCGCCCAACCAAACTTGGTCTCTTGCGCAGGGGTTAATGAAATTTTGGCAATTGTTCCCTTCTTCTGCTCTACTTCTCCTTTCGTGGTGGCGTAGTCCTGATAACTATCATATAATACCGTTGTCTTTCTACCATAATGCTGCAAAATATAATTCGTATACATTTGAAGTTTTTGGCCATATGTCGTATGGCTTTCATCATATTACGGAGTGTAGCATATGACGGTATTGAAGCCAATTCATATTTACAATATGACTGCAGCTATTGCGGATTTTTGACAATGCAAACAATCGATGGAATAACTGCAGCAAATTTATAACAATAGCTTCGTTATTTATCTTAAATCCTGCAAATCCTGCCATCATTGGCAGTGGTTTAATTAAAAAATCCGATATGGCCAAATGAATTTTTCAAACCCGGAATTCATTTTATTTTAGGATCTCAACCCTTAGATGTAAAATTTTATTAAAATCCATCAACAAATATATCCAGTTCCTTTTTGTGGTGTTCCGCAATATTCTTTGAATTTAGCTCTTATTTTATTTAAAAAATCCTGCCACAAATGATATGACCCAAGGAACCCTTCAGAGCGTCAATAGACTCGGCTTTATAACCTATAGATATAAAATTTGTGCGTGTTCCATTTGGTGCTGGAATTGTTGGAAAGGTCTGAACTGGTTTTGTATTTAAAAAACAAATTTCCCTTTGGCAAACCTAATTTTATGATTTATGGTTTGTATTTATGTATCAAAGTATCATTAGCAGTGTCCCGGAATATTTGTTGAATTCTGGCCATGTTTTATTTAAGAAACTCTATCCCTGCCCCAAACGGAACTTCTGATGTGATTAGGCACCCATTCCATGAAAATTTGGTATCTTACTTAACTAACATATTTGATGATAAATGAATTAGTTGCAATGTGGCGGATTTTGAAACTTGTCTAGAAAAGATTTTACTACAAACATGTTTTCTAGCCAGTGGATTAAATACATAACGAATTTCAAGACTTAAAAGCTATCCCGGTTTTTTAAAGTCGAAATGTACTATTTTTAAAAAAAATTGTAGACGTTTCTAGCCTGGTCACCCTAGAGACAACTCCCATTGGCCGTCCTTTTTTTTAACTGTAACCAACGCAAATGTGACTGTTCGTTTAAATTCGATATCTAACACGCGGAATTTTTCACAATTTTTTTTCTTCTGTTGGTACCGGATAGTTAAATTTGTATTCGTGTGCTCGGTGATTTTTATTTTTTTTTAAAAATGGGACAAAGAATTTGTCTTGAATTTTGCTTTGTGAATGAAATGAAGTATACAACAGCTATATTGATAATGTTGAATGTTTCGGAAAGTCTTATATAAATAAATCAAGCATCTACTTGTTGATGATATTATAATTTGGTATATCATTTGGCTCCCAAACACTTTTTTTCGTTCTACGTATGACAGCAAAATTGGCTCCGAAATTTTTGAATTTCGACAAAAAGCAGTACCGAATGGACATTGCTCATAAGTTGCTGAATGAAATCAACGACGATCCAAAATTGATAGAATACTGATAGTAGTTCGAAACAAAGCTTTCTGAAGATGTAAGACCGAAAAGAGCTCCTCAAGTTTAATCGAATGTGAGAGTTCTGCTCACTGTTATCTGTTACCATCGTTTTCAACGGTACGATCAAATCCGAATAAAACGCCTGGATTTGTGGCGAAATACACCTTTGTTATGCCTCAGGCTTACTATTCGCTTTACATGTCCCTATGCATCTCCTCCTGTTCCAAAAACCAAATTGCTGAGCACACCAAAACTGTGTAACCTTTTCAACAGCCAAATTGGCTACAAATGTCAAGATATCTCTGGGATAAGTGTACCGAGTACTAGGTACCGAGGTACCTGAGTACTGAGTGTTTGTTTACCTTGATCACTAACTAGTAACTTTACCCACATTTGAGGAGCATATGAAGTTGCTTGAAATAGTGACAGAACGTTTAAGGGCAGCCAACTTGACCATCAATGTAGAAAAATCAAAATTTGTCCTCAACCAGCTGAAATATTTAGGCCATATAATTGGTCACGGGTGCATCAAGGTAGACGCGTATAAGGTTAAGGCAATCCAAGAATTTTTAGTACCAAAAACCACCAAACACATCAGGCAATTCGTAGGAATGAGTGATTGGTACCGGAAATTCATCCCAAAGTTTTCCTCGGTGTCGGCTCCACTAACAGACCTTCTCAAGTCAAAAGGGAAAATAGTCTGGAATGAAACAGCTCAAGAGGCACTAGATGAATTGAAGGCTCTGTTAAGAGTGCACCTGTTCTGATTCATCCAGACTACCAACACAATTATAGTGTGACAGAATTGGAATGTTTAGCGGCAGTGATAAGCATAAAGAAGTTCCGTTCCTACGTGGGAGGCTATAAATTGGTGATTATAACTGATCATGCGAGTTTGCAATGGCTGAGGAAGCAAACGCGCGATGGAGTCTGAAACTCCAGGGATATGATTTCACCATCGAGTATCGCAAGGGAACACAGAATATAGTACCAGATGCATTATCTCGTATATTTTCCAACGAGACAGCGAGTCTGACACTGAATGAAACCTTACTGAAGGTTGATCTCCAGTCAACAGCATTTTCAGATGATGACTATGTGGGTTTGTTGAAATCGGTAGAAAATGACATTTCCACAAAACCAGATCTAAAGACTGTTGAGGGAAATTGCTTATATATCGACCAGGGAAGATCAACAAACGGATATTCCTTTTTGGAAACTATGGTTACCGAAAGGGTTGATCCAAATAATTTTAGGGCAGGCACACGAGCCGCCAGTCGCAGCTCACATGGGGACTGGTAAAATAATCGAATTCTTGCGCAGGCAATTTTACTGGCCCACATTGGCTCAGGATGTAAAGGAGTATGTGCGGCAGTGCCAACTATGCAAACAAACTAAAGCGGTCAACACCACAATAAGACCACCCATGGGCGCATATAGGGAATATGATAGACCTTTCAAAAATTATATCTCGATTTCATAGAGCCCTATCCGCGCTCCAAGAAACTAGCAAAAAAATACATACTCGCGAAAATAACTCGGCGTGTGGGTCAGGTCGCTTATGAAGTAATGGATAGCGATAGCAAGATATTGGGAATTTTTCATGGGAAGGATATTCGCCTGTAATTAGCCCATAACTAATAAAAGCTGCATTCACTTCAGAAGTTGACTGAACCTACAGAATATTGGGCGAGAAGGCCACTAACGATACTGCCCAGATTTGAGCCTATGGAATACCGAAAAGCCTCCCAGGGACGTCAGGATTCCAAACTGCGAAAAGAGATTGGCGAACTCTGCCAGATACTGGGAGCTTGTTCCAGACTAGGGGACCGTAGCAAGATTCTGAGAAAACTTGCTGAGCTCCAGAGACGCAGAGCGCAGCTGCAAAGAGAACGCAGAGAAAAACAAAGAGCCACAAAGGCAGAGAAAAAAAAGAAAAAATCTCTTCCCTTTACAATACCTACATGACTGTAAATAGGTAGTGTAAAGGTAAGATGAAGGCTGATTTGTTACTGATTTACCGAAGTAAGTCAGGGAACATTAGTTACTAGTATTAAGGAATTAATGAGTTAGTTTAGATAGGGAATAGAAAGAATACCATAGCGTAAGAAATAGATTAGGGATACTAACCTAGGTAATAAGTTAGGTTCTTATGTAAAATGAAAAGAAAAAAAAACGTAGTAATAAACGAACGTTAAGATTGAGATTATTGTTGTTTTTATTTAAGATGAAATATGGAATACTGTTCATGTGGGGGTACTTGGGCGTTTTGGTTTTGGCCGGGGAAGTACCTAGAAGAAATAGGGCAAGCTTTTCTTACGAGTAATGAGTGAAAAATGGTGCTATTCTGATCGACCTGGCTAACTACTGGCACGAATGGGAGATTTTGGGGTTCCTCACAAAGCGTATAAGCACAGCTTGCCACCTTCAGGCTTCCTCCACCATCAACCACAGTAATATCAGCAAGCAACCCAGAAAGCAGCAGGCCGGGTGTGAACCAATGCTGAAATCAATTAATCTTATGATGATTGCGATAGAGGATCGAAATGTCATGTTAAAGACACCGGTAAAAGTAAAACGAGCCCCTTTGGAATTTGTGGGAACCTTCCTAAATGAGGCGTTCGGAGTATTAGACCAAAGAGCCGCGATACAATACGAGGTGCAGATAAAACCGGAGCGCTACACAGGAGTCAGCTAATACAACGGCAGACCCACGTCTTGGAGGTTACCACTAATTTGGTCCGAAGACAGCAATAGCAGGTGCGAGCCCATTTTCTTCAAGTTCAGGCAGCACTCAGGGCAATAACCAATCATGCCGAATTCACAGATATGGCTTTCCAACTAGTCACCCATATCACATTGTTCAAAGAGATGCAGGAGGCCATGATCGACGTAATGGTACATCTACACCAGGGGCACCTGAACACGAAATTAATAACCCCAGATCAGCTTAGAGACCAGCTGAAGCAGATGAAAGAGTGGGCACCCTCGGACGTACAAGTACACGACTACCAGCAGCATTGGATACAGCTGTACCAGCTCCTGAGGGGAAAGCGCGATTATTGAACAACTATTTGATTTTTGAATTAAGAGTGCCAACCAGCCCGTTCCAACGATAGTCCAAAACAAAATGATATATATACAACCGACATCTTAGGGCATACTAGTAAATCTCAAACGGACATGGTACTATCAAATGACGGTGGAAAGTTGTAGGTATGCCAGAAATGGGAACAGAAGGAGTGGATTTGCCAACAGGAAGGACCTTTATACGTCGCACAAGGGGACACGAGGCCATGTGAGGTGCGGCTGTTGCAACATGAGAACCAGGTGGCCAAACTATGCAAGATACGAACCACTGAGACACAAACTTATATCAGGCCAGTATCCCAGATGGGTTGTTGGGCTTGGAGTCAGGGTGCTACCTCAAAAGTAAGAAAAATGTACTCCAGAGTGTAACCACCCATACGTCTCAGCAACACGTATGATCCTTGCCATCTTTCAACCTAAGCCAGCACACAGTCCAATCTATTCAACCTAGATCCAGAAGTACTTGAAATGGTTGAGGCGGTGCAGACAATACACCGAGAGGAATCCTGGGGTCGCTTGAACTTCCACGACATTCACCAGTACGCGTTATCCGGTGCTCTGATCATTCCAGTCATCCTGTTACTCATAGCCTGGTGGAGACGACGACAGTTGGCGCAGTTAATATACAACCTGGACCATAACCAACCAGCAAACTCCGCTATCGTTAACCAACCAGCAAACCCCGTCACCGTCGTAACAGTAGTTAAATTAAAAAAAAAAGAGTTAAATTCAAATCAAACGAAAAGAACAGGTGTTTCCGTTATGCAGATAGGGGGTGAGGTTGATTCTACCCTCACACTGGCAGAAGGGGGTTGAGTGGTTGAGTTGGCGCCATTTTTAAAATAGATAATACCTAGGGACCAATACAGCGAACTCATGAAGAAATGATTAGCTAGGCCAGTGATCTCCAGATTCCGGTCAGTAGACCACAATTGGTTAACAAATGTGAAAATAACCTTCTCTTACCAATCGATAACAATATGGCTTGTTGTTGTTGCACACGCTCATGTAATATTGAGTTGAACGCACTCAATCATTGGGTATGCAATAAGTTTGTTTATTGCAATAAGTTTTTTTTTGCGCGTGGAACATTTTTCTTTAAAATCAGCAAATTATGTCCAACGCATATGCTTGGCTAGGCCCCGCATATGCACTTTTCAGTTATTTTCTAAAGTCATAATGATGGGCTAAGGCCATTATTTCTCTCTGTACTGGAGTGATAAACTCCGGCACCAAACTCCATGTTCCAAGTATACCCGGTAGTTATTGAGTCACCGGTCCAAGTGGCCAGTTTTTCTAAATTTATAACGCTCCCATGCAATTCCAACTCACAAACCCCTTAAGACAGTATATCAAGGTCTCTATAGTCGTCTCACACCAACACCCATGACCATTATTGAAGGGACAATTTCTTAGTAATGTTGAGATAACTGAGATAACTCAACTCTTCATTACAACCCAAAAAAAAAAATATTGTAACGAGTGGAATTTTACAGCCCGCGAAATTAAAAAAATCCACGATTTTTTGATCAAACAATGCATTTTATCAGCTAGTAATTTTCCTTCGAGCTTTCCGTATTTGTCGAAAATATTTGATACTTATGCCAAATGTGTTTATATGACCAAATAAATTTCAAGGTTTCCCATTTCCCAGCATCAAAACTCTAAGAACATCTTTATCATTTTTCGTAAGAATAACTGCAAAAAAAGTCGATTTTTAAAACTCAACATGTTTTTGGGGTGCCGGATCAATTTTTAAATGTGCCAAGTTTGGCACTGGTGCCACGTCATATGCGTTTGACTGTCGCATTTCTAATTTAAATTGTGCAAAGATTGCTCCTGCTTTAACAATTCATATGCGTGCTTCTTTCATTGAATTACATTTGCTTAAGGATCAGTTTTGAATTAGCTACTCGGATGGTATCATGTCACCAAGAAATACAATTATTGTTTTGCCAAATATGTTATTGGCTGTCAAATTTAGTTTAAAATGATTTAGAAGCAGATATCTCAGATAGTATTCACCGAACAAATCTCGAATCGAATTCTTTAAGTTTCTCCCTGTTCAATGTAAATTGGTACTCATTGCTTCTGCGACTTAACTCATACAAGGCTTCAAATGCTAGTCTACAATTTTCGTTCCCGAGAAAACCTGCTGGAAATTGTAGACGTATTGTCTACATTGTCAACATTGTCTACATTATCTATGCCATTTTAGACTATGCGGCACAACACTCTTGGTCACCTTAAAGTATTTAATCAACTGCGCGGCTTTCCCAGTTAACAAATTTTTTAAATATGTACTGAAATTTCTGAACTCCTGTATTCAAATGAAATAGAATCGAATAATCATTTTCCACTTCTGATATCGCCTTGCCATCCTAGGGGAAGCTATTTGAAATTGAACGTAAGAAGCAAATATTTCCTACAAAGCATCTAGCGGTAGCAAAATCCATGAGAATTTTAAAACTATAAATTTGCACAAATAATGTTGGACTCTAGAAATGTATTCAAATTTAATGTTAATATTCCCTAAATATACAATAAAACCCTATAATGGTGGATTTATATTATCCGTACCTTTCCGTTCCTACACGTACCGACACTGTCACAAGCGATATCTTGTGCTTAGCATTGGAACTAGTGTTCCAACTGTTATACAGTAATATTGTTATACTTAATACTGTTATACAGTAATGTCGATACACTGAACTGAATTGAATAAAAGCCAGTCTAAAACGTAACACCAAGCCTTTCATTACATGGTGTCAGATAAAGTTTTAAGAAGAGAAAAATTATAATGAGTCCAATTAAAATAAGTGATAAATAAGAAATTAATATTATCAGATAAAAAAGTGCGATAATCAATATTAAAGTAAAAATAGACGCGGATGATTATTAATTTAAAGGATAAACGGAGATACAAATAATAGTAATCCAATTAAAATTCGTGTTAAAAATAATAAGAAGTGAATATTATCAAAAAAAAAAAAGCGTGATAATTAAGTTAAACATAATAACAGATCTGGATGGGCATTAATTCAAAAGATAATAGAACGCAAAAAATTATTGAGAAAAATCCAAGGATGGATGCCATGCTTTGAGTGATTTTATTTTGTGATATACGGGGATATAAGTATATACAGAGACATACATACGAATAAATAACATACGGCGTGTAATAATAAAATGGAAGGCATTAAAGCACCAAAGCCATTAATAGTGCTTCCAAGTGGCACAGATTATGATTCGTGGTTGGATCAATTTGAATTCTATGCAGCAGCCATAGAGTTAGAGAAAAAATCGGAGATCGTGCAATTTGCTACGTTCATGACGACAATAGGACCAGCAGCGCAAAATATTTTTAAGACGTTCCAAATCAAAGATGAAGACAAAAAATGCAGTGTATTGAAAGAAAAGTTCAAGACATATTTCAATCCAAAATCAAATATAACATTTGAACGTTATGTATTTAACACAATAGTGCAAACAGAGGATCAAACGTTTGAGGAATTTTTGATGAGCAATAGAGCACAAATAATCAAATGCAAATTTGGACAATTAGAGGATGAACCAGCTACTAGAGGGATGTAGAAATGTTGAGTGCTCAATGGATGACATACCAGTTCATTTTCTACGAGAGATGAGTTGGTTACGTATACTCAGCGAGTAATTGATAGAATACGAAAAAGGTGGTTTTAGAAAAAGCTGGAATCAAATTAAACAGAGACAAATGTCTATTTAACAAATCATATGTTAAGTTTTTGGGTCACATAGTATCAAATAGAGGACTGGAGATAGATCCAGAAAAAATTGCAACTATTTCAACATTACGTAAGCCTACTACAGTGAAACAGATTCAACGTATGCTGGGGATGATCACTTATGTACCTAAGTTTATTCCAAACTGTTCGGAAATAGCAGAACCGCTAAGAAAATTGATCAAGAAAAATACAGAATTTGTATGGGAAGTAGAGCAAGATCAAGCTTTTGAGAAAATAAAAAATCTATTAATAACAGCACCAGTTTTGAAATATTATGACGTTAACAAGGATGTGACATTATCGGTGGATGCCAGTAAAAATGCAGTCGGGGCCGTATTGATTCAGGATGAGCACCCGATCGCATATGCATCAAGATCATTAAGTGAGTGTGAACAAAACTACCCACAAATAGAAAAGGAAGCTACAGCAATACGTTTCTCAGTTAAAAAATTTCATGAGAATATACTTGGGGAAAAATTGATTATTGAGACAGATCATAAACCTTTGGAATCGATATTCAAAAAGCCAATCCAGTCTGCTCCTGCTCGGCTTCAAAGAATTTTGTTTGATATACTGCCACATTCACCTCAAATAATATACAAAAAAGGGAGAGATATACCATTAGCAGATGCTTTAAGTCGTGATTGTGGTAATCCAAAGCAAACGGAACAAGAAGGTCTGGAAATTAGTGTAATTGTCTTAATGTCGGACAATGCAATAGAAAATTTGAGGGCAGAAATAGAAAACGAAACACACCTTCAGACATTGAAAAGTTATATCTTGAAAGGCTGGCCTGAGAATAATTCAGAAATACCAAGAGATATTAAACATTTTGAAAATTTTAAAGAGGAACTGGCAGTATACGATGATACATATTTTATTTAAAGGGGAAAAAATAATAGTGTGCATTTTGCGACGCGCTTTTTAAACCAATCAAATCACCCTAATCTAAAAAAAATTTCCCCTCCTGAGTTGAAAAATGTTTAATTTTAAAGCGCGTCGCAAAATGCGACGCGCACGAGACGGACTCGTGCAGCCGCCTTTAAAATTAAACATTTTTCAACTCAGGAGGGGAAATTTTTTTTAGATTAGGGTGCTTTGATTGGTTTAAAAAGTGCGTCGCAAAATGCGACGCGCACGAGACGGACTCTTGCAGCCGGCCGCCTTAAGGCTCGAATAAAAAAGACGTTAGCTGCTGTGCATATAGGTCATTATGGTATACAATCAACGATGAAAAGAGCTCGTCAATTATTCTACTGGAAAGGTTTAACACAGGATACGATTGACTTCGTAGAACAATGTGCAGTGTGTCAGCAAACACAAAACAGTAATATCAAAGAACCTATTATGAGTAAAGAAGTTCCACCAAGTGTACCATTTGAAATAGTGGCAACAGACCTGTTTCACTTAAATGGTGAAACGTATTTAGTGGTGGTGGACAGTTACTCCGGTTTCTTCGAAATAGAAAAAATTAATAACATGATGTCAGCCGAGGTAATACAAATATTAAAGAAAATATTTGCTACCCATGGTACACCTAGAATACTGGAAAGTGATAATGGTCCTCAATATTCGGCTAGAGAATTTTTGGAATTCAGCAAAAAGTGGAATTTTGAGTACAAGACATCGAGTCCTCAGTTTCCCAAAGCAAATGGTTTGGCAGAACGAGCAGTTCAGACAGCTAAACTAATGATGAAAAAATGCGTCAAAGACAATACGGATTTCTATCTTGCACTACAAAATATGCGTAATACACCTAGAGATAATTGCCTAGAATCTCCCAATCAAAGGCTAATGAGCAGATTGACAAGAACAAAGCAGCTTCTGGAACCTAAAATAATTCAAGGGGTGAAGGAAAATCTAACCAATCTAAGAAACAAGCAAAAAAATTATACTGATAAAAACACGAAGGTTCGGCAAGATCCAATACTCAATGAGAAAGTTTGTATTCAAATGGGTCCTAGAAATTGGATTACAGGGGCAGTAATGGAAAAGCTGCGAGCTCCAAGATCGGTGATAGTGCAGTCCGATGATGGAAGTCGATACAGACGTAACTCTCATCATCTTCGCAAAACCAGGTTGATAGAACCAATCAAACGTGAAAATAAATTCATACATATAGAAGAGAGTTCACAAGATACGGTTAAAAGCACTGGTGATGACAAACAGGTTATAAATAGTGAGAGGTCGAATAAAGGTATCGGTGAAACAGTAACTAGATCGGGAAGAGTTAGTAAAGCACCACAATGGTTGGATCTTTGAGTTCAGTCATGGCTTAGTATTAAAACTAATCATAAATATTATATTACATACGTATATAGTTAGTATGAAGAAATAACGTATATAAAAAATAAAAAAATAAAAAGGAGGAATAGTATGAAATCATCTGAATTTTGGTTAAGCTAATCATTTTAAATTATATTCATAAAACTATTCATTGTAATCTTTATAATATTATATAAGAAAAGGGAGATGTCACAAGCGATATCTTGTGCTTAGCATTGGAACTAGTGTTCCAACTATTATACAGTAATATTGTTATACTTAATATTGTTAAACAGTAATGTCGATACACTGAACTGAATTGAATAAAAGCCCAGTCTAAAACGTAACACCAAGCCTTTCATTACAGACACAGGCAAATATTGTTAAACAAAATGCATAAATTGCATTTAAATGATACAAAACAACCTTAAGGCGTCTACTCGCTTACCTAAATGTTGTTTTTCCGTAACGCTGTTAACATAACGTGAATTTACCTGGTTAAACAAAATTTTCTTAGAGAAATTCAAAAACAAATTTGCATTGCTCATTAGTTTCTTTGTTGTTAAACGACAATCAACGGCATGTTTCTTTTAGGTCCGTAATAAATCTTGCTGGATCTATTTTATTACTTTTCTGATAAAATTGATTATTAAATACCCCTGAATTTATGCTTTTGAACCACGTTTCTCACATTTGAGCTGCTCATGATCGGCTCCTTTCTAGAATACGATGCTGTATAACAACTGAATCAATTAACGCCAATAAATTACCGAAAAACTAAAAACTACGTAAGACAAATTCAAAATGTCAAATAAATCAATGTCAATATAATTATACATTTCCATAGAAAACGATATAAGAAGATCAAGTGCATCAAGTGATTCACATAATTATAGTGCAGCTTACTATTTACCTATTCACATATAAAACATAGTTCCGATCTTTGATTATGTAAAATTAAACTTGAGACTGATCGCGTATACATGAACATGATCATAATTTTATTTCGCGCAGTCTTTAATTTAACGATCGTTGTTAATTAAAATTAACATTTTTAAATTTATAAATACGGTGATACTCAGATCGTGTAAATATTTTCAAGGACATACTATATACATATATATCATTGCGCGCGATCTCATATTTATTTATCGTTTCTTCTGTGTAACATAAATAATAATATTCTAATTATCATTTTTACATAAAATAATGTTTTGTATTTTTTGTCTTCTTAACAAATATGATTGATCTTATTTTGTAAATAAAAATCACGATCGTATATTTTGTTATGACTTTAGCTATGATGATTAATACAATGGTCGCTTTATGTTTTTATAGTTGTATTCATGTTGGGTTGTGTAGTAAATTATACCTGCGCGCATCTCAATATTATGTCAAAATATATGTGTGTGTGTGTGGTATCGTATGCTCTTAATCATATCAAGATTTATATGCTTTGTAATGTACCATAAAATTTGCAAGTAGCGTAGAAGCAGACGTTTGAAATATTACGTTTATGTTTGATCGTAAATATTTTGATTAATAATAGTAATTCTCGCGATCATGGAAACGAGTAGCGCGAATAATTAAGATCAAGTTTTGCGCGTGAGAATATTTTTTCTTAAGGCTGCGGTTGCGATACAATATTTATCGAGACATCTATAGGGAACCGATCAAGTTCAAATATGCGCATTTTTATCACGCAATTTAAATTCGAAAACTATCTATGTATATAGATATATCGTGAAATGATCATTTTGATAATATTGTGACTTTTGTGTACATATAAAAACGGTGCGGCGCGGTATCATTGAACTTAAATCCTAAGATATCTCAAGGTTACACATAAACGACTTGCGCGCAAAAAAAAAAAAAAGACAGCAACAGCAACAACAAGCTTTAACGATTTTATCGTGGCTTGTTTTATTCTATCGCATTTTATTTATTGTTGTTGCATTAATCTTACGCGAGAGAAGCACAAGATAAAAATATTCAAAAGAATGAAGCAAGCGGGTACTTACCTTGGCGGTAATCAAGACCTTCCAGATTCGGCTGTGTTGATGTTGTTATGCTCATTGTCGATGTCTCGGGTATTAATGATGAGAATGCTGTTGATGAGGTCATATTGTCACGAAATACAACAAAACCTGATGTTGTGGAAAATGTTGTTTCACTGATGGGAGCTAAAGTTTCCTGCTGTGTCGTCGATGATGGCAGTGTTATGGTAATTGGAGAGAAAGTTGTTTCATTCATTGGTCGATATTTTTCTGTGGTAACAGTTAAACCAAGTGTTGTTTCAATATTTGTAATTGGCTTTGTAATAAATATTGTGGTTGGCGGTAATTTTTCTGATGTTGTTTCGAAAAAGGTTGTGATATCCGGTTTCGATTGGGTTGTTGAAATCAGTATAGGAATTTCTAAAATAGTTTATTATAAAAATGGGGTAAATTTAACCAAAATTAGCTAAATACATACCTTGATTACTTAAACTTTGGGTGGTCACATCTAACAGAACTATTTGTGGTTGTTCGGTACCAATGGAACCGTTGGTAGGACCACTGGATTCATCTACATTATAGATGACTGCCTGCTCAGATGATGATTCAACTTCCAAATGTACATTTGGAATTAGCACCCAATCATTGTTTGTTGCATTTTTTTTAACTTCTTCATTTGCACTGGACCATGTTACGAGCGTTGGTTGTTTTGTGGTCGAGGTACTTGACTCGAGTGTAGTTGGCGGCTCAGTCGGCGTTGTGGTTGTTGCTTGTGTCGTTGTTTTAGTTGTGGTAGTGGGTTTTTTGGTCGTTGTGGTCGTCGTTGTTGTTGTCGTTGGTTTCGTGGTTGTTGTAGTTTTTGTTGTAGTTGTAGGTTTACGCGTTGCCTTAGTAGTTGTTGTTGTTGTCGTTGGTTGCGTTGTTGTAGTCGTTATTGGTTTTCTTCTGCGCGTTGTTGTTGGTGCTGCGATTGTCGTGGTCGTAATTTCTTCATCATCGATCAAATGATTTAAGCTTGTTGGTGGTGTAATTGCTATGTTAGATGTTGGTTTTGGTTTTGGGCGCGGTGCTTTAGTCGAGTGTACAAATGAAACTGTGGTTAATGGTTCTGGTGTTGTTGTAGTTGTGGTAGTGGTCGTGGTTCCTCGGGTCGGTTTCGTCGGCCTTCGTGATACTTTCTTAGTAGTTGTTTCTATGGCTGGTGTGGTTGTCGTTGGTCGCCTCGATCCTGCAGTTGTTGCGTTTAGCGTTTGCGGTCTTTGTTTGGTTGGTTTCGGTCGAGTTGGTACGATGGCCGCAATTGTTTGTATTGTAGTTGGTGCTTTCATTACTGGTGTAGTAGTTGTTGGTCGACGTGTTCCCGTAGTGCTGGGTCTACTCGGTCGCCTCGATGGTTTTCCCGACGATGAAACTGGTTTAGCTGTAGTAGTAGTCTTAGCTGTTGTTGCTCTTGACGTCGTTGTAATAATTTCATTCTCCCCTTGTACGACTTGGAATGTGGAGAGTTTAATATTTTCGGTGGTGGTGCGAGTTGAGGAACTCTCCGGCAGTGTCATCTCTTCGAATTTAGTTGTCGCTTTCATTGTATGAGAATCGTCGTATAGAGTGCTGGCGCTAGTAGTAGACGTCGATCTATTCGGCGCTGTACCTAAGTGATTAGGAGACGAAATTATTGGTTTTGTACTTGATTCAACGTTAGGCATGTGAGATGATGAAATGAGAGTATGGGATGATAATAAAGTCGTGTGATCAGTTGATGGCGTAGTCAACGTGGATGGATATGAATTTAATGATGATAAAATTGAATTACTTAGTAATGTTGATGGATGATATTTATTATTTGTATTCGGATAATGTGGTATCGTATTTTGATCTATGCTATTATCACTAATTTCATGCTCAATTAATAAATTACTTTCATCCTATGGAAGAGACAAAAAAGCACAACATTATTATTATTCTACCACTTTCTCCCAATCATGTTTTATATACCTACCTCTTTCATTTGACAACATGAACCAAAATAAAATCGATCGATACACGTTCCTAAATGTGTCCCATTCGATTTCAGGCAATCGATCGCAAACATGCAAACACCTTGTAATCCCGATCGTCTCACTACACATGGTAAATGTCGAATATTTCGACCTGATTGAACTGAAAGTAAAAAGAAAGTATACGAAATTATTTAGCGCACACAAATCTAGGTCTCTTCCTGGTAAAAATATATAAAGCTGCTGGAAATTTACAACAGCAAAATTCTTACGTATAGCAAAAATGACTAAACGAGTAAACAACAATATGGAATGTAGGTGTTCAGTCGATTAACCTCATTTTTCTTTAAATATACATTCTACATTTCTTCGCGTCTCTCAAATGTGTTAGTCTTGTTTTATTGTTTACCATTTACCACAAATTGTTTGGTTTGACTCCAAATAACGAAAAGATAAACAAATAAACGCGCATTCTTCGTATTGTATTTGGCGAACGCGAATGTCGTCAAACATTTGTTTGATTTACTTTTCTTCTTTTTTTTTTTGGTTTGTTTTTGATTTTCAGGTTCATCACGGACTGTTTCGATTGTGCGGTTAGGTGTAAATTTGATGTTAATAATTTTGCAAAATTTATGGTAAAAGTCCGTGGGATTATTCATCAAAAGCATAAAAAACTACATTGTTACCTTTGAATTTCAGTTTCTGGAAGAAATAAATTTAATGTGATGAACTCGCAAATTTTTTGGTACCTAAAAAGTCACGGTATAATTCATTGTTTGGCGATGCCGTTGTAGAATGATAAATCTACTTTGTTTACTCTATTGCTGTTGCCTTGTCTTGACGCTATAATTAATTGGAGCATAAAACAAATTATGATCATAACTTGACAGTTTTTGGTGCCGTAATTGATTACCTATTAACGAGCTTATTCAAAAATTTTACTAAGAATAAAAAAATCAAACAAATACTAATTGTCAAATTAGATCAACTTTTAATGTTAAGGGTAAGACAGAAAATTCAATTTATGATCTTAACTTGACTTTTAGTACGAAATCGAAGACGCTATAATTGGTTGAAGTAACTCTATAGGACCCATTGTGATTAATTCAAAACTGTTTCGTAGCAACCAATTGTATATTTTATTATTTACATTGATTGTTTTCGAAACCTGTGATAAAAATGTTTTAGCACCCATTTTTGACATTTATTTGAATACATTGTCATGGTCTTTTGCTATAATAATTTTTTGGCACAAACAGAATAATTGTTCGGTCAATATTCAACATGGTCGCATTAGAATTCAAATCATCAAAATAAAATGTCACCTAGTCAATGGTGATGTAATCGTTTGCAGCATCACAAATAATAAGGGAAGCATAGCAATTATGGATAATTTTCAACTGCAGCTGCTTATCGACAATTATTGTCTTCTAGCGGAATGATTTGTCCGTTTTTGTCAATATTGATCCCATTTTAAAATAAAACAGCTTCCGCTATCGCCTGATAGATTATTGAATTAATCGATCGATTGATTTAATACGTTTTATTGTAAACACCACATCATTAACCATCTATCTTGGTCCATAATAGAGTTGCTTTCAATATTTTTTAGTTTGCGTTTCGCTTCTGCTTTGAGGCCACCCTACCTTCTGTATGAAAACCTAAATATGCCGTAACGTAATTTCCAAAATATTTGCAAGAATTATTGTTTCATCATCTTGTTAAAATACGCCCTAAGCTATAAAACAAAATAAAATTAAATGCGATAGGATATCTTGCTGTTAAAACTGAAGAACAACATGACAGACGGGGAAAAATTTAAAAAAAATATTCTTATTGTATTCTTATTATTATAGTATAATAAAAAATTCAAAAAAAAAAAATTTGTAGGGGAATATTTTTCAAATAAATGTCAAAAATTTGTACTAAACAATATTTATCACAGGTATCACCAAAATCATTTATCCTAATTTTTTACTTCATAGTAAAATTCTGAACTAATTAATTATAGTACTAAAAACTGTTAAATTACTATCATAATTTGTTTCATTAGATTTATAACATCAAGACGGGATCCGCTCGAAATGCAATATTTCAAAATGCGATATGGTACAAAACGCTATATGGTACAAAACGTAATATTTCAAAATGCGATATGGCACAAAACGTGATATGGTACAAAATGCGATATTTAAAAACGCGATATTTAAAAACTCGTTATGGTACAAAACGCGATATTTTAAAATTATTAACCTTCCTTCATTTCACATATAAAATTTTTCTTCACCTTTATGATGAGATTGAACATGTACGATAGAACTATAATACGCGTTTTGAAATATCACCTTTTGAATTATCGCGTTTTGTACTATATCACGTTTTGTACCATATCGCGTTTTGAAATATCGCGTTTTGTACCATATCGCGTTTTGTACCGTATTTCGTTTTGAAATATCGCGTTTTGTCAAATCGCGTTTTAAAATATGGCGTTTCAAATGGGATTCCATAAAGACAAAGCATGTATCCCCGAATAGGGCCAAAGTTGGAGGATCGAATGTCAAAGAGCAGAAATTTCAAAGACCGAATGTCGAAATCCTGAATGACCCGATGAGCCGAATGTCAAAAGGTCGAACATGTTGAATAGCGAAATGTGGTGAATCGAAATGCCGAATTTTTATTCAAATTGTTACTTTTATTTAGTAAACTTTTCTAAATTTCATTCCAGTTTTAGGAATATCCTACTAAGTAAAAAATGAAATATACAATTGGTGGATGTGAAACAGTTTTAAATTAAGTAAAATATTATTCCTACTCCAAAATGGGTTAGAGGAACGTATGGAGTTACAACCAGATATCGATGGTCTATTTCCGATTATAATTTGGCTTTTAGTAGTACTACAATCAACTACAGCGTCTTCGCTTTCGTACCAAAAGTCAAATAATGATCATAAATTGAATTTTCTGTCTTGATGATTACATTAAAGTTGATCTAATTTGTTAATTATTATTTATTTCATTTTATTCTTAGCAAAATTCTTGAGTATGATCGTAAATAGATAATCAATTCTAGTACTAAAAACTATCAAATTATGATCATAATTTATTTAATGCTCTAAGACAAGGCAATAGCAATACTATTCAGAAGAGTAGATCATCATGAAATTCTCCAACATCTCCATCTTAATCAAGAGGGACGTTAAATTCCCATCTCATAGCTGGACATATATGACGAGGAAATAGATAAAATCCCACCAGAAAATGTGAGTTCGAAAATATAGTATGCCGGTTCATCGATCCAGTTTTTGATGCAAACCTGAGCGAAATTTGCGAGATATAAAACAAAAATTTGGCAATTCGATATTTTGGCCATTAGTCACATTTGTCCCTTCAGTACTCGGTTTTTCCACTTATCGGGCTCTTCAACATTCAGACCGTTTACATTCGGCAATTTGACCTTATTCCCTATTTACAAACCCTTTAAAAAATAATTTCAACAACTTTTTAATCATTTAGGCAGATATTTTACAAATTAACTGTAGGTAAAACTGTCGCGTTTCAGACGTTTGTAATTATTATAATTTGGAAGTTAGCAAAAAGGAAATATGTGATGATTATGCTTTTTATTTTAGTTTTGCGTAGAGGAAAGCAAAATACAAGCTAGAAATTTTTAACTGGTCCGTGACCAGTTAAAATTTTTGTGGTGAATAAAATGTCAAAAATTTAACTTTTTAACTTTTTATGCGGACTTTTACTTGTTTGAAACACAGCCTTAGTAAAAAACAAAAGGATTTTCAGACATACATTTTTCAGTACAAATTTTGAGACTAAAGACTGAGGGGGGCTATTTGGGAATTCGATTCGAACGTGATCGAGTCTTCGATGTATTAGATTCCTATTTGAATTGAATCAGATTCATTCGTTTCTTATTTAAATCAAATATGAATCTTATACATCGAAGACTCGATCACGTTCGAATCGAATTCCCAAATAGCCCCTCCTCCCTTCTCCTGCTGATTTACATTCAAAGATTTTCGCAGATGCAGATGTCAAATCAGAAATTCGTTTTCTTTACACATAAAAAATAAATTTAACCAAAAAATGTCATAAACCAACACAAATGATTGGTTTTCTTGTTTATGTAACCTTATTATAGTTATTTATTCACGCATCGACGATTTTACAGAAAAAAGATAAAGCTCGACATTTGCAAAAAAAAGTAGACGATGATTTTTGGGTTTGTTTCTCGGGTTTCAATTGACTTTTTTAAGCAGATGATTATTTTTTCTCTTTTCGTCTTTGTACTTTTTCATATGTTGTGTTTCAATTTTTTTGTGGACGTCGAATTTAAATTAGCTATAATGCTATGTGCCTCAGGTCGATTTTTTTGGCTAAATTTTCGATTTTTCTAAGTGATTGACTGTTACTAGTCATTCACAGATGGCAATAGGCAATAGGTTCAGTCATTACTTACTGACTACATGCCTGACTTTTCATTTTCCTTCATCTTTTTGAACGTCAATCGAATATCATCGAATACTATTGCTATTTGAATAAAATAACAAAGCATACTACATGAAATTTCGTTTATGTGTTTTTTCTTTTGTAGTTGTGACTTTACCAGCAATTGACCAAACAGCACAGTATTTAAATCTCTTACCATATTTATCCTTGTACCGGATTAAATCGTTTTTTTTTTTTTTCGAAGAGTTGAAAATACAGCGGCGGTCGGTGAAATCGACTTCAGAAAATGCCAAAAATTGCCCTATTGACAAATTTCAAAATTTGTGGTTTCTGGATCGGAAATCTTAAATTCAACTAAATAATGTTAAATTTAAATGTCGTCTAAATATTTTGCTTACTGAGCAAAGTAAATTGAAATTTTCCCAAAGGTGCTTTCGTTATCCTGATTTCTTAACATTAAAAAAATCTTATTTTAAAGAGAGAAATTCAGGATAATTTAAAACTGCTTATCAAATGAAATTATCCACTGCTTTGGGGTAGTTGGCTTAGTATTCAGTTGATATTGTCTGGTTTATTTCTTCTGGTCGTTGATGTGTCACTCTATTATATCAAACGCAGTTTTGAACTAGGAACGATAGAGAATTGAAACTCCCATACGGACATCTTTTTTCAATAAAACACCGGGCCATTCATTGACTTGGCAATCTATCTTATTTCGTTTCGACAGTTTCGAACAGAATAATTCGAACTGCCATTCTCTAATCGTTTATATGTATTTGAAAGAATTGAATATTTGAATATCTCCTTAAGCACTTGTTAATTTTTTTTAAAATTAGTAATTAAAGTAAAATAAATATATTTTCGACAAACACTATGAAGTCTTCGTCAGATTTAAATTTTACAACAAAGCAAACTACCAGAACAAAGTTGGAAGAATTTAATCAAGACAGAGTTACAGCAGAGTTACAGAAGCAGAACATATTTCGGTATGATGGATATTTACCATGTTTCCATAAACGGTTCAAACCGGCGTGTGTTGGAATTGGTGTTCGTGATAAGTTAATTTGAACTCGACGAAACTACTAGGATTGAATCGAGTTGAAAATAAAAATGGCAAGTCGGAAACCAATTCAACAAACAATCGCAACTATCAAAATTTCAACTCAACCTAACTATAATTCATGGAAACGACGGCCACTATTTTGAAATTAACGAAAATTTAATTTTAACTTAACCTAATACCAATCCCATTCAAGGAAACAATGGCGTTTGAATCTATTTAAGTGTACCGGATTGCGGGTTCAAACCTCGATACCGGTGGATTGCCAAAGAAGTGTTTTGATCTTCTGATATTGAAATTTTTCGGTATTCCTAAAATGTTGAATTTACATAAATTCTAAGTAAATACTGTTGGGGGGTAGTAGGTATCCTTGCAAACGCCACAAGACTTAAATAGTACAGAGTATTGATCGTAAGCGTGTTGTCATATTAGGGTGTGGTAGGTGGCCGCTTATCGGTGATTACGGAAGTTAGCTGAATAACGACATTCGGACCAGTCATAGGTGTGACATTTAGCGATAAACACAATGATAATTTCATAAAATTAAAGGACAGTGAATAGGTAGAAGTCACAGTCGATGCGGGTGGCTCCTCAACTTAGAGAATGCGCTCGCTTATTCTGTTTGTTCGTTTTCGAAATCAACATAGCCAAATTGTTGACAGCCCTAGACGAATATTCTAAAAAAAATGAAAAGACGTATATTCTGAGTTATTCACGTTTGTTCATAAAAGGTTATATATAATCTGTATTACGACGTAAGCGTATAATGTAGTCTTTAAATGAAAAGTCGAAAATTTAACCAAAAAAGTCGATCTGAAGCACACAGCATTAAACCCATTTTAAAAAGGAACTCCGTTTGCGGTCATAAAACAGTTTGACTGAAATGCCTTTTTTGTATTTGTACAGAACGATCCATTCTTGAATTTCAGTCACAAAGTTTTGGACTGGGAAATCTTTTAGTTGGTTTGTTTTTTAACTGAACTGTCTTGGAACACCTGTGCATTTTTTGCTCAACGCTGATGCACCAAATTTGTCTAATAGGGACGACTCACGAGTCAACCTGATGGAGTTAGATTTGGTGCAGTGCAATAAAATAAAAGAAAATAAATCTCAGTGGCGTTATTTCTTTTGTTTTGGGAAATAAGGCCCATTGACTTTGTTTCTTCTAAGATTGGGAAATAAGACCCATTACAGAAAGGCAATAAGACTAGCAGCGGCTGCAATATAAAGAAAACAATCAAAAACACTAAAAAATTGACTAATGGTAGGTTCCACTTGCACAAAAGTACATGGTTAGCAAATATCGGAATTCATTCAAAATATGTGTGGTATATGAGAATGACGGGCTTTATTTCCCAAAAAATACATAATCTCATTCGAATTTATTTCCTTGTCCTTTATTCCACTATCCGTAAAAAATGTGTGGTCTCATGAAATTTCGAAATTTAAAATTCGTTTTTCTCTCCCAATTTATGCAAAAAGCCAAAATATTTTTAGTTCGATTAGTTAAACCAGAACCTACCGGATAAATTAGAGCATCCAGTATCGACTGTATTCTTTAATAAGGTTAAAATAAGGAACATAAATTTTTTTCTGTATTAGGAAATTGTTAGTAGGAGTACCCGGTGTTTACCGATAAATTAATAGTATTGGTAAAATCCCAGATATCAAAGAATGATGGTTTATTCATAAAAAAAATTCTCCTGCGGTTGTTCAACAAATTAATTGTAATTGATTAATTTTATTGCATTTTGATAAACAACATTTTAGGATTTTTAATTCATGAACTTTATCTAAAATTCTTGGCAGACTCACGTTTCCATTGCACTTGCTGAATTTCTACAAAATCGATTAAGGAAAGGCCTAATTGGTCAATTTCCTAAACTGAAACCTATTTCCATCAAACACCGGTTACAAAATATCAAGTTCCATCCTAACTGGCCATATTCCAGAACTTTAACTAAAAATCATTTTAGAAGCCCATTTTCATCAAACTTGTTGAATTTCATGAAAATCAATTAAGAAATAGCACATTCCAGGTGATTGATTTTAACTAAATGACAATTTTTATTAGTACTTATTGTCACTGAAAAATTTGCGATTCTGATAAAATGAGCTTTGACATTTATAGTACATACTTTAAAACAGTTCAAAATTATTGCACGAAATTATTTCCAAATTTTTACCGAACACACAAAACAAAAATCATCGAAATTAAAATCAATGACAATGTTCTACAATTTGTCACATTATATTTTGTGACATTTTGAAAATGTCACTTGATCGCAATCGATTTTTTTAGTATTCACAATTATATTATCATTTTATGGCAGTTAACACTTTAGAACAAAGGCATTTGTCACTTGATCAGAACCTACCCTTAGAACTTTATCAAAAAATCATTTTAGAATACAATTTCCAAAAAAAGGTACATGTCCAGTTTCATAATAATTGGTTTAGGAAAATCCTAATTTAAATTTTATTAAAATCCATTTAGAAATAGCGAAGTTCCATTCTAATTGACAAAATTCCAGAGTTTTATCAAGAAATTGTTTTACAATATCTTTCCATTTCTAACGTGTATACATATTGAATTTCCTCAAAATCGGTAAGCAAATAGTTGTTCCATCCATCCTAATTGGCCCTATTCCAGAACTTCATCTTAAAATCGTTTTAAAATCCCATTCCCATCATACATGGAGTAAATTCGAAAGCCTCTGGTGTAAGCGTTAGGTTACTCAAAAGGTATATGTTATGTGCATCTCGACAATGTCAAATTTCTAAAAACCTGGAATGAATTGCGAATTTTAAAAAATCTCGATACGCCTTTAAATCTTTAATATCAAGCAAATCTACGCTCAACGTCACAAAATTTTGAATAATCTGAAATAATCATGAATAACCTTGAAATATTTGAATTTGGTTAATTATAATGAGTGCTAACAACACTGGTGAAGAAAGTTCCTATTTGTGCAATACTGATGGCATAATAGACAATTTCTTCATCTGCAAAGGAATACTATCTGACCGTGTTGTGCATTATTCTTGTGCTGAGACAAAAACCAGATCAATTTCCGTTGTTAAACGGACTATAGAAAATGTAAAAGATCTGTCTTGGTTTTACCAAGATTGTCAGATGAATATAATGACCACATTTACACAAATGAAAGCCCTTACAAATAAAATTAATAAGTTGGAGTTCTTACTAGTTCCAATTTCGAATGTGTAATGACTAGATCACAAACTATAGTAAATTGGCAATCAACATGTAGTGCCTCCAGCTCAAGCATCTGAAATTCCGACTAAACAGCAGGATGATATAATGGTATTACAAACCCCATAGTTATTTCTAAAGATACAGATATCAACTGCAAATGACCTAAATTCAATATGCATTGTGAAACCCAGACGGAGGATCTTTATAAGCAAAATTCATTCATCAGTTACTAACGCACAATTTAAAATCACATTTCTTAACGCACCTACCGCCTTAGTATTAATGAAGAAATTGTTGCTATTTTAATAAATTCTAAAGTTTGGCCGCCTGGCATATTCATCAAGGAGTTTGAATTTAAGAAGGACAAAAATTATTTTCGGGTCAAAGGGTCAATCAGCCAAATCACGTAATCGTACCGGAAACTCCTTCACATTTGACGTCTTCTGTTCAATAGATGCTCACCAGGTGGAAATTGATTCTTTAACATCTAAAAGTGAATCAGAAATCTCTACTGAATTTAAAGATGTGCTATGCGATGTGAATGGGGGCTTAATGCACTTCTTAAGCAGAAAAGAATATCAAAGGGTGCAAATGGTGAATATCTGGTGAAACTAAGACTGAGAGGGAAATTGATTCATCATAACCTGAGAATAAATGATTTCTGAAATCTTTAAAATCCAAGTTATACTGGAAAAAATAAAGTTGCAAAACTATTTACAATGAGAGTTTTTTAAATGGATGTGACTTTATCAAGCGGATTTCTTATCAACCAATTAATAAATGGGAATTATTCATCAACTACATCTCTTATGATTTGCGTTGCTGTATAAGCCAAACTAGACAAATGTCTTCTGAAGGAGTATTTGGCTAAAAAGGAGATGAAACTTAGCAACTACTACACTAAATCTCAACTTAGTCACAAAATTCTATAAAATTGGGGGTAACCCAGATTTAATATATGTGTTGGGCACATGAAAAATGAATTGTTTATCCTCACTTTTGATAGTAATTGCTATGTAGACAAATTGAAGTTCAATAAAACAACGCGATATGAAAGAGTTTTATCGTCTCGAGGGATTACTGAGGAGCCCTCCAAATTTTTGAAGTCTATCATTATGAACGATATCCCAGTTGCAATCCCGTTATTTAATGCTGATATCTATGCTGATTCCTACTACCAGAACTCATTATTGGAAATCACGTTTTTCATGACATTCAGTTTTCATATATAACAATCAGAACAATAACAACCAGGTCAAATTTTGTGAATCCACAAATTCTTTTCTGTCATCACAAAGATACGTTTTCTGCTCGGCGGGCACTGAATGTATGCTTGATCTCCAAACGTACAACCATTTAAATACAGAAGGACAACATCAAGTGGCCTACAGTTATTTCCGTTCAAGGTGTTCCAGGCTGCGGAAAATCTACGTGGATTATAAACACTCATAAATAATTGCCATAAATCGTACTAAACTATAAAACGATTGCTTCCTATCTAATTAATGAAACCCGAAAATATGATACGGTTTTTATTGGTGAATATACAAGCAGTGAATGTTCTAAAATATGTCTTCTAGAGGATGAAAATCAAATCCCATATATTGACAGAATACATCATGTTAATATGCAATTTTATGATGTTAATAAATTTTTAAGAAATTGATTGATTGTTGATGTTACGTTAGCACTAAACGAATTTTATCCTGAATCAGCACTAAGAACTCTATAGATGTATCAATGGAATTTTCCCAAAATACCACCAAATATCGTAACATTACAAAGAGGATAAGCGTTTATTAATCGCCCAGCTTACCTTACCGCTAACAAGTAAAGTCTTAACGATTCACGAGGTGCAAGGTTTAACGTTTATTGGCTACAACTATAACTAAACCATCAGTAAGGTCAGCAAGTTAAAGAATTAGAGGTTTGTGTTCCATTTATTATTAGAACGTTAACAAAATGGATGTTTCCAAATTTTACCGGATTGTTCCGCAAATAAACCACCTGATTTATGTATTTAAGTAACTTCAATCTGGGAAATAAGCCCTAGGAATGCAATGCTTGGTTATAATTTAAACTAACCTAACTCCATTGCTAATAATCTGGAGAGGTTTTTAGATCTTGTTGTCGTAAATGATATCAACCATAAATCTTTATATATTGTAATTGACACTACTGGCTGTATGCCGAAATCAGAATACCTGCAACAAATCAAATACAACTTTAATAAGACAAACCATACTTGTCTGTATTTTTATTTAGTAGCAGTGAATTGGAATGAGAATCTAAATGCAAAGGATGTGCACTCTCCATGGTTCGATGACCGGCTTATAAATCTAAAAAATCGAAAATGTAAGGCCTATACTAAAATGATGAAATCAAGCATGGCATCCAAGACAAAATTAGAACAAATCCAAAACAGTTCTGGAAATACTTTAGGTCTAAACGTGAAATCGAGGGGTATTCTGCCAATATGACCTTAAACAATATCAACACCTCAAACGCCAAACAGATAGCGGACATGTTTGCCACATTTTTTCAATTTGTCTATCGACCAATCGTCAATACTGATTACATTAATAAATCAAGCAATAGCAACGTATCAATCACTCCTTCAGGTATATATCTGATGAACACATTCTATTAGATTTGAAGGGTTTTGGAGTATTTTGGTAAAACCGTTGTGGAAATTGTTCAATCATTCCTTAACCACTGCTGTGTTTACCGAAAAATGGAAATCCTAAATTATTTGAAGTAGTTGTAAGCAACGCCTTTAAATCAACACTAATAAAGCACTCCAAAGTCTATTTGCATTTGGATTTTCATTAGAAAACGTCAACAATATGTAATAATTGGCAATAAGAAATCCAAAGTTTTCAAAATGACATATTCTGGTGTGATCCTCAAGGATCATATATTGGACCCTCGATTTTTAATGTTTTCAATGATCGAATAACCAAGATCATAAAAAACTCAAATGTTCTCATATTTGCTAATGATGTAAACATTTATCGTACGATTGAACAAATTTCTGATGCTGACAAACTGCAAGATAGCTTCAATAAATTTAGTGAGTGGTGGGTGTGATCAAATTATGTCTTTCTATCGTAAAGGGAATCCGATAATAACTACATACAACATCAAAGACAATGTAGTTCAAAGAGTATAAGACATTACCGATTTAGGAGTCTCCTTCGTCAAAAACGTTAGTTTAGCAAACCCTATGTTTGGCTTTATCAATATTATTTATTTACAAACTTTATTTACACTAAATTTCGCTTTTATAAGATCTTAAGTGGAATAATATGTAATCGTCTGTAATCCTTACTATGTTGTGAAAATAGTTCTGTGTTCTGTGATTTGAATGACAAAGATTTATAGAAACAAAAGAAAAACTGGAGAAAAATTTGGTTGCAGTACTCTGAAATAGTTATTGAATATTGTTTATCGATGTATTGATTTATTTTCATTTGTAACACGAACGCACACAATTCGATGAACTCTTCGATGAAGCTTTCCCTCCAAATTATACCAGTTTCATCATATTAAGATTAAGGAGAAGAATACTCGACCCCTCGATATTTCCGAATATGTAACACATATTGGTTCAAACAATTTACACCAGTACCAACAACTCACTCATAGTGCCACTTAACTGAATGATATCTAACTTAGTGTTATTTACACAAAGCCAGCACATTTTCACTCATAAAATATTAAGAAAGTACGTGGAGAACAAATTAGGAATAATGGAAGACAAAATTGTTAACAATCCTAGAATTTAGGTACACAGATGTGTCAATATTGATTATGACGACATATTTGACACATTTGATTTCTTGTTCGACGGTGGTTATTGTAACAAAATTTTACAAACTATTGGTACAATCGATTTTACTTGATCGTAAAATAGGGGGTTCTTGGAGATTTTAAATGCGGCGAATGATTGTCCATTGGATATACGGTCTGCATCTAGGCTCTTGCTCACGATATAAGAAAATAAGTAAGTTAGTCTTTACAAGTCTAAAATGTAATAAAATATTATTTCAAACAATAAACCAAAATGGAAAAACTAAAAAAACTAAAATCAAATTCATATAATAAACCTGCAATCAACCTAAAGTTCTAAACTATTATCTCGTCGTATAGAATAAATAAAAATAAGTTATTTGTGTATAAGACGATTATCGCGTTTCTTTTTATGTCTTGGATCGATTAGTTGTATATCTGGACGACCTGAAGGTCACAATCTATAGAAAATTGTGTTACAACCCTTGTGTAACACCCACAATTAATTTCAAAGTGTTTACATTTTACAACATTCGCCAATGTACCTTTTCACAATAACAAAGAAAATTTTTAAACTCCTCGAAAATGTTTTTTTTCTTCTTATAATGTCGAATAATCATCACTAATTATCTTTGTGCAAAATTCCAATATATACTCGTGTATACAAGACGATACAATATACAAGATTATCATTACATTATAAACAGAACAAACGAATTTTTTTTTGCTTCATGATTGCTTTCAATATGAGCGCGCAATTTTCGTAATTGTTGTGATAGTTGTTGGCTTGTTGCTCTTTACAAGTTCATTGAATTCTTAGGTAAGTGTATCGACATACATTATCCAATGTTAATGAATCATAATCCATTATTAGGTATGTTATACTATCTCGTTTTAATTAGACTTTAATTACTTTTAAATGACCGACCAAATCATATATAAGACATCAAATTATTAAAATTGTTTTGAAGAATTTTTAGCTCGTAATATAAGTGGTCATGTGTGTTGGGTATAATGAACTATTCTTGCTAAAGTTAAAACTATACACAAAATAACAGTTTTAATTAATTCACATGCGCGATAAAAAAATAAAATTGTTTTTTAAACAAAGGTAAGTTCATGGAAAATATAAAATTAAATCCATAAGAAAGGTGATGAGAAAAGATTAAAAGTTTTCTTAAGTAAAACGGCGGCGTGTTCGCTGAAAAAGTATAACGGTATTTTTTGGTGAAATCAGAAATTATGGGCGATTATGAAGGTACATTAGAGTAACAAAAAAAAAAAAAATTCAAACAATGAAGATAGCGGAAATTTCCAAATGTTCTACCATTAGATACTTTGTATATTTTTTTGCAATTTTGATTGATAAAGGTGACCATCATCCAGACAAAGAAATTTTGGTTTAATTACGTAATTTTTGATGTTTAATGCGAGGTTGCGGCTAGAGGTCAATTAGGTAATTTTTAAAATTAGTATGTCTTTGGACTCCGATTTGACAGAACGTTAAGAGAGGTTCATTAAAATTTTCTTATCTAGTTCTATCTACATATATAGTGAACTGAGACAGCGGTGGTATTGATAAGAAGATTGAAAATTCATAAATGAAGTCGTTAAAACCGTAAGTTTGAACAAAATATTGCGGCGTATGGATGCTAAACGTATCAGATCAGTCTTGCTTAAACCAACTGATAATGCTTGGTGATTTTGTAAATAAAATTGGTCAAACTTAAAATGTGTTCGTTCATTTTCTTTCATAATACATTAGAGCATAGGTGACATACTATATTTTACGCTAAGAAAATCTAACAAAAAAATTGTCTCAAATCGTTCGATGGTTCAATTTAAATTACAATACTTTGTTAAATTCTAGAACCAGAATGCTCGTTTAGATCTAATACACAACTTAAGAGTACCCCTAAAATGTGAGAGTTCATGGTTCAGGCAATCAATTTAAACAATTTTGATAAATTAAGCGATTTTAGATGTTTTCTAACCACATTCCGAAAAAACAACTTTTATTTAGCCTTCCAGCAGGAAATCGAACAACAATCGTCCAGTGAACTTTAATGTAAAACTAATGTGAATGATCGATTATATAAGAATTCAAATAAGTATATTCATCGCTTCAAGATAAATTGTCTAATTAGACATGTGCTCGATCGATACTTTAATTTGTCAGAAGATTTCAGAATATGTATTTTTTTTTGGTAAAACAATTCACGTTAAGTTCTTAAAACTTATATAACCAAGTTCACAAAAATATTCATGGTATGCACAGGAATGGTATGCACAGGAAGGTAAAGTTGCACAAATTCATCGTTCAGCATTAAAACCAGCCAATATTATAGATAACACTGTAACTTAAAATGGTGATTTATCAAATGATTTACTATCTCTTTCATCAAGCGTATATTATCAGCGTAAAATGACAGAGCTGAATATGAGGCAAGTTTACAATTTATCGCGTAAAAATATGAATTTATCATACAACGTGATCAAAAAAGGCAGTCAAATTCTATTAGAAGCAACAATAATGAGTCCGAGAGTATATGCAATGAAACAAATAATGCAAAAAGTTTTAAAAGAATTAACGAAATTAACCGCTGATCAAATTGATAATAGAAAGGCAAATCCCTAAAAGCTAACTACGTTTTTAGATAATCCAAAGGATTGGTCAGTGTTTATAAGTGCCTATATATGAAACATCTACGCATGAATTAGGTTTATCTAATGCTCTTAGTCTGTACCGGAAATAACAAAAGTAATAATAATAATAATGGACCAATAATGAACAAAATTCAATAAAATATACAGGCTACGCTTACTTTTATCATGTACGCGCATTATAAGAAGTATGATAACTCGTATGTCAAGTCGCACAATATTTTTGCAAGGAGGTTGGCCATGACTTTTGAGTCAAACGGTTGTGTTTTTCTTTTTTTAAATTTTCCTTAAAAATTTATTTATTAAAAACTAATTAATTTATTGTTAATTTAACAATTTATTGTTGATTGGTCGGCGCACGAACGTCGAAGGTGTAGACGTGTTTTGCTGTGAAGCCGGAGTTAGATTGAGAGGTGGATCGTGCTGTTTTTTAAAAATTACAAATGTTAAAAAGAGGGCATACATTTGTGGTTGTCCCCTGGATTCGGTCTCAATTCTTCATTTTAAGGCATGGTGGACGTAACCTGGAGGTTTTTTGTAGTTTATGTTTGGATCTCTGAAATTCAATTTGGTATAACTTTTAGTGGCATTTTTCAACAACACCTGATCAAAAAGGGAAAAAACACATTTTCAATGGTTTTTGAACAATTTGTGGATCGAGTCCCGAAGGCGGGTGAGTATACGATGTGTCGTTTCTTTATTCACATTTATTTTCACATAATGCTGGTTTATAATTTGTAGCCGGATTACATTGTTTCAATCTGATGCCGGATTACATTGTTTAAAGTCTCTTATCATTTTGATTAAGGTTACTGGTGGCGTTTACTTCTACAATCTTAGTGGCAGGTCCTCGTAAATGCTTAATTTATAATAGCAATTGTGCTAAACTGTCGTTCAAGTTGCAATAGTGAACAGTATGGCGGAAATCATTTAAGCTGATATTTAGTTAATTATTATGTTAGATCGTCTCCGAAATAATGTTGATAAGTTCTAAGTGAAGTTTAAATTAACAATGATTACAATTTAAGAACTGTACAGAAGTCTGACCCAGCAAAATAATAAACGTTATGTCAAAATGCAGTTGTTAATCTAATAAATTACAAAATTAGATTTAGATAGTTAGTTAATAATTAGATTTAGACAGCTCTTAATCATACTGCAACAACAAATTCCCGGAGGCGGGTTCTGGAATCTGAAGCAGCCAAGAGAAACAGACACTAATATTAACATTAAGGTTGTGTAGTACTTAAAGATTAATTCGTAACAGTTTTATAGAAATTAAATTAATCTTAAATTTAAAGTAATTGGTTGAGAGTATGATTAGTTATTTAAAAATCAATCTGTATAATTACTTTTAGGTACAAAGTAATTAAGCTCGGTTTGCTTGTAAGTATATACATACACGGTAAGTATATTCTTCAAAAATTATACACGGTAAGTATAATCGGGAATTATAGGCAAAATAGTTCATTCACTTTAATTTTATTTCACATAAATTTATTCTATTTTTAGGTTAGGTAATGTTTTCTGATGCTTACAGAACAAAAACGTTGTTTAGAATGACAATTTATATAATGCAATGATTTTACGGAAAAATTCCCAAAATTATATAAAGTGCATCTGGTGACAGATTTTGTAAACTTATTTGAACAATATATAATTTTAGTACAAGTTTTGAACGTGTAACATCATACCTAATATAATATTCCACGGCTTGTACCCAAATTGGAACTGTCAAAACAATAAGTAAACAAATTAAATTAAATTACTCTATATAAAACTAAATTTAAACTAACTATTATTTTTACAATTTCAGCTAACAAATTATAGGAACAGAAGAAGAGTCTGATGTACAATTAATTCAGATAAATATAAATGGAAATTACATATACGATCAAACGATTCTTTTTGTGTTCTCTTTTAATTTTAGGTTAAAATCCTGGATGTCAACATTACATTGGAATTTATAAATTGTAATGCAACAATTTTACTGCTGTTGATCAATTGACCGCCGGTGATGCAATAAACTCGAACACGACAGCTGCTATACATATATGGTTTATGCTCCGTTTTCCAAAATTAAACACAATCAATCAATTAAAAACGGCCGGAGGAAGTAAGGTGGTGGGAAATATATAAGAGGTAATTGATAAGTAATTAGTTCCAATCAGTTGTTATAAAAATGTAGTAAAGTAATTTTTAGAGAAAATGTGACTACTAACAATTGACCATCACGGTGTTTGTAACCGGGTTGATCTCAATCCTATACTAATAATCTTATCCAATCCTTAGAAGTTAATGTAAAAAGGGTATACGGCGGGCCCGGCGTCAACCGGGAGATGTTGCTTAATGCTTGGTCGTAATCAAGTCGCACAATATTTTTGGAAGTCCTAAACCGATTGCCAAAAGATATTCAGCTAGAATTGTCACGGTTCAAACGAAAAAATAACGAAGTATCTACATAGAGTTTAGCTGCACTTAGTGGCAAATGATGTACAGAACGAGCTTCTCCAATATGTTAAAGTTAATGATTCTAGAAGCAATAAATCGTTAAACGTTGCAAATTGTAAGGCTGCAAATTCCAGCAACAAATCCGTTCTGTTAAGAATGCTTCCAGTAACATTAGATGAAGGATCTCATAAAACATTATTAGAATATACAATTAGAACATACAAGATCTAACTCGTTATTTATGGTTGAATATACTGGGTGACACAAAACTGATTCAACATGATTCTACGAACGTGGTTTAATGATATCAGGACAAAATTGTGTCAAATTTAAAATGCAAGTAAACACAATTGATAATCTAAACATTCCTTCACAATCATTATCGAGCGAAAAGTTAAAAGATAAATTCAATCATTTAAAGAATTTACCATTTGATGGTTATTCGCTCCAAAAACCGTAGTTACTAATCGGGATCAATTATTAACTACTTATTTGTAATGCTAGATCAACGTAAAGGTAGACCAAATGATATTATCGCTACCAAAGCACGATTAGGTCGGGTGATTGGAGAACCATTAAGTAAAGATGTTAAAGAACCTGTAGTAAATCATATTAGAATTTGTGAATGCAATGTTGATGATGCAATGTTTAATCTCATGCAAAAGCATTACAAATTAGAAGATGCTGGTGTTGAAAAAGAACAGCAATGTTAACAAAAGCAAATCAAAGAGCTCTTGATATAATGGAAGCTATAATAATGAAAGTAGGTACCAAGTACGAAATAGGACTTTTATGACGATATGATAATTTTTGGCAAGGAAACATTTTGCACTGCTTTGTAAAACGTATTAGAAATGACAAGGAGACATACAAAAAATTAATATTGCAGAGCAACCATCAGATGGTAAATTTTGGTATCTTCCTCTATTTGCTGTAATAAACCTAAATAAACCCGCAGACCAATGTGGGATGTAGCATCAAAGCTCAATGGTATATCCTTGAAAGATCCTGATAAGAATAAATTTAGAATCGGAAAAGTTGCCATAGGAGCAGATATTCAAGAAATGTATCATCAAATGCTCATTAGAGAAAGTGATCTAGATGACCAGAGATTTCTATGGACTGATCCAAATGAAAACAAACCACTAGAACTATACGTCATGAATGTAATCACGTCTAGTTAAGTTGAAGGTAGCTGAAGCCATTCAAGAATATCACTATGTTGATGATTACATCGACAGTTTCCGCACAGAAGAAGATGCTGAAACAATGGCTAAACAAGTTCAATACATTCACCGATGATTGACCGTCATTTTCCAAATTCTGCTTCAGAATGTTTGGAGATTAAATCTTGATTGGGATGAAGATATTACTGATGAACATTTTATTGCATGAACCACTATTCACCTAAATTATCGGGTCATACTCCACCAAAGAAAATTGATTTACACATATTTTGTGATGCTGGGGAACGAGCATGTGCAGCTGTAGCTGATAAGCGCATAGAAGATTTGAACGAACTGGACGTTGCACTGATCGGTTCAAAGTCAAGGATTGCACCAATGAACCCAATAAGCGTACTCCGTTTAGAATTAATGGCAGCTGAACTTGCAGCATGTTATGCAGATAACAAAGAAAAATCACATACAATGGAATTTAATCGTTGAATATTTTGGATAGATTCTGCCATAGTCTTAAAGTGGTTCAATGGAGTTCCTATGGTCCGCCGGTTCTAGATTTTTAAAATATGATGGATCTGGATGGCTGGAAAAATAGGAATGGAAAAAACCAACAACAGAAGAATTGAAAGTAAATTTTACAAAGACTGGCTTTTAAAAATGAAACCAGTTATGCTTGTCGATCAGAGGAAAACGGGGAATAAATATTAAGAACATAGATAAGAGCATTGCTATAGGGTTGCGCAGTGGGAAATTTATAATAATTAAATATTGCAACTCTCTATTCTGAAAGAATCATTAATTCTAGTAAGATAAAATTATTTTCACCACATTTAAATGATTCTGATATTCTGCGAGTGAAAAGCAAAATTGATGCCATAAAAGACATCAATGATTACAGAAAAAGACTGGTAATACTTCCAAAACTACACCGGATAACTACACCCCTCGTAGATTATTATCATCGAATTTATCTACAATAAGACCACGAGACAATGATTAACGAGCTACGACAAAAAATATGAAATCCCCAAGTTAAGAATTCGGTTATTCGTTCCATTCGTTCAAAATGTCAGTTATGTAAAAATTTCCATGCAAGACCAAAACCACCAGAAGAATTACCGTTGCTATTGGCTCTATTATCTCCATTTGTACGACCCTTCACATAAACTAGTATATACTTGTTCGGTCCGTTAAATATTGTAGTCGACTGGAGACAAAAATTGAAGGAATTACAATATGAATTGCTTGAATATGACGAGGAATGATCGAGGTTATAGCTGCCGTAAAGGAGTATTTTGAAATAAATTGGAAAACCGCTGGGCAACTGAATATTGATTGTAAAATAAAGTTATTTTCAGAATTCAAAGCTTGTCTTTTCATTTCCGTTTCTCGACGAACTTTTCACATCACCTAGTATTTATAAAAATGTATTAGAATATATTGGTCCCTTTCATTTTTGTTACATTGGGTTTTTTCTCCATTTTCGCTTTATTAAAATATTTTGTATGTATAGTATTTCGCCAAGTGAATGTGATAAGAATAATTTGCAATTAAAATTAATATAGACAACCCTTTTGATTTGTTTTGTTTGTTCTTTTTTCTTTCTAATCATGTTCGTTCCGTTGAAAGTCGGAGATAAACCCTTCTTGTTCTTGTTGCAAAAATTGCTTTAAAAAATTCGTTAATTTTGAGCAATATGGTTGGCTTAAAAATCACAGAAAAAAATGAATGAATGCAGGCCACCATGGAGGAGTTCGTTATAACAAATGTATGTCCGAAATAGAAAACGTAAATTTATATAGTGCGCAAGAAAGATAGTTTAAAGTAGTGATACAGACAACATTTTTGAACGATGTATAAATTTCATCATTTTGAGTTTTCTACTGGCTTTTTGGCTGAATAATTACATAATAAATGCGATGGTTTCTAGAAATCATTTTATTAAAAACTCATACTCGATTAATAGTACAGTAATGAACCTTTTTCGCTCACGCTGATCTTATTCCGGTCTCTTACTCTCCGAGTGGAGTAGTCAACGAATCTTAGAAAACAAGAACAACGCTACAACAACAATGTTTATTTTTTTATTGTAATTACATTCGTCACACAGTATACTTTTCAACTTTTTGCAAATCATTTTAACCATTTCACAATAGTATATTGTACAACTAGTGAAGAAAAAGAGTCATTGCAATACGAAATGTACTCCCTGAGCGTTAGCGTCGCAACTAGCTATGGGTTTCAAAATTATGATCGAAAAACAAATATTAGATCAATTTTGTTGTTGCTTTCAATGTGAACTTTAATCTGACTCGGATTACTCTCCGAGGTCAAATATAATGACCAGAATTCGTATATGGAATTTGATTTCGGATTTTGGAAGTGACATCGGTCGACATATAATACAACCAATACTACTATCAATCGAAACGAAATTAGGCTTTGGGCTAGAAAAAGCAGAAATATTATTTATTTGAAATAGTAAGTATAGGTAAATAATCTCAAATAAACTTAGCATTTAAGAATTTAAGAATGAAAAATCACCTCGATTAATCTGTATAATCTCTAAAACCTCAAATATTCCCAAAAAATATCGAACAATCTTAAAAATGTAGAATCATCTCTAAAAATCTTAAATAATCCGCAATATCTTGTCTGCGTAATAGATAATAATGTCAATAATCTCGTCGAGCAAACCAATTAAGCTAACCGCAGCTCAAAACATGTCCGATAAGTTGAACTATGTTTTTGTATTTGATTTCTATGGGACGCCAATTGAAGGCCACACAAAATAAATCGGTGCAACAAAATTTTTGTTTTGTGTTTTATATATGCATGTAAAATGTGGACACCTGGTACGAACCCGTACCAGGTAAATGGTATGTACTTAACAAAAAATAACATCAGCGAAGTGCCTTTATTAATTATTATTTTTTGTTTCCTTTGTTTTGTTTTTGTTTTGGGGTATTTTCGGCGGCAACGCATGGACCCACACACATACATATATGTACCGTATCGTGAAATGGAGTGAGATATTCAGTCAACAAACACATGCAGGGAGTCGCCAGCAGGCAGACACACACAATAACGAGTACAAAACAATCACACGATAATCAACTTGATTTATCACATCGACAGCATAATTACCATCACCACCATTACCATTATGAGCGTAGCACGACAAGCGAGAGTAACGGGACCAGCATCGTCATCAACAATAAAAAAATCATCCGAGACCAACACGTGCCGCAACTACAACATCACCGCCATTATCATTCCACGGAACACAAACCCGTACTATGCCTTCGTCATCGGTATTATCATCATCACTACCAGCGACATCAGCAGTGTCGTTACTGCAAAACACCTCTACACTCGTCAACATTATCATCACCACCATTGACGAGCAGCTGCTTCAACCATCATCACCTCCATAGTAATAATCAGCACTACCACATTCGTCGCCACCGTCATTCATCTTTTGATGGTGATGCTCTAGCAGCTCTAACAACAGACGCAATAACAATAGCAGAAACAACAGCCGGAAACCATATCATCGCCATTATCACATCACGCGGCATAATTATATCGCTGTTGTCGTCGCATTCGTCATTACCATCATGACCACTATCGACGAGCAGCATCAACAACAACAACAATGGCACCAACAATTCATTTTTTTTTTTAATTTAAATTTTTTTATATAACGTACACTTTTCACCAGCATTTTGGGCTCATTTTTTCCGTTCGTTTTTTACATTCAATAATTGTTCAATTTTTGTGTTTTCATTAAAATGGCTCGACCAATGGTCTTACAGCAAAACGATCACTCAGCCATTCCCAACCGCACTCGCCACCGGCTTTTATACGGCCACAGTCGAAACTCACTTCAACTGCCGCCGTCCGTATAAACTTTCCATGTTACTATGGGACATAGTCGAGACTCACGTCAAGGCGAAGACTGGCCTCAAAGCGGCTACAGCCAACACCTCTTGGCTGATCCCAAAGCCCATCGACTCCAGACTTCAGAATTCATTTTCTGGTCTGGCATGTTACGGCTTTGCCTACATGGAAACTCGGTCGACGCACCACTCTGCCTTTACTTGTGTCAACTCACCGGACATCTTAAAATAGCTCTGTCCTCGGCACAGCACTCAGTGAGGAGAGATTAGAGGTACACATCAGGTACATGGTCGGAGCACCCCTGCTCCCAACCAGCTGGCATGTTCCTCGACTCTCTCCTTCACCCCTCCTAATGCTTCTTACGAGATAAGACATTTCCATTGAGCGATCGCCACTCTTGTTCGGCTGATCAAATAACAGTCTCTGAACACATAGACAGACAGAAACCAACCATGTTTCGCTAGGGGGAACTCACTTGCGGGGGAGTCCTATAGCGGCTCACTCATGCATGCTAAGCCACAATGCATCACCTACATGCGTTGGCGTCTGAGTTCAACCAACAACCAGTGCAACGTCTTCACGCCGCTCAACGTTGTACCATTTGGGAACACATGCATGTAACCATAAAACTACTGTCTCTTCCATATGAAGAGACAACACGAACGCAAAAACAAAATAAAATTTATTTTTTTCAGTCTCGTCTCGGATTTCAACGCGGCAACACGTCGCTCTTTGGTTGGCCGCCAACCACTAATTTTGTGTGTACCAAAAATGCAAAATAAAAAATTGTTAATAAATTTCTTGTAATAAAATTAAATAAATATTTTACTGAAATAAATTAAGAAACTATAATTAAGTAATAAATTAAGTTTATAAAATAAATAAATTAAACCGTCAAAATAAAAATAAATTTTATGTTTATTTAAATTGTGTGTGTTTGGTGTTCAATCATTTATAAGACATATTTCAACTCTCTAGATAAAACTACCTCAAATAACTTGGCACAAAAATTCAAGATATCATTACAATTCTGTGGTTCTAATACAGGTGGAAATGATCTAGGATCAGGTGTTTGTTACACTAAGTTGCTTGTTACTTAAAGAGCCTAATGGTGAAATGATTGACATGAACTCTATAGTTTTTTGCACTTAAATTTAGAGAGTCTCCTGAAGGATTGGTCAATGGGACCAGTTTTACCGAAATTGTTAGATAACATACAAATTTTATTTGCTCCAACCAGTTTCTAAACTAAACGTCCATTTAACTATGGAGAAGAACTTTGCACAATTTTCAAGAAGGATCTAGGAAATCGAGGAAAATTTCATGCTAGACTCAGCGAGTGGAGGAAAACCAGTGTAAGTATGTATATTGGCTAAATTAACTCCACTATTATATAATAATTGCTAAGGTAATTGTTTTATTAATCAACCTTGCTTATGGAATAAATTTAAGTGAATGTGATACTTTATCAAACACTACCTTAATTTCTTGGTTTTTTATGTTCATCGCCAGAGGCTAAATTCGTGCCGTTTTTAATTTTGCATCCAATATCCGATAAAGGGCGGTAAACAGATTGTTGCAAATAGAAAAAAACAAATTATTTGAGCTATTGTGATTACATCGGTCAACTGCCTTGTCGGCGATATTTTCGGCCATCTGCGTTTTCGACGATGTGCTTGTATTCACTATCTGTCTCTGTGGTAGTCTGTTTTATTTATTTATTTTATTTATTTATTTATTTAATTATTCACAAATAGGGCATACCTTTTTACAATATCCAGGGATATATTCCTATGTGTATTGCAGCAATTACTCAGAAAAATAATTAGAACAATAATTAAAAATACAGAAGAAAAGATTAAGAACAAAAGATAAAACATTAGAAGACGTGATAATGGAAAAAAGGAAAAAGAAAAAAGAAAAAAAAACAAACTAATGGAAACGAATTATGTGCCAATCAGCCCCTTGAGGTACAGTCCCTTGAAACCACGCAAATTAGATGCTGCCCTTATAGACGGATTCAGACTAATCCAGAACTTCACTCCATGGATAAAGAAAGCACGTTGTCTTGGCTTAGTTTTGCATGATTTAGGCAAATTTAAATTTAATGTCCTCTGCGCAGAGAGAATTTCAGTTTATCATAAAGGTAGTTCGGAACTTTATTTTTAGTCAAACCAAACATCACGCAGTCAACACCGACAGTTCCAAAAACTGGTTCAAGCTTACACCAAATATCTGTTCAGAAAGGTGCGAAATTGGATCGCCCATTCGCTTCAAAAATATGTATCTAGCACAAGAATTAAAAGCAACATTTAACTTTCGTAGGGACTTCTTGGAACATTGCGAATATATCGAAGAACAATAAGAAAGTAAAGGTCCCACAAGAGTACGAATGATATGATACGAATGATTTCACATCACTTGAAATAAATTTCGCCGTGCACCACAATTTACCTAAGATACCATAAATTTTACCACATAGGTTATTAACATGGGTACTCCATTTTAATTTAGTGTCGATGATCAACCCCAGACTCTTGATAACGTCACAAAACTCAATTCTGTGATTGTCAAATTTATACGTTTTTTGTTAGTTATTAGTATGGCTTGTGACTTCGCAGGATTGATTTGAAGTTCGTGCACTTTGGACTATTCCAAAATATTACACAAAGCTTAATTTAGATTATTAGTCACAGCGTCAATCGAATCAATATCCCCGAAAGAATAGATTTGCAAATTATCCGTAAAAAGGTGATAGTAAATGTTTCTTGTTTGTTTAATTGATTGGCAAATTTGATTTATGTACAATGAAAACAGAATAGGTCCTAAAATAGATCCTTGAGGAACCCCAGATGTGACAAAAATGTTGTCGCTAAAGTTGCCATGATATTTTACAGATTGTTGTCTCAGATGCAAGTAAGAACCTATAAGTTGACAAGCACTCTTGGAAAATTTATATTCATAACATAGTTTCGATAACAACATAGCGTGGTCTACTTTATCAAATGCCTTAGAAAAGTCTAAGAGAACCAAAACTGCAACTTTACCATCTTCAATATTAATAGTTATATCATCAGTAACTTTCAACAAGGCAGTTGTAGTACTGTGCTTAGCACGACATCCAGATTTTAGTTCATCCAATAGGTTATGTTTAGCAATAAATCCACTGATCTGAGCATGAATAATTCTTTCAAAAACCTTAGATAATGTTGGTAATATACTTATAGGACGAAAATCAGTTACCGTCGTTGGATTCGGTATTTTTGGAATAGGCGAAATTGTCGCAATTTTCCACGCATCAGGAAATATCGATTTTGTGAGGCCAGAATTTATAATAAAAGTTAAATGAGGTAGCAAGACTGGAAGCAGAATTTTAATGAGGTTAAGTGGAATACCATCAACTCCTACAGAACTCGATTTGATTTTATCCAGATGAAAACAAACTTCTTCAGCAGAAACATTTTTAAAGTAGAAAGCATTTACGTCAGCGGCAGAATGAACTGCATCACAAACAAAATTTACATCATTGGAGTTGAAAACCGAACCGAAGTAACTATTGAACTCATCAGAGGTGGTAATGTCACATTTACACTCCGGAATTGGCGGATTTACATATGTGTTGAAGTTCTTCCAGAACAATTTACTCGTAGTATTATTGCTAAGACGATCATTAAAAAACTGGCATTTGGCAGCTTTGATCATATAATTTACTTTATTACGAGCTCTAACGTATTTTAACCTATTAATGACAGTCTTATGCTTTCTTCAATTCTCAGGTAGAAAATCACGAATATTACGGTGCAATAAAATATCATTATTAAAATACGGACCACGCCCTTTACGCTTCTCACAAATCATTTTTAGTGGTACAAAGTTATCAATAAGATAACTTATAAATGAATTTAAAAGTGATAACTGTTTATTAACATCACAAAAAGCAGCCATCAGTAGCGCGTCCTCTACAATATTCCAGAAATCTCTCACGTAAATAAATTGGTTACTAACATTTTTGTCAACAGGGAACACATACGACCCATAAATCATATCATGGGTGATTGCAATGCCAGGAATTGAGATTTGAGTAAAAGTTTTAATGTTGTTAGGATGATTGGCGAAGGTCAAATCAATTAAAGTGGCAGAATCACCCACAAAATTAGTAGCTACCTTTGAGACTAATCCAAGCCCATAAGATGACATTAATGATTTTAGTTGTTTAGCCGTAGGTGTTGAAACGAGACAGTCAATATTAAAGTCACCAACAATAATGACCTCATTATATCGTGTCAAAAGATCACTTAAAACAGTTTCAAGATCTTTTAGGAATCCTAATTTCGAGGACTTAAATTTGAGCGGATTGTATACTACGCCCAGGACCATTTTCATGTTAAGTTGATTTCTAATTTCAATGAAGATTATTTCGAATAAAGAGTTTCTTGCATTAGTGTATATAACTTTTGGATTTAGAAATTTTTTGACATAAACACCAACACCACCAGAACCCGCCCGAACGATCTTTACGATCTTTACATAATTTACAAAATAGAGATGGAAAAAGGAATAAAAATAAGAATCCATGAAAAAAAAAAAAATGGAGGTGTGGCCAACACACGACTTTCTTTTATGAACAGATAATTTTGAGAAATTTTATTTTTTTAAAAATTTTTTTTTTAATTTTTAATTTTTATTTGTTTTTAATTTTTGGAAATATTTTGTTTTTAAGTAATTTTTTGTAAACCTTATACTTTTTAAGATATTTGCAAAATAAATTTTCTGGACTAAGGGAGTGGCCACTTCCGGTTAGCCGATTTGGAGTAAAATTCACTGGGACCTCCCAATTTATCAAAAAAGCTTAAATCTGAAGTTTCAGTTCGATTGGTTAAACCATCTGGGCTGTAGAGAGGACACAGACAGACTGACAGACTGACAGACTGACAGACTGACAGACTGACAGACTGACAGACTGACAGACTGACAGACTGACAGACTGACAGACTGACAGACTGACAGACTGACAGACTGACAGACTGACAGACTGACAGACTGACAGACTGACAGACTGACAGACTGACAGACTGACAGACTGACAGACTGACAGACAGACAGACAGACAATATTTCGAAACCCACTTTTTCGGACTCAGGGGACCTCAAAACAAATAAATCTCTAAAAATCGCAAGGTCCAAAATTTTCATGATTACTGTACTTTATTTTACTAGAGTAAAAGAAAGTAAAAATGATAAGGAAAAACTTATGAGTATAAAATACATGATTACAGTTTTGTCGGCGATATAGTTGTCGGCCATCGGTCCTATCGTCGATGCGGCTGTGTCAGCCGTCTGTCTGGTCGGCGATGTAGTTGAACGGCCATCAGTCCTGTCTTATCCACGATTTGCTTGTATCGGCCATTCGTAGGCAATGTAGTCGTGTCGACCATCTGTCTGGTCGCCGATGTAGTTGTGTCGGCAATTTGTCTTGTCAGCAATCTGTCTAGTCGGTCGGCAAATGGGTTGTCGGACATGTGATCCACACCCTAAAACTTCAATAATAGGCATATTCAATGTAATTATTCAAATTATCTTCTCTTCTGTTCTTCTATTATTTGTGCGAGAACTAGATACGATCTTCTTACAATCCACATATTTGTGTGGAGGACATTTTTTTAAAAATCATATCGAGTTAAATAATCACTGAACATATCAAATAATCCTCTAATTAGAGTCGTATTATTTATTAGGAATATTTTTGAGAGCTATAAAATAACCTCTATTCCAACAAATAGTCTATTCCAAAACAAAACTTTATAAACAAATTATAAAATCCGAAATTCAGAACTAACCTTGGTAACAGGTGCATGTGAGCGCAAACTGCAATACGATCATCTAACTTACAAAAAATTGAGAGGCAATACCTGAAGATGTAACTGCAATGTCAATCTTAAATTGTAGCAATAGCCAACCGTTCTTAAAACCGTAATGAAATTATTTCAAAATTTGACAACCATGTATATGGAGCTGGGTGAAAAATTATCACAATTTTCAAAGTATCAAGAATAAACCTCTTCTGCTTACTGCAGCACGTTTATTTAAGAAACACAAACAAATTGTAAATTTTTACAGAGATTAAAGCAACCATTTCATTTATTGGTAAGTTGTTGATGAATTTATTCATTAACACAAGACTTATATCAGTAGCGGCGGACTGGCAAATGAAACCGGCCAATAATAACCTTTTTATATCGGCCTCTTAAAAGGTGTCCTTTCGTATTTAGTGCCCATTCAACCAAGTTATATATTTGATTTTTTGTAAAAATACGCCAACCGCGATCCTACTTTTTCAAATTGGTACCGTTAGTTTAAAAACCTTGTTAAAACTTCAGAATTCGATTCGAATACTTCCAAAATTGAATTTATATTAGAATTTAATACTTATAACGTCACAGAATGATTAACTATTCAGAAATTCGTTAAACTTGTAATAACATTTTCAAAATTCGAAATCAAATTGAAAAATTTAGAATTTTATATAATTTCAAATGAAAAATACAAAAATTTGATGAAATATTTTATAATTTTTGATATTTTGAATAGCACCGTGTGCTATTAGTTGCTTGCTGCAAAATTATGGTCTTGTCTGCGAGTTAAATTTCGAAGCTAAATTTGCGAGAAAATTTGCAAAAAATGCAAATATTTTTTGCTTAAATCTGTCTCTGTTCGCCAGTTATTATTATGGTGCAGGCAGGCTATATTTCACAGCGCATTTACATTTAATTATAGGAAATACATAAAGTCCGACCCTGTATGCCCATCTTCTTTTTTTTTTTAAACATAAATTACTTCCATTTAAATGGCATTAATTACAAAAATATATATCGTACTAAAAATAAAACTAATTTAGTTGTTTCTGCAAAAAAAAAAAAAAAACTCGATTGTAAAAAAAAAAGAAAATTTCTGATCAGCTTTGTTTAATGTTTTTTATTATGCGACATGCGCGTTAAAGAGAAAAAATCGGGTTCGTTGCTTACTCCATAAAATATTTGTTGGCAGTCTTTTGATATACATAATTATAATCGCGTAATGTAATTCACATAAATGTACTTGTTATTTTTAAATGTTATCAATTTACAATTATTATGATTTTATTATTACATATACATATTTGTAAACATTACAGTATGAGATCGAAGTCGTCTCGCGGCATAAAGAAATTTTGACAACATATAACAATGCAAACTATAATTTCGGTTTGTGGTTTAATTTATTTATCATTTTCTGATAAATTATTTAAAATTAAATAAGAATTCGTCTTCTTCTTCTTCTTCGTGTTCTGCTTCGTATTTTTTATATTATTTAAGATGAATAAAATAATAAACTTGTTTTTATTTAAATTGTTATTATTGTTATTTTTATAATCGAAATAAGAAAATCCCGTGCTTATACGAGAAGATATATAAGAAAACGAAAGAAACATGATTTATGTTACATTGCACTTATTTTTATGTTTTACATACTTATATGTTTACAAGTATGTATAGAATATTTATTGTGATTCATATTCGCGATACTGCACTTATCGTCCTCATTTATACATATATACGAGTAGTAGCAATTCTGTTTTGTATTTTTATTTTATTCGACGTTTTAATACCTCTTGTTTATCATAATACTTACTCGTGCTTAAAAAAAAAAAGGTTTATGTTTTGTTTGTAATTTAATTTGACCTAAAGAATATTTACATGATTTTTGTTTTAATATGTTTGTCTTTAAGCGAGACAAACAATGGCTGGATGTTGTATGCTTAGTCGAAGTGGATAAAGTTGAGGTGTTTTTTCTTTTATCAGAAATGTACATAACTGTGCAAAAAATTGTGTTAAGGTGGGGGTATAAAATGCACCAACCATTCCATATATTTTATTGATTAGTCATTACTTACTCGTCAAATTGCTAATATTTATCTATATAGAGTTAATTTATCCGCTTAGCTGGAACTTACCTGAAAATAAAAGAAAAAATAAATTAATTAATTTTTAAATAGGTCCAGGTCAATTTAAAAAGAGTAAAATTGAATGACGTAATCTAAACAATAGCGCAAATTTTTTTTTTCGTTGCAAAGACGATTTCACGGAATTATTCGAGAAGATATTCCATCAAATTCTCTTTGGATCGAAATGACCGTTTAAAATTTATCAATTATAAAAATTTACATCGTTATAATTAGAAATGGACATAGCTATCTAGACTAAGTAAAGTAAAATCTACTTATGCGGATTGGTTAATTTAAACCATACACGGGTCGAAAATACAATACAAAGTGAGTCAGCTGTGAATAGCTTAGCATTCTCCAATAATTGTGTGGTTTTTATTTTCTTGGCTGTTTGTTAAACTACACAAAACTAAAATCTATATGAGTAGATTTTAAATCTACCTTAATGTTTGATATTCGAATATTTTCGTTAAATGCTCTTTGGAACAAAAAAAAACGTTTCAAATTTACTTGGCATAAGAGTGGGGTTTAAAATGTGTACATATATAGTTTATAAGAGATTGCGATCCCCAATTCCTATTTCGAGACTTCTCGAATCCTGTTAATCACTTATTAAAATCATCTTCAGTACTAAATTTGACCGAAAAACTTAAAATTATTCAAATCATAGTCGAAATAATGTCGGCTTAAAGAAAAGATTCTTCTCTTTTACTTTTTTGAAAAGATATTGCAGTCATTCCACAGAGCTGATTTATGAGCAGCTAATGGCAGTTATTCCAATTTGCAAAGCTTACCATAAAAACTCGAATATTAAATAGTGGTTTAACCAGTGCGGCGTAACTGAAAATTTCGGGTCTCCTCGCATAATTTATGTTTGGCCTCTAAAAATGCTTTTTGTACCTATCAACAAGTAAAGCGTTTAGTTAAAAACCTTTTTCTTCCTATTGTCCAGCCTCGCATTAATTAAAAGTATCTGATTTTGAGAGTAGATAAAACAGAACGTGATTTAGTTCAATGGCCTCAAATAAGAATAACAATTTTGCAATCAACTCAATGCTATGACAATTTCTAAATATATCGATAAAGCATCGCATTTCAACCTCAAAAATATCAAATTTTCAAGTATATAAGTGAATATCGAATTATTTATCAAGTAACTTAACGTTAATAATACTAATAAACAAAGTGGTACTAAGCAAGTTAAGGCTAATCCAAACAAAATGATATGCAATAAAGAATGGATTCGAATAACCTGACTGTTTCGAAACATCGAATCACCAATTAAGTCTCGAACATCAAGCACCTAATTTTCATGCTACACTCTAATAATCTTGAGAAAATTTAAAAAGTGATTAAAAGATGAAATCCGAGACAAGGGGGTATGAAACGGGAAAACCTCATCGAAAACAACCAAAACACCATCACTAATTGAAAAATTAATTTGGAATTTTCAATTTCCTTATATTTAAAATAGTTTCAAAATCAACCAGTTTTACCTGGTTTACCGGTAAATTTAGGGAAACAATTCTAGGGAACAAACAATTGTTTTCATATGCGGTTAGGTATTTTTGTAGAAAGAAAGAGGAGGGGAGTATCAACGATTTCATCTTGAGTTTTATAAACATCAGATCATCCTTTTTCAAATCAAATTCAGTCTTCTGCAAACGAAATTTAATCTATTGTCAATCAAATTCAATTTTTTGCAAATCAAATTCAATCTTTTCTAGTCAAAAATTGTTTTGTAAAAGGTTGAACTTGAAGTGGAAAAGAGGTAAATTTGGATTGCACATGTATATTTCAAATAAATCAACCCAACAAACACTAAAATCGTTATCGTTTGATGTCGAAAGCTTTGATTTCAAACGAGTTTAGCAAATTATCTTCTAAATGTAAATATCTGTCAGAACCAACCATTAAGTGTAATTATTTATTTACATCATCAACGGGATAAAAAATCCTTTTTTGATTATAATTTTATTTTACAATTTTATAATTTAGTTTTTATTAATTTTTTAAAAGAACATTTAGAAATATTAAAATCAGACACATCAAAATTACAATTAAATTGTCGACAAATCGCATTATGTGCGTAATTAGATTTAAATGTCGGCAAATATATAAAATTCCTAATCCGAGTAGGTTTACAGGGCACATGAATATCAATCTTTGCAAGTAGTTTAGGGAAGTCAATCGAACTGTTAAGCAGATCAGCGATCAATGTTGAAGCAGCACATCTACGTCTTACAAGCAATGAATCCAAATCAGCAATTCTACAGCAGTCACCGTAGGATAGCAAATTCTTTTTAGTCAGCCACATTGGAACGTTCGGATCAAATGGCCAATTCAATTTATGAAGATAGTAAATAATAAATTGCTTCTGTATTCGTTCAATTCTATCGATATAAATATTCAGGACAGGATCCCAAATAATCGACGCATATTCCAAATTAGACCGAACAATGGAACAATACAAAGTTTTAATTGATTGTGGATTACGAAAATCTTTTGTGATACGACGTATAAAGCCAAGTAGAGAATTAGACTTAGCTACTATTAAATTAATATGGTCTCGGAAATTCAATTGATGGTCCAGGACAACACCCAAATCTTCAAATGTCATAACTCGTTCTAGCTGGTGATTACCAATAAGATATTGATGAAGAATAACTGCTTTTTCCTGGAGATGCTCATAATCTTGCACTTTTCCAAATTTAACTTCAACTTATTCATAACTGACCATTTATACAGCAAATCAAGATCACTCTGCATTTCATTACATTGTTGCGGGCTACATACACTTCTTGATATTTTTAAGTCATCTGCATATAATTCACAGTCGCAGTACTGAAACAAAGAAGCAATTTTATTGATGAAGACATTAAATAATACAGGTCCCAAGTGGGAGCCCTGAGGCACTCCAGAATGAACTTCTATCATCTTAGATGTAAACCCGTTAATTTGAACTACCTGCTTCCGATCACGCAGATACGATCCAATCCAATCCAAAAACAATTTACTCACTCTAAATCTGTCCAGTTTGGCAAGAAGTAACTCAAACTGAGGTGAGTCAAATGCTTTCGCAAAATCAGTGAAAACCACATCAAGCTGATATTTGGAGTCAAAGGCACTGAATACATTAAATGTTAAACTTAAAAGATTTGTAGTGGTAGAACGATGCCTGACGAATCCATGTTGTTGCAGTGATAATAAAGGTTTAACATTAAAATACAAAAAATCAGAAATAATAAGCTCAAATAATTTTGGAATTGATGATAATATAGATTTGCCACGATAATTTTTAATGTTGCTCCGTTTTCCGGATTTAAAAATGGGAATTATAATTGACGTTTTCCATACCAACGGAAATACACCACTCTTCAGAGACGCATTAAATATCAGAGATAGTGGTAATGATAGCGAGCTGTTAAGATCTTTAAGTATTTTTGCAGGTATGTTATCAAAACCACATCCCGATTTCATCTTGGATATGCCAAGGCTGACATCTTTTACTGAAATATAAGGTATTCCAATTACATTTTGATGATGCGAACTACGAGGTCCTAATGAAATATCAATAGCATTATCATTGTATTTTTGATAGACTGATTAGAAAAATTCAGCAAATAATTCACATATATCCTCAGCATTACAGGCAGTTACATCATTTAACGACATCATTTGTGGATAACCAGAACATTTTCTTTTGACATCAACAAAAGGCCAAAATAGTTTTGGGTTTGAAATTAAATTATTTTCCAGCCGTGAAATATAGTTCCTATAGGCTCGGCGTTGTTCCTTATCAAATTCCCGGCGTAGTTGTAGAAAAGTATTTAGACAATCCAAGTTATCACCAAATTCTTTGGCAAATGTGTGTGCCTTATTCTTCTTGTTTCTTAAATTGACCAAATTGTTGTCAAACCATGGAGGATGGTTATTCTTACGTTCATAGCATTTAGGTACATGTTTGTCGAAAGCATCAAATAAAATGAGTCGACTAGAGCATTAACATCACTCCATTTAGAATTGAAAGTTAATTCCCAATCCACCAATTCAAAAAACTCCTGCAGACCGGCAATATCAGCCTTAATAAAATTGTAATTTAACCTTGGTTGTGCATTGTTGATGAATTTACAAAACAGCTCCTGGCAGTCAAAGTTAATTTCCAATCCACTGTGGTGAAATCTATCCGGAACAAAAGGTTCCAACGACTTAGTAACCAATCCACAATTAGGAGTAATTACTTTGACATTGAAGGTTCAGCAACCGAGAAGAAATTGTTGCGCCGGTCTTAAGTAATTTTTAATAGTAACAGGAACGATTTCTTTTTTCGTTGAAAAACAGACCGCCTTTTCTTAAAAATTTTCTAGAAATATCTCGTTTGGCAAATTTGGGAAGGTCTACACCGATAGAATGTAAAATTTGATAATTGCTTGGATTGTCTTTTGGCTCTGTTTTTAAAATCAACTACCAGATATCAGACACTTTACGTTCTAACCCGTCGAAATCCTAAAAATTACTAAATTTAAAGATTTTCAAATATAGGAGTGGGGTTTATTGAAGTTGAAATTTATTTGCTTTAATATTTGTACTCCTTGCTCTTTAACTGGAAACCTGGATAGCCAACAGAAGAAATACTTGATATAATAATGGTTTTCTAAAAATATTGTATTGTCATCAAAATTTGATTTAGTCATATCAAGTAAAACAAAACATAATAAAGAGATTGCGTCTTTTTTGGTCAAACTGGGCATAAATGCCTTATAGGAATAGTACTTAATTTCAACGTAGCCCTCTCTTTCTTTGATTTATACTCCAAACAAAGCCAGCGTTACCCAGCTTGCGAATAATACTACAGCGAATTTCTTCCTTTGATGCTAATTGAGAACACCTGAATGTAATTTGAAATGTCTATATAAATTTGAGACTAACACAAATACCAACCTTTACGAGTTTTGCTATGAGAGTTGTTTGCCGTAAACATCTTCTAGAAATGTTTAAAAGAAAAGCAAGAAGACACTGTTGAGTCTCTATTGGTGGTAAAATGGGTTAAAACAACAACAAAATAAAGGAGACATAAACTGTCGCAAATAAAATGCAAATATTTTCATTACAAACAAGAGAATTTATGTATGGCTACCCGGGCTGCCAGTTTTGGAGAAGAAAGGCAGACAACAATGACAAAAAAGCCACTTTTTACGGTTTTTTGTAGGAAACGAAATTTTCCTATTGTTTTGAGAAGCCCAGAAATAAAGGCTTCCTTTAATAATCCATAACTGTTAACATGTCGTTTCCAACTTCTTCCGTCATCCAATTCTATAAGTTAGTGTATTAACTCAATTTTTTGTATAACCATTCCGAATTTCCATTTACATTGTTTATCCAAGTATTATGTACAAGCAACCGTTTGACCAAAACTTTTTGTTTTGTTATTTAAAATCGACACCTCTTCCCCTGCATTGGTTTTTTCGGGAGATCATAAAATATAGTGATCAAGTGAATTGTAAACCTCTATCTGAACCTAAGATGCCAGATATAACTAACTTCGACGGCTTTTCGGTAACTTCGAAGACTTTTCGATGTAAATTAAAAAGTATTTATTTAGGAATGGATCTGCGAAGTATGTTTTGGCACTTTCATTGAATTGTCTACTTTATCATGATCAATGTTGGTCCATCAACAGTATGCTCTAGGTAACGATTTCATTCTTGTAATCTCAAAACGAGCTGAATTTAACACATTCAAAATCCGTTTACGTAACATCGGAGGAACATGAATACTTATGCCTCGTAATGAACAATCATCTTGTAATGTAAATTCACTCTGATCAGTTCCAGAATTGTAGCAGTGGTTTACTACTAGACCGTTTCTTTTCCCAATCAGGTATTTTACACTTTTATCCAATATTGTAGCTAAACATATTATTTGGTTTATATGCAATAAATCAAATTCTTCAATTTCTTTGAACCTGTCATTAGTCGGTAATCGCGAAAAATCATCTGCATTCGCATGCTCTTTCCTATTTCGACAACAAATGCTAAGGTCAAAGTCTTGTAAAAAAAATTGCGTAATGTTGCATACGCATTGCCGACATAGTTGGTAAACCTATGGTGTTAACATTTAGGATACCGGCTTATTATCAATAATTAACGTACATTTTCTACCGTAAAAGTATTGAAAGAATTTACGAATCCCAACAAATAATTACATATGCGATGCCTCTTTATGTGGGATATCGTTGCTGTTTTTTGTTTAGTGTTTATGAGGCATATTGAATTGGTTTCTCTGTTCTATCTTTATCTCTGTGACTTAATACGGTGCCGAATCGGATTTTGTTCCGAGTCAAACGTTGCGATGGATATAACCCTGTAAGTATTCATCGTTAATATTTCTAATTGTAAACTTTTTCCCACCATGCCTAAATAAAGCTCTTCAATTTTTGGTTATTGGTGTTGGTCTGCTATAAGGTTTGGGCTTACTTATAATCTACACAAACCCTTTCGCCCTTTTAATTTTAGAATCGGTATAATGGGAGTAGCATTATTACAAGTTGCACATACTTTTCATCTTCAACATCAACGATGAATTTTGTACTTGAGACACGAGTCTCAAGTGCGATTCATTTTCACATCGATAATGTCATTATTTGAATTATGATTTTGGTTATAATGTTTGTCGAATATTGTAATCATTTGATTTTTTATTAGGATGGATTTCAGCGCCGCCTTTTGCCGATAAATCGTATCTTCTGGCTATTTAACACAGAAACGAATTGTTTTCCGAATGCTGTATTTAAATAAGCCCCAAATTTATAGTTGATTGATAACCTTCGAAGTTCCACCAATAATTCTTCCATATTTTTCCACATTTTTGCTTCCTTAAATGAAACTGAAAATTGTTAATAATTTCCAACGGCGTTGTATTGAAATTTTGATTCAGCAATTTAGTGATATTCGCATAAATGTTGGTACTTCGTTTTCCAGTGCATAATATATTGTAAGCTTATTGCGTATTGTTTTTTTTGCACAAGGTAACCATCCCTATCTTTTTGTGCGTTTCCCTTCAATTTCAGGCATTTTGCAGCAGTTTAACCTCTTTGTTCATTGAATTAAAACAATGCCAATCAGAATACGTTAGAGCGATGTGATATCGGGTATTCTTAAAAGGGAGTTTAAACAAGCATATATTGACTCGTATGAATTTGTGAAGTAAATGAAAGCTTTATTCATTGGCTACTCCGCAATTTAAAGCTGTTAGCCGAAACAGAATCCCCTAATAATACACTAAAGTTGCCTGTGTGGTTAGATTATCAGAAACGTATCTACTGTTAGAACAGCCGGATTCATTTCCACTCGACGGCATCGAATTCCACGGTAACTCGAGTTCCCACATCCCTAGCAACTGCAACCGTCGACGACAGAGGATATGCTGGTACCACATCAAGTACGGTATAGTTTTACGTTGGCAAGCATGCCCAAAATTTTCATCGCCCTGCAGTACAGTACATGGCCATTGAATTAGCAACTTTTGATTTTCTAAAGTTCCACTATTAATACAAGCAATTTCCGGGAAATTGGATCTTTAGTCTATAGCACTTATCTATAGCCGTTTAGAACCCACAAAATGATTTACCGTTATTTCTCTGGAATTTGTTATTGAATATTTTCCTAATTTGTGTACTTAGCAGTACCAGCAATCGATAAACAATATGTAACGGTACCACTTAAATATTGTAATAAATCAAGTGTCATTATTTTTTTATTAAGCATTGCGTTAGTGGTTCTGTATTAGTGCGATAGCTTATAATTTTCAATTGTATTTAGTAAGTGATTTTTGCGAGTTTCGCGTTACTGTCTTAATGGGACGAAGAGCTGACATTACATTGATAAAAAAACCGCGTATTACTAATTTATTGGAACATTCATCATTAAAACAATATGAAATTGCCAAAATAGTTGAAACCAGTAAACATTTGTGCGTCGAATTAAGAAATCACTCAAAAAGGCGAGGTCGTGACTCCATTGGCACAGGGAAAATTGCAGAAAACAAAATAAAACATCCGAAAGTGAAGACAGAATCAACTTAAAATTAACCTTACAGAATCATAAAGATCGACTGCTTCAATAAATGACGGGTTGGGTACGAAATTCTGTTTTACAAAATTCTGTGTTACAAAACTTTGTTTCACATAAGTCTTCAAAAAATGAATTCTGTGTATGCGTATGTGTGTAACTGTACTAGTGAATCTGTTTATGCATGTGTTTGTGTGTATGTGTATGTGTATGTGTTTATGTGTGTGCATGTTTTTATAGGTGTATGTGTGTATAAAAGAGTGTATGAAAGTTTATTTGAGTGTGTGTGTGTGTGTGTGTGTGTGTGTGTGTGTGTGTGTGTGTGTGTGTGTGTGTGTGTGTGTGTGTGTGTGTGTGTGTGTGTGTGTGTGTGTGTGTGTGTGTGTGTGTGTGTGTGTCTTTTTACCTGCACGGTTGGGCGAGTAAATTACACTATGTAATTTACACAGTTTTTTACACGTAAAAAACGTGTACTTTACATAAGGTCATTTTATACATTATGTATGAAAAACGTAAACAACTGTACCGTAAATTAAATATACTGATTATATCACCCAACTGTAATAAAAGGTATTGTTTGTCAAAATTATTATTAGTATTTTAATAAAGAAATGTAAACAAAACTTTAGTTTTTGTTGTAAGATGCACTTATATTTTCAAATTTGTAATTCAGGAATATTTTTTTTGTGCAAATCTAAGAAAAGGGGGAGATAGTTAGGTATTATATTAGGTATTTTTAGTCGCTATATTAGATATTTTGTTAGAAAGACCGGTCTTTACCCCAAAGGAACCCCAATGATGACATATCGAATTCATACATAATTTCTCGAGTTTTGCCATGATATGTTGAATTCTAACAGGACATTTAGATTTTTAGCATGATATTTCGATCGAATTTCGATATGAGATATCGTATTCCGACATCGTCATTTCAAATTCGAATATGATTTATCTAATATTTCGAATTTTAACATCCAAAGGCCAAACTCTGACATGAATTATCGAATTCTGATATCATAAAGTCAAACGCTTAAGAGATTTATCGAATTTTGATAAAAGATATTGAATTCTTTGATAAATCTTCTCAAGACTTAAGAATTTGATATATCATCCCAAAATTCAAAATGTTATGTCAGAATTCATTATACCGTATCAAAATTCAATAAATTGTGTTGAATTCTGGGATGATATATCCAATTCTGATGCGATCTCGAATTTTCAGATGATAAATATCGAATTCTGGAGTCATGAGATGATATATAAAATTCTGATAAGACCTTTTGAATTCTGACCGAATATGTCGAATACGGAAAAGTTAAAATATCGATGTGATATATAATATTTGACTTGCGAGATAACAATCTAAAACAATTCTAAAATTATTTCAATTAGGTACATCAAATTTTGACATGATATACCGAACTTCATACTACATCATAAATTCACATTCTGACATGACATATCAAATTCTGATATGATTTACCAAGTTTTGGCATGATATTTCGAATTCTGACACGATATATCGAACTCTGATATATTGGACGCCATGATTGGACACTTATGATACATACATATATTCCGACAACAAAAAATTTAAATTCTGACATGACTTATCAGATTCAGACGTGTTATATCAATTCTGACATCATAAATTCAAATTCTGACACGACATATCGAATTCTGGTTTGATATCAAAATATATGAAATTTTGACATCTGATATTGAAATTCTGACATAATTCTAAACAAATAACAAATTCTGATGTAATTTATCGGATTCATTTATCGGCATAATATCTCGAATATGTGACATGTCGATTTCTGGCATGATAACTCGAATTCTACCATCAAAAATTCAAATTCTGACATGACATATCGAATTCTAACATAAAGTATCGAATTCTGACATGAAATATCGTATTTTGACATCAAAGCTTCAAATTATGATCAAACGGATCGAATTCTGTTATGATTTATTGAGTCCTGATATGAAGTATCTATTTTTGGCATCAAAAATTCAAATTCTGACATGGCATATCGAATTTTGACATAACCCATCGAATTCTGATATGATATGTCGATTTCCGGCATGATACGTTGACATATGAAATTCAAATTCATACATGATATATCAAATTCAGACCTTAAAATTTCAAACTCTGATATTTCACATCGAATTTAGCACGATTCATCGAATTTTGACATGATGTATCGAATTCTGACATTAAATTCTCAAATTCAAACATGATACATCAAATTCAGACATAATATATCGAATTTCGGCAACACAAATTCCAATTCTGACATGACTTGTCGAAATCTGAAACGATGATACATCAAATTCAATTTTTGGCATCACATATTCAAATTCTAACTTTGGCAACTTACGTAAGATATAGAATTCTGATAACATAAATATAAATTTTGATATTGCAAATTTAATTCTAACATCAATTATCGAATTCTGGCATGATAATTCGAATTTTGTATCTAATTCTAACATGAAGTATGGAATTCTGATAAGAGACATCAATTTTGACACCAACAATTCAAATTCTGACATGTCATATCTATTTCTGTATAAGAATTTCGTGCAGTTTAGTAAAATTAACTAAACTAGAGCTTTTGTCAGTTGTTTGAATAGTAGATTTTTTTAATATTATCAAACAGATGGTATTTCATTATGAGATTATGTAAAAAAAAGAATTTTAAATGTAGAAAACTACAAACGTAATTTACACTTTAATAAATTTTTATTAACTTTGTATCTTAAATTTTCAGTTAATTACTTATTGTTATTTTTAAAATGTAAATTTGTTTACATATAATTTACATTTTAATGTAATTTACGTACATAGGTTTTTACATTTTTTACCTGTAAAATGTAAAAAAAAGTTTTTTACAGGGAGGTGCTGTGAATTGGTCCTTCTTTATTATATTTATGTTATAAACCACTATTGGTTTTCCTCTCGCGCTCAAGTCACTTTAACTTAACCAAAGTTTCTGCTGCGAAGCTGCAAATAGCAAACCAGTAATCATTTGAGCCCACCATACGTAAGTTGATGTTCTCCGGAGTCGGGCAAAAGAAAAACACGTCTTCTGATTCTCTCCCTTACAGCCCGGGCCCTCGGACATATCGCCGTGTCCGAACCAATTCAGGTGTGTACGGAAATATCCATGCAACTTCACCTTGTTGGCGGTTTAACCAAGTACATATCTATCATTAATATTAGGTGAAATGTCCATCATTCCTTATCTCTCTAGCCGTTGTTTGGGATCCGTTAAGGAGTAGGTTGTGTCGATTGCTTTCCAATAGATCAATTTGTCACATTCCCGCTACTATATATTGCCAGTTTTCAGTAAGGTACAGTTTTCAGCAAGATGGGGCTCCTTGTTACACCGACAAGTCGGTTAAAAACTATTTGAGTTCCGAATACATACAGCTATTGGATTGGCCGGTGAATTCTCTGGAGATGAACTCAATAGAAAATGTTTAGATGGTTCTAAAGAAGTAGTTATCGGAAAAATACATCACAGACAATCAAAAATTGATTAAGGAAATTGAAATGGTTCACCGACCCACTTATTAAAAATACCATAATAAACTCGTTTCAGACTATGTCACAAAGAGTCGAAATGCTGCTCAAAAATAAAGTAATGTGGACTAAATATTGAATAACACCCCTATTAAACTTTTATTTACATTAAATCTTAATTTAACAATTTTAATGAAGTAAGGGTCAATAAATTGATGCTATGATATTGACTTCCCCGAAAAACTATGTTTTATAAAAGTTGCTAATTCAATGGCCATGTACTGTAGGGTTCAAAACAAACCTCCAACTAACATCAAGTCGCAAAATCATGTTTCACTTTTTCAGCCATTAAAGTAATCCCAGCTCCAACATCAATCAAAAGTAATTAGCGATTTGTCGGCATAATAAATTACTACCAACGATTCTTACAAAAACTCGCTGAAACACCCGCACCAATTCACAATCACTTGCCAGCTCTACTGATATACCCCGATACAAGCAAAAAATCATTAACTTCTAAATAGTTGGTGGAGGTTACGATTGTTAGATATTTACACAAGCTTCAATGTCTCATTGAAGTTTTCTTTACTATTTATATTACTCTATTCAAATTCACAATAAATAACAATAATTAATTGTTGACTAATCGACAAAACTTTCCAACGCCAATTAAACAAAACTACCAAAGTTGTAAAAAAAATCGTCATTGAGCACTGATTAGTCATCAAAATAAGATCACTTTCTTCTTGGCCTGACAACCGCCTTTAACAGTTCTAATTTCTAACAAAATCGCTAAAAAAGAAAAAAAAAAAATATGAATTGTGTACAAAAACAAAATCGTAAAATGTTAGAAAAAGAAATGTTCTACTTGTCAATAGTACGCGCGCTCACATACAATTTACAATATCCATAAAAGATAATAAAACACGAAGTGACCTCAAAAACTAAATTCTCACTTTCAATAACAGTATCCTACACAACTAGAAAAATATTTTTTTATAAACAAAACCATTCATTTCTTCTTACCTCATCCGCTTATGTGAATTATGTACTATGTATGATAGTTTAAGTCGACACTCGCACATAACATCTAATCGATATCATACGGACAAGTATATATACGCAGAAATGAAAGTTAATAATTCACCATATTAAGAATTTTGTATTTTTATTAAACACATAAACTGCTGTAATTCTAAGAAGAAAGATAATAATCTTAGCTCCCACGTAACAAGTAACGAGAGGTATTCGTACTTTTGGTTAAAACTTTCTTTATACCAACAAAGTGAAATTAAAAATCAAAATTACGATTACCGGATATTTATTGCTCATATCATATCACATGGTCTTAAAATATGGTTTGGACATTGTGGTAATAATGATAAACACGTTGAAGGTATGCATGAGTATGATCTAACATCTTATACTAATGTATGTCATATTCATTTTTACATAAAGATGATATTTTGAGATAAGAAAAAAACCTTTCAGATAAATTGTGCATTAACAACAACACCAATATGTATATAATGTACACTTATTCAATTATCTTGCATTCCAATCCAATGCTGATTGACTGAAATTCAATTCAAATAAAATGTAACTGTGATTTAAGATAAGAAGGTTTTTTGTAATTCACATCGAGTTTTAACACAACTTAACTTTGTTTGAATGTATGTTTAGAACTATAGATTTCCGTTTTTGAAAGGTAATGAATGAAAGGTTAAAAGGATTTTGTTCCAAATTTTGCTGAACTGAAACGTTGACCGTAGCTCAAGAGAAATAACACATCGAATACAATACAGAAAGTCGCTATTGCAGAACATGAACATGGGATATATCAAAATGGGCAGGTATGTATTGGCTATAGAATTTCGTAATTCTATGGAATACAGGCCGAAATCTATAACAATAAGTACTTAAAACGTATTGGTGCACATTGTAGGTGACACCAGTTCAACGAATCGTCGAAACAAATTGTTATTCATTAATTAAAAGCTTGGCCAGCGGCGAGAACCGGGAAACTCGCAACCGTCACATATAGTAAGCAACTCCCTTAACCTCTCCTCTATACATTCAACGATACAATGAAACTTTTTGGAACTGGAAATATAACTCCGCCAACATAATGGCGAATCCTATATTACTTGTCTTTCCCTCCTCACACACCTGACACCACATAAGTTGAAACTTTTGGACAACGCAGTCTTCAACGCAAGTCAATTATTCGAGTCTATAAATATATGAGGTTATTTTACATTTGAGATAGGTAAGTTTTAATTTCCTTGTAAGTACAAGGTATAAAACCCATTTACAAGGTAACAATTCATTCAATCAACAAAGTATTTCATATTCAATGTAAAAACAGATGAAATTCTAGACAAATAATATTGAATGTTATAAGGAAAAAGCAGGCTTCGAAATCGTGATTCATTTTTGTTTTTTGTGTAATGACATAAAGTAGGCTCTGAATTAATTGATAAAAACTCGGTTTTATCTTATTGGTTCAGTTTGTCAGATGTTCTATTTACTATCTGACGTATTTAGAAAATTCAAAGTGCAACAAAAAATTTAATTTAAAATTTGTTTAAATATGAGTGATTACAGTAGTAGTGGAAAGGCTGCATGGATATGCTAAAAATTCCAAAAAGTGCAAAGCCTTCCGAATTCAATTTTTGGTTTTTAATGTAAACTTTAAGGACCACTTAAAAATAAGAAATCGAAACGTAATTGTTAAAGGAACGCCCCTGGTTAATTGGATTTTGTGCGGGTAAAAGGTCACAGGTAACGTATTTTATATTTTGTACTATTTTAGGTACTTAGGTAAACAGTATTTTCCTTCAATGGAAACTAGCAATGTATAATTCAAAAATCATTCCATTTGCAACATAATTTTTAAATATTTGCTTGGTAAAATAGAACAAATCCTGAAGTTTTCTTCGTTTGTGTTGTTTAGTCAGACAAACACTTCAAACGGTTGGGTGCTAAAACCATTAGTCCATGAAGGTCGGCACAATCGTTCAAGCCTGACAGCTGTCAAGGAATATCCTGCGAATGATCACCAAAATAATCCAAGGAGGTAATCTTACAATGTTGATCATATATTTAACGGCGACATATCGAAACTTTATGGAAGATTATATGAAAGAAGTTAACATCGTAAAAGTTTGCCATTTCACACCAAAAGATCTCGGCGATCCAAATTTGAAACATCCTGACATGGAAGTTGAGCTTTTATCGCTAAATTCTAAATCAACTGTCAAATTTAAGCATTAATCTACTATGTACATACCTTAGGGACCTTCTGCATAAATTGAGAAATAATCCGGGCAAGCAACTAACGAAGACGAATTCCTAGGAACCCTCGAAATTATTTAATTACCCAATAAATGGGAAAATCAGATTCTGCACATTAGTCCCTTAATTGATATTGCAGTTAATATTCAATCGACACGATTAAAGTTTGTCGAATATTTCCAGTCGAAAGTAAAAAGTGTATAATTCAGATACCGTTATTTATGTGCCAGCCGCAAATAAAAAATATAGTTGTTATCAGCCGAACTTAACAGGATACATGGATAGTATTGCAAACTATTGACTCTTACGTGGAAAATATCAAATAATCAGAGAATCCAAAAATATTTAAATTGATATAAAATCATCCTGTAGAGTGATTTGCTAATAGTTACCGCTGAAAAAATTTCAGTTCTAGTTTCCTGTGGTAAATCTGAGAAAATTCGATTTTCCAGACAAAATTAGGAACTTTGTATAAAATCAGCCTCTGGATCTAGAGTATTATGTCTGGAGAAGAATTGCATTGATATAACTTGTCAATAGCTATCGCAGGAAAAAATTCAGTTCTTTTCCAGCCTCTAGCGTCTGGGTGTGGATTGCATGATTCTACCACAAAATTCAATACAAATTTTCCCTGGGGAATCGGGGGAAATCCGATTTTCCAAAAATCTTTAGAAGGTTTGTATAAAATCAACTTTTAGAGTGTTGTATATGGAGTCGATGTCATCGGTGTGATTTATCAATAGCAATTGCAGGAAAAAAAATTTTATGCAAGTTATTCATAGGAAATCTAGGAATATCGATTTTCCAAAAACCATTACAAACTTTGTATAAAATTAGCTCCTAGAGTGTTATGTCTGGAGGTGGAAAAATATTCGATTCAAGTTTCTCGTAGAAAATCTGGGAAAATTCGATACAATTTCCAGCCGAAAGTAAAAAATGGATAATTCAGATTGTGTGATTCCAACGTAAAACTAAAAATAGCGTCGTTATCAGTCGATAGTGTTTAGCCGAAAATTACTAAAGATGCATGGGTACCATTGAAGACTTTTGTTAACATTCTTACATAGCAAAACCTCTCGCTCCGCTTTCTCGTGGAAAATTCGTCGGAACCCAAACTTAAAATTACATATAATTATTTTTATAACTTTAAACAAAGTTTCTAATGATTTTTGGAAATCGAATTTTCCAACATTTCTCACGAGAAACTGGAACTGTTTTTTTTCCTGCGATAGCTTTTGTCAAATCACATTAATGCAATACATAAACAGAAAAAACACTCTTGAGAAAGATTTTATACCAGTTTTGAATATTTTTTTGGTATCCCCGGATTTTCCACAATTTTCAGAGAGAAATTAGGACGATGTGTTTCCACTTATAACTATTGACAAAAGTCTTCAATGCTATTCATGGTAACTGGTAACTGGCTAAAAGGTTAGCTGAACACTATCTGCTGACAACGAGTGCATTTTTATTTTAGGCTGGGACAACACAGGTTGTGTTATCGACTTTTTAGTTTTGGGCGGAAACTTCCGGGAATCATTAACTTCATCTCAAATCTTAGGGCTTATCTATTTGCTATAGTACACTAATGCAGCAACTAAACTAAATATTGGTGACAAGTAAACATAGAAATTGTGGCGTAATCAAGAAACAAAATTTCCAAATAGTTTATATCAGTTTACGGCTATAATTTAGTCGCGAAACCATGTGACTGCAGCGCCAGTTTTTTCAATGGTGGACAAATTTTCAACTAAAAATAGCTCCATATTTATTAAAGTGCTAATTTTTAAAACTAAAAATGTAATAAATTAAAATGTAACAATAATATCAAGTAAATAAATGTCCTAGTTTTCCAAAAAATGATTGTGGTTACTTTCGTAAACTGCAGGTAATGCATTACTTTTATAAGTATGTAATGCACTATAGTTTTCGTATTTTATGGAAATCGAAAATATTCTCAGCATCTAAAATGATTTTTGGATACATGATTGAAAACGAAAATTTAAAATTATCTGGAAAATGGAGATTTAATATTAAAATTAGAATGGAAATGTCCATTTTCCAGAATATTTCAACACGGTCGAATATTTAATTCTAGACTTACATCCACATTGATCTACCATCCATTTCCAATAATTCCTCTCGGCCATTCATTCACATTGTGTTGTAATGATATACAGTTTGATATTGATTTTTAATGTTAATCACACTAACGCCTGTATGGTAAACATAAACATTTTGGTGGCGGTCATATTAAACGAAGAAATAATTTCGTTTTGCCTCAAAAACGTGAACATTTTATTTTATTAACAAAGTTGGCATTTGATTATAAATCAATATTTACACACAAATGTCAAAAAATAGTTAATATTTATAAAAACAGATGTTTCTTATATTCTTAGCTTACTAAGATTTCAAATTTATTTTAGTACAGGCACGAACCAAAATAGGTGTATTTTAACCCAAGACTCGAACCATAATAAGTTATTTTCTGTTATTTTGTAATAGCTGATTTACATTTAGGCCAGAATTTATAATCGTGAATACAACTATAACTACTGTTATAGACAATGCTGGGCAAATTACATTACATTGAGTAACTGAAATACTTTTACGAATTACAGTAAACTCTAATTAAAATACAAATTACAATTACTTTCGAGTGCAGCAATTAAAATACAAAATACAATTACTTTACATTTGTAAATTGATAAATTTGATTTGACAAAATTCGTTTCAAGTTTTATATTGATGGCTCTGAAACCAGATTTTAATAAGCATTTTAAAAATTTAATTAAGAAATTTAAAAAACTGAGGTAATTAAAATACAAATTACAATTACTTAGAATTTAACCAGCCTTGGTTATAGTAACAGTTTTCGAATTTATAAACCTCACTGTAAGATTTGTTTGTATACAATCATTAATGTAACAACCCTTATAGTGATTAAAACAAATCACTATAAACATTGCTACAAAATATCTAAAACAAGAAAGTTAATTCGAAATTCGTATCCAATTTTAGACATGATTTTAAAATGATAAGTAATAGTTACGACTATAAATTCGGCCCTTAATTTTTTGCTCTTTTCTAAAAGTCAGAAGATGTACGACAAAAAATGCATTTTTGAATGATTTCCTTGTATAAAAATGAGAACGAATACTCAAAATGTAGTATTCAATACTATTTACTGCAATATACAACAATTTTTTGGTGAAATAGAATGGAAAAATCTGAAAAATATGAACTGGCTTTTTTCGTAAAAAATGCTCAAAACTTCTGTCCAGTAGCTGCAAAACAAAATATATTCATCAATTATATAAACCGTAAATGTAAAGCTGTACTTTTACCTTAGTTCACATTTCTTTAATTTAATCCCTGTTATTCAATCGTATTGTAAACATCAATTAAATTTTAGGAAATGTCAATATTGTTGTTATTGTTTATGTTTTGGTACATTTCAAGAGTATTTAATAGTATAATTATTGTAGTATATTCAAATGGGATAATTGTGGTACAGTCTAATTTATTTTTATAGTAGCAATGTTTATGTAATGATATTCTCGATCGAAAAACCAACAGTGATGCCATAACCGATACACCGAAATTTATTTGATTAGGGCAATCCTAATGGTTTTTCGAGACGGACATTTTAGGTATAACAATTTTTTTTTCTCAAAAGTCACTTTTGCGATACCCTTGAAATTGTAAACAACAAAATAATAAAAACTGAAATCAAAATTAATAAATTATAAACATTTAATCAAAATTACTTTTTTAATTGGAAATAAAACGTTTTCGGGATACGTGTTTGATTCAACTACACCGCATATATCCGCCACACAATAAACCATCATACCATAACCTCAACTCGGGATTATAAGTACAAGCTGTGACAGTAAATAAAAATAAAAGGCTTACAACTTTTATTATTCGCGGCTGTACCCCGACAACTTCTAAAATCATAGTAACATTTTGAAAGGAAAAAATTAAATTTTGAGTATGCCCGTCTCATTTTTATATACTTATACATAGATAAAATGTATTTGCACTTTTCATCGTTTTTCTATTTTGTTGTAATAGAACGAAAAAATTGAATTTAGATCAGCGATATGGTATGTTAATTCAAGACACAATCCAAAATGTAGTTTACCTTTAACTCCGCTTTTTAAAAAATTGCGTGTTCAAATGGTACTAAAAAACTGTAAATGGCGGAAATTTTGAAAGCCGGAATCCCATCATACACGGAAAATAAAAATTTAGGTTCTATTTGTAATATAATATCAACCTCCTTACGCGGAAAACTGTGAGACGTGGACGGAAACCTTTTTTTCGTAATTTTTAATGTAAATTTAATGAACTTTAATTTGTCAAAGACGGAAAGTAAGATTTATTTTTTTTATTTTCTTGTGACATTTTTAAACGCGGAAAATGTCACGAAAAATGAACTTTATGGTACAGAGATACTTGTTTGTTGGATTTTCTGATTGTCAAAGTTTGAGGTTATGAATTTAGTGTACAGAAGATTTTCAAATGATAAGTTGTGTAGAACGCAAGACAGGTATGTAATTTTTAAATTTGTTGAGTTTGCGAATTACTATTTTGAGTTTATTGCAGAAAAATGTGTAAACGACCGCTTTGGCTATCGTTAAAAGAAAAATACGATGTAATTAGACTCATAGATTCCGAAAAAAAAAGTTTCAAATATGTTACCGAGAAATTTAAATGCGGTAAAACGAAAATTTATAACATCATGCAAAATAAAGAGGAATTAAAGAAAAAATATTTATGTTCAACGGAAAGTGAAAAAGACGGTAAAAAGTCAAGATCATGTACGTATGAAACATTAAACATGTTAACATTCGAGTGGTTCTGCAAAGCGCGCGCAAAAAATATACCAATTTTACAAGAAGCAGCCTTAAATATTGGACGAGAATTGAAAATTGACGAGTTTAAGGCGTTGAATGGATGGTTATCTAGTTTTCGGTTGAGGTATAACATTACATTCAACATTGCGTGTGGAGAATCAAACGAAGTAAATAGCCGTACGGTTGAGGAGTGGAAAGGAAAATTGGGGCGAAAACTATAATTTTAAAGATATCGCCAATGCTGATGAAACAGCCCGCTGTTCTATAAAGCTTTGCCTAATAGGACAATGCACCTAAAAGGACAGAAATGCCCATAAGGCAAATTATCAAAGGAACGATTAACGTTGCTTCTGATCGTATTCGCAGATGGAACAATCGAAAAGTCGGTCGTAATAGGTAAAAGCCTTAATCAAAGGTGCTTCAAAAATTAAAAAAAATCCTCTCTTCCCGTTTCTTACTACAATAATCCAACGGCATGGATGTCTTCAGAGATGTTTCCAACATAGTTTTTACCCAGTTGAATGTCAAAATGAGAAGCCAACGAAGAAACATTTTGTTATTTGTGGACAATGCTGCCTGTCATTCACACGTTTTCTAATATAAAATTTATCTACCTATCACCAAATACGACGTCTGTGCTTCCGCCACTCGACAACGGCATAATTCAGGCGATGAAGATTTACTACAGAAAACTTATGTTAAAAGATTTACTTAGTAAAATTGAAGACGGAAACACAGGTTTAGCTTTAACAAAAAAAAATATCTATTCTGGATGCGATAGTTTTTTTGAACGCTGCAATTAAATGTGTAAAACCAACCACTATTCAAAAATGTTTTAAAAATTGTGGCTTCCCTGCTAATCTAAATGAAGAAGCCAACGAAGAATCAGAACAAGGAGTTAAAACATTTGCATAGCGCAATAAAATTTTGTCAATATGGATGTTGAAACCGTCACTGAATCCAGTAGTATCGACATAGTTGAACTGGTACAACAACATACTTCAGAAGATGTTGAAAATAATTTGAACAGCGATGATGGTGATGATGACGACGATGATGATGAAGACATTGAAAATATGCCAAATAAATCAGAAATGATGAAGAGCTTAAAAAATTTGGAGACATTTGCAAAACACAAAATGACTCGATGATGTTCGCAAAAATTTGTGAATTGAAACTTTATTTCCTTGAAAAAATGAAAATAGAACCAAATTTAATTCAATCGACACTTCAATCATACTTTACACCAGTAATAGTTGAAGCGTAAATACTAATGGATTAGAATAGAAAGACGTCTCACTGTAGATAACTGAAATATCTACTAAAAGTCGTTGTGTTAATTTAATAGTAAAAAATTGTTTGGCTTTTGTTCGCTACACTTCACCCAAATAGATTTTCAAAATATCCAAAAATAACTCGGAGACGCGGAAAACTTGTCAATGGTGGAAATTAGATCGGTCCCTTGAGATTCCGGCTTTCGCAGTTTTTACTGTATTTACTAAACGTGTTCCCAAAGTTTATACCGGTTTCATAAGCAACAAAATTCTAATTGTATATTAAATACACTCTACCACAGATAAGTATATCGTTGTGGACCCCAAACCTGAAACTCAAATCAATTTAAATTATTTCTATTGAGGTTCCATCTAACCTTTAATAAAAGAAAGACAGTTAGTAGAGACACATTTTAATAAGCTCGTTATTTTTTAGGTAATTTTGTCTATTCTTATTGTAAAAAATTACAACTAAAATTTTTTGTAAAGTAAATACTTGTTCAAAAATGCTTCTTCATCTGACATTCTTACCTGTGACTCTACCCTCTATTTCCACGGTACTTGATTTACATTTTTTGGGGTTTTATACCGTGAATAAATTCAGCACTCGGATTAACTCGTTTTTTTAACATGTTCCGCCTTTTCGGAAGCAATTTCACTCGATGTAAAGAGACAATATTTGAGACGAAAAACACAGAACGTAAACTTGATGATGGATGGCTGACAGATTTTATTCTCAAAGTGGGTCAGATAGAAGGTGAAGGCACCAAGCTGAACATCAGCTAAACCTCTTGAGAGAAAAGCTCTCCCACCGGAAAATCAAAGGGCTCCTTTGAATTCTGAGAAATCCTTTTAAATTTCTACAGATGAGTAAACAAAGAAAAAGCTAAAGGCGCTGTCGAACAACTTGTTTGGACACATTGACTGATTGATACACACTTTGTCGGATTGAAACTAAATTAGAGAGTGATGAATGGGCGAGTGGTCTTTTTTAGGGAGCGACTTAATGCATCTGTGCCTGTCTTTACCCATTAAATTAGACGATATATTGACAAGCACACCTCGTCATTCTGAAGCTAAGTAGGCAAATGACTCGCAATAGAGTTTAAAATTGTGATTGTGAATACGATGCAATGAAACACTTTACATTCGCTATTACACTATTACCATACCGCTTATGGTATGTATATTGAGAAATTTATGCAAACGTTTATATTGTATTGCGATTCGTGACACATTTACTTTATTTTAATTGTTTAAAGTATGAATGAAAATTATTTTTGCAAAATCAATTGCATACAAATAATTTTATTGCGAATATCCAACCATGCATTTGTCTGAAATTGCCATGTCAATAAACCAAGTCAACGGTCAACAATCTAAAACGATGAATTATGCATATGCAACAAATCGTCTCTTTCAACTGATACAATCAAGATGCTGTAACACCTCTTTTCTCCGACTATTTCATAACTTCATTTCGTCACATACATATGTACTAAAATTGTATATGCCCAATCTCTTACTAAGCACGATGCATACCATAACTGTAATAAAAATTTGCGATTTTTTTTATGTTTATTTTTATACCGTTAATCTTTCAACAACACACGACTTTTTTAAGTCATCGCCAAATATTTTTTTTTGCCCTCCCCCAAAAATCGAAATCTAGTTTGATTTTTTAACACGATAATCACGTAAACATTTAATTCATAAAATACTGTAAGAATATCTTCTTAACGAAACCTTAAATCCATAAATCTATCCTTGACCTCAAACTACACAAAACTATTTCTGTGTACACAAAATATAAATTGTTTTTTAACAGTTTTGGTTTTCTTCTCTATACACTTTGCTTTCTTTCTTCTTATATACATAATAAACTATTCAAAAACCTTAAAGACGTGAAACGGCTAGAAATATATAAAAATTCGTAATGGAATTTGATGGTGAAGGTAAAATCCCAACACCGACATGATAAATACAAGTATAAACGATCAAGATGAAGATGAAGAAGAATTTTCTTTTCTTTCATTATTTACTAAATCCCGTTACATGTACCATGATGTGCGATGGACGAAAGAAGAAATCAATGGAATATTTTGTTTTTATTTTGGGTTTTTGAATTTGACCCATTATTGAAGTCGTTCGTATTTTATACGTAAGAATAAGACGACGAACATTAAGAGAATTATGATGAAGAAGTATAAAACGATTACAGGTTTTTAGTGATTTGTTTGTTTTTTTAGTCAAAGCCCTTAAGAAATCAGGTCAATAAGTTGTAAAACAATAATTTTTCATGATTAAAGGTATTAAACTTACACAATCACACAATATATTCAAGGTCACGACATTATATCTTAAATAACCAAATAACAAACAAAAACAAAAAGTTGTATGAAAAGTGAAACTGTTACTAGTTAGTGATCTTTGTCATAAATCATACCGCGAACCATATACAATTTTTGTACAAAAATGAATTAATCGACTTTCTATCAATCAAGTCGGACAAGATTCAAGCTTGAAAGGAAAACAAAATAAAAAAAAAATTCTATCGAGTTTGTGTTATTCTTACGTATTGTATATCTGCTTGCGTTGATGGAATGATAAACGAAACCGGAAATTCTTTTAAGAAAATGAACGGTTATTTCTAATTTATTTATACGACCACTATTTTTATTTGTGTTGTGTTTTCTTTTTTTGCTACCAACCAATCAACCTCAGCTACATACATTATTAGTAAGAATGTCTTACATACAACAAGAAAATGATTTAAGATTTTTTATTTTTTATTTTATACTTATAACGGTTTCTATGTTGATTTACAAATTTGTTACAATCATCTGCATGATTTCAGGTATGCACGGTAATTTGTTTTCCCCGAAATAAGTGTGAGAATTATATGGGAAAACAATAGGAAGATAGCGGAAATGTTACACATTAAAATGTTCAATTTTGTCGAAATACTATATCTCATCTTATACGGTTTTGATGGTTAAACATATTTTAAAATGATAGCAGTATAATTCGTTAAAAAACCTTAAAGCCATTAAATATTGTCATTTCTTATTTGGCTATTTTCATCATTTTATGATAGTTTGTATATATCGCTTTGACATTTCTTTAATTAGAGAGGTATTGTTACTTTAAGTCAAGCAAAACTTTAAGCCACAACCAAAAAATTAGAGCTTTTTATGCTTATTCAATTCAAACCAATAATTTTAAAAAATTCTGCATGTTATCGAAATTTTAAAGTTATGCAAAGTTCATAATTTCTAAAAATGGTTTTCATTCTGATATCTGACCAAAATTAATAGGCAGAAACAATTTTGAAACCCTCTTAAAAACTGTGATTTACTGAATTGGAATCAAACTGTGATTTCCATCTAAAAATGCCTTACTTTTGGAGTTATGGATGCTTGAATATCAATAATCTGTATTTTTCTGGAAAAAATCTTACTGCGCAAAAGCACACACTTCTGATTATGAAATCGCAATGAAAGCTTATTTTCTAAGACTGTTATGAGCATTAGTTTTCCATAGAACTCCTCGCCCCCCCCCAATCTTAGTGCAAGAGTTATCACATTCCAAAATATCTAACCTAACTGAGAAAAATGTGTATTGGGGTTAAGCAAAGCCTACTTAATAAATAAAGCCTCCATGTTCATCATGGACACAAGCTTTTTAAGCTTTTTTTAAGGTATCAAAAAATCCAAAAGAAAATGTTTATTCCATAGTTTTTATATGGAGAGATATGACCTCAGTTTATTCAAAATATATTAATGAAAATTGACTCGAAATTAATTTTATTTTGATTCAATTGAAACAAATTTTATTTTCCACCTGACTTGGACGATTTTTTCGTGATCTTTTCCAATTTACGGTAATAATGATAACAAAATAAGATATTTTATATCTGAAAAAGCTTAAAAATAGAGTACATGCATGTAAAAAAGAGATATAAATATAAAGGAAAAGGCGCGACGTTTACAATAATAAACATGACAAACAATATAGAATCAAGGTAAACATAAGATAAATGAAGCAAATACATAATATGAAGCATATTATCAGATGACAGCTAATAAAAAGCAAAGCCTACTTAATAAATAATTTTTTTTTAAGAATTTAATTTGTCTGTCTGTAATCAGTTGATTTTTCCGCATTTTTTATAGACAAATATATTAATTGTTCATGGCAATCCCAATATTTTCGATTTGGTAAATCAGAAAAATACAGAGGCCAATCGCTCATAATATATCTACTGGGAGGGTTCTCATTTTTGCAGAGTGGTACATTGGTATAACTCTTTGGGCCTTCAGCCAAAATTACGGAGAGGGGGGAAGATATTTCTACTTTTTTTTCAGTAGATGTTTTAATTGAAAAAAATTTTTCCTTATAGTAACAGTATTTTAAAAAAATTTTATTTTTTTATTTTTTTAGAAGATCGATTTCGGATTGACTCCTTCTTCGGTTCTTTTTTAAATAAATAGAAATAGTTGTTTAAAATGAACCGAAGAAGGAGTCAATCCGAAATCAATCTTCTAAAACATAATAAAAAAAAAAAATTTTTTAAATATTGTTACTATAAGGAAAATTTTTTTTCAATTAAAATTATTTAAAAATAACTTTAGTTGTTTTATTATAAATACAATAATTTGCGATGCATGCTAGATTTTTTTGATTTTTTGTTTTCTTCATATTCATTGTACTGATTTAATTTTTCCTGTTTGGTTATTTTTATGCTGTCTTTTTTCTTACCGTTGGTTTTAGATGTGTATAAATCATGACGTCATTAAATTGAACTTTCTCTTTTTAATACATATTTTTATTGTTGTAGAATATTTTTTTAATTTAATTTCCCTTATATTCTTTTGATTAATGCTGGAAAATAGGGAAATTTGAGAACCTGTGTTTTAAATGAGTAAGACATTGAGTTGTCTTTTAGCGATTTCAGAAAAAATTATTTAACTGGGTTTAACTTTTTATTCATGTTTTATCGTCAATCGAAATCGGGTTTTTTCATACAAACTCTATGAAAATAATGTCCCATATTTTAAGTTCATTTTTCACATGCCGGCTCTATTTACATCAAGATGGTTCTGATTCGAGACACCTCGTCGATAATGCAGTATGCTTTGTTGTGGATACGTTGTACTAAATTGTAATAAAGACAATGTATTCTATTCGATGAGTAGTGAGAATCTAAGACTGTGACCGAAACCTGTGATAAATATTTTTAGAACAAATTTTTGACAAATTTTTGAAAAATATTCCCCTACATTCACAAATTTTTATTACGCTGCCCGAATTGTGTAATAATTTTTTGAAGTATTCCCCTTCTGTCATAATGTTGTTTGATTTTAATGGCAAGCAACGCATTTTTTTATACGCATCAAATTGGCTTTAGTCTAATATTATATATTGTAGCGTAGGGCTATATTTGTTAGGACGTAGTATAACAGGATGATGGTGCAATAATTCTCGCCAAACATTTGGAAAATATAATACGATAGCTAGGTTTATATACAGGAAATGGAAAGGTCATGGGTATTCTCAAATCAGAATTGCAAGGCAAAATAAAAAATATTTGAGGCAACTCTATTACGGATTAAAATAAATCGTTAATGATGTGGTGCATACGATTCAACGTTTTAATTCAATGAACCAATTTCTTTAATAGCTTCAATAATCTGTCAGGCGATAGTGGTAGCACTCAAATTTACTGCCTAGATCAATATGCCATATAAATAAGAACCTTTAGTTGACATAAACTAGAAGAAAATAATTGTCGGCGAGCTGCTGCAGTTGAAAATTATTATGTTGCTATATGTTGCTGCAAACGACATATTATGTTATCGTATTGATTAGTTGACATTTTATTTTGATGATATAAAATGCTAAGGCGATCATGTTAAATGTCGACCGAACAATTATTCTGATTGTGTCAAAAATTATCATAGCAAAAGACCGTGATAATTTGGGTGAATGCGGTTTTTTCAAACATATGTCAAAAATGTGTACTAAAAAATATTTATCACAGGTTTCGGGCACAGTCTAAATCAAAATATATTCGGGGAGTCGTAATATATTTTTTCTACGATAGTGCAGTATCCTGTGCATTCGATGATAATTTTTGAATTTAAATTATATAAGAAAAGGGTGCTTTGCATAAATCGAATAGCAATTTTCATTGCACAACGGTTTCTCAAGGGGGCATGCTTATAGTTAAAATGTTTGCCGCTCTTTTTTAAGGCAGTACCATATGTCAAGGATAGAATGACAATTGTCATTTAAGTTTTGTATAGAAATGTATGGCGAAATAAATAACACGAAACTATTTTCATATTTTAAAATATATTTAAATGATTTCACTAATAACAGAAATTGTAAACACGGAATCCTTAGGGCGTTTAGTTGTTTTAAATAGATAAACAAATGTTTCTTTTTAATAAAATCGATTTAAGTTTGTGATTTGTGCTAACCTTAAAAATGTTACGTGATCTAAGCCATCGAAATAAATATTTAAAAATATTGAATTAATCTGGTTTTATATAAGTTGACACTACTTTTGCGTATTTTAAAAGATGGTTTCATGTTGCGTTTTGCCATCCCATATCGTTTCCTTCTTAAATTATTTATATTAGATTAGGTTTTACAACAAAATGTCAACTCAAGATTTAACAAAAAAATAAAGTTATTAGGTGCAAAAACAGACGTGGAACCATTTTGATGGTATTTTTCCCAGTCTTAATTTAATAATCCATTTTCTTTTTAATGATGGTTGGCTAGGAAACCGATGAAATTTTAAACAATCATTTCTTGTAAATTTATTATTGCAGTTTGACATACAGCAAGTTGTCACCATTTCGGTTGGTATAAATATTAACTATTAAAATAATCACACAAAAGTTTGACAAAGCTGTATGTTTTTTTGTTTATCTTAAAAACCAAAATTCGTTTTTTTTATTTCGCCCTAGTGCTCGTATTCACTTTACTTTTTACTATTTTAAAATGGACATAATTCACTAGACTATTTTAGTTTACCATACGTTTCAGTATAATTCTCTTAGGTCAAATTTCATTCTATCCTTGACCTATGGTATTGCCATCTGGAAGATGAAAATAGAAATAATTGCATTTTGCATGCCCCATTGCCACACGATTTCTGATGAAAACCCAAATGTTTTAATGAAATTGTAATCGTTTCTTTTATAAGTTTTGTTGATCCGTACAAGTTTGTTATTTTTTATGTTGCTAATTATTTATATATTATAAATATTACAGGACCTCGCAATGAACTAACTTTTTAATAATTGTAGTGTTGAAACCAATGATTGGGCGTATGAATGAGTGAATCGCTACAGTCTTCTAATGGTTTTTTTGGTCGTCACGGTATAACGTAACGACACCAGAAAATTTCAACTAAATAAACTAGTGTGAGCACCGGCAACAATTTGAGAATTACGAGTACCAAAAGAAATAAATCACAACGTTACAATTATTTTTTGCGTTATGCGGGAAACAGATGTATGCTTGAAATTAAGATATGTACATATGAGGAGAATAATTCCAAAACTGGACATCTGTTCATAAAGCCGTTTCGAGTTATTTACAAAAAATGTGTAAAAGCTTAACAAATCATAATATTTTTATTAATTATGTGTATAATATAAACTAACATGTTTGAGTTGTATTATAAATTTTCAGCAGTTTTTTTTTAATAAGTTTTAGAGTAATTAATGATGTTTCAAAAAAATCAAAAGTCCGGGTTTGCTATGAAAATTTGTAATTGGGCAGTTATGGAATAATACTAAAAAATAAAACTAGTTTTGGAAGTACAAAGTAAAAAACAACTTTATGATAATTAAATTTCCATTTAATAAATTTCAAATTTATTACGTTATTTTAAAATAATAAAATTATAATACACGAATAATTCTGTTTTTTAAATAAAAATCTTAAATCTAAATAAAAATTTCTTCATCACAGTGGCCTTCGCACGAATCTTGGCATTCGTTAGCTAAATCTTGATGGCTACGATCTGGTTGCGAAATATTGATTAATTCGTTGTAATACGCTAAACTTTCCATTTCATGCCAATCACTCCCGAAATGTTTAATTAATAATTTTTCAACATCCTTTAGTTTTTCATGCTTAAGTTTAGTACCAGTCAAAATTCTCTCTATTTTTTCCATTCGTTGAAACACCTTTCCTTTTTTAAGTACTCCGCGATATTGGCTCACATCATTTCTGTATGATACTTCACCCTTCATGATAATGCCACTTTTAGATTTCTTAATGGAAATCCGTTTACTTGGCTTTAATTTAAAATGCCATAACGCAGGAAGTTTTGAAGTTTCATTTGCCATTTGCTTCCAGTCAAAAATTTTACAATCAATGCCTAATCTGGAAACCGATCCATGTTTTGCAAATATTTCTAAATATTCCTTTGGATCAATTATGGTTGACCGTTTTTTTAATTCCTTTTCAATCCTTCCAAAGACTCTGTCGGGCGGTATGTAGGAATGACCAACAACTGGAAATATTAGCTCAACTTCTTGGACGTTATTTGGTGCTTCATTTCTCAACCAATAGGAAACCATGAAAATTACAATGTGGTTTTTATTTTGGCCACCACATCCATCGGCGAACAATTTTATTTTCTTGACGTTCGTTAAGCTCATTTTTGTTAATCTATCGAATATGGCTGAATCTATTTCGTTGGCTCCTTTAGGCCCAGCGGATTCCAACCATGAGTAGATATGTACATTATCAGTCGTCTGAGTTGCTTTAGATGAGCCTTCGCAAACCGTAAAATTGTACGTGTAAAACTGGCGCGAGTAGTAAGCAGCTTGGTCAGGTACTTTTGGCAAAACTAAATTTTTCTGGCAGTCGTAACTCAACTTCACTTCGTTATCACATTGGATTTTTAATAGTTCAAAAAATGCTTTAGCTCGTAGCTTATGCAGTCTCAATTCGCACATCAAATTACTTTTTTGTAATGAATTGGAAGTAACTTTAATTTTTTCACGCGACGATATGCAAAACGAACACGCATCAGTTGCTGGAGCTCCAAATCCAATGTTATACGAGGTATTGAAAACATTGCTAAAGAAAGAATGTTTTACTTTTTGATTAAGAGTAGCTGACTCATTGTACATTCGCCATAGTTTGCTGATATTTAAATCGCTTGATAAATATTGCCTCTTAGAATTATCTCGACAATAATGAGATTCGGTAATCGCTAATCTTTCAATAAATTCTTTTACTGATTTTTTTTTATCCTCATACTTATGACTTTTTGTATCGCCTCCACGTTTTTCACTTGCAGGTTCTCCAGTTTCCAAGTGACGCTTGCATACCATATTTACTCTATATTTGGAGAGGTTCAAAACGTTTAGAAACACTTCTGCATACAGGAACGACAGGCTTTTGTCCCGGCTGCTTCAACCTTTTTTTTATACGGTATTTTATAGTTATGTTTTTTGCACGCTTTCCTGTAGCTGAAATTTGTTTTCTCTTAGGATAAATGGCCTTGGTGTACTTTAGAATAAGGTTGTCTTGTACAATTTTATCCGGAATTTTATAAAAAAACTGACTGAAAATGCTGTATGTCTCTTCTGGTCAAGCTAGAACATGCCAACGATTTCGAATTGTGTCCACATATCGGTAATAATAAATCCGATTTCACTCCCATATGCCTACACAGCCAAGAATAATATTATTAATCGTCATTCTACACAATATTACACCACCTTTCACACCATTCACACACTAGAGCAAAGTATATACAAACCTTTTGACTTTTTCTATATTTTTGCGCCACATTTCTTTATTGGCAAGTTTTTTCCTAGATTTACCCTTCTCAGCTGGAACTACGGGGCTGATTAAATCCATTTTAAAACTATGTTTATTTTTAAAATCACAACAAATATTATAATTTATTATTTTAAATAAATTTAAATTGCAAACAGGTAGTACGTACCTACTTCTACAAAAACTTAATACATAATGAAAAATAGCAAAAACTCGTTGAAAATTACCGTTAGTGAGATATTATTCCCATTATTTTTAAATTTATACAGAGAGTAAAATATATCAAGTTATGGAATATTAATTTTAAAAAGGATTATATTTTTGAGTAGATGACCAGTTTTGCTACAATAAACTTATAGACAGTTTTGGAATAAGAGCGATATTCATTTTGTCAAGTTTTGGAATAACATCGAATGTTTGAATACAATTTTAGTCCTAATATAGCATAGTTTTGGACTAGTGTTGTTTTTCAAATTGTAGCCATTGCGGTTCTCGTCAATATGGCGCATCTAACTAATTTTTTTTAAAATTGTAGAATGTCTAGTTTTGGAATTATAGTACTCATATACATATATGTACATATAAAAGGTTATCCAACAAGAACTGACATTTTCCATTATTAAAAAATCAAGTTTATTTCTTGAAAAATGGTTATAATTTTAGAGTAATCCAATGTACCAACTACACAATTTTCAATGGAATATAATATATGCCAAATGGACTCTTCGAGCCCGCTTATAGATGGCTTCTCTCGATATTGTCCTTCAGCGATTGAATCGTTTGTGAAGAATTGGCTTAAGCTTTATACATAGCTTCAAATAAAAAAATGTACAGGCGGTAGTTAAATCGCACTCATCCAGCTGAGATCGCACGCAATCCATTAAACTGATGGTAAATTTCCTAAAAAGAGGAAGCGAATTTAAGAGGGGTTTAGACAGGGTATTAGGTTATTAGGGCGGTTATTAAATTTCATTATTAATCGTAAAGTTTGTAATTTGGATTAACATTAAAGTATCACCATTTTTAAAAAAATAACTTTGATTTTTTAATAATTGAAAATGTCAGTTGTTATTGGATAAAAAGACTTCAAGCCATGCAGAAAACTGTAAGTTGTTTCTATTGTTGTCTCATTTTGCTACAGTACTGTATATGTACTGTATACTGTTGGTATATGCAAATTTTAGCCACATTTTAAACTTTTTCATTTTTTCAATCATTTTTATTAGTTTGTTGACAGAAAACACAAATAGTAAGACGTATCAAGGGAGAAAAATAAGAGAATATTGCTCTAGTGAAGAAATTACCGCTCGAGGCCGTAGGCCAATGTAAAATTCCTTAGGCTGTTTTTGAAAGGAAATCTTATTTGTGGAACCTAACTTACTCAAATAAGTATCCTGACGAGGTGAATTATTTTCTCTCTCTTTCTTACAAAATAATCTAAATAGTTTGTGATTTAATGTATGAAAATTTGTGCAAGGTGTAAAGTAAAATATGAATTCTTTCAGATTTTTAATATTTATTTATTTATTAACGTCATCAATTCACATTTAATTGTATTATTTCACTATTATATCATTGGGCACTATAATGCATTATTTCACTTTACTTTTATACACTTTAATATTCGCGTTTACTTTACTTATTTAAATTTGTCCGCTTATCACTGATGGGGGCTATGACAACAGATTTATTTCACTTGTTACACGATTTAAAGTAAACCAAAAACTGTTTTCTGCCTGCCATCGGTCATACCATAGTTTAATACTGCTCCCGAAATTTCCTTTATTGCGTATCATAAATCATCTTTATTCTTGGTTATTCTGTTTATGACACATAATCATCTGGAAATATCGTTTATGGCTTGTCATAATCATCATCATTTATTATTGTCGACGGGCTGTGTTTGTGTTGTTGTTAATTTTATTCATCAATCACTAAACCACGCCTCCCCTTTGAACGCTATATCTCGGACGTTCTTGTTTTTACCAGATCATTATGAATTTGTGCGTTGGTATATAAACATTGTTTCGATGTCCACAGTAAGTAATTGTAATAAAAACTGAGTCTGAGCTATCGCTGTTCATAATGTTAACTCGTTATATGATGGCCATAATCGTCGCAATATGTATTAGTCTGTTGCGAAAACCAAAAATAAAGGTAAGTTTTATTTTAACAAAAGGGCATATCTATTTATTTAAAAAAGGTAGGCCCTTTTGTAAAATCGTTTGTATTTTCACATATTGTTTTAACTTGAATTGTCACCTTATGTATAATGTCAAAGCAGTATTTTTTTGGTCACAAAATTAGTTAAGCTCTTATGTTAAATCATTGTTTTCGGGTTTTTAAAATTTAACTATTCTTAGTTCGTTTTGACAAGTACAGACTCAGAACAAGAATTAAGTAAGAGGTAACCTGTTCACAATTCGCACGTGTACGTACTGCCTCCTCATGGCAACCACTGGTAACTAAGGCCATTTGGCACACTTTTGGCCATTTGGCACAGGCTAAAGTACGGCGCTAAAGGAGAAAACCTTGACAAAAAACTCTAATCTAAGGTGGAACAGCATATGCCGATGGATGAATGGCTGATAGGTTAATCAGTCCAAAATATGCGGACTCTGGATACCAGGCACCCTCCAGTTTTATTTAGCCTTCCTGTAGTAAAGCTGGGTGACCTACAGGCGATTTGCAATTCCTAGCAACTCGTAAGAGTAAATTCAAACGGAATACGGGGCAGGAGTAGGAATATACAGGAGTGGGACAACCCTCCCGAGGTCCTTGCGCTCCAATGCTACCGTCTTTCTAGCGGAACTACATGCTGTAGTAAACATCTAGGAGGGAGAGCAATAAGCCTAGATAGTATGTATCACATACCGGGAAGTAGTATTGTCAGGTTCATTAAGAACCTGAATATTGACTGGATGGATAATTAAGCAGGGTCCAGAACAATAGATCTTTTAGGTCGCAGTGCGAAGTGGCTGATCGCCCGTATGGCTCTCCAATAATAATAATAATAATAATGCTAATATGTATATCTCAATTTCCACCATACGAGAGTCACTACACCCACTACTTTAGTGACTTTAGTTTATCGCTTATGTACAAGCTATACACAAAGTGCCATAGTAAACCAGTTTCAGTTTCGAAATATGCTTCTGTATTCAAAAACATTAAAATGTAAAATTGAGGAAGCTGGGAATAACGAATTAGAGCATGAGTGTATTTCAAACAAACCACATTGTTTTATGTGGGATGAAGCAACTGCAAAGCGAGGTGGTAATGATGAAGCATCGTGCCTGTTGTCATGTTTGAACTCTCCCCCCCCCCCACCAAATATCACACAATAGAATAAAAATAGTTTTGTGGCATCCATGTTTGTGTTATTCATGCAAAACGGTAGTCTGGAAACTATAAATCACAAATTATTAACTGTCGGACATACACACATGGAATGTTACGTTGAACATTAGGTCATAGCAAGAAAGCGGAAGAAAACCATCATGAAAATACGGCACCCAAGAAATTGGTTTAACTTTGTGTGTGGTGCTGGTACCAAAAACACTTTCCATGTTATTGAAATGAAAAACGGTTCATTTTATAATTTTAATGAATTTTCAAAAACTAAATTCAATTAGTGCAAGGTTGACACAGAAGATACTGTTAAAGTTACCCGAAATTTGTCAGCTGAAAATGAAAATACGATAATGCAGATTGTGTTAGTTCAGCCTAAAGTACAATAAATAAATGGCAATACAAAATGCGTAATCCCAGCTAAAGGCAAAACGTCGATAATGCAGATTGTGTTATTAACATTCCAGCCGAAAATAAAAAAATCAGTAGTTATCTACCGAAAGTAAATAGGATACATGGATTTAAATAAAAATTTTTGTAAATATTCTTACATAGAAAACTTTGTTTAACCTAGTCGTCGAAAATATCGGAAAATCAGAAGAATCCAAAATAAGAATAAAATCAGCCGCTGGAGTGCATATCTGAAGTTGAATCGTTTTTATGTAATTTGTCAATAGCTATCGAATAAAAAAATTCAGTTCAAGTTTCCCGTTGGAAATCTCGGAAAATTCGATTTTCGAATAATCAACCTCTAGAGTGTTATGTCTGGAGATGGATTGCATTGATGTGACTTGTCAATAGCTATAGATTTCCCACTTGAACTGATTTTTTTCCTGCGATAGCTATTGATAAGTCACATCAATGTAATCTATCACCAGACATAACACTCTAGAGGCTGATTTTATACAAATTTTCTAACGATTTTGTGAAAATCGAATTTTCCGAGATTTCCCACAGTAAACTTGAACTGAATTTTTCTCCTGCGTAATCTATTGACAAATCACATCAATGCAATTCATTTCCAGACATAACACTCTAGAGGCTGATTTTATACAAATTTTCTATTGATTTTTGGAAAATCGAATTTTCCGAGATTTTCCACAGGAAACTTGAACTGAATTTTTTTCCTGCGATAACTATTGATAATTCACATCAATGCAATCCATCTCCAGACATAACACTCTAGTGGCTGATTTTATACAAAATTTCAAACGATTTTTGGAAAATCGAATTTTCCGAGATTTCCCACGGGAAACTTGAACTGAATTTTTTTCCTACGATATCTATTGACAAATCACATCAATGCAATTTATCTCCAAACATAACACTCTAGAGGCTGATTTTATACAAATTTTCTAATGATTTTTGGAAAATCGAATTTTCCGAGATTTCCCACGGGAAACTTGAACTGAACTTTTCTCCTGCGATATCTCAACATATCACATCAATGCAATTTATCTCCAGACATAACACTCTAGAGGCTGATTTTATACAAATTTTCTAATGATTATTCGAAAATCGAATTTTCCGAGATTTCCCACGGGAAACTTGAACTGAATTTTTTCCTACGATAGGGAAATCTCTTATTTACTTTTTGCTGTCAATCATACCAAATTGTTTATTTCGGCTGGAATGTTAATAACATAATCTGCATTATCGACTTTTTACTTTCGGCTGCAAACTTTCGGCTAACTTTAACAGGGTCGTAGAAGGTGCTTGTTCAATTGGAACAAAGTTCGATGGATACGGTTTAAAAAAAAATTCGATATAATCAAATTTAAAAACATACTCGACCTCGAGGAACCCTTTAGAGTTTTAAAAATTACACGGCGCGGGGTTAATTTGACCCACCTCCGGAAATGCAATACAAGAACTTTATCAATTAATCACGACAAAAGAAGTACCCCATTGACATATTATCGTTACTGGATTCGAATTTCCACAATTTTTATAAGAATTTAACAACCAACCTGGAACCTAATTATGATCCATCCAAGAGCATAACTAATGACCTTTTAACTTAAGCCTTTTAAGTAAAACTGACTCTTCAAATAATATTTTATTTTTTCAAAAGGGCAAAACGGGGTAATTGATAAATTTCCTCGGCAAGAAATGCAATGCCACATATTTTGAGTTTTATTACACTTTGTACATGTACTATACAACATAGTCCTTCAAATCAAGAACGTCAGAGGAAAATTAGGCTTTTAGAAACATACTAAATATACCTAAGTAAAAGCGTATGTTGTATTATATTGCGAATAGCAATATCTTTACTTCGAAAAATTACACAACAAATCATTTTTTGTTGCCGCTGTCAAAATAAGTGAGTGCAATAAATTCGAACATTTTACATACTTATTTAAGATGGCGTCGAACAAGTAAATAAGTGTCGGTGTCGAAAACACATAACTTTCAAGAGAGTTTTCAGAGAAAACTTTGGCTTTGCCAATCTCTTGAAGAATTTTAGAATGTTTGTCGACTTTTGCAATGATAACTTCCAATAACAAATTGTTCAATTCATGCTTTAGCCGCTTAAGAGAGGCAACCGTATTTTCATAAATTTCCATTTCGACAGTGCTTTGTATTAAACCGATTTCGTATTATTCCGTAATATTATGGTTTTTATTTCTTATTTTACATGAAACAAGAGCTTTACCCATTGCCTCGATCTAGTTTGAGGACTTGAATAGTTCATTAAGATTTTAAATTGACCAAGTCGAATAAAACATGAATTGGAACCAGTGTCAAGTATACACTCAACTTTTTTTTTCAGTTTGATTTCTTTAACTTTTCTTCCATTTATTACAAAATTGGATTCTTTAACTTTGTTTTTATTGTATCGGCAACATAGTTAATAATGGTGTTTATTACCAGTTTATACTTCCTAATAATAAAAACTGATGAAAAGTGGATAAATCCTTTTGAGTTGCAAGACAACGACTATATTTCGGCTGCTCGTAACATACCGATCTCATCTTTCCCACGTAAGTCAGCCCCTAGAACGCCCATTTCAAAACATATAGCCCTAATTCGAGAGATTTTTAGTTTCGTCAAACCAGATAAACAATCGAAGTTAAATAATATTGCGGTTTACGTTCAATTCTCGTAATTATCAATTTGACTATATTTCAATATGTGATTCTGGCTGCTATTAAATTCATGTTATGAATGAGTGCGTTCTCCTATATTCCTTCAGGGAATGAATTCGGTCAATATTTTTTGCTATCCGCTTCGGAATCAATGGCACTGTTTGGGTAAATGAATAATGTCGTACAAAATTTTTAATTTTTATCTTTAAATTGTCTTACAATTTTACGTTTAAGGTTTGAAAGTAAAAATTTCAAACGTGGGGAAGAACAGATAATTCCAATAGGAAAACACTGTCTGCTACAAGATATGTTAACAAATTCCATTCGTTTCGCCTTTAGATTGTATTATTTTCAGTCTCGACCCGAAACAGGTGCACTGCACGTTTTACGAGCACTTTAGTAATCGGTTCATCTGACTTTACGATCACATTGCAGTGAAAGGTAAATTTGTTCCCACTTTGCCTGAAAACTTGTAAACTGTTTGATTTACCAGGACGAGAAAAAGCTATTGGTTGGAGTATTTTCAAAGCAACCTTGATTATACAAAGATATAATCTAAAAAATGAAGCTTTTATAATAGAATTAGAAACCAGGAAAAAACCACACTTTTCATAGTAAAACACACAAAACATATGGGAAATCACTTTTCCTATGACAAATTTTTAAATGAAAACGTTACAAATTCTTTATTATGATTTCTTAAATACTTTCATAAATGTTTGAATTTCAACACATATGACGGTCATTTAAGTAAATCGTTTTCATTTTCTTGTAATAATTGATGTAGTTAAACAAAAATTTAATAAACATTTCATAACAACAGCGTCATATTGAAATAAAAGCTTACTACAATTTGTTTGGTCATTAAATCAATATACATTACATAGATGGCAGTGATGTCCGTAAAAATTTGATAAAATCATGCCAAAAATTACCACTGGGGGAAATTTTAAGTTCAAAAATTTTAGGAAAAACAAAGCCACGTCACGAAATGTTAAGAAAGTGTGATAATTTTGTGATTAAATAATTTTTTTTTTCGTATTTTCCTGTAAACATCTTAGACATCTGACGTACACTAGTAAAACTAACGATAAATTTAGCAAGTAATATTTTAACTAGTCAGAGCCAACTTTGATCTATTTTTCAAAATGAAAGTTCGAAAAATATTGTAATGGTGACACTTAGTGTACACTATTCTAACTAGAAAAATCATGAGCTTTCTAGAAGTTTGGTTTGTGTATATAAAAAGGCGAACGAAGTCGAATGGGATTAGTGGTATTTGGAAAGCGACAGTGAAAAGATTAAAAAGTAATTAAAAAGTGATTTAAAAAGTGCTTTAGTGGAAATAAAAATTATAAGCGAATAGTAAAATTGTGTGAAAATTATTTAAAGTCATTTCGTGAATTATCGTTAATAAATGTTATAATTTTTGTATGAAATAAATAAATTCGTTGGTGATAAATTAAATTGATTTTGTTTTATTCACAATCCAGTGATAGGAACCTTAATTGACAAGGCAAAAACGTAACAATATTTTAGAAATAATTTAATTTTAATATTTCTGGAACTAATATTTACTTAATACCAATATAACCTTTTTGTAAATTGTTGTTAAAGATATGTAGAAAATTTTTATATAAACATTTTCTAATATTTTTGCTTTTTTCATTGAAAAACTTGAAGCTAAAAAACATCCTTTTTACTATGAATTCTTAAGGAAATCAGTGAAAAATTATACCACTAAAAAAGCTTCTAAAAAAATACGTCATTATGATTATGGCTCTATTCTCTAGAAGGCTCTGGTATTTCTCATTTAAGCGAAAACTCAAATCTATAAGTATCCGGTCATTGTGATGTTAGGTTCAATATTAATGAAACGAATCTCATATCTATAAAATTTGCAAACGCTCAATGCAAAATTACCTAAAACATTAAAAGGTATTAATTTTAAAACTGGTTAGATGTAATTAATGCAAATACATGGATAGGAAGCTTCTTTTAATTTCATCCTTTATTTTTTTATAAATTTCTTCATAATAAAATCGAATTACCAAAAAGCATCAATCATCTCTCACCTCACACTGTACATCCCACCTAAAATATGTTAACACAAAATAAATAGATAATATTTATTCAAATTCTGTTTATTAATAATCATCTGAACTAAATCATAGAAATCCACTGTACCAAACAATAATTAACAAGTTTCTTCTCCACAGCAATATTATGTATACAAAAAATTCTGTATCAATTTATACATCTTCGGGATACTAAAAAGAAATCATTCTTGTTATTAAGAACAAAAAAATTAAATAAAAACTGGAACTAAGATATTTTCAAGTTGATTGAACTTTTCGAAAACACGTAAATAAGTTACATTAATATTTATGTACGATACGAAGAGAAGAAGAAGAAGTAAAGGAAATGAATAAGTTTTCCTTGTACAAGTTTTTTTTTTGTCCAACTTAATCTTAAATTTGTCTTTGATTCTCTTATATACATATCTATAACGAGTTGGAGGAGCTTACGTCACGCACAATCAAAAATTTAAATTAATTCTGTCCGTTCAACTTTAAATTAGGTCACTTACATACTTATACACTTGCTTCTTTTTTATTATACGTATGTGCTGTGCTGTATATGAATGAAGTTATTTATGATACATTTTTTTTTTGACTAACTACTGTTGATTCTTAAGAGCCGCGCTTTTTGGTAGAAGAATTCGAAAAAAATAGGTGGAATGAATAAATAACACCTACTTTTTGGTTACTAAAATATAAACGAATGTTTGGAATTTTAATTTTTTTGTTGTTGTTGATATAGTAAGTACTTGGTTAGTTTTTGCACTTGTTTGCAAATGTATGTATATTACCGGTAGATGAGATTATGTAGGTTTAGAATAAGATAACTGGGTACATAGATTTTCTTTCAAAAGAATTTTTTTTTTGGTCAAGAGAAGAGAACGGTTTATGTACGCCTGCATCAAAAATACGGAATTGCAAACGCCATTTAAATAAACTTGTATATTTATTTATTAATAATAAAAGTAAATATTTTTTATTCGTTTGGTAAAATTTAGTATTTATTTGTGATTTAAAGGTTATCAGATGTCCTTCATTAGATATTTCGCTTTTTGTTATTGATGGATAGGTAATGTTGGTTAGAACTACAAACTGACTTTTAATATGCAGTTTAGGTATAAAGGTTCGCAAAAATTTAGTTGCTATTGTTATGGTATACCTGTTTCCCCTTCGAGCATAAAGGTACATATATAAAGAGAACTTCAAATCTTTTGGATTGTATGACAATTGAGATTTCGTATTCAATTTTATTTTACTTTTAATTTACTAAACGATTTCATCATCGGTAAAATCTAACTAACAACTCAACATTTTTTTTTTTTTGGGGTGTAATATAAGTCGCGAACTGTCGCGAGTCGAAATCTGGTTTTTGCTTTTGCTCAACGAAAACCGGGGAAAAATTACTATGCTTATACAGATTAATGTTACTCGTGTACCGAGCTTTTATTCTCAAGAATGCACGGCCATATTATTTAATACGAGAAAATTAACCGAGTAGGATAAAATATTTTCAGCATAAGAGTTGCAAAATGTATGAGATCTAAAGGTATCGTTGTCGCCCAACTATCGCGATTGTTAAGCAGCATTTTATTACTACCTCCTGGTCAAAATGTTGTTTGAAGAAATTAAGGTTAGACCTGCATCATTGAAGTAGAAAAAAGTTTTCATTACCTTAATCCAAATACTCGTATCAAACTAAATGCCGCACTGAGTAAAAATTAATTATTTGAAAAGCAAAACAACTTTAACTTTGTTCTTGTGAAACAGGCTTAATAGAGTTGAGAAATCAACAGGGAACCAGAAATCTGTGCTAAAATTAGTTGAAATTTCCTAAATAAATTTAACTTTTGGTTCGGCTTGTTTTCTGCACTACGTGAATCGACCATCTCAGAGAACAATTCTCACAATTGTAGTGAAAATTTAAGAGGCTATTGGTGTTATTTACGATAGCGTCGATCAACTCCCTTTCATTAGCCTCATTTACGTTTGATGGGTATATTGGGCTGAACTCAATAATTGGTAAAATATTAAATGAAATTATTACCGGCATTAATCTGAATTCTGCAGTTCTGAATATTCGTCAAAATTAATAGTAATTGATGTGGCCAAAGACATTTATTTGTGCTTTAATTTTGTTCAAATGACTTGAGCCCCAATTATAAAAACGTGAATGGGAAAATAGATGAACAGTAAAAAAATCAAAAAAGCGAGCTAAGCATGAGAGATCTAAGAAGTTATTAAAGCTTCTTCTTCTACAGAGCTCATACAATTGCCATCTTTAAAGGTTGGTAGGACAACGGATATACAAGCGGATTGTGGCAGGCCGGTATACTTTAACCAAAGGAATCATAAAAATATTCAAATAATAGAGAACCTTCGAGTTCAGATTAGGCGGCACAAAGTATACAAACGATTTTTTGAGCTCGAAGTACAAAATACTGTTTATGCTTCCCACTACTTTCAGCAATAATAAAAACTGAAGTCTAAAATTAATCAATATTTTATTTTATGCTTTCAAATGTGACTATAAGTTATATGAAGCAGATCTTTAAAATCGATCATTTCCCCCAAAGTGTTAAAATTATTTAACTCTTATTTTTAGCTCTCTGTTCTCAGAAGGCACTCTTGTAAAATTATGGAGTTTGTCCTGCAAGGTGCAACTTTAACTCTTTGAATAATATTGACGGTCTTACCAATTTTAAAATTTTTAAAGTCATTTGAAAGATAACTTAACATATTTCTAGTCCTGCAACATACCTGTGTATTTTTGTTTTTAATGATAAAATTGTGTGTGAGGCCCAAAGGGTCCAACATTTTTTCTAAAATTTATTGTTACCTCAGTCTATGGAAACTTTTACGCAATATAACTTCTATCTCAGTGAAGCTGCTATGCTCGTTGTATTCTCAAGCAATGGTTCTGATAGTAACCTACAGATTCAGTGTATAAATATTAGTATTGAGTTCTTCTGGTGAAGTATTATTGTGTTGTTGTTGAAAATGAACCGATTTCAACACAATGTCGACTTATATACTCTTGAAAAAACCAAGTGGTTATACAAAGATCATCTCAACAAAAATAGTGATGCTCCTCATACTCTTTATGAAAGAGTTCAGCAATGTCGGGAACGAAAAAGGCCACCGCTGCATAGACCTCGGAAGTAGATAATGAAATCGCTCTACTGTATATCATCGTTACAATGTATGGACATCGGTTCTGTGCGATCACAGACCACGAAGATACATTGGACGGCAGCTAGTGTTTTTCACAAATACCTTTGATAGCAATCCTTTTGGCCATAAGTGTACCGTGTGTGTGCAAAGTATTTAACTATGATGTTAAACTTAGCTGAATTTAAACTGTGCGATAAAATCATGAACGGTTTCGTGTATTCACTCAAGCAGCATGGATCGCCCGCATTAGTCTCATTATATATGTATATGCAAATATGTCAACTGCTTTAGTACGGCATCATCAGACATGTTATCAATGTCTGAAGTTAGCACTAAGGTACAGTAGCTGCCGCGTCGCTTAGACGATGATCAGAACATTTGAGCGATCATGCGGTTCAGTATGATAAAAGCAAAACGAACTAGTGCACGAGTTGAGTCATATATCTTTAGATCTTCAATGCCCGAGAAAGGAACTATCTAAGCGCAGCTGATTCGCAACTTCAGCTACATCACTGATGGTAACGTCATCATCCAGTAGCTTCACAGATAGTCACTATAATAAAACACCATTTCCGAGAAAAGACTGCAGATGGATCAAACGGTTGGCGATTTCTGTCTCGTAAAAGTGATGATCAACGGTGTATCGCACAATTCACACTTAACATTCATCCTATTGCTAAACTATACTCGAAAAGCATCATCTTACTCGACTAAGAGCCAGATTTAGCTAAATCTATCATAATCACTTTATTGTTAATTTCTTGCAAGACAATTTGTTACTACAGTAGTGTATCCTAATTTTCATATCAAAGACCTATCTTCAACAAAACGACAATGACAATAAAACCGTCCGCACTCGCGACAGAGATACCAGAGATGGATACCAAAGAATGTTTGGAACTGGTTCGGTTTTGGTTCAAAGTTAAATTAAACTGTTGGTTCTGGTTTTGGTTTCGATTTTTAGAGTTTTCAACATATGATTTATTAAGGTTACTGGTTTTTGGTCCGAGGGGAAAAGATCAAGTTTAAAAAATTCTATACCTACGTGGTACTTACTGATATCCTGTATTTTGTCGCAAACGCTACCAAAATTGTTTTTTTCGTAAATAAATTCGCAACATAATTTAGGTATTTGTTCGGTTTTTGGTTCTGGTTTTTTTTATTTGAGTTAATGGTTTGGTTAAAAATGTTGTTGAATAAAAATGGTTTGGGTTTTGGTTGGGTTCTGGTTTATCAAAATTTCATTGTGTTCGTAGTTTTTCTATTTCGATTCAAAACCGGTTTTCATCTCTGACAGAGACACCCAGATTTTTTCGTTCTTTTAGCAATATAGAAGTTAACTCGTACTTGTACGTGTTTTGATCAAATATTATATGAACAAATTCCTTTCTTAAGCCAATATGGTCCACGGAAATATGTTAATCTTAAACTAAGTTTCCTTTTAAACTACTCTATAGAAAATGTTTAATCGGACAGTTCGTTAATTTTCTAGAGATGTTTAGGCACCGCTGTCCTAGAAAACTTAAGAATTTTAAAAGAATGTCTAGAGATAACGAAGAGCGAGATAGAGGAGATAAAATATATGGGTCAACTATTTATAAGAATTGTAACGAACCAGCCTATCTGGTAGATAACAAATGTTCGTTTTGTTAAGGAATTACTCTACATAAAAAAAAAATTTTATTCTTGAATTAATGGACAATGACGAATTACGACACGAGTGATCATAATGAACTATTATGTTGACCCCTAAATATTTCGAATCTACATAGGCAAAAATATACCAGAAGAAAAGTGTTTGGTTTTGAGGAGAAACATAACTAAATTATGTTCGAAGATCTTGAATTGGCCTTACCAAGTTCAACTTTATTTTCCTCGTGCAAAACTATCTTGGTAAGGCAAAACCTGTTTGCTTTTTACGTAAAATAAGAAGCTCTCAAAAAATTTTGTATTAAAAAAAATAAATTTGACCTTGACCTTGACCTTGATACGTAATTTCAACCAACCCAAACAACTTGTTCCTGAAACATTTTGTTCTATTCCACGAGGAATAGAAAATACAAGTTGCCACAACAATTGCAAGCCGCTTGATTTGATGCCATCGGAATTGGAGCCCAATTATACATTTTAAAGCCAAAGGGCTGAAAATCATTGGAACCTTTTATGATTACACGTCGACCCTTTCTTCACTAGAGTCAGCCCGCTAGTGATTTCCAAATTTGTTCACCTTCAAAAATTAGTTAAATCCTGATGGTGTAAAAAATGACTTAATCGCTTTACTTTCTTTTAGAGGGATTGAAGAACTGCTTGATAAGACAAAGAATTTTAAATTGCAAAAATATTTTTTCATCATTTGTTTTAATACCGTGTTGCCAATTGCGAACAATTTTTAATAAAGTTGATAACTTCATGAACATGTTCGACAAAGGAAAATACCTGTTACATCATGCGACTATGTTAGTATAAGTACGAGTATAGTGTCACTCAAATTCGAAATTTATCCAAAATTAATATCAAGGAAATCGGAAAGTCTCAAATATTCTCCAAAGTTATCGTCTTAGTAACCCAACATCCTCCAAACATATGTTAACTTTATGAAACTTGAACCACCTGCAAATTCTGTGGAATATCGACAAACACACACTCGAAAGCTTTGATGCCAAACACCTTCACGCTATTTAAATCCGGAAATTTATACAGATAAATAAAAAAAAGATCGTGTTGCTTAAGACATATCTTGAATCAGCTTAAAACCGAAAATCTCGGTAGACTCAAATAACTCCGAAAACTCGAATAATCTCTATATTCTCAAGAAATTTTAAATATTCCTGAATATTTTGTAGAATTCTAAGTAGACAACTCCTGGTTAGGCTTGAAAAGTTCAAAAAATCGAGAACTTCGATGTACCATCCTGAAAGAAGAGCATCGAACTGATATTTTTATCATCCCCTTTTTGGATTCAGCTCCAAAATATTTTTTCCCGGTTTTCTGTTATGGTTCCGCAAAATATTTATCGGTTCGGTTTAGTTCCGGGATGAAACCGTTACGGAATAAAAACCCTAATATACTTATTTCTGTACATCTAAAATAATTTTTTCATTATCCAATAATTCTGAATCCTAATATTCCGAAGTATGTATGTATCGGTAAAATTTTCTTTTTTCTAATTGTACGAAGTAACAAACTCACATGATTATGGTTTATGCTTAATGATCGTTATCGTTCGGATTAAAATACGGAAAATATTTCAGTTAATACAGTGCGCAGCTTGTCTGAATGTCGATAACAAAGCATCGATGTTAACATAACGCAAATCAATATCAAAATTCGAGAAACTCTAAAATTAAATTTTTCCGGTGTTAAATAATTTTTCGGGTTTTCTTTTCATTTTTCAGTGGGTTTGTCTCTTAGGAAAAATTTTATTTTAAACATTAAATCCTGGGGGTCGAGCTTACTATAGCGGCGTTTTCTTCCAAACATGTAACTCGGATGTGCAAGCAATCTATTACATAATTCTGAAATAATTTATTTAAACGATTTTGGAGTATGCCATTTGAAAGTATCCAGATACTTTCAGATTAGAAGCCGCCACTCGTTAGAACACAATCTACGAATGTACAGGAACGGATTACGAATTTGTTTAATTTATATGATTTTAATACGTTCCGAAGATTGTAAGAGAATTCAATCCAGTTTCGAACTGATGAGCTTATGATTATGAATAAATCAATCTTCTCATCAGGCCGCGGCGACTGGACTGATTATACCACGATTTACATTCTATATATACAGAATGTGCTGTGCCTTATGTACTAGCGAATCATACTAATACAGATAAATTCTCTTACATTTTTTTCTTCTGCACGACATTCACACAGCTCTATTTCTGTGTACGCTAATTTTGCTTTATTAATTTTTTGTTGAATGTTAAGTACATAACGCACTGTACATTCTGTATACGTATATTTAAATTGTGGTATAATCAGTCCAGTCGCCGCGGCCTGATGAGAAGATTGATTTTTTCATAATCATAAGCTCATCAGTTCGAAACTGGATTGAATTCTCTTACAATCTTCGGAACGTATTAAAATCATATAAATTAAAAAAATTAAATAAATAGAATTCGGTCTATTAGTCAATTTCGTTGAATGATTGTTCGTAAATACTAATATACTTCTCTTGTTAATAAAAACACATTTAAAATGGTCTAGTCAAGTCAACACATTTAAAATAGTCAAGTACGAAATTATGTTTAACTACTAAGTGTTTTGTCAATTGCACTCCCAAATCAATTGATGGGTTATTTATTTCTTATTTTTGGCTGATATAACATTGGCCGCATTCGTGTAGGTCCACCGTTGGCAACATGTTGGGTAAAACCAACGCGGTGAGACCTAAACGCACATACAATTCGCATGAATGCGCCCATTTTCTCTTCTATTGAGGATCGCATTTGCATTTGATTGTCTTTGGACTTCAATATAGAAAATTCTTTTATAATTTAAGATTCGATCACGGGAGTAATACCTGTGTAAAAGTTCGTTAAATTTTGAATAGTTGGCTTATACTCAGTATTAAATGCCTTCTATATGTTGTGCTTCTTAAAAAAAATATCTAATCCGTTTGTAGCATTTGTGTGTTCGAGTTTGGACTCTGCTTTTCCTATTCTGACGTTATCATTGTGATCCTTTAAGATAGAAACATTTTTTGCTGCTTGCTCTTCGTAAAATGCGTTTTTTAAGAATACATGTTTCTATTTACTACCAAAAGCTACAGTTCTACTATATTTTCCAGTTGAACAGCTCTGAACTCATTTTATACGCATTATATACATCCAAATCATTGGAGTTTCAAAGTACTCGGGTAGTTGAGTATTTTTTATTTTTATACCTGGGTTACCCGAGTATCAGGGTATTAAAAAAATACATAAATAGGTTTAAAACCACTTTAAAAAATGTTATGGCTTACTCTATCCCGATTGACGTACTATAAAATCAAACATGTTACTTCGAAATTAAAATTTTGTAGATTTGATCACCACCAAAAAGCAATTCTAACAGTAGATTATAATAGATTAACCGTTTTTATTAATAATCTTTTTAAATCGATTCTACATAAATAATGGTTGCGGGCGGTGAATGTATTTTATATGGGTATTCCTATTAGTAGTCTAAAAATTCTTTATTATTACGGTACAATGTTGCAATGACAATATTTGTATTTCAAATTTCTAATTTTTGTGGCGGAATACATACATATTTTTCGGCGGAGTTAAATTCATTTGGAAAATGAATTAAATCCGCGACATTTAATTTTTTTAAAACTAACCTACTCACTACCTACATAACTAAATCCTTGCAAAATCATTTCATTTTAAAAAATTGGTTGTCGCGGATTTAATGCATATTGAAAATGAAATTAATTTCGCAATTAAAAAATTTTCCCGGGTAGTTAATTCGTGCCCCTTTAGGTAGATTCCGAGTGCTGGAGTGCATTTCGCTTTATGGAATTAAATCTCAACATTCCTCGTCGTGGAATTTGACGGTGAGATACATTTAATAGTACCGTGAAATTATCTAATTCATTACAATATGAGACATTAAATCAGAATCGGTCTTAAAAGCACATCACGATAAATATCAACAAAAATGACAAAACTTCGCATTTGGTATTTTGACCTGATTTAGAACTTGTACTAATAGTAAATCTTGCAAAGAGAACTAGAGTACAAATTTATGGAATGAAATTTTTTAGAGAGAAAATAAAAATTTCATTCCATTCCATTTCATTTCACTATACTATCAAATTACCCGGGTAGTCGAGTATTCGAAAAAGAACCAAAATATCCGAGCAGCCGGGTAGTCGATAATCGGTATTGGATACCTATTGGCAACAGGTGCCCCTTGGCTGAAAATCAATTCACTTTACGTTTTTGGAGAAGTTTTAACAGTGCATCAGATATCTATCTATGTTTTTATGGCTCAAATTATCAATCAATCATCAATGTTCGTATATAGAACTTAATCAAAACTTAATAAAGTGGAATCTGTGACGGTATACTGAGAGGTTTCAATTCCAACTACAAACAAAGTTATTAAATATAAAATTAAAGAATTTTTACTTACAATTTCCTATAACTTGTGAATGTTGCAAATAAACCGGATTTCCTAAATTTGTTGTAATTAAATTAAGTAAAACTAACGATATAAATAGAACTACTATTTTACTATTATAAATATTATTATTAAAATTAATTAATTTTCTATTTGTATTATATTTATCACTATCATCACTATTTTGTTCACTACTAGCGGTATTGACCGTTAGATCACGATCTTGATGGGTATCCATTTTCTGTATATGTCCGCAATTCTGTAAATAAACAAAAATAAATTATAAAAATTAGTTTTTTTGTTTCGTCTAACGAGCTCATTGACCGTAGATCATCTAGACCAACTATTTATGTATATATTACAAACAAAAGATGTATATAGTTCGGTTTCGGTTATTAAACTATTACATGCAGACTATATAATTACAGAATATCGTTTTACGTTTTACAATATCTTGGTATTTATGTATATAAAATAAAAATTGCACAAGATCATATAAAACACTTTCAGGCAGAGGATTTGTTAAATTTTCCGCATTTACTCGATAAAATGCACTGTTACTAAATAACTTAAGTTGCAGAAACTTGATTATACTCCGGGTCTGAACGGATTCGGACATGTGTATTGAGAAAGATATACAAACGTCTTATAAATATACAGATTTTCAATTCAAAGAAAATTAAATGAAATGTGAATGAAGAATGAAGACATTGACATTGTCAAAAATAATTACTATTTTTATTTTATGTTGTTTCGTTTTGTTTTTGTTCATTGAGCTTGAAATTATTTTGGTTTCATTCGAACAGCACATCGCAATTATGCACTTACACTTTACATGTTTAAACTTTCGATTTGTGTATAAACGATTATGTACTCCAAAAGTTCACCAGACCAAAATTCAATACTCGACTCTAGATAATTAAAAAAAAAAACACACACATTTCACTTTTATGCTCATTAAACGCATAAGTTTTATAAGAACACACGAATGTCACGATCAAGTTCATATTATACTCAGGTGCACGCGTATTTTCGTTACACAAGATCAAGATCACTTTCGCGCGCATACAACCACATAAATCAGCTTGAGTTTGAATTAAAATAAATTAAGTCAGGAGTGGAAATTTAAACTTGTTCATGAGTGAATACGATTTTTAATTAATCCACGCTATGTTTTGTTTTTGGCGATTAAGATAAATTATGACTTCCTTCTATTGAAAAAAAAAATGTATAACAAAGTTTAGCAAATTGTTCTCGACTGTAAGGCATGATAAAATAAAATCGTAACAACATAGTTAATTGTTAGATATTGCCGGACATTTTTACAAAAAAAGTTGTGCAATACCTTCTTTATGTGCACAAAGTACATCAACCTCATCACGTCTTATTCTTAATTAATTAAAAATAATGACACTAAATGTTGTTTATACCTTGAGGTTAACTTTAATTTATTGCAATAAATGTTTGGTTAATTATTAGGAAGTGATTAATTGTAGGAGAGTTTATATGGTGTATCCCCAGGGTTGCCAACTCGAGTTTTTACTCAAAGACTTCGCTTTTTTTGCGACATCTCCGGTATTCGGTTATTTAAATAAATCCTCCGGTTTTTTATGATTCGCCATGGTTTATTAGTTAATATTAATAGTAGTGTAGAACATAGTTTCTTTAATTATTTTTGATTACTTTTAATATAGTAGGTTAAATGGTTTGGTTATTAATTAAATAAATAAGTTTTCTTCATACGAAAGTGAAATTAGGGTTGGCTGCTTTAACCAGAAGAAAAAATATCCAGTTTTGACAAAATTTTCATTTTAATATTAATCAAATCAATTTTGCCGTCAGCAAAAACCATCAGTTCTTCAACACCTACATAAATCTATATCTCACTACCTTGTCACAATCAATTACTTGTATGTAGTCAACGGTTTGGGTCTCCTCGACCACAACCTTGTAGTAACAATATTTAGGACATATATAAGCTTTTTTCTTGAGTCTGTTGGTTTAAACGACGGATCCCCAAGTATTCAAATACAATTGTTTTCAAAATTTTTAGACTTCAATAATAATCTCGATATTAACCAATCCTGAAAAATTTGAAGTATTCCCAAAGAAGATATCATTTTTGTAAGTCAAAATCCTCCGAAGAAGAAAAGATCAAAAACAGGAATATCAAGAAACCCGAATAATCTCGAAATGGTCGAATAATCTTATAATTCTAGAATACTCTAGTCCGATATTCACCAAAAAATTCCAATTCTGTGGTAACCTTGAAAAATCGGGAAATCACCGAGAATCTCAATTAATGTGCAAACATCGCCAAAATCTCGAAAATACTGAATAATGGTTATAATTTTAGGAAATCTAGATAAATCCAAAAATCTGAATTTAAAATCTCATCTCTGTAAGATCATAAAACGGAAATCGAAAAATCTTTAAAATCTTACTATCTAATAAAATACGCTCAGTGACGAGCAAACCTCAAAAAAGATTTGAAACTAGATCTTGAAAAATCAAAAATCAGTAACAATGCACCAATTTGTAATAAATGCTGTAAATAAAAAGCGACAAGAACATTTTTCTCGAAAAAAATAATTTCAGGGCGTCGAATAATGTCGAAAATGTTGAATATTGCCACGCAATTAAAAATCTGTAATTTCAAGAATCTACCCCAATGCTAGGCTTAATTCAATCAAAATTAAATCGAACAATATCGAAAATATATAAAATATCGCATAATATAGTATATGTGTTTATACGTAACTAAGTAATAGCCCAAACAAATCTCTAATCAACTTACAAACCTCAAAAAAATCACATAAAATAAAGAAAATATCACACAAATTGATGTATCTGTAAGTTGGCAACAACTTTTGAATAATCCCTATTAAAACTATTCCAATACATAAAACTAAACTTGATTGCCAAGAGAAAAAAATGTAAGAGCATCAAATCCGAAAATTGGGACGACTGGTGATGGATTATGCAAGAATTAAACGAGTTTCGAGGATTTTGCAAAATTACAACAAAACGCGATTACGTAAGACATTTTGAACTCTCATAACGCGTACTTACATAATTACGTACAATAATTGATAATTTGGTTATTGATTCTAATTCTTTTGAGAAATTTTTTTTTCACAAGATCGGTTATTATTGGATGCATTTTAGATTAATTGATTAACCTTAACCGGTTGTGATTTCTCCAAGTGGCTCGGATTCTGGTTCTCAGGTAACAGCGAATGAGAAATGTCTGGATTATTATTTCCATTTCTTAATTAGATGCCAAATAAAAGGCAAAAAAAATAAAAAATCTCGGCTTGAATGTTTTCACCCACTAAGCGACAGAGTCTAAGCAAGCTAATTAATTAATCAAAAAAACAAATAATTAGAGTTAGCGCAACCGTGGAAATTTAAGCTAGCAGCCGATTATTTTTGTTTTTCAATACAAATTCACTTAGGAAGCGGGTTTCCGAATCAGGTCCAATATGTACCTAATTTTATAATGAAACATGAATGAACATGAATCTTATGAAATTGAAAAGCCTCTGGTTTTAGCCAAACGTGAAGCTGGCAACACTGTATACCCATTAATTAATTAATATCGGATTTGGAAGATTTGGAAACTTCTCAAACAAAGAAACTTATAAAACAATTAACGTTTTGTATATGTCTGCATAACACTTTAATCAGTAACTGTCATACAATATTTGATTTGTTTTTCATCCAGATCTAGCTTATTACAAGAAACGTAACAAATTTTTTGATACGAAATATATTTGTATCTAACTTATCACTCTCAAGAATTTGACAATAAATCATTTTAAACCACCAAAATTCGAATAATTGCTATAGCGCGAACTAGAGTGCAGACACGAATAAGAAACACACTAAATGTATTCAATTAAAAATTTAAAATACTAGAATCGCACAACACCAGTTGTTTTTTTTAAACTGACATGGGAGATAGTCGTTTATTTTATTAGTCAGAATAACAAATTTAAAAATTAAACAATTCCAAAACTGGAAGCTGGAACAATATACCTCGTTATTGCTATCCGAACCTGTTTCGAATTAAAAACGCCAATTTTCAGTGAATTTACGAATATTATTTATGAGCATTTTCAAATTCAAATATTTTTATTCAGTACAGTTATAACAATTTGTGGAAATTTATGTATCTTTTACACCAGCCATCCTTGCCAATAATTTGTGTATAAGTCAGGCTGTTTTATCATCATTTCAGATTTCCCCATTAAAATCAGTCATTCCAATTTCGATTGACTAGAAACAGTTATTTGCCACCATATCGATATTTCTCAGTTTTAACATGTTTTTTACAATTTTAAAAATTTAAATGATAAATTGATAAATATTAGAAATAAATTATAATTTAAATAATAATATTAAAAAAATTGAGAATTTAGCAGTAAGCCTTATTAATATTAATGTTAAAATGGTGTAAAAATGTTTTAAGAATTTCATAATTTAATTAATCTTTAGTTGAATGTTGTTTCTGATTTTCTGCAAACTTATAATTACAATTTATTCTAAACTATGCCTTATGAACTAAATTTCTTACTAAAAATTTTAATTTTTTTCAAACCCATTTTGATTTTAAACTCAGTTACTAGAGTGAATACCATTCACATATTAAAAGGAAAATCACAATAATCAATTAGCAGAATACCTAAATATTTGTTAAAACTTTAAATTTCACTCAAGATTTCATTTCAATTTAATTTAATGAGCGTGATCAAAATTACCAATTAACATTCAAGTACAGTTTTAAAGTTTAACTCAATTTCGGATTAAAACGTCACTCAAAGTTTTATTCGAATCCATAAAAACCATTTTCTCTTCCAGTCTAGTTTTCCCTTGACTGGTATCTATTCTTTGCTCCACCTAATTGGCTCTCATTTTTTTTGTTTTCTAATTGAAAATACACTCAGTAAATCAATGGTGCAATGTAAACTTATATTTCTCTCAAAATTTAGTGAAACTAAATTCTAAGGAAACATTTTCTTACTTTCTATTCTCAATTTCACTCAAAATGTTAAAAAGTGTCATGGTTCGAATTGTAACTCAATTAGAATTGCATCTTTGTTTAATTTCAAACTCAAAATTTATGGATTTAAAACCGGAAGTTTTTTGAAATCAACTCAATATTTAGTCAAGCGCTGGTTGGAATTTTTATTCAAAGATTGGAATTAAAAGTCTATTTGTAGCTAAATTTCAGCTGAAAACTATGATTAGCTTTTGATTCATATTAAACACAAGACGTTCTTCAAATCTATCTAGTTTGTAAATAAACTTACTTTATTGATAATAATAATAATACAAATACAGTTATTTTGAATAAATTATAATTAATGTCAATTAAAGTGATTATCGCAATCGAGCGAGCACTTCCCGAATTAGAAAAAAATTATGTTAAAAAGAGAATATATACACTGATGTTTCAAAAGTTAAAATGATTGGTAATTTAGTTCTATCTTTAGTTCTACCATTATTTAATTATTACGAATCTATTTGGATAATCCTGACTCCATTAATCAATTAGTAAACAACAATCACAGCAGTCCAATAGGTGGGAGAGCGATTAATTGCGTAAGTAACTTCAAATAATTACCGACAGACCTAGTTACCCGACCGGATCATTGATAACGACTATCAGAGGGAACCGATACATGATTACAACACAAGACAAATTAGCTCCAACATATTATCACTTGTCCGATTCCTTAATAAAGAAAGTCACCATTACTAAAGGTATTATTAAAAGTTGAATGTAAGTTTATAGTGAACCCCTAAAAATTAAATCAGTTGTGGAAACCAAATAACCAAAAATATCAAAGATAATTTATAAATCAAACAACAAGAACTTTATGAACTGATTCGAGTCTCTGATGATGTATGTACGTTTAAATTAACCTATTTTTGTGAAAATATTTGCTTAGTGTTGCACATTATGAAATTTTGATTTCAAAGTACCCTTTGAAAATTTTAAATACAAGCTATTAAGATAGGTGGAATCCGATTGGCAAGCACTATACCCAATTTGTCTTATATGTAACGATATATAATAATATACACTGTTAAAGTTAGCCGAAAGTTTCCTGCTGAAAGTAAAAAATCGGTAATGCAGATTAGGTTATATGCATTCTAGCCGAAAATAACAGATATAGTGGCTATCAATATTAAAAACTTTGCCACAAAAAAAATTCAGTTCAAGTTTCCTATGGAAAATCTGGGAAAATTCGATTTTACAAAAATCATTAGAGACTTTGTATAAAATTAGCATCCAGAGTGTTATATCTGGAGGTGGATGGTTTTGATGTGATCTACCAATAGCTATCGCTATAAAAAAATTCAGTTGAAGTTGCCTATGAGAAGCCTGGGAAAATTCGATTTTGGAAAAATCACTTGGAACTTTGTATAAAATTAGCCTCTACAGTATTATGTTATGTACGAGTATATATGAATTTCTTTGATATGATTTGTTAATAGCTATTGCAGGAAAACAATCAGTTGATCTTGCCCATGGGAAATCTGGGAAAATCGATTTTCAAAAATTATCAGAAAATTTGTACAAAATCAGCCTCTGGAGTGTTATGTGATATCTAGGGGTAGATTGCTTTAATGTCATCAGTGTTGTGCGTCTATGTCTATTTTGAGGTTGTCTACACGCAAGCGTCGACAGTTGTGTAGACAATAGTTTTCGACGTAGACAATGTAGACGATACGTAGGCAATGTAGGAAAACAGTAGAAAATTCGTAGACAACGAAAATATTAGTTTTGTTGTTTTCCCTTTGTATGGAGTTCCTAACTTCATCTGCGAAAAAAACGTTACGCTCATATTTGAAGCCCAAATCAACCTTAAATCTAGAATATACAATATAAATCATGGAAGCCCGGTATCAAAGATATCTTAGGTTTGCAGTTAGTAAAAGAAATATATGACACCACGTGACATTTCTCAGGCTATAAAGAAACCCTAAAAATAATAAACATAATTTGTTTGTTGGTCTTATAGCTCAGGAAGTTTGTACAAAAATACTAATTAATTCTAATAGAAACAAAATCTTACAAAATTGTAAAACCAGTTGATATTAGTATTTTTGGAAATACCGCATTTTTTATAAAATTGTAGAAAATATTTGTTTAAATTTGGTTTCGTTGCGAACCGATATTTGATGAAATTTTGGCAATTCTTCTCTTGTTTTGCTCTTATCCTTTCGTGGTGGTTTAGCCCGAATAACTATCAAATAATATACCGTTGTCTTTCTACCATAATGCTTCAAAACTTAATTCAATATAAGTATACCGTACGGTTTTGGTAATATTACAGAGTGTAGCAAGTATGACTTCTATCTAGAATTTGTCGGAAAATTATCCCTGGTGATATTTGTATGGATTTGATGCTTGAGTTTTCCTCTTCCGTTGAGTATCATCATTAAATAAAGATGATGGTGTCCTACAATGACTACAAGTTTTGCGGATTTTTGACGACGCAAACAATTCGATTGAATAACTACAGCGAATTTATAACAAAAGTTTCGTTATTTATCTTAAATCCGTGAACCTGAGCTACTCCTGCTGTAGCTTTAACTTTGAATTTTCTTGTTTATAGAATATCTGCAAAATATTTTCCTATCTGATATTAGAATCAGCAACAAGCATCATTGGCAGTGTCCCGCAATATTTTTGAATTTCAGCCATGATTTAATTAAAAAATCCGACCCCAGATGATATGGCCGAAGAAATTGTTTGGAGCCGGAATTCATTTCATTTTAGAATCTCAAACCTTACATGTAAAATTTTATTAAAATTCACCCATAGAAACATGCTACCCAGTTCCTTTTTGTCGTATTCCGCAAAATTCCTTGAATTTGGCTCTTGTTTTATTTAAGAAATCCGACCGCAAATGATCTTACCCAGAGAACTCTTCAGTGCGTGAACAATTCTGTTTTGTACGAGGAACTAAACAGACCTGGCTTAATAACTTAGGAGAGTACGGATAGTACGTCGAAAATAAGGTTTAAACGTCTCAATGGAAGCTCAAGTCATGTTCGATCGAATGTGAAGGTTCTGCTACTGTTATACAGTTATCTTCGGTTTCAACGGCGCAGTAAACTATAAGTTCTTACCACTTGGAAGTTATACGCCGTTTGCGCGAACTAATCGGAATGAAACGTTTGGATTTGTTGACACGTCTGTGACGAAATAACTCATGGCCATTGTACCACGATAATGTGCATGCTTACACTTAGCTGCTTATTCGTAAATTTTTTGTTGTAAATCCCTATTCACCTTACATATTCCCGCTTCTTTTTCCTGTTCCAAAAACCAAATTGTCGAGCACACCAAAACTGTGAACGACAAAGTTTTTCGCCAGCCAACAATAAACTAAGAATCCAATATGGCTACAAATATCAAGATTCCTCTGGGACAAGTGTACCAACACAACAAAAAAAATATTATAAAAACTAGACTTTTACAGCCCGCGAAATTAAAAAAATCAACGATTTTCTGATTAAACTGAGCTTTCCGTATTTGTCGGAAATATTTGATATTTATTCCAGAGGTGGTTATATGACCAAATTATCATGGTTTCCCATTTCTCAGCATGAAAACTCTAAAAACGTGTTTTTGGTTGTCGGACTAATTTATAAACGTACCAAGTTTAGCAAGAGTGCCACGTATTTGGTGTCACTGATATAAATGATCAAAATATGTGCTCGAGGCCGCGAAAATCTATGCCCACTTATCATATGTTTGACTGTTTCAATTCCAATAAATTAAAAAGGAATTAACTCATAATAGTTTAATGAATAGTATATTATTCAACGAGCATATAATGATAGCTGTTATTCACGAAGATGAAGTTTACCGACACGAGCTGATAGGCGAGTGTCGTAAATCATCTGAGTGAATAACAGCCATTATATGCGAGTAGAATACGATACTTTGTCCACGACCGATAAAAAATTGTATTTTATTATCAAAATCGTTAAATAAACCTAAAATAATTTTCGTCGACATTTTGACGTCTCAATTTAGTCCTAGTTTCCACCGCAAATTTCATTGTAAATTTTACAACAGGGAAATTTTTGTTCTATGATTATGTTAGTGAATCGATATAACATGTATTAGTATCATTTTGACGTTTTATGAAATTAGTAATACGTAATTAGTAATAGTAATAAAGTTAATAGTAATTTAATAGTAATTATGAAATTAGTGATACGAGTATTCCTCGTCCACCAAATAATCTTCCACCATCGTCATCTCCATTTCTTCATCATCACCACTTTCCTTTTCAAACATTTTATTCCAATAAATTAATAATTAAAAAACAATCAAGAAGAAAACTATTAAAATACAATCCACTTAATTAAAATAACAAACAATCAAAACAAATACATAATATGACGTTTAATGCAGAGGTGTCCAAAAAATGTCCCTTCTATTTTAGTACCAATGTAAAAAATACAATGGAAAAAGTTGTAGCCATTAGTACAAATCGGTTGTTTTTTCCAAAAATCGGTTGTATTTTCCAATATTTTTTTTATATGTGTGAGTTACAAATTGTCTGTCGAGACACAATTTTTTTGGGAATGTGTACTATCCATGTGAGTTTCGTTGAAAAAATTACAATGAAGTTTTTCGTGGAAACGTACACTTAATAATAATGAAAATAGCAAGAGACTACTAGATAAAATTTCCAAAAATGAAATTTTTATTTGGTAGTAGTGAATAATGGAAGAAGGGACTACTAGAAAAACTAGCAGTGAATAATGGATATCATTATGATTGAAGAAACAAATGTATAATGAGTATATTATATGTTAGTCGTGGACAAAATTTGTTTTCATGAGTTCAAAATGTTTCCGTTAAAGTTTTCACATATTAAGTAATAATTATTCGAAAGATAACTGAAATTGTAATTCTTTAAACAGAAATTATAATTGATTCAAAAAATAGTCATAATTTTTTGTTTTATAGATTTGTCTGTGACAGAGAGGCGAACATATTAGTATTCATACTAAAATATTTAATACGACTATGGGATCCGTTCAGCATGGCATATTTCAAAACGGAATATTTCAAAATGGTATATGAAAATATGACAAAAGGTACACTATGGCATATTTCAATATGACGTATTTCAAAACGGCATATGGTACACTACGGCATAAGGTACATTATGGCATATTTCAAAATAGCATATTTCAATGAGGCATACGGTACATTACGGCATAAGGTACAATATGGCATATTTCATAACGACATATTTCAATACGGCATATGTTACACAATGCATATGGTACTTTACGGAATATTTCAAAACGGGATATTTCAGTATGGCATATGGTACACTACGGCAAAAGCTACACTTCGACATATTTCAATATGGCAGCATATGGTACAATATGGCATACTCTAAAACTTATTTATTTTTTAGCCAATTATGATGAAATTTAACAAGTGCAATGAAAATGGAATATTAAAATTGGTTTTGGTCGAAGTTCAGAAATATAATTAGGGTAAAACTTGGCTATTTATTAGAAAATGATCCGAAATCCGAATATGATGAAATTTACAATGGAACTTGGAAATTCCAGAACTTGGCAATTTTTAAACCGATTATGATGAAATTCAACAAATTAGTAGAATTATCCCTTATTTATTTAAATTTTCCTTCACCTATTGGAATTTGTATTCAGTTATCGAAATTTTCTTTCGCTTAACAGTATTTCCCTTCCTTAGTAAAATTAAATTTATTCTTTCAATGGAAATAAATTTGTATGTAAATCTAATTTTAAAATTAAAAATATGTACGTAAGTTAAGCTTTTTCGTTTTGAAATATTCCATAGTGTACCTTATGCCGTAGTATACCATATACCGTTTTTAAATATCCCGTTTTGAAATATTTCGTTTTGTCATATTCCGTAATGAAATATGTCATAACGAACGGGACCCTACCACTATGTTACTACAAAACTATGTTTATACGGTTATACCTGGCATGGATACGTTGCAAAACACAACGAGCGAATTCACGCTCAACTCGCAAAAGATTTATGTAAAAATATTTATGTATAAACATCTAGTAAATCATTTTAGGCCATTTCGATGAGGCTGAGAAACCCCTGCATAAGGACGGCTGTTATTCGCTCAATATTTAAACTACGTTACATTTTTGGTCAAAAAGTCAATAAGTTATTCTATTTTGTGTTTGGAGGCCGAACATTACTAACATTAATTGAGCATAAGTACAGTTCTATTAAGTGAATCACCTAAGCCTGCCATGTTTGCTTTAAAATATACCATTACTCATACACGGCAATCTTGTTCACAATTCCATACCAGTAAATGGTCACGGCAAACTTGCTGAATAAAGCAAAATCGCATCGCTTTGTTACTGATTAGTCTGAAATAAATTAAATAGAGCAAAATCTTGACCGTAAGCAATTGGAACGACTGTAGCGAACAACAAAAAACAAACGAATTTAATTTTTAAAACTAACCTAAAATATGAGAATATGAACTTGAGATATAGAAAATCACAAACTTTTCTTTACAAGCCATAATGAACAATTGGAATGCCAAGAATTTAAAAGTGTTGAAAATTTCAAAAAAATTTACGAATGCTCTGATATTTTCTTTGGCGCTATGACTATTAAAAGGAGTAGCTCGTACGTTTATTCGCAAGGCCTTGCCCACAAAAAAATGATAGCTGCTAGATAGATTCATGGGATGCCACTGCTATCATTTTTGATAGCCATTCTAAAATAGGTCCTGAGCATTGAAAATTAAGTCAGACTGATAAATTTACCTATGTAGTTTTATGAATGAATATAACACAAATTATAAAAACCATTTGGCCGGTGCTAAATTAGCTAGGCAATCAACGTGTTAAGAATGAGAAAATTACAAAAACTAAATCAAATTTAATATTTTGAGGTATTGTAAGAATACTAAATTTTAAAAAGAGCATTCGAAAAATTTCAAGTATTTTAAGGAGTTGAAAAAATTAACAAAATAATATTTGACACATCTCACGGCTTTTACATTTTTCTAAATTGTACGTTTGTAAAGAATTTTTTGAATTTCCTATCTTTATCTTGATGATTATTCAAATATTTGGATAGCTAGTATAGAAATTGAGGAGTATACTTGGTTATCTGAAAATAAACGGTGCGAGTATTTCCTTGTAATTTCACTTTTGTGAAATTAAAGTGAACCGTGAAATATTTTTATCATTTTACTTAAGTATAAAGAAAGTATAAGATCATCAAAATTGTACAATTTGAGATTTTAATGGAAATGGACACATTAAGTAGAGTTGTGTGCAAATTGAACACAATTTAATGAGCAACAAACAAAGATTTCTTGGCTTTATAAAAAATAATTTTTGGAACAAAATATAATACATTGGCAACATTTATAATTTGTTGGAACTATTGGAAGGGAACACAAAAAAATTGAAATTATTTTTAAAATATTCTGGAAAATGGAGATTTAATTTTAAAATTACTTCGTCAACCTGTCAACCTTAATCTTCTATTTTGTATTACGATTGGAAGTTCTTCAAGAGCCATCCAAACAAACTTTTTAAAAAATGTCGTGTAAAATAACCTTGTATATTTTATATACATATTTTATGTTCAGCTCCTGTTTTAGTTACAATCACAGACAAGAGTCCACACTATAGAGCACCTCTAAATTTGTAAATAGTTAAATTCAAAATCTCCTACCAAAATCCCATCAAAAAGTGAATTTAAATTTTTGAAAATTGATTAAATAATTACCAAACATTTTGTGATAAAAATAATTTAAGTTTCTGTGAAAATTAAAGTGTTACAAATTCGATAGGTTTACCAATAATATTGGATGGAATTACCAGAAAAAAATCTGTTACTTTTAAATTCGCAGAATTGAATTTTTATAAATTCATTTTGCCAATAACATTTGTAAATCACAATTTTGTGTAAATTTTTATTTCCCACAAAATCTAACTGTTCAACAATTTTATTCTTAAACCTCACAAATGTATTGTATAATATATAATTATGGGTCCATCAAAAAGACAATCATAATCAACAAAATTCTTTGTTCACACAGTAGTAATTACACTTACATATAGCTGTAAAACGAAAACAAATGTGCAATAATCATTCTACATATAATCATGATTCAAAATCAAGGTATCTTAGTTGAGTGAAATTTCCGGCACTGTATCTAGTCTGTAGATGGCATAAAATCCTTGAAATAGAACCACCATACATTTTTATCAACCCTGTCCACAAAAAAAATTATTTTGTGTATCATAAAGATACACCGCATCGTGCGCCTGTCAAATATGAAACATTAAATTCTTGTTAAAAATAAGAATGACGATGACTGAATGAATTTTTTGCTTGAGTTAATAAATAAAAAAAAAATCCGTATATTTTGAATGGCTTAAGATCGACGAAAGATACACGACGAAAAATTTTGTTTATATTATTGATTTAAATAGCAGGTCAAATGTATCCGATGTTATTTTTTTTTTTTTTTCAAGGCACCGATTATTTCACAATGCATCTGAATGTCAACATGGACAGAAGAATACAAGTGTGCGCGAATTTATTATTATAATGCAATTGAGTTAAACGAAGATCTCCTGACTGATATAGCCAGACGTTTGTAAATCGCCTTCCGCATGAATTATATTATATATTCCAAGGCTTTATTAGAATTTAGCATATTCTTGTATAGTGCGGATTGTACATAGAGTAGAACAATATTATATCTAATTAAAAATTCATATTTTTTTTTAATTTCGCGGTTTCTCGCGTATCTCGCACAAAACAATAAAATTACCGGATGAATAACAAAACATAGATATGTACAGGTATGTACTTTCAATGGTCCTCACATATACATATTCCTTGTATATATTTGTTAAATACATATAACATCGACATTTCAAAGTCTTAATCATCATGTGTCTTTATAACTTCTTATAGATTGCATAACGCGGCGAGATAAGTTTTTAATTTATTATCAAGTGTTTGGATAATCGTATATATACAAACATATTTTTATTAAATTGTCAATGACATTCTTATAATATATGAATTGGTTTTATTTTATTTTTATTTTTCATCTCCTCTATAATTGAATTCATTGACCCATTTTGATTGTCTTTTAGCGATAATAAATTTATGAAATGAATCATATACGGGTTTTGCGAGAGGATTAGTAAAATGTTTTCAAATATATGTAGGTACATAAAGAAGATATTTAGGTGTTTAGAATAAAATAAAAACCAATTAGACGTTATATAAAGTTGTACCTGTCAACATTTAATTCATTTCTTAATTTAATTGGTTTAAAGTATTTATTTGCAGCTGCTCGTATGATTTTATTCCAATGTAGTTCATTATCTTAATTTCAAACTATTATTTATAATTTGTTGTGTGATTGAGTGAGATATGGAAGGGGAACATTTAAGTCAGTTTTAGCTAATTATTAACAAAATGCTTGGCACAAAAAATTGAACTAAGCTTCCCTTCTTCTTTTGTGAACCTGTACTCAAATATTACTTGATCGTTTATTTTCGATTTTTCTTGCTTTTAATATTTGCTAAGTGTTAAAATTTTTTTTTTGTTACATTTATTTTGAATTAGTTCCTTTGTTTAATTACCAAAACATTTTTTTATGATGACATCACCACCCAGTATTTCAAAAGAAATTATTAAATGATCAAAATTCCAATTATTTGTCATCCGTACATAAATCTGATCTCACTTTATCGAAATTCCTAAATATTTTAGATGAACTTGTTCATCGAGTGCGTTTTTCTGACCTTAACACTTGTTATCGTAAATACTTAAAGTCGTCCATCAGGCCACTTTATAAATATAAAATTTATAGAATTAGAACAACAATATAAATTATCTCAATCCTATTATCATTCCATCCACTTAAAAAAAAACGTCGGAAATCATTAGAAAATAAAATAAATCAAAACAAATAGTTTTCGAATGACAGTTTAGAAAAAGAAATTAGAATTTCCTCACGTTTATTTTTTATACATAATAAAAATTATATTCTTGTGGTAACTGGTAAGCAAGAAACTACTTTTCACAAAAGTATGTCAATTATATATATTTTTTTTTTTTTCCTATATACATATATATGGTAAATGCTGGCTGAAATCACCACACATACCACATTAAAAAAAAAAAAAAAAATTATTTACAAAATGTAGAACAGTTAAAAAAATAAAGGTAATAATTAAGTGACTTACCGTTCTTCTGTTAATTTATTATTTGATTAAAGATTAAAACAACTGATCGAAGATTTTGCGCGGCTTATTAGAGTTACTTATATTTTTTTGTAATTTCTTGATCACCGTATTTTTTAGTTTATGAACTAATTGTATACATTTTGTATTACGAGAAGATCATTACAAAAAAAATCGCGAATTAATTCGCGGTTCAAATTATATTTGTATTAAATTATTCAAAATAATCCAACAACAAGAACGAAATTTATACACAAAACTAATGTTTAACTGTTGTTTCAACTTCAAACTAACGGTTGATTTGTTTTATAATAATATATATTTATTTGATATACTATATGTATATAGCAGAGCTCTAATACATAAAACTAAAAATTAACTACTTTTTTCTATATTTATTTCGCTTTCTTTCACCAAAAAATCACTAATTATATTCACAACAAAATTTTTATTTTTAAACAATAGCCAACAACAATTTTTTTTTTCTTTAATTCCTTCACTATAAATAAAACCAACTGATTTACTATCGGTTCTCGATTTAACGTTTACTTATTATAAAAAGTCAAAAAAAAAAAAAAAAAATTTAAATCGATTGATTCTGCGCGATCCAAACGTATGCACAAAATTAATTTTATGTAAAGTAATAATTATTATTTATCATAGTTTAACATAAATAACTATTGTAAGTCATAGTTATATACACTTTTAACAAAATTTATATGTCTATATTTTTAACGAAGAAATTAAATAAAAATAAAAATTAATAACTAAAAATAAAAGTAGAAAAGGTAAGAGAGAAGCCTTGACACTGAAGATGTTAGTTTAACACTGATCGCAAGAAAACAAAAATTGGATTTAAAAAAAAAAAAAATGTTATTTTAAAACGTTACGTTTTTTTTTTGTGTGTTTGTCGATCGTTGTTAGTTGGAATTGAAAGAAAACGAATGAAGAAATTTGTTGCTGTTGTTGTGATCACTATAACAAAACAAAAATAACAATATATAAGATGCTAAATGTTTCTTTTTCTTTGGTCAACGCTGTCAGTATTGGAGTAAAGAAGGTGAGAAGGTATAATTATTATTGCATAGAGAAGGTAAATTCTAGATTTTGTGTTTTTATAGAAACTCTACTTTCAAACTACTTGCGGACGAACAAGACCACCATTCTAAACTCAGCTCAACTTTGATCTTTTATTATTCAGCAATATTAATAATAATAATTTAATTAATATAATTCAAGCCGAATTCAACTTCAACTCAACCCCAGCTCAAGACTAATCCCAATCTTCTACACAACTCTAAGCCCAACGACCACCTTCCGTCTTAACCGTCGCAAAATAGTTTCAAATTTCCCTTTTCCCTTCTTATTTTATTCTTCATGCGGTTATTCAAGCATGATAATTAATATGTCTGGAAAACCCCACGCCGCACCGTGAGCTCTAGCCAGCTACTATACCGCACCCCCGCAGCCCTTGCTGGGGGTTTCGTTACAGTGACGCCCAAAGGTTGGAGGCGGAACAAGATAATCCAGAATACCACCTTAGTATCCATTGCTTGTCGTAGGAGGCGACTAAACGGTTGGAGTGTCGGAATAACAAATCGCCTCCGTAAAATGTGGCATGTTAACAATAGTTTTTTTCAGTTTTTGTTTCACAATTTTTGTCGCCATGTAACTTCGTCACAGTGGCGCCCAAACTTCTCGGCTAATAAATTCATTTTTTCGCCTTTTTAATTTTTCAGATTTCCTAACTTTTTGTGAGCATCACGTACAAAGTCCAACACTTGCGATGTTTGAGCTGTACGGATGCTCGCTTCAATGTTCCCCTGTCCGGTTAACAGGCACATCTGTATTGTAACCGGCATAAGCTGTTTGATTACATACAGTTGTGAGTGTTGATCCCTATATTCTCAGTTCATCGGTTCATCGGTTCAACCAATAAAAAAAATGGAGGTGTGATCAACACACGACTTTCTTTTACGTATAGCGAATTTTGAGAATTTTTATTTTTTTTTTAATTTTTTGGAAACATTTTGTTTTCAGTAGTTTCTCGAAAACCCTATACTTTTTAAGATATTTGCAAAACAAATTTTCTGGACCAAGGGATTTGCCACTTCCGTTTAGCCGATTTGGAGTAAAATTCACTGGGACCTCCCAATTTATCCAAAATGTTTAAATCTGAAGTTTCAGTTCGATTGGTTGTATCATCTGGGCTGTAGAGAGGACACAGACTGACATACTGACAGACAGACACTATTGCGAAACCCACTTTTTCGGATCACTGCGACATGTAACATGTAGACAACACAGACCAAATTTATTATATTTGATTTTTTTGTTTATTTGGGTACTGGTTACCACGTTTACATATAACCTGCCCCTGAAGTTTAGGGGGCGTTGCTGAACCCGAGTGAGCGTTGGGTTAATCCCGAAACTGAAAGGGGGAGGAGCTGGGCCGGGGCGGTTTTGGTGTTGAATAATTTTTGTATCTGGATGTCGATGAACTGCAAGAGTAATGCCAAATATAGGGGTATTGACACTCAAAGGCAGTTCGGTATCTACGCGTGACTCTGCGTTTAGCCTGCGTTATCCAGTAGCAGGTGGCAGTATGTGCTGTCTACCACTCTTGGGGGATGGGTATTCTCTATAAGACAATTTATTATTTATTCACCTACTTATTAAAACCATATTTTGAACTATTAACAAAGCGCTGGATTCCCCTGACGTCCATCCAACTAAGGTCTGTCATGTCGTTTAAAAGGGATGTGGCTAGAAACTTTAGCCTGTTTAGTACTGTTACAACAACTGCGATAGTGGTCATATGAGAAGAATCCAAGTCTACCCACATGCCTGCCTATGAGACAGTATCATATAACCACTCCAACAACCATACTGACCTAACACCGCCGAAGTGAGATCAGCTGTTTAAATCTCGCCCAATCTAATTTTGGCCGGATGTGCCGAGTTATTACACATGAGGTACTATTTGACCATCTAGCTTACTCCTAAAGGAGTACTTAAGGGGCGCAAGGGGCATTTCAATATCCCGTTGGCTTTTTGTAGTAGGGCCCATAGTGCCATGTGGAGCCAGCTCATCACTTTTATATTTCCTTTACTATTGAAATCACCTGGCACCCATATTAAATCGATGTTAAACTGATTCAACATGAGGAGATGTGATTGAAACGCTTTAATGGCAGCCTCACTGTCGCTATAAATGTGAATATCACCGGCCGAGATTACATTATACCTCAACCAGTCTACGACTTCCTTTATGACAGTTACTTCAGCTTGAAAAATGCTACAATAGTAGGGGAGGCGAAAGGAGAGGTTTATCCAAAGTTCCTCGTAGAACACCCAAGATCCATTACCAGTCCTCTCTGAAGGGAATCGCAGTCCGGAACTTTTTGTCAAAAGATAGCGACGGGACAGTATAGTAGGTGGTCTTAAGAACCTCTTGGTTACACAAAATATGATGCATTGTTTATGTTTGTTTTAACACCATTCATCATACCATCATGGGCAGGACCAAACTTCAATCAACAGATGATAAAATCGTTGTACAGAACATTCACGCATACTTTCATTTTAGCAGCAGTGAATCGCCCAATCATTGGCGCTGATTTTCTAACTAGATTTAATTTCCTTGCTTTATTTATGCAATGTCTCAGCTCTCAATCAATGCTTCTATGGTACGACAACGGTAAGGGCGCGCTCTTTAAGGAATTTCCTTCATTAATAGCACCCCCAAAATACATTTTGCCAATCAAGCATAACGTGGTACATCACATCGTCACTTCAGAATATTTACTTGTATCTAAACCACGCAGACTATATCCAATTAATCATAAAGCAGTATTTACTGAGTTTTAACACATGTTAGAGTTAGGGATTTATCGACCATTGGCATCCCCGGTATCGTGCCCGTTATACAACGTGAGAAAAAAAAAGATTAAGATTGGAGACCATGTGGGGACTATCGTAGACTAAATACAGTCACAACACCAGATCGGTATTCGATTCCTCACATTTAAACTTTCTCTATGCATTTGCATGGTTGCCAAATTTTCTTGAAAATCGATCTTCCCAGAGCCTAACACTTAATTCCTGTCGTACCTGAGGACTTTCACGAAACGGAAATCACAACCCGATTTAGTTTTTTCGAATTCACCCGGATGCCATTTGGTCTGACAAATGTCGCTCAAAGGTTTCAGCGATTTATAAATGAGATTGTCAGAGACCTAGACTTCGTTTTTGTCTATATCAACGACATACTTATGGCATCACAAAATGAGGACCAACACAATCTCCATTTGGAATAACATTTCCAAAAGTTATCAGAATTTGATGTTAGCATCAACAACTCAAAATACATTTTCGGCGCAAACACTCTTAAATTCCTCAGCCACAAAATAACTCCTAAAGGTATTCTGTTGAATTACTCGCAATATATCTGGCAATTAAACATTTCTGATATTTTGTCGATGATCGGGCCTTAAGTATGTACACCGAACACAAGCCTCTGACAAGAACAATCGAATCAGAAACTGAACGAAATCCAAGACAATTGCATTACTTGGATTTCCTCTCTCAATTTAATACGGATATTCATCATATCCACGGCAAAGATAGCGTGGTCGCAGATACATTATCTCGCATGTCAGATCACGAAACAGCCGCAGTCGAGAATTATTAATGAAAATAAGAACAAGTGTAGGGGATAAGACGGATCCCCTGACAGAAAACAGCATTTAATATATGAGGAGCGGAAGCATACTGGGAAAGTGAGAAGTCTAATTGCTCTCAACTTGCATAGTACATCCTTGTAACGCAACGATCGAACGTCTGCCCTATTACTCGGTGACTAAGTTAATTAAATCACTAGTCGATCGTCCTAGTCCAAATCCATATTGATAGTCTAAAATAAGTTGGTGTTCTTTCAGGTATTTCATCAGTTGGAAATTGATTATTGTCTCTAACACCTCGGAAAGGACAGAGAAATTTTTTGTTTTAGTTTAAATATTCTTTCATATTTATGCTTGAATTATTAATCTTAACTTTTTACCACGTGTTGAATTTAAACGTAGTTTTTTTAACCAATAAATTGGCTACAAAAGGCCAATTTAATCGTTTAAAAGTAAATAGTAATCCGGATCCGATCGAAGTTTACATCGAAAGCAATAACAAAAATTTAACAAATTTTTGTTTTTGGATCAATATTTTGATCGTAGTATATAGATGTTCTATTGGTTGTCGCTTCATGAAACATGATCTAACCAGGATCAGATAAAATCTCAAGAAATGTGGCTAATATAAAGATGTTTTAATGAAATTGAGAGCTTTTGTATCTTGTACTCCGCCTATGCTTACAAATGAAAAGTGAAGAAGCGGCGCTGCCTATGTCTTTAGATAGACAAAGAGTGTCCATTATTTTACTATTTATATCTCGATAATGCTAGTAACACACGTTTCCTGGTTATCAGATTATTAGTTTCCATATTTGTTCTGCTCATTGCTCATTTTTAATGAATTGCACTCGCCGCTAATATTTAGCTGATTTTTCAGATCGTTGCCCGCGTGTTTATCACTTGGAAGTATACTAGATACATTTGGTGATTCCTACATAGTTGCAGCATTGGAATAAAGAGCACACTATTAACAACCTTAGTGTCAGAAATAAACTTATTGTATTCTCCAAAACCTTTACAATCAGAAAACTGATACCAATAATAAAACTCTGCACCTTAATGAGTTTACAATTTTTACAAATTCTAAGACAAATGCATTACAATTTTATTTTTTTTGTAAATAAATTGTAAAATTGTTGCTGTATAAATATACATCCACATTAATTTATGTTCAACCACAAATACAAATGTAATAAGAACATAATGATAGTATTGATAATAATATAAGATGTTACGGACACGGCATCTTAAAAAATATTTGTATATCTGTACGAGTATATGCATTTAAGAAAGAAGAGTTCACAATAATATAATTATGGAACAAAAAGAAAAGTTTTTTTGTTGCTGTATTTTAGCTATAACATGTACTATGTAGAGAAAGAGATAAGACAGAATTGAAGTAAAGATACAAAGATAAAATAACAAGTAGTAGTTTTGTATTTGATACGAATCAAGGTAATAATAGCAAAGTAACAATAGTAATTAAGTAATGTCATTCAAAGTTCAATGAAAGGAAAGCTCGGTATATAAACACAACAATTATTTAGGTCCATGATTGGACTAATTTCAATATAGGTCTTTCCGATTATTAAATTATGGTCAAAAGTGCGTCAGAAAAGAAAGGTGATTTTTGTATTGTACTCAATTTACATATTTGTTTTTGTAAATTATGTATGCATGCTAAAAACAATTCTATAATAATATTTAAAATCAGGTTCGTTGCTTATTCACTTGTTGCAGTTTTTTGTTTTCTTATTTTATATTTATGCTTTTTACACATACTCGTAATTACAAATTTGTTTGTATACCAAACAAAATCGTCAAGTTAGGATTAATATATAGGCCTCAGTCATAAAGTCTAACGCAAATCGATACCTAAACTCCTCTTATACCATATATACAATACAGTTATATTACAACTTACATATATCATTTTATGCAGACTTATATGCAAATTCAATTCTTTTCTATTTTCTAACTTATAGCCAATCGATCCGTGCATGATGTTGAGAACAAAATTAAACGATCAAATTTGATTATTTTGAAGCGAAGATTAAAGATCAACGATTAACTGTACTTTGTGACTCTTAAATCTTTTTTTTTATGTAGCTATTTAAGAATGTATAAGTAAGCAGAGCTCTTATAAATCTTATACAACATCTTTTGCTTTTAGTTGTGCCTTTTTTTATGCAGTTGAATAATTTTTTGAATGTGTGAACATTTTTTTTGTTTTTTTTTGTTTAGTGTAGCAATACAAAATTGTATTTAACAGTTATGTAGAATATGTGAATATAGGTACATATGTACATATATATTATTTTTTGTTGTCTGATTATGTATTATGTTGGCTTCTTATGTTAAAAAAAAGACACACATTTGGCACTTTACGATGGTATCCACAACATATTTTTGAAAAGTGTATCAAATATTTGTAGTTGGTATTTTAGGAAGTTACATTACCAACAGCGGTAGAAAAATCGGATAATTTTTTTCCATTAAAAAATTTTTACAATTTTTTTTTTTGCCGGTTAGGTAAGAGCAAAATAACATGTTGTTTTTATTTTTTAATTAATTTTTCACGACTGAATTATAGACCATACTCAAAAATTTTTTATATTATACATGTATAAAGTGAGTTTTTTTTGTTTCAGGTATGGTTTGGTATGACTTCGACTTCTCTGGAACTGTCGTCTAATGAAATTTGTGCTGAATTTGAATTAGATTGTGTTGATACAGGTAGTTTTATAAGTTTGACAACTGGTCGAATTAGCTCAGTTGTATTTGTCTTCAATTTTACAACTCGTATAATACCATCTTGGCCGGGATAGACTTTTAATGTGCGGCCTAATGCCCATTTGGTTGGTGGCAAGTTAGTGTCTTTAATTATGACGATATCATTAATTTGAATCGGCGTCGAATCCTTTTGCCATTTCACACGCTGAGTAAGTGAAGACAAGCAATCTAGATGTCATCTAGCCCAGAAACCTTGTACTCGTTTCTGGAGATTTTGATATATGTTCAATTTCCTGTCCGGAATATTTTTCAAATCGGGTTCGGGTATGGCAACCAACGGTTCTCCTATTATGAAATGTCCCGGAGTCAGCACTTTTAGGTCATCGGTATTATCGTATATTCGACATAGCAGGCGAGAATTCAGGATGGCTTCGATATGCGTTAACATAGTGGTCATTTCTTCGTATGTAAAATTTGATGATTGGGCCACTCTTCTTAGGTGAAATTTTACGGATTTAACAGTGGCTTCCCACAATCCTCCAAAATGTGGGGCACTTGGTGCACTAAAATGAAATTCAATTTGCTTCTAAAACACAAAATTTTAAAAATTCGTTATTATCTTGTTGTTGAATTATTTGCTTACGTAATTGTTTTAGTTCAGCATTGGCTCCGATAAAATTGGAACCGTTGTCACACCAAATGTGGGAAGGACAACCTCGTCTAGCCACAAAACCTCGTAAGGCGGCTATAAATGATTCGGTGTCAAGGCTGCTTACTAACTCGAGATGTACACATTTCACTGACATGTAGACGAATAGGGCAATATAGGCTTTGGAATAAGGTGCTTTTCGTAATTGGCTTGTCTTAATTTGTATTGGACCAGCGTAATCCAACCCACAAACTGAGAATGGATGATATTGTGTGACTCGTTCACTCGGCAGATCCCCCATCTCTGGATTATAATTCGTTTTCCTATGTCTTATACATACAATACAATTGCGAATAAATTGTTTCACACATTTGCGCGCATCCATTATCCAGAATCGCTGTCTAATCATGTTAAGTACTAATTGAATACCTCCATGTAATAGTTAATGGTGAATTTCTTTGATTATTAATACGTTTAATTGATGGTTCTTTGGTAATACGATTGGAAATTGCGCCGAATACTTTAATTGTGAATTGCGCAAGCGACCTCCAACTCGTAAAATGCCTTGATCGTCTATAAACGGATCCAAGGATATTAATTTTGATTTATGATGTATTCCGGTTACTGAACGGATATTTTCTAGTTCCGTTTGAAACTGTTGATGTTGTACTAGGCGGATTATCATCAGCTCCACGTTGGTTAATTCTTCAATCGTCACGTTGCCTGACATGGTATTCTCAGGTTTTAATGACATTTTGCAAAATCGGAGTATATACACCATGCACTTCTTTATCTTGAAATACGAAGAACACGATATTAATAACCTATCGATCACTGACGGAATGTCACTTGGCACGGTTAACAAAACGTTAGTTCGTCGTTCGAATACAGTTTCAAAAAGTTTTGCTGAAGAGACGCAAATTGAGGGCCAACTTTGTTCGGCCTGTTGTAGCCTTGTTGGACCTTTCATCCATAACTCACATTGTGCTAGTTTTGAAGGGTTGATTCCTCTTGTTATTAAATTGGCAGGGTTCAATTTTTTCGGTACATATCTCCAATGGTGGCATGGTAAAACATCTAGGATATAAGCGGTGCGATTGGCAATAAACGTCTTCCATCGTCTTGGTATATCGGACAGCCACTTGAGAACTACGGTGGAATCACACCAAGCTATTATCTCAATTTGGTCATTGACAACAAATTCGGTTTTAATGATTTTCATCAGTTTGGCCAATAGGAATGCTCCACATAATTCCATTCTTGGCACGCAAATCTGCTTTAGCGGGGCCACCTTTCCTTTTGCACACCATATTGGTAATGATATCTCCTTGAGAACTTCAGAACACATCCGTAAGCTTTCTCTGATGCATCACAGAATGCATGAATTTGGAGCGTTGGATTGACAAATGTATGATAACTCCGTGGAATTTCAATTTTGTGTAAGTGACTCAGTTGTTGGTAGATTGAATTAAATTCCGTGTTTATGGCTGTCGGAATACTGTTGTCCCAGTCAAGCTCTAATACCCATAGTCGTTGGATCATTATTTTGAACAGTATAACAACAGGTGATAACCACCCAAGTGGATCGTAGATTTTGGAAATTTCGGAAAGAATTTTCCTTTTGGTCCAATTCGTATTGTGGTTTGTTAACGCAACATTGAAACTGAATGCATCGTTATTAGAGTTTCAAGTGACCCCTAGCGTTTTAGCATTGTCGTTGTCCTCTATGAGTTTAGGAGTTGTATCAATTTCTGGTCGAGAGAATGAGTCTAAAAATATTTTGGAGTTTGAGCGCCATTTCCTGAGTTGAAGTCCATTTTGATGTAAAATCTGTACAATTTCTTCTTTTAATTTCATAGCTGCGTCTTCTGTATCGGCACCAGATAACAAATCGCCAATGTAAAAATCCTTTGAGATGATTTCGGCTGCGTCAGGATAAACATTATTGTAGTCGGATGCAATCTGATGTAATGTTCTAATTGCTAAATATAGAGAGCACGATGAGCCGTATGTAACCGTTTGCAGTTTATACACTCGTATTTCTTCGGTAGGTGCATCACGCCACAAAATCAATTGATAATTTCTATCAGCAGGGTGGACTAAAATCTGACGGTACATCTTTTCGATGTCCGCCACAAACACGATTCGATGTCGTCGGAATTTCAACAGAACATTGAATAAATCTGTTTGTAATTTTGGACCTATGTGCAAGATGTCGTTTAATGAAACCGAAGTTGTTGACCGACACGAGGCGTCAAAGACGACACGAAGTTTTGTCGTGGTGCTGCTTAATTTGTATACTTCATGATGTGGTAAATAAAATTTGTGATCATCATCTTGTGGTAAGTCAAATGGTGGTACTAATATCTTATGTTTCGTTTGAATATAATCATGTATAAAATCGCGATATTGATTATAGTAGTTGGTATCTTTGGAAAATCTACGTTCCATCGATAGAAGTCGAGCTCTTGTACCTAAGTACGAATTTCCCAATTTTGTGCGAGGCTTTTTAAATGGTAAACGTACTATCCAGCGACCGTTCTCATTTTTGGTTGACGTAGATTCAAATAACTCTTGGCAGTAAACGTCGGATGGCGCCATAGGCAATAGCGCATTACATGGTGGTTCTTCCACGGTCCAAAACTTTCTTAATATCTCGTTGAAATCTTCATGATCAACGTAAGGCTGGTCTTGCATTAAGCCGATATGGCATATTGCAGAAACATTACTTCTCATACACCCAGCTGCCAACCATCCAAGAGTAGACTTTTGAAGTGGTGGTAATCCTGGTATGAACAGTTGCTCATGTTCGATAAAGCTGAAGAAATGATCGATCCCAATTAAAATATCAATCGCACGGTGTTGATGAAAGTATGGATCGGCCAATTCTACACCATTCAACCGGTCAGTGGATGGCAGTGGTATAATATTCTCAGGTATGTTTGTTGAAATCGTTTTAACAATCTGAGCCGTAATAGTGATGTTATAACCTGAAAGGATTCGAGATTGAATCGTTAAAGTTGTCTTCCCGCGAGTATAACCCGCCAATGTTCCTGCTAAGCCGTAAATTTTTGTATGTGATTTTCTTCTTGAAAGGCTTAGGTTTTGTACTAAAGATTCGGTCACGAATGTGCATTGTGATCCGGAATCTAAGAGTACTCGAGCTAGTTTGATCGCTCCGCTGCGTGACTGAACTTTAACGATAGCAGTGGGTAGTAGAGTATAAGTAGGTGATAAATGTAGTCCTTGATTTTCTTGTTCTGGTAACGTGGTTGAATATGTTTGAGTTGGCGTGTTATCTGGATCTCTTGCATGGTTTTGTAAATTAGTTGACTGACTAGTTGTGGATACATTATCTGTGTTGATTACTGACTCATGTTTGATGCTCGCAGAATGTGATGTAATCTGTTGATCAGCATGTAAAAGAGTGTGGTATTTTCTCTTACAAATCAGGCAGCTGGTTTTGAACGTGCATTGTGATGAAAAATGCCCCTTTCGCAAGCAGTTGTGGCATAATAAGCGGTCTTTTACAAGTGCGTAGCGACCGTTCAAATCTTTATTTTTAAATACGGGACACTTGTAGAGCAAATGATCATCATTACAATCGAAGCAATTGTATTTTACTGACGTTGGTATGGTTTTTGATAAAAATGATTTGAGTTGCTTATTCGGAAGTGTTCTCCTCGACTGCATGATACACGTTTCAAGGGCATCGCATCGACTATTCAGAAATTCCATGAACTTGGAAAACGTAGGATGTTGTTTAAACTTTTAAATTTTCGAAATATACTATATAATAATTTTAACTAAATAGTTTTAATTTTTCAGATTAATTGGACTTTGGATTATAAATTACGAGCTATTCGTATTCGTTATAAATAAATGCTAAGTATTATATTTACTGAATTGTGCAAGCTAATTCAAACCAATTTGAACCTGTCAAAAATACAAAAATCAGTTCTTTTTATTAGAAACTAACCGGTAAACCCGTTGCTATCCGGGAAAATATTATTAAATATTTGTGGAATCACGAAAATATCAGCTGTTCAATTTCTGAGAAATTTACTTATTTAAGTCATTGCTTTGTAGTTAAAATAATTAACCGTATTTCGGAATTTAAAATTTTATGTTATGTGATTTTTGGTTTTTCAATATAATTTCTAATAGGAAGCAGGGAAATGACATAATATAACATGTATTTATGATCTGTACTTCCAACGATTGCTTTTGTCCTTCGGTGGAAATTACACACGCTTGGAGGTAAACGCATAAAAGTGGGAATCACTAAATATTTCCAAATGAACTCGCATCTTGTTATTGAAATTTGTATGACATGCTTTCGAAGACATTTACCACCATACCTTCATCACCATTTTAGTTTTCATTACCACCATCAACATCACGATCGAATTTTAGACCTGATTTTTACAAATGAGCGAATTCTATTTAAATTAAATGAATCACTATTACCATTCGTTATTAATGATATTAACCACAAAACCCTAGAAATAATTTTTGAAAGCAACGGCAATAATGTTATTAATAGGATTAGGATTCTTAGGTAAAAATATATTTTTTGGGAAATCCAAACCAAAAATTTGTTCGATAGTTGATCTTTTTAGAACAAGTAAAAGCGAATGAGCTTTAAATTTTTTTGCTTAATCTTATATTTTTACATATTTCCACTTATTTTATGTTTTACCACATATTTTATGGTTTATTCCAAATATTTTTAATTTTTCTTCAAGAATAACGTAATTCGACTGTCATAGCTTAAAATTTGATAAATCAAAAATATTTTATAAGCCAAATTTTAAATTTAGGCCAACAAATATTTTTTTTTAGAAGTTAAAAAAGTTTCACTTTGACCTAAACTCCACTAAGTTAGATCAATAAATTAAGAACAAAATAAACGTCAAATTAAAATACATATATCAATACTTTATTGCCTATTATTTAACATTCCGGACTTCTTCTAGAAAGCAAATTTTGTAATTATTGTTTTTATTCGTTAACATATGTGACTTTATCAAAAATGAAATAATCCACGTTGTGACATTTATGCGTTAAAATTCCTAACTATAAAAACGTAGCAAATGAAATTATACCCCATTTATGTACTTGAGCGACAGTGTTAATGCTATTCATATTCAAAATGAGCTCGAATGAAAACTAGTTTTTAATCCGAAAAATTTTAAGTAGAATCACTAGGCCAAATTTTAAATTTAATTTAGAAATGAAAAAATTCAGAATTCAAACATGAATTTTAGTAAAATATTGAGTGTCATTTACGTGAGAAAAGTCAACATATGTACGTTGGTGAATTTCAACATATAAAAATCTGAATGAGAATTTGAATTCCCAAATGTAATTGAATAAATTCTTGAGTAGGAACTTAAATTGAATTGAATTAGTTAAATTGAATTAGCATTACAAATTCCAATCGTTGAATAATACTTTCAACCAGGGCTTGATTAAATATTGAGTGGATTTACCAAAAAACCTCCAGTTTTAAACCCACAAATTTTCAGTTTAAAATTAAACAGATACATACAATTTTTATTGAGTTACAATTCGAACTACGACGTCAACAACATTTTGAGTGAAATTTACAATAGAAGGTAACAAAATGTTTCCGGATTAGAGACTATACATTTTGCATGGAATTTAAATAGTACAAATTGTTGTACAATGTTACTTGGGTTAAAAATTGATTTGAAAATTAGATTAGAAATTGACTAGCACATTCTGCTAGGTTTTGAGCAAAAATATGAGTGTAAATTTTTTGTTCCAAACTAGATTTAAACATAATTATTTATATAATTTTAATTGCAATTAGGTAAGAATTAAGTTGCAAAATAACCAACAAAATTGCCTTTGAATTTAGTTTACATATTTGAATCGGGAATTTTGAGTGAAATTTGGATGACATTTTAATCCGAAATTAAGTTAAACTTCCAAACTGTACTTGAATATTGATTGAATTATATTGAAATAAAAAATTGAGTGAAATTTAAAGTTTTAACAAAGTTTTAACAAATATTTAGGTATTCTACTAATTGATTATTGTAATTTTCTTTTTAATATGTGAGCGTTATTCAGACTAGTAACTTAGTTTTTAACATCAAAATCGATTCGAAAAAAATTAAGATTTTGTTAGAAATTTAGTTCCAAGATGTTTTCGAAGTTGACAAAATAATAAATGGAATTTTGAAAATAAATCTAGTCTAAATTGGTCAACTGCATTCAGATAACGAAATTTTAAAGAGAGAAAATTAGCTTGAATTCTAAACTCGATATAATGAGTTTGAGTGAAATTTTAAGTTGAAATTGTCGTAGTTTTGGAGAAACACATTTTGAAAACCATTTTAGCAAAATATTTAGTGCACTTTATGTGAGATTAAATTCTAAACACGATTCAGTAAATTTTTAAGTTCAACTAGAAAATCAGAAATCAAGCAAAAGTCTGATTGCTTTTTATTTTATAACAGAAGCATTTCAATTTTGAAATGTAATTGAATAAAATCTTAAGTAGGAAACTTACATTAGCAATAGAGTTTAAATTACAATTTGATTTAAGCAAATACATGAGCTTAAATTAGCATAAAACTTGAGTGTGAGTGAATTTTAAAAATTTAGTTGAGATTATTTGAGCAAAATTTTTATTTAGAACGGGATAAAATAAGATTTGAACAAAGTTTGGACTAAAAATTCAATTTCAATCCAATCGAGAGTTTGAGCAAAAATTTGGATGCAATTTAATTAAAAAATATTTTTAAAATTGAGTGTGAATTACTAGACACTTTATGATATTTTGTTTACAAATTTAGTAAAAATTCCAATCTATTCAGCTTTGTCTAAATGTGCTTGATTAGAAATTTTGAGTACAACTTCAGATTTAGTTGCAAGTGCATTTAAGAAAATTTGTGTGTTATTAGAAAGGCTGGGTTAGAGTAGAATTTAAAACTCTAGCTTATGTCAAAATGTTTGTTAAATTTGCATTAGAATTTTGAACAGAAATCTGAGTGAGTATCGAAGTATTTGAATTGTAAGCTTTGAAGTAGTAGTAGTAGTTTGGACTTGAGAAAAAACATAACAGTAATGTAGTTTTTAGTTTAAAAGTTGAGTTTGTATTTCGAATTATAGACTGGCAAGAGAAAAATTCAAGATTAAGTTACAATTATAAAATAGATTTGAGCAAAATTTTATGTTTAGGTTTAGGTGGCGGTCCACTAGAACCAGGCATAGACACAAAGATGGTCCCGTAGCCATAAAAATTGTATGTTTAGTGAGGGCAAAATTCTGATTGTTGTTCTGAATGTTTTTTTTTTAATTCCAAAATTTTGTTTGCAATTTGATAGAAATTTTGTGATATTTTGAATACAAATAGGCTAAGTTCCAAACTCGATTTGACAAAATTGAAGGAGGAATTGAGTTATATTTTTAAGTGAAATTTAAAATACAAAATTTACCGTTCAACTTCAGTTTTCATTTTAAAATGATACGAGAAGTGTAAGTTTGATATTCTAAACTAAATTTTAATTGAAATTACTAAAAATTGCAATACGAAACGTAAGTGTATTCAACATTATAGCCAAAAACTTGATACTTTTTTGTTATTGAGTGAATTGAAATCCTCTTAAGATATGGTCTAGTTTTGGTTTTCTTTTCAAAATTTGACCACATATTTTGCAGTTTTAGTTACATATTTTAGGAACATATTTTTGATTTTTTAGAACAACTTCAGAAAAGCCGACATTGGATTAGCTGGAAAAACGAACATATCAGCAGCAACATAGATGTAAACGTGGAGAAATTCTACAAAATCAGATTTACGAGCATAGAGTTATTTGTTATAAACCAAACAAATATCCTCCATGGTATGATAACAAACTTATGTTGTGTTATGATATATTAATGAAAAATAAGAAACTTATTCATCGTGTATGACATTCAAGGAACATAGATCCTGTGATCCGCAAGTTATATCAAACATGTTTGCTGAGCTTATTCAATCAGTATATAAGCCAGAAGATATAGTATGGAAATCCAAACAACGGTATAAACCATACTACACCATGGGTATAAACCATACTACACCAACCATACATAACCATACTAACACCATGGGTTGAAACCGACTCTAGAAATATTTGGAGATGGATGTGGTTCTAATGGGGTTCCAGCTTCATTGTTAAAAGAATTCACGAGGTTGGAAATTCCTCTATGTGTTCTATTTAATCAATCTTTAAAATTAGCATTATTTTCAAAAAATGGAAAGTAACCAGAGTAACACAAATTTTCAAAACAGGAGCAAGAAATAATGTTTCTTGTTACAGAGGAATTACATCAATATCTTCAAGACCTATGCAACTCATTCAGATCTTTAGTTCCTCGATTCATCTTACAGGTGTCAGCATGGTTTTATACCCAAAAGATCAACATCAACAAATTTTGTTGAATTTACCAGCAACACGAGTTGATGTGATGACTTCTTCAGCCATTGTAAAACGTTGGAACAGTTATACAGATTCGGTTTCTCTAAACAGTTTGTTGTATGGTTAAAATCATATTTGAGTAACCGCATTCAGTATATTGAGCTTAGTAATAGAAGATCAGAATTAATTCATGCTATCTCAGAGCTACCAAAAGGCTCTCATGTTGGTTATGTTAACCTTGTTTTACAACAATATCAAATTAATGGCATACTTTTACAAAAAGTATTCGAGATTAAAAACCTAGGAGTTACTTCGTTGAAAACATGTGCTTTACTAAGCACATTGAGCAATGCGTCGCTAGAGCTAATTTCATTTTATTAAGCGTTGGACGAGAAAAATGTATATGACGTCGAGAAAATTAAGATCCTGTATTATGCCTAAGTCAGATCTCAACTTAAATATGCTTTCAATGTCTCGGTGTTCTTTTTACGATGAACATTTCCAAAATATTGAGAGTATCCAAAAAAGCTTATACGCTATATAACGTGGAAAAATGGATGGGATTATGACCAAATCAAATTCGAACTTTACGCTTAAAAAAAGGACGTTTTATTAATACCAGTTACAAAATTCAAAATTCTGATTTTACACGTGATGAAGAAACACATTCTTCCCGATCTGGCCTCTTCTAACAGAATAAAATAGATCTAAAGGAGGAATACAACTTGTTAAAGCTTGCTGCCCATAGGGATATTTTTGTTCCTACACAGCAAGAATCGCCGCTGTAGTAAACCTTCTTTACCTCAAACGAAATATATAATTGTTATGATAATAATAATAATATCAAAGTATGAATAGTACCAATTTCAGCAGAATACAAGAATTAATTAGGTCCTACTAATGAGAGAAACGTTTCAGATTACGAGAGTAGCAACTAACCAAACCCCGATTTCAGCACTCAATTGCCAGTACAGTGTGATACCCAATGCACATCAACAACGGCCGAGGTTAGCAATAATCTCGAGGATGTGGACTGTGCGAGGAACGCCTGACCCATTTAAAACAGTCAGGCCTACCACATGATGTTACTTTAGAGCAGTGTCAAGTGAAAATGAAGGACGAGGTGGGACTGGCAGCACGAACAAACGGAGCAGGTCATTGTGAATTGATTTATTGTGACTTTTTAGTGTATTTGGGTAATTTTTTTCCAAACCAAACTGCGCGATTGGTATTTTGTAGATATTTTGGGAAAAAATAATTCCCAACCAAATTTTTAGGGAAAATAAACGAAAAAATTGCTGTGAAATGGAACTAGTTTTTCCCAAAATTTAGCATGCTTTGGAAAAAATAGTACCAATATACATTAAAAAATCACAATAAATCAATTCCCAATGCCCAATTCCCTGAGAAAACCATAATAGTGCCACAAGAGTTCGATTATGCAAATTCGAACTACCGTTCGCATTAACATTTTTCTGGCTGCCCTTCTTTTTCTTTGGCTCTGTTCACCCTGTATCCAGCCAAATTCAGCTTTTCTTTTAACGAATAATCTGCTGAGAGTACAAAAAGACGAGGTGCCTTTCGCCTTCCTGCGGATCACTTTCGTATCACTAGCGTTCATACCCCTCATTCTGACTCTTGATAAATCCAACTAGTCGATCAGTTGGTAACTCCGTGCTGTTCGAGAAGGTCTCAAACACAATTTGAGCCCGACACAGGTTTTCCGGCATTGCTCTTTCCCACGGATTCACGTTTCAGATTGTTAGTCCAGTAGTTACCAATAGCCACCTCAGCCTGAATTGGTTACCGAGGAACTTAGGCTTCAGCTCCTCGTTTCCCTTCTGGTTCACGATCGACCCCAATGAGGTAAGACTTCGCTGCCTGTTAGAACGTAACTCCACACTTCATATCAGAGACTGAGTGTATCCTCGGGGTACTATCCTAACCCCTGGATTTCTTTATTACCGGTGGCGTGTCTTAGCCGCAAAGAACTCTGAGGAAGCTCTAGTCTCCTCCAGTGGCCGTAGTGCCAAGAGTTTTGTTTCTCGACCGGGAGCTTTGCCCTGCACAAGAAGCCTTTCATAGCGCTTCTTCGCTGCTCCACAAATTTTCACATGAGGGTTCTTTGAAGTATTATGACTAGATACTGCTCCACATCCTTGATGAGCTCCTCTCACTTACAGAGGTTGTTGCATCATCTCCTGAGATACCGATTCTGAAGATAAGAGGATTTAATTCCTGAGGTTAATTCCTAAATAATGAGCCCCTCATCCGAAATATCCCATTCGAGAGATCCACAGACGCTCTATTTATAAATAATTACGTAATATAAAATACCACCTGAATGTATGCTATACCCTACCATATGTATGCTATTACCCCTGAATGTATGGGGTTACGCCTGAAAGTATGCTTCTAATATAACTTAACATCTGAATGTATGCCATGCCACCTGAATGTATTCTGGGGTTACACCTGAAAGTATGCTTGTAAAACAAATTGGACTGAATGAATTATGCCCCTGAATGTATTATTTGTCCCTGAATGTACACTATTCAGTCATCGCATCTGCACCCATGTGTTCTAGAACCGGCCAAAACACACTACTCATATGCCATCTGTTGTCAAACGGTCGATTCTCGGTGTTAAGATATTTCTTTTTGTGCTTCCGTCCAGTGTAAACTTTCTACTTTTCAAAATTCCCATTCAAGCAGCTGCGTCATCGAATTTAATCCGACCACGTACTAATTCAAATTATGAGCATCAAGTGAATCTTTATCATGCTCAACGACTGTTAGCTTTTATAAAGGAAGGAAAAAAATATAGACGGCGAGATCTTAAAACCTGATCCCAATCTTCCGATGCATTTTTAAAGCAGGATATTTAGAAAAGAAGCGACAACGGGACATATTTTAATATTATGGTCGCAGTACAACTCTATGGAGATGGCATTAATGAAATATTTTCACTTCAGAAATCGAGATTTGTAAAATAAATGTCATGATACTAGAGACTTTGGCTTGCCAAATTTTATTTTGGTTTACTCAATCTTTTAGTGTCACTCAATCAGTGACACGTTATCAAAATTGGAAAATGTGGAATTAATCATGATACAAGGGACCTGATAGCAATGTTGATGATAATTCGAAATAATCACTTATCTCGTTTTATTTTTGTACAAGAATTCTACAAAACAATTTATCTGATATACTTTTTCAAGTCATGAAAACACCTTGTATAAAAGGCCGTTGGTATACGAATTTCCGCATGATTGATTAAGCCGTTGATGTAGTTGTGACGCTTACCTATAGGGGTACTCTTCTAACGACTGGAAGCTTCGAATTTCGAATTACACGTATTGATGCAAACTTGGACCGTATTGTGAAATCTTGTAATGTTCGACTCCATTATTGTATATTTTTGCAAGATATTCTACTTGGTGGTCGTTGTTATGACTTTATCAGCTAATTATTATATTTCATTTCAGTCCTCAAGGTTTCAAAAATATTTTTTATTATAAAACCTTCTTTTAAATTTTCTTCAAATTAGTCCGATCGTCTAAAGAAGATGTTATCAACACTGTAAGTAGTCGCACACTTCAAGTCGTCTACATATACGAATATTGTTTATGCAAATGAGGAAATTGTTTAGGTTTATTGGCGTTTAACCGTGAGACCATTATTATTGTGAATAAATGTATATCTCTATATCTGATCTTTTCAGCGTCTGTTTTGACAACTTTAAAACGCGATCATATTTCAATAAAATTAATTAACAACCAAGTTAACAACACTCTTTAAAATACCGTTATTATTACTATCGCCTCATTAATGATATAGAGCAAAAATTAGAACAACAATTAATTAACTATGTTAACGCATTCAATTTCCGATAGTAATTCCATCTTCTAATTCTCTATAATTTAAATATTTAAATTATATTAGTCAACAGTTTGATAGAATTAATTAATTAAAGTATAGTTTAACAAACGGGCGGCCTCTTATAGGATATAGTATGACGTTTTACCGGGGTGCGCAAATAGTTTGTATTACACTATAATTTAATAGTAAAAACTACTTTCTTTTTCCGTAATGACAAATTCGTGATATGTGTGTAATGAACTTTTTTTTTTGTTATATTTTACGGAATTGATTCATCTGTGAAATTTATGTTTTGAACTCTCTCATCAATGGGGAGATTATTTTTACATCCTGTTATGAGACATACGTTTCTCGAAGAAGTTTGTACGGTTGCTTATGAAGCATTTTCTTGACCTGCAATAATGACTTCAGTTTGGAGATTATCGTAAAAAAAAAAATCAAATTTACTGTAGAACGAAGAGTTGAGATTCATATTTATACGTATCACGTACGATTAATAAATTTTTATACGAAAAACCCAATTCGCTTAATTTCTACAAACCTGCCCCTTTTGTGTACGGTCTTGCATTCATAACAATTAATCAATATGAAGGGATTTAGATTTACATATTTTGTATTCGTGAATCTCTCAATTTTGTTATATTACAGAATATAGAGAAACGATTTATCTAACATTTTGCATTCTTCTACTATATGTCAATGTACACATTATGTGTGTAGGTACTTCACGATCATCAATTACAAATTTAGAATTTTCTTCATGTTTTTTTGATCAAAACAAAACTAAAAAATAAAACCGTAAAAATTTAATTTAAACGGGCTACAGTGGAACGTGAAAAATGAGTGCTCTTCCCGCTGATACCAATCTTCCTTCATACAATATGTATAGAATACATAGTAAAACCTACTCATCTGTTTATTGTGTAACAGCTCAAGTGCTCAATTTTATCCAAAAGCATATACATATTGTGTTATGTCCAGAACAAAACGAAGGTTGTTCAACTTCAATAAAATAACAATAATATTGATGATAACAAATAACAACAATAACAGAAGACTTACATACGAGATTCTCTAAGAATAAATGTAAATTTACTAGAGAGACAGACGATGAAGAATATTCTTCAAGATAATCAATTTGCTAATCATTTTTGATATTCAATCGCCTTGAACATTTCAAGTATCCTCTTGTGGTCCAGGAAAAAATACGCTGCTGGAGAAGTTAATTGCCAATTTATATGATGGATACAACTTAATCGGTTAAGAAATAATTCTTTTGCATACATGTAAATAAATTATTTTGAAGCGAGTAAGATGATAATAACAATTGACTAAGTTGTAATACACACTATTGTAAAATGATGAGGGTTAATTAGTTTTGATTGGTTTCGCATGAAATAATAAGTTGTGTAAATTGCATTGAGTATAAGTGAAACATTATCTATCGTATTTTAATTTTCTTATTTACATGATCATGGCCAATTTACATAATCATGGCCTGTATTATTTGACAACGACAAGAAATAGACTTCGAATTTTTAGAGCAGCACATATTTTAGCTAATATAGTTCAAATGATGCCACATAGGTCTTATGGAGATACTAAACATATTCGATCCTGATATTCCTAGAGCAAGGTTCCATCAATTTTTAGGTTGAAGTACGTGAAGGTATTATCTAAAAAAAAAATCCAACCCAGAAAAACCAAAAAAACGGTTTTTCCAGGTTCTTTAAAACAATTCTGTCCACATTTTGTTTATTTGCCTTTGTCTTGTTTTTTGTTTATCTTTCCAAATATTGCATGCATACGTTTGCGTATATACTACGCTTCTTGGTGGGCTGGTTGCCACTCAAATTTCACATTATTGCACAGCAGTTCGTCCAACGGTCCATGCAGGTTTTCCAGCTGTTTTACAAATTTATCGTAATGGCTCCTAGGAATACTGGCAATTGTTGGACGTACTAAAAAAGATTTTTTATTTTTTTTTGGTTTTAATCCATGCAATCTGTTCTGTGCCTCAAGGCACTCCCAACATTTTCGCAGTTTACTTTTACCGTTCTACTTTACGCCATGTTAAAAATTTATTGAATAAGAAAGTAGAGGCAAATTGATAAATCTCGTTTATATTAATTCACGCGTTGAAGGGTTATATATACTCTTTTATGTTTCCAAATTAAAAAGTAATATTCCATTCATTTTGTCAATAAACCAGAGTTTAAATTTATCGCTCTTTTAGAGCTCTTTATAAAAATTTTCGCTCTTGGTCCCAATAAAATTTTTTTTCAGTTTGCTTTTACGCTCTTACCCTCTAATGATCAACACAAAAAAAAAAATATTTCGCTCTTTCAAAGTGATTTAAATTTTTATTTTTAATTTTTCTCTTAAAACAGAGAGCGTGAAAGCTAAAAATATCGCTCACAACCCATTCTACAGAGCCATTGAAGAAAATACATTAGTGAGCAAAATTGTTTGTAACACACAAATTGCTCTTTGAATATCATTAAATAAAGAAAGTTTGATAAACGATATTTAGATAAATTTCTGGAATATGGCCAACTAGCATGGATTTTAGAGAAATTTGACATGCGCGATAGAAAGCTCTGGAATATGGCCAATTGTGATGGAACTTGCCTGTTCCTTAACCGATTTGAGTGAAACTTGGCATGTGCGTTGAAAATGGGCATCTACAATGATTATTACAGCCTTGGCCAAAAGTATTGCGCCCACAAATTTCGCACGTACACGATAAGTATAGCAGAAAACAAACCATTTTGTGGAAGGATTATTTTTTTCAACATCTAAAAAGGTTTAAAAAAATGACTTACTCAGCTGCTGGCAATAAAACATCTGGTGCAATAAAATTTGTCATTTTACCATTTCTGTATTTATTTATCAGTTCGCTACTTTCGCTTATTGTAAACACATCCAGTAATCTAGTGCGCTTTTCGTAGTTTGTATTGTTAAATAAAGTGATATTGTCTTAATATGCCAAAAAAAAAATGAACTTAGTTCAGTGCAACGTGTGCAGATACAGCTTCTGCATGAGCAAGGGAGAAATTCACGCCGATCTGTGCAATATGCTATTGAGCGATTTTCCGCAACCGGATCACATAGTAATAGGCACAGAACCGGACGCAAACGCATCACCACAGACCGTGAGGACCGAAATCTAGTGAGAGAGTCATTGAAATTTAGAAAAAAAAATTCTTCAGTCTTTAGTGCTGAGTACGGTCAGTAGAAATTAAAAAACCTAGTTCTTCTCGAACCACTCGTAGAAGGCTTCAGGAAGCTGGTCTGAGAGCCTGCTGAGATGGCTCTCCGAAAACAACAAGAAAGCTCGATATAAATGGGCCCAAAAATACCAAAGTTTAAACCTAGTTGTTTTAAAACGTGACACATGTCAAATTTCACTTAAATCGGTTAAACAATAGCTAAGTTTAATCCTAGTTGGCCGTATTCCAGAACTTCATCCATAAATCATTTTAGAATTCCATTTCCATCGCACAAGTCAAATTTCACTAAAATCGGTTAAGAAATAGCCAAGTTCCACCATAATTGGCCATATTACAGAACTTTATCCAAAAATCATTTTACAATCCCATCTCCATTGCGCATTTTAAATTTCACTAAAATCAGTTAAGGAATAGCCAAGTTCCATCCTAGGGCCATATTGCAGAACTTCACCTAAAAATCAATTTAGAACCAGATTTCCATCGCGCGAGTTAAATTTCACTCAAATCGGTTAAGGAATAGCCCAGTTCCATCCTAATTGGCCATATTACAGAACTTCACCTAAAAATCATTGTAGAATCCCATTTACATCGCGCGTGTCAAATTTCACTAAATTCTGTTAAGGAATAGCTAAAATCCATCCTAGTTGGCCATATTATAGAACTTTATGTAAAAATCATTTTAGAATCCCATTTCCAACGCACATGTCAAATTTCACTCAAATCGCTTAAAGAATAGCCAAGTTCCATCCTAGTTGGCCATATTCCAGAATTTTATCCATAAATCATTTCAGAATCCTATTTCCAACGCACATGTCAAATTTCACTCAAATCGGTTAAAGAAAAGCCAACTTCCATCCTAGTTGGTCATATTCCAGAACTTCATCCATAAATCATTTTAGAATCCCATTTCCAACGCACATGCCAAATTTCACTTAAATCAGTTAAGAAATAGCCAAGTTCCACCATAATTGGCCATTAATTCAAGTCCAGTTCAGAGATTAGTCTCAAGAAAAACGCGATCTGGTGTTCCACCGTGTAATGAACAATACTTACCAAAAATAATCGGCAATGTTCCTGAAAAGATAAAAGCGCCGCATGGCAAAAGCAAATTTTACTTTGTTAGAAAAACAAAAAGTATTCCAGAATTGGGAATAGAGCAGTCCGTAGCGGTTCAGGTACATCCGCAAATTGATAAAGAATGGTCACTTGGAGTTATTGAGCAACAGCTCAAAGATCGTTCTTACTTGGTAAATGTATACGGTTCTACATTCAGACGCAATATCGTTAATATCAAACCGTTTGTGAAAGAGGAACCTACGGATAAAGACGACCAAACTATACCTACACTTGATACCAGAAGCAGCAGTAACTCTTTGAATATACCAGAAGCTCCTGAAATTATAGCTCGACAGGGTATTCACAGTTCCACACAACAATTAACAGGTCGTCCTAAACGAAACATAAAATTACCAAGTCACTTGAGTGATTATCAGCTTTACTAGTAATAGTTTTGTGGCGGTTCACGCATTCACACATGCGTTCGCCGCCACATGGTCAGAACAAAAAACGAACAACGCAAACGAAAACACCCAACATAAAAGACAACTGAACTACTGTGTACTGTCTCTTCCAGACAGTACAACCAACAAGACAAAAAAATATATAATAAAAATTCAGTCTCATCTCAATTTTGAACGCGTTAATACGTCGCTCGTGGCGTTGGCCGCCAACCACTTTTGTGTAACCAAAATGGTGGTATAAATTGTGAACGTGGTATAAATTGATAATTAAAAAATGTAAAAAACAAATTAAATAAATTATTAATAAATAAACAGTTTTTGTTAAATTTATGTGAATTTTTTCAGTTTCTTTAATTTAATTTTTTAAAGTAAATTCAATATCATTTTGTTTAAATACTTATGTACGTAAAGTGAATTTTATAAGTTTTAATGAAAAAAGGGATGTTATATGGAAAATATTCTAATCTATATCCATATTAGATTTAACATATCTGGAGATTGTAGTTCAGTTGTACGAGTGATAAAAGCATGTTCCTTTTAAGTTTATTTTATGAAGTTAAATTGTGTGTTTTATTCATTTAAATATAAAACCATAATACACGGCATGAGCGCGATCCGATGAAGAGTAAAAATGTATGTTCGTCGTCGAGTGATTAGTCGATTCGATTGTTGTATTTGAAAAAAAAAATGTATATGAAACAACAAACAGATACCAACAACGAAAATAAAAAATAAAACCAAAAACATAAAAAGCGGGAACAAAAACAAATTGAAAAAATGAGTTTTTTTTTTTATTTTAAAAATTACCAAAAAAATAAAAGGGAGTCTAATTTTGAATTTTGAGACAAAAAGTCTCATTTAATTATTATGCCGAGTGGCATTTATTCTGGTGGAAATAAAGTTTTTTTTTGTAAAGACCATGTGGTCATAGTTTGACAAATAAATAAAAAAAAAACAGTCTAAGTTTGAGTTTAATTGAGTTTTCCAGTGTGTGAATAATTAAAACGGATTAGTGAAGGTACTGTCTTCCGTCCGTATCAAAAATAAAAAAAAATTGTACTTTAGTTTTATTAAAATTTATTGTTTTTGTTTTAGTAAATTACATATTTAAATATACATTTAAGTGCCGTGTGTAAAAGATTTTTTTGTTGCTAGATATCCGGTGTGTGCCGGTTCCTTAATTTGTGATTTAAATAAAAAAAAAATTTATAAAACTTATATTAGTAAATGAAATAAAAAAAAAGTGGCGAATTTTTTTTTTGAGTAATAAAACTTTTACTGCGTCGTTTTTCTTGCACATTTGGGTGTAAATAAAAAAAAATATTAATAAAACGGACATGCTTCTTTATAAAATAAATAAATAAGAAAACAAAAAAAAAAATATTTAGTGAAATCAGTTGCGAGGTCAGATAGAATTTACCCAGCAACTATTTAAAAAAACAAAATAAAAAAAAAAAAACGGAAAATAATCCGACGCAAATTTTTTTCTCTCCGAGTTTTTTTGTATTTTGTCTCAGAGATTATTCCCGCCCGTGGGGGCAGGGCAACCATTGTTATCGAGGGAGTTCCTGCGTCGGCGCTGGTAGCGGTATGGCCGGACGGGCCGTATAAGGTATTCAATTTTTACGAGCAAACTGTGAATTTTTTTTGTTTATTTCTTTTAGTTAAACTAACGTAAAATTTTGTTTCTGGAATTTTCTTGGTAAATTTTAACGTAACGATTTTTTTTTTTTTTTTTTTTGTTGAACCTCATTGAAGATTTAACAGTTTGTTCTTGTATTTCTTTTTTTATGTTTAACCACAGAAGAAAGATTAACCAGAATAGACATAATTATTTTCGAATATTATGAATTTTTTGAATATTTAATACAAATTATGCTGTCAAAACAAAACTTGACAAATAATTTCACTAACTATACTGTTAAGGATTCTCAATTTTTATTATTTCAAATCAAAACCAGTAAACCAAAGAATACATAACCCAACTTTCTCTTACCTTCGGCAAATCAAGGTCAAAAAAATGAGTCCAAATTTTTCCATACAAAAACAGCGTTATGACGGTTCTGGTTAATCTTTCTTCTGTGGTTTAACCGAAAGTGATCTGACTGAAAATTTCGGTTGGTGGTTACATGGGACTTTTTTATTTGATCTGAGCTGACAGTTCAAATGTCACTTTGTTCTTAAATTACATTTAAATTATTAAAAAGTTATTTAAAATAATTTGAAAACCACTTCGAAAATGTATAAAAATCTTTTGCCTTTTTAACAGTATGCAAAAAAATCTGACAATTCAACTAAATTAAAGTTTCCATGTTTAACTCAACAGACAAAGTGACTCAACCAACCAAATTTAAGTTGACCGAACTCAGACTACTTTCAGATAACTTTCAGTTTTAAGTCACCGTTTACATGTTGAATTTATCTCGGACGTTTTCAGTCAGATCACTTTCGGTTTAACATGTATCTTTAGTATATATTTCTTTTCTTTTGGTTCATGGTGAGTGCACAATTTTACTTTGCACCACCATTCAAAGCAATATTTTTCGCCTCGGTTTTTTGTTCGATTGTAATTTTCAGGTTTCCGCAAATTGTTGTATCAAATTATTAAATTCCGCTATTTGTCGTTCGCTTGGGTTTGGTTCGATGTTTATAACGGGTTATTGTGAATTTTTTTTCTTTGCTTTCTTGAAACAGTGAATGTTGTTAATTAATTTATAACGTACCGTTGATTAATGTGTGATAGTGTGATTTCCTTATTTTATTCTCTCATGAATCACACTTAAATCAAGTGTGAATAAATTTCTTGCTCAATCAGATGATGTGAGGCATGATCATGTGGAGGGTCGGCCTTTTCCATATTTGTTCCGGGCGTGCCATTCTTTTCTCCAACGATGGAGGGCGGCACGCCATATGAGTTGGTCGTGCTGGGGCGACGGTTTCCGTTCCGGAGGGCGGGGGGGGAGGTCGTCCCTGGAACTGCCATGCGGGCGTCATTCCATACCTGATCGGCATCGGTCATCGCCGCGACTGGGAGACAGCATCCCGGTAGGCGAGCCGATGAGGGGAGGCCCGTGTGGCGGCAGTCATGGCGGAGATCGCCTAGAATTGAGACTGTCGCTCCGGAACGACCACTCCTGGTTTATTATTTCCTTAGCTACTGAGGCCGTGGCAAAAATAGTTTCCAATTTCTCTTTTCCTTTCTGCTCTTTATTTTCATGCGATTATTCAAGCATGAGAATATGTCTGGAAAATCCCACGCCGCATCGTGAGCTCTAGCCAGCTACTATACCGCACCAGACCTCTATTCTCATGTCTGTTAACGAAGCCCTGTTGGGGTTTCGTTACAACAGACCAGTTTTGTATAAACCAATTGCATTGCTTCATGCCAACCTATAATAGCGCTGACATGAAAGGTGGGTCTCAACAGGGGGGTCATAGATTTGTTTATCTTCATCACCGATCGTAATCAGATGATGAAAAATCCCTTTTGCATCCCCGCCCCTATAGGGATTCGAACCCGGTCCCTCCGCAACTTTAACCACTGCGCCATTTGGTCGGTACTAAAAAAGATTGTCGCGATGATCTTTTCGTCACTTGCTCCAACAATAAAATCGGCACTGAAAGGAAAAGTATCTTTAGCTCCGCTCATCATTCTATCGATTAATTGTTGGAAAATGCCAGGCGCTGTCTTCACGCCTTAGTACAAGCGGTGTACTCGGAATAGGCCATAATGGGTGTTGATCGTCATGAGTTTTTTTTATACGTCATACATCTCCACTTGTAAAAAGGCATCGCACAGATCGATTTTGCTGAACACTCGGTATTGATTCAGTTTCGAGAACAACGTATTCATCCATCCTTTGTCTTCCGGACTGATTACTCCCAACAACTGCAATCTCTTGAGCTCATTTTCGATCGGTCATTTGGTGCGAAAAATTGGTTGCCTTCAAATGCCTTTATTTTGTTGCACAAAACCAGTGAATCACTAAAAGCTGCTTTGTGATGCGTCTCTTGGTTGTCCAACTTGTTAAGGAGTTTATCTAGCGTCTAGCGGTTTGTTGAGTCCCTGCTCAAATATCAGTACATACTTTGAAATTGTAAGATATGCAATTTGTAATGTCAAACTTTTCGCATTTTGAATTGATCCATGCCGGATACTCGGAAAAACCTTCACCAGCTTCTTTTTCCATCCTCAGGCACTTGTAGCGGATTGAAAACTGGTTCCTTCCAGCCGAAAATTCGCTTGAGTTCTTTCACTGTGTCATCGAAGGGAATAGTGTCTTTTCTGAGTGGCAAAATCGTATCTACAAACTTTTGATAGACGGCTGCAGAAAGTTTTTCGGTCAGCAAATCCACTTTCTGTGGTGCAGTCATCATAGCGGCTTCTGTCATAAAGTTTCATATCGCTGGCGGTATCACAATTCGAATGTCAAGTAGTCTTCAGCGTAATATACCAACTTCTCCATACGGTCTGACAGGTTTTTGTGCAGCTATGTCACCTGAATTTTTGCCAGATTTGCTGGTTGTAGCTGCCCTTCTGATTGTAGCACTAACCGCGCCATCAACATCGCAATCGCTTGATTTTTCCTGTCGTTCGACCATCCTTTTAACTAGTTCTTTAATGTCAGCATCCATTTTGGATTTTTATTCGCGTGAAATCGACTAATCCTCGTCGCCACTGATTATTTAATTAAACCTACGGTTTTATCATTATGGTAATGTCTTTATTTACCTATTTGTATTTTCTACTACCCTCTCTGCCTAAATCGACCCTTTTTCCGTTTTCACCACGCGCACTTACCAGCGTTGTCATTTCACAAGCCTCTGGAGGAGCAAAGACCCAGAAGTACTGTTCTCGAATTCCACAACCATTTTCCATATGTGGGCATCTTCCACGTTCGGAAATTTAAATTCCTCTATTATTGAATTCGCTATGGAATTTTTGTGGTACTAAGGGAATATTTCCTAATGGGTATAAAAGCAGGTGAAAAAAATTCCCCATATAGGAAAACGTCAATAATTACATAGATTTTGACAGATGTCCACATGTGGAAAATGGTTATGGAACTCGAGAATATGGCCCATAGGTATGTTTGAGAAGGAGTTTTGAAGGATCACCAACTGAAATGCGACAACCATTCCAAATATCTTTGATATTGGAAACCTCGAGACAGAATCACTCGTAGGTTTGTTCGTTGCTGCCTTTACCACATGAAAGTGCCATCTATCAAATAGCAAGCAGGCATGAGCAGCAGAAATGCAGAACGTTTTGTATCGTGAATAATTCACCGACCTAACTTCATCGACCACTTCTTCTTCGAGGTGGTTTCCTTTAGATGCATTATAATTTGCTAGAAAGGATCACGTCTCGAAGAGTGATTCTTCACCAAGTACTTAAAGCCGGATAATGCCGGCCTTAGAAAGTATTCTCAACATTGAAAATATTAAACCATTATCATAATATGATTTAAAAAGGGATTACACATTTAAAAAACGATTGTTTAGCAAATTATTTGTTTTATTGATTCGACATTTTTCTTATAACACTTCAAGCTGCACAACGGTGTTTTAGTCTTGGAGCAATTGTACTTCTTTATATTACCACAAATAGCGCATAGTATAGGTTTTGGTGGTTCAATTTCACACTGTGCCTTTATCGGTATCTCAAAATCGGGCGGAAATGTCACTGTTCCACCGTACAGCGTTCTACGATACGAGATCATTGGAATTTGTGTTCTTGGCACCCGATTCTTTAGTGACCGAATTTTTGTATCTTGCTTCTTTAGAAGCCTTTCCATCGTCTTCTTTTTATCTTTCTCCCGTTTTTCGTCTGCCAATTGTTTGCGCTTCTGTGATTTTAGCTGCGCCTTTTGTATAGCCTCGGCGGTCATAACTTTCTCTTTGTAACCCGTGGGCAAGGACATTAGGGTTTCAGCAGGAATTGTAGGTTCTTTATCGTTTCCACGTTCGTACATGGCTCGCTGTCGCGCGGTCATCAATTTTGGATCTTTAATCTTTTTTAACTCGTCATCCACTTCTTCTAGTTTTCCCGATTCGATTGCGTCCAACCATCGCTCTTCTTCACTCGAAGTTCCGCTATCTTTCCCCTTTTGTCGTTTCTTTTTCGGTATTCCTCCTGGTTTCGGTGGTGTTGTACTCATTGTGACTGTGCTTTTTGTAAGCACTACAGTTTGATTTATATTCGATCCGCTTGCCATCGATTTTAATTTATCGGCCGCGGATATCGTTTGTACCGAGTCGTCGTATTGCTCTTTTATATCTGAGACATCCGTCACATCAATTGCATCCGAATCGTATTCAACTTTGATTTTTTTATGTTTTTTGTGTTTCTTATGACGTTTCCGGGTTTCTGATTGATCAACTGTAAAATATACATGAATTCGAAAATATTTTATTGTGAAGGTACGAGTTTATAACTCACCGTCTTGATGTAAATCTTTCTTTTTTGCCATTTTTTCGATACGAAATCAGTCGAATCGAAAACAAAATAGTTTGTTTTTGTTTGAGAACTGTCAGAATCAATTTGTGAAAACAGCTGTTGAGTTCAGTGGATCAAAAATCATGTCCACATGAATCATATTTTATTGTTCACGTTCAACGCGCGTTGATTGAAAAAATTGCTTCAAAGAGATTAAATATTTTATTTTTTTAATTAAATAAAGAATATAAAAGTAAAAGGATAAATATATAAACAATTATTACAAAATAATATATGTAGTAAATGATAAACAACATTCTTATGCAGGTTTATATTTTGGCCGCGTTTCAACATTCTCTTTATCGGGGCCGTTACGCACTTCATATTGCAGCATTGATTTAGTTTCCTCGACTATTCTGGCCTCAGGACAATCAATTTTTGTTTGTTTCTTATCCGTGTCTATTATAGAGGTACAACAGATTTCATGTTTCTTAACACCGCGGGCATAGAAAGACCAACAGCATATTTCGTTCGAACGAAACGAAATTTTGATGAAAATAATACGGGATCGGTATAAAAGAGCTAACTTATCGAATAGCTCGATGTTTTTGAGCAGATTATCATCGGACGCTGGTGTATATGAATATTTATTGTTGTGTCGGTTCATAAACAGGCGTACAACAGGCCTTCGGGCGTTTCCGATTAAAAATTCTTCCTCCGCCGGATTTTTAATGAGCGGTACGTATATTTTAACCGCTCGACTTTCCCGATCTCGTTTCACTAGTGTCGTTTCACAAAGCTCGATTAATTCATCAATTTGATAATACTTTGCTTCGGCCAAAATCTCGGCAATGGCTCGTGTACTCTCCGGCAGGATAGTGTGACCATCACGCAGGAAATTTAAAATGATTCCAAAATGCTTACCACATCGGTCAAGCAGTATCCAACCTATAAATAAACTTTTGCAATTTAAAACCAGATTCAATATCAGTTTTTTTTTTAACCAATTTACCATCAGAGTCGGTGAGTACTTCCATCTGTCCACTAAACATAGCACGCAGCATAGATTCGTTTCTGATTAGCGTACCAATTGTCGTATGATATAAACTACCGCCAACGTTTAACTTAACATATTGAGCAGGATTACCTTTAATTAAGGTTTTTTGATCACCAGACATGGTGTAAATTGTAAATTTACAAAGATCTATCAACTTTCGCGGGATTATAAAAAAATGAGCGACATTTACAAATGCAAACGAAAAATTATTTACAAAACTATTAGGTACACAAATATTTGAGTCGTATTTATTGATTGTTTGAACATTTAATTGTTAAGCGTTATTTTACAATTTACTTGATTTATTCATTTTTAATTTAATTTTTTTCGTTTTTAAAAGTGTTTTTGAGTCATGTTTTCCATTTTTAGATTTGTTTTTGTATTAAAATGTCAAATTGAGCCACAAGTATGATTGGCTCAATATTTTTTGTACACTTGTGCAAATTTTATTGAGCAAATAACAGTTGGGCGACCAAGAAAATTGAAGTGCACCATTATATTTCAATTAAATTTTTTTGTTTTTTATGTTATTTTTTGTGCGCGAATAAATAATATAAATTCAGCTCTAATTTTGCATTTATTTAAAATATTTATATAATTTTTGCTTGTTTGTTTCAATTACACAGAACATTTATGCATTTTACAATAATAAATCGTTAAATAAATGTCGTTATTACGTACACACATATATGCGTTGGTGATTAGAAGGGATTGACGGTTATTCGTAGCCATTTTGAGATTAGTAATCGTTTGTTTAGCGTTTATAATAATTATTAATTAATAATATATTTTTAGATACTTAATTTTTTTTTTTATTAGATTTTGTTTATAATTTAATAGTTTTTGTTGTTTTCTTTGGCAACAGACCTCGTCATTTTAAACTAAATTGTTGCGTAGTAGACTGGTTTTATTACTGGTCTTCGGTTTGGCACCACCCAGACCGGCTCGATCTTCCTCCTCATCGCTGGTCGAAAGTCCGGCGACAACACCGCGGCATGATGATGTGGCTTGCATTAAATCCTGATTTGGTACATTCCGATTCTCATACAAAAACATTGCCATTGTTTCTTCTAGGATGCGGGCCTCAGGAAACTCAACTTTTGTTTGTTTTTTATCAGTTGCATACACTATAGAGCTACAACAAACTTCGGCCTTTTTACTACCATTTCCATAGAAGGACCAACAACAGATTTCATTAGAACCGAAAATGATTTTTATAAAAATTATCCGTTGACCATATCGAAGCGATAATTTATCAAAAAGCTCAGTATTTTTAAGCAGATTATCATCGGAAGCAGTCGTATACGAATACTTGTTATTGTGCCGATTCATAAATAGCTTAACAATTGGTTTTGTTGCGTTTGCAATTAGGAACTCCTCTTCTTCTTGATTCTCAATCAGCGGCACAAATGTTTTAATTTGTTCCATTTCACGATTACGTTTTGTTAGAGCACGTTCGCACGAATCGGCCAATTCTTTGATACAGTAGTATTTTGATTCAGCTAGCAACTCGGCAATATCACGTTGTGTTTCTGGCAGGGGGGCACTTCCATCACGCAAAAAATTTAATATTGTACCAAAGTGTTTACCACAGCGATCGAGAAGTATCCATCCTAAAAATAAAAACAAAAATGTATATTTTCAAACCAAATCAAAACCCCTTTATAATTTTCGCTTCGCTGATCTCCGTTCTTAAGCTCTTTTTTTTTCTTGTTCAGGAAAAAATTGTTACAGTTAAACGTGGCCGATTTTAGCTCATCTTTTTTTATATATATAGAGAGAGAGAAAAAAAGAGAGTAGATATGTATGTTATTAAGAATACTCACCTTCTGAATCTGTCAGAACTTCCATTCGTCCGCTAAACATTGCACTCAGCATTGTATCATGTTTAGTGAGTGTACCAATTGTTGTATAGTATAAATTACCACCAACATTTATTTTAACATATTGTGATGGATTCCCCTTCACTAACGTCTTATGATCACCAGACATCCCGTCAATATTGCTACTTAGATCCAGATCCACAAATATTTTCTTATTTTCCGTTTTGTTGTTGTAATTTTTGCGTTTTACTTAATTTCAACTAAAAATCTAAATTTCGATCAAAAAACACAATAAATTAGGCACAATTTATATGAATACAATTTACACAATATAATTACAATATTTTAGTTGAACGATTATTAGATTATGCAAATTAAATATGCAATTATTTGGATTTTTTGAAATTTTCTTCTCGTTTTTCGCTGGTTAGCCATCCATTATTTTCTATTTATAATCGTAAAATGTCATTTTTTGTATATGAGTGATGAACAGGGTTTGGGAACCATTTTGCGGTGTTATATTTTTAAGTTCAGTGTATTATTTTTAGACCAGTTTATTAATTTGAATTTGAAATTGTTATAGACAACTATAAATGTCCGGGGTAGTGACATCTATCTGTAAAAAAATCAAATGGATACCGGACATAAACATCTGTCATTTTGCACTTTATATGAACAAATTACTCACAACAATAAAACAGGTAATATTATTTATTATTTTTAAATAAAAATCTAATACGAGTATTAGATTATAGTATGTAAGTGAAATATATAATAATACGAGTATTAGCGTAAGTGATAATAATAGGTGGACAAACTTAATGTTTTATAAAACACAATCCAAAAGAATTTTATTTTAGTGAAATTGTTGGTTATGTTTATGGTGATTACGTTTAGTAAATATTATTTACTTTTGATTTTAAATCTTTGCTTCAATGGCATTGCCAAAGCGGGACATTACACTAAATGTAGAATTGCAACTATTGCATATAATAAATTATTTCGGGAATTCAAAGCGTCCAATTAAAGAGGGCGAACAAATACTAAACGCTGGATGGGTTCAGAATTTGGGAATTGACCAAAATTCCAAAAATTTAGTTATTGTTGGTTTGGTAGTACAAACTACCAACTTATCGGCCAAACCACATGAAATTAAGCTGCAAAATTTGTGCAACACGGGAAAAATGTGGAAATGTTGGTGTTCTTGTAAAGCTGGCGAGGGTGGAAAATGCAAGCACATCGCTGCTTGCCTACTATACATTAATCGGTATGGTATATATAAATAAAATTATTAAATAAATTTAGCTTAAATCTAACTTATATATTGTAGAAATCCCGATCTAAAGGGAATCAGCTGTACTGAAGTCAAGCAGAAGTGGGGTAGAATTGGATCATCGATGTCTAAAAGGTACTGTGGAATAGAAACCGACCAAATGTGCCACGTCCGAAAAAAAATCAAAATAACTGATTCCGTTGACGAAGAACAATATAAGAAAATTTTAACTCTCTTCGAAGAAGGTACTTAGATATCATGCTATGTAAAGATAAATAGTTATCTGTATAATAATATTTCTATAATTTTTTTAGCACAACCAAATTCCGAATTTGTGAAAATTCATAAAACCGAACGAACATCGAGCTTGTCGTCTAGTAATAACGATACAACCGATTTGGCAAAATTCGAGTTTTTTGAATTAATCATTAATCATGATGGAATGAAGCAGTATATTACAATTATGGAAAAATACTTAAATCCATCTGTAATGGTTAATTTCCAAAAGGTACAAAAAACTATAAACGAATCCATACAAATTTGCAACAAAACAATTTTGCAAACCAGTGCTCAATGGCTCCTGGAAAGAAAATTGAGAATAACCGGTAGCATTGCTTACAATTTATATACCTACCATTTTAATAAAAATCCAAATTGGCCCAAAAAGTTGTCGACAATTTATAACAGTTCATTCAAAGGAAATGATTCTACAAAGTATGGACTCTACGCCGAAAATATAGCTAAAAGAATATATGGTAATCGTTACCTGTTAATGGAATGCGGTCTAATAATTTCACCAGACCTTCCATTTCTGGCAGTAAGTCCAGATGGAATATCTTTCAATGGTCTGGAATGGATTCTGGTTGAAATAAAATCACCGGTGGCGGGTAAGGATATGACTGCACGAAGTGTTATTACAACCCTCCCTTACATACAATTAGAAGACGGGATATACAAGCTGCGGGAGCACCACTCTTATTATGGGCAGGTTCAGTTAGGTTTAGGGTTAACTAATTTAAACTTCTGTGATTTTATTATATTTAGTACCTTAGATAATAGTTACGAAATTATTAAGGTTCCAAAGAATGTCGAATTTATTAAATCTTACATTGAAATATTAACAAATATTTATTTTAAATTCGTATTGCCTTTTATTTTTAAAAAATGAGATACTGTGTTAACTATTTTCAAGTTAAATATTAAATGAAGTTTCGTGATATCGTAAGTATTTTGCGATTATGTGATAAATGTTTTCGTGATTGAATTTTGTGATAAGTAATATTTTTTTTAATTTTTTGGAAAAAATAAAACCGCTTTGAATTATTATTTCTGTATTATTTATTTCATTTATAATATAACTTTAGTAATCAACTTAATATATAATATAATATATATATATATATATATATATATATATATATATATATATATATATATATATATATATATATATATATATATATATAATTATAATTATAATTTTTTTTGTAAACTTAAATCTCTAATTTAAAATTTATCATCCTTCAAAATTGGCGTCGATAAGTTTGAAAGAGCGCTAACCACAGTGAGTATCTCGTCCATATAAGGGATCATACTAGAACATATTCTGTCTGATAATAATCTCATTCGCTTTAATCGAGCAAATCTCCGTTCTACGTGCACTCTTGCAGATGCTATTTCCGTCGACCTCTCTACTTGATCTTTTGTAAATCTCTCATACAAAAAATCTGGTCGAATCATTTCGATTCCTGCATTGGCAAGCTCATCCGCGATCAAAAAACCCTTGTCAACCATTACTGCATCACCAACTTCCAGTTTTGATAGTAAATTACTAAGATTAAACATTACTTTATCTGACGACTTCCCGGTTGCAACTTTGCTTAAGTAGTTGATGGCCCCAGAAGGAGATACACCAATCAATACTTTTAATGTATGGGCTCCTTTGTACCTTGAGTATGTACAAATTCTGCAGGATAAACAATTAGATGACACGGTTCTAAATTCTGTGCAATCTAAAACCGTTCTTATGTTTGGATATCTCTGAAAACACTTCGGCAAATTTTTAATGTTTTGCTCCCGTGATTGCCAATAAATTAAATTCTTCATTCCTAGAGCTAATAGTTGTATCATATCAGAAAAATAACGTTTGGCCGTGCTATTAGAGATTTGATACCAAATCCCAATTTCCGCAAATGAGCAGTTATTTTTCAATTTCTGCATGGTTAGTAGTATTCTAATCCTGATTTCCATAATAAAATTGTCATTCGGTCGTATTATCTCACACATTTTGATCATGGCATTTAAAATATTTACTGATGGTATTCCTGTCATTGTAAACAATTTATTATCGGTATCCCACAACGAGGTAATATCGATAAACATTGAAAGGTTCGCTTGAACTGCTTTTTCACCCGTATTGGGAATGCATTGAACGCCGATGTCTATCAACTCTTTTGCATCGTTCATTTCATCATTTAATGGAAACATTTGTATGTTCATTATCCTAAAAATAAAAATGTAAGTATTAAATGCATACACTAAATATAACAATAAATACGGTTCTTACTCTTCTGTATCTGTAACATTTAATTTAGCTAAACGAGTTTGTAATCTAATTTCTCGTGTACGGTCCACTTTTTTATTTGTGACGATCGACGATACAGGCAAATTTCTTGTTGGAAAAGCCCCCTTTGCCAATCTTGCCTTGTTACTTAAAATTGATTTTAAAATATGTCGAGTTTCAAAATGGTCACTACAAATCAAAAAATATTTCGGGAATTTTTTCCCCATTCTCAAAATTGCTGACCATTTTGCTAAATTAGATGGCGAATCTAATATTGGTTTTGGTATTTCATGCAATGATATTGTGTCACTTTTATAGTTATTGCATTGAGGCACTCCACAATGTTTCTTCGAATGCGCCATAACATAAAAAATTTAAAATTCGCATTAATAATTTTGTAAACTGTTTTGTTATTAATATTTATAATTATTTTTATAAAAAATTTAATAACAAACACATAACCTCTTTGTTACACTGGCAAAATCTTAGATTTTGGTTTGTGTTTTATGAAGTATAATGGTAGCACAACTTGTGTATTTTAGTATTTTGGAAGAGGTCACAAGTTTGTTCATTAAATACACTTCAATATTATTTCGTTATTATATATTTTAATTAATAATTATGAGTTAGTTACCTGTAACTTTTATTGAAAACTATACCGGGCTGTCTTAACAAATCGCAAATGTCAAGTTTTTATGTCCGGTACAAGTTTATTTTTTTTGCCGCCAGATCCACTTATAGTTGTCTATACATACATACATATTATTGGTTTTCCAATCGACCATCGCAAGTACTTATAAGCACTTATGGTTTATGTCTGTGCTAAATCATCTACATACTCGCAACTGATCTACCTATTTTTTCAAGAGCAGCTACAAGCAGTTAATTCAACATTCTCCGCTAGGTGATATTTGATAATAATTAACAACAATAAAGCTAAAATTTATTTTTTAAATATTTATTTTAATATTTTATTATCATAAATTTAAAAAATTAAACCATTATCGCATTATTTTTTGGTATTATGTGAATTAAAAATTTAGAGGTTATGTTTTTCTTATGTCATAATTTTTTGTGTGTTCCAATCGACATTTAGACGAGACATATTTTTCGCACTTATAAGTACTTGCGGTGGTCGATTAGAAAACCACTATTAATATACTAACTGGACTTTTTCCATGGTATGTACAGTAAAATCTCTCAGACGGAATTTCAAGGGACCGACAAAATTTTCCGGGTTCCGGGTTTCAGGGGTTTGAAAAACAAAATGTATGAATAAATGGAACAATACTTGTTCAATATTTGAATATACCAATTATATATGGATAGATTTTGTGAAACTTTCAATTTGTATAACCCTTTAAAGGTTATGTATTTGTTTTGCTCCATTTAAAATATGCACATATTTGTCTGATATTGATTTTTTTTTTAATTTTTTTGCGTATTTATCTTTTAAACTAAAATTACGTATTGTTTTCCCGTTTTTTTTTTATGAAATATCGTTTCAAACACACATTTGATTCCGACATTTCTAAGTTTAGGCATTTTTATTATTTATATTTTTTTATTAACCTATACAAAGTTGGCTAAAATTCCACCTTTGGAGAGTTATTCTGTCAAAATTTTTGCTCTACGAAAGAAATTCCGTCCGCGTCTCGCAATATTCCGCGATAAAAGGTTGTTTTGCTATGAAATTAGGTTCAATTCAAAGGGACTTTTTTTTTAAACAGATATTTCCGTGTCTGACGAGTTTCCGCGATAATCAGATTCCGCCTTTCAGAGATTTTACTGTACATATTTAAGTACTTTTCATACCAGGCGCCTCGCCTCGAAATATTTAGTTACCACAAATGCGAAGCTGAGACCCTTTCATACCGGTGGCGTTGGCTTTGAACATTCGGTAGCTATCAAATATTTTATTTAGGTCTATTTTACACGTGAATTATAGCAAGAACTGAGATATTCTACATTTGTAACGTACATATGAGCTAGATTTTTTGGTAAGTATGAAATATTTGTGCAAAAAATGTGTTTTGTAGGTTATGTTGACAAAGCACTTCGCTTTATACTACTTTAAAATCTCGCAGTCAAGTGTGGAACGCATTGCCTTGGCTTTGTAGATAACTTCATTGCAATATATATAGTTTTTTTTTAAATTATCACTTAAAAATAAATTATTTTTCAGCAAATTGAATTTATTACTATAAAATTAAACGGTATCAATCGAATAAAACTAATTTACATAAATAAAAAACGATATAAAAAATTTTTATTTACGAAGCTCAAAGCCGGGGCGCCTGGTATGAAAAATACTTTAGTTTACGTTATACCACAGAATACAACCAGGGTGGTCATTTTGTGGTGCTATATCATATTTGGTGATAAAACTGTGATAAACTGACATTTGTCCTAGCTTACTTCGGTCCCATCTTGGATGAACAACGTCACGTCGTATATTGATTTGAATGAAAATGACCACAATATCTTCCGTCTTACTTCTACAAGTGGAAAAAATTGTTTATTTTGTTGTTTAATTTTTTTTTACATGGAGTTTGGTTAAAACACCTCTAATCAAAATTTCAAAAAATGTATGAAATTTACATTGACGCTAATGATAAATAAATGATATTTATTAACAAAATAATCATTTATCTATTATTGAAATAAAATTAATGGATTATTGTTAAATTTACAGGAAAACGGAATATAAAAAGTGCAGTTCGTATCACAGTAATTTTCATTCATTTTTTTTAAATTTTAAATTAATTTTTTTATATCAAACTACATTGAGTTTGATCGAAAGCAACTAAAGTTTTTAAAAAAAATGAATGAAAATTACTGTGATACGAACTGCAAACCAAAATTGTTGATTAACAAAAGACTAATTATTATATTTTTAAGTTAACATAACTAGAAAACCCTTTGGTATATTAGAATTTCATGTTTAAACACCGACCATTATTTGCATTTTGTGAGGTTATGTCAGATGGTTTATGTTGATTTTCGTTTAAGAATTGCTTATTTTTTGTCCATTTCTGTTAGGAGGATGATTGTTTTTGTGAAATTTGTTATTCTAGGCTACTAGAATGGTTCTTTTAACATACAATTTAATACACAAAACTAAAATAATTGTTGATTTTTATATTTCATAGTAATATAAAAATCAACAATTGAGGTTACGTGTCAAATTAACACTTTGATTCATTGCTTTCCCCTTAAAATTCATTTTGCAGTGTTGTCATTTTGTGGTAATATATCACATTTGGCGATACTATGCGAAAAATAAATTGTCGTAGCTAACTATGGTGTTGTCATGGATGAATATCGTCACGTCGCATAATGATTTAAATGAAAAAGACCACAACTTCTTCCGTCTTACTTTTACAAGTGGAACAAAAAAAAAATTATTTTCTTGTTTACATTTGTTTTATATGGAGTTTAGTTAAAAAAAGCTCTAATAAAAATACCAAAAATGAATGAAATTTACATTGACGCGAAATATAAATGAATGATATTTATAAACAAAATGATCATTTATATATTTTTTTTTTGAAAATATGCAATTTTGCTACCACCGAGTAAACATTTAAATAATTTACTTATTACTTGTGTGAAAAGTTGAATCAGCAGTTTAAATCATTTTTTTTTATTATTTTTTAAAAATTTTGTGATGTGAAAAATAAGTGAAATCGTGATGTTCTCATCTCCGCCTCAAGTAAAAAAGGCTGGGCAAAATCAGCAGACAGCGATGTCCGCAAGCGATTTGCCACCGAACGTCACGACCTCAGATATTTTTAATAAAAATACAAAAGTGCAGCATAGTCCAAAGCGACAACAAACTTTAAATGTTCAAAAAATTACCTTACCAGGCAATTTTAATCAAAGTGAAATTATTAATTTAAATAACATTGGTGTGTTGAACCATAACGAAAATAAAAGTGCATCGTCGCCAAATATTGACAATAAAAAAAACAATGAGAGTGCATCGACATCAGATGACAATAAAATAAACAGTGATGTAGGTCAGTGTTTAGTGCAAACGGGAATAGACCGGTATATTACTGTCACATCAAAACGAAGAAGAAGCCCTAGATCAGCGGCCAGTGCAAGCGCGAATAAATTCACTAAGCTAGCTAGCGTTGAATTAACGCATGGTAATAGGTATTCTTGCTTGGTTGTTGACGAGCCGCCGCCCGAAAAAACTTCAAAAGCTGAGAAGCCACCACCAATCTATTTGAGGGAAGAATCAAATAGAGAACTTGCTAAAACGATCGAGTTTATCACTGAAGGGGCATTTTATATTTCCGGTATCAAAAGAGGAAATATAAAAGAAACAAAAATTCAACCGCTCAATACTGATGCTTACAGAGCGTTAATTAAACATTTCGACCAAGTTGGTAAACATTACTACACGTATCAATTAAAGAGCCAAAAAGGATTGGTTGTTGTGTTAAAAGGAATAGAGAGTTACGTGGATGCAAACGAAATTCAAGCTGCTCTCACTGAAAAAGGTTTCCAGTGCAAAACTATTACCAATATTTTTAATCGGGAGAAGGTTCCTCAGCCATTGTTTCGTCTGGAATTAGAACCAGACAATAAAAAGGTTAAAGGCAACCATGCAATATTTGACCTAAAATATCTATTGCACAGAAGGGTTACCGTTGAGGAACCCAGGAAAAGAAATGGGCCGGTACAATGCGTTAAGTGCCAAGAATATGGCCACACTAGAGCCTATTGCACTTTGAACGATGTTTGTGTTATATGTGGTGAACTCCATAATTCAAAGGTTTGCAATAAAGCAAAAAATGAAGCATCAGTGAGAAAATGCAGCAACTGCGATGGAAGTCACACAGCTAATTATAGAGGGTGTCCAATTTATCTGGAATTGAAAAGGAGAATAAATCCAAAGCAGCGAGCAGAGCAGCGAATCCTTAATCTTCATTCTTCAGTTAGAAAAGAAGCACGGCCAGAAATTGTAAACAGAAACGCTCGAAATGAAAATCAGTGCGCAACTGAAAACGGCAGCGTGCACCAAGGGGTTTCATACGCAAGTGTTCTCAAAGGTACCGCTCCTAAGGTGCAAGCAAGTGAAGAGGGAAACATCACAACAGCTTTAAACAAATTGACCAATATGATGCAAAGCTTCATGGCGATGATGGAGAGAACCATGGATCTAATGATGCAGAATATGAGCACGCTGATGCAGATAGTCGTAAAAAGCCAAAAATGACCATCATCAAAATAGCCATATGGAATGCAAACGGCCTAACACAACATAAATCGGAGGTACATGCATTCCTCACTGAACACAATATTGACATAATGTTAATATCAGAAACACGCTTCACCAAAAATAGCTATTTCAAAATTAATGGGTACTCTATTTATGACACCAAGCACCCAGATGGTAAAGCACATGGAGGCACTGCTGTATTGATTAAGCGAAGATTAAAACATTACGAACTTACAAAATATGAGAAAGAACATATACAATCAACGAGCATTTGTCTGCAGGAGTGGTCTGGAAACTGCGTCATATCAGCAGTGTACTGCCCTCCAAAACATGCTATAAAAAACTCCAGTTCTTGGATTATTTCAGCCAGCTGGGTAATAAATTTCTTGCGGGCGGTGATTACAACGCTAAACATACTCATTGGGGTTCCAGATTAACTTCGCCGAAAGGTAAACAACTTTATGATGCCATAGAGGAACAGTCCCTGGATTATTTATCTGCCGGTAACCCAACTTACTGGCCCACGGATAAAAAGAAAACTCCTGATCTAATTGACTTTTGTGTAACTAAGGGCATTCCACGTACATATGCTAAGGCCACTGATTGCTATGATCTGTCTTCTGATCACTCACCGGTAATAGTAACATTGAGTACTGATGTCCTAAGGAACGAAATACCGAACCGTCTTACAAACAAAAAAACTAATTGGGATCAATATAGGAGGTTAGTCGAACAAAAGTGTCTACTTAATATTCCTCTGATCACACCAGCTGATATTGATGCGGCGGCAGAAAATCTAAAAGATGTCATGACATTATCTGCTAAAAGGGCTACACCCGGCATAAGTAGTTCGGAAAAAGTTAATAAACTGTCACATAATATACAGGAACTAATCCAGGAAAAGCGAAAGATTCGCCGTCAATGGCAGCAAACAAAATCACCGTTATTGAAGTGGAAATTAAATCGAGCTATTAAGGCCCTAAGATTTGGTTTGAGCGAAGAAGAAAACCAGCGCGTAAAGAACTACTTAAGTGATCTCTCGGCAACCGAGAGGACAGATTATTCCTTGTGGAAGGCAACAAAAAATTTAAAAAGGCCAACAAATTCGAATCCACCGATTAGACTACCAACTGGAAATTGGGCGAGAAGTGATGAAGAAAAAGCCAATGCTTTTGCTGCTCATCTAGCAACAGTATTCGTCCCACACGAAGAAGATAATTATTTTGTGCTACCCCAGCCAACGGATGATGGTTTATCCTACAAACCTATAAAGTATAACTGGAAGAAAGTTAAGAATACAATTAAAACTTGCATAAGCCCGAAAAAGGCACCAGGACATGATCTTATTACTGGAAAAATGATAAGGGAATTGCCGGATAAATGCATAAAACTAATAACATTTGTATTCAACGCGGTCATGCGAACCAGTTATATTCCTCAAAAATGGAAGATATCTTTGATCACAATGATACATAAGCCAGGGAAAAAAGAAACGCAAATCTCATCATATCGTCCCATAAGCATGCTGCCCACAATCTCAAAGCTATTTGAAAAAATGTTACTAATGAAATTGAAACCAATATTAGAAGAACGGCGCGTTATTCCAGACCATCAATTTGGGTTCCGAAACCCACATGGTACTACAGAGCAAGCACACAGGATTGTAAATGCAATCAAAATCACCTTCGAGGAAAAGAAATATTGTGCTGCTGCCTTTTTGGATATCGCCCAAGCTTTTGATAAAGTTTGGCACGATGGACTAATTTACAAAATTAAGGAGCTTCTACCGAAAAAATTTCACTCAGTTCTGGGAAACTATCTTCTCCAAAGGCAATACATGGTCAAACAAAACAGTGCAACTACTTGCTTAAATGATATTAATGCAGGTGTCCCGCAAGGTAGCGTTCTAGGACCAATATTATACTTATTGTACACAGCTGATATACCTGTAACCAACAAAGTGATAATATCAACATTTGCCGATGACACTGCCATCCTGGTGTCTCACACTAATCCTGAAATTGCCTCAAAGGAGTTACAGAATCATTTAAACAAGGTCGCGGACTGGCTAAAGGCATGGCGAATAAAAGTGAACGAAAACAAATCAACTCACGTCACATTCACGCTAAACAAACGCACCTGCCCACCAGTGAAATTAAACGATAAAAATATTCCTCAACAAACGAAGGTAAAATACTTAGGTTTGCATCTGGATAGAAGGTTAACGTGGAAAAATCATATTGAAACAAAGCGCAACCAAATAAAAATTACATTTTCCAAAATGTATTGGCTGATGGGAAGAAAATCTCAGTTGTCATTAGCCAATAAAGTTTTACTGTACAAATCAATAATCAAACCCATATGGACTTATGGTATTCAGTTATGGGGATCCACCAGCGCTTCAAACAGAGAACTCCTGCAACGAACCCAAGCGAAAATACTTCGCAGTATCACCAATGCTCCTTGGTACATTCGAAATAGTAATATACATCACGACCTTGGGATTAAAACCGTTAAAGAAACAATTAAAGAATTCAGTTCGAAATATTATTCAAAACTAGAAGCACATCCCAACGAATTGGCCAGGGAGATACTAAAACAGCCGCGATTTAGACGTCTGAGAAGAACAGATCCACTCGAACTAATGAACCTGTGAACCTGTAAATTTAATTCGATATACACATATAAGTGTAGTCTAAATTAATTAAATTGTGAGCCCTAACAATAAGTATTAACATTGGTTAAGACTTAAAATATGTAATAATTTTTAGCTTAAGATTTGATTACTTCTTGTTAGTTTCTTATGTTGAAAGATTCAAGAATAAAGCCATTGGCAACATTTAAAAAAAAAAAAAAAAAATATATTTTTGAAATAAAATTAATGGGTTATTGTTAAATTTACAAGAAAAATGAAATATAAAAATCAACAATTATTTTAATTTTGTGTAGTAAATTATTTGTTAAAAATCAAGGTATACAGAAAAAATAGGTAGTATATTCCCGTGTCTCATTTTTATCTTTCTTTGCGCATCATGTCACGTGTAGTCAAAAAAACATATTTGTATATGAAGTTTGGCGGTTTTTTGATTAGTTTTTTTAAATAAATCAAGAATAATCGTAATTTTTTTTAACAAACCGTATTTACAATTGATAATGATAGTTAACCGAGACCCTTTTTATGCTTTATATTTTTTTTATGGTCCAAATATTTGAGAAATAATTCATTCGAGTATATAATTAATGTCTAAGATAAATGGAAAAAAGGGTAGACAAAATTATGAGTACATAACATAAAACAATTAAATTATTAAATTTTTTTGGTCATTTGAAGATATGTACGTACCAAATATTTAAATTTTTATTTCTTTACGTTATGTACTCAAATTTTTACCATCTATTTTCGTTTGGCTTCAAATTATTGGTATCCACGTACCTATTCAAATATTATGTTCATATTCAACGTTAAATATAAATGTAAAAATATATTAAATAAAAATTCAGTTCACAAATTATTGTTTAGAAAAAGGAAATTAATTCATTTATTGTGTTATGGTTTTCGCTACAAATAAATCAATACATTCATTCACTGTTTAGTGTTCTATATGTGTTCTTATCAGAAGTACAACTGATAGTTTTGTTGCAATAGGAATTATTCAAATTTAGGATATTTAAAATCGAACACTCCCAAATTTTTGAATTAAATAATTAAAATCTAAACGTTCTCTGCATTTAACAAAACAATTTTACTCATAAATTCCGAAACTTGTTATGCCATGTGCTCAAACAGTCTGCTCTAGACACGAATATTAAAACATGCCTATTTTCGCGATTTAATTCCAAAAGTATTGCAGTATATAACTAAAATAAAAATTGAAATGTTTAATTTTAACATAAAGTCGAAAAACAATTAATGGCAAGAATAAAAAAAAATTCATTTATTTTCCATTTATTTAAAAAATTAATAAAAATATCACGGAACTCCATAAAAATATCAGCATTTTTGACAACACGTGACGTCAAATTGCGAAAAAGTATAGCAACAGCATGCGCAATATTGTACCTTTATTTTCTGTATATCTTGGTTAAAAATTACATTCTAGTTGCCTAGAATAACAAATTTCTTCGGGAGCTCACAATAGCAAAGGACAAAAAAATATTCTTATACAAAAATCAACATAAACCATCTGACATAACCCCACAAAATGCAAATATTGGTCAATGTTTAATCAAATTCTAACAAACCAAAGGTTTTTCTTGTTATGTTATATTAAAAATATATTAATTGGTCTTTTTTTAATCGACCATTTTGTTTTGCACTTCGTATCATGATAATTTTCATTCATTTTTTTAAACTTTAATTTGGTTGTTTTTGATCAACCTCCAAATAGTTTGATGGAAAACAACTAAATTGGGATATTAAAAAAATGAATGAAAATTATCATGAAACCAAGTACAAAATAAAATTGTTGATTGACAAATGACTGATTATTATATTTTTAACATTTTATTTAAATAATAAACATCTTTGCATTAAAGTATTACTTTATCATCACACAAATAGCACTTCGTATAAAATGTTCATATAATGTCATTTGAGGTTATGTGGAAACGTCAACTTATCACTTTAATTCATAATTTTCCCCTTAAAATTCATTTTGCAGGGATGTGTTTGTAGACTTTCTCCATTTTTTTATATCACATAAAAAAAGTCTCCACTAGTGATATAAAGGTGTGATATAGCATCACAAAATGACCACCCAGAAGAGACATAACGCTGTTTTTGTATGGAAAAATTTGGACTCATTGTTTTGACCTTGATTTGCCGAAGGTAAGAGAAAGTTGGGTTATGTATTCTTTGGTTTACTGGTTTTTATTTGAAATAATAAAAATTGAGAATCCTTAACAGTATAGTTAGTCAAATTAATTGACAAGTTTTGTTTTGACAGCATAATTTAAACTAAATATTCAAAAAATTCATAATATTCGAAAATAATTATACTTCAATGTCCAAAAAAGAAGGTAAGATGAAAAAAAAATTTGATCCACGCCATGTCTATTCTGGTTAATCTTTCTTCTGTGGTTATACCAGGGTGTTCACCTCTAATTTCAACCTTGATAATGCATCTGCTACTTTATTTGTTATCCCTGGTCTGTACACTAATTCATAATTATATTCCTCGATACGGGCTTTCCATCTTTTAAGTTAACTGTTGTTATTCCGGTTGCTTAGGGCAAATGTTAACGGTTGATGATCGGTTACTATTTTAATTTTTCCCGCACCGTAGAGATAATTCCGAAGGTTGTCCAAAGCCCAAACTATCGCTAACATTTCCTTTTCGTTAGTCGCGTAGTTTTCCTCTGTTTTGTTCAATGACCTCGATATGTACGTTATCGGGCGATCTTTACCAATTTCTCCTTGCGAGAGAACAGCTCCAATGCTGGAGTTTGAAGCATCCGTTGTCAGTATGTACGGCTTGTTGAAGTCAGGAAATATGAGTAAATCCGATGATGTCAGCAATTCCTTTAGTTGTTCAAAAGCTTTCGATTCTTCCTTATTCAACTCAATCTTTACTTTCTTGGATTGGTTTGCTTTTATCTGCGCGTTTTCACCTCTTGTTAAATTTGTTAAGGGTTTCGCGATTTTTGCGGAATCCTTGATAAATCGACGATAATATGATGTTAACCCGAGAAATCCTTTTAGTTCTTTTAGATTTTCAGGTGGTTTGAGTTTTTTGATTGCAGATATTTTTCTTGGGTCTGCCTTTATTCCTTCGTTTGTAATTACATAGCCAAGGAATTCTGTTTCTTCTTTTAAAAATTCCATTTTATCTAGGTTATCCCTAAGATTGGCTTTCAGTAACTTCTGGAATATTTTATTTACGTTATCTAGATGCTCTTCTTTAGTTTTTCCCCCAAAAACGATGATATCGTCAATGTAGACGTAACAAATCTTGCCAATATATTCCTTGAGGACATTGTCAATCATGCGCTGAAAGATTGCAGGCGCATTCTTTAATCCAAACGGTAGTCTTTTGAATTCATATTTCCCATTCATGGTGGAAAATGCTGTTTTTGGGATATCACTTTCTTTCATTTTGATATTATGAAAACCCGATGTTAAATCGATCGTTGTGTAGTATTTTGAATTTCCCAGGCTTGCAATTGTGTTTGTTATATCAGGTATCGGGTATGTATTTGATATAGTTACCGTATTTAGCCTCTTGAAGTCGATTACCATTCGGTATTTTTTAATTCCAGATGCATCCAATTTTTTTTCTACAATCCATATTGGCGAATTGTAGGGACTTTTTGAAGGTCTTCAAGAAGTTTTTTATCTGCTCATTTACTTCGCCCCTCATGTTAACAGGGTATGGGTAGGTTTTTGTGTAAATCGGCTCCTCCGTTGTTGTCTTGATTTCCGCTCTAATGTTTGTATCTATAATTTGTTCGTCTTTAATTGGGCCAAATAAAGGTAAAAAACTCCTGATAATTGACCTTAGCTTTATTTTTGCTTCGCCATCCAAGTGATTGTCCCTTATCTCGATATTATTGACCTGAACCGATATTTTCTCTTTTAGCGGAATTTTAATGCCTGGTGCGATGGTTAAGGTGTTCTCCCTCCTATCAATCATAGCCTCCACTTTTTTCAAAGTGTCATCTCCGATTATGCCATCGAATGTACTTAATCCTGGCAGAATAAAAAAATCCATTGTTGTGTCGTTGCCAAATTTTTTAAATATTGGTGCAGTTATTTTCTGGCTTATTCTTATATCTCCTCCAGCAGATTTAATGAAGAATGGATTGTTTACCGGTCGTGAGCCTTTTGCGAGTTCTTGTTTAATAAAATTTTTATTCACACCGGTGTCGATGAGGAATTTTAGTATTTTATTGTTATGACATTTATACTCTAAGTATGGTAGGCTAGAGAGGCCTCTTTGGTAACATTTATTTCGTTATGTTCCTCTGTCTCAGAATCCTCTTCGTCCTTATCACTATAATTTTCAATATAGTGTTCGTATGGTTCATCTTCTTTGTCCTGTTCCAAATGGAACATCCTTTGCTGTTTGTGCGTTTTTAAGTTGACATCTGAATTTAGTTCCCTCTTGAAACTAGGGTTCTGGTAGCTTGAACGATTTATGTAATTCACTTTACTTGTTTTTATGGACTCGTCTACTTCCATTGGTGTTGGTGGCTTTGGTTGAAATGGCCTAACTGGTGGCTGATTATGATTCTGCTGTTGTTGGTTATAGCCCTGCTGTTGCCGATACTGTTGATGTGGATATTGTGGTTGTGGTTGGAAATTGTACACCGTATTCCTTTGTTGAAGTGACAGTCTTGGAAGTGGCTTTGGTGCACTTTGTTGAATTTTATTTGTTGAAAATATTTGATTGACCGGCACTGGTACTGTGTTGTTGTAATTTCTATTGTGTACCGGTAAATTCCTAAAGTTCATGTTCTGGATTTCCAGGCACGACGAATATGCTTCAGGTAGGTTTGCTGGTCGTTGAATAGTGAGCATCTTAGATATGTCACCTGATAATCCTCTAAAAAAACGTCTAGCGCTCGATTTCTATACATTTCGCTCAATACGTTCATAGTGTCCGCATTATATTGCTCTGTTTTCACTTTATTTATTATTAGCGAAAGCTGATGATTCACACTTGCGTAGAATTCATCAATAGATTTATTGCCCTGAGTTAACATGCTCAGCTGGTGTTCCAGTGTTCTTTGATCCCGTTTGTTGGCGTAATGAAGTGACAAACAGTTTTTAATTGCACTCCAATTTTCAGCAAAGATGTTGTACGATATTAGTGCGGAGTCAGCGGTTCCTCTTATCTTTTGGCGGATGCTTTGTAGAATAGCGCGATATAATGGTTTTCCCTTTACTATTTCATAATCTGCTAGTATGCTTTCCACACTATATACCCAGGAAACGTAATGGAGTGGGTTTCCATCGAAGACCTGCAGCTCTTTGACACAATCAGGAAGTTTACTTATTTCCGTTAGTTCATTCTCATCTTTTGGTCCTTGTGATAGTGTGAGAACAATTTTTTGTTGGTTTTGGTTTTCTAGTTTATCTAATCTTTGTTCAATTTTTTTCGTGAGCTCAATCTGGGTATTAAGAGCTCCCGTCAATTTCATTATAGCATCTTGTAATTTATCCATTGTAATTTTTGTTTATTAAAAATGATTGGTATTATTATGGTTCTTATTAATATTTTCACTGTATTATAGTTTTTCTTTTATGTGTTTTATTTTATTATATTGTATTATTTCATGTATTAAATATTTTTTGCTTAATTTTTTGAATTTATTTTCAAATTTTTTCACTTACATTAATAATGTCAGCTTCATTGACGAGGATTTCTCCTATGGTAACACGATAACTCAAGGATTAGAATTTCCTTGAGGATTTTTAAAGTGCACTGCAATTAGTGTACACTTGGGACAGCTGATTTGTTTCGGATGATTCGTAATTTTTCTCCTCTCGAGCCGTAAGCGTTTATGTTTGCTTGCAGCCTACTAATGGTACGATATTCACTCACGTTACTGGAAATATGCGATTAATGAACTATGGTCTACTGGAAATAGTTCATTTAACACAATTACTATGTTCTACGGTGAATAGTAATTTTTGGTATTCCACTTTTAACTTTTAGTGACACTGTTATTATGTTCTGGTATAATAACTTTGAATTTAAACTTTACACTTTTTGTGGCACAATCACTATGATCTACTGGGTATAATGAATAATGACTTTGTTTAAAACTTCACTTTTTTGTTAAATTAATCAGGTCCCTGTTTCGGCGCCAGTTAAGATTTAAAATAATATTAAATCAAAAAAATATATTTTGGATCACGTCCACTTTATTCAATGATCAACTTAAATCTAACTTAATTACATTTTATATTTCTAAAGACAAAATATGCAAGTGTAGCATTTTGTTACACGCGCATTTTACATTATGCTGATTAACTAATTTAATTTTATGTCAAAGATAAAATATGCAAGTGTAACATGTTGTTACACGTGCGTTTCACATAACTAAATTTATTTAAATATAATATGATGCCGGATGCCTTTTGCTGATACGTGGAATAATTGTAGGTGATACAACGTTGTTGTTGTTGCGTATGTTGCTGATATGGCTTGGTCAATGTCTTAACTTATATATATATATATATATATATATATATATATATATATATATATATATATATATATATATATATATATATATATATATATATATATATATATATATATATATATATATATATATATATATATATATATATATATATATTATATATATTATACTGATGGCAATCGCCACTGGATCTTCCGATCCACAGATTTTTTGGATTATATTTCTGGTTGATGGATTTTAGTAGTTTGCATTTACAAACAACTGATTAGATATCCGTGTCTTTATTTGTGATTAACTTAAAATATATGCATAAAAACATAAATATGGCAATCCTATTTAGGATATACATATAATGCATTCATTGCGCAGAAGTCATACAAATTTCTCCTTATTTTACAAACACATGTATTTCAAATTTTATTATTAAATTTGTTTGGATATAGAAGCAGTAAAATGCAGATGATTTCATAAACTTAACCTACACATAAATGAATAGAGAAATCGCATGGGATTATAAAAGGATGTTATGACTGGTGGGAGACTAAAGTGAAAAGGAAAGAGATGTTTAATAATATTTTAATCAATGAAAATAAAAAGTCATTATTCATTCATGTTAAAAAGGTTTAATCATAAAATATACAGATTCCGGAAGCTATACTGTTTCTCCCATAAATATGCATTGATCTTCAGTTTTGTTATGTTTAATTTCTGTATATTCTTTCTAGATATAAGTTATGGTGAAATTGTCTTACTATAACTGCAGTTTAATTTAAAATTGGCTGATTCCGATATATTCCATATATTCCTTTTAACTGTTAAAAAGTACTAGCAATTTTCATTTGTATCAATGAAACTGTCTTCCCCTACACAGACCATAAGACCATATACAATTTCTATTTGCCATTTCACACACATCTTCATCCTGCAGAGGAGAAATTCAAGGAGAATTCTGTCAAAAAAATGGAAAATTATCTTTGTATGTAACTAAAACATGGCAAAACGCGTACATACATAGTTATAATGTTTTTTTTTTCCGAAACAAGAAAATTTTCAGCAAAACAAAATTTTTACATTTTCCTCATTTAGATACTCTTTTAATTTCGGTTCGATCAGGTGTTCGTCGATAAATATACGTACGCTATTGTGTGTTCTGGCTCAGTAAACGTTTATAATTTTTTTTTCTGTTTTTAAACACAGTAAAAAAATAATGTAATTGAAATAAAAGCTTATAATAGAAAGCTTTTTGAACGATATAAAACATAATAAAAATAAAAACATTAAAGTCAAGTAGAAATGTAATTGAATATTGTTGTTTTATAGTGTTTTTTGATTATAATTTTTTGCGAGAAAGTTATGATATTTATTATTTTTATTGTTTAAATTTATTTATTGTTTGGTATAAATAAAAGACAATCAAAAAGTCGGTCAATTTGAAAAATAAATAAAAATTACGAATCGGTTTTCATTTATAATTTTTCCGGTTTTTGATTTTATTGTTTTTAATTTTTATTATGATTTATAATTTATATACTAAATATTTATATAAATACTCATATATATATATATATGTAATCGATTTTTTAGGTGAAAATGTGTATTGTGAAATAAAATAAAATTTGTATATACATATGTATATGTTTGTATGTATTATATGTGAAAAGGAAAAATAAGGAAAAGTGAATAAAATAATACAAGTGTGTTAGTGAAAAATTAATAAATAAAATAAAATCCTATATAGCGCTCCGTACATCTTTAAAAGTAATAATCATGAAAATCATATGATTTAGATAAAAGCTCAATTTCTTTCTTCTTGGTTTTCCGTTTTTCTGGCATAAAATTTAAATTTAACTTTTAAATTTGAGTTCAATTTTATCTTCGTACTACATATAACGAACAGATATGTATTTATAGAAGAAAAGAAAATTACATTTTCATTGTCAGATTAAAGAAGAAGAGCATTGAAAAGCTTATATATAAACTCATCGTACATACAGAGAGTGAGATACGAATTTTGTTATTTATCTTTCTAAAAATTTTCTTTTCTTTTTCTTTTTTTTTTTATACGTCGTCTTGTATGTATTTTTCTGTTATCAAAATATAAAAATAATAACATAAGTGTATTTAATACGTTTCGTATACATATATTTATATACGACTATATAACCAGAGAGATAAGCGATGCTGAAAGATGAAGGATACATCAGGATCATGGAATAAATAAATAAAAATGTAAGAATGGGAAACAAAAATTATATTTAATTTTTTGGAAAATTATTATATTTATTTATATATTAAAGAAAGAAAATTGCCTTCCTCGACTAGAGTGATAGAGCTTAGATAAGAAGAAAATAATTATCTATATTATACATATGTATATACGTATGTTACATATTATTAGACTAGAAACAAGAAAGTTATTCTTGTTAGTTTAATTTTCTTAATACCTAAGATTTGTATGAAAAAAAATGCTAAAAATGAGTGTGAATTTTTGTTGATTCTCGTAGTTATGTTTTATGGTATGGAAAATTGTTGTTGGGATATTAGAATGTTTTTTCTTTCAAGGAATTCTTAACATAATAAAATTTACGAAATTTTCTATAGACTAAATTGTTTAATTTATTTTCCCTATACAATATGGTTCATTGGGTACAGGGCCGGTCCAGCCATATAAGCACAATGTGCATTTTCATAGGGCGCTACTACTTTCACCAAGGAGGAAAATCTTTTTAGTTCAATCTGTGGAATAAGGAAGACGAAATCAAATTCGAACTTCTTGGTCTATATACTTCACAACCAACGCATAGATAAACATTTTATTTTTAGTTAGTGATCTTTTTTATGTTACCTGATCGATGTTGAAGTTATACTTGTATAATTGCCGGGAGCAGCAAGCTTTCTGATCGGGAACTTTGTACATGGGCAAGTTTTTTCTTGTAGTGAAATGAGAAGGTCATAATTTCAGCACCCTCATCTTTAAGCTTTCAATAATAATCAGACCCCTTTAGAAGATGGATTTTCGTTTCCGTTAATTTTGCCGTTTGCTCATCAGGATTGGTTATCAATTTTAATGACTCATTAAATTTAAAGCACCTGCAACAAACGTCTGTCAAGGTGTAACGTACCCAAGTAACAATTTGATAGGTAATATGTCCTAGACAGCAAAAAAAAAGCTGTTACAACGTCGTGAAATCAGAAAAATTACACAAATTAGTTATAAATGTTAAATAGATATTCAATAAGTTTTTAAAACGTTGTGACAGTGAAAAAAAAGCTAATTATAGCTTAAGTTGGTATATACGACATTCTAGCAGGGATTTTGTTATATGCCATAAAGGAAAACAGTCGGGAGAAAAGCAATTTTGCTGTGATAGTCAACTGAACAAGTATGACAGCTATAATACTTTATTTATTTTTTTTGTATAATTTTTTAACATATTTGCATTTAATCAAAATTACTGTTAAAATAACAAAATAGTTAGAAAACAAGTCTAAAAGAAATTTATAAATAATTTTGGAGGTGGAAAAGGGGTTTTTCGGCTATGATTATTTACGGATACAAAAATCCAATATGCTGTGCGGTCTAGTTTTGCGTTTTATGACATAAAATCAAATAAGTCGAATATAATGGCGAACAAAGATTCATTAATTTTATTTATTTATTTATTATTTATAATAATTGTAAATAGTTATGTGGTATGTTGCAAATGAATCTTGCCAAATGCTCTGTTTGAAGAGGCATCTTGCAATTGACTAGTACCAGTTGATGCGGATGGGTGTAAACGTAACAGTAAGATTTGGTAGTTTTTCCATTGTTATTTTGCGACTTTCTATTACATCTTGCGCCGAAGGAATATTTGATATATCTTAATTTAAAAAAACTTCATTAAAAAATTAACAAAATACTTTAAACTTACTACATAATGCATTTACTTTTCTAAATTCCTTTTCATCCCAGCGGCCCTCTTCGGAAGTGGCTCCTTCTTCTAACCTTTGCATACCCTGTACTGCGAGCTGATACTCCGAATATTTGGCAAGCAAGCGTGTCGGTTCTGAGCACCATGAATTATCGGCTTTTTGCTCTGTAATCTTTGATATTTGAGGAATGGTTTGGTATCCGGTGAATAATGAAAGATACCACTATCTTCGTCTCCTTCAAATCAGCACAGTTTCGAGAAGACAGAAATCTTAGTAATCATAACAAACCTATTAAATAATACTCTTATAATATTAAATAAACTTAAAATCACTAGAAAAAATGATTTCGTAGCAAACACTTACCATTATTAAAGATAAAATGTACTGTTTCTGTAATTACCGCGTTAATCTGACAATAATGTTGGTTAACAATGACAATTGGTTTGAAGACAACGCAAAATTGCTCAAAACTCACAGCAAAATTGTTTAACACACAGCAAAACTGCTTAACATATCGCAGAATCTATATGTGTACTATATGTAAATTTATAACTAAAACAATGTTGTTAACCCTCTAGCAGGTATTTCCGCTTTTAGACGGAGCACAGAAAGCATGAATAATACGTTGTACTCTTTCCCCAGATTTACGTTTTTATAAGTTCTTTATAATATTATAGGGGTATGTGCGTTAACGGTTATTATTTGCGTAATTCAAACACTTCAGTTAAATATTTATGTGAACAAAATTGGGCAGACAAAATTTAATTGTCGTGTCACAATGTCCAAACGTACAAGAAATATTATTTGTGTCTTGTTTTTATTGTCGTAGAAATCAGAGAGTAGTAAGATAGAACATTCATAATATTCTGATCTACAGTGCAGTATATTCTTGGTGTGCTTGAGAGGCACCCTTCGAGTATAACGCCAAATGTTGACAGTACTTGGGAGAAGTACTTCGAGTGGAAAGAGCTAATAATGTAAAATGTAGAAAACATCGATACGTCGTGTGAGCGATGTTAGCTGACATAGCGAGGCAACAGTAAAATAGTTTGTATTGCTCAAAACAGGAAAACGTATCTCGCTTGATTTAACGCAAGTGTGCTACTAAGTTTTACAAGGCTTCGTTTGCAATTGAGAAATATGTATAAACAAAATTATCTCACATCGAATAGCATGCATTCGTAAGACCAAATTTTATTTGACTGGTGGTTGGTGCTTTTACAGTTCAATCGGGAATTAGAATTTCAATTAGTGATGTTTTGTTAATGTAGTAATATGTTAGTAATTTTAACCTGAGATAATTTTAGACCTAATTTTCGATATTTTCACATTAAAATTATTCTACTAGAAGGTTAAAGTAAATAATAATCCATGCAAAGTCCAACAGCTAAAACGCTTAACACAAAACAATATTGTTTTATGATCAGTGATTTTCTCATTCAAAAGGTAATTAGTTACCTAATACATTTAATATATTTTGGTTACTTTTTCGTAAGTTCGTAAGACACTTTAGCTGTAATAATATTTAATTTTGGACAAATAGTTAAAATGGTTATCTATTATGCTATTTAGCTTTTACATATATTAAAGTCATCTTTTAATTTAGTTAATTACGTATTTTGTAAAAATGGCTGCATCATTTATCTGGTTAAAAAACTTCGACAAAAACAACTTTATCACATGCAAATATTAAAAAAATACCAATCTTTAGCTTCTGCTTGATTACCAGAAGCTTTTTAACAGATTTGGATTTATTAATTTTGATTGTAATTTTATTATTAATATCAAATATTTTTAAGTCGCGTTTTCCTTTTCTGACCTACTTTTCTAAACTGGTCGATAAAATTTGTTTCCCGTGTATTTTTACGATTAAAAATCACAAGCAAAGTCATATTTTCCCTGTCAATATTTCATAAAATATTTATGACATTTATTATTGAAGTATAGAAAACATAATTAAAATGACATCATTAAAATTGTAAATGCAATTATAGAAATAAGTTTTTTACCAATCATTTAACAACAAATTGTAATTGTTACAATAATTTCCAAAATAATAGTTCTTTAGTTATTTCTGAATGTTTTGCTATTTTGAAACCGATTCCCTTACTACGTTAAGGGAATCGATTTGCTGCAAAAAAACATTCATTTTTCTTATGTAACTATGTTGCGTGAAGCACAAATATAATTTTTTTGCTATTTGGGAACCTATATTTTTAAATAAATCAAACTGCTGTCTCAAAAGTAATTTACCATTTATTACGAGTTTGCTGTTTGACGTTGCTATAACATATCAGCAAGCAAACTACGATTACCATTTTTGCTGCTATTACATCGACAAACCAACAAACTCACGTTTTTGGTTATTTTTTAAGAAGTTATTATAACTAAATTGCTGTGAATTTTAGATGGCACAATGTTTTGACAACTCCAAACTGTTACTTGGGAGGTTATTAAGTATTCAAAGATGCTTTGATGTTTACGAAAAAAATCCCTGTAAACATAGCCTAGCACTCTACAAATGAATCATGCCAAGGGCTCCCGCCCCCTTACACCCCTTTAAAAACAGAAAACTTGATCACATTTACTTAGTTTATTTAGACAAAAAATTAAGATAATCATAATGGGTAAACATAGATAATGAAATAAATTTTAGTTAGGGTAGATGGTGCATATTTTCCCATTTAAATCAAAAAATATGTACGTAAATTAATAATTATGTATAAGTATAAATTAATAAAATCACTTACCAAACGACTATTAAACTATACTGTAATATGCTAATACCTATAATTTGACAAAATGAACAAAAAGATTTACAAAAGCCAAATTTAATAAACTATAGCACTATAAATGGAAATTATAACAAAACATTATAAGATTAATCAATAAACTATTGAAAATACGGTATGTTATCAAGCTCTGTTTATCCGATGGAACCGCGTTTCTTGTGTTTTCGCAATCTGCATATGCTTAACGTGTGAATATCCGCGACACCAACATAACATCACCAACAAAAATATGTTAACTTGGCTCGTTATTAGCTCATACGTAACCGCTCTTTCCTTCGCCTGCGAAATATGTGTATATGGAAGATTTGCCGATCACTAATACGGCACAAAGCCGTACCTCCGTAAAGAATCTGATTCGGAACACTACTTATATGCTCTTCATAATTTTTATTATGATTAGTTGGTCTTCTTTATAAAATAACAATTCACAAGTTGGTGTCGTAAATGAGACTCATAATTTAAAACCGATATCAATCGTCCATCAATCGATTATCAAACACTTATTTCAAATTTATTGTATCGCCTTCAAAGTAAGCCCATTCCGAATTAAAACATTTTTTAAACGCATTTTCCGGAATCGACTCCAGTTCTCGCCGCGAATTCTCTTTTATGTCATCTATCGACTGTAAAACGGGTGCCTCGAAGTGGTAATTTGAGTTTTGGGAACGAGAAAAAAGTCAGCCGGAGTTGTTCGATGATATTTTTTGAGTTTTTCACCAGAAATTCGTTTACAATGATACCCTTGTGAGATGGTGCGTTGTCATGGTGGAAAATCCATAATTTTTGTTTCCACAAACCTGGCTTTTTTCGACGAATCTGCTCTCTCAAATGCCGTATAACGCCCAGATAGCATTCTTTATTTATCTTCAAACCTTCTGGCAAGTATTCCGAGTGCACAACACGACGTTGATGGCGGACCAGAGCGGGGCAAATCTTCTACCATGTCTCGACCGCTTTTGAATGCACTGTATCACTCATATGTATGTGTTTTTGATAAAGTTGGTACACTGGCTTCTGTAATATTTTCAGCGATTCGGCATACGAAATTCAATTTGCAATACGAAATTTGAGACAAATTCTTTGTTCGATATTTTTATTCATTGTAAAGATCGCAAACACACACTTGAGATGCACTGTAAACAAACTAAATGACAGATCGCGCTCAAACTTAGTAATGATAGAGGACAGTTGTGCCAACTTAGCGATAAGAACAATTTTTTCAATCCCTGGCAAAGTTTACTGTACTAAAATGGAAATTTTCCATACTGAAACAGTTACTACACTAATCTTACTGGAAAAAACATGGAAGTTTCAGAAGGTTTGTTTGAGTATATAAAGGGCGCGGATCAGTCCTAATTGTTCAAGTTCGTAGGCTTGGTCTATGTTGGTTTAGTCTTGGCTACATTTTTCGATGTCCTCTCGACTGTTATTCACTTTATAGAATCTACACAAGTTGGGTAGTAAACAGCAAGAATTCATGATTTGTTTGGCTTTATCTGGGCTTTAATGCAGCTCCCTTGCCGCCGATAAACATTGAAAGCGATATTTCAATACACCAATGGTCCTTTGAACAATGTTTCGAGCGGGGAGTCTCTTGTGGAAACGAGCTTGCCGACTTTTGGGAGTTGCTTGTTTAAACGGTGTAACCAGATAGGGCTACAACGGTTAGTCCGAATCATCCATAAAATAATTCACCAATTGTAATTAAGAATATATTTCTTATAATATTCTAACTATTTTGTATACCTAGAAGCCTACCTAGAAGCCCTTTGATCAGTTTAAACACCCAAAATCGCCTTTTCTCAACTTGTGGCCAAGGTGCTCCTCCATTACACTTTCCATTGTTGAAGTCATCTCCTATGTTTTGTTGGTAACTTCCTGATCCAAAAAATCTGAGTGCTGCGTATAATTTTAGTACTGGTGGAACACTTGATGTGCGCTTATTCGGTTTAAACTTTCCATTCAGCCCATCTAGTATAAATCGGAGGGCGTCTTTATTGATTCGAAAAATGCTAATAGACCTAAAATGTATCGATAAGTAGATATTTATGTGAATATTGACGCCAGAAATCTTTAATAATTTGAGTTAGACTTTTCCACTTTGAGTTGAGTATTTCAGTGATTTGAGCAAATATCAGTTAATGATGGCTCAGAAATGTGGGCTGAGATGGGTTCTCGGAAATTGGATAATGTGGTCTAGAATTTAGAATTCCTTCAATTTTTGAAAAAAAACCGTTAGAAATTCTTTGTAGGTGAAAATTGAAAATGTGACCCAACTTTTGAAGTGGCCTTTGACCAACTTAATTGACGACACCGCAAGCCCTCCTAGATGTAGTGTTTGGCATAATTCGCCATTAGGCGATTTCACTTCATTTGCAAGCTTATTTCGATTTTACTACACTATTCTCTACGGGCGTCTAAAAAACGAAGATCGAAAAATTGAGCCGTCTCTGGCTTTGTAAACTAAATATGAAAACGCCACTATGTCAGGTTATGAAATCGATCATTGCGCGCATCTTCTTGACGAATTATCTCAAAAACTTAATTTTTTGAGTTGTGTGTCACTTTGCTATGTCATGTGCGATTTGATGTTTTGAATTATATTCCAATTTACTGTTGGACAATCTGCCGCTCACTCTGATGATTCTATTCATATCCAAAAATGGATTCAATGCTTTAAATTTGAAACTATTGGGAATATGCTGTTGATTTTTTGTGTTACTCCTCTAGAGATCAGATCCGCAGAATTATGCTCAGTTGGAGCATATTTCCAGCTATAATTAACTGTAAATTATTGGATTTGATCCAATATATTGACGACGAATGCTTTTAGTTTTAAAAGTTCGGTTTTAATTTTATGCCAACACCATGATAATAAATTTTCCAACAAAAGACTCGTTTTGTATGCCAGCTAAACTAGGTGAGAGAACATAGCTTCGCTAGCTTAGTTTAGTTGCTCAGCTCAACTCGTTCCATGTTTTAGCTAATGTGTTGGTTCACACAAACATTGATGTTTTTATGTAATTCATTTATTACGATTTATGACAGAATAATTTCTGTCAATTTCTGAGCGATGTTAGCGGACATAGTAAGGCGAAGATTAGTTCCATTAAAACTTTTAATTAACAATCGAGATCTTTGTACATAGCTAAGCCCGCGTAGCTTTCATTGGTGAAATCATCCGTGAATTTCATTGGTGCTACTGGACGTGCTAGCATAAAATGATTTTCCTCGTTTTTGATAGCTGATTTGACATAATTTCACACAATCGGATCACATAACTTGGAAATGTTTGATACAACTGTGTGTTTAGTAGTAATACCGTTTGATGAACCTATTTTGACATGAAAAAAGTGTATCTTGAGAGAATTGGGCATAATAACTCCAATGCTTTGATGGGAAGTCAATGTGGTGAGTCAATGTAGCTGAACAGGTCATATTTTATCGTTGTTCATGACTTGGAGAAATTTTGTCGAACTTGATTCGATTTACAGTATTTACATTTTGAGCCATGGACTCAAGGTTTTGATTTATAAGGGTCAGCGGATTATTTAATTTAAACAAAATATGTTAAATTGTATTTCAGATTTTTAATATAACCTTCAGCGTTTTTTCAAGATAATTTTAATTAACAATTTTGCAATTTTATTGGATTGGTATTTCATATAAAAAAATGTAATCAAACAGTTTTGTATACGGACTAGCGCCTCTTGCGAAAATGTTTGTAAAGCTGATGTACTAAAACACGATCTATACTTTCCTGCTACCAGTTAAGCTTTTTCAATCAAACATCGAAGTTCTAAAACTAGAAACCAAAGTTACAAACCACAAAAATATCAAATAATTTTAGTTCAACATATTGTGACGGTGACACCTAGTGTGTAATAGAAGAAGTTAAATGAATAGCTCAATGTTTAACTGTACTAAAATGGAATTTTCCATGATAAAAATTGTTACGTAATGTTTCTACGCTATTCTAACTGGAAAAGTCATGAGCTTTATAAAAGTTTGGTTTGTGTATATAAAAAGGAGAACGAAGTCGAATTGGATTTAGTAATATTTGGTAAGCGATAGTATAAAGATTAAAAGGAATTAAAAAGTGATTTAAAAAGTGTTATAGTGCGATAAATAAAGTAAAAGTGATCAGTAAAATTTAAGAATAATTTATATAAAGTGATTTTGTGAATTTTTATTGATAAACGGAGTTGTAATAAATTTTGTGAAATAAATAAATTCGTTGGTAATAAATTGAATTAAGTTTGTATTATTCACAATCCAGTGATACGAACCTTGATTGACAAGGCAAAAACGTAACAATATTTATTATTTGGTTCCAATTGGAATTCAAATAGACTGCATTCAAAATGTAATTGTATTACAAAATCTTTCGAATAAAACTGATTTCCTGGGAAAATAAGACCATCCAGAGGCAATATTAGTGGAATTTAGTCAAAATAATATATGGACCATAAAAAAATGAATTCAAATCACTGGCAAGTGGCGTAAATGACATTTAACAATTTTTAATCTTAATCGCCAGAAAAAATATCCAGTTTAAATTAATTCCTGGTTTAAGAAATAGTTAATCGGGATAATGGACAACAATTTTAAGCAGCTACTCCATGTACTATCGGATCCCTAGTTCAGATATCGGATCTCTCTTCAATATCTTAACGGTCAATGAACGATATCAGACGAAATCTCAATTGGTACCTACAGTTTCCAGACGAATTTATTCCCCTGGATAGGGAGAATTTCTTGGACTTGATGGACGGAGTAGTAGGTCAGCTAATGCATGTACTATCGGAAAGTTAAATTCAAATCTCTGGCAAGCGGTGCAAAGGCCCATTTATCAGTTTCAGCTAAAATCTCAATTGGTATAAACAGTTTACAGGCTAATTTATTCCCCTGGCGAGGGTTGAGTTTTTGGGTTCGATGGACGGAGTAGTAGGTCAGTTACTACATGTACTATCGGAAAGTGAATCTCCTGCAAGGGGCGCAAAGGTCCATTTCACAGTTTCAGCTAAAATCTTAATTGGTATAAAAATTTTCCAGACTAATTTATTCCCTTGGATAGGGGTAGGTTTTGGGATTGATGAACTGGATGGTGAATGGAGTAGTAGGTCAGCTACTACATGTACTATCAGAAAGTGGATTCAAATCTCTGGCAAGGAGTGCTAAGGCCGATTTATCAATTTCAGCTAAAATCTCAATACCTAAAGTTTCCAATCTAATTTATTCCCCTTGATAGCGGGTAGTTTTTGGGATCGATGAACGGAGTAGTAGGTCAGCTACTACATGTACTATCGGAAAGTGAATTCAAATCTCTGGCAAGGAGTGCTAAGGCCTATTTATCAGTTTCAGCTAAAATTTCAATTGGTATAAAGAGTTTCCAGACTAATTTACTCCCCTGGATAGGGGGTAGGTTTTGGGCTCTATGAACGGAGTAGTAGGTCAGCTACTATATGGACTATCAGACAGTAAATTCGAATCTCTGGGAATAAATTATCCTGGAAACTTTATATACCAATTGAGATTATAGTTGAAACTGATAAATGGGCCTTAGCACTCCTTGCCAGAGATTTGAATTCACTTTCCGATAGTACATGCAGTAGCTGACCTACTACTCCATCAATCGAGCCCAAAAACTGCCCCTATCCAGGGGAATAAATTATCCTGGACATTTTATATACCATAAGGAATAAGTTAGTTTGGAAACATTAGATATTGCGATTTTAGTTGAAACTGATAAATGGGCCTTAGCACTCCTTTGCCAGAGATTTGAATTCACTTTCCGATAGTACATGTAGTAGCTAACCTACTACTCCATCCATCGAGCCAAAAACTGCCCCCTATCCAGGGGAATAAATAAGTCTGGAAACTGTTAATACCAATTGCGATTTTAGCTGAAACTGATAAATGGGCCTTAGCACTCCTTGCCAGAGATTTGAATTCACTTTCCGATAGTACATGTAGTAGCTGACCTACTACTCTATCAATCGAGCCCAAAAACTGCCCCTATCCAGGGGAAGAAATTCGTCTGGAAACTTTATGTACCAATTGAGATTTTGTCTGAAATCGTTCATTGACCGTTAATACCTACCACTAGATATTTGAACTAGGGATCCGATAGTACATGGAGTAGATGCTTAAAATTGTGGTCCATTATGCTGATTAACTATTTCTTAAACCAAGAATTAATTTAAACTGGACATTTTTTATGGCGATTAAAACTAATAATTGTTAAATGTCATTTACGCCACTTGCAAATGATTTGGATTCATTTTTTTATGGTCCATATATTATTTTGACTAAATTCCACTAATATTGCCTCAGAATGGTCTTACTTTACCAGGAAATCACTTTTATTCGAAGGATTTTGTAATGAAATTACATTTTTAGTACTAAATATTTCAGTATGAATCGTAATTTTTCCAATTGGAATTTAGTTTAGCAGTGTGAAACTAATCCATATATAAAATCTGTGGATTTGTAGAAAACTTCACATCCATCTTTGCGGCCATATTTTACCATGCTATCCATTTCGCCATTTTCACTAATTAGTTGCCTTATAAGTTTTTAATGTTAATTTGATTTTTGGCTGAGAGTCTGTCGTGATAAATTGTGCGTGATAGTAATTCTTTTGGGCTGACTAGCTGCATTTCTTGATGCATAGTGATCCGGATCATATCAAAATTTACATGTGAAGCAACAACAACATTTGATCACAAGACTTCATTTTGGATCACAAATGGTGATCTAAAAATAGTTTAACATTATTTTGTAAATCGAAAGAATATGATGAATATAGTGCGAGTATGAAGAGGCAGATTCAAAACGAAACGAGACAGAAAATTGGATTTTGGTGTTTGTTTGTTTTACGCATATTTGTGTCGTTTGATGTGACTTTTAGTGAAGTGTTCCAGTAGGAGAAGTTGTTTTTATTTATTGGCGTTCCACACAAATAATAAAATTGTGGAATTTCACAGGGGCCCTCTAGTTTTTATTAATTTTCATTGTATTTCTTTTAATTATTTTAAGTATAAACTTTTAACTACACAAATAAAAACGTGTTTTCTCTTCAAGTTAATGTGGTTAACCACACTGCACTCTATTTGTTAGCGCTATCTGCGAATGAACTTTTCAACTTTTCAGTTGATCATTTTTTATGTGTACCACTTAATACCGCCTGTTCATACCATCTAGCGTACAATAACATTTTATATTTAACTCACAGACAATTATTATATTTTACCACGCAGTCCCATAGTAGAGTATTTCTGTGAATTTTGATAATATTTTTACGATTACGGAGAACGTTTTGAATTTAAGTTATTCAAATGTAATTCAAAATATGTAAATACATTTTGGAAAACATTCGTATAATATGAAATTTTGTAATTCAAAGAAAAACTTTTGGATTTTATAAAGCAAATTAATAAAATTTGTATTTAATTCCTTTGTAATAGGTCTTGATTATTTTATGTTCATGATTTATTTATTCCGATTAATCTTAATTATTTAATTTGCTACACGAATTTCGAAAAGTTTTTACTTTTTATGTTGAGTTGAACTTTCACACGAAGCACAAATCGCATGCTTCAGCGTGATTTCATTTCGAGACATTTTATTTTATGGTAATTGATCTGCACTTCACAAATTATTTTATTGAAATTCAAATACAAAAAAACCAATCAACAGTTTGGCTTAAAACTTTCATATTATCAGCTTAATATAAATATTTATAGATATTGTAATTTAAATGCGTTAAAAATTGTCTAATTATTTTTTAATTAATTTAAATATTTAAATTTTTAATTATAAAACAGTATATAGTGTTATAGAGTGAAATGAACGCTAAAATGTTAAATTTATAAAAATATAATTTTTATAAAACATTAGTTTGTATGTTTTTTGTAAATTATGTGAATAGTTCGTGAAAAATTAAAACCAAAAACATTTAATTTAATATTTATTTATATTATTCTATTTCAGTTACATAGTTTTTGTTGTTGTTGGATTTTTATAAAAATACAATACTAAACTTTATATCTCTGTCTCGATGTTGGAAAGAATTGAATTAAAAAATTATTTTAATAAAAAATTAACTTGGTATTTAAGTGGTATTTTATGTAAAACATTGCTAATTTGAATTCAATTAAAAAAAACATAAACATAAGTTGCAGTTTGTATGAAGTTTTTATATAATATTTTATACATACATATAAATATGTAATTTATTTAAAAATATATTTTTTAGTTTTTAAAATTAAAATAATATTTTTTACTAAAATTATTATCTCGTTTTGGGTATATGTACATAATTTTGTATATCCATATGTGTACCTAGTTGGCAGTTAAACAATTGTGGTTTCAATCAAATAAAGATCATTATAAAAAATAATTATTTGTATAATGGTATCGAATATACATAAGTTTAAATTTCCAAATCACTAATAAATAATATTTAATTTTACTTTTATATAATGTAGTAGGTGCATAATTATAAAAAACTATTTGGGTAGTTGAAGCACGAAAACTATCAAATGTGTGTATTTATTTAACCTTTCATACTCAGTAAATTATTGGTATATGTACATACATTCGTATATGGTGGGAGTTAAATATAGACCAAAAGAGCTTTTTGTTCTATTATTGTTTGTTGTGCTGGAACGAGCAATTTGTTTTAATTATTTTTATGGTTTTAATTAAAAATATTAAATGAAATATATATTATATTGGTTTACAACATTATTTATACAATATAATGTCGAATACTAAAATACTCGTAAGTTCAAGTGAATCAACAACAGTGTTATTATTTTTACCAAAACCTAACATGCAGATCGGTTATATATAGTTGGTCATGAGGGATGGTGGTCGAAATATATACATAAATTAGTTAATGGGCGAAAGCAAATATGTTGCTTGAATGAGAATGTAAACATATGTACGAGTATATAAGTACATATATACAAATACAGCTGTGAATCTAAATGAAATATCCTTGATGTAAAATACATTTATACAAGTTATTGAGATTTATTCGATTGCCGTATTTTACTTTTGTGAATCAGACGTAATTTTGATAGTTATGTGGATCAATGTTTTTATCTTTGTAAGGTATTTGCTTCATTTCGAAATTATTTTGGAAATAATTCTGACTGACCTGTATAGCCTAGTTGTTGCCACTTTACTCCAAATGGATATACAAAATGTCCTCGAAATGAATAATGCAAAATATAATTATGGAAAAATAGGGATCATTTAACCAACATGATTAACCTACATAACCAACCCAACTCGAGCCGTGATTAAGAAAAAATCGATCAAACTGGGTAACATCGGTGGTACACTTTATAGCGACAATTTTGGATTGATTGATTTTGAGTGTACGACCAAGCATTAAGCAGGATCTCCCGGTAATGAATTTGACGCCGGGCCCATCGTATACCCCTTTTTACATTTTATTTTATTTATTTATATTAAACGGGCATAAACTCATGGCTTTTCCAACCTTCCATACAATACATCCATCAAACATTTAAAATTTCCTACAAGCTAATATTAAATATTTTTTATACAAATCAAGTCAAATTATTTATTTTTATATACATAATCAAAAAGAAGTTTTTTAAAAACACTAATTGAGCTTACACTTACCTTCAAAAACAACAAACATAACAATTCGTTAATCATGTTTAAATTTCAGTACATTTAATTTTGGTATAAATTTGATGATGATTCTAAGTAATAAGTGCTTCTCAGTCGCCTCAAATGTCATACAATTTATATTTTTATTCTGCATTGCAGACTTGAAAACGCACAAAGAATTCAACCACACTTCCCCAATTCGGTTACGTTTCTTTACCTTGATATCCGTCACCATTGAAAATACTCGCTCAGCATCCGCATTTGAATGCGGCAAGGTTAAGATATAGTTAGCAGCTTTGCCTAAGTTGAGAAAACCTAATTCTCCATTTTCCCTTTTTTTCGCCGATATTTCTTTCCAAAAATCTTCTACATTAAAATTTTGTAAATTCTGTTTATCCTTTGCTGTTAATTCGAAAAATAGGTCACTCCATTTGTCCTCAAGCCGATACTTAACACTAGAAGAATAGAAATTTAAAGCCACTTCGGGATTTAGGAACTCAACCGTTTTGAAAAATTTTTCATTTAGAGGAAATTTAGCAAGAATTTTGTAAATACATTTTTCAATAAATTTCCCACAACTATTTTGAGTAAATTCGGCGCCTCCTTTAAATTCTTCGGTGGCAAGCTTGGTGTTATCATTAACAAAGCTTTCAAAGTATGAAATATTGTCAGTCAATATTTCGGTAACGATGTCAGGTTTAAAAATCATCTTAACAACAATCAACAATATTTTTTTCGACTTTTCATATACCTAGCTTGTGGACTAATTCAAAATTAATCTGAAATGTTAATAATTGAAAGTTAATCTGAAAATAATTTAATGTATATATTTATCAAAACTTACAAATTCATCGTCAAAATCCTTCACCTTCGTCGCGGAGGCCAAATTTAATCGCAAAATCTGCCGCCGACCAAATGTTAAAATATGTACGGTAGATACTACAACTCTGGAATAGAGCATTAAAGCCGTGTACATACGACGGATGAAAATCCGGGATTTTTACATCTCGCCGTTTTTTCCAATCAAATGCAAGAAATAGTACAAAATACACGCCCCTTTTCATCTCGAAAAGTTGAAAAAATCTCAACTTTAAGCAAAAATCCTGCAGAGCAATCAACCTAAAAAAATAAAACTGTAATTTTTGAGCAATATTTTGTAGATCATTATACTTTTCCTAATGACATTTGCATTTTTGTTTGTGTTGTAAACGTAGCTACTTCAAAAATTTTTGTGTTTCGTGAATAATTAATTAATTAAAAATAAAAATAGTAGATACTCGTAATAAAAAAGGAAATAAAATTCATTCATATAATTTTATTCAATACAAAAATATATATTATATTAATTACAACATTGTATTTTTTAGAAATGTCGCGAGAAACAGACGAGAGAATTTTGGAAGAAATTAAAAAACCCGGACGGGAACCATTATTCGATTTAAGGCACGCCGATTATAAAAATACAACCCTAAAACGTATAATGTGGAATGAAATAGCTGAAGTTGTTGGGGTTACCATAGAAATTTGTAAAACACGGTGGAAGATCTTGAGGGCCAAATATGTGAACCAAAATAAGCCACCGAAATCCGGAAGCGCTGCACGCTCCAAAAATGATGAATGGCTGACTAGAAGTATGGACTTCCTAAAGGACATTGTAATTCCCGAGTAAGTTTTTTAAATATGCACATTTACCGGCGAATGTACACATTCGCCGCTCTATGTACATTAGCCGTAACGTATACATACATATATTTAATTATTGGAACAAGTAACACGTACAGTATTATATAAAGCCATTGATTGTTATTAAACAACTTCGAATGCTAAATAATTTTTTTAAATATTATTTTTAGACAAACATATAGTAGTTTTCAATTAGAGCCCGAAAGCCAGAATCTGTTTCAGAGTCTATTCGATGAAACGACATCATCGATAAGTTTAGAGGTGGAGAACGAATCAAATGATACACTGCAACTATCCAGTGAAACTGCATTGCAGGCTACACCTAAAGCTGGTCCCTCCCGCAAAAGGAAAAACGACCAAAATCCTATGGAGCCATTGGTGCATTCTGTAATGAAGTCGTTGGATGCACATAGGAAGTTGATAGAGGGAAGTACTGCCCAGCCAACCCCAGTAGTGGAAATTCGACGTCCGAGTTTATTGAAGGTCTTTACCGAATCAATTGACGAAGATTTTGCAAAATTACCATTGGCAAAACAGTTAATGGTGCTGTTTCAGATAAATAAATATATGGAAGAGGCAAAACAATAATTTGGCAATAATTAAAATATTTAGAATTTTTTGTTATATTTAGTTTTTATTCATCATAAATATTTAGTTTAATTAATTTTAAGTTTTCGTAGTCTATGAAATGTGTTTTAATAAATGAAATTAATGTTGAATGAATGAATTGGAACATGTATTTTTAATGTATCGTCGAATACTGCCATGGTAACACATCAACTTCATTGAAGTATTTGCAGAATTGGTCCCTTATTTCATTGGCATTTCTGCTCGAATTGTTTGATCCCACACGCTGTACTCCCTGCAAGGCCTCGTTTGTTTCACTTCGCCATCTTCCTGGTCGAAATGTTCCATTGATTTCGCTATCAACTAATTCGGAAGTAACATATTCCCTAATTTTTTTTTCTCGCAACCAATTGTGTAAAACGACAGTGGCTTTTATAATGCCTAACACGGTGGTTTTACTGGCAATAATTGGTCGTCGATATATGCGCCACCGGCTAGATAGAATACCGAACGCATTCTCCACCACTCTTCTGGCTCGAGATAATCTATAATTGAAAGCTGTTTTTTCAATTGGTAGTACTAATGTATTTCGGCCAGGATATGGTCGCATTAAATTAGGGAGCAGCGGGAATGCTTCATCTCCTATAAATACATAAGGGTATTTCAAATTGTCTGCCAGGTTCTCTGCAGATGGCACGTTTAGACGAGAATTACCGCATATTACTGCTCTCCCAAAAGTACTTCGCCGAAATATATTGCTGTCGCCTGTGTGGCCTGGTGCTCCAATATCGACAACAATAAATTTATAGTCTGCATCGGCTATTGCGAAAAGTACAACACTGTGACTATGTTTATAGTTTCGGTTGATCGAGCCGGAATGTGAAAAAGCCTATAAATGAAAAATATGTGTTTGCTACAATAATATAAATTAATAAAATTTTATTCAAATGTGCTCTTACTTGAATTATAACATGTTTTCCATCCATCGACCCTAAACAATGTGGAAAATTCCATTGTTGCTGGAATTGATTGCTAATTTTACGCCACATTGCCTCACTGGGCTTCGGAAATACAATTTCTTTTAAAATTGTCCACAACGTTTCACAGGTTTCCCTTATGATCACCGATGTCGTGGTTTTTCCTATTCGATAGCAGTATTTCCCGATAGACACCATGCTGTCTCCACTTGCGAGGTATCTGAGAAAAAATGTATATACACATGTAAACGAATATTAAATATAAAATAAGTTTTATAATAATTACCGTAGAGTTAAAGACAACCGTTGACCTGCTGATATCGAATTCTCGCCAATGTCATTTTTCTGGATCAGGGGGCCCACCATTGTGAGCAATTCATCAAACGCAACCGGTGTCATACGATGAAAATTCGCAAACGATTCTGTATCGGTTAATCGCATTTCATAATAAAGATTTTGATAAAAGCCCTGCTGGTTTCTGTTGCGATTGACCGGGTTAACACTGAATCGTCTGACACTACGACGCCTGTTTTCGAACTCGTATTTTAAATACAACGATAACACGGCATTTAAAATTAGCATATCTCCATTCAATACATTTATTATATCTTGTCTTGAAAAAGACATTTTTAAAATGAAATTTAAAATGAAAAACTAAAACGTAAAACGGAAAACGAATGTGATTTTATAGTTAAAATGAAAACAAAATTATTAAATTACTACAAAAATACGAAAAATACGAAAATTAATGAAGAATTAACCCAAGCAAAACCAAAACAAAAATAAAAAAAATTGACAGCTATGTCACAAGTAAAATAGACCAAATATAGAGCAAAAAACCGATATGTTACTAACTTCTCGGTTGAGATGTAAAAAATCCCGGATTTTCATCCGACGTATGTACACGGCTTAAATCTATTAAAATAACTAGGTATGCCTTGATTTCGGAGTTTCTGAAAAAAATTAAAATTGCGGTAGCTTTTTTTCGTTTCGAAAACGACTGTTCATAAATAAAAAAAAATGATGTAAAACAGCCCAATTTTTTATTATGTTTAAAATGTACGGATGCGTAGAGAGCCACTTTGTATAGTTGCAGGTGAATTAATTTTTCGTTTTGCAGTGTCAAAATATTCCATTAACTCAGATAACACGGCGGCGCTCTTCGGACTTTCAGAAACGTACGTTCCTATATCCCTAAGAAATATCTCAACGGCAGAAGGCAGAAATTTCATTGCGGATTTTACTACTAAAGCTGATGAATGGCAGATGGATTTAAATAAAATTATCGGGTGATCGACGTCTTTCTGAAGCATAGTAAAAAACGAATTGTTGCGGCAGAGATAAGAATTTAAAGAGATAAGATATTAAATCCTGGGCATAGATATTTTATTGGCTGCCAGTATACCAATGATGACTTGCATGGTAAGTTAAAATTCAAATTCGCTCTTAAATAATTATATACATTCGTGGAATGATAATAAATATTTTGCGCAACATCTTTTGGCCACTTTTGGTTTTTGATCAATTATTTGTCAGCATTTTACAAACATTTTTAGCGTTCTCGTGAATATCTAATTTACTTATATGTTCTTTAATTCTACATTTTCGAGCAATTCCTACCTTTAAATTAGATCTCTTAATCCTCCTTCCAATAATTTTACTCCTTCTTTTTAATTCAGTTAATTGAATATCCTTGAATTGGGTGATTTTCATCAATTTATTATACTTGGTCCTATTACGTATTGAAACAATATATACTCGTATTTTGTTTAATAAAGTATAATTACTCCATTTATTTATTTTATCTCTTCGTAATTCTCCAAGTACCATCTACTTGGTGGTTGCACTCATACTGTCTACCCGATCGATTAGTCGAATTCATTGTCATCTACTCTTACAATATAATAAACGGGTAATCCGTAATCGATCGATAAACCAGGGTTTAACAACCAAACCAACTAGTATCATAATACATAATAATTTCCTCCCCATTAAAAAAAAAATATAATAATAATACATTCTTGATATAAAATTACCATAACATTGCATTTTTGAAATTAAGTTTACATCTATAGATCCATTATGCTTAATATAATTTACATTTTATATGCAATCTTCTTTTTATTTTTTATACTTTCCGACTGTCTTATTTCTTCAATCGGATTATCTGTCTCAACGTCCTTATTTCGAGCAACCATTTTCTTATCCGTATTTATGCATACCTCATCTTCACTATTTTCGAAAGTTACTTGCTGTTGATTTAATTTTACGCTTGGATGATATTTATCTTCCAAACAAGAAAATCTGATGCTAGATATATGAACGTTTCTTACAGTTCCATTTACATTTATTTGTATGATACAAGGTGTTGAAATTTTAGTAATTTTTGCAGGTAGCCATTTTGCATAATTTTTAAAATGGTTTTTATATAATACATTATCACCTAATTTATATTTTTTGTTTGAATTTTTTTTATTTTTACCAAAATTTGATTCTTCCAATACTAATTTGTTATCTGTCTTTACTCTAAAAGATTTATTGTTTTGTAATCAATTCTGCTGAAGTCTGGCCCGATTCTGATGATGGTGTGTTTCGATATTTAAGTAGAAAATTATCCACTATTTGATTTATATTTAATTTTCTATATTTTTCGTCGATGAAGAAATTTTTTAGAGCCTTCTTTACAATTTGTACATGCCTCTCTGCCACCCCATTGGATTGAGGGTGCCTTTGGTATTGAATGTGTAACCTGAATTCCTTGTGATTCACAAAAATTTTTATATTTAAAAGAATTAAATGGCGGGCCATTATCTGCCACTATCTCTTTGGGGAATCCCATGACCGAAAAAACAAGTCGGAGCGCTTCAATAACTGTTTCCGCATTAGATTTATTTAGTAGAATGACTTCAACCCACTTACTGAAGGTATCAACAAAAATTAAAAATTCATATTTCCCAAAGTAAAATAGATCAATATGAGCTCTTTCGAACGGATAACCAGTTTTCTTCCATGAAAATAGTTTTTCCTTACGGACATTCTGAGTCATTTGACAGACAACACATCGCTTAATAAATTCTTCTATATCGGTATTTAATTTTTTCCACCACACATACGATCGACACAAAACTTTCATTCTAACCGTTCCTATATGTCCCTCATGAAACAATTCTAGAATCCTAATTTTTAAACACTCTGGAATAACGATCCTATTTCCGAAAAATAAACATCCTTTCTCTACTGAAAAGTTATTCTGTAATTTTTTGAAATAAGGGAAATCTTCAAATTTAATGTCCATTTTGGGTCAACCCGCTTTACAATATTTACTAATTTGCTGAATCGTAGCATCTTGTTTCGATTTTTCACCAATAATCTCGGCGTCAAGAGGCGATTCATCGAAAAACTTGAAAGAATTAATAAGGACAACAGCCACCTTAGACTTATGTTCTAGAGGTAAACGCGATAGTGCATCAGCGTGCGCCATCTGAGTTGGTTTTTTGTATTTAATGGAATATTCGTACATAGATAGGAAAACTGCCCATCTTTGCAATCGTGCAGCTGCAACCGGTGGTGTTCCTTTACTGGGATTAAAAATCTGTTCCAGTGGTTTATGATCCGTGTGAATCGTAAATTTGTAACCAAAAATATATTTATGGAATTTCTTTACCGCGAAAACAATTGCCAGGGCCTCCCTGTGCAATTGTGAATAATTCTTCTCAGCAGGTGTTAAGCTGCACGACGCGAATAATATGGGTTTTTCTACTTCATTAATGTCGTGAGCCAAAACTGCCCCTAACCCATAAGGAACCCATTGATAGTAGCCTTAGACTTTCTTGTCTTTGGTCGTAAATTTTTGTTTTCCGCAAAATTTTTATTTAATTTCTTTTTTAAATTTAAACTTAATTTAATTCGGGGCCCAAGCTAATCGAGGTAAAAATGGTTAGTTGTCTTCAGCTCTATTCATCAGGTCACTTCTAGAGCTACCGCAGGGAGTGCCAGCTTGCGAAGCGATGGTGGAAGAGGTAGGCCGCGGCCGGATTATCCCAGAACGTTACAGCCAGAAAAAGTTGGTGTCGAAGTCCTAAATCGTAAAATCAAGCTGAAACTGCTTCTCAGAGAACTAATCTTCTTAGACCTTGACTTGTTTGCCTATATATTGCACGAATTCACATGAAAATGGCATTTTATATTTTCAAAATTCCATAACAAAATGCCCAACACGGGGACGTAATGTATCATTCTAAAAGTTAATCGTGCAATACAAAGATGCAAATATGGATGAGACACCACCACGGATATGAATAAGTGCCGCGATTCGGAAGCAATTAGTTTTATAGCTTTCTTTCTTTAAATAATTTATTATGTTAATTCACCTCATGCTGCACAATCTGTTGTGAATGAGCTACAGCTCAAAACAGGGTGTGCTAGCTTGAGGTATAAAATATATGTCAGTAAAACAAGCAAATAAATTAAACAAGCAAATAAGGCGAAGCATCACATGACACAATTAGTTTTTTATTGGGGTCATAGATTTCTAGAATATTATTTTCTAGTAAAAATGTCTTTGATTTTTCAAAAACTTCATTACATTTTTTTGACCAAACAAACGGTGTATTCTTTAATAATAAATTATATAAAATACGTAACTCTGAGCTCAAGTTCGGTATAAATCGGCCATAATAATTTAACATTTCTAAATAAGATTGCAATTGTGTTATGTTATTTGGAGCTGGAGCATTCGCAATTGCCTCTACCTTATCTTTTTTAGGACTAATTCCATTCTTCGAAATTATATGGCCCAAATACTCAACTTTATCACTAAAAAATACCTATGCATTTTTTAGGATTAATTCGAATTTTATAATCGTTTAATCTCATTAAAACTTTTACCAATTTACTATAACAATCTTTATTGTCTTCCCCCCCTATCATGATATCGTCAAGATAACATTCGACATTTTCAATTTTTAAAAGGATTTGGTCCATTACTGACTGAAAAATGGCAGGAGCACAAGAAATTCCAAATGGTAACCTTTGGAATTGAAACAATCCACGATGTGTATTAATAGTTAGATATCTTTTTGAATTCTCACTGACAGCTAGCTGCTGATAAGCGCCCCGAAGATCTAACACACAAAACACACTACATCCCGCCAATGATGCAAATATATCGTCCGTCCGTGGGAGCGGATAATGCTCTGTTTGGACAAATCTATTAATTGTCACTTTGAAGTCCACACATAATCTAATTGATCCATCAGATTTAACCACGACTACAACTGGACTAGCATATTCACAATATTTGGCAGGCTTTAGGATTTCCTGCTGACACAACTTCTCAATTTCTTCCTCTACTTTTTGTTTAAGTTTGTATGGAAATGTGTATGCTTTATGAAATATGGGTCTGTGATCTGGGGTTAATATAATTTCCGCTTGAAATTTTTCGATCGGTTCTTTCATTTTCTCTGAAAATACTTTGGGAAATGTTTCCTTTAATTTACTCACTGAAAGATCTAAATTACCTTCAACTTTTGTCAAACTATTATTTCCGTCGAGAACAGTTTTTGAAAATCCTCCGAAAAGTTGTCGGTCGCATCGCAATCCACCATAGAAATTATGCTTTTATTGTCCTTTGTCCTTATTTTTGCAATTTCTGAAGTTTTACTAAATAAATTTCTCCCTCTCGGAAATACTACATCCAACCAGGTCCTGCCCATCAGTGGTGTGAAAGAATTTTCACTATAGATAACAATAATTTCCAACTATTTGGGTTTCATATACTCTGTCACCTTCACTTTTACCAAACCAGAACCAGCAGCTTTGATTCTTTCGCCCGTTACTACCTGCAATAATTTATCAGACTTAACTAATTTAATACTCTAAAATAACATTTTGTAATGCTCATAACTTATAATACTATTACACGCTCCTGTATCAATTTCCATGGTCACTTCCTTATCCTCGATCAACACATTTATTACCACTGCTTGATTATTTGTTTCGACCCAGTTTATGCTGTTAATACTTGATGACTCGGATGATTCTTCTTCCACCTAAACCTCCGAATGTACAGCGTTCATTTTTCCCCTATTACGACAACAATTTGCTAGATGTCCCTTTTGATGACACAAAAAACACGTCAAGTTAAACGCAGGACAACGATTACTATGGTGCCGCCGCCCACATCTCCAACATTCTCTCTGATTCGTTCTCGGACTAGTTTGTCTTTTTATAACATTATTCCCTGCATCTCGTCCGCTTTCTTGTCGCCGTGGCGTAAAACCCTTTCTCATCGAAGAGCCATGTTCAATTTTATTCAGTGAACCAGGCTTCATAATGTCACATTTCTGCCTCGCCAACGCCATATTCATTGCTGTAGTACATGCGGCTTCATATGTGAGATTATCTTTCGTTAACAATTTCGACCGAATATTATTGTTGTACCATGATACCACACACAAACTTATCTCTTAAGGCGTCATCTAGGAAGGTTTTAAATTCGCATTTTTGAGCTAACATTTTCAGTTCGACGATATATTCAGCTAATGGTTCATTATCCCGTTGCTGCCTTGTATAAAATTGATAACGTTCCGCTATAACAATAACCTTGGGGGTAAAATGCTTTTTTAATACCGCTACGCACGAATCATACGTTCCCTCGCAAGGATCTTTTGGATCCAACAATGAAACCAAAATCCCAAAAGTTTCTGATCCTATACATGTGATCAGCGATGCCACTTTCATATCATCAGTAACTTTATTAACTTTGAAATACATACTCAACCGTTTTACATAATTATCAAAGTTATCTCCCGGAGTGAAATTTTCCATTTTCCCAATGGTTGCCATAATTACAGTCTCTTCTTGTGTATCTTCAACTTTCACTACCTCACTTTTCACAATTTTCATATGTACTTATGTACATACCACGCTTTATGGGATTTTAGGCCACAAGCACAAACAAAGCACTAAATGTTTAACGTCACCGTATGACAAGCACAACCAACGTACTAACTGTATCGTCGTATAATTTTAATTTTGCACGTATATAATTATGATTTTCATTCTCGTCGCCAAAATATTACGTATTGAAACAATATATATTTTGTTTAATAAAGTATAATTACTCCATTTATTTATTTTATCTCTTCGTAATTCTCCAAGTACCATCTACTTGGTGGTTGCACTCATACTGTCTACCCGATCGATTAGCTGAATTCATTGTCACCTACTCTTACAATATAATAAACGGGTAATCCGTAATCGATCGATAAACCAGGGTTTAACAACCAAACCAACTAGTATCCTAATACATAATAGGTCCTATAATAGTTTTCATTTTTTATATTAGTCAAACAATATTTGCATGTCGATTCGATTTGATATTCATAATTTATGGTTTGAGGTTCAGGCAAATAATCAATTTGTGCCAAAGTAAGATCATTGCTATTAGGAGTAATTTGAGAGGAAACGTCCACACATTTGGGAGGAGCCGGAACCAAAATCATCATTTAAGATACCATATTTTTGTTGAATTTATTTCATTTGTTTTTCACCAAAACGTAATCCAAATACAAAAATACTTAATAAGTACTTAAGAATTTTTTAATTTTTTAATTTGGATCACGACACCAGAAGTTTTATTTATAATACTTATTTCAATAAATTTCTTACAATTAACTGCGATTTCTTTAATAACAAATTAAATAAATAAATTCAACCAATATCGTATCATTGAACAGATAATTTGTACATCTTTGAAGTTATGCAGATGAAATTACCGCAATCATGTGTCCCTCTCGAAAACAATATTAACGTATTTTGATTTTTTTAAGGTAGGTCGATCGTTTTCTAGATAATCAGTATTTTGCGTTTTCGTTGCGCTACCCTGAATATAAAAAAACATAGTTAAAATAATTGTTCTATAATCTTATTTTGAAAGCACTGTTGATGTAATATGTACTAAGTAAAGGGGCCAGCTTAGTATTGGTGTTTCTTATTATAAAAGCAAAATTATGAAGAATGAAGAAAACAAAAAAATCGGCCATCCAACAAAAATATTTTTCTCTATCAGTGTTTTACAACAATAACATCTTTAATAAAATTCATACAGTGATAAGAGCAAAAAAACAATTTTTCAATTTTTAAAAGTTGTACACCCCTATAAAAATTTGTTTATATTTTGAATTACATGTATGTATGTACAATATTGTTACGTTTTTGCCTTGTCAATCAAGGTTCGTATCACTGGATTGTGAATAATACAAAATCAATTTAATTTATCTCCAACGAATTTATTTATTTCACAAAATTTATTACAACACAGTTTATCAATCAAAATTCACAAAATCATTTTATATAAATTATTCTCAAATTTTACTAATCACTTTTACTTTTTATTTCGCACAAAAACACTTTTTAAATCACTTTTTAATTCCTTTTTAATCTTTATACTATCGCTTTCCAAATATTACTAATAATCTTACAAGTTTACACTATCGCGTTCCAAATACGAATAATCCAATTCGATCTTGTTCGCCTTTTTATATACACAAACCAAGCTTCTCGAAAGTTCACGACTTTTCCAGTTGGAATAGCGTAGAAACATTACGTAACAATTTTTATCATGGAAAATTCCATTTAGTACAGTAAACATTGAGCTATTAGTTTTACTTATTCTATTACACACTAGGTGTCACCGTCACAGTATATTAGGGGCAACTGTTATCTTTTATACTGTGACGGTGACACCTAGTGTGTAATAGAATAAGTAAAACTAATAGCTCAATGTTTACTGTACTAAATGGAATTTTCCATGATAAAAATTGTTACGTAATGTTTCTATGCTATTCCAACTGGAAAAGTCGTGAACTTTCGAGAAGCTTGGTTTGTGTATATAAAAAGGCGAACAAGATCGAATTGGATTATTCGTATTTGGAACCGATAGAGTAAACTTGTTAGATTTTGAGTAATAATTGGTAAGCGATAGTATAAAGATTAAAAAGGAATTAAAAAGTGATTTAAAAAGTGTTTTTGTGCGAAATAAAAAGTAAAAGTGATCAGTAAAATTTGAGAATAATTTATATAAAGTGATTTTGTGAATTTTGATTGATAAACTGTGTTGTAATAAATTTTGTGAAATAAATAAATTCGTTGGAGATAAATTAAATTGATTTTGTATTATTCACAATCCAGTGATACGAACCTTGAGTGACAAGGCAAAAACGTAACAATTTGGTGACAGCGGTGGGATTGTGAATAAAAAGATCAAGAAAATGATTCTCAACGAATTAAAAGTGCCAGAATTAAAGAGGGAACTTGTGAAACGGGGTTTGGCTACTGATGGTGGTAAAGCAGCTTTACAAGCGCGACTACGTGAGGCCATGCAGAACGAAGTGCTGGACGCTGACCATTATGATTTTGGCGTGGAAGTAACGGATGCGGCAACTGTAGAGAAAGCAGAAGATAAACAACCGTTGGTCGAAAAGACACAATAACATTCTGGAAGTTTCGATTTGTCGCAGTTAATAGGTGCTATGAACCAGATGACGGGACAGATGAGTCTAATGAAACAACAAAACGAACGACAGCTAGGAGAAATTAAAAATCAAATGGCGCAACAAGCATTGCAGTCAAACCAAGAAATTAAGAATGAAATGAAACAACAAATAGAGAAAATTGAACAACTAATCCAGGAAATTGCAGATGGGCAAAAGAGAATGGACGAGAAATTTATCGAGTTATCCACTTCGCTACGTGAAGAAGTAGAAAGATTGCAAACGGAATTGCAAACTGAAATTCAACACGCTAAAACGGAATTTAAAATGGAGATTCAAGATGTGGAACATAAATTACAAGCTGAATTACAAGCGGAGGTTCAACGTCTCGGGAAAGAGCTAACTGATATCAAGGCAAGTGGAACAACAACACAAGTGGTACAAACCATTCAATCAGTTAAGTTAAAACCACCAAACTTCGACGGTACAACATCTTTCGGCATTTTCAAATTTCAATTTGAAACGGCAGCTAATCAAAACCGTTGGAATGATGAACATCTTGTCGCAGCGTTAATAGTGGCCCTTAAAGGTGAAGCAGCGGAGGCCTTACAAACAATTCAGGAAAAAGATCGCAACAATTATCTCGAAATTATGAAGGCGCTGGATCGGAAGTACGGCAGTGATCACAAGCGGGAAATCTATCGAATGGAATTGAAAAGCCGCTACCAAAAGGGAGGAGAATCACTTCAGGAATTTTCATCGGCAATCGAGCGATTAGTACATCTAGCACATACCAGTACATCGGCCGATTATATGGAAAGGCTAAAAATTGACGCATTCATTGACGGCATTCGAGATCCAGAGACACGCAGGGCGGTGATGTTGTCACCTAAAGCAACCTTTGCGGAAACCATCGCTTGTGCGTTAACAAATGAAACTGCACAAGCCATCACCAAACCGTCAATGAAAATACGACGAGTAGAAATCGATACAAGCATAAACAACGAGCGGTCAACACCAAGATACCGAGATGGAAGCGGCAAAATCAAATGTTGGGCATGTGATAAGGTCGGTCACATCTCTCGCGACTGCTGGGAATTAAGAAGAAAAAGGGGAAGATCACCATCTCCTATGCAGCGACGACCAAGCGGGGAGCAGGCGTTGGCTAGGCAAGAAGGCCAAATGACGGCGGAGCCGTTAAACTACAACGAGTCAGCTTAAAGGGGCAGAAGCTGACTCCCACAACCGATTGCCCCATAACCTCCATCCGCGTTTCGAAAGTAGAAAGAGGCGGTGACAGCTTAACAATCAAAGGCGACATTGATGGCACGGATTGCATCATCACCCTGGATACGGGAGCAAATCGCACGATTGTCCGGAAAGATCTGATCGATGGAGGTGTACAACCAGCTAATGGATTGAAGCTACAAACAGCAACTGGAGATAGTTCAATAATAAAAGGCAAAAAGATCGTGAAAATAAAAATCGGGAGAACTCTTTTCCAACACGAAGTGCTGATTGCAGATATTGTGGATGAAGTCATAATGGGGATGGACTTCATGAGGGCAAATGGCTTCGTGGTGGATGTTGGACGAGGAGTTTTAAGTTACGATAACATCGAGTTGCCACTTCAATCTAGCATTGCCGGGGCAACTATCAGGCGAATTATTATTGATCATCGGGAGAAGCTGCCACCGAATTCGGAGACGATCCTATGGGGAAAATTGGAGGGAGGTTCTGGGTCACCCAGGTTGTGGGTTGTGGAAGCTAACGAAGAGGAGAACGGAGCCAAGGAAATTATAATCGGGAAAGCCCTAGTTAAACCAGAGAACGACTATAGAGTACCAATTAGGACTCTAAATCTCTCGGATAAGACGAAAACCATCAAGAAAGGGACAGTCATCGGAAAATGTAACGAGGTTTCAACTATAGTAAAGTGTGAACAGAGAAGTCCGGTTGAAAAAGCCGACATGCAAGGGCAGAAAGAAATGGTAGAACAACTTATGCAGAAATGGACCGAAGATCTTACCGAGGCACAGAAAAATTCTGCACATCAACTACTCAAACGGTACACGTCCATATTCTGCAGTACATCGGATAATAACGGAAGGACCTCAATGGTAAAGCACCGCATTGATACGGGAGCAGAGATGCCAATTCGTCAACCACCCAGGAGACTACCTTTGGCAAAACAACAAGAAGTCAATCGAATGGTAACAGATATGCAGGCAGCAGGAGTAATTGAACCATCCAATAGCCCATGGAGCTCACCGGTAGTATTGGTCGAGAAGAAGGACGGTAGCATGAGATTTTGCGTTGATTACCGGAAACTCAATGCTGTGACGAAAAAAGATAGCTACCCACAGCCAAGGATCGATGACACGTTAGACACATTATCGGGTGCTCAAATATTTTCGACATTAGATTTACAAAGCGGCTATTGGCAGGTGGAAGTCCATGAGGAAGATCGCGAGAAAAGAGCGTTCAGTGTGGGTAACGGACTTTGGCAATTTAATGTTATGCCGTTCGGATTATGTAATGCCCCTGCGACTTTTGAACGATTAATGGAGCGCGTGTTAAAGGGATTACATTGGAAGACTTGCCTAATATATCTGGACGACATCATTGTTATGGGGAAGGATTTTGACGAGCATCTAAAGAACTTGGCGGAAGTTTTGGATCGGATACAGGCTGCCGGATTGAAGTTAAGTCCAAAGAAGTGTAAGCTGTTCAGAACTGAAGTCAAATATTTGGGTCATCTCGTAACGATTAATGGAATTCACACCGACGAAGAAAAGATCGCAGCGGTAAAGAACTGGCCAAGACCTAAAAATTTACACGAATTACGAAGCTTTCTCGGATTGTGCACCTATTATAGACGCTTCGTGCCAGGATTCGCCAACATCGCCAAGAGTTTACACGAGTTGACCAGGAAGAACAAGGCATTCGAATGGAAGAATGACCAGGAAGAAGCATTCGTGGAACTAAGGAGACGGTTGTGTGTCACGCCAATCCTCGCGTACCCTATACCCAACGTGAAATTTATTTTGGACACCGATGCAAGTAATGACGGTATAGGAGGTGTGTTATCACAGGAAATTAATGGTCAAGAAAGAGTTATTGCGTACTACTCCAAAACATTATCGAAACCGGAGCGTAATTACTGCGTGACACGGAAAGAATTGTTGGCTATAGTGGAGTGTGTCAAGTATTTCCATAAGTATCTTTATGGCCAAAAATTCCATTTACGGACAGATCACGGCGCTTTACGGTGGCTGTTACAATTCAAGAATCCAGAGGGACAAGTAGCACGCTGGATCGAACGTCTTCAAAGCTACGATTTCCAAATTGAACATCGGAAGGGAAGTGCACACAGAAATGCCGACGCATTGTCAAGACGGCCGTGTCCAGTAGAATGTAAACATTGTGGCCATGTTGAAGCAAAGGAAGGCATCATCGACGTTAGGCTTACGCAAGTGCTGCCTGATGAGGAGTGGACCGACGAAATGATCAGGAAAGAGCAATTGGATGATACGGATTTATCAGTTATAATGGAATGGAAGGAAAAGGAACACCGGCCAACTTGGAGCATGATCGCGGACAGAACTCCCATTGTCAAGGCTTATTGGGCTCAATGGGATAGCCTCCGTCTTGAGAATGGCTGTTTAAAACGATTGTGGGAAAGCACGGATGGCAAAGTGAAGCAATTGTTGCTGGTGATACCAAAGTGCCGGATTGTAGAAATTCTGAATGAGTATCATGGAGGAGCAAGTGGGGGCCACCTTGGAATTAATAAAACTCTAGCAAAGATACGTCAACGATTCTACTGGGCAGGATGTAGGCAGTCTGTGATAGAATGGTGCCAAAAATGTGACCAATGTTCGGCGGTGAAGGGACCCGCACGCAAAAGTCGTGGAACCATGAAGCAATATAACGTTGGAGCACCATTCGAAAGAATTGCAATGGATGTAGCGGGCCCATTTCCCACCACTGAGAGCGGCAACAAATATGTGCTAGTAATCATGGATTATTTCAGCAAATGGCCTGAGGTGTACCCCATTCCCAATCAGGAGACGACAACAATAGCTCATGCCGTGGTAAACAATTGGATTAGCAGATTTGGAGTGCCGATGGAGATTCATACCGATCAAGGACGGAATTTTGAATCGGTGGTGTTTCAAGAAATATGCCAGATGCTCGGTATAAATAAAACGAGAACAACGCCTTTGCATCCACAGTCTGACGGTATGGTGGAAAGATTCAATGGTACATTGGAGGAATATCTAGCAAAGGTCGTTGAGAAAAACCAACGTAACTGGGATCGACATATACCGATGTTTCTGATGGCCTATCGATCAGCAATACATGACACAACCGGAATGACACCAGCTAAAACGTTATTTGGAGATAATCTACGATTACCTGGAGATCTAAAGTTTGGGGCTGTACCATCATCGGCTTTATGTGGACAAGATTACGTAGACCGAATGAAAGAGGAACTTAATGAGATTCATCAATTTGTACGGGAGAAAATACGGATGTCAAGTGACCGGATGAAGGCTCTATATGACATACGAGCAAATAACCAGGGCTTCCAGGAAGGGCAATTAGTATGGCTTCACAACCCGCAACGGAAAAAGGGATTATCACCGAAGCTGCAACCAGCATGGGAAGGACCTTATACTGTCATCACAAGGATGAACGATGTGGTTTATCGGATACGGAAAGGACATCGAGGTAAACCAAAGGTGGTGCATTTGGAGAGGCTGGCCCTATACAGAGGAGGTGATTTGGGTCCTGTTCGGGACGAACAGGCTTAGGTGGGGGGTAGTGTGACGGTGACACCTAGTGTGTAATAGAATAAGTTAAAATTAGTAGCTCAATGTTAAACTGTTCTAAATGGAATTTTCCATGATACAATTGTTATACACTATTCTAACTAGAAAAATCATGAGCTTTCTAGAAGTTTGGTTTGTGTATATAAAAAGGCGAACGAAATCGAATTGGATCAGTAATATTTGGAAAGCGATAGTATAAAGATTAAAAAGGAATTAAAAAGTGATTTAAAAAGTGTTTTTGTGCGAAATAAAAAGTAAAAGTGATTAGTAAAATTTGAGAATAATTTATATAAAGTGATTTTGTGAATTTTGATTGATAAACTGTGTTGTAATAAATTTTGTGAAATAAATAAATTCGTTGGAGATAAATTAAATTAATTTTGTATTATTCACAATCCAGTGATACGAACCTTGATTGACAAGGCAAAAACGTAACAATATTTTTCTCTATCAGGGTTTTACAACAATAACATCTTTAATAAAATTCATACAGTGATACGAGCAAAAAAACAATTTTTCAATTGTTGTACACCCCTATAAAATTTGTTTAGATTTTGAATTACATGTATGTGTGTACAATATGTATATTAGGGGCAACTGTTATCTTTTATACTGCGGTTTGTTGTATTTTGGCTATTTTAAAATAGATGGTGGTGTTTTGAAAACCACTGTCGCGGACCACATATTTGCTCTGAATAATTTATCTCTTTATTCTTATCTCTGGTTGCGGCCAATCATTACATCAGCAGTATCGGATGCCACTCCAATTATATTTTGAATTAGAATATTTCGTTTAATTAAACAGTTTTTGAAATGCTCATACTTTGTTTTGGCAGAGAAATCTGTTGCGTTAATATTTATTAACTACAGTACTGAGTGTTAACTTTACTATTTTCGACTTATCTAACTAAAATACTATATATATATACTATAGATAATAAAGGAAACCAACAAAACTAAGATTTTACTTATTTGGTATTTAGGTCTGATTAAGAATTGCGCTACTTTTCCTTTGCGATATACATGCACCACGGATTGGTTTTAGCTGTCTCACTTGACAGGCGACTGTGGCAAATTTTGGAAAAGGAAGATTTATTTAATTTGTTTTTAAGTTAAAATAGAAATGAAATAAAATTTACTAATGTTTATTCAATCGTGTATTATGTTTGCAAATTTTGGAAAAGGAAGATTTAATTTTTTTTTAATTAATAAATAGCGATTTTTAGTTATTAATATTTCCACACCAAGAAATAAATGGCTCCACTTTGACTGAGACAGCTAAAACCAATGCTAGCCTACAATCTGGGCCCTTCTTATATATCTAGGCGCCCTGGGCTAAAAATATTAGGCGCCTTTGTCGAAGCAAACATTTTTTCCAGTGCAGAATCATCTTCTGTTTTGAAACCAGTACATTCGACACCATGAAATTCTAGAGAAAATTCAAGACATGAAGTTCAAACAGCATTTAGAAAGAGGGGCAATTAATTCCAGTAACGAAAAAAAACGCTAGATTTCATATAATTTTCTTTTTTATTTAACTCAAGCCCAAAGACTAGGTTTTAGACATTTGGTGGCGCCCTATTAATGCGACGCCCTAGGGCTGCAGTCCTAATAGCCCCATGGTAAAGATGGCCTTGTATACAATATGCAATCAATTTTTTATGTCGCAATTTATTTTGCGAATAATTCTACTGTTAAATGTGTAAAAATTCCGCACTTTCTAAGTTTTTTTTTGCCACTTTCCCGTTTGATATGAAATATCCCGCAAACGAGAAAAAGTCCCGCGATCTGGCAACACAGGTAAGAACCCGTCGCCATTCGTTTTTTTATAAAATTACTTTTCGGTGTTAGTGTTTCGAAAAAATTGTATGGATATATAATTAAAATTTCCTTATGTTTTAGCCGAGATACAAAAGCTTTTTCAACAAAAGGAGTTAGGTGAATTTTTGAAAATCTAAATAACTAATACTTTTATGTAAGCCTGTGAACATGTTTTAACTAACGATTGCCTGACAACCAGTTATTGCTTTCTCACCACGCCATACTAGGAAAAGGACGGTTTCATCGCGATTGTACCAATTCGAAAAAATTTAAATATGTATTAATAAAATATTTTTGTTACTTTAATTTCAACTATTAGTTATGGCTGACAATAAAAAATTTATCATCAATCTGTGAGGCTTGGCAAATGTAATATCACTTATTATTAGTATGAGTTTAAGAAGCCATAGAAACAAATGCAACAATTTGTTATTTGCCAATACAATTAAAGATTGATTTAATTTTAAACGGTCTGCTGCTATAAGAAGATTTGAAATTCTTGGAATGAAGAAGCCATTATATTATTACATCTGAAAACTTAAAATAACAATAAATTTTTAAGAAATCAAACATTATTAATGTTGAATCGTAATTCAATTCGCAACTAATTAAAAGTTTTATATTTTATAAATTTTTAAATTGGGAAACTGTAAAATAGTTATTATTTTGTAAATATGTACATAAAATAATAAGAAGAACAAGAATGAAATACAATAAGAATTCAACTATAAATAAACTTTCAAAATTATACATTTTGTCGAAAAGTTTGCCATCTCAAAAATCAGTATATCAAGAAGGAAATTTACAATTTTCAATTAAAATTAACATACCTACTTTTTTTGTATATTTGTATATTCAATTAATCCTATTTGCATTTTTGGTAAGATTGGTAAAATATATTCAAATTCAGCTACGACACACAATAATGCAAAAAAATATTGATTGAATTGTCGAATCGATATTGTCCTGATTCCTATTTGTGTCGGAAAAACAAATAAGAAATTAATTCGCTTCACAACTCAATCAATCTCCGCTTTTATTGCCGTAATATATCGAGTCTCTTTAAATAATCATCAATTTTAATAAAACTCAAGACTGTTAAGGAAAAAATATAAAAAAGACCACGCGCCCATCAAAAGCTCAATAAATCAAAATTTTTTATTATTCGAAATTTGTAAGAAGACTTTGCTGTATCTGTTTATTTATAACACAAGCCTTATAGAGGCATATTAGAAGAAACACGATTTATTGTATGTAATTACTTTCAAATTATACTTATATAAAACTTTTTACATGCTGTATCCTTATGCACGTTATAACATTTTCATCTTTGAGAGCAAACAACAAAAAAACAAAAAAAAATAAAGAAAATTCCCAAAGTAACAACAATATGAACAAGATAGATTATACTCAGTTATAAGTAAAATACAAAAAAAAAAATCTTTTAACTTAAAGAAATGATTAATCGCCGTATACAATATATGAATCTTCTTATATAATAGCGTATGTGTTTATAAGTAACAATCTAGAAACAAAAAATTTTAAAAATTTTAGCACAGTTTTTTGTTTTTATAAGAATTTTACCAGAGAAATTCGTCAAAATGTCGATGTAACGTCATACATTTTTCTTAGTAGATCAGGAGGAAGTTGAAATCTGCTAAACGGTCGACAACAAGTCGAATACACATATACGAGTAGCACGCACCAATTCTTTACACGGAGACATAGTCTTACAAATGATGAACTAAACGAAGAAGAAAAAGGAAATATGGATAAAGGCTTAAAACATAACATAACATCTAGAAACTTTGCTGTGGAAAATAACAAACATCTATTGAATATAGAAGACGGAAGAAATGATTAAGCCAAAAGCACCTGCAATAAACGGATGCCCAAAAATTTACAAACCGAAAGCATTTATAAGGCTTTTATTAAATTTAACTACCGCTCCAACATACAAAATAGTGAAATAACTGTGTAAATGGTTGAACGCATACATACAATTATAAAAATACATGTCCGTTAAAAATAATATCGAATAGACAAAATAATACCGATAAAATTCCGAATGGCGCAAAGTTAGCTTCGTTCGATATCACAAATATGTATTCAAACATACTAAACGCTGAAACAATATCCATAACAACTGATTTGCTAATCAAAAACAAAATTGAGCGCCACACAAATAAGAGAAATCACAAATTCTCTTATCCGGAAAGTCATGTTTTAATTTTATGATTTTTATGTTTTCCTGACCGGAAGTCATGTTCTAATTTTATGATTTTTATGTTTTGAATGTGTAGCAATGAGTAAAAAGAAAAATTTATGGTACATGACTTTTGTTGTTGTTGTTTTTTAAAATACAGAGTGTCACATATTTAAAAATAAAATGCACATGGTGTTGTATGTATTTATTGCTATTATCCGAAAATTCTAAAATTGGGCTCATTTTAAAGATAAATGAACAGAGACTAATGGACGCCGACGAATTATTTATTTGTATCTTTTTCTTTATTTAATTCTATTAGACATACTCGAAAATCAGCGCAAACATCTTGTTTCATTTTCTTGCAAAATTCGTTTATACGTTTACATATTTTGTTGCAAGAAAACGAAACGATGCTGAATTTTGAATATGTGCAATAGAATTAAATTGGGAAAAAATTAAAAAAAAAATGTAAACGTAAAACGTATCTTCTAAATGGCTGTGTGAAAATCGCGAGTTTCCTTTATTGATTTTAACGTCTCGAACCTTGGTTTTTAATTTTTTTAAGTTGGATGTTGTCAGTCTTCGAGGTTTTTGCCCATTTGAATAATTCTTCCACATTTGATATGATACAATCGTATTCGTTGGTGAGCCTGGCTCCTATATCGTCGCACGGTCCCTTTCTATGAGCTGTTGTGTGAAAATGTCACTCTCAAAGGACGCCGAAATACACTTTTTTTTTAGATATATTCATATTTTTTTTTTTAATTTTTATAATTTGTTATTGTATCATGAGTAATATAATACATTTTAGATAAATCAGGAGTGTAGATTTGAAAAACTTCATCAGTTTTTCGATGAACATGTAAAACTGCTTTAGTGTAATAGTGAAAAAATCTGTTATTATAATGAAGCTGCAGTTCTGCATTTTTTCTCCTACTTTTTTGGAAATTACAAACGGAGAATAGTCGCTTGTCTGTTGTTCCAATGAAACCCTTGTACTGCATTTTGCATTATAAATGCATACTTTACTGCAATGTGACAAGAAACAAGTACCTCTGTAGGCTTCAGACTTAACTTTTTGTTTTATATGAATATAGATTGTTGTCGTGAAATGAGGCAATGAGGAATCAGATTTTTCAGTTTAAGTAAGAAATAATCCAGAAACTCATATAGTCGTTTCGATATGTGGGATTAGCTAATTCCTTATTTTTACTCCTACTCGAAGTACTTTCCGTTTGAAGTTTTTAGGTGAATTAGATAAATCAGGAAACGGTGATATACACTAATTTATACCAAAAAGATAATATCTGTTTTTCAATTATATCATGGCTGTTATTATACTTGTTATTTATATCATATTACCTGTTTTTTAAAAGCTTTCCAAAAATATTTGTACAGGTACCGGAAATCAAAGGGGTTGACCTAACAAAATGCATGACGCATACCAAAATTTTTTTGTATTTTACTAATTATAACACCCGATATTTTTTTGTTTAAACGCTTACCTTATTAGGTTGGCCGTGAAAAAAAGGTTTTCAGAAAATTGAAAAAAAAAAAAAAAACTATACTCAAAAAGGGTAGATCAACATACTTAAACGTATTTTGTAAGACAACGAAAGAAGACGTTGTACTGATTTTTTAGTACGTCTAATAGAACTAAATGAGCATAAAAGTTAAAAAATAAAAATATAAAAAGTAAGATGAACACCGTAGAAAATTGAAAAAGAACATTTCGGCGGCCATTTTGAAAAGGACGAAATGAAATATTGCAGCATTTTTATAATTCCTATTCATGAGCCTAATTTTATAATTTTCGGATAATTATTATTTTTTCTATAGCAATAAATACAAAATCATATACATATGCTTGAAATTTTCCAATATTTCACACCCTGTGAAATTTTTTATTTAATTAGTGCTATTTTTATATTCAAAATATAAAAATTTAAAAATTAAAACATAACTTCCAAAAAATGCGATTTGACGCGTTTTTCACAATATGTAAAATAATTAAGAGAATTTTGAGTCGTAGCATACACAACATAACAAAACAAAAACCGAAAGGGGGTGTATATAACTTAACATGCAATGAATACTTACTCAAAATATAATTTAGGTCAAACTGAACACTCATTCTCGTAAAGATTTAAAAAGCATTCTGATGAACTATGCAACACGCTTTTTTTCATACTTGCTATGTTCATAATGTTTTATTTATTTTTTGATCAAGACGGCAATGCCACCGTGTGCTTTTCCGTTCGGATGTTGGGTGTCATATACTGAATATCCGTTAATTTTAAAAAAGTTTTTATTTGTGAAGCGTGTTTCTGATATTAGCATGATATCTATTCTGTGCTCGATGAGAAAGGCTTGTAACTCAGCTTTGTGCTTTCAAATATCTATTTGTATAGGACAGTCATTTTTGGTTTTTTATGATAATTTGCATTAGTGTATTCATATTTTGCACTATCGTGCTCGTTCATCATCATCATGAAACATTGTGTAGTTTCGGTTAGTTTGCTTACGGTTGCATGAATTGATACTTCTTCTTCAATAAAATTAGCTTTTGCTTTCGGAGCATAACCTTCCAGAATGTTTGCTTAGGATAGCCAAGGTTACGCAAAACTGCTGGCACTTGCGCCCAAATTTCCGGTTTGTTGAACAATTAAAGTTCTTATTTTACGCTTTAAATCCAAGTGCACTAGGCAATCTCTGGTGAGTTGGGCGAGTAAATTTCACTATGTAATTTACACAGTTTTTTTAAGCGTGTAATTTACATAAGGCCGTTTTACACATTATGTATGTGTAAAATGTTTAAAACCAAACTCCATCAAATTTATTTACAATACTCAGTGGCGGCTGCTGATTTAAAGGTTAATACATGTCATAAAACGAATTCTTTTTCTTAACAATATTAACTTATATCTTGTCCACGTGGTCGTAGCGCAGTGTCAACAATCCGATGCGTGGTGTTGTAAATCGACCATATGACATTATAAATTTATTGGTTGGGTAAAATTTACAACTCACAGAATTGATATTCCATATACTCCATCTAAAAAAAAAATGGAGGTGTGGCCAACACACGACTTTTTTACGAATAGACAATTTTGAGAAATTTTATTGTTTTTTTATAATTTTTTAATTTTTTATTTTTATTTGTTTTTAATTTTTGGAAACATTTTGTATTAAGTAGTTTTTTGTAAACCTTATACTTTTTAAGGTATTTGCAAAATAAATTTTCTGAACCAAGGGAGGGGCCACTTCCGGTTGACCGATTTGGAATAAAATTCACTGGGGCCTCCCAATTTATCAAAAAAGCTTAAATCTGAAGATTCAGTTCGATTGGTTAAACGATCTGGGCTGTAGAGAGGACACAGACCGACAGACTGACTGACAGACTGACAGACTGACAGACTGACAGACTGACAGACTGACAGACTGACAGACTGACAGACTGACAGACTGACAGACTGACAGACTGACAGACTGACAGACTGACAGACTGACAGACTGACAGACTGACAGACTGACAGACTGACAGACTGACAGACTGACAGACTGACAGACTGACAGACTGACAGACTGACAGACTGACAGACTGACAGACTGACAGACTGACAGACTGACAGACTGAGAGACTGACAGACTGACAGACAGACACCATTTCGAAACCCACTTTTTCGGATTCAGAGGACCTCAAAACAGATAAATTTCTAAAAATCTCAAGGTCCAAAATTTTCATGATTACTATACTTTATTTTACTAGAGTAAAAGAAAGTAATTAATAAAATGAAGAACTACAGTACACTACATAGGTGTTCACATGGTCGTATTTCAAAATCTATTCCGTTCTGGTTTTTTCGATGTTCACTTTGTGATTGCATTATTGTAATCCATTCAAATTTCAATTTCACCTGCTACGGTTACCTCTGACCCTAATGTCTTAATGTCTTATTCGTGTTATTGCAAATATTGCAAAAACAAGATTTTCATCAAAGAAATTCAAATAACATCACATTTCCTCTGATATAATTTTCTAGCTTGTATGCACAATTCAAATTGCTTTTTTCACCATTTAACCCTTATGTCTATGTATCTTTTTTCTTATGTTAACCAATTAAGGATTACCCAGTAATCTTATCAGATTTAATCGAATATCATTTAAAAATGTAACTGTTACCATTAAATGATTTTGGCATTCCTAGGCCCTAAGCCAAAATTCCATTGATAAACTAGAAATTTTATCAATTAAAGTCGAAAAGGTTACCCGGGTAAGCCAAAATAGACATAAGGGTTAAACATATGAAAATGCTAACGAAAAGTGTTTGTTGATTCGAACGAAAAATGTATATGTATGGTTCACTCAAAAAGTTGATAGGCAAATAAACAAAAATAAATTTGGTTTTGTGTGTATTACCAGAGCACCCTGTATTTTATAGAGCCATAATCAAAAAATCTGAGCTTTTATAAGGGAATTAGAAACGAGGAAAAAACGAAACTTTTCATAGTAAAACACACAAAACATATGGGAAATCACTTTTGTTCCTAAGGCAAATTTTTAAATGAAAACGTTACAAATTCTTAATTATGATTTCTGAAAAACTTTCATAATTGTTTGAATTTCAACATATATGAATATCGTTTAAGTAAATCGTTTTCATTTTCTTGTAATAATTGATTTATTTAAACCAAAATATTAAAAAAAATTCATAACAACAACATTCTGGTCAAATTGAAATAAAAGCTTACTACGATTCGTTTGGTCATTAAGTCAATATACATTACATAGATGGCAGTGATGGCCGTAAAAATTTGGAAAAATCGTACCAAAAATTACCACCTGGGGAAATTTCAAGTTCAAAAATTGTAGGAAAAGCAAAACAAATTCACAAAATATAGGAACGTGTGATAATTTTGCGATTAAACAATTTTTTTTCGTATTTTTCTGTGACCATTTTAGACATCTTTCGTACACTAGTAAAACTAAAGATAAATTTAGCAAGTATTATTTTAATTTGTCAGAGCCAACTTTGATGTATTTTTCAAAATGAAAGTTCGAAAAACTATATTTTAGATATAATTTAATTTTAATATTTCTGCCATTAATATTTACTTAATACCAATATGGTCTTCTTGTATATTGTTCTTAAAGATATGTAGAAAACTTTTATCTAAACATTTTATGACATTTTTGCTTTTTTCATTGAAAAATTTGAAGCTAAACAACACCATTTTTACTATGGATTCCTATGGAAATCAGTAAAAAGTTATACCACTAAAAAAGCTTCTAAAAAATACGTCATTAAGATTATGGCTCTATACTCTAGAAGGTTCTGGTATTACATTCGTGGAAAAGCTGCCTCTGGTTATACTACCACCATCACATGAGTTATGAGTTATTTACTTTATTTTTGATTGTGTTCAATTATTTGTTTAAATTTTCGGTTTAAAAATCGGTTCATGTCCGATCACACCTGAGCACGATAGTAAAAATTTATAAGATGATAAATTAGTATGTTTTATGAATATTTTCATATAAAAATAATATAAAAGTTCATAATTCTTATAGACTAAAAATGTAAATGAAAACAATCGTTTTCCTATATATGTAGTTTCATAATAAAGAAAAAAATTTATATATCTTATTTTAAGCTTAGTAAAAAATACAGTCAATGTGGAGGCTCTTATTTATAGAGTAGGCTCTGGTTAAACTCACAAGTGCAAAAAAAGTTTGAAAATTGCTTATCTGTGCATACTATGATGCTACAACTATAGAGTTTTTGTAAAATAAAAATTTGTAAACATGAAAAATTAATTCTCTTTTAAAAAAATATTTATTTCTTTATTAAGACTTGACTTTGAGTTAGAGCCTCACCAAAAATGTTCCTTGAGTAATTTTTTAAGGGATACCAACGTACAAAATAAAGCTTATTTATTGTCCGCTCACACCTGAGCACGATAGTAAAAACTTAAAAGATGATAAATTAGTAGAAAAAAGAGAACCATTCAGAAGCTAATAAGATTGCAAGTTGAAAAGCGGAGGAAAATGCACAGGTTACAGTTTCGATAAGGTTAAAGTAACTTCATCCTTTCGTAAAAAAATATCACACCTGCTTTACCACACTTTCTTTGTAAGGCGTAATTACAAAAAAAAACGATTTCTTAATTCTTTGGAGTGTCTCTAGTAAGAATCCAGTAGCGAAAATAAAAAATACAGCAGTTTAAAAAAAACCTATTTGTCCATCTCGACCAGACTGTGCGACCTAGATGATCATAAAATCAAAGATTTCTTGTTCCAGAACCGATAAACATAACAAATCTAAATTATTTATTCCAAGCGCAGAGCCATTTTTACCTTAAAATAGTTTAGGTTATGTGCCTAAATCACAAATCATAATTCAATTTTATGAATTTGATTTAAAAAAATTTAAAATGGCTGAAAAATTATGATCAATAGGTATCAATAGGTAATTATTACGTAAATTTCTAGAAAATTCATTGTATAGACAAGTTAAATGGTTTTTTCCTTTTTTGTGTGAGGCACAAAAAACATGAAAGTAGGTAAACGCTTGAAGGGAGAAAAGTAATATTTTGGCCCTTGAATCTCTAAAATTATTGCTTTAAAATTATCTAATCATAATTCATTCTGATGTTTAGATATATAATTCAAAGGGAAAATCATGAACTGCTGCAAGCACTATTATAAATATTGATTACTTTTCCTCACCAAAATCTAATATATACATATGTAGGTCTCACATTAACCTAGGTTATGTAAATTAAAATCTCGTTATTTATCTCTTTTAAATCGTTATATGCAAGGGTGAATGTTCTATTACGTTTGTATGATGGCATAATTTCCACAAGATTTATAATAAAAACCATTAGAATTGTGCTTTGTACTATATACTCATAAATAAAAGTGCAAAAAAACATTTTTTGTTGTGTTGTAGTAAACCGCTGTTAAGGCATGAAAATACAATAAAAGAAACTGAAAATTTTTCTCATTAGATTTTTTTTGATGCATATTTCAAACCATATATGTTTCTGTGTAAACCGACATATATATGGCATACAATATACATACATGCATAATGTAACTGTGTTTAAATACATATACATTTTTTTATATAAATATTTGTTCGTTTTGTTCATATAATAAAGTCTTGAAAATCCAAAAGAAAATATAAAATGGAAAGATACCACCCGCACAATTCACATGGAAGAAAATGACAAAAAAATCCTTTTGTTTTTCGTTCATTTTCGTTTGTTTGGCAGGCAGCAGCAGAAGTAGCAACAGCAGCGAGAAAAACTGTATATAAAAGCTCCTTCCTGTATGCGCGATATAAGAACAGACGAATATGTATAGAGATTTGATGTTAATAAGATATGAAATAAAGGAAGAAAATTATAACAACCTAATGAAAAATGTATTTGAATTTTTTTTTTTGTGTTCATTTTCTCTATATACTGGCGGTGTTTGTATGTATTACGTCAGCGATGAGATTGTAATCTGATTTACAAATCTCTAAGAAGTTGAAAAAAAAATAAAAAATGATTATGGCTAAGTCAAGTGAAAATAATAATAAAAAATAGATAAATTTGTTGAGTTGATTTTATTAAGATATCACATATGTACATGCTATTTTGATGATGTGCTATTTTTATTTATTTATTTTGATGCCATAAAAACTCACATTTTTAGGGGAATTACGAGGGCGGATTGAAAATGAAGCTACCTAAGTAGGAAAACAAAATTTTTTTTTGCCAAAAACCATTTATTTCTCAACATAGTCTCCATTTAATTCGACACACTTAGTAAGACGATATTCCAACTTTTTTATACCATCTGAATAATACGATTTCGGGAACCCCTCAAAATACGCGTTAGTTTCGATAATCACTTCTTCGTTTGAGATGAATCTTTGTCCTGCGAGCCATTTTTTCAAGTTTGGAAACAGGGTAAAGTCACTAGGAGCTAAATCTGGACTATAAGGTGGATGATCAACCAATTCGAAGTGTATTTCACGTAATTTTAGCATCGTATCTAATGCTGTGTGAACCGGTCTGTTGTCTTGAAGAAAGATCACTTTTTTCTTCTTTAAATGTGGTCGTTTTTCCTTGATTGCATCAACCAATTGATCCAATAATGCACGATAATACTTTCCTGTGATTGTGGATCCTTTTTCAAGATAATCGATGAGCAATATTCCGTGTGCATCCCAAAATATAGTGGCCATAACCTTGCCAGCCGATTTCACTGCCTTTGCCTTTTTCGGATCACTTCCACCAGCTTTGGTTTCAGGTGTGTAGTGGTGGACCCACGTTTCATCAACAGTAATTAATCGACGCCAAAAATCAACAGGATTACGCTTTATCATGTCCAAACACCGCTGTGAAGTGGTCTGTCGAACTCGTTTTTGTTCGACACTGAGCAAACGCGGCACCCATCTTGCCGATAGCTTTTTCATATGCAAATGTTCAAGCAAAATGTTGAACACACGTTCATATGATATGCTTACCATTTCAACAATCTCACGCAACTTGACTCGGCGATCATTCATAACGATATCGAGGATTTTCTTGATATTTTCTTCAGTAACCACCTCTTTTGGCCTTCCTGTTGATGGTATTGTTGCAGTGCTTCTTCGGCCGCGTTTAAATTCAGCAATCCTATATTTTACCATGTAATCTGACGGAGCAGACTCACCGTAATGTTTATCGAGCTTTTCTTTTGTCTCTTTCACCGTTTTCCCTTTCAAATAATAGTGTTTAATCACTGCACGAAATTCGTTTTTTTCCATTTTTCAAGAAACACAAAAGTTGCTTACTTCAAACGACTACAACAAATAAACTAATCGATGAATTTGGGTGAAATTTTAACAGCTGACGTTTGACAGATCGCAATTTCTAAAAAACAAAAAAAAAATTGTGTTTGTGCTGCCATCTAGCGCTAGGTAGCTTCATTTTCAATCCGCCCTCGTAAATGTATTGTAAAAAAAGAAACAATTCCTGATTTGTAGTTGATGCTACTTGAAAAATATATTCACTATATAGTACACTATGCGAAATAATGATATGATCAAACAATGTAACTACATTTATTAGAGCATAATGTTTTTTACATCATTCTTAATTAGGTTTATAAGCTCTAACAGAAGACATTTTATTTTCCGTCTGTACTCGCCCGTCAGGTGATATTATTGAATAAATTTGCAGTGCAAAATAGTTATAGGAGCAAACTTCGTTGATTATTATTTGAGAGGTCTAGCTGCAAAAACCGATAAATTCAAATTTTTCAAAAATTAGTTATGCGTATCACTGAACTCATCTCTTCCAGTAGAATAAAACTTGAAAACCAAAAATTGCAAAAGGCGATATTTCCCGTGTTATTTAAATTAAAAGTTTACGATTAAATGCAAAATCCGATACCTTAGTAATAAAATGAAATACCAAAATCGATATCTACCACAACCAATGGTTAGGGGGAACATGATGATGGAACGAAAAATCTCGCCCTCCCACCGCAACAACTGATGTACAAAATAGTGAAGTCACCAAAAAAAATAAAAAAAAATCCGTACAGCCTTTCAGAAAAACACGCTGATTAGGAGAATGTGTTTGTCTTGTGATTAACAATTGTCAAAAAAAAAAATAAAAATTTTACTATCAACTACTTAAGTGTCTGGAACCGGATCGAGTCTTTAATACTAACATACCTTTCCTTTCGTTCGCTCTTTTGTTATGTGTAAAGGGTGTACGGACGGCCCGGCGTCATCGAGGAGTCTAGCTTAGGCTTGGTCGTACATTCTGATTAATCAATCAATCAATTTCAGTGTAGTGTCATATTTTGTTATGTTATTTGCTATTGAATGTAGTGTAACGGTTTTAATTTGTTCTAGAATTTGTTTTACAAAATATTTTTATATGGAAACTATTAAAGAAGATGTAACACCTGCGCACGCTAGAAAAACGAGAAAAAAACAAGAAATCCCGCCGCATGGAAGCGTAATGTTGAAAAACGAAATAGGTTAGTGTTTATTATCCGATAATGATTTATGCACGTTGAGAATATAGATGGATTATACGATGCCACAAGTTTGTTGTTTTCTGGAGTTCTATGTTATTGCTCCTCCTTGCATCTTGAAAACTTATCCAGTAGTCGATCTTCTATCGTCCAAATCTCCTGCCCAGTCTGAATCAGTATACCTCACAATCGATGAATCATCACTACTAAACTCCAGTTTAGCATCAGCTGTTCCCTTCACTGAGAATACGTTTTGCTAATGTCCAGTGCGCCTACCCCGGATTGCTATTAAATCTGCTGAGCACACCTGCTGGGCCCCGTTACTTGTGCTGCAAACATCAAGCTTTCAACCGCTTCCTGATATGGTATGGTTTTCATTTCACTACTCTGCGGTTCATCTTGTGGCGACATAACTTTTTGTCAATTTTTGATTTAGATCCAAGGGTGTAGAGATCGGCTTACAGTCCTGTATGTTGAATCTTTTCATCATCTGATTCACATAGGCCTCTTGGTCTAACGAAAGCTTTCCTTGAGCTCTATCACGTGTTATTCGTATGCCCAAGATATGTTTAGCTTCACCCATATCCTTAACTTTAAGTAACTTCATCAGGCACGATTTCAAATGTATCTTTGAATCCTGATCTTTTGACAAAATGTTTATGTCATCGACATAAGTTGCAACTACAAGCATCTTATTATTGGTGACTCTGTCATATACGCATGGGTCAGCATTTGATTTTTTTAGTCCAGCATCTCTTAAAACTTTATCTAGTTTTGCATTCCAAACTCTGCTAGCTTGCTTTAGTCCATATATTGACTTTAATTTGCAGACTTTTTTGCTCGCCGTTGATATATACCCTTCCGATTGCAACATGTATATATCTTGTTTTAACTCACCTTGTAGAAAAGCCGTCACAGCATCCATCTGATCTATGTCGAGATCAAATTTCACGCCAACCATCTGATCTATGTCGAGATCAAATTTCACTGCCAAAGCCATTAGAAAAGTACCGAGCTATATCTCACAACTGGTGAGTATGTTTCCTCATAATCAATGTCCTTCTTCTGCGCGTATCCTTTTATTACTAATCGAGCCTTATGACGATTATTCGACCTTCGTCATATTTTTTCGTTTTGAAAACCCACTTGCAAGCAATAGGTTTAGTTTGGGAAGGCAGGTCTGTCAATTCCCAAGTTGGATTTTCATTTAAGGCATCATACTCCTCTTTCATTGCTGATTTCTACAATTTTGCATCCGACCTCGAGATAATGCTTCCTCTACTGTCACAGAATCATTTGATTCAACTGATTTTGATAAATACGATACAAAATCATTATAGACCTTCGGTTTAGGAATTCTGCATGACTTTCTTAATGGCTCCAACGATCCACTCATTTCAGTTTCTCGGACGTATTCATCGTCGTCAACATCCAATACATCATCCTGTTTCTCGCTTCGTCCCAGTTATCGTTTAATTGTTCGACCCTTTCAGAAATGTTATTGTTGGTAACAATCGAATCCAAGCTCAATTTTTGCATCGAAGACACACTCTTATTCATCGCTTCAGCAGGCTTTGATTGCAATTCTGCGAATGGATCAAAATAGGCTAGAACACTATTATATTCAGTCACCTGAATTCGTTGGTCTTCCATAAATACAACAACTCGACTCTTCACGATTGTCTTCTTGACAGGATGATACATGCGATAAGCGTTAGAGTCGTCATAATATCCAAGCATCACACATTCTTCCGATTTGGCATCTAACTTCTTGCGTTTCTCCTTCGGAATATGCACCATACACTTACTTCCAAAAACTTTCAGATGGTTAAGACTCTGTTTTTGTTCACTCCATATTTCCTCTGGAATCTTATCTTTTACTGCTCAAGATGGTGTCCGATTTGTTAAATATGCTGCTGTTGAAATTGCTTCCGCCCAAAAACTTTTCGGTAAACCAGCCTCTATTAACATGCAACGAGAAATTAAGCAAATCATTGTTCACATACTCAGTGCCATTATCCGTTCGCAGAATTTTAATTTTCCGATTTGTCTGATTCTCAATAAGGCTCTTAAAATTCCTCAAATACTCTTTCACTTCAGAGTTCGCTTTCATTATGTAAACAAACACTTTCCGAGAAAAATCGTCTACGAATACCAACACATACTTCGCACCGCCAAGCGACTCAGTTTCAATGGGTCCACATACGTCCGAATGAATGATACTCAAGACATCGTTTGATTTAGTGACACTCTTTGAAAATGATTGCCTTGTTTGCTTTCTTTCAAACAAACTTCACAAGTATTAATTTTAGTCGTACAAAAATTCACTTTATTTACCATATGTTTAACTTTCTTTAAAGTTTCATAGTTGACATGCCCCAAACGTTGGTACCACAGAACAAACTCATCGTTTTTTGCATTTACTGCCATGGACATAACAGTTTTTGACTGTGTGTTTAATCGATAAATATCACCAACTCGTTAGGTGGCGCAATAACACTATCAGCAGAATCAATCACCTCGCATTCATCACGATTAAAAATAACTACATTTCCATGACTTGTAATCTTGCTCACTGACAATAGATTGGCACAAATATTTGGTACACATAATACGTTTTGCGTCCAACGACCACATCCAACTCAAGGTTTCCCATTATGCCAACTTCCAATTTTCCATTGTCTGCCGTGACAACTTGTGTAATCGGTGGTGTCGAAATATTTTTTAAATCGTTAGAGCTTTTTACCATATGTGCTGATGCACGTGATTCGCCAAAAACGATGTAAACATTGTTTTCCCGGTTTTCGTTGAATTGTCCTGTTTACAATCCCGTTTTATATGGCCGTATTTACTGCAATTGTAGCACTTCGGTCCTTTCTTATCACTATGCTTCTGGTTTTTCGAATTTTGATGATTTTGACCCGTCTGATGCTGCAAAGCATTTTGAATAAGCATCGCAAATGATTTGGTGATTTCTTTCCTTACGTCCTGAAGGAGTTTGGTTTTAATAGAATCAGCTGTTATTTTTACACCACTGCTTTCTATTCCCATTGTCATGGGGTTATACTGTTCGGGAAAGCCAGTCCACAACAAAACACCAACCCACTCGTCACTCACTTGCATTCCAATTGACTCCAATGTTGTAGTTATCAAAACGCGTTACAAACCAACACGTCTGATTAAACCAGTATCCACAAATGCCTTTTTCAAGTTGTCCCACGCCTCTTTTGAATTTTTTTTTTCACCTGCACGTGCACATAATTTATCGGATCCAGTAGTAAAACTTTTTTCATCGTTTCCTTTACCTATCACGCAATCCCATAAATCCTCATGCTCTAAATAACACTTTATAGCAAACTTCCAAGAATCGTAATTTTCGCGTCCCTTCACTTTTCTTTAAGCGGCAAAGAACTGGGCCCATAACCTGTAGAAATTAGGTTTTGTGTGCAGAGAAAATAAAAACGCAGTTGGTTCAAGTTAATACAGAACAAAAGAGAGTGTTTTATTTAATACAAAAATGGCGACTATATATAATGCTTTATATAGCACATACAGGGTGCGTTCGTATACACAGTCATGTGTACAACACTACAACGCGACATAAGCATAAACGTTAATTCAATTTACAACAAATACACCCATATCCAATGTGTTCATTCACTCTCAATATGTACCTAGTTTATTATTTTTATATTATTACTTAATAGGTATCTCTACCAGAGTTTCTGTAAATTTAGTAACGTTTTTAAGTGTCGCGAACTTAGTATAAGGGAAAATCAAGCAATATTATTCTAAATAGTACAAACATACGACGAAAAAAATCAGGATACATTCATTCTTAAAAGTTTGCAGGTTCTAGCTTCACAAAGGCGAACCATTTCAGAAAATTTAAAAAAAAACTGTGCTATGAGTATGAAATACTCAATAATTCGCCACGATAAGAATAAAAAACAGATTTGCCAAACAGCGTTCTTGTAGATTTTGGGTATCAAAAAGGATCGTGTAGTGAAAGTCATTAGTGCCGTGCCGAAACCAAAAGAAAGTATCTTCCATGTGATCTTTCCGGAAAGAAAATATGGCAAATGTATAATGCAAATTTGAGCGAGCCAGATAAAATCAAGGAATCTTTCTTTCCAACAATTTTTAACACCTAATACAATATTGGATTTGGTTCACCGTTGACTGGCGCATGTTCCACACGGAGAAAAGTACTATTTTAACCGAGAAAAAACTCCGTCTTTCCGAAGGCTTCGGCTTTTTACGGTATGCTTAAAAATACAGATCCGGAAATAATAGTATTCTCATTTGACTGCGAAAAAACTTGTTGATGCCTAAGATCCCGGATCAAATAGCGTATTATTCACACCAGTTATATATTTATAATTTAACCATCGTACAGGGGACATCAAAAGGCGACCTTACTACACTGAAAAAATATAGTGCATTTTATTTACGAATGGCTTTCATTAACCGCAATTCGTACTATTAATGTAAAAATTACTATATTTATGTGAAAAAAACAAAATTTAGAAAAAATCATGAAAATTTGTGCGTTAATAGTACGAATCACTGTTCATAAACTAAAACATGGTTTAATTTATTGTATTATACGTATAATACATTCACATGTTGTTTGCGTATTAGTGAAACTTGCATGATTTTATTAAAAAAATAAAACATATTTATGAACAGTTCATAATATTTATGAATAAGACTATGATGAAAAGTTATTTTAAATACTTATTGTTCATCATATTAACGAAAGTGGCTCTTTAGTACTTGAATATTACGAACAAATTCATATGCGTAACGATTCCATTACATTTACATATATTTGTCCGAATATATCAAATTTCATAATTGCATAATGTATATGAATTTGTTCATATTATTAATGATTGGTTGAATCTATTTTATCATCAACGAAAATTACTTAAAGTGATGATTGGGACAACGAAGTAAATAAATTGCATACGCTTTATCATTAACTATTATCGTGCGGCTTGAAAGGACCATTTACGTAGTCTGAAAAATCGTGAGAAATTAAAATAATTTTTGTGTGTATCAGGAAATCAGGTAAATATGGTATTTTATGTCCGTGTTTTCGTTTTAATAAGAACTTAAATAAAATCATCGCTTTTGTGATCGATGATTAATTCTTATTCCGTGAAATTAAAACGAAAACACTTTTGTCTGGAAAACCCTAAAATTCATTGTACAAATAATGTGTAAATTTATAATTTATGTGATTTATTATTGTGTTAGTAATACCTCTGCTTTATTATAGTGCGCCTGTAAGAAAATGTTAACTATTCCAAATTTTGTCGATCCTGCAAATCAAGATATTTCAGCAACACTTGGAGAAAATCATGAAATAAACTCGCTTTTGGAGTACCTATTTGGATCAGATCAGGTAACAAACATAAGCAAATAAAAGTACCTACATACACATGTAACTGTAATTTAATTTATTGATTTTACAGAATTGCAAATTACTATCGAATTTCAAAAGGAAAATGGGAGAAATCAATAATTTCGAATGTAACCTGTCAATATATTTTTAATTATTAATTATAGTTATTTTAAAAACAAAGTTTATTTTTTTGAGATTAAATTGAATACATTTTAAGAACAAATAGGAGAAACCAAAAAAATAAAGGAATTACAAAACGAAATTTTAAGTTTTTTATTTCTTTACAACAGTGCTGTACATATTTTACGAATTTAGTCGATCAAACAACGCAAAAATTTACATTCTGACTATGAATCACTATATATAAATATTATGTAATTTTGATTATCAATTATGAACCCTTTCCTGCATTTTATGAATTATTTTCAATATATTTATGAAAATAATCATCATATTTGTGAATTATTCATAACCACTGAGCACTCCGTTCTTCCTACAAATGAATAATGAATTTCGAACTTAAATGTATGAATTTATTCGTTAATGTGATTTACCATTTCATTAGTATTATGAAAAATTTCATCTTATCTTCTATTTCTTACGTTAATAATAAGAACCTATTCATCCACAAATGCTATTAGCTGCATTAAAATTATAAAGTTTTTCGTATCTTATATGAATCGAATCATAAATACTACAACGTAAGTAGTCAATATTAAAATGAATTTTTTTATCTGTTTCACTATATTAAGGTATGATTTTCGTTCTATTAACGAAGGGTCGTATCGGCTCAGTTGTAACGAATTTTTCTTACTATTAATGCAGTTTTTGTCTACATTGATGCAGAATTTTTTTCAGTGTAAAGATAACGTTTTTATTTATACCTGGTCTGAAGTATAACAACCAAAATCTTCCAATAAAATAGCATCTGCGATTTGTCATCGATTAAATAAAACAGAATTTCTTCCTTCGGTGAAAGTAGTAAGGCTTGTCGCTGATGGATGCGGCGGAATAAAAATACAACTATGCTCCAAACAGGAGGTGATAGAGCTGGCACTATTCTGATCAGTTTTAAAAAAATCCAGGAAAATATCATTAATAAATCCAAGAGCAATACCGCTAGGCAATTTTTTGAAACCTGAAAAATATGTGAACGTTGGTGCTTTATTGCAAGCACATTATGGTAAGAAATGGCGGGATATTAATCAACTCGTATATTATAAAGCTGTTTAATAGACCGCGAAAATTTTCCAAGTGAACTCCGAACATCATGAAGCTGACGAATGTTGCCGCTTAGCAGCTGAAGATTTTACAGTCTAAGATGAATTTTTAATATTATTTTTATTTTGCTATGTTTCTACTGTCTTAACTCAAAGAATGACTTAAGAAAAGTTTTCTTTTTTGATTTTTGTTAAAGAGATATATTATTTTCCTGTTGTGCTCTATAACTTGAATTTTATTTTAAAATGGAAAAGGCTATATCTTACACGGCAAATTTCAAAAACTAACTAACTAACTTTCTTAGAATCAAATTTTGAAACCGTGATGAATCCATTTGGACGGTAGGAACTCTACTTAAAGAATTTCAAAATAGAACCCGTGGTCCCCCTTTTTTACGAGCTCCAACTGTTTCCCGATTCAAAATTTGGAATCTAGCTGCTCCAGTCAACCCATCTGCAACAGCAATCTTTATTCATTGTACATCAAAATATTAGAAGTATTCGTAGTAATTTTAATTTATTTCTTGCCAATATTGCTACACTTCATAAGACTCCAGAAATCATTTTATTGTCGGAGGCTTGGATTGAAAAGTTGAACTGGATAGCTACAACATTCCGGGCCTAAGTATTTGTGGTATGTGTAATTCTACTTACAGAGCGGAAGGTGTTATTGTTTATTTTGATGTTAGCATTCAGAATACTAGTGTCTCCCATTTTGATACAAGTAGTGCTGACGTTTTTACTGCTTAATTTTAAGTTTGATTCTGTTTCTTTTTCGGTTATTTGTACATACTTATGGTTTTCATGCTTTCAACTCTTCTGTCTTTGTCGATGAATTGAGTAATGTTCTTATATAAATAAAAATACTTCGGTGATTGAAGTTAAATAAAAGGACAGAATTATTAAGCCTTGGATTACACCTCCACTCTGCTTAATAAAATTAGGTTGAAGAATAGGTTATATAGGAAGTTAGCTCGAAGTTTTGAATGATGTTAATTTGAAACGGCGATTTGAAGTGATAAATAATGCTGTTAAAATAAATTTGAATCTGTGAATGGCAACATTTCAGAATGCTGGAAACTAGTTGATGCCATTCTAAATAAAGATCAGAAAAACGCTCATATTGAAAAAATTGAGATTGATGATATGTAGTTGCTGTGTAACTGACAGACGTGAATTTTCTGAATTATTCAACAGCTATTTTGTAAATGCGTTCCTAGACTTAAAATCTACTGTAAGTAACAATGGAGATGATTTTTGGACTTAATTTATAGAAATTCCTCTGTATAATCATTTGTTTTGTTTGAATCATGTCCAGATGAACTGCTAAATGTCATTTCATGTCTGAAACCTAGTTATTCTACTGGAATTGACAACTGCAGCAATACACTTGTCAAAAAAATTTCGAATTGGTTAATGTGTAATGTGTATTTTTCCAACTAAACTGAAAGAGAGTCTTGCTAATAATATTTTTAAGAAAAAGAGATAAAAACTAATATTGCAAATTACAAGAAGAATAGACAGTTTTTTTAATAAAACAAATTTTTTACATAACATGTAATTTGGGTTTAAAAAATCTAAAAGTACTTTGTTAGAATTCACTAATTTCCAGTATGAAGGTCTTGATAAGAAAAAATCAGTTGCATCTAATTGTGTAGATTTAACTAAAGGCTTTGATATGGTTAACCATGAAGTATAATTTCAAAAACTTCTGGGTTTCGGGGATGTCACTTGGTGGTTTTGGTCTTATATATCTGTTAGATCTCAAGTATTTTAGATTAGTGATGTTTTTAGTGAACGTAAAATTATCAATGATGGTGTTTGGTGTTCCTCAAGGTTCCGTGTTAGGCCCCTAGATTTTTTTTGATCTACCTAAGGATGATAACTTTTGCCGATGATCTAGTGTTTATGACGTATAATGAGCAGTTACAAAGTAATAACATCCACTCTACGAATTTTGATCTAAGTTCTCTGAGAAAATGGTGTGTTGCTCGTTCTATGTTTCTAAGCGTAATAACTAATTGTATGTTTTTTAAACTTAATAATGGTGTAGGTATTGACCCAGATGTCACTTACCATGATTTAAATCGTGATCACATAACTTGTCAACACACATAATTAACATAGCAATCGGCACTTGTTTTAAAATTGAGTTCGTTCCAAAGTTTAAGTACCTGGAACTGTTTGTGGACACTTCTATGCGTTGGTTATCACATATCGAAACTCTCCGTAATTACATCTGGGCCCATTTTTATCACTGAAGGCTGCCCAAAACTATTAGCAATTTTTTTTAACGTCTAAATATACCTTATTTTAAGGTTAGTAAAGGCTTTGATTTAATTCCTCAAAATTAAGCTTTTACACATTATAACCTACTCGACAAAAGGCTTTAATTGATTACTATTTACTGTGTTATTTCGACCTTGTATACGAATTGTTAAATTTTCTGGAGAATTAATTTTTGTTATAATATGGGGTCCTGACCATTAGGCTTCTAATTTTGTTTTAACTTTAGACATATTTTTCAAAAGTACGTTATCACATTCAGAAAGTTTAACGAATTTAAAATTTTTGTCAAAGTAACGTTTCGAAATTTCGTTATTACAGATTCATTTTTCTCTTGCCATACTCCAAGAATTTTGTAATCTATAATTTAATTCTGAATATTATAGTTGTAAACTGGTTCAGGAGATTTTAATAAAAATGGTAATGTAAGTTTATAACCGTAAAGACTACTTCAAAAGGCATAACCGAAATAGCTGAATATGGTAAAGAATTAAATATAAAAATAGTGAATGGAAGTCAAAAATCTCAATTGTTTTTATCTTTGGATTTTTATCTTATTTTTAATGAACTAAAAGAGCGTCCAAGTACCCCATTTGAAGAATTGAGTTGTTTTTTATTTTTAATCCATAAAATACTCATACAATTTTAGCCTTCATTCGAAACTATCGATTTTGGGGTACCATATGTTTGCATATTAACTCCTTAACAAAAGCTTGTGAAACTGTTTCATTTTCTTGATGGTGCAATGCAATGGCTGTGACATTTATTTATTCGTATTACTTTATATTTCTTGCATTGCTCATATTTGGAAATAAATGTACGAATTTTACTCATCATTTGTCGACATTGATAATATGTATTAATTAGGGATCATGCGACTTAAGGCATCAGCATTTATATTGGATGTACCAGACATATATTGAATATCGTAATCGTGTTCGTCCATATTGACAAGCTATCGCGTTAGTCGTGAAGACGGATTTAAACTTTTGCATAACCATATAAGAGGTTTATGGTCGGTTTTTATAATAAATTTTGACCACAAAGAAACTGACTGAATTGTTTAACTGCCCACAGAATCATAAGAAGCTCTTTTTCTACAGTACTATAGTTTTTCTCGGCATTATTTAGGACTCTACTTGCATAGGCAATAGGTAACTCTGTGAAATTTAGTATATACTGTGATAAGGTGGCTGAGGTTTTAACGAAAAATGTCTGTGTAAAGTTATATTGCAAAATTGACATGACAAGTGAAATTTTTACTTTACTGGAAGCTTCATCGGAAAATGGATCCCAATTATAAGGGGTACATTCTTTCTTAAAAGATCAATTACGGGACTTGCAATATTTGAAAAATTTGTTATAAATTGGCGATAATATATAGCGGTTTGACGGTACCGGAAGATTTGTTACGGCAGATTTTTTTTTTGTTTCAGTCGTAGTGCCTTCAACCATGTTACGTTATTTCATTACATAGAAATTCACACTTCCGAAGCTGTAATTTAAAATGAAATTTTAAAATATCTATTAATTTATTATTGTGGTCTTTCAGATCGTGGCCATAAATTATTACGTCGTCTAAATAAATAATGATTTGTCCAATTATGTATATCTATAATAATTGCATACGTTGCCTATTGTTACACTATTTAGTCGTCTGAAATCTAATTTTCAACCACATCAAACTATTTTGGAATTTCTATTTAGAAGTGGGAAATTCCAAAGACTGCAACTTGGTTCAACTATTCCATCTTCAAGTGAATGAAATAAAATGAAACTTGAAGTGACTACTTTCATAGGATGGGGCAATCTATAAAGCTTGATATGGATAGGATTTTTATCGGGTGATGTTGTAACATTATGTTTAGTAGTTAATTTATCACCACTAAGATGAAATATGTCATTAAAATAGCCACAAATTTCAAAAATTTGATTGCCGTCAGAATTAAGATCGTTTAGGTTTAAATTATTTTCAAGTAATTGTAAACGTCAATTTTGTCGGACTAGCTTGATACTGATAAAACTTTGTAAGTATCCAGTGATCGGGTTTGAGTTGGATGTCGTTGATTTATCAGCGTAACCATTTGTATTTATTATGCTGATGGGAGCTGATTTTTTCTTAAAATAGTTTCAATAATCCCATTCATATTTTACGAAACAAAGAAAATTGAAATGGTTGACTATAACTATTCACAGTACCTAATCTTTACACAACAGATTTATTAATAGCCTTTGGTGACGAAATTGTTGGTACAAATTGGATTTCTCAACAGGACAATGCCTTTCGGCTCAACTAACCAGTTTTTCTAGTGGTATCACATTATTAGAACGCCCCGCCTATAGTCCAGATCTTAACTTGATTATCGGAACGCGTTTTCAAAAAATCGTCGGTTCGACTCTGCTCGGCAACTAAAAGAAATTGTAAAGACCGTAGGACCAATACAGACTACTGAGGTAAAACAACAGTCTAGTTGTTGTTTAATCATATTTTTTTTTGTGATAAAAATGATTGTGGTTTTTTCATTATTTCGTAAGGATGAATATATTATATAACTATATATAATAGTAGCACAGGCTTTTGCCAAAGTTTGGCATGAAATGTTTAACCATAAGTTAAGAATTCTCCAACACATATAATTCGGGAATATACTAGAATCATATTTGAAAATATTCTTCATGATTATGTTAGATGATACGTTTTCCGAATTGACAGAAATTAGTGACAGGAATCACTAATCAGGAGTACCTCTGGACAGTGTATTATGACCGGTTTTATACCTACTATGTACTAAAGGTCTCCGTGCTTTAGAAAACAATGCTGTGTCGAGACTTTTGCAGATGACACGGTGATCTTAGTTGTAGTGAAAAGCAACGAAGATCCACACAGACAGTATAATTGTTAGGGTTTACTAGCGTTGTGCTGATCTAAAATCCACTACAAAGTTGTGGTGGCCAATGGAAAATAGCTGTATAGATAAATATAATTTAGTAAATTAAGTCAAAACCAAGTTGCTCATTAGTTCAGGAGATTGTAATTACATAAAATAAATAAATACAATTTATTTAAAACAAAAAAAATTATCAGATTTTACGTTACGAGGTGTAGTTACGAGGTTTAAATACTATTCAAATAAAACTTCCCGAAAACAACAATAGATTCCACCGATATTAAACAATAATAACTAAAACAACAGTTAGTAATCAAAGAGTTGATTGCAGTTGGACACTAAACTAAATAAAATAAAATCCAAGTTTTTGTTTTACATTTCGACTGTAGAATGATTTTAAAATGAAATCACGCTGCGGTTTGCTTTTTCAATATAACATTGATGTTCACAATATATATGTATGTAAGCTCAAAACTCAAACGACGTTTGATGTTTCGTTAATTAATATTTTTTATGATATTCTGAACACTGACTATTGGCAAAACATGTTTGTCCATTTGAGTGGAATACTAGTTTTCCGTACAATTTTCCGTTTGATTACCCTATGATACGATAGAAGAGCGGTTTTCAATTTTTTTGACGACACATTCATGGTATGTGGAAGTATACTATTGCAGAATTTTCCAAACATATAGAGAAAATCGTAACCAATAAATAATGAATTTTAAGGTAATGTTTTTGTTTTTAGTAATCAGTCTAGTTTTCGCACAATATTAGCCGCATTTCTTGACGCATAATGATCCGGATCAAAGAGAGATCCGGTTTTCTAAAGGTCATTGAAATAAATCAAATTTATTACTATTGGTTTACTCGTGAACGTAAAAAAATTTGGTTGGCCTCAGAATGTCCGATCAGGCTATTCTTTAGGTAATTAAATGGGCCACAGGCGAGCTGCAAATTAATTGTATAGTATTTTGCCAACACAAGTAACAATATTCGAACCAATTAGCGATCAAGTCTAGGCTTGCTTTTCGGTTTATTTCCTTTGGTTATATGCTGCGCTCTCGTTATAAAACCCATTACAAATGGCTTAATGAGGTAAAATTCGTCGAGACATCCAATTGATTCTTCATCGAAAAAGTCATGTATCCCGTTCTAGAGATTAAAATCATAAAATTATTATTAAACCAAATTTTAAGCAATGCAAGATCCGCAGATATTTTATTAACTGTGTCTACCCATGAGCAACCTTCGTACTCGTAAATAAATGCGGTATCGTCGGCAAAAGAAACCATTTTTCCAATTTTGAAAATAATGTGGTTCAAAAATAGAGCCCTGTGGAACTCAATCTAAAATTCGTTCCCGCTCTTCTGGTTGGATTACAATTACCAAACAATTTAAAATTATTTATCTTACAATTATTAAGTTCATTGTCATCAATCAATATTTCGTCAGAAAAATCATAAGAGGCTGAATTTTTAACCTTTCCAAATGAGAAATAAAAGCATTGAAATTTGTCCTCATACTGCGAAAATTCTGATGAACACCTAAAAAACAACTACATACTTGTATAAATATTTGAAGGAAAAAGAAGAATTCATTACTGATTGACTATTATTGTAATTTGTCAAGGTCGGTGACATTTTTATTGTTAACAATTTTTCCTCCGCTAATTTTCCTAAGCATTATTGTACCATCACATATTCATAAAAAATTTGGAATCTTTTCCCCCTTTAGTTGTTTTCGCTTGATTCCACAATGTCGTTTTGTATTGCGTTAAAGTAGTCACAAATCATAATGGGTTAAGGTGAGGTAAGTCCTTTTAAGTATTATTTTAAATTCGAAATCGCCAGATTCGATTTCATATGATATCAATTTTTTTAAATATTCCAGTAACTACAAACAATCGTAATAATCTATATATATAAAAATGAATGTTTGTCTGTATGTCCTTTATAGAATCGTAAACTATGCATTTGATCATGTGATGATCTTTAACAAAGTTGTTGTGCGTGAGCCCACGAAGGTTTCTGAGTTGGTACGACCAATTTTCGACAGATGGCGCCACTGTCATTCCAATGAATTTCATATATTGCCGTGACAGTTCATGCTGATTTGAATTGAAAGGAAAACAGCGAACGAATGATGACGTTTCGAGTTGTGGGTGACATAAAAATTTATGTGAATTGTGAAATTCATGTCCGGCTCACATTGAACAGACAATATTGTGCGTATTTTTATATTTGGGAGCGTTTTTCCAATAGTTTTGCGCATTTCATTGTGAGTTAAATTAATAATTTAGATAAATAATTCAATCGAATTGAATTTTCGTAGTTTCCGTGAGTTGATTTTATTCATTCTCTAGAGTGAATTCACGAAGATCATCGAATGTGTATGTGAAGGATCTGACTCCTGATTGACGTTCCGAACGCATTTGCTGTGCAGTTTTTTTCGGATATCATCGTGAGTGGAATTAAAATCGATTTCAACAATTCTCGAATGCTGATTTTTTTCACTTCAAATTTCCCTCAGCGAATTGGTGATCACCGTCAATATTAACATTTCCATCCGTGTGTGAACAGCCGGTTCAATTGGATTGGATACATTGTGAGATTCGGATTGCTGATTGGCATCTAATAAATTCAAACGCATTTTTCACGTCGTTTCCGTACAATTATGCCTCCAAAGCGACAAGCAATTGGCCGATCTACACCTCAAGCACGGAAGAAAAGAGCATTAAGGCTGGAAAATCTTTGAGTACATGCCGCTGAGACCCGTTCGTCTGAATCATCTGAACAACGAGAAGTGAGGTTAGAAACTGATCAAATACGTACTACTCAGGCCCGTTCGTCTGAGACAACTGAACAACGGGTAAGAAGGCTGCAAAATGTTCGAATAAGCACCGCTCGATCAAGGCGAACACTGTACGCTGATTTAAATCTTGGTGCATTCTATTAAGACAGTAATAATGATTACAGTCTTCATCCAAGTGTCGTCATTGGAAAAATGGATAAAATTTGCATGTAGCGCCCTCAAATTTAAGAACGAAACGCCAGGAATGTGCTGCGCCAATGGAAAAGTTAAACTGCCAGAATTACATCCACCACCCGAACCACTATCAACGTTGCTATCAGGTGTTACACGTGAGTCGAAACATTTCTTGGAAAATATCCGCAAATACAATTCATGTTTTCAAATGATATCGTTCGGTGCAACGAACATTGTGCGCGAAAATTACCTGCCAACATTCAGAGTCCAAGGGCAAATTTATCATCGTACCGGATCGCTTCTACCATTGCCGGGCGCAGATCACAAGTTTCTTCAAATTTATTGCATGGCAAACAGTGATGAACAAATTGAACAACGATGTCATTATAATGCGGGCACTAGACGAGAAATCGTGGCTGCGTTACAAGCCCTTTTCGATCAACACAATGAATTAGTTCAGTTGTTTAAAACCGCCATTCAACGAATGCCAACCGATGACTACGCAGTTGTAATTCGAGCAGACAAAAGACCCGTTGGCCAACACGAAAGACAGTTCAATGCACCAACAATCGATAAAGTGGCGATTGTGATAGTTGGCGAAGAATTCGAATCGCGCGACATAATTCTTCATCGCAGAAGTGGTGACGTTTGTATTCAGCGAGTCTCCGATACCCATCGCTCATACGACGGATTGCAGTATCCGATTCTGTTTTGGCGAGGAGAAGATGGATATCATTTCAACATCAAAATGAGAAATTCACAAACAGACGAGGAAACGAATAAGAAAGTCAGTGCCATGAATTATTATTCGTATCGATTGATGATTCATGAAGACGCTGAGAACCACATTCTGAAATGTCGACAATTGTTCCATCAATACATCGTCGAAATGTACGCGAAGATTGAAACCGAACGACTCCTATATATTCGATTGAATCAAACCGAGTTGCGTTCTGAAGAGTACATCCATTTACGAGACGCAATCGTTAATGATGGTAAGGTGAATCCAAACGAATGGGGAAGAATGGTCTTATTATCGTCTACATTCACGGGGATTTTATTATCAAGCATCACGTTTTTGCAGAGACACGCTGCTGGATGTATTCCATTGAATGGCAGAAAAGAGGATTGCCACATGCACATATTTTGGTTTGGTTAATCAACAAAATTACGCCAGAACAAATTGACCAAATCATCTCAGCAGAAATACCAGATAAGGACATTGATCCAGACTTATTCGACGTCGTTACCAAAAATATGATCCATAGTCCATGTGGCGCATTCAACAACAATTCACCATCATGTCTGATGGGAAATGCAAGAAACGATACCCAAGAAACTTGGTTTCTGATACCATCACTGGAAATGACGGATACCCACTGTATCGTCGACAATCAGTTAAAGATGGCGGCAAATCCATCGTTCTGAAAGTACGAAACGTTGATGTCGAAGTCGATAATCGTTTCGTTGTGCCATATTCACCGTTGCTCTCAAAGACCTTCAAAGCACACATTAATGTTGAGTATTGCAATTCAGTGAAGTCGATCAAATACATTTGCAAATATGTCAACAAAGGAACCGACATGGCAGTCTTCGGAGTAGGGAATGTGGCCACACCGCTCGATGAAATCAACCAATACCAACTTGGACGCTACATTAGCAGCAATGAAGCAGTATGGCGCATCTTATCACTTCCAATCCATGAGCGACATCCAACAGTAGTACACTTGGCGGTGCATCTCGAGAATGGATAGCGCGTGTACTTCACAGCAGATAATGTACGTGCAAGAGCATTGGTTCCACCGGCAACAACTTTAACTGCATTTTACTCATTGTGCCAAGATGATATTTTTGCAAAGACTCTATTTCATTCTGAGGTACCGAAATTCTACACATGGAATGCATCGGCTAAAAAGTTTCAACGTCGCAAACAAGGTAAAGTAGTTGAAGGACATCCCAATTTCTATTCCAGTGACGCATTGGGTCGTCTGTACACTGTTCACCCGAACAATATAGAATGCTTCTATCTGCGATTGCTCTTAATCAATGTACGTGGACCGACATCTTTCTAAGATTTAAGAACAGTGAACGGTCAGCTGTGCGCCACTTATCGCCAAGCTTGCCAGGAACTAACTCTTCTTGAGAATGATGCACATTGGGACACTGCACTCGCTGATGCATCGAATACTGCTCGATCACAGCAAATACGCACGTTATTTGCCATAATATCGACAACCTGCTTCCCATCTAATCCAAAAGATCTTTGGGAAAAATACAAGGACTACATGAGTGAAGATATTCTACATCGTTTGCGCGCTGCGAATCAAAATCCGGACATTCAATTCACACCAAATATGTATAATGAGGCATTGATTTTGATTGAAGACATATAGTATGTTTGGCAATCGCTAACAAGGCACTGGTACAACTGGGAATGCCTGCTCCGAACCGACCAGCGAACGACCTTTTCGATCGTGATTTTCAACGAGAAACACACTTTGATTCTGACGAACTGGGGACATTTGTTCTGCGGAATCTTCCGCAGTTGGTTCCAGAACAACGCATTGCGTATGACAGAATTATGCGTGCAATCACAGAACAAAGCGGTGGACTGTTTTTCATAGATGCGCCAGGTGGTACAGGCAAGACTTTTCTTCTTTCACTCATTTTGGCAACCATACGATCACAAAATAATATTGCACTGGCCATTGCATTATCTGGAATTGCGGCAACTCTTTTGGATGGTGGCTGAACAGCGCATTCAGCATTGAAACTGCCGTTGAATTTACAAAACACTGAGGCACCAACATGTAACATCAGCAAAATCTCTGGAATGGGCAAAGTGCTCCAAACGTGTCAAATTATCATATGGGACGAATGTACAATGTCTCACAAGAAAGCATTGGAAGCGCTTGATCGTACACTGCGAGATTTGAGAGGAAACGCACGGATCTTCGGTGGCGCACTCATTTTATTGTCTGGTGATTTTCGACAAACACTGCCGGTTATACCACGTTCAACACCCGCTGATAAACTTAATGCATGTCTCAAATCATCAGTTTTATGGCGTCATTTACAGAAATTGGCTTTGAAGACCAACATGCGTGTACAACTACAACGGGATGCATCGGCTGGAAATTTTGCAAAACAATTAATGGATATTGGAAATGGGGGAATGCAAATTGATGAATCTACGCAATGTATCACCTTGCCAGCAAACTTCTGTAAGATCACAGAAAGCATAGACGAATTGGTGCAAAAAGTTTTCCCAAACATTGCACAGAACTACAAAAATCATCAGTGGCTCAGTACGCGTGCTATATTAGCGGCCAAAAACATCGATGTCAATACCATTAACTTCATTATTCGGAATGGAATACCCGGCGAAACGACAACATATAAGTCCATCGATACTGTGGTGAATCAAGACGAAGTTGTCAACTGTCCAACTGAATTCATGAATTCGCTTGATTTGCCAGGCATACCACCGCACGTTCTTACATTGAAAATTGGCGTACCCATCATTCTTCTTCGAAACATAAATCCACCACGACTTTGTAACGGAACCAGACTCTCAGTCAAGAAAATGATGAACAATGTTATCGAGGCAACAATTTTGACTGGAAAATTCAAAGGTGAACACGTACTGTTGCCACGTATCCAAATGTTTGCAGTTCCCGGTGCGACTCGCTTTCGCAATAACTATCAACAAAGCACAAGGACAATCGTTGCAAGTGTGTGGATTAAATTTGGAGAATCCATGCTTCTCACATGGGCAGCTCTATGTGGCCTGCTCATACGTCGGAAAACCTTCTGATTTATTCGTTTACGCACCAGATGGAAAAACAAGAAATATTGTGTATCCCACAGCACTTCAATAAATATCGAATTGAAACGAAACGCTGTAATGTCACAATTTTTTCGAAATGAACAAAATCAATAAAATGACTCAAAATGAATTGAATATTTGTGTTAATGTCTTTCCGTCAAATTTATTTTAGTTGGTAGCGTAGCAACGCGCGCAGGGTACATCTAGTCATTTATAAAACCAAGAATTCAAAAAACTCATACAATTTTGAACGACTCTTAATTTTAAAAATATTTTCCTGAAAAATTCGAATTTGACACTTAAGCCGAATTTTTGTCACACGTCGCATTTACTTGAAAACTTCCTTTTTCACACTTTCATTTTTATATATCACTATAATTTTGCCAGGTTTATTCTGCGATGATCGAAGACGAAAGCTTTAAGCAATTGTATCATTGTTGAAACACTATCTTCTACTCTTCAACATAACGCATGTTTTGTTCGAATCGATCCATTTGACTTTCTAAATCTGTAAAAGTCTCCATTTAAGCCGGAAAGACGATTTTCAAAATTTTCTAATTTTTCTATTAATACAACAACCTTTCCCTTTAATACGTGATTTTCTTCTAAATTAATTCGGTGATAATATTGACTTTCTAAACGAATCAAAACGATTTTCCCTATATGTTTTATTTTCGCGTATGGCGAAATTTATTCGGTATGGTTTTATCATCCGAACAAAGATAAGACGCATGCGCAGTATGACTGTTGACTCAATGGACAAACGGCGGAGTTTCGAACCAAACCCATAGGGAATTTCCCATAGTTATTTATTTGGGTTTGTGTTTGTACCTCCAAGACTTGATGGTGAATCATATAGAAGTTTTCTTCTGAGATGATGTACCAGTTTTGATCAGAAATAGAATGAAGTTCATTCATAATGGTACCCAGCTCAATTCAGCACAATAGCTCGCTAGTTTTTGAACATAATATTTGTCGAATTTTTCAAATATTTTGAAAATATGCAAAAATGGTTACGCTTATAATGCATTTTTTAAATAAATCTTGAAAAAATGAAAGATTTTCACACCTTTTTCAGTGTGAAGTGTATTAATTATCAATTTAACCGTATTATTGGCTCTGTGTTTGATAAACTAATTAATTTGCGATAAGGCAACGTTTATTTGAGTAATTTGTGAGTAACAGTTTTTAAGTTACAATTACAAGTGAAATTCAAAGTGACTAATTTTACAGTTAAACCTTGATTATTTCTATAACGGTTACAGATAGGATATGTGCTGTCATATAATTTTTTGTTCAGGTTGGCGTCCTCCGTCATCTCCCGAATTTATTGTACTTACTTAAGAGTCACCCTGTACAACCAATCTCAACCTTCGTAAATAGACAATTTTATGAATAAGTTGACAGCATTGCAATGCCCTAACTATAACTCTATTATTACATACATATGTATTTAATTATTTTTTAAGAATTTAATTTGTCTGTCTGTAATCAGTTGATTTTTCGGCATTTTTTATAGACAAATATATTAATTGTTCATGGCAATCTCAATATTTTCGATTTGGTAAATCAGAAATATACAGAGGCCAATCGCTCATAATATATCTACTGAAAAAAAGTAGAAATATCTTCCCCCCTCCCCGTAATTTCGGCTGAAGGCCCAAAGAGTTATACCAATGTACCACTCTGCAAAAATGAGAACCCAAAAATGAGAACCCAGCCAAAATTACGGGGAGGGGGGAAGTTATTTCTACTTTTTTCAGTAGATATATTATGAGCGATTGGCCTCTGTATTTTTCCGATTTACCAAATCGAAAATGGTGAGGTTGCCATGAACAATTAATATATTTGTCTATAAAAAATGCCGAAAAATCAACTGATATTTAATTATTGTAATTTTACTCATGGAAAAACAACGCCCAGAAAACGGGCTAAAAGGGAAAACCTTTAAATCGAATTCTAAAAGATTTCTGTAAACCAATTTTTAAAGTAAGCTGCCTCCAATAACTATAACCGAAAGGTGAACGATAGTTTTTAGGAAAACTTTTTATTTTTTTATAGATTAAAACAATCAAACACAGTTAAAACCTTAAACTCCGAAGCATCTTATTCAGTTTTAAATGCGATTTAAGAGTACACTGAAAAAAATCCTACACCAATGTAGACCAAAACCGCATTAATAGTAAGAATAATGCGTTAAAACTAAGCCGATACTAGCCTTCGTTAATAGTAAGAAAATCATACGTTAATATAGTGAAACACACAATTTTTTTTATTTTAATTGTAACTACTTACGTTGTAGTATTTATGAATTGATTCATATAAGATACGAAAAATGTTATTATTTTAAAGCAGTTAAAAGCATTTTTGGATGAACAACTTCTTATTATTAACGTAAGAGATTAAAGATACCACGAAATTTTTCATAATACTAATGAAATGTTAAATCACATTACGATATTATCAATTATTCGTGTATAGGACGAATGGAATACTCAGCAATTATGAATAATTCACAAATATGATGATTATTTTCATAAATACCATATACTGAAAATAATTCATAATGTGTAGGAACGATAATTGATACACAAAACTACGTAATATTTATGTATAGTTCACAACAAGAATGTAAATTTTTGGGTCGATTGATGAATAAATTCATAAAATCTATACAGCCAATTGTAGCGAAATAAAAAACTTAAAATTTTGTAATTTTATTATTTATTTATTTTATTAGTCAACATGGCACTTACTACTCCTATTAATTTTTTTAATCATATTTATATTTATTTTTAAATTTTAGTTTATTTTTAGAAGATTAAATTGATAAAATTTTAAGATTTGCTCTTCTGTAAATTAAATAAATTGAATTACAATCACACAGTACTTCTAATTGCATACTTTGTTACCTTTTAAAACATTCAATAAATTCGTTTGATCCCACTACTGCAAAAACGATTTTAATCTATGGCCTCCTTCTTGTGCTGCTGATACATTTTGATTTACACATGATCATATTTGAATCGATATAGGTACGACATTTTCTTGCCAGCACCTATAAATAATAATGCTGCAGTATTGTTAACTCATTAAAATTTAGTCCTGTAGATCACATAATTTATTGATTAGACATTATTTATAGACTAAAAGAAATTGTTTTTTTTCACAGAAAAGTATTCTTATTTTAATTTCACCGAATGAAGATGGGCTCTTTTTTTAGTAAGAAAACGTGCAAAACGAAAACACTTGTACAAGACTGGCAAAAAATATCATATTTACCTGTTTTTCAGCATACAAAAATCTGATACAATTAAAATTTTTCAATGTAAATTATTACACTTGTTCATTTCAAGCACGCAATTCTTAATAAAGAAGCGAAAGTAATTTATTTACTTTCGTTTTTCCAAATATTATTCAACTTTACTTTATTTTCATAGATCCTACGAATAGATTTGTCCAATAATTAATAGTACGAACAAATTCATATACATTAGAAATGCAATGGAGCTCTTATGTAGAATTTGTTCGTGTCATTAATTTAATGAAGGAATTTATCAATATTACGTGAAAAAAACGTAAAATTTACAATTTAATTGTAGTATTTATGGACATTTTCATTAAAATCAAATTGAAAAAAGACGGTTGCTGAAATGTTATGTCTACTAGATTTTTTGGTTCGATTTCTGTTACTTGGAAAATGGAAAATCACCAATATCTGACGTGTGTGTATATAATGCATATTTCGGTATGCATTTCACTTCAGTAGCATTTTCTGTTCTGGAGGTGGAAATGACAAAAGAAAATTCTTATTCAATAGATGTCATAAAAGTAGGATTTCTTCAAACATACGCAGCCACCCACACATATGTACATTTAAAATTCGAATTATTATATTCATATATTGTAATACCACATTCGTTAATATAACGAATAATAAGTATTAAACAAATATTTTCGCACTCGTCTTATTCATAAATATTATAAATTGTTCATAAATGTAGTTTTTTAATAAAATCATGCAAGTTGCACTAATACGCAAACAACATGTGAATGTATTATATCTATAGCACAATAAACTAAACCATGTTTAAATTTATGAACTATGATTCGTACTATTAACGCACAAATGTTTATGAATTTTTTTCGAAATTTAGTTTGTTTCATAAATATAGTAATTTTTACAATAATACAGTGGCCATATTGGACCCACCGTCTGAAATTAAAAAGTTTGGACCATTAATTTATAATCAGTGTCCAAAAAATCCCTTGGCATTGAGGGTACCCTTTGTCATTTGATTTTATAAACGTATAAATTCAAATGGTAAACTTTATTTTAAATTGCATTTAACACCGATCATGTAAGTTTTCATCAAACTTCAATAAGCTTCATAGTCTGAGGTAAAGGGATTTAGGATTAGGAACTGTTCCCATATTTTAAAAATCTTCTTAAAATATTTACATTTTAATTTTCCCAGTAAAACTGTTTAAGAATACTTGATTCTGCTGCTTAGTTTCCACAAATTCATTCAAATAATGGTCAGCCAACATAGAACTTGATTCATCAGAAGTCTTTTCTTCCAGTTCAATGTATACCAGTTGTATACGTCTATAAATTTATAGTTCTTTGATCTTATTATAGAAATTCAGACCAAAGGAAACCTATTTTCTAACTCAATAATTTTTGAGCATGAGTTCATTTGTTTGCCTAAACATTATACTTATTGTATTAATTCGGACTCTACTTAATAAAAATATTTATAATAATAAAATAAAAATTACAGGTATGAAAAATAAAATTTGTAGGAACATATGTATACTTGTCACACACATACGAAACCTAAAATGTCCTTTGGCTAAATAATTTTGTATCCATCCATATAGAAATGGAAATATTTCTTTTAATCCTAAAAATATTTGTTACGCCTGCATAGGCGCAATTTTATGGAGGCTTCACGTATTTTTATGTGCTCATATTACAAAGATATTACTTACATATGTTCGGGGGTGTAGGGAAATAAAAACAAAGAACTATAACCTGAATATAATGAACTATAGTTTCTCGTCAAAAATAAATTTTGTCAGATATATACTGTACAAATGTATACATACGCTTTTAGTTCCACGCAATCAGGAATACTCGTATACAGAACCCTTACTATGTAAACTCCATACTTGCAATATACAGTAATTCATTAAACAGTTTTGATTTATTCATTCAATCCAATTTTACGTTTTATTGTGTAGTCACGCGAATGGTCGTGTTAAATTTGATTTAATTTAAATATCAAAGTTATCACGATTATTTTATAATATTATAAATTAAAATAAAATAAAAAAAAAAATCATTAAAAATTAATTGCTAAATTTATTGTTTTCATAAAAATTTATTTATTTGAAGTTCTATCGTAATTAATAATTTATTTTTAACATTATATGTATGACACAAATTGATGAATATGACGGGGCGTTATGGTAATAACTCCCTTTAGTTCTGCTGCTTAGTAGTTGTAAGCTGAAATAGTAAATGGCGCCAGAAACTGTTGTTTATACAATTACACTAAATTTTACCTGGTACAATAAATTATGCCAGCACCCTAATTCTCTAAGCAGTAAGATAATTTGTAAACGTGTAAATGAAAAGTTATCACGAATTTCGCATTCTCTAACGCTCTGTCAAGATAATTTGTAAACCGTTATGTTAAATAATCATGTAAAGTTTACACGCTTGATTTTTTTTGGTTAAACTGTTTACACATAGGTTTATAAATAATAATAGGACAACATTTTATTTATCATTGAACCCCTTAAAAATAAGACTCTTAGGATTAGGTAAATATTTTATGTAAATTTACGCCAAAATAATTCCTTTCAACAAATATTTTAAATAAAATATTAAATTATGTATGAGAAAACGATTTGGTATTAAAACAAAAAAAAAAAAAAAAAAATTGAATGGTCAAATATTTAAAATCCCAAAAATTTTGAATGAAAAAATAAATTTTAATTTTGAAAACAAATAATTTTAATTTTTAAGACCCTACAAATATCTCCACCTTATTTTTAAATGTTTAATTGGAAATTAAAATATCAAAATAACTTCAAAAAATGGGGTTTTGATATTTGATTTTATCTTGCTGAAAGTTGTTGACAATAATTTTAACTTGTGTAAAAATAAATACGATTTAAGAGTGACAAGATAAATTATTGTGTAAAATTAATCTTTATCACGTTTACGTCACATTACAATTTGTCTTGATTTTTAGAGAATCAGGGTACAGAATATGTCCAAAATCGAATAATGGGATTAATTAGAGCTAGTACTGCAGTAACTTTGTATAATCTTAAGGTATATGTTGTAATTTTGAAAGACGATAGTAACCGGTAACGAACTGTGTACTGTTAGCTGGCACTATGTCATGCATGTGTTCGGTTTTACATGAAATTACACCACTGTTTCTGTGACGAATTCTATATACGGTTTTTATTAACTTGTTATACTTATCCTCGGGGTCACCAACTGTAGTGTACTTAATAGTTTCAGTAATCAAAATAAAACACTAAATGTTATGTTTGTTAAATACAAAATTGTTATGTTTTAATGCACTATTATTTTGACAATGTTTAATACAAAAACACACTATTATATTTAATTTACACTACAATAATTAAAAATGATCCAGCTCTTAACAGTGACTGACCAGTGACCTTAACTGAGAAAATCAAGATTATATTAATGCTACTAACTGAGATTCATTGTTTTGATTGGAATCAAAATGTTAACATATAAATGTAATTGTACAGGTAATGTTGTATGAAGTATTACGAATTTGTTTCAAAGTTAATTAAATTATTGTAGGGCAATATTTTTGGTGTCAATAATCCGCTTCACAATAACAAAATCACATTTGGCAATACTTTCCGGTAAATATTCTCATATTTTATGTTTTCGCAACAAAATCTAGGAATTGCAGGCTTTATTTATTAAGTAGGCTTTGAAAGTGGTATGAAATGTTGTATGTATTTGCAGAAAATCATGAACTTTTAATTTTATAAGCTTTCAATTTTCAAAGCTTTTTTAACCAAACCATTTTACCCAGAAATATGATTTTACAAAAGGTGAAGGAATTTTGGCTAAAATTTGGAATATTTGTTCTCAAAGTTAATCATCAACCAGCAAAAGCTTTTAGTTTTAAGAGGTTTCAAATCAAACCTTTTAACTGTAAAATTTGATATTATAAAGGAAGGTATATTTTTGTTCAATGAGCATTAAGCGTGATAATTAAATTATACCTTTTGGGTGTGAACTTAACATTTGTGAGACTTTTCATAATTTCAGGTTTTTGTTAAAATGTTTTATGAGAAAAAAAAAATTATGTTTTGCAAGAAATATCAAGAACTATTAGTTTTAAGAGCTTTCAATTAGAAAAGTTTTCTAAACCAAACCATTTACTTAGAAATTCGATTTACAAAGTGTAACGGAATTTAGGGACAATTTAGTATATTTCTTCTCAATGTAAATTATCAAGAGCTTTTAGTCAAACCTAACCATTTTACTAGGAAACTTTAAATGAAATCATTTCACTCCGAAATTTGGTGTTAAAATGGGAGACGAAATTTTACTATAAATTTAGAATATTTGTTAACAATGACCTTTATGCTTGATAATTAATTTATACTTTTTGCGTTTGAACTTAACATTTTTGGGAATTTTCATAATTTGAGGTTTTTGTTAAAATGTTTTATGAGCATAAATTATGTATTTGCAAAAAATGTCGAACCTTTAGTTTTAGGAGCTTTCACATATCGAAGCTTTTTAACCCAAATCATTTACTTTTTATTCTGAAATTTGAAATTTTAAAGGAAGGGGGTATTTTGGAATAAATTTAAAATATTTGTTTTCAATAAGCTTTAAGCTTGACAATTAATTCCTACCTTTTGGGGTTTGAACTTAACATTTTTTAACTTTTTAATAATTTCCTGGTTATAATCAAATGTGTGATAAATTATGTACATTTGAAAAAAATTTCAAGAGCATTTGTTTTCAGAGCTTTCACTTATCGAAGCTTTTTAAACAAACCATTTTACTTCGAAATTTAATATTGCAAGGGATGACGGAATTTTGGGTAGGATTTAGCATATTTCTGCTTATGTAAACTATTAAGAAAGAGCTTTTAGTTTTAAGAGCTTTTCAAATCGAACCATTTGATTTTCAAATTTGATATTATAAAGAAAGGAATTTAGAGTATTTGTTTTCAATGAGCTTTAAGCTTGATAATTTATTTATACTTTCACGGTAATTTTTGAGAATTTCCATAAATTCTGTCTTTCGGTAAAATATTTTATGGGCATAAATCATTTATTTGGAAGAGATGTCGAGAACTTTTAGTTTTAAGAGCTTTCATTTATCGAAGCTTTTCAACTCAAATCATTTTATTCAGAAATTTGATATTATTCTCAATGTAAATATCCTTCATGTAAAAAGGGTTTCACTATACAACGTAAATAACCTGGACATTCTTGAATAATTTCGAATAATCTACAGGAAATTGGAGAAATATCGAAATTTTGGCATAATCTCACAAGATCTTTTAAATATCAGCATTTAGATTTATTTGTGTAACTCTGCAAGTTCTTACAACTCAGAGCTAACCGCAGAACATTGCCTTGCAAAATTCGAATAAATTCGAAATTATAAATCTCGAATAATTCTAGAAGTGTCTGAAAAATTCGAATAATCTCTATATTCTGTGAATCTCGATTGATCTCGAACAATTTCAATAATACCGAAAAATCTGGATAATAATGAATAATATCGGAAAGACTGTACAAATCTAAATTCGTGTAAATATGCAATTATTTGTCAAGTAACGTAATGTTACTAATACTACTAAGCAAGTTAAGGCTAAGCTCAATAAAGCGAAATGCAATAAGAATAGAACCTTCGGATCTTATCGGGTAATTTTTTAAATATCGAACAATCGTATTCTTCGACCTATGTCGCATTTCTAAAAGTGCTACTTTGGCCATTTTCAAAAGTATCTATTCAATTTTAGAATAACCTCGAACTATCAAATACATACGCTCTACTAAAATCTCAAGCATACTGGAATAATCTCGAAAATCTCGAATAACCTGACTGTTTCGTAACACCGAATCACCAATTAAGTCTCAAACATCGCGCATTTTATTTCGATGATAAACTCCAAAAATCTCGAGAAATTTTAAAAAGTGATCAAAAGATGAAACCTGAGACTAGCAAATAATAAATCGGGAAGCAAGAATTTCCAAAATCAGGAGAAACCTACCAAACATAACCAAAAAAAAAACACCATCACTAATTGCAAAATTAAGTTGGCACTTGCATTTTCCTTATATTTAAAATATTTTTCAAAATAACCTGTAAATTCCGTTTTTATTTACCGTTTACTGGTAATCAAAAGATCCACTAAATGAGAAACTATAAGTCGAACGAACGCTAATTGATTATAGAGACTGACTGGTTTGGCTCAAGTGAGGGAAACAAGAATTATTTTCAGTCGCATTTATGTATTTTCCTAGTTTCGTCTTGATTTTTATGAACATCATAAGCTCCCTTTTTCAAATCAAATTCAACCTTTTCTAATCATAACTTGATTTGTAAATAGTTGAATTTGTTTGACTAAAGGCTCAATTTGATTTGTAAAGGTTGAATTTTAATAAATGGAAAAGTGGTAAACTTGGAGTTACGCAAACCCTATAATACAAATAAATCAATCTAGCAAACACAAAAATCGTTGTCATTTCATATTGAGAGCTTTTATTTTAAACTAGTTTAGCTAATTTTTTTCTACATCTAAATATCGGTTAGAACCTTAATTCATTTTTATTTCTATGGAGGCAGAACCGAGAAGAAATGATTGGCCCTGTCTTAAGAAAATAGTAACAGGACCACCGCCATTTGCACTATAAGCTTAATCTGAGCTATCTAATCTAATATTTGAACTAATAAAGGAAATCGTGGGCCCCAAGAACCGTGGGCTCCCCGCCGCTGCGGGTGCTGCGGGTACCTAGTTACGCCCTTGTACGTAAGATGTCTAAAATGTTTACAGAAAAATATGAAAAAAAAATTATTTACAAAATTATCACACGTTCCTATATTTTGTGAATTTGTTTTGCTTTTCCTACAGTTTTTTAACTTGAAATTTCCCCAGGTGATAATTTTTGGTACGATTTTACCAAATTTTTACGGCCATCACTGCCATCTATGTAATGTATATTGACTTAATGACCAAACCAATTGTAGTAAGCTTTTATTTCAATTTGACCAGAATGCTGTTGTTATGAAATTTTTTTATATTTTGGTTTAAATAAATCAAGTGTGTATGACAAGAAAATGGAAACGATTTACTTAAACGACATTAAGTATTTCAGAAATCATAATTAAGAATTTGCAACGTTTTCATTTAAAAATTTGTCTTAGGGAAAAAAAGTAATTTCCCATATGTTTTGTGTGTTTTACTATGAAAAGTTTGGTTTATCCTTGTTTCAAATTATCTTATAAAAGCTTCGTTTTTTAGACTATGGCTTGTATAACCAAGGTTGCTTTGATTAAATTCCGCTTTTTTATTACTGTCATAAAAATATACGTGTTGCTAGGCTACAATTTTAATCCTTGGCGTAAAAGTTCTTTTAATACTGTTTTTAGTATTAACAGTAATTGACACATTATGGCAAAGCAACCTAGGTTATACAAAGCCATAGTCTAAAAAACTAAGCTTTTATAAAGGAAGTAGAAACGAGGAAAAACCCAAACTTTCCATATAAAACACATGGGAGATCATTTTTTTCCCCTAACACAAATTTTTAAATAAAAACGATCAATATCGGTTAAAAAAACCGTTTTCATTTTCTTGTAGTGATTGGTTTACTACAACAACAAACCTTACGTAATTTTTTGTTGTTTTCGTAATATAAAATTTGAAACTTATCGACACATCGATATTTATTTTAAAAATGAGAACTGTCAATCATTTTTTTTTTATTGTTTTGACAAATTGCCAACTTCAAAATGAATACCTCAACATATAACAGGCTTCGCTTCTCTTCGCCTTTATGATTTTTTGCAACCACATAGACGCCGCTAATATTTACTTACATATATGAAAAATGTTTGGGTTTTGAGAACAAATATTTTCATAACAAAATATTGTATGTAGAAGTTGTATCAAGCATCAGAACGGTAGTGTCATTGGAAAAAGAAAAATGTTCCATATGAAATATATATATTTAGCGCCTGAATCTACATGTATTCAATTAATTGAATGGTTTTACGATGTGATTGATGGAAGTATTTCAATCGACAGTAAAGAAGTATCATCTCCATCGTTTAGACAACTGCGATCACAATTGGCTATTGTGTCTCAAGAGCCAGCCTTATTCGATCGAACAATTACCGATAATATTGCTTATGGTAGCAGTAAAGGCGAAGTTTCACAATCCGAAGTTATTGAAGCGGCTAAAATGCAAATATTCATAATTTCATTACGTCGCTTCCGATTGGTTGCGATACCCGAGTTGGCGAAAAAACTTCCCAAATATCAGGTGGCCAAAAACAACGTATCGCTATTGCACGTGCGCGAGTTCGTAATCCACAAATTCTACTGCTGGACGAAGCAACATCGGTGCTCGACACAGAAAGTGAAAAAATTGTACAAGTTATTGATGCGGCCAAAGAAGGACGAACATTTATCACAATCGCTTATCGTTTGCGAAATGATTTATTTCGACCAAATTTAAGTTCCAATAGACTTTTTTTACAATTGCTTTCTTATATGCCCATTTGGATGTAAATTTCAGCTAAAATTACGAGTTTCCAAGTATTTACTATAAAAACAATAACAACAAATCTAGATGTCATTCGTCGCAAAAAACGATCAGTTTAAAAAAAAAAAAATAAATAATTGTTGTTGTTGTATAACGATAAGTCCAAAACAAGATCGAAACGCAGAGCAAAAACAATACTGTGAATGGAAGGTTACTACAAATCGTTTGGTCATTAAGTTCACACACATTACATAGATGGCAGTACAAATTTGGCAAAATCGAACAAAAAATCATCACATGGAAAAATTTCAAGGTCATAAATTCTAGGAAAAGCAAAATAAATTCACAAAATTTTAAGAGCGTGTCATAATTTTGTGATTAAATAATTTTTTTCATATTTTTCTGTAAACAACTATAGACATCTGACGTACACTAGTAAAACTAAATATACATTTAGCAAGTATTATTTTACTTCGTCAGAGCCAATTTTGATGTATTATTCAAAATAAAAGTTCGAAAAATATATTTTACACATACATAATTTAATTTTAATATTTCTGCAATTAATGTTTATTTAATATCGATATAGGCTTCTTGTATGTTGTTTTTAAAGATATGTAGGAAACTTTTATAAAAACGTTTTATAATATTTTTGCTTTTTTCATTGAAAAATTTGAAGCTAAAAAACATCATAATTTTGTACTATGGATTCCTATGGCGAACAATGAAAAGTTATACCACTAAAAGAGCTTCTAAAAAATTATTACGTTTGATTATGGCTCTATACTCTATCTAGCAAGCTCTGTTTGAGAAAAAGTGACTTTGTCAATTCGCCTTGCACGCAAATATAATTGCTCTTCAAACAATTATCACTTTGACACAATCTACTATTCTTATAAAGCTAAGATGTGTCAAATACTGAAAATACTATTAAAAGTACTTTTACGCCTAGGATTCAAAGTGTATAGCATATAACAACATGTTCGTTTTTATAATATTAATAATAATAATAATAATAACAATAATAAGACAAGCTACTTTTAAGATGTTTGATGAAACAAAATATTTTGAGCTACTTTATTATTATTACTCCTATTATTACGCTTATCAGTATAAATAAATAAATAGAAAATATTTTCTTTCAAGTGGAAAACTATACAACCAAACAAAAGAACTTTTAATTATGAAATCAATTTTCACAAAACAAAAAGAACAAAATACTTTATTAATTCTTCTCTATTTACTTTTAAGGTACAGATGAAAATTGTTTTGTTGCAAGCAAAAAGTAAATTCTTGTAGCGTAGTAGTAATTAAGAAAATAGAAGAACGAAATCTAATAAAGCATTAAGCTATTTTCTTTTGTAGTTTTGTTAGCATATTATTGCTACTAAATACTTATTAAATTTTCTTTTTGTTATTATTTTACTGTTATGATTGCATTTGTTTTCTACGGTATAGTATTTCTTCGGAATATGTTTGTAAATATGTAATTCAGTCCGAAATAAAATTAATTATAAATTGGGGAAGAGGGTTGTTATTTTTAATGTAAAAAGAGAAAATTGCTAGTTGAGTATTGTCAATACCATTGATACAGAATATTTACGATATTTATACAAAATTTGCTTCAATTTCGGGAGGTTGACATCTGAAATTTGATAACATTGTTTGTATAAAATGAATTGGTTTTGTTGTTGGTATGTTTGCTCTTAAATAAATTCGTTTCCTTATAAAATATCGAAACGAATTTATTTCGTTTTCATATTTTTAAATAGGTTTAATACGTCTTTTAATCTTTCGTCCGTGCGGAAAATTCATAAAAAAATAAAAATTAGCAATTGACTACCAAGCACAGTAGAGAAATGAATTTTAATTTAAAATAAAAAAAAAATATTCATAAAAAATATCACACAATTGTTAGGAGGACTAAGTGAACGATTGGTTTACGACTGGTAAACTTTAAAATTTGAAAGAATATCCGAACAATTGATATAAGAATTTAGAATATTTTATATGAAGTTATATCAGAAGCAAGATCTCTTCAGTGCTTTAAATGGTCTAACTTTAGTAGATTACGGCGGTTTAAAAATAGAGTTATAAAAAATTTGAAGTCTAGAGATTAAAACTTTGGTTTGGAGACAAAAATTTAAGGGTAGCTATTTTAGTCTTGAGCTTACAATTTGGGATCTCAACCTTACAATTTAGAGTCTGGCCGATTCGATTGGCTTTTGAAAGTATAAATTTGGAATTTTTAATCTGCAAATGAAAATTTGGAGTGTTTACGAATTATACATGTTGATCCAAAAATACACATAGCTTTGTGATATTTTTTTAATTTCGCGGTTGTGTAAGTCTGATGTATCTTGGCATTTGTGGCAATATTGGGTTATTTTTTTTTTGTTGACAATCGAAGAAGGTTACCAGTGTTTTTGTGTGCTTGGCCGTCAGTTGTTTCGCTACAAATCCCGGCTTTTAATTCGGATTGCTTCAGGCATAATACTCCTTTTATTGACCGTACGATCTGGTGGAAAGAACTCATGGTGCACTGTACTGTTGAAATCGAAGAAACAGTGAGTAGAACTATCAAAGTCGATCGAACTAGAGGAGTTCTTTCGGCCTGGCCATCCGAGCATTTCTATGATCGTCATTGACTACTTTCTTTGTCAATACACTAAAACACGTGTATCCTTTTCAATGCCCAACAATAAACCATAATCATCCAAATATGGCTAGAAATGTCAAGAGACGTCAGGCACCAGTATACCAATGCAACAAAAAATTGTGACAATTGGACATATATAGCCTGTTAAATTAAAAAAAAATCGAATAGGTTGTTAAAAAAGAACCGAAGAAGGAGTCAATCCGAAATCGATCAAAAAAAATTTTTAAATTTTTTTTTAAATATTGTTACTATAAGGAAAATTTTTTTTCAATTAAAATTATTTTAAAAATAACTTAAGTTGTTTTATTATAAAAAAAAAAAAAAAAAAAAAAATCGTGTATTTTAATGTAAAACGTCCTACATTTCAGTATATTTTGAGGTGATCACCTCGGGGCTTGCGATGTTACATTTCGGCGTTATCTATACTTATGTTTACAGTGCTCAACGCCTGCATCGAGTACAGCAATGAACAATGTCTTGTTTGAAAGATAAGTACATAATATGAGTACACTATATGGCTATGTGAAAATCACCCACGATTACTGAACGACTGCACAAGCAAATATTTTTTAAAAAGATTTAATGGTGATAAGTCGGATCGAATGTTACAGCAAGACTGCCAAACTTTTATTCAAATATAATTTACATTAACAATATATATATATATATATATATACGTGTTAGTACAATGATAATATTAACAAGCGTTACATTACTTAACGAATACATACATATCAGTTCTCCCCACCCAAAAAAAAAAACTTTTGATTTTACATTTTTTTTTTTTTTTTTATGTTTTTACCCCGGCTTAATTAAAATCTTAAACGGTCGGGAGGACGTCTGTGCCTGGTGGAGCGTCTCAAAGGTTGCGAATTATCTCTTTCATTTTCATTAACTTGAACAATGGGTATATTTGCTTCGGATGTCGAAATTGAAGTACTTTCAAACGCTGGTCTCAGTGCAGTACCCGGATATAATGAATCTTTAAGATGACTCGTTACTTCCACGATTCACCCTGGTATCCATTTTATAACCGATTTTGAATTAATGTTTTTAAACAAAATCTTATCACCATTCCCAAATTTTGGTTTATGTCTTTTCTCATTCTGCTCTCTGACCACGACTTCAACATTCGTTGGTTTTAACAAATCAAGTTTAGTTTTTGGTTTGTATTTAAAATTTGTACCCCCCCTTTCGGCAAGACCATTAGAGTTTGAATGATACGGGGGACTTTTACTAACCATAACACCATTTTTTTTCCAAAAAACTTAAAAATTCTTTTGAATCATAAGGTGGTCCATTATCCGAGACTAGCCTATGGCAAAACCCAAATATTGTGAAAAATGATCATAGACAACTATTAACTGTTTGTGCAGATGTATCTCGTGCATACCAAACTTGAATATATTTGGAAAAACTGTCGACCAAAATTAAGAATTTTTCACTATTGAAGTAGAAAAAGTCAACTTGTATTCTCTCGAATGGGTAATTTGTAACTTTAGTTACAATAGAAATAGTTACAAAGAAATACCCAAGGTATTACATGGGCTTTCTGTGCATTTGACGTCATTACACAAGCTTCACAAGAATTTGCGATCTTTTCTATATCAGAATCGATATAAGGCCAACAGCAATAACTTTTGGCTAGCATTTTCATTCTCACGACATCCACATGATTTTCGTGTAACAGGTTAAGTACATATTTTTTTATGACCTTGGAATAATTATTCGATTATTTCGTATGATATAATTATTTTCAATAACCAATTCGGATCTGATTAAAAAATACGGTTTTACATCTATTTCTGAGACATGATTAGACCAGCCAGACACACAATATTGTACAACTTTCGACAAAATCGGATCTTTTTCTGTTTCTATCGCAATCAATGTCTTGAAATTTCAAGGGTTTCGTAATCAATGTGATACTGTTTAGCGAATTGCAAAAACTATCATGAATTTCCGATTTTTCATTTAATTGTAAACAGGACAATGCATCAGCATTTCCTATTTGAGATCCTTTTCTGTATATAATATCATACTGATAAGCGGATAAAATAATTGCCCATCTTTGCAGCCTATGACAAGCAAGAACAGGTAGTCCCTTAGACGGATTAAAAATTTCTCTTAGCGGTTGGTGATCTGTGACCAACGTAAATTTTTGTCCATATAAGTATTTATGAAACCGCTTCACAGTAAACACTATTGCCAATGCTTCTCTTTGAATTTGCGCGTATTTTTGTTCTGCTGAACTTAGTGTGGAAGATGCAAAAAACACAGGCATTTCCGAATTTCCAACGTGATGCGAAAGAACGGCACCTACACCATAAGGGCTTGCATCACACGTCAAGATTATTGGTTTAGAAGGATCATAAAAAATTAAAACTTGATTTGATGTTACAAGCACTTTACTCTTTTCAAAAATTTTAGAACATTCATCAGTCCAAAAAAATCCATTTTCCTTCTTCGTTAAATCACACAAGATTTTGAATTCTGATGACATAAGTATTAGGAATAAAACGTGAATAAAAACTTAAAAGACCAAGCTAAGATTTTAGTTGTGTTATTTAGTATTTTGTGGTTCTGGAGCGGCTTGTATGGCTTTAATTTTGTCAGGATTTAGACTAATCCCCAACCTAAATATGACACAGATTTTCTAAAATGGACACACTTATCTGGATTTATTTTTACATTGAAATCTGAAAGACATAAGCAAACTTTTTCCAACATTTGAGCACATGAATCAAAATCAGGTGTTCCAATTAGCACATCAGCAAGGTAACAGTTTTAATACTAAATTATTTATAAATACTATAAATAAATAAATAAATAAAATAAATAAATAAATAAAATAAATAAATAAATAACATGACACGCCTGGAAGATTTTTCAGAATGCAATCCATTATATGTTGGAAAATTGCTGGAGCCGACGCTCTGCCAAAAGGTAGACGATTAAATTGAAATAATCCCCATTCGGTATTAATAGTTAAAAACTTTTTTGATTTTTCTGAAATTTTTACTTGTTGATATGCCCCACTGAGATCTAACGCACAAAAAATTTTGGATCCTGCCATTTTTGCATAAATATTCTCCATTTTTGGTAATGGATATTTATCTGTTTTGAGAACTTTCGATTATTTTCTTTATGAACTTTATCCTTTATAGCAAAAGGAACTTCGTAATATGTACTTACAAAAAATAGGAGTACAATTCTCTTTGACTTTTATATCAGCAACAAAATCTTTAATACAACTTGTTCCATCTATTTCGAAAATGTTCTGGAATTTCGATTTTAGCATATCGACAAAAGCATTGACGTTGGACCTGTTGGACTGATTAGATTGGTTTGAAGCATCACTAGCACTAGACATTGAAATAGGTTGACTTGACTGACTTAATAAATTACTAACTGACACATTTTTAAATAGACCTAAATCGTTTTCATGATCCTTTACCAAAACTTGATTTGCCCCATAAGAATGTGAACACGATGGAAAATGAGAAAAATTTAGAAAAAACTTACGCCAATTTGGAGTGATGATATCCGACCAGTTGCGACCAATAAGTGGAATAAACGACCTGCTCCTGTATCCACTTCCATTTTAACCTGATGATCTCCTATGATTACATTTAGATATAGTGGTTGCTCGATACCCATTGAACCAATATTTTGAAGGTGTTTAAGTGTCATACGAGTATGATCAAAATAATTTTCCATGTATGTGTGTTCTTTTTCATCATCATGTTCTTTTGAAGGAATAGACTGGCCAACATGATTTAATTTTTTATATGCGCTATGACGCGATGGACTGTTATTGTTTGGTTTCGTAGACTGACAAACACGTATGACCTTGTATACCACATATAAAACATCTCCAATCTTTAGCAGGACATTTATCATACTTGTGTTTATTAAAACGACCACATCTGTTGCCCCTGCTTTTTGAACGTGACCTTGGACGTGATGTATAAAATGAAACTCGTACTGGACTTTTTGATTTAGAACGTGACCTTGCTCTGGAACGTTGTGTTTCAGGGAAGATGTTAAACTTATTCACATTATGATTGTCGCAATGATATAATTTTAGTTTATTATCAGCAAGTTCCACTGTAGGTGCTATATCGAACGCTTTAGTGAAATTTAAATCAGTTTTTTGCAACAATGTGCTTCATATAACTGCATCTGATATTCCGCTAACAAGTCGGTCTCTTAACGCGTCATCATAAAACGTACCAAAAACACAGTTGGATGCCATTTATTTTAATTCGACGACATATTCGGACACACTTTCACTTGGTAACTGATTTCGTGTATAAAACTTAAAACGTTCCGAAATCACATTTACTTTCGGTGAAAAATGACCATTTAATAATTTTGCCAAATCTTTAAATGCCTTTTCGGGTGGTTTGGATGGTTGCGTTAATGATTTTAAAACACCGTAGGCATCAGACGATAACGATGTAATTAACATAGCGGTTTTCTTAGTATCATCTGTAACACCGTTTACCACAAAATAACTTTCCACTTGTTCCACCCACTCTTAAAAAATATGAATTAACGGATTAACTTGCCCATAATCTTCACTGTTAAGCTGATTTTACAAACAAAAAAAAACTTGACGTTTGTTTTTTTTTTGTTTATTTAATTTATTTAACTATATCACTCAATTATAAATATTTTTTATTTTAATAAATCCCATCCTCGTCGCCACTGATAAGTCGGATCGAATGTTACAGCAAGACTGCCAAACTTTTATTCAAATACAATTTACATTAACAATATATATATATGTGTTAGTACAATGATAATATTAACAAGCGTTACATTACTTAACGAATACATACATATCAAATGGTTCGTAACAACTTGCAAAAATAAAATTTGTCAAAAAATCAAGAAAAAAATTTTCAGATAATCTTTCATAAATAAAAATTTGCAAAAATTATAAAACATTAAATATAACCTGAGCCACTCAGCTTACGAGTACGTACAATAGCGGTGAATATTCTTTATAAAGCCCTAATGATGCCTGTAGCAACAAGCAAACAAATTTTGGTTTAAAAACATAGAATCTATTTTCTAAAAAAATATGGTTATAATAACTTCCGAAAATGGAAAGGAGAGTTTGGTACGACACCGGCACAAGTGCAAAGAAATAAAATATACGAACATTTAGCTTTGATTACTCGTCACGGAGAAATTTCTACCACTACTTTACACAATATCCCATATACGCAACATTCAGCTAAAGCGTTCAAAGTCACCAAAGAGCGAGCACTGTACGAGATTCCTGTTTTGTTCAGCGTCGACATTAATCTAGACGCTCGACTTGGGAAGAATAGCGTTGCGTCATCGAACTTTTATCAAGTTCAAATTTCTTCCATAATTGAACTTAATAGAAAAAACTATTTGATTGTTTTATTACCATTCTGCTTTCAAGCTAAAAATTTTATTTTAAATTAATTTCTGTTTCAAACAAATTTGATTATAAGACAATCCAACCTTATCGGGTTTAATTAAAATAAAATTGGAATTCAGTTTTTTTTACTCAGCTCTATCTAATTTTTCGATTCATTGCACGCGCTAGAATACAATTGGCTAAATATTATATTAAAAGTTCGATGTGCTTGTGTTCAAGAAAAGCTTTTTTTCTGCTTAAAGCCAATCGTCTGCCAATTGATATTTAGGGCAATAACCATTACTAATGTGAAATAATTTGTATAGCAAACTATAGCTTGTTGATTGTGATGCTATTATTGTACTGAACTTTGGTTTTGGAGACGTTGGTGCTATACGCGCATATTTTAGCTGATATAAATTTCAATTAGTGTTTCTCAAAAGTCGGTTCTGCTTGGTCTAAATTCACGTATAATTAAATTGGCATATTGCCCTATGTTTGTGATAAATATTTTTGTCAAAGGCTAATGGTCCATGAATGCAACGCGTGCATTGCATGCGTATAGAAATTCAAATTTTACAATACGAAATAAACATGCAACGCAAATGTGTTTTTTTAGGAATATGGTATTTCCCTATCAACATCATTGTTCTTATCTCTTTGTCTGCATCTAATTACTTCGGAATTTACTTAAAGGATGAAAGTATTAAAATCCTATAACAAAACTGACCAACAATTTTGTTGGTCCAAAACCACTTTTCTCAACGTTTTGAAAGTCCATGAATCCGTAAAAGCAAAAAACAATGGTAAATTGAGAACGGCTTGTACGATTTGGAATTTTGTTTCAATAATCTATTTCTACGGTCAAGGTGGAGAATTGAAAAGCTTTTGAAAGCAGTACGTCAAGAGGTGCGGGTACCTGCCATACAGAATGACCTACAACCACGTGGTGTTACTATCACGGTGACCAATATATGGTGGTTTGAGGATTGAGTTGGTCGTTGAGTTTGCGGTTGAGTTGGGATCTATTTGTGGGACTTTAATTGGGGTTGAGTAAGAGTTTTGTCGGGGTTGGGTTAGAGTTTAGTGAGCGGTTCAGCTGGATGTTTATTTGCGTATTAATTTGGCGGTTGAATTAGAGTTAGCTTCATATTAATTCATGAACGTATGCAGCCTTTAAACCTACGCTGATTTGGGAGTTAAGTAGGGGTAGGGCGTCAGTTTGGGGTTGATTTAACGGCTGTGTTTCAGGTCGATTCAAGTTGGAGTTCTCTTGTCATTAAGATGATTATGAGTCAGTGGTTAAATTGGGATTTTCTTGGGGTTGTGTTGAGGGTTGAGTTGGAAGTGATTTTGAGTTGTTTTGAGTTGAGTTCATGTACGAATGTAGTTTTTCGAGTCGCATTGATTTAAGGATTGAGTTGGACGTTAAGTTTGGAGTTAAGTTAGACATTCAGTTCGGATTGAGTTAAGTTCATAGATATATGCAGTTTGCGACCGTGTTGCTTTAGGGATTGGGTTGAGGGTTGAGTTTAGAGTTCAGTTAGGGTTGAGTTGGAGGTTTAGTGAGGGATTCAATTGCGAATTACTTTGGGGAGTTAGCTTGATTTAGTTCTGTATTTTTTTCGGATCATGTTGATTTGGGGGTTGAGTAAGACGTTGAGTTTGGGGTTGAGTGGAAATTTGATTTGAAAGTTTCATTGAAATTGTTTTTTTTTTACTTGTTCTGTTGAAGGTTACGTTGAGGGTTGAGTTGTTGTCGAGTAGGGTGTAGAGTTGGGGTTAAACGAAGGGGTTCAGTTAGGAATTTATGGTGGGTTCAGTCGGAGGTTGAGATGGAGATTAGATTAAGTTGAGTTCATGTTGTTTCCGAACCTTATTGATTTAGGGTTTGAGTTGAACTTTAAGTTGAATTGGGAATTGAGTTGAAGGTCGAGTTGGGGTTGAGTTATGTTTGAATTTACGGTTGGGTTGAGGGTTGAGTTGAGGTCGAGTTAGTTGAAGTTGAGTTTGATTCGAATGAGGGGTTCTTTAATATTGAGTTTATTTTATTTGAGTGTATGCATGCAAATAGCTTATTTCGAATCGAGTTGCTTTCAGGATTGAGTGAACCGTTAAGTTTGGACGGGGAACCGGTTGGGAATCATTTGAGTCCTTTTTCGAGAATTGAGTTAGACGTGAGTTTGGCGTTAGGTTATGCGTTGATTTAAAAGTTGAATTGGTGATTATGTTGGGGATAATGTTTGAGCTGAAGGTTAGAGACTTATTTCTTGGTTGAGTAATTTTCAGGTCGAAGTTCTGATCACCTCGTGAGGTTTCAGCCCTTTATATTTTTTATTATAATACTTGACAACAACTTTTAGGCAACAAACACTTTTCACCGCATTTTCAAACATCACACTACCACAAGCAAAAACTTATAATCGCTGTTTGGATGGAGAAAAAAAGCAATTTCGGTTATGAATGCTAGTGGAAATAAATCAGAAAAGAAAAGGGATGTTTTTTATACCTTGTACCTCTTCGATCAAAACCTTGTTTAGCAATGGTTAGACTTTTAGAATATAAAAGCTTCTTTTGCTTTATCGCCTAAGTTTAAAATAAAATAAAAAATCAATATTTAGTAGAATAGATCAAACACGAAGATTTTTTTTAATTTGTTTTCAATTTTTGTTCCAGTTTTCTGTATAATAAATGTGTTACAACTATAACCCTTTATGACAAGTTTTTTTAATAAAGACAAAAAATTGATTATTTGGGTATAATAAGTAATTTTTTGATTTCCTAGCCGGCCCCAAATTTTTAAATTTTTTAATCGGCTCCAAAGAATTGCTTTGGTTGATTTTCGCCACTGGCAATTCTCGAAAGTAGATTGGAAATGTGTGAGCAGGGCGAAGAAAAACGTCTGATGGAGAATAGTGATCATTTTTCACTCATACATAAAAGTAAAATGGGGTGTCTATACTGTAGTCCTACAAATTTTTTTAAAATTTATTATTGGAATATTTTAAACTTACGATGTAATTATGTGTCTGGTCTTTCTGGCTCATTCTTTATAAGCTTTTTATATAACGTGAGTGATACCAGAACCATCTTGATGTAAATAGAGCCGCCATGTGAAAAGTGGACATAAAATAAGGGACAAAGAAACACTAAAAAATATTTTTTTTTTCATGGAGTTTGTATGAACAAACGCATTTCGATTGACGATAAAACATGAATTAAAAGTTAAACCCAGTTAAATAATTTTTTTGTTCTCATTAGTCAAGTTACTTGTCTTGTTATCGAATGAATTGGAAAAGTTAATTTTAAATCGAAAGTTATATCGATGTTCCACAAAACTTCATAGGATTGATAAATTTCCAAAAAAATATGATTTCTGCACTAAGCCACTTCATTTTGGTAGATATCAAAAATTTTCACTAAAATTTTTCACTATTTTGATAAACTACTTTCCGTGCTAATAAATTTTATAATGTGGCTCATCTCAGACAAGTCACCTTGAATACAAAAGTTGAAAGGTTCCTCCCTCTACTTCACTTGAAATTTGAAGTCAAGTAAAATTAATTTGAATTCAAGCAAAATATCATGTTCATATTGGTCAAGAAGATTCAAGTTATTTGAATTCAATTACACTTGAAATCAAGTAACTTGGTAAACACGGATTCTCGAATTTCCCTATTTTCCAGTAATAATCAAACGAAAATAAGGGAAATTAATTTAAAAAAATATTCTGCAATAATAACAATATGTATTAAAAAGAGCGAATTCAATTTAATGACCTCATCATTTATCCACATCTAAAACCGATGGTAAGAAAAGAGACAACACGTCTCGGCTCAAAAATTGAAATTAAAATAAAACAAAAAGTGCCAAACTTAAAAAAATTAAATCAATACGATGAGCGCGAGGAAAGCAAAAAATCAAAGCAATCTAGCTTGCTTGGCAAATTCAAAATAACAATCGAAAGATATTCCAGTTCAAATTTGAATGAAGGCAATGAAAGAGATGATTGTTGTATAGTGTTGTTTATAAATTTTGAGTTATGAGTTTATGACGTATATTACAAAAACAAATACTTTTTTTTTCAAGACGATTTTCACTAAAAAATTAGCATTTTTTTGACTCGATTTTTCAATCAAATGAAATTTGAACATTTTCGTATTAATACAAAATAAAAGCTAATAATTCTAATAGACGAAAATTGTAAAGGAAAATAATCGTTTCCCCCATATCTGTAATAAATAATTATTTAGTACCAATTTTTGACATTTATTTGAAAAAATCGAACAAGCCCAAATTATGACAGTAGGTTCCTATAATAATTTTTGATACAAAATAATTTCATTGTGGTTGACGTAGTCGCCTTTGCGTTTTATTTCAAAGTAATCGATTTTCCTCATTTGACGTGTACATACATCAAGAAGATTTTTCTTTAATCTCCATGGGTAAATGATCGACGGGACATTATCGCCTCATCTAACAGAATCGATGATTACGAAGATTACAAATTTTGAAAATGAAGCTACGCTTTGTTTATGAGTATCGTATACATTCCCAAATTGGGAATTACCATCATATCGCTTGTCATGAAAATATCAGATTTATATATATATATATATTTATTCTGTACAAAAGCTCAATTTTCAAAAAATCTTGCAACGTCAAGAAATCTTGCAATGCTCGGGCAATGTAGTTACTTATTGAAATATTTCAGCCTCATGTCTAACAAGTTTCCGACGAAACGGTGAAAAATCATTAATCATTTCTTGTATTTTTAATGGTTGCCATAAGCGTACACATAAATAGCCCCTTCTGTCCTTTAAGTCTGTATCCTATGTCAATGCAAAGCCGTGCTTAAAAAAAGCCATTAAATTTACTTCTGGATCCATCACATTTTCCGTCCAAAATTCACCAATTTCTCGGAAATTACTGCAATAAAATGAAACAATAAACACGATAAATGGGGAAATCACCAACAAATTATTATACTATTCGGACAGCATAATAAAAAATTGTGAATGTAGGGGAATATTTTTCAAATATGTAAATGTCAAAAATGTGTACTAAAAAATATTTATCACAGGTTTCGGGCACAGTCTTAGTAAATAAAAAATTTAATAAACCTTATTTTAAGCCTAGTAAAAATACGGTCGATACTGAAGGCTCTTATTTGTATAGTAGGCTCTGGTGATGCCAAGGAATTTTGGCGGAAATCGGTCAACCGGAAGTCTTACAATTGCAAGTTGGTTTTTGTTGTACATTGTTTGGTTTATGATTATCTGAACCAGTCAAGGAAACCGTTACCTCAAAATAATAATCTTCTATTAATACTGCTGTTAAACGTAATATTTTTTTTTAAATTTATATACCACAGGATGCGAAGACTCCAACCAATTTTACAACCAATTATCTTAACCAAATTCCGATCACAAAACAAATGAAGCATACAATAGCACTTAAAAAAGTAAAACAAAAAATGAAAGAAGGACGAATTTTCTTTTTATGATTAATTTATTTATTTGAAAAGGTTACTTACTAAGTTAATTCTCAATATTTTTTTTGTTTTTTTTTTTTAGTTTATTGTCGTCAGTTTTACTTTGTTGTTTTTTGTATTCTTTTGTATTTCGCAGCCATAAAGGGAAATGTATACCCCTGTATGTAAACTAAGAAAATTAAAGGAAATATAAAAGTAATAAAATAAAAGGAAAGTTCTTTTTTTACGCAATAAAAATTGAAAATTTTCCCTTAGAAAATCATTAAAATTATTGAAGTTAAAAAAAAACAGTGACGATAAAACGACGAATATAAGTATTTCTAGGAAAAGGAAACACTAACATTTTATAACGCAAGAAGATTTTTTTTTGTTATTGTTAAGAAAATTATTTAAATTATTGTAAAAAAAAGTTGAGAAGCACAAAAAAATAAAGATGTATGACAACGAATAGTGTAACTATTCCTAACTGTAAGTATACATATATTGTGAATAGGAATAAATAAATAAAATGTTCCTCTATTTTTCCTGTATTTTTTGCGCGTTTACTTCTTAGATGATGGCTTCTTTGGCATTTTAACAAGAATATTAAAATACATAAAACGGAATGAAACAAAAAAATATTTGCATTGTTATTTTAACTTTATTCTAAATATATTCGCTTAAGTTGGAAAAACTTGTTTTATTATATAAATTTCCATTTTCTCTGCCTTCAGTACACCAACTACCCAACTATTACATACATAATTACATACAGTTGTTTGATGTAAACTATGTATTTTTGTATTTTTTAAAATTGAGTTTCTGTTTGTAAAGTTTTTTTTTTTGCTTGTTAGTAGTAACACTTTTAATATTTTTTTTACAGTGGTGCGGAGTTCATATTACATGTATAACAGAAGTGTTAAATTTTAATGGGATTATGTAAAGTTAAGGTATTTTTTTTTTGTAGCTTTCATTGGGTTGTTATAATTTTTGCTTTAATAAACATCGCGCGAAAAAATGGCAAGTGTATGTAATTACGTTGAGTAAATAAAGTGATTGTTATACCGTTGTTTTTAGTACTTAAAATAATTACTTAATATACCCATTAATATTTTACAAATATACCAATGTAATATGTAGTAATTTATGGTACTAGTGAGCAGAACGAGATATTATCCACGAGGGATAAGTTTATCCTACGAGGTGATAGCCGAGTGGGACATTATCCCTAGTGGATAATATCTCTTTGCTCACGAGTGGCATACAACGTTTTATCCACTCTTGTTGAAATAAATTTCGTAAATTAATAAGATATAGTTCCATTTTGTGTTTTTACACTGGATCTTTGAATTTTGAAATACATTTTATCATAGTGACTGTTCTTTAAATTGACATGGTGTACTTTCGTACATTACATTCAATTTCAAAATTTACTACTCAACATTTTGTTATACAAACTATAATTCACGTTGCCCCTAGCAGCGTGGGTTATACAATAACAATGGGTTATTTTACATTTTCTTTATTTGGAATCAGCATAGTTATCGGGCTATTATATATCAAAAGTGGATAAACGGTTTTTACTAACAAAGCCGAAAGATAATCTGACGGGAGGAGGGAGGGGGGGGGGGCGAGTAGACAAGAAAGAAGAGATGCAACCACTTCAACAGCAACGTCAAGCAACATTTGCTATGGTTAGTAGAAATTTGGGTAACCGCATATGGGAACATTGATGACGGAACGAAATTTCACCCTCCCCTCACAAACGTCGATGAAAAAAAAAAAAAAAAGAATTATACTAACAAAAATATACTAACTATCGACTACTTAGGTGTTTGGAACCGAGTCGAGTCTTTCATACTATAACATACCTTTTCTTTAATTCGGTCTTGTTATGTATAAAGGGTGTACGCAGGGCGCGGCGTCATCCTGAAGTCTAGTTAGGCTTGGTCGTACATTCTGATCAATCAATCAATCATAGCCGAAAGATAATCTGACGATTGCAGCGCGTTTTAGAAAACACGAAATAAAGAATAAATATACGAAGGTCCAACGCCTGTATATTACACTATAAAAGTTATTTTGATTGATTTCAATGTAGACGACCAAGCGCATTTAAGGCAAGATATTCCGTATAAGAAGGCCGCGGGCCCCATGGTACCACACTCTACAAACTCGGAAAGACTCGATAGTTCTGCCGATAGTAATTTAAGACAATACAATTTTTTTTGCCACGCCAAGAAAACTGTTCTTCTTTTGAGGCAAACCAGTTTTCGAGCCATTTGCATACATTTTCGTAGGAAGTGAAGTGCTTCTCAGCAAGCCTGTAAGCAAGCAAACTAAGTGATAATCGGACGGAGCCAAGTCTGGCGGGTAAGCCGCATGTGAAAGTATTTACCAATTAAGTGCTTGCAACGTTTCCTTGACCGGTTTTGCTTTCTGTGATGGTGAATTACTATGAAGCAAAATCACTTTTTGTTGCCTTTTATAACATTCTGGTCGTTTTTCACGCAAAGGTCGATTCAAATTGATCATTTGTTGTTGGTAGCCTTTAGTATTTACAGTTTCACCAGGGCGATTTGGCCTTGCAGTCGATGTCGATGGTTTATAGATAGATCCACTTTTCATCGCCTTTGTCTTTTCTGACGAGCAACATTTCGCTAGTGATTTTTCGATTTTCCTGTTGTGTTTCATTCAGTTTATGCGGAATCCATTTTCCCAGCTTTTGGATCTTTCCCATGGCTTTTAAACGTATGGTGACGTCTTCTCGTGACATATTCAATTGATCCGCGAGTTGTTTTTGCATTTGAGCGTCATCCTCATCCAACAATGCTTACAATTCACTACCTTCAGAATTTTTTGGAGGTCTTCCACATTCTTCGTTTCTCACGTCAATATTACCACTTGAATTTATTAATCCACCAGTAAGCTTCGACCAGGATTCGATGTGATTCTGTAACAGTTTTTATCAAATGATAACAAAAAATCAATGATGGCCGTAATCGTAATATGTAGGCATGAAACTCGACAAACATGCATTATTGTATGAAACTTGTATGGTAACGAATTGATTGTTGTTGACTGATGTCAAAAGAAAACAATGGCGCCGATAACGCGGTTTGCCGAAAGGTACATTGACAGGTGGCGCCATTTATCGGTAAATTCCGGTTTCATATACATATACACACCTGGTAATTAATTTCACTACAACACACGTCAATTTTGGTTCATAATGTTTGACAAACCTGTTAGAAATTTTATCATGGCCAGTCGCAGATCGAGGATTTAGTTGTTTTATTATAGATGTATAGTATGATATAAATCTTTTACTATATCGGATGAACTTTTACCAAAATAATTATTGAAAATGTTACCCATATCAGGGAATTTTCAGTACCTTCACCATTATAATTAAGAATAATATTTTTAGTTTTCATTGTTCTTTTTAAGATTAGATCAATTCCTCCAGAAATCCCTACGATTTTGAATACTTCTACCAAATATTTTGTTATAATGTTGTCCTTTTGCTGATTGTACTAAGTTTTTAACGGTATTTGTAAAGAAGTAATACGGGTTCAAGCAAGAAGTGTCGTTTGGATATTTTTTCTTTAATTTAAATTTTTTTTCACGTAGTCACGTTTTTCACGTTTTCTTTGAACTTTAAATTCTGTCTAATTTCTATGTTTGTAGTATATTTATCTGCTAATTGAGTCTAACTGCATCCACAGTTGGTCTTGATCCGCTAAATTATAGTTAAATATTTCTTTGTAAGTTTAATTAGGACGAAAGAGAATAAGTTTCTGGTCATAATCAATTATTGTTTTAACAGTATTGCTTTATATGATTTTAATATGTTCCGAAGATTGTAAGAGAATTCAATCTAGTTTCGAACTGATGAGCTTATGATTATGAAAAAATCAATCTTCTAATCAGGTCGCGGTGACTGGACTGATTATACCACAATTTACATTCTATATATACAGAATGTGCTGTGCGTTAAGTACTAGCGAATCATACTAATACAGATAAACTCTCTTACAATTTTTCTTCTTCACAATATTCAGACAGCTCTATTTCTGTGTACGCTAATTTTTACTTTATTAATTTTTTTGTTGAATGTTAATTAACATTAACGGGTTCAATGTTATAAATTTCTTACTGAAATTTTGTAATCATATTTTGGTGAGACTTGTTGCATTCAGTAGAAGACAGTTCATTTTTCAGCATAGCATTTTCACCCTTAAGATCTCCCACATCTTGTGTTACCATATCAACTTTTCCAGACAAACTATTTTGAGATGTTCTTATTTCATTCAAGGCAGTTTTTAGTTGATTAACTACAACCAGTATATCTTTTAATTGCGTCCCAATAGTTAATATGTGGTTTTAAGATTTTTTATTCGACCAGGAAATAGATCTTGCAGTAGTGAGGCAGATGTTTGGAATCTGATTCAGTTGAGCCCGCTGTACACGTAGCCCCGATATTGGATTCCAAATTATTCATACCGCGATTGGCATTGCTTTCACACAACTCGTCACAGCACCAAGCCGGTTTGGACAAGTGCAGCAGTAATATTCTTACACCTTATGGATGATTTATTTTACGGCAAACGTTGCATTGAAAAAATTCCTGCCTTGATACAACGACTACAGAATAGGTCGCCATGTTTATTTTGGTGCAATATGATACGGCATTATAAAACGGTTTTAAATAATTTTCATTCACTTAATTGTCTTAAACAAATCCGAAAACTGCACCGTCAAAATTGTTCCTGGCAAGGTCAGATTTTATAACTAAATTTGACAAAAATTTAGGGATTAGCACGAATTTAATTATGCTTTTTCACCTTAATCGATTCGAAAATTACCCCAAAATTTTTAACAGTGTCAGTAAAGTCAATACAAATTCCATATTGACCAAAATTTTGGGAAATGAAGCGTACTAATGGCCATTAGATGAAATTAAAATAAATTGCGTTTTGTCACAATTTAAGGAGAGTCTGTTCTTCAATAACCAATCACAAATTAAAGCTATATCAAATGCAGATGCAAATTTTCTAAGTTGACCGATAAGAATCTGGTGATCGATACGATGAATGCTTTGCTGAAATCTAGCACATAATTTACCTAAATCAATATCCCTACGGAGGTATGAACGGTAAGCAGACTGATAACTGGAAAGCATCTTGTCCGAATCAAGGTATCGCAATATTTGCATCTTCCAAATTATCTCAAAAACTTTAGATAATCCCGGCAGTAAACTAATCGGTCGAAAATCAGATAAATTATTAGAAGTTTTATTTTTCGGAATAGCTAGGACCGTGGAGTGTTTCCAAATAGAAGAGAACGTGGATATCATAAAATACACTATTGAAGGCGTGAAGGCATCAATGAAAGGAAAAAAAAAGTTTTATAAATTTAGAGCAACAGTTAGTTCAGTAACAGGTCAAGCTGAACCTAATTTTATGAAACCAAATCACTTTTAAATATTAAACCATTTTAACATTATATAAAGCCCGAACCACAGACGAAAACCTAACCCACATTTAAAATTTTGACTTTTCTTCATTTAATCGGCTATAAATGTTCATTGAACTGGTTATTTTTTATAAAACAAAAATTACAATACATAACCTGAAAATAACTGTTTCTGGAATTGGAGGTTAGATTCCGTTTTCAATGAACATTTATGGCCGTTTGAACGGAAAAAGTTAAAAATTTAAAATATGTGTGTTAGGCCACTATGATTCTGAGCCCCTTAAATAATGAAAAAAATAGAAGAAAAAACAAATGCAATCAGCAGAACAGACGAAAGACAAATAGAAGATTTAGAAACGACATACGGACTCTGGCGTGAAATAATCGAAATTATGACTACATTCGAGTTTCTGTTACTTAATATTTTTATAAAAAAAATGACTGCCTCCCCTCAGTTTTCCGTTTTTCAGTTTTTTTTTTACTTTTACCGTAACAATTTTTTTCTCTTTGCATTTTTAACTGTCGTGTGCTAAGCCGCACCATGTGCGCGTAAATAAATAATTGATCGGGTGATGTGAGGTGGGGTCATGCGAAGGGTCGGCCTTTTTTCCACCCTTTTCCGTGCGTGCCGTTCGTTCCTCCAGGACAGGCTGTGCTGGAGGGCGGCACGCCACATGAGTTGATCGCGTCGGGGTGACGCTCTCTTTCCGGGGGATTGTCGCTGGGATTGTCATGCGGGCGTCCCTCCTTCATAAATGGCATCGGTGGCCGTCGCGACTGGGAAACAGCATCCCAGTAGGCGGGCCGATGAGGGGAGGCCCGTGTGGCAGTCACGGCGGTAGTCGCCTGGGATGAGACGGTCACTCCGAAACGATCACTCCCGGCTTATTATTTCCTTTTGCCGCTGAGGCCGTGGCAGTGTAATTGTTAATTTCCATTTGCCCCTCTAATTTTGTTCATCATGCGGTTATTCAAGCATGAGAAATATGTCTGAGAATCCCCACGCCGCACTGTGAGCTCTAGCCAGCTACTATACCGCATCAGACCGCTATTCTCATGTCTGTTAACGTAATCCCGTTTGGGATTTCGTTACATAACAAATCGTAACAAATTATGGCCACCTCCCCCTTAAAGCGTTACATAATAAGTGAACGCGCCCCATCAAGTTTCTTAAAATCGAATCAAAAATTATCGGCTGGAAATATTTCAAATTAAAATTTAAAAAAAAGCAAAATACACTTTAAGTTGGTCTAAAATTCGAGAAAGAAAGATGTGTATTTTAAAATTGTCGGCAAAACCTTAAATGCGGCCCTGACTATTTGGACTGAAAAGTGATCTTTATTGATTGATTGTTTATGAGTGTACGGCCAAGCATTATAGCAGGATCTCCCGGACTCCCGGGCCCATGCCGTACACCCGTACACATATAACAAAACCGAAGGATAGGATAGGATTATTAGTAGGGACAGACTCGACCCGGTTACAGACACTAATACCATCGATAGTTAGTAAATTATTAGTACAATATATAATAAATAAGTTAGCACAAGACAGCACAATCTAACTACATTATTAGACGATCATTTCTCTGGAATCCAGGGCCGGATACTCAGGACTCCCTAAATCTAAATCAAGACTTAAAAATTATTAATGTTTAAATTTCCCCCTGTGCGCCTTTCATTAATTTACCTGATAAAATATTTAAGAAAAATTTAAAATTACTAAGTTAAGATTATAAACACAGCGCTTATTTCATTTTTCATGGTCCTTCTATATCTAATTAATTAATTATTACATACTGCAACAAGAATTAAAATAAACGTTAAAAACCATTTTAAACATAAAATTTTACTTAAAAGTAATCATAAATTTCCTACCGATCAAGAGAAAGAGAATAAATAATTAAAAATTTAATTATTTTATAAAATTTATAGTAAATACTTTAAAAATGATAATGTTACAGCACCACAACAGCCTAAAATCATCAATAATTCAGTTAGGTACTATAAGTATATCAAGAATCAACAAATAAAATTAATATACAAATTTCCAGGCAACTCTGAAAACTAATTTTAATTAATAAATCACCATAATACCAAATTTAATTCTGAAATTCAGGATTAAAAAAGTATGTAATATAATTTAAACATTGATCATATTACTTACGACGCAAAAAAGTCTAGAATATCAATAATTTAGTTAAGTACTACATGTACCTATATATGATATTTACTAATAAAACTCAAATAGAATTTCCCAGATATCACTGAAAACTAAATTGCTTTACTACTTAATTAAAAGAAATTAACTTATATAAATTAGTTAGTGATAAATAAAATAAAACAGTTATCACGAGACAATACAATTTCTGCGCTACATAACTGCTGGATGCTTGGAGTTTCTGGATGCTAAGCGAGAATGCTGATATGAAATTAACTATGCCATATATCAAATTAAGTTAACCAATTTTAGTACAATCCAATTATTAGAATTTAGTAGTTACAATTCCATGTACAACCGCACAAAACTAAAACCCTGCACTTAATCAACAATTCAAAAATTTGATTTCTTTATTAATAAATAAATATAAATATATCCGTCAAATTTTGACTCAGTTCACGGACTTGTTAAATCAATGCAATGTAAATGAAACATTACTTTCTTAAAAATTTATCGATGTGCCATATACGTAATCATGAGGATTGTGTGTGACAGACACCAATCTAAATTTCAATAAATCCATTAAGTCAATAATTAAATTCAAAAACATTTAGCCTTCCATAATGTTTTTACATAATTCCACTTTGTTCACATAAATGAACACATCATTTTGTTAAAAATCAAATCTTAACTTAACTCAAACCAACAGTTCTAAATTCGCATTTTATTTATATATTTAGTCAATTTATAATTAATAATATTAATTAAATTAATTTGAAATCAATTTTATGCAGTTAGTAATACCCTGTAAAAAAAATAATTAATCCTACCTAAATAAACCATTATAAATGAATTGTAATCGATTGCAATTCAACTCAAACCCATTCGATTTTACAAAGTATAAGAATCCTATTTGAGTCGAATATACAAAATCTTATTGTACTCATATACATAGTTCATGATTTCAAGAATACCATAGCTGTTTTATGAATACAGAGAAACACAAAGAGATAAACAACACCAGCATACAAGTAACAAAATCTTATATACTAAAACCACCAACACACATTGACGGTAAATATTTTCAACCATCTTTCATGTGCCTAGCAGGAGACCTTATAGCACATACAAACATACCTGATCTATGTATCAAGATACAGGGAAATATTTGTGACAACTATATCAAAACCCACGAAAAAGATTCTCTTTTTTATTGTTGTTTGTACATTATAATACCAAACAAAGCACAGTATACACCTGTCCCTCGATTAATATGGTACTTGATTAACACGGATTTGATTTAACACGGTCAACGAATTGAGACAAAGTCTTGATTAACACGCACAGAAGTTTCGCCGCGTTAATCAAGTACCGTGTTAATCGAGGGACAAGTGTATTAGTCGCGATTAACACGGTTTAGTTACACGGTAATTTGGCGGAACGTAATTACCGAGTTAATCAAGGGACAGGTGTATTTCCTAATAGGATCTGTGTAAAAAGCGAACGAGACAGCTGCATAAACATATTGTTGGCCCCGTTATATACAATATTTTAAGCATGCATTAGTGTCGGTTGTACACAAAATGAAACATAAGAATACAAATAAGTGGGCGTAAAAATAAATTCTAATATAAAATTTACTACGACGTATTTCGATTTAAGTTAAAATCTATTTCTATACCATCCAATTATTAGACTTTAGTAATTAAAAATTGAAATTGGATTTTATGTACAATCACACAAAAAAATCAAATCATGCACTTAAGCAACCAATCAATGGTTTTTTAATTTCTCTATCTACAAATATAAAAACATTGCCTGACAACGGATTGCATTTTCCAAGATTACACTTTAATTATTTTCACTACACTTTAATTATTTTTACACTAAAATTGAATTTAATTAGAAATAAATTTAACATTTAAAATTAAAATGTATGTATATACATATGTTATATATACTTATTACTATATAAATAAAACATAAAAATAAAATAAAATTAAATTTTTTAAGAGGATAGAAAAAACACGTCCTATCCTCTTTGATAAACTCTCGTCCACCCCCTGGACGGAAATGTGATCTTTATTGATAATAAAATGCAACTTTTTGGCAATGTTTTTATTTAATCTTCAATGTAATCTCTTTTTAATTCAATATACTTCATTCAACGATTTTCATCATTTATTACTACTTAGGCATTGCAGTGAAGTGGTTACACGTCCCCGCGTTTTTGATCGGTAGTGAGCGATTATTTTGTTTCATATTCTTTTGTTTCTTAATGTGTACAATGTCAACGATCTCACTCAACTTCATTTTGCGATTAATCAATAAAATATAATGGATGTTGCCACTTCTTTTTGGTTCATGGTCAAAACATTTGTTTACCACGTCTAGATTCACTGTCCCACAAAATGTACAGTTTTCATTTCCACCCACATGTAAATGTAAATGGCGCCTAATAAAAGATTCTATTTGCGAAATTTAATAATAAAAAATCCTTACAGCGTCATTTATGTCTCAACACAGGAAAATTTTCAGGCGATATACTACTGTCGTACCTTTATACCATCTAATCTTTACCATCATACCGCCACACAATCATAACTTAATACGATCATACCTTCCTTCACCATATACAGCCATACGCATCATACCATCATTCCACCACACCACCATACCATTATGCCGCCCTTATTTTTCAGTTTCTTATAATTCAAATAATGACAGTAAATTTTTTATATCAGATCTGTAATTTTGATGAGTTTTAAAGAATTAAAATTTAATGAAGTTACGTCTTGTTTAAGAACATAATAGTATTAAACTCACTCTATAGATTCTCTTAATTGGTGCTATAGGAACCCGATAATTATTTTTTTTTTACATTAATTATGACATAATTCTAAAGAGGAAAAAGTTATTCTTTAACAAAAAATTCAATTTCAATTTAAATTTAAGTATATACTCGTAGATATTCCAAAATAAGGGGTAAAATCAAAATAACAATTCATATTTTCAATATATAGCTAGCATATAGTTAGTTCCCAAATATGAATTAAGTAAAATATACGACGAATAACATAAATTATATAAGGCGATTAAATTGACAGATTGTTCATGATGGGACTTTATTTTCATTAGAACACAAATAAAAGATAGATTGTGAGAGCTTAATGTCTCTTTTTATGGTTCAATACCATATTATGACACTTCAAGATTGGTAAAGAATATGGTCCACATATACAAACTTAGATTTGATATAATACTTATATGAAAATAAATTACATGCTGGTTTATAGCATTAGAATACTATTTATATGCTTTTTATAGTTGAAAGTACAGTACAAAAGTAATATTTTCCAGCATAAATATGTATAATACTTTATGCTCGTTTTCTCCGCATAGTCATACAGAACAAACAAGTTTTTCTCTCTATATTATACATTTTCTTTTGTTCTTTAGCCTAAATAAGAAATATCTTAAGAATAAATAAAATGAAAATTTAAATAATAATAATCCATAAATTTCAATTCCTTCTCTTCCACTTACATATACTCGTAATATATACACGTGTCTGTGTATGTGCTCTGTATATGTAAATAATAATACAACAACAAAATGGGAAAAATAAATCAAAAAAAAAATTTCCTTCTTTTTCCGAGATACATATTTGAATTTAGGTTAAGGTTTTTTTCACATTTTGCGTTCCGTGAAGCAATATTTGATAAAAGTTGGTACGAGATATCATTCATATAATCATGAATGGTCATTGTGCTCGTACAAATAATATTGAGAAGAGATGATGAGTTTTCCGCATGAAAAAATGTATCCAACACTTGAGATATGCGGATTTAGAGAACTTAACATGATGATGCCCACCCTTTTTGTTATCTAAACATTTTTTGTTTTGTTTGTTTGTATAAAAGCGTCTTGTTTGTTAAATCCCCAATAGGTTTATTCATAGAACGCCGTACACATGCGGAGAAATTTATAATAATAATAATAATAATGAAAAGCACTGAAAATGAGATTGGAATTTATTAATAAATTTACGGAAAATTCTTCTTGGAATTTTTATTGATTTTCCACGTTTTGGATGTAGATTTTTTTATAAATGGTACATGTGTATATAATTTCATTTGCATAATATTTACCTGTCATTGTAATTGATTTAGTACTAAATGCTGTATTCGGCATTATAAAAAAATACAGCAGGCATTCATACAGTTTTGTGTGTTTTTGTGTATGTATATGAAGTCAAATGTCACAGTGGGGGTCGTCTATCATAAATTGGGTTAATATACGAAACGATATGATGATGTGCGATGAAATAATTTGATAATAAAAAGGGTTTGATCTTCTTATTTATTGAATTCTTGACTTCCACATAAAAGCGTAAATATTATTATATATGGATGTGAATTGGATTTTCAAAACAGTATGGAGTTCGAACTATATGTAAAAAACATGTATGTTTGAAAATAAGGGATTTAGAAGAAAATGGAATTACAAATATTTTTAACATAACACCGACAAACCGGGCACCGACTACCCCACCTACACAATATGTTTCATTGTAGTATTTTGTTAAGTCTGAGCATTAAACTAGGCCATAATATCCTATTGCCCACAAAAACATATAATCCTCATAAAAATTAAATTTTTTTTTTTTTTTTTAATGGCCAATTTTATTTTTTAATGTTACTGTTTAATAAAAACACAATACTCCGCGTAACTCCGCGAATTTAATTTTAACTTCTAAACTTTAATTTATTTATTTTATTGCCGATGAGGCGAAAATTATTCAATACAAAATGACTTGATCGGAGGCACGTTCAAATAATAATGTTGATCAAGTTACTGTACTTATAAGGAGATGAAACGTATTATATACATATTATATGCTACACCTATTTACTCAACTCATTGCTTGCCGCCAATACTTTATCAATCAAAGTAACGCAATCAACCGGAATTAGAGTAAATAAGCGTAGCACATCCCATGTACATTTACAAAATATTAATTATAATTGAAATATAAGTATGTATATAAGTACAAAAAGGGCAACTCTCAATAAGCTGCACTTCAATGACTAAAACATTAAATATAAGATTTCAAATGCATGTTGAGTTGTCTTAACATAAACCGCCCGCCTTGAATATACGTCGGTATTCAAATTGTTGATTCATCAGGTAAGGGACAAAGTTTCGCTACCGCTCTCTTGAAAACTCCGGATTGAGTTTTTACGTCAGCAACTCGTATGACTCCATCTTTACCGGGATACAGTTGAATAATTCTTCCGAGTAACCATTTTAGAGGAGGTAGGTTTTCATCTTTCAGTAGTACGAACTGGTTTATTGATAAGTCGCGCTTTTTTGTTGACCATTTGTGTCGTTGTTGCAACAGATTTAGGTACTCAGAACTCCATCTACGCCAGAATTGCTGATGTATCTTTCGAAGATGAGCCTATCTAGCTGATAATGCGACTTTAACATCCTTCACATTTGGCTCGATTATGGCAGATAATGGTCCACCCACAATGATATGACCCGGTGTTAACCCATCTAGATCATTTGGGTCCAACGATATTGGAGTAAGTGGGCGCGAGTTCAGTACAGCTTCGATTTGAATAACAAGCGTATTGAGCACTTTGAAGGTGAGCGAGGAGTTTCCAGTTACTCGAATTAAATGATGCTTGGCCGCCTTCACAGCAGCCTCCCATAAGCTGCCGAAATGTGGACTTTTGGGTGGTATTGGTTTCCATCTTACTCGATCATCTTGACACCACTGTTGGAGATTATCATGATGTGGTTGAGACTGGAAAATGTCTTATAATTCTCGAAGCTCAGATCTTGTACCGACAAAGTTAGTGGCGTTGTCGCAGAATATAGTTTTACATAAGCTGCGTCCTCCAACAAACCGCTTTAGTGCGGCGATGAAAGCTTGTGAGGTAAGATCTGACACGGTCTCTAGATGAACGGCTCGTGTCGTAAAACATATAAATATGGCAATATATGCTTTTGTTGGCGTCTTCCCTCGTATTCGATAATGTATGTGTGCCGGGCCACAGAAATGGACTACGGTGGTAAAGAATGGTCGGGCTGGTGTGACTCATTCTTCAGGAAGGTCTCCCATGAGATGCTCGATACTTCTTGGCTTGGTCTTAAAACAATGAATGCAATTGTTGACTGTACGGCGAGCTACAATTTTCCTCAAGTGGCCAGAATCGCTGTCTACTAATGGCTAGCAATGCTTGTGGTGCAACATGTAAGTTTTTTACATGTAAATAAAACATTAGCATATTAGTAAATGGATTAGACTTGGGTAGGAGGAATTGGTGTTTTGAATCAAAAGGAAGAAGGGAATTGTGGATTCGACCTCCTACGCGTATTAGACCGTCGATGTCCAGGAATGGACTAGTTCGGTGAACTTCTTCGTTTTTCTGCAATTCCATAATCTCGTCACTAAAATAGATGGATTGAATATTCTTCACGAGCGCTAGCAGGGAGCTATCTAATTCATCCGCAGTTGGTGGTCCCTTATTTTTGGCAGACTTGGATTTAACACAATTGGAGATGAACCTAAGACAATATGCAAATATTCGTTGTAATTTCGTAAATGATTGTCTGGGAAGCATGCCTGCTGATCATATCAGCCGGATTTTCAGATTTTGGCACATGATTCCATTGATTCCTGTTGGTGAGATTCTGTATTCTGGAAATCCGATTCGCCACGAATGTGTTCCATGTGTAAGACGGAGCTGATATCCATGACAATATTATTGTTGAGTCTGTCCAGTAGAACACATTTTCTGGGCTGCAAGGAATAATGGTAGATAAACGTTCTACTAATTCAGTCATTAGAATAGAATAGAATTATTTGACCGTTGACGTCTACTGATCGGAGGTAAATTGATGTCCCATATGTAGCTTCACTACTGTCGCTGAACGCATTAAGTTATACCTTTTTCATTGATTCAAATGGAAAAATGCTTCATGATATTTGTAAGGTGTTTAAATCACAGAGCTGTTGCCGAAATTTCAACCATCGAGATTGGTATTCTATTGGAACAACTTCGTCCCAATGAGATTTTAGTTTTCACAGCTGCTTTATGAAGATTTTGCCTAAAATAACTACTGATCCTATCAGCTCTAAAGGATCAAATATCTTGGCTAGATTTGATAGTATAATTCGCCAGGTTAGAACCTCGTGCTCGACTGGAATTATGTGGAAATGAAAGTAATCTTATAATAGCTGCCAAATCAAACCGAGAGTTATTATCACGTCATTATCCATAATGTTGAGATGTACTTCGCGGTGGTCCTTTTGGATGGATTCCAGAACAGCAGGATGGTTTGAGCAAAATTTACGTAGCTCGAATCCTCCTCCTTTCAAGAGTGAAATTAGTTCATTCCGCAATTTAACGCAGTCATCAAGTGTTAGAGCCGGTCATGACATCGTCTACATAGAAATGTTCTTTAATGGCACTAGTAGCTAGTGATACGGAACTCCTTCATAATCGGCCAATTGTGTGAGACATCGGGTTGCTAGTTATGGTGCCGAAGATGTACCATATGTGACTGTATTCAATGTATACGCCTTTAGTTCTTTCTCTGGACAATCGCGCCAAAATATACATTGGAATTTGCAATCCGATTAATGAAGTATAATTTGGCGATACATCTTCGAAATGTCCGCAGTGAATACATATTTGTGTGTGCGAAATTTTATAATAATAGAAAACAAGTCAGGCTGTATGGTAGGCCCAACCATTAGGATGTCGTTGAGAGACAATTTCGAAGTGATTTTAGAAGAGCCATCGAAAACCACTCTTAATTTCGTAGATGAACTGTCCATCTTATGTACACAATGGTGTGGCAAAAAATAATGTGGTTCCTGAATATCACTTAGTTCGATCGATTGCATGTGCCCGAGTTCCTCATACTCCGCCATAAATTCGTTGTAAGCCTTTCGAAGAGCCTGATCCCGATCTAATTTTCGCTCTAGATGGTGGAAACGTTTTATGGCTGTATTTTGAGAATTTCCTAACATAAAAGGTTCTGCTCGGAAAGGCAGGCGTACGATATATCGCCCTGCATAATCGCGCGTTAAAGTATTTTGCAAAAATGTTTCACATTCCTGTTCCTCGAAAGTGTATTGGTTCGTTGGAGTCGGCTGACTAATGACACCTTGGCTTTGAGCTTCCGACAGAGCACTGTTATTATTTATATTTTGATTAGAACTCGATATTATATACTGATGAAAATACGTGTGATGTTTGGCTGAACACTCATGACATCCTGATTGTTTGCACGAGTTCGCAGTATGAGAACCATCAAGCAGACAATTTGAACACAAGTGCAGACGAGAAACTGCTTACTGTCGCTGATTTATTGAAAGGTTGATAAAGCGCCTGCATCTGTATATACCATATTGTGTTTTGGCATAGCACAATACGAACAAATTTTAACTGTAGTGGTTCGTGAGACGAGCGATGATACCGGGGTATAAACGTTGTTTAATGATTTTAACATTGCATAATGTGTCAAGCGTTGGTTTTCGTTGCAAAGGACAACGGTATGATAATCTCAATTATCACATTTCGTTGTGTTACCCTACTACGTACATTCATGCTTTGATATACCATATGTGCATAAGGTCATGAATGTTATGACCAGGAATGGTTATTGATGCTGGTGTATGTTGACGAATAAATTGCATTTGGTCTTCTAATTGAGACGGCGCGAGTATCGATGGATGCAAAATACTAAGTTTTTTAGTATTAAGTTCAACTCGAGTGCGCTCATTAATATCGCAGGGGAACCCTTTCTCCGTATGTTCGATATTCGTTTAGTTGTATCATCTCCAATCTTAACCTCCGTTGATCCTTTTTTCAAATTGTTCAATGATGTTGTTGTGAGATTGGAATTATATTTCATCAGCTTGATTATGTTATCGGTTATTGATGTTTGGTTTCTCATTAATGCCATTAGATGCCTTTTGTTATTGTTGATATTCTCGAATTGGGTTTCATACTGGTTGGCCTCGCGCTGGGTAAGAATTCCAAACATGTCTCCTAAGATAATGCCTGTTGTATCTCCTAAACCGCGCTTCACTCGTCGACGTTCCTTATTGCTTGTTAATAGGAAAACATTGTCTGCAATCAAGTTGTTGAGCTGCCATTGAAGTTGCTGCAGTTAAAACCGGACAATCCTATACAAGCTGCTCCCAGTTTGCCTTGGGCTTGTTTAAAAGTTTCGATCTCTTCCCAATAGTTCGTCATGTTGTAATAGATCACTAATGTCCACTTCATGGCTACCAATTCATGCCTAAATTCTCGAAATATATTCCTGTTGAGTAGTTAAATGGGATAACCTTGATCTGAGCTTGCGCCTGTCCTATAGTATGCAGCAAATTGAGAGTAATGCTAATGCAAGATAATTTACATTTCTTAAATTCCTTGCTTGTCTGTGAGGCTGCACTCTTTGGTTTTGGTTGTCTTTTCCGGGCAGCGGTAGTCTGTTTTCTATAGACTGCGAACTGTTCATCTGCGTGGTTGTTCTTCCTGGTCCTGTTTCGTCTAGGCTTTGTGAGGTTGGTAGTTGTTGAGTTGTGCTTGTATCTTTAGTTACTACCGCATGAACTGGATCATTCTTCTTGTTTTGCATGTTAATGTAGTCCTTTGACTCATTAGATATCAGTAGGCGGCATATTTTAGAATTATTCCTTTTAAACGTAGTGTTCCTTCAATGGCTCTTGCTAGTGGCCAGTGTGTAGGAGGTAGTTGTTCGCCTGTGAGGATTACTAGTTCTCCCAATTGGATGTTAGGTGATTTTTGCAACCATATAGGCCTTCGTTGTAGTCGTGAGAGATATTTCATATGCCATTTTTTCCAAAATCCTTGACTGAGCTTGGTGAGCAAATTAGCGGAAATATGCCGGACTTAAAACCCCGTCATCATCTGAGTCGTAGCTAGTGGCCTAGAGTTCAAGCATACCTCTATTTGAGCTAGAAGTGTTGAAAGCTCCTCAAAAGTTAATGTATGATTTCCAATTTCTTTTTCGGAGGTGTTGTTTTGTTGACTTGACTCCGGCTTCCCATATTCCTCCAAAGTGAGGATTTCACAAAGTACAAAGTGCCACTCAGTTCCCATCTGAGCTATTTTACCCTTAATTTCTGCTTCCTGTTGCTTTGCCTGCCTTTGCAGTTGTTTGTCTGCTCCAACAAAATTTGTACCACAGTCACTGAATATCTTCAGACAAATTCCTCTTCTTGATATAAATCGTCGGTATGTGGCCAAAAAAGCGTCTGTTGATAAGTCACTTACAAGTTCTATATGAATTGCCTATGAAATTGCCTATAGGCATATGAAAATGGCAATGTATCCCTTTGTTGTTTTGTTACATCGGCCTTTCTACAATTTTATATTAATCAGACCAGCATAGTCTACTCCGCTGTTAGTGAACGGTGGGGCTGGTGTTATTCGTTCTTTTGGTAACATGCCCATTAGCTGGTGTGACGCCAGTTTCCTCGCTCTCGTACAGACTATACATTCATGTATAGTGTGACGAATCATATGTTTGGCATGTAGTGTTTTTATATGAGCTTCTTTGATAAGCAAACTTGACAATTTGTGACCTCTGGGCATTATTATCTGATGTTTTTCTTCAAATGGGAGATTAGAATTTGTTATTCTATCTCCGATTCTGAGTAGGTGATTTCCGTCTAGAAATAGAGTTAGCGTTATGATTGTACTATTCTTTGGTAGGTTTTGATTCGCTTTTAACTTCTTTAATTATGGTTCAAAACCTTCCTGCTGTGCGACTCTGATTATCGCCCTTAGCGATGCGTTCAGTTCCTCTGGTTTGAAATGGGAGTTGTTTTTAGTTTTTGATTTTGCATTTGATGGATATCGTAGACAGTATGCAATGCTATATGAACAAGTCGTTGTAACGAAGAGCATCTATCGTGCTGGCCGCTTGTTCCATTTCTTCGTTATTGGTTTTTGTTATTGGACAGCTCAAATCCTTTAACCATGTTGGCCCTTCCCACCAAATTATGTGAGTTAATAATTGAACTGGGTTTAATCCTCGAGATGCACAGTCAGCAGGATTCTCATTAGAGACCACGTGGTGCCATTGGTTAGGATCGGTGATGGCTTGTATCTCTGTTATTCTGTTCGCCACAAAAGTCTTATGGTATTGTGGGTTTCCTTTTATCCAACCCAAAACTGCTATGGAATCGCTCCAGTAAAATGTTGATATATTGTTGTTGATGTTCAACGCTGTTTGGCATTTTTGAGCAATTTAGAAAGTAGCAATGTGGCGCTCAGCTCTAATCTTGGTAGGGATAATGTTTGGTTTAACGGTGCAACCTTTGTTTTGGCTCCAATTATTGTGATTTGGTTGTTTATTTTACTGTATACCACTGCAGCATATGCTTGATTCGAGGCGTCACAGAAACCATGTACTTCAATTTTGGCGTCACTGTTGTAATTTATCCAACGGTCAATTCTGATTTCCTCTAAACGTGGTAAATCCATTTTGTAGTTTAACCATCTTTTTTCAAGATTTAAGTGGAGTTTTTCGTCCCATCCTACACCAGAAGCCCATAAATCTTGAAGTAGAATTTTTGCCTGGATCACCACTGGTGCTAACCATCCTAGTGGATCGAAAAGCCTTGATGCCTCTGACAAGATTGTTCGTTTGGATATTGTTGTTTTAGATCCTGGATCCTGGATCCAAAATAACTTTGAATTGAAAGGTGTCTGTTGAAGAGTTCCACAGGTCCTGTTTCTTTTAGATTTTCTGGAAGCTCTTCTAATAACGCCTTTTCATTGCTGGACCATTTTCTGAGGTTGAAACCTCCACCGGAAAGGAGATTTAGTAGTTTCCTTTTCTCAGCGATTGCTTCTGCGATTGTTTTAGCTCCAGATAGAAGATCATCGACATAGAAATCGTTTTGAACAATTTTTGAACCAATTGGATATCTTGACGCTTCATCAATGGATAATTGTTGTAACGTTTTTGTAGCCAAATAAGTTACAAACGCTGTTCCATATGTGATAGTTTTTAATCTATAACTGCTCATTGGCTTATTTGTCTCATCGCCAGAGGATTCGTTGAATTCATGATCTGTCTGAACATTTTCTCAATGTCCGCTGCAATCACGTAACGATGTTTTTTCCATATGTCTTGTAATGTTGGACCTACATGCATCATTTCATTTAGTGATGTCCCTGTGGTTGTTTTGCAGGAAGCGTCAAAAACTACCCTCAATCTCATTTTATGTGTTGTGGTGGGGTTTCAGCACAATATACACAAAATAAAAAACACCAAAACTTTATACTTTGGTGGAAATTAAAGGTTGTAATGTTGATGAGTTAAAATGATGAGCTCACAGTGATAATGGAAACACGGTCAAAATAAATGAAAATCATGCTTGGCACACGTTTGAAAACAAACAAATCAGACCAATAAGAGGTTTGGCTAAAAACCTACACTCTTCGTGTAAACCAGAAAAAATAATTTCTTCAGCGAGGCTAATTACCACATGTTTAAATTGACTTTCGATAGTGATGAAGATATCGAAAAAAATTATCAAATTAAGCACATCCGACTTTGCACCGGTTATTCAGCCTCTAAGAAGATCTAAGCTTACAGCACAATGTAAACAATGTCAAGTCTATAAAAAATACACAAAAATATTCCATCAAGGGACCCAGGCGGCCCAAATGTTTAGGTTATACCCAAAATTGTGTGAAAGCTAAAAATGTTCAGCCTAAATGCGTTCACTGTGGAGAAACCATCCGACTAATTGCTATTGAACTGCAAATATCCAAAATAAGAATGTGATTGGTAAATTCAAAGGTTTATAAAATTCAAAGTAAACCCCTTCATCGAAAACTCTAAAAATTTCTAGGATACATTCAAAAATATCGAAAAACCGCAAGTTTTTAAAACCAAAGGAATTCTTAGAAAATATCGAACAAACATGAAATATGGACAATTATGTCTCTGTGTGTAACACATGTCGATTTCGTAACTCAAACCTACCTAAGCGCATAACATTATGTCTTGAAAAATTCCAATAAATTCGAAAATCTCAAAAAATTTCGAAAATGTCGCCAAAACCTCTGAAATTTACCGTGCGAACCTATCAGTTACCGAGGCCTTAACAAATAGATTTCTCTTATGTCAGACTATTTTGCCGGGAGTTGTTTCTTTGTCCTTGCAAGTATTGATTAAATTTCGTCACTCCATAAGTAATTGAGGGAGCCTCTTTCTCAATTTGTGAATATTGCTGTTGCGTTTTGTCAATAGTTTTTGAAGCAAAAGCCGTACCGATCTAATGTAATGGCTCCAATATCATATTCTGATGTATCCATAGCTAAGATGATCGGATATAACTTTCCCGAAATGGGGTAGTATATTCGCATTCATTATTGCGGCTTTTTATCTATTAAATGATAGCTCTTGCGGGTTTGTCCATTGAAATTTTCAATTCTTCCCTCTTAGCTGTTTAAGCGGAACCGCTTGCTGTGAGAAATTTGGAATACATTTGTTATAATAATTTAATTTTCCTATAAGCGATTCCACTTCTTTTACACTTTGAGGGCGATGTAGATTTTCAATAGGCTCTAAACTAAGCCGAGATAATCGAATACCGTCTTTATTGATTATGTGCCCTAGATATTCAATATTAGATTTGGCGAACTCACATTTATCTAATCGGCATCGAAATCAATTTTCTTTCAATCTACCCAAGAATAATTTCAGGTTACTATGTGTTCAGGGTTTCGATATCAACAGTCAGCTGTTCCATCAGTCGTTGGAAAATACCTGGTGCACTTGAAATAACGAACTTAGTATTAGTTACCATACATTTTTTGATTCATCAGACACTTCTACTTGTAAATATGCATCCTGTAAACCGATTTTGGTGAAGTGGACGCCACCTGTCACTTATAAAATAATTCTTCGATTCTGCGAATGAGATGTCGATGTGCTTCAGGTAATCTTAATAAATTGTTTTTCCAATTTATTATATGACATTGCGACATCCAAAGTACCATTAATTGAAATGATGTTCTCCCATACGCCCTTACTATATTTGAGGACGGGCTGAATTTTGGTCACCCCACCTGTGTATAAGTTGTAAGCCCTATCATTGAACAAGTGGCTCCGGTGTCCGTGGGATGCCCACCTAATTTTAATCCAATAAAAATTTTACTGAAACAGCAATGGTCCGGGAGTGTTTTATTAGTATTTGAAAAAACATTTATTGATTGAGAGGAATCTCGCCGTTTAGAAGGTGAACCTTGATTTGATTGACCACGTTATCGATTCCGGCTATAATTTCGATTTGGTTTTCAAACGGTAGAATGTGTCCTTTTTTGTTACAAATATTAGCAATTTCATCTTGCATGTTCGTCTGTACACTGGGGCGGCATCACTATGTCGATTTTCACCAGGGAGTAAAACGATTATATTTACTTCGATTGACGTCTCGCCCTTTACAGTTGGACATGTTTTAACAGTAGTTCCATAAGCGATAGCAATTTCCAACACCTCATCTAAAGAAAAGTTACTTTTTTGTAGACACGTGGTTCTTAGTACTTTATCGTTTTTTGTATTTATAACAATTACATCGGGAATTAACATCAACGTAAATAAAAATACAACGTAAATCCGCTACCGGTTCTGAGTAAGATTGGTTTGAATTCATTTGTGTTTTATGAAATTCATAACCCGCCGCAGCCAAAATATGGATTTTTGAGGTAAAATGGGCCGATAATTTATAGGTTAGATCTTAAGATGTCCTAATCACCGAATCGCCAATGAATAATTTTTGAAGAACTTTAAAAATATAATTTCCCATGTTGACCAACTATCCATGATGGCCAATGATATTTTTGCATATCAAACTGGAAAAATAGTGAAATTATTGTAGCCACTGATTTGACCCAAAAATGTTTGTATTAATTCTTGTTGACATTTCCTCAATGACGAAGGACATTGGTGTACAACCGTATTGAAGTATGTAGATAGTACGTCAATACTGTTAATGGCCATTGCTCGATCAAGGTATTGAGGCAACAGTGAAAAATTGTGGAAGTTGCCAATTCAACGCCTGCGCACTGAAAAAATAATATTCTAGGTGGCCAACTCTAAATGGACCTTGGGAACGATTACACGTCGATTATACAGGACCTTTCGTAGGGAAAGTGTAGTTAATCTGTGTTGATGCCTACGCTAAACATCCGTTCATCATTGTTATGACAAATACTTCATCAAAGAACACTATTTGTGCATTAGAACAAATACAGATTTTAACTTCAAATTGATCCTTTAGCAAATTTTATATACGGTCAATTAGGATGGAGCTTGGATTTTCCTTAATCGATTAAATGAAAATGGGATTCTAAAATTATTTTAGGATACAATTCTGGAATATTGGCAAGTGCGATGGAACTGGGTTATTCCTTAACCGATTATGATGAAATTCGATAGGTACATTGAAAGTGGGATTCTGAAATGATTTTTAATTGAAGTTCTGGAATATGAGGCTTCCATCCTGCTTGACCATATTCCAGAACTTCATTTAAAAATCATTTTAGAATCCCATTTCTCTCGTGGATGTCAAATTTCACTAAAATCCTTTTAGAAATAGCCGATTTTAATCCTACCTGGCCATATTCTAGAACTTCATCAAAACCTCATTTTAGAATTTCCAACACACTTGTCAAATTTCATCATAATCGGTTAAGGAATAACCAAGTTTCATACTGCTTGTCCATATTCCAGAACTATAGTTATCTAAAAATAATTTTGGAATCCCATTTCCATTACACATGTCAAATTTCACTAAAATCCATTAAAAATTAGATGTTGAAATGCCAGTTAAAAAATGGAAGTTTGAAATGTAAAAAGATGAATTTGAAGTGTAAAAGGTTCGATTTGCAGTGTAAAACCTATATTTGCAATCGAAGAGTTGCCAATCACCATTGTTAGTGACAATGGACTGCAATTAACTTCAATTGAATTCCAGATCTGTAAACGAAATTCAATAGAACATGTTACGTCAGCTCCATTTCACCCTGAATCAAATGGGGAAGCCGAACGATTCTTTTGTAAAATTTTTCTCAACTTACAGAGCAACACCTTTAATCTTGTATGGACGCCAACGGAAGTCGTTGTTAACTCCTATTTTACCTATGATAGAGCGAAAAACTTCGAAATGTCACTAGGACATAATCACATGCAGAAATATTGTAAACGCCTAGATCTAAATGTTCGGGGAAACATCTCGCCCAAGCTTGCAATTTGACAAAAAATACGCCTCCAAAGTCGGTAAACTGTAACGGAAAGCATCCTGCTAACTATAGAGGATGTGAAGTAGCCAGGGAACTGCAAGGCCCGCTAAACCGTGCGGTGCCCACTAATAGGACAATGTAGAAAACCCAGAGTTACTACCACAAACAAGTGCAATAATAGCCCGAAAAATATACTTACAGATTATACAACAGCAGGAAACAATAAGTAACAAGGAAGACGGCCAAAGCCTATTTCTTGGAAAAATTCTAAAGAATATGAAAGCCTTAATCTTAAGGCTACTAAAACAAGAAAGAAGCATGGACGCTATAAATAAGCGGTTAAATAAGCAAGAGACAGTGAGTCAATTCACTTCCATGGTGAGCTAATCTATGAAGATGAATAACACATTCATAATCGCCAATTGGAATGCAAATGGGCTGTTGCAACAAATTACAGAGTTAGGAATTTTTCTAAATTTAGAAAAGATAGAAATATGCCTAATTTCAGAATCTTATCTGACAAAAAATTCATTCGTTAGAATTCTAGGATACCAGTACCCTCACGCTATTCAGCCAGCAGGAAAAGCGAGAGGAGGCTCAACCATATCTGTGAAGGAAAAATAATTGAACACTTCACACTTCAACACATTACGAAGGAGTAATAATTGAAAAAGAATTTATGCAAGTAGTCACCATTAATGTTCGATTAAATAATCAAAAGGCATGAACATGTCTTCAATATATTGTCCTCCGCGGTATAATCTGAATAAAGAAAACGACGTTACGTTGCTCAAATCGCTTGGTTTAAACTTCATAATATGAGGCAATTCTAATGCTAAAAATACATATTGCAAGTCAAGACTAACAACCTACAAGGGTAAGGAGCTGTTTGTAGCTGGTAGCTGGTAAACTGCTAGTTCCACTTAAGAAGTAAACCAACGTATTGGCCAGTGAAGAAATTTCGTCTGACCACGCTTCTGTCATTATGACATTCAGTGATACCATTATCAAACAAGAAAATTTGCCCAGGTTAACAAATAATAAAACAAACTGGGATCTCTTCCAGAACCTAGTTAAAGACAATACTGAATTACAAGAACCAATTAAAACTCCGGCACAACTTGAAGTTCAGTTAGAGCTACTGAACAACAGTATACTACAAGCAGCGTGTTACAGTACTCCTCCTATTCGTAACCAAACGGAAAATCACATCAACTATCCAGTAGGAAGTGAGAGATCTGGTTAGAGAAAAACGGAAAGCGCGAAAAATCTGGTAGAGGAACCGAGCATCACAAAGCAAAGCACGAATTAATTATTTAAGTAACAAATTGAAAATGCGTATCAAAGAAATCAAGAAAAAATCTTTTATCGAATACCTAGCTGGCCTTTCTGGCAACAAGTACGCTAATTATTCCCTTTGGAAAGCAACTAAAGGTCTTAAAATGAATAAAACACAAATAGCACCTATCAAGAATGATGATCTCCTATCTTCCAATCCAAATAGCTGAAGAAAATATAATTCCAGTAAATAAAGTGAATAACCAAAACATAAAACCTTTAATACTACAAGAGCTAAAAGATGAAATTACCAACAACCTAAGCTCAAAAATATCCCCTGGTTATGACCTAATCATTGGACTTATAGTTAAAGTACTACCAGGGAAAGGATTACGAAAATTACTTCAAATAATCAACGCAGCGTTCAGACTAATATAGGTTCCATACCAGTTGAAGGTGGCAGAGAAGAAAATGATTCTAAAAACTAACAAGCCGCCAAACAAGAAAACATCGTACAGACCGATTTCCATACTTCCTATAATTTCAAAATTATTTGAAAAGCCACTACTCCATAGAGGTGAAAATCAATAATACAAGTAAGAAAGCTCATTCCTCCTCACCAATTTGGTCTTATAGAGGGCACAGAATCACAGATTTAATTAAAGATGCTCTGGAAAATAAAAAAAATATCCTCAATTGTCTTATTGGGCAAAGTATGGCACCGAGGCCTGGAATATAAACTAAACAGAGATCTCCCGAAGCAGTTTTATCTGATTTTAAAGTCATATCTAGCTGATCGACATTTTCATGTAAAACATGAAGAGGAATACTCCGAATTAAAGAAAATATCGGCTGGAGTTCCACAATGAAGTGTTCTGGACACAATACTCTACATACCTTATACGCAAGACGTACCAAGCACAAAAGGAACAAGTATTGTAACATTTGCGGATGATACTGCAATCTTGGCAATTGGAGACAATATAGAGGAGTCACCCACTAAATTACAAAATGCCGCTAATTCATTGAGGACGAAGAAATGGCGCCCTTAACTCAACTATAAACTTTACCTACAAAATTGTTAATTGGTTACCTGTTCGACTGAATTCGCAACCAATTCCACAAGCAAACACGGCAAAATACGGAATGACCCTTCATGCTAAACTCAAGTGGAAGGAGCATGTTAAAAAAAAACGAAGTGTTAAATATCAGATCAGCAGACACAATAAAGCAGTACAGTAAAAAGTACCAGTTGAAATTAAAATAACATCCCAAGCCCAGGTGAATTTTAAAAAGGCCCAGATACCGGCGTCTTAAAAAAAAAAATTTCTAAATCTAGCTATCTAATTTCAATAACTTATAAAAGTAAGATTGAGAGAGTGCAAAGAACAGCCTGTATGCTTGTTAGCGGGGCATTGAGGTCGACACCGACAAGTGCCTTAGAGGTTATGTTGCACCTTCTTCCGGTCGACATTTTTGGCAAACAGATGGCGGCAAATACGGCTGTACGACTTGCAGCCGTCTCTCAGTGGAGGTGTCTTAGTATAGGACACTCTATTATTGTTAGATCGTTGAAGGATGAGCTGGCGAATCTTGACTACATTAAACCTACTCTACGCTTCAAGAAGCGATTTCGGACCTCCTTCCCTTCAAGGGAATCCTGGAGGGATAGACCGTTATCGGAAACCAAAGCGTTGCAATTCTTCACGAATGACTCCAAGCTAGACGGCAAAGTAGGAGCTGGAGTATTCTGTGACAAATTAAATGTAAACATTTCTATTCGTGTCCCTGATTACTGCAGCGTGTACCAAGCTGAAGTCGTAGCGATTGAGGACGTCATGACGTGGTTGAAACATAATGTGTTATCCTCAGACGAAATCACAATCTATGTGTACAGTCAAGCGGCGATCCGGTCGTTAGAATCGGTGTCTTTGGCATCACGGGTGGCGTTGAGTTGTCACTCATCTCTCAATGAGATGGGTGAGCATTTCAATATCCAGGTAATCTGGGTCCCAGGTTACTCGGGCGTCATGGGGAACTGATGGGTAAATGAACTTGCTAGGCATGGTACGACTCTCCAGCTGCTACCGGAAAGGGCAAGTCTGGGGAGGCCTATTATAGCGCTGAGACAAGCACTTGAGAAACAGGCGCTATCCTTAGCGGGGGAAAGGTGGTCTAACACCCTCACCTGTAGAGTTGCAAGACAAGTTTGGCCAAAGCTGGACTTGGGGCGCACTAGGGCATTAATATCCTTACACAGACGTGAATTAAGAACGGTCGTAGGAATTCTCACGGGACACTGCCTTTTTGGAGAACATGCAAGAAGGTTGGGTCTGGAGGCTAATGACTTCTGCAGAAGCTGCTTAGACGAAGAGGAAGAAGAGACGTTGGTCCACTTCCTTTGCTCGTGTCCAGCATTGGCTCTCAGAAGGCACAAACACTTAGGTAAGTTCAGGATGGACTGCCTCTCGGATTTCGAAAACAGTAAAGTGCGGGACGTCTTACGCTACATAAGTAGCTCGAAATGGTTCCAATACGGGTAAAAGGGGATACATCCTGTGGTATCACAATGGACCGTCACCGGGCTAAGTGTGCGTAAGCAGCCACTCCAACCTAACCTAACCTAACCTATCTAATTTCAAGTAATTACTATAATTTCTAAGTGCAGGTTAATATTAAGAACTAACATAGATTAAGTCTTAATCAAAAGTTTGTACAAAATTGGTTTGTAAGATTTCATTCCATCTTGTGAGTTTCTTATATAGGAAATTAATACCTTTACTTGACGTTAGGCGGCTCATAGCTCATTGCAAACGCAATGGGCTGGCCTACCTGATAGGATGCGATGCAAACGCGCACCACACGGTGTGGGGTAGCACGGACATCAATAACAGGGGTGAGTACCTTTTTGAATTTCTGATCTCAAATAATGTACACATTGTCAATAGGGGAAGGAAACCTACTTTTATAAATGCGATTAGGCAAGAGGTCCTAGATTTGACACTTGCTAGTCCGCATTTCAGCGACTTGGTCAAAAACTGGCATGTGTCTGAAGAGTCCTCATTATCGGATGACTTGCACATCAGATTCGATTTGGCGGCTGAGACCATGCAGCGGCAGGAAATCAGAATTCCAAAACTGACCGACTGGGACTCTTATAGAGTCTCACTCGAATCAGAAATGCCCTCGGTTGTGGGGAACATAGAGTCTCCAGAGGGTTTGGAGATCTGTTCAAACCAGCTGCATAATTCTATACACTTGGCTTACGAGAACAGCTGCCTAGTTAAGCGAAGAGAGTCCACAAAGATGGTCCTTTGGTGGAACGGGACGCTGGGTAAACTGAGGAAAAATCGAGAAGATTATTCAACAAGGCTAAACGCACCGGTGAATGGGGCGAGTATAAGATGGCCTTGACGGAATATAATCAAGTTTGAGAGGCAAGTTTGATGAGGTCATTTCTGATCGCATGCAAAATGCACTCAATATAATATGGCAGTGGTGTTACCAGGAAGGACTCAGTGTCAATCCAAGCAAAACTGTCATTGTTCCTTTTACGAGGAGGAAAAGCTTGCGCTTACAGCTCCCTCGTTAAACGGTACTACTGTGCCTTTTTCCAGCGAGGTTAAATATCTAGGGGTTGTCCTAGATCAAAGACTGAACTGGAACCAACATTTGTTGAAAGTTCAAAATAGAGCCATCAAGGCTCTCTGGGCCTGTCAAAGACTCTATGGGCGTACTTGGGGACTACAACCAAAAATGATCTACTGGTAATTTCTTACAATCATTAGGCCTATGGTCACCTACGCATCGGTTGTATGGTGGCCTAAAACTGAGCAGAAGACAACGCAAACCTTATTGAATAAGGTTCAGCGTGTAGCCTGCATCGGTGTTACGGGCTCAATGAAGTCATGTCCAACCGCGGGGGTGGAGACACTTCTAGGACTGACACCGTTACACCTGCATATTAAAAAGGATGCTACAATTATGGCCCTGAAAATGCAGGCGGAAGGAAATATCAAACCAGGCAATATGGTGGATCATCTGGAAATCCTTAAGGAATTTCAGACAGACCCTACCATAGGAATGTCTTCCGACTGTATGCCAGCTAAACTGGACTTCCACAAACCATTCTGTGTTAGGTTACCTGACCGCGATGTGTGGAGGGCAGGTGGACCATCATTTGAGCTAGGGTCCATGGTATGGTTTACAGATGGATCAAAAACGGAAGATGGGGCGGGGATAGGAATACACAGGAGTGGCACTACCTTGTCGAAGTCCTTGGGTACCAATGCTACCGTTTTTCAAGCAGAAGTATATGCTATAGAACTTTGCGCTAGGATAGGCATAGCAAAAGGCCTAAACGATGCAAAGATTTATATTGTATCAGACAGCAAATCAGCCTTAAAAGCTCTTCGGTCTTGTACCGCTTAGTCAAGGCCGGTATGGGATTGTCTGAAGGTTATTAAACATCTGGCAGGCTCAAATAAGGTAACACTTATGTGTGTGCCAGGTCATACTGGAATCGAAGGAAACGAGGCAGCTGATGGCCTCGCCCGTGAGGGTTCTGCCTCTCCATTTATTGGACCAGAACCCTTCTGCGGTGTCACTAAGGGACACCTTAGAGCAGCGGTAAAACGCTGAGAGGATGTTCAAAAGTCCTCCTACTGGCGCAGAATTCCAGGTTTACGACAGGCGAAGAAATTTATATCACCTTCGTCTGTCAGGGTTAAGGAGTGTCTTGAACTTAGGAAACCTGAGTTGAGGCTGCTTACTGGCTTCCTCACAGGTCATGTCCCCTTAAGGTAACACCTTAAGAAGATGGGCCTAAGTGCGACAGATGGATGCCGCTTCTGCGGTCTGGAAGCGGAATCAGCGGAACATGTTCTGTTCCATTATTGCCCATTCATTTTCCAGCAAAGACTGCAACATCTAGGAGGGAGAACAATGAGCCCGGATAGTATCTATCTTGTACCGGCCAGTAGTATTGTCAGATTCATTAAGATCCTGAATATTGACTGGACGGATTATTAAGTAGGGTCCAGCATAATAGATCTTTTAAGTCGCGGTGCGAGGTGGCTTATCGCCCACATGGCCCTCCAGTAAATAATAATAATAATAATAATAATATATAGGAAAGGTTCAAGCGACCCATGTGTCATAAGATCACACATTTTTAATTTTTTTAACTTTGTTATGTTGAACATGACCCGCTCATATATTTTCTTGCGACAGGCTTCAAGAATAAGTGGTCGTATTGTATCTTAGATTTTTTATAACTTCGACAGAAAGTGGCTATTCCACTCTTAGTACCATCATTCAAAGGGAGTCACCTATAAATAATGTATTTTCCAAATAAAAATTTATCGATCAATTTGTTTTCGAAGAAATGTAAATATTTACTAAGGCAATCATAATGATATTAACAAAAGCAATAATATAATATTAATCGCAATAATACAATAATAAATTAAATTAAATTCATTTGAAATTAAATTTAACACACCAAATCCGCATTTAGATAAATTGTAAGAGATAATAAATTGATTTAATTTAATTCTAAAAATATATACAACAACAACAATAAAAATCCTTTTGTTGATGTTATTATGTTTTTTGTTGTTATCTGTTGTGCGGGTGTTAATATGGTGGTGGGAGAACGGGGCCTAAATAATTGAATAAATATACATACGTATACACACAATAATCCCTGAAGGGATCGAGCGAACATTCAAAGAGGATAGACGTATTTTGTCTTTCCTCTTCAAAATTTAATTTAATTTAATTTAATTTTTATTTTTTATTTATGTGTTAGTGTGAAGTGTTATGTATATACTTTATATACAAATGGAAATACATTTTAATTCTAATTTAATTTAATTTAATTTAATTCAATTTATTTAAAGTGAAATAATAGTTAAAGTGTAATTTTGGAAAATGCAATCCACCGGGATGCATTTATCAGGCAATGTTTTGTATTTATAGCTAAAGAAATCAAAATTCTTGATTTTTTGATTAAGTGCATGATTTTAAATTTTCTTGTGGTTGTACATACAATTTAATTACTAAAATCTAATAATTGGATTGTATTAAAATTGATTTTAGTTTAATCTGATATAATGTACGTAGTTAATTTTCATATCTTATTTTATTTTTACGCATGTTTATAAGTGTTCTTGTGTTTTATTGTATGTGCAATCGCAAAACCAACACTAATGTAATACTACAGGCCTAATTCAGTGATGAAGCACACAGATGCACTCTTACGTTTAATAGCTTATAGTTGAAAGTGTTGGTGCAAAAATAGAATAAAATCAAAATACTCTCATCTAACCAATCCCAATTAGTTTTTTCTTTTCATTATTAACATACCCAATTCTCCCTCCACAATTCGTTTGTTTTGTTTTATCTACAATTTGTTTGTTTTTCTCACTCATTTATATAATCTGTCGATCACCAATCCTTTCATGTATAAGCGCAAAATAAATTTATAAAATTGGTGACAATCAGGTTTGTGGTACATTAATGTTGGTTTTGACAATCGACACAAATATGTTCCTGAATATTGTTTGTTATATAGAACAGGAATTTAGTATGATTTTTTGTTTATATAATTTGTATTTTGAGTGGATCTATACGTATGCATATAATTGGGTTTTGTTATTCATAAGTGAATTGTCTATAGGTATTATAGATAATACGCGTACGCTTTGTTATGTCCCCTGCTACTGCTACCAATGCCGTCTAGAATATACAAGCCATACTGCTGTCTACGTCACTCAATTTATGTCGATAATTCCATTAATCTTCTGCAGATGGCATTAATGCTAGAAAAATGAAAGAGAACAAAACTTGAAAACGAAGAGATTAAAAATGTGAAAATATAAAAAATAAATTAGTATTAATCCAAGTGCAGAAAAGGGAGGTTGTACGTCGTATGTTTTTTTCATAATTTAAAATTATTAATAAAAAAAAATTCATATAAATTTTTCCAACTCATATTAAATTTTTAGTTAATATTTATTTATATTTATATCATTATTTCATTAATAGTTTTATTAGTTTTAAATTATGCAGACAATTAGCAGAGATAAAATTATGTACAACCTTCCTTTCGTACGCATGAGATAATACTAAATAATTTTTTTATTTTTGAAATGTTTTATTCTCTGTTTCTCTCAACTATTTCATTTTTCGAATGTTAATTGCCATCTAGGTTATGTCGCTGAAATAAAAAAAAATAATTTTTGCTTTTAGCAGTATGGCTTGTATATTCTAGACGGCATTGCTGCTACGCACATGGAAGATAATATAAATTTATATATTTTCTTTGTATGTATTGTCTTGTATGGACATTTTTGTTGGTTTTTTGAAATTATGTATAACTATTGCCACTGAATAAAAGCGGTGTAAATGTATGGTAGCACAAATGATAGTGTCTATACTGGCAATGGTGATCGTTCGTATGTATGGATTGGTATTCCTTTTATATATAATTTTAGTTCGAGGCATTGTGACGCTATTTGTATGCATATAATGTAGATACTATACAAAATAGGATTCTTATACTTCGTATAATCGAATGGGTTTGAGTCGAATTGGAATCCGTCTTATACAATTCATTGAAAATAGTTTATTTATTTATGATTAATAATTTTTTTACAGGGTATTACAAATTGCATCAAATTGATTTTAAATTAATTTAATTTAATATTATAAAATTATAAAGTAACTAAATATATAAATAAAATGCTAATTTGAAAATGATGATTTGAGTTTAAGATTTATGTGTGCATAATTTAGTGGCAGGGTAATATGTACGAGAAATGAGATAAAGTTTTATGGATATACTATATTTAGATTTATTTAAGAGTATATTTGGGTATGATTTATTTTTTACAGGGTATTATAAACTACATTAAATTATATTTAATTGATTTTTATTAATATTATAAGTTTATAAATTAACTAAGTTAGATAATTAAATACTAATTTTGAAATATTAATTTTAAGTTGAGTTGTGATTTGGTTTGCAACACATAATGACGTATTTATTTATGCATGCCAAATTTTGATTAAACGAATGTGAACAACGTGGAATTATGTAAAGATAAATTGTTATGCTAAATGTATTGAACTTAATTAATTAACTTAATGGATTTTTTGAAGTTTAGGTTGCAATGTTTACATACAAACGTCAATTTTACTGAAATGGTACACCGATAAATTTTTAAGAAAATAACGTTTCAGGTTCTTTTCATTGATTTATTATTTTATTTACATTGCATGCTTGATTTTTCAGGGTAATACGTCCATAAACGGAGCCGAAGTTTTATGGGGTATATAATAAGTATAAATTTCGTAGATTTTGATTTTTGTTTATCTTAATTATGTCAACAAAATTAGTAAATTAAAACATTAATTATAATAATAATTGTTGATGTCCTGATTTAGATTTAAAGAATCCTGAGTTCTGGCATTGGTTTACAGAGAAACGAGCATCTAATCATGTAGTTAAAATGGCTATCTTGTACTAACCTGTTTATCATTTATTGTACTAATAATTTGCTATATATCAATCGCTTAGCAGTCCCAACTTATAATCATATTCTATTCATCGGTTTTGGTATGTGTAAATGAGTGTATACGATGTGTGATCGTGAATACTGAAGATCCTGTTATAATAATTATTCATTTAAGTAATAAAATTTGATATTACGGTGTTTTATTAATTAAATTTAGTTTTCAGAGTCGCCTGGAAATTTTTATATTAAATTTTATATTAATTTTATTTGTTGATTCTTCATATAATTATAGTACCTAATTGAATTATTGATAAGTCTAGGTGTTGTGGTACTGTAACATTATCATTTAAATCATTTTATATAAATTTTATAGAATAATTGGATCTATTATTATGTATTTTCTTTTTCTGATTCGGTAGGAAATAGATGATTGGTTGTAAGTTAAATTTTATGTTTAAATGTTAATGTTAATCCTTGTTGCAGTACGTAATAATTAATTAATTAAATATAAAAGGACTATGAATAAGGAAATAAGTGTTGTTATTTTATATTTTTCTTAAATATTTTAGCAGGTAAATGAATGATAAGCGGACAGGGGTGAAATTACAACATTATTAATAATTTTTCTAAGTCCTGTTATAAATTTAGGGAGTCCTGAGTATCCGACCCTGGATTCCAGAGACATGATCATCTAATAATGTAGTTAGATTGTGCTGTCTTGTGCTAATCTTTTTATTATGTTGTGTTTTGTTCATTAATGTATATTAATTAATTTAGTTAAGAGAATATTTAAAGGGATCTCTTCCTTAATATGATAATAAATAATCCAATTTTCAGAATATAACATAGTTCCAGAATTAATCATTATTATAGGGATTAAATTAATCCTGAGTTTCAGAATTAAATTTTAGCTTGAATCAACGCTCCAGGATCAAGAAGTAGTAAATTAGCTGTAGTTTAGAAATTGTGTTGTCCTGTGCTAACTATTTTACTATATAATTACTAACAATTTACTAACTATCGGCTATACCTAGGTGTCTGTAACCGGGCCGATTCTGTCACTTCTAACTATCCTATCCTATCCTTCGGTTTTGTTATGTGTGAAAGAGTGCACGGTGGGACCCGGCCAGGGGTGGACATGATGCTGTCACATTTATGTGATATCGCGAGTGGTTGTGCTCTCCTTGTTGTAATGGTGCTTAGATATCTTCAGTAAGGAAAGCATTCACCTGTGTTATAAAGTTGGTGTGACAGTTTAATGACCACATCACTAACACGGGATTTCTTGCTTTATAAGCTTGGCCGTGCATTCATATCAATCAATCAATCAATCAATACGTATACACACAATAATCCCATTTAAATGGGTGGACTTGAAATAAATTGGTAAAACGTCTATTGTTATTTTATAATCACTATTATATTCGAAATGTGTGAATGCCGAACGCAATGGAATATTTATATTTATTAATATATTCGAAAATTTGAAGGGCATCAGTGGGGTGAAAACGAACGAACGAATTAACTTAAAATTCATGCGAAATTTGACTGTTTTGTTGTGATAAACTACTTCGTATCTGCTTTTTTTTTTTTTTTTTGGAAATATTTAATATTCAAATAACAATAACATTATTGTGAATATAATAATAACAATAACAATAATAGTAATTGCTAAATGTTCGATTTTAAAGTTGGGCTAAAATAAATAATATTTTACTGCTAATGTATAATTTTAACAGTCGAAATGATCACATTCACGAGGACGTTATATTACGATAAAGTTTCATGTTCTAACTACACATATATTTGTACGAGTGTATACCTTCCAAAAAACATTACAGACTTAGACAACTTTCAACAAATTTCATAAAAGTTTGGATTTTATTACATGTAACGTCGTCTAATGTATGAGTTTGTAAACGGCAGAGCTTTTACAAAAATAGTTTAGCTACAAAATTGATAAAACAACAGCAACTATACGGTCGTTAGTTACCTAACATGTAGTGCAGCATATTTTAACTTTCTAATAATAAAACTAAAATCTGTGCTTTCTAAATTTTGTAAATTTTTTTTGTGTTGCTTCTATAGTTGTACAAAAAAAAAAAGGAAAAATGTCAGTTCCAGATGGGTATGAAAGATGTTATTTTCAAAACTATATATTATGGAATTTTTGTTTTGTTTTGATACTGTAAAATTATATAATAGACGAAAATTATTTGTTAAGTTGGAGAAAATATTATAGTTGAAGTGAGGGGTCTCTTTAAATGTAATAAGATTTTTTTTGTTAATAAAATTAACAGTTGGTGTGACGGAAGGACAGAATTTTTTTTATTTAGATGTATTCATAGTATAAATACGTATAGTAGTACCAGAGAGACAATGTATGTATCGTAGACCTCACATTTTACTTAAAATAAGAAACAACATAAACTTTTGACATTTCCAATTTTATTGTTGTATTGGTGTATGTTATAAGCCTTATAATATAAGGGAATGATTTTAAAATGAGTTGCGTAAATAATACAACTATGACAAATACGTTGTCTTTGGTAGTACCATTCATAAAAAAAAAAATTTTAATCGATGAAGTTCCAGATGTTCCGCCGATCGCATTTAAATACATAGCCCTTTTCCAATTATTGACTTATTGGTGGAACCTAACTTATTACATAAGAAACTATATTGAATAAGTTAGGGCCGTAGTACCTTTGAGTATATATACAAAACCAAACTTTTTGATGCATTTTTTAGGGCACCGATTATCGGAAAATTTTAAAAATGTTTTCAGAACGTTTGATTGCATTTGAATAGAAATTAAGCAACAATGAAGGTTATTTGTGTCGTTTGTCCTTTTTATTCGAAATTTAGTTTGTTGAAATTTTCATATCTGTTGATGGGGCTTTTAAACTTGAAGGAATATTCTGCTTGTTCTGCAGTAAAAATACGAATTAGAATAAATGGAATACATTTTGCAATGGCGTGTCGCTTCACTCCAACTGTGATAATTTCTTAACAGAATTTTAAATGTACTGACTAAACAAAACACGTCTAAAATAATTGGCATGAATTCTCTGTATTATTTTGGTTTTCTGGTATTAGTGAAAATAAAAATTCAGAAGCTAAGCTGCATTTATTTACGTAGAATTATATCTAGTCGGCGCTTCTGATAAAAACTATAGTCAAGTTTGGGTAAAATCGGTGTAACATTTTCTGAAAGAGATTGGACACTACTGAGACTGAACTTTTAGTTTCAGTGATTCAAAAGTTATTCCAATTTTATGGAAAACTTAGTTATATCCTTCCGCATAATAAATTAGACGAATAATTAAATAAATAAAATTAGGACAAATTAGGGAATAAAACGACGCACAGCTTTATGCTTTTTAAACAGTTAATTTTTTCATAATTAATCATTTCACTTTGCATTTATATACAGAATATACTCTATATACAGGTTGTTTTAGCGAATTATACTAATACAGCCAAAATATATATAGAATGCAGTTCTGTAGTCCAGTCGCCATGGCGTGGTGAGAGGATTGATTTTTTTCATAATCATAGGCTCATCAGTTCGAAACTGGATTAAATTCTCTTACATTTTTCGGAAATATTAGCTTCAAATCGTAAACATTATCGTAGAAACTGTCATTTGATTTCTCTTATCTTCAGCAGCTGCCCGAGATTCCTTAAACTAAAGTCATCTGTAGATGGCTTTGTGAAGAGAAATCCTCGCAAGCAATATTTTCACTGCATTATAAAAGGAATAATGATAGCACGGAAGGAATGTTAAGAGGGCATAACAAGGGTTTTGTAGTTCAGTCTTCAAAAACTCTATTTTTGATGTTCAGTTTATAGTATACTTCTGTAGACAGGTTAGCAGAAGTTCATAAGCCTCCACCAAACACATGTCATTAAATTATTTGTAGAAAACACATATGTACATCTCTCACATTCCGTCTGTCGGAAAATCCGAAATCATTCAGCATGCTCGGTTCTGAACTCGATTGTGTACAGCCAGGCGGGTCTTTGTTACGCCAGCCCACATATGATTCATAAGTTTGTGGAAGTTCCGATGATTGAAAATAAGGAAAAGTGTAGGCGATACAACGAATCTCTGAGAAACACCAACACCACTTGGATAAATAATTATGGAATCTAAATACGCGTTGGCACAGCAATTACAGGTCCCTAGACCTGTCATTTAAGGTATCAAGAACAGAAATCGGAGCACAATTGCAGATTTTGGAATCTAAATACAAATAATTATGGAATCTAAATACGCATTGGCACAGCAGTTACAGACCTGTCATTTAAGGTATCAAGAACAGAAATCGGAGCACAATTGCAGATGGCAAAAAAAAGGATCTAAGAAAGCAGCCTTTAAACTCTTGTGAACTTGTTGCTGGCGAGATTAGTTAAATCACCTACTGATTCATGTCGTGAATCACCAACAGTGTAGTCGTTTAATGTATTTCATCAGAAGGAAATGGATTATTGTTTGTAGTACCTTGGAAAGGACAGGAGCAATGGCTGTCGAGTGACAATTCGAAGCGGTTTTTCTGCCTATTAGCTCCCTGTACTAATAAAAATTGGCTCCCTTCATGATCAATAATTTCCAAGAAATCGGATTCTATGGATAGTACACTAAAAATATTATTCAATCTACTTTGTCCTAAAGACGACAACCTTAGGTAACTTTTATTCTCTAATGAGTAAAAAAAGATGACACCACTGCAATTTATGGACGCAATACTTAAACAAATCCGTAAAGCCGCAGCTGTATTGTGAAAAGTCAAAAGCCAATTCGCGATCAATAATGTTTTCAGCTTTGGAAATCATTATGTCAGATAATATCGACCTTTCGCTACACTCTCTGAATCCAGATACTTTGAAATTTTAAAAATCCTCAGGCTAATTTTCCTCTATCTACAAAAATCTTAAGGCAACTTAACAACTTTGTAATTTAATAATATATAATCCCTAATTACAGTCTGGAAGAAACTAGCCGGAGGATTTTTTAACAGCAACGTATTTAAATTTCGAAAGCATAGCGGAAGGTGCTATATGCCTCTTGTTCATAAGTTATAGGACACCCTGTATATGAACAAGTTTAAAATGCAAACATTATTCGATTAAACCTTATTTTAGATCATCGGCGCCCCAAAAGTGGTGGCGCCCTAAGGCTTAGTCCTTTTAGCTCGACGGTTAAGAAGGGCCTGTCGGGACTAGTTGATTTGTTGGCATCAATGTCTGAATCTTAAGTGATGGTAAGTGGCAAGTAAGAATTCGCGGCAAATTAATTATAGAAATGATTTATTTTTGATTTTTATTAGAAATTTTAGGGAAAAAGTTAATCAGTTTAACGAAAGTGCCCTATATCTCCAAAAATCTTTCGATGTGGTTTTGTCGACAAATACACATAACAGATATAATGGTAGAAATGTCAACTTAAATCAAGCTTCGATGTTTATTAAAGAAATGTGTACTACCCTCAAAAGATATTCGAATCAAATTTAGTTATAAGTCATGTGGTGGGGTAAGTAAAAAAAAAACTCAGCCACGTGATTAGACAAAGCATGATATGGTAATATTTTCTAAGGTTATTTTGAATGGCCTTGAATTTGGTTTTTATTTCATGTTCTTAGCTAGTGAAATTCAAAAGACATTTGCAACAAAAAAAAAAATTTTCAGGGTGTCCGTTTTCTGTGCCGGTCAGTGTATATTTGAGCGAATTTAAATAAAAAATATTTTGAAAAATTCAAAACGATATCAGTATCACATCTACTGCTCTGTTTTCTCTTCCCATAAAGGCCTTGTTTGATAATGCTTGATAACCTCCATTTCCATTTGCGTAGAATATAGAATTATATAGATATGCATTTATGTATTGGGTGTGTGAATATGACTCCGCTCTTTCTCAATTGGTGTCGTTATTTTTACTGCTTACGTAAACTATAAATGCGCAATACTTGTATTCGATGGTACTTGATGTCAGCTATCAAACGCAGTATACGACATTTGGTTGAAGTGTAAACCAATAGTATTTTTAACTCTTTCAAAATGTCGAATTTTATTCCAAATAAACATCATTTGCGGGAAGTTTTATTACATTATTTTATTGCAAAGAAAAGTGCAGCGGAAACTTATCGTTTGCTTGTGGAAATTTTTGGTGAGCATACAACGTGCGTACAATACAACGTGCAAAGAATGGTTTTGACAATTTAAAAATGATGATTTTGGCATTGAAGATAAAGAGCATGGAAAACCACCCTAAAAATTTGAAGATGCTGAATTGGAAACGTTATTGACTGAAGATTCTTCCCAAACACAATCAGAATTGGCTGTAGCATTAAATGTTGATCGATCAACTGCAAAACGTTTACAAACAATCGGAATGGTTCAAAAAGCTAACAACTGGGCTCCAAATGAATTAAAAGAAAGAGAACTTGAACGTCGAAAAACCATTTGTGAAATACTGATTCAAAGACAACAAAGAAAAGGTTTTCTGCATAGGATAGTTACTGGAGATGAACAATGGATTTATTATGAGAATCTCAAACGCCAAAAATCTTGGGTGAAGCGTGGTGAAGCCAAGTGAAGGTCCATCGCAACCAAAGCGAGATATTCATTGCAATAAGGATATACTCTGTATCTGGTGGGATCAGAAAGGTGTGGTATATTTTATGAATTGCTGGAATCAGGTGAAACTATCAATGGTGATGTGTACCGACGACAACTAATACGTTTGAAGCGAGCTATTGAGGAAAAACGACCAGAATGGGTGAATAGACACCACAAATTAATTTTTCAGCATGACAATGCAAAACTACATGTTGCAAACGTTGTGAAAAATTATTTACAAGGACAGGACTGGGAAGTTCTACCCTACCCGCCATATTCACCAGACATAGCTCCTTCAGATTACTACTTATTCCGGTCGATGCAGTGGTCTCTTCCTGAACAGCAGTTCAGTTCTCGCGCAGAGATCGAACATTGGCTTAATGATTGAACCGCCTCCAAAGACCAAGATTTTTTCAGAGAGGGAATCCGTAAACTGCCTGAAAAATGGGGGAAAGTTGTAGCTGCAAATGGAGCATAATTTCAATAAATAATTCTTTCATTTTAAAAACAAGCAAATGTGTTTTATTTTAACTAAAAAGGGCGGAGTCATATTCACACACCCAATAGAATAAGTCTTTTTTATAGATGCAATGCCCTTTTTACCCGATTTAGCTTCGTGTGACTCCTGGAAATTCCCTAAATTAAAAAAATCGCTCCGGGAAATCTGTTTGACTCGATTGAAAAAATACAAGCCGAATCGAAGAAGGTGATCTTCAACATTTAGGAATTCAATTATAACAACTGCTTCGAAGACTGGAAAAAGCATTGGCATAAGTGTGTTCTATCTGAAGGGGATGAAATAAATTTGAAAGAATAAGAAGCCGTTTGTGTTTTATTTAAAAAGTTTTACTACTTTTGATCACAGTGTTAATTTGTTACTTTTAAAGAACTGATCTGCAGTAAAAAAAAAGTTTAGGTGCTTAGTTTCTGACGGCCATATTGAAGGTTAAACTATAACGAAAGTTAAGTTTATTTAGATCTTTCTGCGTGTGGCATTGTGTTATTATTGTTAAGCTTAACCCATTAATTAATAAATTAGAATCACGAGGATGACAAGCTGCCTTATCCAATAAAATAACAGTTTGTTGAAAAAGGTTTTGAGATGAAAGGAACTGATTCACCTAAAATTAAAAAAACATAAATACCTTGGGAACACATGTGGCTTTTAACGAAGTTTGAAATAAAGCCGATGTCATCCAAGCACTTTGATTTCCCTATATAAAATGGGTAGATGAACATTTTTGAAAGCTCATGGTTTCTTAGACTTCCCGATGATAAAGAGTTTAATTTTGTGCATCCCTGAACTGTTTAATTACTTTTCGCCCTGGAGCTGATTTTTCCACAATCCTTTGCAACGTTTTGTTAGGCAACATTTTCCAAAATAGCCCACTTTCATCGGCGTTATTTATTTCGTCGGTCACATTCAATTCACTTATTATTTCGTGGAAATTAGCAACAAACAGATCAAGTGCCTGGCTGTTATTTGAGAGGTTTTCACCAACAATTTTTAATTACCGAATTTCATAAATTTTTTGGAAATTTTTAAGTCACCATTTTTCCTGAAAATTTTGAATTGGTTTCTTTAATTTTGCCGTGCAGCTTTATGGCTTTTTCAGATAAAATACGGGAGGGAATCGGAATATGACTAGCTAAACTAAGCTTCTTCCATTTTTGGAAATTCCGAAGATTCCAACGTCTTTCGATTTCCGGGACTCACCTCGGTTTTAAAGCCCAGTTACAATGCATCCGTTCCATCCCGTTCCGCTTTCCCAAAATTGTTTCCGATCCGTCTTTTCCGTTCGCTAGTTACAATGTATCCGTTCCGCTTATCTTAAATAATTTTTAGCTTTTAAAAATATTAAAAATGGATGACTATGGGGTTATATTTTATATAAAAAATATTCTGAATTATTTAAAAAAAAGAGGAGATGGTGGGTACGTCCATTAAATTTAGACCGGGATAGTGCTGGGTATTTCCACACCACATTCTTACGGATGAAAGAATTGGACTCCGAAGAGTTATCTTCATCCAGACAAGAATGCCGCGGAAAGTATATGATATGCTACTTAATCTGGTTGAAGATCATCTCACAAAAAAATCGATGCGGAAACCTATTCATTTTGAAACTAGGCTGGGACTAACTTTGTCATAAGTACGAAAATTTAAAGAGAATGTATTATTATTAATTAATGTATATTTGATTGTAGATATTTATCTCAAGGAGTAACTCCCAAATTTCTATCGTTTGCGTTCAAGATGGGAAGAAGAACTACCAGAAAGATTATTTTAGAGACCTGCGATGTTTTATGGAGAATATTTACCCCTATCTAAGCTGCTTATCAAGCAACAGCGACAGAATTCGCCGACAAGTGGAACATGCCAAACTGCGTTGGTTCCATCGACGGGAAACATATAAATATCAGATGTCCGCCAAAGAGCGGTTCTATAGTTATTTCAACTATAAGAAAGCTTTTAGTATAGTTTTACTCGCTGCATGCGGTGCCAACTATGCATATTTACTCATGCATGTGCTTACGGCAGTCAAAGCGATGGAGGTAACTTATCCTATTTCTCTCTCTCTCTCTGCGATATTTCATTTTGGTGTATCCTTCTAGGTGTACTGAAAGAATCAAAATTTGGGAAACAATTATTTGAAAATAAGTTACCATTACCCGATGATATTTTTTACCATATTAAACCATAATATTTCCGCATTATTTCGTTGCGGAAGCAGCGTTCCCGCTTAATAAACATATTATGAGACCATATCAAATATAATTGAAAAACATTTTCAATTATCGGCTGTCGAGAGCTCGACGTACCATAGAAAATGCTTTCGGAATACTTGTGGCTCGCTCGTTGGAGAATTTTATTAAACACAATTGATATGTATTCAGAGAATGCTAGTAAGATAGTTTTGGCCGCCGTTGCACTTCACAATTTCATAAAACTTAACGATTCCACCAATAATAATATAATATAATAAAATATTGCCCAAAAAATTTTCTGGATTGGGAGGATGAACACAACATTATACATGACGGTGAATGGAGAGGGAACGTCGAAGAGTTGCGGTCGGTCCGACTGGGATCGAGAAACGCTACGAAATTTGCTTTTCATTTAAGAGACTTATTGAAAAATCATTTCTGCAATGAAGGGGCTGTACCATTCCAGTACTCTCGAATAAACATATAAAACTTGAATTGGCGGTTAAAAAATAAATAAAATATATTTCAAATTAGGTACAGATTTCAATCGATAAAAATAAATAATAAAAATAATTCACAGACATTTGTATTTAATAAATTATACTATTTGTTACAGCATCTTGTGCCTTCATCAGCATTTCTATTTTAAATTCGTTTTTGGCTTCATTAGCCATTTTTTCATACTACAACCGATGGATTGTAAAAAAAATCCATCTTCATTATTTTCCAATGAATTGGAAAATGACGAAGATGGAACTTTTAATTTTTTTGCACGAAACTCATTGTGTGATTTCCTAGTTTTTTTTCCCACTAGAAGGAGATGAAGAGTCATCTTCATCCGCAAACACTATGTCGTCATCCTCTTCAACAAGAGTGACATTATGGAAAGTATCATCGTCGCTGGATGTTTCCATGGTAAAATCTAAATTTTCAATCATCCTACAAAAAAGAAAAATTTAGATTTATTCTAAATACCCATATTACTGAACTTACTTTCTTGGCGTTAATGTATCATTTAAAAATTCCAACATTGGATAAAATTCCCAAATAGGTAATACTTTGGCCTTTGACCCCGACGCTTGGGATAACAGCCTTTTTTCTCGGACATACTTGTCTCTTAAATAATTCAATTTTTTTTTTTGCTGTAATATAACAAAACAAAAACAATTACCCTTTATTTCAGGTCATCAAATTATACTAACAAACTAAATATGTACGTACCATCAATAGCAAATATTTCATTTAAATTGCCCCAAATTCTTTGCTTTCTTTTCGAATCCATGTAAAATTGTTTTTTTTTTGTCATCGAGCTCGGAGAATTTCTTTATTTCTTCAATAAATAATTCGATATCCATTATCGGATTGGTATTATAAGTACTGTTAAAGTATCAAGAATTAAAATTGAGGTTATACTTTCCGTCTTTCCGTAAAATTTAAAATTTTTAAAAAAATAAGTCCGTCTTCGTCCGCCGGATTCCGCTCATTGTAACAAACCTTTCCGTTTATTCATGTAAATTATATAGAAAATGTGAAATTTAAATTTTGGCGGAAAAGCGGAACGAGACGGAACGCCTTTACAAATAAGCGCATCAATATGTATTTTTTGTTGTTGAAGCCGTACGTTAGTTGATCGATGCACTAAATTTTGTTTAGGCTGATAGATACACCTATTTGTAGGCTTCGTTTGTTAACTGCCTGAAAGATGGGGAAAAAGTCATAGCTAACGGTGGACATTACTTTGAATAATACATTGTACTCATTTCTCTGAATAAAGCTTCGAAGTTATAAAAGCCAAACCCTCAAAACTTATTTGTACCCTTAATAATATAGCGGTAATTTCGTAAATATCACGTGCAACTATAGAAAAATAATAGCGGTTTCTAAACTTTATTAATATTTTTCGGTCACTAAAAAAAATTGTTGCAATTATCGAAGGCAAAAAGGGAAATGTTTCAATTATCCAAAGTTGCAACAATGTTCCACAAATCGAGCTTACGAATGCTAATCGAAATTAAGGTGCAAACCCTCGAACCCCAAATTTTTATTTCAAGATTTCTATTTTCTATTTTAAATTTATTAAAATTGTTGTTTCAGGGCCTTTCACATGTAAACCTTACAAGTGTGAAAATCTGAGATGAGAAATGAAGTTTACAAACGTTTCACATTGTATGAGATGATTTTTAATTTGCCGTTCGCTATGTTTAATTTCTTCTAATGGCACATTCTTAAGTGAGATTTTTTTTTACCGGAAATTATTGCAGTTTTAAACTTTAGTTAATTTTTACTAAGCAAACACATAGCAAATTTTATTAATAATCAATATTTTGTAAAGCAATTTCTAATATTTTGTAATAAATATTTTTTTTTTCTTTTCTTTTTCCTTTCAGAATGTAAGAGAATAATGGATATCAGATTAGAATACAAACAAATTTCAAAATGAAGAAAGTTTGGATTTTATTTTAAATGGGTTTTATATGTTGTTGCTTACAAATTTTATGCATAACATATTAGGATACTTAAGGTAGGATAATATGAAAACAACAACAACAACTAGTGCAATGTGTATATTGAATCTCATTAAAATATTTAATTGCCATTTTAAATATTAAATAATGAAAAGTGGAGTGTTAGCAGAAAACCCATTTTTCTTGTTGTGTTCTATGTTGTCTTTTTAAATTATCATTTTTTTTTTACGAGAGTCGAGTATGGTATTATAACCATATTGTAAAATGTGTTTGTTTGGAAAATTAATAGAATATTCATGTCTTGGGATTTATTATATACGATATATTATATGAGGATAGAGGAAATGTAAGATGAGTTTGGTGTTTAAAATTTTTTTTTCGTTTTCTTAAAGAATCTTACCACCTACGAGGCACATTATACTCGTATTTTTAAGATTTATAGTAATGTTTATTAATTCAAGAGGTTCATTTATCTTTTTTAATATAGTGTGGTTGGCTTTTGTGGGTTTGGTAAAGTTTTAAAACGATGTGTAAAAATTTCTTTTCAAACTTTATAAATTTTGTTTTTTAGGAATTGATTTTAGAAAGGTAAAGATGGTCTAGACTTTCACTTATGTATACACGTCTTATTGATTAATGATTAGTTGATTAAATATGGGGCGTTTATCATTGAAATTGTAGTGCTCAGACGATATTCTAATAAAAGAAGTTGAATGTCCACAAAATTATCGTATAAAATACGCTTTGTGATTGGGTTAATAAGTATATTTTGTGTAATACTAAGAACACTTTTAAAGAAATAAAATATTTTCTTTTATCTCTCTACATACCGTAGTTGTCGTCGGGGGTTGGTGAGCATAGTGGATGAGGGGCGGAGCCACTAGTCATATTAAAGTAAAAGTAACAAATAAATCTGATTATTTTCTAGTTTTTCTGAAAAAGTCCAATAAAATTTATTATTTGGTTGGGTACGATTTGATTCACTTAGTATAGTGTGGGATTGTAGAAAAACGAGAAGTTGGTATTAAAGCTCTATTATGTTAAATTAAATTTTATTATTTTTGTTATTTTATTATGAGTATTTGCTATTATTATTATTATTATGATTGTCATTTGGCCTTTTCTCATGGGATTTCATTTCATTAATAGAATCAACGTAATGGAATGTATTTGTCTATACAATGAACCTAGCTATGAATACACGAGCATAAAATATTATAAAAAGCTTTTTAGTTTTTCGTTGGTTGATTTGTTGTCTATCCATGAAATAATTATAAAATTATGTTTTGTAAAATTTGTGATTGATACAACACGACTATGGTAATTCTAGTGCCGCATCAAAATCGCGAGCCGTGATAATGGATTCATGAGGTCGGTCACTTACCCTAAGTATTTATTTCTATGCTGCTCATAATGTGTTTTGATTGATAATCACATTTTTTGGATATTTTTGTGTTTGATTGGTTAATGAGCAGCATAAAAATTTAATACTTAGGGTAAAAGACCGACATGCTACGTGTATTATGGATGTGCTAGGCTATGAACTTTGAAATTTAATTTATAATGTACGTCGTTGTTCAAAAATGACTTTGTTGTTGTTGGAGCTATTTCACGATGAAGAAAATAACAACACCAATTTTTACACGTACAATTATAATTTTTTGTTTATTATTATTATTACACGTTTGATAATTAATTTAATTAATTATTTATTTTACACTTGTCACCACGGTATGATTTTAGTAAATTATATCAAAAATTGCTCACAATAAAGCCGAAAACGATATCTTTTTATGTAAAAGTAAATATTCGGTATACAGAGCGAATATTTTGAAGCGGAGCATTCTTTGAACTATTCGGACGTGTTTTATTTATTTTCCTGCTGAAAAAAAAAAAAAAATAAATAAAAATAATAATAAAAAATAAATAGTGAATTCAATAATTGTATAATAAATATAATATAAATTTTTACTTGTTATTACTTAATATGAGTAATTGCATTAAATGTGATTTACCCACTGCATGTGAGAACATTTTAGTTTGCAGTGGATTGTGCAAAGAAGTTGCACACTTCAGATGTGTTGGTTTGCGAAAAGCTGCATTCGAATTAATTAATAATTCTGAGAACATACGTTGGTTTTGTGACAGTTGCATAATTTTATATGTGCAATATGTAAATAAACTGGAAAAATTAATTGACATTTCCATTAAATCAGTAGCTGAGAATATTATTGCAAACAAACCAATTGCTTCTGCTGTTGGCCTAAATGAATGTGAGTTGTGTATTAGTGATAAAACCTTGACGCCAACTGTACCAGCTTCCCTGCAACCTACTAAAGCTGTATCTGCGTGTTTGATTGGTGATGAAACCTTAGTGCCGACTATACCAGCTTCCCTGCAACGTACTAAAGCTGTATCTGATGGTTCCAGTATAAATAATTTTAATAATAATATGGAACCCATTAGTACTTTTGCTGAGGTGGTATCTGGCTGTTCGAGTACACAAACTAAGGAAAAGAAAAGGAGTTCCCGACATCTAAGTACCAAACCGATCCTTGGTACTCGGCAATTTGAAGAGGATTTTGGTGTTAAGGCAAATGTTCCTATGCTATGGTTACGTGTGTCTAAGTTTGATCCTGCTACCACAGAACAGGATATTACATCGATGGTGCAAACTTGCCTGGGCATTGATAAGTCCAAAGTGTTCAAACTGATTCCTAAAGATCGAGTTTTTGAATCTTTGGAGTACGTATGCTATAAAGTGGGGGTTAGTAGTGACTTTAGAACTAAGGCGCTTGATCCTGATACCTGGCCATTAGGTGTACAAATTCGGGAATTTTATAATAAAAATTTTCGGACAACATTGCCTCAAAATGTAAAGCTTTGGAAACCAGTTGTAGTCAATTCAACAATATATTAAATTTAAATTATTGTAAATCTGAGAGCAAATCTGTTACAGGTGATGTTTTGCAGGTAAATATTAATGTATGTCTGAAATTTGGCCATTTAAATGTCCGTAGTTTGGTAAAACATTTTAATGCTATTGTTATTTTATTGAATGAATATAAATTTGATTTCCTTGCTTTGACAGAAACTTTTCTTGACGATAAGATTTCAAACGGGTCGCTTCATATTAATAATTATAATATAATGCGGTTTGATCGAGTTAACAACACGCGATGGGGTGGGGTTGCTATATATTTTAGGAGTACATTAAAAACCAATAAATTATTTTGTGGAACTTTGGGCAAACTTGAAATTTTAGCATCTGAGGTCATTGGGTGTTTTGGTAAAATTCTTGTTTTAGTTATTTATAATCCTCCTCCGGCTGGTACTGATGATATAACTAATTTACAAATTGTGTTTTCACAATACTTATCCCAGTATGAAAAAGTTATTTGTTGTGGGGATTTTAACTTTAATATGTTAATTAATAATAAACTTAGTGCTTGCTTGAGTTTAAATAATTTAAGCTATTTATGTTTTAACCCAACAAGATTAGATAGCAGTCTTTTGGATTTAATTATTTTGCATGAGCCTGATATACACAATATCATTTCTTTTGGTCAACTTGCTGTTCCAGCTATTTCCGATCATGACTTGATTTTTGCCTGTTATAGGTTCAGCCGTATTAGAGATAAAATTTCTTATACTGTGGTACCTGATTACAAGGCAATTAATTATGATGACTTTTTACTTGGTTTCTCTTCGTTAGATTGGAATGATCTTTATTTTTATCATGATGTAAATGATATTATTAAAGTATTTAATTCAAATATCTTAGAGTTGGATAGGAATTGTGTACCACGAAAACAAGGCATTAGGAGGTGTCGCACAGCTCCATGGTTAAATGCTTTTATTTTAAATTTAATGGAGCGTAGAGATCTGGCTTATGGTAAATATAAAAGATTTAAATCAGAATTTGATTTAAAATCTTTTAAATATTTAAGAAATAAAACAAACAGGTGTATTAATCAAGCTAAAAATCGGTTTTATTTTGGTAATATGAGTAATACTAAAATAACGTGGAACAATTTAAAAAAGCTTGGTATATCATGTTTTTCGACTGAAGCTGTTATTGACTTTTCCGCTGATGACATTTTAGCTGGGTTTAGTAAACTTTCTGAATCTTTAGTGGTATTGCCGTTACCTGATTTAAATTTTACTGGTTCTGATAATTGTGGTTTTGTTTTTGATTGTGTAGATGAACTTATGGTGTTGAATGCAATCCGTGTCATTAGATCAGATGTGATGGCATATGACATGATAAACTTCAAAATACTGAAACTATTTATTGATTTATTTTTACCACATATTACATTCATCATTAACCAATGCTTGACTAAATCTGTATTTCCGGATTTGTGGAAAGTGGCTTCGATTATTCCCATTCCTTAAAAGGATGTAATCAATAATATAAGTGATATTCGTCCAATTAGTATTTTGCCTGCACTATCCAAGGTTCTTGAAAAAATTATACAAATTCAAATTCTTGAGCATCTTAATAATTTTAATTTTTTATGCAAGTTTCAATCAGGATATAAATCTGGCCACAGTACTACTACTGCACTTGTAAATATAGTTGATGATATAACTGCTATCTTGGATAAAAGTAATTCCTTTGTTGTTTTAGTTTTATTAGACTTTTCAAAAGCTTTTGATTGTGTCAATCATACGCAATTGCTACAAAAGTTAAAATTGTATTATAAGTTTTCTGATTCCGCTATTATGTTGCTTCATTCTTATTTAAGTAACCGGAAACAGTTCGTCAAACTTGGTGATGATTTTTCTAACCTAAGTGATGTAATTGCTGGAGTTCCTCAAGGATCAATTTTAGGCCCTTTACTGTTTTCTATTTACATTAATGACCTACCTTGGCATATTTTAAACTGTCAATTTCATCTTTATGCTGATGATTTGCAGTTATATATTGGTGGTGATTTGGTAACATTGGATGACTTAATTATACAACTTAATGCCGATCTGAATAGGATATCGTTATGGTCTAGTAATAATTCACTTTCTATTAATCCTAATAAAAGTAAAGATTTATTTTTAACTAGACATAAAGTACATTATATAAAACCTGTGCTCGTTTTGAATAATGATATAATCTCATTTGTTCCAACAATTAATAACCTAGGATTAGTATTGAATACTACTCTTACATGGACTGATCATGTAAGCTCTCTGTGTAAGCGTGTTAACTATAGCTTATATTCGCTTAGATTAATAAAAAAGTTTTGTCCTGTTAAGTTACGTATATATCTTGTCAAAACTTTAATTATTCCAATTTTCACCTATTGTGATGTGATATTTTCTAATTGTGATAGTTCCTCAAAACATTTACTTGAGATTACTTTTAATAATTGTGTGAGATACGTCTATGACCTTAGAAAGTTTGACCATATATCTGAATTTAGGAGCTCAATCCTTGGATGCGACTTGTTTGAGTTTTACCGTTATAGAACTGCTATGTTTATTTTCCGTATAATAAAATCAGGTATACCCACGTACTTGTATGATAAATTAAATTTTTCTGCATCGTTACGCACAAGGAATATTAATTTGCCACTAAATAGAACAAATGTTTACCATAACTCCGGATTGATAAAGGCGATTCTCACCTGGAACAGTTTGCCAATGGAATTAAAAAATATTAGTTCTGTTTCTAAATTTAAAACTGTTATGTTAAAATCTATAACATAGAACATGTACATATTTGTAAATTATTATTGATTATGTAAGTGGAAGTTTGTTTTGTTCATTGTTATACTTTATTTAAAATGTTAATTGTTAATTTTAAGTTTGTTATTAAATTGTAAAAATGTTATGCACAAAAGCCATCGGCTTACGCTTTAGTCAATAAAATATTATTATTATTATTATTATTATTATTAACAATGCGGACGCGGGGAAGTAGGCGATGGGAGCTCCCTAATGGCATTAATTCGTTTTTCGGACGGCAGAATACCATTAGGTGTGATCTTGTGACTGAGGAAGTCAAGAGTGGACACGCCAAAGACGCATTTTGAGCTCTTGATATGAACGTCAAACTGTGTTACCCTGTGGAAAAGTTGTTCCAAGTGCAGTTTGTGTTGTTCCTCAGTTTGTGGCGCAACAAGAATATCGTCAATATAAACGAAAACGAAATCCAAGTCACGTACGACTTCGTTCATGAAACGCTGCAACGTTTGCGCGGCAACGGTGTTGTGATTGCCGTTTTATGAACGTCTTCAGTTGCGACGGGAATTAAATGGTACGCTCTGACAAGATCAATCTTGGAGAAGATTTTGCATCCATGCAAGTGCATGGAGAAGTTTTGAATGTGAGGTATCGGGTAGCGATCCGGTGTTGTCACCTGTTTAAACGCCGGTAATCCCCACATGGTCTCCAATCTTGATCTTTTTTCTTCACCATGTGGACAAGGTACAGGAGATGAAGATGGCCTGCAAATCCCTAATTCCACCATGTGTTGGAATTCTGTTTCAGCGGCATGAGTGAAGGTTCTCTTAAGTCCGATATCAACCTGAAGCAGGGTTGGCTCCCCACTGGGTCACCCAAAAAAACCCACCCGGGTTTTTTTGGGTAATACTTTAAAAATGCCCGGGTGGGTTTTTTTGAGGGTAATAATACTTCTTAAAAAAACGTATGTTTTTTGTTTAATTTTTTTTTTCTAATAAACAAATTCAATTAAATATTTTTAACTTATGATTTTATAAAATTCATTCTTTAGAACATAAAGAGGATAGGTGTTTCAAAAATTCATTTAATTAATTGTATACTTAATAATAGGGTAACTTATATAATATATGTATAAGGAACAAATACATTTCACAGATATGAAAAATTAAAAACAAAATTGATCAGTACAATATAAATAATTCACTAAATAATAAAAAAAATAAATAAATTCAAATTAATAACTTTGGAATTTACCAATCTTGTGGTTCAGATCTTAAGTGCCGATAAATTTTGACTAGAGATAACGCCTTTTCGAAACCAATTCGGTTTCTCAGTTTATTCCAAATTAAACCGTTGAAGCCGAGCTTGCTGGGCAGTTCATTAGTGATACAAAAAAATTGCAAAAATTTTCAGGCAACTTTGAAGATTTTTCGTTTTTGACGTGTAATATTTTCCACCATTTTTTTTCGTTTAATTTTTCGAGCACCTCCGGTTTGAACATAGATTCTGGGAAGTATTCTCGATCGTTAATTTTAAATGCCAAACAGTGTGCCAAAAAGTTAGGGTGTTTTTGGCTTATCCAATCTTCTGCTGCGCTCTTTGCTTCCTCACTAAGCAGTTTGCCCATATATTTTGGATGCATCATGTTTGTTAAATAGTAAGCCGGAGTGAGTACACTTTTCATTCGTTTTTCAATTAAAGGCCTTTTTGTTAGTAAGATCTCGTTATTCAGCAAATTATACCAGATTTCGACAGCTGTGGCAATTGAAGTGGAATCACCTTGCAGATCATCTAATGCTATTTTTATTTGAGATAACATTTGTTGAAGATTTAAGGCCTCGTTGTACAATTGTACATTATTTAAAATTTTGTGGATATCGTTATGAAATTCATTTAAATGCTCTGATCTTATTTATGAATAGAAGTGAAAATTAGCAATAAATGTTGTTAAGCAATCATCATAAGAATTCCACCTTACATCAATTGGTAGTTGAGGCATAACTCCATGTTTTTCTTTTAACCATCCATGTGGCTGGTGATGATTTCTAAAGTATTTCTGTACACTTCTTATTTGTTTGGTGACTTCTACTGGAATTATATCTTTGTATAGAAGATTGATCATGTCTTCTGAGCACCCATAAGAAAAAATTCCATGATGTTCCTCTAGAATATCCTTCATTTTTTTCATCTTGTTTTCGTGCAACAGGCTAATATTTCTTTATTGTATTAAGTTTTTATGAAGTCAATTGATTTTTCTGCCACAGCAACACAATATTCAGCATTTTTGTTCGGACCCGGTGTCCTCTGCACTTATTAAAAAACTATTACAACCGGTATGGACTGAACACGCGATAAGTGGATCATTTGAAGTGTTCGTCCATCCATCTAAAATGAGTGTCAAACTGGAATCCTTCAATTCAGTTATTAAATGATCGGTTATTTCTTCATCAATTTCCAGAAGGTGCTTATCAGCTAGTTGTTTTCTGCTAGGGGCAGAATATCCAGGTCGTACAGATTCTATCATTTCTTTAAAATATTTGTTATCAGCCACGTTAAAAGCAATGTTATTCGCGAGAAAAAATGTTGCCACAATTTTGTCCAATTTTTCTTTTTGATTTAAAGTAGTTTTAACTGAAAATTCTATCATAGATGATTGAGTGCAATGTTTGGTTTTTGGTTTCTTCTGCTGATGACTACTAGTGGCAGTAAGAGACGTATTTCCAATTGAAATGTCAGTTTCAGTATCCGTATCACTATCGCATGTTGTAACTTTTTTGTTACAATTTAATAAATGTGCTCTTATGCGCTCTAATTTATTGCTAATTTCACGATCACAGTGCTTACACTTTACTTTTGTAGAATTTTCGATATGGACTACGTTATTCCACTCAGCAGCATTTTTACGTCCACTTCCTCGAGGCATTCTATATTTCTATGGGGAATATTTCAAAATTCAATCCTATATTTTAATACTAAATATTTATTTGTTTTAATTAGATGTACATACTTACATTAGTTTTACTTAGTTTTAAAATATACGATTCAATAAACTCACAATATTCCTCACTAAAATTCACTTTAATAATAAGTAATTGAAGTATTTTCCTTTTCAAGACACGATTAAACTTGATTTCTAAAAAATTGAACTAACACTAGAAAACGGAAGGACCATATATCTATATATAAATGAAACACAAATAGTTTTTCCTCTACCATAGCTTATAAGCCAGAAACGAGAAGATGATGTTGTAACTTTTAACTACATACTGTGTGAACAGGCACAAATATTGTTTAGATATTCAAAATATTCCTGATTCCTGTGCAATCGTGTTTTATCGTGCAAAATCAAACTGAAAATTTTTATAATTTGATTAATAAACTTGTTTCTGATTACATATTGGCTCCTTCTTGCATAGCCATCTTAATAAGATGAGAAATTTCAACATGGCCGCCGAATGAAAAAGTAGTGCTGATGCTGAGCTAAATAATTAAATAAAATCACTAAATAGTGTGTTATAATTCAATTTTGATTGCCGAACAATTTACAATTTATAGTGTTTAATAGTGGTTAATCCCAATAATTATTGATCGACGAATTTTTGTTTTCGCTGAATTATGAAATTGACATTATAATATTAACTGAAACATTTCTATACAGTTTTGCGACTAATTTTATCAAACTAAATAACTATAGAGCATATCATAATTCACGTGATCATAGGGGTGGAGGTGGTATTACGGTTTTTATAAATAATGCGTTAGATTTTATTTTGAAGTGTAGCTATACGTATATGGAAAATGAATTTATGATTTTGCATTCTCGTAAGTTGAAGTTCAATATAATTGCCGTATATAGGCCAGGGCATACTCATGTCTCTTCATTTTTAGATTATTTTGGTAATCTATTGGAACAATTTCAACAAAGTGTCGTGGTTGGTGATTTCAACATTAATCTGCTAGATGGAAGCGACAGTGAAGTGATTGATTATACGACGTTTTTACAAATATATTCCTTCAGAATTATTAACAAAATTCATAAAAAACATTCTACGCGATTCTCAAATACTACTAGTACAATCATTGACCATATCATTTTCATGTTCTGATTTCGCCAACTGATCTTAGTGACCATGAATTTTTGTTAACTCGTTGCTTTGCACAAAGTAAACGAATACGTATGACTAAACAAATAGTTCAACGTAATCAACTAGTTATTGATAGATTTATAGAAGAAACTAATTTTACCAGTAATTCATTTCTAGAATTCTATCGTTCCTTAATAAATGTCATTGCTAAAAACACGACAAGTAAAGAACAAGTGATAAATGTTTATACTTACAATAAGCCGTGGTTTACAAATGATTTAAAACAATTAATTAAATCACGGATTTAATTTCAAAAACTTAAAAGAAGGTATTCTACTAATTCATATTTCAAAGAAGTATTCCATATTCTCAAGAAAGAAAGTCATGAGATGGTTATCAAATTAAAAACGGATTATTATAATAAATTACTAGACGAAAGTCTTAAATCTCCTAAAAAAATGTGGTCCATTTTAAACGAAATTTTACATAATCTGAATAGAACAATTGAAGAACCTATAAATTTATTAGATAACAGTAATAAATTGGTTACCTCGCAAAGCGAGGTAGTTAATCAATTCAATCAGTTCTTTAACGATATTGGAAAAAGCAATAATTATAACAATATTTGTATCAACCATTCATCTACAATTCAGGTGCTAAGTAGACTAAGCCATTTCAAACCAACTGATTTTGAAGAAATTAATATAATTGTCTCTAGCTTAGATACTTCTAGCTCATCTGGCTGGGATGCCATTTCATCGAAATTTGTTAAGAATTTCAAAGAAAAGTTAATTCCAGTATTGTGCGCTGGCATAAATGAGGCTTTCATGAGCAATAAGTTACCTGATGAACTAAAACTTGCTCGTATAACCCCAATATTTAAAGGTGGATCAAAGCTAGATATAAACAATTTTCGTCCAGTTTCTGTCCTTCCTCATTTTTCAAAAATCTTCGAAAGATCGATTCATAACCAGCTGCAAGACTACCTCAATGTAAATCAATTGATTAATGCAAATCAGTTTGGTTTTCAGAAAAATAGTAGTACATTATCTGCTGTCTTAAATCTTATGGACAACATCTATAATAATTTGGAATCGAAAAATGTCACATCAGGCATCTTTATTGATCTGGCTAAAGCCTTTGATTGCATTGATCATTCAATTCTACTTCTAAAGTTAAAAACGCTTGGAGTTATAGATAATGCTCTCGCGCTGCTCGGAGACTACCTACTAAATCGCCGACACTATGTTCAAATCGGAATCAATAAGTCCGTGATGCTTCCCTTAAAGTGTGGTGTACCTCAAGGTTCAATATTAGGCCCGTTACTATTTACAATATATATAAATGATATTTTCTCACTTAAATTATTGGGTAAACTTCAGCTATTTGCTGATGATGCTGCACTTGTTTATGGTGCTGCTGATCAGCATGATCTGAAACTTCAAATGGACACGGACCTGAAAACACTGAATGATTATTTTGTTGCCAACAAACTCAGTCTTAATAAATCTAAAACGAAATTTTTGATATTCTCGTTCAAACATTATCTATTTCCCGATTTCACTAATCTTGATCTTAACTCAGAATTCATAAGTAGAGTAAACAATATTTGTTATTTAGGATTGCATCTGAGCTATAACTTAAACTGGGCCACTCATATTAATTCCATTAAACAAAAAGTTGCACCGTTTATAGCTGTCTTTCGTCGAACTAGTAAATTTGTATTAAGTTCCACTTCACTAAATTATTACTATTCATTTATACATTCAAACTTAATGTATTTGATTCAGATTTGGGGATCCGCAGGCATAACCAAAGCTGCTGAGCTACAAGTCTACCAGAATCAAGCGTTAAAGGCAATCCTAAATTTAGATATGAGAACGCCTACCATTTCGCTTTATTCCAATAGATTGCTGCCAATATCTCGAATGGTGGATTATGAATTCATTATCTTAGTTTACAAACTTACGTATAAAATGATAAAATCAAATATTGTGCTAATGACAAATTATGAAATCACCGAATGTGAAAGTAGAATTGCAACTCATTATCGCTTACCCAGATATTTGCACAAAAGTTCTCAAAATAGTTTTTTTTATCGCGGTTTAGAACTGTTTAACAAGATTGACCCTAACTGGAAATGTATGTCACTGGGAATCTTTAAGAATAACGTCAAGGAAAAATTGTATACGGAATTCGTTAAATATTATCACCTCGATCACTAATTGTTCTAATTGTTCTGTGATTGATTGATATCAGTAGATTATAATTTGATTTTAATTTTTAATTTTATTTGGATTGGTATGGAAATATTATGGATAATTAATTGTGTTTTGTATAGTTTATGTTGGAAAATTTATAAAAATATTTTTATGATTGATGTTTTCCAAAATAGAAAATGAATGTTTTTTCGGAAAATAATAAAAAAAAAAAAAAAAAAAAAAAAAATATATCATAGCCGTAAAGTAGAAATACAAGCTTTCTAAATACAAGAGAGGTGCACACTTTTCTGTTTCCCATAAGAACCAATGTAGAATTGGTAGTTTTGATTTATAAGTTTATTAATGAAAATTCAATTTAATGTAATACAATTTTTGTTAAATTGCATGTTTAATATGTTTCATAGGTTTGGTTTTAAAATCATAGAAGAAAATTACTCTAGGTTTTAAAATAAATTGAAAAAAGAAAACCTTTGCATTTTCAACAACTACACACAAGCCATTGAATCTTAATATAAAAAAATGTAAGCAAATAGAATCATCCTTGTCTTTTCAATATAAAACCAACAATGGGTGAACAAATAATTTTGTAATTGAATTTTAACACTTGAATAAAAAAACCCGAAAAAACCCACCGGGTCGGGCTTTTTTTAAAAATCCCGGGTTTTTTCCAACCCTGACTGAAGCAATTTGCTGCCGTAGGTGTGGATTGTGGTGTTGTTGGCGGCCGATAAAACTAGATCGGGGTCACGTTTTGTGAATGAAAACACGCCCTTGTAATATTGAGCTGGAATAACCGAAAGGTCAGCGACAGTATATATTAGAAAAATTAATTTGTTGTTGTGGTCGTGGAGAAACCAACGACCTAATTTATGGGTGTGCGATGATGTCATCTCTACCCGGTGGATGACTGGTTTTTTGAATGTATAATTTCCACGACCATGCTGGTCGTAGACGTTTTGTTAAAATTGTATGGTTCCACACATCTTCGGACCGCCGAAAAAATGCACATAGAGCCCAAGACTTGTTAATTTGCTATTCGTTATGCCTTTTTACTCCAAGATCCACCCGTAACTTTACAAATAAAAACAAAAGTCTGAATAAAAACAAGTATTTCAGTTCAAATACGAAAAATACTTGTATAATCATTTTATCATTAGTATTTCGCTACAAATTTGCTTGTGACACAAATAAACAAATAATTTCGTAATAAACAGTATAATCTAACCAATCGCAATAAAAATGACGTTCCTGAGCACACCTATTAATAACCAAAACTTTGTTATTGTTCTAGAATATTCCAAACGAAACACGCTACACCTAACTTTACTAAATCCAAGTAACCGCCGGTCTTTGCTATAAAGACCAGAATGCTTCGATAATCCATTCCACACAATATTACAAACAATCACCGGAACGACCAACCAACTCTGTCGTTACAAACGTGCGTTAGTACAAACGTCCTACTCCTGAGATAGCCTCATCAAGCCGGGCCTTTATAAAATCTGTTGATGTTTAATTTATGTGATTGCGGCTAATCCGAACTACTAAAGGAATCTTTGAGCCTTTTCCACGGAAATTTCCTATATGGCCAAGGAAATGAGTGTTCCCTTTTTTGCGACTTCAACAACAAATGTTTTTTGTATGGTAAATAGCTGGAATAAATTTATGTGGTAATTAAGCCGCAAACTTATTGGGAGCATCACTTTGCACAAACGATTTGACAAATATAAACTGGCCAAGCTCAAACTCGACTATTGCTTCGTAAATTAAAATATTTAGCTGCCTTTTCATGCGCCATTTTTAGTTGCTGAATCACTTTGTTTCTTATGTTGCCCAAATAATAAATAATGTGGAGAATATTAAGTCGAGCAGTATACCACATTTCGCAAAGCTTAATTCGTTATGCTTACGATCTTCTACATTCGAATGAATGGCCGAAAGCAAAGTCGAATGCACTCGCTCGAATGCGTTACTCTGAGAAGAATATACCGGTGTGCGTTTATGTATTATTACGTATTTGTTGGGTAACTGAATACAATCGTGGTTTTACAGGTTTGATTGCTCCCGCATTATTTGTATGATATATACAATACTAATGGGTTTTCCTAAACCATATTTACTCGGAAAGGTCTTTATAGTTTGTTTTAATTTGGAATGATCCTTAACGGAATGAATATGAAATTTATTAGAAAAATGCTGAATCGATTAGAAAAATCTATTCCAAGGTACGGAGGTTGTTTCAATGAAGACACAATGAAAAAATCCACCTTGTGCAATTTGCCATTAGACGAGTAACTCGGCCATTTATTTATCCCAATATTTATTGAGCTCGTAAGCTCGCCGTGTTATTTTCAAAATCAAAAGTAGTTCGGACCTCCTACCTAATACTTTCTAACAAGGTCTCATATCTTCAGAATTAGATGTTATATTTGATTACCTTTATTCGGACATTAGAATCATAAATTATTGACTAATCGAAAGATTTCTGTAAATTTTTGACAAATTTGGATTTGGATTTGGATGGATCGAAATTTAATTTAGAATGATGGTCAGAATTTTTTTTTGCATATTTGCATACACACTGGGGCTTCCGTTACGGGATGCGGTCGTTGACGCTCGAAGAAGAAAGACGTGTTTTGACAGAGCCTTCTAGAGTATAGAGCCATAATCTTAATGACGTATTTTTTAGAAGCTTTTTTAGTGGTATAACTTTTCACTGATTTCCATAGGAATCCATAGTAAAAATGGTGTTTTTAGCTTCAAGTTGTTCAATGAAAAAAGCAAAAATATTATAAAATGTTTATATAAAAGTTTTCTACATATCTTTAAGAACAATATACAAGAAGGCCATATTGGTATTAAGTAAATATTAATTGCAGAAATATTAAAATTAAATTATTTCTAAAATATATTTTTTCGAACTTTCATTTTGAAAAATACATCAAAGTTGGCTCTGACAAATTAAAATAATACTTGCTAAATTTATCTTTAGTTTTACTAGTGTACGTAAGATGTCTAAAATGGTAAAAGAAAAATACGAAAAAAAAAAATGATTCGTTCCTATATTTTGTGAATTCGTTTTGCTTTTCTTACAATTTTTTAACTTGAAATTTCCCCAGGTGGTAATTTTTGGTACGATTTTTCCAAATTTTTACGGCCATCACTGCCATCTATATAATGCATATTGACTCAATGACCAAACGAATCGTAGTAAGCTTTTATTTCAATTTGACCAGAATGCTGTTGTTATGAAATTTTTATGAATTTTTTTTAATATTTTGGTTTAAATAAATCAATTATTACAAGAAAATGAAAACGATTTACTTAAACTATATTTATATACAGGGTGTCCGGGTTTGGGATGCTGATCCGTCATGGGGTGATTCCTTGGTTCATTCTGAGAAACAAATCGTATGTGGAGGGGGGATTCATTTATGATATCCTTTGAGACACAGGGTGTTTAAAAAATTTGGTTAAAAAAACAAGTACACTCAAATATTAAACTGTAACTTCCAAAATATTTATCGGAGAGCAACCAACTTAGTCTTATTTGGTTGGTAATCGTATAGGCTATTATTAAGGTTTAATTGGTTATCTTGTATCTGCATCCGTTTGAGAGCTATGGTGATTTAAAGTAAAAAAAAAATACTGGTTTTTTATAAAATCGAGTTTTTCTCAAAAAAAAACCGTTATAATTTTTTCTTATGTTTATTTAATTTTAATTTGTCATGATCTCCTCTACAATCCCTCAATACAAAGTTTGGGTCGAGGAGTTATAAAAGGTGCTCAAAATGTCCTCCTTGTGATTGAATACATGCTAATATTCGTTTAAGTATGCCTTTGGTTATTTCAATTCTTGGTAATTCTTCCCTTATCTGTTGTGCTGCTGTGTGTATTCGTTGTATAAGTTCTTCTTTTGTTTCAATTTCTTTGGAGTATACAAGCGCCTTCATCCTTCCCCATACATAAAAATCCAATACCGTAAGATCGTGGGAACTTGCAGGCCAATGAATTGGACCATTTCATCCAATCCAATTATTTGGATAATTTTCGTTAAAAAAATTCCTAACATTATTATGGTAGTGACAAGGTGCACCATCATGTTGGTATGTATGCGAGAATCTACTTAAAATGGGAACATCATCAAAAAGGAGTGGCAAATCGTTTTGTAAAAATTGTAAATAACGTTCACCATTTAATCTAGGTGGTAATATGAATGGTCCAATTAATTTATCGCCAATTACACCAGCCCATACGTTTACACTGAATCGGTGCTTAAATGATATTTGTTTTTTCGAATGAGGATTTTCAGCAGCCCACGTGTGTAGATTGTAAAAGTTTGTTATGCCATCTCTTGTGAATTGAGATTCATCCGTCCATAGGATACGTTTCACAAAACTTGCATTGTCCAAATTCCTTTCCATCAACAAATTACAAAACTCCAATCTTGTAGTGCGGTCTATCGGTAATAGTTGTTGAACGGGTGTTGTATGGTATGGATGAAGATTCTCCTTGTGCAGTACTTGATGAATTCGATAGCGAGAGACGTTTAATTGTAAAGCGAGCCTCCTTATGCTAATAGAAGGATTTGCTGTTACATTACGGATTATACCTTCGTCGACATCCAAATGGTTTGGTGAGACTGAATGGGGCTCCGCCCGGGTATTCGATCTTGTTACGATATTTGGCAATCTCCTATGAATATTTATAAATACTCTTGCGTCAGGAATGCGACGTGTTGGAAATCTGAGTTGATATTCATTGCGAGCTCGTGCTGCAACAAAATGGATATCAATGTACTCCTCACCTGAGAACTGTGCCATTATAATATTAATTTTATTAAATTAATTAAAATTTTGATTCACAACACTGATACAACACTAGATATTATCTCGAAACTAATGACTGAATCTGAAAATATTTAGTTTTTGTTTTTTCAACATTTAAACAAATGAGTTGATAATCATCGCCTACTGTTTTACAGATCAAAATAAAATTGGTAAAATATTAGCACTATAACATCTCTTAATTAGATTGAGAATAAACGGAATACGAAGAAAACTATGGCACGTGGGTACAAGTAATGTATTGGGGGATTGTAGAGGAGATCATGACAAATTAAAATTAAATAAACAAAAGAAAAAATTATAACGGTTTTTTTTTGAGAAAAACTCGATTTTATAAAAAAACAATATTTTTTTTTTACTTTAAATCACCATAGCTCTCAAACGGATGCAGATACAAGATAACCAATTAAACCTTAATAATAGCCTATACGATTACCAACAAAATAAGACTAAGTTGGTTGCTCTCCGATAAATATTTTGGAAGTTACAGTTTAATATTTGGGTGTACTTTTTTTCTGAACCAAATTTTTTAAACACCCTGTATCTCAAAGGATATCAAAAATGGATCCCCCCTCCACATACGATTTGTTTCTCAGAATGAACCAAGGAATCACCCCATGACGGATCAGCATCCCAAACCCGGACACCCTGTATGTTGAAATTGAACAAACATTTATGAAAGTACATATTTCAGAAATCATAATTAAGAATTTGTAACGTTTTCATTTAAAAATTTGTCATAGGAAAAGTGATTTCCCATATGTTTTGTGTGTTTTACTAAGAAAAGTTTCGTTTTTTCCTCGTTTCTAATTCCCTTATAAAAGCTCAGATTTTTTGATTATGGCTCTATAAAATATAGGGTGCTCTGGTTTTGATCGTCCTCTTCGAAAGTTTGATTTAATTTAATTTTATTTTGTTTTTTTTATTAATTTTTTATTTTGTGGAAAGTTTGTAGTTTGTGAAACTACTTTGTGTGAAAATTTAAATTAAATTAATCGCGTCGATTAAACTAATAAATTTAATTAGATTTCCGTGTACGTGCACTAGTTTGATTATTTTACCTTTTAATGACTATAAAGGAAGCAAAGGTAAAAAGAGTGTTGTAATAACGTGCGCGATCGTGGGTGACAGTGAAAGTGAATAGTGTGTGAAAGTTTCAATTATAGTGTGTAGTGAACGTGATTATCGGGTATATTTTGTTTAGTTTATAAATGCAGTGTTGCTGGCCATACTGTTTATGTATCTATAAATTAACGGTGTGATTGTATATAAATACATATGTACAAATTTCAGATCAACAATACATGTTTATGTTTGTATGTGTGTGTTCATAAATTTAACATCAAAAGTAACTGCGACGTGGAATATATATAAATTTCGTTTTATGCCGTAATTTCGATATATATATATATATACATATATATATATATATATATATATATATATATATATATATATATATATATATATATATATATATATATATATATATATATATATATACATATATATATATATATATATATATATATATATATATATATATATATATATATATATATATATATCCATCTCGTTCTAATCAAATTTTAAAATTAAAAATGGATATGAAAATAAAATAAGTGAGACAAAAATATATTTTGTCGATTAAAATACGTAATAAAAAAGGTCCCGTTATTTGACCCTTTGCACACACATTCAAAATAACTAATATGTACATGAATATACTAGATATTTGTTTTTTTTTTGTTGTTGATGTAGTTTGTGTACTGCGGAACCTGTTTATGCGATTCTTGTTTTGATAAAATATCGATTGATTTCGTTTATTTTTTTACGGGGGATGATTTGATTTTGAACATGCTATTACAGCTTTAGATTTACAACACAGCATCCCCGGGGATGATATTGTGCCTTAATATCTCTGCTCAGGCTTCTGCAGAACACGAAGTACAGACTGACAAATGATAATGTTTACATGTGGAGTAGGGTTAGTAACCTCTTGTGTTGCTTGCTGCTCTTTTGTTGTATTTTCCTCAACAAAATTATTTTTGTGAAGTGTTTTTTGTTTTTCTTAAATTACACGGGGCTCATTATTTAATATATTTTTAGTGATAGAAAGTGAAATAAAATATATTATATAAATATATGTATATATTCTATACATGAAAAAATCAAGTGTGTTAAAAAAAGCATCAAAAATAGGTTTTCATGAAAATAAGAAGAAAAATGAAAAATCAGTTTAGGAAAAATATGTTGTGATTAAATATTCTGTGTTTTATAAATATGTATCTATAAAATGATAACGTCGAAATAAAATAGAAGCGGCAGTACGTTCAGTTCAGGTTGAGTCACATGGCCAAAGAAATTATATAGGCCTTCCCAGCAAAATTCCACGATTGGTATATACTACAAGCGTTTAGTAAGGGGCTTCACCAATTCATAGGTAAGAGAATTACAAGATAATAATTTTAATCATTTAAAAAAAATTTACTCGCAAATTTAAATATTAAACATTTTATTAAATTTAAATCAAGGGTGCGATTATGTATTACGAGTTGTCTGCCATACTTAAAAGGTTGTACAAGTAAAACAACAATAATGAGTCGCAATTAAGAGAAATCATAATGTCTTACACATATAATCGCGTTTTGTCGCAATTTCTCGTAACTCGAAACACGAAATGCTTAACATAATCGCACACCAAATGATTATATTATGCTATTGCCACCTAGTGGAGAAACTTTAATAAGATCATGTTGTGGTTCTTCAACTTCATACATATTTAAACATGGATCACAAGTTAGTGTATAATAATTTTTGTTTACATTTTTCTTATACTCGTATGTAGTTTCATTAAGAACAGCTCCAATAAAATTGTGAAATTATTTAATCTTGATATAACATTGAAGATTATGTTAAACATTTTCAATAATAAGTTTCATTTTTTTTATAAAATAAACCGTTGACCTCCTTATATCACGGTTGACGGAATTAGACTATCATAGTGGGCTCCTGTATACAGAAGGTTAACCTCATACTGATATGTGCCGTGATTAGGTGTAAATGATAGCGGGTAGAGAACGCCAGGTTGGTAATTAATCTTAATACGTTTCAAATGGCTGATAGCATTTAAACATTCGACACCGCCCCAAAATCCATCGCTTTGTAGGTCGAGTATATATGTATCTGGAAGATATGGGACATGGGTTGATCAAATTAGGCTAGTTGACGGTATATCTACCATTAAGTAATATTAGTAACTTCCTTTATCAGCAAATTTACCTTTCTATTAATGCCTCATTGGTTAGATTGGTGATAAACTCTGAATTGTAGACCTCACGACTGGAAACCAAAATAGTTGCCAATTACTGAGCTAGATTTGCCCTGATATGCTGGACGGCAATAAAGCGAAGCTCATGTGGGAAAAGGGGCGCCAGAGACTCTTTAAGTTGGAGTTGATGGGCTAAGGCACCAAAGAGGCAATTGCCATCTCTTACAATTGGATACACGTCCATTGAGGTGGGGTTGAAATGGTGGTAAACGGTGGGCCTTATTGATGTGTTAATGCCTGATATAGAATTTAAAGTTTTAGAAATGATTATGGATATATAAATAAATAGGCCTATAATGCTAGTAGTAACCCTGTTAGTATGACACGATTGTGGTTTAAGTTGTAGGTCGTGAGATTTGTATATTTTAAAATACAGATGTCTCATGACCTGTGAGTGTGTCGGTAAGTGGATAGTAGCTGTTGTGGCAGCTGATTGGATGGAAATGGCTATGATGGGTATGTAAGTTAAGTTCAAAATAATTAGATTTGATGCTCAGAATAAAGGAATGGTTAAGGGATTTAAATTCTGAACTATACCGGTATTGTCTTGGGGAGCGATCATGTAACTGTTGTAAACAGTAATTTTTATTTTTAGAATAAGGTATGCATTTTTATGGTTCTTCACTTGGACATAATAATTATTTTTCAGCTTAAAGTTTGTTAATTTGGGGAGTTTCCACATTGTAATAACAATAATTTGCATGCAACATTAATTTGATTGACTTATTTTATTTTATTTTATTCATATTCCTAAATTCTAGTCATTAATCGCTGAAAGCAGATGTTGATAATTTACAATTTTGAATAAATGGTTATTCAATTAAGTAGTGAGTCTAAAGAGAGGTGAATAGTCGATCATTCGTTGCACTTGCAATGGAAAGAATGATTTGGTGACCTTGAAATGCGTAACTGTACTATGTAAATGGAGTTTCTACTATCTTTCTATGGAGTTTCTATTTTCAGGATGTAGAATTAGGGAGGGCACATTGGAATGATTTAGATATGGTCAGCTATCGACCGTTATGTTATTGGACGTTGGTTGAAATTATTGTGGTTGGGACAACAAAATTTTAATTTAGGAGTATGGGTGTAGTTAACTAATTATTTAATTAATTACATTAGCAGGTGGAAATTATATAGATTTAAGACTGAATATGATAAGATGTTAATATTGGAATAATTAATAAAAGAATTTAATATAGGACACCAGAAGTTGCTACCTACCGTTATAATGGTTTTCACTTGCACGTTTTCAATTGTTTTTGTATTGTTTATTGTTACGCTAGTATATTTATTTATTTATTGTATTATCACTGGCACTGCACTATATTTCCAATTTTATTAAATTCACTTCGCTACTTTTAAACTGAAACTTTATTTATCAAATATCATGAGTAATTTTGGATTTTTCACAAACTTCGATTAAAACCAAATGGTGAGATTGTGGATGAACAAAGGCTTTATATAGCATATATTAACTGTTTAAGATTTTTGATGATAGGTATAACAACTAACAAATTTCATCAATAATGAGCGGAGAGACATCTATTAAAACTAGTTGGAGTGTACTTATGGTTCAAAATTTTATTTCAGATGGGTATGCTGGAGGAAGAAAAATGTAATATAATTGATTCTTAATGTAATTAATGTAATTAATGGTAATTCTATTTTTAGGGATAGGAACATCTTTACATTTGAAATTATATTATATTATATTTATTGTTGTTTTAATATTTCTCTTAATTGTTGAAAGCTAATACTTAAATATTTGAAAGTGTAGAGCGGTTGGACTAAGTGAGAGTAGAAATAAATAAATAACTTGTTTTTAGTTTCAGAAGAACATCAAAATATATTTTATCATCAATTTTGTTAATCGGAAGTTTGGAATATTATATAAATATAAATTCTAGTTTAAGATATTATTTCAGATCGAACAGGTTCCAATGTTTTATTATTAATATTTAATTGTGTAACTATCGGCTTTATTAGGTGTCTGTAACCGGGCCGAGTCTGTCCTCACTAACATTCCTTTCCCATTCCTCGATTTTGTTATATGTAAAAGGGTGTACGATGGCTGCCTGGCCAGGGGCGGATATCACACTATTAGACTTTGTGGTTATCGATGTGGCGCCTTTCTTTACGGGGTGAATATTGTTATGTTTGGCTTCATGAAAAGCTGAGTATGATGGTACATATTTCCTTGGTAAGAGAGAGTTATGGTGTCGTGTGTAACATGGGTATAGTGGTGTGGTATTCGCATTTATAATACGGAAGACTTGCTTAATGCTTGATCGTACATTGAAATTAATCAATCAATACACACTGGGGCTTCCGTTACATACTTGAGATTTGTTGACTTTACGGATTTCTACGGACTCCACCCCTGGACAGCAATTTTGAGGAGTGATTTGAGGATTAACAGAAGGCAATATTATTGTTAAATTGTATTGGTGTCGAATGTGCGTTTTTTTTAGTTTTGCATGTAACATGATGAAAATAAGAGAATTAAAACGACACGAATAATAGGCATTAAATGATACAATTAACCCTAAACCTCTTAACAAGAGCCTGAGAGTCTCTAAGGTTTTTAATTATTGTGTGTTTCTGCCAAACGCATGCTCATTTTTCTAATCTTAGTGCACCGCTAACTTTAAGAGAAAAGAGTAAAACATTTTTTTTGTTAAAAATCTCGTTATAAACATATTTGCATTTGATTTTGATTACATGCACGATGCACATAATAGGTAAAGAGAAATAAGCTCAGAAGAGAACGATTGAGAGAATTGTTAAAATACTGACTACACTTTGTTACATTCTTATATACTCGCAAACAACTCAGAAAGAACGAGAAATTACGAAATAAAAAATTAAAAATATTACGAATTTGGCCGACGAAGAATGTATACATCAAAAACCATTTATTTATGTTGTTTTCTTGACGATTACGAGACGTTTTTTTGTTTACGCAGCAATACCTCGTATAGTCCGGCTTCGATTAGTCCGGATTCACTATAGTCCGGTTTTAAAAAATCACGTATGACAATTTAATTTTTTTTAATTTTTCGGTTTTTGTTTTATTTTTCGGTTTATTTTTTGCGGTAATGTTATATTTTTCGGGGATTCCCCAATATGCACGAATAAAATATGTAAGCATTTCACATTTGTGATTTATATCAGTTTTATATATGCAGTGAAACAGTAAAGTCCTTTTTTAAATAAAATTAATCTTGATTAAAGTGCAGTATGAGTACAAAAAGAAAATGTCATAGTGATTCTTTAAACAAGAAACGAAAATGGCTCACCTTAGAGCAAATATTAAACATCAGTAAGCTTCAAGAAGAAGGTGCATCAATTGCTAAAATAGGCCGTGGCAAGGGAATGGACGAGTCATCAGTTAGAAAAATTATAAAAAAAATGATAATACAAATAGGAAGGTATGGCTACGGGTTCTTACTTATCAAAAATTGTGTGTAAAACCATAAGCACACGAATGGTTATTATGGAGCGTCTATTATTGTGGCGGTCAAATAAGAAAGCGTGGGTTACAAAATCTTTATTTGAAGATTGGTTCACCAATTATTTTTGCCATACAGCAGAACGCTATTGCAAAGAAAAGGGATTACATTTTAAGATTTTGTTAATTTTGGATAATGGCCCTAGTTATCCGACTGATCTTTGTCATTTAAATAAACATGTTCAAATATCTTTTCTTCCGTCAAACACAGCATCATTGATTCAACCTATGGATCAAGGGGTCATCGCCACATTTAAAGCATATTACTTACGACGCACATTTTCGCAAGCCATAAAAACTACACAAGGAGAAAATGCGCCAACTTTATCCGAATTTTGGAAGAGCTACAACATTAAAAACGGCTAACAATATGAGATCGGTATGGAAACATATCATTTTCCGCTATAGTGGAAATTGGACAAGAATTGGCGTAATTCAATGCATTGAATCAAACACCAAGGAATTGGATAATGACACACTCATCAACATATGTGTAGACTAACAACGAGCCTATGAAGGACGGGAGAACAATTTAGACAAGGAAGACTGTGTTGAAGTTCTCCCACAAACATTGAGCTTTGAACAACTAAAAACAATTGTCGGGATGACTGAATGAAATTCGTTGCTACACACAATTGTATGAAGAGAAAAAACATAAGAAGAAACAGGTCAAAAATCTATCTTCGAATTTTTACAGAGAAAGAAAGAAATTTTGAGGTTAATCTGTATTTATTGTTTAATTATTTTTAATAAACACTGAATTTGACTGAATTAATCTTGTTCTATATTTATTTAAATTTTTTTTTGGAAACAATCAACTTTTTTCTATGTATTGGGAACCTCAATTACTTAGTCCTGTTTCAAATAGTACGGAATTTTCGGGGAACCGATTAACCGGACTAATCGAGCTATCGCTGTATTTTGTTTTGGATTTCTATTAACGAAGTTAAATTAATGTCGTCGGTTACTACAATGATAGAAACAAAAATATGAATTCCTCATGTTAGAAGCTAAGCACCTAGATATATAAGCCGTCCGAATCAAATTCGAACTTAAAATGGATTTTGGACCACATGAAAAGTTATGTTTTTTTAATTTCGTTTTTCTTAAATGAAAAATCTTACATAAATGAATTTTGATTTCTACGTTATCAAAAAGAATAATTGATAAATAAATGATTTGAAAATCAATTAATAAAATCTTGTTTATAGATATTTAATTAATGTTTTACTAAAACTCCTTTATTTACCAAAACATTTTTATCTCATGACGTCACACATTTCGTTCGTGTTTGTTTTATAGTTAGCGATTAGTGACATCTACTGATAAACTCGACTAATTAAATATATTTTAAAAAACAAAATAGATTTTATTTAAACATGAAAATATCGTCAAGTGTACAATAAAAATAAAGTAAATTTTTATTTTTGTTAAAACAAAATGTAACAAAATGAAACAAATAATATGTGGTTACTCTTTCTTTTATGCAAACAAACCATTGAGTTTTTATTGTTTTTTTTTAGTCTATTGTATTTTAAAGTCTTTGATAAATAATAATGCCCCATCTATAACAAAACATTTGTACTAAATTCAGTATTTATTTGGATTTAAATATAAACCTAAAAATATTTTTTGTTACAAGTATTTTTCATTGATAAAATTTTAATCAGAAATATTCAATTTTACATGGGTTCATATGGGAAATCGTAAAATGTATCCCCCTTAAATTCAGCTTCTTTTAAAATTGGTATAATGCTGACGGCTTTTAAATCTAGGTGCTTTATTAGAAGAAAGGGAAAAATGACTCAAGGCGAGCGTAAGCACAAACAATTTGAACCAATCCCACCCGCTTCTTTTATTTTTGATACTTACCCTCATGAGAAAATACACTAATACGAGTACAATAAAAATATTTGACGGCACACAATAGCAAAATGTATATTATACGCCGTGTACATATACAAAATTCTCAATCCTCAATCCTCATTATGCAACCAAAATCGCTGTCCAGCTATCGGTTTGTATTACGAATAGTATCCTACCTGACCCTCTAATCTCTTTTATTTTCATTATTTTACCATCATTTGCCAAAGTGTAATCAAAAGGTATAATTTGCATTGTATTGATGTAGTATTGTCTGTTTTTATTAATCGTAGATATTCGTGTCTGCCAGTATAGATTGCAGTTTGTTCACATAATCAGAATGGTTAAATTACCACAGTTTGTCTGTTCTTGTTGCCAAAATGGCCTGATGATCTCCCACAAACTGTTTTGCAATGGAAGTATCATGCATGAGATAAATTTCTTTAGATTTTGGCCTAAATTGTTAAGGAACAGATTTTTTAGAAACTGGAGCGCTAAACTTATCTCCTAGTTTAAGAATATTTGACACCCTCTCTGGAATTGAGTATCTGATGAATTTATCAGCTACTGGATGAGTGTGCCTTATTGTTACTTATCTCTTTATTTTCCTACTGTCTAGTGACTTTATATTGACTCCTAATGACCTAGAATTTGGGTTTTGTTTTATGTTTCTAGCAAGTGCGATTCAAGAGGTATTTGCATTTAAAATTTTAGTTATAAGCCATATTATGGGATAAGCAAAAAAACTCTGCTACATGATTACACAAAGTTAGTATGGTAATATTTTCTAGGTTCTGGTTTTTGTTTCTTTCTATGTTTCTAGCTAGCTGGGACCTTTCAAACGACATTCGCATTAAAAAAAAATTAGAGTGGCCCGTTTTTTGTGTCTGAACTTCTCGTTTAATTGATCTGTCACTTAACAGATCGAAAATTAACGCTCAAACTGAAGAGTTTTCGCAGCACACTTTTCCTAAAAATAATACATTTTGCTATTCACGTTACAATTTGAATACTGTATTTGTCATTTTGATTCAAATATTCTGTAAGAAAGTAATTTCGTAAAATTCTTATCGGATTCTTACTAATTCGCTGGTTCCCCCTTATGGCTTTGTATAATCTAGGTTGCTTTGATAAAGCACGTCAGTATTGCGTCGCTTAATAGAAAGCTGCAGTAAAAATATTAAAATTAAAATGATTGCCCGTTTAGGGCATTAAGGCGCTCTAAAAAAAATATTGACTGGAAGTTTAATTGGGATGGCGCGGCATAGCAGCTACAAAGTGACCAACTAAATATTCTAACAATTCTCGATTACGTTTTTAATGAAAACCGCGATGGTAATAAAAGAGAAAATTTAATATTTTGCCACAAAAGAATTCGGGAAGCGGGTTATTTGGCCCTCTGATGCTTATACAAACCCTAAATTAAATAAGTGTACACGCAAATATAAGCATATTCAAAATTAATTAAATTTATTTACCGAATAATATTCATTCCTATAAAAAATTCTCATTAAAATGAAATTAAAAATGTTTATTACAAAATAGCTCTTGAATGATACACGCTTGTATATTCTCGGGTATACAGCAAACATAAAAGTAAAATGTCGAAGGTAGAACAGAGTATAAATCATAAACGTGTGTCATAAATTTCTTGTCATAAAGTTGGTTATTTGTTAATTAAAGCACGTGTACATTTTCAAAGTTGTTCTTGAAGTGTTTAAATGTTTTGCGACTAAGTAGTATATTGAATATAAAACCATCTTGTCGCGAATTTATTTCACAGTATAAAAGCTCACTGCGTGACGATCTCTATTCAAAAACAAAACGATTGTCTTGCATCCCGATTTTGATTCAGCATTCAAACATAAAAAAGCTTACATAAAATAGTACGTACACCATAAATCAAAGTTCATGTATGATATACAACATATTATTCGACACGTTTTGTGCCTTTGTGTGAGCAACATTTTTTTTTTTACTTTAAGTATACATTTGCTAGATGTACGAGTATGTACAATAGAAAGAGATTTTTCCGTACAGTACGATTTGTCGTCATCTTCTTGTTTCTACGAATCAATCAACATTGAAAGTGGATTTTATTGAAAAAAAAAAAAAAAAAAGAAATGTTTGAAATTTATATGTAAATTTACGAATACATATATAGTATGTTGATACATATGCAAATAAATCTATAATTTTTACATCATAAATTTTATATTACGATTTTTATTTTAAATCTGCCATTCAATCAGCTTATTTTTATGTTATAATGTATTGATATGTTTGCTTGAAGAAATTTTATTTGTAGAAAATTCCAGAATAACTCTTGTTTGACGATATTTTATAGGATTCTGAAAAGCTCTATAAACGACATAAATATTAGTTGTCTATGATGTGCAGCGTTGTACTAAAAAGAATGATAATGTTAGTGGCTCTAACCGAATGATAAAGATAGGACAGCTTTCAATTCTTGCAATCCTTGAGCACGTAACGATTGTTTCATAGGAGAAACAGATCATTTCAAAAAATGTCGTCAACATTTCAATTTATAGCAACTAAGCAAAATTGTTGGATCGAGGGAGTTATTGTAACGTCACTTATTTTTGTTTATAATACGAATTTATTTTTGATGACTAAACGAAATTGTCAGTCATAGGTTACATATCCATTTAGTGGTCGAAATGTTGGTTTAATAAACGTTAAATTATATAAACAAATAGATTATCCAATATCACTCTAATTTCTACATCCAACCAATAATTACTTTACCCATAGGTTAGGTTAGGTTAAGTTGGAGTGGCTGCTTAGGCACACTTAGACCGGTGACGGTCCATTGTGATACCACAGAATATATCCCCTTTACCCCTATTGGAACCATTTCGAGCTACTTATGTAGTGTAAGGCGTCCCGCACTTTAATGTTTTCGAGATCCGAGAGGCAGTCCATCCTGAACTTACCCAAGTGTTTGTGCCTTCTGAGTGCCAATGCTGGACACGAGCAGAGGAAGTGGACCAACGTCTCTTCCTCCTCTTTGTCCAAGCAGCTTCTGCAGAAGTCATTTGCCTCCAGACCCAGCCTTCTTGCATGTTCTCCAAAAAGGCAGTGTCCCGTGAGAATTCCTACGACCTTTCTTAATTCACGTCTGCGTAGGGATATTAATACCCTAGTGCGCCCCAAGTCCAGCTTTGGCCAAACTTGTCTTGCAACTCTACAGGTGAGGATGTTAGACCACCTTTTCCCCGCTGAGGATAGCGCCTGCTTCCCAAGTGCTTGTCTCAACGCTGTGATAGGCCTCCCCAGACTTGCCCTTTCCGGTTGTAGCTGGAGAGTCGTACCATGACTAGCAATTTCATTCGCCCTGCAGTTCCCCATGACGCCCGAGTGACCTGGAACCCAGATTACCTGGATATTGAAATGCTCACCCATCTCATTTAGAGATGAGTGACAACTCAACGCCACCCGTGACGCCAAAGACACCGATTCTAACGACCGGATCGCCGCTTGACTGTCCACATAGATTGCGATAACATCTGAGGATACCACATTATGCTTCATCCACGTCATGACCTCCCCAATCGCTACGACTTCAGCTTGGTACACGCTGCAGTAATTAGGGAGACGAATAGAAATGTTTACATTTAATTTGTCACAGAATACTCTAGCTCCCACTTTGCCGTTTAGCTTGGAGCCATCTGTGAAGAATTGTAACGCTTCGATTTCCGATAACCTTCTATCCCTCCAGGATTCCCTTGATGGGAAGGAGGTCCGAAATTGCTTCTCGAAGTGTAGAGTAGGTTTAATGTAGTCAAGATTCGCCAGCTCATCCTTCAACGATCTAACGATAGTAGAGTGTCCTGTACTAAGACACCTCCACTGAGAGACGGCTGCAAGTCGTACAGCCGTATTTTCCGCCATCTGTTTACCAGAGATGTCGACCGGAAGAAGGTGCAACATAACATCTAAGGCACTTGTCGGTGTCGACCTCAAGGCCCCGCTAACCAGCATGCAGGCCGTTCTTTGCACCCTCTCAATCCTACTTTTATAAGTTACCTTGTCCAGAGCTGACCACCAAACACCCACCCCGTACATGAGTACAGGTCTCACTACAGCAGTGTAGAGCCAGTGTACCAGCTCCGGCTTCAGACCCCATCTATGACCAATGACTTTCCTACAGGAGTACAAAGCTATAATAGTTTTGTTTATTCTTTCCTTGGACCTCTAACTAAGCTTGCTATCCAAGATAATGCCCAGATATCTAGCACTATCAGTAAAAGCAAGTCTCGTGCCATTTAAGGTGGGAGGACAACTACCGGGATTTTGTATTTCTTAGTGAAGAGTACCAGCTCTCTCTTGGACGGGTTAATACCAAGTCCACATTTGCCAGCCCATTTCGTAACGATAATAAGCGCATTCTGGATTACGTCTACAATCGTGACAGAGCCTCCCCTCCCCCCGGCGGGGTTCCGCTAGTTACTCGCCTCTTGATGGTGGAGTCCCCCAACTTCGAGCTAACAATCCTGCTTCCCAGCATTTACATAATTATTTAACCTTCTCAGTGGAACGTCCACCTCCAAAAATGACAATCTTTCCTTGATTGCCTCCGCTTGCACATTATTAAAGGCGCCCTCTGTATCCAGGAAGGCCACCAAACAGAATTCCTTCGAATTAATCGATTTTTCAATCGTACACACCAAGGCGTGCAGAGCAGTGTCCACAGATCTACCCTTTGTGTACGCATGCTGAGACGGTGCCCACTTCCTGGCACCTATTTATAATATCTAATGTATACATCCAGTAGCCTTTCCAAGGTTTTCAAAAGAAAGGATGATAGAGTTATTGGTCTTAGGTCCTTAGGATAGACATGTGAACTTTTCCCCGCTTTCGGTATAAACACCACATTGACCTCCGTCCAGTACCTAGGAATATAGCCCAGCTTCAAACACCCTTTGAATATAACTTCCAGGTACGGAAGAATAATTACTGAGTTGTTTTGAAGTTCCGCTGGTATAATTTCATCTACTTTACCCATGATTAATTTTAAAATTTATTTAAATTAGTTGTTAATGAAATTCAGTGGAATCTCTTTTATCCGCAATTCTATTAACACGTATATTCAATATCCGGAATTGTTTTATCCGGAAATCCGTTAATATCCGGAAAACGTTTTTTTTTTGTGTATATTTTACAGCTATCTACGGTATACACGCCATGCTGATCACTCATAACACAGATACTATCAAAATACTGTCCACTAACTGGGCTTATGGATTAGTTAACTATGAAATTTGAGTATTTTATGTCGGGAATATACTATATATGGGAACCAGTAGCTTATTTATACATAACTACGTAAAGCACTATACAATAGTGTTGGTTTTGCTCCAAGTTCAATTCATTTTATTGTTGTTAATGATAGATAGTTCTACATTTATTTTCAAATACCTATTTTCATACCAACTTCTAATTTCTTTTACGTTAGTAAATTAAAATATGTATAGTAATCATGAAAATGTTCGATTTTGAGATTTTTGGAGATATATCAGTTTCGAGGTTCACTGAGTCCGAAAAAGTGGGTTTTGTACTAGTATCTGTCTGTTGCTCTGTCTACAGTCCAGATGGTTTAACCAATTGAACTGAAACTTCAGATTTAAACTTTTCTCATAAATTAGGAGGTCATAGTGAATTTTAGTGCAAATCGGCCAACCGGAAGTGGTGGCCACTATTAAATACAATTTTTTTCCAGAAAAAATAAAACCCAATTTTCTTCCTTTGCGCTTCCGCGTTGCTTGCTACTTCTCTTTCTTTGTTGTCTCACCGAGAAATTTCATGCGATCGGTCTGATACTTGGGGTGCAATTCTATAAGCATTACGAATTTCGAGTTTTTCGAAATTGTGACAAGACGCGATTATGTGTAAGACGTCATGAGTTCTCGTAATTGCGGATTGTTGTTGTTGTTTTACTGGTACAATTCTATCGACGATTGGAAGGTCTCGATTTTTATGTATCCACCCCATATTTTCTATTGAATGCAGCAGCGTTGATAACACATTTACTATCGTTGCGACGTAATTTGTGTATAGCCGGTACATGTTTTCTATCTCTCGCAAGAGGCGCTTTACTATAAACAACTTTGTTGGTGTTCAAGTTTATTCTGATTTATTTTTAATTAATTTCGAGCTTTAATACATAATATTGTATATATGCTTACATATTAAAGCATATTGCATATTGCAAATAACATTGTTCATATTTCCTTTAATAATATTTCACCTACTGTAAGAGAATTATTAATAATCCTAAAAGGTCGTGTAGGAGACGGTTTAGTGGTGAACGTCATAATAATTCACAGGTATGTAGGAGGCTTTTATTTTATCAGTATGTTTTTGGCTTTATAAAGGAGTTTCCCTTAATACGTAGTTGGAATTGAGGCCGATAATCATAGCTGCACTTAGCCGAACTATTTCGTTTTCTTGATTGCAATTTAGATCAAATTTAGTTTCCTCTGTTAGAGAAAATATCCATTGATTTGAATTTCGTATTTTAATCAAACTATTCTAGGGTTTGGCAGCTGGGGCGAATGTTGATATTGTGTTGAAGTAAGTTGTGACATATATCACATATGCATTGTTCCTCCTTGACAAAAATGCATTCTTTGAAATCGACTGCAGTAATAGGGGTGAAACGTTATTTGTGTTTAAATGTTTGCGAAATATTTTGTAGATGGTTTAATGCACTGTGAAGTGTTTTTGTTTACTACTGGAACCACCAGTTGTTTGAAGATTTAAAATCCACTTGTCCCATAGGAAGTTGGATCAGGAAAATTATTTTATTGCTGTATTTGATGCTCATTAGTCTATGCTACTGTTTCCAACTGGAAGCTTACTGTTTGAGGGAATGCGCTCCATAATGTTTCTTAGTTCGATCTATAATTGTCTCGATGTAAGTAACAATGGGTGCACTTTACCATGTTGAGACTGTGTTAATACGTCGACTATAGCGTTCCGTGTGCCTTGTAGCTCATTATTTCAAATGCGTAGATCAGAAACGAACGAAGTTTGATGATGAGATATTCTCTTGAAGTTATTAAAAATGTTTGGTGCTGATTTCATGGTCATGTTTAATAACATTGATGGTAGCATCGGTTATGGTGGTTTGATGTCTCATGAGGTTTATCAAGTGTTCTTTATTTAATTTGCTAGGTTTTTCTTCGAGTTAACACCCCGAACAAGTTACCGAGAACGATTCCTTTAATAACGAATAATTTAACATTGTTTGTAACTTAACAGGTGTTGGTATATCACTCTTCATATTTTTGGTCTGCCTTTTTGATATCTATTACTTTGGCAAATTGCATTGAGCTGGAAGTCATAGTTTAAAATGTTGGAGATTTCCTTCAGGTAGCAGCTCAGGTTATAATGAACTACAATTTTCCATGTTGATGCTAGAAGTGGTAGTGTTCCAATTTCTTCAAACTAGATACTTGGTAAGTGTTTCTAGCGTATTAGTTGGAAATAGTGTTTTGCCTTTGATCCTAAGATTCCAATAACCAAAAATATCGCTAACATACGGCTCGGTTTATTATTGTTGCCGCACTTTTATTTGATCTAGTCACCATTGTAGGTACTTGGTTTTGCTTTATAGGCTTAACCCCTCTTTCCCATAAACCACCGAAGTGGGGACTTCGGGGGGGGGGGGCGGGGGATTAGATGGTGCTCTGTCACACTTACCGCAAATTTGCAGGATGCTTCGTTTTGTTCTTGTTGCATTAGTTGTTTGCTGGTTCCAATGAAATTTGTGCCACATTAACTGAATATTTTATGGCATAATTCTTTTCTGGACGTAAAACGGTTGAAGGCTGCGAGGAAAGATTCTGTTGTTAAATCGTTTGACAGCTCTAAATGTACTGCCTTTGTAGCCATGCATATAAAGATGACAACGAACCCTTTTCAGGTCACTGATTGTAAATGGAGCCGCTGGAATGACACGTTCAAGTGGTAATATGCCCATTACTTGTAGTGAGGGCATTTTTTTTGTATCTGGCACATATTAGGCGATTGTGTATCATGTGGCAAATAGAGTTCTTCGTATTTATTATCCAGTATCTCTATCTTAAAAAAGGTCATAATAGCATGATTTCCGCCATGTAATGTCCTATGATGTGCTTCTCTAATAAAAATTTCGATACTTGATATCTTCTGTTTAAACTGCTGCCAACTCTTGATGTCCCATCACCGCCAACGATAGGAAATAATGTTATTATTTTGCCTCTTTTCGATAGTGGCTGTTTGTTTTCTAATTGCTTGATTTAATTTTTGAAGTCAACTGCCTGAACTATCTTGACTACTGTTTTTGCTGTTGTTTGTAACTTTTCTGGTTGAAGTTGAGAGGTATTTTTTGATTTTCACCTTGTGCTTGATATAAATTGGTGACAGTATTAGACAAAATGTACGAGTCGCTGTAACGATGATAACCTATAGAAATCGTTTGTAGGTCCTTTATTGTCGTTATGAATTATTGAACTGTCTTTCTTTTGGTGCTTGCAGCTAGCTCTAGTTCTTGATTATAGGATATGTTGTAAGATTTTAGATAATAAAACATCATATTTTGGTGTTGTCACTTTCTTAATGTGATCTTCATTTTAACTTGAAATTGAAATTACGATCGTTTCGGATGTTACTTCTTTATCAAATTTCTAACAAATACTAACTAAAATTATATTAAAAAACTGCTTTTATATCCTATTTTTTGTGCCTACGTGACTTGTGAATCTTTCTTTCCTCTTTATATTATTTTTTCTAAAAAGAAGAATTTGTCACCATCTGGTGAGATATGTGGTGTATGTGTGTGTGTGTATGTGTAAAATGATGTTTTTATCGGCTTACAATGTGATCGTACATTTTGTTTTCGCCAACTTTTTCGTTTAGATAAAGGGGGTTCTCTAATCTGTTCATTAGGCGTCTTTTTCGTATTCTGTGTAATTTCTGTCCGTTTGTGTTGATGTCAGTGTAAATATGTTTTTCTGTAGTCAACTGTTGTGCTTATGTTGAAGACACTGCTATCAAAGAGTTAACATCGAAATCATAAAAATAAAATTATTGTGCGAAATCAAAATAAAATAAAGCAAATTCATAATCGTGATTTAATAAAGTTTTTTTTTTACTTATAAAAAAACCAACCAACCCATTACCATTCCGATACCCAGTTTACCGCACCACCATTCGTGTACCAAGTTTGCCATTTATTTTGGAACCTGACCTTTTGGTACAGCTTATTTCGAGTCGATTTTTGGTTTTCTATTTCTTTTATATGTTCTGTATTAATATTTTTATTATTATTGGAGGGCCATGCGGACGATCAGTCACCTCGCACTGCGACCTAAAAGATCTATTGTGCTGGACCCTGCTTAATTATCCGGCCAGTCAATATTCAGGTTCTTAATGAACCTGACAATACTGCCTTCCGGTACGTGATACATACCATCTGGGCTTATTTCTCTCCCTCCTAGATGTTTACTACAGCATGTATTTCCGCTAGAAATACGATAGCATTGGAGCCCAAGGACTTCGAGAGGGCTGTCCCACTTCCGTATATTCTTACTCCTGCCCCGTTTTCCGTTTGATTTTACTCTTACGAGTTGCTGGGAATTGCAAATCGCCTGTAGGTCACCCAGCTTAACTACAGGAAGGCTAAATAAAACTGGAGGGTGCCTGGTATCCAGAGTCCGCATATTTTGGACTGATTAACCTATCAGCCGTTCATCCATTGGCATATACTGTTCCACCTTAGATTAGGATTTTTGTCAAGGTTTTTTCCTTTAGCGCCGTACTTTAGCCTGTGCCAAATGGTCAAAAATGTGCCAAATGGCCTTAGTTACCAGTGGTTGCCACGAGGAGGCAGCACGTACACTTGCGAATTGTGAACAGGTACCCCTTACACAATTGTACCCATCACGCAGCTGCCTAATGACAAGACCAGAACAGCTCATGTGATGCACACCCTACTGGAATGTTATGGAGCTAGTAGAATAATCTACTCAACTTTGCCCCCCCCCCACCTCCAATAGACACCAAACCACCAAGCCAGTATGTTCTGTTAATCTGACTTCAAAACTTCTACCAGTTTGTCCCATTTTGAATTTTGGGCACTCATTACATGTTTTCTTATGTATTCCGGTCTTTATGGGTGTTTTTATGTTACGTTGTTTGAGTCGATTCCTTAATTTGTGTTCTAGTGATTTTTATGTTCTAGTGAAGATTGCTGAGTTGTCTCATTGTGCCATTAAATATTACTAGAATATCGTCCACGTATCTGTGACAGTACCTGATTATTTGGTTTTTGTTGTTCGATTTCGTTAATATATGCTGATTTTCAAAGTGGTTCATGTATATGTTAGCTAAGATTCCTGATAGAGCGTCACCTATTGGCAGTCTATCAGTCTGTGAATATAATTTGTTGTTGTGTTAAAAATTGTTTTGATCTGTGATTATTGTGATTAGAGTGATAATTTCGTAAATTTTTTGTTTCTTGGTTCCATTTTTATGTAATAGTTCCTTGGTTATTTGAATTATCTCTTGAGCTGATACGTTTGCATACATGTTGGTTATGTCGAATGATCCCAGTTTTGTTGTTGGTAGTATATCTATATTGATTCTATTTTGTCGATTAGTTCAATGTTATTTCTGATTGAATGATCGTTTTGTAATTGTATATTTTTGCTGAGAAAATAATTAATTTCTTTAGCAACTTTGTACGCTGGTGTGGTTGTGAAGTACATATATGATCGGCTATTTCTGGAATCACGACCTTCTAGAGTATTGAGCCCAAATCATACGTCATAATTTAGAAATCCATAGTAAAAACGATGTTTTTAGACGATATAAGAACTTGGCTCATCAAATAATTCCATCAGGAATACGAGCAGCTTGATTTAGGGCTAAAAGTTTTAAATTATTTTGTGGACCGAAATTGTATAATTTGAGTAGAAGGACGAAAAAAATATGAAACAATTTGTTTGTGACATGGCAAAACTAATTTTACATTAACTTCATATTGAGCATCACCACATCGTTTTAAATAGTCTAATTTTCCATTCCAGATAAGCCTATTAGATACTAGGAGTTAATCGAGTGGCTCACCAAGTTGTTCGTAAAAGTGTTATCTGCACCAGAAACAATGCCCTTTGTAAAGAACAACTTATGGGTGACCTTCCATCAGTGCGATTGGAATATGTTTGATCATTTCTAAAGGTGGGGGTCAATGATGCCGTCCATTAATTGAAATGACATTGTGAGGGAAATTAGTTCGCTTGGATTTGTTAGGGAATGGGAATAGTTTCGCTGACTGAGCGGGGGCTTGAATGTGGTTGCCCAGTTGGGTGCTGAAGTAATTCTGCAAAGTGGGAGGTGACATTTGGAGAAGGGCAAGGGTGGGATGAAATAGGTGTCGTTGGAGTTTTTAGGTTGAAACTTCAATGGTATTTTTGGTGTTCGCGTGGATGTTGATCAGAGCAATAGAGGTATGTGGTGTCTGTTTGGGAGATGGACTTAGCTGAGTTGAATGTTTCCACGGTTTTGGTGATTTTTTTTTTTTTTTTTTTGGAGAGGGGTGGTTGGATGTGGTTTGATAGATCTGACTGAATTATGAGTATAGACGTGTTGTGAATGGAAGCGAAGAGATGCTAGCATAGATACGTGTTGTGAATGTACAGACCGACAGGGCTAGTGAAGTAGTGGATCAGTGGCTGTGAATGATGAGTGTGGGTGAGTTTTCTGTGATTGACTAGATTTTTTTTTACTGGTAAAGGGTGGATTGTCGCATTTATCATCAACCTTATCAACATCAACCATCAAGTCGTGGGTTCCGTTTTTGAGAAAATCTGTTTGACAGTTCTCTTTTCCACTGCAACTCCTTCTATTCTAGAATCGAATGCACCCAACAATTAACAGAAAATTTTGACCAAAACTATCAACATTTGTGAGAATAGGTGACAAATCTGGAACAAAATTTTTTTCGCGATGACATTACTGTATACTTATGTGCTGGGTATATTATAAACAAATAATTTTATTTTATTGATTCAATAATAGGGCAACACGCAGAACAAGTCCACTTCCGTGTTACCTCAATACAATTAAATTACATTTTGCATATTAAACGAAGATAACAATTTTTAAGTAAAATCGCTTGAAATGACATTTGAAACTCACTAACAATATTAAGGAACATAAATTGATAATCAACTATTGAAATAAATTAAGAAATCAATAATCACTGTACTTGTGCTGAGCCCTATGCTTGAATTGGTGATTCAAGAACTGCATCACCGTTCACATACACCGTAATCAATAAATCTATTCTGATAGATCAAAATCTGCACCGCAACGGTATCATAACCAAGATAGCCCCGTATACAAGGCAAATTTTTAATAAGAGTGGACAACTTCTGTTCATTTCCTAAGAACAACCGCTAAAGACTCCGGGAGAAATTGTTCTCATATCCAAATCCTGCATCATCAAGAAAACCTACTAATCATTGAAGCTTGAAATAGCCATTAGAACAACATTTATATCACAAATAAACTAACTGTCAAAACCAGAATAACGAAATGTACCATGGCCAATTCTCAGTTCAGCGGCGATTCCTCAAATATTTTATAACTGAGATTAATATGGAAAGAATATATCAAGCGAGGGCGTTTTAGTTTGGTTAAGGAAGATATTTTTGATTTGTACTTAGGCAATGGACAAGTAGCAGTATAGTACCAGTTGTGTGCGCTAGTTACGCTCTCCACCAAATCCTTCGGCTCATCTATATTTGTCGGGTTCTATTAATTCCTCATAATTTCTCCAGTAGGTTCTTCTAGGGTTGCTGAAGGCTTTCTGGGTAGCAGGGTGAATGTCGAGGTGGTAGGTTAAATATCGATCGTCAAAAAAAGACTGTTCCTGATCTACCCTCCATTTTTTAACAATATGGAAAATATTAGTTGAGGCTAGGGTTACGTCTAGAACCTCCTGCGTATTACTAATGATTAAGTAATCAAACAGTGACTCGCATTTTTCTTTGATGTCTATGCTTTGCCAGATAGTGTGATGTGTATTGTTATCAATTCCCAGTAAAACACCGACCTTTATTCGCTTTGCTTCGAGGATAGGCTCCTCCAGATTATCCAGAGGAACCTCCTTTTCTCAGTCCATAAAAGCTAACCATCCAAAATTTGAAAGTGCCCACTTCCAAGCAGACTGCGGTTGTGTCACGATTGATATCTGATCTTCCGCAGACTTACTAGAAGGTCTCTTGGTTCTGAGGCCACAGATTCTGTTAATATTAACCCAAGGTTCTTTGGTTAGTAGCATGTCCTCACCCGACCTTGTCAGTTTGAGGAGTAGAGCTGCTGAAGGAGCCTTAGAGTGGTGAAGGTTAATTTAAGTTACCTTAAACATAAGCATTATTCCTTTACCTACTTCCATAAATATTTCCCGCTACCGCAGGCCAATATTAAATTCCGTTACTTTGGGATGCGCCGGCTTTTCCACCTCCAGGGCCAGTCTGGCAGTACCCACCCCCAGGCCAGGCTGTCAAAATCCTCATCCATCGGTTGCTCAGCTTATTTCCTATTTCTGCTCCTCGAAATGAAATAGCCCTAGGCCGAAATCACTTCAGCCTCTTCCACCCGCTGCTAGTTGCCTCTACAGGCCTGGGAGGGTTGCAAAAGTTTCTCAGAAACTCCCGTGGGTGTTTCCAACCCATCCTTCTTATACACGTTGAGAGTGATTGACCTGAAACCGAAGTCAATCGATACCCTCGTTTTTTCAAACAAGACCAAGGACTCCTTATTTATTACTATAATTGATAATCGACTGCTCTCTTTCGCTTCATCCGATTACCAGTTTGAAGATCCTGATTATAGGCCTGAATGATCTTCAAGACGTAGAATATCGTCAGCACATTTGCCATCTTTTAGCGTAACCCGCCTTATACTTTTTAACACACGTTCAATGAGCGTGTACAATGAAATCTCTGCACATCTATTGATCTTCACTTCTTTTGTCCGAAGGCTAATTTGTTGAACTGTTAATTCTAATGAAACATTCATTAGATCATTCCGTGGTTATTGTGCCAACCAATATAACTCAATATCGTCTTGCTATATGTTAATATCATTGCCGTGACCACATTTGCCAACACCTTTATTCTGTAGTGGTATCTGAAGTTTAACCGATCTCCCTTTTTATGAATTGAACAGATAAGAACTGTCTTTTACTCTTCTGGGGATGCCTTCTGTAGATCAAATTGTTGATATTTATTTTCATCTGTAATATCAGATTCTGCTCTTTATCATATGATGGAGGTGATCGTGGGGGCTTTTAGAAGCAGTACCACTTGTTTGGATTTTCACTTGGGATCATCTTCATTTTAGCTTTAGATAAATCACAATTATAAACGCATTTGAAGAAAATTGTTTATGATTGTGGATTATTACGTTATTATGCGTGCCAAATTTAAATTTATTAGTTAACAGGCTCAAGGCTTCAGAATAATTTGATGTTACTGCATTATTCTTTTAAGTATAAAAAATAATTCATATTCTGAAATTCCCCATCCTAAAATTTATGATATTTACCAAATCATAAATGATTCTCTAAATCAAATTAAGATGTTCACAAACCAAAAAAAAATTTTTTCTTTTCAAATATTCTTCTCTAAACGAACGTCAAGTTATTTAAAATCTCATTTCGCAAAGATTTTTTTCTAACATTTTAATGGATCAATTTTTCATCTTCTGGCACATTATTTTCAGTACATAACGAGTATATACATACATAAAAATGTTTTTTCCAGCTCAAGTCTTTCGATATTATGTATATACTACATACATATATTTATGATGAAACCTTTAGCGGGCGACTATACATAACAAAAATTAAAATGGATATTTAAGCACAAAATAAAAACGCAAAGTGATTGCGTTTATAGTTTGAATGATGGTCTCTGGAACAAAATAAATTTCCATTTTAGAAATTTGATGCTAAATTTGTGCGATTAATATCATCATAAATTTTATTTTATTTTTTTTTTATTATCATTTTTACGTTTGGAAATTTTTTGTTAGTAAAAATGGTTTATGGCCGGGAAAAGGTTATCGAATGATAAATATTTAGAATAACCATAAAAATTGTTGTTTTGGATCATTTTACGGTAGTAATAATGCTTAAATGGCAATTTCTATGCCTTTTGTATTTTTTTTTTGTATTTCTATTCAAACGGTCGGATATCTGATGCTTGTGACTACAATTATTATATTTTTGAATTCGGTTGGTTATCCATTTCGTATTGATTCATGTTGCTGAATAAATGGTTTTTTATTTGGTAACCTAAATTAATTGTGGGTAAATATTATATTTATTACCAAGATAAACACAGGCGAATGATTACAGTTTTATTTATTTTTTCCTTTAATTACTATCTGTGGTTCCCCTTTTTATTATAGAAAGAGCTTCCGGACTTTTATTTATTGTTATACTTTAATTATTATCCTTTTGTGTTCATTATTTCGAACCATCCATCCGGCGGCGGCGACGATATAGGGTGCGGTGTAAACAATTCGCTCTTTTAATTGAAAATAAAATAAAATATTCATCGTCTCGTTAAATTTATGCGTCGCGTTTTTTGAATATAAATACAAATTTTAACTTTACTAAGCTTTGGCAATTTAATTTAATTTAAAACTAGAAGAGTCAAACTTTCTTAATATCCAAATATATTTGCTTTATGTTTTGTTTGGGTATGTGTCAGTGTATGTGCTTTGAATTATTTCATTTCGATAGCAAATATTTAAACAACGAAAAGTTTACTTCACTCGTTCATGAGTCGAACCGAAAAAAATATTCAATTGTTGAATATTTTTGATCCCTGATCATTCTAACTTTACAACGTAATAAATACGGGAAACAACTTAAATTCTCAAGCACTTAGAAAAATTACAACATAAAAAATCACTGACGTAAATGAAATTCGAAATATTACCGATTAAAACTTTATTACTCATAAAGTTGTTCATCGTGTGTATACAAGAAGAAATTATAAAGAACAACTTTACACACATCCGAGACAAAAAAGCTCTTAACTTTTTCTTTTTTTTGACAAATTTTTTTTATAAATATGAGTTGTAATCCTTTTATTGTTTTAATTCGAATTTAAAGAGCTTTGGGTATGTAAGCAATTCTTGCTTCGTCACTCGCATTTACACTAAAACAAAACAACGTATATTTAAACCGTTTGAATTCAATGTTAAATTAATTAACATTTGTACTGTACTGAGAAAAATGCGAGTCATCATTTGGTTGTAAGAAAGAAAGAAACGCGACTAGATAATTAGGAGATATGAAAATGGTACCAGTCCGCATAATGATATTCTAATTAGCCGTAGGAGAATATCACAAATAAAAAAGCTTTGAATTTGGTAGACAAGAAATTCCCAGAGGAGTGAGTATGGCAAATAAAATATAAAATATAGGCCTGAAGTTTTCTGATATAGTCATCCAACAGTTTTTATATTATATTATGTTCATAATTTACGAAGAATAAAAATAAAACGACAGCAGATGGTACATTTCCCAGAAGTTATAATGTAATGTATTCTGGGAAAATTAGTTGAAATTTAAAACTTTAGTGACGTGTTCCCAGTAGTGAAATGACATCACAATGTTGTAAAATCAATTGTGACCAATTTAATTAATTGGGGTATTCAAAATATGTTTTCTATGTTTACACATACATACTTGGTTTATAAGACATAATTTTGGTTAGTTTCTAAATTCTCTGGAAATGTTGTAGCTAACTCAATTAGCATATAACCAAAGTTGTCTAATTATCCAACCCTTATTAACGCCCGCAAAATAATTGAATAATGTTCTCGCATATATTAATTAATTATATATGTAAAGCCTTTACTTACCCCGGAACAAAAGAAAATAATAAACAATAAAAAAAGCAAAACCAAATGTTTGTAATTTCTACAGCTACAACTTTTATTTAAGGGCTTTGTTGGCAGCTACTTCAGATTTTAATGTATGTTTAAAGTAAATGTTGTCGCCACCTTTAACACCCTCCTAGAAATGCCTGGACAAAGGGCGCTAAACTTTTTTTGTGTTCTGTTTGAGCGTTAAAGAAGACGTGTGGCAAGTTTCAAAACTGTACAGTTTTTGTCTTTTTTAAAAGCCTATAGCCTATTTTTCATAGAAAAAACAAAGGCCCTTCAAATGTTCATTGTATATTCCCGTAATAAATAATAATTCCCATAAAATTTGCATTATGGTGGGAAACTGTGCTAGAGTTGAAGCTAATAGATTAAATTTTATACGAACCAACCAGCAATCCCTTCATGTGGAATCTTATAAAACTATACCAAGATAATATGGCAATGGTTCGCCAATTTGGTCGTCTTGATTTATTTTTTATATTCACGTGTAATCCAGCGTGGACGGAAATTAAAGAAGAACTTAAAACTTTTCAAAATGCTTCAGACCGGCTTGAAATTGTTACTCGTGCCTTCAATTTAAAGCTAAAAGTATTTAAGGACGATATTATTAAAAGGCAGATATTTGGAACTGTTGTTTCGAATACTTATACAATTGAACATCAAAAACGTAGATCAAAAACGTTTAATTGACAACATAATTTGCGCTGAAATTCCTGATCCAACTGAATATCAACGACTTTACGAAATAATTATTAAACAAAATATTCATGGTCCATGTGGAGAATTGATTGATTGAATGATTATGAATGTACGGCCAAGCATTATAGCAGGATCTCCCGGACTCCCGGGTACACACCGTACACCCGTTTACATATAACAAAACCGAAGGATAGGATAGGATTATTAGTTGGGACAGACTCGATCCGGTTACAGACACCAATGCGATCGATAGTTAGTAAATTATTAGTACAATATATAATAAATAGGTTAGCACTAGACAGCCCAATCTAACTACATTATTAGATGATCATTACTCTCGAATCCGGGCCGGATATTCAGGACTATATGACTTAAAAAAAAAATTATTATTAATGTTGTAATTTCACCCCTGTCAGAAAAATTTAAAATAACAGCGCTTATTTCATTATTCATGGTCCTTTTATATCTAATTAATTAATTATTACGCACTGCAACAATAATTAAAATAAACGTTAAAAAATTTTACTTAAAACTAATCATCAATTTCCTACCGATCCAGAAAATAAAATAAATAATTATAAACTCTATTATTTTATAAAATTTATATAAAATGATTTAAAAATGATAGTGTTACAGCACCAACACCCTAGACTCCTCAATAATTCAATTAGGTACTATACGTATATCAAGAATCAACAAATAAAATTAATATACAAATTCCCAGGCAACTCTGAAAACTAAATTTAATTAATAAATCACCGTAATATCAAATTTTATTACTTAAATGAATAATTATTATAACAGGATCTTCAGTATTGCCGGGCACACACCGTACACCCATTTACACATATACTGTTCTGTGTAAAGAGCGAACGAGATGGCCTGTATAAACATTTTTGTTGGTTTTGCCATGTATCAAGCTTCAAGGATATATTTGTGTCGATTTTACATAAAATAAAACACAAGAACACATTCAAGTATTCGTAAAAATAAAATCAGATTAACTACGACGTATATCAAATTAAGTTAAAAACAATTTTAATACGATCCAACTATTAGATTTTAGTAATTAAAGTAATTAAATTCCATGTACAACCGCACCAAAGTTAAAATCATGCCCTTAATCAAGAAATCAACAATTTTGATTTCTTTATCTATAAATATATCCATAAAACTTCAACTCCTAGCCTAAACTTCAATAAATCCATAAAGTTAATAATTACAATACATTTAGCCTCTCGACCTGCCCTTACATAATTTCACGTTGTTCACATTTGTTTAATCGAAATTTGGCATACATAAATAAATACGTCATTATGTGTTGCAAACCAAATCTCAATTTAACTCAAAATGAATACTTCCAAATTAGTATTTTATTTATATAGTTTAGTTAATTTATAATCTTTTAATATTAACTAAATTTATTTAATTTAATTTAATGCAGTTTACAATACCCTGTAAAAAAATTAATCATACCTAAATCAACTATTTGATATGGATTATATAAGGCGGTTTCTGATTCGACTCAAACTCACTCGATTATACGAAGTATAAGAATCCTATTTGAGTCGAATACACTAAAATTTTCGTTATGTTTGTATAGATCATGTTTTATCAATAACACTATAGTTGTTTCATGAATACAAAGACACAAAGAGAGAAAACAACACCAAAATAAAAATAACAGAATCTTATATACTAAACCACCAACACACATTGAAGGTAAATATTTTTCTATAATCTTCCATGTGCATAGCAGGAGACGTATTATGTTTTCATTATATTATATACAAATAATACCCTTATATCGAACATATATTCCTGTTCTATGTATCAAGATACAGGAAAATAATTGTGACGACTATAATCAACAAAAATGTCTCTCTGTTTTTGTTGTTGTTTAAATATTATATGATAAAAACCAAAAATAAATAGTACATTTTCTTGATAGGATCTGTGTAAAGAGCGAACGAAACGGCCTGTATAAACATTTTGGTTGGGTTTGCTATGTATCAGACTTCAAGAATATATTGTGTCGATTGTACATAAAATAAAACACAAGAAAACATTCAAATTCAAGTAGCGTAAAAATAAAATCAGATATCAAATTAACTACGATGTATATTAAATTAAGTTAAAATCAATTTAATACAATCCAATTATTAAATTTTAGTAATTAAATTCCATGTACAACCACACAAAAATTAAAATCATGCACTTAATCAAGAAATCAAGAATTTTGATTTCTTTATCTATAAATATAAAACATTGCCTGATAAATGCATCCCGGTGGATTGCATTTTCCAACGTTGCTTTCAACAACGAATTCTTCGCCAATAGTTTCAGATCCTGAGTCTATTGTCGAATTATTTACAGTGACTGATACAGATGAGACAACTGCACCTGAAAAGTGGGATGATCTATCAGTAATTCTTAACAGTAGCATATAAAAGTGTTTGAAACCAATAGAAATAACGTGCGTAACGTGCTTTGTCTTAAAGGACATAATTTGCATTATAAGAATATTGACATTATCTGTTTTTTGAAAAGTTATTTCTTAAACCAATGAATTAATAAATAATTTTACTATATGACTATATGGTTGTTTCATTTTTATTTGCATTATTATTATTATTGATAGAAGGGCCATGTGGGCGATAAGCCACCTCGCACCGCGACCTAAAAGATCTATTGTGCTGGACCCTACTTAATTATCCGTCCAGTCAATATTCAGGCTCTTAATGAATCTGATAATACTACTGGCCGGTATAAGATACATACTGTCCGAGCTCATTGTGCTCCCTCCTAGAAGTTGCAGTCTTTGCTGGAAAATGATTGGGCAATGGCACAGAACATGTTCCGCTGGTTCCGCTTCCAGATCGCAGAAGCGGCATCCATCTGTCGTACTTAGGCCCATCTTCTTAAGGTGATACCTTAAGGGGGACATGACCTGTGAGGAAGCCAGTAAGCAGCCTCAACTTAGGTTTCCTAAGTTCAAGACACTCCTTAACCCTGACAGACGAAGGTGATATAAATTTCTTCGCCTGTTGTAAACCTGGAATTCTGCGCCGGTAGGAGGACTTTTTGAACATCCTCCCAGCGTTTTTACCGCTGCTCTAAGGTGTCCCTTAGTGACGCCGCAGAAGGGTTCTGGAGGAGGGGCAGAATCCTCACGGGCGAGGCCATCAGCTGCCTCGTTTCCTTCGATTCCAGTATGACCTGGCACCCACATAAGTGTCACCTTATTTGAACCTGCCAGACGTTTAATAACCTTCAGACAATCCCATACCAGCCTTGACTCAACGGTACAAGACCTAAGAGCCTTTAAGGCCGATTGGCTGTCTGATACAATATAAATCTTCGCATCGTTAAGACCTTTTGCTATGCCTATCCTAGCACAAAGTTCTATAGCATGTCCTTCTGCTTGAAAAATGGTAGCATTGGTACCCAAGGACTTCGAGAGGGTAGTGCCACTCCCGTGTATTGTATTTGATCCATCTGTAAACCATACCATGAACCCTCGCTCAAAGGTCTGCCCTTCACACATCCCGAACACAGAATGGTTTGTGGAAGTCCAGTTTAGCTGGCATACAGTCGGAAGGCATTCCTATGGTAGGGTCTGTCTGAAATTCCTTAAGGATTTCCAGATGACACACCATATTGCCTGGTTTGATATTTCCTTCCGCCTGCATTTTCAGGGCCATAATTGCAGCATCTTTTTTAATATGCAGGTGTAACGGTGTCAGTCCTAGAAGTGTCTCCACCGCCGCGGTTGGACAAGACTTCATTGAGCCCGTAACACCGATGCAGGCTACACGCTGCACCTTATTCCATAAGGTTTGCGTTGCCTTCTGCTCAGTTTTAGGCCACCATACAACCGATGTGTAGGTGACCATAGGCCTAATGATTGTAAGAAATGACCAGTAGATCATTTTTGGTTGTAGTCCCCAAGTATGCCCATAGAGTCTTTGACAGACCCAGAAAGCCTTGGTGGCTATATTTTGAACTTTCAAAAAATGTTGGTTCCAGTTCAGTTTTTGATCTAGGATAACCCCTAGATATTTATTCTCGCTGGGCACAGTAGTAACGTTTAAGGATGGAGCTGTAAGCACAAGATTTTTCCTCCTCGTAAATGGAACAATGACAGTTTTGTTTGGATTGACACTGAGTCCTTCCTGGTAATACCACTACCATATTATATTGAGTGCATTTTGCATGCGATCAGAAATGACATCATCAAACTTGCTTCTGATTATGATAGCCACATCATCCACATAGCCCTGGACATCAAACAAATGGCTACTCAGAAGGACCAGTAGTCTGTCAATAAGCAATGACCACAAAAGAGGGGATAGTACATCTCCTTGGGGACAGCCCTTTACGGCCTTGATGGGTACTGACTTGCCACCTAGTCTGGCAGTAATCTCACGATGTTCCAGCATGGAACGGGTCCACCTAATTGTAGAAAGCGGAAACCTTTTTCCCATTGCTGCCCTCTCTATAGATCCATAGGAGATATTATCAAACGCCCCTTCAATGTCCATAAAGGCACAAAGGGCAATTTCTTTATATGTCACTGCTTTTTCAATCCTCGTGACTAGAGCGCTAAGGGCCATCACCGTGGATTTACCAGTTTGATACGCAAACTGGTCCCGATACAGCGGATTCTTTCCAAGGACCTCACTTCTTATTTGATAGTCCAGGATTTTTTCCATCGTCTTCAATAGAAACGATGTGAGGCTAATTGGCCGATATGCCCTGGCCTGGGTGTCTGGACGACCCCCGCCCTTTGGTATAAAGACCACATTTACTTTCCTCCACAGTTTCGGAATATAGTTAAAAGCATAACTTTCCCGAAACAACTGGATCAAGCTGGGGAATATTTCCTCAATACCTTTATGAAGCAAAGCTGGAAAGATACCATCCCCTCCAGCGGATTTGAAAGGTTTGAAAGACCCAATAGCCCATCGTACCTTGCTGGATGTGAACATTTTCCCAGCGAGACTCCAGACCCTACTATGAGGCGCACAGGCTACCTCACTTGAGAGATCATTCGAGTCTTCTTGGGCTCCTACCACTACTGAATCCGGAAGGTGGGTCTCTAGCAGTACATTTAGGGTTTCCTTCCAGTTATCAGTAAACCTCCCATCTTGCTTCTGGAGAAGTCCTAAACCATTTGAATGATCCCTGGAAAGGACTTTCTGGAGACGAGCTGCAGAGGGCAATTCATTGATTCCCTCACAGAAATTCAGGTAGCCCTCTTGGATCTGCTTAGTTCGAGATTATATTCCGTCAAGCCCATCTTATACTCGCCCCATTCACCGGTGCGTTTAGCCTTGTTGAATAATCTTCTCGATTTTTTCCTCAGTTTACCCAGCGTCCCGTTCCACCAAGGGACCTTCTTTGTGGACTCTTCGCTTAACCGGGTAGCTGTTCTCGTAAGTGTATCGAATTATGCAGCTGGTTTGAACAGATCTCCAAACCCTCTGGAGACTCTATGTTCCCCACAACCGAGGACATTTCTGATTCGAGTGAGACTCTATAAGAGTCCAAGTCGGTCAGTTTTGGAATTCTGATTTCCTGCCGCTGCATGGTCTCAGCCGCCAAATCGAATCTGATCCGATAATTAGGCCTCTTCAGACACATGCCAGTTTTTGACAAAGTCGCTGAAATGCGAACTAGCAAGTGTCAAATCTAGGACCTCTTGCCTAATCGCATTTATAAAAGTAGGTTTCCTTCCCCTATTGACAAAGTCTACATTATTTGAGATCAGAAATTCAAAAAGGTACTCACCCCTGTTACTGATGTCCGTGCTACCCCACACCGTGTGGTGCGCGTTTGCATCGCATCCTATCAGGTAGGCCAGCCCATTGCATTTGCAATGAGCTATGAGTCGCGTAACGTCAAGTGGAGGTATTAACTCTGAGTCTCCAGGAAACTAGTTGGAGGCCATTATAGCCTCTTTCACCCAGAACCTCCACCATTACTGCAACCAAGTCCCTGGAGATGAACTCTGAAATGGGAATAAAATTAATTTGCGAACTGGCCAAAATAGCCGCTCTTGGACTCTGAGTTCCGTTATGATAAATTAACTTACCCACTTGATTGGGTATACCTCTAATCTGGTACCAATCACCCATGGCTCCTGGATTAGAGCCATTCCAATGTTTTGGCAGATAAACCTACGACAAAGGACGTCCGAAGACGCCTTTGCATGATGCAGGTTTATCTGGAGGCAGGCGATGTATGCCTTCATTTTTTCGAAGACGACTTCTGAAGGCCCTGCTCAGCCTTCTTTTCAGTACCGCCACCACCCGCATGCTTTTTTTGTCCGGCCGATGGCTGACCAGTGTCCTCCATCGCCGTTCTGCTGGCTTCCGCTACCTGAGAGACTCCAGGCCTCACCAGTGGCTTGCGCGGGGGAGCCCTTATGAGGCCTTCCCCCGTGGAACCCCTGACGTCTTCCTCTCTCTTTTCCGCCTTCTTTTCACCTGTCTCCTGGAGAGGGCGGTCACCCCGGTGGTCTTAGCTTCAGGTGCCGCTACCGTAGCTTCCACAGGCTTGACCACTTGGGTCCCGCCGACAGAAGCCGGTTTAGCACTACCCTGACCACCCTTGGGATGCAATTGGACAGTCCCAAACTTATAGTTGACCTTAAAGACAACCCGCTTGAGCTTCTCAACTGAAGAGTGGTCCATACAGAAGGTGCCAACGGCCGAAGAGCCTTTCGCCTCAGTTGTTCACCCTCCCATGGCTTGATATTTCTTCCCTGGCCTCCCTGAGCCACTGAAAAGTAGCCCGGTCAGCACAGGTTAGTACCAGCCAACCAGGCTGAAGCTGACTGCCAAGGAACTTAGGTTTAATCTCCTTGGCCTCTTGCTCTAGCACCTTATCTAGGATGCCCTCCTGGACAGCTTTAAGCTGCTCTCCAGTGAGGACAACCTTAGGAAAATCATAGAGCAAGATCCCAACGATCTCCGACTCCACAGTCTGGGTTTTTTTTGTGCCGGTGGAGTACCCTCATCCGAGCGGATTCTCTTTAACGGTGGGGCCTCTGCGGGAGCACAAGACTCCCTTTGTGGCCGCATCGCCAGAAGCCTTGTCTCGCTTCCGGGCGGTTTGCCCTTAGCAAGAAGCCTCTTGTACCGCTTGGGAGGATCCGCGGAAGGTTTGTCAGTGATGCTGACAATTCCTTTCGGGTACTCCCCGACGTTTTGCTCCCCCATGCTTTCACAGAGACGATACCCCCACTTACGGGGCCGAGTTCTCATCTCCTGAGGTGTCTATGTCGGAGTTGAGAACTAATTTCTCAAGCCCCGAACGAAGCTCCCCATCCGATGGACCACTTATCGAGAGTCCCAGAGCGGAAAGAGGGCCGAGGTACTCGAAAACCACCGCGGAACTATCGCTGGTGCGTGACGCCTTAGGAGCGTCACCATCCTTATTATTATTAACTTGTCTTAACATTTTGTTCCCACGAGTTGCTGGGAAAAAAAAGTCGTTTGTCAGACACCCAGCTTTACCACAGGAAGGCTAAATAAAACTGGTGGGTGCCTGGTATCCAGAGTCCGCATACTTCGGACTGATTAACCTATCAGCCATTCATCCATCGGCATATGCTGTTCCACCTTAGATTAGGGTTTTTTATCAAGGATTTCTCCTTTAGCGCCGTACTTTAGCCTGTGCCAAATGGTCAGAAGTACCAAACGGCCTCAGTTACCGGGGATTGCCACGAGGAGGCAGTACGTACACCTGCAATTTGGGACCAGGTTACCCCTTCCACAATTGTACCCATCATGCCAGCTGCCTAAAACATGACCAGAACAGCTCGCGTAATGTGCACCCTACCGAAAGGTTACGGAGCTGGTAGATTACTCTGCTCAACTTTGATCCCCCTCCAGTAGACGTAAAATCACCAATTTATTTGCATACTTTTAAAAAAAAAAATTTAATTTTAGCAAAAGCTCGGGTAGCTCGAGCTACCCGAGCTTGCTTCACCAAAAAGCTGGCGGGCGCGAGCTTACGAAAAATATCGAGTTTCATAAACACTAGCTAACAGACATTTGCGTCAAATCTTTGGTAGTTAATGAGAAACGCTTGATTACTTTCATATGTTTTTTTGGAAAATGTTTTCACCTAATTTAGTTTCATCTAATCTTTGGCTATTACCGAAATTAAAAAATCCGCCCCGGGGACATCGTTTAGACTCGATCGAAGGCGAATTATTCTGAAGGGGATGAAGTGAATTTGATAGAATAATAAGCCGTTTGTGTTTTATTTAAAAAAGTCTTACTACTTTTTGATCACTGCGTCATACATAGAACCAATAATAAATTGTCTCCAGACAATTAAATAGGATTACAATCATTTATAAAAGGACGACATATATTCAGGCAAAGAAGCACCATAATATGGAATGTAGAATAATTTTTATCAAATTTGCTGATAAAACAGTCAACCGGAAGTAAAATAACAAATGTTTTTGTTTTATATTTTACTCCGGATGTGTAGCAAATTTTTAACTACAAGTAGTATTCGTTTTAAATATTTCCGTTAATATATTCGTACCTACATACATAGGTATATACCTACCTATATAAATAGAATACAACGTGAGATCCTGTAAATAGTTTATAAAATTATGTAATAAAATCGAAATACATTTTGTTGTTGTACCTCCGCACCCAGTTTGGTAACAGGTATAACAACATTGTTCCATCTAAAATAAACACCTTTACTGCAATAGTAGAAAAAATAAGTCTAAATGGATATTTTTAATTTTATTTAATTAATATTTAATTAGGAAAAAGGTTTTTCATCATAATAAATTATAATTAAATTCAAAAATAAACTAAAAACAGGAAAAATAGTTTTTCCGGAGTGAACTGGAATAATGATTTTCCAGTTTTTAGAATTGAAAAAAGTATGGTTTTTATTTACTTCCCGTTTCAATTTAAATCTATTTACACAAACATAGTTTATAGCTAGGGTATAGCTATTTGGGAAAAATTCGAAACAATAAATTTTCCGTTAATGCGGGTGAATACATTGTTTTTCATTTATATTGTAATTCTCTATACATAGTTGGTTACGTAAAAAGTATTTTCATTGTTGTTTTAATTTGAAAAGGGTACCGATCTATATTTTAAAAAGGATTATTTTAGTTGTTTCGATTAACTTTCACAATAACAGTTTTCCCATTAATCTAAACAGATTGAAAAGCTTTGAATTTACTAGATTTACTTAAACTAAATTACATTGTTTAACATATGGATTTGATAAATACAAAATTTGAAAAAAAACTTTTATATTAACATTTTATTTGTTTACGAATAACAATAATTATACAGTTCAGTTCAACGACTTGTTGAAAAGCAATTAAATTTGACAAAAACTCTGGAAGTTGCCATGGAACATTGAAAAAGGTTGGATTATGTATAATGAAATGAGAAACTGATTTAATAAGCCTTTAGAACTTATAAACGAACCATATGTTGTGGGTCCTTCATTACTTTTGAATAGGCTATAAGAAAATTCTTGTCATTCCCATGAAACATCAAGTACAGAGCTAGAATTAGAGTTGAAAAATTATTGTTTAAATTATTCAAAAGACATTAGAACTTATGATCGGAGAGGTAAGACAATGCTATATTGAACCGTCCGTTATTCTAGAAACTGGCCTAGCTTTGATCTATCGGACATCTTTTCTTCTTAAATTAATTTAAGGGAGCTTTATCATCCATATGGCTTCTTTGCAAGATTCCGAAAGGGAGATGAATTCGGCCTCGGTTGGTGATAAGGCAACTCATGTCTGTTTCTTACACCTCCAGCTGACGGTTCCTCCAAACACGAGGAAAATATAGCCTGAATTGGATTTTCGGTCCGTTCGATTTTCTGCCAAATTGGCATTAGCATTGTGCCCTTGAGATATTATAAAACTCTTTTTACCTCCATCTAATCAGTTTGTGTTAGTGTTTGGACCTTTTGTGCTAAAATAGCAACATTTGCCATAGTATCTGGGTGGCTATTAACAGAAATATATAGAAGGCTTCCGATGAGTTTTCTGTTGTTGTTGGTCAGTAGAACTTTTCCAAGTGGAATATTTGAGATCTTGGCATCGGTCATGCCAAATTCAGCAATCACTTTGTAGATATAGGCAGCTTGGCTAAGTAAATAATTTGCAGCTGCTGAATTAGTTATTTTCAGACGAAGGTAATTTTTAATTGGTCCCAAGTTTTGTTTTGATTGAATTTTCTGCTTGTTCAATCATTAAAGTGTGGTTACTGGCGACACAAGATCGTCAACATAAACCAGTATATAACAAACTCCATTCTCGTCTCTTTTTATGTGCAAACATGGATCGGACTTGCTTTGAATAAATCCAAATGTTATAATGGCCTCATGTAAAGCTTGGTTCCAGCATCTAGCCGATTGCTTTAATCCATATAAGCTTTTCTTCAGTCGGCACACAAGATGTTCTTCGTTTTTTTTTTAACAAAACCGGGTGGTTGTTTCATAAATAAAGTTTCTTCAACTATTCGGTTCAAAAATGCCGTCTTTGCATCGAAATGGAATACAGCCATTTTTTCTTTCGATCAATCGATAAAAGAATGCGAAATGTTCCCCGTATCGTTGTGAAACATCTTGTGCCACTAGCCTAGCTTTGAGTCGACAAACGGAACCGTAAATACCCATTTACATCCAACAGGTTTTCGTCCTTTGGGTATTTCAGTCTAAACCTATGTTTTTGTAAACTTTTGGGTTCCTTGACAGCATAAACAACATTCATTTGGTTTATTAGTCTGTCCTTGTTTATTCGTGTCGAACACCATATCTCACCAGCATAGTTGTTGTCAATTAATGTAACATCGCCGTTTCCTGATTCAGAATGTAAATCCACGTCACTAAAATAAACTTCACTTTCATCTTCAGATGATGAAGCATCTGCTGGTTCATGTCATACCACACTGATGTTGCAGATGTTTCTCCTTCAGAATTTTCACTTTTCGTCACTGCTCGCTTCTTTTCAATCCATTTTGTCACCGCCTCTTTAAAGACAAACTTCCCATCTCGGCTGATTACCACTTTTCTTGTTGACGAAACCTAACATCTGTACGCTTTCGTTGTATCATCATATCCTACCACAACAGCTTCCATTGCTTTCGAGTCCAATTTACGCCGCTTTTCGTCTGGGATGTGTACAAAACATTTTGACCCGAATTTATGAAAATGTTTAACACTTGGTCGCTTACCAAACCAATGTTCAAATGGCGTCTTTTCTACTCCAATTGTCGTCAATCGGCTTTGTATGAAATTTGCCAGGGTCACGGCTTCGCCCCGGAACGTATACCCCAGACCAGCATATAATAGGACGCATCTTGTTATTTCAACAAGCGTACGATTCTTGCGTTCTGCGACACCATTTTGCTGGGAGGTGAAGGAAGAGGTTCTTTGGTACTGAATCCCTTTTCGTGCCATGTATTCTTCAAATTTCTTACCTAAGTATAGCAAGAATTTCATTTTCTTTTCAAACATTGTTTTGGTCATCTCTCAGTACGAATCTCGCAATTTTCACCATCGAAGCTGCTTCAATAAAATTAAATTTCCATCAATTCCAGGCATAAACAGAACATTCTCCAACCTCACAGATATTTTTGTACCAGCTGCATTCAGAAAAGCTACTCGGACAGAACTTTTCCTTCAGAGACAATTTCTTGACCATTTGCAACACACATCATCAGCTTCTTCATTGCTATTTGTCGACCGATCCATTTTTTGCTTATACGCTGCGATGATCTTTGGGCTATGATTTAGAAAGGCATACCATGTCATACAGCGCCAATTTTTACAATGGTAGAAATATTTTCAACTAGTAAATAGCTCCATATTTATTAAAAGTGCTAATTTTTAAAACTAAAAAATGTAATGATTTAAAATGTAGCAATAAATTGAACTAAATGAAAATACCACTTTTCCAAAAAAAATTATTGTGTTATTTTTGTAAACTGAAGGTAATGCATTACTTTTATAAGTACATAATGGATTATTTTTCGTATATTTCGTAAATCCAAACTGGATTTTTCAATACATTTTTGGAATATGACAAATTAGCTAGTCTGTAACCGATTATGATGAAATTTTTAAGTTATGATGTAAATGGAATTGTTAATGATTTTTGGATAGACTTTTAAAATATCGAAAATTATCCTGTAACTTGACTATTTTTAAATGATTATGATGAAAATCGACAGGTACGATGGAAATGAGATCCTTTAATGTTTTTTAAATGAAATTAATAGAATTTGGTGATTTTGAATACGATTACCATGAAATTCGACATGTACGGTGGAAATGGAATTCTATAACGATTTTTGGTTAAAGTTTATTAATATGGAAAATTAGCTTGTTATTAGGCTATTATTTAATCGATTATGTTGAAATTAGACAGGTAATGGGTTGGAAATGGGATTTTTAAATGATTTTTGGAAAATGGTCGATTAGCTTGCAACTTTGCTATTTATTAACCGATTATGATGAAATTTTACAGGTACGGTGGAAATGAAATTGTTACATGGTTTCTGGATAGATTTTTGAAATATGGCCAATTATCCTGTAACTTTTAAACGATTATGTTGAAATTCGACAGGTACTATGGAAATGGCATTCTTTAATTATTTTCAGATGAAATTAATGGAACTAAGAAATTTTACAACATTATTATGATGAAATTCGACAGCTACGGTGGAAATGGTATTCTTTAATGATTTTGCAATACAAAATGTTGCAATTACAAAATGTTGCAACTACAAAATCTTGCTTGCATAACAAAATAGTGCATTTATTTTTCTTTTTAGTAGGTGTCATTAATAAATCCTATATAATCCGCTCCTACGTGTGGCACGCAATGCGACATGTTTGCTGATCGCGGCTCCTACGTCCCCCGAAATTCAAATCTAAAGCCCCTCGGAGGGCTAAGCGGGGGGGAGCGCAGCGACGTCCCGCGTGCCCGTGAGAGTTACCGAAGCCGTTAGCCTCTGCAGTTCGGGATTAATAGATTCTATATAATCCGCTCCTACGTGCGGCACGCAGTGCGACATGTTTGCTGATCCCGGCTCCTACGTCCCCTGAAGAAATTCCCCATTTTCCAAAATTTATATTTTTGGTTATTTTCGTTTGTAACCGAAATCCCCAGTTTCCAGAATTAATAAAAGGGAGATTTTAACTTCAAATCGAAAACCCTAAAACGAAATTCAAATCTAAAGTCCCTCGGAGGGCTAAGCGGGGAGGAGCGCAGCGACGTCCCGCGTGCCCGTGAGAGTTACCGAAGCCGTTAGCCTCTACAGTTCGGGATTAATAGATTCTATACAATCCGCTCCTACGTGCGGCACGCAGTGCGACATGTTTGCTGATCCCGGCTCCTACGTCCCCTGAAGAAATTCCCCATTTTCCAAAATTTATATTTTTGGTTATTTTCGTTTGTAATCGAAATCCCCATTTTCCAGAATTTATAAAAAGAGAGATTTTTAATTCAAATCAAAAGCCCTAAAACGAAATTCAAATCTAGAGTCCCTCGGAGGGCTAAGCGGGGAGGAGCGCAGCAACGTCGAGAGTTATCGAAACCGTTAGCCTCTGAAATATTATTAAAATAGAAAAATAATGCGTTTAACCGAAAATATTTTTATTCATTTTGATTTTTTTTGACGCTGGCGGGCATATTGTAGGCTAAGGTATTGCTTCTCGATTCAATTAATACATTTATCATGAAACTTTAAGGCGTGGAGTTTTCACACAATGTATCACAGTTTCGGCACACAAATACCTCCGATTTTTCCGTTGTTGTCTCGATAATAGTTTTATCTGTAAGCGGGGACGGTATATCAGCCGAATCATCAATTTTGTCGTGTTCAATTTTTTCATGTTGGCGTAATCTGATTTTTAGCGGGTATTCCCGCTAAAAATCAGATTACGCCAACATAAAAAAATTGAACACAAGTTTTTACAGAAATAATTCGCCTCGAATCGATGCTTAAGGAATTTATGTTCGATCGCTTTGAAAATTTATGGGGAATGCTTTGGGGGTATCGTTTTCAGTCAACTAAATCTATTTTGGTTGATGTAACTCTTTTTGCTGGATATTTAAGCAGAGTTGATGCGAGTATTGCTCTACCCAGGATATCAGTTTCACTTTCATGCTGCCTGAAATCATAAATCATAATTATAATTTTAAAATAACATACACATATATTGTTGTTTACCGAAAATGTCCTATTAAATCACAATGTTTTATAAACTCCTGGCTAGAGATCACACATTGAAAGGGTTTTGGCGTTTATTGTTTTAATTTTTTCGAAGATGTTGGGCCTTGTTGACGGCTACTTGGGTCTTTTAAATCACTTTGTTTTACTGCATCACTTTGTCTATTGTTGTAAACGATAGTTTAAATTAAAATTATCCGGAAAATGGAGATTTAATATTTAAATTAGATAGGATTTCTTCATTTTCCACAGTAAATTATTTCGGAAATTATTTCGCATTGTGTTGTATGTATGATCATAAGTATGTGTGATAAACATTAACATTTTGATGACAATCGAATTAAACGAACTAATCAATTCGTTTGCCTTCTAAACAAGCACTTTTATTATTTATTTTATTAACACAGTATATTTTATCCAAAATATATAAATTATTAAAGTAGGTATTTGATTATAAATCAATATTTACACGCAAATGTCAAAATTTAGTTAATTTTTATAAAACCAGATGGTTCTTATTTATCTAAGAAATAATACGCATACTAAGATTTCAAAATTTATTTTAGTAAATACACAAACCAAATGAAGTGTTTTAAACCCAAGACTCGAATCATAATAAGGCATTTGCTGTCAAATAGTAAGGTATATTTTTAGCTAATACTCAACCCAAAATGTAGTTCACATTAATTCCGCTTTATAAAAACTGGCGTTTTCAAATGGTATGGCTTTATAAATGTGTTCCCTCTCCAGCAGCGATCCTAAAAGTGTTGCACTGATGAAAAATTCGGATATAATTTCATTTCCCAGCGCCAACAACTTTTGGAACAATTCGTTCATTTTGTTTACATGCTCTTCCACATCACCTCCTTCTTCTAATCGCTGCCTCATAATTGTTCACAGAGCAAACACACGATTACCAGGAGTATCCTTTTCCTGGAATTCTTCGCTTTATTCGCTGATTTGCAATTTCGGATATGTTATATTTGTCCGTCTTCTACCGAGAGTGCAATGCAATTATGTGCCTTTTCATCTGTTGTAGTCCAATCTGCGGTAACTGGACTTGTCACTGTATCTTTTATAGTACTCTACGCACCTTTAGCCCTTAACAACATTTCCCTTTTATATCGCCAGTTGAAATAATTCTCAGAATTCAACTTGGCAATCGTGTTCTATTTTGAACAATTTGCACAAATATTAGTATCTAGCGATTTGCCAGCCCATAACCTGTTAGGATAGCAGTAGATGATTTAAGAAAATTAAATAATAAGCCCAATGATTCAAGATATTTAGGAATGGTGTTATTTGTTCTGTACAAATAACACACGTCTACTTTTTACAGTAGTCGGCAACGAACAAAAAAAAAACAAACGATTACATCATGTGGATGGCAGACGTCAAGACTACTACGTTAGTTTAGTGTTGCCACATTATGCAAATACAAGTTCATTGAATTAGTTACGTATAAATTAAATAATGTTGAATATGGTGTGGTCTGCTGTCATTTGGCTCTGATGGTAGGTAAAGAAATTTTTGAGAAAAGCGGCATTTCTCGTGAAGAGATTTTATTCTAATGTCCTACAGTAAACTGGAATTCATTTTTTCAGCTATCACAGTTTAGTTGCAACAATTTATATCTCGGTTTGGATTAAGTTATTTTTTGCAAACTATAATTTGGCTGATCTACAAGGAAACACAGAGACTTGTTAGGTAGTAGTATATAATACGTATTATACCTTCTTACGCTGCCACCTAAATTATTTGTAGGAGAAGCATCATTTTAATTAAAGTAAAATTACTTTAACTTACAATATTTACTATATAGACTGAGAAGTTTACTGTCCTGACACAGGAACGGAGCTGTAATATTTATTAAGCGCCATTTTTATTTTCAAGTCGATCTGTCATACAGTTTATTTTTCACAAGCAACAAAATTGGCTTATTTGGCATTAAGTTACCAAAGGATAAATTTAAAATTCGTGTTGCAATCCATTATCTTTTTTGAAAGGCTCAACATTCTATGAAGCTGTGCGTTTTTAGGTAGGTGAATTTAAGCAAGCATTTTTGTTACGGACCCAAAAGAGGTGACAACTGAGAAACGATTGAAAATCCATGAGATTGTAAGTGAGGTTGAGTGAAATTTTTGACATCGTAAATATTCCAAAAAAACGTATAGAAAATATCTTGAATGAAGAGTAACCTTTTTAAAGCAATGTTGGGGGGAAAAAAATGTTGGAACATCGTTGGGTGAAGTGCATTGGATCAAAGGAAGTTTTCTTTTTCTTCCTAATAATACAAAAATAAATAATGCAAGAGAAAAAAAATTCCGAAAACGAACTTTAGCTATTTGGGTTCTTGCATAAGTGGTCAGTCTCCAAAATAAGCCGTGAACCTTCAAATTTTTCTTTAACCCTTTTGGAGACACCAGGGTCTGGCCAGACCCTTTTTGTGTTTGTTTGCATTATTTTTATATTTAAAATTTTCCCATCGTCAAAATATTCCATGATATCCTCAAGCTACTAGTTTTGAACAGATATATGAAAAAAATTACCAAAAATAGGTGGGTGGTCGGGAGTTTAAAAGGCACCGTAAAATTCTAGTCATAGTCGAAACACAAGGGTCTAGCCAGACCCCATACACATTTTATATGAAAATATACTAAATTTGTATGTATCTGTTTTCACTGTATATTTATCTCACCGGAGTTCCCGTTATTTATTCGTTTTCAATGATTGTGCTTTGTATTTTAGCATGTGCAGTGTCATAGTCTCTTCGTATTTTGATGAGGTGGACAAAGTTTACCAAACACTGCCTTAGCTAACGATCTTGAACGAGAACGAGCAAAGAAGGAAGAAGAAGTCGTTGATACTTTTGGTGTCGAAGCAGATTATGACGAAGTTGCTAATTATATACCAAATGATGATGACGCATTGGATATAGAAGAAGAGCAGGAATTAGATATTCAAGAGGCGTATGACAGCGAAGATAATGAAATACTATCAACAACTGAAATTCAAAGAGCAGATGAAGTAAATCAAGTAGACGAAATGCAGCAGGCAACTGAAACGCAGCCAACAAATGAAATGCAGATCGATATGCAGGAAGCTATGTTCGGCAAAGATGTTACGAAGTGGAACAGAGCACGGCCATGAATTGGTCGGACATGTATCCATAATGTTATGAGGTTTAGTGGAGGGCCTAATTCTACAAACTCGGTACCAATTGAAATGTTTAAAAGGTTTCTAACACCAAACATCGTGTTTATCATAATAAAGGAAACAATGTGGTATGCGATTGAATAAATTAATCAATGGAATACTAAGAATCCAACCAAAACAAAAAGGTATGGAAGGAGTTTAAGGAAATTGAACTAAATGCATCTATTGGTATACTCTTAGCTGCTGGCGTAAGCCACTATAATATGTAACACGCGAGTTTTCTGTGGAAAACGATGAACATTCCCATTTTTAGAGCAACAATGTCATACCGCCGTTTCATTGCTCTGTCACGATATATACGAGTTGATGATAGCCGTACCGGTAATTTTCATGCACAATCCGATAAGGCTGCACCAATTAGGGATATAAGGAATTTGTTAAACGAAAATTTGGAAAGGAACTATCGACCACATAGTGATATTACCATAGACGAACAATTGTTTCCATATCGTGGGAGGACGAAGTTCACACAGTACATACCGTATAAACTTGCGAGGTATGGAATTACAGTGAAGTGGGCATGCGATGCAAAAATACACTATCCACTAGAAGGAAATATTTATACGGGTAAAGATGCAGGTGCAGAATGGGTCGTTGACCAAGGGCATAATGAAATGTTGCGTTTGGCGTCTAGGTATTCGAACTCGGAAAGGACAATCGTGGCCGATAATTGGTTTACTACCTTACAAGGGTGTAAACGCCTCATAGAGATCGGTATAGGTTTTGTAAGTACGCTGCGAAGCAACAAAACATGTTTTCCACCTGAAATGGCAAAAAATTCCTCACGGTCAATACATTCATCAATATTTGGGTATCACGAAAATAAAGTAGCAATGTGCTCCTACATCCCCAAGCAAAACAAAGCAGTGATTCTTTTATCAACAGTACATGGGACAGTACATAGGAACGTAATTGGTGAACTAAAAAAGCCAGAAGCAATTATTTATTATAATAAAACTAAAAGTGGCGTCGACACAATGGACCAAATATTAAGCCACTTCACCACAAAACGACAAACAAAAAGATGGACTTTGGCATTCTTTTATAACATAATTGACAGATGCTTGCAGGAAATTTGTGTTCTCGCTTTCAGAAACTTTAGTTCGTCCGCAAATAGAAGCTCGATGTAACAATCCTTAAGAAATAAAGCAATTTTCGTGTCGATCGGCAATAGAAGCATTCCTCGGTGGCCCATTACCCATTACCCATTACCCATTACCGAGAATTAAGACTTTATAACATATCACAACAAATTGATTAAGTTCCACTATTTTTTTATCAAGCAACACCCGTTGTGCAACGATAAAAGGTGCCGACGTCCTCCAAATACGGCATAGCTCGTCGCAAAACTGACTTTTACTGTGTGAAATGTTCGAATCCAGTATGCCTGCAACACTCTAAATGCATTTATAAATGCTTCAAATGTACAAATGAAGAGGAACTTTAAAAGAAGCTTTGAAGCTTTCTACATAAATGTTTTATTTTTTTTAGTTTATTCAGGCTATGTTTTCATTCCTGTAAAAAAAACCAAACTAATATTTCATTTATTTATATTTAATTTGACGTATAGGGGTCTGGCTAGACCCTTGTGTTTGCAATGTGGAAAGAAAATGTGGGATTCACACAAGGGTTAAAAATTATTTTAGGTTAACTGAAGCTAAAGTTATGTGATTTACGTTTACATGGGCCGAAGGACAGTAGTAGTTTTGTTATATATCGGATATCACATCCATTGCCCCAATATTCTTTTGTTTGTAATTGGCTGGATGTTTTAAATTTAAATTTATTATTAATTTTAGAGCAAATTAAACAATTATTGTTATTCTGTTTCAAAATATGCTTTACGTATTCTGAAAACTCCGGCACATAAGCTATTGAGCTATTGATGTAGTTGTTATGTTATATGTTATGTGAGCCATTTATCTTTCCTTACCTCAATGATTTTATACTTTTTATGTTCTCAATGGTTGAGTTGCAAAACGTTATATTCGATTGGTTGGAACATCAGTTTTGCGAGTTAAATTAAATTGCATAAGTTCCGGGTGCGACGAGTCATATTTTGAAATTCCTTCGGAACTAATTGGTTTACAATAACATCATGTTTTCAACATTCAAATATGGTATTTTACTTTGCTCTTCTCTCTCAACAGTAAACTTAATGTGTCAATAGAGTTTGAAGAAATTAGTGCAGGCTTACAACTAATTAGAACAGCGCTCTTAACTGCGAAGAAAAAATAGCGTCGAAAAACTTTGCTCACAATTCGAAAAGATCTTCCAGAGAGAAGATAGTGAATTATTTTACACCGTGCCATTACATACGACATCATTTACAAAAAAGGCATTTAGGACTAGATAGATGTCCTATCGAACCATATCAAATTTTCATCTTCAGTAGAAGATACAGCATATATGTATGTGTTATCGACACCAGACTATTTAATCCTGACAAGAAGGAACTTCACTAATATGTTCGAAAGACAATTAGTTATTTATTTATCTAATATCCTAACAGAACCTCTGATCAAAACTAAAATGGTCTTCAAAACTAGAAAAAGAGTAACACTACTCATACCACGAAAAAGCGGTATAAAACAATCATTACGGAGGAACTTCGCAAATTATTTAGACGAACCAGGAATTTAACTTGTATATTCACATCAGAAGATTGTTTTCAATACATCTCAGAAGCATATAAAACATGGGGGTATAAAGGTGGTTTGGCGTTTATTGGAGGGGGGGGGCAAAGTTGAGTAGATTAATTAATCTACCAGCTCCGTAATCTTCCAGTAGGGTGCGCATCGCGTGAGCTGTTCTGGTCTTGTCATTAGGCAACTGCGTGATGGTTACAATTGTGTAAGGGGTAACTTAGGCCATTTGGCACATTTTTGACCATTTGGCATAGGCTAAGGTACGGCGCTAAAGGAGAAAACCTTGACAAAAACCCCTAATCTAAGGTGGAACAGCATATGCCGATGGATGAATGGCTGATAGGTTAATCAGCCCAAAATATGCGGACTCTGGATACCAGGCACCCTCCAGTTTTATTTAGCCCTCCTGTAGTAAAGCTGGGCGACCTACGGGCGATTTCAAAATCAAACAGAATACGGGGCAGGAGTAGGAATATACGGGAGTGGGACAACCCTCTCGAGGTCTTTGGGCTCTAATGCTACCGTCTTTCTAGCGGAACTACACGCTGTAGTAAACATCTAGGAGGGAGAGAAATAAGCCCAGATAGTATGTATTATGTACCGGGAGGCTGCATTTCCAATTTCATTAAGAAACTGAATATTGACAGGACGGATAATTAAGCAGGGTCCAGCACAATAGATCTTTTAGGTCGCAGTGCGAAGTGGCTGATCGCCCGCATGGCCCTCCAACAATAATAATAATAATGGGGGTGTAAAACCCCAAAGTTCAATCTAGAACGATCTATGTCACTCCTAATTGATGTGGAAGGGAAGAAGAAGCAACAAGAACTCATTAAAACTATTCACCTCCAACCAATGCGACGTTTGCCAACAAGTTAAGTATGATCGGCAACCACCACAACTACACCTTTAAACGAAACGCCAAAGAAACCAATGGAGATTATACACAGCAACAAATTCTAACTAGAATTAGTAAAATCCTTAACGGTCTCTTAATGGGCATAAATAAATTTAGTAAATTTGCCGCTGGCTACCTGTTGGAAGAAAAAAACAACCATAAGAATCTAAGAAGCATTACAATGTTTCAGCCAGATAGGGATACCATATATCATAGCTAACAAGAGCTGAAACCATAGCTGATCAGTTAAAATCCTAGCTGATTCCGAAATAGGAAGTGGGGGAGAAGTAAAAACACTAGTAAACAAATTTCTAATTGAATTGCACGTAATCACACCATACAATTCCACTGGCAATTATCCATACGAAAGGCTGCATTCTACACTGAAAGAAATTTGCAGTATCATATGCCTAAAAGACAAAGATAAAAAATTAGGAGGTGTGGTATGATGAAAGGGATTTTCATGTTAACCCTTCTAAAACTAATTTGGTTGTATTTACCAGGCATCAAGGTATTATTGGTCTAACTATGTCCCCTTTCTTTTCGGGAGGCCGATTAGCAGATCAGACTACGTCAAAAGCATTTAGGTATCTTCTGCTGGAAATTTCACCTAGAGTATAACCTTCAAAAATCCTCTGCCGTCTTTTGCACGTGTAGGCGAGCCTTTGGGAAAACCTGGGGTTTAACTCCCAAAATGATAGCTTTTATCTAAAAATCGTTTGTTTTACCGATGTTATCTTATACTTCCTTGGTATGGTTTCAGTGGTTAAATTAAAGGCGTTCAATTAAAGAGCCGCAGGAGGGATTGCCTTAACTCCCCTTCTTGCCATTGAATCAATTCTTAGCAAAGTATGTTCTGCTTCGTTTTGGTTAAGGGGCATAGGAACAATTCTTAATGATTACACACCATTAGTACCAGAAATTGATATGGTTAATGATAGACTGTTGTCTGAATTCAATTTCACTAAATAATATTCGGAGATCACTGGATTTTCTTGAGAACTTGTATGAGTCGATAGTCTTCTTTTCTGATGGCTCTATCTCCTATAATAGTTCTGGTTATGGAATGTACTGCCCTACGTTTGATTTGAATTTATCAGGCTACCTGGGTAGGCACTGCACAGTTTTTACAGCCTGTGGAATTGAACCATTGAATCTCGCTGTTACAAATAAAAATTTTGTTTTCTGTTAATAATTTAAACAGGGAAGATGTTCAAGTAATATTGTGGCATTGAGGGCAATGATATTACTGATTCTCTAGCAAAAGCTGAGTCTGGGTTAAAATTTGTCGGTCCCGAAACAGTTAGCTCCTTACCATTAAACTATATTAAGAAAGCGATCAAAAACTCGCTATTTATAGCGTCACATTGCGCAACCTTTTATTAGTGAACTTAACTTGAGGGCCCACTAGGTTTGCTTATTGCTTTATCTCTCGACAGGAACCATTTGAAAGTCTTGATCGCCACTCTTACTTGTTACGGCTATTGTAAGGATTATCTTGAAGTCGATGATGGCTGCATTCACTTCCTGAGCAGTTGTCCTGTTTTCGTCGGATTTACGTGGCAAATATTTATCTCTTTAGGTCTATTTGAAGATCAGCTGTTTTCCTTCCCTTGGCCCAAACTACTTCAGTTTCTTAAGGCGTCAGTACGCGTTCGCAATTTAGGATACAATCACTGGTTTACACCTCGTTCCCGTCGTCCATACTGAATCTCATCATAATTTTGGTTAAGAAATAACCGAGTTGCTTCCTAATTATCCGTATTCAAGAATTTCATTCCGGTTATTATTTGAACGATAAATAATAAAATAAAACTTGAACAAATCAAATTGTGTTCCTTAATAAAAATCGAGGTTCCCGACCACTTTGAACTTTAATAGGAAACGCTGGAAACTAAGCTAAGAAGATATGTAAATTTTCAGGCTCCTAGCTTTATTCTAAAATATCTAAAATATTTTTCATTTAAATATTTATAATCGATACTATCGATAGGCTCTATTTTAATGCTGGGATAATTTCTAGTTACTTCATTATCTATGTGGCTAATTGGCAAAATCCGTAGGATCAGAATCACAGATTTTTTTTTAACCAATTTTTGATTAGAACGATATGGTACCAAGCGAAGTTGTAAACCAACAACCAAAATCGAATCTGATACCTCATGGTTCCTAATGAAGTACACTAACTGCTTCACAAGATGATGTTATGAATTTGTGATAGAAGAGAATTCCTGTTGTGTTCTTCATAGTTTTCAGATACTATCTATTACCAAATACCTATCCAGACATAAGGAAATACTATAAACTACTCTAGAATATAAATTGAATTTTCATGTTGTTCGAAAAACTATATTGCTGTTATGAAGAGGATTAAGTTTTTAAAGCATTTTTGTGCAATGTAATTTGTTACTTCCATTTTCACATGCAGCTCAACAAAAAATACCGTAAAGAATCTACATTTGAATAGTTAGAACAGCATAAATTGATTTTTATCAGTCCGTATGCCATTTCAAGTCGTGCCTATTTTCTGTCGTTCATTATGTAACATTCATTTATGTACAAATATAAGCACAAATGAAAGAGGTTATACACAAAAAAAAAACGTAAATATACCCAACCCATGTTGTGTACGTAGTTACATTTACCTGACAATCAAACGAAATTTAAAATGTTTTCCTAAATACATACCTACGGGCGTAAATTATTTTTCCGGAAATCCATTGTATATTGTGTTACGTATACATACCATACACGTACAGTACAAAAGCACCAAAATGAGAATTGACGTTATAAAATAGGAATATTAAGTGAAAATGGTTAAAACGACGAAATTTTGGCATATGTGCGCGCGATGAAAGCACAAATAAAGATGAAAGGAACATTTTGTGATTTTCATTTTTAATAAATTTAATTGCATCTCTAAGGATTGACAGAACACAAATTTTTACTAAGTGTCTAAATAATTTTAATTTTTTTTTGAGATATTGCATTTGGGATTTAATCCAATTCCTATCTCTGTATATATAAAACCAAATTCGGGAAAATATAAACTCAAATCCGGATCAAAGTGATTTATTGAATTGACACCATTTTCACATTTTGTTGTTGCACTGAAAATAATGTTTGAATGTTTGAATTAAAACATTTTTTTTCAACAATAAAAAAATAATAAATACATTTTCATTTAACTGTACTATATAACCACCATTAAATGAGAAACTGTCCCGAAGGAAGTGGAGGCATAGAGAAGTAATGGAATTTGGTTTTTTCCGGTAGATGCTTTTTGTTATATACAACAAGAAAATGTGTTTAAAATTGATTGTTGATTTTAAATTGTTTGTAGAGGTTAACAAACGAATTTGGCGTATGAAAACCCCAAGAAAAGCACACAAGATTTCAGGTCATACATTTTGTAGGATCAGGGAGAAATCAACCAAAAATTTCATCTTTCTCCTATATACTTGTGAAATGGACATAATCAAACATTCAGGTGACTGTAAGCTATCATTTGTCGTGTTAATGGACTATGTATTTAGGTTATTTGGGTTAATAATTGTTGAGCTGCATTGGGAGCTTCATACCTGTAGCTCACTTAGTGGTTTGTGTCTAATTTCAATTCAACTGTGCTATTAATATTAATAAGTTATAAGTGTATACCCCATTTGTTTATGTATAACAGATTTTTTGACAGTGTAATACGAAAGGGAAATAAAGAGCTCGTTTTTCGATTATTAGTTAGTCGTCGGCCAACAATTTGGGAATGTTTTTCACAAGTGAATTATAAAATAAATAAAACAAAAAAACAAAATCCAGCGACCGAACATTTGGTCCATCGAACCGTATTTTTTGTATAAAATGAAGAAATAAACTTCCATCGCCAGCCATATTGTCACGTACACGTGGACATTACAGCCGAAATAATTTAAAGCGAATTGTTTAAACCAAAAGTGGTTATAAAACACAGCTTTAATAATCAACCGACGTTTAATTACATCTTTAGCTGTAGTTGGTTGTAACTTCTACCGCAGTATAAATATCAGTTTGGAAATATCAACACTAATTTCGTGTTCAAAACACCAACGTTAATTTCGTGTTCATCAATATAATTATCCGAGTATGACGTCATGCAGCAGCGTTCATCTTTAACAAGTAAATGTTACTTTAGCTGAGGTATTTTAGTATTTTACTGTTATATTTTGATTACACTTTAGATTTATAAGTATTGAATTTAATTAGTTTTTCGAAATGGTTAAAAAATGTAAGTCAGTTGTAATGCGTTTAAGATCATAGATAATTATTTAAGAAAATTTGAACATGAAGGTCCAACCTTGGAGGAATTGGAGAGTAGATTTAGTAATTTAAATAAAATATATTCAGATTTTGAGAAAATTTGTAATGAATTGTTGGAGGAGACAGTCGAAAAAGATATTGATGCATTACAGCCACAATTTGATGAGGTTGATGATAAATTCCATTTGACAAGAGCCAATTTAAATATTTTAATTAAAAGTTGTACCGATAGTAATAACGTTGTAGATGATAAGCAATCATTAGTTACCAAGACCAAGTTTAGTTCAGTTCGACTGCCGCATGTAAATCTTCCAGTTTTCAACGGGAATCCCGCTGAGTGGCTAACTTTCAAAGACACGTTTCTGTCTGTGGTTCATAATCGGGAAGATATCGACGACATTGTGAAATTTACTTTGTTATTGGAGAAATTGATCGGGGATGCAAGGGATAGAATAGGCCACGTCACATTATTCGCTAAGTCTTGTGTATTTTGCAATGCCAGTTTCCATCCATTCTGTACCTGTCCAGAGTTTATTCGAATGTCAGTAGCAGATCGATACAGAAAAATAATAGAGTTGAGACTTTGTATTAATTGTTTTGGTGCTAACCACTTCAACAAAAACTGTCATAAAGTCGGTTGTAAGTTGTGCTCACAAAAGCACAACACATTAGTACACCGTATACATGGTTTATACAAGCCGAAGTAGATGATGCCGACGTTGCGACTAAAGAGCATGCACCCTAACATGCAGTTAAATTATTGTACCCAGAACATTGTTCCTAAAAAACAGGTTTTATTGTCAACGGCATTGATTCTCATTAGGGATAACAACAAAAATTATATTGAGTGTCGTGTGTTATTGGATTCGGCTAGAATTTTATTTCAATTGATTTTGCGAACAAACTGAATCTTAACAGAGAGTCGATCAGCAATGTTTTAGTTTCTGGTGTAAGCGAAACCAAAACGAATGTAACCAAGTGTATAAGTACCTTAATCAAATCCCGAATTTCCGATTTTCGTCAATCCTTAAGTTTTTTCATCGTACCGAACATTTCTAAAGCATTACCTCAAGATGATATCGACATTTCACGTTGGGCATTGCCAAATAATGTTATTTTGGCCGATCCATATTTTAACACCTCAAGGCAAGTTGACGCACTTATAGGAAGGCAAACGAATCCAGCTAAATTCTAATCTTCCCATTTTCCAGGAAACTGTTTTTGGTTGGATATTTAGCGGAGAATATATTGAACGAAATTTGTTCAGCTTTGTTACCACAGGGCAACAACCACTTGAGGTTGATAATTTAAATCAGAGTCTCCAAAGGTTCTGGGAACTAGAATCCATGCCATTTAGGAAGTTTTTATTAAAAGATAAAGCGTTTTGTGAATCACACTTTAGCGAGACCCATTTTAGGGATGAAACTGGGCGCTATACAGTTTCTATACCATTCAAGGCAAATCTAGATGAGATTAATATTGACCCGTCACAAACCAGTCTACAGAGAATATTATGGCGTACGGATTTATCAGAACCAGTTCAAACTTTCGAGTTAACTACGGTGACTTATGGTACTGCATCGACCCCATATCTTGCCACACGAGTTTTGAATCAGCTAGCATCTGGAAGCACAGTTTTCCGTTAGCCTCAGGTTCTATCCAAAATTTCTATGTTGACGATTTCCTTGGTGGTGCCAACTCGATTGAGGATGCGCTGGAATTACAACAACAGCTGATTGGCAAGCTATCTCGTGGTGGATTCAATCTACATAAGTCAATTCCTGAAAGTCAGAGGGATGTTTTGACGCTAGATAATTCGAGTTGTCACGAATCCATAAAGGCACTTGGTTTATTATGGAAGCCAAGTGCTGATGTATTTGTTTTCAATGCCATTCCAATAGAGAGTTATGGCCGTATTACCAAACGATCAGTTCTTTCTAATATTGCAAAGGTTTATGAGCCTTTAGGGCTACTTTCACCAGTTTTAATTACTGCAAAAATTCTCATACAATCACTTTGAAAATGTAAAACTGATTGGGATGAACCTATTTCCGGAGAACTTCATCAGTTATGGCATGATTCTAGCACACAGCTTGTCATTGTCAATACAATTTCATTTCCAAGATGTGTAGTCATAGCGAAACCTATTTTTATTGAACTGCATGGTTTTTCCGATGCTTCGGAACGAGCATTTGGCGCATGTGTTTATGTTAAGAGTGTGGATGAATCACATAACACATCCGTGCGATTACTTTGTGGTAAGTCTAGAGTAGCTCCATTAAAAACCGTTTCCCTCCCGCGCTTGGAGTTATGCGCTGCCTTGTTGCTTTCGAGACTTGTAATAACCGTATTGTGGTCTGACTCCTTAATAATATCGCGTGAATGAAATCTAGGAATTGACGTGCAACTTCACTTGGTGTCATGTTAGCTAGTTCCGAGAATAACCCCTCCGATTTAGTATCTCGAGGCGGCATTCCTAAAGACGTAAAGCATGTAACGATGTGGTGGGAAGGACCACAATTTCTTCACATTCCTGAATGTGATTCATCAAAAGATTCATATCAGCCCAACCATATCAATTTTGATAATCAGACTCTAGAATTAAAGCAAGAATCTTTGAATTTTATTTCCATTTCAGCAAATATTTTCATTTCTTTTATATGAGTGTGAAGTTTATGCTAAAAAAAATAACAAAAAATTACACTGTTAAATTAGCTATTTTCCAATTGGAATTTAAATGATATAAAAATTTAAATTTTTTGTAATTTTGGATTTTTAGTACCACCAAACAGATTCTTTTCATCAGAAAACAAGTTCTTTTCATCCTTTTCAGATAAGTGGACCATCTGTTTATATCGTTAACCAAAAGCATCCAATTGTGTTGAACATTACTATATTTTACTGAATATTCAGTCATAATTTAAAAGTTGACTGAATTTTGATGGTTTAAATAATTATTTAGCCCCGATCCTGGAAATGTTTTGAAGGCCCCGCACATTTCTCAGAATAGCTAAGCCATATAGCGGTCAATGTCACCAAGCCGATCCAATTATGATGAACTATAATATATTTCACAGTTTTTGGAATTTCAAATAATTTTTTCATTATTTAAAAGTTTTATATCGCCGACCGCAGAGTTGTCCACAAGATCTTGCCCACATTTTCGGATAACTTGGCCATGTGCCAGTCTACGTGGTTAACCTTATCCAATTGTGATGAACTATACTATACTTCAAAGAATTTCGAATTTTTAATAATTTTATTAGTTTTATAAATTGTTGTATCTCTGATCAAAGAAATGTCCACAAGGTCTGGCCTATATTTTTGGATAACTTGAACATGTGCCAGTCTACTTGGTCAATCTTATTCAATTGTGATGAACTATACTATACTTCACAAAATTTCGAATTTTTAATAATTTTATTAGTTTTATAAATTGTTGTATCTCCGATCACAGAGATGTCCACAAGGTCTGGCCTATATTTTTGGATAACTTGACCATATGCCAGCCTACGTGGTCAATCTTATTAAATTGTGATGAACTATACTATACCTCACAGAATTTCGAATTTTTAATAATTTTATTAGTTTTATAAATTGTTGTATCTCTGATCACAGAGATGTCCACAAGGTCTGGCCTATAGTTTTGGATAACTTGACCATGTGCCAGTCTACTTGGTCAATCTTATTCAATTGTGATGAACTATACTATACTTCACAGAATTTCGAATTTTTAATAATTTTATTGGTTTTATAAATTGTTGTATCTCCGATCACAGAGATGTCCACAAGGTCTGGCCTATATTTTTGGATAACTTGACCATGTGCCAGTCTACTTGGTCAATCTTATTCAATTGTGATGAACTATACTATACTTCACAGAATTTAGAATTTTTAATAATTTTATTAGTTTTATAAATTGTTGTATCTCCGATCACAGAGATGTCCACAAGGTCTGGCCTATATTTTTAGATAACTTGACCATATGCTAGCCTACGTGGTCAATCTTATTCAATTGTGATGAACTATACTATACTTCACAGAATTTCGAATTTTTAATAATTTTATTAGTTTTATAAATTGTTGTATCTCTGATCACAGAGATGTCCACAAGGTCTGGCCTATATTTTTGGATAACTTGAACATGTGCCAGTCTACTTGGTCAATCTTATTCAATTATGATGAACTATACTATACTTCACAGAATTTAGAATTTTTAATAATTTTATTAGTTTTATAAATTGTTGTATCTCCGATCACAGAGATGTCCACAAGGTCTGGCCTATATTTTTGGATAAGTTGACCATATGCCAGCCTACTTGGTCAATCTTATTCAATTGTGATGAACTATACTATACTTCACAGAATTTCGAATTTTTAATAATTTTATTAGTTTTATAAATTGTTGTATCTTTGATCACAGAGATGTCCACAAGGTCTGGCCTATAGTTTTGGATAACTTGACCATGTGCCAGTCTACTTGGGCAATCTTATTCAATTGTGATGAACTATACTATACTTCACAGAATTTCGAATTTTTAATAATTTTATTGGTTTTATAAATTTTTGTATCTCCGATCACAGAGATGTCCACAAGGTCTGGCCTATATTTTTGGATAACTTGACCATATGCCAGTCTACTTGGTCAATCTTATTCAATTGTGATGAACTATACTATACTTCACAGAATTTCGATTTTTTAATAATTTTATTAGTTTTATAAATTGTTGTATCTCCGATCACAGAGATGTCCACAAGGTCTGGCTAATATTTTTGGATAACTTGACCATATGCCAGTCTTCTTGGTCAATCTTATTCACCAAGATTAACCAAGTAGACTGGCACATGGTTAAGTTATCCAAAAATATAGCCAGACCTTGTGGACATCTCTGTGATCAGAGATACAACAATTTATAAAACTAATAAAATTATTAAAAAATCGAAATTCTGTGAAGTATAGTATAGTTCATCACAATTGAATAAGATTGACCACGTAGGCTGGCATATGGTCAAATTATCCAAAAATATAGGCCAGACCTAGTGGACGTCTCTGTGATCGGAGATACAACAATTTATAAAACTAATAAAATTATTAAAAATTCTAAATTCTGTGAAGTATAGTATAGTTCATCACAATTGAATGAGATTGACCAAGTAGATTGGCATATGGTTAAGTTATCCAAAAATATTAGCCAGACCTTGTGGACACCTCTGTGATCAGAGATACAACAATTTATAAAACTAATAAAATTATTAAAAATTCGAAATTCTGTGAAGTATAGTATAGTTCATCACAATTGAATAAGATTGACCACGTAGACTGGCATATGATTAAGTTATCCAAAAATATTGGCCAGACTTTGGGGACATCTCTGTGATCAGAGATACAACAATTTATAAAACTAATAAAATTATTAAAAAATCGAAATTCTGTGAAGTATAGTATAGTTCATCACAATTGAATAAGATTGACCACGTAGGCTGGTATATGGTCAAATTATCCAAAAATATAGGCCAGACCTTGTGGACATCTCTGTGATCGGAGATACAACAATTTATAAAACTAATAAAATTATTAAAAATTCTAAATTCTGTGAAGTATAGTATAGTTCATCACATTTGAAAAAGATTGACCAAGTAGACTGGCACATGGTCAAGTTATCCAAAAATATAGACCAGACCTTGTGGACATCTCTGTGATCAGAGATACAACAATTTATAAAACTAATAAAATTATTAAAAATTCGAAATTCTGTGAAGTATAGTATAGTTCATCACAATTGAATAAGATTGACCAAGTAGACTGGCACATGTTCAAGTTATCCAAAAATATAGGCCAGACCTTGTGAACATCTCTTTTATCAGAGATACAACAATTTATAAAACTAATAAAATTATTAAAAATTCGAAATTCTGTGAAGTATAGTATAGTTCATCATAATTGAATAAGATTGACCACGTAGACTGGCACATGGTCAAGTTATCCAAAAATATAGGCCAGACCTTGTGGACATCTCTGTGATCAGAGATACAAAAATTTATAAAACTAATAAAATTATTAAAAAAATTTAATTCTGTGAAGTATAGTATAGTTCATCACAATTGAATAAGATTGACCAAGTAGACTGGCACATGGTCAAGTTATCCAAAAATATTGGCCAGACCTTGTGGACATCTCTGTGATCAGAGATACAAAAATTTATAAAACTAATAAAATTATTAAAAATTCGAAATTCTGTGAAGTATAGTATAGTTCATCACAATTAAATAAGATTGACCAAGTACCCTGGCACATGGTCAAGTTATCCAAAAATATTGGCCAGACCTTGTGGACATCTCTGTGATCAGAGATACAACAATTTATAAAACTAATAAAATTATTAAAAATTCGAAATTCTGTGAAGTATAGTATAGTTCATCACAATTGAATAAGATTGACCACGTAGACTGGCATATGATCAAGTTATCCAAAAATATAGGCCAGACCTTGTGGACATCTCTGTGATCAGAGATACAACAATTTATAAAACTAATAAAATTATTAAAAATTCGAAATTCTGTGAAGTATAGTATAGTTCATCACAATTGAATAAGATTGACCACGTAGACTGGCATATGGTCAAGTTATCCAAAAATATAAGCCAGACCTTGTGGACATCTCTGTGATCGGAGATACAAAAATTTATAAAACTAATAAAATTATTAAAAATTCTAAATTCTGTGAAGTATAGTATAGTTCATCACAATTGAATAATATTGACCACATAGACTGGCATATGGTCAAGTTATCCAAAAATATAGGCCAGACCTTGTGGACATCTCTGTGATCGGAGATACAACAATTTATAAAACTAATAAAGTTATTAAAAATTCTAAATTCTGTGAAGTATAGTATAGTTCATCACAATTGAATAAGATTAACCACGTAGACTGGCATATGGTCAAGTTATCCAAAAATATAGGCCAGACCTTGTGGACATCTCTGTGATCAGAGATACAATTTTTAAAACTAATAAAATTATTAAAAATTCGAAATTCTGTGAAGTATAGTATAGTTCATCACAATTGAATAAGGTTAACCACGTAGACTGGCACATGGCCAAGTTATCCGAAAATATGGGCAAGATCTTGTGGACAACTCTGCGGTCGGCGATATAAAACTTTTAAATAATGAAAAAATTATTTGAAATTCCAAAAACTGTGAAATATATTATAGTTCATCATAATTGGATCGGCTTGGTGACATTGACCGCTATATGGCTTAGCTATTCTGAGAAATGTGCGGGGCCTTCAAAACATTTCCAGGATCGGGGCTAAATAATTATTTAAACCATCAAAATTCAGTCAACTTTTAAATTATCTGAAATATAGTAATGTTCAACACAATTGGATGCTTTTGGTTAACGATATAAACAGATGGTCCAGCTATCTGAAAAGGATGAAAAGAACCTGTTTTCTGATGAAAAGAATCTGTTTGGTGGTACTAAAAATCCAAAATTACAAAAAAATTAAATTTTCATATCATTTAAATTCCAATTGGAAAATAGTTAATTTAACAGTGTAATTTTTTGTTATTTTTTTTTTAGCATAAACTTCACACTCATTCTTTTATAAATAGGTTCAGTTCGCTTCCAAGGTTAGTTAGATCTACGTCATACATACTCCGATGTATCCACAATCTAAAGAATAAGTCTGATAGAAGAACGGGTCCACCATTCATTTCAGAGTTTGAAATCGCAATTTCGAAGTTGGTTAAGATTATACAACAACAAGAATTTCATTCCGACATAGTTCGAATTTCTGAGAATAAAGATTTGAATAAACAGAGTAAAATAAGATGTTTAAGCCCTTTCTTAGACGAAAATAATCTGCTCCGAGTGGGTGGACGGTTGAAAAATTCTTCCTTAGATTATGATTGTAAACATCAATTGTTATTACCCGCCAAACATCAATTTACGACCATTTTATTCCGCCATGAGCATTGTAAAAATTTGCATACTGGTTCACAACTTCTTATGTCTATAATTCGTCAAAAGTATTGGCCGATTAATGCCAAAAATAACGCGGTTGTTCGTGGGTGCATTGCTTGTTTCAAAATAAAACCAATTATAAAGCAACAGATCATGGGAGATTTACCTTCGCAGAGAACAGATAATGGCGACTACCAAAACTCGAACACTACACTCCACCAAACAATAATAACATTGTTATTATTGAATTTTTTTATCCTTTGCTATTGATTAAGCGTTCATTTACAAAGGTACATAAATATCACTGATAGGCACATTCACTATCCACATTTATATTGGTACCTATAAGGGACTCGTTCCTCGTCTTTAAACATCATATGTGGGATTTATCGTTTTTTTTTATAGTTTTACTCGTTTTGTCCCTGTTTCGCCTATTCAATTTTTCACGCACACAGAACGATTTACATTTTTAAATCCTTAGTACGCACATTTTTTTTTCTCAACCTTCTACTCTGGGCCCATATTGTTGAAATTCACCCGAAAAAAGTCGAATCGACGAATATCTGTCAAATTATGTCATTTCAGTCGAAAATGTAAATTTCCACATTCTTGAAATTCGTCGTCGAAAAATTTCGTTCAAAAAGTTGACGAACATTCTCGTCTAGAATAAAGTAGGGAAATTTGTGGTTTTATTCTTTGTCAAAAGTTGAAAAGAAATATTTTTTAAATATGAATACTTATTGTGAAAATAAAAAAGTCATTGTGAAATAAAAAGAAAAGAATGGAAAAAAAAGTTGCCAGATTTGTCATATTCTGAAAAAGCAAAAGGAAGCTTTACTACGAGAACGTATACTAAAATCTAACTTTTTTGCATCATTCTAGAACGTAAACAAGGTAGCACATATGCTGGATACTACAAACCGGGTTACGGAAAATATAAAAGAAAATTATTAGATATGTAAAAGAAGAATTGATTGAAAGGTTTCTTTCTCTAAAGAGAAAAACAACAAAAGCAAAAATGAGGTCTTAGAAGTAAATTTCCGAATTGCCGATGGCATTGAAAAGATTGCTTGTAACTTTATGAGGATGAATACGAATCGTCGACAGCCATTTTCGAACATATTACGGATTGTTTGGGTAATTTTAATTTGTCTTTGGAATATGTTACGACTTTTAGCGCAGACAATGCGAATGTAAATTATGGGGAGCATAAATACGGATTTCAAAAACTTCAAACAGTTAATGCATCAATAATAAAAGCTAATTGCAATTGTCACGTTATACATAATGCTGCTAAAAAGGCTTGCAATAAACTTTCCTTCGACATAGAAACTCTTGTAAATAAAACTTCCTCTGAATTTAGTTAAGGGGAATCAACCCAGTGCTTTGATAGTGATTGGGTGAGCTCGGACGCAAAAGAGTGAGCCGCTATTGAGTATATCAATAATAACATGACTTGTTTGCATTTTTGAAATCCTACTAAATATTTTTTATTTTAAAATTTACAAAATGTTGAGCCCTCGAAGCTTTAATTTGTAAAATATTGTCTCACAATGGTTTCTTGTATCCTCCTACCTGCATGCAATAACGGCTTTGTTTGCTAACTAACCCGTCGCTGTAATGTAATACACGGTTTTAATAAGCATGTATAACAGATACATTTTTAATACTCCATTTACGCGTTCAATGAGGCTTCACGTTAACATTTTTCATTGGTTTTAGTATCTAAGTATGTGTAGTTCGGTCTGTTACTGTTGTAAAATGTATCATTTAAATGATGTTGTAATTTTAAAAGCCATTTAGGTCTTGTAAAGTTTCCGTTTCTACTGCTCGTTCAATGGAAAAATGAGATAAAATTATTACTAGCTCATCTAATCCGGATAAAATTGTCACTTACGCTTTTATTAAAAATTATTGGCAACTGTCATAAAACACTGTTTTTACTATAAACTTTCAAATTCATCCCACAAGAATAACATTAACCCAAAAAAAATTGGGTCTATTTAAACATAATCTAATTTTTGGTTGTGATACCTGCCACCAGATATCATAACACGTACTAAATTCATATTTTATTTCGAAAAGTTGGCTTTTGTCAATTAAATCAAATTGGCTATTTTCTAGTCAAAAAAATACGCTTAATAATAATAAAAAACTGACATTTTTGACAAATTTTTATTTACCACAACGTGAAGTTGGTAAAAATTGGAAAATGGTGAAAAATCTCGATTGTGTAAGTGAATGTTTCGGTGATTTTTTGAGGGAATTTGTCTGGTTAAAAAATCACCCTGTGCCTGTTCATTTTTCACGACTCGACTCCCGTTATTTTTTCCATTCCAAATTTTTTCACTCTACAAATTTTATTATTTCAGGATAAGTTAATCACAAAAATTTTAGTACGCGGCAATATAATTTTGAATATCGAAACCAAACAGGTTTAATTTTGAAATAGACTACAGTAAAAGCAATTTGGACAATATTCATATTGTTACAATCGTGCGGATGCACCACATAGCCTGATAATCTCACAAAGCCTGGAAAAAGAGAAAATAAATAGCTAAAATATAAAGGGCTGAAACCTCATGCTGTGATCAGAACTTCGGTCTTGATTAATGCAACTCCCAAATCAATCTCGAAATAAACCTCTTAAGTCAATCTTCAGATTGACCACCAACCCAACCCTCAACTCAATCACAAAATCAACCCCAAATCAATTTTCAAATCGACCCTTATTCTAACTTCAAATCAACCCTTAAATAACTCCCCAACCAAACAACTCACTTAACCCCAATGCAAGCTAACTAAATCCTAACTCACCTTCAACTCAACTTACCTCGAACAAAATTACAACCATCTGCTCGACTCGACAGCTATATCCGTGTTTGAACTCTTTAAACCATAAACTCGACCTCAAATTAAACCCTAACTGAACTTCTCTCTCAAATGCAACTCAATTTCAACTCCATTTACCATCATACCATAATAGCGAAGTATGATCGTACAAGCATAACCTTAAACAATCATTCCATAGTACCATTATTCCATTACACTATCATACCATCATGACACTATACCATTAAACCATCAAACAATCGTACCATCATACATAGTGCAGCCAAACCATCACACCATGATGTATATCTTACCATCAATCCACCACAAATTCATACCTTCATACCATCATATCATTATAACATCGTACCATCGCACCATCATAAAATCATATAATCATACCATCATACCACCATACCGTCATACCATAATAAGATCATACCGTCCTATAATCATACCATCATACCATTATACCATCAGATAATCATAAACCCGTATTGTCAGGCCATAATATCATTATACCGTCCAACCGTCACATCACTATAACGTAATACCATCATACTCGCATACTATCGCTTCATTATTAAATAAAAATCATCATACCATCGTAAGTTGTATCATATATACAATCATACCATCACACTATTATACAATAATATCAATCCATCAAACCACTATATCTTCATAACATAACACAATCATACCATCATATTTACCAGCTTACCACGATACCATCATACATCGCATCGTCATACCATCATACCATTATACCACCGCACAATCTTACCATCATACTACCATATCGGCATATGTTCATAAAATCATACATCATTATTATATCATTACCATAATACCATCATACCATCAAACCTTCATATCACCTTACCACTATACCCTCATACCATCATACCATCATGTCATCATACCGACGTACCATCGTACCATCATACCGACGTACCATCATAACATCATACCATTATACTATCATACAGGTTTTACGCTTCAAATTGAACCTTTCACATTTTAAATTGAACCATTAGCAAATTATATGAATGTCCAATTAGGATGGAGTTTGCTAATCTTTAACCGATTATGATGAAATTTGACATGTGTGTTGTGTCATTTCTAACGCACATGTCAAATTTCATCATAATCGGTTGAGAAATAAGAAAGTTCATCATACTTGGCCATATTCCAGAACTTCTTCCAAAAATCGTTTTAGGATCCCATTTCCTATGTCAAATTGCATTATAATCTGTTGGGAAATAGACAAGTTCCATTATACTTGGCCATGTTCCAGAACTTCATCCAAAAATCATTTTACAATCCCATTTACAACGCACATGTCGAGGCAAGTTCCATCATACTTAGCCATATTTCAGAACTCTTCCAATAATTATTTTAGAATCCAATTTCCAACGCACATACCAAATTTCATTATAAACGGTTAATAGGCAATTTCCATTATACTTGGCCATTTTTCAGAACTTCATCCAAAAATCATTTTACAATCCCATTCCAACGCACATGTCGAGGCAAGTTCCATCATACTTTGCCATATTTCAGAACCTCTTCCAATAATTATTTTAGAATCCAATTTCCAACGCACATACCAAATTTCATTATAAACGGTTAATAGGCAATTTCCATAATACTTGGCCATTTTTCAGAACTTCATCCAGAAATCATTTAAGAATCACATTTCCAATGCACAAGCCGAATTTCATCATAATAGGTTGAGAAATAGGAAAGTTCATCATACTTGGCCATATTCCAGAACTTCTTCCAAAAATTATTTTAAAATCCCATTTCCAAAGCACAAGCCGAATTTCATCATAATTGGTTGAGAAATAGGCAAGTTCCATCATAATTGGCCATATTCCAGAACTGCTTCCAAAAATCGTTTTAGGATCCCATTTCCAACGCATATGTCAAATTGCATTATAATCTGTTGGGAAATAGGCAATTTTCATTATACATGGCCATATTTCAGAACTTCTTCCAATAATTATTTTAGAATCCAATTTCCAACGCACATACCAAATTTCATTATAAACGGTTAATAAATAGGCCAGTTCCATCATAATTGGCCATATTCCAGAACTTCTTCCAAAAATCGTTTTAGAATCCCATTTCCAACACACTTGTCAAATTTCATCAAAATCGGTTGAGAAATAGGCGAGTTTTATCATACTTTGCCAAATTCCAGAACTTTATCCAAAAATCATTTAACAATCACATTCCAACGCACATGTCGAGGCAAGTTCCATCATACTTTGCCATATTTCAGAACTTCTTCCAATAACCATTTTAGAATCCCATTTCCAAAGGCAAGTTCCATCGTTTTTGACCATATTGCAGAACTTCATCCAAAAATCATTGTAGAATCACATTTCCGATGCACAAGCCTAATTTAATTATAATAGGTTGAGAAATAGGCAAGTTCCATGATACTTGGCCATATTCCAGATGTTCATCCAAAAATCATGTTAAAATCTTATTTCCAAAGCGGATGTCAAATTTGACTAAACTCTGTTAAGAATTAGATAAGTTATATCCTAATTGGCCGTTCAATGTGAGGTTTAAGATATTAACAGTGACCTTTCTTAAGTCTTAAATAATATTTGTGAACAGTTTGGTTCAAATCGGTTAAGGCATGTGGATTTGTTTAAATATCAAACCCATATGCTGTACATACATACAAACACTACCTTATATAGATTGCTCAGCTGCTCACTAAACACTAATCCAATCCCGATTCAATCCCAATTCAACCAACAAACGGCCCCCAACTCAATCGTTTACCCAACCGCAAAATCTCAGCATATATAAAACATTGGTCAACTGCTCATTATATCTTAATACAACCCTAACTCAACTTCAACTCAACCCGCAAATTGACTCCTAACTTAACTTTCAACTCAACCCCAAACTCAATATTTAAACCAGCATACATAACAAATTGGTAAATATTTCTATAACCACGTGTTTTGGGTTAATTCGTATGGCAGGTAGATAGACTGTCTTGACATACAGGTTCCAAAAGCTTTCCGAATCTCCGCCTTGACCATAGAAACAGATATTAAAAAGTTGTTAAATTAAAACGTTCAATGGTTTCTTTGATTGTTTTAGTTCGGTGTGATTAAATTAGAAAAAAGTCTTTTCAGATTATAAGTTAATAGATTTGCGAGATAAGTTATCTCTCTGATCTCTCTGTTCTCTACGATGCACTAAAAAAACACGGCAACTGTTGACGCTGTTATAAGTGAAGCAAATTTTATAAATAGATTATGTTCCCTCATTTGGTTTTAGGTTGACGTACCTCGTCAATTAGGACATTATGTGTTTGATATATTTGTTCTTGTGGCGAGCATAAGTTTTGTCTAACGGCCGGACCCTCTCTCCAAATAGGCCTTATAATATAATCCCTTCCGATAATTGGATTGTAGCTGCAATTTTTTTTCGCTTTGTTGGTTTATCTGTGGCATTTTTTTTATTTAAGCGGGAGATGAGAGAGAGAGAACGAAAAAACGAAAAAAAAATTATTGGATCGATCCGCGAAAAAAAAAACCAAAAGGCTTTTTAAAAAAAAGCCTTTTGATTTTTTTTTCGCGGATCGATCCAATAATTTTTTTTTTCGTTTTTTTTAAATGTACGAACAATCCCAGATTGCTGTTTTTCGATCTAAAATATAGGTCGACGTTCAAAAAGGTGAACGCTATAGACTGAGACAACAAGAATGATAAATTATTCTTTTAAAGTTTATTGTAAATATTTTCAATTCATTTTTTTAACTGTTTCTTGTTTATTAACGTTTGCTTGTATTTTTCTGTATTAGTTATGCGTAGGTAATCAATTTTCTTAGTCATAGTGTGTTACAAAATAGTTGTTTGCTAATTTAAATGGTTAATTGTGTTAAAATCTGAAAAAGGCATTTTCAAAAGAATAGGTCAACATTTCCTATAATTATGTACGTACCGGTTGTTAAATTAGTTGTTTCTTGTTTAGATAAATAATTTTTGAGAAAATGGCGTAAGAAAAGAACTCGTTTTGGTCTGCTCTGTAGTACCATTATTGGTTAAATAGAACCAACTATTTTGTTACTTGAATCTTATCAAGATTAAATTTTAAATGATAAAAATTAAAAATTTGTGCAATTTTAACATTTTATTAATTGAGACAATTTCTTTTTTTTTTTTATTTGCAGGTACTTATCTACAAGAGTTAAACATCTAAAACAAGGCAAGCTCTATATAAATTGTAAATCCTAATTTTAATTATTTAGTTTTAATCTTAAGAACCCCATCTACTTTACGTACATAAAGAATTAAAATGTATGATCATAAATTATTAGTATTTGTATTAAAACTAAAATGTTTTTTATAATCTTAAAGAGCTTTTCAAATCCCGCAGAAAATTAAACTTTCCGTTTAGATACATTGTACGTACCTAGCATTTACGAGTTTCTCCCATTGAGGTAATTAAATAGCAAATCCTAACTAAAACAAAAAATTAAAAAAAAAGGATTAAAAATTATTTTAGTATTAAACAAGACTAATAAAAATTTTATCTACCAAACTAATTATTTGTTTTTCAAAATTTCTACTCTAACGTACTTAACATGTAATTTTCAGTTAATTAATTATTTTATTAAATGTAATCAAATAAAAATGAACGTAATTATCTAACAATAATTACAGTTATAATGTTAAAAATAATAAAATAAAACCACAACTTTCTAAGTTTTATCCCTTTTTTGTTGTTGTGTACATGTGTGTATATACATACATATAAACTGCTGCTACCTTTTTCGGGAAAAGAAGCTTTCATATTTTTATTTTTACATTTTAAGTAGTATTAAAAATTTGTATTTTATATTTTGAAAAACAAAAACAAAAATCTTTTTTATGTTTACTGTAATTATGATTTATTTATGTTTGCAATGAATGAGTATTATGTACCCGAATAATTGAGCTATCTTTTCGTGTTTTTTTTTTTTTGCTTTATTTTATTCTATGCAGAGATGAATAAAATTCAGGTAATATAAATTCAATGAGTTGCCTATTAAAACCTTGCTTCTCTCATTATTATTTTGTGATTTTATGAAATGGCGGACAATAAATATATGCACAAAAAAACTCACCTTTGTATGTATAATGTATTTATATAAATAATATACGGGGCGAAAAATTCTAAAGTGTTGTTATACAGTTACCATGATTTTCTTTCATTTTCTTCAGTTTTGCAAAATAGTAAATTGAATTGAATTAAATTATGATTTATGAATACATATAAATGTTTGTTATCTCTTCTGTTTGTTTGTGTTATACGAGCTCACTCGTAGTTGTTATGTTTATAAATTCTAATAGTTTTTGCTCAAATGGATAAGAGATTTTTTTATTTATATTTTATTCAGCTTAGCTAAGAAAAATGGATTCGAATAGGAGCATCAGTAGCTATAGAAAACAAGTCCGCAGAGTAAACGAACGAAACAATTTAGTTCATTAATTTTGTACATTTATTATTATTGTGTAACGCAATGAATTGATTTTATGTTGTAATTTTGATTTATAGATGCAACATTATTCCATTTTCTACTTTTGCTGTTGTATTTGTTCGCTATTTTATGCTGAGATCATGATAAAAACTCTTTCTGGGATTTTTTTTTTTTAATGGGATTAAATGGAATAGGATCCGAAAAATTGTGTTAAATTTATTGCATTTTTGATTTATGATTCTAACTTATATTTTGCGTTTGTTTGATTTACTATATTTACTTAATAAATATTTGGGTTATATTATTTGTTTGGTGGAAAATCAATTCAAAAGCCATGTGTGAATAAAAGATTTATCCAGTGAATTTAAATAATATACAATTTTTTACAATAATTGGTGAAAATATTAGAGTGCCCTAAATAAAAATTGCCGTTATAATTACGGCTGCCAAAATAATGTATAATATATGAGCGAGTTCACAGATCGAGTTGTTTAGATCGACAGATATTGTTCGCTCAGTATTTAAATTATGATAAATTTTTGGTTTAAAAAATCTACAAGTTGTTTTGATTTTGGAGGATGAAACTACCAGTAATTGTAAAATCAAAAGCTGTATATAATTTATAACTTTATTTGCTGGCATCAAGAAAGACAGTTCTGTTAAGTTAATAACCTAAACGTGCCCTGGCGTGCGATTCCGGTTTGATGATACAATGTGATATTGAAAAAATAAAAACGTCATCGGATTTTTCATTTTGCTTTTATCATTCTGGTTCGATGATAAAATACAAATGGCGATTCTGATTTGACGCTATATGATATACTTACGTCAAAATTGGTGGAAAAAATTAATATTTTTTCATCGGTTTTTGTCGCTGAAAAGTAATTATGACCGATGATAAAAATTGTTTTCTATGCCTATTCGTAGTTTTAGTAAGGCGTGGTTAAATTAATCGATTAATCGACCGTTTAAGACTATTAGACGATTAATCGAAAATTTATCTCGAAAATAAGTGTGAACCGATTTTAGTGAAATTAAACATGTATGATTGAAATGGGATTCTAAAATGTTTTTTGGATGTACTTCTACAATATGGCCATGAAGGATGGAACATGGTTATTTCTCGAATGATTACGATGAAATTCGATATGTGTGAATTTTAAATGAATTTCTGAAATTAGGGTGGAACTTGGTTATTTCTTAGCAATCTTAGTGAAATTTGATATGTGCGATAGAAATAGGGCACCAATCTCAATAGATTATAATGAAATTCAACATTTGCGGAGGAAAGGAGACTCTAAAAGAAATGTTTAATTCAGAGACTCTACACTACACATATTTTTTAAATTTTTTAAAAAGACACTTGTTTTAATATTTCGCAAATTTTTATAGGTTTAAAAAATCACTCGATCGATTTCGAATTGTTAGGCCATCATCAGGAGTATTTACTAAACTGTAAAAATAAAAATGTTGTTATATATATATACTTGTATATATATATATATATATATATATATATATATATATATATATATATATATATATATATATATATATATATATATATATATATATATATATATATATATATATATATATATATATATATATATATATATATATATGGTCCATTTATCTGAAATATTAAAATTAGGTTTTCCACAAGGTTGCTTTTATTCCAAACATGCTAACTAACGACTTCGCAAAATTTCAGCTAACTAGGACAATATTGAGAGGTCGCTATAATTGATCATTTTTAGGGTAAATGTTTAAATAAAACACAATTTAAGTTTTTACAAAAGTTATTTATTAACAAAATACAAAAAAATTCAAAATTATTGAATTAAATTAAAAGACTCATAAATTGAAAGTGTTACTCGCTCAGATTTATCTTTTTGACATTGGCCTTTGAAGCGGTGGGAAATTTCTTTCTATGTAGATCGACTAACCGAAGCAAATATTGTTTTTGCTGTTCATTTTTGGTAATGATATTGTTAAATTTTTGAATTAATGCAATACCTCGCTCTGCACAGTCGTTTACCACTTTTAACTGGCGTACTTTTACCCCCATTTCAATAAAAATTGCATCGTCCTTCCATTCCGTGGGGCTCTTTGTAAGAAATGACGCAGCCTTTTCTCGTCCTTCATTGACTAACAAGTCAAAGAAAATGGTTGTGCGTTGGGTAACAAAAGACTCAATTGGGCTCTGATGATTGAAAGTTTTACCGTCGAGTCTTTTTAACGCTTTAGCTTTTGGTGGTAACATGAGATTTTTAACCATTTCTCTTTTAGACTCAACTATTACTCGAGAATCGAAAAAAGCTAGTCCAATGAGATATTCCGAAAAAACCAGAGATGACGATGAAATGCTTCCGATGCCGCTGTACGAATATTTTTATTAGGATAGCTGTCAATAAGTTGAAGTAGATTGGCGTCATTTAAAGGGGCTTTCTCGGCTATGGGGGCTTCATTCCAATAACGGCCATATATTAGACTAACAAATACACTTATATCAGTGACTCCCTTTTTCTCTGTTGCAGTAAGGACGAACTGGTTTTGAAACAAGTATATTTTTAGACAATAAATTGCTTTTGCCATCCAACAAGCTTGATGTAAGGCGCCGGGTGCACGGAACTTAACCTCAGTTTTTTCTGGTCATCCTAGAAAAGTTTGGCACAGGGTCAATAGTTCGAGGTAATCGTCCCTAGGCTGTTAACTTTTTATAGCTTCGGCATAGTAATTTTGCATTTCTTGAAGAAGTTCTATCAAATTATTGGTACTAAATAACGATCCATCTCCCACTATAAATTTTTTTTTATCTATTTTCGACCACTGTTTCTGAATTCGTTTAAGTAATTGTACATCTGGCCCTCCGCATGATCCAACAACTTCTTTAAAAACATTAGAAAGCATTACTTCAAAAATGTGATGACGGCAAGCAATCCATATGAGCTCCTTATCAAGGGCTTTTTCAATTAAAGTGCATACACCTAAGTCTAACCCTGTGTTAGACGCTGTGGTATCGAAGCATAGTGCGCGAATGTGACCCTTGAGACACCAATCGTCAAGAAGTTGCAAGCATGAGTTGGCTTGTTTTTCACCCGTACCTCTTTTGATCTTCGGAACTCCTATTAGTTTTTCTAATCCACCTCCACTGACGATAATCGCAACTCTATCCACCTTTTGTACTCCACCAATAATATCGCTTAATAATTTGCCATCCCAGTGTAAGATAAGTGGACATGGACATTGTGAAATAAATGAAGCTTGATCCGATTCTACTAAATTTTTACGAATTTGGTTTCTTGTTCGACGTATTGTGCTTCGTGATAATGAGATATCTGCTATTGGTATACCCAATGCCTGAGCTACAGATCCAAAAACAAACACTGCATTTCGATCAGTAAGGTTCACTCGGTCAATAGATGCAATAACATCCTTGGTAAAAACAGATTTTTGCAAGGAAGGTTTCGCCTTTGCCTTGCAGGTCGAGGTCGAAGGAGCCTGATACTCATCACATGATGATGTGTTGGAGCTATTTTCACCGAAATCGTCAGAATCCATAATCTCAGAAAGAGTATCAACAACTTCTTGGTTTGCTTTTTGTTTTTGGATATTTAGTAGTCGCCTGGTTTCAGCTTCCGCGTCTCTCTTTCGTTTTCGGTTTTCTTTATTTTTTAAATAATTGTCTACTCCTGCCATGCTGCAGCTCATGTTGTCTTCTCTTTGCATGACAAGAAATGTTTTGTCCTCTTTATTTTTCATTATAGTTAATGCGTCCTTAACTGCTATGTCAAATATTTCAACCAAATCTGCTTTGAATATATTTTCTTTCATTCGACAACTTTCGAGATTGGTTTTCCGATTCTTTTTTAGAAGCAAATATTCACCAACAAGTTTGTTTAATTTCCTTTCGACTGAGTCAATCCTTTGGGAAGGAATTCTGGCTTTTTCCCAAATTTCCATCACTCCAACTACCGCATTCCGAATACTTTGCTTAACAGTCATTTTTTGTTCTAAATGGTGATAATGGAATCTTTTAAGAACATCCCCCTTTAATGGAAGCCTTGTATGGGATAGACTTTCTGTTGACTTCCCAATTAGCCAAACTCCAGCTGAGGTTCTTGTAGATTTCGACGTGTTAGTGGACGCCATTTTCAATTCTTTAAACTTCAATTATAATTTAACTATTCACAGTAAATGATTATTTTAATTACAAATTACACTGCACACTCAAATTAAAAAATATATATATGTATAATGATTTAAAAAAGTATATTATACTTGTTCTGCAAACAACTTTACTCATTGAAACAAAAGACACAAATGATAAATTTCTCGTTGAAATATATTTCCTATAAGAAATTAAGGGGATTTCCCATTTTATATAGACTTTTATTCAGCGTTATACAGCATTTTTTGCTTGCCAGAAATACATATGGAAAAATTATACAAAAACAAATCATATCATATCATAGCGACCTCTATATATAGTTCAAATGGGCCAATTTTTGATATATTCACTCCGTTTGGTCTATAGAACACAATAATGCTTTTGGAGAGCAACAAAAAATATGGAAAAATAATCACATAGGAATGTGGACCACCCTAATATATATATATATATATATATATATATATATATATATATATATATATATATATATATATATATATATATATATATATATATATATATATATTTATATATATATATATATATATATATATATATATATATATATATATATATATATATATATATATATATATATATATATATATATATATATATATATATATATATATATATATATATATATATATATATAGTTGCAAAAAGCAAAAAGTGAAACAAAAGGATAAAAATAAAAAATGTGGGAGTTGGTAAATAAGAAAATTGGTGAGAGCAATAAACATTAAAAATTAAAAAAGAGTTTGAGTAATACACAAGTATATGATTAGTCAACGGCCGAATAACAAAATTCCAGATGTTGATTTTTCCTAAATTTTATTTTATTATAACACGACGATTTTAAGAAATATAGCTTTTCGGATTTCGCAAGATTCTAAGTTGTCTAAACGTCTGCTTTTTGGTTGTTCATGTAATATTTCTAAATTGTTTAAACTGGCTATGTGATTTTCTAATGTTAAATGATTATAAAGGGATGATTCATGGCTACCAGATAAATGTTCTTTAACTCTAACTTCAAAACTGCGCTCAGTCTGTCCGATATAAGAGGAACTGCAATCATTGCAATTGATCTTATAAACGCCTGACTTGGAAAGGCGATCAATTCTGAGTTGGTTGTTAAAAATCATTTTCTTAATTGTATTATTGTTATAAAAAGCAAAGCCAATATCTGTATATTCTGTCACGATGTTCCTAATTCGTTGGCTAGTTTTTCCTATATACTCTAAGTGGCGCCAATTTTTCGGCATTGGGCTATCAGGTAGATAAATGTTAGCTATAAAGCTTTATGTTTCAGTAACAAATATTAAATGTAACACTCAATCTTTGGAGGGAATAAGAGCTATTAATTTAGCCCGTAGTAGTTGGAGGAATAGTGAGCTACGTAAAGTGTATGCTACCAGGAACAACTTATGTCTCCATTTTAAAGTTGTTCACACTGTTGACTGGTTGGATAATAAATTTCGTGCCGAGGTAGCATAAATTTCACATATTCACATTGACTTATCCATGTAACCATAGAGGTAATAGTGGTAGCTCTGGTTTCCAATTCCATTCACGTTTTAAGAACTTGTCCTCCGTCGGCTTCAGTGGCGTATAGGTTTAAATGCTGGGCAATGGAGTAAATTTTGCTCCGGTGCCAAATACAATCGGCGTTCAGTCATTTGAGAGTCTCGCTATAGATGCCGAAGCAGCCATATACGGCCAGTCAAGCCAACTGAAATCAATACGTGCGTTACAGATTAAGAATGGCTTGGGTAACGCTTCCTCCTCTGTCTCCTCTCAATCTTCTGTTTCTTCTAATAATAACCTTAAAGTGATTGGTGCGATTAAGAAAAAGTTACGTGATCATAACCTGATAGCGTGTAAAGCGGATAAAGGCAATACAATCACTGTTCTCACAAGAATCGATTACTACAACAAAATTTCTGATTTCATTACAGAAAGCAAAGCATTAGAGCTCAATAGAGATCCTACTAGGTCATTTAAGACTTTGGTCAGTAAGTGTATCAACCACTGCCCAAAGGTCTTTGATGGCACTGAATCCATCCATGAATCCATCTGCCCCTATTCTTTATGGTTTACCTAAAATCCATAAAGAAGTTATTCCGATTAGACCAATAGTAGCGTATTGCAATGCACCTGCCTACAAGCTACAGTCATACTAATTTCGTTTCGGCTTTCTCAGTTAAGAACTCGGTAGAATTGATTAGCAAAATTCAGAATGTTGATATTCCACTACACTCAAAACTAGTTTCGTTTGACGTTGCTAGTCTTTTCACTTCTATTCCAATTAACATTTTGTCTCAAATAGTTTATACTTACTTAGATAGGGATGTTGTAGATGGGGGCTTACGCAATGAACTGAAGCTGATATTTGAAACTTGTATTAAACAAAATTATTTTTGCTTTGAAAATAAGTATTTTAGATTCACTGATGGTCTACTGATGGGCTCCCCTCTGTCACCTTTGTTAGCAGAAATTTTCATGAATTTCTTCGAACAAACGATTGTATCAAGCAATAATTCCTATTACCGTCATGTGATCTTTTGGTACAGGTATGTTGATGACATACTAGGTCCAATGCAAGGCTGTATTACAAAATGATACAAAGCTTGCATTAAAAATTATGTAGTATGATACAATTCCCATTGATTTGTAATACAGCAATTAGATTAAATTTTAGTGCAACATTCCATCACAATATAAAGCAAATTGTGGAAGAACCGTCAATCAACTGCATTAAAATTTATCAAAGACTTTAGAAGTATTAGATTTTAAAGCAAGGTGCATTAAAAGCTCCGTAATTTTTAGCGATTTGTTTTTATTTTTCCGGGATTGTTCTTTGTTTTTGGTGCCTTGAGGTTGAGGCCAAAAAATTGGCGCCGCAAAGAGTTTATAGGAAAAACTAGCCAACGGACTAGAAACATCGTAACAGAGTACACAGATATTAGCTTTGCTTTTTATAACCAACTCCCACATTTTTTATTTTTATCCTTTTGTTTCACTTTTTGCTTTTTGCAATTATATATAACTACATTTTTATTTTTACAGTTAAGTAGATACTCCTGATGATGGCCTAACAAGTCGAAATCGATCGAGTGATTTTTTAAACCTATAAAAATTTGCGAAATATTAAAACAAGTGTTTTTTTAAAAAATTAAAAAAATATGTGTATTAAGTGTGTTTCGCCAAGTGCCCACGGCAGATAGTGTAAAAAGTACTACTTAATAGATTGGCTTCTGCTTTGCGTGCCCATCATACTGTTCTAGAACCCCATTTCCATTATTTTTGTTGAATTTCATCAAAATCGGTTGAGAAATAGCCAAGTTTCGTCCTAATTGGCCGAATTCCAGAAATTCAATTAATTTTGTAAAATGATTTATTGTCTCATTTCCAAGGTGCTTGTCGAATTTAATCATAATCGGTTACGAAATAGCGAAGTTCTATCTAATTGGCCATATGTCATAGCTTCATCTAAGATGAAGCTATGTACAATGTAAACAGTTGTATGTACAATGTAAACAGTTTAAAGTAGAAAATTATAAAATTTTAAATTATTCATTAAATATTCGTGTAGTGTTCAACAAAAAAATATTTAGGATTAAACGGATAATTAACTATGTTGTATTAAAAACGCTCAATTTTCCTATAAAAAATGTTCCGATTTTAATGATGACGTACAAGCATAAAAATTCGAATGATAGTCAGCTATCAATACTATCCTGTTAACTTATTTAGTAGGTATCATGAAAAAATATTAATTTCACACTTAAATGCGTCCATTACACGGTCAATAATAACCTTGGGGTTAATCGACGGAAAGAAATGCCCCGAAATAGTTGTCGTGATTAGCTGTCTTAAATGCCCGGAAAGAATTCGTGATGCAAGTAAGTAATGCAGAAATGAACCATAAGTTTACCAGAAGCTGGTCCGTTACCAAATACAATTGAAGTGTATAAGTGTTCATGTTTTAAAGCATTATTCAAAGAAATTGTAAATGAAGCTCGATTTGAGTATAACAAATAATTGTCAAAGCACGCATGGTTGTCGGAAAGGTGTTCCGGATTTGGTATATCCTAAAAACCAAATAACCTGGAACTTCAGAAAGTCGAAATAATAACAATAGTGGCATGTTGTTAAATTTCAACTTCCTAGCTAAGGAAAATAATCACTACTACTTTGCGTCTAATGAAGAAAGCACAAATAATAACTTTGTTGATGTGCAAAACACATGAGATAGAAACAGTACATTGGAAAATTGGGGTAGAAACCCTTTCGCATGGGCTTGGTGCATGTTTTTCCTCTGGAGAATATTGAGGAGAGGTAGCTTTAAAACTTGAAATTGAAGTTCAACCTATTGGTGATACAACCTGACATGGTTCTTCATTTATTTTAACAGAATATCTATTCAGTTTTCCCAGCCACCTCTAAAAAAGGACTTAGTTGACTGCTCTCGCAGCATAAACTCCTTAATGAGGATCTATTGTATTAAGGATCTCACCAATTGATGGAATATTTTCTTCTCTTTTGCTATTAGGCTGCTCCAAATAGGTGCAAGCCATCTGTACTTAGGTACTAACTTTTTTTATATATTAGTAACAACTTCTCCAACACAATGTTTCGTGAATCTTTCTTCATATAACACGGATGTGTGGTGTTCCATAATTATGATATGGCCGAATATGGCCCTATTTTCTGTCAAAATTCGATCTAAAAACTTAAAATTATTCAAATCAAAGTTTACTACCTCAGCAAAAATCACTTCATTACTTCACTGGTTATTGCAATGCTTCTCACTCCTAAATTCTTGTGCAAGCCACGGGTTTTCTTGGCTTGTTAAATTACTCGAGGCCCCATTAGTCAGTGGTCTTGTCGGCACTAGACCCCGTATTTTTGAGATATCATACACAACTATTTATTTGCACAACACAGGAAACCACTGCCCTTGCCACTTATAAATCAATTTTTTTTTATACCAATATAAAAATTAAACTCAATTATGCAATTTTATAATTCTTCATGTTTTATTGCTAAGATATCGAGAACAATTAACTTTTTTTGTTACAATTTGTTTGTACATAAATTTAAGTGTAAAAAAACGTTTAAGTATATGTGGTACGGTACCGTGCAATAAAGTTCATCTATAGCTATTAGGTACAATACATAAATATTTTCATTATTTCCACTATATACAATTATGTTATATACAATATTTATACATAACAAGAATAGTATCGCGATAGTTTTTAACGTAAGAAGATTTACAAGGCGGCGTCCTCCAGCGAGCGCAACTTAAAATAAACTATTTTTGAAATGTAGCTCGACGACTAGAATCTGGTTTAACCTGACCTGAAAACGCACTCAGTATGCCATAAGCAGGCTTTAATCTATCGATTGATATAACCGAGTGTTTTCCTCCAACATCCACAACAAAATATTTACGCAATCTCCGAATCACTGTTAAATACATATTCTGATGTACTCAGTGACCTGGGTATGAATACAGAATGTTCTGATTGACGCGTGTCGTATGATTTTATATTACGCATCCTCTGTTTGACGATATCAGCGAAGTTGCTTGGGTCAGTGGGAATTGGTGATTCTTCCTGGATGAGGAATTCTCCTGGTACAATCAAAGTCTGGTCATATACCATTTCGGCTGGCATGCAATTAAGGCCCTTTTTCACGGTCGTACGAATTCCGAGTAAGACAAACGGTATTTCATCGCTCCAATCAATTGTATTGCATCGAGCCATTAGTGATGCATTAAGATTTCGGTAAAACGGTTCCACCATACCATTGGATTGGGGATGGTAGCGGTAGTACGAATGCGATGTGATCCCAATAACTTCGTCAAATCTGTAAATAACTTCGACTCAAATTGTGAGCCTTGATCCGTGATGATTTTCCTGGGACATCCAAAACGCAAAATGTATTGTGAAACGAAAGTCTTTGATACCGTAGATGCTGACATATCTTAAATTGGGTACGTCTCGGGCCATCTCGTAAATCTATCAACGATTGTGAGCATATAGGCAAATCCATTGGATTGTGGCATATGGATGTGTCCAAATCGTGATGGTGGTATGTTAAAGATTCCCTGCTCTGACTTCGTATGCCTAGTAACATTTGATTTTTGACAATGTAAACAAGCTCTGGTCCAATTGTTGCAATCTTTGTTCAAACTGGGCCAGAAATACCGAGCGGAAACCAGTTTTCGAGAAGCACGGATACCAGGGTGCGCTAATGAGTGAAGAGTATCAAATACTGATTTCCTTAATTTCTTCGGTACGAATGCCTGTCCTGTTGATATTTCATACCATAAAGTATTCTCCGTGTCCGAGGTTTTACATTTTTCTAATTTCACTGATGATTTAGGGTTTTTCAGTAACTGATCCATCAAATGTTTCAATTCGTTTTGCTGATTTATTAAAATTCGTTCATCGAAAATTTCATTGTCTAAAACATGCTCTTCTGGACAACCAATTCGAGACAGACAATCCGCAACCACATTTTCTTTACCACTAATGTGTCTGATATCACTGGTAAATTGTGCTACGTAATCCAGATTTCGAGCCTGTCTGGGGCTTCGTTCGGTTTTTGAAGTAATGGCTCGCGTGAGCGGTTTGTGGTCTGTGTAGATCACAAACTGTCTGCCCTCGATGAAATAGCGGAAATGCTACTGTTCACATTCCGTTGACCATGAGAAAATACGTGCTTTATTCTTTAGTCTTAACATAGAAGCCAATTGAGAATGTAATGGTGGGAGATATTCTGCGATGTTTCGTATGAACCTACTATGGTAGTTGATCATCCCAATGAATTGTTCTAACTGGCGGAGGGAAATTACAAATCGTCTCAATTCTATTGGCAGATGGTGGAATTCCATGTCTCGTTATTGTGTGTCCCAAAAAGTCGAGGCCCTCCACACCAAATACATCACATTTAGAGGTTTTGATATTAATTCCAAATTCAACCAGTCTGCTGAAAAGAAGTCTCAGATGATGTTTGTGCTGTTCGGCATTCTCACTAGCGGCAGGGATATCGTCTACATACACGAATATAAAGTTAAAACCCTGAACCATGGTAACCATAAAGCGTTGGAACGTTAGACTCGCATTTCTCAGGCAACGAGGCTTGCGAACAAACTCAAACAATCCGAAGGGCTTATTGTTAGTGCTGTTTTGTGTATATCTTTGAGAACACCTGACAACCAATTAATGCTAATGAAAGTTTTGGATATGGTGTATTGGATATCTCTCCGGTGTTGTGATGGCGTTTAACCAACGATAGTCGCCACAAGGCCGCCAATCCCTACTATCCTTCTTTAACACGATATGTAGCGGCGAAGACACGCTAAAGCTCGACGGGCGCCATATTCCAAGCTGTACCATGTGATCAATTCCAATTTGGCAGCCTTATGTCGGATGGAATCTAATCTTCTTGGGTTGCAAAATGGAAGAGGAACGATTGTTTGGATATAATGCTTGCAACACCATGTTTTACCGGAAGATTATAGTTCGGGGTTTCCACGAGGCTTGGAAACTCTTTTAGTAGCAGAAAACTAAAATTGTTATCGATCACATAACGTAAAGGTGTTGGTGTGTCATATTGAATTTGGTTTTGTTATCAATAAGACGTTTGCCTTTCAAGTCAACAATAAGTCCGAATTTTGTAAGGAAATCTGCACCTAATATCGGCTTGGTAACGGAGGCTAAAATAAACGGATGAATAAACAACGTTAACCCTAAGTCGATTTCTAGTAACTTTGTACCAAATGTCTCATATATGGTATGTTCCATTTGCAGCGGATAAATGAAAATCTGAAGTTTTCCAACCATGATTGTATTTGGTTTGCGGAATAACCGATATGTCGGAGATCAACCAAGAATACTAATTTATTTTTAAAATCTTTCACAAATAGACGATGTGTCGCACCATCATATTCTGCTGCATGAGCAGCAGGGCTAGTTAGTTTTTTAGTTTTATCGATTTATTATTTTCTGGGGTTGCTTGATCCTCAAAATTACAAGGTAACTCGCATTTGCGTGCTTTAATTCCATACTTAAAATATGAAGATACCAACACAAAGGATATTTGTCCACATTCCGATTCCGACGACTTGAACTTCTACTCCGTGCTTGACGAAAAGGACTTTGTGACTGATTGAAATTTTTGCGGCGATGTGCTACGAAATTACTTTGAAGCTTGTGTATCATATCTTTTAATTCTGAAATTTCTTTCTCCAGCCGATTATTTCGTTCGTTTCCTGACATTGAATTGCTTGACGGACTGTTGTCATATACAGAAGTGGAAGGAACATTTATCGAGTTCACATATGAACCTGGGTTAGATGCCTCATAAATCTTATCAGCTTTCTCTAACAGCTCGGTTATCGGTTTACTGGATTGAGAAATCAAAGAAATATTTCACAAGTTGGGAAACAAAATTCTTGGTTTCTTCGGAATAAAATTTTAAGGGAAATCGTAAACTCAACTGTAATATTAGAATTATTGGTAAATTATGAAATTCATTTCATTATAATTTAATAGCCATAACCTATAATTTAAACTGTTTTTTGAGTAATGCCATTTATGTTAATTTATCACAATGGCTATTGCATTAGCGACCTGTTTTGCCATGTTTTATGCAAAACATTACAAATTTTGAAACGAAATCACCAATAAAATGTCAAATTTGATAATTTGTTAGGAGTTTTTACCCCTTTGGCTCTATTTTTAAAATCACCTACCAGATGTCAGATATTTTGCGTTAAAAGGCGAATAACAGAATTTTTTTTCAATTGAACATTCGATGCGTTTTTTTAACCCTTAAGGTTTAAAAAGAATTCATTCGCTCCGCTCCGCCTGTTTTTTATCCGCTACACACCGTCCTAATCCGTCGATACCTTAAGAATTACTAATATTTAGTGATTTTTAAATAGGGGCTGGACATTACGTTTGTTCAAGTTAAGATTTGTTTGTTTTAATATTTTTGCTGCCTTGTTCTACAACCGGATACCGGGGTAGCCAATGGAACAAATACTTGATGTAATAATGGTTTTGTAAAAAATGTATTGTTACAAAAATTTCATTTTGTCATATTGTAACGATTTTTGGTTTACCCTGTTATTATTATTTAGTTAAGATATACGCGATTTATTATTGGAGTCAATTTTTTTTTAAATTTGTGAAATAACCGGTTTTTTTTTAATTACTGTGATGGGGAAAAATAAAATAAATGAAATTATGGGATGACGAAAAATAGATAGACAAGGCAGTTGATTTTTGGTATCGAAACGATTAAGGCTAACGAAAGGCCTAATACAGAAAATAAAAAAATTAAATTTATAACGTGTATGTGAGTGGCGTGATTTTAGTTTTTAGTGAAAAATAGTAAGCAAATAAGTAAAAACATTTTAAAACCAAAAAAATTACTTAACTATTGCACTGTGTTTAGTGACCTAACTTATCGTGTGGGTCCTAATTTATGTATATACAGATATATATAATATATATAGATATATATGGTTACGGTTGCAGAAATGTATCTGCCAATACCGCAAATAAATGATGTTTAGTGAATTACGATAATGTTGTACCAAGCTAATAATTAAGCAAAAATTGGATTGTATAAATAAATAAAATAAAAAAAAAATAAAAATAAATAAATAAGATTGAACTGTAATCGAAAAAAACTATTGAAACTTAATATATTTTTATAAATTTTGTGTTAACTACATAAGTAATTGCATTTGTTGATTAAATCTAAGTGGAAATAAACAAAACAAAAAAAAAAAACTATCGAGTAAATTATTTGAATATCGATACCTATTTCGAGGCATATTCTGCATCTCAGTTGTTATTAATAACAAAAGAAAAACAAAACATTTCAATCACAACAAGAGCTAATTTTCACGATTAATAGCAGCGATATCTGGGCAATAACGGGCCATATACTATTCAACCTTGGTGAATAAACGAACCAAAACAACCACCAAAGCAGCTGATGACAGATTTGTACCACCAATTTTGAAGAGGTAATTTTATAAAACAATTAAATTATTATTTTTTGATTTTGTATTTCTACTGTTGTAAAATCATATATATGTATATATGGATATTTAATCTATTAATCTGAATATACATACAACGTATATCGCTACCAAATAGTGCATTGTCGACGGGATTACCCAACTTTAATTTTTTTTTATTTTATTGTCAATTACGAGAAGCTAAAAACATGAATCACTAAGTAGGAAGATTGCGAGATTGCTGATGGGAGCGTGGGCTCGTAGTATGTCCAGGTAATGAATGTAGTTTCGATCTATCCAGTAATTACGGATGTCTTTCGACAAATGAACCTCCTTTTTCCGACTAGCAGCATGATCCCAAAATAACCTGGACGTCGAAAGCAAAATGATCGTTACAATATCACAAGTAAAACAAAATCAAAATAAATTAAAATTTAATAAAATTCAAATCCAGTTGATTGAATAATTTACTAAAATCCCTTTATGCAACTTACAATCGTGTGTATTCAGCGCACGCTGATTTTTTACAAGCACCACATGATTTCTGTTTAGTTCTCTGTTTCTTTGATTCCTACTACAGACACAGCCAGTATTTCCCGGTTTGCGAAGGATGCTTATCGCGTACCTCTTCGGATGATGGTATTGGAAGGGGTTTGCCGAGAACACATTCAATTGATAACGTGAGTCAAAATATCTAGGTATATAAATTGCAGGCTGATGCTCTAATATGTATTACAAAAACTAGGGCTTTCGCACCCCAGCTCCTTTAAAAATATCGAATTTTACGAGTTTTCTGCTAGGGTTGCTTCCCGTATACATCTTCTATCTACGAATTCTCCTCTTGGTTCTAAAATTGTTTAAGGCAATAACATAAAAAAAGGTGACTAACGCAAATAAAATCCAAACATTTTCATTAAAACATAAGAATTTATGTATGCATATTCGGATAGCCGGTTACAAAATAACGTAGACTTTTTTGGTTATGTACTACACACAAGCATTAAATTTACTACAAGAAAACCAAACTATTTCGCTGTTGACGTAGTCAACAATATACAAAACATACGTTTTCGGCTCGGAAAATAGAGAAAAAACCAAGTTTTTCGTTGCTTTTCCGGATTTTCCTATTGTTTTGAGGAGGCCCTAAAATGAAAACCTGCCTAGGGCCTAGGTTTTCCTTAATCCGTTACTGTAAGTGCTAACCACATAAATTTTTATATCGTACATAAAAAAAAATGTTGCTGATTAACTATACTCTATTAACCACATAATTCACGAAACGTAAATAGCGTTCAAAATTTGCATGAGATACGTAACTTCGAACCCACATTTACAAAAATAAACAATTATTTATCCGTGTACCGATTCTCCTCGATCAATATCAACTAAAATATTTATTATTAAAATTTTAATTTTTGTATTGGTTGGCTGGTTCGGCTCTCGTACGCTTCTTCCGTATATGAATATGTGTATGTATAAGAAATCACATAAATGCAGGCAATTTAAACATTTTGTTATTGTTGTGCCTCTATTCAATCGTACCATACATAATATCCACGCTTTAAATCTCTCACAAATTTTTTAATACAATTTTGGCGCAAATTTTTCCATTTAAATACGTGTGTTACAAGGCATACAAGTTCTGGTTGTTAGCCATCTATCTCCATATAAGGGATATGCAAATACAATAATATTCAGTGGATGTAGATATTATGTATATACGAGAAACAGAACTAACATGTACACAAAATAAATAACGACCATCTATTTGTTGTTGGCTGTATTGTATAGAGTATTCTCTGTTGCTTCGTGCTGCTATTCAGTTTTTTGAAATGGGAAACAAAGTCTTATGTATAAAACAACGAATAAAAAGTGAAAAAAGGAAAATTGCAAAAACCACTGTGATTGTATATTTGTTTGTGACAATAACACATGAACAAACTAGCTACCTTCAACGACTACATACGAAACAAGATATATTATTAACAATATTGCCACATCACGTGCCATTCATAAATTGATTTTTTTTTTTGCTTACCGCGTTTCGTTTCGTTTTTTTTTTTTTTTTAATTTCAAATGATACATGTGAATGGGTTTATATTTTACCAAACCACAAAATATTTAGTATACAACTATAACTTCGTTAGTAATTTTTATAGTGAGATCTGTGGGGTTTAAAGGTACTTAAGGTTTAATTTTTACCAACGTAATCAAAATGATTTATTTCGCCATATTTAAGTTGATGGAAAGCCACACGAAATTGATATACAAAAAAAAAAAAAATATTAAACTTGTACAACATCAATTAGCTTAATCTTACTGTACGCACAGTATCCTTCAAATTTATTATGCTTTAATCTTAAAGGAAACACCAACAGCGAAATAACCAAACAAAAAAAAAAACACGAAAAAGCAACTAAGTAACTATCAGCTTGTTGTGTTTTTGGAACCTTCATATATATGTACGTACACTTATTAACGTGGATACACATGAAACGTGATAATACGAAATGAAAACCATTTTCCATTACCCCAAAAACAACAGACGGTTCTTTTGTAACAAAATAACGCAGGTAAGGAATAAAAATAAAGGCTTAATACTCATACCTTGAGTTCGCAAAAAAAGAACAGAAATGAAAAAATACTGAAAATAAAAACACAACTCAAAGCACAAAATGTTTGTTCCAAAAGGTAAAATAGGATTCATGGAATTGAAATTTATTATTCTCATGTATCTGTATTTTCTGGAGGTACACATTATGTTTGTGTATACTGTAACAAGGACAGACCGACATTAAAAAATTTTTGAAGGTAAACAACAAGCCAAATGTTGAATGAATTTAGATTTTTTTTTTTCAGAAAGGACAGGTTTTTAATATCAAATGAGATGTAAATATATGTATGTATATATAGCGGGCTTAAAATTAAAAACCGCTACGTATGTATGTATGTTTGCAGGTATAATCGACTAAATAACTTACGTTTAAGCCTCTTTTCTAGAAATTTAGCATAAGGGCATATATTTGCTCGAGCCGCATTTATTACTACTACTTCTACTGTCTGTTCAAACGATTCTACCACAATTGAAAATTTTTATGTTATGCGATGCTATATTAGGATTGTAAATTGTTCAACTTGAGTTTACGTCACTTTATGATATAAACCTTGTTTTCAATCCGAATCGAATAATATTTAATTACCAATTAGATCGAAAAAGCGATTTGCTACCTCGTGAAAATGCACTCCCAGATGTTGTTTCTTCATCTATGTAGGTAGAATCGCTGAAATAATCGATTCCATTAGTTGGAGGTCCCGTTTGTAGCTAAGTTTTTGCTGTAAAATTTATAATATCACTTCGGTCTAAAAAGACCAAAGTGTTGAAATCCTGTCAAAAATGAGGAAAAATTTGGTTGTTCCAAAACCACTTTTCTCGACATTTTTAAATCACCTGAGTCCGAAAAAACAACACACAAAAATGTCTGTCCGTCTGTCTAGACGTCTGGACCCATGATATCTCGAGAATGGCTTATCCGATTTGAATTTTTTTAACCAATCTATTTCTATGGCCAAGGCGAAGAATTTAAAATCTGTTGGAACCTGTACGTCAAGAGGGCGGGGTACCTGCCATACTAATTGACCCAAAACAACCTGGTTTTATAAATATTTACCAATTTTTACGTATGTTGGTTTGAATATTGTGTTGGATACTGAATTTGAGGTTAAACTGAAGATTAAATTAGGGGTTAATTTTCGGGTTGAGTTGAAGTTGAGTTGGAGTTGGGTTGGGGTTTGATTATGATGTAATGAGCAGTTAACCAGTTTTTTATATATGCTGGCTTAGGATTGAGTTGAGCGTTGAGTTTGCGTTTAAGTTGAGGATTGAGTTGGGTTCCATTTGCGGGTTGAATTGAGGCTGAGTTGGAGTTAAGTTTCGGTTGGATTAGGGTTTAGTGAGCAGTTCAGAAATCTATATTTATGGTATATATGTATAATTCAACGTTTCTGTGCATGTATGTATGCATAAACGATTGTAAAAAAAATCCACAAGCGATGTGGATGGTAATGCTATTATATGGTACAATGGTATAATGTTAATGGTATAATAACAATGGTATAACGGTAATGGTATAATAGTAATAGTATAATTGTGTAATGGTGTAACGGTATTATGGTGTAATGGTATAAGATAATAGTATAATGATATAATATTGCAAGTTTAATGGTAAAATGGTACAATGGAATAATTGTAATAATGGTAATGATACAATTATATAAATTAATGGTATAATGGCAATGCTATAACGACAATGGTATAATGGTAATGGTGTAATGATATATTGGTACGATGGTTCGGCTGTATAGTGGCAAGATGGTATGATGGAATAATGGTATGAACGAATGATCGAATGATGGAATATTGGTATGCTCTAATGATGGAATGAAAGAATGATGGTATAATGGATACTGTTAAAGTTAGCCGAAAGTTGCGAGCCGAAAGTGAAAAGTCGATAATACAGATTACGTTAGTCCAGCCGAAAGTATAAAAATGGTAATGCAGATTGTATAATCCCACCCGACAGCTTCCAGCCGAAAGTAAAAAGTCGATAATGCAGATTATGATATAACATTCCAGCCGAAAATAAAAAATTTATTGGTTATCAGCCGAAAGTAAATAGGATCTACTATATAATAGATTTAAATTAAAATTTTTGTAAATAAATTTACGTTTAAAACTTTGCTTCGTAGAAAATATCGGAAAATCAGAAGAATATACAAAATTGGAATAAAATCAGCCTCTAGAGTATATATCTGAAGCTGAATCGTTTTTATGTGACTTGTCTATAGATATCGCCGGAAAAAAATTCAGTTAAAGTTTCCCGAAGGAAATCTCGGAAAATTCAATTTTCCAAAAATCATTAGAAAATTTGTATACAATCAGCCTCTAAAGTGTTATGTCTGGAGATGGAACGCAGTGATCTGATTTGTCAACAGCTGTCGTAGGAAAAAAATTCAGTTCAAGTTTCGTGCGATAGCTATTGAGTAATCACATCAACTGAATCCATCTCCAGACATAACACTCTAGAGGCTGATTTTATACCAATTTTTGGAAAATCGAATTTTCCGAGATTTCCCACGGGAAACTTGAACTGAATTTTTTTCCTGCGATAGCTAATGACAAGTCACATCAATGCGATTTTATTCATCCATTTCTTACTTTCGGCTGGAAACTTTTTGAATTTTCGGAGATTTCCCACAGGTAACTTGAACTGAATTTTTTTCCTGCAATAGCTATTGACAAGTTAAATCAATGCAATCCATCTTCAGACATAACACTCTGGATGATGATTTTATACAAATTTTCTAATAATTTTTGGAAAACCGAATTTTCCGAAATTTTCCACGGGAAACTTGAACTGAATTTTTTTCCTACTATAGCTATTGACAAATCAGATCAATGCAATCCTTCTCCAGAAATAACACTCTAGAGGCTGATTTTATACCAATTTTCTAATGATTTTTGGAAAATCGAATTTTCCGAGATTTCCCACGGGAAACTTGAAGTGAATTTTTTTCCTGCGATAGCTATGGCAAAATCAGATTAATGCAATCCATCTCCAGACGTAACACTCTAGAGGCTGATTTTATACCAATTTTCTAATGATTTTTGGAAAATCGAATTTTGCGAGATTTCTCACTTGAACTGAATTTTCTTCCTGCGATAGCTATTGAGTAATCAGATCAATGCAATCCATCTTCAGACATAACACTCTAGAGGCTGGTTTTATACCAAGTTTGTTATAATTTTTGGAAAATTGAATTTTCCGAGATTTCCTAAGGGAAACTTAAACTGAATTTTTTTCCTGCGATAGCTATTGACAAGTCACATCAATTGAATCCATCTCCGGACATAACACTCTAGAATTGAATTTTCCGAGATTTCCCACGGGAAACTTGAACTGAATTTTTTTCCTGCGATAGCTATTGAGTAATCAAATCAATGCAATCCATCTCCAGACATAACACTCCAGAGGCTGATTTTATACAAATTTTGTAATAATTTTTGGAAAATCCAATTTTCCGAGATTTCCCACGGGAAACTTGAACTGAATTTTTTTCCTGCGATAGCTAACGGCAAGTTACATCAATGCAATCCATCTCCAGACATAACACTCTACAGGCTGATTTTATTCATCCATTTCTTACTTTCGGCTGGAAACTTTTTTGAATTTTCCGAGATTTCCCACGGGCAACTTGAACTGAATTTTTTTCCTGCGATAGCTATTGATAAGTCACATCAATGCAATCCATCTCCAGACATAACACTCTAGAGGCTGATTTATTTTCGGCTGGAATGTCAATAACATAATCTGCATTATCGACTTTTTACTTTCGGCTGGAAGCTTTCGGCTAACTTTAACAGGGTGTATAATGGTATGATGTAATGATGGAATGTGGTATGATGAAATGATGGAATGATGAAATGACGGTAAATCGGAATAATGTTTTAGTAGAATGATGGAATGATAGAGCAATAATGGTATGATGGAATAATGGTATGATCGAATGATGGTGCAACGGTCTTTCTATGGAATTATGTTGATGTTGAATTGGGGGGCGATTAGACGTTCGTGTTAATTTAAGGATTGAGTTTGTGGTTGACTTGAATGTTGAATTGGGATTGAGTTCTGGTTTAATGAGAATCCAGTTACGGATTAATTTTGTGAAAGTTGTGGGTTGAGCTGGAAATTAGCTTGAGTCGAGTTTATGTACGAAAGTATTTCTTCGGACCAGGGATTGAGTGAGATTTATTGAGCTTTACTTAGGGGTTGAATTGAGATTTGAGTCTTAAGTTAGCTTGACTTGTTCTGAGTTGAGCTTATGTACGCGTTTAATTTTTAGGACCGGGTTGAACTGAGGATTTACTTGGGCGTTAAGTTAAGGGTTGCGTTGAGGGTTAGGTGTCGAGCCTAGTATTGAGTTGGGGTAGAGCGATGGGGTGCTGTTGGGGATTTATTTGGGGGTTAAGTCGGTAGTTGCAGGGTAGATTAGATTGTTGAGATCATGTACTCAGCTAGTTTTCGAACTGTGTTGATTTAGGGTTTGAGATGAATATTATGTTTGGGTTGAGTTTGAGGTTAAGTTGTGGTTGAGTTGAAGGTTGAGTTGGGTTTGAGTGGAGGGTTGGGCGGAGTTGAGGTCGAGTTAGGGTTGAATAGGGCTTGAGTTGAAGTAGAGTTGGATTTGAGTGAGTGGTTCGGTTTTAGAGTTTGATTTGGAGTCGAGTTTAGGGTTTATTTGGAGGTTTTGGGATTGAGTTGGCCGTTAAGTGTGGAGTTGGATTGAGGCTTGAGATTTGGCTCGAGCTAAGTTCAGTTGTAGTTGAGTTTAGGTTTAGCTAGTTGGGGTTAATTAAATGGTTCGATTTCGGAATTATTTGGGGGTTGATTTGGGGTTAAGTTAAGAGTTAATTTGAAAGTCGATTTGAGGTTGATTTGGTGATTGAGTTGAGGATTGGGTTTGCGGTTAAGTTGTTGTTAGATTTGAGCTTGTTGTAAATTAAGAGTGTGGTTGAGCTGCAGATTGAGTTAAGAGTTTCAATTTTGGATGGATTTGGGATTTGAGTAAGTTTTCTGGACCGTAATTCTGATCACCTCTTGAGGTTTCAGCCCTTTATATTTTTTAATATTCATATTAGTTCATGGGGATTAGATTTTTTGAATGAAATAATATTCACCGCTACCGCAGGAATATTATTTCTCGGTATTTTGGGATGTGCCGGATTCGCCCGTCTAGCTAACCCTCATACCCTCTGTAGAGGACTTGTCAGTGCGGCCCGTCTGGCCGGGCTGCCAATATCCTCCTCCATCGGCACACCAGCTCCTTCGCTTATGTGCTTCTCCTCATCTTCCAAGTGAATACTTGCCAGACCGAGGTTGCCGGATTCATTCTCCCCCTACCCTCAGCTTCTCGCCCCATGCTGCTGGTACCCTCTTCAGGCCTGGGCGGGTTGCCACCATCCTCCGGTTGGCCTCCCGTGTGCGCTTCCGCCCCATCCTTTTTATAAACGTTGAGAGTATTTGACCCGAAACCTAAGTCAATTACTCCCTTCGTTTTGTGAAGGATGGCAAGGGACTCCTTATTTATTACCATAATTGATTATTTCGAGCCCCCTTCTTCTCTTTCTGCTTGACGATCTTCCAATTTCCGGTCGGAAGATTCGGGTTACTGGCCTGAATGATTTTCAAAGTCTCATCAGGGCTAGCCGGTTCGGATGGCAGCCAGACATGTGCCCTCGGCCTGCTGGGAATATCCTCCCGGCTAACTGCCGCAAGATTTGCGCCAGGCCACACCTTCCCTACTTTGGCGATAGCCTTTTTATATAGATCCACAGATCTAGAGTCCGAGCATGCAGTCATCTTCACACGCCCTTGATACCATCCCGCATTTCTGCAGGATGGGGGTGGTCCCGGATTTTCTCCCAGGACCTTTAAAATGACGAGGTTGAGTGCATTATACACCAACCACCATTTTTCCGCCGTGATGCTCTCAGCTTCTTGACTTTCGTCAATTACGGCTAGCATCAACACATGCTCCCTCAGGACATCGCTGAACAGGTTTGTCCCTGAGTTAGAGCTCGGCTTTGTGTCAGTCAGCAACTTGGCCCGCTTGCTGTCAACTACTTCCACCTCGTCCTGGGACTGGTGCCCTAGAGTCAACCATCTTTGCAACCTTAGAGGCCCCACCCGTCTGGTTCGAGGTACCTCTCTTCGCTGATACCGGCTTTTGAGGAGAGCCGGTGCCCTTGCCGTTTTTTTGTTGTGAGATCCTTCCATTTTGATTCCCACGAGTATTGGAGAAATAAAGGTCCGCCTGCGCAGAGATCCGTATACGCAGGTAAGGCTAATTACAACTGGAGGTCGCCAGGTATCCAGAGGGCTCCGTTAGCGACTGGGCTTTGTTAAATGGGCCCCAGCCTAGTTGATCATCAGCACGGGTCGCTTAACACCTAAATCTAGCCCATTCGGCCCGCTAGCACCCCGGCCTCCCAGCACCCCTTCCCTCCGCTCCACATTCTCTCTTTCGTTCACCTATTCACATGGAGAGCCCAATCCAAAGGGATCCATTCCATTCCCAGGGTCACCCGTTTATAAGGTACCTCACTCATCACCCGCGGAGACTCCGAAGGTGCAAAGAGGACGTGACGCACAGTCCGTCGTGGTTATTGGTCGATGGTTTTCTGGCGCCATCTGTTCGCCTTTCCATGCTGGGCATCATTGGCACTCAGAATTTAATGAACTGAGGTTAACCACTCCCCAGTTCTCTGAGACTCTCCCACCAGCTGGACTGCGGTTTGGGGCGGCTTATTTAATTCACCGCTAACCTACCTATCGATAGGCCGTCCACTAGCCACCACCTGTGACCCCCCCGATAGCTGCAGTATGCCACAGGACCAATTGTTTTAGCCACAATCTAAATTCGTTTAGTAGTAGTGATGGTTTTTTGTCAACCAGGCAGGCTCAAACCGTGTAAAACGTTATTTAATCTAGCATTCTGTATAAGGTTGTTGGCCTTTAACAAAATAAAACAAAGCAGGCGTTTTTTTAAAAAAAAAATCGTATCCGGCTCACGATGGCTTTGAAATGCCGCATGATGTGTTATATTGCATGTGAATGTGTAGATTTTGTGTTGTAGTTTTTTTTTCTAGTCGATATTCATACATACATGGAATATTATTTGTTTTGCACAGATATTTCCGTAACATGATTTCTATACCATTTTTTAGTTACTCCTGCCGCTAAAGATATTTTCCCATCAAGAACACAAAACGCACCGATATCCCTCCTATTGGTTAATGAGGTTAGAGAATTAGTTATTGATGGAAAATGCGGCTGCATATATTTGGTCCTTCCAAGAAAGCCCACTAGACAACGAATCTGTCCAACATGTGAACCTATGGAATATTTACTTCAAGTTTGCTGTTTATTAATGAAATAAGGGGCAAGCTTGAAATTTGTATTCGTAGTTACTAATCAAGCAATTTTGTGCTTCCCAAATTCTAAATTATATTCATTAGAACTTTTGGAAGGGTTTTATTTGTGTTTGACTTGATTTATTGAATTCGTTAGACATCAATTAAAGTTTATCTTTAGGATATGCTATCGGCTAAGAATTACTAATTCATGTTTTGTCTAGAAAGTTTCACCATTTAAAAAATTGTAGGTCAAATTACCAGATAAACTTTATCATTTAATAAACATTAAAGATGTGTATGGCCTAATTATAAATTATAAACGCCTAGTTCTTATCATACCCTGGGTAAATTTTGTATACGTTATTCTTTTACAGTTAAGGCGCAGGGAAACAAATTAATATTCATTTATTCAATTCCAAATGAATTATTTAACGTTAGAATTTCTTTCTATCTTTAATTCTGTTCTTATGTATTATGGTTCTAGATGTAGATATTTTCCAAGAATATACATTTTTTGTCTAAGAAAATGTAATAATGATAAATTTTTACCCTTCTATATTTTGACCAAGAATAGGCGGTAAACAAGAACAATAACAACAACTACATAAGATTTTTTTTTATTGTTTATCTTATCAATTACACTTTGAATAAATTAATTAATTGTCTTAATAAATTTTGTTGATTTTGGGCAAGAATGCCTACGTAATGTGTTCCTTTGTACATATATCAAAATGTGTAATCATTTTTAATTAAAAACAAAGAATACAATTAAGATAAATGGTATTCTCAGTTGATGAAGAAACAATTTATTTAGATACGCATTTTAGACATTTTGTAAAGTGACAGTTATATGGTGATTGGATTTAAAAATCATAACCGTATCATCATCGACTCGAATCGGATTACTGTATTATCATATTCACAACTTATAAAAGGATAAACAAAATTCTTTATCGATAAAAGCCTCGAGTATTTGAAATGTCCATTTTTATCTTAAAATCATTGAATTGTCTCAAAAAGCAAACGATATAAAAAAATTTAACCGATATTGATACAATAAAATTAATCTACACACACACACAGAATGGGGCACAGCCGTCCAGCCAGCAATGAAAATAAAAAAATAAAAAAACGGCTTATGTAACAATATAAGAACAATAACAAAAATGATTGTATGGAAAATCCTCCTTATTTATCTTTCCACAAAGACAAAAAAAATCTCGAACGAGTGTTAAACAGATGAACACCACGTACGAAACAAAATCATTGCGATTTATTACAATCAAAATAGGATCTCACAACAATGTCCCAACAATCTGAAGGACGAACCTTTGGTGAAACGATGAAATGAATATTTGGTAATAGATGGATTTGTGATAAAGCGATATGAAATTGAGACACGACAGCACCTGCAAGGATAATTTATGTTCATGTTATTGTTTGGTATTTTGATTCGTTTTACTTTATTTGAAAACTAGTACACAATACCGAGTACATTGAAAATAATGAAAAAATAGACTACACAAAAATATACAGTTCAATAGTCCTGTAGCTCGGGGTAAAATCAAATTTTCGAAAATAGTTTTAAAGTAGTTTTATAGTAGTATTTCACCTGCATAGATGCAATACCTATTGCGATATCTGATACTGACTGCAATATTTGCTCCACAGGTAAGTTTTTTAGTGTACTCTCATTATTTGTATTTTAGTGCTAAACTCTGTAAATCTAAATATAAAATTTGGTATAGGTATTTACTCTCACCGAAGGTACAAATCTAGAGAGGGGATATGTTATAATAAATTGAAATTAGTGTTTCTCTTTCCTCGATAGAGAAGTCCAACCTACTGAAAAATTCTGAAAAACACATTTACATATTTTATACGAACGAGTAGGTCTAGATAGAAGGTGGGCCCCCATGGCCTGGGCCCCAGCTTTTAAAGGACCCCAAGTTTAAATTAATTCTAATTATTTTTTATTACTTCACGAGGATACAAATTTTAATTTTTAAAAGGAGCCTAGTATTTTCTATGTATTTTAAAGTCAGAATGTTGCAAATTATCAATTGAAACAACAGCTGATTTCGAAATTAGCAATAAACTTTATTCAAGCCTTATATATACGTATATTGGTTTTTTTTCTTTATTTTTTCAATGTCTATCTACATAGCATAAATGCTAACAAAAGAATGATTCGAAAAGCATGGCGTCCTCCTTTCTTCTCTTCCTATGCGTAAGTGTGAATTCACCGCCATTTAGTAGTTTACAGCTCGGCCAATCTGACTCAGTGATCGACCCCGATCACCGATGGGGGTAACCTAGAAATTCAGCCTCATCTTCTCCCTCGGAATTAGGTCCGTGGAAATCGTCTTTGTCGGTGTCAGTATCGCATTCGCTTGACTGATCAATTGAGCTTTCGGCCGTGCACGGTGGTATCCACCGACGCATTTTATTCACTTCTACAACTCCATCGTATGGAAGTTGGGTCTGCTGACAACCCTCAATGTCTCGGATAACGTATCTATCATTTCCTAAAACTTTATGAACCACATATGGACCGCGGTATTTTGAAATGAGCTTCTTATTTAATCCTACGACTGTATCTACGTTTCGAATTACCACATAATCTTCAACATTGAATCATGGCGATTCTTCTCATATTCTTGCCTCTTGGTGATTTTGTTGTTAGCGTTTGCTCGCAGCTCTGCCAAATTTCTTGGTGCCTCAGGTGTCTCCTTATTAGCTAAATATTCTGACAGTTCGTCCACTATTTTTCCTCGTTGTTCTGCACCGAATAATAATTTGCTTGGTGTTTCTTTCGTAGTGGCATGCGTCGAATTATTAATTGCGTATTCGATCTGTTGTAATTTCTGTGGCCAGTCCGCGTGATTGATGGGATTACTTAATTTTCCCAGAGCGGCCTTCAAAATCCGATTAACCCTTTCGGCCTGGCCATTGGCCTGGGCCGATGCGGTGGCCACCTTCACATGTTCCACATTATTTCCCGTCAAAAATTCCGCGAATTCCAAGGACGTAAAACAGGTGCCTCGATCCGAAATGATTCTACGTGGTCGACTATAAAATGTGAAATATTTCTTCAGAGACGACATAACCTCTTTCGTGCTCGTTGAATTTACCGCAAATAATTTAACGTACTTCGTAAAAGCATCCACAATGACCAATACATGCCTCCTTTTGTTCATGAGTGCCGGTAATGGGCCAAAGTGATCCACGTGCAATGTATCGAATGGAATCGGTGCATTTGGTATGCAATACAAAGTTTGTTCAGACACACGTACCGGTGCCGCGTACATAATGCATTTGATACATTTGTTGATAAATAACTGCAATTTGGTTTTCATCTTCGGAAACCAGTAGTGTTCGCGAATCTTTTCGTAACATTTATCCACCCCTGGTGTGCTAGCTTTTCATGATTAATTCGAATAATGTTATCCTCCATTTCTGCCGGCACGTACAGCATACGATGTCCCTCACCGTTTTTCCTGTACACCAAACCATCCACTAGTTCGTAGTCGTCCATTGCCTCATTCTCTAATTTTTGCCGCAACGCCAAAGCGTTAGTGTCCCTGTTTTGGGCCAATTGTAATTTCATCTCAACGCTGATTGAATCCACTGCCGCTACCATGCATTTCGTGATCGCTTTCGTCCCCTCTACCTTTTTTTTTGTTTCCACGTCCACGTGGGCCACTATTTCCTCCTCATTTTTTGTGTGGCATCGGCTTAGTGCGTCTACATGTGCCATGTTTATTCCTGGTCTAAGTCTCGTCTCAAACGTGAATTTTGAAAATTCCAATGCCCATCTGGCAATCCTCGGATTCATGTGCTTTCTTTCCAGCGTCAAGTGCAGCGAATTGCAATCAGTTATCACGTAAACTGTATGCCCTCCAAATGTATTCTGAATCTTTCCAGTGAATATAAAATGGCCAATGTTTCTAATTCAAAACTGTGATATTTGGCTTCTGCCGCCGTAGTAGCCCTCGAATAAAATGCCGTCGGATTAAATTTTCCGTCATTTTGGTTCTGCATCAATGCCCCTCCGAATCCATGTGAACTGGCGTCGCAGTGCAATTCAGTTTCTCGCTCCGGATGATAAATCGCTAGTATTGGGCCAGTCATCAGTAATGCTTCTCGGCATTTTTCGTCAAAACTAAAAGGACCGTTTTCCTTCAACAGATTTTGCATCGGGCTGCGATTCTCGAGAGTTTCGGGACAAACCGACGGAAATACGAAAATAGCCCTAAACATGAATGTACTTCCTTCGCATTTTTCGGCATCGGATATTTTTTAATTGCCTCAATGTGTGCCTCACTTGGTCTTATTCATTCCGAAGTAACAGAGTACCCCAAGTAAATGATTTCCGTACAACAAAATTGACATTTCTTCAAGTTTAGTAGTAAACCTCGTCGTGCCAATCGTCGCAATATTTTCCTCATTAATTTCTTGTGTTCGACCAGAGTTTCCGTTGCCAATAATATATCGTCCATATAAATAATAATTTCACCCTTTTCCAAAAAATCTTTGAAAATTATATTTATAAATCGTTGAAAGACCGCTGGCGCATTTTTCAATCCAAATGGCATGCGACGATATTCGTATTGTCCATGCGGTGTTACAAAAGCGGTGAATTTACACGATCGCGGTGACACGCGTACCTGGTGAAACCCGCTTTTCAAATCCAGCAACGTAAATTATTTTTTCCCTAAATATTCGACGCAGTCATCAATCAAAGGCAGCGGATAACTGTCCCTTATCGTTAATTTGTTAAGAGCGCGATAGTCTACGCACATTCTGGTGCTTCCATCCTTCTTTTTTACAAGCACAATTGCTGACGCATATGGTGAATCACTTGGCGTAATTATCCCTTCTTTGATCATATCGCAAACTTTCTTCTGAACCTCAATCTTTTCCACATAAGCTAAACGTCGTGGTGCGTGGTGAAACGGTACCTCCGAAGTCAAATGAATATCATAGTCGAACGGTTAATATCATAGAATATCATAGTCGAAAACATTCATTTGTGCAAGCTTATTCAAAATTAAATCAGGTACACGGGGATACGTTCCATTTTGGACAACATTCTTTTTATTTAAAAGCAAAAGTTTCAATCGGTCATACATTATTATCTTCGACTGGACCAGCTTGATATTAAAAATTTCCAAAAAATCTCTTTCTAAAATTATGTTAATGCTGATTGCCTCGTTGGGTAAAATTACCAAATTAATCAAATGTACTCTTTTGTTAAATTTATTTCTACAAGTAATGATTCCATGGGTCCTCAGGGCCTCGCCGCCAACGTCTCTTATTCTTGTTGCCTCAGTTGCCTCGTTGACCTCAAATGGTATCGCCGCTCTCCGCACGAAACTACTCGGACTGCCAGTGTGGTAAAGAGAAACGTATTCGTTGTACCCCGTGTACTGATATAAATTCTTCAAAAATGCGACACTTACCAAATTTATGTTTGCCAATTCTCGTGCCCCAGCATCAGAATCCTCAATGTCCAGTTCTGGTGTTACAGCTGCTACCAAGTGTTGGAATTCTGGATTCACCTTCTGGCTGCGTCGGTCTCTTGCACTGAATTTGGTAATGTACTTACTGTACCAACTTCCTCGTTGTCCTCATCCTCGTCCGCATTCCAATCCTCTATACGTCCACCGCCTTCGTTGACCTCATTTTCCCCAGTGACCGCAACCACATTTTCTTCGATAGCCTTAGTTTCCACTTGTTGCGCTGCATCAATAATATTTTCTTCGTCATCCTCTACGTCATTCAGCACTTCGAATTGGCTTCGTATTTCCACTGGTAAACCTCGATATAATTGCAATAATTCGGTGCGCGATGCGCGCGACGAATGTGCCACCTCGTTTTCGTTCAACAATTCCATCATCAAATCGCGTGTTAATCGTTGCACACGGCGTGTCGGTGATCTATCCAAAACCATGCCGATTTAGTTTTTTTTTCTTTTTCCACAAGAAACAAAATATTTCACTATTCGTCGTTTATAGTTTCGAATTCACCAACCGGTTTGCCATTGATTCGTGGTTCGTTTCCCAAATTCACACAAATTATTTTTCACTTCAATTTTCCGTCCACAAAATAATAGTTTTCCAAAATTAATCGTTCACTGATTTTCTTTTCTTCGTTCTCGTGTTCGTGTTCTCAATGCACCGCAAACAATTAACTTCACAATTTCAATATTTGCTCTGACGCCACATCTGAAGTTTTAAAGTCGTCATAATGTTGCAAATTATCAATTGAAACAACAGCTGATTTCGAAATTAGCAATAAACTTAATTCAAGCCTTATATATACGTATATTGGTTTTTTTTCTTTATTTTTTCAATGTCTATCTTCATAGCATAAATGCTAACAAAAGAATGATTCGAAAAGCATGGCGTCCTCCTTTCTTCTCTTCCTATGCGTACGTGTAAATTCGCCGCCATTTAGTAGTTTACGGTATAATGACTATAACTACATCTCTTAAAATAATTTAGTACTTATTTTTACCATGAGTGTGAAGTTTACGCTAAAAAAAATAACAAAAATTTACACTGTTAAATTAGCTATTTTACCAATTGGAATTGGAATTATAGGAAAATTTAAATTTTTTATAATTTTGGATTTTTCGTACCACCAAACAGATTGTTTTCTTCAGGAAACAGGTTCTTTTCATCATTTTCAGATAGCTAGACCATCTGTTTATCTCGTTAACCAAAAGCATCCAATTGTGTTGAACATTACAATATTTCAGATAATTTAAAAGTTGACTGATTTTTGATGGTTTAAATAATTATGTAGCGTCGATCCTGAAAATGTTCGGAAGGCCCAGCACATTTCTTAGAATAGCTAAGCCATATAGCGGTAAATGTCACCAAGCCGATCCAATTATGATGAACTATAATATATTTCTCAGTTTTTGGAATTTTTAATAATTTTGGATTATTTTAAATGTTTTCGAAAGGGGAAGCACCAAATAATTTTGTCACTGATTTTCAACATTTAGATTTCAAATGCATTAATAATTTGTGAATTGAAAGAGGTTGGAGAAAATTGAAGGACACACGTCCTGAACGTCGCAAGTTAATAAAGCGTTATCAAAATCCACTTTAAGGTGTGTACTTTTAAAACAGGTAATCGATGAAGCCGATAATTGCGAAAAAATTCTTCAGGTAATTTTAGAAGTATGATTATGTTTCTATGTGAGCGAGATTTAGCATTTCGAGTATATTACACGATTATATCAGGAGAATTGGCAAATTCCAAGAGACAAACAAGCGTTTACAAGTTCAATATATGTCCTCATTCATCCAAAATGAATTTATTGAAATTTGTGGAACCTTTGTTCAAAATAAAATTCTTGAAGAGATTCGTGAGTCAAAATATTTTTCTATAATCGTTGATTAACTCTATAGATTGTTCGCATAGAGAACAAACAAGTCTCGTTATCCGACAATTAAAATTAGTTGATAATTCCAAGTTTTCAATTGAGGAGCGATTTCTAACCTTTGACTCTTTTTCAAGAAAGAAAGGATTAAAAATCGCTCAAAGAATTCTAGAACTGCTAAAACAATTGGAACTTAATTTCAATTTTTGTATTGGGACCGTATAATGGTGCACAAGCAGTTCGACTAAAACATAATAATAACTGTACTTTTTCAAGCCCCGGCAATCACATATTGAATTTCGCAGGAGCAGACAGTGTGGGATCGTGTAAGGAATCCAAATTATACTTCGGAAAAATTCAACAATTGTATTGTATAATTTCTTTAATGGCCGTCGTGGAAAATTTTGAAAAAAGTTGCAAAATTTTCACTTCATTCCATATCGACAGTAAGATAATCTGCATGAATCGAAGCAGTAAAACCATTCACAATCTATTATCTGGTATAACAGGCACTGTAGAGAAAGCAGAATTCCTTAATCTTCAACCATATGCACATAGCGAATTACATTCTATAAAACAATATTTACCTTTGAAAGTCTTCTATTATGTCAATGGTATACCAAACAAAATATCAGAACATTCCGAAATTTCGACTGAGTTTCAAACAACACGTAAAAACAAAAAGAAATGTAATGCTGAGGAACACTATAGAATCAATGTTTTCTTCTGTATAATTGATTTGGTCAATTCTGTTCAAATTTGTAATTTATTTCAAATTATTTAGATGTTTGAACATCTTTTTAAATATATTTGAAGCATATTTAATGCAGGTGCTTGCAAATTTAACAATTATTCTAAGAATATTTCTAAGTCTACTGATTTTTGGTGCTTCTGCTGTAAGAAGTTTTAGTACGATGAAAAGAATAAAGAATTTTATTAGATCGACGATGTCACAAGAGAGATTAAATGGTTTTTCAATCCTCAATATAAATTGTAACTATACGCGAAAGGTTTGGTTTTTCAAAAATCATAAGAATTTGCTAATTCTTAAGCGCCCAAAGCATTTTGAAAATAGTTAAAAGTAAATTAATTGTTATGTATTAATTAATATATCAGTTAAAAACAATAATTGTTATAATTGAAATATTAACAATATAAAAAAAATTGCAATACAAATTAGAAATTTTAAAAAAATAAATGGTTGTCCGAGATAAAGTACAAAACGCGATATTTCAAAACGCGATATTTCAAAATGCAATATGGTTCAAAATGCGATATGGTACAAAATGCGATATTTCAAAACGCAATATGATACAAAATGCGATATTTTAAAATTATTAATCTTCATTTAAAATTTTCCTTCACCTTTATGATGAAATTGAACATGTACGATGGAACTAGGATACGCGTTTTAAAATATCGCGTTTTGAAATATCGCATTTTGTACTATATCGCTTTGAGTACCGGATCGCGTTTTGAAATATCACGTTTTTTATCATATCGCGTTTTTGACCGTATCGTGTTTTAAAATATCGCGGTTGAAATGGGACCCGATGTTCAGCATGCGATTATATCGTTAATTCTGGGAGTTTATATCACACATCCCTTAAATTAGATATGACCTTTTGTAATTGTTTTAGCGACCCATTTAATGGCTTAACTATAAGTTAAGAAACGTTCCATCAATGGAATTCTATTCCAAAGTGGTCTGGTATGGTGTTTTAATGGGATTTGACTTTACAACTATCAATGTCAAAAAATTAACTCCTATGCAGTTAAAACAAAAATTTTTAAATTCCCAAATAATCTATGATTAACTAGGTAAACCGTAATAACTTTTAAACGGGTTGGCATGAATAAGTACATACAAAGCCCTACCGAAAAGTCATAGTGACATGTTTGCCGATCGGTAAAAATTCGAAATATCGATTTTCTTAGGCGTTAAATAAGCATAGATGTAGTTTATTCGCATATTATTACCGACATTTTTTATATTAATTCACCCGAATGTATACTTTTACACATACATATGCAATTTTGTTGTTGTTGTTTATTCTAAACAACTGAGTCCTAAAAAGCAAAAAACAAAAAAAAAATTCGATCCATCTGTCTAGATGTCTTGATGACTGTCTGTACCATGGTATTCTCTTGTCCGATTTGTATTTTGTACCCCGATCCTTTTCTATGGTCAAGTCGCAGAATTGAAAAGCTTTTGACCCAAGCCTCTTAGTGATATTACCACGTTATCCAATTGTTTATATATAATAGTTTGATGATCTAGTTGGACTTTGAGTTTGAGTTGAGTTGGGTTGCGTTTGCGGGTTGAGGTGAAGTTGAGTTGAAGTTGAGTTCTGGTTGATATGTGGTAGGGTTAGGGTTTAGTGAGCAGTTCAGCTGGGAATTTATTTGTCTGTTGAATTGGCGGTTGAATTAGAGTTAACTGATGTTGAGTTGAGCTTGAATTAAAATGAGTTCGTAGGAGTCAGCGGTTAACTTTGGAATTCATTTTGGGTTGTGTTGAGGGTTGAGTTGGAAGGTAGCTTGAGTTGTTGTGAGATATGAGTTCATATCCGAGTGTAGTATTTCGAATCACATTGATTTGAGAATTGAGCTGGACGTTGAGTTTGGGGATGAGTTAGAGTTTGGGTTACGATTGAGTTAAATTCATAGACACATGCGGTTTTCGGACCGTATTGACTTAGGGATTGAGTTATGCGTTGAGTTGAGGGTTGAATTTGTGGTCGAGTTTGGGTTCATTTGCTTTGGGTTGGGGTTGAGCTAGGGTTTTTCAGCCGTTCAGTTGGGGCTTTATTTGGGTTGAGTTGATATTTTAGTAAGAAGGCAGATTATATTAAGTTAGGTTCAGGAATGTACGTAGTTTTCAAACCGTTTGATTTAAGTTGAATGTTGTGTTTGGGGTTGGATTTAGGGTTGAGTTGATGGTAGTTATAGTAGATTTTAAGGTTGAGTTAGGGTTGAATAGGGTTTTAGTTGAAGTTGAGTTGGATTTGAGTGAGGCGTTCGTTTGGGGATTAGCTTTGGATCAGGTTTAGTGGGAGGTTAGATTAAGTTAATTTAAGTTGGGTTCATATATTCACAAAAGTTTTGTATCGAGTTGATTTTGGGATTGAGCAGAGTTGAATTGGAGTTGAGCTGAAGTTGAATTGGAGTTACGAGAGGGGTTAAGCTGGGGCATTTATGGATTGAGTTATGCTTTGAGTTTACGGTTAGGTTAAGGGTTAATTTGAAAGGGTTGAATTGGTGATTAAGTTGAGGGTTGGATTGCCTATTGAGTTGGAGTTTGAGTTGAAGGTTTAGTTGAAGTTTGAGTTAAGAGTTTCAATTAGGGATTGATTTGAGACTTAACTTTCAGAATCGAAGTTCAGATTACCTCGTGAGGTTTCAGCCCTTTATATTTTCAATATTGATTTTACAAACTCTCCTAATCAAAAGAAAACAATTATATGAATCTTCTTTCTCTTTCGTTCTCCAGGGATTCTATTTGTCAATATAAATGGTAATTGCTATAAATTTAATATTTTTAGTATTACCAAGCTCTCAATTTATTGTTACAATTAACCACTAACACTAATTTAAATAAAGCGCGACTTTTGGTCACTTGCAAATATAATGTCAAATTAAACGGACATGTCTGCATTTATCGTATACTGAAGAAACAGTATTTCACAGGACAGTTTTCAACAGATTTTGGGCCCAGAAGACACCAAAGTCGCGTCAGTTTATTACGCAAGTTGTTGACAATATGTTTGGAAAGTTGTAATTCCATGAACGATTATATTTCACAAGCATTTGAGACTGCGAATAAATTGGTTTGGTAGCATTTGGCTGGTTTACCGAATGATTTTGCTGCAATGATAGTGGAACTTGAAAGTAGGAGCACCATATTAATGGCAGATTCAATCAACTCAAAATTACTAGATTGCGGTTATGGTTCGAAATCGGATGTGGTAGCAGCAATAACGTGGGCTATGGCTAAAGATTGCTAAACGTGGGTATATGGCTAAAGTTTGCCGTTCGCCGAAAAGTAAGAATATGTTACAGCCAGAATATAATAAAAATAATAAAAAGCAAAGCCCACAAGCAAAAGATTCATATTTATCAACGGTTCAAGATTCGGTTCAAATTACAAGTGCAGCATATTTTTCGAAACAGTGCCATCAAAGTGAATCTCACCCAAGTGTCACCATTTGAAAATTTGTTCACCGAAATAAAATCATCCGAAATTATATAAGTTACTTCAGCAAATTCAAATAAAGTTCCAGTTAAAGGTGCCGGTAACATATAAATGCGTGTAACGAATTCGAGATAGATTTTAATAACATTTTGTGCGTTCCTGGTTAATCTTCGAACTTGTTGTCAGTAGCACAAATGGTGAGAAATGGTAATGAAGTCATATTTGATCAAAATGTATGTCGAATTATCAATATATTAAAACAGTTAGTGTGTGACATTAAATCATTCAATCAAAGAGTGGTTTATTGTGGCATAGAAAGTTGGGTCATATAAACTTTGCGGACATGTGTAAAATGAAAAATGGTTATGTAAATGGCATAATTTTAATGATGAAAGCGAAATTGAAATTAAAAATTGTGAGATTGGCAATGAAGGTAAGCAAACTCGAAAACCATTAGCCAATTGTTACTTACGTTTATAGATGACCATGCAAGAAAGATTTTCGTGTATTTTTTAAAAGAAAAATCTGAAGTGTTCGATCGATTTATTGAATTTCGAGCTGTAGTGGAGAAAGAAACGGGAAGAAAAATCAAAGTATTAAGTTCAGACAATGGCACAGAGTACATAAATTGAAAGTTCGTGCAAAACGGTCTCGCCGAAAGAACAAATCGAAAATCAGTGGAAAAGACTGAATGTATGTTATCTGATTCGAAGCTGGATGTCTCATTCTGGGCTGAGGCTATTAACATGGTAACTTATGTACTAAATCGATCAGGAAATGCCCCATTAAATACAACAACTCCAGAAGATGTTTGGTCGGAAAATATACATAGTTGATGTTAGTTATGTTCAAGTATTTGGTAGTCCGGTCATGGTGCACATCCCAAAGCAAAAACGGAAGAAATGGGGTAAAAAGTCAAAGAAATTGGTCTTCGTGGGATTTTCTGAAGGTACAAAAGGTTATCGCTGTGTTAATCCGATTAGGAAGAAGTTTGATGTCAGTCGAGATATTACGTGTATAAACGAAAGTGGTTCTGATCAAGGTGAGGGACAACGAACAAAGTGTTCCCACAATCAATAATGAACTCGTTACCAGTACTCCTGTAAAATCATCTAGTGAGCCCATCGAAAATGAATTAGAGGAAACATTGGTTCCATCCTATGGTTCAATTGAAGCGATATATTTATAATGACTCAAATGATAAAACCTACGGACACAATGGTAGTGTTGGCATGTCTATGGTTTACTTGCTCAAGTATACGATAGCCGATAATATATAATGAGGCTTTAAATAATGAAAACTATGAGCAATCTAAATCGGCCACGCAAAAAGAAGTTAACTCGTTAGTTGAAAATGGGACTTGGTCGATCTGGGTTTTTAAACTTAAGCGTGATGAATCTGGAAACGTCACTCGATTTAAAGCAAGATGGGTTGCGAAAGGTTGCTCGCAGGTCTATGGAATTGGCCAGTTTACAACAGTAATCATAACGTGTTTAGTGTTAAATGGAATAAGTTAACCAATACTAATTTTGCGTGCAACATTTATCAAAACATTAGACCTCAATCATCCATCATGAAATATACACCCTCAATTCCCTTTAATCATCAGCCAACGTGATAATTTTTATCGGTGTGTAGCTAATAAAATTCCTAATGATAACACTCGTTCAATCGCCTTTTCGCTGTTCACATATATTACACAAATAACACATTTAATCGTACAAAAGCGTATAAAATCAAATCTGTGTATTTTGCGAAAACAACAAAACAACATTTTCGAAAAGCCAAAAAAAAATTTACTTATCTCATTAGGATAATATAATACGACTACTCACTATATTGTATAAAGATATAAAAGCAAAATAACAACAAAAGCAACCATAATAATAATAATAGTCTAGTAATAATAATAATGATAGACCAACCAACCAACAGGGAATCAACAACAGCACGAGAAAAACAAACCAAAACCGAATGTACATAAAAGGGCAGAACGGGAAAATGGAAAATGCGACAAGAAAAACATCGTAATGAATATCTATATGCAAACGAAAAAAAAAATGCTACATTCAAAGCAAAAAAGGGTTTGCCATTTGAGGGTTGTTTCTTTTGTAATTTTTTTTGTCCTCGAGAATATACATCAGGCGGAACGAAAAATCAAAGCGGAATGGGATGAATTCCAACCGGAAATCATATAATGGCATTAAAATGTGAAATTGTATACATAAAATTTCAAATGAATATAAATTATGTCTTGAGATGATTATAAGGGATGTTGACATTTTTAATTAATCGTTGTTAGATGACTGTGAAGCATCCTGTTTCTATAAAAGTGTATATAAATAGAATAAAATTACCTCTGTGTATACAGAGAACGTAAAAACACCAACGCAGATACAGGAAAACACATATAATTTGGTTTTAATCAAATTCCAATAAAAATAGGCAAACACACTAAAACACCAACTACAAACGAAAATTAATCAATCTCACCAAATAACATTGCCAATAACATAAAATTTTCATTAAAATCGACAGTTTTATGGTGTAAATTGCTATACACTCCTGATGATATCCATAACATCGTATACCTACCGATATAACCAAAACCGTATTCGGTATACAACAAAAACTCGATTTAGTCTCTCTATCATTCTATACCATAAACAACATCAACATCTTCATGATAAAAAAAGCCCATCATTATCATTATCGTCAACATCACCGCACTAAATCCATCCTCATATCTTTGTGTTTGCTTGCGAAATAAAAATGTCAATCACCAAACAAAACTAAATAAAACGTGAAAAATTATAGAATCAAAGGGAAAATTTAGTAGGAAAACTGATGAAATGTTTTTTTTTTTTTTTGTCTATCATCGTACACATCAATTGCCATCAACGTACGCATCAGTAACATCATTATTTATATTAACCAAACTGAAACAAAACGCAGAAGACGAAATATGAATATTTGGATACGCACGCAGGAGGATTTATGTTTGTGTAAGAGAAGGCGCACAAAAATTTGTAATTCTTTTCACAAACATCGGAACTTCTTCGTCATTGACAGATTTTCTTCATTTTCACTAAAGATGAGTAGATATTATCTCTCCGGCATTCGAATGTTTGTTGAATTTGTTGTTGTGCTGCCATTCTTTATCCCTAATATCATTAAGCGAAAAAAAAAAAATTACGATATGAAATGATTTGATTTGATTGCATTGATTTTCCTACTTTTTACGGCATTACATCGATAAAAGTATTTTTTTTTCTTCGGGAGACATAACTCCCATTTTCCAAATATATATTTTATATAAACAAACATGTTTGTTTGTATATATGTATGTAAGTATGAATTAGTATTCTCTGGATGAAAATATGGATTAATCATAAATTGGGGAGTTTGTGTATGTGTAATTTTGAATGGTATAGTTCAAGGCAAACATCTATAAAATTATTATGACAAGTAAAATTTGATTGATGGGGGTATTAGAAATTGCAACGTTCACACGATTTTTTTTATTTTTTTATTATAAATTGAGTTGATATAACTGTAACCTGGTCACAATTCGCAAGTGTACGTTCTGCCTCCTCGTGGCAACCACTGGTATCTGAGGCCATTTGGCACATTTTTGGCCATTTGGCACAGGCTAAAGTACGGTGCTAAAGGAGAAACCCTTCACAAAAAACTTTAATATAAGATGGAACAGCATATGCCAATGGATAAATGGCTGAGGCAGGGTAGGAATATACAGGAGTGGGACAGCCCTCTGGAAGTCCTAGCGTTCCAACGCTACAGTCTTTCTAGCAGAACCATATGCTGTAGTAAACATTTAGGAAAGCAATAAGGCCCAATAGTATGTATCACGTACCGGCTGGCAGTATTGTCACTTGGCCCGTCAATAATCACAATAATTATAAGCCGAGAATTCTCAACATGGTAATTATATTATTCGTTAATAAATTTTTTTAAACGATTGTTGTGAACTTTAACATCCTTTCTGTTAATCTTGATGGTGTAATTCTCTGGATAATCGCAATACTGACAACTTTGTACGGACCCAACCAAAGCGCGTCAAATTTACTCCTCTTTTCATTTTTAGTAATACTTCATCATCAACTTGGAAGTTGGGAATGTTTATTGATTGATCATAGATTTCCTTAGTTTTTTCTGTAGATTTCAATAAATTTTCTCTAGCGACTTTCTAAGAGTGACGCAACCGATACTTTAATTCATAATCGTTTGGTTGAACTTGAACCGTTTGACTTGAATCCTTAAATTAACTCGAAATACATAAATCCAGTAAAGAAGTGGGGAGTCGAATTGTATGTAAATGTAGCAAAATGATAAAGTTACTGCCCTGGTTAGTTAAAACACTAGTGGGTGAAACGAATTTACAAATTAAATATTTCTACGAAAGCTTTAGCAACCGCACTAGCAACTTGAGATTCGAGAGACACCCCAATTGAAAATTTTGATAAGTTATCCATCATGGTTAATAACTAACGACTGCTTGTATGCGTAATTGGCAATGGTCCAAGAAAGTCGATATTATTTTTAACGGGTATTTGTTTAAACGGGAGTATTTATTTCTCTAGTATAACTCGCACTGCGGATAAATTTTCTAATTTTTGTGTGCGCATCGCTCCCTGATGGCCGCCAAGAACACGAATTATATCGTTTTCATCAAAAATTTGAATAATATTATCACGATTTGAATTAGCCACATTGAGTACGGTGGTATTGGTAATATCTTTGGAATTATTTAAATTAACAATTGAACCAGATAAAGAAGGACTGATTGAAGTATTTTGAGTAACAGTTTTTGACCGAGAACGCGTAACTTTGAACGGCTAAGTACATCTGCTAACATATTTGTTTTACCAGATTTGTAGACAATTTTGTAATCGTACTCATCCATTATTATTCTCCAACGAATTAAATGAGATGTAGAATTTGAACTCTTATATAGCCGTAACCGTAGCATAATTATTTTCGGAACTGTTTGGAGTGCGAGTGGCAAATGAAATAGGGCAATCAACCGGTTCATATTCTTGAGATAAAACCGCCCCTACAGCAGTGTTGTTTGCATTTGTTGTTACAGTGAATTCTTTTGAAAAGTTTGGATATTTCAGAATAGGGGGGTTTATTAAGATATTTTTCTTTTGTGGGATGATTCCTCTGTGAAAGCGTTCCATTTGAACTCAATATTTTTTCTGAGTAAGGTATTCCAGGGTTCAGGAATTTTTGAAAAATTCTCAATAAATTTTCTATAATAGCCGCAGAGTCCTGGGAAAGCTTTAATCTGTCTCACATTTGTAGGTTTATCATAAGTTTGTAAGAAAATGAAACTTGGACATGGTGATCATTTAAATTTCCTCGGTAAACAACCACGTCGTCAAGGTAGACGAAACATCGAATACCATTTAATCCTGAAAGAACCTAGCCTAACTCCTCTTAAACCGAAAGGAAAGTGACCATGCTCGGTACTAAATGCGGTTTTTGTGACATCATTTGGAGCAAGGAGAATTTGATGATAACCGTTAGCTATATTATTAATTGATCGTGTATATCCGTTATATTCGGTAATGGATAAGCATCATTTACAGTCATTTCATTTAAACGTCGAAAATCTATCACGATTCTCCATTTCTTTTCTTGATCGGATAATTTCTTAGGTACTATTAGCAATGGCGAGTTCCACGGACTGAACAGAATTTTCAATTATACCGTCGTCTATCATTTGTTGGACTTGAGTATTTATTTCAGTTTTTGAAGAATGAGGTAATTGGTAAGGTTTTATTTTCACTGAACGAGCATTTGCAACTAACGGTATTTCATGATATGTTGCCGATATCGTAGAAAATTGATCACCAGGTAAGAAAAAAACATCATTAAAATTCCTACAGATCTCTAAAATAGAATTTATCTCCTCGTCATCAGGATTATCTGTATTTACTAATGAGTTTAATAGTTTGAAACCCTCCCGCTTCCCAAAAATTTTAAAATTTTTTGGTTTGAGGGGTTTGGCCAAATTTCATTATGCTTGTTGGCTTAATCGATTTTAGATTTGGTAGCTTCGAGAAACTCCTTTCCTATAATGCCTGTACAATCTATTGAAAAACGATCTGGTATAATATGAAACGCTTGAGAAATAGGGGGGGAGGGGGGGGAATTTTCGAATAAAAGGTTTGCTTCACATAATGGTAACGTTTGAATATTATGAGAAGTACTACCTTTAATATTACATTTGAGGTTTGGACAACATTTAGTACTACCAATAATATATTGTTTCTTGATTATGCTTATATCAACACCTGTGCCAATTAAAAACTTTGACTTAAGAATATCCAAATAATTTGAAACGAATTTTGAATCCATGGTATTCGTCAAAATAAAAACATAAGATGTTATATTAGAAACAGTGCGAAATTCAGATAATTCACAAGAACTGTAATCAGTAAAAGAATCTTGTGAATTTAAAAGATCTGAAAAAGAATTAGAATTGTTATTTAAACTGTTAATATTTTGATCAATTTCGAAAGTATGGAAAGATCACGATTTTAGAGCTTGTCTAGTACACTTAAGTTTTCCGAATTGATTTTGTTATCATCATTAGAATTGAACACTGTATTTACTACCTCAGAGCTGATATTATTCCTTTTAAGACAAATATTGATAAGGTGACCACTTTTGCGACAATACCTACAATATAATGATACTTGTCAAATGGCTTGATTCGTTCTGAAATTAGTTGGATTTTGAGTACACATAGCATTTTGATTTTGATAAGAATTTCTAATATTAGAAGTTTGTGGAGTATAATAATTATAATGCGGTATGTTATTTAAAGAATAACATTTGTTGGCGCTACAATGTTGTAATTGAAAATTATTTAATGATTCACTAGAATAAATTGTTTATTCAAATATTTTAGAGATAGCTTCGGAAATTTTAGCTATCTTTCCCGCTTTTAAGATAATTTTGAAATATCTTTTAAACCTTTGATAGAATTTTCTCCTCGCAACTTCAAATAATCTTGTTCGAACGGCCCGAAATTATTTGTCATATGATTTCATGCGTATTCACTACAATAATTAGCTAAATAAATATTTTTAAAAAAAAAATTTAAAATACGTTCCTTGAATTTTGGTTTGTTAGATGACTAGTTGAATTAAAATTGTTCTCCTGTAGATTTTCCGTTGAGTAAATGTTGAGAATGGTGAATATAAACTCCAAAATTCTTGTTGAATGTCCAAGATGATTTATAATTTACGGCAATTTAGTGATAATTAACTCGATCTTGATGATGCCCAAATTTGCGAACTCACTTGTACTTGATGATGAAAATTGTGTGTGTTGAACAGCGGAATAATTTTGATATTTTAATAAATGAATTGTTTATTTTATTAATCAGTTAATAGTCGTCAATAAGATGGTTTTTGTAGACGTCAATAAGATTCATTGATTAACACTGTATGAATCAATTGAACTATATCCACTTTGAATTATAGAAAACAATGTGTTTTTACACATAGATTTTTAATTTTTCTGTTACACATTTTAATTAAATATTTTTTTTAAGAAACTAAAAAGTTTACCGATTATGAAGATGAATTGGATTTCAATTACATACTATTTTTAGGAATAGGGCCGAATGTCGAAAGGCCGAAAGGCCGAATGTGTTGAAAGGCCGAATGTCGAAGGGCCGAAAGGGTGGAAACGCCAAATGTCGAAAAGTCGAATTTCGAATGGCCGAATGTGTCGAAAGGCCGAATAGGTCGAAAGGCCGATTGCATCGAAAGGCCGAATGTCGAAAGTTCGTTTGTGTCGAAATTGATTTTAATTTTTCATCTTTTTATGAATGAAATTTTTCAAAATTTATATTTTTATGAAAACCAAGATTTATATTTTTATCAAAATTTTTGTATAAAAATGTTTAATAGCCTTAAATATTAAAATCTTCTCTCGTTTTTTTTGGCATATAATTAAAAATTAATTAATTATAATATAAAAAAGGAAAATAAAAAAAAAAAATTTTTCGACAAAATTTGAGCACATTAATATGATACATACACAGGATTTAAATATTGATTTCAATCAATTAAGTGAAGGATCGTTAGGTCGTTCGACCTATTCGGCCTTTCAACACTTTCGGCCTTTCGACCCAATCGTCCATTAGACATTCGGCCTATCGACAGATTCGGCCATACGACATTCGGCCTTTCAACATCGAACGTGTTTTTAACGCTGTCACCAAATGTTATTTATTGACCACTATTACCACTTGCAGTAATTATGGTCGTCAAATCTGTATCTTCGGTAATTTTGAGTTAGGTGAAACTGAACAACACACATAAACATTCACAATAGATAAATAAGCTTTATTTTCATATTAGTTATTAATTTTTATTATTTTTATTAATTTATAATTTATTTCGATAATTGAATTACACTTTTACTTTCTTCTACTCTAGTAAAATAAATTATAGTAATCATGAAAATTTTGGACCTTGAGATTTTTAGAGATTTATCTGTTTTGAGGTCCCCTGAGTCCGAAAAAGTGGGTTTCGAAATGGTGTCTGTCTGTCTGTCTGTCAGTCTGTCAGTCTGTCAGTCTGTCAGTCTGTCAGTCTGTCAGTCTGTCAGTCTGTCAGTCTGTCAGTCTGTCAGTCTGTCAGTCTGTCAGTCTGTCAGTCTGTCAGTCTGTCAGTCTGTCAGTCTGTCAGTCTGTCAGTCTGTCAGTCTGTCAGTCTGTCAGTCTGTCAGTCTGTCAGGCTGTCTGTGTCCTCTCTACAGCCCAGATGGTTTAACCAATCGAACTGAAACTTCAGATTTAAGCTTTTTTGATAAATTGGGAGGTCCCAGTGAATTTTACTCCAAATCGGCTAACCGGCAGTTGCCACTCCCTTGGTCCAGAAAATTTAATTTGCAAATATCTTAAAAAGTATAAGGCTTACAAAAAACTACTTGAAATAAAATGTTTCCAAAAATTAAAAACAAATAAAAATAAAATTAAAAAATTAAAAAAAAAAATTTTAAAATTATAAAAAACAATAAAATTTCTCAAAATTCTCTGTTCGTAAAAGAAAGTCGTGTGTTGGCCACACCTCCATTTTTACATTTATGATTATTATTATTTTCATTTATGTGTTGCTTTGGACACAAGCACAAGTATAATAATAATTTTTGGCTATTTTTGCTCTTCGTAACTAACTTCGGTTATCAATATAATTTGGTAGTTATGGTGGAAGAGCAAGAAAAACCAGAATAAGGTTTAATAATTTATTAATTAAACGAAGAGAAATGTCATACTGTTTAATATCGATAATTCGAAGAAATTATCGGTATTAAACTGTATAACATTTCAGGTGATATAAGCCAAGATACGGGCACATTATCCAGAAGGAGTTTTTTCGAAACGGAGGATTTGGAATTTTGTTAATGGCAGTTTTATACTTAAACTATTGAGTATTTTCTATTGATAGCCCATTAACAATCACTTCCAGAGATTTGGGCAAGGTTCAGCTAAATAGGTCATATAAGCCAAGGAACGGGCACATTATCCAGTTGACATTTTTTTCGAAATGGAGCATTTGCAACTTTGTTAATGGCAGTCTTGTACCTAAAATATTGAGTATTTTCTATTGATGGCCCATTAACAAGAACTCCCAGAAATTTGGGCAAGGATCAGCTATATAGGTTACATAAGCCGCGGTACGGGGCACATTATCCAGAAGAATTTTTTTCATAATGGAGAGTTTGGAATCTTGTTAATGGCAGTTTTGCAATTAAAATATTGAGTATTTTCACATATTGCTTGTTAATGGGGCCATCAAAAGAAAATACTCAATATTTTAATGGCCAAATGATATAGCACATTTCGTGATTCCAAAATCATGAAATACTGAAGCTGCAGGCGTAGAAGTTCTACGACCTACATCAAAATGGCGTGACTTATGGGTAGGTCGACATTTTCAGAGTTAAATATATGCAATGGTTGTAGAACATGTAAATATTAATTAAAAACATTTTGCGCAACTTTGCGAGCATTTTGCGAGAACTATCGCTACTCTATCCCTTCACATACCACACAAAAATAATATCTTTAGAATAACTATAAAGAATTACTTTTCTAGCAGATGGAACATATATACTTTAACTTCAAACTACAATAACACTAACGCAGTCACAATTAAATTATGTTTTTAATGTTGCGTGGCGTGAAGAATTTCTTCACTTTATACTCCAAGTGAGGTTTATTTGTCGCTGGTTCAATGTGTTGCATATTGCACTTAGTAAGGTTAATTTTGCCTTCAAAAAGTAAAAACAACAACTGTGTTGGGCTAGCTCATTGAAGAATACAATGATCGCTAAATATGATTTTAGGTACTAGAATGCTTTAACCAGTTTTTGGTACTAGAATGAATTTAAAATAGAGTTTTTCGGACATACAATTTCCAATTTTCGATAATAGATGGCGGTAGTAGACTCCACCAGAAATGAGAATGTGACCAATGCGATTAACTTAGCACATGTGGCCATGTAATGGCCATTATTTATATATCGACGGTTAAGTAGTGCTCCTTACTTTGGGTTCTCTTTTGTTTCTCTTGTTTTAGATTTCCAGTAGTCGATGTTCATTTTGGTGCTGGATGAAGCGGTCTTTACTTTTAGTTGTAAGTATTACCCAACAATCAGATCCACGTCGTGTTTACGCTTAAGCTTTGATATTTATTTTAATTATGCCCATTATGTGTGATCGATAGGTCGTTACTAAATGTAGCTAGCTTAAATATACAAAGTCTGATCCGAAAAACGAACGAAATTCATCACATGTTTAATAATGCTTCAGTCGATATACTTTGTTTCTATGAGAAATTTTTATACTTATGGCTTTGGCCATTAAAGGCTTTAATATATTTAGGAAATATAGGGCTGTATCTTCCCTTAATTATGGTGATTTATGTATCTTGTATAGATAGATTAGTTACCATACCTTCTTCCATTTCGGAATTGTTAGTCTTGGATTTAGAGTTTTTGTTTGTCAATGTTTTTTACATAGTCGTAAAATCTTATTCGGTACCGTCTATGACCCTCCAGAACTAGTAAGAGGTCGTATGCCCAATTTTCCCTGTAGATTTAGGAAGTTTCTTTAGTTATTTCTCTTGTAGGTTCGATGAAATGTATTTATAAGGTGACTTCAATTTCCATACCGTCAAAAATTCCGCCGTCAGAACACTGTGGTACCAATTTTTTGTTGCCCAACCGCTAGTGGTGCCATTTATTCCCTTATTGACAGCATCGCCTCTTTTACTAGTAACTCTATTTGTTTTTTCAATCAGTTGTTTACTTAGTTTGTAGCTCGTTTCCTTGAGGGGATATTTTTTGCTTTAGTTCTGCAACTAGCCAAATAGAATTTGTCAACTCGAATATTAGATTGGTCTTTAATAGTTGCGTTCCGCTTAAGAAGGTTATTTTTAAAGCGAAATCTCCGCCTTGGTTGTCCCGGAAAATTACGAGTGCCACTAGTAAGTTAGTAAATATGGTTTTTGGTTTTTTATCTTAATAGTCGGTCGCATTTAAATTATAAGCAGGTTCCTAATAGTAATTCGGATTGCTAAACATACTTTTTTTCAAGGATAAGTTAGACTCCTTCCTTCCTCCCAATTTTTGTTGGCGTAATTTCATAATTTAGGCCTTGAAAGATGCAAGGGTAATACTAGTATGGTGTTTTCGAACCCAATGACATCAATAATTATTGTTGCTCTAGTTTGACATCAGGCGGTAGTACCGTAGACTTGTTTTCTAACGCGTTCCCTCCAGAATTCACACTATCTGCTATTTGAAAGGTTAAATCGGTTTCTTCTGGCTGGATATATCGTCAGTTTAAAATTCGTTTTCAGGCCAGTGGAACCTAAGTAAAATAATCCCTACTCCAAAGGTTAATAATTCTTCAGAGCTATCCCATTTTTGCCCAATTAACATTTTAAGTTCTCTCTCTAAACTTTCTAGATAATTGTTCAAATCAAATTAAGTTTACTTAGTTTCTAGGGCTTGCGAATTTAAGAAATTAAAAGTATTTCCCTTTCCCGGGAATGTTATGACTAGGTACTGGGAATACAAAATCCATTTCAAGACTCCTCTGTGTCATTTTTTAGCTTGATGGAATTAATCAGAGAGTCAGTCGAAGGTATTGGGTGCAACGTTATTAAAAATAAAGACACGTTATGGGGTTAGAGAGAGAGTGTAAATAACTGAATATTATGTTAGATAACCATATCCTCTGGAGTTCTTTAGATTTAGAGAGTACTTTGGAACGGTTCCTTAGTAAAAATGGCTTTGGTTCCCAAAGAACTGAAAATTTACGAAATGTGGGATGAACGAATGTTAGCTACGAAATGTTCTTAAACCGCCAAAGATACCTTCAGAAAGAAGCAGTAGCGACTTTAGTATTAATGTTAACAAATTTAAAAGAATAGACAACTTTTATTGACTATACAGACGTTAAAACTTCTAAAAGAACAATTAGCCATTAGAAGAAATGAAGATATTAACTCGTTAATAAAATTCGTCAAAAACCAGAGTTGGGGACAAATAAAATTATGAATGATGCATTTGGGATGAGCTCAAAATGGTCTGTATGTGGTAAAGAGTTGGATGTACATAGTCTATCTACAAAATTAAACTAAACTATGGCACAGTGTTTGTAGCCAAAAACCTGGCACAAGAAAAAGTAAGGGGAAGAGAGCAATTTTCAGGTGGGGCGCACTCAGCTCCGCCAACTGAAGGAAATATGTTGAGTAGAATCAACGTTGATAGTTTAAATTTAATTTTTTCCGCCTGTGGACTTTTCATGATGGAATACCGGAATTCGATTGAGTGATTAAACCAATACAACATATTTTTCAGGGTTGGTGACATATCCCCAAGGGAAAAAATCCTGCGGGACATAATCCCGATGGACAAAATCCCGAAGGTACAAAATCCCGAGGGTATAAAATCCCGAAGGTACAAAATCCCGAGGGTATAAAATCCCGAAGGGACAAACTCCCGAGGATCGCTCCTACTGGTGAACGAAAATTTTAATTTAAAATAAAATAAAAATAAAAATCGGGATTTTTATTTTTGCGGAACCGGGGTTTTTAAAGCAGGATTATGAAAAAATGGAATTTAAAAAGCGGGATTATTTGGGCGCGATTTTAATTAAGCGTAATTTTAAAATGAAGGATATCGTCGTTACGATCTCATTGTAACCATCACTATTTTCGATTGGGCGCGCGCCCGAATTAATAAAAATATTTTCGGTTAAAAGCAGGATTTTGAGCAATAGGATTATGAAAAGTGGGATTTTGAAACGCGGGATTTTGAAAAGCGAAAAGGCATATGTTGTATTGGTTTAATCACTCAATCGAATTCCGGTATTCCATCATGGGAAGTCCGCAGGCGGAAAAAATTTAATTTAAACTATCAACGTTGATTCTACTCAACATATTTCCTTCAGTTGGCGGAGCTGAGTGCGCCCCACCTGAAAATTACTCTCTTCCCCTTACTTTTTCTTGTGCCAGGTTTTTGGCTGCAAACACTGTGCCATAGTTTAGTTTAATTTTGTAGATAGACTATGTACGTCCAGCTCTTTACCACATACAAACCATTTCGGATTTTGGATCATCCCAAATGCATCATTCATAATTTTATTTGTCCCCAACTCTGGAAAATTTAACTAACGTTTGAAGAAAATTTGCTTTGTTTTGATTGTTAAATATTTTAGTAGATATGTTCGTTGTTGTTCATAATGTATACATTACATACGTACAAGTGGAAGGGATTGCAAGAAGAGGTGAGTTAAATAATTACATTTTGTGATGGAGACAAATGTGTCGTGATGAAGATTTTTAAATTATGTTTTGCATGTAATATAACCTACGCATATGTACGCTGTTTGTGGATGATTTTACACATGACTGTTAATCTAATTAGTTGAAACATTTATATAACAAAATAGCTATAAAAAATAATAGAATGTGTTCACAAATACAAAGTTCAAGCAGGATATACAAAAAAGTTTAAACTCGATGCACTTTATGTTACAATTTCGGTGGTCAGGTGTGAAGTTCCTTGAGGGATTCTGACTTGGGTCACCAAACCTGAGCAATCAAAAATGCAGCCGAACCAAATTGCTGGAGGGCTCTAGCAAAGGTTAATAATATTTTGCCGGAAAACAAGATGGAAAAGGATAGATGGGGCTTAGTAGAGGAATTAAGTTAAACTCACTGCCTATGCCGGATAAGAGATCTTTGCTCCTCTAAAAGCAGGCAGTGGAGAGACTTGGGAGGTAAAGCCTGAAGACAGCCTTGGTGTTATTGCTAGAGAAGAGATCCCCTTTCTCGACCGAGGGTCTGAGAGTGAGTTCCTTCAGAAGCTTTTTGAAATGCATTTTTGAAATCCTGCTTAAAGATACGAACAGGGTAGAGGCACCGAAGTCGAATGGGGCACGCATAAGCTCATCTGATCGTCCTGAGGACGCGGACAGCCAAGAATGCTACGATTTCTTCACATCAACCTCTACCACTGTAAGGCAGCACCAACCATTCTTCTGCTCAAAATTTTAAAAGAAGTGACAGATGTTGTCTTGATCCAAGAACCGTCACTGGAGACCGGTGACCTGGGCTCAAGACTCCCAAGCTTAGATTAATGCTCATGAAAAAAGTAAGGTTAGATTTAGTCGTGTATTCCTTTTAAAAATAATCTATGCTGTTTTCTGCTTTCAAATTACAACAATGGAGATGTAGCAGCGGTTAGAATTGAGATCGACAAACATAACCTCTGGTTAATATCAGCTTACCCGGTATATGAAGGTTAACATTCCATCGGTCAATCTAATTATAGAAGCGATGTAAATTTTCATCACATAATCTGGGGAAGTAGGAATTTAAATGAGCGAGGTGAGTTACTTCTTGATTACATTTTATGTACTAACCTTCATATAAGCAACATAAGCAACAAACTGTCTTTTATAATTAAGAACGGACTGGAGGTATTATATAGTACCCTTGTTTCAAACTTTATGATGAATAGTCTATTATAAACGAAGGTTCCGGAAGACCTTCCTTCTTACCGTTATTATCTTTAATTTGAAATGGACATGATATATCCTAAAACTCGATTAGGACACCTTTAGAACTATTCCGGGTAATTCACTTCCAGTCCCGGTGCCAAAATTTCCAGAAACTGTCCAACGCTTCTATTAAAGCGATGATATGCCCTATTCCTCTTAGTCCTCTACTAGGCGTATGGGTCAATCTCGGCCACCTTGGTGATGTTAGAAGATTCAACAAACCAATGAAAAATGAAAGAGACTCTTTAAAAAAGCAAGGAAACCAGAGTTGCTGTGGTCTGAGACTACTATTAGGAAGTCCTCAAAACATTCAAATATGAATTAGGAAGTGTCAAGAATTGATCTTCTAGACTATACAAGGTAATAGGGCAAGAAGCCTCGTATGTCAAATTATTAATAGAAAGAAAATTCTGTTTGCGATAAATAGTTTAAACCAAATTTGATAAGTTACCCGGACTTCATGGTATTATCCTTGCGGATATCGAACAGACTATATTATAACAGACCTATTGACTTAACCATTTTTTTTTTAGAAGTGATTTTCAAAAGTAGCCTAGAACTATCTCACATTCCTAACAAATGGACTAACTTGAAGGATATATTCATATACCTAAGACGGGAAGCGTTCACAATGGAAAGACACATAGTAGATCTTATTAGATGCGCAATTGAAAACTGAGATAATGATGATTTTCATCGAAAAATATATTTGTCTCGTTTTCGACAGCAAATTAAATTAGAAACCTAATGGGAAAGGATGGAGGCTGCAGTATTATTTCGTACTGGCTCTAAACCGCAGTAGTCAGACCCATTCTTTTGTATGGGGTAAAAGTCTGCTCTGGACAAAACTGCCAACAAAAGTTGTTGATGAAAGTTCAAAGAACAGTTTCAATATAGATTAGTAGTGCACTGTTAAAAGCACTATTTTTCTATTTTAATAGAATTGTAAAGGCTAACGGCTTCGGTAACTCTTACGTCGCTGCGCTGCCCCCCGCTTAGCCCTCCGAGGGGCTTTAGATTTGTACTTCGGGGGACGTAGGAGCCGGGATCAGCAAACATGTCGCACTGCGTGCCGCACGTGATAGCGGATTATATAGAATTTATTAATGACACCTAGTAAAAAGAAAATAATTGCACTATTTTGTTAATGCAACATTTTGAAATGCAATATTTTATATCGATCCAGAAAAACTATTTCACTAAATATTCATTATTTCAGTATAAAATAATCAAATAATCAAATTTAATAATAAAATTAATTTTATTATTAAAAATAATAAAATATTAATTATTAAAAAGCGGGATTTTTTATTCTTAAATAAAAGCGGGATTTTAAAAAGCGGGATTTTTTTTTTTTGCGGGATTTTGATAAAGCTTGATTTTGAAATGCGGGATATCGTTACGACCCCAGCTTTAAATGACTAGATTTTGAAATTTTCATAGGCATGTACCCTGCGGATTTTGTATCCTCGGGATTTTGTACCCTCAGGATTTTATACCCTCACGATTATGTATCCTCGGGATTTTGCATCTTCGGGATTTTGTACTCTCGGGATTTTGTACCCTCGAGGTTTTGACCCTCGGGATTTTGTCTCTCTCCCATTTTTTCAATTATTTGAAATCTTACTTAATTGGTTTTCCTTTTCATTTCCCGACCTAAAATCTAAAATTCTTTGAATTATAATATTGGATTCATAATAAGGTATTCGATAAAAGTCTTGTGATTCCCGGGAATCAGAAAATCAGAATCCCAAACAAAACAGGCCGTGTGTTTGGAAAATTTCGTAGCAATGTGACGATATTAGGCATATATCCAGGCTTGTATCAACATACTTATCATACGGAAAGGAAGGATATTAGGAAAGGTCGAATTAGAAATTTTAGCCGGAAGAACTTGGGAAATATCTACCTAGATCAACATTTTCTGAAGTAATTTCCAAAACAGATATAGATCGTAAAAAAAAACAAAAAATTCAATACTATGAGATTTTCTCACCTTCCGGTAATTTGGACAATTTTTGGGAAATAACGCCCATGAAATTTCCTTCTTTTGTGATTTGGAAATAAAGTCCATTATAGAGAATTGGAATGAACACAGCCATCTTGTTGTATTATATTGTAAATAAATTTTATTCTTACTTTAATTCCTATATTGGTGGCAATGATAAAAATACAAGGTAATATTTTCCCCTTTTCCCCTAAAATATTTGGCGGCCTTTTTGATTTTAGAGAACATAAAAAATTATTAATTGAAAGTGCCGGTTTACAAATTGCAGTGTACAATTCCTATCTACATACTTGATTATATAAAATTTTGTGATTTGTTATGATTTGAATGTTAAGATGGAGTGTTGAATAAAATGTCCTTCCTTTTTTTTGCAACGTTAATTAATTTATGTAATAATATAAACTTATTTTTAAAAGCAATTAGTAAAATTTGTACTTGTCAATTAATTTTACCCTCCCAGAAAATTTATTCCCACATCAGACATTTCTCTAGTTGACTATTTGTATATAGGAAAAAGTAGAACAATAAATTTCTAACTAAATAATTTTATTAATTTAAATCAGTGAATTGAAAACAAAAAATTAGAACAATTTATCTCTGTAACTATGTAAAAAAATAATTAATTATATTTTGACATATTTCTATGTTACATAGTTTTTGTTGTAATGAAAATTAATTGATGATTCTCCAACAAAAAAAAATGTTAAGTCTTGTCATAATAAATGTAACAAATTAATAAAATGATAGGGTTAAAATAATTGAAATTTTATTCGCTTGCCATTGTGATCAAATGGCAGGAAAACCGTAAAGTATCTTTTTCGTACTTTAATAGTGCCACTGTTTCCTGCAAGGGAGATATTATAGTATTTTGATCAATTGGGTTACAACACGAAATAATTTTCCTCATATCATCCCAAAAGACTATCAAAACCGTTAAAAAAAATACTTTTATTACTTGGTACCAGACAAGCCTGCAAAATAATACTTTGCTATACTAAAACAAACTATTCTACTTCATTATATTTTTATGGTACGTCATAAAAACATGAAAATTTTCTTTGGTTTGGTTGTGTCTTGTGCTACTCGCTTTGTAATATGAATGAGTTTCGAAATAGTATCGGATTTTAGGGTGTGCAACAGTTGTTAAGATAATATTTATGCCTTTTAGGCAATTCATAAATTAATTTTTTTTTTCTTGACTAAAAAATATCTTTCGACTGAATTTAGTATGGGAATAGGGGAATATTAGGTTGTGGAGTTGAAATTGTGTCCTTTGTAATAGATATAAAATAACATTGTTTTGATGGGACTCAAAACAGTTATAATAACAAATAAAGGGGACAAAATTTTCGATGAAAAATTGAAAAGGATGATATTTTTATTTTTATTCGCTTTATATTTTAGATCCTAGATAAACCTACTCTTTATAATTAGTGTTAGTAAATATTATGAAATACAGTGGGCCGAATCCTGCTACAATAAGAAACTTAAATAATTAGGTTATATGTATTTAACCATTTCTGGGGATTTTTTTTTGTTTGTATTATAGTCGAAATTTAATAAGCACCAGCCCTAAAATTTTCAAAATGGTTTGGTCTTGTATCTTCCGGACTCATTGTCACATTTTCTTGCTCGCAACTAAATTAGGTCGGAGTAAAACGGTCCCGATTTACTAACTTCAGTTCGTTTCTGGTAAGAGGTTTAGTTTTCGTCTATTTGGTCTAATTTTTTGTCTTTTAACATTGTCATTATTAGTATAAATTGATATAACACATAAACTTAAAAATTAGTGTAGAAGTATATCTAAAACCTATTTGGCAAATTAAAAATTTTGTAACGTTTTAATCTTTCCCTAGTTGTGGTAGTGAGAATCTTGCTCGCCAGATCGTCTGGCACTAGAATCCTTAATTTCTTCCCGTATTGTTGGGACATGTTGATCTCTGTGAATTATATCGTTTGAGACAAACCATGGTGCATCAACTATGATCCTTAGAAATTTAGATTGAAAAAGCTGAAGAATGTCTAAGTTCGAGTTGCTTGCCGTTCCCCGCGGCTGTATACCTCATGTCCAGATAGATTTTAATTTTATTACCATTTTATAGATCAGTTTAATTCCCAATTGCTTTATTTTTGTCCATATATGTTTACGGCATGTTAGTCCTTTGCCGAGGTATCAGTTTAAGGTACGAACTGGTTATTCATTTATATTGGCGGTGATTAGATTTAGCAACATTAACTTTAATTCGCCATTTTTTCATCCATGCTTGAATACTGTTAATTATCTGCTGCAAAACTTCTGTAGCTTTATTGGGGTCTCCATGTGATGAGAGTACTGCCGTGTTGTCTGCAAATGTTGCGACAGTTACTTGATTGCTTGTAAGTATATCTGCGATATGTAACAGATACAATATCACCACATTTTTTTTATTTTTTTTTTTTATTTTTTTATTTAACTAAATTTATATTTATTTATTTTATGTAATTACAATCTAGTCTCCTGGACTAATGAGCAATTTGTTTCTGACTTAATTTACTAACTTAAATTAATCTATGGCTTCTTCCCATTGGCGTTCCATAGTGTTTGGTAAATTGAAGTAAACCACATCTTTGTACAATGCTGCTTAAACTGACAATCACACCAGCTCAAAAGGTTTGGTTCGTGATGCTTAAGAGCTGAGTTGCCTCAATGTTCACATGTTGGCCGAGCCTTTCTTCATGTCTCCGTGCTTTTTCCTGGATTTCGTTTAAGATGAGGTTCATTTTAAGGTCCCTATGAAGGTCATTGTTCCTGACATACCAAGGTGCATCAACGATGTTCTTTAATAACAAATTCTGAAATCTTTGGATGATATTAACGTTGCTCTGTTTGGTACAACCCCAAAGCTGAATACCATAAGTCCAAATCGGTTTCAATATTTGCTTATAAAGTAGAAGCTTGTTGTATGTTGATAAAGAAGAGTTCCTTCCCATCACCCAATACATTTTTCTGTATTTAACTCTTAATTCTTCACTTTTCTTCTAGACGTTTGCTTTCCATCGTAGTTTGGCATCCAGGTTCATGCCGAAATACTTAGCTGTGTTCGCATGCGGTATTATTTCCCGATTTATGGTAACCGGAATATGTTCGATTCGTCTGTTTGTAAAGTTGATGTGAACTGATTTAGCTTCATTTAGTTTTATTCTCCATCTTTTTGTCCATTTATATATTTGAGTTATAGCCGATTGTAACTTCTGTGTTGATTCTTCGTTGCTTTTTCCAACAGCTAAGATCGCCGTATCATCTGCAAAAGTTGCCACTGTGTTGTTTTCTAATGTAGGAAAAGATCATAAGTGTATAGTAGGAATAAAACCGGCCCTAATACACTGCCCTGCGGAACTCCTGCATTGATTTCTTTCAATTCAGAAAATGTATCATCTAAGTTAATTCTGAAGAACCTATCTTTCAAGTAAGATTCCAGTATCTTAGCAAATTGCATTGGTAGAAGATTCCTTAACTTATGGTTAAGTCCTTCATGCCATGCTCTATCAAACGCTTGTGCAACGTCTAGAAATACTGTTGAACAGACTTTTTATCCTCTAATGCTTTCTCAATTATACTGGTTATTCTGTGTACTTGATCAATTGTTGAGTGTTGGTTGCGAAAACCGAACTGATGATTTGGGATCAAGTTTTTACTCTCGATTATCGGATTTAATTTTTTTACCACAAGCTTCTCAAAGAGTTTGGACATGACTGGCATTAGCGAAATTGGCCTATAAGACGATGTTATGTGTTATGGTTTCCCAAGTTTTGGGATCATAATTACTTCTGCAATTTTCCATAAGCTTTGTACACATTTGATTCTAAATGCTGCATTTATAAGATTGGTGAGTTTCACCAGAGCTTTCCTTGGCAGTTCCTTTAAGATTTCTGCAGTAATAAGATCGTACCCAGGAGCTGTTTTCGTATTCATATTAGCTTTTATCTCACGCATGACTTCTTTTGGTGTTGTGGGTAGGATTTCTTTACTTTCTTGCACAGCTTGTTCAGTTATTATTTCGGCTTCCAACGTTTGGTCTTCATGTGGCTGGAATATTTTTTCGAGTTGTTCAGCAAATTCTCGAGCTCTGTCTTCATTATTTCTAGCCCATTTCTCACCTGCTATTTTTATTGCGGGAATCTACATTATTGGTCTTTTGATTCTTTTGGTTGCTTTCCAAAGAGAATAATCAGTACTGTTATCATTAGTTAATTTTCTTAAATAGTTGCTGATTGATTTGGATTTGAAAATTTTTAAAAAATAATTTGAATTCGATTTTGTGAAATAAATATTATAATTTAATATTTAATATTATTAACTATGTACTATGTGTTGTGTAAATATTAGTGTTTGGTGAATAAGTTTTTAAACAGTGTAAATATTAATTTGACATTGCCATTTCTATTTCTTTCTCTTGTTCTGTTATTGTGTTAATAATATAATATGGAATGCGGTAAATGCAGCTTGGCGTTTACTAATAATCAAATGATTAGCTGCTCTGGATTTTGTAGTAACACTTTCCACTATGGATGCGCTGAGGTTGATCGTGTTGCATATAATCTAACTTTGAAATGCCCAAATATCATGTGGTTCTGCTGCGATTGCCGTAACCTTTTAAGAAATAAAGCATTTCTTAAATTAATTAAACATAATTCGAGTGATGATAATGCTCAGCATTCCTTCATTGAAAAGTTGCTTGATGAAGTTTCCTCGCTTAAACAAAAGATCGGCATGATTTTGGATTGTTTACCTCAGTTGAGATCAACTAATGTTATTACATCTATGCCTTTAAATTCCTCTGTAGGTGTGAATGAAGATTTAGCTGTGGTTACATCGCCTTTAACTAATGACGACGATCAAAATCCAGTATTTTCCAGTCCCACTAATTTCGGTGCTTCTTGTACGACATTTGCTGAAGTGGTAAAAAATCCTGTAGTTGTGCCTGTTGCAGCATCGAATGTACTTGCTTCTCGCAGTGGTGCTCCGGATCAACCAAGCAAATGTATGAATGCTAGTGAAGTTGGAGTTAAAACTCCACAGCGCGTAGTCACTAAATCTATTTGTGGTACTAAAAATGTTCCGAATAATTTTGGTATACAAACGGTTACTCCAATGTTTTGGATACATATTTCAAGATTTGCTTCTAATACTCCTGAGGACGACATCCTGGCTATGGCAAAAACTTGTTTAGATACAGATAACTGTAAAATTTCTAAATTAGTCTTAAAGAATCATAATCTGAATGATTTGGAATATGTGTGCTTCAAATTGGGGTTTAAGGAAGAATTGCGTGGTAAGGCTCTGGATCCTGCTACTTGGCCAATTGGTATTTTGGTTAGAAAATTTGACAAAAAAATTTTTCGGGCATCTCTAACTCCACGTGTGAAATTTCGGATACCAGCTGTAATCGACACACCACTTGTTTAGATGACAACATTTTTTTACATAATTATAATATGTATACAGGCTCAATCGATGAAGCTAATCAAGCTGTTCCAGGTGATAATTTGCAGGTACATAACAATTCTTGTTTAAAGTTTGGTCATTTGAATGTGCGCAGCTTGGTAAAACATTTTGATGACATAACTATTATTTTGCAAACATATCAATTTGATATTCTTGCCTTGACTGAGACTTTGCTTAGTAGTAAGATTTCTAACAAGTCGCTTCAAATTAATAATTATAAACTGCTACGATCTGATCGAATAAATAATAATTGGGGTGGAGTTGGTCTTTATTTTTGGGCCACTTTTAAGGTTAAAAAAATATTCTCTGGTTCTTTGGGTAAAGTAGAATATCTAGCATCTGAACTTACTGGGAGTTTTGGTAAAATTTTAATTTTGGTTATTTACAACCCACCTCCTGCTTGTAGTAATGATATTAACAGTTTACAAACAATTTTTGCTGAATTCCTAATAAGCTATGAAAAGATGTTCTGCTGTGGTGATTTTAACTTCAATATGATGGTTAATAATCAACTAGAAGCTTGTTTGAATTTGCATAATGTATGTTATTTACCTTATAGACCCACTAGGATCAACAGTCTTTTGGATCTGATAATTTTGTACGTACCTGATAGACATAATATTATTTCATTTGGCCAGGCTGCTGTTCCTGCTATTTCTGATCATGATTTGATTTTTGCATCTTATAAGTTTTCTCGTACTAGGGATCAAATTTCTTATACTGTTGTTCCTGATTATAAAGCTATCAATCACGAGCATTTTGTAAATAATTTCTTTTCGTTAGATTGGTTTAATATGTACAACTATTCCGATGTGAATGACATCCTTGATATATTTAATTTAAATTTCTTACATTTAGATTTAGCTTGTATACCCCGGAAAAGTATCATTAATAAATGCCCTACTGCACCGTGGTTAAATTCATATATATTAAATTTAATGAAATGTAGGGATTTGGCTCATAAAAAATATAAATTGTATGGGTTGGATGCTGATTTGACAGCTTTTAAATTTTTTAGGAATAAAACTGTTAAAGGCATCAATCAAGCTAAACAAAAATTTTATTTTGAGAATGCTCATAACTCTAAGACAACGTGGAATAATTTAAAAAAACTAGGTGTTTCAAGCTCTACAGGTGATGCAGCCATTGAATTTTCTGCGGAACAAATCTTGTCTGGGATTTGTAATATTTGTGATTCTACTGGGGTTTTGCCTTTACCTGATATTGATTTCTGTAGTTCTGAAAATGATGCCTTTGTATTTGATTGCGTTGATGAACTTATAGTGTTGAATGCGATTCGTGCAATTAAATCGGATTCGAAAGCTTATGATATGGTAGACTTCAAGGTACTAAAATTATTTATTGATCTGTTCCTGCCTCTTATAACATTCATTATAAATCAATGTTTGACAAAGTCTGTGTTTCCTGATTTATGGAAGATAGCTTCTATCACACCACTACCTAAAAAGGATGTTATTTCTGGTATTGGTGATATACGTCCAATTAGTATTTTGTCTGCTCTATCTAAGGTCTTGGAAAAAGTTATGCAATTGCAGATCCAGGAGCACCTTAATAAATTTGATTTTCTTTGTAAATATCAATCCGGGTACAAATCCGGCTGTAGCACTACTACAGCCCTTGTACATATTGTTGATGATCTGTCGTCTACCTTAGACAGTAGAAATCGACTATTTTGGTGCTCTTGGATTTTTCTAAGGCATTTGATTGTGTTAATCATATCCAGTTGTTACAGAAGCTATATTTGTATTATAAGTTTTCCAATTCTGCTATTATGTTGATGCATTCGTATTTATGTAATCGTAAGCAGTTTGTGAGGTGTGGTGATGATCATTCTTGTATTGCGGGGATACTTGCTGGAGTGCCTCAGGGATCCATATTGGGTCCTTTGTTATTTTCTATTTATATAAATGATCTATCATGGCGAATCCTAAATTGTTGGTTTCATCTGTATGCCGACGATTTGCAACTGTATATTGGTGGTAACTTATCAGAATTGAATGAAATTGTTTTGCGACTTAATTCTGACCTTAGAAATATTTCTTTATGGGCCAAGAATAATTCACTTTCAATTAATCCAGGTAAAAGTAAAGCATTGTTTCTTTCTAGAAATACTTCTCTTAATATTAGACCTGTGCTTTATTTGGACAGTGATATCATCTCATTTGTTCCAACATTAAACAATTTAGGGCTTATACTGAACTCAAATCTTACTTGGAACGACCATGTGCGCTCCTTGTGCCAGCGTATTAATTATAGCTTATACACGCTTAGGTTGATAAAAAAGTTTTGCCCTGTTAACTTAAGAATTTATTTAATTAAAAGCTTGGTTGTACCCATTTTCAGCTATTGTGATGTAATTTATAACAAATGTGATAGTTCCTCAAGACGTATACTTGAGGTTACATTTAATAATTGTACTCGATATATTTATGATCTTAGAAAGTTTGATCATATCTCTGAGTATAAAGATATAATTCTTGGATGCGACTTGTTTCAATTTTACTGCTATAGGACTGCCGTTTTTATGTTTCGTATAGTTAAATCGGGCATGCCATTGTATTTGCATGAAAAATTAAATTTTTCCCAGTCACTGCGCACAAAGAATGTTAACTTGCCTGTTAACAGAACTAATGTTAGGAATAATTCAGCATTGATAAATGCAATTATCACCTGGAACAGCTTGCCTTTGGAGCTAAAATTCATCAGCTCTCTAGGCTTATTTAAAAAGGGTCTGTTTAAATTGATAACTGAACATCGATAATATTTGTAAATATGATTGTTATTCAAAAGCTTCGGCTTATTTAACATTTTAATAAAATATTACTATTACTACTACTATTCATCTTTCAATTCTTTGATCTCTCTTCTTAATTGTTGAGTGAGATTGTTCAAATGAGTTTTATCTTGGGGAGCCCTTGTTTGTTGCCATACTCTTCTCGCTCTTCTTTTTTCTGCGAGGAGTTCCCTAATTTCCATAGGGTAGTTGTTTCCCTTGATTTTCGTTTTAATTTCAGGAGTATTTTCCCAAGCTGATTGCTATATATCGTTTACAAATTTGTAAATTTCTTTGTCTAATTGTTCTTCAACCTTTAATGGAATCATTAAGTTAATTTTTAGCGATAGTCTAAACATGCCCAATTAGTGTGATTATTTACTAGGAATGGGTTTCTTTTTTTCTGAATGATTTTTTCACTTAACGTTAGAAGTATTGGTGAATGATCAGAGTTTAAGTCGTGGCTTTCATCGACTTGTACATAATTTACAGATATGTTCTTTGTTATGAAGAAATCAATCAGATCTGGCACTTTGTTTGGATCAGTTGAACAGTAGGTTGGTTTTCCAGTTGAAACGGCTTCACAACTGCATTTTCTGATAGCTTTTAGGAGTTCTTTACCCTTAGTCGTTGTTAATCTGGATCCCCAGTGGGCATTTTTTGCTTTAAAGTCTCCTCCAAGTACAAATCGTTTTCCTAATTTACTGAGGAACTCGAGATAGTCTTTTTCTTTCATTGAGTGCTTCGGTGGGCAGTAAATACTAGCAATACAAATAGAACTACTTTTGGATTTGACAATAACAGTAGTTGCTTGTATTTCTTCCGTGTCATATTTTAACTCCTCATATTAATGAATACTATTTCCAATTATAACAGCACTACCTCCTTTAGCAGTGTTTTCAGGGTGAATAGTGTGATATATTTGATAATTTTTAAATTTAATGATTGATTGTCTAGTGAAGTGTGTTTCCGTGATGAGACATACATCGATTTCTTCTGTGTCCAGGACCACTTGCAGTTCTTGTTGATGTTGCATCAGTCCATTGGCATTCCAACATAAGATTCTAAGATCATTGGCCATTTTTCTGTTTAGGGATGGCTCCCTTAGTGCTGTACTCTAGTTTCTGTAATCGCTCATCAAATGTATTTAGTCTGCTTAAAATTAATTTAAGTGTTTGACTTATATCGTCATTTTGAGCAGTCTTTCCTGGATTTCCGTTGCTCATCATTACTTGAGCATAGGTCATTTTACCAAATTGTGTCCTTGAGTAGTTCCCGACACTCTACGATTTACTTCGGGTCGGTTCATCTTAACCGCTTGCTTCCTGAATAAATTTGGATTTTTAGCAATCACGTTGTTATTTTTGATGATTTGCAGTTCAATAGCAACGCTGAATCCTCTGTAGTTAGCCGGATGGTTTTCTCCACAGTGAACGCATTTAGGTTGAACATTTTGGGCTTTTACACAATCTTTGGTATGATGTTTACCTAAACATTTGACACACCTGGGTTCACTGTTGCAATATTTTTGTGTATGTCCATAGGCTAGACATTGTTTCAATTGTGGTATAAGTTTAGATCTTCTTAAAGGCTGAATAACCACTTTGCACCCCAAGATGTACTTAATTTGTTAAATTTTTTCGATATCTTCATCAGTATCGAAGGTCAACATAAACATGTTGAGAGGTACTTTGCCTCTCCGTTTTAGCTTCATCGATGGTTCAGTTGCCCTTAATCCTTTTGCTTTCAGGTTATCAAATATTTTGTCTGGTTACACGTAGAGTGTAAGTCTTCAGCCATGACCCTAATTGGTCTGGTTTGTTTATCTTGAAACGTGTGCCAAGCACGTTTTTCTTCATTTAACATTTTTGTCATTTTTCTGTATGTTTCAGCATATTTCAGCCTTTGGATTAAACTTATCAGTAGCAGTTATTGTTTTTATTTTCTCATAGAGTACATCGTAGTCTTTGACTTCATCTATTATTATTGGTAGTGGTAGAGGTATTTTTTTTTGGTTGTTTCTGGATAATATTTGGAACATCATCCTTTAATTGAGGTGGGGAGGGCGTATTATTCCGTCTCCTTTATTTTCTCCCACCTTTAACTCTAATCCACTCAGTTTTTAGAGCTAGTTCTTCTTCATCCGTATGATACTCTTGTGGAGTTGTATTCTGGTTAGGAGTAGAACTGATGTGCTCCTTTGGCTTAAGAGCTTTAACTTCGTTTTCAAGCGTCTTCATACGCTCCTGCATCCATGCAGTTGTAACATTCAGTTGCTTGTTTATATTGTTGGCTTAAACTAATGCATTCTTAGCTTTACACAATTCATTGTGAAGCTTTTCTTCGTTTGTAGTTCAATGGAGGGACTACCGCCTCTTATTGGAGAATACGCCACTTTGTTACTTCTCTGGAAGGGATGTGAATTATCCTTTTCTCTTTCACTCAATTGAGCTTGTTTATTCACCAACACGTCTTGGGATTGGTTAAAATAATTGTAGTATAGCAATGGCTGGTCTCCCCCAGAATCCAAGAGACCGACCCCCGAAAAGGGTGGATTTACCTGAGCAACAGGTGTACCACCTGGGGTATTAGTTTCCATATTTGTTCCGGTCATTGCTCATTTATAGTGTACTGCACTCGCCTCTAGTATTTCGCCGATGCTTCACATCGTTACCACGTGGAGGTATACTAGACACATTTGGTGGTTTCTACATAGTTGCAGCGTTGGAATATAGACCACGAGATACATGGCTATAGACGGTCAACCCCTACCCTATTGAGACGCACCCAACACCCATGAATAGAAATCATGTGGCAAACATCGCTTAATTTTGTATTGTAAATCAATCTTCAATTACTTGAACTATTCTGTGTATTTGTTCTATTGTTGAGTGTTCTGACCTAAATCCAAACCGATGATCCGGAATCAGATTCTTCTCCAACAATATAGGCTGTAGGCACCTGAGTAGTTTAATTCGCAGCAAGCTTATAGGTCTGTACGACGTAACTTCTTCGGGGGGCTTGCCTGGTTTTGATATTAATATTACTTGTGAAACCTTCCACTGTATTAGGAAATACTATGTCTTGTTCTAAGTTTAACTTTGAATAAGTAGGTTATAAATCAAATACCCTTATCTGGCAATAGGTACATAATATTTCCTGTGGTAAAATCTTATCCTGGCGACTTTTTAGGATTTAACTCTCTCTGTATTACAGATCTTGCTTCTAACATAGAAAATTTCGTAATAGTATGATTCATTTGCAATGGTGCTTCCAATTAGTTCTGAATGCATCATCTCTCGTACTTTCTGACGGATATGGTTGAAATACCCTTTCAAAGTGGTCTGCAAATACTTCAGCCTTTCCTTCGTTATTTCTCGCCCAGTGACCGTCACATTTACGTATCTGTGTTTTCTGTTACAGGTACAAGCACAGATTTTAGTAATTCTCGCCCTCTCGCGTTGCCACCAACCTTGATCCCCACTGTTGAAGTTTTGCATTATAATCACCCCTTGCCATTAAGCGCTGACCCAAAGAATTATAAAAATGATCAAATTGTTACATTTTTATTGCATTTTTTGGTGGGCATTATATGGCCATTATGGCTATAGGTCCTAACCAATCTTCTATCACTATAACAGTTGCTTGTAGATGCTCTGTTTTATGTTTTTCTGCTTCATGGTGTTTAATTATGTTTTTGTTTATAACTGCAGTAACACCAAGATCTGTTCCATCAGGATGATTTGTGTCATATATGGTGTATCGGATATGCGTTTCGGATATTAACATGACAGCTATTTTTTGCTCTATCAGGAAACATTTAACTTCTTGTTCATATTGCGATAAGCCGTTGGCTTTCTAGATTGCTAATTTTAGGATTCTGGATATTGAATGATTTGGAGACAATGGTCGTTAGAAGATTAAGAATAGTATCCATTTTGGTCATTTATTTTTCCATCATAATTTCTAACCGTTGTAAAGAACACTGCTCTCGGGCAGTGATGATTTTTGAATTGTCCGTCGATTAGTTTTTTTTTGATACGATTTCCTTCCGCAGTTTCACCTTTAATTGAATCTTTTGTTCCAGTAACTAACTGATAAGATGGATTCGGTTTTGTAGCGGGCTATGACTTCTCCACTATCTTTTCTCTGAGAAGTGGAAATCTGCGAGTTTGAACTTGTCTGTTGAACCCCACTTTTTCCTTTCATATTGATTTGTGAGATGTTGACCTGTAAATTTCACATATCTGGGGTTGTGATTGCAATTATATTTCGTATGTCGTATCTTTGACAAATAGTGCATTGAACCACTTCACGCTTGACGTCTGGGTTTTCAACTTGTTCAACTGAATGCATCAGTCTACTTATCGAATGTATTTCTTTATTTGATTCACTCATTCGAAGCTCAACTTTAAAGAGTGGGAGTGGCTTTTTCGTACCACTTTGCCTGATATTGCAGATATTAATAACATCGTGACCCATGTTAATTAAAACACTTTTCAAATCTTTGATGTCAATTGACGGATGAAACTTTCGTATGACCACCTGGTAGGTTTTATTCACTTTCTGTTGGAACGAATAGTATTCGGTGTTTCGCTCCGTTAGGGCTCTGATCACCAATGGGTACATCTCGGCATATTTTAACTGGATTTTAGCCTGGTCAGTTCCAATTATTTTTATATCGAAGTTGTCTTCAGCCAGTTATCATTTATCTTCATTTGTTTGCATTTGGATTTAGATGTTGTTGAACCGTGTCGCTACACCTTTTGTTGGCCGTGGTTCATCCTTCGTTATCTTCAGATGTAGATATAAACGGCATGGACACAGTTGGATCGCTCGACTCCTTAGGTTGACCCGATTGTTGAAGTAGTTGTTTAGTTAGGGGAATTATATGTTTGGGCAACATCGGAGAATAATTTTATTGTATATATGACATGTTTTCTAATGAATTTTGTTTAATTTGTGTCATTTAAAGTGAACTACCTGGTGGTGGAGTTCGTGGTGTTTTACTTTCTTTTACTTTAGTAAAATAAAGTATAGTAATCATGAAAATTTTGGACCTTGAGATTTTTAAAGATTTATGTGTTTTGAGGTCCCCTGAGTCCGAAAAAAAGGGTTTTGAAATGATGTCTGTCTGTCTGTCAGTCTGTCAGTCTGTCACTCTGTCAGTCTGTCAGTCTGTCAGTCTGTCAGTCTGTCAGTCTGTCAGTCTGTCAGTCTGTCAGTCTGTCAGTCTGTCAGTCTGTCAGTCTGTCAGTCTGTCAGTCTGTCAGTCTGTCAGTCTGTCAGTCTGTCAGTCTGTCAGTCTGTCAGTCTGTCAGTCGGTCAGTCTGTCAGTCAGTCAGTCTGTCAGTCTGTCAGTCTGTCTGTGACTTCTCTACAGCCCATATGATTTAATCAATCGAACTGAAACTTCAGATTTAAGCTTTTTTGATAAATTGGAAGGTCCCAGTGAATTTTACTCCAAATCGGCTAATCGGAAGTGGCCACTCCCTTGGTCCAGAAAATTTGTTTTGCAAATATCTTAAAAAGTATAAGGTTTACAAAAACTACTTAATTCGAAATGTTTCCAAAAATTAAAAACAAATAAAAATAAGAAATTAAAAAAATATTAAGAAAAAAATAAAATTTCTCAAAATACTCTGTTCGTAAAAGAAAGTCGTGTGTTGGCCACACCTCAATTTTAACTAAGTAATTAAGGGACCTATTCCATGTGCTAGCGAAACCTTTGTCATCATTGTTGGCAATGGCCGATATTGGCCCTTGGGGTTTGAGTGCGATTTTCAAAAAATAATTTTGCAAAGCTTTTATTAAACGAACGATCCGTATGGATTAGGGTTTTTTAACTAGGTGATTAAGGAACCTATTCCATGTGCTAGCGAATCCTTTGTCATCATTGTTGAGTGCGATTTCCAAAAAATTATTTCGTAGAACTTTTATTAAACGAACGATCCGCATGGATTAGGATTTTTTAACTAGGTATTTTGGCAACCTATTCTATGTGCTAGCGAAACCTTTGCCATCATTGTTGGCAATGGCCGATATTGGCCCTTGGGAATTGAGTGCGATATCCAAAAAATAATTTCGTAGAACTTTTACTAAACGAACGATCCGTATGGATTAGGGTTTTATAACTAGGTAATTAAGGGACCTATTCCATGTGCTAGCGAAACCTTTGTCATCACTGTTGGCAATGGCCGATATTGGCCCTTGGGGGTTGAGTGCGATTTCCAAAAAATAATTTTGCAGAACTTTTACTAAACGAACAATTCGTATGGATTAGGGTTTTATAACTAGGTAATTAAGGGACCTATTCCATGTGCTAGCGAAACCTTTGTCATCATTGTTGGCAATGGTCGATATTGGCCCTTGGGATTTGAGTGCGATTTCCAAAAAAATAATTTTGCAGAACTTTTACTAAACGAACGATTCGTATGGATTAGGGTTTTCTAACTAGGTAATTAAAGGACCTATTCCATGTGCTAGCGAAACCTTTGTCATCATTGTTGGCAATGGCCAATATTGGCCCTTGTGGTTTGAGTGCGATTTCCAAAAAATAATTTTGCAGAGCTTTTACTAAACGAACGATTCGTATGGATTACGGTTTTATAACTAGGTAATTAAGGGACCTATTCTACACATGTGCTAGCGAAACCTTTGTAATCATTGTTGGCAATGGCCGATATTGGCCCTTGGGATTTGAGTGCGATTTCCAAAAAATAATTTTGCAGAACTTTTACTAAACGAACGATTTGTATGGATTAGGGTTTTTTATTTTCTTTTTCTCTAGTAATCCTGAAAATTTTGGACCTTGAGATTTTTAGAAATTTATTTGTTTTGAGGTCCCTTGAGTCCGGAAAAGTGGATTTCGGAATGGTGTCTGTCTGTCAGTCAGTCAGTCTGTCAGTCTGTCAGTTTGTCTGTGTCCTCTCTACAGCCCATATGGTTTAATCAATCGAACTGAAACTTCAGATTTAAGCTTTTTTGATAAATTGGAAGGTCCCAGTAAATTTTACTCCAAATCCGCTAATCGGAAGTGGCCACTCCCTTGGACCAGAAAATTTGTTTTGCAAATATCTTAAAAAGTATAAGGTTTACAAAAAACTACTTAATACAAAATGTTTCCAAAAATTAAAAACAAATAAAAATAAAAAATTAAAAATTAAAAAAAAAATTAAGAAAGAAATAAAATTTCTCAAAATTCTCTGTTCGTAAAAGAAAGTCGTGTGTTGGCCACACCTCAATTTTTTTGTTGTTTTTGAAAATAAATGAGTTGACTGTACAAGTGGTGTTGCCCCACTAACGGCCGCCATACATAGTCATCGAGATATATATAATAATTAACACAAAGCGCGGCAAGATTAAATGAGAAAAATCTCAATTTTTTTGCATTTCACTCCACTTTATCGCTCCGCTTTGACCTCGTCCAGCCACTATACTCGTTCTTGTCTTGTTAAGGCTTCTCACCAGTTACCAAGATTTAACTAAACATATGAATAAAAACAAAAAAAAATCAGTTTCCAGTATCCATACATATTTTATATTTTATATTGGTAACAATGGATTGTACTCAGCTTCGCCTGTTGAATAAAATCAGTGCATTGAGTTGTGGACGCTACGCTCATGACACATCAAAAATTGTGAGATTTGAATACGTTCATTTTAGTGATGCAACAATGGAAAACTATTTTCAATTTTAAGATTCTTATATATCTAGGTTAGGTTAGATTTGGGTGGCGGTCCACTAGGATCAGGCATAGACACAAAAATGGTCCATAGCCATACCACGTATAATTGTTTCCTCCAACTCATTGGACCATTTTGAGCTGTTAACAAAGGGCTGAATACTCCTGACGTCCATCCTACAGAGGACCGTCAGGTCCTTGAAGAGGGTTGCCCCTAGAAACTTTTGTCTGTTTCGTGCCATACGAGGGCAGGTGCAAAGAAAACAAGGTACTGTCTCTTTCTCCTCTTTGTCCTCGCAACTACGACAGTAGTCATGTGAGAAGACACCAAGTCTACTCGCATGCCTCCCTATGAGACAGTGCCCCGTATACACTCCAACAACCAGAATAGTTCTAAAGGTATCCCAGTTGGTTTTCCTCTTATTTCTTTAGATTGGACTTTTTGGAGAAGTCAAGTCCATTTCAAATAGAAGATAAGAATGATCAGAAAAGGAGTGGTCCTCCGACACTCTCCAGTTTAATAAACTACTCGTCAGAAAGCTTGAGACAATAGTAATATCCAATACTTACTGTCTATTACTAGTTATAAAAGTTGGCTTATTGCCTATGTTACATATAAGAAGGTTAGTACTTAAAATGTAATCGAGGAGTAACTCACCTCGTTAATTTGTGTCCGTACTTCCCAAAACCTTGTGTGATGAGCATTTGCATCACTCCCAAGGATGACTCCAACCTTGCGCTTCTGAGCCTCCAAGATTAGCTCACCTAGAATGATTGGTGGAGTACCCACTTCATCATAAGCTAGGTAAGCTGACACTAGCCAGATGTTTCGTTTATCGACCTCAATGATGACCGCTGCTACATCTCGATTACTGAAATTTGATAACATAAATAAACTTATGTTATTTTTAATGAGAAATCACGACCGAACCTTACCTTCTTTTTTCGCGTGCATTAATCTATAATAGGGAATCTTGAGCCCAAGTACCCGGTCTTCAGTGCTCATGGTTCCTGGATCAAGACAACATCTGTCGCTTCTTTCCCAATTTTAAAAATTAGAGTAGCTGATGCTGCCTTAGAGTGGTGAAGGTTGACTTCAAGAAATGTCAGTGCCATCTCTACAACCTCTTCTCCACCACAGTAACATCAGAGAATAACTGCAAAAAGTTATTATGAACAAGCTGACCTCATTACAGAGACTAGCATGTCTCGGAATTACAGGTGCTATGCGCACCTGCCCTACGGCGGCAATGGAAGCTCTCATCGGGCTCACTCCACTTCATATCCACGTCAAAAAATCAGCTGCTACCTGTGCAGCTAGATTGAAGCTCGCGAATCAATACAGTCATGATGACCATATGGGTCACCTGGACATTTTGAATGAACTTCCAGACCTGAATATGTTCTTTAGTGTCCCGGACGTTATGCCGAAAGAACTCTGCTTTGGCAGGAATTTCGTGGTAACAATCCCCGATAGAACAGACTGGGATACTGGGTTACCGCAGATGGAACCTAACAGCCTAGTCTGGTACACTGATGGATCAAAAATGGATAGTGGAGTCGGCATTGGTGTCTTTGGACCCAATCACAAAATATCGAAATCACTGGGTACTTACCCCAGTGTTTTTCTAGCCGAAATTCACGCCATCGAAATCTGCGCCTCTATTATTATGACCAAAGGTCTTAAAGGCGCATCCATCCACATTTTGTCTGACAGCCAAGCAGCACTGAAAGCATTGGCTTCTAACTGCTTGGTTTCCAAGTCGGTTCAAAGTTGTTATAAACTGCTACAATCTCTCTCTTGTCAAAACAAAGTAAGGTTGTGGTGGGTGCCTGGTCACATGGGCATCACTGGAAATGAGATAGCCGACGAACTTGCACGGGCAGGCTCGTCGACTACACTCATTGGCCCTGAGCCTTTTTGTGGTATCCCGTGGGCTTCTGCAACCTACACAATCAGTAAATGGGAAAAAATACAGTGCTTGACTTATTGGAACTGTATTCCCGGCCTTAGACAAGCCAAATCTTTGATCAGACCATTTCACCACAAAAATTTGGCGATCAATTTCAGCAAAGGAAATATTAGGAAACTTGTGAGTTTTCTCTCAGGTCACTGTAACCTGAGATATCATTTGAACAAAATGAACCTGTCCACAGAGACGGAGTGCCGACTCTGTTTGGAAGAGACAGAAACCGCAGAACACATACTATGTGAGTGTGTTGCTCTGTGCACACGGAGGTGGATTCATTTTGAAGAGAGGTATCTGACCCCGGAGAAATGTAAATTGGCCTCTATAAACAGCATTCTCGCCTTTATTAGAGAGGTGGAGAAGCTCCTGGAGTAACAGTACCCAACAGCACAAAAGATCTTTTAGGTCGTAGTGCTAGCCGCTTTTGGGCAGGGACGAAAAAAAAAAAAAAAAAACATCAGAGTCATCTCCTGCTGAGAAGTCCTCTGAGAGCTTCTTTAAAGATTCCATGGACGTTGATATTTCCGTGTCCGTGGAGAGAGTTTCCGCTTGGCTGGCTACCTCCGCGCACGCAGATGAGCTATGAAGCACCGCGGTATTTTCTGAGGATGACTTCGGAGCCTCCGGCTTGTCCGCGTCCTTCTTATACACCTTGAGTGTGACTGCACTGAAACCATAGTTGATTAGACCGTTGGTTTTTTCCAGTGCAGTCAGTAACTCCCTGTTTAAGATGATAACAGCTGACCTATAGTCAGCCTTTGCCTCCTCGAGCTTGGCAATTTTCCAGTTGTGCGTTGGCAACTCCGGGTTGCCAACCTGCATCAACTGGAATATCACCTTCGGATCACTAGGTTCCGAAGGGATGTACACCCTAGCTCTTGGTCTGCTGGTGATCTCCTCCCTATCAATCACAGCAAGGCTGGCTCCGGGCCATACCTCGCCAAGTCCCCCCACTGCTTTCTTATAAAGCAGCAGAGACCTCTGATCTGCAGAGGCAGTCAGTGATGATTCCTGTGCCAGCCCGCGTCCCAACAAGTCAGCGCAGGTCCTGGATTTTCCGACAGGACTTTCAGATAGGTGGTGGCTAAGGCCCCTTCCACCTTCCTCCAATTGGCAGGCTTGATACTGCCATCCTCTTGGGATTTGTCAATAACTGCCACAACCAGCTGATCCTTTAGGATCTCGTTAAAAGGCCTCATAGTGTTACCATGGAGTTTTGCCCGCTTTGCGATCTTAGGACTTTCCTCCTGAGATCTATTTCTTTCTAGCTGTGGGCCAGCTAAAGGGCCTTCCGACATTTTCTCGGTGACTTCTTTTGCCCACGCAAGTGTGGCTTTGTCTTTATCCGTCCTGTCTTCTGGCGAGATGTTGTTGATCTTTTCCAATGCCCTCCAGGCCTTCCTCCTAGATTATAGGTTGATTTTGAGGAACCAGCTCCATTCGTGCTTTGGTTCCGCTTTGTATTTGTGTACTCAGATTTGGTGACCCGAGTGGAGAAACCAGCCTCGCTTGAGCTTATATCCCGTTGTTTATTTGTAGAGTCTCTTTGTCCACATTTTCCGGATTTTTTAGATAGCCGGACTCTTTTTGTTGTTGTTTAATTTTATTAAGATCCATAGTTGTTCCCACGAGTAGCAGAGAAAGAAGTGTCCATCTGTGCAGAGATCCGCAGTACACAGATAAGGCTACTTAATCCTGAGGGCGCCAAGTATCCGGATCCACCGTTAACGACTGAGCTAGTTTTAAAGCTGGGCCCCCAGTCTGGTCGATTATCGGCACGGTACGATTAACACCTTAACCCAGCCCTGCGATTTGTTTAAGGTTGACTCCTTTAGCGCCGTGTTTTAGCCTAGAAGCCAAAAAAATTAGCAATCTAGTTACCGGCGGTCACCACGTGGAGGTAACATGAGCACTTGAGGGAGTTCCAAGTTACGGAGCTGGCCGCAAGTGCCAACTTGAATCCCAGGAGCAACTTCACACCTGACCACCTGTATCTAAGTCAATCTTTTGTTCATCTCGACCTTTTTTCTACGTTTCGCTTTTCGCCTAACGGGCTTTTGTCCATGTTGACTTTCTTCAATATGGGCGTCCGGTCCTTTTCGGCAATTTGTCGTACACCCGTTTATTCTGCTCGTATTTTTTGATATTTACGATCAGATCAGTACAGTCTGGCAAATCACCATGAACAGATTCACGCATGAATAACGCTACCAAATTATTAAAATTTTATTTTGAAAATCGGCTGTCGATTTGCATAACTATAATTTAAACGTGGTATGTGGCAAATGTTGTACAAAGATTTTGCCAGACCATCATTTGTTAATAAGCAAAATTGTCGCATATGGAGTGACACCAATCCGGAAGTGACCTTGAAGACTCCAATGCATGACAAACGCACCGTGCGGTTTACGCGCTGATCTCACTATCGGTCCTTATTTCTCTAAAAAATTAGGCCGCAGTTCGAGTTGCAGTCGACGGAGATGGTTGATCAACGTATATTTCTTTGAAAATAAATATGAACGACGTTGATCCGGTCGAGATGTCGAAATCGCAATTTGGCAATTAATTGTTTTGGTGGGGCGACGGGGAGTAGTTGGCTTATGCTAAAAAAACCAGTAACAATCGGCGCCATGGAATCCAACATTGTCCACGTTATTTATGACATGTGCGTTGGGTATATGTCCGAAATTACATCAAATATAATGTTTTGATTTAAAATTAGTTTTTTGTATAATTTGTTTTTAAATTGAAGTTCTATTGGGCTTAAAAAAATCCACTAATTTACTAATTCAATTTCAAGAATATTTGCCCAACAATTTTGGGACATGAGTCTTCCAAACTAAACTAATTTATTTATGCAATTTTGGTGATGTGATCTAATCACTCAACTTTTTAATTAAATTTCTAATGAAATGAACTAATCAATATAAATTTTCAGTCACATTTCCTCCAGGTAAAATAAAAATGACGATATAACTTTCATCATCAAACACATGATGTTCGTTCGTTGTTTGTCAAATGTAAATATTTGAAAAATCAAGTACGTACATCTCATCATCCCCCACAGTTACTGTTTTATATAATCTATTACCCTCCGTGTTAAATAAACAAACTTATACACAAGCAGATACACAGAAATATCATCTCTCTTAAGTCTTAAAATAATTAATTTAAATGTACGTAAATATAGAAAGCAAAAAAAAAATACCAAACATTTTTTTGTTTGTATTTTTTTCCTTATTTTCATTAAATCCTTAAACTTTCCTCATCTCAAATCTTAAAGGAGATATCAAGGTTATGTGTATGCTTTATTGCCACAATTATTTATCTTAATTTTCCCCCATCATCTTAAATAGTTTAACCTTTTTCTCTTTTTGTTCGTCTTCTTATTTCCATAAAGGAGAAAAATCATTTTTTCACGTTGTATATAATGTACATAGATACACCGTACTGTTAGGTACGGCTGATGCTCGCAGATAATTAATACGAACAAGATCGAAAACAAGAATTTCAATTTTAATTTAAATAAAAATTAGGAAAATATTTTAAATGCAGAAAAAATGGAAATAGGAACAAATGTGGATGAAATGTAAACAGGGTTAGCTTGACTGGGTACTGTATTATGCTGGGCCGACAGTTTTACTTTTTCGAACTGGACAATTTTGTGCAAAATTTATTTTCGATGTGGTTTAGTCTCTGTGTTATCTGTCTACAGCCCAAACACATATTTAAGCTTATTACAAAATAATGTAAAATTAAGATTCCAGTAAATTGTATATCGAACATCAAAAAAGTGGAATTCGCTAATACACTTCAAATTTCCGAAGGAATACAAAATGAATAAATTTAAGGTAGCTATTAATCTTTACTTGAAGGATCGCGCATTGGGTGCAGAAGCTCTGACAGTTACAAGGAGCTAGGACCGTTAATAAGTCCGCTCTGCACCCAATTAAAATATGTATATAAAAAAAAAAAGAAAATTTTGGCCAAAATCGCCTATCTTATCCTCTCCATAAGTAAAGGGTTTATGAAGAAGTCAAATAAATCTCAAACTGTTCTAAATGGAAATGGCGTTTTGTCATCCCACATATTTCGTCTTTTGGCATCACGAAATTTTCTACCCCGTTTCGCATGAAATAAACACCATTAGACGCGGCTCACCCATCGAGCATTTACATATTTTTATTTTATTTGTTTAAATCGCCTCAATGGCGGCATGGAGAAAAAGGAAAACTAAATTTTATGGTTGTTGTTTTTTCGATAACTTTCGAACACACATTTATGAGACAAAAAGCAGCCACACGGGACTCAAGGAGTTCTTTATAATAGTACAATATACTAATATGAACACATTAAAAATGTTTTACAGCGAGGTAACTCGAAAAAAAATTGTAAATTCAAAAGCTGTTTTTAGTGGTGTTGTACATTTCGTCATAGATATTTCGTACTCTTTCTTTCTCTTCCTCTTCTCTGTCATAAAATTTAAAAACATCTAGACTGTTAATGCCTTCTCAATAAAATATACTCTTTGGTACTTATGGACATTGGCGATTTTTTTGTTTTTGTCTTTTATTTTCTTTGTATTTATACATGAAACATCCTTCATTCGTCTAACATATTTTGTATTGACAGTAAGTAATGATACAACAAAGGAAAACATTTGAAATATTAATATTGTTCTGTATCTATACTGATCTGACATTAATTGGACAATAACCGGTATACGCGGCCTGACGAAAGTGTTAATGATAATGATGGATGTGAATACGGAAGATGTATTACCTGTAGAAACATATTTCTTCGAAAATTTTGATATTACCTCGGAAAACAGTTCAACAACTTTTGACAGTAAAAGTATTGTAATCGCGAAGAAAAATGTTGTTCCAGATTTTCACATTTCTAGACGAATAAGGTTAAACACAACATCGATTAAAAAAATGTCGTGTCCGTCCTTCCAGTCATACATTTTTATTATTTTTGTTTTGCCTTTTACTCTCACAAATATTAATGGTTTTGGTCAAAATTTTGTTGTGGACTAAAAGCTATTTGGAGTTTCCGATAATTTGGATCGGACTATCTACCATCTAGATGCAAATCATTATTCTTCTCCACCTTTTATTATCCACTGCAACTGTACACATTGGATTATAAATATTGTATAAATTATTAAATCACTATAAAATGAGACCAAAAATGTGTGGTAAATTTCAAATGAAATATAAAAAACAAATTTAAAAGTTTATTTCGTTTCGTTTTGTTATTTTATAAAAACAGCATGAAACATAAAAATAATTTATATGTTGGTTTTTATTTGCGAAATCAATAAAATATAAATCTGGAAAATTTTTATGTTTTAATACGTGATTTATGTAAGCCGAACGCTGATAAGCTCGGGTTTGGTTTAAATGATAACGCGGCGAATAAATGGTCATTACCGATATAAAAAAAGCACATATCAAATCCGGTCGACTTATTGCATAAATTGAATTAAATATTTATAGTTTATCATTTTGTAAGGTCGATAGAAAAATGCGAATCAAGTTTATCCTAAATTAATATTAGATTTTACAACAACAACAAAATTGCGTAAGGATGTGTTTGAAAAAACATACATTCGGGTGTATTATACTCGTATGTACGAAGAAAAATTCATTCAAATCAAATATTTGAACTTAATGCTAAATTTAAAAACATCCAAATGTTTGGATGTTTGCCGTTTGTCAAGAATGTCCTATTCATGGTTCCTTAGCATAACCAAGACCTATCTGGGGGTATACACCGATAGTGGTATTTATCTCTAGTATCGCCACACAGAATTTAAGTTTCAACTAGTATTGGCTGTTCATAATTTAAGGTTTCTCCGTATCAAATGCACTATACTAACAACACAAATTTTTAAAAATCATATGTTTATTTCCATGATTTGACCGTTGGATGCTGACTACTTCTTAGCTATCATCATGGCCTATCCTCCCGAATACAAAACCTTTAAGCATTGTATCTAGTATTGACAGTATATAACTTAAGGTTTATTCATAGTAAATGGAATACACTCCCAACAGAACATACATTAGTACAGCTATGAAAACTTGTAGAATATGTTGAATGGCTTTACTCTTATAGAAATTAATTTTTTTTATTACAAATATTTTTTAAGAAATTTATTAATTTTCATTTGGATTAAACTTGTTTTGTTTTTCGTGTTAGATACATTTTAATTATAATATTTTTTTCGGGATGAGCCTACACTTTTTTTAAAAAAATTTACACTTTTTCGGGATAGCTATATTTATCCGAGAAACGAACCAAAAATCCGGGCTGATATTTTTTCGGGCTAACTTCACCGACTTAATTATACTTGAAGCCAAAGATGAAGAATTACCATATCGTCAGCATAACTTGCGATTTTACAACTAGGTGGTGTGGATATATCATATATAAATATCGAAAAAAGAGGAGGGCTGAGTACCGATCCTTGCGGCACTTCCGCGAGTATTGCTATCATTTCAGAACAGACGTTTATATAGTGCAGTTTAAATTTTCTTTCAGATAGGAAACTTTCTAATAACATTATTAAACATCGTGGGAATTTAAATTTCGACAATTTATAAATAAGTCCTTTATACAAGATTGTGTCAAAAGCTTTTTCTATATCAAAAATGGTCAGTCCTGTAGAATTTTGTTTCATTATTTCGTTTTTTTTTTTTTTTTTTTCATTAACCAGTCCTTTCTTGGTGGCTGCAAGAGTGTTCGGCCCTAAATCCAAACTGATGATCCGGTATTATTTTTTTATTTATGTTATTTATAGAGAGAGCACTGAGTAACCCAGCTAATGGGTCTATAATTTTTTGAGTCAGCCGAGTTTTTGTTATATTTAGGTAATGCTATTATTTTGAACATTTTCCAACTTTTTGGAAAGTAACTTAGTTTGATCATGGCATTGAACAGATAAGTGAGAAATACTAACACTTTTCTGGGATAATGTTTTATAAGACGATTTATCTATTTAGTCCACCCTATTAGCTTTCCGGTACTTTAAATTTGTCAGTATATTTCTAATTTGTTCTAGTTTGGTTAACAGTTTTTGATACTGTAATTTAGACGGTCCTATGGTTAAGTTGGCATTTGATCATTAATATGAAAAATATTGTATTGAGCTGCTTTAAAGTTTTTAGAAATTTCGTTGACCTTTTATTGGTCGGTAATGAAGATATTGTCATTTACTTTAAGAGGTGGGTTCTGACTACTCAATTTATTGTGTTTTGCAATATATAGTACATTCAACTGGTAAATGGTCAGAATTAAACAAGTTTTTTGTTGTAAGGTTAGACATACTCCATAAAAAGTAGTAAATCAATTGTTAATGGGTGACAACGATTCAATGGTACGTAAGTTGGAGAGTCTGGATATAACAGGGTTGAATCCCTTCTACAAGATATTATTTTAACGAAGATCTGACCTGCTTGATTAGCACTTCTGTTTGAACTTCTGATTTGAAAGCACTGAAAATTGTTTGATTTAAATCATTGTTATATTTTGTTGTACATATTTTTTTGATTATTGGTGAATTAATGCCAGGAAAATAAACAGAAAACAATTTGATTGTACCAGTAGTAGTAAAAATAGAAATGCCTACACGTTCAATTAAAGAAAGAGATTTATAACTGGAAAGTAATTCGTGTTTAATATCTTTGTGAACGAATATCGCGACTCTTTCTTTCATGCCTATCTCGGATGAACGGTCATTACGATGAATTATATAATCTGATTTATTTTTAATTTTATCGTCACATTTCAACCAAGTCTCAGAGATCATTGCAATATGAATATTGTTCTGCTGTAAATGATCGGTAAATTAGATCAGTTTGTTTTTTAAGCATTTATAGCATTGAAATATAGAATATTAATATTATCAATAAAATTTGATAATGAAAAATTTGGTATTATTTGAATTATTTGTTGCCATTATTATAAATATATTTAGCACTGCCTTGCTTTGTTTTACAGTTAGCCATACCTGTAAAAATTTCTTTCGCTACGAACATTAATTCATCAAACGAATGTTGATAATGCAGTACACTATTTTATTTATATGTAACACATAATATGTATAATTTCAAATTGCATAATTAAGATTAAGTATTTCCAATTAGTATTTTTGTTTGCTACCTAATATAACATTTTGTACAACTAGTAGATCATAGATGCCTCTAGCGATAAGTAAAGATTATTTAAATTCATTTTAAAAATAGTATAGGGAGAAAAAATTTATATTCATTTTCATTGGAATCGTCCATCAAGTAATGTCGGACCACAAAACTGTAAACTTAAAATAAAATTATTAAATTCGGATTATTTGTAAGTGGTGTTAGCCTACAAAAAATAAAATTTCGAAAGGGAGGAAAAAGATCTTCCTCAATCATTGGTGTCAGAAGCGAATCCAACTCAATCTACAGTATTCTTTAACTACAAACAACTTATACATTCTGCATTGGATATTGGATTATATCAAACATCCAGTTTTCAACGTAATACAAATTTGTGATTACGGTGTTTCCAGTGGTCACACACAACATTTGTCTACATAATCTGCATCAAGTGATGTAGAATACAAATCTTTGAATACGGTATTTCCAGTGTACGGTTACTATATTGCTGACAGTATAATATTTGGTCGGTATAAGTAAATAATTTTTCCACCTGCTGTGCTGTAAATTTGTAAGTGCCTAATAATCAACAATTGACTAGCTTTACATGTGCGGTGATATAATTCTGCGTTATTGCGGTAATCAGTTTATATGTACATTGTTATTAAATTTCGGCTGCGTACGTAACTGTACAACGAACGGTCAAATATCCAGTATAACTTTTTTTCAATACGAGCCTACGAAATTGTGATTTCCAATATTTAAGACTTACTGAATTTCCAATATTTAAGACTTACTGTGTGCAACTCCAACTATATAGTCATTAATTGCTGTTGCCAATCTGCAGTAAACAAACAAGGCTTAATATTAAACTGTAAGTACCTTTATTTCGTAAACAAGTGAAATGGCCACCGAAACCGTGAAGGCGATCTAAACAACTACAACTGATTTTCTTAGACTCACGCAATGAGCTAGCGGATTTTATCACAACCAAATTAGATACAGCCTCTCTATCACAACTTGAAATACGGTTAAATGAGCTTATTACTAATTATGCAGAAATCAAGAAAAATCAATTAACGGTAGAGGCGATCAACAATGAAGAAATGGGCAAAGACACACGAACGGTAATTGATCGGCAATATATTATCAATTCCGCCCCGCATTAGAGGATAGAATTAAACAATTAAAGGAATCAAAAGGTTCAACTATGAATTCATGCACTGAAGAATTAAATTATATTCCACAACTGCCGGAGTTGACTTTGGATTCTTTTAGTGGAGATATAACTAAATGAAAGAGCTACATTGAAGCATTCGATACTCATATTCACAATAATTGGAAATTAAGCTATCTCACCAAATTTCAGTACCTTAGGAATACGGTGAAAGATTCAGCAGCTAAAACGTTCGAAAGCTTAGATTTTGTCGCGGCCAATTATATAGAAACAAGACGGTTATTAATTGAGCGATATGATAAACCGAATATCATCGCCGAAGCTCATTCGGTTGGCAACAAAATTTGATGTTAATACAAGAGCTAAATGGCGGGAACATTGTTTTTATGAAGCATCCTTTGAACGCACTTCCAACATTAGCCGACATGGCAAAATTTATTAATTTACGTTGTCACAAATTAACGAGTCAAACCATTGGCAATCCACCGAAACAACAACATTCTGCAGTCAAAGCATCAGATCCGAGATCGGGCAATAGTTCTAAGAGGTCTTATTCATCACTTCATTCTGCTAAGAGCTACAATTGCGTTTTTTGTAATAAGATTGGACATTCGATCATGGGTTGTAATGAATTCCTAGTATTGTCTGCAAGTAAACGCCGAATAAAGGTAGAACACCTCAAACTTTGTCTCAACTGTTTAAGACAATCTCATACATTGGAAAAGTGCGTTGTAACAGATGGTTGTCGTATATGCAAGGCAAAGCATCATACGCTTTTACACATACATGCTGATAAAATAAATGGTACAAATACAACTTCACTTTCAATAGGCCAATCTTCATTTGTGATAGCATCAAATGAAAACAAAACCACGCTTCAAGCCTCGGGAACCAAAACGGTTTTCCTGGCCACTGCTTTAGTTGAAGTTTTGGATCATTGTGGCACGATAATACTAGCAAGAGCATTATTGGACTCAGGTTCTCAAATAAACTTTGTCACTGAAGCATTAGCAAAACGATTGGGACTCCAAACTAAATGTTCTTCGGTAAAAATACTTGGCGTCTCTGGTGCACCAATATCGGCATCTAGCTGTGCTATAATCAAATTTCGCTCGCGATTGAATACATACGTTAATTCACTTGAATTTCAAATATTAACTAAAATATCCGAACCATCAATTTTAATTGATCCAGTGAATTTGCCCATCCGCAAAAAATAGATTTGTTATTGGGTGCAGAAATATTTGCTGAAATTCAAGCAATTAGAGAAATTAAATTAGGTGAAAATTTACCATATTTGCAAAACACAGTTTTAGGATGGGTGGAGCAATATGGAATAAACCAACGGAACCAGTTTCCTGTAATGTAGCTGTATCAAGAGCAGAATCGTACTACGTAGAGGAATTATTAAAGAAATTCTGGGAGCTAGAAAATGTTGAAGAGAATGATCAAACGGCTGAATCGGAATGTGAAAAACATTATAAAAACACTTTCAAACGGGATAGCTCGGGAAGATTTATAGTCAGATTGCCATTCCGAGAAACTCAAATTCAGTTGGGAGAATCAGATGTACTATCAAAGCGAAGATTTATAAATCTCGAAAGACGGTTAGATAAAACTCCAGAGTTACGTGCAGCTAATAATAGTTTTATGTTGGAATATGAGACATTGGATCATATGGAACGTGTCGACAATATTAAAACTATTATTTACCATCATCATTGTGTCTTCAAGTCAGACTCTACCACAACTAAAACTAGAATAGTTTTTGATGGCCCAGCAAAAACTACTACTGGAATATCGCTCAACGATTTGTTACTAGTTGGACCAGTAGTTCAAAATGAGTTATTCACTATTCTTCTGCGGTTTCGTTCACATGCGTTTGTCTTCAGCGCTGTCATAAAAAATATGTACCGACAAATTCAGCTTCATGAGGACGATCAACAGTTCCAATATATATTCTGGCGTTACCACAGTAACGAAAAACTACACACATATAAGCTTAAAACCGTCACTTACGGTACAACTTCTGCGTCTTACTTAGCGAACTGGCTAGACTCTTCGAGGAAACTCAACCACTTGCCGCCGCTGCAATTCACGATGATGTATATGTTGATGACTTACTCACAGGATGTAACTCAATTGAAGAAGCATTACATTTACGAAACACAATATCTACAATATTAAACTCTGTCGGTATGACATTTCATAAATGGTGTGCAAATCGCCCTTGTATCTTAAAAGGTGTCCATAATGAAAACAAGGAACAGTGTCTGCAGCTTGACGACGATCAATATGTCAAAACACTGGGACTTTACAAGAGTCACCAAACGAAGCGTGATTGCCAGTGATAAGGCCTTCGGTGCAGCAATTTATGTCAGATTTCGAAGTGAAAATTCATATATGGTCAATCTGCTGTGCGCTAAATCTAGATTTGTACCACTTAAAGTAAAAACGTTGCCTCGTCTGGAGTTATGTGCGGCATAACTACTTGCCAAATTAATGATGAGGATTACTTAAGAAATCAACTTTCCCTACGAAAATATCTTTTACTGGAGTGATTCCTCCATTGTATTACATAGGATAAAATCACCATCTGCAACTTGGAAAACGTTTGTTGCCACAAGAGTAGCCAACATTCAGCTAAATTCTGATCCTGTACAATGGCTACACGTAAAATCTGCTCATAATCCAGCGGATCTGGTATCACGAGGTATTTTGTCAGACAAATTAATATCTTCAAATTTATAGTGGTTTGGACCAGAGTATTTGCGAAATGACAGTGAAAATTGGAGAGTAAACCCGTTTGATGGAAACACCACAGTTCTCGATTATGATATAAAATTGCTTGAGACGCGAAAACAAGCATTATCTGCCACGATTCATTCTGTTACTGATCTTCTCGAGCAAATTCATGCTAAAAATTCCTTTATAAGGGTCAATCATGCAATGGCTTATATGCTAAGGTTCATCCATAATTGTCGTACAACACATACAAAACTCACAGGATCGTTGATCACAGCAGAAATCCATAATGGATTAAACGAAATTTTGCGATTAGTTCAAATTAACTCTTTTCCAGCTGAATATCTTGGATTGCAACGGGATAAATTTAGCGTACAAGATGCTTCGTTAAAATCGCTTTCACTGTTCATGGACGAAAACAAATTAATCAGAGTTGGCGTTAGACTACAATTTTCATCATTATCATATTCTTCACGACACCCGATTCTTTTGCCGAAAACGCATTTTTTCACGATGATTTTACTACGATTTCTTCATAAGAAGCACTTACATGTTGGTCCGCAGGCGTTACTTGCAGCAGCACGGCAAAATTATTGGCCTATATCTGGTAGACAATTAGCAAAAAGGGTTTGCCGAGAGTGCGTCATATGTAGCAGAGCCAAGCCAAGGTTATTACAACAACAAATGGCTGATCTTCCCCAAGAAAGGGGTAATCCAGCACCACCATTCTTTAAAATTGAAATTGACTATGCCGGACCTTTTTTGTACACTACAAAATTCGAGGCCAAATTCCATCAAAAACGTATCTGGCAATTTTTATTTGCCTAGTAACGAAAGCCGTTCACTTGGAACTTGCTTCCGACCTAACATCAGCATAATTTACTGGCGCATTCAAGAGATTCGTGGCAATTCGAGGTGTTTGTAAGTACGTGTGGTCAGACAACGGCACAAATTTCGTAGCAGCTAATTCGCATCTTAATGAATTATATAAACTTCTACACAGCACTGAAACTACAGAACGAATTAATACTGTGTGCAACGAAAATCAAATCATTTGGAAATTTGCACCACCAGGATCACCTCATTTTGGAGGTTTATATGAGGCAGCAGTAAAGTCAGCCAAATTCCATTTGCGACGCATTATGGGAAATACAATTCTCACATATGAGGAACTGAATACTTTGATGAATCAAAGTATTCAGTTCCTCATATGTGAGAATTGTATGTATATGTAGAATGTGTGTATATGTAGAAAAATACTCGAAATTGTTTTCGTCTAAAATTTTTAATAAATTTTTATGAAAAATTGGAGTTTTGCACTGTACTCTTAGACCGAATGTTGTGAACTTCAATCTATAATTATTTTTAAAACTATCATTTCCAGTGAGAATTCCTCTGATAGTTGGAGAAGTTTGACCCCGATTGTTATGAGAGGGCAATATTTTGTTTTATCGTCAGCAGAGGTTGACGTATTAAGATTTAAATTCAGGTTTTCAATATTCCTGAACCTGTTTCAATGTCCACCCATTTCAATGTCTTGCGACATCGCTTTTCTTTTTTTTACAGCTGAGTTTGTTGTAACTAATTCTAGATCATGATCCATTATTGGATTTTTATACCTCTGGATCGTCTGATCTATAGTAAGGTGATTTTCATCAAATCGAATTTTCTATGAAATGCACAGAAATAATTATCGAATCTAAATGCGCGTTGGCACAGCAGTTACAAATCCCTAGACCTGTCATTTAAGGTATCAAAAGCACAGAAATCGGAGCACAATTGCAGATTTTGGATTTTTTTGGCTCTTAATCGACTGATGTATAGTAAGGTGATTTTCAATGTAATCAAGGAACCTAAATACTCGTTGGCATATAAATTACAGGTCCTGAGGCCTGAGGATTATTATTTATTGATAAACAGTAGATTGCACTAACACTATTTCACTTGCATTATTTTACTTTCTTTTACGTAAGTAAAATAAAGTATAGTAATCATGAAAATTTTGGACCTTGAGATTTTGAGAGATTTATCTGTTTTGAGGTACACTGAGTCCGAAAAAGTGGGTTTCGAATTGGTGCCTGTCTGTCAGACTGTTAGTCTGTGTCCTCTCTACATCCCAGATGATTTAACCAATCGAACTGAAACTTCAGATTTAAGCTTTTTTGATAAATTGGGAGGTCGCAGTGAATTGGATTTGGAGTAAAAATAGGCTAATCGGAAGTGGCCACTCCCTTGGTTCAGAAAATGTATTTTGCAAAAATCTTAAAAAGTATAAGGTTTACAAAAAACTACTTAATACAAAATGTTTCCAAAAATAAAAAAAATTAAAAACAAAATAAAATTGCTCAAAATTCGCTGTTCGTAAGAGACGGTCGTGTGTTGGCCACACCTCCATTTTTATTTTTTTTTTGTCACAATAGAAAAATTAATTACAATTAATTTATGTCTATTCAGTTCAACGATTGTTGATCGAGTGTGGATATTATGCATATGTAAGAAAATCGATATCTTAGAACTTTCTTCTATCGGTAAACATCTCACTATGATTTTTCGATAGGCCTATATGTGTGTGCTTTAATCACTCATATCCGCTGTTCTAAGATATCAATTTTCTTAAACGTGCCTAAGATCTAATTTTTAAAGTTTTCGAATAATCGATATTTCAATAGGATATGCATGATTAAAGTATACGCATAGGCCTGTCAGAATGTCTTAGTGGGATTTTCTTAGACATGGATAAGATTAAAGTTTTAAATTGTCTAACTTTGTCGATTAATATAAGTTAACGCTTTGATCCATTATTAAGTTTAAGGGGATTAGCTTTGTAAAATCCCAAATAGTTTATATTTGGAGGTTTATTTGGATTTTTTTTTAATTTAGCATTAAGTTCAAATATTGGATTTGACTGAATTTTTCTTTGTCCATAAAATAAATTCACCTGAATGTATGCTTTTTTCACACAAACTAACGTGATTTTGTTGTTGTAAAATATTAATTTAGGATAAACTTCATTCGCATATAAAAAAGCCCTTGTGTTTGGTGTCTTTTTTTACACCGATCGATATCATCTAAAATATTTTATTATAATTGGGATTTTGGGAAAGGTAAAAGTGGTACGATAAAATCCTTTTTATTTTGTCATAAAAATATAAAAAAAAAACTTTTTTCGAACAACTGTGCGAAAGTAAAACTTTTCAAAGCTTTTCACAAACAAACCTAAACAAAGTTTATGTGTAAGAAAAACTCTAATAATTTTCGTAAATAGGCTTTATCCAGGTTATTATTCATAATTTTATACCTTTATCACAATACTATAATAATTCAACGTAATTTTTTCAAATTTCAAGAAATTATTATTTCTCAGTGAAAAACTTTTTTTTTGCTTTCCTAAAACAAGTATTACTACAGAAAGGTAAACAATAAAAAAAAAACTTTTCCCAAAATAACAACTAATATAAATTTATCTTAACTTTTCTTTAGCGCAAAGTATCAAATGGTTGTTTTTTTTTCGTTACATAAAATATAGAAGAAAATTGTTAAATGGCAAATAATAAATTTTCATTACTGATAATAATTTTTTTTTTATGATCACAATTATTTTTCATCCAATTAAAATCATTAATTACATAAAATTGTTGTTTTTAATTTTTAAAACGAGTTAAAAACACAAATTGATGGTGTACTGGGGAGGGAGGATGAGGTGAATGAAAAATCTTAAAATAGTACAACTTTCTATTAGCATCAACAACATCTTTAATTTAACCGCGGAAAATTATTTATTCTTACCGCAGCCGTCTAAAAATTCGATTTATGCACGTATAAATCAAAGTAAAACAAATTTTAACTCTTCAACCGAATGGAAATAAATTTAATTAAAAACTAGAGCATAAACAAAACGCGAAAAATCCCATAAAATAGAAATTAATTAATTAAATAAATTTAAATAATTAAAAATATAAAAATAAATATAAATTCAAATAAAAACAAAAAGTTAGAAGTTGAATTGGTATTTTAATCTGTCTAATACGATTCTAATTAAATTTCATTATTTTATTTTAAAATTTATTTTTATATATTTGAATATTTAATTTATTTATTTTTATTATCGTTTTTTTTTGTTTTTTTTAAACAAAATTTTCATTTAAAGGAGGGGAAATGTTTTAAATTTATAATTTATTTTTGGAATTTTACGCAAAGTTTTTTCCCATTTTCGTTTTACATAATTATTGTCAACAACCAATAAAATTTATGGAATTAGAATTGATTGGATGTTGTTTCCATTTAAAAATTGTTTTTCATTTATTATCAGTTTCGATTGTCTGAGAAAGAAATTAAGATTTTCGATGGCTTACTACAGCTGCTGGATGCTGCTTTTATCGGTAACGTTCTACATGACCACATCGATTCAGCTTATGTGTTGGAAAATATCTTTCTATGTTCCAAGTAAGACATTTCGTAATCATCAATTTTCACCAACATTTACCTACTTAGTAGTTTACTGTAGTCATCAATTCGCAATATATTTCACGGATTCTTTGGTTAGTACATATTTGTATAAAATGTTGGTGTTCATCATTTGCTTGGGTGCTGCTTCAGGCGTAAGAAAATCTCTCATCATCAAGCAAATTGGCCTAGAGTTCAGAATGCCTTCGATTTGTACTGTCAATGTTGAAAACTCCTCTAAGATAAGTGCACTATCTCCGAGAGTTTGTCTGATCTGTGTTTTGGTAGATTTGACAGCGCTTTCTCACCATCCAACTTGGTGAGGTGCTGCTGGATGAATGAATCTCCACTCAACTTTATCCTCCAAAAGACTAAAAATAAAAGTATAAACTTCTTGGAGGTAGTTCTTTGCGCCAACAAAGTTCGTAGCGTTATCGCAATATATAGTGTGGCATAGTCCCTTTTTCTTATGAATGTATATTGTGTGCGTACTGAAACATACAAAAAAGTATAAGTATGCATAAACCGGAATAGAGCCTCTTCTCCGCATAGGATGCATTTTAAACTGTCCGCAGAAGTCGACCCCAGCTGCGCCAAATCCCCCCGAATGTCGGATCCTGTCTTCTGGTAGTTGTCCTCACTTCCGACACACGTTCTGTGCGATGTTTTTGCCCCTAATTTACCAAAAATTTTGCGAAAATTTGATGAATGTGACAATTGATGATTTTGACGGAATGATAATTGGATGTATTGTATGATATGACAATGCTGATTTTTTTATTCTTCCTTCGACCCTGATAATTTCTTCGGCATCCAGGAACGGATTGAGTTGTTACTGTTTTGGAGGCAACCATACTCTTCAGCAAAGTCAATGGTTTGCCAATATAAAACAATTTTACGTTCAGCCATCTCAAGTTCTGTTGGTGTTAGTGCTCCAATTATCATCTACATATTTTGATCTTTCTTGGCCCTATAATTGTTGATTAACCTGAGCATATACGATATAACTTTCTTTAGTTTAAAGTAGCTGGAGCATTTTTGGCTTAAGGCCAGTATAGCATCTTATTGTTGATATTATTGGGAACTTTGTTTTCTTCGGTTGTCATTGGTATCTGCGGTTGATCTGGCCAATATTCATCTTCCATTGCTAGCCATGCGGACCCATTCTATCAAAATTTCGATTCGATGATATTTTTGACCGGTAGGATTATGTCTGGATGATACAAATCGGTAAAAATATCGCTTGTACATGCTGATGATTTCCGAGAAATGGTTCGCGACGAAATTCGTCCAACGTCGTTGAATAGACAGCCATGTTATTTGATAACGTCTCGGTGATTTGCTTTACAGAAGTACTGCACCCATCAGGTCAAGCCTTGGTATGCTGACTTACTTTAGAGGCGCCACCATAATTTTAGCATACATTAGATGCCTTATGAAACTTTCGTTGCTTTGTGATCGTGCGTGTATTGCCGCTGCTTATGCCAACTTATACTTGCATCACAAAATCCGTGGATATGAAATACTGGTTGATGCAACAACACAACGGTGAATATTTAGTACATGTGCTTGGCTTAGGTTGTTACTCAGTTCAATCCTGGGTACTCTCGTTTCGGCAGGCAATTGTTCATCCCATCGAATCGTTTTCAACTATAAGCTCTGGAACAATATTTTAATGCTTATCGTTAATGGGGGTAAGAGTTACAAGTGATCGAATATTTTGCTGGCTTCGGATAAGAAATTTCGTTTGGTCTGCAATTTGTGTATCGCTCAGATTTACTTGCGATGTTCCTCATCTACCCAAGCTTTACGACACATCTTTTCTATATCGCCTATTAATCGCTTCACTAGGCTCGATTGTATATTCGGACCTATACCATCAAATTATGGTTCAGTGACACGCCTGTGATTAAGTTTGCTATTGCTAGCAGCATAAAGCATAATATATGATTTCTCAAGTTCTGCGTGATTTACATCGAACGGTTCCATGTGGCTTAAATCTTGGTATTGTTTTGGAAATCTTCATACAGCTGATGAAATTGATAATTCACCTTAGAGGGCTTCTCTTGTTGGTAAGTTGGTCCTACAATATTGGATGATTGCTTGAATTTAATCTTGGTAATGAACCTCCCATCATTCGCCGTGTTGCCGCCTTGAACCATTCCTCACAATCTTGTTCTTCCCGTGTAATGTTTTTGATTTAAGGAAGCTGGTTCAATAATTCTGTTACATCGGCTTCGTGTCTACCTCCTACGATCTAACCCAATTTGCTTTTGTGGGCGATCAAGTTTGATGAATCTGTTTTGTTGATGTTATCATGTTTGCTACAAATAATATTTCGATTGATCTGAGTTTGTGGAAATCTGGGTCGGCCAAACTGATTTTTGATAACAGCAGTTGATGTCAAATTCAAAGGCGGGTAATGACGATGTAAATTTCGGAAGGATGAGTGCCTTCAAAGATGCTAATTCCACTTTGTCAATCCCTGGTGTTATTCGCAAGAGTACACTTCTATGAGAATTTCGGCGATTTCTTTGACCAATTCCTGTAATTAAATTGAGTGATTCGGTTATAAATGAAACTCGGGGTAGCAGTGTCCAGTAAGTGAGCAATACGGTTTGTACTGTGAATTTTAATGAAATATCACTACTGACGGCTTGGTTTCCATCAAAACGTATATGAATCGTTAAGTATGTGTTCTCCTCGGGAAGTTCACGAAACATCTTACCGAAACATTGTCTTCAAAAAAGTGAAGCAAATCACACACCAGTCAGTTACTGTTTTATCGAATTGGACCTTCTCTAGAATAATTCGAGGTTTTTCGAGCCGCCAGTAACGATTGTTTGCTTATTGACACTGCCGTTGAGAGAAAAGTTCATCGCTCTTGATGATTTTCTGCCAAAGTTTGGTTCGATTTGCACAATTTTGCGACGGCATTCGAGTCATTGTACTTTAATAAAAGTAGAAGCCATTACAATAACATATAGGAGCCCCTGGAATTTTGGCTTATTATCGGAAAGAGACCTATAAAATAGTTAGAAAATAATTACTACATCGATAGTAAAATTTAATAAAATATTAAAGAACCCCACGTAACAACTTGATAGGTAAGTTGTCCTAGATAGCAAAACCAAAGCTGTTACATCGTCGTGAAATCCGAAAAATTACACAAATTAGTTATAAATGTTAAATAAATATTCAATAAAATTTTAAAACGTTGTGGCAGTGAAAAAAAACAGCTAACTAGCTTAAGTAGGCATAAGAGACATTTCAGCAGGAGGGATTCTGTTATACGCCATAAACCAAAAAAGTCAAAAAAAAATTAACAAAATACTTAATTATTCTTAACTTACTACGTCATGCATTTACTTTTCTGAATTCCTTTTCATCCCAGCAGCTCTCTTCGGAAGTGGCTCCTTCTTGTAACCTTTCCATACCCTGTACTGCCAACTGATATTCCGAATATTTGGCGAGCAACCGTGCCGATTCTGAGCACCATGAATTATGGGGCTTCTTGCTCTACAACTCTTAGTAATTTAGGAATTGTTTGGTGTCCAGTGGATAATGAACGATACCATTATCTTTGTTTCCTTCGAACTAGCACGCCGGACATACAAACAACCCCTTCTTGCTTATAACTTCGGGAACACAGAAAACCTAATAATCATAACAAAACTATTAAATTGTACTCTTATAATATTTAATAAACATAAAATCACTAGAAAAAATCATTTCATAGCAAACACTTACCATTATTAAGATAATATGACAATGCACATACATATCGCAAAGTAAAATATCGCAAACACAAATGTAAATTTTTTGATAATTTTTGACGTTAGAATTGTGTGTTAATTAATGATAATTGCTTCGTCAACCTTGCAGACATAGATCAAAGAGGTTTTTTTTCGTCCTTATCGCTTCTTCTGATATTACCACAAATGTTAAAAAAGCAACTTTTTAAATATAACAATTTTTTAGAATGTAATTTTAATTTGTTCTATACCTTAGAAAGGATGGGAACTGCCGCCTCCAAACCACCGCTTTTCCAGTATTTATATAATTCTTCCTCTTGTATCCCAATTACAAGTCAAATTATTGCTCTTGTGACCAATGTCCTCCATGCTGACCAATGTCCTGCCTGAGAGCTTCCAGGCCTCACCAGTGGCTTTCGCGGGAATTTCCCCCGTGGAACCTCTGACGCCTTCTTCTCTCTTTGCCGCCTTCTCCTCACCTGTCTCCTGGAGAGGGCCCCACCTCATTGGTCTTGGCTACAGGTGCCGCCACCGTAGCCTCCACAGGCTTGACCACTTGGGTCCCGCTCACAGAAACCGGTTTGGCACCACCCTGACCACCCTTGGGATGCAGTTGGACAGTCCCAAACTTATAGTTGACTTTAAAGCCAACCCGCTTGAGTTTCTCAACTGAAAAGTGGTCCATGGAGAAGGTGCAAAAGGCTGGAGAGCATTTCGCCTCTCTTCTGATCACCCTCCAGTTGATCGCCTGCATGCGCTCGTTTTGGCTTTTGATAAAACCATAAGCTTTTTGGCCGAGGTCCTCGAAAGCCACTGCTGGTATGTGACGCTTTAGGAGCGTTACCATCCTTATTTTTAAAACATTTGTTAGACATTTTATTCCCACGAGTTGCTGGGAAATGAAAATTACCTGTGGGGCATCCAGATTTACCAGAGGAAGGCTAAATAAAACTGGAAGGCGCCTGGTATCCAGAGTCCGTATACTTAGGACCCATTCATCCATCGGGATATGCTGTTCCACCTTAGATTAGGGTTTTTATCAAGGATTTCTCCTTTAGCGCCGTACTTTAGCCTGTGCCAAATGGTCAAATGTACCAAACGGCCTCAGTTACCGGTAATTGCCACGAGGAGGCAGTACGTACACTTGCGAATTGTGACCCATCACGCTAGCTGCCTAAAACGTGACCAGAACAGCTCGCGTGATGCACAACCCACCGTAAGGTTACGGAGCTGGTAGATTACTCTACTAAACTCTGGCCCCCCTCCCCCCGCCCCCGTTCAGGAGACGCCAAAATCACCTTGTAATAACTAAAAATAGAGAAGAATTTAATGAGTTTTTCCTTTACCCCCGCATAAAAGAACGGTAATTGACCATGTGATATAGGAAATATTCGTATACGGGTCCAATGTGATATAGATAATATTCCACAATTTTATATTAATAAAATTATATTATAGTACCGGATCCTATATTGCGCTTACTCCTATGCAAATTGTGAAGTTAGCCATGCACATACATATGTAGCATATTTTTCAAAAATATATGAAATATATGTAGTATGTACAATAATCTGATTGCCATAAGCTTATAGGAAATAAATTGGTCATTTTTTTCCTCCATGTAATTTAAACAATATTACACGACTATAATCTCTCTTCTTTACGAACTTTTAAAATATTCGCACTTGAGCAGCCCGGCACTTTCCGTATGACAAATGTTCGATGTGATTTATTTATTTATTAGCCTGGTGTTTCTTGATCGTTTAAATGCCGTTTTCAATTATAATAAAAACAGTTTTTTTTTTAACTAAACAACTGAAAAAAGCTTTTAAACAATAACCGAATAAATAATATTTTAATCTCAAACATCTCAAACACATAAGTCGGTTAACTTTAAAATAAAAATTCTTGTCATTATCATTAAAACATGTATAGCCCAAACGACACGTATTCACAATATACTTAAAATTCTCCACCCGTAAACAGTATTCACCGCATTTTAGCAAACAACACAACACAACACATATGTATGTATGTAATTCAACAACTAAATTCTATGCCATACAAAATAACAAAAACTAATTCCAACACAAAAAGATAAAATCTAATAAAAACAACTTTTAATACAATTTTAATATAAAAAAGCTTTCATATGCTTTTTTTGTATCAAAAATAAATAAAAGAATTATTTTTAATATTTTTAAGCTTTTTTTTTATTGTTCCTAGTAAGTAGTTTTGTTTGCACATTTCCAAACCCAAACTTATCTTATCCAACTTGTCATAAATATAAATAAAACCAAAAGCTTTTTTTTTCGGTTTGGTTTTGTTTTTTTATTTAATTTCATAAATAACGAATAGAACGACTACCAAACACAAAAACCTCATTAAAATCAATTTAATTTAATGTTGGTTGGTTGGTATATTTTATTTAACCCGCATATGTATGTATACACCCAACCCAAACTAACCGACCATCCCCCCGATCAAACAGCTATCCAAATCTATTAAATTGTTATTACTAAATAGACCATCTGATCCACATTTAATGTTCAAAAATAATAAAAAGTTATTTTATTATATAAAATTGTATTGTTTTTTAATTAATTTAATAATCATGGAGATACAGCTTTATGACAAGCTTTTTTATTGTGCTTAGTTTATTTTTGTAGTACTGGGTCGTTATTTTAATGTAATGATTGAGTGTCTAGATAAATGCTCTATGACTGTATATAATGGTGATTAATATTTTTTGGCTTCACATGTACATCTGTAAAACCGTTTTTGCTTTTGAAATAATTTTCATTTTCCGAATAATGAAAGCTTTACAGCTGCAAAACGTACTTTAGCTAACGAAAAAGGAAACATTATTTCACGCACATATGCAGAGCCTTCTATATAGAGCCATAATCAGAAACATCTTGATTTAAATAGAGCCGGCAGGTGAAAAATGAACTTAAAATAAGATCGTCGATTGACGATAAAATATGAATAAAAAGTTAACCCAAATTATATAATTTTTTCTGAAATAGTTAAGAAACAACTCAATGTCTTTAAAACACAGATTTAAAAATTTACTTATTTTCCAGCAATAATCAAAAGAAAGTGTATGTTTAAAGTTCCCACAACATTGATCATTTTTAAAAAAACTAATTTTAATTTTACCAACCATTAATTTAATTTAAAAATGAGGAGCGTTGAATGAGAGAGATTTGAAAGAGACCTTGAATGAGAGAGATTTGAATATTTGAAACAATAAATGTTCAAGCTTATATTCAAGGCATAGCTAATTAGTTTCAGGAAAATGCAGTTAGTGAATGATTGCTCTTTTTGTCAGATGTTTTCTTTAAGAGATAATAAAAGAGTAATCGGATAATGTTTATTGCAGTTTAGTGGCGAGTTTGTTAATCTTCCATTGACCTTTAGTATACTAACCGGGGCGGAATTTTCGTTCGAAATCAAACACAATTTATCAATATTTATTCAGATTTTTTGGTAATTTACTTTATTACAGGTTAAAATTATTAAAAATTATATTTACAATATTTTATGGTTCTATATCTGCTCTTCCGTTTCTCTTTGATCAAAAAAACTAAACTCTCCATAGTAAAAAATGATCGAGTTTAGTTTTTATCTGCACTGAGTTTATTTTTTTCGGTCAATCGAAAACGGCACAAGAGACCCTTCAGAAAAAAGGTTAATTCTGTTACAGACTCTTTGAAGGGAGCATACAAAATTAGTTGAACAGGTGAAGATGAAGCGTTTTCCACCGGGTGATTTTTTTAACCTGATCCACTCAAATATCTCGGAAAATAAGCACTCTACAAAAAAAAATGGTAAAGATCAAAATTTAATTATTCCGTTGGGGAAATACATTAGTGTTAAAACTAGTATCCCCCTCTTCCTTGTAGGTGGTGAATTGTCTTCGACTTTGACTATGTTTTTTATGGACTGTATTTCCACTAAAATCCAATAATCTATTTTTGTTGTTTTTTCTTTTAACAAAAATGCTTCTATTCAACGTAACTATTCAAAACAATAATGCTCAATCAACCGTTTATTTCACCACATACTAGATTGAAATTTTTACATACATAATTTTTAGTACAAAGCATTTTAATATTTACATGCAACACCACATGACATTCTCCCCGCCTTGGAAAGGTTAAGCCTTTACCAACTATTAATTCAAAATTTATACACAAACTTAAACTACTAAGATAACAATTATCAATGCAAAAAACATTTTTTTTTTAAAATGTCTATTACTATTTTAGTCATTCAATTAACTGGTAATTTACATACCTTCGTTATGGCTCTCTCCACTTTGCCATTTGGTGTTCTGAGTACTATCACTCGAATTCTGTTGTCTCTTCCTGGTATTGTCTCTTCCACTCGACCCATTAGCCATTTTGGGCTTGGTATATTGTCTTCATGAATTAAGACGAGGTCATCTATTTTTAAATTTTGACGTTCGAACTTCCATTTGGTTTTTGTTGTAGAGTGTGCAAATATTCTCTGGAAAACCTTTTCCAGAAATGCTGCACCAACTGAGTTTTTTGTTTCCAATACGCTATCCTATTACTTGATAAGTTTGTGACATCCACCTCTAAAACTGTATTAATTGGACCCCCTGTTGTGAAATGCCCAGGTGTTAGTGGCTCTAGATCATGTGGATCACTAGAAAGTGATGAAAGAGGGCGAGAATTAAGAATTCCCTCTATCTCTATAGCCAATGTTGTTAACTGTTCCAAAGTCAATACTTGAACTCCAACTACTTTTTTCATGTGAGATTTAAACATATGAACTGCTGCCTCCCACAGGCCTCCGAAGTGTGGCGATCTAGGCGGAATGTATTTCCACGTGATGCCTTCATTTGAATAAAGTGCTTGCAAGTCTATGTTTGATCCACGAACTAAATTTTCCATCTCTTTGACTTCTCTGTTGGCGCCCAAGAAATTTCCGGCGTTATCACTATAAATGATTGCACTTCGTCCTCGTCTTAAAACAAAATCGTTTCAAACGTTCGATGAAAGATTTGCTCGTTGCGTCCTCGACCAATTCCAAATGGACGGCCTTACTGACGAAGCAAACAAATATGCAAATATAAACTTTGTTTTGCGTATCATTTCGCTGTCCCTTATATTTGACTAAAAATGGACCACAAAAGTCAACTCCGACTATATTAAATGGTCTGGCAGCATTCAAACGATCTGGGGGCAACGATGCCATGATTTGTTCCTCTAACTTTGGTCTAAACTTGAAACAAGAGACACAGCTTCTAATGACTCGCCTAACTGCATCCTTACCATTAACTATCCAGTACTTCTGGCACACAGCTGCCAAAGTACACTGAACTCCAGCATGTATATTTTCTATGTGCTCATGTCGAATAATCAACTTTGTCAGACCATGATCTTTCGGCAAAATCAGTTGATGCTTTTGATCGTAATCTAAATTGCTGTTCCCCAGCCTTCCTCCTACTCTAAGCATTCCTTCTCCATCAACAAATGCCGAAAGACTAATCAATTTACTATTTTGCGACAACGTTTTATTGTTTAATAACATTCTAATCTCACCTCTAAAATTACCCTTCTGAACCGTCCAAATGACTGACAATAACGCGGCTTCAAACTCACAAGCCTCCAAGCCACCAGTGCAAATAGTCTTCTTTCTAATATATCTGTTTATGAAGCGAAAACAGTTAGCTACAACGCGTTTGAGTCTCACCAACGAACTAAAATTTTCAATGTTAAAAATATTTATGACTCTTACAGAAGCAAAAGATGACTGTTCATTTTTCGATTCAGGCAACTCCTGACTGTTTGCAATATTTATTTTACTAACTGGCCACTTTGACTCATCATCCTCTAAAAACAAGGGACCGTGCCACCAAACATCCAAAAGACCAATCTCGTGAGGTAAAACTCCTCTAGACATCAAGTCTGCAGGATTTGATTTCCCAGCGATGTGTCTGAATCTCATATGTTTACTACCATCCAAAATCTCTCTAACCCTATTGGCCACATATGCTTTCAAATTGTGGGGTGGAATCTTTAACCAGGACAAGGCAATAGTCGAATCACACCACAAAACAATCTTTCCAACATTTATCTTGAGAGACGCCACTACATTCTGAAAATTGACAAGGAGCAATATTGCAGTCAATTCTAACCTCGGTAAAGAGATCACTTTTAAAGGAGCTACTCTAGTCTTACTACATATGTAGGAGATTCATAACTACACTACAATCACTATTTTTGCAACGAAGATATACACAGGCGCCATATGTTTTTTGCGACGCGTCACTAAAACTGTGTACTTCTATATCACTAACATTTTCTGGAATGACACATCGGTTCAATCTCTAATTATTCAAACATTCCAAACTATATCTGAAATTAATCCAATCTGCTTTTAAGTTCTCGGGTATGTTAGCATCTCAATCTAGTTTTTCCATCCATAATCTCTGAATAAGAATTTTCGCACTTAAAATTACTGGCCCCAATAGTCCTAATGGATCAAACAATCTACTAATATCAGACAATACCGATCTTTATGTAATTCTGTTACTGTCATCCAATGGCTGAACCAAAAATGTGAATTCATTACATAAGGGTGACCAGTGTAAGCCCAAAGTTTTAATTGTATCGTTGACATCCAATTAATTGGGATCTTCTCGATTTTCCATTGGAATATGATTTAATAATTCCTTAGAATTTGAATACCACTTTTTTAATCTCATCCCTGTTGACGAAAACATTTTAGTTAATTCGTCATACATTGAAATACCTTCCGCTACTGTTTGACAACCCGAAAGTAAATCGTCTACATAAAAATCAGTCCTTGAAATATTTGACGTTATTGGGCAATTTACTGATTCATCTACAGCTAACTGTTGGATAACAAGAGTTGATAAGTAAGGCGCAGATGCCGTTCCATAAGTTACGGTCTGCAACTCGTAAATCCTCAACTCATCACTGGAACTCTCTCGCCAATAAATCCTATGAAACCTTGTATGAGATTGCTCCAACTTCACAATCCTGTACATTTTTTCGATATCACTTGAGAAAGCAATGGCATGCTTCCTGAATCTCAACACAATTGAAAATAAATCCTCCTGAACTACAGCACCTACCATTAACAAATCGTTCAACGAGTACTGAGAGGAAGGCTTTGCCGAAGCATCAAAAATAACTCGACACTTAGTTGTGGAACTACCAGGACGTAATACAGCCAAATGAGGTATAAAATAACCCGGACCATCATCCACTTCAGTACAAAGCCTCATATGTCCCATTGACTCATATTCTCTCACGAACTCGATATACTGCATTTTCAATTCCAAATTTTTATTAATCTTCTTTCCAAAACAATGATTCAATGAAAAGAATAAATATATTAGAAGAATTACCCAACAAGCTGCTATCCATTTTAATAGGTAGTTGTACAATAAATGTACCGTCTATATCTCTCTTGTGAGTGTCACCAAAATGCTGCTCACATGCTAATTCCTCAGCTGTACGAATTTTATTCTTATCATTACAGCAGGACTCCATATCCCAAAACGTTTCTAACAAACTATCCAACCCAGTATCCGTTGTTTTCGGTTCTGATGACATAAAGAAATTCTGGTTGACTGAACTACTTTCCAACTTTCCACCAATTACCCAACTAAAGCTCGTATTACAAAACACTGGGAGCTCCTTTGGAAATTCTAAACGACAATCTTTGAAAATTTCCCAAAATACTTCATTTCCTAATAATATATCTACAAGTCCAGGTATATTGAAATCTGGGTCGGCCAATACTAAATTAGATGGAACGGACCATCTGGAAATATTGATATCCTGATAGGGCAATCCATTGCTGATCTCAGATGCCACCAGGAATCTCAAATTCTTACAATAATTTTCAACGCAAGAATGAATTGATGCTTCTACTTTATTACAAACATCAGTTTTTGTACCATTAATACCACATACAGTGTTATTATCCTTTTTGACTTAATTCCCAATTTTTTGACCAAGTCCATAGATAGAAAATTGTTGTGAGAGGCTGACTCCAAGAGAGCTCTACATTGAATATACTTCTGATTAGAATCTTTTATCAAAATCATAGCAGTGGTTAAAACGACCTGTTTGTGCACAATTTCTTTACACAAATATGTAGAACTATTTTGACCAGAATCAGCATTTGTACTATCGACATCTCTATTATTATCCGTACTACTACTAGGGTGTTTTCTATTTTTGTTTCGTTTGACATTTTGTGATTTCGACTATCCATTCTCATATGAAGTAATGTGTGATGTTTATAACCACAAATTTCACATTTTTTTGCTTGACAAGTTCTAACTAAATGACTGTTGCTCAAACAATTCAAACATCTACCTAAAGATCTTATTTTTCCATACCTTTCCTCAGGACGTAAATTCATAAACTGAACACAATTTTCTAAAGAATGACTACCACTACACATCGAACAAACCATTTTTGTATTTACTTCATTTGGCCATGAAACCGACACGAAAGTTTTAGAAGATTTAGACATTTGTCCTTGACGCACCATATTTTGTTTAGGTCTATTGGAACGACGATTATTTTCCACTACATTCAAAGCCCTACAACGGCATTCCAAAAATTCAGAAAGTTCCTTCCAAGTAGGGAGCCTTTTTTATCAAGTTGGGATTCCCAGGCCTTTCGAACATCATCATCTAACCTATAAGTAACAATATGAATTATTATCATACCCCACTGATCAACATTCTGCTTTAGTTTTTGTAATGCACGCAAATTGAGCTCATTGCGATCAATCAGATTTTGCATATATGTACCACATGATTTATTGACGTGCGGTAATTTAAATAATTCACTAATGTGTTTCTCTACCAAAGCATACCACATTTTTTGTATCTTTGAATTTATTTGATGATTATCTATAATGATTTTCTCAAAAGAATCACGAAATCTTAACCAGTCATCTAATTTTCCATCAAATACGGGTATTCTAATCTCTGGAAATTTTGCCTTAGAAAAAAGACCACCTGCACTGTCACCATTCCCTGAAGCCGCATCATCACCCAAACCTGATTTATCACCTATACTCACTACTTTATTAATACTTAAAATCACTTCAAATTTACCCTTTACATCATAAAATTCACAATCGAATGATTCGAAATTCGTATTAAATTCCCAGGATTTTTTATAAACTTTAATTGCAACGTGAGTTTCTTTTTAACGGTTGCTCTTTTAACTTTCCATGATTCAATTGTTGCCATTTTTTGCCAAATTATATTATTACACACAAAAGCTCAATATCTATATATCTCAAAACTAAATACTTTTACTTTTGTTGCCAAAAAATATTGAAATTGATGAATCAAACTACAAAATGATCAAGTATCCAAAATGCCTATTTTAAATTCCAACTATTTCCATTGTAGTGGACCAAATACGGACGTCTTCTTTTATAGATGAAACTTTTCTTCTCCAAACCAAATCAAACAAATTCCACCAGATTGCTACTATAAATATCTGGCTCGAGCTGGACCATGAGTTGTCTTCGACTTTGACTATGTTTTTTATGGACTGTATTTCCACTAAAATCCAATAATCTGTTTTTGTTGTTTTTTCTTTTAACAAAAATGCTTCTATTCAGCGTAACTATTCAAATCAATAATCCTCAATCAACCGTTTATTTCAACACATACTAGATTGAGATTTTTTACATACATAATTTTTAGTCAAAAGCATTTTAATATTTACATGCAACACCACTCGACAGTTGTGACTGGGGGTAACTTTGAAACTATAACATGAACCCCTATTTTTTATTGCAGATTCGGATTCTACGGCTAAAAATACGTAGGATTTTGACTGCGACAATTTTTTTCGATTCATGATAGATGGCGCTGTAATTGATGATATTCATTTTTTTTCGATTTCTTCTACTGAGAACATAGGCAAACGATCTGCAATAAAAATTCCACGGTTTCATTGTAAATACTCGAAATTAGTCGTCAAAAAATTTATTCATTTTGCAAATTTCGAATAACTGGGAAAAGGGTGCTTGATTTACATGAGTCTCCTCGCCTCATCATCTTTCAATCAAAAAAGAATATCGTCAATTACAGCGCCATCTATCATGAATCGAAAAAACTGTTTCCTTTCCACCTACATGGATGAGGGGGGGGGGGGAAGGCCGGGGGTTCTAATTTTAACACTAATGTATTTCCCCCACTGAATAATTAAATTTTGATCTTTTCCATTTTTTTTCGTAGAGTGCTTATTTTCTGAGATATTTAAGTGTATCAGGTTAAAAAAAAATTACCCGGTATATTAGGTTATTATGCCTTGGAAGCGTTGGTGATATTCTATTGTTATATAATAATACCATTGCTACTTAAAAATGGATACAATTTTACTAATTTGCTTTCATTGGAGCTGAGAGTTGTGATTCTTTTGAATAACCATACCAGCAGATAACTGAAGACAGTGGAGATCATCGGCAACCTCATCGGATTAAAAATTCCTTATGATTGCATTGTGTTGTAGTCACATTTTAAATGTAGCATTGATAGCAGCGTAAAACATTTGATGACAAAATTTGGTATGATGTTGATGATGTCACCACGGTTTGCATCTGATAAAACTTCCGCAGTGCATAATTTCTCTCAAAATAATGTCTTTGCATCATAGCCCATTTTTTTGACAATAGATTCATTTCATGAGTTTGCCTGCTTCATGTGAGATATTGAAGTTTCCGACAGTGGTACTGGTAATTTAAAGCCGCTGGGAACTGTATTTCCATCTTTCATTAATGTTGCTGCTATTCGTGTTGTGGGGGATGGTTAATGCAATTGGTCCTTTACCTCTAATAAAATATATCAACGTATTGTAAAGGTATGTCTTTCCGGATCCTCCTGTGCCATCTAAGAAGAAACAGCGCTTCTAGTCGAAAGCCAAATCTGTCCCAAAGAGCCATTGTATATGCTTACTGCTTCATCTAAGTACTTCTCTCGCTTATCACCTGAGTCCGACAAATAAATCGTTTCTTCCTTAAACTTTAAATATTCAAAACCATTGACAATTCGCAGATACTCACATGATGTCGCTCCAGGAACATGAGGAAGAAGCAAAGCTTTTGCCACGTAAGCACTTTTTTACTGAAGGTGTGATAACTTCGAGCGCCATTTAAAGCTTAACTTTCCCGACTTCTTCAAAAATTATACTCCGCTGTTGTGGAAGATGAATTGGCAGTCTTGTTATTGCCTGCGATCGTCATGCGTTGGTGTCTCCTGTAAATCTATTTAGCCTTTTTTAAATACTGTCGGTCCATGACGATGCGGATACAAAGGATAACCAAAACAGTTTTTCTTGCATTTATTATTTTCCATCCAAATATCTGAAACTTCGGCACCGACGATACAGTTTATGGTTTCAGAAGTTTTAAATTTATCCTCATCTTTAACCACAATTAATAGGAGCACATGTGGAAGTCCTCGCTTGTTGAAGGTTCTTAAGAATTTCAGGCTATTACGGATTTGTCGCCACAACGGTAACGAAAAGAATGAATGGAGTCAATGACAACTTTCTGTCATATTTCTTGATGAACCTTCGAATGACGATGGCAGAATTCTTCGTATAATTCTGTTTGCAACGTTTTCTGACGGTAACCGATGAAATTCAATTTATTTTTGCTGAGTAAGACGGGCGGCACTAATGATTGGAGTAAAAGAGTTTCTAATGGCCAGTTCAAAACCTTTATACTGAAACATGCTAATATTTTGCTGGAACCGTCATGTATCGTCCCGGCTCTCCGGTTAAATATAACATTGCATACGTGTATGGATCCATATTGGGGCTCTGAGGCCAATTTTCATCTGGATTCACTGGATAAATTCTAATGCAACGTTCAAATGGCGGCACCCCATCATTATTAACAAAGACCATAGCAGTTGCATTCGCTTTAGAAATATTGTAGGGTCTTTGATCTGAGCGACGATCTCTTTCCAATACCTTACTTATCGTAGACACTTGTCTACCTCCTTGCACGCTGTTTTAATATGTTCGATATCTTTCTCAAACAGCCTGCATTTTTGGGCTGATCCATACGCCCCATATTAACTTGTTTACTAATGGTTCAAACCGGGACGGGAAAGTCGGGCCTGGAGTGTTCTGTCTTCTGTTCTGTTAAATCTCTCCTTCCGTCTCCCCCATTACTATAGCATTTTTCAAGCTGAAGTAACTGTCATAAAGGAAGCCGTAGACTGGTTGAGGTATAATGTCATATCGGTTCGTGATATTCGCATATATATGGACGATTAGGCTGCCATTAAAGCACTTCAATCACACCTCCTCACGTCGAAAGCGCTCCAGAACTGTCTCTCATCTCTTAACGAAATGACAGATCAGTTCAACATCCACATTTTATGGGTACCAGGACATTTCATAAGTACAGGGAATATAAAAGCCGATGAACCGGCTCGACATGGTACAGCGGACCACTTTTCAGAAAGCAGAAAGGATATTGAAATGCCTCTTGTGGTATGCAAAGTGCTGCTTCAGAAAGAAGCTAGCAAACTGACGAATGATAGATGGTCAAGTATCACCTCATGCATAATAACTCGGCAGGTCTGGCCAAAGTTGGACTTGGCGAGATCCAAACAGCTGATCTCAATTCAGCGGAGTCAGATCAGTGTGGTTGTTGGAGTGTATTACGGGGCACTGTCTCAGAAACAGGCATGTGAGTATACTTGGCTTCTTCTCACATGACTACTGTCGTAGTTGCGAGGACGAAGAGGAGGAAGAGGCTAGTACTTCATCTTCTTTGGCACCTGCCCTCGTCTGGCACGAAACAGACTAAAGTTTCTAGGGGCACTCTTCTTCGAGGATCCGATGGACTTCTGTAGAAGCTTGTAGGAGCCTCTCTTTGTAGGAGCCGCTTTATTAACTGCTCAAAATGGTTCAACTGAGTTGGAGGACAACAATTATTCATGGTATGGCTGCAGACCATTTTTGTATCTGTATGCCTGGTTCTAGTGGACCGCCACCTAAACCTAAACCTAAACCATACGCTTCATATTGCTTTTAAGCTGTTTATCATATAGAGCTGTGCAAATTTTCTTATTTCTCCTTTTGCAGTATGAAGATGGAACGTGAGATGATAATTCTGTCCATGAACACGAAAGACATAAGGGCCGGAACCTAGAGGTCTCTTGCTCCCATTGATGCGAACGAATCAGAACTGCTGTAAGGCAAGACCTGATATTCTGTAGGAAATTTTTGTAGTTCGGATGATTTATCTATCATAAAATTTGGATAGGCCAATTCCTTTCTATTTATCATCTGAAGGTTTCTAAAGACGAATTTTGCCTTTATGGCAGCAACTGATAAACATTCTCTTGGACGTTCCATAAAAAAATTTCTCGATTCACAAAATTGAGGCAAATTGAGTCCATTCTCTTGCTGTCATTGGGTGAAATTTGATATTCAAGAGCATACCACGGCTTATTTCACGGGTTTATGTTGTAATCGTTTTCGATGACAACGTGCGTCTGTTATTCCAATGTTTCTTAACTTCGTCTAACTTGTTATTAGTGTGTATTGGAAGTACGTCAGGCCGCAAATTGTTCCAAAGATTCTTGACTTCATCTAACTTGATGATAATGTACATCGCCAGAAATTCCACTTCGGCTTGCTGTTGTGGTCCGTGCAACAGTCGTTGTACCTTGCATGTTTTGTTAACGTAGTTTATCAAGAGTTTTTTGAAATCGGCGAGCTCTTCATCTTTGTTATCTCTCACTACTGAAAGTAGAACCGCTTAACGTACATACTCGAGACAACTTTTAAATTTATTTTATTAAGTTTGCGTTTTGTAAGTAAAATATTGTGGTAAATTTCAATTTTAGGGCTTTAGTTTAGAAATTTTGTTATTTTTGTTCCACATTGAACATTTTATAACACTAATATTTCGTAATTATTATCTGATCTAAATAAATTATCTGCCACAGTTTTATTATAGACAAATTAATACCAGAATTGCTCCGATCTGATGAGGCGTTCTCTCTCAATATTGTTCTCAAGCTCAATAAATCGCTATTTTCTAGTTTATAATTATAATTAAATTTTATGTGGAGATTAATTATTCAATATAAAATAAGTTAACCACCACTGTTTCTTGTTTCTTTACGCAAAAATTGACACCATCGGATCCCCGATCGGATGATCCATTCTCTCACTACAGTGGTCCAAGCATTTAAATCACTCGAAATGAGAGTTTCGCGGCGCGGCTTCTCTGCCAGATGACGTCATTGCGATAATATTATGCTTGAGACATAAATCCTAAGGACCATCCTAAGAAATCATATTAGAGTAGTTAAGAAGTAATTGCCCAGCACCAAAGTAGCTGAAATTTTGTCATATCCTGTTATGCTGCATATTTGTGATTCGATTTTTTTTTAATGTTATGTAGGTTTTCAAGATTTGATGAACAAATTGATGTTAAAGTCATTTCGATGTTGTAAAAAACAGATCATTTGGGCAGCACCCAGTACGATAGACACAAATGAGGTTACTATGTACCTACCTAAAATACCCTAACTTACATAAATTTAAACTCCACTATCTCTAATACTATCTCTTGCACAACGAAATCATTCGTAGCCTTCTTCACGAAATTTCACTGCTTTGGAATATATCGATACTTCAGTGACTACAATAATACGGAATAGGCCGAAAGGCCGAATGTCAAAAGGCCAAGCACCGAAAGTCCGAATGTCGAAAAGCCGAATGTGGCGAAAGGCGGAATGCCGAAAGGCCGAAACGGTCCGAAGGTAGAATATCGAAAAGCCGAATTTCAAAGGGCCGAATATGTCGCAAGGCTAAATAGATCGAAAGGCTGAATGTCGAAAGGCCGATTGTGTCGAAAGCCCGAATGTCGAAAGGTGGTTTGTGTCCAATATGATTTTAATGTTTCATTTTAGAATGAAAATTTTCAAAATTTATATTTTTATCAAAATTTTTGTTTAAAAATGTTTAATAGTAAATCGCCTTAAATATTAAAATTTTCTTACGTTTTTCTTGCCATATAATTAAAAGTGAATTAACTATAATTAAAATAAGCAAGATAAATATTTTTTTTTCGAGAAAATTTACTACATACACAGGATTTATTAGCATTTATTTTCAACTTATTTAAATCATTTTATATTAAAAAATAAATTCAATGGTTTTAAATATTGATTTCAATCAATTCAGTGAAAGAAAATTTAATGAAAATTCGGCCTTTCGACACAATCGGCCTTTCTACAAGTGGGGCCATTCGACCCATTCGGTCTTTCGACATTCGGCCTTTCAATTTCGGCCTTTCGACCTAATCGGCCATTGGACATTCGGCCTTTCGACACATTTGCCCATACGACCTTCGGTATTTCGATATTCGGCCCTCTGACCCATTCGGCTTTCCGACGTTCGGCCTTTCAACATCGAACGAATAATACGGGGTGCATTTGATTAATGACCTGACATTAATCAAAATATACGAGTATCTTATGTCGAGTTCGATTGTAGAAAATTTTTCACTCGAAGGGTAAAAATAGTACTCTATTGGCTCATTGGCTGTCAAACCGTCCCATTGAAAAAAAAAAAAAAATTCGTTGAGGGTAAAATTTTTTTGTACTAGTTTTGCACTAGTGCAATTTTTGCTACTCTAGCTTTTTTGGTCGAGTAACCCCTCTTTTTACACACACCAACGAATATGACAGTGATATTTGTCGTAATGACATTTTGATTTGTCGTGATGACATTTTGGTTTTAGGCGGCTACTTGATTTATGACATTTTGTGATTTGTCGTGAAGACATTTTGATTTTAGGCGGCTATTATTCATGACATTTTGTGATTTGAATGGTGGCATTTTGAATTTGGCCGGTTAATTATTCCAACACCGCTAAGCCCTACTCATTATAACATATCCCTCGATATCAAACACTAAATTGTAATCTTCTAAATTTACATTTAGTTTCTCCATTTATTTTTATTATTGTTGATATTTTTCAACCAAACACACACACAATTAAACACTAGTGCAATAAAATATTTTCATTCGATTGACGTTAAAAAATAGGGTACTCTATCTAGTGTACTCGAATGAGGGGAAACAAATCAATCGAAATCGACATTAAATAACCGACGCTATATTCTAGCTAAATATTAATTAAATGTTTCACAGACAGAAGCCTCTGAATATCAGTCCATTTTGACGTTTGTATTTATTATGTTTTATATTGACGTTATTTTTATCACATTTGATTAAAAATCTTAAATGTTTGCTTGTTTACGTTTTGGGGCTTTTATATTTTATTCAGCACGCAAAAAAGATATTTGCATAATGTGAATAAAAAAAAATGTAAGCTATTTTGCTTTAAGCAAATCCAAAATATTTCCGCCTTGCGATGTGCGAATTGCTATATTATCGAGTATGTGCCTCTTTTACAGTAAATAGATTCCTGATATGTTAAATATATCTATTTACAGGGAAACTTAACCAAAACGGACAACAACGAGACCAAAAAAGTTATCCATTGTAGTGAGGTGTCCGTTAAACTGAGGAATTGTGATTTTTTTTATAACAATTTTATTGGGATTCTATTTCTGATCGGATTTTGATGGAATTTAGCATTCCCAATAGAAATGGGATTCACAAACGATTTTAAGACGAAGTTCTGGAATATGGCCAATTAGGAAGGAACTTGGCCATTTCTTATCCGATTTTGATGAAATTCTGCATGCACGATGGAAACGAAATTCCAGAGGTTCTGGAATATGGCCAGTTCGGAAGAAACTCGGTTATTTCTCAACCGATTACGCCGAAATTCAGTATGTACGATGGAAATGGTATTCTAAAATGATTTATAGAAAAAGTCCTTATAAATATCAAATAACCATTTTATAATATCATTTCTATCACTGGTACATTTCGAGCTTTGACTTTTGAGTCAAAGCGACGTATTTTTATTTCGTTTAATTTCATTTTTTTCTTCAAATAATTTAAATTCTAATTTTAAAAAGCTTTGTGTAGAACAGCAAAATGGTCGAACCGTACTGACATTATTTTGGATGGATGTAAAAAACTGGTTCCAACCGCCGTTCAACAAATATATACAACAATCCTCAGTTCGGAAAATGAGAATTCAAGGATCCTGATAAAAATGCATTTTTGGAGGGATGGAAAGCCAGGATGTATATTTGATTTGAATATCGGTTCTGTTATCTTGGCGCAGTTTTTTTTATTATTTTATTTTCCACCACTTCTGACACAACCTATTAGGAATGAGCTTTTACTCAAAATAGGTTGTGTTAAAAGCTAAAATTTAACAAGTAATTAAATAAATTAAATTAGTACTTGCTAAAATTCCCCCAAAATTGGCAAAATGGTAATCCGGAAGTTCTTTTAAAAATCATTTTAAGAATCCCCATTTCTATATCGCAGGTACATGCTTAATTTAATCAAAATAACGGAACAAAAAGAATGACAAAAACTGTTTAAGTTTTCGCAATATAAAATGTGTAAATAAAATAGAAAAAAAATTAAAAATAAATTTGTCCGTGGGTCTGTCCGTGTCCGCTCTAATAAAGTGTCTACTTAACTAAGAGAGTTTTCATGGCAAAACTTCAGTTCTGCATTGGATTAAAAATTTTGTCCGTTGAAGTATGGTGTCCGCTAATGTGAGTGTCCGTTGAAATGAAGTTTTACTGTATATGGTATAGTAATAGTATTGTACAACCTGAAATAATTAAAAGCCAACATTTTTTTCACATTTAATTTTCCATGTTACGTTAAAAAACAGTGTATCGTCATTATTAAAACGAATTAAATCCAGTTTCTAATTCTCATGTCTCCAAAAGGTTGGTAGAGGCTGGGTTTCATTTGACAAATGCTTTAGCCAATAAAATCTCTATGCGGGTAATTAGATTTTCCGACAATTGAATCTTAAGTTAAGTTGGCTTCTCAATCGCCTGTATAAAAGTAAACTCGTTTCCTTGGGGCGCAGAACATGCGATACACACCTTTACTTGGCCCAAACATAAAAGTGTTGTAAAACTCATAGAGCATCGTTAATGTCCGATTGTATTGTGTTACAAATATTATGTTTACGTATTCAGCTATTGTGCTGTGATGGTTCTAACACTGAAATTGGTTGATTTTATACATATTTGCTCTTATTTCTAAAGTTTATCTTGTAGAATTAGAGTACTGTTCAGAATGCAGCTAGAATGCAGCACCAGAGTCAATATACCACTCATTGACTTTCACATCACCAACGGCACAGGGTGTGATGAAAACAGATTTTTCAGTTGGCTTGGATTTGTTTTTTTTTCAGGTGACTTTTCAATATTCTTATTGTTACAGCATTCCGCAATATGATCAAACTCATTGCATCGATAGTATCGCGGTCCCCTCTTCTTTGAATTAAAAGAATTTACTATTTTACCACAAAAGGCTGATTGATGATCTGTGTGTTTCACTTCGTTTTGACAAAATCCCCTGTGATTTTCAAGGCAGTCTTCAAACTATCTTTAAAGGCAGTCTTCAAACTATCCCAGACATCTTTAGCTGAATTTGCGGATTGAATGTGAACATAGTTCACCGGATCAATTGATAAAATTAATCTGGCCTTAGCCTTCACATCCTTTTTCTTTGCATCCACATTTTCGCCGACTTTAATGTCACCAGACACATATTTCCGCAATTCGTCTAATTGGATTAACGCCTGCATTTTAGGGCGTAAGCCTGCGCCCATAACCCCAGAGAGCGTTTTATTGACCAAACAATGTTTACAATGGGTGCTAAGGGTTGTTTAATTTACATTCTACTTTCCAACAATATTAATGGTTTTGTTTAATATTACTTTGAAGGCCAATATTATGGTTAATCTATAAATGCGTTGAACACACCCATATTTCGAACTGAGCTATGAAATATTATTTTAACATTTGTAAGGTTTCCTTTTTAGAGATTGTGAAATATTAAACGTGAATTTAGTAAACAATAACTGGTTTAAATATACGTTAGTTCTAATTATAAATTATTTTAGGAATTCATATTCATTTAATTAAGAATCAACATAATTTTCTAATTAATTATAATTAATGTTTAGTTGTAGGATTCTGGCAGCAGTTGTTTCAACAAATGGTATATAACAATTAGAATTATCATTTTCGGAATCAAGGTGCCATTTAATATTGGTCAGATTAAAATCATCTAAAGCACACACATATTGAAATTAGGTTGAATCCGAACCTTCCAATAAAAGTTGTTTAGAGAACATCGCGCAATTTAAAAATTTTATTTTATAAGCTCACCAAATTAGTAAGTTGGAAATTTAACTCTTTTCACACTTTTGGTACACAAATACATACATTTAAACTATTCACAAAAGTGAGTTCAATTTAAAATAAATTTTTTTAAAAACAAAAAAGTTAAAATTTCAAACTGCTTCCGAACATACCCTTCCATAATTCATGTATGTATATAAAACGAGCTAAACACAGTTTATATGGCGCAAAAAGCACGAGAAAAGCTTATTCAAATAATTTACTTATACTGTCCGTATAAAAGTTGGGATTTTTATTTTTGTAGTTGGTGAGAATAATCTGCATGATGACGATAATGTCGACGACAAACATAATTTGAAACTATTATATTCACTACAAAATGAACTTTACAAGCTACACACAACTAAACCACCAATTTTAATTGATGGCAAAATTATTTCGTATTTACATCCACTACACTTATGCTGTATTTTGTTATAAACTTTTAAAAGCTCTATATTTATACAATACACAACACTATATTGTTTTAGTTTATGGTAGAAAGTTTTTCTCTTTATTATTATTATTGTTATTATTTCACTTCAGAATCCCTAAAATTGTGTGTGTGGATGTATAACATAAAATTAATGATTCCTTATTCTGTAAGCTTTTTTTTGGTTTAGCAGAACACAAACAAAACAAAAATAAAAGATTCATTTGAATAAATAATTCAATATTAATTTAGACGAAAAACGAGGATTTTGTGAAATTTAAATTTCATATAATCTTTATATTTGGGCGAAGAAGATGAGGGATTGAGGAATGAAAAGAAAACGGAATCACAGAATAATATCCTTCAATATAATTTTAATCTCTACTTCAACCTTTTTTTTTGTATGTATTTGTGCTGTGCTTTTTTAAATTTCATATAATTACGTTCATCCGATGTACATACATACATACATACATAAGTAGTAGACAGCAGGCAGCAGTTGTAGGAATATTTAAGTATTATTTGATGCTGTTTGAGGTAATTATGGTATACAAAAGTTTATAACGGGTACTCATTTTAATTTTGGTTGGACAATAATACGGTTATGATTAATATTAAAGAATAATAATTATAACGAGGTTTCGAGATCCAAGTACTTCTGTTATTTTAAACAAATTTTGATTCGTTATTCAACCATATACGTAATAACCCCATATATTGGGGTATAAATAAGTTTTGAGGCTTTTTTTATAACTTCGAAGCTTTATTCAGAGAAATTGGTAAAATGTATTTTATTCCCATCTTTCAGGCAGCATACGGATTCCGCGTCGAAAAACTTATTCGTAACCTTGATTATACAAAGCCATAGTCTAAAAAACGAAGCTTTTATAAGGGAATTAGAAACGAGGAGAAAACCAAACTATTCATAGTAAAACATACAAAACATAAGGTAAATCACTTTTTTCCCTAAGACAAATTTTTAAATGAAAACGTTTCAAATTCTTAATTATGATTTCTGAAATACTTTCATAAATGTTTGAATTTCAAAACATATGAATATCGTTTAAGTAAATCGTTTTCATTTTCTTGTAATCATTGATTTATTTAAACCAAAATATAAAAAAAAATTCATAACAACAGCATTCTGGTTAAATTGAAATAAAAGCTTACTACAATACGTTTGGTCATTAAGTCAATATACATTACATAGATGGCAGTGATGGCCGTAAAAATTTGAGAAAATCGTACCAAAAATTACCACCTGGGGAAATTTCAAATTCAGAAATTGTAGAAAAAGTAAAACAAATTCACAAAATATAGGAACGTGTGATAGTTTTGTGTAAACATTTCAGACATCTTACGTACACTAGTAAAACTAAAGATAAATTTAGCAAGTATTATTCCAATTTGTCAGAGCCAACTTTGATGTATGTTTTCAAAATGAAAGTTCGAAAATTATATTTTCGAACTAATTTAATTTTAATATTTCTGTAATTAATATTTATTTAACAACAATACAGCCTTCTTGTATATTGTTGTTAAAGATCCAGAGTGCGGCCAATTCGAAAAAAGCTGGCCAAAAGTTCAAAAAAAAAGTTTCTAGATGGGTTTTGTTTTCTATTAGGTTGGCTAAAGTACATGTCTAATGTTCAGGAATCACTCATAGAAGATTTTATTTCCCTCTACCTGCTCTAGAATATTCGTCACAATACTAACTTTGCTCGAGTAGTATTAACATTGTTACGGAAATGGTAAATAACGCGCTTGTTCAAAGTAATACAGAAAATTGAAAGCACAACCAATTCTTATCGGACAAAATAGAATCAACCTCTGAAAGTAAGTAAAATATGAAAATAAATTGTAATGTACTAATTTTGAAAGTAGATTGTATTGTTCTGTCGTGTTCGATTGTACAACTTATCAGATGTTGTAGGTAAAGGTATTATCTTCCAAAATAAATAAAAAAATTGGCTGCCTTAAGTACTGAGAGATTTTTTGCCATTTTTCAAGAATTTTTATAATTCCATTGGTGTAGAACTTCTGGGGTTTATCGGCGAACAACATGGTCAAGTGATTTTTACAGTCCTTTTTTTGAAGCCAACTTTAAACCATCAATAGAGTTTTACAGAGTTCTATACAAATGGTAGTCAGTGGGTGCAAGGTCTGGGCTATACGGTGGATGCATCAAAACTTCTCAGCTAAGCTCTCTAAATTTTACCGGGTAATCAAAAATGTTTGTAGAGAACAAGCTTTCTGTTGAACAATTCTGGTAGTTTTTGTTGAATTGCTTTGAGATTAGAGTCAAATGTTTGATCAGGTTTTAGAACCTCATAATGTACAATTTCCTTCTATTCCCACCATAAACATAGCATAACTTTATGGGGCGTCAATCCTGGCTTTGTAGTCGTTTTTGGTAGTTCACCTTCATTTTTCATCGCCAGTAATGATTTGCTTCAAAAATGCATCGATTTCATTGCGTTTTAGTAACAATTTACTGATGGAAATTCGGTGCTTCAAATTAAATTTTTCATCCTCCGGCAACCGAACATCGAGCTTCTTTGTATATCCAGCCTTACGAAAATGGTTTAAAACTGTTTTGTGATCGATATTTAATTCCTTAGCAACGTCATGACTGCTTATGTCTCGGTCTTCATCGATTTTTTGTAAGATTTCATGGATTTTTTCAGTGATTATTCGACCATCTTTGACATCGAAATTTGACTGTTTAGGGGTTGTTAATAGGGGACGATTAGGGCTAAACTTTGCAACTCTGGCTCTAGATTCGTAATTAGCGACCCAAAAAACATGAAAATGATATGCATCTTGATTGTAATATGACATACAGGATGTTTCATGAATAGGGGTTGTCAATAGGGGATGAAGGGGGCTAAATTTTACAACTCTGACTCTAGATTTATAATAAGCGACCCAAAAAATCCCTGAGTACAGATTTTGAGATAATTTATTTGAGTTTTCCACTTTTGGCCAGCTTTCTTGAAATCGGTCGCACTGTGCGATCCAAGAATCGACCCAATATTTGGCTTCTTCGTAAACATTGAAGTGCTGCTCGGCCAGGGCAAGGGTCATCGATCAGAACAAGTGGTAGTCGGAAGGAGCAATGTTTGGTGAATAAAGCGGGTGGGGTAGAACATCCCATTGAAGCACCTCCAAAGTTTCCTTGACGACTTTCTTAACATGTGGCTGAGCGATGTCGTGCTGAAAGATCACTTTGTCATGTCTTTTAGCATATTGTAGGCGTTTGAGCTTCAATGCTCGGCCTTGTTGATAACGATCTCCAGTGGTGGTTTCGTTAGACTGGAGAACCTCATACCAGATCACTCCGAAATGAATATTCGATTGGGCTGTTGAAGTTGATGCATGACCGGGCTTACCCCACGATTTTCTGCGCTTTGGGTTGTCGTAATTAATTCACTTTTCGTTCCCCGTCGCGATTCGATGCAAAAAACCCTTCCGATTTTGTCTTTTGGCTTGAGTTCGTACGGTTTTGAATTACTTGTTGAGTCACTCTCAAAGTTTTAGCGAGCTCCTCCGTCTTCAAACTTTACCGGCTTTCCTTCGCGTTCTTTGTCACCGGTGTGTCAAAATCGCCATTTTTAAAACGCCGGAACTTTTCTTCAAATTAAAACAAAAAAGCAGCGCTTCCCGCAAATTGTGTTTTGTTGGCACAAAAGTTGACTTGGTTAGAGCACAAAAAATATGTCGTTTATACTTCAGCGAAATGACACATACTGATTTGTAGAGGGAAATGATGAACCTTTACAATGAATATAGTTACAAGATGGTCCGATGCGATTAATACTAGTTACGTGATCTTTGCTAAATCTCTCAAAACTTATTTGTACACCCAATAATACCCTACCCGTTGCAACGCATCTTATTTAGGCTAAAGTTGAATCATCTTTCCACATGAAGTGTTAACATGAAGTTAACACCTGCAGGAATTTAATTATTTTAGGTGGTCTGTATAGTGGCAGTTTAAGGAAAGTTGAGGCTGTATTACAGCGGAGATCCAGAGGAACTTGGCAGTCATCCTTCCCTGGCTGGAGATGATCTTCAGAGGATGTCTGAAATTTGTCTATATTCCTAGGAAATGGACGGAGGTCAAGGTGGTCTTCATTCCGAAAGCGGGGAAAAGCTAGCATGCTTATCCGAAGGACCTGAGACCTATAACTCTATCATCCTTTCTGCTGAAAACATTGGAAAGGATGGTCAATGTATTTATACGATCAAAAATTGAACCCAACAATTGGGCAATGTCACAGCATGCGTACTGTAAAGGGAGGTCGGTGGACACAGCCTTGCACGCTTTGGTACGCACAATTGAGTAGTCAATTTACTCGCAGGAGTTCTGTATGGTCTCATTCCTCGATATTAAAGATGCCTTTAATAACGTAAAAACGGAGGCGATCATGGAGGGATTGTCAGCTTTGAAGGTGGATTACTCTATAAAAAGGTTGATTAATCATATGCTGTTAAGCAGGGTTATTACCTCAGAACTGGGGGAGTCCACAATTAGAAGGCGGGTGGTTAGAGGAACCCCGCAGGGAGGTGTAATGTCCCCTTCTCTCTGGAGTAAGGTGATTAACGAATTGCTGTTGGAACTGGAGAGAGAGGGGTATTGGTTGTAGGGTAAGCAGATGATGTAGCGATAGCGGTATCAGGTAAATATTTGAACACGAGTTACCAAATGGGCCAGCAAATGTGGATTAGGGATCAACCCGTCCAAGACAGAGCTGGTACTTTTTACCAGGAAGGCACTAGACTGACTTTTTCTGATAGAGCAAGATTCTTGGGCATAATCTTGGACAGTAAACTCAGCTGGATGCCTAACACGTTAAAGAGAGTAAATAAGGCCACTGTAGCCATTTACTCGTGCTCCGAAACCGGAGCTGATACACTGGCTGTACACTGCCGTAGTGAGACCTGTACTTATGTACGGAGTGGGCGTATGGTGGTCAGCTCTGGACAAGGTAACATACAGGAGTAGAATGGAAAGGGTGCAAAGAACGGCCTGCATGCTTATAAGCGTGGCGCTTAGGACAACACCTACTCGCGCTTTGGAGGTTATGTTCCACCTTATTCCAGTAGAGGTTTTTGGTAAGCAGAAGGCAGCCGAGGTGGCTATGCGACTTACGGCTGTCTCTCAGTGGAAGTGTCTGCTGGTGGGGCATTCGACGATAGTTGGATCACTAAGGGATGAACTGGTGAATCTAGATTATGTTATATCAACCTTGTGCTTCGATAAAGGGTTCAGGACCGTCTGTCCTTCAAGGGAATCCTGGAGGGACGGATCAATACTGGAAAACGAGGCACTGTAATTTTTCACGGAAGGTTCTAAGCTAGATGGTAAGCTAGGAGCCGGAGTCTTCTGTGAGAAGCTTAATGTTAATATTTATGTTCGTCTTCCTGACTACTGCGGCGTGTACCAAAGCTGAAGTGGTGGCGATCGGGGAAGTCGTGCCATGGTTGAATCAAAATGTGGTATCAGTAAGGGATATACAGGTGGATGTACAGGTGACAGTCAAGCGGCGGTCAGGCCACTAGAAGCGGTTTGTCTAAGGTCACGGGTGGCACTGGATTGCCGATCATCTCTTGATGAGATGGGCAAGTATTTCAGTATCCAGATAATCTGGGTCCCTGGTCATTCGGATATCACGGGGAACTTCAGGGCGGACGAACTAGCTAGGTACGGTACGACTCTTCAGATGCAGACGGAAAGGGCAGGTCTGGGGAGGCCTGTAGCAGCGCTTTAATTGGCGCTCAGTAGAAAGGCAATCGCCTTGACAAATGAGAGATGGACCAACACTCTCACGTGCAGGGTAGCAAAACAGGTTTGACCAAAACTGGACTTGCGGCGCTCCAAGGCACTGATATCCCTGGGAAAACGAGAGTTAGGGATACTGACAGGACACTGCCTTTTTCGGGAACACGCGAGAAGCCTGGGTCTACAGACAAATGACTTTTGTAGAAGTTGCATGGACGAGGAGGAGGAAGAGACTATAGATGACTTCCTATGCTCGTGTCCGGCACTATCATACAGAAGACATAAATACTTGGGTGTATACGGTATGGACAGCCTTTCGGAACTCGCGAACTGTGGAGTACGAGATATTTTATGCTACATAAGTAGCACTGGATGGTTTCATGGGTAAAGGGGAGATAAGATCCTATGGTATCACAATGAGCCACTATTGGCCTAAGTGTGCGATAGCAACCACTCTAACCTAACCTAATCTAACCTATCGGACCGGACTGCGAATTTAAGTTAATTTGGTAAATGGTTCATAAACCTTGTAGACACAATTCAATGGAATTGTATCACTAGTATCGCTTCAACACAAAGATTTCAAGTTATTGTTTTGGAAGTATTGGGGTGTTTTGCGAATTCAATTCTGGTAACGGAAAATTTAATTTTAAAATTAGAAAGAAAATCTTCATTTTCCAGAATTACCACATAAAGGACTTAATGCCAATCCGAAAAGGTAATAATGACAATGGGCATTATGCCCTTTCTATGATGGACTTTTATGCCATTTTAGAAAAGAAATAATGTTAATGGTCCTAAATTCGTAAAAAAAGGAAATAAGGCCCATGAGTGTTAATGCTACAAAATATAAAAAAATGCTGAAAAGGCGTCCGTGGTGTACTCGTTTTCATGTGACTTTAATTTAATTTTCGGCGTCATGTTTTACCGTCATCAAACTAATACGATTCATTTTGGTAAATAATAAAAAAATAGCAAAACTAGTAACGATATTTAAGCAATTAATGTTTGCTGGTATCAGTTGAAGCTATAGAAAACAGTAAAACGTTATATCACTAAGAAAACCGAGCATTAAGGCCCTTTTATTTAGTAGACACTGGTTTCATTGTTAAACAGGAAATTCATTCTGCCAGACTCTAATTAAAAATTACAAAGTTATATTTTAGGGTGAGTCATCGTATTTTGTTTAATTGAAGAGTTATAGGTAAAATGGCGTGATGGCCTGTACATTCGTTAAATTATACCCCTAATTAAAACTCATCCGTTCCTAGTGACTTTTCTTGATTGAGCCAAGTTAAAACCGAAAAAATTTACATCTTAATTAAAAATGTGTTCCTTGACAACAACACAAAAAAATTAAAGCTACACAATAAACAGCTCATTAATATTAACTGTACGTCTGTATATTAAATAAGTAATTCACCAACAAATTTATCATATTCACAAAATTCTCGAAAAACAGTACAACAAACGACACAAAAAAAAGCCAAAAACAATTAAATTGAATTTGAAGTCATTTAAAATTTAATTAGACACAATTTTGCAGGAGTAATTTTTCTTCCCTTTTTTACAACAAAAAAAAAAAAAAAAAGGATACGACGATAATTTTTCCTATGGTAATATTCACTAAAAAAAGAGAAATGTTTAAACAATAGTCATCGTAATGAACAATCACAATTGAGTTTAACCGAATTTTTTGTTTTTGCTTTTTCCTGATTATTTTGTTGCTATGCTAGAAAAAAAAAAAGTTCCGTCGAAAAGCTTGCTTTGTATACATAAATTATTATTGTTGTTGTTTCATTATTTCTCAGAAAGTAATTAACAAAAGATTAATTACATTTCTTCTTGTGTTGCTATTTTGTTATTTTCGGTTCATAATTTTATAATGAGATAGACATTAAAGAGACAAGGAGCCATAATATCAAGCAATGTACACCCAATATGTAAATATACCGATACACAACCGGAACAGGGAGTAGTATACTAAAAGGGTGTACACATTTTTGAAAACAAAACCGCAAGTGACATGTTTTGGTTATAAATAAACACAAAAACAAGCAAAAAGTTGTTATACAATGTCTGTATACGAAGGAGACATAAAAATTTAATCCTTTTGTGTATGTATACATACATACAAGAAAGATTAGTAGAGAGACATTCCATAATCTCCATTTTTTACAAAAAACCAGCCGTGGTATGAGAAACACATTTTTTGTGTATTTACAAGTTTACAAAACTAAAAATCCATTCACGCCCCATCTAATACTAATGCATCAATTTGTTATTCATCACCCGTTTACAAAAAAGCACGTTCTTCACTCCCGATATCGTAAGCTTTAAATTTTTCTTTTCAATATCATCATAATCATACCATTCCTTCCATCAATCTTACAATCATTTAATAATTTTTGTTTCATTTTCGTCTTCCTCCACATTCTGTACAGCATCCCTCTGTTATCAAACCACAATAATCTTCCAAAAACAAAAATCTTGTTATCCTCCTAAAAAAAAAGCTTGTTATAAAAAGCTATTATATGGTAACAGTGAAAAACGAAAAATTATAACAACAAATTGGTCATTAATCAAAAGTTCAATCTTTTCTCATTTGCCAACACACAAAAAAATGTTTCTTTTGTTTTTTTATTAAATTTTGGTTTTTTGTTTCTTTTAGTTTTGTGCTTTAAAAAAAAAAAGCTTTTAAGGATGAAAATGTTTGATGTTTATCAGAATTATATTGCGTATACCCAAGTCCTTTTGGTGTTGTTCATACAAATTGATGATTTGTGGGACAAGTGTATTGGATTTATTGGTTTAGTATTTTAACAGACAGAGATGCGTCATTTTTGTTCGAGATTATGTACGTATAGCTAAAATTGTTATTTACAAATCAGAGCGCGTAGAACTCAAAAAGAAAAAATACACCGTTCTTAATATTCTGTATGGCTTGGAGGATATAATCGACCCTTAAGCTTGGTTCATAACATCGCCACAGCCACATAGGAAAAATACCATAGTATTGAGCTGAAGTTAGTAGCTGTTGGTTTTGGCCAAAATATTTATATATTTTGTACGTCATTTTATTTGTGATATTTCTCATTACACATTTCAATTTGCGTTTGGATTTTGCTGTGTTAATACCAAATGTTTTAACTAGTGTGAAGTTTATGACAAATAATTATGACAAAATATAAAAACGCGTTAGTGTTAGTAAATGTAAAACCTAACAACAGCCGAATAAAAAAAAAGGAATTAGAAAAACTAAAATCATTTTAGTAAATGTTAACACAGATCAGCGTATGCCATCATATATTGTATGTTTTAAGGATGGCCTTTGACACGCAATCGTAGAAATGGCTACGCGTATCTGAGTGTGCCATCGTATTGTATGTCCCTTTAGGGATGTGTTAGGTTATACGAAATAATTGCGCGACCCGTCAAAGGGTTTTTATGAATTTTTCAAAATTAATCTACTCAAAAAAAGGTGAATGTGTGCGTTTGGTGGCCTTTGACACGCAATCGTAGAAATGACTACGCGTATCTGAGTATGCCATCGTATTGTATGTCCCTTTAGGGATGTGTTGGGTTATACGAAATAATTGCGCGACCCGTCCAAGGGTTTTTATGAATTTTTTAAAATTACTCTACTCAAAAAAATGGTGAATGTGTGCGTTTGGTGGCCTTTGACACGCAATCGTAGAGATGGCTACGCGTATCTGAGTGTGCCATCGTATTGTATGTCCCTTTGGGGATGTGTTAGGTTATACGAAATAATTGCGCGACCCGTCAAAGGGTTTTTATGAATTTTTCAAAATTACTCTACTCAAAAAAAAAATGAATGTGTGCGTTTGGGTGGCCTTTGACACGCAATCGTAGAAATAGCTACGCATATCTGAGTGTGCCATCGTATTGTATGTCCCTTTGGGGATGTGTTAGGTGATACGAAATAATTGCGCGACCCGTCAAAGGTTTTTTATGATTTTTTTAAAATTTCTCTACTGAAAATAATGTGTGTAATAAAATTAAAATCATAAAATAGTATAAAATAAAATTTTCAGCATTAGTAAATAATGATTTTTTTTCACTTGTTTTGTTTTAATACTTTCTCAAATTTCTTGTTATTTACATCGTGCTGTGTTTAGAGTATTATTATCGTGTTTTTTTCTTGTGTACCTTAAGGGCCAAATACATGGAGTGACGCACAAAACACAAAAGTATAAGAAAGATTATACCGAAATAAAATGTTAAGCCGGTGCGAACCTAGCGCCACTCTTTGAATATTATTTTTTGGTACTAACATTAGGTGTCTAGTAAGGGAAACAAATTCATTTACATATGATATGAAATTTTGTATTTTAAATGGAATATATATTCCCTTCACTGTAAAGCATATTCTCAATTTCTCATGTATTTTTCATTCGTTTTGACTTCGTTTTTGTATTTTCGTAATTATGTACATAAAATAAATTATATATACATATGTATATATATATATATATATATATATATATATATATATATATATATATATATATATATATATATATATATATACATATAGCTTAGCCATTCCATTAGCCACATTTGGTATGGAGAAGCGAAAGAAAACCTTTCTACATAGTTTTGTTTATGTTTATTTTTTATGTATACATATTATAGTATGCACAAATACATAACACAATATATATTTTAGATATTTTCGGCATCGAACTATTTAATTTATGAATGAAGGAATTGAAAACGTAGAAAATATTTCATTCATGGTTTTATCTAATTTTGTGCTACTTCTACGAAATTTTATTTATTTTTCCTTGCATTCAAAATATGCAAATAGTTTGTGCAGGCTAAACTTGTATTACAGCGTAACCCAATCCTATGAAATTCAAAATAAATCAAATAATAATTTTTTAAGATTGTTTTTATTTTAAATAAATAAATAATCTAAGCTTTTTAATTCAATACAATCTAAAAATGAAAGTTTAAAAAATCACAAAATTTTGATTTTCAAAACGAATAAAAAATAAAAACATTTATTTTAGAAATTTGTGCAAAATGCATTTTCTGAAGTAAAATTCAGATCATCAGTTGCTTTTTATTTACTCAATAAGAAGTAAATAAAAGCAACTGAAGATGCGAATTTTAGTTCACGATATGCACTATGCTTAAATTTTTAAAATATGTAAATGTTTTTACATATTTTGTAAACCAAAATTTGATGGTTTTTTAAACTTTCATTTTTAAATTGTGTGTGATTTACGGTATTCCTAAATTAAAGAACGGTTTGAAATTCAAAATCATTTTGGAAAAAATCAATACAATTACAGATGATATAGTCCAGTTAATCTGTAAAAAAGGTTAAAAATGAGAAATCGATTAGTTCGGAACACCCTTAAAATGGGAAAACTCTCTTCATTTCTACCTACTTTTTAATTATTTTACAAATTGTTAACTTTTTCAACATAGCATTTTTATTTAACTAGACCAAATATGAAATGTTCAACTTCTGGTGGAAACAATGAGCTTTCCAGGTTAAACATGAAAAAAACGATTTTTTTGCTAATTTACTTATTTTATTTGTTTAAATTTTTAATTCAATTATTTCTTTCGCTTATTTAACCAAATATAATTATTGAACAATTAAATTAACAATTTGCAGTTTATTTTAACATTTAAAATTATGACAATTAGTTTTAGATTAATTTGAAAAAAAAAACAAATATTATAAAATTAAATATTTAATTAAATAGTTAAAATGTTTTTTATGTATACTATATTAAATAATATTATAATATATTTAAGATATTTGTAGTTAATAATTAAAATAGTTATAATTAAAATAGTTGAACAAAGATTTCTATCGGTTTGTAATATTACAATACTTTTATTACGAAGAGCGAAATTATCAAGAATTTTGCAAGTTCAGTTTCGATCTGAATCAGAATTATGAAAAATTTAATTTTTTTTTCCATCTCATGCTATAGCGACTTAATTGTTAATTGCATATACATTTATTAGTACATTAATACAAAACAAAAAGATAGCCAATACCAAACAGCCAACGCTTTTTGGGCACATTTTTGTTGGAAATGGGGTGATTTCGAATTCCGAGTTTTAACTTAAGCGACAAGTTTTCAATAATATTTAAGCCCGGTGATGTGTGGTATTTTCATAACTTCAAGACAATTATACAAAAGTCTTTATTAGACGATATAAGATGAACGTATCGGATCGTTCTCCTGATAAATTTCGAAACAATCTTTCCAACAACAATTCCAAGCTTTTTAACACTCCAAGGGTTAAATAGCTTGGAATCAAATTTTCCTTGACAAATCGGTCCATTTCACTGCATATTTTACAGAACTATATTTTCGGCCGAATAATAAACTTTATCATTAAAATTAACAAAAATAATTACATAAAACTAGATTAAGAAACGCTTAAGAAGAATAGTTTTCAATTTTAGTGCAGAGTATAATATTTTCAAAACTTTTACATCGATTTTCCCAAAATGCGTTTTCTCTCGTTATGTAAATCAAGTTACGTACGGCAGCGTTGAATTGATTGAATATTATTTCATCATTCCATTTGGGATTCGAAGCCAAAAATATTAAAGTTACTCTCATCTGAGAATATAGTAATTATAATGGTGAAGTAGTACACCTTATCCGTGTTTTTTTATATTATTGTTATGAATAAGTTGTTTTTATCTCGCGTTTCTGCCATGGAAATTTACACCTCGTAAAAGACCTCGCACGGTCTCGGCATGAACTTTTCAGCCATACAGATTTTTCTAACTCAACTCATACGAAATTACGAATTTCGTTAATATACAATATGTATTTTTATATTCTTAAATGCTGCGAGTTGGTTGAAGAAAATGTGAACTCATGAATTTTAAATTTTGTAATGATTACATTTCCTTAAATGCATTTCCAAATTTTCAATTGAAACATTAATTTAGGTATGGAGAGATTTATCCCTAGGATAACAGCTTCAAGTACAAAAAAGGAAACGTGGCATAATAATGACTTAATAAATCTAAAAATAGAAGGGGCAAGGCTCACAAAAATATAAATTACATCCTAATTGCGTAAGAACTACATATATACTATATATGGGCTTATCCATTACTTTTTAAAAAAACCGGGCGCATGCATTTTACTGCATTCACCGATTTATCTGTAACTTTTTTCCAGAAAATTAGTCGATGAAAAATGGATTTTCCCAAAATTTGACCCATTCCTGGCCCACACTTCTCAAGCTAAGATTTTTTGAAGTTAAGAAATTTTAGGCTAATAGATAGGTAGCCATTCTACTTAGGTTGCTTTGTTTTTAAGGTATAGGCCTCATTCTCTCCGTTTTCTCGCCCCACTACGTTATAATCTTTTTAAAACACCTAATAGCTCGTTAAAAAAAAATCAGGAGTAGTAACGTACGTTTTAATTCAGTATTTCACAAATATCTCAGTTTCTGTTTATCATATTAAAAAAAAGTATGTACCACTTTATTTATTATGAGTTTGCCTTTAAATCTAACATTTTTAAAATTATAAGTAGGGGTAAGTTTAGTAGTAGATACAAGTTAATTTGCACCTTTTTTCATCAAGGGGATCACTACTGTAAATTGTTAACAGTGTTGAACCTACTATTGAGCTTTTCCTTATGCTTCTGAATTTTGTTATGATCTATATAAAATCAAAATTGATCTGAGAGATTTTAATTTATTTACTGTAATATTAAGTTAAAAATGTTCGATTTAAAGGCAAACTCAAAATATATAAAGTAGTACATACTTTTTTTTAACATGATAAACAGAAGCTGAGATATTTGTGAAATACAGAATTAAAACGTGCGTTACTACCCCTGATTTTTTTTTAACGAGTTATTAGGTGTTTTAAAAAATTATAACGCAGTTAGGATCTCAATATGCAAATAAGTATTTCATGAGGTGTTGTGAGGATAAAACGATGAGCTTCTTTCCAAAAGCTAGTTTCGTTCAGAGTAAAACGAGAAAAGTTACAGAGGTGTGAATATTACGATTTCCGGAAAATTGGGTGCATTCAAACGCTTGTACCCTACTTTAAAATTGTTTGAAAAAATTAAATGTGGTTCAAAAATTTGTAAAGGTCATGAAAACATGAAAAAACTGACTCTATGTATTTTAGTAAAAATTCACTGATTTAGCGAAAATTTTAAAACATGCCATTTTCTAATAAAAAAATAAGATTGTACCTTTTGGTGTCGCATTTAGCCAATATTAAATATGAGGCTGAAACTGACTTCAAATGAAAGTTCAATAAAAAACGAAGAGAATGATGCCTATAACATTAAAATAAAGCAACCTAAGTAGAATGGTTACCTATCGAGAATAGCCTAAAATTGCCCAATTTCTTAACTTCCAAAAAGTATTACTCGTGGAGGGGAGAGGAGGGGCGCTGGAAAGAGCCAAATTTTGGGGAAACTCTATTAAAGAATATATATATATATAAATATAGTATATACATATGTACATATATATTCTTTACAGCAGTTATATTCTGGAGCTTGCATCATCAACTAAATCATATTAATTACAAAAACAAATCTAATGGACAACAAATTTGTTGGACATTGTATATAATTCAAAATCTATGTATTTTGAATAATGTTGTAAGGGAGTCAAAATATTCTATGTTTCGTCTCGAAGTAGATACTATTTTATCCGAATGGTCAATCCTTGATATTAATGAAAGTTCCGGATTCGATTGTATTCCACTCATTTTATAAAATTAGCCGGTAGTTCTGGCAATTTCTGGCCATATTTTCCTAGTTGCCTCTCTCTTCTATGGGAACGCTTACTTATTAAGCCAATTTTTAAATCTGGATCTGGAAGCGATGTCGAGAACTATAGAGGTATTTGCATTATTTCAGTTTTAACAAAGCATTGTGTGTAACTAGTTAAAGGGAAATTGTGGTTTCATGTTAAGATATTCATTTCTCATGGATTTTTCACAGGATAGCTTGAATTTTTCCTTGATAGGTCAACTGTAACTAGCTTAGTTTTGTTTTCAAATTGTATTTTATATGCACTATTATATGGTAATTTTGTACAGGTCATTTACACTGATTTGTGAAAAGCCTTTGATAAGATCGATCATGAATTGCTGCTGCGGAAACTTGACTCCTTGGATTGTAACTGTTTTGCCGATTGATTGGATTAGGTCTTACCTGGAATTTAGAACTCAAATAGTGAAAATTGGTATAATTTCACTTCAAGAGTTCTTCAGGAGCCCATCAAGGTAGTCATTTGGCTCCATGTTTTTTATTCTTTTCGTAAATGATGTGGTAAATTGTCTGAGTAATTTATGCGGACGACATTAAAATTTTCACAACTATTTCTTGCGCCAATGATGCAATTGACTTTCAATCGGATCCGACAAACTTCAAAGCTTAGTGTACATCGCATAATATGATGATATAGATCTACAAATGCAAAACAATCTGCTTCACCCGATTACACTCACCCGCTAGTTACGTTTACTTTTTTGACGATTGCATTATTGAAAGTGTCGATAAGTTTAAAAATTTAGGTATAAGTTTTATTTCGAATCTATCATTTCATAAGCACATTGAGGGTTGCATTTCTAAAGCGAATTCTATGCTTGGGTTTTTTAAAAGGTTTTCCAAAGATTTTCAGGATTCTTACGTGATTAAAATTTTATATATCCCGTTTGTTCATTCATTGTTAGAATATGGTGTTGCCGTATGGAATCTGTTTTATAATAACTACTCAGATGGCATAGATAGAATGTAAAAGCACTTTTAAATGTAAGCTCTCCCAAGGCTACCTAGAGATGTAAGCCTGCCTGCTTTCATACTTCCAGCATATCGAGGTAGATGCAAATTAATAAATACTGAGCCCCTCCACATATCTCTGCCGGAAATTAAGTTCAAGTATTTTAGTTTGACCCTATAGGACTTTAAAAATAAAGAAAAAGGGTAAAGACGGGATGCTTCTTCAATTTTAAGGGTGTCCCGCATTAAACAGCGTACACTTTATATTTTGACATCATGTACGGCACACAATCTATAGGAATTCAAAAAATATTTCCTTTAAAATCGATTTCATTGTAAAATTAGAGAAGTTGGTTGAACTAATAATGAAGCTTAATTGAAAACTGCTTAAAATATGTCTTCAAAATTGTTTGTGCATATTAAAACTTAAGACAAAAAAGCAGAAGATTGTGAGACACGATCTTTAAATGTAGAACTACATACGCCTAGAGTATAAAGTAAGAGGTCACATAGAATAGGATAGTTTGGTAGTATATGAATTAGGATAGTTTGATCGTTTCATGCAAATTAAATGGTGTTGGTCGACTAAAGGCCGTCCAACTCTTACCGAGTTATAAATAATAAAACAACACGCGGCCCGGCGACCTTAAATGAGAGAAATATTTTCTACGATTTTCAAAAATAAAAATTGTTATAAAGAGGTCGTCGAACCACGTGAAAAGGTTTTTGTCCCGTTAACGGCCGTTCATCCATTATCGAAATATAAATAAAAATGTGAAGAAAACAAAAAAATCCGTTTTTCGTTTTTTCTCCACTTTAAAAGGGACAATTTACACAAATAATAGTAGATTGTTCTACAAGTGAAAGTTTTCCAGCGATTGTAATTGTTTAATTTGGGTATTTTTCGTCAAGTATACAAGGAAAAATGGCATATTCGACGCGTAACAAAAGGGATTTACCGCATGCTTGAAAAATTTTACACTCGCTGGAAAACTCACTTTTCTTTATTTGTAGATCTACTATTTATAAAGAACACATCATGTCGCGAGTAACTGTTTGTTCCTTTAAATGTGTTTTTTTGTCTTAATTTTTAATTTGCACAAACAATTTTAAATAAAGCTTTATTAGTCCAACCAACTGCTAACTTTATAGAGAAATCGATTTTAAGAAAAATATTATGTTTGAATTCCTATGTAGGTTTTGGGCCGTATTATTACGAAACAAAATCAATTTGTTTTCATTCATATTAGACGAAAAATGCGTATTTTAATTAAGAAAACCCATATCTTAATTCATCTTTTTTATTTCGCGATACAAAAAATCGCACGGCCGACATTCATAAGTTTTTTTTCTAAACCAAAACAAATCGACAACAGTCGACTCAATTGTGTACGTACAAGAAAATACACAGACGTGCATCTACATAACATATCAAAAAAAACAAAAACAAGGAAACAAAAATGTTCGTAAAAGCAAGAGAGAGGTAAATTTTTTTTTTTTTTTGTTTTTCAGTGAAGGAAATAAATATTCAATTTAAAATAAAGAATTTCATTACGTTTATAAAAAACTTTGTTTCCCTCGGTGGACACCTAATGTTAGTTTTATTTTCGGCCGTACACATTATTCGTGCGCTGATTAAATTTCATTGTTGTAAGCGCTTGAAATTTCTTATATTTCATTATTTTATGAGTGACGTCAACGCATTTCAAGCCATGACACATTTTTTAAAATAAATTAACAAAACATAGATGGAGTTAAAATTTGATTTAAAACAATAACACACTACGATTTTGTTTTATTTTCTTACTACCTCATACACAAATACTAACGTATATTACTATGCGATATTTTTATTGTTCATTTCGCTCTTATGTATTTTTAAATTTTTTTTTCTTATGGATATAAAAATGAAATGTTGCTGTTTTTTCTTTGTATGTTTTATGCATTTTTTTAAAAAACCGCACAAGCAATCGATATGAAATTTTCACCATGTATGTTTGGTAAGCCAAGGATGGAAATGGGATTCTAAAATTGTTTTTATGTGAATTTCTGGAATATTTCGAATATGAATAGAATTCATTTCACCGATTTATATTAAATTCGATATTAGATATGCAAATTAGATTCCAAAATTACTTTTGTATGAAGTTCGGAAATTTGGCCAATCTGGATGGAACTTGGTCATTTATTAGTCAATTTTGATGAAATCTGATATTTGGGATAATTTAATTATGTGTTTATTTTAACTTTATAGATAAATTCATTTTTTTATATTTTATTTTATACTGTAATTACATTATGTATACAAAATTCCAATTATAAAGTATTCTAAACTACAAATTTATTTAAAATAATAAAATGTAAATATTTAATTAAAGACGTTACTAAAATCCGTTTCAGGATTTTCTGGAAAGTCTCTAATTGGCATACTTCTTTGACGACAACCATCTTTGATTTCTTTGAGTAAACAGTTAAAATAGAAATTTAATAGTTTTTGTAGCATATTTTGATTGAAGAATTCTGGATTCCGTAGTATACGTATATTTATAAGTCCTTTTGGCGTCCAAATGGTAAAGAAGCAGAATTCTCGATTCGATATTTCTAATTGCCCTTGTATCTGATAGTAATAAGGGTGATTTTGTTTAATTGCCACGCTGCCGGTACATTCGTCATACACAAGAAATTTTATTAATTTTGATTTCACAGCATCTAGTGGATGTAAATCTTTTGCATTATAAGGACATTTCACTTCGATTATTCCATCATTCCCAATCAATCCATCTGGAGTCGCTGCAAGACAACACACCGCATTTCACTACTTCGACATTATTTTCTTTCGAAAATTGGTCTATTGTGTGTTTTTCATTTTCCAACCCGTTTGTAGGTTTTGAGTAAATGGCAGTTGTATACAAAATATTTGACACCTTGTTTTTCAAAAATTTTGTGTTTTTATTGCGACATATTTCACCAAATTTTGACGCAGTTAAACGGTTCATACGTATTTCATGCCATTTCGTTTCGTTGGACTGATTAATAGTTGATCTTTCAATATTATGATGGTCGACACCTTCATTTTTCAATTTTTCCAAAAAATCGTTCCTTAGTTCTGTGTACTCTTCGGGTGATTTGTCCAAACATTGACATGTTTGGTTTCCATATTCACCATCTTCTCCAGAAAACATTAATTTTTGTTTTCGTCGTTTTGGATGATTTGCGATAGCTCTTTGATTCAGCAGTAATCGTCGATTTTCAATTTGTTTTATCCTTGAATTAGGACTATAATTTGTTGAATATTTTGCTAGATTGTAGTGTCCTCTTTGACTGTTGTGTTGCAATACTGCGAACTTAGCTCGTGACGTGTATGATTGTCCTCGTGAAAAATTTATTCTCTTTCCACCATCTGTTTTTGCAACAATTGCATTATACCCTTCTACAGCATTTGAGTCGACTGGTTTACACCAGACTTTTAGCGTGAAATTTTAGTCTCTTAAATAATTCATTAAATGCCTTGAATAAATCATTTTCCATAAATCTGCGATATAATTCAGGTATTTTATAAGATTGCCGGTCACAAAAATATGAGGCATATTTCCTGTGATCTTGAAAAACATGGAAAGGGGTATTTCCAATATCAAGCGCAAGCTTCTCAATTTTTTCGGCATGTGAATTATTAGAATGTTTATTTTTTTTGATTGCGCAGAGTACGTCTTTGGAACAACGATTAATTTGATTTCCTAATAGTTTTCGTTGCGTGATAGGGTAGGTGCGATTTGTACACAATTTCTTAGCGTGCTTTCGAAAATTGCGAAGTAAATGATGACGGCATTCAATTTTTTCTATATGCGTATTTCTGTACGGTTTAGCCTCTAAAATTTGTACATATACGCTTTTTCTAAAACCTTCGACTAAGGCATTTCGTTCCATTCCAGTTGATGAGCCAGCGTAGTTCGAATTGCATTCATGATCTTCAGCTCTAGTATTTTTTAGTTCTGCTCTGCGACAAACAATGCAATATTTATTGCGAACACCGCTCCATATAACTTTTTTTGTTGATTACGCAATAATTGTTCCTACACCAGAAAGTGAGGAATAATTACTATTATGTCCGTATATTCGTTTAGAATAACACCCGTCTATTTGAACGCAAACTAGAGGCATGCCATCAAAATCTACACTATTCTCTTCAATTGCAATTTCTTTTGCTTCCACGGCAGCTTTATACATTTCTTTATCACATCCTATTTGAATGTCAAGTTGAGCTTCTTTTTGTAATTTATTAAATGTGTTTGGTGCCAAATATGGTATGTCAATGACGCCAAAAAACTCTTCTATTTATCGGAATCCGATACCAATTGAAATACCGGCTAAAACGCTTTGGTAGTTGATTGAATTTGACCCTGGTTTTTGTTCAGTTGAATCTTGAGATGAAATTCTTAACGTTGTATTGCACATTTTACATTTAAAAAAAAAAATGGATTTTAGTCCAATTCTGTGTTCATTTATGAATTGCAAATTTTGTAGCGAACATCCGAAAGCCGTATTGTGGTTGCTCATTCCTACGAGTTGGTTTAAAAAATGATTTATATTTAAAATTCGGTTGCCTTGTATTGATTTGAAATTATCTTGAAAATCGTTTTCTGCTGTTCCAATTTCCATAATAAAATCTTGGTTTTGTTGAGGAAATGTTGATGTTGAATTTACATTTGATGAATCACTTTTGGTTTGTTGATCAATTGAAATAAGTTCATTCTGGATTTCGTCTGCTTCACCGGTAGCATTTTGTGTTTCCAGTTGAATGTTTTTTTTAACAAAACGCTCTCTGAAAATACATCAAAATATTTTGATTTTTTATACAGTTATGAAAAAAACAATTTCATTATATTATATATATATATATATATATATATATATATATATATATATATATATATATATATATATATATATATATATATATATATATATATATATATATATATATATATATATATATTATTAATTACTATAGCATATTTCCAGATAAATCAGACAATTTACTGGTCATTTTAAATGTACTTACCTAGATCGTATTGCTTGCGATTTTTTTGCTTTCTTTTTTCATTTACACCATAATTTTCACTTCTTCCCATATTAAATTTTAATTGTTTATTAAAAATGTATAATTATTTTATCACTTTGTCCAAACAACGAATTGATAGTTACTATGAACAAGAAGAGTAAAACAATAAAAACCATATGAACTATGTGACCAAGAAAAGTAAAACAATAAAACAAATTTTTTAACCTGCTATCTATTATTAGTTTACTGAACTAAAAAATAAAACATTTGCACACAGCGGCGCTAAATATTATCACAGACACAATGGTAAAATCAATGATTTTTTAGTTTTTTGCAATTATTTCTATTAATACTTTAAAATTCCAAAAAAGCCACCGTTATTAAATCCAAATTTTTCCCTTACGCATTTTGATATATCAAAATCTTAGTTTCATTGGCTAATTACTGAGAAAAGGTACATTTACTTTTCATATTTTTGTGAAAACCTTACACAATTAAAATGAAATTGCAGGAAAACTAAGTGGAAAATTGGAAAAACGAACCGTTATTAACTAAGTTAAACCCTAATTAAGATTTTAAACTTTAGTTTAGGCTGAAACAATCAGTAATCACCAAGAAAAGGTACACTAAAGTCGAGCATTTTTTCCATTTTTCGTGTATTTGGCCCTTAAAAGTTTTTTTTAAAACTATATATCGACCTTCGCTTTCATTTGGACTTCCTTTAAAACTACATACATACATATTTTAATTTGATTGAATACCGTTTTTATATTAATGACCACTGCTTTCATTTGTATATTCTGTTGTATCGGTTCTGGTTATTGTTTAAATATTACCTGTTTGCGGTTAGTAATTGTAATTTATAGTGCAGGTGTTACAGATTCTGCATTCCAATTTTAATACAATATGTCGAATAAGCATACGAAGTATAATTACAAGAAGAAAAAGAATTATATTATCGCACTATCACTGACAACTGCCCTAAAAGATTTGAACTTTAAAGGTGAAATTTTGACTAGGGCTGACGGGTTTCACATGAAAACCCTGTGCGAAACATTAGGTGTAAAAAATTCAGTTCGTAATCGTATAAAACTATGTTTAATTTGGCGGAAAACATTTAACAAAACATTTAAATTATCGGAAAATGTTACAAAAAAAGAAAATTGCACTATTGGTAATCTGAATAATTTATCTGCAATGTCTATATTAAACTCAGAATCTGGAAATCCTATATTAAACGAAATATTAATTGTTGTTCCCCATCAGGAAGAATTAGTTACACTCGGTTTGAACATCGATAATGACAATTTTATCGAAATCGAAGGATTTCCGGAACTCTTCACACAAGAAGTTAGTTCCAGTAACAAGAACTTGAATGTACCATTGAAGTGGATTTTCCATTTAGAAATAAATTCTTAATTCTTCAAATGAATTAAATTCCAAAGAGGCGATCAGGCAAGCGGTTTCGAATGGATTGATTAATTCAAAAAATTCGTGTGTAGTCTCCTTCGATACAATTCGACGTCGAAGTACATTTCAAAACAACATTATTGTCTACGGTCGATGTAAATATTCTACACATCTTCAACGTTTTAAATTTATTATTGATCCTCAAAATAAAATGAACGTTTTTGTAACTGGAGAACAATGTATGACCCACGAAGGCAATAAAGTATTTCAACAAGTTCGGGGTAAAAGACGCACCCTTCTGAAAGAAAAACTAAGACACTGCACTGCCCATAATGTCAGTTTAGATATGAGGAAAAACTCAAATTTAGATTTAATTAAGAGTGGTAACACAATGCAGTTGACAACTGATGATGTTTTACGAAAAATCAGGTCGGAGGTATTAAAAAAGGATGATTTGGTTCAGATTGCGATGTTTACGACATGTTTCACCAATGGGATAAAGAACAGTTGTTGATCGAAAACAAATATATACATTCTGTTGCTTTACCTTTGGCTGTTACATTATTACGAAGATCCCAACCAGAGCTGATTTTAAAATATGCGCCATTAATTATGTATTTGGACGCAACTGGTAGTGTAATAAGAAAACCGAAATGTCACCCGGAACATTACAGCAATAAAATATTGTATTATGCTTGTGTTGTAAAGATAGGAACGACAATTGTCCCAGTTGCTGAACTGATATCAAGCAAACACGACACTACGACTTTAATCCAATTTCTAATGAATTTTAAATCAGAAATGGCGCAGATTCCGAAATTGAATTACCCATTAATATATGTATGTCGTAGATTGGACTAGGGCGTATATTCAAGCCATTCTCCATACGTTCAATAAAATGAGTGTATTAGATTACATGCATTACATATACAATTGTATGGATAACAATAAAGGTCCAACCAAAAGTACGGTATCGGTATTTATCTGTTGCACCCATTTTGGGAATATTATAGCGAGACAGATTAAAAAGAAAATTCCTCAAGCTAGAACAAGCCTAAAAAATTTTATTTTAGATATATTTTGTCTTATATTAAATTGCGACACACTGGATCAGACATATGCTTTGTTTGAAGTATACTGTATTGTATATACACATCAATATAATACCAAAGCTGTAAAGCAATCATTTAGTCAATTTACTTAGAAAATAGCACTAAAACCGATGAAGTAGATTTCCAAGAAGTTGAAGCGAGTAACTATACATTTGAAAATGAGAAAGCTCATTACTCAAAAAGTCCTTTCTACAAAAAATTCCTCAATTTATATGAAAATACACAATCTGAAAAATAACACGAGCAACCAGATTTGCCAGAAAATATTTTTTTTTGCCCGGAATTTGTTCTGTTTACAATGCAGCGGTATTTTGCTTACCTTCCGCTTTGGAGTACCTGCTTCTCCAAATATATAAAATTAGATGGTCGCATGTCCAACTCTAATGCGGAGTTGTGGTTTAATCACGTCAAACATATTTACTGTGAAAAGAAATACATGAGAATTGGGCGGTTCGTGGCTTTAATGAAACATAAGTCCGAGCTTCTGGTAAATTCTATAGCTGTTACCGACGCATTGAGGCCAACGCCAAAATCTCGAAAATATTTAGACTCGTTCAATTCGGATGAAGAGCCAGACGACCTAAAAAATTCCGAAAATTGGAATAAAAAAGTACGTGTATATGAGTCCCCAAAACATATCGGCAAACGCGTTTTAAAACGATATTCCGCAAAAGAATTGTTCATATTATCTACCACTGAAGCTGACTTTTTCACAGTTGCGCCGACGACCAAACCGCTATTAACAAATGGATTTTCTTTTACAAATGAAAGTAATGTGAAAATTAACGTTTATTCGACCTGTGGACTCGATTCATTAATACAAATAATTACTACACACACAGAAAAATTTGTCACATTATTTCGAAGAAGTTCAAGAAGATTTCTTTATGTTTTTCATCCAAAAAGACAAGCTTATTAAAACAAAAAGGAAAATCTATTTAAATAATTAATATGAAATCCACATTAAAGCAAAATGATTTCTTTTTGATAATTTCATTTGACATCGTTTTAAAATAATAAGAATTCCATTTATTTATACATATTATAAATAAATGGAATTCTTATTATTTTAAAACGATGAACTATTCAAATTAAAAAAATATCTTATTAGATTGATTGGACCTATCTGTTTATTTTTAATAAAGTTCTCTTCTTATTTTCATCGATGTTCTGAGGTAAAAATAAAAAATCGTAATATCGAGTCAAATCAATAATATGTATTTCATTATTATTTATTTAGAGTTCACATTTTTATTAAATATTTATGATATTAATACATACATTTCTTAAAAACTAAAATTTAAATTTATTATATACATTAATTCAACATTTACCAATATAATTTTAATCGTAATAGCTTAAGGCCATTATTTATTAAGTTAAAATGTACAGGAGGGCCATCAAAATTTTCAAACTTCAATAATTTAAATTTGTCTGTTACATTTCCAACTACCAACGATTGAAACTGTTCAGAAATTCTAAGGTTTTGCCATTTAACGCAAACAGCTATAGGCATTTGATCTTCTAATAAAATTATATCAATAAGTTCAAATATTTCAGTAATTTTAATATTGTTTGTAATAGTAAAAATTTGTCCAATTTTACATACAGTTCCTCTAAAAGAAATTATCTTAGTTCGTAATTTTGGAAAATTATTTGTGGCTAAATCATTGTTTTGTAATTTATCAAAATATGAGCACTGATTAAATTCAAAATTTTCAGTTGGACTAATGACGACAAACTCTTTTTGAAAAAAATTGTTACAAAATATTTGATTTGAAAATTTGAGAGATGCTTTAGTCGCTAATGTAAGAGGAATGTTAACTCTCGATGTAATATTTCTGGCATATTTTTTGTGATTTTGGTGTTCCGCTTCAAAGCGAAAGCACCATAAATATTTTAGCGGTCCAAGCTGTCTAATCATCGTTGAATAATGTACCAAATTATGAAATTTTGGTTTTAATTTTTCATCAAATAAATTTTGATACATTTCATTGTGTGTTTGTACGAGAGATTCTAATTGCGAAAGAGTTTCTTCGTCGAATTTCGGTAAAAGTAAAATATCAATTAATTTAACAAGAAGTATCAAAAATTTATAGACTTCATCGTCATAGTTAATTAAATCACCAATAATCAAGAGTATAAAATGCATCAGGGTTTTCATTTGTCTAGCATTAATTTTAAAAGTAGTATTTAGAATATGATTTTTTTGTATGGGTAAACAAATATTTTTAATTTCAATATCCCCATATGCAAACATTTGTTTCCGGTAATTGAATACCTCCAAAGTTATTATTTTTTTTTCGTAAATTAAGTAATTTAAAATATTAGACAAATCATATTTACATATTCCTAAATACACGTCATGCATTATATCGCAGGCAATATTTTTTGTAGCGTGGAAATATTTTAATGAATTGAATATACACACTTCATTTATTCCAGTTTCCTGTACGTTGTTTTGTAAACTATCGACTGTATAATTTTCCTCGTTACGCATAAATTCATTAAACTGAATACAATCTTGCCTAATCTGAGATTTGTTCCTTTTGCATATTCTGCAAGAAAATTTTGATGAAAATGATTTTACATACCCTAAAATAGTGTTCAGCCCTAAATTATCTCCTAAGATCTGAGCTAAATTAAATTGTAAAACTTTTGGTCCACTATTGGTTTGAATTTTGATTCCCTCTGATTCGAGTAATGTGAAAACATCGATAAGCGGTTTTAAAGCCAGTTTCCACCCGTATTGATTCAAATCGGATGTTTTAATAAATCCTGCTACAAATATGTTATTTAATTTTCCAATTTGGAAATTTGGAATCACCGGGAAACTGTAATACATGCCACATATTTTATGGCGACCTGATTTGGACCCTAGAGGGTCATTTATTTCGAAGTCATCCGTGTATAAAAATATGGGCAGCATTTGTTTTTCTTCTTCAGAATTTAAAAATGGCCAATATTCACCATTAATAAAATTACAAATTTTATTTGATTTTAACATATTGTTATAATTTTGAATGGTTTCTTCGAAAACTAATGGTGACTCAAAATATTTTTGAATTTGAAAAGAAATATCAGTGAGACATCCTTCTGTTTTGCAAATTTCTAAGGTAGGGGTATAGTTGAAAATTACTTCTGAGATTTCATCATCGATAATAAAAGTTTTAGGTGGACGATACACATCACATTCTTCCAAATATTTAAGAAATTTATATTCAGATTTTATATCAATAAACGGATTTAGAATTAGTTTGGAAATATTTTCGTTAATATTATTACACGATACTGATTGCTCCAATAAAGTATGTATAGGTTTCATAATATACTGTAAAACCATATCCTCAATTTCAATAACAACTTTACGTGAGAATTGGGGATGTTCATGTAATTTTAAAATAAATTTTGTAACTGACAGTTTAAATTCACTAATTAAGTTTTGAATATCATTAGTATGCGGCTCAAGAGACTCGGTAATAACACTTGACAATTGATTATAAGAAATTTTCGACAGTGACGGTGAATAATTTTCTAAAACAATATTTGTATCTTTGCTGCTGTATGTAAAATCAGACTCGTGTTTTTTTAAATGTTTTTTAAAAGAATGAATATTTTGAAAATTCTGTCTGCAATTTAGCTGTTTACATTTAAATTTATAAATATTAGGTAATCCATGGAATACTTGTAGGTGCTGTATTAATTGGTTAAGCGAATGAGTTGCATATTCACATAAAAAGCAAATTAGCATGACCATATTAATTTATTGGTTGTTTTAGTTTATTAATAATATTAGCAACGGCAGAAAATTCTTCGGATTTTAGATCGAAAAAGTATTGTTCCAAAAAAATGTATGCTAATTTGCTTTTTTCCGAATATTTAATATTAAAAATATAACTTAATTTAATTATTATATCAATACAACGAATGAAACTTAATGTTTTGTATCGGACACCGTCGCAGTAAATATAAAATTCAGTTAAGTTTTGAAGATCAGAGCCAACAGCAATAATTTTGGGTTGAATATTACCTGTTAGTAGTTCAATCGTCGGTAATAAATCATTAATTGTTATGATGTGAATTAAGAAATCTTCTTGCGCATCTAAAATTGTAGGTTTGTGTTTCCGATTAATTCTTAACGGTTGAAGAACGGCATGAAGTAAAAGAATTATCATACAGTTACGTGATTCTGAAATTAAATTGTTTTGTATAAAATGTATTTAAAGTTCATTTATAATTTTTACCTGAATTTAATTTATTGGCATTAATAGCATCAAGATGCTCAAGTGCTTTTTTGTCCTTTATTTCTTCTGCATAATATTTTAATATCTTTGGGATTAATGCGTCAAAGCCATTTAGCAACAGAAGTTGCTTTTTAGGAAAAAGTGTTTCAAAATCAATATCGATCTAATAAAACCAATTAGAAAAATATAATATTAGAAATTTCATTATTCATTATTATTAAGTATTATCTTACCAACTGGTTGCCATCATGATGTTTATACAAGGGCCAATCCGCTAAAATCTCGCTCATCGGTCCCATACATTTTAATTCAGTGATTCTTAGCAAAGATGTTTTCGTCCAATTCTCAATTATTGTATTCCATGGACTAAAATTATACTTCAGCCATGTTTTTGTCGTAATTAAATCTTAAAAAATGAAAATATATAAACAATATAAATATATATATATATATATATATATATATATATATATATATATATATATATATATATATATATATATATATTCATTTATTTATATAATATTGGAAATATCAGATATATTATTGCATGATTTTCGTCTGGGTGTAGTAAAATCATATCATTTAATACAATGGAGTAATCATTTTTAAACAACATTTAGATAACACCCAAAATTGTTTTGTCTAATTGATGTTCAAATCCAATTTACATTAAAAGCGGATCGAACAAATAATTTACATATTTTAAGTTCATAGTCTCGATATTTTAATTGCTATCATCGCAATCTGTACAGAGTACAATAATTTAAATAAAACTAACAAAATAATTTTGTTGGTTGGATTCAAATTTCATACCTTCATTAGAAAACTCTGAATTTTCGACTTCTGATGAACTCAGCCCACCCATAGAATCTAATGGGGCTGTTTGTTTTGGATGCACTACGTTACACCATCTGGAATGCAATTTTCCTGTTGGGTTTCTCGCAATCTGTACAGAGTACAATAATTTAAATAAAACTAACAAAATAATTTTGTTGGTTGGATTCAAATTTCATACCTTCATTAGAAAACTCTGAATTTTCGACTTCTGATGAACTCAGCCCACCCATAGAATCTAATGGGGCTGTTTGTTTTGGATGCACTACGTTACACCATCTGGAATGCAATTTTCCTGTTGGGTTTCTTGCTCCTTTTTTTCTTGGTAGATAATAGGTTATCTAAATGTAGTATAAATAGTAACATAACGTTATTGAAGAAAATTGTGTAATCTAATTATCTTACTGATTTTTCAGCAGGAAAATAATCTTCAATTAAATAAGCCCACTGCTGCATGTCGCTATAGCACATTTTCTGTTTATTCTCAACGAATGAATCGACTATACAATGAGCTAAATCATTTTGTTTTTTTTTATTTAAACTATTGTGCTCTGCATAATACTCTACAATGTTCTTTCCTTTGATTGTTGATTTCAATAAAGCGTCCATGGTTTCTTTTGATGCGGCATTACTAATTCGTATATTGGGCGTACTACCCCGGGATGACGAGCTTTGATTGGATAATTCATTTGAAATTTTTTCAAGTCATTCAAGTATTCTACTATTAGAACTTGTTGATACCGTATCGTCATCACACATCATAGGAATTTGCTAAATCATAAAATGTTTGTTACTAAATATTATAAATAAAAAAAAAATCAACAAGCAACAACGGATGAAACTGTTAATTTTACTACACGATATTACACAATTGTATCACTGATTTTGTTATATGTATATATTTGTACCTGTTCTTTGCGCCATTTCCGTAATTTTGATTTAAAAATTAATTTCTCGCCAAAACAGTCATTACTTATTTTTCCAAAAAGTTCATCGATATCTGATAACTCCATTGCTCGTAAATGATTTAATTTAGTTGAACCAAAAGAAATAAAAATCATACATAACCCTTCTGTGATTTCCCATTGTTCCAGCAACACTTTTAAATCGGGGTCCATTTCAGCACCATTGATAAAAATGATTGTGGAATTATCATCATCCAACGTTATTACAATAAAATAAACGTATACTAATTGTACCCTTGTAGTTTTTTAAATTATTATTGAGTTAACAAATTTTTTAAACACAAATTCACGTATACACAATTAACCACGTTCAAACCACTTTAGAAAAATTTCTGTAATGAATGATTTATGATTTTTTATTTTTTGTTGTACGATCATATTTCGATTATCTCCGAATCTACGAATTATTTTTTTTTTTCGTACCAATGCACATTTATACACATTTATTATATGCAAGTCTATTTAAATTTATAAGGAAATCTATTAACTATGAAAATATTGCGCAGTACCGAAATTATTAATAGGATTTCTGAATTAATATAATAAGAAAACCATATTTTAATAAATGGTTAATCAGAAGTCATTTTTTTTTTCAAAAAGGAAAACTATTAAAATAATAAGTAGTTTTTTCTATTTAAAATAATAAGATTGAAATGTAAAATTAAGAGGAGTTTTCATTTAATTCTAAGAATCTATAATATGAAATCATATTTTTATATTCATATGGTTATCTTATTAAATTTATGTGGCATATTTTTTTCAGTGCAGTTTTAGCAGATTATAAGCATTAACCTTCTAAAGTTAACGGAATTGACACAGAATTCTTTAATTTCTTAGAGCACTTTTTAAAATATGGAGCGGTTCGTTCAACATATATTAAACGAACTTATTTGATTTTAAAGTGTTTTAATATAACAAATTTGTCTACAAATGTCGAGCAAAGCTGTGTTTGTAATATTTCAAAATGTATCAAATATTTTTTATCCCGTTCCATTCAATTATACTATAATTGCCCAAAATGCTTCAAACCACACGAAAAAGACAGTTTTTACATCCCAATTGACTACGTTAATTTCAAAGAAAGAGATCTTAAAACAATTCGAGATTCGTTTAAATTTTACGGTTCAAACTGCACTAATTGTAAATCGCCAATTGAAAATCCTGATGAACTACAACTTAAGACTCGGAATGGGTTCGCTGTAGTAGATGTTCAACCACTGCTTCCCAATACAAGGTACCATATCAAAATAAACGAAATTCAATCAGAGCTGAATTTTGGGTCCACTAAGCTGGTATTAATTGGTATTATTCACTATCAACATGCGAACAGTCGCGGTTTGTCGGGACATTATACCGGATTCATAAAAAGAAAAACCGGATCGTGGGAAATCCATGATGATCTATCCGAATCCATTATGGACACTAACGCGGAAACTAGAATTAACCCCGCATCTTTAATTTACATTGACAGTCGTCCGTAAAATGTCATTTAATTTGCTAAGGAACCTGAAATCAGGATTGACAAGAAGTTTACAAATTAGGACACTTTCGATTTTAAAAACCATTATTAAAAAGCAGTTCAAAGGGCCATGCAAAAATTCATCTAACACCTAAAAACTAAAGATTATTTTATAATCAGATCTACTCAATAACAGTTGTATCTACACAACTGTTGTACTACACAAAACATCCCCAAAGGTACATACAATACGATGGCATACTCAGATACGCGTAGCCATCTCTACGATAGCGTGTCAATGGCCGTCAAATGAACACTTTCACCTTTTTTTGAGAAGAGCAATTTTGAAAAATTCATAAAAACCGTTTGACGGGTCGCGCAAATATTTCATATGACCCAAAACATCCCCAAAGGTACATACAATAAGATGGCCTACTCAGATACGCGTAGCCATCTCTACGATAGCGTGTCAATGGCCGTCAAATGAACACTTTCACCTTTTTTTGAGTAGAGCAATTTTGAAAAATTCATAAAAACCGTTCGACGGGTCGCGCAGATATTTCGTATGACCCAAAACATCCCAAAAGGTACATACAACATGATGGCATACTCAAATACGCGTAGCCATCTCTGCGATAGCGTGTCAATGGGCGTCAAACCCCTAGTTATTTTAATTATATGCTTAAACTGTTGTTAGGTTTTTTTTGTACAGCGTTATACTTTTACTAATACATTCACATATTTTGTCATTTGTCATAAACTTCACGTTAACAATGTTTTATAGTTTAGTGATTATTGTGAGATTTTAAAAGTATTTTTAATTTTTTGTCGGGTTTCTACAACGTTTTTAATTTATTTTCTTGTTTCTCGTTTAAATTTTTAGTTCATTTTACAAGCTTTTTAGTTTTTAATTATGTTTTTTAATTATTATATTATATTTTTAATTTACCATAATTAATTTTATTATTTTAATATTTTGTAATTTTTAGTTATTATTTGCACAAAAAAATATATCAACATCAAATTTTAAATAACAGAAAATCAAATCAAATGTAACGTCAAAAAAGAGCCATTTAGCGCCTTTTGTACATAAACTATTTAGCGCTTTTTTACTAAAAAGCAAAATATTGCTAATAATTTTACAAGTAGGAGGAGCTTATGACATTTAAAGTGATTTGATTGATATAGAGTTCATGAATAAATACTATGGTATTTTTCCTATGTCGCTTCCGATGTTATGAATCAAGCTTTAAAGCAGCTGAGACCTTTCGAAATTGGTAATCTTTGTAGGGAGACAGTAAAAACGAACAATTTTACGAACACTCATTGACGTAATTACAGTTTTTGCCCAGAGGTAAACCTCATTAGACGTGTGGACCAAGGTGTGGACAACAAACGACTTTCTTTTTCGAACAGGAAATATTGAGCAACTTATCAAATTTGTAAGCACGGTGATTGGATGTGTGACGTAAATGACTCGCCAAGCAAAGAAATTATGTTAGCAAATAATTCAAAACACTTGTACTTCAAAAGTCAAATAACCAACCATAGTAATAAAGTTGTTTTTGACAAAACTGGCGTAAAAATAAATGATTAAAATGGATCATTATTGGCAACGGGTAGCCGAGTAAACGATATGTATCAGTTGAATAAACAGGATGATAAAATCAATAGTGCCTTTACTCACAGGCGGTATCTAAACCATTTGATTGCGGAAGTGGCTATTTCTTGACATTTGTGGGCGATTATTCGAAGAAGGTTTCATTTATTTTTTTGGAAACTAAGGACGAAGTTATTGGTTCTTTCAAACATTTCAAATCGTATGCAGGAGAGCAAACCGGGCAGCAGTTGAAAATCATACGCACCGATAATAGTCCGGAGTATGTTAATAAATGCAAGATTACTTTTATGTAAAAAGGAGGTATACAATATCATATTCTCCTGAATAAAATGGAAAGACGGAACGAATGACTAGAGTACGATTCATTCGATCCGTGAGAGCGCGCTCTATGTTGCCTGATTCAAAGCTACAAAAATTATTCTGGTCGGAACCTATAGCTACAGCTGCTTATCTCGTCAACCATTTACCAACGAAAGGTCTTGACAAGACACCCGAAGAGAGTTTTGGGAGCAAAAGCTATGTCACACATACCGAAACAAAAACGTAAAAAAATGAGATTTCAAATCTGAGGAATGCAGTTTTGTTGGCTACTGTGAGAATTCGAAATCGTACCGATTATACAGTAAACAAAATGGTGACTTATTAAAGAGTCGGTATGTAATTTTCATTGAATCTTCTGTACCAATAAATACAAACGATGATTATGAAGTAAGGAATCATCAAGCACGCCTCTTTATTGGAATACAGACGAAGTGAGTGAAACATTAGTGAGGATGAAAGCTGCGGCAATCGATGAATTGTGTTCCAATGACGGATTATGTTCTAATTAATGGCCAATTATGTTCGAAAATTATAGAAAACAATGTAGAAGCCATCAAAGAAAGTATAACAAGCGCTTCAAGGAACAACCAGCAAAATTGAATGATTATAAACTCAGTTACAATACCAAATTATCTGAAGTTCACTCAGATCATGTAACGTATGAAGAGGCTATGAGCAGTTCTGAATGCGATTTGTGGAAAAAAGCGATGCAAGAGAAAATGAAACTTGGACTTTAGTGAATATTCCACCGAATAGAAAAGCAATCACATGCAAGTGGGCCTACAAAACAAAATGCGATGTTAATGGAAATATCAACCGTTATAAAGTGCGGCTTGTAGTTAAAAGTTGTTCTGAACGAGATCCGATACTTAATTGCACTTGCAGTTAAGTTTGATCTAGAAATTGATCAAATGGATGCAGTTGCGATGTTCTTGAAGGGTGATTTACTGGAGGAAATATATATGCGCCAACCGGAAGGATATCAGAATGGGGACCAATCGTCGAAAGTTTGTCGTCTTAAAAGGGCATTGTCCGGCATGAAACAGGCTAGTCGTACTAGGAACTACAAACTTTATAGCGTTCCTAAAGATTTCGGCATGAAGCCTTTGTTAGTGGATCCCTGCATCTATCACAAAATTCAGAATGGACATATTTTGTTAGTAGCCGTGTACGTTGATGATGTGTTGTTGTTCTCGAATAACAAACTGTTAAAAGATTTATTGAAAATAAAATTATGGAATACCTTTGAAATGAAGGACTTGGGAGTAGTTCAACAGTGCCTCCGAATGCGAATCACTCGAAATCGTGAAGCTGGGAAAATATGGATTGACCAACAATTATACATCGACGAGATGTTAAAAAAGTATGGTATAGCCGGTTGTAATCCAGCGCTAATACCGATTGATGCAAATCAAAAATTAACAAAAAGTATGTCACCTAAATCAGATAATGGAGCCGTTCAAATGAAAAGTGGTCCTTATCAGGAAGTAGTTAGGAGTGTCGTGCTCGCTGCTCAAGTTACTCGTCCATATATATGCAATTAGCACCGTTAGCAAATTCAATAGCAGCCCTGGTCTGCCACACTGGAACGCGGTTAAAAAATCCTGAGATACCTTCGTGGTACTGCATCAGCCATACCGGAATTTTCAAAAAACGGTCAAAGGTAAAATTGGTTATTCTGATTCGGATTGGGTGAACGACATAGACGATCAGAACTGCAAGAGGCAGCAAATGGTTGCTCTTTCCACAATAGAGGCAGAGTACACGGCACTCTCCGCCGCAGCTCAAGAAGCTTTATGGTTGCGAAATTTTGAAATCGATTTAAATTTGAGCTTAGCTCTAGATGACATTACTATTTTTTGCGACTACAAGAGTGCTATAAATTTAGCATCAACTGATGCTTATCACACCAGGACAAATCACATCGATATTCGACATCACTTCACACGTCAGCAGATTGAAGAAAGAGAGATTTAATTGACATCCGTTAGCACAGTTCAGATGATTGCAGACTCTTCCGAAATAAACATTTATTATATTTACATGGAATGGGGTTGGTGAAACAGTAATTAACAGTTCTAGTTGGGGTGTTGGAAAGTAGAATGTAAATTAAAGAACGCATGAGAAGGAATTTCAATTAAATGATGATTTCAAGAAGATGTACACCGAATTTCTAACATAGTGTCAGCATAGTGTTGCAGCGGTCTTATATTTTACCGCAGTATGGTGTATTAAAAAAATACTAGTAGCCCTACAAAATCGTGTGTTTACGATCCATGTTTACAAAATGTTTGAAGGAATTAGCCCTAATAAATCAGGCTACAAAACTGGAGGCATCTCGAGCCATCAATTATGACATATGTGTAGATGATTTGATTACGGGTTTATCAAAGTTATAGCAGAACTAATTCAATTGTAGAACGGCGGTTTTAATTTACGAAAAATATCATCCAACCATCCACTCGTACGTAACCCACCCGATAATTCGCATAGGAACTGCATTTAATCTATTGTGGAATAGCCAGGAGAACCTGCGAAACTATTGGTAATTATTGGCTTGAACGCGAAAACAGACGACTTTATTTTCCAATTCCGTCTATCAGAAACCAAAGGGTACACTAAAAGCAATTTTCTTTCTGAACCGAGTAACATTTTTGATCCTCTCGGACTCACATCGGCAATCACAGTCAGGATCAAAATTCTATTTCAAATTTCAGGGCTTTAATATAAGGGATGAAGAGCTAACGGCGGAAATAAAATCAGCTTGGATTGACATCAGAAATGATTTAGGCAAAGCACTTGATATACAATTTTCATGTTCCATCAATATTTTCACCTGAATAACCGTACATCGATTCTGTGACACCAGCAAATGGGCATGTGCAGTGGTGCTTTACGTCAGATCACAAGCAGAAAACAGCACCATAATTTAACAAAGGTGACTCTTCTAAAGCAAGTGCTGTTCTTCTGTGTCTATTTGAAAAACAAGTCAAAGTCATTTTTACTATTTCATTATCTTCTGTCACGTTACGGACAAATTCGAAAATAGTATTGGATTGGCTGTCTCGGCAACCAAGATACTGGATAACATTCGTTGCGAACCGCACTTCAGAGATTATCGGCACACACAAACGAGAAAAATGGCGACATGTCTTTTCTAAGCAATCAGGTATCAGAGCGAGAGATTACTTATATAATCAATTGTGGGGAACTGGCCCACCATGGCTAGAGGAGACAGAACAACTATGGCGAGATCAACCCAATATACGTCATAAAACGACCATCTAAGCAATCATTTTTTCGGTTTTTACAAGATGCAGAATATTCTCAACTTGACCATAATAAAACCAAAAGAAAACGTGGAGTGTTATTGCCAGAAGAAATAGAGAAAGAGAGCAACATACGTAGCAAAACCATTGCCTCCGTGCTTCATAATAAAAAATTAGTTCCAGAAAGGGTAAGGTAAGGCAATTGAATCCATTTGTCGATATGTTCGAGTGATGCGAGTCGGCGGACGAATTTCAAAACCAGCACTGTGGCACTGCTCTTTAATGCTAAACATCACATAATTATATCCCATTATTCATCAAACGCAACCACAATCAATTATGACGTACACGTAAAAAGTCAGCATTCCAGCATAAACCTGCTAACCACCTAGTTCGTCAAAAATATTGACTCGTAAGAGGCAAAGATGTGGCTAAGAAAGTATTTCATAGATGCGTGAGGTGTTTAAAACAAAATTCGCGAATAATGAACCAAATCATGCGAGAGTTACCACAGGATCGAGTAAAGTACACAGTATCCATCCAGTGCGATGCACAGGGTCAATTCCAATAAAAGATTGTCTATGCATTTTTGTGTGTTTCAGCACGCACAATATTCATATCGAGATCTGCATCAACCTAAGCACTGAACCATTCTTAGGTGTACTGAGAAGATTTTTCGGTAGAAGGGGATTGTGCCACACTATCTATTATGATAATGCAACCACTTCATTGGTGCCAGAAATAGAAGTGCACGAATTTTCCACACTATGATGATATAGAATGGCGATTTATTCAAAAAACGCAGATCACTAGAACCAACAACAACGAACCAGATTTTCTGACACCTGCACATTTTTTAATTGGGCTTTCAGTTTCGGAAACCCTGGCAATTAGAATACCTGACAATATAAAAATTTGCAGTTAAATGACATTTTTATCAATCACGATAATAATCTGCCACCTACGCCCAATGGCTATTAGGAGTTATGCGAGAGAGTTCATTTGATACTTTATTAATGTAGATTATACTTATAGAATAAATCATCTACCACGAAAATTATTGTAAATTTTTAATTCAAAATAAATAATGATGTTATCCAAATGTCCCTTAAGTAGTTGAAATTTTTGGGCAGGAGACAGGTTTGGCTTCTCGTATACCATTGAACCAAAACGCTCAAAAAAACGATTACCACTAAGTTTAGCACCGGTGGAACCACATTCCTCTTACGTATATCACTTTGTAATTAAAAATGATGATATACTACTGAGCATCGGTTTCGATGTCAGTCTGCACTTCATCCGAAAGTTCGATCATTTGATAATCGTCATCAACGAAATCTTTGTGTAATTGATGTATGCCTTGGTACACACAAAAACATCACTTAATTTAATTAATGCAGTAAAGCATTTTAATAATTTTTTCACCTCTTTTCAACCTGTTGTCACCTCAAACACCGACACCGAGCGGACAAAAACGCGACCGCCACCGGCAAATGTAGCTGATCGACCTCCTAGATGGACCACTGGACAGTATTTATAGAAAATTAAAGAAATATGGGGATATAATGTAATATCACTGTGCTCGAATTGAAAACTTATTTTTTTCAACATTGATGGTTCCTGGGTAGAAAACACAATTCGAGTACGCTGAATCCAACGTCATCGGACGTTTTGCAAAGTTGACTCTGCGGTTTTCGAGATATTCACTTGTAAAGATTTTACACAAAAAGACCCAAAAAAATTACGACAAAACGCGATTATGTGTAAGACATTACGAGGTCTCGTAATTGCGATGATTAAAAAGATTCTTATTATCGTAACTCGTAATACGAGAAATACATAATCGCACGCCAGATACCTATTCAGTTCCACAAAATTTCTTCGTTTCGATAAAATCATATTGAATGAGATATTGATTTGTTGATAATTTCTATGATCGGAGATACAACAATTTTTAAAACCAATAAAATTATTAAAAATTCTAAATTTTGTGAAGTATAGTATAGTTCATCACAATTGTATAAGGTTGACCACGTAGACTGGGATATGGCAAAGTTATCCGAAAATATGGGCAAGACCTTGTGAACATCTCTGCAGTGGAAAATTATTAAAAATTCTAAAACTGTGAAATATATTATAGTTCATCATAATTGGATCGGCTTTGTGACATTGACCGCTATACGGCTTAGCTACTCTAAGAAATGTGCGGGGCCTTCAGGACATTTCCAGGATCGGCGCTAAATAATTATTTAAACCAGCAAAATTCAGTCAACTTTTAAATTATCTGAAATATAGTAATGTTCAACACAATTGAATGCTTTTGGTTAAAGATATAAAAAGATGGTCCAGCTATCTGAAAAGGATGAAAAGAACCTGTTTTCTGATGAAAAGAATCTGTTTGGTGGTACTAAAAATAAACTTCACACTCATTCTTAGTGTTACAACTTGTACCGTATATGTGGTAAGTTGAAACATGGGTATGGGGTAACTAGCACCATACAATATTCATCAAGTAAACACCAGCAATTAACAAAAAATAAATTCAATATTTATTAAATAATAAAGCAGAAGTACATCTATAATTAAATAAAATAAAGAATAATTTATTTTTAACAATTAAACTAAAACAATTAATTTGTACATTCTTGGCATCTAGCTATATATTCTTTTTTTACCTTCTAACTCTGTACATTCCCCGTGAGCCCATAGTTTGCATGATACACACATTACCCAATATTCTCCAGCTTTACTGCGTGAATAAGCCTCACCACAAACTAAACAAAACCAATCGGTCTTTCCTATAGAACTTTGCGCGTAACTTTTTGTCGTTTATCCAAACTGTTTCTTGCTGGCTTAAGCTTCACTTTAAGCAGTCTAGTTGCTTCCTCTTTCTCCAATGCCTCCTTTTCTGGTGTTCCCGTTAGTATTGCACTTTTCCTCTTTTTCCGTCCGCATCGGTTTTCTTTCCTGGGGCCTGCTTTCGGGAAAGGACGAACGAAATTTGATCCGAAAATTGTGTTTAGTTTATTTATTGGTTGTGGCGTTGACATTGGTAATTGATTATCGGATGGTCCAGGCAGATTTACATCCAAATTATTTGCATCGTCGAGGTGGTTTAAGACCATTCCTATTATTAAAGTATCATTTAAATATATGTATTCTAAATAAAATACAATGTACTTACCACTCGTGATTTTTAAAAACTCTTCTTTTGTAGCATATATAATTGGTAGAGACTCAATATCAATTTCTTCAATTGTATTGACAGCGTTAGATAATGATTCGTCATGGTTCAATATGTTTAAAATTTTTAGCGGGGCATCAGTTCCTTCCTTTAGAATGGTACCAGATGTTTGACTAATTGAAACTTCATTAGGTCCAATCATATTACCTTGAGTTTGAGTTGGTATCTGTTCATTATAAGGTTGGTCTGTTACACTTGATGGCAGAAAATCTGCATCTCCAAAAATATGTTCATCAAAAGGTTCTATTCCAGATACTCTGAAGCCTTTGGTAATCGACTCTGGTAATAAGGCTCGTGGTAACGCTTGGGCCACCAAACCAGGAATCTCGTAAATTGTCATACACTTGCGGGGATTATTCCTTAACCAAGCATCTTGAACAATCGACATGAATTTTTTGAATGGGCCGTATACTGACCTATCTAATGGCTGAATCCGATGGGAGCAATGCGGTGGGAGAGATAGTAATATAACTCCGTTAGTCTTAGCAAGATTAATCGTTTTAATAGCTAAATGAGACTCATGATTGTCTGACGTTAATAAAACGGGGTTCGTATTTGATGGCCGCACATGAGAAATGAAATGTTCCATCCACGTATAAAATTCTGTTACAGTCATCCATCCTGAGCCATTTTCTCTACCAATACTGCCCACGGGTCCATCTCTAATAAAATGTGGCTGAAACCTTTTTCTTGGGAAAATAAACATAGGTGGAATAAACATAGGTTGCAAGCCGAAATAAATTTGTGACGCATGTTTCGGGTAACTCACTAGTTCAGCCGTTTGTGTGGAGGAGAAAATTTGACGACTAGGCTGGTATCCAACTGTATTTAAGTGTCCCGTTCGGTTTTCCTTGTATATATTCTCATACTACTACAAGATAGAATCAAACATTTAAAAATTGCTAGTTATTTCAGAAATGATGGGGCAAGTTGTAACATGTTTCAACTTACCCCGCGTGATTTGTTACAACGTGCCCCTTACGCTGAATACATATATTTACTTGCGCATAAACAGTATTTTGTAGACACAAACAAACTGACACGTCTGTATGCAACGAATTTTGGAAGAGAACTAAAATATGACAAGAGCTATCTTTTAGTTTACTCAGAATCTAAAAAAAAAACTGTTTTCAGGTGAATATACCCAATTTTCAACTTGCCCCGTGTTTCAACTGGCCTCGGTCTCCCCTATGGCTTTTAGCGTTCCGATGATTTGGTTGAACCCACAAATACATGGTCCAGAAGAATTTTATGTGTGCTTGAATTATAGTAATGGACTAAACAAAAGGGAAGAACGTCAATTGGAATACAAAGCAACAAAATTTGTTCAGTTGTCATCGTTTTAATATCATCGTACGCCGTCTCAAGTTATCGTAACAATCGTCGATTGTCTTAGCCCAGGAATTGAAACTAGTGAACGTTTTAGCACTGGATTTTCGTATACTATATATGGAGCATATGGTCGTCAGCTTGAATTTAAGAATTTTTTCGAATTAACTGAGAATAATTCATTCGCTTATTGCACGAATGGAGATTGTTCATGGTATAAGCTAGTCGAAGATGCTTTCTATGGGTGACTTTTGCGTCCTTTGGTTTCGATTTTGCTCGGCACCCAAAATTTTTTTTTAAAAATTTCTTATATTATGCGATTTTGATAAAATTCGATAGCCTCGAGTAAAAGGCTATTCTTACCTACAACAAGGTACAAGATTAAATTGTAAATAGTTTGTTAGCAATGTATTTAGTTTGATCACTTGTTAGTTTCACAATTATGTACTCTTATAAACTAAATAATTTAATTTATGATATTTTGATAAATACTTGTATAATAATTATTTATTTTTCTTATCATTCTAGGTAAGTTCCAGATAAAAACAGGTGACTACAATTTTTTTTAATGCACCTACAATTAATTCTTCTATTATTATCCTTGAAGTAGGTTGGACTACAATTTTTGATAATTTTTTGTCAAAGCTTGGATATTGTATGTGATTTATATGTGATCTGCAAATCATAAACGTAACGTTTAGCGTGAACCCCATAAATGGTGCAGTAATAAATTTCCTCCCTTGATTAACCGCAAAACGTTTTACCTAATTACAAATTTATATACATATAGTTACTTATTCATGTAGTACACCAATAACCATAAATTAAATTTAATTTAGACTAAATTACAGCTATTATCGTTTTTAAAACCAAAATTGTTCCCTACGTAAAAAAATTAAAAACAAAAAAAAATCTAAACCCCAAAATGATATAAAACACAGAATGAGTTATGTTACCTAATAAAATTTATCTTCTATAAAACACTTTCGGTTATGTCTCCTCCTAATCATTTGCAATTTGTGTTGTGCTTTTCTACCTTATACACCATATTGAAAATTAATTACAAATCCAAAGCTTTTTTATCTTACTCTTCCCGTATACGTACCTCGTACAATATAGTCACCACAAATGTTGCAAAATTTTTAATTTTGTATTTGTGAAAATCGATCTCGCACACTCTAATAATATTGTCCTTAATAGAAACTGGGACGCATATCATATATTAACACAAGAATTTTAGAATTAAAAACCATATTAAAATTTTCCAATATGCATTTATCAAAACCACTATAACCTTTTGATAGTTCATATGTATGAAGCAACAAAAAACTATTTTATAGGAATAATTACTCGGTGTTCTCGGTACCCCGGATTTATTTTATAATGATATTTCCCCATTTGTTCTCTCTTCATTTTCATCCGTTTGGCTTTTTTTTTTGTTGCTTGTTATATAATATGTGTGTGTGTCGATAAATAGTGCTTTTAAGAGCTTTTGTTACATAGAAAAAAAGTTTAACTGTCTTTGTTAAATTTATTGCTGAGATTTTTTGTAATTATTGTCGTCGTCGAGAAAGAGGATTATTTGTATAAATGTGTGTGTATGGGTAATGTGGATGGAAATGAAATGAATCGGGAAGGAAGGAAGATGAAAACTCTTCAAAAAAAGTTTATCGTTAATTTTTGGGTAAATGCAAAATTGTGATGAATTGTTGTTTGTTCGCTTATTCAGATAATGTTCTTGGAGGTTCTCGATTCTCGGCCTAAATTATATTTACGCTTAAATGTATTTTAATGTATTAAGTTTGTGATTTTATTATTTGGATTTACTTACATATGTACGTAGTTAAATAATGTAAAGAAGTGTCCCCAAGCGGTTTATCTTTATTAAATGACAAGAATTTTATATTGTGCATATTATTGTTAATTTGTATGTAAGAAGAAGAAGAAGAATCAATCTTTTAGTATATTTTATATACGTATTATGTATGTAGGTATATGTGTTGTCTCAAAATTGTCTTATATAAATTATTCCAAAGCCAATGTTTAGTAAAACATAAAGAGTCACATGTGTGTATAGGTACAACTTTTGTATTCGTATCTAAAGAGTTAAATTTTGGTTCTGTGCAAATGCAGTGCAAGAAAATCCCGCGTAAATCCCAGTACAATTTTTAACATTTCGGCCAATTCCTTGAAAAGTTAAGTTTAATAAATTTATCTCCTTTTCCCTTTCGACTAAAACCTATTCTAATTCATAAGGCATGATAGTCTATACTGGAAAACATTCACATTATGGTTAAATCTCCAAAACAGTTCAAATAATGAATAGCAAAAGCTGTTTACAGAAAATTTATAAGTTCTCGACATTTGGTAAGTAAACGAGTATTAATCGTAAACATGGGTCCCTCAAAATTTATCTAATTCCGACCAAAAGTCGCGCGAAATTATCACATTAGTGGCATAACCGTTGGTAGAACATGGAGATGAAATATTAAATCATATCACATAAAGCCAACCAAAGAAAAATTGACTGATCACAATAGGTTATAGAGGTTGGCCTTTACAAAACTTAGTCAATACAAGGATTAGCAATGTCGTATTCTCAGACTGAAAAGTATTTAAATCGGATCTCACCAAAAGCTCATTTATACTGATGAAAAACTAAAATAGGTTCAATCAGAAGTTTGTGCAAACCGTTCAAAAAATGGAGGCGTGGCCAACACACGACTTTCTTTTACGAACACTGAATTTTAAGAAATTGTATTTTTTTAAATTTTTTTTTGTTTTTTGGAAACATTTTGTATTAAGTAGTTTTTTGTAAACCTTGTACTTGTTGAGATATGTACATATGTATTTGGAAAATAAATTTTCTGGACCAAGGGAGTGGCCACTTCCGGTTATCCGATTTGGAGTAAAATTCACTGGGACCTCCCAATTTATCAAAAAAGCTGAAATCTAAAGTTTCAGTTCGATTGGTTAAACCATCTGGGCTGTAGAGAGGACAGAGGCTGACAGACAGACACCGTTTCAAAATCTACTTTCTCGAGCTCAGCGGACCTCAAAACAGATAAATCTCTAAAAATCTCAAGGTTCAAAATTTTGATGATTATTATACTTTATTTTACTTACATAAAAGAAAGTAAAAGTAGTCGAACTGGTTGTGGAATGTACGTTGAATAAGTGGAACTTATTGGCGAATTTTGTGAAATAGCTGACCGACTCAATAACATAGAATATACAACAATTCTGTCAAGTGTGATGAAGGTCCGAAACAGTTGAATCTATAGGAATTCTAAGTAGTGTTATTAGTGAAAGCATAAATAATCCACTTAATTTCGTGATGGCTTGTGATTATATCATACTGTTATATAAAAGAGGCGAATCCAGGGACCGCAAAAGAGTGATCCTCCAGTTAATGGAACTCTACCGGTGTGTGATGTGATTTACAGTACAAGAATTACGAGAATATGATTGAAATCAACCAGATGGTCGTGTTTGGTAGCGGTTAATGGAAATTTATACGATGTTACGAAAGTCAAACAATTCTATGGCCCAGGTACGTGGTGTCAATTTAACAAAAACGTCAAACCTATAATTAACCAATTAATATATAACTAGTAACCTGTGGCCCCTATACGAAGTCGAATCAACGGTACATTTAGTTCGCTAAATCAGTGGGAGCCCTCACACGACTAAAAGCCACTTATAGCTGCCCGTGAGTAAATACTGGTTTAGGTAGCTCCTAATTTTTTTTTATAGTGATAGCAAATGTGAGTCTCAATGGCAATTGCAATCTTGATATTGTAAATGACATATTTGATCAATGTTGTAGTTATCAGCTTTACTCTTAGCATAAAAACAATATTACCTTTTCCAACACCTGTAATAACTCCTAGTTTTACAGATCTTTAAAATATTGAATTTCAGTCACCGCCATACAGATATCATTGAACGAACCCGATTGTAAATTTATATTCCTGATAAGCATAACTATTGCACCTTCCAGGATTAGTTTGTGTGGTGGCATTCCAGAAGGTGCAATAGAATTAATACATTCTAATGGTTTGTTTAATTGTGACGGATCCGTTGTGATGATTGAATTGACACTGCAATACATCTTGGAATCCCCGTCAATTAAATTAAGCACCTGTCCACATCAACGTTCTTTGGGCATAAAATTGCTTTTCTCGATAAGGAAGGGATGTCATTTAAAGAAATTGCTTTTTCAAAAGTTTCTGTCATCAAATAATCGCCACAAATAAAATTTTCGGAAATTTCAATAGTGTCAGGTGGTAAGTTGTTCCCACAATCAAGTGTACCAGCTCCAAGTTGTAACAACCAATTATTATAGTCTTGATCAACGCATCTCATGTTCTCTACTAAACTCAGCTTCTCAAAATTGTGCCAGTTTTGCGAATACTTTAAGCTTGATTAAACCACTGCAGACCGCATTGCATGTGGAACAATAGCTAAACATTGCCGGAAATCCCCTCCAATTAACATGACCTTTCCACCAAACGAGACGTTTGTTTGCATAACTTCTTGCAGCAACTGTCGTTGGACGACGAATATCTTCTGCACCATCACTTTCCATTCTCAATCCTGAGATGGATGTTTCTCCGATTGGTATAGGCAGTTTAAAAAGTGAATAGCATGTTCGTCCATTAATTAATAAATTAATAGCTACCCCAGTTGTTGCCGTAGCCAAAACTAAGTGCTTTCTTACACGAAATTCACGAATCAGTGTTTCATACAAATAAGTTTTCCCGCTACCTCGAGGACCATCAAGAAAATAACATTTTGAACTTCTGGTTTTATCTTGAGTTGCACCAGCAATTTTGTGAAATACACAGGACTGCATGGGGTTAAAAGAGGAGATCATATTTTCGGCAATCTCCTTCTCTTCTTCAAAATTAAATGGAGCGTAGTCAATATTAGGTAATCTGCTTGTAACATTGGATAGGTTGAAAGACTCTAGAGCAAATCCTACTATTCTTAATGCGGATTGAATGTCCTTTAAAGCATATGATTCACAACTGGTGTAATGCTCATCCCAACTGTGGAGTTTGCAGCATATATCTTCAGTCATGTGTTCCTTATTTTCATTCCAAAATAACAGAGGGTCAGATGGCGAGGAAAAGGCACAAATATATGCAAAAAGCTGCCTCATTTGGGCAGGCATAGTATACGATTTAGCGTCTTCCAGAGGTTTTTGCCAAATTGAATCATCTAAAAGAAATCGTTTTTCCTTTGCTGCTTTCTGGTATGTTTCACAACATTTGACCCCGCCGCTAACTGCAATCGTTCTAAAGTCTTCAAATGATTTAGCTCCCGTCTCATGTTGAAGCAAGAGTCTAAGATAAAATCTTTCAGAATCCTTGATACTAACAGTATACATCCGACCAATCACTTTATTCCCACCACGTTGTCGCTTTTCCCAGGAAGTGTATTTGTCGTCCAAAACATAGTGAACGGGAATTTCCCAATATATCCACTGGTTTGTATCTCTTGAAGTGGCACGGTCTATTGCATGTAGTATATTCCCTACGCGAAAGCAAACGCTCTGCTCTTCCTGCAAATGAACTGGCAATCGGTATATGGTATGGCTTTTACTTTCAGTGTTCACTGTTTATCCATATTTGTGATATAATTCGGCTAAAATTTGTCCAAGTTATTATGAAAAACCCGAAAATTTACCGACCTTACCGAACTTTTGTTCGGGAGGTACCCCCTCCAGACAAACATGAAATCGCCTATTAGTAATATAGATAAGCAATGTATAAAGAAAAAGGTAAGCTCATTTAAATGTGTACTCGGCGATTATGATTCGCCTCTTCATCCATTCACATAGGCGCGCAGGTATATGTTAGCAAGTCATTTCGTCTTTAATCGACTGACACGGTCGTTTAATCAAATGTAGCAATTTATTTGAGCATTATCACATTTTTTGATGTGACAAAGTATGAGCAGTGTTACTGGAAAAACACTGTTTAAACAGTATTTAATTTAATAATTATAATTTTTCAATTTACCAATGTTAAATTTATTAGAATTATTTTACTAATTATTGAAGTTAAGTTAAATTTATGGTGTGATAAAATCCAGGATATAAATAGGACAATGAAGCATGATTGTGTTAAGAAAAAATGAGAAGTTAGTGCAAGTTAAGGCAAAAGAAGGAAATGGAATAAACTGGAACAATCTTGATACAAGCCACTGAACACAGGACCGGGGTAGAACTGCTTGTGTAAATGAAGACTACGGCTGTCGTTTACGCAAAAGAGCAACAAATTATTAAAATTCTGATTCATTGATATATACATACATTTAGAAATAGAAATAGGGGTTGGTGTACACAATCCCAGGCAATGGCAACTGTTTGTTCAGTGTCATTCTACATCAACTATATCTCAAGGATCCTCAACAATCATGCTCAATTGGAAAAATCGGTTTGAGTGGAGGGGTTTGGGTGGGTTAAATTTCCCAATTAGTACCTTTACATATGTATCCAACTTGGAACCAACGCAATCTCGTAACGGGAACCTGAACACAAGGTATGTAATGAATCCTTCAGTTAAAACGAAATGAGAACAATTTGAATTTCAATTCCCACTATAGTTCCTGTAAGTAAAGGGTTCCAAATTTCAAAAAGAATTCGTTAAGAATGTAAACACTGGAATTTTCGCACGTTATATTTCCTTTGCATTCAAGGATAGTGACCTGAAGAAGGTGCTGATATAATTGATAGTAATAAATCTAGATTATGAAGGGAATAGCCATAGACGAATTAATAGTAAGAGATATGAACGGGCTGATATAAGGTAGTATCTAAATAATTGACTGGTGATGAGTTAAGGCTAATATCACATTCCCATGTACCTGAGGAGCCGAACACCACTCCAGAATTTCAAGCTTGCGAGCGCAAAGTGACGAACTTGATGGCTTTCTATAGCCAAGACGTAAAACTCAAAGAGTTGGCTTTGACTTTCAAGTCAGTAGGACTTTACATTTTTTTTCTTTAGTAAATTTTTTGAATTTTTTCACAATTTTTATTTCAAATTGCGAGTTATGCCGCTGTTAATCCGTTAAATCGATGATGTCCTTGCCGAGGTCCTTTGACGGCGAGTAGAAAGAGTATTCAAGCAGAATCTAAACGGAGGAACATCCAGCATTTGTGAGGTGTTGTGACCCTGGCTAAAAACCATTAATTTTTGTTTTTCAATACATAATTTGTTAATTATGTGGTTCATCATTTGCTGTACACTACATTATAAATGAGCTTATACGCTCAAAATTTAGTGTATAACATGGAGAAAACCTTCGTGATTAAATAAATAAATAAATAAATAAATACGTCAAGAAGGTCGGGTACCTGTCATCCAAATTGACCCAAAACCATGCGGTTATTTACACATGGTACAATTTTTATTTACACACCATTGTGAATAAAACTTTCGTAATAAAATATTGTAAATTAAACATTGTGAATAAAAACCAAATAAACACAGTGAACAAAACGTTTGATAAAATACAGCAAATAAATAAAGTGAATAAAACAGCGATTACAATAAACACAAACGGTGATTTCTATTTAACGAATATACCGGAACTAATTCGAACAGAGAAAAGCCGCCTCGAACCTTATTGACCTGCCCCTTCATTTTGGATACGAAAACTTCAAAACACGATCGCTTGGACCTAAGCCTTATTATTGGACACGGAGAACCCACATACAACTATTTTCAGTAGCGCCTTACTATACGGAAACGAGAAATGCACAACTTCTACACAACATGTAACACGTGAGCCTTAGGTATCTGGGTTTCAAAACCGGCTAATTGCATCTTACAAGTGCACATTATACAGAAATTCCAGGCCGGGCTCATTGTAGACACTTTCTTCACAGTGAGACGTTAGTTGAGGATTTATTTGGGGTGAATTGAGAATTGAGTTGAAAGTTAGTTTGAGTTGAGTTGATGTACTTCAGCATTTTACAGACAATATTGATTTGAGCATTGAGTTGGGCGTTGAGTTTGTAGTTCAGTTGGGGGATAAGTTTGGAGATTGAGTTGGGCGTTGAGTGTTTAGTTGAGTTTAGGTTGAATAGTTGTGCAGTTGGGGAATTTTTGGGAGTTAAGATTTATGGAAGTTAATTTGAGTTGTTCTGAGTTGTTGTTCGGTGAACTTAAGTTTGAATTGATTTGGTGTCTGAGTTTGTGCTTATTAAATTAGAACGTGCTTTATTGTCGGAAATACAAAAGAAACAAGAGTGACTGCGTTTATACACAGCAAAAAGCTTCAATTTGACTATGTTCATGTGAGCGTTAGGTTTACACCTCAATCTTAATACTCCTCCTCGTTCAAGCAATGTTGCATCTGTCTCTCAATTGTTCATGCTTTGTTTTAAATGAAAATTTATCATTCTTTAATAATTCCAAACAACTCGTATTGTCTTCATAGATAAGCGTTGACGCATCCACACTTTGATGTATGTCCTTTAGTAACTCTCTCAGCCATTTTGTTTCTTTTGCTGCTTCACACAATGAAATATACTCGGCCTCAGTGGATGAAAGTGCCACACAGTATTGTTTTCGGTAAGTCCAGCTTATAATACCGCCATTATAGAAGAATACTCTTCCGCTGTTTGATTTATGGTCAAACCTATCTTCAGCAAAATTTGTGTCAGCATATCCAATCAGAGTCTCTTCTCTCTTGTGGAAGTTGCTTCGTTTAAGCTTCACTGTCAATGTTCCCTTCAGATATTTAACTACGTGCTTCAGCTGTGCCCAGTCTTCTTGTGTTGGAGTTGAAACCTTTTGTGCTAAAATGCGCACGCTCTCTGAGATGTCAGGTCTTGTATTTACGGATAAATATAATAATCGTCTAATCAACTTCTGATAATTCGTATTATTCAAAAGCTTGTCTGATATACCTGTTTCTTCATAATTTAATTCCATCGGTGTCTTGACTGGTTTTGCGTTGTGCAGTCCTTAGGTTAGGTTAGGTTTGGGTGGCGGTCCACTAGGACCAGGCATAGACACAAAAATGGTCCGTTGCCATACCACGAATAATTGTTTCCTCCAACTCATTGGAACCATTTTGAGCTGTCTTCGTCCTCGCAACTACGACAGTAGTCATGTGAGAAGCTACCAAGTGCAGTCCTTAATCCAGTGCAATTTTTTCAATATAGTTTGACTGACTCAGTTCATAGTCTCCGTGACAGTCCTTCGAAATAGTCATTCCCAAATAATGTTTGGCTGGTCCAAGATTTTGAATTTCAATTTCTGACAATAAAATCGTTTCAACAACTTTTAAATGTTTATCATTTTCGCAAGCATCATCATTTTCTGAATGTTCTTCATTTGAAACTTCCTTGTGATTCTCATTAATAGGCGTTTTCTCCGCCTCATTTTGGCACGACTCCTCCTGAATTGATGTCGGCTGCAAATTTGCTTTTGAATCATTAAATTTTTCATTCGAATCAATTACTACCTTGGTGTCTGTTTCTGACTGCGAATCAATAATGAACCTCACATCACGGCTTATGATAACCTTTTTCATAATAGGATTGTAGCATACCGCTTTTCAATTGTTATCGTATCCAAGGAAGATCACTTCAATTCCTGTATCGTCCAACATTTTTCTTCTTATTTAGAACCAAAAATATGAAATTTCTTAATACCTGGTTTGACGCTGTTCCAAAGTTCAAATGGAGTTGTATTCGTCGCTCTTGTCATGCCTGTATTTTCGATAAAGTTTGCTGTTGCTACTGCCTCACTCCAAAAACTATATGGCAAATTTACATCAATTGGCATGCATCGTGCCATTTCGATCAGTAACCTATTTTTTCTTTCGGCCACTCCATCTTACTCTGGGCTATAAGCCGCCGTCAACTGCATTTCAATGCCTTTTATTTTTAGAAAATCTATAACAGTCTTACTAATGTACTCTTCGCCTCGATCAGATCAAATTTTCTTTGGTTTTCGCCCGAATTTGTCCTTTACAAATTAAACATTTTGTTTCAATACTGTTTCTACTTCAGATTTGCTGCATCTTTCCTTTGTCATCTACAAATTTTAAATTTCCGGTACCAATGCCTTGTACTGATGTTGTTATTCCGTTTGCCAATGAAACAATCGCCTCTCATTAACAACATGCCGAGTTGCTCCGGAGTCCAAAATCCACCCATTTTGTTATTTTCCAACCATAAACCAGAAACTTATTCACCTCAGACCCTTCCCTTTCTTGTGCACTTTGGTTTACTGTTTTTTCTTCGACTGAATTTACTTTGTTGTTGACTTTACTGATTCTTTCTCTTTGTTTATTGCCACCGCATTTTGAAAGTCACTCTTGATATTTACTGCAATTTTTCTTTTGATGACCTGCATCTTACAAAAGAAAAAAAGACTTTTGTTTGCAACAGTCCTTAAAACCGCTTCATTCGAATTACTATTCAAAGGCACGTGCCTCTCGAATTCAGAAATAACCTGTTCTTGAACCATTGAAAATGTCAGTTCACCTTCCGGTCGTGTTTCCAAGCTGGTAATTAATGTATCGTAGCATCGTGGTATGTTACTCAATAAGAATGCCACACCCCACTTATCTGTTAGCGCCTCCTCGCCGATGTCGCATAATTTGACAAACAAATCCTGAATAGGCGCACCGCCACCCTCGCTTAATTTTAAAGAACAAATTGAACGGATCAAATAAACTTTATTTGTCAGTGTGTCCTTTTCGTAGTAGCCTTTGATTGCTTTACACGTGTCTAACGCTGTTATCACTGACGCTTTACGAATGTGTGTTAACTGATTGTCTTCGATAGGGAGACCAATTGTTGCTGAACAGGCCAACAGCATCATCCCATTCCTCCATTTCTTTTATATTTTTTGGTGTTGTATTTGTTTTCGATGTTGAAATAGGGTTTGGTCGTGTTTGTTCGATTATCTTCTTCCATAAATGCTGCTTTCGAAGAAGTACCTCCTTTTGAATTTCCAGTTTGAATGCAACGTTTATTTAAAACTTTTATATATATCGTACATAACTTGATTAATTATTTCATAAAACTGTATTTCTAAAAATCTGGGCCCATAACCTGTTGGGATTATAAAAGATTGTAGAACAAATAATAAACATGCTTATTAAATTAGAACGTGCTTTATTGACTGAAGTAGAGAAAAACAAGAATGAAAAATAAAAGTAAGACATAAATGTCACAGTCATAGTGACTGCGTTTATACACGACAAAAAACCTCAAATTGACTACGTTCATGTGAATTAGCCAAACGTTGTTGAACGTTGGGTTTACACTTCAATCTCAATAGAGTTAAGTGTTGGGATTGAGTTGAAGGTTGAGTTGGAGATTGAAGTGGGACTGAGTAAGAGTCCTTTATATTTTCATCTTAACATCTGATAATTTAAAGACAACTCTAGAAAGCGTTTTTACAAAATCAGTTTAACAAAAGTTAACAGCAACAGTAATTCCAGCCCAACCGAAAAAGCAAGTACGTTTTCCAATTGAATCTACTAATCTATTTGTGTACGGTGAGCCCAACATCATTCAAGAGAGAGGCTTAAGATTAATCGTACGCTCCAATCAATCAATCAAAAAGGTTCTCAATTGTTGAGACAGTTTTCGGCTGGTATTTATGTATTACATACTAGCTCAAATTGTTACAAATTGGGTCGAACAAATGTAACTACATATAAACTCAACTATAGATTATGTAAAGCATGTTATCAACACGATTCACAAATTCTTTGAAATTAACGAATTTCCGATGTATTGTGCCATACCGAAAACATATTCTACTTCAAAGCTCTCATCCAAGTACTTACTAAAAAACAAGATAAAATTGTCACACCGCATAAATCTAAAATCCGTCACAAAAGAGACATTTTTATTGAAATTTAATTCCCGGAAATCACAACCGATTTTTCCTTTATATACCGCATGCTTTTCATCTTATTCGCATTGTACTCATATGTTTATTGTGAGATACATGTACAAGTGTATATAGGTATAATCTAATTTTCATCAAATTACATTTGGTTTTCCATCAACATCATCATCATCAACATCATAACCATATCGTGTGTGTACACTCGTATTGTATGCATATATGTATATGTATATAGATATGCTTTAGAACATATAGAGGATGTAATATGTGTAATGTACTATATACGTGTACATAAAACGGGAACAATTTTAAAATGTACCTAAAATGGAACATTATTGCTATCTCGTATGACGACGATGTTTATTATATACGTATATAAATGTACGGAGAGGGTGTAAGAATTCGAGGTATTACCATAATTGTAGGTAATTCTGATTTTTTTTTATATTTTTGCATTAAATCATATTGGATTATGTACAATGAAGTGTGCGCGACGGGAAATGATGTGTTTGCAGGAAATCTAGGAAATTTATTTATAAGGGGAAAATGTCTGAATCAAATTTAAAACAAATATACTGTTATATCCAGGTATCTTATACACAATGTATGTTATACATCCCTTTTTTCGAACGGTGTAGGTACATCGTCATAACAGAATTTTCATCTTAATTTTTATACTGTTAAAATTCGAGAACATGAATAAAAGTTTTTCTTATGCTTGCAGATTCTTATACATGCATACAAAAAAAAAAGGTACAGTGGATGATTACATCGTAAAATCGAAATTATTTTGTTTTACGATTCCTTTTCATATCCTTTTCTTTCAAGCAGTTTCTTTAGCTTTCAGCGATTTTAACTTTATAATTAGAATATATAAGAAAATGTCCTTGCAGGTGGAAGGGATGATATTAAAATTGTTTGGAGGCGGAATACGAATGTGGCATTATAGTTGTTAATGGCTGGTGATTTAATTACCGTGTCTTAACGTATTTCCTTTCTCTTTCCTGCACCAAATACCGCTTACCAATGATATTTTTAAATGAGGTTATCATAAATTTTGCTACTCGTAGAATATTGGTTTTACTTGCCGTTCGAGGCAAATTAATTATTTTTCTATTTGAATTTAAGAACTTATAATTAAAAAAAATAAAAATAAAAATTGTTTTATGTATTACAAAACAGATTAACCGGTTAATTAGAATGACAAGCTTTTCGATTAATCAATTTACAATTACCCGAACCATAAAATTTTTAATTTAAAAAAAAATGATTTACTAAACATTGGAATACACATATCAGCCACTACTCTAAGAAACTCGCTCTTACTAATGTTGGAACTATTTAAGTTGCTTAAAATGTACATCAAAAAATTGCTGGCTAATTTGGATAAACCACTCAGACTCAATGACAATAATTTAACAATTGTTACAGAATTCATAGTAGTAGTTGCATAGTATTCTTAAACTCCTTACCAGTCGTTGTGCATTCAAATTTTTTTGAGCTATTGGCCCTCCTAAATTGTTTACAAAAAGTTAAGCTGCCTAAGAGTTTTTAATTCAACTTCGCAATCAAACCTGCTATTGAAACTTTTACAGAGAGACAGAGAGAGAGAGAGACGATGTAATTTCCGTCGCCAGCGAACGAGTATTTTCAGTGGCGGGAAACTTCATCACAGAAATTAGATCTTGTTGGGGATTTCGAATGCTTAATATTTTGATGTTTTTAAAACATATTTTCCAAAAAAACGAATGAATTTTTATTTTTCGGCCATTGTTAATTAAAAAACATCCAATTGAATTAATGTTAATTACTTTTGTGGTTCATGTTTTAGAATAGCCCGAATATTTAAAAATTCGATGAACTCCCTAAACCAAGACTTTGTAACGAATAGCCGAATCCGTTAACAGAATGCCCAGTATTCAACACCAGCAGCATTGTACCGACCATCGTACAGTCTGGGACGTGGGGTTGTGGTGGTGACCTTCCTGAGTTTAAATTGCTGCCTTACTGAAACCGAAAACAACTACATACACTAACACTCACATGCCGTTGCACAATTAATAAATAACTAACACCTCATCGTTCTATTACTAAAACCATCACTGAGGTGTTAATTGGAGTTTCATTGAAAGCGTTGTTTGGGTCGGCTGTGCATGTATGGGTTAAAAAAATTCTAACAAAACAACACTTAAATAAATTGATTTTAATAAGGTATACATTTGATTTGTTTGTGGTGAAATGAAAAAAAAATCAAATAAAAACCGAACTTAAAAAAAGCTTTTGCTTTTAATTTTATTTACGACAAATTGGATAAGATCATCAAGAAAGTTTGGATTTGAAAATACACAAACAAATCTGTAGTTTATAAAAATCTCCTAGAAACAAACGTTAGAGCTTAAAAATATTAAAAATAATTATTTTATTTCGCTTTAGTACAAAAAAGCATATAAAAGCTTTTCTGTATTAAAATTGTATTAAAAATTGTTTTTATTAGATTTTATCTTTTTGTGTTGGAATTAGTTTTTCTTATTTTGAATGCAATAGAATTTAGTGTAATTCAACAACATGATGTTTTATGGGTTTTGATACAATGCGGTGAATACTATCAGAATCATCTTAAAGTAAATAGAGCCGGTGCATGTGAAAATCAACTTAAAATAAGGGACATCGAAAGGCTAAAAAATAATTTGTTTTCATACAGTTGGTAAATAATTTGTTCTGAAATCGTTAATAAACAACTCAATGATTAGCTGATTTAAATCACAGATTCTCGCAAGTTCCCCCATTTTCCAGAAATAATCAAAACAATATGGAATGAGCGAGAATAAAATTAAAAATCAGAACGACCTAGCTTGTTCAAAATAACAATAGAAAGATATTCGAATTTAAATTTGAATGGAGGCAATGAAAAAGATGATTTTTCATTGCTTATAAATTTTGAGTTACGAGTTTATGATTTATCTATATTACAAAAACCACATATTTAAAAGTTCAGAAATACCTTATTTTCCAAGACGATTTCCACAAAGGACTTGTTACATATCTTTAACAACAACGTACAAGAAAGCTATTTTGGTATTAAATAAATATTAATTGCAGAAATATTGAAATTAAATTGTGTCTAAAATATATTTTTCGAACTTTCATTTTGAAAAATATATCAAAGTTGGCTTTGACAAAGTAAAATAGTACTTGCTAGATTTATCTTTAGTGTGACTAGTGTACAACAGATGTCCAATTTGTTTACAGAAAAATACGAGAACAATTATTTAATCACAAAATTATCACAGGTTCTTAACAGCGGTGAAAATACTTTTAGAACGGTCCTTTAGAAAGTAAAAAGTACCTCGATACTTTTTATTAAGATTTCAGTCCTTTCGAAAAATTATGTTACGAAAAGGCGATTTTCCAACTTGCTATTAAAACTTAAATAAGAATATATTTCAGTATTTTTGAAAATTAAATAAAATATGTTAAATTTGTTTAATACTACTGGAAATTGTTAAAATTCATAATGAATTCGCGGCGAATTTAATGATGGGCCAGTTTAAAATTTTTTTAATTGTTTTATTACTCGGGATGAATAATCTTAAACAACGGTTGTGCTGTACCAAAATATAATATCGAAATAGAATTGATCATTCTTGTGTGACCATTGTAGCAGTAGACTATCAAAATTTAATTATCTCTATTCGTATGGATTAAAATGCAGTGGAATTAAATTAAATCATTGTGTTATTGAATGGTGTGATTATTCTGTAAACCAGAAAATAAAATTAATAACACCCATAATCTGAGTGAAATTGAGTTTGTAATTTACACCCATATTAAAATCTTAAGAGGTGAGATAAACTCGTGTATTTTATTTGTATTTGTGATTTACTGGTAGTTATACAATTAACGCAAAACGGTTTCTTTTTATTACCACAGATATAACTAAATCCAGTTGATTTCCCGTTAGAATTCACGTACCAGTCGAGGGGCCGGCCAATGGTTACCGGAGATTGGCTCACAAGAAGTTTTATTTTGATTATTTCATCACATATAAAAGAATAATAAAATCTATCAACATTATACTATATTCATATAAAACAACTAAACCTAATTCTGTTTTGGATACACACGATCATAATTAACAAGGAAAAAATTAGAAGACAGGTACGCCAAAAAGAAGACAATTCTTAAGGCCAAGCGTTACAAATGGATCCGTAAAAGGGCTTCGCTCGCTCTTTGATACAACAGATTTTCTAATTAGAGCTATTCAAACATTAGGTTCTGATGCTGAACGACCCGATGCATTGATGATATATATTTTGTTAACGAAGGGAAATTTTGCCAAACAAGAATCTTGGTCAAAAGAATCAAGTAACGGTGCATTTTCAATAGTTCAGAGGATTTTAAATTTTATTAATGCAAGATATGACACAAAATAAGGATGAATTTGAATTTGAATCAAACTATTTGAAAATTTCCCAGACATTGACAATGGCAACACTCAATAACTCCAAAATTGTATGTGCTATATGGCATAGGCTTTAGTCTCCAAGTATGCCCAAACAAAATAGCAGAGAGGATTATAGTCAGGATTATAGTACGGGTGAAGATGAAAGGTCGGAACCGGAGTTGGGTGTTTCGGTTTAATTACTCCCATGCAAAACGATACCATTGGCGGAATTTTTGAATACAGTTCCTCATTCGAATAGGTTAAACGAATAATTGTTAGATTTTCGTGTTAGAGGTCGTCATTTAAAATGATAAACTAGAGTTAAATCAAAGTAGAACACATATATATCACTCATGTTCAAAACAAAATATTTCAAAACGAATACAATTGTTTGTTGAATGGCAAGTATATTGATAAATCGAGCAAGCTGATGAGGTTATCACCATATTTATATGCAAATAGTTTAGTGCGGTAGGTGGTCCTTTCGGTTATCTAACGAACAATTTTCATGCTCGTCCAACATTAGTAACAAATTTGTTACACCATTTGATCATACAGGCCAATGGACTATGCCAATTCCTTCCAACTAAAATTGTGGAATGGTGGCGGGGTAGACAATAGCTGACAAAAAATTATGTAGCCCTTTTTAAATGCCAACAAACCGTTTCCTTATGGCATTGAAACGGTTAACTTCGAGAAAAGGTCTTCCTTCCCTGCTCTATTCTGATAATGGAAGTAATTTCAAAGGCGGAAAAAATTCCCAACCTGCTATTTTTTTATTTTTAGAAAACAATTGAGATAATATTGCTAATGCTGAGCTCTAAGAAGGATTCTTACTTCACGTAGAACGGCAGAACATATATTTTCGCTTTAATATCCTTTTCGTACAAAGTATTATTTTTAGTATGTCTCAAAATAAAAAGTTAGTTTAATTTTCTCATTCGTCGCTGAACAACTAAAATAAAATTAAATCTGCGACATAATTTCGTTGTGTTATTTGAGTAGAAACGCATTTACCAAGTTGAGTCATCACATTTCTTGGTTATCATCTTCAGGTCGCACCAGAATAATTCAAGCATCCAGTGCTATCGCAATCGTCCAATTTCTTCAGTCATTATTACTCACCCATAACGTGTTGATTTTTAATCCGAATGTGTTTACGCTCCCAATTCTGTCACAGTTTGCTTTCAACGTCTTACTTTACGCAGTAAAGATCTCAAACTTCTCAATTGGATAACCAATCTAATTCTCTAAAGGCTTGAAACGTTAAAAGGGTTTCTGAGGGAGGCCAGCGGGTTGCCTTAACCGAGTAATTGATGTAATGTGTTTTTTGGCGAGTTGTTGAACTGTGCTGCACTATCTATAATATCGGTGGCCAGCTGTTTGCCTTGATCTCTTAACTTCCGCTATAAAATATCAAACGAAACCTGAAGGCAATACCTTCAACTCTATTTTGGTGGATTGGCGTGAGTGTTGGTACAACAAAAATATGTGTTTCCAACGGAAGGCACGAAGTTCTCTATTTGCGGTTTACGGCGAAGTAATGCATCTAACTAGTTCGAGCTCACAAGACGAAAGTATCGCAGCTAGGGAAAAGAGAATTAAAAAGTAAAACATATAAGGTCAGGGCATAAGAGTTGCGTTACTTATTTTGAAAATAAATTGAATAGGTACGAATATAAGAGCATCTGCACTAAGCCAACTTTGTTTAACATACTCTAAGTTCGATGATACACATATGAAATTGGGATTGATTTGTGGATATGCATGCTCATACCGAAATGAATTTGACGATGAGTTTGGATGAGTCCAAGCTAAATTATTGAATGATATTAATGAAATGAAAGCGGGATCCAAGTTACTTCAAAATAAAATTGAGATTGGGTTCCTCCCAAGAAAGGTGCAAAATCCTCGAAGCTCAAAAATCAGTCAGTTTGCTCATACCAATTCGATAGGTCACAAAAAGGATCAACATTAAAGCCAATTCGTGTTATGTTAATGCAAAATACAAATTGCGAATACTGCAGCGGTGAACATACTTTGGGTCAATGTCAAAAGTTTAAAGATAAAAATATAAGCCCTCAGAATCGATATGAGGTTATTGGAAATTCTAACTAATAGTGTTCAAAATAAATATCGTGTCCTGGAGTGTAAATCTTCGCCATCCATGTTCAGTGCTCATCTAAATCATTAAATGGAGAAACCGAATCGACTAGAGATAAAAGAGTTGAAGCTCTCTATCGTCTTCGTCAGTATCAACATCATTCGGAACAGATCATCATAGTTTTTATCGAGAGCCTCAGCAAATCAAATTATTTTAGCAGCAGCAGTAAGCAAAATGGTTGACCCAAAATAGATGCAAAAGGTTATCGTGTGTCGACGTATCAACGGCAAACAAAAAGAGTAAGCATTTTCATTGAGTCTCGAACATCTGATTATAAATCAAATCTGAATTATCGCAACGGCTTCCATCATATCGACTACCGTTTGATCAAAGCGCAGCTCAGGAACATGTCCAATTGGCTGATCATTAGTTTCATAAGCCCGATACAATTGGTGCAGAAACTTTTTCGGAAATCGTGGATGGAGGTAAAGTGAACATAATTCAGTATCTTCCAATGTGCGATACTGTTTTTGCATATGAAGTATGATAGAATGTCTCGTTGAGAAAATCCAAAAATTCTGGATTATTGAGAGCATCGATGATCCAAAAACGCAATCAACCGAAGAAAAAATGTGTGAAGCACATTATTTCAAAAATGTCATTCGAACTGAATCGGGAAGGTATAGTGTTACCCTTTCAATAAAACCTATTATTAGAGAGTTAGGGAATTCCTCGACAAACGCCTCGAAACAATTTTTTTACAATGGAAAAGCGCATCCATAAGAATGCGGTATTATTCAAGCAATATTCGCAATTCATGTCCGAGTATTTAGAGTTACAACACACGAAAGAGGTAATTAACCCAGACGAAACCGAATTTATCTATAGAAATTGTTATTTTATGCCACATCACGCAGTAAATCGCGAAACCAGTAGCACAACCAAATTAAGCGTCGTTTTTAACGCCTCATCAAAATCCTCATCGAACATATCATTGAATGATTGAAAGATTTCATAAATACTTGATTGGCATTACTGGCGACATAACAAAAATGTATCGTCAGATTTTAGTTAAAGATAATAATCAAGATTTACAAAGACCGAGCTAACGGCACAGTGGTTAAAGCTGCGGCGTTTGGATCGGAAGGTACCGGGTTCAAATCCCGATAGGGGCGGGTCGATTTTGCACTCTCAACTATGTTGAGAGCGCAGAATTCACCCCTTGTTGAGAATGCAAAATTCATGGGCCGACCCACATTTCTTATCAACACTATATAGGCTGGCATGAAGCAATGCAATGCGCAGGTGGTTTAAACAAAAAAGGGTCTATAGCCGTACGTCCTAAAAATGAACTGCGAAAAAGTTGGGAGTGCCTTGGGCCCCAGAAAAAGATTGCATAGATGAAAACATAAAAAAACAGATTTACAAAGAATTTGGTGACGTGATTCAGAATCAATACCGTCAAAATGTTACAAAATCAGAACAGTAACCTTACGGCACAGCGAGTGCCCCATTTCTTGCAATTCGACAACAATCCATTTTTCCAGAATCTGCGATAAAATTAAAGAATGATCTTGTAGGATCTTGTAGGCCTATGGATGAGTCCCATCATTCAAAATCGATTTCAGTTCTCGGAATGCACTATTTATATTAATTTAGATTACGTGGCAGAGACTAAGGTCATGTGCAGGTCAAGTCACTACATGTGAATAGTTGTTGCGTTTTTTTAGCCAATCCTTCATCCAGCGTGAGCGCCGAACATTTTTTCTTTATAGATAAAGCCAAAATTAATTAACTGACAACTGACAAATACGCAGTAATGATGATAATACTGATGTGTCGGGATGATCGTGTAATGCTACAAATTATTGAAGGGAGTAATGACGCAGGTAGTGACATTATGGTAATGACACTAGTATTGACCGTGTAATGGGCCTTTATCAGTCGAAAATGCAGTGAAAATTGAAAAATGGTCAGATTATCAAAAGATTTTGCACATTTTCGCTTATGTTCATCGAATTATCAAGGGCTGTCAAGAGAAAAATCAAACTTTTCAAAGAAATATCAGACCGCATCTCATCGTTACAACAACTTCAAGCCTGTGAACTTAATGGCGCCTTGAATCTTATTACCAAGCATATACCTACAACAATTCTACGATTCATCGGAAATTCATAAGCTTCAAAAAAATCAGTGCACCTCTCTCGTCAAAGAAAGTTAATTTCTCTTTTGCAAAATGTCGGCACGTATTTTTGTGGCGCATTTTTGACTATTAGGTAGTATACCAAGATCAAAAGTCCAAGTAAAGGTTTATGTCGCAATATTTATAAGTGGTGTCTGATTTATCCACTTCAGCTTTTTTAGCTTCTCTTTGACGATTTGTGTTACGGCGCGGGCTATGTTCAACCATATATTCAGAAAATGCCACCAATTTTGTCGTTTCAAAATCCGAGCTAATGGATCTACGTCGTTAATTTTTATCAAAATTACATCAAGTTTTGCTTGTAATCGAATATTCAATGGCATACGATTCCACCGCGATCTTCCCATTTCGGAGGATTGCGCGAGGTGGCGGATAAGAGCGCCAAACACCACATTAAACGAGTTCTCAGCAATTATGCATTTTCTATTGAATAGTTGAATAGCCTAATTGTTCAGATTGAAGCATATTTTAATTCGTGTTCAGTAGGTGAAACGAGTTCCCTCAGCTTAGCTGAGGCAACCCGCTTCTCGAATTTATTATCACTGGTGGCTACATCCCCTGCGGCTTAGCTACCTGCAGCTCAGTCTGGTAGGGGTAGCTTGGTCGTGGGTGGTTGGGGTGTACCAGTGGTAATCTTGATTACCGCATCATTTGTTTGGAAAGGGACAGTGATGACATCATGCCATCAAGGAAGGGGATTGGGGTTAGGACATATAATGTAAAAGGACCCAAATTAGTGGTTCATATGCCCTGAATAAGGTCCGCGCCCGTGGTTGTTTATCGTGTTGTTTAAGGTAACATGACTACCTTAAACTACACATAAATGGAACAGCGATATTTCGGGCAGCAAGCCCACGGGTTAGTATGAGACTAGTTTTGGTTAATTAGTTATTGCGACTGTTCGGAGGTGGCTGGTTTGGAAAGGGAGTGCAACGCCTATGGCGTCGAAGCACACGATGCTCCCGCCTCAATAGAGGCAAACCAACCAAGCTCCTTTTAGTCTAAACGGGTTCTTAAGAACCCAATACTTACCCAGTGTTGTTCTCCACAAAGCAGCCAAGAAAAAATAAAAAAAAAACACAAAATTACTTTGAAATTCTACTTTATTCCAACTGAAAATTTTTTTTTTACTGCTTTTACTTTCCCAACACCCCTTTTGGTTCCACAAAAAGACTGACCTCTTCAAAAAAAAATGTACATTATTTATACCAATTTTTCTTGTCGATTCGTCATAAAAGTGCATAAAAAATGTCCAACAACGTGACATGGACAACGTGACATCGCCATCATCAAAATGTATGCACTTCGATGACAACAAAATATATTGGTAAGACGATAATGGCAATTTTCATAGGTTTTTGTTGTTGTACCTTTTTTTTGTTAAAAACCAAAGTACAAAAACAACAAAAAAAAAATACAAAAAAAAAAAATGAAATTCATCAAAACTAAGCGGTAGCTTCGAGTAACCAAGTTCATTACTCGTGCTACACTTTTGCCTTGAAAATTATTTGTTCTTATCTACATAAAAACAAGGATCGTGTTACATTATTTTTGTATTTACGTTTATTCAACTACCGTATGAGCATATACAGTAATTGGAGTGACGTAAACACAGAAAGAATGTGGAATCTCGGCATGGTCGTTTAATGAGATAATAACCGATATTATTTGTGATATCGTTTTGAGGTTTTACCTCGAAGTGTATGCCGATTTGTCGTTTTGAGAATTATGGTTTGGATTGGTAACGGAATTGTAAATTAATTCCGTTACATAGGGCCAATGTCAGACAAGGTGTGTAACACCTGGACATTTTTTGATAGGGCTGCCAATCAGTTTAATTCCCAATCCATCGTTGCTACATTTAGATTTCAACCAACTCAATTATTTTCAAACGGTTCAATATACATTTCAAATATTTCTGTCAATTACACAAACGTCGAAAATGGGATGTACCTTGTAAGTCTCCACAGATCGGAGGTCTTGACATATTAAAGGAAGATAAGTGAGAGTGGTCACGGTTAAAACGTCAAACTCAAAATTAAGGCGTGCAATAACTCATATATGTCCTCTTCCATTTAATGTTGAATCGGTACTGAACAACAATTAGTTCATTTTTAATTTAAAAATAATTCAAAGTGCATGAATATAATCATAAGTTTTATTTACTGATGTCTTGCGATTTTTTTTTTTTTTTTTTTAGGTCGAGTCTATAATACTAACATTCCTTTTCTATCCGTCGATCTTGTTAGATGTAAAAAGGTGTACGATAGACCCGACGAATCCCGGAAATCTTTGTGGTATTTTATTTCGTAATCACATTCCTCAAATTTGAGAAAAACACTAAAACAGAAAACATACAGTCTGTAGTAAAAATTGCGGGTAACAATAGCTCCATTCTGTTTGGAAGTTGCCATGATGAAGAAATCTATTTATAGAGACATTTTAAAATAACCAAATAAAATCCATTAACTGTGAAAGATTAAAGTGCCTCGTTGAAAATAATTTTACTATGATTTTTTGAACATATATGTACATACATAAATTCATAAATATAAAACATAAAATATTTCGGAGTTACACCTACACTACACTTAAAAAGTTTTTTCGAGTTGTAACGAAGATCACTACGTAATACAACTCTTCAAAAATTTACATAAAAATAAATTTTTCAAATTTGATACATAATACAAAATAATATGAGCATATGTTGTAGAGATTTTTAAATTTCTGATAACAGTGATAAGCCTGAATATGACCGTACATAACAAATCAGATGAATTTGTATATAAATAAACCAACTTCACTTACAAAATTGTTTGCTATCATAATATGTTTCATATCATAGACTCGACATTAAATAAAGTCGGAACACCAAACAACATATGCATACACACACACACACACACACACACACACACACACACACACACACACACACACACACACACACACACAATTATATACTCGTCTACACCCATAGAGTGAACGTAGTTCGAAAAAAAAAATTAATTTAATTGAATTCAACTTTGTACGAGTAATTTAATTATAATTTAAAAATTATCATTTAGTTTCATCTTCCATCATCTCTTACCATCGAATATACATACTTGTGTTCATGACACTAGATGTATGTATATTCGGTTGGTTTTGTGGATGATGAAGACAACTTATTAAAATAATTGTGTGTTTATGGTGATGGTGGTGCGATGGTTAATTGAAATTAGGCTGATATAAGAGTGTATAAAGCTTGCTAGCTCTCCCTACCGTCAAAATCCTGGCATCATATCCTCAGGTTGTAAACAATTTTTTGTTTTACATACATCCTCGTATATAATTTGAATAATCCAAATTCCCGGAAGAATTAACTTCTATAAAAATAAACAAATTTTGGGAGTGCTGTTTTGGTAAATTCCTGATTTTTTTTTTTTCTCTGGCAACAATAGAACAATAACATTACATATTATTAAAATCCTTAAATAAATTAAAAATTCATATTCACATTTACAGCGAAATAAAAATTTGCATGTACAATGTATGTACACAAAAATAGGATTTTTCCATTTTAATGGTATGTACTCGTTTAGAAACATAGAATATTGGAATCGTACCTACATATGTATGAATATTTATAATTGTTTGTAGGTAACTCCAGCGGGAAAACGAATTCCTATAGAAACTCAATATAATTTATTGTAAAATATATTTTGACATCTATATACGTACAGATTGTGATATTTTTTATAACTCTACACACTATACTTGTGTACCATCAGCTTCCAGATTCCCAACCGGCACCCCTTATTAAAAATGCGAACATGTCATTGAATTTTCACCTTTTCCTGTTCCAAATTTTCTTTGTTTTAAAAACAACTTTTCGCTCTGATTCAGAATCTCAACACAAACAACAAAATAGCAAAAAAACCTTACTCGGGTTACAATTTAATTTTTTTGCTGTTGTATTTATGTATCTCAACGGTTGTTTTTCGTAAACATCAAAAACTAAGGCAACAAAAAAATGAAAACATATTTTACCATCCTTTTTCTACTTTAGGGTAAATGCATAAAACACAAAATATCCACAAGAATCGAGAGTATGTACGGCTACGTAATATCTCCTAAAAACAATGTAGAAATTTATTTATACGGCATTTTGTTAATGTTTTGGAAAAGTTGAATGAATTTACCACATCAGCTTAGATAGCACAGCGGTAGTAGTAGAAAATGAAATCCAAAACGGGAAAAATTCACAGATTTTCAGAAATAAAACATTTGTACATAAGTGCATATAAATGAAATCAGCTCAATGTAGCAACAAAATAATACAATACAGTTATTAAAAAATTAAGGGAAAGTCAGTAACTCGAGGCGAGGTTAGACTGTGAGTAAAGTTAAATATGAACATTTTTATTTCCTAATTATTCGAGAAAATTGATTTAATAAAGCGCAAGAAGTATCTTCTAATATAGCATTGCAATTGCAGACTTTTAATAAGATGAGAGTGAGTGAGAAGATAACATCAAACTTAAGCAACAACTCCTCTCAAATAAATCCGCAACTGGCTAAACCTTAACTTAACTCCAACTCAACCGCCAACTCAACCCCAAACTCAATTCTTAAAGCAACACGGTCCGAAAACTATATGTGTCTATGAATTCAATTCAATCCTAACTCAACCTATAACTCCACGCCCACCCCACTTCTCATCTATTAAATCAACTTAACCCCAAACTCAACCTCTTACTATGATGTCAAAAACGTCTAAACCTGGATGAAATTTAAAATCCAGAAAATTTCGACTTCAAAAATTAGGACTGTTATTAAGACTGTGCCCGAAACCTGTGCTAAATATTTTTTAGTACACAATTTTGACATTTATTTGAAAAATATTCTCCTTTGTTAAATTTTATTCGTTTTACTGCCCGATTACTGGTACAATTTTATGAAAGATTTTCCCGTTTGTCAAAATCATTTGTTCACTAAAGTTGAATTAAAAAATCGCAACGTGCTATTAAAAAATTGCAATATTTGTGGAAAAGGGTTATTTTTCTTTACCATTAACTTTATTTTAAAATAAAACATCAACCATATGGAGGATATTATTTTATTTGTACTTCTTTATTATTATTGCCTTTACATTGAAAAGTGGCAGCAGAATACATTAGTTGTATTTAGTAATTTACAGAAGTTGCGATTAAGCTACACACCCTCCTACGGTCATAATTCAATTATCACCAAAGTATTGGCATATGACAACCTCGTCACCAGAAAACATTTAAGAGTTTCTGCACAAACTTTTAAGGAAATCGGAAAATTGTTGGATAGAAAAAGTCATGGATGGTCTCCTGAAATAGAATTAATGGCGTTTTTATTGTGGTTAGCTAGTGGCACGAGCTACAGGTTGGAGCTGTTATGGGTATATGTTGTTGTTCGATTTTAATGCAAAGCAATTCTTTTATACGCATCGAATTGGCTCTCGTTTTATATATGTAATGTAGCGTAGGGCTGTATTTGTTAGGGCATAGTACAATAGCATGATGGTGCAATAATTATCCCCAACATTTTAGAAAATTAGTTGCGAAATAGTTGTTTTATACATGAAATAGGAAGGTCACGGGTAGTCTCAAATAAGAATTGTAACGCAAAATTAAAAATAATGGAGGCAGCTCTATATGGATTTAAACAAATCGTTTATGATGTAGCGCATACAATTCAACATTTTAAATACAGTTTAACATTTTGATCAATTAATTCTATAATTGCTTCAATAGTCTATCAGGCGATAGTGGTATCTCACATTTACGTTTCACCAGATCAATATGCCATTTAATTAAGATTAACCTTATAGTTGACCTAAACGATTACGCGGACAAATCATCTCACTAGAAAACAATAATAGTCGGCAAGCTGCTGCAAATGAAAATAGGAAATTATCATGTTCCTATTATTATGTTGCTGCTAACGTTAACATAATCAATAGTTGGCATTTTATTTGTATGATGTAAAATGCTGAGGCGAGGTCGTTAAATGTCAACCGAACAAGTAATTTATTCTGCTTGTGTCAAAAATTATCATAGCAAAAGACAATGATAGTTCCGGTGTATGCGGTTTTTCAAATAAATATCAAAAATGTGTACTAAAAAATATTTATCACAGCTTTCGGGCACAGTCTAAAGGTAGATCCGCACGACGTATTTTTACAAGTACTTTTACAAATATGTCAACATTTGTGACAATTTTTTATGGCCACATGTTGTATTTTTGCTTTTGTGATTACTTATATTAAAAACATGCCAGATGAAGAGCGTGAAGAAATCTGTTCTAAAAAATTGTCAATCCTTGATTCATCAGTTGGATGTGCTGTGCAACTAATTCATTGACCATCAAATATGTTGGTTAAGTCAAATACCAAATTTTAATAGGAATGATGCACAATCTCAGAAGTTTATTTGGGACAGGATTGAAGTTTCTTAAATAAAACTTGACCAGAATTCAATAAATATTGCGGCATCTATGAAAGATATTTTGGTCCAAATAAGCCATAAATCAAAAAAATTAGATTTACCAAAAAGACATATGATTTTTACATACATAATCAATCCATCCCTTACTACTTTCCCAGCGCCAAATGGAACCACGTACGTTTGTCCATGAATTTTAGGTAAATTTTATATCTGAATTCCCGTGCCGTACTGCAGCTATCGGGGGGGGGGGGGGGGGGGGTCACAGGTGGTGGATAGTGAATGACCTATCGATAGGTAGGTTAGCGGTGAATTAAATAAGCCGCCCCCAACCGCAGTCCAGCTGGGGGGAGAGTCTCAGGGAACTGGGGAGTGGTTAACCTGAGTTCATTAAATTCTGAGTGCCTATGATGCCCAGCATGGAAAGGCGAACAGATGGCGCCAGAAAACCATCGACCAATAACCACGGCGGACTGGGCGTCACGTCCTCTCTGCACCTCCGGAGTCTCCGCGGGTGATGAGTGGGGGCCCCTATAAACGGGTGACCCGGTGAATGGAATGGATCCCATTGGATTGGGCTCTCCATGAGATTAGGTGAATGGGGGAGAGAATAGGCGGAGGGAAGGGGGTGCAGGGAGGCCGGGGTGCTAGCGAGCCGAATGGGCTGGATTAAGGCGTTAAGCGACCTGTGCTGATGGTCTACTAGGCTGGGGGCCCATTTAACAAAGCCCAGTCGCTAACGGAGCCCTCTGGATACCTGGCGACCTCCAGTTGTAATTAGCCTTACCTACGTATACGGATCTCTGCGCAGGCGGTCCTTTATTTCTCCGATACTCGTGGGAATCGAATGGATAGATCAAAAACCAAAACAAAGGGCATCGGCTCTCCTCAAAAGCCGGTATCAGCGGAGGGAGGTACCTCGAACCAGACGGGTGGGGCCTCTAAGGTTGCAAAGGTGGCTGACTCCAGGGCACAAGTCCCGGGAGTTAGCGGTACCAACGCAGCACAGCGGAGGGGGACGAGAGACATTCCTCCGGCGAAAAGGCGATACAGGAATCGCCGCTCGGCGCTCCGAATTCTCGAGAAGTGGGCTGCGACCCCCGAGGGGCAGCTTACGGAAGAGCCAAGAAGATCAGTAGCTTGGGCAAGGAGCACTGTGGGCTGCGGAAGCTCGGAAAGGGACCATATGTCGAAAAGACAGCGGTCCCAGGACGAGGTGGAAGTAGTCAACAGCAAGCGGGCCAAGTTGGTGACTGAAAAGAAGCCGAGCTCCAACTCAGGGACAAAGCTGTTCAGCGAGGTGCTGAGGGAGCATGTGTTGATGCTAGCCGTCATTGACGAAAGTCAAGAAGATGGGAGCATCACGGCGGAAAAATGGAGGTTGGTGTATAATGCACTCAACCTCGTCTTTTTAAAGGTCCTGGGTGAAAATCCGGGACCACCCCCATCCTGCAGAGATGCGGGATGGTATCAAGGGCGTGTAAAGATGACTGCATGCTCGGACTCTAGATCTGTGGATCTGTACAAAAAGGCTATAGCCAAAGTAGGGGAGGTGTGGCCAGGCGCAAAGCTTGCGACAGTTAGCCGGGAGGAAATTCCCAGCAGGCCGCGGGCACGTGTATGGCTGCCATCCGAACCGGCTAGCCCGGAAGGGGCTTTGAAAATCATTCAGGCCAGTAACCCGAATCTTCCGACAGGAAATTGGAAGATCGTCAAGCAGGAGGAGGCCAAGGGGGGCTCGAAATTATCAATCATGGTGATAAATAAGGAGTCCCTTGCCCTCCTTCACAAAACGAAGGGAGTAATTGACTTCGGTTTCGGGTCAATTACTCTCAACGTTTATAAGAAGGATGGGGCGGAAGCGCGTACGGGAGGCCAACCGGAGGACGGTGGCAACCCCCCAGGCCTGAAGGGGGTACCAGCAGCATGGGGGAAGAAGCTGAGGGTAGGGGGAGAGTGAATCCGATGACCTCGGTAGGGCAAGGACTCTCTCGAAGGATGAGGTGGTGCACATAAGCGAAGGAGCTGGTGTTCCGATGGAGGAGGTTGTCGACAGCCCGGCCAGACGGGGGGGCACTGACAAGTCCTCTATAGAGGGTACGAGGGGTGGCGAGACGGGCGTATCGGGCGCATCCCAAATTACCGGGAATTAATATTCCTGCGGTAGCAGGAATTTATCATAGAGGTAGGAATAGGTGAAATGGTTATGATTAAGATAACTCAAATTAACCTTCACCATTCTAAGGCTGCTTCGGCAGCTCTACTCCTCAGGCTGACTAGTTCGGATGAGGATGTGATACTAATCCAAGAACCTTGGATTAACAACAACAGGATCTGTGGCCTCAGAACCAAGGGGTATAAAATTATATCCTCTAGTAACTCTGGGAAGATCAGATCTTGTATTCTTGGGAAAAACAATATTAATCTTTTCCTTCTCTCTCAATATAGTAATGGTAACACTACTGCAGTTAGCCTGGAAGTAGGCACTTGTAGATTCTGGCTAGTTTCAGCCTACATGGACCGGGAGAAGGAGGTTCCTCCGGATAACCTGGAGGAGCTGATCCGTAAAGCGGAACAATCAAAGGTAGGTGTGGTACTGGGAGTGGATGCTAATGCGCATCACACTATCTGGGGAAGCACAGACATTAATGAAAGAGGTGAGTCGCTTTTTGATTATTTGATGAGTACTAACCTTTCAGTGTGTAATATTGGGCGGGAACCCACATTTATTACTAGTAACAGGCAGGAGGTTCTAGACGTGACCCTTGCCTCAAATAATATTCTTCATATGGTTAAAAATTGGAGGGTGGATAAGGAACACTCCTTTTCTGATCATCGATATTTAACCTATAGCCTCGATATTCACCCTGCTATCCGGGAAGCCTTCAGGAACCCTAGAAGGACCAACTGGAGCAAATATGGGGAATTATTGGAGGAAATGTTACCGACGAGGGCTATGGAGCCCCCGACGACCGTTGGGGAGCTGGAGGACATGGTGGCTAGCATTACTAGCGCATGCAACCGATCCTTTCGCGCTGCCTGCCCACTGGCTAAGCCTAGGGGTAGGCAAAAACCGGTATGGTGGTCCAGGGAACTGGGAACCTATCGAAAGGCTTGTAGGATAGTCTTTAATAGAGCCAAAAATACAAGGGAGGCTCAGGATTGGGACTCCTATAAGGAGAAACTCGGAACTTATAAGAAAGAATTAAGAAAGGCACAAAGGAGGTCTTGGAGAATCTTCTGTGATAATATGGAAGAGGTATCCGAAACCTCCCGCCTTAGGAAGATTCTTTCCAAAAGTACATCTAGTTCTAGTTTTTTGATAAAACCGGACGGATCTTGGACAGCTTCTAGTGGAGAATCTCTGGAGCTTCTCTTCGAGACACACTTCCCAGGGAGCTTTGAAGACCTGTTGGTGCGTAGCAATCATCAGGAATCACTGTCAGTAACCACAGAGGATATCGTAACCAGAAAACGGATCCTATGGGCACTGAGGGGTTTTAAACCATTTAAATCGGCTGGTCCGGATCAAATTATACCAGCGGAACTTCAAAACAACTCAGTAATTATTCTTCCTTACCTGGAAGCTATATTCAAAGGGTGTTTGAAGCTGGGCTATATTCCTAGGTACTGGACGGAGGTCAATGTGGTGTTCATACCGAAAGCGGGGAAAAGCTCACATGTATATCCTAAGGACCTAAGACCAATAACTCTATCATCCTTTCTTTTGAAAACATTGAAAAGGCTGCTGGATGTATACATCAGAGATAAAATAGGTGCCAGGAAGTGGGCATCGTCTCAGCACGCGTACACAAAGGGTAGATCTGTGGACACGGCTCTGCACGCCTTGGTGTCTACGATTGAGAAATCGATTAATTCGAAGGAATTCTGTTTGGTGGCCTTCCTGGATATAGAAGGCGCCTTTAATAATGTGAAAGCGGAGGCAATCAAGGAGGGATTGTCATTTTTGGAGGTGGACGTTCCTCTGATAGGGTTAATCAATTATATGCTGGGAAGCAGGATTGTTAGCTCGAAGTTGGGGGACTCCACCTTCAAGAGGCGAGTAACTAGGGGAACTCCGCAGGGGGGGGTTCTGTCCCCTCTTCTCTGGAACATAGTGGTAAACGGGTTACTACTTGAATTGGAGAGAGAGGGTATTGGAGTTATCGCGTACGCAGATGACGTAGCTTTAGCTATTACCGGGAAATTCCTGGGCACGATTGTAGACGTAATGCAGAATGCGCTTACCATCGTTACGAAATGGGCTGGCAAATGTGGACTTGGTATTAACCCGTCCAAGACAGAGCTGGTACTCTTTACTAAGAAATACAAAATCCCGGTAGTTGTCCCTCCTACCTTAAATGGCACGAGACTTGCTTTTACTGATAGAGCTAGATATCTGGGCATTATCTTGGACAGTAAGCTTAGTTGGAAGCCCAACATGTTGGAGAGAATAAACAAAGCTACTATTGCTTTGTACTCCTGTAGGAACGCCATTGGTCATAGATGGGGTCTGAAGCCGGAGCTGGTACACTGGCTCTACACCGCCGTAGTGAGACCTGTACTCATGTACGGGGTGGGTGTTTGGTGGCCAGCTCTGGATAAGGTAACTTACAAAAGTAAGATTGAGAGAGTGCAAAGAACGGCCTGTATGCTTGTTAGCGGGGCATTGAGGTCGACACCGACAAGTGCCTTAGAGGTTATGTTGCACCTTCTTCCGGTCGACATTTTTGGCAAACAGATGGCGGCAAATACGGCTGTACGACTTGCAGCCGTCTCTCAGTGGAGGTGTCTTAGTATAGGACACTCTACTATAGTCAGATCGTTGAAGGATGAGCTGGCGAATCTTGACTACATTAAACCTACTCTACGCTTTGAGAAGCGATTTCGGACCTCCTTCCCTTCAAGGGAATCCTGGAGGGATAGACCGTTATTGGAAACCGAAGCGTTGCAATTCTTCACAGATGGCTCCAAGCTAGACGGCAAAGTAGGAGCTGGAGTATTCTGTGACAAATTAAATGTAAATATTTCTGTTCGTCTCCCTGATTACTGCAGCGTGTACCAAGCTGAAGTCGTAGCGATTGAGGAGGTCATGACGTGGTTGAAGCATAATGTGTTATCCTCAGACGATATCACAATCTATGTGGACAGTCAAGCGGCGATCCGGTCGTTAGAATCGGTGTCTTTGGCGTCACGGGTGGCGTTGAGTTGTCACTCATCTCTAAATGAGAAGGGTGAGCATTTCAACATCCAGGTAGTCTGGGTCCCAGGTCACTCGGGCGTCATGGGGAACTGCAGGGCAGATGAACTTGCTAGGCATGGTACGACTCACCACCTGCAACCGGAAAGGGCAAGTCTGGGGAGGCCTATCACAGCGCTGAGACAAGCACTTGGGAAGCAGGTGCTATCCTCAGCGGGGGAAAGGTGGTCTAACGCCCTCACCTGTAGAGTTGCAAGACAAGTTTGGCCAAAGCTGGACTTGGGGCGCACTAGGGCATTAATATCCTTACGAAGACGTGAATTAAGAACGGTCGTAGGAATACTCACGGGACACTGCCTTTTTGGAGAACATGCAAGAAGGCTGGGTCTGGAGGCTAATGACTTCTGCAGAAGCTGCTTGGACAAAGAGGAGGAAGAGACGTTGGTCCACTTCCTTTGCTCGTGTCCAGCATTGGCTCTCAGAAGGCACAAACATTTAGGTAAGTTCAGGATGGACTGCCTCTCGGATCTCGAAAACATTAAAGTGCGGGACGTCTAACGCTACATAAGTAGCTCGAAATGGTTCCAATAGGGGTAAAAGGGGATACATCCTGTAGTATCACAATGGACCGTCACCGGTCTAAGTGTGCGTAAGCAGCCACTCCAACCTAACCTAACCTATATCTGAATTATTAAGCCGATTCTATAAGTAGTTCCTGATATAAAACCAAATTGTTTACGCTCTGAAGAATTCCTCGCGACATATATTTTCAGGTCGCATTTCTTAAATAAAGTAAGAGCCACGGTTTGGAGAAAAAAACCGTAGCCCAAATTTAAAAAATATTACAGAACACTGCCAATGATATTTTGGTCGATATAAATTAAAAATGACAGTCGCCAAAACTATTTTTACATACTTAGCTCACTCACAAAATACCTTCTACTTTCACAACTCAAACTATCTTCTCACAAACCAACAGATTTGTTGAGGGATTTTAGTGAAATTTTATATCTGAAATATGTTGCAGATTCTTTAAATTGTTCCTAATATAAACCTTATTATTTGATGCCTTGAATAATTTTCCGGCCAAAAGGTTGGCCTGGGATCAGAATTTTTAAAATAAAACATAGCACAACGGTAAGAATTATTATAATACTTTTCGTACTAATGGCGTTATGATCGATACCATAAATTAAAAATTAGATTTTCAAATTCTGATTTTTCATACACACCCAACCCAGATAATTTTCGCGGGCCCTCAGCACCAAATGGAACACACAAATTTGTCGATATATTTCAGAGATATTTTATATCTGATGTGTTAAGCCTTAAGCCGATTCTATAAATAGTACCTAATCTAAAATAAATTAAATATTTAATTCTGAACATGTTTTTGCGCCATATCATTTGGGCTGGAGTTCAATTTCCTAAATAAAATATGTAAATTTTGTCTGACTCCTCCGGAATTTGGCCTTGCCTCTAATAAATTTAGCGACCAGAATGATTAATATCTAAAAACCAGAATAATGTATCATTTTCCCTGGCGCTTGAAAAAGTGTAAAAAAAACCAGAATATGTCCAGAGCCTGTCCTCAAATCAACGCTACTCGAAAAATTAAATTCGAACATGAACTCAACTCAAAACAAACTATGTTAACTTTCAACTCAAAACAAACTATGTTAACTTCCAACTCAAAACAAACCAAGTTCACTTCCGATCACAGCCCTAGATCATACTCAATTCGACCTGTAACCCAGCCCGTAAATCAACCATGGTTTTAAAAACAACTTGCGTACTTGAACTCAACTCAAGCTAATTCTAATTCAGCAATCAATTCAACACACAAATAAATCCCAACTCAACTGGTCCCTAAACCGTAACGCAACCCCAACTCAACTCCAACTCAACCCCAAGTCTATCTGCAAATGCAAACCAACTCATTCTTCAAATGAACCGCAAAACCTAATGCCTAATTTAATCCTCTTATCAGCATATTAAAAAAACAGTCATTGTGGTAATATCACCACGTGATTTTGGGTAAATTCGTAAGGCAGTTACCAGATCATAGGGATGTGGAACATTCTTGATTCGGTCGTGGGTCGTAGAACAATTTTAAATGATTACGCATAAACTGATATCTGAATTCAGTTTCACTAAATTATATTCGGTGGTACGACCCTTGAGAGATCAGTGGAGATCACTGGATTTTCTTGAGAACTTGCATGAGTCGATAGTCTTCTTTTATGATGGCTCTCACTCCGTACTGCCCTACGTTTGATTTGAATTTTTGAGGCAGCCTGGGTTGGTACTGCACAGTTTTTCAAGCGGGAGCAATTGCCCTTTCGCTCTGAATAATTGAGCCATTGAATCTCGCTGTTATACAAATAAAAACTTTGTTTTCTGTACAGACAGCTTATCCTCGCTGGATAATCCCTTGACTGTGTCAAAATTTGTTAAGAACTGTAAATACTTTATATATCTTCTCCGTTCAAATAATAGAGTGACAATTATCTGGGTTCCTCCCCATTGTGATATTGAGGGCAATGATATTGCTGATTCTCTAGCAAAAGCTGGGGCTGGGTTTAAATTTATCGGTCCCAAACCAGTTGCTTCCTTAAGATTTAGCTTTGTTAAGAAGGCGATCAAAAACGGCTCTTTAAGTGGATTGAAACCGCAATGGCTTGCTACTGGTAGTTTCCGCATTGGGACTACTAGTCACAGTCATTTTAAAGAACATCATCAGCTTTATTTGACCGTAGGTCTATTGCTCAAGATCAGGGCCTAGATTCTGATCAAGTGACAAATGACAAATGACAATTTTTTGTGACTTTGTACTAAAATTTTAACTGCTATAAAATGACAATATAGTTGTGAGTTCTAAAATGCGATTCTGATGAAGTGACTTTTTCAAAATGTCACAAGAAAAAAAATGACAAATTAAACAAAATTGTCATTGATTTGGTTTTCCGTGACAAAAGTCAGCTGCATTTTTAAATAAAATATGTGTGAGTATATTTTGTTAATTTTTAATAATTCTTGTTATAAATTTTAATTGTTTATATTATAATTAAAATAAAACAATATTTTATCTATTTTTATATATACATATATAAAAATAGATAAAATATTGTTTTATTTTAATTATAATATAAACAATTAAAATTTATAACAAGAATTATTAAAAATTAACAAAATATACTCACACATATTTTATTTAAAAATGCAGCTGACTTTTGTCACGGAAAACCAAATTAATGACAATTTTGTACATGTACATATATGTATATACAAAATAAACCTTAAAATATAACTGCGGTAAACTAGAAATGCAACTGCTGTAAACTGCTGTTAATGTCATAACTCATTTCATCAGAATCGCAAATTTTCCGTGACAATATTTTGTACTAATAACAAAATGTCACGAAAAATTGTCATTTCATCAGAATCTACCCCCAGCTGTCTTCGTTGCCATGTGCTAAACTACTTCAGTTTATTAAGGCTCCAGCACGCGTTCGCGATTTATGTGCCCTTGGTGGCATTGAGCGTGAAACCTCGGATGGTTCAAACCAATTTTTAAAAAATAATAATAAATTCCCGATCTTATTGACGTAAAGCTACCAAAAGTTTTCAATTCTTCACATTGACCATAGAAACAGATTGGCGAAAACAAATTCTAAATCGGAAAACCCGCTCGTTAGTTACCATGGATACAAACAGACATCTGGACATCCAGACAGAAGGATAAACATTTTGTATTGCTTTTTCAGACTCAGGGCTTTCAAATGTGGTTTTGCATCAACTAAAAAATGTCCATCCATCACTTCGCCTATACTGATGGTATCTTGAGAACGTCAGTTCAGGGATCAGGTACCTGCCATACGAATTGATCCAACACCACGTTGATCGATGGCTTGAGGATTGAGCTGGGCGTTGAGTTCAGTTCCGCTTGAGGGTTGAAATGGGATTGTGTTAGGGTTGAGGTAGAGTTGACTTTATTTTGTGTGTTTAATTAGCTTAGATTGAGTTCATGTACGCATGTATTTTAATTTTTAAGACCAAAAAATTAAGATGGATTTAAAGGCTGGGTTGCATGGTCAAGTTAAGGTTGAGTTGGAGTTGGGCTAGGGCTGAGTTGTGGTTGAATTGGATTTTGAGTTGCATTTGAGTTGGGCAGGAGTCAGCGGTTAAGTTGGGAAGGTATTTGGGGTTGTGTTGGAAGTTGTTTAGATTGATTTGAGCTGAGTTATTGTACGAGTGTAGTTTTTCTAATCACGTTGATTTGGAGATTGAGTCGGCCATTGAGATTGTGGTTAAGTTGTGGGTTGAGTTGTGAGTCGAGTTAAAGATTGAGTTAAGTTCATGGTTTAGGGATTGTTTAGTAGAGGTTTAGTAAGAGGTTTAGAAGATAGCAGCTGCAGATTTATTTAGTGAGCGCTGTGGGTATTTGTATGTTGAGTTGGAAGTGGGTTTGTATTTCTCGCAACTGGTTGATTTGAAGATTTAGTAGGGCTTCTGGTAGATCTGATGTTGATCAAGATTGCGTTAGGTGGTGGTTGAGGTGGAGATTTTACTAATTGAGTGACTTAAACGTTAACTTGGGGTTGAATTAATGATTGAGTTGAAGGTTGGGTTTTGGCGATTATTTGGTTATTCAGTTACGATTGATTTGGTCGTTGAGTTAGAGGTTGAGCTGGAAATTTACAGTAGATTTTCAAATGTTTTAACTAAGAAATATTATAATTGAACTGGCATTTGGGGAAGGAAATTAATATATAAAAAAATTCGAAATTTGGCCGTTTGGGAAAAACGTCACAAAAATAAATAAAACGTTAGATTATGAATTCAGTGCTATATCTAGATGAGATGAATGAGAATAAATTTTTCATAATCCTCATCATCAGATCGAGACTGAATTGGCAAATTCGTAATCGATTAAAAAATAACTGAAATAAAGCCGCAATTATTTAGGGTATTTATGCACTATCGCCTAATGTTCAACAAAAATTAAAATTACATTGAAAGATATTATTATATTTGAACATTTGTTCCCCTTTCATTTTAAATTCTCAAATAGCTAAACATTTAAAATTATTCGATATTTGAGCTTTATCACGTTAATGGGTGCTATTCTAAATCCCATCTCTGCTAATTTTCTAAAGCTGACGTATCATTCAAAATCAGCGACATCAAAAAGCTCTGACAACCCTCAATGCAACTTGAGGTATCTAAGTTGAAGTAAAAATATTGCAAAGTGGCTTTAGAAAATTACAATAATAGTAGTAGATACAGTTATTTTGGCGCAGAACTACAAAATATCGTTATGTTTCGATTTTTTCACATTTAAAGAAGGTCATAAAAGACCATTGGGTATTTTTTCAAAAACAATTTGTGACTAATAAAAAAAGGAAATCTTTGCTCTTAGTATTCTATATTTTTGTATCGTAAAAGGTCTACACTTTTAAATTGCTAGAAGATTTATCAAAAATACCGCTAGATAATGAGTATAATTTGTCAATATTGTCAAACTGATGGCATTAGAATGTGATGTGTACAAAAAAAACTAAATGCTAACTCCGCTTCGGGTTATCGTAGTGGATACTCTTTTCGTCCCCCCCCCCACGATTCGATGCAAAAAACCCTTCCGATTTTGTCTTTGGAGCAGTTGTTCGCAGTGAAAAAATAGCATTCGATGTCTCTTGGCTTGATTTCATGCAGAAACCAAATTCCTTGTTTTCGCACCATACCCATGGCCTCGAGACAGTTTTGAATCGCTTGTTGAGTCATTCCTAAAGTTCCAGCGAGCTCCTATCGAGTTTGGCATGATTCTTGGTTCAATAACGCCGCCAACTTAGCGTCTTCAAATTTTACTGGCCTTCTTACGCGTTTTATGTCACTGGTGTCAAAATCGCCACTTTTAAAACGCCGGAACCAGTACTCGTATGTTTTCATTGATGGAGCATGTTCTCCTTATGCTTTCACACAGCAATCGTTGTTCATCAGCTGCACTTTTCTTTAAATTAAAACAAAAAGCACCGCCGCTTCCCGCAAATTGTGTTTTGTTGGCACAAAGGTTGACATGGTTTAGCGCACAACAGAAATACATATGTTGTTTACACTTCAGTGAAATGACACATACTGATTTTTAGAGGGGAATGATGACGCTTTAACATGAATATAGTTACAAGGTGGACCGATGCGAATACTAGTTACGCCATCTTTTGTAAATCCATCAAAACTTCCATCCAATAATAATAATTATTCATAAAACAATTTTGTTTGTCATTATAATAAAAAGTTTTTACTATAGTTTGCACTATTAGAAGTGTAGTTTTGATAGTAAAACTGATCTCTAATTTATGTGTAGTAAAATACAAATAAAAAATAAAATGTAAGTTAATTACTTGGTTTATCGAATAAACTATTAATATAAACATTTAGGGTGACTGTAGAACGCTTTGAAATATTTGAACATCTTAACAATGCAAATTAAAGTTTAGGTGTTTTATCGTTTGGGGCGTAGTGGTAATGTAGTGGATCAGCGGTTTAGGGTTCAGTTCTACTCAAAGCTTTGCAGTCTTTCTAATTTTAAATTTTTTTGCTAATTATTCAAGTAGGAAATGACAAAATATTTTACTTTAAATTAAACATTGCGCCTTATAGTTATTACAGTAGTTAAACAAAATAATACATGGTACGCGTTTATGATGCGCCTAAATGTATGCGAACACTACTACAAATTATTTAAAATCTGTTAAATTATGAGTTACAGTAGGCCATGAGAATTTTTCGTTAAACATGTTTTCCTGTCATGAACTTCATAGCATGCTATGTTTGAAACAATATAACACTGAAAATTAAATAATTTTTCCTAGTATGGATGTGGCTTATTAGTAACGTTTCTAAAGCGGCTAAGGTCGGAGTTGGATTGTGATCAAGGCTTTTTAGTTTTGTTTTTCGGTCTGTAAGGTTTAAGTGTGATGCGCCAACACATGTAAAGTCATCATTAAAAGCCCTTAATCTATGGTTTAAGGTCTATTTAAGGTACAATAATCCTTAAAAGCCCTTACTCTCGAGCTACGCAAAGGAGTGGCAGCGGCCATTATATATAAATTGTATCCGTCCTATAGGACGGGCTGTACCGTATACAATAAAAAACAATTAAAAGCCCAATGCAATATTATAACACCTCGACTAGATTCCCTTAATCTACATTGATTTTTGATACCAAACATTTATATTCATTTTCTATAGTCGTTAAATATCCTAAAGATAAGCTTCCGGAAAAATCCCCCACATAATTCGTCCAAACAATCTAAAGAGAAAAGCCGAACAAAAAAAAAATCGATTAAACATAGTATGTAGAGGTGCAATAGACGATGAATAAAAATTAGAACAGGATTTTAAATTACACAATACTGTAACCATTCATTATCATAATACCTCACATATTTATAGTACGAGTATTATCTACCTATAAAAGCATGCATTCAACTACTATTTCCTTTTCTATTACAAATCACAAGTACTAGAAAGTACATACATAGTTTTGATAAGAAATGAACACAAACAACGGAGTTAAAAATACAGAAATTACCTCGTTTCTGTTTGCTGTTTTATCCGTAGAGCTTTTATCTTTCATGTAGTACGCCGGAGAATAGACATGGAACTGAAATAAATTTTATGCAAATAAAATGAAAATTTATTGATTCTGAATTGCAAAAAAATAAATCGGAAAACGAAAAAAATAAAAAAAAATTATTCGATTTTCATTTTATTGATTTAAACACTCTACACACATACCCATATTATATATACGAGTACGTTGTTAAAGCATGTGTAAGATTCGATTGTATATTATCGGAATTTTAAGTATTCCGATATTTATTTTTCGGTTTGGATATGTTTGCTCTATCGTGTAGCTCTTTCTCGAGTATACCTATACTATATAATACTTATTGATATACAGTAAAGATTTGTTGAAGATGGCAGTCAAACGGAAGTTTATATAATCAATGTTTGTATGGTCAAAAATAAGTTCAAGAATTTTCTAATTTTCATACATCATCGAATTTAATATAAAAATCGACATTTAATATTATGCGAAGAGTTTTTTTTTAAGTGGATTACATTGAAATTAGTCGAATATCCTTCCCGCCATACAATTCGATAATCTTATCATGATTTTGTGTTGATACACATAGATTAATGCGGTGTATAATTTGGTATATAAAAACCTAACAAAATATTTTCAAATCGAACATGAGAGAGATTATCGATGATATAATTTTTTACAAGCTTAAAATTATTGTTCACATATCGCAGTGACAGCATTTTAGTGTTGTTATTATTAATCATGAAGGGTTTTGATCGGAATTAAGCTGAAATTAATACCGTATAATTAATTTAAAACTTAATTGATTTTGTTGTCAATTAATCGAAGTACAGGATAATTGTTTGATAACAAAAACAACTTTATGATTCCACCACTACAATTTATTAAAATAGTAGGAAGGAAAATTACATTGAACCATGAGACTTTCTTTATCTTTCGAATAAATCTTTTATATTGCGTAAAATGTTTTATTTTACCCTAAATTGATATTTAATTCACGTATAGCATTTATGAATTTTATTAATCAATAATACACATTTTCGCTGAAACGTGATAAATAAAATTTGAACCAGTAGGTACGTTTTTTAGTACATAGGTGTTCATAATAGCGAAAAACATTGGTAAACACTAAAAATAGTGGAAATTTGTTGTTGTTTTATTAGTACAAACTCTACTTTAGTTCCTAGTCTATAGTTTGACAGTCTACTTTTCGTTTACGCTTACAAAATAAATTAAGCTTCTGTTATTCAAAATTCTGTTCTAAAACTTTCCGTTTTAAATTTTCCTCATCGGTTTTCTACTGTCCACTATACATAAAATCCATAATTTGTTGGAAACAGGTAAAAATAAAAAATATTTTATATTTAATTTTAACGCGATAAATTGTAATATGTAGGCTAACATTGAATACTGTTTATAAATAAATTAAAAGACGATTTTATTTTGGTTTGGGTGAAAAAATCCACAAATGCTTTTTCGCTGTCGCGGACATATGCCAAAATAGCACACCAATAGATGCATAAAGAGATATAAATGTTAGTATTAATTTAATTTAATTTGCGCTTGTTTCACAAGACGTGTAATGCGAACTATTGTGGTTCGGCATAACGGAATACGGTACAGTGGTCAATGCAATTTAATTGTGCATTATAACGCAGGCTTGAAGAAGTCAGCTTGTGACTTGATAGTTCCAATAACGTACATTGGTTCTGCGATAGTTGCAACAACATTTTTTAATACCTGCTATTTCAACTGATGAAATTCCAAAAAATCACAAAAATGTAACAGGATTAATCTTTATTTAAAATAAGAGTTTCACGTCGGAAATCAGCTAGTACGTTACCATGGAATGTTTCACCACCCATTTGATTGTCGACTTATCAGCCTTTTACACCTACCTTTTACTATGAACTTACGAAGTAGGAATAAAATAAAAGCTCATAAAAGCATTAATGTTCCAGCTGAGCAATATAGTTCTGCCTTCTAAGTTCTACTCCTAATAAAATTGTGAACAATTTACGTATTGGCACTGGTTGTGGCGGTACTTAACGGACTGTGGAATCACCTAAACAGTTCTTTATCTCCAGAATTCTTCCGGATGTAACCGAAACAAATGTCTGATGCAGTGTTTCATCGCTTTTCTTCAAAAGTAAAAGATAATTATAAATAGGATTAATGTTTTTTTAAAATAAAAGTTTCAACTACTGGTTTTGAAAAATAGTTGGCTTCAATTTCTTGGCCAGCTCGAGTTGTTGTGAAGGAATTCCAAAGCAAAACTAAGAGATCTTCTACCAACTATATTAAGAATAAGCTAAACTGTTTTATAATCCACTGAAATATTAGAAGCTTAAGAAACAATTTTGTTGTCTCTTTGTTTCAGAGTTTAATATCATTTTGTGAAGGATCCAATCAAAAAAATGTATTAGCTTTTGAGGACATAAACTTCCTTCATCTTCAAATGATTATATATTTCTAATGGCGCCTCATGGTCTAAAATCTTTAATATATGTGCCAACAGGAATTTTAAAAAAATTTTCGACGTGCATAGATCACTTATTTTTTAGGCTTTCTTTAAACTTGATTTTAGTGCACGTTACTGATCACTGTTTGACATCTATTAAGTTTGTACCATTGTTCATTTTTTCCCGTAATCTTTTCCATCTAAATTGAAACGTTATGTATTAGAGCTGCTGATTTTGCAAAGCTCGAGCTTTCGATCTTTTTAGAGTACAAGCGTTTTTGATCCCACAATATTAATTTTATAACGGAAATTATCTCTCTTTATTAAGAAAATTCTCTTTAACTCTTGAATGGTAAGAGTTACAAACTTTTTAACAATACTTGCTAATTGCAACTTGGGTATGAGGAATCCGAGTCTGAAATCAAATTTTCGAAATTCAAAAAAAAAATGCTACACACGGACACTTTTCGAATTCATAGATGTACTTTTTCAAAGTTCGTCGAAACCAAAAGAGCGGGTATTTCAAGCAAAAATATCGAGCTTCTAACTCTGCAATTACCCCCAAAAGCTGGATCTATTCGGCTCGAGCTAGCTCGAGCTCTAGTTATGTTAAAACCATTAATTATTCAAATTTATTTGATGAGTTAAACGACTAATCTGGCTCGAGGTATATTCCCAATTGTTGATGGTAATACTTCAAGACGTTTAGTACACGCTAAGGATATTATTATTATGCCTTGGACTTCACCTACTCTGCTTCAACAAATTAAATTGAAAAATTACTTAAGTAAAAAAATGATCTAAAAATTGTAGTGACTCTACTTTGAAAATGCGGTTCAAAGATTTAATTAAGGCTCTTAAACGTGATATTTTTTTACGGAAGCCAAATTCTATGAAAATAAATTTAGCTGGTAATACAAACAGAAGAAACAAAAGTGGAAAGTCAATGAGATTTTGAATAATGAAAGCAAGAAGCCACGTTATTTAACAATCATTTCATAAACTAGGTTCTTAATTTGAAATGTTGAATCACGGATCAACAGGTTTTAAAATTATGTTATCTCAAAATGCTCAATATGCATTTTGTATTAAACTTATCTTTTTATATTTAAAATTATATTAATGTGTACATGTTTCATGTTACCTCAAAATGCTCAATATGCATTTTGTATATAAATTATATTTTTTGCACTTTTTGATAATGTGAGAAAATTAGTATATGTTATGTATATATTCTGTACATACATAACATATAGAATGTAGAATGTAGTGTAGAATGTATCACATTTTGTATAAATAGCACGGAATATGGTAAAATAAAGCAGAATTAAAACGAACGTTAAACTAGTTTAATTAAAAGTTCTCTCGAGTATTCGCTTGGCCCTTTCCTGGTAACCAGGCTAATACTCCCACAAATTCAAAGCAGAGGCTTGAGTTTTTCATGGTCCTTCGAGCCGGATGCGCTACAAAGAGCGTATTCCGCAATCAGCAAGTCCGAAGCCAGTCAACAACAATCGGATATTCAGTGCCATCTTTACCACAAGAGGAGCCAAATTCCGAGGCTAGTAAAACAACAAGTCGGACAAGCAGGTATTGACGTCGTTCGAGACGAACCATCTGCAAATCAACAAGCGCTACACAGAGCGCATTTCCCGAGCCGATAACAACAATCGGGAAAGACTGCGGTTGACGTCGTTCCAGACGTAACGGCAGCAAAAATTTGATACGCCACAACCAGCGTAAATTAATTAACAACATGGAGAGCAAACTACGGCTGCAGGCAGAAATTGCCGAAGAAATAACAACGTTGCAGAGAAATTATGGCAAAGATAGCTTATCCCGCAAAACTAAGTCGTACTTGGAATCGCGGATAGCAAAGGTAAAGGCTTTATACGTGAAGTATTTAGCAGGCGACGAAGAAATTCGTGCTGCAGAGCCACCGCTAGATTCAAGTCATCCATACCTCAAAAAGAGGAAAGAAGTTTCGGAGAATTACGAGATTCTGATAGCTGACATGCGCCAACGGTTAAACGCCGGACCTCCATTAACACCAACAATATCGACGGCGGATATTTCACAACTTCAGCAATTCGATATCAGCGGATATGACGAGTTTGTGGTTACGCCACCCGATATCCCGGGTTTCGGTGCAAAAACCTATGCTCCGTCAAACAACAACGAGGGGGCAGAGCCGAAGCAAAGTGAAAGCGATGAACCCCAACAACATTCATCGCTACATGGCAACGAGCGAGACACATCTGATGGACATGGCATCAGGCAGTTGCTAAAAAAACAGGACGTGCTAATGCGTCAATTGTACAAAAAAATCGGGTCAATTGATTACGCCTTAGAAACGGGAGAAGTTACAAAGGAATATGTGCAACTAAAGGTTCATCAGTTGCAAAAGGAAGTAGACCAAATTGATGAGCTGCACACTACTATCATGGTGGAGTCAGAGGAAGAACATCGGACAGATAATTATTTCATAAACAACTACCATGACACCTTGCAGGATAAAGTGGAAACAACAATTATTCGACTGCAGCAAGCTCAGATTGAGGCAAAAGAAGTTTCAACTGGTTGTACCAAGCTCCCAAAAGTGGAAATTCCCACTTTTTCCGGAGATTATGAGCAGTGGAGTTCATTCAACGACATTTTTACCGAAGTTATTCATAGGAACAAGAAAATTTCCGATACGGTGAAAATGACGTACCTAAAATCTCACGTTCAGAAGAGTGCGGCCCAGCTGATCCGTCACCTATCAACAACGGGTGAGAATTACAGAGCGGCCTGGGACTTGCTTCAGGCAAGATTTGAAAATCCAAGATTATTGGCGAGCAAGTATTTCAACACATTGTTGTCATTACCAACCATACAAGTAGCCACTGCCGGGGCAATTCGTAACCATCACGATACTGCAAAGGAGATGTTACACAATATAGAACGATTACAAATGTCCATCCCATTTGAGTCATTTGTGGCATTTATATTGCTAAAGAAGTTAGATCCCGATACCGCTAGGCTGTATGAAACAATATTAGCCAAACCTCGAGAAGTTCCAAACATAAAAGAATACTTCAATTTTATGGAGAGAAGATTCCAGTCTTTGGAAACCATGGAGAGCGCCAAACCAACAACGGTAAGAGCACCTCCACTGACCATGCCACCATTAAATAGAGTGGTTGCAGCGACGTCCATCAACAAATGTCTGGTCAAACCTTGCAGAGAAAATCACAGGCTGGATCAATGCAGCCAATTCAGGGAAATGTCGACACTGGATAGAGCAAGGTTGATAAATGAGTCCGGCCGCTGTGTTCGTTGCCTCTCCCAAGCTCATAAGAGAGGTGATTGTAGAGCGGCAGTATGTATTGTCTGCAAGGGGCAACATCACACCCTTCTGCATTGCAACAACGCCGCTACAACGAGCATGAGCACAGCTAAGACTTTCCTGGTCAACCAACAAGGACCTGTGCTATTACCAACTGCACTAATTAAAGCAACAACTAGCAATGGGCAGATCATCTTGTTAAGGGCCTTGATAGATTCTGGATCTCAAGCCACTTTAATATCATCAAAGGCTGCCAACCTATTGAATATTAGAAGACAAAAAACCCACGTCAACATTTCGGGTATAGGCGGAAATAATGCTGGCATATGTCGGCAGACTATCAACGTCGAGATAGCACCAAGATTCTTTGGAGGTTTTCGTTTGAATATCGATGCCTTAATATTTGATAAACTGGCGCAACAGCTTCCTGAGACCAACATCAATGTCGACAAATGGAAGCATCTCCACAACATACAGTTAGCGGATCCACAATACAATATGTCACAACCCATTGACCTGGTAATTGGTGCGGACTATTACCCATTATTGGTAACCAACGATATCCTGAAGGGAGAACGCCATGAACCCATGGCTCAACGTACGGAATTTGGGTGGACCATTATTGGCAACTTAGGAGCCCTTGCAGACCAAACAATAACAAGCATGGTGACTACCAAGACGATTGAGGAACAACTAAAATTATTCATCGAAAACGACAATATTCCAGAGGAAAGGAGCCGCACTGAGGAAGAAATCAAGATTGAGTCACATTTTGAGTCAACTGTAGAGCACTGCCCCGATGGAAGATACATGGTGAGGATTCCATTTAAGACAAATAATATCAACTTGGGGGAGTCAAGACGAACAGCGGTAGCCAGATTATTACAGCTCGAAAGAAAGTTCGACAAGGATGCATTTTTCAAGCAGAATTATCATCAGTTCATGCAGGAATACATTGACCTAAAACATATGAAGATAATCAACACAGAGTCTGAACGCTTGAAAGCGAGTGAAAGCTATTATATACCACATCATGGCATTATAAAGCAAGATAGTACAACTACCAAACTCCGGGTCGTTTTCGACGCTTCTGCAAAAACAACTACGGGAGTGTCACTAAATGATTTAATGATGACTGGCCCAAAATTGCAAGAGGACTTAGTTGACATTCTCCTCCGGTGGCGTAGACACAAATTCGTCATAACCGCTGATATCGAAAAAATGTACAGACAAATTTGGATTCATAAACGGGATCGAGATTTTCAGCGCATATTATGGCGAAATGATCCAACAAAACCTATGGCCACCTACAGACTAAACACTGTTACATATGGCACCACCGCTGCCAGCTTCTTAGCCGTAAGAGCGTTATTAAAACTAGCAGAAGATAATAGCAGTATCTATCCAACCGCTGCTAAAATTCTATCATCAGATTTGTACGTAGATGATCTTTTAACTGGAGGTGACAGCAAGGCGGAAATAATCTTGGCCGTGAATCAGCTAAGGACTCTCACGGAGCTAGGCGGAATGACTCTAAGGAAATGGGCTTCGAATTCTGCGGAGGTTCTGGATCATATTCCCAGTGAATTGCATCGTACAGGCAACCTATCAATCAAGCTAAATGATTCCGTCAAAACCTTAGGGATAATATATCATCCCCTTGTGGACGTTTTTAAGTTCGATGTATCCGAATTGCATCTATCCGATTGCAATCCAACAAAGCGTTCATTGTTATCAGATTCCTCAAAATTATTCGACCCCATAGGATGGCTATCACCAATAACCATCACGGCCAAACTGATGATGCAAGAAGCTTGGAGAATTGGAATAGATTGGGATGAATCATTACCAGCAACATTAAACACTAGCTGGGTTAAGTACAAAGAGGAGATGTCAATAATGACGGAGATTGCAATTCCTCGATGGATTGGTATAACGAGGGAGTCATCAGTTGAGCTTCACGGATTTGCAGATGCATCAGAGATGGCATACGCTGCCGTGGTATATTGCCGAAACATCGACAGTATGGGCAACATTACCACAAACTTATTAATGTCAAAAACACGAGTGGCCCCTATCAAAACAAAGCTATCAATTCCACGTCTTGAGTTAAACGCAGCATTGCTATTGGCAAAACTGATGAATCATGTTCAGAGTGCTATGGGACTCAATAACGTCAAAACGTATGCCTGGTCCGATTCAACAATTACATTGTGTTGGATAAAGGGGGAACCAAACCGGTTCCAAACATTTGTGGCAAATAGAATATCGGCTATAAATAGTATGTTACCAACAACAACATGGAATCATGTGAAGTCAAGTGACAACCCGGCGGACATAGCATCACGTGGAACAACCCCACTGGCGCTGGCAAACAACCATTTCTGGTGGAAGGGACCTGACTTTCTTCAAAACGAGGTAATATCAGATACACCTACACCAGAAAACCTGGTGGTATTAGAACCAAATGACTTAGAGGAAAAGGTCGTGCAAGCATTCATCGCAGTAAAAGAAGCCAACCCGTTTGCAGCACTATTCAAGCGCCATTCCAACATCAACAAATTGAAACGGATCATCGCGTACTGTAAACGTTTCATTAATCGTAATAAACTTGCAAACCAATGGAATGAAGTGCCATCAAATCAAGAACTCCAGGACGCGGAAACAACAATCCTCAGAATCATGCAAGAACAAGATTTTCATGATGAAGTTCTCTGCCTCAAGTTTGCAAGAAAAATTAACAACAAAAGCAGGCTTGCGTCATTGAACCCAATGGCAGGCGATGACGGCCTGTTACGTGTAAATGGGCGTTTACGAAACGCAGATCTTCCAGCCACCAGCCGATATCCGATCATTTTGGACAGCCATAATATTATCACACTACGAATCATTGAAGAAACCCACCGTAACACGATGCACGGTGGTACTCAGTTGACTTTAGCACACTTAAGAAACAAATACTGGGTTATAGATGGTAAGCGTGCTGTCCGCAATGTAGTGCGAAAATGTCTAAAATGTTTCCGCTACAAACAACACATATCGGATCAACTAATGGGCATCTTACCAGCAGCTAGGGTTCAGCCAGGAAGAGCATTCGCAAAAACAGGAATCGACTATGCTGGTCCCATCCAATTAAGGACAACTAGAGGAAGAGGTTACAAGTCATATAAAGGATACATAGCTCTATTCATACGCATGGTAACAAAAGCTATTCATATCGAGATAGTTAGCTGCTTAACAACAGCAGCATTCATTGCCGCCTACAAACGATTCGTGTCCAGACGAGGCTTATGCACGGATATTTACTCCGACAACGGAACTTATTTCGTTGGAGCTGATGCTGTATTAAAGAAGAATCATCACACCGCCATAAAATCACTACCAACCGACATCGCCGCTATGATAGCTGTTGATGGTACTAACTGGCATTTCATACCACCTCATGCTCCTCACTTCGGAGGCATTTGGGAAGCAGGAATAAAATCAGTAAAATTCCATCTCAAGAGGGTTGTAGGAGAATCCACATTAACATTTGAAGAACTGTACACGGTAACCAGCCAAATCGAGGCATGTCTCAACTGCAGGCCATTAATAGCACTTTCAAATGATCCTTCTGATCTAACAGCACTAACACCAGGGCATTTTCTTATCGGTGATGCACTCAAGGCGCCACCATCTGCGAGCATCGAAGCCATTGGGTTAAATTCAAGATGGCTCATGATTGAACAAATGGTACAACAATATTGGAAACGCTGGTCATCCGAGTACATTCACCAACTACAACAGCGGTATAAATGGAAAAATGTCCAACCCAATCTAAAAGTACACGATGTAGTACTATTAAAAGATGATCAGCTACCTGCCACTCGATGGAAATTGGGACGTGTTCTTGAGGTTCATGCTGGCAGGGATGACCTAGTTAGAGTCGCAACAATTAAATGCCAGGATGCGACATACAAAAGACCAATTGTCAAATTATGCAAACTTCCGATTGAGAAAGAACTTAGTGATGCAGCACCTGCACCATATATTGACAACGGCTCCGCTAGCAGTAACAGCGCAGGTCCTAGACAAGAAAAAGTCAGCAACGCATTACCTAGCAGTAACAACGCTGCTCCCAGGCAACAACCTCAGCGACGAGCAAAGCTAGGTAGAGCAAACCAAGTAGCTCTTGCAATTTTCTCTTTTTGCTGCCTTCTGGGGTTAGCACAAGCAGACATCCGGATTACTCCATTCAACAAGTCCACCGGAATACATTTCGAGGAATTAGGCAAGCTCGAAATTGTGGCAATGAGATGGACATTAGTAGTTCATTACAACCTGAGCAGCTACTGGGATGAAATTGAGAATTTTAAGCAAGCTCACACCGAGTTAACAACGGTGTGCGCGGAGCTTAATCTAAGTTGTAACATCATGCTCCAACAACTCCTATGGCAATACAATAATTTGATCGCAGATAATGTGCTATTGTTTGAAAGCAATCAGGATCGGAGACGGGTAAAACGCGGTTTCGGAGATACCGTCGGCCTGGTACTAGGGGACATGTTCGGAGTTCTTAGTCAGCGTGAGGCTGAAATATACGAGGCTCAGTTTGAGGCAATTGGCAACAACGAGAATCATCTATTGGGTCTGATAAAAAATCAAACAAGCGTAATAGATAACACCGTAAAGTTAGTGAGACATAACTCCAACCTTACCATCACAGCGATAAACAACTTAATCAAGGAACAACATCGTCTGCGACAGGATATGATGCTGCTACAGGAATATAGAACATATGAAGATAGAGTGCGCTCAGTGTTTATAAACTTGCTTGAAATGACTTTAGTGCTTAAGAGCCTTGAGGATACACAGCAAGGCTTACTTGACGTGGTTCATCATGTTCATCAAGACATTCTGCACCCATCCATACTTACACCAACTCAGCTAGAAGAAGAGCTGCAAGTGATTCGACAACACGTGCCAACAACCGTTACTCTTCCGGGCCACAATATTCATGACCTCCGTCATGTGTACCAAAGTATGACCGTACGCAGCCGAGTAACCCAGAAGTATGTAATAATTGAAATCATAATACCACTTTCGTTTGCATGGGATTATACGCTTATAGCTATAATTCCTGTACCAGATATTGCTCATGGAAACACGCAGTCACACATTGTCCCTTCAACTGACTATTTGGCCATGGACAATCGGCGCGAACATTTCGCGTTGATGACAAAAGAAGATGTAAACCGATGCCATATGTTCCAACATAAGCAATTTTTGTGTGAAGTGTCACCTATTATTTCCCTGAATGACCCTAATCAATGTGAGATAGCCATTTTGCAACGGAAGGACGGGTTAGACACAACATGCAACATTAGAACAATAAACGCTACCAACCATTGGATTAAACTTCATGTCCCAAATCAGTGGATATATGTGGTACCAAACGAAACTACTGTTGATGTCATATGTGATTCCAGAATACAGCCTTACATCTTTCGTGGTTCCGGTATAGTAGAAATCGAAGCCGGCTGTGTGTTACGAGACGCCAATATTCAAATTATTGCCATAGGGACCGCTCAGCATAGCATCAAAAAAATGTTATATGAAACAGCACATTTAATGCATGGTGCCCATAATTTGCACGATTTGGTTACATCGATAAAGAAGAACATGGCTCACAACGATTTAAACTTGTTGACTACACCAGAAACAACTGAGCTGGAGAACCAGTTGAATGAGTTGAGGGAGAAGGAAGTACTACCTATCCATCAGAACATTCATCACGTTCACCATTATACGATGATTCACGTGATATTTTGGAGTTGCTTAGCTATAGGAATCAGCTGGATTACATGCAAAATAAGGGGAAGACGGATACCCAACAGACCTCCTTCTCCACTTCCAGGCTCGGCTGACAGCATTGTATGAACATTGTGAGAGGCGGGAGTATGTTGAATCACGGATCAACAGGTTTTAAAATTATGTTATCTCAAAATGCTCAATATGCATTTTGTATATAAATTATATTTTTTGCACTTTTTGATAATGTGAGAAAATTAGTATATGTTATGTATATATTCTGTACATACATAACATATAGAATGTAGAATGTAGTGTAGAATGTATCACATTTTGTATAAATAGCACGGAATATGGTAAAATAAAGCAGAATTAAAACGAACGTTAAACTAGTTTAATTAAAAGTTCTCTCGAGTATTCGCTTGGCCCATTCCTGGTAACCAGGCTAATACTCCCACAAATTCAAAGCAGAGGCTTGAGTTTTTCAAACTATTAACTCTGATGGCCAATTCAAAATCTTATATATAATAATCCTTATCTATTTTTTTTTTTTATAAATATAATCTATGTAATCTGTTTTGGAGCTCAAGGCACTTCAAATTCTTTCGCAATTCACGTTTACCGTCCTACCTTATGCAGTAGTAGCCAAATCGAGAACGTACGACTCATGATCATGATCTTTTAGTTTTTTCTGTAAACTCTTACTCTCCACCTAAACCTAAGAGTTTTAGCTTTAGAGATTTTTCTAGTATAGACAATTCCCGCCTTCACTTAGTTTATAACTCAGTTCCTTGGGAGGATATTTTTTGTCTTAGTTCTGCAACTAGCCAAATAGAATTTTTCAACTCGTATATTAGTTTGGTGTTTAATAGTTGCGTTCCGCTTAAAAAGGTTACTTGAAAAGCAAAATCTCCGCCTTGGTTGTCTCAGGAAATTTCAAATGCCATAAATATTAGAGTTAGTAAATATCGTGTATGGAAAAGGTGTTCTAATAGTCAGTCTCATTTAGATTACAAGCAGGCTCGTAACAGAGTTGTAGGGTTAATTCGAATTGCTAAACGTAATTTTTTCAAGGACAAGTTAGACTCCTCTCTTCCTCCCAAGGTTTTCTGGCGTAATGTTCGTAATTTAGGCCTAGACAGATGCAAGATTAGTTCAAGTGGGGATTTCAAACCCAATGAAATTAATAGTTATTTTTGCTCTAGTCTGAGCTCGAACAGTAGTTCCGTCGATTTGTTCTCTAACGCGTCCTCTAATTCGTTTTCGTTTTCAAATATTTCTCTCGAGGATTTACAATCTGCTATTTGGAAGGTTAAATCGGAATCTTCTGGTCTGGATAACGTCAATTTAAAATTCGTCAAGGTAGTTTTCCCTTTCGTCTCAAAATACTTGTTACATATCTTCAATTTTATTCTCACGTCCTCTTCTTATCCAGATCAGTGGAAGCTAAGTAAAATAATCCCGATTCCAAAGATCAGTAATCCTTTAGAGCTATCCCATTTTCGGCCAATTAGCATTTTAAGTTCTCTCTCTAAGGCTTTCGAGATTGTTGTTAAAAATCAAAATCAATCGCATTTACATAGCAATAGTTTAATTAGTTGCTTCCAATCTGGGTTTAGAAAATTTCATAGCACTTCTGCTGCGTTATTAAATATTTGTGATTATATTAGGCGTAATATGAATAATAGGGAATTAGCTTCTTTAACTTTGTTAGATTTTTCTAATGCCTTTGATTCTATTAATCACAGAATCCTTTTTAATTAACTCTTATCTCAGTTTAGATTTTCGCTTTCTGCTGCCAAATTGATTTTTAACTATCTTTCTAATCGTTCTCAGGCAGTTTTTTCGACAATTCCTTGTCTGATTTCCTTCCTGTAATTTCCGGCGTACCTCAGGGTTCAGTGCTGGGTCCTCTATTATTTTCTATGTACATAAATGACATAGAAACCTCCATTCAACATTTTTCATTTCATATTTTCGCTGATGACGTTCAAATTTATAGAAATAGTCGTTTAGATCAGGATTCTATTATTAGGAATATTTTTCTGATAAATAAAGATTTAAGTAATATCGTTAGCTGGTCGGTCTCTAACAGGCTCGTTTTAAACGCGAATAAATCTCAGTCGATTATAATTTATAAAAAATCGTTAGATACCTCGTCCTTTCCTGGAATTTTTCTGTAGGGTTCGCTAATTGAATATTCAAATACTGTTAGGGATTTAGGCTTAGTTATTAATAAAACTCTTACTTGGGGTGACCATTTAGTTGCTATCAGGTTTATTTTTGGCATTAGGAAGTTCGATCATATTTCTGCCTACTCCAGCCTTGTTTTAGAATGTAGTTTATCTATTTTTTACGAATTTCGCGTTTGTCTTTCTATTTTTAAACTTCTCAAAGCTAAGGAGCCTTGTTATTTATATAGGAAATTAATGTTTAGTAGGTTTCATTCCTCTAACTTTCGCCTAATTCCGGCTAAAAATTGTTGTAGGTCGCTAAACACGTCATTTTATGTTAAGGGAGTTTCTCTTTGGAATTCAATTGCATTGGAAATTAAGAGATTAGGATCGGCAAAATTATTTAGATCAAAATTTTTGGAGTGGCGTGATTGATGGGCAATACGTAGTTTTTTAATTTATTTTTATTAACTTTGTTATTTTTTTTAATTTTTAATATTATTTCACCTCGTGCTGTACATTTTATTGTAAATGAGCTACTGCTCAAAATAGAATGTGTAAGCATGAGGTGGAAATTGTTTGAAAAAATTTAAGCGGTTTTATGCCTAATGGAAGCAACTTCATTTTTTTTTTTTTTTTTTTCGATTGCTTTGTTTCCATGTGTGCTTTTCCTTTTAATACTAAATTATTTATAAAATACTATAAATAAATAAATAAATTTAAAAAAATAGGCCCGTTTGGGTAGACCACCTACATATTACATTAATACATGCTAGCCAATAGTTAGTACTGACATGGAAGGTGGGTCGGCCCATGAATTCTTCATTCTCGACAGAGGGTCATAGTCGTGTTCATCTTCATGACCGATCGTAATCAGATGTTGAAAAATCCCTGTTGCATCTCGCCCTCGGTCAAGGTAACTTAAAATAATTTACTACGAAGCATAGTAAGTACCACCCCAACACATTAATCCATACGATAGTTATTACAACGACTACGAAGAATATCAATGTGGTTTTTCTAATGCATCGAATGGTTCTTTATATAAAAAATTTCTAAATTCTAATGTATCGTTTTCGGTACTTCTAAATTTCCTTAAACCGTACTGATTATGTAAAAAAGGTAGTGCTCATCAAAAATTTAGTAATTTTTAAATTAACTAATTGGAATTGCAAGTCAGTTTGTATAAACCATTTTGAACTGAGATATGATGTTTAGAATTTCAAACGAATCAGTTTCCCAGAAAACGCAAGATTTCAATTCCTAATTACCAAATGGTGTATTTGCAAATGGCCAGTGTTTAAAGCTAAGGCTTTTGGATCGGGGGGTACCGGGTTCGAATCCGAAAAGGGGCGAGATGCAACAGGGATTTTTCAACATCTGATTACGATCGGTCACGACGATGAACACGACTATGACCCCCTTTTAAGAGTGAAGAATTCACGGATCGACCAACCTCTCATGTCAGTACTAACTATTGGCTAGCATGTATTAATGTAATGTGTAGGTGGTCTACACAAGCGGACTTATAGTCGTACGTTCTCGATTTGGCTACTACTACAAGTCAATGACACAATTCTCGAACAGCCTTGATGGTGTGACCTTTTGCAAATTTCCCATGATTTGTTTGAATATTTTTTGACGTGTCTCGTCCATATTACACACTCTCTTAGCAGTGGTGTAACTACTAATTATATCCCCCTCCCCCTCACCTTCCGCAAAATTATTCATCCACTTCATTCAACTTAAAAATTATCATTTAACTTCAACTATTAATTGGTATTCTCTCAGTCAATCGAAGTAACGTAATATGACAAAATTCGACGTAAAAAGATATTTGTCACCAAACGACGTTTGCCGCTTCAATCGACTTAGAGAACATCAAAATTTAATTTTCAGTCCGAGTGACATGACTAACGGAATCGAGTCACAAATAGTCTGATCCATGATAAAGAGAACGCCATACACGTTGGTGGTGTCTCCAAGGAGTGTTTGGTGGTTCGTGTGTGAGAAAGGTAAACGTTTCTTTGCCGTAATAGCCTAGACGAATATAAAATTCCGATGAAATCTTTTCGATCTCGTGTATTACCAAAGCAACCTAGATTACATAAAGCCATAGCCTAAAAATATAGCTTTTTTAAAGGAATTAGAAACAGGGAAAACAAAATTTTCATGAAAAACCCCCATACGTTTTTCATGAAAATTTTGTTTTCCCTGTTTCTAATTCCTTTTTTCTTAAGACAAGTTTTTAAACGAAAACGTTACTAATTCTTAATTATGATTTTTGATATATTTTCATAAATGTTATGAACATACGTTAAGGAAATCATTTTAATTTTCTTGTATTAATTGGTTTAAAAATTTTCATAACCTCATTCTGGTCAAATTGAAATAAAAGCTTGCTACAAATCGTGTTGTCACTAAGTCAATACATATTGCATAGATGGCAGCACAAGTTAGGTAAAATCGAACAAAAAATTACCACCTGGGGAAATTTAAAGTTCAAAAATTGTAGGAAAAAGCAATTGACGAATGGAAAAGTTTAAAAAGCGCCTTACGCGGATAAAAGTAAAACATAGACTGTAACAAAAATTTGCTACATGAAGTTATAGGGAAATAGTGTCTATTTAAATTACATTTTTATTTGTGAAAATAGTAATGATTGGAAGATTTAATAATTCCAGTACGTTGCTTAAAGTGTGATTTTTGTGTTTCTGATTTGTTTGGGAGATCTTATAATTTTAAATATCAGAAATGTGTACTTAAAAATTGCAAAAATTTCAAAATAAGCTAGTGTTACTAAAAACATTATTGTTTTAAAAATATTAAATTTTAGTTTGTATTAATAAGTCAAAGCATAGCAAGTTTGGTCTAATAAAGCTCCAAAAATGTTTAGTGACCCACACATATAAATATATTTTTGGTGAGTTTAACATTAAATTTATGCAATTTCTAAGAACAAGTTTCTGATATTTAAAATGATAAGAATACCCCAAATCAATCAGATACACAAAAATCGCACTTTAAACAACATATTGGAGTAATTCAATTTTCCAATCATTACAATTTCCACAAATAAAAATCTAATTTAAATAGACACTAATTCCATATAACTTCATTTCTTGCAGCCTGTCACATATTTCACTGTTGTCCGCTAGAGCTCACCATTCCATTTGTCAATACAAATTCACAAAATATTAAGAACCAGGGATGAAATTGACATAAATTTCAAAGTACTAAAATGTTGAGCAACAAAGGACTAAATTGGGCATTGAAGTACTTTTTAATTTTTTGATGTGTTTACATAACGTCAGCTCAGAATTATCCTTGTTCTTTTATATATTTTGCCTATATTGGAGAAAATGGCATTTGAAGCTTAGCTGGAAATTTAAAGATGTTCCTGGGCGATTTTATTACTAAATTTTGGTTACCAAATAGATTTGTTAGAAGAAAGCTTAATTACGAAGTACAATCCTTCAAACTCAAAGAGTACTTTAATTATTTAAGTTTCAAATTTAATAGTTTTGTCTATGTCCATCAACTTTTCTTCAAAGGGTTGTCTAATTCCATATCATTTTGTCTACATCCTCGATTTTTGAAAATTCTAATTTTTAGCACACACCAAGCAATGTTTATTAAAATAATCATAATAAACCAAATTCTAAAAGCTATTTGTTTAAGCATAAATAGAAACATCACAATTTTTTTTATTATTTTTAAACTTTAATTTGAATTAATTAATTAATTCGTGTAATAACTTCATGATTAAAAATTTATAGATAAGTAACCTGACAGAATTTAAGACCGTTTTATTTTGAATTACTGCTTCTTCACTCTGAACTGAAGGTGAAACATGCCCTCCCATCCATAGGACGATGAACGACCTGATCCACCGGTGGCATGTGGATAAGCATGTCAAACAAATCTTGAAAGAGGCAGGATTGTTTTACACAGCGATAATTTTTGTAGAATGACCCTTTCTCATAAATTAAATGTTTAGTTTTGTATGCTGTATCTGATGTAGTTTAATTTATACGTGTTATAATCCTTGTAATCGGAACATTTCGCCTGTATTGCAGTGAACTTTTGTCCTCCCTCTGGTAATTATACATATTCTTTTAGCAGGCTAACAGAGAATGTACAAACTTATTTTTAAAATTCCTTTCCAAAACGCTATGCGCAAAGTCAATAACTTCTATATTGCTGTGGCCCGCTTCCGAAAACTTCTGTTCAATCCAGTGCTGAGCAAACGGGTGAGCTCTTATTTAAAAGTAGAGCAAAGGACAACGCAAAAAATGATGGTTTGTACTTCCGGATGAGAATTGATACATTTCTCCAACATTTTTATAAGCGAACTTGCTACGTGAGTACTCGCATGCCATTCTCGCACACAGATCTTATTAGGACGATCGAACCCCAAATTTAATTGTTTGTTGAACGTATCTCTGTATTTTCCATTTTTTGTTGTTGATGTCAGGACATATAATCTTAAGTAAGTTGAACATCTTGCTGATGTTGAGGAAGCTTCCCTCAAGGATACTGCAAAACTCAAGGATATAGACAAACAAAAAAACTGGAGAAAAAATTAGCACAAACAATAACGACAGTAAAATTTTTGTGGAAATAGACCAATTTTTAAAAAAATATCTCAGAAACGATTGGGGTTAGCTGCATTTTGTTGGAAAGTTTGGATTGCTTATATGGTCGTTTTGCCCTAGCTACATATATGGTATGACTCAAATTCACCAAAAATTGGACATAGACAACAATAATTCTAAGACGACGATATTTCACTAACTGACGACTTTTCACTTTTTTGTCACTAAAATTAACAAAAAGGTATTTAAAATTTTTTCTTTTTAGGAGAGTTCGGTTAAAAGGTTAAATGCTGATTTTGTGAAGCATTAGAGTCAGGTATTCTGTTACTAAATTAACCAGAACGTAGAAGTCGGCATATATTTTGTTTAGAATTAGAGGCTATCCACATCAAGCACGAATTGCGGTAACCGGGCTATTCAACTAGCACAATTTCACTAGACACAATTCCACTGGACGCAATTCAACGGGGACAATTCTACTTGACACAATTCGACTGGGGAACAATTTAACTTGCGTTACAACTTGTATAGTTACGCAAACACACACTTTAATATTTTATTGGTATTATTGAAATGTAATTATGAAGATAATTATAACTATGGATTTTAAATTATTAAAAACTGAAGTGGGCAAAGAAGCCAATTTATAATAAAAGAAGGATATACCTTTCAAAAATGGTGAAGGTAGTAATTCCACTCGACACGATTCCACTGCATACAAGTTACCTCTAGGTAACTTTTTAAGTTTAACTTTTTTTATAATTAAACGAATTCAGCTTGCACAATTTAGCCGTTTGATTATCAAAAAGTTAAATTGTGCCAAATGGAATTGTGCCAATGGAATTGTGTGCAGTAGAATTGTGTTTAGTGGAATTGTGCTAGTGGAATAGGCCTAGAATCCGAACTGCAAATGCGAGTAAATATTTTTTTAGAATTCTGATATTAAAATCACTTATATGTACATAAAATTTTTGCCTATTTATAATATTATGTGATGTTTTGTGATAATAACTTCAAAATTACCGAAAACTAAATTCGCTCTTAGTAAGGCATTTTACAATTAAATTTCGTTTTTATATAACTTTGAAGTAATTTTCGGATTTAATTAAATTTAATTTGATTGAAAGACACGTTCACTCGCATTTTGTAATGTACTCTTGACTACGTAACTTTTGCAAATGTCAAGCTATGACGCTAAGATTTAGAGGGAATATCAACAACAGATGCACCAACTTAACAAAAAAACAGAACTCAAATCAGAACGATGGGTGCGCCACACGGTGGTTATTCCGGGAACTTGTTGATCAAGGTAGTACTATGAGAAATATTTTGAAAATTCAATTTGATAGTTTAAATGTAAAATTAACGTAACCCTAAATTGTATTCAAGTGCGTAAAAACTTTTTAGTTAACGACATTTAATTACTGTGTGTTATAGCCAAAATATCAAAATGATGATGAATGTATGTAGATTAATTTAGTCAATTTTAAATTTGACGCGATGATCCACCAACTATAAATTGCCGTATGATAAATGATCGATGATTTTTTTTTCGACAATTAACGTTAACAATGACTATGCCGTCGAAGGTTGACGGTTGACTGATTTCAATACACCTCGTGCGCAACGACCTTGAATTACCACGAAATCAGACGATAACCACGTTCTTAGATGATAATGAAGCGGATATTGTGGTCTTTGCGTAAATTACGGATGGAATATCTGGCTGGTGCATATATGTATGTGCCAAATGATGATTAATTTGTCGTTCATGTACTAGAATTCAATACTTGTGAATTGTATAATGTCGGTATCGTTTTTACGTAAATGATGTAACGTAATCATTTGTGTTTGTTATAACCAATCACTTAACTCTCTCGCACCAACGTACCCGAACTACTAATATGAGTATAGTTTTCGAGCAAACTGTAATCTCTTGGCACTATTCGTAACACTGCCACTTTCAATTAATACAGTTTTCAATTGAAAAATAAATCGGTTAACTAAGGTAAAACCTGAGACTTTTCACTGCTGTTTTTATTACACTAATCATGCATGACTAAATTTGCATGTTGTACGTGGCAAGTTAAGTTTTTTCGATGAATTTGTTGCCATCCGGCTCGAAGGACCAAAATGAAGGATAGTTCTGCTGATCCAAATTAAAACAAACAACTAAAAATTGAAAGTAGTTCGTTTTTGGATTGGTTCTATATATTCATTCACAGAGTATTGATAACATTTTGGGACAATGGTATGTTGCCCAATTTCAGTCATAAAACACGAGAAAAATTTTATTTTTGTTACAAGAAGGGTTCCTGAGCTAAATGATAGACTTCTGTAATGATGTTCTGATATAGTGATATAATGTATTGATAAAATTTTTATCTATTTTTCTAAAAAGGTGTCCAAAAAAATGTATCTTACGTTTTGTTCCTAATTAGAGGATAAAAACTCCTGAAGTACTAGAAACATACTTTCCTCACTCCAATTCCGCTCCATTGCTGCCCTATTTCTAATTTATCATGTATGGGAAAAGTTTTTCAAAAAATCGTAGCCTCACTGACAATTGCTTTTGTGGTCGCCAAAATAATGATATCCGATAATAGGGAAGGATAACATTGGTACTGTTGATGTAGCCCTACTTAGAGCTGTGGAAGAAAAACCAATGTGGGTTCATTCCGCTATCACTTCAAATGCAAAAGTTGAATCCATATAATTGTGTTAAATATTACAAATCATTTTTTATTTTACAAAAGTTTATTTACTACCCTCCCTAGACGTCTATTAAGTAATTTTTTTACACTTTTGTACTTAAATGTAAACAAAAAGGAGCATACAACTGCAATTACTTGTATTTACAAGATTCAACTAAATGTATGTTTATAAAAAAACGTGAGCATGTACAAACTAAATGCACATCAAAATGTTTCTCTTTAATCAAACATAAAATCTATCAGACGAAAAATAGCAAAAAAAAAAGAAAACTAAAACAAATATTTAAAAATTTAAAATCAACATGAAAACAGATTTTTTTTGTTCTGAGAACCAAACCATCTTCCATGAACCATAAATACATATCTTGTTGTACATACATTTTTTCTGTAATATAGTTGTTGCTCCTTTTTCATTTAAATGAACAAAAAAATGGAGCGGAATCCTCTATCTAAGGTTTAAAATATATATTTATGCCTTTTAACGTAAAAAAATAACATTCAAAACTAGTTCAAACTATCAAGTCCACATTCAAATACATATACGACTTATACATATAAACATTACCCGTATGTCCATTTATAAATCCATTCCAAACCAAAAACCAGAAAAAAATCAAAAACAAAACCAAATCTATCGCTACCCAACTAACTATATGTATACATGTATGTAGAACTTGGATCTACCAACATGCTACCTAACTTACTGTATATTTTTTTATTTTTTTTTACCCCACCCATCATCTTTCAACCATAAAACAGACAAGAACACAAAAAATTGAATTATTCGAGTATTCATATGTAGATGAAAAACCTTTTGCAGCAGCAAAACTGGGGAAAAACGGACAAACAAAATTTAATATTTTTGATTTGAAGAACTCACAGGCCAAAGTCAAAACAAAATTTGCCTATTGCGAAAATATTGAGACGAAAACAAAATTACATCACCATTATGTTAGGGACCATAAAAGATTTAAACGGCCGAAAATAATTTGTTGATTTATTTGATTATTTAGACATAAAAAGATTTCAACCTCCTCTCCTCCCACCCCATTCAATATAATAAGATGAATCGCATCGCCCGTTTATACCAAAAAAAAGCATCAAATGAATTAAACAACAACAACAACGATGATGATGATGATGAGTTAAAAACTTTTTTGTTTGTTGCCATCTATATAAGTTAAGTGTCTTTTTGGTTTGATTTAACAGATAAATTGGTTGTCCATTTTTTTGTTGTTGTTGTATTCGACCCATATTTTAGTAGCGCTAAGATTTATCTTTGACAATGTTCTAAACAACACGAAGAATAAGAAGAAGGGAAAATGAATTTTATTTTAATCCGTTTTGTGTTCGCTTAGCTCAATTGAAAAATTATGTGTCCATTAGATAATTTCGAGTAAGGTTAAATACTTGGGAGAAAGGGGTGGGATTAGTAGCGGATGTATAGGATTTCATTATCGCTTTTTTAATGTAAAAAGATTTTATTATATGTTATGTTTATAGGTATAATGTTGCTTTTTATGTATCGTTTATACATATTTTCGGTGAGCTTTTTGTTTTTAGTGTGGGAGATTGACATGAAAATACCGTTTTCTTTTGCTATTCACTAATTAATTGCGGATCAGTTTCAAACAAATTAATTTTCGTTTATTTTTTCAATTTACCGATTTTTTTTTGTTTTGGCTACCTTTTGGACGGCTGCCTGTCTTTTTGAAGTCTATTTCTACGTATTTTTTGCGTATTAATTAGTGCTAAACGGAAAAAATAGATTTATTGAAATAGAAACAGAGATATTTTAATTGTTTCAATTGCTAAATATAATGGCGGGTGGTATACGTTTTGCTTTTCACTTTAAAGTAATTTGAATTGTAAAGCAACATTTTAGAAGAAAATTCCATTGGTGTTGTTACCATAAACACTCAAAAAAATGATTTTATTTTTAATTGAAGCTATAGAGAGACTCAAAGTGGATAGTCGCATAGTTCCTGCCTCATTAGCGGCTTCTGACTTAAATGATGCGGTTGAACAAACATAATGTTTTTGAAAATATTTTTTATAAAATCAACTTTACTAAAAATTACGTTCCACCTTAAATTATCATTGATTATTTCTTTAGTTTGAAAAATTTTCATTAATTCCTTCATTTTAAAATTGAACTTTACAATGAAAATGTTGCATTCGGCTCCACTTTCGAAAAATTCCTTTAAATATGAATACCGCTCAGTTTATTGGTGACAAGCAAAGGAAAAGGTATTCAAATTCGTTAATTATTTCCGTCATATACAACTATCGAAGAGAGGGAACTTACGATTTTTCATTTTTAAAGAGGAGGGAAAAGCGAGCAAGAAACCGCCAAAATATTAAATAAAAGCCCTTCAACAATCCAACATATTGCATGGACTTAAAAAGATTCCTGTAACTATTTGCTGTATTGATAATAAAACGCAACTTTTTTGGTATGTTTTTTTGCACTTCATCCAACGGTTTTTCAACGTTTAAATACCTTTCTTGTAAAGTGATTTTTCAAACAAATCTCTTTCCCTGCCGTCATCTTTTTAATTTTGGAAACAGAAAATAGTCGCTAGGTGCCCAATCTGGAGAATACGGTGGATGATCATTCTCTTGAAGAAAGAGAATTTTTTTCTCGGCAAATGCGCTGGTTTTGCCTTCATTCCCGTCGGTCAATTTGTCCAATAACGCAGAGTAATTTCATTTATGGGCAGGAGTAACTGAACTTCATGATTTTTGATTTATTTAATTTTGGTGGACGTATAATTGTTAAAAAAAAAAAAAAAAATTACTGTTATTTTATTTTGTGAGATAGGGTCAACATACACTCCGTTTCAAGAAATGCACAGGGTGGCTCCAAAGTTTTACAAAAAGGGTGAGTCATTTGGAATAATATTCGAGGCAAATTAGGCTAATGCTGTGTGCCTCAGAAGACTTTTCAAACTAAACTTTTGTAAGACCCAGCAATTCATGCAATATTTAAATAGATGTCACTAGGTTAAAAGTATTCAGTTGTGCCTTATAGCTAACTAAACTTTTCAATGTCTCGTTAAAATAAATGACGTCTAATAAAAAGTAAACAGAGTCGTATAAGAAGAAGTTCAATGGCGTTAAATCGCATGATCTTGGTGGCCAATTCACGTCTGTTCTTCGATACATTATTCGATTATTACATTTCTCTTTCAAAAGATCGATTGATTGCATTGGTGTGTGGCATGTTGCACCATCCTGTTGAAACCACATATTCTGCACATCAATATCTGCCAATTGACTCCACAAAAGTGGTTGGTTTGAGGCTTAATTGCTGTGAATGACGACGAATTGATGTCCTTGGCTCTTCAGCAACACTTGTTCTAACAGCTGGCATATTTTTACTTGAACGATCAGTAGGATAATAAATTCTGCTTCTCTGATATTGAACTGAACCAGTTCCTTCCAAATTATTAATGATAAGTTTAATAGCACGGTTTGTGGAAATTTTCTTCCAACTTCTGAATAACTTTCACCACATTTAAAATAAGTTTTAATAATGAAAGCACGTTGTTCACTCGTGTAGCGATCCATTTCAACTAACCGAAATGTTTGTATTTGTCATCTGCCAAATAACATGTGGTACATGTCTAGTACAAAAAATAAAATGGTGGAATATTTAAAAAGAGATGTCGAATTTGAAAACCCTTTATATATATGTATATATGTACTTTGTGCGGTTATGTTACAGTAACATTTGTATGTTATTTGTACATAACACGAAACTATAACAAAACTGAAATTTACAAGCATATATTTGTTAATGATAATGCTTATATCCGCAAACACTTAAGACTGTCTGCTCATTCACGTAATAAAATATGCTGTATATTCGCCCAACATAAAACTTTTAAATATTTCAAATTTTCAATACTATTCCGTGTTTGTATGTTTCTATATTGACTGACCAGTGCAGCGAGCTATAGGATCACTGGTATAAGTTTAAATTGATATATTAATATACTGTGAGAACCATTGTTCACAAAATTCTTGATATGTTTGTGAAGCTTGCACCAAAGGTAATAAAATTGCCAAAGCTAATAAAATTGGCACATCAATATTTTCGAAAGCGTTAGGTGCTATCGATGGATGCCACATAAAAATTGTTGTACCGACTGCGTTACACTGTTAATATATTGGTTGTGTGAATGACTCCGCCCTTTCTCAATTGATGTCGTTATTTTTACTGCTTACGTAAACTATAAAGGCGCAATACTTGTATTCTATAGTACTTAATGTCAGCTATCAAACGCAGTATACGACATTTGGTTGAAGTGTAAACAAATAGTATTATTAACTCTTTCAAAATGTCGATTTTTATTCCAAATAAACATCATTTGCCGGAAGTTTTATTACATTATTTTATTGCAAAGAAAAGTGCAGCCGAAACTTATCGTTTGCTTGTGGAAATTTACGGTGAGCATGTTCCATCGAATACAACGTGCAAAGAATGGTTTCGACGATTAACAAATGATGATTTTGGCATTGAAGATAAAGAGCATGGAAAACCACCCAAAAAATTTGAAGATTCTGAATTGGAAATGTTATTGGCTGAAGATTCTTCTCAAATACAATCAGAATTGGCTGTAGCATTAAATGTTGATCGATCAACTGTTGCAAAACGTTTACAAACAATCGGAATGGTTCAAAAAGCTACCAATTGGGTTCTACATGAATTAAAAGAAAGAGACCTCGAACGTCGAAAAACCATTTGTGAAATACTGATTCAAAGACAACAAAGAAAAGTTGTTCTGCATTGAATATTTACTGGAGATGAAAAATGGATTTATTATGAAAATGTCAAACGCCAAAAATCTTGAGTGTCGCGTGGTGAAGCTGGCCCATCGCAACCAAAGTGAAATACCCATTGCAATAATGTTATGCTCTGTATCTGGTGGGATCAGAAAGGTGTGGTATATTATGAACTGCTGGAATCAGGTGAAACTATCAATAGCGCTGTGTACCGACGACAACTAATATGTTTGAAGCGAGCTATAGATGAAAAACGACCAGAGTGGGTGAATAGACACAACAAATTAATTTTTCAGCATGACAATGCAAAACCACATGTTGCAAGCGTTGTGAAAAATTATTTACTAGGACAGGACTGGGAAGTTCTATCCCACCCGCCGTATTCACTAGAAATAGCTTCTTCAGATTATTACTTATTCCGGTCGATGCAGTCGTCTCTTTCTGAACAGCGGTTCAGTTCTCGCGCAGAGATCGAAAATTGGCTTAATGATTGGATCGCCTCCAAAGAGCAAGATTTTTTCAGAAAGGGAATCTGTAAACTGCCTGAAAAATGGGGGAAAGTTGTAGCTGCAAATGGAGCATACTACCTAGATCAACAAGTTTTCGGAATAACCACCGTGTGGCGCTCCCATCGTTCCGATTTGAGTTTTTTTTGTTAAGTTGGTACATCTGTTGTTGATATTCCCTCTAAATCTTAGCGTCATAGCTTGACATTTGCAAAAGTTACTTAGTCAAGAGTACATCTACTCTGTGTGTGTTGGCGATTTTTCCATTATTTCCTCTCGGCTGCTGAAACGCGTTCCCCGTAATGGTTTTTAACTCGATTGAACAGAAAGAAGTCACAGGGAGCCAAATCAGGTTAATTCGGTGGCTGGTGGATGGTATTTGTTGCATTTTTCGTCAAAAAATTACGAATAATGATGGCACTGTGCGACGGTACGTTATCATGGTGCAAAATCCACGAGTTTTCTGCCCACAATCTGGTCTCTTTCGGCGAATTGCTTCACGCAAACGTCTCATAACGCCCAAATAATTCTCTTTGTTTACGGTCTGGCCTTCTGGCAAAAATTCATGATGCACTACACCGTTGTAATCCATGAAAACCGTCAGCATTGCCTTCTTTTTTGACTGAAAACGACATGGTTTTTTTGGTGAACGCCATACACTTGCCTGATGTCTGGATTGCGTGTCATACTCATAAACCCACGTATCGTCTCCAGTAATGATCCTTTTGATGAATGTGGGATCGGATTCAGCCTCGCAAATCATGTCTAAAATTGTAAATAATCACCAACACACACAGAGATAGATGTACTCTTGACTACGTAACTTTTGCAGATGTCAAGCTATGACGCTAAGATTTAGAGGGAATATCAACAACAGATGTACCAACTTAAAAAAAAAACAGAACTCAAATCGGAACGATGGGAGCGCCACACGGTGGTTATTCCGAGAACTTGTTGATCAAGGTAGTACTTTCAATAAATAATTCTTTCTTTTGCTAAACAAGCAAATGTGTTTTATTTTAACAAAAAAGGACGGAGTCATATTCACACACCCAATATAAAACATAAACTTGATTACATTATTAATTTAATGGCAGTATATGCGATAATTCTGATAAATTTATTAATATTTGTTGTGCCCCCGGGTTCCGTACTTGACCAAAGGGTCCTACGGAATAGTCAATTATATCTCAAACAAACATTCCCACCTCATGGATTTATTTCTATTAGGTGACGATGGATTTAAATGAAGGCGGATTCTCAAATCGTCAAATAGCGAAAAAAATTGATAAAGAGAAACCCGTTTTTGGATCCTTTGGATCCTTTATCAATAATATTAAAAATTATGGTAAAAATAGAGAAGGACGTATTGTAGAGGCTACAACGGCCACGGAAACGGGCGGTTCTTCGATCAGCTTCAAATTCATGCTTATCTGCGTAAAAAATTAAGGCAAAAACCGGAGTCAAAGCAAGCTTAACAACGGTTCGACGTGTGATTAACATTAATTGCTTTCCAATCGGCCGACCGCAAGTATCCGCTAGCAAACCGCTAGTAGAAAGGTTTTGGCCTTCGTTTAATGAACGACTCATAACTACTCTTGTTATTTTTAACTAGCAGTTAGAAGCCGTTACGCAAAATTTCGCCGCTAGACGGTTGAGTGTAGAACCGCTTGGTAAACCGCTTTTTTATGTCAAAAATATTTACTTTTGTTGTGTCAAAAATAAAAAATTTTCTATCGCATTTGTCAATACGTTGGTTAAGTTTAAAAAACAAAATATTTTTATTTTTAATTGTTCGCCGCACCAAAATGTTGACAGCAACTGCAAAACATATATGCTTTATAGGGTATATTTTACTCACATCATCCATTTTAATCGTTCCCATCAACCATAGCAAGGATAAAAACCTTTCTACTAGCGGTTTGCTAGCGGGTGCTTGCGGTTTGGTCGATTGGAAAACAACTAATGCTACACTCTTAAAAAAACGGAGTTAGCTGAGCTCCGAATCGGCGTTTAATGTAGTCCAACAACTATTGGAGTTTTGTTTATTCCTATGATAAATGTTTTTTTTTTACCTATGAAAATTCAACACCGTTTTAGTGCGGAAATCATTTTTCCTTAGGAGTTGTAAAACATTTACTTTAACAATTCATTTTAATATTTTACCACAGAACAATTTAAACTTTGTCAGTGTACGAAAGACAACTGCATTTAAAAGTTGAGCGTTAACACTCATTGAAACAATTATTTAAACGTTTTTTCATTATTAATTTTTAACTTTAAAAATATTTATTCTTTATTAGGAGTTAATTTTATTTTTCCTTTTAGGTAAATATATTAAACAATTTTGGAAGTTGTAATTACAGGGTATTCCTTTTAAATTCTATGTAAAAAATAAACAAATAATTTAAATAATTATATTCAATTCAACTTTTATTTTTTTATTATATTTCCTTATGTTACATAATTTGCTTACACTAAAGTGTAAATATATAAAACAAAAATTTAAATTCATTCCATATTCGCTTAAAAACTAAATTCTTAAACTAAAATTCATAAGATAAATTTTGGTATAATATACATTTTGTTATTATAAATTGTACTATGAAATTCGAAAGGATTTTTTATTAGCAAATCGTCGATGAGAATTAAATTGAACTTGTCTGTGCTTTCGATTTCATAACCCATAATTTTCTTTTCAAACTGGATAGTGGTAAATTTTTGAATAATAAAGTAAAATTTATTATTATTTTCTATAATAGTTAATATTTTTCCAAAACAAGGTAGATCAACATAGTTCGAGAAAATACATACAAAGAATCCACTTCTATATTCAAATCCTAATACAAGTTTTTTTATTACCATGACCTGTTCCGTCGAATCCAAGAATAAACTATTGGCTAAAATTTCTCTTATAGTAATTGGAAATATTTCGTTTAATTGGATTAGTTCATCTATATCAAACTTAGCATTAAGTTTATAATTATTTTTATAATAAACGTCAGCATAAAGTGATTGATGTTTCATAGCTAAGGTTTTGCATATATTTATATAATTGTGACAATTTGCGGCCATATGCTTTAAAGTATTATGTTTACTTTCAAACCTCATTGTCCACAAATAAATTAATGGTCCCATTTCTTGGATTACTCTGGGATAATGAGAAAGAATATGTTGTTTGGGAATCAATCTTTTTGACGGGTATTCTATTTTAAAATTTTGTAAATGGTTTTCTATTAAATAAGTTAAACGCTTTAACAGAACACAAGGAATTTTAGGAGAAAACACTATTTGCATTATTTCTAAAAGAGAAGTAATGACATTAAATTTTGATTCTAAAATTGTATGATTGTATTATCAAGTAGGCCATAGTTGAAACAACTAAAGACTGATTTACATTCAACGACAATCGACGTCTGCAAAAAAATTGAAATACAACATAGGAAAACGTACAAAGACAAAAAGAGAAAAAACAATCATCTGCTTAAAAAAGTCAATTGAAACCCGAGAAACAAATCCAAAAAACCTCGTCTGCTTTTTTTGCAGATGTCGAGTTTCATCTTTTTTCTGTAAAATCGGCGATGCTTGGAAAAATAACTGTAATAAGGTTACATAAATAAGAAAACCAATCATTTGTATTGGTTAATGACATTTTTTGTTTAAATTTATTTCTTATGTGTAAAGAAAATGAATTTTTGATTTGAAATCTGCATCTTCTAAAATTTTTGAATGTAAATCAGTCTTTATTCGCTCATTTAATTCAGTTTCTGTTATGAGTTGATGCATTATATCTACACTTAGTGCTGTGAAACAATTAAAATATTTTAAGTCATTCAAAACGCAATATGCCTTCATACCGAACTCCTTCGAAATTATGTGGTGTTCACTGTTTTGTTTACTCCTTAAAATCATACATTTCTCGGACAATTTAAATTGGGTTTCTTCTTTAGAACAAAGGCAAAATCTACAAAAATAATTTGAATTAAATGACTTATGAAGGCCATATAATGTATTCGCTCCTAAATTATCATGCGATAACGAAAACATAGAGCCTTTTATGTTAAAATTTTTATTTTGATATACATCACATCTATTCCATTTAATTCTAAAATTTTTAATTCATCTACAATTGAATGTAATATTAAATTAAAACCATTAGTTTTAATATCTTCGGTATGGATTAAAGCAACTAAAAATATATTTTCAAGCGCCGAGTTTAACTCTAAAGGCAAATTTAATATAGTAAAATAGAGTCCACAAATTTTATGAATTTTTGTTTGTAGATCCCAAAGTTTTGACCGTTTCAAAATCATCACTAAATAGTTGTAGTTGAAATGTGAAATTTTCTTTAGAGAAAAGTTCGTTGTTTTTAAAATAAAATCCATCCCGAGGATGCGACAAAAGAGTACTGTCTGCAGTATTAATATTAAATATATGAAAAAGAAATTGTTCTGAAGAACATAGATATTTAAGGGTTTCTAAAATTGATATAAAAGAAAACGTGTTAGTCTTTGGTCGAAACACATAAGTATTATTTTTTGAGCAGAAAAAACGATCACGTCGGATTGAAACCGAAATTTCTTGTGGTTCTGGAATACCTGTTTGAAATGTTTTTTTTCTTCTTCTGTAACTCGTTTTTATATTTTTAAAAGGGTTTTCTAAAAAGTGTTTTAACAAAAAGGTATCTTCATCTATTTCACCTACTTTTAAAATGTTCGAAATCTGACTTGTTAATTTCGTAGTTGATTCAAGTATAAGATTAATTTTGCTGTCTGGAATATTTAGTTTATTAATGTCCGTTAAAAAAATATGAACAGTTTCATCTATTGATTTTTCCTTAAAGCAAGAAGAAACCGTAATACTGATATTTTGTAATATATCTTGTGTTTGTTTACTACCGAGGGGTTCCACCTCAACAGTGTTTATTTCAGGCAAAATTGAATTAGATACCGATTCTTGAACAGATATATTTGTACTGATAAATTCGTGTTTTTCATGATATTTTAAATGTTTCCCAAGTCCACTAAAAGTTTTGAAAATGAATTTACATTTAACAAATCCACAGACAAGTTCATTTTTATTTTCTTCGCGAAGTACATGAATTAATCTTAAGTGTTTAATATAATTTTTTACGCCGGATAACGATTTTTTACATATAAAGCATTGTAAATTCATTTTGTCTATCACATTTGTTTTTATCACAACTTAATTTTAAAAATAATATTTAGAATTCAATTTAAGAAATAATATTAATTAATATAGTTAAAAAGTTATCAATGTAATAAATGTAAGCGATTTTTAATGTCGAGCATACGTGCTGTTGGTTTTTTCAAATTTAGTTCGAATACAATTTCAGCCAGGAAGTTAAAAAATATGTCGTGTCCATCAGGATACTCTACTCCGAAAACAAAAAACGATTTAAACAAATTATTAAATGCTGTTAAAGATGAATAACCCTCAATTGGAATTTCTGTACCATCTAATGCGATTGTATAAGTAGAGATGGCAGCTTTATTAGCCCCATATGCAATGATGATTGGTTGCCCTGCAGTTTTTGGAGTTGGTTTTCCAATCTAAAATGTTTAAAGGGAAACGTTAAATAATTATAATTGTTAATGTCCGATAAATTCTAGAACAAACCTTATGAAATTTAATAATTGATGATTTCGATTCCGTTTTATGTTTTTTTCCGCGAGCTGGAAGCAACTTGTCCAAAATTAAAAATGCTGTGTTCGTGTCATCCCATTCTAAAATATATAAAAATATAATTGTTGAATTATCTAAGATCTTACTATCTTCTTCATACGTATCATCATCATACAAAATGATTTTAAATTGTTCCCCAAGTTTTAAAATTTTGCGATTTAGATCTGTCCATTTATTTTGAAGATTCTGGTGTTTTTCGGGGTATCGTAATCTAAAATCTTGATACATCTACAAGTACAATAAAAATAATTAAAATGTTAAAAGTAATAATTTTTCAAGTTAGAATAATAAATTTTTACCAATCCTGGAGTATCGAAGAAGCGAGGAAAATTATTTAAGATATGTATATTCCCAGTGAATCTCAAGGAAATGGTTTTCTGCATTCGATCAAAAATCTGTTCACGTTGAGCAGTAGAGCAAGCGCTTTTTAAAAATCGGATATCTTCGGAATAATCGTCGACATATTGTGGTATCTGTGGAGCTGTGGAAATCGAGGCATTACTATTATTAACCCCTGAACTGCTTCGATTGATAGTTTTAAGTCGATTCCCAATATATCCCCCTCTCGTAGATGGTTCATAAAATATTTCCTGTAATTAAAATAAAATTTGAAATTATATTGTCTTATATTTAGTTCTAAATCTATTAGCATACAAATTTTGTACAGTCACCACCACATAGATTTGGAAATATATTGGCCAGAGCTTTGGCCCAACTAATTTTTTCGAATCGTGTAGGATGTGGGCCGTTTATTTCGGTGAGATGTTGGGCCGTAATATTTATAAGACGTTTTCGACTGATATCGGTCAAAGATCCTGTCTCTGTATATTCTAGGAGAATTTCGCTTCCTACTCGACTTGAACAGATATGATTTTCCAGTTCCTTTTTTAAGAATTCTCTGTCCAACTTGATTTTTTGGGGGAAATTCCCAACAAAGCAGTTTTGTCTTCTCAATGCGCCTGGCACCGTATCATCAGAATTAATTTCATCAATTTCTAGTTCATCTTCTGGGCTATCCGTCTGAGTTCCTTGGTAATTGAAAAAATCTGAAATTGAAAACAATTTTTATATGAAATTACCAATACAGAAAAAATTTTAAAATCCATATAAAAATACGTTTGTTTTGGGTTTGTAGAAATACAAAATTTTTGTATCGGTTGAAATACTGTTTTCTAACTCGAATTGTAAAAGTTCATCGGTAATTACTGCACCTTCTTTGTCTTGCAATGAATAATTGTGAGATTCCAGTACTTCTCCTTTAATCGAAAATGCGCTAAAAGATTTATATACATTTTTAAATTAATCAGTGATTATTACAGCCTAGAACATAAGTACTAACAAAAAAACGTCACTTCAAAAATTGGTTAGGTTGAGGTTATTGTTTGCAAATTTGTACTCGAAATATTGATTATAAAAATTTATGAAAAAATAATATTCGTAAAATAAATTTAATTAAGAATAATGAATTCAAATTACACTGAAATTAATTTAATACGGGATTTCAATTTAACGGTAAAAATCACGTCACCAAAAAAAATATCGAAAACAAGTTTTTGTAAGGATAATTTAGGTTAGATAAACTGCGTATACACACACATACAATTCATATTTATTTTTTATATACATTGATTTGTATTAATTAGAATTTTATTCCAAATTCTTCCAAAGTTGATTTACACATTTTTATTAATTATAAGTTATTTGGCAAACAAAATTACACTATAATATTTTTTTTTACAAGATACACCCATAGCCAAATTTTTGTGTTCACGTACTTATTAAATTCACTGAATTTTTGTATAGCTCACTCACCTGATAAAATGATGTCTAATGAGCAAATAATATCACTACCTTCTTGAGGAAAGACAAAAATGTATTTTATGCAATCCTGAAAACTAACACGGAATACTTTTTTGTTCATAATGAGAGTAGTAAATACACAACGCATCAACTTCGTTTTATTGTTTTTCTGAACGTTTTAACTTTCGATCTAATGTATTTTGATTTTGCTAAATAAATTGACAGAATCTACATCCAAAGGAAAATTACAAAAACTCCGCTCGGAGTTACATGTCAAATAACTGTAATTTTATCAACTCGTTCAGGTGTTAAATGGAGTAAAATGTTTAAAAAAAACTTCTATCGGAGTTTATAACGACGAAAGAACTCAAAATTTGGAGTTGTCACGAATGCTTTTCAAGGGAGTTAAAAATCAATATCTACTTGTAGTTCATTAAATTTATAAATATTTTTCGGTCTCAAAAAATTACAATTAACTTTCCAGAGGAGTTTAAAAGTTCAAACTCCACCCAAATGTTATCAAATCTTTCGCCAAAAGAGTTTAAATTTTCAAAACTCTTGGTGATGGAGTTAGATTGACGTGGATTTTTTTAAGAGTGTACGCATCTTAAATTGAAAAAAACTCCGTAATACACCCCCTTTGAATGCATCATGCAAAGCAACCGATTGGAATCTGCCAAAAACCACGTGTCATGGAAGCAAGAATGGAACCGGTTTGCATTTTCGGACTCGTGGAAATGAAACTGATGCCCGTCAGAACCCCGTCGGAAAAATTTTATTGATAAATTTAATTAAAAATAATAAATCAAGACTAATTAACAAAGTTTTTTACCGTAGCTTTCATAAGATACAACTATTCACTACTGGTCGTAATCATGTGACGCATTTTAATTGCACGTTTTTTTACTAGATTACGAATAACGAACAAAACAGAGGTAATGGTTTTATTGTTGTTATCTGTTTTACATTTATTACAAAAAGCAACAATGGACTCTCAAATGCATGTAAAAAGTAATATTCTAATTGCAGAAATGTGGATGTATGTCATACAAATTGAAAAGTCGTCGAAAAGTAATCTCGTAAAGTGCCTTTTCACCAAGCATCTATGAGGAAATAGCGGAAGCTTCAAAATTTGAAAAGTTTAGTTTGAAAAGTCTTCTGACGCACACAGCATAAATATTGAAATTCGTATAAAATTTTAATCAAAAGTCAATGTTTTCGATTCGAAATATAAAGGTAAAATATTAAATGTGGTATTAAACTACAATCATTTGATAACGCTTGACAACGCTTGGCCACTTTTAGACCATTCCAATTTAAATATTGATGGTTTTCCTCTCATAATAAAATTTCTGATGTAATTGCACATCTCATTGTTTTACCTTTGATAGGTCCTGGCCGATTACGAAACTAATTAATCTACCAAATTAAATTAATTTAATGTACGGGTTTAATGCATTTACCCTTCTCAAAAGGAGGGTGAACGGAATAACAACTGTAAATATTGTCTTTAGATTATTAATTTTTTGTTGTTTTATACGAACTGAATAGGCGTTACTTCCACACAGGAAAAAATTAATGCCTATTTTTGATAATTTTGTAATTAATACCAATGTTTTTTGACTTGGTATCCAACTTGTGTATTTTCGACATTATTGCAATGAATTGCAAATTAAAATTAATGTATTAAAACGAATCTTAAGCTTATGTCTTTTAATCATACATTTAAAGCCTTAACACAGATTTGTCATTAGTTTTGTGCATAATGGACATTAAACATTCGTCTGCGTGACATATATTTAATGATCAGATTCCTTGGTTTAAGAAAATTATTCCTTGACGAAATTCGCCCTTATCCATATTTTTATGTTAATACACTATAAATTTATGTCTATAATGAACTACATTCAATGATAATATGCATAAAAGTATTACATTTGAAACATTGGAAAAAAATTATTGTTTCCCTTTCCATAATAAAACTACCATTATATTCATTTCAATTTATTTTATTAATATTAACTAAATACTAAATATCAAATACATAATTAAATTATATAATAGCCGGTTTAAAATAAATTTTATTATCAGATAGTTTATATAGTATAAAAGGTCGCCGTACGCCTTGAATCGTTGTCCTGTTGGAAGTACCACATAGAAGGAAGACCCAATTTTTCGACGCTAGACGGACATTTTTTTTTTTTAAATATCTAAATATATCTCAGCAATTATATTTCCGTCGAAACACACCATATTTCCGACACCATTTGCTGCCATACAGCCCCAAACCATTACAGAGCCAGCCTCATATTTAATTATTGGTTTTACATTTTTTCCTCAAACGCCGTATTAGCCTTCCTTCACACTTTCCGCTGGGCATTTGACCCAGAAATCTTAAACATGCTTTCATCGGAAAAATAAAATATTTTGCCACAATCTAATATCCTTGTCTTGGTACAATTTTGCCAATTCTTTCCTTTTTTTTCATTTTTACTGCAGACATGAAAGGTTTGTGCATAGTACGCCCATTATATTCATTTATCCGAAGAATACGGCGCACATTTTCTGGATAAATAGCATTCCCTGATAATTCTTCCAGTTCATCAGCTATTTTGGAGACCCCTTTGGCTGAATTGGTCCTTACCATCCTTACAATTTTCCTTTCGGTACGACAATTTACGTTCCAAGGACGGCCGGTATGCAGTTTTCGTGCTGTATTTTCACATTCTTTGAAATTATTAACAATTCTTTGGATTGTAGTATGCGTTCTGTTAATGATTGCTGCAATTTCCTTGTAAGATTGCCTTCTTTAAATAATTTTACTATCACATGTAGGGATTGCAATTTTTGACGAAAATAAAAAAATCGGAATTCGAAATTCGCAAGTTAAATATTTCGGAATTCGATCGAGTTCCGAAATATTTTTAATTTTTTTAAGTCTACACAAATAATAAAAATAACTTATTTGAGATAATTCATTGTTATTTATTGCATAAAACATTACTTTTTTTTAAATAAAAATGGAACATAAAATTATATTATTTAAAATGAAATATAAACATAAAATTATTGTACAAAAATTCAATTAGTACAGAAACATTCTAATATGGCATAACATTTAATAATAAAAAATATAAAATTATTCTTGTGTTTACCTAAAATATGCTTTGAGGAAGCAGAGATCACTTAAATCTGTGTCTCCGAGTCTCGATCGAACTTTTGTACAAAAGTTACCTGCAATTGAGAAGGCTCGCTCCGACTCCACGCTCGATGGCGGAATCAAAATCAAAAACGAGTAGACGAACTCTAATATTTTGCCACGAACGCCGTTCTCTTCAAAGAATTTCATTTCAGATTTAATTTTTGAAATTAAGCTCCGATTTGTTATTTGTTGAGTTGAGCTGGACGGTATGTTGGACGATAAATTCAATTGAATTTTGCTCTGCAACTTTTGCATTAACGACTGGGGATTGGTTTGTTCTTCCGACATCACTTCTACCACATCGTCAGCTTCTGACTGCTCGCCTGAGGAAGTTTCCATGTTAGTGTTAAATATCAATCTTTGTGCAAAGCTTTCAATAACTTTGGTTATTGTATTTTTCAATGCTCTAGTGAAAGATTCATGAATCTCACTTTTACCGCCATTGTGTAAATACTGAAGAGTTCCAGACACATTTGTTCGTCTTTGGCTTATTCGGTTTTCTTATTCGTTCTTCAATTTTAGTGAAAGACCATCAGATCCGAAATTCTCAAACATAAAAGAAAATGCCGCATCAGCAGAAAGCAGATTTGCATCTTCTCGACAAAGGGCGTCAACAGTAAGCTTCACTGGGAGAAGTGCAGAGATCATGTTGTTAATCGAGAAAATTTCAGCATCTAGAATAACGATATCAGATGCAATGTCAATCAATGCTTTTCTAACACAGCTTTTTAGTTGGTTAAATCTTTCAAGCATTTCGACTAAGCTATTCCATCTAGTTCTAGTGTCCATAATAAGTTTCAACTCTTTTCCAAATTCTTGTTTCACGTTTACTTGAAGAATATCATTCGATGTTCTGGAAAAACCAAATTTCTTTACAATCGAACGAACTTTTTTGATGAGAAAACCAAATCCAAATTCTTCAGTCTCAACATGCTCAGCTTTAATATAAATTTGTTCAATCAAGCCAACACTTTCATCGTCAATGTATTCCTCATCCTCTGATTCCTCGAAGTCACTTCCTTGTTCTTCTACACCAACATTTTTTGTATCTGTGTGAGCCACCAATTCATCAGTTGTATTCGAATTATTATACAGAACATTAATTACAGCTAAATATATCGCGTGTGCCAAGCACAACTGCTGATTAATATGTACAGAAACGAAAACACAATTTAAAAGTTGGAGAGAGCACGAAAAAATAAATTTTAAATTCGGAATTCGCTGGGAAATTTTCGGAATTCGAAACTATATTTATGAAAACGAATTCCGGAATTCTCGAATTTCGAATATGCAATCCCTAATCACATCTCATAATTCTACTGACGTTTTTCGTTTTGTGAAAGGCATTTTGTTGAAACTCACTCAAAATTTGAAACGTCGACAAAAAATAGATCAATTTATTACGGCTGATGGCTGCCTAGGAATTTTACTCGGTTTTAGTAAAGATCGTCAAATTTTTGTGAGTGACTGTATAGCCATTTATTTTGAAAGTGGTATGCCCATTATTTTTTCGTTTAATACGACCGCCATCATAATTTTTATGTCGATCATAAGGGCATCGTCGTAAGTGGGATTATCGTTAAGAACCCGAGAGGAATTGTTGAAAATGGATAATGGATCAAATGTCGATTTAAGCCTACAATTAAATATTCAAACGTGAATGTATGTTACCGGTAAAATTTAATATCCAAACATACCATTGTATTCCCATTAATTAAAAAAAACACGCCAAAATCAACATTTTCACCACATTTCCCTAAATATATATGGTACTATACGCTTATGGTAATGATGATGTTGATTATTGATTAATAACAATGATAATGGTGCACGAAGGTAATGATAATTATTAACACAAAATATTCCGTGTTTAAATATTCTGGAAAATGGACGTTTCCTTTCTATTTTTAATATTAAATCTCTATTAAACAGGAACGAAAATTTAAATTCTGGAAAATGAAGGTTTCATGACCATAACCATCATTAATTACCATTATTTCCATCTTAATTGGTTATAGAACTCAAATTTAATCAAGTTCAAAACTAGCTACAGGCAAAAGTTAAACAAGTTACGGGCAAATTTTCCATATTCAAAAACTTCATTCAAAAATCGTTTAACAATCCCATTTACATCGTACTTGTCAAATTTCATCATAACCGTTTAAGACATGGCCAAGTTAAAGGCTAGTAAGTCGTGCTCTGTTTCGAATTTAAACACTTCGCTTAGACTGTATTTATTGCTATCTCTATATCTAGTAGCTTACTACTAGTTGAATACAATGTTTGATACTCATAAATTTGTCGTTTACTATAAATTTAATTTTAGATACAAATTTTAGCTCTGACGATGGCAGCAGCACAACCTCTCGCTTAATTATCGTTCTTTAATTGTCGTTGGAATCCGAGTAAGGCTAATAAAGGTCCAGTTAATCGTATTCATTGGTGCTTTAAGCTTGGCTTTGAGGTCCATGTGAAACCGGCCTACCATGCTGTTGGCCTGAAGATGGTATGGCTAAGAAAATAATCGCGATTAAAATTGTCTGCCACGATCGGTTGTCAATATCACAGGAACACCAAATCTCAAAACATTATTATTATTATTATTGGAGGGTCATGCGGGCGATCAGCCACTTCGCACTGCGACCTAAAAGATCTATTGTGCTGGACCCTACTTAATTATCCGTCCAGTCAATATTCAGGTTCTTAATTAACCTGACAATACTGCCTCCCGGTACGTGATACATACTATCTGGGCTTATTGCTCTCCCTCCTAGATGTTTACTACAGCATGTAGTTCCGCTAGAAAGACGGTAGCATTGGAGCCCAAGGACCTCGAGAGGGTTGTCCCACTCCCATATATTCCTATTCCTGCCCCGTATTCCGTTTGCTTGTACTCTTACGAGTTGCTGGGAATTGCAAATCGCCTGTAGGTCACCCAGCTTTACTACAGGAAGGCTAAATAAAACTGGAGGATGCCTGGTATCCAGAGGCCGCATATTTTGAACTGATTAACCTATCAGCCATTCATCCATCGGCATATGCTGTTCCACCTTAGATTAGGGTTTTTTGTCAAGGTTTTCTCCTTTACCGCCGTACTTTAGCCTGTGCCAAATGGCCTTAGTTACCAGTAGTTGCCACGAGGAGGCAGTAGGTACACTTGCGAATTGTGAACAGGTTGCCCCTTATACAATTGTATCACGCAGCTGCCTAATGACAAAACTAGAACAGCTCACGTGATAATAAATCAATCGAGCAAAGTGAGAATGTTTGTCAACTCGTTTGACTGCGATAGTTTCCCTGCTATATATAGCACAAATCTACGATTAGGAATGTTAAATTTTGGAGTATTCGGTTTTGGTATGACTGAAAAATTTCGATTTTTGGCAGGACACGCATACCTTGACCCATTTCGTCACATTTTTTGTCAAGTGAGACCAGCCAAATTTTGATGCCACAAATTTCCTTGTCGACTTGAGATTTTCCAAGGCACCGGCACAATCAGATGAATCCCACGAATACTCCAATTTCCTACTTATATACCGGATATCCGCTGAAAACTGGGACGTGAGGTGAGCGAGGGTGCCTAACATTCCTGGGACTACGCTCAGTCTGTGAAAATCACAAACTTCCGACTCTCGACGAAGTACTGAAAATGTTTTACCCCTAGATATATTGCTAGTAATTCTCGGTCAAATGCAACGTATCGTGTCTTACATGGAACCAATTTCATGGAGAAAAAGGTTCGAAATTGCCAACTTCCCTTGATAAATTATTGCAATACAGCGCCTACTGCAGTTCCCGATTCATCATTTATTATGCTAAATTTGGCTTTGCTGTCTGGATGTACTAATAATGTACAAATGGCTAATGCCTCTTTTGCTTTTGAAAATGCTTTTTGACGTACCTGCTGCCAAGTAAAAATTCGTTTTCTTCTGCGCTAGGAAGCTAGTAAGGTGATTGTGAGTGAGTGTCAATAAATCGGCGAATTTTGCGACGTAACGATGATAATAATTTATCGTCCCGACAAACCTCCGAGCTTGCTTAATTGATCAACCCGATCCATAGAAATTGAAATGGCGCCCTTACTAATCTCGTGGCTCCAAAAATTCAAAGAGAGCACTCCGAATATGCATTTTGACAGCTTAATGTTTATTCCGAAATCGGCCAACCGCTGGAAAACTAACTGCAGATAAGAATATCTGGCGATAAAACGCTGGAAGATCTGTGGCGCGTTGCGCAGACCGAACGACTTTCTCATAAACTCTTATAAACCGAATGGTGTAGTTACTGCGGGTTTGAAAATACATTCGTAGACGATATGGATTTCATGATAGGCTATAATAAGATCTTTTTTCGAAAACAAAAAAATGAACAACCTTGGAGATGTGAAGAAAAGTCCTGGATATGTGGGGTAGGGTACCAGAAACGTAACGTCATTCACCCGTCTGTAATCGCCACTGAATCTCCAATCATTTTCTTCCTTTTTGTAGACCATATGCAGAGGAGAAAATACTTGTGATCGTGACGGCCGACAAATTTCCAATTGCACCATATGATTGAACTCCATTTTAACTGTGGAGTCATCGCATCTGATCTAATCTCTGTGGTTTGGAAAAAAGCAACTATGCATTTTGTTCTATAAGGTGATTTACCGGATGCCTATAGTTAGGAGCCAGTGTTAGAGTAGCAAATTCTCTGAGTAAGGATACGTAATCTGCCTTCATGACAATACAATTTTTGGGGAGATGAACTTCTGTATGAATGATCGAGGATCCCATATTGTGATGGTAACAGCTTTTTATTTTTGGCTTCAAAAACATTGTTCCTGAAATTATACGATATAAACATTTTACAAAAGAGCTTACAGGAAATTTGCCGGCTAAGTTTAACATATTTATTGAATCAGCTTTTAACGATATCATAGTTGATAGTTATACATAGAAAGCTATAGTACAGCCCAACGCTTCAATCAAGATGCTGCGACAGCAGATGTACCTTTCTGTGGATGAAATATCGTCGCCGCAGTATTATACTGCCGTAAATCCAATATCATGGTTTCGAGATATTAATGTTCAAAGTTCTAAACATTTTTTGAATTATTTAAAATTAATATTTTTTAAGTTTAAAAACACCAGGGAAGCTTACCATTAAGATAATATTTTACATAGCTAAAGTTCTGCAACAGCCTAACATTTTCCGGAAAATCGAAGGAATATTTTTTCTTTTTGACGTATACATTTGCCAAAATGATACGACTAGTGGACATACGAAAATATGTATGGTTATACGATAATTTATAGTGGAATTTCTCCATAATATTTAAAGATTTTGAGGAAATGAATTGGAAATAGGATAATCAGAAATAGGTTTTATCAATAAATTTGAAAACTTCTACCAATAGTTGGTTTGTAAATGTTTTATTTCTACCAAAAAATTAAATTACATAATTCATTTTATAAACATAAAAACATAGAACAAAAAATTAAATAAAAATGAAATAAATACTTCAATATAAAATATAATAGGTAGCTTATAATTTAGTAACATAGTTAAAATCACATAGAATGTTCCATTTTGTTAAATAAACCTTGTCCATTTTGTTAAATAAACCGTGGCTGCCTCTGCGTCTGGCATATATTTTATCTTCGACTTTATGTCCTTTTCCCTTCTCTTTGGATAATTGTGGTTTGCTTTTACAGTTGTTAAGTTTCGGTAATTTATTTGCTGATTTCGTGGCACTGGATTTCTTATTCCGTTTATTGACATCTCTGTGTGCTATTTTGTATTGTATTCTAGTAAGATTCAATTTGGTCTATATGCGAGCTTTTAATGAATTGAAAGGCGGATAAAGGAAATTTTTAGAAGCAATAATGTCTGCTTAAAAATGTCAAAAGTGCCTGTGACGTTAGACGATTTTTATTCTGCGGCACACAGGAATGGCTCCATAAAATAATTTCATTTATTTCGGAGTTATCTCGTACCACCCGTTCCATATATTAATTAGGGATGAAGCAATGTCTTTGCCAGCTCTTCCCTTAACCATTTCATGCAAACCCTACAAATTTGCGTTTATAATATAAATTTAATATATTTGCTTTTGGTAAGTTAAACAAATTTTGTAAATCGTAACTAATTAATGCCGTTTTCACATTACTTTTATCTTTGTCCCTCTATTTTTCTTCGCGAGGATCTTTTACGTCCTGTTTCTGTTGATTGTATTTCATTTTTTCTTGCTCAGACATCACATCGGATTAAGTTTCAAATTATGCACAACTATCACATACATATGCATACACATATGTATCGTTTTTAGGTTTAAAAAAAGAATAATTGAATTCTACATTAAATATTTTTGCGTACGTGTGATGTTTTGCGGGTGATTTGCAGGATTCCTGATAATGGCGATAAATTTTTCTAATGTTAAGGCCAGATTCTAATTATTGTTTTGAAGTGGTAGCCGTACAATAGTGTAAGTCTTCTGTTGGAAAACTCAATATGTGGTCACGCACACTTTGTAGATTATTGATGGAGATTTGTCGATTAATGTGTTTTCCTTGCTTTGACGGCAATGCAATCCCAACATTTGAGTCAATCTCTTCATTTTTTAAAAATAATAATAAACACTTTTCTCGCTTGTATTTAAGTTTCTAAAGAAAAATGTTTTGCATTCTTGAAACTGATTAATTTTCTTTTCTAAGTAGTATTGGTAAGTACATTGTCTGCATTGAATCTCATTTATTCGTTCGTTTTCTTATAACTGGCACTTTTTTAATAAACTTACTGTAGAAATAGTCGGTTGCGTCAAGAGATCAAAACTGAGCGTTTATGTTATGTTGATCGGATTCGGAAAACAAATTTGAACACTCTAATGGGCAACCACATTTTCCGATTACCGTTTTCTTTGAATGCCAATTTCTTTTTACGTCTTGTTAGTCTTTACCTTGTTCCCTTCCCTTAGCCATTTCCTAATATTAGATTTCCAGAGTTCCGTGTAAATGTGATGATGTTCCGACCGATGTGCTAAGTTTCTTATTTTCTATGTTCACTGATTTTGTTTTATTTGCACTTTGGGAGAGATCGAGCAATTCCAAAAATTGAATTTTTTATTGTTTAGTTATTTCTGTTTTAGGAAAAAATCATATTACCACAAATTTGATACCATTGAGAATGATATACTGGTTTTAGTAATAGGAGTAGATAGCTCATCAGAGAAGGACGAGAAGTTTAGTGAAGTTAGTTGTAGTTTTTTACCGTAATCGGAACTAAAGAGATACGATAAACAAATTGAAAACATTTAACAAACGATATGAACATAAGACAAAATACAATTCAATAACTCCGAAACTAAACCATATACGATAAAATAGATTGAAGTTTTGAAAAGAGCAGAAAAAGTTATTTAGGAGCTATCGAAAAACCCCAAAAATGGTGTTTTGGCACTTACGACAGTTAAATACTGCGGCGACGATATTTCCCCTTATGTTTGGGAATCCGAATATAAATTAAAATGATGGCCATATGTGGATTTATGCAATTTCTTAATGGAAAATACTATTGCCAATGCTTCTCGGTGCATAGTTCTTTTCTGCTTGGGAGAACGTAGGTACTAGATGCAAATAAGACAGGTTTTTCTACTTTGTTTACCAACTGGGATAAAACAGCTCCAATTCGATAATTATTTTTACTTTTAACACAATTAAAAGCAATGTCTTTCTTTAGGAGATAATACAAATTTTTGAGTTCGATTGACTAGTTCGGAATAAATCTTTCGTAATAATTCAACAGACCCAAATAAGATTGTAATTCAGATATATTTATTGGACAAGGAGCTTTAGTTACAGCCAAATTTTTTTCAGCACTACGCTCAATTCCTTCGGCTGATACTGTATACTCCAAAAAATTGACAGATGCTTGGAAAATTTTTGATTTTTTAAGTTGATTTTTACATTGTACTCGTCCAAGCGACGCAACATTTCCTATAAAAAACTAATTCCGTATAATAATTGCTGACAATCTTCAAAGCGAGAACCGGCGATTAAAATGTCATCGAGATAACAAAGTGTTATGTCTAATCCACAAAGAATTTGATCAATAACCAATTGAAAAATAGAAGGAGGTGCACTTTTGACCCCGAATGGTAATCTAGTATATTAGTATAATCTTCCTTGAGTGTGAATTATTAAATACGGCTTAGACGTGTCAGTAACAACAATTTGCTGATAAGATCCGGCCAAATCAATTCCGCAGAAACTTTTGACATTAGCCATATTTACAAATTCATCGTCTAACCATGGTAGAGGAAAACGTTCTGTCTTTACCTATTTGCTTATTGTTACTTTACAATCGATGCAAAGATGTATGCTTGCGTTTGGGTTTAGGTTTCACTACCACTGTTGAAGCTCAATTACTAAACTGCTCTGGAACAAATATACCTTTCTCGTATAGTGAGTCAATTTCTTAGTTTGGGAATATTTTCGTTATTTTAGGTATTAGATTTTATACATTAAGAGCAGACTTCGACTTACTTGATTAACACAAAATAAATTTCTCCGATTTGTAAACAACTTACCCATCCAATTTCGGCCTAATAAAGGTAAGCTATCTTTCCCATTCTCAATTAGCTCCAAAAACTGTTTTTCATCACCACATGGTTTCTTAACTTTTAAATAAATTGTCCCGACTACATTTATTATTGATCCTATTATTACAGAAGAAAATTAACCAATAACATTTTTTAGTTTTAAATGTCTAAACTGTCAATATTTTATCTAAATTTATAAATTTAGTAACTGACCACTTCCATTGTATTACTACTTGAGACTGTATTTTGATCAGTTTCCATTTGTTTAAGATTTAGCACTGAGAACTGATTTATTGACCCTTTCGACGACTGACTTTGTGAGCGACATATTCTTGAATGATGACCAGTTAAATTACAGTTCAAACATTAATATTTAACAGGACACTTATCTGAATTATGGAATCGGCCGCATCTATAACAGCATTCCATTCTTGAATGGTAAGGGCTACTATCACGTCTACGATTTAAGGTTTTTGCGGACTTGGAGTTTTTGAAGTTGATCTGTACTTCTAATTATCATTATGATAATTTTTGTATTTTATTTGAGTAGAGTTGTTGTCAATCAGAATGTAATTTTCGTTTTTCGTTTTTCGCCATTTCTCAATTCGATGCAATTTCATATGGATTGTCAAATGTCAAAGTTTTTTCTTTTAACAAATGCGACCTTAACTAATTATCAAGGACACCAAAAACAAAGCGTTCTCTCAACGCGTCTGTTAAAAATTGACCAAAGATTGGGTGTTTGGGTTAATGCATTCAATTGAATACTATATAATGCAATGGTCTGTCCCTCTTTCTGATCCTCTTTGTGAAACGATGGGTTTTTAACGAATCCATTTTCTTCTTTCTTAACCACATAATTCACATTTATATTAATGGGATTAACTAAACATAAACATACTTATTGTATCGGGTGTAACCCGGGTTTTTTTCGGTAGACGCATCTACGCAAAATTTCTTATTTTTACTGTTAGTCAAAATAGAAGATTTATGTTGTATCTGGCTCGATATTGATTCGGCCCATTATTCCCATTTTATTATTATTTAAAAAGTAATGAACCGATAAAATATCACGATTGAAGCTTTTTTACAAAACATTATTGATAAAATTTTTCATCCCTTATATTAAGACTATATACAGAACAAAATAAGATAAAATTAAATGAAAATGTAAGTTACACTCAAGATTTTACTTTTTGGGATTTTCTTCTTCGTCTTTAGTTTTGATTTTAAATTCATATTTCGTTTTTCTTTTTTATATTCCTTTTGTGTTTCGGTTTGGTACACAATCAAAATTTATACATACATATATGTACATAGATTGAAAGACGAAGATGTATTGAATGGCTTTACCCATGCTTTTGAATAGTATATCAATTTTTTTTTTTGTGATAATTTCAAGATAAATCAATCAATGTGATTGAAAATGTATTTTCAGAAAAATTGAATTTCAAGTTTAGTGAGTTGAATGTACGCATCGAAGAGCGGTGGGCGATTTTCTTCTACAAAGTTATCGAACTGAAACACATTCCATTAATAATGATCGACCGATATTATAACGAATTGTTTAATACAATATCGAAATAGCTTTTAATCTAATCAATTTGTGTGGTATGTGTTCGGTTTTTAGAAGGCAAATTGATTGCCCATATTTTGGGAATATGAATACGCAATAAATTTATTACTAATTGCAATTGTACCAACCAAAATTAATTACCAATGGCATATACTACAAAAATGCAATACTCGTAAATCTTGTACCAAAAAGAAAAAAGCTTAAAGTTAAATACACCATAGTTAGTTTCTCCTAAAAATATGGTTCCATATAATTTTTAATAGTTTTTTTTGTCTTCATTGAAGTAGAATTTTTATGTTTTGGAATCAATCCAAAACTAAATGATAAAAAATGTAATGTTTTGTGTGCCTGTTCATATCACCCAATTTATTTAGTTTATCGTATACATAATAATGATGATGATTGGTAATTAGGTCAATCCTTATAGGCATGAACTTCTTTACCGCAACCGCATATATGACATAGACAACAAAAAAAAAAATTATTATAGAAGAGTGAGATTCTATTTATAGTCGTATTATGTACATGTATATGAAAAATCAATAATTGTTTCTGGGAAAATTTTAAAAAATAGATAAATTATTATTAAAACTTTTTCATTTATAGAGAAGATAAATCGATAAGGGGTTTTCTTCCGCTTATAGTGTTGCCTTCTACTTTTATGTTAAGTGTAGGTCTACTATACAGGTATACTCGTAATATGTATAAAGGATAGGTATACATAATAGTTTAAAACTATATACATATTTTACCAAATATGTGGTTTTGAACCAAAAATATTAGTTACTTTGCTATGCCCTGTAATGTTTGTAACATTTACAAAATAAAAACTAAATCGAACAAAATATTCGGTTTGGGAAAATATGTAGGTGAGTGTTGTCAGGTGCTGTGTGTGTGTTACAAATATGTATTTGAAAATATTTCGAAAAAAGTTCTATATTGAGCTAATATTAAGAGCAATTTATTATACCAGGCTGGAGAATTTATTAAATTTTCTTTCAGGTCTGAGTACGTGATGATTTTGAATCAAAATTTAAAATTGATATGATAAAATTAAGGTAATTTCTCTTTGAAAATCATTTAAAAAATCGTTCTTTAAATTTTTTTATCTATAAATGGAGTTACGGGGATGCCTGTTCATTTATTTTACGTAACTGTGTTTCAAGATGAACAACGCCAATTGGAATTTGAAATTGCAAACCAATCGATGTGGAAAGATTTCCAGGTTCAAATTGCCATTAATGCTAAAGTTTCTATTTTTTAACCATAATTTTTCTCTGTTTGCCGATGTTTCCCTCTAAATAAAAGTATTTTTATTTTGATTACCTATTCATATCATGT